>CM018684.1:1194359-6944359 GCA_009363875.1 Mikania micrantha
TTTCATAGTTTAAACAACTTATAATAAAATACTAATTTAGTGGTTTGTCTATAAAGTTTATATGTAGATAATTATTTTGTTAAAATAGTTTGATAAAATATTACCTTGAATAAATCCTAAAATTTCAAAAAAGTCGCAAAATTTAAAGTTAATAAATAACTTCACTAGTTAATGAAACATTTTAAAAGTTTATAAATTTTATCTTAAAATACTTCATAAATAAGTATACACAATTTTAATAATAAAGTTCATTGTTTTTATATAAAGCCCTAATTATATTTTTATAAAATTTAAAATAGCCTTGATATTAAATATATATAAAATCCAAAATAACTACAATAATTAAATATAAATTTTAATATCACAAGTGTTATAGATTTCAAAAAATCTTTAAAATAGAGCCTAAGTATGTATTTATATATATATTTTTAAATCTAAATCTTATATATATATATATATATCTATTTTTTTTCATTTAGTTAATAGTTTTAAGTTTATAAAAAATCTTATGAAACAAATTCAAAAATAAGTTTTTGTTTAAAAGTTGTATTTGGGATGTTCGCGGTGCAGTTCGGTCGGTTTTGCAAAAATTTCAAAATCAAACCACTAATTGCGGTTTCAAAAAATGACAAACCAAACCGACCATGTAAGTTGTGTAAACCAAACCGACCGGTATTGACAATTTTGCAGTTTCACGGTTCGGTTTTTGCGGTTTCACGGTTTGACGAAAACAAAAAAATATGTTTAAAGTAACGATGCAAAAAACCATAATCCCCATTTAAAATTCAAATTTCATAAGTCGAAAACATAATCTAAAAGTCAACAATTATCAAAATAATAGAACTAATATAAAAAGAATGATAAATAAACTTTGATTGAAGATCATCTTTAAATTAATAACATTATCATCATTATTTTTCATTTCAATACAACTTGTGGCCGTGAATAAAGATAACAGAGACCGAAGGAGCAAGATAAATGAAAAGACACTAACATAGGTTTTTTTAATAATTTTACGATACACGCACACACACATATACATACATACTTACATGCATGCACGCATACATACATATAAACGGTTGGTGCGGTTTAAGAAAAATGCAAACCGTAAACATACCGAACCACTCGATTTTTAGAATACTCAAATCATAAACCACACCATCAAGTTCTAAAACCGACCAATTGTCTTCGGTCCGGTCTGGTTTAGACGGTTCGGTCGGATTATGGACACCCCCAAGTTATATAATAAATGGTACACCAGCCCCATAACCGGCGCAGCCGGGATTCAAACCCCCGACCATCAATCCGAAATCGTGTGGGTTTAGTGGTTATACAAGACTAAACTGAATGAGAAAGGTGATGCAGATAAATATATAGCTCGACGAGTAGTGAAAGGATATGCTCAAATGAATGGTATGGATTATTGATCGATGTCGAACGGTCAATCAAAAGATGAGTCTAAAACCCGTGTCTTAGCTACCTTTAACTAGTAAAGGTAAGTAAAGGATTGTATCCACAAGGAGTCTTTGGAAAGTGCTAATCTTTACTAATTACTTACTTAAACAAGAAAATGTAAACTTGAATTTGGTTTCAATTTAGAAAACCAATGCAAAGCAACAAACTTAACTTTTAACTTGAAAACAATTAATGAAAAGACAATCACTTCCGATTTTAGGTTTAAAGATCTACAATGATTAAAGGCTAAACCTAGATCGGAATCACATGAACATGACTTTGTTATTCAATTTGATTAAGGTGATAATAATAGAACAAACGTTTAAAACTTGCTCTTTCACACAATTATCTATAAAAAAATGCAAAGCAACACACAATTACCAATTAGTAAACGATGCAAGAAAACCGAATCACTGATGTCATTGCATAGAAACTAAAACATAAATGTATCGTTTACATCAACCAAACCAAAAATCAAATCAAGTTACAATTCGAAACCTAAGTTTAACCATCAATCAATGTTTCACTTACAAACCAAATTGCCCGGAAGCAATCATGAAGAAACTAGCCACGAACCATCATGATTTGATCTTCAAAACCGAATTGGATCTTCATATCGGATGATTATGTAGTGATTGGATGGGTTGAATTGGTGAAAAACCGTCAATTTTGGCTTCTAATATCGTCCCAAGTCATTCCTAGTCGAATGGAATGAGTGAAAGATAAGTAAACCCTAGTTTTTGGGGTTTAAATAATACGTTTAGAATTCGCGAATGTCGTAGACTACTCTAAGGCCGTAGGCTAAGCTGACCAAGTTCTGTCAAAAACATACCCTATCCACCGTAGGCTACACCCCGGCTGTAGGCTATGCTGGCCAGACTCTCAAAAAGTTGTTTTCTTCATAACTTTTGTGTTTCAAGTCTGTTATGCGTCCCGTAAAGACCCAATAGCTTTTCACTTTCCCATAGCTTTTCACTTTCCCAAAACGCATCCAATATCCGCATTTAACCTACAAAACATCAAGATCTCATAGTTATTTAATTCTAACCATTTAAGCATATGATCATCCATAATTTTGACAAGTTAACTCATTTAATTTTCATTCCAAAACCCATCCATCAATTATGATGAGGTTTATGCTTGTTGCAAGGTGGGACACCATTCATAGTCTATTGGCAATGGCAGCAAAAAAACGATCGGTGGTGTATCAACTCTTTGTGAAGAGTTTTTTTCCTGATGGGAGCTCAAGGAAACTGTTTTTGTAAACCAGCCTCAAGTTTTTATAGAAACAGGAGAGGAATATAAAGTGTATAAAATGAAAAAAGCACTCTATGGCTCAAAATAAGTACCACGAGCTTGGTTCAAGCACATTGAAAGTAATTTTTTGAAAGAAGGATTCAAGAAGAGTTGCTATGATTATACATTGTTTATTAAAAGATTTTGGATAAACATGGTGATTGTAAGTTTATAAGTGGATGATTTGATCTATACAGGAAATGATAGCATGGCATGTGAGGCATTTAAACGTTAGTTGCAACAATTATTCGAGATGACTGGTTTGGGGAGGATGAAGTATTTTCTGCGTTTTGAAGTCAATCAAACTACACCATGTAGTATGTGTCAAAAAACTTATGCCAGTGAAATACTTGAATGATTGAATTTGAGGAAATGTAATAGTGTCAAAAATCTAATAATGGTAGGAGCTATAGTAACCAAGGCTAGAAGTGGAGCCAAAGTAAATGACAGAGAATGTAAGAGACTTGTAGGAACTGTAATGCAGAGGTGCACAAATCAGGTTTTTCCAAAAACCGGTTCCGAGTCCAAACGGGTTCCGGTTAGATTCGGATTTTTGAACTGTTTTTATCAGGTTTTGGCCGG
This sequence comes from Mikania micrantha, assembly GCA_009363875.1. Taxonomy (NCBI): domain Eukaryota; kingdom Viridiplantae; phylum Streptophyta; class Magnoliopsida; order Asterales; family Asteraceae; genus Mikania; species Mikania micrantha. The sequence continues at coordinate 1,197,696 of CM018684.1, forward strand.
GTAAAGGTGAAATCGGTTCGGGTTTTTGGTTCTAGGTTTTGTGCTCACATCTACTCTCACGAACCTTTGTTAGTATTATTAATCAATTTTGTGTTTGGGCTTTCTTTAGTAATTTATTATGTGTCTAACATTAGTATAATTTAAAGTTACATTCCTTTTAAATCTTAAACGGTGATAAATTTAAGTATGCACATAATAGAAAAAAGTGTTGTTTATGTGTAATAATGATACTTAAAAAAAGAAACAAATATTTGGATTAATCTTGGCGGAGCTATACGGGTTACCGCAATAAAAATGGGTTAAAAATTGAACCTTTCCCTATGTAATGTATGCATGCATGGAGTAATAGAAAAAAAATACAATCCAACTCTAAACAACATACATATATGATTTCTTTTTAAACTATATAAACCTAATGGATTAAAGTGTTTTTTTTCATATGGGCGGGTCGAGAAATAACAATTCTAAATCAAATAAACTGTTTTCATGAAAGTGGGTCGACAAATAAAGCACAAAGAAAAATAAATAAAAATTATAGAAAAAATATGTTTATATATATTTTATAAACATATATACTATAGTGGATTAAATATTTTTTTCACATATGCGGATCGAAGAATAAAATCATAAGAAAAAAACAAAAAAAAAACAAAAAAATGGGAACCAAAAGAGCAGACCTTAGTATGTGTGTATGCAAACTTGTAAAAATTAGAATTACATAACCCAAAGGCGTATTTTAAAAAGATAAAAATGTATCGTATCTGCATGACCTGAAATATAGGCAAAGTTGATTTTTACAAATATTTATGAAAAAACTTATAAAAAGTATAAATGTATCAAAGCCAAGCAATTGAAAACATAGACATAGTCAATTTTAATTTAATATTTTTATCAAAATCTTATTACCAAAAGAACTTTGTAAGATTGACTAAAAATTAATGTTAGTGTTATATTGTTCTTTTCGTAACGTTAACTTTAAAATATAATCATTTTTATACTTTAAGTTAAATTTAATGTTAAAGTACGAAATATAATCATTTTTATACTTAAAACTCAAATTATCATAAAATATGAAATCTTTATAAAATAAGTAATATTTTAGAAAAACAAACTTTCTTAAAAGTACCAAATATTTTAAAATTGGTATTTAAAAGTTTTATAAATAACTTTTTTATTAGAAGGAAATGTTTTTAAAAATCATTTTTTAAACAAAATGCCTAAAAAGCAAACCCTAAAAAACAAAAAATGATGTTATAGTTTTATTATTTAAATTTTTAACTTAAATGTAATTTGAAAATTATTTTATCTCAATATATCATACATGATGCTTTGTAGATTTTCATTACTTACTATTTGATCTTTTTTTAATTCATGTCATAGCTCATATATGAGGTACTAGCCAAGATTTTTTGTAAAAATTATTTTTTATTGTATAAAATGTCACTTTTTTACAACACAAAAAAACTTATTTTGATTTTCGTTTAAATCAAAATGTCTAAAACAACAAACTTTAAAAAAAAAAATTAATTATTATGTATTATAACTTAAGGTATTAATGTATACAAAATCTTGATAACAATTTATATCAAAAAGTCATTTTAAATAATATCATTAAGTGCATTAATCAGTGAAATAACATGCTAAATATGTAGAGTATCATATAAAAATTATGATTAAATCAGTTTTGATAACAATAAAACCGATACATTTCCAACAACTATTTCTTATTTCTTATTGAACATGAGGCATTTGATCTGAAGATATGTGATATTGCTTCAAAATCTCTGGTTGAAATACAGCTTTTGACTTTTCTAGTTAGTTGACTGATTAAAAGTTGGTTGGCGTCCATGAAATATGTAATTATCGAACAAAATGATGCTATTGGTTAAGTCTTGTATATTTTGTTATTCGTACGTACACAACACGTACTCCTATCATATTTCATTTTCAAGGAGACCAGTGGGTAGTGGTGGTGACAAATATATATATAATGACAAATTGACTAGACTAACTCCTTCCACTTGCTTGCTCATTCAATTACTATATATGTTTGAACAATACCTTATTTTTTTTTATTTCTATAAAATTGAAAAAGAAATAAATAAAGTTATGTGTCACACCCAGACCGACGACGTCGGGGCGCGATCTCGACGGCTCATTAACTCATGATGCTATTTGTATATTTTAATAATTAAAGCATCATTATTAAATCTCAAACAAACAAACATTCATTCATTAATCAAATAACATTCATTATAGGAATTGAATATTTAAAAGTTACAATTTTACTAGGCCTACTAATCGTATTCCTATGTTTTCACCATGTCTTCACCTTAACATGTTACTTACCTAAAATAGGTTTTGTGTCAACTATATGAAATAGTTGGTAAATATAACATATAGTTTAAAGAAATGTTTAAAATAAATGATGCATAACAATCAGACTATTTATAATTCATATATAAGCAAGTATAAGTCATGTTTGCATATAAGATTTATACAATAACAATAAAGTTCTCTCAATTAAATGTAATACATAGGACTTAGTCAAAACTGATCAAGTGTAAAACTAAGATGTGAAAAACACAAGTTTGCAATAGATAACAGTCTCTCAAATCAGTTTCAGTAATAACACAATAACTAATACTTCCACTAAGTTTTCAATAGATAATCTGTCTCTCAAACAAATTTCAATACTAGCATAACATCTAGCATATCAATCTTGTTTGCAATCGATAAACACATGAAAATGAATCATAGAGTTCACCATGCACGCATTCTTATAGTAATTATTCTAAGTAAAATAGACTAAATGCTTGCTTTGAATGGTATAATTATATACATTGTTTTGAGTAAACATATGTAACATCCCAAAAATACTAAAAGGTAAAGAGGGAGTATGAATACTCACCTAATTACAACAACCTTACCCAGTATATTCCCACTTTTCAGTAGGGTATGTGGGGAAGAATAGATACAAACCTTACCCCTATCCCAATTGGGATAGAGAGGCTGCTCCGAAAAACTCTACGACTCAAAATTATCGTTTGAAGTTGATCATCCCAATGATTGTAACGTTATTTTCACATAATAATTGAAATAACGTTAAAATTAGTGCACTTTTACTTTTGCCCCTTAAGGGTCTACACATATATACATTATATGCGTGCAACAACAAATGGGGCGTAATACTCACCTGATTGCTTAGCTTAATCCAAGAATTCTTGCTTAGAAATTGAATCAAAGTATCACACGATAACCTAAAGTACAAAGAAAATACTTAGTGATCTTAGCATTCCTAAATTTTAAGTTTCGTGTATCTAGATCTATGGCATTATACGAAATACTAAAGACTATATTATCTAAATTGGAGTGGTAATGTTTGGAATATTTATTTAATACATATTCTTGCATATCTCGCCAAATAATTAAAATAATACATTTTATTTTCGATTTATTTATGTTTGATTATAATCCTTATTGTATTCCATTGTTTGAGTGTAATATGGTGCTAGTAAGCAAAATAATTGATATTAGTATTTCACCAAAATAGTTTAAATAAAATATTTTTCAAAATTTCATCAAACATCAATTGGAATAATTTAAACATTTACTCAGAAGAAAATTTTAATTTTATTCCATAGTTTATTTGATTATGACTTGGTTTATTTAATGTTAAAATAAAAATAGGAATTTTAATTTACCAAAAATGATTTATTGAAATAAATAATTCTGTTTCTTTTTTTTTTAAATCTTTAAAAAATAATAATTCTATAATATTTTTTTTAAAGCCAATTTGGGACAACTAAAAATATAATTATGCATAATGTTATTTCCGAATTATTTTATAATTTTTTTTTGAAATAATCAAAGAATAAATTATATTTAGTTTTGTAAATAGTTTTATTATTAAAAAATATATGATTAGAATATTTCAGGAATATTAATTGATTAACATAATGTTTGGATGTGTTAAAAGACGTATTTTTTTTTATACAAAAGCTAGGTTGAAATAAGTTAAGAGATGCAAAAACCGGTTTCGGGCGTTGTGGCAGGGTTTGGCCTTCTTGGCTTGCATAACGTCTTACTCTAAAGAGGTGTTTGTTTGGGTCTGAATATATGTGAATGAGTCTGAATCTAAATGGTTGAGATTCATGTCGTTTGTTTCATAAAAAATAACATGTCTGAATGGCCTCTAACATCTGAATAGAGGTCTGAATGGGAAAATTTTACAAGGGGTCGTTTATACCCTTTCATTTTTGCCCTAGATTCCTCTCATTCCCTTCCAAACTCCCGTTTCATCCACAGCCCCTTCGACCCCACAGCCCCGTCGATCTCCGCCTCCCATCCAGCCACCTGTCGCCTCACACCCTCTGCTCCACATTGTCGGCTGCACCGAATCAAAGCCTCCATGCTGTCGTCGGAAACCACGTGCACCAGAACCCTTGATCTGGTTCTCTCTGTCTCTCTCTATCTTTGACCCATTCACGGACCACCACCACCATTGATTCTGGGTCTGAATATTTGATTGTTTGTGAGATTTTGCAAGTTTTCAATAAGGTTTTGTGTAGAATAATTGGGTCTTTTGTAATTTAATGCTGAATATTTTGGTCTTTTGTTGTTGATGCTGAATATTTGACCACCTGCATGACACTCTCTGAATATTTGTTTCACGTTATGGGTATGAATATTTGATGCTTTGTTTTAGGTTATTGATTTTTGGATTTGCAAGATGTTTTGTTTAAATGCAATATATGGGTTTACAAGATGCTTTTGTTTTTGCTTTTATTGATTTTTGGATTTCTTAAAAAAAAAAGCTTTTAGAAGGATAAAATAGTCATCCGGCATATTCATTCAGATGACCAAACAGTCTTAACCGGTTCAGCACTTAATGATTCAGACCTTTTTAACCATTCAGACATCTTAACCATTCAACACTTAATGATTCAGATGCTACCAAATGGCCCCTGGCTATCAAGGAGGTTCGCTGATATGGTTTCCCATCAATTGTATTAAACTGAACATTAAATATATCCCCATATTGAACCGAGTATCAATCTAATTCGATCGATCAAGAGTTTGTTAGCCTTCAAAAGGTTAGGGGTATTGTTCCTAGTATAAAAATGATGAGGATGTGGTGTAAATTCACCTAGTGTGTTATCGAATCTACGAAGCAGATCACGGCCGAAGGCACAAATCGATTCTTCAATTTAGAAGGCCTCGGAGTGTAATTCTGGTTTCATTTGTCTCAGATAATGATCGCCAACGTATGTGTGTCCTCAATTTCGCATTACTTTGTTTGTATTAATTGATTACAGTCCCTAATTATCTCGTTAGAAATGAGCTGTTATTGACGCGTATTTTTCATCTATTTTTGGAATTGAATCCACTGATTGATTTCGGATTGATTGAGATACTCGTACATGTTTGTAATTTGAATTTACATTGGGGCCTTGTATGATTTTGAACTAGAACCAGAATTGGGGGTCTCGAACTCGTGAAGTCGTGATGAGCTATAGACAAAAGGAGAAATCAAAACTTTCTCGAGGCTGTAACCAGATTTCTTTTATTACACTTTTGGTCCTTCTTGGTTTTGGATCTTATTATTTTAGGTTTTAAAGCTTATATAACTCATTTGTAGTCAAAGCTTTTTATAAAATTTTTATATAATTACAAATTTTTATTTAAATAAATTCTTATTTAGAATAAATCTCAAGAGTTTATACAAGTTTATTGTATTACATAAAGTTCATAAACTTTCTATTTGATCACTATTTAATAGTTATTTATTTATTTATGAATACTTTATAGTGTTAATATTTTTCTTATTAGAAGTTGTTCAAATTAATTTTATGGGATTTACTTATAGTTTGAATAAGTTTTGATAATGCTTTAATTCATTATTATTATGCATGTGTTTTATAACACCCACACCCACTCACAAACACACTCATATATTTGTATGTATGTATGTATGTATGTATGTATGTATGTATGTATGGCGTTTGAATCATGTGAAAACCTGATCTTAAAGATAAAACTCTTAAACCTTATATCAGCCGTTAGATTAAACTTATTTTAGTTTTTAACTAATTAAATAAAGAAAACTTGTGGTTTATAATTAAACTTGAATATTTTATTCAAATTTTTATATGAAAATACTTTAAGAGTAAAAGAGACTTTTTCTCATCATCTCTCCTCTCTCTTCTTTGTCTCCCATCTCTCTTCTCTCTCCATCCGTTTATCTCTCTATATGTATTTATACTATGTTACTAACCCATTTAATACACGGAGTTGTATAAAAAATAATAATTTGTTAAAGTGATCACTTATAAAAAAATTAAATACAGATAAAGTAACTTTTTAATATTTTCTAAAAGGAAAAATAGTGTACTTTACAAATCTTTAAACACTTTTAAAGATACAAGATTGTATATACAAAAACAATATTGTAATAAGTATTTGATATAATAAAAATTACGTATTACATATAATAATAAAAGATGACAAATTAAAGTTTCCCTTAATATGTACCTTAATATGTTGATTAATTTATCTAAGAAAAAAAGAAATAAAAAATCACTGAAGTGTGTTAAATATGATAGTATGAATTAAAAATATATATTTTTACATAATAAATACATATAAAAATTAAGAACTGAAACTTAGTTTTTTTTTTAAAAAAAAACATACTCATTATTATTTGACATATTGGCTTTTTACTATCTAATGACATTAAATTATTAAAAATTATATATATCCATAAATAATTATTATTATTATGTCACACCCTCAAATTCTCACGTGTGATGTCAGTCCACATGGGTGTGACGTGGCCAGAATCACAGCTCATGGTCATATATAACAACTCTATATGCGTTTTCAGAACACAATGTTTGTCATAAACACAACCAAATAGTTTAGAAAAAATGCAGCGGAAATACATAGATTGTGCAGCGGAAATGTCACTGAGAAGATTGCGGAATCATAGTGGTGATGTCTCAGAGATGAGGGGTGACTTACTTGATCCGATATCATAGCACACAGATTAACTTAAAGTAAATATATTACAAGGATCTCGTAAATACCAACAACATTACATTATATAAACTAAGTTTATTACATTATTTGATTATTCTAATTACAAGAGTTAAAAGTGTATCCTCGCCGGTTGTCACTGTCTCCTTGCAAAAGGTTTAAGTTTAAAAACGTCAGCACAAAGCTGGTGAGTTCGTAAAGTTCATGTTCAACAATATGATATGTAATACAAGTTCTCACAAAGTTCAATTCAAGATAACCATGGGACCCGTATCTAGTTCCTTTCGGACTGTTCTGTTCTGTTCTATAAGATACTACGCGTCGGTAAATATCTTGGTGCCTCATTGTCTTAATGTCTAACACTACATTAAGAAGTTCTGGAAACAGATAACAAACATTTACACCAAGGGGAGTTGCAAGCTCCCGGCAAATGGGTTGTCAGTCGATAGTACTATCATTGTTTTCTGTTCGGCCCCACATGGGTTCACTAGATACAGTTCGGAAATGAGGACTTATAAGTTCTGTGATAGTGTTCTGTTCTACAGGAAATATCCCATGAAATCCACAAGTTCTCAATAATCACATGAAATCACGCAGACAACAGTGATACATATCATATAGTTCTGAAAAGTTCCACAGTGCTACCCCGATGTTTGTAAAAGATTAAAAGGAAAAGGGGTTGTACGAAACTCACCTGAAGTAAGGAGAGTGATAATATCACATGCAGAATAGTAGTGGTAGCTAATTTCTGCATTTGTTCATGTTTAATGAGTTATTTATGTTTTAACTTACTGATTAGATCCTTCTGAACGTCCAATGTCAAAGACATTGTCTTAACAGTCATCAAATGTTAAGTATGTAATTAGTTAATTTAATGTTATATCATACAATGTATGATAATGTAGGAACCTACACTGATTCAGATTCCTAATACGAGCTTGATGATATACTTGATTAATCAGAATAATCTCAGATTAACCAAATAGTTAATGTTGTTGATTATAATGCCAAAACAGTTTCTATACAGATTAATGGCTTAGGAATGATCAATCCTTGTTATTGATTACCCAAATATCATGAAATATCACAATGTAGTATTAGAATAGGTTTAATAACCATGTTTAACATACTAATCTGACTGTTATCATAAACATCAGATAATCGTTCCAATGAGTATGTTAATGATTGTGATTAGTTTGAAACACTTGGATTTAACCTTGCATGTCAAAGATTAACCAAACTAATCACCTACATTGTCATAATCAAATGGTTTAAACCATTATAATCATGGGTATGATTTCATGCAAATCGGGCATTATAACGGATCAAAACAAGGATTTACCCGATAAAACATCGTGTTCTTCGTTTATAATCAATCCTAGCCATCATCTAGGCAATAATCAACAACCCTAACTATATCATTACGTTCAAAATCAAGATCTAATCAATAATTATGAAGCTAGAAGGTTAAAATGAATCGTTACCTAATATGACGGATTTCTGCGGGTAGAACAGCGATCAGGGCTTGCAGATACGATACTTGGTGCGATCCACGCGATCAAAAGGCTTGAAAATGGAGATTTTATGGTTTAAGATGATGGGTTTTCGTCTGGTAATCAAGAAAAGTCGAGATGAAGAAGAGATAAGCTCTTCTGGATGAAATTTGACTTTTTAAGCAATTCTGCCGACTTAAGGACCCAGGCGTACCGCCCCAGACGAGACGCCGAGTTGGGGCGTACCGCGTGGGAGGAGGGTGGATTTCCAGATTTTTCATAACCCCGGGCGTACCGCCTGGGTTGAGGTCATCCCGCTAGGCGTACCGCCTAGCCCTGTGTTTCTCAAATTCTTGGATTTTTCTTCGTTTCGCGATTCCAGACAATCCATAACTCCGTTTCGCGCACGGTTTTCGCCTACGTTCATCATTTTTCGCATACTATCAACCTGCAATAATTACAATCATCAAATCAACATGGTTTTCTAGAACGATCACATGTGCTCATGCCATCGATGACGTAATTCTCAACTGCAATTGTCACAGTCTCCTCCTGTTAGAGAAATTTCGTCCCGAAATTTTTGTGAAGACTTACCTGATGACAGTCGTTTATAAGAACAGGTGTGGGTACTTTGTTTTCATCCGATCTTCACGTTCCCACGTATACTCATGTCCACGTTGTGAGTTCCATTGGACTTTAACGATTGGTATGCGACTACGTTTCAATAATTTCATTTCCCGATCCATTACCTCTACTGGTTCTTCACTGAACTGAAGTTTTTCATCAATTCGAATCTCTTCGAGAGGTACAATCAATGATTCATCAGCTAGGCACTTTTTCAGATTTGATACATGAAAGACATCATGAATGTTACTGAGTTCAGGAGGTAACTCAAGTCTGTAGGCTACCGATCCAATTCGTTCAAGAATTTTGAATGGCCCTACAAATCTTGGTGAAAGCTTACCTCTCTTCCCAAATCTGAAAATGCCCTTCCAAGGTGAAACTTTCAACATTACTCGATCACCTATTTGGAATTCTAGAGGTCTACGTCGATTATCAGGATAACTCTTTTGACGATCGCGAGCAACTTTATTTCGTTCTTGAATGAGTGCGATCTTATCTGTTGTTTCTTGAATGAATTATGGGCCTATGATCTGATTTTCACCTACTTCTGACCAACAGATAGGTGACATAAAGTGCTTCGAATGGAGCACATTGAATATTGGTATGGTAGCTGTTATTTTATGAAAATTCAGCAAGTGGAAGATGAATATCCCAACTACCTCCAAAATCAATTACACAGCTTCTGAGCATATCTTCAAGAGTTTGATTCGTTCTTTCAGTCTTCCCGTCCGTTTGTGGATGATAAGCTGTGATCATATTGATTTGTGTGCCCAGAGCATTCTGAAGAGATTGCCAAAATCGTGACATAAATCGACTATCTCTGTCAGAAATGATAGATATTGGGACTCCATGTCGAGATACAATCTCATTAACATAGAGTTTAGCGAGTCGATCCATAGAGTAATCTTCTCGAATGGGTAAGAAATGCCCAGATTTAGTAAGCGATCAACAATAACCCATATAGAGTCATGATTACGTGATGTTCTGGGTAGTTTAGTGATGAAAACCATAGAGATCTGATCCCATTTCCACATGGGAATCTCAGGTTGTTGCAATAACCTAGAAGGTCGTTGATGTTTAGCCTTAACTTTGAGACATGTTAAGCATCGATCCACGTATTCTGCTATGTGTTTCTTCATTCTAGGCCACCATTAAAAATCTCTAAGATCTTTATACATTTTATCAGCACCTGGATGAATAGAATACCTGAATTTGTGCGCCTCATCCAAGATAATTATTCTAGAGTTACCGAATAAAGGAACCCAAATTCGGCTTTTGAAATACAACACTCCATCAGTCTTGATTTCGAGCTGCTTGTCTAATCCCCTTAGTTCCTCATCAGGATAGTTCGTTGCTTGTAAAGCTTGTTGCTGAGCATCTTTAATTTGAGGAATTAGACTGGTTTGAGTAGTCATTCCTAACGCTTTCACACGTAAAGGTTTGACTCGTTCTTTGCGACTTAAGGCATCGGCTACGACATTCTCTTTACATGGGTGATAACGAATTTCACAGTCATAGTCGTTTAAAAGTTCTACCCACCGCCTCTGTCGCATGTTCAACATTTTCTGATCTAGAATGTGTTGAAGACTTTTATGATCAGTGTATACGATACACTTGGTTCTGTATAGATAATGTCTCCAAATCTTAAGTGCAAACACCACTGCACCAAGTTATAGATCATGAGTGGTATATTTCTTCTCATGTACTTTCAGTTGTTGAGAAGCGTAAGCAATTACTTTATCTTTCTGCATTAACACACACCCAAGACCTTGACGAGAAGCATCACAGTACACAGTGAAGTTATCAGTACCTTCCGGTAATGCCATGATAGGTGCGTTGCAGAGTTTATGTTTCAACAGTTGGAACGCCTCCTCCTGTTGGGAACCCCATATAAACGGTTGATTTTTCTGTGTCAATGTGGTCAGTGGCAAGGCTATCTTTTAAAAGTTCTTGATGAATCGACGATAATAATCTGCCAGTCCTAAGAATTGATGTATTTCAGTTGGGGTTCTTGGTGTTTCCCATTGCTTCACAGCTTCAATCTTACTGGGATCCACTTGAATACCGTTTTCGTTCACTACGTGACCAAGAAATTGAACTTCCCGTAACCAAAACTCACACTTGGAGAATTTGGCATATAATTTCTCATGTGCCAAAAGTTTTAAGATTAGTTTCAAGTGTTCAGCATGTTCCTGTTGGTTCCGAGAATAAATGAGAATATCATCAATAAACACAATCACAAATTTATCCAGATAAGGTCTACATACTCGATTTATCAGATCCATGAAAACTGCAGGAGCATTTGTTAATCCAAACGTCGTTACTATAAATTCATAATGTCCGTATCGAGTTCTGAAAGCAGTTTTAGGAACATCATCATCATGAATTCGTAACTGATGATATCCGGATCTTGAATCGATTTTTGAAAAATAAGTAGTGCCTTGTAATTGATCAAACAGATCGTGTATCCGTGGTAATGGATAACGGTTTTTGATTGTCAGTTTATTGAGTTCCCTGTAGTCAATGCACATCCTGAATGAACCATCCTTCTTTTTCACAAAAAGAATTGGTGCTCGTCAGGGTGAGAAACTAGGTCTAATAAAACCCTTGTCTAATAGTTCCTGCAGTTAACCTGAAAGCCCTTGCATCTCTAAGGGTGCTAAACGATAAGGAGCTTTAGCTACAGGTGCTGCACCGGGAATCAAGTCAATACGAAATTCGACTTGTCTCATTGGGGGTAATCCTGATATATCCTCAGGAAAGACTTCAGGAAAATCCTTGACTACTGGAATATTTTCGATACGTTTTTGTGCCGAACAGTTCTCAATCACATATGCCAGATAGGCCTGACAACCTTTCCGTAATCATTTCTGAGTTTGCATACAAGAAATGATACCAAGTTTCCTACCGGCGTGTTCTCCTTGAACTATCAATGTATTACCGTCAGGTAATGGAATACGGATCACCTTGTTTTGACACACAACTTCCGCTTGGTTATAAGAAAGCCAGTCCATACTGACAACAATATCAAAGCTTCCAAGCTCAATAGGAAGTAAATTGATATGAAAAAGGTGATCATTCAGATTCAAGGAACACCCTTGAATGACACTGTTAGTTTTGATTAACTTGCCATTAGCAAGTTCAATGACATAAGGAGTTTCTAGATCTACCGTAGGCAATGAGAGTAATGATGCAAATTCAGGAGAGATAAAACTCTTATCTGCTCCTGTGTCAAATAGAACTGATGCGTATAGATTATTAAGAAGAAACGTACCAGTGACAATGTTCGCATGATGCCTTGCCTCGGTTGCACCAATTTGAAAAGCTCTCCCTAGCTTCATTCCCCGGATTGGTGTTGTTATTGTTTGGACAGTTTCTCATGAGATGGTCAGGACTTCCACACTTGAAGCATGACCGGTTGGTTTGAGTGGTTTGTCGTGGTTCTTGGTTTAGTGGTTGAGCAGATCGTTGGAAAATTTAGTGTAGTGTCCTACTCGATTACAGTTCAGAAAAACGGGACACGGTCCTGTGTGATGGAATGGACACTTATTGCATTTGGGCGCCTGCCCAGTGTAAACTTTCCTTTCAGGAACAGTTGCACCATAGTTCTTCAATATTGGTTTGCTTTGACTAATCTTAGCCGGAGCCTTTGTTTTGGTTTTGCCAAACCACTTTCGTTTGGTACTTTTAGAAACATTCGAGGTACCAACATCACTACGGCCCATCGCCATCTGATTTTTTGTGGTCAAAATACCACTCCTTACCGCCTCATCGGTAAGTTTGGTGGTCAAAAGAATTGTACGTTTAAGAGTTGTGGGTTCAGCTGCCGTCACCATTCCTCGAATCTGGGGAACCAGACCTTTAATATACTTCTCAATCAAAGCTGCTTCCGTAGGAAACATATTTGAAAGTAAGCAAGTAAGCTCATGAAAACGATCGGTATAAGCTAAACAATCAGCACCGACCATTGAATGATTCCAGAATTCCTCCTGGAGCTTTTGGATTTCAGTGATTGGGCAGTACTTTGACATAATCACAGTTTTAAAATCGTTCCAGCCCATCGAATCAACTCTAGTTGAGCCCAAAGTTTTAGCCTGGGTATTCCACCAGGTTAAAGCTGACTCTTTCAGAGAACAAGCAGCATAAGACACCTTATGCTCCGCCAAACATTGGTTGATCTTGAGTTTCATTTCCATTTCCTCGATCCACCTTATAAGCCCAGATGCTCCTTCTTTTCCCGTGAAAATTGGAGGGTTGCAAGAAGCAAAGTGCTTGTAAGTACATCCTTGCTGTGGTGGATCAGGAACATTTGTTTTTGTTATTGTTGCACCGGTGGTAGTATGAGTTTCCACGTGGCCACCAGTAGCGTTATGTTCCACATGATCGTGATCCCCACCAGAACCTATAGTGACATGTGGTTGGTGTTGTGTTAGGACACCACAAGCTGATAGCTGTTCTCTTACTATTCGAGCTATCATCGCTTCATTTGATTCGGATCCACTTGCACCAGCAGGTGGAACAGTGTTCACTTCTGGGTTCACAGGTGGAACTGTATTTGTCTCCAGATTTCCGGGCGGAACCATGTTCGTTTCCGGATTAACACGTGGATTCGGATTTGATTCTACGTTCACAGGTGGGACTTGTTCCGGTTCAGGGTTAGTAACGTTCTTGGTAGCTTTCTTAGCTGGTCGACTTCTTTTAGGAGCCATTGTTCCGCTCACATGCAGACAAACTCATGTCAGTTCAAGAACATTAAAGATATAACCCTTTCGATCACATAAATTCAATCATATTCAGTTACACTGAAAATTTATGTTGAAATGTGATTATAAGAAAATATAGTATAACTACATTGATATAGTTCAGACATGTTCTCAGTACACAGAAATCACACAAATGTTCATAGTTATACTCAGTCCTGTTATTTCAAAAACATGTTAGAATATTACACAGCTCACAGTACTGTGATATAGATATGTTATTATACATGTTTTTGAGATATTAACATATAGGACATTGATAAGTTCTCACACAAAAATGTTCACATACAGTTCTTTGATACGGCAATAGATATGTTCTCACACAAAAATGTTCACATACAGTTCTTTGATACATTGCCACACCGGCAATAGATATGTTCTCACACAAAAATGTTCACATACAGTTCTTTGATACATTGCCACACCGGCAATAGATATGTTCGCACACAAGAATGTTCTTATAGTTCTGTGATACATTGTCATATAGAAAATAGATATGTTCACACACAAGAATGTTCTTATAGTTTTGTGATACATTGTTATACAGACAATAGATATGTTCACACACAAGAATGTTCTTATAGTTTTGTGATACATTGTCATACAGACAATAGATATGTTCGCACACAAGAATGTTCTCATAGTTCTCATGCACAGAAATGTTCATACAAGTTCAATATTAATATATAGTTCATACAAGTTTGATATTAATATATATAGTTCATAGATTCACACACAAGGTATTCATAGATGATACCGTATCTAGAGCATTCACCTGCTTCATAAGAGTCAGATGAGACGTAAATATCTCTAATACGGTAGTACGGATGTTCTCTAGAGTAGTACGGAATTGCTGTATCTCATGGCGTGTACCCTGTAGATCTTGACTAACATGCTAAAGCTAAGCTCGTAGCTCCGCCTAATGGGAGGATTATTCCAACTCAGGGATAATGTTAGGCACATCCCTTGGTGTCAGCTGTCATCGTGAAGGAAGACCCGTAGTCTTGAGGGCTTAACCCTGCATGCGTCGAAGTCCATCACATACCGGAATCCTCTAAGGTGATGAACTCTGCCTCCTCCCTAAAGAAGTATCCACACTTGGTGCTGGATAATACTTGGATGAAACAAGTAGTACATGTGGTGCTAACGTAGTTGGTACCTGTGACACAAACTGGAAATTAGCCGACGATGCTTCCGATGAATCAGAATCCGAGCTCAAACTAGAGCTAGGCGTATCATCAATTATCATGTATGAAAATATCTGATCAGTATCATGGAATAAATATTGAATAATAATATTCAATATAAACATGATATGACATCTCTTCCTATGTTAAAGCCACTACTCATCCTTATAGTTATTAATGTTTTGCTTGGATTGAAATTCACTAGAATGCACACGTGTTGCGAATTTCAGTTATGCTGGCCACTCATAACTGGAATTTGTACCACCTGATTATCCTGGCTTAATTCAAAACAAGTTTTGTTCATTAGTTATGTTCGGTGCTCTCTGTGTCACTGAGAAGATTGCGGAAGCATAGTGGTGATGTCTCAGTGATGAGGGGTGACTTACTTGATCCGATATCATAGCACACAAATTAACTTAAAGTAAATATATTACAAGGATCTCGTAAATACCAACAACATTACATTATATAAACTAAGTTTATTACATTATTTGATTATTCTAATGACAAGAGTTAAAAGTGCATCCTCGCCGGTTGTCACTGTCTCCATGCAAAAGGTTTAAGTTTAAAAACGTCAGCACAAAGCTGGTCAGTTCGTAAAGTTCATGTTCAACAATATGATATGCAATACAAGTTCTCACAAAGTTCAATTCAAGGATTTACCTGATAAAACATCGTGTTCTTCTTTTATAATCAATCCTAGCCATCATCTAGTCAATAATCAACAACCCTAACTATATCATTACGTTCAAAATCAAGATCTAATCAATCATTATGAAGCTAGAAGGTCAAAATGAATCGTTACCTAATTTGACGGATTTCTGTGGGTAGAACAGCGATCAGGGCTTGCAGATACGATCCTTAGTACGATCCACGCGATCAAAAGGCTTCATGTCACACCCCCAAATTCCCACGTGCGGAGTAATGCCGCGCGGGTGTGACGTGGCCAAGATCACAGCTCATGGTCATATAGAACGACTCTATATGAGTTACACAAACATACAATTTTGTAAAATAACGCAGATTTCAATAATATATAGCGGAAAATGTTTAGAATATATATAGCAGCGGAGTATTTAAATTGTTTGCAGCGGAAAAGTAGTTCGTATCCGACACTACATGTTTAACATTGTCTAAAACACATAAATAAAAACATAAGCCTAGAATTAGAGTCTATATGCATGCAGACTCTCTTGTACATCTCCATGTGCGTCCTAGCTCGTGCTGTTCAGTTACCAGAGAATACATGCTAAAATGTGTCAACATAAAGTTGGTGAGTTCACAGGTTTAAGTATTTGAAAGCAGTAAAACAGTTTTATACTGGATATGTTAAATAGTTTTCTTGGATCTACGATCCGTGGAGTGTGTCATGTCATCTTACCGAAACTTGACTGTTTCCATTTGCCTCCGTGGGTTATCGCTGAACCCGACATCAACATCGATATTACACTCGTTATGACATCCAGTCAACGTTGTTGCCGAGTGGGGTTGGTCAAACCCAGTAGTACTACGTAATAACGACTCGTTTGTTACACAACTAACAGTAAGGGTAATGAGGACTTGTAGCGATAATAGTACACCCAGAATAGTTTTTACAACATACCAGTCATATATCTAAAATAGTTGCATAGTATTCTCACCCCAAGAGTTTAACAAAATCAGTTAAAGAGTAAAAGTGGGGCTGTAAACTCACCTGAGTCTGATTGAGTGCGTTCTTACGAGAACAGAGTAGCTCACCGGCTAGCAGTTACCTATATCACATAGGTGTTATAAGTTTGTGTTTATATTCGTGTGGGTCTCACAGGACCGTATTCGTGTCTAAACAACTCCTGGTTGTTATGTGGGTCGCGTTGACCGTGCTGACTGTGTTTGACCTAACGACCCGTTGGTGACGGTTTTAGTTCATGTGATCGTGTACCGTGCGATTTGTGTCGTGTGATGTGTGTGAGTCATATAGACTGCAATCATGGGGTAACTTACTATTCATAGTAAGTCTATGTTTTTAGGAGAGTTTCCAAATTAAGCAAGTCATACGAGTAATCACTTTCCGATTATTCTAATATGCATAATTAACTTAAGTGAGCATGTTATCACATAGCACGTTATCATACGAAATCACACAAGTCACTTATGCCATGTTGGCATACAAAAGTTTCCTAAAATGGTAAGTTTCCATTTCTAGCATGATTATTATCGGAACCCATCTAACTTAGCATGCATTAGCCATTTTAAGTCATAATAAACCATTTAGCCTCCTCAAATCATGTTATTCTCAAATAAGCATGTTAGACATACAAACGATTTCATATTCATCATTAAATCATCATTTGCAACTAAAATGTTATTATAACTAGCAAGATATTCAAATAACCTATTTTTACTAACAACACTCATGTCAAACCTTGTAAATCATCCCCAATATCATCATTGAACATTTGTTATCATTCAAATCATCCTAAAACATGTTAGATCATGCATGCATGTGGTCAACATAGCCATTTCTAGTCAAAATCATCATTTTGATCATAATAATCACAATAGACCTTGCAGATAATCTCAATCATCATCAATAATCATATATTCAGATCCAAAATCATTTAAATCTACTTAGATCCTACATGCATGTGTCTAAATATGACCATTTCTTCATATTAACAACCAACACCCATTAAATCTTATGGACATCATCATGGATAATAAAAATACACCATTAGATCATTCTAGATCATCAAAATCAGTAGCAATGTCATCAATAACCAAGTATGAACATCTAAAATCATCTAACAAACCTTAGATCATTCATGCATGTTGTTACCTCACCCATTTATCAACAAATCAAGCATTACACACATCCATATCATCATA
The DNA here is from genome assembly GCA_009363875.1 of Mikania micrantha. Lineage (NCBI taxonomy): Eukaryota > Viridiplantae > Streptophyta > Magnoliopsida > Asterales > Asteraceae > Mikania > Mikania micrantha. The sequence continues at coordinate 1,215,663 of CM018684.1, forward strand.
GATCGTCAAAGTATGTCATCAAATCATTATAGATCATTCATTTCAGTAGTTTTATCATCAAACCCAGATTCAAACGTCATAAAATTCGTGCATGTGAGCCTAGTGAGCTTGCATGTGGGTTTTAACCCTTGCATGTGTGTGTATTGATGTGTAGAGAGCATTTTAGCCATGGAACTACCTCAAATGCTCCAAGATCTGATGAATGATGATGCTAGCAGACTTCAAGACCTCTGGATAGCTTGTTCTCAGCAGAAACGAAGTGTTGATGGTGGTGGATGGTGATCTAGGAAGCTTCCTTCAAGGTTCCTGAGCTTCAAGCTCCCCTCCAATGGCTTCCTATAGATGTTCTTGAATGTAGCAGAGGTGGCTGGAGAGGATAGAGTCGAATTATGGCTTCAGAAATCGGGAAAAGAGGCTAGGAGTAGGATTGAAATGATTTGTCTTGGATTTATAAAGATTTTTGCGTGTGGGACTCATCGCGTACCTCCGAGAGAATCTCCGAAGAGCTCAGCGTACCGCGACGGTTTTCGGGGTTCAAATCCCCCGACTGTCCTTCGCGTACCGCTAAGCTCCAGTCGGAAGGGCTTAGCGTACCGCGATGGGTATCTGAGAAGCCCATTAGGCCCAGTTTTGCCGTTTCGAACTGATTTTCGCGTATTTCTTGATTACGATCATCGTTTCTTGACATGTAAACATCGTTCATGCTATTATAGGTTCCCTAGAACCTATGTGCAGTGAAAGTGTACTGTGGTTTTATTAATTCACCAACGTTCGTTATTCAAGACACGTGCGTTAAGTTTTGCGATAATTCCTTGAATTATCGGTGCGTTCGGTCTGTTGTGCCACGTGTCACACTAAATAGTAATTATTCTAGTGCCACGTATGAAACAAAAATATAAATTATTATTAAAATAAGTTAAATGCTGACGTGGAAAATACGAGGTGTTACATCATCCCCTGTTAATAGGAATTTCGTCCCGAAATTCAGTTCGTGTAGTCGGTGTTTGTTCGGTCTGTGAACAAGTGAGGGTAATTTCTCTTTCATCAGGTCCTTTCGTTCCCATGTGTATTATGGTCCACGTCGGGAGTTGCATTGCACTTTAACTATCGGTATGCGACTAAGTTTGAGTTTTCTTGACTTCTCAGTCCATTATCTCTACTGGTTTCTTAACGAAGTGAAGTTGCTCGTTTATCTGAATTTTCCCCCAAGGGAATAGCGAGCGACTCGTCGGATAAGCACTTCTTGAGATTTGACATGTGGAGTACGTTATGTACGCTACTCAATTCTTGTGATAGCTGTAGTTCGTAGGCCACAGGGCCTATGCGTTTAGTGATTTCGAATGGTCTGATATAACGAGGATTCAACTTCCCTCGTTTTCTGAATCGGATCACTCCCTTCTAGGACGAGACTTTCAGATGTACTCGATCTCCCACTTGGAATTCCAAAGGTTTGCGTCTTTTGTCGGCGTAGCTCTTTTGTCGATCCCGAGCTGCTGCCATTCTATTACGTATTTGCACAATCTTTTCTGTCGTTTCGTGCATGAGCTCGGGACCGGTCTATTGTCTCTCACCAACTTCTGCCCAACAGAGTGGTGATCTGCACTAACGTCCGTAAAGTGCCTCGAAAGGTGCAGCTCCAATGCTGGTGTGATAACTGTTGTTATATGAGAACTCCACCAAAGGTAGGTGAGTCTCCCAGCTGTTACCGAAGTCAATTACGCATGTTCGAAGCATGTGCTCCAACGTTTGGATGGTTCGTTCACTTTGTCCATTCGTCTACGGGTGATAGGCAGTGTTCATATCCAACCTCGTCCTAAGTGCCTTATGTAAGGACTTCTAGAAATGTGCCGTAAAACAACTGTCTCGGTCAGATTTAATGGAGACTGGAACCCCGTGTCTAGAAATGATTTCCTTGAGGTAGGTTCGGGTTAGCTTTTCCAATTCATCAGTTTCTTTAATCGGCAGAAAGTGTGCCGATTTAGTGAGTCGGTCTTCGATAACCCAGATGGTATCGCAACCATTTGTTGTCTTTGACAGCTTGGTGATAGAATCCATGGAAATCTGTTCCCATTTCCAAACTGAAATTTCTGGTTGTTGAAGTAACTCTGAGGGTTTCTGGTATTCGACCTACACCTTTGAGCAAGTTAGACACTTACTCACATAAGTCGCGATTTCCGACTTCATGTTCGACCACCAGTATGTTGTCTTTAGGTCGTGGTCATCTTGTCCGAATCTGGATGTACAAAATATTAGCTTTTGTGTGCTTCGTCCAGCACGACGTTCCTCGATTTCTCGTGGTGTGAAACCCAAATTTGATTCCTAACATAGTGAGCTCCATCAGTCTTTGCTTTCAATTGTTTATCCATGCTTCGCAAAGATTCGTGAGTGAGGTACTTGGTTTTTAGAGTTTCCTGTTGCGCGGCTCTAATCTGATTGGGTAGCTCTGAATAAATCGTGAGTTGTAGTGCATGCACACGCGTTGTTGTTTCCCTTCTGCTCAATGTGTCGACTACCACGTTATCTTTTCCTGGACGATATTTGATAGCATAATCATAATAGCCTATAAGTTCGACCCATCCGCTTTGTTTCATGTTCCGTTCCTTTTGGTCGAAGATGTGTTGCAGGCTCTTAAGATTGGTGAATACCGTGCACATGGTGCCGTATAGATAATGTCGCCAGATTTTCAGTATGAACACCATGGCTTCCAAATCCAAATCTTGAGTAGTGTAGCTCTTCTCGTTTACCTTTAGTTGTCGTGATGCATGGTCTATAACTTTATCGCATTGTGTTCACACATAACCGAGTCCTTGTTCTAGGGCGTCACAATAGACTATGAAATCTTCGCATCCCTCTGGTAGGGGTAAGATCGGTACAGTGCATAATTTCTGTTTCAACAGGCTGAAAGCAGACTCCTGTTTTTCTCCCCAGTCAAGCTTCCTGTCCTTGTGCGTCAGGGAAGTCAGGGGCTGAGCGATTTTCTCCTTCAATGAACCGTCGGTAGTACCCTGCCAATCCTAGGAATCGTCGCACCTCAGTTGGAGTCTTCGGTGCTTCTCAGTTCTTGATGGCTTTGATCGTAGCTGGGTCTTCGTGTATTCCCTTCCTATTAACTACGTGTCCAAAGAATTGGACTTCGCGAATGCAAAAGCCACATTTGGGACACTTCGCGTACAGCTGTTCGTTCTTCAACAATTCCAAGTCAAACCTTAAGTGTCCGGCATGCTTTTCCTGATTCTTGGAGTAAATCAGGATATCGTCAATGAATATTATCACGAATTTATCCAGATAAGGTTTGCACACCCGATTCATGATATCCATGAATAGGCCGGTGCATTGGTCAATCTGAAGGGCATGACCAAAGATTTGTAGCGCCCGTATCGTATCCTGAAAGTTGTCTTCGAGATATCGTCCTCTTATATCCTGAGTTGATGGTAACCGGATCTTAAATCGATCCTTGAATAGTGGTTTGACCCTTGCAGTTGGTCAAACAGATCGTCTATTCATGGTAGAGAGTATGGATTATTGATCGCTATCTTGTTCAGCTCCCGGTAGTCGATACACATACGGAAAGATCCGTCTTTGTTCTTTACAAGCAGAACCGTTGCTTCCCAGGGTGAGAAGCTCGGTCTGATGAATCTCTTATCTAGCAGCTCCTGCAATTGGTTTAGACAATTCTTACATCTTGGTTGGAGCCAAGCGGTAAGGTGCTTTAGCAATTCGGTGCAGCTCCTGGTATGCGGTGTACTTAAAACTCGACCCGTCGCTTGGGTGGTAGTCCAGGTAAATCTTCAAGAAGGACTTTAGGGAAATCATGGCCCAATTCGCAATCTTCTATCTTTTCTTTCCTTCCTTGATTGTTCCGTGATGGGTGATAGTATCGCCGGGTAGCTTTTCTGCAGGTACTTGCTAGTCTTCATACATGACTTGACGTTTGGTGGTGTTCCTTGTCATTCTTCTTGTATGGAGATCTGGTTTCCATTCGGAAACGTAATTCGGACTATCTTTTTGTTGCACACAATTTCGGCTTGGTTAACAGATACCAGTTTGTTCCTAACACTTCATCAAAGTTCCCGAGAATTACTGATCTTAGGTCGATTTTCAAGTTCGTGATCCGCAAAATTTTTGGACGCATCCGTTGAGGTATTACCGCGCTTTCAATCTAGTTTGTCGTACGCTTTTTCTACGGTATACTTACAATCTAATGGTGTTGGTGAAATGTTAAGCATTTTACTAAATTCACTAGGTATAAAGCTCTTATTGGCACTGGTATCAAATAACGTACTAGCGTAATCATTATTGAAGAGAGACGTACCGGTTATGATGTTAGGATCATCTTTAGTTTCTTTGGAGTCAAATCGCAAATGCATTGCCCATTGTCGCACTTCCTTCCACTTTCTTCAGCTGTGGGCAATCCCTACGCCAATGTCCAGGCTTGCCACACATATAACACCCTTTAATGATGTTCTGGTTGTCTTTGCTATCAACTGGCTTGCTTCTACACTCCTTGGCCATGTGACCGTTTTAGTGGGTTGAAGGAGAGTGGGGTCCGTCACGGTAATTATGCTTCGGATCTGCTCAGGCAATCCACTGATGTACAGTTCGATCTTTTTGTATTCTGAGGTCACCATTTCTGGGCACAATGTACACCATTCGTGGAACTGGGTGGTGTATTGTTCGATTTTTGATCCCTCCATTTCGTGAATCCAGAACCCCTCTAGTTTCTTGATCTTGTTCCGGGAACCGTACTCTTCCTCCATCATCTTGACGAAATTCTCCCATGGAATGGAGTTAGCAGTTTTCAGACTCAATGTCTGGACATGTGAATCCCACCAAACGAGGGCATGTCCTTCCAGAGTTCCGGTAGCGAATTTCACTTTGTCCTCTTCGGAACACTCGCACATGCAGAAGGCCGACTCAACCTTCTTAATCCATCGGAGCAGTCCCTCCGCCCCGTCAGTTCCCTTGAATGTTTGAGGATGGTAGCTAAGGAAAGTTTTGAATGAGTATCTTCTTGAGTTGTTGTTGTGAGTCATGTTGCTTGTCTCACTGTTTAAGCGTGTAGTCTCGTAATCCGCAATGGCTTTATTAACCCGTTGTTCTACCATGGCCTCGATAGCAGCAGAATCGATTGATTGGTTGTTAGTACGCACATACGTTCCTCGACCAGCCATTTGTTAGTGTCTATATACAATAGATATTGTATTACTTACTGTTAGAGTTTGTTGTGTGTTAGCACGTATAGAAGGAAAATATATCATTTTCTTCAAAAGTACAATCATGGGTTTTATAAAATTTCTGATACCAAAGTGATTTGTACGAGCACAACTCGTTCATATAGATTCTAACAATACTAAATACAATCAAGAAATAAGCTATTATGTATAAATAGTGGAGTTCGGATCTCCACTAGTAGTGATGCATTACACAGTTTCCTTGGTGGGTGTAGCTTATTATTTGAACTTGCCAGAATTCATACGTACCTATAAATTCACGATTATGTTGGCCACCATAATCGTCAATTTATCTTACACAGACATTCCAGTTCCTTCAATTTCAAGCTAGTGATCACCGTAGTGTTCGAGGTTTATCTTCTGAGTGCCATATGAAACTAGTGTAGTGTCTAAGTGTAGAGCTATGGCTATAGTCTAAGTTTACTACATGCAAACCTAGTTCTCTATAACCAAGGCTCTGATACCATTCTGTCACACCCCCAAATTCCCACGTGCAGAGTCATAACGCGCGGGTGTGACGTGGCCAGGATCACAGCTCATGGTCATATAGAATGACTCTATATGAGTTACACAAACATACAGTTTTGTAAAATAACACAGGTTTCAATAATATGTAGCGGAAAATGTTTAGAATATATATAGCAGCGGAGTATTTAAATTGTTTGCCGCGGAAAAGTAGTTTGTATCCGACACTACATGTTTAACATTGTCTAAAACACATAAATAAAAACATAAGCCTAGAATTAGAGTCTATATGCATGCAGACTCTCTTGTGCATCCCCATGTGCGTCCTAACTCGTGCTGTTCAGTTACATGAGAATACATGCTAAAATGTGTCAACATAAAGTTGGTGAGTTCACAGGTTTAAGTATTTGAAAGCAATAAAACAGTTATATACTGGATATGTTAAATAGTTTTGTTGGATCTACGATCCGTGGAGTGTGTCATGTCATCTTACCGAAACTTGACTGTTTCCATTTGCCTCCGCGGGTTATCGCTGAACCCGACATCAACATCGATATTACACTCGTTATGACATCCAATCAACGTTGTTGCCGAGTGGGGTTGGTCAAACCCAGTAGTACTACGTAATAACGACTCGTTTGTTACACAACTAATGGTAAGGGTAATGAGGACTTGTAGCGATAATAGTACACCCAGAATAGTTTTTACAACATACCAGTCATATATCTAAAACAGTTGCATAGTATTCTCACCCCAAGAGTTTAACAAAATCAGTTAAACAGTAAAAGTGGGGCTGTAAACTCACCTGAGTCTGATTGAGTGCGTTCTTACGAGAACGGAGTAGCTCACCGGCTAGCAGTTACCTATATCACATAGGTGTTATAAGTTTGTGTTTATATTCGTGTGGGTCTCACAGGACCGTATACGTGTCTAAACAACTCCTGGTTGTTATGTGGGTCGCGTTAACCGTGCTGACTGTGTTTGACCTAACGACCCGTTGGTGACGGTTTTAGTTCATGTGATCGTGTACCGTGCGATTTGTGTCGTGTGATGTGTGTGAGTCACACAGACTGCAATCATGGGGTAACTTACTATTCATAGTAAGTCTATGTTTTTAGGAGAGTTTCCAAATTAAGCAAGTCATACGAGTAATCACTTTCCGATTATTCTAATATGCATAATTAACTTAAGTGAGCATGTTATCACATAGCACGTTATCATACGAAATCACACAAGTCACTTATGCCATGTTGGCATACAAAAGTTTCCTAAAATGGTAAGTTTCCATTTCTAGCATGATTATTATCGGAACCCATCTAACTTAGCATGCATTAGCCATTTTAAGTCATAATAAACCATTTAGCCTCCTCAAATCATGTTACTCTCAAATAAGCATGTTAGACATACAAACGATTTCATATTCATCATTAAATCATCATTTGCAACTAAAATGTTATTATAACTAACAAGATATTCAAATAACCCATTTTTACTAACAACACTCATGTCAAACCTTGTAAATCATCCCCAATATCATCATTGAACATTTGTTATCATTCAAATCATCCTAAAACATGTTAGATCATGCATGCATGTGGTCAACATAGCCATTTCTAGTCAAAATCATCATTTTGATCATAATAATCACAATAGACCTTGCATATAATCTCAATCATCATCAATAATCATATATTCAGATCCAAAATCATTTAAATCTACTTAGATCCTACATGCATGTGTCTAAATATGACCATTTCTTCATATTAACAACCAACACCCATTAAATCTTATGGACATCATCATGGATAATCAAAATACACCATTAGATCATTCTAGATCATCAAAATCAGTACCAATGTCATCAATAACCAAGTATGAACATCTAAAATCATCTAACAAACCTTAGATCATACATGCATGTTGTTATCTCACCCATTTATGAACAAATCAAGCATTACACACATCCATAACATCATAGATCGTCAAAGTATGTCATCAAATCATTATAGATCATTCATTTCAGTAGTTTTATCATCAAACCCAGATTCAAACGTCATAAAATTCGTGCATGTGAGCCTAGTGAGCTTGCATGTGGGTTTTAACCCTTGCATGTGTGTGTATTGATGTGTAGAGAGCATTTTAGCCATGGAACTACCTCAAATGCTCCAAGATCTGATGAATGATGATGCTAGCAGACTTCAAGACCTCTGGATAGCTTGTTCTCAGCAGAAACGAAGTGTTGATGGTGGTGGATGGTGATCTAGGAAGCTTCCTTCAAGGTTCCTGAGCTTCAAGCTCCCCTCCAATGGCTTCCTATAGATGTTCTTGAATGTAGCAGAGGTGGCTGGAGAGGATAGAGTCGAATTATGGCTTCAGAAATCGGGAAAAGAGGCTAGGAGTAGGATTGAAATGATTTGTCTTGGATTTATAAAGATTTTTGCGTGTGGGACTCATCGCGTACCTCCGAGAGAATCTCCGAAGAGCTCAGCGTACCGCGACGGTTTTCGGGGTTCAAATCCCCCGACTGTCCTTCGCGTACCGCTAAGCTCCAGTCAGAAGGGCTTAGCATACCGCGATGGGTATCTGAGAAGCCCATTAGGCCCAGTTTTGCCGTTTCGAACTGATTTTCGCGTATTTCTCGATTACGATCATCGTTTCTTGACATGTAAACATCGTTCCTGCTATTATAGGTTCCCTAGAACCTATGTGCAGTGAAAGTGTACTGTGGTTTTATTAATTCACCAACGTTCGTTATTCAAGACACGTGCGTTAAGTTTTGCGATAATTCCTTGAATTATCGGTGCGTTCGGTCTGTTGTGCCACGTGTCACACTAAATAGTAATTATTCTAGTGCCACGTATGAAATAAAAATATAAATTATTATTAAAATAAGTTAAATGCTGACGTGGAAAATACGAGGTGTCACACTTCAAAATGGAGATTTTATGGTTTAAGATGCTGGGTTTTCGTCTGGTAATCAAGAAAAGTCGAGATGAAGAAGAGATAAGCTCTTCTGGATGAAATCTGACTTTTTAAGCAATTCTGCCGACTTAAGGACCCCAGGGGTACCGCCCCAGACGAGACGCCGAGTTGGGGCGTACCGCGCGGGAGGAGGGGGGATTTCCAGATTTTTCATAACCCCGGGCGTACCGCCTGGGTTGAGGTCATCCCGCTAGGCGTACTGCCTAGCCCTGTGTTTCTCAAATTCTTGGATTTTTCTTCGTTTCGCGATTATAGACAATCTGTAACTCCGTTTCGCGCACTTTTTTCGCCTGCGTTCATCATTTTTCGCATACTATCAATATGCAATAATTACAATCATCAAATCAAAATGGTTTTCTAGGACGATCACATGTGCTCATGCCATCGATGACGTAATTCTCAACTACAATTGTCACAGGAAAAGAATTCGTCAGACACTACATGCTTCATACAATACAACATAAATAAAAATTGTTTTGTTTAAATGCCGTGAAATGATTGCAAGAAATCCTATGCTCATTCCTGATGTGCATTCCTTTTCCTTGTGCGTGTCAGTTACCTGAGAATACATGTTTAAGAAAAAGTGTCAACACATAGGTTGGTGAGTTCATAGGTTTTGTTATACATATAGATAATAATCAAAATGTTTGTCACGTGTCATGCTGTTTATCAAATGTTAGTCCCGAGCCCTAGGCTCCAAGTGTCAGCGCGTCACTACCGAACTAGAGTTGCTAGTCCTTGCCTCCGCCATGTCTCGTAATAACAATGGCAAGATAGGTCGAGATTTCACGTGTCCCGACATCCAATCAGTATTGTGCCACGTGGGGTTCGTCACACCCAAACAGAGCTATTCAAACTCACATCGTTGTTTGTACATTAACGGTAAGACTTTGCAAGGGCTTGTTACGATTACAACACTTATGTTTGTCTAATAAACCAGCACACACAATATGTTTGTATAAGTATAAATGTTTGACTCGATTCAACAAGTATTCTCCCCCTATTTGGAAAGTTTGTAAAAGAGTTAAAGAGGGGCCGTAAACTCACCTTAGTGATAATCGGGAAAAATGAATGAGTAAGCTCCGGATCTCGGCGACAAAATTGTCACCGGCTACCTATATCGTATAGCTTACGTGAGTTCGTGTAAGTGTCCGTGTTCGTGTTCATCCTCGTGTTTGTGCTCAACAACCCTCGATTGTTATGTTTGTCCATGTCGGTCCACATTGACCGTGCTTGCTCGTGTTTGACCGTGTCAAGTCAACGACCTGCTGGTGAACCGTGTCTTGTTTTTGATTCGTGTAACATTCGTGATCGTGCTCATGGTGTGCAAAACACACAAATCGTGTTTATGGACATACTATTTATAGTAAGTTTCCATTTTTAGCAAGTTCCACAATATTCATCGATTTGAAGGTTCTAGCATGCTCATTAGTCCTACGTGATCATGTTAACACATAGCACGTCGTCATATGCAATCAAATAAACACGTTAGTTCACTTTTAGTCATTAAAGTTTCCTAATATGGAAAGTTTCTAGGTTTTGGCATGTTTATCAACAAAATCACATAATTTATCTACACAATACTCTCATTGCATCATGTTAAGCCATTTGGTATGCAAAAGTCATATATAGCATTTCTATATCGAATTTTCATAACATAAAGTTACTAAAAATAGTAACTATGCCTAAATGTTCACCAAATGACCAAGTCTAGCATTTCTAATCATCTCCTTATGCTTATATCATCATAAGACATCATAAATCATCATGTAAACATGACCATTTCACATTTATAACCATCTATCAAGATTTGAGTTTATAAAAGTTACTATATATAGTAACTAGTTCCAAAATGACCACAAATCGATCTCAAATCAATTTCTTATGCAACATATTATCATAATATCCTACAAATGATCTCCCTATTCACATGCATGTTCATAATTTCACCCTTATCATCATGTTCTAACACAAAAGTTACTATTAATGGCAAGAATCTCAAATAACCAATTTTTGACCATTTTAATGATAACAAATCATGTAACACATTACCTTCATCATCAATAAGCATTTATCAATACCCAAAATTATCTAAAATCCTTTAGATCATACATGCATGTAAGTATTTCAACATCTATGATCAAGTTATGCATAATGACCCGTCTACAACAACATGGATCATCATAATAAACCATTAAATCATTCTAGATCATCATTATCAATAGTAAAATCATCAAACCCAAATTCATAACATCAAAATTTCGTGCATGTGAGGTTAGTGTGCTTGCATGTGGGTGTATGAGTGTTATGTGTGTGTTTGGCCGTGGGATTACCTTCAAGAAGCTCAACAAGATGAGAGTGGTGATGTTATCAGCCTCCCAAGCTCCTGGACAGATGAGTGGAGCCGAATCAAGATGATTGTGATGGCCTCAAAGTTCCACAATCCTATCTCCTTGCTCCAAGAACTTCAAGTCCTTCAATGTAGCTCCCAAGCTTGTAAAAATGGCTTCCAAGGAGTGTTGCAGGTGGTTCTGGAAGTAATAAACCGAAAGAAGGCGTGCAAGGTCGAACAAAATGATGGAAAAAGATAGGGTAGCTATGATTGTCTTGGTTTTATAAAGATTTGGCGTCTGGGTGTCGTCGCGTACCGCCAAGGGGGTCCCTTATGGGCTTGGTGTACCGTAAAGAATTTCGGGATTCAAAATCCCTGCTCATCCATAATGTACGACCAAGAATGTCTCCGGGTCCTTAGCGTATCGCGAAGGATGCCGGTTGAGCATGAATTCGATTATTTCGATGGTTTGGCTCGTTTTCAATGTTTTCTCGCTTGTGGAACATTGTTTGGCCCTAAATTTTCTAGTTCAATATTTGAGCGTTTTGTGAGGTTTCTAGTGTTTAGTTACATGATGTGTTATACGTTCACCAACGTTCGTATTTTCTTAGACACGTGTGTGCGTGTTGCGATAATTCATCGAATTATCGTGTTTGTGTCAGTGTTTGCACTGTCGTGCCACGTGTCACACTAAATTAAACTAATTCTAGTGCCACGTATGCAGTTATCAATTAAATAAACATTTAATTAGAACAGATGCTGACCTGGATTTTGCGGGGTGTCACATCATCCCCCTGTTAGAAAGAATTTCGTCCCGAAATTTAGCTTGCGTTGTCAGTGTTTGTCTGTTTAGTGAACATGTGCGGGTACTTCTTTTTCATTTGATCTTCACGCTCCCATGCGAATTCCGGTCCGCATTGCGAATTCCATCGCACTTTCACTATTGGTATCTTGCAGAGCTTAAGATTCTTGATTTCCCGGTCCATAATCTCCACAGGTTCCTTAACGAAGTGTAATTGTTCGTCGATCTGAATCTCCTTGAGAGGAATGCCAAGTGTTTCGTCAGAAAGGCACTTCTTGAAGTTTGATACGTGAAACACATTGTGTACACTGCTCAGCTCGTTAGGCAGGTTCAGCTCATAGGCCACGGGGCCTATCCGTTTGGTGATCTCAAAAGGTCCGATGTAACAAGGATTCAACTTCCCCCGTTTACCGAATCGAATAACTCCCTTCCAGGGCGAGACCTTGAGCAACACTCTGTCTCCCACCTGGAATTCTAATGGTTTACGTCGTCTGTCGGCATAGCTTTTCTGTCTGTCCTGAGCTGCTGCCATTCGGTTGTGTATCTGCACGATCTTCTCGGTCGTCTCGTGCACAAGTTCGGGGCCAATCAGTTGGCTTTCTCCAACTTCTGCCCAACAGATGGGGATCGGCACTTACGTCCGTAGAGTGCCTCAAATGGTGCGGCTTGTATGCTTGTGTGATAACTGTTGTTGTACGAGAACTCAACTAACGGCAGATGAGTCTCCCAGCTGCTGCCAAAATCAATGTCACATGCGCGAAGCATGTCCTCCAACGTCTGTATGGTTCGTTCGCTCTGCCCATCAGTCTGCGGGTGGTAAGCGGTACTCATATCTAATCTCTCACCCAATGCTTTATGCAAGGACTTCTAGAAATGAGACGTGAGTCGACTGTCGCGGTCAGAGATGATCGAGATTGGCACCCCATGCCGAGTAACCACAACCTTCAGATAAATCCGAGTCAATTTATCTAATTTGTCGGTCTCCTTGATGGGTAGAAAGTGTGCAGACTTCGTCAGTCGGTCTACGATAAACCAGATGGTGTCGCAACCACTTGCCGTTTTAGGTAGTTTAGTTATGAAGTCCATGGAAATTTGCTCCCATTTCCACATCGGTATCTCTGGTTGCTGGAGTAGACATGATGGCTTCTGGTACTCAACCTTGGCCTTTGAGCACGTTAAACACTTACCTACGTAAGTTGCTATTTCTGTCTTCATGTTCGGCCACCAATAGGTCGTCTTCAGATTATGGTACATTTTGTTAGAGCCCGGATGTACAGAATACCAGATCTTGTGCCCTTCATCCATCACTACGCTTCGCAGTCCTCCTTAGTGTGGAATCCAGATCCGATCCATGAAGTAGTGCGCTCCGTCGGTCTTTACCTCTAATTGTTTGTCCATGCCATGCAAGGACTCTTGGGTGAGGTTCTCGACTTTCAGAGCTTCCTATTGAGCGTTCCTGATCTGTTGTGGCAGTTCAGAATGGATTCTGAGTTGCAGTGCACGGACGCGTTTTGTTGTATCCTTCCGGCTCAACGCGTCGGCCACTACGTTTGCCTTGCCAGGGTGATATTTGATGGCGCAATCATAATCGCCAATGAGTTCAACCCACCTTCGTTGTCTCATGTTTAGCTCCTTCTGATCGAAGATGTGTTGTAGGCTCTTATGATCGGTAAATATTGTGCACTTCGTGCCGTATAAATAGTGCCGCCAAATCTTCAGGGCAAACACCACGGCTCCCAACTCTAGGTCATGGGTTGTGCAATTCCTTTCATGCACTTTCAGTTGTCGTGATGCGTATGCTATAACCTTCTCACGTTGCATCAGCACACAACCGAGTCCTTGTTTACTGAATATAAGATATGAAAATTTTGAATTTCAAAATTATTGATCAAAAAATGGAAAGTTTTGACATGATTATATTTTTATTAACAATTAAAGATAATTTGACTTAGTTAATTTACCTCATTTAAAGTATGAATTAATTATATTTATTAAATGAAATTAATTTTTAAAATATCTAGAATTAATATAGTATTGACATGTGACACACATATGACATGGATAACCTAAAATGATGCTATGTAGTTAAATAGTTACTCTTTTATTAGGTAGTAAAGATATATTTGAGATTTATAAAATACTAGGCTATTAGCCCGTGTATTACGCGGATTGCATATAAAATATTAAATAGTTTGTAATGAAAATTTAAAAATTATAAAACTATATTTTGATTTAAAACTATAAAATTAATACATAACCTTCTACATTTTTAACAATTAAGATATTTAGACCATCCTCATTGGTGAGCGCTTCCAAGATTGTTACACTGTGCAAAAAAAAAAAGGAAAGCACCACGACCTGATCGAGATCCCAACCTAGTTTGCAACCTTTCAACCCATACACCTTGCCACATGGCAAATCCCCATTGGACCATCTTTATTTTTCTTTTTTTAACTTATCATTTTTGTTTATAATCTTGTTTTTTTTATAACTTCAAATAATTAATATTTTAAAAAAATCTAAAAACACGGCCTTGATCAGTTTTTTTTTATGAAAATGTCGGTATAAATTTTGTTAAAAACAGAGTTCGTTTAAAAAAATGTTTTTTTATATAAGATAAATATAAACAATCATTGGTTTATGCTATCTAACATTTGAAGGTTTTTTATTGGTTCAGAAGATTTTATAGATCAAACTCATTATCATAAATTATAATTATTTAATAAAAAATAATAAAGGTTGGGTTGTTAATGAGAGTAAAAAGTTGTGTTTGATTGGGTTTAGGGTTTAGGTTGTGTGGATGGAAGAGAGAGAAATTAATTTTTTATTAAAGATTAGGTTGGATTGGATTGTGAATGGGGATGGGGATGGTCTTAAACTAACTGGTTATACATCAAGAGGATAAGTATCATTTATCTATTTTTAATGTTAAAAAAATCAATTTAAATATCATTAAACATAAAAGAAAAAAATGTAATTTTCCTTATAATTTTAATAAGTTTTTGCTTCTAAATTTTTTATAATTTTTTTAAAATGTCATTTTTTATAAAAATTATGTTTCGTAAAAACTCCAGTTGACAGCTTATTTCATTAAAAATTTTGTTTTTTTAGAAAAATTGGTTTTTATAAAACTTTTATTTTCAAAAAACTGATTTATTTCTTACTTTTAAAAGATTTGATTTTTTATAAATTATTATATATTATAAACTTTAAATTGTGTTAAATTAATAAAAAGAGTTGATTTTTAATGTATTAAATAACTATATTTAATATGAAAATTCCAAATAACATAATTAGTCAACAAATATCATCTTACTATCTTAATAAACAAAAATATTGTTTGACACTTGTCACAATTTTAGGCCAAGAATGCCACTTGTCAACTTCTTATCATCTCATTAAATTCTCACTTTTATTAAATAAGTATATTAACACTAATATTCAATAATTATAATATTAATGATATTATTGACATTTTTAATACTAAAAAGTTTTATAATCAATTAAAAAAATTATTTTATTAAAAAATACTTTAAAAAAGTTCTAAGATATGAGTTTTTTCAAAAAGTCAATATTTTTTAGAAATAAATAATTTATAAATCGACATTTTTTAAAATTGTTTTTTTCTAAAAATCATGTATTCTAAAAAAAATTTTAAAATAAAATAGACTATAATACATAGATTTTAAAGAATAGTTTTTTTTATAAACTAATGACATATTTTAGTATTAAATTTTAAAAATTAATTTCTTTTAAAAATAAAGTTTTTGATCATTGTTTTATTACTTAAGGTACTTCTTAATACGTATTTTAAATATTTTATATTGCAATGTTATTTTATAATTTATAAATTTTTATTACTAACCATCTGATAATTTAAATTAAATCCGTGTAACACACGGGGTATAGTCTAGTTATTTAATATGGGAGATAATTATGTTGTATAAGAAATTGACAAGGGTCATTATATGTTTAAAATCAGGACAAGTGACATTAAAGGTTTGAAATTGTGACATGTGGCATAAAAGATGTTTGTTTATTATAGTAGTAAGAAGTAATATTACGCAAGTGTAGTGTTTTTTAGAGTTAAAAAAATATTTTTTAAAATTTCAAACAACAACAAAAATGTATATTTTTATACAAAATAAAAAAAAACATATTTTTACAAGAACATGAAAAACTACACATGCGTATAAATAAAAATGTACAAGTTTTACTGTATAAAGTACACATGGTAAGCAACACCTATAAGATAAGGAAACTACACATGTGTAGTTATAAAAATGTACAAGTTTTACTGCATAAAGTACACGTAGTCATGCAACACCCATAAGATCTGAAAACTACACATGTGTAGTAAAAATGTACAAGTTTTACTACACAAGGTACACCTTGTCAAGCAATAACTATAAAGACCCGAAAAATTACACATGAGTATAAATAAAAATGTACAAGTTTTGCAACACACAATACACCTGGTCAACCACTATTATAAAGATCTGAAAAAGTACACATGTTTAGTAATAAAAATATACTTGTTTTACTGCACAAAGCATACATGGTCAAACAATACCTATAAAATCAGAAAACTACACATGTGTACAAATGAAAATGTACAAGGTTTACTGTTCCTTACACATAATATTTATTCTCAGTACTATAAGTTATTAAAATAAATTTTTAAAAAAAGCTAAATTATATAACTGTTATCAAATAAATATTGAATTATATGTTAAAGTAATTAAAACACTTTCTTTCTTTTGCCTGACAGCTTATACTCAGATAGATCACCGTTGGTTTATGTTAAGAAATAAATAAAACCTTTTCTTTCTTTTGCTTGGCAGCTTTACCACCCTTGTTTCTTTTGTCTGACAACTTTATCACCCCTTCTTTCTTTTGCCGGAAGATACACATGCGTAGTGTTTTTTTAGGTTAAAAAAATATTTTTTAAAATATTAAAATAAATATTAAATTATATGTAAAAGTAATTAAAACCATTTCTTTCTTTTGCCTGACAGCTTTATTTTCAGATAGATCACCGTTGGTCTATGTTAAGAAATAAAGAAAACCCTTTCTTTCTTTTGGCTGACAGCTTTACCACCCTTCTTTCTTTTGTCAGACAACTTTATCACCCCTTCTTTCTTTTGCTGGAAGATACACATGTGTAGTGTTTTTTTAGGTTAATTTTTTTTTAAAAATATTACAACAACAAAAATGTATGATTTTCATACAAAATAAAAAAGTCATATTTTTTTTAAGAAACAAAAAATATGCACATATGTATCAACTATATTTTCAACCATAATAAAACAATACACATTTGTATTTTTACATATGAAACCAAACATTATACATGTGTAATTATATACAAGAACATCAAAATTAACAAAACAACAAAAACTACATATGTGTAGAAACAAATATGTACAAGTTTTACTACATAAAAGTACACATGGAAAAGCAACAACTATAAACATCTGAAAAACTATACATATGTAAAATAAAAATGTACAAATTTTACAAACAAACAATTCACATGGTCAAAGCACTACACATGTGTAGTAATAAAATGTACAAAGTTTACAACAAACAATACACATGGTCAAACCACTACACATGTGTAGTAATAAAAATGTAAAAGTTTTACTGTGTAAAGTACAACTGGTCAAGCAAACCTATAAGATCCGAAAACTACACATGTGTACAAAAAAAATGTTCAAGTTTTTTAGCACAAAGTACACATGGTTAAGCATGTGTTTGAACCACCACCATAACTACCACCTCTAGAAACCGCCACCACCACCGACGCCAGGCATTGTCACCACTACCACCTCTTGGGAGCACACCGACTGAGAACTACCACCACCACCATTTGCCAGTCATCGCCACCATCCGCCTATCACCACCACCGTTCGCCGGTCAACACCACACCACCATCGGAGCACCACCATCACCACCATCGACGGAGAACTACCACCACCACCGTCAACTTTAGAGAGAGAGATTAGAGAGAAAACGACCACCACCATCACTGTGACAATTGCAATTGAGAAATCATGTCATTGATGACCGGATCACATTTGCTCGTTCTAGAAATCCACGCTGATTTAATGATCGTAATTATTACATATTGATAGTACACGAGAAATGATGAACGTGGGCGAAAACCGTGTACAAAACAGAGTTATGGATTGTCCGGAATCGAAAAACGAAGAAAAATGTCTAAGTATTGAACTTCTGGACTCGTCGCGGTACGCTAAGGCTAGGTTGAGGGTTCTCGGCGGTACGCGACGGACCAAAATATCTAAGATTCTTCCGGATTTCTTCGCGGTACGCGACGCAAGAGGCGGTGTAATGGATCAGATTTCAATATCAGATTGCATGCAAAAATTATCATCTTCATATCTCTCGAGCTCCAGCTTCTTCCAGACGAAAAAAACACACACTTCATCATCAAATCAGCATTCTAAAGCCATCAGAAGTCACATATCGTACCAAGGAACCCATTTGCAAGCCCTGATCGTTGTTGTGCAGTTAGAAATCCGTCTGATTAGGTAACGGTTCATTTTAACTTTCTAATTCGATAATGATTGATTAGATCTTGATTTTAAATGTAATGACATAGTTAGGATTGTTGATTATTGCCTAGATGATGGCTAGGATTGATTATAAACAAAGAACACGATGTTTTAACGGTTAAATCCTTGTTTTGATCCGTTGTAATGCCCGGTTTGTATGAAATCATACCCATGATTATAATGGTTAAAACCATTTGATTATGACAATGTAGGTGATTAGTTTGATTAATCTTTGAAATGCAAGATTAAATCCAAGTGTTTCAAACTAATCACGATCATTAACATACTCATAGGAACGATTATCTGATGTTTATGATAACAGTCAGATTAGTATGTTAAACATGGTTGTTAAACCTATTCTAATGCTACATTGTGAAATTTCATGATAATTGGGTAATCAATAACAAGGATTGATCATTCCTAAGCCATTAATATGTCTAGAAACTGTTTTAGCGTAATAATCAACAACATTAACTATTTGGTTAATCCGAGACTATTCTGATTAATATATCAAGAGTGTCATCAACCTTGTATTAGGAATCTAATTCAATATAGGTTCCTACATTATCATACATTGTATGATATTAGGTTAAAACAACCCATTAAACACCTAATATCGGTTGATGACTTTTCATTGCAATGTCTGCGACATTGAACGTTCAGACAGATCTAATCAGCAAGTTAGAATATAAATAACTAATCAAACATAAACTAATGCAGATTTACACTATTAGCATCAGTTTGCGTGTGATTTCACTACTTTTGTGACTTCAGGTGAGTTTCATACAACCCCTTTTCTTTTTAGTGTTTTACAAATATCGGGGAATTTCTGTAAATCAATTTTTGAACATATGATATGTATCACTGTTATCTTTGTGATTTCATGTGACTCTTGTGTGATTTCATGGGATTTTGCCGTTAGTATCTCTATCACAGTATCAAAAGCCCTCATTCTTTGAAACTGTATCTAGTGAACCTATGTGGGGCCGAACAGGAAGCATTGATAGTACTATTGGCTGACAACCCATTTGCTGGGAGGATTGCATCTCCCCTGGTGTGAATGTTTGTTACCTGTTTCTTAAACACTTTCTTAATGTTAGTGATAGACATTAAGATAATGAGGCATTAAGATATTTACCGACGGGTAGTATCTTCGTGAAACGTAAAACTGTCCGAAAGGAACTAGATACAGGTCCCGTGGTTATCTGAACT
Source organism: Mikania micrantha (assembly GCA_009363875.1). Lineage (NCBI taxonomy): Eukaryota > Viridiplantae > Streptophyta > Magnoliopsida > Asterales > Asteraceae > Mikania > Mikania micrantha. The sequence goes on from CM018684.1 coordinate 1,235,265, forward strand.
GTATATATGGAAATTTTGCATATCATATTGTTTAATTACTAAACTTTACGAACTCACCAGCTTTGTGCTGATGTTTTCAAATCAAACATTTTTGCAGGTAGACAGTGATTTCGGTGAGACTGCACTTCACAAACTTGTAACTGAATAAGTTAATGTTGTAATGTGAATTGTAATAACGAACCATGTAATGTAATTATCCTAAGTTAATCTGTGTGCTTGTGATATCGGATCAAGTAAGTCACCCCTCATCTCTGAGACATCACCACTATGATTCCGCGACCGTTTCAGTGACATCATCAACAGGTGACGAGAGGTGGGGGTGTGACAATCACCACCGCCTAAACCCACGACCACCACTGTCTAAATCTACAGCCACCACCCCCGGCACCTTCTTCATCTTCATCTTCATCGGGTAGAGAGTGGAGAGAAAGAGCAGTGAGAGAGTAGAGAGGTGGCAGATTTTTTAAGGGTTAACTTGATAAAAATGTAACCAACTTTCAGCTTTGTTCCAATTAGGTGACTGATATTTTTTTGTTCCGATTAAGTCACTCATACTTTTTTTTTTGTTCCGATTATGTCACTTTACTTTTAATTTTGTCTTAATTAGGTCACTCATATTGTAAGTAAAATGTTTGTGTTTTGAACACTATTTTAAAGTAAAGTGACCTAATCGGAACAAAAAAAAGTGTGAGTGACTTAATCGGAACAAAAAAAAGTATGAGTGACTTAATCGGAACAAAAAAAGTATGAGTGACTTAAGTGGAACAAAGCTGAAAATTGGTTACATTTGTATGACATTTTCCCATTTTTTAATATAAGGGAGAGAGAGTGTGTGTGTGAAATTAGTATATATATATATGGGGAGTGGTTAAAGACGAAAATACCCTTTTCATTTAAATAAATCATAAAGTAAAAAAGTTTTATCTAACAGCTAAGATAGGGTTTAAGGGTTTTCTTTTTAAGATCGGGTTTTCATTTGATTCTATCTCTCTCTCTATATATATACATACATATATATATATATATAGGAACGTGATCAAATACATATAATACTTAACGTACAAAGCGTAGGATGAATTCTGGACCTTTGATCAAACTAATCAATGAGTAAGATCTAGTGGTCCACACTTTATACAACTTTAATTTCTCCACAAAACAAGTATAAGGGCAAAAGAGGAACAATCACATTTTGTATATTACAACAATTTCTACTCGTTTTTTAAAAATTAAATGACTTTTGCATGCTTTATTATTATTTTTTTTATAAAAATACACCATAAAATTGGGAATATTGTATTATCTTTAATTTGAGTATAATAGTGTTATAGTTCTTTTATGTGGTCCGTGATTTTTTTGCTTGGTACGTGATTATATTGTTGGTCCTTTGATCATGTATGTTAAAAGACGGTCCGTAATTTTCATATAACGTGGTCCTTGATTATTGATCCGTGATTATACATTTTGTACTTGTTATGTGTGTTAAAATACGGTCTCTGATTGTTATATAATGCGGTCCTTAGTTATTGGTCTGTGATTATCCCAGTGTTCCTTGATTATGGGTGTTAAATGTCAGTCTGTAATTTTATAAATCACGGTCTGTAATTTTATATGTACGATAATACCCCTTATCCTAATGACTCATGACGCGTTCCTGTGGTTTCTTACGTTTAGCACGTTAATTTAATTTGTACGTTAACCGTCCCCTATATATACATATAGGGTGTGGTTCATTTGTTAACCCATGTTTATTGCGTTAACCGAATAACTACATCTTATTAATTTGCGACCCACATTAAAGTAAATCTAAAGGTGTATGTTTTTTCTTTTTTTTTTATTAATGTAAGTGGACCCTGCATTAATTAAATTAATTAAAAAAAAGAAAAACATACACCTATAGTTTTACTTTTATGTGGACCCCAAAGTAATGAGATGTAATTATTTGGTTAACGCAATAAGAAATGGTTAATTTTTGATCATCTCCATATATATATATATATATATATATATATATATATATATAGGGTAGAGATATTCTACAAAGGGATAAAAGCTTAAAAAGTGTAGGAAGTCACAAAATGTTGGCATGTGGATAAGAAGCCAAAGGGTAAACATGTCAAAACAAAAAAAATAAACCTACACATGCAAGTCATATGCAAGTCACATGCAAGTTTCTCCTATTTTTTTAAACGTTCATACATTTTGTATACGTTAATATTTTCTAAAAAAAATTACACTATAAAATCAAACATTTTTTTTTATCTTTCTAATTAGTATAATATTAATATATTTAAAAAAATAAAATTAAAATAGCGTCTTAAGTTTTATGGCGTTTTTTTCGAATATTATTCAAACTAGACTTTTATGGTGTTTTTTTAAGACGCATTTGTACGTTTTATGGTGTTCACGTTTTATGGTGTTTTTCGAGATATATTATGATGTAAATATTTTATGGTGTTTATGGTGTTCGAATATTAATGAAACTAAAACAAGACATTTTATGGTGATTTTAAAAAACTAAAAACACCATAAACACTTAAAGTGTGTATATTGTGTTTTTTATTTTTTCGAGATATTTTATTGTGTTTATAGTGTTCACGTTTTATGATGTTTTTTCAAGTAATTTATTATGTTTATGGTGTTAACATTTTATGGTGTTTATGGTGTTCGAATATTTTTGAAACTAACCTAGACATTTTATGGAGTTTGTGAACAATAAAAACACCATAACCACTTAAGTTTGTAAATGGTGTTTCCGAACTAAGCAACTTCATATATGAACACTAAAATACCATAATATTTTACCCTTTTTGTTTATTTAGAGAAAAAAACCATAAAAATGTTCAGTTTTATGAACTTTCGAAAAAACAATATGAAATGCTTAGTTTCATGAACATTCGGAAAACATATAAAAAGTCACCATAAACGATTGTTATGGTGTATATATGATAAAACACCATAAATGCAAGATTCATATACACCAATTTAGGTCTTTTTTTTATATAACAATATTATATTCGTTGAAAAGATTAAAAAATGTTGAATTTTATGGTGTAATTTTTAAAAAAATAATAATAATGTACACAAAAGTTATAAACGTTTAAAAAAATAGTGGGAAGTTGTTAAAAAGTCAACAATGGCTACAATACCTATTATACCCCTTCAACCACTTAAATTACTCCTTAATTCTCTCCAATAAGGTGACACCCTTACAACCATTCATCTTAAAGATCAATGGCTCAAATTTCTTCCAACACTTTTTATAGATTTTATCCTTTTAGCCTAACCCTATACGATTATCTCAGTAAGGAAGGGTTAACATTCGAACCATTTCCCATATATATATATAGGATTTGAATCAAATGAAAACCCGATCTTAAAAAGAAAACCCTTAAACCTATCTCAACCGTTAGATCAACTTTTTTTTTCGTTCTAATTTATTAATATGAAAAGGGTATAATATTCTTTAGCCACTCACCTATAAATATAATAATTTATCTCTTTTTCTCTCATTTAAAACCACCCATATATATAATAATTTATTAATATCAAATTTCTCTCTCATGTATCTCTTCTCTCTCCATCCATTTAAAAGAAATATTTTTAAAAATTTCAAAACAACTACAAAAATGTATATTTTTTTATACAAAATAAAAAACATATTTTTACAAGAAGATATAAAAAATTATACATGCGTATAAATAAAATGTACAAGTTTTAATACACAAAGTACACTTTACTCAAAATACTACACATGTGTATATTTTATATATTTAATATTTATAAAATATTATGTAATCCCCAGGGTTTTTCGTTACGAATTCGAATATTGTAATCATGATTAATTCGAAATAAATAAAAACTTGGGATATTCTTTGAATATTTAACCCATGAATTTATATATAAGCAATACTAATATTTAAGCAATACTAATAATTAAGCAATACTAACAATAATAACGCAATACATTATTTAAGCCTTTATAGATTCATTTTTATAAAAGAATTATAATTTCTAAAGTCACAAATGGGTCATAATAAAATAAAAACATTTATTAGTAAATAACCTATTTATTTACTTATTTTATTTTTAGTTATAAAAATATATACATAAATAATATGCATATACAAAATTAATAGTAATAATAATAATAAGACATTATATTTATAAAAGGATTTTTATAAAATTCTATGTCTTATACATATTATTTATAAAGTCTAAGTAATAAAAAGATATAAAAGATCTCATAAATTTTGAAACATAAAATGGTTATTTAATTTGAGGGATTAAAAATGACAATGTATGAAACTAATTTTGTGAGAGGGAAAAGGGTTTATTAAAAGCTGAAACAAGAAGAAAACATGAAGGGCCAAACCTGTAAAATCCCCAAACACTTTCCCCTTCACCCTTGAACCCACCAGACCCGACCCACACCCTCTTGCTCAAACCGGTTACACAGTAGCTCAAATCAAGCGATTCAAGTTTGATTATTACGCGTTTTGGACACCTAATGATCGAGAAAATCTTTCCAAATATCAAATTGAAGAAATCACACCGTATCAATTAAGGATTCTTTCCTAAAACAAAAACTTGAACTCGGACTATGAAATCACATCTAACAGCTATAAAATACAAATCAAATTAACAAATTAGGTTCTTTAGAGCCCCACGAAACCATCTGCACAAATTAAAGGCACTCAAAGATACCATTTGATCGTGAATCGGGACTAACAAGACTCGACGAACTCAACCACGATCGGCCCTATCAAAACTCATCCATCCACTAAGCATTGTAAGTAAATCTTATATGAGTCAACTCGTTTTTGACTAAGAAACGAAAACCCTAAATTTGTTTTGGCTATCGGGTTCTAATTCAATCGAATTGAACACGAATTAGATTAGGGTTCTTAGAGATTGTTTAACCTGATTTGGGGGAAGAACCCAAATACAGTTGTGTATTTTTCGAATGGATATTCATTCAATTAAAAGGATAGATCAACTGGTTAAATGGGTGAACGGTTATGGTTTGGTCATGGTAGATCCGAGTTCTAGCCCCTTCGGTTACACATAAACCGGTTTTAACCTTTTTCTCATATTCCAAACTTTATTTTTTTTAAATAAATATTCTAAAAATCATAATATTAGATTTACAATAATCTGAAAAGAAATGGATTGTTTTCAGGAAATAATTTAATCATTTATTTAAATATATGATAGAATTTGCTAGAAAACCATTTTTTTAAATACTTAGAAAAATATCTTATTTATTTTATTTATATTTATTATTTTCTGAAGTATAATATAAAAATGAATATTTATATTTTGGAATTATTTATTTATTTATTTATTTATCTATTTACGATCAAATACTCAATTATTAAAAACAAAAAGAGTAGTATATAAACAATATCATTTTTATAGGAGTTATTTGTTTTCTAAACATATACATTTTGTAATTTATTCCTAGACAGAATTATTTTATTTAAATAAAACGGGTTATTTAAATAAAATTATTAATTTGATAAGGAATAATCATACATAAGTGTTCAAAATAACTATGTAATTATTCTAAATGATAGTTGTAAATCTTTAAGATATGTTTTATTTAAATTATTTAAATAAAATATTAGTGACAATTATTTACACTCACATAATAATATTCTTATACTATAAAATCATTAACTGTATAAATGTGAATAATTTTACAATTATTCTTAATGGTTTTATGATTACTTTAAATGATGTTTCATAGATACACATAAACATTTAGCATTACTTAAAACAATTAAAATAAGAACAAATGGAATGAATTACTCAAACACTAGGTGGTTACCACATGCAATTAAAATACTTACTATATAATTTAAACTTAGATATATTCTTTCAGGACTTCCATAGAATGACATAGTCATAAGTACACAAAACTTAAACTTTAAAAATGTCAAACTTATGAAGTCATTCCTATAAAGTTTAGGTTGAAGATTTTCTTTTTGACTTAGAACTCCATCAAGCACATTGGACTAGCAAATCAATTCATGTGAGTTTCTTTACACTCCCTTTTACATTTTGTTTTTGGGATGTTACACATGTCTTATTCAAACTTTATTCAATCTATTATTCATTCAATCTATGATGCAAGCCTTAGACTAGTTAGCTTTATGTGTTAGAGACTAGGCTTATACAATGTGTTGATTCTATGTGTGTTGCCAGTCAAGCATTCTAGTACTTAGTAGCCTAAGATGGTTAGATACTATCTTCGCAAAGGCTTTTGCCTTTGTGTGAAAAAGGTGAAAAGTACACTTAGCAAACTGGTTGAATTATAACTGTTAATTTATAGTATGGCCATACTTGAATTAACATGATTGTAAGGATACTTGTTTGGACACAAGCAATTGTTATTCATTCATTCATTCATTCAATTTATTCAAACTTGTATTCATGCTGTGCTTATGATACATATCTAGTTAGGCTATAGTTTGCATCCTTTTTATACATATTATTTAAACTTTGTGTGTGAACTCACCAACTATGCAAATAGTTGACAAACTCTATTTTACATGTGTAACAGGATAAGGAAGCATGATGAAGACATAGGATAATACTTAGTAGACCTAGTTAAATTATAAACAATGTTTTAGCATTCAATTGTAATTGTTTTGTATTCATTTCGTGTAATGTTATTTGAATTTAATAAATGACATGTTGTAATGTTTAAATGATGATTCATTAAATATTGAAACGTATAATAGCACCATGAGCTAATGAACAGTCAAACTCGCGCCCCGACGCATTCCGCCGTCGGTCGGGGTGTGACATATTACACCTACACATGTGTAGTTTTTGGTTTCTTGGTTAATTTGATGTTTTTTTATAAATTTACACATGTGCAATTTTTTGTTTCATATGTAAAATACACATGTGTAATATTTATTATGGTTGAGAAAATGTAATATTGTGTTTGTGTAGTAAAATTTTTGTTTGATACACATGTGTATATTTTTTGTTTTTTTTAAAAAAATTACTTTTTTTATTTTGTCAGTAAAATATCTAGAAAAAAAGAGAGGAGAAGGAAAGATAAAGAGAAAGGAGATAGGAGAGAGAATATGACATAAATTAAATAGGAGAGAAAAGAGGAGAGATAATCTTACATAAAAAAAGTCATTTATACCCTTAAAGGGTAAAATATGTATTTTCTTTTCAAAACCCTCATTAAAATATTTAACTTTAATTGTGGACCACATGTTTTTTCTGTTTAATTAATTAAAAAGTAAAATAAGTTTGATCTAACAGTCCGTATAGGGTTTTCTCTTTAAGATCGGGTTTTCAAAGGATTTAAACCCCATATATATATATCACTGTATACAAAACCTCTCAACATTTCCATTTCTGCAGTGACATGTCACACCCCCACCCCTCGTCACATGAGATGATGTCGTTCGTCATTCTGAGAAGGTTGCGGAAGCATAGTGTTGATGTCTCAGAGATGATGTGTGACTTACTTGATCCGGTATCACAACACAGAGATTAATTTAAAGTAAATATATTAAAAGGATTTCGTAATCAAAACCAACATTACAATATATAAACTGCGTTTATTACATAATCTGTTTTATTTAATTACAACCATCTGAAGTGTACCCTGTAGATCCTGGCTAGCTTGCTGAAGCTGTGCTCGTAGCTCCGCCTGGTGGGAGGATTCTCCCAACTCATGAATAGTGTTAAGCACGTCCCTCTGTGCCAGCTGTCATCATGGAGGAAGACCCGTAGTCTTGTGAGCTTGACCTCACATGTGTCGAAGTCCATCACATACCGGAATCCTCTGAGGTGATGAACTCTGCCTCCTTCCTACAGAAGCATTCTTACTCGCTTCTTGAGAATGTGTGGGTGAAGCAAATAGTGCATGTGGTGATAACGTAGCTGGTACCTGTGGTACAGACTGGGAAGTAGCCGACGATGCTTCCGATGAATCGGAATCCGAGCTCAAACTAGAGCTAGGCGTATCATCAATTATCATGTATGTAAATCTCTTATCAGTATCATGGAATAAATATTGAATAATAATATTCAACATAAACATGATATGATGTCTCTTCCTATCTCAAAGAAGCTACTCGTCCTTACAGTTATTATTGTTCTGCTTGGATTAAATTAGACTAGAATGCACACGTGTTGCGAGTTTCAGTTATCCTGGCCAGTCATAGCTGGAATTCGTACCACCTGATTATCCTGGCTTAATTCAAAACAAGTTTTGTTCGTTAGTTATGTTCGGTGTTCTCTGTGTCACTATTCGAGCCTATGGTTATAGTCTAGGTCTCTAAGTCCACCTAAATTCTATAACATGTGGCTCTGATACTACCCTGTCACACCCCCACCCCTTGTCACCTGAGATGATGTCATTCGTCACTCTGAGAAGGTTGCGGAAGCATAGTGGTGATGTCTCAGAGATGAGGTGTGACTTACTTGATCCGGTATCACAACACAGATTAATTTAAAGTAAATATATTAAAAGGATTTCGTAATCAAAACCAACATTACAATATATACACTGCGTTTATTACATAATCTGTTTTATTTAATTACAACCATCTGAAGTGCATCCTCACCCGATGGTCACTGTCTTCCTGCAAAAGTTTTAAGTTAAAACGTCAGCACAAAGCTGGTGAGATCGTAAAGTTCAGTTCAACAATATGATATGATGTACAAGTTCTCAAAAAGTTCAGTTCTATATATTCATGGGACCCGTGTCTAGTCCTTTCGGACTGTTCTGTTCTGTTCAATAAAGATAGTACCCGTCGGTAAATATCTTGGTGCCTCATTGTCTTAATGTCTATCACTACATTAAGAAGTTCTGGAAAAAGATAACAAATATTTACACCAAGGGGAGTTGCAAGCTCCCGGCAAATGGGTTGTCAACCGATAGTACTATCATTGTTTTCTGTTCGCCCCACATGGGTTCACTAGATACAGTTCAAAAATGAGGACTTTTGATATTGTGATAGTGTTATGTTCTCTAGGCAAAATCCCATGAAATCCACAAGTTCTCAACAATCACATGAAATCACGCAGATAACAGTGATACATATCATATGTTCAATAAAAGTTCCACAGTAAGACCCCGATGTTTATAAAAGATTAAAAAGAAAAGGGGTTGTACGAAACTCACCTGAAGTCAGGAGAGTGGTAAGATCACACACAGAATAGAAATGGTAACTGAATTCTGCATTAGTTTATGTTTAATGAATTATTTATGTTTTAATTTACTGATTAGATCATTCTGAACGTTCAATGTCAAAGACATTGTCTTGAAAGTCATCAAACCGATATTAGTTTTTAATTAATTATTTTGATGTCATATCATACAATGTATGATAATGTAGGAACCTATACTGATTCAGGTTCCTAATACACAGTTGATGACACGTTTGATTAATCAGAATAATTTCAGATTAATCAAATAGTTAATGTTGTTGATTATAATGTTAAAACAGTTTCTAGACAGATTAATGGCTTAGGAATGATCAATCCTTGTTATTGATTACCCAAATATCATGAAATATCACAATGTAGCATTAGAATAGGTTTAATAACCATGTTTAACATGCTAATCTGACTGTTATCATAAACATCATATAATCGTTCCAATAAGTATGTTAATGATTGTGATTCGTTTGAAACACTTGGATTTAACCTTGCATTTCAAAGATTAATCAAACTAATCACCTACATTGTCATAATCAAATGGTTTAAATCATTATAATCATGGGTATGATTTCATGCAAACCGGGCATTACAACGGATCAAAACAAGGATTCACCCGTTAACACATCGTGTTCTTCGTTTACAATCAATCCTAGCCATCATCTAGGCAATAATCAACAATCCTAACTATCTCATTACGTTCAAAATCAAGATCTAATCAACCATTATCAAGCTAGAAAGTTAAAACGAACCGTTACCTAATCTGATGGAGTTTTGACTGCACAACGACGATGAGAACTTGTAAACACGATCCCTGACGCGATCCATGGGTTTTAGCAGCTTCAAAATGAAGTTTAGATGGTGATTTGGCCGGATTTTCGTCTGTGATGGTGGTTGTGTTCGAAAAGAAGAAGATAATAATCTTCTGCATGAAAATCTGATGAAGTAATCAACTTTTTCCACCGCCTCATCCGTCGCGTACCGTCGAGGAAGACCAATTGGAACTTAGCGTACCGCGAAGAAATCCGGAAGAATCAGATATTTTTGGTCCTTCGTGTACCGCCAAGGATGCTCATCTTGGCCTTGGAGTACCGCGAAGACCCCCGGAGTTCAATACTTTGAAATTTTTCTTCGTTTTTCGATTCCGGACAATGCGTAACTCTGTTTCGCACACAGTTTTGTCCTACGTTCACCATTTCTCGCATACTATCAACATGTAATAATTACAATTGTTAAATCAACGTGGATTTCAAACACAACCAAATGTGCTCGCGTCATTGATGACGTCACTCTCAACTGCAATTGTCACATGACATATACGTTTTGTGTCTAAAATTCTGGTCCAACAACCGCACGTTTTACTCAAAAAAAAAAATCCTTGTCTACAAAGAAAATTCTTGGATGAATTTTGGTGGAAGAAGGGTGAGCGGACCCCTTAATAATAAAGGACCTATGATTGCGATAGTAGCTATAGCCATGACAAATCGTCGCAATAAGATACTCTATAGCGACTAAATGTAGTCGCAATCGAGTAAAACAGTTCTTTATTTTGAATTATTTTTATTCACTATATTTAAAAAATAATAAATCATTATTATATTACCTTATAGTGACTACATTTAGTCGTAATAGAGAATAAGTTAAAATAAAATAATGGGCCATAGCGACGACATGTGGTTGCTATAGCTTTAAATTCAAAAATTCTAGTTTATCTATAGCGGCGACTTGTCGTCGCTATAGCCCTATTACCATCTCTCAATATTTTTTAAAATTTTCCAGACTTTTTATCACATGTAAACCTACCAAATACAATATCCAGATTTAAATTTCCAAATACATTCATGCATCCATACATAAAAGTTTAAAAAAACAAGCGTTCAACAAACACACAAACAAAACGAAGACATTTTTACTTTATCCAAATACATTCATCCAACACAACAAAGTTTAAACAGTTTTAAAAGTCAACAACTTCGTCTAATCACTTTCTTCATCTTCATCATCTTGTGTGGGGTGATAGGATCCGGATGAGGTAGGCCAATGGTTTTGTATCGAAAGGAGTTTGTTGATCTGTTGTTGATGAGTTGTTGTTCCTCCCAACGTGCATTTGATTCTGCCAATTGTTGTTGGAATTCATTAGTTGGCACATACATGAGGGAAGACAAGTCTGGGGTGACACTTTTTACTGTTTAAACAACGCCACGTATATGGCCACGTCGGTAACCTAACGAACGTTCAAGAACTTCAAATTTATCAACATGTGTGTCTTCACCACCTGAGGCAGATTTTGCCATATTCATTTCATCCATATATTTTCCTACATTAAGAAACACAAGATTTGGAAATGTACTACAAAAATTCGGCAGCATAACTTTTGTAAATTGGTTACCCAAAATGTATAAAAATGTATAACAAATGGCAACAAATCACAATTCAATCAACGTATATTAGACGAGTCACTATGACCGAACTCATTTTAATAAACATAATATATTCAATTAAATGGTGAAATGGGTCATACAATTGAACATTTTTTACTGTCACAATGTTGTTCGACCATCTCATTATATCACCCCCAAGCTTCCTTTGTAGTGCATGTCTCTCCACCCCTCAACATGTTGGGTCACACATTTTTCCTTAACATGTAAACAATAATATATTTTATTATTAGGATATCAAATAACAATTAATACATCTTTTGATAATATTATATTATTACCTCATCATAGCGTCTCTGAGCATAAGATTGAGTCTCATGATAACTTCCATACAATTGCTTTGATGTATTTGTTGTATTATTTAAAGATCGGTTCTTGAAGGTGGAAGTTGTAAATAACTTATCAATAACTCAGACCCATGATTCCGGGTCAATGCCCTTTGGGGGATTGTTCATTGCTCTCTTAATGTCTTCATATCTACCTTCTTTATCAAAATGTTTTTTCAGTTTCGTTTTCCGTTCTTTACAGGTTTGCACAATCTACTTGAATACCTAACTTAATTCTACCCCAATGCTTGGTATTGTGGTATTGTTGCAAATCAAAATAGCGCTAAAAAATTTATGATTAGAAAATAACTAACAATTGTTAAATTTAAATAACATAAAAATCAATATGTATACTTACATGAAGTGTGGTGAGTATAGACATTTTATGCTCGCTAGATACAACCTGCCAACTCCGATAATAAAAAGGAGCATGTCTATAAACCTCATTAGATATTAACCTGATAAACAGTTGATAGTTATCTCCAACTGCTTTGAACTGGTTAGATGAGTAATCAAACTCGATAGAGAGTGATCTGCTGCCATTCTTTTGAAATTTCTCATATAAGTTTAGATTTTCCCATGTGCACGTCTTTTAGTGGGTTAGGCTACATTAACACATGAAATTGAAAATTTAGAAAGTTCAAATATATATTCAAAGACATTAAATTTATATTATACAAACAACTTACAAGACTCGCAACTCGTCGGCATCCTATAAGAATGGCCATGAGAAGGTTCATTCCCCCCGTCTCCAGCATATGATATCTAGCAACATCAGCCATTCCTTGGACAAAACAAATAATGCACACAATATTAACAATGAATAATGAATACACAATATACAAAAGTAATAAATAAAAAGCATACGTTCATTCGGAATTATCACCACAATAATGTGTGTCTTCAAGATCATCGTCGTTTACATAATTATTTAGTTCATCTTCCAACTCATCATTTATTTCATCTTCCTCGTCTTCGTCTTCATCATCATCATCAATGAAAATCTCATCATCCACACCTTCGGTCGTCCTCATAGGCAAGGAGCCTAAGTGAACAAGCAAGTCACAATGAAAAGATTGAGTGTCCGTAATACATTTATCTCATCATCGACAACTAAGTTATAATCAGATGATTGGTTGTCGTGTAATATATCTACTTCATTAACGTACTACACTCATGCTTGGATGATCCCAAATTTTCCGATGATGAACGTCTTCTACAACCCTCCAATAACCGGTTGTTCGAGAACTTGGAGATAGAACACTTATTTAGCTTGTGTAGCTAAAATATATTGTTCGTTAACAAACCATACACGACTAACTTCAATTACAGTTATATTATTATTCTTAATAAATCTCTTACCCAACGTATTGAACCATTTACAACCAAATAGTACAACTGAGTTATCATTTACATAGTTTAACTCTATGATCTCCTCTAGTTGACCATTAAATGGAGAATCATCTTCTCCAATTGTAACAACACCATTTTTTTGAGTAGTGCGTCGGACATTCACGGTAGCGTACTACAAATCTAACACCGTGGACTATACAAGCAGTGTATAAATATGCGTTCAACATACCATGTGCCAATGACTTTAATTCGTTGGTATAGTCCAATGACATAGATGATGATGATGATGATATATTTGATTTATATATAAACCATGAGGATAATTCTGTTTTTATATCACGTCCAGATTCCAATTCACTATACTAGTGACAAAAAGTTAAAATTAGTTTATCATGATGTCACTCCCAGGGCCCTCGGTGACCTGGGTGCTGCGACATGAATTGGTTTCATTGATATGTCTCGGTCAGAGTTTATTACTCTTTTTCATATGTTTTAAGCGGAAGCGTTGTTTCATGAATTCATAATTTACGTTCACATAAAAATATTGGGACTAACCAACTAAAACCCATAATAACAAGCCTAGGTTCAAATAACAGCCTGTTGTGTACACCAACATCGCCCACACACACACACACACACACACATATATATATATATGATCACATGCATGGTCTTAACTTTGGACCTGGGCATGATAAACATGCACAAGTAATTCGACCCGGTTCCATACCACGTTGCTTGGAGAATGAAAACCTCACTTAATAATAAGTTGCGGAATCCACCGTGAGGGCCACGATTGGGGCAGCTACGGTCATTCATGTGTACGTGTATGAACTAGTTTAACTCGACAAGGGGGATAAGGAAGAGGCCATAAAGACGAGAATAACTCGGTTAGCGGTGATGGGTACTCTGGGTCTTAATAACTCATAGAAAAAAAACAACATATATACATGCACATACTCACCTAAAGGCATATATATTAACTTGTATATGAACAAATTCTCGGTTCTTGTGTGAATGTAAATCTATGTGAATCCATATTATCATTAAAAGAATATTATCATTAACAGAATAATATGGGTGAGTAACATATAATTAAAGGAATGATAGAAAGATGTTTATGAGCAATAAAATGAATCTAAGACTTGGTTAAATGGTTATGAGAAATAACTCAAGGTTTGAATAAAAAAGATGTGTCAAAAAATTAAAAGCCAGGGGTTGTGAGATTGATCACATCCAAATAGACTAATTACAAAAGAAGACATAAAAGACCTATCTTGATAAAAGACCAAGTCTAGGTTAAGAGATGCTTTAACATCCTTAGCCCCAATCCACGTGCGTTTGGTTTTTTAAACATGGGAATAATTCCATCACACCAAAATATTAACAAGAAAAATTAAGGATAAAATAATGATAATACATTATACTCTACCTTAAAATAGATATCAAAGGCCATGAACTATGACAAGGAAATCAAGTTGCTAAACAAGAAAAAGAATAGTAACTCATACAATGTCAAAATCCATAAATCTCAACGAAATCAATACCCTGTAGGAGTTGAGTAGGACGTAAACAAGGGAGTTGTCTAATGTTGTTGTAATTATAGGGGGTTTAAACTCTTGTGTCATACTTTGAAACTATGGGAAAAAGTGATAGATTCAAGATTGAGACGGGAAACCCAAGTCACAGTTAATCAATTTGGCTTTACACTTGGACAATAGACTATAGAGGCTACATACGTCCAGAGAAGATTATGGAGAAATATAGGGAAAAGAAGCAAGATTTACATATGATGTGTTAGGTTATGTAGGCCTTTGGGAGGTTTAGGGCAGCCGGCCCTAATCCTGGCCCATTAGGGTTTAGCCTAACTGTTTTTCTATTTAAGCATTGTCATGTAATTGTAATCTTTGAACACCTAATCAATAAAAGAATCCCTAGTTGCAACCCGTGGATGTAGGTCACATCGACCGAATCACGTTATATCTTGTGTCGTTTATTTTCTTTGCTTTCGTGTGCGTGTATGAGTTAATCGGTTTCCGCTGCGCCTCTTTGATTCCTAACAAGTGGCATCAGAGCTTGGTTCGTTGAAGATTAATATACGGAACGCACTGGACGATTGCTGATAAAGAAAAAAGAAGAAAATCAGAGGAGTGGGGGCTGTTGTTGTCTAGCTGGTTCACGAATTAGGGTTTGTAACCCTTGGAGTTCGTCGATCAGATCTGAGTCGCCTGGATTAGGGTTTCATCCTGCCGCCGCCGCCACTGCTGGAACCGTCGCCGGTCGCCGCCTTACTTGCCGGAATCGCGATTAGGGTTTACCCCTTGAGTCGCCGCTGTCTGCTCCGCCGCCGCCGCCGCCGACGAAGGGAATTCCGGCCGTTTTGGGGTTTGTTGGTCGCGATTTGGGTTCTAATCCCTTGGATTCGTCGATTGAGACTGGTTTGACACAAGATTGGGTTCGAATTTATTGATCAGCCGCCGATTAGGGTTCATCTAACCCTTGGAATTGGGTCTACAGCTACTGTTGGCTGATTCTGACGATTAGGGTTTCGAAATTGAACCCTAGGAGTCGTCATTGTTGTTATCAGCCTGTTTTAGGTCAGTTGCAGCTACAATTGGTTGTGGTTTTCTGATCTGGTACGATTTGGGTTCTGGTTGTGAACTCTGGAAGTCGTCAAGCAGTTTGTTCCTGAGATTACGGTTGGAATTTGATTGGGATTGGATTGATTAGAAAAGGTGTTGGTATCTTTTGTTGGTTTTATCTTGTTATCGGGTTCAAATGGCTGACGAGTGGAAAATTCAGATTGAGAAGTTCAATGGAACTGATTTCTTCTGGTGGAAAATGCAAATGGAAGCATTCCTCAGTCAGAAGGATTTGGATATGGTGCTGGAGGATAAACCAGAGAAGATGGATGCAACTGCTGAGTCTGCATGGAACTCAAAGGACAAGAAAGCGAGAGGAGCTATTACATTGGCTTTGACGAGGAGCGTTGCGTTTAACATCATGCACGAGACTACTGCTCGGGGAATAATGTTGGCTCTGTCAAATATGTATGAGAAGCCTTCTGCTGCTAACAAGGTGTTCTTGATGAGGGAATTGTTCATGACAAGAATGAACGAAGGAAGCTCGGTTACAGTTCACATCAATAATCTCAATTCGATTCTGTCCAGATTGTCATCTGTGGGAATCAAGTTTGATGATGAGACTAAAGCTATGTTGATGTTATCTTCACTACCTGATAGTTGGTCTGGGACAGTGACCGCTGTTACTAGTTCTGTTGGGACCACTGATATGACATTTGAGGGTATCCGCGATATTGTGCTAGGTGAAGACGTTCGTCGGAAGAGTACTGGTGCAGGATCATCTTCTGAGATGTTACATGTTGGTAGGGGAAGAGGGAATAACAGAAGCAGTGGGAGTCGGGGAAGAAGTCCGTCTAGGACTCGGAAGACTGTGAAGTGTTGGAGCTGTAATGAAGTAGGGCATGTTAAGAGTCAATGCCCGGGTACTTCGAAGCAAGTAAACGCTACTGAGGGCGTTTATGATGATGATGCTTTGGTATGCAGCACTGAAAGCTGCGTGGACTCTTGGGTCATGGATTCAGGGGCTTCGTTTCATGCCATGGACAGCGGAGAAACGATGCTGAATCTGAAAGGAGATTTTGGGAAGGTTCGACTTGCTAATGACGAGTTGCTTGAAGTCACGGGCATGGGGGATGTTGATCTGGTTACTTCGTTGGGAACTACATAGAACCTGAAGAATGTCAGGGTTATTCCGGGGCTGAATAGGAAATTGATTTCTGTGGGTCAGCTGGATAAACAGGGCATGGAAGTAAGGTTTGGTAGCAATGAATGGAAGGTGGTCAAGGGAAATCTCGTGATTGCTCGAGGTATGAAGCATGGGTCGTTGTATTTGGTTGATGAACCTGCTGAGGGATGTATGACCGTCCGGGTTAAGCGAAACAAAATCTGGTTCTCTAAATCTCGTGCTAAGAGAGTTCATTTTGCAAACGTGAAGTCTGGAGCCAAGGGGATGTTAGCTGAACGTGTTCAGAAGTCTAAACCATTCAGGGGATTCGATGACAGTGGGAGCAAGGGTTGTGTTCCGGGTACAGTTACGAAGAGCCGTTGGGTTTTGAAGACTAGAACTGAAGAATTCTCTCCTGTTGGTAGTTTGCTGTGCTTGGAGAGTGTTGGTGGTCCTCGGTGTATCTCTGGATCTGGTGGAGTGTCCATACCAGTTGAGATTGAGGATGAGTCGTTGACAGGAGTTGTCACGACTGAGTTGGAGCTCGGGGGAGCTTCAACTGGCCCTTCATGTACTTGATGATTGAGGGGCGGTTTGCAACTAGGGGGATTTGTCTGGATATGATGAAGTCTTAGCTTATTCTTGGGAATTGAGGCTTGGAAGACTTGTTATTGAAGATTACTGGATTTACTGGATGACTGGATTGCTTATGTTGGATGCCGGGCTTGATTATATCGCAAGGCCTCAGAGTGGGAGATTGTTAGGTTACGTAGGCCTTTGGGAGGTTTAGGGCAGCCGACCCTAATCCTGGCCCATTAGGGTTTAGCCTAACTGTTTTTCTATTTAAGCATTGTCATGTAATTGTAATCTTTGAACACCTAATCAATAAAAGAATCCCTAGTTGCAACCCGTGGACGTAGGTCACATCGACCGAATCACGTTATATCTTGTGTCGTTTATTTTCTTTGCTTTCGTGTGCGTGTATGAGTTAATCGGTTTCCGCTGCGCCTCTTTGATTCCTAACATGATGTTCAGTGACCTAGAAAAGACATACGACAATGTGCTATGTCAGGTGATTTGGAATAGCCTCGAGAGCAGAGGTATTCCCAGGAAATACATAGATTTAATAAGAGATACATTCACTAGAGCTAAAACAGGCTTTAGAGCGCCAGTGAGAGATACATACTTCTTTCCATTGGAGGTGGGACTTTGCCAAGGTTGGCACTTAGTCCGTTACTTTTTGCAGTTATCTTATATGAGTTGTTGAAGTCTATTCAAAAGAGCATCCCATGTGCATGGTTTTTTGCGGATGATATTGTGTTGGTGCCAGAAAAGGAGGACCTAAATATGAGGCTAGAGGAGTGGGGAGCGGCCTTAAAGCAAAACGGTTTTCACATTAGCTGGTCTAAAATATAATATCTTTATTATAACTTTAGCAATGCCAATGAAGAGGAGGAAGATCGGGTGACTATTGGAGGCAAGGGGGTGCAACAAAAAAACAAAATTCAAGTATTTAATATTGTTCGTATTAAGTAATGGGGACATTTATTGACACGTAGCCCATCGTTTCTAGGCAGGTAAGTGCAAGTGGAGAGCAGTCATAAGCATCCAATGTGATGTGAGGTTTTTTAGAAAAAAAACTAAAAGGGAAATTATATAGAGTTGTAGTATGCTCAGATATGTTGTACGGAACCAATTGTTGGCCAATCAAGATGATCCAAGAGAGAAAGTTGTAGACAACAGAGATGAGGATGCTGAGATGGATGAGTGGGCATACAAAGTTTGATTGGATAAGAAACAAAGTGTTTAGGGAAAAATTAGGGGTATCATGCATTTCAAAGAAATTAAGAGAGGGAAGATTGAAATGATCCGGGCATGTGCAAAAAAGACAGATGGCAACATCTTTTCAAAGATGAAATCTTTTTAAAAAAAGAAATATTTTAGAATAACGAACTTTCTTGAAAACGATTTTTTTTTTTAAATTTGGTATTTAAAAGTTTTATAAATAACTATTTAAGAAAAGAAATTTTTTAAAACCATTTTTTAAACAAAATGCCTAAAAAGCAAACTCTTAAAAAGAAAAATTAAAAAATAATGTTATAGTTTTATTATTTAATTTTTGAACTTAAAGTAATTTGAAAATTATTTTATCTCATAATATCGTTTATGCTTTATAGATTTTCATTACTCACTATTTGATTTTTTTTTAATTCAGGTCATATGTAGCCTAGATTTTTGTAAAAAATATTTTTTTGTATAATATGCTACTTTTTTACCAAAAAAAAAACTTATTTAAAGCAAAATGTTTAAAACAACAAATTTAAAAAAAAAACAAATTTTTAAAAATTAAATTATATCAAAAAATCTTAATAACATTTTATATCAAAGAATCATTACATAAAATGTTATTAAGTGTATTGATCAGTGAAATAACCTAATAAATATATAGTTTACCATATAAAAATTATGATTAAACCAGTTTTGATAAAATAAAACAGATACATTTCCAGCAACTATTTCTTATTTCTTATAGAACACGAATCGTTGGATCTAAAGATATGTGATATAGGTTCAAATCCTCTGGTTGCAATATAGCTTTTGACTTTGCTAATCAGTTGACTGATTAAAAGTTGGTTAGGCGTCCATGAAATATGTAATTATCGAACAAAATGATGTTATTGGTTGAGTCTTGTATATTTTGTTATTCGTAGATAGCTACTATCAGAAATCATTTTCAAAGAGGCCAGTGGTCGTGACATAATGACAAATTTACTAGACTAACTCCTTCCACTTGCTTGCCTCTTTCAATTCCTATATACGTTTAAACATTACCATCTTTAAACTTCTAGAAAATTGAACAATATAATTTTAAGCAAGTAATATTGAGAGTCATATATGAATAATTCTTGCAGGAAATTAAAATGAAAACACTCATTATATATTCAACAATTACGATTAAAGGAAAGAACATAAAATATATATTGGTAATCATATACTACAAGGAAGGAAATCTTTGAATATACATATAATTTATATCGAAATTTTGATTAATTAGAAATTTTGGAGAATAAATACAAATGAAATATAATCAAATGTAAATGCACCTCAACATGGGAATCTATCTTTTAGTTAAAGTTGATTATTAAATAAAAAAAATTCAGAGTAATATTTTATCCGATACTGCTAAAGTTCTAATTATTTACCATCAATTTGGATCAAAACCGAGCAAACACATATTGGCTTTGTTGGCGGCGATAAATATATGTGCTCTTTGCCTCTTTGTTGTCGCTTCTTTCTAGATTTCTAAAAATATATATAGCCGTATTTCCCAAAAAAAAATAAAAAAATAAAATAATAATAATAATAAATAAATAAATAAATAAAATGAAATAAAAAAAAAGATTTATATTACTACGGGTTATATGTGTTAGAATGTGAATTGGCCTATTCAATTTTTAGATATTTTGGTGTCAAATTTTTTGGCATCGTTGGACTAGCGATCGGCAACCGTGTCTCTTCCTCAGTTCTCACAACTTAATTTGTTTGATGCTCACGACCTGCCAAATTTTTTGTTGTCCCGAGCAACCGTTTGCACATGGGGTTTTGGTCGCTTTTGGTTTCTAAATTTTTGGTAGAAATGAATTTTACAAATAAATTACAATTTTTTTGAACGGTATTGGATCTCAACATGTTAACTTTAGGATACCTAGCAATGTTAGTGAAGGTCGATTCCTCGATCGTCAGAAGATCATACCATCCCAGATAAACGGGAACTGAATAAATCCGTAAAACATTTCCATTGCTTCGGATCGAAACCAATGACCTGTATGATTTACCACACTCGCTACTAATCCATCATTGCATGGTGTCCTTCAAACCTGTCACCCCTCATATTCAAACCATAACCTTCACATTAAAATGTTGGAGCTCTAACTAGTAAGCTTAGATTTCAGGACAAATAAAATATAACTAAATGACAAAAATCATAATCCTAGTAAATAAAAGCAATAGTGGACATTTGTTATAATTCTAGGTTGCATACTTTTTTATTTTTCCGTCTCTCTCTTATTTAATTATTGACACTTATTATTGATTATTTATATATATATTATGTATTTAAATTTATATTTAAATTTTGAATTATGAATACACATTATATGCTATATATTAAAAAGGAAGTAAAAAGGAATAATAACTTTTGGCCACCATTTAATTTTAGCTTTAATATAATTAGTAATGAGTAATAAAAATAGATAATTGTTTAGTTTATTTTAGGCAAGGAAAGAAATAGTGACATTTTGATAGTTTAGAGTTGGACCATCAAAAGTTTCTTAACTTTAAGAAGTAATAAACTGAAATGAGATCATTGAATTTAAAAGATTTGGTTAAAGATTTGCGTTTTTGTTATAATTCAACAATTTGGTTGCTCGTAAAAAGGATTTTGTGAGTATTTTTTTTGCTATTTCACTTATCCTTCTGCAATTGATGTATAATTCGCGTTATCGGGAGTGTACTGTGATACGTTGCCGCAACGCGCGACGGTAAAAACCTAGTAATAATTAATTAATATACTACTAACCAATAAATGTAACATTATATTATATTTTATGCAACATATATTTAACCAATGCAATACATATGTTTTTTTAAAACATGACATTTTTTACTAAGAATATAATATTTACTTAATTAACTCGTGTAATACACGAGATTTTAACCTATCATAATCTTATCTTACTTCTATAATAAATCAAGGTTTTCAAGGGACATATGGTGCATCCCTAGAGCACTTTGCACTTCTTTTCCCGCCTAAACATCTTATCTTATCTTACTTCTTACTTAACTGATAAATAAAGGTTTCTAAAGACAATTGGCACATTCTTAGAGCACCTTGATTTTTTTCTCTCGTCTCTCTCTCCTATAAATATATTATATATTAAATATTACATATACTTTTAACACATTTTAAAATTAAAAATAAGACTTTTTCAAAATAATAAAAATATTTTAATATTAAAAACACACACTTTTTTAATAAAAAAATTATTATGAAATATAGAATTTTTAAAAATAGTTTTGCAAAATGAAATATTTAGAAAAACAAACTTTGAAAAAATTAATGTTTAAAAAATAATATAATTATTTTATTTTCTGATATATGAAATTATATTTAATCATATTTTATATTAAAAAGTCTTCTTATATAATTTAAATTTTTATTAGTAACTATTAATTAATAATATTTTTTATCCATCTCGTGTGATACACGGGATACTAACCTAGTAATAAATAAACAAACGAAATATCCAAACTTTAATTTAAATAAACGAAATAACGGGTTTGAATCAATGAAATCCATGTAAACAACCGCACATAAAAACAAGCAACACCTTGGCAACCCTTTTTGGCTTCTTTAATTTTACCCTAAACAATTTTATATGTAACTTCTACTTACGAATAGTATATGTAAGTTCTTAAAAAACATTTGTAAACTATTGTTACTTTAGCTTAAAAATAAGCATCAAGTACTGGGACAATTTTTAGTATAATTTAGATGAAAACACGAACACAATCAACATAAAGTAATTACATAAAGGAAAAAGCTCTTTCAATAAAAAAAAAGTATAAATATTAAAGAAAAATAAAATTTAGAAAACCAAAAAAAATAGCATAACATTTTAATTAGGCTATGTGTTATGGCAAGCGGGAGGGACGTGAGAGAAGCCGGTCACGCTCCGGTGGTACCCTCCCCACTACATATAGTCGTGATGGAGCGTGAAGATGGGATGCGTGAGCCTCTTCACACATTGTAACCGTTGGGGAGAAGGAAAAAAATTAAAAAAAAAGAGTAAAAAACGGTAATATTACTGCTTGATTTAAAAAAAATAATTAAACCATATATAAACTCATTCAACACAATCAAAAACACTTACATACTCTCTTAATCTCTCAAAACCTCTTCAAAAATTTCAATAGTCAAATCTTCAAAAACTTCTACACACTATAGATCCAAACAACCCGTTTTTTAACCCGTTTTTGTCCTCAAGTCGATACAAACAACCCGAACCAATTTCTAACGTTTTCAAATTGGTACCCACAATAACCTTTTTTCAACTCTCAAATCTTCAAAAACTTCTACACACTATGGATCCAAATTAACAACCCGTTTTTAACCCGTTTATGAATTGTTATCGTTCTCAAGTCGATACAAACAACCCGAACCAATTTCTAATGTTTTCAAATTGGTACCCACAACAACCTTTTTTCAACTCTTAAATCTTCAAAAACTTCTACACTATGTACATGCACCCATCTCCCTCTCCTCAATGTCCGCCTGGTCGAAACAACGAGGGTAAACAACCACAAGCTTCATCTTCAATTGATTACAAAGACACGTTGGAGACCATCTCCGAGTCGTTAAAAAAATTTGTCGACTTACAGGAGCAAAAACAATACAACAATGATATGAAATTGTTGTGGACTCCAACCGATCACTTAACCGGTCGCACTCGTGAAATAATGGCCGAGAAGACGAAGGAGCGGATTATGAAGCAATATAATATGGATTAATTTTTTTTATGTATTTTTGTATTATGTAATTTGTTTTAGTTTTATTTTGTAATTTTATATTTTTTTAATAATATTATGCCTTTTTTTAATTTAATTTTTAATTAAAAAATAAAAAACAAATAATAAAATATTGAATAAAGGTGGTGATGACATGGAGTGATAGAGAAGTTATAGGGGAGTGATGATAACATATGTAATAATGATGTGAAGTGATAAGAGAGTGATGGTGTTGGTTGATTATGTGACGCCTACGTGGAGTGTAGGAGACTTGATGATAACACATTGCCTTTTAAAAATCAATCAAAAAATCTATATCTATATCTATATCTCTAATAAATAAATAACAATTAGACCACATGTCATCTCATGGTTAAACTATTTACCACTTGGCAAATAATAATTGGTTAGAAAACCTAATAATGCCACATGACATGTTGTGGTACTTTCTCACAATCCATTGTGTTTAACACAGACCATCTGTCAATGTGGGACTAGCCCACTTGGTAGAGGCTTGCCTTTTAGAATGGGAGGTCATGGGTTCTATCCCATGCAAGGTGTAAATATGGTGTAATTTAGGTGGGAGTAAGCTTAGCCGTTCAAAAAAAAATAAAAATACAGACCATCTTTACCCAATAACATACTCACGCGGGTCATAATCCTTCAAACTATGGATTTTGAATGCTATTGTTTTGAATGTCACTCGAAGATTTTCAAGGATACTTTTATGGTAAGTCCTGATTCATATGGGTATTTTTTTTGTCCGTCAATTTACAATGTTTGTTTGCATAGAAATAATCATTGCAATATCGATTAAACTTGATGTGACTATGTTTTTCTCCACTTCTTATTGTGGTAATTTACATTCGACATATGCTATGTAATATTGCTTATAAATTTTCAATTTTTGTTATTTATTGAGTTTTAAAATATGATGTATTGCGATATTTACAAACCCTATTTTTGTTCTTATTCAAGGTTTTCATTATCTACTTCATTGTGCCTATGAATTCTAATTAATGTCACTATGACTTTCAGAAGTTTTGATTTTGGTAATTTACATTCAACATCCACTATGAATGATAAAATGGTTTTCCTATTTATGGTTTAAATTATGTTCTGCATTTGAGTATGAATTTAACTTTATGTAATATGTTTTACTAAAGTTTTGATTTTCATAATTTACATTCAACTATTGCTATGTTAATGTTGTTCATGAATTATGACATAATGCTCTGTTAATGTTGTTCATGAATTATATGACTACATAACTGGTTGTTGACATATGCTATTAGCATAATGAATAGGTGAATATGTGATGCTAAATTCTTTATCTAGGTACTAGGATGATGTTACTTATCATGCTTTGGTAGTGTCAAAAATACGAATACACGATCTAAACAACTGTAACACAAGTTGTTCAGATCAGAAACTATGAAATTCATGAACAGAACGAATACATACGATTGCTTACATCAATATCAATCATATCCAGAAACAAATAGAGAAAACCCTGGATAAACAAAGTAAAGAAAAGATGAAAGAAGATCTCTTGATCTTGAGTGTCTCTCTTGAAATATGAAAACCCTAACATGGAAAAAATGACAAAAAACACTATGAGATGTATCTTCTACATGTCACGGCCATATTTATCTAATCTACATCAGTAGATAAGCGGGCATATATGAATGAGGATAAGCAAGCAGCAATGGTTTAGTCTAACAGAAGCCCAGCTGCATCCAGTAGATCAAACAGCTTCAGCTAGCCCAATAATAATAATCCAGCACCACTCACATGTTATAAAAGAAAATAAACCATTATAAACAAGTATTATAAAATTGATAACTTTAAATATATTTTTTAACAGGTAGCCAAATTAATACTTTCAATTTCAATTCATAGTATATATATTCATTTGACATCCTTTTTGTTATTTAACATTGAAACTTAAATCTTTATATTATTCGTACCTTGACTGCATAACTGGTTGTCGACTACATATTTTACTAATTATATTTACATTCAACATCTATATTTTTACGAATTTTAAATTTATTTTCTTTTTTAAAACTAATAAACAACAAATTAATTATAAATAGTAACTTATTTCCTAATTTACATTACAAATTTGTTGTAATATTAAGTTAAATTTATATATTTTTAGTTACCTTCTTTGTTGTTTCATAATCTAATTTATGATAATAAAACCAAATTAAAACATTCCTAATAAAATTATAAAATGTCTTGTAACATTTAAAATCTATATATACCTTTCACATTCAAAGGCAACACATAAATTGCATTCATTCATAATTTTCTTGTATATTTCAGTATTCTCCTTCATTACTATTCAATTGCATTCCTTATTCAAGAATAATTAGCAAGAACTCTTCTTACTTTGTCCTCAACAATCTTATATCCAATAAAATTATGTTATACCAATAATTATTTCTTACATTTCATTACAGTTTCTTTGTACTTTATTTACTTCATTCTTTTTTACATATTTTTATATTTCAAGGAGGTACAAGTAAATGGCTTTAATGACTATAACCTTGCTTAACAATCTTGATGTAAAGAGTGATGAGTATACCATTAAGGTTCACATTCTCGCATTGTGGACACTGCTTGAAAAGTACACATGGTGGAAACGTATTCCATAGAAATATTTTTTTTATGGACGAACAGATACTTTTCGCAACTTATCAAAATTCTATTTAAAAGCATACCACTGAAACACATGTTTATGTTCATTATGAAGAAAATCTGATATTTGAATACAGTCTTAATGGGTGCAACCAACAAGTTATTCATCCTATTTCAAGGTTTTTAACAAATAATTTTTTTTATTTTAATCATATTGATTGACTCATTAAAATTGTTTCTTTCTCATATATATATTTATTTATAATATTTGTTTTATTAACTGCAGGTTTAAAATTCTCTTCCAAGATTCTACTGAAGTATCGTCATTGACATTGTTTAATTGCAATGCAAAAGTTATCCTTAACAAAACCGTTAAAGAATTACAGGAGGTTATTCTATGTGCTCCCTTGATTATATGTTTTCATATTTATTACCTTTTCTAACTTGTATGAACTAAAATTATGTAATTTAAACCATTATTTCATGCTGACTTTAATAAATATCATCCGGATAAATTCAACTTGATAGATAATTTGCTTGTAAAATTGATATTAGTCGGTTTAATCCACCGGTATGCAATTTTTTGGTATTTCAAAATTAACTGATTCAATTATAATCTCCACTCTTTTAAAAAATAGAAAAAAAAATGATCAGGTAATGCTTTCTATATTAGATGGTCTTGCTTATATTCCAACAATTGTTTTTTTAAAAACCATTATTCTAACATAAATGGTAGTGCTTAAGTATTACAAAAGATTTTAAATATTATTATAAATGTTTCACTTATATTGTTATTTTTTTTAAAATTGTCGATATCAAATTATCAAATGACAATATTATCATATGATTTTAGTTTTCATTTGTTTATGTTTATGCAGTTTTCAACTTTATTTAATATATTAATAAACTTATTCAGTTTCCAAATGTTAACATCATTATGTTTTCATTATAAATTCAAAAATAAATGTTATGGAAAATTTATAATACTATTTGCTTACATTGCATTTATCAATCTATTAAAGCACTCTTTTCACTTATTTTCAATTATATGCTGTATTGTTCAGGGTTTAAATTACAGATGGGTTTTAATTATTATTTTTTTATAAATACTCAAACTAAACATGTATAAAAAGAAGTGTTCATAGATTTGTAAATTGTACTTTTGTTTTACTTTATAAAAATTGTTAAATATTTTCTTCATTTGCATATATATATATATATATATATATATATATATATATATATATATATATGAGACGGATCTAATACAAAGGGGTTTTAACGTAAGAAGGATAAGAAGGATTTCTGGCCCTTTGTCAAATTATTTAATGGTTAGGATCTAGTGGTCCCCACTTTTCATTTAAAACTTGCGTAAATTAAAGCTTGAGGGGCAAAAAAGTAACAGACTACATTTGTTGACTTTTTTGTGGGTAAATCAAGTTTCACCATTTTTTTAAAAATCGAATAACTTTTAAACGGTTAATCGTTTTTTTTAAAATAAACCATAAAATAGAGAATTTTATTATCTTTAATTTGAGTATAATATTGTTACGGTTTTCTTTCGTTTTTTTACGTGGTCCGTGATTTTTACGTGATAATTGGTCCGTGATTATTCAGTTTGCCCTTGATTATTTTGAATTTTATACGTGGTCCGTGATTTGTTACAAAGGTACCTGATTTTTAGTCCGTGATTATTCCGTTGGAATTGGGTATGCGTATTAAATGACGGTCTGTAATTTTATATACCCTTATCCCAGATTACACGTGTCGCGTTCTTGTGGCTTCCTACGCTTCTCACGTTAAAATCCTTTGTATTATAACCGCCCTCTATCTATATATATATATATATATATATATATATATATATATATATATATAGGGAAAGTATAAAACAAAAATCAATCCTCATCGATAAAACTGTGAAAACCTTAACATGTGGTCCATATTATGCCACATCACCACCCTATTAAAAATCAACTGAAGGGTATTTTTGCCTGCACATCACGTAAATCCATATAATCATGTTACGTATGTTTTACAGATTTTTCTTGTGTGTATATGTATTTTTTTTGACAGCTTTCATTTTTTTTATATACACTGAAAACGTAAAATACGTGTATTTCTATGAGCGTAAAACACATTAAACGTTCATTTATTCTTTTAACTAAATTACTCCCCCTTTTTTTTGAGCACATTTTTTTGCACTTTTTTGTTTCATGTAGACTAAAAACGAATCCTCTATATGAACTGATTCTAGTTGTAACATGTATTTTACACTGAAGTTCACCGTTTGTTACCTGTTATAACTGAAATTGAATTTTTTATTTTTCCCGCTCGTTTCAAAACAAATTTTGATTTCATGTATTCTTTTTATATTATATTATATATGTCTTTATCAAATTTATCTCTCTAAAATTTGCAGAGATTTGTTGTACTATTGTGGTATGGTTGTCTACCCAACATCTTTTCATTCATTATTGAAAAGTTTTTTTTTGTAAACATGCATCACATCATTATGTACTTTTTGTTTGATATTAGTTGATAGATTAACTCCATATCCACGACCTTGTATACTAACTTCTTTCTTCTTTTGAACCCAAGAAACCTCTCTCTCTCATTAAGTGCACCATGCTCCAACATTCACTGAAATGTTTTATAAACGCCTGTTAATTATATTTTAGATCAATTAGTGGATTTTTCATATTTGTTGTACCCCATAAATTATAGGTTTTGACCTACTATTATAAATTTAAATAAAGATATTTTAAGATATTTTAAGATATGAAGTTGTACTTTTGTTAGTACAACATTTAATTATTGATTGACAAACATTACTTTATCGTAATATTATTTTTTATTTGTCCTTCTCTGCATGAACATTACAACACCTACCAAGACTTGTACTTTTTGTTAACAACTACATTGAAGAGCATACCACGTTCATAATTAAAATATTAAAACAAAGTATCAAATTTCAACACAAACAAATGCAATATCACACCATGTTACTTGTCTGTTACACACATCGTGCAGCCTCCATCACAGCATCCCTAACATTATTAACTTCGGACTTTAGAATATGCAGCACATCTATAAAGTTGAGCAGGCGATGACCTTGTATTGAGAACCATCCACTTCCTCGACGCACTTGTCTCCTCGATGTCACTTTTTTTTGTTTTGCGGCCTAACAATTTTTGGAACCTTTATCCTCTTTGTTTCCTTCTCACAGTCACTATCATAGTTTTTTGCTTGAAAAACGGTTGAATAAAATAACATTAGTAAGTGCACGATAAACGTAAAATATAAGTTATCATGATGTTACATAAAGTATAATACACGTAACAAAAATGTACCTTTGCCTTTTTTAGCCCCCTCATGCCTACTTACATCTTTTTTTTCTTTACCTATGTTGAATTACATTTATTGTTGAATTACATTTATTGTTTTAAACAAGGAACATATATGTATAACACGCTGAATCACACGCTGTTCATTTGTTCTTTACATTTATATTTTGTTTACAAGGAACATATAAACATTACGTAACAAACTATGTCGAAGCTTTTGCATTTTCATTCGAACAATCTCTTAACAATTTAATGTAACACAATAATATAAACATTACGTAACAAAGATGTAACAAAGATGTAACAAAGGAGTAACAAATATGTAAGTTTAAGGTAAATAACCTTTTTTTTTATATCAAGTACATTTTTTACAAAGGGTGTATATTAGATGTTCTTAATGCTGTTTACCCATGTTTTATCGATGTATGTGCAACGCATCCAACCTGTGAAACTCCAAGACTCCAAGTTGTAGCAAAATTTGACATACCCAGCCTCCAATTTGCTCCATCAAACTGGTTATCTTCATTACTAGCATCTAACAACGATGTGAGGCGGTTAGATTCAATTTTAAAGCCTTAGGAAAAATATACTACTTTTTGTGAAACTACATATATAAAAAAAATTAACTAACCTGGATCCTTCACATTTAGAAGAAATGTAACACAAACGTAATTTCAATGTAAGTTCAACGTAGAAGAAACGTAACACAAACGTAATTTTAGTAACACGAGTTAAAATAAATGTGATCCCTTTACCAAGACTGTCACCACCTTCACAGTCACCATGTTCCTATTCCAGATCTAAACTTTTAATACAGCGTCCACATCTGCGTAATTCGGCGATTAACGTTAATGTGGTTACGGTTAAACGAAATGCTAAAACCCCTTGGATATACAAGCGTTAGGTCAACGATTACCGTTAATGTGGTTACGGTTATGACGGCGTCGGAGGTTACCTTTAGTATGTATGGTCGCCTGTCGTCGACGCCGAACACCACGTCACCCCTTTGATGATGTTCGAGAAAATGATCGAAACCCTAGGATCTAACGTCACGGGACTTTCACGGTAGACATTGTAGTTCCCTCCGTAAGTTTGATCGACAGAAACTCGCGTATTTTGTGCATCGATCGGTGAATGGTAGATGATTTTTGTGGAGGGTGAAGACGATCGATGAAGGGGGTTTGATCAATTGGGTGGTGGGTGTGGAGAATAGGGAAGAGAAACTACTTTTTGGATTAAAAAAACATTTGAAAGTACATATTTAGTAAATGACATGTTTACCCTTTTGGTACTTTTTTCATTATTTAATGAACTATTTAAAAAAACAGAAATTCCCCCTTTAATCTCACCCACACGTCTTCAAATCCAATGGCTAATATTTAGTTTTCACAGTTCTCTCATTGAGAAATGGTTTTCAAATTATCCTTTCCCTATATATATATATATATATATATATATATATATATATATATATATATATTTAATGTTTGTATTGAAATATAATTTTTAATACAACTCCGTATAGTATACGGGTCAATAAGCTAGTAAACTTTCTATATAGATAAAAGTAGAACAAGTTGAAAAATTAAATGTAGTAAACAAAAGCAGAAACCTGCGGAACCGAAACAACCTTACCTTAAATAACCTAAATTAGGGCAAGAGAGGAGATAAAGACGTGTGCCAACATAAGAACAATGTAAGTAGCAAGAACAAGAGCACAGAAAAGAACCCTAACTCCAACGATAACAATCTGGATAGATACCCGAACCATTATGAGAATCAACGAAGCAATTGTCAAATGTAATATTGGGTAATATTAATTATTTACTAACAAAAGCCTTGGTTTTCCATGTAAGCAATACAAGAGTTGGATTTAATACCGTAATTATGATGAAGAAATGTCTCAACGGGTCAAAACATGTGTTATACTTACAAGTGTTTATGGGGTGCAGAAACTTTGTTATATACGCCCATAGTGTCATGTTATTAGGCTATCCACAGCGGTCACCCCACTGAAAATCCTTCCCCACCGAAATTTCTGGCCACGTCATCACCCCACTGAAAACCTTAAACCCCCACAGTGGTCACCCCACTGGAAACCCTTCCCTACTATTCCATTGGACCAATCAGAAAGAGAGAAAGCTAGCGGGGAGCGGGAGCCGTGGAAGTGGTTTGGGCGGGAGCCAGTGGGGGGGGGGCGGTACCTGTTCCCGCTGTTGGCCGCCGAAGTGGCCCTGCGGGAGTGTTGGATTAATCTTGATGAGTTAAATTATGGGTCAAGTTACGGGTCTGTAGGTTGTTAACTTAATTAGTCACATGTTTATTGAGTCTAGTAGTGGGCTAAATGGTAGGTAGTAGTGAGTTTAATGTGAGAACGTGGTCTCACATGTTTGCATGTTTTTAGTTTTGTTTATGACTATATATGTAAGTATTTTAGAATTAATGAAATGGTCTTGAAGCAGTAAACAAAAAAAAAACTTCTTGTTTGTAAGTGTGTGTTTGTGTGTGATTTGGGGCCTGAACCAAAAGGGAGGGGGCGGGGGGAACGCTGCACAAGGTCTTAGAGTTTTTTTTAAAGGGTGTTGGTGAGAAAATTATTTACCAAAATAAGTGATTTGAAAAATATTTACAAAAATGAGTGTTTTTCACTTATTTCTTTATTTTTAACTAATTTATTGTACCATATTACCATTTTCCTATTTTTTTTAATCAATTCACTTTAGTCTCTTAAGTTTTTCTATTTTACTTGAATTAAAAAAATTATAATAAACTAGTTAAAAATAAAGAAAAAAAATGAAAAAAACACCCATTTGGGTAAATATTTTTCAAATCACCCATTTTGGTAAATAATTTTTACACAACACCTTTTAGGGAAAAAAACTCCATGTTATTATGTTTTAAGTCTAGGAAAGTGCAGCAGCAAAATGGTCATACATGTGCAATATTTGCCGATTACTAATTGCTTGACACTTGAGGAAATGTCAAAGCAGTTGATCACAGGAAACTACCAATATCTCAAACCAATAAATATGTGTAAAGAGGTTTGTGATGTATTCCATTTGATTTCGGTGTTCATCAAATCGATACTTGTGTTTAAATCATTGTTCTTGTACTATACATTAAAAGAAGAAAAGAGGCAATGGCAGGATCTTCATGGGTTGATCCAAGATGGTTGTATGATATATGCTACTCTCAAAATTTGAACCAGAAACCATAGTGAAGGTGTGCTGCGATTTCTGGGTGCAAATAGGTAGGATAATTCGAATCAGGATAGAAAGAATTTTGCTAGAAGATAGTAAATTGTGTCGTAAAAACAGCTTTGTTAAAAAAGGTTCTGATGCTAAAAACAGGGATATTACAATTACAAAAAGAATTAGTAGGGGTAGGTGTTATTTTTGCAAGAAACATGGTCATACAATGATAAATGGTTTGTAAGTAAGAACAATGAATTGATGGGATGAGATGATATATGCATGGTTTGTAAGTAAGAACAATGACAAAATATCTTGCTGAAATTAAAGATGTTTTTGTAATATTCAAACCATGTTATGGAATTGAAACAAGAGCATATTGAAAGCAAGCCTTAGACCCAGAATTAATACACTCACGAATAAGGGTAGAAGTGTTTGAATATAAGAACAAAACATACATACATTCGATTATATCATCTGTACATACAAAGGCTATTTATAGCCATCTAAAAACGGTTACTTCCGATAGTTATATGTCGGTTACAATTGGCGCCTTTAACTACCATATAACTAACTTTAACTACCTTATCTAAACTACCCATCATTAACTTGCTAAACCATACTAAGTACATAAGGTAACTATTTGACCCGTTAAGATTCAAGCTTAATATTTCCAACAATCTCCCCCTTAATCTTGATATCTTAACGTCTTGATTTTCATTAAATAGTTGGTCTACATCCAGGTGGCCAATCTCGAACCACTTGAACTCTCCTTTTCTTGTACGGCAAATGCTTTTCTTCCCGAATCTGCGATTTCTCCTTGTGCTGCGTCTTTTCTTCTGCTTTCTCTTTGTGCTGCGCCCTTCCACTGCTTTCTCCTTGTTCAAACGTATAAGAACCTTGCTGTTCCATTCTGGTTTTAGTGATTTTGTTGAACCATTCCATAGGATCAAGGTATTCGTTGTAAATGAACATGAGTTTGTATCCCTTCCTTGAGTCTAGTCCCAAATCCGCGGCTAACAAGATCCAGAAGTTGTTGATGCTAACCTTTTCTTTTCCTCCATTTATCCGAACACTCAAATAGAGATCATATAGGCTTATAAATTGATTGTCGATTATGGGGGGCCACGAACTTGATTGTTTGAGGACACCTTTGATGAACCACTTAACCATTTCATCAAACCTTTTCCTTAATGTTTCCTTATTCAACAGGCTGACGTGAACATGTTCCATAAGATCTAAAAGAGTTACCATTTCTTCCAAGGTTGTTATTTTTTCGGGTTCACTGGTTAACTCTATATCCTTCCCTTTTCCATCTCTCTTCTTGATATCTTCTTGTCGATCCTTTATCTCCATTTGGTCAAGGTGATTCCGTAAGACCGAAACATTATCTAAGTGATCAACATCATTCCATTTGATGTTGGATTTCCTTTCATCATTCACGTAATCTTCTACAACCCTCTTATCTTCGTTCACTTTGTGTTCAACAAAAACCATATAAGGTTTTGTTACAACACACATTGTTCCCTCGAATGTAACTTCAAAACCTTGATTTATTAACGTCTTTAGGCTTAGGACGTTTCTTCCTAATTTCGGTTGGTAATAGACAGAATCCAATACGTGGGTAGTTCCATTAGAACTTATCTCAACCGAACCTTTTCCCCGAAAATAAGAATTTCTTTTAGTTTTCTTGTCAAAGGCTTCGATCCCAAATGATTCTTTAATGGTTTTGAAAAGTTTCCTGTTTCCACATGTATGCCAGTTTCGATCTAATCCAACAAACCATGTGTGTTTCCACCCTTTCCCTTCGGTACCAGAAACCATAAATTCAGATCTTAGTATTTGATTTTCGCAAACCTTTTTGAACATACCCGGTCGAATACAATACTAACATGAATGATATTTGAATGGTTTCCTTTTGTTTCTTTTGTTGATATGATTTCTGAATCTTTTTGCTGCTTCAATCCCAGTCTTTCGATCGATTTCTCCCTTTGGTTTGAACTGACAATTCTCCACTTTGATGCACAAACTCTCCATACTCGAATTCCTATGATCCCTCTGATCATCTTCCGACAATTCCCTCCGATCTCCCTGATCCGAACTGTCCCTGGAATCCTTCGTCTTCTCGCTTGAAACACCCATACTTCTCATCTTCTTTCTAAGGGATAACCGGCTCTGATGCCACTTATTGAAAGCAAGCCTTAGACCCAGAATTAATACACTCACGAATAAGGGTAGAAGTGTTTGAATATAAGAACAAAACATACATACATTCGATTATATGATCTGTACATACAAAGGCTAGCCATCTAAAGACGGTTACTTTCGACAGTTATATGTCGGTTACAATTGGCGCCTAACTACCATATAACTAATTTTAACTACCTTATCTAAACGACCCATCATTAACTTGCTAAACCATACTAAGTACATAAGATAACTATTTGACCCGTTAAGATTCAAGCTTAATATTTCCAACAGAGCAAATCATCCAAATAATTTAATAATTAATGGAATTAAGGGGGCTAAGATCACGTACATCCAAATAATTTAATAATAAACATTCTAATTCATGAAAGTTTGGATAAACTCTATCAAAGCATCGATCAAGTGATCATTATTCAAAACCGAAGGAAATAAGTTCAATTCCTTTTTGGATGGTCACTATGAAGGTTTATTTAATGAGTTGATGAACTTCAAAGGAATTGAAGAAGGAAAAGGTGAAGAAAAGATATATGAGTGTATTAAAGTAGACTCCTTAAGTTCTATGAAATACTTTAGCCTTCTAGATTGTTATCAACTTTCTAAAAACTTTGTAATAACATTTTGACTCTTAAATTTCTAAAGTTTTGAATTTACCCCATTTTGTTTCTTAACTTGAAAACTACGAATTACTTACGTTCATAGTTTTATGTACATGTCGGCATAAATCTAGTTGATCCGCATTTTGACGTAAACTGTTTTAGGAAATGACTTAGGTCAAATAAAATACGCTTCCCTGCCTATTTTATGTACGCTTCCCTGCCTATTTTATGTACATTTTCAATTGCTTTAAGTTTTGACGTAGATTTTGTTTGGAGACGATTTGAATGAAATAAAATACGTTTTCATTCTACAGTATAAATTCGACATAAGTAAAATTACTAGTTGTTTTTATTTTGTGCGTAAATAGGAATATATAACGTCATAGCAAGCTTTATGCATGACACGTGAGGGGAACTTTGGTCCTCCTTTATATATGTTTATTTATTTAAGATCGAAGAGTGTTTCATCTAAGTTTTTGTTTTCTTGCACACAAGTACGTACCATAATTAAGCATAATTAAGCAATTAAAGACCGGCTTGTTGATCGATTCCTTTGATTTACTTAAAACATGAATACGAAAATCAGTAATAATAATATAGATTAGATGATACCTGCAAATTCAGTGAAATTATTTTTGATTGCAGACACGATTACTGACAGCTTGATCGAATCGAGTTTCCGTTTAGAGTGTATGATTATGATGGATTGAATGGAGAGACTCGGTTGGAGGTTCACGAATTCCAGAAGGTTAGGGATTCGTGAATGATGTTGATTAACCTTAATTATGAGCCTTAAGCTCCTTTATATATACACCTAAGGGGAAACCCTAATTAGGATAAATAAGGTTAATTATGTCCATCGAATAATTATCTATCTGCTAGGGGTATTGAAGTAATTGATCTATTAATTAAATAATCATGAGGGTCATTTATTATTTATAACATTCTCCGACTTAGCCAAGTGATTATTTATTATTAGCATTATGTAAGTCTGCAGATTGATAATATTAATTTTAGTTCTAAATTGTAATCATAGCAGAGAAATACAGTCATTGAATCCGTTATTCAATTTAAGACCCCCATTAATCATACTACAATACAAATTTTAAACTAAACTTATGATCAATTAACAAGTAAGCCCTTTAACAAATGATTTGTGTTATTAGTGTCTATATCTCATTAGGTATGCATAAACATATACTTAGAGACAAACAAATCAAATAAGGGAGAAAATTTTATTAATCATAAGTAAGTACATTATGCAATAAGGTCTTTACATAAGCCCATCTTTGAAACGTGTTCTTCGAATATCTTAGGAGGGAGACCTTTAGTCATTGGATCCGTAAGAATAACTTTAGTACTTATATACTCAATACAAAGGTTATTTTCCTCAACTCGCTCACGAACGAACAAGTACTTTGTATCAAGATATACACCAGCATCGGTCGAACTTGTGACACCCCGTAAATTCCAGTTCAGCATCTTGTTTAATTAAATGTTTATTCAATTGATATTTGTACACGTGGCACTAGAATTAGTTTAATTTAGTGTGACACGTGGCATGACAGTATGAACACTGACACAGACATGATAATTCGGTGAATTATCGCAACACGCACACACGTGTCTAAGAAAACACGAACGTTGGTGAACGTTTAGCACATCGTGTAACAAAACACTAGATACCTCACGAAACACTCAAACATTGAACATGGAAGTTCAAACGAGGCCGAACGATAGTCCATAAGCGTGAAAACGGCGAAGAACGGATCAAACCATTGAAATTGGGCCTATTGGGCTCTTCCGGGACCCGTCGCGGTACGCTACAGACCTCAGAGGAGCCCATGGCGGTACGTGACAGGTGGGCGGGGGATTTTGAATCCCGAATTTCTTCACGATACGCTGAGTGCATCTTGGACTCTCTCGGCGGTACACGACGACACCCAGTCGCCAAATCTTTATAAAACCAAGACAAATGATGGCTAGGCTATCTATTTCATCATTACTTCGACTCCAGACGCAATCTTCTGCCATTAACACCCTCCCAAACCTTCTGAAACTCCCTGGAAGCCATTGTTAAGCACTAAGAAGCTCAAGATTGGAAGGTTGGAGCTTGAAGACAAGAAGAGAGATAGAGATTGAAGGCTTGACCATCATCACCATCGCTCACATCTGTCGAAAGGCTGTTCCCTGGAGTTCCGAGGCTGCCACGATCATTCTCTAGGTTCTCGAAGCCAATGAAGGTAGTTTTACATGAGTTTATGCACTTTCAACACCCACAAACACACATGCAAGGCTTGAAACTTACATGCAAGCTTTAAATCCTTGCATGCACGAATTTTCAAACATATGAATCTGGGTTTATTGATATTTATATGATTATTAATGATCTATAGTGTTATTGTGATGATTTATGACGATCCAAGAAGTTATATATATGTCATGCTTAAAACGATGATAGATGATAATATACTTGCATGCATGCACGATCTAAGCTTTGATAGATGATCTTGAATGTTCATAAGTGATTATTGGTGTTATTGATGATATGCTACATGATTTGGTGTTGTCTAGATGGTTAAAATATAAGCATTTGTAATAACTTGCTATTTTTAGTAACTTTTAGTTACAAAATAATGTTATGGATGAGATTATGAACATGCATTTGTATGGAATTGCTATTTGGAGGATAATATGATGATATTATGCGCAAGAAATCGATTTGGACTTGATTCGGGTCATTTTGGACCAAGTTACTAAATATAGTAACTTTTGTGACCCGAGTATTAGTAAATGATGATTTTGACTAGATAACCATGTTTAGATGATGATGAATGATATTGTATGATGTTATTTGACATAAAAATGGTATAGGAATGCTTAGAATAATCTTTTGAATGATATTTGTCATAGTTGCTATTTATAGTAACTTTATTTTTAGAAAACTCCATTTTTATGTATAATACATGATTTGTAAGTGCTACATGACTTAAAAGGACTTAATATGGCTATTGCATGCTAAGTTAGGTGGTTTCCGATGATACGCATGCTAGATTTAGAAACTTTCCTTTTTAGGAAACTTTAAGGTGTAAAAATGGTTTATGTCACTACTTATGATAATGTGCTGAGTGTTAACATGATCACGTAGGATTAACGAGCATGCTAGAACTTTAAAAATGATATGAGTTATAGGACTTGCTATAAATGGAAACTTACTATAAACAGTAAGTTGTCCATGAACACGACTTGCGCGTTTTGAACACAACGAGCACAATCACGAATGTTACACGATTCACAACCGACACACGGTTCACCAACGGGTCGTTGACTTGACACGGTCAAACATGGTCAAACACGGTCAAACACGGTCAATGTGGACCAACTTGAGCAAACACGGTCAATGTGGACCAACATGAACAAACACGGTCAATGTGGACCGACACGGACAAACATAACAACCGAGGGTTGTTGAGCACAAACATGAGCACGCACACGGTCACTTACACGAACTCACGTATGGTATACGATATAGGTAGCCAGCGACTGACCACTCTGTGACGAAGGAGCTTACGCTTGCATTCTCTTATTTTCACTAAGGTGAGTTTACGACCCTCTTTACTCTTTTACAAGCTTTTCAAATAGGGGGAGAATACTTGTTGAATCGAGTCAAACATTACTATTGTACAAACATTTTATGTGTATGCTGGTTTATTAGACAAACATTAAGTGTTGTAACCGTAACAAGCCCTCACAAAGTCTTACAGTTAATGTACAAACAACGAGGTGAGTTTGAATGGATCTATTTGGGTGTGACGAACCCCACGTGGCACAATACTGACTGGAGGTCGGGACACGTGAAATATCGACCTATCTTGTTATGTTATTACGAGACATAGCGGAGGCAAGGACTAACAAGTCTAGTTCGGTAGTGACGCACTGACACTTGGAGCCTAGGGTTCGGGACTAACATTATAATAAACAGCATGACACATGTTTTCTTACTATATATGTATATCAAAACCTGTGAACTCACCAACCATTGTGTTGACACTTTTTCTTAAACTTGTATTCTCAGGTAACTGACAGGAGTATGGACTCAGGAGTCACACTTAAGGGCATGAGCATAGGACTTGCATACATTATGTCGTGTCCTTTGTCAAACAATTATAAATTATGTCTTGTATTTTGAAACAATGTTGTATCTAACAATTACATTTCCGCTGCATGTATTAAACTTAATATTTTCCGCTGCTATGATATATGTATTTTTCCGCTGCAACTATTTTGTTAACTTTTATGACAAGCATTGTGTTTGAAAACACATATAGAGTTGTTCTATAGGACCATGAGCTGCGATTCTGGCCACGTCACACCCATGTGGACTGACTCCACACGTGGGATTTGGGGGTGTGACAGAATTGTTACTGTTCGAGAAGTTAACGGCTGCTGAGTTATCACGGTAAAGCTTCAATGGTCTAGAGATAGAGTTAACGATTTTGGGTTCAGCGATAAGGTTTCTCAACAACATTCCATGGCATGTTGCATTGTACACTGTAACATATTCAAC
Organism: Mikania micrantha; assembly: GCA_009363875.1. Classification (NCBI taxonomy): domain Eukaryota; kingdom Viridiplantae; phylum Streptophyta; class Magnoliopsida; order Asterales; family Asteraceae; genus Mikania; species Mikania micrantha. The sequence continues at coordinate 1,275,446 of CM018684.1, forward strand.
CATCATAGTTGAGGTTGTTGTCAGCTGCTGCTTATGACTCTTCCATGAGATCGGTCCGCATGTTAACATAAAGATATACCCCAGAGTTGATTTCTTGTCATCTTTTCATTTCGAAAAGTCAGAATAAGAGGAACCAAATCCAAATTATCACTTCTTTTATAATTCAGTTTGAAGTCTTTTATCCCTTGAAGATATCAAAATACTTTCTTAGCTGCTTTCTAGTAATCAAGGCCATGATTAGTTTGATAAAGGTCAAGCATTCCAGCAATGTAAGCGATATCAAGACGAGTATAGACTTGAGCATACATAAGGCTCCCGACTACTAATGCATAAAGGTCAAGCATTCCATTGACCCTATCTTGGTGTATTTTTATGCGAATAACGCAAGAGGCCTCTTGATGACCAGTTGTTGGGGTCATGCAATAACCTAAATAACCTAGGTAACTAGGGTAAGTCAGGTATCGTATCCACTAAGAGCATGTGGTCAGTGTTATTTGCTGTGTTGATTATCTAACTAAATAACCTAAGAATGAAACTAAAACTGGAAAATGATTTATCACAAAAATTGACTAAAAACAGAAAATGTAAACTTGAAATTGAGAATTGTTGATTTGAAATGAGAAAACCAATTGTGATTAAGAAAGAAACTAAACGTAATTGATGTGTAATTGATCTAAACCAACTAATGATAAAACCTAGATTCCCAATTACAATTGCCAATTATAACTAATAATCCAATCAATAGCCAATGTTTAATAATATGAAAACTAAAAAATGATGACTCCTCAATTGAACTAATCAATCCAAATCGTTCAATCCAATACGAAATCAAACATAGAAACATATAAAGATCCCCAAATCTATCAATGTTTGTATCCAATCATAATGGAAACAATAAGAAAACCTAACCCTAACTAACCATTCACCCGAGTATGATTACAAAGAGTTTAGCCTCGGATCTGCATTCTGGATCGATCCAATCTTGATTCAGGAATCTCTGATGTGATTGGAAGGGTCAATTTATGATTTCCTAAGCCCTGGAACTCCCCCAATATCATGAAAAGTCGTCCTAAGGGTTGATAATATGAAACCCTAGGTTTTTGGGCTTAAATAGGTGGCAAAACGGGTAAAATTCTTGTAACCCGCAGTGTCCGGTGTATCATACGCTGCCCCCGGCGTATCATACGCCAGTTGGGTCTGAATGTGGCGTATACCAGCTTAAAAAGTGGCGTATGACAGTGAACTTTGGACACCGGCGTATGATACGCTGGTATCGGCGTATCATACGCCAACGCAGACTTCATTTTTGGATTTCTCTCGTTAAGAAACGCGGTTTTCATATATTATGGCTTCCGTAACTCCTTTCGTAGCTCGAGATATAATCATTTCAATTTCCTGGCTTTTGCTAGCTGATTATGTTCTGTCTGTTAACATTTCTATCTAGTTAGCGTCTCCAGAAATCCTTTTAACATGTTTTACCTGCAATTCACAAACGTATGCCAAAGTACTATTTTTCTATATGAAATGCACATAAAAACATATCTTTAAACCCTTTAAACATACGAAAACCATAACCCTATCACCTCTCCGAGATCCTTCATGTCGAAATTATGTGAAAGTAATCACTTTGACTCATGCAACATATCTATGCTATTACTTGCCAAAAGAATGTCATCTACATAAAGGAAAAGTACAGTAAAGTTTCTCCCACTCATCTTGAGGTAGGTGCATTGATCCACTTGATTATTTAGAAAACCGTGCTTCTTCGTCACTTCATCAAACTTTAGATACCATTTTCATGAGGCTTGCTTCAACCCGTGTATGGATTTCTTTAGCTTGCAGACTAAATGCTCTTGACCTTCATGCATGAAGCCTTCAGGCTGTTTCATGAACACGTTTTCATAAAAGTTTCCATTTAGGAAAGCAGTTTTGACATCCATCTAATGCAGCTCTAAATCAAAATGAGCTATGAGGGTCATCACAATCCTTAAGGAATCCTTTGGAGAGACATGAGAAAAGGTCTCTTGATATTCAATTCCCTCTTTTTGAGTGAAACCTATTGCAACCAATCTTGCTTTGAAGTGTTCAATACTCCCATTCGAATCTAGTTTTGTTTTGAACACCCATTTACATCCTATGGGTTTTACTCCATTGGATAGTTCTACCAAATCCCAAACATAATTTTTCTTCATGGAATCAAGCTCATCAGTCATAACTTTTTTACATTCAGAAGACTAATCACTAGTATTGGCTTCATGATAAGAGATAGGATCAGTAAACTTTCCGGCATCTATTTCAGCTTCAGTCGGGTAGGTTACATAATCATCAAAGTTAGTAGGCACTTTAGGCCTAGATGACCACGTTGAGTTGATTTGCGGGTTCAGCATGCCTGGTATTGTTTTGATATTGATCAGTTAAGGTGCCTTCATTCTCCGTAACGTTTGGAGTCGTAGTAAGTCCTGATTGTGTCGGAGTTGGTTCAATGAAGTTCGGAGTAGCATGGTGTATAAGAGGAGTAATCGGAGGTAAATTAGTAGACGAGTGTCTTCCCTGCATCTTGTACTTCTTGCAAATCAGAATCAGGATTCGTTGCTCCCACTAACCTTAGAATCCTCAAAGAAGTGAACATGCTTTGTTTCTATAATTCGAGTGAGATGGGAAGGTCAATAGTATCTATAACCCTTTGAGTGATCGAGATACCCGATGAAGTAGCATGTAACAGTTTTCATGTTGAGCTTCTTTAAGAAAGGATTTTAGAGTTTAGCTTCGGCAAGAAAACCCCATACTTTCATATATCTAAGACTCAGTTTCCTTCCTGTCCAAATTTAATAAGGAGTTTTAGGGAAATATTTCGAAAGAACTATATTGAGTATATGAACGGATGTCTTTAAGGCCTCGGTTTAGAGGAATGAGGGTAAATCTGATTGGCTAATACACTATGCTCCATGTTCATTAGGATTATATTTCTCCTTTCAACAACGCCATTTTGTTGAGGAGTACTGGGCATGGTGTACTGGTTCACGATCCCCTGGCCTTTGCAAAATTCATAAAATAGACCAGGAGCCTGACTCACATCTATATGTCTACCATAATATTCACCTCCTCTATCTGATCTCACAACTTTTATTTTAAGATTTAGTTGATTTTCAACTTTAGTTTTATAATATTTAAAAGTTGCAAGTGATTCAGATTTATCCTTGATTAGATACAAGTACATGTAACGAGAATAATTATCAATGAAAGAGATAAAATAAGTATGCCCAGGTATTCCAACAATGGTGTAAAGGCCACTAATATCAGTGTAAATAATTTCTAATAAATTAGAACTCCTAGTGGCACATTTCTTAGTTGTTGTTGTCATTTTGCCTTTAAGGCATTTGACACATGTTCCTAAATTAGTGAAATCAAGAGAATGTAAAACTTCATCCTTCACAGGTTGAAATAAACGATCCCGTGAGATGTGGCCTAAACGTTGATGCCACAACATGTATGAAGTTTCTAAGTCTCTTTTTCTTCCGGTCTTTGTTGAGTTCTCATTAATGTTACATGACAACAAAGATCTAGAGAAATCATCATCTAGTTCTAATTTATAGAGACCACCTGTCACACCCCCAATTTCCCACTCGTGGTGTCAGTCCACGTGGGTGTGACGTGGCCAGGAATCACAGCTCTTGGTCATATAGAACGACTTCTATATGAGTTACACAATCACACAGTTTGCAAAACCAAACAAGTTTATATAAGTATGCAGCGGAAAATGTAGATCATCAAATACATATGTAGCAGCGGAAAGTAATTGTTGAAATAAACACTACAAATGATTAAATTGTTATAAAAACGTAGCAAATGCACACAAGCCTAGGACATGAGTCTAAATGTAAGCTTGACTCCTTAGTGTGTCCTTGTGAGCGTCCTAGCGTGTGCTCCATTAGTTACCTGAGAATACATGCGAAAAGTATCAACTAAAAAGTTGGTGAGTTCACAGGTTTAGACAGACAGAAATTGTAGACAGATATATACTGGACATGTTTAAGTTTAGTTGTTGGATCTACGATCCGTGAGTGTGTCATGTCATCTTACCGAAACTAGACTGTTTCCATTTGCCTCCGCGAGTCATCGCTGAACTCGCAATTCACATCGATTATTACACTCGTTATGACCTCCAGTCAAAGTTGTTGCCGAGTGGGGCTAGTCAAACCCAGTAGTACTACGTAATAACGACTCGTTCGTAACAATTAACGGTAAGGATAAGTGAGGACTTTATGCGATAATAGTTACACTCAAAAATAGTTTAACATCATACCAGTCATACATCTAAAACAGTTGCATAGTATTCTCACCCCAAGATTGAGTAAAAGCAGTTAAAGAGTAAAAGTGGGGCCGTAAACTCACCTGAGTTTAGATATGCGTTAGCTCAAAAAGTACGTGTAGCTCGCCGGCTAGTAGTCACCTATATCACATAGGTACTATGAGTTTGTGTTCACAAGTGTGGGTCTCACCGGACCGTGTTAGTGTTCAACGACACTAAGTGGTTATGTAGGTCGAGTTGACCGTGTCTGGCCGTGTCGATCGTGTTTGACCTAACGACCCGTTGGTGACGGTTTGGATCAAGTGTTCGTGTATCGTGCGGTTTAGTGTCGTGTGAAGTGTACGGATACCAAAATCATTCCTATGAGGAAACTTACTATTTATGGTAAGTTTCTATTTTAGGAAAGTTTCCAAATTTGGCAGGTTATGCATATAGTTATATTCCGATTATTCTAACATGCATATTTATCCTAAATGAGCATGTTATCACATAGCACATAAATACACATAGCCGGTTTAACATAGTTTGCGCGTAAAAGTTTCCATTTATGGAAAGGTACTAAAATAAGCATGTTTAACCAAGATTAGTAACAAACCTTTTCTAAAGATCATTACCCTAGTCCTAAATTATCATAAAATCATATTCGTTTCAACAAACATATTGCTATTCATAGACTTTGTAAAATAAAGTTACTATTTATAGTAACTTTTGATAAAACACATTTTTCAACCATTTTAGGACTTAAAATCAATTATCAACATCATAACAAGGTTAGTTATGCATACCAAACATACAACATCCCTCAAATTCATCATTCTCTAGCAACATTGTAACAAAAAGTTTCTATTTATGGTAATAACCATAAAAATCATATTTTCAATAATTCTAATCATCCCAATGCATCAATAATCATCATATTAACTTCTAACATCATTTCCTAGCATAACATATAGATCTAAACATATCAATGTGGTCATTTTATCAATATTGCACCTTTTGTAACTATAAAGTTACTATTTTTAGCAATACGCCCCAAATAACCTATTTTGATATCATCCATCATCCTAAATCATGTAGAACATCATTATTAACATATCTAGCAACATTTCCATATCAAGTATCATCAAACACCTCATGGATCGTGCATGCATGTTGGTGAAAGTACCCATTTTATCATAAAATCGACACATGGTCATTTATTTCAATAATAATCATCATAGATCATAATCATTTCATCAAATCAGTAGCATTAGCATCTAATAACATGTTCACAAGTCCAAAATTTCGTGACAATAGTGGTGGTGATGATGCATGTGGCCTAAATGGCTTGCATGTGTGATTTTGGGTGTTATTAAGCATTATTGACTATAGAAACTACCTCACAAAGCCTTGAATCCACGAAATGGGGTTTGAGCAGCCTCTGGAACAGCCCTAGAGAGGCTGAGATTCGTTCGAATGCAGAGGGGATCGATGGTTGGACGTTCTTGAAGCCTTCACCACGCCTTGATCCTCAAGAATGGTCTTCAATGGCTCCTAGATGGCTCCCTTCTGGTGTGAGATGGTTGTAACAGAGGTTTCTAGGTCGAAATTGAGTGTTCAGTCGAGAGAAATCGGAGGGGAAGGTAACAGAATGATTAAGTCTTGGTTTTATAAAGATTTTTGCGTGTAGGGGTCGTCGCGTACCGCGGAGCCTGTCCAAAAAGTATCATCGCGTACCGCTATGATTAAAATAATCATTCTGTTCCCGAAACACGCCGCGTACCGCGATGGGTGAAGATGATCGGTCGTCGCGTACCGCGACGTTTTTCGGTGAATTCAAATTCTCCCGCTCAAGGGTCGCGTATCGCGAAGGCCCAGTCAGTTGCCCATCGCGTACCGCGATGGATCTCGGTTGAGCCCAATAAGCCCAATTTCATTGTTTTGAACCGAATTTCTCGTATTTCTCGAATACGATCATCGTTTCTCGACACATTGGCTTTGTTCCAGCTAAATTAGGTTCACCGAACCTAAGTGCAGTGTTTTGTGTTACAGATTGATCCGTTCACCAACGTTCGTCATTCAAGACACGTGCGATTGTTGTGCGATAATTCCTCGAATTATCGGTGTGTTCAGACTGTTGTGCCACGTGTCACACTAAATGCATTTATTCTAGTGCCACGTATGAAATAATAATAAACATTATTATTAAAATAATAGAATTGCTGACCTGGAAATTACGAGGTGTCACATCATCCCCCAGTTATTGGGAATTTCGTCCCGAAATTCAGTTCATGTGCCGGTGTTGGCTTGTTCGGCGAATAGGTGAGGGTATTTCTTTTTCATCTGATCCTCCCGTTCCCAGGTGTATTCCGGTCCTCGTCGTGAGTTCCATCGAACTTTTACAATGGGTATCTTACTATGTTTCAACTTCTTGAGTTCCCGGTCCATAATTTCCACCGGTTCCTCTATGAAGTGTAGTTGTTCATCGATCTGGATTTCCTCTAAGGGAATTGTGAGAGTTTCGTCCGACAAACACTTCTTGAGGTTTGAAACGTGGAACACGTTGTGTACGCTACTTAGTTCCTGTGGTAGCTGTAGTTCGTAGGCCACCGGGCCTATCCGTCTAGTGATCTCGAAAGGTCCAATGTAACGAGGGTTTAGTTTTCCTCGTTTCCCGAATCGAATCACTCCCTTCCAAGGCGAGACTTTAAGTAGTACTCGGTCTCCCACTTGGAATTCCAAAGGTTTGCGCCTTTTGTCGGCATAGCTCTTCTGTCGATCCCGAGCTGCTGCCATTCTGTTGCGTATTTGCACGATCTTTTCAGTTGTTTCATGCACAAGTTCGGGTCCGGTCAGTTGGCTTTCCCCAACTTCCGCCCAACAGAGTGGTGATCTGCATTTACGCCCGTAAAGTGCTTCAAACGGTGCAGCTCCAATGCTTGTGTGGTAGCTGTTATTATATGAGAATTCTACCAAAGGTAAGTGAGTCTCCCAGCTGTTACCGAAATCAATTACACATGCCCGAAGCATGTCCTCCAAAGTTTGGATGGTTCGTTCACTCTGACCATCCGTCTGTGGGTGATAAGCAGTACTCATATCCAACCTCGTCCCGAGTGCCTTGTGTAAGGACTTCCAAAAGTGAGCCGTGAAACGGCTGTCTCGGTCTGATATTATGGAGGTCGGGACTCCGTGTCTGGATACGATTTCCTTCAAGTAGGTTCGGGTCAACTTTTCCAATTTATCAGTTTCTTTGATCGGCAGGAAGTGTGCCGATTTCGTAAGTCGGTCTACGATAACCCAGATGGTATCGCAGCCATTTGTTGTCTTTGGCAGCTTTGTGATGAAATCCATGGAAATCTGCTCCCATTTCCATACTGGAATTTCTGGCTGTTGAAGTAATCCCGAAGGCTTCTGGTATTCTACCTTGACCTTTGAGCAAGTCAGACACTTACTCACATACGTTGCGATTTCTGACTTCATGTTAGGCCACCAATAAGTTGCCTTTAGGTCATGATACATTTTGTCAGAGCCTGGATGTACTGAGTATCGGCTCTTATGAGCTTCATCCATTACTACCTTCCTTAAGTCTCCGAATCGTGGAATCCAAATACGGTCCAGCAGGTAGTAAGCTCCGTCGTCCTTTTGTTTCATCTGTTTATCCATCCCTCTCATGGCTTCGAGAGTGAGGTTCTCGGTTTTCAACGCTTCTTGTTGTGCGACCCGAATTTGGTTAGGTAATTCGGAGTGAATGGTGAGTTGTAGTGCGCGCACGCGTTTGGTTGTTTCCTTCCGGCTTAGCGCGTCGGCGACTACATTGGCTTTACCGGGATGATATTTGATTGCACAATCATAATCACCTATCAGTTCGACCCATCTGCGTTGTCTCATATTTAACTCTTTTTGGTCGAAGATGTGTTGTAGACTCTTATGATCAGTGAATATCGTGCACTTGGTGCCGTATAGATAGTGTCGCCAAATCTTTAGTGCGAACACTACGGCTCCCAACTCTAGGTCGTGAGTTGTGTAGTTCTTTTCGTGCACTTTCAATTGTCGTGACGCATATGCTATAACTTTCTCGCGTTGCATCAGCACGCAACCGAGTCCTTGCTTTGAGGCGTCACAGTACACCACAAAGTCCTCGCACCCGTCTGGTAGCGATAAGATTGGTGCACTGCACAACTTCTGCTTCAACAGTTCGAAAGCAGTTTCCTGTCTTTCTCCCCATTCGAACTTCTTGTCTTTATGCGTAAGGGACGTCAACGATTGTGCGATCTTCGAGAACCCTTCGATAAACCGCCTGTAGTACCCGGCCAATCCTAAGAATTGTCGCACTTCAGTTGGGGTCTTAGGTACTGCCCAATTCTTGATTGCCTCGATTTTGGCTGGGTCTACGTGTATCCCTTTCTCGTTTACTACGTGTCCAAGGAACTGAACTTCGCGAATCCAGAAATCACATTTGGAGAATTTCGCGTATAGTTGTTCCTTCTTTAGTAGTTCTAAGACACGTCTCAAGTGATCGGCATGTTCTTCCTGAGTCTTCGAGTAGATCAAGATGTCATCTATGAATACGATTACGAACTTGTCGAGATACGGTTTACACACCCGATTCATGAGATCCATAAATACGGCCGGTGCGTTAGTCAACCCAAATGGCATGACCAGAAATTCGTAATGTCCGTACCGCGTCCTGAATGCGGTCTTTGGTATATCGTCCTCTTGTATCCTGAGTTGATGGTAACCCGATCTCAGATCGATTTTCGAATAGAAGCTTGACCCTTGCAACTGGTCAAACAGATCGTCTATTCGAGGTAGAGGGTATCGGTTCTTGATCGTTACCTTGTTCAATTCTCGGTAATCTATGCACATACGGAATGAACCGTCTTTCTTTTTCACAAACAAGACCGGAGCTCCCCATGGTGAGAAACTCGGTCTAATGAATCCCTTATCTAATAACTCTTGCAGTTGATTAGATAGTTCCTGCATTTCAGTAGGAGCCAGCCGATATGGTGCCTTGGCTATCGGTGCTGCTCCTGGCATTAGATCTATCTGAAACTCCACTTGCCGTGCCGGTGGTAGTCCCGGTAGATCGTCAGGAAAGACTTCTGAATAATCGCGAACAACAGCAATGTCCTCAATCTTTCGTTCCTTCTTTGGTTGTTCGGAAATAAGAGCCAGGATAGCCGTGTATCCTTTCTTTAGATATTTGCTGGCCTTCATGCATGACATGATGTTTAGTGGTATCCCGCGTCGTTCTCCTTGGATTGAGATCTGCTCACCACTCGGTAACGTAACTCGTACGACCTTCTCGCTGCACACGATCTCAGCATGGTTTGCAGATAACCAATCCATTCCAATCACCACGTCGAAGCTTCCGAGAGTTACTGGCATCAGGTCGATCACCAACTGATGGTCTGCCAGTGTCAGAACGCATCCTTTGATGATGTGTTGTGTTTCGATGAGTTTTCCATCCGCTAACTCTACGGTATACTTATAATCTAGTGGTGTTGGTGTCATGTCAAGCAATTTGCTAAATTCACTAGAGATAAAACTCCTATCGGCACCGGTATCAAATAATATACTAGCGTAGACATTATTTAAAAGAAACGTACCGGTGACGACGTTCGGATCATCTTTGGCTTCACCGGATCCAATCACGAATGCCCGACCCCTAGCCGGGTTGCCTCCTGCGTTCTTGTTTTGCGGACAGTCTCGGCGCATATGTCCGGGCTTGCCGCAAGTGAAGCACCCCTTTAATGTGTTATCCTTGTTGGGGTTAGGGTTGGGGTTTGATCGGCATTCCTTGGCCAGGTGTCCGTTCCTGCCACAGTTGCTGCACCGAACTTTTCGGCATGGGCCGTGATGGTGGTATGAGCAGTTGTTGCATTTGGGGTTGTTGCCCCGATATCCCCCTTTGTCCTGATTGTTTGGTTGTGTGGCAGTGAAGACTTTGGCTGGTGTGGGTCGGTGTTGAGTTGGCTGCTGGGGTGAAAAGGTTCGGTTGTTGCTGTTGTTGTTGTTGTTGTGCTCCCACTTTCGCTTGGGTTCTTGGGGTTTCAGGTGTTCCCCCCTTTTTGGCAGTTTCCCCTGGGCTACCGCCTGGTCAGTCAGCTTGTGCGCCAAGCGAATCAGTGGTTGGACGGTGGTGTGATTGGCTGCTGTCACTGTGCTCTGTATCTGCTCGGGCAATCCACTAATGAATTGCTCTATCTTTTTGTACTCCGGCGTCACCATTGCCGGGCACAACTTGCACAGCTCGTGAAATCGAGTACAGTATTTCTCGATCTCGGATCCCACCATTTTGTGCGTCCAGAATTCTTCTTCCAGCTTCCGAATTTCGTCCCGAGGACAATACTCCTCGTGGAGCATTCTCGTAAAGTTTTCCCATGGGATGGAGTTTGCAGTATCCAGTCCGAGTGTCTGGACATGAGAGTTCCACCAGGTGAGGGCCGGTCCCTCCAGTACTCCTGTGGCATATTTCACTCGGTTCCCGTCAGAGCATTCGGCCATAGAGAAAACCGATTCCACCTTTTCTATCCATCGGAGCAGTCCCACTGCCCCTTCCGTGCCCTGAAACTTGTGAGGATGACAGCTTAGGAATGCCTTAAACGAGCATCCCTTTGCCGCTCCTCCCTGGGGTCCTGTGCATCGGTAGTTCAATACAACGTGTTAGTATCTAGGCTGTCTATTCTATGCTAGTTACGTTAGGCAAAAGCTAATACCGTTGTTAGTGCCACTCGTCTCACTGGTGTGACGGTTGGCTTCGTACTCTGCGAGTACCTTGTTGAATTTTCGCTCGACCATCATGTCGATCCGTGCCTTTTCGGCCTTGCGTTTGAGTCGTAGAGCGTTGTTTCCTCTTGCAGACATGTTTCTATATAGAGGGGTTAGAATGTTAGTCATCATATGCTAAGTGTTAGCCCAAGTTAGAATAGTTGTCATGTCAAATGTCAAGTTAGCTATCGTAACAAAGCTTCAAATACAGTAGTAATAATAAAGCAGATAATAATAATAAAGCATAATTTCCATTAATATCAATCTTGAAGTACAATAATTTGAAAAGAAAGTACAATGCGAATTTTCCGAGCACATCCCGCTCGTCTAGGCCAAAAGGAAATAAAATGAAACAAACAGTACCAAAATAATAAAACCCACTAATCCGAATCCATGGAGACATGGGAGATGTTGCTAGCTGCGTCCTCATCATCATCCTCGTCCTCTTCCGGATCCTCTTCCGGATCCTCGTCGAGACCCTCGAGGTCCTCGGCCTCGAACTGTGGCTCATCGTCCTCAGCTGGTGGCTCCTCGATAAATTGCGCCGCCCATGCGTTAAGCATGGCGTCGCTCGCCTGCACCATCGCCTGCGTCTCGACGATATCTGTCCGGTTCTCGGTAATACGCCCGTCGTGCTCCTGCACAACATCAACTATTTGTCCATGCTGGGACATGAGCTGAGCCACTTGGAGACGTAGTGTCTCCACCGTCTCCTCTAGACGATCCTTCTCCTCTTCCAGCCGGTCACTTCGCCTTTCCAGGCGATCGTTCTTCTCGCGAAGAACACGAACCTCATCGGATAGCTCGGCGTTCCTCCGTAACTCTCGCCGGGTTACGGCAATATGAGCCGCGAAGGCTCTCTCCATCGGCATCCCAAGTGCCGGCAGTCGTGGACCTTCAGAGGTATCACCTCTGTATCGCGGGGTAGGCACCCGCTCAGCTACAACCCACTCTTGTAGGAGGTTAGGCAACCATCCCCAATAGCGCTCCCGTGCTAACATCTGGGTCCTCCTCTCCATCTCTGCATCTACCTGTGCTACTATGCTGTCGATCCTACGTCGACTGTCCTCAGTCAAGTTGTCAAGGGCTGGGCGTCTGCCCGGGTTCCTGTCAGCGTTTCCGTTGCTGTCAGCCATCCTGTAAGTTTTCAGGTTAGTACATAATAGTTCAATAAAAGAATTAACATCAGGGTGCGAATTCTAGTGTAGTGTCTATTGTAGAGCAGTGGCTATAGTCTAAGTTTACTATATGCAAACCTAGTTCCCTATAACCAAGGCTCTGATACCAGTCTGTCACACCCCCAATTTCCCACTCGTGGTGTCAGTCCACGTGGGTGTGACGTGGCCAGGAATCACAGCTCTTGGTCATATAGAACGACTTCTATATGAGTTACACAATCACACAGTTTGCAAAACCAAACAAGTTTATATAAGTATGCAGCGGAAAATGTAGATCATCAAATACATATGTAGCAGCGGAAAGTAATTGTTGAAATAAACACTACAAATGATTAAATTGTTATAAAAACGTAGCAAATGCACACAAGCCTAGGACATGAGTCTAAATGTAAGCTTGACTCCTTAGTGTGTCCTTGTGAGCGTCCTAGCGTGTGCTCCATTAGTTACCTGAGAATACATGCGAAAAGTATCAACTAAAAAGTTGGTGAGTTCACAGGTTTAGACAGACAGAAATTGTAGACAGATATATACTGGACATGTTTAAGTTTAGTTGTTGGATCTACGATCCGTGAGTGTGTCATGTCATCTTACCGAAACTAGACTGTTTCCATTTGCCTCCGCGAGTCATCGCTGAACTCGCAATTCACATCGATTATTACACTCGTTATGACCTCCAGTCAAAGTTGTTGCCGAGTGGGGCTAGTCAAACCCAGTAGTACTACGTAATAACGACTCGTTCGTAACAATTAACGGTAAGGATAAGTGAGGACTTTATGCGATAATAGTTACACTCAAAAATAGTTTAACAACATACCAGTCATACATCTAAAACAGTTGCATAGTATTCTCACCCCAAGATTGAGTAAAAGCAGTTAAAGAGTAAAAGTGGGGCCGTAAACTCACCTGAGTTTAGATATGCGTTAGCTCAAAAAGTACGTGTAGCTCGCCGGCTAGTAGTCACCTATATCACATAGGTACTATGAGTTTGTGTTCACAAGTGTGGGTCTCACCGGACCGTGTTAGTGTTCAACGACACTAAGTGGTTATGTAGGTCGAGTTGACCGTGTCTGGCCGTGTCGATCGTGTTTGACCTAACGACCCGTTGGTGACGGTTTGGATCAAGTGTTCGTGTATCGTGCGGTTTAGTGTCGTGTGAAGTGTACGGATACCAAAATCATTCCTATGAGGAAACTTACTATTTATGGTAAGTTTCTATTTTAGGAAAGTTTCCAAATTTGGCAGGTTATGCATATAGTTATATTCCGATTATTCTAACATGCATATTTATCCTAAATGAGCATGTTATCACATAGCACATAAATACACATAGCCGGTTTAACATAGTTTGCGCGTAAAAGTTTCCATTTATGGAAAGGTACTAAAATAAGCATGTTTAACCAAGATTAGTAACAAACCTTTTCTAAAGATCATTACCCTAGTCCTAAATTATCATAAAATCATATTCGTTTCAACAAACATATTGCTATTCATAGACTTTGTAAAATAAAGTTACTATTTATAGTAACTTTTGATAAAACACATTTTTCAACCATTTTAGGACTTAAAATCAATTATCAACATCATAACAAGGTTAGTTATGCATACCAAACATACAACATCCCTCAAATTCATCATTCTCTAGCAACATTGTAACAAAAAGTTTCTATTTATGGTAATAACCATAAAAATCATATTTTCAATAATTCTAATCATCCCAATGCATCAATAATCATCATATTAACTTCTAACATCATTTCCTAGCATAACATATAGATCTAAACATATCAATGTGGTCATTTTATCAATATTGCACCTTTTGTAACTATAAAGTTACTATTTTTAGCAATACGCCCCAAATAACCTATTTTGATATCATCCATCATCCTAAATCATGTAGAACATCATTATTAACATATCTAGCAACATTTCCATATCAAGTATCATCAAACACCTCATGGATCGTGCATGCATGTTGGTGAAAGTACCCATTTTATCATAAAATCGACACATGGTCATTTATTTCAATAATAATCATCATAGATCATAATCATTTCATCAAATCAGTAGCATTAGCATCTAATAACATGTTCACAAGTCCAAAATTTCGTGACAATAGTGGTGGTGATGATGCATGTGGCCTAAATGGCTTGCATGTGTGATTTTGGGTGTTATTAAGCATTATTGACTATAGAAACTACCTCACAAAGCCTTGAATCCACGAAATGGGGTTTGAGCAGCCTCTGGAACAGCCCTAGAGAGGCTGAGATTCGTTCGAATGCAGAGGGGATCGATGGTTGGACGTTCTTGAAGCCTTCACCACGCCTTGATCCTCAAGAATGGTCTTCAATGGCTCCTAGATGGCTCCCTTCTGGTGTGAGATGGTTGTAACAGAGGTTTCTAGGTCGAAATTGAGTGTTCAGTCGAGAGAAATCGGAGGGGAAGGTAACAGAATGATTAAGTCTTGGTTTTATAAAGATTTTTGCGTGTAGGGGTCGTCGCGTACCGCGGAGCCTGTCCAAAAAGTATCATCGCGTACCGCTATGATTAAAATAATCATTCTGTTCCCGAAACACGCCGCGTACCGCGATGGGTGAAGATGATCGGTCGTCGCGTACCGCGACGTTTTTCGGTGAATTCAAATTCTCCCGCTCAAGGGTCGCGTATCGCGAAGGCCCAGTCAGTTGCCCATCGCGTACCGCGATGGATCTCGGTTGAGCCCAATAAGCCCAATTTCATTGTTTTGAACCGAATTTCTCGTATTTCTCGAATACGATCATCGTTTCTCGACACATTGGCTTTGTTCCAGCTAAATTAGGTTCACCGAACCTAAGTGCAGTGTTTTGTGTTACAGATTGATCCGTTCACCAACGTTCGTCATTCAAGACACGTGCGATTGTTGTGCGATAATTCCTCGAATTATCGGTGTGTTCAGACTGTTGTGCCACGTGTCACACTAAATGCATTTATTCTAGTGCCACGTATGAAATAATAATAAACATTATTATTAAAATAATAGAATTGCTGACCTGGAAATTACGAGGTGTCACACCACCATCCAGAAGACCAGTACCAAATACTTGAGAATTAGAACTAATAGTAAGTCTGCCATTACCATAAGAAACATAAAAACCATCCATTTCTACCTTTGGTCCTGATACAAGATTCCTAGAAATTTCAGGAATATATAAGGTATCATAAAGTTTAATATATTGACTGGTGTTCATCATTGATTCTAACGTTCCCACGGCAGCAACATATAGTTCTTTCCATCCCTAAGCTTAAGTGTTCTTTGGTTTCTTTCCAGCCTTCGGATTGTAAGGAATTCCTTAGTAGAATTGGTCACATGAACCATAGAACTAGAGTCAAACCACCATGTGTTAGTTGGAACATTTAAATTAAAGGATTTAATTATCATATTAATATGATTACCTCTTTTAGCTAGCCATTACGTCAAATCAGGGCAATATTTCTTCTTATGTGCTACCTTTCGGATGAATTTGCAGTAGGCCTAGCCATTGGAATTGTTACAGCTAGAAGAAACACCTGCATTGGATTTTGGGACCTTAGAAGCATCCTTGTGAAAATTTTTCTTCCTTTTCTTTGAACCATCATCCATCAGGTAAGCAACATCAAGTTTCACAAGCTTCTGACGCTCTTCCTCTTGTACGCACATGGCAATCAACCCATTCATCATCCACTTATCTTTCTGGGTGTTATAGCTGATCTTGAAGGCCTCAAAAGATGCAGGAAGAGAAGTCATAATGAAGTGAACAAAGAAACCATCACTGATCTCCATGTCTAATCCCTATGGGCCAAGTCGTTCATCATCATGTTGTGCTCACGAATTCCACTGATCACGTCATACTTTGAAGATACCAGTTTCATGATTAGGGTGCTATCATGCACCTTGGAGCTTCCCTTGAATTGCTCCTCCACAAAAGTAAGGTAAGCTTTAGCATTTGGTAAGTCAGGAATAGCTCCTTTGATAATTGGGATGATAGAGTTCTTGATAAACATGAGAGCCATCTAATTAGCCTTCTTCCATTTCTAATGCTGCAGCTTAGCTTCAACAGTGCTCTAATCAGTGAGGGCAGGAGGTGCATGTTCTCTCAGTGCATAGTCAAACTCTATAATCCCTAGAGTCAACATAAGTGAATATTTCCAAGAAGAGTAGTTTGCACCAGTAAGGGTTTCAATTCCCATATTGGGAGCTGTGAATCAAATTAGATAAGAAAGAGTAATATACCAAAGCTATAGAAGAACTTAGATTGATCTATGAGGTAATTTAGATCTAAGGCAAACAGATATAAGGACCATTATAGTAATGAAGTTGTGGTAAAAGTCTACTATATATAACATCAAATTAATAGACCAGATTAGGTTCTACTTAAACTAATGGGTTCCACTTTGGTTAATAACCATTCATTTAAGCATTAGGAACAATTTAATTAGAATGAAATGTGCATTAGGAATGTAACACATCACCTTTGGGCAGAGTGAGACATTGTAAGTATTATGCACACGTTAAGTTTGCAAACATGAATGTAACACATCACCTTTGGGAAAAAGTGAAACATACATGATTTAGGGAAAATAATGTCATGTGAATATCTAATGTTAAGGATATACATAAGTAAGTGACAACGTTTAATAAGACTTAAATAATAAGATGTAACACATCACCTTTGGTCAGAAGTGAAACACTTGTTATTGAGTTTAAGCAGATTTTGTATTTTAAGGTTTCGTAAAACATAATAGTTTAAGGTTTTAACAAAACAATTTATTTTATCTCTTAGCCTCCTGCTTGTTTGGTTAAGTGTTCGTACATGGTAAAGTACTCGAAGTAAGTAAGGTTTTCGAAGTTAGTAAAGTTTCCAAAGTTAGTAAAGTTCTCGGAGTTTGTTAGGTTCTCGAAAATGATTAAGTATTCGAAAAAATTCGTGTACTTTTAGATTTTCTAGTACTTTTAGATTTTCGTGAACTTTTATTTTCGAAAACTTTTAAATTCAAGTACTTTTAAATTTTGAGTACTTTTAATTTCGAATACTTTTAAGTTTGTATACTTTTATTTTCGTATACTTTTATTTTCGAATACTTTTAAGTTCATATACTTTTATTTTCGTATACTTTTAATATCGTATACTTTTATTTTCGTATACTTTTAATATCGTATACTAAAGGGTCCGAAAATTTTTCGGTTTACGAAAAACGAACCAGATTTAACTTTACGAAAACGAACTAGTTTTATGGTTTTTATGAAAAAAACGAACTATTGTTCATGCTCATTTTCTGAAAACATTTTTGATTTTTATATCAATTTTGGATTAGGAATCGATTAATCAACATATCGCTCTGATACCACATGTTGATCGATTCCTTTAATTTGATTAAAACATGAATATGAAAATCAGTAATAATAATGTAGATTAGATGAAACATGTGAATCAAGTGAAAGCATTGTTGATTTAAGACATGATTGAGTTCCTGTTTAGGGTGTATGATTAGGATGGATTGAATGGAGAGACTTGGTTGGATGCTCACGAATTCCAGAAGGTTAGGGATTCGTGATTGATGTTGATTCAATTTAATTATGAGCCTTAAGCTCCTTTCTATATACACCCAAGGGGAAACCCTAATTAGGATAAATAAGGATAATTATGTCCATCGAATAGTTATTTATCTGCTAGGGTATTTAAGTAATTGATCTATTAATTAAATAATCAAGAGTGTCATATATTTATTATTTATTTCTTTTTTTCTAACATGGCTAGATTGTCTTCATGAGTTTGATCATTCCTCCTATTAATGCTTGTTTGCATGCCCATCTGATCAATTATGTGAACAGGAGTTGTCGCTACATTGGGTACGTACTCCTTAGCTCGATCGTAAGTAAGCCTTCGATTAGTCTCCCTCCTCAAATGGATAGATGGCTGGAACTGTATCAATTAAGAATAAAATTATGTTTTACTTTCCAACGTTGTATTCCTATGAGAATATAACTGTAGCTTTGAGTATATAAACTCTCATTGTAACCCGGTAAGGGTGTGGATTTTGAGTCGTATAACTTTGCAATATTTGACGAAAATATACTACTTGCTTGAAAGTAATTGTGTGTGCTTACATTTGTCTCATACTTTGCTTGAGTGTTAGGGAGGTTCTGCTAACACATATTTTGCATCTGTTAGCTTGTATTTAGAAAAAAATTATGAAGTGTTTCAAGGTGTTCAACCCGATCTAACACTATTCTTATATACTTATGGTCATTCCTCTCTGTTACTAATTAGGTGTAAAGGAGTATTAGCCGTTAGAGATTTATGTGATTATGTGATTTTATTTTTGGTATATATTGTATTCATAGGATGTGTATGTTTAGGTCCTGATTTGTAGGTGATAGTTCTCGAATATATTGATTTTATTGTATTCAGTACAAGGGGAAGGAAATTAAATGAGATATTAGAAAATTTTCATGGTACCAAAGCCTTCCCTATCACAAATCTAGCCATCAAATTTTTTTCTCATCATGATCAAGATGGCCGACAAAGGTGGCAAAGACGACATCAACAGCAAGAATCATTCTCTTCATCATGCGTACTCAATCACCAATGTAAACAATAAAATTAAGACTCTAGATGGAACCAAAATTACCTATTCATCATGGGTCAAGCTGTTTAAGTTGCACGCAACCGCCTACAAGGTTATGGACCACATCCAGGGGCGGCCCGGGGGAGGGGCAAACCCGACCCCCGTCCTGGGCCCATTTTTTAGGGGGCACAATTTTTTTGATGTATACGTATCTACAGAGATTCATTTAAACGATAAACAACAAGTTGTAGATAACGAAAATGAACTATTTATAAAAATACGGCTTAATAGTTACAAAAAATAATTCCGTATAAAGCATAGGAAGTTACTTTTATGTCATTTAAATCAGTGGTGTTCATTGGTTTGATTTAACTGGTTTTCATTCTATCTGAAAACCGAACCAAAGTCGGGAAGTGGTTCGGTTCAGTTTTGGTTAATACCAAATAAACCGACTAAACTGATTAAAAACCAAATAAACCGGTTACAAACCGAATTCAAACAAATAAACCTGTTAAAAACCGAATAAATCGAATTTTATCTTATATAGTGTTTATAAAATAATAATTTTAAATCGGAATTAGGTTTAATCGGTTAACTGAATAAACCGAACAAACCAAATTCAAACTAAAATGGAACCGATAACCGAACCGAAAACCAAAATTCAGAATTCGGATACGATTAGGAACCTAATTTGGAACTCGGATATGGTTGGAAACCGAACTGAAAACCAAATTCAAAATTCGTTTTTTTAGTTACAAATATGGCTCGATTTTCGATTTTTTTAACACCTCTGTTTTAGTATTTGTATTCGCTATGAGCCTCTTTTTCCCGACCCGTCCCGGTCACCTCAATTCTTAGGGCCACCCCTGACCACATCGATGATACACTGGGACCAAAAGAAATAGAGAACGGATATGGAGACTGGAAGGAGATTGAGGCGCTTGTCTTGCAGTGGATATACAGTACTAATGAACTATTGAAGATGAGTTTATGATTCAAAAACTAGAAAACAATACAACTGCAAAACAAGCTTGGAATAAAGTGAAAAACATATTTTTGAGCAACAAAGGATCGCGAGCAACATCTCTCGAACATGAGTTCACCAATCTCAGCCTTGCAAAATACTCCTCGATTGATGATTATTGTCAAGAATTAAAGGAGATTTCCGAGTAGTTGCGAGACGTCGACAACCCCATGAGTGAATCTTGTCTTGTTTTACAAATGTTTCGGGGTCTACCCACCGAATACGAGGTCGTAGCAACCTACATCAATCAGTCGTCACCATCATGGGATGTGGTGAGGAACATGCTCCAATTGGAACAACATCGACAAGCAGCCCGAATTAATCCCGTTCACTCAGAGTTGGTGACCCCTCAAAATAATCAAACATCAAAAACCAATTCTCAATACAATCAACAACATGATAGCAACTGGTCACAATACTATTCATCTGACCCGAACCGTAATCGCAGTAGAGGTCGTGGAAATCAATGGAGAGGGGGTCGTGGACGTGGTCACTACCGAGGATCAGGAAAACAATCCACCGGAAAAAATTGGAATCATAAGAAGAATTTACATGGAAAATGGCAGCCGCCACCTAGCCCTTACCCTTCTCAGCCTTGGAATGGACCACTTCGACAATTTCCATATGGTACAACACATGTTACTCCATACCAATCAAACACGACAAATACCTATGATGGATCACACATGGGTTTACAAAAACAACCTTACTATGGTCCAATTGCTCCACCAACACCATTACGTTCAAAAACTTCAAATCAATTTGGTCAACGGACCTTAAATGCAATGAGACCACAAATTTGTCTCAAGCTTTCAACAATATTCACGTCTCTAATGATCCGTTTTGGTATATGGATAGGGGTGCCTCATCTCATTTGACTGCTAGTCAAGGTAAATGTAACGACCCATTTTGGGGAAAATATTATTTGGTGGGTGTTTTAATAAATATTTGTTAATTATAACTAAATGATGGGTGCTAACTAACTTAACTAAGTTAGAAATATAACGTGTTAGAGTTAACTAGTAATTGAGGGGTTAGAAGTGTAATTAGCTAAAACTTGAATTAGACTAAAAGGAGGTTGACTAGTCAAAATGAGGGAAACCTCTTGTTGATGCTGAAAACGTAAACCAACAGGAGGAGCAGAAAATCGAGTTTTTTCTAGATTTGTGGTAAAATTCTTGCCTAATCTTGGTCTAATCCCACATGTAATCAAATATTGGAGTTCCTTTTACATCATACAACATCAAGGTAAGTGATTTTGTATGTTTTGATGCAAATTTTCAAGGGTCTCGTATGGTGTATGAGTAGGGTATGGTGAAATACGAATTTTGGGTGTTTGGAGGGTGTTAAAGGTTATTATTCATAGTGATAATCATCTATGAACAACATTTTGATCATTTCATTGAGTTTTGTATAGATGATTAAAATGGAGTTCTTGCATGTTCATGAGTAAGATGACTAGGAGTTTTTAAATGGGTATTGAATGATAGCTTAGATGATAGCTTTATGTTTTCTAACATTTTAAATTATATAACCTAGGTGATTATTGATATTGGATGATTAGAAACATAAATGGGGGATTAATGGGGTTGGATGTAGCTCAAATGTGTAAGGTAAATCCCTACACACAAGTTGTTTGCTTAAATGTCAACAACTAGATTTTTACCTATAAATGTGTTCAAAGGGATGGGTGATGAGAGTTAGCTGTTGTGATAATAAAATGTGGGGTTTTTATGATTATTCGGTTAATTGAATGTAATCTAAGTGTAATTGGTGATGGGTCAATTGGGTGTAATTTAACTAGGTATAGTCAACCTATTATTTGTGATAATAGAAAGTGATAGTGGAGGTGTTAGTGGAACCAAACGACCCAGAATAGAGATTGAGGTGGTGGATAATTTGTTGGGACAAGGTAAGTCACCAACCTACAATACTTGCTATGTTAAATGGTTTGATACATATGTGTGTAGATATGCATAGATATGTATGTGGAATATACATTAATAGTTGACATTGGTGAATGGTTGAATTGGTGATTTTCAGTAGTGTGTAATAAGTAATAATTTGCTTAGTTACTATTGACCTTGAAGGATACACAAGTGGTGTGAACCTTCAATTGAATCTGGGTTGAATTTGGTGTAATGATTATAGTTACTTGAAAATTGCTTTGATTATTATTGATGGTGGATAAATTCACAAGGAGGGTGAAAAATGATTTAATTGATTCACAAGTGGTGTGAACATTCAATTAAATTGGTGTCGGATTTGGTGAAAACGATTCACAAGTGGTGTGAACGTTGAAATAGGCTGATTCACATGAGGTGTGAAATCCTAAATTGGATTTGTAAACCTTAGGTAGTTCACAAGTGGTGTAATTACCTAATTTGAGGATCCTTGATGAAAAGGAGGCCTTAAGGTGGTTGAGTGAAAAAGACCCATTAACAAATTTGAAATTTTTTATAGAGTATGTGATGTTGGATTAGAGCATCATATGCAAGGTGGATGAATCAAACTTGTTTGAATAATTCTAAATATGTTTAGGATTGTATTTGGAGGGTCTAGAATGGTCGAAATCAAGTTGGGAGTGTCAAGAATGCGAAAAACGAGCCATAGACCTGCACCTGGCGTACAACACGCCAGTCTGGGTTTACCATACGCTGGTTGGTGTACTGTACGCCCAAACCTTTCAGATGTACGCTGGTTCTCGCAATTTTGTACACTGAGCATGCAGTGTTTTTTGACTAGAATTTCGTTTTCTTATCGGATTTGATACAAGGTGCGTACGGGTTGGCTTACTTAGTTCATATGAACTAATGGGTGATCAAATGTGATGATTTACTAGTGAACAGAAGGGATGATTGGCGGACGTGATCGGATTGCTCGTAAAGTTGGAATCGAACTATTTTGTTGGTTAAGAACTAATGTTTTGTGAATGGTGATAATGTAAATGGGATTATTTTGAATGTTTAACTATAACATAATTTTTTGGAAGGTGATGTAAATTGGTTGTCAAAGTGTTAAAATACGCTTGTTTACTTTGAAAAATCCGAGACAAAACTCTGTTGTTGTTTTAAAACATGTGTCTAACGTGGATGAATTTAGGGGGTAACAGTAAAATTACTTCCCCCTTGATTTCTTCGAATAGCACTATTTTGGTTGGCAATGGACATCGTTTGCCAATTACGGGAACCAGTAATATCCTTTACACACTTCCCAACAAAACGTACAAACTTCAAAACATATTACATGCACCCACTGTTATCAAAGACCTACTTTATGTTGGTAAATTTTCTCATGATAATCAAGTTTCACTAGAATTTGATCCCTATGGTTTTTCTTTGAAGGATCTCAAGAAAGGTATCCACCTTTCCCGCCACAATAGCACGGGGGATCTCTATCCATTCACCCCACCGGCTCAAGCATTTCTTACATTAACAAGTGCTCCTACTTGGCACAACCGACTTGGACAACCCGGAGAAAATAGTTTAAAATTTCTTTCTCGTCATGTTTTTATTAATTGCAATAAAAATATTTCATCTAGTGTGTGTACATCTTGTCAAATTGCAAACAGTAAAAGATTGTCATTTTGTGACTCAAATTCTAGTACTTTTGATCCGTTTGATTTAATCCGTTGTGATTTAAGGACTTCACCGGTTTTAAGTAACTCTGGTTACAAATATTATATGGTGTTAATTGATAATTTCTCTCAATATGTTTGGGTGTACTCACTCAAATACAAATCAGAGGTGTTTGAGAATTTTGTAAAATTTCATAAACTCATTCACACTTAATTTAACCGGTTAATTAAAACATTTCAATGTGACCTTGGGGGAGAATTTGATAACAATAACTTCAAAAATTTTGCTAATTCACAAGTTCTAAATTTCAAAAAAATTCCTAATTCACAAGGTCTAAATTTCCGTCTCTCATGTCCACAAACCTCACCCCAAAACGGAAAAGTCGAGCGCCTGATTCGTAGACTTAATGAAATTATACGTCCTCTTCTCATCCGTGCATCTCCTTTACAAGCTTAAACAAGCCCCTTGTGCGTAGTTCATGAGGTTTCTTACATTTATTACCTCTCAACAGCATCAGTGACACCTCCTTGTTTGTCTATCGGAAGGGAAGCCAACGGCATATTTGCTCCCATATGTCGATGACATTATTCTTACTAACCTAGAATCCCTCTCTTCTTCAACATATCATTTTGACTCTCTCACATGAGTTCGCGATGACAGATCTTGGTTTGCTACAACATTTTTTGGGTATCACAGTTACTAGAGATGTCAACAGATTATTTCGATCACAACAACAATATGCAAAGGACATTCTGCATCGCGCATCTACGAGTTCTTGCAAACCGAGTGCCACTCCTGTTCGACACTTCATGAAAACTTAGTGCCTTAGATAGACCTTTATTAGCTGATGGCACTCACTATAGAAGCCTTGCGGGAGCCCTTCAATATATTATGTTTACTCGACCGTACATCACGTATGTCGTTCAACTGGTGTGTCTCTTCATGCATGCGTTGTGAGAACCTCATTTTGCAATCCTAAAATGGATAATTAGATACATCAAAGGTACTCTTGATTATGGTCTTCACATCACTACCTCTCCGTCACATGCGCTCACTAAGTTCCCCGATGCCGACTGGGGAGGATGCCCATACTCATATCGTTGCACATCCGGATATTGCGTAAATTTGGGGGACAATCTCGTCTCATTGTCATCAAAATGACAACCCATTATTTCTCAATCGAGCATCGAGGCCGAATATCATGGGGTAGCTAATGCGATGGCTGAAACTAGTTGGATTCACAACTTACTACTCGAGCTACATGTCCCGGTTAAGCAAGCTTCCATCATATATTGTGACAACGTGTCAGCAGTGTATCTGACCCAAAATGCGGTTCAATACAAACGTACAAAGCATGTTGAGATGGACATTCCCTTTGTGCGGGAGAAAGTGCAAATTGGTCATATTAAAGTTTTTCATGTTCCGTCCTCATCGCAATATGCACACATCTTTACAAAAGGCTTACCTCGTCATCTATTTGAAACGTTTCTTGTCAATCTGAACGCACACTCTCCTAAGACTATTAGCCGTTAGAGATTTTTGTGATTATGTGATGTTATTTTTTGTATATATTGTATTCATAGGATGCATATGTTTAGGTCCTGGTTTGTAGGTGGTAATTCTCGAACATAATGGGTTTATTGTATTATGTACAAGGGGAAGGAAATAATATGAGATATTAGAAAGCTTTCAAGGAGGTCGTCGGTATACTAGCTAATTAATTTAGTCAAATCACTAAATACTTAAAGGAATTTTATTAAGAAGGAGAAAACAACTAACACAAGGGTTTTACAAATTAAGTAGGGACACATGGATAAGGGAATTACAACACACATTCTACAAAACATGCATTTGAGAAAACATTACATCGATATATTCTAGAATACAACTTAATTAAGGATTTTTGGAGCAAAAACTTGTTGCAGATTTTCTTCTTATTACTTTAACCGACAGGAAATTACAAAACAAATACTTTCCACAAAAATAAAATAAATTACCTAGTTTATTTACACCAAAACAAAAACAAATAAATAACTAAAATCACATGTTTATTAATTTTTGGAATAATAATGGTTTATTTTTGAAAATTATAATCATCCTAAGTTTTGGTAATGATAAAAATAAATAAATTGTATTAGTTGTTGTTAAAAAATATAATATAATCATTTGCTACATGCATGTCTCTTAGATGATTCGATCATTACAAGTGTATCAATCATCAATTAAGCAAAAAAATCAAAGTGTTGGAAAAATATCAAAACATCCACAAGAAATAATTAAAGACGAATGAAGATCAAAAATCAACATCAAATAAATCTTCTAAAACCGACAAAGCATAACAAGTCAAATCCGACATAAAAAAGAATCAAGTCAAAGACAATAACATAAACATGTTGTGAAATATGAGCAAAACTAAAATTGGTGAAAAAAATCAAATTTTGGCCTTGTCTGCACATCAGAGCATGTGTTTTATATGAGCATTTTACACTTCAATCACTATCTTGGGTGTATATCACTAATACTTTCCAGGTTCAAGGAGACTTGTTCAGTTTGACGAGTTTTTAATGCTTGCAGACAGTGCTTGAGATCTACCACCACATCGTTCATGGTTGGCCTTTGGACAGATGGGTGGGAAACACAATCCATTGCAGTTTCTGTCATCTTCCAGGCAGTATTGATGTCAAAATGCTCATCTAATCTCGAATCAATTATAGTTTCAATATTTCCTCGTTCAAATGATGAGTTAACCCATTTAACTATGTTTGTGCCATCTGATACTGCTGCTCGGCCTGTAATCAACTCTAGGAGTACTACCCCAAAGCTATACACATCAGTTTTCTCTGTCAACCTATTGGTTGAGTAATACCTGCATTTTACATATCATAAAAAAGTTGCAAGTTTTTTTAACGGCTAACACACACTCACGTACACTACTCCTAAACTATACTATTTTCCTATATTACACCTTGCCCGGTTTGAAACTAAGTATTATTGCATGTATGAATTTCTATTTCATTCAAGTTAAAAAGTGAAAAACTCACTCAGGGTCAAGGTACCCAGCAGTGCCGGCAACTTTTGATGATACATAACTGGCATCTTCAGTAGGATAAGCTCTGGAGAGCCCAAAATCTGCTAGTTTTGCTTGGAAACCTTCATTCAACAATATGTTTGAGGACTTCACATCTCTATGGACTATTGGTGTCCTGCAACCATGATGCATGTATGCTAGTCCTATATAATATACGCATGCTACACATGTTTAAGCATTTGATGCCTTAAAATCACTCTGAGTATGTAATCTCATTAATTACTAACCTTCTGCTACATCACATCCAATTTGTATCCTTCTTTCCCAACTCAAGACATTTGGAATTCCATCTGATCAGTCAAATGAAATTTGAAAGCATTCAGCTCAAGACATTGGAATTTTGACAAGTGGACCGGTGATGCTTTTGAATTAATAAATGCCCAATAAATAAATGAAGGCACATTAACTACAGTGAATTACCAAATAAATGCTTTCCTAAGTTCCCATTAGCCATGAAATCATAGATGATCGCCTTGTGGTTTTTGTCATTGCAATACCAAACGAGTGAAGTTATGTTTGTATGATGAATTTCCATGAGAAGCTTGACCTGCAAACAAAAACATCTTATGCTTCCATGTTATGACTTAATTTCTAAAGTATTTACTTTGAGCCAATTGAAATTGTACTATTAGTAACTTACAATATAATTTATCTTAAAAGATAGTTTAATCTATTTACCTCAGCTTGAAATTCCTTGTAACCTTGAGATGATGATTCGGAGAGCATCTTCACAGCAACTTGGTTATCCTCAACAGATCCATGGAACACACTTCCAAATCCTCCTCTTCCAATTTCATTCTGGAAATTGTTGGTAATAGCCACCACCTCAAAATATGTAAACTGTTGTTTTCTCAATGTAAAACCCCCCATACTTTTTATCAAAGCTGCAATCGTGAATACAAACTTAATAAGTACTTTTAACACGAGAATATATGAATCTATTTGGGGATATGACTACAAGGTTAACCTTTTTTTCTCTCTCGTTTGATTATCCATAAGGCAGAAAATAAAGACAATATTACCACTGCTGCTAAAGCAATTGATATGGCTGCAATTACAACACGCGATATTTTACGCTTATTGTTTCTGCATGAACCCTCCAAACAAGATCTTTGATCTTCACCACTGCTTTCTTCGATACTAGTTATGTAAAAAAATGTTAGAACAATCTATCTAGTAAGGTGAATGTTGATTTGATTTTGAATTTAGTTCTACATAAAGTATCAAACCTCAACAACAATGACCCATTCCTTGATTTTTCTAGAAGTTGTGCTGGAAGTGGTCGTGTGAAGTTGTTTCCTGTTAAATTGCTACAAGGAAGACCATATAAATAAGATTATTATGCATCTGCATGTAGCTAGAAGGTTTTGATCCAGTAATACTCACAACAATTGACTTACAGAATCTTCAGGTTGTCTAGTTGAGCAAGAATCTCAGGCACATTTCCTATCAAGTTATTGTAGGACAAGTCTCTGAAAAAGCAACAATTAAAGAGAAATAAGCATATAGTATGACATGAGTTTAATATGTTATATAAAAGACCAGAGAGGTTACAATGATTCTATCATTGTGAGATTAGCCAAGGCAGAAACTATCTCTCCACTCAATCCGCTAGAGGAAAGATTCCTGCATGCATATAAATTTACTTGAATGGTTGGTTGTAAGGTGGAAATATTATCAAGTGGTGATCATGAAATGGAATGCATACATACAAGGAAATGATTTTAGCTGCTTCTGGGTCATTGTAGTTGCAGTCAAGACCATCCCAAAGAAAACCATGCGGAACACATGGATCTCCTTGCCAGTTTCTCTTTAACCCGTATGTCGACATGAGACTCCACATTGCAGCAGCTAGTTTTAACAAAATTAAATTAAGACCATATATATAGCAATTAAATAAAATCAATTCGTAACGTACATAAAACAAATGCTGCTAGCTAGTAATTAATTAACACATATATGATATACCATCTTGGTCTTCTGTTTTATGTAGTTGGAACTGCATTGGAGTGTAGATCTCTAATGCATTGATGAGAGGAGGGAGGGTCGATTCAAATGTTTTATTTATTTCAAATGTATAGCTTGCTGAGAAACCGGTAAGAGGAGGAGCTGTGCATTTTAGGGAGGTTATATTAGTTGACGGAGACAATGGTCCGTACATATGGTTCCCGTTGAGATAAATATTGAATTCTCTGGTCTGGTTGGTTCTTAGTGTTTCAACTCCAGCAAAGTGAAGATAGAAAATAAAGGTGGTGCCAGTACTATTCCATGTAATTAATAAATTATTTGTAGATGTGATTGCAGTGCTCATGACCCTTGATGGTACTTGTAAAGGCCCTGGAGAAACTGTATTAGAAGTAGTCTGTATGGTCCTAGTCCGAGGAATAGTAAACGGAAACCAAATTCGATCATACTTATCATCTGCGTACCTGTACATGCCACAAAAATAGCAAGTGATCGATATGAGTTGATCATTGTCATCTAGTTACTAGCTAGCTAGATTAATTTTTAGAAACCTAAAATTATAAAAAGTAGAAATTACAAATATATAAAAAGAAGGAAAATGTTAACACAAGAATAGAAAATTAAAGGGTATTACCTCATGGGTCTATTATTAATACTAATCTATATCTATACTATATAATAAAAAAAAAAAAAAAGATTTTTTAAGGACTAATCTATATCTATACCTCATGTGTTAATTTTTAGAGCACTTAAAACTTGTTTTTCATGTCTCTCTCCTATTAAATATTTTGTGTCTTCTTTTTATTAAACATTTATATTTCATTGTATCTCTTATTAAATATTAATAATTTTAGACGAGGAGCATACATGTGATGAAGAAGATCGAGGAGGTGATCAGAATAATGTCATCAACATAGAGAAGGTGATAGAAGATGTCTAGAAAATATCTGACAAAGAGGTACCAAGTCCCAAGAGAACTAAACCTTTTTTTGTCATAACATGGTTATCAGAAGGAACCTCATAACTGAATAAATTTCTTAACCTTCTCTTAACAAATAAGTCTCAGCCTGAATTCAAATCCAAGACCTTCTATACGGAAGTCAAGTGTGAAACCATTAGGTAAGGAGATACATTAGTTAAGGGAAAGAATAATTATACAATAATTACTTAATTAATTAACCTGCCACTTATAATAAATACATTTAGCACCCTAATTAATGAGACTAAACTTTAAACTCATCCGGATCCGGATTAACGTAACACTTTAAAGATTGGATATTTAGAGATGTAAATATAGAGTTTTTTACCAAATTAGTGTTAAGGGAAAAAATATTTACCAAAATAGTGTTGTTTAAAAAATAATTACCAAAATAGTGTTTTCAAGATATTTGAGGTCATATTTTGCCTTTGACTTTGATTATTTACATAATTATTGATCTTTTTTTCTTCATATGATTTTTCTTAACTATTTAAATAAAAAAAAAATTAATCAAGATTTATAATTCACTGTATATAATGGTAAAACAAATTCTTTATTATAAATTCAAATGTATTTTAGAATTAATATTGAAAACATTTTTGACAGCAAAAAATAACACTTTTTGAAAAAGATAAAAAAACATTATTTTGGTTTTATTAAGCTTTGTTTTAGCTCTATACGTTTTTTTTTGTTAATGAATTTTAAAAAAATATATTTTCTTTTTTGAAAAGAGTGTTTTTTAAAGAAATTATT
This sequence comes from Mikania micrantha, assembly GCA_009363875.1. Classification (NCBI taxonomy): domain Eukaryota; kingdom Viridiplantae; phylum Streptophyta; class Magnoliopsida; order Asterales; family Asteraceae; genus Mikania; species Mikania micrantha. The sequence continues at coordinate 1,305,652 of CM018684.1, forward strand.
TTATATTAAATATCAAACTACACATAGTGATATGTTTTTAGGGTTGTTCACGAGCCGAGCCGAACCGAACCGAGGATGGTATGCTCGTGTTTGGCTCGTTTATAAACCGAGCGGCTTGGCTTAGTTCGGATTTTTTCGAGCTTATCTGAGCGAGTATCGAGCGAGCGTCCAGCGACGAACATTTTGGATAACCCTATATGTTTTTACACATTCTACTTTATATAAATATTAAAATAACTCTTTTTTATTAATTATATATAATAGTTTTGTGTAAAAAAATCATTAAAAATGAAACGTATTTTGAAATTTTGAATTTAAAAAAATTTCCGAGAAGATTTAACTTGTTTCCTTCTAAATTTTAGTCAATATTAATTCTATAGTAAATACGTAATAGTAAAAGTTTTTTTTTATTTTTTTATATGTATTAAAAATATATATAAAGTGAATTCTAAATCTTGATTAGTTTTTTATTATGTATTTTAAGAACAAATGAAAAAAAATATTTACAAAGAGAACATAACTAATCAAAGTTAAACTCAAATAGTAATCTTTGGCAAGAAAACACCATTTTGGTAATTACTTTTCAAAGAACACTATTTTGGTAAATATTTTTACCACAAACACTAGTTTAGTAAAAAACTCTGTAAATATACGTACATCTAGTTCGTAAAAGGTTATATATTATTTACTAAGTTAGTAACCCGTATAACACACGAGTTGACTTAAAGGTAATATGCAAATTAAAATACTTTAATAAAACGACATAACTACAATGGACATAAAACATTATGAATTCAATCATTAAACATACATAAAAAGAATATGCGAGGTTTAGTTAATTAAAATAATGAATTAAAAAATAAAAAATAAAGATAAATATATTTTTAATAATTAATATTTGTATGAGCGAAAAAAAATGTAAAATTAAAAGATAACGTAGGTTAAAAACATGTGAAAGATAAAACAATTATGTCTTTACAAACAATTAGTCATAGAGTGTATATATATTAGTTTAAAAAATTAATGTTTGAAATTTTTAATTAAAAAAATATAATTAGCAAAACCGTAAATGATTATTAAGTATGTTAAATACGATAGTATGAACTAAATATTGAAAACACCTATTTAAATAGTTGTAAATAACAAAATGTGTGATTGATTATAGGTTTAATAATCATACTAACCACATAATCAACAAACTATATATTTTTTACATAATAAAGACATATAAAAATTAAGACCTAAAACTTATTTTTTTTTTTAAAAAACAACCTATTTATTATTATTTGACATATTTATTTTTACCATCTAACGGCATTAAATTATTGAAAATTAGCAATCATTCATAAATAATAATTATTATCATTATTTTTTCTTTTTTAATTAAAATTTAAAATTTTTAAATTATGTATTTTGATAATTAAAGTTTAGTTAACTTGTTATTCATTAATTAAAATTAATTCATTGACAATTTGAATATGAGATTTGAAAATACTGAATTTCAAAATTATTGATCAAAAATGGAAGGTTTTGCATGATTATATTTTAATTAACATTTAAAGAAAATTTTACTTAAGTCAATTACCTAATTTAAAGTTTTACTTAATTATATTTATTAAATGATACTAATTATATTTATTTTGAAATAGGTATCTTTTAGATGGGAAACTAGTAAAATTTTTCAACTTTCATTATCGTAGTGACATATGTACATTACACCTTTGTGGCAATACTCTTATGTTATATGTGACATGTTTGTGACATGAACATGCTAATGGCCATGTGAAATTAAATTTATTCTTTTATTAGTAGTAGAAGATTTTATAAAAGAACGTATTTAATGTATGCAAATTTCTTGGTGTAAGTAAGGGTCTATATTTATTTATATATTAAGGGAGTTCGAAGAATATCAATTGGAGGGCCTCCCATGCTCACCTTTACAACAACAAACTTGAGACTAATGAAATTTATTATGGGAGTGTAATGGGAGTGTAAGGAATATTAATATCCCGTGTTTTTTTCTTTTTTAATAGCAATAGTAGTATACTTCTACTCTACTTTCAAATAATTTCCTGGTCAGTAATTAATTAAGTATCAAACATATATAAATCTGCCCAAATTATATGAAAGGTATCCACACACTATAAGGAAAACCACCTATAGCGACGACAAAAGTCGTCGCAATAGCCCTGGAAAATTGTCGCTATAGGCTATAGTGACGACATGTGGTCGCTGCCTAGTCGTCGCTATAGCCCAAGAAAATCGTCGCTACACATGTCGTCCCTATAAATTAATTTTTTTTTAATTTTTTAACCGTTTAAATATGATAAAAAGAAATAAAAAAAATAAAAAATTTAATAAATGTCAGCTATAGCGACGACATGTAGTCGCTATAGAGTTTTCCCAGAACCGCCAATATTTCGGTCAAACGTGCCTTTTTCATATTGAGCTATAGCGACGACATGTGGTCGCTATAGCTTAAAAAGTCTGAAAAAGTACTTTTAAGATATAGCGACGACATGTCGTCGCTATAGCTTAACCTATAGGAACGACCTATCAACGTCGCTATAGCCTTTGCCTCTTTAGCTCCTTATTCTTGTAGTGACAAAACTCAAATTTTTAAAAGATTTGGATTCAGATTTGAATAATATTTTAAAATTTTCTGATATTTATGATACATATGTATAAAAATTAATTTTATTAATTAAATATAACAAAATGGAAACTAAACCCATAAGTTTAAATTTATTTAATCACTTTTATAAATTAAAAATATTATATTTTTAGAGTAAATGACCAAGATAGTACATGTGATTTGCTAGTATTTCACTCTTATCCCTAGGTTTCATAAATTATGTAAAAGTAATTTGATGACTGAAAGACTATATGTGTTATAAATGCCTAAAGTTTGTGACCATAGGAGTAATTTATGAAAATAGTGAAATATTAGCAAAACACAAAGATCATATTAGTAATTTTCTCTATAATATAACGATGAAACATGCATAATTAAAGAGTTGATCAAGAAACAGATTATATTCAAGATATTACATTGATGGAGCCAGGTAGGTTAGAACGTAGTGATTATAATTAACTTATAATTAAGTCTAACTAAGAAAAAAAATTAAAAATGAAAAAATGCTGACCTGACCCATTCATTTGAACCATAACGGCAGCGTTGATGAACGTTAAGTGATGTTGATAGAGGTTCATACATGCTGATATCTAAAAGCCTGAGTTCGATCGCTGAAACAAACGGAGTTCCTTGACCTGTGTTTACAAGGCAAATGTGTATGTAATCTGATGGGGCCAGATGTATTATCTCAATGTAATATTCCGCAGATGGGTTTGGCATAATAAGTTTAGACCAAAGATCTGCTCCAAGATACACATCAAATCGTGGGGGCTGACCTTTAGAGTCATAGTTCCCATAAAGAAACCTCAACCTTATCAAATACCTATTGTTCTTCCCTTGTTTGGGTCTCAAAGTGTAGCAGTTTCGGGTGTTTTGAGGAAAACTTCTAAGAGTTGCGAGATGGAGATCAAGGGCATTACGGTTATATGCCGCCGATATCTCTCCATTCACTCCTCCTTCTACGAAACCTGCATCGGAAACATAGGTTATGCCTGTCTTTTTATCAGTGTATGTTGAGCTTTCAGGTATTCCGCAATCAATGCTGATGAAACCTACATATTAATTAATAATAAAAAGGTAGTTATAGCATTATCATCGTACTCAATATATCTCATCTTTAACAAAGGTAAGGTAAGGTCTAAGAAGGGTAAGATGTAGACCTTACATTTACCCCGTAGGAATAGAGATGCTGTTGGGTTAATCAATTGTTCGCGGGACAGTTAACGGGTTGCGAATCATGGTTCATGGATTGTTAAATGGGTCATCAAAATAACTAACGGGTCATTGCATGGAATTGGTCTAGAATTGACCGAATTTGTTGGACGTGAACGTTAGGTTTGCTGCACATGTGGGAAAGTTGGATCTGCATGATCTGTACGTGGGTGTGAGCTTGGGAAAAAGTGAACGTTGGGTTAGTTCAGAATAATAGGAGTTTTGAGCTAGTTTGTAGGTCCACTCCGATTTGTTTTATCTTTAAATAGCAGTATGTTTATGTTTTTTTTGGTATCCATTGAGTTGTTTCTTTTGAAGTCTTTTATTGTAATCTTATAAATTATTTAAGATATCACAGTTGGTGTGAGTTTTTTTTGTGTGTTTTCTTGGTTCAGATGTTGATTATCCTCGGCCTCATGATGCTTGATTAACTAACCACCCAACGTTTTTAACGTTATTTTCACAAAATTAAGTAAAATATCGTTGAAATTAGTCACTACTACAAAATCAGACTAATGCAATCTTTTTTTGTCACAAAAGGTTGCAAATAGGTTGTATTAATTAAGTTGCATTAGCCTAATGCAACCTTTTTGTTACATAATGCAACTTTTTTAAAAAGGTTGTGTTTAAAATGTTGCATTAGGAAAAAAGTTGAATTAGATCTTATTTAACTTCGGCTAATGCAATCTTTTTTTGAATATAAAGGTTGCATTAGGCTGGTTTTTGTATTAATGAGTGTATTTTTACTTTTGACTCTTAAAGGCCAACGCATATATAACTTATATGCGCAACACAAATGAGGGCAACACGTACACATATGTGTGTATGTGTTAATGATAAGTTAGATATGTTTGTAAAACCTAGAGAATGTTAAGTGACTTTAAAAAAAAAAAAAAAAAAAACTTTAGATGACTTTATTGAAAACTTGAGAAATATGATTACTATTTATATGTGGATAATAATTACCAGATTGATCATCTTGAGCATGAACCATAGCTAAGCTAATTAGAGCCACATGGAGAATGTAAACAGCATAGAAGCCTCTCAACATTTCCATTTCCACTTGTACAGTAACAGATAATACGTACGTTGAAGTCATTATTATGTTATACATATATAACCTCTCAACATTTCCATTTCTACTAGTTTATGTGGAGTAAAGTTCAGTTCGATCGGGTCTAACACGCGTTTTACTAAAAAAAAAGATTCTGGTGGACGAATTGAATTCAAGTGTGAACGGATCCCTTGACTTTCCTTTGTTTCACATGCACTTAGCCCTTTCTCATTCACCACCAATTCTTTAGTTTGCTTGATTAAAAATAAAATAAAAATTCTTAAAAAAAAAAAAAAAAAAAAACCCAACGGCTAGCTGGTTCCTCCACCAACCGATGATTAAATATTCTTTAACTGTTTGTTATTTTTCTTTATTTTATTATTAGCAGGGATGAACCAACCGCCTGATTTTTTTTGTCATCTATAATATCATTTTTGGACTGACCCTTGAGACCCAAGAATTTTAAACATTGGGACCAATGAAAAATATTTGCTATCAAATATACCTTTACAAAATATATATCAACTTTTAGCCCGTTAAAATTAAATTATAAGTTAATCTATTTTTTAAGTGACAAACCAATAATAACACTAAAATGGGTTAACAGGAACAAAGCTTGCATTAACCTTAAAAATCAAAGACAAATGGCTAGCCTCACTGTTTATTGATATTATTATGAGTTTAAGTGTATCAACATTGTGCTAGATATGCAACTTCAAAATCTTGGAGACCGCTTCAATGAGGTAACATTCGAATTGCTTATCCGTAGGGATGGCCTTGAAAAAACCAAATTTTAAATTCAGTTTTCAGTTCGGTTTCTAACTATATCTGAATTCCGAATTAGGTTCCTAGTCATATCCGAATTAATTTCAGTTTTTGGTTACAATTTTTTTTTGAATTTGGTTTGTTCGGTTTATTCAGTTAACCAATCAAACCTAATTCAAATTTAATTTTATTATTTTATTAATACTAGATAAGGTAGAGCTCCATCCGACATGTGGTTCGTTTGGAGGATTACATCTATGTTAATACATCTTTATCTTTTATGCACTAACCATGTCTTAAACAACTTTATCATGTTGAGCTGAAAAGTTTTGAAAATCATGCATCAACGAAATATGGTGAATACATATAACAAAGTCAAAAATTATTTAGGCATGAACAATATCAAAGCAATTGATCATGATTTTTATATGATACTCAATACATTTAGCAGATTATTTCACTTATCAATGCACTTCATTCACTGTTTTTCAATCCCTGATTAGGGTTAGGTTGTCAGTGGATAATTGTGACACCCGACAATTTCAGGTAAATTGTAACACTCAGAAACTCTTTAAACATATTCATGTTTCTTGCTTTGCACTTAATAAGGATTAATTAAGTGAGTTAAACATAAACATTTGGGAAACAGTAATTCGGGGAATTATCGGATCGTACAGTACACATTTATTATGGTTAATCAAGTGTGCCATACATTTCACAAAGTCGAGCACAAACAATCATGAATCGGTTATTCGAGGAATTTTCGAATCACACACGAGTCTTGTTACACGAATGTTGGTGAACAAACAAAACAATAACTTGAACAAACGAATATGCCTTATACACGTTTGCGTACTAGTATGAAAGAAAACGCTTAAAAACAAATGATACGGATCGAACACGAGAAAAACCGAACAAACAAAATTAGAAATCCGGCACCCAAACCCTTCGTGGTAAGCCACACCGCCCAGTACGCCACGACGAATCAAATTCTACTTGGCAATACGCGACGAAGCTCGGGACCGGGCTCAACTATTTTGTCTATCACGGAGATCTCCATGGAGGTTCGCGATGGAATATGTTTAGCAATGTTGTAGGAACATATTTGGAACTTTGGTTTGTTAAAAACGGATTTTAAATAAGTACTTTCTAAATAAGGAAACTTTATTTGGGTAAAATGCTAAGTGTCATGATATGATGACTTGCAATACTTGTATACGTGTTAAATGTGTTCTAGGAACATGCTAGAAGTATTAACTTGATAAAATTGGATTTCATGGTTAAACTTTCCAAAATAGAAACTTTCCAAAAATGGAAACTTTTTGATTATCATACATGAGTTACGTGAACATTGCTATAATTAGAATCATAGGGAGTATGATAATGTGCTACTACGTGATATGATCAATATGACATACAAACAAACTGTAACATAGTAAACGTGTCACCAATGGTTCGTCGAGTCAACACAAGTCAACACAAACCCTCTGTTGAGCACACAGACATTTAGAGTTGTATGGGATACAACGAAACACAAAAATAACACAAACACGTACTTACAATGTCACACCCCCACCTCACGTCACCCGATGATGATGTCACTGCTCACTTTTTGAATGTTGCAGAAGCATAGTGGTGATGTCTCGGAGATGGGGTGAAACTTTACTTGAATCGGTATCACAACACACAAGATTAATTTAAAGAAAATATATTGCAAGGATATTGTTACTATTACAAACCACAAGTTATTTTTCACAACTTAAAACATACTAAACATTATGTGTTACTTATTTACAAGTGCTTGATAGTGTAGTTTCTCTCATGTCGTCACTGTCTACCTGCAAAATTTGACAGTTAGAAAAGTCACCATAAAGCTGGTGAGTTCATACACAAGACTCTATACAATATGATATGTTAAGTGAAGTCAATGACACACATTGACACAATGGGAATAATCATGTGACCCATATCTAGTTCCTTTTCGACTAAAAGATATGATATTACCCAACGGTAATCATATGTGCCTCATTGTAACATATACACATTGAAGTTGATATTGGAAATAGTAACAAACATTCACGCCAGGGAAGAAGCAATCATCCCAGCAAATGGGGTTGTCAGCCCCATAGTACTACCATTGTTCACTCGTTCGGCCCCACATGGGTTAACTAGATACAGTTCTAAGAATGAGGACTTTTTGATATGTCACTTCTGTGACAATCCGGCAATTTCGAGTTAACTCCGTTAAATGAAAACTAACGGAAATTATACGAAATCAAGTTTGTAGGAGTAAAAGTAAGCAAAATAAGTTAGAATTACTTTAAATTCAAAGATTTAGCTTCGCTCAGTTTTGCGTAAAATCTGTCAGTTTTTTTTTTAGGTTTTCACGTCGCGAGGCCATCCTATGCCGTTCATTAGGCCCATTAAAACACCTCGGGCCACAACAGGCTTTTCAACCGATTACACTGCATCGGCCCAAATTGAGCAGCCCAAGCTCTTTTCTTGTTTTGGTCACCATGTTATAATCGGCCCATAGTAATTTGTAAAAATAGGCAATTTTGACTTTTAAGTCAAAATCCATTTATAGCAATGATAGGAAATTCGAAATTTGTGTTGTTACACTGAAATTAATGGGATTAACCTTTCAATCAACTCATATTAGTGATCTGTAACAGCAATCATACGTTATTAGACTGATTAATGATCGAATTTAAATCATTTGGTGTCCAAGAGTTGTAACCGTCGAGGTTGAAGACAAAACCGTTCGAATTGTGGTATAATCGATCACAATTGATCAAAACTCACATACACACACACTATTCGGCACCTTTAGTGTCCGCAACAGCCACCAATTCGAAGCAGAAAGCTGTGGATAGACGAATTGATCTAGAACCAAGCCGAAATCAAGCTAAAGGGGATCTACTTCAATTCTACATCAAATCAAGTAAGTGCGCACTCCTACACCTTCTGACATGGCCGAATAAGAATAAACCCATGGTAATTTGTCGTGCTAGCATCGAATCATATGGGTTCCATAGCTAGGGTTCATCACTACAACGGTTTTGGGGGTTTCAATTGATATGGACTTTAAAATGAAATTAAACATCACCATTAGTTTCAGAAACCTCCGATTAAGCTAAAACAAGTGTCAATTTCATGAAGCATTAGCGAATTTATAGTGTTCGAATTCTAGGGCTTGTTCTTGGAACCGAATTGGGAATTTCAAACTAGCTGAGTTCGAAAAACAAATTAAATAGCATGAGTAGCTTCAGAAGATCCCGATTGAGGTTAATGCTATGTTAATTTCATCATGGAACTACGAATTTAATGAGTTTTGATTCTAGGATTTCTTTTAGAAAACGATTTGGGGGTCTTGTTAAGAATGGACTTTAAAATCAAATTAAGCGACACAGAAAGGTTCGAAATTCATTCTAGATGGAAAACCATGTGTCAATTTTATGAAATAATCGCGAATTATAAGATTTCAATTTTAGGGTTCTTGTTGTAAAAACGATTTGGGGATTTCGGTCTAAATAGACTTTATGTTCAAATTAAATTATACTGAAAGAGTCGCAAGGGCATTGTTAGGGAAAACCCTATGAATTTGTGGACTCTAATGAACGAATTGAACGACTTTGAGTTGGGGTTTGAGAACTTGAGTTCGAATGAACGAATCTATTAATAACCGATTAATCGGGCTATGGTGAATGATAGTTTGAATTAAGACCATCTACAGGTTCGGTTGAATCTCAGAAACATAACCCCTATGATTTGGAGTTCGGTTGGATTCGAATGGGGGATCAATTGGGGGGATGTTGGTTCGATTAAGTAAAAAAAGGGGAAACCATGGGCTGTTGGTTAAAACAATTTAAGTGGAAGATAGATTGCAAAATCAAAGGTAGTTGAACTGGTAGGATGGGTGTGTTAGGAGGTAAAGGTCGCGGGTTCGAACCCGGCCTTTACTGGTTTCTGAGTTTTAAGTCACTTTTAGTATTTTAATCATAAATCACTCGTTTTAACTCCGATTCGACTCGTTCGAATTGCGTTAGAACCAGAATTCAATTCCGAACGTATTAGAATAATAAAAGTCACATTTTAACACGAAAACGTAATCACGTATAATTACGTTTGTTTAAATAAAATCATAAACGATGATGTGATTTTATTTAAACGAGTTCAAAGGCACGCGTACATACGTATGCATATTTCTAACAGTCTAACATATGTGTGTTGACACGTATGTGATTTCAAGCACAAAACAACATTCCGAATAACACTAGGTTATTGTTAAAACACAGGTTCTTCGTAGAGGACTTTCTACGCGATTTCACGTGTTTGATCATTCTATTCGCAATCAAAGGTGCGTACACGGCCCCTTTCTTATTTTAACTGTTTTGGGGGAGAAAACATGTGCAACAAACATTTTTGGATACATATCACTTGCATGAGTTAGCTGTTTACATTATGTGACAACATAGCATTTACAAGTCCTTACACTTCGAACCGTTTAGTTTGCGGTAGCGCAAAGCGTGGTAGTTGGAAATAGATCTATTAGGTTTGACAAACCTCACTTGGTAGATGGGATCTACGCAAGTGTTTGACTGACCAAACACACATTACTATTGTTTGTGCTAGACAATAGTGGCAAGGCAAAACATGCTATAGCATGCAACAGTCAGCTTCGGTGTCGACCACTTATGTAAATAGTACAAATGACTAGCTATCATGACTATGCATGTGTGATTATGTTATCTACAAACATTTTGTTCAAACTGTGGTTTCAAACATTTGTGAATGCTTAAACCTGTGTAATGCACCAACTTTTGTGTTGACTTGATTTACATGTTTTCTCAGGACGTTAAGGTACAAGATTCAAGCAAGCATGGACTAGGAGATCGAGTCGCATGCATATTTCACCTTTCTGTTGTTTAAATTGAACATTTGAGATTTTGTTTTGTAATTTACATTTTACAACTGTTACGTTTGTTATTGTTTTAAAACGCTTCCGCAAACTTTGAAAACTTTGATACTACAGTTTTAGACCAAAGTATGTTTTGAAATTCATATAGAGGTCTTCGTTATGTCTAATGATCTGAGATCCTGGTTTGTCACGTCCCAAACGGTATGATTCCGTTAGTTGAAAATTGCGGGTGTGACAGATTGGTATCAGAGCCATTGGTTATAGCGAACTAGGTTTGCATTTGTAGACTTAGACTATAACTGTTAGACATTAGACACGCATACTTACACATATCACTTAGAAATTACATATGGCATTATGTGATAGACTTGCTTACACATTCCATGGCACTGCACTTACATATGGTATTATGTAACAGGCATGGCATCTTCATCATCAGCACCATACATATACATTGATGATTCGGAGGATGAGGAGCCAGTAGTTCCAGCACCACCATCATCACCAGCACCACCTATCCCATATCCTCCACCATCTGAGAGAGATGATTCAGACCCTTAGGAGGATCCGGAGGAGGATCCGGATGAGGATCCAGAGGAGGAGCCTAAGGAGGAACCTGTTGAGGGACCTTCTACTCATCCACCACCTGCATTGGATGTTCCTGAGCCTAAGAGGCAACGGACTGACTCTGAGGAGATTGCCAAACTACGTGAGGACTTGTACTGGGCAAATGATAGGATTGAGTACAATGTTCGGGAACTCTGGGATGCGAACGAAAGACAAGATAACCTTGCCAACCTGGTTAATGAGATGCGGGATGAGATCATCCAGTTGACTGGTCTTCTTCAAGCTTCTGAGAACCGAGCTGAGATTCTGGAAGGCAGACTTGTAGCCTTGGAAGATTTGGTGGTCTCGGAGAATGAAGAAGAGGATGAAGAGGAGGAAGGGGAGGAACCAGCACCAGTTGTTGATTCTGATCCTGAATCCACTATTGAGGATGCTTGACTTTCTTTATTTTGTTTAAACTTATTAGGGGCGGGTTGTGTCCCTACATTAGATGTTTGGAAAATTTATGTTTTGATTTTAAAAGTATTGTACTCAAACCAGATTATTATCTATTGAAAACTATTATTTATTGCCAACAGTTGTGTTGATTTCTACATTACATGTTTGATGTTTGTTGTATTGTTTACACGTTTCACATTGGACTTTGATAACACTTTAACATTTCTTTTAACTAGGAAGATAATGGCCGGTGAGAACGTACAGATGACAGTTGCTGAGCTCAATGAGCTGATCAATAACAGGGTCGCGGAGGCAATCGCGAACTACGTTCAGACACACACTACAGGGCCACAGGGACCAGCAGGGGGATTGGTGAACTCACAGGCGTGCACGTTTAAGATGTTCTTGGACTGTAAGCCACATAACTTCAAAGGATCAGAGGGAGCCATTGGACTCCTGCGATGGGTTGAAAAAGCCGAGTCAGTTTTTGAAATGTGTAACTGTCCTGAGGAGAATAAGGTTAAGTATGCCACTGGAACCTTGGAAGGTCCGGCATTGACTTGGTGGAACTCGAATGTTCAGACTTTGGGATTGAGTGAGGCCAACGCCTTAACCTGGAAAGGATTCAAGACTTTACTGCAAGAGGAGTACTGTCCTCGCAGTGAGATGCAGAAACTAGAGGAGGAGTATTGGCACCTCAAGATGGAGGGCTCAAACATCGAGGAGTACACGACTCGATCACATGAACTCGCCAGACTTCTACCTCACATGGCTACTCCCGCAAGTAAGTGGATAGAGAGGTACATCGGGTGTAACAACCTATTTTGGTGAAATATTATAAATTAAACATGATTGGTGTATGATTGTGTTTATTTTAATTAAAGGGTGTTTTGTATGATTTAAATTATCTTAAATATTATTTGGTGGGTGTTTACTAACTTAACTTAGTTAGTTATAACTAGTTTGATTTAACTAGTAATTGAGGGGCTAGTATTGACAATAGATGAAACTTGACTTAAAAGAGGGGTATAATGTTGACTTGGTCAACATTTCACACTTTTATGTGTGTGTGTGTGTTGGAGACGTGAAAGAGAGGGGAGGACAAGGAGAAAAACTCAAGAACTTCAAGATTTGATCAAATTGGAGGTTGAATGTTGATCTGATCTTGAATGCAAGTTGAAATTGGAGTTCTCCTTGCATCAAACAACATCTAGGTAAGATTTTTGGGTGTTTTTGATGGGATTTTCGTGGGTCTCCATGGGGGGTGTGGGTTTGATGGGTAAAACTCTCAAATTTGGTGTTTTGAGAGTGTCAAATGTTGTTAATGATGTTGATAATCATGTAGGAACAACTTTTAATTGTTTTCTTTCATGATTTACATGTTATGAAAATGGGGGAATTGGGGTTTTCATGGAGTTGATGAACATGGTGTGTAAAGTAGTGTTTAAAGGTTTGTATTTGATGATTATCACTAAGTTGTTGTAGTTTGTTGTGATAATGATGAAATTGTTCATTTTTAAACATAATGATGGAGTTACATAGATGTGTTAATGATGAATGATCATTAGGAGAAGAACTTGTGCATACATGGTGTTTGATGAAATGCCAAGTAGAATAATTAACTTAAAAGTTAGTTTAAAACTAATGGTGATATGAAATAGGTGGGTGTATAAACTCAACAAGGGTGAGTTGATATGATTAAGGGTCAATTGGAAGTAATTAAGTTAAAATGATGACATTGGGGGTGAATGGGTGTATTTTGACTAATTGTAGTCAAACTTTATATTAAACCTATTAGTTGTGATAATAGGAATTGATAGTGAAGGTGTAAGTGGCACCAAATGACCCGGGAAGGAATTGGTTATAGAGGATAGCGCGTTGGATCAAGGTAAGTCTTCCTAATCTTTTACTTGTTGTGTGTAATGGTGTTATACATACATGAATGTTATAGTGAAAGATTTGACTTGTTGGGTGAATTGATGATTGTGATATTGTTGTTTGGCAATAGTAGGCAATAGGTGTTATATTGCTTAATTTATTGTTGATTTGGTGTATACTTGACTATTATGATTAGAATTGGTGTCTAATTATATGTGTGATGAATGTATGATAAGTGTTCACAAGGTGTGTGAACCTTTAAATGAGTTTTACTCAATTTGGTGTTTTGAATCACAAGTGTTGTGATCATGACATTGGATTATTCACATGGTGTGTGAATGTCCTTTGTTGGGTGAAATCAAGTTAGTAAAACACAAGTGGTGTGGTTTACTTAACTTGGGAAATCTTGTGGAATAAGATTTCAATGGAGTTTTGGGTGAAAACGACCCGTTAGTAAAATCGTTTTATTGTTGTGTTTTGTTAAGTCTCCAAAGTATGTTTGGGACTTGGTTATTATGTTGTTATGGTGTTTTGGGTTGCATTTGGAGTAAAGGAGTGATTGGAAACGATTGGGGGAGGTTTCGGGTGTCAAAAAGTGCGAAAAAAACGAGTTGAGCTGAAGCTGGGCGCCTAGTGCTCCTGGCTGGGCGCCTAGTGCTCCTGGCAAGCGCCCAGTGCGCCCAAAACATTTTGTAGTGCGCCTACCAGTGCGCCCAAAATGCTGAAAAATGGCTTTTTGACCCCGGTTTGTGGTTATACTTCACCATAAGGGTTGTTTGAGCTTGGGGAAGATATGGGGGTGTTTACTTAGTTCTAATGAACTAACGGTGACTTAAATGTGATGTTTTGTAGGTGAAAATAAGGGATGAATGCGGATGTGATCGGATATATCTACGGACTCGTGATCGAACACACTTGATGGACTTAAACCATTATTTTGTATATGTGTTTATGTAGTAATGGTGTCTTTTGAAAATCACATACTCAAACTTTTACTTGGTTTAATGTTGATGTTTTGAGATAAACTAGTTTGTATGTGGTCTTAAAAGTTGAAAAATCTGGGACCTATTTTGAATTGTCGATTATAAACACGTGTCATGCGTGTGTGGGTTTTGGGGTTTACATCGGGGGATTGGTGCCTCAGATCCAGGGTTTGGTTACTTCTGCAAATCCCACAACAATTCAACAAGTTGTTCGACTGGCGCACCAATTGACTGATCAGGCAGTGTTACAGGGAACTCTGCCTAAACGAACATCAGCTACTAAGGTGGGAGACCACAAGAGGAAGTGGGAAGGTAACAACTCCAAGAGTTACAACCAGCAGTCGTTTCAGCAAAACCGAAAGCAAGATTCAAACAAGTCTTACCACAATTCGAACAGTGGTCAGCAGTCATCATCATCAGGGGGTTATATTGGTAAACACCCGAAGTGCAATAAGTGTGGATTTCATCATGCTGGGAATCAGTGTGATAAGTTCAAGTGTCAACGGTGTGGTAAAGTTGGGCATGCAGCAAAGGATTGCCGCGGGGAGCTGCAAAACAATTCCAACAACCAGAATAACAACCAGAACAATGCACAGAAGGGTTGTTTCGAGTGTGGTAAGCTGGGGCACTTCAAGAAGGATTGCCCACAACTAAAGAAAGGCGGGACTAATGATGCAACTGGCAACGGCAACGGAAATGGCAATGGCACCAATAACAACAACAACAATGGTGCTAGGGGCCGAGCGTTTGTGATTGGAGGACGGCAAGCACGGGAGGATCCCAACATTGTCACGGGTACGTTTCTCTTAAATAATCACTATGCCTCTATGCTATTTAACACTGGTGCAGACCGGAGTTTTGTGTCTAGTTCATTCTCTAAGTTGCTAAATGTTAGTCTCACTGCCTTAGATAATCCATACACTGTAGAATTAGCTGATGGCAAGTTAATTGTAGTGGAACATATCCTTAAGGGATGTATCCTTGATTTGATGGGTCAGACATTGGAAATTGACCTTACGCCTATCACTTTAGGCAGTTTTGATGTAGTCATTGGCATGGACTGGTTGTCCAAACACCAGGCTGAAATAGTATGCCATGAAAAGATCGTTCGTATACCTCTTTCGCATGGAGAGACATTGTATGTACAAGGCGAAAAGACTAGTACGCCACTGCGTCTCATATCTTGTATGAAAACGCACAAATGTCTGCGTAAAGGTCATACAACAGTTATAGCACTTATAACTGAGAAGCCGGTAGCTGAGAAGAAGATTGAAGACATCCCAGTAGTTTGCGAATTTCCTGAAGTGTTTCCAGAAGACTTGCCGGGATTACCGCCTATCAGACATGTGGAATTTCGAATCGACCTTACACCAGATGCAGCACCGATAGCTAGGGCGCCTTATCGACTTGCACCATCTGAGATGCAAGAGTTGTCTACACAACTGCAAGAGTTGTTGGATAAGGGTTTTATACGACCTAGTTTTTCACCGTGGGGAGCTCCAGTTTTATTTGTCAAGAAGAAGGACGGGACTTTCCGTATGTGTATCGATTACCGGGAACTGAACAAGGTTACCATCAAGAACCGGTATCCGTTACCTAGAATTGACGATCTGTTCGATCAGTTGCAAGGTTCGAGTTACTACTCGAAGATTGATCTCAGATCGGGTTATCATCAACTAAGAGTTCAAGAAGAAGATATTCCGAAGACAACATTCAGGACGCGCTATGGCCATTATGAGTTCTTGGTCATGCCATTTGGGTTGACAAACGCTCCAGCTGTATTCATGGATCTCATGAATCGTGTTTGTAAACCTTATCTTGACAAGTTTGTCATAGTTTTCATTGATGACATTCTCATCTATTCTCAAACTGAGGAGGAGCACGCTGAACATCTCCGATTGCTACTAGAATTACTGAAACAGGAACAATTGTACGCTAAATTCTCGAAATGTGACTTCTGGATGCGAGAAGTACAATTCTTGGGTCATATAGTTAATGAAAAGGGTATACATGTTGATCCAGCGAAGATTGAAGCGATTAAGAATTGGGAAGCACCAAAGACCCCTACCGAGGTACGACAATTCCTTGGTTTGGCGGGTTATTAACGATTCATTGAGGGTTTCTCAAAGATCGCTCAACCACTTACAGCTCTTACGCACAAAGGAACGAAGTATAACTAGACGGATAAACAGGAAGCTGCATTCCAGTTATTGAAACAGAAACTCTGCAGTGCACCGATTCTGTCCTTACCGGAAGGGACGGAAGACTTTGTGGTGTATTGTGATGCATCTGCACAGGGTTTGGGATGTGTGTTGATGCAACGTGATAAAGTGATTGCTTATGCTTCAAGGCAACTACGACCACATGAAAAGAATTACACTACTCATGACTTGGAGTTAGGAGCAGTGGTTTTTGCTTTGAAGATTTGGAGGCATTACCTATATGGAACTAAGTGTACCATTTACACTGATCATAAGAGTTTGCAACATATCTTTGATCAGAAGGAGCTTAACATGAGACAGCGACGGTGGGTTGAGTTGTTGAACGACTACGAATGCGCGATTAAGTATCACCCGGGAAAAGCTAATGTGGTAGCTGATGCTTTAAGCAGAAAAGACACACCAACAAAACGGGTTCGCGCAATTATGATGACGATACATACTGACTTACCTGACAAGGTACGCAATGCTCAGCTCGAGGCCTTGAAAAAGGAAAACTTGGTACAGGAGTCCTTACGAGGAATGGAAGAACAATTGGATGTTAAACCTGATGGAATTCGTTATTTTATTAACCGACTGTGGATACCTTTGTATGGAGGTTTGAGGGAACTTGTGATGGATGAAGCGCACAAGTCCAGATATTCAGTCCATCGTTTGGATATGAGTACCGCATATCATCCACAGACCGACGGTCAAAGTGAACGTACGATTCAAACGCTCGAGGATATGTTACGAGCTTGTGTAATTGATTTTGGTGATAGCTGGGAAAACCACTTACCGTTAGTGGAATTCTCTTACAACAATAGTTATCATACAAGTATTCAGGCAGCACCGTTTGAAGCTTTGTATGGTCGTAAATGTCGTTCACCAGTTTGTTGGGCTGAAATTGGTGACAGTCAGATAACAGGTCCTGAATTAGTGCACGAGACGACAGAGAAGATAGTACAAATCCGGAACCGTATGGCAGCGGCCCGGGATCGACAGAAGAGTTATGCTGACAAACGTCGAAAGCCATTGGAATTCCAAGTAGGAGACCGAGTTCTTCTAAAGGTATCACCTTGGAAAGGTGTGATACGATTCGGCAAGCGTGGGAAGCTTAGTCCACGTTATGTAGGGCCTTTTGAGATCCTGAAAAGGATTGGTTCGGTTGCATATCAACTCAAATTACCGGATGAACTCAGTGGAGTTCATGATGTCTTTCACGTATCGAACTTAAAGAAATGTCTTTCTGATGAGACATTGATTGTACCGTTGGAAGAAATACAAGTAGACGAACAGTTACGATTCATTGAAGAACCAGCAGAAATCATGGACCGAGAGGTCAAACAACTTAAGCAAAGCAAGATTCCGATAGTCAAAGTTCGGTGGAATTCAAGACGTGGTCCTGAATTCACATGGGAACGAGAAGATCAAATGATGAAGAAATATCCTCATCTGTTCAAAACAACAACTACAAACACTGAGAGCGCACGTTAAATTTCGGGACGAAATTTCCTTCAACAAGGGGATGATGTGATGCTTCACACATCAACATTTCAGATTTCAAACTGTAAGCACAAACATTTTATTCAATTGGTTTTGTTACAAACATAACATTTGTGTTACATTACATTTTATATATTTTATGTGCTACATTTCATATGTTACATGTTATGGTAGTACATGCATGATGAGTTACACACATTTTGCCATGCGCGGGGTTGCATAGTACAAACAGTTATAAACACTCACTATGTGTGAGGTTACACAGCACAGTATGATCAAACACAAACATACACAGTTAGGTGAACTAACTAGTGTACACGCAAACAGTTGCATAGAACGATCACACTTCGGTGTGATGTTGCAAACGCTGAATCTTGGATATGAGCACACACAAGCACACAGAATGATCAAATATCACACTAACACCTACAATTTAAACTCGCAAATAGTTTCCTAACTACTCTTAACACTTAACAATTTTCGGGACGAAAATTCCTTCAACGAGGGGATGATGTGACAATCCGGCAATTTCGAGTTAACTTCGTTAAATGAAAACTAACGGAAATTATACGAAATCAAGTTTGTAGGAGTAAAAGTAAGCAAAATAAGTTAGAATTACTTTAAATTCAAAGATTTAGCTTCGCTCAGTTTTGCGTAAAATCTGTCAGTTTTTTTTAGGTTTTCACGTCGCGAGGCCATCCTATGCCGTTCATTAGGCCCATTAAAACACCTCGGGCCACAACAGGCTTTTCAACCGATTACACTGCATCGGCCCAAATTGAGCAGCCCAAGCTCTTTTCTTGTTTTGGTCACCATGTTATAATCGGCCCATAGTAATTTGTAAAAATAGGCAATTTTGACTTTTAAGTCAAAATCCATTTATAGCAATGATAGGAAATTCGAAATTTGTGTTGTTACACTGAAATTAATGGGATTAACCTTTCAATCAACTCATATTAGTGATCTGTAACAGCAATCATACGTTATTAGACTGATTAATGATCGAATTTAAATCATTTGGTGTCCAAGAGTTGTAACCGTCGAGGTTGAAGACAAAACCGTTCGAATTGTGGTATAATCGATCACAATTGATCAAAACTCACATACACACACACTATTCGACACCTTTAGTGTCTGCAACAGCCACCAATTCGAAGCAGAAAGCTGTGGATAGACGAATTGATCTAGAACCAAGCCGAAATCAAGCTAAAGGGGATCTACTTCAATTCTACATCAAATCAAGTAAGTGTGCACTCCTACACCTTCTGACATGGCCGAATAAGAATAAACCCATGGTAATTTGTCGTGCTAGCATCGAATCATATGGGTTCCATAGCTAGGGTTCATCACTACAACGGTTTTGGGGGTTTCGATTGATATGGACTTTAAAATGAAATTAAACATCACCATTAGTTTCAGAAACCTCCGATTAAGCTAAAACAAGTGTCAATTTCATGAAGCATTAGCGAATTTATAGTGTTCGAATTCTAGGGCTTGTTCTTGGAACCGAATTGGGAATTTCAAACTAGCTGAGTTCGAAAAACAAATTAAATAGCATGAGTAGCTTCAGAAGATCCCGATTGAGGTTAATGCTATGTTAATTTCATCATGGAACTACGAATTTAATGAGTTTTGATTCTAGGATTTCTTTTAGAAAACGATTTGGGGGTCTTGTTAAGAATGGACTTTAAAATCAAATTAAGCGACACAGAAAGGTTCGAAATTCATTCTAGATGGAAAACCATGTGTCAATTTTATGAAATAATCGCGAATTATAAGATTTCAATTCTAGGGTTCTTGTTGTAAAAACGATTTGGGGATTTCGGTCTAAATAGACTTTATGTTCAAATTAAATTATACTGAAAGAGTCGCAAGGGCATTGTTAGGGAAAACCCTATGAATTTGTGGACTCTAATGAACGAATTGAACGACTTTGAGTTGGGGTTTGAGAACTTGAGTTCGAATGAACGAATCTATTAATAACCGATTAATCGGGCTATGGTGAATGATAGTTTGAATTAAGACCATCTACAGGTTCGGTTGAATCTCAGAAACATAACCCCTATGATTTGGAGTTCGGTTGGATTCGAATGGGGGATCAATTGGGGGGATGTTGGTTCGATTAAGTAAAAAAAGGGGAAACCATGGGCTGTTGGTTAAAACAATTTAAGTGGAAGATAGATTGCAAAATCAAAGGTAGTTGAACTGGTAGGATGGGTGTGTTAGGAGGTAAAGGTCGCGGGTTCGAACCCGGCCTTTACTGGTTTTTGAGTTTTAAGTCACTTTTAGTATTTTAATCATAAATCACTCGTTTTAACTCCGATTCGACTCGTTCGAATTGCGTTAGAACCAGAATTCAATTCCGAACGTATTAGAATAATAAAAGTCACATTTTAACACGAAAACGTAATCGCGTATAATTACGTTTGTTTAAATAAAATCATAAACGATGATGTGATTTTATTTAAACGAGTTCAAAGGCACGCGTACATACGTATGCATATTTCTAACAGTCTAACATATGTGTGTTGACACGTATGTGATTTCAAGCACAAAACAACATTCCGAATAACACTAGGTTATTGTTAAAACACAGGTTCTTCGTAGAGGACTTTCTACGCGATTTCACGTGTTTGATCATTCTATTCGGAATCACAGGTGCGTACACGGCTCCTTTCTTATTTTAACTGTTTTGGGGGAGAAAACATGTGCAACAAACATTTTTGGATACATATCACTTGCATGAGTTAGCTGTTTACATTATGTGACAACATAGCATTTACAAGTCCTTACACTTCGAACCGTTTAGTTTGCGGTAGCGCAAAGCGTGGTAGTTGGAAATAGATCTATTAGGTTTGACAAACCTCACTTGGTAGATGGGATCTACGCAAGTGTTTGACTGACCAAACACACATTACTATTGTTTGTGCTAGACAATAGTGGCAAGGCAAAACATGCTATAGCATGCAACAGTCAGCTTCGGTGTCGACCACTTATGTAAATAGTACAAATGACTAGCTATCATGACTATGCATGTGTGATTATGTTATCTACAAACATTTTGTTCAAACTGTGGTTTCAAACATTTGTGAATGCTTAAACCTGTGTAATGCACCAACCTTTGTGTTGACTTGATTTACATGTTTTCTCAGGACGTTAAGGTACAAGATTCAAGCAAGCATGGACTAGGAGATCGAGTCGCATGCATATTTCACCTTTCTGTTGTTTAAATTGAACATTTGAGATTTTGTTTTGTAATTTACATTTTACAACTATTACGTTTGTTATTGTTTTAAAACGCTTCCGCAAACTTTGAAAACTTTGATACTACAGTTTTAGACCAAAGTATGTTTTGAAATTCATATAGAGGTCTTCGTTATGTCTAATGATCTGAGATCCTGGTTTGTCACGTCCCAAACGGTATGATTCCGTTAGTTGAAAATTGCGGGTGTGACAACTTCGATACCCACGGTTATCACATGATATCCCAAGTTGGCAAACAGTTACAATATGTGACACCCCGTAAAATCCAGGTCAGCATTTGTTTTAATTAAATGTTTATTTAATTGATAATTATATACGTTGCACTAGAATTAGTGTAATTTAGTGTGACACGTGGCATGGCAGTTCGAATACCGACACAAACACGATAATTCGGTAAATTATCGCAACACGCACACACGTGTCTAAGAAAATACGAACGTTGGTGAACGTTAGCACATCGTGTAACCAAACACTAGAAACCTCACGAAACGCTCGAACATTGAACTTGAAAGTTCAAACGATGCCTAACAATAGTCCATAAGCGAGAAAACGGCGAAAAACGAGCCAAACCATTGAAATTGGGCCTATTGGGCTCTTCCGGGACTTACCGCGGTACGCTAAGGACCCCGGAGAGGTCCATGGCGGTACGCGAAGGCTGTCAGACGCCAAATCTTTACAAAACCAAGATGCAATCATTCTTAACCACCCTATAACCCACTTCTCGAGTTCCAGGCCTCTTCTACTCGTCATAATCACCTGTTACACTCATCTTCAACCTCTGGAAGCCATTGGAAGCCATTGATGAACACATTGAAGCTCCAAACTTGAAGGATTGAAGACTTGTAGCTTGAAGAACCGTAGTTGGAGCTTGAACCCATCACCACCCTCTTGATTCTGCCATCCAGGGAGTTTAGGAGCTGCTCACACACCATTTTTACGTTCTTGGAGCATTTGAAGGTAACTCCATGGCTAGAATGCATTCTACACATTCACAAACACACATGCATGGTCTCACACACTCATGCAAGCACATATGATACACAAGCACAAATTTTTAGTAGTTTGAATCTGGGTTTGATGATGTTTCTATGAATAATGATGATCTAGATTGATTGAATGGTGAAATGTGACGATCCATGATGTTGTGGGTATGGGTAATGCATGATTTGTTCATGAATAGGTGAAATATCAACATGCATGTATGATCTATGGTTATTCGGATGATTTTGGATATTCAAATATGTTTATTGGCGATATTAAAAGTGCATTACATGATTTATTATCTTTGAAATGGTCAAAAATGGATTATTTGATATACTTGCTATTTATAGTAACTTTTATGTTACAACATAAAAAATGGATGAGGATATGAACATGCATGTGGATAGGAATATCATTAGTATGATAATATGATGATATGTAACCTAAGAAATTGATTTGGAATTATTTTGTGGTCATTTTAGACCAAGTTACTATTCATAGTAACTTTTGTGACCCGATTATTGATAGATGATGATTTTGGTGAAATGGGCATGTTTTGATGATGATTAATGATATTATATGATGTTATGTGATATGAAAAATGGTTTATGAATGTTAGAATAATCATGTGATGAGTATTTATCATAGTTACTATTTATAGTGACTTTATTTTGTGAAAACTCGATATTGAAATGTGATACATGATTTAAACGTGCTAAATGACCTCACATGATGTAATGGGATTATTGTGTGAGAAGTTATGTGATTCTTGGTGTTAATCAATGTTTTAAAAACCGGTTCGAACCAGCCGGTTCAACCGGTTGCCGGTTACTAAACCGGTACGAAACACTTCGGTATTATCCAGGTTCCTTCGATCGATTGCGCCGCCGGTATAATCCGGTTTTACCGGTAAAACCGGTATTTCCGGTTTAAAAAAACACAAAATTTCGGCTTCTAAACGATTTTTGGCTTTTAAGCGATCGTGAACTTGATGTGTTTAACACGCGAATGTCATAATCCTATTATGCACTTTTATTTTAAAAAAAAACATTATTAGAATTTGAGTACTTTTAAATTGTTTTGAATTGTTTTTGGATGAATTTGTATACTTTTTGGAAACTTATTTGAGTATAAATTGTATTTTATATAATTTTATGGTTAATTAGTGTGTCCAGTTAAACCATCCGGTACAATCCGGTCCAACCGGTTGAACCATTTTTGAGGCGAATCCGGTACACCTAAAATACCTGTTTTTAAAACATTGGTGTTAATCATGCTAGATGTAGAAACTTTCCTTTGTAGGAAACTTTAGTAATTAAAAACAAGCTTCGTGTTATTTAATCGCAAATGACAACGTGTTATGTGTTAACATGACCACGTAAGATTAACAAGCATGCTAGAATTCTTAAAACGATATGTGTTATGGAACTTGCTAAAAATGGAAACTTACTATATATAGTAAGTTTTCCATGAACGCAATTTGCGCGTTTTGCACACAAAGAGCACGATCACGAATGTTACACGAGTTACCACCAACTCACGGTTCACCAAGAGGTCGTTAACTTGACACGGTCAAACACGGTCAACCATGGTCAAACACGGTCAAACACGAGCAAACACGGTCAATGTGGACCGACATGGACAAACATAACAGCCGAGGGTTGTTGAGCACAAGCACGAGCACGAACACGAGCACGGTCGCTTACAGGAACTCACGTAAGCTATACGATATAGGTAGCCGGTGACCGACACCTCTACGACGCAGGAGCTTACGCTATCACTATCAGATTTCACTAAGGTGAGTTTACGGCCCCTCTTTAACTCTTTTACAAGCTTTTCAAATAGGAGGAGAATACTTGTTGAATCGAGTCAAACATTATTACTGTACAAACATATTTGTGTATGTTGGTTTATTAGACAAACATAAGTGTTGTAATCGTAACAAGCCCTCACAATGTCTTACCGTTAATGTACAAACAACGAGGTGAGTTTGAATAGATCTGTTTGGGTGTGACGAACCCCACGTGGCACAATACTGACCGGAGGTCGGGACACGTGAAATCTCGACCTATCTTGCCATGTTATTACGAGACATGGCGGAGGCAAGGACTAACAAGTCTAGTTCGGTAGTGACACACTGACACTTGGAGCCTAGGGCTCGGGACTAACATTTTAATAAACACCATGACACACGTTTTCTGATTATTATCTACGTATATCAAAACCTGTGAACTCACCAACCCATGTGTTGACACTTTTTCTTAAACATGTATTCTCGGGTAATTAGCTGCATATGGAATAGGAGTGCACATCAGGGGTGAGCATAGGGTTACCTGCATACATTACTGTGTCTTTCGAAACAATGTTTATTTTGTTATGTACTTTTAAACCATGTAGTGTCAGACAGTTATTGCCGCTGCATATTTTAAACTTGTTATTTTCCGCTGCACAAACGTTGTATTTCCGCTGCAAATTATTTTAGTTAACTTTTATGTCAAACATCGTATTTGAAACACATATAGAGTTGTTCTATATGACCATGAGCTGTGATTCTGGTCACGTCACACCCATGTGGATTGACTCCACTCGTGGGAATTTGGGGGTGTGACACAATAGCATATCATACGTTTAAAAAAGATTTCATAATAATACCCCGATGTTTCTAAACATTAAAAGAAAGGGGGTTGTACGAAACTCACCTGAAGTGTTGAAATCAATGGTTAGTGCGCAGACTTGAGTTTGTAGTTCAGTTTTGCATTAATTAAAGTTTTATAAGTTATTTGTGTTTTAATTTGCTTATTAGATCTTCCTTAACGTTCAATGTCAAGGACATTGCAACTCAAGTCATCAAACTAATATGAAATCCTTAATCAGTTGTCTTAATTGAATATCACACAATGTTATGATAAAATGGGAACTCATAATGATTTAGGTTCCTATTAAGAAGTTGATGACTCACTGGATTAATCCAGACGTTCTCATATTAACTAAATAGGTATTGTTGTTGATTATATCACCGGAACAGTTTCCCAATTGATTTCTAGTCTAGAAATATTCAATCCTTGTCATGGATCCCTTTAAATATCATGAAACATAAGAACATCATATTGGAATAGGTTTAATAACCATATTAAATATACTAATCTGACTGTTAACATAAACATCAGATCGTTATTCCAATTATTATCCTACTTCCCGTCATTAGCTTGAAACACTTGGGTTTGATCTAGCATTTCAAGGAATGATCAAGACAATCATAATCATTGTTATGATTTAATAGTTAAAATTATTATGATCTATTGTATGGTTTCATGATAACCGGACATCATAATGGATCCAAACAAGGATTTCACTGTTAACATTCGGATTTCTTTGTTTCTATCTATTCCTAGCCATCATCTAGGCAATAATCAAATATAATAACCATTGCATTACGTTCAAAAAACTAGATCTAATCCATACATTATCAAACTAGTAGGAGAAATCAAATCGTTACCCGTTCGGACGGATTTTCGCTTGAAATGCAACGATCTAGAGTTGTAGTGATGAATCCTAGTTTAAACCTGTTGTTTTCCTAGCTTGACAGCTGAGTTTTGGAGCTCCAGCACCGATTTTTTCGTCTTTGGAAGGTTTGAGTGCGAAGGAAGAAGAAAAAATATAAAATATCTACATGCAATCTGATGATTCTAGTGACTTATAGTCACCGACCCTTCTTCGCGTACCACCAAGAAGACCTGATAGGGGCTTCACGTACCGCGAAGAAATCCGGAGAACTTTAGATTTTTTGGACTCATCACGTATCGCCAAGAAGACCCAAAATGATCTTGGCGTACCGCGAAGAATTCCGGGGTAAGATATTTTCCAATTTTTCTTGTTTTTACGATTCCGGAGAATCCCGAACTCTGTTTTTAGCACGGTTTTCACCCACGTTTACGATTTCTCAATATTTTCTAATCATTGCAATTACGATCTTTTCATTATCATTGATTTTACAATTCAATTAAGAATCGAACTCCTAACCTTGTTGGGAATATAAATCCAACGTGACCTAATTGTCACATATGAACCTATATGATTATTGTAATCCCTATGGTTTTCGATATTCTATTTTATTATAATTATACTCGTACATGATAAAACAAAGTTTATAACATGCTTTGGATAGTTGTATTCGTAAACTCAAGCACATATACACGAAGATATATATACTTAAATGAAATACAACTCATAAATATATTTATATGTAAATTTTATTAATAAAAAATGAATAGAAGATTTAATTAATTGAAATTAATTATGTTTTATAAAATGTAAGGTTATAAATATTGTAAATAAAGTGTATAATTTTTTTATAAATGGTTTTAACTTAAAAAGTTAAACTACAAAATTTAACGGGCCAATCTTACAATTCTCGAGACCTAAACGTAAACATGATCTAAAAAAATCTTTGGATTATAAATGAGAGAAATCCATAACTATAAGGATTACAAAATTTCATCTTCCTTTCTCCTTCTCATTCGGTCTTTGGTTCATTCATCTTATACCAACTATCCATCTCTCAAGAAACTAAGACTTAAGGTGATTAAAAATGTTGGAGACTTCGTGAACACACATAAAACTCATATCCTTGCCATCGTATCATCCAACTTACATTATATACATAATTCTAACATAGGAAATTGTGTTTTGTAAGGCTTAGATGTAAAGGATAGCAAGTAAGAAGCTCTATAGGTTGGATTCTTAGTTTTGACATAAGATAACTTTCGGGTGACTATTTAGCCAACATTTCCCCATCCTCGAACTAACATTTTGGACCACCCAAATCTTCTAGATATACTAGTATACTAATGAGAAACTACGTTCAAACGGTGCATAAAACCGAGCCCAAACGAAGCAAGAATCACAAACAAAAGTTTGAGAACGTAACCATTGACTCATGCCAAGATCCAAAGGTTAAACCCAATTCTCGACACCATGAATGTTGGATTACTCTCTTCCATATGATAGTACTCTGAAAACGATGAACGTGGGCAAAAACCGTGCGCAAAACGGAGTTATAACAAAGTGGGAATCGCGAAAACAAGTTTGATGTTTGTTGACGATTGCAAGACGCGAATTTTATAAAAAAAAAAAGCATCCCACATCGCCCAAGAAACCAATATTTTTCCTCTTTAAACACCTATAAATATCCTTGCTTGATCCCTTATAGCTTGCAACTCCTAGTTGAGTATAAATAAGTAGAATAACCAAATTTTGGTGGTTCTATAAGTGCAACACCCATTGGGATGTTGAACGTAGTAGTTTTATTTTATGCTCTTAGCGAGGAGGTGCTACGCTTCGGGATCGTCTCGTCTGTAAAGTTTCTTTGAGGTAATTTTCTTTTTATTTTTCTTCTTTTCATTATTCATTTATTTTTTTTCCTAGTCTAAGTAGTTAAGCTTAGGTTATTAGTTGTCGGCATTAGGCTTATTTAGTTCACCTTGTTTAGTTCGCCTTTAGAGTTCGTATAGTCTTGTAGAGGCTCGTTAGGCCAACGAGTCTGGCCTATGACGTCCATTCATTTAGCTATGCCTAGCATAATGTTTACTCTTTCTCGTTGCATTCGTTTGACTAGGTTGAACCATGTTTGCATTCGGATTTCATAATGGTTCCTTTGAGCTGTTGTCTCGCCACACACATGCAATCCTCAGGGCATCCAGTTTGATACAATTGTTGATCTTGATTCTTCTTCATTATACTAGTTTTCTCGAGCACCATTAATGTGAGTAATTCTATACTCCCTCTTTACATTTTTGTACTTTTGGGATGTTACATATGCCAGTATTCAAAATCCAAGTTATTCTAAATTCAAATTCTATAGACGCAATGCCTTTAGTCTATTTTGGTTTGATTTTTTGCTATGTGATACTACTTGCTTTGTGATTCTGTGTTATTCTATGTTATTCTATGTTATTCGATACCGAGTAGCCTAAGGTGTGTTAGATACCACCTTCGCTCTGACTTAGGTCAAATGTGTTAAAAGGGTGAAAAGTACAACTATGGCCAGACTTGTGAAAATACTTAAGCTTTGTGCTTTGTACCGGAATGAGTTTGGAGATGATATAAAGTATTGCAGACTTGTAGATATACTAAGCATTTTTAGCTTAAGTATTGATACGAGTTTGGAGACGAGATATTCTATAAACTTAATTGCAAACTAGTAGTATATGCATGCTAGAGTTTAAATTTTGTACTCTAATTGAATTGCATCAGTTTTCATACGTATACTATATAAACTGTATGGGTTACTCACCAACTATGCAAATAGTTGACAAAATCTTTATTTTGCATATGTAACAGGTTAAGTAGACGCTTTGTCGAAGACATAGGATATGTTTCATGTTAGTAGACCTAGTTTTTAATTTAAACAATGTTAGAATTATTCAAGTTATGTAATTTGGATCTTGAAAACTATGTAATGGATGTTTTTTCAATTTAATGTAAATTATATCTTGGTTGTTAAATCTTTAATATTGATGCTTTAACTATTGAAATTTACAACATAGCACCACGAGCTAATGAACAGTCGAGGTCACGCCCCGACGTATTCTGTCGTCGGTCGGGGTGTGACAATTATTGGTGATAACTAGCAGGTGCTAGCATTAGTTTTCAAAACGCAAAACAGGAAATGCACTATCATGTGAGTTAACGGCCCCTTTTCACTCTTTTCGACTCTTGGGGGAGAAAACATCCAAACAAACTCTTTTGATACAACAAAAAATTTTGGATACATATTTACATGCTATTATCGCTTATATATATGTGTGATTGTGTGTGTGTGTGGCACATCACATCAACGTCCTCACAAACACACATCGGACCGTTAATAGCATGGGGCACAAAGCGTAGTAATTCTAGATAGTAATATTTCGTCCAGACAAACCCCATCCGTCGCGCCTAGGAGGCCAACCCGACCGGAGGTCGGAACGAATGCATAATTGACCAAACACTTTATCATTGTTTTGTGATGAACATGGCGGGAGGTAGCAATCAGCTTCGGTTTCGAACCCGTATATGATATAAAACATATTGACTAGCTATAAATGGATATTGCATTGTAATGATATGCACTCGTACAACACTTATTGCAAACATTCACTTGTTTACTACTGTTATAAAAGATGTGCTCTTACCAACCATTGTGTTGACATTGCTCGCATGTTTTTCTCAAGTAACTAAGGCACACACTAAGGAATAGGAAGGTAGGACGGGGTCTCATGCATCTACGTTGTGTCATGAACAATTCGAAAACCGCTTATTTATTTGGTTTTGATGTGTAATGATTTAACTAACACGCTTCCGCACTCATATTTGTATTTGTTGAAAACATTTTTACTCAAGTTTCCGCAACTCTGATTTACGAAACTATTTTATCCAAGTTATTGAATGTACGTATACAAACAGACATATAGGTCTCGTAAGTGTGACCGGAGACTGAGATTCTGCTCGATCGGACAACCAATCTTCACCGTGCCCTCAATGGTCGAAATCTGGGGGCGTGAGAGTAACCTAGTCCTCCTTTTTCTCCTTTAAACCCCCCCAACCCCCCCCCCCCCCCAACCAAAAAAAAAAATCCAATACCAGCCCCATCTTGGGAATTTCCCTTATGGTGCACGCACAACTTGCAAATTAAAGCCTATAGCCTAAGTGTTAGTCATGTAGAAAGAGGTTACTCAATATATATATGGAATGTAATGTTTAATATATTGCCTAAAGTCATTGATATGTATTTTGGTTTTCATATTTCACATATTAGAATACTATTGGATCTTAAATGTACAGACTAGATTAATATTAACGTAACTAACCGAGCTATAATTCTTTAGAGTTACATATGGGCAATTAAAATTAAACCACTTAACAGAGTTGAGTTAATCGGTAATCATGAACGAATGTCTAGTTATTAATTTTAATTAAACTAATGGTGTTAGATTTGGTGTTTGTATGTTGGACCTAAACTAACCTGATTGGAGTTTAGGGTCCAAAAGTGATTAAGAAATTATAAGAGATTAGTAGATAAAATAAAAATAAATATAACCTAATGCCTAATCCTCTTTCTGTTTGCCTGCTATAAAAACCACAAGAAAAAAATAATAATAGGAATGCCTTTTTTGGGAGCTGCTGCCATGGAAACAGAAAAAGGAAAGAAAAGAACAAAAAACATACTCCCTCCACTTGCTAGTCTTGTATATTTTGTTATTCGTACGTAGACAACACGTTCTGCTATCAGATTTCATTTTCAAAGAGAAGAGTGTATATATATATATATATATATTGACTAGACTAACTCCTTCCACTTGCTTGCGTCATTCAATTCCTATTTATGTTTGAACAATACCATCTTCTCCTACCTTTAAACTTCCAGAAAATTGAATAAAGAAAATGCATAAAGCTATGGGTCAACCAAAGAAAGAAAGAAAATACATTTTTATTTTAAGTAAGTAATACTAAGAGTCATGAACAGTGGCGGATCTTGAAAACTTTGTTTGAGGTGCCCAAAGTCATTGGGCAAAAAGTTTTTCCTTATCACTATGTTTCGGGCTAAAATTCGGGTCGACACATGATTATTCGGGTTGGGTCAAACAATTTAGAGTTTAAAATATCAAATATTTGTTCCATTCAAATATATATATATATGTTTGTATCAAACAAGACATAAAATGTTTAAAACGAAGAGGTGAGTACCCGGAAGAAGAATCACAATTCACCGCGACGACCTTTAAGCTCTTTGAACTCATTGATTATACACTCCAAATCAAACTTCTCAGCAATTTCCTTTGCGAAGACGATTATTGAAATAGGTAATGTTCAATAGTAAAGGCTCATTTTAATTTTTAAGGCCCAAAACAAGATATAAACTCAAGATTGGCTAATGAACAAGATAACAACTAATATTGTGAACCCTTAAAGATAATATTAAAACTTACAATATTAGTTCAACTTTATTATTTTTTTTAAAATCCAAGGGGGCCCAAGGAATTTTATGAAGAAAAACCGAAGGGGCCAGGCTCAATACCTATAAAATTTTTCGACCGAAAACTACTATATTGAGACTTCTGGCCAGAAAAACGGCAGGGGACGGGGCACCCATGGGCCCCTTAAAACCTCCGCCAATGGTCATGAACCAAAGAAAGAAAGAAAATACATTTTTATTTTTAGTAAGTAATACGGAGAGTCATGAATAATTCTTGTAGGAAACTCGCTTCAAGCCGAGCATGTTTGGTTTTGTTTTAAACGAGCTAACGTAAGCTCCCTTGGATAATTGCTTGTTGGTTTGTCCATTTTGACTCGTTTAAGTATAACTGAATTATATATACACACCAATATATATATATATATATATATATATAAACTAAGGGTGAGGTTATAGTAAAAAGACTTAAATTGGCGAAAAGTGTTAGAAGGAATTTGGGTCATTAGATCTATAATTTAATGGTTGAGATCAAAGTTGTATTAAAAAATTAAGAAAAAGGTATTTTAGTCATAAACATTTTTGTTGATTTTTTCTCATGTTCCCCTCTTTTTTTTTTTAACGATGGTAACTTTTATCTACGATTTTATTTTTTGAAAAAATTACATCAAAAAAACAAGTGTTTTTTTTATCTTTAAAACGAGTATAGTATTGATATATAAAAAAAAATGTTTCCCTTCACCTTTTATATTTGTAATGCGTCATTGTGTCTTTTTTTTGTCATTGTTTCTTTTTTTCGTCATTGTGTCTTGCTATTTTTTCTAAAATGATGAGCTTTAAAATAATAATGGTGAAACAACACAATCACGTATTTTTTATATGTAAATCCTAATGATAAAACAACAACAAATTCATCTAATACATAAAAAATAATTATAAGATAAAATCCATTAGTCAAAAACATAAAACGCAATGACGAATACATATGACACAATAGCCTGAAATATATGTTATTAAGAAATGAAATTCTGAAAAAAAAAATATTTGAATGATACAATTGTGTAATTCTAATATGAAAAACATATAAAATAAACAACAATTTATTTAATATATGAAAAAATAACAAAAAAAATGAAATAAGTTAAAATATATAACACAATGAGGAATACATATAACATAATGACCTAGACATAAAACACAATGATGAGTATATTACACAATGACCTGAACATAAATTACAATGATAAGTATATTACTCAATGACCTGAATGTAAAATATAATGATTAGTATATTACAAAATGAACTAAACATAAAAAACAATGACGAGTATATTATATAATGATCTGAACGTAAAACACAAGAACGAGTATATTACACAATAACATGAACGTAAAACACAATGATGATTATATTACACAATGACATGTACGTAAAATAGAATGTTAAATATATTACACAATGACCTGAACATAAAACATAATGACCAAGATGTATTTTTCAAAAAATTAAGCTAATTTATGTTTTTTTAAAATTATGAGTTTTTAAAAATTTAATGGCGAGGTAACACAATTATATACTTTTAATACATTAAACATAAAAAATTAAATAAAAACAATTAATTTAATGCATAAAAACAATAACAAAATAATGCACAACGATATAAAAAATAAAGGACAATAATATAGACATATTACACAATGACATGAGACATTAAACACAATAACCAAAATACTCTTTAGAAAAAATCAGTGAAATGTCACTTGTCAAACTTCACAATCCTTCTCACACTTATCACAAATCTATTTATTTATTTTTGAACATAATCCTATAAACTTAATTATATAATTTTTTATGTTTAGACTAATATAAAACATATTCGAATGTTTTTAACTTTTTATGACACTTTAGCATAATTATTATTTGAAATTTGTAACTTTAATTTATGTTTTGTATATTTATTAACTTAATGATATTTTTTAATTTGTTGAGTTTGAGATTGATATAGACATATGAATTTTTATTAATTTTTTTAAAACCAAGTCAACTAAACCGAACCGAGCTCCTAGGTTTGTAAACATGCAGAGGACAAGCACAACATTTGACTAGAAATTCAAACGAAGCCAAGCTGCTCGGTTCGAAAACAAGCTGTGCACAACCTTTGACTCGGTTTTGTAAATTCAAACTGAGCCAAGCTTCTCGGTTTAAAAACAATCAATGCACGAACAGACCCTTGCTTGATTTGGTTTGACTTGTAAACAACCCTAATTTATGGAGGGGAGATCAAAGCATTAACCTTCATTAAACATATATGCTTTGTTGGAAGCGAGATATATATATATATATAGGGGATGGAATTTTTTATAACCCTCATATTTTGCTACAACTACATAACCCATTTCAACCTATATATATATATATATATATATATATATATATATAGGGGATGGTTCCATTGTTAACCCTTCCTTATAGTGTTAACCGCTTAACCCTAGCGTTTTTTGTCCGAATCTTTGTTTTTTTTTTCATGGTTTTTATTATGCATAAATAGGGGGTTTCTTTTTTGTGTTTTTGTTAATTCATCATCGTTTGGAAGTTATAGTAAGTGTAAGTTACTTACACTTACTTACAATCCCTATCTGATGTAAGTAAGTGTAAGTAAGTGTAAGTAACTTACACTTACTATAACTTCCAAACGGTGATGAATTAGCAAAAACACAAAAAAGAAACCCACACTATTTATGCATAATAAAAACCATGAAAAAAAAACAAAGATTCGGGCAAAAAACGCTAGGGTTAAGCGGTTAACGCTATAAGGAATGGTTAACATTTGATCATTCCCCTATATATATATATATATATATATATATATATATATATATATATATATATATATTTCAATAAAAAAGCATAAATATTAAACAAAATCAAACTTTAAAAAGTAAATATAGCATAACATTTTATTTATAAAAAAACATGACATATTATTTAATATAAAAAAACATTTGAATTTACTACAAATTTACGTACCAAAAACATGTTTATATAAAATCACGTACCATTTTAATTTATCAAAAAATAACGTACCAACTTATATCGTACCAATTTAAATATATATACCTAGTCCGAAACCTTAATCATAATGTGCCACATACATAATATGTGTTTGCTTAAAGGTCAAACAAATTATGCTACTTGTTTGATAGGAGCATTATGATCCGTCACTACAACCTTTAGCGCCACAACAAAAGCATTAGTATAACATTCAAGTAACAATTTATAACATGCAATACTTTCTAACCTAATAGTGTTACTCCAAAACGAATGTTGCAATGATGGTTATCCAGACCGGTAAAAGGAACTAAAACCATTTTATATCTACAAAAATTGGAAATAAAAAAAACAAATATCAGCAAAAAATAATATCAACTAATATATAACTTAAATAAACATATCAATCCATATTTTTTTTATTTACGTGTCTGTCCTTAATGTAGCATCAAATGAAACAACGTCACCAAATATAAGATAATTCTTTTTAGCATGTACATATGTCTAGAACAAGTCCGCAAGCTGATTTTTATTGTCCTTAGTATACTCAAAAGAAAAACTTTGGCACAAACTCCTTAAGCAATATGTTCACAACCATATCAGCATCATATTCGTTAAGAAACAAATTCAATTGTTTTTTTTTTAATTCTTGCAATCCACATATATGAATCCAACCTGCTCAAACGCCCATACATGGCACGCATTATATTAAAAGCTCTAACTGGACCAATATTATGCTTAGACATTGAGCACGTCAACTACATCTGTTCATATGTTAACTTCCTGCATTATGGCAGGTGAATATCATCTTGTGAAACAAGACTATGGTTGTTCTCTTCAAGAAAATTGTTAACTTTAAATGTCACCCAATCATCAAATTTCAAAACAATATGAGCTAAGCTTTCGGTTCTTTATGTAGGCATACTCCTACTTTTAATTTTCTTTCCCTTGTCCTAGTTATTATCACGGGTGTTAAAATCTCTAAAAGTCTTATTCCTTTCTTTGAGCATACAAAGTATTTCAACTTGATAATTTTGCCTTGACAATACTGAGATCCTCTACAAGCAATAAACCACTATTTCTTGTGTATGTTTGATAAAATTCAAATGCATGCTCAATAGAAGAGAAACACATTCCTTCCAATTGTTTGCAAGATAACTAAACATCAGATGTAAAAAATATCTTTCCTGGTGTTAGTGAAATGTGTTGCAAACCAATGGATAATTTCTCTATTAAACAACATGCATTCATTCATAGTTACGTACTAATTATGAAGTACTGCGATATTATATAATCATCGTATAATGAATGTTTTGAATAATTATGAACGAATACATACATTGTCATAATTACATACCTATAATAACATACCATTAATTAAAACATGATGTAGTTACTTTTTTTTTGAACGGCAAAGGTCTCAATCGTGTGAACCCACTGTTTCCAGACCATGTCATCAAGGTCTAGTTACCTGGACCTCCCATGAGCCACCACAACCACCCCAGGAGGAAACCCACTGGGAAAACCCTGACCACCCTCAGACCCCTAATTCGTTGTGGGAGGGGTTTGAACCCAAGACCTCCCATTTGAAAGAATCTTAGGGTATTAATATGTAATTAGTAAATATATAGCTAGGTTTGTAAGTTGTATAATTATTGAAGAAATATTAAAAAAATACAAACATACCTTAGTTGATAATAGTAATATAATATTATGTCATATATATATATATATATATATATATATAGGGGATGGTTCCATTGTTAACCCTCCCTTATATCGTTAACCTGTGTTAACCCGGCATTTTTTGCCCGAATCTTTGGTTTTTTTTCATGGTTTTTATTATACATAAATAGGGGGGTTTCTTTTTTGTGTTTTTGCTAATTCATCACCGTTTAGTAAATGTTAGTAAATTACATTTACTTACATTTGTAAATAATTTCTAAACGGTGATGAATTAGCAAAAACACAAAAAAGAAACCCCCCTATTTATGTATAATAAAAACCATGAAAAAAAACCAAAGATTCGGGCAAAAAATGCCGGGTTAACACGGGTTAACGATATAAGGGAGGGTTAACAATGGAACCATCCCCTATATATATATATATACATATATATATATATAGGGGAAGGTTCCATTGTTAACCCTCCCTTATAGCGTTAACCGCTTAACCCTAACGTTTTTTACCCGAATCTTAAATTTTTTTTTTCATGGTTTTTATTTTGCAAAAATAAGGGGGGTTTCTTTTTTGTGTTTTTGTTAATTCATCACCGTTTAGAAGTTATTGTAAGTGTAAGTAAGTGTACTTACACTTACTTACAATCCGTATCTGATGCAGTAAATGTAAGTAAGTGTAAGTAACTTACACTTACAATAACTTCTAAACGGTGATGAATTAGCAAAAACACAAAAAAGAAACCCCCCCTATTTTTACATAATAAAAACCATGAAAAAAAATTTAAGATTCGGGCAAAAAACGCTAGGGTTAAGCGGTTAACGCTATAAGGAAGGGTTAACATTTGAACCTCTCCCTATATATATATATATATATATATATATATATATATATACATACTATAAGGTTTGGCTAAAAAAGATAAAATCCCTAAAAAGTCTAAGAAGAGATCTCAGCCATTAA
Source organism: Mikania micrantha (assembly GCA_009363875.1). Taxonomy (NCBI): domain Eukaryota; kingdom Viridiplantae; phylum Streptophyta; class Magnoliopsida; order Asterales; family Asteraceae; genus Mikania; species Mikania micrantha. The sequence goes on from CM018684.1 coordinate 1,342,693, forward strand.
ATCACTTGGTTTGTGGTGGAGATTAATCTAGTGGTATTTTCGTAAATAATTAAAAGTTAAAATCATTAGTAGGGGTAGAATTGGAAAATCTAGCCAAAAATCTGCACATGCAAGTCACATGCATTTTCCTCCATCTTTTTTAAACGTTCATAACTTTTTTATACGTCAGTATTTTTTTAAAAAAAATTACACCAAAAAATCGAGCATTTTTTATCTTTCTAACGAGTATAATATTAATATATTTTTTAAAAGTAAAATAACTATCTAAATTGGGTTTCGCGAACCGTATGTTTTATGGTGTTTTTTCGATATAAATTAAACTGATCTTTTATGGTGTTTTTTTATACATCTGTACGTTTTATGGTGCTTTTAAAGATACTTTATGGTGTTTATGATGTTAACATTTTATGGTATTTTTTGGTGTTTGTGTAATAATGAAACTAAAAACACCATATAAACACCTAAGTTTGTACGTGGTTATTTTTAACTAAGTTTTATGGTGTTTTTAAGAGATATTTTATTGTTTATGGCGTTTTTTCAAGATATCTTATTGTGTTTATGGTGTTAACATTTTATGGTGTTATTGTGTTCGGATATTCATGAAACTAAAACCGGGCATTTTATGGTGTTTTTAAACACTGAAAACACCATAAATCGCTTAATTTCGTAAGCATCCGAAGTTTAGAACGTCATGTTTTTTAGTGTTCGAAAACGCCACAAAACACCATGTACAAAATTACATAGTTCAAAAAACATCATATGTGAAATTGCGTAGTTCAAAAACGCCGTAAAACACAATGTGTGAAATTAATTAGTTTAAATACACCATGCATAAAATTACAGTTTAAATACACCATGCATAAAATTAAAGTTCAAAAACACCATGAATAAAATTACAGTTCAAAAACACCATAAATAAAATTACAGTTTAAAAACACTATAAAACATATGTTTAAATTACATAGTACAAAAACGCCAGAAAACACCATGAGTAAATGACACAACTAAAAAACGTTGTGTTTTGTTTATATTCAAAACACCATAAAACATCTTCACAAATAGAAAAACACCATAAAAACACCCAAATTTCAAGAACAATTAGTTTTGTTCTTTTTTTATTTTTAAATATATAACAATATTATACTCGTTAGAAAGGTAGAAAAATGCTTGATTTTATGGTGTAATTTTTTAAAAGAAATGTTGACATATAAAATAGTTACATACGTTTAAAAAATTTGGTGGAAGTAACATGTGATATGCATATGCAGCCTTCATTTATGTGTTGACATGTATACCTTTTAACCTAAAATACATGTGTCTCATGTCTTCCTACACTTTATAAGGTTTTGATCATTTTTAAAATATCCCTCTCCTATATATATATATATATATATATATATATATATATATATATATATATATATATATATATATATAAATATAGGATGGTTATTTTGAAAATCACCCTTAGTTGAAGAAACTTTGGAAACGTTGAAAAAATCAATGTAAACAAAGCTAGTTTTTTTTTACTTTTTTTACAGTTTTGTAACATCATTAGGGTCAATTTTATAAAAAAAAATGAAAAAAACGCCGACAAAATATTTTTAAAAAAATAATTTGTAAACGATGTAACACAGCTGTACAGACCTGGAAGAAGGGTTGCGTCTTTGTTACATCGTTTACAAATTAATTTTTTTAAAAACATTCGGTCGGCGCCTTTTTTGTATTTTTTTTTATAAAAATGACCCTAATAATGTTACAAAAATAAAAAAAAATTACATAAGATTTCTTAAGGTTTCCTGAACTCAAATGGGTTTCTAATTTATACTTCCCCTATATATATATGTGAGTGTGTGTGTGTATATATATATTATAAGTTTTACATAGTAATAAAAAAAAACACGTACCTACGTTGTAAACATATTAATTATGTTCAAGCTTAATAATCTTAATTGAACATAAAAAAATTTGTAATCCAAAACATTAAGTCAACGATTATGTTAAAAATTAAACAATTATTAACTAAAAACAATTGTTTGCTGATATATTTTTATGAATAACGTAATTGGCGATAAGACATCATCTAATAATATAAAAAAGCAAAATCTTAAAACAAAAAAAACTTACCATCTCAATCTCTAATATCATCCATTAAAAGTATATAAACCGCAATTGATGAATTCTTCTATATTGAATTGAAGGTGTTGGATACCTTCGCGAATTACATAAATTCGTAGTTTGATCGATTAATAATGAATCAATAGAAAAAAATAAACAAAAAAACTGAATGTACTTTAGTCGGATCATACATAATTAAATTAATCCTTACCATAAATATGTTATGTAAAATACCAAAATTATCCCTACGTTCTTTTACAAGAATGACACATACCTTTATTTTATGGCTTCCTACGCTTCTTGATCAGCCTCCCACAACATGCACAATCTCTTTTTCTCTCTTTTTCTCACACACATAACTATATAAAAAATGTTTAAAAAAACTCTTTTTTGATAGATTAGTAAAAAACTCAATTTAAAACAATTTATCTATATATCAATTGTTAATACTGAAAAATAACAATTTAATAAATAATTCATAAATAAAAGAGATTATTTTAATGATATAAAGGCAAATTCATAAGAAGAAAAAAAATACGTTAGTTTTAAAATTCTTCTCTATGCTCTTTTGTATTTACAATTTAACAAAATCTGTTTTTTTCCTTCATAAATAAGAATTTTAGATTAAAAAACTCAATTGGAACAAAGATACACCTTTATAAGATGAAGAATTTGTTGATCGATTCCTTTGATTATAAACATGTATACATACGAAACATAATAATAAATGTGAGACTAGATGAAACATGTGAATACAGTAAACGCAGTGTTGATTCCTGATATTGTTTCTGAGATGAATCTGACCGGGTTCCCGTTTAGGGTGTACGATTATGATGGAATGAGATGGAGGGGCTCGGTGGAGAGATCACGAAATCCAGAAGTTAGGGATTCGTGATTATGATGTTGGTAACCATGATTATGAGCCCTAAGCTCCTTTATATATACACCCAAGGGGAAACCCTAATTAGGATAGTAAGGGCAATTACGTCCGTCATATAATTACCTATCTAAATGGGTATTTAATTAATTGATCAATTAGATAAATAATCATAAAGGTCATATATTAAATATATTTAGTCTAACATATTCTCTCACTTGGCCAAGTGATTATTTATTATAAGCATTAAATAAGTCTGCAAATTGATAATACTCATTTTAGTTCTAAATTGTAATCATAGCAGAGAAATACAGTCATTAAATCAGTTATTCAATTCAAGACTCCCATTAATCATACTACAATACAAATTTAAAACTTAAGTTAGGATCAATTAACAAGTAAGCCCTTTAACAAATGATTTGTGTTATTAGTGTCTATATGTCATTAGGAATGCATAAACATATACTTAGAGACAAAGGATCAATTAACAAGTAAGCCCTTTAACAAATGATTTGTGTTATTAGTGTCTATATGTCATTAGGAATGCATAAACATATACTTAGAGACAAACAAATCAAATAAGTGAGGAAATTTTATTAATATTCTTTAGTAAGTACATTATGCAATAAGATCTTTATATAAACTCATCTTCGAAACATGTTCTTTGAATATCTTAGGAGGGAGACATTTAGCCATCGGATCCGCAAGCATAACTTTAGTACTTATATACTTAATGTCACACCCAGAGTCGGCGGGACAGATCGATTGTCCCGTCGGGCGGAAAGGTCCCGGGGTGCGATATCGGGGATGATAATCGGAGTGATCATATTATTTTCAACGCACATGATAATAATTAGAAAGCACTAAATGAAATAGAATTACAAAGTTAAATTACATCAGTATCGTTCATAATTTAACAATGTAAATCTACTATTCAACATCATAATTCATCTCTCTTGTATCTGCACAAGATATACAAAAGAACTCCTGTAATGATGTTCAAAAATATGCACATCCAAAAATATTAGGTCCTCTATCTGGGCACCCTAGTAAATAGCACGAACTCCTAGTTAACCTGTTCGTCACCTCAGAATCATGCAAAAAGATCAAGTCAACACAGTGTTGGTGAGTTCATATTGTTTTGTTTTAAAAATGAATTTCTACAAACCTGACCAGATGCCAACCTCAACCTCACCAATAACAACCTATAATATCTAGTTCAGTATGCTTATATATAGGGCATACGTAGGATCAAGCTTACCGCCAGCCCACCACATAACAAACTACATAATATATTGTTTTTAGAGATAATTAAGCGTTTCATCCCTTACATTCAATTCGCAACCTTTGAATAACCTGAAATTTGTTTAACACTGAACATTCGTAATGATAACCCTAACCTCATCAACAACCGCCTATATTATCCAGTCAAGTATGCTAAGTATCTTCAGTACCTGTGTTGATTTATTATGGTTCGAATACGATAAGTGTCGGAAGATGACGTTTATAGGATTTGGTCTTGGTGTGCGACTAAGTGTCCTATACTTGCTAATGTGTTTCTACGTTTCTCCAATTATTCTATGCCATATACCCTTTATGAGTCCTTATTCCTTAGTAAACATCACAACTAAACCTTATTCATATAAGGTTTATATTACTTTATTTATAATTTTAACCTTATGTTACAAAATATTAAGTTAAGCAATCATTTAAGTTATTTTAAAACATTTAAATAAAGAAGTTTATAAATCATTTCATTTTAATTAAAACATAAGTTATTTTAAGAAAATATAAGTTAACATGTTAGACATAAGTTAATCTTGCTTGATTAACTCCAAGTCTTTCCTTAGATCTTTGTTACACGTAGTTCGTTGTTCCTCTTTGTGTAATACTTACCTTAGATCATTCAATTCGAACTATCTAGGCTAGTTATACTTTTGCATAAACCCCACTAAGTGTTGAGAGTTGACTTACAATGGCCAACCCTTTGTACTTAGTTATTGTCTTGATTTCCCTTTGAATTGCTTTGTATTCTTAACTAAAACTCATTTAGTAGCTAAGACTTGCATTAATGTGTTTGAAATGATCTAGAACCATTGAATGTTGAAAACAATTAGGTTTGTTGTTCAGTAAGTTAGATAACACCTCAAAGTAGCCACTTTGGGACCTTTGTGATGTCATTAACTTAACTTAGTAGTTCATAAACATATTCATGTATTAGAAATCCCAAAGACCATACAAAACATTTTTTTTATATGTTAAATTAGTTTAGAAAGAAAGGTTTTGAGTTAATACCCTTAGTTTCTATGAGATTCAAACCGGTTTTATCATCATGAAACCCTAATGGCTTTCACCCGACACTACCCGGTTCATATCAATCCCATGAGTTCGATTCTAGGTGGTTTAGACTGGTTCCAAGCTCATTTTACTTGGAAGACATGAACCTAACAATTCTTGGCCACCAACAGTAGTATCGACAACCATTGATCCAGCAATGTCGATGAGACAACATCCTACACCTTGTCGATACTGCTATGTTCGACATAGGTAGGTTTGACCGACCCCTGGCCATCGATACTATTAGTATCGGTGGTCCTTAGTGGCTCAGCTCTTAGAGGGTGTCGATACTAGTAGATTTGAGGTGGTCCAGTCGATACTAATCTGTCGACCTTAGTAAAATCGATGCAAGAACTTGCTGTAACATTCATATATCGATACTAGCTACATCGTGATATTCTTGCTTCGATTCTATGATTTCCATATCCAAATCAAATTCTGAGCATGCTAAACATCAATATCATGTTATCCTTAACATCCTAACTTGTTTTATAGTGGATCCTAAGGTTTATCAACCTCAAATTCGACTGATTTTAGGCTGGTTGTTCAAGAAACTCACCCCAAACAGTAGCAATCCAAAAACAGCCCGTTCTCGCTCGTTTTTAATCCGAATTTGGTGATTCAATAGCTCCATTTCTTCCTCTAATCATGATCTACAAGTTGATATGGTCGTTTTGACACCAAATTCGTCCAATTTGGTAAAGAAATGAGGGAGAAAAGTGGGTTTTCTCTAGTGAAAGAAAAGTAGAGAGAGTGGGACGAACTGATGAGAGAGAGTAGGTAGGTTGAGTGGTTTATGGCATTAAATGCCATATTAAATGCCTTTCATGCTCGGTCGCATTCGGGTTCGTTCGGTTCCTCTCGATTCCGCGACAAAACGTCAGTTTTCGATCGTTTCCATATCGAAACGTTTCGATTTTTAAAATAAGATTTATAATTTCAATTTAGGTGGCAATTCTTAGTAAATTCACTAATTATATTTTATTTATTTTTAATTTTCTAAAAACGTTTAATTTATCAGTTTAATCGAATCGCACGGTTTTCGCGCGTATTCGTTCGGATCGTCACCCGTACGAACACGACGATAACTGTACTTTCCGATTTGATTTTCTAATTGCTGGACATCATTCAGAACGTTAAACTTTCAGATATATACGTACAGGTCGTCAGCTATACGAATAATCCGTCAGTTTAGCATTCACTTAACGACATCCGTTATGGTTTTGTTCTATACAACTCACATACGTTTATACGTAATAAAACTCTAACTAGCATTCACATAATAGTTCTATGTTATCAGATATATTTCTGACTATTAAACCATGAATTTACGTTCTGATTTTGAAGTTAGTCTGAAATCTGTTATGTATTAAGCATCAAATAATAATAACATACATGAAATACACATAGTTCGTACCTGATTTACTGTTCACATTACTGTTCCGGCTACGGTTCCGGCACTGATGTTACCGTCTCCCCTTGTTATTTGGACTTCATGTGATCCTCGCGTTCCCAAATATACTCAGGTCCGCGCCTTGAATTCCATCGAACCTTGACAATCGGAATACGGCTTCGCGTCAGTTGTTTAACTTCGTGATCCATAATCTCTAAAGGTTCCTCGGTAAAATGAAACTGTTCGTCCACTTGAATTTCCTCAACCGGTATGACAAGTGATTCGTCCGCAATGCATTTCTTTAGGTTTGAGACGTGAAACACTTCATGCACACTACTGAGTTTTTTTCTTGTAATCTAAGTCTATACGCAACAAGACCAATCCGTTCAACAATCTCGAACGGTCCAACGTATCGTGGTGCTAGCTTGCCTTTCTTTCCAAAACGAACCACGCCCTTCCATGGGGATACCTTCAACATGACACGGTCTCCCAATTGGAATTCCAACGGCTTGCGCCGTTTGTCGGCGTAGCTCTTTTGTCTACTTCGAGCTGCTTGTAGGTTTTGTTGAATCTGAGCGATCTTATCAATAGTTTCCAGAATAAGCTCAGGCCCAGTTATTCGGTTATCTCCTACTTCGAACCAATAGATCGGTGACCGACATTTTCGACCATAAAGAGCCGCGAATGGTGCACTTCCGATGCTGCTATGGTAACTTTTGTTATAGGAGAACTCAATTAGTGGTAAATGGGAGTCCAATTCCAACCAAAACCCAAAACACATGTTCGCAACATGTCCTCTAGGGTTTGTATAGTACGTTCGCTTTGACCGTTCGTTTGTGGATGCTAAGCGGTACTCAAATTTAACTGTGTCCCTAGAGATTTCTGTAATGATTGCCAAAACCGCGACGTGAATATGCTATCTTGGTCGAAGATGATAGACAATGGTACACGTGACGTACCACTATCTCACTGATGTATAATCTTGCCAATTTATCCATTGTGAAAGTCTCATGCATTGGCAAGAAATGAGCAGATTTTGTTAATCGATCAATGATAACCCAAATGGTATCATGACCACTGGAAGTGCGGAGTAACTTGGTAATGAAATCCATAGCTATTTGTTCCCACTTCCAAAATGGAATCTCAGGCTGCTCCAGTAAACCGTTCTGGTGTTTCGCTTTTACCTTAGCACACGTAAGACATCGGCCGACGTACTCGGCTATGTCCCTCTTCATTCCCGTCTATCAATAAAATCACCGTAAATCTTGATACATTTTATCGGCACCTGGATGCACTGAGTACTTGGTTTTGTGTGCCTCATCACAGATAAGTTTCCTCAATTCATCTACTACAGGAATCCACACGCGATCCTGGTAGTAGATAATCCCGTCAGCTTTCATTTCGAGCTGTATTTCTGCTCCGCAATCCAGTTCTTTCTTCATATTATCTCGTTCCACTGACTCCCGTTGAGCTTGAAAAATCTTGTCGCGTAGACTGGTTTGCACTGTCATCCCCATTGCCCTTACGCGCAAGGGTTTGACCCTTTCCTTCCGGGTGAAAGCATCTGCAACAACATTTGCCTTGCCCGGATGGTATTTGATCACACAGTCATAGTCATTAAACAGTTCGACCCAACGACGTTGTCGCGTGTTGAGTTCCTTTTGATCAAAGATGTGCTGTAGACTCTTGTGGTCAGTAAATATGGTACACTTGGTGCCATATAAATAATGTCTCCTGATCTTCAACATGAATACAACTGCTCCCAGTTCTAGATCATGAGTAATGTAGTTCTTCTCATGAATCTTCAACTGTCTTGAGGCGTACGCGATAACTTTGTCTCGTTGCATTAACACGCAACCGAGTCCCTAATGGGAAGCGTCACAGTACACTACAAAGTCATATGTCCCCTCTAGGAGAGATAAAATCAGAGCATCACATAGCTTCTGTTTCAACGTTTGAAAAGCTTCCTCCTGTTTCCGTTCCCAGACAAATGGTTCGCTTTTCTGGGTTAACTTGGTGAGAGGCAAGGCTATCTTAGAAAAGTTTGAAATAAACCTTCTATAATAACCTGTCAATCCCAGAAAAGACCGTATCTCCGTCGGTGTCGCCGGAGTATCCCAGTTCTTTATGGCTTCGATCTTGGCAGGGTCGACATGTATCCCTTCACTGTTAACTACATTACCCAAAAACTAAACTTCTCTCAGCCAAAATTCACACTTAGAGAATTTGGCATAGAGTTGTTCTTTCTTCAACAGTTCCAAGATCTTCCTGAGATGTAGTTCATGCTCCGCTTTGCTGTTCGAATAGATCAGGATATCGTCAATGAAGACAATAACAAACTGATCCAAATACGGCTTGCACACACGGTTCACGAGGTCCATGAAAACCGCCGGTGCATTCGTCAATCCGAAAGGCATCACCATGAATTCGTAATGCCCGTACCTGGTTCGGAATGCCGTCTTCGGTATGTCTTCTTCTTGTACCCGCAACTGATGGTATCCTAAACGGAAATCAATCTTTGAAAAGTATTGTGCTCCTTGCAACTGATCAAATAAATCATCAATCCTCGGTAGTGGATACCGATTCTTGATCGTTAATTTATTCAGTTCTCTATAGTCGAAGAACATCCGAAAAGATCCATCCTTCTTTTTTCACGAACAGGACCGGAGCTCCCCACGGCGAGTAGCTCGGTCGGATGAAACCTTTATCCACTAGCTCCTGTAACTGGTTTGATAATTCCTGCATCTCTGAAGGTGCTAACCTATATGGAGATTTAGCAATAGGAGTTGCTCCAGGAACTAAGTCAATACGAAATTCTACCGATCGAACCGGTGGTAATCCCGCTAGATCGTCAGGAAACACTTCGGGATATTCCCTAACTACTGACACATCCTGAATCTTGGTCTTATCCTTCTCCTTTTCCACCACATGAGCTAAGAAAGCTACGCACTGCTTCCGTAAACACTTACGCGCCTTTATGCAAGAAATGATTTTGACACCCTGTTTCGCTCGATCCCCTCGAACTTCCAACACGTGGTCGTCCGCCATCGATATTCGAAGTAGCTTTTCGGAACAGACAATCTCAGCCCGATTAAGGGATAACCAGTCCATTCCTATAATGATGTCGAAACTACCCAATTCCATTGGTATCAAATCGATGGTAAAAGATTGATCATTCAATACTAATGGGCAATTCCTAAGTATAGTATGCACTGTTACTTGTTTACCGTCAGCTACTTCTATAGTATAAGGGGAATCTAAAAGTTCTTCACTATGACTATGTTTGCATGCAAAGTCAGAAGAGATAAAACTCTGGTCCGCACCAGTGTCAAATAAAACAGAAGCATAAAAGTCATGTAAGAGAAGCGTACCAGTGACCACATTCGGGTCTTGACGAGCAGCTGGAGCTCCTATCACAAAAGCTCTTCCACGTGGTGCTTCAGCTGCCGGTTGCATCCTCTTCGGATAGTTCCTGGCATAGTGGCCAGCTTTGCCACAGCTATAGCATTCACCATTGCTCTGAGTCTGGTTGTTTGGTGGAGGGAGAGCTAAAGCAGCATTGTTCACTGCTTGATTAGGTGCCATTCTGCACTGTTGGACCCAATGGCCCTTTTTTCCACATCCCGTGCAGTTTTTGCAGGGAGTGTTAGCAGCATGATAATATTGGCACTTGGCACACAAAGGATACGTGCCGGTGTAGGGTTTCTTGTGAAGATTTTGTGGTGCAACTGCCACTTGGTTGAGAGGGGTGGCCATCGTATAGTTCTTGATGACCTTCTGCTTTTTCTTGGTGTGATGAGTAGCCTTCTTCGATGATTCTTCCTTTGATTTCCCGGTGTCAGCTCCTTTCTTTAGAGTTCCAGAAGCTACCATCACGTCAGTAAGTTTGCCTTACAAGCTGATAGTTGACTCCAATGTGACAGGGTTTGCAGCAATAACCAAACTCTGTATGTAGGCGGGTAGTCCACCTACATACCTGTCAATTCTTTTCTCCAGGGTTGGTACCATGTCTGGCACCAACGGTACTAACTCATGGTAACAAGTAGTATAACCCATGTGATCCACTACCTTCATCACATGGTTTGACAGTTCGGTCTCCATCCTTTGTAGCTCATTCTTGGGACATAATTCATTCCTCAGCAGAGTCTTGAAATCTTCCCTTGGCATCGCCATTGCCTCTTCTCTTCCTCGAGCCTTGATCTGTGAGTTCCACCACATTAAGGCTCGCTTGCAGAATGATCCTGCAGAGTAGCGAACCTTATGATGATCTGGACAGCTGCTAATGTCTAGAGTAGTCTCGATCTTCTCGATCCATTGGATTAAACCAACGGCTCCCTCAGTACCGCTGAAACTAGGCGGCTTACATCCCACAAAAGACTTGTAGGAGTAATGAGATGCACTGCCAGTATTCCCACTGGCCTCTCCTGATGAATGCGCAGAGTTGTTGATGTTGTTCTGGAGGCATCTGATCATATCGGGTATCACCTCTTTCAGCTGGTTAGTCAGCTGACTGCTCAGTAGAGTTTCCAGGGCAACAGTAGCAGGATCCAGATCCTGGTTCACATTCATGTCAGGAAGTGGAGTGTGTGGGGGAGGAGGAGGTGGAGGAGGAGGTGGCGGTGGTGGTGGAGGCAATAGAGGAGGTGGCGGTGGTGGTGGAGGCAATTCAGGAGGTGGTCTTCTGTGCAGCATTCTGATCACAACCGAAAAAACATAGGTTAGTGCAATGATCGAATGCAGAAGACACAAATGCAAATAAGTTCTTAAGTCCTAAGTTCTCTATATTAAGGCTCCCTAGGTTATAGTTTAGGCCAAACCGTTTAAATAATGACCTATGTTTCTCTATAACCATGGCTTTGATACCAATCTGTCACATCCTAAGCCGACGGGCCGGATCGATTGTCCCGTCGGGCGGAAAGGTCCCGTGGTGCGATATCGGGGATGATAATCGGAGTGATCAGATTTTTTTCAACGCACATGATAATAATGAGAAAGCACTAAATGAAATAGAATTACAAAGCTAAATTACATCAGTATCGTTCATTATTTAACAATGTAAATCTACTATTCAACATCATAATTCATCTATCTTGTATCTGCACAAGATATACAAAAGAATTCAAGTAATGATGTTCAAAAATACGCACGTCCAAAAATATTAGGTCCTCTATCTGGGCACCCTAGTAAATAGCACGAACTCCTAGTTAACATGTTCGTCACCTGAGAATCATGCAAAAAGATCAAGTCAACACATGGTTGGTGAGTTCATATTGTTTTGTTTTAAAAATGAATTTGTACAAACCTGACCAGATGCCAACCTCAACCTCACCAATAACCACCTATACTATCTAACTCAGTATGCTTATATATTGGGCATACGTAAGGTCAAGCTAACCGCCAGCCCAACCGCCAGCCCACCACATACCAAACTACATAATATATTGTTTTTAGTGATAATTAAGCGTTTCTTCCCTTACATTCAATTCGCAACCTTTGAACAACCTGAAATTTGTTTAACATTGAACATCCGTAATGACAACCTTAACCTCATCAACAACCACCTATATTATCCAGCCAAGTATGCTTATGTATAGGGCATACGTAGGGTCAAGCTTACCGCCAGCCCAGCCACCACATACCAAACCGCATAACACATTGTTGTCAATGATAATTAAGCGTTTCATTCTTCATCATCAATCCAACAGCTCTTAGTTCTTAGTTGTTGTTAGTTTCAACAAAACATGGAAATCCTCTTGATTTCTTAAACTCATCACACACACATGATAAACATAACATTTGTAGAAACATTAAATTAAATGCTTAAGTAAACAAGTAAATAAAAATTTAATAAAATCTAAGACCTAACGATTGGGCCCTGGTCATACTCGAGTAGACTAGTCTAGCAATCAAGGTTCTTAGTAGTTGAGGAAATCTGTATATATCATCAAACATGTGACCTATAATCAATCAGTCTAGCCAGCACATCTTTTGATGTATAGGATTTTATAGTTCGTCTAGATCGTCCATAGTTCGTTCTTGTTCCTATAGATCGTTAGTTCTTTGGCACATGTTATCTTTGAATATTTCCAAGACATTCCTCTGAAAGTAGATCGTCGAAAACAGTTCTCTGTACTAGTTCTTTAGTTCTTTAAAAATAGATCGTTGTATACAGTTCTTTGAAATAGATCTTTAGTTCTTTGAACACACACCACTGAAAATAGTTATTTGATTTAGACCGTTACTTCTTTGAAAACTTCCCACTGAAAATAGTTCTTTGTTTTAATTCATTAGTTCTTTGAAAACTGTCTCTTTGAAAATACTTCGTTGTTTAGAAATAGTTAATTACTCATAATGAATAAATAACTCTTTAGAAATCCTGCAAATGGTTTACCTAGACAATATCTAGGATAACAATTATACATGTAAAACATATATGAGTTAAAAGCATTTAAGTAAATATAATCCAAAGAAAATAATTTACGCATGCTTCTCAGATCGCGTTTATAAAACAAAAATGTTTAGAAAAGGGGCAATGAACTCACCTGTGTTGCTATGCAATGAATCACAAAAGATACGTGCGCTCGTTGTAACATCAGTGCCGGAACCGTCACTGGAACAGTGATCATACACAGTACGTGAACAGTAATCTGGTACAAACTTTATGTAACTCAGTGTATTTCATATCCATGTCAAGTTTCAGTATCATTTCATGATTATCAAAACAGTGAATTCATAATCATTTCAGACAAACAAGTTCAGAACAATGGTTCTTGAGTCAGATAATTATCTGGCAACACAGAACCATCATGTGATTATTTGTTAGGATTTTATTATGTATAAACGTATGTGAGACTTTACAGAACAAAACAACACAGATATCGTTAAGTGAATGCTAAACCGACGGATTATTCGTATAGGTGACGATCTGTACGAATAAATCTGGAAGTTTAACGTTCCGAATGATATTCAATAATTAGAAAACAATATTGAAAAGTGTAGTTATCGTTGTATTTGATCGGGTGACGATTCGAACAAATACGCGCGATGACCGCGCGATTCGATTTGAACGTTAATTAAATATTTTTGAAAATTAAATAATTAAAAGATATTTAGTTAATTTATTAGGAATCACAACCTGAAAATATTTTATAAATTCTATTTTATAATCGAGTCGTTTCGTAACGAAAACGACAAGAAACCGACAATTTTACGCGAAACCACGCGAAACCGAACGAACCCGAACGAACCCGGTTATTATACCATCATTTATGATGGCATTTATGACCATCTTTTTCCCCAACCATCAGCTCTCTCTCCCATTTTCGTTCATCTCTTTCTCTCTCTAACCTCTCACTAGAAAATCTCACTTCTCTCTAAGATTTCTAGCTCAAAACTTCACCATTTCATGTGTTCGTGGTGTCAAAATCACCACCATCACTTGTAGATCAAGGAAGTACAACGGATCGGGGCTTGAATCCATCAAAATTGTGGTAAAGATCATGTATTTGTTTCGGTTTTAGGGTTTCAAAACCCTATTTCGAATCCCATAATATTAGCCGGTTAAACCCCTCATTCACCCTTAGGAATCGCACCATAGTGTCTTAGAATCATGTAGGAACAAACGTTGGAACAAAACTCGGTCGATTTTCTTGAAACCCCATGGCTGCACCTGGGATTCTTCGAACGGCCGAATGAGCCTCATCAGGCCGCCGAATGGCCCTTGGCCGAAGCAGGTTGGTTCGCTCGAATGAGCACCGCCGAAGCAGCCCTTTCGCCAACTTAGCCATTCGACCGGTTGTCTTCATTCGTGGGCTCAACCCATTCGCCCAAACACTTTCGGTCGGGACTCATTCGCACCCCCCCCCCCATTCGACTAAGCTTCTCTTTCGGCAAGGTCCCATACGGCAGCTCCCATTCGGCCACAACCCTATGCGACTCAATCTAATCGGCCTAGTGCCTTAGGTTAATTGTTAATCAAGTTATCGCATGGGGCTTGAACAAGGAGATGGGATGGACTACAATGAGCACAAGGGAGGCTAAACACTCTCATCCTTGTGATATACATGCATAATGCATGTGTGTGAGTAGCATGGGACGTAAATAAGTGTGTGTGTGCATGCATGGGAACAACACTCATGCATTGCATACATAGAACTTTAATGTGGGTACATGGGAAATCTTTTATCTTTAACACTAATATTATACTAAGGATTTGGCAAGTTTGATCATGAGTTATCTCTTAGGGGATTAGTCAAATATGCAAGGGATTATTAAGGAAACCCTAGAATAGGGTTTTCACCAACATAGGGTGGAAGTATGGATGTGAGGGATTAACACTTAACTCTTAGGAAGAATTTAAGAGACATGATTAACCTAGATGATTTATCTAAATTATCTAGGCTTAGATAATCAAATTATTGCTAAGAAATCATTTGGAACACAAAGTTTAAATCATGGACCAAGGTTGGCCCAATGGGCTTAAATTAAGCTCATCATGGTATTTATAATCATCTTTTAAATTAATTATGTTTTAATAAAGATAAATGACTTATAAAATCATATTAAATTAATTAAATGATTTTTATAAATAAATGGTTAAATTGAAATGAACAAGTTTGAAAGCGTTCTTACTTAAAGTTTTTAATTGATTAATGTGGGATTAAGATTACTGATGGGTAATAAGGTTAGTCTAGTTAGAGGAAATCTTCGAATCACATTAGTAAAATAGGACACTTAGTTGCACACCGAGACCAAACCCTAGATTTGATGACTACTGTATATACTTATTGTATGCGAATTTTTTTAAAAACAACTCAGGAACCGAAGATATTTAGGCTACAACAACGAGCGCGTATTTTGTGGTAAATCAGTACAGAGCAACACAGGTGAGTTCATTGCCCCTTTTCTAAACATTTTTGTTTTAAAAACGCGGGGCTGAGAAGCATGCGTAAACTGTTTCATTTAAACTGTTTATTTAAATGCTTTTATTTATTATATGTTTTACATATATATGTTTGTTGATACTACTAGACTCCTGTCTAGGAAATTATTAAATAGATCAAATATCCAAATGTATTAAAGTACTCTTATGAGTAATACTTTAAATTTAAACTCTAAATCAACCATTAGTCCATCAAACTCAAATTCAAGAATCTAAACTCAAAGTGGAATCAAATGAACAAAATCAAAGGATCAAATTCAAAGGAATCATAACTCAGTGTGGGATCTGAGCACAAAGAATAAATCAAATCAATTATCATTGTGAATCATGGAAATTCTAAAGATCAAGATCAAGAGTCGCAAGGAATCAGAAATCATAAATGTGTGTGAATCATTATAATAATGAAATCATTATGATCTAATGAAATCATTAACATTCAAGTTAAGGTGGATGTCAGTTGTATAGGGAATCAAGACCACGTGTAACACACATATAAAGTCCCTTCAGGTATAGAAGACTCTTGTAGTCAGGCTATACGGGCAATAACATGAACTATCAAAGGAAATCAATATCAAAGTCAAAATCAAGAGAATCAAAGAGATCAAGAATCATAGGATATCCGTAAAGTCCCGACATGTACAGTAGATCATTAGATCAAGCTGATATGGGCATCATTAAAATCCCGTCACGCCCAGATATACTCCTTGGGAGTTATGCCTGGTATGGGTCACGTGTGAGAGGTTACAACTTGGACAACCACCCACAACTAAGTCTAATTGATTGAGTCAAATAAGGCCCAAACATCATGTCTTAGTTGTATTTAAATGTTTATCTATTTATTTAAATAAATATTTAACATTTAACTCTATTACCAACTTTTGGGAAATCATATATCAATGAGGAACTCAAGAGGATCAAAGGTAAATCAAGTTTTGGGAAAAACATAGTTCAAATCAGAGGTTTGTAGGGTAAAAATGCTTAATTATCATTAAAAGCAGTGTCATATGCATATTAGTATGTGGTGGGATGTTGGCTAGGGCTTGTCCCTTACATATGCCCTATATATAAGCATACCGATGTGGATATTACATGTGGTGTTAATGAGGTTAGGGTCTTTACCAAAAGAGGTTTCAAATCATTTTTCAAATCATTTTCAAACATTAAACAATATGAACTCACCAACCATGTGTTGACTTGATCTTTTTGCATGACTTCTCAGGTGATGAACATGTCAATTAAGAAGTCATTTCTTTTGGACTAGGACTTCAGATAGAAGACTTAGTATTTTGGACCTGCATACTTTTGAAGACATCATTATACAATTTATTTTGTATATCTTGTGTAAATACAAGATAGAAATTTATGATGTTGATGATAGATTTACATTGTTAAATTATAAACAATACTGATGTAATTTAACTTTGTAATTCTATTATGTTTAGCATTTCTCATTTATATCATGTGCAATGTAAACAATCTGATCACTTCCGATTATCACTCACGATATCGCGCCCCGGGAACCTTCCGCCCGACGGGGAAATCCGATCCTACCCCGCCGGCTCGGGGTGTGACACTCGTTGATTGTAGATTAAGTATCTTCAGTACCCGTGTTGATTTATTATGGTTTGAATACGGTAAGTGTCGGAAGATGACGTTTATAGGATTTGGTCTTGGTGTGCGACTAAGTGTCCTATACTTGCTAATGTGTTTCTACGTTTCTCCAATTATTCTATGCCATATACCCTTTATGAGTCCTTATTCCTTAGTAAGCATCACAACTAAACCTTATTCATATAAGGTTTATATTACTTTATTTATAATTTTAACCTTATGTTACAAAATATTAAGTTAAGCAATCATTTAAGTTATTTTAAAACATTTAAATAAAGAAGTTTATAAATCATTTCATTTTAATTAAAACTTAATTTATTTTAAGAAAATATAAGTTAACATGTTAGACATAAGTTAATCTTGCTTGATTAACTCCAAGTCTTTCCTTAGATCTTTGTTGCACTTGGTTCGTTGTTCCTCTTTGTGTAATACTTACCTCAGATCATTCAATTCGAACTATCTAGGCTAGTTATACTTTTGCATAAACCCCACTAAGTATTGAGAGTTGACTTACAATGGCCAACCCTTTGTACTTAGTTATTTTCTTGATTTCCCTTTGAGCCTTTGAATTGCTTTGTATTCTTAACTAAAACTCATTTAGTAGCTAAGACTTGTATTAATGTGTTTGAAATGATCTAGAACCATTGAATGTTGAAAACAATTAGGTTTGTTGTTCAGTAAGTTAGATAACACCTCAAAGTAGCCACTTTGGGACCTTTGTGATGTCATTAACTTAACTTAGTAGTTCATAAACATATTCATGTATTAGATATCCCAAAGACCATACAAAACATTTTTTTATATGTTAAATTAGTTTAGAAAGAAAGGTTTTGAGTTAATACCCTTAGTTTCTATGAGATTCAAACCGGTTTTATCATCATGAAACCCTAATGGCTTTCACCCGACACTACCCGGTTCATATCAATCCCATAAGTACGATTCTAGGTGGTTTAGACTGGTTCCAAGCTCATTTTACTTGGAAGACATGAACCTAACAATTATTGGCCACCAACAGTAGTATCGACAACCATTGATCCAGCAATGTCGATGAGACAACAGCCTACACCTTGCCGATACTGCTATGTTCGACATAGGTAGGTTTGACCGACCCCTGACCATCGATACTATCAGTATCGGTGGTCCTTAGTGGCTCAGATCTTAGAGGGTGTCTATACTAGTAGATTCGAGGTGGTCCAGTCGATACTAATCTGTCGATCTTAGTAAAATCGATGCAAGAACTTGCTGTAACATTCATATATCGATACTAGCTACATCGTGATATTCTTGCTTCGATTCTATGATTTCCATATCCAAATCAAATTCTGAGCATGCTAAACTTCAATATCATGTTATCCTTAACATCCTAACTTGTTTTATGATGGATCCTAAGGTTTATCAACCTCAAATTCGACTGATTTTAGGCTGGTTGTTCGAGAAACTCACCCCAAACAGTAGCAATCCAAAAACAGCCCGTTCTCGCTCGTTTTTGATCCAATTTTGGTGATTCAAAAGCTCCATTTCTTCCTCTAATCATGATCTACAAGTTGATAGGTCGTTTTGACACCAAATTCGTCCAATTTGGTAAAGAAATGAGGGAGAAAAGTGGATTTTTTCTAGTGAAAGAAAAGTAGAGAGAGTGGGACGAATTGATGAGAGAGAGTAGGTAGGTTGAGTGGTTTATGGCATTAAATGCCATATTAAATGCCTTTCATGCTCGGTCGCATTCGGGTTCGTTCGGTTCCGCTCGGTTTCGCGATAAAACGTCAGTTTTCGATCGTTTCCATATCGAAACGTTTCGATTTTTAAAATAAGATTTATAATTTCAATTTAGGTGGTAATTCCTAGTAAATTAACTAATTATCTTTAATTTATTTTTAATTTTCTAATAATTTATATGTTTAATCGAATCGCATGGTTTTCGCGCGTATTTGTTCGGATCGTCACCCGTACGAACACGACGTTAACTGTACTTTCCGATTTGATTTTCTAATTGTTGGACATCATTCAGAACGTTAAACTTTCAGATATATTCGAACAGGTCGTCACCTATACGAATAATCCGTCAGTTTAGCATTCGCGTAACGACATCCGTTATGGTTTTGTTCTATACAACTCACATACGTTTATACGTAATAAAACTCTAACAAGCATTCACATAATAGTTCTATGTAATCAGATATGTTTCTGACTCTTAAACCATGAATTTACGTTCAGATTCTGATGTGAGTCTGAAATCTGTTCTATATTAAGCATCAAATAATAATAACATACATGAAATACACATAGTTCGTACCTGATTTACTGTTCACATTGCTGTTCCGGCTACGGTTCTGGCACAGATGTTACACTCAATACAAAGGTTATTTTCCTCAACTCGCTCGCGGACGAGCAAGTACTTTGTATCAAGATATAAACCAGCACCAGTCGAACTGTTACTGTTCGAGAAGTTAACGGCTGCTGAGTTATCACGGTAAAGCTTCAATGGTCTAGAGATAGAGTTAACGATTTTGAGTCCAGTGATAAGGTTTCTCAACAACATTCCATGACAGGCTGCGCTGTACACTAGCAACATATTCAGCCATCTTTGTTGAGGTTGTGGTCAGCTACTGCTTATAACTCTTCCATGTAGGGGTGTTCATCAGGTCAGATTACGAGTTATTCGGATGGGGTTATTCGGATTTGAAAATTTTTTACGATGACCTGAAATCCGACCCGACCCGACCCAAAATAGGGTGAATGTCATCCGATCCGAAAAACCCAAAAAAGTATTCGGTTCGGGTTTCGGATGAACCCGAAAAATCCGAATTAAGGGCAGCCTATGCACCACTCAGATTTGTAAAAAAAAATATCCAAAAAGACCAAAACACCAAAAAATATTAATGCAAAGCAGCTTCCATATTACAATAGACAAGTGAATTCCACAATTTATCACCATAAGAACACTTTCTGTTGAACTTGCTTCAAAATCCAACATCTATTAAGCCTAAATAAGATGACCTGCAAACCAAAGACTTGAAGTAAGACAGCAATACATACTTACCTGATGACCTGCAAACCAAAGACATTGAAGTATAAAATGCTTCAATCTTCTGCCATGAAATTTTCCTGTCAAAAAACTTAAAATGCTTTGGAATTATAAATGAATATTCAATCTGAAAGCAGTTAGCTGTTTGATTTTAGGAACTAAAATATAACATTTTAGTAAATATAACACTTAAACTTCAAAGTTCAAACTTCAAAAACATCATCAATCCATCAAGCGCACAAGGTCACGACTCACGAACAAGCGCAATAAGTCACAAACATCTAAATACATCAAATCCATGGAGATCATCATATCTAAAAATTTAAAATAATAAGTTTTTGTGTTCCAACAAGCGCACTAAGTCACGAACATCAAATCCATAGAGATTATCAAATCTGACCACAGGAGAGTAAAACTTAAACCTGCATAACATAACATAAAGAATCAATTATGTAATTGAATTTGTAAATTGAGACAACTCATGCTAACTTATGAGAAGGATACATATCCAAGGTTCTTGACAATTTATACAAGCCAACAAGCAATTTAAACTGTGTGACCTAATTTTTCAATAATGAATCATCTGTAAACATGTTCTTCATGGCACATAAGAATCCCAACATTCATTACAAAGATTAAATTATATCTTTTGTTCAAAAATAACATGATTTTTACAAAAACTTCACTATTTTGACCAAAAGCTTTATGTAACCACTTTTAGCATTCACAAATCAAACAAAGAAACAGATCAAACAAGTAGCTCACAGCAGCCCCAAATCAAACAAGTATGTGGTGAAATACTAAAATATAGTGATTAAAACAAATCAAGAAACTTATGATAGAAACTAGAAACAAAGAAATTCCTGATGCAGCAGCTTCCAAGTTCCAATAGCTTGTAGTAGCTCACAGCCCCACAGCAGCCCTGCAAATTAAAACCCTAATTGAGAGATTGTTTACCTTCAATGCTTTAAACGAGAAATTTAAACGAGAAGAACAGCCGTAGAGGCGCAGATCGTGTAGGATTGTTTACCTTCGATGCTCGACAAGAATACGAAAGCAGCCGCAGATCGTGTAGGAGGTCGTGGTCGACGAGGAATCAGTTGCATCCATGTAAGCCCCAAAATCCACCAACACATGACACGTGTTTTTAAACGATAAATCAAAATAGGTCCCAGATTTTTCAAACCGAAAAATGTAATTAACACCTTAAACACCCCACTTTAATGAACTTTACAAAATAATTGATGTTAATTAAACATTCAACAACCAAAAACTACATTAGAGTTGTTCACAAAAACCTTGGTTTTAAACCAACAAAGAAAAACCCAAACATGTTTGATCCGAATCCTTGCAAGGCAATCCGATCACAACCGCATTCAACCCTTCCGTTCACCTGAAAACACCATAATTAAGTCACCATTAGTTCATTAGAACTAAGTAAGATCACCATGCCCACCCACACGAGCTTACATGACCAAAATAGTCAATTTTGGTCAAATTCAACACTTGGCGTATGAGTTTGGCGTATCTGGGGCGTATCACAGAAAATTTGTGTGGTTGGCGTATCCATAGGCGTATCCACTGGCGTATGATACTCCAGCACCACCTGAACGACCAATTTTTCTGTTTTACGCCATCTCGACCCATTCCACTCGATTCCGACCATTCCAATACCCCCATAAACATTGTATAACACCATATAATCATATTGAACACCATAATTCACCAATTTATGACCATCATGGTCATAATATCAAACGATTTACTAACGGGTCGTTTGCACCCAAAACTCCTTTGAAATCTTATTCCACAAGATTTCTCAAGTTAAGTAAACCACACCACTTGTGTTTTACTAACTTGACTACACCCAACAAAGGACATTCACACACCATGTGAATAATCCAATGTCATGATCACACCACTTGTGATTCAAAACACCAATTTGAGTTGACTTCAATTACAATTCACACACCTTGTGAAATAATTAAAATCATTCAACACATACAAATTAACACCAAGTCAATCATGAACTAGCATAAAAACACCATACCAACAAAAATCAAGCAATATATATCACCTATTGCTTATTATTGTCTATCAACAAGCACCAATATCATCTATTCACCATAAAGTCAATCTTCCACAACATATTCATTCATGCATAACACCATTTACACATAACAAATAGAAGATTGGGTTACTTACCTTGATCCAACGCGCTATCCTCTATAACCAATTCCTTCCCGGGTCGTTTGGTGCCACTTACACCTACACTATCAATTCCTATTATCACAACTAATAGGTTTAATATAAAGTTTGACTACAATTAGTCAAAATACACCCATTCACCCCAATGTCACCATTTTAACTTAATTACTTCCAATTGACCCTTAACCATAACAATTCCCCTTTGTTGAGTTTATGCACCCACCTATTTCATATCACCATAGGTTTTAAGCCAATTTTTAAGTTAATTACTCTACTTGGCATTTCATCAAACACCATGTATGCACAAGTTCTTCTCCTAATGATCATTCATCATTAACACATCTATGTAACATCCATTATTTTGTTTAAAAATGATCAATCTCAACAATTTTCCCACAAACTACAACAATATAGTGATAATCATCAAACCCCCACCTTTAAACACTACTTTACACACCATAGTCATCAACTCCATGTAAACCCCAATTCCCCCATTTTCATAACATGTAAATCATGAAAGAAAACAATCAAAAGTTGTTCCTATATGATTATCAACATCATTAACAACATTTGACACTCTAAAAACACCAAATTTGAGAGTTTTACCCATCAAACCCACACCCCCAATGGTGACCCACGAAATTTTCACCATAATCACCCAAAAATCATACCTAAATGTAGTATGAAGCAAGGAGAACTCAAAATCTTGGTTGCATTAAAGATCCTTGCAGATTTGAAGCCTCAATTTTGAAGATTAAAGTTTCTTCTTGTTCTCCTCTTGTCTGGGTCGTCTCCAACACACATACACACATGAAGTGTGTGTATTTTGACCAAAGTCAATATTAAACCCCCTTGTTATTTAACTTTCAGCTATTGGCACTTCTAACCCCTCAATTTACATGTTAAAACTAATGAATCATGACTAACTTAGATAAGTTAGTTAACATCACCATATGTTATATTTTTAAATCAAGTATTTATTAAAAGCACCCACCAAATAATATTTAGATAATTAAATCATACAAAACACCCTTTAATTAAAATAAACACAATCATACACCAATTATGTTTAATTTATAATATTTCACCAAAATGGATTGTTACAATCCAGCAGCCATGGAGGTCGACGAGGATGAGGACTGAGGAGAATGAATGAGATCGTGAATGCAATTAGGTTTAGGGATGTATTGTGAAATGTGAATCTTGATATTAGAAATCGACTGAAATGCTGAATACGTAATCTAAGTGGGCTGGCCCGGTTATTAAGTGGACTGGAAGTAGTAAAGTTGGGCTATAGTCTACTAGTTCAATAAATTTAAACGGGTTATTCGGATACCCGAAAAACCCGAATTTGCAAAATCCTTATATCCGAATCCGATCCGTTTATACGAAAATCTATTTCGGGTTCAGATATATCCGACCCCAAAAACCCGAAAATCGATTCGAATTGAGTTTTTCGGATTTCGGATACGATTCGAGTTTCGATTTTTTTCGGGTTTCAGATTTTTTAAACACCCCTACTTCCATGAGATCGGTCCACCTGCTAACATAAAGATATACCCCGAAGTGGATTTCTTGTCATCTTTGCATTTAGAAAAGTCAGAATCAGAGTAACCAACCACTTCCAAATTATCACTTCTCCTATAAGTCAGTTTGAAGTCTTTTGTCCCTTGAAGATATCGAAGCACTTTCTTAGCTACCTTCCAGTGATCAAGGCCAAGATTAGTTTGATAACAGTCAAGCATTCCAGCAATGTAAGAAATATTTGGATAAGTACAGAGTTGAGCATACATAAGGCTCCTGACTACAGATGCATAAGATATCATTCTCATTTGTGCCTTTTCAGCCTCAGTCTTCGGACACCTAAAAGAACCGAAGACATCTCCTTTAACTACTGGAGCTACAAAGGGAGATCAGTTTTTCATGTTGTAGCGTGTGAGGACCCGTTCAATGTAAGCCTTCTGAGATAAACCCAAAAGTCCATTGACCCTATCTTAATGTATTTCGATGCCAATAACGTAAGAGGCCTCTCCTAGATCCTTCATGTCGAAGTTATTCGAAAGGAAGCGCTTCGACTCATGCAACATATCTAAGTTGTTACTTGCCAGAAGAATGTCATCGATATAAAGGACAAGTATAGTAAAGCTGCTCCCACTCATCTTGAGGTATGTGCATAGATCCACTTGATTCTTCAGGAAACTGTGCTTCTTCATCACTTCATCAAACTTAAGATACCATTGACGTGAGGCTTGCTTTAACCCGTATATGGATTTCTTTAGCTTGCAGACTAAATGCTCTTAACCTTCAGGTATGAAGCCCTCAGCCTGTTTCATGAACACGTCTTCATACAAGTCACCGTTTAGGAAAGCAGTTTTGACGTCCATCTGATGCAGCTCTAAGTCAAAATGAGCTACGAGTGCCATCACGATCCTTAAGGAATCCTTTCGAGAGACAGGAGAGAAGGTCTCTTGATAGTCAATTCCCTCTTTCTGAGTGAAACCTTTTGCAACCAATCTTGCTTTGAAGTGTTCAATGTTCCCATTCGGATCAAGTTTTGTTTTGAACACCCATTTACATCCTACGAGTTTTACTCCGTTGGGTAGTTCTACCAAATCCCAAACATCGTTTTTCTTCATGGAATCAAGCTCATCAGTCATAGCTTTCTTCCATTCAGAAGACTGATCACTAGTAATGGCTTCATGATAAGAGGTAGGATCAGTAAACTTTCCGGCATCCATTTCAGCTTCAGTCAGGTAGGTTACATAATCATCAAAGTTAGTAGCACTTTAGGCCTAGATGACCTCCTGAGTTGATTAACGGGTTCAGCATGACTGGTATTGCTTTGATGTTGATTAGTTGAGGTGCCTTCATTCTTGGTAAAATTTGGAGTCATAGTAAGCCCTGATTGTGTCGGAGTTGGTGCAGTGAAGTTCGGAGTTGCATGGTGTACAAGAAGAGTGGTCGGAGGTAAGTTAGTCGACGAGTGTATCCCCACGCGTCTTGTACTTCTTGCAAATCAGAATTAGGATTTTCGCTGCTCCCACTGACCTTAGAATCCTTAAGGAAATAAGCATGCTTTATTTCTACAATTCGAGTGACATGGGTAGGACAATAGATCTATAACCCTTTGAGTGATCGGGATACCCGATGAAGTAACATGTAATAGTTTTCATGTCAAGCTTCTTTAAGAAGGGATTATAGAGTTTAGCTTCGGCAAGACAACCCCATACTTTCATATATCTAAGACTCGGTTTCCTTCCTGTCCAAAGTTAATAAGGAGTTTTAGGGACAGATTTCGAAGGAACTCTATTGAGTATATAAACTGTTGTCTTTAAGGCCTCGGTCCAGAGGAATGAGGGTAAATCTGAGTTGGCTAACATACTGCGCACCATGTTCATTAGGGTTCTATTTCTCCTTTCAACAACACCATTTTGTTGAGGAGTACCGGGCATGGTGTACTGGTTCACGATCCTCTGGCCTTTACAAAACTCATAAAATGGACCAGAAGCCTGACTCACATCAGTATGTCTACCATAATATTCACCTCCTCTATATGATCTCACAACTTTTATTTTAAAATTTAGTTGATTTTCAACTTCAGTTTTATAATCTTTAAAAGTTGTAAGTGATTCAGATTTATCCTTGATTAGATACAAGTACATGTAACGAGAATAATCATCAATAAAAGTGATAAAAAAAGTATGTACAGTTATTCCAACAATGGTGTAAGGGCCACTGATATCGGTGTGAATAATTTCTAATAAATTAGAACTCCTAGTGACACATTTCTTAGTTGTTGTTGTCATTTTGCCTTTAAGACATTTGACGCATAAGTTGAAATGTTGGAATAGATCTTTGTTGCTCGTTGCAGCTTTGATTTTTACAATGGTTGGTTCGGTTGAAGAGGATGCACCAACACCAACGGAACTTTGAGCACTTCGTGTGCTTGCCATTGAATTGAGATTGAATTAAGAAGTAGGTGATCGTTTTTTAGCGTTTTTAATCGTTGTCAAGCATTTTCGAGCGTTTAAGAGCGTAAGAGAAGAATAGATGTTGTGTGATCAAACGAAAACACCTCCCATATATTTATACTTTCTTTTAAGGGCAAAATGGTCAAAAAAAAGTGTGTTAAATGGCTAGAAACGGCTATTTTTTGATTAACCGTAACCGGCTACCGGGTCACACAACAGCTAGGTTTTTTGAAAATGTAACCGGTTAACCGGTCTTTACCCGGTCAAAAAAACCGGTTTTACTTAAACCGGTTATAAACCGATTTGTGCTACAAAAAAGGAAACCAGCCTCGAACCACCGGTTCTTGCTATGCTCTAAAACCGGTATCCAAAACCGGTTTGTAATCGGTCTAATAACCAATTCGGTTAGATTAACCGGTTTTTTTGTGCACCTCTACCTTATATTTGGTGTTAGTAATATGTTATTATTATATATCTGATATGTTTTTTTATCCTAGTTATGTTTCCGAACCAATGGCTCCACACACTGCTGTACAAAAAACAAGTCCCTTCACCAACAAGAATCTCGCCAGGCAGACACTTATTCTGATTGTGGTCAAAGTCGTGGTCATGGGTTGTGGTCGGGGAGACCAATCACCCACTGCTCAGCCGTACTGTTTCACTTCATTCAAGTGGCCTCCTCCACCATATTGGACCAACCTGATCTCAAGTGCTCATCCACACCTAGCTATGGCAACACATGCATACTTACTACACTACGACCCAACTCCACTTCATGAAAGCTTAGACTTCGACTCAATCCGGGTAATTCAACAAGTTATGCACCCATTGACATCGAAAAACCACTTTATACTTTGTTCATCAACCAGCCTGAATAAACTTGGTATATGGATAATGGAGCCACTACTCACATAAACAATCAAGGTAGCTTCTCACCTTGTTTTATTTGCACCATTTTACGAAAAATATTTGTTAGATCGATGTGTTCGTGTTAAAGGACGGACAGACAAATAAACAAACTTGTCCAATATATTTTCACTCTTCAGTAGGGTCTGGAGATGGACGAAAACAAACCTTACTCTTATCTCAATTAAGATCGAGATGCTGCTCTAAAGGGGTTCCGTGTTCATGTTAAAGGACATGACAACCAAACTCTTTCACCCCCTTTTCACCTTTAATATTTAATCATGTTCTTTATGCACCCAGTCTGGAGGTGACAATTTTTACCCATATCAAAGAAAATGGGTTGGTTTGAGTAAACAATTGTAGTATAATGGGATGAAATGGGTAACATCATTATATTGAATAGGTTGAAATGGGTAGCACTTAAACACAATGCGGGTCAAGATGGGTAACCAAAAAACATTTAATAATGATTAATAACATATTTGATGAGAAAATCACTAAAAATTATACAAATGGACTATTTGTTTACTTATAGCACATCTTAAGTTAAACTAAATTGATTTTTTTAAGAACAATCCATTTAAACCCGAAATGATTTTGCTTAAGACTCTTTTTGACTCGCACCCATCCTGACCCGCACTCATTCTAACATGTTATCCAACCCAACCCAACTCGTCCATTTTGTCAGGCATAACCCAGTCTAATAAGAAAAATTATGTTTGCCACCTCACACCTGATAATCTAATTTCTATTGAGTTTGACTCTTTCGGTTTGATTTTTTGGTTTGCCTATGGGTGATCTCAAGACTTAACCTCCTTCCTTAATGCAACAGTACTAGTGATCTTTGTCACCAATATTACATATTGTTTCTTAGTGACGTTTAAAATTTTCCTATTGACTTATCCTTTAAGCAGTGACAGAGCTTGGGCGGAGTAAGAGGGGGCGGAAATTTTTGAAACCCATAATACATGTTAATTTTTTGAAGCGAGGGGGACGAAACCACTATTTTTAACTAAAAATAACATTTCTGCCTAAAAATTAACATTGCGGACAGAAAAAGGCCATTGCCTTTAAGCAAAAAGTTTCAAGTTTATTCCATTTTCTATCAATTCTACAACCTCAATCATTCTTTTGCCCATGCACAACATCTCAAAATGCAGAGGTAGAAAGAAATTTTCATTTGATAAACAATATTTTCTAATTCTACTTGCCCAAGCTTCTCTGTCTATTTGACATGACCACCTATATACGATATACTTTATTTTCTTTCAAGCAAAAACCACAACGACAATACTCCTACTCAATTGCTATACAATTGAAAACCTTCTTATCAACATCTTTGTGTGTTTAGTTATCTTTGTTTTCCGAGTAAATTACGGTTTTGGGCCTTGTGGTTTAAATATTTTAACTATTTTAACCCAAAATAGAATCTTATATCAATGTAATCCCTGTGGTTTAAAAAAATTACAATTTTGGCCCCTAATCATAGTTAGGTTTGGGGTCAAAACTGTTGGAATAATTAAGTTTGGGGGGCAAAAATGTTAGTTTTTTAAACCACATTGACTACATTGATAGAAAATTATATTTTAGGTTAAAACACTTAAAATACAAGGACAAACAATGTAATTTACTCTTGTTTCCTTTTCACCCACTCATCATTATACACAACCTTCAACATTGCTCTAATCCTTGCATTTTTCTTGGGTTCCCGAGGCATAAATGCCTCCATCTCCAAATCCACCAAATCACCATTTGTTGACACTTAATTATTTATGAAACCATATTTTCCATTTGCTACTCAACATCACCGTGCTACCAAATCATAAGATTTTCTAATGGACTCCTTAAATCTTTTTTTTTTCGGAAACAAATTCAACCCAATACCTCTCAAGTTCAAAATAGACCACCTCATCCACTTCACCTAATCCATCTTAGAGGTGCTCAAATCGGTTCGGTTTTCAAATTGGTCCGGTTTTGTCAACGGATGGTCAAAACCGGTTTGGGTGAAAATCGGTTTGGGAGATGAGGATGTCAAACCTATAGGAACCGGTTTGGACCGGTTTGGAGGGGTTGTAACCGGTTTGGAGGGGTTAAAACCGGTTTGGGAGATGAGGATGCCAAACCTATTACAAACCGACGGTTCGGACCGGTTTGGAAACCGGTTTGGGTGAAACCGGTCTGGGAAACCGAACCGGTTTTTTTGCCCATGTCTAATCCATCTCCACTACTGGCCCACCAATGGCCACTCATCTTACTCCTCCATATCGCTAGGACACCATTAGCCCACACAACCAAGGCCCAAACACCTTAATTACTCTCAAACCAACTCTAAACACCCGCCCAAAAGAAAGAAAAAAAAAGTCCTAAATTACTCTCATAGTCTCATCCAACCATATTCACATATTATTGTCACTTTTGATTGTATCCTATCTCATAACATGAGATTACTTTGTAAATGTATAAGGAGACATATAAATGAAGTAAATCATTTTAAAGAATAAAATTCTACCAGTTTAATACTTAATTTAGAACATAAAGCAAATGCTAAATCAACACTCACCTCACTTGTTGAAAAATAGTTTTGTTTGAGTAACCTCAGAATATAAAACGTTTAAATCATATTATTGTATCATGTTTATTTGTCTACCTTTTCTAATTAATCAAAGTTTATAATGATACATGACATATTACTAGAATACTTCAACTTTTATTTCTCGTCCTTTTCTCACGTTAAATGCATCTCATTTTGCATAATAAAATTAAATATTTAATATATGTTTATACATTTTAAAATTACAAAAAGATTTTTTAACACATTATAAATATATTAATATTAAAAAACACCTTTTAAAAAATAAAATTATTATAAAACATAAAATTTTCAAAAACAGTTTTTTAAAACGAAATGTTTAAACAAAGAAAATTTTGAAAAAATTATGTTTTAAAGAAATAATAATATAATTTTATTATTCAAAGTTATACTAAATTTTAATCGTTTTTCATATTAAAAAACCATTTTATATTATCTAAATTTTTATTGAAGTCATTTGCTATATATTTTTTATTTAACTCGTATATCGTTACACGTTGCTAACTTAATAAAAATTATGTCCTCAATAAAAATAGATAAATAAATAAACTTAGTGGTGTAAAGGCACTAAATTCAAACCACCACTACATAAAGTATCTGTTTCGAAATGACATGAGACAAAAACAGTAAGACATTAATTGATTGGATCTATAGTTTTTTAAACGGCTAAACTTACTCTCCACCTAAATTACACAATAATTACACCTTTGCATGGAATTGAATCCATGACCTCTCATTCTTAGAGGCAAGCCTCTACCAAGTGGGATATTCTCACATTTGATTGGATCTATATAATTTAATTAATCACCAAGGCAGTCTCAATGGTACCCGAGATTATTTAAAATATGAGGTTTTGGGTTCAAAACCCTCCCACAGCGAAAAAGGGGTCTGAGGAGGGTCCGGGTTTTTCCAGTGGGGTTTCCTTCTGAGGTAGTTTGGTGACTCATGAAAGATCCAAGTAACTAAACCTTGATGACATGGTCTGAAAACAGTGGGTTTACACGATTGAAATATTAGCCGTAACAAAAAAAATTTATTTAATAAATCAGGATTGATTAGTCAAATTTGAAAGGCATCAAAGACAAACACGCAATTAGCAAAATCAAACAGGCCCACCGAAACACTTCAATTTGATCCCAAATCCCACCAATCAATTCTCAATTTCAAATTCAATGATATCTTCGTGAGCATCAATTATCTCGAATCAAAGTCACTTTAATGGAAGAAAAATCACGGGTTTTGTTAATTTGTTCGTATTTCAAACGGGTCATTCTCAGGAATATGATTCACAGTTCTAAGCAGATGGCAGAAGAAGACGATAAATCATAAGATTTAAGGGGCTTATTTGCTCCGTTTTGTTCCGAAGATGTAAAAGGTAACCAGCCACCAGGGTTTGAGTTTAAGTCTGATTTGAATTTGAAATTAGTTTTCAAAACGGGGTGTTCTCATGATTATGATTAGGATTTGATTTTAATTTGAATTTGATCAGAAGACGACGATCAGTTAAGGGATACATTCAATAGTTCTGCTCTGTTTGTTTCGTGAACATGTAAAAGGAATTAGGGTTTGATTTTGAATTTGAAAATGGGGAGGGAGAAGAAAGACATGAACCCAGTGATTTTGAGAATTGGGCTTGCTTTAGCTTTTTCTCTTGGTGGGATGCTTTGTACTTTTATAAGAAACAACAGCATCAAACCTGCTAAATCTTCATCCGAACATTCGAAATCTTCAGGTTTGTTTTTAAATTTGAGTTTTTTGTTTTAAAAATTCCAGTTGTTTCATGTATTTGATGAACATATGTTTGTTTAGATGGCAATAATCAGGAGATTTCACTAAGGAGTTCAGAAAGTGAGCATCATGCATCTCTTGAAACTGCAAATTCCTGCCAATTTGATCCATTGAGTAGTGATATACATGTAAGATTCTTGATTATGCTTTTAATTCAAGTTTCAAGTTTTGATGCTGTTAGGTTCTTGAATGTTTCATGCTAATCTACCCATATAATATACTTAGTTAAAGAATGTCTGGAAAAGCAATCACACTATTTATTTGATGTTAGGATAGTTTTTAGTTTGTGGGTACAAGTGATTAAGGGGCATTGAGTGTTTTTGGGTGAAGAAAAGTTGCTTATTTTCGGGTGAAATAAGCAATTTTCGGTTAGTGTTTGAGATTGCTTATATGAAACTTATTAGGTAATGTTTGGAACTACAATTAAACTATTTATTGTGATTTGATGTTTAGAAAGTTTTTAGCGTTTAGATAAAGTGATTACGGGGTGTTTAGATGAAGAAAGTTGCTTATTTTAGTGTGAAATAAGCGGTTTTTATTAAGTTTTTGTGGCTACTTATTTTGATGTTACAACCCACAGTCTAATACTTTAAATGATATATGAACTTTTTTGGTCTTGTGAACTTCAATTTAGACTCATATTTGACTTTAGAGGTCAAATGGTACAATTTTTAACAAGGATCAGATATATGTTCCTCTAAATTTTGAAGAAAAACTTCATGAATTGTGTAAATTGATTACAAATACCATGTAACATAAATTATTCACCTTTGATATGTGAGAAAACTGATACTAATTTTGATCTCAAGAGTAATAAGTTTGACCTCACATTTCACAACATTGGTTTGTATGTTATCTGCAGCAGAATTCCTTGTATGACAAAGATTCTTATCTTCTTCCTGAATTTAACGACCTCGTGAAAGAATTTGATTCAACTACCATAACAACGAATCTCGACGTCGCTATATCAAATGCAAATTCACCACCAAAAGTCAACTCGCTGGCCAAACTTGACAGCCAAGAGCAAGAAATCAATAATCTAAGAAACATGGTCAAAATGCATAAGGAACGAGAGCGGAATTTAGAAGTTCAATTACTCAAATATTATGGTCTAAAAGAACAAGAAGCTGCAATCATGGAGCTTCAAAACCGTCTTAAATTAAACAACATGGAAGCTAAGCTTTTTGCTTTAAAGATCGAGTCATTAGAGACCGATAACAAGAGATTAGAATCACAAATGTTGAATTATAACAAAGTTTTAACGGATCTTGAGGCTGCACGTGCCAAAATCAAAGTTCTTCAGAAGAAATTAACATCAGAAGCTGCACAGAATAAAGAACGGATTTTGGATCTTCAACAACGAGTTGAGAAAATGCAGAAAGATGAAGATAACCTTATAGTCGGGATTGATCCAGAGATTGAACTAAAGCTTTGTCGATTGAAGGATTTGGAAATTGAAGTCAATGAATTGAGAAAGTCAAACTCTAATTTGCAGGTTGAAAAATCTGAGTTGACTCAGAGATTGGAGCAGGTCCAAATTCTTGCTACATCAGTCATGGAACACCAAGAAGTAAGATTTTTTCATTCTCATATTTCCGTTTGATGTATATACCAACGTTGTTTAAAAGCAGTTAGAAACCGATCGAACCGCCCAAATTTAACCGAGTAGGCCGGTTTGTCTGTTTGAGGCTCAAACGGTTCGGTTTATTGTTCAGCTTCATGTTCGTTGGCTTAACGACTCAGTCCAGTTTGAAACTTGGAACGAACCACGTAAACCAAATCACGTTACACATGTATTATGTATACATGTTTTTACTTTTTTGGAATATGTATGTATCGTATCGTATGTAATAACTAGAAATAACTCATTTTATTGGCATAATCAGAAATAACTCATCAAGATCAATACGCATCATTGGTGTAAATTCATATTCGTTTAAGATTTTATATTGACGTAAATAGTTTTTTATATATGCATTTACATTAGTCTAACAAAAACTTACATAGGTCATAGGTGAAAAACCTCCGACACATGTGAATTTACACACACGTATAAAAGAAGAAAGCGTTGAAGTAATGTAATCATGATATTCGGGAAAAAAAATGATTCAGATCGATCTTGATAGGTTATCTCAGGTTTTCTCAGGTTTTCTCAATCCTATATCTATGTTTTATACATTTATAAATATCATATTTGATATATAACACAACATATCTTATTTAGTTTTTTTTTTCATAATTTTGTATATGATCATATTTATTATACAATTTTACATTTAAATATAAAATAAAAAATATTATATTTATGTAAGTTATATACTTGCAGTCGTAACCAAGATTGATATGAAAAGTTTGGATTCGAGCTCGTTTATTAAATGAGCTTCACAATAAGATTGGGCTCATTTAACCTCGACTCAAATCGAACTTATAACGAGTCAATCTCAACTCACGAGCTACTCGGCTTGTTTTGTTTTCCATGGTTTTCACAATCTTATTCTCAAACTTTTAATGAGTCGATCTCAGCTCACGAGCGACTTGGCTTGTTTTGTTTTTCATGGTTTTCACAATCTTATTCTCAAACTTTTGGTTTGAATTTATTAATTATATTAATTTTTCTTGCAGGTGGAAAAGCTTAAAACAGAAAGTGAGCATTTGAAGAACCAAAACGAAATACTAAGCAAGGAAATGGAGCAACTTCAAGCCGATAGATGCAGTGATGTTGAAGAACTCGTGTATATGAGATGGCTCAACGCTTGCTTAAGATACGAACTCAGAAATCACCAGCCTGGACCGGCTAAAACCATGGCTCGAGATCTCAGCATAACGTTGAGCCCCAACTCAGAACAGAAGGCTAAAAGACTAATCCTCGAATATGCAACCCAAGAAGGCGATGGCAAAACCGTTATAAACATTCCAGAACTCGGCGGTTCTGATCAATGGTCAAGTCCTTCGTCTTCTAATCTCATGAATTCCAGTGAACTCAAAGAAGATTTAGTTGATCATCGATCATCTCGTAAAAGCAGCTATAAGTTTTTGGGTAAGGTAGTGAAGTTTTTGCGACGAAATGACCCCGACCATTGCAGCCAATGTAGGAACTCGTCATTAGAACGAGTTGAATCAGTTGAAGAAGATGTGGGTTCGTGTAGTGATTATTCTTTCGGGTATTCATCTAAACGCTCTATGGATTCACAAATGCCGATTGACAGGCATAGTGATTTTGGGCGGATTGATTCGATTGCAGAAGGCGGTGCTATTGACTATGGCTCGTTTTCTTCATCGGACAGTCGAAAATCTGAGCTCTTGAAATACGCAGAAGTTTTACAAGACTCGTATCGGAAGCCGACGACCAGATATCGCTGGAGATCGACACCGTTTAGTTCGTTTTGATGATTAGTTGTTCATATCTGAAGTAGAAATGTAAATTTGCTGATTTTGTATGTTTATAACTTCAAAAACACAAACTTGTTATAGTCCCGGGTTGTTTGGATGTTGCTCTAAAGCAACCCATTAGTCTTGTTTAAATTAAAGAAAATAAATAAATAAATAACTTAAAGTTTCAAAGAATATGGGACTTACAAAAGCTAGGTTTGGAACCATAATTTGTAAAAAAAAAAAAAAAAAAATTGAAATCTGTTGTTGTAATTAAAATTTGTGATGCTTAACAAAACAATAATACAGTAGCCATATCTGTCATGTCACTTATATTTCAAAGAAACATGTTATTGTTTTATTTTAGATCTAATTTCAACTTTCAATAAATTTTGCAACCAGAATCTCAAGATTGTAAGTTGCATTCCAATTTATTGACCTTTAGCAAACCAAAGATCCCCCCGTATTTTGTTTACAGTTATTAAATATAGAACTAACTAACTTACCAAGCATATTCTCACTTTCTAGTAGGGTCTGGGTGAAGTATGAAGACAAGCCTTACCCCATCTCAGTTAGGATAGAGAAGTTGCTCCGAATGAGTCCGCAGCTCAAAGTTATCGAAGTTAATCATTCTAATATTTTTAATGTTATTTTTACAAAATAAGTTAAATAAGGTTAAAATTAGTTTAATTTTACTTTCGTACCACATATATATGATGATCTCAGTCTTTCAAAATCATCAACTTTTAATCTAGGTCATTGATTGTTTTTAAAAATCTATTAGAAGCAGCGGTTTACGGTGGTTATATGCTATCTCTCATATCAAGTCGTAGTTATTGATGATTTCACACACTTATGACCGGAAATTTCAGTCAGGGATTTAAAGCATAAGAAGGTGTTATGAATGCAGTTGATATTGCATCTTTGTGTTAAAAAATTGTGTGTCAAAAATTCAAATTGAGAAGTTATAAAATCGGACAGTGAGGAGGTTATAACATGGGAAATGATGGTTTGTTTAAATTAAAAGTGTGCATGTATATTATTTAACATGCTTCTCTTTAATTTTTACAAGTAATAAATGTGTTATTATAAGGTGAGTGGATCATGATCAAACAACATACTAATATGTCAAGCTATTATTTTATTAATTTATTTTATAAATAAGTATTTTTATCTTATGTTCAACTTTTAATTTTGTTCAGTTCTTTATTTATATTTTTTTATTTTTGTAAATTCAAGGAAAATAGTAGCAATATTATAATTATTAAACATAATGTCATTTCAGTTAATACAATTATACAAATCTTCATTATTTATTCCTATTGTGTTTTCTTTCTACCAAGCTTGTAAGTTGTATCTTGTACGCATCCTTTTATAGTAAACAAATATTGCTTTCTTCTTCTTTTTTTTTAAAAAAAAATGATGATTTTTACATTATAAATCAAACTACCCGGTCAAAGAGGGGTAAAAATTTAAATGTTTTACTAAATAAGATAGATTATTATAATCATATTATTATGACAAAGTACTCTATAAAATTAATGAAATAAATTTTACTAAAGTAATTATGCGTATGGTTATTTTAAGTATTTTAATAATAAGTATTAAACAAGATATATTTTCCGTGTAATTATGTGATTAAATAAATAATAAGGTGGGAAATGATTTGAAGAATGAAAAACGGTTGCCAACAGACTAACAGACTCTCTATATACGTATAGGCTATAAATAGACTTACACGTGGCTTCAAACGCCATTGAAACACACAGTGAAGCTTAGCACATTCTTCAACAATATCACTGGTCCACTGGATTTGATTTCGTTCACTATGGCAATGAAGGTCTCATCTGCAACCCCTCCACCACCGTTGCCGCCGTTACTTCCGGCCACCAACCACCGCACCGCCCTCTACGTCGGCGACCTTCACCCAGACACCACCGAGAACGATCTATATCTACTTTTCTCCATGATCGGACCTTTGAGTTTTGTTCGTGTATGCAGAGACCGTTTCTCCCGCAGATCCCTTTGCTACGGTTACATCAATTTCTACAATCCTTCTCACGGTAAGCATTTATAATTGAATTGTTCTTTCGTTTCCTAATTGAGTACAATCGATTTTCATTGCCTAATTGTTACGTACCATACTGAATAGACTTCGTTCGTTTTTTTGTATGATTGAATCGATTTCGATCGAATTTTTCATTTTATTATCAAGTACGCTCTTGAACCACACTGAATAGCGTTCATGCGTTTATATTTTGATTAAATTGATTTTAAATAGAGTTTGTTATTTGATTGCAAAGTTCCAAGTACCTAATTATCGCGATTAAACGACACTGAATAAATTTCTTTCGTCTTTTGCTTAATTTGACTGAAATTTGACAGCGTATGTGGCCCTGTCGAGTTTGAATCATGCTGACTTGAGGGGAAAACCAATGAGGATAATGTGGTGTCAGCGAGACCCGGTTACGAGAAGAACTGGAATCGCTAATCTGTTTGTGAAGAATCTGAATTTGGCTGTTACAGATATGAAATTGGAAGAGGTCTTTGGAAAATTTGGGAGGATTCTTTCTTGTAAAATTGCCAAAGATGATAATGGCAAGAGTAAGGGTTTTGGGTTTGTTCAATTTGATTCAGAGGAATCGGCTAATATTGCTCTTAAAGCCCTAGATGGAACTACCCTCGATGAGAAAATCATGTAGGCTTCTTGTTTATATTTTGATAGTTTATGTTTATAAATTTCTGATTCATGTTTTAGTAACTATTAAAACATGGTCTCTTGTAAGATCTTGATCTTGGTAGTTTATGTTTGTTACTTTCTAATTCACGACAACTTAAACAATGTTTCATGATAGTTTATGTTCATTACTTTCTGCTTCATATTTTAATAACAGTTTACACATGATTTCTTGTTAACATCTTGATAGTTTATGTTCGTAACTTTCTGATTCATGTTTTAGTAACACCTTAAACGTGGTTTATTGTCAAGATCTGTGGCAAAGTTTCTCAGAAAAAGTGAAAGAAAGGAACCTGAGTTTACAAACGTGTATGTGAAGAATCTTGAGTTGGATTTCACTGAGAATCTCTTGAAAGAAAAGTTTTCTGAATATGGGAATGTCACAAGTGCTGTGATCATGAAGGATGCTGAAGGGGTATCTAGAGGCTTTGGGTTCGTCAATTTCGAGTCACCTGATTGTGCGAAAAAGGCGATTGAAGCTCTAAACGGTGCAGTAATTGGTAAACAAGGCGTCATAACTTGTTCATTTTTAGTTTTTACACGATACATTGCTGTTTATAGGTTTTTGAGTATACACTTTTGCACATGAAAGCAGGTTCTAAGGAGTGGTTTGTCGGAAAGGCTATGAAGAAAGATGAAAGAGAAGGGTTCTTGAAACTTTCTCATCAGAAGGACAAGAAAAATGCTTCAAATCTTTTTGTTAAGAATCTTGCTATATCTGTGGATGAAAAAACTCTTGAGGCAACTTTTGGTGATTTTGGGAATGTAGTTTTAACCAAAATTATTCGCCATAAATCCGGGGTCAGCAAAGGTTTTGGATTCGTGTGTTTCTCTAATCCAGATGAAGCAAAGAAAGCTTGTGATTCTCTTAACGGTGATTAATTTGATTGTATCTTGCATTCTTTTTTTATTAATCTTTTAATTCGATGCATTTTTAACCAAAATTTGATCTTGGTTTTATTAAATTCATGTAGGGAAACTTTACCATGGGAAACACATGAATGTTGGTATTGCTGTGAGCAAAGAAGAATGTGCACAAAGATTACAAGCTCGTTTAGCATCACAAAATATTTTTGCCAACAATCAGTATTTCAATCCGTATTATGGTATGCAATCATATGGTAGAACACCTATCTATGATCCTTATTGGCAGCCAAACATTTATAAAAGTATGCAAGTTTTTCCAACTTTTAAACCAGAGATCCATCAGGTATTCAAAATTGAAAGCCATTTTGTTTCTACCAATTGTTTTTAAAGTTTTATGACTAATACGTACTTGTTATGAGATTAGGAAGGTGTTAACTCGAGCTATGAAAAGGATCAAAAGTGGTTTAAGAGCTTTAATAAAGCTTATTTCTCAGAAGGGTCATTAGCCAAGGTGGCTCATCAGGTCTTAATTTATACTAATGCCTTAATCATTTTATATAGGAATTTAGATTATTGTTATTCTTAATTAATAAGTTTCAACATGTAAGTGCCAAAATCGTTTTATTTAAGAATTTAGATTTTTTTTTTTTGTAATCTGAATTGACACATTGTAAGTATTTGCACCCCTTTTGTACTAAGAAATATACAAGTAATGCATGGGTTGGCTTGCAAACTTAGTTCATGTGTGTAGTACTAGATGATGCAATTTTGACCCGTTAACATATTTGTGTTGTTGCAGAATCTAAGTGGCATGAAGGGCTGTGGTAGACAAAAAAATCCAGATTACAGGGGTCAAGAAAGGCACTTTTGAATGTGCAAGTTAAGGATGAAGAAGCTGGAGCAAATGACGGTGTGTTTGGTTTACAAGGGAACTGATTTAGTCTGTAAATGTGTGTTTCATACAACATGTGATTTGATTTGATTTGATTTGATTGCTGTTTCATGAATGAAGATTTTCAAAAGCATGAATTTTGTGATATATCGGTGAATCATTTAACTGGATTTATGATAGTACGCACAAACTTTAGTTTTAAATAAATTTCAACTTTTTAGGTTAATTGCTTTCAATCTTTATCTTAATAATAATAACAAATGAAAATAAAAATAATTAGATACTTATGTGTCATTATTCTATGTCATCTAGTTTTTTTATTTCGTGCCTCACTCTAAAAATTTCTTATATTTAACGTGTTTAGATAACTTAAATTGTAAAAATACAATACATAAAATAATGAAAAAAGGGAGATATTTAAAAATCTAAGTTAAGTTTTTATAAATTCGTATATGTGTAAATATAAATTGTATTTTAGGCTTACTCAATTGTGCTAAAACTAAATATTTAAAGAACTAACTATACTTAAATTGAATTCATATATATCAATTACATAAAACAAAAAAAGTTAATACTTAGTTTGAAAACAAATAATAATAAATCAACTTAACTGAATTTTTAATTATCACAACAAAATTCACTTCTTAAAAACATATTTTATAATTATCACTTAACAAATTTGAATTTGTTTATTATGAAGCAATATGTATGCAATTTTTGTTTTTAGGTTGGGTAAATATGTATGTAAAACTTTTAACACTTTAGAGTAACTGATAATTAGTGAACAAAAAGTCAAAAACTACGTAAACCTTAACTCACCTTCTAATATATTTAGTTTCATATGTTACCCATAATTTTTTTATACAACAAAAGTTTATGGCACATCCCCTATACTTAACTTGTACCATAACTTCTTAAACACACATACACACAAATATTTAAAAAAACATACAATAATCGGTTCGTTTAGGTTAAAGTAGGTTAATGACCTACCTTAATCATTACCATAACCATTGCTTAAAGCAGGCTTCGGTTAAAATTGGTTATTATTGGAGGTGGTTATTGGTTATGATTATATTATCCTTACCCCTAACTAACAGGTAATCACTACCTAATTGTTATTAAAAAAAAACCTATTTACCTAGAACCGGAAGAAATTCCTAACAAAAAACTAAAAGCCCGGTGTCTCGAGACTCTAGTTACGAGTTAAGATCATTAACCATTACTATATATACATTTTACAAAGTTAATCATTAGTGAACAGTAAAATTATTTTAAAACTGAAAACCGCTTCAAATAATACCGAGTTCAGAGACAAAAAGACAAAAGCGTACACGTCGGAACCACCAAATGAAAGATTATAACCACCGCTTCAAAAGAAAAGAAATATAAACCGCCTCAAAAGATAATTATTTACAAGTTTCACTTTATACCCTGAACTTTAAACTTTTATTTTTAAATCTTCCTTCCACTTTACTCACATATATTTAATGTTTACATACTTTTAACACATCCTTATGTTATCGAATGATAGTCATAATTATATTAGTTTGATCGCAATTACCTCACAAACATTTATATAAATTTCAAACTCAAACGGTCACGGAAATTTTGCGCACTATTCGTAAGCTTATAACGCGTACGGATCTTATCAAATATTTGTATTTTTTATATGATTTATTTAATAATAATATTTAAATAATACTAATAATTAAATAATACTAAAAACTAAATATTCCTAAATAGTTAAATAATACTATTAAAATAATAATTACTATATATACATTTACA
This sequence comes from Mikania micrantha, assembly GCA_009363875.1. Lineage (NCBI taxonomy): Eukaryota > Viridiplantae > Streptophyta > Magnoliopsida > Asterales > Asteraceae > Mikania > Mikania micrantha. The sequence goes on from CM018684.1 coordinate 1,384,114, forward strand.
AGTGAACAGTAATACTAATTAAAAATACGTTTTTGTTTTATATTGACTGCTTCAAAACCATTCTAATTAATTCAAAACCGCTTCAAAAAACTACAAATAAAAATAGGAACCGCTTAAAAAAATTACAAACCGCTGTAAAAAATAAAAGTACAACCGCTTAAAAAATGAAGCATTGTTTTTAAAAGCGCTGCCAAAGAAAATTAAATTCAAGCGCTTCAAAAAATACACAAATTAGAAAAATGACACAACTTAACTGCTTCAAAAAATGGGCACCACCTCTACAAAAAAGCTACTGCATATATACATCTAATTAAATATAAATAGACGTTTGTTATATTTGAATTGCAAAAAAATAAAACCATGATCAAAATTGAACCTCTTTGCGGCATACAATCAGTTCTTTAGCGGGTAAGTTTCAAAAGGGGGAGATGAACTTGGCACCCACGCATACGGTGTGATCTATGCGAGGTGAGGTTGGTTCAAAATCAATGGATACAAATGACCACTTCAAAAAATTCCAAAAAAACAAAAACAAAAACCAATCGTATAAAACTAAAACATAATAGTTAAATAACAATATTTAAATAATAATTATAATTAGAAAACATTTTATTATTGTTTGATTTTATTCCTAAAAAATATGCGTTTATGTTTGGATAATTGGATTTGTAAGACGTGAGAGTGGCAATTAATTTGTTTCTTACGACAGATTGATGGTCGTTGCGGCTAATTCTTTTTATACATTTTAATGCGCGTGAAGTTGTAAATGCTACCGTGATCAAATATTCATATCAGTAGAACGAACACGTTTAGAAGTGACAACACATATTTACGTTTGATACACGAAATCATACCGGAATAACGCAGCAATACGCGGATAAACCCCTAGACAAAGAGAGGCCCAGACCGGCCCATTATGACCTTTTAAATGTGCAACATTAGGGTTCATGATGATCATATGCCGCTATAAGTATGCAGCCAAGTCGTCTTCATTTTTAGGGTTCATATTTCCACTTGCAGGGTCATCTTCGGTCGGTCGTTTGTCGTCATTCAGCGGCAGAGCGGCTCACATCTCAGGTAAACAGGTACTGAAATTCGATTATATTATTTATTTAATTGTTATTGCAAGTTTAGACCAGCAGCCGGAACTTCAATTAGGCTGTTTTCTTCGATTAGGTTGTTTTCGTAAATTTGGTCCTTGGATCAGCAGGCAACAGCTCCTCATTGTGTTTTTTAATTTGATGAAGTCCATATTGTAAAGTATTGGAGCCATGTATTGATATCATGAATACATTATTACAGTAGTTTGTCATATACATGAATGCGGTTGAAATGGGTTTAATTCGGGTTGTTCAGACACCTATAAGACATGGGGGAGATATCACAGTGGACATCAATGATTGATGGTTTATAAACGGATTATGGTCAATGTCTTTTTTCCTCATAATTTTTGCTTCTACTGAAAAAGAATTTTATAGAACATGCTAGAATTGTTTTGGGCGATAATTTTTGGACGATACACTTGATTTTATGAGAAACACAAACTCACTAAAATTGGTTTGGGTCTTTTGTGTACATGATACACTTGGGGTTGTCTTATGCTTGCTGTTGTAGTTTATATACACTTTAATAAGATCCAAATATACTTCATGATTGTTGTAGAACATACCAAGACACTTTCATTTTTTATGGGATTGATCATACTGTTCATGCATTTTGTGCCTGTTGGCATCTGACTTACAAGTGATTCTGGTCCTAGAGATTATAATCTGAACACAGTTTTATAATCTGTGGGATTAGTTGTTAATTATTGCCATTCGTATATGCAGTTCTGTGAATTTGTTGTGTTTAGTCTTTGCTAATTCTATGTTAGTTTTATCATGCATTTCTTCTATTTGTGTATGATGACATTTTGATCTGATCTCTAGAAACCAATTTATAAAAATTGTTGAAGATTTTTCAGTCAACCTGAATCTGATGGGAATGACAGACTCAAGAAGAACTTCATGGTTTTTGGGCTAAATATATGGCCGAAAATTCATCTAGCAGCAATGTTATTCATGACATTAAAGGGCTTTCAGGTTTTTATGTGATTCAACTTTAATATAGCCATAGTTTTATTGTTGGTATCTTTTGTCATAATAAAATTTTGATGAAAAAGGTAAACAGGTTGAATGTGTTAAATGATTCAATTTTACTATATTTGATTGCTTTTCTTCCTTTTTTAGTGCTATACTTTGCTATTTAAATTTTAAAAAAGAAATTGAACAGTACAGCCTTTATAAAAAAAATTGGTACCAAAATCAATATAAGAAAAAACAATAAGACAAAATAGTTGATAGTGAAAACTTTGAATGTATGAAAAGACACAAATTTTCTTTTTTATTTTTGTTTGGTTTTTACAAATTTCTGTGTGTGTAAACCCTGGATCGATGATGTACATGAAAAACTGCGTTATCTATCTGTTAATTCCTTAATTGGAACTGATGATAATATAGTCTTCCTGAGATCCGATTCTTATCCATCACAAATCCAACTCACAGTAAGTTAATCGTTGTTAGATTGGTCATGTTTTTATATCTGATAGCATAATCTGTTCTTAAAACATTTAAAACAGCAAATTACGTCTGTTTTTGTCAACATTAATAGATTTGGCCTGTTTTATTTCAATTTGACACATTCTGTCTGGTCTATAATGATGTTAGTCTTGAAATAACTGTGTTACATATCTATAAATTTATCAAGAGGGTCTGATGATGCATCTTCATACCATCAGATTTCCCTATTTCAGTTTTTTTTTTCATGAAATTATTGAAGATTGAAATTAGAGAACCGATGAAGATACTCTTGAATTTGTCATCCTTGCACTTTGATTCATAATGAAGAAAACAATGGGGAAAGTAACTCTGAGGTTCTTTAATTTTTCTTCATTCCTCGACAGTTTCATGACTATAATTCTGATAAACATGAATAAACTGGAACAGTTGTTTATATACAAATGTGATTTGGACGTGAAGAGTAATAATATTTTGTTTGATGTTTTTTTTCTTTTTTTAGCATTTTTTTTCTTTGGTTAACAAAGATTGTTTTCACCCTCTTTTTTTCTTTTTCAAATTTTCTTTCCTTTTTTTCTTTTTTTATTCTGGATGAGAAGTGACAATTATGTTTATGCCACAAAGGTTTATTTTTTGTTATAATTATGTGAAAGCTTGGTAGGATTGTTTGATAATCTTTTAATGGTCTGGTTTATAGCTCTATGGGTTACTTCCCAATTTCATATGATCTGTTTTTAGTAAATGTTTTGATAAAATTTATTTTAAACTTTTTTTAGTAACTTTTTTCACTTAGTTGGATTTTTAGGAAAGTCATATTTTACTTCATGTAAAATACGTGATGGCTTTATTCATCCTCCTGTTATATCATTTTGTTGAGGTGTAACATGATATTTTTTTATGTTTTACTACAGTGTCGTTTGTTTTCTCAGAGATAAAATGTCTGCAGTTTTCGGACCATATCTACAGACATCTGTAGCAAAAGAGTTGGACAAAACATCTACAGCCTGTTAAAAAAAGGTTGTTTGTTTTTAAACGTCTGCAAGCTGTTAAAATAATCAGAAATTAAAATAAACCATTTTTTAACCTACAACAGTTTTTTAACATTTAAATTTAAATTATAGCTTTACATCTATATAAAAAACATAGCTTGTATTAACTGCTCAGCAATTTCGTCTCGTTTTTTAGTCATATATTCCCCATCTGATGCAGAACCATTTCCTTTGACCTCGTCTCCATCAATATTATTGTGAATGTGAGTATTTCGTAACCACACATTGGGTTGATCGTATTGTGTAAAGAATTCATTGCTCAAACCCTCTTTCTTTATGAAATTATGTAATGCGAAACATGCAATGACAATGTTTCTTTGTGTAACCAATAGAAAGGATGTCATCTTCTTCAATATAGGGAATCCTGCTTTCAATACACCAAAAGCACGGTTAATGACATTTTGTGGTTTTGTATGTGTATGGTTAAATTTTTCTTTATTGGTCAACACACGTCTTTGATGATAACCTCCAAATACCTCACATTGTGATATGGATAAATCCATGTATGTGTGTATACATGGCATCACAAATATAATATTTTTCTGTAATGATATACACAATTAATTAAATTATCAAAGTAAAATAAATATTTAATAATACATATCCATACTTGGTAGAAATGGGAATGGTGCATGTTGATCTAATAAAGTGTCTGATGGTATTCTAGAATTATGTGCTACCTCTTCCCAGCCGGCTACAATGAACGTAAAAATCATGTTGAAGTCACAAATTGCTAATACGTTTTGATAACAATCTTATTTTCCAGAACGGAAAATAGCATGTATCAAACTTCCATCCAACGCACCAACTGCTCCTTTAAAAACCTGTCGTAGCCTCTTGTTATGTCCTGGAATGTTTGGATTTGGGTTGGAAGAGGATGGTATTATCATATCTTTAGCAAAAAAAATTATCTTATCCAAGACTTCATAAAAAAAATTATGAATTGTTTGCTTTACGTGTTGAAATCTACGCTTGATAACCAAGTAACGTTAATTATGAGCAAATATCATCAAAAACAGACATCTTTTTCTCAACCGATACATGTTTACTATCTATTAACGAATAATTTACTCTTAAATGAGCAAATAGTCGTACAAAGAATTCACTAGACATACGTAGCAGTTCATGGCATTGTTTGAGATTTCCTTGCAATAACTCTAACGTCTATTGATGTCCCGTCATATCTGAATCATTGGCTCGCATTCGTTTCAAACCTCTCCTCTAAAAAAACGAATATACGAGTACATGAGAATTACGATAAGTAATTTTCTTATCATAATCTATTATGGTCGTGTGTTAATAAAACATAAAAGCTTTTAACATAAACAACAAAGCAACCATGATCATAGATAAAAAAAATAATACAACCATAATCATAGAATCTTTTAATATAATAAAAAGAATAGAATCTTTTAACACAACCAAAAGCATAGAATCTTTTACGACAATCAAAAGCATAGACCATGTCAAAGCAAACAAAATAATAAATTTTTAACGTTTGCAAAAACCATGTTTTTTAACTACTTTATTATTCCTAAATTTTTGATTGTCATCGTGATCCATCCTTTTAATACATCAGGAATATCTGGCAATGCTATCCATGCAATTTTTTAATATAATAAAAAGAATATAATATTTTAACACAACCGAAAGCATAGAATCTTTACCACAACCAAAAGCATAGACCATGTCAAAGCAAACAAAATAATAATTTTTTCAACGTTTGCAAAAACCGTGTTCTTTAACTACTTTATTAGTCCTAAATTTTTTGCTGTCATCGGGATCCATCCTCTTAATACATCAGGAATATCTGGCAATGCTATCCATGCTTCTCTTATGCCTGTGGAAACACCGAAAATATGAAAAGCAGCTAAGAATAATGGACTACCGGATCTAACCCAACAAGCTTTAACTTTTCGGAACATACAGCAACTGTTGGCCCTTCTTTGCCTTTAATCGAATATTCTAGAGCCTATCGCATATCATGTCTTAAATCATCAGCATTGATAGATGATGATTTTGTGGTTTTTGATCTTTTGCTTGGATTAGATTCGAGGGTAGGCTCACGAGTAGGTTCGGGAATAGGCTCAGAAGCAGGCTCGGAAGTTGGATCGGAAGTATGATCTGAAATAGGCTTAGAAGTTTGATGGGATGTGTCGGCATCATCTTCTGTGTCATGAAAAACTGAGTTTGTAAGTAGAAGTTGTTGGACACGATGACAAGAAGATGATCCATCCATTGATATTGTTTGGGTTGAGGTCCACTTGCAATTCTCAATGGCGGTATTACCATCAAACAATGCTGCACATAGGTCCGGAAAAGACAATGGAACTGTTTTAACGCTCCAGCCTTCGGATGCCCCTAAACCCAATGTAAAAAATGGTATAAGTTTTGTTTTATGTAGATGGTGAAACATTATATATATGAACATACCTTATTAAATTCTTCTCATTCCTCATTAGTTAAGGTAAATGTATTTGTTTCAGCGTTCTATATGTTGTCAGTTTTGTTTTTCAAATAGACCCATCCTATGTATTTGGCTTTAAGATTATCATATGCATTTTTCATTTGTCTTTGAGTCAAATCCAGGCCAAACTTTTTCTTAAGAATCATTCCTAACTTGCTCCATTAGTCTTTGAATTAGTCTTTGTGCAAACTCAATCCCTTTTTAATCACACTGTTTATCTCTTCAATACAAGTCTCTAATAAGCATTTTATAGGCTCATTGGACCATTGTTGTTTCTCTCTCATTTCTAGTAATCGAGAAACAAATGAAAGTTACAATATGCGTACGACATAAAAAAAGATAACAACACAAAAATATATATATATATATATATATATATATATATATAAAGACAATGATTAGTGATAGACCAAACTTACTGCTAGACCAAGCATATTTTAAACTGATTAGTGATAGACCAACCCTAATTCAATAGCATTTACTTGGATCCACCAAAATATGCCTAAGGATCATATATGTATATGCTTTTTTTTATGAACGAGTCCATATTATGAGTTCTTTTGTTTGTTTATTTGCTAAATACTTATATAGATTAAACCACTTTGTGTTATAATACCATCATTCATTCATTTGTTGTTTTCTTTTACTGCTAGACAAAACTTACTACTAGACCAAACTTAATTTTATAGTGATTAGTGATAGACCAAACCTAATTCAATAGCATTTACTTGGATCCATCAAAATATGCCTAAGGATCATATACACATTTTATCAAACAGCTTCATGTATGTACATGCTTGTTTTATGAACCAATCCATACAATGAATCACCTTATTGAAGCAATGCATCTATTGACAAGCACAAGTTAACTCAAAAATATGTTCTAGACCCTAATCACAACAATCACAATCACAATAATAAAAACAATCACATGAATTGCTAAAATTGATTTGAGATAGCCTAATCCCTAATTTCAGTCAGCAATTTGAACCCTAATCCCTAAAATTGTTGGGTTTCCATGTCAAAACCGAAAAACAATAAAGATTTCAAGAATAGATAAGGAAAAAGGACGAACCTGTAGAGTGAGAACAGGGAGGGCGACGACGTGGAGGGGGCAACGTGCAGGGCGACGGCGGGAAGCTGTGGAGGTGACGTGAAGCGCTGTGGAGGATCGAGAATGATGCATCGTGTTTTTTTAACCTAATATGAGATGAAGAAGAGGATGAGAAGTGGTAAGAAGTCTTTGGTCCATGTCTGCCTCAACACCAGGCTGTGAAGATGTTTTTAAATGAAATGTCTTCCAAAAAACAAACACACTGCAGAAGTAAACCTCTTCCCGTGGTCTACGTGGCACAGACATAAGAGGCTAGCAAGACTTTTTTTAAAAAAACAAACACCCTTTACATTAACACGACTTCGCCTTCACGGTTCTATAGTAATTGCCTTCACAGTTACGCGTTGGGTAAATGTATTACCTGTCGGGTACAACTTAAAACTCATGAAATATTTGACTAAAAAACCTTAAATTTTTGAAGAGCTTACTTTATTTACATGTGAAACCTAAACATTGTATTGTATTAAACATCCAAAATGAAAAAAAAAAAAAACATTGAAATCTTCTACTTTTATTGTTTGTGTTTGTGTTTGGAATTTTGAATTGATTGTTTATTAGCACACAAACATCCAAATTAGAACATGACGAAAAGACAAGCGTCAATCACCATGGTTCGAACTAAGCATATTCAACTTCACACAACTGTAATAACCTAGTTATGCCTGAATCATACACGGCTTGTCACTAAAAAAAGGTCAATTCTCGATTCTTATTTTTATGCTAAAAGGTTCTCGGGTACAGGTCCAACAGGTACGGGTTTGGTAGGGGTTAGATCCTGGTTCCTAATTTTATGCTAAAAAGTTTTCACGCAAGGGTCTAGCAGGTACGAGTTTATCGGGTAAAACCCTTTTGCACACCCCTATGTTTCAGGTCTTCCTATACTAATAGATTAAAGGCCTTTTTGTTGTTATTTCAGTGGTTCATAGGCTTCCCTTTAAGCTTAGTATTTTTGGTTCTTGAGAATGGTCGTCAATTCTCCTAGGACTAGAATGATTATCCCTAGGTTTACCGTTTACATCCATCCCTGAATGTTGTTGGGTACTGTTAACTTCCTCACCATTCTTGTAACTGTCACTAGTAATCCGTGCAGGTGTGGACTAAACTCCTATAAGCACAATCAATAACACCACCAAATTTGACGACACGTATAAACGTCATAACCAACTATGGGATATGTTGATAGTATATGTTCCCAGAATTTTTTATCAACTCGTCTTACATTAAGTTGAACATTATCCGATATAATGTTAGTAAACAAGGTGTGCTCTCTATGCGTGCTTGTTAAAAACAAAAGATCTTTGTTAATCGGATCTTGATTAACTCAACTCGTTTTAAAAATTTTTTAGAAGGAAAGCAGAAAGACTTGAAAAAAAGAAGAAAAAGTTACCACAATAGTATGCGACCTCGTGTTAATTGAAAATTTCATCGATCACATGTTATTTTAAATATTTTTGAATGTATAATAATTCAAATAGTAGAGTTACTCTAAAGATTATATGACGACACAAATTTTGTATGTATATGTTCACGTGCTGAATTCAAATTCAATTGTTGACTTTGGTGTGACCGGTCTAGAAATCATTGCTGGCATATGTGAGAGCCCTAAAAATCACTCCCCTTCCCTGCGACATTTCCATGGAAATCGCTCCCGTCCCCAAACCCCATCGGCCATGCCACCCCCTCGAGTTCCTCCAAGCACCACTGCAGACCTAAACTCATCACACCACCTGCAACTTCATTCCTAAAGTCGAATGGTGGTCTAGGGTTCAAAGGCAAGCACCACCCAATTTTCCCTAGGTCACGCGATTGACCTTGCTCATGTTAGCCATGGAACCAGCCGATGAGGGACGTCTAATGGTGGCGTTCACCAATTTTTTTTCATTCCTAAATTTGCACACCCCTCCCACCATTAAGCTAGAAACACTAATCTCATCAATTCTCGCCTAAAAACCACATTATCTTACAAAACAACCTACTTTTACGGAAAAAATTTCTTTTTTAATATATTTATGGTATGGTTCCTTTGTTAATCAGCCTTTATTGCTATAACTGTTTAACTTGATCTTAAAGGTCCAACATTTAATCCCCAATATAATCTAATGGTCAATATTAAAAAGAATTAAATATTATGATTTAAAACTCAAAAAGAAAATAAAAGGGTAAAAATGTAATGAACATTGAAAAAAAATGCAAAAAGGAGCTATCACAATGAACCCCCTTTATTCTTTGTCTACATCTCTTTTTGCAAAAAAAAAAATTGAAATTTAAAAATTCATCTATAAAAAAAGCAAAATGTAAGTATGTTTTATAATACTGTAATTTCATTGAATTCACAAATAAATTACATAAATGAAAAGATAGATCTGTAAATTGATGGAAGTAAACGTAAGTAACAATGTAAGTTGATGTAAGCGACTGTGTAAATGGATGTAAGTTGAGGTAAGTTGATGTAACTGACTATCTAAGTTGTAAACAGTGAGTACATTCTAGAAATTATGTTTATTCTTAAGAATAACATACTTGATTACATTACAAGGATTGAATTAGATTCTAACATTTTGCAATTTAAGAGGAGTATACTCTAGAAATTACTTTGCAAATATAATCTAATATAATATGTTATTGATGTAAATATACCAACAATGGCAAGGGTTCAACAAGATCCAACATTTTTGGAATCGAAACACTTCAAACTGGGGAACAGATTCCCAAACGGTTGATGTTGCTAGAAATAATCATTGCTTCAACATTATATAATATTTTGAACGTATCCGTTTAAAGTTAAAATACATAAGACTTGCCAAAAACAGTTGATGTCGGTGCTCCAACTGATACAAGGGCGCATCTTTGTTGAGACTACGGGGCGACTGCCCCCTGTTTTTCAGTCCGTAGTGTTAATTTTTCGGCCGAAATGCGATTTTTAGCTAAAAATAAAGGTTTTGCCCCCCCTCGATTCAAAAAATTAACATGTATTCTGGGTCGTCAAAATTTTCGCCCCCCTCTCAAATCGATCAAGTTCCGCCACTGATAACTATGCGTTTCTTCGGAAACAGTTGGAGCGTTGGTTGGTGAATCCACTGTGAGATGTTAACATCGCGATGGCATCTCGCCTCTCCTAATTAGACTTCTCATGGTGGGACTGCTTGCTCGTAACACTTCACCACCGATTGAATGAACGAAACTAGAACCACGTCGTGAACTTCGTTCTAGTTGGCTATCGTTGTTGGATGAATCTGGAGGCTTCTTTGTTCTTGTGGTAATGCATCTCTTCAAAACTTTTTTATGGTAAATAAATTAATTTTGAAAGATTTAGAAGTCACGTGAGAAAATTTGTAAAGATCAAGCATTTAATGTTAGAAGTACATAGCATTTAATGCTAGACGTATATGTCATTTAATAGGGGTAGTAAAATGACTCAAATACCATTCTAGGTAAAAAAAGTGTATGAGATGTCATGATATGATTGGTCTATTCGAGTTAAACGGTTAACGTAATGAATACGGGTTAACATTTGATCTCTTCTCTCACTACATACATACATACATACATACATACATACATACATACATACATACATACATACATACATACATACATACATACATACATACATACATACATACATACATACATACATACATATATGATTGTGAACAAATAATAAAACACCTTTATTGCAATATCCCGGATAACTTTGCCAAGATGAAGCCAAATCTTATTTTTTTTAACATCATTGTAACACATTTAAAACACTATGTTCTTTTATGAGTTTGCGAAAATTTATCACCGTTTGAGAGTTTACATCGTTGTAAATTTTGGGCCTAAAATAGTTACAGTGTTGTAAATCAAAAACTTACAACGATGATATCTCTTAAACGGTGATGAATTTACACAAACTCATAAAAGAACACAGTATTCTAAATATGTTACAATGATGTTCAAAAAAAATCCAAGATTTGGCTTCATATTGACGGATTATTTCGAGTTATTGCTTTGAGAGTGGGTTATTATTTGAACATTTCCCTATATATATAGGAAGGTTCGTGAGAAAACTCCTCATTTTGGAGAAAACCAAAAAAACTCATACTAACCAATAAATTTTTTAATAAAAAATTTCATAATTTTTTATTATAAGGATAGAAATGTTATAATAAACAAAATTTTTGAAAAAAATATGTAAATCATGAAATTACATATATGTAACTCAAAAAGTTTCGTATGTCACTTATCAAGTTACATATATGTAATCAGTATGTGTAACATACAGATTACATATATGTAATAACCTAAAATACATATTTTTTTCTATTTTTACATTTCTTATCTTATAATAAAAGGAATAGAAAAGAAAAAATGAAAAAAAAATTAATTGGTAATGATTGTGATTAGTTTTCTTAGTTTTCTCCAAAATGATGGTTTTGTTAGGAACCCTCTCCTATGTGTGTATATATATATAGGGGATGGTTCCTTTGTTAACACTTCCTTATTGCGATAACCGCATAACCCTAGCACTTTTTTTGCGTTTTTTGCCCGAATCTTTGTTTTTTTTGCATGGTCTTTATTATATATAAATATAAATAGGAGGGGTTTCTTTTTTGTGTTTTTGCTAACTCATCACCGTTTAGAAATTATTTACAACCATAAGTAAGTGTAACGACTTACAGTTACTTACATCACATATCTGATGTAAGTGTGATGTAAGTAACTGTAAGTCGTTACACTTACTTACGGTTGTAAATAATTTCTAAACGATGATGAGTTAGCAAAAACACAAAAAAGAAACTCCCCCTATTTATGTATAATAAAGACCATGCAAAAAAAACAAAGATTCGGGCAAAAAACGCAAAAAAGTGCTAGGGTTATGCGGTTATCGCAATAAGGAAGGGTAAACATTTGATCATTCCCCTAGGTAGGTAGGTAGGTATGTATGTATGTATGTTATGTATGTTATGTATGTATGTTCAATTAAGAACCATCGTTTCTTGATAATTAAAAGAACCATTTCTGACTACAAGTTTAAAATGTATAATAGTAATTTCTCATACTTTAAAGGAAAAAAATACTTTTATACTCCTTAAAATATGTGGCTATAAATATAGTTCTTTTAGTTTCTTGCAATTTGTTGGTTCTTATAAGAATGAACCTCCATACAAAATCAAAAATTTCTCAACAAATAAACGATAATTGTGTCACAAAAACAAACCTTATGAGTATCCACATCGGTGGCCAAATTCAACCTAACATTTTATTAAAAAAGTAATCTATTTCTCTTCCACCAACACAACCAACTAACTTAATTTTCTACACACATTAACAACCAAACCCAACTCAAGTTTTATTAACATATTTATTATATAAATATGATTTACCATGGTTTTTAAATTATAAAAAAAATTAATTTTGTCAAAAAGTCTAACAAACTAATAATAACGCAACACGTGGGAAATAAGATAAAACGATAAGTTTTTTTTTTAAAATAACTCTGTTTTTAATAAATTTTATACCGTGATGTTCACAAAAAATAAATAAACAAGATTGTGCGACTAAATTTTAAAAAGAGTTAAATTGTATAAGTTAATAAATAAAAATTAAATTGGATGCAAAATTAATTAAAAAAATAGGTTGTGACTTGGGTTAGTATAGAGGGTTAGATTGTTGATTTGGGTTGTGGAAAATTGAATTTTTCTCTCTTTTTTTTACAAACCATCCAACCAACCATTCAATTGGTCACCAATGCACATGGTCTAACACGAAATGCTTATTCATTGGTTGACACAAACACAACCGGTTAAGCTAAAGGCGTTTGAGTTCAAATTGAAACTCTGACCGGATTCCGTTTAGACGTAAATTTCATACCAAATTCGTGTCATATTAACAACTCACACCACCATTGGTCATGAAAAGTTTAAAACAGCCAACTTAATGAATTATGTGTTTTAATTAATAATCAACTGTGCACTTAAATTCATACTACATTCTTTTATTTCAATCTTTTAGAAATTCCACTAGACTGGAGAACTGTGCATTATCGCATCTCCCTAAAAATGTTATCTTAATTCTCTCTCATATAATCTTTGATAAAGGAAAAAAAATTTATTTACATTTAATCTTTGCACAAATTATGGATGGATACATTATTGTTTGACGTATATATACCAGAAGTTTATTGAAATGGTTAGAGTCATTTCGTGAGTCTGGACAGGTATTCTGATGTTGCCAAAGCCCTGCACCATGAGAAAAGGACATTTAATTAACTTAACTAATGCTGTTAAAAAAACAATTACTTAATTAACAATTATGGATGAGAAAAGAAGATAAAACGAACCGGCAGGCAATATCGATGCATTCTCTGTCTAAAATACCAACTGGCCGATGCTCGGAAACAACAGGCAGTTGGTCCGTAGCATGCGCATTCATAATCAGCTCAGCAGAGTAAAGATTCATCATGGGTGTTACACTCTCACATATCCTACAACATACCTGGCACACCTGAAATTAACAGTGAAAAGTTAAAATTATTTATTCAACAGCAACTAAGTTAGTTGGTAAACATGCAAATGTTTCACGGTTTCTGCATAACAACTGTCTTATGAGTAGCAGAGTCTATAGTCATATTTTATCTAACAAATCTCAAAATGTGACTTCTTCTCAATAACAAGATTCCAACTATAGACTTCTCAAGTAAAATGCTTAGTGGACATAAAAAAAAAAGTTAGAAAGGCCTTTACAATAGAAACTGCAACCTCTAATAAAACAAATATAACAGAGGTTATAGAAATTGTTTCATAATCCTAAAAGGTCACAAACTGCCTCATGTATTGTTACCCATGTCCATAGGAGGCTTCGATATCGTACTAGAAATGGATTTGTTGTCAGCACATGAAGCTCAGATAATTTACATCAAGAAGATTATAAAGATGCAGGCGCCAGTCGGAAGCCTGGTTACAGTATATGGTGATCAAGAGAGTTGGAAGATCATTTTTATGATTGATGCTATGTAGTTTATGAGCCGATGGGTGTGGTGTCTATTTGGCATATGTAATCAGCAAGAAGATGAAGACAAAAGATTTAAGGATGTTTCGGTGGTGTGCAACTTTCCAGGTGTATTCTCTCAAAAATTGAGGGTTGTATCACCCCATAGAGTGGAGTTTCATATCGATTGCTAAAACATCATATCGATCGACTCCAACCAAGATGAAGGAACTGATGAATCGACTGTAGGTTCTCGATATAGGTTTCATTAGGCCAAGTATCTCAACTAATTGGAGTGCTTCGGTATTGTTGGTTAAGAAAACAGGTGCGAGTGCAAGTATGTTTATAGATTATTGAGAGTTGAGCAAGTTGACAATAAACAAATAGGTATATGTTATCAAGAATCAAAAACTTGTTTGACCACTTGCAAGGGGCGTGCCAGTTCTCTAAGTAGGCTAGTCTCACATTGACGTTTAGTCTACTTTAAGCATGAAAGAGATCATGCTTGCCATCTCCAAGACTTTCTAAAGGATGTTGAGAAAGAAAAAATTGTATGCAAAATTCTCCAAGTGCGCATTTGGCTACTGGAAGTTTGGTTCTTAACCCACAATGTAAACAAAGAAGTTATTCTTGAAGATTTGTTAAAGGTAGGGAGGAATGAAGTCAGGAATGAAGTCAGCTAAAGATGCCTGCCGAGATGCAAAGTTTCTTAGAATCAGCAGGCTATTAGAAAAGATTCATCCAAGACTTTGCTAAGATTGTTTCACCGTTTACAAAACTAACCAAGAAGGGTACTGATGGCCAGCAGCTTATAGAACGGGAAAATTAAACCTGAAATCGGTATACTACAAATTTGAGCAACAATTCTTCAAGATGCAGCTTCACCACTCGAAGTAATCACTCGGCTATCTAACCTAAAACTTCACGACACAATAATCACCTCATGAACTCCGTTAGTCTCCAAGATCACCACTTAGTTTGCCAAACTATGATAGCAACGCATCACTTGAATTCTCAACAGAGAAATCATAAATAAGAAATTTCAATTCCCTTTTCTCATTGATAGTTTCTCGGTACAAAAAGATGGGAAAGGAAACTGCCACCTATGTTGGCTTACATTTAGGAAATAGGCAAAATGGAAACTAACTGCTAATAGATACACTAAACATGCTAGAAAATAAAAACAAACAAAAATAACAAGAAATAGAAAACTAATTAACAAGAACTCTAATGGCTTGGATGAAATCAACCCATGTATTAAAATATTAAATTGATCCGGACAATACATTGATAATGGCTTGGAATCTGAGTTCGGGTCCGCATTCACTTGCCTATCAGGTACCAAATTTGTTTGGAGCCAAAATCAAGAAAATGCCTTCCAAGAACTAAAGAAGGGGATAACCAAAGCTCTAATGATATCGTTAGCAGACGTGACTGAAGATATTATGCAGCGAGACAGAGCCGTTGCTTCTTCATCGTGACAGCTAAAACACCATGAAGTTTAACTACAAGAAACAAGATATGGAATTACTTGTAGCGGTATGCGCACTAAAGATCTGGATACATCATTTGCATAGGTTCAAGTGCACTATCTTCACAGATCATAAGAGCTTGAAGGGTTTCTTTGAGCAAAAGAAATCAAACACGATGCAATGAAGATGATTAGAGCTAATTAAGGATTACAACTATAAGATCCTACATCACCCAAAAAAACTAAAGTAGTGACCAATGTTGTGAGTCCATAAAAGAGCATTTGCCTTCATGGTAAATTGTTAAAATTGGGGGTGACTCTAAGTTTCATGAGTAAACTCAGAGATGCACAAAAAAAGATGCTAAAAGATGGATAGAATGAGAGAACGATGCAAACTCTCAGAGATACGTTGCAAGCATGTATTATTAACTTTGAAGGAAGTTGGGATAATCGCTTCTAGTAGAGTTATTGTATGACAGAAGAGAGTGTCGGAAGTCTACTTATTGGGGAGAGATGATATGAAGAAATTGGGAAGTAAAAAATTTGTTGAAGCCACTACCAAAGAACTTGACCAGATCAAGACACGCGTGAAGGTTGCATATGATAGAAAAATGTCATACACGGATAAGAGACGTAGACCCAAAAAGGTACGAGTTTAACCCGGGACAAACAAGGTCGTATAATAGGGGTAAGCAAGTTATTTATTTAGTTGGTAGAGGATAGTTGGTTATGAACTTTGTGCTCTATTGTAAAAATCGGTCGATAGTTGGTTATGAACGGTATGCTCTGTTGTAAAAATCGGCCTAGTCGGCCAATTAATCGGCGATTAATCGGTAATCGGCTAGTACTGATTAATTTTTGGCTAGTCAGTCAAAAAATCAGTAATCGGTCAAAGTCGGGTCTAGTCGGAAAAAATCGGCTGGAAATCGGCCGACAACTTTTTCCAGCAACTTTTGAAAATTCTGGCATTTTTTCCGCCTAGTTTTGGAATTTCGCCAAAAAAATCCAGCGACTTTTTGAAGTTTGGGCTTTATCCGGTAAAATTCTATATATATGTATATAAAGTTTAACAATTTTATAAAAATTATATAGGAAATTTGGATGTATATATATAATTTTGAAAAATTATATATAAATTTTCCAATCCGATTAATCACTTGTCCCTACCCTGCCGCTCGACTAGCGATTTCCACAACCAAAATTGTATGATAATCCTTATCGTAAGAGTAAGTGAAATACTTAAAGGAAACACTATGTTTTTAGGTGAGTTTTATAATGCCCTGTTTAATACGTTATGGTATGCATGTATATTAAATGTTTTTGATAAACGTTTGAAATTGCCTATTACTTAAATGTTGCTTAAAAGTTTGAAACTTGCTTTGTGAACAATGGGCGTTTGTAAAAATGATTTTAAATGGTTAGAGAGATGATTTGACACCGTTTGGGATGTATCCTCTTAGATCTCCAAGATATAATGATAGTGCAGGTTAATGATGTGTGTTATTGCAATCAATCAAGTAGTTAATTTGCACCAAGTATAACAAATATACATAATAAGTAAATATCATATATATATATAGGATTGGGCTCAAATAAGAACCCACCTTAATTGAGGTAACCCATTAACCCTCGCAAAAAACGCTCAAATCGCAAAAAAAAAAAAAAAATTCATGGTCTTTTTTATACAAAAATAGGGGGGCTCCTTTTTTAAGCGTTCGCTAATTCACAAGCGTTTAAAAGTTAAACGAAATGTAAGTTTGCGTTACATTGCGACACTTAAATATATCTTGGCAGTGTAACGCAAACTTACATTTCGTTTAACTTTCAAACGCTTGTAAATTAGCGAACGCTTAAAAAAGGAGCCCCCCCTATTTTTGTATAAAAAGACCATGAAAATTTTTTTTTTTGCGATTTGAGCGTTTTTTGCTAGATATATATATATAGGATTGGGCTCAAATAAGAACCCACCTTAATTGAGGTAACCCATTAATCCTAGCAAAATTCGCCCAAATCTTTGAATTTTTTTCATGGCCTTTATTATACATAAATAGGGGGGTTTCTTTTTTGTGTTTTTGCCAATTCATCAGCGTTTAGGATCTTACGTCAGTGTAATTTGCGCAAAAATAAATATAACTTGCAGTGTAACGCAAACTTACACTTGGTTTAATTTCTAAACGCTTGTGAATTAGAAAAAATATAAACAAGAAGCTCCCCCTATTTATGTATAAAAAAGGCCATGGAAAAAAAAATTCAAAGATTTGAGCGAATTTTGCTAGGGTTAATGGGTTACCCCAATGAAGGTGGGTTAACAACCGATCCTTACCCTATATATATATATATATATATATATATATAGAGAGAGAGAGAGAGAGAGAGAGATACCTGAGGTATTTTGTATGTTTCTTTTGACAATTTGCAAAACTCTTGTATGTCTCCTAGAGTGAGTAAACCTATGAAGAGATTGTCATCATTAACTATGACGACACATGATTGCTTCTTGGCTAGCATTAGAGCAACTGCTTCTGTTAGCATGGTGTTCATTGGCACGGTGACATAGTGGGTTTTCATGGCTTGTGAGACTATAAGCTCTTTTGTGATGCATTTATCACTAGGTAGCATGAGTGAGAGTTGATCACTTTCAGGTTGTTTCTCTTTAGGTCTCCATGATGTGATCCAGGAAGACAGCCCCACAGCCCCTAGAAGTGGTAACACTATGCGGTAGTCCTGTGTAAGCTCAAATAAAAGCAACACTGCAGTCAGAGGCACCTGACATACCCCAGCAAGAGTAGCAGCCATGCCAACCTGCACACAAAACAAACACATCTAAAGCTTGTTAGAAAATGCAGTAGACAAAAAAAATACATGATTCACCACTCAAATACCAGAGCATATGCTTGTGGTGATGCAATGCCTGAAAGATGAAAGATGGGATTGAGTTGAGAAATGAGAGAAGATAATAGTTTTCCATATGCCATTCCTGTAGCCGCCCCAATAAAAAGTGATGGAGCATAGTAGCCACCTACTAATCCTGATGCACGACAAAAGGAAGTTGCTACTACTTTGGCTGCAATTAGCTGCAACAATATATCTACATTCAGGCCTTTCACAAACGGTCGAGTCTCTAACAGGGTATCTACATTCTCAAAACCCCAGTAAAGAACCTCGGGATACATCAAGGCTATCAATCCAACAGTAAAACCACCTACTACAGGGAAAACTTCCTTTGGCACCCCACTTGTCTTATGGATATTGTCAGTAGCCACTGTCATCCATGATGTGCACCAAGATAAGCTCAACGAAACCACCCCACAAAAGATACCCAACAAAAGATACAGTGGAAGTTCTGAAACAAGACAACAAAAAACTTTACAAAGCAAACTAAAAAATCTAAATCCTTAGGGGGTGGCTCTGAAAGTGTTTTTTCTTTCTTGTTTAGTAGGATTGTTTTTAAAACTTGTTTAGAATTTAGATTAGATAAAGCCACTCTTTTGTGTTATACAAGGCTTCTATCAAGCATATAAAGAAAACTGCAAATGAAAAGATACCAGTTGGTGAAAGGAAATCATAGTCTGGAACTCTAAATGCAGGTTCAGAGCCAAGACCAATCTCGGACACAACAGAGGCTATCACAGCGCTAAGAATCACCGTTGATGTTGTATTTGTCAGTGATAAGGATGACTCAGCAGGTGTAGGCCACAAAACTGACTCGACAGCGAAAAAGCAACCAGCAACAGCAGCATTGAAACCTGATGAAATATACAACAAAATCTGTTAATAAAATCACAATCTAATGGCTCAAATCACAAATTCACCTTAATGAAACTTTTTATTGGTTAATTATTAAACTTGCAAATAAAGACTCTATTTATAGACTATTTTAATAATTCTAATCCTACTCAAATACCTTAAAGATAACTCAAACAAACTTAAAGTTATCTTAAATCTAATAAAATTCAAACAACTAATAATAAAGACTCCTACTTTATCCAACTCTAATTTATGTCTAAACATAACTCAAAGACCTTTTAAATAATCATTATTAAACAAAAGACTTCTAATCTTACTCGAATTCTTTCAAATCTTGAACTTCATATGTTAACACCAACAATTAAGTGCAATACAATCTTGCCCATCAGAATACATGGTCACATAATTAACAAAATTATTAATCTTTTCTTTTCTTTCTGCTAAACCACATCAAGTAAAAAAATAGCACAATTAGCTCTTTAGATAAGCTATGGTATGAGCCAAGATTCTTTGCTATAAATATAAAATTCATTCATGCTGCCCTATTCAAAATGTTTAACAAACATTGTTGAACAGATTTAAAAATTCCAACAGTAGAACTTGAGTCCTGTTCCAGATTGTAAGAATATAGTGCCCTGATATTTCATCATTTGAACCACCAATCCCAAAACTAGGTGATCTTCACTCCATTCATTTTTATGCTATGGATGGACACACTTATCACTCTATTAAAACCAATAATAGCATAAGCCTTTTCATTCATCCCTAGGCCTATGGTAGCACTAACTAACTGAGCAGAAATTGAGAAAAAAAATAGCAAAGGTTCATTAAAGGGGTGAGGTCATGATTTTCAATAAATCTATGTATAACCAAACAACATTAATGCTAATCCAATCAAGCTTTATGTAAAACAAAGGAGCCCAAGAAAGAAAAAGTAAAAATAAAAAAACAACAGTCAACACACCAGATGAAATTCCAGCAGCTGAGCCTGCAGCTTTAAGGGAAAGTTTTCTTCGAGCATCTGTATCGGTGTCAAATAATGAAGCAACTTCCTTAGCAACTGATGTACCAATCTCTACACTTGGACCTTCAGGACCAAGAGAATTCCCCGTTCCAAGTGTTACAGCAGCTGCTACTGCCTTCAGTATTGGTCCCACAACACCTTTTGAATTTGCTTCTTCCCGCAAAATGTTCAACAAGCTAACAACCAATCCTCCACATGTGGGTATCAAAACTATACGCGCCCAAGATGCATTCTCATGTGGCAACTCTCTCAACCATGACGTGCCTCGAGATGGAATTCCATCCCAGCAAACATCACGAATTTCATGCACCTGATCACCAAACAGACATTCTAGTTAAATTAGAAATACAACCAACACTAAAGGCCTGTTTGGTTGGTTTGCATGAACTCATGGAACTTAAATTCCATTCCTTGACATATTTGGTTGGTTAAGAGAAGAAATTGGCATTAAAATCCTTCTCCATTTCAACAGAATTCAGAATCCCTCACCATTTTAACGAATTATTTTGCCTTTTCAGATATTTTTGCATTCCAATTCCATTAACAAATACACTTACCAAACACATTACTGATTTCAAAGGTATCATTTGAATTCCAAATCTAACAAATTTCACTAACCAAACCCAAATGTAAATTGACACAAGATAAACATTGCAAACAAAATTGATGCTTAATGGCTCCTGAACCTTTAAATCAAGTGTCAGTAGCACAAACCTCAACTAATTTTGAAAGGTTAATTAGCAGACAAACACGTAATTGGATAAGGAATATAACCAAACATAACCTAATTGAATAATAAAACACTAAAAAAACAAACAAAATGTTATAGAATCGAATGTAATGGGGAAAAAAAAAAGAAGGTATATGCAAGCATACGACGTTGTTGAAGAGCACGACAGAGAGACCAGTGAAGAGACCAACAAGAGAAGCGGAGAGTATACCGCCACCGCCGCCGCCGCCGCCTGTTTGATCTTTCTGGGGTAATAATGGAGTGTTTCCGGCTCTAGCGATCCACAGCCGGCGATGGGGGCTACCGCGGGGGCGGAAGAGTGGTGGAGCAACAATCGGAGTGGAGCCTACGCACCCCATACTCCACATCTTCAACCACAACTCCTCTCGCTTGCTTTTTCAAACCACAAAAAATACATGGTTAGACACAACGCGCGTTTCGACCCAGTTGTCGTTAACTTCTTGTGGGCGTAAGGTCCGTTATGTATAACGTTCGTTTTGTTAGTTGGTTGAGTTTTAAACATTATTATTATTCTAATTAAAAATTTTATAATTAACAAGGTTATAGATACGTATATGACATGGGTTTGTTAATAAGAATTATGTGTTTAATAATGCCTTCAAAAATTTATATAATTAAAATAATAATAAAAGTTAAATTTTTTTATATTAAAAAAAATTTAAAAATAAAAATTTTATAAAAAATGTTCATAACATGTGTGCGTATAACATTAAACATAGATGCTAATTATTATCATATGTATTTATGTAAACAATGTATATTATAAATAACATTAATTGTTAGTTTTCATATTTATAATTTAAAAAAAAAATATTTATTTTTGAAATAATAAGAGAATGTTATGTGACATTTTTTTAAATCAATTATTAGTATAGGAAAATTTCTTGTTATGTCTTTTCTGATTAAAAAAATATATGTGTATCAATATTGAGTGCGTTTAATATTATTTCCAATAACAAGATGCTAGGAATATGTAACTTAAACAATCTTTAAGAAAAAATCATCCAATATTATTATTTTGAGGACACAAGTCAACTAAATATACGGACAACAAGAAAACTAACATACATAAATGGAGGTATGGGATATTTTTTTTAAATAGGTGCTTTGCGTATATGTTAGTGACTTTTAGTGGAAGCTATCCAATGTGGCAACCCTTCAGGTAACGACCGGTTTTGAACGGTCACGAGCGTTTTTATATCACGAAACGAGGTTCCGATTTCAAGATACACTAATTCGAATATAGCGTTAAATAAGAGATCATATATTTTGAACTCTTTAGGTCTTGAAATTATAACCATTGGAAAGGCTTGAAAAATCGTGAACGTGGGCGAAAACGGCGCGTAAAACGGAGTTCGTATGCTCCCGGAATCGCGAAAACAAAATCGAAATCTGACTATGACGGTGGAGGTATGCCAAGGACCTTTTTGCCATCCTTGGCAGTACGCGACGGACCCATCTGACATAAAAATCTGATCTGCTAGATTAGAACTCATTCTTGGTCAAATATACTCGACTTCCAGACGATTTAGGTCGATCTCTCTTTCTGATTTGATAGTATATGGATTAGATCTGGTATTATAATAGTTTTGGGTGTTGATTATTGCCTAGATGACGGATATGAATAATTAGAAACGAAGAACTCGATATTTTAACGGTGAAATCTTTGTTTTGAGCCGTTATAATGTCTAACAACAATAATCTTACTTAGTATATTCCCACTTTCAGTGGGGTCTGGGGGGAAGGATAGATACAAACCTTACCCCTATCCCAATTGGGATAGAGAGACTGCTCCAAAAAGTCTCCGGCTCAAAGGTATCGTTTGAAGTTGATCATCCCAATGATTTTAACGTTATTTTCACAAATTAATTGAAATAACGTTAAAATTAGTGCGCTTTTACTTTTGCCCCTTAAGGACCAACACATATATACATGATATGCGTGCACCACAAATGGGGCGAAAGCCGTTATAATGTCAAGTTATTATGAAATCCTTATCATTGTGTTTGATAACTAGTAGGGTGATTAAAATATGGTTTGAATGAGATATGCATCAAATTTTGACTGATCTTGTATAAAAGTAATGAATTGGTGAGTTTGGAGTTTAAAAGGAGGTTGGTTGGTGCTTTAAACATCACCAAGATTTGTTAAATTAATGAATGCACGTCAAGTATTTGATTAAATACTTGAGAATTGAAAGTCAATGATTTTGACATAAATATAATGGGTTAATGATAACTTGACTTATGAACACCACGTAATGAATAATGAGATTCAAATGAATTTGAATCAATGTGTTATATGTGAAATTGTATTATGTGTATTGAATATAGTTGTATATGTGTGAAAATGCAACTAGGGACTAGTGGTGAAAGTCAAGAGAAAAGTCAAAGAGCTAGAAAGGAGGTCATAGGTGCAGGCCAATAGCTTGAATAAGGTAAGTCATTCTACTTACTAAACATCACATATATGTAGTAAAAAGAGTCTACCTGAGTGGTTGAATTGTGTGAATGATGTTAAACAAGTGATTGAAACTATTGGATGAGAAATCCATTAATTGGGTGTATTAAGTTTCAAGATGAAACATATATGCAATATATATGCATTATAATAACCGGATGAGCCGGATATTGAGTAATATTACCACAGGTGTGTGGCTATCCAGATGAGCCGGTAGAATTGATCAATTAAACCACTAGAGTGTGGATAAATCGAATGAGTCGATTGTAAATGAATTATACCACTAGAGTGTGGATAAATCGAATGAGTCGATTGTAAATGAATTAAACCACTAGAGTGTGGATAAATCGAATGAGTCGATTGTAAATGAATAAATCCACTAGAGTGTGGATAGCCAAATGAGTTGATAATAATTAATTAAACCACTAGAGTGTGTGTAATTGGATTAGCCAATAGAGTACATATGTTGATTATGTGTTTTAAAATTAGCCAGAGGTGCTGGTGATAGAGTGGGATTAGATCATATGATCATAATGGTGAAAATGACCCGTTTAAGGGAAATTAATGCATAACCATGTGTTGTGTGCAAATACATGTTGGAGTATGACATGTAAATTATCTTACTTAGTTCTTACGAACTAATGGTTAAAATTATGTGTGATGTTTACAGGTCAGTAACAGATATGCCTCGGTAACCATGATTGGCACGTGTTGAAGTGATTCAAACATTATGTTAAATGTTGGTGGTTGTAAACTTAAACACACTATATTTTGTTAATCATAGCTGAAAATGGTGTGTAAATTAAGTGTGTTTAACTGATGAAATGGTGATTTCACGCTTCCGAACATGATTTTGCAGTAAAGTTTAAACTGGGACCACAATTTGACACGTGTAAGCGTGTAAGGAACTTAGGGTGTTACAGGTCGGTATCAGAGCAATGGTTTGAGTGAATCAAGTGTGTCTTGATCTCAAACTCTTGTGCTCTTGATATGAAAACATAACGTTTGATTCGAAGACCCGATCATGATGTCGAATGTATGAGGTCAGCATATCTACTTCCTGTATTATCTGATAAATGGAATATGGAACATTGTATATGGAATGTTATTATGTGATTATCTGAAACTGAAATCAATATCTTGAGTATGAAATGAAGGAAGTAAGGAATTGGGCATATAATGAGTGGACTAGTATGTCTGGCCAACTTACTAGTGCAAACATGATATGAACACGTTCTTTATGGGAATCATTTTATACTTAGACTATTGAAATTACGTAAATGTTTATATGAGTTTTGAGCTAAGAGGTTATCTTGAGATATGTTAATTCTCACAAATGAGTTTTATACCTTTGAGCTTGAGTTGAGTTAAAGTGTCAAATTCATTGAGTTGGATAAAGCCTTAAGTGGCTAAGAGTATGGGAAATCAATTGTGATTGATAGGCACTGAGTGCCATTAATTAAGTTAAAAGGTTATAAGAAAAAGTATGAGTTAAACTGCAAATGTATATTATAAAGAGTCTTATGTACCACAACAAGTGGATATGTGATTTCAAGTAATTTGATGAATACATAGAAGTTTAATGAGAAAAGACCTACATGAGTGTAGGCAATAACACTTGATGTGTAAGGAAAATTAATCCATTTGAGTATGGAAAATGTCTTGAGTGGCATGAGTAATGTAGAACACTTGAGTATTATAAAATGGTGAGAGAAAACACCATCCAATAATTACAAGAGTGTAGGTGAGGAGCAATTCACTTGAGCGTGAATAAATTGAGTTAATGGTAAATATGAGAAAATGCAGAAAAATGGAGTTAAACACTTGTGTGTGTATCATAATTTAATTTGTTTAATAGACTTTTCATAAGAGTTTGAATGTCTAAACTTGACTGTGGTCTTGATGTGTATACATGAATCAAAAATGTATTATTTGACCCGTTTAGGGTAAAATAGGGAAAAAGGCACATAATTGTGTTTATGTGTTCATACATGTTTAAATTTGAGGTGTAATGATTTAAACATGTTAATAATTTATATAAGGTTCATATAATCTATATGCGTGATATATAGAGTTGTAAGTATACGATGTGTATACGTATGGTGTAATGTGTCTAAGACTAGTGTAGGATTGCACTGTCTTAATCATAAAAGGATCTGAGAAGCATCATCTAGAGATGGATGAAACTGATATCTCTGATTTACGGAAAGAAATAAGAGAGGAGACAGAGAAAGTCCTAGAAGTTGTTTAATCACCTACGAGAAGGTGACGAGTTGTGAGTATGAGATGTTATGTGTAAACTAGATGTAAAGATAGAGAATATCTAATTCTAGTATATGATGTTGTTTATAATTCATAGTTGTGTAAAGGTTATGATCAATTCTAAATCTAAATTAGAATGAGATAATCTACATGGGCATGGGAGAAGTGTAAACCCATGAGATAGGGTAAAGGATGTGATCCTCATACATGTGAGAAGAGTAAGTGGATGGTAACTTAACATGGTCTACACGAGTGTAGACTTCCAATATTAAAGTAACAAGCAAAGTGAATTACAAGGTGTAAGCACCTATACAAATAACAATAGCTGGGATGATATACAACGGTGTAGATACCTATATGAATGTATGAGTTGAGTTGATCCGCAAGAGCATGGATATCTGACCGATGTCGAAGTGTCAGTCAAAACTAAGAGTAAAACTCAAGTCCCGGTTACCTTATTAGATAGGATAAGTCGGGTTTCGAACCACGAGGAGTTTTTGTGGATGGTGCACTTGTTAATTGATTCGTGACCTAAACTTAACTAAAACGGAAAATGTAAAGTTGAATTGAATGGTTTGTTTGTTAAACTTAAAAATCAATTGCAATTAACTAAAATGGTTTTTAAACAATAATGAAAAAGGTGATTCCCGCGGGATTTGGATTCAAAGTGAGATTTGTAGATTAGTTACTAAGTTGGAACAACCATATAGACATGATTAGAAGATTCAAATGTTTGTGATGAACAAGGACTAGTTGCTTCGATTGCAAAACAATGGAATATTATCACATGAACATCAATTGCATATTATAAAACCCAATCAAAATCTAATATAGCCTAACTGCTAGAAATCTCAGGAATTGAAAGACAATGAATCAGGGTTTGAATAAAAATCCAATATTTACAATCAATTGAATAAACGATAAGCAAAAAGCATCGAATGCTTAGATTGCTAGTTCCAAACACAATAGTAAACTAATCTAAATCAACCGCTTACAAGAATCCTTCGCCCGGAGGAACCCACGCAGAAATTAGCCGCTCGTCTCTTGGAATTGATCTTCAAATCTGAATTGGATCATCAATTGGGATGATTTGGCAATGTTTGGATGGAAGAGAATGGCTAAAAAGCTTCGATTTTGGCTTCCTTGGTCGTCCAAAATCGCCTCGAACTGACTGGGAGAGAAGAAGATCCTCAAAAACCCTAAAAATCACGTTTTTATAGGTGCAGACTTCGTCAGGACCGTAAGCTATGGTCTGGCCGTAAGCTACGGTTGGGATTTTCTGTTAAGGTTGACCGTAAGCTATGGTCTGGCCGTAAGCTATGGTCAGCAGATTCTGTTAGAAAGTGCAGTAAGCTATGGTTAGCCCGTAGGCTATGATCTAGCCAGATTCCTTCCTAACTTGTTTTCTTCATATCTTTCTCATTTTAAGTCCGTTTTTTGCACCGTAAAAACCCAAATCTTCGTCTCGAGATCCTCTATCATTTAAGTCCAAGATCAGTTCAATTTCCAATCAGTTTATGCTTCCATAAAGCTCCCAATTCTTCCAATTAACCTACAAACACACGAATTTGCATAGTTATCTAATTCTAACCAATCAATCACATGAATATGCCTAAAATTTGACATTTAACACACATAATTATCATTCTAAACTCCATCCATCACATTCCCACACTTGTCTTTTGCTTGTCCTCAAGCAAACATTTGAACTATCATATCATCAAAATCAAATACACCTTCCAATTTCCCTGCCAATTCCCAATTAAGGTTCTCAATCATGCCTAATTCACAAGACTTACAACATTACATAGTTTTACACCTAGTCAAGTAACAAACATGATTTCTCATGCATTAAGTCTAAAACATGAAATAATTCCTAATTAAACATGAGGCCCTTCAAGTATTTCACATGTAAGTATTACACCCCTCACAATAACTCTCCCCTCGGTTTGTTTCTGGACTATATATATGTAACACTCAAACCAAAGGTGAAGTATCATTATCATAAGCTTGTATCATAATCAAGTTTCCAACGACTTGCACACAACAATACACAAATCAAGAGGTCTTGAACGGGTTGTAATGTTAGGCTAGGGTTAAAGGTAGGGATGAGGATTTTTTTTCGAAGGTGACGGAAGTGGTAGTAACAATCCTATTTTATTGACATTAACTATTAACACAAAGAATGAGCATCATCCTTATCACAAAACTACATTGACTCTTTTTCTTGCTTTCTATCATGGTCATTTTGACATGATATTCTGCTTTTTCGTTTTTTTTAACTAACTGAACATCTTATTACTTCACGTTGAATTGCACTACCACATGGTTTGATAACAAGAAGGATAAATAGGTCATTGGCTTTACATACTTGGGCTGAACAAATGAACAAGGTAGGCTCAACTTGGTGTCTAATGGTAACGACAAGGTAGGATCTAGAAAATAAAAGGCTAAAAAAACCTATGGTTCAGTCCTAATGCCTCTATCATCTTTGTGCAAGTTATGGCATACGTTTTCAACGAGCATCATAACACAAGTTCTAATTAGATAGACACCTTGGCATCACTCAGAAATCTTTAAGTACATAATGATAGGCAATTTTAACGCACACTGAAACGGGGGATATTGGTTACCGATGAAAAACTTACATGTTATTCACTTTTCAGGAATCCCACCCCTAATAGGCATTATTCCAACAATTTTCTAAAAATCTTGTCTAGGCTACTATCATGCAACTTAAAGAATCAAGCATGATCAAGGACCCCATTTGATTATTACCGGGTTACGGGTTGGTGATTTACAATGAAAATTTTTGATCTTCAAGCCATTTGCTCGCTTTCACTCTTGTTAATTTGTTGAATTTCAAAAATCAAAAAAATTCCCCTCATCCCCACACTTGGGATACATTGTCCCCAATGTATGGGTTTTTAGGTCAAATTATGATTGTGTCAACTCAACAGTTACCCATTTAGAACAAGGAAAAATCTTTCCAACCAACCAACCCGACTCACAACTCCTTAACCATTCTCATCACAAAACAATCATAACACCACCAATGGTAACAATTAAACACACCAACTACTAAAAATAAATAAATGCAAATAAAAAGAAATTGTTTCATAGTCACCACCCAGTCACCTAAATCCCAATGCCCATACAGTTATAAAAGATCAAAAAATAGCATATTGACCTTATCATTAATCAGAGAGTTTTCAATAACATGGCGGGCGTGGTTCTTCAAAGATCACTTTGATTTCCATCCATTCTTGGGTGGCATCTTCCCCCACACTTAAGTGTTGCTATATCGACATAGAACTTAAAACAAATAAAACAAAAAACAAACAAAAATATTAAAAAGCTGGGTTGCCTCCCAGTTAGCGCTAAGTTTTAAGGTCTTCATCCAAACCAAACCAGATTTAGTGTCTATGTGGTTGAAAGGTAAATTTGTTTCCCATGGTATCATTACCAATTTTGTTGTTATCTGTCTAACTCAACCTTTGTTCTCCTTTGTTTTCCATCTTACCTTCTTCGGCTTCCACTATCTTCTTCACAAACTCCCCATTCTCATATGAATGCTTAACAAATTTTGAGGGCTTCTTCAAGCTAACTGATGCATTTGATGACTTTTACTCTAACTTGATGTGGACTTTTGAGCTTTTTACTTGATGCCTCTCTGGTGATTTCTCTTTTTTAACGGTTGATTCCCCAACTTTGTGCTCTTCATTCATCACCTTCTTATCATTCTTCACCTGGGACCTATCAAACATGAATTCCTTCCCTATAGTGTCACCCTCATTCACATTGTAAATAAGGGGACAATTGTTAGTACCTATTGTAGAACATTTATTTTCAATAACATAGGTGAAAGAGTTTGACAATATATTTAAATTCAAGTTACGATTCCCAAATGTCATGCTGATTAAACTGTCTCGACAATTGATTTGTACATTAGCTGTTGCCAAGAATGGTCTTCCAATTATTGCAGTAATTTTCTCCTGTTTCACATTCGGTGCATAGTCAAGCACCAAGAAATCCTCGGGGTAATAGAATTCCCCAATCTTCACGGCGACTCCAATCAGCATACCCCGAGGGCGTTTACGTGTCATATTTGCTAACACCACGGTGGTGTTAACCGGCTGTAAGGGACTAAACTCATACTGGTCATATAAGCTCCCAGGGAGAATACTAACACTAGCTCCCTAATCCATAAGTGCTTTGCTGACTTTTAGTTCCCCAATTTGGATTGGAATGAGGGGTGCTCCTACATCTCTCTCCTCTTCTAACTCATTATCCCTTCCTTCATGACATGTTCTCACTGCGCTGATGTGCACGTTGCTTGTATTCTTTGCTTCGGATGTTTGATGTTGTGGGTTGATATTTGTGTCACTTGGCAGTTTACCTTTATCTCAGGTTGCAAGTTGCTCTGCCAATTGTCCCAATTGTTTAGCATGTGATTCATTGGTCTTCTGTTGGAGTTCTTGTTTCTGCACCACTCCAGTTAACATCAATCTTAATTCATTGATTTGAGCAGCAATGTCTTCCATTGAGATGTTATTCCCTTGTTGACTTCCCTGAAATTGGTTCTGATTTCCTTGGCTCTGTTGGAAGTTTCTTGCTGGTCCTTGTTGGTAACCACCTTGACCACTACCTTGTCCTTCTTGATTGTAATTCCCTCTTTGGTAGTTATTCTGGTTGTAATTCTGTTGTCGGTTCTGATAAGAGGATCCTTGAATCCGAACTTGTTGATTGCTACCCTGAAAATTTGGATTCAATTGGTTAGCTGAGTTACCATACCTAAAATTAGGGTGATTACGCAAACCCGGATGGTAAGTATTTGAGTTCATGTCATTCTGTCGCTTGTCATTCTGAAATGAGCCTTGTACTTGGTTCACCTCCTCATTCTTGCCCATGTTCATCATGCACTCCGGCTCCAAATGACCTATATCACCACAAAAATTGCAAACATCATAAACATGAGCAACATTGGACTTATTCTTACCTGGATTTCTGTTGAAGTTTGCTATTTGTCTCTCGAGGGCTTCAAATCTCTCTTTTGTAACATACTCCCCTCCTGGTTTCCCAATGACATGCTTTGCCTTCCTGCTTGCTGAAGCTTGCGTCTTTGGGCCTTTACTTAACCTTTCAAGCAGCTCCCAATCATCATCTTCTGAATTTGTCAAGAAAGTTCCATTGCTACTAGAACTGACAAATTTCAGATCTTCCGGTGTTAAGCCATCGTAGAAGGCTTTTATAAATTACCACTTTGGAATTTGGTTATGTGGGCAAAATCTAAGCAACTCTTTGAATCGAGTGAATGGTTCATGTAGCAATTCACCCGATTGTTGTAGGAAGGTTCGGATGGCATTCCGGGCCTCACTTGTTTTGCTCATGGGGTTATATTCATCTAAGAATAGTTGCTGCATCTCCTCCCATGTGTAAATACTACCAGAGGGTAGTGTATGAAACCATTGCTTGGCCCTCTCCTTTAAGGAGAATTGGAAGAGATTCAACTTGACCTCATCTGGTGTGAATCCTTGGCCACCAATGGTGCTGCAAATTGCACCAAATTCAGACAGATGGACATATGGTTCTTTAGTTGCAGTCCCTCTAAAGTTTGGAATAATGGCCAAGTATTGTGGCCTTATCTCAAATGACCTTCCTCTTAGCAATGGAGGTACAATGGGCGAGGGATTTTGAGTCACCGTCGGCCTGAAGTGACTATCAACTCCTTGAACAGGAGCCCTATGATGCCATCCTTGACCGGGGATGTTATAACCCCATATCCCATTATAGTTGTTCACGGGTGGTTGCCTATTCCACCCCCTTGTCCATTCCATCCTCCTTGCCCATAATTGTTGTGAATTGGATGATTTGGTGGACCTTGTGGTTGCCAATTCTCATCATGATATTCCCCATGAGGTGGGTAGTTGTTGTCTTCCTCTTCATGCAATTCCTCATGCCAAGATCCATGTTCCTCCGAATTGCTCCCTCCACCTGAAATCTGATCTTCCTCATGAAGGTTGTTTCCTGGATTGACTCCATAGTTTGGATTGTTGACCAGTGAGTTTTGTGCCATTCTAAGATTAGGCATGGCATTAGGTGGTATGTTTGGTGGTGGGTTGTTTTGGTTGAACGGATTTGGTGGGATGATTGGGTTTAGGTTTGGTGGCGGCATGTGAGCATACTGATTAAATGGTGGAATTGGTGGTGGTGGTGGTGGTGGGTTTTGGTTGTTCTGATCAGCCATAGGAACAGACTGATTTGAACTCTCGCTGGTTTGATTGGTGTTTCTAGAACCCGGAGAAACTATCCTGTCTAGCCTTTGTAATGTTCGATTTATCTTCTCAGTTTTCTCGATCTCTGGATCAAATTCCAATGGTGAATCCCGACCTGAAAACCGAGTATGCATGCAATCAACCTATTACCTGCACACTAACAAACCTCGTGTAACAAGGAAAAGACAAGAAATGAAAAATATAGCAAAACCTAATAAATCAACTAACAAACACCAAGCACACTAACTCCCCGGCAACGGCGCCAAAATTTGACCGATGTCGAAGTGTCAATCAAAAATAAGAGTAAAACTCAAGTCCCGGTTACCTTATTAGATAGGGTAAGTTGGGTGTCGAACCACGAGGAGCTTTTGTGGATGGTGCACTTGTTAATTGATTCGTGACAAAAACTTAACTAAAACGGAAAATGTAAACTTGAATTGAATGCTTTGTTTGTTAAACTTAAAAATCAATTGCAATTAACTAAAATGGTTTCTAAACAATAATGAAAAAGGTGATTCCCCCTGGATTTGGATTCAAAGTGAGATTTGTAGATTAGTTACTAAGTTAGAACAACCATATAGACATGATTAGAAGATTCAAATGTTTGTGATGAACAAGGACTAGTTGCTTCGATTGAAAAACAATGGAAGATTATCACATGAACATCAATTGCATATTATTAAACCCAATCACAATCTAATATATCCTAACTGCTAGAAATCTCAGGAATTGAAAGACAATGAATCAGGGTTTGAATAAAAATCCAATATTTACAATCAATTGAATAAACGATAAGCAAAAAGCATCGAATGCTTAGATTGCTAGTTCCAAACACAATAGTAAACTAATCTAAATCAACCGCTTACAAGAATCCTTCGCCCGGAGGAACCCACGCAGAAATTAGCTGCTCGTCTCTTGGAATTGATCTTCAAATCTGAATTGGATCATCAATTGGGATGATTTGGCAATGTTTGGATGGAAGAGAATGGCTAAAAAGCTTCGATTTTGGCTTCCTTGGTCGTCCAAAATCGCCTCGAACTGACTGGGAGAGAAGAAGATCCTCAAAAACCCTAAAAATCACGTTTTTATAGGTACAGACTTCGTCAGGACCGTAAGCTATGGTCTGGCCGTAAGCTACGGTTGGGACTTTCTGTTAAGGTTGACCGTAAGCTATGGTCTGGCCGTAAGCTATGGTCAGCAGATTCTGTTAGAAAGTGCAGTAAGCTATGGTTAGCCCGTAGGCTATGGTCTAGCCATTCCTAACTTGTTTTCTTCATATCTTTCTCATTTTAAGTTCGTTTTCGCACCGTAAAAACCCAAATCTTCGTCTCGAGATCCTCTATCATTTAAGTCCAAGATCACTTCAATTTCCAATCAGTTTATGCTTCCATAAAGCTCCCAATTCTTCCAGTTAACCTACAAACACACGAATTTGCATAGTTATCTAATTCTAACCAATCAATCACATGAATATGCATAAAATTTGACATTTAACACACATAATTATCATTCTAAACCCCATCCATCAATATCTAATTAAGAATGAGGATAAATGAGAAACCATGTCGTGTAGTGATGAGAATTGTTGGGTGGAGCTAACCCATTAACAATGTTTAATGCGTACACTTGTGATTTATATAAATCATTAGTTTATGTTGCTAGATATTGGTAGTGTTAACTAAGGAATAAGCGTTGTGAGATCCACATGTGAGTGGGGATAATGCGTCGAGTCATTGAGGATTTGAGGGGTATACATAAAGGTAAGTGACCCGTGAGTATGCCTGATTTTAAAAATTAACAATTTAACTAGTAGCCGAGTAAGTGTTAATATCAATTATGTGAAATTGGATTACCAAAATCGGTTTGGAATCCATCGAGTGAGTTAGATCTAGGTAAAATTCTCTGTGTGTGGAGGCAATACTTGGATTAATATGTTAGCTATGGGTAGCAACAGGTGAATGATCGTTAGTAAAGTTGACATATAAGACCACTGGTGAGTGGCATTAGATTTAACTTGTAAGACCACTTGTGAGTGACATTGAATTTAAAATCTAAGACCACTAGTGAGTGGCATTGAATTTAACATCTAAGACCACTAGTGCGTGGCATTGGATTTAACATGTAAGATCATTGGTGAGTGACATTGGATTTATCATATAAGACCATAATGAAATGACGTTGGTGTTTGTCATGTAAGTCCATAATGAAATGGCGTTGGTGTTTGTCATTTAAGCCCACATTGATGTGACGTTGGGGGTAATCTGTCACACCCCAACCGGTGGCGGAATATGCCGGGGCATGATATGTGAATGATTGTTCATAAGCTCATGATTTCTAATTTAAAGTTTAATACTTAAAATACTAAATTACAATGTCATTACATTACAAGTTCAAAGTAAAATAAAAATTTTAAGAATTAAAAGCTAAGTCCTTGATAAAACTATCTAGGTCCATCTTCCTAGACTTTTATTTAGAGTCTTCACCTTAACCTGTCACACATGTAAAGTAACTGTCAACTAAAAGAATAGTTGGTGAGTAGTCACAAGATTATAATAGTATAAGTTTCAAAGTATGAAAACCTTAATAGCAATGTATATGAATATTATATTATAAATGTCACAAGCAAGTGTAAATAGAGTACTGGTCCTTTTTAACACGAAAACGCGAAGAGAGCGTGACTCTCTTAGGAACCAAGTACTAAGTATGTGTGCAGAAAAGCATAAGAATAAGTATGAATACACTACAAGATCAACACATAATAATCATTCAACTACAAGCGTTATGTTGTTTGCATATGTTCAAGAATAGTATAAAGTTTAAGCATTTGAATAAGGACATGTGTGACAGCCCCAAAATGATATAAAACTAAAAATGGGATGTGAAAACTCACTTGTTTGCTAAGCAATTTCCGAATATATATAACTTAAGGTACTTATGAAATAGCAAGCATTTGTCAACCTGTTTAATTTGTATATAAGAATGTGTATAAGCATTTAAATATTTTAGAATACTAAAGCATATATCAAGGTTAGCATTTTATAAAGATATCCTATAATTAGAATATTTTATAAGTTCAACTAATCAATTTTGGAACTAAGTATTCTAAATTTATAACTTAAAGTTGTTTAAGTTTTAGTCTTAATATTTTTATTTAAAAGATATTAAATAAAATATAACATAGATTTTATAAATATTTATTTAGAATGTATATATAAAGTTATAACAAGTTTATTTAAGCAAAACTTTTAGTTTTATACATTAAAAGGTATTTTAGTTTAAAATTATATAGAAATGAAATAAGTTAAATAAAATAATAAAAAATGACTTTTAAATTTTATAAAACTATTTCAAAAAGTTTACAAATGATTTTATATTTTGCATATTATTTTTATGAGTTAAAACAATGATTTTTAAACATCTATTAATATTTAAATAATTAATAAAAAACATATTATTATTCTAAATACATTCAGAATATAAATAACTGTTTAAACGATCTTTTTAGAATTTTCTATATATTTTACATATATTATTATTATTTTTATAAATTAAAATGATTATTATAGTATTTATAATAATTAAAATGAAGAAATAATAAAAATAAAATCAAGTTTAAAATTCTAGCAGAAAGTTTATAAATTTATTAAACATTTTTAGGTCATTTTTATTAAATTTTTCTCGTTAAAAATAAAAAAAAGGGTTTACAGCACAAAAACCGGGTAAGGTTGCTCTGCGTGGGACTCGAACTCGAGTCTCTCCTCCCCAGCCCAAGCGCCTTAACCGCTGGGCTGGGTTAGGGATTCTTGTTGGATTTGAAAGCTTAATAAACAAAACCAATCCGTTATGTTCTTCCCTCTCAAACCGTAACCCTAGTTCCTAATCCCTCTCGAATTCGTTCGAACGAGGAAGCGTGAGCCCCTAAAATCATAGGGCTTTTATTCTACTCCTAAAAACGAGTTAATGGAGCCTAGAACTTACCTGTAATTATTTATGGATAGCAGGTTTGAGTTCTTGAAGTGTTGCGATGGTCCTTGAGTTGGATTGATCGATTGAAGAAATCTGAGAACAAATTGGTGCTTCTAATAGTTTCAGAGAATGGTCGCGAAGCCTTGTGTATGTTTAGTTTTATATTGGTGGATGGTAACTATTGATTCGAGTACTAAGTTCGTATTATGGTTCGGTTGGGCTATTAATGGTGTCAGACGCGTGATTTGATCAAATTAATTTGTTAAACATGTTGTCGGAGGTAGGTGGGAGTTAACCGAGCCTGATTAAAGCTATAAATGTCGTATTATCGAGTTACGAGGTTGAGCCGGATGGGTGTTGGTTTGCACGCAGGTGAACAAAGAAGAAGAAGGGGGAGGGGGTGGAACTTTGTGATTTTGGAAGGAATGGCCCCTCCAGTTGGGTCTTTTGCTCCATTTTGTAAGTTTGGCTAAATTAGCCCTTTTAGTTTCCTGTCCTCATTATTTTTTTTGACTAAACTTTTTATAAAACGTTTTATAAATCCACATTATCAATTTTTATAAATTGTAAAGATTTTAACACATAAACAATTTTTATAAGTATTATATTATTATTATTATTGTTGTTGTTATTATTATTATTATTATTATTATTATTATTATTATTATTGTAGTTATCCTTATTATTATTATTTTTTAAGCATTCAACTTTAAAGCTTTATAATTTAAATTTAAATTGTACATATATATACTTATAATGTAACACTTTATAAATTGTGTGTATATATATGTGTGTGTGTGTATATATGTTTAGGTATATGCGTTTAAATTTATAAAATTTTGTTAATTTTAATGTAACACTTCAATTTAAAGTGTTTATATATGATCATTCATAAGATAAAACACTTGTACGTTGATACCGTTTTCATAATAATTTTTTAGGGTTTTATAAAAATTATCAGGTCAGGTAAAAGTTATCGGAATTTATCGAATGTTACATAATCCATGTACATGCACATGATAATAAGTCACCCGTTACTGTTTTGTTTGTTTTATGTTGTGATAATGAATCGCAAATATTTTGATCAGGTGAACCAAACTCAGTTGGTGATCCACATGGATATAAACCATGTGTTGAATGTGATATAGTGAACATATGAATTGGGAGTGTATTTGATGTAAACAAAAGTGAATGTGTTCAAATTGTGTGTCAGTTACCCATTTGATTGAACTTGTAGTTGTAGGATTGAGTGATTTCACACTACAAGCATTTCTGCATTTAGCATATATGTGATTTGTTGTTTTGATTTAATTTGATATAAATGTTTATGGTTACTGTGGTTATTGTAGTTGAATTATTTACAAGGTCTGTGAACATTCAACTAGTGATAATGATTGAGTTGATTTACAAGAGTGTAAAGAACCATCATAATGTAGAGGTTATGATCTACAAAAGTGTAGACATTAAATTGGAAATGTGCATGATTCGATTCACAAGGTGTGAACATAAGACTTGCAAATCCAATGTAGTAGATTCATAAGGTGTGTGAACAAAAGATGATCTACAAAAGTGTAGACATTAAATTGGCAGTGTGCGTGCTTCGATTCACAAGGTGTGTGAACATAAGACTTGCAAATATAATGTAATAGATTCACAAGGTGTGTGAACAAAAGATGATCTAAAAGAACGTAGACATCCAATTTCAAGAGTCAAATTGTTTAAGTTTGACTTTTGGGAAATATGATGCACAATCGAAGTTTTGTGTGCACATATGTGTTGTGTTAAATGATAATGGTTGAGCATGAATGGTAGATAAGAATGTCTATCTATGCAAATGAATGAGATTGTATGAAAAGAGTAATTATGTAAATAAATGTAGTAATTATCATTATATGTAATTAACAACTCTTATGAGATAATGGATAACGCGAATGTTAAGTCATTCGGTTGTTGTTATGTGTCAAATACATTATACATGATTTTTTACTTTAAAAAGTCAATGTTATGCTTATTTGTAAAGAAATAAGATATTTATTATAGGTATAAATTGTATTCATACTTATGATAGAACGAATATTTATGTGAATATTCAAATAAGAGGTGAAAGACGTAATTAGAAGTACACTGGAGTGTATGATTTGGTTTGGATGAAGAAAGTCAAACCAAATAACCATTTGTAGATTGATTATGTAGAATCATGTATAATGATTCAATTATGCTTGAAATATACGTTAGAGAAGTAGTGTCTAGGTATGGTGTGCCAGTAATGATTGTTTTTGGATCGAGACACTCGATTTACTTCTCATTTCTGGAGAAATTTTCAGGAAGAACTAGGTACAAAATTGTTTACAATCACGACAAATCATCCTCAGACTGATGGTCAAAATGAAAGGACCATTCAAAAGTTAGAGGATATGTTACGAGCGTGCATAATTGATTTTAGAGGTAGTTGGGATGATTACCTACCTTTAGCTGAGTTCTTATACAATAATTGTTATTATTCGAGTATTGGAATGCCTCCATATGAAATGTTGTATGGGAGGAAATGTCGTAATCCTGTGTGTTGGGGAGAAGTTGGGCAACGAGAACTGGCGAATAAGTATAGATCAAATTC
Organism: Mikania micrantha; assembly: GCA_009363875.1. Lineage (NCBI taxonomy): Eukaryota > Viridiplantae > Streptophyta > Magnoliopsida > Asterales > Asteraceae > Mikania > Mikania micrantha. Next base: position 1,422,841 of record CM018684.1, read on the forward strand.
GAGCTCATTTGAATGCAGCACAAGACCGTCATAAATCTTATGCTGATAAGCGTAGGAGGCCTATTGAGTTCCAGGTGGGAGACTTTGTGTTGTTAAAGGCCTCTCCTTGGAAAGGTGTTATACGTTTTAGAAAGGAAAGAAACTTAAGCCCACGTTTCATTAGGCCATTCAAGATTATAGTTCGAATTGGCAAGGTTGCTTATTACCTTGAGCTACTAGACGAGCTGAGTGGAATACATAACACATTTGATGTCTCTTATTTGAGAAAATGTTTGGATGACGAATCGGCTTATGTGCCACAATGAGACTTGGAAATTGATGGCATGTTGAACTATGTGGAAAAGCCGACATCTATATTAGATAGAAAAGTCAAACATTTGAGAAACAAGTCCTTGAAACAGGTGAAGGTTCAATGGAAAAATAGAAGGGGATCTGAAGCTACGTGGGAGTCAGAAGATGAAATGAGGAAATTTTATCTTTCCTTTTTGATGTATAAACAGTTTCGGGGAAGAAACCTTCGTAAGGGGAGGAGAATTTGTAACGACCGGTTTTGAACGGTCATGAGCGTTTTTATATCACGAAACGAGGTTCCGATTTCAAGATACACTGATTCGAATATAGCGTTAAATAAGAGATCAGATATTTTGAACTCTTTAGGTTTTGAAATTATAACCATTGAAAAGAGCTCGAAAAATCGTGAACGTGGGCGAAAACGGCGCATAAAACGGAGTTCGTATGCTCCCGGAATCGCGAAAACAAAATCGAAATCTGACTATGGCGGTGGAGGTACGCCAAAGATCTTTTTGCCATCCTTGGCGATACGCGACGGATCCATCTTGTGACACCCGACAATTTCAGGTAAATTGCGGCTCTTACATTCTTTATATTTCACATTCATACTTGTTGCATTTCATTTAATTATGTTTAATTAGATGAGTCGAACACAAACAACTGCGAAACTATAGTTCGAGGAATTATCGAGTCGTACATTGCACATTGGTTTTGGAAACCAAATGTGGCAAACACAAATACAAACACAATTGGATTGTGCAAATACATGTTGATTATGGTTAATCAAGTATGCAAACGGTTCGTAACAACGAACACAAACTATCGAAGATAATTCGGGGAATTATCGAAACACACACACGAGTCTCACGAACGTTGGTGATCAATCAAACTTATGTGCTATTTTATGATGATGTGCTAAACATGCATTAGATGTTAAGGGTAAACGTTAGGAATCAAGCATGAGCGAAATCAAATCAACGAAATCGAAAAACAAGAAAATGGACCCATCGCGGTACGCGACGATCCCTTGGCGAAAGGCTTCGCGGTACGCGATGCAAACCGGGAGTCGGGACTCCCGAATCCCATCGCGGTACGCAATAAACATTTTTGATCGGCCTTCGCGGTACGCGAAGGCCATGCAGATCGAAAATTCTATGAAAACCATCCCCAATTCAATTGTTCGGCCTTTACCCCAAATTTCCGAACATTACAACTCAAGATCGACCAAAATCCTCTGAAAACCCATCTTCAAACCTGCTGGAAGCACCATTGGAGCAAGTTCTTAGTGATTTGAAGCCATAGGAGCATCAAGGAAGCTTGAGGAGCTCTCAATCAATGAAAAGACCGAGTCCAGCCACTTTAGCAGCACCACAGCCCCTGTCTAACTTGAGATCAGTCATCTAAGAGCATCTAAGGTAGTTTTACTTGTTTAATAATTGTTAGATCATACATGCAATGGGTAAAAACCCACATGCAACTCCATATGGTTATTGTGCTCAAATTTGTAGGTGATTGGTTGTGTAGTTGTTATAGAGTTACTAATTTTTGAGTATAGGATTGTTTAGATTTGAGTTTGGTTGAGTTATGTTTGATTTGGTGATGATTTTGGTACACTTGCCATAAAAGGAAACTTTTATGTTGCAACATATGGATTTGTGATGATCTAGACATGTTAGACATGTCTAGATGTTGTTAAAAATATATTGGAGTGTTTAGAAACACATTTGGGTATTTGATTTTGTCAAAAACTTGGTTTTGTAGAAACTTGCTATTTATGGAAACTTTTAAAAATCAAAAGAGGGCTTTTGATGTTTTAAAGTGTTTTGATGAACTTTGATTGTTGAAACATGTTTAGAAATGATTTCTAAAATATTTGGAAACTTGGATTTGTGAAAACGAACTTTTAAACGGATACTTTCCAAATAAGGAAATTTATTTGGGCAAAACGGCGTAAATGATGATTATGCGCAAACGATGTGTTTTAAATGTTAACACATGATTTGATAAACATTTTAGTGGTATTAGTTTCATGAAATGGGATTTCATAACTACACTTTCCTAAAATGGAAACTTTCCAAAAATGGTAATCTGTATGATTAGAGTCATAGGATGCACGTAAGTGTCTTCCTTGTACTTATGACACATTGGGTGGTCATAACACATGGAACGTGTCACCAACGATTCGTCGAGTCTCACTAGTCAGCACACCCATACTCGGTTGAGCACATCGACACTTGGAGTTGTATGGAATACAACACGCCACAAAAGACGTACTCACACCTATATGGTTATAGGTGCATACTAGCTGGTGCTAGCCTTTTCGCAAGACGCGAATACACACATACCGGAACTGCTAATCAGGTGAGTTCACGGCCCCTTTTTACATTTTCTACCTTTGGGGAGAAAACATTGCATACAACTGTTTTTGAACAACATACACATTTTGGTTACATTTGTACATGCTGATATCGTATATGCATATGTGTGGCATTCATCCACAAAACTGATAAGTCCTCATTAAACACACCTTGAACCGTTAATAGCGCGTTGCGCTTAGCATGGTAATTCTGAATAGTACTATTTGGGCCTGACAAGCCCCACTGTTGCGCGTCGTATGGCCACCCCGACTGGAGGTCGGAACAGTGCATAATTGACCAAACAACATTGCCATATCTTGGATGGATATGGCGGGAGACAGCATGTTAGCTTCGGTTGCGAACCCGCATATGGTATAACTCATATTGACTAGCTATCAATGGATATTGCTTTGTATTGAAATGTAGACCTGCATAACATTTACTTTAAACATTTGATGTTTACTGCTGACATAAAACATGTGCTCCCACCAACCTTTGTGTTGACTCTTTTTACCGCATGTTTTCTCAGGTAGCTAAGGCACGCACTTGAGGATAGGATGCTAGGATGGAGTCCCATGCATCAATATCATTGTCTTAGGATTTGAGAACAATTATCATTTTGTTTTATTGTGTGTTGTTAAACAATCTAAATCGCTTCCGTACTGTTACTTAATGTTGATTTTTGAAAATTGTTTTAGTTAACGCTTCCGCAACTCTGATTTTACCAAACAATTTTTTATCCAAGTTATTGGATATACATATGCAACCAGACATGTAGGTCTCACAACATTGTGTAACCGGAGACTGCGATCCTGCAAGATCAGTCGAGTCGCGCCCCCGTCCCGGAAGGGCCGGGGTGCGACAGATTGGTATCAGAGCCTCAGGTTATTGCGAATTAGGTTTGCATTTAGTGAACTTAGTCTATAACCACTAGTCTCCACACAACACTTAGTGCTTAGTATTGTGATACTTGCACACATCTCACATCTTTTATGCACTACATTTATCACCACCTGTGACTGCCCATGACGGGAAGAGCCGATAGCTCTACATGTTTTCCTTTCATTACCTACCGCACACCCTATCTTGGTCATTGGATAAACTCAAACACCTATTCTTGCTATGAAGATCATGGCGGGAAGACGTGGAGGACGCAGGAACGCGGGAGGACGCGGAAACATCAGCCTGACGCCAGCCGAACTGAACGCACTCATCAACGAGCGAGTTGAAGAGGCGCTTGCTGCACGGGAAGCTACCTGTAATCAACACCAACTAAACCAAGGTGATGAGTTTTATCTCATATTCACCTTGCATCAGGCGGGATATGCCACCTAGACAGTACCCACTTCGGGAACCCATTCCTGAACCGCTTACTTTGGAGTCTCTGTGTGACAGGATGGATAATTATCATGAGCAGCACAAAGAGTGGTATATGACCGGACAGAGGCGGCAGGAGGATGCAATGAGATACCTAATGACATCATAGCACATAGACATCCCTGAGTTCTATAGACCACCGGATCAGAAGGATGAGACAGGAGGTGATGATGCTGAGGATTAGTGTGGGGATGCTGATGGTTTCTTGCATTTTGTCATGCTAATCTGTATTTTGTAATACTTTGAACTTGGTTGATTTGGGGAGTAGAGTTGGTTGTCGGTTGAACTTGGTCATGGATATTATTATATTTTGGATATTGTGATGCATGGCTGGCTTTGTCTTGTGTAGATCATATTGTGTGTTTGTGGCATGTTGGAACATATCTGGATTGAGGAGCTATTGTTATAAAGACTGTCACTTGACAGTCCTGTTTTATATCCAGCTAAGTCTTTTCTAGTTTTCATTTTTTCCTGTTTAGTTTTTGTTGTTTTCATATCTCTACATTGGGGACAATGTAAATATTAAGTGTGGGAATGAGAAACTGCTTTTTTAGCTTTAGTTTTGAATGTAAGTTGTTCGTTTGAGTCAATTTTTTTTAATTTTTGTATATAAGCTTAGAAAATTTTCGTCCTTATTTAGATGGTTGCAAAATTTTAAATGGGAAATGATAAAAAAAAATCAAGTTTTATGTTTTCAATCATTTTAAACTGTTTGGATCTGGATCTATGCTTTGGTTACGGGATTTGTGGGTAGGCTCAATTGATTTATCTGTTCCTTAGGATTGGTGTAATAGTACTTAAATGCATGATTTTTATGGGAAACATCTTGGGGAATATGGAATTAATGAACCTGTTTTCTGGTTATTAAAGGAACCTTTACATAGTAACAAACTAATGTTTTTAAAATCTTATTTTTATTGGCACATAAGTACTCTTTTTATGAGAATAAATTCGAGTCTTGTGGCGCCCCCATTTCATCAAATGAGTTGAGCTATGATAAAAGAGAGAAGTTGAGCTGAAACTTATGTGTCATACGTCGGGTTGCAGCCTGGTTGAAACACCACCAAGTTAGGTTCAATGAAAGAAAAAGAGAAAAAATAAATAAATAAAATAAAAATGCTCACACTTTCATCCGCTTCCATTATAAAATCTGATTTTAGCATATTCTTAGTTTGTTTATATGTGAGGGTGACTTGAAAGGTTGAATTCGGGATTGATTTGGTTTAGGTTTCCTAAGTGTGGGTCTCATGGATTGAATTCTAGAACATTAACACAATGGATCATGATTAAGGAATTCGATAATCAGTTTATGGGTTTAGAGGGACAAATATACTTGCAATCCTTTCCAAAGCATATGATTATGATTTAATAAGTTTAATTGTGTAGATACCTTATTGCTTGACTGTGATTCCATTTTTTTTGCATAAGTCTTTTTCAGGACGAAAAAGAGATAAGTGTGGGGATGTGATGTGTTGCAAAACACATCAGTTTATTTTGTTGTTCTTGGTAGTTTCGGTACATATTTATTTAGTTTTGTAATCGATTGTAGCTGGTGCTTCACAATTTTGTAAATGGGTGCTTGTAGGTCACAAATATACACATTAGGCACAAGAATGCAAAGAAACAAGCTTCCGGTACGTTGAGAACGGGTCTGCAATTGAAGAGAACAAGAAAACAAATTTTGTAAACCCTTCGCGCTACGCTACAGCCATAGCGAACCCTATCGCGGTACGCGATAGGTGGAAAAGACCAGAATGCCCTTCAGTTAATCATTTGGGTTGACCCGACTAATTTGTCGGTTTATGGAACATTTCACGCTACCCGAAGGGAGATGCTGAAGGCGTCAGTTTATGGAACCCTTCAGTTAATCATTTAGGTTTTGGACTAGATCTTTCAGTTTGTTTGAAATGATTGTTGTCTAAACTATTAGAACTACCTAGGGTTTGAATGATTATGCATGTTTGACATTTTTTTTGATTGATTGTGGAACAATGTTTGTGATTATGCAATGATATAAAGATTTGGTTTTGAATCTTGGATGTGTATGAATGTTTAGATACGTTTTAGGTATGATCAATTATTCCTCATGTGCTTTGGTGAATGTCTTTCATAACATAGGTACATGTTAGATCAATTACTTGGTGTCTTTGATTAGTGAATGAATTGCTAGACGTAGTGGTTCATAGGAATGATGATGATGTTTTAAATGTTCTAAATGTTTAACCAATCTCGATAGCCGTGAGGTGAGAGGTTGTTGGTTTGTCTTGAATGTTTGGTTTCTAGTTAAAGTTTTTGTGAAAAGGCTAAGTCTAGTTGATTGGACATTTCTTTGCTTACCGAATCCAAGTTAAGATTTCTTGTTATCCCTTGCACATTTATGTGTCCGAGACTTTTGTTTCTGTGAGGTATATTGTCTTTAGGATATGTCATTGATGGTTTGGGTAACTTGTGAAAGAAACTCATAAAACCAGTAGTTTAACAACTTGTAGGCATCTTAGTTGACATCTTTAAGAAAGGTTGAAGATACTCTAGGTTGTTTGTAAGTTAATAATTCAAGATCCCGGTTTCACAGTGCTTCCATAATCAATCTAAAAAGTGTTAAGCATGTATAGAGCTCACCCCTAGGTAGTTACTTCATCATTGTTACTTCCTGATTCACTTTTTGCTATTTAGTCTTAAATAGGTTTTAGGACATTTCTTTCTTTTAGTTGAAATTTAATTATTCATTAAAACCCCCCCTTTCAAATAATACTTTTAATTAAATAAACTTGTATAGATAAGTCATAGAGTCTACTTAGTATTTTCTGTAGAAGTTTGTGGGTTCGATATCTGGACTTGCTTTTACTTTACTAGTTTCGATAGGTTCACTTGCTTGTCAGTAGTTTAGTTTTAGAGGGTCTAGAGTATTACTTAGTGCTTAGGTTAGTTGTGATTTTGTTACTTTTAATTGAACTACTTTGTGCACATCAGATACCCTCAACCAACTGTCAACAAAAACCTATTAACAATATGTTCAACCTAGCTTTTTACTTAAAAATTTAATAGAATTTTTTTTTAAAATGGTGCTGGTATTGAAAAGTTGGTTACAAGGGGTGTTGATTTTTTTTTTCACAAATGGGGTTATCTCCACTGCTAATGGAGATTTTAATGAGTGAGAAAATAAGAATGTAGGGGTGTAAGAGACAGATTCTGTCAGATTAAAAAAAATCAGTTCTTGTACCATTTCGCCACTACTAGTGGCGATTTCACTATAAAACTCCACTACCAGTGGCGATTAACATTAAAAGTTGTCATGGTGTACCCCTTGCCACTACTAGTGGCGAATTCAACACATAATATCCACTACTAGTGGCGATTAAATGTGTGGTCACATCCCATCTTTTCTTTTTTCTTTCTTGAACGGCACATGTGATACATACATATACATAAAAGAAATCACATACATACATACATTAAAATAATCACATGCGTACTTTAAAAAGCCACCTACCATCCATCATTAACATCACATGCAAAATTTAAAACCCACCTACCGTGTTTTTAATATTTGGCCTATAAGAGCAAAATGAACAGACATTTAAAAATCACAAAGAACACTACTACCATCTAATATTTGACTTATAATGTTTTCTCCAATTTTTATTCAGCTTTATTGGGGTGGTGTTGTATATAGTAACACTAGAAATAGCACTCTTATCATCCAACAAAAAATTTCGTACGAACGAATTTCTCAATATGATATGTCTTCATATTCAAGTTGACAAAGAGTTGTATCGGTTAACTTTAAAGTTATATTACACTTTTCAAGACACTTCTCAATCCTTCGAAATATTTAACGACTCTAGTCTCTAAGTGTTGTATTATCTTGCTTCCAATGTTGTTAATTATTACGGTAATGTTCATGTTATTATCGAGCCAAGAATATCTCTCGGTCAATCAAGTTGTATGGATCTGCTACGAGGTTTTTCTTCTGCTAACGAGTCTCCCTTAGGATTTTGGAACCATGGTTTCTTTTCAATGATTTACAGACTCACATGTATTTGAAGCCGGTCCGTCTTTGAATACGAACTATCATCATCTGAGTAGTAATGCAGATGGTTCTAATTCTGATTCAGAAGCTAAACCACCCACTAGTGAAGAATCTGAAGCAATTCCTTCATCTGTTGAAACTACCGACGTTGATGCCGATGAACCTGAAATTGAACCTCGGTTTAACTCAACAAATGTAAGTCATCCCGCAAATAGTGACTTAAATTATTCAAACGATCCTGAGGAACTAAAAGCTTACGCAGTTAATGATTCCAACGGCGATGATGACATGGAGATTTGGGATGAAAATTATCCGGCAAGGGTGGGCCTTGGAATGTATTTTTGTAATAAGAATGATGTTATGTTAGGTGTGCAGTCGTGGAATATTAATTGCGGCAAGGAACTTAATGTCGTTGAAAGCAAAAGTGCCAAATGGTGGGCAAAATGTTACTAAGAGAATCCAAACTGCAACACAAATTTTACCAATGGTCCGCCATGTAGCTGGTATGTTTATATTGTTAAAAGAAGAAATGATCATATGTGACAGATAATCAGGTGGGTTGATTCACGCAACTGCTATGGCACAATTGTTAGAAAAGAAAATAGAAGTTTGAAGTCTAGAGATGTTGCAACACGTATACTCCATAACATGCGTGAGTACTTAGCATATCCTGTAAAACAAATTCGAGCTTTTGTAAAAGATCAACTGAATGTTGATATTTCTTATAGTAAAGCGTGGCGAGCTCGCAAAGAAGCTATTGAAATGATTTATGGTTCTTGGGAGTCTAATTTTGTAGAGTCACCACGGTATATTATGGCGTTACAGGAATCTAACCCGGGTACTATTGTTGAGCGGTTCCATGCTCCAACTGGATCTTCTGAGTGTTATACTTTTTAATAATGTTTTTAGGACTTTTGGACCTGCAATAAAATTATTTTTAAATTGCGAGCCAATTCTATCGGTTGATGGTACTCATCTAAAGGGATCTTACCGTGGCAAGATGTTAATTGCAGTAACAAAAAATGCAAACAAATACATTGTACCTATTGCTTACGCGGTTGTCGATGAAGAAACGGTGGAAAGTTGGACGAGGTTCTTCAACCAACTTTGGGTCCACATTGCTGCCTATAGAGGGCAAAAGTTGTGTGTTATATCTGACCGACATAAAGGTATAATTAATGCCCTTAAAAACCTTCAAGTATGGAGAGAAAATGTTGTACATCGGTTTTGTCTTAGACATGTTAGAAGCAACTTAATGCAAAAGTTTAAAGTGTCTAGACTCAAACTTCTTACTTGGGCTATCGGCAGCACCACACAACTTAGGAAATACAATCATTCGGTAAGTTTAATGGCTAGTATAAATGCATAAGCCTGGGAGTATCTTAAAGATATTAAAGAGTCAAAATGGACACTTCTGAAAGATAAGAACCATCGACGTTGGAGGAATATGACGATGAACATTTCAGAGAGTTTTAACAACGCTTTGGGGGGCATTAGGCTATGCCTATCAAAGCCATTATTAATTGCACTTTTGAGAAATCAGTGCAACATTTTTTTTAAAACATAGAAATAGCATGGAATTGCCAAACAAGATTACCCCCTCGTAGATGGCGTTGCTTTGAAAAACGTGATGTTTAGCTGTAGAGAGCATAGAATAATGGAGTTTGATTTCAGAAAAGGGAGGTATAAGGTCGTATCCAATATACAAACAAACTCAACCGGGGGAAACGATTACATGGTAGATTATCTTGATAAAAAATGCATGTGTGGTAGGTGGCAAATGCAGCGGTTTCCTTGCTCACATGCAGTAGCAGTTTGTCACAATAGAGGGGATCCACCTAAGACCATTCTTCATGAGTTTTACACGACTGGTGCATACATGGCACAATATGACAGTCAGTTTTTTTCCCCAAGTCATCAAGATTATTGGAATGACCCAGGTTGGAGAATTAAAGCAGATGCATCTAAAATTACCACTTCACGAGGCAGACGAAGGTCAAGAAGAATTCATAAAGAGATGGATGTTCATCATGCTGATCAACCTAGAATTTTTAGATGTGGAATATGCAAACAAGTAGGTCATAGAAGGAATGCCTGTCAGTCATCCCACCCATAATAAATGTTTTTGTTGTTTGTTTTTAAATTTAACATTAAATGTGTTTCTTGAAATAATTTTTAGTAAATTTATCGTTGTTGGAAACAATATATATTAACATGCAACATATGGTACATACTAAAATTAATAAGACTAACTTAGGTTACAAACGACATAAATTACTTGAAGAGAAAATGGTTACAATACATTTGACATACTAAATATCACCCGGTCGTAGCAAACATCGCCAAAAGTATATTTGGTCAGCCATGTAACGTCTGTAGGCCACATGCCATTTCTTGAAATTTCCAGTTACATGTAATGGTTTACCAGTAACTAAATGCTCCATTAACATACATACATGCATCCCTTGATTACCAATCAGCTCGTTTTGTGACTAAACATGGTCGTCATTAACTTCAAAACTTAAAACTTTCTCAGGATCTCTAATTTTTTAAAAAAAATTTAAGCTCACCAATAAAGCACAAAAGTATACAGATATCTTCATTAGTTTTGGGTAGACCGTTCGTCTGTACTTTTCTCTTGAAAAAATTTCACCACAATACGTCACCAAATGTATTGTTCGTAAATCAACTTGAACAAGTAACCATTCATGATTATCAACACAAAATGGGAAATAAACATAGTCAACATCAAAAAACGAGGGGCAAGGGTTTAACTTCCCATTAGCAAAGTTAACGGTATTTTTGGTATTTGATTATACCAAAGAGTCAAAAAAACGAGGCGGTAAAATTGACCAACGCATATAATTAGCTCCCTCCGTTTGTTGTTGTCTATGTCTCCACTGCATAATTCTTCCAACCCAACCTTCAATACGCTGAAAATAGTAAAATAAATTAAATTAATAACGTGATATTTACATTTTTACATGTTTTTAAAACTTTGAAATTCATGTTGATATTATGTATTTGTAACCTCGGGTGTAAGGTATCCATCACACGTATAACCCAAAAGAGTTCCCTAGAAACGGCGATCGAGCTGTATAGGCATAATAAATACACCAGAGTAACAGAATGGAGCATCTCCATTAACAAAAAAACTCTTCAACATCATGAGACTAGTTTTCAAACTCATCGTCTAAAATCGCCCATTTTCCCACACGTTGTTGTTGTACGCTACGTCGGTTTGGAATGTATGTCTTAGGTTGAGCAGTACGTGTGTACGCCATTGGTTCTTCTGGTTGTTGTTCTTGAGCCCATGTAGTTGATGAACCAACATTTATACTTGAACGCCTTCATTTCTGAAAAACCCAGCTCAACATCTTCTTAAATGGTTGAGAACTATATTCGTCACTCACAATTTCTTTCTTACGTTCTAGGGATCAAAAGGGTAGCAAAGACGAGTCGTGATTCAAGCCAGAATTAGCGGTCTTGTTAACCCAGTTTTATTGATTTAAGAATAAAGAAGGGTTAGGCAACCAGAAGGGAATAATCAAAGGTTATAAAAACAAGGGGTGAAGGGTGGCATAAGGTGTTTGCAGGTTTTACTTTCAGCAACGTTTATTTTAGTTGATTATTGACCTTTGGTAAATCAATGATTTTCATGCATGGTTCAATCGAAGAATCAAGTTGATGTCACCGTTAAGGAGAATAACACATTTACTCTTCAATGCCCGGTGTTGTCCATAAATTACACGGTATGGGCTATGAGGATGCAAATTAAATTTAATGTTCAAGGGGGTATGCCGATATGGGAGATGATTGAACCAGGAACAAATTTGGATGCAAATAAGAAAATATTGCAATAACTCTATTGTTCCAAGCTATGTCCGAAGAACCAATATTGCAAATCGGAAACCTTCAAACCGCAAAGGAGATGTGGGGTGTTATTAAAAATCATCCCTTGGGTGCGGATCGGATCCGAAAGGCAAGACTTAAAACTACAATGAGAGAATTTGAAAATCTTAAGATGAGGGATCAAGGTGTCATATATGACTTTTCTAACAAGTTATCCGAGTATGCTTCTCGAGCTGCCTCACTTAGCTCGGTTATAGAAGAAAGGAAACTGGTTAAGAATTTTCTAAACGGGTTGCCTAAGCTTTTTATTTATACGGTGGCTTCCATAGAACAAGTTGTGGATTTGAAGACCATCAACTATGATGATATAGTGGGCCGAATTAAAGCTTATGAAGAACTGATGATGTAACACCCAAAATTTTCTAAAACAAGTTATTTGAACTTACGAATGCGTATGTAACATCACTGTACTTTAGGTTGTCCGTACATCCGTACATCCGTACGATTGTACTGTTACGACCTAAGATTTTGTAATTTATAATATTGACATATTATTTGATGATTATCACTGTTGATGGTATGCATGTTTATAACATATTATACGCATAAACCATGGGAAGTTTAGTTGTAACTCAACTAGACAGAACCTGAGAGTTTATCGCAGTTATACTGTTGATGATTATGGATTTGTTTTGGAAATGGAAAGGGGATCTAAATTGGTTGTTGTTTGGTTACTAAACATAGTCAAGGACACATGGTTATGATTTATCGAAATAGCGGTGGGACGGTGGCTAGGGCAGTTGCGACTGACCCTTACATATGCCCTATACATATGCATATTTCGGTCTATCATGGATGTGTCAGTGACTAGGGTTTAGTGGGGTTTGGTTTGGGAAGATAATAGTAAAGTTAATAAAATAATGGTAGTGTAACTGGAATTAATTACGCGATGGTGAGGTTACGGACATGACTTAAACGCGAATATTAATTTAGAAATATTAACTTAATAGCTATATTCGCGTGGATGACGATTCAGACGAATATAATTATTAAGAATAATATTTCGAAACGATATTCCATAAACCGTAAATCGAATCGAAATACGATACGAGCGTTGAATTCGCAAAGGTGACGATCTTTACGAATACGTACGTAAGTAACGCGTTTCGATGAGACAATTAAATAATTAATTATGATAATAATTTAATAAATGAAATATGAAAACGTTTATTAGGAATCACGACCTAAAACAAAATGTAATAAGTTAACTATTTAAATAATTAATTTAGTAAATTGAAAAGGCATCGTTTTACAAAATAAATTATTTGAAATCATTGAGTTAAAACGAAAACTAATTATTTAAGTGTTTTATGCTTTGAATATATTTTACGTTAAAAACCAAACAATTTATTTATTTTATCGCGATATAAACAAGACCGAACACGCGGGGAGATCCCGGGCTATAAAAGCCCACTTTTTTCTTCTTCCTTCTCATTTTCACCTACAACACTCTCTCTCTCTAAAACATATGATTCGTCATTTTCTCTCTCTAGAACTTCTCTCTACGATTTCTTCTTCGTTACTCAACGAAATCGCGAGATCTTGGCGGCCACGCGTTCGTGTGATCGAGAGGAACAAGAAGATATAAAGAAACCCAGCTCTTGATTGGCATTTCGAGGTAGATCTATGTTTTTACTTTCGGTTTTAGTTTAAAAACCCTATTAGAACTTAGTTACCATTTTATAAACGATGTTAGGGTTATATACGGATAAATCGGTGGTGTAGTAAACGAATGGGAGCCATGAGAGAACCTGAAAACCCTAGGACGAAACGATGATGATGATGAACAGTGTAGGTCGTGGGTTGCAGGTCGACGAACCCTTAGGGGGCGAACCTGTCTTCAGCCGAACCCTAGGACGAAGCAACCATGGGTCACGAACCTTTGACAACCTCACGAACCCATTTAGCTGCGAACCATAGCTGGGAAAGACAAGGGTTGACCGAACCTTGGCCGGCGAGCCCCAGCCGAACCATTACTTTTCTTCATAGCCGAACCCTTGGGCTGAAATGGCGACGAACCCTAGCCGAAGCTTGCTTCAGCCGAACCATGGACTCCCACGAACCTAGCTTCCATGCAGCGAACCCACTAATTCTTGTTGGTCGAACCTTGTGGTAGGAACATGAACTGAACCCTCCATTTGATTAGCCGAACCTTAGGCGGTGTAGGTTCTAAGGAGCCGAACCATGGTGGACGAACCTTGGGGGTTTGGGTGTACAATATCAGCGAACCTAAGGGCTCAAACGAACCATTGGGCTGTTGGATCTAATGAAGGGCCGCGAACCTATAGGATGGAGCCGGACCTAGGACAAGTTGAACTTAACTGTTCGAAACTAAGATCATAAATACGTGGAAGAATACAAGGATGGGATGATATCATGCATGCCTGGGTCATGTGAACCACCATTTTTTTATATATATAAAGAGTATGGGGTTAGGGTATGGACCTACACAACTTGAACAATCATTGTGAAAAACATAATTATTATTTTCTAATTATAAATTAGAATCTCAACAATCTAAATTATGGTGGTCATCTTGGTGAAACATGCATGCAATTATAAGTTAGATACGTTTGTGAGAAAGGATATTATCGCTAAGTAAATGTATCCATGGGAATCATACCTAAGGGTCTTGATCTATTATTGTTATTAAATAATTCAAAACTAACAAGTTAGATTAAATGTTAATAACAATCGTTTATAAGAATCCCTAGTGTTTTACTTAATTTAGGTAAAACAAACTAGGTAAGTGAAACACTTAATGAAATTAGGAATAAACACATACGAATATTTAATGACAATGAAACACTAATACTTATGAACACGAAATACGCGATAATTACAGATTGACTGGGTTGTTTCGAGTTACATTCGTGAGCGCGCCTTTTTGCAAGAACACTGATACTAAGGACTTCAGGTGAGTTCTCATAACCTCCCTTTCTTTAAACTATTTTGTTTTAAAAACTCGGAGGTGAAGCATGTATACCCAATTTAATATTATTTTGATAACACAAGGTTAATACCTGTTTATCAATATGATATTCACAATTGAAATTATCATTATTATTAGATTATCTCTTATTATCTTATATCCATGTAAACATTGTTATTGACCTCGGTCAATAACAAAGATTACAAGTATTGTCACAAATTCCGAGAGTCATCGCTCTTAACTTCGGTTAATTGCTTCGACATCGTGTATGGACACGTGGATGATTTCCACATCTGTGAATCATTGCCTTTGACTTCGGTTAATTGCTTTGACTTCATGTATTGTCATGTGGTTAGCTACCACCCCATGGATCATGTTTTTAACTTATGTTAATTACATAATGATCAGGTATAGTCACGAACATTATTTGAGAATATTGATGTTGAGATTGGTTGATTGGTTGTGGTTTGATTATCTATTATTGACTACGATTTATTTATGATTGATTATGACTGATTGGTTATGTGATTATGTGTTTGTGTATGTGATTGATTTTGAGTTTGGGAAATTATTGGATTATCTCATACAGGTATTATTGTGGATTTCTCAGAAAATCATAAGTACTTATACTCATTTTATCTAAACCTTTTATAAAACCATTTTAAACTTAAACTCTTAAATCCATTTTATAAAACCTTTTTAAGTATAAAAACTTATGATTACTCACCAATTACTTTGTAGTTGACACTTGATTTCTTACATGTTTCAGGTGATGGAGACAAGTAGGATGAAGAGGGTGATCTCTTCTATTTTGGACATCATCATATAGGGTCTTGGACTTAGCTAAATAACTAAATATCTGGCGACTAGAATTTAGTTAGATAGCTAAATCTCTTTTGTATTTGTTGTAACTATTTCATGATGAACATGATTTTTGTGTAATTATTTTGGTTGATTGATTGATATATGATGATTGGATTTAGATGCCCACGAGCTTTTGAACAATCTACACATCCCTCGTGGCATCCCGACGTTTCCGCCATCGGTCGGGGTGTTACAGATTGGTATCAGAGCCTGGGTTATAGGGAATTAGGTTACTAGAAATGGTTGACCTAGTCTATAACCGTAGGATACCCTAGTATGAATTATTTCATACATTAGTTAGTATATTCAGGATTTCATGCTTAGGTGTTTATTACATGTTAACTGAACTCCTGCTATACATCTGATTTATATATGATGCCTATGTGCTTACTTGTGCCCTAATGATTCAATAAGGACATGCACGTGGCGTATCGTAAAGGTGGTGGGACGGTGGTTCAAGGAGAAGAAAGAACACACGAGAAGCTACCAGTGGGATCATCTATAGTCAAGTAAGGGGGTGTTTGTTTTTTCCAAAAAGGTCTGCGTGACCTCTTATGTCTGCGCCACGCAGACGCGGGGAGAGGTTGGACCTCTACAGACCATTTGTTTTCTCGTAGACATTTCATTAAAAAACGTCTGCGCGTCCTCTTCTTGGCGCAGACGTGAACCAACCTCTTCCCACATCTTAAAACCTCTTCCAGCCTACTCCCCCATTTTCAGCCCTTCAACCGAACTCCTCCACCGCCCTGCTCACCGTTGCCGCCCTACTCGCCGTCGCCACCCTACTCCACCGTCGTCGCCGTGGCCGAACTCCTCCATGCCTTTGACCGCCGTACTACACCGTCGTCGTAGACCTACTCCTCCGTTTCCTCCACTGCCGTTCGATCGAGGGTTCCTTCGTTCATGATTCCGCCTCAAGAAACCACCGATCGCGACTACTTTTAGATCGAAGATTGCAGGTTAGGGTTTTAGATCGTTAGGTTTTTAGAATGAGGGTTCGATCGAGGGTTCAATCGAGGGTTCCGGTCGTCGCCCCTGGATCATCCTGCTTCATCCGCCTCAAGCAAACACCTAGTTCGATTGAGGGTTCTGGTGGGGAAGAGGATGATAAACCTGGTTCGATCGAGGTGATGGTAACAGTGGTGCATTTGCTCTTGACCTACCTCTGATGGTGATGGTGACAGTGGTGCATTTGACGGTGGTGGCTCAGATTAGGGTTTTTTTTGTCTGCTTAGGATAGGGGAAGGGAGTGGGAAAGAGTTTTGAAGAGGTTAAAAACAAACTCTCTTTTTCCCTCTTCTTGCAGGGGTTTGGTCCACCTCTTCTGCAAAAGAGGTTTGCAGACGTGGTCCACAGACTGCATATGTTTTACCTCTGAAAAAACAAACACCACCTAAGTGTTCTAAACTATTAAAGTTAGGATTTTTATACAAAAGTGAACTTAGGCATAAATCTCACACCTTTATGCATAAAGTTCGAGACTTTGCGGTTCCAGTGTGTTGGTAATGACATAAGGAACCTATAACTAGCTACCCAAAGCCTTAGATAGATTTTTGAGATTTTTATGATGATTACACGAGTACCCGAAGATGTACTCGAGATGAGTACCCGATTTTCCTTCGAGTATGTAACTTCGAGTATGAGATTTCGGGTATGATATTCCGAGTATGTAATTCAAGAGCATGGATTTCGTGTAGTCCATGGGTTTCGAGTACTCAAGTCCTTCAGGAACTTCATGGATTTCGGGTACTACTTAATGAACTTCAAGTGTTTCGAATACTTAGCTAAGTTTCGAGAACTCGTAGTTATAATGGGGAACTAGTAGGCTATAAGGAATTAGAATAAATTCTAAGTCTAAGAATAAAATGTAATGAGACAATGTAC
Source organism: Mikania micrantha (assembly GCA_009363875.1). Classification (NCBI taxonomy): domain Eukaryota; kingdom Viridiplantae; phylum Streptophyta; class Magnoliopsida; order Asterales; family Asteraceae; genus Mikania; species Mikania micrantha. The sequence continues at coordinate 1,440,488 of CM018684.1, forward strand.
TTATGTAGGTTCTTGAGTCTTAGCTAAGAAGTTCGGCTAAGAAGATAAGGAGCTACTGCCAGGTGAATTCTAGACACCCTATTTCAACACTTTATGTGTACGTATGTTTTGGGCTGACATACATGCTGTTAATATGTTTATGATGCGTTATGATGCTATGTGCCTATGCTATGATGATGAATGTTTGATGTATGATGAAATATGTAAGAGAATATGCTAAGTATGATGAATGCATGATAAATGAGTTATGATGATGAATAAGTATAATGATATGACGTGATAATGACTGTATGATAACATGCATTATGATGATAACTATGATGATAGTTATAGAATGTTATGATAAGGTCCTAGGTTGCTAGGATGGAAGTATGATGTTATGACTATGATGATAGCATGATATGTATACATGATGCCATGATGTTATGATATCATGATGAAGCTAGCATGACATGTGTATGATGCTAGAAGCCTATTGTGGTAAAGACTATTTCTGATGAGGTCTGCAAGATCATGGATGAGAAGATGCCGGCAATGATTGCTAAGGCATTAAGCGCCCCAAAGACCTTTGACTCCACTGTTAAACTCAGTGGTATTGTATGAGAGGATGTGATGGATGTGATGGCAGATGATCCAATGAAAGAGGAAACAAGGGTGAAGGAGTCCTCTGGGACTAAGAGGGGTCGAACAGACCAACGAAAGTTTTCAAGCAAGAAGGTGAAGCGTGAGGATGCGAACCGATGCAAAAAGTGTGGTAAAATCCACACCGGACAGTGCTTGGTGGGCACTAACTTATGTTTTCGATGCGGAAAGACGAGGCATTTTTCCAGCAATTGCCCGAGTGCCACCAAATGCTACAACTGCAACGGGTTTGGACATCTGTCCAAGGATTGCAGGCAACCACGGGCCGATGCTTCGGGCTCGAGTAAGAAAGAGGAGAAAGGAAAGGAGAAGCAGAAGGATAAAGCACGAGCCTTCACGATGACAAAGGATGATGCTACTGAGGACCCGGACGTGGTCACAGGTACCTTTTCTATCAACAATATTCCTGCTTCTGTATTGTTTGATTCTGGTGCCGGTATGAGTTTTTTATATTCTACTTTCTGTGATGGGTTATCTGGGAAGGTTAAGAATATATATCAGGTATTTGATGTAGAGACGGCTATTGGTAAGATGACCAGGGTGACTAAGGCTATAAATGATTGTTCTGTTGAGATAGAAGGTCATAAGTTCCCAGTACGATTGTTTCTTATAACCTTGGGAGGGTTCGATGTAGTCTTGGGTATGGACAGGTTAGCCAAATATGAGGCTACCATTATATGTCGATGAAAGATGATATATTTGCGTGCGATGGATGGGAGCTCCGTAGCGGTTCATGGTGATAAAACGATGTATGTGCCAAAGATCATTTCGATGGTCAAGGCTGATGTTATGCTGAGGCGAGGGTGGGTAGCCTAGTTGGCCTACGTGATTGAGGAACGTACGGATATGTTCCTTGATGTTTTCCCTAAGGAATTTCCTGGATTACCACTGGAACGGGAAATTTAGTTCCAAATCGACTTAATTCCGGGGGCACAACCCCTTGCCAAAACGCCATACCGTTTGGCTCCCACTGAAAAGAAGGAAATGATGACCCAACTACAAGAACTCCTTGATATAGGTTTTATACAACCAAGTTTCTCTCCGTGGGGAGCACCGGTGTTGTTTGTTAAGAAGAAAGAAGGAAGTATCCGTATGAGTATCGACTACAGGGAACTGAATAAGTTGACCATAAAGAAATGTATCCTCTACCTAGAATTGATGACTTGTTCGATCAATTGCAAGGTGCAAACTGGTTCTCTAAGATAGATCTCCGATCCGGTTACTATGAGTTGAAATTCTGGGAGCAGGATATTCCAAAGACTGCTTTCCGTACACGTTATGGACACTACGAGTTTCTCGTTATGTAGTTTGGTTTGACGAATGCTCCTACAGCATTCATGGATTTGATGAATATAGTATGTCAACCGATTTAGGTTGATAGCGAGATCTCAAATCAACTTACCTAATGTGGGCGGATTTGGTCAGGGAGATGTGGTAATAAATATCGGGACTTTGCAATATTTGATCGAAGAATTCAAAGAGCGATTCGGGAGAGCCACTCCCGGTATTACCCATCCGCCAGGAGAGTTACCGATCGGTGATAGTGTTTATTGATGATATTTTGATTTATTCAAAGAACGAGGGAGACCATGCTTGCCATGTACGAGAGGTATTGGAGATCCTACAGAATGAGAAACTTTATGCTAAGTTCTCCAAACGCGCCTTCTGGTTATGAGAAGTACAGTTTCTGGGTCACGTGGTGAACCCAGACGACATTATGGTAGACCTAGCTAAAGTTGAAACGGTTATGAAATGGAGTCCTCCGAAGTCACCTACGGAAGTACATAGTTTTCTTGGTTTGGCCGGTTGCTATCGGAGATTTATTCAAGACTTCTCCAAGATAGCGACGTCAATGACGAAGCTCACGAAGAAAGATGTAAAGTACGAATGGGGCCCGAACCAGAAACAAGTGTTTTCAGTACTAAAGGAGAAACTTACCGAAGCTCCTGTCTTAGCACTGCCGGATGGAAATGATGATTTTGTTGTGTATGATGATACATCACGACAAGGGTTAGGATGTGTATTGATGCAAAGAGGAAGGGTGATAGCTTATGCTTCGCGCCAGCTAAAGATTCATGAGGCTAACTACCCAACTCACGATCTTGAGCTCGCTTTAGTGGTGTTTGCATTGAAAATATGGAGGCACTATCTGTATTGAGTAAAGAGTACCATCTATACCGACCATAAGAGCTTGAAGTACTTCTTCGAGCAAAAGGATTTGAACATGAGGCAGAGACCATGGCTTGAGCTATTAAAGGATTATGATTGTGATATTTTATATCACCCGGGAAAGGCCAATGTGGTGGCAGATGCTTTGAGTTGCAAAACTGATCATCCTACCATACGAGTAAAATCGTATAGTTTGGTGATAACGCCAGACTTTCTAAACGAGCTCAAACAGGAGCAACAGGAAGAACTGAAAGAAGATAATGTGGGTTTTGAACGTGTCTTCGGGCAAGTCAAGAACTTGGGAGACAATGATCACGGTGTGAAAGTACGATTCAGTCGTATGTGGGTGCCCAGAAATGGGGACATTCGATCGAGAATTTTAGATGAAGCCCACAAATCACGTTATTCTGTACATCCCGGTAGGGGTGTCATTCGGGTTGGTTCCTCGGGTTTCGGGTTGCTCGGATCGGGTTATTCGGGTTTTTGTAATATGAAATTGGAACCGAGAACTGAACCATATAACTTCGGTTTAATTGGTTCTCGGGTTTTGATTCTCGGGTTTAATCGGGTTGGGTTAAATGGTTCTCGGGTAATACTTGAAAAACTAATATTATATTTTTCAAACAAATAAAATAAAAATATGTTTAACCAAAACATACATTTCCTTAAAAATTTAAAACATTTAACCATAATATAACCAAAAGATGTTTAGCCAAAACATACACTTTTTCAACAATCTCAAAACATAAAGAGGCTTTAAAAATCAAAGAATGGAACCGCCCCTTAAAACACTAGTTCAGGTTTTTCGGGTTTACCCGAACAAGCCTCGTGGGTACACAAAGACCGAACCATTCTAAGTTTTCGGGTTCGGGTAATAGGCTTTTTCGGGTTGGGTATTTTCGGATTCGGGTTTTTCGGGTTCGGGTAGGTTTTTCTCGGGTTGGTTCTTCGGGTTCGGGTAAAAAACACACCCCTACATCCCGGTGCAACGAAGATGTATCAAAATCTTCGGAAGGATTATTGGTGGCCAGGTATGAAGTTTAATGTGATGCAGTATGTGAACAAATGCCTTACTTGTGCGCAAGTGAAGGTTGAACATCCGAAGCCCTATGGATATGTGCAACCTCTCGAAGTACCAGAATGGAAATGGGAACACATCACCATGGATTTCATCACCAAGCTACCGAGAACAACTAAACGACATGATACCATATGGGTGATTGTGGACCGACTGACGAAGAGTGCACACTTTCTCCCAATTAGGGAAACGGATACATCCGAAAGGTTGTCCGAGTTGTTCATGAAAGAGATCGTGAAACATAAGCAAAATCGCCAGAGCCTAAACAATTTCTCCCAATTAGGGAAACAGATACATCCTCTTCAAACAATTTTAATGAAGCCATTACACCACCACCCTAAGCCTAAACAACATCTTCGGAAAGCTTAATATGGGGCTAGTTATTTATCTCAACAAGCTTGAAAACACAACCAAAAGCAGGTTGAGCATAACATGTCACCAAGTAACCACGAACTCCAAATTCATTTTCAGTAGTCTAAAAGAATTTCCTTGTTTCACATGACACATAAGCAAGATCGCCATAGTCTAATCTTATGCTCCTTGTTTTGTATCTGCACAAACAAATTGGAATTAACAAAAATAATAAGAAATAAAATTAAACAAAGCAAAGCAAAAATGTAGCATACCACAGATCATTTGGTGCTGGAAGATAAAACACAACATAATTGTGTTGATTATTTATGTAATTATCAGTTAAAGCATATTTTAATCCGCAAGATGTGGCAAGAGTGACAGTTTACAAACAATGATCTACATCTAATGTTCAAATGCCGGAGTAGGTCCCCACTAACAACAGTCACGCTAACCGCCCCCATCCATCATTCAAATAACACAAAAGATATGTTCACAGGAGGGTAACGCAAACATACAGGTGTAGATATTAAATGTACAAGGGCTTTTTAACCAGAAATAATGATTTAAAACCCGAGACACTTACCTTGGCTCAAAAGTTGTAGTATTGAGCAAACCATAGTTTCCTCTAATCAATCTCTATCAACAATTGAAAGGACCTCATCCCTCTAGATTTTGCCACAAAGTCCCAATGCAAGATCAAACACGTTGCTATAGGTTTTAACTTATGCATGTTGCCTTTGGTCGAACTAATTCCCAAATACAAAATAATTCCTTCACCCTAAAACTGAAATCAAACAACCAGCAGTTCAAAATCAGATAGAAACAAACAACTCATAAACTAATTCATCCCATCATCAACACTCAAACATTTCCATAAACAAAATAAAAACACAGATTAATGGTACCTCTAGAACTACAAAATCAAAACTATTTGAGACAAATGCTTCACCCATCAGCAGATTCACCAAATGATAACTAATAGGAAGAATCGTGCTGCTCTCAGATCCTGTTTGTTTAGCTTTCTGATCCACCTTATTTAAGCAAAATTCAAATTGAAAAAAAAAAAAGAACTTCTGTAAGATAATTAAAAAAATTGATTTGTAGACTTTAGAACAAAATCAAAGAAAAACTAATTATTAATTTAGTGTCAAGAGACATAAGAGTTTATAAAATTGCAATGAATTTCTTACCATAAAAAAAGCCACGCAACCACTGAGACTCAATCTGCACTTGACCCTTGTCCCCAAGTCTTAACAGCGACGTGTTCTTTTCGTTGATACAGCACACGATTTCCATATACTCCACCATTGTCGCTGCTGGTGCAGAAAAGACAAATTTAACCCGAAGACCCTTATCTTGTCTGGAAGGAACAAAAACACAAATTCACCACAACCATTACTACGGGTGGTAGTGTCGACTGTCAAGAGCAGACCGCGACCGGGGGGGTGAAACCCTAGTACCGCCACAACCATCATCGTCGAACCCATAACAATTGCGTGTTAGGGTTCCAAAAAAGAAAAGGCAAGGATTCACTTGATTTTATGGCGAATCGCGATAAAGAGAGACGGATTCGAGACTATTAGTGAAGAAGAGACCGAATGTAAAGCTTCATTGGATTAGGGTTTCTTTATGCGTTTGAATTTGAGGTGTTTGAATCTGAGGAATGTAAAGCTTCAATGTATTCTCAAATCCCATTCACCTGGTTGACATGTTACTCGATTAAGGTAACAAGAAACAAAGAGGAACAGTGATAGATAAAAAGATTACCTTTTTGGAGATTTGAAGCTGAGAATGGTATAATATTTTTAGGGGAGAAGGAAAGTAAAAGTCAGGGCTCCAATCTGAAATTAAGAACGAATGCAATACTGTTGTAAAGTGAGGCTTAAATGGGTTGTACCATAGGCTTCTGTAGTAGTATTTTTCTTAAATTTAAGATCTTTGATTTTTATCTCACCAATACTCATTATATAATAGTAAAGATATATATATATATGTATGTATGTATGTATGTATGATTGGGATCAAATAATAACCCAGATAACTTTGCCAAGATGAAGCCAAATCTTGGATTTTTTTAACATCATTGTAACACATTTAGAACACTATGTTCTTTTATGAGTTTGCGAAAGTTCATCACCATTTGAGAGTTTACATCGTTGTAAGTTTTGGGACTAAAACATTTACAGTGCTTTAAATCAAAAACTTACAACGATGATATCACTTAAACGGTGATGAATTTTCACAAACTCATAAAAGAACATAGTGTTCTAAATGTGTTATAATGATGTTCAAAAAAAATCCAAGATTTGGCTTCATCTTGGCAAAGTTATCTGGATTATTGCTTTAAGAGTGAGTTATTATTTGAACACTTCCCTTTATATATATATATATATAGGGAGATGATCAAATTCAATTTGCATTGCGAATTAGCCAAAACACAAAAAAAGAAACCCCCCTAAATATGTATAATAAAGACCATGAAAAAAAAACCAAAGATTCGGGCATTTTTTGTCAAAGTTCACTGGGTTACCGTAATTAGGCAGGGTTCTTATTTGAACCAAATCCTATATATATATATATATATATATAGGAAATTATGTTTTACAAAGGTGTGACGATCCTAACAAAAAATTTCGTCCTATGATAGAAACAAAGCTCACAGATAAACAGCAATGTTTATTAGATAACCTATGGTATATTCAATCCATGCCACAGGCCTCAAAGTTTAAAATACAAATTTTAAATGCTTTGAGTATATATTTTTCCGAGCAATCAGTTTCGAATCCCGAAAGAATACACAAACCCAAATTTACACATTATGTTATACTTCGAGGAACACAGCTTGGGATATACAATAAATGGGAAACCGTAGCAAAATATATACAGTGCCAAAATCCTATTTTTAAGTAGTAGAGAAGAAATATTAAGAGTAATAGACAAAACAGTAATGATAGAATTATTTTCTCCAGAAACAATAAAGAAAATAAAAAGTTCAGGAAAAAACATTGTACACACAGGATTAATAGTTATAGGAATAAAAGCTCTAGGAAGAAAAAATTTAGGAACAAAATTATTAGCTTTAATATTAGATAAATGTTGGAAAACAGAAATAAACAAAGCAATAATTTCTGGAATGGAAATAGATCTTAGTCAAAATACAACACTATTTTATTGTACACCAGGAATTCTAAAAGATGTAAATGATCTTAAGAATTTAAAAATAGCGTTACAAACAAAAGGATATGAAAAATATGACGGAAATAATATAGTCATAAGTATAGGAGTACTAGGAAGAGCTAGTAACAGATCAGGAATGAATTTTAGAGTTAATATAGAAGGAATAGTAAATACAATTGCATCAAAATCAATACAAATGATAGAACCTATTAAAATTGATCCTGAAAAATTAGCAGGATTAGAATGGAAAATAGATGATATAAAAGAAGAAGAAACAACAACATTAATACCAAAGAAAAGCTACTTACGAGGGTATTGATGGAACACAGAGTTTAAGATTCACAAATTATAAAGAAGAAAATATACCTGAAACAAATAGTGAAACAAGTGAAACACAAGTACAGTTTAATTACATGAATATAGAGTATGAATCAGACATAGAATTACCAATTTATGATACAGAATATGAAACAGAGGAAGATAATGAAATAAATTCGGAATTTATAAAATTTGAACAAGAAGAAATGGATTATAGTTTATTTGAAGAAAAAGAATTAATAGACGAACCAATATTTAAAAATGAAGAAACAAATAAAACTATAGAACAAATAATTAATAAAAAATTCACAGAATTAAATATACAAGAAGAAGTAGATGATATGATAATAGAATGTATGATGGATTTACAAATGACATATGAAGAAAGTTATAATAAATTACAGGAATATTTTAATTTACCGTTAGTAGAAAGTATATCACAAGGAAAAACAATGATATCAGATTTTTACAAAGATAAACAAATCATAGAACAAACATTTGTGGATCAAGGCTATGAAAGAAAAAGAACAAGACCAGAATGGAGTAAAACAGGATATGATGCAGAAGAAAGAGTAGGAAGATAACCATGGGAAAAACCATCGGTTACCTATTATCAAGAAGACAACAGTATAGGTAGAGGAAATAGATTACCGATAGGTAATATACACAGTAATAGCATGCTACTCTTAGAATCACAAAAACCACAATTATGGATTGATGAAATATTAATGTGGGAACAAACAGTAGTAAGAAAGTGGGAAACAAATAAAAGAGATAGTATGGATATGTTCTCATATTTAGAAACTACATTAGGACCAACAGCTTTAGGAATTTGGCAAAGCAAGAAAACTCAAGATCCAAACGAAGTAAACAGATTAAAAGCTTTAGGTGATAACCCTTATAATTTTACATCACAAATTAGAACTCTTATTATAGGAGTAGATCCAGCAAAAAATAACACATTAATACAAGATACAGCCATAAGAAATTTAGAACAATTAAGTATAGCAGATATGAAATATATAAATGAATTTACATTAGATTTTACACGACTATTATCACAAACAGGACAAGCTATGGAGGATGATTTATGTGATAAATATTTTATAAAATTACCAGGAGATTTAGGAAAAAGTATACATGAATCATGGAAACAATTATATGGTCAACAGAAAAATCTAGGAATAGGACCTAGAATAACTTATACATTTGGAATATTAGAAGAAAAATGTAAGGAAGTGGCATTACAAGAACAATTAAAAAGAAATGCATATGCGTTTTGTAAAACAGCAATATACACACCACAAGCATATGGATATTATGATAAAAAGAAAAAATTAAGAAAAAGCAATACTTACAAAAAAGAATATAGACCATATTATAAAAATAAATATAAATATGTAAATAAACCAAAACAAGAAAATGTAAATGTTTTATTTGTGGAGAAGAAAATCATCTGGCAAATAAGTGTCCAAATAAAAATAAAAATACAGAGATAAGTAGTTTAATAGAACAATTAAATGAATATGAAATAGAAGTATTAAAAACTGATAATACTGATAATGAATATATATATATAGTATATATAGTGATGAAGAAAAACCATTAACAAAAATAACATATACATATATGAACAAAGAAGAAGAATGTGAACATGACTGGAACCATAAAAGAGGAAATAATTACATAAAATGCTTTAATTGTGGATATTATCCCAGTATAGAAAAAAGATCACAATGTAATGTATGTTTTAAAGAAATATGTTATTTATGTATAAAAGAATTATACGATATAGAAAATAACAAAGAAATACAGAATATAGAAACAAAAGAAAATAAAAACGAAAAGGCCGAAAAACTAGAAAAAATAGAGTTAATAACAGAATTACAAAAGTTAAAATTACAAGGAATAGAAGAAAAAATAAATAACATAGAAATAAAATCACAAGCACTAGAAAATAAAATAAATAATATAGAAGATATAATCTTCAATAAAAAAGAAATAGAAATAAGTAAAATGTCCACAGAAAAGGAAATAACATATATACAAACACAAGGATCAACTAATATGATAAATATACAATGCAGATTATGGTTAGATACAAAGAAATTTCTAGATTTAACTGCATTAATAGATACAGGTGCAACAAAGAGTTTAATATCATATAGTTTAGCACCACTACAATATCATAAACAATTAACATATAAACTAGTAACAAGAACAGCAGAAGATAGACTAATAAATATAACACACTATTTAGAACCTGTAGGAATACAGTTTTTTAGATTTTTCAGGAAATTATAGTATAAAATATGACATACCGCAGATAAATATAAATCCACAGCACATAAAATCACAAGATTTTGTGATAGGATTAAATTTTATTTTAGGATTAAATGGATCAATAACAATAGCAAAAAATTTTATAACTTTAAGTAAACATATATACAGTTTTCCAACATCAAGATATACAAAAACTTCTAAAAGACTTTTGTTCATTTAATGAAGCTTTAAAAGTAGCAAGGGAAAACCTTGGGCTTACATTTTACATAGAACCTGAACAGGTATACACTTTCTCGGATATGGTAAAAACCAATCCAGAACAGGTTATAAAGAAGCAACAAGAAAAGATTACACAATTACAAGAGCAGCTCCTAACAAGTAGTAAAGATACACATAATCTACAGCTTGCTATCGAAAATAAGTTGTTAAAGCAACAACTGAAAATATTAGAATAAAAAAATACACATATACTAAATAGATTTGAGAAAAATATAGATTCTTTCAGAAATTCTGAATGGTATTCTAGAAGTTTCGATGCTTTTAGATACAGAATGATAGATACACCTTGGAAAACAACTCTGAAGCCTCTTACAGATAAATTTCCAGAATTTGAAACAACGATTTCTCAAAAAATTTGTGCAGAATTTCCATTAATTTTGCATAAATTACAACAAAAAATTCTTGAAATTGCTTTTACACATGATAGAGACATTACAGGAGTTAAAACTATAGAAAGAATTGAAGAAGGAAAATCAACAGGGTTACGCCTATTACAAATCTTCTATCCAACTACTCTAACAGATAATGAGATAATCGAATTTTATCATTATGGTATGATTGATTATCTAGAAATAAGATTAAACAGAAAGACAGAAGATTTGCTACAAAGATTCGGAGAAAAATTCACAGTCATTATTGGCAATATATCTACACATTCAAGAGATCCTATAATTGGATGTAAATTCTTTTCTTCGTTTCCATATCTAGATGAAAATTCTTACAGACCTGCTAGAAAAAGGATTTTTGTATCCCATAGAATGTATTTACATAATTATTTAAAAGATCTAGCAGTATCTGGTGACATTGATTTTGGGAATCTTCCATAGGTTAGTGATATGTTAAAAGAAGATGAAGATCCCTATAAAAAACAAAAATTCTCAGAATTCTACAGAAAATATCAACAGACTCCAAAATTGCCTGATAGCTTTAGATGGCAAAATTATGTTCTAATTGGAGAATGACATTATATACAAATTTTTGCACATGAAAATTGGAAAATGCTTCTACCATTCGTTGGAGAAGGAGAAGACCTGGAGTTAGAACACATAATTAATAAAGAAGACAGCGATAGTCGTCCAGGATCACCACATTCAATGGATAGCATTCCAGATACACACAGAGACTTCTAGAAGAAATTGTCATGGATGACGTTTACACAAGATTTCTAGAAGACATTGTCATGAATGACGTCTACACATATAAAGACAAATAGTCGACAACATATTTCTTTTGCTTTTTCTTTTTGAAAATAATGCGTTGTACTTTTTAATCTTTACCGTTCTTTTTAGAAAATATGATCTAGATCGTTAATTGTAAATGATTAGGTTTCTTTTGTAAGCCTATATAAGGCATTCATTGTTTCGTTTGTAGAGACACCGAAAAATTTCAATAAACTCTCTTTGAAATCTTCAAAACCTATGGCACACTAAACTATATTCTCCCATTTTCCAATCTAACTTCCAAAACACCTTCCCTATTGTCCGCCTCTTTTTTGGTTGATGAGCATTAAAGCAGTAAATATGAAATAAAGACGGAGTAAACTTACTTGAAAATCAGAGTGTATAAAGAGGCGGAAGAATTTCTTGAAGAGTATTTGCAGCAGAAACTCTTTTTTTTTATATATATATATTGCTCAAGATATAATGTGAAGAACGGATAATAGGGAAGGTGTTTTGGAAGTTAGATTGGAAAATGGGAGAATATAGTTTAGTGTGCCATAGGTTTTGAAGATTTCAAAGAGAGTTTATTGAAATTTTTCGGTGTCTCTACAAACGAAACAATGAATGCCTTATATAGGCTTACAAAAAAAACCTAATCATTTACAATTAACGATCTAGATCATATTTTCTAAAAAGAACGGTAAAGATTAAAAAGTACAACGCATTAAAAAAGAAAAAGCAAAAGAAAGATGCTGTCGACTATTTGTCTTTATATGTGTAGACGTCATTCATGACAATGTCTTCTAGAAATCTTGTGTAAACGTCATCCATGACAATGTCTTCTAGAAGTCTCTGTGTGTATCTGGAATGCTATCCATTGAATGTGGTGATCCTGGACAACTATCGATGTCTTCTTTATTAATTATGTGTTCTAACTCCAGGTCTTCTCCTTCTCCAACGAATGGTAGAAGCATTTTCCAATTTTCATGTGCAAAAATTTGTATATAATGTCCTTCTCCAATTAGAACATAATTTTGCCATCTAAAGCTATCAGGCAATTTTGGAGTCTGTTGATATTTTATGTAGAATTCTGAGAATTTTTGTTTTTTATAGGGATCTTCATCTTCTTTTAACATATATATATATATATATATATATATATATATAGGGGATGGTTCGAATGTTAACCGTTCCTTATTGCGTTAACCGAATAACTACATCTTATTACTTTGACTTTAAATTAAATCTAAAGGTTTAGGTTTTTCTTCTTTTTTTATTAATGTAAGTGGGCTCTACATTAATTAAAAAAGAAAAAAAAAACATACACCTTTAGAATTACCTTAACATGAGCCCCAAAGTAATAAGATGTAGTTATTCGGTTAACGCAATAAGCATAGGTTAACATTTGATCATCTCCCTATATATATGGATGTTCAATTGAGAACTATAGTTACTTGAAAACTAAAAGAACCAATTATAGCTACAAGTTTAAAAGAGTAAAAAAAGTAACTTCTCCTGTTTTAAAGGGAAATTACTTTTTTACAACTTAAAATATGTGGTTCAAAATTAGTTATTTTGGTTCTTTCATATTTAATAGTTCTTAATGAAATAAGTCCCTATATATATATATTACATTTAGTAGACATTGCAATTTAACGATATATATTAGTTTTACCCATTGCGCGTTGTCGTGGCGACGAAACGTATAGCAATTCAAGTATATCTTGTTGAATGAAAACATATTATATGTGACCTAATTCTTTTACGAACGTTGACACGTATACAAATTAAAAACATACATAAAATAAGCACAAAAACATATTTAATTAGATTCGAGTCGTTCCAAAAAAAAGTTTACATTGAAACATAAATAAACTCAAATTCATACCGATACATAAATAAAACTAATTAAGTTCATAAGACATTAGTTTATTTTAAGTTAAGGAACAAAATTGTTAAATAAAAAACTATAGAAACTCAAAACAGTCAATTTTACAATTTTTTTCAAAAAGTTTAGTAGTAAAAGTGTCATCCTGAAAACAAAGGTGGAGTAATTAAGAAACAAAAGAGGTAAATTCAAAATATCAGCAACTAAGTTGATGAAAACGACATTTTATAAAGTTTTTTTTAAGTGAAGAGACTAAAAGTGTATACCTAGAAAGTTGATGTGAGCAATTACCGATGAGAAAGTTCACTGACGTTAAGTACGTTACAACGATGGTATTAAAATGGTTAAATATATAAAAGAAATAAACATAAAATAGAATTATGACGTACATAAATTAATGACAAAAAATATTTAGAACAAAGTAAAAATGAAAATGTCAAAAAAATAAATAAAAAACGAAAAAGGTTTGGAGACAAGTTTTGAACCTGGTCTTAGTTGTTTAACAACAAAGAACAAACCAACTTACTATCACTTACATTTGATTAAACTCTTGGATGTAATTAATTTAAATATGTTATTTAATTAAATAAAACTTGAGAGGCAGGATTCGAACCTGGTTCTAGTTGTTTCAAACAACACTGTGTAAACCAACTCATCACCATTCACATTTTATTTGACTTTTGGAAAGAATATATTTAGATAGAAGTTAGCTGGTGGAGTTTTATATTGGTCACCGACGTTGCTTTTTAAGTATATATATATAATTTAAGTAATAAACAGTAATTAAAATTTTTAATAACTAAACAATTTATACCCGAGTTTCTTGATTTTTAGCAACTAAAATTTTAAAAGTAACTTACATTAAAAATTTTAATTTTTTCCTCAAAAACTATTTGTTGTAAAATTACCATGGTAATGTATCATTTTTTAATTATCAAAGTTAAGTGACCAAATTTGAAATCCATAAATATAAATGATCAAAGATACAATTTTCCCCGCAAAATAAGAAGGTAGGGTGCAATTTTTTAGTTATGTCATATTTTAAAAATATCATTAAACATAAAGGATTAAAAGTGTAATTTTCACTATCAATTTTAATTTTTTAGTACTTTAAAGTATTTATTTTTAGGGATTTCGTGTTAAAAATGTCATTTGTTATAAAAATCTATTTTTTTATGAAATCTCTATTTTATAGTTTATTTCATTCTTTAAAAAAATGTTTTTTGAGAGAAACTTATTATTAGAAAAAATTACCAAAAATAGCGATTTAAAATCGTTTTGTCATTCAAAATTTTGATTTTCAGGAAAGTTTTCATATTTTAGAAAAAAATTAAACTATGTTTTTTTATAAAAAAATTGATTTTGATTTTATTTAAAAAGTATTTTTAATATTAAAAAAGTAAATAGTATTATTAGTATTATAATTAGTTAATACGAGAGATAATTATGAATATATTTAATATGGAAGAGAATTGATTGAAATCATAAAAAGATGACATGTGACATTATTAATCTAAAAATTTGACAACTGCCAAAATAGATTTTTGTTTATTATATTAGTAAGATAAGATAAGATTACATTCTCTGCTATTGAATACTTATAATATTAATGAGTAATAATATTATTTGTCTTTTTTCATGCAAATTAATAAATTAAAAATCAATATTTTCTTAAAAATCACACTTAAAAAAAGTTTATAAAATAAGAAATTTTCTAAAAATTGTTTTTTTAAAAGTGAGAAAAATATATTAAGTTAGTATTTTTAATAAATAAAAGTTTAATAAAATTCAATTTTTAAAAAATAAAATAAACGATAAATCATAGTTTTCAAATAATGAAATTTTTATAAACAAATGATGTTTCTTAAGACGAAATGCTTAAAATATAATTATTTTAAACCAAAAGTAATAAAAATGTTAGGAAAAAAATTAAACTTTAGTTATTTATGTTTAATGATTTTTTCAAATCAAGTCATCCAACTTTAATAATTATATAAATTGTACATTATTTACTTGATTTGTAACAATCAGTTTTTGATAGAAAAGTAAATGAATTTTTCAATTAGTTTAACAATCTTTATTATTACAAAACAAGTAAATCACGAATTATTTATTTAGTTATTGAAAATTTTAATTATTATTTTATTAGCTAAAAATACTCATTAATATGTAATTTAATTTATTTATAATAAAATATTGTATAACTTTTAAATTTTTATTATTAATTATATAATATTTTATATTCAATCTGTGTTATACATAGGGTAATAATCTAATACTCTAATAAAAAAAGTATATCTAGGAGACATGTCTCATATTCTGGTGAAATCTTGAATTTGTTTTACCGTCTTTCTCTTCTAATAAATTATAACAATTTTTAATAATTAAATATAAAAAAATATAAATCTTCTTATCCTAATAATTTACTAAAACTTGATAAACTATAATAGAATTTTAAATATATATTATCTTAAAATATAATTTTATAATTATTGAATATTATTATTATTTGTTTTATAATTTTTAGATATTAATATTTCTTATTTCAACAGCAACTAATAACTCTAACATATAAATTTTTACAAAAATTACTGTTTATAGTATGTTATATTTATTCAACTTAAGGTAAAACATAAAAACAAAACCAATAAAAAACTATTAATATAATACATGAGATTCTGAAAAGGAAACTATCACACTTTGCCATGTATTTTATCCATAAAAACAATACCAATAAAAAAATCTATTCATTACATTTCTCACTCATTTGTATTTTAGAAATAATCTCAACAAACCAATAAAAATTAAAAAAGGAAAAACATGTTTTTCATTTCATAATCTCAAGATTAGATTCAGAGATTGAACGCCTCCTTTTCCTTCCCCTTCGCCTTCAGGTTTTGCATCTCCGATCACTTTTTCCGGCCACTTTCTCAGTCCAAACACACAGACTTTCTCTCTGCATATAATACATACACATTCTTCACTTCAATACGTCTGTTAGTCTCATCATTCAACACTCCAAATCGCAGGTTAATTCAACCTCATCGTTGTTATATTCTTGAGTTTGTTTCATTAACCTGTTCTTTATATGTAATTTGAATTCGTTTCGTGTTTCTTAGGGTTTTGATCTGGTAAATTTCGAAAAGAACGATAGTTTTGACCTAATTTTTCGTTCTAGGGTTTTGAAACCAGGCGTGTTCTTGTTCGTTGCGAAACAGTAACTCTAGTTTCCAAAACAGCTGATTTCTTGTATAGATTTTGCCTAGAATATATCCACCAGTTCAAAAACTGCGAGTTGAATTCTATACAGCACAGTCATCGTTTTAGGTTCTGCTAGTATACTATTATTAAATTTCATATTTACCGGTCTCTAGGGTTTAGCACTCAAGTTAATTAGTAGTATCTTGCTCTGCAGAGTCAAAATTCTGTAGGGCATGGCGTCGTACAGGCCATTCCCTCCACCGCCACCACCTCCGATACCCAATCACACTTCTCTTCCACCTCCACCACTTGCTCCTCTGCCCCAACCAAGAGGAAACCAGTATCCTCAGAATTGGGTATATCCCAATTCGAGCTTTCAACCTGGTGGCTATGCGATTCCACCGGGAAACCCTGTTCCAAATCAACAGCAGCAGTTTACATCATATCCACCACCACCACCGCTGCCGCCGGAATCTGCATATCCGCCACCGCCACCTCCTTCCCAGCCTGCACCACCAGGACAGATGTACTTCCCATCTTCTCAGTACTCCCAGTTACATAACCAGCCTATACAACCACCTCCACCACCACCTCCGCCTTCCTCTCCCCCCAGTTCTTCAGTCCCGCCACCTCCACCAGCATCACCTCCTCCACCTCCTTCCTCTGGCCCTGTAAGTATTCAAACCAAGGAAAATAGACAAGATGGGTATAAAAGAGCTTCTAATGATCTTGAAAGTTCTAAACGGCATTCTAAGGCTTCTAATTTACCTCCTGCGCCAGTGAGAAGATCAAATGCCCCTACAGGCAGAGTTGAGACTGAAGAAGAAAGGAGGTTGCGAAAAAAGAAAGAAATGGAGAAGCAAAAGCAGGAAGAAAAACACAGGCAGCAGTTGAAGGAGTCTCAAAGTAAAATTCTCCAAAAAACTCAAATGTTGTCTTCAGGGATCAAGCAACATGGTTCAATTACTGGGTCCCATATTGGTGATAGGAGGACTACATCATTCTTGAGTGGTGAGAGGATAGAAAATAGATTGAAGAAGCCAACTACTTTTCTTTGCAAGCTGAAGTGAGTATGTCATGTTACCAAGTTATTATTCTTTTTATGTTACTCATAAGCTTTATAACACCTCTTATTATTTTTTGTGAAATATTGTTGAATTCTGCTGGTATGTTCTTTTTTAATGAGTTTTTTTTAATATTATATTTCTGTGATTCTGGATGTTCTTTTTACACTTGTGCTTTTTGAAGATTTCGGGATGAGTTACCAGATACAACATCTCAACCAAAGCTTCTGTCTATAAGGAGAGATAAAGATCGGTATGCATTCTTACTTTTGGTATATTATTTTGCTATTCTAATGTCTTTTAGCTTTCAATTTATCCTTCACATATGTGCGCACAACTATTCTTGAACAATGCATCTGTACAGAACTATACCATCTGCTCATTGTGGTCGCATTATTTTATTGATACTAAAAGCAATGCGTATGGCATTGGTTGTTTGTAACATCCTCTCATATTGTGTGTAAGCTATCAGAATTAAGAAACACCACATTAATCACAAACAAGGTAGTGTATTCTCATCATCATCGTACTTAGTATATCCCACCATTATCAAAACTAAGGTAGGGTCTGAGGAGGGTAAGATGTAGACAACCTTACCTCTACCTCGTAAGGAATAGAGAGGCTGCTTCCAATGAGACCCCCGGCTCATGATGTGTGATAACCAACCAACCCAACGCCAAAAACTAAGTAAAATAATGTTAAAATTAGTGCTATTTTACTTTTGCCTCTCAAGGGCCGACACATATATACATTATATGAGCGCATCACAAACATGGCCCACAAGGTAGAATAATATAAGCAAGTGAAATGACTGTCACTGTCCAGATGTCTAATCTTTGCCATGCCATTCATGTTATATAGTGATAGTATAATCTATGCAAGTGAAATGACTGTCACTGTCCAGATGTCAAATCATATTTTTTTGCCATCCCATCAATGTTATATAGCAACAGGAAATCCAAACTAAGCAGTTTGTATGGTCAATTATGAAACCTTATTTTCTGATAGGCAGTGGATTTTATAGGGTCAAATATTTCAAGCATTCAGTTCCTGGTATCAATATGTTGGACTTAGGGCTGTAAACGAACCGAACGTTCAGTGAACAGTTCGGCGGGAAGTTCGTTTGTGTTCGTTCGTTTAATAAAGGAACGAACACGAACAAGAAATTCCGTTCGTTTAGTTCAATGAACGAACATGAACAAATGTCGTGTTCGTTCATACGTGTTCCGGTGTTCGTGAACATTCGGTAACATGTTCGTTTACGTTCGTTTATGTTCGGTTAAGTTTATTTATTATATTTATTCATTAAATGTGTTGTATATTTTTAATTTTCAGTTTAATACCATAATATTTAAGTTATTTTTAGTTTAATACTATAATATTTTAATTTATATATTTACAAATGATTATCTCTAATGCTTGAGATTAAGAATGTTGATTTTTATTTTTAAATAATATGTGTTCGTTAGCGTTCGTGAACCGTTCGTGAACAAGCTAAATTCCTTAATGAACGAACACGAACAAGAATTTTCGTTCGGTTAGCGTTCGTGAACAAGTTAAAAGTTAAACGAACGAACACGAACAAGGGCTCGTTCGTGTTCGTTCGGTTCGTTTACAGCCCTAGTTGGACTAGATAATGTAGTCCAGATTTAAATACATTGAACACAAAAATCTTTAAGTTTTGATGGAGCAATTGCACTGATACTATGAATAGGCAAACAATTATCTTTCTTTAGTAAAATATCTACAAAAATGCATTATTTCTACATGGAATATTGTTACTTTAATTATGGAGTGTTTATAGCTATATATTTTATCAAAATAATTTGGATAAATATAACAAACATATTAACATACCCAAAATAATCCTGCCTTATGAGTGGAATTTTGCCTGGTAAGTTTGTTTGTTTGTTATATTTTATCCTATAAGTTATTTTGACAGGACACATTACTATTTTTAAGATGTACATAGTATTCTTTTTGAAGGAATGGAAGGGAAGTTTCTGGATCTAACGTTTCAACGTGTGTGCGCGCTTACAGTCTCTTGGTTTTCTTATTCTAGAAAGTTTTATGCATATTGAGTATAAGATTTGATACAAAGACCCTTATAAATAAAATCATAAAACATTAATATGAGAAAGCAGAACTTCTGGGTTGAACAAAAAACAATGCTTTAGCAGGTATATTTCTTAACTGATTTTACATTTTCTGCGCATTTCTAACTGCTTTATTATTTCTTATTTGTGTATACAACAATATTACTACTAACTAACTAACAAACATACCCTGTACAATACCACTACTTAGCAGGGTCTTGGCACTAACTACTAATGACAAACTAATTAATTAATAATTCCCCCCATGCATTGACAAAACTATCCTTCTAGCTCAACTTGGATTTAAGTCACATATACATCTTTTTGATGACCTTTAACCACCCTGTTACAAGACATCTTTTATGATCTGTCACGGGTCTCTTTAACTTTAAATTAACCTGTTTTCAATAATTGCTTATATATATTAAATGACCAAGTTCATTGCAGATTTGCTGTGATATTGATATATAAATATTTTCAGTTATTCATGATATTGTTTTCTTATCTTACTAGGAATATGATTTTAAAACCGATCCTTGATTATAACTTATAAATTATAAATGATCAAGTCCATTGTGGTAGTATAAACTTACTAGTTGTTACGGGTATACTAGTAAAATCAATCCATACTTGTTATTTTCTTAGTAACAATTCACTTATAGATGTAACAATTGATAGCACAGGCCTGTTGATTCGATCTTACAAACACCCAAGAACTGATTGAAACATCATAGAACACAAGCTATTTTGTGTTTTGAAAACCCAGCAAAATTTTCTCCAATATATTAAAACAAAACCCACACATTACAATGAACCAAAGCCCCCAATATATACTAAATACAACCCTTGCTAATCATGAAGACTTAACCTAGAAGACCCTTTCTCTAATTAGGGAACAACTCTCCTTATTTAATCTTTACAATCTAATGATAAACATGCCAAAAATATATTTAACACTTAAACAATAACTAATCTCTATCCTGACAACTCTATAGTTCAAAAGTTCTGGCTCTTAATCAAGATCAATTACCAACAACAATAGAAAAATCTGACATTGTCTTATTTATATACTGACAACTCCCTAAATGTTTTATTCATTACGGCACAGTAATAACCCTTTTCTATGGTTCTACATAGTTAGGTAACTATTACTCATTATATACTTTTCAAGAAAATGATAAACCCATGTAAATATTGTAAACTTGTGCTTTGTATTAAATTTTTTCTTTAAAATATTACAAATAATATTTGCAGGGCTGCTAAATATGCAATCACTTCACTGGAAAAGGTTCATAAGCCTCAATTGCATGTTGAACCAGACCTTGGCATACCACTTGACCTACTTGATCTCAGTGTATACAAGTAATAGCTCTCTCCAACATTGACATTTACTCTTTCTTTACTTATAAAGATGATTTTCCTGCAAGGCTTTTTCCTCTCTTTTTTTTTATTCTTTAGATTTTGTAATTCTCACCTTCTATTAGTTTTTTGATTCATATTTTTTTTGTTAGTTGTGTTTAATATTAATTTTTGGTAAAATGGGTGGAATAAAAAAACTAAAGATAATTAATAAGAGCTATCATTCGTAAATGGTCATTGTGAACGTTAAGTTCTGTTTAACGTGTCCTAAGAAACTAGTTCTTATAACTTCTTTATTTTCTAATCAGTGTTCATAAGGATGAAATACTACATATTGATCCTGAAGACCAGATACTGTTGCAAGAGGATATTAGTTTGACCCCAATAAAAAAAGACGGATTAAAAAGAAAAGAACGCCCTACAGATAAAGGGATGTCTTGGTTGGTCAAAACACAATACATATCTCCTATTAGCACTGATGCTGCAAGACAGGTTAACCTTAAGATTATGTTTTAAAAAGTCTTATTTATATATTACCGGATGTGTTAATCAGGGCTCATATATTGTTCCAATTCGGGTATTTTACTTATCTAGTGATTAGGTATGATACCTAAGCATTCAATTTTTTTATTCAGGCCATTCTTATGTTGAAACTACTCTGTTGGCCACCAAAATATGTATTTGGTTTCATTTATAACAATTCTGTCCAAAAACACGTTCGATAGAAAAAATTCTCTTAAGTTGTAAACAGACAACAATTGTAATGTAGAACATGCCACATCATCAAAAGGTATTTTTGGTGTTTCAAATTTGTAAGGTCATTTTCGTCAAACGGCATGTACTATTGGCTTGAATTGGTATTAATACTGATACTAACTTGGGTAGTCTAATAATTTATTAAATATATATGGGTGCCCTGAATGAAAGAGTTGGGTACTTGGGTGGCCTTTTTTATTCTCGAACGTGTAAAAAAAGTTGAGCTAATAAATTAAAAAAAAAAGTAATGGGTTGAGTGGGTCAAACAGGTTGGGAGTCATTACAAATATCTACAAATGCATAAATCTTTTTAATCGTCATAATAAATTAGTTGAGATTATTATTGTTAATACAGTTATGCTTTTATTAAATCACATTAACCTATAAATTTGAGATCACTATTGTAGTAATATGGTATCACATCTATAAACATTAATTATAATTATTTAGAACAATAGGTGATGTCAGACCACTAGACACAGCATGACCATTTTGACAACCCTAAAGACTGAAAACTGTAAATGTTAGTTTGTTTATTTGATCAAGTCATATTTTTCGATGGAACTTGCAGTCTTTGACAGAAAAACAAGCAAAAGATATACGGGAAAAACATGGGAATGCCATACTTGACAACCACAATAGTAGGTATATGATAATATAATGTCTTTTTCATTCTTTATATAAAGAACACATGTTTTTTTTCATTATTTTAATGGTTTTACTACTGATAATTTATTTTAAACAGGGAAAAGAAAATTAAGGACATTAAGGCGTCTTTTGAGGCTTGCAAATCACGTCCTATTCATGCAACCAACAAAAAACTGCAGCCTGTTGAAATTTTGCCATTATTTCCAGATTTTGAACGGTATTTACTTATGCTTTCCATTAATCTATCCTTCTTATTTTTTCTAAGACATGGCTTTGACTTTGTGATAAAACAAAGCAAATTAAGAAATAAGGTTTAACCAACATTTGGGAAGGTAAATGAGCTATTGAGCTTTCCTTTTTGATAGACACAAAATCAATCTAACATAATTAGCATAAATGAAATTACAACATTAGTGTAACACCTCAACCCAATTAGGCCTAACGTGTAACACAATACATTGTTCAGTGACAACTAAGATAGAATTAAATTATTAACAAAATATCCCAAATCCTTACACATGTGTAGAATAAGATAATAAAATGCCTTAAAATCAAATCCAAATAGATTTTATAACTCTCCAACTTTTACATCCTAGTTTCCTTGCTCACTCACTTCACACATTCTCGTAATTTCCTTGAGTATCTGCTGTAGAAGCATAAAAACAACAAAAAGAACATGGCTGAGCCAAAACATGCTCGTTAACAAATTGAACAATAGCGGTAGCAAGGAAATGGTAAAAATGAACTTAAGCAATACGTTTAAATGATACAATGTCGATACGACTTAGAAAGAAGAACAAGTCATATCACAAGGAAATACCATTTGAGCTAGTCTTGGTAGTAGTGATTAATATGTACATCACAACCCTAATGTACCATTAATGTGACACAATAAACAATAAACACGATAATCACGTAGAAAAGAAAATAATAAACGATAAACATGACACAAGAATTTTACATGGTTTGGTCCTAGTGGGGAACCTACGTCCCAAAGGCTGCAACTAGGTATTTTTCATTAAGTTCAGACCAAAGATTACGATCACATGACTAGGGTATATATAAAGATACAAATTAGGTTAAACAAATAAACGGGCTGAACATAAGGCTAGACTAGGGCCGTCTTCGTAAACCTAACAATCTCTCACTCGGAGGCCTTGCGACAGAATCAAGCCGGCCATCATCTAGTAACTTCAGTAATCTTCAGAATATCTCAGGAACCTTGTATCTTTAATCAACCTAGTTGCGGCGATTCTCATCAATAACCTGAAAGGCACATTGAAGCACCTGATGGCTCCAATACAGTCATCACAGACTCAGTCATAGCAAAAATAGGCCAATGATTCATCCTCAATCTCAACCGGCACCTACTTACTCGAATTACCGGCTCCAAAGACTCTTGAAGAAAGAACAATCTCCAAAAATACAAGCACCTATGGAGAGAATTTTCATTCGGAATTCCAGTCTCAAAACCCAATGTCACCAAGTAACTGCGCCCAAAACACGCCTCGTGCTCCCACTGCTACCAAATCCTCATCCAGGTTTAAACCTCCGAATACGCTCAAGCTGACATCCTCGTGGCTCCAGGATTCATGCTTGCGATACGAATCCACTTAGATCTACCTGATGCAACGAGCCAAGACTTTACTTCTCGAAAGTTGGTCCACTTCTTCCGGTGATTCATAATCTCGTATCTCCTAAAAGTCTTCATTAATCTTCAGTAGGTAACAATATAATGAAGCAAAACAAAATCTCAAAACAAGAGTCTTCATTGCGTTCCATTGAGTCCCAATGCATCAAACCAAGACACATTTCCAGACGCAAAATTCAAATATCTTTGGACCCTACCAAGCCAAGTAGTCAACTATGCCCAGCTCCCATTGTCCTTATTATCCCAACCCATGCCAAACCAACACCCCATGAGATGAATCCCTAATCTTACTTCCATGACAAATGTTTTCACCCAATATAGGATCCAGGATCACCTCAAATGTTGTACCATTGATCACCATCAAACAAGAAATAAGTTCACAATTCCAATCGAAAAAGAAGTAACAATCACAATTCTAGACCAGCTAACAGGCAAATGGTAATAACAACAGTGGAGCTTTCATGGAAAGCAAGCGATACCAAGGGTTCTATGACCGTACACACGATCAATTAATGCAAACCCTAACCAAAAAATCTTTCAAATGACCAATAGTTCACAATTTCACATGACTTTCACTAAACTCTTTTTTTCACTTGTGTCGTCACCAGCACACCCACTTGTTCCATGTTCTGTAGGTTTTTATCCATAGTTAGCCCCACATTCAAGTTCCCATGACAAACCAATCAACCGAGATCCACAAGTGACGGACATTTCGATTATGATCATCCTGTTTTCAGTTATAACAATAACAAGCAGGAACGAAACAAAGATCAGTGAACTAACTCAACAATGGCATGCACCTGAACTTGACGGCTGTTTAACTGAACCCTGTCAGTTAAAACCAATTTGCTCCTGCAAGAACTTGATAATCAGAAACAAACTTCAAATAGTTACTTGATGATCTCTTGCAATCTTCACCCGAATGCTGAAATTCACACAACCTAGTTCCTCATTTTAAAGTTGATTATTAGTCAAAACTTGAACTTGAAAACAAACTTTAAACTTGTTCCCTAACAAAACCTTTTTTCACCCGCAATATCAATCTCGATAACAACCAATCCACACCTGATCAAACAAACCCATACACACCTGACTTGAATAAAAGCGGAAGCGGTCGAAATCCTAATCAGCAGCAACCTCAGCTGCAATCTGAACAATTTTGGTCAGAATCTGACTTCTCTGATCGTAAAATTTTCGCCAAAACCCTAACCAAGCAGCGACGGCAATATGCCAGAATTCATATCTGACGAGAACGGTGGTGGCAACAGTCCTGGTCGGCACTTTCTGGTTCCCCGGAACCCTAAAACATAGAATGACGAGGCGACGACATAAAAAATAAAGACCCGGAAACCCTAATTAATTTCTGATAGAGATTAGAATTATATTAGTATGTTAGTCATAGTTAATAGTAGTGAGTTCTAGATAAGGGTAGTTTGGTAATATTAATATTTAGGGTGTTTGTTTGTGGGTTATAAATAGGGGTGAGATTTATGAGTTGAATAGGAAGAGATTTGGTTAAATGTATTGGCTCCTGCTTTGAGCAGAGAGAAGGGTGTAACCCTGGAACTTATTTCATTGTAATCGTTCGTTAATATCATCTTCTTCCATTTCAATAGTTCTTCCTATTTCCATTGTGTGTGATTTGGATTCTTATCATTGGTCCGACCTGCTGCTTACTTTCCTCTGCAAATCTCCAATTCGATCGTTGTTTCTCAAAATCTGCAAATCTCAAATCTGCAAATCTCAAAATCGCTTCCAAATTCATCTTCTCGGCATCTCATCGTCGTCATCGTCACTAATTTTTGACGCTTCTTCATTGATTTTCCTTTTGGGTCGTACGATTAGCTGTCAATTTCAGTTGTAAGGGATTTCATCGTCGTTGTTGTTCCCCAATTTCATACAATCGTCGCGTGATTTTCCTGATTACTCGCTATTTCGCCGCTGATTTAAGATCACGCTCATCTTTTGCCGTCGATCTGCCGTCTACTCCTTCAATTCGTTCCTAATTTCATCTTCTGCCGTTCAATTTGCCGCCGATTGCAGTGAGTAACCATGGAAACACGAGACACAAATTCGCGATTGGATATTCATGAGCAACAAATCAAACAATTGCAATCGGATGTAGCAGCGATCAAGCAAATGATGAAGGAAAATCGTCAAGAATCCTCTGAATTTCGTACGGTCCTATTGGCATGGATGAAGCAACACGAGAAAACACCGGCAGATTCTTCTTCTGGTTCAGATTATAGCGCTGGTAATGCGTGTCTCTCTCACTTTCGTTATTCCAATCGTTTTGGGCCTGTATTGAATGATGGGCTGCCTGGGGTGGGCCAATCTCAGCCCATAGCTGCTGGTAATTCACGTCCAACCGATAAGGAGTTTCAGTCACGAGGGGAGGGTTCTAGGCTCCCTGAAGGAAAGCTCCGAAGTCTGCTGTTGGGGGATGATGAAATTGATACTGTCATACTGGTAGTGGTGAACATTTGTTGTTGGAAGCTCCTTCTGATCAGTTTGATTCTCCACTACCGAACACTTGTTTGGCTTCAAAATTGGCCGAGCTCTTTGCTGATACGGGAGGGGCAACTACACTTCGTTTTGAGGGGGTTTTACAAGGGATTCCAGTTAGCATGATGGTGGATAGTGGAGCTACTCATAATTTTATTTCCCAGCGTTTAGCAACTGCCTTGGGACTCTCGGTCTGTTCTTTTGATGATATTCGTATTCAGTTGGGAAATGGGAATTTTGTATATGTGATAGAACGGTGTATGGGTCTTCAGGTCACCATTGATTCTTGTTCATTTGTAATTGATTCCTTGGTTTTTGAGACTGGGACATTGGATGTGATATTGGGTATGGCTTGGTTACAATCACTGGGGGAGGTTGTCCATGACAGGCAACCCTCAGGGATGAAATTCACCCATGAAGGGCATTCGGTTATGTTGCACGGCCTCTCAAAGACTCATACAAACAAGGTTGCTCTTAACCTATGGTTATTCGGTGAGGAAGCCGCTTCCCAGTTGGGACATGTTTTGCACCGTAATAGAGGAGTTCAACATCTTCCGCATTGGGGATGGAAAGGGCGTAGGAAGAAAGGAAATTGTTTACGTTGGGGTAATCGTTATGGGCCAGCTCATAAATATCCAGAGACACGTTCAGTAAAGTGAGGCAGGATCAATGATTAACTCCCAAGTCTTGAGGACAAGACTTTTAAATAAGGGGTGAGTAATGATAGAGATTAGAATTATATTAGTATGTTAGTCATAGTTAATAGTAGTGAGTTCTAGATAAGGGTAGTTTGGTAATATTAATATTTAGGGTGTTTGTTTGTGGGTTATAAATAGGGGTGAGATTTATGAGTTGAATATGAAGAGATTTGGTTAAATGTATTGGCTCCTGCTTTGAGCAGAGAGAAGGGTGTAACCCTGGAACTTATTTCATTGTAATCGTTCGTTAATATCATCTTCTTCCATTTCAATAGTTCTTCCTATTTCCATTGTGTGTGATTTGGATTCTTATCAATTTCCTTTCAGATCTGGTTCAAACATAACCTTTGAACGTCTGAAACAACAATAGCCGAAATCCGGCAGGTGGCGGCCTTTTTGGTGACAATAGTGGTGTGAGCAATTGAGAGCCAAAGCTTTGATACCGGTTGTTAGGTATCTCGCACACGTAATAAACACGATAATCACTTAGAAGAGAAAGTAATAAATGATAAACAAGACACAAGAATTTTACATGGTTCGGTCCTAGTGGGGAACTTACGTCCACGGGCTGCAATTAGGTATTTTTCATTAAGTTTAGACTAAAGATAACAATCACATGACTAAGGTATATATAGAGTTACAAATAGATTAAACAAATAAATGAGCCGAACATAGGGCCAAACTAAGGCCGGCTGCCCTAATCTCCCTAATGGCCTTCCTAAACCTAACACGGTGTTTATCCTAGGATTGATCTTACGCCTCTAAATAAACAATAAGTGCAACAACTTAGCACATCAATAAACATTAAGCACAACATCTTTGCACATCAATAAGTCACTAAATCTCGTTAAGCAACTAACCACTAAATCAAACAATTATCAGGAACATGCAACAATGAGTTCAAGCATCTAAATATATCGCATGTATAGTAATGCCAACAATAATTCAATCCAAGTCTTATAACAATAATAAGAGGATCAAGTAGGTCAAGATCTACATCTTAAACAAATCTGTTGAGAAAAGACTAATGATGCTAATTCCTTCACAATGGTCTCTGAGACCCTATACATACATTATTTCTTATATTAGATTGATCTTGTGAATAGTGATGATGATCATTTACTTCTCGATGGGCATTTAACATATGTAAATATTGGAAAATTTTTATTATATTGTTTCTTTCTTTCTGTTATAGTTTGTTATAATTGCAGACTTATGTTATACTAACAAATTACACATTGAAAACTGATAAAGACTCGCACTATAGGGGAGTTTATATTGAAGATTTATTTCAATCTCAATTATAGGGCTGCAAACGAACACGAACGAGCCTTTGTTCGTGTTCATTCGTTTAACTTTTAACTTATTTACGAACGGTTTTTTCGGTTCATGAACGCTAACCGAATGAAAATTCTTGTTTGTGTTCGTTCATTAAGGAATTGAACATGTTCACAAACGAACATATATTATTTAAACAATAAAAATCAATATTCTTAATCTCAAGCATTAAAGATAATCATTTATGTAATTATATAAAGTTAAACATTTGAAATAAAAATCAAAAAATAATTATCCTCAAACAAAGCAAAACCTAAAGGAATAATCATAATTAAAATTTTCCTAAACTAATGTTTCAGTGACCTTAGTTTCAAATTTATATGTTTTTAGCAAGATAGAAATTACAAATAACTATATTTCTAGCTTAAATATTATAATATTAAAATAAAAATAAAAATAAAGAATATACAACACATTTTATTAATAAAAAATATAATAAACGAACATAAACGAACTTTCCGCCCAATGGTTCACGAACTGTTTACTGAACGTTCGGTTCGTTTACAAACCTATTCAATTGTGTTCTGTTGGTCGGCAAATTATCCGTTAAAGGTAGTTACGGGATGTGTAGATGAGAATGAAAACAGTTTTTGAGTTTGAATAGGTGTTGTTATTATTATTATTATTATTATTAAATATCAGTTGTTTCACTCAGATCCTTTATTTTTAGATTTTCTTAACAAAATTCCATTAGTAAAAAAAAATATTATTACTAATCTTATCTATTTAAATATTAGGACTTTCTAATAACTCTAAGACTTGCATAATAGATAAAAGTATAAAAATATTAATATTTATCCATAAATAATAATAATACCAATATATTGAGTCTCATTGCTTTTCTTAAACAAGCCAAATAGCCAATATAAAAAAATTATCATAAAGCAAATGTGTTAAACAAGCATCATCCGAAGTATTTAATGCATAACACCATAAATCAATTTGATTAAAATATAGATGATTTATTGTAATATTATGTTTTATAATCATATTTAAGGCATTATACACGCATGCATACATAAATACATAAACACATAAAAGGTGTCTGTGGGTCAGGCCTGCTTGTTACTCTTAATAAAAAAATTAGTTCTGACTTTTGACCTTTTGTCCACCCTGACTCCTCATTTAGCTAACAGTAAATTTTGCTGATCCATGTATATATGATTAGCATGCGGTAATTTCAAATGATAAGAGCAACTCGAGGACACAAAAACACATGGAAGTGGTTTCCAATAATTTAGCTGGCTTTTGATTTGCAGTTAGGAGTTACTATGTGTTTGGGTTTGGTAGTAGGGATACTGGGAACAGGAATAAATTTTCAAACCCATATCTTTTGTAGATATGGATGAGCCATAAGTTTATTTATATGATTCTTCATTTTGAAGCCATACCCTGAATTTTATGCATATGATTATTCAATTTGAAGCCATACTTTCTATATTTAGGTTATGCAAACAACAAGCATTTTATTGTAAACTACTGGGTTTGGCTAAATTTATAACCAAGAAAGTTTTTTATTTGGCTATAATATGGCATTTGCAGGTGGGATGATCAATTTGTTGTCGCTACCTTTGATGGCCCTCCTACTGTCAATTCTGAAAGCTACAGTAAAATGGATAAATCTGTTAGAGATGCCCATGAATCTCAGGTATGATTGTTGTGCATAATTTATGAAATGTTATTTGTATTTGTTAGCTGTGTAAATGCCTAGCTTTGTAGGTTTTCTTTTAAAGATCTTCAGACTAAGTGGGTGTTTAGGGTTGCTTAGTTAAAACTGTTCATCTACTTATTATGTTTTGAGATAACTAGTACGGAATAAACAACCCTTAACTGCTTATCCAAAGGCTATTTGCACAAAAAAACAACAACCTTACCCAGTATATTCCCACTCTTCAGTAGGGTCTGGGGGGGAAGGATAGAGAGGCTGCTTCGAAAGAGTCCCCGGCTCAAAGTTATCGTTTGAAGTTGATCATCCTAATGATTTTAACGTTATTTTCACAAATAACTAAAATACGTTAAAATTAATGCACTTTTACTTTTGCCCCTTAAGGGCCCACACATATATACATTATATGCGTGCACCGCAAATGGGGCGTGCTATTTGCACAAAAGTAGCAATTAATTTTTGCTGATGTTTCATTGGCTCTTTATAGTATTCTTTGGTACCGTTCGGGAGCTAAGCGCATCAGAGTGCCTCATGCCTTTAAAAACCAGAGCCTACAAAGTCACTCAAAGGATTTTTTTCAATATAAAACCTTCTTTATCCTCTTATTCAATAGTTTTCTTATAATTAGAACAATATATACTTTTGCCATCAGTTTTGCCACACGACTTGGTTATAAAGAAAATAAGATCTGTGACTAAAATGTTTTGGGTTGACCACCCTATCTGTACCAAAAAACTACATGTTTTGATCTGTACCAAAAAAAATTTATATACCTCCAGCGGGTCAAACTGGGTAAAATCAAAATTATTTGCTTAAAATAAAATGAGACAAATTATTCAAAGGCCACTCTTAGTGTATTTTAAATTCATTAGGTTTCTGGCTTCATTTTATTCAAATTTGGATTATTATTGAAATAGAATATTTTGTATTTTGCATGCTTGTTCTAAAAAAAATTGTAGTTTTGGAGGCTGGACAAAAAGTTTTTTCGGTTTACCCAATGCATACGAAAACACTTCCCAGACTATGTTTTGACCTGTCACATAACTGCCCATTTTGCCACCTATACACCTGTGAATACACTATGAATTTTTACTGTACAAGTTTATGAGAAGATAAGAAAGGAGTTCTCATTTGAATTAACAAAAGTCATCTTAGAAAATCGTTCAATATCTTTAATTTTAGTATAATAAATATAAATGCAATTTAGATCATAAAGGGAAAGTGTCAAAAAAGGCCGTATGAACTTCTGCTGAATTTAGACAAATCTGAAATCCCCATACTTTGTTTTTACATGATTATATCCTAAACTGTATAAAAATTCAACTAAAAATCCTCCGGATTTGTTTGTAAGAAATAAGTTCTTTTTGCAGCATAGTCCCTGAACTTGTAAAAACCAAATGGATGTCTTTTTTTTATTTTGCATAATTAAGTTACTGAATTTTATATAAACTTAAAAGGACCTTTTTGTAGAGATTTTTAAAGTTTAACTTCAGGTATTTAACCATGCAAGAGTAAACTCCAGCTGTCCAGCTACCTATGCCTAAATTTGGCAGAAGTCCATAAGGTTTTTGACAACATTTGCCATACATTGTATGCTGTTTTGGGTATAAGTATTCTAACAGCACTTCAAATCAATCCAGTTGACAAGTTCAACTGCTTGTATGGTTGTCTTGACTTTTGACTCTTTTTTTCATTGCAGGCTGTTATGAAAAGCTTTGTGGCAAGCACGTCTGACTCAGCTAAACCTGACAAATTTTTGGCTTACATGGTTCCTTCTGTTGGAGAGGTAACATTTGTCTTAAAAGTTTTTTCTATGGCAAGAAACAAAAGTAGGGGTGGCACAATGGGTGGGTTGGGTAACAGGTCATAACTGGTTGGTCAGGTTGTGCCAACCTACAAGCTCTTTTTCCATCTCTCTTTTTTTCATTTTGTGAAAATAATGTGCTGAATATGATCACATTTATTACTATATTGTTACAAAACTAATATAATTTCTCTCGAGTAAACCTAATAGTTGATTTTTTGCTTTTTGAATACTTTTTGGCTATGACCTGCAGCGTAACTAATTTAATAAATTTACTGATAAGACATATTACAGAACGTTAAAAACCTGACCTTTATACTTTTTGGGTCACCTCTAAGTGAGAATTATCAAGATACTTCTGTTTTAGTTACAGCAAATCCAGTTATCATTTCTTTTATTCTCTTATTTATTATTTATTGTTATTTGGTCTCTCTAATACCTTCAATGGATTTACTAATGTTTTTCAGCTGTCAAAGGACATTTATGATGAAAATGAAGATATCTCTTACACGTGGGTTCGTGAATATCACTGGGATGTATGTTCTGGCATTTTTGTATTTTTTTTTTGCATTTTAGGGTTATATGTGCTCACATAATGGTGTGTTTATGAGTGTTTTTGTGTTTAAAACAGGTTCGTGGTGAGGATGCAGATGATCCAACAAATTTCCTTGTGGTATTTGGTGAATCAGAGGCTCGTTACATGGTAATTACAAAAAAAGAAAGGATATGGGTTGATTCACCACTTTGTACTTATATAGACAGAAAAATAGATCTTTTGAAAAACAGATCATAAAAAGAACTATTTGGTACATGTGAAAAAGGGCCGGGTTGACCAGGATCACTTATTTGCCCAGCTATAAAGCAACCTACAAATAACTTGTGTTAGATATGATCTGAATATATATTATTTCAGTTACATTCTAAATTCTTTTTGGAGGATGCTTTAGTAGGTTCACTAGGTTGTATGCATTAAAAAAGTATGCTGGGCTACTTTAAGCCAGTTTGAATGAAACGGGTACATGTTTGGTTTTGGTAAAAAAGGGCCGGGTAGGGTGCCTAGAAAAACTGTTTCCCAATTTTTAAAAAGTAAATGTATTATGTGCTAAATGTGATTATAAAAAACATATACAATAATAATGATTAGAATTTTTTAATAAAGTGATTTAGTAGGTTGTATGCCTTTGGGCGATTTTAACAAGTTCAAACTACACATTCATTCTTAGGTTGTAAATTCCTTTATAACATTCTTTCTTTTGTAATCTTCGTGTCTATTCAGCCTCTGCCAACAAAGCTCCTTCTTAGGAAAAAGAGAGCCCGGGAAGGAAAAACAACAGATGAGGTTGAACATTTCCCTGTTCCTGCAAGTATCACAGTGAGGCAAAGATCACGTGTTTCGGTTGATATGAAGGAATCTGAGGTACTTGCTGAACTATTTTATGAATTTTTTCCTTCAACATAGCCATCAAGCTTGGTGGGACTTCAATTCTGTTAACTCTACGGTCGGTGGCAAAATTGGTTAGGGTCTGGGGTAGAGGTGTTTCATAAATCGTTGAAACCAACCAAATATAAGTAAGCGGGACAGTTTGCTAGTTTGAGATCTAAATGTTTGGTGTTGATTGTTTAATGGTTTGGTGCAATTTAGAACTTGGAGCCGGCTTTTTAACCTTTAGTTTTATACAAGTCATTTTTTTTTTTTTAACTTGACCTAGTTATGCATATGTATTATAATTATGAGCCACCTTTATCATTTTAAAATTTTAATATGACTCAATGTTTGTGAAAACAATAATAAAAAATCAGCTGAAACCACCTAACCGGGCGGACCCTATCTGGACAACACCCCTCCTCTGGTGGGTTGGGCAACTTTTTACCTATTAGACCATCCATTCCATATAAGTTACTCTTTTCTTTACTTGTTTAACTTGTCAGAGATATAAAACCTGTTCATAACTTCATAAGTAAATATGTTTAAATTACCATATTTAGGTTTATATGCAAGTCATTTTTCTCTCATCTTTGGAAAAATATTATGTGGAAATTCTTACAGATTTATGCTGATTTAAAGGGGAAAAATTCGAACCCGAGGCATCATGATAGAATGGACATGGATGATGATGTCAATCGGCATCATCATAATGACATGGATGATGGTGATATGGACCAATCAAGTGGAGCTGAGTACGATTTGTCTGATTAACATCTACAAGGGTAGTTATGGAAATAACAAAAAAGCTAAAGTAGCACCAAAAGAGGAACGAGAAAACATAATCATACAAAATCTGCAGTGTAAGGTAAATTCAACTTTCTATCGTCGTTTGTCCCATTTTTACTATTTGCATTTCATTATGTTAGATTATGTGTGGCAAGCTTTATTAAATTTCTGTACACAACTACTGTGTTTATTGTTAAAGAAAACCGAAATCTTGGTTGCTCGTGCATAAAATCTGAGCATTATATTTTATTGATTGTGTTTTAAAATGTTTAGTTTAAATTCCAGATGCTGAAATGATTAGATTCCCCCCATCAGCCTGTTTTAATTGGTAAAATTTGGAGACGGGGTTGGTTAATGGTTCACAAAAGCTTCAGGTTAAAATTGGTAATTTCTATTATGGATCAGTCCGCATGGTTGGTAGAGGTGCTAAAAAAAACCAAACCAAGCCAAACCAAACCAGTTCGTAACCGCCGAGAGTCTCAAACCGGTTGAGGGAAACTGGTTTTTAGTTTGACTAGCAAAATGGGCGGGTTTTGTCAAAACAAGTTCGGGTCAAAATGTGTGCGGGTCAGGATGAGTTTTAAACAAAATCAGTTTTGATTAGAATAGGTCGTTTTTAAAAAAACATTTAGTTTAAGTTAAAATTCTCTTATTAAACAAATAATCTATTTGGATAATCTTAAGTATTTTTTTCATTAAATAAGTTCACTATTTTTACCCATTTAAATTTATTCTATTCACATATTTTTTACATTACCCATCTTGACTCATATTGTGAAAGTGTTTGTTGTCCATCATTACTTATTCTATGTTATGATAGTACTTATTTCAATCTGAAATACAATAATTATTCATCTAAACCAACTCGTTTATCTTGTTTTGGGTCAACCTTGCCAACGCTAAGCATGACTTAAATGCTGGTTTTACCTTAACCGAACCACATTAAATCCGGTTTGATCCTCAAACCCACCCCAAACTGGTTTTAACACCGTCATTTTTTTTAAAGGGTTCGACTTTTGTTACCCAATTTAAACTGGTTTGTGCCAAAAATGATTTGCTCACCGTTATGGTCCGTCTAAGGGGTGAGTGTTTTTTATATTTTATTTTATTTTATCATTATTTTTTGTATGGATAAATATTGCACTCCCCGTAACTGAAGTGATCAAATTCACTCCATTGTATGCTTTGTTAGATGGTTGCTACTACAAAACGATCAAATACACCCATCAACTAAAGATTTAAAAACTACACTGTGATATGCATGGCTTCAAATACATCCTCGTTTACATGGTGTGGTGAATGTGGCACACATCATTCTTCGTTCCTGATTATACCAGTCTCTTTAAGCGAATAACATAGGATGCGGTTTAATACACGAACCAAAAGCATAGTAAATCAGAAGTTGGTTTATGTACATTTATTTAATTAAAAACAAAAATGGAATGAACATCAATACATGTTTTGTTTCTTCATTTACATTTGAGAAATTCCTCTTATTTATGTTTGTTTTTGTACATGGTTAGGATAAATCATGTGAT
The DNA here is from genome assembly GCA_009363875.1 of Mikania micrantha. Lineage (NCBI taxonomy): Eukaryota > Viridiplantae > Streptophyta > Magnoliopsida > Asterales > Asteraceae > Mikania > Mikania micrantha. The sequence continues at coordinate 1,476,372 of CM018684.1, forward strand.
GATGATTGTATTTAGATTCTAAACAAGAATATTGTTGTTTACTTTATATCTTTGTATATCTTATTGTTAACAAAACTAAGAGTGTATGAGGAGAGTAAGATGTACACAGTCTTGTCTCAACTTGAACACTTTAGGTAGGGACATACCCCACATTGAAACCAGGTTGCAATCCCGCCTTGGAAAAAAATTTCTTAGTAGCATATTGTTGGATATAAAATGTCCGATTATCGATATTATCAACGTTACTATCGGAGTACGATTCAAAGAGTTACAATTTGAAGGACATCTATAAATCAAGTCCCAAATAGTTTTAGTTCATGAATTAGGCAAATTGGTTGTTTTATTATTTGTGAAATAATAATATTAGATAAATTAATTATGGTGATAATTAATGTTAAATTAGTAAATAAAAAGTAATTAAATGGTTAATTAATAAAGGGTTTTAACTGTAATAGTTGCAGGGTATCAGAGTAAATACATTTTATATATATAAATGTGTTTATCTAGATCCAGATCCAAGTTTGAAAAACCCTAATTTTATATATATCTCTCTCACTTGTTGCACACTTTCTCTCGGCCAACCGCCGCCAACCACCATCCGGTCGACGCTGCACCACCCTAGGTGGTCAACACCTTCTGGTGGTTGTTTTGTTCGTCAATAAATATTACGATTCGTGTTCTAGTCAACTAGCGAGACCGTTGTCAGATCCAAGTTGTTTGTTTGGTTATCATTGTTTAAGGTTGATTTCAAAACATCCTATGGTTGTGATTTATGTTATTGTTTATTTGTTTGTATTTGGATGCCTAATTTGAGAATTGGTTTTGAATCATAATTTTGTAACCTAACGCTTCCGCAATTATAAATCTTATTTTTAATTAATATGATTAATTAAAGTTTTAAAAATGGTTACTCGGATTTCCAACCCCCGCCCCCCCCCCCCCCCACACACACACAACAAAATAAATTTTGCAAAACTTTTAATTTTTTTAGTGTTAATTAATAAAACAAAGTTGAAAAAGACCCAACTGATAATTTAAAGTCAATTTAAAACCAAGTTTAGTGTTAGTGTTAATCAGAACAAGCCAAACATCCACTAGCTCCTTTTAAATAACTCTATTATTAATTTTAATAACCTGTTAACATAATACTTGAAACCAAATTTGCGTAATCAGATAGGTTATGAGAATTTAAATAATAGTTATATTTATTTTGTACAGAAGGAGTTACTTACGGATAGGTTGTGAGAATTTGCGTAATCGAATAGGTTATGAGAATTTAAATTTACCCTCAAATTAAATAATATGTAAGCATATGATTTGTTTATTGAAAACCTAATTTTTAATTCAAGTTTAGTATGAATTGATTTTCAATATTTCATATAGATGGTATAAGTAGGATTTAAGGTTTTTTTTATATATGCCTGTTCTTAGTCGGCTTATTTTAGCCTTTTTGCCATCATACAAATAATCACATTAAAGTTGGTTTGCATTTGCATTGCAAATTTGCGTGAGAAAATATAACCCGTTTTACTAACAAGCGGATCGAATTTGATTATGCTTTTTTGAACTAGAGTGTTTTAACGAGATGATATGGAGGGACATTCCTTTCACCAACTAATGAAGGTTCGAATACTTGACTATACATGTTTGATGATGCTGCTTAATAAAAAAAATAAAGATGAAGTCATAGAAACACTATTTTAATGCATCGATCAACTGAGGGAGTTGGGCTATCTATGGGTAGAGTGGTGAAATCAACTTTAAGATCAATGTTTTTTTTTTATTATTATTTTTTTGAAGATCAAAGTTTTGAGTCATACACATATGGCGGGTTACTGGGGGAAAAAAACACAGCGAGTCCCACAAAAGAAAAAGAAATAGCAATCGAAAAAAGATTATTAACAAATGATGTTTAACGCCTAGAAAATCCTGTTAACACTCAACAAGCAGTCTATCGATGGACACACACTTATACCGGTTGGTTTGGTTCTGGAAAAAACTTAGAAAACTCGGCTGGAACGAACAACAGATGTTGGAAAGAAAAAAAAAATAGGCAAAAAAAGATTATCTACCTTGAACAAGGCCACTGAACACCTGGCTGTTTCCAGCAAGAGTAGCTTCCCATTCCACAGATGACAAAAGAATATGTGAAAGTGATATAACCACTTGTTTCATGTCCGGTCTCAAGATTGGATCATCCTCCACACATTGCTTTGCCAGCATCGCCATCTACGTATAAATCAATCAACTTATTAAAATACATATTAAAAAATGTATGCATAAATACTTATATATGTGTGTGTGAGTGTGTGTGCGCATACATGCTAAAAACCGCGACAACTACATAATGTCATAATTATGCTTCTAACTGATTGCTTTCTAACTGATTACGCATCACATTTAAAAAGAAAATGTAGAAATGCGTCACAAAATTTTCAATATGTTATTGGTTCTAAAATGACACAATCTATATATTTATAGAATTTGTATCCTTTGCTAATCTTATCTTAAAGAGTTAACTCTTATATATAAAAAATAAAAAATCAAACTGCCCTTTGACCCCTTTAATTAATTTAAATAATGTAAGTTACATGTTTTTTCTTAATATAATTAAAAAATCTAGTTAAAATAATGTTTGATAATGTCAAAAGGACTTTTTATTTTAATGATAAAAAGTTATTTTCAAGAAGCTAGAATTTCTAGCTTTTAGAAATAACTTTAACTGTTTGATAGGAGTTAAAATAATGATAACTTTTGTAACTTATTAACTTATTGACTTTTTATATATCAAAAGCTAATCCAACACATTTTTAAAAACTTCATTTCAAAAAGTCATAAGTTAATAAACAATTTATACAAAATGTCCTTTTAAGTAAATAAGCAATCCCAAACAGGGTCTTAGTTCACACAACATATTCTTTTCTATACACTCCCTATATATATATATATATATATATATGCATACATGTATGCATGTATATATGTGTATTATATATGAAGGCTAAGAGGAATGTATGGAGAGTTGAAGATGAATTTTTCATTAATGATTGAACCAGATTTTAGTACCATGGTACATGAGAATTACAAGGAGATATATTAGCAAACATAACAAGCCAATTTGACTAGTCCATGCCCTATGGATATGTGATACAAACTTAAATATAGCAGGCGAATTTGATAATATATTGATGATAACACCCTATTCGAGATGGGTAATCTCCACAACCAGTTAAGGTTTTACAAGAACAAAAACAACATGAAAAACATACGTAAACACCTAGCCTGCTAATAATACTAATATTAAATAACTACTCCCTCCAAATTACATTTAAACCGAGAACTGCTCTCTCCCTTCTATTGTGCGAATGGATCCATCTTCACACCTGCGAGCGAATAGGAAGCTGCCAACTCATCTGTTGTCTTTTTATTAAATTTCTTTCGAGAATAAACTTTAAGTGGTGTATCAATACTTCCCTCCCGGTAAGAAGCCTTGTCCACAAGGTGGAAATCTGGAAATTGGGCATGAAAAAGGTCGCAACACTCCCAAGTAGCTTCTTCAGCTGGGCAATTGGACCAAAGAATCAATAACTCCAAGACTTTCTGACTGGCATAGGTGACCCATCGATAAGTCAGAACTTCTTGTGGTTGCAGATCAACTTCCCAATCTTTTGTGACCGGTAGAGGAGGAGGGGGTATATTCTCAAAAGACCCGCGAGCAGGTTTGAGCATAGATACATGGAACACCGGATGAACGCGTTATTCAGCAGGAAGAGCAAGTTCATAAGCCACTGGGCCGATCTTGCGGGTAATACGATAGGGACCATAAAAACGAGGGCTAACCGATGCTTTGCCAAGGACTTCTGCCGGTACGGTTGGATCTTTAAAAACACATAATCATCGACTTCGAAGGAGACATCTCGCCTTTTTGTGTTAGCTTGAGTACGCATTCTATCTTGGACCTTCAATAATTGACCACGTAGGAGTTTCAACATAACATCACGATCCATTAGTTGATGTTCCAGATCAGCATTCTTGGTTTCTCCCATTACATAAGGTGTAACAGGAGGGGAACGGCCATATACCACAGAAAATGGAGTAGTACCAAGTGAAGAATGAAAGCCAGTATTGTACGAATATTCAGCCCACGCCAAAAAGGAACTCCATTTTTTCGGTTGCTCATGAGCGAAGCATCGCAGGTAGGCCTCTAGGCAGCGATTAACGACCTCCGTTTGACCATCCGTCTGGGATGGTAGCCTGAACTAAATTTAAGCTTATTCTGACTAAGGTGAAATAATTCCTGCCAAAAGTTGCTCAAAAAGATAACGTTTCGGTCTGATACAATTGATCTTGGAAAACCATGTAAACGAACAATTTCTCGACAAAACATGGCAGCAACATCTTTAGCTGTAAAAGGATGTGCTAATGGAAGAAAATGAGCATATTTACTTAGGCACAGATAAAGCAAGTAAGTCACCCGAATGAGGTCGACGTGATAAAGCATCAGCACCACGATTTTCCTTGCCTGCTCGAAGTATAATGGTAAACTCAAAGGGCATGAGCTTAAGTAGCAAGCGTTGCTGTTCAGTGGTTGTTAGACGTTGCTCCAACAGAAACTTCAAGGTATAATGATCAGTATGGATAAAAAAATGATGCCCAAACAAATAGTGGCTCCATTTCTGAACAGTTAAGACCAAAGCTAACAATTCTCTATCATACGCTGATTTGAATTTGTTAGCCGTAGAGAAACCCTTGCTAAAGTAAGCAACTGGATGTTCCTCTTGAGATAGAATAGCCCCAATACCCTCTGATGAAGCATCACATTCAACCACAAATGGTTTAGAAAAATTTGGAAGCTTAAGGACCGGTGTGGTCATGAGTGCGGTTTTAAGAGTATTAAAGGCTGACAAAGCCCGATGGGTCCATATGAAAGCATCCTTCTTGGTGAGATCTGTTAATGGGCGAGCCAAAATCCCATAATTTCGAACAAAATGCCTGTAATAGCCAGTGAGTCCCAAGAACCCTCGAACCTCTTTAACTGATTAAGGAGTAGGCCAAGATTGGATTGAAGAAATCTTGCCACCCTCCACCTGAACACCTTCAGCAGTTAACACGTGGCCCAAAAATGATACTTGTGATTGAACAAAGCAACATTTGCTAAGCTTAGCAAAATACCTATTAGAATGAAGTAACTCGAGAGCCTGGGATAAGTGGAAAACATGGGTTTCCATGGTGGGGCTGTACACAAGAATGTCATCAAAGAATACCAATATAAAACGTCTGAGAAACGGCCTGAATAAATCATTCATTACGGATTGAAATGTTGATGGAGCATTTGTTAGGCCAAAGGGCATAACTTTGAACTCAAAATGTCCTGAATGAGCTCTAAAAGCAGTTTTTTCAACATCTCTTGGATTAACCCGAATTTGATAATACCCCAATCTTAAATCCAATTTAGAGAAAACCGTAGCCCCATATAATTCATCTAGCAATTCATCTATATTAGGAATGGGGTATTTGTCCGGTATGGTGATTTTGTTTAAGGCCCTATAGTCGACACACATTCTCCAAGAGTTATCTTTCTTCTTCACTAGTGAAACCGGACTTGAAAATGGGCTATTACTGGGTTGAATGAATCCAGAATTCAGTAATTGATCAACTTGGGCTTCAATTTCAATTTTTTGGGTGTAAGGGTAGCGGTAAGGTCTGATATTGGGAGGGGTAGCATTTGGTAGTAAATTGATATCATGGGTGAGGAAACGGAAAGGGGGTAATTTGGTAGGCTCAACAAAAACGGTCTGGAATTTAGAAATGAGAGGTTGTATGGGTTCCGGTACTAGTGACAAATCTTCATTTTCAACAGTGAGATGTTGAAATGAAGCTGACTTTTGGGGTCCAGAAGTAACTCCTTGTCAATAAACTGTGAAAGATTGTATTGTATTAAATAGCAATGTATTGTACATCATCTATATATAGATTATATAAATATTTATAAAAGGAATGTCTAATTGCTGCCTAACAGCTGTCTAATAGCTGCTTAACAGCTGTTGTCTGATAGCTGTCTAACATTCCCCCGCAAGCTAAGGCCGGGAAGCGACCTGTAGCTTGGACTTCAACATAGTAAATCGATCTGTCGGAAGAGCCTTTGTAAAGACATCAACAATCTGATCATGTGTGGATATAAACTGTACAGCTGCCCCTGAGCAACCTTTTCTCGAACAAAGTGGAAGTCAACCTCAACATGTTTGGTGCGAGCATGGAAGACCGGGTTGGCTGATAAGTAAGTTGCACCGAGATTATCACACACAAGGTTGGAACCGAACGAGTCTTAACATGTAGCTCGTGTAAGAGTGTTTCTAGCCAGGTGAGTTCTACCACCGTGTCTGCCATGGCTTTGTACTCGGATTCTGTAGATGACCGAGAGACAGTTCGTTGTTTTCGGGCAGCCCATGACACTAAGTTAGACCCCAAGTATATGGCAAATCCGCCCGTGGATCGACGGTCATCTGGACAACCAGCCCAATCAGCATCAGAAAAAGCACTGAGCGAGTTAAAAGCCGTATCAGTATAAGCATGTAGTTGTGTGATGGACTGATGAGATAGTAAAAGTCCTTGATCAGATGTCCCTTGAAGATACCGTAGAATACGTTTAACAGCGGACCAGTGGTTTTCTGTAGGAGAGTGCATAAACTGGCAGACTTTGTTAACTGCAAAGGTAATATCAGGTCGTGACAATGTGGCATATTGGAGAGCACCAACCATTTGACGATACTTAACCGGATCAGCTAGAGGAGGACTATCGCCAAGAGACAGATTGGCAGATGTAGACATCGGTGAGGGAACTGGTTTGGCAGCAGACAACCCCGCCCGAACCAGGAGGTCTTTGATGTACTTTTGTTGTGATAAGATCATGTCAAGACCATGTCGTGTGATCTCAATACCTAAAAAATAAGATAAGGCACCCATGTCTTGTATTGCAAACTCACGACTGAGATTGTGAACCACTGTGTCAATCGCGTGGTCGTTATTCCCAGTCAAAATAATATCATCGACATAAATTAACATATAAAGAAGAGTGCCATGGCGTGAGTAGACGAACAGTGACGGATCCGTCTGAGAACCCTGAAAGCCGAGGGCTTGGAGCGCCGTTGTCAGACGCTGAAACCACACACGCGGTGCCTGTTTGAGTCCATACAAAGACTTGTGTAAAAGGCACACATGATCCGGTTTATTAGGGTCAACGAAACCTTGAGGCTGTGTCATGTAAACTGTTTCCTTGAGGTCACCAAGAAAAAAGACATTTTGAACATCCAACTGTCGAAGTGACCATCGTTGTGTTACTGCAACCGAAAGAACAACCCGAATAGTTGTTGCCTTAACAACAGGACTAAAAGTTTCTGTGTAGTCGATTCCTAGTTGTTGGTGAAAACCTTTCGCTACGAGGCGTGCTTTATAACGAGTCACATTACCAGCTTGGTCTTTTTTAAGTTTGTAGACCCATTTGCAATCAACCAGATTAGTTCATGACACACGGGGAACCAGAGACCATGTTCCATTTCGCATTAGGGCCGAGTATTCGTTAGCCATAGCTTGTTTCCAGTGAGGATCCTTGTTGGCATTGGTAAAGGAAGTAGGTTCGGTGGGATTATTGTTTGTGGTAGTGTTAAAGGAGGAGATATTGTATGGTGTGGTTTGTTTTGGATTAGGTCAAAGGTTGGGTGGTCGGGTGCGTGGTGGAGGTGGTGGAATTGGGATATTAGGGACGATTGTGTGAGGGTTGTTTTGTGTAGCCGGGGGGGGGGGGGGGGCGGGTTAGTAATGGGAGTGGTTTGTGGGCTGTTATGTATTGGTGTGTTAGGTATGTGAGCAGAGGGTGGAGTGGCTGGTTCTGGTGGAGTGGTTGGTTCGAGTAGGTCAGAGGTGGTGGAGTCCGGGAAGATACCCGGTGGGATAGGATATGAGGAGACATAAGGTGAATCAGAAGAGGAAACATGTGTGGGAGCAGATGGTTGAGAGGAGAAGGGAAAGAAAGACTCGTTGAAACGAACGTGACGACAGATGTATATACGGTCAGTAACTGGATCAAAGCACCGGTACCCATGATGAGCCGTGCTATAACCAAGAAACACACAAGATGTGGATCTGAAGTCCATCTTATGTTTGTTGTATGGACGAAGGTGTGGGTAGCATTTGCAGCCAAAAACACGTAGGAAGGACAAGTCTGGTTTGCGTTTAAAAAGTTGTTCAAAAGGAGACATGCGTGAGGTGGTACGAGATGGCATGCGATTGATAAGATAAACAGCAGTGTCAAAAGCAAAATGCCAAAAACGATGTGGAACATGAGAATGGGCCAAGAGAGTAAGTCCCGTTTCAACAACATGACGGTGACGACGTTCTACGACGCCATTCTGTTCACTCGTGTGTGGGCACGAGAAACGGTGTTGGATTCCAGGGGAGGATAAATGTTGAGAGTTTGCGAAACTCACCCCCCTCCATCTGTTTGGACTGATTTTAATTTTGTTTGAAATTGACGCTCAGCCATAGTTATGAATTTTGAAAAAATATCAAAGACATCAGATTTCTGTTTTATTGGAAAAATCCACATGAAACGAGTAAAATGGTCGACGCATAGCAAGAAATAATTATGACCATCAAAAGAAGTAACTGGCGCTGGCCCCCAAACATCACAGAAAACTAGATCCAAAACATTCGAACTTTTATAAATACTAGGAAACAAATGAAGTTTAGACGATTTCCCAATGGAACATGCATTATAATGAGAAATACACTCATTATTTGAAACAGGTAAACAATACTTAGAAATCATAGAGCGAAAAAGTTGGGGATGTGGATGCCCCAACCGAGAATGCCAGGTTGTTGAGGAAGCTCGAGTAGTTGAGAAAGCAACCTTATTGATTGGACAAACTTTGGGAAGACAAAAGGAGTAAAGACCACCATCACTTGGACCCATGAGGAGGATAGTGCGTGTAGACTTGTCCTTCACAAGAAAAAAGGTATCATGAAATTCAAAGAAAACATGATTATCTTGACAAAATTTTTGTACAGAAAGAAGGTTTGTTTTAATGGCAGGGACATGTAAAATATTTGTTAGGGAAAAAGTTTCGAAGGGGGGTAAAGGCGGGTTGAGCCAATATGAAGAATAGGGAGACCCTTACCATTACCAACGTGGAGATTGTCCTCACCGAAGTATGGCTCCGCATTATCCAACCCTGAGAGATCTGGAGAGACATGATTACTGGAACCTGTATCTGGTAGCCAAGCACTGGTAGAAGCTTGTGAGCGACAGGCAGCATAATTGGTAGTCAGCTGTCGTGACCTAATAGTAGATGGGTCACGATTTGGGCACTGGGAAGGAATATGACCAATTCCACAACGGTTGCAAGTACCATAAACCATGTTCTGAGTAGAAGCCCAGCTAAACTGACTTCGAGTACCCCCAGTAACCCCTGTGGGCCGTTAATAGTTGCTGAATTGATTACTACTGCGCCCCCCACGTCTGCCACCACGTCCACGCATGGAGGTTGATCTATTTGTATAGTTTGCGTGAGGAGGAGGCTGCACATAATTAGTGGATGGTTGGGTTTGTAGTCCAACCTGAGAGAGGAGTTGTTGGAGAGCCTGCAATGTATCCGGTGAGATAGCAGAGGTGTGATTACGGCTGGAGGAAACCGCTGTAAAGGCTTGTGCAAGGGTGACATCGGGCTGTGATTTATGGATCATATAATCATGATCTGCCAGAAGTCCATGAAGTTCGGTAAAGGCTGTTGGGAACTGGCGAGTTAACAAGTTGGACTTTAATCCATTATATTCCTCACGTAATCCAGCAAGAACATGAAGGACCAGATCGGTCTCAGGCATGGGATGGCCAATGTTGGCAAGAGTATCTGATAGAGACTTTGCTCGGGTCAAATAGGCAGAAGAGGTTTCATCACCTTTCATCTTGAGTTGTAGAAGTTGTGTTTTGATTGTAGAAACACGAGAAAAAGTTGTTGGCGCATAAGCTTTTTCAAGTGCAAGCCAGAGATCACGAGATGTGTCACCTTGTATCAGAAATAGTGGAGACGAGTAGGCTGCGAACATGAGCATCATTGGATATCCAGACCGTTGTGAAAGATTGTATTGTATTAAATAGTAATGTATTGTACATCATCTATATATAGATTGCATAAATATTTATAAAAGGAATGTCTAATTGCTGCCTAACAGCTGTCTAATAGCTGCTTAACAGCTGTTGTCTGATAGCTGTCTAACACTTGTAACTTATACTGTTTCCCATCAACAGTGAACATTAGGAACATTTCGTTTCAATTTGCTTGAATGGTAGTAAGGGAAGACAACCATTGAATACCCAATACAGCATCGGCTCCACCAATAGAAAAAGGATAAAAGTCCTGAGTAATCGTTAAACTATTGACTTTCAATGATATATCCTTGCAAAGTTTATTGCAACGAATAATATCACCGTTTCCAATTTGTATCCCGAAAGGAGTAATAAATTGGGTTGTAAGTGGTAAATCTCTCACAAGTGTTTCTGAGATAAAGTTATGAGTAGATCCACTATCAACAAGAATCATAATTTCAGTAGTTCCTATAAACCCATGCAGCTTCATAGTTGTAGTATGGGACTTATCGAAAATAGCATGTATGCTGATTTCCACAAGGTCATCAACTTCTGTCTCATAATCATCAATCACTATGGGTTTAGACTCCTCAGTTCCGTCAGTGTACTCCAGCACCTTAAGAGATCTTGTTTTGCATCGATGACCACGACCGTATTTATCTACACACCGAAAACATTCTCCTTTTAAGAATCCGGTTTGTTTTTCAGCATTCGGAAGGCGGGTGTTTTGTCTAGGAACAGGTTGCGTGGAGTTGGAATTGGGGAAGGCTGAATGATTACTAGGTTTGGGGTCGTTTAGTGATGGCTTAGGTAAAGAAGTCCAAGAGGACCCTTTATGAGAACGAGAGTGACTCACTTTATTCTCATATTCCATTGCGAGGCTATTGTCCGAGGTTTGTGGATTCGGACATCGGCCTTCAATTCCTCTTTCAACCCATTTAGGAAAACGCCTAATAAGCAATGATCAGGCCAATTTGATACACTCGAAGATCGTTTAGCAAACTCTTGCCGGTACTCCTGTACGGTACCAGTTTGCTTCAGACTGCAAAGGTATTCAGCGGGGTTTTGGAATTCGGCTGGACCGAAATTCCGTTGGAGTGCATGTGTCAAATCCTCCCAAAACATGATAGGTTGGTCAACCGTTAACCAGGAGAATAAATCAAGGGCGTCTCCTTCTAAGTGCATCGAAGCTATATCGACTTTATCACCTTCGGGCACATTATAGTATCGGAAGTACTTCCCTGCTTTGAGTAACCACCCGCGAGGATCACCTTCACTAAAAGTTGGAAAATCGATCTTGTTATAAGGTCGATTGTGTGGGTTTTGACGCCAACCACTATCGCCTTCTTCATTACTGGAGCCGCCCATGGGAGTCTTCTGCCTTTTGAGTGCCGCAACATCTGCCTTTAATGTCTCCATAGCATCCAACTTAGCCGCGATGTCTGCTAATTGGGCTGAGATTGGATCTGTCGAACCGCGGCTACCGTCCTGATTCCGGGTATTCACCATCTTCGTCTTCCCGACAATGGAACATCTTCGTCTTCCCGACAATGGAACCAAATGATACAAACTCAAATATAGCAGGCGTATTTGATAATATATTGAAGATAACACCCTATTCGAGATGGGTTATCTCCACAACCAGTTAAGGCTTTACAAGAACAAAAACAACATGAAAAACATACGTAAACACCTAGCCTTCTAATAATACTAATATTAAATAACTACTCCCTCCAAATTACATTTAAACCGAGAACTGATCTCTCCCTTCTATTGTGCGAATGGATCCATCTTCACACCTGCGAGCGAATAGGAAGCTGCCAACTCATCTGTTGTCTTTTTATTAAATTTCTTTCGAGAATAAACTTTAAGTGGTGTATCAATATGCATCAACATATTTAATTGAAATATCTATATAGAATAGGCAGGATATATCATCATGGTTGTCGGCATCATATTAGTTAACAGCATACGTGCGTGTGTGTATGCATGTATGTGTGCGCGTGTGTGCATTTATATGTATATGTGTGTGTGTTTGAAATATTTTAGGCTAAAAAATAGATTTTGCCTGGAAAATCTTGACGTTTTATATTTTAAGCACGGTGTCTTTAATTTGTTTTATTTTTGGTAAAATGATGTCAAATCTAAAAGAAATAACACCATGCCTAAAATATAAAGCACCATTTGGTTCTTATATTTTTAGGCAAAATCAATTTTTAGAATAACCCAACCATATATGTGTATATAAATGTATGTTTGATCTTTTTTCTCAGTTACTAAGCAGTAGCAGAGTCAGAAAATCTATGAAAAATGTGAAATTCACATGTTGATTACAATTTTCTTTAACAAGGGTAAAGATTCTTCAATTTATGATATCTTACTCTTAAAACTTTCAACACCTCTGTTAACTAATGGGTCAAAACAGGTAATTTTTGTGCAAGTATATTCGGATAAGGCTGACCTGGTGATCCAAAACAATTTTTCTCATTGACCCATAAATAAATAAATGTATTGAAATTCCCACCTCTACATAGACATCAGTGAAATGTGGAAAAATTTTCAAAACAAGTCATTTGGTATCTTGTCAGGTGCAACCAGCAAGCCATATGGTGTTAAGAACAAGGTGAGAATTTTTCAAATGATACGATTGTGCTCAAAGAGAAACATAAGCATCACCTTAAATACACAGTCGTGGGGATATAAATCCATCAAATTTGGATCGATATGGTCTTTTAAGCTTGATGTACTGATGAATTCGGGTGCATTTTTAAGAACAGCCAACATCTGTCATTTTACACAAAAGAAAAACAAATTTGTGAATTTCGTAAACGTTTTGATTAGATATTTATGAGTTCTTTTAATTGTAGGGGGAAATGCACTGAAATAGAAAAATAAAATTACACTTTTTCTTGATTTTAGCTACCAACTTTAAATTAAGCACTTTGTTTTAGAATTTGTTACAGATTTTAGTAACCACCTCATTCTAATTGAATTCTAGTGTGTATTGCTGATGTGATGCAGTGCCTACCACCAAACAGATGCCACATACGTAAAAAATGTGTCTATGAAAAAGTAACAGCAAAGAATTTATTGATTTAAAGAAAATGACTTTTTTTATGTTTAAAATAAAGTTTAATATTAAATCAGATGGCATGTAGCACATACATATACAATAAAATGAAGACAAATAAGATGCCAGTCCACGCCATCAGTTTTTGCAAAATCAACATAAAATGACCTGCTACTGGTTTAACAGATCATTTGTTGCTAAGTTGGTCACAAATTGTAAAATCGTTGCTGAAATCAGTAATAAAGTGCACGCTTCCAATCGAAAGTTGTCAAAATAAATAAAAAATTTAACTTGGCCCACCCTTATTGTGAAGTAGAAAGACTTACAATAGATGCCAAAGTTCGTCTATCAGAATTCTTTGCTATGCCAGCTTCGGTACTTATAATGGCCTCTTTTCCTGATATTATCTCAAAAAGAATTACACCAAAGGCAAACACATCACTCTTAGCTGTGGCTAAACCATCCCTAAGGTATCTGTAATGAAATAGTGATCAGTAAGAAGTAGTCAAGTAGATTAAGTTAACTGTAAAATTTCACAGAAGCAGCAGCCTCAACCCTCGGTTACTTGTCCATTTTAAGAAATTTTCATTCATGTGTTCATGAAAAATAGTAACATAACGATTTATATTTTTATTCTATTATCTTGCATCAGAATTTGATAGTCAGCCACTTGTGATGGATCTGCTTAGCAGAATTGGACAAAATGTTAGTCCTAAAGAAGAAAAAAATCAACTAAGTAGCCAATTTGCATAAAATAACATATTTTGTAGTCTAAGATGGGACTTGTTTTAATTACTTTGTTAAATTGTTATTGTACCTGATATTTTATCTTTAACAAGTCACCTGAAGTATTTTTACTACACTGCTCATCTATATGGGCGAATCACACAAAATCCATATTTCGTTTCATTTTTTCCTTGATTTAAGAAAAAATACTTTCCACTGTAACATACTTTCGTTTTATTACCATTTAAGTAGCCTATAACAAATAAAATAGTGACCTGTATCCAATGACATGATGGCGTGCCATGTCACCGTTTTACATGCTATAGTAAGTTACTTACAAAAGCAAAAAACTAAAAGAATGTTACATGCAATGTTGAAACATTTTTTTATATATGATATGATAAATAAAAACATAAAGTTTTGGCGGGTCATGTCAACCTGACTTATATTAACTAGAACTCATATAAATAAACTTACTCTGGAGCTAAGTAACCATAAGTTCCCACCACTCTTGTCACTGAAGCATCACCATCATTGTTTCTTCCCACGAGTTTTGCCAATCCAAAGTCGGATATCTATTTTAATCCAAAATCAATCACATGTATGCAAATCTAACAATAGGGTTTTCAAAATTTAAATTTTTAGACAGTAGTGCAAACTAGATTAAGTACCTTGGCTTTGAAAGCATCATCAAGTAAGATATTGCTTGTTTTGACATCACGATGTACATAATGAGGTTTCGTATGTTCATGTATGTATTCTAGTCCCCTTGCGGTGTCAAGTGCAATTTGAACCCTCGTGATCCAAGAAAGTGTTGGATGACCTAGAGTGAAGTCATGTAACAATTATTTTCAGAGGTAGAGAAAAGGTGATGACTTTCACGTTGACTCGTTGAGATCCAAGACAACCCACAACTAATTTTGACAACTCCAATACATCCAGGGGCCTCCTTGTCATGTGCTAACTAATTAGTTTTAATTAATTTTTTTTCTTTCTTTTGTTTGCCATGTTTGCAATAGTGGAGGTAGTGGGTAGTTATTCCTTTATTTTCAATGGTTCTCTGCATTAATAGAACTGGAGTATTGAAATGGAGGGCAGAGAATTATCATGCATTTTTGTTTGAGTCTAATTGAACGTGAGCATCGATTGCATCCTAGATAGCTCGATTTGGCATATTGAGTGGTGATCAAAGGATACGGTTTCAACCTCCAGGGGTGTGTCTATAACTGGAAATTGAAAACGCTCCCAACAGATAACAGGTGGTGCATCTGTAACCCGTTTGTAGCTATTGTTTTTCTAAATCCCTCCCCTTTGTGAGAAGCCTCTAAAACAACTAAACATATAAATTACTATTTAGTTCTTAATGGGTCTACTCATTAATTGTGTATTATTAGTTGGGCTGAAATCTTAGCTAAGCCCATGTATTTGTATTTTATTAGTTGGGCTGAAATCTTAGCAAAGAAGTGGCTATCACCAAATCCGAATTCATCGGTTCGATGCTCCTTGAATCTTTAAAGCCTTCAAAATCACCTTTGGAATGCCTGGAAAATTCTGGTTAGAGAGTATTTTTGCTTCAAGAAGTCCAACCCCAACTTTCAACATAGTTTCTGGTGGCACTCCCCTTTGCTATTACACGTCATCAAAAAAGTGCCGAATTGAGTGCCAATGGAAAATGTGTTGAAAGTTGGGAGTGCCACTAACATTTCCTCAGTTCGGAGCATTGCCGGCAAACAGGTTAAGGTTGGGAATATTTAAATCCAATAACCCTTGAAAAATAATTAAAATTACATATACATTTCATAAAAATTACAATTTAACATAAAACAAACAATAAAAATATCACAATTTAAACACAAAAATACTTCAGCAAGCAAATTTAATAATGTTATGAGATTAAAATGTTATAAAAAATGTTATGAATCAAAATAATTTTGGAAGTCAAAAGAAACTTATTTGGATCTTTAAATGACCTTTTCTTTTGGGACAGAGTAAAACCATGAAATAAAGTAAGCATAATCAAACAAAAGAGCAAACGATGCGTATAACCGAACATAAGAGCAAATTAACCTGAGTCAAACGCACGACAAGCAAATGAAGTTGATGCCAATCAGGACGACGTGCTGAAACGAGTAGTGAAACCTGGGAGTGATGAACAGATGAATTCGTATGATGAGCGACGGGAAGCTAATCAGAACCTGGGAACGATGAGTGACAAGCGACGAGCAGACAACTTCGTATGATAGTGTGAACATAAGCCTTGCAAATCACATGTTAATGATCCACAAAAGTGTGGACAAAGTGACAAACACAATTAGTTGACAGAACGCTTGATTATAACTATATGTCGATTTGGTGAAATTGACCCGTTAAGGAGTTTGACTAGAATGTTGTGTAATATTACCTTGTTGGTACATATGATTTGATCGCATGTATTTGATTACCAATTGAAAGTATTCATAGAGTGATTAGGGTAAGTTTGGAAATGGGATCTGGATTGTGTACGATCAGGAATTGCACGACAAGCAAAACAAACCCGAAAAGTTGTAGCTGACTTATCATACAACACCCGACACCCGTGGCGTATAATACGCCACTTGCAGACCATACGCCAATAGGGCTCTATCATATGCCATTGATCAGGCCGTTCATACGCCAAGTGTCCCAAATTGACCAAATTTCACTAATTTGGCCATATATGCTCAAGGAAGCGAGAAAGGGGAACTTACTAAGTGTATATGAACTAAAAGGTGATATTTTGTGGTGTTTGTAGGTACAAAGTAGTCATGTGAGCAGTAAAGGTGATCGGAATCAAGCATGGAGGCTCGTGTGGTAATTTGAAGATAATTACCAAACTTTTGTGAAAAATTTATACTTCACTTATTTAAAGGATGTAAATATAATTAAATGTGATTTTGATGTTGATGTAATATGTAGTGTGTTTGTAAATAGTCAAAACACAACAGTTTTTCAGGGTTCTAAACATAAAACTATAAATTATGGATTTAAAATGTCTGGAAGGAACTTAATGTAGCATGAGTGCTACAATAACATAGGACTTGCGTAGTCTGTTTAATAAAATGGCCATGTAGGGATTCGGTGAAAACTAAAAATTCAACCCGTGACCCATTGACATTACGAGCCCATTTAGAAACCACTTGATCCCACAAACTTATTTTACAAGTATAAATTAATAGACACAATTTTGGTGCTTGAGTTAGTAGCTTAAGTGTGCCTAGGTTAGGATAGGCTCTTTGACATGATTAACAAAATATGTTGTCAGGTACTCAGGTTCAAATCTTGGCCCCATATTCCTTGTGTGCGGTTTACTTGATTAACACCTCTCATGTTGGCCATGGACTAGTTGGTGGGGAGCATAGGGAGTGTTACCGTTAACAAAAAAAGAACCCCTTCTAACCCAAACCTAACACAAATTGCCACCACTAATAAAAGAATACAATCATAAGGATTTGTAACATTGTGAAGTTAAGAGAAGCATACCTACCACCCTAAAATCAAAAGATGGAACTTATTTAGGATATGGAGTGAGTAGAATCTTAAGCACCAATAAAATAAACAAATATTTGAATGGCGTACTAAGAAACCAAAGTGAATCAGTGCTTGCAACCAAATTCTAAAGAAAATTAAGAATAAGATTGCCCAACTTTTGCTTGAATAGAAATTTACCCTTGTTTTGAGGTTCATGCAAGTGACTTTTAAGGGAACCTTTTTGAGTGTATTCATAAATGAGGAACAGCTCATCATCGCTAGCAGCATAACCAATCAGTTCTACCTTAAAATAAGAAAAACAGGCAAAAGTCAATTCATTGAAGAAAAAACAAAAGTAATAATTTTGACCCATTTACTTAAAAAATGGCTAGTACGCTAACCATTAAATAAAAAGCATTATTAGTAGTATTGCATAATAGTTTTTAATCGCATATAGTACATTAACCATTAATAAACTAAAAAATGGCAACAAGTGTGGCAAGTCAACCAAGCCAACCAACCATAATAAAACATTGCTCATTTTGACCCATTACAAAATCTTAACCAACTCATTTAGCCACCTCTAGCGGTGATTGGTTTTCAAACATAATTACTAGTTATATGTGCTATAACATGTGTCACTCTATGGTGTGATCTCATCTTTGTTTCCCCGCCCCTCTCTCATATTAAATAAGATGATACATGTCATTATTTGATGTCTTATTATTTTCTTACTTCTCTATCTTATTAAATAATAATATTAAAAGAATATATTTTTAGATATTTAAATAAATTTCAATATAAAAAATTATTATAATTTCTTACTATTTGATTATGATTCTTATTTAATCTTTTATTCATTAAATCCATGTAATACACGGGTTTTCTAAGCTAGCATTCTAATAAATGCCATAGCTTACCAAATTTGTATGATGAACCTTGCACAAAACTTTCATTTCTGCCATGAACTCCTTAGTTTTTGTTTCGGTCATTCTTTTGATAGCAACTTCCTACAATTATGTGAGAACAACTGTAGAATTAGTGGTAGACTGGTAGCATAATAAATTTGGAACATGAAGCAACAAAAAAAATGCCAACCTGATCACGAAGTAGTCCATAGTACACAACACCATATGTTCCATGACCAAGAAGATTGGATTCAGAGAAACAATCTGTAGCTGCAAATAATTCTTCATATAAAAAGACAACAGGCTTTTCAATTTCAAACACACTGGTCCCAATAACTGCAAGAATAAGACAAAATCACTTTAATAGTATTCTGAAATATCATATTAGGATTGCTTATCCAAGTAGCTATCTGCTTAATGCATTTATTAGAAGCACATAAACTTTTGAGCATTTGGATGAAGAAAAGTGCTTAAAATTATATGCTATTTTTAGGGTAAAATAAGTTAATTTCAGTAAAAAAATTGAGACTGATTATTTCAAACTGATTACAACTGGCAAAATTCAAAAATCCAAGTTATATTATGGATGAAATATGTTGGTTATAATATGCTGATGATAAGCATAAGCAGTTTCACCAAGTAATCTTACACAGCCAAACCTATGTTACAGACTAACCAAAATCAATAATGCCAGTTTGCCTTTTGCTTTTGAGTTCTTTTAACAGCCCACTCGCTATATATTTGTAGTTCCTAGAGATGTTTAGCATGAAATTGGATATTACAGATTTTTCATGCCCTAAAGGAGAATGTAAGCCTGGTTTTGTGCATTTTGCACCCTGTTCATATATTTTTGGGATAATGCATGTGGAAGCCACCCATGCATTTAAATTATAGGTCACCTAAATATGTACATGAATTCATTTATACCAAATATGACCATACAAATCTTATGACGAAAATGCCCTTAAGCAAAGATAACAATAAAAAAAAGTGAAATTTGAACCTTTTGGAATATCCGTATGATGGTCACTAGATTCCCCAATATTTTCTCGCCAGTTATCAGATTCACTTCGGAATCTCCTTGAACCAAAACAAAAGCTTGTTTTCCTTAAGACACAAAACTTACAAGAAACCTTTTCATGCTTTGGATCCTTTGCATGAATCCCTGGGGAATCATCAAAGCAAATTGATGATCTTGAGTAGATAAAAAAAACTATGCCTGCTATGATTAGTGCCAAGCCAACTCCCAAGCTTCCTATGATCCATAAGTATGATACATGAGTCATATGATTGTTCTGATTTACTGCAGAAGCGAACACTATTGTTAGTTTTGTCTCTTATAAGCTGCAAGAAAGATTACATCATGTACATATGACAGAGACTTTCCTATGTGAAAGAGCTCTAATTCAGATGAAACAAAATGCTATATACATAAGATATCAGCAAAATTCTTCAGCATGTTTCACTTCTTGAATCGTAAATTATTGTCATTTTCATCCAGGACATACATTTCTAGACACTCGAGCAAAATTGAATGACAAATGGAAAAATACATTTCCTGGTGAAAATGGCACTAACAAGAACTTCAATGTTTTCTTGTTAATCTGCCATCTTTTTACAGTTTTTCCTGATTTTTTGCACGTTCATATCTATCAGTACATTCATTGATTTATATTAAAGAATGTATAAGCATCTCCCATGTGCAGATGCACCAAACATTTACAAAATTTTGGTGTAAAAAGAGCCTATTTTGAACATTCTTACAGCAACTTTATTTCAACAATAATATATATATCACATGCTTACATCAATATTATCACACGATATTATTTATATTTAATGATTAACATATTAATTATATATAATCGATCTCTTTTATTTTTAAAAATAAGATTAACAATTTTATTTCAATCTTATATTTACTTAATTGCCTAAGCAACTTATTAATGACAACTATAAATAAACTATAAAATTTCAAAAACCATTTCAGTATTGTACTTGTTTTATAGATCTCAATGAGATTGTTTCAATAATATATGTTTATAAATTAATTCTTTACTTTTTTATATTTCATATACAAGAAAATATGTGAATTGTGAAAACTTGGTACAATATGGGGTCATGTACAATGCTACACAATTTTGGTGTCTTGGCGCATACATTGGAGATGATCTAAGTGATGGTGGTTTGAGTAACAATAAATCACATTGTTTTACAATATGTATCTTAGGTGGTATAAATCAATGTAGTCATGGCTTAACATGATCATGCACATGTCTTAAATTTCTACTACAATCAACCAAATATATAACAGGTAAAAGTATAAAAACATAACGTCGAAGGATGTGGGCGATTTAAGTGGAGGAGGGACAACATAGAGGTCTCAAGTTCAAACGCATCTAAGGCCAATTTTCCTTGGGGGCCACCGACCCGGTTGCTGGTGTTCATGTTATACATATATATATAGAGAGAGGTAGGATCATATACAAATAGATTTTTATTGTAAAAAGTGTAGGAACCAATTAAGTGTTAACATATGGCAACTCTTTAACAAATAGATGAGGGGTAGTTTAGTATTTTGGTAACTAAAATGGTTAGTGGCAACACCTAAAATCATGCAAATTTAATTTCCAAATTTTAATTATTGATTTGTTTATTTAATCTGTTTTCTATAATTATATAAAATGTTTTTACGTGTGTTTAGGTTTTTTTGAATCATAATTAACACATAATAGCACATTGTTTTTTTTAATTATCACATAATAACACATTATTTTTTTATAATTATCACTTATAGCTCATATTAGTACAAAGAAAGAAAAGCAAAAAAATATTGGTACCAGGTATATAATTATGTATTCTTGGACAATACAACAAACACACACTAACAAGTATGTATAGATTTAAACGACAAACACAAATTTAAAGTTTTGAATATCAAATCTTCATACGTACAAATGATGTTGTGTGGGTATTTATACCCTTCAAACTTGGCAGTTATTTAACCACCTTTTAACCAACATAACCATCTTTTAACTAACATAACCTACTAAACTATAATTAATGTCATATAATTATTTGACCATGATGTCAAAGTTTAATTTCCAACAATCCCCCCCTTAAACTTGACATCACATTCAAGGGTCTTCATTTCACTTTGTCTTCATAGCAGTGTGGGACAATCTTCACAAATGAGATGTGATTCTTGCTCGTCTTTCTTGTTGTCCTTCCACTTTGTGCATTCATTAGCGAAATGGCCATGCTTACCACATTCGTAACATCTTAGTTTGCTCTTGTCTTTGTTTCTATGATCCATATTTCTTCTATGACCTCTTCCTCTATCAAATGTTCTTTCACAGTTTCACGTCCTCTTCCATTGAATTGATTGCTTCTTCCTTTTCCACATTGCCAACTTTCAGAATGGTTACTAGAACTTGCCATCAAAAGTTTGCTTTGATCATTTTCTTCAGGCTTATCTTGACTTTTAAGGCGTTCTTCAAAGGTTGTTAATCTTCCCACTGCTTCTTCAAATGGCATTTTATCTATTTCTGAATACTGCTCGATTGATGCCACGATCGGTAGAAACTTCTTTGGTACCGAGTTAAGTAACTTTCTCACAATTATTTTATCTTTCAAAGTAGTACCAAAAGTTTTAAACTTGGTTCTTATACCGCCTAACTTGCCTGCAAATTCACTTACTGATTCATTTTGTTTCATTTTCAAGATTTCTAATTCACTCCTTAATGTTTGAAGGCATGCTTTCTGAACCACGTCTGCTCCTAAATATCGTACTCTAATTCAATCCCATACTTCTTTAGCAGTTGAGTGTTGCGCAACTTGCATTAAAACATCTTCTGGTAATGCTTGAAAAATCATTGCTTTCGTTGTATGAACTTTCTTTTCATCAACTTCTTCATTGGATTCAACTGTATCCCAAAGACCATATGCCTTCAATATTGTTTCCATTAACAATGCCTAAGTGGTATAATTAGTTTCTGTCAATTTGGGACATTGAGTGCTACGTTTCCATGTTCACGTGTTGGTATTGACGTGCCTTCTCCTTTCTTTTCTGCCATGTTATCGTTCTTCACTTTCTTTAACTTTTTCTTCCCTATCTTGCTTTACAATTTAATTATTTTTGGATTGCTAATTTCTTGATTGCCACAAAGGTCTTCTTTCTTGCTTGTACCATAAAGGTTTTTCTTGCTATTTTTCGTTCTTGCTAATTCTCAACGATCCACATAGGTTCGGAATTTGACTTGCTAGTTTTCTCGACAAATCCCAAAGACTTGGAATTTCTTGCTACTTCTCAACAAATCACACATACTTGGAGTTTCTTGCTATTTCTTAACAAATCACACAGATTCAGAGTTTCTTGCTATTTCTCAACAAATCACATAGATTCAAAGTTTCTTGCTATTTCTCAACAAATCACACGGATTTGTTTAACTTGCTATGAACCACAAAGGTTCGATTCACTTGCTATACGAATCGTTTAGGATTCGTTTTTAACTTGCTAATTATTAAAACTTTTTAATTTTATTTGTGATTTAATTTTAAAATCTTAATCTCGAAATGGTACCATAAAACTTATCTTTAAAACGATAACTTTAAAACTATGAAAATCTTTGTTTTCCTTCTTGTTTTTTTTTAGAAAAAACAGAATTGGTTTTGACCAAAAATGCTTAGTTGATTCTTGAAACAAAATTACAAATAAAAGGTTTTACTTTTTATTCCTGTTGAAATAAACAAAACAATAAGCCTTCCTTTTGACGTTTCTTTGATAATGGCGCTATCTCAATTCTATCTTTTGTGTCTTATTTCCCGACTTTGGCGCCAATCAATTCCTTCAATATTATTTTGATTCCAATCATCTAATAATATGTTGACCTTTGATGCGTAAACATCTAATGAAAAGGATTTGATTACTTTTTTTTGTTCTTGATTTGCCACTGTAAGTATTCGTCTCTGTTTTTCGTGCTTTGATTGGAGATTTTGGAATTTATTGTAACAACCCAATCGATGATCACGACTGGAGTCTTTGATTTCGATTTGGTTGTATCAAGCCAATGATGCGTATATAACTTGCTATTTATCACGAATTTTGGAAATTTAAACTTGCGATTGTAGAACAGATTCCTTCTCTTTCCCTTTTGATTTTGAAAAAACAATGGTGTTTTTGATTTCCTTATCACATACTTGTTCTAGGCCTCCTTCTTGATGATTTCTTGCAGTCACACAGACTTTTACACCACAGGCACCGATTTCAGTCGCACAGACTTCTATTTTTGATCGATAGGCTTCCTAGATACGATGCCTCTGATACCAATTCTTGGACAATACAACAAACACACACTAACAGGTATGTATAGATATAAACGACAAACACAAATTTAGAGTTTTGAATATCAAATCTTCATACGTACAAATGATGTTGTGTGGGTATTTATACCCTTCAAACTTGGCAGTTATTTAACCACCTTTTAACCAACATAACCTACTAAACTATAATTAGTGTCACGTAATTATTTAACCATGATGTCAAAGTTTAATTTCGAGCATGTATATATGCTAATATGTACTAATAACACATACTAGCACATAACAAAACAACAACCTTACCCAGTATATTCCCACTTTTCAGTAGGGTCTGGAGGGGAAGGATAGATACAAACCTTAGTACCTTACTCCTATCCCAATTGGGATAGAGAGGCTGCTCCAGAAGAGTCCCCGGCTCAAAGTTATCGTTTGAAGTTGATCATCCCAATGATTTTAACGTTATTTACACAAAATAATTAAAATAACGTTAAATTTAGTGCACTTTTACTTTTGCCCTTAAGGGCCCACACATGTATACATTATATGCGTGTACCGCAAATGGGCGTCAGCACATAACAAAACATACAACAAATTATTGACAGATATATGATTATGCATATGTGTTTATATATGCTAATATGTACAAATAGCATATATCAGCACTCGGCAAAACATTCAACCAACTTACTCCTGCATATTCGTAACATGTACTAATAGCACATAGCAAAAAGGTAACCGACTCATTCCTTAAAAATAGTAGCTGATAATGTCTAATTTAAATGAGCATGATATTAGCAAATTAGGTTAATGAAAATTAATCTTATGCCCTTATTTCCATTTTAAACAACATATTAATTACAAAATTGCCATTGGTTCTTTTATGATCATGATGATAACACATTAAAGGTCCGGATCATTTCTCAATGTTTTAACAAAATTATCATTTTGTACAATAATCTTACCATATATATAACATATGTTACAAATTTACCTGCAACATCAGTAACAAACATCGGTGCTGGAGCTGGAGCAGGAGCAGGAGTGACATTCTCAACAGGATATGGCTCTCCGGGAACTACATCAAGATTTCTATTAAATTAGATAGAAAGTCAAAATGGTATGAGTATGCTGACGGTGAATATGTTTATGGTGTACACATTGTTGGCTAGTTTATTGATTATGGTTGTGCACATGTACAGATACCAGATAACTAACTTTGCTTGGAAAAAATCAAGCCTAATGATTAATAAAGCAATTAGCTACTGATCTATAAAAGGTTGTGGTAAAACGATCTCTAACAATAAATGACCCTTTGAGCAAAGATTTTACTAGAATAGACATGGACCTTTTTTTTCTGTGTGTATGTGTGTAAAATTAAATATAGACTTCTGGAGGCAATGCAAGTTGGCAAGTTGAAAAAAATAGATACAATAAGCTCACTTGCGCCTTAGAGGATTACCCACAATGGGACATGTGTCCCTTCCGGCTCAATTACGCCTCCTCATTCAGTGTATATGAGCTGACCATGCCACTCATCAAATTTTTATTGGTTCATTTGGGAATTATTCAGCTCAAAGGTGTAATTGAGCTAGAAGGTGGCTACGTGACCCCAAAGGCGTAAAGACGCCTATTGCCATTGGCCCCAACTTAATTTGTGTTTAGTCCAGAAGTCCATGTTCCCAAAAAATTAAATTGGTCAATTTATAATTTGGTAAAATCCTTGGTCAAAGTGTCCATTTCAAAGATTTTACCTTAAATTAATCTTACATGAGCTGCCAGAATTTACAGGATTAATGATATAATATACCCAGTTTGGGAAGATATGTTC
The DNA here is from genome assembly GCA_009363875.1 of Mikania micrantha. Classification (NCBI taxonomy): domain Eukaryota; kingdom Viridiplantae; phylum Streptophyta; class Magnoliopsida; order Asterales; family Asteraceae; genus Mikania; species Mikania micrantha. Next base: position 1,501,847 of record CM018684.1, read on the forward strand.
TTAAAAAGATCTAGCCAACTATACCTAACAATAGTGCTTCAAATTACTCAGACCCAAAGCGTGAAATTCAAATCTTATAAGCTAAAAAACGTAAACTAATCTAATAATACAACTTCAACTGATGAAAGTTTCAAGTAACCTGGGAAAAGGTAGCAGTAAAAAGAACTCTGTAATTAGCTTAAGTTTATGTGACCTACCAGAATGTAAAAGGTATGTAATAAAGTGCACCAACAGTGGCACATTATCTGAACTACATCAATTCCATCAAAACTGAAGCGTCTGGCCACTAGAAGCTCATTTTTTTTTTAGTTGCTCAAGTGAAGATCCCTTAGGAGGTCGCCGTCCTCCAACATCACAACCAAACCCACTTAATTATGGACCTCTCTTGTTGACAACTAATTGGTGATATTTGAGGTGGGAGCATTACCCAGTATTCTGATGTGGACAGGGCAGAATGATATGGAATTTGGCTTACGTGTCATAAAACACCCAAGTTTGTAAGCATTCTCCTCTTGTAGAGCATTCTAAATTCTAATGATATGGGATTTGGCTAACGAGTCATAAACACCCAAGTTTGTAAACATTTTCCTCTTGTAGAGCATTCCTCGAGTTCATTAGTTTGAAACTAGTGTGTTCTAAACTGATCTGGCCAACTATCCCTAATAATTACTGTACAATGTGAAATTTAAAGCGTATAAGCTATAAATATGAACTAATTGAATAATTGAATAAAAGACATTCTAAGAAAGATAGCAGTAAAAGCCAGTCTGTGAGTGTATACTTTAATTTAACTAGTTAAGCTTGTATGACCTACCAGAATTCAAAGGTATGTAATAAAGTTCCCCAACTGTGACATTATCTGAATTAGCGATCCCATTAACCGCCTCAATACTATCCATGCTAACACCAAACCTACTCGCTAATAGCCCTATAGTATCTCCTTCCTTCATCACGTAACTCATCAAGTAGTTCCACAACCCATTGGAACATCCACAAAACAATCGCAACGCCACCACCGCCCCTGCACGCGCCGGCCGCGTGAAATTCGCCAGATAACCTAAGCCGCCGTAAGCATCCACCACCATATCGTACAGAGAGTCGCCATTTTCCCTCGCAGTATACGTGGTGTTGGTCAAATACTTACGAACAGGTGAATTCGCACACGAACAATTCTTCCTAACGAAAACGTAATCCCTACCGTTACCTTCAACCGTAACATCCTCTGGTAACACGTCGAACATGCTGATGATCACCGCTAGGGTTTGGTTGGGCGAAGGACTGAATGCTAGAAACGAGGTGCAGAGACGAGATGTTTCGGTGCAATTCAATGGTGAATTGTATGAATCCGTTAACTGCGAGATGAACACAATAAGCAACAGTGAATGGAGAAGATGAAATGGTTTGTGAAGCAGCAGAAACGCCATTGTTAAACAGTAGTTGAGCAAAAATGGAGGTGAATTTGGAAGAGAATAACGGTTAGTGGAGCAAACAGCGATGTGACAGATGCCTAGCCTAGATATGCGTTGTTCACTTTTTTATTATCACACTGTTTAAGCTACAATATGTATTCACATGATGCATGTGCCACACAATTATTAGGTTTCCTTATTAATACATACATGATGCATATACTAATTAATAATGTTTTGTTCTAATGATAAGATAAATGTATGAAAGAAGTGATAGAAGACACAGGTCTTGGATTTAGTTCTTGATCTTACCCGGTTTTACGGGTCTTTTACCGTCATGTCTTTAAGCGGGTGCTTGGGTCGGGTTTACCCGGGAATTGATGGCTGGTGGGTTAGGGTCCCGTCCGTCTGGAATAGTGGCCAGCTCGGGGATCGTTTAACCATTGGTGGCCGTGTACGGAGTAACCGACAGTTGATTAGTTTGTCGTTCAAAAAAAATACGTACATATACTAATAACACAATTTTTGTGTTTTTCTAGTGTTAAAAAAATATGTATATGTAAAAAATGTAACGTAGAATACGGTTAACTTAACCTAAGTAGAGTATATAAATTATAAGGATAAGAATAAATTGTATAAATCATTCTTTATATTTACTAATTTTATAGATTACATATTTATCAAAAATAGTTACAGAAATCATCCTTAAAAATTAGAATTTATAATGGATTTTGTCATTTTTCTATATAAAGCACAGTTTATGTAATGTAACTAAAAAATTGTTTATGTAATTTTAAGGATAAATCCATTATAAATTTTCATTTTAAGGATGTTTTCTACAACTGTTTTTATTAAAAAATGTCATGTATAAAATAAGCAAATATAAATAACGATTTATGTAATTTACTGTAAGGATAACATATCAATATTAAAACCTTTCACATCATATAAAACGTTTTTCAAAATCATAATATATTTTAATAGGAAAATCATATAAAGCTTTCATTTTTTTACTGTTTTAACAAAAAGGTTATTAACAAATTTTTATTTTTTATAGTGAATAAACTTTTAGACGTTTAACTCTATTTACATTCTAAATTTGAAACAAAATTATTTAAAAAAAAAACTAAAACAATTTAAAATTGTTACATTTGATTCTTTTGCTTACATATGTAACTTTTTTTAACTTGCATAAGTTAAAGCTTAACTTGTTTTTTTAACTTGTATTTATTAGATCAGATGATGTAACAACTAGTGCTTAGGTCATTCATTATGATTGATTATTAACTAGTGATTGTTTATGACCGTCTTCCTCTCAGTTTATGTGCACAAGTGTACGTTTTAATTTCACAAAGAATGTTCTTTAGTTGGTATTAAGAGAATATCAAGGTATAAATACCCATAATTACTTCATTGATGAAGTCGCTATGAAAGTGACATCAAACATAAAAAAACAAACACTCTGGACAAAATAAATACAAGCACTGAAAATAAAATTACATAACAATTGATACATTTATTCTAACAACGGTTAAACCTAACAACTGGTCTAAAATCTTCAGTGGATATACTTTAATCTTCAGCTTAAGTAGTTGTCATCCATTCTTTATTCTATCAGTTGTTGTGTCTTTAATACTTGTAATCTTCAGTGGTTTGTGGTTTTGGGTATCTATGGTTATATACAAATACTTAGTGGTTAGGGTCAATAGTTATGTACAAAGGGTTTAGTTATGAATAAGTGGTTTTGGTATAAGGATAAGTTGTTATGGCATAAGAGCCAGCAGATAGAGTATCTGTAGTTATGGCTCATCAGTCATTTATTTTCCAACAATGTTTAAAAAATATTATTCTTGATAAATTGTGTTTTTTTTTTATAAATTCCGAGTGCAAATAATCATTAATGTCAAATAATGCGATAGATAGAAATGGCAGATCTAAAGTAAGATGTAATTCTATAAAAGAAAATCGATAGTATTGAAAGTACAAGATATGCATGACCACCACAAATATGGTAAAAAAGTGATGAAAAGAACATGATCAATAGTACATGTGTGGCTTGATTTTAGACAAGTTTTTAAAGCTAGTTATGTGTATTCAAAGCTAAGGGACCCATGGACGAAGCTTTTAAGGGGTCTGGGGGTGCCCCGGCCCCCTGTTTTTTCACTTATAAGGGTCGATATAATAGTATTTCGTCGAAAAATCCTTCGGTTCTAAAATCCTTCGCCCCCTCCGTTTTCATCCTAAAAATCCTTCGGTCCCCTTTGTTTTCTTGCTAAATATCCTCAGGCCTCCTCCGACTTTTTTTCCAAACTCTGTCACTGAATTGGACAGGGACCGTTGATGATTTGATGGTACACGAGACACACTATCACTAACATGAAATTATAAGTAAATTCAGAAGTATTTTATTACTCTACGAATTAATAATTAAAAATGGAATTCATTGTAATAATTGAGTGATTTTACATGAATATTGAATGAATTTTCATGAATATTAATATAAAGTGCATGTGATTAATAAGGGAAATAAAAAAATAGTTAAATACAAGTAATTAAATGCATGATGAGTTTGCATGTGATGGTCGATTGCTTCAATTTCTCTCACGAAGCATATGCAATATAATATCAACAACAACGTATTCTAGTTAAAAATAAAATTTATAAATCTTAACTTATTTGCTAAACATTACGTTTATTCTTTTTTTTTTCAGCAGAAATTTTCTCTCATCTTTTTTTTTTTTGTCTAATGTGAAATTAAATACTCCATCTATTTTATTTTAAAAAGAAACACCTTAACATTATCTTGGTATCATTAGGCCAAATGTCATTTTAAACATTTTCTTGTTAGGGATCATCATGATGCAAGAATATTCAAGAACAACCTTGCATGCATGAAGAATTCTAAAAAAAAAAAAAAAGCCTTTTTTAAACCAAAAAGTTAAGGAAAGAAAATAATGAAATAATTGGTGTACTGCTGTCAGGAACTGTCTCACCGACAGTTAGTGCGTGTAAGGGTTGGTCAGGGTGTGCCAAAATTTTCAAAGTATCACATCTGCGAAGGTTAACTTAGTGGCATTTGTGGATGATCAAATATGTCAAGTATAAACCTTTGCGGATGTTCACTTGATGACATTTGTGAATGATCAATATCCCAAGTATTAACCTTTGTGAATATTCACTTAGTGACATTTGCCTTTGAAAAAATATGCCAAGTATAGACCTTTGCGGATGTGCACTTAGTGATATTTACGGATGGCCAAATATGTCAAGTATAGACATTATGGATGTTCACTTAATAACATTTTCGGATGACCAAATAAGACCTGTACAAATCCTTGCGGTGAATCCAATCTATCCACGTCACGTCACTATCGATGAGCTTAAGATGTTATGCGTAATAGTATTACGGGTGGGTAATTCTATTTATGGGTAGTTTAACATGACCTAACGGGTGAGTACCCACTCTTAGCTAATGAAAAAAATGTGTAAGTCACGTTAGCAAGTAATCAAGTACTCTATGATAATTTATAACGATTATAAGACTAAACGAATTATCAAATCTAAAATGGTAAAATGAAGAAAGGACTAAAGATAAGAATAAGAAAAAAAAAGTTATGTATACACTTTTATGATAAAAGTATTTCTTCTGAGAGGGAGGACAAGAAATATCTACTTTGTATTATATGTAACGAATCATGATGATAGTGTTTCCTTCATATAAGAACTAAGAAATACTAGTTTGTGTTATTCATCGTATGTTGGCATTGCCCATTTCTAGGGTGTAAGAAATGTCTAAGTTACGTGGTACAAACTGTTGTGATTATGCTCATAAAATAAATGACACAACATATTCGTGTTTTATGTTTCAATAACATAAATCTAAATTCGCTGTAAATTTAAGACAAACGTGATTTTAGTTGATTTTAAATTCAAAATTTGTTGCGAGTCGTAACATTAATGTATACGGAGATATGAAAAAATAAATAAAAAAACATAGTTAAAATTATAACGAACTTAAAGAGAAAAATGTGACGAGTATAATGAGGAAAATTTTATAAAAAAAAAAAAAGATAGCATAAAAAAATTTATGATTGTATAAAAAAAAGTGAGGGTAAACTTTTAATAAGAAATTAGATTGATTAAAATATCACCATACTAAGTCTGGTTTTTTAATAACAAAAAAATCTCTAATATGTCATTGCATATTAAAAAAAATGACACATAACACGATCTTATATATTTGACTTTTTAATTAACCATTGAATGATAGTTAATGAGTTATTGATCTATCAATGGGTTATTATATGATCACAGACACACACACACATATATAAAGAGGATTGTTAATATACAAAGGAAATTAACGTGTTAAGCGTAGGAAGCCATATGAACGTGCCATGTGTCATATGGGTAAAGGGCATTATCGTCCATATAAAATTACAGACCGTGCTTCATAAAATTACAGACTAACATTTAGCACATATAATCAAGGACCATCAGGGCAATCACTGACCAATAATTACGAACCGCATTATATAACAATCACAGACTGTAATTTAACACACATAATCAAGGATCAAATGTATAATCACATACCAATAATCACAGACCACAATATATGAAAATTACGGACCATCATTTAATATGCATAATCAAAGGATCAGCTGCATAATCACATACCAATAATTACGTACTAAACATAAAAATCACGGACCACTTAATTTTAAAAAAGAACATAATAATAATATACTCAAATTAAAGATAATAAAATTCTCTATTTTATGACGTAATTTTTTTTAAATGATTAAGCGTTTAAAAGTTATTGGATTTTTTAAAAAATGATGGAACTTGATTTCCCCATAAAAAAGTCGATAAATGTGGGCAATTCAGTTTTTGCCCTTTCAGCTTTAATTCACGCAAGTTTTAAATAAAATGTGGGAACCATTAAATCTTAACATTCATTTATTTGATCAAGGGCCCAGATTCCTTCCTACCCTTCTTACGTTAATATTCCTTTGTATTTGATCTGGCTCCTATATATAAAATTATATTTTTAAGGGCTTTAGTATCCAACTAAACTTCTAATAAATATATTATAGAGTAATATTGGGTTTTGTAAAAAAATTTAACCAACTCTAATAACACTACGCTAAAATGATATTGATTAAGGTTCTTTTGAATATGTTTATAAATTGGTAAAGTCATCTTTTATAAAGAAGCCATTTTAAAATAATATTATTCTTATACAATAATTTTTTTTAGACGACGACGATCCTACATAACACGTGTGTTGTTTTAACAGGGCCCACCAGGCAGAGGTAAGACGCGGCCACACCAGATGATCGGGAACCACCTGGAATGGGTAAACCCTCGCTCCCTATTGGTCCAGAACCCGAGATTAAACTCAAAATTCATTCCCTTACCTGGATGTCCTTTAAATCGTCCCTGACAGGGCTTGAACCCATGACCTTTCGATCACAAGATGAAACCCCAACTAGTAAGCTGAATTTGCATGACTCATTCTTATATTATATATCAGTATACAAGGTTTTACACAAATTAGTTCCCAATGTTTAAACACTTTCACATATTTTTACATTAAAACCAAATTTAATTGAATTTAATTTATTATATATAGAATCATTAGTATTTGGCTTTTTAAGTTGTCGGATGGTAAGAATAAATATTTAATTATTTACTAAATAAACGTACTTTTTAAATTGGAAAGAATCCAAAACGAGCACCAAAAGCAACAAAAGGGTGGGGGACTCCCTGACAGAAGCATGAAAAGAGATGGTTGGAATGGGCCCCACCATATCGGCTTTTTTGGCGGCAACTTTAGGCCTTTTGTTACGTAGAAATCAACGTTGACCAAAATGGTCAAAGTCTACACCGACAATGACTTAATATTATTATTATAGTAAACACCGATGTTTTAAAAACCAGTTCGAATCAGCCGGTTCAACCGAAAGCTGTCAACTAATTCGGTACGATACACTTCGGTATTATGCAGGTTCCTTCGATCGATTGTGCCGGCGGTTTAATCCGGTGTTACCCGGTTTTACTGGTAAAACCGGTATTTCCGGTTTCAAAAAAACACAAAATTTCGACTTTTAAGCGGTCGTAAACTTGATGTGTTTAACACGCTAATGTCATAATCCTAACGTAAAGACTATATGTGTTATAAATATTTAAAATTTGAGATCATATGGTAACTAATGAAACCTAAGAATCAAGATTGTAATACTAGCAAACCAAATGAACTATCTTAGTAATTTACTCCTATTATTATTTTTAACAGCCAAAAACATTGGTTATATACATTATATTTATGTTTTGTAAACTTTGAATCGGATGGTAAGAAATTAAAACTGAGTTGTTTAGTTCCTTTTTTTCTGAACAACAAACGTCCGGTTATCCGAGATCACCCTGGCAAATAGATCACCTTTCCACCCGAATAACAGAATGTTGTGACTTGACTCGTCCGTTCATGAGGAAACCTACAACTAAGAAAACCCCATGTGCCAACCCAGAGCAATGTTTAGTTCCTATTACACAAGACTTTTCAAACAAACAATGATATTATTACCAACTTGTTGTGACCAAAGTGTTAAATTGGAAATTATATAAACATACATTTGAAAGGTTAGTCTACACTAGTAATTCTTAATTATTATTATTTTTCTTTTTTCTTACTTTTCATTAGTATATATAGTCCTTAATAGTAATAATAATTATATATTAGTTATTATATAAAATTAATAATAATAACTTATTAATATGTGTAGCGGCACATAATAATAATTAATAAATATTAATAATGATTACTCACGTTAATACTAATTATTATATAATAATTAAATAATAATATTAATTAACTAACACTCAAAACTTTTGTAGACGGTTCGATTGATTGTTTTAGGATGTATTAACAGGCGTTGCGACCAGTTTTTGATCCATGTTTTGATATTCGTGATACTATTACCGTGATATATTACCGTGGTAGGACGGTAAGCTCAAAATTAATTAATAATATTAATTATTAAATAATAATTAATAATAACAATTAATTTTTTACCGTTTTAATTGGTCGTCTTATGTTCGTGTTTATTAATGCTAGATTTTATATCTAAGCATGTCATTTTTTGTTATGATATGACATACACATTTATAACGACTACACTTTAAAGTTTTATGTTTGAGTGACAACCGTTGTAACGTGTTTTTATGTCCGTGTTTTTTTATACGAGATCGTGCATGGGTTCTGATATTAGAAATCGTGACAAAATTTCAGCCGCAACATGCATTAACCCACCAGTACAATACATTTATAAGTGTGTGCTACAGTGTTAATTCCCGATTGGTCGGAGGTTTCCTTTTAATTTTATATTATTATATAATAGGTTTGTTTGGACGCTAGCACTTTTCTTTTGGAATTCTTTTAGAGCTTCACCTTCTTGTCCATAATGCCAGCTAAGATAATAAACTTGAATATCATAGTGCTCATAACACTGTAGACAAAAATAAATAAATACATTTATTAATCACCAATTATGTATTTATATATTATTATACAATAGAATCAGATTTGTTTTTCATTTGATCTGTTATCCTAAATTACCTTTTCGGCTTTACGTCTGTGTATTGATTTAAGTTAACATTTATTAAGTATTGACCCGACCAGTTAATGTGGTCTTTCACGTTTAATATTATAATTATACGATTTGTGTAGATTCGTTTTCATTTTCCAATGCTCATTTTTACAACGATAAACATTTATGTCCGAACTTTATTATTAATTGGCCCGATTACCGCCGCGAAGCGCGGGTATAACCCTAGTTATTCAAAATAAACATGTTTTGCCAAATCCGTTTTAGCATTTCCCATGTAACATGTGTGATGAACTTACTAGCATATATCTTACTATTATAATAAATAAACAACCTTTTTGCCACATGTCAAGTTATTAGACTATTAATGTCACATGTCATTTTATTAAACTATCATTGTCACATGTCTTTTTTTTATCCTCTCATTCATTCTTTCTTATATTAAATGATAATTATAATAAAATTTTATAATTTATAAAATAATTATAAATATAATGATAATGATATTATATGCTTTTATATATTAAAAAATAATTTTAATAAATTAAAAATGAAGTATTTTTTAATCAAAAACACACTTAAAAAAGTTTACAAAATATGAATTTTTCTAAAAATCAGTTTTTATTTACAAAAATTGTTATAAATTTTTAGTTATAGGAAAAATAAAAATTTTGTAAAAATAAGTTTTATTAAAAAAAAATTTTTAAAACGATTTTTCTTACAAAATACATAACATTTCAATTTTCAACACGTGTAACACACGAGATTTAACTTAGTCTATTATACTTAATAAATCAAAATAATTGGGAGGATAGTTGTCACAATTCTATAGCATCATCACATTATTTTCCCGCTTCTCTCTCCTAATAAATGCACAATTTTAATAAACTAATTATATAATTATATATATTCTTTATATCTTTTTTGATTAAAAAAGTTCTTAATATTAAAAAAATATATTAGTTAATAGTATTAAATACTATTATATATATATATATATATCATTAAAAAGGATTTCTTAATATAATAAAAAATATTTTAATATCAAAAAACACACTATAAAAAAATCAAATTATTACAAAATATGAAACTTTTCCAATAATTTATAACTCATAAAATCTTTTTATAATTTACAAGTCATTACTATTAAAAACCAAACTTTGAAAAAAGAATTTTTTAAAATACAATATTATTATTTTATTTTCTATGTAATGTTGATCAAATTTGAAATCAAAAAATCATTTACAATTTTAAAATTATATTATTCAATACTTATCAATTTTTATTCAACCCGTGTAACACACGGGATACTAACCTAGTTAATAATATATATGTATGTATATATGTATATATGCTACATGCATTAAATTACAACTACATTTTGGTGGTGGGAAAATGTTCAGAAATTATGAAGTCCTGGATTTGACCCTGACATATAAGGGGGTTTTCTTGAATTATTGAGTTTTCTTCTGAACCGGTGACTAGGTGGTAGATATGAATATATGATTGGATGATACCGCTAGTGACACGATGATACTTTATTAGTGAACTGTCAATGATCCAAATTAGTTGTTCAAAAAAGGTATATATTATATCTGGAATTAGTAAATTCTACGATATATATCGAACACTAACATCAAGTCATCTTCTATCACCTTGTTTCGTTATATTGCTCTTTAAGCTAGGGTTATAGTATACAATGGTAAGGATTCTTTGTTCACCATTATTCCTTCACCCTTTGCCATGATTCTCTATACAACAATCATCACCAAACATTACTCTTCCATTATTCGTGTATCAAGTTTTTAGAAATGCTCACGTTTACTCGTCACTAGGGGTGTTCATCGGGTCGGATTACGAGTTATTCGGGATTTGATTTTTTGTTGCCTCTATCCAAAACCCGACCTGACCTAAATTGACTCGAATAGTCGAATCTCATCCAACCCAAATCTATATGAATTAGAATTCGGTTCGGATTCGGATAAATCTGAATAACCCGAACAAATCGAATAAAGCTAAATAAAAATTTCATAATTTTTTTTCTTGTTTTGTCTATTTATTTTGTCCTATATTTTGGTCCATAAACGTAAACATTTTACTAATTTAGATTCATAACACAACCTCGAATAGAAAGTGTGGGCATCTTACCACCGCACCAAATCTTGTGGATTTTGTAGTCGCCTTTCTATGACACCAAATCAAAGGAGAATCATGCATTAAAACATTCACGTGCACCAGCGGCCAAAATGACAAGTGCACCAGGGGAAACTATAAATACAGTGTCTAGTCTGGTGTCCTAAAAGCCACACATGAAGGGGTTGATATTTAATACAAGGACCGGTTTTTTTAATACCCTTTTTTATTTTAACACCTCAACATTAAACGTCTCGCATATGTCTATACATTTATATGAAATGTATAGTCAGGGGCGTAGCTTAATAAGGGCGGGCGGGCGGGCGGGCGGGCGGGCGGGCGGGGGGGGGGGGGACCGTCCCCTCTTTTTTCGTCCGCAGTGCTAATTTTTTGTCCGAAATGTTATTTTTAGTTAAAAATTGAGGTTTCGCCCTCTCGCTTCAAAAAGTTAACATGTATTCTGGGTTTCAAAAATTTCCGCCCCTTACTTTGCCCAAGCTCCGCCACTGTGTATAGTTTCTCTAACACCCACTAATTCGATAATGATTGGCTCCCTATATCTTTCGTATGAACCTATACAAGACGTATAAAAGCTGTGAAGTTTGAGAGTTGTGTGTGAAAATAACTTGATATAACTTCATCAAAAGTATTACTTAGAACGTATCCTAAGAATTGTTTAAAGATTCAGGTAATCAAAATATGTTTATAATAATATTGTGTGCCAATAATAACATTTAGAATTTATATAATATTATGTATTTAAGATTATATACTAGGACACTTTCCATCCAACCACTTGACTAGTTATAAGGACGGCTCTTAAATCAAATTATATACGTCCCAACATATTTTTCATATTGTTTTGGGACATGAATTATATGTAACAATTTAAAACTAAATCAAGATAATAGCAAATAAAATATTAACCCGAATCTGATTAACCAGGTATTTATTAGGGTCGGGTTGTGGGTCAATATATTTTAAATAAAAACTCGACTAACTCAATCCAAATAACCCGAAACCCGATCGGGTTGACCCGATAACACCCCTTAAATGACATGAACTCTTGCAATTAACAAACTTCAAATGGCCAAGAAAAGCCTCCATTCATTGAACATTATACAGATCATAATTGTAAATCATAATCTTTATTGGTAAATGAAAACAATTTATATATTAATATTTCGTAAGGAATCCAACTTTCTTTCTTATTTTGTCATTAAAATAAAAATGTCACGTATTTCAAATTTCCTAACTTTTTATTAACAACTAATGACCTTCAAAATGGAAGAACCTCAAAACTCAGCAGCAAAAGCAATGCTACTTTCAAGTCCTAAATAAGTCCATACATCTTCAACATAAATCAACCCATTTGCCAAAACAGACCTTACCTAACCTAACAAGTCTTGAGGACATTTCAACGACAATGTCCAATCACTGTACCGGCGTCGGAGGAGACGCGATCGGAGTAACATTTCCGACCAAAAAATAACTGTATGCTAATAAACCCGTAAACAGACTCTAAATACCAAGACCTGTAAACGGGTTCTAAATACCAAGACTTGTAAACGGATTCTAAATCCCGAGACCCAAAAATGCTAGATGTATTGGGAATGAGAGGCTGCAAGCAAAGCAGCACCGATTCCGGACCCATCATTGGAGAGTATAAGTTTAATGTGTTTAGCAAAGTTTTCGCCAACCAATTCGTTCAAAGTGTTCTCTAAACAGTTCCTGTATTCGATGTAGTGTTCGTATAATCCTCCGTCCATCGCGATGACAGTGTTTGGGATCTCACCGTCTCTGAAGCTCTCTCTTCCGGTTTTCTTCAGAATGCCCAAAATTCCAGCTGCAGCAAGGCGAGCCCCTCGTGTGGCGATGATATTGCATATCTCAACTACTGTCTTTCTTGTTGAGAGAGGCGTATCGGGTATCTGCAAATTAAGTGATAATTCAACATCTTATAGATGAAACAAAGTATAATGTTAACTAATAATTATCAATGCATCTGTAAAACTCAACATGACATGATTAGCAAATTGTCTGTTAGGAGGATTAGAGACACCTAAATGAGCAGGTTATCCGGATTAGTAACAGGTAGAAACAAGGCCTGGTTAGGTAAATTGTTATTTTAGAATAACCAAACTAGGTCTCACAGGGTTAATTTAGGGAACATTTTTGCGTATGAAAGTATTTTGGGTGACTGTTCAACCTGTTATCATTTCAGTCAATTTTATTTCTTTGTGGACATGTCTCGTTAAACACTTGGGTAGGAACCTTCAAGGGGGTGGCCAATGATAAGCACTTTTTAGTCCCTCTAGCAGAGGTCACAGGATCAAATCTAGCTTTCACTTATGCCTCCCTTGAGTCCCACCTCATAGCAAAAGTCGTGCGTTTACATGATCCCATTGATTCGCACTATATGTGAGTGCCATGGGTTTACCTGTAACAGGTTGTCATGATCACCCAAAAAGGAACTTAAGTAGGTGATGGCTTTTAACACGTTTGATGGGTTTTCTTTCAATTTATTGTTCTTAATTTATTCATTTCTCCCGTTAGCAATAAAATATATCCTAAATCGATTTGTTAAAATAAGAGAAGGGGAAATAATAATTACTATAAGGAATACGTACCCCTAATATATCTTTCAATTTTTCCCCGACAACCTTGAGATCAGGTGACGTGTCATGATGCATTGCAGACATTTCAGGTGTCCTATGAAGTACACGACAAGCAATTGACATTTTCTTCTAAGATTTGCAAATTGAAATAGAAATCATAATAGTAAAGGTGGCAAAAGACGGGTAACAGGTCAAAACAAGTTTGAGTCGAGTCAGGTTACAAACACTTTTTTGTTCATAGTCTTTAGTTTATTATATAAATAACTATTATAAAAAAGAACTAAAAGCTATATTTCAAAAATTAGAGGCATATGAATTATTTTATCTCACTCCTTACATAATAAGTCTAGATTGGCTATTATCCCCCTCGTTTTCCATATACTAATCTATAAGTGGCAATCATGACCCAATCTTCTATGAACGGGTTCATTTGTATTTCCTCAAATTATACAACGGTTCAATTTGGGAGTTAAGCACAGGTCAAAATGGATCATTCTTATTATTATAACATCTTGTTAACAGCCTAACATATAATGGGCCTATATGGGTGAGTAAAACCCAAACCGTTTTTTGTTGCCACCACCATGGACACCGTCGCTATTGACGATCCAACCATATCCACTATATCCAATGCAACCACCGTCGACAACCTCTTTTGACATGAACCAAGATGACATTTTTTTCTAAACAACCTGTTTTTACCTGGATTCATTTCCACTCAAACCCCCTTAAACCGACAGCAACCCGATCAACTTGGTTTTTTCCATGCTTAATATAATCAGATCATTATCAAAATAGCTTTGGGCAGCCTATATTAATGGGCATGATCAAAATGACGACGAACTAGATGAAAACTCTTTGGTATAAAAGTATTTCCAATATTTATTGTTAGTCTTGACTGTTCCAAACTATTTTTTTTACTTTATCATTTAACCAGATAGAGATTAAACATAACCCGAATTTTCATCAATTCCTAAGAAAAGGGATCAAAGTTCCCACCTCTAATTAATAATTGTATATAGAAAACCACAAATACCTTAATATGAATTGAGTTTTTAGTTTTGGGGGAACCGTGTCACCAAAAAGGGCAGCTTCTTCGGCCATTCGATATAAAACTCTACGAAGAAGTTCTCCAAGATACATGCCAGCAATCATTTTTTCAAATATCTGCCAAATATATTTGAATTAATTTCATATCAATATCATTGATTATTCATGCATAATAAATGCAGCCCATTTTTATAAAAATTGAACAGCATATGCAAAAAATTAACCTGTTCCCCCGGGTTCAAACTTTCAACATCCAGTGTGTTATCATACTCTGTTAAAGGAAGATGTGATGACTTGAAGTTACCCCATTCCATGTTGATGACCTGTAAAATAAAAGAAGCATCTCTATTAATATTCTAGGTGGAAAAATGAGCAAGTGAGGTTTGGGAAAAACGGTTAATTTTTGGTGCGGGCCAAATCAGATTAGGCTGGGTCAATCACTCTGTATCTACTATTTATACATAGTTTGTATGTCAAATATAAATTAAAAAATATATGCCATTCAATTATAATTTGTTTTATAAATAAAGTAGAGATTAAAATAACACCCGTTCATACATAAATGGGTTGAAATTTGTCACCTCTAATTATTATATACTCTTCTGAAATCTTACATTGTGGTCCATTTGGCATGTACATGCATACTGTATATAAAATTGGTGGTGAATTGATAATATAAAAATAATAATAAACAGTTCAAGAAACATCATTGTAATCCATCAGTTGGAACTTCAATGACAATGCAAACCCTAAAACCATAATTTTAGTTTGCGCCAAAACGAAAATAAACTTGCAACAACAGGTAACATTTTTTTTACTAAAAATTTCCATTGAAGGTAATGACCAACATAGAAAAATCTAAAACTCCTTTTGACAAACGTAATTAGTAAATTTAACCAAGAGATGGAAATGATCACTTGTGGCAACAAAAACTGACCAACAAAGAAAAAAAAATTAGAACTCTTTATAAAACCTTCAACGGAGTGGAGCAATGGTAAGTGTCTGAGTCTCTCGACCAAAGGTCTCATATTCAAATCTAGCTTTGACTTTTTTCAATATTTAACGCCCTTTCAGGCAAAATGTTAAGCTCAAGCTGCTACATGGTCTATTTGGTTAGCAGATATTAGTGGGGTTCACCAAGTTTACAAGCAACTAGTTCTTACGATCAACCGAAAAAATTAACATTGGCTGGTTTCTTGAACTAGAAAGAACTAAAAAGTTGGTTTCCCAAAAAAGATAAAAAATACCTTCTGAGCCTTTTTTTTGTAATTTTTAAATATTTCATTACAAGAACTGTGCGTTCTAACCGCTCATTACCTCAAATAGAAATTAGACAAAAGGTAATCACCGTATTATCTAAAATAAATGGAACTACAGAATGAAGAAGAGTCATTCAACACCAAGATTATTGCTCACCATTTCTCCTGATTTAGGATGCGGGCCATGCCATTTTGGTATAGCTTGAGCTCGTTCAACATAAGCTGCATTACTTCCTGTACCCAAGATTACAGCTATAGCAACATCTTTGTTATCATATTTCCCTCCAGCCAATGTTCCGACTGTATCATTTACCTAAAAGCATCCCCACCATTATTTCACATCAGAGAAATAAATTAACTGGGAATGTTTAAGAAAGATTTGTCATACAATTTATTTTGTATGTAAGGTCTAAACAGTTGTTTGTTATATTATGATAAGGTAAGATAAATGTCAGGTGAGCTCAATACGACAATACGACATCAATTATAAGTAGAGAACCATAATAATCCACATGATGAACTTGTGCCAGGGTTGACAACTATGATGGGAGTTCGTAAGATAGCATGACACCTCTTTTGCCAACGTTAAAGTAAAACTATAAAAGGTACAAGTGTTTATACGGTGATCAAGGTCCTTTTATATGTTGCACGTATAAATCATCTAAGTTCTATTTTTAATATAAATCTACATGTTATAAAGTTCGTATTTTGCATAGCAACTGGATTAAACTTTACTAAATTAAACATTATGATTTATGGATTCATATTACAACTCCACAACTCGAAAGACTAGTGACCATTAAATATAGAGTCAATACCATGGTCTACACCCTATACCAAAAAAAAAATAAAAAATACCATGGTCTACAAAAAAAATGCAAGATTTGCAACGAAATGAACTCACCAGTGCAGAAACACGCATATCAACACCTTGTCTGTCCATTGCTTTTGTCAATTCTGCAACCACATCTTTACCGATCTAGCAATTATTTTTTTTTCAAACAAACGATTATAAACTTTAGTACTAATTCATTTATGTTAATTAACATTATTGATAGGTCACATAAATCCACATGTGTAAGCCTTCCACAAGATTTTCTTTTGTCATTCTGATTTGCCATCTATGGGATATTATGAAGTCAAAATCGTAAATTCAATTCATCACGTTCTTAATGAAGCAAGAAAATTGGATTCCTAATTTGCAAAAAGTTAAGATTAATATGAAAAGAAAATCATTCATTTGTTGATATTTTGTGTTACACTGGACAAATTAAACTGTAAACTCATATGTTAGTTATAATGTTAAAAAGGTTGCATTTAGATCACCCGAGTTAATTTATACCCTCCAAAAATTACAAAAAAGTTGATATGATACAACTTTTTGAAGGCATAAAGTGGTGGAAAAAAATAAAAGTAAAAATAATTCTTGCAAGCAGCCAGCAGCAAATCTGTCAGAGCTTTACAAAGACTAAAAATGACTAACATATACAAATTTTACGAGATAAAATATAGGAAACTAAAGCAGAAGAGCAGTCAATTTTGCTGAATGCAACAAGACAAGTTTGGGAATTTGATAGTATCAAATCTTTTTATGTTTTTAGTCTATTATTCAACCATGAGAAGAGCCTATTTAGCAATTTCGAATCATTTATATACAAACTGGTTGTTACAAGGTTTAATACACAACAGGTAAAATTAAAAAAAAATCAACTAAAAATTAAATGAGCCATACATGTCAGAAGTTACTCAGATTTTGTTTTTGATGCATAAAACACTCTAAATGGTTGCACCAAAAATTAGATGTTCTAGCCCAAATGATCTTTAAATTACCTTTCACATACCAAAAAGAAAAAAAAACACACATATACATATGCATATGCATACACACACACACACATATATATATATATATTATGTTTTGGATCAAATACATTTTGACCCATCACCCATCTTTTAACATAAAGGAAAAAATTATATGGTTTGTCCCTAAATCTTTTATGCCGGTCCACCCAACCAAGATAGCAAAATTACATGTTTTAGCTCAAGCTCTTTGGGCCAGTTACCCAACCCGAATTGCCACATCTAATTAATAAACAATGAAACTAGTAAGCATGCATTTAATATTCCTAAGACCCCTCAAAATCATTGTATTAAAAAGTATGAACATTTTTAAATTTACATAATTTTTAATTCTATATTACACGCACTATTGTTTGTAAAAACTTAAGGCAAAAACTATTTTGAGTCAACATAATTATTATAGTCTTTTGGTTCAAACCCTATTTGACCCATCATACAACCCGCCGTACCCACCATTTTGTCTCATGAACAAACTGTGATTAGTGATTACCATATCATTAATGGAGAATCCTTTTGTCCACCGAATAAGAGTCCCTGAATCAATAGATAATTGCAACACGGGAAAGGAAAAGGTGAACCCTAATTCCCTTTGTCTGCCTGGAGGAAGATGAAACTTTTCACTTTCATCAGCAATAAATTTAGCAAGTTCTGCAGCAATGTAGTCAAAAAGTGCCTGGGGAAAATAATATTCAGATCTTAAAAAACCACATATGAATGATTCAACCCACTTATCGCAAATGGGTCAGACCAACAAATTTAACAAAGATGAGAACGGGTTAAACATCTTATTTAAATGTACACAACCTCCTAAATAACCATAATTAGCACATTAGTCATTTATAAGAAAATATAAAAATAGTTTGTGGGGTGATCTGACCTTGTTAAACTAAATTACAGATCTTAGAATGACATGTAAAGAAAGTAGATATGACATATTCAACCCCCTTTCTAATGAATGCGTAATTCATTTATCTCAAATGGTTTTTTTTTTTTTTTTTAAACTAAAAGTGGAAGTGGTCAAACAGGTTGAAAGCCACCAAAAGCCTGTTTTGAATGCACACAAACTACTAAATAGTTCTGTTTAAATAAATTTATAATTGTAACAATATGATTTTCATAATCATCAAAAATTTGTTACTTTATTGAAAAAACAATGATTGTACAAAAAGTGTTTTGCTGCGTCAAACCCACCTGAAACAGAACTATTTAGTAGGTTGTGTGCATTCAAAACAGGCTTTTGGTTTGCTGGGTCAAACCCACCTGAAACAGCCTGTTCTGAGTTATCGTAAAATGACCCATTACCCAACCCAACCAACCTTTGCGTCTTGCCACTTGCAGAAAACCTGAAACATGAATGTAATACACGATATAAAGTGAAGTCTCCTTCTTTGAAAAGCTTACATCTGGAGTTCCAACCATCAAATGAGGAGGGATTGACACCTCAGCAAACTCTTTATATTCAATAACAGACTTCCCAGACAGTTGCACACGAAGAACCCTAAAATTTGTTCCCCCAAGATCCAATGCATAAAATACTCCTTCCTCATCACTAAAGTAAAATGAGAAAGAAAATGATTTAATCCTAAACAATAGTATTTAATTTGAACTAGTAATTTGACAAGCCACGCGTTGCGGCGGCGTGAAAACGTATAATAATTTGAATTTATACTGTCGAATAAAAACATGTTATATTTGACCAAAGTTGTTTCCTAACAAAATATATGTTAAAACATAAATAAACTATAACCACTTAAAATAACATTGTATAAAAGATATAATATCTAAAAATGTATTCTCTAAAGTGTAGGGATAAAACGTAAGAATATAGGATTGAAACCTAAAGTTTATGGAGAAAACAAAAATGTTTATGAGTGAAACTTAAATATTTTTGACATTATATGTAAGAGTTAACTTTAAATTGTAAAGTTAAAGCAACACGCTACAAAGTTGACTAACCTAAAGGTTTTGAAAGTTGTAGAGTTACAAGTTATATGTTATAAATTTCTATCAATACTTCAAATTGAGTAATGGATCAATCCTATGTTTTAAGACTTGAAGGGGTTAAAATGACAATCTATAAAGTTTACTAAAAAACATTTAATTTATGAGTCAAATTTAAAGATGTAACGATAAACTCTAAATTAGAAAAACACGAGGGACGTCAAGGTGACATGAGGGATGTCAAGGTGACGTTTTACAAAATATAGGGATTGAAGGCTAAAATTTATGAGTGAAACAAAGTGAGATCTTACAAAGTTTAGAGATAAAACGTAAAAATTTAAGAGTTAGACATAAAAGTTTAATATTGAGTGTAGGAATAAAATTTTAATTTTAAAAATTAAGAATGATCAAGTTCGGAAATTGAAACAACAAAATCGCTAAAGTAAATAAAGAAAAGTAGATGACAAAAAATTTATGAATGCAGTAGAAGGAAAAGATTAATGTTCCCAAGGTTTGAACCTAGGCACTCATGAAACCTGCTAAATTGTCAAACCAAAGACTCCACCATCAATTAGAGATAACTTTTTGAAAAGAAAATATATTAATAGAAAAATAGTTGTCTTTAAGCAGACAGAATTCCAAAAACAAAAAACATAATGGGTACTCGAAAGTGGAACCTGGACGTGTATGTTAACGTAAAGGCAGCTTAGCAAACCAACCAATATACAAACAAATTATGAGTCAGCAATAAAATATCTAACCTAAACCACTGGAGAGTAAAAACAAAAGTCTCAACCACCGACATTCGTAATTAAGAGATATAGAATTATAGATACAAAAACGACAATGCAAGATATTAATGGCTCATTCAGTTCAACAAATTTGAATTGGAATTTGGTTGGCACATAAGGGAATTGAAATTTAACAAGCCTTCCCTTGGTAGATGGAAATCTCAACAGTCTATTGGAATGTTTTATAATTACCAAAAAGTCCTCAAAATTCCATTTCTTTACTTCTCATATTATTCAAAGAAGCCCGAATTAGCAAAACCGATTGAACTATACTAACAACCAACAGACCCAATAATTCAATGATTGAAGTATTGAACTCAAGAATTCAATAATGTCAATTGGTGGGTAACAAACCAAAATTCTGAACAAATAAATTGAAACAAATAGTTTGAAATAAAAATGGAGAAAAAAATTACGACACTGAAAATCGTTGAAGAATGAGAAACAAAAATATGCATGTTCTTCCACCGGAGACGCCCTATCTCGTCTCTTGATCTTTTGAACTCAACAAAATTCTATACAACCAGATTTAATTGACAAACTCAAAGCAAATTGCAGAACGTCAACAAAGTGGTCACTGATGAGATTAGCGATTGTTGATGTAAAAGATGCTTGATTTAATTTACTGTGGAAAAAAGATGAGCTGCTATAGATAGATTTCAATTCCATTTGCAAATATGCAAACCAAACATAACACAAAATGCCATTGGAATTGCATCCAATTCCTTTAAAATCTAATTCAAACTTCAATTTCATTTCATTTAAAAAAAATATTCTACGTTCGTTGACTTGTTCATCTGGAATATACTTCACGTACATGAATGAAAGTATCTTAAAGTATTACACCAAAAGATAATACTTTTTGTGAACAATTAACATAATAAATCAAGATTATCAAGTTAATAATATTGATCCTGTAATCATAATTAATGCATTAATTATATATAAAACCGGCAACAATATATTTGTAGATCAATCCACTCTATGTTGGTGATTTATTTATTTTAGTGACATCAAATCATATTAGGTAATCATTTTCATGCTCTTTCGAGAATAATCTGATTTCCAGCTTCAACGAACAATGGGGGTCTGATAGAGACAACGAAACAAAATAGAGGATTCTCTATTAATTGGCCTGATTCGAGATAGGCAATCTCCCAAACAACATATAGTTGATAAAAGTAGAATTACAAAGACAAAAACATCAAAACAGAAATTACTAAACTTAAACCAAAACTCCAAAACTACTAGTCGGTTACTTCCTTGTTTTCAGCTCCACTAATCCCATAGAATCCTGCAGCCTCACGTAGTGGATGAAATGGGTCAAAGCCTGCCCCATACAGTAAATCCAAATACTCCAAGTTAATTAATTTCGACCCATCATTTAATCGCCCAGCTTTATTCCTCCTTGAATA
Source organism: Mikania micrantha (assembly GCA_009363875.1). Taxonomy (NCBI): domain Eukaryota; kingdom Viridiplantae; phylum Streptophyta; class Magnoliopsida; order Asterales; family Asteraceae; genus Mikania; species Mikania micrantha. The sequence goes on from CM018684.1 coordinate 1,523,933, forward strand.
AACTTGTATAGGTTTAGGAATCGTATCAATACTACCCTCCCGGAAAAACGACTTGTCCTCAAGTCGAAAGTAAGGATACTGTGCTGCCAAAAGATCATAATCTTCCCAAGTGGCTTCCTCATGTGGACGTGTAGCCCATAGAATCAACAATTCAAGAGTAGAATGACCATTTGCATGCTGCCAACGGTGAGCTAAAACTTTAGCCGGTTGTAAATCCATCTCCCAATCTCTAGTAATTGGTAAAGGAGGAATATGAGAAGTAGGAATAGGACCTTTAGCAGGTTTCAATAAAGAAACATGGAAGACTGGGTGTACTCTTGAATCAGCTGGTAAAGCAAGTTCATAAGCCACTTTGCCCACCTTTTTAGTGATAAAATAAGGTCCAAAAAACCTTGGGGAAAGCTTTTCACAGCGTTTTTAGGAAAGGCTACGCTGGCGATAAGGTTGGATTCGCAGAAAAACAGCATCACCCACCTCAAAAGAAAGATCACGTCGTTTCTGGTTGGCTTGAGACTTCATGCATTCTTGAGCTTTCTGAAGATTGGAGCGAAGGACCTGCAACATGTCATCTCTGGTAAGCAGCTGCTGCTCTAACTCTTCATTTTGAGTATCACCAAAAACATAAGGGTACAAAGGTGGTGGATCACGGCCATAAACCACATTAAAGGGTGTGGTGCGGGCTGATGAATGAAAACCAGTATTGTAAGAATACTCAGCCCAAGCCAAAAAAGAACTCCATTTGGAAGGCTATTCATGAGCAAAACAGCGAAGATAGGCTTCAAGACAACGGTTGACCACCTCCGTTTGGCCGTCCATTTGAGGGTGGTAGCTAGTGCTCATTTTGAGTGAAGTGTGACCCAGCCGAAAAAGCTCCTGCCAAAAATGGCTAAGAAAAATTGTGTTGCGGTCGGACACTATTGAACAGGGAAATCCATGGAGTCGAACAATTTCTTTGACAAACAAAGCTGCTACACTCTTGGCCGTGAATGGATGAGATAAAGGTAAGAAGTGCGAATATTTACTTAACCTGTCTACCACCACCAAAATCGTATCAAAACGATTAGAAAGAGGTAAGCCGACGATAAAATCCAATGAAATATCTTCCCAAATCCTTTGGGGAATTGGTAAAGGCTGTAAGAGGCCGGCTGGAGATAGAGTCTCATACTTCTGCTGTTGACAAGTGATGCATTGTTGGACATGTCAACGGACATCTCGCTTGAGGTAGGGCCAAAAGAACTGCAAGGAAATCCGTTGATATGTTTTTAAGAACCCTCCATGACCAGCAACAGGTGAGTTGTGTCCAGTGGCGGACCCAGAAATTTTTTTCATGGGGGGCGGAATTTTTTTAGGCTCGTTGGTGTTCAAGTTGGGTTGGGGCGGATCGGATCGGGTCGGGTTGGGTTATGTTAAAAAACGACAATTAAACTAAATTTCATATATAAAGACATAATGAAAATACAATATATCTAAATTGTTCACTAGGTGATTTTATTTTTTTATATATATTCAAAACAACATATAGGAGACGTTCCTAAGTAACCTTTTCTATATTAAAGCAGGAGTGTATAAAAAATGGCTCTTTAGTGAATTCGAATATTAAAGCTGGAGTGTATAAAAAAGCAGCAAATTGTTAATACAAAAAACTAAACCATATTCGTAACCGAAAAAAATGAACCGAATTCTAATTTCGGTTTGGTTTCTAACTGTGTCCAAATTCCGAAGTCGGTTCTAAACTGTAACCGAATTTCGGTTTTGGTATGGTTATTGGTTCTAACTTTTTTTTTTTTTAATTCAATTTGTTTGGTTAACCGATTAAATCGAATTCAGATTTAAATTTGTTTTTTTTATAATATATAAGGTTGAATGTGGTTTTTTTGGATTGGTTTATTCGTTTTTAATTGGTATATTCAATTGAATTCGGTTTTTAATTGGTTTAGTGGTGGTTTGACTTAATATAATTAATACTAAACTTGATTTTACATTGGGTTTAAATTATTAGTTGGGCATTTTTCAACTTAGTTTATTAATTAACACTTAGAAATCAAAAGTTTAATGGGGGCGATTGCAAAATTTTACGGGGGGCGATCAGGATTTTAACATATATATACTACTAAAAAAAAATTTTCAAGGTGGGCGACTGCCCCCTTAGGGCACATGTGGGTACGCCCCTGGTTGTGTCCCTCGCGTAAAATAGATTGCCGAATAGCTGGAACATCCGGAATAACCACACGACCCTTGTAAAGTAAGAGGCTGTTAACCAGAGAGAAATTTGGGACCGAAGAAGGATCGTGTGAAAGCTTTTGAAGTATAGTGCGCGTGTAGGCATCCTCCTGCAAACCTGCAATTATATCATCAAATAACACACTATTTGGGAGCACCAATGTGCATAACTGAGCTGTGGATGGGCAGCGAGATAACGCATCAGCCCCGCGATTCTCCTTTCCCGATTTGTGAAGAATAGAAAAATGAGAAGAAGCCGTTGCTGCTCAACAGTAGAGACACATTGTTCAAGTAAGAATTTGAGTGTGTAATGATCGGTCTTGATAAAGAAATGTCGACCCATCAAATAGTGATGCCATTTTTGGACAGCCAATACCAAAGCCAATAACTCCCTATCGTAGGCAGATTTCAACTTGTTATTTGTGGAAAATCCCTTGCTAAAATAAGCAACAGGATGGCCCTCCTGAATGAGAATGGCACCAACCCCTTCAGATGATGCATCACACTCAACAATAAATGGTTGTGAAAAATCGGGTAGACGAAGCACAGGAGCCGAAAGTAAAGCCTTCTTGAGAGTTTCAAAAGCAAGGGAAGCTGATTCCCCCCATTTAAAACCATCTTTTTTCATAAGCATGGTTAAGGGCCAGGCTATGATACCATAGTGCTTGACAAACCGCCTATAATACCCCATAAGACCTAAGAATCCCCGGACTTCACGAACATTCTTGGGGACAGGCCATGATTCGACAGCTGAGACCTTATCTTGATCCACTTGAACACCTTCTTGGGACACCATGTGGCCAAGGAACAACACACGGTTCTGCCCAAAACAACATTTGGAAGCTTTGGCCAGAAACTGATGTGTAAGCAGTGAATTGAGGACAGTTCTGAGGTGCTGAATGTGGTGGTCCATAGTATCACTATAAACCAGTATGTCATCAAAAAACACTGGAACAAACTGCCTCAAAAATGGCCTAAAAAGATCATTCATAGCACATTGAAAAGTGGAGGGGGCGTTAGTCAACCCGAAAGGCATTACCTTAAATTCATAGCCCCGAGTGGGTTCTAAAAGCTGTCTTCTCGATATCCGCTGGGTTAACTCGGATTTGGTAATACCCCGACCGCAGATCTATCTTGGAAAAGATGCTGGCCCCATAAAGCTCATCTAGAAGTTCATCAATATTAGGGATTGGGTATTTATCTGCCACTGTGATCTTGTTTAATGCCTGGTAATCCACACACATACGCCAGGAGGAATCCTTCTTCTTAACCAATAGAACCGGACTAGAATAGGGACTAGTGCTGGGTTGTATAAATCCGGCGGTTAACAGGGCTTCAACTTGTCTTTCAATTTCAGATTTTTGGGCATGTGGGTAACGGTAAGGTCGGATATTAGGTGGTGAGGAATTCGGTAGAAGGGGTATGGAATGGTAATGGGATCGGAAAGGAGGTAAGGATGAAGGTTCTTGGAAAAGGGTTTCAAAAGATTCAATTAGGGGTTGTAAGGCAGGTGGTGTTACTGTGTTGGTGTCGGCTTCAATAGATAGATGCTGAAAGGCAGCAGATCTTTGGGGCCCCGAGGGAACTCCTTGTAACTTATATTGTTGCCCATCGATTGTGAAAATGAGGAACATTTCGTTCCAATTTGCTTGGATTGTGTTCAACGAAGATAACCATTGTATTCCCAAAACGGCATCTGCTCCCCCGATAGAAAAAGGATAAAAATCCTGTTTGATCTTTAACTCCGAAAGCTGCAGCTGGATATCTCTACAGACACAGCTGCAACGAATGATGTCCCCATTCCCAATTTGAACCCCAAAAGGATTCACCACTTGTGTCAGCAAATTGAGTTCATGTACCAATATATCTGAGATAAAATTATGGGTGGAACCACTATCTATCAAAATGAGAACCTCTGTTGATTTAAGAATCCCGTGTACCTTCATAGTAGTGGTGTGTGATTTCCCAAAGATGGCATGCAAGCTTATTTCTGCCATTTATTCAGGGGTATCCTCTGGTTCTTTTTCATCTGTGATGGCTAAGGGTTCCTGCTCCTCTTCAGCTTCTAGTAATTTGAAGGTTCTTGCTCTGCAGCGATGACCCGGACCGTATTTGTCCCCACAGCGGAAACATTCCCCTCTGAGGAATCGGGCTTGTTTCTCAGGATCGGTAATTCGTGACTGGGGTTTGGAGTCGGGTTTATTAGGGTGGCTGGAGGTGTGGGAAGTTGGCGAAAACGGTTTTGCTTCGGGTTTCAGGCTGCTGTTGAACGGTGGGTTTCAGGGTGCTTAATTTGGATTCGAACTCTAAGGCTAGGCTCATTGCTTTGTACACGGTTCGCGGCTTGTGGATCCTGACATTTGATTTCAATTCCTCCTTTAGACCATGGATGAAAACCCCTAATAGGCAGTGATCGGGCCAGTCGACCACCCGGGATACCCGTTTTGTAAACTCTTGGCGGTACTCATGCACGCTACCCGTCTGTCGCACGCTGATAAGGTATTCGTCCGGGTTTTGAAACTCTGGTGGCCCGTAATGTTTCTGAAAAGCTTGGGTTAATTCATCCCAGTAAGTGATTACCTGTTCAGTAGACAACCACGAGTAAAGATCCAAGGCATCATCTTCTAGGTGCATTGCAGCCACATCCACTTTTTCCTCTTCCGAAGTATTGTAAAATCGGAAGTATTTCTCTGCTTTCAAAATCCAGCCCCTGGGATCTCCTCCGCTAAACGTGGGGAAGTCGATTTTGTGATAAGGCCGCCGGTTATTGAAGAAGCTGGATTCCCCATCCTCCTGTCGGTTGCTACCTGCTCCACCCTTCTCCTTGTTTGCGAATTGTCTCTTCAAATTGTTAAGGTCTTCTTTCCATGCTTCCATCGATTCAAGTTTCCTCATGATGGCGGTTAATTGATTTGTCATCTGACCAGCATTTGGATCGGGCACACTGCCACTGCCTTCACTCCGGGTATTCACCATCTTCCTGCCTTCTTCTTCGTTTCCCGGCAATGGAACCAAATGATAGAGACAACGAAACAAAATAGAGGATTCTCTATTAATTGGCCTGATTCGAGATAGGCAATCTCCCAAACAACATAAAGTTGATAAAAGTAAAATTACAAAGACAAAAACAACAACATCAAAACAGAAATTACTAAACTTAAACCAAAACTCCAAAACTACTAGTCGGTTACTTCCTTGTTTTCAGCTCCACTAATCCCACAGAATCCTGCAGCCTCACGTAGTGGATGAAATGGGTCAAAGCCTGCCCCATACAGTAAATCCAAATACTCCAAGTTAATTAATTTCGACCCATCATTTAATCGCCCAGCTTTATTCCTCCTTGAATAAACTTGTATAGGTTTAGGAATCGTATCAGGGTCAAGGGGCATCTACCCGAAAAACAATTCATTTGAACATTTACCAGAATTACCCATCAAAGCCTACAGACGCATCAATTTGCACCAATCGATTTAACTGCCAAACAACTCACCTTCATGGTACATAGAATCGTTTTAACAAATCAGTGTAATGATTCGCAACCTATAAAAAATGCAGTCTGGTCTGTTTCATGGTTAGAAACTCGACCAAAGTCTTTGATATGTTTCATGGTTAGAAACTCGACCAAAATTTGTTCAATAATTTTATTTCTGAATTATCCTACTGATATTTCTAGTTATGATATACTTCAATCTTACAATAATCACACGATCAGAAGTTATTATCCAGACAGACAAAATTAACCTACAACCAGATACGTTTCTGAAGGTATCATTTACATCTGAATTTGAGACATACCCTTTAGAAATAATCAACCAAAATCCTCAAACAGAAGAATGATAGAAAACGATGAAGGAAAAAAAAAATCTCAGATCCAGCAAACAAAAGATTCACAAAAAGTAGTACAATTAATCAACTTTCAGCAATAATTACAAAGTAAGAGATAATTCATGCTCATGTAGCATTTGAATCGCTAAAAAGTTGGCTAATTTCTCTATAAATTAAAAAAAAAAAAAAAAAAAGATGATCGACGTGAAAATAAACATAAAATTTACCCGGTAGGAAGATTATCAACGTAGGTGATAAGCATCTTAAGCTTGCTTCCACCTTCAGATGCAAGTCCAGCATGCATCTCAACGGTCATGGCATCCGCAATCTGCCTCAATTTTGACGCAGGAGTGGCGCATTTTTCTTCCAATTCCTTGAGAATGTTAGCCGATTTCACACACGGATTCGAGTTTCGCACCCGGTGACGCACGATCAAAGCCGCGGCGGCGCATACCGCAGCGGCACCGATGACCGCCGCTCCGACAATAACTTTCCCCATCGCAAACGATGAAAGATCTGGAAGGGTGAAGAAGAATGTGATTTGAGATGAGTTTGGTGGGAAATTAGGGTGATATTGGTGGATAGGAGAAGAAAACCCTTGGATTGAGGGGAAATTGAGAGATAAAAGGGAGAAGATTACTCAGAGCTCGATTGATTCCGATGAATGTGGGTTTGCATGCCAGATTGCATCGAACCACGTGGCTTTGGTTAACTAGAATCTGACGGTTTGTTTCCTTGCGGGTCCCTAACCTAACCAACAACACCAACCGTCAATAGAATATATACGTTTCAGATGAATATGAAATCACTACGCTTGCTTCAATACCAAACTTTTGTTGGTTAGACATCGTGGGTTTCCAAACTTAATGTTTTTAACAACAAATAAAAACAAACAAACAAATATACCCGGTAAAAATCTCACTTTTAAGTAGGGTTTGGAGATGTCAGATAAACACAAACCTTACTCTTACCTAAAATGGGTAAAGAGGCTGCTTCAGAATAGACGGCTCAAATTTTTTTTTTATTATTATTATTATTATTATTATTATTATTATTATTATTATTTTTCACCCGACATAAAAAAGGCATATAATACAAACTTGGTACAGATAAGCCAAGCAAAGCATGTATATGAATAAAACAATATACCAACAAAGTAGACTAACCTAGAGCAATAACCACGCATAGCAGATTATACCAACAATCAAGAGTCATAAGTATCTTCGACAGACACCACATAAACGAGCATAGAACACATATAGCAAACATACCAATATGTCAAACAAATGTTCCTCAAAAACTAGAGTTTCTAATATGTATCCTAGGTAACTAGTAGTCCCTAACCTTTATTCTACGTCTCCAAGAAATCCTATCACTGATCATGTCCTCCGAGAGGTTCACTGCTAACAGATCCTGGCGAATCTGTTCATCCCATGTCAACCTAAGTCTTCCCCTGTACCTCCTCCTGTCCACGCTTAAGTTCTCTACTCTTCGAACCGGAGCAAACTCGTCTCTTCGCCTCACATGACCGAACCATCTCAATCTTCCTTCCCTTACTTTGTCTGAGATGCACGCTACCCCAGTCTTCTCCTGATGGTTTCGTTCCTTATTCGGTCAAGTCTTGTGTGGCCACACATCCATCTTAGCATCCTCATTTCTGCCGTTTCTAGCTTCCTCTCTTGAGTCTTTTTGATTGGCCAACAATCATTTCCATACAATATGGCCGGTCTAACTGCTACTTTATAGAATTTGCCCTTTAATTTGTCTAGGGAACCTCTTGTCACATAATATGCTTGTAGCTGCCCTCCACCTGTTCCAACCTGCCTGAACACGATGAGCTACGTCGCAATCAATATCTCCATCACTCTGAACGAAAGATTCTAGATATTTAAACTTTGTTGTCTGTGACACCTCTTGTCCTCCAATGGTCACTTGATGGCCTTCGTCTACCTCCTCGTTGATCCCACTGAAGTTACAACAAAAATACTCTGTTTTTGACCTATTGATGTGTAGTCCTTTACTCTCTAAGGCCAATTGTCATTCTTCTAACCTCGCATTTAGGTCCTCTTTTGTTTCTGCCACCATCACAATATCATCTGCTAACATCATGCACCATGGAATGTCTTCTTGAATAGGCTTTGACAGCTACTCTAGAATCACTGCAAAAAGGAACGGGCTTAGTGTCGAACCTTGGTGTAGTCCCACGTCTACAGATGAGAAGTCTGTGTCGCCCACCAGAACTCTAACACTCGTTTTAGCGCTTGCATGCGTATCCCTTATCATCTCTATATATCTCCAAGGAATACCTCTACTTTGAAGACTATCCCAGATTAGGCGACGTGCGCTATCGTACGCCTTCTCTAAATCGATAAAGACCATATGTAAATGTCACACCCCAACCGATGGCGGAATAACGTCGGGGCGCGACTGTTCATTACACGTGACGCTAATTAAGTTTCATAATTTAATCATACCAAATTCAATACATGCTTAAATCAAGTAGTTTCCAACATAAACAAAGATAAATTAAAACATTGTTTTTATTTTCTACACTAGGTCCATAGCATCCTACGTGTAGCATCAACTTGACAATATTCAAACGGCATTTCCTGCAACATGTATAAAGATAGAGTCAACTAAAAAGTTGGTGAGTAGACATAGGTTTAAACTATATGTAATAAAATTGAGACTTTTGCGATTCATATGTCAAGGTAGATAACAAGCATGTATGTATAAAGGTATGTATGATAAAACCTTTGTTAACTTGACACTCGACTCGAAAGTCGCGATTAGCTTGAATTGGTTTCAATCATCCAAAGGCCCTCATTAGGGTCAAAACGATGGATGGACGTCACCCAATAGATCTATTATTGTTACCATTGGCTCATGATAGAGTTAGTGATCATATAGAATTAGACTTCGAATAGCACACACATAGAATCATAGTTTAACACATATGGCATAGCATCATACACATAGACATAGAGTTTGAATCCGCAAGTTTTGTGAAATAGAATTTGAAATTAAATAGCGTATACATGTTGCACCCAATACTTTGAAATGAAAAGGGCTACGAATACTCACATAGTATGGTTGATGATCAACTTCTTGATTGTCGTTTATACGAAGACTTACGACTCGGTTCCTATAACATAATGAGTTTCTTTTGAGTTTGTGAACCTACTATAGTTTATGTGATTGTGTTTGTGTTCCATTTGTCGAGATTTTATTAAAATAATAATGTCCTAACTTATACTTGAAATATTATTTCATAATGCCTTGAAATTACTAAGTGTCGGATTTTACAAAAATTTCGTCATTATAACGACGCATTTTGGGAAAATTACCATTTTGCTTAACAACTTCAAAACTCATAAATTATATCAACTTATATAAATATATTTACAAGTATATATATTATATCACATCATTAAAGTGTGTATATGAAATATATATACATTTATATATGTGAAAATGATTAATATTTATGTAAAAATGTCTAAGTTTATAAAACTGTTTTTGGACATATTATGTCCGGCTTTTCGGATGAACTTTAAGAATAGAAATCGTTGGAATAAAATTATGAAACTTTACAGTATACTATTTTAAGGTGTTTTGAACAACTTTCATTTAGAAAAATTTTCGTGATTTTGCACAAGTTAGGGGGTACAAATCCACGCACTAATCTTGTGAAGGTTGTTTGGGGTATTATTTGGTCTAAGTAGTGCATGGAAAGCTAACACAATGAGCTTAATCGTGGAATCTGAGTTTATTCCATTTGGAGTTGTCATGACCATTTTATGACTCTTTTAAGTCATGACAACAATATGCCAGAATCTTCATGAATGCATGTTTGTGTGTATAGTTATGAACGATCTTTTAAAACGAGTTTTTTTTAGGCTTTACACCATTAATCGAGCTGAGAATGATGAAGAATAATAATATTCATAATGATTATCATTTTGCTCATACAAATACATGCATGCATGAATCAAGTCACCAAAAACAAGTTTTTGGACTTGAAAAACTCATTTCTAGTACATGCAACTTTGTTGCATGTAGAGTTTTAGGTCATGGCTTCCATACCCACTAGGGGTGAGCATAATATAACCATAACCGAAAAATAACCGATAACCGCACCGAACCATAACCAATTTAACCAAAACCGACTTTAACCGACGGTTATGGTTAAGCAAAGCCATTAACCGAACCATGCGGTTATGGTTATGGTTAAGGCTAGTCATTAACCGACTTTAACCGAACCGAACCGAATAATGTATATTTGTTTTTTAATATTTGTATGTTTTTAAGAAGTTATGGTGTAAGTCAAGTATAGAAAGTGAATCCTCATTTTTTACTACATCAAAATATTATGAATCATATTTGAGACTAAATATATTAGAAAATAAATCAAAGTTCAAGTGGTTTTTACTTTTTGTTCACACATTCTTACACACTACAAAATTTTACAAGTTTCACTAAGATTTTCGTCATTAATATATCTATAATTCACAAGCATATTTCAAGTTTTTCTTAGTTTTTCAACAAGTCAATAATTAACCGAATTTAACCGAAACCGAACCGTAACCGGTGGTTAACCGATTAGTGGTTAGCCGATCAAATGGTTATGGTTATGGTTATGGTTAAGGATTTACAATTAACCGAAGTAGCGGTTTTGGTTATGGAAATGGCCATAACCGCACCGAACCGAACCATGCACACCCCTAATACCCACGAATTTAGCGTGTTAAATGGTGAATATTTCATGTTCAAAACCAGGTCTTGGCCATGGTTTAGAAAGTGTATGTGATAGAGTGCAAAAATGTGAAGAAAAGTGAGTTTTGGAAGTAAACCGTTCGTGTAGGCACCTTGAGCTTGTGTGGCTTGCTCCTAGCTTTGTGTAACGACCCGTTTTGTTTAAATATTATACTATAATTGATCGGGTGAAATTTTAGTTAAATATTTATTTAACTAGTATTTGAATTGTGTGACTTATGGTAAAGTTAATAACTAAGTTAATTAACTTAGTTATATTATTTGAAAGATTTGGGGGTAATAGTTGTCAATTACTCAAACTTGTAAATTGGAGGATAAGTAATTGACTTTGGTCAAAAGATACATAGCCTCACTATGTGTATGTGTGTGTGTCGTACGTGAGAAGCCAAGGAGAAGAAGGAAAGCGTGACCTAGCCTTCAAAATTGGTGGTGATCTTGAGATTTAATCCAAGTTTGAGTAGCTAAATCACTTCCTTTGGTGATCTTCAACAACTAGGTAAGTGAATTTGAGGTTTTATTCTAGTTCTTGAAGCTTTGGAGGATGAAGCTATGAATGGGTTTTCATCCAAACTTTGAATTGGGTATTATGGGTAGCTAAAACATGTTGTTTAGATCTTGTAATCATGTTCTAAAAACCCAAACATATGATTCTTACATAAAGAATCAACAAGTGAGTATTTGAGTGTTGGGTAAATCATGTGAGTTTGGGTTTACATATGAACATGGTGAAGTTGATTATAAGTAATGTTATGTTGATGTTTTGAATGCAAGTTTTTGGTCAAAACTCAACAAATATGTTAAATTTATGAGTTTAATGAGATTAATGGTAGAAATGGGTTATGGATAAGTTGAAACTAACAAGATAGTGTGTAGGTAAAAGCTTGCACATAAGTTGTTTGTTAAAATGCCAATAATTGACTTTTAAGTCAATAATTGGAAATTTGGTCATGAAATGGGTTTAAAAGGTGATTATCATTATAAAATTGATGATTAGATAGTAAAATGGTTGAATTGATAAGTTTATGTCAATCTTAACTAGTATGGTAGTTAAGAGTATTGAATTGTTGTAACTAGGTGGTGATAGTGGAACTTCAAAAGGAAGTCAACGGGAAGGCAAAGCACCGATTGTTAACCCGTGAGTAGAAGTGCTTATGTAAGTTATCTAACTTACTAAACACCATATATATGTAGTAGTTATATTCTATTACTTGTATTGGATTGATTGTGTATGTATGAGTAATTGATGTTGTTGAGTTGATTATGTGGTTTGACTATTTAAAAGTCAAACTGTTATTAGATTGAAATATATGATTTGTGACTAGATGCAATTGAGTTAAATGCAAATTGGTTATGTAGTTCTATGATAGAAGTATCATAGGATATATATAAATCATAGAAGCATGATTTATATTTGGTTATAATCATATGAATTGTTGGCTGGAATTGGAAACTATGATGGAAGGACTAGAGTGTGAACATCATAGTTTAAATTGAAAATTTTTAATTACTTCACCACTTGAATGTGGAAGTAAACTTTGAAAAGTTATGATGGAAGTACTTGGGAGAGAACTTTATAACTATATTGAATATCAAGTTTCCACCTAAGTGTGGATAATTGATTTGTAATTGGTTAATTGATTTGAATTGGTTGAAATCTATAATGGAAGTACCTAAGGGTGAACATTATAGTAATTGTTGATGAAATATGTTTGGTTATCATTTGTATAACTAAATTTGTTAATAGAAATTGAAGTTTGTGAACGAACGCCTTTTTGGTGATTTTGACCCATTTTGAGGTTTTGATTCTTAATTGAATGATTTGTTGCCCAATTATGTTTGGATATGTTAAGAATTGAAATTAAGGAGTTGATACTCCATATAATATGTATTGGGAACTTGGGATTTAGTTTCGGGTGGTTTGGAACGATCGAAAGTGCTTGAAAAGGTCCAAAACGCTAAAAAAATGGGATTCACCACCTGCAGGGGCCGTAGGCTACGGCCCTGGGTGTAGCTACGGCCTAAGGGTTCCGTCCCAGAGGGCGTAGGCTACGGCCAGGCCGTAGCTTACGGCCTAAGCTATCCGGAAAATTTTTGTTTTCATGCCGAAATCGCGTTTTAAGGCCTAGAACCTTTCCGATTCGAACCATAACTTATATTTGGATAATCTTAATTAGTTCTTATGAACTAATGGTGAAATTATATGTGGTGTTTGTAGGTCGAAGGTAGATGTGCATAAAAGCTTATGATCGGGCCGCGTATTTTGGAAATATCAAACGTTATGCAAATTTTGGTTGTTGTGTTTTCATATACACTATGGTATAATGATTTTGGAATGTAATTAGTAACTTGTTATGTTTATATTACTTTTGTAAATATTTTTGGCGCTTCCGCATAATCCTTGGATAAAGTTTTTGTGATAAAACCTAACCGGGACCTTACTTTGACACGTGTAAGCGTGTAAATGTTTTGGGTGTTACACTTTGCTCCTTGACTTCTTGGAAACTTAAAATGACCAAGAATGGAGGGATTAGGGGCTGAAGTTGGCTAGAACAAATGAGAGAAGTAGGGGAAACTTGGAAAATTTGGAGTCTTGAATGTGTGTGTGTGTGTGTGTGTGTATGTTTAAGGGAAAGAGGGGGACGGCCAAGGAGAGAGGAGAGAGGGGGTGTCTTGGGTATAGGAAGAGAAGAGAGTGGGGAAGAGGTTGATTAGGAAGTTTTGTTGTTTTGTGTTTGGAAAGAATGTTGTATGTATGTGTGTATAAGATTATGAATGTAGTCATGATCTTATATATTATACATAAGTGTAGGTGAAAGATATATAAATATTGGGTATTATGGTGGTTAAATTTTGTATTGGGTATAAATTTTGGTATTATTTATACGCAATTATTTTACGATAATTAGCAAAATAATAAAACTTACTAAAATAATTAAATTTTAGTAACTAACAAGATTATTAAATGATGTGTCGCGTATCATGGCTGTCATATCCGGCGAAACACAATTATCTTTCGTTTCGGATTGTTTCGCGTAATTACGAGAATTACTAATTGCAAGACTATATATATATAGATGAATGTTGCTAAACCTTAAATGGGAATAAACATTTAATTATCACATTTCTGAATAATTTCATCATAGTCAACGTTAAATACATTAACGGTGTTAATAAGTCAAATTCGAAAATTGACGGATGTCACAGTAAATCTCTCTCTTTTCTCTATATTTCTCCATAAGCCTCCTTAGAACATGTATTGCTTCTGTGGTCGGTCTCCCCGGCATGAATCCAAATTGATTCGTAGTTACCTGAGTTTCTCTTCTCAGTCTAGTCTCGATCACTCTTTCCCAAAGTTTCATATTATGGCTCAAAAGTTTAATTCCCCTATAGTTTTCGCAACTTTGGGCATCTCCCTTCTTCTTATATAGGGGTACTAAGACGCTACTTCTCCATTGATCTGGCATCTTACCAGTTTTGAGTATCTTGTTGAACAATACTATCAACCATGTAAGCCCTTCGTCTTCTAGACATTTCCACGCTTCGATAGGAATATTGTCTGGTCCCACTGCTTTCGCCCTTCCCATCCTCTTAAGAACTCTCTGCACCTCGTCCCGAGTTATTCGTCTACGGTAGTAGTTGTTTGTCGATTCTCCTCTGATCATGGAGTAGTCCCTACCTTCCGTATCACCGTTGTTGTTGAATAACTCACTAAAATACGTTTGCCACCTTTTCCTTGTATCATTCTCCTTCACCAGGACCCGACTGTCCTCACTCTTTATGAATTTAACTACTCATATGTCTTGCCTCCTTCGCTCCCCATCCGGACATATTACAACATTATTTAAGAAACTACATTTAGGTCCCAGTAAAAACTTTTGTGTTTTACACATCTATAAACATACTATTTACTAACACCTGTTAAAACAAAGTTTAAGTATGTTTACAAACTTCACAAAACATTTATTACGCAAAAGTTTCACACAAGTTTGGTTATTAAGTTTAAAACCACCTCCGAGCCTTCATGTTCGATTTCCAATCACCATCATCGCTCACCCGACTCTTTAGTACCTGTAAACACCACATTTAGTTTCACCATGTCACACCCCCACCTCTCGTCACCTGATCATGATGTCACTGAAATGGTTGCGGAAGCATAGTGGTGATGTCTCCGAGATGAGGGGTGACTTACTTGATCCGATATCACAAGCACACAGATAAATTTAAAAGAGATACATTACAAGGATGTCGTAATCACAACCAATATTACATTATATAATCTAAGTTTATTACATTTATTTAATTACAAGTGCTTAAAGTGCTGCCTCACCTGTTGGTCACTGTCTTCCTGCAAAAAGATTTAAATTTGAAACGTCAGCACAAAGCTGGTGAGATCATACAGTTCAAGTTTGTCACACCCCGAGCCGGCAGGGTTGGATCGGAGTCCCCGTCGGGCGGAAGGTTCTCGGGGCGCGATATCGCATGTGATAATCGTGATGATCAGATTGTTTACATAGCATCAATGTTAAGAATAATTAAGCACAATAATATATAAACTAGGATTACAAAGTTAAATTACAATTATCAATGTTTAGTAATTTAACTACGTAAGCCTATCCAAAAGAATCGGATATCTATCCTGTATCTGTAAATGATATCAAGAGATATTCGTGTCAATCTCAAAAGATGTGCTTCTTCAAAAGTCAACTAGGATCTATGTCTGGTCATACTAGTATGCAATCCTGAATCTTAGCTTAATCCTGCGCGTCACCTGAGAAAGCATGTAAAAAGATCAAGTCAACACAACGGTTGGTGAGTTCATATAGTTTTAGTATGTGTAAAATAGCTTTTTCAAAACCTCTTTGGTAAGACCTTAACCTCATTATTAACACCTGTATCATCCAACTCGGTATGCTTATATATAGGGCATACCCCTGGGTCGAGCCTACAACCCGCCCAGACGCCGTCCCACCACATACTAAGTCGCATAGGACATTGCTATTAATGATAATTAAGCATTTTACCCACCATTCTATTCATTCTTCATCATGACTCTAGTTTACTGTTTCAAAGTTTACAAGTTTATAGCATTTGTATGTGTTAGTCTCAATATAAGTTTATCAAATATCATGTTTACAAGTTTATGTATTTACCCAAAAGCATCTATGTTTCCCCCTAGGTAACGACCTTAATCTCATTAACACCACCTGTATCATCCAACTCGGTATGCTTATATATAGAGCATACCCCTGAGTCGAGCCTACAACCCGCCCAGACGCCGTCCCACCACATACTAAGTCGCATAGGACATTGGTATTAATGATAATTAAGCGTCTTACCTACCCTTCAACACGCACAAAGTAGTATCAAGTCTGAGAGGTACCATTATGGACAGTTGAAACCCTTAGGTATTCAACATCAGTCCATGATGATCCTAAATATGACTTGTGACATGTTCTGATAAAGGAACCTTCAAGTTAACACAAAGTCAACTAGAAGAACCCAATCATTCTTGTCACTTATCATAACCATGGCTGAATCAAGAAGAACACTGAATGACTAGTAGGGGTTGACACACGGGTCAACACGCGGCGGCCAATCAGTCTGTCTTACATGACTCTGACAAGGAAGAACACTGATGACTAGTAGGGGTTGACACACAGGTCAACACGCGGCGGCCAACAGTCTGTCTTACAATGTCCAAAAGTTTATGCATACAAGTCTCAAGCATTCACATCGTTTCACTGATGACTAGCAGGGGTTGACACACAGGTCAACACGTGGCGGTCAATCAGTCTTTTGTTTAAGCATTCCAAAGCTTCACGTATTCAAGTGTTCATGTATCCAAAGTATATCATGCATTCAAGTATTCAAGTATCCAAATGTATTAAGCATTCACGTATTTCAAGTATTCTAAGTATAATAAGTGTTCACGTATTTTCAAGCATTCCACGTGTATTAAACATCCAGGTGTTTCAAGCATTTCCAGTATATATAAATATTTCAAAGCATATATGTTCCTAGTTAAGTTTGAGCAAATCATTGTAAGTGTAAAGTAATTTAATACTTTATTAAAGGTGTAGAAGATTAACATTATGAAATAATCGTATAAAGCATTTGTGTTTGTTTAAGGTATCTTCAAAGCCTTAGAATTTGTATATAGATAAACAAGGAGTTTATAAGTTAACCTCAAGTGTATAGTTTAAGCACCTAGCTCATATCATATGTATTTGGATCAAAGTTTAAGTAACGAGTTTATATCATAAGAGTTTATAAAGTTTAGGCTTCAAATCTATATTGTAAGCCTCATGTATATAGTTCAAGTTTTCACACATTGTTTCATCATGAATCCCCTAAGTTTGCATCAAGTCTCCTGTTAATTCCTAAAGTTTCACAAGTATATACCTCTAGTCTCATGTTTAAGGTATATAGTTTCACAAGTATAGACCTCCAGTCTCATGTTTATTGTTTAAAGTTTCACAAGTATAGACCTCCAGTCTCATGTTTATTGTTTAAAGTTTCACAAGTATAGACCTCCAGTCTCATGTTTATTGTTTAAAGTTTCCCCTAGTATAAGCATAAAGCTCAATGTATATGTTTCAAGTCTCTTGCTTTACAATGTTTACTAAGTTTCACAAATAAGTTTCAACATAAGCATCAAGTTTATGTTTAAAGCATTAGATAACATTTCAATGATTTTATGAAAATGTTAGACATGCATCTCAGTCCCGAAGTAAAACAAATAAGTTTGAAAAGGGACAAATGAACTCACCTGGAGTTTGAAGTGGTTGACTAAGTATAAACAAGAATACACGCGCTCGTTGTTGTGTTTGTAGTGGCATTCACAATCCTGTATTGATTTCATAGTGTTGTAGCTTATAAGTATAGGTTGTAATTGACACGCATGTGTGTAAGTATTAGTGTTAGCCCTGAAGTTGGCTAACACTATAAATCTAGATCGTCTTTCGGCCCCCTTTTGTTTATTAAAGATTTTAGTGATGCATAGATAGTGTCACATTCCTGTTCCTGTGTTTTGATTTCTTAACCCATAACAGTCTTTATAGTAACTTGTTCAAATCCATTCATGTTATCAAAGTTCCATTTGTTAGAATATTATTTCTTTTACTTGTTTATCATGGGCCGAAAGAGGAATTAGTTCAAATATAATTGCTATGGGCCTAAGTGGTGACCATGGGGCCAATTTGGCCAACATGGTCAAAGTGTTGCTAACCCATTTTGATTTGATCTCCTCTTGGGCCGAGTAGGTTATTGGGCCACATGATTGGGCCGTATAGGATGAAATGGGCTGAATAACAATGTTGGGCCGATTATCATACTTGGGCCAAGGTACGGTTTCTAGACCAAAGAACTTCATGGGCCGAATGGTGTATGGTCTTGGGCTGATTTCGAGTTATGGGCCTAATCAATCCTCAACTGGGCCGAATAATCTTTCTAAATGAGATTGGGCCAGGTGGGTTTTATGGGCTAATTACACTGTTATGTGCTAAACAACATTGGTTAAGGAACAAGAGATGGGCCGCATGTGTATACATGGGCCTTGGGTTTTCCCTCTTCTTTGGGCCGAACAACAAACGCGTTGGCAGGTTAGGGATCGGGCGAAGGTGGCACAGGGTTCGTATGTCTCACAGCTTATAGGTTCGGTCACCCCAAAACAAATGGTTCGGCTACTGGTCATTGGGCAAGGGTTCGTGGCATGCAACACTGATGGGTTTGGTGGTTTCCAAATTAAGGGTTCGGCTGGTTGTAGTGCATGGGTTCGCCGGCCTTGATGACAACAAAGGTTCGTTGGCATAACACGGTTCTAGAATGGTTCGTCTTCATAAGGTTCGGGAGTAGCTGGAGAGTTCGACTCCCATGCATGGTTCGTGGATCCTCTCTAAGGTTCGGCTGGTATCATGTTGGTTCGCTGAGCTGAAGTTCGTCTAGAGACTGATGGGTTCGTGAAACATCCAAAGGTTCGGCTCCCATGAGGAACACACAGGTTCGCCCAGCTGTACTTTGACCAAGGTTCGCGTCTTCATCCGGCTGAACTTGTTTCCCATGAACCTGTGGTGTCGTTCCCATCATGAAACCCCAACCCCTTGGCTTGGCCCTTCCGTTACCGTTACCGTTACCATCAATTAACAGAACCTCGAAAAGGGTGTTGGTTCGAAGATGGGCTAAATTTCCGATGGTGGTTGTGTGTGTACATCAAAACCAAAGAAAACCCTAATATTCGTGTGATTCAAGCTTCCATACCTCGTTTTTCAGCGATTAAATGCTCCGATCGGTTGTACTTCTACGTAGAGGATGACAAGAGCTTCGCGTGGACACCAAAAACATTCGATTTCATCAAGATTTGAGCACGTTATGAAGCTTGGAAGTCTTCAAATGTAGTGAGAGAGAGGATGAACGGGAATGGGTTAGAGAGAGAGAAGTTAGAGAAAAATGAGAGTGAGAGTCTCATTTTAGGGTTTAAACACCCCAAGGGTATTCGGGTTCGTTTCGGTTGCTCGGTTTTCGTCTCCGTTGCGTTTCCGAATCATAACGCGCGCGAAATTACCTAACTAAATAAAAAGGACTTTATTTTAAATATTCGGTGGGTGATTATTTATAGAAATATTTTAAATATTATTATTCTTAAATGATTTGTCGAAATTTAATATTTTACGCGTTTCATTAATTCTTTCGCGCATTTTATGTTTTACGCTTTTTAATTAAAATAGTTTCATTTTAATTTATTTCTGATGAGTTTCAAAATTGTAAAACAGGAAATATTTTATTTCCTTAACTTTATTATCGTTCGAATCGTCTTTCGTTTCGTTTCGTTTCGTCATAAAACGTCACTTACGCGCGTCTTCGTACAGAGCGCTAACTGTACGAACACGATCGTACGTTTCACTTTCTGATTTTGTTTTCTATTGCTCAGTCATTATTTCAGATCGTTAAACTATCAGAATCTTTCGTACAGATCGTCACCTATACGAATAATTCGTCTGTTTAGCCGTCCATAACAATAACCGTTAAAGTTTTGTTTTGTTAATCTCACATACGTTTATACACAATAGTATCATATCAAGTATCTATGTTTCAACACTGTGTTGTCTGGCATGATTCTAACTGTTAAACCCTAAGGTTTCAGTCAGCTTCAGATAATCGTTTAATAGTTTCATGTTAAATCAAAATGTATCAATAGCATAATCTAGTTTTCACGTAAAGCATATATGAGTTACTGTACAAGTTACTGTACAGTTTACTGTTCCGGTAACGATTCCGGCACAGATGTTACAAAGTTCCACAATATAATATGTAATTATAAGTTCTCAAAATGTTCAGTTCTAGATAACCATGGGACCCGTATCCAGTTCCTTTCTGACGATATTGTTCTACAAGATACTACCCGTCGGTAACATCTTAATGCCTCATTATCTTAATGTCTATCACAACATTAAGAAGTTCTGAAAACAGGAAACAAACATTCACACAAGGGGAGTTGCATCTCCCAGCAAATGGGTGGTCAGCCGATAGTATTATCAATGTTTCCCCGTTCGGCCCCACATGGGTTCACTAGATACAGTTCAAAAATGAGGACTTTTAAGTTCTGTGATAGTGTTCTGTTCTCAGGCAAAATCCCATGAAATCCACAAGTTCTCAACAATCACATGAAATCACTCAGATAACAGTGATACATATCATATAGTTCCAAAAAGTTCAACAGTGTTCCCCGATGTTTATAAAAGATTAAAAAAAAAGGGGTTGTACGAAACTCACCTGATAATATAGAGGTAGCAGAATATCTCAAAACTGATAATATAGAGGTGATTCTGCATTTATTCATGATTAATGAGTTATTTATGGTGTCTTCGTTGTTGGCCATCCCTGTAAGTCTCAAGTTAGTAAACTATAATTCAATATAAGCAATAATATCATCAATGTGCAAGGTTCTATGTGTAGTGTCTAAAGTTGAGCAATGGCTATAGTCTAAGTTTACTACATGCAAACCTAGTTCTCTATAACCAAGGCTCTGATACCAGTCTGTCACACCCCCAAATTCCCACTCGTGGTGTCAGTCCACGTGGGCGTGACGTGTCCAGAATCACAGCTCAAGGTCATATAGAACAACTCTATATGCGTTTACAAATCCAACGTTTGACACATACACTTAATAAAACAGTTTGCAGCGGAAAATGATTCATATCATATTGCAGCGGAAATCAAATGTTTGACAAAATGCAGCGGAGATGTAAATAGTTTAACACAACATTGTTTAACAGAATAAAAGTAAATTGTTTTCAAAATGACAAGACAGAATGCATGTAAGTTCTTAATGCTCGTTCCTTAATTTGTGCATTCCTGTCCTCCTGCTTGCCACGCTAGTTACCTGAGAATACCAGTTAGAAAAAGTGTCAACACGATGGTTGGTGAGTTCACAGGTTTTGATATACATATAGTAAGAAAGTGTGTCATGCTGTTTATCAAATGTTAGTACCGAGCCCTAGGCCCAAAGTGTCAGTGCGTCACTACCGAACTAGACTTGTTTGTCCTTGCCTCCGCTATGTCTCGTATACATAGCAAGTTAGGTCAGAGTTTGCACGGGTTATGACATCCAGTCAACATAGTGCCCCGTGGGGTTAGTCATTCCCTAATGGATCCATCCAAATCTACCACGTTGTTCGTACATTAACGGTAAGACTTTGTGAGGGCTTAATACGAGTTCATCACTTAATGTTTGTCCAATAAACCAGCATACACAATAGAATGTTTGTAATAGCAATAATGTTTGACTCGATGCAACTAGTATTCTCCCCCTATTTAAAAGCGTTTGAAAAAGAGTAAAGAGGGGCCGTAAACTCACCTTAGTGAAGTGAACGTAAGTATGCGTAAGCTCCTCAAATAGTGCGTCGGTCACCGGTAACCTATATCGTATATCGTACGTGAGTTCGTGTAAGTGACCGTGCTAGTGTTCGTGTTAGTGCTCGTGTTTGTGTTCAACAACCCTTGGTTGTTCATGTTTGTCCGTGTCGGTCCACAATGACCGTGTTTGCTCGTGTTGGTCCACATTGACCGTGTTTGACTGTGTTGGTCCACATTGACCGTGTTTGACCAGAGTTGACCGTGTCAAGTCAACGACCCGTTGGTGAACCGTGTGACGGTTGTGAATCGTGTAGCAATCGTGTAAGTGTTTGTCGTGTGCAAAACACGCAAGTCGCGTCTATGGACAACTTACTATTTATAGTAAGTTTCCATTTTTGGAAAGTTCACAAAGCATATCGGTTTTAAAGTTCTAGCATGCTCGTTAGTTCTACGTGATCATGTTAATACATAACACATCATCATACGAATTCACATAAGTCGTTTATAAAAGTTAGTACATAAAAGTTTCCTAAAATGGAAAGTTTCCATTTATAGCATACGTGACATAGGAAACCATCTAACATAGCATCTAATCATCATGTTATAGCATATTAAGTCATTTAGCATGCTCAAGTCATACAACATATTCATAAGTTGGTTTTTGTAAAAATAAAGTTACTAAATATGGTAACTTTGTGGTTTTGCATAGAAATAACCATCTTAACATTTCCAAACCATTTTCTCATCATCAATCATCATTTTAAGTCATCTAGCACCATATAAACATACAAATATGGTCTAAAACATCATCTAACAACATCTTGACCCGAAAAGTTACTAAATATAGTAACCGTGTTGAAAATGACTATAATCACATCAAAATCACATTCCTAAGTTTCTAATCATCATAATATCATTCAAATAACATGTTCATACACATGCATGCTCACCATTTTCACCACATCACCATCTTGTAAGTAAAAAGTTTCTAAAATTAGTAAGGTTCCTATAAATCATGTTTTTAACCATTTCAACACAATCAAATCATGAGTTATCCTTCTAATATAATCAATAAACATCTATCAATGATCAAAATCACTCCGATAGTCATGGATCATACATGCATGGCAATACAATGTCACAAAACATCCTTTTGAGCACCAAGTCTTAGACCCATCATCTTAAATCGTCATAAAACATCATATAATCATTGTAGATCATCAAATACAGCAGGTTTATCAACAAACCTAGAAACAAAATTCGTGTTCATGCATCCTAAGTGCTTGCATGTGAGTGTAAAGCCTTGCATGTGTGTGTAATGGTGGTTTTAAGCTATAAGAAGTGTTGTACTACCTTCTATGGCTTCAAGATTGCAGAGATGATGATAAGAACAACCTCTAATCGCTTCTGGACTGCAGGTTCGTGTAGTGAGAACAAGGTGATGGTGGTCTCCAAGCTTCAATTCCCTTCTCCTTCAAGTTCTTGACAACTTCCAAGCTTCAAGCTCCAAGGATGAGTCTCTAATGGCTTCCAATGGCTGAACCAGAGGGTTTCTGTGTGTTTTGGGGAAGATAAGCTCGCATGGTGGAGTATAGAACCTGTTATAATGAATATACATAGGGTAGCAATGATGTTTGTGGTGTTCAAGAAATTTTCTGCGATTTTAGCTGTCAGGCGTATCGCCTGACGTGTGCCATTGGCGCCAGGCGTTACGCGCGGGTGCACCGGATGAGGCGCTCAATTTTCCATCCACGCGTATCGCCTGAGGTTGAAGGCTCGGGTCAGGTGTACCGCCTGGCCCATTTGTCAAGCCCAATAAGCTTGTTTTGTTGTTCTGGGCCCATTCTCGCCCGTTTCTCGACTGTAGAACATCGTTCGAGCGTTGTTTGGACTCTAATAGTCAATTACTAGCCATAATTGACTTGTGAGGTGCTTCTGTGCTCAAGTGTTGTGATGTTCACCAACGTTCGTGTGTTTTGACACGTGTGTGCTGTTTGCCGATAGTTCCTTGAATTATCCTGTCGTGTCTCAATGTTCGTACTGTCGTGCCACGTGTCACACTAAATTAAACTAATTCTAGTGCCACGTGTACATAAGGCATTTAAATAAACATTTAAATAAATGAGAAGCTGACCTGGAAATTACGGGGTGTCACATCCTCCCCATGTTAGAAAGAATTTCGTCCCGAAATTCAACTTGTGTTGTCAGTGTTTGTCTGTTCCGCGAACAGGTGTGGGTACTTTTGTTTCATCTGATCTTCACGTTCCCACGTAAATTCCGGTCCTTGTCGCGAATTCCATCGCACTTTCACAATCGGTATCTTGCTGAGCTTGAGTTTCTTGGTTTCCCGGTCCATTATTTCAACCGGTTCTTCAACGAAGTTTAATTGCTCGTTGATCTGGATTTCCTCGAGAGGAATAACAAGTGTCTCATCAGACAGGCACTTTTTGAGATTCGAGATGTGAAACACATTGTGAATGCTGCTCAGTTCGTCTGGCAGATTCAGTTCGTAGGCCACAGGGCCTATTCGTTTGGTAATCTCGAAAGGTCCAATGTAGCGAGGGTTCAGTCTACCTCGTTTGCCAAACCGTATGACTGCCTTCCAGGGCGAGACCTTGAGTAACACTCTGTCTCCCACCTGGAATTCTAACGGTTTGCGTCGTTTGTCGGCATAGCTTTTCTGTCTGTCTCGAGCTGCTGCCATCCGCTTGCGTATCTGCACTATTTTCTCCGTCGTTTCGTGCACAAGCTCTGGGCCGGTCAGTTGGCTGTCCCCAACTTCCGCCCAGCAGATGGGTGATCGACACTTACGCCCGTAAAGTGCCTCGAATGGTGCAGCTTGGATGCTAGTGTGGTAGCTGTTATTATATGAAAACTCAACTAATGGTAGATGAGTTTCCCAGCTACTCCCAAAGTCAATAACACATGCCCGGAGCATGTCCTCTAGTGTCTGTATGGTTCGCTCACTCTGTCCGTCCGTCTACGGGTGGTAAGTGGTACTCATGTCCAACCTCGTGCCCAAAGCCTTATGCAAAGACTTCCAGAAATGCGACGTCAAGCGACTGTCGTGATCAGAGATTATCGAGATTGGCACTCCATGTCGAGTGACCACTTCCTTTATATAGATACGAGTGAGCTTGTCCAACTTGTCAGTCTCCTTGATGGGTAGGAAATGTGCGGACTTTGTCAGTCGGTCTACGATAACCCAGATGGTATCGCAACCACTTGCCGTCCTAGGCAGTTTAGTTATGAAGTCCATGGAAATCTGCTCCCATTTCCACATTGGTAATTCTGGTTGCTGAAGTAACCCTGATGGCTTCTGGTACTCCACTTTGACTTTTGAGCATGTTAGACACTTACTCACGTAAGTTGCTATTTCGGCTTTCATGTTCGGCCACCAATAGGTTGTCTTCAAGTCATGATACATTTTGTCAGAGCCCGGATGTATGGAATACCGGCTATTGTGTGCTTCGTCCATCACTATTTCTCTTAGTCCCCCGTAGTGTGGAATCCAAATTCGATCCATTAAGTAGTAAGCTCCGTCATCTTTTGCTTTTATTTGCTTATCCATGCCACGCATGGCTTCATGAGTGAGGTTTTCAGTTTTCAGAGCTTCCTGTTGTGCGATCCGGATCTGATCTGGTAGTTCAGAATGAATCGTGAGTTGTAGGGCACGTACGCGTTTGGTTGTTTCCTTCCGACTCAACGCGTCAGCCACTACGTTTGCTTTACCGGGATGGTACTTGATAGCGCAATCATAATCGCCGATGAGTTCGACCCATCTTCGTTGCCTCATGTTTAGCTCCTTCTGGTCGAAGATGTGTTGTAGGCTTTTATGATCAGTAAAGATAGTGCATTTCGTGCCATACAAGTAGTGTCGCCAGATCTTCAAGGCAAATACTACGGCTCCCAACTCAAGGTCATGAGTCGTGTAGTTTTTCTCATGCACCTTCAGTTGTCGTGAAGCGTATGCTATCACCTTCTCGCGCTGCATAAGCACGCAACCAAGTCCTTGTCTTGAGGCGTCACAATACATCACAAAATCATCGCATCCTTCCGGTAAGGATAGGATAGGTGCAGTACATAGTTTCTGCTTCAACAAATTGAAAGCAGTTTCCTGTTTGTCTCCCCAGTCAAACTTCTTGTCTTTATGGGTCAGGGATGTCAGTGATTGAGCAATCTTTGAAAACCCTTCAATGAATCTCCGGTAGTACCCGGCCAGACCTAGGAATTGTCGCACCTCAGTCGGGGTTTTGGGTGCTTCCCAGTTCTTGATGGCTTCAATCTTGGCTGGGTCTACGTGTATCCCTTGCTCATTAACCACGTGTCCAAGAAATTGGACTTCGCGAATCCAAAAGTCGCACTTTGAAAACTTCGCGTACAGTTGTTCTTCCTTCAATAATTCCAAGACTAGCCTTAGATGTCCAGCATGTTCTTCTCGATTCTTTAAATAAATCAGAATGTCATCAATGAACATTATTACAAATTTATCGAGATAAGGTTTGCACACTCTATTCATGAGGTCCATGAATACTGCGGGTGCGTTGGTTAGTCCGAAGGGCATAACCAAGAATTCATAGTGTCCATATCGGGTTCTGAAGGCTGTCTTAGGAATATCATTTTTCTGTATCCTTAGTTGATGGTAATCCGATCTTAAATCGATCTTCGAATAGTAGCTTGACCCTTGCAACTGGTCAAACAGATCATCTATTCGCGGTAATGAATATCGATTCTTGATCGTCACCTTGTTCAGTTCTCTGTAGTCGATACACATACGGAATGATCCGTCTTTCTTCTTCACAAACAAGACCGGTGCTCCCCAAGGTGAGAAGCTCGGCCTGATAAATCCTTTGTCTAACAGTTCCTGCAACTGGTTAGACAGTTCTTGCATTTCTGTCAGTGCGAGTCGGTATGGAGCTTTAGCAATCGGTGCTGCTCCTGGTGTGGGGTCTATCTGAAACTCGACTTGTCGTTTCGGAGGTAGTCCAGATAGATCCTCGGGAAACACTTCAGGAAAATCGTGGACTACAGCGATGTCCTCAATCTTCCTTTCTTTCTTCGGTTGCTCTGCGATAAGGGCTAGTATTGCAGTGTATCCCTTTTGTAGATACTTGTTCGCCTTCATGCATGACATGATGTTCAGTGGTACTCCCCGTCTTTCCCCTGAATCGAGATCTGTTCACCGTTCTACAACGTCACTCGTACGATCTTCTCGTTGCATACAATCTCGGCTTGGTTAGCGGATAACCAATCCATTCCAAGACTACATCAAAGCTTCCGAGAGTCACCGGCATCAAGTCAATCTCGAGTTCGTGATCCGCCAACACCATGAAGCATCCTCGAAAGACGTGTTGTGTTTCAATCAGCTTGCCGTCGGCTAACTCTACGGTATATTTATAGTCTAGTGGTGTCGGGGTAATGTCTAGCAATCTACTAAACTCACTAGATATAAAGCTCCTATCGGCACCGGTATCAAATAATATGCTAGCGTAGACATTATTTAAAAGAAACGTACCGGTCACGATGTTCGGGTCATCCTTGGCTTCCCCCGAGCCAATCACAAAAGCTCGACCCTTGGCCGCTCCCCCTCCGGCCTTCTTCAGCTGAGGGCAATCCCTCCTCATGTGGCCCGGCTTGCCACATTCATAACACCCTCTGGGAGTGTTTTGATTGTTGTTGTTGTGGTTTTGGTTGTGGTTGGGGTTGTTGTTGTTGACAGGAAACTTTGATCTGCAATCTTTGGCCATGTGGCCATGTCGGCCGCACTTCAGGCAACGGTATCGCTCGCATTGCCCGAAGTGGTGATAAGAGCATCGGTTACACAGTGGGTATTTTCCCTCATACACACCCTTCCCCTTGTCATCAGGTTGGGTGGCAGTGAAAGCTATGGCAGGTGCGGATCGTTGTTGTTGTTGAGGTTGATGAGATTGGTGTTGATTGGGTTCCCACTTGCTTTTCTGGCTTTCTTGAGGCTTCACATGCTCGCCTCGTTTTGGTAGCTTGCCCTGAGCTACAGCCTGATCAGTCAGTTTATGAGCCAGTCTGATCAGTGGTTGGATGGTGGTGTGGTCGGAAGCAGTTACTGTGCTTTGAATCTGTTCCGGCAGTCCACTTATGAACTGCTCGATCTTCTTATACTCTGGCGTTACCATTGTTGGGCATAGCTTGCACAGTTCATGAAATCGAGTACAGTACTTCTCGATTTCCGATCCCACCATCTTGTGTACCCAAAATTCCTCTTCCAGTTTTCAGATTTCGTCACGAGGGCAATACTCCTCATGAAGCATCCTTGTGAAATTTTCCCAGGGAATAGAGTTGGCGGTTTCCAGTCTGAGAGTCTGGACATGGGTGTTCCACCATGTGAGGGCCGGTCCCTCCAGAGTTCCCATAGCATATTTCACTCGGTTTTCCTCCGAGCATTCAGACATAGAGAAAACTGACTCCAGCTTCTCGATCCAACGAAGCAGTCCCACTGCTCCCTCGGTACCTTGGAACTTATGTGGGTGGCAGCTCAGAAAAGCTTTGAACGAGCATCCCTTTGCTACGCCCCCATGAGATCCTGTGCATCGGAGTTTAATGTAACGTGTTAGTGTTTGCGTTGCCTATACTATGTTAGTCACGTTAGGCAGGAGTTAATACCATTGTTAGTGCCACTAGTCTCGCTGGCATGTCGGTTCGCCTCGTACTCCGCGAGCACTTTGTTGAACTTACGTTCGACCATCATGTCGATTCTCGCCCTTTCGGCCTTGCGTTTGAGTTTGAGAGCGTTGGATCCTCTTCCAGACATGTTGCTATATGGAAAGGTTAGAATGTTAGTTAGCATGAGTTAGAGTGTTAGCAAATGTCATGTTAGAAGTCAAGTCAGATGTCATGTCAGAAGTTGTGTTAGCAACAGTGATACTGATACAATAAATAATAACAAAGCATAATTCTCATTAATACCAGATTTTTGAAGTACAATAATTTCAAAAGGAAATATAATACGAGTTCTTCGAGCACATCCCGCTCGTCTAGGCAAATACAGAAAGAAATATAAAATAAAGTAACCTATCTAGTCCGAGTCCATGGAGACGTGTGAAATGTCACTGGCAGCGTCTCCGTCGTTATCGTCCTCCTCTGGATCCTCTTCGGGATCCTCGTCAAAATCCTCTTCTCTGAGGTCATTGACCTCGAATTCAGGACCATCCTCCTGTGGAGGTTCTTCTATAAACTGTACAGCCCATGCATTGAGCATGGCGTCGCTAGCCTGTACCATCGCCTGAGTCTCCTCGTTGGCGACTCGGTTCTCCGTAATACGTCCATCATGCTCCTGCATGATGTCCACCATCTGCCCATGCTGACTCATCAGCTGGGATACCTGGAGACGTAGGGTCTCCACCTGCTCCTCCAGTCGATCGTTTCGCTCCTCCAGTCGATCGTTTCGCCCCTCCAGGCGATCGTTCTTCTCGCGAAGAACTCGAACCTCATCGGATAGCTCGCCACTCCTCCAAATCTCTCGCCGAGTGCAAGCAACGTGGGCCGCGAAGGCCTGCTCTAGTAATACTTCGAGTGGTGGTAATCGACGGCTGGGCGTCGCGTCGCCGGGGTATC
This sequence comes from Mikania micrantha, assembly GCA_009363875.1. NCBI lineage: Eukaryota > Viridiplantae > Streptophyta > Magnoliopsida > Asterales > Asteraceae > Mikania > Mikania micrantha. The sequence goes on from CM018684.1 coordinate 1,553,195, forward strand.
TGTATGGAGGTACCCTCTCCCCGATGATCCATTCCTGGATCATCATGGGAAGCCATCCCCAGTATCGGGCTCGTGCTGCGTCCCTAGCTCGCCTGTCCATCTCAGCGTCCACTTGAGCCACTATGTCGTGGACTCGTCGGCGGCTCTCAGTCAAGTCATCAGTCGCCGAGCGTCTGCTCGAGCTCCTGTTGGTGTCTTCGTTGTTGGCCATCCCTGTAAGTCTCAAGTTAGTAAACTATAATTCAATATAAGCAATAATATCATCAATGTGCAAGGTTCTATGTGTAGTGTCTAAAGTTGAGCAATGGCTATAGTCTAAGTTTACTACATGCAAACCTAGTTCTATATAACCAAGGCTCTGATACCAGTCTGTCACACCCCCAAATTCCCACTCGTGGTGTCAGTCCACGTGGGCGTGACGTGTCCAGAATCACAGCTCAAGGTCATATAGAACAACTCTATATGCGTTTACAAATCCAACGTTTGACACATACACTTAATAAAACAGTTTGCAGCGGAAAATGATTCATATCATATTGCAGCGGAAATCAAATGTTTGACAAAATGCAGCGGAGATGTAAATAGTTTAACACAACATTGTTTAACAGAATAAAAGTAAATTGTTTTCAAAATGACAAGACAGAATGCATGTAAGTTCTTAATGCTCGTTCCTTAATTTGTGCATTCCTGTCCTCCTGCTTGCCACGCTAGTTACCTGAGAATACCAGTTAGAAAAAGTGTCAACACGATGGTTGGTGAGTTCACAGGTTTTGATATACATATAGTAAGAAAGTGTGTCATGCTGTTTATCAAATGTTAGTACCGAGCCCTAGGCCCAAAGTGTCAGTGCGTCACTACCGAACTAGACTTGTTTGTCCTTGCCTCCGCTATGTCTCGTATACATAGCAAGTTAGGTCAGAGTTTGCACGGGTTATGACATCCAGTCAACATAGTGCCCCGTGGGGTTAGTCATTCCCTAATGGATCCATCCAAATCTACCACGTTGTTCGTACATTAACGGTAAGACTTTGTGAGGGCTTAATACGAGTTCATCACTTAATGTTTGTCCAATAAACCAGCATACACAATAGAATGTTTGTAATAGCAATAATGTTTGACTCGATGCAACTAGTATTCTCCCCCTATTTAAAAGCGTTTGAAAAAGAGTAAAGAGGGGCCGTAAACTCACCTTAGTGAAGTGAACGTAAGTATGCGTAAGCTCCTCAAATAGTGCGTCGGTCACCGGTAACCTATATCGTATACCGTACGTGAGTTCGTGTAAGTGACCGTGCTAGTGTTCGTGTTAGTGCTCGTGTTTGTGTTCAACAACCCTTGGTTGTTCATGTTTGTCCGTGTCGGTCCACAATGACCGTGTTTGCTCATGTTGGTCCACATTGACCGTGTTTGACTGTGTCGGTCCACATTGACCGTGTTTGACCGTGTTTGACCAGAGTTGACCGTGTCAAGTCAACGACCCGTTGGTGAACCGTGTGACGGTTGTGAATCGTGTAGCAATCGTGTAAGTGTTTGTCGTGTGCAAAACACGCAAGTCGCGTCTATGGACAACTTACTATTTATAGTAAGTTTCCATTTTTGGAAAGTTCACAAAGCATATCGGTTTTAAAGTTCTAGCATGCTCGTTAGTCCTATGTGATCATGTTAACACATAACACATCATCATACGAATTCACATAAGTCGTTTATAAAAGTTAGTACATAAAAGTTTCCTAAAATGGAAAGTTTCCATTTATAGCATACGTGACATCGGAAACCATCTAACTTAGCATCTAATCATCATGTTATAGCATATTAAGTCATTTAGCATGCTCAAGTCATACAACATATTCATAAGTTGGTTTTTGTAAAAATAAAGTTACTAAATATGGTAACTTTGTGGTTTTGCATAGAAATAACCATCTTAACATTTCCAAACCATTTTCTCATCATCAATCATCATTTTAAGTCATCTAGCACCATATAAACATACAAATATGGTCTAAAACATCATCTAACAACATCTTGACCCGAAAAGTTACTAAATATAGTAACCATGTTGAAAATGACTATAATCACATCAAAATCACATTCCTAAGTTTCTAATCATCATAATATCATTCAAATAACATGTTCATACACATGCATGCTCACCATTTTCACCACATCACCATCTTGTAAGTAAAAAGTTTCTAAAATTAGTAAGGTTCCTATAAATCATGTTTTTAACCATTTCAACACAATCAAATCATGAGTTATCCTTCTAATATAATCAATAAACATCTATCAATGATCAAAATCACTCCGATAGTCATGGATCATACATGCATGGCAATACAATGTCACAAAACATCCTTTTGAGCACCAAGTCTTAGACCCATCATCTTAAATCGTCATAAAACATCATATAATCATTGTAGATCATCAAATACAGCAGGTTTATCAACAAACCCAGAAACAAAATTCGTGTTCATGCATCCTAAGTGCTTGCATGTGAGTGTAAAGCCTTGCATGTGTGTGTAATGGTGGTTTTAAGCTACAAGAAGTGTTGTACTACCTTCTATGGCTTCAAGATTGCAGAGATGATGATAAGAACAACCTCTAATCGCTTCTGGACTGCAGGTTCGTGTAGTGAGAACAAGGTGATGGTGGTCTCCAAGCTTCAATTCCCTTCTCCTTCAAGTTCTTGACAACTTCCAAGCTTCAAGCTCCAAGGATGAGTCTCTAATGGCTTCCAATGGCTGAACCAGAGGGTTTCTGTGTGTTTTGGGGAAGATAAGCTCGCATGGTGGAGTATAGAACCGGTTATAATGAATATACATAGGGTAGCAATGATGTTTGTGGTGTTCAAGAAATTTTCTGCGATTTTAGCTGTCAGGCGTATCGCCTGACGTGTGCCATTGGCGCCAGGCGTTACGCGCGGGTGCACCAGATGAGGCGCTCAATTTTCCATCCGCGCGTATCGCCTGAGGTTGAAGGCTCGGGTCAGGCGTACCGCCTGGCCCATTTGTCAAGCCCAATAAGCTTGTTTTGTTGTTCTGGGCCCATTCTCGCCTGTTTCTCGACTGTAGAACATCGTTCGAGCGTCGTTTGGACTCTAATAGTCAATTACTAGCCATAATTGACTTGTGAGGTGCTTCTGTGCTCAAGTGTTGTGATGTTCACCAACGTTCGTGTGTTTTGACACGTGTGTGCTGTTTGCCGATAGTTCCTTGAATTTTCTTGTCGTGTCTCAATGTTCGTACTGTCGTGCCACGTGTCACACTAAATTAAACTAATTCTAGTGCCACGTGTACATAAGGCATTTAAATAAACATTTAAATAAATGAGAAGCTGACCTGGAAATTACGGGGTGTCACAATATCATACAATGTATGATAATGTAGGAATCTACATTGCATTAGATTCCCAATATAAGGTTGATGACGCTCTTGATTAATCAGAATAATCTCGGGTTAACCAAATAGTTAATGTTGTTGATTATGATACTGTAACAGTTTCTAGATAATTTAATGGCTTAGGAATGATCAATCCTTGTTATTGATTACCCGAATATCATGAAATATCACAATGTAGCATCAGAATAGGTGTAATAACCATTCTTAACATATTAATCTGACTGTTATCATAAACATCAGATAATCGTTCCAATGAGTATGTTAATGATCGTGATTAGTTTGAAACACTTGGATTTAACCTTGCATTTCAAAGATTAATCAAACTAATCACCTACATTGTTATAATCAAATGGTTTAAACCATTATAATCATGGGTATGATTTCATGCAAACCGGGCATTACAACGGATCAAAACAAGGATTTAACCGTTAAAACTTCGTGTTCTTTGTTTATAATCAATCCTAGCCATTATCTAGGCAATAATCAACAATCCTAACTATGTCATTACGTTCAAATTCAAGATCTAATCAATCATTATCAAACTAGAAGGTTTAAACGGATCATTACCTAATCTGACGGATATCTGTGGTTAAAACAACGATCAGAGCTTGTAGAGATGATCCCTGGTATGATTGGTGACTTCTGGTGGCTTCAAGATGGTGTTTTGATGGTGGTTTGGCCGGAGTTTTGCTCTGTGAGTCGAAGGTGTTCGAGAAAAAGAAGATTACTATCTTCTGCATGGAAATATGATGAAGTAGTCAAGTTTCTCCACCGCCTCACCCGTCGCGTACCACGGCGGGAAGCCAATAGGGGCTTTGCGTACCGCAAAGATTTTCGGAGGAATCTTAGATATTTTACATGCATCGCGTACCACGAAGGACTCTCAACCCCTCCATCGCGTACCGCGACGAGTCCAGTCGTCCAACACTTAGAAATTTTTCTTCGTTTTTCGATTCCGGGCAATCCAGGACTCCGTTTTGTGCACGGTTTTCGCCCACGTTCATCATTTCTCGCATACTATCGATCTGTAACAATTACAATTATTAAATCAACGTGGATTTCTAGAACAATCAAATGTGCTCACATCATTGATGACGTAATTCTCGTATGCAACTGTCACACACCATTAGTTCGTTAGAACTAAGTAAGATTACCCCGCCATTTTCTCAAGTGTATTCCATAACACCATGTGGATACACTAATGATGTCCCAAATAAAATTTGGTAACATTATTCAATCGAATACTTCATGATTTATTAACGGGTCGTTTTCACCCAAAACTCCTTAATTCTCCCATTCATGCACAATCATTATAATTAAACACAATACATATGTGCACACAAAACTCCAGTTGTGCATCATATTTCCCAAAGTCAAACTTAAACAATTTGACTCTTGAAATTAGAAGTCTACACTCTTGTAGATCATCTTTTGTTCACACACCTTATGAATCTACTACATTGGATTTGCAAGTCTTATGTTCACACATCTTGTGAATCGAAGCATGCACATAGCCAATTTAATGTCTACACTTTTGCAGATCATAACCTCCACATTATGATGGTTGTTACACTCTTGTAAATCAACTCAATCATTATTACTAGTTGAATGTTTACACACCTTGTAAATCATTCAACTACAATAACCGCACTAACCATAACCATTTATATCAAATTAACTCAAAACAACAAATCACATATATAACCATTTATATCAAATTAACTCAAAACAACAAATCACATATATGCTAAATGTACAAATACTTGTAGTGTGGACTCACCCAATCCTACAACTACAAGTTCAATCAAATAGGTAACTTACCTTGATTTGGAGAGCTATTAACAATCTCCAATTCTTTTCCAGGCTTTCTAGATCTAGATTCACCTCCTCTTCCTATTATATATCCACATATAACAAGATTTAACAACATGAACACATAACTTGTGTTGTTTATGTATCTAATTCATTTGACCTGTTTTACTTTTCAAATTAAGTCAAAACCTCATTGAGGCTTTTTATCAAACAATTCATGTGCAAAAACTAATCTGCCCATGTTCTAAGCCATATTCAATTATCAAAATTCCATATTTTGTAATCTGTCGCTTGACTTCCATCGCCAATACCTAGTTGCAAATCACACGTATACAACTAGTTTCAATACACTCAACACCCATACATACTGATTCAAACTCATTTGAATCTCATTCATTGCTATGTGGCATTTAGAAGTCAAGTCATCACTTATAATCAGCTTATTTATGCCAAAATCATTAACTTCCAAATCTCAACATTTAATCAAAACACTTGAATCAGATTAATCATTACAAAGAATGATCCAACTCCATCATAATCATAATTTAATCATCCTACTAGTTATCATACTTAATAATATGGATTTCATTACAACCGGACATTATGACGGGTCAAAATCAAGATTTCACCGTTAAAACATCTAGTTCTTCATTTCTAATTATTCCTAGCCATCATCTAGGCAATAATTATCAACAATAATCATTATATCATGCTCAAAACAATATTTAATCCATATTCTATCAAACTAGTAGGAGAGATTGAATCCTTACCCTCTTTTTAACGGATTTCTGGCTGCGATACAACGATTCGGACTTGTAAAATTGATCCTTAGCTTGAAACAGATGTAACTATGGTTTTTGAACTGAATTTTGGTTGCTGAAGGTTGATTAATTCGTGTCTGTGTGTGTTAGAGTCGAGAGAATGAAAAAAATAAAATCCTTCATGAAATCCTGACAAGGGATCTGCCAAACCGCCACGAGACAGGCGCATCGCCCCGCGTGGGCGTTTGGCCCGGGGCGTAGCGCGTGAGACCATAAATCTCATATATTTCTTTCCTTCCGCGCGCATCGCCTAGCGTGGGTGTCTGGGGCTAGGCGTACCGCCTGACATCACTGATTTTGATATTTTTGTAATTTTCTTCGTTTTGCGATTCCGGAGAACCCGGAACTCCGTTTCGCGTAAGGTTTTCTCCCACGTTCATGATTTCTCACATATTTTCAATTTGTAGCAATCACAATCGTTCTATTAATGATTATTTCAAACATATTCGATTGTTAAAACCGGTTGTTACAGTTTTGCTCGAGCCTTTTGTTGCACTTCATCGTTCCACCACCACGCCTCCCTCTGGCCGCCTCCGTTTCCAGTTGTCATCCCCAAGGTCTCTCTTGCTACTATTTTCACATTTTCCACCATTGCCTCCCACATTGCGTTAGCGTCTTCGTACTGTACGCTATCTCTTCCAACTATAACCTTGTCCTTGAATACCTGGATGTTATATCCTTTTAGACTGCCCCATCTAATCCTAGGTTTATCTTTTCTCCCATCCATCAGCTTATTTTTCATGGCAATATCTGTCACTAAATGCTTGTGTTGTGATGCCTCCTTTTCGCTTGGGAAGACTTTGCAATCCAACCACGTGCTACGCTTTTGTCTTTGTATCAAGAGGTAATCAATATGTGTCCTCCACTGCTAAACGTGATCAGGTGAGAATCCTTTTTTTTGTAAAGAATGAGTTTATGATTCCTAGATCATGGGCCATTGCAAAGTCCAGTAGGCTATTGCCACTCTCGTTTCTAGACCCGAAACCAAAGCCTCCATGTATGGATGAGAAATCGTCGTTTTCCTTTCCAATATGACCGTTGAAGTAGGGGTGTCCATAAACCGAACGAACCGTTTATAACGAACCGAAGACAATTGGTCGGTTTTAAAAGTTAATGGTGTGGTTTATGGTTTGGGTATTTTAAAAACCGAGTGGTTCGGTGCGGTTTACGGTTTGCATTTTTTTAAAACCGTATAAACCGCTCCAACCGCATATTAGCATATATATATATATATATATGTATATGTGTATGTGTGTGTGTATATATATTTTTTATTTAAAATATTATTGAAAACTTAAGAGTCTTTTCGTTGGTCTAACAAAATATATTTTATTGTTATTTTTTTAGATTTTTCTAACATATTAAATCTTTGTACGGAACACATTAAATGACAACACAAGCATGAAATGATGTTTGAAAGGTATGGAGACTAGAAGCATTTAAAATAACGTACGACTTTGAAGCGTATTATAAATCATTGTAACTGATCAATATTGTATCTAACATATTATCACTCTTTTTAAACTACTTTTGTTATTTTGATAATGGTGGACATTTGTATTATGGTTTTTGACTTTTGAAATGTGAATTTAAAATGGATTATGTTATTTTGTATTATTATATTATCCGTTCTCTACTGCTTTTTTATAGAACCGTGAAACTGCAAAAACCGAACCGTAAAACCGTGAAACCGTCAATACCGGTCGCGTTGGTTTCCCTCACTTACGTGGTCGGTTTAATTTGTCATTTTTTGAAACCGCAGTTAGTGTTTGGTTCAAAAATTTTTGCAAAACCGACCGAACCGCACCGCAGACATCCCTACGTTGAAGTCACCTCCAATACAGACTTTCTCGTTATTTGGTATGTTTCTCATGACTTCGTCCATACAATTCCAGAACCTTCTCTTCTCATCCTCCCCTAGCCCAACGTGTGGTGCGTAGGCGCTCACCACTGCTACCACTTCCTCACCTAGCACCATTCTCAGCACCATAATTCTGTCATTGTACATTCTCAGCTCGACCACCGTGTGTTAAAGCTCTCTAGCGACTAAAAACCCCATTCCATTTTTTGTTCTATTTGCACCTAAGTACCACAGTTTGTATCCATTGTACTCCCCTCTTCTTTTCCCTTTCCACCTTGTCTCTTGAAGGCAAGCTACTTGCACTCTATGTCTTTGTAATGCATCCACCAACTCCAACAGCTTTCCGGTCAGTGTTACTATGTTCCACGACCCTACCCGTAAGCGATGTCCCCCATTTACCCCCTACCCACACCTCCCCTCCCAGGACACGATCTCAAGGAAGCATAGTGAACCCTGTTATCTTTACTGTCAAATCAGGCACACCACAATCAAAGAGGCTAAGTGTATGCAAAAATGAAACAGGGAGCAGAAAAGCACACAATGATCAGCAGATACCGCACACAATCCACAAAACAAATTACCAAGAGGTGCAATGCAAACAAAGACAGATGCCCCAAAAAAATGTAAGACTTGACTCTACACTTTTGTCAAACTATAGCAATAAAATCCAACAAGAGATGAAACAATCTCACCGCTGGTTGCCCTATAACCTGTTGTCCTTGTAACCACCGCTTGTCCCGAACCTTCGTCGGAGATTTTATGTCTGAAGTACCTGCAGAACAATAACAGCAGTTGGACCCGTCCCCGAGTTAACCAGTGGTCTGAGTGGTGTAACTGGTCGTTTGGATTCGTCACTGGGTTTAGAATGGTCGGTCAGTTGTGGGGTGATTTTTCCGGCAACTGATGCAGGTGGGTTTAGAATGGTCGTTGAGGGTGTGGTGTGGTCGGTCGGTTTTGGGGTGAGTTTTCCGACAACTGATGCAGGTGGATGTATTGCAGTGGGGTGCAGCTAGGGTTCTGGCGATTGGTGGAGGTGAGTGGTTCGTTGGTTTGTGTTTCGGTGCAGGTGAGTAGTCCGGCAAGTTGTACAGCTAGGGTTTTCGATTGGTCGTCAGGTTGAGAAACGTCTTGGGTAGCTAGGTGAGGTTCGTATTCCGACCGGCCGGTCTAGGGGTGCAGTAAGAGGAGGTAGAGGGAGAGAACGAGAGAGAGAGAGAGAGAGAGAGAGAGAGAGAGAGAGAAGTAGAGATAGAGAGAGAGAGGGCGGATGCACAGTACCTGGTGATTGACGATGGACGGCCGGCCGGCGGAGGGGAGGTGCGACGGTCGGTTTTCCGGCCGACGCTTTACCTGTTTAGGTTATTACCGTTTGTTTATGTAGAAATCGTAGGGTAGAGAGAGAAAGTTGATTACAGTTCCCAAAAATAAATAACTAATAATTTATTATTATTATTATTTGAGTTAAATGTCATTTTAATCCTTGTGGTTTGACAACTTTTGCCATTTTCGTCCCTGTGGTTTGAATTTTGCCATTTTGGTCACTATGGTTTCATTTTATTGCTATTTTCATCCCTATGGTTTCCATTTTATTGTCATTTTAGTCCAATTAAATTTAAAATTTTGGACTAAAATGGCAAAATTTATCAAACTATAGGGATGAAAATGGCAATAAAATGAAGCCATAGTGACCAAAATGACAAAATTCAAACCACAAGGACGAAAATAGCAAAAATTGTTAAACCACAAGGACTAAAATGACATTTAACTCTTATTATTTTTTTAATGGCTTGATAGACGAGATTTTAACTATGCCCTGAGAATCTTAGATTTGACGTTCTGAGTCATATGCTTGAGCCCACCTATTAGGAACCTGAAAACTGGGTAAACCTTGTCTCACCAACCTAAGACCTACCATAAGAAGTAAAAGGGTAATTATTAAACTACAAGCCCTTAGTTAAATAATTAATTATGTATATTAAAACCGATGAGGCATTGCCTCAATGATATCCCAAGATTCTTTCAAATGGGAGGTCTTAGTTCAAATCCTTCCCACAGCGAAATAGGGGTCTGAGGGGGGTCAGGGGGTTTTCCCAGTGGGGTTTCCTCCTGGGGTGCTTGTAGTGGCTCATGTGAGGTCCAGGTAAATAGACCTTGGTGACATGGTTTGGAAACAGTGGGTTCACACGATTGAGACATTCACCGTTCAAAAAAAAAGTATATTAAAAAAAACATCTGTTTTTTTCATAATGACACCATTAAACCGTCTAACATTTCTTTAACCCTTTTATCTCTAGGATCTTCTGGACCAGAATTTTAATAAAAACCTAACCTTCAATTGCGATTTGTGTGTCCAAGCGCGGTGTCATGAATAAATCTACATTTGACACGATAATGATGGTTCCGGTGTGATTTATCTTTCGAGATCGATTACAAAGCATTGAATAATTGTTTGTTGATGAAGATTCATTCCAAATACCATTAAAAAAAAAAAAAAAGATCCTCAAAATTAGAGTCAGTGCCTGAATCAACGTTTGTTGTTAATGATGATGAATCTAGCTTGATTTGTCTTTTGAAATTGATTATAAAGCATTGCATAATCGGTTGTTGAACCATCTTCATCCTAAAGTTATTTGAAACCTTGAAAAACCTTCAGAAACTTTACACCCAAGCAGAGTTACAAGCTATGTTTAATGATGATGATGGTTCTAGTATGATTTGTCTTTAGAGATTGATTAGAAAGCATCATTAAAGCATTGCATACTTGTTTGTTAAACTAAATTCATCTAGATTCGTTCAAAACCCTAAAAAAAAAAAAAATCATGATCATGATTTGTAATCACAATATTATTAAGTAAATGTTTGTATATAAACTTCCTAAGCATGCTCCAGGGGGGCAAACCGTTTCTTTTTTTAAACTGATTCCAATTCCGGTCAACAAAGTCAACAATCGGTTCCGGTTTCAGCTCCAGTTTTTGACCGGTTCTAGTTTGGGTTTGGCTAGATAAAGGTGGAACCGGTTCCACTTTTTCAATTCCGGTTTCTCTGAGAAACCGCAACCTCCTGTACCCATCGGTTCCGATCGGTGTTGTCGGTTCCGGTTCTGGGTTTTTTGCCCACCACTAGATCAGGCTGCAACATACAAGTGATACAAATTCTAATTTAACCAAAAATTTAATGTGTTGATATATCATATTCACTAAACTTGCCCTGTAACCAGTAGGTCTTAAAAAAGTATTAACAAGCAAGGGATTTTAAAAATGGACATAAATTAATTTAAACTACCACCTCTTTCTAGGCGTTGATCTCAAGTATCATGACCTACATAGTACATGCTTTACCAAAAGTATGAAAAAACATGGTGGATCAAAAATTCAAGTTAAGTAAAGATAATTAATGGATTCACCAAACAGCATGAATGAATGAGGTCATGTTTGATGCATATCACAATCATCTATAAAGATTGCAGGGGGCCAACCCCAATATCATATACAAATCACCTGCTCATTTAGCCATCTTTAGGTTCAACAACCATTTGAACAAAATCATACACAAAAGATGAATGCTTCTTGGTGAACACTCGAGATTCGGGCTTAATCTCGCTTTTGAAGAAAATTAAGTCTATAATCTTTCAAACCAACATTACAAAAGCCCCATAACAAACAAATGTTAAACCTCTAAATTGGCATTCACAAATAAACAAGACTCCCCCATCTCCATCAAGAACAAAGCTAATGGTTTCATCTAAAGATGGGAGATGACGCTAATCTCGTTAGAAAACAAAAAAACATAAAACAAAAACATGTACATTGGAAGAAGACTCTACACAATCATCAACCCAGCCTTGCCACTAAAAAACCCAAATTGAGAAATTGAATGACCTAAAAGTTCTTTGAACTCCGGATGCTTGCTTGCAGCACAAGAAACAGTCATGGTTGGTAAAATTATACTTACCAAGTGAGAAATGCACTTTCATCTCTCTCAACCAGCTGATATCACACCTAACCTGTCAAAGGGATCACCATACAATAGTCTACAGCAGAGCAGTATACAAAATAATACAGGTGGTGAAATTGTGGGGAGTCAGTAACAGGCAAAACAGGACGGGTCATGACGTCATGCTCTTGGTTTTAAAAAACGCAGAGGGCTCTGAGATGTTTTTGTCCCAAAGCCACACATAGTTAGAGCTTCACATACACAAGACATGCTATATACACAAATATATAAGCTTTATATACAACCAAAAGCTAGGTTTCTCCAATCCATTTACATATAAGCAATTATATTAAGTCAACCATCCATAAATTCTTCATTGCTTTGGTTGTTTTTACATATCAGCGATAAAATTTGACCTAGATATGCATGAGGCATCGCCTCAAGTCCCTATGACGTTTTCCACATAATCCCGTGCCTCTAGCGGGCTTTTTAAAACCAAGGTCACGCTACATTTGTCTCTTTATTGATGCATGTAACTATGTAAGCATAGACAGGGCCACCCACATATCAGTCTAATTTCATTTGTCAGTTAACTTGAAATTTAAAAGATGACAAAGTCCCCTGCTTTTAAACCTTTTGTCACGTATATAGTGGTAAATCAACAAAAATGATCTTGAATCTTACTCAAAATAACCCTAAACTAAATTCTAAATAAATTTGGAGAAATGTCAGATTACAACCTAGATTAGACAAAAGCTTTAACGTAGGGGCCTTACTGTACTTTTGCAATCTTAAATGTGGTAGAATATAAAAATAGATTAAATATTGTCACTCTCAAAAAGATGTTAATACTGCCAATTTCAGAACTTGCCTCATAATCATGCTCTGCTCTAAGTCAGCTGCACTTATAGAAATTAGTACCATCCCGATTTCAGCATTGGCTTCATAACAAAAAACCAAAAAAAAAAAATATTAGGTCCCTTGCATTTTAACCAACGAAAGAAAATTGATTTTAAAAAAAATGATAAAAGGATTTCTGAATAACAGAAACCAGAAAAAGCCCTTCTCATCTTCTTGTCATCACAAAAGCTGCAATAATTTTTTTTTCCAAACACTCAGAAGCCAAAAGATAATAAAAATAATTAAAAAATACTAATCTTGAAAAAAAAAAAAAAACCTCAATTCCAAACACCTGGATTTTATCCCCCGACAACTCATCTACAGCCGATTGAAAATATTCCTCGCTTGACTCCTGACTGTTGTTTCTGGTAACAAGACTTGTTTTTTCAGGCCCAGCTTCCTCATTTGTAACTATACTGGACCCTGAACTACATCCAAAGAACCCAATCTCCTCACTCTTAAAATTACTCTCAGGTTCGGACCCACTAGCTAATGAATGGCTATGCATATCCGGAGAGACTGAATCATGGCTCTGCGGGCTCATAAATGGGCTCATGATTGGGCTCGGGCTAATTGATTTCCTTCTTTGAGGACTATCTCTCTCAATGTGACCTTCATCTTTTCTCTTTATACTCGGTTTCTCAGCCGAACCACAAACAAGCTGATGATTCACGGCCCGCGGAACTCGAGCCCGTTTATAACCATCTGGAAACACATACAGTGGAATTTGCTTTCTACGAACATGCGAAACAAAAATCTCCATCCCAGGCTTCCAAAACATGTACATGTTAATTGAATGCCTAAACTCATCAACTGTACCACGGATATCAAATTGCTGATTTTCTTGAATTATTTCACCTTGTTTTCTTTGTAACCCCATAAAAAAGGCATTGTGTGAACATTGTTTTGAAGGATCAACATATTCATGTGGGTATGGATGGCATTGCAGCTTCCCTTGTGTGTCTCGCTCGATCTGAATGGCAAATATTTAAAAAAAAAAAAGAAAAAGAAAACAAAAAAGAGTATGATTGATTTTATTCTTTCATAATTACCCAATCCTGCCTCTGAACTGTTTGCATAAATAGATTGATTTTGGGTTGATACAATACTAATAACAAGTTAAATTGGTAAACTAAAAAAATAAACAAAAGAAACTGGTCAAACGCTTTCAAAATCACCCAAAAATTTTTTTCGATATGTTATAATTGATAATTAAATATTTGTAATCATACTTAATTAAGCTATAAATTTTGAAAACAGGATACAAGTGTTTGGCATTTCAAACCAACCCCTTATGATGAGCACGAAATTAACCGGTTTCGACTCAACTGATTCAGCCATTAGTCTGTTACTTCAAAAATAGTGGTGTGATCATATTTCATTATTTAAATAACTTTAAAAAGGTAACACTGGTCATCCCAACCCAACCTCTTTTGAGTTTTGACAAGCCAAAACTAAATTACAAATTTCAACTCTAACTCATTATAGCCTATTTCTTTGATAACAGTCTTTGTAATCAAATTTAATATATTAATTGTTTGAAACACTTAGAAAAGGTACAAAAGTATTGGCCAGTCAACACTATCTGATCTAACCTAACCTGATTTCAACTTTCAACTTAGACCATTATAACTGAACCCACCAAACAGCTTATTAATATACTTAATTAATATTTCAATTGTTTCTAAAAAGGCACACGTATGTTGACACTCAACCCAACCCAACCCAACCCAACCCCATCCCCATATGAATCTGCCAGTTTGAGCTCAGAACTGTTTCAATGCTATCTTGCCACCTATAGGTAGAACTTCTGTTAACCTCGAATAAAGGAACCGTAGCCTTTTTTACTTCTTTAATTTCCAAAGGTTGATTATTTGAAGGGTAAAACATTACCATCAAAGTCAACTGCCTCAAACGAGACTCTACCCAACCTTTCCAAGCCCGTAAATCATCTGGGTCAGCAGCAACTATGTCAACTTGCAAATAGTTTTTGTAGCACTCGAAAAACATGTATGGCTCAAAAAGCAAGGGCCACTGGGCTTTATTGAGTTCTATTTCCTGGAAAATGACAGTAACAGTTACAAACAGTACACCAGCCAAGAGAAAGTATATACTAGAGGTGGCAATTTAAGTTCGTTTCGGATAAACAGTTCTTTGAATTATCAGATGTGCTGAATGTGGGGTGAAAGGAACAAATGCCACCTAAATGCATTCACAAAACATGAATTATTTATAAAGGGATTTCCTATATGTGCAAATGTAACCTAAGGGAACATGTTAGCAAGCATTTCTTTAAAAAAAAAATTTCTTGTATAATCACTAATTATAGACGATCATTTATACTCTACCAAATTCTCCCTCGCATTAATAATTCACTATTAGGGCTGTAAACGAACCGAACGTTCAGCTAACAGTTCGTGGACCGTTCGGCCGGAAGTTCGTTTATGTTCGTTCGTTTAATAAAGGAACGAACACGAACAAGAAATTCCGTTCGTTTAGTTAAATAAACGAACATGAACAGAGGTCGTGTTCGTTCATTTGTGTTCGTGAACGTTCGGTAACATGTTCATTTACGTTCGTTTATGTTCGGTTAAGTTCATTTATTATATTTATTCATTAGATATGTTGTATAATTTTTATTTTTATTTTTTAGTTTAACGCCATTATATTTAAGTTATTTTTAGTTTAATACTGTAATATTTTAATTTATATATTTACAAATGATTATCTCCAATGCTTGAGATTTAGAATGTTGATTTTTATTGTTTAAATAATATGTGTTCGTTAGCGTTCGTGAAGCAGCTAAATTCCTTAATGAACGAACACGAACAAGAATTTTCGTTCGATTAGCGTTCATGAACCGTTCGTGAACAAGTTACAAATTAAACGAACGAATATGAACAAGGATTCGTTCGTGTTCGTTCGGTTCATTTACAACCCTATTCACTATTATTAATTTATTATTGTTTTTCCTTCCCAATTTTCATGTTTTTTCCTCCTACAAACATTATATATTCTATAATTACAGTTTTTTGTGATAAAAGATGAAAATCTATATTAATGTTCATTTCCTGGTCAAACATCAAATCTCCATATTTTCTTGATCTTACAAATTTAATGTTTTTTACTTACAAATCAATATTCAAAATTTGAAATGATTAAATATTAAAAATATAGAATTCGTGTGTGTGTGTGTGCTAGTTTAATAAGGTGAGGCATATATAGTAGAACATACCAATTAAATAACCATTAATACTATTACTAACAAGCACCAACCATTTAGTATGCTTTCATAGTATGTGCAATTAGGAGTTCAGAATACAATTATAAAATCCAAGAAAAGAAAATAAAGTGTTAATGGTTTGTCTCAGCTTGTTCTGAACAGAATTAAAACAAATACTTATTTAAATCCATCACCAACCCACCCGTTTTGCCACCTCAAACACAACACCATCAGCATCTTACCTCACATATCTGATTACCGAATTGAAATTGATCTGTCATAACACGAAGCGTGCTAGTGGAGACATTATAACTAGAATTCATGCACGGGTAGGCAGGTGTTATGATTGGCATATGATGAGTTTTGTCCTTGGGATTCTTACGTGGGTCCCAGACAGTGCATCCAAGCTCATCCTCTTGTATAGCACAAAGCATGACCGGATTTGGCCATCGCCATTGTGTATAAACCCTAAAAAAACGAGAAACCAACATACTTGGAACAGCATTTGGATAAAATTGACATACCCGTGCCACAAGTAGGGCCCAGTTCACGCCACCAAGAAAACCAGTCACCTGAGATGGTTAGACAAGATGTTAGCCAAAAAAAAGTTTGGGTAGAAGCGAAACAATTAAGACAAAATAATGTTGCACATGACACGAATTTGCCAGATCAATCATAGTAAAGGTGGCAAGATGGGGGTCAAAACAGGATTAAATTAGCGACAGTTGTTTATAAAAAGTGTTGAAACAGACTGAATTGATCCGCAATAAATTTTTTTCCAACTTTCCAAGTTTTCTTTTAAATACTTAATTATATTATCGTAATAACAAATTTTGAATAAAACGATTTAAAAAGGTTATAAGCACTGAATATAAACAAAAGAATAAAGTATGAATTGCCTCATCAAACAGAGGAAGAGGTGGCAAAATGGGTTAATCAGGCAGGCTGCATAATGAGTCAAAATGAGTTCAGGTTAAAACAATAATTGTATTGGGTTATGCCAACCTGCAACCGCATTTTTTTATATTTTTTAGATAAGTAATTTGCTAGATATGATTAAATACTATATATTACAATAATAACCCAACCTTTTAAATAGGCCAAATTTCAAAAAACCCAATGAACTATTGCATAATTCACACACAATTCTCTGCATGTTATTTTTGCATTACTAAGAGCCTGGACAAACAAGATGGTCTTTTTGATAAGATTAGGGACTTGATAATGGAAAAAAGAACCTTTTCAATAAACCTTATAAAGTTATCAAATTTAATCATGTAAGAATGAAAGATTTTATGTTATATATAAAGTCCGAGGACTTTATCCATTAATTTTTAAAACACAAGGGATTTAATCATGCAAAAATAAAATCCACTAAACATGTGTGTAAATATAGTGAACATTAAAAAAATTCAATAGTTGCACTTTTCAAAATAAAATGATTTAGGAGATTTTCAAACATACAAATACTCATTGGATGACTTTAACCTGTTCACTCATTTGACACATTACCCTTTTTAGTTTATCCCATTAAATTGCAAGAGACAGAAACATGAACCCAAATTGACCCTTCTAAAAAACACAGATCAAGATCACCAACTCTAAAACATATGGAAGACAGAACCACAATATCACAATTCAACAGTTCAATTGTTCATATGTAAAAACATGTGCTGGCACAATCACTTACATTTGAATAAACACCACGCCTTTTAGCCCAGAACTTTAAGCAACGAAGTGTTGTACGGAAATGCTAAATTATATGAAAAAGAATGCAATGGAATGTAAGTAAAAACTTTAGAAACAATACAGAAATGCAAAATTTCTTAAGAAAGAGAAAAGGAGGAAATGTAAGCAGAAACTGTATAAACAATGACATGCAATTATCAACAGTCACCTCAACATTTGGAACAAGTTTAAGAATTTGGTCAGCAACCCTGCAGCCATTAAGACTACGAACCGTTGGCTCATCAACATTATACAACACGGAAACATCAGAGATGTCCAAATCCTGTTTTTTTTAAATAAAAAAGAAATAAGATCCAATTTAAGGCATGAGTTATACCCACGGTATGTAGTAATACAACACCAGTTTGTTCCTTTTTTCTTTAATTTGTATAAATAAATAAAGTATTAGATATGATTAAAACTAAATGTTAATCTATTGTTAAAAAAACAACTTTAAGGTTATAAGAATCAAAAATTTACTTTTTCTTATCATTTCTTTTTTAATTAAGTCTCTCAAGTTTACCCATTAAAATATTAGACAACCTATTTGAGATAAAAATGTTACCCAAATCAACCTTTTTCTAAGTAAATGTGTCCAAAATGAATCTCATGCTAATTTACATAAATAGAATTAACTTACATCAGGGACGACTAAACGAGAAATACTAGCATAAAGAAGATCAATAGATATCCCTTCAAACTTAAATCTCATAACTGGAACATGAGCACTTGGAACTGGTTGAAGTTCAGAAACTTCCTCCATTTTTGCCATCATCTCATGCAAAACAAAGAAAAAATCTTCCTGAAAAATTGGGGAAAAGAGTAAATAATCTAGATCAAAGGCTTTAAAAAAGCGTCCTTTTTGTAATCAACTAATCATATCAAAGTTCCATGCCCTTGTCAACAATAAAGAACAGGTAAATCATAAGAAAACTCACATCTCGATTCACATAAGATGGCCCAACACACAAGGTGTCAATGTCTGCCCCAGGACCATGAACCTAGCACCAAAGTTGGAGAGCAAAACCATTGATAATAGATAACATGCCTCTTATTGGAACATTGCAATACAACGAAAATCTAAGAATAGACAATTGTGAATAAATTTAGAAAATAAAATTAAAAAAAACAATTGTGCATGAATTTAGAAGATTAAAAAAATACATATGTTCATATTCATTAGCTTTTAGTGCTCATAATCTAGAGATGCCACAATGGACAGGCTAGATAATAGATCAAAAGAGGTCCAGGTCAATGAAATATTTTTGGTACAGGCTGCAGACTGGATTGACAATAAAAAATCTCGGTCTAAAAAACTTTTTTTTTTAAATTTATGCAGCATATGATTGCTAAAAATATATTATCTTGCTAATAAATTATTAAAGTAATTATATCATAAATAAACAAATCAAAACCACTTCCACTGTTAACATCTTCATATTCTTGGTGACTGGTGAGCCACAAAGTCATTGCCTTATGTGTGTAGAAACACCAACAAAATTGCATTGATAGTATTAACAACATTGGTAATTTGGTATTTACAAGCATATATACATTCTTACCCCAAGTCGATAAGAACCAAAAGTAAATATGACTGCATTTGCATCCTCCACCATTTGGTCCGAGTACCCTCGAAGGCGAGTAAGTTCCTTCACCCAATCAACAACAATCTATCCCACCAAATCAAATTGCCAAACAGTCATATAAACATCAAATAACCTTGAATGAACCATTTGAAAACATATGTGAAAACCAGGTAATCCTAAATTCATGGTAAAAAAATAAACAAAAAATAATACCTAGACAACACTACACATGCCCAAAATGCATGCTTTCAAAGAAAATACCATACAGAGTGAAAATTAATTCAAGCTAAGGTCACAGATTCGTCTCATCATTCCTCGAATCCTCGTCACTTCTATTAACAGTGTAATTTATGGCATTTAGGCTAACCGTAGTCAATGATCTATATTTAACATGATTTGATTTTAATGAATGTCATCTAGTTTACGTTGTTAGATTTAAATATTAATTACTTGTAAATGATTGCTTGCTGATGATTGTCAAAAATGTTAGATAATGATTAATGAATATTAAAAATGAATTCCATTGGTACTTATTGTGATGCTATTGGTAAGATTAATTAAAGGTAATTGTGATGTTTAACATAAAAAGCAGAACAATCTTACTACATGAATTAGCACCCTCATCATCAGAAGCTAATATGGGACCAAACTCATATAATATATTTGAAAAACTTCATAACAAGATTTTGATGATATAAAATGGATCACTCAAAATCTTGGTTTAAAGTTGTGCACATATTGTGCAATGCGCCCGTTGTGATAGTTGAATCATATCCAACGCATATTGCGTTGAGGCCAAGTTGCGCAATAATGTGCATACATGTGTTGTCAAAAGCCTTAAGGCGCGTGCCTAGGCCCTAAAAAAGCCCATCCCAGCAAAAAAACCCTCTGGAAGGGCTAGGCACAGATCTGTGTTTTTTTTTTCAACAAAAGTCACAATAGGCGCAAGGGTATTATGGCACAAACTTTTTTTTTAAAAAAAAAAAGCATTCTTATCTTTTTTTTGGGTTGTTTAAATTTTGGTTTCGATTGATTTGGTTTTGTTTTGATTTATTATTTTAAAAGTTATGCCTAGAAATATAAAACATTGGTTTTGAACATTCAGTATTAGACCTATTGGTTTTGAACATTTGGTTTTGGTTTTTGAAAGTTATAAACATTTGGTTTGTGAAAGAGTATTAACTTTAAATACATAATATACTTTTTTTCCACCTACGTAGCTTTTTTTCCCCTCAGGCTATCACTTTTATGCACCCTGCACCTAGGCCTCGGGTGAGACCTTTGCTCCTTGAGTGCACTTATCGCCTTCGACAACATAGGTGCATAACACGTTTTTACTTGGGTTTTCTCAAAATTTTGTTTCTTCTAATCTTGTTTCATCTTATATGATCACGTGCTATTGTTGTTCACTTGTTCATCATCTTGTTTCTGCTCAAGATCACACCTGCTGTCGTTTAAATGCCCCCATATTATATTATTGCCTTTGTGTTTGTATGTTTTTACTGTTAAACGCTTGCTGTTTTTACTCAAAAGTCCAAACAAGTTCTTTTTATCACATATATATTGAATTTTAGCTTATTGCTACTTAAGAATGTGCATATATTTGTTCTCCTTGGTTAGTCGGGTATTAGAGGTACCGAGGGTTTATCACATAAATGGATTCTCATGGACTCATGGTTATAAAAAAAAATGTGCATACATTTAGTTATTTACGCATGTTTTGAAAATTTAATAATTGAGCACATTAAATGCATGATGCGCTTGCATCATGCAGATGATTTTTGAAGCAAACTCATACGAGCGCATTGCGCAATTAAAACCAAGCCCAAAATGAAAAACTAGGGTTCTTAATAAACAAAATCTGCTCATCTAAGAAACTTATTTAGTGAAAGTTTTGCACTTGAGCAGCGTCATTTAAAGCATATGCAGGGAGCGCATAATCCCAACAAACTAAAACAAATATTCTAAGTAACCAACGTATTTCATGTCTACGTTAACAATCCGGATATTTCTTAATGCAATCTACTCACTACTGGTCTACTAGGAGCCCTCAAATAAACTCAAAACGAAAAACCTTAGCAGCCCACTCTCTCCTAGAAAAAGATAACAAAACCTATGGCTGTTTCATGTGCTTAACAATTAAGATAACGTGACGTGGATACTAAATTATGGTCAACTTAGCTAAATAACTTTCAATGCAAAAACATCATAAAAATAACATTAGATAGCTCTAAATTCAGTAACACTAATCTCAAGAACCTGCTTAATTTGACCAAGAACTTTCTCCCTGTGTGCTACTTCTTCTTGACTTTCATATAATCCAGCATCTACCAAAAACTTCAAAAAAATCATAGCAAAATGTAAAACCTTTAAATAAAAAAAATGAAACTCGTGATTCAGCTTTTCAAATCAACTTTCAAACCCTACCTTATTCAATTTTTTAGTTCTGAGTAAATCAGCCTCTGATGGCCCCGCTAGAGACAAGGGTTTGGTAACTCCATGCTGCCTCGGTGAAGCTAAAGCCTCCGAACCCACCATCACTAACCCAAGTCCAAAGAGATCAGATACAACAGAACCCTAATTCAGAAACAACCACTCGATTAACCAATTCTCAGAAAATTTTCAAGCGAGTCTCTGAAAATTGACCCAAGATGGTAATTTCAAACAGTTCGATTGGAGGATCCCGAAGAAACTAATATTACAACGACTGGATCGAAAACTGGGGTTTGATCGAAACCCTTTGGGATTAGGGTTAAAGGGATGAAAAAGATGGTTAATCTGTGGGAAATTAAAAAGGGGGAATCGATCGAAACCCTAGATTAGTGCACTTATGTATGATTTAGGGGTGGATTTAAGAATTACGATGAAGATTCTTGTGGTTGAATGAGGAAGAAGAAGCGAGCGGAAAGGGGGGAAGAACGCGTTCGTTTTGTCTCGCACATCAACTAATCAACTTATATTTGTCTTTATTTAAGATCTATAAAGAAGAATAATTGCAATGTTTTCACTTTTCAAGATTATATTTTTATTTTAAAGTACAAACTAAAAAGCTTAGATTTTTTTTTTTTTTTTACTTTTAAATGGAAATCAAACAATTTCATGAAAAGCTAGTTTATCTTTTAGACATTTAGACCTAACAATTTTTTTTTTTAAAAAAAAAAAAACAAGATAAGTAAACAATTATATGTTTGATTGGAATTAGTAACACCACAGTATACGAGTTAAAATGGATATATTTTAACGTAATACGGATTAAGATAACTAACCTAAAAATTATTTGAATAAAATAAATTTAAACGAGTAAAAATGATCAATAATCTTTAATGAGAAAATCATTAAAATTATTAAATAAATTATTTGTTTAATTAAAAGCCCATTTTAACTTAAATTTAATTGATGTTTTCTTAAACGAACCATATAGAGCCAAATTGATTTAATTTATAACCTATTTTGACCCGCGTTCATTGTAACCTCAACTATTTTGACCCGCACTCAACCTAACCTCAACTCATTTTGACCCGTTATCCTAGGTGTTGTTCAGGTTTTTTGATCGGGTTTCGGGTTTGCCGCATTGGATTGTTCGGGGTTTTTTATACCGATTACCGAACCTGGAATTTGGGTTTTGGTAATCTTGTACATCATGTTGGTATTGACCAGTATTCGGGTTGGAGCAACTAAATTACTTCAAGTATTGTAAAAACAAACTACCATATTCCGTTAGTTCACGACCTAATAATAGTTTATTCAAGGAGTCAGCTAGTATTAAAAAAGTTAACATTGGAAAACAAAAAAAAATACCAAATTGCTCTAAACAAACATATCAAATACATATCCAAAGGATCTGACCGTATTCGCTACAGAATCACCAGAACCTTATCAAACTCAGACAACCTTGAAAATTCTACCACCAATAATATTGATGAGATTAAAAATTTTGTTGACGGTAGATTTATTTGTCCACATGAATTTGTATGGCAAATTTCTAACTTCGTTTTACATGATAGGAATTTGTCGCTCCAAATATTATCTGCTCATTTGGAAGACATGCAAAACATAATTTATAAAGATAATGAACATCTTGACAAAATTCTAACTAATACTGCAACACGACGTACTGCATTAACCGAATGGCTTCACACCAATCAGATTGACCAAACTGGTTGTCGTCTTCGATATGTAGTTTATCACTCAGAGTATAGATGGGACCAATCCGCTAAAACTTGGATACGTAGAACATCAAACAGGGCCCTGCAATTGGAAGAATTATATATATATATACACACACATACACACACATCATGCTGCGGACGAAACCTTTTTATCTTCGGATGTTACTATCACATTAACGCAGTCGTCGTTCTTTTGCAGATATTCGGAGCGTATGCGACGAGATATTTCCAACATATCGCGCCACATGTGAAAAGCTCGGTCTTCTTCATGACGATAACGAATGGACATGTATATATGAAGATGTTGCTAGGTGAGCCACATCCATGGAACTACAATACCTATTTATCACATGCTATAGTTTTGTGACATCTCAAATCCCCGATTTATATGGAACACACATTGGCATACAATGGTGGATGGCATCGTACATAGAGAAGGAATAATAAATGTTGAGGATCAGATGAAATACGTCTTATATGAACTAGAATTGTTGTTACGCTTTGGAAGCACATCATCATCGCTGGCCGATTTCGGTCTTCCATTACCTAAAGCAGATGCTCTTTGTCTTCTTAGAAACAAACTACCAATGGAAGAAAAAAAACTACGACAGAGCGAAACTTGCATCTGAACATGAATTATTACGATCAAGCTTGACATCACAACAAAGATGTATATATGACCACGTGCTTACTACTTTAGAATCAAACAAACATATCCTTGCATTTGTCTATGGCCATGGTGGAACTGGTAAAACATTCCTATGGACAACAATCATTTGTGCACTACGTTCTGAAGGTAAAGTTGTCTTAGCCATTGCGGCCTCAGGAATAGCCTCATTACTTTTACCATCTGGAAGAACCATGTGACAACCGGTATACGAGCAACAATTAGTCAGAAATCCAAGGGTGTACACGACAACAATGAAGAAGATTGTGTTACGAGAGTGACGATAATAACAACAAACACCAAATCAAAATACAAGGATAATTCCTAAGACAGTTGGGGAAATCCATTGAATCACACAAACATAAATCAGAAGAAAAGACAAACACCTTGTGAGAGAAAACAATGAACAAAAATCTGAATAGATAGCATTTAGAGTATCGGTCCAACGAGATATCCGCATGGATGACGATACATATGGATATGTTGTTAGATATGATACGTTAAATGTAGGGGTGTGCTCGGTTCGGTTCGGTTCGGTTTTTGCCTACAACCGAAACCGAAACCGACATGGTCGGTTTTTTGTTTTTATGAACCGATCGGTTTTCGGTTTTTCGGTTTCGGTTTTTCGGTTTTTTTTGCGGTTTCGGTTCGGTTTCGGTACGGTTTCGGTTTTTTTTTTTTTTTTTTTTTTAACAATACATTTAGATATGGATAATTCGTAAAATAATGGACCAAAGAACAACAAACTACATTAAAACTAAATCATCATAGTGATGTCTTACATTAAAAAAAAAAACAAAGTTCAAAGCTAAACATTCAATAGTTTCAATCATCATCATCTTAAGAAATGGTAGAGTCTATCTAGTCCCAATCTTCATCATCAACGATCGATTCTTTGTGTGCTTTCTTCCCGTTAAATAAATCTGAAAGTGATATACAAATAATCATATATGTTAATTACTAAGTAAAAAGGTAAGGACGATAATTATTAGGGGTGTTCACGGTCCGGTTTTTACGGTTTTTAGGTTAAACCATAAACCGAACCGTTAATAACGGTTTTTGAATAGTAAAAACCAAAACCGAACCGTTAAAAATAAAAACCGAACCAAACCGAACCGTTATAAACGGTTTGGTTCCGGTTTGGTTTACGGTTTTGGCATGTTAAAAATAAAAAGTGAAGCATGTCTTTGAAAAAAAAACCTTATGTCACTAACGTGTCCAAAATTATAACATGTGTAAAAACCATTACAAAACCTGCTACAAAATACAAGAAGTAAAAAATATTTACTATTACAAAACGTGTTGTCTAGAAAACATGGTATCAAAAAATAAACCAACAAGTCTAAAAGCAACCAACTTACTTTCCAAAGTTACAAAACTTAAAGTTCTAACCAAACAATCAATAAGTTATCTAAATAGTATATACACACCAAAATACATATATACACACACATACATATATATATACTAGTGAAATGCCCGCGCGATGCTGCGGAAAAAAAAATCAATTAAGCTACTTATTTTGGCTCGTAAAAAGCTAAAACCACCTAATTTTTGTCAAATCAACCTTTTTAACTTGAAAAATTATTATGATAAAATTCATAATTTAAAATGTCAACTATTATATGACGAAAATATGAATAAGTAATTTATTTGATTTGAGAGATTGTTTTCTTTTATAGATATTATTTGACACTTTATTTTTTAAATTTATCAATATGGGACAAACTAAAAAGTAAAAGAAAACCATTTAGTTTATAGTTCTTAAGCTTTGTTTGTTGTATTTTATGTTCTAAGAGTTGTAAAACTCTTAATTTTAAAAGTTTTTGGTAAAAGACCATTGTGTCCTTCCTATATGTATTAAATAGTAGTATAGATACATACGGTCCGGTCCGGTTTTTTACGACCGGTTTTTGGCAAAAACCGTAAACCAAACCGTTCATTACGGTTTTGAACTTTCGAAACCGACTGACCAAATGTTTAGAAAAAAACCGACCGTGAAACCGAACCGATGACCGGTTTGGGCGGTTTCGCGGTTTCGAACCGAACCGTGAACACCCCTAATAATTATACAAAAAAAAATAAATAAATAATAATATTACCATCTTCAATGTTCTCCAAATTTTCAATCAACTCTTCTAGTTGTTGACCATGGATCTCGTTATCTTGCAAATCCGACGACGTAGACCGTAGCCAATCTTGTACACAAATCAAAGCTTCCGCGGTCTTAGGAGTAAGGGAACTCCTATATTTATCAATTGTCCGACCACCGGTGCTAAAAGCCGACTCAGATGCAACGGTTGAGATTGGCATTGCTAAAACATGTTTTGCAATTTGAGAGAGAATTGGAAATTTCATCGAATTTATCTTCCACCAACCTAAAACATCAAACATGTCTTCCCTTTTCTCCATTCCGTCACTCAAATATATATCTACTTCATTATTATCAACCTCCTTTCCACCTTCTTCCTCTAAAAACTTTAGATAACATTCTTCTAAGTCAACAAACGCATCATCATCAACCATGTTACATGTGGAAGATGTAGTCTTTGGATCTTTTGTTTTATCTAATTTTGACTTATACTCATCAAACAACTCCATCAATGTTACCTTCACTAGGTCCTTGATTTCTTGGACTTTTTTGGAACCTTTACCATGCATCAAACTTAAACAAAATCCAAGGTATGACATCTTATTTCGAGGGTCTAGAACTAGAGCCACGTACAATAAACAATTAATGTTATCTAAATTACTCCAATATTTTTCAAACTTTGCTAACATAGATAAACCCATGGCTTTCTTCTTCTCGTCAACGCTTTTAGACATACTTGCTATACTTGAATGCATTTTGCAAAGCTCAGAAAATAGCAAATTTGCAGTCACATATTTAGACCCCGAAAATTTATTTGTCACGTTATAAAAAATCTTCAAAAACTCCATAAATTGCCTATTAAGACAAATCAAAACATAAAAGTCTCATTTTTTTGTGGAAGGAATAAAAAAAAAGATTTACATACCTTGCATTCTCAAAATCATTTTCATCCGGTGCACCTTCAACTTTATCACTTCTTTTTCTCTTTCTTGACATTCTTGTACTCTCTTCATCAACCACTTCACTTTGAAAATATAATCTATAGCTCGAATCCACCGCATGAAGTCTATTAACAAATAAAAAAGAAAAAAAGATCATTCATGATGAAGATTTATTTTAAAATCAATTTAAAATTCTATATGGGTCCAAAATTCAAAAGAATACCTTTCAAATGCATTTTCAAACTTAAGTGCCGTTTCCAACATTAAAAATGTTGAATTCCATCGAGTTTCTACATCAAGGCACGGCTTCCTTTTGCAATCAATCTTTTCTCTCTCAACACAATCTTTAAAGGCTTTAAATCTAGTGGAAGATGATCTTAAATATTTCACCGCATTTCGAATCTTAGCTATGGAAGCAAAGTGTTCTTCTAAACCATCCTTGACCACAAGATTTACAATATGTGCATTACATCTTAAATGCAAAAACTTGCAATCCAACACAGAATGGGGACCCTTAAGCATTCTACTTAAAAACTTAATTGCTCCATCATTAGATGAAGCGTTATCTACGGTTACCGTGAAAACTCTATCAATACCCCATTCTTCTAAGCAACGATATACCGATCTTCCTATAGTTTCAGCCTTATGATTCGATATTTGACAAAAATTTAGAATTTTTTTTCTAAGAACCCAATCATCATCAATCCAATGTGCAGTAAGACACATGTAATTAAAGTTTTGAACCGATGTCCATGTGTCGGTTGTAAGAGAAACCATTTGATCTTTTAAAAGAAATTTTAGTTTCTTTCTCTCTTGCTGGTATATCTTCATACAATCCCTAGCAATAGTCCATCTTGATGGAAACTTAAACATTGGGTTTAACTCCCAAACGAATTCCCTAAGTCCCTCATCATCGGCCACACTAAAGGGACGGTTATCCTTTATGCACATCTGTGCAAGAAGGTTTCTACATTTATCTTGGCTAAACTTGTGAGAAGTCAAGCTACCACTACCTTCTCCCAAACCTTTAGGCTTAAAGCTTAATGTAGATTGTTTGTTTTTGTCTACTTGTTTGTAATAAGGTGATGTCTTGCAATAAAGCTTCAAATGGTTGTTTAAGACACTTGTACCATTCTTTTTTGAATCAGCCGCAAGCAAACGTTTACAAAAGGTACATCTTGCTTTGTTAGTTTCCTTATCTTTTGTAAAATGGTCCCACACATACGATCGCTTAGTACCACCATGGTTCTTTTCTTGATCAACAGTTTGGTCAACACTATCGTCTGGTTCCTTTAAGTTTTCTAAATCAACATCAATTATCGGGGCATCATTTTTACTCGTATTTAGAGTCTCACTACCTGGTGCTTCCATCAAGTTGAATCTTTTTTTTTTCCTCTGATCTCTTTGTTGGTAACTGCCAAAACAAAAATTGAATAAGGTTTGAAGAAAAATAATTTCCTTAGTAAACAAAGACTCAAAAGAATGTATAAATTTTAGCTTAATACATTCCAAACGCCCAAGTGCCCAACACCTAGCCACCTTCTTCTTCCAACCAATATGTAATGATAAATACTAGTGAACTAACAAAAACATGTATGAAAAAAAAAGCAAATATCCACATCAACATTTCACATTTGAATCATGTATACAATTATGCAAAGAACCTCAACCTACATGTACTGCTATTATTTGTTTAATTAACAAATATGCATTAATCAAGAGGTTTCACACTTGATTGTATTTACTAAATTACACACAACAACAAGATAGATAAATATGGAATAAAGTATACAATCAATTCATATCCAGTTATCCACATACGCATGTGATTTCACAATAAATCAAAAAGGAAATCACAATAAATCGATAAAGAAATTATGATTTCTTACACTCAAAGAAAGAAATTCTGATTTCACAACTACTGTTTGATGAAATACTCCAACGAGGTTATATTGGGAAGCACACGAGTAGAGTTTTATACGTATCTTGCTAGCCCCCAAAACTCAACGGACACCGATTGTAAAATCATCAAACGATCAATAAAGCAAATGATCAATAAAGTAAACGAGTAAATGTGAGAACTTACGCCCACTGATTTCGTCACTGAATTCCGACCGGCACCTTCACGAGTTCACGTCTTCTTTGAGGTTTTAAAGCCTATGATCTTTGATTGCTGATATAGTTTTGATGAATGATGACCATGATTACATTCTTACAGAAAATAGATGAAGGGATTTTGAGGGTTGAAGATGAGATGGCTTAATAATCTTGTAAAAGAAGAAAGAAGAAGATGAAGGGAAGCAAGTGTGCAAGATATTGGAACTTGAAAAGTGCCATCATTTGTATTCTGGAAGATTTGGAAATCGGAAGAATTGACTTTTTAAGAGTTTAAAATAAAAATATTAAATATATATAAAATGATAAATAAGAAGGTCCTAAATCGGTTCGGTTTGTTCGGTTAGTCGGTTTGTTCGGTTTTTCGTTTCGGTTTTTCGGTTCGGTTCGGTTTATCGGTTCGGTTCGGTCTTTTATAATATGAAAACCGAAACCGAACCGAAAATTTCGGTTTCGGTTTTTTTCGGTTCGGTTTCTTTCGGTTATTCGTTCGGTTCGGTTTTTTAGGTTCGGTTTTTTCGGTTAATTCGGTTACGTTTCGGTTTTTTCGGTTTTTTGCACACCCCTAGTTAAATGATATCTTTACAGTACAAAACAATTTCAGCAACCAAGGCAAACACTGCTTTTGCATTGGTGACGATTCATACAAATGCAAACGTGAGTCTTACAACGCTGATAGAAAATAATAACAATTTTAATAACATTTCCACCAAAATAATTTAATAAACAATCAAAATTTTAATACACATAGCCATTCATACGAATAGGTTTATTCGGTGAAGCTTTACAACCACAGGGTCATTCGGGCGAATGGGAGTCATTCGTGCGACAGCACAGGTATAAAAACAACACTTACGTTTTTCAAACTCATTTTTCACCAAACTCTCTCAACCAAAACCCTTTTCGCCCCTCTCTAATTTTCTGCCATTTCCACACGAAATCGGACCATTCCAACGTCCAAATCATGTGTTTTTCAACCCCAACACCTCCATTTCAAGATTTCAACCATTTCCAAACCATTTCGGTCAAATACGAGCTCCACAGTGAATATCAGCACCGATCTTTGGCACCAAATCACTCCAAAATGTTTTGCCATCATTTTTCTCCATAAAAACACCATAAACAACCACCAATTTAAAAAATGGCATTCTTGGTGAATATGTAGGCGAATGAGCCATACAGAAGGCTCATTCGATTGAGAAAACTCACCAGAATGAACCTCTGGACGAATGAGCAACCACACGAATGACATGGACTCACTCGCATAGGATAACTATACAAATGAAGACACATTCGCATGAATGGATCACCAAAATGAGAGAATGCATTCGCATCATTCCATTCGTGTGAATGAAGGCCATTCGCACGAATAGGCCATTCGCACCAAGAGGAGACCAAAAATGGCTAAGTGTTGACGAACACCATTCGCATCGATAGAACCGAACCTTAGACCAAATTTTAAATCTAATTATAAATAAAACGAAATGAAAACACATTTTTCAAAATCACATCAAGACACTGAACACACAACCGCCCAACACTTAACTAACTAACATATAATCAATTAATAACACAGAATTCAAACAGAGAGAACGCATCAAGTGAGTGCATCGACGACCCGTAACCACAGGTGAGTTCATAGACCCCTCTTTCTTTAACTTATTGACTTCCAAATCATTTGGGCCTCAAAACATAAAACCTTTTATTCGAATGTTAATCAAATGAAAGTTATTTTTAAATAAACTTAAAAAGAGAAAACAACCCTCAACCTCTAATTAGAATGTTATTCGAATAAGTGCATATTCATTCATTTTACTAAGCATTCATCGCATCACCAACAACTGTACAGAAGTGTCCGTAAATCACGACAGTTCGAGGCTTTGTGCCCAACCAAGAGGTGAACCGACACAACTTGAGAGCTGATGTTACACATCCAAAACAAACAAACAACAATTTTTTATGGTATTTGTCTAGGGTAATTCACTAGAACATATGTCCACACAACACATAAGAATTCGTTGAGGAACTCTCAAGTAAGTCCCTTTTTAGAGTCATTTACCATTACTTGACACGGGTCAACCGACGGTAACGTAAATGGTACCATAGGTTTAACCAACCTCCAGTGATGAGGCTGGTACGTTACACGCATACATATAAAGGACAACTACTCGGATCCGTTCCATGGGAACTGATCAACAAGGGCATATCAGTTAGGTTTGGTAAATGATCACATGGGTGATATTACAGACAGACCACACTAATAACTAACCCAACAATTATTTCAGGTTTTCAATACAAACAAATTTTCAAAGATGAGTTTTGAACAATTTTTAAACGAGTACAAAACAAACAATATTAAACTACTAGAAAGGAGTGTAACTTTGTGATTTTCAAATAAACAAAACAAAACAAAACAAGTTTCCTATATCAGGAGACAAAGCATACACTCCTTTGAGTCCTTTCTCAAGACATTTCTTTTTCCAAAAACATATGTCGTGTTGTGTCGTGTCGGATAGAGGTACAGAAGTGACGAGGTCTGATTTCCATTAAGGACATCCTCGTGTATCACCGAAGTGGTGGTGGGCTAGCGGCTGAGTTTCGGCTCTACGTTTGCCCTATACATAAACTACCTTCGATGATTCGGGATGGTCGTAATAATGAGGTTCAGATCGAAACACTTGTGTAATTCATTCGTGTTTTTAATGCCATTCAAACCTTTTTCAAAACCTAATATTTTTTTAAAAACTCACGTGAGCTCACCAACCTATTGTTAACAGATTTTTACATGTTCTCAGGTGAAGAACAGGAGAGGGCAGAATGACTTTTAGAGAGAGAAAGATAGGATACCTTAGAGGAAGTTACAACTCCTGCATGGAATCTTACAAGGCCTCACAGGCTATAAGATTCAAGACTTGCACCTCTGCAAAACATTTTTGCAAGACATCTGGGATCACACCCCAGATGCCAAGTCAAGTTGTAATATAATTAAATTATAAAGCAGTTGTAATTTAATTTTATTTTATCAATGTACTTTAGTGTTCTCATATTATCATGTGTTGTGTAAACAATCTGATCACTCTGATTCAATCACACCTCAGGACTATTCTGCTCGACGGGTTACCGATCCAGCCCGCCTGCCTGGGGTGTGACAAACCGCCCATTCTTAGTTCAAAATACCTTTTTGACTTAACAGAAGAATCAAATTGCCATATAAAGAAAAACACACAACTTACTCAGCTCCTTGGATAAATGATCGTAAATGCTTTGAATCCTTAGATAAATATTTAAAAGACATTTTAGATCAATCGAAAAAGCCTTTTGGAGGAAAATCAGTTCTCTTAGGTGGTGATTTTTGACAAACCCTGCTAATAATACCAGGAGCAAAAAAGGCTACATTCCTTAGGTCAGCACTTCCTCGGTCGTATTTATGGAGGTATTTTGTAATTTATAAACTTACTAAAAACATGTGTTTACATCGTCCGAACCTTGACTTAACACAAAAAAAAAGGAAATCCAATCGTTCTCCTCTTGGATGTTGTGTGTTGGCGACGGTAAAATAGGCATTCTTGAAGAATTTTACCCACAAAACTCAAGGTTAATTGCAATACCTTCACCCTACATAACCCCATTCAAAAATGATGCCTTACTTGAACTTATTCACTTCACTTACAACTCTGATAGATTAGATAATCCAACAGCTGAGAGCTTCTCTGGTAAAGCCATTGTTTGTCCTAAAAATGAAACAACAAATGAAATCAACACGATTATACTTGCAATGGCTAAGGGACTTGGTAGGAAATACCTAAGTGAAGATTCTATATTCCCAATATCAGGTTGTCACGAAGACAACGAAGACCTAAAAGTCCTTTATCCATCTGAGTACCTAAATTTGTTAAATTCAATGGGCTTCCTCCACACAAATTAGAACTTAAGGTAAATGCTCCAATAATACTTTTATGCAACATTAATCAAGCCTTTGGCTTATGCAACGGTAAAAGATTACTAATCACACAGCTTCTACCTAGAGTATAGAGGCTCAAATAATGACTGTCACATCAATAGGAAAACGATTTTACATACCACGTATAATCCTAACACACAAACATAAAGAACTTCCATTTACTTTTCGAAGAAAACAATTCCCAATACGATTATGCTATGCCATGACGATCAACAAAATTCAGGGTCAATCCCTATATACAATTGGAATTTACCTTCCAGAACTGTTTTTCCCATGATCAACATTATGTGGCACTTTCAAGAGCTACATCTCCACATTCATTAAAAGTATTACTTGCCTCACAAATAGACGACAAGCCCAATGTTACAAGAGATGTTGTTTATTCTGACTTCCTCGAAGAAATGATCACATCGTCACAATCAACATGTTGCTCGAGGTCTTACTGTTGTATCAACCCTATAAAACGAATCATTTCACATACTATTAATTAATATTGGCTTATTCATTCTAACAACAATCACGGGTAAACTATATGCAACTCAACCATCAAACGAACATGAACATAGGTTTATTTGCCAAAAAACAAAAGGAACTAAGCCATAGGCAAAAGGTCACTTGTATGTTCAAGGTCTCAATTAAAGATGTATCACTTCTATCTTTTAAGATATTCATTTAATTATAAAACACTATACTATTTAATATAAAATGTATTATTATTTTTTGAATGCTTTACTCTTCTAATCCTCTAACATTTCAGGTTGCTAAAAATGACCACAAAGCCAATTTCCAAGATTGTCCCGTGAGATGCTCCAGAACCTCTTGAGATAAGCATTATCAGAAAATGGATACGATATATCAAAAAGCAAGAAAAAAATCCCGAACTTTGTTATCTCTTTGTAGACATCCATGTAAAACACCAACTGATTAGAAAAACCTACATCATATCTCATTGTATTCACCTTTATATATTCTAACATGTTGCTAATACTTTTCTATGGAGATGCAATAGAGGCTTTCGCAGACCTTGATCATGAAATATACTCTGATTCAGTCATTGTACTCCAAAGATGCTATAAAGTCAATAACTATATCTCAGTATCATCAAGAACCTACATGCCATCGGTGCAACATCACGCTTCTCTAAGAATTGGAAAAAGACAACATTCAAACCCCTATTTGGAAAAGAACTATCAGCCTACTATTACAAATTTTCCTCATACAATGATTTAGAGGCAATAATGGAACTGCCCAAACCACTAACAGGTCATATATCCAATTTTTGTCGCATGTAATTTCTCTACAATACATTTACTAAGACCTGGTGCATTCAACAAATTATATAAGCTGGATAGAGCGAACATTAAGTATCATAAAACGGGCTGGTAAAACACTTCAAAAGCTAACCATTCTAGACGAAAGGTTAGGCCACTAACATATGAGCGTAGCTTTTTTAAAATATTATTTCCTTTGCAAAATGGTTGTCTGTTTTTTTACTACTATTTTAACATGTTTAGTCATCACACACTGGCCACATGATTGAAGTTATGTTATGGGGAGATAAAGCACTTGAGGTTCATGAAGAAGGTTGTGTTGGAAAGCTCCTTGCAATTACCTCTGCTACTGTAACCCAATTTAGAGGTTAGCATCTTCTCATGACCACTTTATTACGTATTGGTTTATTTTATTTAACCTCCAGGCTATAATACCACATATTGCTAATTTATTTAACCTCCAAGCCATAATACCACATATTGGTGTTAAAGACATATGCTTAATATAGGATTTTAAAGTAATAAAAATTTGTGTGTATTAATTTAGTTTTTATTACATTTCTTTTAGCTTGGTTTATTTTAATTAATCAAACTTTGATTTTAGAATATGATTGTAAATAAATGTGAGGCCCTGATCCCGGGTACCTCACAGAGGTTGGTTTTCATCATAACACATAGCTCTTAAACTGAAAACTTTCATGAATAACAGCGGAAATTAAAACATAATTTTTAAAACGGGAGTTAATGTCTGAATTAAAACATAAACGACTGCCAACACCATCGGATTCTCTATCTTGATGCCCGAGCTCCATGCTTCCTCTTACCTTTAGCTTAAACCTGACATACATGCTAAAATGTCAGCTTACGCTCGTGAGTTCTAGTTTTCGTAATCATCGTAAACGTTTTGGTAAGTTAAAACATACTTAACATTAAACATCATTACATTCACATAAACCATAACACGTAACCATCGTAATCATCATCCTCATACAACCACTGCTAATGAGCGTAACAGTGGGCTTATGCCGGCACAAGGCTTCATAAGCTTTGATCTGGCTCGCCGAAGCGTTCTGCATATCCATACTTTCCTAGTAACAAGTACTGGAGCAAACTCATACTTACCTCATACGAATATGGGAGCAACCTCCTACTTACCCCATAGCGATTATGGGAGCAACATCATACTTACAACACAGCTAGTATGGGAGCAACATCATACTTACCCCATAGCGAGTATGGGAGCAACATCATACTTACCCCACGGAGTGTGGGAGCAACAGTCATTCATCATAACGTATTTACCCCATAATGATATGGGAGAAACATTCATCTATTCATCATAATATGATATACTAGCATCATACTAACATTCATCATACATACTTGCCCCACACAAGGGTGGGAGCAACACTCATACATCATAACGACATATCCTTATCCTAGTAACATAGGATTTTTCATAACAGGTTATGCTAGTATCATTTTATCATATCATCATAACATCCTAGCATCATATACATGTCATGTAGGCATCATATCATCGTGTCATAACATCATAGCATCACACACAAGTCATGCTAGTATCTACTCATTGTATATCATGGACTCATACATATGTCATACTAGCATTCGTCATTTCATGCATTATGGTCTCATAAACATGTCATGCTAGCATTCATCATATCATACATCATACTTCCATCCTAGCAGCCTAGGATATCATCATATCATGACATTTATCACTATCATCATAGCATGTTATCATACAGTCCATAATCATAACTCCCTATCATGCATTCATCATACTTAGCATACCTTCATGCATAAATCATCATAACTCATTAACATGCATACATCATCATGGCATAGTCACATAGTTATCATAAACATATTAGTAGCATGTATGTTAGCCCAAAACATAATTACACGTATAGTGTTGAAATAGGGCATCTATAACCCACCTGACAGTAGCTCCTTTTCTTCTTAGCCGAATTCCTTAGCTAAGACTCAAGAAACTACATCATTACATTACATTCCATTCTTAGACTTGAATTTATTCCAAGTCCCCATAGCCTACTAGTTCCCTCTTATAAGTTCAAGTTCTCGAAACTTAGCTAAGTATTTGAAACCCTTGAAGTTCACTAGGTAGTACACACAATCCATAAAGTCCCGAAATACTAGAGTACTAGAAACCCATGGACTACACGAACCTCTGGGTACACGAAATCCATGTCCTTGAAATCACACACTTGAAATCACATACTCGAAATTACATACTCGAAATTACATACTCGAAGGGAATTCGGGTACTCATCTCGTGTACATCTTCGGGTACTCACGTGATCATCATAAAGCATCTCAAAAAATCTATCTAAGGCTTTGGGGAGCTAGTTCTAGGTTCCTTATGGCATTACCAACACACTCGAACCGAAAAGTCTTGAACTTTATGCATAAAGGTGCGGGCTTTATGCATGAGTTCACTTTTGTATAAAGATCCTAACTTTTATGCATAAATCACTTACTTGTCGTTAGATGATCCCACTGGTAGCTTCTCGTGTGTTCCTTCTTCTCCTTGTGCGATTTACAGCTGATTCTTGAGCTTCTGGAATTCAAATTCGAGTACTTGAGAGAAACTATGTTTCCAGCCAAATGTGTGCACGCTTCACAAGGCACTCATATATATAGGCAAGACTCCCGAAATGGGTACTCTAAATTAGGTCTAAATTTCAAGAAATTAGGGTACTCGAAATCCATTTCGAGTACACCAATTTCGTGAACCTTACTAGTTTATTTTCTGTTTATTTTCCGAGAAGTTAATTATCCGTTACCCATTCGTAAGTTCAAACAACTTGTATTAGAAAATTTAGGATGTTACAATAAATCTACCAGTTTCAAAATTTTAGTCAACCCGAAAACTACCTCCCTAACATAAACTAATATTAAGGCAACTCACAGGTTGTAAAGGTTGAGCCTATAACATATGTAACAAATTAGCTTGCCTATTGTTTGATTTGTTATGAATACTTAATATCCTTTCATTCCCTATGTGTTAATTATCATTATCACTTATTTATTAAAATAGGAAATTTACAATTAGAATCAACTACTGCAACAATTGTTATTATCAATCCACCTTCCGTCGACCTCCAATTATACATGGAAAGGTATATTGGTTGATAGAAAATAAATTAAATCACTTTATAGACAATGAATTCTAAAATTATTACTTTTATTAATATTAATCTCATTTGTTGAATAAATTGCACTTTTTTAAATCAACTTTCCCTTTTTTAAATACAGGTTCAAAAGCCTTGGTGAACAATCATAACAACATCTAGAGGACACATATATCACCATTGCAGATCTCAAAAGCAAAAATATTACCAATCTCCTGGTATAATCACTGAATAGATTATAAACTTTCCTTTGTAAATTTTTTTACTATGCATATTAATTACTAGGAGTTACTAAATAACATAAATTCAAATTTCTTAACCTTTTCGAAGACTACCTTACTTCAACAAAAAAAAACACACTAAGAATATGACAAATGCCCTCATTTTTGTTTTCAAAAAATATTAGCATCTTTTACTTACATCTATACACTTAATAATTGATGTTATAAGGACTCTATAAAGTTGCATTATTAACTACCATTTGCTTAAATGTGTTACAATAAAACTACAATTTAAAACCAACGTATTTTAGAATTGTCTACACAGCTTATACAATAGCCACCAAATTCATCCCAAACGACCTTAGTACACAAAAATGCTATAATCTAAAATACCATCCCTATAAAGATTGCATGAGATATAAAAATCAATATAAGGGGTTCTGATGATAAATAAAAAGTGGAAATATGATGGGAAGCTTATAAACATAACTTTTATGTACCTTTTATTACCTTGCAGATACAAGCTTTTTATCTCAAATCTATATTCTTTAAAAACTAATGTGTATAATTTATGTGCCAAATTGCAGCAGGTTCATTTTCAATGCAATGTAACAATAGGTGAAATACAACCAAATCTCACATGGTATTATGTCACCTGTTCTAAATGCACAAAAAGAGCATATCCTCAACAAAATTACTATGTTTGCGAAGATGCCGGTTTTATACCAGAACCAAGATTCTTGTATATATATTTCCTTTCAGTTGCATGTACTACATACAAATAAAATAACACTATATTATATGTACTTAAAATTCTACCAACATATAGGTACTATTTGAATACAACAGTTGTTGACGACACTGGAAATGCAAGCATTGTGTTCTTCAACGACGCGCTGAATCAAATCTTAAAAATCAGCTGCAAAGATCTGGTTCTTACAGAGAACAACAGAAATCCCAGGATACTGCCAAAATCATATTACTGCCATTATTGGAACCCCTTTAGCCATAAGGTTCAACATGAAAAAGGACGGTTCCATAGCAGTGAACAACACTGCCATAACAACAACCATTCCTCCAACAACACAAGACCCAAAGATAAGCATAATGCGAACTTATTAAGTGAAACCATATGATAAAAAGTCCAAATTTTAGTCAATCGATGTGTTGAAGAAGCCCTATCTTTTGTAGAACTACTGACAAAAATAAGTTTTCAACAACCTATATCTTTTGTGAATCCAACTTTTGTTAATCCATCATGGTATTAACAAATGATGCCCTAGAATGACTACTTTATTTTTGTAATTGAGGGCAGTAAACGTAAGTTGTAGTCAGCAATCGAGTTTGAGTTAGTTTACCGATGTTAGTCCCACTAGTTCCTGACACTGACAGACCCCCAATATACTACAAATGGTATATGTATAGGGCATATGTAAGGGTCAGTCGCAACTGCCCTAGCCACCGTCCCACCACCTTAGTAGTATACCACGAGTGTGTCCTTGCCTGGAGTTTATAGATCAAACAAATAATTTTTCTAAAGCAGATAATTCCTAAGCAGTTAATTTCCTAAGCAGATAATTTCCCAAACGGGTAGTTCCCACATTCTTCAATACTGACATCCACCTAATGTACCGTAAATGGTATATATAGGACATATGTAAGGGTCAGTCGCAACTGCCCTAGCCAACGTCCCACCACCTTTACGATACACCACATGCATGTCCTTATCGAATCATTAGGGCGCACGTAAGCAAGAAATTAATAAGCAGTATATGCATATCAGATGTATAACAGGAGTTCAGGTAACATGTAATAAACACATAAGCATGAAATCCTGAATATACTAACTAGTGTATGAATTTATTCATACCAGGGTATTCTACGGTTATAGACTAGGTCAACAATTTCTAGTAACCTAATTCCCTATAACCCAGGCTCTGATACCAATCTGTAACACCCCGACCGATGGCGGAAACGTCGGGATGCC
Organism: Mikania micrantha; assembly: GCA_009363875.1. Classification (NCBI taxonomy): domain Eukaryota; kingdom Viridiplantae; phylum Streptophyta; class Magnoliopsida; order Asterales; family Asteraceae; genus Mikania; species Mikania micrantha. Next base: position 1,593,051 of record CM018684.1, read on the forward strand.
ACGAGAGATGTGTAGATTGTTCAAAAGCTCGTGGGCATCTAAATTTAATCATCACATAACATTCCATTCATCAAATTAATTACACAAAAATCATGTCTATCATGAATTACATATATCAATTACACAAAAGAATTAGCTAAACTAACTAAACTCTAATCGCCAGAATTTTAGTTAATTTTAGCTAAGTCCAAGATCCTATGTGATGATGTCCAAAAGTGAGATTTCATCCTCTTCAACCTACTTAGCTTCATCACCTGAAACATGTAAGAAAATCAAGTGTCAACTATGAAGTAGTTGGTGAGTAATCATAAGTTTTTATACTTAAAGGTTTTATAAAATGAATTTAAAAGTTTAAGTTTAAAAATGGTTTTATAAAAGGTTCAGATAAAATGAGTATAAATGCTTATGATTTTCTGAGAAAATCCACAAGAATACCTGTATGAGATAATCCAACAAATCTCCAAACTCAACAATCAAACACATACACAAACACATAATCATATACCCAATCAGTCATAGTCAATCATAAATAATCATAGTCAATAATAGATAATCAACCACATAACCAATCAACCAATCTCAAATAATATCTGTGACTATACATGGACATTATGTAATTAACATAAGTTAAAAACAAGATCCATGGAGTGGTAGCTAACCACGTGGCAATACACGAAACCAAAGCAATTAACCAAGGTCAAAAGCAATGTTTCTCGGAGTTGTGATAATCCAAGTGACAATACATGTAATCTTTGTTATTGACCGAGGTCAATGACAATGTTACACGAATATATAAATATATGTGATAATCCATAAATAATGATAATTCAATATTTTGAATATCATATTGATAAACAGGTATTAGCCTTGTGTTATCAAAATAATATTTGAATTTGGTATACATGCTTCACCTCCGAGTTTTTAAAACAAAACAGTTTAAAGAAAGGGATGTTATGAGAACTCACCTGAGTCCTTAGATTTAGTATTCTTGTAGTATGCGTGCTCGTAAGAGAAATCAATAACAACTCAATCAACCTGTATTTAAGAGGTGTTCGTGTTTATAAGCATATGTCTTTCATTTCGATTAATTACACCAACGTGACTCCTTCTATTTATTAATTGTGCCATTAACTTAGTTTGTTTTATCTAAGTTAAAATAGTTTAACTACTATTTTATAACTAGCCATTGTGTGTTTATAGTTTGACTTGTTAGTTTCTTCACTATCACATAAGGATAATAGGTTTCTGGACTCCCATATACACACCCACATTTATGTATATATAGGTATAAAGATGATAACTCTACTTATTCACATTCTTTATACTTACGTGCATGATCAATCAACCGGCCACCTTTATCCAAGGTATTTAAATCAAAAGTCCAGATTTAAAAGACTAGTTTTTTAAGTTATTTTCAAACACATTTTTATTATAATGAATTTTCAAAATTTAAGGTTACTATCATGATAACAAGGTGGCATCTTATACTCATTCATGCATGTATGTTCATACCTCATAATGTTGATCCTAATTACCCTTAACCCATAATTAAATTGAAAGGTGATTGTGTTTTCCTCACATGGGCAGCGAACCTTTTAACCTAAAAGGCATTGGTTCAGCCCCAATATATTCCAAAGGTTCGGCTAGCTGCATGATAGGGTTCGGCTAGCTGCATGCTAGGGTTCGGCTAGCTGCATGCTAGGGTTCGGCTATCTACATGCTAGGGTTCGTGAGTTCCTTAACAACCCAAGGTTCGGCCTAAGATGAAGTTAACAGCCCTTAAGGTTCGGCCGAAGGGTTCGTGGCTCCTAGGCTCGTGACAACCTAGGGTTCGGTTACAATTTATGAGGGTTCGCCCATGCAGGGTTCGGCCCTCAAGGTTCGTCGAACTAAGAAGGGTTCGTGGCTATGATGAGTTTGCAGATAGAAAAGGTTCGCGTAGGGTTTGGAACTTCACAAGGTTCGGCCACTGATGTCACACCCCCAATTTTCAACTAACGGAATCATACCGTTTGGGAACGTGACAAACCAGGATCTCAGATCATTAGACATAACGAAGACCTCTATATGAATTTCAAAACATACTTTGGTCTAAAAAAAAAACATAACATCAAAGTTTTCAAAGTTTGCGGAAGCGTTTAAAACAGTAACAGTTGTAAAATATAAATTACAATGCAAAGTTTCAAATGTTCAAATTCAAATAACTAAAATGTAAAGACATGCATGCGACTCAATCTCCTAGTCCATGCTTGCTTTCTTGTGCACCTTAGCGTCCTGAGAAAACATGTAAATCAAGTCAACACAAAGGTTGGTGCATAACACACGTTTAAGCATTCATAATGTTTAAAACAACAGTTTGAATATCAAGTTTGCAGATAACATAATCACACATGCATAGTCATGATAGCTAGTCATTTGTACTATTTACATAAGTGGTCGACACCGAAGCTGACGATTGCCATGCTATAGCATGATTTTGCCTTGCCACTATTGTCTAGCACAAACAATAGTAATGAGTGTTTGGTCAGTCAAACACTTGCATAGATCCCATCTACCAAGTGAGGTTTGTCAAACCTAATAGATCTATTCCCAACTACCACGCTTTGCGCTACGGCAAACTAAACGGTTCGAAGTGTAAGGACTTGTAAATGCTATGTTGTCACAAAATGTAAACAGCTAACTCATGCAAGTGATATGTATCTAAAAGTGTTTGTTGCACATGTTTTCTCCCCCAAAACAGTTAAAATAAGAAAGGGGTCGTGTACGCACCTTTGATTGTTTGCAGAATGATCAAATACGTGAACTTGCGTAAAAAATCCTCTTACGAAGGATCTGTGTTTAGACAATAACGTTGTGTTATTCAAGATGTCGTTTTGTGCTCAAAATCACATACGTGTCAACACACGTATGTTAAGGTGTTAGGAATATGCATTCGTATATACGCGTGCCCTTGAAATCATTTAAATAAAATCATGTATGATTTTATTTAAATAACCGTAATTATACACAATTACGGTTTCGGTCTAAAATGTGAATTTTTATTATTCTAATACGTTCGGAATTTCGTTACGATTCCAACACAACTTGAACGAATCGATTCGGAGTTAGAACGAGCAAGTTATGACCCAATAATCAAACTGATCCTTAAAACTCAAAAACCAGTAGAGGCCGGATTCGAACCCACGACCTCTACTTTGTAGCACACGCCCATTACCAACTCCACTGTTTCAACATTTGTTAACAGCTTTCGAATTAATTGATTTTAAGAACAACTAGCCTGATTCCCGTTTGTTTCATTAACCGAACTAACTAATCATCTAATTGGGCTCCAATTCGAATCCCATTGATCCCCTAACCATGGGGCTTTTGTCACATGGATATAAACGACCCTGTTGATGGTTTTAATTCGAAAAATAAGCCCCTATAACCAGATTAATTGAACATTAATGGTTTCGAACTCAAGTTCTTAAACTCCAACTCAAAGTCGTTCAATTTGCTAATGTGAATCCCCGAAATCATGGGGTTTTCATTGATTATGGATTTTCGAAACTATCTATAAAGATTAATTTGGTTTTTATAAACAATTTCATAGAAATCCCCAAAGCGTTTTTAACTCAAGAACCCTAAACCCAATCTCAAACAATTCGATGTTTTTATATAAAATTGATACAACTTTCACCTTAGTCGGAACCTTATGAAAATTAAGAACCCGTTTAATTTGATTCTAAGACTCCTTTTCATGAAAACCCCCAAACCGTTTTACTTCAAAAACCCTAGTAATCGAAATCATAATATCCGTTGTTAGAACACCAGATTGATAAGTGGTTTTGCTTAGTCGACTTCTTCTGAAACTAAATATGTATTTTAATTTGAATATAGAACTCGATTGTGTTGAAAACCCCAAATGGTTCTTGATATGAACCCTAGTTATTCGAATTCTATTATTTCGTTGTTAAAACCCGAAATTAGATTAGGGTTATGTCCAATCGGTTGTTTTAGATCATGTAGAAGTAGATACTTACCTTTTTTGAGGTTAAATTGATGGAGATCAATTTATAGATAGATATTCGGCCCCCTTCAATCAAATTCTTTTCTTCGCAACTTCTTGAATCGAGTTGTCGTATGCTACCCACTCTAAAGGTGCCGATTTAAGTTTATGTATGCTTGATTTCGAGAACTTTGAACAATTTGTGTGAATTTGATGCCTCTTTGAAACGGTTACGACCTTTTGGTTTAACTTTGGGGTTAATTTGATCATTAATTGCAAAATAACGACTGATTAATGATTATATCCATCAATGTGGTATTCATGAATGTTTAATTAAGTTTGTAACCATGTATTGATGTGTAATTCAAAAACCCCTTTGATTTACCCTACGAATTTTGACTTTTCAAGTCAAAATTTGTGAATTTTAAGTAGTTTCAAGCTTGATCCTTGCAAATTAATATTTCTAGGCCCAATTTGCTCAATTCTAAACCTTTTAATTGATATTATTTGATTTCGCGCAATAATATCACATTTTGGTTAACAAAGTTGAACCAAAAATTCCGAATTGTCACTAATCGGGCCAATTGAACATTATTGGGCTAGGTTAACCCAATTGAGCCTCATAAATACCATTAGACCTACCTTGGGCCTCATTGGGCCTACCTTGGTCTCATTGGGCCTACCTTGGCCTCATTGGGCCTTCCTTGACCTTATTGGGCCTTCCTTGGCCTTATTGGGCCTTCCTTGGCCTTATTTTTGTGATTTCTATATTTTCAGTTAACGAGGTTAATTCGAAAAGTCGGATTGTCACAACTGACAAAGGGTTCGGCGATCAGAAAGCTTCATGGAAGGGTTCGCTCCACATGTAGGGTTCGGCTGCAATATGGTTCGGCCATTACCAAGGTTCGCCACCCTCGTTTCCCGCCCAAGAAGGTTCGCTAGATCCAGAAAGGTTCGTTCGATCCAACCCAGCCCCTTGCAGGTTCGGCCATGCGCTATCCCTGTTCATCATCATCATCTCTAAACCCTAGTCGTAACAGGTTCGTTCGTGGTTCTTTTACACTAGTATTATTCTCATTTTAAAGGTTTCTCTATGTATAAATCATCAAAATGTGATGCTACAAACCGGTTCTATATACACGTGAAAAAAAAAAACAAAAGTAAAATGGACGACATACCTCCAAGTTGTGGGCTACAACTGAATTTCTTTGTATCCTTTCGTGCCCCTCGATCACACGAACGTCTAGACTCCAAGATCTCGCGAAACCGTCAAGAATCGAGCTAGAAAAGTTAGAGAGAAGGTAGAGAGAGAGAGAGCTTGAACGTGGGTGTGGTTTAGAGAGAGAATTTCAAGATGATAAATAAGGAAAATGAAGTAGGCTTCATCTTTTATACCTCGTGTCTTTCCCTGGTGCTCGGTCTCGTGTTTATCGCGTTAAAAATTAACAAATGCTCGGTTTTCAAGGTATAACATATTTAAAACGTACAATGTTTAAATAACTGAGTTTCGTTTAATAAAATGATTTTAAATAAATTGTTTCGTAAAACAATTCCGTTTCATTTACAATAATTTATTTATTTAATTAAAACAGTTTATTCGGTTTTGTTTTAGGTTGTGATTCCTAATAAACGTTTTTAGTTTCGCTTATAAATTTAATATCGTCAATTATTATCTTGTCATCTCGTCGAAACGCGTTACTTACGTACGTATTCGTAAAGATCGTCACCTTTGCGAATCTGACGCTCGTATCGTATTTCGATTTGATTTATTATTTATGGAATATCGTTTCAGAATATTATTCTTAATAATTATATTCGTGTGAATCGTCACCCACGCGAATACATTTATTAAGTTAATATTTCTGAATTAATATTCGCGTTTAAATAATGTTCGTAACCTCACTTCGCATAATTAATTCCCATTATAATTCCATTGTTTTATTAACTTTAATATTATCTTCCCAAACCAAAACCCACTAAACCCTAGTCACTGACACATCCATGATAGACCGAAATATGCATATGTATAGGGCATATGCAGAGGTAGATCGCAACCTCCCCTACACTGTCCCACCGCTATTTCGATAAACCATGACCATGTGTCATTGACTACGTTTAGCAACCAAACCATAACAAACTCCCAGTCCCATCCCAATCCAATCCAATTCCATTCTCATTCCAAACCAATAATTCATAATCAGTATAATGTAACTGCGATAAACTCTCTGGTTCTGTTTAGTTGGGTTACAACTAACCTTCCCATGGTTTACGCGTATAATATGTTATAAACATGTATACCAGTAACAGTGATAATCATTAATAATATCAGCAAATAATTTATTATCATTAATAATATTAAATCTCAGATCGTAACAGTACAATCGTACGGATGTACGGACGACCGGAAGTACAGTGATGTTACAGAAGACCCCAACTGAGGTGCGGCAATTCCTAGGCTTGGCAGGCTATTATCGACGATTTATCGAAGGATTTTTCAAGATAGCCCAACCACTCACAGCTCTCACCCACAAGGACAAGAAATATCTCTGGACTGACAAACAAGAAGCTGCATTCCAACTTCTCAAGCAGAAGCTCTGTAGTGCACCTATCTTATCTCTTCCTAATGGAACAAATGACTTTTTAGTATACCGCGATGCCTCAATACAAGGACTCGGCTGCGTACTGATGCAGCGAGAGAAGGTGATCGCATATGCTTCTCGGCAAGTGAAAGTCCACGATAAGAACTACACCACCCACGACTTGGAACTTGGAGCCGTCGTATTTGCACTCAAGATCTGGAGACATTATCTGTATGGTACAAAGTGTATGATATACACTGGTCACAAGAATCTCCAACACATATTCGAGCACAAGGAACTGAACATGCGACAATGTCGTTGGCTCGAACTTCTAAACGATTATGAGTGTGCTATCAAGTATCACCCGTGGAAGGCCAACGTTGTGGACGATGCCCTAAGCCAGAAGAATACCTCAAAACCCAAGAGGGTACGAGCCTTACAGCTCACCATCCATCCGAATCTCCCTGAACAGATACGCAGTGCCCAGGTTGAGGCATTGAAAGAAGAAAACCTAATGGCCGAATCACTGAGCGGAATGGAGAAACAACTAGAAATCAAAGTCGATGGCTTACACTATTTCATGGAACGCATCTGGGTTCCACACCACAGAAACTTACGAGACCTTATGATGGACGAGGCTCACAAGTCCCGGTATTCTATTCACCCTGGATCTGATAAGATGTATCATGATCTGAAAGTACTTTATTGGTGGCCAAACATGAAAGCTGATATCGCCACATACGTGAGCAAATGCTTGACTTGCGCCAAAGTAAAGGTTGAATACCAGAAACCATCTGGACTACTTACACAACCAGAAATCCCCATGTGGAAATGGGAACAAATTTCTGTGGACTTCATTACCAAATTACCCCATAATCCTAGTGGATATGACACTATCTGGGTAATTGTGGACCGACTGACCAAGTCAGCACATTTCCTAGCGATCAAGGAAAACGACAAAATGGAGAAGCTAGCCAGAATCTATGTCAAGGAAGTAGTCTCGCGTCATGGAGTGCCAATCTCCATCATCTCTGATCGAGACGCTAGATTCACTTCTAACTTCTGGAAATCACTACAAAAGTCGCTTGGTTCACGGTTGGATATGAGTACAGCATACCATCCACAAACTGATGGCCAAAGCGAACGCACTATACAAACACTCGAAGACATGCTATGAGCGTGTGTAGTAGACTTCGGCAATAGTTGGGAAACTCACCTACCGTTGGTGGAGTTTTCTTACAACAACAGCTACCATACGAGCATCAAGGCAGCGCCTTTTGAGGCACTCTATGGCAGGAAATGCCGATTACCTATCTGTTGGGCAGAAGTGGGCAACAGTCAGCTCACTGGCCCAAAACTTGTGCATGAAACAACAGAGAAAATCGTGCAAATTAGAAACCGCATGGCAGCAGCTCGCGATCGTCAAAAGTGCTATGCCGAGAAACGCCGAAAGCCTTTGGAATTTCAAGTAGGAAATAGAGTCCTTCTGAAAGTTTCGCCATGGAAAGGTGTCATTCGTTTTGGAAAACGAGGCAAACTGAACCCATGGTATATTGGACCATTTAAGATCTTGAAACGTATTGGTCCGGTGGCATACCAACTCAACCTACCAACCAAACTCGATGGAGTTCACAACGTGTTTCATGTCTCGAATCTGAAAAGTGTTTATCCAATGAGACACTTGTGATTCCATTGGAAGAGATCCAGGTGGATGAGCAACTACGGTTCGAGGAAGAACCGGTAGAGATCTTGGACCGTGAGGTCAAACAACTCAAACAAAGTCGGATTCCGATTGTCAGAGTCCGATGGAACTCAAAACACGGACCTGAATTCATGTGGGAGCGTGAAGATCAGATGATGCGCAAATATCCCCACCTCTTCAAGTTTGAGGTGAAGATCAGATGATGCGTTTGTCATGATAATCGAGTTTGAGTTAGTTTACCGATGTTAGTCCCACTAGTTTCACTGTTCAGTCGCGACGCTTCATAGTCAGCAATCGCCTTTTTGACCCGTCGTTCTACCATCGCTTTGATGGTTGCGGGACTGATCGTTCGGTTGTTAGCTCGTACATACATTCCACGTCCCGCCACTAGTTTGTTCTGTATACAATAGATAATGTGTTACTTGTTGTTTGAGTTAGTTGTGTGTTAGCCTGCATACAAGTATAATGTAACAAACTAATAAAATTCAAAACATAATTCCATTAATAATTTCCAAAACTACAATCATACCAAAATGATTTTTTTTCTATGAGCACAACCCGCTCATAATGAGTTCTAACAATACTAAAACAATAAAAAAATAAACTACTCGGTGGAGATGATGGAGTTTGAATATTCACTAGCAGCAGGGTCGTTGTCCTGCTCCTCTAACAGCTCCTCCCCTCATCCTCCATCGGATCCTCATCCTTAAACAGCTCAACGTCGTCATCGTCGAGAGGTTGTCCCATCTCTGTCGGCACTGGCTCCACAAACTGTGCAGCAAACGCCTGCATCGCACCTCAACCTCCTTGGCTCACGCCTCGGCCGCCTCAGCTATGGTCTCTGTAGCAGCAGAGCGGGCCTCGACCTGCTCGATTCTTACATTCATCTGCTCCAGTTGAGCAGTAGTCTCCTCCTGCTGTCGGAGTTGACACCCGGCAATTTCAAGTAAATTGTGACTCTTACATCCTTTACATTTCACATTTATACTTGTTGCATTTCATCTAATTATGTTTAATTAGATGAGCCAAACACAAACAACTGCGAAATGATCGTTCGAGGAACTATCGAATCGTGCGTTGCACATTGGTTTTGGAAAGCAAGTGTGGCAAGCACAAACACAAACGCAAAACAATAATTCGGAGAATTATTGGATTGTGCAATACATGTTGATTATGGTTAATCAAGCATGCAAATGGTTCGTAACAACGAACTCAAACTATCAAAGATAATTCAGGGAATTATCGAGACACACACACGAATCTCACGAACGTTGGTGATCAAACAGTAATCAAACTTATGTGTTATTATAGGATTATGTGCTAAACATGCATTAGATGTTAGGATAAACGTTGGGAATCGAACGCGAGCGAAATCGAATCATCGAAATCGAAAAACTGGAAAAATAGATCCTTCGCGGTACGCCAAGGCTCCTTGGCGATATGCGAAGCAAAGCGGGAGTCGGGACTCTCGAATTCCTCGACGGTACGCGAAGATGGTTTTGATACGCCTCGGCGGTACGCGAAGGTCATGCATATCAAAAATTTTATAGAAACCAACCCCAATTCATTTGATCGGATTCTTTTACACCCCACCAAGCATTTCCACTCAAGATCGACTGAAACCCACTGAAATCCACCCTCAAACCATCTGGAAACCTTATTGGAGCCACCTTTGGGAGATTTGAAGATATTGGAGTCCAAGGAGAAGTCTTGAAAGCCACCCACAAGCTAGGATCTCATCATCAGCCTCCATCTGAGTTCCAGGACTTGTTCTAGCACCAATTTACACTTCTAAGTTAGTTTTCTATGTTTGTTTATGGTTAGATCGCACATGCACGATGTAAAAACACACATGCAAGTGTGTTAGAACACATGCAACTCCATGTGGCTAGATTACATGAATTTGTTGGTGATTTGATGTGTTATTTGATTTAGACCTACTGATGTTAGAGTTTAGAAATATGGGATTTAAGTTTGGATGAGTTATTATTGATTTGATGATGATTTTGGTACACTTGCCATAAACGGAAACTTTTATGTTGCATGTCACATGTTAGACATGTCTAGATTTTGTCAAATGTATATTGAAGTGTTTAGAAACACATTTGTGTATTTGATTTTGTCAAAAACATGGTTTTGAAGAAACTTGCTAAATAAGGAAACTTTTGTAAATCAAAAGAGGGCTTTTGATGTTTGGAAATGTTTTAGTAAACTTTGATTATTGAAATACGTTTAAAAATGGTTTTTAACATATTTGGAAACTTTGTTTTGTGAAAACGAGCTTTTAAACGAATACTTTCCAAATAAGGAAACTTTATTTGGGGAAAACGCCATAAATGGCAATTTATGCACAAACGATATGTTTTAAATATTTAAAAGTGTTTTATAAACATATCAGAGGTATTAGCTTTATGAAATGAGATTTCATAACTACACTTCCTAAAATTGAAACTTTCCAAGAATGGTAACTTTTACAATTCATACACGTCACTTAAGTGAACGATATCCGATTAGCGTCATAGGATGCATGTTGGTGTCCTACTTGTATTTATGACACATTAAACGGACTTAACACAACTAACGTGTCACCAACGATTCGTTGAGTCAACACAAGTCAACACACACACACACTCGGTGGAGCACGCCGACACTTGGAGTTGTATGGGATACAACACACCCCAAAACACATACTCACACCTATATGGTTATAGGTGCTTACTAGCAGGACTGCTAGCACTCGCAGGTAGCGAACACATATAAAATCGGAACTGCTTGACCAGGTGAGCTCACGGACCCTTTTATCTTTTCTACCTTTGGGGGAGAAAACATTGCATGATAAATTGTTTTATGAACAACAACTCATTTTATTTACATATGGACATGCTTTATCACTATATGTATATGTGTGGACCACATCACAACTAAAAGTCCTCGCGATACTCTACGGACCGTTAGTAGCGCCTAGCGTGGTAATCTTGAATAGTACTATTTGGGCCTGACAAGCCCCATCCATCGCGCCTGGGAGGCCAACCCGACTGGAGGTCGGAATGGGTGCAATATTGACCAACACTTTGCCATTTTCTTGTGATGGACATGGCGGGAGGCACAACTGTCAGCTTTGGTACGAACCCGTATATAATATAACTGTATTGACTAGCTATCAATAGATACTGCATTGTAATGATATGTAAATCAACAACTCTTACTTTAAACATCGGATGTTTACTGCTTATGAAAAACCTGTGCTCTCACCAACCTTTGTGTTGACCCTTTTACTTGCATGTTTTCTCAGGTAACTAAGGCACGCACACAAAGATAGGATGCTAGGATGGAGTCCCATGCATCAGCTTTAGTGTCTTAGGCCATTTGATAATATTTAATATGTGTCTTGTTATGTAATGATACTTGAATCGCTTCCGCACTGTTAAACTTTATTGGTTTTAGAAAAACTGCTTTAACTTAAGCTTCCGTAAATTATGTATTAAAAATTGTTTTGATAACTTATACTTTACTTCCGCAACTCTGCTTTTACAAAAACTGTTTTATCCAATTATTGCATGTACGTACACTACCAGACATGTAGGTCTCGCAACTGTGTGACCGGAGACTGCGATCCTGCCCGATCCGACTTGCTTGCGCCCTGATCAGGGCCGGGGCGCGACACGGAGCGCCTGTCGCGTCATGTCGGTCAGGTTATCGTGTACGCGGTCAGTGTAATCGAGCTCTCCTCGAGACGAACTATCCGCTGAAGTAAGTACCGTCGATCAGCGAGTATCGCTGTGACAACCAGAAAAATTTTTGTTTCTCAAACACTATTACTTCTCAAACACTACCAACAACAACCAAATTTCGGGACGAAATTTCTTTCAACAAGGGGATGATGTGACACCCGGCAATTTCAGGTAAATTGCAACTCTTATATTCTTTACATTTCACACTCATACTTGTTGCATTTCAGTTAATTATGATTGATTAGATGAGTTGAACATAAACTACTGCGAAACGATAGTTCGTGGAGCTATCGAATCGTACATTGCACATTGGTTTTGGAAACCAAGTGTGGCAAACATAACACTAACGCAAAACGATAATTCGGGGAATTATTGGATTGTGCATAACACGTTGATTAGGATTAATCAAGCGTGCAAACACTTCGTTAGACACGAACACAAACAAGCATCGATAATTCGAGGAATTACCGAAACACACACGAGTCTCACGAACGTCAGTGAACATCACAACAATTAAGCACTGAAACACTTCACAAGTCAATTATGGCTAATAATTGACGATTAGAGTCCAAACGACACCCGAACGATGTTCTACAGTCGAGAAACGGGCAAGAACGAGCCCAGAACAACAACATAGGCTTAGTGGGCCTAACTTTTGGGCCAGGCGCTACGCCTGACCCGGAAACCCGGAGGTAGGCGATGCGCGCGAGAAAGAAAGGAGGCCGCCGGATGAAAACCATCCGCGCGGTACGCCTGGAATCGGTGTCCTTTGTTAGGCGTTACGCCTGACAGGGAAATCGCTGAAAAATCTCTTAAAAGCCACAAAAATCATTTCTACTCTATCATACTCGAAACCACACGCAACCAACCGGCCATTTCTCTTCCCTACCTCCTGTTACAGCCCCTTTCCACCCATGGGAAGCCATTGAAGCTCCCATACTTGAAGATTGAAGCTAGGAACTTGCAAGAAGGTTGAAGAGGAAGATTGGTGGGCTCGAATATCATCACCATCATCTTGTTTTCTGCAAACCATTGCTGTCCAGAGGCAACTAGAGTTTCTACAACCATCTCCCAGCGATCTAGAGCACCTAAGGTAGTTTTACTTACTTATCAATAGTTAGATCGAACATGCAATGGGTAAAAACCCACATGCATGAAGATCCACTCACATGCAACTCCGATCCGCTCACACGCATGAATTTTGTGGTGTTTGAATCTGGGTTTGTTGATATAAATATGTTTCTTGATGATCTATGATGTTTAGATTGAGTTTTATGATGATCTAAAGTGATGAGTATGAACCTATATGCTTGAAGTGATGATTTATGACATTATAATGCCATGCATGTATGATCCATGATGGTTAGAATGATTTTGAGTATATAGATATGTTTCTTGATGATATTGGATGATGATTTCATGAATAGATGATGTTAAAATGGTTTATTTATGATTATTTCTATTTTTAGTAACTTTTGAGTTACAAGATGATGATTTAGTGAGAGTGATGAACATGCATGTATGTGGAATTGCTATTAGGATGTTAAGATGATGATTTGAACACTTAGAATGTGATTTTGATAATGTTTATGGTCATTTTGACATAGTTACTATATTTAGTAACTTTTCGGGTCAAAATATTGCTAGATGATGTTATGGACCATGTATGCATGTTTAAATGATGCTAGGTGACTTAAAATGATGATTGGTGACATGAAAATTGGTTTAGAAATATCAAGATGGTCAATTTATGCAAAGACCACAAAGTTACTATTTTTAGTAACTTTATTTTTACAAAAACCGATTTGTAAACATGATGTGTGATTCGAGCATGCTAAATGACTGATTATGATGTAGTGTGATGATTAGATACTAAGTTAGATGGATTCCGATGTCACCAATGCTACAAATGGAAACTTTCCATTTTAGGAAACTTTTATGTGCAGACATGTTGTAAACGACTTATGTAACTTTGTATGATGATGTGCTATGTGTTAACATGATCACGTAGGACCAATGAGCATGCTAGAACTCTAAAATCAATATGCTTGTGAACTTGCTATAAATGGAAACTTACTATAAATGGTAAGTTGTCCATAGACGCGACTTACGTGTTTTGCACACAACGAGCACTAACACGAATGTTTCACAATACACAAACAACACAAGGTTCACCAACGGGTCGTTGACACACACGGTCAAACACGGTCAATGTAGACCGACACGGACAGACATGATCGACCGAGAGTTATCGATCACGTAACACGATCACTTACACGAACTCACGTATAGTATACGATATAGGTAGCCGGTGACTGACTACCTGACTACACAGGAGCTTACGCTTACGTTGTTTACTTCGCTAAGGTGAGTTCACGGCCCCTTTTTACATTTTCTACCTTTGGGGGAGAAAACATTGCATACAACTGTTTTTGAACAACTTACACACTTTTGGTTATTTTTGTACATGCTAATATCGTATATACATATGTGTGGCATTCATCCACAAACTGATAAGTCCTCATTAAACACACCTCGAACAGTTAATAGCGCGTTGCGCTCAGCGTGGTAATTCTGAATAGTACTATTTGGGCCTGACAAGCCCCACTGTTGCGAGCCGTATGGCCACCCCGACTGGAGGTTGGAACAGTGCATAATTGACCAAACAACATTTGCCATATCTTGGATGGATATGGCGGGAGGCAGCATGTTAGCTTCGGTTGCGAACCCGCATATGATATAACACATATTGACTAGCTATCAATTGATATTGCATTGTATTGAAAAATAGACCTGCATACATTTACTTTAAACATTTTGATGTTTACTGCTGATTACAAACCTGTGCTCTCACCAACCATTGTGTTGACCTTTTACTCGCATGTTTTCTCAGGTAACTAAGGCACACGCACCAGAAATAGGATGCTAGGCCGGAGTCGCATGCATCTGTATAAGTGTCTTAGTTTATCAAACATTTATTATCATTTGGTTGTTATGTAATGTTAATCAGCTTTAATCGCTCCCGCTACTATTGTCACGTATCGCTTTGAAAACCATTTTGATTTAACGCTTCCGCAACTATGAATGATTAAACTGTTTTGTTAATTTATACTTCACTTCCGCAACTCTGATATTACTAAACTGTTTTATCCAAATTATTGGATGTACGTACGAAATCAGACATATAGGTCTCGCATGTTGTGTGACAGGAGACTGCGATCCTGACAATCAGCCGCCGCGTCGCGCCCCGGAAGGGACGGGATTTCTCGGGGTGCGACAATCGCCGAGACCTCTCCCGACAAGTCGTACATGTTGTGGATCGCACGATCTGACATAGCAGCATGTGCTGCAATAGCCTGCTCCAGAGGGTAACCCAAAGATGGTAGTCGGGGCTCGCCGGACGTGCTCCCCAAAGATATCGTTGGGGTACTCGCTCATCACTGATCCACCTATGGACCATGTTTGGGTACCAGTCCCACTCTCGAGTGTTTCTCATCGAGCGAACACGTGTCATCTCTCCTTGGAAGATGTATGCTAAAGGAACCATGCGGCGCATCTTGCGCTGGTCCTCCTCGGTCTCCTCAGCTGGGCGTTTACCTAGGTTACGCTCATGGTTGTCCATCCTGTAATATCGTTTAATAAGTACAAGTATATCAAAATGTTAATGTGCGATATCTAAGCGTAGTGTCTAGTGTAGGGCAATGGCTATAGTCTAAGTTTACTACATGCAATCCTCGTTGTCTATAACCAAGGCTCTATTACCAGTCTGTCGCACCCCCAAATTCCCACTTGCGATGTCAGACGGCTGGGTGTGATGAGGCAGGATCATAGCTCTTAGTCATATAGAACGACTCTATATGCGTTTGAAAATAAATTCATGAAACAACCAAAACCAAATAGTTTGACCAACATACAGCGGAAATGTTATAGTTCATCTAAAGCAGCGGAATGAAAACTAGTTCATGCAGCGGAAATAAATGTTAAAGCAACGGAAAGGTAAATTGTTAGACACTACTATTTGAGAAAACATAACAATGATAAAGATTGTTTTTTAAAGGTAATGCAAATGCATGACTCGTGCTCGTTTCCCCCTAAGTGCATCTTGATCCGAGTAGCTAGTTACCAGAGAATACATGTTAAGAAAAAGTGTCAGCACATGGTTAGTGATTTCTCATGTTTTGATAAGCAGTAAACATAAGTAAAAGTAATGTTTGTCACGTGTCATGCTCTTTATTAATGTTTGTCGAGCCCTAGGCTCCAAGTGCCAGTTGCATCTCTACCGAACTCGACTTGTTTGCTCTTGCATCCGCCATGTCTATCGTAAAAACAATGGCGCGATAGGTTGAAATTACACGCGTCCTGACCTCTGGTCAGTATTGGCGTCGCGTGGGGTTCGTCACACCTAATAGTACTATCTAAATTCACCTCGTTGTATACACATTAACGGTAAGACTGTGCGAGGACTTTGTTGACACACCCTGACCAACGGCGCAATACGTTAGGCATTAATCATGTTAATTGGTGATTGTGTTGATTTCGTGATTCCGAATCCTTTCCTAAACAATCGTGATTTGGTTGTTTACGCGTCTAGAGAACTGTATGCTAGGTGGATCATGTTTGGGTTTGGGTCGGTGGTTTGGGTTTGACTGAACAAAGGGATAACAAGAATAGGGTATTTACAGTTTAGGTCCTCCTATTTCTTGTTTCCTTCAAATTATGTTTTAAACTTTGTCCTCTCACATTTAAGTTTTAGAAATGTTCTTTTTAGCCTCCTTAAGTTGTGTAACCATTTTATACTTCACATTTATAAAATCTATTATATACTTTGAATAGCTTGGGCTTTGTAAATTAAATAATTTGTATAAGACATAAAAATTTTATAAAAACCCTTTTATAAATTTAATGTCCTATTATTTTTACTACTACTGCTACTGTTACTGCTACTGCTATTATTATTATTTTTATGTATGCATATGTATTTTATAACTTTTAAAATAGGTTACTTACTAATAAAATGTTTTTATTTTATTATAACCTATTATGACTTTAAAATTTATAATTCTTTTATAAAAATGAATTTATAAAAGCTTAGATTATGTATTATGTTATTATTATTAGTATTGCTTCATAATGCAAATGTTTCAAGTAACCTTAAAGGCTTTTATTTATTACGAATTAAACACGATTACAATGCTTGACTTTTAATCGAAACTCTAGGGATTGCATTTGTTACGATACACAACACTTAATGTTTGTTCCCAATAAACCAGCATACACAAAATGTTCGTACAAATAGTTTGACTCAAACAACATGTATTCTCCCCCTAGATTGAAAACTTGTTAAACAGTTTAAGAAAGGGGTCGTAAACTCACCTGAGTGATGTACGCGTAAGCTCCTAAGTAGTCTGGCGAGTCTGTTACGGGTTACCTATATCACATAGGACTTATGAGTTCGTGTTTGGGTTAGTGTGCATGTTCGTGTTCGTGCTCAACAACTCAAAGTTGTTATGTTCGTTCATGCTCAATCATGTTTGTCCATGTTTGACTTAATTTGACCGGGTTTGACCGTGTTTGAACTGGTTTGTCCGTGTCAATTCAACGACCCATTGGTGAATCGTGTGTTTGTTATAGTTTGTTCAGTGATCATTATCATTCACGTATTGCATGCAAACACATAAGTCGCGTTAAATGGACAACTTACTATTTATAGTAAGTTTCCATTTTTAGTAAGTTTGCAACAAATTATATTTTAATAGTTTTAGCATGCTCATTTAGTCTAAGTGATCATGTTAACACTTAGCACATTTTCACACATTGTCAAATAAGCACAAAATATGTTTTTAGTAAATAAAGTTACTTAAAATAGAAAGTTTCCAAAATTAGAAAGTTTTCAATAAACATCATTCCAAATCACAATAAATTACACAACATGTTCATATAATCATTCTTATTCTCCATAATAATTTATCAATGATATAATCAACACGCATGTATGAATCCTAAATATTAAAGTTACTATTTTTTGCAACCTATGAGTAAATCTCTTATTTCGTTACAACAATCACACAAATCATGCTAGCAACATCTATTCATCATCCAATTCATTATTCAAACTAGCTTATCTCATCAAAATCATCACCTAGCAAGATTTGTATGTATATAGTTACTATATTTAGACATTTAGTAACATTCTTATATAATCTTCATTTCTATAAATTTAAGTGTTCTTCTTGTTAATATCATCAATAATAACCAAAAAAATCATTGTTTAACATAGCCATTTTATTAGAAATTACCATCTATCATCATTTAGTGTAACAAAAGTTACTATTTATAGTAACTATGCCCAAATCAATGCCAAATGACCATAAATCATCACCAAATCTATTGTAATCAATCCCAACATCTCAAATAACACTTATTCATAACCAGAATTAACCAAAACATCATAGATTGCACATGCATGCTACTTAAAGTAACTATTCATAGAAATATCAACCAATAATCATCAAGTGACTTCATTTCTACCAATAGATCATCATTTTGTCTCAAATCAGTCATTAAATCAGCAAAAACACATATCTAGGAAGCGGCAATTTTGTTCATGCACCATCAATAAGGTTGCATGTGATGGATTGACCTTGCATGTGTGATTTTGTGGGTATTTTATGCAAATATGCCTTTAAAACTACCTTAAATGGATTTGGAAGCTAGGATTCAGCTAGGTTTCGACTTTAGCAGGTCCTGGAGAGCTTGACAGGGGCTTGGTGATGCTTCCTCAGCTGCAATGGTGATAGTGGTGATGCTAGACACTCATCCTTGCTTCATTTGATGCTCACAAGCTTTTCAAGACCTTCAATATGGCTTCCAGGAGGTTGGGAATGCTTGACAGAGGTGTGGTGGTCGGGTAGAGTGTTTGAGCTCGAGAGAATTGGGGTAAAATGAAGCAAAGTGCACTGGTTCGGATTTTATAAAGTTTTAAGCTACTGGGAGGTGTCGCGTACCGCCAAGCTAGCCTCTAGAGGCCTTGGTGTACCGCCAGGATTATTTTAATCAGGTTGCTTCCCGAAACACGCCACGTACCGCCGGGTGGAATATGATCGGTCGCAGTGTACCGCGAAGGATTTCGGAGATTCAAATTTTGCCCGCCCAAGTTTCGCGTACCGCCAAGGCGTATTCCAAGGCCCTTGGCGTACCGCGAAGCCTGCCGGAAGAGCCCAATTGGCCCAATTTTAATTGTTTGAATCGATTTTTGTTTGTTCTTCGTCACAACTCATCGTTTGTCGATTTTTGTGACTAGTTTATTAGTTGTTCAATCAGATATGAGTCAATTATCGTTCAATTGGTCTTTTTGTTTAACGTTTGTAAATTTTTCGACACGTGTGTGTGTTTCTCGATAATTCACCGGCTACAATCAATACACATTTACCCTTAAGGAAATCAAATATATATATATAATAAAATATATATATATATATATATATATTTCTATGTTGAATTGAATTTAAAATCACAAATTTGAATTTGATATCAGACTTCGAATTGAATCAAATTAGTGATTTTTGAAACAAATTCGAATCGAAGTTTATATTTTTCCGAATCCGATTTGAAAACTAAACACCCTAGGTGGAGGTATCTATACACAGTGATCTAAAAGGCTCTAGTCAACCTAACGCACACTCGAACGATTTTAGAGAAAACCGAGGTGTTTTATTTTGTCTATTGACACTGAAAATGCTTTTAATTTGTTTTAAGAAACTAGTTAATTGTTTTGTCTTTCATCAACTTTAATCAGTTTTACTTGTAGCATTATTAGGTTTCCCTTTATAAAGGTGGTAACAAAATTTGAACCTAAACTCTTTATGGATATTGAGGAACTGACATTCATCCAATTACAATCAATACACATTTACCCTAAAGGAAATCAAATATATATATATATATAATAAAAAATATATAGATATTTCTATTTTGAATTGAAATGAAAATCACAAATTTGAACTTGATATCAGACTTCGAATTGAATCAAATTAGTGATTTTTGAAACAAAATCGAATCGAAGTTTATATTTTTCCGCATCCAATTTGAAAACTAAACACCCTAGGTGGTATACACAATGATCTAAAAGGCTCTAGTCAACCTAACACACACTCGAACGATTTTAGAGAAAAACGAGGTGTTTAATTTTGTCTCTTGACACTTCAAATGCTTTTAATTTGTTTTTAGAAAGTAATTAATTGTTTTGTCTTTCATCAACTTTAATCAGTTTTACTTGTAGCATTATTAGGCTTTCCTTTATAAAGGTGGTAACAAAATTTGAACCTGAACTCTTTATGGATATTGAGGAACTGACATTCATCCAATTACAATTAATACACATTTACCCTTAAGGAAATCAAATATATATATATATAGGTAACTAATAAAATGAAAACTCTATTTTAGCGTGAAAACTAAGCAAAAATCACATAAAAAAACGTACTTTTTTTAAAAAATTATTTATAGGTTTGTAACAATATTGGGCACATTTAAAAAAAAAAAAATCAAAAAGCGTCGACCAAATATTTTTAAAATACATATTTACAAACTTATTTAAAACATACGTAACGCTGCGTCAGATCTAACGAAATTTTTTTACGTTTTGTTAAATTGTAAAATTGTATTGGATGATATTTGAACATTGTTAGAAAATTTAAATTGTGCCAACGAGGCAGTGCCTCAACGGCACCCCAGGATTCTTCCAAATGGAAGATCTCGGGTTCGAAACCCTCCCGTAGCGAAAAAGGAGTCTGAGGGTGGTCAGAGATTTTCCCAGTGAGGTTTCCTTCTGGAGTGGCTGTGGGAACTCATGGGCGACATGGCCTGAAAACAATGAGTTCACACGATTGAGACCTTCGCCGTTCAAAAAAAAAAAGAAAATTTAAATTGTTAATTATACTCGAGTATTTAAGACTTCAGTTTGATTTTAAAGTGAGTTTGATATATGCTTTAATGAACATCCGAACGGGTAATTTAAACAACATATCATAACCCAACGGTTGGGTATTTTGAAGAGAAGAATCAAAAGATTGCTACTACTAATTTTGTTAAGCTACAAATTTCCATAATTTAGGAATCATACAAATAAAAATTACAACATAAACCTAAAAGCACACCTTCTCTAAAAACAATAGAATCTGTCATTTCTTCACTAATTCTAACGATAGCTGCGGTATTTGGGGCTGTACATGCAGCTCTCGGCATATGCTACAAGGTTTTCTGGTTGGGGAAGACGACTCGCCAAACCTACACAACCCGATCAACATTTGCGTTTAGTTTCACACATTTTACATTGAAACAAACAAACAAACATATCCCAGTAAGATTCAATTAATAACAAGATATTTGTAAGGTTTGGGTTGCTGAGATAAACCTTACTTTTCTATCTCAGAAGATAGAGAGGTTGCTCCCACCAAAACCTTTTTTTTTTTTTAATCTTTTTTAAAAGACTAGCATTGAAAATTTGAAATAGAACTAGATAGGGTCAAAACCAAAACCCATAGCCAATTTGATTCTAAAGACTGTAAAATCTCATAATAATTATATAATGGTTATTTAATAGTCATATTTTTAAAGCGTGTAGTTTATGGAAAATTTTATTAATCTTTTGTACGATTGTTGTAGATACTAGAGATATTCATAAACCATTAAGGTCAAATGGTTTGAGATTCAAATGGTTCAATTTTCGAGGTTTGGAGGGTTAACGGTTCATTGAAACCTGAAACCAACTATTTAACCTCTATTGTTTATACACACACACGTCATTTTTTTTAGAATATGGCCAGTTCGTTTAACCTCTATTGTGTATAAGCAAACTATTACCAGCTAAAACGTTTCAAACAAAAGATTTTGAGACACAATATTATAAAAAAAAAAAACGTTTCAAACCACCAAACCCAACTTCTAATCCTCTAAGCTGGTAAAATGGCCGGTTCAGCCTGAATCATCCGGTTTGACCAGTTTGTTTTGTCATTTCTTAAAATTTAATTCAGCCTAACTTTTTCGTCAAGACCAGCCAAACAGCCCAAACCAGACTTTGAACTCTCACAAACTAGATATTGCTCCTTGTGATGTGAAAATTAATTTCAACGAGGCGTTAATTTTAAAAACCTTACAGACCATGAGCTGGTTTTTATAAAATCAAGAACCAAACCGAAATTGAGTCAATCTGGTTTGGCTCGACGGTTTTGCTTTAGGAGTGAGGGCTCACCAAGTTCATATGCTTTGGCGGCCACCTTGGCTGCAATATGAGCAGAAATCTTGCGGATGCTGGTGAACGGCGGGTATATTAGCCCTTTGTCAAAATGCTCCTGAGTAACCTGTTCGGCCAGAGCCTCAGCTGTTCCATTCGATTAAAAAAAATTAAATTACATCATAAACATGTTAAGATTATAACTTTTTAATGATAAATAGTTATAGAACAATATTGTAAATCTGAATTGATGTCACTAAGACGGCAAAATTTGCGGGTTAGGCAGATTGGGTGGGAGATGCGTCAATGTCAAAACAGATCATTATAAGCACGTGACAAACCAGTAGGGTTACCCACAAACGCTTTTTGTTTGATTTTAAATTGTATACATAAATAATTTGAATGCCAATAGAGTTAATAATATCATAAAAACCAATATACTTTCTTATTTTTCATAAAACTACTCCCTCAACCCAAATTTTGGTATATTAAAGTCCCTCAACTTGTTAAAAATATACAAAAAAAAATCATTAAGCTATTTTTATATATCGAAGGACCTAAATTTGTTGGAAATGCACATACTAGTGATTTCTTATAAAAATAATGACTTGTTAACTTTAAAATTGGCCAAATTTGATAAAGTGACACTCTACAATTTTTCCAAAAAAAACAAACAAAACTATACCATCTTATTTTACCCAATTTAAGAGTATATAAGTCATTAATTTAGAAAAATTCAAAACTATGTACAATTTAGGCAAATTTGGGGACTTTAATATGCAAAAACCAGCTCAAAGACTTTTTCATTTATTTTTTACAAGTTGAGGGATTTTATTATACCATAATTAGGCTGATTGGATTTTTGTGAAAAACAAGAAAATATATTGGCATTTTATGATATTAGCCGTATAATATAGTCCTTTAAAAAAGAAGTTGCAAGTTGTAATAAGTTGAATATGCTTTGGGTGACTTTATAAACGGTAGACACTATAGCCTCTATATGTCATAAATCAATTGGTGATGGGACCTAAAAGGAAAGCAAACTGTGACTTACAAGCTGCTAAAAGCATGTCATCATGAACGCGAATTGCACCAGAAATGATCAATCCCAGACCAAATCCTGGGAAAATGTATGCATTGTTGGCCTGCAATGGATAAAACAACACTAATTAATTCTCCTTAATTTCCTGTTAGAAGATTATAGATCATATTGTTTAAGGCTCAAAATTCAAGACCTGTCCTGACACATGGATCTTTCCATTATATTCAACAGGGTCAAATGGACTCCCACTGGCAAATATTGCACGACCCTACAATTATCAAAACCGAAAATATATGTAAGCATAGCCTTAAGACAATGAAATCAGAATTAATGCTCGGTTTATTAACCAGAATCAAGGCTGGATTCTTGAAAACTCTAAAACACAGAAATAAGGGAGTGATTGGATTTGCATTTTGGAACTGATTATCTATTGAGACAGCAATTTTAAATGTTTGGACTTGTTTAGGGGTCAAATAATAAGTTTTTGAAAATTAGTTCCATACCATCTGCAACAAAACTAATCATCTAAGGGTGAAATAAATTTACTTAATCACCGTTTTTTAGCTCAACATAATATCTAAATCCCATTT
Source organism: Mikania micrantha (assembly GCA_009363875.1). NCBI lineage: Eukaryota > Viridiplantae > Streptophyta > Magnoliopsida > Asterales > Asteraceae > Mikania > Mikania micrantha. The sequence goes on from CM018684.1 coordinate 1,616,914, forward strand.
CACATACTGGTCTACCTTTTTGATGAAAAATGACTTGTTTGGTTGCTTTATCTATTAGTTCCTTTAATAAATGAATTTGACAAAATATTCAAACATCTTATTATCTAAACAAACAAACATACTCGGTAAGAATCTCGCTTAATAATAGGGTGTGGGAAAACATCTTGTTATCTAATTGTTAAAATTTCAAACATTTGACACACCCCCAAACACGATAATCTTTCTTTTTGTAAACTAAAGTCATATTGAGCTGGGATCAAATTATCAGAAATCCATTTGAAATTACACTTGAAGGGTTGCAATAAGCCAACCAAAAGTACAATGACATCTAATAGCAAGTTTTTTAGTGTCTATAATAATTGCATTTATCATGTAGATTTCAACGGGAATGTAGGTAGGGATAGCAATCATACCTCACTCCAGGTATAAGCTTGCTCAGCAGTACATTCAGATTGTGAAGTTGGGTTGGAAAGAGCAAGAATAACAGGTTTCTGCAACAGAAAAATAAAAATAAAAAGAAACACTTGTTTATAAATCATTCCCTTTATATTTTAATTTTTTATTAGCAGGTCATATAAATTCTTGGACAGGAACGAATTACCTCATTAAAAGATGACATGGTTTCAACAACTTCTTTTGTAAAAGTCTGTCCTGCTCCTGACGATCCAATCAGCACTGTTGGCCTAATTGTCTGGTAAGTGATAATACAAGGGAAGTAAGATAAACACAAACTTTTTTATGCAAATTTGGTAAACCCATATGTGGTGTTAAGTGGACAACTAAAAGTTTAGTGGGCAACCCGACCTGAACCGAACGTTTAAACTGAACATGTTACCCGCCCTTTTACCAACTAAACAAGAGATGGAAAGAGATCCACACCTTTATAGCATCCAAGAATTCATTAACAGGTTCGTGATCATGGGCCCAGGGCTTCTTAAAATGCTGTAATGAATCTAGGCGGGATCTAACAATTAAACCCTACAAATATATAACCCAAAAGACAAATAACTAAGATTATGCAAGAAAAAAACAAGAAAAAGAGATGTGGTTTTTCATATTTATTACCTTTGAGTCCACAAGCCAAACCTTCTTGCGAGTCTCTTCTAATGGAGCATTTGTCTGCATGATTGCATGAAACATCCATCATCTTATAAGTATACGACCTCCCAATAATTTCTCATCTTACTTTGGTGGTGGTGGTAAGATGTGTGTGTGATTCCAGGGGGTCTTTAGAGTTCAGAGATTAGGGGTGGCAATATCAATCCAAGTTCTTCCAAATGGGCCATTTTTGGATATGTTTTTTTTAGTGTTATCACCAAAATTTCAATATACTTGACAAAAAATGCAGTTAAGTCCCTCAACTTCTTTTGAAGTTGAATGAGCCCTCAAAGTTTGTTTTCGAGTCAACCATGTATAAAAGGCGCACTTAATTTTGTGAAATCAAACAAAAGTTTAAGGATTTACGCTTATATTTTCTATATGTTTGTGTTTATGGTTGACCCAAAAAAACAAATTACATGGACTTACGGCTTACCGAATGAATCAATCACAAAGAAAAAAAGGTAAAGAACTTGACAGCCTTTTTCGGTAACCATGGGAATCCACTTGGGTGGCAAACCTCTGGGCTCCCCTCAATACCCAACTAACCAAAGGGAACAAGTAACTCGCAGCTTATGCCCCAGGGGAAACCACATTTTTGTGAAAACATATGGGTTTTTTTGCAATAATTTATCCTTTGTATCGAATGGGTCATACTGGTCAAATAGAAAAACATAAATATAAGAAAGGAATGGGTGAGTTGAATGTGTCAAAAGCCGCCCAAAGTGTGTTTTTAATGCATACAACCTTCAAATAGCTTACTAAAAAATATGGTTAATTATTATAGGAATATAGCAATCATGTTTCACACTTCAGTAATTTATTAGAATATTTAAAAACTTTTAGTTGTAGGTCAACCTGATAGGAATCATAATCATAATTAGAATTATATTAATATGTTAGTAATAGTTAGTAACAGTAGTTTCTAGATAAGGTTAGTTTAGTAATAGTTATGGGATTAATATGTTATAAATAGAGGGAAGGGTTTTGAGTGGAGACTGAGTATGGGCTCCTGCTTGTGCAGTGAGAAGGGTGTAACCCTGGGACATCATCTCCTGATGTAATCGTTTGATCATTTGATCTATAACCTGATTTCCTTATTCTAGTTTCTATTTCATTATTGTTATATACTGGAATCGATCTTCATCAATGGTCCATCCAACTTGTCAGCCCACCTATCTTGCCACTTTAATCTAGATGTTTTCTAACCTGTTTTGATATCTCGAGAGCTATGAGTTCGGCAATGCCAGTGCCAGCCTGCATAAATTATAGAGAAGGGGAAAATGTCATAAATCAAGAGGTAGAATAGAGATGAATTGTGAGAAAGAAGAAATAATATGTAGGATTGGCCAACCTCTCCAGCTCCAAGGAATAGAAATCTATGGTCTGCCAACGATCCACCAACTAATTTCAGTGCAGAAATAAGTCCTGCAAGCACCACTGATGCTGTCCCCTAAAACAAAATAAAAAGACATCTAATTTATATTTTCTTTTTTTCACAACTAAATTAAAACAAATCCGCCTTCGGCAAGGGAGAAGCAACACCACACCAAAACTTAACTCAAATGGCTTTGCCAATTGGGCCCATCCCCCCCACCTAAGAAGACATTTTATCACAGGCCACAATTTTGATGGTCGACTTTAATTGTGTTTTTTTTTCAACTGAATCATTAAAGTCGAATACAAAAGAACAGCCAAGGGGAACAGGTCAAAAGGGTTAAAAATTCCTTGATGTCTAGTAGATACAACCACGTAAATTAGTGTATATGAAAATTTAGAGTAATGTATCAATGTTGTCCCTGTAATTATAGCGGTTAATTGTCTATTAAAAAACGTTAAAATTATAAAGAACAAGTTTTTGTGGGTCAACCTGGACTGTTTCAACCTCGTACCAGAAAATTAATAGATTCAACCAAATCTGTTATACCCATCACCCAATCAAAAAAAAAATTATATGTACCATTGTATGTAGTTATCACATATGAATCACTGTTGGATATGACATGCTCAGAAAGTAAAATAATTATTCCTTTTTTAAATGAATAGAACAAATATTAGTCTATGCATCAATTTTGATATTATATATAAATCAAGATGTACAATTTTACTCCTAATTAGTACATTATAATGAAATATGAAAATAATCTAAAACAATATTATAATCAAAAATATATTCCTATTTATTTTTTTACAAAATTAAAAATTTCTCAATTAAAGTTTTACAAAGATTTTTATGAATCAGAATTATTATTAATTTATAAATTACTGCTTAAAAATAAATTACATTGTAAGCATTCCATTCTATCCTTGGCAGAATGAGAAAAACACCCCCTCCCCTAGTTAATGAAATATAAAAGGAAAGGATTTATTCCTTGCAGAATTTGCCCATTCCATTCCTACATATTAAACAAAAAATGTTTTGTCTCATTCTGTCAGAAGGCCCATCACATTCCTAAATACCAAGCACTACATGGTCCTCTATTTATTTATTACCTGTATATCATCATTAAAAACAAGATGGGTGGTTCTATACTTTTCAAGAAGATCAAAAGCGTTGTGGTTGGCAAAATCCTCAAACTGCAAAGGTAAGTTAAAAGAAAGATGAGCACCATTTCTCATGGGCAAGAAAGAAACAATATAAAGGCAGAAAAAACTAATTATAAAGAAGATAAAAGTTGCTAACCTGAATGAGGACCTTTTCCCCATAATTCTGCTTCACAGCAGACATGAACTCATTCATAAGTTCAGCATACTCCTAAGGAAAAATTAAATTAAAAAAAAAAAAAACACTCAATAATCAACAAATTGAAAAAAAATATTAGATGTATGTTTTTGCCCAGTTACTTATAAATAATTGGTTCCTGTATCTCTTTCTCTAAGAGATATAATCGCAAAAAAACAAACAAAGGTCAAATGGGTTCAACGAGCCAAATGTATATTTTTTTAAATCCATAAAGCCTCCTTAATCATTTTTCCTTAAAATATTAGAGGATAATTAAATAGTATCACTTTAGTAATAAGTAATAATATTTGAAACACTAGTTTCTAAAAAAGGCAAGTTTACAAACAAAAACAAAAACTGTTTCCAGTCAGCCCAATCTGAAACAAATATTACTTGTTTGACCCGTTACACACCCATCCATCCATCCATCCAACCCACCCAATTGCCACCTCTAAATGCCAACAAAGGTATAGTGTAATTAAGATGAGCAAACTAGCTAACCTGCCCACTGGCCCTCCTTTGCCTTAAACCAATGTAGAATTCATCGTTCAGCATCTTCTCGTTATTGGTGCCAACATCAATAGTTATTGGCAAACACTGCAGATTATAGTACTATTTTAGAATTGTCATTTATATATGCTTTTGCAAAAAAGATATGAAGCATAAAAATAATAATAAACGAATAAAAATGAGAAATAAAAACTGCGCATCTGCAAGAAATTTGATGATAATTCGATTATATTCTTGGAAATACTTACAGCTGAAGGACGAACTCCTCCAAGAGCTGTGTAGAGAGAGAGTTTTCCTACAGGTATGCCCATTCCCTGTAAAGTATTTGCATAAAAGAAAATTAATGATCATTATCAGATAAATAGCTTTAATGAAACAGGTTGTAGAAGATAGCGTCAAAATGTGCATTTTGCTTGAAATTGTAATAATCAGATAATCACAAGATTAAGCTTTTGAAAAATTTTCTAAATAATTAAGAAATGAAGAGATGCATGACCGAACTAAATATTTGTTCTAAAAAGAGAAGTTTTTATGAATTTTAGTATAAATCTCTCAAATAAGGCAAGCAAGGGTGCATAGGTAACTTTATTACGAGTTTATGACCTTAAGTAACTAGTAGGAAACTGATATCCAGATTAACCTTTTTTTCTATTTTACCATGGGAACCCACTTAGTAAGCCCCGAGGTCCCCCCCAATACCTGACTAACTAAAGGAAACAATTAAACCACGGTCGCAACTCGCAAGCAACCGAGTCGGTAGCCTCGAAGGAAAACCGGCCTTAGTAGGATTTAAACTTAAGACCTCTAGGTTGTCTCTCAAAATTCAGATTATAAAAATATGTGAAGAATCTGTATATACAAAAATTTAAACTCGTCAATGGGGCTTCAAGTCACAAGAATCAGATAATATATTTCATAATGCAAATCCAAACACCAAGTAAATCTAATTAAATTATCACTTAGTCAGTCCATCTCAATAACTAACTTACTATTACACAAATAAAAAATAAAAATTACAAACACTTCTATTATTGCAAACTAGGCAAGGTCAATTATCCAACCATGGCACTTGGTTTTAGTTATAGAGCAACAAAAAGCATAGAAACAACAAACATAAAATAATACAAATAAACCCTTCACCTGGCAGCCAAGGTCTCCTAGGCCTAAAATACGTTCACCATCCGTGACAACTATCACTTGAATTTTTTTTTGAGGCCAGTTTTTCAATATCTCAAGAATCTTCCCCCTATGAAAGTAATTTAGTCAATTAGAATACTTCAAAAAACAAAAATCTTCTGTCAATACATGGGAGATAATAGCGATGGGAACTTGCTTGTCTTTTAAACTAATGAATAAACCCTGTGGGTTCTTGAAAATGCTCCCATATTTTTGGCATGCTTCACCAACGGTTGGTGTATATACAATTGGGAGAAGCTCCTCAACATTTTCAATTAATAGCTTGTAGAATAATCTCTCATTTCTCTCCTGCATACCAGAGGATAATCAGGCGGTTGACAAGGTATACATAGTAAAAAAAATGCAAAAAAAAAAATCCACATAATGATGCAAAAACACAAACAAAATAGAACCCGTACATGTTTTGAAACAAGCCCATCAAAACAAGTCAAAGGAGATCCTGTTTTATTGAATTTAATAAGAGGTTAAAAAAATTTTCTATTGTTATCAACAAAAATATCAGTTAGATCGATATCAATTGGTATCAGAGCATCGATTATTGGCCATTCATCATCCTGAATAGAAGAATAAAATAGATTCTAGAGGGTAGTGATTTACTTTTACAAGTCTTTACTTGCTGACCAAATTGTAGAACAATTACATATAGGTTAGAGATAGTCAGTTTGGTTAGTATCACATTCGTAAATAAATTGGTTAAACTGGGTTCATACGGAAATGGGTCATTCTTTGTACTGGTTGAATCATCTTGGATTAGCCCACAAGCACCATTTTCGTCCATTTTCTTTATCTTTTTTGTATAAAATATAACAATTGAGTGAGGTCTTTATACTTCGAAATCTCTGGATAAAAAGATTTAGGAGTAAGTACGCAGTACAAATGGTCATTTTTAGTAAAGGTCAAAACTCTCCAGTGTTTTCCTTTTATGTTCATAAAAAGCCTCAACTATTATTACAAAAAAAAAAAAACACAATTACTAAAAGATATAGATATTTGAATAGAACGATTTAGGAGGTTATATTCACTATATTTAGAATATGGGTAACTGTTATCCCATTCAAAACATCCTTCTTTTAGCTAATTTTTTTTATTTGACCCTTTTGAGATAAAGCATAACCCAAATCAACCAAATACATGTAAATGGATCAAAAATGCCAATGGCATGTCACATTTGCAAGGTTTACCTGAAGATCCATCATGGCTTGGTACTTCTGTAGAGGTATTTGATATTGGCGGATATTATGCAACATCTTTTTTACCTGGTTATAGGCAGCATTACAAAACATAAGATTTTTCCATATATCCACCAATAGAATATTTAAAACTATGAAGAAGAAAGCCAAGACTAGCACGAAAAGGACTAAATACCTGAAGATCATGATTGACAACAACCGGAGGAAGAAGACCACGTAGATAATGGGCATCTCGTTCTTTCTCAGTAAAAGCCAAACCTTTGTTGTGGTGTGGGTCCCGCAACAACGAATAGCCACTAAATAAAAAAGAGAAAATTATCCATAATTTATAATTTAATTATAAGACTGGTATCATGCTATGCCTATACTAACAACATAGTGAAGTGTTTGAAACATGAACACCAAAATTCTCAAATTTTCAACAGACAACAGCATCAAATTGACTACAAAAACCAATAAGGTTGTCAATTACTATATCAGATTTTTTATCATTGAATATAGCCAATAAAGAATTGGCATGAAGAACCCTGCAATTTGTCTTATTCAAACAAATGGTTCTCCTTTCACATACAAATTACCACATAAAAACTAATTTGAATAATTACTTCAAAGTTGTTGCAGTGTGAGGCGTCTTTTGTTGTTAACAGATACATTTATAAAATTTTTCTTAGAAACATAAAATGAATCTGCAAACACACAACTTCTGCTTCCATTTATTTGTTGAACAAACTTTCCAATAAAATATTTATAAGAAAATCACTACTTTGTCTCTTAAAGATGTATTATCTTATCAAAAGTAAATAAGGAAACCATAATCTGCTTTTGCGTTAGTTTTTCAATTAAACAAATTTTTGCATATACAATAATATAAAGAAAATAAAATCAATTTCTTATTATGCATAAATTTGACGAATAAAACGCGCATATGAATCATCGACGAGAATATAAACCGGTGGATTGTGATCTATCTGGATCGGAATTATTATCAGTTGTTACCTGGCAACAGAAACAAACCACGGAGTGATAAACTGATCCTCGGTGGCGCTATCCTCACCGTACACGTCTTCAACACCACCACCGACAACCGCAGTCGGTTCATTACGATCAGAATCATCCACTTCAATAGCCACCGGAGCATTCACCTCCTTAACAGCGCTATCAACCGAAACGCCGACTTTTCTCTCCGATCGACCATTAGCATTAAGCATACCTACCACCACCGGACGCCTCACCGACAACCTCAACGATTGTGATTGCGTCCTCGAAACTCCAGAAATGGAGTTCTTCTACAAAATCAAATCAAAATCAGATTACAACAAATGCTGATCTAAACTTCCAAATCTATTACGCTCAAATCAACCAATTTTGTCCAAAAATTTACATGTACGTAAATTAAAAAAGAAACAAAAATATAAGAAACTGAGAAGGAATTGTTAGCAAAACTAGATTACAAACAATCAATCCATAATAAATGCTGATCTAAACGTATAAACTAGATACGCTCAAAATATGCTCAAATTGACCGATTTGAGTCTAGATTTTCCAAATACGTCAATCAAAATCGAAATAAAAATCTACGAAATTGAAAATGGAGAGAAAAGTTACCACGAATGATGAACTGTTTAAGGACATCATGGCGAGATAGAATTAGGGCAAAATCTCTGCCTCACTCAATGACACGGTTGTCTGCAATTTGTATGTGAAATGTGGGAAGAAAAAATTGAACAAGATTGGGGTGAACTTATAATGCTCAGCAGCCCGCACCTTCCTCTCCCAACAAACAACCAGCCATACACCTCGTTTCAATTAAAAAAATATATATTTACAAGAACAGTCCTTGTATTATACTCCTCTTACGATTTTGTTTCTAAAGTTTTTTAATCACACGTTTATTTAGTGCTACAATGAATTGGCCTTTTTTTTAGTAGACAAAACACTAAAAGCAATGAGAAAACACAAGAGAGATTGGGGCAATTTTTGGTATATTCTCCAAATGCAAAACAAGAATTTAAACATGTTGGAGATTATTTCAACACCCACTTTCATTATTCAATGGAAAACATGCACCACTACTTCTAAATAGAGTAAAAATAACTTCTAAAGTAAACAAATGCATAAAAACAGGAGATTATGGAATGATGACACGTGGAGCTCAATCCTCCAATTTGTTGTGCCACTTGACTTATCTCTTGGGCATGTTGTTGATAACATGTTTTATCTGTCCTTGGTCGCTTAATGGGCCATCCTGGTTCGTAACATCATCCTTCCTTGGAAAAACGACATTGTCCTCAATGTCAGGCAGAGTTGCTTAAACATGATAGATAGTAGGTTCAACACCCACTTCCCTTATTCTATGGGAAACATGCACCACTACCTATAAATGCAGCAAACATCACTTCTAAAGACTTAGAAAGCAAATGCATGAAAACAGAAAAGAATGAAATGATGATATGTGCAACTCAATCCTCCGATTTACTAGGCCTCCTAACTTATCTCTTGAGCCTGCTATCAGTAGTTGGCTTTCATCTGTCCTTGGTCACTTAATGGGCCATCGACGTTCCTAACATAAAAATTGCTAAATTATATATAGTATGTAAATTCCCTCAAGTAAATGTGTGTTAGTTTTCTGTTGACCACACTAAACAAGTAAACATCCAAACTATAATTTATATAATAAATTGGTGGGTTGACAAAATATTTACCCAATCCCCACCCCCAATGATTAACACATCCTAGTTTCTGCTACAAACATCTTCAATCAACTTAAGTACTCTTTCAAGACATAAATGCAAATAACGATTACAACCTTTTATGACAATTTGCACATCAAATTCACGACCTTAAGGGTCATTGTGAATATCCACAATAGGCAATCCTATGTCCAAGTTTGGAATCCCGTTATAAATTATATACTATTACCATCACAAATGGGCTTAGATTTAGTTGCAAGTTGAGGTTTGTAGGAACTTATAGTGATGTTGATAAAATTACTGGAGGGCTACGTGGTGGTTACGATGGTTATGAAGTTGTCAGATGGCTACAAGGTATATACAATACATGAAAAGTTGTTGAAAATTTGTGGTTTAACAAAAAAACCTAAGAACATACGTTAATGAAGATAAAGAAGGTCGGTTTAGGTCTGGTCTTTCAAGTGGCTCATGCTTTATGTTAATATACCTTTTGTTTTAAACAAGTACTAAAATTTTACTTAAGTATTTTTTTGATATATTTATGTAACAATGAAATCAAGATCACAAATCACACATGGACCATTCGTATAATTGATTTTAGGTCTTTTAAATTAATGCAATAAAAGATCCTATTTGCTATTCGTTTTCTTTATTACGTCTCTCATGTACCTAAGGGGAGTTTCAAAATTAAAAGGGCAAACTATTATTAAAAAAAATAACTAGATGGAATTTGGTTGTGTGATGTTGTGAAAACTTGAGTCACTTAACACGTTTTACGCAATCGCTACATGTCAGTGATGAAACCTTGGCTAAATGGAAACGCAGATGCAAACATAACACTAAAAATAATGTTAGTAACACTTTGTGATGGTGGTGACACGATCCCATTTGATTATTTTTTTTTCCATTTTCTTTTCATTGGATGAAAAACTAATCAAAATTGACAAAATCTTACGCAATTTTATTTATTTATATACGACATGAATTTTTAAGTATGAATCCTAACTATAGATAGGTGTGTACATATTGAGTTATTTATTTCTATTTATCTCTATAATATTTTAGTCATCAACAACATACTTGACCTATAAAACACGGTCATTGATGAATATATTGAAAGGTCTATGATTTAGTAATACCAAAATGTATAAAAATGATGTCTTTGTTTAAGGCGGTTGATGATGAATGAATAGATTTAGAGTGCATGCTGCCTAATTTATATACATACTAAGTAAGATCTCGTGTGTTACATGAGTTAAATAAATTAGATGTTATATACTTTATAATAAAAAAGTAATGTCTATAAAAACATGTGTATTGCTTTAGTTGAATAAACATGTGTATTACACAAGTTGAATAAAATACAACATAATTTGCTAACACGTACAGCCGATAAAATATATCATTAAAAAATATTTATAAATTTTTTAAGTTAATAAAGGTGTTTTTAATTTGTAGTAACATTTATATGTAAATTATAAATATTAACTTTATTAAAATATAATTTGTCTTTGAAATATTTTTTATAATAGTTAAATTATATTGAATTACAATCAATATTAAAACATATAAAAAATTAGGAATTAAAATTTATATTTTTAAAAAAAATTAATTAATGTAATATTTGGTCAAATTTATTAATTATTACTACTAATAAATAAATGTTAATAAATGATTAATACTTTAAATTTAAAGTGAGAAAAATATAGTAAAACATTCTTCATTGCATGACAAGTGGTAAAAAATATTTATTTATTATATAAGATAGATAGATAGGGTATGGTTTTGTTGTTAAGCGATCTTAATTATGGTATCCCCAAATAACTCCGGCATTCATAAATGTTTAAAATTTAAAACAAATGTTAGTCTATATTTTGCATTACATTGCCAACACTTTTAGCGTTGTGACAACTTACACTGGTGTAAAATCTTAAAAGTAAAAAATTTACACAGGCACGTAAAAGAACATAGTATTGCACATGTATAATAGATATCATGAAAAAAATCAAAGATGTATTTATGTTTATCTTGACAGAGTTATTTGGTTTACCACAATTGAAAAGAGTTATTATTTGACCTCAATCATATATATATATATAGGGGTTGGATCAAATAAAAATAAATTTTTCCTAAAAAAAGTAAAAATCAATAAGAATTTGACAGGTGACGTGCTAAAAACATAAAAACAATAATCCAGTACAAAAGCCAAAATCCAGAACGAAAAAACAAAAAATATAGTACAAAAAATAAAATTCAGAACAAAAAATATAGCACAAAAAATAAAAGTCTAGCATAAAAAATCAAATATCATGTAAAAAAAATAAAAATGCATACAAAAAAAAAACAAAAAATTAGTACATAGAAACAAATTTAGTACCAAAAAAAATAAAAATTTAATATAAAAAAATAAAATGTTATACTTAAATTATTTTTTATTTTTTTATCATGTAACATGCCAAAATCTTATTTGTTCTTACTTATCTTATGCAAAAATCTCTTTTTCTTTTGATCATACATGTGTGTGTATGTGTGTGTGTATGTAGACATATAAGGATTGTATCATCTGAAAATCTCATTTTAAAGAGAAAACACTTAAACTTTGTTTAGGACGTACATTTGGAATCTTGAAAATATATATGTGGTTCACATTAAGTTTAAATAGAAAATTAGGGTTTGAATAAACAAATCAATATTAATATGGTTTAATATAAGCCACATATTTATTTTCAAGATTACAAATGAACAGTAGAGTTTAATGGTTTTCTCTCTAATATATGGTTTGCATATGATACAACTTAGGGTTGTGCATAAGTCGGCTTGGGTCGGTTTTTGAACCCAATTGGGTTCGGTTTTTTCAGTTTTTCGATTTTTAAAACCCATTAGGTTTCGGTTTTTTCGGTTTTTCTACTTACATTTATAAAAACGACTCAAAATATTGTATTAAAAATATTTAAACCTTAACACCTCTTTATATATAGAATCATAAGATTAGGAAAAATAGAAACAAGTCATGCAAATGAGTTTGGGAGTTACAAGATTACAAAAAATAAAATAAAAATAAGTATCGTTCTAGTTTTCATATTAATCTTCATCTTCACTATTCACGCATATCCTTGTTTTGGGTGTTTTTGTTTTGGACGAGAACTCTATAAATAAGATATATGCATTAGTATCATAAAAAAAATAAATATATATAATGGGTATTATTAGTTTATTACCGTATACATTTAATCCATATATATATATATATATATATATATTACACATAGTAAAAATAAAAATATAAATAATGGGTCGGTTTGGTTTTTTCGGTTTTTATTTTAATTAAAACCAAAACCGAACCCGAATTTTCGGTTTTTGGGAAAGCTTAACCCAAACCCATCGATTTCTATTTGGGTTCGGTTTTTTCGGTTTGGGTTTTTGGTTTTTTCGGTTCTGGATCGTTTTTTTGGTCTAATGCAAACCCCTAATACGACCCCTATACACATATATACATGTATATATATATATAGAGGAGGTTCAGATACAAAATGAGATTTTTGTAAAAAATATAAAAAACAAAGTGTTATTATAAATAATAATGTGTTATTATTAACAAGAAATTGTTAAATATAATAATATCACTGTGTTAATATTATAATAGTACTTTGTTTTTTATATTTTTTTACAAAACTATCACTTTATACAATAACCTTACTATATATATATATAGGGTATGGATAATTTGAAACCACTTTTATTTGTGAAAACCTATAAAATCTCATGTAAAACATACGTAACAAAACTAATTTTTTTTGTAAAACATACGTAAAGACGTAAAAAAATTTCGTCAGATCTGACGCAGTATTACGTATGTTTTACAACGTAAAAATATTTCTTTGGCGCTTTTTTGATTTTTTTTATAAAAATGTGCCCAATAATGTTATAAACCCGTAAAAAAATAAAAAAAAAACGTTTGTTTTACATGAGTTTTCAATGTTTTCTCACTAAAATAAGGTTTTCATTTTATTAATCCCCTATATATATATATATATATATATATATATATATATATATATATATATATATATATATATAGGGGATGGTTCGAATGTTAACCATTCCTTATTGCGTTAACCGAATAACATCTTATTATTTTAGGGCTCACATTAAAGTAAATATGTACGTTTTTTCTTATTTTTTTATTAATGTAAGTGGGTCTTACATTAATAAAAAAAGAAAAAAAACATACACCTTTAGATTTACTTTAATGTGAGTTCCAAAGTAATAAGATTTAGTTATTTGGTTAACGCAATACGAAAGGGTTAAGTTTTGATACTCTCCCTATATATATATATATGTATGTATATGTATATACGTACGTCTGTGTTTGATAATTGATTTGATTGTTAATACTCCTATAATAATAAACGTTGATAACGTGAGAAATGAGGATGTTGCATTGACCCTCATTGGAGTATGCTTCACGTGACGGACAAGCCCATAATAAACTAGCAAAGCCATCCTCCAATTTGATTGCATTAATTGAATTTTAATATAAGGAAATTATATATAGATTTTAAAATATTAATAATTACATGTATCCCTTTATTTACAACTATAATTATATATATAGCCAATTTATTTTGATGAGTTTATTGTGTGCGTCAAGAAAACTATTAGTACATACATCTTCCTATACGTATTACAGTAAGTGAAATTAAAAAAGACGTATTCGATATTTGGCTTTACGTATGGATTTGGAGAAGTAATTTGCATTTGATATCTTTTATTGAGTTTTTCAAGATTCTCTTGTTTTTATAATTTTTCATAATTTTTCACTTGACATTATATTTTAAAAACTTTTACCCTGAAATCAAGAATATTTTGTCTTTAGTATAAATATAATATTGTTAAATAAAAAATAAAAATTAAACTTTTTAAAACTTTACTGTATTTTAAATAAATATGCTATATTTTATGAAAAATATAATACATTTTTATTTTAATACAATACATCAATATAACAAATAAAGTAGAAACAAATACGTCACAAAATATAGTATAAAAAAATATAACCAACTTTTATATTTTCTTCCCTTTAGCTTTCTTAAAAACTTAGTAAAATATTGTTTCTGACTCCTTCGAGTTTATAAATTTTAAGGAGTATCTCATTTGATTCTTACTTGCCATCCATCTACTTTTGAAGTGACATTCCTTCAACTTATAATTTTTTTTGTAAAATATTAATTAACTCCTCAAGTTTCTAAAATTTTGAATTTATTTTTTGGTTCTTTAGCTATTTTTTTCTTACGTGCTTAGTTTTAGTTAAAAGTTAGCATGAATTCTCCTTGATCAATGTTTTGATGTAGTTTTTTTTTTTTTTTGAAAATAAGTAAAGTCAAATATAGTACATTTTCAGACTTATTTTTTGTATGTTTTTAGTTAATCTACGTTTTGACTAAAATTTTGTTCGAAAACAAGTTGGGTCGTGATATCTCCATTGAGTTTTGTTATGTTTTTTTTGGTTGTATTACCTTTTAAAATTCTTTTACCGTAATATACGGTGTATACTAATGTTTCATATCTACAATTCAATCTCTATAACCCATAAGTCGTGATTTCATATGTTTTTAACTGTACAGCCAAACCACAATACATAAATTTTAATTGTATCGATCTGCACCTCTATAGTTGATCCATCACGATCTCATATATTTTTTATTTTGTATTGCAAAGTAATATTTATAATCATATTAACCAGCTACAATGCACGGGTAATTTGCCTAATTAATTTTAAGATGAAAAAATCATTATCAAAATTCAGGAGGGCGGAAATGTAAAATTATTAGAAACCGCGTCGAATCGCTGCATCGTCAGCGGCAGACACTTTTTGTTTTGGGCCACAAATTCAATCAACACACGCATGCTTATAAAAATAAAATCAGTAATAAATCTAACCAAAGACCAAAAATTACAACTTTTCTTGTTCTGTCTTATACTAAATGCATTTAAGTATATATATATATATATTGTCATATTGGGAATGATCAAATGTTAACCCATCTTTATTACATTAACCGAATAACTACATCTTATTAATTTGGGGCCCAAACTAAAGTAAATCTAAAGATGTATGTTTTTTTTAATTATCGTAGGACCCACTTATATTTAGATTTAGACATACACCTTTAGATTTACTTTAATGTGGGCCCCAAAGTAATAAGATGTAGTTATACGTTATTCGACTCGTATTCTTCTTCTGAACAAAAGCCCTCAAAAAATCGTTCGAAACTTGAAAAAAAGTTAACGCCGTTAGGGTTTTTTTGACGCCGGTCCACCACAGGTAAATATGTCGAAAGTTTGGACCATTATTGAAGATTTTCATAGTTGGAACCGACAGCGGCCAATTGATCAAAGTTTGGATTATTTAAATCCAATTTGCCTATTAAATATAGCAAAGATAATAATATTTTTTGGACTAATCTACCCTTATAATCATATAATTTAATCCCTTGATTGTAATTTATTTACAATCTTTCCACTAGTGATCTAAACCATTGACTATATTAATCAATGGTAGATAAAATATTTTCTTGGTTTTCTTAAAAATGAGGGTTTTCTATGGAGCCATTTCCTATATATATATATATATATATATATATATATATATATATATATATATATATATATATATATATATATATGACTTAGAAAATATTATACGAAATTAATAAAAAAATTAAATAATATAATTATTTAATTAGAAAATATAACAATTATGTATTAATTAAATATTTAAGTATATAAAAATATATTAATTTAATATTATTATTGTTGGACATTGGATGTCCGATTACCGATAAGTTCAACGTTACTATAAAATGTATGATCCAAATAGTTACACTTTGGAAGGCAACGATTTTATGTTTAATTGTTAAACATAATATACAATCATGAATTGTCGGTTTTATCGAATTGGCTTTTATTATTTATGAAATAATAATCGGTGGGAATTAATTATATAGATAATTAAATCGTTAAATAAATAAAGTTTTGAACTTTATTATAAGGGATTGTTAATTAAATGTTAATTAACAAATTGAGAATTAGTTAAACTTTAGACATTTAATTAAATGCTACGAACTAATTGTTAGTTAGTAATACTGGAGAGTAGTAATTAAATGATTTAATTACTAAAAGAGTTTAACTAAATTAAAAGAGTTAATTTAAATTAAAATGTGAAATAAAAAGGTGGGAATTCCAATTATGAATTGGTAATTCAAATATCTTAAAAAGATGGATCTACATTTGACTTTAAATGTAGATCTAACGTTCCACATTTGTTGATAAACTCTTTCACCCACTATCCTCTCCCTTGTAGCTGTCAACCACCATCACCATTGTGGTTCTTGGGGCTGCTGCAAACCACCACCACCACCGAGCCACGCCTGGGTTGCAAGCAGGCCGCACCAAGGGGCGGCGTCGGGTTGCCGTTGAGCCAAGTCGAGGGGCCAAAAGGAGCCGCAGCAGGGCTGCCTTGCCCGAGCCAAGGCCACCGAGCCGAACCGTGTGTCGAGCCGAGCCGTGCCAAAATCAGTTTTGGTCCATTCCAGTGATTCGTGGGACGAGATCCGCATGATCCGCATTTGGGTGATCGTATTGAGTCAACTAGCGAAACCGTTGCTTGATCCATCGTGTTGATTTGGAACCGCTTCGTAAAATGTCGATTTCTAAAACACCCTATGGTTGTTTTGTTTGATTTAATTGTTGTTTAAATCGTTTGTAATGGGATCCTGATTTGAGAATTGTTTCGATTACGAATCGAAAAGTTATAAAATTTAAAAGCTCTTGCTGTGTCAGATCTGATCTGTCAATTTAATATGATTTAATGAAAACTTTTTTGATCAATTAATGTGATTATTTGAGTATGATTAAATGAAAAATAACCAAGAATTCCCAACAATTATTATTATTATTATTATTTATGAGATAAATAAGTATATAAGAACACACCAATAATAACATGTGTATTTTTATTTAGTATTTCTTAGCTATTATTTAATTATAGTATATTTCTTTTTGCATGTTAAATATTTAACAATTAACTAATTTTTTTAATTACAAAAGTTTAACTTATTAGAATTAAAGAGTTTGAAATAGGATTTATATTAAAGGTATAAAATGTTACGAAATTGGAAATCATTTCACCAGCAAAACATAAATTTAGATATTTAAAATACTAAAACAAATTATAAAAAATGTTGACGAATATCCACCCATCAAAACTCATGTTAAAATCGTATGTTACTTTTAGATTGACTCATATGAGCAGTCTAATAGTTAATTACACTTTTATTTTGCATGTAACAAAACTAAAATTTTATAAGTATTACTAGGATTTTATATTTATTGTATAAAGTTTAGGGCTATAGCAACCTTTCTCTGAACAAAAAAAAAATTAATATTTTGATGCACCTGCATCTATTACTTTCTTAAATTAAATATAAAAACACGTTTGCAAAGTTTATAAATAAATTATAATTTTAAATTATTAAAGTTTAAATAGATAGATATGTTGGTTTGATAATCTTTTTATATCCACTAGAGATGTCGTCTCAACAACTATCGGCAACCCAATCTTGACGTCGTCGCCATTTTTTATTGAAAAATATAAAGCGATTTAAAGATTATATTGATGGCATATGATCGTTCAAATAATAATAATAATAATATTAATAGTAATAATAATAATTATTATAAATAAAACTTTAGAAATATAGACAACATCCGACTTGAATTTTCTAATTCTGTTTATATGGTTAACCGTGTAACCAATTAAGTGATAAATATATATGTTAAACTTAGTTTGTTGCAGTTTGATTCATTTATAATATTTTTTAAATTTGGCTTATTTGGTTGAATTTGATTTAGACAAATTATCGGTTCGGTAAGGTTCAGTTCAATTAACAGATAAGACTAATAAAAATAAAAACAAAATGAATCAAACCGAACAAACAAAGAACCAAACCATTAAACACTCGCATTATAATTCGCTCTCCAAAGGTGATCAAGAAACTTATTTATCGTTAAACCACATTTTACTTGTTTGCGGTCCAAAAATAAGAATGAAGTCGACCATACACAAACCTCAGCTTTAAACCCCACCTTGTTTTGATGGTTTCATATGAACCATACGATTGTTATAATGACAACATCTAACAAAACCTATATTAGAGTCAAAGAGAGGAGGTTTATAGAACCAACATGTGGGTATCAAGCTCCCACCATGACCATGTTTAAGCCATATATTCATATGTGAATCACACTTGCTGGACTTGACATGACATACTCCTCCTAACATCCACAATACCCATCGTCAACATCGTTATACTTGTTACATCCTATCAGCAGCAAAGCTAAGGTAAGGTTTAAGTAGAGTAAGATGCAGATAATCTTATCTATATTCAGTAGGAATAGAGAGATTGATTTCAATGAGACCACTGGCTTATGGTGCCTAATTAACCGACCAATCCAACGTTTTTAGTGTTATTTTAAAAAAAATAAGTAAAATAATGTTAACATTAGTTAAATTTACTTTTGTCTCTCGAAAACCGACACATTATACATTATATGCGCGCGCTGCAAAGAGGTTCATCCACAATCCCCATGGTTATTGAAAATCAATTGTGAAATATTTGATATTTATTAAGGATCAATATTTTACAAAACACACCATAATATTAAATTTCAATCAAAATTTAAACATATATTAGTTTGCTACTTTTTTTATTGAACAACCAACGAATACTTGTTAAGCTTGCTTACCCGGGTAAAACAAATGACGTAAGGTCACCAACGCCAGTGAAACGTTGGTTGCCCGACTTGCCCACCATTCTAAAGGAAACCAACCATCTAAAGACCCATCATGGTAAAACGTTTGGCTCGTCTGAAATATATTGTCTAAAGTGAGACTCGAACACGTGACATTCACATTAGAAAATCATATGATATCTCCTTCCAAACCAATTGATCAAGGGCTTGTTTGTTATTAGTCGGCTAAGATTTTGAGCAAGGGCTAAAAGCCCAACCATATAAGTAAACCATTTAAAAACCTATAAACAATCTATTTTATAAAACCTTATATTAAAAACTTTATTGAAAGATTAAATGTTCAATGTGGAAATACTTATTAAACCTCAAACAACAAAAACACCATATTTGAATACATTTAGCTAGTTTTCTAAACGAATCAAACGTTTAGCGAACAATTCGTAAACAATTTGACGAAGAGTTTGTTTATGTTTCATTCATTTAATAAATGAAAAAACATTAACAAGAAATTTCGGTTGTTTAGTTAAATGAAAAGACATGAACAGAGGCGTGTTCATTCGTTTGTCTTCATGAACGTTCAGTAAAGTGTTCGTTTGCATTAAATTATTGTTTTGTTCGTTAAATGTGTTTTATGTTCTTAATTTTTTTATATAATACTATAACATATAAACTATAAATCTATTCATTTGTAATTTTTATCTTGATAAAAGCATGTTATTTTGAAACTAAAATCTTTGAAACGTTAGTTTAAGCTAATTTTAAATTACATTTAATATATCTAACTTTTGTTTTGTTTTAAGATAATTATTATTTTTTATTTTTATAACAATTGTTTTACTTTATATTTATGTAAGATGATTATGTGTAATGCTTGAAATTAAGAATGTTGTTTTTATTTATTGATTAATATGTGTTCGTCGGCGTTTGTGAATAAGTTCAATTCATTAATGAACAAGCACGGACAATAATTCTCGTTTGTTTAGTGTTCATAAACCGTTAATGAACAAGTTAGAAAATAAATGAACAAATGAACATGAACAAGGGTTTCTTCGTGTTCATTCGGTTGGTTACACACCTACATCTAGCGGATTTGGTAGATCATTGGCTATTGTTTTGAGTAAAACGAGCAAAGTTGTGCGCTACAATGGGTGGTATTATGGTAAGATTATCATCCGCGTGTTACAATATGATTCAAAAAACATATGAAGGTACGACTTATTGATTATGAAAATTGTGTGCTGTGGTGTAAGAATCTTAAAAAAAATAATTTCGTAGAAAAAAATGTAAGAAAATTCAAAAGCGAGCGTGAAGCGGCATGTTTACGAACTTCATGACAATAGGTACGTACATCGGTGACACTAACATTGTTAAACATATAAAAAACATTTAAAGTTACGTCGAATCGATTATGAATATCAAAACATAGCTAAAGAATTTTATAATGATACCAATGTTCTTCCATTAGTGTTTGAATTATTTTTCATAATATTAGCATATTACTATCACTCGATAGAACACATGATTATTATTTTTTTATATTAATAAACGAAATTTATTGAATAAAAAATAGATTATATATACTATATGAGCTAAACTCTAGACTTTAAAAATTTTTAAAAATCAAAACAACATTTTATGAAGTGAAAAGTTTGAGTTTTAAAAAGTTTACAAATTGAGGGCTAATTTGTTTAGTTGTGCAATAAGCAATTGAGTGTTATAGGAATGGGCTAAAGAGCCCAGACCATCCATTTCAACCAAACATTCAAATAGGCAAGATAAGGCCCAATCACACTAAACCTCATTTTGTCAAAAACCGGTTTCTTAATTCCCGCCTTTTTAATTCTATCATCAAAGCTTCAAAAAAGAAAACAGAAAAAAGTGTTGATTGGGACTCTATGTAGGTTTACTTCCTGACAATCTCATCATTGCTGCTACTTCCTCAATTCAATTCATCTTCTATAAACTTATTCTTTAATTTCGTACAATTTTGATCTGAAAAACTGTCAACGATTGTTTATCAACAAAGATTCGGTGCCGGTGCGATTCCGATAACATCCATGGCAAATTCGCCTCAATCAACTCATCCGGCACCACTTGAATTTCGTGCGCCACCGCCTTCACCTGTGGCCTCCGGCCGTCGATCATCTGTCGCCAATGATGAAATCCTCACTGAGTTTCTCCACCGCTCCCTCCGTGTGCCGGATCTCGTGTTGCCGGATCGCGTATTTCCTCGTCAACATTCGAAGATCCAGAACCTTCCGAAACTTGATTTTGAAGAGCTAAACCTAAACGCTCGTGATTCTTCAGAGACTCACAGTATTTCTGAAGTAACCAAATCGATCGCACAAATAGGTTGCTTTGAGCTCGTTAACCATGGAATTTCCGGTGAGTTTCTATCTTCGGTCGTTAAATCCGGTGCTGGAGTGTTCTGGTTGCCGCCGGAGAAGAAGGCAGTTGTTACTAGATCTGCGGAGAGGATGTATGGTTTTGTGGAGTTTCATGGAGATGAGAAGGAATCAAGCGAAGAGTTTGTTTGGTGTAGAAACGGTTCGTTGAAATCGGAGATGGAGGAGATTTGGCCTGATCATTATTCAAATTTCAGGTAATATAATTTCAACATTATAGCATATGAACGAATCTCGATCACATTGAAATGGTGCAATGAAGAACAGGAAATCTATTCAATATTCTGGTGATCTAATTCACAAATTGACACGCACACACCTCACCAATAGATCAACAGCAAATCTCACTTAGATTGACATGTTGCCGTGAAAAATTCAGGAAACCTATTGAATACTTGCATTTATGGCTATGTAAACAATTTAATTTTGTTTACGAGTGTAACAAAGTCAAGTCGGTGTCAACTTGGTTTGTAAACGAGTTGAACTGTTTCAATTTGTAAATAACTCGAGCTCAGCTCGGATTGGTTTATAAATGATGCAAGCCGAATAGAGTAGAGGGAGTTTCAACTTGTGTTTGACTCGGTTTATAAACAAGCCGTCTCTCTCTCTCTCTCTCTATATATATATATATATATATATATATATATATATATATATATAGGGGAGGGTTCCTAAGAAAACCATCGTTTTGGAGAAAACTAAGAAAACTAATTACAATCATTACCAATTATTTTTTTTTTCATTTTTTCTTTTCTATTTCCTTTTTATTATAAGATAAGAAATGTAAAAAAAGAAAAAAAAATAGAAAAAAATATATATTTTAGGTTATTACATATATGTAATCACTATGTTACACATACTGATTACATATATGTAACTTGATAAGTGACACACGAAACTTTTTGAGTTACATATATGTAATTTCATGATTTACATATTTTTTTCAAAAAATTTTTGCGTATTATAACATTTCTATCCTTATAATAAAAAATTATGAAATTTTTTATTAAAAAATTTATTGGTTAGTATGAGTTTTCTTGGTTTTCTTCAAAATAAGGAGTTTTCTCATGAACCTTCCTCTATATATATATATATATATATATATAAAACTAGAGTTGAGCTCAACTTTGTTTATAAATGATCCAAGCCAAATAGAGCTGAGCCAAGGCTAGCTCATGCTTGACTTGGTCAGCAAACGAGTCGAGTTGTCTCAATTTGTAAATAACTCAAGCTAACGGCTTGGTTTATAAATGATTGGATCCAAATAGAGTTTAGCCAGGGCCAACCGGTGTTTAACTTGGTTTGTAAACGAGTCATGATGTCTTAATTTGTAAATGATTTGAGCCCCAACTAGACTTGGTTTATAAATGATCCTAGTCGAATTGAATTGAGCTAAGTCACACCCTTGTTTTGGATACCCTGGAAGTATGATCCAATTGGTTTCATGGTTATGTCACTATTGGTTGGGTAAATGCATGGGGTTATCTTTCTATAATTTATATTATTTTATTTAAGCGGAAAGTATCTTATAAATATTTTATAATACTCAGACAACTTTTCAGGATTTTTGAAGTACATTTTGATATAAAAAATAATAATAACATCCGAACACCTAAAAATAATATTCTTTGTAATGTTTTCTGTTCTCTAGACTAATTACAAAATTTTAAGTTGCCTAGCTTTCTCAAGCCTAGAGGTATGAGCTCCATTCAACCACTAGTCTTACTGACCGTGAGGTAAAACGTGTGTTAATGGAAACTGTCCTTTAAGCACTAATATCGTCTTACTTGTTATTCAATTATGATTATCTGAAAAGTTTTTTTTGAAAAATAATATAGCTGGTGAATACATCTAACAGACTTGATGCTGACTTTCGACTGCCAATTTATAGTCTAGTTCTAGAAATCGTCACGGACCGCTAGGGATCGGTCGTTGTCCACAACTGTCACATATGTTAAATTATTACAATGGTCAAAAACCCTAAACACTTGGGTTGCAAGCCGTCATGATTTGGCTCGCGTTTAGCAGATGGGTCGAGTCATAGGAAACTTGGAAAAACCCTAATCCATACGCCATCTTCTTAGGATTACTGCTACACGGACCGCCAGCCCCGAAATTTCCATTTTAGCCCTCTATTTTGTCGTACTTTCACTTTTGACCTTGAAGATTCATTTTCTGGTTATTCTGACCTTTCATTTTTGTTGGTTGTTACACCAGGGTCGCTTGTGCTCAACTTGGTATATAAATGAGCCAAGACGTTTTCATGTTTATAGATACGAGCTGAGCTGAGCTCAGCTTTGTTTAAAAATAATCCAGCCAATTTCGAGTGAGCTCAAAGACACAAGCAATTTGAACTTCCTTAGACTTGGTGTTGACATGTGAACAACAATTATTATAGTATTATGTTACAAAGTAAGTTTTTCTAGATATTTTTCGACCAAGTTTTGAGCAAAACTTCGTGACACAAGCTATTTGAAAAACTCTAATCCATTTCATCACTTTTGTTCTGATGATCTTTGCACCATTTAGATCATGATCAGATATGATTACACAGAAGTGACCGAGTGAAAAAAAGAAAATCTGTTCAATATACACACATCTGGTGATCTAATTCACTAATTTTCAGTCTTTCATCAATATTGTCTTTTTTGATATTGTGGGAGCATTAGATCATTTAATAATTCTAAGTTTGATTGAATTTTTGTAGTAAAAAAATGGAAACCCTCATGTGTGAGATAGAAAACATATCCGAAATCCTACTCAAATTGTTTCTCGATCATTCCAACCCCAAATCGCGATCAAATGATGATGAAACTAAAGAGAAAACAATTGCTGGATCCGTATGTTACATCTACAAGCATTGCCCAGATGCAGATGCAGTACCAGATGATGATCATCATATGGATTCATTGAGATACGATGTGATTCGAATGCTGATTAGAGGATCTGAACACCCTCACACACTTTGCTTTCATATGTGTGATGGATCTTCAGAGTTTCATGTTTACTCCAAGAAAGGTTGGGTATCGTTTTCACCGGATTACAACTCTTTGATCATCACCATTGGCGATCAATTGCAGGTACCTTCACTAAATTTTATACACCAAAAACTATCTTGCTTACGCCTTTCAATTAGCTGATCAACTTTTTTGCTTTATGGTGACAAATTTTTAATTATTTCTCATAACCAATTTTAAACTGAGAATTATGCAAGTACAATGTGAGAGGTGTGACCGCACATGGACCATTTTTTTAGAGGGCCTAAATTTTTAAAAAAAATTGTATATATTATATATATTAATATTAATTTATTTTACAACAAACACTTATAATTTACAATCCAATTTTTTAAATATATTTAACCCCGCTACGAATTTTATAAATCCTAAAAGAAAAACTTGTTTCATAAACATTTGATCCAATAACTTATTACAATTTGAAATTTAGGTAAAAAAAAAAACAAATTAACTCGCTTCAAATTTTATTACAAACGAATTACCAAACACACAAATACATAGGAGCTCATTTTTAAAATTAACACAGGGCACCTAATCTTGTAAAGACGACCTGGGCAAGTGCTTTAACCTTAGGGTTATGTAGGTGCTTATCATACTTCTTTAACTTCCATTATATATGCCAACCAATACGTCCAAGTAGATTCTGCATTTCGCAAAATTTATTGCTTAATTTGGGTTCCGGTTAACTCGTAAACTGGACGTCGGTACTATACATGTTAACATAGATGCAGAAACAACAATTTTCATTAAACACGCGCGTATCAACCAACATGTAAAATTAATAGTTGATATATTCTTTCTTTTATTTTTCAAACCTTTAAAAGGGTGGGCCTTTGGTACATAAAATCATGAAAACAACATAATTGAATTTATATGTTTTTTTTTGAACGGCTTGGTACAACGACACCTAAGACGGGATTTCAACCGTCCCCTCGGATTTGACGCTCTGGGGCGTATGCCCGAGCCCACCCCAGGAGGAACCCCACAACTGGGTAAACCCCCTGACCTTGCTTCAGCAAATATGCCTCAGCCCAGATTCGAACCCAAGACCTCCAATAGAGAAGTCAAGAGGGGTAACCATTAGGCTAGAAGCCCTTGGTTATTTAATTTATATGTATCTTTGGCTTTAACCAAGATACATAAAGCTGTTACGCAATTGGTTACCTTACTCTTTTTCTAACTTTCATTACATCTTTCATGCACTTGTTGAACCAGAGTCTCACCATATATCATTACTTTTCTGACTTTCAAAAGGTTGGTTTGTCAATCTACAATAAAAAAAGAATAATAATAATAATAAAAATAATAATAATAATGCAATTTTTATTAACTAAAGTCATATGGTGTGAAAAATGCAGACATGGAGTGAAGGAAAGTACAAGCATGTTATAGGGAGACCAATCTTCAAAGGGAAACTAGAGGATTGTATATCAATGGCTTTTCTCTATAACCCTCCTCTGCCCAAAGACCAAAAGGACAAAACCATTTCATTTGGCCTTCAATTCTTGTCGCTCTTGATTTTAATCTTTCTTTACAACATTTTCAATTATATTTTTACTTAAACCAACATTTTTATTGTTTGATTTAATTAGCCTTAAGATCTGAGGTTGAAGTTTGTGCTTGATCTAAATTAGGGGTTGTGTGTGTTTTTCATTACAAATGAACCTTTCTGGTTTCGATCTGGTCACATGTTTTGTTTGTTAGTTAGTATAGACGTCTTAATTGATTAATCTTTTCTTATTATATGTTATTGAATGCATAATTTTAGTAAAATGTTTCTAATTAAATCTACAAGTTAATGTGCACGATGAATACATAACCAAAGGTTTGGCATGTAAATATGCACGTAAAAATGTCCGGTGTACGTGTTTAATGGTTGTTTGGATCAAAGGTCGGTTAGATTACAGATAACTTATATGATCTCTTAAATAAGCACACAACAAGCCCGTCTAGCTCAGTTGGTAGAGCGCAAGGCTCTTAACCTTGTGGTCGTGGGTTCGAGCCCCACGGTGGGCGATTTTTATTTACATATTTTTTTTAAGCCAATTACGTATGCTATTGAAACATTTTTGCATAAAAGAGGAAACCCAGTTTCTTGGTACATAGCCACCAATAGATGGCTTAACCCTCTCTAGTTCTGTACATGTGTCACAAATTTTAAAATAATACTTTGGTTTAAACATTTGTAGTAATAAAAATGATTAATCTATAATAAGCAACAACATTGAAGATAGTCGTTAATAGAAAATTTTAGGGTCAGGAGAGGAGGGTCGATCCATTTTGATTTTAAAAACCCATAATTCCTATTCAACCTGAAGGCATATACAAATACAATCCTTCAAGCCTGTAATAACATCCTGGTGGCCAATGCAAGAACGATATATAAACAACTAACAACAATTCACTTGCTTAAAGACAAAACAAGTGAATCTTGTAAACCAAAATACATAACATAGGTACCGCTAAAGACGTCTAATTATCCATACAAACATCGTGCGATCATAATCTTTTAATTTACGATACTTTGTTACCATCCGTTAAACAAACGACCAATTAACGAACATAAAGCTGAGACAATAAGCATTTTCTTCTTCATTCAATACTTTCCATGCCACTGCTCTCTCGTATGATACCGGTCTCCCCATGCTAGATGAACACACTCCACCTTGAAGACACACAAAACCCTGCCACCAATTGCAAAATTGTTACAGGTTCCATTTGGGTTATGTCTTGTTTCTAGCAGTTCAGTTGGTAAAGAGATAGAAAACAACCGAATAGGAAACAATTCAAACAAAACGGGTTGAAATCCCCCAAGTATAGTGTTAACACATACATCCTCCTAAATAACTTCACTAAAAAAGTTAACATTAATGTTGTAAAATACCAAAAAAGCTCGATTCGAACCATGCTTGAGCCTAACTTGGAACTCATGTTGTTGTAATATACATAGTAAACGAGCTTGAGATTGGTTCAGTTATGTAAAATTACCCACAAGGAAAGCTAAAGCTTTACTAAGGCTCGAAACAAAAAGTTTAGTCACTTGAAACCTCTAGTCCTATACAACACGAGTCAATCAAAGTATATAATAAGTCACGAAAACATTTTGCAAACCTGTTGCATTATCTGTGCAAGTTCTGTGAAAAGACCTTTTCGCCCATGTTCATCAAGAACTTTCTCCAAACTTATGTCTTGAAGTGCAACCAATGTCGTCTCGAGCATATCTAGCCCAGCTTGGTTTGCGAATGTGAACACAGGTGCTGCCTGCACCAGTATTCAAATGAGCACAATGGGGTTGAGTCTGAATAATTTTTACAAAAAACTGACCTTAAGAGAGCAGCACATGATTGCATCTGAATGGTTCCAAAGTAATTTTAGAACATTTTCATTTCTTTCCCTTCCGGATTTAAGCAGATCCACACCCAAGTAGAAACTAACACAATATTAAAAAAGAATGAAAAACGACAATTTGACATCAACATACTACAGCAAGCTATCAACTTCTACATGTTTTCTAGGGGTGTAAAAACACTCCTGAGCTACTTGAGATTGGCTTGCTAAAAACTCAAATTAAGCTGAGCTTAAACAACTCAACCTCATGTTTGAGCCTAAATTTGAACTCATTTAATAAGCAACCTCAAGCCCGAGATTCATATGCCGAGCTTGACGAAGCCCATGAGCCTGTTAGTTATATAAATATAACAATTTTATTTTGTATATTAAATATATAATTAGATACAAATACTGTTATATATAACTATATGCGTATCTATAAAATTATAATTATAAATAACTATATGTAAATAAACAAAAAATAAAAACTAAAAAACTAGCCCATCTCCATCCTGTGCTCAAGATTGAAAAGATACTCATGAGCTGAGCTCAGGCTTTCAAAAAAAATGACCAAATTCGAGCTCTCTTTAAGTTAAATGAACCACGCAGGAGCTCTTTTAAGTTAAACAAGTGCAACTTGAGCTTAGCTGAAATTTGTTCACACCCTAATGTTTTTATATAAAACATGTAATTTTTTTGTCAGCAATTTACACTTCTAAATGTGTTGTATTGGCATAGATAATACAGAGAACCATTTAGTGAGTTTACCTATAACTACGGGAAATCCATCGAGCTAAAATATGAGCTTCGGGGGTGCCTAATGGTGTCTGAAGGGCACCATTAGAGTTCATATTAGAAGATAGAGCCGATGCCACCTTTTGAACCGAAGATATAACAGTTCGAACATATTGGCGGGCTAAAGCGGCTACAACTTCTTGCATGTGGCTCTCACAAGCAAATTCAAATGCAATTGTCATCACGGATCTTGTTGTGCCACTAGCAACGTTATGATTACTTGACATTTTAGTCCGGGACCCACCAATTTCAAGAGTAGAAGCAAGATCAAGGGTGCGATTGGGGCTCGAGCCATTCTGCATATTTGAAAAAAATGTACGAAAAAAATGGCATTCATTTTTCTGATATAATAAAGTAGCAGAAATAACACAGAAGACACAACATGGTGGTGACATGATAATTTTGTTGGTCATCCGACCTGTTTTGACCCATTCTAAAAATCACTGGTTTTGACCATATTCCCAACTCAATTATGCTGCCACTTGCCACATCATGACTCCTAAACATGACACGTGGACTTCTATTTTGTTACTGTAATTATAAAACCATTCTATCCAATAATATTTTATAACTTGTGTAATCATATCTAACGTGCTAGTTATGTATAAAAAATGGACAACAGAGGTTTCTGAGGGACAACCCAATCCATTATGACCCATCTTATAAAGTACTCGTTTTGACCCGTTACCCAACCTAGTTGTGACCACCTCACCCAAGTTTTTAAATTTTTGTCATGATTTTGAATCCTAACCTTGATTAGGTCAAGAGGAATGATACGAAAACCAGAAGGCAAAAGAGGTGCATCATCAGCAAAAGAAGCATCAATTGGAGCATATATGAGCTCAGCACACATGCCAACAGCATTCTCATCCATCCCATTGCATAGCTATTAAAATTTACAAGTTTCAAAAAAGACGTCAGATCACGGCTTTTAATGCATCAAACTATAAGTATAAAATAAAAACAAGAACTGAATAACACATACTTGCAGAAGAAACATGTCTCCCGACACCAATGCGTCTTCAGGACAATGCTCAACACCCTCCATCTTTATAACTTCCAGCAACTAAAGAGCACAAAGTGAAACTCAAAAGCAAAATTTATCCATTTTGACATCTATATCAATAAAGGAATAAACGAAGATAAGTCTAAAACTGAATATAAGCAGTAATGTCACTTACCTCTTCATGCTCAATCGTGTGGGCCAATGGAAGAATCACTTGACCTCCAAAATTACCAATTTGCCCCCCTGGTAAGCTACAGGGACCAAGTTTAACAGCAGCAGCTGAACAAGCATCAATATTGTAATCTGCCCATTCTGACCGGTGTTCCCTCAAAAATCTAAGTAGGAGAGCTGGAGGAACATTCTGGAAGATAATACAATTTTTATAATCATTATTGCACACATGAGAAAAATGTAGAGTTTAGGAAAATAATAACAGGATGCTGAAAGGAAAAACGCACATACTTATGATTTAGTTGATTCGAGTTATCTTTTATGTTTTATGTGTAACTGGTCAAATAAAAAAACTACCTTAAAAGGAACAAGTCATATGTAGAAAAAGATTAACATGTTAATGAAATAAAAAGTATCTCAGGCCAGCACAACCAATTCATTTTGACCCATATAAAAAAAACTACCAGTTTTTTGACCTGCAGCCAAATTGACTCGTTACAACACACGTCCTCTAGTGCCACCCAGACAAAAAAAGACTATTTCAAGCAATAACTAAAAGATTACTTGTTTTAACCCGATCTCATTCTGACTCGTTACACATTGTTGCCATCTCAAGTGTATTCTAGACAAAAGTGCTTCAACTTGTGCATGAAAATATCTGTCTCAACATGAGTCCAATTTGACTCGCTGCATAACTCACCAATTTTGTCACTGCTAAATGCCTTTCAGACCATTAAAGGTTCCTTTTCAACCCAACCCAGCCAGTTTCAAACTGAATCAAAAGATTCCATGTATTGACCAAAACCCATTTTGACTCATTTCACAACCCACACACAATTATGTTTTAGACAATAGCAAAATTAGTTTTGTTTTGCCCGAACCCATTCTGTCACATCTAGTGTCTAACCTGTAAAAGCATTGATGCTTTCGCACATAAAACAACATTAGTAACTGACGTGTAGCCGTTAGCAATTGGTAGATTCAATCCCATAAGCTTTTCAGGCGAAGAGTTCACAAGAATGGTGACATCATCAACCCCATCATTAGCCATTAGCGACCATCCATCATCGGTAAACCCATTTAGAGCCTCATTAAAACCCCTGCTTAACCTCTGACTAAGCGCCCTTAATGCTGCAGGCCTACGACCCCAGTTATTAGGGGCACTTGATTGTGAAACTTCAAGAGCAATTTGCCTCAGTTGGCGTAACGCCTATTAATGTACCAGATCATCATTAATAATTAATAATACAGTAAGCATTAAAAAAAATGTTATATACCATCATTGTTGATTTTTGAGCAAGCATGGCTGATGATTCGTATAATGGACGCAAGACTTCAGGCACGCTATATGCCTACATATCAAAACATATATTAAAAATATACTTAAAACTTTATGCAAGTACAAGGTGTGACAAAATGGGTAATAGGCCAAAAAATTGGCCCGGGTCTAATAAAATACTTTGATAGTTTAAAAAAATACATATAACTATTTACTCTAAAAACTGAATAAAATACTATAGTGTTAGGTCTGCAAAAAAAATATCATACAGATTTCAACAGATCTTAGAAGGTTGTAGATTTGTAGGATACAGAGTATAGGTGACATTCAACATAATTGACCTGTTAAACTTGTTTCATTTATAGCTAAATTCTTTATATATGACCCCTTTGAAAGTTTTGAAATAAAATATAGGAAAAAAGTCATCTAATAGTAATCAAGTTTACCTAGTGTTTCACTAAAGTCACTCAAAGTTTTTTTCGTCTTTCTAAAGTCACTCAACTTTCAGTAGGTGTTCCAATCCTACATAATTTTTTAAAATTGTTTGAATTTTTAAAAATTAATGGAGGCAAATGAAACATATATAAATCTTTATCTATAAGTGATTTTTTTTCTATTAACTTGAAATAAGATGTAATCATTAAGAAAACAAATTCACAAATTAATAACAAAGTTTCAAAATTGTTTAATTTATGTCAAATTGAGAAAAAATAATAATCAAATACTTATAAATATTCATATATGTTTCATTTGCCTCAATTAATTTTATAAAATTTAAATATTTATAAAAAATTACAAACAAACAAACAAACTTACCCAGTATGTTCCCACTTTTCAATAGGGTCTGGGGGAAAGGATAGACACAAACCTTACCCCTATCCCAGTTGGGATAGAGAGGCTGTTCCGAAAGAGTCCCCGTCTCAAAGTTATCGTTATTTTCACATTTCTAATGTTATAAAAAATTACAATTACATATAATTAGAACACCTAGTGAAAGTTGAGTGACTTTAATGATACAAAAAAAAACTTTTGATGACTTAATTGGAACACTTGAGAAACTTGGTTATTATTTTACAAGTCTACCCCTAAAATATAATCTAAATTGATCCTGTTTATAATTTAATGAGCTAAAAGCATCACATTTAGTAAAATAGTTTAGGTGGCAAAACGAGTCAAACCAATATGGGTCTGGATTGACTCACCAACACATTTATTACTTCAATTACTATCACAAAAACTAACATTTAAAAAATGATCTAAGTATGCACTTGAATACACATTAGCTCATTTTCAAACCATTAGACCTCTTTTTTTTCAGGCTTACCAATTTAACCTGTTATCAAATAGAATATATGCCAAATTGGCCTGTATAATGAATATAATATCACCTACCTCTAAATCCATATGATCAACAATATGAATAATTGAACCACTGCCTTCACAGGGTCTAATCAGGTACCCGCTAGGCAGCATTTCGGCTCGCACAAAGTTTGCAACCGACGGTATGTTTGGACCGTTTTTGGTGTTGGTTAGTGATCTTTCACAAACCTAACCACAACACGGAAATAAATGCTCAGAATATATTTATGAAAAAAATAAAACAAAAGAGGAATCACAAAATTAAAATTGAATAACGTACCACTAAACTTCCATCTTCGGTAACAGAAGTATAGCGTAACAATAAAAAGTCACGAGCTGTAGCCAAAGTTGTGGGAGCATAAAGCTAGAAAATCAGTTTTATAAAGTAAATTAGATCATGTGAAGTCACAAGCTGGTCATGTGTGTATTTTTATTACGCATCAAACCAAACCGGGTTGGCACACCAACACTTTTTACCTATTTCTAATTAAAATCCGAATGATTAATGTCTTAATTACGATTTAGGAAACACAAGTATTACATTGTTAAGCTCAATTCGAAAATAAAAACAGTTAGAATCTCGATGTAAGAACAAAAAAAAAGGCTTTGAGCAGCATTCAACTCGTTTGACACATTCAACCCATTGGACATGTTTTCCTTTTAGATAAATTTTAATTTGACCATTTGAGAAAACAATTAAATGCAAGTCAAATAATATATAAGTAAACGGGTTATAATTGAAATTGCTAAGAAAAGTTATTACTTGCATGTATATGATCTCAATGGTTCCACCATTGGCAGTGGGTAGCACATTGAGGATATTAACAACTCGGCAATCACGAAACCACGAGGGGCGATCCTTGAGAATTTCAGCAACCTGAGACAAGGGAAGTCAAAGTCAAGATCACCACATCTTTGACTTTATAGCCATAAAATGACTTATTAGGAAATAATATTACTAACCCTTGTAGGCTCGAGAGCAATCAAACCACATGCTCGTGCTGCCACACCATTGCAACCATGAGAAATAGAAACGATTCCAATGGAATCCGGACCAGGCTGTAAGTCAACAGAGACAACGAAAAAGTCAAAATTACATGGGTGCAAAAATATTTTAATAGTTCTTGAAACATGCACACGATTCTTCTGATATTAACTGAAAAAAAAAAAGATTGCCATGTCAACATTTGGTGCCCACGCGCACAGATGTTTTACGTCACGTTGGGTTTTGACATCTTTTGTGTTCATATTACTAAAAGGACGATCACAAGGAAAATTTGGAAAACTTGGCAACTTGTGGGACATAATGCAACAGCAATTATTGTTCAAATTAAAAGACAATATTGGCCAAGAATATGTGTTTCACATTATAGCACATTGCATGCTCCATGAATTTTGTTAAAGGTTATGTGAGTGTCATTTAGCAAACCATAATTTTGGATCAGATATTTCAAATTTTTGGTATGACTTTGATACTCCAAGATTTTTCG
This sequence comes from Mikania micrantha, assembly GCA_009363875.1. NCBI lineage: Eukaryota > Viridiplantae > Streptophyta > Magnoliopsida > Asterales > Asteraceae > Mikania > Mikania micrantha. Next base: position 1,650,986 of record CM018684.1, read on the forward strand.
AACATACTAAAAATGGAAACTAAATTCATGTGTACAAGTAAATTCAGTAATTATAATATCTTCCCTTCAAAGTGTGTTTTTCCCATTATTTTCCTATAACCTTCACGTGTGTTTGTTCTTGCATCACATGAACCCACCTGTGTATACACCCCCACCCACACATAAATCTATTTCTTCTCTACATAGGTAATTAGTTTTTCATTTTGGTTATCGACAGGTCAGTTTCAACCAGTTTAGTTTAAAATGGGTCGATTTGGTTACGCTTTTATCTGTTAGCGGGCCAAATGATTAAAAAAAAGCATACAAGGAAACGAGTCAACCCAGGTTGGAAATCACTCAAAGTGTATCTTTATCACATAAAACCCTATAAATAATTTCACTTAAATTATATTATTATTGAAATAATATTTGTAATCATATATAACACCCCAGCTACTTCAAAATCTTGTACAGCGTTTCACATTAAGACAACCTGTTTTAAACCAAGCAAAAAAATTACTCATTTTGACCCGAACCTGTTTTGGCACGTTACACAAACCATCCATCTTGCCATCTTTAATTATAGGTTAATTAAAAAGGAAATATAATTAAGCAAATAATGTTGTTCGATCACCTTCATTCCAGGCATTTGGACCCACTCAATAGCAGTTCCAGTTGCCTTCGAAAGAAACTCTGTTAAAGTTTCTTTTGCAATGGACAAAAGTCTGCGAAACATTAAAATACATAAATAAATAAAAATTATAAATTCAACAACTTGTTGAAAAACAAGAAGTAATCTTCAACTAACCCTGCAGGACTAGCATCCCGTGGTGTGTGCTGAGGTGTCAATCGATGCTGACCATTTGTCACAATTGACTCACAACTAGTGTCTTTAGTAGCAAGTGCAGTCTGCAATGTGAAAGCCACAACACATTATACTCAAAAACACAAATAAGATTACATGATTAATAAAGGGTATATGTTTGGATGAGTGTTTAGAAGACGATATCGCCATTTAAAGAATGAGAATTAAATAATTAATTCAGTAAATACACGACAGTATGGTATCTGGCAATCAGTTTTGTTACATCTAGTAGCAGACTAATTAATTATACAATACTAGGGTGACAATCACAGACACGAATATGAACCTAAAATTAAAGGGCTGGGGTTGTGTCGTAAATGGGTCAACCCAGAAAACCTGTCTAACAGGTCAACTGGCCAACCCAAACTCAACACAAACTGTCACCACTACCAAAACTGATTATTTGAGTGCTAATTACTAATTAGTCAGGTTTTAGTTACCAAATCACTAAAAATTTATTATGGCACTTTAGATAATGGCGCTTTCAAAATACACATCCAAACACCCCCTAAACGACAACCACAAAAAAAGAAAGAAAGAAAAAAAAACTTGCATTTGGAGTATGTTGCCGAAAGTGACCATTTTCACCCACAAGGTGGGTCACTTGTTTCTGCAATCTTTCATTTTCTTCCATTAAAAGCTTGTTCATAGCTGCCAGCTTTCGATTCACAGTTTGGAGACGTGAGGTTTCTTTCCTTTGTTTTTCTCTGCATCTAAAAATAGAAAGAAAAAAAACTTAAAAAGGAAAACACACACACCAATTATAGATCAAAACAAACATTTTTATTCCAGAAAAAGAAACTTTTATAGTTTTGGTAATTACAGAATAAACAAATGAATATAAAGTTGAGCTAGCAGGAGACCAGAGGGAAAGCCCATAACACTTTCTATAGATTACACAAACAAAACACAAAATCTTACTTATTAATCTTTTTGTTTTTGAAAATGCTGAAAGAAACAGAAGTTTAATAAAAAAAGATCTATATTATTAATCCACAACACTCTTTATAGATCACAACAAACATACCACAGAATTTAAATGTAAATAACCAAAAATAGAACTAACAAGCAACTATGATGAAAACCGAAACACTTTCTATAGCTTACAACAAACATATCATAGAAAGATGATATATTTTTTTTATCTTTTTCTTATGGAAATAATAAAAGAAATAGTAGTAGAAAAACCAAGGAATTATGCTGGTAACTAGAAGAAAAAAAAAGTTCTATTTTTCTTGTTGATTATAGAACAATGAGAAGTAGCAAAGATTGAATTAACAAAGTGCTACAAAAACCACAACAAACATTTCACATGAAAGATAAATTTTTTTTTTATTTCTTTTAATTGCAGAAAGCACAAATTGTTACATTAAAACCACTCCAAGAAACAAAACAACATAAAATTTGGTCATTTTAGCGTGCTTTTGATTCTAACAAGAAACTACTATCAAAGCCCACAAATTAAAACTCGTCACAAAGATTTCATAAAAACAAAAAGACTCTTTTTTTTTTGTATCATTTCGATCAAGAAAGTATGAAAAGAACCAATTCCAAACAAACAAGAAACTAAGACGCTATATATAATCATTACAAGGAACAAAAACCCAAAGTTTTAAGGGCGTACCTTCGATTCTGGAACCAAACTTTGATCTGTTTGGGGTCAATGTTAGAGAGAATATGGCAATCACGAACAAGCTGCTGACGACGAATAGAACTTGGTTTTGGACATTCATGGTAGACTCTTTCAAGTGCTTCAATCTGCTCCGGCGTGTAGCGAACATATTTCCCATTATCCATCAACAAATGCCCCTTTAAACAAACACAAATCTTTCGATCAAAACAACTGATTACAATACTAGAATTAAATCAATACCAAATAAACCTTTGGTTTCTGAGATTTCGATTTTGATGATTTCAATCCCAAAATCTGCAACGCAATTCAGGTGGCTCCAACAATCGTCCCTAATCGCTGAAACATGTTGATTTCTTGAGTCTTTTTGTTGCTAGTGCATAAAGATTGGATGTGGGTATATCTAATTTTTGAAGAAGACCCTAGAGTTGTAAAAAGAGTAAAGGTGGTGGTATGAACATACTGTTTGGATTTGTCGTGGCTAGATGCGTCATTTTTTGAATCTTAAACAATAGTTGCTAAATTACGAATTTGCCATTTGCGTGTTGAAAAGGTAGGAATGGTAAGGAGTAAGGACTGATCAAATTAAGGAAAGAAGACATCATGATGATGATGGTCTTGCCGTTTTGCATGCGGCCGGATGATACTTTCCTTTTGGAAACTGATTGACGTGGTTTGCTATTATTTTACTTTTGGTTTCTATGTTTTATAAATTACCAATATTGTCTTAAATTTTAAGCATTTGTAATACATATAGTTCTTATGTGAAGGTAATTTGGTCAAGTATGTTAGGATAATTTGGTAATCTAAGGACTATATGTATTACAAAAGTCTAAAGTTTGGGATCATATGGGTAATTTATGAAACCTATGGATCAAGAGTGAAATACTAATAAAACACATTAACTATATAGTAATTTACTCTGTTATCAATCAAATTTGTGAAACCAAATTGCATTTGTTTTTCCATTTTGTTTACAACAAGTTCAAATTTAAACATAAAACTTAACAAACTTGAAAAAAAAAATCATTCTCTTGAAAAGAAATACAACTCAGATAAGTTCAAATTGAAAAACAAAAGTTAAGTATTTAACAAACCAAACAATCCGAAATCGTAAAACATAAAAAAAAAAACACAGCTTGAAACTTTGTATCATGTCGTTTAACTTCCATCCACCAAACCCGAGCTATTGTTTAAAAACATTATAGTACGTGGCTTCTTTCTCTTTGGTCATTCCCTCTGATAGTCTCAATTAACTTGCAACAAGCTTTGTTCGGCCTGCTCGACAAAACATATAAAGCGAAGTTGCAACATATTCTTGGTTTCCTATTCGTAGAGATTACTGTAAGGACTTAACGATTGGAAGAATCACCACAACCAGCTAAAGATTGCCCACTTGCCGAAGTCACTTGAGAGATTTTGTAAGTATTTTTAGAGAGATTTTGTAAGTATTTTTAGAGAGAATTTTTTGCATTTTTAAGAGTGTAAAGAGTGTTTTGAGTTGTGTGATTCAACATAACCAAGCTAAAGTAAAAAAAACAAAAACAAAAACAATACCATAAAACGGCTATAAAATAACTAGAAAACTGCTAGAAAACATTCAATTCGACCCAGCTCCAAAACTAGTCGTTAAAGTTGGTTTGAAGAACGGGGATGTATTGGTAAATTGACAAATTGGTTGGTTAAAAACCAAAGGTTTGGTTTGATTTGGGTTCGGTTCAAGTCAAACCGCTTTAGGAACCATGTTTGGCTCAGTTTAAAAATTAGTTTGAGAAGCCAAACCGGTTATTTTACACCGACGACCGTTAGAGTTGCATAAACCGTTTTTTTTTCTAAACCAGTTCGGTTTCAAAACCGGTCCGGGTTGAGTGGAGGAAAGGTGAAACCGGTTCAGGTTGGAATCCGGGTTGGAGGAACGAAATCACAAACCTATGGGAAACCGGTTTGGGTGTAAACCGGTTTTTTCATTTTTTTTACAAAATTGAAAATAAACTTTTATAATGACTTACGTTTCATTAATTGCCACGTATCGGGTTGTACTCAATGGGTGGTAACACAAATGTACCAGTCGGGTGAACAGTGTGGAGCCGACCAAACATCACAAGTCAAACCTAGTTTATAAGTTTTCAAAACCCATGATTACTTCATTTTTTCCACATTTTTAAACAATCTCTTCTAATAGTAGAACGACTTACGTGTATATAACGAGGTTGAAGAGTTTATTGAATAACTCGAGTTAGACGAGGGTTGTCGAAGTGATTAAATGGTAAACTTTGTTGAATCACGAATTGAGTCATTTGCTCCCGAACCGCATCGACGCTATAAGCAAAAATACTCCCATCGTTGGACATCGTAGGTTGACCTCGTGCGACTTCGTTCTTCAAAGCTTTGCAATATTTGTAATCGTGGTTTTTCAAAGTACTATTTGCGTCGTGTTTGAAAAAACTATCACATAGCTTGCATTGAGCTTTATTCGGACCGCTCGACATTTTACACAAGTTGTAATTTTTCCATATTTTTGGATTTCTCTTTGTAAAATAATTTCAACAACTTCAAGGTTAATTGAAGCACCACAACCAATTGAAAATTGAGCACTTGATAAAGCCATTTGTGAGCGGGTTTGCGTTTTGAGAGTTTAGATAGTGTTTTTTGCGTTTTGAGAGCTTAGAGAGCGTTTGAGAAATGTGTGATTGAACCTAAACAACCAATACGTATTTAAGTAAACATATGGTGGCTAAAATGCAAAAAAAAACAAAAAAAAAATGTCAAAAAGGCCCTCAACGGCTATTTTTTTTAAAAGGTCAAAAATGGATTAGCCGTTAAAACCGGTTTCTAAACCAGTTTGGGGAATCGGTTCCTAAACTGGTTCGGTTCGGTTCCAAACTGGTTCCAACGGTAAAAAATCCAAACCTATTACAAACCTACGGTTTGAAAACCGGTTTGGAGGAAACCGTTTTTTTTTTTGTGTGATACCGGTTTGGCAAACCGAATCGGTTTTTTTGCCCAAGTCTAAGGACCGGGTTATGTAAAGATTAACATAAGCCCAAAACCTATTTTAGCCATGTACTCTTGTCCAAGCCCATTAACAATCATGGACAGTAAAAGTGTTTAACATTTCCAAGTTCAAAAACATAACGGAAGACAAATGCCCATCTAAACAATCACACTCGTTATGGCACCCAAAATAGAGGTGAACAAAAAAACCGGTTTGGGTTCTCAAACCGGTCCAGTCATGATCTCAAACCGGTTTCACTCCAAACCGGTTTCCAAACCGGTTTCAACCCCTCCAAACCAGTTCTATAGGTTTGACATCTCTCATCTCCCAAACCAGTTTCCAAACCGAACCGGTTTCACCCAAACCGGTTTTGACCATCTGTTGACCAAACCGGACCGGTTTGAGCACCTCTAACCCAAAACTCCTAAACAAATGATCTATTCATCTAAACACTTTAGGCATAATATTATAGCCCAAACCCATTAGCTATAATCCATGGCTTATCCGGCCCTAATGTTTCACATAAATGCATAATGGGTTTAATCTTTTTAAACAAAACGTAGTAGTCAACTTATAAATACCGTTTAAAAAATCACACATCGCCATTGGAGGAGTCAGTTAGTCGTTGGGCGTTCGTTTGGTCCCGTGAGCACCTACGTGGTGTGGCCTTTGTTATGACAATTGTATAAAATACGTATATATTAAAAAAATAAAATAAAAAATAAGTGTTCTAAAAAAGATGTTGCTTTGAAAGAGAAATTAACATTTTTGAAACATAAGTGTAAATCTAACATGACACATTCGTGGGCATTAGAATGATTTAACATGAGTGATGCCTTAGAGGAAAATATAAATTATAAATCATACATCTAAGTATGCCTGGCAAAATGGGCGGGTTGGGTAACAGGTTAGAACGGGTTCGGGTCAGGATGGGTGCGGGTTAGAACGAGTTTTAAGCAAAATCATTTCGGGTCTAAATGGATTGTTTTTAAAAAACATCAATTTTCGTTTAACTTAAGATGTGTTATAAGTAAACAAATAGTTCATTTGGATAATTTTTAGTGATTTTCCCATCAAATATGTTATTAATCATTCTTAAATATTTGAATCCAATGCATTAACATACTTTTTTGGTTACCCGTCTTGACCAGCATTGTGTTTAAGTGCTACTCATCCCAACCCATTCCATATTATGATGTTACCTATTTCAACCCATTATACTATAATTGTTTACCCAAATCAATCCATTTCCTTTAATATGGGTAAAAATTGCCACCTTTACATCTAAGTAAGAAAATTATAATAATCAAATACTTATGTATGATATACATTTTAACAAAATAAGGTTCGGAATATGTTAAAAGACCCATGAATAATTCCACGTGAAAATTGGTCATGCCATGAGATTAATGATGCATCTCGCACGTGTGGGAAGCATCAAAGAAGCAAACCCGAATAATAAAAATTGCAATTTATTTAAGTGTCATGAATTTAAATACTTATTTATTAAAAAATATTTTTATTATATTTATATTAATTAGGTAATGGAGAGTTATAAATAGAAAATAATAATTTAATACTTATTATTAAAGTATAACTAAACATCATTAAATGATTTCCTTGGTATTATGAAAACCCATACCCATAACCCATCTATTGTTAAGAGGAGCTTCCTAGCTATTGATATTCTTATCAATACCATGATAACGGATTGATCTCACAAAGTTGTTCTTTGTTGTTTAGTTACTCCCATACCAAAGAAGATGTAAGATTGAGTTAGCTCATGAGTAGTATTTCAAGTTAAGGTTGGCTTGGTTTCGACTCGTTAACTACTGGTTGATTATTTATTTCCTTACATATAGTTATAACTAGTGGATTCCCACGCGTTGCGGCGGAGAATGCGCTACGATTGTGAATATTAGAACGAATACATCATCTCGCATATTAAAATGCAGGTATAACGCAATGGATGTCACTTCGATATAAAACCTTGAATTGTACCCATCGTAAACGTAGTCGTCACAAAAAAAAAAGGGTCGTACTTAGTGGTTATAAATCCATCCTAAAACAATAAACCGAACCATTGTAAAAATATATGACACTCCCAAAGAATATGAATGCAAACGTAAACACGCGATGCTAAAAATCGTAAACAAAAATAATATAAAAGGTTTTGTATTCTCAAAATTTAGCGTAAATAAATACGAATATATAGCTGACAAATAAAACAGAGAAAACATCATTTAGTTATTGTTATTTATTTATTATTATTACTACTACTATTTAAATTAAATAGTTAAGAAAAAAACAGCAAAACGAAAGATGACATTGATGGGATTCGAACCACCAACCCCACGCAAATGGTTCATATTCTGGAAAAAGTACATATTTATTTAGTTAATATTTTTATTTAATTAAGGGTATATTTGGTAATATAATTATTTTTTTAATATTATTGTTGTTTGTTTCGTTTCCATTTGTATAGATATTAATTAGTTTTTATTATAAGTAGAATTACATTTTTATATGCAACATAATATATAAAATTTAATGTTTTTATCATAATTTTATATATAATGATATATGTATGTATGTGTGTGTATGTATTAATGTAATAAATAAAAAAGTATAAATAATAGGCTATTTTTGCTCATGAGTCGCTAGTTTTATATATAAGGCTCAGGTTTGAGCTTAACTTGATATGAGATTATAGTGAGATGATCTTAAATAGCTAACAAGTGATTTAATGTGTCTACTTATATAAAATGGTTAACCCAATATATGTTTTCTTTTCAAATTATGCAAAGGAAATGAAGTATAAGCAATAGTTAAAATAAAATTATTGTATGAGACTTTAGGATTTCATGAGAGGGTGCATGAAATACCCCTAGTGAAGTCTGAGGACAACACTTTTGGAGGTTGAGTTACCTTGATAGTATGAGAAAATTTTCTTTTATCTTTTTAAAGTACTATTGTAATTACTTTAAATTGTGTAGTTGGTGAAAAGTTTTTGATAATTGACCAACGTCGTGGTACTGGTCAAACTTAGAGAGAAACTGAGTTCCTTACAACCTAAGACTAGCCAGGGAAGAAGGGTGTCGAACCACGAGTAGTTAATGGTTGGTCTTTAACTTAAGTTGATATGTAAACATGAAATTTATAATGAAAAGGTTAATTTAGTTTCTTGGTTGACTATAAAATGCATAAGCAAGTAATTGAAATTGATTTTAACGTATGTAGAAAAAAAATAGTCACATCCGGTTTCAAGTTCAATCCATAAGTTGCAAAACATATTACTATGTTTGTCAATGATGAATTACATAGACATAATCCATATCAATTGCATATCATTCAAACATGAAAACAATTGCATCAATGATACATCTACAACACATTCAAATATTCTTTGAAGTGGAATGTAACTATTGTGCAACCTTGAATGTTCCAAAACAATCCATGACAAATCCTAAACCATGTAAACATCTTCAATACATCTAAAGGTTCTCTAAAGTGGAATGATTACAATTGAAGATTTCTAAATACAAATTCATTCAAAGGAACATACAACTGATAATGTTTGACACCAATACAAGCATTCACAAGTGATGATCATAAGTGCCAAACATTCAAACACAAACATAGAATTGGTCTTACAACTTGAATAAACTCTTATTCCTGTTGTGACAATGAGTTGCTTAGCTTAACATGCTTAAAAATGAAGAACAGTGATCAATCATGGATGAAATATGATGAAATCTTGGTTTGGAATCTCCCAAAATGCTTATAGGGTCGTCCTTTTTGGTTCCAGGCATGAATATGACGAATTGGGGTCGAATTTTGCCTTTAGATTCATCAAAAACAGACTAAAACCGCTGAAAACAGTCAGAGGGGCGTAAAATACGCTGAAAGGGACTGTCTACGGTGACAAAATACATCATTTTGTGAAACCTGGTATAAAATACGCCAAGTGGAGTATTTTACGCCCAAACAAGATTTTTTTCCATCTTGCTTCATTTCTCTTGTATTGCTTCACCTATCTATGTCTTGACTCACCTTGTAATCCTTTGCATTAATATGAATCTTCCATCACTATCCTACAATTAAAAGTTGAACAAAGTAACTCATTTTCGAGAAATATCATACTAAAATAGTGATTAATGCATGTAAATCAATGTACACGAAAACCGTACATCAATAATTAATCATTAGTAAGAAGTAGAAACTAATTAGTGAAACTGATTAATAGTGACTACTACATTGTTAATGACAACTTGGTCATCTATAGTAATAACACATCTAGACATTGACAACAAGTTTGCTAATAATGAAGTTCTTGTTGAGATATTTTTCTTACCAATGTAGCCAAATGACTGCTGCTAATTATAACAAGCAGTTGTGAAATTCTTTATTAGAAGGTTGCAACCTTTCATAAACTTGTTATCATACTTTTCTACCTATTAAAAAACATCTTTGATATATTTTACACATTATTTCTGGTAGAAGTTTTTCAAAATAAATTTTTCCTAGTTAACTTTAAATGTATATTCTCAAAATATCTCAACTTTTCAAGTTATATAGTAGACAAGTGAAAAGGATATACAAAGAAGTCAATCACACATATAATGGGCTCAATCTACTTCAATATGAAGAAGGAACCATATCTTAACCTATCATATGAGTGAGTCACTCAATAAGCTTGATTTATCTTTTAGTTGATAAATATTAGATACTTTAACATTGGCAAATGAAGCAGTATTAATATTCAAACTATCAACATTGATTTTTTTATCAATATTGAATTGTTACCAAAACACAAGAATGTGAATAACTCCTGATATTATTATAAACTAGGAAAAAAACAACATAAAAACCTTGATTTTGAATTTGTACTCATATATAACCCTAAAATTTTATCTATGTATATATATAAAGAGACCTGGCTTGGTCAACAAGTAATTTGTAAAACCCTAAAACCTACTAAAAATAAAATCTGCACATTTAGAATCACATGGGACAACCCTTTCACAAACTCATGAAAGACCTGTATTTGGGAATTATGTCCAACAAGTTTCCCCTAATTTATGAAGCGAAAAGGGAGGTCTTCAACTCCAAGGATCTTTAGCATTTCATTAAACTTAACCCTTGCGATGTTTATGTGAGTATTTTAGCTTGTTGCTATTAGCCATTTATATGATCAACCATAATCTTTCCCTCTTACATGAGTTCTTGAATGAAATAATACATGGATTTTATATGTTTGCTTTGACTACGGAAAAACATGATTTTTAACTGTTGCAATCACCAAAGTTATGTCAATACACAAGAATATTTCTTGTAACTTTTTTCTAGTTAGTTCACCTAGCAACCATTGAAGCCACACAACTTGACAAGCACCCACACTAACCTTTATTTATTTTTCCTCACATGATGATAATGCCACAATGCTTTGTTTTTAAGAGCATCAAGTGATCACTGACAATCCATAGTAGAGCACCTGACCCATAATACTTCTCCCACCATCAAAATCAATGTTATGGCTATTATCACTATAGTATGTATCGACGACACCATTCCAAATTACCAAGAATATTCTTGATGCAACCTTAGTTTCTCTAAATTCTTAATCTTTTCCCAATTCCATGACCTAATTTCGTTAAAAATATGATCTTGTTATACTACTCTTTGTGTTTTTGGATCATAAAGTCATTGTGCATTAGAGTTTTGTTTTGTTCCAAGATATGTTAAGCAACTTGAATGATCATCAAGTTTTTGGAGCTGGTGATACAAAAATTTTGCCTGATGAATGAGAAAAAATATATTAAACAAAAATTCCTTAATCATCACATGGTTGGAGCAGGCTATAGTATGGTTGGAGAAGCATATCGTGATTATAGTTCTAAATGTTTTGAATATACTCGATTGGCGTCACACCTCATGACACTTGATTATAACCTCATTAGCTGCTACATCTAGCATCTTGTAAGTAAAATTCGTGACTTGGTTAATGCCTGATTCTACTATTGAGTTAGTCGATTAGCTTACATACTCTGAATAAGAAGAACCAATGAGGAGAACAAAAAGAAAGAAGTGACCCAAAAAACTTAGTATAATTCAAAAAGACTAGAAAGTAAGGGTGCAAATGAAAGGAATGGCATTACTTACAATGTAAGACATATGGGAAAAAAGGAACTTTGGAAAATGTACTTTGGATAAATATTATAGTCATTGAAGAATGTCGGGACATAATACTGTGAATTGTTGTAAAAAAATAAGGTGATTACTTTTTTTCAATACACTGAAGAATGTCGTTATAAATCATAGTGCCCAGAATTGAACATGACTAGTGGTGCTAGTGGTTCGAGTATCAAGAACAACCAAAGAAGGAAAAAGACCAATTGAGTTGTGCTAAATGCTCATCAAGATGCAGAAATGTCGGATGTCATTAGCTGTATGTTTCATATTAATAATATTAATTCTCGGGTCTTATTCGATTCAATGCAAATTAAAGCTGATTATAGATTTTGTAAACTTGTAAATGAATCCTTAGTACAACTAAATAAATCCTACTTGGTCGAAACTACCAATGAAGAGGTAATAAAATTACCCGAAACTCTACAAAACGGTAGGATTGCTCTCCCCAAATACGTTATGCTAGTAAAATGATTACCTATGACATTGGTGGGTTTTGACTCTAAGCTCGCATCTTTTCATCACTAAGTTTGTTGAAATTCGTGCACATATGGGAGAAAGGTTACTCATCTAAGGCGATAATAACTAGCTACACATTCGAAACCACCAAATATCTACACATGGGGTGTCTTGCATACATGATCTTTATGACGACTATTGGTAAGATGAAGTGAATGGAAGACGTGTTGTAGATGATTACCCTATCTTGCTTGCCACATAAACAAGAGGTGGGATTTAAAATCAATCTAGAACTTGATACTACACCGATTGCCAAATCTCTTTATAGATTGTCACCCACTTAAATGAATGAACTAAAGAAGCAACTAGATGAATAACTAGAAAAGAGATTCACTAGACTAAGCTTTTCACCTTGAATATCATTAATTTTGTTCTTTGATTATCATAAATTAGAAAGTGCATAAAAATTAAGTACACACTTCTTTGACTGACTAATAATTCAATCAACTCTAATAAGCATGTCACTTTTCTAACCAACCTTCGAGCTGCTTATTGTCAGTTGAAAGTTCAAGATCGTTTTTCTTACAATGTATGGACATCATGAATTCATTGTTAGGCCTTTAGACTCACTAATGCTTCAGCCACATTTATATACATAATGAGCTGAATTTGTAAACCATAGCTTGATAAATTTATCATTGTATTTATTAATGACATTTTCATCTATTCTAAAACAACTGAAGATCATTATGAACATCTTAGGACCCTACTTAAATTTTTGAGAGAAATTATATGTCAAATTCTCTAAATGTGAATTTTGTCCTTTTGATGTATAATTTCCGGGACATGTTATGAATCCCGAAGGCATTCAAGTAAATCATACCAATGTAGTGACAAAATGTATCAAAATATGAAGTAGAACTATAAGTGGAGATGCATGAAGAAAAACATAGCATCATATACTACAAAATTATGACTTGTTTGCTAGTGAAAGCTACACCGAAAACTTCTAGTTTATTGGAATAACTAGAATTACCTATTTGAAAATATAAAATGATAATCATAAAGTCCCTCAAACCAATCGTAATAATGACACTATTTAGGTTATTATAGAGAAATTGACTAAATCTACTCATTTCCTGCCAATGAAGAAAATATTTAGTATGGATAAGTTTGCCCAACTGTAGGTAACAAAGTCTTATCTCTGCATGGTGTGTCTTTATCCATTGTGTCAAATAAGGATAATCGTTTCACATCCTGGTTTTTGGAATAGCTTTGAAAGGACCACACAAACAATTTAAACCATAGTACAACAACAAACGAATGAGTGCGAAAGGACTATTTAAACTTTGGAAGACATGCTCCAAGCATGTATGATAGACTTTGAAGGAAGTTGGGATGGTCACCTACCTATGATAGAACTTTTTTTTACAATAATATGAAGCACATAAGCATTTAGGCCGCAATGTTTGAAGCCTCATATGGGAGGAAATGGAGACCACATGTGTGCAGATCTAAAGTTAGAACTAGAGATTTTCAATAAACTACTGACAATTTTTGTAAATCAGAGCGAGATTTAAAGAGGTATGGGATTGACAAAAAAAATTATGCAGAACAAGGAAGAAATTTGCTTGAATTAAACACCGGTGATGAAGTACCACCAAAAGTTTCTTTTGGGGAAAGGTGTGGCCTTGTTTGTTTAAAAGGCAAAGTTAAGCCCATGATTTGTTGAACCATTCAAAATTCTTAAATGAATTTGCACAATAACCTTTCACTTAGAACTACAAGAAGAATGAATAGAGTTCATGATGTATTTCATATATTGAACCTTCATGAATGCCTAGCTGACAAATCCATGATAATGCTCTTTCAAGATGTAAAGGTAAATGAAAATTTGAATTTCATATTAGAGTCAGATTAAAAACAATATAATTTTTTAGGACTAGATTGTAATATAGGGAAGATGTAAACCCGTCAAATTTTTGGGTCTTAATTTTGCAGATAATATATGCTTGGATGACTAAAAATGTGACTAAAGTGAAGTTAGTTACATACTAAGTTAATTTTGCCGAAAGTATATACCAAGGTGTCTAATCGTTTCTTAGGTGCGTATGGTGACTCGGTAAGGGTCACATATAACAACCTAATTCATTAAATGTCAGCGATGCTGCAATTTTAACTGAGCCATCAAAGGTTGACTCATGACAGTGACTCGTGACTATAGGGTGGTAACATACCACTACTAATCTCTTTAGTGGAGCGCAACTAAGCCGTAAATTCAACTACGAAAGAAGCACCATGTGAGTCGAACTTTTAACATCTCAATTCCGTTTCTTATTACTTTCTACTTACAAATAAATACCCGAGTGTCTCAAACTTCGTGCCAAACTCATGCTTAATCGTTATTTTGTTAGGAAGATACGTCTAAAAACTCTGCCTAAGGAAAACGTTAGAAATTAGGATATTAAGATGAGATTATGTCAAATAATAAGGCTAGTACGGTTGCACATAGGGATAAATGTAAACAAGAGCTTCCTATAGTTGACATAATAGGGGACAAGAAACCGGTGCATAAAGTGGTTGTATTGATTAGTAAAATAATCTACTAAACGTTTAGTTAGTCATACACATTATAATTATATGTTTTAAATCAACATTTTGTTGAACATGATTGAAATATTGAAGATATAGTTAATACAAAAAGTGCTAAGACCATTTGACAAATAACAATTCAATTTTTTTTTTATTTTAACTAGTCAGAAGTAAGTTTTTATGTGTGATACATTTTTTTTGGGGAAAAATGTAAATAAAAGCAAACAGTTAGAGCATAATTTTATTAGATATTCCATGTAATATGTATTGTGTTTATACCTACATACGTGTATTTAATTATTGTTCTATATTTCGTCGGCATCGAAAATTAAATTAGCGATAATATAAATAAAAATACCTAAAAATAAAAAACAAGGCAATCACAATAATAGAGAGCAATCTCACATGATGGATGACAATCACTCCTCACCTAGCTCACGTGCTTAGTCCCACCCCACTTTCATTTACAAATAAAACTAATATTCGCTCTAATAAATTCAACTTTATAACATATAATTTTAAAATCCATGCTACTTTTTTTTTTTTTAACAATCTTTATCAATATAATTTCTTTATGCTTATCGAAATTTAAATTTTTTTTTTTATACATCTAGCTAACCATGCACATGTGTATTAGGAAAGGTTCATCTGAAAATTCAAATTTTTATGAGATTTTTTTACACAAGTGTAACTTTATTCAAAAAGAGAAAACTAATTTACACATCTGTAAACATGTATAAAAATGTATTATAATTTTAAAAATATTAAAATTCTTTATTTTTTAAAGAATTACGAGGAAAACTTTTTTCTTGTAAAAACATGAGTTTTCATTTGATTTTTCCCGTGTGTGTATACGTACATATGGTTAATTTAATTATCTTATGGATGGACATTTCATACCAAGTATCGGTCCATACTGGTATATACCGAATACTATTGGTACTAGTATTGATATTTGTATTTTTCATGTTTTCAATATCGGTACATGTCGTCTTCAATATTTTTTTGTTATTTTCAATAATATCAGTACTATCTATACAAACCAACAAAATCGATACCAATACATGTATTCATTTTTTAATATTTTTGGTATTAGTGCTTTTTGATACGGTACCAATCTCGTCTCTATTATTCTAAAAAAATATTTAATCTAAAATTTAAGACCATTAAATCTGTAATTAATGCATGTAATCAAATTGTAAAAAGAAAAATTATTAGTAGTATATTTTAGGATGGCTACTATTGTTGATTTTTTTCAAGTTTTTTTTTAAACATTTATAATGTTTAAATAAGACATTATTTATAAGATATATATTATAAAAATGAATATTTCCATCTTTAAGTATTGTATGTTATATAAAAAATAAATATATTTTAGTTTGTTATTATGTTTTATTGTTATCTGAAAATAATAAGTTCTAAAAAATAATGATTATATAACATCAATGTATTCTTTTAACATGTAAAACACAATAATAAAATAACAAAAAATTTAATTAAATATATAAAAATTTATAAAATAAAATGAAATAATCAAAAATTAAAAAGATAATGATGATTACATATAACACAATTAAATAATGTGTTTATTTTTAATAATAAACAACATTGTCTGCCTCTAATATTTAAAATAACGATTACATAACTGTAAATTTATCTAATATATGAAAAACAAAGACAAAAGCATATGTTAAAAATTAAAACACAATAATGTAAAAATTTACAATGAAATAACCAAAATGTTATCCTTAAAACATGAAGAGAATGACGCATTTTAATCACGTAGTCCTTAAAAATGTTATAAACAAAAAAAAATTAATAAAAATATGTAGATCACGAAATTACGTATATGTAACCAATAAAGTTACGTATATGTAACTCATATATGTAATTTACAAGTAACACATATATATAATCAATGAGTTACATATATGTAATAACATAAATTACATATATTTTTTTTATATTTTTATTTTTGTTAACCAATATAACCTTATAATAAAACAAAATGTAAAATAAAAAACAAAAAACGAAATTGATTAGTAACAATTGTAATTAGTTTTTTAAGTTTTCTCAAATACGAAGGTTTTCTATGGAACATCCCTATATATATATATATATATATATATATATATATATATATGGTTCCTTTGTTAATCCTTCCTTATTGCGATAACCGTATAACCCTGGCATTTTTTTCGTTTTTTGCCCGAATCTTTGTTTTTTTTTTCATGGTCTTTATTATACATAAATAGAGGGGGTTTCTTTTTTGTGTTTTTGCTAATTCATCACCGTTTAGAAATTATTTACAAGTGTAAGTAAGTGTAAGTACTTACACCTACTTACATGAATTAGCAAAAACGGTGATGAATAATAAAGACCATGAAAAAAAACAAAGATTCGAGCAAAAAAAGCAAAAAAGTGCTAGGGTTATGCGGTTATCGCAATAAGGAAGGGTTAACATTTGATCATTCCCCTATTTATATCTATATCTATACTATATAATAAATAAAAATTTTGTTATGTCACATGTCATCATTCTAGACCACTTAAAGCTTTTTTTCCCGCCTCTCTCTCATCATAAATATTTTTATGTCATGTTTTTATTAAATTTTGATTTTTTGTCTTCTCTCTTATTAAATATTAATGATTTTATTTAACTTAGTAATAATATGATTAAATTATGAATCAATTATTTATTTTTTTATAAAACATGTTTGAAAAATACGTATAATGTTATTTTAAACAAATAATTTTAAAATTCAAATATTGAACTTGTGTAAATGTTTAATACATCTATGTTTAATATAGTTTTAAGAACATTTTTTTTATAAAATTTTATCTTAAAAAAGTTTTTCTATACAAAAAAGGTATAACTAATATTATTAGTATTAATATAATCATGTAAATTTAAAAAGATATAATAAAATTATTTTAATTATGTAAATTTATGAAGACATAATTATAAAATCACATTATTTTTATTCGCAAACCCGTGTCCTACACGGGGCTATAACCTATCTACATCTATATCTATATCTATACTATATAATAAATAAAAGTTTTGTTATGCCACATGTCATCATTCTAGACCACTTAAAGCTTTTTTTCCCGCCTCTCTCTTATCATAAATATTTTTATGTCATGTTTTTATTAAATTTTGATTTTTTATCTTCTCTCTTATTAAATATTAATGATTTTATTTAACTTAGTAATAATATGATTAAATTATTTAATTTTTTTATAAAACGTGTTTGAAAAATACGTATTATGTTATTTTAAACAAATAATTTTAAAATTCAAATATTGAACCTGTGCAAATGTTTAATACATCTATGTTTAATATAGTTTTAAGAATATTTTTTTTATAAAATTTTATCTTAAAAAAGTTTTTCTATACAAAAAAGGTATAACTAATATTATTAGTATTAATATAATCATGTAAATTTAAAAATATATAATAAAATTATTTTAATTATGTAAATTTATGAAGACATAATTATAAAATCACATTATTTTTTATTCGTAAACACGTGTACTATACGGGCCTATAACCTAGTATGTATATATATATATATTTATATATATATATATATATATGTAATCTGTGGTATGATATATTATTTTTGAAAAAAAAATTGACTAGAAAATAAAAATAATAATACCTAATATTATTCTCAAATGTCTTAACTTTAGTATCTATAACACAAGACATCTCTATAAACTTTTGCATCTAACGTTAAACGTGTGACATTACATTATTCATTTGTACACACATTACAGTGCATAAAAAAACCTACATCTTTAAATTTACTTTAATGTGGGCCACAAAGTAATAAGATGTAATTATTCGGTTAACGCAATAAACATGGGTTAACATTTGATCATCGATCTCTCTCTATATATGTGTGTGTGTTTGTGTGTGCTTGTATTAACAAATAATTTAAATACTTGAATTGATTCTCCTATGCATTGTTTGAAAATGAAAATTAATAGATGCTATTAACATATACAAGTATTTAATATTTAAATATGTTATATGTGTTAGTACTAACTTATAACCAAACGGTAATTATGTAGCTCAAAGCTTACAAAGTTACACATTCATATCTAAAAATATATATATTATATTAATTTTCTGTTAAGAAGGAAAATTATTTTAAATAAGTTAAAAAGTTATTATTGATAATTAAATTATATTAGTTTGAATGGATTTGGTGGTGAAGACCAAAATTGCCAACGATGGGGGAGCTGGAAACGTCGTGCTACAACGTGCTCGATTGCTATAACATGCTTATTAGTGGGGGCAAGCGGCGAAGTACCCATTTTTCTACTTGAAGATTCAATCTTTTTAACATATAAAGTTACTACTTTAAACATAACATAATTATATACACACACGTATGGGAAAGCTTATAAGAAAAATCTTCCATTTGCAGAAAACTTATTATATAAACTAATCATAACTATTACTAGTTTTGTTTTTATTTTTTATTATAAAGTTAAATATGTAAAAGAAGAAAAAAAATGTATATATAACTTGTACGTAAAATATATGTACATTGTATGAATTACATACATGTAACTTTATGAATGATATACGAAATTTTGCGAGTTACGTACACGTAACTTTATGATCTACATATATGTATTTAATTTATTTTTTGTTTATTACAAATATAACCTTATAATTAAAACTCATAAAATAATTTTTAAAAATTGATTAATTAAGGGTTTTCTTAGTTTAAATTTTCCGATTAAGTCACTCATACTTTTTTTTTGTTCCGATTAAGTCACTCATACGTTTTTTTGTTCCGATTAGGTCACTTTACTTTTAATTTTGTTTCCATTATGTCACTCATATTGTAAGTAAAATGTTTGTGATTAGAACAATATTTTAAAGTAAAGTGACCTAATCGGAACAAAAAAAAAGTATGGGTGACTTAATCGGAACAAAAAAAATATGAGTGACTTAATCATAACAAAAAAAATGAGTGACCTAAATGGAATAAAGCTGAAAGTTGGTTACATTTGTATGACATTTTCCCTTTTATTCAATATAAGAAGATTTTTTTTAAACACTTCTCCATACATATATATTGGATTTAAGGAATACACACTCACATATATATTAGGCTAAATCTCGTGCGCTATGAGTTAAATAAATAAAATATTATATACTTTGCAATAAAAAGTTATATTTTCAAAAACATGTGCATTGCATTATTTAAATAAACTTGTGCATTACTTAGATTTTTCTTATATCACATATTTTTAATTTTTTTACACTTTTTATTTTTACTATTCAAACCATTCAATCAAATTTTACATTGAAATATTTATATAATAACTAATAAAGAACAATTAGTATATAATTCTTTCTTATTTTTAAATATTTTAACGAACATAATTTGAACTTGACAATATACATACATGCATGCATGCATATATATATAGGAAGGTTTATAAGAAAACTTCTTGTTTTGAAGAAACTAAGAAAACTCATAATTAACAATAAATTTTGGTAATAAAATTTTATTATAAGATTAAAAATATTATAATGAGAAATAAAATTATAATTAAGATATGTAAATCACGAAGTTACGTATATATAACTCAAAAAGTTACGCATGTAACTCATAAAGTTACATATATGTCACTAGTAAGTTACATATATGTAATAACATAAAATGCATATTTTTTTTAATTTTTTGTACATTTCTTACCTTATAATAATAGGAAATAAAAAAGAAAAAAAAATAGTTGGTAATGATTGTGATTAGTTTTCTTAGTTTTTTTTTCCCAAAATGAAGGCTTTTAAAGGAACTATATATATATATATATATATATATATATATATATATATATAGGGTATGAAATTTTTTATAACCCTTATCTTTTGTTACAACCCATTAACTATCATCCAATTGTTACTTTAAAAAGGTAAGTGGGCATTTAGGACATTTGTTATTTAAGTAAAGTTTACCCCCATTTTTTTAAACATTCATAACTTTTTATACTATATTATTTTTTTTAAAAATTGCACCATTATACTCGTCTCATTTTTCTCTTTAGTTTCGTTATAGTCTCGACTAGTTTTTTATTTTTTTGATATCATGTATTTACATCATTGTAACGAGCTTAAAAATAGCAAATTAATTAGAAATTTTTTCTAACAATGGTAAATTACAATAATGTAACATAAAATGAAGTAATGCAACACAAAATGAAGCAATTTACAATGACATAATTAACGGTGACGTAACACATTATTTACAGTGATGTAAATTTCTCTTTATTTTCCGTTTTAATGTTGACTAGTTTTTTTAATTTTTTTTTCTCATTGTCCATTATTTACATCGATGTAACGATCATAAATATAGCACATTATTTTGAATTTTTTCTAACGATGATAAATTACAGTGATGTAATATAACACATTATTTTATTTTTTTCTCTAACAATGATAATTATAGTGATTTAATTTATCATTGTTCGAAAAAAATTCAAACTAATTTGTTGTATTTAGGCTCGTTACAAATTAGGGATGAGCAAAAAGCCAAAAAAAACCGAACCGAAACCGAATTAACCGGAAAAACCGAACCGGAACCAAATTAACCGGAAAAACCGAACCGGAACCGAATTAACCGAAAAAAACCGAAACCGAATTTTGCGTCAATGTAAATTACATCACGGTAAATTACGTCAATGTAAATTACATCACTGTAATTTATCATTGTTAGAAAAAATTTCAAATAAATTTGTTATATTTAAGCTCGTTACAATGATGTAAATATATGACATCTAAAAAAAGTAAAAAAAAATTAGTCGAGACTATAACGGAATTAAAGAGAAAAATGAGACGAATATAATGGTGCAATTTTTTTAAAAAAATAATATATTATAAAAAAGTTATTAATGTTTAAAAAAGAGCGGGGAAAAACTTATAAAAGGTAAAATGACTATGATGCCCTTTCTAATATTTTAATTAAAAGCTTATGTGTAACTTTGTTATTTGTTGAAATGTGTTATTTAGTTGTAGCAAAAGATAAGATTTATAAAAAATTTCATCCCCTATATATGTGTGTGTGTGTGAGTTTGTGTGTACAAACTTAAAAAAATTAAAATAAGAAAATACTTTTATTAGAAATTTCATACTAAATTTATTTGATTAATAATATATTAGTTATTATTCATATCCATAACTAATAATCCATAATCCAAAACTGCATAGTAAGTATCTTTAGTTAAGCAGGGGAGAGAGGTGATATACGAAAAATTAGATGACCTAAAGTGATGGCAAGTATCACAAATCATTTTTACTTTTTAATATTGAGATTCAACTTTGTTACAAATATCAAATTTTAATTATAATATTAATAGATAATAAATAGAAAAAAAATGAGTTTATCATAAATATCTTGTTGTATGGTACCAATGTGTAGTAAGGTTCAAAATTACTCAAAAACTAAGCAGAAAAACTCTTTGTAAAGATGCCAAATACTTGAAGCTTGATTGGAATACATTCTTAGCATCTAGTCGACTGGTTGAGACAAGTTCCTGAATTAAGTGGTTGTTCATGTGAGACATTATTTTACCTAAGAAAAAGGCTTTCTTATATCACATAGATGTGTAGGATGATCCAGTGGTGAGGCATGAAGCTCTTGAAGAAGACGATTTAGCTTTATGGTCTCGACAGCGTGTTAGACATGGCTTGATATTCAGATTTATAATTGACTTGAAAACTATTGGGTATATTGTACAAATACTAAAAATGGGCCCCGTATGACCGTATATATAAAAAAAATCATAAATTGACGATTATTATGATAAAAATAATCTAATAAACAATACAAAACAATTTTGTTAAAATATTGCGATACATTTCACATATTTAAACAAATCATGATGTTTTCATAATATTTTTTAAATAAATTATTGATCAAATCTTTATTATATATATATATATATATATATATATATATGATTGGAATCTTATAATAACCCACCTTAATTGCGAAATCCCGATTAACTACGACAAGAATAACCCAAATCTTTGGTTTTTTTGATGATCTTTATTATACATGTACAATACTATGTCATTTTATGGGTTTGTACAAATTCATCATCGTTTGGGCTCCTACGTCAATGTAAGCGGTCGTAAATGATGTCTTGCCTTAAGTGATAACAGTTTGAATTCTTCCGAGTATTGGTTTGATGTTGTTAGTTATAGAGTAAACATTCGGTTTTTTGGGATTACCAGGACAAACATTCAGCATTTCTCATTTATATATCATGTCCCATGTAAACAATCTGATCACTATGATTATCAAATGATATCGCGCCCCGAGAACCTTCCGCCCGATGGGAAAGTCGATCCAGCCCGCCGGATCCGGGTGTGACAGATTGGTATCAGAACCATGGTTATAGAGAAATATAGGTCATCTTGTTTCAAACGGTTTGGCCTAGATTATAACCTAGGGACCCTCATGTAGAGAACACAGGACTCAAGACTTATTTGCATATGTTATATCATTTGATCATGAATACTAACCGATAACTTTTCGGTTAGGATTGAAATGTCACAGGGACAACCACCATCACCGCCTCATCCTCCTCCACCCGAGGTGGAACCAGCGACTGCTGCACTGGAAACCTTGATCACCGAGCAATTGGTTGCAATCATTCCTGAGATCATCAATATGATCAGGAACAGTGAAGAGTACGCTAGGAGTTTCCCACCTGTCACCACTAAAGGAAAAGAACCCGTGGAAGGTGACACCAGTAAGAAACCCAAACACCGTCCTGCTAAAAAGCAGAAGAGACATGCGAGCTACACCGAGGCCACCCCGATCAATCAAGTCATGCCGGACTTGCCTAAAAAGGGTAACAAAACTTATGGTGGGACGGCCCCTCTTTGTCAACTCTGTCAATATCATCACTATGACAGAACCCAGTGTCGTCAGTGCACCCGTTATGGAAAGACAGGACACTGGCTGCTTATTGCAAAACCTCAATGAAATCAAATACCCATCAATACACTGGTAAGCATCCCAAGTGTAACAAGTGTGGATTTCATCATGCTAGGAACAAGCCAAGCAGCCATTGTCTGAACTGTGGAAAGAAGGGACATTCGATTCAGAGGTGTCGAAACCTTCCAACACAGAATCAAAATCAGAGGGCAAGTACATCTACTTCCTCTCAACACCAACGCCACTGCTACACCTGCGGAATGCCCGGACATTTCGCGAGAGACTGCCCCAGGAGAAAGCCTCCAACAGCTCCAACGTCCTCAACAGCTCTAGTAGCAACAAAGGAACTACTCGCACTACCAGCACTAGATGTACACTAAGAGTTGGGTGATTTCGTAGGTATGTCATTCTGACCTTGTGTAATTGAGTTATGTATAATGTTGTAATTATATATATTATGTTGTGGGTTAGTAAAATAATTTAAGATAACCATATATTAATTAAGTGCCAACTAGATAATAGGAGTTAGGATAATTATTACCTATGCTTTGTTTGAGAACCATTACTTCAGAAGAGATAGATTCAGGGAACGTAGTAGAAAATCCTTAAATTAATTGAGATTAGGTCGTTCTTAAATGAGCTAGTCTTAACTACTAGGAAAGCTACTGATATAATCCTCGAGATTTTGCCAGTAATCTTTCCTTACACATCAGATAGAGTTCCATAACAACCATATGACTGTTATAATATCCATGTCACACCCCGAGCCGGCGGGCTGGATCGACTTTCCCGCTGGGCGGAAGGTTACCGAGGCGCGATATCGTTGTGATAATCGAAATGATCAGATTGTTTACATAGCACATGATAAATAAATGAGAAATGCTAACATGACAATGAAATAGAATTACAAAGTTAAATTACATTGTTTCCTCATAATTTAACTAAGTAAATCTAATCAAAAGAATCAATGAGTTCATATCTTGTATCTGTACAAGATATACAAAAGATGATTCATGGTTTTGTCATCCAAAAGTATGCAACACAAAAGTAGCTAGGCCTTCTTAAAGTCCACTAGATATGTTCCTGAAATCCTGGTGACTAAACCTGTTCATCACCTGAGAAAAACATGCATTTAAACAAAGTCAACACTAGGTTGGTGAGTTCATAAGTTTGATATTTGAAAGCCTTGAATTGTTCACATGCACAATCACAATGTCATACTTGTTGTTTGTAAGTTGCTTGATTCACTCGTTCACACAATGGCCTTTCCATAGTTATATTTACAAGTGATATCTCATCATATTAGCTATGGTTATATATAGGGCATATGTAAGGGAACCAAGCCCTAGCCAACATCCCACCACATATCTAATAGAACTTAATGCCACTTGTAATACAACTATGGATATCCATCTCATTTCCCCCATTCGTCTGCGTTCATCACCCATTGTATCATATATAGAATAATATAATAAGAGGATTTTAGTTATCAAACCGAAGTATTGATAAACTCTCAATGTGTTAAGGAAATTAGATTAATTTAACCTAATCCTTGTTATTATTCTATTCTTGTGGGGTTAACTATTAATCACTGTTAATAACAAAAGTGTTAGTTAACCATTTGATATTTGTTCTCAACTTGTAATGCATAGAGCCTAAAAGGAATCCATTGCAATCCTCATGTAATCAGATTACAATGCATCTGATTTACCTCTATCACCATGTGTAACCATAGACCTCATCGAAATGGTTACTAGTGTAATGACTTGAGAGAATAAATTCCTTAGTCTACTAGTCAACGGTAACGATGGATTAATTACAATTATAACTGTAAATTTATATCACCATGTGTCGCTTACTGGACCCTGACTTGAGTCGCCCTGTCACCGGTCATACGTTACCGGCCAATGATTTAGTACGATCAACATACTAGCCATACAGCTAGAGGTTTGTCAAACCTATGGTACCACTATGCTATCGTTGGTTTAGTCACGTCAAACTAACTGGTCAGCGATTTATGAAGGGACTTACAATGATCAAACTTGAGTACATGTTAACTTGTCTTATTAAATTATGTTAATTGTTGTGTGAATGATGTTGTTATCATGAAGTTACATTATCATAAAGTTACATTATCATGATTATCATTCCTTGTTGTTCCATATAATCACCATGTTGTCACTAAGTTGTGGCAAGAACTAGTCTTACTACACTTAGTCAACTCAGGTGGTGGATGATTCTTGTTCCATGTTCTCTTGTAATATGTGTTGAGTTGTAAGCTAAGTGTTATAAGAACTGGTCTTATTACACTTACTTAACTCTGATGTAGAATGATATTATGAAGATATATCATCTTCATATCATTCATGTGTTTTGTTGTTGTCATCATGTTCACCTGTGTTTATCTGTTCTTGTGAGAATAATTAAGCGTTGTAAGATATAATCTTATAACTATTAATCTGTTATGTTGATGATTTATGAAGGTATATTATCATATTCATCTTTGTTATCCATGTCATATCATGATCATACAAGCATGAATGATAAATGATAATAAGTCATACAATATTATCTAATCAAAGTATAAGCAATATGTTAAACATAAACTTTTAAATAAATAAAAGTTAAGCATGTTTCTCAGCCCCGAGAGTTTAAAATCATTTAAGATTAGAAAATTTGTTGAAGTGGTTGACTTAGCTTAAACAAAGAATGCACGCGCTCTTGATTGTACTTGTGGTTGTGTTTACGATCATGTATTGATTTCATGTTTGTTGTAATTTATGAGTATAAGTCATAGAGATTTGTGTGTTTGTATGTGTTAGCCATATAGTTGGATAACACTTGTGAGTCACAGTCTACACTCGGTCCTTGTCCAGTTGTCATAAATTTCCTAACACTTAATTAATTTAGTTACAGTTTCGCGTATTGTGTTATGTTGCACTTGCCTTAATCATAATTAGTCTTGTAAGTTTAGGATAGTTCTTAGAAAACACTTAGGTTTTGCATAAATCTTGTTTATTACCCTTGACCTCATTTGTTCATATACTTGAAATACAAAGCTTTGTGGTGTAAGTGATTCATTAATCCAAAGGGTTTTCCACCACCTTTGTAGTAACATCCATCACAATCATGCACATTTTTATATTCCTAAGTGTTAGAAACTTTTGTTATCGTTGTAATTATGTGGATCAAACCCGTTATTATTGGGCCGAATGGAGCTAACCCAATTAATATATGGGCCGAGATAAGGGTTTGGGCCAGCCAGTTGGACCGAAAAGGTTGTTTGGTCAAATAGTTGTATTGGGCCGGATCAAATGGCCATAGGCCAAATGTTGGGTTATGGGCCTAGTGCTTTGGGCCAGGGCAGCCATAGTAGGTCGAAACAGTGTGATGGCTGAAAATAAGCTGCAGTCCAAGTGATTTGGGCTTAACCCAATCAATCAAAGAAGCATGGCATCCAACCCAGCGAACCTAATTGATTTAATTGGCTAAGGTTCACCAACTGCTATAATGCAGTCATGGTTTGGGGAGCACAGGTTCATGGCCAGCCAGAAGGGTCGGCTATCATGTAGGTTCGCTGCCCCTGTCCTAGTTCGGCAATGACAGATAGGTTCGTTGAATAATGTAGGTTCAGTGGTTGATGCACTGGTTCGGCCACATAGGGTTCGGCTAAAAGGCATGAAGGTTCAGTGGTCGGGTTTGGTGAGCCTAGGTTCGGTCAAGGTAGATAGGTTTGCTTGGTGGTGACAGCCCAGGGGTTCGTTGCTTTGGGAATGGTTCGACCAAAGCCCACTGGTTTGTGGGGTGATGCACACAGGTTCGACTCCTGCATTCTTGCGTACTGTTTCAACATCATCACCCTCATCGGACATGGTGTGGTGGTAGGGTTGTCATATGATAATGGCTATGCTACTAGTGCTCCTCGTGGGCTTGTGGTTCAAAACAACAAAGAGTTAGCCGGCTAGATGATCGGGTAGAACAAAGATTCAAGAAAACCCTATTTTTCAGATCTTTCATGGCTTCATCCCTCGTTTTTGGCCGAACAAATGCTCAGATCTTCTGTACTTCTAGGTAGAGGAGATCGAGAGCTTCGTTTGGACACCAAGAACGTCCGATTTCGTCAAGAAACGAGCAAGTTACGAGGATTTGAAGTTGATTTTCTAGTGAGAGAGAATAGGTTCGTGAAAATGGTTTAGAGAGAGAGAGAGGGCTGAACTAAATGAGGTGGGTAGCCTCATTTGGTTTTTATATACCACGAGGGTATTCGGGTTCGTTTTTGTTGCTCGGTTCGCGTCTTCGTTGCGTTTCCGGAACGTAACGCGTGTTTTACGTGTTTTTTTTAAAATAAAAGAGTTGTTTTAATTATTTATGATGAGTTTCAAAATTGTAAAATATAAAATATTTTATTTTCTTAAATTATTATCGTTCGTATCGTATTTCGTTTTCGTTTCGTCAGTTCGCGTCACGATCGCGCGTATTCGTTCGAATCGTCATTCGAACGAGCACGACGATGGTTTGACTTTCTGACTTTCGTTTTCTACTTTTCACTCATTATTTCAGAACGTTAAACTCATATATATGTTTGTGTGAATCGTCACCCATGCAAACACACTGTCAATTCGCTATTCTGACACAACATTGTACTGAGGCTTTAAATTGTATTTCCTCACTGTCGGACTCAACTAAACATCCTGTTATCACATTGTTTTCGTACTGATTTGTCGGCCATCTGATTCCTGTCATCTATGGATATCAGATCGCAACCGACTTGTTCTTGTTATTTACTTGAATACTGTTGCCGTTCTTGATTCGTTGTATTAATTGTACTTAGGTTTTCACCTAAATACTTACAACTATTGTTTATCGTGAGTGTTGTACTTACAATATTTAAGTTTTCACATAAATACGTACAACTGTATCTTGTATTTTGAATTCTGTTAATACAAGCACTGTTCATATACATGTATTTACACATAGTAAATAGTGAAAGTACACATACCATACGGACTTCCCGGATGATCTGGTACTGGATGTCACAATCCACTTTGGATATATAAAAGGATTGTCATTTTCCAAGTGGTAAGGATACCAAATTGAGTGGGTATATTGTAAGGTCAAGTCTAGGACTCAACTGAATTAGAGTTTAATATATCATAAAACTATAGTCCTATTCATACTGAGAAGAAAGGTATCATAGAACATCACTAAGATCATAATCAGTTTCATCCTTAGATCAATAAGTTAGCTATTACGAATGAGAAATGAGGATCAACCTGAACAACTGTGATGAGAAAGTGATTCGCTTACATTAATGAGCGAGGGAGACTTAACATCAGATCCACAAATCTTGGACTTAGAAGTTCGAGATAACACTTGGATCTAAACCCTAAACATCCTTATGAAGGGGACGTCTAGTGGTTTAGACGATAGGGTAATTGGAGATTTAATACAAGAACCGTAGGACTATATCAATTAGTGGAGCTAATGAAATCCACATGATGTGATCATGATGGACTAAATTCATGGGTAGTCATAAAGTGGTAGCTCAGCATTAGCTGAACCAGATCGGCAAAAATTGCTAGGATCCTGGATTGGGTAATGTGAGACATCTGTTGGTGTAGCAAAGACAATGAGGAATAACACGAGGAACAAGGATTACAATGAGATCGCACAAGTCAAATGATATGTGAGTAGGAAAAATGTTATTGTGCATCACTTTTGAAGAGATACATGGGTTTACCTCATAGGTAAATCTTTACTCTAATCATGACAAAGCTACCTTACTTTTAGGTAATTTCCTCAAACAATTAAAACACACATCGAGATTCTGGAAACAGATCTATAGGTAATGTGTCGAGTATAAGGTCATACAGGCATGACTAACATGCTATAGGTGACCTAGAGGTCGAGATCGAACGACCGAGATCCAGAGATGCGAGAACAACATGAGACATTCTAAGGGAGTAGGAACTAATGGCTATGGTTAAATCACCAAGCTTCCATCCTATATTCCTAGTTAATACCAGAACATACGGGTACATGGTACCTGCATGATCAAGTCCGCACATAATTTCCATGACATAAAGGAATTGTGATAGGAACCACGCAAGTAGATCATACACAATTGAAAACATGATATGAGTTATCGAAGGATCTCGATCTTCTAACTAGAATAGTCGGTCATAAACTTTATAGAAATTGCAGAAATCCTTCGGGATTTACAGGAACTGCAAAGTCAATTAATATTCAAAGAGGAGTGGTCCAGACAATTGAGAAACATAAATCCTAAATGAATGCGAAGTAAGCTGATTCTATCACTATCTATGAAAACAGAATCGAAATTATTATCTCACATTCAGAATACTCTAGCTATTGTAATAGCACAACGAAGGTGTACACAAATAGCTATGGATTTTAAATGCCAAGCTACGTAGCACTTCCAGCAGATCTGATGTTTATTGGGTCACCATAAACAGTTGGATCAGGTCTGCTCACTTCTTATAGGTACACAAGTCTATGCTTGTTGAGGAGACATGAGTTATCAGGGAACCACACTTTATCAAGAAACCATGAATGTTACAGATCGTACAGTTAGGAGGCTGAAAACGAAACCGTAATCCATTGCAAAGGTTCAATGAAACTCCAAACGCAACTCCGAGTGAACTTGGAGGCGTGAGGAACACATTAGGTCAAAACATCTCCACATGTACATAGAAAGAGTAGTACCCGACAGTGATGCTTAAATTTCGGGACAAATTTTTTTTAACAAGGGGAGACTGTGACAACACCTAAAACTATGTGAGGACATTATGTGATGAACAGTATGTGACAACAAATCAGTGGAAACAATTAACATCTGTGTATATTTCAATGAGAATTGAAATATAAATATATATCAATACAATGTAATAACAGTTGTATGCGTTTAAGTGAAAACTTAAATACAGTAAATACAACAATTCAAGTGAAGCAACAGTGTGAGAACAAATAATGAAAACATATCGGTTGCGATCTGATCTTCACAAATGACAGAAATCGGATGGCCGATAATTCTATGAACAAACAAGGTGAAACAAGTGTAATTATGTGCAATCAGGTGTGTTAGTTAAGTCCGTCTGTGAGAATGTCCAATGAAAAACAATGACTCAGTATCGTATACGAATAATAAACTGACAGCGTGTTTGCGTGGTTGACGATTCACACAAACATATCTATGGGTTTAACATTCTGAATGATAACTGATAAGTAGAAAACCAAATCAGAAAGTGGAACGTACGATCGTATTCGTACAGCTAGCACTCTGTACGAAAACGCGCGTAAGTGATGTTTTCTGACGAAACGACGAAAACAAACGATTTCGAGTGTTAAAATAATATATTCTATGGAATTTAGCACCTAAACCCTAATTTATAACTTTAATTTGATGAAACAACATGTAATTCTCGTTTCGTAACGAAATAACAAGGTTTAACGGGCGAACCGCAATCGAGACTGTAAAAATAGGTAAATTTAACAATTTACGTTTTACAATTTTGAAACTCATCAAAACAATCCAAGAAAACTAAATCTCACATTTAATTAGTTAGTGCGTAACCGTAAAACACGCGTATTATGTTCTGGAAACGTAACGAAAACGAAAACCGAGCAAACGAAACGAACCAGAACACCCTCGGGGTATAAATACCCTAAAAGACCCACCTTCTTCATTTATCATCCCCACACTCTCTCTCTAAAACCTTAACCCGGTTCTCTCTCTTTCTAGAATCTCAAGTTTCAAACACCAAGAACTCCTTCATTTCTTGATGAAATCACTCCATCTTTGAGCCTAAACGAAGCCCTTGATCTCCTCTACATGAAAGTACAAGGGATCTGAAGCGAAACCAACTAAATCGAGGTACTTGTGATGTGCGGTCCAAACCCACCTTGATCTCCTCTACATTTGTAACCCTTTGTTCGACCCCTACTATCTAACCGGTCCAAACCCTTTCTTTTTCCACGCTATACCTTCGAAAATGGTTATCATCACACAGACCATGGAAACCATCCTTTATCTTGGCTAAAACTGGGGGTGGGCTACTGATGTGCGGCTGCTCCTGGTCGGCCGAAAGGCCAATGGCCGAAAGAATGAAGGCCGACTGACTGGGGCTTCCTGACCAACTGGAATGGGGCGACCGAATGAGTGGGACTGCATGGGTGGCGACTGAAGGAACCAGAGCCGAAGGGAGCCTCCCCATTCGCTCGGGGCACTCTCTTTCAACCAAGAGTTATTCGGCACCAGATTTCATTCGGCTTCTACACCACCATTCGGCTTCTAAACCACCATTCGGCCCAAGCAGTATCCGATTGGCCTAGGTTCATGTGGTTCGGCCCATGATCTTCATTCGGTCTATGATCAACTGGTTCGGTCTAAGTCCAATGGTTCGGCCCACCTAACTAAAGATGTAAATCGACACTTGAAACCAACTCTAATGAATCATGTGCATGAGAATTGGATAATAATCAAACATTACTACAAAGGTGGTGATAAAATTTTTAAACAAGGTAATACAACCTAGAAGCTTTCCTTAGCCAATGGGTTAACTAACTATTCCAAGGAAACAAGATACTTATACAATTATCTATTTGAAACCTATTTGTAAAATGTCGAGTATGTCCAAATCATTAACCTAAAACTCTAATTTTTAAACTTAGAAACTATTTTGGGATTCAAACTCTCACAACATATTATGATCTTTAAGTCAAGTTAAACATAAAACAAATAACAAGATATACTAAGCTTAACCTAATTGGGTTAAGTGTTAGGGTAATTCATCACAAGTGAATCAAGGCCGAATGATGACCAAGACCGATGAGTGTTAGCCGACTTTAGGGCTAACACATACACGCGCACAAATGTCTATAACTTATTCTTATAAGTTACAAACAACGTGAAATCAATATAGGATTGTGAAAACAACATCAAGAGCAACAACGAGCGCGTTCATTTCTTGTTTATACTTAGTCAACCACTTCAACAACAAGGTGAGTTCATATGCCCCCTTTTCTAATCTTATGATTTTAACTTCGGGGCTGAGAAACATGCTAACTCTTTTAACTATTTAAAAGTTTTGGTATTTTAATCAATCATCAGGCGATATAGATAATACTGATTATATCTTAATTATCATATTATGACCTGATTATATCATTATGTGTGCTTGTGTGTGAAATAACATGTAAAGCATAACAGGAGCAATATCATGATAACATAACTTCATGATACCAACTTATCAAAATGAATGACACAATGCATCAAAGCTAGATCTCGCAACAACGAGCTTATAACACGGAAACAACATGAATGATAATCATGATAACGTAACTTCATGATGAGATTATCATTCACCACATTTATTAACGCAGTGTATTAAGACAAAATCTTATTTCACCCTGTTAAAAACATTGAGTATACATAACATTGAGACAACATGAGGACAATCACTGGGGATATCTATGTTGATAATCATGATAACATGGTCTCAAGATATCACCCTTCACATGAGCTAACGTTGTATGATAAGATGAGATCTTATGCATCATGTTAAAGACTATAGATCGTAGCATTGTGTTCATTTTATTTTGATTATAACAATACAACATATCAAGGAGGATGTCAAGATAACATAATTTCCAGATATCAGCCAATCACTGAAATAACATAAGTGTATGGGATTTGATCTTATGACACTTTGTTATTTACACGAAGATAATAACATGATAACATGAGACAACTGCAAATTATAACAAGAATGATAATCATGATAATACAATTTCATGATGATAATATCATTCACGCAATTACTAACATCGCGTAGTAAGACAAGTCATTACAACACTTTGTTACGGACATCGGAACATATATCTACAAGAATACACAACAATTGATTGCTATTGAACTGTCTGTATTATATCACAACAATCATGTGTTCATGTATTCAAGTTTAACATTGTAAGTCCCTTACACGAATCATTTACCAGTTAGTTTGACGTGACTAAACCGACGATATCATAGTGGTACCATAGGTTTGACAAACCTCCGGCTGGTAAGGCCGGTATGTTGATCGTATTTATCATTTGGCCGGTAACGTATGACCGGTGACAGGGCGACGACAGTCAGGGTCTGGTAAGCGACACATGGTGATATTAATCTGCAGTGATAATTGTAATTAATCCTTCGATTCTATTGACTAGTAGACTGAGGAATTGATTTTCTCTCATGTCACATTACTGGTAGTAGTATCATTGAAGTCTATGGGAACATTAAAGTGGTAGAGATAAATCGGATGCATTGTGATCTGATTTCGTGAAGATTGCAATGGATTCCTTTTAGGCTCTATGCACTCCAAGAGGAGAACACATATCAATTGGTTAACTAACACTACTATTATTAGTAGTGTCTGACAGTTAACCCCACAAGCGAGAGAATAATAATAAGGATAAGATTAAATTAATCTATTTTCCTTAAAATATTGAGGGTTTATCAATACTGATATTCTGATAACTAGATCCCTCTTACTCTATTATTCTACAGATAACATACTGGGTGATGAACATGAATATTATTGGATATCCATAGTTGTATTACAAGTGGTGTCGAATTTTGTTGAGCATGTGGTGGGATGGCGTCTGGACGGGTTGTAGGCTCGACCCTTTCGTATGCCCTATATATAAGCATGCTTGATCGAGTAAAACACCATTTATAAGCATAATCATGGAAAGGACATTGGGTGAAACGGATGAGACATGTAAACATATGGGTAGAACATCAAATGGGTTGAACACAGGTGAGAAAGAAATGGATATCCATAGTTGTATTACAAGCGGTGTCGAATTTTGTTGAGCATGTGGTGGGATGGCGTCTGGGCGGGTTGTAGGCTCGACCCTTTCGTATGCCCTATATATAAGCATGCTTAGTAGGATGAAACATTACTTGTACATATAACTATGGAGAGGCCATTGTGTGAGACGGATAAATCAAATGCTAACAAGATTCTTGTATGACGTTGTAATTGTGAATGTAACAAATCAATGGTTTTCAATTACTAAACTTATGAA
This sequence comes from Mikania micrantha, assembly GCA_009363875.1. Lineage (NCBI taxonomy): Eukaryota > Viridiplantae > Streptophyta > Magnoliopsida > Asterales > Asteraceae > Mikania > Mikania micrantha. The sequence continues at coordinate 1,685,761 of CM018684.1, forward strand.
CTCACCAACCTAGTGTTGACTTTGTTTAAATGCATGTTTTTTTCAGGTGACGAACATGTTTAGTCACCAGACTCAGGATGCATTAACTAGTGGCTTTTATAGTGGATCTAGCTACTTTTTGTACGCATAACTATTGATGGCATATTTTGGTGAATCACTTTTGTAAATCTTTTGTAATACAAGATAGTAAACTCAATGATTCCTCTGAATGGATTTACTTAGTTAAATGATGAACATGACAATGTGATTTAACTTTGTAAATTCTATATCAATGTCATATCAACATTTCTCATTTATATATCATGTGCTATGTAAACAATCTGATCACTATGATTATCAAACGATATCGCGCCCAGAACCTTCCGTCCGACGGGAAAGTCGATTCGGCCCGCTCGGGGTGTGACATATAATAATTATTTTTTTATTTTAATCATGCATGATGATGTTACTTAGTATGAGTGTATCAACTGGAGAGCAAACCTTGAAAGATTACCCACTCTATCAACACTTGCAAGAAGAGGAATAAACGTGCCCTCTATAACATGCCCGATGTGTAATGAGGCTCCAGAAACATATGAGCATATATTCATTTAGTGCTCTTACGCTTGTAACATTTGGTCCTAAGTCGGTAGCTGGATGAAGATAACTCCCATTTATGCTTTCTCCTATAGATATCTTATGGAACTAACAAACTCAATGAGAGGCGATAAAGTATGGAAGAAACCGGTGCAATCAATTCAATTTCATGTTGGTGTTTGTGGCGAGCAAGGAATGAGTTGGTGCACCATGATAAGAAGATCAATCAAGAAACCCTAGTTGGGGAAATAAAATCCTATTTTCTATGGGTTGAGAATAGATCAAACATATTGAATTCAATGTGGGAGGATTGGGGTGTTTTTAACATAAGAACATAACGGGGTGTCTAGCTAGAATGTTTCATTTTTATTGGTGTCCAATTGTGTAATCTTGGTGTTTCTCTTTTCTAGCATCTTGCTAGGAATCATTAATAAAAAATTTTAGCCGTTCAAAAAGAAATGAGTGTATTAAAATAAAATTAAATATATATGTTTATTAGAATTACTTGGGAACCAAGGGCTTCTAGCCTAATGGTTACTCCCTTGACTTTCCTATGGGAGGTCTTGGGTTCGAATCTGGGCTGAGTCATATTTGCTGAAACAAGGTCAGGGGGTTTACCCAGTTGTGAGGTTCCTCCTGGGGTGGGCTCGGGCATACGCCACAAAGCGTCAAATACGAGGGGACGGTTGAAATACCGTCTTGGGTCTCGTTGTACCAAGCCGTTCAAAAAAAATAGAATTACTTGGGATTATCAACTTTTAATTATTGAGGGGGCGTAAATGGTAGAGTTTAAGGCCAAAAATTGCTGGTTTTTGAAAAATGAAAGCCAACCAGTAGACCTAAAGCCATGGGGATTGGGGGTGGGTCTTTTTGGTGGATGCTTTGCCCTTTTCTTTTGCTAACCTTTAATTGACTTTCCATCTATTTCATTTACTTATTTTTTTCATGGAGTTTATTATTATATAATCTTCCTAAATGTGTTTAAGAAATTCAATTATTTAAAATTAAACAATCTTATAATTAGAGTTTGGACTACATATGTTGCAATAAAAAAGATGCATGTTTAATAAAATTCACTAAACAGCAGAAGTAAGACATAATATGGTTTATGCTATACAATACAACTATATAACGTAAGTATATAATATAATATATAATATAATGTATTTAAGACAAAAATGAAAAATTTAAAACCAGACGATATATTTCAACTCTGAGTTATGTTAAATAATGGGAATATGATATGTTTTGCTTTAACTATCAAATTTGATTCTTCACAGGTTTTAATTAGGATAATATATATAAAAAGTCACCATTTTGTATATACAAGCAAAATTACTCGCATGATGTTGTGTCATAGTAACACAGTTAAAGGTGTGCTTTATGGTGTTGGGTCGATTGAAAAACGTATAATTAGTTGTGGTATATTGGTTATAAAGAATGAAAAATCGATAGAAAATAACATTATTTCTTTTTGTTGAAGTATAAGAATTTTAAAAATGTAATTTAATAAAAAAATGAACTAAAAGTCAAAAGCGACATTGCGTGGTGCAACGTGTTTACAAACTTTATTTAATGCATTATTTTAGTGACATTAGAATGGTTAAGTAAAATAGGAATGTATGAAATTACGTCTACTCGTTTATGGAGATCGAATTTTTTTTTTTAAAAGATATTTGTTAAACAATTTGAGTTGGTGTTAATCTTATTTTTCACTTTACTATGTGACATAAATCGTATTTATAATTATTTATTAAATTAACGAACAAAAGCTATTGAAGAAATATCATATTATATATAATACATGATATTTTTTTGTTGAAAGACAATTTGAACCACTGACAACCCACCCGATCATATCCACATTCTATAGGAGGAAACCCATCATATGTGAGAGAAAACTCTTTTAGTCCAGCATGAAACCACTATTTTGTCCATACTCAACCACTAGATCTGAGGATCATTGGTATAAAATACATGATATATATTCTAAATTCAATACTTGAAGTGAAAATAACATTTAATAAAATTAAGTGTAAGTTTTAAAAGATTTCAAAGTTTAAGAGTAGGAGCGGTCTATTTCAAAGTCATCAATGATCATCAACAATACAAGTTAATATAAATTTCAACGTGATGCTCATTTCAAACAAATTTGTACATGTATAGCGTTAAATGCATAAATTTTTATTTTTATTTATTATTTTTATGCTTGCACATTTGAAAATGTTTTGGAATTTATAAACTTCGACCAAATTTCTACTTTATTTAATGTATATTATTGATATTTTTATTTATCTGCTTTATTTTCTTCAAACGTATATTATTATACTTATTTTCTAACGCTAAATATAATTTAAATATGACATATGGATAATAGTCTTGGTTATTATTATTAGATAAATTGTTGTTATCTGATGGACAATACTCCTACTAAATATCATATTAACCTATAAAATAATACCTCTTAGAAAGAAAGTTATAGATTCAAATTAGAACATAAAGAAATTTATTTGAAGTAGTTTAATAAGAAAAATAGTATAATTTATTTACATTTCAAATAATATTTATAATAATAATAATAACAATAATATTAATAATAATTCTTTAAATTTCTTAAATATTAACCAATACCATTGATTTTGTTTCAAAGTAAAGGAAAATTTAAATTTGTAAAGAGGGATCAACTTTACATAATTAGCAAGTGATATGATTAAATTATTATTAACTTTCTATTATTATTATTATTATAACAGAGCAGGTTAATATTTCCTTTATAAATTTACAATTCTACCCCTCCACTCTGAACACCTCAAAAACCCCCTCAACTTCATTTTACCTTTGCCCGCCTGTCTTCTTCAAACTCCCTCCCACTTTCTCTCTGCAAAATCCCACCGGAAAATGGAGGAACCAAGTTTTTTCACCGGAGATTATTCTGGCACCGGAGAATGCAGCTCCGGGCACCACAAAATTACCGACAACATGAACATCTACAACAACAATCAGTTTTTAATCGATGATTTGCTTGTGGACTTCCCGAACCACGACGATGTCGTTTTGAACGATGCGTTTTTCGACAATGTGATCGGAAATTCAGCTGATTCGTCTACGGTTACCGCCGTTGATAGCTGTAATTCGTCGGTTGCCGGTAGTGAAGCATTGTTCACCGGTAACTATTCGGAGTCGCGATTCTCCGGCGTTGAGCTTTGCCTACCGGTAATTAACCTAGACCTCAATCTCGTAATCTAGTTTTTGTTTCAATTTTGAGTTCAATTGATGAATGATTATGGTAGATAATTGTGAAATTTGAATTGAATTATGCAGTACGATGACATATCGGAACTGGAATGGCTATCGAGTTTCACGCAGGAGTCATTCTCAATCGTCGATGTTCAAAATTTGCATATTATCTCCGGCGAGAAGAAATCTCCGGCCACCGACAGTTCATCCTCTGGCAGCACGCCTGGATTCCGGCAGAAACCTGCAGTTCCGTGCAGAATAAACTCGCAAATATTTCAAACCGACGTTTTCGTTCCAGGTAAAGCTCGTAGCAAACGATCACGAACCGCTCCGTACGATTGGACCTCACGAATCCTGCATCTGAAGCAATCGTTATCAAGCGTAATCAAAAGCAAACCACATAAATCAGTTCGATTGAAGAAACGTGATGAAGGTTTCATCACGAGATGCCTGCACTGCGGTTGTGACAAGACGCCGCAGTGGAGGACCGGTCCGAAGGGACCTAAAACATTGTGTAACGCGTGTGGAGTGCGTTACAAGTCAGGTCGGTTGGTACCCGAATACCGACCTGCTGCCAGCCCGACGTTTGTGTCGACAAAACACTCGAACTCTCATAGGAAAGTGATGGAGATCCGACGTCAAAAGGAGCTCCGAAACGCCCACAAGGAATTTGTTGATCGGAGCTCCGGTTTACCCGAATCCAACAGTGGTGATGATTGCTTGGTTGATCGTCAATGTGGGGCCGGTTATATGCACATGATATAGTACCAGAGGGAGCATTATAATTAGCCTGAAGACGTTTTGTTAATTTAGCATTAAAATTTCAGAATCAATCAGGAAGGACACAATGCAATTTTATGTAATCAAATTATTAGTTTTTTAAACATTTTTGCTCTTGTATTTTTTTAACATTTAATTCTTAACAAATTATGAGTTATTTTTATGATACACTTTCCATATTCTCAAACATGTACATGTATGTGTTATAAAATAAAATCTTAAACCTGACTAAATGTTCATATCAAAACTTATCCCTAAAAAAAAAAATTATAAATGCACAAAGTTTTTAATTTTTAACTACAGTAACTTCACATGATTGCATATCATCATTTCTGATTGATGATAAGAAAATCTATAAATATAAATTTACTATATATATATATATTTATTATAAGTTATAACAAATGAATAACTTTATTTGTTATGTGTCAACTTCTGGTTAAGTCAACTTGTGATTTTTACTATCGTTCTTTTATTATCAAATAAAAAAACAGTTGTGTAGAAAGATGATAAAACTATTTACTTATTTAACATTTTGCTTTCTTAAAATAAAAGAGTTTGCATTAGTTTCAAATAACCGAGTGAAGATCACCTAATTAATACTATATATAGACCCAAAATCCAACAAAAAAATTGGAAATGTAATCCAATGTCATGTCTCATATTTGAAAATCCGGTCTAGTACTCTGTCCAAATAAACTCTAAATATAAAGTATTATAAACAAGTAAACTTACCAAATATATTCTCAATTTTTAGTATGGTCTGAGGAGAAAGAATAAACACAAACCTTATATATATCTCAGTTGAGATAGAGATGCTGCTTCAAACGTAAAAAACACATGTTAGTTAGTATACAACACCATGTTTTATGTTACGAGTACTTCTAAAAATGTTTTGTTTTTCTTGATAATACGGACTACGCATTTTTTTTTTTTAAAAAAAAAAAAGGTAAAAAACAATATAAATGGCGTATGATGAAAGGAAAGGAAGGGGCTAATGAACCATGATCAAGCAAATGGTGTAACTTTTCATAAAAATAATGGGCCGCCAACTTAAGGGGCCGGCATGCCCCATTGACCTACGCCTCTTAACTTTTCTAATCATTTTGTTTAACATCAAATCTCAATGATTATTAATTACCTTCATAATTTTATAAATATCTACATATGTCATAATAACATGACCATAACCAAGTATAAAAATTTCAACATACATACATACATACGAAAATGAAGAACGCCACCATTAGTCGCCCCTCACCGACCGGTCCCACGACCAATATAAGGGAAGTAAATCGCGTGACCCAGGAAAAATTGGGTGGTGCCGGGCTTTGAACTCTAGACCTCCATTATAGATTCTCACCCCTTACCACTAGGCCTCATCGCAGAAACACATACATACATACATACATGCATGCATGCATGCATGCATACATACATACATACATACATACATACATACATACATACATACATACATACCCACCCACAGACACACACGTACATGCACACATGCATGCATACATGTATGTTGAGGTTTTGTTAAACAAATACTATGATGATAATGTTCAAAGCAAAGTTATGCTTCTTGCTTCAATATGACTTGATTGCGTTTTCACTTTTCTTTATATGAATAATTACTACCAATGTATAGGTAGACACCCTTAAAGATAAAGAATACTTTAAAAAAGCATGAATGTGTGCATTCCCATATTGTAGTTTTTCAAAAGATGATGGAGAATGAATGAAGTCAAAGTGATGGGAAGAGTAAAATAAAAGAATACTAGTAACATGGCAATATCCTAGAAACATGAACACCAAGGCATGGTCATGTAGGGCTTCACCACTTATTGGAGATACTTCTCTCCTTTTTTTAGATATAAGCTAAAATTGAAAGTCACACAAGTGAATTATATGCAAGAAGCAAACAACACACACATATATAAAATATTGAGAATAATATATAACCCACTTTTATTGTACTAACCCAAATATTAACTATGTCAGGATCAAGCCAAATCTTGGATTTGATTTGATCGATCCCTTCGTACCAAGTCAGGATTTTTTTTCAAACATCATTGCCATACATGTAAAACACTTTCTTCTTTTATGTTTATGTGTAAATTCATCACCGTGTAAGAGTTAACAAATTTGTAAATTTTGGTTCTAAAATAGTTACATTTTTGTAAGTCAAAAACTTACAACGATGTTAACTCTTAAACGGTGATAAATTTACACAAACACATAAAAGATGAAAGTGTTGTACATGTGTTACAATTATGTTAAAAAAATCCAAGATTTGACTTGATTTTATTGGAGTTATTTGGGTTAGTACAATAAAAGTGAGTCAACAACCATTCCATGCCCTATATATCTTCTCTTCTACTCCTAATAAAAAAATAAATCTAATGTCACATGTCATTTAACTAGCCTATCCACCTCACTAATCTACCACATGTCAATCTAATACATATGCCACATGTATAAAATTACACGTGTCATAACCACAATAAAGCTATCAAATTACCGCTTAATGATTCGAATTTTTGTAACTTGCAATTATTGACCAAATTGAATTTTATTGTTTAGTACGTCAACTATAAAAAACCATTTAACAAATTAATAAATGATACACTCCATTATTAGGATTTATTTAGATTGATCCACTAATTTTTCTAAATTTAAATTACATGCCAAAGATACAATTATATAATTAATATCTAAATATATATTTTATAGTAATATTTTATATCTTATATTTATGTTCATTTATTATCATTGATCTTTTAATATTGTAATAAACTTTTATTAAGTCATAACCTCCTACTTATACCTCAATTTTTCTCTCTACAGATTTTATTATTCAAATGTTGCTCAATCTTCATATTAGGTATGTTAATATACTTCATTCATCTTTTATATCTATGCATATGATTTATATAGTTTGAAATCATACTTTCACGATTTATTTTTATGTGTGTTACACAGGTTACTCACCTAGTGTCCTATATATAGATTGAGGTTTGGCTAAAAAGTCTTAAAACCATAAAAAGTGTGAGAAGTAATCTCAGCCCTACACGTGTATTTTCAAAGGTTTTCAAGATATGTGTATTAACGTAATTTCTTCTCATTATTGTTGGCGGTTATTTTGGGAAAATACCATGATTGTCGCTAAACATTTTTTCAAAATCCAAATCAATTATCGATTACAAGAAGAAATCACAGATTGTAATTGATTTTATGATTTTAATTTCATCTGGCGAATGCTCGTTTGGTGTTTTTTGAGGGTAACGTCGTGATGGAATGGAACACAGAGGAGACGCAAGCTTATGGTGTTTTTAACATTATGTTGTTTGGCGTTATCGGTTAGATTCATTTTGTATAGTGTTTTTAGGGGTAACGACGCGATGGAATCGAACACAGAAGGTTATGGTGTTTTTCAGATTGTATGGTGTTATTTCGTATGTCGTATGCTCTGTTTTTTATATTATGGTGTTTTTCAAACTGTATGATGTTTTTTCAGATTGTATTATGTTTTTTGGATTGTATGGTGTTTTTGAATCCAAGTATTACAACTTATTTTGAATCCAAAAGCCCTAATCACCATGATATTTTAAAATTTTATAGTGTTTTTTCTTTTAAATATTGCTCTGTGTTTTGATTTTATAAACACGTATGGTGTTTTAATGGGTGGTTAAATAATATGATGTTATTTGACGTTTTCAGTTAGCTTCATATTTTCTGTTATGGTGTTTATATTAGCATTGTAAAGACGTGATCAATTTCAAAAACACCATAACAACTTAACAGAACACCAAGAACAACAAAGAAGATACATAAAGCAAAAACACCATACAAAATAAACACCAAAAACACCCTAAAGCTATAATCTTAATCTCCATTTAAAATGAACAAAACAACATAGACGCCATAAACTAAATCAATTTCAAAAACACTATAACAACTTAACATAACACCAAGAACAACAAAGAAGATACATAACAGCAAAAACACATACAAAATCAACGCCAAAAACACCAAAATAACCAAAAACACCATATTGAGATAAATTGTGGACTTTGGTATTTCAGTGAGTAGCGATCGACGGTTGACATTGGGGATTTTGGTGTTTTCGTCGATGGGTAAAATCTAGGTTAAAGGCGACTTTTACGGAATTGAGATAAATTGGGGAGGTTAGTTCTAATTCAAAAAACACCAAATTACTTTTATACCCATCCCACAACTTCAAACACCATACTATTTACAGAATTGCCACAGCGCAAATCTGACCGTAAAACTCCACAGATCTACGTCCAAGATTGCTTCTCACGCTTCTCATGGTTTTTAGCCTTCTTAAAATATCCCTCCCATATATATATATATATATATATATATAGGGGAGGGATATTCTTATATATATATATATATATAAGAATGTTCATAAGAAAACTACTAATTTTAGATAAAACCAAGAAAACTCATATTTACCCATAAATTTTAAAAAAAATCATAAATTTTATTATAATGTTAAGAATGATATAATGAGAAATAAAATTTTAATAAAAATATGTAGATCACGAAGTTACGTATATGTAACTCAAAAAGTTACGCATGTAACTCATAAAGTAATATATATGTAACTAGTATGTGTAACATACAAGTTGCATATATATAATAACATGATATACACATTTTTTTTAATGTTTTTCTTATTTTTTTTGTACATTTATTACCTTATAATAATAAGAAATAAAAAAATGAAAAAAATTAATTGGTAATAATTATGATTAGTTTTATTAGTTTTATTCAAAATGATGGAAAAAGTGAATATGTTGATCTTAAGCACCTAACTAAGATGCAAAACCCATTAAATTGAAGTAGTTTTGGCTAAATCTCATAAAAAATTATTAATCTTTCCTATTTTTACTCCATATATTTTGCAAAGTAAAAATCAATATAAAATTCATCAAAAATTAATTTAATTATTTCTTTTCTTTCCTATTTTCTCTCCATTAATTTTAAAGATTACACATTTAATCAAGATTACGTCATTTTAATTGTTTTACACTTAAAGCTAGGTGCTTAATAGTCACATATTCACTTTTTCCTATATGTATATGTGTGTGTATAAAGTTTTATATGAACCCATAGATGTATCTATGCATATGTTATATGTATACATGTGTATGTTTGTATGTATGCGAATAGGTATGTAAATATAATGAATTTCTAGACTTGTAGTTGGACCAATTAAGCAATACAAGCGATTCCAACAAAACTTCCACACATTTCTTGTGTTATTAGCTCTGTTAGCTAGCATCATAACCTTATTTCATTGCCTTCATACATATTTTTATACAAACAAATGTTTGTTCTTTTCTCCACCCTTTTATACAAAGAATTGTTTGTTGTTTGCTCTAATGTGGGAAGTGTAACCAAGAAAATAGTCCCAATGCAACTCGCAGGGTGACTTTCTATTACGATATCATTTTGTTGGTTGACGACTACCGACATGTTTTTAACATTAATATCTATTATACGTGAGATTATAGGGTCGAAATTATATCTTCAAAGTAAAAGCTAAAGAATTTCGTGCACGGTGTCAGGTTCTAAACCTGGCATTAGTTTTGTTTCCTCTTTTTCATGTCATAGTTGAGTATAATGAGGAATAATAAAGTTTTTTATCTTCATTTTTGTTTTTATAACCGATTTATCACAGCCTCATATGGTTTTTGGGTACTATCATCATTTCATAACAATTGGGTTTTAGTCGTAACGGTCCGCTGCAGAGCGCGTGTAACGTTACTAGTTCAACTTAAATAGAGATTTATTTATTTATTATTATTTTTTGTATGTTTGCAGTTACAGGGCCTGCATAAATAACATACAAAAGCATCTCATTGGTCTCAACCGTCAAAATTAATACGCAACCCAAATTTTAAACTCTATTTTTTCATCGGTTTCAAGAAGTTTGAATTTATTTTCTTCAATTTAAGTAATTACTATTTTATTAAATTAGCCAATTAATTTGATTATACGACCCATTTCTTTTTAATAAAAATTTGGCTTTACCTGTCAAATTTTCATGTTAAATTTACATTTGCACTAACTCTTTTAAATTAAAATCATTTTTCGGCTATCAATGAGTCAATCTCAAATCACAAGTAGGTCTTTAAATAAACCGGACGAACAAGACTATACATATTTGTGTTTGTTTGTTTAACGTCAACTAAAAACGATCGAACGCGAACATTAAAACTAATAGAGGTTTCTTGTTCATATTCGTTTGTTAAGAAACTTGGAGTGCTCGTATTAATTCATGTTTTTTTTTATTAATATCATAAATGAATGGTTCATGATTAATTAATGTTCTTATATTACTAACATAACGAACTTAGACAGACATAACTAAACAACTATAAGTGAACCTAACATAATAAACATAAACTAACATAACTAAACATACACAAACAATCATAATTGTACAAATATAACTAAATATGTTTTAAAAATTGAATTAGTAGATCTAAACACAATTATCATTAAATGTAAACAAAATCATCTAAAATAAAGTTCAAAACAAAATTTCAGAAGTAAAAACACCAACTTCAATTCATCAATCCAAGATAATCATAAACATTATGCAACTTTCAACTATGCTCAATGTAGATAATGCCATCATTTTTTTACAAGGAATAAAGAAAATAAATGTTAGTAATCCACTACTAGTAGCAAACAAATATTATTATTGTTAAAAGAATCCTAAAATTACTATAATTTTCTTTTCACATAGTTCGTAGTAATGACTGTATCAATCAACTTTACAAACAAGAATATCAACCATCAACGCTAAAAGCTGGTTTGCAAGCAACAATGGTTATCAAAGAGATTGGACAAGTATTTTGGATTAAATTTTAAACATAAGTTTGTTATCCTTCAATCACCCCAATGCATCAAAACTCACACCTAACTCACAAATATACACTAGAGGTGTTCATCGACTCGGACGAGTTATTCGGGTTTGAAATTTTTTTGGTCTATCCGAAACCCGACCCGACCCCAAACTCAAAATATATTATCTTATATGAACAACCCAAAAAAATGTGACTCTTACATCCGAATAACCCGAACAACAGGAATAAATCAGGTTATTCGAACATCCGACCTGAAAAACTACCTTTTGCCTACCTGGAACCCAACCCGATTCGAATCTAAAATCATATTATTCGACCTAGGGGTGTTCAAACAAATCCATATCCGAATCCGAAATATCCAAAAAAATCGGATTTCCGGAAGTTCGGATTTCCAGAAGTTTGGATTCAGATTCGGATATCTATTTTAAAAATTTTTGGATAGTTCGGATATCTGATATCCGATATAGTTTTTTCGGATATATTTTCGGATATTCGGATACTTTTTCGGATATTTCAGATAATTTTCGGATATTTTCCGGGTATCCGGATAATTTTTGAATATCCAAATATATTAAATTTTTTTATGATTTCGGATTCGGATAATTAAAATCACTATCCCAATTTTTCGAATATCTGAGACACCGCATATTCGAAAATGAACACCCCTAATCCGAAATAAAAAACCCGAACAACCTGAATTAGATTTCGGATGAGTTTTTTTCGGGTTTCGGATACGATTTGGATTTCAGATTTTTTCGAATTTCGGATATTTTGAACACCGTTAATACACACTCCTTTGTAAATGCCTAATTCCAACTTCACACTGTCAACAATATCAATACTTAAAATATGTTGATTATATATAGCATTACCAATTTTTAAACCCTTGCAAAATCTAGAAGTTATAAAACTAGAAGAAATCATTGAATAACTATATTTGCTTTCATTTCCATCCCCAAAAGATGCACCGCCTAATGAAACAAATTCGTGCTTCGACATACTCTTTGAACAAATTATCTAATTTATCATGAACAATTTAAATTTATACAATGTCCTCTTATCTAGTATAAATTGTCTTAAGAGAAAAATCAATTAATATCATCTTATATTCGGGATGCGTAATAACAATTATGGAATTCAATAGATTAGATAAACCCTAATACTTTCAAAATTTTCTTTTATCTTATGTGGTATATCACATGTAATCTTTCTTATGTAAAGCTATGATACGCAGTGCTTTTTTTTTTATAGCATGCAACTCACTAAAATAACAAATTAGAAGTAAGATTTAAAAAAGAATTCATAATCCAAGTAATGATATGGATATGAAGAATAAAAAATAGAGTAAATTAATGCCTTAAATTATTTTTGTAACCTCCTTAAAAAGTGACAAGAATGAGCAAATGATCGACGTCGAAGTGTCAGTAAAAAAATAAGAGTAAAACTTAGTTTCGAGCTACCTTATTAGATTGGGTAAGTTGGGTGTCGAACCACGAGAAGTATTGTTGAAAGTGTTTATAATAATCGAATGACACTTATGAAACTAATTAACAAAATATAAAATTGAGTGGTTTGTTTGTTAATTGAAATCGAAAACTGTGACACCCCACAAATTCCAGGTCAGATTATATTTTAATTAAATGTTTATTTAATTAGAAATTGCATACGTGGCACTAGAATTAGTTGTACGACAGTACAAACACAGTCACACAACAGGATAATTCGAGGAATTATCGAAAAACCGCACACACGTGTCAGAAGTCACGAACGTTGGTGAACGTCTCAACATTTAAGTACAAGAACACTTCACGAGTCAATTATGACTAATAATTGACAATTAGAGTTCAAACGATGCTAAAACAACGTGTCACAGTCGAGAAACGAGCGAAAACGAACTCAAACTATGAAATTGGGCCTATTGGCGATGCGCTACGCCCGGAACCAACCCCTGACCTCTGGCGATGCACACGAGACGAGGAAAACCAGGCCGGATTAGGGCCATCCGCGCGCTACGCCTGGCGCTCGTGTCGCCCGTAAGGCGATGCGCATGCCAGCTAGGATCGTAGAAAATTTCTTCATAACCCCAAAACCATCATTAACCCTACCATCATCATTTTAGTCGAGTTCAGATGCAATTAGCACGAAATATCTTCCCAAAATCCTCTGCTAACAGCCATTAGAACCCAAGGAAACCATTTGGGAAGCCATTGTTGTGATACTTGAGCTTGAAACACTTAGAAAGCTTGAAGAAGAAGATAGTGGACTTGAAGATCATCACCATCACCTTGTTCCTGCAAAATCTTGTTGTCTAGGAGTTTCTAGAGCTGCTACAATAATATCTAAGGGTTACAAGAGCTTGAGATGTAGTTCTAATGTCCATTATACACACACAACACACACAAACCCACATGCAACGCTCAAATCTTGCATGCACACACTAGATCCACATATGCACGGCTTTTAGATCTGGGTTTGATGTTATTTCTACTGATTTTGATTATCTATGATGAATTAAGATGGTCTATGATGTGTGTTATTGATGAAAGTATTATTTGGGGTCATGAACCTATGAAATGTTGATGAACACTTGCATGCATGCATGATCTATGGTTCTTTGAATGATTTTGGATATGGATAGATGATATTTGATGATATAAGGATGCATGCTATGATTTGTTATGCTTAAAATGGTCTTAAATGGCTTAGGTGACATAGTTACTATTTTTAGTAACTTTTAAACTACAAGATTTGCTAAATGATGTTTCATGGTCATGCATGCAACTTTAGATGATGATTTATGATATGTTAAGATGATTTATGCATAAAGGATAGATTAGGAAGGTTATTCTAGTCATTTGATGCGTACTTTAGTATTGTTACTATTTTTAGTAACTTATTTTGTGAAAACTTGAAGAATCATGATTTTGGATGAAATAAGTTGTTAAAATGATGTGTTGTTACTAATAATGAAATTATTAACATATATTAGACATTTATTTGGTTAAAAGGATGTTAGAATGAAAAGTTGTCATTTTAGGAAACTTTATCGTACGAATTCATGAACTAGGAATGCAAGACTTGATTTGTACATGCTAAATGACTTAACAAGGTGTAATATGACTATTGTGTAATAGATATTGTGACTATTGTTGTTAAACATGCCAAAACTAGAAACTTTCTATATTAGGAAACTTTAGTGACTAAAAACGAACTATATGTTTACTTGATCGCGTATGACAACGTGGTATGTGTTAACATGATCACGTAAGGATAATAATTATGTTAGAATCATTAAAAGGAAACGTGTTGTGAAACTTGCTAAAAATGGAAACTTACTATAAATAGTAAGTTGCCCATAAACGCGATTTGCGCAATTTGCACACATTGAGCATGAGCACGAATGTTGCACGAGATATAACCGACACATGGTTCACCAACGGGTCGTTGAATTGACACGGTCAAACACAGACAAGCACGGTCAATGTGGACCGACATGGACTAACATAACAACCGAGGGTTGTTGAGCACAAACACGAGCACGAACACGAGCACGGTCACTTACACGAACTCACGTAAGCTATACGATATAGGTAACCGGTGACGAGTCACCTGCGGTGTACCGGAGCAAACGCTATCACTTTCTGACTTCACTAAGGTGATTTTACGACCCCTCTTTAACTGTTTTACAAACTTTTCAAATAGGGGAGAATACTTGTTGAATAGAGTCAAACATTTAAACTTATACAAACATATTGTGTATGTTGGTTTATTAGACAAACATAAGTGTTGTATCGTAACAAGCCATCGCAAAGTATTACCGTTAATGTACAAACAACGAGGTGAGTTTGAATAGATCTGTTTGGGTGTGACGAACCCCACGTGGCACAATACTGACCGGAGGTCGGGACACGTGAAATCTCGACCTATCTTGCCATTGTTACTACGAGACATGGCGGAGGCAAGGACTAACAAGTCTAGTTCGGTAGTGACGCACTAACACTTGGAGCCTAGGGCTCGGGACTAACATTTGATAAACAGCATGACATGTGGCAAACATTTTGATTATTATATATGTAAATCAAAACCTGTGAACTCACCAACCTATGTGTTGACATTTTTTCTTAAACACGTATTCTAAGTAACTGACAGGCACATGGAACAGGAATGCACCTCAGGAATGAGCATAGGATTGTTGCATTCATATCATGTCTTTTGAAACAAACAATTATTATCTATGTTATTTGTATTCAAACATGCAGTGTCTGACAAATCATTTTCCGCTGCATAATTTATGTAATTCTGCTACTGTATGTTATAAACTGTTTGGTTGTTTTTGTAACAAACATTGTATTTTGAAAACGCATATAGAGTTGTTCTATATGATCATGAGCTGTGATTCTGGCCACGTCATACCCATGTGGACTGACACCACATGTGGGAATTTGGGGGTGTGACAAAAACACAATTGCATTTAATTACAATGTTTTAAACAATAATGAAAAAGGTGATTTGTAACAACCCATTTTATGAAATGACTTGATCATTAGTAATGCTTGTCTTCATCTTCATTTTATGTGAGATTAGCTTCAGGATTCTCCACTTTGAGTCCTAAACATTCACTTGCATAATGTCTAAGAACATCACACTTGAAACATTTAACCATGGACTTATCCTTCTTAATCCGATCTCCTTTTCTATAAGTCTTGGCATGATTGATAAATAGTTCCATGGAAGCAACAATTTGTATGAATCGATTAGATACAAAATCCATCAATTTTCGTATAAGCATTACTTATGCAAATGGCTCACCAAGATCAGATGCTCTTGGCGAGATTTCACTTATCCTTCTAGCAACTTGTCTACTGGTTCTTGCTCTTTCATTCGTAGGGTTTCAAACTCATTATTGAGAGTAGCCATCCATGCCTTCTTGACTCTCTCAACTCAACGAACCTTGATGTAATCGAGTTCCAGATTTCAGTCGTAGTTGTCAAATTGGCAACTTGTAACACTAAGTCTTCTGACATCGCTTGGAAGAGGTAAGATATTGCAGCATTGGTATTCTTTGCATCAATTGTGACACCTCTTTGGGGCATAACTACTTCCCATAGACCAAGAGCATCAAAAATTGCTTTCAATTTTACGCCCAGACTATGTAGTTTGAATTCGTTAAAATTGGACGCTAGAGAGGTACCATTGTGAAGTTGCTTCGAATTGGAGCATTTTGAGCAGGAACATACGCCATAGTACCTTTTTGAGATCTCGATCTTCTCTGATAAACCACTACAAACTACGTATCTAGATTCAGTTTCATCGAATCTCGGTTGCAATCCTTCATTGAGCATTTTTTTCTCCCTAAAACTCGGATACCATGTGACACCCCAAATCTCAAAACATGTCATTTTAATCAAATTTGCGGAATTTCAAAAGTGGTCCCAGTTTCTAGAACGTTTAGCGTTAACAAAGTTAGTCTAAAGCTTGTTTATCAAAAGTATAAGGATATCATATCCTTTCCGCATGACATTTACACAAAATATAGTTTTAAAACCCATATATATAAAACATTTCGACAAGCTTAAAACGAAGATCAGTTCGATATCCAAAAATCCATGCTCGATCACGATTCCATAGCCAACCTATTTTTGACCCGAAAACACCAAATTTAATCAAGTGTTAGTTCATAAGAACTAAGTGAGTTAACCCGATCGATTCCCGGAATCAATTCTATAAAAGAAATCGAAATCCGGAAAAATTACACTGCCCGGCGTACGGTACTCCAGCCCCAGCGTACAACAGAATGGTTTGGGTGTACCATACTGTGCCCGGCGTAAAGTACGCCCCCTACAACAAATTTTCATTTTTTAAGCGTTTTAAACACACAAAACCATTTCTAAACATTCCGGGGTGTTAATATACATTCAAAACTCAATATATCACATAATCAATCATATCTATGATTGTAATTTCATCAATTTCAAAGAAATCAATCATAATTGATTTTCAAAATCGTAACCCCAGTGCCGGACGCGTGCCGGAACAGTGATCGCAACAGTAAACTTGAATAGTAACTCAGGTACACATTATGTGAAACTATGTTTATACTATTGATGCATTCTGATTAACATGAAACTATTAAACGATTGTCTGAATCTGACTGAAATCTTATGATTTAACAGTCAGAAAACATGTCAGACAACACAGTGTTGAAACACAAATACTTGATTTGATTCTATGGTGTATAAACGTATGTGAGGTTAAACAAAACAAAACCTTAACGGTTGTCCTTTCAGAATGCTAAACAGACGAGTTATTCGTATAGGTGACGATCTGTACGAATGATTCTGATGGTTTAAAGTTCTGAAATAATAACTTAACAGTAGAAAACAAGAATCAGAAAGCCAAACCATCGACGTGTTCGTTCGAATGACGATTCGAACGAATACGCGCGATGGCGACGCGATCTGACAAAACGAAACTAATAACGATACGAACGATCCTAAATTTAAGGAAATAAAATATTTCCTATTTTACAATTTTGAAACTCATTATAAATAAAAATAAACTAAACTATTTTATTTAAATCGCGAACTAATTTACGAAGCGCGTAAAAATAACGAAATTCGACAAATAAATTTATTAAATGAAATTTAAAATAATTATTAAAATTTAATAACATCCAAATTGATTCTTCTTATTTAATTACGAAAAACGCGCGTAACGTGCCGGATACGCGACGAAACTACGAACCGAGCAACCGAAACGAACCCTAATACCCACGGGGTATATAAACCACAAATGAGGCAAACCACCTCATTTATCACAAACCCTTTCTCTCTCTAGTTCATAAATTCGTTCATCTCTCTCTAGCAAGAACCAACTTAAAATCACCATAACTTCTTCGTGTGTTTTTGGAGCCTAAACGACCATCTTGAAGCCCTCTATCAAGAAGTACCAAGGATCTACAAAGTTACCCAGCCGATTTTGAGGTAGTTGGCCTAAAAGTTTCTGAAAATTAGGGTTTTCTGCTTATTTTCGTTCTAATCAACCCCCAAGCCGGCAAACCCTTTCGTTTTGACACACACACACACACACCCTCGACTGCGGTTGTGAGTTACCATGAGGTGTAGTCGGTCTTAGAACTTGGTGTTCGGAGAAGACAAGGATTGAAGAGGGTTACAGGTTCGCGAAACATGGGTGGCCTAAGGGCCGAACCCTGCCGATCGTGTGGCTGGATGACGAACCTGTGACCTACCCCGAACCTCAACCCCAGGACCGAACCTTTTACTAGCACCGAACCATGGTCACGGGAGACGAACCCTGGAGTGTTGACTACGAACCCTAGTGGACCACGAACCTAGCTTCACCGCCGAACCCCATGTGCAGCGAACCTCTCCCCAATGGCGAACCTATGATGCATGCTGGCGAACCTTCTGACCACGAACCCTTAATTCATCGAACCCTTTCTATGCAGAGCCGAACCCAACCCTTTGAGCGAACCCTACCTAAGCCACGAACCTACCTGCGAACCATCGGCTGAGACGAACCCTTAGCAGCGGGGACCGAACCTATTGCATCATGGATAGCCGAACCTTAGACCTTTGCATGAAAAGGGTTCGCTGTACACATAAACGAAATTAGGAAAGTCCCTCGGCTCAACTAACCGGCCCAAATCAGTTGCTTAGCCCACTCCTAGTATGCAGCCCAATAACTTGACCATTTTGTCCCATTGGGCTCACAACAAAATAATCGGCCCAAAGTCTAGTGTATTCGGCCCATAGAAAATTTGCTTAGTCCATCGTGGACTCAATCGACCCAACACATAATACTCGGTCCAACCTATCATTTAACAAGCCCAACACTTAGAATTCATGAATGGCCCAATAGTTGGCCCATGGCCACTATTCGGCCCACAATAATCTAATGGCCCAACAGTCTCTTTGAATCGGTCCATGAGATTTCTTTCGGCCCAATACACATGACCGGCCCACACACATACAAGCACTACACTAAATTACACATGAATGAGGCCAATAGGTTATCCAGCCCAATGGGTTTTGAATAAATGATAAACACTTGAATGAGCATTGGAATTGATAACAACAAAGGATAAAGATATTTATGGAACGTTAATTTGGTTGGTTAAGGTGATGACAAGATTAAAACAAACTACAAAAAGGTTTAAAAGCCTTATACACGAATGATAACTTGTAATTAATGAGCAAGTATGTATTTTTTTTAACAAGGAAGAATTGGGGCCGGATAACAAACAAGATTCGCGAGTGTTAGTCAACTTTAGGAATAACACTTACACGCACAACAAATCCTTACGAACTTATACTTATAAGTTACAACACTATGAAATCAATACAGGAGCGTGAACATCATATCAAGAGCAAACAAAGAGAGGATTCTTATTCAACTTAGTCAAACGCTACGGACACAAGGTGAGTTCATTTGTCCCTTTTCAAACTTAATTGTTTTACTTCGGGACTGAGAAGCATGTTAAACATTTTCATAAAATTATTGAAAGATTGTTTAATGCTTTAAACTGAAACTTGATACTTATGTTGAAACTTATGCTTGGAACTTAGTATTCTTTGAAAGGCAATAGACTTGAAACTTGTACATTAAACTTGATGCTTGAAACCGTATGTTGGATGCTTATGAGACTTGATGCTTATACTTGTGAAACTTTATACATTAAACATGAGACTTGAGGTCTATACTTGTGAATCTTTATACTTTAAACATGAGACTTGAGGTCTATACTTACGAATCTTTATACTTTAAACATGAGACTTGAGGTCTATACTTGCGAATCTTTATACTTTAAACATGAGACTTGATGTCTATACTTGTGAATCTTTACACTTTAAACATGAGACTTGATGTCTATAATTGCGAAAATTTATACTTTAAACAATGTGTGAGAATTGATACAAACTTATGGGATTCATGATGAAACGATGTGTGAACACTTGAGACTTTATGCTTGAAACTACTACTTGCGCATGAAACATGGTACATATATCTAATCATAGGCTACGTAATTGCTAAACGACTGGTAGTCTAGAGCTTGTACCTATGGATTGAGATATATGTAAAACATAAACGTAACGAGGCTAAGCTATTACCTATATAAGAGACATGTAATTGCTAAACTACTGGTAGTCCAGAGCTTTTGGTCTGCTTATATGAGGTATGTAATTGCTAAACATAAACATAACGATGCTAAGCTATTATCTATATAAGAGACATGTAATTGCTAAACTACTGGTAATCCAGAGCTTTTGTCTGCTTATATGAGATATGTAATTGCTGAATTACTTGTGTATGCATGGCTTGTGTCTATGTATGAGATATGTAATTGCTAAACGACTGCTAGTGCAGAGCTTTTATCTTGTATAGGAGACACGTAATTGCTAGACTAAGCTTAACTAATCTGTGAGCTACGTAATTGCTAAACGACTGCTAGTGCAGAGCTTGTACTCATTCTTTTATCAATTTTGACCAAAAACTAAATTTTTGGCATTTCATCAAATACTTGGTGTGCAGGAATTTACCCATACACCCAAATCCATTTTCAAAGCTTACAAAATCCCAATTTTGTTTCAAAATCAATCATCTCATCAAAACCCATTTAAAATCAGAATTTATTTATCAAGCTCATATTTCATTTATCATTCAAAGTATATATGAACTATCACTAGTCCATCTAAATATTCAAAACTCCATGTCTAACAAAACCCATCTTACAAACTTGTAATCTCATGCAAAAGAATATGATATTAGTTATTTTACTTGATTCTAAACATCCTATTATCATAAACCAAGTAATAACTAACAAGTTTTGGGTCTTTCAGTCTAACCCAACCCACACCCATGGAACCCACGAAAATTACCATCAAAATCATCCAAGAAACTTACCAATATTTACTACAACATGTGTAGAACACTAATCTAAGATTGCATTGAAGATCCAGGCTTCTAAGGTGGGTCAATTTTGCTCCAAGAATCAAGTTCTTCTTTGGGTTTTTTGTTGCTCCATGTTTTCCAGAGAAAAAGAAGAAGAGGAAGGTGATTTTGACTAAGTCAAAGCCTCCTCTTTTATATTTAGTTATCTTTGCCCAATTGGCACTTTACCCCCTCTACTTTTATTTAACTTTAAACAACATTTTCAATTTACTAGTAGTTAATATTTAACAAATTAACCTACTAGTTAATACAAATTCAACTTTAAACATAACCATTATATTAATATAATTACTTAATCGAAATTGGGTCGTTACATACCAAATGTAACAGGTATCGAGAAAATAACGAATTATGGAATCAGAAATTTGAGAGGGAAAGCTATTAGACTATATCATAATATTGTAAATACTATTGTTTATGTATTGATTGTATAAGGCATACATGTAAATTGTTGATATATAAATAAATATCTCTCCTACTAAATCGATAGTGAGATTTACTTTACCTTATATGGTATCAATCACATTTATCGATCATGGCCTTCTCTCTTCACCTCCCTCTTAATCAGCCGTAACCTCCTCCCTCATCCTCTCACCTCCGATCATCTTCTTCATCCCTCCGATGTCTACTTCCTCTTATACCAGTGAGTCCCCTTTCCACAGTCTTATGCACATGATCACCATCCGTCTCTCTTCCACGAACTTTCTGCTATGGAAGACACAGCTATTACCAGTTCTGGGCTCTCAGAAACTTATGGCTCACATTGATGGCACTGGTGTTGCACCTCCCACCATTATCGATGCCGACAGTAAGCAAACTCCGAACCTTGCATTCTCCGCATGGGTCACTGCAGACCAATGGGCTGTGATAATTTAACAGGCATCACTTTCGGAAGAAGCCATGGCTGAAATCGTGGGTCTCTCCACTGCTCGCCAAATCTGGTGTGCGCTGGAAGATGCTTACAACAGTTCCTCGATCAAACGGTTCAAAATCTCAAGGATCAGTTACTATAGGTACTTTATTGGTCTCAGAGTTTTATTTATAAATTCTTTATATATAAATAGATATCTCTCCTACTGAATCAATAGTAAGATTTGCTTTACCTAATAAAAAGAAGTTGTTATTATTCAAAAATGAAATCTACTACAACTATGCTGCATACAACGCAACTTATAGTAACAAAAGTAACAGAGAATAACGAACAACAAATAATTAACAAAGTAGTCCCTCAAGTATATTGGAATTACAAACAAATACCAAAACTAACAACCCATAATCCATAAATCTTTGGTTTATTTTTAATTTTTATTTTTTATTTTCAACAAGAGTTGGTCTAGTTTCCTCTTGCCAAACCCATTATAATGAATGAAAACAAGTGAAAACGTCGCTCCTATGGACCAAAGCCTCGCAAACTGTTGTTCATCGCTTGCATTTTAATCGGGGCATACAACATACTTCAATCCCATAGGATTTAGAAAGTCAGGAAAAGCAAAGTAGCCTTAAAAAACAAAATAAAATGACTTATTAAAAAAATAGGTGGATGCACACAAATGAACAAATTTAAACAAAAGTCAAATGAACGAATATAAACAAAGTTTTACAAACATAAATAATAGAACGAGACATGTGTTATTATTCATTTTTTTATTTAAATGAAAAAAAGAATTTTGTTTATATTCGTTTATTTATTTAATTATGAAACTTTTTACGGTACTATTCATGAATTATTGACTAAATGTTTTGATACATTTATATTATAGTAAATGGTAGTGGTAGTAGATTACATACAAATCAACTTTTTTTAACAACATTTGATCTCAACGTGTGAACCACTGATATTCTGGACAATTTTGCCTTTTAACTGACATTAATGATAAAAAAATAAAGAAATTATATATGAAGTATAATAGACAGAAGCATCTTAATGGGCCCAACCATCAAACCCAATATGTAACCTCAATTTCAAGCTCCATTTTTCACCAATTTTAACATGTTAAGTTTATTCCCTTTAATTTGAGTAATTATTATTTTTATTAGCCAATTAATTTGATTATACAGTCCATTTTGTTATAAATTATTGTAGCCTTATGATCATGTCAAAATAACAAATTAAGTATACCAAAATGGCATAAGTACTCTATACATTTACTTGATGGAGGTAATTGTAAATATTGATAATTTGAGGGGACAATTATTATTACTTTAGATATCTTCAACAAGTGTGACGTGTGTGTATGAGAATTATATGGAGTTTTAGAATCTACATATCATTAAAAAAATTTCTCTCAATTCTCTCAGAAACATTATAAATATTCTCGCAAATCTTTCTATCAAGATCATGGTATCATAATAGGAATATCTCATGACATCTTCATCTTCATATGATTGTATTGATTAAACGATTCACTCATGATGTTAGAAATAATCAACATGTGTTGTCAAAACATAGTTTCTTGATTGTAATAATTCAATATTTATAAATTTGTTACTAAAAATTGATTTTTAAATTAATGAATGAAAATTGCCACTAGAAATTTTCATTCATATAGGTCGATTTTACAAAATCGATGATGTGGCTGTCGTAAAGTTGGTACAAAGACTATCATATATAGTTTGGTGGATAAAGTAATCTTATGAAATTTTTCACTAAATTAGATTATTGATTAAAATTTTTTTGTTATCATGTACAATCCAATTCATGATAAATTACTAATGTTTCGGGTAAAAATTAACAAGTATAATTTTTAGCAAAACCGAATTAGAAAAGTGGGGTATTGTGTTTTATAAGTAAATATCTCAAATATATCAAGATTATAATCAGAATATCCCTGAGGATATTTAGGGATATTCCAGAATATGAAAATGAAACAAATAGCATACACACAAGATTTATACGAGGAAAAACCTTTAATCCCTTATGATTGTCGGCATAAAAACCTCGGGAGGTGACAATGGTCACTCTGCCTAGTTTTATTATCAATAAATAAGTTAAATACAAAGAAAGAGCACAAGTTGATCGAAACTAAGAGTGTTTGAGCTTCTGCGTGTATCAGTGTGTTTTCACGTCCCCTATATCGATCAATTGCCTCGGTTTATATACTACAAAAATACAAACAAAAGGTCAACAAAGTTCATAAGGTAGTTGCGAATATATCGGCACTTTCCAAACGTGGGAGACTTGTTCAAAATAATGGCGTCAATCCCTCTTAGAATGCCGCGTCCCAAATTAAATCAGTTAAAGCCCCTCTCCGTGATTTATGCTGAGCTGTATAACAACCTATAATGTCCTGAAATCTCGCAAGCTAGATTAGGAATAAGCAGAGATAGTGTTTAGTTATATATATATGCCGAAATATCCCCCAATATCCCTGATCCTGAAATATCCTGGGTAGAAAATTTAGCGCACAACTTACATGTGGCAAATAATGTGATTCATTTTATACCAATATAACGTGAAAGAGTTCCTTATTGCATGTAAAAACATATGATTATAAAACTACGTTTTCTTGAATTAATTTTTTATAAGATTCTAATGCTAAGCGACTCATGTGTTAATTATATAAAATATGATTTTAATTGGTTCGAATCAAACTTGTGTGTGTTGATCGATTCCTTTGATTATAAACATGAACATATAAGAAAATCAGTAAATAGAATATAGATAAGATGAAGTATGTGAATCCAGTGAATACGTTGTTGATTCCTGACATCGTTCCTGAGATGATTCTGACCGGGTTCCTGTTTAGGGTGTACGATTAGGATGTATTAGGAGAGGCTTGATTGGAGGTTCACAAATTCAAGAGGTGAGGAATTCGTATATGATGTTTTTCATTAGTCAATATTGAGAATTTTATCTCTTATTTATATGTACACCTAAGGAGAAACCCTAATTAGGATATTAAGGGTAATTACGTCCATCAAGTAATCATCTATCTAAATAAGTATTTAAATAATTGATCAATTAGATAAATAATCATGGGGGCCATATTGTAAATATTTAATTATTTATTTCTAACAGTATGAAAACTTGATACTCATTGTGGATAATAATGCAATTTTTTCTGTGTTGATCTGAATCATCATGGCTTCATCTTCTTCAATAAAAAAAATTGAATCTCTTTCAAGCTAAGTATTTGGTTAAATTAGAAGTTGTATAATCGACATCATACATAAAAGAATCATTTCACTTTTCCTAAAAATTTGCAACACCTATCAAATTTACATATACACCAACTTATTTAAATTTAAATCGTTTTCGGGTATTAACAAGTGAATCTCAAATTAGTTACATAAAATCAACTAGTTTATGATTTTTTGTTTGATACATAGAACAATTTTGTCATTTGGTAGACATAGATAATAAAGGGGTGGGGGTCTATGTTATTGGTTGGATTACATATCATATTGGGTGAACATGATCATATTTGTAATTGCATACCAACATTGACACAAAAAATGATGAAATAGGGTCACCCCCACCTTCCCTAAAAACAATGGAAAAACAGTACAAACTATACACACAAATTAAATTAACTTTTTTTAACGGCATTTGATCTCAACGTGTGAACCACTGATTTTCAGGCCACGTCACCAAGGTATAGTTATCATGACCTTTGTTAAGTTTACTAAATCACTCAATACTAAGTGTGTCAATGGGTGATCGCACAATGCTCATGTTCTAGAGTGTGATTAAATTTTTTCTATTTGTAGAAACCGTAAGTCGAATAAAATAGAAATAAATACAAACGTCTTGGCAATTATATGTATTAGAAAGAGTCCAATAACTATTTAACGTAAATCAATTTGTGTTTTGTTTTATTTATCGTTATAACAATGTGTCATTTATCAGTTAAATATAATGTCTTTCTTTGTGCATTGAAGGCTTTATTTTTGGTTTAATGTGCTACATGTTTATGTTAATGGCGCTACATTGTCTACTCATGAAAGGATGGCAATTAGAGAACTTTAGGATATGCCCAAAAGTGACATTTTATTATTAATTTTTTTATCCAAAAGTAACATTTTAATTACCTTTTTAATTCTCTCAGGGTTTTTATCCAAATGATGATTCTTCAAGATCACTTCTCCAAAAGTTTTGTGTTTTAATATCTTGTGCTACTCATTAACTTTTTTTTCAAATGGCTTGGTACAACGACAACCAAGACGGTATTTCAACCATCCTTTCGGATTTGACGCTCTAGGACGTATGCTCGAGCCCACTCTAGGAGGAACCCCACAACTTGGTAAACCTCCTGATCTTGCCTTAGCAAATATGACTCAGACCGGATTCAAACCAATACCACCCATAAAAAAGTCAATGAGGTAATCATTAGACAAAAAAAACCTTAATTACTCATTAACAACTTATGAATAAAGCTTGAGGAATGTAGTCTGGAGATAGATCATATATACTATAGTAGCTGTGCATATTGGCTACACATGTAAATGGAAGTAGTTGATGAATTTTCATACTCTTACTACTTTAATTTCTATTAAAAATTTCATGCCCACAAATGTTTTAACTTTTAAGCATGATACACGTTTATTGGTTTTTTAATTGTAGTTGAACACTTCTGTTGACTTGAAAAACTGAGGTTTGATGGGAACTTTTTTACTCGATCTTCATATAAATTAATTGATCAAATAATTTGCAAACGTTGTTAAGTTTACCACAAAACTAGATTAATTGTTTCGTCTCAGTGATTGCTAATTGACATATGATTTGCTTTTGTGGCATACCACAGCTTTTCAGTGTTGTAAAAATCAGAATTAATCGGCCGATTAATCGGGACTAATCGCTAGTCGGTAGGGCTGTTCAAAAAGCTCGCGGCTCGAGGCTCGGCTCGAAGCTCGCTCGAAAAAGCCCGGCTCGAAAAAAGCTCGGCTCGAAAAGAGCTCGGCTCGAAAAAAGCTCGTTAAAAGCGAGCCGAGCCGGAGCCAGGGTTGGCTCGGCTCATGGCTCGACTCGTTGGCTCGGCTCGATTTTTAATATATATATATATATATTAAATTATATACACACACATATATATTTTATTACACACATACATATATATTAATATATTATACATAATATATATACAATATTTATACACATTTATATAAATATACATATTAATAATATATATGTATGTATGTATATACATGTATAATATAAATGTATATATTAGATTTAATATATTAGATTATATATATATATATATATATATATATATATATATAAAGTGGTGGAAAAAACACAAAAGAAGAAAACGAGCCAGCTCGTGAGCTGGCTCGTGGCTCAAGGTTTTTTACGAGCCGAGCTGGAGCCAGGATTTTCGGCTCGAAAGAAATTTCGGCTCGGCTCGAGCTCAACTCGAAAATTCACGAGCCGAGCTGGAGCCAGGCTTAGCTCGGCTCGACTCGGCTCGACTCGGCTCGACTCGACTCGATTACAGCCCTACTAGTCGGCTCTAAGCCGATTAAATTTTGCCTAGTCGGTCCAAAAATCGGTAGTAGGCTCTAGTCGGAGCTAGTCGGCTAATCGGGATTAATCGGTCAAATTTAAAAAAATCGGTCAACCTAGTTTAAAGCCCAAAATTTCGGTCCAGCCCAAAGAAATTGTGGTTTTTCTTTAAGCTAATAACTAAAAGCCTTTGTACAACCCATTTTAAACATGTAATGGACTATTAATTGGTTTTTTAATTGTGTTTTGACAACAAAATATACTTACAAGCTTTTTGATTTGTGAAAATCTTTGATGTATTGAAAAACTAATACTTATTTTGAAATTTATATATAAATTTTTGTGTGTGTGTATATATATATATATAATTTTGTAAAATTATGTATAAATTTTCAATCCGATTAATCCATAGCTCCCACCTTACCGCCTGACTAACGACTAGCGATTTTAACTACCATGGGGCTTTTAGATTTTTGATTAAGCTTAGTCTTATATAATTTCTTCTTAGTATAGAGAAATCAAAAGTATGGATGAAAAAAAGTTGGAAAAAGTGTAAATGTATTTTTGGTATAGTAATAAGAAGTATGTGCATCAATAAATGTTTAAGAACTATATATTGATTTTATTATTACAGAGTTTTTAAGTGTGTGTATATATGTGTGTATTTTGTAATTACATATATGAAGAGCACAATGATCGATATAACATATATGTATTTTGTAATTACATACATGTAATTTTTTTCGTTACATTTATAGTTCTATTATTATATGTACGTAATTTTATGAACATAACCAACATAATAATATTACATATATGCCATTTTATTTTGTTATATTGTGGTTTAGCAAATGAATATCATCATACTACAATGAAGTTGATTATTGAATATGAAGATGAAGAAAAGCGAATGAAGTTAACGATTTACATATGTAAAATACACTTCGAATGATCACGCTCTTCTTTTTAAGAGGTGTAATAGGTCAATTACTTCCGTTTGTTAGATTACATAAATTTAATTTAATGGTAAATTAATTTTTTTCTTTTTTAAGTAATGTGGATATATATACACCTGGAGGTTGGATACGGGGAAGTTAGTTGCGTACTTTGATCACAACACGTGAGTTGTTGGGTCCGAAGTTTCATTTGGGCTATGAATAAACATGTTGCTGAGCCCTAGTTTGTTGTTAAAAAAAAGTAAGTTAATGATTTTCTATTAATGATGCTCTGTTCTCAAAATTAAAAAAAAAATGTTATTTATATGAAGGTTTGTTTTAAAAACTTACGGCTCGAGTTTCGCACGAAAAATGTTCGGCTCGAAAAAAACTCGTTTAAAACAAGCCGAGCTTGAGTCAGAGTTGCCTCGGCTCGTGGCTCAACTCTTTACTCAGATCGATTTATCTTATTTTATATTACTATTATAATAAATAAACATCTTTTTTGTTACGTGTCAATTTTTTAGACTATTATTAACATGTGTCACTTTTTTAACTTATTATTGACGTATTTCACTTTTTTATTCTCTCAATCAACTCTCTCTCATTTAAATGATAATTATATTGTTTTTTTTAATTAAATAATTATAAATCTAATAACTAATGATATTATATATCTTTTTTTTGTATTGAAAAAATAGATTTTAAAAATTAAAATAACTTTTTTTATATCAAAAATACACTTAAAAAGGTTTACAAAGTTCAATTTTTAAAAATCATTTTTTTAAATAAGAAAAATTTTAAATATGTAGTTATAGAAAAAAAATAAAAGTTTTATAAAAAATAAGTTTTCTTGCGAATTATACACAATTTTAGCTTTCAACACACATATATTATACTACATACATATATATATATATATATATATATAATATTATCACATATTAAATATATAAAAATATATTTATATTATTTGAAATATATATGTGTAAAGTATAGAAATATAAAAATAAACGAGCCGGCTTGTGCTCAACGTTTTTTACAAGCTCGAATTTTTTGTTTGAAAAAAATTTCAGCTCTGTTTGATCAACTCTATATGTACGTGTGAAATAATGCGACGGGGATGCGACAATAACATATGATAATATATAGAAGTGTGCAAAATTATCAATTACAGAAAACAACTGAAAATCAAATCTTATTTGTAACCAAATAAACCAAACTAAATTATTTATTTGTATTTGCTTTAGTTCCTAGACGTATCTTATTTGGTTATTCAATTATCAGTTTGGTTCTTAGTTCTATAAAGCTTGCATTATTAGGATAACCAAACCAAATTCAATATAATAAACCATATAATAACTAGTTTATTAATCATGTAACTGAACCGAATAAACTAAATAAATCGGTTTAATCACTTAAATTGGTTAAAATATACACTTTTCTTATTAGGTTGTCGGTTAATCCGAAAACATTATTTAAAACCGAATAAACTGATATCAAAATCGGTAACCGACACATCTCGTATGATATGTATAACCCACACTAAGGATGCATTATTGGTGGATCATGCCTAGTTTCAACAAATGGGTTGTTAATTGAATCCATAGGTTGAATAATTTGTTGTTTTAGCCGGTTGATATTGTCTTAAAATCGATGATAAATACATCAATAGTTTTCACTAGTTTTAACCGTTTTGATTAATTCATTTATATTTATAGCAGAAGCTGAAGGCTATGGTTTAATCAATCTTGTATTTTTGAACGGCTAATTTTTGGATCACTAACGAGCCACTAAAGTATCATCGTGTCATCAGCAGTATCACCCAATCATATATACTACCAAGTCACCAGTTCTGAAAGAAACTTAATACTTTGAGAAAATCTGCTTATGGGATTCGTACCCAGTACCCTTAATTGGTTCCTAAGCTTTATCCCACCACTGAGATATCAGCGTAATTTAGTTTTCACAACATTTTAAAATAAAAAAAAAGAAAAATAATTGTGCATGGTGTTTAAAATGACCATCTTTAAACACATCTATCTCTTAAATAAACCAAATTATTAATGGAAAATTGCAAAGCCAAAAAAGTTGAAAACATAATCAAAATTAAACCTCGCTGTTAGAAGACTTTCAATAGAACAAGAATTTGTTTGTGCAATTGAGGCACAAGTGGGTTTGTATCCTTTTCATTATTCAACTTGGTTGTATAAATGTAGCATTATATATGATTATCCATGCTCCTTATACTTTATAAATGTGGCATTTTTTAAGAAAATCCAAGATCACAACAAAAATGGTAGCATCACTATCTTAAATATAAAAACGAAAATAAAAAAAGTAAGTCACAACAAATGTTACACTGTCGTAAAACCCTAAAGTATATTCCGTTTTAAAAGTGAGTATCACTTCACCGTAACCCCAAAGGAATATTTCGTCATTAAAGTTGCAGTCACTATAATGTAAAATTCCTAAGTGCACTCTCTATTTTAAAAGTAAGCTTCTTAAAACCGGAATCCAAGTGCAAGTATAACAATAAACATAACCTTAACAAGATATAACGACAACAAACGAAACATATGAGATTGAAATAGTAAAGCAACAAAAAGGGGGGAAAATTGAAAAAGTAAATTTTGGAATCAAAATAAGAAAAGATAAACGGCAAAAATAAAAGTATATAAACTAAGAATATTCTTACTATACTAATAAACAAAAATGTTTTTTTGCCACTTGTCATGTTCTTATACCACAATTGCCACATGTCAACTTTTTATTAAATTCGTTTAATTATCTCCTATTAAATAATTATATTATCTTTCCTATTAAATAATCATAATATTAATAACTAATAATATTATTTATCTTTTAATTAGAAAGAACATATAAGAAAATTTTATAAAATGTAAAAAAAAATAATTATAATTTTTTAAAAATAAGAAATATTTTATTTTTAGAAAATCAAATTTATATAGAAAAAAATTTCTTTAAAAATGATATTTTTATAAAAAAAATAAAACAAACTATAAACCGATGTTTTAAAAAATAAAATAAACTATAAACGGTGTTTAAAACAATAAGACTTTTATAAACCGATGACATTTTTTAAATTTATTTGAAAACCAAAGTAAGAAAAGATTGAGAAAGTTACAATTTTGGTCCTTATATTTAACGTTATAAATAAATTGAGTTGTTAAAATTAAATAATTAAATATTTAAATAAATTATATTTTTTACCTTTCTAATTTATAAAAATTAGTCTTTGATAGAATACAAACAAAATCTTTATTATCAATTTCTTTAAAGATAATAATAGTTACAAATCAAAAATATCATATATAATTTGTATAGTTATTAAAGTTTTTAGAAAAAAAAAATAAAACAAACTATAAACCGATGTTTTAAAAAATAAAATAAACTATAAACGGTGTTTTAAACAATAAGACTTTTATAAACCGATGACATTTTTTAAATTTATTTGAAAACCAAAGTAAAAAAATGATTGAGAAAGTTACAATTTTGGTCCTTATATTTAACGTTATAAATAAATTGAGCCGTTAAAATTAAATAATTAAATATTTAAATAAATTATATTTTTTACCTTTCTAATTTATAAAAATTAGTCTTTGATAGAATACAATCTAAATCTTTATTATCAATTTGTTTAAAGATAATAATAGTTACAAATCAAAAATATCATATATAATTTGTATAGTTATTAAAGTTTTTAATTGTTGTTTTATTACTTGAAGTATTCATTAATATGTAAATTAATCATTTTCTCTTAAAATATTGTTCTATAATTTTAAAAAAATTTATTCTTAACTATTTAATATTTTATATTAAACCCGTGTAATACACGGGGCAATACTCTAGTCTTATAATAATTAAGGTGATCGTTTAATTTATAAAGTTAAGTCTGGGTGTTTTTCAAGTTGAATTACGAGTTATTCGGTTTATTTGAATTGAGTTATTTAAATTTGACTTTTTTTTGCTAGTATCCAAACCCAACCCAATCCAAATTGATTTAAATCTCATCCGACCCGAATTTATTATACAAGGTCGCTAACAAAACTCATCTTCGTTATGAGTTCTTGAAAAACTTTGGATGGTAGACCTTTGGTCATCAGATTCGCAATCATTTCTTTAGTGTTGATGTATTTGATACAAAGTTTAGTTTTTTTTTACTCGTTCTCTTACACACAAAAGTGTGCATCAAGATACAATCTAGCTCCTGTTACTATTAAATAAGCTAACAACAACTGAATTATCACAATAAATCTTCAGCGGTCGTGATATGGAATTACAAATTTTGAGTCCAGTGATTAGATTTCTTAACAACATTCCAAGACAAGTTGCATTATAAGCCACAACGTATTATGCCGCCATCGTTGAGGTGATTGTCAATTGTTGCTTATAGTCTTCCATGAAATTGGTGTGCCTGCTGGCATAAAGATATACGTCGAAGTTGATTTCTTATCATCTTTGCATTTAGCAAAGTCACAATCAGAAATAGCCAATCACTTATAAATTATCACTTCTTCTATAAGTTAAGTTATAGTCTTTCGCCCCTTGAATATATAGCATGTAACACCCCGGCCGATTACGGAATCATCGGGGCGCCACTGTCACACCCCGGGCTCTCGACGGCCCGAGCACTGCGACACGAATTGGTTTCACGGATAATACAGTGTAACATCAAGTGCCAGATCGTCCGGCAAGTCCGTACGGTATGTGTACTTTCACTTTATACTGTGTGTAAATATATGTACATGAACAGTTATTGTATTAGCAGAATTCGAAATACAATACACAGTTGTACGTATTTTTGTGTAAACTTAAATAAGTAAGTACAACATACAATTAGAACAATAGTTGTTAGTATTTAGGTGAAAACCTAAGTACAAATAATACAACTAATCAAGAGATACAACGAAGTTCAAGTAAACGACAAGTACAAGTCGGTTGCGATCTGATATCCCCAGATGACAGGAATCAGATGGCCGAAAAATCAGAACGAAAACAATGTAAAAATATGAAGTTTAGTTGAGTCTGACAGTGAGGAAACACAATTCAAACACAAATGCAGTGTTATTTCAGAATAACGAACTGACAGTGTGTTTGCGTGGGTGACGATTCACACAAACATATCTGTGAGTTTGGAGTTCTGAAATAATGACTGAAAAGTAGGAAACAAAAGTCAGAAAGCAAAACCATCGTCGTATTCGTTCGGGTGACGATTCGAACGAATTACGCGCGAAGGTGACGCGATCTGACGAAACGAAAACGAAAGACGACACGAACGAAGATAATTTAAGAAAATAAAACATTTTAATGTTTTACAATTTTGAAACTCATCAAATAATTAAAATAATATTTCTTTTATTCAATTCGTTTAAATTACGCGTAGTTTTCCGGAAACGTAACGAAAACGCGAACCGAGCAACAAAAACGAACCCGAACTCACTCGTGGTATAAATACCATGAATGAGTCCCATTTTCTTATTTTTCACCTCATCTTCCTCCTCAAAAACCTCATTCCCGGTTTTGAGAAAAACCCACCATTTTTAAACCTTCAAACCGTCATAACTTCTTCATTTCTCCACCAAATCACTCCATTTTTGAACCTACACGAAGCTCTCATCACCCTCTACACGAAAGTACAACCGATCTAGAGCCAAGCCCACTGAAAAACAAGGTAATGAGCTGCAAAGAATCACGAAATTAGGGTTTTCTACCCTTCTTGTTCACCACTTGTTCAAAAACCGGTTCTAAGCTCCTCCCTTTGAATCCTACAACCTCGAGAACTCTACTTGGCCTACACCACCTACGAAACCACCATGGAAATCTTGAAATAAGGGCTGTGCTAGGTTTGACCTATCTGCGACTGGAGGGAAACCTCAGATGGCCGAATGGCCTTGTTCCAAAAGGCATGGGACGAATGTCCCCATTCGCTGCTCTACCTCCAGTCGGCCAAAGCCTCTTATTCGCCAAACTTCAGGTCTCATTCGACCTAGAACCTCATTCGGAGCCTACCCATTCTCCAGCCGACTGAGCCAACTCTTTCGGCAGCTACCCATTCGGTCGGTTTTCTCTTCATTCGTGGATGCCTTCATTCGGTCAAGTGAAGTCCACCGACCCAACTTTACTCCATACGGCCTGCAACAGTAAACAATCGGCCCATTTTATTTGTTAGGCCCAACCATTGAATCAAATGTAACAGCTAGACCCAACAATATTCTGGACCTAGAATTACGGCACAACTCCATTTGATAAGGCCCACTAATTGGCCCAGATAGTTGTTGAGACCTACATTCGGCTATGCACAGCCCCACTAGGACCTTTCTTTTGGCCGACTTCGTTGTTGAGGCCATGAACATTCGGCCTGGACTCAGGCCCAGAAACAGAAAACTGGCCCAACAGTTGGCCATACAGTCCCTAAGGCCAAGACTACACATTCTGTCACACCCCCCCCAATTTCAACTAACGGAATCATACCATTTGGGAACGTGAAAAACCAGGATCTCAGATCATTAGACATAGCGAAGACCTCTATATGAATTTCAAAACATACGTTGGTCTTTAAAAACATAATATTCAGAGTTTACAAAAAGTTGCGGAAGCGTTTCAAATCAAAACCAATAAACTGTTGATAAGTAAAACATTACAAATCAAAATACTGAAATATTCAAATTCAAATGTTCAAAGTTTATAATGCATGAGACTCTATCTTCCTAGTCCATGCCAGCTGTTACGCGCGCCTTAGCGTCCTGAGAAAACATGCAAATCAAGTCAACACAAAGGTTGGTGCATAACACAGGTTTTAAGTAATCATAGTGTTCAAAACATCAGTTTGAATAACAAGTTTGTAGATAACATAATCACAATTGCACAGTCATGATAGCTAGTCATATAAACTATTTACATACGTGTTCGACACCGAAGCTGACTAGTTGCCATGCTATAGCATGTTTTCGCCTTGCCACTATTGTCTATCACAACAATAGTAAAAATGTGTTTGGTCAGTCAAACACCTGCGTAGATCCCATCTACCAGGTGAGGTTTGTCAAACCTAATAGATCTATTTCCAACTACCACGCTTTGCACTACGGCAAACTAAACGGTTCGAGGTGTGTAAGGACTTTCAAGTTGATATGTTGGCACATAATGTAAACAGATAACTCATGCAAGTGATATGTATCTAAAATAGTTTGTTGCACATGTTTTCTCCCCCAAACAGTTTAAAATAAGAAAGGGGCCGTGTACGCACCTTTGATAGTAGTAGAATGATCAAATACGTGTGAACTTGCGTAGAAATCCTCTACGAAGAATCTGTGATTTAAACAATGTACTATTGTTATTCGAATAATCGTTTTGTATGTAAAATCGTGTATGTACTACCATAACATGTAACATATGAAATGTAGCACATAAAACATATAAAATGTAATGTAGCACAAATATTTGTAACAAAATCAATTGAATAAATAAAACGTTTGTGCTTACAGTTTGAAATTGCAGTGTTGATGTGTGAAAGCATCACGTCATCCCCTTGTTGAAGGAAATTTCGTCCCGAAATTTAACGTGCGCTCTCAGTGTTAGCAGTAGATGTTTTGAATAGATGAGGATATTTCTTCATCATTTGATCTTCCCGTTCCCATGTGAATTCAGGACCACGTCTTGAATTCCATCGAACTTTGACTATTGGAATCTTGCTTCAGGCTTCAGTTGTTTGACCTCTCGGTCCATGATTCTGCTGGTTCTTCAATGAATCGTAACTGTTCATCTACTTGTATTTCTTCCAATGGTACAATCAATGTCTCGTCAGAAAGACATTTCTTTAAGTTCGACACATGAAACACATCATGAACTCCACTGAGTTCCTCCGGTAGTTTGAGTTGGTACGCAACCGGACCAATCCTTTTCAATCTCAAAAGGTCCTACGTAACGTGGACTAAGCTTCCCGCGCTTGCCGAACCGTATCACACCTTTCCAAGGTGATACCTTTAGAAGAACTCGGTCTCCTACTTGAAATTCCAACGGCTTACGACGTTTGTCTGCATAACTCTTCTGTCGATCCCGAGCCGCTGCCATGTTCCTAATTTGAACTATCTTCTCTGTCGTTTCGTGCACCAGTTCAGGACCTGTTATCTGACTGTCACCAATTTCAGCCCAACAAACTGGTGAACGACATTTGCGACCATACAAAGCTTCAAACGGTGCTGCTTGAATGCTTGTATGATAACTATTGTTGTAAGAGAATTCCACCAACGGTAAATGATTCTCCCAACTATCACCAAAATCAATTACACAAGCTCGTAACATATCCTCGAGCGTTTGAATCGTTCGTTCACTTTGACCGTCGGTCTGTGGGTGATAAGCGGTACTCATATCCAAGCGAGTCCCCAATGACTTATGAAGAGATTTCCAAAAGTTGGAAGTAAATCGGGCATCCCGATCTGATATGATAGAGATTGGCACGCCATGCCGTGCTACTACTTCCTTGATGAAATGCGAGTCAGTTTCTCCATCTTATCAGTTTCCTTGATTGCTAAGAAGTGTGCAGATTTCGTTAATCGATCGACAATTACCCATATCGTATCACAACCACTCGGTGTACGGGGTAACTTAGTAATGAAATCCATCGAAATCTGTTCCCACTTCCACATCGGTATCTCTGGTTGTTGCAGTAAACCAGATGGCTTCTGATATTCAACTTTGACTTTCGAACAAGTCAAACATTTGCTAACGTACTTAGCAATATCAGCTTTCATATGAGGCCACCAATACAGTGCCTTCAAATCATGGTACATCTTGTCTGATCCCGGATGGACTGAATACCTAGACTTGTGTGCTTCGTCCATCACGAGTTCCCTTAAACCTCCATATAAAGGTATCCACATTCGATCAATGAAATAACGAATTCCATCAGGTTTAACATTCAATTGTTCTTCCATTCCTCGTAAGGATTCCGGTACTAAGTTTTCCGTTTCAAGGCCTCAATCTGAGCACTGTGTACCTTGTCAGGTAAATCAGTATGTATTGTCATCATAAGTGCACGAACCCGTCTTGTTGAAGTATCCTTTCTGCTTAGAGCATCAGCTACTACATTAGCCTTTCCCGGATGATACTTAATCGCACACTCATAATCGTTCAACAACTCAACCCATCGTCGTTGCCTCATATTAAGCTCCTTCTGATCAAAGATATGTTGCAAACTCTTATGATCAGTATAAATAGTACACTTAGTTCCATACAAGTAATGCCTCCAAATCTTTAAAGCAAAAACCACTGCTCCTAACTCCAAGTCATGAGTAGTGTAATTCTTTTCGTGTGTTCGTAGTTGTCTGGAAGCATAAGCGATCACTTTATCCCGTTGCATCAACACACATCCCAAACCCTGTCCAGATGCGTCACAATACACCGCAAAGTCTTCCGTTCCTTCCGGTAAGGACAGAATCGGTGCACTGCAGAGCTTCTGTTTCAATAACTGGAATGCAGCTTCCTGTTTATCCGTCCAGTTATACTTTGTTCCCTTGTGCGTCAGAGCTGTAAGTGGTTGAGCGATCTTTGAGAAACCCTCAATGAATCGTCGATAATAACCCGCCAAACCAAGGAATTGTCGTACCTCGGTAGGGGTCTTTGGTGCTTCCCAATTCTTAATCGCCTCAATCTTTGCTGGATCAACATGTATACCCTTTTCATTAACTATATGACCCAAGAACTGTACTTCTCGCATCCAGAAATCACATTTGAGAACTTAGCGTACAGTTGTTCTTGTTTCAATAGCTCTAACAGTAATCGAAGATGTTCAGCGTGTTCCTCCTCAGATTTTGAATAGATGAGAATGTCATCGATGAAAACAATGACAAACTTATCAAGATAAGGTTTACAAACACGATTCATGAGATCCATGAATACAGCTGGAGCGTTTGTCAACCCAAATGGCATGACCAAGAACTCATAATGGCCATATCGTGTTCTGAATGCTGTCTTCGGAATATCCTCCTCCTGAACTCTTAGTTGATGATAACCCGACCTGAGATCAATCTTCGAGTAGTAACTCGAACCTTGCAACTGATCGAACAGGTCGTCAATCCTAGGTAACGGATACCGGTTCTTGATAGTAACCTTATTCAACTCCCGGTAATCGATACACATACGGAAAGTCCCGTCCTTCTTCTTTACAAACAATACTGGAGCTCCCCACGGTGAAAAACTAGGTCGTATGAAACCCTTATCCAACAATTCTTGCAATTGTGTGGATAACTCTTGCATTTCTGACGGTGCAAGTCGATAAGGCGCCCTAGCTATCGGTGCTGCATCTGGTGTAAGATCGATTCGGAATTCCACCTGTCTCACAGGCGGTAATCCCGGCAAGTCTTCTGGAAATACCTCCGGAAACTCACAAACTATAGGTATATCTTCAAGCTTCTTCTCAGCTACTGGCTTTTCAGTTATAAGTGCTATAACTGCCGTATGACCTTTCCGCAGACATTTGTGTGCCTTCATACAAGATATGAGACGCAGTGGCGTACTGCTCTTCTCGCCTTGTACATATAATGTCTCTCCCTGCGGAAGAGGTATGCGAACAATCTTTTCATGGCATACAATTTCAGCCTGGTTCTTGGACAACCAGTCCATGCCAATGACTACATCAAAACTGCCTAAGGCAATAGGCATCAGATCAATCTCTAATGTCTGACCCATCAAATCAAGATACATCCCTTATAAATGTTTTCTACTACAATCAACTTACCATCAGCTAATTCCACAGTATAGGGACTATCTAAGGCAGTGGGACTAACATTTAGCAACTTAACAAGTGAACTAGATACAAAGCTCCGATCGGCACCGGTGTCAAATAACATAGAGGCATAGTGATTATTTAAGAGGAACGTACCCGTAACAATGTTGGGATCCTCCCGCGCTTGACGTCCTCCGATCACAAACGCCCTGCCTCTAGCACCGTTGTTGTTGTTGTTATTGTTGGTGCTATTTCCATTACCGTTGCCACCTCCATTACCATTACCATTGTTGTCCCCGCCTTTCTTAAGTTGTGGGCAATCTTTCTTGAAGTGCCCCATCTTACCGCACTCAAAACAACCTTTCTGAGCGATGTTCTGGTTATTGTTCTGGTTGTTATGGTTGTTCTGCAGCTCTCCGCGACAATCTTTAGCCGCATGCCCAATCTTGCCACACCTCTGGCACTTTGCTTTGTCACACTGGTTACCCGCATGATGGTAACCACACCTGTTGCACTTGGGGTGCTTACCAATATAGCCCCCCGATGATGATGATTGTTGGCCACTGTTGGAATTATGATAGGACTTGTTTGAGTCCTGCTTCCTGTTCTGCTGTTGGTTGTTACCTTTGAAGTTATTACTTTCCCACTTTCTCTTATGATCTCCTACCTTGGTAGTAGATGTTCGCTTAGGCAGAGTCCCCTGCAACACTGCCTGATCAGTAAGCTGATGTGCTAGACGAACAGCTTGTTGGATAGTGGTGGGATTTGCTGAAGTCACCAACCCTTGAATCTGAGGCACTAGTCCTCCAATGTACCTTTCAATCCACTTACTGGCTGGAGTAGCCATGTGTGGTAGCAGTCTGGCCAGTTCATGCGATCTGGTCGTGTATTCCTCAATATTTGACCCCTCCATCTTGAGGTGCCAATACTCCTCCTCCAACTTCTGCATTTCACTACGAGGACAATACTCCTCTTGTAGCAAAGTTTTGAAGTTGTTCCAGGTCAACGCATTTGCTTCTCCCAACCCCAGAGTCTGAACATTGGAGTTCCACCAAGTCAGTGCTGGACCCTCTAATGTTCCAGTAGCAAATTTCACCTTGCTATCCTCAGGGCAGTTGCACATTTCAAATACAGACTCAGCCTTTTCAATCCACCGAAGGAGTCCAATGGCCCCCTCCGACCCTTTGAAGTTGTGAGGTTTGCAGTCCAAGAACATCTTGAATGTGCAAACTTGTGGGTTAACCAATCCCCCAGCTGGACCCTGTGGCCCTGTGTTGTGTGTCTGAGCATACTGTGCAATAGCCTCTGCGACTCTGTTGTTAATTAGCTCGTTGAGCTCAGCAACAGTCATATGTACGTTTCCCTCAGCCATTAGTTTCCTATTTATAAGAAGTGTTAGCACGAAGTCAAAATCCAATGTAACATGTGTAAATAAAACAACAAACACAACATGTAATATAATCAACACAGTTGTTGGAAACAACCAATAATTCTTCCATAAATAGAAACTTTCTTTGAGTACAATACTTTTTGAAATGAAATACAAAATTTCAAACTACCAATGTAGGAACACAACCCGTTCCTAATAAGTTTAAACAAAACAGAAATAAAAGAAAGAGAATCAATCGTCCTCAACAGTGGATTCAGGATCGGACTCAACAACTGGTGCTGGTTCCTCCTCCTCATCCTCATCCTGTTCCTCATTCTCAACTACCACTAAGTCCTCCAAAGCTTCAATCCTGCCTGCCAAAATCTCCTCTCGGTTCTCTGACTCTTCTAGACGACCAATCATGTTGATCATCTCATCCCGCATGTCATGAACTAGATGGACAAGTTCATCTTGCCTCTCAATGGCATCCCATAACTCCTGGGATCTCTGTATGAGCTTATCTTCTGTCTCATCCAAGTCCTCGCGCAACTTGGCGATCTCCTCCGCGTCCGTCCTTCGCCTCTTAGGCTCAGGAGCATCTAGTGCGGGTGGTGGATGTGTAGATGGTCCTGCAGCATAGAGTCCCTGAGTATTCACCCATGGTGCCTCCTCCGGATCCTCATCCGGGTCCTCAACTGGATCCTCATCTGGATCCTCCTCTGGATCCTCCTCTGGATCCTCGTCTGGATCCTCGTCTGGGTCTGAGTCATCCATCCCATACGGTGGAGGTGATGGAATAGGTGGTGGTGGTGATGATGGTGGTGCCGGAACTATCGGCTCCTCGTCCTCGGAATCATCAAGGATAACATAAGGAACTGATGATGAAGCCATGCCTGTTACATAATATCTTATGTAAGTGCAGTGCCATGGAATACGTAAGCAAGTCAATTACATAATGTCATATGTAATTTCTAAGCAGTATGTGTAAACATGTGTGTCTAATGTCTAACAGTCATAGTCTAGGCCTACAAATGCAAACCTAGTTCGCTATAACCAATGGCTCTGATACCAATCTGTCACACCCCCCCCAATTTCAACTAACGGAATCATACCGTTTGGGAACGTGACAAACCAGGATCTCAGATCATTAGACATAGCGAAGACCTCTATATGAATTTCAAAACATACGTTGGTCTTTAAAAACATAATATTCAGAGTTTACAAAAAGTTGCGGAAGCGTTTCAAATCAAAACCAATAAACTGTTGATAAGTAAAACATTACAAATCAAAATACTGAAATATTCAAATTCAAATGTTCAAAGTTTATAATGCATGAGACTCTATCTTCCTAGTCCATGCCAGCTGTTACGCGCGCCTTAGCGTCCTGAGAAAACATGCAAATCAAGTCAACACAAAGGTTGGTGCATAACACAGGTTTTAAGTAATCATAGTGTTCAAAACATCAGTTTGAATAACAAGTTTGTAGATAACATAATCACAATTGCACAGTCATGATAGCTAGTCATATAAACTATTTACATACGTGTTCGACACCGAAGCTGACTAGTTGCCATGCTATAGCATGTTTTCGCCTTGCCACTATTGTCTATCACAACAATAGTAAAAATGTGTTTGGTCAGTCAAACACCTGCGTAGATCCCATCTACCAGGTGAGGTTTGTCAAACCTAATAGATCTATTTCCAACTACCACGCTTTGCACTACGGCAAACTAAACGGTTCGAGGTGTGTAAGGACTTTCAAGTTGATATGTTGGCACATAATGTAAACAGATAACTCATGCAAGTGATATGTATCTAAAATAGTTTGTTGCACATGTTTTCTCCCCCAAAACAGTTTAAAATAAGAAAGGGGCCGTGTACGCACCTTTGATAGTAGTAGAATGATCAAATACGTGTGAACTTGCGTAGAAATCCTCTACGAAGAATCTGTGATTTAAACAATAACCTATTGTTATTCGAATAATCGTTTTGTGCTTAAAATCACATACGTATCAACATACGTATGTTAAAGTGTTAGGAATAAGCATACGTGAGTACGCGTGCCTTTGAAATCGTTTAAATAAAATCCTATACGATTTTATTTAAATAAACGTAATTATACGCGATTTCGTTTTCGGACTAAAATATAAATTTTATCGTTTCAACACGTTCGTATTCTCATTACGGTTCCAACGCAACTTGAACGGATTAAAACGGAGTTGAAATGAATAAAATATGTTCAAAATACTAAAAATACATTAAAACCCCAAAAATGGTTGGGCCGGGACTCGAACCCGCGACCCTCAACTCTAACACCCACGCACCTAACCATCTCGCCCGCTAGGGTATCGCGTCTGATATCAGGAATCAATTGTTTTAACCCTTTTTCCAACCTGATTCCTAATTGTTCTTATAGCCGAAGCATGTTATCTCCAATTGATCCACATTTCGAATCCGGTTAACATTCAAACCATAGGGTTTTCATTGAACAACGAATTCCGAACCTTTCTAATTACTCAATTTCGAATATCATAACAGTTTGTATCAAAAACCCAAAAGCGTATTCCTCTTATGAGCCCTAACATCGAATTCGTCACTTCTGATACTAAAACCTCAAATTAATACATTCTTAAGATAAATCGGAACTTTCTGAGACTATTAATAGCAATCAAT
This sequence comes from Mikania micrantha, assembly GCA_009363875.1. NCBI lineage: Eukaryota > Viridiplantae > Streptophyta > Magnoliopsida > Asterales > Asteraceae > Mikania > Mikania micrantha. Next base: position 1,729,406 of record CM018684.1, read on the forward strand.
TTGAATCCCTAACCTGTTTAAGTCGAAACCCCCAATATGATTCTTATCAAGAACCCTAGAGATTGAACATTACTAATTCGATGCTACAAGATGAAATTGTCATATGAATAAGCTTGTTCGGAACCTTATGAACCTCTCCATGTGTTTTAATTTGATTGTCAAACACGTTTTAATCTAAACCCCCAAAACCGTTTCAAGTATGAACCCTAGTTCTTGAACTTGATCAATTCGATGATGTTACCCCGAATTAACATATGGTTAAACTTAATCGGTTGTTTTAGGAAGTATATGATCAATCACTAACCTGTTTTGATGAAGAATCGATATAGAACCACTTTGAGCCCTAGGTTCGGTCACCTCTTGATTTTGTTCTTCAATCCCGCACTTGATGCTTCGAATTGATGGTTGTTGCATACACTAAAGATGCCGAATAGTATGAAGGAATGTTCAATTGTGATTGTTGAACTCGAATTGTATAGTTTTGATATTGAATACCCACGGCCTTACTATTTCGAAACGGTTTTCTAATTAATTCGATGATTTATGATCCCCAACGTATAGCAACTGTTAATTATCATCATTATGATGATTTGTGGTCATTTAATTCCATTATAACCGATCCTAGCTTACTATTCGAATTCCAATTTGGTTGTTAGGCCGAATTTTGACCTATAAAGTCAACATTTTGTATTTTAACCAAATTACAACCTACATCCTTGAAATTGTGATAATTATAGGTTGTTTTGTTCAATTCCAACCCTCGTAGTTGTTTTTGTTCGAATTCACAACATTTCGGTTAGTAAAGTTGAACCTAAAATCGCAATTTATCACAAATCAGACTTCTTAGAACATTGTTGGGCTTAATTAACCTAATTGGGCCTATCTTAACCTTACTGGGCCTTCCTAGACTTCATTGGGCCTTCCTGAGCCTTATTGGGCCTTACTGAGCCTACCTTAGCCTTCCCTGGGCCTACTTTGCTTTATTGAGCCTTACTTGAACTTATTGGGCCTTACTGGGCCTTTATTGGCTTATTGGGCCTACATTGGCTCTGTTGGGCCTACATAGACTTCGTTGGGCCTAATTGATCTTGTTGAGTCTTCCTTGACCTTACTGGATCTTCTTTGGCTTTACTGGACCTTCTTTGGTCTTGTTGGGCCTTCATTGGCCTTGTTGGGCCTTCATTGACCTTGTTGGGCCTACGGAGGTTAACAAGGTTAACTTGAAAAGTCGGATTGTCACATCATCCCCTTGTTGAAGGAATTTTCGTCCCGAAAATTAGCAAGTGTTAAGAGTAGTTAGGAAACTACTTACGAGTTTAAATCGTACGTGTTAGTGTGATTTGATCATTCTGTGTGCTTGTGTGTACTCACACACAAAGTCTAATGCTTGCAACATCACAACTCAATTGTGATCGTTCAATGTAACTGTTTTGCGTGTACACTAGTTAGTTCACCTAACTGTGACTGTTTGTGTTTGATCATACTGTGTTGTGTAACCTCACACATAGTGAGTGTCTGAAACTGTTTGTACTATGCAACCCTGCACATAGCAAAGTGTATGTAACCAATGTACTATGCAACCCCGCACATAGCAAAATGTATGTAACCAATGTACTATGCAACCCCACACATAGCAAAATGTATGTAACCAATCGTGTATGTACTACCATAACATGTAACATATGAAATGTAGCACATAAAACATATAAAATGTAATGTAGCACAAATATTTGTAACAAAATCAATTGAATAAATAAAACGTTTGTGCTTACAGTTTGAAATTTGCAGTGTTGATGTGTGAAAGCATCACGTCATCCCCTTGTTGAAGGAAATTTCGTCCCGAAATTTAACGTGCGCTCTCAGTGTTAGCAGTAGATGTTTTGAATAGATGAGGATATTTCTTCATCATTTGATCTTCCCGTTCCCATGTGAATTCAGGACCACGTCTTGAATTCCATCGAACTTTGACTATTGGAATCTTGCTTTGCTTCAGTTGTTTGACCTCTCGGTCCATGATTTCTGCTGGTTCTTCAATGAATCGTAACTGTTCATCTACTTGTATTTCTTCCAATGGTACAATCAATGTCTCGTCAGAAAGACATTTCTTTAAGTTCGACACATGAAACACATCATGAACTCCACTGAGTTCCTCCGGTAGTTTGAGTTGGTATGCAACCGGACCAATCCTTTTCAGAATCTCAAAAGGTCCTACGTAACGTGGACTAAGCTTGCCGCGCTTGCCGAACCGTATCACACCTTTCCAAGGTGATACCTTTAGAAGAACTCGGTCTCCTACTTGAAATTCCAACGGCTTACGACGTTTGTCTGCATAACTCTTCTGTCGATCCCGAGCCGCTGCCATACGATTCCTAATTTGAACTATCTTCTCTGTCGTTTCGTGCACCAGTTCAGGACCTGTTATCTGACTGTCACCAATTTCAGCCCAACAAACTGGTGAACGACATTTGCGACCATACAAAGCTTCAAACGGTGCTGCTTGAATGCTTGTATGATAACTATTGTTGTAAGAGAATTCCACCAACGGTAAATGATTCTCCCAACTATCACCAAAATCAATTACACAAGCTCGTAACATATCCTCGAGCGTTTGAATCGTTCGTTCACTTTGACCGTCGGTCTGTGGGTGATAAGCGGTACTCATATCCAAGCGAGTCCCCAATGACTTATGAAGAGATTTCCAAAAGTTGGAAGTAAATCGGGCATCCCGATCTGATATGATAGAGATTGGCACGCCATGCCGTGCTACTACTTCCTTGATATAAATGCGAGTCAGTTTCTCCATCTTATCAGTTTCCTTGATTGCTAAGAAGTGTGCAGATTTCGTTAATCGATCGACAATTACCCATATCGTATCACAACCACTCGGTGTACGGGGTAACTTAGTAATGAAATCCATCGAAATCTGTTCCCACTTCCACATCGGTATCTCTGGTTGTTGCAGTAAACCAGATGGCTTCTGATATTCAACTTTGACTTTCGAACAAGTCAAACATTTGCTAACGTACTTAGCAATATCAGCTTTCATATGAGGCCACCAATACAGTGCCTTCAAATCATGGTACATCTTGTCTGATCCCGGATGGACTGAATACCTAGACTTGTGTGCTTCGTCCATCACGAGTTCCCTTAAACCTCCATATAAAGGTATCCACATTCGATCAATGAAATAACGAATTCCATCAGGTTTAACATTCAATTGTTCTTCCATTCCTCGTAAGGATTCCGGTACTAAGTTTTCCGTCTTCAAGGCCTCAATCTGAGCACTGTGTACCTTGTCAGGTAAATCAGTATGTATTGTCATCATAAGTGCACGAACCCGTCTTGTTGAAGTATCCTTTCTGCTTAGAGCATCAGCTACTACATTAGCCTTTCCCGGATGATACTTAATCGCACACTCATAATCGTTCAACAACTCAACCCATCGTCGTTGCCTCATATTAAGCTCCTTCTGATCAAAGATATGTTGCAAACTCTTATGATCAGTATAAATAGTACACTTAGTTCCATACAAGTAATGCCTCCAAATCTTTAAAGCAAAAACCACTGCTCCTAACTCCAAGTCATGAGTAGTGTAATTCTTTTCGTGTGTTCGTAGTTGTCTGGAAGCATAAGCGATCACTTTATCCCGTTGCATCAACACACATCCCAAACCCTGTCCAGATGCGTCACAATACACCGCAAAGTCTTCCGTTCCTTCCGGTAAGGACAGAATCGGTGCACTGCAGAGCTTCTGTTTCAATAACTGGAATGCAGCTTCCTGTTTATCCGTCCAGTTATACTTTGTTCCCTTGTGCGTCAGAGCTGTAAGTGGTTGAGCGATCTTTGAGAAACCCTCAATGAATCGTCGATAATAACCCGCCAAACCAAGGAATTGTCGTACCTCGGTAGGGGTCTTTGGTGCTTCCCAATTCTTAATCGCCTCAATCTTTGCTGGATCAACATGTATACCCTTTTCATTAACTATATGACCCAAGAACTGTACTTCTCGCATCCAGAAATCACATTTTGAGAACTTAGCGTACAGTTGTTCTTGCTTCAATAGCTCTAACAGTAATCGAAGATGTTCAGCGTGTTCCTCCTCAGATTTTGAATAGATGAGAATGTCATCGATGAAAACAATGACAAACTTATCAAGATATGGTTTACAAACACGATTCATGAGATCCATGAATACAGCTGGAGCGTTTGTCAACCCAAATGGCATGACCAAGAACTCATAATGGCCATATCGTGTTCTGAATGCTGTCTTCGGAATATCCTCCTCCTGAACTCTTAGTTGATGATAACCCGACCTGAGATCAATCTTCGAGTAGTAACTCGAACCCTGCAACTGATCGAACAGATCGTCAATCCTAGGTAACGGATACCGGTTCTTGATAGTAACCTTATTCAACTCCCGGTAATCAATACACATACGGAAAGTCCCGTCCTTCTTCTTTACAAACAATACTGGAGCTCCCCACGGTGAAAAACTAGGTCGTATGAAACCCTTATCCAACAATTCTTGCAATTGTGTGGATAACTCTTGCATTTCTGACGGTGCAAGTCGATAAGGCGCCCTAGCTATCGGTGCTGCATCTGGTGTAAGATCGATTCGGAATTCCACCTGTCTCACAGGCGGTAATCCCGGCAAGTCTTCTGGAAATACCTCCGGAAACTCACAAACTATAGGTATATCTTCAAGCTTCTTCTCAGCTACTGGCTTTTCAGTTATAAGTGCTATAACTGCCGTATGACCTTTCCGCAGACATTTGTGTGCCTTCATACAAGATATGAGACGCAGTGGCGTACTGCTCTTCTCGCCTTGTACATATAATGTCTCTCCCTGCGGAAGAGGTATGCGAACAATCTTTTCATGGCATACAATTTCAGCCTGGTTCTTGGACAACCAGTCCATGCCAATGACTACATCAAAACTGCCTAAGGCAATAGGCATCAGATCAATCTCTAATGTCTGACCCATCAAATCAAGAATACATCCCTTATAAATGTTTTCTACTACAATCAACTTACCATCAGCTAATTCCACAGTATAGGGACTATCTAAGGCAGTGGGACTAACATTTAGCAACTTAACAAGTGAACTAGATACAAAGCTCCGATCGGCACCGGTGTCAAATAACATAGAGGCATAGTGATTATTTAAGAGGAACGTACCCGTAACAATGTTGGGATCCTCCCGCGCTTGACGTCCTCCGATCACAAACGCCCTGCCTCTAGCACCGTTGTTGTTGTTGTTATTGTTGGTGCTATTTCCATTACCGTTGCCACCTCCATTACCATTACCATTGTTGTCCCCGCCTTTCTTAAGTTGTGGGCAATCTTTCTTGAAGTGCCCCATCTTACCGCACTCAAAACAACCTTTCTGAGCGATGTTCTGGTTATTGTTCTGGTTGTTATGGTTGTTCTGCAGCTCTCCGCGACAATCTTTAGCCGCATGCCCAATCTTGCCACACCTCTGGCACTTTGCTTTGTCACACTGGTTACCCGCATGATGGTAACCACACCTGTTGCACTTGGGGTGCTTACCAATATAGCCCCCCGATGATGATGATTGTTGGCCACTGTTGGAATTATGATAGGACTTGTTTGAGTCCTGCTTCCTGTTCTGCTGTTGGTTGTTACCTTTGAAGTTATTACTTTCCCACTTTCTCTTATGATCTCCTACCTTGGTAGTAGATGTTCGCTTAGGCAGAGTCCCCTGCAACACTGCCTGATCAGTAAGCTGATGTGCTAGACGAACAGCTTGTTGGATAGTGGTGGGATTTGCTGAAGTCACCAACCCTTGAATCTGAGGCACTAGTCCTCCAATGTACCTTTCAATCCACTTACTGGCTGGAGTAGCCATGTGTGGTAGCAGTCTGGCCAGTTCATGCGATCTGGTCGTGTATTCCTCAATATTTGACCCCTCCATCTTGAGGTGCCAATACTCCTCCTCCAACTTCTGCATTTCACTACGAGGACAATACTCCTCTTGTAGCAAAGTTTTGAAGTTGTTCCAGGTCAACGCATTTGCTTCTCCCAACCCCAGAGTCTGAACATTGGAGTTCCACCAAGTCAGTGCTGGACCCTCTAATGTTCCAGTAGCAAATTTCACCTTGCTATCCTCAGGGCAGTTGCACATTTCAAATACAGACTCAGCCTTTTCAATCCACCGAAGGAGTCCAATGGCCCCCTCCGACCCTTTGAAGTTGTGAGGTTTGCAGTCCAAGAACATCTTGAATGTGCAAACTTGTGGGTTAACCAATCCCCCAGCTGGACCCTGTGGCCCTGTGTTGTGTGTCTGAGCATACTGTGCAATAGCCTCTGCGACTCTGTTGTTAATTAGCTCGTTGAGCTCAGCAACAGTCATATGTACGTTTCCCTCAGCCATTAGTTTCCTATTTATAAGAAGTGTTAGCACGAAGTCAAAATCCAATGTAACATGTGTAAATAAAACAACAAACACAACATGTAATATAATCAACACAGTTGTTGGAAACAACCAATAATTCTTCCATAAATAGAAACTTTCTTTGAGTACAATACTTTTTGAAATGAAATACAAAATTTCAAACTACCAATGTAGGAACACAACCCGTTCCTAATAAGTTTAAACAAAACAGAAATAAAAGAAAGAGAATCAATCGTCCTCAACAGTGGATTCAGGATCGGACTCAACAATTGGTGCTGGTTCCTCCTCCTCATCCTCATCCTGTTCCTCATTCTCAACTACCACTAAGTCCTCCAAAGCTTCAATCCTGCCTGCCAAAATCTCCTCTCGGTTCTCTGACTCTTCTAGACGACCAATCATGTTGATCATCTCATCCCGCATGTCATGAACTAGATGGACAAGTTCATCTTGCCTCTCAATGGCATCCCATAACTCCTGGGATCTCTGTATGAGCTTATCTTCTGTCTCATCCAAGTCCTCGCGCAACTTGGCGATCTCCTCCGCGTCCGTCCTTCGCCTCTTAGGCTCAGGAGCATCTAGTGCGGGTGGTGGATGTGTAGATGGTCCTGCAGCATAGAGTCCCTGAGTATTCACCCATGGTGCCTCCTCCGGATCCTCATCCGGGTCCTCAACTGGATCCTCATCTGGATCCTCCTCTGGATCCTCCTCTGGATCCTCGTCTGGATCCTCGTCTGGGTCTGAGTCATCCATCCCATACGGTGGAGGTGATGGAATAGGTGGTGGTGGTGATGATGGTGGTGCCGGAACTATCGGCTCCTCGTCCTCGGAATCATCAAGGATAACATAAGGAACTGATGATGAAGCCATGCCTGTTACATAATATCTTATGTAAGTGCAGTGCCATGGAATACGTAAGCAAGTCAATTACATAATGTCATATGTAATTTCTAAGCAGTATGTGTAAACATGTGTGTCTAATGTCTAACAGTCATAGTCTAGGCCTACAAATGCAAACCTAGTTCGCTATAACCAATGGCTCTGATACCAATCTGTCACACCCCCCCCCAATTTCAACTAACGGAATCATACCGTTTGGGAACGTGACAAACCAGGATCTCAGATCATTAGACATAGCGAAGACCTCTATATGAATTTCAAAACATACGTTGGTCTTTAAAAACATAATATTCAGAGTTTACAAAAAGTTGCGGAAGCGTTTCAAATCAAAACCAATAAACTGTTGATAAGTAAAACATTACAAATCAAAATACTGAAATATTCAAATTCAAATGTTCAAAGTTTATAATGCATGAGACTCTATCTTCCTAGTCCATGCCAGCTGTTACGCGCGCCTTAGCGTCCTGAGAAAACATGCAAATCAAGTCAACACAAAGGTTGGTGCATAACACAGGTTTTAAGTAATCATAGTGTTCAAAACATCAGTTTGAATAACAAGTTTGTAGATAACATAATCACAATTGCACAGTCATGATAGCTAGTCATATAAACTATTTACATACGTGTTCGACACCGAAGCTGACTAGTTGCCATGCTATAGCATGTTTTCGCCTTGCCACTATTGTCTATCACAACAATAGTAAAAATGTGTTTGGTCAGTCAAACACCTGCGTAGATCCCATCTACCAGGTGAGGTTTGTCAAACCTAATAGATCTATTTCCAACTACCACGCTTTGCACTACGGCAAACTAAACGGTTCGAGGTGTGTAAGGACTTTCAAGTTGATATGTTGGCACATAATGTAAACAGATAACTCATGCAAGTGATATGTATCTAAAATAGTTTGTTGCACATGTTTTCTCCCCCAAAACAGTTTAAAATAAGAAAGGGGCCGTGTACGCACCTTTGATAGTAGTAGAATGATCAAATACGTGTGAACTTGCGTAGAAATCCTCTACGAAGAATCTGTGATTTAAACAATAACCTATTGTTATTCGAATAATCGTTTTGTGCTTAAAATCACATACGTATCAACATACGTATGTTAAAGTGTTAGGAATAAGCATACGTGAGTACGCGTGCCTTTGAAATCGTTTAAATAAAATCCTATACGATTTTATTTAAATAAACGTAATTATACGCGATTTCGTTTTCGGACTAAAATATAAATTTTATCGTTTCAACACGTTCGTATTCTCATTACGGTTCCAACGCAACTTGAACGGATTAAAACGGAGTTGAAATGAATAAAATATGTTCAAAATACTAAAAATACATTAAAACCCCAAAAATGGTTGGGCCGGGACTCGAACCCGCGACCCTCAACTCTAACACCCACGCACCTAACCATCTCGCCCGCTAGGGTATCGCGTCTGATATCAGGAATCAATTGTTTTAACCCTTTTTCCAACCTGATTCCTAATTGTTCTTATAGCCGAAGCATGTTATCTCCAATTGATCCACATTTCGAATCCGGTTAACATTCAAACCATAGGGTTTTCATTGAACAACGAATTCCGAACCTTTCTAATTACTCAATTTCGAATATCATAACAGTTTGTATCAAAAACCCAAAAGCGTATTCCTCTTATGAGCCCTAACATCGAATTCGTCACTTCTGATACTAAAACCTCAAATTAATACATTCTTAAGATAAATCGGAACTTTCTGAGACTATTAATAGCAATCAATTTGAATCCCTAACCTGTTTAAGTCGAAACCCCCAATATGATTCTTATCAAGAACCCTAGAGATTGAACATTACTAATTCGATGCTACAAGATGAAATTGTCATATGAATAAGCTTGTTCGGAACCTTATGAACCTCTCCATGTGTTTTAATTTGATTGTCAAACACGTTTTAATCTAAACCCCCAAAACCGTTTCAAGTATGAACCCTAGTTCTTGAACTTGATCAATTCGATGATGTTACCCCGAATTAACATATGGTTAAACTTAATCGGTTGTTTTAGGAAGTATATGATCAATCACTAACCTGTTTTGATGAAGAATCGATATAGAACCACTTTGAGCCCTAGGTTCGGTCACCTCTTGATTTTGTTCTTCAATCCCGCACTTGATGCTTCGAATTGATGGTTGTTGCATACACTAAAGATGCCGAATAGTATGAAGGAATGTTCAATTGTGATTGTTGAACTCGAATTGTATAGTTTTGATATTGAATACCCACGGCCTTACTATTTCGAAACGGTTTTCTAATTAATTCGATGATTTATGATCCCCAACGTATAGCAACTGTTAATTATCATCATTATGATGATTTGTGGTCATTTAATTCCATTATAACCGATCCTAGCTTACTATTCGAATTCCAATTTGGTTGTTAGGCCGAATTTTGACCTATAAAGTCAACATTTTGTATTTTAACCAAATTACAACCTACATCCTTGAAATTGTGATAATTATAGGTTGTTTTGTTCAATTCCAACCCTCGTAGTTGTTTTTGTTCGAATTCACAACATTTCGGTTAGTAAAGTTGAACCTAAAATCGCAATTTATCACAAATCAGACTTCTTAGAACATTGTTGGGCTTAATTAACCTAATTGGGCCTATCTTAACCTTACTGGGCCTTCCTAGACTTCATTGGGCCTTCCTGAGCCTTATTGGGCCTTACTGAGCCTACCTTAGCCTTCCCTGGGCCTACTTTGCTTTATTGAGCCTTACTTGAACTTATTGGGCCTTACTGGGCCTTTATTGGCTTATTGGGCCTACATTGGCTCTGTTGGGCCTACATAGACTTCGTTGGGCCTAATTGATCTTGTTGAGTCTTCCTTGACCTTACTGGATCTTCTTTGGCTTTACTGGACCTTCTTTGGTCTTGTTGGGCCTTCATTGGCCTTGTTGGGCCTTCATTGACCTTGTTGGGCCTACGGAGGTTAACAAGGTTAACTTGAAAAGTCGGATTGTCACATCATCCCCTTGTTGAAGGAATTTTCGTCCCGAAAATTAGCAAGTGTTAAGAGTAGTTAGGAAACTACTTACGAGTTTAAATCGTACGTGTTAGTGTGATTTGATCATTCTGTGTGCTTGTGTGTACTCACACACAAAGTCTAATGCTTGCAACATCACAACTCAATTGTGATCGTTCAATGTAACTGTTTTGTGTGTACACTAGTTAGTTCACCTAACTGTGACTGTTTGTGTTTGATCATACTGTGTTGTGTAACCTCACACATAGTGAGTGTCTGAAACTGTTTGTACTATGCAACCCTGCACATAGCAAAGTGTATGTAACCAATGTACTATGCAACCCCGCACATAGCAAAATGTATGTAACCAATGTACTATGCAACCCCACACATAGCAAAATGTATGTAACCAATCGTGTATGTACTACCATAACATGTAACATATGAAATGTAGCACATAAAACATATAAAATGTAATGTAGCACAAATATTTGTAACAAAATCAATTGAATAAATAAAACGTTTGTGCTTACAGTTTGAAATTTGCAGTGTTGATGTGTGAAAGCATCACGTCATCCCCTTGTTGAAGGAAATTTCGTCCCGAAATTTAACGTGCGCTCTCAGTGTTAGCAGTAGATGTTTTGAATAGATGAGGATATTTCTTCATCATTTGATCTTCCCGTTCCCATGTGAATTCAGGACCACGTCTTGAATTCCATCGAACTTTGACTATTGGAATCTTGCTTTGCTTCAGTTGTTTGACCTCTCGGTCCATGATTTCTGCTGGTTCTTCAATGAATCGTAACTGTTCATCTACTTGTATTTCTTCCAATGGTACAATCAATGTCTCGTCAGAAAGACATTTCTTTAAGTTCGACACATGAAACACATCATGAACTCCACTGAGTTCCTCCGGTAGTTTGAGTTGGTATGCAACCGGACCAATCCTTTTCAGAATCTCAAAAGGTCCTACGTAACGTGGACTAAGCTTGCCGCGCTTGCCGAACCGTATCACACCTTTCCAAGGTGATACCTTTAGAAGAACTCGGTCTCCTACTTGAAATTCCAACGGCTTACGACGTTTGTCTGCATAACTCTTCTGTCGATCCCGAGCCGCTGCCATACGATTCCTAATTTGAACTATCTTCTCTGTCGTTTCGTGCACCAGTTCAGGACCTGTTATCTGACTGTCACCAATTTCAGCCCAACAAACTGGTGAACGACATTTGCGACCATACAAAGCTTCAAACGGTGCTGCTTGAATGCTTGTATGATAACTATTGTTGTAAGAGAATTCCACCAACGGTAAATGATTCTCCCAACTATCACCAAAATCAATTACACAAGCTCGTAACATATCCTCGAGCGTTTGAATCGTTCGTTCACTTTGACCGTCGGTCTGTGGGTGATAAGCGGTACTCATATCCAAGCGAGTCCCCAATGACTTATGAAGAGATTTCCAAAAGTTGGAAGTAAATCGGGCATCCCGATCTGATATGATAGAGATTGGCACGCCATGCCGTGCTACTACTTCCTTGATATAAATGCGAGTCAGTTTCTCCATCTTATCAGTTTCCTTGATTGCTAAGAAGTGTGCAGATTTCGTTAATCGATCGACAATTACCCATATCGTATCACAACCACTCGGTGTACGGGGTAACTTAGTAATGAAATCCATCGAAATCTGTTCCCACTTCCACATCGGTATCTCTGGTTGTTGCAGTAAACCAGATGGCTTCTGATATTCAACTTTGACTTTCGAACAAGTCAAACATTTGCTAACGTACTTAGCAATATCAGCTTTCATATGAGGCCACCAATACAGTGCCTTCAAATCATGGTACATCTTGTCTGATCCCGGATGGACTGAATACCTAGACTTGTGTGCTTCGTCCATCACGAGTTCCCTTAAACCTCCATATAAAGGTATCCACATTCGATCAATGAAATAACGAATTCCATCAGGTTTAACATTCAATTGTTCTTCCATTCCTCGTAAGGATTCCGGTACTAAGTTTTCCGTCTTCAAGGCCTCAATCTGAGCACTGTGTACCTTGTCAGGTAAATCAGTATGTATTGTCATCATAAGTGCACGAACCCGTCTTGTTGAAGTATCCTTTCTGCTTAGAGCATCAGCTACTACATTAGCCTTTCCCGGATGATACTTAATCGCACACTCATAATCGTTCAACAACTCAACCCATCGTCGTTGCCTCATATTAAGCTCCTTCTGATCAAAGATATGTTGCAAACTCTTATGATCAGTATAAATAGTACACTTAGTTCCATACAAGTAATGCCTCCAAATCTTTAAAGCAAAAACCACTGCTCCTAACTCCAAGTCATGAGTAGTGTAATTCTTTTCGTGTGTTCGTAGTTGTCTGGAAGCATAAGCGATCACTTTATCCCGTTGCATCAACACACATCCCAAACCCTGTCCAGATGCGTCACAATACACCGCAAAGTCTTCCGTTCCTTCCGGTAAGGACATAATCGGTGCACTGCAGAGCTTCTGTTTCAATAACTGGAATGCAGCTTCCTGTTTATCCGTCCAGTTATACTTTGTTCCCTTGTGCGTCAGAGCTGTAAGTGGTTGAGCGATCTTTGAGAAACCCTCAATGAATCGTCGATAATAACCCGCCAAACCAAGGAATTGTCGTACCTCGGTAGGGGTCTTTGGTGCTTCCCAATTCTTAATCGCCTCAATCTTTGCTGGATCAACATGTATACCCTTTTCATTAACTATATGACCCAAGAACTGTACTTCTCGCATCCAGAAATCACATTTTGAGAACTTAGCGTACAGTTGTTCTTGCTTCAATAGCTCTAACAGTAATCGAAGATGTTCAGCGTGTTCCTCCTCAGATTTTGAATAGATGAGAATGTCATCGATGAAAACAATGACAAACTTATCAAGATATGGTTTACAAACACGATTCATGAGATCCATGAATACAGCTGGAGCGTTTGTCAACCCAAATGGCATGACCAAGAACTCATAATGGCCATATCGTGTTCTGAATGCTGTCTTCGGAATATCCTCCTCCTGAACTCTTAGTTGATGATAACCCGACCTGAGATCAATCTTCGAGTAGTAACTCGAACCCTGCAACTGATCGAACAGATCGTCAATCCTAGGTAACGGATACCGGTTCTTGATAGTAACCTTATTCAACTCCCGGTAATCAATACACATACGGAAAGTCCCGTCCTTCTTCTTTACAAACAATACTGGAGCTCCCCACGGTGAAAAACTAGGTCGTATGAAACCCTTATCCAACAATTCTTGCAATTGTGTGGATAACTCTTGCATTTCTGACGGTGCAAGTCGATAAGGCGCCCTAGCTATCGGTGCTGCATCTGGTGTAAGATCGATTCGGAATTCCACCTGTCTCACAGGCGGTAATCCCGGCAAGTCTTCTGGAAATACCTCCGGAAACTCACAAACTATAGGTATATCTTCAAGCTTCTTCTCAGCTACTGGCTTTTCAGTTATAAGTGCTATAACTGCCGTATGACCTTTCCGCAGACATTTGTGTGCCTTCATACAAGATATGAGACGCAGTGGCGTACTGCTCTTCTCGCCTTGTACATATAATGTCTCTCCCTGCGGAAGAGGTATGCGAACAATCTTTTCATGGCATACAATTTCAGCCTGGTTCTTGGACAACCAGTCCATGCCAATGACTACATCAAAACTGCCTAAGGCAATAGGCATCAGATCAATCTCTAATGTCTGACCCATCAAATCAAGAATACATCCCTTATAAATGTTTTCTACTACAATCAACTTACCATCAGCTAATTCCACAGTATAGGGACTATCTAAGGCAGTGGGACTAACATTTAGCAACTTAACAAGTGAACTAGATACAAAGCTCCGATCGGCACCGGTGTCAAATAACATAGAGGCATAGTGATTATTTAAGAGGAACGTACCCGTAACAATGTTGGGATCCTCCCGCGCTTGACGTCCTCCGATCACAAACGCCCTGCCTCTAGCACCGTTGTTGTTGTTGTTATTGTTGGTGCTATTTCCATTACCGTTGCCACCTCCATTACCATTACCATTGTTGTCCCCGCCTTTCTTAAGTTGTGGGCAATCTTTCTTGAAGTGCCCCATCTTACCGCACTCAAAACAACCTTTCTGAGCGATGTTCTGGTTATTGTTCTGGTTGTTATGGTTGTTCTGCAGCTCTCCGCGACAATCTTTAGCCGCATGCCCAATCTTGCCACACCTCTGGCACTTTGCTTTGTCACACTGGTTACCCGCATGATGGTAACCACACCTGTTGCACTTGGGGTGCTTACCAATATAGCCCCCCGATGATGATGATTGTTGGCCACTGTTGGAATTATGATAGGACTTGTTTGAGTCCTGCTTCCTGTTCTGCTGTTGGTTGTTACCTTTGAAGTTATTACTTTCCCACTTTCTCTTATGATCTCCTACCTTGGTAGTAGATGTTCGCTTAGGCAGAGTCCCCTGCAACACTGCCTGATCAGTAAGCTGATGTGCTAGACGAACAGCTTGTTGGATAGTGGTGGGATTTGCTGAAGTCACCAACCCTTGAATCTGAGGCACTAGTCCTCCAATGTACCTTTCAATCCACTTACTGGCTGGAGTAGCCATGTGTGGTAGCAGTCTGGCCAGTTCATGCGATCTGGTCGTGTATTCCTCAATATTTGACCCCTCCATCTTGAGGTGCCAATACTCCTCCTCCAACTTCTGCATTTCACTACGAGGACAATACTCCTCTTGTAGCAAAGTTTTGAAGTTGTTCCAGGTCAACGCATTTGCTTCTCCCAACCCCAGAGTCTGAACATTGGAGTTCCACCAAGTCAGTGCTGGACCCTCTAATGTTCCAGTAGCAAATTTCACCTTGCTATCCTCAGGGCAGTTGCACATTTCAAATACAGACTCAGCCTTTTCAATCCACCGAAGGAGTCCAATGGCCCCCTCCGACCCTTTGAAGTTGTGAGGTTTGCAGTCCAAGAACATCTTGAATGTGCAAACTTGTGGGTTAACCAATCCCCCAGCTGGACCCTGTGGCCCTGTGTTGTGTGTCTGAGCATACTGTGCAATAGCCTCTGCGACTCTGTTGTTAATTAGCTCGTTGAGCTCAGCAACAGTCATATGTACGTTTCCCTCAGCCATTAGTTTCCTATTTATAAGAAGTGTTAGCACGAAGTCAAAATCCAATGTAACATGTGTAAATAAAACAACAAACACAACATGTAATATAATCAACACAGTTGTTGGAAACAACCAATAATTCTTCCATAAATAGAAACTTTCTTTGAGTACAATACTTTTTGAAATGAAATACAAAATTTCAAACTACCAATGTAGGAACACAACCCGTTCCTAATAAGTTTAAACAAAACAGAAATAAAAGAAAGAGAATCAATCGTCCTCAACAGTGGATTCAGGATCGGACTCAGCAATTGGTGCTGGTTCCTCCTCCTCCTCCTCATCCTGTTCCTCATTCTCAACTACCACTAAGTCCTCCAAAGCTTCAATCCTGCCTGCCAAAATCTCCTCTCGGTTCTCTGACTCTTCTAGACGACCAATCATGTTGATCATCTCATCCCGCATGTCATGAACTAGATGGACAAGTTCATCTTGCTTCTCAATGGCATCCCATAACTCCTGGGATCTCTGTATGAGCTTATCTTCTGTCTCATCCAAGTCCTCGCGCAACTTGGCGATCTCCTCCGCGTCCGTCCTTCGCCTCTTAGGCTCAGGAGCATCTAGTGCGGGTGGTGGATGTGTAGATGGTCCTGCAGCATAGAGTCCCTGAGTATTCACCCATGGTGCCTCCTCCGGATCCTCATCCGGGTCCTCAACTGGATCCTCATCTGGATCCTCCTCTGGATCCTCCTCTGGATCCTCGTCTGGGTCTGAGTCATCCATCCCATACGGTGGAGGTGATGGAATAGGTGGTGGTGGTGATGATGGTGGTGCCGGAACTATCGGCTCCTCGTCCTCGGAATCATCAAGGATAACATAAGGAACTGATGATGAAGCCATGCCTGTTACATAATATCTTATGTAAGTGCAGTGCCATGGAATACGTAAGCAAGTCAATTACATAATGTCATATGTAATTTCTAAGCAGTATGTGTAAACATGTGTGTCTAATGTCTAACAGTCATAGTCTAGGCCTACAAATGCAAACCTAGTTCGCTATAACCATTGGCTCTGATACCAATCTGTCACACCCCCCCCAATTTCAACTAACGGAATCATACCGTTTGGGAACGTGACAAACCAGGATCTCAGATCATTAGACATAGCGAAGACCTCTATATGAATTTCAAAACATACGTTGGTCTTTAAAAACATAATATTCAGAGTTTACAAAAAGTTGCGGAAGCGTTTCAAATCAAAACCAATAAACTGTTGATAAGTAAAACATTACAAATCAAAATACTGAAATATTCAAATTCAAATGTTCAAAGTTTATAATGCATGAGACTCTATCTTCCTAGTCCATGCCAGCTGTTACGCGCGCCTTAGCGTCCTGAGAAAACATGCAAATCAAGTCAACACAAAGGTTGGTGCATAACACAGGTTTTAAGTAATCATAGTGTTCAAAACATCAGTTTGAATAACAAGTTTGTAGATAACATAATCACAATTGCACAGTCATGATAGCTAGTCATATAAACTATTTACATACGTGTTCGACACCGAAGCTGACTAGTTGCCATGCTATAGCATGTTTTCGCCTTGCCACTATTGTCTATCACAACAATAGTAAAAATGTGTTTGGTCAGTCAAACACCTGCGTAGATCCCATCTACCAGGTGAGGTTTGTCAAACCTAATAGATCTATTTCCAACTACCACGCTTTGCACTACGGCAAACTAAACGGTTCGAGGTGTGTAAGGACTTTCAAGTTGATATGTTGGCACATAATGTAAACAGATAACTCATGCAAGTGATATGTATCTAAAATAGTTTGTTGCACATGTTTTCTCCCCCAAAACAGTTTAAAATAAGAAAGGGGCCGTGTACGCACCTTTGATAGTAGTAGAATGATCAAATACGTGTGAACTTGCGTAGAAATCCTCTACGAAGAATCTGTGATTTAAACAATAACCTATTGTTATTCGAATAATCGTTTTGTGCTTAAAATCACATACGTATCAACATACGTATGTTAAAGTGTTAGGAATAAGCATACGTGAGTACGCGTGCCTTTGAAATCGTTTAAATAAAATCCTATACGATTTTATTTAAATAAACGTAATTATACGCGATTTCGTTTTCGGACTAAAATATAAATTTTATCGTTTCAACACGTTCGTATTCTCATTACGGTTCCAACGCAACTTGAACGGATTAAAACGGAGTTGAAATGAATAAAATATGTTCAAAATACTAAAAATACATTAAAACCCCAAAAATGGTTGGGCCGGGACTCGAACCCGCGACCCTCAACTCTAACACCCACGCACCTAACCATCTCGCCCGCTAGGGTATCGCGTCTGATATCAGGAATCAATTGTTTTAACCCTTTTTCCAACCTGATTCCTAATTGTTCTTATAGCCGAAGCATGTTATCTCCAATTGATCCACATTTCGAATCCGGTTAACATTCAAACCATAGGGTTTTCATTGAACAACGAATTCCGAACCTTTCTAATTACTCAATTTCGAATATCATAACAGTTTGTATCAAAAACCCAAAAGCGTATTCCTCTTATGAGCCCTAACATCGAATTCGTCACTTCTGATACTAAAACCTCAAATTAATACATTCTTAAGATAAATCGGAACTTTCTGAGACTATTAATAGCAATCAATTTGAATCCCTAACCTGTTTAAGTCGAAACCCCCAATATGATTCTTATCAAGAACCCTAGAGATTGAACATTACTAATTCGATGCTACAAGATGAAATTGTCATATGAATAAGCTTGTTCGGAACCTTATGAACCTCTCCATGTGTTTTAATTTGATTGTCAAACACGTTTTAATCTAAACCCCCAAAACCGTTTCAAGTATGAACCCTAGTTCTTGAACTTGATCAATTCGATGATGTTACCCCGAATTAACATATGGTTAAACTTAATCGGTTGTTTTAGGAAGTATATGATCAATCACTAACCTGTTTTGATGAAGAATCGATATAGAACCACTTTGAGCCCTAGGTTCGGTCACCTCTTGATTTTGTTCTTCAATCCCGCACTTGATGCTTCGAATTGATGGTTGTTGCATACACTAAAGATGCCGAATAGTATGAAGGAATGTTCAATTGTGATTGTTGAACTCGAATTGTATAGTTTTGATATTGAATACCCACGGCCTTACTATTTCGAAACGGTTTTCTAATTAATTCGATGATTTATGATCCCCAACGTATAGCAACTGTTAATTATCATCATTATGATGATTTGTGGTCATTTAATTCCATTATAACCGATCCTAGCTTACTATTCGAATTCCAATTTGGTTGTTAGGCCGAATTTTGACCTATAAAGTCAACATTTTGTATTTTAACCAAATTACAACCTACATCCTTGAAATTGTGATAATTATAGGTTGTTTTGTTCAATTCCAACCCTCGTAGTTGTTTTTGTTCGAATTCACAACATTTCGGTTAGTAAAGTTGAACCTAAAATCGCAATTTATCACAAATCAGACTTCTTAGAACATTGTTGGGCTTAATTAACCTAATTGGGCCTATCTTAACCTTACTGGGCCTTCCTAGACTTCATTGGGCCTTCCTGAGCCTTATTGGGCCTTACTGAGCCTACCTTAGCCTTCCCTGGGCCTACTTTGCTTTATTGAGCCTTACTTGAACTTATTGGGCCTTACTGGGCCTTTATTGGCTTATTGGGCCTACATTGGCTCTGTTGGGCCTACATAGACTTCGTTGGGCCTAATTGATCTTGTTGAGTCTTCCTTGACCTTACTGGATCTTCTTTGGCTTTACTGGACCTTCTTTGGTCTTGTTGGGCCTTCATTGGCCTTGTTGGGCCTTCATTGACCTTGTTGGGCCTACGGAGGTTAACAAGGTTAACTTGAAAAGTCGGATTGTCACACATTCAGCCCAAATATCCTGTTCGACCCCAACAGACTTTCTTGGCCCAACAACCTTTAGACAAGCCCACAAAGCTGTGTTAATTCAATAAACTTAAACAGTCTAGTGGATGGGCCACACCTTCTATGGCCCATGAACTGATTCGGCATAAACGGCGACCCAGTGGTTGTCCGACCCATAACACACCATGCGGCCAACATGAGCTAAAAACATGCAAACAAGCTTTTTGAACAAACTCACGTAATGACATGCATGGGATTTTCTAAAATACTACAAGGATGATGGATATTAGTATGATGAGTTGTATTTACTTAAAACCATCATTTTTACAAAGAAAATGGGCTACTTAGTCATTAATTATGAAACGACCATTTCAAGTTAACAATGAATACAAGTGGTGTTTGAATTATAAACCTGAGTTTACATCTAAGTACTTTTGCAAGGTTATAATCAATACACTTAACTAAAATGTTAGGACAAAGCGTTCTACTCTTAACGTAATGGGACTAAGTGTAACTAAGGTCAATAACAAGTGAATCAAGGCCGAATGTCGACCGAGACTTACGCGTGTTAACCAAGGTTTATGGTTAACACAATCACACACAAATCTCTACAAACTTATACTAATAAGTTTCAAACAACATGAAATCAATACAGGATCGTGAACACCACAACGAGTACAATCAAGAGCGCGTGCATTCTTTCTTTTAAGCTAAGTCAACCCCCAACTACTACAAGGTGAGTTCATATGCCACTTTTCTTTAATCTTTACTGATTTTAAACTCTCGGGGCTGAGAAACATGCTTTACTTTTTTTTATTTAAAAGTTTTGCCTACATATTGTTAATACTTTGATTAAATGATATTAAATTGCTTATTATCATGTATCATTGTATGCTTGCTTGTATGATTACACGATGACAGGGAAAATAAGATGATGATGATATTATAATATCATAACTCATCAATACAATAGAATAACATAGTTGTATGATTATCTCTTACAACACTTAGTTATTCTTACAAGTAATAACATAGAAACAATTACAAGGAACATGATGACATGATTACAAGAACACACATAAGAATGATATGAAGATAACACATCTTCATTACATCATTCGATACAAGAATTAAGTAAGTGTAATAAGACTAGTTCTTATAACACTTAGCTTTTCAATTCAACACACATTACAAGAGAACAAGGAACAAATAATGATAATCATGATAATGTTACTTCATGATAACAACATCATTCACGCAAACGATTAACATAACGTAATAAGACAAGTTCTTATTTAACTTTGTTAATACCAAGGAGAACATATGACAACGAGTACAAGAATACAAGTGAATACAATTACAATTAGTTACTATTGACCTGTTGCATTATATCACTTCAATCATGTGCCAAATTGTACAAGTAGATCATGTAAGCCCCTTTAATTCGTTGACCAGTTAGTTTGACGTGACTAAACTGAAGATAGCATAGTGGTACCATAGGTTTGACAAACCTCTAGCTTGTAGGGCTAGTATGTTGATTGTATTGATTCATTGGCCGGTAACGTATGACCGGTGACAGGGCTACCTCAAGTCAGGTTCTGGTAAGCGACACATGGTGATATTAATCTGCAGTGATAAGTAATTAATCCAACGGGATCCTATTGATTAGTAGGTTGAGGAATTGATCTTACCTCATGTTTCACTACTAGTAATAGAGTTCGTTGAGGACACTAGACATGCAAAGTGGTAGAGGTAAATCGGATGCATTGAAATCTGATTACGTGAGGATTTCAATGGATTCCTTTTAGGCTCTATGCACTATGGTTCAAGCACAAGTTACAAGCGGTTAACTAACACTCTTAATATTTAAAAGTGTAACAACAGTTAACCCCCCCCCCCAAGTATAGAATAATACAAGGAACATATTACATTAATCTAAACCCCTTAATATATGGAGGGTTTATCAATACTTCGGTTTGATAACTAAACCCCTCACGCGATATTATTCTATAATTATTACAACAGACGAATGCATATCAGACACGTTGAACGGACGGGAAATGGATATCTTTAGTTGTATCGCAAGTGGTGTGGAACTTGATTGAGTATGTGGTGGGATAGCGTCTGGGCTTGACCCTTTCGTGATTCCCTATATATAAGCATACCTAATCAGGTGATACACTACTTGTACATATAACTAAGGAGAGGCCATTGGGTGGAATAGGTGAAACAAGTATAACAAGTAACAAGTATGACATTGTGGATGTGTGTATGATCAATTCAATGATTTCAATTACTAAACTTATGAACTCACCAACCTAGTGTTGACTTTGTTTAAATTGCATGTTTTCTCAGGTGACGAACAGGTGTAGATACATATGTGCAAGTGCTAAGCTAGTGGACTTTTAGAAGACCTAGCTTACTTTTGATTGCATACTTTTGGAATGACAAAACAGTGAATCATTTTTGTATATCTTGTACAGTTCAAGATATAAACTCATTGATTCTTTTTGATTAGATTTACTGAGTTAAATTATGATGTACAATGTAATTTAACTTTGTAATTCTATATCATTGTCATGTTTACATTTCTCAAGTATATATCATGTGCTATGCAAACAATCTGATCATTTGATTATCATTCAAGATATCGCGCCCCGGGAACTTTCCGCCAGACGGGAAAACACGATCCGTTCCCGCCGGCCGGGGGTGTGACAGATTGGTATCAGATCCGTGGTTATAGAGAAATATAGGTCATATTAATTAAATGGTTTGGCCTAGACTATAACCTAGGGACCCTCATTTAGAAACTATGTCACATAGGATTCTACTTGCATGTGTCTTCTACTTCTGATCACTACACTAACCGATTTTCTTTCGGTTATGATCAGAATGCCTCCAAGAAGACAACCACCTCTATTACCGCTGACTCAGGGTTCAGCTCCGCACTCATCTACACTGACACCACCTGACTCTCCTCCACCTCCACCTCCTCCACCACCACAGGCTTATTAGCTGGATCCCGCTACTATTGCACTGGCCACTCTGTTGACCAGTCAGCTGAGGGAGGTAATCCCAGACATGATGAACCTAATCAACACCAATAACAGCAACAACATTGTCAACTCATCTGGAGAAGGAAGTGGCAACACCCGAAACCACCAAGACTATTCCTACAAAAACTTTGTAGGATGCAAGCCGCCGAGTTTTAGTGGCAGTGAAGGAGCCGTCGGATTGATCCAATGGATCGAAAATATGGAAACAACACTGGAGATCAGCAACTGCCCAGAACAGTATAGGGTAAAGTATGCTGCGGGGTCGTTTCACAAGCGGGCGTTAACTTGGTGGAACGCTCAGGTTTCTACCAGAGGCAGGGATGAGGCCCTGTCAATGCCGTGGAATGATTTCAAGGCATTACTGCGGGCAGAGTTTTGCCCAAGAAATGAAGTCAAAAAGGTTGAGACCGAATTACTCAACCTGGTTATGATTGGTGCTGGGCATCTGGCCTACGCCACAAGATTTCATGAACTGGCAGCATTGGCACTGGATATAGTGCCAACCTTGGAAAAGAGGATAGAGCGGTACATTGGTGGATTACCGCCCAGCATCCGAGGGCATGTGATTTCTGCTCATCCTACTACCATGGAATTGGCTGTTACTCTGTCAGCATCTCTGACAGACATGATGGTAGCCTCTGGAGCATTCAAGAAGGAGGCTGACTCAGCCAAGGCTGGAACTTCAGGAAAGCCGGACAAGAGGCCGACAAAGAAACAGAAAGTGGCCAGAAACTTTGCTGCCACTACTCAAACCCCAATGCTTAACCAGCCACCACCACTGCAAGTCAGGAAGCCCTACACTGGCACTGCACCTTTGTGCAACACTTGCCAGTATCATCACGCGCCAAACACTCAGTGCATGCAGTGCACTAACTGTGGAAAGTTTGGCCATTGGGCAAATCGCTGCAGGAGCACTGGAGCTCCAAACAGAAACAACAATGCAGCCACTACTGCTGCTGATCACAGGTCCTGCTACAACTGTGGTGAACCTGGACACTTTTCGCGGGATTGTCCCAAGAAGAATCAGCAAAGGGCTCAAGCACCCAGAGGTAGAGCCTTTCAGATCGGAGCAGCTGCTGCTAGGCAAGACCCGAACGTGATCACGGGTACATTTCTCTTATCTGACTTCTATGCATCCATATTATTTGACACTGGTGCGGATCAGAGTTTTATCTCATCCGATTTTGCTAGCAATCTTAATCATGTTGAGGAATCATTAGACTCTCCTTATACTATTGAGATAGCTAACGGCAAACAGATTACAGTTGATACAGTACTTAGAAAGTGCCCACTAACACTTGGCGATCATACATTTTCCATCGACTTGATACCAATGGAGTTGGGCAGTTTCGACATCATCATCGGAATGGATTGACTATCTCTTAACCAAGTAGAGTTCATCTGTTCCGATAAGCTACTACGCATTCCTGTGGAGAACAATGAGGTTTTGGAGATTCGTGGAGACCAAGCGAAATGCAGTGTCAAGATAATATCATGCATGAAGGCTCGCAAGTATTTGCGAAAACAATGCATTGCATTCCTAGCTCACGTGATTCAGAAAGATAAGAAGGCGATCAAGATTCAAGATGTACCGGTCGTGAGAGACTTCGCAGAAGTATTTCCGGATGACTTACCGGGACTGCCACCCGAGAGATCGGTGCAGTTCCGAATCGATTTGATTCCGGGAGCAACTCCTGTAGCTAAGTCTCCTTATAGACTTGCTCCCTCAGAAATGCAGGAGCTGTCTAATCAGTTACAAGAACTACTTGATAAAGGATTCATCCGACCGAGCTTTTCCCCGTGGGGAGCTCCAGTTCTTTTTGTGAAAAAGAAGGATGGAACTTTCAGGATGTGCATTGATTATCGAGAACTCAACAAACTCACCATCAAGAATCGGTACCCGTTACCGAGGATTGATGATTTGTTTGATCAGTTACAGGAGCACAATATTTTTCAAAGATAGACCTGAGATCAGGTTATCATCAGCTCCGGATACAAGAGGAAGACATACCAAAGACGGCCTTTCGTACTCGATATGGTCATTATGAATTCATGGTAATGCCATTCGGTTTGACGAACGCACCGGCTGTGTTTATGGATTTGATGAATCGGGTGTGCAAGCCGTATGTAGATCAGTTTGTTATCGTCTTCATTGATGATATACTGATCTATTCAAAAAACGAGAAGGAACACGAGCAACACCTGTCACACCCCCAAATTCCCACTCGTGGTGTCAGTCCACGTGGGTGTGACGTGGCCAGGATCACAGCTCATGGTCATACAGAACGACTCTATATGAGTTATACAATCACACAATCTTTGTAAAGTAAACAAGTTTTCAAGTAAAGCAGCGGAAATGTTTTAATATCATATTAAATAAAGTTTGCAGTGGAAAGTAAATTGTATCAAATACTACATAAATCAATATTGTTTTCAAAATGAACACATCAACACAAAGCCTAGGAGTCTAATATGCATGAGACTCTCTTGTACTCCTCCTTTGTGTCCTAGCGTGTGCTCCATTAGTTACCTGAGAATACATGCGAAAAGTGTCAACTAAAAAGTTGGTGAGTTCACAGGTTTAGACAGACTGAAAAGTAAACAGACATATACTGGGTATGTTAAGTTTTGTTGTTGGATACTACGATCCGTGGAGTGTGTCAGTTCATCTTACCGAAACTAGAATGTTCTCGTCTGCCTCCGCAGGTCATCGCTAAACCCGCATTCCCATCGAAATTACACTCGTTATGACCTCCAGTCAACATTGGTGCCGAGTGGGGTTAGTCAAACCCAGTAGTACTACGTAATTATGACTCGTTTGTGATACAATTAACGGTAAGGATAAGTGAGGACTTTAAGCGATAATAGTTACACTCGAAAATGGTTTTCACAACATACCAGTCATATATCTAAAACAGTTGCATAGTATTCTCACCCCAAAGTTAAGTAAAACAGTATAAGAGTCAAAGTGGGGCCGTAAACTCACCTGAGTTTGTGTAATGCATTTGCTTAAAAGAGATCGTGTAGCTCGCCGGCTAGTAGTCACCTATATCACATAGGTACTATGAGTTTGTGTTTGCATACATGTGGGCCTCACAGGACCGTGTTAGAGTTCAACAATTCCGAGTTGTTTTGTGGGTTGAGTTGACCGTGTTTGACCTAACGACCCGTTGGTGATGGTTTGGATCAAGTGCTCGTGTAACGTGTGGTTTAGTGTCGTGTGAAATGTGCGGATACCAATAATCACTTCCAAATGTGGCTAAGATAGCTTCGATCACGAGAAAGAATGGAGTGTGGTGCTCTTGGAGCTCCTTTGTGCCTCCAACCTTCAAGATCTTCAAGAACAAGCTTCCCAAGATGCAACAATGGCTTCCAATGCCTTCAAATGGGTGCTATAGGAGTAATAGCAGGTGGTCTTGGGGTTTAAATGGAAGAGTTTACGTATGGGATTGTGTAAAATGAGTATGGTATGGTAATCATGAGATTTACAAGATTTTTAGCTGTCAGATGTCCCAGGCGCATCGCGCCACGAGGACCACCGAGGTCAGGCGTACCACGCGAGGCAGCCGGATGAGAGGCGTTCTTCTTCATCCGCGCGCAACGCCCAAGTGTGGAGCTTCGGGTCAGGCGTACCGCCTGGACCCTAGATCCAGCCCAATTTGGCCCATTTTCATGTTTTGGCCCATTTTCGCGTATTTTTCGATTACGGACATCGTTTCGAGACATATAAACATCATTTCACCTATTTTAGGTTCCCTATAACCTAAGTGTAGCATATGTGGACTGTGGTTTGATCCGCTCACCAATGTTCGTTATTCAAGACAAGTGCGTGCATTTTACGATAATTCCTCAAATTATCGATGTGTTTGGACTGTCGTGCCACGTGTGACACTAAATATTAATGATTCTAGTGCCACGTATGCAACAGTAATATATATTATTAACTTAAAGTAAAGAGATTGCTGACCTGGAAATTGCGAGGTGTCACATCATCCCCCAGTTAATAGGAATTTCGTCCCGAAATTCAGTTCGATCTTCCGTTCCTTCTTTGGTTGTTCGGTGAATAAGTGCCAGGATTCCGTGTACCCTTCTTCAAGTATTTGCTTGCCTTCGTGAGTTGCAAGACATGAGGTTTAACGGTATCCGCGCCGTTCTCCTTGAATTGAGATCTGCTCCCCACTTGGCAATGTAATTCGCACGATCTTCTCATTGCACACGATCTCAGCATGGTTTGCAGATAGCCAATCCATTCCAATCACCACGTCGAAGCTCCCGAGTGTTACCGGCATCAGGTCAATCACCAGTTGGTGGTCTGCTAACGTCAGAACACACCCTTTGATGATATGTTGCGTTTCGATCAGCTTGCCGTCTGCTAACTCTACGGTGTACTTATAGTCTAGTGGTGTTGGTGTCATATTAAGTAGTTTACTAAAGTTACTAGAGATAAAACTCCTATCGGCACCGGTATCAAATAACCTAGCATAGACATTATTTAGAAGAAACGTACCGGTGACGACATTGGGGTCATCTTTTGCTTCTCCCGAGCCAATCACAAAGGCTCGTCCCTTCACTGCACCTCCTCCACCCTTTTTCAGTTGCGGGCAATCCCTCCGCATGTGTCCTGGTTTACCGCATTCATAACACCCCTTGAGAGTGTTTTGGTTATTGTTGTTGTTGGGGTTGGGGTTAGATCGGCATTCCTTGGCCAGGTGTCAGTTTCTTCCACAGTTAATACATTTGACCCTTTTGCATGGGCCGAAGTGATGGAAGTTGCAGGTATTGCATTTTGGGCTGTTGCCCTGATATCCCCCTTTGCCTTGAGAGTTTGGCTGGGTGCCAGTGAAAGCTTTAGCAGGTGCTGGTCAGTGTTGGGTTTGTTGCTGAGGTGAGAAAGTTCGGTTATTGTTGGGCTCCCACTTCTTCTTGGGCTCTTGGGGTTTCAGATGTTCACCCCTCTTTGGCTGCTTTCCTTGGGCTACCGCCTGATCGGTTAATTTATGAGCCAAGCGAATCAGTGGTTGGATGGTGGAGAGATCAGAAGCAGTCACCATGCTTTGGATTTGCTCGGGCAACCCACTGATGAATTGTTCGATTTTCTAGTATTTCGGCGTCACCATTGCCGGGCACAGCTTGCACAGCTCATGAAATTGAGTACAGTACTTCTCGATTTCGGATCCTACCATCTTGTGTACCCAAAATTCTTCCTCAAGATTTCTGATCTCATTAAGAGGACAGTATTCCTCGTGAAGCATTCGGGTGAAATTCTCCCATGGGATGGAGTTTGCCGTTTCCAGTCCAAGAGTCTGGACGTGTGTGTTCCACCAGGTGAGGGCTGGTCCCTCTAGAGTCCCGGTGGCATACTTTACTCGGTTTTCCTCCGAGCACTCAGACATGGCAAAGACCGATTCAAGCTTTTCAATCCAGCGGAGCAGTCCCACTGCTCCTTCTGTACCCTGGAACTTGTGAGGGTGGCAGCTCAGAAAGGCTTTGAACGAGCATCCTTTCGCTGCGCTTCCTTGGGATCCTGTGCATCGGGGTTAAATTGTAACGTGTTAGTGTCAGCGTTGCCTATGCTAAGTTAGTCAAGTTAGGCAGGTGTTAGTACCGTTATTGGTGCCGCTAGTCTCGCTAGCAAGTCTGTTTGCCTCGTACTCAGCGAGTACTTTGTTAACCTTACGTTCGACCATCATGTTGATCCTTGACTTTTCGGCCTTACGTTTGAGATTGCGGGCGTTGGGTCCTCTTCCAGACATGATTCTATACGGAAAGGTTAGAGCATTAGTTAGCATGAGTTAGAGTGTTAGACGATTGTCATGTCAGAAGTCAAGTCAGATGTTATGTTAACAAGCAATCATAATCAAGACATAATAAGTAAAGCAAAGCATCATTTCATTAATAATAATAACTTGAAGTACAATGATTTTCAAAAGAGATGCTACAAAATTCGCACGAGCACATCCCGCTCGGCTAAGTAATACAAAAGTAGAATACTGAAATAGAAATCCTAACTAGACAATCGTGGAGTGTGAATCTCCACTATCAGCAGGGCCATCATGTAAATCAAGTCAACACAAAGGTTGGTGCATTACACAGGTTTTAGCATTCACAATTGTTTGAAACAACAGTTTGAATATAAGTTTGCAGATAACATAATCACACAATGCGGCTGTCACACCCCCAATTTTCAACTAACGGAATCATACCGTTTGGGAACGTGACAAACCAGGATCTCAGATCATTAGACATAACGAAGACCTCTATATGAATTACAAAACATACTTTGGTCTAAAACTGTAACATCAAAGTTTTCGAAGTTTTGCGGAAGCGTTTTAAAATAATAACAGTTGTAAAATGTAAATTACAATGCAAAGTTTTCAAATGTTCAAATCCAAATAACTATAATGTAAAAACATGCATGCGACTCGATCTCCTAGTCCATGCTTGCTTTCTTGTGCACCTTAGCGTCCTGAGAAAACATGTAAATCAAGTCAACACAAAGGTTGGTGCATTACACAGGTTTTAGCATTCACAATTGTTTGAAACAACAGTTTGAATATAAGTTTGCAGATAACATAATCACACATTGCATAGTCATGATAGCTAGTCATATATACTATTTACAAAAGTGGTCGACACCGAAGCTGACTAGTGCATGCTATCGCATGTTTTGCCTTGCCACTATTGTCTAGCACAAACAATAGTAATGAGTGTTTGGTCAGTCAAACACCTGCGTAGATCCCATCTACCAGGTGAGGTTTGTCAAACCTAATAGATCTATTTCCAACTATCACGCTTTGCGCTACGGCAAACTAAACGGTTCGAAGTGTAAGGACTTGTAAATGCTATGTTGTCACATAATGTAAACAGCTAACTCATGCAAGTGATATGTATCTAAAAGTGTTTGTTGCACATGTTTTCTCCCCCAAAACAGTTTAAAATAAGAAAGGGGTCGTGTACGCACCTTTGATTGTTGCAGAATGATCAAACACACTTAAACTCGTGTAGAAAGTCTTCCTACGAAGAACCTGTGTTGTAACAATAACCTAGTGTTATTCGGGATGTCGTTTTGTGCTTGAAATCACATACGTGTCAACACACGTATGTTAGAGTGTTAGAAATGTACATACGTATGTATGCGTGACATTGAAATCGTTTAATAAAATCATATCATCGCTTATGATTTTATTTAAACAAGCGTAATTATACACGATTTCATTTTCGAGTTAAAATATGAATTTTATTATATTATTTTGTTCGGAATTTCGTTACGGTTCCAACGCAACTGAAATGGGTCGAAACGGAGTTACAACGAATGAGTTACGGGTTAAAAACCAAAATTTGGTTTTTAAATTACAAAACCGGTTGGGCCGGGTTCTATCCCATGACCTCCCGGATCACACACACACGACCAACCAACTGATCTGCTTCCAGTTTTGTTAACTCAATCCTTTACAAAAGGTTTTAACCAACAAAGGGTTGGTTCCCCTTTGTTTAATCAAGAACGAACAATTTGGTTTAAATTGGGCCCGATCCGAACCCAATCAACCCCAATATCATGGGGCTTTTGTTCCATTATCCAGGTCGAATTCAAGGATGGTTTTAATTTGAAAATTGATAACATTAACCCGTTTAAATCGATTATAAATCAATTCGAACTCGAGTTCATCAAATTCCAATTCGAATCAATCGAATTGATGATCTACAGGTTCTGAATTCATAGGGTTTTCACTGTGAATGGTATTTCGACCATGTCTAAGTTGTTTGATTCGAAAATCATGCTCATTAAGATAAAAAATCCCAATTCGTTTTCCTCTTTAGAACCCTAGAATCAAAATCTTGTAATCCGATATCAAAACTTCGAATTAATACATGCTTAGGCTTATTCGGAACTATCTGAAACTAGTTATATCAATTAATTTGAATATCTATCATGTTTAAGCCGAAACCCCCAAACGACTTTTCATCATAAACCCTAGAATTCGAAATCAGTAATTTCGTGTATGTTTCATGAAATTAACATATGGATTTCCTTAATCTAATGATTTCGAAACTTCCTGTATATATGAATTTGATTTTTAAACTCGTTTGATCAACAACCCCCAAAACCGATTCTTATATGAACCCTAGTTATCGTTCATGAACAATTCCTTATAATTTTATGGAATTGTCATGTGGGTTTTGTTAATCGGTGGGTTCTGAAGCTAAAGATACCATTTGATCGAATTTTTAGACACGTTTGATAAGAATCCCCCAATTCGGTTTCAAGAATGAACCCTAGAATTGGAAATCTAAAAATTCGATGTTTTTAACCGAACATAGCATAGGGCTATGCTTAGTCGGCATATTTAGGATGTGTAGGAGTGAAAACTTACTTGATTGGATGTCGAATTGATGAATATCAATTTTGTGTATTGAGTTCGGCTACCCCCGAATCAAATTCTTCTGTTCGAACACCTTGGGGTCGAATTGTCGCTTGTAATACTCTCTGAATGTACCGATTGGTGTTTAGGAATATGCAATTGTGTGCATTATGTTCAGGTTATACGAACTTGATACCACATAGTAACGGTTTCGACTTTCCATTAACCATTGGGTTTAATTCGACGAATTAATGGACTAATAACGTTTAATAATCATTAGAAATCATCAATAAGATGATTAATAGCAATCAATTTCGGTTTTTACTTGAAATAATCATGAAATTCGAATTTTATTGCAAAAAGTCACACGAATTTTGACTTTAAAAGTCAAAATTGTTTATTTCATGATTTTACAAGTTCAATCCTTGCAATTTAAGCCTATTAAGACTGATCTTGCTTAATTCTAACCCTCAGGTTTGATTTTGTTCGATTACATACCATTTCGGTTTATTCTAGAGTTAACGGAGTGAATCCGAATTGCCGAATTGTCACTAATTGGTCAATTGGAACATTATTGGGCTAGATTAATCCTTTTGGGCCTCTTAAATATAATTGGGCCTACCTTCTATCCATTAGGGCCTCATAAATACAATTGGGCCTACCTTGGGCCTCATATTTGTGATTTTGTTATTTTCAGTTAACGAGGTTAATTCGAAAATACCGGATTGTCACATCATCCCCTTGTTGAAAGAATTTTCGTCCCGAAAATTTGTAAATGTTAGGAGTAGTTAGGAAACTACTTACGAGTTTAAACTGTACATGTTAGTGTGGCTTGATCATTCCGTGTGCTTGTGTGTACTCACACACAAAATCTAATGATTGCAACATCACAACTAAGTGTGATCGTTCAATGTGACTGTTTGAGTGTACACTGGTTAGTTCACCTAACTGTGACTGTTTGTGTTTGATCATACTGTGTTGTGTAACCTCACACATAGTGAGTGTCTGTAGCTGTTTGTACTATGCAACCCCGCACATAGCAAAATGTGTGTAACTAATCATGCATGTACTACCATAACATGTAACATATGAAATGTAGCACATAAAATGTATAAAATGTAATGTAGCACAGATGTTTGTAACAAAACCAATTGAATAAAGTGTTTTGTGCTTACAGTTTGAAATTTGCAGTGTTGATGTGTGAAGCATCACGTCATCCCCTTGTTGAAGGAAATTTCGTCCCGAAATTTAACGTGCGCTCTCAGTGTTTGTAGTTGTTGTTTTGAACAGATGAGGATATTTCTTCATCATTTGATCTTCTCGTTCCCATGTGAATTCAGGACCACGTCTTGAATTCCACCGAACTTTGACTATCGGAATCTTGCTTTGCTTAAGTTGTTTGACCTCTCGGTCCATGATTTCAGCTGGTTCTTCAATGAATCGTAACTGTTCATCTACTTGTATTTCTTCCAACGGTACAATCAATGTCTCGTCAGAAAGACATTTCTTTAAGTTCGATACGTGAAAGACATCATGAACTCCACTGAGTTCATCGGGTAATTTGAGTTGATACGCAACCGGACCAATCCTTTTCAGGATCTCAAAAGGTCCTACGTACCGTGGACTAAGCTTCCCGCGCTTGCCGAATCGTATCACACCTTTCCAAGGTGATACCTTTAGAAGAACTCGGTCTCCTACTTGAAATTCCAACGGTTTTCGACGTTTGTCAGCATAACTCTTCTGTCGATCCCGGGCTGCTGCCATACGGTTCCGGATTTGTACTATCTTCTCTGTCGTTTCGTGTACTAGCTCAGGACCTGTAATTTGACTGTCACCAATTTCAGCCCAACAAACTGTTGAACGACATTTGCGACCATACAAAGCTTCAAACGGTGCTGCCTGAATACTTGTATGATAATTATTGTTGTAAGAGAATTCCACTAACGGTAACTGATTTTCCCAGCTATCACCAAAGTCAATTACACAAGCTCGTAACATATCCTCGAGCATTTGAATCGTACGTTCACTTTGACCGTCGGTCTGTGGATGATAGGCGGTACTCATATCCAAACGAGTTCCCAATGACTTATGGAGTGATTTCCAAAAGTTAGAAGTAAATCGCGCATCCCGATCTGATATGATAGAAATTGGCACGCCATGCCGTGCTACCACTTCCTTAATGTAAATGCGAGTCAGTTTCTCCATCTTGTCTGTTTCCTTGATTGCTAAGAAATGTGCAGATTTCGTTAATCGATCGACAATTACCCATATCGTATCACAACCACTCGATGTACGGGGTAACTTAGTAATAAAATCCATTGAAATCTGTTCCCATTTCCACATTGGTATTTCTGGTTGTTGCAGCAACCCAGATGGTTTCTGATATTCAACTTTGACTTTTGAACAAGTCAAACACTTGCTAACGTATCTAGCAATGTCAGCTTTCATGTGAGGCCACCAATACAGTGCCTTCAAGTCATGATACATCTTGTCTGATCCCGGATGGACTGAATATCTGGACTTGTGTGCTTCATCCATCACGAGTTCCCTTAAACCTCCGTACAAAGGTATCCACAGTCGATCAATGAAATAACGAATTCCATCAGACTTGACATCCAACTGTGTTTCCATCCCCCGTAAGGATTCATGTACCAAATTATCCTTTTCTAAGGCTCCCAGCTGAGCACTGCGTACCTTGTCAGGTAAGTCAGTATATATTGTCATCATAAGTGCGCGAACCCGTCTTGTTGATGTGTCTTTTCTGCTCAGAGCGTCAGCTACTACATTAGCCTTTCCCGGGTGATACTTAATCGCGCATTCGTAGTCATTCAACAGCTCTACCCATCGTCGCTGTCTCATATTAAGCTCCTTTTGATCAAAGATATGTTGCAAACTCTTATGATCAGTGTAAATGGTACACTTAGTTCCATACAGATAATGCCTCCAAATCTTCAAAGCAAAAACCACTGCTCCTAACTCCAAGTCATGAGTAGTGTAATTATTTTCATGTGGCCGTAGTTGCCTTGAAGCATAAGCAATCACTTTATCACGTTGCATCAACACACATCCCAAACCCTGTGCAGATGCATCACAATACACCACAAAGTCTTCCGTCCCTTCCGGTAAGGACAGAATCGGTGCACTGCAGAGTTTCTGTTTCAACAAATGGAATGCAGCTTCTTGTTTATCCGTCCAGTTATACTTTGTTCCCTTATGCGTAAGAGCTGTAAGTGGTTGAGCGATCTTTGAGAAACCCTCAATGAATCGTCGGTAGTAACCCGCCAAACCAAGGAATTGTCGTACCTCGGTAGGTGTCTTTGGCGCTTCCCAATTCTTAATCGCTTCAATCTTTGCTGGATCAACATGTATGCCCTTTTCGTTGACTATATGACCCAAGAATTGTACTTCTCGCATCCAAAAATCACATTTCGAGAACTTAGCGTACAATTGTTCCTGTTTCAGTAACTCCAACAGCAATCGAAGATGTTCAGCGTGTTCCTCCTCAGTCTGAGAATAGATGAGAATGTCATCAATGAAAACAATGACAAACTTATCAAGGTAAGGTTTACAAACACGATACATGAGATCCATGAATACGGCTGGAGCGTTTGTCAACCCAAATGGCATGACCAAGAACTCATAATGGCCATAGCGAGTCCTGAATGCTGTCTTCGGAATATCTTCTTCTTGAACTCTTAGTTGATGATAACCCGATCTAAGATCGATCTTCGAGTAATAACTCGAACCTTGCAACTGATCGAACAGATCGTCAATTCTGGGTAACGGATACCGGTTTTTGATAGTAACCTTGTTAAGTTCCCGGTAATCGATACACATACGGAAAGTCCCGTCCTTTTCTTGACAAACAGAACTGGAGCTCCCCACGGTGAAAAACTAGGTCGTATGAAGCCCTTATCCAACAACTCTTGCAGTTGTGTAGATAACTCTTGCATCTCTGACGGTGCAAGTCGATAAGGCGCCCTTGCTATCGGTGCTGCATCTGGTGTAAGGTCGATTCGGAATTCCACTTGTCTGATAGGCGGTAACCCCGGTAAGTCTTCTGGAAATACTTCCGGAAATTCACAAACTACTGGAATGTCTTCAATCTTCTTCTCAGCTACCGGCTTTTAAGTTATCAGCGCTATAACGGCCGTATGACCTTTACGCAGACATTTATGTGCTTTCATACAAGATATGAGACGCAGTGGCGTACTGCTCTTCTCACCTTGTACATACAATGTCTCTCCATGCGGAAGAGGTATACGAACGATCTTTTCATGGCATACTATTTCAGCCTGGTGTTTGGACAACCAGTCCATGCCAATGACTACATCAAAACTACCTAAAGCAATAGGCATAAGATCAATTTCTAATGTTTGACCCATAAAATCAAGGATACATCCCTTAAGAATATGTTCCACTACAATTAACTTGCCATCAGCTAATTCTACAGTGTATGGACTATCTAAGGCAGTGGGACTAACATTTAGCAACTTAGCAAGTGAACTAGATACAAAACTCCGATCGGCACCAGTGTCAAATAACATAGAGGCATAGTGATTATTTAAGAGGAACGTACCCGTAACAATGTTGGGATCCTCCCGTGCTTGACGTCCTCCAATCACAAACGCCCTGCCCCTAGCACCATTGTTGTTGTTGTTATTTGTGCCATTGCCGTTGCCGTTGCCATTTGTATTGTTATCCCCACCTTTCTTGAGTTGTGGGCAATCCTTTTTAAAGTGCCCCATCTTACCACATTCAAAACAACCCTTCTGTGCGTTGTTCTGGTTGTTATTCTGATTGTTGGAATTGTTTTGCAGCTCCCCACGACAATCCTTAGCTGCATGTCCAACTTTACCACACCGTTGGTACTTAACTTTATCACACTGATTTCCCGCATGATGAAATCCACACCTGTTGCACTTTGGATGTTTACCAATATAACCCCCTGACGATGATGACTGTTGACCACTATTCGAATTGTGGTAAGACTTGTTTGAATCTTGCTTCCGGTTCTGCAGATACGACTGTTGGTTGAAATTCTTGGTGTTGTTACCTTCCCACTTCCTCTTGTGGTCTCCCACCTTAGTAACTGATGTTCGTTTAGGCAAAGTTCCCTGTAACACTGCCTGGTCAGTCAATTGGTGCGCCAGTCGAACAGCTTGTTGAATTGTTGTGGGATTTGCAGAAGTAACCAAACCCTGGATCTGAGGCACCAATCCCCCGATGTACCTCTCTATCCACTTACTGGCTGGAGTAGCCATGTGAGGTAGAAGTCTGGCCAGTTCATGTGACTGGGTCATGTATTCCTCAATGTTTGACCCCTCCATCTTAAGATGCCAATACTCCTCCTCCAGTTTCTGCATCTCACTGCGAGGGCAGTACTCTTCCTGCAATAAAGTCTTGAAACCATTCCAAGTCAAGGCATTAGCCTCACCCAACCCCAGAGTCTGAACATTCGAGTTCCACCAAGTCAATGCTGGACCCTCCAATGTTCCCGTAGCATACTTTACTTTGCTCTCATCAGGACAGTTGCACATCTCAAACACTGATTCAGCCTTCTCAATCCATCGAAGGAGTCCAATGGCCCCCTCCGATCCTTTGAAATTATGTGGCTTACAGTCCAAGAACATCTTGAACGTGCACACCGGTGGATTCACCACTCCCCCTGCTGGACCCTGTGGCCCTGTAGTGTGTATCTGAACGTAGTTCGCGATTGCCTCCGCGACCCTGTTATTGATCAGCTCATTGAGCTCAGCAACTGTCATTTGTACGTTCTCTCCGGCCATTATCTTCCTAGTTAAAAGAAACATTAAAGTGTTATCAAAGTCCAATGTGACATGTGTAAACAATACAACAAACAACAACCATGTAATTGTAGAAATCAACACAACTGTTGTCAGTAAATAATAGCTTTCAATAGATAATAATCTGATTTGAATACAATACTTTCAAAATCAAACATAAGTTTTCAAACTTCTAATGTAGGGACACAACCCGCCCCTAATAAGTTTAAACAAAATAAAGAAAATCAATCATCCTCAATAGTGGATTCAGGATCAGAATCAACAGCTGGTGCTGGTTCTTCCACTTCCTCCTCTTCATCCTCTTCATCCTCCTCTTCATTTTCCGAGACCACCATGTCTTCCAAGGCTACAAGTCTGCTTTCCAGAATCTCAGCTCGGTTCTCAGAAGCTTGAAGACGATCAGTCAAATGGATGATCTCATCTCGCATCTCATTAACCAGGTGAGCAAGGTTATCTTGTCTTTCGTTAGCATCCCAGAGTTCTCGAACATTGTACTCAATCCTATCATTTGCCCAGTACAAGTCCTCACGTAGTTTGGCAATCTCCTCAGAATCAGTCCGTTGCCTCTTAGGCTCAGGAACATCCAATGCAGGTGGTGGATGAGTAGAAGGTCCCTTAGCAGGAATCTCCTGAGTACCCTCAGCTGGCTCCTCATTCGGGTCCTCATCCGGATCCTCCTCCGGATCCTCCTCCGGGTCCTCATCCGGATCCTCCTCTGGATCCTCCTCAGGGTCTGAGTCATCTCTCTCAGATGGTGGAGGAGACGGGATAGATGGTGCTGGTGATGATGGTGGTGCTGGAACTACCGGCTCCTCATCCTCCGAATCATCAATGTATATGTATGGTGCTGATGATGAAGATGCCATGCCTGTTACATAATACAATATGTAAGTGCAGTGCCATGGAATGTGTAAGCAAGTCTATTACATAATGCCATATGTAATTTCTAAGTGATATGTGTAAGCATGCGTGTCTAATGTCTAACAGTTATAGTCTAAGTCTACAAATGCAAACCTAGTTCGCTATAACCAATGGCTCTGATACCAATCTGTCACACCCCCAATTTTCAACTAACGGAATCATACCGTTTGGGAACGTGACAAACCAGGATCTCAGATCATTAGACATAACGAAGACCTCTATATGAATTACAAAACATACTTTGGTCTAAAACTGTAACATCAAAGTTTTCGAAGTTTTGCGGAAGCGTTTTAAAACAATAACAGTTGTAAAATGTAAATTACAATGCAAAGTTTTCAAATGTTCAAATCCAAATAACTATAATGTAAAAACATGCCTGCGACTCGATCTCCTAGTCCATGCTTGCTTTCTTGTGCACCTTAGCGTCCTGAGAAAACATGTAAATCAAGTCAACACAAAGGTTGGTGCATTACACAGGTTTTAGCATTCACAATTGTTTGAAACAACAGTTTGAATATAAGTTTGCAGATAACATAATCACACATTGCATAGTCATGATAGCTAGTCATATATACTATTTACATAAGTGGTCGACACCGAAGCTGACTAGTGCATGCTATCGCATGTTTTGCCTTGCCACTATTTTCTAGCACAAACAATAGTAATGAGTGTTTGGTCAGTCAAACACCTGCGTAGATCCCATCTACCAGGTGAGGTTTGTCAAACCTAATAGATCTATTTCCAACTACCACGCTTTGCGCTACGGCAAACTAAACGGTTCGAAGTGTAAGGACATGTAAATGCTATGTTGTCACATAATGTAAACAGCTAACTCATGCAAGTGATATGTATCTAAAAGTGTTTGTTGCACATGTTTTCTCCCCCAAAACAGTTTAAAATAAGAAAGGGGTCGTGTACGCACCTTTGATTGTTGCAGAATGATCAAACACACTTAAACTCGTGTAGAAAGTCTTCCTACGAAGAACCTGTGTTGTAACAATAACCTAGTGTTATTCGGGATGTCGTTTTGTGCTTGAAATCACATACGTGTCAACACACGTATGTTAGAGTGTTAGAAATGTACATACGTATGTATGCGTGACTTTGAAATCGTTTAATAAAATCATATCATCGCTTATGATTTTATTTAAACAAGCGTAATTATACACGATTTCATTTTCGAGTTAAAATATGAATTTTATTATATTATTTCGTTCGGAATTTTGTTACGGTTCCAACGCAACTGAAATGGGTCGAAACGGAGTTACAACGAATGAGTTACGGGTTAAAAACCAAAATTTGGTTTTTAAATTACAAAACCGGTTGGGCCGGGTTCGATCCCATGACCTCCCGGATCACACACACACGACCAACCAACTGATCTGCTTCCAGTTTTGTTAACTCAATCCTTTACAAAAGGTTTTAACCAACAAAGGGTTGGTTCCCCTTTGTTTAATCAAGAACGAACAATTTGGTTTAAATTGGGCCCGATCCGAACCCAATCAACCCCAATATCATGGGGCTTTTGTTCCATTATCCAGGTCGAATTCAAGGATGGTTTTAATTTGAAAATTGATAACATTAACCCGTTTAAATCGATTATAAATCAATTCGAACTCGAGTTCATCAAATTCCAATTCGAATCAATCGAATTGATGATCTACAGGTTCTGAATTCATAGGGTTTTCACTGTGAATGGTATTTCGACCATGTCTAAATTGTTTGATTCGAAAATCATGCTCATTAAGATAAAAAATCCCAATTCGTTTTCCTCTTTAGAACCCTAGAATCAAAATCTTGTAATCCGATATCAAAACTTCGAATTAATACATGCTTAGGCTTATTCGGAACTATCTGAAACTAGTTATATCAATTAATTTGAATATCTATCCTGTTTAAGCCGAAACCCCCAAACGACTTTTCATCATAAACCCTAGAATTCGAAATCAGTAATTTCGTGTATGTTTCATGAAATTAACATATGGATTTCCTTAATCTAATGATTTCGAAACTTCCTGTATATATGAATTTGATTTTTAAACTCGTTTGATCAACAACCCCCAAAACCGATTCTTATATGAACCCTAGTTATCGTTCATGAACAATTCCTTATAATTTTATGGAATTGTCATGTGGGTTTTGTTAATCGGTGGGTTCTGAAGCTAAAGATACCATTTGATCGAATTTTTAGACACGTTTGATAAGAATCCCCCAATTCGGTTTCAAGAATGAACCCTAGAATTGGAAATCTAAAAATTCGATGTTTTTAACCGAACATAGCATAGGGCTATGCTTAGTCGGCATATTTAGGATGTGTAGGAGTGAAAACTTACTTGATTGGATGTCGAATTGATGAATATCAATTTTGTGTATTGAGTTCGGCTACCCCCGAATCAAATTCTTCTGTTCGAACACCTTGGGGTCGAATTGTCGCTTGTAATACTCTCTGAATGTACCGATTGGTGTTTAGGAATATGCAATTGTGTGCATTATGTTCAGGTTATACGAACTTGATACCACATAGTAACGGTTTCGACTTTCCATTAACCATTGGGTTTAATTCGACGAATTAATGGACTAATAACGTTTAATAATCATTAGAAATCATCAATAAGATGATTAATAGCAATCAATTTCGGTTTTTACTTGAAATAATCATGAAATTCGAATTTTATTGCAAAAAGTCACACGAATTTTGACTTTAAAAGTCAAAATTGTTTATTTCATGATTTTACAAGTTCAATCCTTGCAATTTAAGCCTATTAAGACTGATCTTGCTTAATTCTAACCCTCAGGTTTGATTTTGTTCGATTACATACCATTTCGGTTTATTCTAGAGTTAACTGAGTTAATCCGAATTGCCGAATTGTCACTAATTGGTCAATTGGAACATTATTGGGCTAGATTAATCCTTTTGGGCCTCTTAAATATAATTGGGCCTAGCTTCTATCCATTAGGGCCTCATAAATACAATTGGGCCTACCTTGGGCCTCATATTTACAATTGGGCCTACCTTGGGCCTCATATTTGTGATTTTGTTATTTTCAGTTAACGAGGTTAATTCGAAAATACCGGATTGTCACATCATCCCCTTGTTGAAAGAATTTTCGTCCCGAAAATTTGTAAATGTTAGGAGTAGTTAGGAAACTACTTACGAGTTTAAACTGTACATGTTAGTGTGGCTTGATCATTCCGTGTGCTTGTGTGTACTCACACACAAAATCTAATGATTGCAACATCACAACTAAGTGTGATCGTTCAATGTGACTGTTTGAGTGTACACTGGTTAGTTCACCTAACTGTGACTGTTTGTGTTTGATCATACTGTGTTGTGTAACCTCACACATAGTGAGTGTCTGTAGCTGTTTGTACTATGCAACCCCGCACATAGCAAAATGTGTGTAACTAATCATGCATGTACTACCATAACATGTAACATATGAAATGTAGCACATAAAATGTATAAAATGTAATGTAGCACAGATGTTTGTAACAAAACCAATTGAATAAAGTGTTTTGTGCTTACAGTTTGAAATTTGCAGTGTTGATGTGTGAAGCATCACGTCATCCCCTTGTTGAAGGAAATTTCGTCCCGAAATTTAACGTGCGCTCTCAGTGTTTGTAGTTGTTGTTTTGAACAGATGAGGATATTTCTTCATCATTTGATCTTCTCGTTCCCATGTGAATTCAGGACCACGTCTTGAATTCCACCGAACTTTGACTATCGGAATCTTGCTTTGCTTAAGTTGTTTGACCTCTCGGTCCATGATTTCAGCTGGTTCTTCAATGAATCGTAACTGTTCATCTACTTGTATTTCTTCCAACGGTACAATCAATGTCTCGTCAGAAAGACATTTCTTTAAGTTCGATACGTGAAAGACATCATGAACTCCACTGAGTTCATCGGGTAATTTGAGTTGATACGCAACCGGACCAATCCTTTTCAGGATCTCAAAAGGTCCTACGTACCGTGGACTAAGCTTCCCGCGCTTGCCGAATCGTATCACACCTTTCCAAGGTGATACCTTTAGAAGAACTCGGTCTCCTACTTGAAATTCCAACGGTTTTCGACGTTTGTCAGCATAACTCTTCTGTCGATCCCGGGCCGCTGCCATACGGTTCCGGATTTGTACTATCTTCTCTGTCGTTTCGTGTACTAGCTCAGGACCTGTAATTTGACTGTCACCAATTTCAGCCCAACAAACTGTTGAACGACATTTGCGACCATACAAAGCTTCAAACGGTGCTGCCTGAATACTTGTATGATAACTATTGTTGTAAGAGAATTCCACTAACGGTAACTGATTTTCCCAGCTATCACCAAAGTCAATTACACAAGCTCGAAAACATATCCTCGAGCGTTTGAATCGTACGTTCACTTTGACCGTCGGTCTGTGGATGATAGGCGGTACTCATATCCAAACGAGTTCCCAATGACTTATGGAGTGATTTCCAAAAGTTAGAAGTAAATCGCGCATCCCGATCTGATATGATAGAAATTGGCACGCCATGCCGTGCTACCACTTCCTTAATGTAAATGCGAGTCAGTTTCTCCATCTTGTCTGTTTCCTTGATTGCTAAGAAATGTGCAGATTTCGTTAATCGATCGACAATTACCCATATCGTATCACAACCACTCGATGTACGGGGTAACTTAGTAATAAAATCCATTGAAATCTGTTCCCATTTCCACATTGGTATTTCTGGTTGTTGCAGCAACCCAGATGGTTTCTGATATTCAACTTTGACTTTTGAACAAGTCAAACACTTGCTAACGTATCTAGCAATGTCAGCTTTCATGTGAGGCCACCAATACAGTGCCTTCAAGTCATGATACATCTTGTCTGATCCCGGATGGACTGAATATCTGGACTTGTGTGCTTCATCCATCACGAGTTCCCTTAAACCTCCGTACAAAGGTATCCACAGTCGATCAATGAAATAACGAATTCCATCAGACTTGACATCCAACTGTGTTTCCATCCCCCGTAAGGATTCATGTACCAAATTATCCTTTTCTAAGGCTCCCAGCTGAGCACTGCGTACCTTGTCAGGTAAGTCAGTATATATTGTCATCATAAGTGCGCGAACCCGTCTTGTTGATGTGTCTTTTCTGCTCAGAGCGTCAGCTACTACATTAGCCTTTCCCGGGTGATACTTAATCGCGCATTCGTAGTCATTCAACAGCTCTACCCATCGTCGCTGTCTCATATTAAGCTCCTTCTGATCAAAGATATGTTGCAAACTCTTATGATCAGTGTAAATGGTACACTTAGTTCCATACAGATAATGCCTCCAAATCTTCAAAGCAAAAACCACTGCTCCTAACTCCAAGTCATGAGTAGTGTAATTATTTTCATGTGGCCGTAGTTGCCTTGAAGCATAAGCAATCACTTTATCACGTTGCATCAACACACATCCCAAACCCTGTGCAGATGCATCACAATACACCACAAAGTCTTCCGTCCCTTCCGGTAAGGACAGAATCGGTGCACTGCAGAGTTTCTGTTTCAACAAATGGAATGCAGCTTCTTGTTTATCCGTCCAGTTATACTTTGTTCCCTTATGCGTAAGAGCTGTAAGTGGTTGAGCGATCTTTGAGAAACCCTCAATGAATCGTCGGTAGTAACCCGCCAAACCAAGGAATTGTCGTACCTCGGTAGGTGTCTTTGGCGCTTCCCAATTCTTAATCGCTTCAATCTTTGCTGGATCAACATGTATGCCCTTTTCGTTGACTATATGACCCAAGAATTGTACTTCTCGCATCCAAAAATCACATTTCGAGAACTTAGCGTACAATTGTTCCTGTTTCAGTAACTCCAACAGCAATCGAAGATGTTCAGCGTGTTCCTCCTCAGTCTGAGAATAGATGAGAATGTCATCAATGAAAACAATGACAAACTTATCAAGGTAAGGTTTATAAACACGATTCATGAGATCCATGAATACGGCTGGAGCGTTTGTCAACCCAAATGGCATGACCAAGAACTCATAATGGCCATAGCGCGTCCTGAATGCTGTCTTCGGAATATCTTCTTCTTGAACTCTTAGTTGATGATAACCCGATCTAAGATCGATCTTCGAGTAATAACTCGAACCTTGCAACTGATCGAACAGATCGTCAATTCTGGGTAACGGATACAGGTTTTTGATAGTAACCTTGTTAAGTTCCCGGTAATCGATACACATACGGAAAGTCCCGTCCTTTTTCTTGACAAACAGAACTGGAGCTCCCCACGGTGAAAAACTAGGTCGTATGAAGCCCTTATCCAACAACTCTTGCAGTTGTGTAGATAACTCTTGCATCTCTGACGGTGCAAGTCGATAAGGCGCCCTTGCTATCGGTGCTGCATCTGGTGTAAGGTCGATTCGGAATTCCACTTGTCTGATAGGCGGTAACCCCGGTAAGTCTTCTGGAAATACTTCCGGAAATTCACAAACTACTGGAATGTCTTCAATCTTCTTCTCAGCTACCGGCTTTTAAGTTATCAGCGCTATAACGGCCGTATGACCTTTACGCAGACATTTATGTGCTTTCATACAAGATATGAGACGCAGTGGCGTACTGCTCTTCTCACCTTGTACATACAATGTCTCTCCATGCGGAAGAGGTATACGAACGATCTTTTCATGGCATACTATTTCAGCCTGGTGTTTGGACAACCAGTCCATGCCAATGACTACATCAAAACTACCTAAAGCAATAGGCATAAGATCAATTTCTAATGTTTGACCCATAAAATCAAGGATACAT
The DNA here is from genome assembly GCA_009363875.1 of Mikania micrantha. Lineage (NCBI taxonomy): Eukaryota > Viridiplantae > Streptophyta > Magnoliopsida > Asterales > Asteraceae > Mikania > Mikania micrantha. The sequence goes on from CM018684.1 coordinate 1,773,663, forward strand.
CCCTTAAGAATATGTTCCACTACAATTAACTTGCCATCAGCTAATTCTACAGTGTATGGACTATCTAAGGCAGTGGGACTAACATTTAGCAACTTAGCAAGTGAACTAGATACAAAACTCCGATCGGCACCAGTGTCAAATAACATAGAGGCATAGTGATTATTTAAGAGGAAAGTACCCGTAACAATGTTGGGATCCTCCCGTGCTTGACGTCCTCCAATCACAAACGCCCTGCCCCTAGCACCATTGTTGTTGTTGTTGTTATTTGTGCCATTGCCGTTGCCGTTGCCATTTGTATTGTTATCCCCACCTTTCTTGAGTTGTGGGCAATCCTTTTTAAAGTGCCCCATCTTACCACATTCAAAACAACCCTTCTGTGCGTTCTTCTGGTTGTTATTCTGATTGTTGGAATTGTTTTGCAGCTCCCCACGACAATCCTTAGCTGCATGTCCAACTTTACCACACCGTTGGCACTTAACTTTATCACACTGATTTCCCGCATGATGAAATCCACACCTGTTGCACTTTGGATGTTTACCAATATCACCCCCTGACGATGATGACTGTTGACCACTATTCGAATTGTGGTAAGACTTGTTTGAATCTTGCTTCCGGTTCTGCAGATACGACTGTTGGTTGAAATTCTTGGTGTTGTTACCTTCCCACTTCCTCTTGTGGTCTCCCACCTTAGTAACTGATGTTCGTTTAGGCAAAGTTCCCTGTAACACTGCCTGGTCAGTCAATTGGTGCGCCAGTCGAACAGCTTGTTGAATTGTTGTGGGATTTGCAGAAGTAACCAAACCCTGGATCTGAGGCACCAATCCCCCGATGTACCTCTCTATCCACTTACTGGCTGGAGTAGCCATGTGAGGTAGAAGTCTGGCCAGTTCATGTGACTGGGTCATGTATTCCTCAATGTTTGACCCCTCCATCTTAAGATGCCAATACTCCTCCTCCAGTTTCTGCATCTCACTGCGAGGGCAGTACTCTTCCTGCAATAAAGTCTTGAAACCATTCCAAGTCAAGGCATTAGCCTCACCCAACCCCAGAGTCTGAACATTCGAGTTCCACCAAGTGAATGCTGGACCCTCCAATGTTCCCGTAGCATACTTTACTTTGCTCTCATCAGGACAGTTGCACATCTCAAACACTGATTCAGCCTTCTCAATCCATCGAAGGAGTCCAATGGCCCCCTCCGATCCTTTGAAATTATGTGGCTTACAGTCCAAGAACATCTTGAACGTGCACACCGGTGGATTCACCACTCCCCCTGCTGGACCCTGTGGCCCTGTAGTGTGTGTCTGAACGTAGTTCGCGATTGCCTCCGCGACCCTGTTATTGATCAGCTCATTGAGCTCAGCAACTGTCATTTGTACGTTCTCTCCGGCCATTATCTTCCTAGTTAAAAGAAACATTAAAGTGTTATCAAAGTCCAATGTGACATGTGTAAACAATACAACAAACAACAACCATGTAATTGTAGAAATCAACACAACTGTTGTCAGTAAATAATAGCTTTCAATAGATAATAATCTGATTTGAATACAATACTTTCAAAATCAAACATAAGTTTTCAAACTTCTAATGTAGGGACACAACCCGCCCCTAATAATTTTAAACAAAATAAAGAAAATCAAGCATCCTCAATAGTGGATTCAGGATCAGAATCAACAGCTGGTGCTGGTTCTTCCCCTTCCTCCTCTTCATCCTCTTCATCCTCTTCTTCATTTTCCGAGACCACCAAGTCTTCCAAGGCTACAAGTCTGCCTTCCAGAATCTCAGCTCGGTTCTCAGAAGCTTGAAGACGATCAGTCAAATGGATGATCTCATCTCGCATCTCATTAACCAGGTGAGCAAGGTTATCTTGTCTTTCGTTAGCATCCCAGAGTTCTTGAACATTGTACTCAATCCTATCATTTGCCCAGTACAAGTCCTCACGTAGTTTGGCAATCTCCTCAGAATCAGTCTGTTGCCTCTTAGGCTCAGGAACATCCAATGCAGGTGGTGGATGAGTAGAAGGTCCCTCAGCAGGAATCTCCTGAGTACCCTCAGCTGGCTCCTCCTCCGGATCCTCATCCGGGTCCTCATCCGGATCCTCCTCCGGATCCTCCTCCGGGTCCTCATCCGGATCCTCCTCTGGATCCTCCTCAGGGTCTGAGTCATCTCTCTCAGATGGTGGAGGAGACGGGATAGATGGTGCTGGTGATGATGGTGGTGCTAGAACTACCGGCTCCTCATCCTCCGAATCATCAATGTATATGTATGGTGCTGATGATGAAGATGCCATGCCTGTTACATAATACTATATGTAAGTGCAGTGCCATGGAATGTGTAAGCAAGTCTATTACATAATGCCATATGTAATTTCTAAGTGATATGTGTAAGCATGCGTGTCTAATGTCTAACAGTTATAGTCTAAGTCTACAAATGCAAACCTAGTTCGCTATAACCAATGGCTCTGATACCAATCTGTCACACCCCCAATTTTCAAGTAACGGAATCATACCGTTTGGGAACGTGACAAACCAGGATCTCAGATCATTAGACATAACGAAGACCTCTATATGAATTACAAAACATACTTTGGTCTAAAACTGTAACATCAAAGTTTTCGAAGTTTTGCGGAAGCGTTTTAAAACAATAACAGTTGTAAAATGTAAATTACAATGCAAAGTTTTCAAATGTTCAAATCCAAATAACTATAATGTAAAAACATGCATGCGACTCGATCTCCTAGTCCATGCTTGCTTTCTTGTGCACCTTAGCGTCCTGAGAAAACATGTAAATCAAGTCAACACAAAGGTTGGTGCATTACACAGGTTTTAGCATTCACAATTGTTTGAAACAACAGTTTGAATATAAGTTTGCAGATAACATAATCACACATTGCATAGTCATGATAGCTAGTCATATATACTATTTACATAAGTGGTCGACACCGAAGCTGACTAGTGCATGCTATCGCATGTTTTGCCTTGCCACTATTGTCTAGCACAAACAATAGTAATGAGTGTTTGGTCAGTCAAACACCTGCGTAGATCCCATCTACCAGGTGTGGTTTGTCAAACCTAATAGATCTATTTCCAACTACCACGCTTTGCGCTACGGCAAACTAAACGGTTCGAAGTGTAAGGACTTGTAAATGCTATGTTGTCACATAATGTAAACAGCTAACTCATGCAAGTGATATGTATCTAAAAGTGTTTGTTGCACATGTTTTCTCCCCCAAAACAGTTTAAAATAAGAAAGGGGCCGTGTACGCACCTTTGATTGTTGCAGAATGATCAAACACACTTAAACTCGTGTAGAAAGTCTTCCTACGAAGAACCTGTGTTGTAACAATAACCTAGTGTTATTCGGGATGTCGTTTTGTGCTTGAAATCACATACGTGCCAACACACGTATGTTAGAGCGTTAGAAATGTACATACGTATGTATGCGTGACTTTGAAATCGTTTAATAAAATCATATCATCGCTTATGATTTTATTTAAACAAGCGTAATTATACACGATTTCATTTTCGAGTTAAAATATGAATTTTATTATATTATTTTGTTCGGAATTTCGTTACGGTTCCAACGCAACTGAAATGGGTCGAAACGGAGTTACAACGAATGAGTTACGGGTTAAAAACCAAAATTTGGTTTTTAAATTACAAAACCGGTTGGGCCGGGTTCGATCCCATGACCTCCCGGATCACACATACACGACCAACCAACTGATCTGCTTCCAGTTTTGTTAACTCAATCCTTTACAAAAGGTTTTAACCAACAAAGGGTTGGTTCCCCTTTGTTTAATCAAGAACGAACAATTTGGTTTAAATTGGGCCCGATCCGAACCCAATCAACCCCAATATCATGGGGCTTTTGTTCCATTATCCAGGTCGAATTCAAGGATGGTTTTAATTTGAAAATTGATAACATTAACCCGTTTAAATCGATTATAAATCAATTCGAACTCGAGTTCATCAAATTCCAATTCGAATCAATCGAATTGATGATCTACAGGTTCTGAATTCATAGGGTTTTCACTGTGAATGGTATTTCGACCATGTCTAAGTTGTTTGATTCGAAAATCATGCTCATTAAGATAAAAAATCCCAATTCGTTTTCCTCTTTAGAACCCTAGAATCAAAATCTTGTAATCCGATATCAAAACTTCGAATTAATACATGCTTAGGCTTATTCGGAACTATCTGAAACTAGTTATATCAATTAATTTGAATATCTATCCTGTTTAAGCCGAAACCCCCAAACGACTTTTCATCATAAACCCTAGAATTCGAAATCAGTAATTTCGTGTATGTTTCATGAAATTAACATATGGATTTCCTTAATCTAATGATTTCGAAACTTCCTGTATATATGAATTTGATTTTTAAACTCGTTTGATCAACAACCCCCAAAACCGATTCTTATATGAACCCTAGTTATCGTTCATGAACAATTCCTTATAATTTTATGGAATTGTCATGTGGGTTTTGTTAATCGGTGGGTTCTGAAGCTAAAGATACCATTTGATCGAATTTTTAGACACGTTTGATAAGAATCCCCCAATTCGGTTTCAAGAATGAACCCTAGAATTGGAAATCTAAAAATTCGATGTTTTTAACCGAACATAGCATAGGGCTATGCTTAGTCGGCATATTTAGGATGTGTAGGAGTGAAAACTTTCTTGATTGGATGTCGAATTGATGAATATCAATTTTGTGTATTGAGTTCGGCTACCCCCGAATCAAATTCTTCTGTTCGAACACCTTGGGGTCGAATTGTCGCTTGTAATACTCTCTGAATGTACCGATTGGTGTTTAGGAATATGCAATTGTGTGCATTATGTTCAGGTTATACGAACTTTATACCACATAGTAACGGTTTCGACTTTCCATTAACCATTGGGTTTAATTCGACGAATTAATGGACTAATAACGTTTAATAATCATTAGAAATCATCAATAAGATGATTAATAGCAATCAATTTCGGTTTTTACTTGAACTAATCATGAAATTCGAATTTTATTGCAAAAAGTCACACGAATTTTGACTTTAAAAGTCAAAATTGTTTATTTCATGATTTTACAAGTTCAATCCTTGCAATTTAAGCCTATTAAGACTGATCTTGCTTAATTCTAACCCTCAGGTTTGATTTTGTTCGATTACATACCATTTCGGTTTATTCTAGAGTTAACTGAGTTAATCCGAATTGCCGAATTGTCACTAATTGGTCAATTGGAACATTATTGGGCTAGATTAATCCTTTTGGGCCTCTTAAATATAATTGGGCCTAGCTTCTATCCATTAGGGCCTCATAAATACAATTGGGCCTACCTTGGGCCTCATATTTACAATTGGGCCTACCTTGGGCCTCATATTTGTGATTTTGTTATTTTCAGTTAACGAGGTTAATTCGAAAATACCTGATTGTCACATCATCCCCTTGTTGAAAGAATTTTCGTCCCGAAAATTTGTAAATGTTAGGAGTAGTTAGGAAACTACTTACGAGTTTAAACTGTACATGTTAGTGTGGCTTGATCATTCCGTGTGCTTGTGTGTACTCACACACAAAATCTAATGATTGCAACATCACAACTAAGTGTGATCGTTCAATGTGACTGTTTGAGTGTACACTGGTTAGTTCACCTAACTGTGACTGTTTGTGTTTGATCATACTGTGTTGTGTAACCTCACACATAGTGAGTGTCTGTAGCTGTTTGTACTATGCAACCCCGCACATAGCAAAATGTGTGTAACTAATCATGCATGTACTACCATAACATGTAACATATGAAATGTAGCACATAAAATGTATAAAATGTAATGTAGCACAGATGTTTGTAACAAAACCAATTGAATAAAGTGTTTTGTGCTTACAGTTTGAAATTTGCAGTGTTGATGTGTGAAGCATCACGTCATCCCCTTGTTGAAGGAAATTTCGTCCCGAAATTTAACGTGCGCTCTCAGTGTTTGTAGTTGTTGTTTTGAACAGATGAGGATATTTCTTCATCATTTGATCTTCTCGTTCCCATGTGAATTCAGGACCACGTCTTGAATTCCACCGAACTTTGACTATCGGAATCTTGCTTTGCTTAAGTTGTTTGACCTCTCGGTCCATGATTTCAGCTGGTTCTTCAATGAATCGTAACTGTTCATCTACTTGTATTTCTTCCAACGGTACAATCAATGTCTCGTCAGAAAGACATTTCTTTAAGTTCGATACGTGAAAGACATCATGAACTCCACTGAGTTCATCGGGTAATTTGAGTTGATACGCAACCGGACCAATCCTTTTCAGGATCTCAAAAGGTCCTACGTACCGTGGACTAAGCTTCCCGCGCTTGCCGAATCGTATCACACCTTTCCAAGGTGATACCTTTAGAAGAACTCGGTCTCCTACTTGAAATTCCAACGGTTTTCGACGTTTGTCAGCATAACTCTTCTGTCGATCCCGGGCCGCTGCCATACGGTTCCGGATTTGTACTATCTTCTCTGTCGTTTCGTGTACTAGCTCAGGACCTGTAATTTGACTGTCACCAATTTCAGCCCAACAAACTGTTGAACGACATTTGCGACATACAAAGCTTCAAACGGTGCTGCCTGAATACTTGTATGATAACTATTGTTGTAAGAGAATTCCACTAACGGTAAGTGATTTTCCCAGCTATCACCAAAGTCAATTACACAAGCTTGTAACATATCCTCGAGCGTTTGAATCGTACGTTCACTTTGACCGTCGGTCTGTGGATGATAGGCGGTACTCATATCCAAACGAGTTCCCAATGACTTATGGAGTGATTTCCAAAAGTTGGAAGTAAATCGAGCATCCCGATCTGATATGATAGAAATTGGCACGCCATGCCGTGCTACCACTTCCTTAATGTAAATGCGAGTCAGTTTCTCCATCTTGTCTGTTTCCTTGATTGCTAAGAAATGTGCAGATTTCGTTAATCGATCGACAATTACCCATATCGTATCACAACCACTCGATGTACGGGGTAACTTAGTAATAAAATCCATTGAAATCTGTTCCCATTTCCACATTGGTATTTCTGGTTGTTGCAGCAACCCAGATGGTTTCTGATATTCAACTTTGACTTTTGAACAAGTCAAACACTTGCTAACGTATCTAGCAATGTCAGCTTTCATGTGAGGCCACCAATACAGTGCCTTCAAGTCATGATACATCTTGTCTGATCCCGGATGGACTGAATATCTGGACTTGTGTGCTTCATCCATCACGAGTTCCCTTAAACCTCCGTACAAAGGTATCCACAGTCGATCAATGAAATAACGAATTCCATCAGACTTGACATCCAACTGTGTTTCCATCCCCCGTAAGGATTCATGTACCAAATTATCCTTTTCTAAGGCTCCCAGCTGAGCACTGCGTACCTTGTCAGGTAAGTCAGTATATATTGTCATCATAAGTGCGCGAACCCGTCTTGTTGATGTGTCTTTTCTGCTCAGAGCGTCAGCTACTACATTAGCCTTTCCCGGGTGATACTTAATCGCGCATTCGTAGTCATTCAACAGCTCAACCCATCGTCGCTGTCTCATATTAAGCTCCTTCTGATCAAAGATATGTTGCAAACTCTTATGATCAGTGTAAATGGTACACTTAGTTCCATACAGATAATGCCTCCAAATCTTCAAAGCAAAAACCACTGCTCCTAACTCCAAGTCATGAGTAGTGTAATTATTTTCATGTGGCCGTAGTTGCCTTGAAGCATAAGCAATCACTTTATCACGTTGCATCAACACACATCCCAAACCCTGTGCAGATGCATCACAATACACCACAAAGTCTTCCGTCCCTTCCGGTAAGGACAGAATCGGTGCACTGCAGAGTTTCTGTTTCAACAAATGGAATGCAGCTTCTTGTTTATCCGTCCAGTTATACTTTGTTCCCTTATGCGTAAGAGCTGTAAGTGGTTGAGCGATCTTTGAGAAACCCTCAATGAATCGTCGGTAGTAACCCGCCAAACCAAGGAATTGTCGTACCTCGGTAGGTGTCTTTGGCGCTTCCCAATTCTTAATCGCTTCAATCTTTGCTGGATCAACATGTATGCCCTTTTCGTTGACTATATGACCCAAGAATTGTACTTCTCGCATCCAAAAATCACATTTCGAGAACTTAGCGTACAATTGTTCCTGTTTCAGTAACTCCAACAGCAATCGAAGATGTTCAGCGTGTTCCTCCTCAGTCTGAGAATAGATGAGAATGTCATCAATGAAAACAATGACAAACTTATCAAGGTAAGGTTTACAAACACGATACATGAGATCCATGAATACGGCTGGAGCGTTTGTCAACCCAAATGGCATGACCAAGAACTCATAATGGCCATAGCGAGTCCTGAATGCTGTCTTCGGAATATCTTCTTCTTGAACTCTTAGTTGATGATAACCCGATCTAAGATCGATCTTCGAGTAATAACTCGAACCTTGCAACTGATCGAACAGATCGTCAATTCTGGGTAACGGATACCGGTTTTTGATAGTAACCTTGTTAAGTTCCCGGTAATCGATACACATACGGAAAGTCCCGTCCTTTTTCTTGACAAACAGAACTGGAGCTCCCCACGGTGAAAAACTAGGTCGTATGAAGCCCTTATCCAACAACTCTTGCAGTTGTGTAGATAACTCTTGCATCTCTGACGGTGCAAGTCGATAAGGCGCCCTTGCTATCGGTGCTGCATCTGGTGTAAGGTCGATTCGGAATTCCACTTGTCTGATAGGCGGTAACCCCGGTAAGTCTTCTGGAAATACTTCCGGAAATTCACAAACTACTGGAATGTCTTCAATCTTCTTCTCAGCTACCGGCTTTTAAGTTATCAGCGCTATAACGGCCGTATGACCTTTACGCAGACATTTATGTGCTTTCATACAAGATATGAGATGCAGTGGCGTACTGCTCTTCTCACCTTGTACATACAATGTCTCTCCATGCGGAAGAGGTATACGAACGATCTTTTCATGGCATACTATTTCAGCCTGGTGTTTGGACAACCAGTCCATGCCAATGACTACATCAAAACTACCTAAAGCAATAGGCATAAGATCAATTTCTAATGTTTGACCCATAAAATCAAGGATACATCCCTTAAGAATATGTTCCACTACAATTAACTTGCCATCAGCTAATTCTACAGTGTATGGACTATCTAAGGCAGTGGGACTAACATTTAGCAACTTAGCAAGTGAACTAGATACAAAACTCCGATCGGCACCAGTGTCAAATAACATAGAGGCATAGTGATTATTTAAGAGGAACGTACCCGTAACAATGTTGGGATCCTCCCGTGCTTGACGTCCTCCAATCACAAACGCCCTGCCCCTAGCACCATTGTTGTTGTTGTTATTTGTGCCATTGCCGTTGCCGTTGCCATTTGTATTGTTATCCCCACCTTTCTTGAGTTGTGGGCAATTCTTTTTAAAGTGCCCCATCTTACCACATTCAAAACAACCCTTCTGTGCGTTGTTCTGGTTGTTATTCTGATTGTTGGAATTGTTTTGCAGCTCCCCACGACAATCCTTAGCTGCATGTCCAACTTTACCACACCGTTGGCACTTAACTTTATCACACTGATTTCCCGCATGATGAAATCCACACCTGTTGCACTTTGGATGTTTACAAATATAACCCCCTGACGATGATGACTGTTGACCACTATTCGAATTGTGGTAAGACTTGTTTGAATCTTGCTTCCGGTTCTGCAGATACGACTGTTGGTTGAAATTCTAGGTGTTGTTACCTTCCCACTTCCTCTTGTGGTCTCCCACCTTAGTAACTGATGTTCGTTTAGGCAAAGTTCCCTGTAACACTGCATGGTCAGTCAATTGGTGCGCCAGTCGAACAGCTTGTTGAATTGTTGTGGGATTTGCAGAAGTAACCAAACCCTGGATCTGAGGCACCAATCCCCCGATGTACCTCTCTATCCACTTACTGGCTGGAGTAGCCATGTGAGGTAGAAGTCTGGCCAGTTCATGTGACTGGGTCATGTATTCCTCAATGTTTGACCCCTCCATCTTAAGATGCCAATACTCCTCCTCCAGTTTCTGCATCTCACTGCGAGGGCAGTACTCTTCCTGCAATAAAGTCTTGAAACCATTCCAAGTCAAGGCATTAGCCTCACCCAACCCCAGAGTCTGAACATTCGAGTTCCACCAAGTGAATGCTGGACCCTCCAATGTTCCCGTAGCATACTTTACTTTGCTCTCATCAGGACAGTTGCACATCTCAAACACTGATTCAGCCTTCTCAATCCATCGAAGGAGTCCAATGGCCCCCTCCGATCCTTTGAAATTATGTGGCTTACAGTCCAAGAACATCTTGAACGTGCACACCGGTGGATTCACCACTCCCCCTGCTGGACCCTGTGGCCCTGTAGTGTGTGTCTGAACGTAGTTCGCGATTGCCTCCGCGACCCTGTTATTGATCAGCTCATTGAGCTTAGCAACTGTCATTTGTACGTTCTCTCCGGCCATTATCTTCCTAGTTAAAAGAAACATTAAAGTGTTATCAAAGTCCAATGTGACATGTGTAAACAATACAACAAACAACAACCATGTAATTGTAGAAATCAACACAACTGTTGTCAGTAAATAATAGCTTTCAATAGATAATAATCTGATTTGAATACAATACTTTCAAAATCAAACATAAGTTTTCAAACTTCTAATGTAGGGACACAACCCGCCCCTAATAAGTTTAAACTAAATAAAGAAAATCAAGCATCCTCAATAGTGGATTCAGGATCAGAATCAACAGCTGGTGCTGGTTCTTCCCCTTCCTCCTCTTCATCCTCTTCATCCTCTTCTTCATTTTCCGAGACCACCAAGTCTTCCAAGGCTACAAGTCTGCCTTCCAGAATCTCAGCTCGGTTCTCAGAAGCTTGAAGACGATCAGTCAAATGGATGATCTCATCTCGCATCTCATTAACCAGGTGAGCAAGGTCATCTTGTCTTTCGTTAGCATCCCAGAGTTCTTGAACATTGTACTCAATCCTATCATTTGCCCAGTACAAGTCCTCACGTAGTTTGGCAATCTCCTCAGAATCAGTCCGTTGCCTCTTAGGCTCAGGAACATCCAATGCAGGTGGTGGATGAGTAGAAGGTCCCTCAGCAGGAATCTCCTGAGTACCCTCAGCTGGCTCCTCCTCCGGATCCTCATCCGGGTCCTCATCCGGATCCTCCTCCGGATCCTCCTCCGGGTCCTCATCCGGATCCTCCTCTGGATCCTCCTCAGGGTCTGAGTCATCTCTCTCAGATGGTGGAGGAGACGGGATAGATGGTGCTGGTGATGATGGTGGTGCTGGAACTACCGGCTCCTCATCCTCCGAATCATCAATGTATATGTATGGTGCTGATGATGAAGATGCCATGCCTGTTACATAATACTATATGTAAGTGCAGTGCCATGGAATGTGTAAGCAAGTCTATTACATAATGCCATATGTAATTTCTAAGTGATATGTGTAAGCATGCGTGTCTAATGTCTAACAGCTATAGTCTAAGTCTACAAATGCAAACCTAGTTCGCTATAACCAATGGCTCTGATACCAATCTGTCACACCCCCAATTTTCAAGTAACGGAATCATACCGTTTGGGAACGTGACAAACCAGGATCTCAGATCATTAGACATAACGAAGACCTCTATATGAATTACAAAACATACTTTGGTCTAAAACTGTAACATCAAAGTTTTCGAAGTTTTGCGGAAGCGTTTTAAAACAATAACAGTTGTAAAATGTAAATTACAATGCAAAGTTTTCAAATGTTCAAATCCAAATAACTATAATGTAAAAACATGCATGCGACTCGATCTCCTAGTCCATGCTTGCTTTCTTGTGCACCTTAGCGTCCTGAGAAAACATGTAAATCAAGTCAACACAAAGGTTGGTGCATTACACAGGTTTTAGCATTCACAATTGTTTGAAACAACAGTTTGAATATAAGTTTGCAGATAACATAATCACACATTGCATAGTCATGATAGCTAGTCATATATACTATTTACATAAGTGGTCGACACCGAAGCTGACTAGTGCATGCTATCGCATGTTTTGCCTTGCCACTATTGTCTAGCACAAACAATAGTAATGAGTGTTTGGTCAGTCAAACACCTGCGTAGATCCCATCTACCAGGTGAGGTTTGTCAAACCTAATAGATCTATTTCCAACTACCATGCTTTGCGCTACGGCAAACTAAACGGTTCGAAGTGTAAGGACTTGTAAATGCTATGTTGTCACATAATGTAAACAGCTAACTCATGCAAGTGATATGTATCTAAAAGTGTTTGTTGCACATGTTTTCTCCCCCAAAACAGTTTAAAATAAGAAAGGGGCCGTGTACGCACCTTTGATTGTTGCAGAATGATCAAACACACTTAAACTCGTGTAGAAAGTCTTCCTACGAAGAACCTGTGTTGTAACAATAACCTAGTGTTATTCGGGATGTCTTTTTGTGCTTGAAATCACATACGTGCCAACACACGTATGTTAGAGTGTTAGAAATGTACATACGTATGTATGCGTGACTTTGAAATCGTTTAATAAAATCATATCATCGCTTATGATTTTATTTAAACAAGCGTAATTATACACGATTTCATTTTCGAGTTAAAATATGAATTTTATTATATTATTTCGTTCGGAATTTTGTTACGGTTCCAACGCAACTGAAATGGGTCGAAACGGAGTTACAACGAATGAGTTACGGGTTAAAAACCAAAATTTGGTTTTTAAATTACAAAACCGGTTGGGCCGGGTTCGATCCCATGACCTCCCGGATCACACACACACGACCAACCAACTGATCTGCTTCCAGTTTTGTTAACTCAATCCTTTACAAAAGGTTTTAACCAACAAAGGGTTGGTTCCCCTTTGTTTAATCAAGAACGAACAATTTGGTTTAAATTGGGCCCGATCCGAACCCAATCAACCCCAATATCATGGGGCTTTTGTTCCATTATCCAGGTCGAATTCAAGGATGGTTTTAATTTGAAAATTGATAACATTAACCCGTTTAAATCGATTATAAATCAATTCGAACTCGAGTTCATCAAATTCCAATTCGAATCAATCGAATTGATGATCTACAGGTTCTGAATTCATAGGGTTTTCACTGTGAATGGTATTTCGACCATGTCTAAATTGTTTGATTCGAAAATCATGCTCATTAAGATAAAAAATCCCAATTCGTTTTCCTCTTTAGAACCCTAGAATCAAAATCTTGTAATCCGATATCAAAACTTCGAATTAATACATGCTTAGGCTTATTCGGAACTATCTGAAACTAGTTATATCAATTAATTTGAATATCTATCCTGTTTAAGCCGAAACCCCCAAACGACTTTTCATCATAAACCCTAGAATTCGAAATCAGTAATTTCGTGTATGTTTCATGAAATTAACATATGGATTTCCTTAATCTAATGATTTCGAAACTTCCTGTATATATGAATTTGATTTTTAAACTCGTTTGATCAACAACCCCCAAAACCGATTCTTATATGAACCCTAGTTATCGTTCATGAACAATTCCTTATAATTTTATGGAATTGTCATGTGGGTTTTGTTAATCGGTGGGTTCTGAAGCTAAAGATACCATTTGATCGAATTTTTAGACACGTTTGATAAGAATCCCCCAATTCGGTTTCAAGAATGAACCCTAGAATTGGAAATCTAAAAATTCGATGTTTTTAACCGAACATAGCATAGGGCTATGCTTAGTCGGCATATTTAGGATGTGTAGGAGTGAAAACTTTCTTGATTGGATGTCGAATTGATGAATATCAATTTTGTGTATTGAGTTCGGCTACCCCCGAATCAAATTCTTCTGTTCGAACACCTTGGGGTCGAATTGTCGCTTGTAATACTCTCTGAATGTACCGATTGGTGTTTAGGAATATGCAATTGTGTGCATTATGTTCAGGTTATACGAACTTTATACCACATAGTAACGGTTTCGACTTTCCATTAACCATTGGGTTTAATTCGACGAATTAATGGACTAATAACGTTTAATAATCATTAGAAATCATCAATAAGATGATTAATAGCAATCAATTTCGGTTTTTACTTGAACTAATCATGAAATTCGAATTTTATTGCAAAAAGTCACACGAATTTTGACTTTAAAAGTCAAAATTGTTTATTTCATGATTTTACAAGTTCAATCCTTGCAATTTAAGCCTATTAAGACTGATCTTGCTTAATTCTAACCCTCAGGTTTGATTTTGTTCGATTACATACCATTTCGGTTTATTCTAGAGTTAACTGAGTTAATCCGAATTGCCGAATTGTCACTAATTGGTCAATTGGAACATTATTGGGCTAGATTAATCCTTTTGGGCCTCTTAAATATAATTGGGCCTAGCTTCTATCCATTAGGGCCTCATAAATACAATTGGGCCTACCTTGGGCCTCATATTTACAATTGGGCCTACCTTGGGCCTCATATTTGTGATTTTGTTATTTTCAGTTAACGAGGTTAATTCGAAAATACCTGATTGTCACATCATCCCCTTGTTGAAAGAATTTTCGTCCCGAAAATTTGTAAATGTTAGGAGTAGTTAGGAAACTACTTACGAGTTTAAACTGTACATGTTAGTGTGGCTTGATCATTCCGTGTGCTTGTGTGTACTCACACACAAAATCTAATGATTGCAACATCACAACTAAGTGTGATCGTTCAATGTGACTGTTTGAGTGTACACTGGTTAGTTCACCTAACTGTGACTGTTTGTGTTTGATCATACTGTGTTGTGTAACCTCACACATAGTGAGTGTCTGTAGCTGTTTGTACTATGCAACCCCGCACATAGCAAAATGTGTGTAACTAATCATGCATGTACTACCATAACATGTAACATATGAAATGTAGCACATAAAATGTATAAAATGTAATGTAGCACAGATGTTTGTAACAAAACCAATTGAATAAAGTGTTTTGTGCTTACAGTTTGAAATTTGCAGTGTTGATGTGTGAAGCATCACGTCATCCCCTTGTTGAAGGAAATTTCGTCCCGAAATTTAACGTGCGCTCTCAGTGTTTGTAGTTGTTGTTTTGAACAGATGAGGATATTTCTTCATCATTTGATCTTCTCGTTCCCATGTGAATTCAGGACCACGTCTTGAATTCCACCGAACTTTGACTATCGGAATCTTGCTTTGCTTAAGTTGTTTGACCTCTCGGTCCATGATTTCAGCTGGTTCTTCAATGAATCGTAACTGTTCATCTACTTGTATTTCTTCCAACGGTACAATCAATGTCTCGTCAGAAAGACATTTCTTTAAGTTCGATACGTGAAAGACATCATGAACTCCACTGAGTTCATCGGGTAATTTGAGTTGATACGCAACCGGACCAATCCTTTTCAGGATCTCAAAAGGTCCTACGTACCGTGGACTAAGCTTCCCGCGCTTGCCGAATCGTATCACACCTTTCCAAGGTGATACCTTTAGAAGAACTCGGTCTCCTACTTGAAATTCCAACGGTTTTCGACGTTTGTCAGCATAACTCTTCTGTCGATCCCGGGCCGCTGCCATACGGTTCCGGATTTGTACTATCTTCTCTGTCGTTTCGTGTACTAGCTCAGGACCTGTAATTTGACTGTCACCAATTTCAGCCCAACAAACTGTTGAACGACATTTGCGACATACAAAGCTTCAAACGGTGCTGCCTGAATACTTGTATGATAACTATTGTTGTAAGAGAATTCCACTAACGGTAAGTGATTTTCCCAGCTATCACCAAAGTCAATTACACAAGCTTGTAACATATCCTCGAGCGTTTGAATCGTACGTTCACTTTGACCGTCGGTCTGTGGATGATAGGCGGTACTCATATCCAAACGAGTTCCCAATGACTTATGGAGTGATTTCCAAAAGTTGGAAGTAAATCGCGCATCCCGATCTGATATGATAGAAATTGGCACGCCATGCCGTGCTACCACTTCCTTAATGTAAATGCGAGTCAGTTTCTCCATCTTGTCTGTTTCCTTGATTGCTAAGAAATGTGCAGATTTCGTTAATCGATCGACAATTACCCATATCGTATCACAACCACTCGATGTACGGGGTAACTTAGTAATAAAATCCATTGAAATCTGTTCTCATTTCCACATTGGTATTTCTGGTTGTTGCAGCAACCCAGATGGTTTTTGATATTCAACTTTGACTTTTGAACAAGTCAAACACTTGCTAACGTATCTAGCAATGTCAGCTTTCATGTGAGGCCACCAATACAGTGCCTTCAAGTCATGATACATCTTGTCTGATCCCGGATGGACTGAATATCTGGACTTGTGTGCTTCATCCATCACGAGTTCCCTTAAACCTCCGTACAAAGGTATCCACAGTCGATCAATGAAATAACGAATTCCATCAGACTTGACATCCAACTGTGTTTCCAACCCCCGTAAGGATTCATGTACCAAATTATCCTTTTCTAAGGCTCCCAGCTGAGCACTGCGTACCTTGTCAGGTAAGTCAGTATATATTGTCATCATAAGTGCGCGAACCCGTCTTGTTGATGTGTCTTTTCTGCTCAGAGCGTCAGCTACTACATTAGCCTTTCCCGGGTGATACTTAATCGCGCATTCGTAGTCATTCAACGGCTCTACCCATCGTCGCTGTCTCATATTAAGCTCCTTCTGATCAAAGATATGTTGCAAACTCTTATGATCAGTGTAAATGGTACACTTAGTTCCATACAGATAATGCCTCCAAATCTTCAAAGCAAAAACCACTGCTCCTAACTCCAAGTCATGAGTAGTGTAATTCTTTTCATGTGGCCGTAGTTGCCTTGAAGCATAAGCAATCACTTTATCACGTTGCATCAACACACATCCCAAACCCTGTGCAGATGCATCACAATACACCACAAAGTCTTCCGTCCCTTCCGGTAAGGACAGAATCGGTGCACTGCAGAGTTTCTGTTTCAACAACTGGAATGCAGCTTCTTGTTTATCCGTCCAGTTATACTTTGTTCCCTTATGCGTAAGAGCTGTAAGTGGTTGATCGATCTTTGAGAAACCCTCAATGAATCGTCGGTAGTAACCCGCCAAACCAAGGAATTGTCGTACCTCGGTAGGTGTCTTTGGCGCTTCCCAATTCTTAATCGCTTCAATCTTTGCTGGATCAACATGTATGCCCTTTTCGTTGACTATATGACCCAAGAATTGTACTTCTCGCATCCAAAAATCACATTTCGAGAACTTAGCGTACAATTGTTCCTGTTTCAGTAACTCCAACAGCAATCGAAGATGTTCAGCGTGTTCCTCCTCAGTCTGAGAATAGATGAGAATGTCATCAATGAAAACAATGACAAACTTATCAAGGTAAGGTTTATAAACACGATTCATGAGATCCATGAATACGGCTGGAGCGTTTGTCAACCCAAATGGCATGACCAAGAACTCATAATGGCCATAGCGCATCCTGAATGCTGTCTTCGGAATATCTTCTTCTTGAACTCTTAGTTGATGATAACCCGATCTAAGATCGATCTTCGAGTAATAACTCGAACCTTGCAACTGATCGAACAGATCGTCAATTCTGGGTAACGGATACCGGTTTTTGATAGTAACCTTGTTAAGTTCCCGGTAATCGATACACATACGAAAAGTCCCGTCCTTTTTCTTGACAAACAGAACTGGAGCTCCCCACGGTGGGCCTACCTTGGGCCTCATATATACAATTGGGCCTACCTTGGGCCTCATATTTGTGATTTTCTTATTTTCAGTTAACGAGGTTAATTCGAAAATACCGGATTGTCACAGCGGCGAATGCCTGTTCCATGGGCATGCCAATCGGTGGTAGGGGTGGTCCAGTAGATGCGTCACCTAACAAAGGCAACTTGGGTACTCTCTCTTCCCTCGCCCAAACAGCAAGGGTAGTAGGGTACCAGTCCCATGGTCCCCTGCTGCTCGAGGGTCGAAGCCTCTTGGACTCTTGAGCATATACCTGTTCCACTATATCCTGGATCTTCTGCTTGTCCTCCTCAGTAAGCTCGTACTCATATGAGCGCTTCCTCGTGTCCTTCCCTTTCTGGTCTTTGTTATTGTCCATTCCTGCGTTCAAATAAAATAAGTTACAACATATGATAACAGAAAATTATTGTTGTGTAATTTCTAGTGTAGTGTCTAGTGTAGAGCAAGGCTATAGTCTAAGTTCACCGCATGCAAACCTAGTTCTCTATAACCAAGGCTCTGATACCAGTCTGTCACACCCCCAAATTCCCACTCATGGTGTCAGTCCACGTGGGTGTGACGTGGCCAGGATCACAGCTCATGGTCATATAGAACGACTCTATATGAGTTATACAATCACACAATCTTTGTAAAGTAAACAAGTTTTCAAGTAAAGCAGTGGAAATGTTTTAATATCATATTAAATAAAGTTTGCAGCGGAAAGTAAATTGTATCAAATACTACATAAATCAATATTGTTTTCAAAATGAACACATCAACACAAAGCCTAGGAGTCTAATATGCATGAGACTCTCTTGTACTCCTCCTTTGTGTCCTAGCGCGTGCTCCATTAGTTACCTGAGAATACATGTGAAAAGTGTCAACTAAAAAGTTGGTGAGTTCACAGGTTTAGACAGACTGAAAAGTAAACAGACATATACTGGGTATGTTAAGTTTTGTTGTTGGATACTACGATCCGTGGAGTGTGTCAGTTCATCTTACCGAAACTAGACTGTTCCCGTTTGCCTCCGCAGGTCATCGCTGAACCCGCATTCCCATCGAAATTACACTCGTTATGACCTCTAGTCAACATTGGTGCCGAGTGGGGTTAGTCAAACCCAGTAGTACTACGTAATTATGACTCGTTTGTGATACAATTAACGGTAAGGATAAGTGAGGACTTTAAGCGATAATAGTTACACTCGAAAATGGTTTTCACAACATACCAGTCATATATCTAAAACAGTTGCATAGTATTCTCACCCCAAAGTTAAGTAAAACAGTATAAGAGTCAAAGTGGGGCCGTAAACTCACCTGAGTTTGTGTAATGCGTTTGCTCAAAAGAGATCGTGTAGCTCGCCGGCTAGTAGTCACCTATATCACATAGGTACTATGAGTTTGTGTTTGCATACATGTGGGCCTCACAGGACCGTGTTAGAGTTCAACAATTCCGAGTTGTTTTGTGGGTCGAGTTGACCGTGTTTGACCGTGTTTGACCTAACGACCCGTTGGTGACGGTTTAGATCAAGTGCTCGTGTAACGTGTGGTTTAGTGTCGTGTGAAATGTGCGGATACCAATAATCACTTTCGTGAGGAAAAAACTTACTAGTTATAGTAAGTTTCTATTTCAGGAAAGTTTCTAATTCAAGCAAGTCATGTAAGAAATTATAATCCGATTATTCTAATCATGCGTATTTATCCTAAGTGAGCATGTTATCACATAACACATAGCTACACTTAATTGGTTTAGCGTGGTTTGCACATAAAAGTTTTTATAATTAGAAAGTTACAAAATAAACATGTGTCACTAAGTCTAGCTAACAATCTCATCATAATGTCGTCATCCTAGTTCAAAATAACCGTTAAATCATATTCATTACAACAAACATGTCATCATTTATAGAATTTTTGACATAAGTTACTATCTATAGTAACCTATGACACAACGCATATTTCAACCATTTTAGAACATAAAAAAATCTATTATCATCATAACTACTTTATAACCAACAAGTTACTATTTATAGTAATATTCATAAAAATCATACATTTGGTGATTTTAATGATTTTAATACATCAATAACCATCCTTTCAGTTTCTAAACATCATTTGAACATAACTTATAGATCTAAACACATGCATTAAGTCATTTCATCATAAATTAACATTTCATGATATTAAAGTTACCACAATTAGTAATAATCACATTTTGACATATCTTACTATCCATAACACTTCTAGATCTCACAAATCATATCCAATAGCATTTCAATATCAACTTCATGTAACTCTACCTAGATCATACATGCATGTTGCTAGAACCATCATTTTGAGTAATATGACCATACTATCATAACGACATCATCATGGAATGTAAAGTACATCATACTAACATCATAGATCATCAATATTCATACTCAAATCAACAAACCCACATTCAAAGTGATAGAAATTCGTTCAAGTGGTGTGTGAGTGATTGCATGTGAGTGATTCACAATGTGTGTGGGTTTAGAAGTGTTTTTAAGCCAAAATAAACATGAATCTACCTTCTTAGAGCTTTAGATCGCCGAAATGAAGCTTGAGCAGGTCTAGAATAGTTCCAAATGTGGCTAAGATAGCTTCGATCACGAGAAAGAATGGAGTGTGGTGTTCTTGGAGCTCCTTTGTGCCTCCAACCTTCAAGATCTTCAAGAACAAGCTTCCCAAGATGCAACAATGGCTTCCAATGCCTTCAAATGGGTGCTATAGGAGTAATAGCAGGTGGTCTTGGGGTTTAAATGGAAGAGTTTACGTATGGGATTGTGTAAAATGAGTATGGTATGGTAATCATGAGATTTACAAGATTTTTAGCTCTCAGACGTCCCAGGCGCATCGCGCCACGAGGACCACCGAGGTCAGGCGTACCGCGCGAGGCAGCCGGATGAGAGGCGTTCTTCCTCATCCGCGCGCAACGCCCAAGTGTGGAGCTTCAGGTCAGGCGTACCGCCTGGACCCTAGATCCAGCCCAATTTGGCCCATTTTCATGTTTTGGCCCATTTTTCGCGTATTTTTCGATTACGGACATCGTTTCGAGACATATAAACATCATTTCACCTATTTTAGGTTCCCTATAACCTAAGTGTAGCATATGTGGACTGTGGTTTGATCCGTTCACCAACGTTCGTTATTCAAGACACGTGCGTGCGTTTTACGATAATTCCTCAAATTATCGATGTGTTTGGACTGTCGTGCCATGTGTCACACTAAATATTAATGATTCTAGTGCCACGTATGCAACAGTAATATATATTACTAACTTAAAGTAAAGAGATTGCTGACCTGGAAATTGCGAGGTGTCACAACACCTCAAGACAGTTTTGGAGCTTCTGAAAGAAGAACGACTCTATGCCAAATTCTCCAAGTGCGAATTCTGGCTAAGGGAAGTTCAGTTTTTGGGTCACGTGATTAACAGTGATGGTATTCACGTGGATCCTGCTAAGATTGAAGCAATCAAGAGCTGGGATGTGCCTACAACACCAACCGAGATCAGATCATTTTTGGGATTGGCAGGTTATTACAGGAGATTCATTTCGAATTTCTCTAAGATAGCCTTGCCTCTCACCAAGCTCACACAAAATACTGAACCTTTTGTGTGTACTCAGAAACAAGAAGAGGCATTCCAGACACTGAAATAAAGATTGTGCAATGCTCCAATTTTAACACTCCCAGAAGGCGATGATGACTTTGTAGTGTATTGTGATGCTTCCCATCAGGGACTCGGATGTGTTTTGATGCAACGAGACAAAGTCATTGCTTATGCCTCACGACAGTTGAAGATACATGAGAAGAATTACACAACACACGATCTCGAACTGGGAGCTGTTGTATTTGCATTAAAGATTTGGAGACACTACCTTTATGGTACCAAATGCACTATCTTCATAGATCATAAGAGTTTACAGCACCTATTTGATCAAAAGGAGCTTAACATGAGACAGAGACGTTGGGTGGAGCTCCTGAACGATTACGATTGTGTGATCAAATACCATCCGGGCAAGGCAAATGTTGTTGCAGATGCTTTGAGCCGGAAGGAAAGAGTCAAACCCTTACGCGTTCGCGCGATGGGAATGACTGTGCAAACAAGTCTGAGAGATCGCATTCTACAAGCACAACAAGAAGCAGTGGCAAGAGACAATCTGAAACGCGAGCTCGATTGTGGAGCCGAGAAACATTTCAAGACAAAACAAGACGGAGTTATCTATTACCTGGATCGTGTTTGGATTCCAGCAGTAGATGAACTTCGAACACTCATTCTCGACGAGGCACACAAGTCACGTTACTCAGTTCATCCTGGTGCCGATAAGATGTACCAAGATCTTAGGTCATTTTATTGGTGGCCGGGTTTGAAGAAAGACATTGCCACTTATGTTGGCAAATGTATCACATGTGCCAAAGTCAAGGCAGAACACCAGAAGCCTTCGGGTTTGTTGGAACAACCAGAGATTCCACAATGGAAGTGGGAACAAATAGCTATGGATTTCATTACCAAGCTACCCCGCACTTCCAGCGGATACGACTCGATTTGGGTCATCATTGATAGATTGACCAAGTCCGCACATTTCTTGCCGATCAGAGAGACGTACAAGATGGAAAAGCTGGCAAGATTATACATTGATGAAATAGTAGTGAGGCACGGGGTGCCATTGTCTATTATTTCCGACCGGGACAGCCGATTTACTTCGCGGTTCTGGCAATCACTGCAACAATCCTTAGGGACAAGTGTTAACTTGAGCACCGCTTATCATCCACAAACGGATGGACAAAGCGAGCGCACCATTCAAACCCTAGAGGATATGTTGAGAACATGCATCATAGACTTCGGTGGAAGTTGGGACACACATTTACCACTTATTGAGTTCTCCTACAACAATAGCTACCACAGCAGTATCGGATGTGCTCCTTTTGAATAACTGGGCCTGAGCTTATTCAGGAGAGTACTGATAAGATAGCCCAGATACAACAGAGATTACAAGCAACACGTAGCCGCCAAAAGAGTTACGCAGACAAACGGCGCAAGCCTTTTGAACTCGATGTGGGTGACCGAGTTATGTTGAAAGTGTCCCCATGGAAAGGCGTAGTTCGGTTTGGGGCTAAAGGCAAGCTAGCACCTCGGTATGTCGGACCGTTTGAGATCACTCAACGCATATGTCCTGTGGCATACAGACTCAGACTCCCTGATGAACTCAGCGGAGTACACGATGTGTTTCATGTATCAAATCTCAAAAGGTGTTTAGCAGACGAATCATTGATCATACCACTGGAAGAGATACAAATTGATGAGCAATTACATTTCATTGAAGAACCTGTAGAGATTATGGAACGTGAAGTCAAGAGACTGAATCTAAGCCGTATCCCTATTGTAAAAGTTCGATGGAACTCCAAGCATGGACCAGAATTTACCTGGGAGCGCGAGGACAACATGAAGACAAAGTATCCCCACTTGTTCGAGGAGTAGAGCCCGATCTTGATGCTTAAATTTCGGGACGAAATTTCTTTAACAAGGGGAGACTGTAACATCAAGTGCCATATCGTCCGGCAAGGCCGTACGGTATGTGTACTTTCACTTTATACTGTGTGTAAATACATGTACATGAACAGTTCTTGTATTAGCAGAATTCGAAATACAATACACAGTTGTACGTATTTTTGTGTAAACTTAAATACAGTAAGTACAACATACAATTAGAACAATAGTTGTTAGTATTTAGGTGAAAACCTAAGTACAAATAATACAACTAATCAAGAGATACAACGAAGTTCAAGTAAACGACAAGTACAAGTCGGTTGCGATCTGATATCCCCAGATGACAGGAATCAGATGGCCGACAAATCAGAACGAAAACAATGTAAAAATATGAAGTATAGTTGAGTCCGACAGTGAGGAAACACAATTCAAACACAAATGCAGTGTTATTTCAGAATAACGAACTGACAGTGTGTTTGCGTGGGTGACGATTCACACAAACATATCTGTGAGTTTGGAGTTCTGAAATAATGACTGAAAAGTAGGAAACAAAAGTCAGAAAGCAAAACCATCGTCGTATTCGTTCGGGTGACGATTTGAACGAATTACGCGCGAAGGTGACGCGATCTGACGAAACGAAAACGAAAGACGACACGAACGAAAATAATTTAAGAAAATAAAACATTTTAATGTTTTACAATTTTGAAACTCATCAAATAATTAAAATAATATTTCTTTTATTCATTTCGTTTAAATTACGCGTAGTTTTCCGGAAACGTAACGAAACGCGAACCGAGCAACAAAAACGAACCCGAACTCACTCGTGGTATAAATACCATGAATGAGTCCCATTTTCTTATTTTTCACCTCATCTTCCTCCTCAAAAACCTTATTCCCGGTTTTGAGAAAAACCCACCATTTTTAAACCTTCAAACCTTCATAACTTCTTCATTTCTCCACCAAATCACTCCATTTTTGAACCTACACGAAGCTCTCATCACCCTCTACACGAAAGTACAACCAATATAGAGCCAAGCCCACTGAAAAACAAGGTAATGAGCTGCAAAGAATCACGAAATTAGGGTTTTCTACCCTTCTTGTTCACCACTTGTTCAAAAACCGGTTCTAAGCTCTTCCCTTTGAATCCTACAACCTCGAGAACTCTACTTGGCCTACACCACCTACGAAACCACCATGGAAATCTTGAAATAAGGGCTGTGCTAGGTTTGACCTATCTGCGGCTGGAGGGAAACCTCAGATGGCCGAATGGCCTTGTTCCGAAAGGCATGGGACGAATGTCCCCATTCGCTGCTCTACCTCCAGTCGGCCAAAGCCTCTCATTCGCCAAACTTCAGGTCTCATTCGACCTAGAACCTCATTCGGAGCCTACCCATTCTCCAGCCGACTGAGCCAACTCTTTCAGCAGCTACCCATTCGGTCGGTTTTCTCTTCATTCGTGGATGCCTTCATTCGGTCAAGTGAACTCCACCGACCCAACTTTACTCCATACGGCCTGCAACAGTAAACAATCGGCCCATTTTATTTGTGAGGCCCAACCATTGAATCAAATGTAACAGCTAGACCCAACAATATTCTGGACCTAGAATTACGGCACAACTCCATTTGATAAGGCCCACTAATTGGCCCAGATAGTTGTTGAGACCTACATTCGGCTATGCACAGCCCCACTAGGACCTTTCTTCTGGCCGACTTCGTTCTTGAGGCCATGAACATTCGGCCTGGACTCAGGCCCAGAAACAGAAAACTGGCCCAACAGTTGGCCATACAGTCCCTAAGGCCAAGACTACACATTCAGCCCAAATATCCTGTTCGACCCCAACAGACTTTCTTGGCCCAACAACCTTTAGACAAGCCCACAAAGCTGTGTTAATTCAATAAACTTAAACAGTCTAGTGGATGGGCCACACCCTCTACGGCCCATGAACTGATTCGGCATAAACCGCGACCCAGTGGTTGTCCGACCCATAACACACCATGCGACCAACATGAGCTAAAAACATGAAAACAAGCTTTTTGAACAAACTCACGTCATGACATGCATGGGATTTTCTAAAATACTACAAGGATGATGGATATTAGTATGATGAGCTGTATTTACTTAAAACCATCATTTTTACAAAGAAAATGGGCTACTTAGTCATTAATTATGAAACGACCATTTCAAGTTAACAATGAATACAAGTGGTGTTTGAATTATAAACCTGAGTTTACATCTAAGTACTTTTGCAAGGTTATAATCAATACACTTAACTAAAATGTTAGGACAAAGCGTTCTACTTTTAACGTAATGGGACTAAGTGTAACTAAGGTCAATAACAAGTGAATCAAGGCCGAACGTCGACCGAGACTTACGCGTGTTAACCAAGGTTTATGGTTAACACAATCACACACAAATCTCTACAAACTTATACTAATAAGTTTCAAACAACATGAAATCAATACAGGATCGTGAACACCACAACGAGTACAATCAAGAGCGCGTGCATTCTTTCTTTTAAGCTAAGTCAACCCCCAACTACTACAAGGTGAGTTCATATGCCACTTTTCTTTAATCTTTACTGATTTTAAACTCTCGGGGCTGAGAAACATGCTTTACTTTTTTTATTTAAAAGTTTTGCCTACATATTATTAATACTTTGATTAAATGATATTAAATTGCTTATTATCATGTATCATTGTATGCTTGCTTGTATGATTACACGATGACAGGGAAAATAAGATGATGATGATATTATAATATCATAACTCATCAATACAATAGAATAACATAGTTGTATGATTATCTCTTACAACACTTAGTTATTCTTACAAGTAATAACATAGAAACAATTACAAGGAACATGATGACATGATTACAAGAACACACATAAGAATGATATGAAGATAACACATCTTCATTACATCATTCGATACAAGAATTAAGTAAGTGTAATAAGACTAGTTCTTATAACACTTAGCTTTTCAATTCAACACACATTACAAGAGAACAAGGAACAAAGAATGATAATCATGATAATGTAACTTCATGATAACAACATCATTCTCGCAAACGATTAACATAATGTAATAAGACAAGTTCTTATTTAACTTTGTTAATACCAAGGAGAACATATGACAACGAGTACAAGAATACAAGTGAATACAATTACAATTAGTTACTATTGACTTGTTGCATTATATCACTTCAATCATGTGCCAAATTGTACAAGTAGATCATGTAAGCCCCTTTAATTCGCTGACCAGTTAGTTTGACGTGACTAAACCGACGATAGCATAGTGGTACCATAGGTTTGACAAACCTCTAGCTTGTAGGGCTAGTATGTTGATTGTATTGATTCATTGGCCGGTAACGTATGACCGGTGACAGGGCTACCTCAAGTCAGGTTCTGGTAAGCGACACATGGTGATATTAATCTGCAGTGATAAGTAATTAATCCAACGGGATCCTATTGATTAGTAGGTTGAGGAATTGATCTTACCTCATGTTTCACTACTAGTAATAGAGTTCGTTGAGGACACTAGACATGCAAAGTGGTAGAGGTAAATCGGATGCATTGAAATCTGATTACGTGAGGATTTCAATGGATTCCTTTTAGGCTCTATGCACTATGGTTCAAGCACAAGTTACAAGCGGTTAACTAACACTCTTAATATTTAAAAGTGTAACAACAGTTACCCCCCCCCCCAAGTATAGAATAATACAAGGAACAGATTACATTAATCTAAACCCCTTAATATATGGAGGGTTTATCAATACTTCGGTTTGATAACTAAACCCCTCACGCGATATTATTCTATAATTATTACAACAGACGAATGCATATCAGACACGTTGAACGGACGGGAAATGGATATCTTTAGTTGTATCGCAAGTGGTGTGGAACTTGATTGAGTATGTGGTGGGATAGCGTCTGGGCTTGACCCTTTCGTGATTCCCTATATATAAGCATACCTAATCAGGTGATACACTACTTGTACATATAACTAAGGAGAGGCCATTGGGTGGAACAGGTGAAACAGGTATAACAATTAACAAGTATGACATTGTGGATGTGTGTATGATCAATTCAATGATTTCAATTACTAAACTTATGAACTCACCAACCTAGTGTTGACTTTGTTTAAATTGCATGTTTTCTCAGGTGACGAACAGGTGTAGATACATATGTGCAAGTGCTAAGCTAGTGGACTTTTAGAAGACCTAGCTTACTTTTGATTGCATACTTTTGGAATGACAAAACAGTGAATCACTTTTGTATATCTTGTACAGTTCAAGATATAAACTCATTGATTCTTTTTTATTAGATTTACTTAGTTAAATTATGATGTACAATGTAATTTAACTTTGTAATTCTATATCATTGTCATGTTTACATTTCTCAATTATATATCATGTGGTATGCAAACAATCTGATCATTTGATTATCATTCAAGATATCGCGCCCCAGGAACTTTCCGCCCGACGGGAAAACACGATCCGTTCCCGCCGGCCTGGGGTGTGACATATAGTCTCGGTCAGAGTTTATTATTCATTTTAATATGTTTCAGCGGAAGCGTTGTTTCATAAATTCGTAATTTTATGAATATATCACATGCATGGATGTGAAATCCATTTTTTTCATAATTTACAGTTAATTCATACGCATAGGTATGAACAACCACATTTCATCACTTGTAAATGACTTTTCAGGGTTTTATAAAATTTCATATGCATAGATATGAACATATCATTTTATTTCATTTTAAACCGAGTTTTTACAAACATATATTTACATATCCCGGTTTACACGGGAATCGGAGGTATAACTCCAATTGCTCCTCGGTTTCACCACAAGATTTTATTTAAGGCGTCATAGGCACTAAACCTCTAATCTTGCTTTTGATTTGTCATTCATTATTACCTGAAAAGTTTTTGAAAATAAAACGTCAACATATTGTTGGTGAATACAAATAACAAACTCGATATGTAAGCATAGCATGTTCGGTCCTTTAACCATAATTAATAATGGCAATACTACACATTTAGCATGTTATTTCACTGATCGATAAAACCACTGCATACCCTGTCTTGTACTGTCACTGGTTAGGAACAACAGCGGAGTGCGCCTTAAAATTGTTTCCTCCAGCCCACAGCCCGTCACTGGTTAGGTTTCATGTGGAGTGCGTCTTACGTATAACCTTCCAGCCCATGTTACCAGCCACGTATGGGAATTTCACCCATAGCGGATACAATTTGCAAATCATACGTATACTAATGGCCTAAATGTTGGTCTCATAGTATCCCTTTATGCGTCAAAGTTTAAACAAACCATGCTCATAAAAATTCATTTATAAAATTAAAAACAAGTTAAATGTATTCATCTAAAATTTTGGATGACTGAGTGACTGCTTAAACTTCTCACTATAAATTTGGGCAGCGTTTCTGCTTAATCTATTCTTATAATTATTCTGCAAAGAAAGATTTATTTATTTATTTATTATTATTATTACGATTTATTATTATTATTATTACGATTATTATTTTTATTACGATTATTATTATTATTATTATTATTATTATTATTATTATTATTATTATTATTATTATTATTATTATTATTATTATTATTATTATTATTATTATTATTATAAGTAAACTAAAGTTTATAATATATACATAGGGTTGGAGCTTAACCCTATAGGTTAATATTATATTAAATTCTTAAATTTATAAGTTTAACTAAGAAATTAGATAATATACATAAACGAACCAACTCCTTAATCTTAACTTTTCATATTGATCGGCACCTCCTAGCCTCCAGATATTCTAATTTCCTTCTCAAATGTATGTGTGTGTATATTTTGTGTGATTTGTAGTTGTGATGAATTTGTGAGTTTATATAGAAGACTTAAAACGTGATGCTCAAGAAAGTTTTAGAGTAGCTTGAAAACGTGTAATGTTATTCGTTGGATTTCTGTACATGAGCCATAATCTTCATCCATGTACAAAACTTTCAATTTGAAGTGAAATTTAAATTTATATTATTTTATTATTAAAATTAATTTAGCTCAAATTTTGATTTTCTCTTATAACTTTTAACATACAATGTTTTATAAAATTATAAAAATACTGTTAGGATCAGTTTATTTTTCTCTACGTTTCGACCTAAGTTTCGTCAAAAACGGAGAGAGTTTAATTATAATATATTTTATTAATTTTAGGCGGTATTCTATATTAGTAACTGATCGTTCAAATAACGATTATTTCTAATAATTGTTTTATCCCATCTATTCGTTTAAAAAAACGCTAAAAAATTTTAAACGTTTATTTCTATTCTTATACTTTCGAATAATCATATTTATAAAATAAACTATTTTATATTATTAGTCGATACATTACATTTTTATTATTTTATTTTTGAGTAATAATATTTTAATTATAAATGAAAACGTTTTATTTATTTCTCAAAACATGATGTTACAACCACGAAGTACAGATTGTTCAAAAGCACATAGTATTCAAATGTAAATAACTCAAACATTTCATTTAAATTCAAAATATAAATCAAATCATTTAATAGCATCCAATACATAATAAAAACATACGAAACCCTAATCTATTACATTAAACATGTTTAAATAAGCTAACTAAGTCCAAAAGCTCTTATAGAAATCATAGTTTGCATTTTCATCTTAAACATGTTTAAAATCAATGTCAACTAAAAAAATTTGTTGAAGAAGGAGGGTGCATTTGGCAATTGGGTTTCCTCATGTAGTGTGGTGCGGCACATGTTAAAGAAATGCTGAGGCTCGATAATTAAAAATCAATTTTTTTCAATAAAGAAAAAACCTAACAACTCTTTTAAAAAATAAATTGTTTTTTAGTGCATGAGCAAATAAGGAATGTGTTTAATGTTGAAGGTAAAATATGTATGTGGAAAGAATTGGTAAAAAACTTGTATAACATACTAACTAAAATACATATGTTAAGAATTTGGAAAACAAACACTTTTTATTATTTTATTACATTTACTATCTTTTTATACTAATAATTGATTACAAAAAATATCACATGTCAATCTCTTATTATTTCAAAAATAAATAATTAATTTTAAATTTAAATATAAAACTCACATTAAATGTAATTAATAATGGGATTGGCTATTCACACACTCACCTTTTTTAATTCAACACCCCACCGACTCTATACGCCTCGTATAGATCTATACGATACGCCCCCGCGTATAGGTCTATAATACACGTATAGGTCCCCATCATTGGCACTAACACCCAATGATTGGTCACGTATAGAGCCGCATATAGGACCTATACGACGCGTATAGGTCTATACGCCTCGTATAGGTTCCCAATCATTGGCACTGACAATTTCTGACACCTAATGATTACCTCCCTATACGCCTAGTATAGACCTATACGAGGCGTATAAGGGGTGTGGGGTGGATGGGATGGGTGTGAATAACACAACCCTTAATAATATACATTGTTTCCAAAATACACTAATTATTATTAATTATTAATAATATGATAATAAATATTATTTATGTTTAATGTTACATATACATTAACAACATTTGTAATAAATTTTTATTTTTAAATTTTTTTAATATATAAAAGTATGACTTTTATTTTGTTATAAATTTTTATTTTTAAATATTATCTATGTTTAATGTTACATATACATGTTAACAACATTTGTTATAAATTTTTATTTTTAAATTCTTTTAATATATAAAAGTATGACTATTATTTTGATTATCTAAATTTATGAAGACATAATAAAAAAAACCCGTATATTTTCTTTCAAAAACATATATAATACACGGATTTATAACATACTTTGTTAATATATTATATTTATCAAAAACTAATGAAATACCAACAAAAGCATTTTTCCTACGTACCTGACTTGCGCCGATTGCCTCTTCACACCCTCCATATCCACCATTTTTATACACACTTCCATTTTTCCAATCATAAAATTCTCTATATTCTCTGATTCTGATTCCGTCGGAAGCAAAAGATGATGAAGAATGACCTCAAAACTCCACCTGAAACCGCCGTACAGCTGCCGGATCAGACCACCACCACCGCAACAACTAAGACCAACGCCGGGGCTGAATCCGGCACCATTACTGGACCTCTGGTTTCACTAACCTCCGCCAGAAAGTTTTCCCGAAACTACGACGCAATGCATATCGTTTTACGGTTTGTTAGCTTATCGGCGTCGTTGATTTCGGTTGCTGTCATGACTACCGCCGAGGAGAAATCAACTGTTTCGATTTATGGATTTGATCTCTCTCTTAACTCCAAGTGGTCGTTCTCTGGATCGTTTCAGTAAGTACTTTTTTCTCGAGATTGTGCGTTTGATTCGAATGCTTTCAGTTTCATTCATAAGCTCTTTTAAACAATTTCTTCATGCTATTCTGAAATCGAATTTATACTCTTCGAAGAACATGTCGTCGTGATTAGAAACTGACACGTGAATTTAGATTCAAGCGATCGCTTGATGTTATTGTGAATTTTGAATGTTTGACTCAAATAATTTCAGTTCTGCTTTTAAGCATCCTTCTAACAATTTCTTCATGCTAGCTATTGGAAACTGCAAATCGTGATTCAAATAGTCATGATTGATTCTTACACCTTATGGAACTCAGATTAGCCATTGACATGAGAATATGGATTTAGACAATCACTTGATGCTGTTGTGTAGTTGAATTCTTAATAATTTTGAATGTTTCGTTTTTTTTTTTTTTTTTTATTTTAGATAATCTGGATTGTTGTTCTTCCTGCTTGTTGACAGTCAAAAAGTCTGATTCAATTTTTCGATTTCTGAGCATGGATTATAGACAGTAGCAGCAGACAAACATAACGTTTAGGGTTTTCCTGATTTCACGAGCTTCATAGCTGCCCGTGATTCCAATATTCTTTTCAAATGGCATCTTAATGGACAACGACAAATTTGTCCAGATATGTGCATTCATTACTTGTACGATACGACCGTTATTATTTGTGTTAATTTGTTTTAAGTCACGATTCAATGGTTAACTATGTGTAGACGTCCACAAACCGGTTGACCTGCTCTCTCTGTTTTTTCCCTCGAGTGGGATTTGAACCCACGTCCGACTACCTGTTGAACTATAAAAGAGGCCGCTCTACCGCTGAGCTACCGAGGTGGGGCTTAAGACGGGAAATCTAAATCGGCACACACTTTTTTTCATTCATCAGCTGGTTATCGAAAACCGGTTTTGAAATAAATTTCATACCCGGTTCGGTTAATAATCAGTTTTCAAGCACTAAAACTAAAACCGATATGTAGCAGCAATCGATTGACCGCTAAATAAAGGATATTTTACTTAGGTGGACTGGTTAACCGGTTGATAACCAGTTTGGTTACTTGAAACTTGAACACGGTACATCAACTGTTGTTTATTCTAAAACCTACAACCGATTAAAAAAACCAGTTTGAAAACCGGTACCGTTTAACCAGTTTTTATAGAACTCATAATTTTCACACTTAAAAATCTTAAATCTACATCTTATGAGTTATATTAATTATGAGGCTTGAATTCTCACACATTTTTGTATCACTAGGCCAAAGGCTTTTTGATAAACAATTATATAATCTGTCTTGTATATATGTATCATGTTCTTTATCATTGTCATGTCTCTTTATTCAAAACTAATTATTATCTAGTTTACATTTAAGTTGAAAATAACTTGTTTACAATATGCTGATTATGAGCTTATGCTTGTTAGTTATATGAATTACACACAATATCATGCATATATATTCTAGCTGTTTTCAGTTGGTTTAG
The DNA here is from genome assembly GCA_009363875.1 of Mikania micrantha. NCBI lineage: Eukaryota > Viridiplantae > Streptophyta > Magnoliopsida > Asterales > Asteraceae > Mikania > Mikania micrantha. Next base: position 1,806,694 of record CM018684.1, read on the forward strand.
TTTGCATTATCAAGCTACCAATCAATGAGTAGTTAGAAAGTATACTTGTGAATTGTGATGAACAGAAAAGCAAAACACACGATTCGAATGAAGTTTTGGAATGTATTTCGTGTGGGTTTTAGTTGCATAAATTCATGTTCATTCAGTGATCACACGTTTTTGTCTATCGTTCGTTGACGAAACAACTTGAACTGATTTTTTGCAGGTATCTGGTTGGTGTATCAGCGGTTGTAGCGGTTCACTCTCTTCTTCAACTAATGATGACATTATCAAGAACGTTAAGAAAGGCGTCAATCTTTTCGACTAGAAACCACGCGTGGATCGTTTTTGCTAGCGATCAGGTACTCGTTTATGATATGCTTTAAGTCTAATATCGGGACACATATGTCCCATCGATTGGAAATAATATTATGGCCAAATAAAACCGGTTTGCCCACCTCTATTATATTGCTCAATACGTTCACGGATAATATTACTAATTTCGTCGGCTTGAATGGTTACTATGAGCATTTCTTAATTCTTTTTTGAAAAGAAAAAGCAAATAAATAAAAAATAATGCCTAAAGTAGAAGGACTAATCCGTTATTTGTTTCATCGTGGTCAATATGCCAATATTGGCACTAATAGTACGTAAATGTAACTCGTTCAAACAACTATTCGGAGTTCCTAGAGCTTCTTGTAAAGCTTGATAGAAAACCTGTTTTCAGACTTGATTACTGGCCTTTTGTTGTTCAAATTTTATAGTTTCATTTTTGTAATTTTCTAGTTGTTCCAAAATTATACAAGTTAGAATCAATCAAATTCAATTTCTAGAACAATGAATTAAATTTCTTAGCTCAATTGGGCCGTCAATGGCCCATCAGGCCATCCGATGCTATGTGTAACGTGTAGTTGTGGACACCGCTGTTGGCTCTTGTGCACCACGAGAAAAAGAAAAAGTAGTTTTTTTTTAGCCCGTGACTTATACCGATCTAAAGTTGACCCAATGACCGTTTAGCAATTAATCATTCAATCTTTTAGGCTTTGGCTAAGTATAGTGGTGGGAAAACCGGTTTTTTTATATTATTTTTTTCAGGCACTAAATCGGGTTTTGTTCTAGTCAGCAAAGTCAATAACCGGTTCTGGTTAGGGCTTGGTTTTTGACCAGTTCCTGTTTTTGACCAGTTATGGTTTAGACCGATTCTGGTTCCGATTATGATTTCTTTGAAAAACCAAAATCACCAATACCTGCCTGTTCGGATGAGATTGAAATTATTATCATTATCAAAATATTTGCTATTTTAATTTAATACAAAAACTAACATTGAAAAAATGTCTGTGCGCCCAACCTAGTAAGTTACTCGTCTATGGACCAACTATTTTGGTGATGACTAAAGACAAACGGAAATACATACATGTAGGTGTTTGCGTATGCGATGATGAGTGCTGGATCGGCTGCGACAGGTGTGACCAATTTGAACCGAACTGGAATCAAACATTCAAGTCTACCCAACTTCTGTAAGCCGTTGCATAGCTTTTGTGATCGTGTCGGGGTTTCAATTGCGTTTGCATTCTTCAACTGCTTCTTGCTAGCCATATCTGCTGTTCTTGATGTCCTTTGGTTAGCTAATTAGAGCCCGACCGATTAAGTTTGAGTTTTCAATACTAGTGTCTAGACTAGTTATGTAGTTATGTGTCGGGGGATATATTAAGTTACTGGAGACGATATGTCTACAAAAAAATATATATATGGATATATGCGATATTTAACTTCTCTCATATTTTTATTTTAACGCATTCTTTGATCTGTCTATTTTTATACATGTATAAAAGAGAGTTTTGAGGTGGTAAAATATCTATACGTACTTTGTATAAATTTATTTGCTTATTAAGTTAAAAATACGTATAGATTGATATGTGCAATTTTCTTAGGCATATTCAAATATTCCTTCCATGAGTCAGATTTGATGTCATATGCCATTTGATGAAGTTTTGCTTTGCAATTTAGAATATTACCAAAGTCCTTTTGTTGGATTTTATGAACGGATCCGGTAAGTTAGTGTAATTAACTAAGTTGTGACCCGTAAGAGTTACACCGTGAGCAATGAACATTAAATCCACTTAATTTGATTAACTGGTAATCACGTATGGTTTCATAATTTGTAATTGTTATAAATTATACAAGTTTAATTGTTTATTTATTTATCTAATTTAATTAAACTTTATTATTATCATTATTACTATTATTATTATTATTTTAATGCGGGTTGGATCCATTAAAAAGAGATTTTTACAGTAAAACCAATAAAATTTTGACATGTGACACGCTACAGATATAAAAACAAAAATCCAGTACAAAAAACATAATCCAGTACATAAAAAACCAAAAATACAATACAGAAAAAGAAAAAACTAGTACAAAAAAAGAATAATCCAGTACAGAAAAAAATAAAAATCCAGTACAAAAAAAATAAAAATGTAGTACAAAAAACAAAAATACAGTAAAAAACACAAGAAAAAAACATTACAAAAAACACAAAAATCTAGTATAAGAAAAATGAAGAACAAAAAAATAATCTAGTACAAAAAAAATGAGGTTATACCTAATTAAATTGTCATGCCAAATGCCAAACTGTTATTAGTTCTTACCCTTTTTCGGTAAAAATATATAATTATTTGATCTTTCCTCTATTTTTATGACTAATGTCATGTTGAGAATCTCTACAAGATCATGTAAGATTATATATATCTTGCATGTGAAGATTTGAGAAGATTGAACACTCCAAAAATATTTCTTGGTCTCCTCCCTTCATCTCTCTTGCCGTCTCCCTCACATCTTTCACCATATCCCACCTTCATCTTTTATTTAATGCTTGAATGATCAAGATTTTGAACAATCTTGATGGGTTTTAAAGCGGTGCAAGAAATGTTAAAGAAAAGAAACCTCTTCGTTTTTGAAAAGGTAATATTGGTGTAAGAAGAAACTAGTAGAAGATTAATAATCTTCATCCTACTTTCATACCACCACCTGCCTCCGTTGTGAACCAAGAACGTGTTCGTGTCTTGTTCTAGCATCCGTTCGTTGAACCTCAGTGTCTCAAACGGTTAACAATTAACCAAAAGGTATATATTTTCTCATCGGTAGATTAGATTAAATATTTTCTCATCGGTAGATCTTGATTGGCAATTTTAACTGTGAAAGTTTGAAACCATAATTCCGTTGCGTTAATATTAAATATGGAGTTAATATATTATCTGTCAAACTTGTTTTTATCTAAAAGTCAAACCGAAAAACACCTTTGATTCCCAACATATCTCTTGCATTATGTGCTACATTGAAAAACTTGTTATTTCTCTCTTAACTATTAGTAGGAATAGTTGTCTATTCATTTTGTAACGTTGCATAGTTGTATGAACATCTTACCACTAGAGATATTAAGAGCCTAAGAGGCATATTGTTGGGCCTTAGTGAGCAGTCAAAACAAAAAAGATAAAGCAGCCATGGATTAGACGATGTGCAACTTTACAATCTTTCTACGTAATAGGCAATGAACACGAAAGCTTAATAGGAGCCCCGGGGATTGGGGGTGGGAACTGCTTTATCACTTTTTTTTTTTTTTTTTTTTTTTTTTTGCAGTGTTAATTTTTAAGCTGAAAAGTTATTTTTTTTGTTTTAAATATTGATTTCGTCTCTTTCTTTCAAAAATTAACATGTATTGTGGTTTCTGTAAATTTCCGCTCCCTTTCAAAACGTTCAACCTTCGTCACTAAAAGTAGGTGTAACTTTCAGCTTCATTGATAGGAATTTGGGTTGCATTAGACTACCCGCAATGCTAAAGACCGCATTTATTACATGCATTCTAGTCATTACTGTCACATCAGCTTTTTACTCATTCTTCTCACATGCATTCTCTCTCCTCTTTTTAACTCCAACCCATTCTTTCAACATGCATTCACTCTCTTTCACATCGCCATTTCATTTTTAATTTTTTCTTTCAAACAAATTATTTAAAAAAATGATTTCTAAAGAGTGGGCCCACACTCTATGTGCACTTGGGTGCACTTGTAGAAGTGCAAGGAGAGAGAAATGCAGGGTGCTCCAATGCATCCATCAGAAATAAAAGTTGCCACGTGGGACATGCAAAGACCCTCATGTGCGCATTGGAGAAAGTCTTAGTTAGGATATTGTTGTGAAAGAAAAACGTTTAAATAAAGAATCCAATTTTGATCCTCTCAATTTTATAAACAACGTTTAGAAATATGGATATATATGTCACACCTCGCTAAAGTGGAAATACAAGGTTGCGACTCAAAGTGTAAGGATAGAACACATTGATCAAAGAGAAAACTAAAAATTACATTATTATATATGTCTTACAAAATAACTAATCAAGTTTCTTCGTTCTAAGTACAAGTCTGACTATGATAAACTAAAGCATCAAACTTATACAAAATCCATCAAACACAAATTTCCATACCATAGTTTAAATAGATGAGTCAAACTTTAATCACTGGGTTGTACCTGACAAACATATTGAAAACGGTCAACTATAAAAATAGTTGATGAGTTAGCAGGTTTAAAGACTCAATAAACAATTTTTAAATAAATACACATAACGATATATTCATGGTATGAGATAACAACCTAACCTTTAACGTACTATGCCCTAGCATAAACAATAGTGGATTTATGTATTCATTGGACATGAATTGTGATGAAATGTCCCAAATTGGCGCTACCAATTAATGAATAGGGTGTCAGCTAATAGCATTATCTATAAAGTCCCCGACTCATAACAAATAAGTTAAATGGTTGTAAGTTTTTATATACAGGGCCTTTTGTATAAAACAATCTCATTTAAAAATATATCAATAGAAATCATAACATGTACATAAGTAATAGAAGAAACATGTTTTTCATCCCAAATATATAAATAAGTAAAAAGGGGATTGCGTCACTACGATAACTCACTGAAATATGTAGTAATGAAGTAGAATTTAACAGTAAAACACCAATGCCGAATCCAATATATTAGTCCTACTTATGTCCTAAAATAAAATTTAGAACAACTTTAGTTTTATGATCTAACTTAATCTATAATTCAAATCTTATCTTGAATGAATACACTCGTTAATTAATATAGTCTAAAATAAAAACTGTCTATATTTAAACAATTTGACAAATTTAAATATTTGGGTTGTTTTTAATTGATCATACATGTGTTGAGATTTTGTATCTTTATTTGGGATTTTATGAAAACGACCTTACAAAATTTATGAAGCAGATATAATGCCAATTCTCAGGTAATTTCTCGGTTTTAAGTATATATAAACTATTTGAAGTAATGTTAATTTATATAAACTAGTGAGTTTGTTGTGGTGGTGGTGGGTGTAACGATGGTGGTGGTGGACGGTGTTGGGTGTGATTTGATAACAGGGGGCGACGGTGGAGGGCGCAGGTGAAGGTGTTGTTGCCGCCGGAGGTGGTCTGTGGTGGTGGTTGGCATGGTTGCCAGATGCGGTGGTTGCCGAAGGTGGTATATCTACACATTTTTTTTTGTTTTTTAATTATAAGGGGTATTTTAGTCATTTCACACACACTTAACATAAAAAGTTAACAGACATCCAACCCAGGGACAATCCATGTTACGTTTTTGCAAACTTTTTGGCCACCGTTGTAATTTCTTGAAGTTAGGGACCATCAATGCAATCGGGGTAAACCGCAGGGACCATCCGTGTAATTAACTCCAATATACACACACACCAAAACAGGAGAAAATTTATCTTAAGAAGTTACCAAATTGTGCTTCTACAACATCTATATTGTAATGGTATATGATTGTAGGTAATAAATATATTTGTTTAATATTTTCAAAGTATATATATAGAATACGTGGGAGCCGCTGTTAAAAAAAATGTGTGGGACCCATTTTACTATTCCTCTTCATCTTATTTAATAATATATATAATTTGTATTTTATATTAAATACTATATATATGTAAGTAGCTGAAATTTATTCCATAAATTATGTTAGTTAACATAATTTAATAAAATATTAGATATTAAATTTATATCATTTAAATTATATAAAATAATGTAAATATATGTAATCTTATTTTAAACTTTAGGAATTTTATTTCTGTGAAATAAAGATTTTAATTAGGTTTATAGTTTATTTATTTTCTTTTGCATTTTTAGTCTTTGAATATGTCTTATTAAGATAAAAACTCAATATAATATATATATGATTCAAAATTTTTAAAATTTATATCGTAATCTTTTCTTTGATAAATAATGATTCTGTGAATCTTTCAGATTTTTAAAAGTTCGTTTGTATATATATTTCATATTTTTGAGCATTATTAACTAGATAAAATATAAATAGATAGAAAATAAACTCTGAAAATTATGAAAATTTGTCAAAAATTTTAATTTATTATTTAAAGTCTACTATAAAATTTATAATTTTTTGAATTTTTTAAAGATCGTTATCTTAATTTCTCTCAAAATTTCGGCATTATAACGGCTTAATTTTTTGTACTTCTCCATTTTATTAAATTTCAAATCAACACATATAATTTGTTTCATCTTTAAACATGGTCAAATAATATAATAACAACCCATATGAATATTTATGTAAAAATATCAATTCTTTTTGCAAAGAATGCTATTTTTAAACTTAATGTACAAGTTTATAAAGCATCTTTTGTTTTTAAATCTTATTTTTAAGTTATAAAACTTTTTAATCAGTTTTTATTTCATGAATTTTTACATATAAAAGATATCATTAGTGATATATGATGATGATTATAATATGGGCAAACCAAAATTTTGTAACATGATAATTTGAGTTAAATGCCAAAATGGTCCCTGTGTTTATATCAAAATTGCCAATTTAGTCCCTAAATAATTTTTGTTGCCATTTTAGTCCTTATGTTTCAGTTTTATTGCCAATGTAGTCCCTCCGTCTAAATTTGAAGACGGAATCTGTTAACTAATCACGTGAGACGCACAAGGAGGGACAATATGGTCTTTTGACACACACAAAGCCGGGTTACATAAACCCTATCGTCCCCAAATTTATCATCTTTGCCGTTCTCGTCCTTGTGTTTAGGGTTTTCCTCCATCGACGCAGCAACATGAGTTCGTTATCATCCAACGCACATTTGGTCCTTTTCAACTATGGTGCCTCGACTATGATCAAGACATCATGGACCTAACAGAATCCTGGATGGCGCTTCTTCTGTTGTGTAAGTTTTTCTTCGTAATCTTGTTCTTCATGCTCTTGATCTTGACGTTGTTGTTCAACAAACGATGATGTTGTTCAGCAAACTTTGATGTTCAGCAGACATCAAAACGATGATGTTGTTCTGGCATTTAACTCTGATAATTTTTAACAACATGCATGTACATGTTGTTGACATACTTTTAATCAAAGTTTTGGTTTGATCCTAGATTATCATCTTGATTCTTAGAACATGTAAACATGTTTATATTTATAATCTCACAAACACTTTGTGATTAAATGCAAGAAAATGAAGATTAAAGTGTAGAGAATGAGCAAGAACAATTGTTTAAACATCATTTCTCCAGACACTTTGTGATTTTATAATCTCACAAACACTTTGTGATTAAATGCAAGAAAATGAAGATTAAATTGTAGAAAATGAGCAAGAACAATTGTTTAAACATGATTTCTCCACTAGATCATTGAAACCAAATTATGTAGGTGTGATACCTTTGTAGACCAGCCCTTGAAACTTATTAGAAATCCTTAGTTCATGTTGATTATGGATGAAGTTCTTGTATGAGAGAGAGAGAGTAGTAAGAAAATGGATTTATGATGAAAGGATGAAATGGTAAAAAAAGTAAATAAATTTGAAGGGTGTATGTATGCTCGTCTATGATCAAGTAGAGAAAAAAAAAAGTTAAATTAAAATTATAAAAAATTGGAAAGTGTGATGAGGTGATGTTATTTTGCATGGTGGATTAAATGATGATTATGTTTGTATAGTGGAATTATAAACTATGTGGTGTTTAAGAGATTAAATGTATGAATTAGAAAAATTAGTGATAATCAACTTTGTTAACTAGAGACGATTTAGAAATTGAATTGTCAATAATAGGTTACTCAGTTAAAACGTGGTATAAAGTGGGTAAAAATGAGTTACTGTAGATATATTTTGGTTACATAAAATTTTCTAAAAATTATCTTAATTACTAAAAAAATAATTTCAAATAAACTGACTAAATAGTTTCATGAAATGTTACCACCTTATTTATCGTTTATTTATTTTGTTAATTAAAATGTTTGGCTTTAAAATATAAAATCATATCTTACTGTCATAACTTAGTTTGGTACTTAAAATTAGTTAATTTTCTAAATTTATGTTCTAACACATATGATATTTTATAATTCATATAGTAAAATAAAAATTTAAGAAAGAAGAAAATCTGTAAAATTTTGAGGATGTTACAATATAAATGCTTTTGTTCAAAGCGTTAGAGGAGGTTCAAAGCGGAGCCGCCAAGAAATGTCGTGTTCTGCGTGTTTCCGAATGTAGATCTCGATATGATGCAGGTTTGATCTAATGTTATATAAGATTAATGTTGTGGTGGAAGGAGACCTTGAAAAGATGTAACCTTTTAGTGGAAAGGACAAATATCAAAGTTGACCTTGAAACGAAGGGATGTAACCTTTGGGTATCAAAGTTGACTAATGATGAGGCAAACACATCTCATAGACCTGCTCATAATAATTTCAAAACTCACAACCCCTAAAACATAGCCGATCTAGCCCTTGTCACGACCTTCGGACCATTCTGGTTCCCGACCGGTGCCCTCGAGAACTTATCGCTTGTGGATCCCCCTACCCTTAGAATTTCTGATCTCAAGACGAGATGCCATGGACAATGAGCAAGTACCTATTACTTAACGTCATATGTATTCTCAACGTATACATTAGAACACTTATTATACACGAGTGCTCATTTAATCCTCTTATTTATAGCAAAATTTCAATAAATTCTTCATTAAACTCAATTGATAGAGGTATTGTCTCTTAGATGGAAGTCATTAGTTCAAATCTAGGCAAAAAGTTTATTATCTGGAAGTAAGTTTACGAGTATGATATATTTGTCGCTCTAAAACAATAAATGTATAATCTATTGACTATATCATATATCATTTGCAAAATTATAAGTTACATGCCAAAATCAAATCTCTCATCACGAACTCTATACAAATTTCGCATAAAATCATACGAATATGTTACGAATATAATAAAAAAAATTACTCAAGAAATCCTTCTCATCGGCAACTAAATGGTTGAAATAAAAAAAATACTCAAATCTCTAAGCAGATATCAATTTTATATGAAAACAAATAAATCACAGTTACCTTCTCCGAACACACTTTTATTAGGAGATACACACACACACATAGGATTGTGAACAAATAATAATCCACTCTTAAAACATTAACCCAGATAACTTTGTCAAGATGAAGCCAAATCTTGAATTTTTTTTGAACATCAATGTAAGACATATACAACACTTTCTTCTTTTGTGAGTTTGCGAAAATTCTAAACCGTTTGAGACGTAACATCGTTCTAAGTTTTACACATAAAACGGTTACAGTGCTGTAAATGAAAAACTTACAACGATTTTACGTCTCAAACGGTGATGACTTTTCGCAAACTCATAAATGAAGAAAGTGTGGTAGATGTCTTACAATAATGTTCAAAAATATCTAAAATTTGGTTTCATCTTGATGGATTATTTCGGGTTAATGTTGTAAGAGTGTGTTATTATTTAAACATTACCCTAGTCATCTTAGTTTTCTTAGGTTGTCTTTATGTATCTACTCTTTAGTTTATATAACCAATTCTTTACAAAATCATTTATAACCAACTTTATTGTTCTTTCTAAAGTCTTTAGTTATTTTTTTAGTTAGAGTTTAATATTAGCTTTCTTGTCCCTAGATTCGATACTCGGGTTTGCCTTTGTTATATTGTACACACCTGAGACACTTGTTTGTAGTGCGTTGTTCGGTATACTTATTTGTGTTATACTTCAATCATGTTAGCCATTAGATTTATATATATACACCTTCTGAATCGACTCATCATTGACTGACAAGTGGAGTTTGGTGTGCGATTGAGGTGATAGGCATACTATTAAATGGATTAGGCTATGTGTTATCATGTGTGAGTGGGACGTGAGAGGGGCCGATAACTCCCCGTTGGCGCCCTCCCTCAACTACATAGGGCGTGAAAGGGGCGTGAGGGGCTCACTTGTGACAGCCCTCATGGCATGAAAGAGGAAGAAAAGGGTGAAGAAAAGGGGGAATAAGGGTGACCACCATCACGCAGCCCCTCACCACGCCCCGGCCACGCCCCTATGTAGTGGGGAGGGGGCAAGGGGGTGTGACCGGCCCCGCTCACGCCTCACTTACGTTACGCTAACACATAGTGTGACACCCCGTAAATTCCAGGTCCGCATTCTATTTAATTAAATGTTTATTTAATTGATAGTTATACACGTGGCACTAGAATTAGTTTAATTTGGTGTGACACGTGGCATGACAGTACGAACGTTGACACAAACACGATAATTCGGTGAATTATCGCAACACGCACACACGTGTCTAAAAAAACACGAATGTTGGTGAACGATTAGCACATCGTGTAACAAAACGCTAGAAACATCACGAAATGCTCAAACATTGAACTTAGAAGTTCAAACGAAGTCGAACGATAGACTGTAAGCGTGAAAAAGGCGACGAACGGATCAAACCATTGAAATTGGGCCTATTGGGCTCTTCTAGGGCCCGTCGCGGTACGCTAAGGACCCTGGAGATGCCCATGGTGGTACGCGATGGGTGGACGGGGGATTTTGAATCCCGAAATCCATCGCGGTACGCGGAGAGGATCTTAGACCCTCTCGGCGGTACGCGACGACACCCAGACGCCAAATCTTTATAAAACCAAGAACATCATGCCTTCTCTACACTTTCTAATCATTTCTCCCGAACTTGCACTCTTCCTCTCGACTTCTTCTTCTCCAAAACCTCTGTAACAGCCCCTGGAAGCCATTAGAGACCACATTTGGAGCTTGGGAAACTTAGAGAACTCAAGGGGGAAGGACTTCTAAGCTTGAGCACCACCACTTTCTTCTTGTTCTTGTCAAATCCAACGAACCAGGAGTCCAAGAAGCTGATTGAGCATCATCTCAGGGATTTGGAAGCACTAGAAGGTAGTTTCTATGGTCAGAATGCTCTCTATTCACACACAAACACACATGCAAGCTCACAAACACACATGCAAGAGCATGAGGTGCACATGCACGAATTTTCTATGATTTGAATCTGGGTTTATGGTTAAATCTACTGATAATGATGATCTATAATGTTATTGTGGTGATTCATAACGATCCATGGTGACATGTATGTGAAAACTATATGATTTGGTCATAACTAGATGAGATACTTGCATGCATGTATAATCTAAAGTGTTTTAGATGAATTTGATGTTATAGAAATGATTCTTGATATTGTTTGAGTACATTTGCAAGATTAGAACATGATTTTTTATGGTCAAAATGGATTATTTGAGATTCTTTCTAAATATAGTAACTTTTTAGTTACATTTTGATGCTGATGATGAGATTGTGAACATGCATGCACATGGATTTACTATTTGGATGATAATATGATGATTAAAATGCTAAGGAATTGATATGGGATTGTTTTGGGTCATTTTTGGCCTAGTTACTATTTTTAGTAACTTTTCTAGTCGAAATGTTGATAAATAATAATTTGGTCTAGATTGGTAGGTTTAGATGATGTTAAATGGCATGATATGATGATTATTTGATATGAAAATGGGTTAGGAAGGTTTAGGATAACCATTTGAATGATATTTATCATAGTTACTATATTTAGTAACTTTAATTTGAGAAATGTCGATCTAGAGATGCTAGGTATATTTTGAACTTGATAAATGACTTAATATGACTTAAAATAAGTATTGCATGCTAAGTTAGATGGTTTCCGATGATAATCTTGCTAAATCTAGAAACTTTCCTTTTTAGGAAACTTTTATATGACTTGTATGCTTATTTGATTTAATATAACAAAGTGATATGTGTTAACATGATCACGTAGGACATAACAAGCATGCTAGAACTTTAAAAATGATATGTGTTGAGAAACTTGTCATAAATGAAAACTTACTATATATAGTAAGTTGTCCAAGGACGCGAATTGCACGTTTTGCACACGACGAGCACAATCACGTATGTTACACGATTCACACGATCAATGTGGACCAACATGAGCAAACACGGTCAATATGGACCGACACGGACAAACATGAACAACCGAGAGTTGTTGAGCACAAACACGAACACAAACACGGCCACTTGCACGAACTCACGTATGGTATACGATATAGGTAGCGGGTGACCGACACATCTTCAAGCGGGAGCTTCCGCATTTGATTTACGATCATCACAAGGTGAGTTTACGGCCCCTCTTTACTCTTTTACAAGCTTTTCAAATAGGGGGAGAATACTTGTTGAATCGAGTCTAAACATTTATGCTATTACAAACATTTTATGTGTATGCTGGTTTATTAGACAAACATTAAGTGTTGTAATCGTAACAAGCTCTCACAAAGTCTTACCGTTAATGTACGAAAAACGAGGTGAGTTTGAATGGTTCCATTTGGGTGTGACGAACCCCACGTGGCACAATACTGATTGGAGGTCGGGACACGTGAAATTTCGACCTATCTTGCTATGTTATTACGAGACATAGCGGAGGCGAGGACTAACAAGTCTAGTTCGGTAGTGACACACTGACACTTGGAACCTAGGGCTCGATACTAACATTATGATAAACAGCTTGACACATGTTTTCTTATTATATATGTATATCAAAACCTGTAAACTCACCAACCTTGTGTTGACACTTTCTTTTTAAACATGTATTCTCAGGTAACTAGCTGCGTATGGAACATGATGCACTCTTAAGGACTGAGCTTAGGATCACGTGCATTTACATTCTGATTTATGAACAAACAATTTTCATTATGTATTGTAATACATTATGTAGTGTCTATTCCGCTGCAATTTAAACAACTTATATTTCCGCTGCAAACTGTTATGTTTAGCTTTTATGACAAACACTGTGTTTTGAAAACGCATATATAGGTGTTATATATGACCATGAGCTGCGATTCTAGCCACGTCACACCCATGTGGACTGACATCACACGTGAGAATTTGAGGGTGTGACACATAGTCTAAATTCTCCATCACTCCACGTCATCACCACCTTTATTCAATATTATATTATTTGAACTTTATTTTTTTAATTATAAATTAAATTAAAAAAAGACATAATATTATTAAAAAAATTAATATTACAAAATAAAATAAAAAAATAAATAATAAAAAAATTAAACAACATAATAAAAAAACTGTAAAATAAATTTAACTACTTTTTAAAAAAAACTTCATATTTTCTCTTCAATTTTTCCAGACACATGTTCAACCAAATCGCCTTTAAGCAAGTCATGTCACCCTCACGCCCCTGTGTAATGGGGGGAGGGCGCCACCAGGGCGCGACCGGTGCCCCTTACGTCTCTCTCACGTGGCACAACACTAGCCTACACACATAGCCTTAGAGAGAGAGAGAGAGAGAGAGAGAGAGAATCACTCTCATAGATTTTTGTATTTTTTTGAACGGCAATTTGTATTATTGACGTGTCATGGACGCACCCGATCATTTCCACATTCAATAGGAGGAAACCCACAATATATGAGAGAAAACCCTAGCCTAGCATAAAACCTCTATTTTGTCCACACCAAGACTTGAACCCGTGGCTACAGCTTAGCGAAATTTATTAATATTCAAACATTATCCATATTATCTATACGTCATACACATGTTAAACCAAACACATTAAAAACACATCATTTTTATTTATACATATTTTTTAAACATTTTTATATAAATCTTACTTTAGGAGACAACACAAACAGATGTCACAGGTTTCCAACAAATTCAATTATTTTATATAAATAAGAAAAGGAAATCAACGAAGGCAAATAAATGGAAGGAACTAACCTTTTTTCAGAAATCAAAAAAGTACGATCCTAAAGTATTTAGCAGAAGTATTATCTAAGGCCATGTGTTATGGTGTGACCACCATCACTCTACGTAGGCGTCACATGGGCGTCATATAATCAACCAACACCATCACCCCCTTATCACTTCATATCATATTTTCCTATGTTACCATCACTTCCTCATCACTCCACGTAATCACCACCTTTTTCAATATTTTATTATTTGATTTTTATTTTTTCAAATATAAATTACATCAAAAAAACACCTAATATAATTAAAAATATATTATTTTTTTGGTTGAAAAAAGGTCGTCACCGACGGGTGCGTTTTGGTTGGAAAAAAGGTGGTTGTGGGTACCAATTTGAGAAAGTTAGAAATTAGTTCGGATTTGGATTGTTTGGATCGAGTTGAGGTCGGTAACAATTTATAAACGGGTTAAAGTATGGATTGTTTGGGTTGTTTGGATCCATAGTAGTGTATAATTTTTGAAGATTTGAAAGAGTTTTTAAGAATTTTTGAGAGAATTTTGAAAGAATTTGGAAGATTTTTGAATGGGTTGGATGAATTTATATAGGTTTAATTTAATTTAATTTTTTATTTTTTTTCTATCCCAACGGCTATGTTACCATTATTTTATTTTATTTTATTTTTTTCCCAACGGCTATGTTCAGTTATTTTTTTATTATTTTTTTTCTTTCCCCATCACCCCGTGAGGGGTCTCACGATATTGCCCACCACTTGTCCATCACGCCCCTGTGTTATGGGGGTGGGGCACGAAGAGGGCGTGACCCAGACGCATCACGCCTGGGTCACATACCACAACACATGGCCTAACAGTCCTACATGTATTGAAAATGGATGGCATGCATTACTAAGCAAACTACCAACCTTATTTCGTAAACACACCCATTTGTCGCCCTTGTATATGGTTAAACAAACTTCCGGATATTCGAATTTCAGATATTTCGGGTACGGATTTTTGGATATTACGTGTTCGGATTTGAATACAGATTTTTTTTTAACACCTCTATTCATAATCATTACTTTTTAATATTCATGTAATAGAATAAAATTTTGTCAAGTCAAAAAAATAAAAGAAATCGTAGCACTTGTTATTCAAAAAGTGTAGTCCCTATGATTGATAGGATGATAATTTAGTGGTTAGAGGCATGCAATATAAAATGAACAGATATAACTATTTGTTATATATTTATATGTAATCAATCACTCGACCAATCTATTATGATATTTTTCATAAAAATAAAATAAATAAAATTATTAACAATAAAATACTTTTTTAGTAATAAATTATTATTATAGAATTTCTGTGAAGTGGTTGCAGTTGCCATTATATATTTATGATATTTTGATCTAATTATTGTTCTTTTCTAAATAAAGATTGTCTTTGAAGATTTGATTATTTCATAATGATGAAACTAACGAAAGCATGCTTTGCTTACTCTAAGCCCACTTTGTCATTTATAAAAATTTTAAAAATAACAAAAAACTTCAAATAACTTTAATATGACAACACTTTTTGCTAAAACTTTAATTTGACACACTTTTTACTGTTTTTCTATAAAGCTTCAAATTTTTCTCAAGTACGTGAAATATTTATCAAACATGTAAAAATTTATAAAAAAATCTAGAAAGTTTGAAAGTACACTTTGCGTCCGGTTTATGATCATTTACAAACACAATAAAATTTTCAAATTCTATTATATATCTACTACAATTTAAACTGAAAGGTCGGTGAATAATGTTTTTTTTTTAATTTTTTTCAACATCTTTTCTATTTCTATTTGATTTTTTCTAACTTTTTTTTCATTTGTGCTTAATCTTTTTTTTTTTGTTTATTTTCTTTAAGTTTTTTCTTTTATATAATCTTAGTACGTCTATTTAAATCTTTGATAATTCGCCTTTAAATTTTGTAAAACTTCATTTTACCCTCTCATGTCATAAAATTAAAAGTTTATCTTTAAAGTTAATATCAAAAATTTTATGTCTAATTATAGTATCCGCTTTGATTCATACAGCTACTATGGTAACAATAGCCCAACTTGTTGACTGACGACTATTACCTGCTTACAGTACTTAACGTGGCTCATTTGACGACGCTCTTCGAAGCTTCGATTTGGAGGCTTGGGCCCTCTGTCCCACACATATATCCGGAAGCAAGTGTAGTTCACCGGTTCCACCAAATGCTAATACCAACTATGATTTCCACAAAATGCTAGTCGAGTATCCACTATGGCCCCTTCTACAACATGTTGTTGTCGCCATTGTTTCTCCATGGACAATGTCACCTAAATCGTCTTTTTAGTCTTCATCATTTAATCTCAAAAGAAAAGTCCTTCCTTAAAAGTCTAAACCAAGGCATTCCTCGAGAAATTGGAATTTCTGTCAGGCTATGCTATTCTTACTTCCATGGATGGCTATGGCGGTTCCCTAGCGGCTTTGGCAACCAGCGTAGGAGGTGTGATGTACATGCACTCATTTCAAGAGGGTGCAACACTTCTCAATTTGGGCTTTTGGTTGCTTTTGACGGATTGCTTGTCATAAAATTTAAAGTTTATCTTTAAAGTTAATATCAATACTTTTATGACGAATTACAAACATTTTGGTTTATATCTAAAATTTGTAAAATATCAGCTTGGACCACTAAAGTTTTTATAGTTTAGAGTTTACCTCTATAATCAATTTGAAGTGACGATGAAAATTAGCAAATGGCCACTTTTAATTCTTCAATTTTTACAAATTTTAAGTTTCGTTCTTAAACTTTTAGATTTTTATCCCAATTATTGCCACTCACCAATTCTAATCCTTTTACTCAATAAATTTAAGTTTAATTCATAAACATTTAAGTTTGTCTCTAAACTTTGTAAAATATTAAGTTTGTCTCTAAACTTTGTAAAATAATTTCACTCACTCAAGTTTTTAAAATTTACAGTTTATGCCTACAAACAAACCAACTTACACAGTACATTATTAATTTTCAGTAAGGTCTTGAACTTCTATCCCATTTAGAATAGAGTGACTGTTTCGAAGGAGTCCCCGACTCAAAGGTATATTTTGAAGTTTATACCTACACTCAATCTTTTAACTTTTATATTTTATTCTTAAACTTTTAAGTTCCTTGGGTTTTTAAAGTGTCCTTGGGTTTTGATTCATTGCAGGTTTAATTGCTAGATTAAATTAAAATGTTAGTTAAATGTTGTAACACATTAATTAACATCAATTAATATAAATAGTCTATGAATTCAAACCATTTATTTAAACACTAAAAAATAATTCGTACCTAATAAATTATTCACTCAAGATTGATTAATATAAATAATTCAAGTGTTTAAAAAATCTCATCTGGTTAATGTTTACACTAACCAGTTTGTGCTATTTTTTAATTTTTGGTTAATGATTTAATAAGAATACAACTGTATTAGATTACTTCAAGAGATAATACAGATTATTTAATAATGTTTAAATAGTTAGTTTGGATTCATGGATTATCATATGAATCGATCTTAAACAATCAAGTTCCAACATTTAACATATAATTGTAATTTGATATGAGGACTAAATCTGAAACTGATCAAACAATATGTATCATTTATGCAATATTTTCACAAATGTTTATGTTAACTTTGTAATTTTTTAATGTTGGAGACCAAACATGCAATCTGACTAAACCGTAGGAACCATGTGTGTAGTAATAAAACATTTATAATAAAATCCTAATGACCAAACCAACAATCTAATGACCAAACCAACAATCTAATCAAATCAGAAGAATTATTTACGCAATTAACTCTTACATATAGTAATAAAAATAACAAATTAAAGTTTTTCTTGTGTTGTAGAATAATTTCATTTAAGAAAAGAAACAAAAAAAATATACAAACACATTAAATGTTTATTTTTATTACGGTAGGATATTTTTCACTTAGTTTGCATGTAACACGCTCACACTACAACGAAAATCACCTATAGTGACGACAATTGTCGTCACAATTGTCGTCCCTATTAATCTCGCTCTTTTAGAACCATATTCTTGTAGTGTCATGTATTACACGGGGATTCGAAAAATTATATAAGTGATACAACTTGGTAATCTTTATAATAAAATAAAGTTTGAAACACAAGAGAGATTTGGAAATTTTGGAAATTTTAAATTTAGAAAATTATATTTAACATACCAATGAGATTTGAAAATTTTGAATTTTTAGATATTTAATTGAAATTGAAAATTTTGGCATGATTGGAAATATTTAAAGAAAATAAATATTCGGTTTTATTTTAAAACTAAAAGTTTGACTAATTATACTTATGAAATGAAATTAATTTTTAAAATGTTAATGACAAATGTAATGTATATATTCTTATAAAACGACACATGGCAAATATGGTATGGATAGAGACATCATGTGACCAACTATTAGTCTTTTATTATATAGTATATGTTTAATATTTTCTACTCATAAATTACTCCAAACAAAATTTCACTTTTGTTTAAATATAACCGTGACTCCTGTTTAATAGAGTTAAGACTTAAAACTTTGCTAACACAATCTTAGAAATTTAACTACTCAATCTAGATCCTTTATTTTTTTTATTTTTCATATTCTTTTTAATCAACAATAATTAATAATTTTATACTTACTAATTTGCATGCATTAACATTTTTTAAGAATTACAACAAAAAAAGAGAGAATTTTATTATCTTTAATTTAAGTATAATATTTGTTATAATGTTTTTGATCTTTTTTAATGTGGTACATTATTAGACACATATGTGTAAGATTTGATTTTTATAATCTAATTTAAGATAAGTGTAAGATTATGATCACATGTGTAAAGTTATGTATAATTTATACATTTGTTAAATTATTAATTATTTGGTTAATTTTTTCGAGTTCATGATTTGGTTTTAAGTAAACATATGTAAAATTATTTTTTTCTCGTATAAAACTGTGTGTCTATACTATATAATAAAAGAATAACAAAATAATCAAGTGATGTCATTCTAACCTTTTCACGTCACATATGCCATGAGTTGTCTTTCTAGGTTATTCATATAACATATTTGACAAATTTAAAAATTAATTTCAATTAATAAAATTAAGTCAAACTTCCAAATTAAAAAAAGTCAATATTGATCGTAAAGTTATATATAATATATATGATGTGTTGTTAAACACATCCAGTTTTTAAGTGAATTTGAGTTGATTTTAGTTTGTAAATATGTCGTTTAAGGTTATTTTTAGTTTCTTTTTACATTTTATGGTTTTACAGGTTTGTCAAATGAAATGAGCGGAAGTCGAGGCTAAAACACGAGAGAATCGAGCCCCGAGTGAATATAAAAGAAAAAGACAAATTTGTCAAGATTTGGAAGGCTTGGCGGTATGCCAAGAAGAAATTTTCAACCCTCGGCGGTACGCCAAGGATTTCGGGATGAGCCCGATAGTTTTGTGTGTCACGGTACGCCAAGAGGGTTAATTTGATCCTCGATGGTACGCGACGGCCTTTAAAATTTGAAAAAGCTAACCCTAATTCGAGAATTAAAAAGGGAAGCTTTCCAGTCGCAATAAAAAGCAGGTTTGGCCATTTTTTGATCCAAGGAGAAATTTTGAAGATCTTGGAGGCATTTGGAGAGCTTTGGATTGCTAAGGATTGCTAGGAAGCTAGATATTGGTTGAACACACTTTGGTTACTTCTTGTTTCTCGTTTGTTCTTCATTTCAAGTATTTTCAGTACATTTTAATCTATTGTTTTTGATTGTTATTGACTAAGAATGATGTGTATTGCCTAGATCTTTGTTTCTACTTAGGTAGGATGTTTGTTTGATTGAATATTGGTTACTATTGATTATTGGTTTGATCATTGATGGAAATACTTTTGTAACAGATCTTATTATGTCATTTTGATGAGTTTTGCATGCTTAATCTTGATTATATCAGTTATTATCATGTTCCATACGTGTTTATTAAATGTCTTTCGGTGTTAGACGTGTATTAGGTCATTGACTTTGTGTCATGACTAGTTTGTGGCTTGTTTGATATCACCAGCCATAGGAAAAGATTTGATTGATGTTCTTAGGGTTTTGTATGTGTCCAAGTCTAGAAATCCGGAAGGTGATAGACTTGTTGGGTGATATTTAGCATTAGGATTTTCGTAGTAACTACCCGGAAGGGATGTTTCTTTGAAAGTCTTTGTGTTATTGTCATTTCGTGTCAAATTAGACAACTTAAGATTACTCCTTGCATCTTTGGTGTATTGAGACAAGAAAATCAGGAATGTGACTTGTCTGTTTGAATACAAAAGTGTTGTTGGAAAAATCCGGGAGGTGATTCAACTAACTAGTGTGTGTATTGCAAGATTAGGGTTTTCTTAGTTGGTTATGTCTGGTAAATGATCCAGAATCCATTAGGTTCTCTATATTTTGCTGTTTAAGATCCTAGTTACATCGTGTCAACCAAAGTCAATAGTTTTCAGTAATCACAAATAGTAATCCAACCTAAGTAGAGTTTTCTTCATTCGTTAAGGGTTTTTCTAAAATTCGTGTATCGTTTCTTTCAGTTAAATTTGTTAATCTGTTTTTAAGGTTTAATATTGGTTAAACTGTCTTTTCCAATTTAATTAGGATAATAAGCTTAATTAATTTAATTAATTCTCATTTTTATTCAAAACCTCCCCTCTTTGTTTTAAATCATTTTCTAGTCTTGTTTCGTTAGATCAGTGTCTCTTGGGTTCGATATCCGGACTTCCATTAACTATTCTGCAATCGATGATCATAAGCATGTTGTGATATATGGGTTATTAGAGTAACAGAGATGATTGAGCATGGAAGTTCTTAGGGGAGCAAAGTTATGTTGTCATAAGCATTTTGTGCTCACGTATAGGTTTTTAGGGAATCGACAGACATGGAAAGCATCTTATGATCATCGAAGACCCTAGGCTGTCTCAACGATTTTGGAGACCCCATGCGAACTTAAAACTTGGGGCCAAACCGATATTACTTTATTATTTGGGTTCGAAAATACTTGTATGTTCGTTTATTTGATTTTTAGTATATGAAAGTTCGTCAATATTTGTATGTTTGTCAACATTTTTAGGTTCATCATAATTTAAAGATTTGTTAAGGACTAAAAGTTTTGAATGTCATCAAAATTTATATGATTATCTAGAATTTAAAGATTCATTAAGGTTTGAATGTTTATCAAAATTATGAGTTCTTACTTTTTCAACAATTTTATTATTAACCGAATTTAGTCGAAACCGAACCATAACTGTTGATTAACCGATTAATGGTTAAACGGTCAATTAGTTATGGTTATGTATATAGATTTAGAATTAACCGAAGTATCGATTTTGGTTATGGAAATGAACATAACAGCATTGAACCAAACTATGCTCGACTCTATTAACCAAACGAAGCAACACTTGATTTTCTCAAAAGAGTAGGCAACACTTAATTAAACTAACCACAAAACTTGATTTTCTCAATCTTCATTTGCCCTTCACTACTAACTGCTTCTATGTTATTTTCTTTTACTCTTTTTACCTGTATTTTTTAAAATATCTCTTCTGGTCATGTTTTCATAAAATATATCTTAAACCTCCAAAAATGGTATATTTTTGTTTTAAGTGTTTTGTTTTAAGTGTTTTGCATCAAGACATATCACATAAGGCTCATCCTTTGTGCTTGAACCTTTGATAGCTATGAAGGTAAGGGTGTTTGTTATTCAAATCTTTACTTTATTTATTAAGACCGGCTATCATAGAATATTGTTTTTCATCCTCATTTCATTAATACAGGTTCTTGTAAACTTACACAAACAACTAAGATTAATGTACTGCATTAGAGTCGGCTCAAGTTTTTCGACGACCCGATGCAAATACAAAAATTGATTCCCTTTTCGTAAACAATTTTTGCATGTGCTAAAAAA
The DNA here is from genome assembly GCA_009363875.1 of Mikania micrantha. Classification (NCBI taxonomy): domain Eukaryota; kingdom Viridiplantae; phylum Streptophyta; class Magnoliopsida; order Asterales; family Asteraceae; genus Mikania; species Mikania micrantha. Next base: position 1,828,752 of record CM018684.1, read on the forward strand.
TTATGGTTCGTAAATTCGAAAAAACACAAGAGTATGTTATGTCTTTATTTACATAAGTTTACTTATAATTACAGTTAACAAATGATAATTGTAAATGATATAAATAAAGAAGGCTAGAAAATATAATACTTCGTAATACATAATATTTTATCTGTCATATGTATTAAATTGCTTGCTATTACCACTAGAAAGCTTGTCTAAATAGTTCTGTTATACCGTTAATAAAAGATTTATTACAATGTCTAGTAAAAGTAAAACAAAAACGTACAAGGTGTAATTAATTTGGAAAGAGAGAAGCTTAAATAAACTCTCTCTTTAATAATATGAGTGGATTTTTAATTTTTCATATTCAAAATGACAAAAAATAAACTTGAATAATAAACCTAACATAACCCGAGTGATTGGGACCCTAGGCAATTGCCTCTATATTTAGAAAGGTGAGCCGGCCTTGGCGCACATTAAAATGTTTTTTTAGCAGAGCCCTCACACAATGGTACGTGAGTATAGTGAAATATTATTTATTAATTGGTTACATGATATTATTATTTTTAAAATGTTAATTTGGCATTTTCAAATAAAGTTATATATGTCACTAAAATATATATATTTATAAAAATTAAAAATAAAACATGACCGTTACAAGTAAGAACCAACATGATATAGAGCTGTCTTTTGACGTGAAAATAGAGTTTAAATTACATTTTTTTTTGAACGGCTATTTTTTTTTTAATTACATACAAAATGTTACATCAAAGAGAGCCTATTTTTGTCTTTTAATTTCAACACGTTGCATCCAAATCATGACGTTGAGTCCATATTCCTCCCCCCAATTATTACCCTGATTATTAAACATATACTACAAATAAAAAATAATTTATTAAATTGTTTTTTTTACTATCATATAAAAAATACTTCATTTATATTTTCTTTATTAACCGGCTTCCACGGTTAGTGGTTACACCATATTTGTGGTGCACACATATGTGTGAGCTCTTAAGGAGGCAAAGTAAAATTGCACTTATAATGTTATTTTACATATTTTATGAAAATAACGTTAAAAATGTTGGGATGACCAACTTCAAACGATAACTGAGCCGGAGAATCCTTCGGAGCAGTCTCTCTATCCCAACTGGGATAGGGGTAATGTTTGTGTCTATTCTTCCCCCAGACCCTACTAAAAAGTGGAAATATACTGGGTAAGTTTGTTTGTTTGTTTGTAACCGACTTTCACGGTTCAGTTACAATTATACATTAATTAATATCCAAATATATATAGGTTTCAATTGAGAACTAATAAGTTTTATGTAACTAAAAAAACATTTTTAGACACATGTTTAAAGAGATATAAAAGTAATTTTTCTTTAAAATAAGGAAAATTACTTTTATATATGTCTGAAAAGTTTTGTTATAATGTTCTTAAATAAGATAATATAGTTGATGCTTTATTCTTCTTTATAAATCAAATAAAATTTCAAATTTGTATTAACTAAAATATTATTTAATTTATTAATTGAAATTAATTTGAATCTACCCAACTTTAATGTCTACGGCTAATCGGACTAACAGAACCATCTTTTCTAATTAATGAATTAACCTACTCATCTATAATCAGGTTTAACCTCTAAGAAAGTGGTGTAATGGCGTAGCGGTTTAAGTAAAAGATAGACAACTTCGATCTCTTAAGTTTAATTTTCACTGAGAACGATTTTCTTTATAGACTACCGACCCGGTTGGCTTCGTCAGCCAGTTTATGAAAATATAAAAACGCAAACATTAAACCAAATGCTCACCTTCAAAACTTACCATCTTAAAAATGAAAACCTTTATGCAAATACCATTTATTTATATAATTATATACAAAATAGCACAAAACAAAGATAATTATAAAAAATAAAATAAAAAATCTTGTATCTTTATATTTTACAGTGTATATATCGTATAACTTTCATTATATTACAACAACATTAATTAACTACTAGTAATTAGTCCCATATTAATCTATTGCCATCGGAGATGTAATCCATAAAACCATCAACGTCTGTCATGGACCATGACGACGGATGCCACCAGCTTTCCACCAAGTCAACCATCAGCAACTCATTTGGTGATTCCGGTGAGTCCAAACACCCTTCTAAACTCGGCAACTCGATGATCTCATCGAGTTCCTCCACCGGATTTGAATCCGTTGATAGAGGTTGTGTTGGAGTTCCTGTGAACTCAAACATAGCTGCTGCTTTTGCAGCGGCTTCTTGCACGTGACGAGGAGAAAGAGAAACAGGACGAGGCAACAAGTCTTTGAGTTCCGGGAAGTTCAAAATGGCAGATTTACCTGTTAACAGTTATAACTTTAAAATGTAAACAAGATACGTATTTGTAAGGAAGGGGTTATCTACACGTACACCTCAAAAACATATTTTAACACCTTCTGTCGTAGTGGTCACTACGGGGCGTATAATGGTCTAATCATTGGCACTGATACCCAATGATTGCCTCTCTATACTAAAGGTGGGCAAAAAAACCGGTTTGGGCTTACAAACCGGTTTTAAAACCGGTATTCTAACATTCTCAAACCGGTTCCATCCAAACCGGTTCTCAAACCGGTCCGAACAGCGGTTTGGCATAGGTTTGACATCATCATCACCCAAACCCGTTTCAAAACCGGTTTCAACCCCTCCAAACCGGTTTCAAACCTATCCAAACCGGCTCTATAGGTTTGACATCCTCATCTCGCCAGACCGGTTTCCAAACCGAACCGGTTTTCACCCAAATCGGTTTTGACTATCTGTTGATCAAACCGATTCAGTTTTCAAACCGAACTGGTTTGAAGAAAAAAAACTGGTTTGTGCATCCATACTCTATACGCTTCGTATTGACCAATACATGACATATAGGGGTGTGAGGTGTGTCAGTGGGGTGTGTGAATAACACCACCCATTTATAAATAGCTATACTAATAAAAACACGTGAAAAAAGACATTTTTACTTTATACTTGTACTCTTTTGTACGTCTATGACATTACTCTTCTATGATGTAAGCTTGACAAAATGAATCGGGTTGGGTCGAATAACAAGTTAGAATATGTTTGGATTATGATAAGTTTTAAGCAAAATTAATTTGGGTTTGATTGATTCATTTTTAGAAAATATCAATTTAGTTCAAGTTAAAATGAGTTATAACTAAACAAATATTTTATTTGCATAATCTTTAGTAATTTTATTATCAAATATATTATTAATCATTTTTACCTATTTTAACCAGAATAGTAGAAAAATATATTTTTTGATTATATTATCGAAACAACTTACATCAAAACAGCAGGTAGACGGGCAACAAGCTGCGCCGCCAACAATTATTTATTCATGCTTTGACTCTAGATTGATAGGTGTACTAAGAGGCAAATAATTAAAAAAAAATGTTTTGTAAACCACGAAAATAAATTGATATTTATTTTTTTAAAGAGAGATGATAAGGGGGTTGTGTTTAATATTGCCGGAAAAAGTGTTGCATAGGTGTCTTTAATTAAAGCAAAGCAAAAGCAAGGCATTAACATCCACGTGATTTTACACTTCAAATTAATTATGTTTATACTTATTTTTCTAAAACACGAGTATATCAATCAAAATCTATTTACCAGTTTTTTCAATCGTCAAATACAATTTATTATAAAAAAGCAGTCGATATTAATAAATTTTTCCAATTCAGTTTTTAAACTAAATAAATTTTGTTCTGGTTTGATTTTGGAGTTGGTTATAAGAGACCTTCAAAAACCAAATAAAATAAATCAATTAAACAGGAAAAAACAAAAAAAAAAAAATCTAACAAATAATTATGAAACTTCGTTTTTTGAAGTAAAAAAATAAGGTTTGGAGGTTTGAATAATTTAGCAAATGTTTTGAGTTTAATCGATAAGAGTCCAGCAACTCGTTCAAAAATGTCGTTAAAAGACTACCAAACAACGTAATTTTTTTGATAAAACTATTAAAAACATATCATACAACCAACCTAACAACTCAGTGATTATTATTAGCTAGAAGTATGAAAATATAAAATATTTGTTGTTAAAAAAAAATAAAAAATAAGATAAAAAAAAAAACCAAGGTGGTCGATGTTACCTTTGATGGACAAGGCGGCGACGTCGTGAGCTTTGGCGGCCATCTCCGGCGTTGAAAAGGTCCCCAGCCAAATGCGCGCCTTCTTCCGTGGTTGCCGGATCTCCGACACCCATTTTCCCCAACTCCGCATTCGAACTCCCCGGAAAACAGGGTGTTTGTAGCTCACATCTTTCCGCTTTCTTTTCTTCTTCTCCGCCACCGGCTGTACGTCGACGACCGTCGCGTGCGGCGGAGCTGACCTTGAATCAGAAGAAGATGATAATGATGATGATGATGATGAAGAATCGGGTTCGGAAGTTTGAGCCATTGATGGGGTTTTGATGAAAAGTTTAGCTTGGTAGGGAGTATGCTATATATTATATATGTAGGGAAGGGATGTAAGTGTACGGAATATTCGAGACTGGCGTTTTCGATGTCATTTTGTTTAAAAAAAAACACAAAATTAAGATGTTTTAGGGACTCTCGAAGTTTATTTACGGTTTTACCTAAAAATCGGATCATAAACACCCTTAATAAGGGATCGTCTAAGCTTGCAGTAAAAGAATAAATCAAAAAGACATTAAGAAAAAATGTAAGTTCTCAAAGAAATAAAAAACCCCAAATTTTAATGTCATTTAGGGCGCTCAAATTGCTTGAGCCCTCCCTATCTGTTAATAATTCATAATATTTTAATAATTAAAAGGTAATCTTAACTTTTATAAGATAAAAAGTAATATTAATGTAGCTTCTTAATCATTAAGATTTAATATTATCGGATAATCATTAAAAACTATATCCATTAAAATGTAATCTTATTAAAATTATACAAAACAACCCTTAGTCTTCAATCGAAAGAAATTTTTAATTCTATCAATAATACAAAGAGAAGTTGATATTACTAATCGATCATCTATTTGCTCATAATACTTTATAATTTAACTAGGTTAAATCCAATGTAACACACGGGTTGAAAACTAAAACATTGTATACATTGTAAGAAAACTTGTTTTTGGGTAAATTACGGTTTTGGCACATGTGGTTTGAGTGTTTTAACAATTTCGGTCCAAAATATAATCTTCTATCAATTCAGCTCCTGTAGTTTAGACAAGTAACATTTTTGGCCCCTAGCTATAGTTAGATTTTAAACCAAAACCGTTATAATAATCAAGTTTGAGGGGCCAAAACCAATTGTTGTTTAAACCATAGGAGCTGAATTAATAGAAATTCTATTTTGGGCCAAAATAATTAAAACAATCAAACCACAGTGGCCAAAACTGTAATTTACTCCTTGTTTTCAATAAAATTTGACTTTTAATAAAATTATTGCTTTTTATAAAACTTATATATTTTTTTCTAAATTAGTACAGGCTTAAGATATTATCTGCTTTTTAAAATTTTCATTTTTAGAAAAATTTCATATGTTATAAACTTTTCTTGAATTGTGTTTTTTAATAAGAAGGATTTTATTTTGAATTTATTAGAAACTATTTTATAATATTAAAAGATATATAATAGTATTAGTCATTAAATTAATAATTATTTGATAAAATAGAGAATTTATCATCATTTAATACGAAAGATAATTAATTGAAGATACATAAAAGTGACACATGTCAATGTTAGTTTAACAAATTGACATGTGGCAAAAATTATCTTTATTTATTATAATAGTAAGATATGATAACGTAATAAGTAATAATTTTCATTTTTTTTTTACTTTTTTTGTTAAAAGTAATTGCAAAATATTTATCAAATATCTGATTTCTAATTAATTTCACTTTGTATGTTTTTTTGTATTTTGTTCAATATCATCATTGTTAGCGAAATCTAATATAAAGAAAGTATAAGTCTTTGATGACTGTGTTACTAAAACTGCTTTTAGAAAATAAAAGTTGAAGTTAGAATTATCGTTGATCAAACATTTATTATATGTTATTATTGAGTTATAGTTTATATTATTAAAATCAAAAATTTTTAATATAAAGTATTCTTTATTAGGTTAATAATAACTCATACCGATAATTTGACATATTAGAGTTTGAAGTTTTATTTTATTTATCGATGGCGTGCAATCATGCCAGCATAATCTCCGTTATTGTTTTCAGAACAGATTTGAATATCAAATTGATCGCATAATGTCATGTGATTTATAAAAATTGAAGTAATTAGCATATGAGATTAATTTGGTTTGCCTAACTTGGCTCTCGATTCGAATGAAAACAATACAAAAGACATAACTAGACCAGTTTGTCACATGGTTTTTGGTTTAATCAGCTGATTAATTCATAAAATCATTAATCATCATATGTTTATGCTTAGATTTTCAATCTATCTTATATATAATTGAAAATATTTTTCTCCGTTGCTCATAATTCAAAACAACACAACGTAAATTTATGATAATCAAAAGAGTGAAATTGTACCAATTATAAACGTTATCGATTAAATTGGTAATAGAGTAAAGTTTGGATGTGTCTAAATAAAAATATAACTTGTTTTTTATCTTAAGAAAATATATATGGTGGTTTTACACGTGGCATAATTGGTGTGGGACTCGCATATAATGGAGCACAATAATTCATATTCATATAAAATAATAAAATATAATATTTTGATTTATTAATTCAAAATAAATATCCGTTGGGGCAACCGACATCCTTTGTTTTTCTTTTCTTTTGCCCGTTACGCCGTTGAATCTTTCAGCCATCTCGAACCTTTGTTTGGAAAAGATAAAGGTAGTTAAACTTCAAAATCTTGTAAAATACGTATCAAATGATAATATTATTAAGAAAAAATTGAATACGGAACTGTTAACCACCTAACTTAGGTGCAAAACCAATCAAACCGATGTAGTTTTGTTTAATTTTTCTTTTTGCAAGGAGGGGTTCAAGTTTTACTTAATAAGATGGTGTAAGTCTTAAGTTAGATGAAACAAAATGCATCTTGTTTAAACATGTGTTTGTATGTGTGGCCTTTAACAAGGCCGGCTCAACATAACAAAAAAAAAGCCCTATCTTAGGGTCCTAAAAATCCAAAGGCCTCAAATTTTCGGAATAAATTGGGTTTTTTTTTTAGTAGATTATGATTATATAGTACAATTTTTGGTTGATTTCATATTTGTAATTAATAAAATTTTCAAAATAGGTGGGTTGGGTCGGGCTGGGTAGCAAGTTGGAATGAGTTCGGGTAGAATGAGCGTGTGTCATGATGAGTTTTAATCAAAAATTACCTTGGGTTTAAATAAGTCATTTTTAAAAAGTTTCAATTTATTTCAACTTAACATAATTTTTAGGTTACTCTGCTTGACCCATGTTATGCTAAGTTGTTACCCTTTTCAACTCGTTGGATGTTATGGTGTTAACAATTTAAACCCAAAATATAATAATAGTTCACCTAAATCGACCAATTTATTTTGTTTTATGTCAAGATTGTCATGCTAGTAATTAACGTACAAATTTTGTTTGAGATTTATATTTTTTGTTGTTTCTTTTTCATGACAATTTACACGTTTTGTGTTTCAAACTTGAAGATCGTTTTTATTTACAGTCGAAAGAGGCATCGATTTTTATACCTGCTTTTCAACTCGTTGGATGTTATGGTGTTAACAATTTAAACCCAAAATATAATAATAGTTCACCTAAATCGACCAATTTATTTTGTTTTATGTCAAGATTGTCATGCTAGTAATTAACGTACAAATTTTGTTTGAGATTTATATTTTTTGTTGTTTCTTTTTCATGACAATTTACACGTTTTGTGTTTCAAACTTGAAGATCGTTTTTATTTACAGTAGAAAGAGGCATCGATTTTTATACCTGCTTTGGACCATCAAAAGGCTTGAGACGACCCTGGCCTTTAAAATTGTTTGAAGGTTTCTTTAATTGGATCATACCTTAACTTTTTTAAGAAATTAATTATAAATTTTTATTTTAAGGTTGTTTTCTGTAATTATTTTTAATAAAAAATGTAATCCATTAAATGAATAAATATAAAAAGCGATCTATGTAATTTACTTTTTTTTTTTTTAAACAAAGAGACTATTTACTAAAAAAAGGTATAATCATCACCATAATTTACAAATCATCTCTTTTAAAAAGGTAGAGACCATAATGATATTTTATAAATTATATCTTCAAAAAAAGGTAGAGACCATCACGATATTTTACAAATTATGATATCAATAATAATGAGAATCTATATCTATACTATATAATACATCAAAGTTTTGGTGGGACACATGTCATCATTCTAAACAACTTAAAAAGTAGTTTTCCTGCTTTTCTATCATATTAATTGTTTGTAAATTATCTTTTATTAGATTTTCATTTTTCTTATTTCTCTTGTATTAAATAATAACAAATTTATTCAATTTAACAAATAAAATTATTACATCATAATTCATATTATTTATTTTTTTGTAGAAAGTCTTTGAAAAATATGTAATATGTTATTTACAATAAATAATTTTAAGATTTATATTTAACATGTGTAATACACATGTTTTTACCTAGTGTATAATGTATGCATCACCAACACCCTCTCATGCTTCCATTCCTTTAATCTTAGTGATTTTAATTAAGAGGGTGTTTGTTTTTTCCAAAAAGGTCTGCATGACCTCTTATGTCTGCGCTGCGCAGACACGGGCAGAGGTTGGACCTCTACAGACCGTTTGTTTTCTCGCAAACATTTAATTAAAAAACGTCTGCGCGTCCTCTTCTTGGCGCAGACGTGAACCAACATCTTCAAACCTCTTCCAGCCTACTCCCCCATTTTCAGCCCTTCGACCGAACTCCTCCACCGCCCTGCTCGCCGTCGCCACCCTACTCACCATCGCCGCCCTACTCCACCGACGTCACCGTCGCCGAACTCCTACATGCCTTCGACCGCCATACTCCACCGACGTCGCAGACCTACTCCTCTGTTTCCTCCACTGCCGTTTGATCGAGGGTTCCTTCGTTCGTGATTCCGCCTCAAGCAACCACCGATCGCAACTACTTTTAGATCGAAGATTGCGGATTAGGGTTTTAGATCGTTAGGGTTTTAGAACGAGTGTTCGATCGAGGGTTCCGGTCGTCGCCCCTGGTTCATCCTGCTTCATCCGCCTCAAGCAAACACCTGGTTCGAACAAGGGTTCCAGTGGGGAAGAGGATCATAAACCTGGTTCGATCGAGGTGATGATGACAGTGGCGTATTTGCTCGTGCCCTACCTCCGATGGTGATGGTGACAGTGGTGCATTTGACGGTGGTGGCTCAAGTTAGGACAGGGGAAGGGAGTGGGAAAGAGTTTTGAAGAGGTTAAAAAACAAATCATCTTTTTCCCTTTTCTTGCAGGGGTTTGGTCCATCTCTTCAGCAAATGAGGTTTGTAGACGTGGTCCGCAGACTGCAGATGTTTTACCTCTGAAAAAACAAACACCACCTAAGTGTTTGAAGCAAAAGACCACCCAAAGAGGTATGAGAATTATGTTATAGAAGTTTTAGACATATCTCATACCTCAAAATTAAACCCACATATACGATTTTTAGATTTATACATGACTCATAGTAAAAGACTTAAAAATAATATTCGTAAATATACACAGTTTAAGTCATCATTATGTAATGAAACTAGGGGTTTACCCCGTACGTTGCGGCGGTAACCTCGTATTGAACAAAAAAACACAATATCGACCCAATTAAAATTCTACAAAAAAAATATTGAGGCATACTACATTGTCAGTATGGGTATTCGACCACAATGGCGATGACAACATCACGGATATTAAATGTAGATGAAAAAACCAGTTGTAACTGGTGTTAATTCGTCCTAAAACAATAGATTGAATCATTGCAAAAGCAAATGTCAATTTCAAGGAATACAAATCTAAATATCATGGTTGTAGAAGTCGCTAGGTGTTAGTCGGCGGCGAGGTACCGCCTAGGGATTAATCGGCGCTAGGCGGATTGGAATTTTTATATGTAATTTTACAAATATTATATACACACATTAATATCAATAATTTAATATAATACTTCAAATATATTAAAAAATAAACTTAAACATACTAAGTCAAGTACTTCAAATTACAAACTTAAACACAAAATTCTGAGTTTATAGATGGATTTCGATATTTAGTGGCAGGGTTCAATGTTTCAGATGTTGGATTTGATGTTTTAGAGACATATTAAGTATTTAGGGTGGAGAAATGTCTCGAATAATCACATATCTGGATCATTTTTACTCGAAAAAAGCCAAAAAAACCAAAAAAACCAAAAAAAAGGCCGCCTAGGCACCGTCTAGGGCAAAATCGAGAAGGAATCCGAGCGTCTAACGCCTAGGCGCCGCTTAGGCGGCCGCCTAGGCCGATTTTTACAACCTTGCTAAATATAAGCATACAATGTTAAAAGTTTTCTTGCCGATATGGGTGTTCAATATTCACGACAATGGTTACAACATCACGAATATCAAAACGCAGATAAAAAACCACCCGCAACGGCTGTTAACCCATCCTAAAACAATAAATTGAACCGTAACAAAAGCTAGTGTCAATCATAAGGAATACGACCGCAAAATATAAGCGCACCAAAAAAACAATTTGTTTCAAGTATTTGGACAACAATTATTTCGCACCTTTTATTCTTGTAAACCAAACATAACCTTGATACGTCAACTTGATTCTTGAAACCTAAATACGTTTATTGTTTTTAGTGTATAAGTGGAAAACAAAGAAAACAGATGTTACTCCAGGGACTTGAACACGGGCAAGTGAAGGCTAAGAATCTAAGATACAAAAGTTTTATAGCTTCTGCTGTTCATACTACATGATTTTATATAAAACAAAAATTAAAAAAATTAATATCACTATTCACGATTCACAAAAATATATAGGAATAATATCATATATCTCCTTATTAAACATCAAAATTACATATATCCCCAATGTTAAACTAAAATTACAAATATCCAAATGTTCCATAATTGCCCTTAGTAAGGTGAAAAATGTAAGTTTATTTTGTTAGTTCATTAAGGGTAAAATAGGAAATACATGATTTGTTTTTAATGAAATGGATAAATATGTAATATATTTTGTTTAGAAAGGGAAAATATATAATTAAGTTTTATGATTGGGTAGATATGTAATAAATGGTTTTAGAAAGGAGATATATGTAATTGACCATATATATATATGTATAACATAATTGTCACTTAGATTTGCACCAAAACTGATACCAAAACTAATTAATTAGCTGTCGTCGATAAGCTTACAAGTTACAACTTTAACTTTCAAAGAAACTTTGTGAAAAATATTTTTCAGGACAACAATTAGCACTTTTAACTTTTTCAGTAATTTAGCTTTTGAAAATCTATTATTGTCTTAAGTAGTTTAAGACTAATGTAAATGAACCATAACTATGTAACCCTACTTCAAATATATTGACCCCGTTAGAAATTGTTATGATGGATGAGTTTTGATTCATCTCATGGTTCGATGATGGCTTACATGCTTTTAGTGTTTAAGGTTGAAAAGACTTCTGTTGTAATAAAGTTAGGTTTTGGGAGGACTATAATGGTGACTTGGTTAATTCAACTAATTCAATTTTGGTATGTGACTAGGGAGACTTGATATTGGATTTTCGCTTTTCCTCTTTGGTTATCGTTTCAGTTTTTGAATTATGATGCTAAGTAAATATTGATACTGTAATCCGTTTATTTTATGCATACAACGTGTTCGATAAAATGCTTGAGAGACAAAAAAATATGACTATTTGATTACTTCTGATGGGTTATGATGATAAACTAGTATTCATTTAAGCAAGATGTTTTTTTTGACGATATAGTTTGACAAATTTATCTTTCAATGGTAACAACTCTGGTCCTAAAATATTTCATTTTATTTGTTTTTCCAATCTCTTTTCTTTCATCGATATGAAACATAATATTAGTGTACTTTTTCATGATTTGAATTTCTATGTTTTAAATTTTGTTATTTTTGAGTGTTTTAACGTATCATGTATAGTGGTTTTGGTTAGATTTATTCATGTGAACTTAACTATGACAAGGAATTAGTATTTTTTTTTCTCTCTCTCTTTCTATTGCTATTCTGTTATACTATCATTTTTGTTTTTTGTGAATGGATAATTTTTGTTTTGTTTAATCCATCTTTTGGTGCTTTTAGAGTAGGTTTTATGTATGTTGAGGGGTATTGTGTGAAATCTATTTCTTACAACTTAAAAAATGAAAATGTTTTATTTTATTTTAAATTACTTTTCATGAGGATATGATGATGAGTTTGAATATAGCCATATATTTCATCTTATAGCTTGTTCGAATTCAAATTAACTAGATTTAAAGCTGTTAGAACCCTTTAGATCAAAGATACAAGTCCCATCTAGGGATATAAATATCAGAATACCGTTCACAAAATAAACAGATACTTTTATTATTCAATTACTAGAATTACAATTCAGAAAATACACAATGAAAAATACATTATTACAAAAAACATAAAAGTGCTAAAATTTAAATTACAAGAAAGAAATATAGTACAAGATGAAACAAGTTCTAAAATTTAAATTAAAAATAAGAAGCATAGCATAAGATAAAACGAATTAAAATGAGTTTGGTGGCTGAGGATTTCTGTTCAACAAAGGTCCCTTAAAACAGATTTCAGGCCACCCAGGTGAACAACCATATTCATGGCCAATTCATTACAATTGCCCACTAACAAGCAGGAGAACTTTTGAACACTCCTTTATGATATGCACTTTATCTCCTAGCGATTAGTAGACGCGATGTCCATGAACCAATCTTTGTTTACTTAGTCGTTATTACATGCCACACAATACTCTTCCTGGTATGGTTAACCCCTCATTTTCGTTTCCGTTATGGTCATGAAACACTAGCCTGGTTCTGCAAAAGCTCTAGGATTTGCGCCCCCTACAAATCCATTCGAAGCAACACCACTTCTCTCTCACATAGGTGATTTCATACAAATCTTAAAAAGCCGTATGCTTATCCTTCATTGCTATCATTGATTTGATAAATGAATGAACTAGGAAGTATTCAACTCCCTTTATATTTGAGGTACTCCCCCACAGTGTCCTTAATTCATACAATTAGGTTGTCCTATTGAGCCTAGGTCATGGGATCTCTAATCTTTTGGGATAGGTTTTCCTTTGTACAAACTTTTCGAAGGGCTATAGTTTAACCTCACATAGTCAATTGAGATAACTCCCATTGAGAGTAGTTGTCGTATCGTATTGTGTCTACGTCGAATGTGCCGTGATTTGCCATTATACTTTGCACTTTGAGCTCTACCAATAGCCGATTGGCAATCACAATGTATGCAAATACCCGACATAGGCTTTGGCCATCCTGGAACCTCTTTCACAAATTGATGTAGCCATTCTGCTTCTTCTCCATCTTTATCTAAAGCTATAAACTCATATTCCAGCGTAGATCTAGCTATAAGAGATTGCTTGGACGACTTCTAGGCTATAGCTGCTCCACTAAGGGTGAACACATAACCACTTGTGGGAATCTTTCATATCGGATATCCAGTTCGTATCACTGTAAACTTCTACAACAGCTGGATCTCGGCCATTATGCAGCCCATATTTTCTTGTGTATCTTATGTACCTTAGTAATCTTGTCATGCTCTTCCAATGTTCAGAGCTCAGATTACTAGAATATCTACTTAGCCTGCTCACAACATATGCTAGGTCTAGTCGTGTACATGTCATCAGATACATCAGACTACAAATAATCCTTGAATACTCTAAATGAACAACACCCTCGCCTCTATTTTTTAATAGATGTTGGGTGGTATCTACTAGAGTTTGAGCCACACTCGTATCCCACGCATTGAACTTTTCAAGGACTGTATCCACATAGTGAGATTGACTCAACACAAGACTATTTTGGGTTCTATTGATCTTTATACCAAGAATCAAATCAGATAGACCCATGTCTTTCATGTCAAATCTCGCTTTTAACATGTCTTTAGTAGATTTGATCATCTTATCATCATTTCCCACGATAAGCATATCATCTACTTAAAGACATAATATCACATAATCTCTCGTTGTGTTTTTCCTGTAAACACACTTGTCGCATTCATTAATTTTGAAACCAGTGTTAAGCATAACTTGGTCAAGATTTTGATGCCATTGTTTTTGAGCTTGCATCAAGCCATACAATGACTTGACTAATTTACAAATTTTCCTTCTTGGCCAGGAGCTGAGAAACCCTCAGGTTGCTCCATGGAAATCTCCTCTTCTAAATCCCCATTTAAAAAAGAGGTTTTAGCATCCATTTGGTAACTTCCAAATTTCTTAAATCCGTTGTTGCAAGCACCAACCTTATAGAGGTTATTCTAGTCATGGAGAGTAAGTCTCAAAGTAATCTACTCCTTCTTTTTGTCTAAATTCTTTGATCACTAACCTTTCTTTGTACTTATCAATGAAACCATCAGCTTTCATCTTCTTTTCGAATATCCATCGATATCCAAGTGGTTTACACCATGGTGGAAAATCTACTAGCTCCCAAGTATGGTTTTATAAGATAGAATCAATTTCATTCTTGATCGTCTCTTTACATTGAGGTCCTTCCGAAGAGGTGACTGCTTCACGATAGGTTTTGGGCTTTCCCTCAACCATAAAAGTAAGAAAATCAGGTCCAAAACGTTTTTCAATCCTTTGCTTTTTACTTCTTCTTGGCTCAACCTCTTCAGCCTCTAATTGATCTTGATCCTTATCATGAACAATCTCATCAACTGTTGTTGATGAACATGGGAGTTTCTTTTTCAAACAAGGAAACACTTCTTCGATGAATCATGCATTCCTTGACTCCATTATAGTATTCTTGTATATTTCAGGATTCTTTGAATCATTAAAAAAACGATATGCACTACTATGATGAGCGTAACCAATGAATACACAATCCACGGTTTTGGTTCCTATTCTTTGAGCCTTTGGTGGTGGAACCACCAACTTTGCTAGGCACCCCCACACTTTCAAGTATTTATAAGATGGTTTTCTGCCCATCCATAACTCATAAGGAGTTACATCCTTTTTCTTGAAAGGTATCTTGTTTAACTGATAAGTAGCCGATAAAATGGCTTCCCCTCACATGTCCTGGCTTATTTCAGAACTTAACAACATGGCATTCATCATTTTTTCAATGTACGATTTTTTCGTTAAGCAACGCCATTTTGTTGTGGAGAATAAGGAGCAACACATTCGTCTATGATTCCACTTTGTACACAAATGTCAGCAAATGGTGAAGCATATTCACATCCTCTATCGCTCCTTAAAACTTTTATCCTTTTGTTAAGTTGATTCTCAACCTCAGTTTTATACAAGACAAACTTGTCAATTGTTTCATCCTTACTTTTTACTAAGTATACAAAGCAATATATAGTACTATCATCAATGAAAGTGATGAAGTACTTGTTTCCACCTCTTGTGGGAGTTGATGTTAAATCACACACATCAGTGTGAATTAGATCAAGGGGTTCGGTTATTTTTTCAACCGTTTAAAGGATGATCTTGTTTGTTTTGTTTCAACACATGTTGTACATTTATATTTTGAATCAATGGAAAATTTTGGAATGCAATCTAATTTAATCAAACAATGTATCGAATTGAAATTAACATGACCTAAACGACCATGCCAAACATTAGATGACTCAATCACATAAGCATAAGTAGAAGCATTTTCATTTATGTTCTCAACCTTAGCTATTACATTGAGTTTAAACATTCCATTTTTGGCACAACACTTACCAACAAAACATTCCACGCTTAGTTAAAACAAATTTATCAGACTCAAAGACTAAACGAAAACCATGTTTGTGAAGCAACCGTCCTGACACGAGGCTCTTGCGTACATCAGGAACATAGAGCACGTTGCTCAAAGTGAGCTCCTTCCCCAAAGTCCACTTTAAGATCACACAACCTTCACCCTTGACATAGACAGTTGTTGCATTCCCAATGTACAGCTTTGAGTCACCCACCGCCTCTTTAAACGTACTAAAGAGGGCCTGAAGGACACACATGGCGGGGGAGCACCAGTGTCAACCCACCAACCCTTAGGGCCATTTGACACCAAGTTTATCTCCTCCATTATAGTAGTGATGTCAGAGACCATAACAACTAGAGGCATATCGTCCTCCATCATATGTGCTTGGTCCTGTTTAGGAGCTTTGCACTTATCAGCACGGTGACCATGTTCACCACAATTGTAGCATTTCCCCTTAAATAGGAAAACCTACTTCTTCACACCACCTATTTTCAGCCCAAGGTCCACAACATTGCCTTTGCACTTGCCCTTGCCCTTGTAGTTGTCAATTTTCTTTTTGTACCCACAAAAAGATTGACCATGCTCCACCATATTAGCTTTTGGAGAAAATAGTTGTGTAATTTTAAGAGCCAATCTATTATCTTCCTCAATTCGAAGACGGACCACAAAGTCCTCTGCTGCCATTTTCTTTTGCTTATGTTTTAGGTAATTCTTAAATTCACCAAATTTGGAGGCAACTTTTCAATCATGACAACAACTTGAAATGTCTCACTAAGAGTCATCCCCTTGACTTGGGCAGTATGGGTACCAACTAATGGTCCCATTGGTGTCGAAGATAAAACAGGTTGAGTAATCATTTCTGAAACAAAAGGGGAAATGCAAACGAAGCAAGTCAGATTTTCAGAAATAAGGTTTGCACAAAACCAAAGTTTAAACTAAACTTTTTAACTCAAACATAGTTATCTGATTTCATGCGACGTTTGCATGACTTGTTTTGGCCTAATAGGTTAAGACACTCTCTCCAAGAATCCCAAGGAAAGCAAGACAGGTCCCTTGGCTGTTTGGGATATATGTGAATTGCTTTCTTATACAGGAAACTTAGATAACGATGTCCATCCTTACGGTTACTACATGTTCGCCACTTAGAATTTAAACTTTGACGAGCTTAATTTATCAAAATAATTTGTGGTTTACAAAAACCGTATGGTTTACACAAAATCAAAATCAAATTTTACTAAAATTTGACACTTATTTGAGGAATTATGGTTTACACAAAACCGACCCTAAAATTGAATTTTTATTTATTTATTTTTTTTAAACATCAACCGTTTTATAATTTTCAGTTTCTATATAATAGACATTTTTTTAACACGCTCGTTAGAAATAAACAATCATAAATATCGTTTCTAAAACTCGTAGTTAAGAAAAAGGAACAGATTCGAATATGTTTGTTAAATAAACGTTAACAAAATGGTTTATAAAAGTTTTGGTTTATAGAAAAAAAATTGAATTACATAAACCAAACTTTGTTAACAATTATCAAAATAGAAAATAATTAGTTATTGTAACATCTGTGACGGAAACGCCACCGGAACAGTGAGCTGAACAGTAAACGCACAGTAACTCAGGTACAAACTACGTAAACTATTGTTATGCTACTAATATCATGATGCTTGATATTAAACTATTATGCTATTGTTTCTGAAATCTGATTAAACTTAAAAGTTTAACAGTTAGAAACATGTCAGACAACACAGTGTTGAAACATAGATGCTTGATTTGATGCTACAGTGTATAAACGTATGCGAGGTTAAACAAAACAAACACATAACGGTTGTTGTTACAGAATGCTAAACAGACGAGTTATTCGTATAGGTGACGATCTGTACGAATGATTCTGATAGTTTAACGTTCTGAAATAATTACTGAACAGTAGAGAACAAGAATCAGAAAGCCGAACCATCGTCGTGTTCGTTCGAATGACGATTCGAACGAATACGCGCGATGGTGACGCGTTCTGACGAAACGAAACGAACGATAATAATTTTAAGGAAATAAAATATTTCCTATTTTACAATTTTGAAACTCATCATAAATGAGATTAAACAAAACTGTTTTAATAAATCGCGAACAAATAAACTAAACGCGTAAAAATATTATATTCGATAAATAAATTAATACAACGATATTTAAAATGATTTCTAATAATAATTGTATTTTTAAACATCCTAAAATAATCTTTTGTTCAAAAAGCGTAAAACACGCGCGTTAAGTTCCGGAAACGCAACGAAAATGCGAACCGAGCAACCGAAACAAACCCGAACTCACTCGGGGTATAAATACCCTAAATGAGTTCATCTACCTCATTTCTCTCTTCACTTTCTCTCTCTAAAACCTCTCTCCCGATTTTCACTCTCTCTAGAAGTTCCAACTTCAAACTCAAAGATTTCTCTCATTTCTCAACTAAATACCAAATCGAAGCTCTCATCACCCTCTACACGAAAGTACAAAGAATCTGTGTTTTTGTCCAGCAAAACCGAGGTAAACAACCCACCTTGTTGCGATTTTAGGGTTTTGAAAACCCTAGTTCGAACCCCATCCTAAAACCCGGTTTTAAGCCTTGACAACTTAGGGAAATCACTCACTACACCCTAGAAAGTGTTAGGAACAAGTGTTGGTTCACAATTTAGCCATTTAGCTCGAAAATGAGGGATGGGTTCGATGCAGGTCGACGGCCGAATGGCGCCCAACCAGATGGTCGAATGACAACCATGCTTCATTCGGCGAATGGCAACCAAGCTTCATTCGATCGGCACACTTCATTCGATCCCTCCCTATTCGGCACCCCTCATTCGACCACCTTCATACGGCCTAAGCTCTTCATTCGATTGGCCTTCATACTGCCCTCATTCGATCGGGCATTTCTCCTTCGGCAGCTCATCATTCGACCAAGCAAGCCATATTCGGCCTAACTCATTCGATCGGGTGTTCCTTATTCACTGGGATCATTCGGCCAGAACTGATGAGGGTCGGGTAATGCATAGGATGAGCTTGCATGCATGGAAAAATGCTCACAAGGTTGCATGCATGGGTGTGTGTGCATGGGATTATTAGGGTTCCTAATAATAATACAAACTCAATTCTTTTCAAGCAAAGGTGATAAACTTGTAAGTAGTCCATGCTAAGATTAAGGCATACAAACAATTCTAAACAAATGTGAAACTTACATCTTTTCTATCACATGGGATTGAAGCTAAACAACAACTTTTGCAACAATATTAAGAGTTTAAACACAAGCAAGAACTCCAAAGGGGCCAAGAAGATTAACTAAGTATTAGGGTGGTTTTAACACCCAATACTTAGTTAATTGTTTTACTACTCATAACCAAACTAGATAGTTCGAGGGGACTTCTAAGTAGGTTGTACATATGGATGATTCAAGAAACAAAAGTAAGCTAAAACTAAATGTTAGGCTTAGGGTTAATTAAGTTTGATTAACTTAAGCCTAATAAGCAAATTGATGATTTTCTTAAAATATTTAATGATTTTTATTACATGAATTTATTCTAACTCTCTTTGATTAATTAAATGAAATTGATAATAAACTCATGGGTTCTTAATGCTGGGTAATGCCTTAAACTAACTAGAGGAAGTGTTAGAAACATATTAGTAGTAAGGACACATAGTTGCACGCCGGGACCGAAACCTAAATTGCGTCTATTATAACGACTTATCGTGATCAAAATTCTTAAAACAACTCAGGTGTTGAAGATACTTAAGCTACAAACAAAGAGTGCGCACTATCTGTGGTAATACATACTAAGCAACATAGGTGAGTTCATCGTCCCTTTTTAAACTATTTTGAGTTTTACTTCGGGACTGAGAAGCATGTTATACCTTTTAAACAAATGTTTAACTGTTGCAAATATGCTTTTATACTTATTCAAACTATTAATGCTAATTGCCAAAGCTATGGGTTTATGCTACAAACTAATGCTATGGGCTTATGCTACAAACTAATGCTACATGATTATGCCAAGTGCTAAAGGCATAAGTTGATTTGCTAAACTAAAGCTATGTGTTGATACCAAGTGCTAAGGGTATTTACTATCTGAAGATGCTATTCTGAATGCTAATGCCAAGTGCTAATTTACAGGCTAATACTAATGCTAATATAAGTTGGTAAACATTGATGCTAAATGCTAATGATGCTATGATGCTATGAGAATGCTAAATACATACATACACGCATACATACTGAATACTTGAAGCTATGGATACTATAAACTCTTGAATGCTATATGATTGCCATGCTAAAACAACGGTTTGGCCTCTCAGTGCTTGCCTTACCAGTTGTGAAGCTAGTACTTGTGCACAAGTTACGTAAATGCTGGACTATTTGAATGCTATAAACTTGTATGCTAAAACTATTGGCTATGGAAGAACAATAGTTGGTCTCTCAGTGCTTGCCTTCATGTGTTCTTCCTAGTCGGGACTTGAAGAACAATAGTTGGTCTCTCAGTGCTTGCCTTCATGTGTTCCTCACAGTCGGGACTAGAAGGCGCCTACTATGGTCACTCAGTGCTTGCCATAGGGTGTCCTTCATGGTATGAAACGAGGAAACAGACTGATGGCCTCTCAGTGCTGGCCATGCAGTGTTTCCCAAAACTATTTACTCATGTGATCAGTAACTAGGACGATATTGGTGATCCTTAGATGACTTTGTGTCATCATGGGAATCTTCTATCTCCCCCTAAACTGCTAATTACACATAGTGCTGGTATGGATTGATACTGAATTCCTTCAGGCATTCAGTTGTCTATTCTGGTGACTCTCAAGCTAAACTCACGGATGTTATGGGTAAACTTACAAACAAAATGCTTAAACTATAATGGGGAAACGAGATTGAAGGGGAGGTAAAATGCTTAATTATTATTAATAAAAGTGTCATATGCGGATTAGTATGTGGTGGGATGGCGTCTGGGCGGGTTGTAGGCTCGACCCAGGGGTATGCCCAATATATAAGCATACCGATTTGGATATTACAGGTGGAGTTAATAAGATTAAGGTTTTACCGGAAGAGGTTTGCTAAAGCTATTTAAACTTATAAACTACATGAACTCACCAACCATTGTGTTGACTTTGTTTTTCTTACATGCTTTCTCAGGTGACGTACAGGAATAGATTAAGGCTTCAGGATTGCATGTTAGGCAGCCCAACTAGAGGACCTAGCAGACTTTTGAAAGCACAACTTTTGTAGTTAATACGAATCTCTTTTGATATCTTGTACAGATACAAGATAGAAACATTTGATTCTTTTGGGATGGGTTTACTTAGTTAAATTATCAAACATTGATATTGTAATTTAACTTTGTAATCCTTGTTTAATGCTAAATGTGCTTTAGTTGTTCTTAACATTGATGCTACGTAACAATATGATCAACTCGATTATCACTCACGATATCGCGCCCCGAGAACCTTCCGCCCGACGAGGACTTCGATCCAACCTTGCCGGCTCGGGGTGTGACAGTTATGGTTTGCAAAAACCAAAACAAAATGTTTGAATTTTTCTATTAATAAGAAAACAATACTTATTTACCAAAAGCAAAACAAAATGTTTTAGTCTTCCTATTAAAAAAACACTTGTTTTCCGAAAACAAAATTTAAAAACACGTTTTAAATTTCTTGATAAACAAATATTTGTACGAAACTAAATAGTTTATATTTCTGTTTTGTAATCCGATGAATTTTAAAAGCACAAACTTACGAACGGTGATTTTAAAATCTGTTTTAAACTTGTTGGAACATCGTTCACAAAATAAACAAATACTTTTATTATTCAATTACTCGAATTACAATTCAGAAAAATACACAATGAAAAATGCATTATTACAAGAAACATAAAAGTGCTAAAATTTAAATTACAAGAAAGAAATATAGTACAAGATAAAACAAGTTCTAAAATTTAAATTAAAAATAAGAAGTATAACATAAGATAAAACGAATTAAAATGAGTTCGGTGGCAGAGGATTTCTGTTCAACAGAGGTCCCTTAAAACAGATTTCGGGCAACCCAGGTAAACCCGACTGTTTCCCAAGGTACAACAGCCGAAGCAGGATGTACTGCCGGAATTAATTGAAAACCCGAAACGTTACCTGAAACAAGAGTGTTTAACACGAGGAATTGATCGTTGTAGGTTATTGAGAACTCAACAAAGTATCTTTTTGTGTTGTGAACTTTTGAAACTTGTGTTTGAGTGTTTCAAATGGTGTAGAGATTTCTCAAAACTAGCAACTTCAACAAAAAGCCAAATGTCTATATATATACTTGTAGTCATGCCATTTCAAAGGTTGTCATTATGTCCACTAACAAGAGTACTTATGGCCAATTGATTACAATTGCCCACTAAAAAGCATATTCATGGTCAATTCATTACAATTGAATTGTTAAATGAAAAGTTTACCATTTTCTTTTTCCTTTTTTTCCTTTTCACACTTTACACAACACATTTTAATAATAAAACAACTTTTTAAAGTTCCAACAATAAACGAGTCGAGCCGAGCCGATCCCGAGGTCATTAAGGCTCGAGCTTGATTCGTTTTTACTAATTAAGACTCGAGCTTGGCTCGTTAGAAAATTTTTAGGCTCAAGCTCGGCTCGTCTCGTTTATTTTTTTAACTATTTTATTTATTTATTTTAATAACTAATTTAATATATATTTATAATTATATTTTCTAAATTTAACATAAAAATATAAAATATATGATAAAATATTCTTATCATAATTTTATATATAAAAATAATTAATTTTAGAAATATTGTAAAACCCAACTTTAACTGACCTTATTTTAAACACGTGGGGAAATAGGTCCCAGATTTATTATTATTATTATTATTATTATTATTATTATTATTATTATTATTATTATTATTATTATTATTATTATTATTTTTTAATTTCGGCATAACCCGTTCGTAAAAAGAGTTATCCTTACAAATAAAACACAACATGTTACAACCATGTTGTATATATAACAAAACAAGACTAACTAGTTCAAATCATGTTTAAAGCTTGGCTATAGTTACTAATCAAATTTAAGTAAATATTAACATCCCAAAAGATAGGCATCTCATCCCGACACCGTTCGATCTTAAATAAGCCTTTACAAGCATCACCCGTATCATCCTGAGCCTCCTACTTCTTGTAACCTACAACACATACAATTATCACCATTAGTTCATACGAACTGAGTAAGTTCACCTGAAAATAATCCATAACTTCAAATTACATATTAACAAGCATATTTTATCAATTAAAACATTAATTCACCATTCTCATATAATATGCTCATTTTAAGATAATAATTTGCTACCAACATCCTAACGGGTCAAACCTTCAAGCTTGGCCTCTTTCACAAGATACAACAAAGATAAGCTTGTCTTAACACCCCTCAATTAGTATGCTCATGTCTACAGGATACCCACATCCCTATTTATAGTTGACCCCGTACGGTCCATTGCCTATTCATCACATATGTCTGTTTGTTAGTTGTCAGTACACAAACTAACCATCACATCCGTACATGTGAATCATATCCCTCACACCCATACATGTGAAACCATCCTCCTCATCCATACATGAGGATTCCATTTTTCTCATCCGTACATGAGACTTATATTGCAACAACCAACAATCAGGATATCCATCCGTACATGGACTTACACATACTTTGCTTAATGGATTCATTATCAATATTGTGAATCCATGAACATACAAGTAACACGTTAGGTGACTTACCAAATGTGCTCCAAAGCTTAGTTGCTACTTCTCGTGTTCCTTCCTATTGGAATTTCCTTCACCACCTAATGAATCATACTGACACTAGATTAACACATAATACATAATCATACAAGGTTTGACCCATTTAAATTCATTTACTTGCAATTAACACCCAAATGGTCACCCCACAACTATTATGTGAGTTTCATATTTCCTACTCATAATTCCAACAGATAGACCACATACAAACATATTTGCACATATGTTTCACCCATCTTGACCCATTTATAAAATACTTGGTCAAGACATTTACAAGTATCCTAGATACTTTTAACACATCTAATTTAATGTTCATAATCAACCAATATCATCTATTCTTGTTTTAAGACATGTCTACTCATTTTTCCCGCTTGGACACATTTTGGAAAAAACTTATTTTTATACAGCAACTTTCTGAGTTGCTACTGTATTTACTGTTTTTGACCATTTTCCTACTCGTTTCAACTCTTAATGCTCAAAGACAGAACGTAGTACACTGAAAGAGCTTTCCAAGCATATAAGGCTCGTTCCAAACGGATAAACGGTTGATTTTATTCGATTTTTACAAAAACGGGTCTGATGCATTTTTAACCAAATTTCGGCAAGCTGAATTTTTGTATGTTGCTGTCTAAAACGTCACTTTCGACCTATTTAAGATTTTTTTCAGCTTCTAGTGTCTGAAAAAGAAATGTAGCCAATTCAAAGATCTTTCCAACCATATAAGCTATATTTTCTAACGACTTTTATATGATTTTATATGAATTTTACAAAAACTGGACATCAACGTATTTTCTTTCAATTCATCCTCAATTTCTTTTTGGTTCAAACATTTTATCGAGCACCTTATGGGCACAACTTTACTAACTCCTTTTCATCATACTTCAGCCCTTACCCATCCCCTTTTATGAACTTAATTCATAAAAGTTCATATCTTTACATATTACACATTATTTTCTGCACAAATACAAGTATTCACATGCCAAATTATCAAGTTATGCTAGTTTCATTATCATATCTTGATTACTACCACTATTCATCATCTTAACACCCAAACCAACTTACTTACATCAATCATATCATCACGCATACACATTATCACAGGTTTAAGCATGGATTTCTCATAGAAACTAGTGATGATGAACCAATGAATACACAATCCACTCTTACTTCTTCTTGGCTCAACTTCTTCGGCCTCTAATTGTTCTTGAACTTCATCATGAACAATCTCATCAACCGGTGATGATGAACTTGTGTGTTCCTTTTCCAAACAAGGAAACACTTCTTAAAGAATGATGCATTCCTTGATTCCATAATAGTATTCTTGTGTATGTCGGGATTCTTTGAATCATGTACAAGAAACCGATATGCACTACTATGATGTGCATAACCAATGAATACACAATCCACTGTTTTGGGTCCTATTCTTTGAACCTTTGGTGGTGGAACCACCACTTTTGCTAGGCACCCCCACACTTTCAAGTATTTGTAAGATAGCTTTCTTCCCATCCACAACTCATAAGGAGTTGCATCCTTTTTCTTGAAATGTATTTTATTTAAAAGATAAGCAACCGACAAAATGGCTTCCCCCCACATGTCCTGGCTCAACCCAGAACTTAACAACATGGCATTCATCATTTTTTTTAAGGTTCTATTTTTTCTTTCAGCAATGCCATTTTGTTGTGGGGAATAAGGACCTGTACACTCATGGATAATTCCACTTTATGCACAAATATCAGCAAATGGTGAAACATATTCACCTCCTCTATCACTCCTTAAAACTTTTATCTTTTTATTAAGTTGATTCTCAACTTCATTTTTGTACAAGTCAAACTTGTCAATTGCTCCATCCTTACTCTTGAGTAAATATACATAGCAATATCTTGTACTATCATCAATAAATGTGATGAAGTACTTATTTCCACCTCTTGTGGGAATCGATTTTAAATCACTCACATCCGTGTGAATTAAATCAAGGGTTTCAATTATTCTTTGAACTGATTTAAATGATGATCTTGTTTGTTTAGCTTCAACACATGTTTTACATTTTTATTTTGAGTCCATGGAAAGTTTTGGTATGCAATCTAATCTAATCAAACAACGCATCGAATTGAAATTAACATGACCAAGACGACCATGCCAAACATTAGAAGACTCAATCAAGTAAATAGAAGTAGAAGCATATTCATTCATGTTCTTAGCTATTACATTGAGTTTGAACATACCATTTTGGGCATATCTCTTACCAATAAACATTCCACGTTTAGTTAATACAAACTTATCAGACTCAAAAACTAAACGAAAATCATGCTTATTGAGCAACCATCCTGACACAAGACTCTTGCGCATCTCAGGAACATAGAGCACATTGCTCAAAGTGAGCTCCTTCTCCGAAGTCCACTTCAAGATCACATTGCCTTCACCCTTGATGTTGGCAGTCGCTGCATTCCCCATGAACAGCTTTTGATCACCGGTAACCTCTTTAAACGTATTAAAGAGGTCCCGGCTAGGACAAACATGACTTATAGCACCAGTGTCAACCCACCACTCCTTAGTGTCATTAGTCACCAAGTTTACCTTCTCCATCACGACAGTGAGGTCAGAAATCATGACTACAAGAGGCATATCGTCCTCAACCATATGTGCACGGTCCTGTTTAGGAGCCTTACACTTATCAGAATGGTGACCAAGATCACCACAATTGTAGCATTTCCCTTTAAAAGGGACAACATGCTTTTTTACAACTCCTTTTCTAGGTCCAAGATCAACAGCCTTGCCTTTGCCTTTGTTCTTGTCTTTGTTCTTGTCTTTGTTCTTGTTTTGACCATTGTACTCATGAGAGGATTGACCATGTTCTACCATGTTGGCTTTTGGAACATTAATCAAATAAGCTTGGTTCCCTTTTATAGGCAACCTATTGTCTTCCTCTATTCGAAGACGAACCACAAGGTCCTCCACAGTCATTTCCTCCCGTTTGTGTTTTAGGTAGTTCTTAAAATCGACCAAACTAGGAGGCAGTTTCTCAATCATAGCTACAACCTAAAATGTCTCACTAAGAGTCATCCCCCCAGAATGAATGTCACTGAATATAATCTGTAATTCTTGGATTTGGTTTAATTATGTTTTAGAGTCAACCATTTTATAATCCAAAAAACGTCCACAAATTTCTTTGTGCCAGCATCCTCCGTTCTGTACTTTTTATCCAACGACTCCCATAATTCTTTGGCAGGTGTTGATTTACAGTACACATTATACAATGCATCCACAAGGCCATTCAACACATAGTTTCGGTACAGGTATTCAGAATGTTTCCATGCCTCCACGGCGCTAACATCTGAACATCTCCTTCAGTAGGAGCAGGAGGGGTTTCATTCAGGAACCTCGCAAGGTTCAAAGTTGTTAAATAAAACAACAACTTTTGCTGCCATCTCTTGAAATTCAAACCAGCAAACTTTTCTAGTCTTTCAGCATGATTTGCCATGGTCTGAGCAGCATGAGTACCAACTAGTGGTCCCGCAGATGTTGAAAAAGAAGCTGGTACAGTAGTCATTTCTGAAACAAGAGTACAAAACTCAATTAATCAGAAAATCGGTTTACGCAAAACCAAAGTAAAGAACTAATCTTTACTTAAATAAATTATGGTTTACACAAAACCAAAGTAAAGAACTGATCTTTACTTAAATAAATTATGGTTTACACAAAACCAAAGTAAAGAACTGAGCTTTAATTAAATAAGTTATGGTTTACACAAAACCAAAATTTACTTTACCAAAATAAAACTTCTTGTTTTAAGTGCTCAACAAAATTCAGAAAAGTTGTTATAACTGATCAGATGTAAAGAAAGACTAATCAGTTGTTTGCAATCTGATTCAATTTCTTAAAACTATGAACGGTGGTTTTAAGAAATCTGTTTTATGCTTGTAGGAACATTGTTCATAGAATAATATAAATATTTTATTACTTTAATATTTCATATTACAATACAATTTCAAATAAAACAGAATGCTCAAGCACTTTCAATGAAAAATAAAATTACAATAAAGACCAAAAGATTAAAACCATAATAGAAAAAGAAAAGGTGTTGGCTGAGGATTTCTGTTCAACAGAGGTCCCTTAAAACAGATTTCGGGCCACCAATGTGAATCCCGTCTGTCTCCCAGGGTACAACAGCCTAAGCAGTATGTACTGTCGGAGTTATCTTAGCACCTGAAACAATACCTGAAACAAGAATATAGATAACATAATAGATTGTAGAAGAAAGTGTGTATTTTTTGTGTCTTGTGTTGTTCTCTCTCTCAACCAAGGTACACAACTTTGTATTTATACTGATAGATCAGTATCTGAAACAACAAGAATTAAAGTCTGCTATTTAAAATAGCCAATTAATTTTCTTCTAACAGTCATAAAATTAAATTAGTCAGTCAAAACTGATCATTTAATGCAATAACTGTTGTTTCTTTAACAGCTGGTAAACAACCACTGTTCGTAACCATGGATAGCAACCACTGATAACAACCATGGATAGCAACCACTGATCACAACCTTGGATAGCAACCACTTGTAACATCCCAAATTTTCTAAGATACAAGTTATTTGAATTCTACGTACGTATAACGGATAGGTAACTTGTGGGAAAATAGACGAAAATAACTAAGATGGGGCTTAGAAATCGTGTACTCGAAATATGGAGATTTCGAGTACACCATATTTCGAGTACTCCCTATTTCGTGTACTCAGGTGTTCGAGTACGGGCACCTTGTCTATAAATAGTCGTGCCTTGGGAAATGTGACAACCTTTGGTTGGAAGCACAGTCCCTCTCGAGTACACGAAGTTTAAGTCCAAGAATTTCAAGAATCAAACTTTGATCGACCAAACGAAGTAGGAAACGCACGGGATTCTACCAGGAGGATCAGCTACCTTCAAGTAAGTGATTCATGTATAGAAAGCTGGATTTTTATACAAAAGTTAGGATGGTTAAACAAAGGGTGAACTTATGCATAAAGCTCACACCTTTATGCATAAAGTTCATAACTTTGAGGTTCCAATACGTTGGTAACAACATAAGGAACCTAGAACTAGCTCCCCAAGGTCTTAGATGAATTTCTGAGATGTTTAATGACAAAATGATGAGTACACGAAGCTATGCACTAAGGGTACTCGAAATCATACTTAGAATTTCGTGTACATGAGTATTTCGAGTACATGGGTATTTCGAATACAATGGCTATTTCGTGTACATGGAATTTCGTGTACAGGGGTATTTCGAGTACAATGGCTATTTCGTGTACATGGAATTTCGTGTACAGGGCATTTCGTGAACAAGGGATGTTTCGAGTACATGGCAATTCGTGTACATGAGAACTTAACGAATTTCAAGGGTTTCGAACACTTAGCTAAGTTTCGAGAACTTGGATTCAGAAAGGGGGACTAGTAGGCTATGAGGACTTAGAATAATTTCTAAGTCTAAGTATGTGATGTGATGGTATGTGACGATATGATGTAACTGATATAGGTCCTTAAGGCCCTAGCTAAGGAGTTCGGCTAAGGTTAACAAGAGTCTACTGTCAGGTGAGTTCTAGACGCCCTATTTCATGTTAACTGTTTTGGGCTGGCATACATGCTTATGGTTATGTTATGATGTTATGTGCTTATGATGATGAATGAATGATGGTATGCCCTGTCTATGTATGCATGCGTATGTGTTAGTATGATCTATGCATGAAAGTATGTTAAGTATGATGAATGCATGAGAAATGAATTATGATAATGAATAACATGACATGAAAATGATGCTAGCATTTGATATGATGATGACTTTATGATAACATGCTTCTTGATGATAACTATGAGAATAGTTATAGGAGTATGACAAGGTCCTAGGTTGCTAGGATGGAAGTATGATATGTAGGCATGATGACATGATATTATGATATGCTGATGATGCTAGTATGTTATAATGAACTGTGCATGATGACAGTATGCTATGATGGTATGATGAGACGATGCTAGTATAACATGTCTAAGATGCCATGATGACTGCTATGAACGATGTTATAATGCTAGCAGTAAATGTTATGATGATTATGGTAAAAGATGATATAATGCTAGTATATCATGTATGACGAACGAACGATGTTCCTATACGTGTTATAGGATAAGTATGAAAGATGTACCAGCTCTCGTGCTGGGTAGGTATGATAGTCAACCACGACTATAACTGGGTATGATAGTCAACCACGACTATAACTGGGTATGATAGTCAACCACGACTATAACTGGGTATGATAGTCAACCACGACTATACTGGGTATGATAGTCAACCACGACTATAACTGGGTATGATAGTCAACCACGACTATAACTGGGTATGATAGTCAACCACGACTATAACTGGGTATGATAGTCAACCACGACTATAACTGGGTATGATAGTCAACCACGACTATAACTGGGTATGATAGTCAACCACGACTATAACTGGGTATGATAGTCAACCACGACTATAACTGGGTATGATAGTCAACCACGACTATAACTGGGTATGGAGTCTGGTGCCGGCATAAGCCCCCTGTTCGTATTGTAACAGTGGAACGTATGATGATGATGATGTAAGGGTGTTATGTGCTAAGGTTATGGACTATGTGTATGAAATGATGTGTATGTTAAGTATGCTTAATGTTGTTTCATAAAAACTAGAACTCACCAGCGTAAGCTGACTTGATTTAGCATGTATGTCAGGTTGAAGGTACGATAAGAGAAGGCATGTAGCTCGGGCATCAAGTTAGACGATCCATTGGTTTTGGCAAATCCGATATGTTTTTGATACAGACACTTTATTGATTTCTGTTTATCAAACTATGTTTACATTTCCGCTGCATGATTATGAAAGTTTTTAGTTTAAGAGCTATGTGTTATGATGAAAACCAACCTCTGTGAGGTGCCCGGTTTCGGGGCCTCACAAGTTGGTATCAGAGCCATAGTTTGAGAGATCTTAGCATCCCAAGTGCTAAGACTTAAACTGAGAATGGGATTAATGGATGCGGATTGCCAACCACGGATGACGGATGCCACGAGTTGAATGTTTATGTATGAGTTAAGGGTTAGATGTAATGTTATGAAAGTAGTTAGTGTCATGCGCATTGAAGAGATGGGATGGGAAACGTTTAGAGCCTATGAGTTGGGTAAATGGTTAATAACACTTGATCAACGTCGTTAACGATTTACAAAACTTATTCCGTGCTAAACTGATTCCTATGCTGACTCATCAATTGTTGCATTATGTAGAAAGTTAAGATGGCCGGACAAAAGGGTAGACCGCGAAAGAAACCACAGGTAGCTGAAGAACCACATGTCGAGGCTGAAGAACCCGTCAACGAAGACGACCACGAGCACAACGAGCAACCTGAGAATGAAGACGAGTTCACTCTAGAGCCTATCGTGGTGAAGGCTATTTCTGATGAGGTCTGCAAGATCATGGATGAAAAGATGCCGGCAATGATTGCTAAGGCACTGAAGGATGCTCTAAAAGACAAGTCTGAAGGAACTAAGGAGAGCACCAAAGAAGATGAGGTGGTGATCATCGAGACGAAGAGCGGCGACTCTATGACTGGGAAACTGAAGGGCTGTGACTACAAGTCCTTCAAGGGATGCAACCCACCGACCTTCGATGGTAAGAAGGATGCTGTGGCCACCTGCCACTGGGTATCCGCGATGGAGGCTGTTATCTCCATCAGTGAATGCCGAGTCGATCAAGCTGTTAAGTTTGCAGCTCACTCTTTTGTCGAGGAGGCACTTCACTGGTGGAACACCATTAAGCAGTCCAAGGCTGCAGCTGATGTAGAGAAGATGACTTGGGATGATCTAAAGGAACTGGTCACTAAGCAGTTTTGTCCCAAGAATGAGCTGGATAAGGTTGAAAGGGAGTTTCTGGTGCTGAAGGCGGGAAGCCTGAATCACAGGCAGTACACTTCACGATTTAATGAGATGGCAAGACTTGTTCCTCATTTGGTTTCTACCGAGGAACGCAGGGTGAAGTTGTACATGGAGGGTTTGCCTCCCAAGGTTCGGATTCATGTGAAGGCGAATGCTCCCAAGACTTATGATTCCACTGTGGAGCTTAGTGGCATAGTTTGGGATGATGTTATGTCAGCCGAACCAGCCAAAGAAGAAGCAAAGGTAAAGGAGTCTTCCAGGACTAAGAGGGGTCGAACAGACCAACGAAAGTTTTCAGGCAAGAAGATGAAGCATGAGGATGCGAACCGATGCAACAAGTGTGGTAAAATTCACACCGGACAGTGCTTGGTGGGCACTAACTTATGTTTTCGATGCGGAAAGACGGGACATTTCTCCAACAATTGTCCGAGTGCCACCAGATGCTACAACTGCAACGGGTTTGGACATCTGTCCAAGGATTGCAGACAACCACGGGCCGATGCTTCGGGCTCGGGTAAGAAAGAGGAGAAAGGAAAGGAGAAGCAGAAGGCTAAAGCACGAGCCTTTACGATGACGAAGGATGATGCGATTGTGGACCCAGACGTGGTCATAGGTACCTTTTCTATCAACAATATTCCTGCTTCTGTATTGTTTGATTCTGGTGCCAGTATGAGTTTTGTGTCTTCTACTTTCTGTGATGGGTTATCTGGGAAGGTTAAGAAGATAGATCGGGTATTTGATGTAGAGACGGCTATTGGTAAGATGACCAGGGTGACTGAGGCTATTGATGACTGTTATGTTGAGATAGAAGGTCATAGGTTCCCTGTCCGATTGTTTCTTATTACCTTAGGGGGATTCGATGTGGTTTTGGGTATGGACTGGTTAGCCAAATATGAGGCTAACATAGTATGTCGACGAAAGATGATATGTTTACGTGCGATGGATGGGAGCTCCGTGACGGTTTATGGTGATAAAGCGATGTATGCTCCAAAGATCATTTCGATGATCAAGGCTGATGTTATGATGCGGCGAGGGTGTGTAGCCTACTTGGCCTACGCGATTGAAGAACGTACGGATACGAGGACGATTGATGATGTTCCCGTGGTGTGTAACTTCCCCGATGTATTTCCTGAGGA
The DNA here is from genome assembly GCA_009363875.1 of Mikania micrantha. Classification (NCBI taxonomy): domain Eukaryota; kingdom Viridiplantae; phylum Streptophyta; class Magnoliopsida; order Asterales; family Asteraceae; genus Mikania; species Mikania micrantha. The sequence continues at coordinate 1,861,510 of CM018684.1, forward strand.
ATTGCCTGGATTACCACCCGAACGGGAAATTGAGTTCCAGATCGACTTAGTGCCGGGGGCACAACCCGTTGCCAAAGCACCTTACCGTTTAGCTCCAACCGAGATGAAGGAAATGATGACCCAGCTACAAGAACTCCTTGATAAAGGTTTTATACGACCAAGTGTCTCTCCGTGGGGAGCACCGGTGCTGTTCGTTAAGAAGAAGGATGGAAGTATGCGTATGTGTATTGACTACAGGGAACTGAATAAGTTGACCGTAAAGAACAGGTATCCTCTACCTAGAATTGACGATTTGTTCGATCAATTGCAAGGTGAAAGCTGGTTCTCTAAGATTGATCTCCGATCCGGTTACCATCAGTTGAAAGTTCGAGAGCAGGATATTTCAAAGACTGCTTTCCGTACGCGTTATGGACATTACGAGTTTCTCGTTATGTCGTTTGGATTGACGAATGCTCCTGCAGCATATATGGATTTGATGAACAGAGTATGTCGACCGATGCTGGACCGATCGGTGATAGTGTTTATTGATGATATTTTTATTTATTCAAAGAACGAGGGAGACCATGCTTGCCACGTACGTGAGGTATTGGAGATCCTGAGGAAAGAGAAACTTTATGCTAAGTTCTCCAAATGCGCTTTCTGGTTACGAGAGGTACAGTTTCTGGGTCACGTGGTGAACCCAGAAGGCATTATGGTAGATCCAGCTAAAGTTGAAACGGTTATGAAATGGAGTCCTCCGAAGTCACCTACGGAAGTACGCAGTTTTCTTGGTTTGGCCGGTTACTATCGGAGATTTATTCAAGACTTCTCCAAGATAGCGACGCCACTGACGAAGCTCACAAAGAAAGACGTAAAGTACGAATGGGGTCCAAACCAAGAACAGGCGTTTTCAGTGCTGAAGGAGAAACTTACCCAAGCTCCTGTTCTAGCACTGCCAGATGGGAATGATGATCTTGTTGTGTATGCCGATGCGTCACGACAAGGGTTGGGATGTGTACTAATGCAAAGGGGAAGGGTGATAGCTTATGCTTCGCGCCAGCTAAAGATTCATGAGGCTAACTACCCGACCCACGATCTTGAACTCGCTGCAGTGGTGTTTGCATTGAAAATATGGAGGCACTATTTGTATGGAGTAAGGAGTACCATCTATACCGACCACAAGAGCTTGAAGTATTTCTTCGAGCAAAAGGATTTGAATATGAGGCAGAGACGATGGCTTGAGCTGTTAAAGGATTATGACTGTGATATTCTATATCACCCGGGAAAGGCCAATGTGGTGGCAGATGCTCTGAGTCGCAAGACTGATCATCCTGCCATACGAGTAAAATCGTATAGTTTGGTGATAACGCCAGACTTTCTGAACGAGCTCAAACAGGCGCAACAGGAGGGATTGAAAGAAGAGAATGTGGGTTTTGAACGCATCTTCGGACAAGTCAAGAACTTGGAAGACAATGACCATGGGATAAAGCTACGATTCGGTCGAATGTGGGTGCCCAGAAATGGGGACATTCGAGCGAGGATTTTAGATGAAGCCCACAAGTCACGATACTCGGTACACCCCGGTGCGACGAAGATGTATCAAGATCTTCGACAGGATTATTGGTGGCCGGGCATGAAGTTTAATGTGATGCAGTATGTGAACAGGTGTCTTACTTGTGCGCAAGTGAAGGCTGAACATCAGAAGCCCTACGGATATGTGCAACCTCTAGAGGTACCGGAATGGAAATGGGAACACATCACCATGGATTTCATTACCAAGCTACCAAAGACAGCTAAGCGACATGATACCATTTGGGTGATTGTGGACCGACTGACGAAGAGTGCACACTTTCTCCCTATCAGGGAAACGTATACGTCCGAAAGGTTGTCTGAGTTGTTCGTAAAGGAGATTGTGGCCAGACATGGAGTTCCTGTCTCCATTGTGTCAGATCGAGATACGAGGTTTACTTCCAGATTCTGGAAGCAGTTTCATGATGCTATGAGAACGAGGTTAAATATCAGTACCGCCTATCACCCTCAGACTGATGGACAGTCAGAAAGGACTATCCAAACGTTGGCGGATATGCTTAGGGCGTGCATTATCGATTTTGGAGGAAGCTGGGATGACCACTTGCCCTTGGTGGAGTTTTCATATAACAACAACTATCACTCTAGTATCGGAATGCCCCCATATGAGGCGTTGTACGGACGACGATGTAGAACCCCGGTATGCTGGGGTGAAGTTGGACAGAAAGAAATGGGAAACAAGGCTGCTGTGATTGATATGGCAGAAAAACTACGGGTGATAAAAGCACGTATGAAAGCTGCACAAGATCGCCAAAAGTCCTACGCTGACAAGCGCCGGAGACCGATCGAGTTTGATGTTGGCGATCGAGTGTTGCTGAAAGTATCACCATGGAAAGGAATCATTCGATTCAGAAAGCGAGGCAAGTTGAGTCCGAGGTACATTGGACCATTTTCGATAAAGGCAAGGGTAGGGAAGGTCGCGTATCGACTAGACCTACCAGAGGAGCTGAACGGGATTCATCCTACCTTTCACGTGTCGCATCTTAGGAAGTGCTTGGCAGACGAGCAGGCGCATGTTCCTTTAGATGACATTGAGGTAGATAATCGACTGAACTACATTGAAGAACCAGTCGCCATTGTGGATACGAAGGAAAAGCAGTTAAGGAATAAAACGGTTCGTCAAGTAAGGGTTCAGTGGAAGCATCGGAAAGGTTCAGACACGACGTGGGAATTGGAAGACGAGATGAGGGAGTTGTATCCTCATTTGTTCGATGTGTAACAAGGCAGGTTTCGGGACGAAACCTATTGTAAGGAGGGGAGACTTGTAACATCCCAAATTTTCTAAGATACAAGTTATTTGAATTCTACGTACGTATAACGGATAGGTAACTTGTGGGAAAATAGACGAAAATAACTAAGATGGGGCTTAGAAATCGTGTACTCGAAATATGGAGATTTCGAGTACACCATATTTCGAGTACTCCCTATTTCGTGTACTCAGGTGTTCGAGTACGGGCACCTTGTCTATAAATAGTCGTGCCTTGGGAAATGTGACAACCTTTGGTTGGAAGCACAGTCCCTCTCGAGTACACGAAGTTTAAGTCCAAGAATTTCAAGAATCAAACTTTGATCGACCAAACGAAGTAGGAAACGCACGGGATTCTACCAGGAGGATCAGCTACCTTCAAGTAAGTGATTCATGTATAGAAAGCTGGATTTTTATACAAAAGTTAGGATGGTTAAACAAAGGGTGAACTTATGCATAAAGCTCACACCTTTATGCATAAAGTTCATAACTTTGAGGTTCCAATACGTTGGTAACAACATAAGGAACCTAGAACTAGCTCCCCAAGGTCTTAGATGAATTTCTGAGATGTTTAATGACAAAATGATGAGTACACGAAGCTATGCACTAAGGGTACTCGAAATCATACTTAGAATTTCGTGTACATGAGTATTTCGAGTACATGGGTATTTCGAATACAATGGCTATTTCGTGTACATGGAATTTCGTGTACAGGGGTATTTCGAGTACAATGGCTATTTCGTGTACATGGAATTTCGTGTACAGGGCATTTCGTGAACAAGGGATGTTTCGAGTACATGGCAATTCGTGTACATGAGAACTTAACGAATTTCAAGGGTTTCGAACACTTAGCTAAGTTTCGAGAACTTGGATTCAGAAAGGGGGACTAGTAGGCTATGAGGACTTAGAATAATTTCTAAGTCTAAGTATGTGATGTGATGGTATGTGACGATATGATGTAACTGATATAGGTCCTTAAGGCCCTAGCTAAGGAGTTCGGCTAAGGTTAACAAGAGTCTACTGTCAGGTGAGTTCTAGACGCCCTATTTCATGTTAACTGTTTTGGGCTGGCATACATGCTTATGGTTATGTTATGATGTTATGTGCTTATGATGATGAATGAATGATGGTATGCCCTGTCTATGTATGCATGCGTATGTGTTAGTATGATCTATGCATGAAAGTATGTTAAGTATGATGAATGCATGAGAAATGAATTATGATAATGAATAACATGACATGAAAATGATGCTAGCATTTGATATGATGATGACTTTATGATAACATGCTTCTTGATGATAACTATGAGAATAGTTATAGGAGTATGACAAGGTCCTAGGTTGCTAGGATGGAAGTATGATATGTAGGCATGATGACATGATATTATGATATGCTGATGATGCTAGTATGTTATAATGAACTGTGCATGATGACAGTATGCTATGATGGTATGATGAGACGATGCTAGTATAACATGTCTAAGATGCCATGATGACTGCTATGAACGATGTTATAATGCTAGCAGTAAATGTTATGATGATTATGGTAAAAGATGATATAATGCTAGTATATCATGTATGACGAACGAACGATGTTCCTATACGTGTTATAGGATAAGTATGAAAGATGTACCAGCTCTCGTGCTGGGTAGGTATGATAGTCAACCACGACTATAACTGGGTATGATAGTCAACCACGACTATAACTGGGTATGATAGTCAACCACGACTATAACTGGGTATGATAGTCAACCACGACTATAACTGGGTATGATAGTCAACCACGACTATACTGGGTATGATAGTCAACCACGACTATAACTGGGTATGATAGTCAACCACGACTATAACTGGGTATGATAGTCAACCACGACTATAACTGGGTATGATAGTCAACCACGACTATAACTGGGTATGATAGTCAACCACGACTATAACTGGGTATGATAGTCAACCACGACTATAACTGGGTATGATAGTCAACCACGACTATAACTGGGTATGGAGTCTGGTGCCGGCATAAGCCCCCTGTTCGTATTGTAACAGTGGAACGTATGATGATGATGATGTAAGGGTGTTATGTGCTAAGGTTATGGACTATGTGTATGAAATGATGTGTATGTTAAGTATGCTTAATGTTGTTTCATAAAAACTAGAACTCACCAGCGTAAGCTGACTTGATTTAGCATGTATGTCAGGTTGAAGGTACGATAAGAGAAGGCATGTAGCTCGGGCATCAAGTTAGACGATCCATTGGTTTTGGCAAATCCGATATGTTTTTGATACAGACACTTTATTGATTTCTGTTTATCAAACTATGTTTACATTTCCGCTGCATGATTATGAAAGTTTTTAGTTTAAGAGCTATGTGTTATGATGAAAACCAACCTCTGTGAGGTGCCCGGTTTCGGGGCCTCACAAGTTGGTATCAGAGCCATAGTTTGAGAGATCTTAGCATCCCAAGTGCTAAGACTTAAACTGAGAATGGGATTAATGGATGCGGATTGCCAACCACTTTTAAGCTTCGATATCACATTCATCTTAGCTCCTCTTTGGACCCGGTTTAGTTCGTTGTGATCCTCTCACATCATAGAACATTGTGGTCCAAAGTTTTAGTAAAAACTCATTTTACTAAAATTTCCAACAGAAAACGTGGTAATGATCCTCAATTGTGACTTAGATGATGATTTCTAATAGGTTAGGGCCTTCAATTTGATGATTTGGTGAAAGAATCAAGTTCTCCTTTCCCTTTCCTTTTGCATGCGTCGTACATATGTTCTCCAGGGAAGGAGAACTGATTTTTTTAACCTCCCATTTAATCATCTATGGCCTTTTGGAAACTATGGTCCCTCTACTTGCTATTTTAATCCTTCTAGCATATGTTAGTTTAACTAACCTAGTTAACTTTTCATTAAACATTCTACTACGTAATAACTAGTTTGCAAACATAACTTTTAGTAATCATTCTATTTAAATTCTTACGATATTCATTTAATCATACGGATTTACGTTTTCGGGTTGTTACAAATATACAGTTAATATATTAAATAAAAGTTTTATAAATAAAAACTTGTTTAGGCTCACGAGCCGTCTTAAGATCAATGTGTAAAGCTTGGGCTTGAGAACTAAACAAACCATATTTTTAGGCTCTAGTTCGAGATCGGGCTCATTTAGGCTCGACTTGTTCGAGCTTTTTACGAAGAGTATTTATGATTTGTTTACATCCATAGTCCAAGGAGGATTTTCATAAAACAATGTTGTTCAAAATAAAAAGATAACAACAACAACAACAACAACAACAACAACAACAACATCCAACCAGTTCTCTTCCTAATTCCAATTATATTAACACCCCTTTCGTATTCAGTTTGCCATCTGTCAGTCTCTGAAGAGTAACGTATCCACTTGTTGGCTTGGGGGCACTTGTTCAATCTTGAAATTTTTTTGGTAGTATACTAGTATATATGTTAAAATCACAATTTTTCATTCCAAAATTTTGCAATTATCCTTTTTTTATTTTTAGTTTATAATTGTTAATCATAAAATCAAGTTGGAAAAACTAACTAATAATTTAAACTCAATTTAAATTAGGCTCAAGTTCATTATTAACTATAACTATCTCAATTTAAAGTACGCTCATCTTGGTCTAATATTTTTTTTATTTTTTACATAACTTTGTATGTCTATGGTATGTTGGTATGTTGTTGGGCTGCCTCTCTGTGTGATACGGCTCCAAAAAAATAAAATAATAAGAACTATAATAATTAATAAGAACAATACTACTATTAATCGTAATACCTAAAAAAAGAATTTCAAAATTTTGAAAACCTTTTGAGTCGGTGGTCTCTCACGAGACAGTCTCTCTACCACATTATGTTAAGGACAAGGTATATATTCATCTCTCCTTTCCCAGACCCCACAAAGTGGGATTACACTTGGTACGTGTTGTTGTAGTATCTCATTTCAAACAACTTCATTATGCTTTTGTATATTAATTATAGTTTGATTGTCTTTTTTTAACGAGTCTACTCAATCTGACCCAAACCGACTTGAACAAAAGGGAAAAAAATTTCTTATATAACGATACTCTAACGACGCTAAAAAATCCTGCCCCCATGAAGATATTTATGTGTCTGATATTGTATTTGATCATGCATCATGAACTGATGTTGAGTGGCTTGACAATGGAAATAACTGTTGGTATACCCATTGCTAGACATGCATAAGAAAAACCAGTTTTCCGATCAAGCAGGTCTTAAACCGGCTAAAAACCAAATTTTCATACCGTTTAATGAAGCAGTTAAAAACCAATTTTAAAACTTGGAGATTTTATTAAAATTACAAAGATTTTACATGTTTATAATATATGTGATATGCATGACTGTTACTTGTGTATTACATGAAAGTTGTATCATGCTATCATATAAGTCCTCACATAACAACTTTATCCAACAAACTCGTGGATGAGCTGAATGATAACAATGATAATACTATCGGGCTGATAAACATATTCCTAGAAAGATAGCTTTTCCCTGATGTGAATGCATGATACCATTTATAACAATATCATATATCAACTTAATCAAACGATAGCTACTAAGAGTAAGGCTAAGGTTTTACCTTCGGGTTTCGTCGCCAATCAAAACAGTCACATAGGCTTTGGTTATGGGTTTTCATGGGAATCATATTCATATAGTTGTAAATTCTTGTATACTTATCATATCACATTTCATACAGTTAATGATAATTATGAACTCACCAACATTCGTGCTGATCTATTACATTATAAACTAATTCAAGGCAAGAAGTAGGAATGCAAAGGTGAGTATGCACAATAACGATATATTTTAGGATACCCTTAACTACTTTCAGATGCTAATGTAATAATGTAATGTAACTTAACAAGAAATGTAATGTTATAACTAGTGTGTTGTTTACCATGGATATGTTGATACCATTACAACAAAAAGTCGCATATCAATTGAGTAGTCTTACCACCAGCTTCTACAATATGTAACACCAACATAGGATAATACCAAGTGACTAGAAATGAGGGTGTGACAAGGTTGTTTTAGGGGTGTTCAACAAATCAAATTTAGAATAACTTGTTGACACCATTAGTTAAAAACATTTAGAAGGATTAGAATTGAACAAAACAAGTTTATAAACACATCAATTACAAGGATTAAACTTGTAATTACATAATATGCTCAATTTTGACTTTAGAAGTCAAAATTCGTTTGTAAATCAAAGGGAAATTCGAAATTCACATTAATCCACTATTATTAACCGAATTAAACATTCAATAAACTCACATTGATGATGATTAACAATTATCATAAGTTATTGAATCCACTAACCATCGAATTAAACTAAATTGTAACCCAAAAGTCGAAACTGTCACTTGTAATCATGGAGAACATATAATTCGACTACAATCGATCGAATTACAATTTGTAAACCTTTAGTCGGCATCCTGGGAGTGTTCTAGATACAACAATTCGCAAAAAGAAACTTCGGCCAGAAGATTGGTTCAAGAACTTAGACGAAAATCATCCCACTAGTCGATCTACATCTATTCAACATTGTACCTGGTAATTATCGACACCTGTAAGTTCGTTTTAACATGTTTAAGCAAAGCCCTAACCTAATTGAACCTGTGAACAACGAATTGGATGAGTTCGAGTTCTAGGGTTCATAACATAAAACGTTTTGGGGTTCAAATGAATTTCGTAATCAAATCAAACTACACCAGTGGTTTTGCAAGGAGCTATTTAAAGAAAACCCTATGATAATTTCATCTAATCATAACGAACTGTTTGAATTCGGATGATAGGGTTTATAACACAAATCGATTTGGGGTTTTTGATCTAAATGGAAACGAAATTTAATTTAAACTATACAGAGAGCTTCGGAATCATCTTTTTAATGAAAACCCTATGTTAATTTCATAAAACGACGACGAATTGTATGAATTCGATTGTTTGGGTTCATTGGATAAAACGAATTGGGGTTTTTGAGTCAATCGAGCATGAAAAATCCAATTAAAGGGTACAGAAAGCTTCGAAATTCACTGTTTAATAAAAACTATAATATCCGATAAAATGTAACAAAATAAATAAATAAATTATCCGACAAATATAACATTTAAGTGAAAATTAAAGCTCAATAAACGAAATCGATTAATAAATATGAATAAAAAAGGTTCCAACAAATTTAACATGTTAGTACAAATTAACAACTTAATTACCAACCATATGAAATATTTATATAACCGACTTATTTAAGTCACATTTGATTTGATTGTTATTAACAAGTGAAACAAAACAATCTATTCATTAAACTAATTTTTTGTAAACTGTGAAATATATATATGTTTGTGTGTACTAATAACATTGGATTAAAACATATCAAAAAGGAAAAGAAAAAAAAAACAATTTTGAAACGGAACCGTTCCCGAACAATATTGTTAACTTGTTTAATTTACTTAAACTCTTCAAATTCTAATCAATTAGTAAATTAATAATCAATTACTCAATTGTAATTATGAGTAGTTTTATAAGTGAAAATCAATAGTAACCGTCGAAAGAGAATTCGATTGAAATGTCAAGAAATTAAGTTTAATAAAATGCATATGATCAATTCTATTTTATTTTTAAACCACTCGCAAATTTCATACCCTATTATCCCTTGTTTCTTCCATTCGAATACCTCCTTTATCAAAGAATTTTGATGTATAAAACATTCAACAAACAAAATCTCCAGTCACTTTATCTAATTCCAGCATTCTAGAACAACATCCAAAGCAAGCATCTTCTATTCTTTTGGCTTTTCTACTCGAAAAACCCTCAACTTTTCGTGCAAATTGCCATTTAAGAAAGTCAGCAGAGAAAAACGGTTCACGAACATCGATCGATCGTTGGGAACAAGCAACAAATACATACAACTTGAGTGAATAAACATGTTCGATTGCGTGTCCAATTTTGGTGCGATTATGTCCATCTTCGTATTGATTCAAGATTACTGAAACACTTGAGGTTAAGATTGCTCGTGTATTATCTGAGATTGATTCATTGATTGTTTGCTATGGTTAAGGTACGGATTTTCTTTTCATTACTTATAGTATATTTGTTTGCCTCGTTTGTTCTATTCATATTGTTAAGTTAAACCACTCAGTTTTCGAGATTTGTTAGTTCTAATTTGATATTTTTATGCATGTGATATGATTATTTAAATTGTATTCATTATCGCGTGTTCCGTTAGATTGACATATGAATTGTTTCATCCGATCTTTGTTTAGATATTTGGTTTTCCTGTATTTGTAATTTGTTTCGAATCCGATACCCGAGCAAGCCTCCGTTAGGTGATTCTACCGGTGCGTCATTGGGGCATCAATGGCGTATCACTTTCCGTGACAGTGTGACTGGTTCACGGGTCTCCATATTTTGGCAGTTGAGGAGTGATATTTTTGGGAGGTTTATGGACTGGACCTAGGATAATTGTTTTGTTTTGGTGAGTGTTGGTGTGTACCCACATACAGCTCACAATTTGGTGCATTAGGCCGACGGGTCATTGTACACCATTTGTTTTGTTTTGTTTTGTGCTCAAATGGGTATCTCCTTACCATACGGCTTATTGGATATGTATTCGTTCTGATTAGTTGTAATTGTGAATCGTATGGTTAGTTCGTTCTCTCAATTAGTTATCATAAGTTATCTTATGATCATTATAGCTGTAATGCTTCCGCTGAATTTGCCACTAATATATTTTGTCACTTCTATAATCGTTTCCCTTTTAGATCTCACCATCATTACTGTTGTTATTCCGTTACTGAGTAATTTTTGGCTCAACTGAATTTCTTTTGTTGTTGTTTTTTATTTTATAGCAGATATATATATATATATATATGAGAGTCAGGGGAGGTGTGAAGAGAAGATAATCAAATTAAGGAGTTTAATCAGATTTTGTTAATAAAAAATGTAATTAGGTCTTTTGAATTTCTTTAGTAAACTATGTATTTATTTAGGGTTAAATTCATTAAATATGAGATATACTTTATTCTGATTTTTGTAATAGTGACACGTCAGCCCTAGTTGGGTTGGGGTGTTACAGTTATGGTAACAGAGTTAAGGCTCTTTCCTGTTGAAAACATTAAAAAAACATGTGAGGTTAATGGGTAGACATCGGGTTAGGATTTTAAATTTTCTCATAATCCGTCATTGTTTCTTAAAATGAGTAATCCTTTCAGACGACGTCCGAAAACACACAGACAGACACTGCGATCACAGCCGCGATCAATCGAGTTTTTAATGAGCAACTTCCAAATATAATGGAAACAATTGTGGACATGTTGAATCCTATGAGGAACTTTCCACCACCTCCAAATTATCCACTTCCTCCTATTCTTGATCCTCCATCATATGGTCCAGACACTCATACCGACAACACATCTAGAATTCATGTTTGGCTATCAAGGTTTCAAAAACAAAAGCCACGATCTTTACCTTTTGCACATAATCCCATGGATGCTTGTAACTCGATAATGCATGTTGAGAAGATTTTTGAAGTCCTGGGAGTTGAGGAACAATTCAAAGTAAGATTAGCAGCTTATAAGCTCGAAGAAGATGCACAGTCTTGGTGGAGGGGAATCAAGCATGCTCATGGCGGAGATTCGTATGCAGCTACTTTGACTTGGGATGGGTTTAAAGAAGTATTTTATTGTCAATCTTTCTCAACTTCACATCAAGAAAAATACTATCAAGAATATGCTACAATTGCACAGAAGGAGGATGAGCCGATGAGAGAATTCATGGCTCGATTTACAAGATTGGCTAGTTTTCTGGGAGAGGCTGCTGGAAATCAACAGGTCCAAGCTAACAAGATTAAATGGGCAGTATGTGAAAATTTTAAAAAGATGATTGTGATGAGTAAGTTTAACAACATCACCGAGGTTGCTAATGCGGTTCAGACACTAGAGTTAGCAGAGAAAATGATTCCTACTGAGGGGAAACGAAAAAGAGATTGTGATGATGATAATTATGCCTTTTTCTGAAAACAAGAAAGCCAAACCAAATCATAATACGAACCGCCATACTCAATTGCAAATGTATCAACCACTAAATCAAGAAGAAAAGAACAAAAATAGTTTTATTGAGATTTGTAAACATTGTGGAAAAACACATCGAGGCACATGTCATCGGCTAACTGGAGCGTGTTTTCAGTGCGGAAAAATTGGTCATATCGCTAAGGACTGCAAAAACCCGAAGCCTAGACGTATTGGGAACAATGAAGGGATTAATCCACCTCTTAATACTATGGGAGAGTTTTTGCATTGACAACTAATGATGTAGTTAATGCACAAAATAATAATCCATGATCAACGTGAGAAAGAGAATAATATGTCAACTGAGGACAAAATAATTTGAAACACGTTTGTCCTTGTTTTAGTTGACGTGCCTAAAATGTTATTTAGTAGTTATTTCAAGAGAATTATTGTTGCAAAATGATATTTAAAAGTGTGACAATTGCAGTTGAGAATTACGTCATCAACGACATGACCACATGTGATCGTTCTAGAAATCCACGTTGATTTGATGATTGTAATTATTACAGGTTGATAGGATGTGAGAAATGATGTTAGTAGATCGCAAAGAAACATCCATCACCTAATGCTTATTCAAATAGGCGACCAACCGATTTCATGTATAGAATAATAACTCAAAAATAAAGAGAATGAGTGTAAGCGAAATCATGAAACGAGACTCCGATTTCAAGATACACTGAGTCGAATATAATGTTAAATAAGAGATCAGATATTTTGAACTCTTCAGGTCTTGAAATTATAACCATTGGAAAGAGCTCGAAAAATCGTGAACGTGGGCAAAAACCGCACGTAAAACGGAGTTCGTATGCTCAAGTTATCGCGAAAACAAGAAAATCAAAAATTTGGACAAAATCCCGTGGGGAGGTACGCCCCGGGCCACACGCCGAGCCGGGGCGATGCACCCGGGAGTGATTGAGGCGGTGGAAGGACTTGAAATATCAGCTTTCTTCCAGAACGTAAATTTTTACTTCATTTCAATCTTAAACGCTCAAAAACACTTCCAGTACATATTTTCACCCTTCAAACTCAGTTTTTGAACCACCAAATCATCTGGATAGCACTAGGGATCATATCTACGAGTTCTGATCGTTGTTTTAACCGCAGAAATCCGTCAGATTAGGTAATGGTTCATTTTAACCTTCTAATTTGATTATGATTGATTAGATCTTGATTTTGAACGTAATGAGATAGTTAGGGTTGTTGATTATTGCCTAGATGATGGCTAGGATTGATTATAAACGAAGAACACGATGTTTTAACGGTTAAATCCTTGTTTTGATCCGTTATATTGCCCGGTTTGCATGAAATCATACCCATGATTATAATGGTTTAAACCATTTGATTATGACAATGTAGGTGATTATTTTGATTAATCTTTGAAATGCAAGGTTGAATCCAAGTGTTTCAAACTAATCACAACCATTAACATACTCATTGGAATGATTATCTGATGTTTATGATAACAGTCAAATTAGTATGTTAAACATGGTTATTACACCTATCCTAATGCTACATTGTGATATTTCATGATATTTGGGTAATCAATAACAAGGATTAATCATTCTTAAGCCATTAAACCATCTAGAAACTGTTTTAGCATTATAATCAACAACATTAACTATTTGGTTAATCCTAGATTATTCTGATTAATCAAGAGTGTCATCAACCTTGTATTAGGAATCTAATTTAATGTAGGTTCCTACATTATCATACATTGTATGATACAACATCAAAATTTACCAATTAAAGACTTAATATCGGTTTGATGACTTGCAAAGCAATGTCTTTGACATTGAACGTTCAGAAAGATCTAATCAGTAAGTTAAAACCTAAATAACTCATTAAATATAAATAAATGCAGAATCACCTCTTTATTCTCAGTTTGGGAGATATTCTGCTACTTATATATTATCAGGTGAGTTTCGTACAACCCCTTTTCTTTTTATTCTTTTATAAACATCGGGGTAGCGCTGTAAAACTTTTCAGAACTATATGATATGTATCACTGTTATCTGCATAATTTCATGTGATTGTTGAGAACTTGTGGATTTCATGGGATTTTGCCTGTAGAATAAGAACACTATCACAGTATCAAAAGTCCTCATTTCCAAACTGTATCTAGTGAACCCATGTGGGGCCGAACAGAAAACATTGATAGTACTATTGGCTGACAACCCATTTGCCGGGAGCTTGCAACTCCCCTTGATGTAAATGTTTGTTGTCTGTTTCCAGAACTTCTTAATGTGTTGTGATAGACATTAAGACAATGAGGCACCAAGATATTTACCGACGGGTAGTATCTTTATAGAACAAGAACAGAACAGTCCGAAAGGAACTAGATACGGGTCCCATGGTTATCTTGAATAGAACATTTTGAGAACTTATAATTACATATCATATCATATTGTGGAACTTGAACTGTATGATCTCACCAGCTTTGTGCTGACGTTTCAAATTTAAATCTTTTTGCAGGAAGACAGTGACCACCCGGTGAGACAGCACTTAAGCACTTGTAATTAAATAAATGTAATAAACTTAGATTATATAATGTAATATTGGTTGTAATTACGACATCCTTGTAATGTATCTCTTTTAAGTTAATCTGTGTGCTTGTGATATCGGATCAAGTAATTCACCCCTTATCTCTGAGACATCACCACTATGCTTCCGCAACCGTTTCAATGACATCATAAACAGGTGACGAGAGGTGGGGGTGTGACAAAAAGACACTATTCGTTTTGGTTACTTAGACTTATTATAAACAAAGGAACTCATATTTATTATATTCGTATTTTGGTTGTACGACCACTCTATTTTATGTACTCTTTGCTAAATCGCAAATCGAAGTTAATTTAATTTCGAGGACGAAATTTTTTTTAAGAGGGATAGAATTATAATATCCGGTAAAACGTAACAAAATAAATAAATAAATTATATAATAAATATAACATTTAAGTGAAAATTAAAGCTCAATAAACGAAATCGATTAATAAATATGAATTAAAAAGGTTCCAACAAATTTAAAATGTTAGTATAAATTAACAACTTAATTACCAAACATATGAAATATTTATATAACCGACTTATTTAGTCACATTTGATTTGATTGTTATTAACAAGTGAAACAAAACAATCTATTCGTTAAACTAATTTTTTGTAAACAGTGAAATATGTATGTTTGTGTGTATTAATCACATTGGATTAAAACATATCAAAAAGAAAAAGAAAAAAAACAATTTAGAAACGGAACCGTTCCCGAACAATATCGTTAATTTGTTTAATTTACTTAAACTCTTCAAATTATAATCAATTAGTAAATTAATAATCAATTACTAAATTGTAATTATGAGTAGTATTATAAGTGAAAATCAATAGTAACCGTCGAAGGAGAATTCGATTGAAATGTCAAGAAATTAAGTTTAATAAAATGCATATGATCAATTCTATTTTATTTTTAAACCACTCGCAAATTTCATACCCTATTATCCCTTGTTTCTTCCATTCGAATACCTCCTTTATCAAAGAATTTTGATGTATAAAACATTCAACAAACAAAATCTCCAGTCACTTTATCTCATTCCAGCATTCTAGAACAACATCCAAAGCAAGCATCTTCTATTCTTTTGGCTTTTCTACTCGACAAACCCTCAACTTTTCGTGCAAATTGCCATTTAAGAAAGTCAGCAGAGAAAAACGGTTCACGAACATCGATCGATCGTTGGGAACAAGCAACAAATACATACAACTTGAGTGAATAAACATGTTTGATTGCGTGTCCAATTTTGGTGCGATTATGTCCATCTTCGTATTGATTCAAGATTACTGAAACACTTGAAGTTAAGATTGCTCGTGTATTATCTGAGATTGATTCATTGATTGTTTGCTATGGTTAAGGTACGGATTTTCTTTTCATTACTTATAGTATATTTGTTTGCCTCGTTTGTTCTATTCATATTGTTAAGTTAAACCACTCAGTTTTTGAGATTTGTTAGTTCTAATTTGATATTTTTATGCATGTGATATGATTATTTAAATTGTATTCATTATCGCGTGTTCTGTTAGATTGACATATGAATTGTTTCATGCGATCTTTGTTTAGATATTTGGTTTTCCTGTATTTGTAATTCGTTTCGAATCCGATACTCGAGCAAGCCTCCGGTAGGTGATTCTACCGGTGCGTCATTGGGGCATCAATGGCGTAACACTTTTCGTGACGGTGTGACTGGTTCATGGCGTCTCCATATCTTGGCAGTTGAGGAGTGCTATTTTTGGGAGGCGTATGGACTAGTCCTAGGATAACTGTTTTGTTTTGGTGAGTGTTGGTGTGTGCCCACATACAACTCACAATTTGGTACATTAGGCCGACGGGTCTATGTACACCATTTGTTTTCTTTTGTTTTGTGCTCAAATGGGCATCTCCTTACCATACGACTTATTGGATATGTATTCATTCTGATTAGTTGTAATTGTGAATCGTATGGTTAGTTCGTTCTCTTAATTAGTTATAATAAGTTATATTATGATCATTATAGCTGTAATGCTTCCGCTGAATTTGCCACTACTATATTTTGTCACTTCTATAATTGTTTCCCTTTTTAGATCTCACCATCATTACTGTTGTTATTCTGTTAATGAGTAATTTTTGGCTCAACCGTATTTATTTTTGTTGTTTTTTTTTATTTTATAGCAGGTATACATGGGAGTCAGGGGAGGTGTGAAGAGAAGCTAATAAGATTAAGGAGTTTAATCAGATTTTGTTAATCAATAATGTAATTAGGTTTTTGAATTTCTTTAGTAAACTATGTTTTTATTTAGGGTTAAATTTGTTAAATATGAGATATGCTTTATTCTGATTTCTGTAATAGTGACACGTCAGCCCTAGTCGGGTTGGGGTGTTACAAAAACATTATGACCTCATGGTTTAACATAAACGAATTTAACCAATTTTGAATGGTTAGTTTGATAACCACGTTTGAAGCCATGTATGTCACGAATTGGGACTTTGGGTTAATTAATAATCAAATTAAAACAAGGGTTGAACTCGTTTGGGACCATAGAACCGAAGCCCTATGGTTGCAGGCTCAATGGTGAACGAATTGGGGGTCAATTGGGTTCAGTTGGGATAACAAAGGGAAGTAGGCCATCTAAAACTAAAAACAATTAGTTTCTGAGTCCTATTGCGATTCCCTAGCGGGCTAAGTTGGTAGAGCATGTGTGTTGAGCGTGGGAGGTTGCAGGTTCGAACATGAGGGCTACCAGTTTTGCACAAAAACACCATTTTTGGTGTTTTGCTCATAACTCACTCATTTCAACTCCGATTTAGTCCGTTCAAATTTCTTTGGAGCCGAAATAGAATCCCGAACAAAATGAAACGATAAAATTTATATTTTGATCAAAACATGATCGCGTATATTTACGCGTATCTAAATATAATCGTATATACCTATATGATTTAAACAAACGAATTCAAAGTCACGCATACTTTTGTATGTACGTTTCGAACAAGTCAATATACGTGGTCTGACACATATGTGATTACAAACATGATTTGACATTCCAAATAACACAATGTTATTGTAATAACACAGATTCCTCGTAGAAGGTTATCTACGCGATTTCACCGGCATTTGATCATTCAGTTTGCATTCTAAGGTGCGTACAAGACCCCTTTTTACTTTTACTGTTTTGGGGGAGAAAACATGTGCAATCAAACATTTTTGGATACATATCACTTGCATGAGTTAGCTGTTTACTGTAAGTGCGAACATAACACTAGAAGTCCTTACATATCGAACCGATTAGTTTGTCGTAGTGCAAAGCGTGGTAGTTAAAGATGCATCTATTGTGTTTGACAAACTTCACTTGGTAGATGGTAGATCTACACAAGTGTTTAACTGACCAAGCCGAAGATTACTATTGTTTGTGTTAGACAATAGTGGAAATGCAAACATTATTCAAACAGTCAGCTTCGGTGTCGACCACTTATAGAAATAGTACATATGACTAGCTATCATTAACTGTGCAATTTGCGATTATGTGATCTGCAAACATTACTTACAAACAATTTGTTCAAACAATTGTGATTATTTATACAAACATGTGTATACACCAACCTTGTGTTGACTATACTTGTATGTTTTCTCAGGACGCTAAGACACAAGCACAAGCAAACAGGGACTAGGATGAATTGAATCTCACGCATCATTTGAGTTCAATTGTTTTGAATTGATTAATTAAACATTGTAATTTATGTTTTTGAAACTGTTATGTTTTGTTATGGATTTTCAAACGCTTCCGCAACGCTACTTTTGTTTATTACATTTGTGACCAAAGTTATGTTTGAAAACATATAGAGGTCTTTCGCTATGTCTAATGACTAAGATCCTGGTTTGTCACGCCCTAAATGGTATGATTCCGTTAGTGGGAAATTGAGGCTGTGACATAATCAAATCTAATTTGACTTCGAAAACTCAAATCGAATTTCGATTGAGAGATTTTCGAATCAAAATCGAATCAAATTTCGTGTTTTTCGAATCTGATTCAAAAATTAAAAAGAACCCTAGTCATAAACTTATTGAACTTAAGCACTCTCTCCCTGGCTTAGACCTAAATTTTAGCTATTTATTTATTTAATCTTAACTTTCTATTTTCATCTCATTTATTTAACAGCAGAGGATCTCAACGAGTGAACAACCAATTATCGGGTCACGTAACCAAGGTCTATTTACCTTGACCGCCGCTGAGACCGTACCCCCTGATGCGTGAGAATCGGATGTAATCCGTAAACTCTCGCCCCCCATTTGGTCCGAACCCAAGATTAAGCTCAAGATTTTTTCTTGCATCTCGATGTCCTTTGAATTAACTCAAATGGGTAGGACTGCCCAAAATGCCCATCACTTGACGCTCACTCGGAACTCGCTCGAAAAAAGCTCGGAAAAAGGTCGTTCAAATTTCGCTCGATTTTAAACGAGCCGAGCACGACCCAAGGTAAGCGCGCTCGTCGCTTGCTCGGATAGTCGCTCGTTTAAGTATAACTAAATTATATATGTATATATTGAGTAATATTAATAAAAAAATAAAAGGCTAAAATGTTACAAGTTTCAACAATAAATGAAGATGTTGATATATTCGAACTAATGAATAATGATGTTGATGATTTATTCAAATATTTGAACTTTTTATGTTTTCGATATTCGTATTATGACAATTTGTAATTTATGAAATTTATTTTTGTTTTGGATTTGTATATTAATGAACTTATTTTTTTTAATTATTCAGTTTGAAACTGATATAATTTATTAAATTTGTATTAAATTTATTTTTTAATTCGAGACAAACCGAACCAAGCAGAGCCGCTCAGTTTTAAAACAAGCTGAGCAACGAACACAACATTTGGCTTCAAACCAAACCAAGCCGCTTGATTTGTAAACGAGCCAAACACGAGCAAAACCTCGCCCGATTCAGCTCGGATCGTGAACAACCTTACAAATGGGACCTGAACCCTCACTTCATATGAGATTTGGGTGGAGCTTCTACCACTAAGGCAAGACTCACCGGATTTTTTTGTTTTTGTTTTTGTTTCTGTTTCATCTCATCTAGTCTCATTTGATAATTACATGCCACTAAAATTCACTTATCTCATGGGTTTTGGGGGTTTCATTCATTTGGTAAGAAAAGATCACATTATAGTACAAGCAATGAACTAGACAACCAGTCTTCAACACACTTTACGCTGGAGTGAGCGACTGTGTGTGTGTGAGAGAGAGAGAGAGAGAGAGAGAGAGAGTTCGTGATGTTGGACAGAGTGCTGTCAATGCGCAGGGGAGCTCACATGGAGGATGAAGGAGACGAACACCAAGGAGATGAATCCAAAACCAAAAAACATCTTTCAATCGCTGTACGAGTCACCAATTACTTCACCCGAACAGGTTACCTTTGCCCCATTACAATCATCGCTCTAATCATCCTCCTACTTACTTCATACTTCATTCGCTCTCGTGATATGCTCTGTGTATCTTCGATTTCTTCGTTCGATCGCCTCTCTCGCACTCGGTTCTTCGGCATGGATGGCCTTGATTCGGATTTTGGAGCCCTAGGTGTCCCCTGGTGTAAGATCTCATCACTCTTCGATGTTAGGGTTTGTTGATAATTGATTTGGTTTTATTGTGCATATAATTAATAGGATCTAACGTTTCTATGCTTGTATTGTAGAGTGCGAAACTAATTCATGGTTGTCTTTACATTGTTTGAGTTTGACACTCATTTGATCTGGATACCTGACTTAGTTAAGTTTAAAATGTGAAGTTATTTGTTTGAAAAGCAAATGACTTTTGATGGAAATCTATGATCAGATTAACTGAACTAATTTAGCTTGACTGAATATACTCAATGGTGTGGGAGTATCAAGCCTGTGTGGTGATTGATTCTTGAGCTTATTTAGATCATGGAAAGTAAGGTTTAGGATGTGATATAGCCCATGAATGGTATACTTTGCACAAACTTCATTGGGCCGAACTTGAATTCTAGTTAAAACTGACGCCACTAGTTTATATGGAAATCATTATGAATCCAAATCTGAAATGCAGTTATCCTGGAATCTCTAACTTGGATTGTCATTCATGTCATCTTCAGTTTTCATATGAACATTTTAAGTTTCCCAAGTGTAGTTTTTGCAGCTTATCAAGTATGAACACCATAACAGATATATATAGATAACCATATTTTTAAAACTTTTGTAATGATACATGCCATAGATATCCCCCCTCTCCAAATTGAATCTATTTATATATTTTGCTGTTCTGAATATATTTTGGTTTTGGTAAATCTTTCCTTTTGAGTTCCATTCTTGATCATTCTGATAGTATACATCACAGTGGTCACAAAATGGTAGTTATATAATTTTACTTTAGTTGATTATCATAAGGCATTGTTTTGAAGACTGGATTTGCCTGTAAAGTGAGCATGTTTTCTTTAACTGCATGCTTTAATTTTATATCCTTTTTAAAAGGCAGATCGAAACACGGAAAAACTGTCGAGTGGACATCTAAAGACTTACTCCAAGGTCTTGAAGAATTTGTACCAATATATGAAACCCGTCCCGTTAAAAATAACATGTATGGGATGGGTTTTGATCACAGTTTTGGGCTATGGTTTATCACTCGATGGCTGAAACCAGACCTGATGATTGAAAGTGGGGCTTTCAAGGGGCATTCCACATGGGTATTGAGACAAGCAATGCCAAACACCCAAATTATATCAGTTACGCCACGTCATCCTGAGAAGTATCTTAAAAAGGGGGCTGCATATGTTGATGGGAACTGCACATATTTTGCTGGAAAAGATTTTGTTGATTTTGGGAGTGTTGATTGGAGGACCGTGATGAAGAAACATGGTGTTACTGATTTGAGTCGAGTTCTTGTATTTTTTGATGATCATCAAAGTGAACTGAAAAGGTAACTATAGCATCGTTAAATCATTAATTAGTGAACCTAGAGATTAATAATGAATCAAAATTAATACTTTGTTATGGGTTGGATTGGGTTGACTAGAACACTTTTTGTCCAAAGTTTTGTAACTTCTTTATAAATAGTTAGCGGGCCTAATAATAGTACAGCAATGCACTTAGGTAGTTGATCATATTTGGTAATTATACTCAATTACTCAATGATGTTTTGATTTGAAATGGGATGATTTGGTAAATTTGGAACTTCTTACTTTTGTTTTGGTTTACATTAGATGTGGGAAGTTTTGACTCATTGACTTATTTATAGGTCATTTAAGTTGTGTTTTATCTTGAAAGGACAAAACCGGCATTCCGGCAATTTTGACCCATTTACCTACTAATAGTTCAATTGGGTCAAAAGCCATGCAAGATGTACTTCTGATCACCTTCTAAATTATTTTGTTCAAAAAGTTTTTATTGCTATTAAAATTATGTATTTTTGTAATCATATTTGACACATTAGTTATTTATGAAAAGTTTGAAATATTTTGGATGAAAGTGTTTTGGGTCAACACATCCTTGTTTCAACCAGCTAGCCTGCCCACCCATCACACCAACTCAGGTGTTGATGCATTTTGTTTCTTTTGTTCCATGTTATCCTTACAGATTAAAGCAGGCATTGAAAGCTGGCTTCTCAAATCTTGTTTTTGAGGACAACTATGATACAGGAACTGGAGATCATTATTCTTTGAGACAGATATGTGATCAGTTTTACATACAAGGTCAGTTCACTCTACTCTCTGTCAGATTTACATTTTTGATAAAGTCATACCTAGGTTGTCAAAGGTGATAGGCACACTCAAGGTGCAAACTGTAAAGGTCTTGCCTGGGGTCTAGACAGAAGGCACCTAAAAAGCAAGGGTCAGAGAAAAAAATAAGCGCACCTAGGTAAAAAAATTAAAATTTTATTATGTATTTTAAATTAATTTTCTTTCACAAAGATAAAAATCTATTATAATTAGCATATAAAATAATTTAGTTAGCACCTAAATTTTAAACCACCATATGTTTTAAACCAATGCCAAATAGTTCAAAAACCAACAGCAACAAGTCAACAAGTAAAAATCCCACTTAGATAAATACCTAACCATTTATGTCCTTATATCCAACAAACAAACCAACAGAGACAGATTTAAAACATAACTATTTACGACATTATATCAATCAAACCAACGGGTAAGTATCTCTGAACCCTCAAACAATCATACGAACAGTTTTATGGGGACATGACAAACCCCCATCCCACAACCAAACATAGAAATCATAGAATCTCATATCATATATCGGTAGCCAGCAAAGATAAAACATCAGCACACAATATAAATATGGACTCTAAACCTTATTCTACGTCTCCACGAACTCCTATCATAGATCATTAAGAATAAGAAGATCATGAAGTATAACAGTTATTTACGATCATGTAAAAGCATAAAATAAACAATTGCATGCAAAAATAGGAGGAAAAAGAAAACTAACTTTTTTGTCGTTCATTAGATGTAGTATCTAGGAAAATTGTGTGATATGTAGAAGAAGAGAAAATAACTGTAACTTATATCTAAATATTATTTGATTGATTATTGCCTAATTTCTCTAGATTAAGGAGTTATAGCTAATTTCTAGCTATTAAATAAAATCAGAACAAATCCAAAGAAAGCAAAAAAAAAAAAAAGAAAAAGAATTAAAAAAATATAAGATTGCCTTATTTGAAAAAACCTTTGACTTTGTGAGCGTGCACCTTGATTAAAGCCCACTTTTCTCTCATTTTTCTAAAAAACAGCCTAGCTATGCGCCTAAGGCCCTAGCCCTTCCAAAGACGTTATTCCTGTGCACCTTAGGGCTTTTGACAATAGAGTCATACTCCTGATTTCCCATTTTGGATTCCATTTAAAATCATTTTTATGATTTTTCTCAATCAG
This sequence comes from Mikania micrantha, assembly GCA_009363875.1. NCBI lineage: Eukaryota > Viridiplantae > Streptophyta > Magnoliopsida > Asterales > Asteraceae > Mikania > Mikania micrantha. Next base: position 1,884,842 of record CM018684.1, read on the forward strand.
TGTTATCTTGAGATGAGAAAGTGGTAGGTTAGCCAACTGGTTCAAACAGGTTTGGATCAAAATGGACCAATTTTAACAGAGTCTAAGGGTCAGCTGGTTTTACTGATTTTTTAAAACTTTTCAAAGATTCTAAATTCATGATAATCAGTATATTAGATGCACTCTTAAATTCAACTTTTTATTGCTAAAATAATCATTTGTATAATTGTAAGTCATAACTATTATACTAATTACAATGGTAATGTATGTAATGGGTGAAAGGTAAAAAATGTTAGTGACATCTCCAGCATAATTATATCAATTTGGATTATCATTTAAATAAATATGTTTCTGTAATCATATTTAATCCTTTAAATGTCTATATAGTCCAAAAGAAAACGGGGAAAATGTGTTAGTGTGTCACACGTTCTGAATTGACCCGTAAATCCTTGGTGTTTGTAGGTTTTATATCATTTTGGCCTGTTTGGATATATGCTGTTTCGCCCAAAAAAAAACACACACACAGAGATCAGCAAAAATCTCCTAAATTGACCCAGCTTTGTTCATTGATTTTGAGTTTTATAGCAACCAATATATTACATGTAGTTTTAAACTTTATCATTTATAAGTAAAATATCAAACTTATTACAATGGTTATGTATGTAGCAAATCAAAAGTATTAACAACTTATAAATCTCCCACATTGTTTTGTTCCAAAGGTTATATTATTATACTGTTAGTGCAGTTTTCATGGCCAGATTAATTTTTATCTAGTTTAGAAAATTAAAAAAAAAAGACACTAAAAGTTTTAGCAGGTTGACCCAGTCCGACCCAATCTGACAATCCGACTCTCCCATAAGTTTTTGTACCCTTTTTAGTTTGAACCCGCTTGGTTACATATATTCCGCGCAAACAAACCCGAAGGGCTTACGAAACACCCAAACTGCCCCCTAACTAACGTTATCTTTTTCTACAGGAGGTGGACATAGCTGCTTTGAAGACAGCGATGAAGCAAGGGTAAGATCAGTAAGAAAAAAATTCTGGGAAAAAGCAGTAGACACTCGGGAACTATGCGGGGCCCGGGAATCATGGTGGGGAGTTAGAGGTTACATGCGTGATGATTTTAATCACACAAACAAACCAATATCATACACCCAACATTTCCAGAACAGCAGGTATGTAGAATCAATACTTGATGTTTATTGGGAACTGCCACCTGTTGCTGGCCCATCACTTACTCATCAAACGAGATATGACCCGGCCCGTGCACCTAGCCCAATTGTAGAAGATGGAAGGTTTCGCTTGTTTCAAAGGCTTGGGTTATCTAGACTTGAGCCTTCTGTGTTTAATGGGTATACTCAAATGGTATATGTTCAGATATCCGAAAAAGAATCATAGCTACGTTGTTTTTTCGATAAGATTCATAGGCCCTTTTTTTACGATATACTCGTGTTGTGTTGATATTATACATTTGTTCTACAAATATTTTGCTGCTGCTTTGTGTGGTTTTTAGATTAGTTGTGTTTTAGGATGACTTTAAATTCATTTTTGGATCTTTCTTTGTAGCCAAATATTATAAATTTTTTTCCAAAGAGTTTCAAAATTAGATCCGCTAAAGGGGCTTATTGAATTGGGTTTCTGTGATAAATTATAAAAATATATGTAATTTTGATGTTTAGTAAGGAGATATATGATATTGTTCCATAAAAACAAAACGACAAAGAAATAAGGTGTTTATGAGAACAAATGTACGTTGCTGCAAGACCATACACACCCCACGTTCCAACTTCATACATGTACATGGCTAATCTCTTGCCGCATGATGCGTGGGCAGTCGACGAAATGATGCGGCAAGCATCATGAGCGACCCGACGACCGACGTGTTTAAATGAAGACGGTTTAAAGAGATGTAAGAGCATTTACACGAAGTTCCTGATACCTATTCCCCTCCCTCAAATTTAAAAGAAGTCATAAATTTTATCTATTTTTGTTTGTGCTGTCATTGAATTAATTTTCTTTCCAAGTGATTGTTATTTTATGCCGAATTATTAAGATTAAGTAAATTATATACAGTGGAAGAGTAAAACAAAAAAATATGATTTGCAAATATTACTACGAAAAAAAAATATTTAATATTTTTTGTATTAATTTTTAACTTTTAAAAAAACGTGTGTGACAAATGCAATAATAATTTATATAATCATAAACGTACATCTGTAAAAGATGATTGGATCCACCATTTAAAGTTTTAGGTTATCAATGTAGTTATGAAAGTTAGTTATATACAATTAAGTTTGTTTATATCTCATTATCAAAACCATTTTTTAATATGTTTTTTTTTTGAACGGCAGTTAAACTAACTCAACGTGCTATCTTCAGTTTCCTGACGAGTGATAGCCAAAATCGGAATACGCCAATCTCCGGTGTGGGTTAGTGTGCCCCCTAGATGCGCGGGAACCGGATTGAATCCGTAAACCCTCTCCCCCCATTAGGTTCGAACCCGGGATAAAGCCCAGATTCGTTCCATCACCTGGATATCCATTAAATGTGCCCAGAGAGGATCGAACCCCTGACCTTCTATTTGGAAGGCATGATCCTTACCACTTGAGCTACATTTGTTGGATCATTTTTTAATATGTATCACACATTTTTTTCAGGATTTAAAATATTAATCAGTAAGACAGGTAAAGTTAAAAAAATTTTTGAACAACAATTTGGATCACTGACGGGTCATAGACGCACCTGATTATATCCACACCCAGTAGGATAAAACTCACCATAGGTGAGAAAAACTCCTAGCACAGCATGAAACATCTATTTTGTTCATGCCAGGACTTGAACCCGTAACCTCCCCAATATTGAACGCACATGGTACCTCTTCTCAATCACTTGAATTGATGATCATTCATAAAGTTAACTATCTAAGGTTAGGTTGTTATAAGATACATTTTTTATTAAAAATTTAAAATCATACCATCTCCCTTCAATTCCTCTTCACTTCAATGCCAACCAACCCCATCTTCATGTTTTTGACGTCAATTTCAAAACATCATCTGACTTAGCCACACCATTAATGTTGTTAATATGGCATTGAAACTCTTGTACACTTGATCTGATTTTGCAAGTTTACAACTTTCTTTGTTTTAACTGTTATATTCCTGTTAATTTTTATTCTATTCATGGTAGTGTTTATTTTCCGGCCGATTGAAAAGTTATTTTTTTGTTTTAAGTATTGGTTTTATCCACTTGTTTCAAAAAATTAACATGTATTGTATGTCGTGTAAAATTCTGCAAATATTTTCAAAATATTCAAGTATTGTCATTGCTTATAGGGCGTATTCAAAATGCCTGAAAATAAGGTTCTTGAGCTGAACATTCGTTTAATTAATTCAAAAATTAGTTTTTTTATAGAAATTTTAAACCCTTTTATAAACAATAATAGAAATAATAAAGTTGTGTAATAAGATGGTAATTTTTTTTTTCCGAAATCCGGATCATGTGGCAACACCTGAACCCAAAGTAGCCCATCTCAGAGGAAACCATTTTGAAAAACATCCTGACCCCCTCAGCCCCAATATGCCTCGGATATGATTAGAACTCATTATCTTCAATTTAGAACGTCATGGAGTACCGTTAGGACAAAGCCCTTGGGTATAAGTTGGTAAGTATAACTATAAAGTTGTTTATGTACACACAACATAGTCACCGAATTAATATAATTTTTGATTAAAATAAAGCTATTTGTGTAATAAGTTCGTAATTACTTATCATACGACGAAATGTTAGATTATAACACGTATCAAAATAACCTTTTAGGAATAAAAATAAATTTTTTAAAACAACTCTAGTTCAAAGCGGCCTATTTAGTTTTTTCGAATATATATACCATACCACTCTATTTTCTCGATACGGATAGGAGAAGAACCCAACCTGAAGAGATGATTATTTGAAAAAAAAAAAAACAAAAATAACTATTAGTTAAATATTAAATTAAAAATAAAAAAATGGAAGGGAAAAATGAAGATTGTTCAATTGTTCCCAAATTAAATAGTTTGCTTCATATTTGGCCAAACGCGCACGAAAGAGTCCTCACGCCACCCCTCTCATGACCTCCATTGCACAAAACCGAAACGTCTGCATATTTAAATTTACCACATTGTAACTTATTCCGTTAGGCGTCCATGTCAACTATTGTATACACACGGCAGTGTTCAAATGAAAACTTATGGATATACCCTCCAACCTATGGGCGGAGGTACATTAATGGTACTGCAATCACCGGACAACATCGATTTTTCTGCGTAGATCGACATTTATGAACGGTGTTTTTAAGTGATAGCATCGGTTTTTTGACTAGTGACAGCACCGATTGCAACGGCTAGTGTTGAAAGAATTTTTTCTTAAATGAAGCATGCGAAAAAGAAATTGTGTAAAAAGATAGGAGACGAGTATCTGAATAATTCTTGCATTTGTTATATTGAAAAATGGTTATTCCAACGAATTTTGGGTCGAATATGTAATGCAAATACAGGGACATAAACCCACCCGAAAAATTTAAGTCTGGTATTACAAAACTAAAACATACAAATACAGGGACATCATTGAAAAAAAATCCTGGATCCGCTACTGCTACAACCCATTAATTATAATCAGATTGTTAATCTAAAAATTAAACGCATAAGATCGTGACACATGCCATTATTTTTTTTTTAATATACAAAGACATTTAAAGCATTTTGATACCCTATTAAAAAAGTAGCTGTAATATACAGGTGAAAGTATCACCGTCTATTATATTTTTATAAATATAATTTTTTATTTAAATTTTATCCTCTCTTTTTTGCACATTTTTTGGTCTTTTTATTATCTCTATTATACTTATACAGGACTATTTTCATTTATCTGTATGTGTAAATTCACATGTATTTAAGATTTAAAATTGATGAAAGTTTGCGTTACCACCAATGTTTTCAAACCCGGACCGGACCGGCCGGTCGGACCGGTCGGACCGGGATTCGGTGTGTAGAGCGGGCCGGTTCTAGACTCAAAACCGTTTTGGGGTGACCCGGCCGGTCGGACCGGCGAACCGGTGGTCGGACCGGAAAACCGGTGGTCGGACCGGTGATTGAACCGTTTTTTTTATTTTTTTTTAATTTTTTTTAATTTTTTTATTTTTTTTTTAATTTATATATATATATATATTTATAAAATGTTTAAAAAATCATCCGGTTCTCAAATCCGGTCCAACCGATCCGACCGGTCCGACCTCTGACCGGTAAGGAGACCGGTTCGATGTCCGGTCCGGTTCTGAAAACATTGGTTACCACTTTAAATTTTTATTTAATATGAGAGAAAAACAAGATAAACAACTTCTACTTGATGTACTAAATTGACAAATGTCACATCAAAACATTTATTTATTATAAAAATAAATATATCAAATTCACATGTATTTAAGATTTAAAACTGATGAAAGTTTGAGTTACCACTTTAAATTTTTATTTAATATGAGAGAGAGAGAGAGAGACAATATAAACAACTTCTAAGTGATGTATAAAACTGACAAATGCCACATCAAAACATTTATTTATTATAAAAAATAGATATATGACGTGAAACAACTCATAGGCGAGGAGTTTATGTTTCGTGTAGAGTAATTCAAATGAAAAGGTAACATCATCTATAAAAACCAACACAACTTAATTAATTGATGAACTAAATGCACGTTAATTAAAGAATCAGTTGTTATAGTTATCGATCAAACAAATTTCTATTATACTTTAGAAGCAGTTAATCACGTTCACATGCATCATCTGCGGGCACATTTATGTAAATGCTCCTACAAATTGATTCATTAATTGCGTTGTTTTTGATAATCAATCATACCTAGAAAATCTTAGCTAATTCGTAGCATATATATAGTTATATATGTGTGTGTGTGTGGTGTTTTCATAGAAGACGAGAGGAATGGAAGGTGCTTTGAGAGAAGAAGAAGAAATGGAAATGAATATGAAGGGTGGAATAAGAACCATGCCATTCATCTTAGGTAACATGTTATATACATACACAACCTATGTATAATTAATTTATTTATTTTTATCATTTGTTTGTTTAAACCTTTCTTTGTTAAATATTTGTTCATAAAAAAAATAAAATATATATTTTATTTTGTTAATGTTTTAAATCAACACACCTAATAGAGGTAAAAAAAAACATCATTATTATTATTGGGTTGGAGACTCGTCTAAAGTAAATATAAAGATAAAATAATGTATTCTATCTACTTTTTAGTTTTCATAACCAATAATTAATCACGACTTTATATGTTTTTTTTTTCAATCGTACCACCACGTTACAATGCGCAAATTTTAAGCATACCGTCTCGCCGTAACGCGCGAGTAACTTTTTTTTAGTTGTAATTAAAGTGGAAACATGGTTGCAGCAAATGAATCATTTGAGAAAGTGGCAAGTTATGGGATACATCCGAACATGATCCGATACCTGATGAGGGATTACCACATGGGTTTTGCCGAGGGTACAAATGTCCTTTTACGATGGTCTGCCGCCACCAATTTCCTCCCTCTCCTCGGTGCTTTTCTCTCAGATTCCCTTCTCGGCCGCTTTCTCACCATTTTTATTGGTTCCCTCTTCACTCTCATGGTATCATCACCACCTCTATTCTCAATTAATTAATTAATTAATCCTATATTTTTCTACATAAATTTACTAGCTTAAAAATCCGTGTATAAATGATAAAAGGAATATAATTTATTAACATAAAATACTATTAAATATTAAATAATTATAAAATTATATTTAGGATAACATATAACTGAATTATTCTTTGTTAACCTTTAATAAATTAGTAAATTCTTGAATTATAAGAATAATATTATTTAATATTTAATTATATAATGTAATTACTAAAAGTTAATAATATTTGTTAGGAGAGAGAAGCGAGAAAAACATTTTCATAATTATTCAGATGGCGACATATGTATTCTAAAAATACTTCTTTATTTGAATATGAAGATTACATGCAACCATTTGCGTGTGTATATACAGGGATTCATTCTATTAAAAAATCAACAAATTGTAAATAATTAAAATAACCACATTTATAATCAAGGGTATTAAAGTAGAAAAATTACTATTATACCCTTTAAACTTGTGGTTAGAAATAGTTCCTTTAGTTTTTAATTAAGTAAGAATGGTTATTGATTGAACACACACGGGAGGTTCTAGTAAAAAAATCATTTTGTCTAGAAAGGTTAAAAAAGATTTTTAATAACTACTTTTATTTTCAAAATGAAATGTTAAATAAAGAGGGCGGTGTATGTACGTTTGGATTCACATTTTTAAATTTAAATTGTTTGCAGGGGATGATCCTTCTTTGGCTCACAACTATGATCCAAGGTGCAAAACCTCCCCCTTGTGACATCAACTCATGCGAATCACCCACACACATCCAATACACACTCCTTTATTCGGCATTCGCTTTGATATCCATCGGGGGAGGTGGAGTCCACCCGTGCTCCTTAGCATTCGGGGCGGATCAGATAGACCGCAAGGACAATCCAAAGAGGAAGAGGGCCTTGGGGAGCTACTTTGGTTGGTATTACGCCACGGCTATTATGGCTGTCATGATTGCATTCACCAGCATTGTTTATATCCAAGATCATCATGGATGGAGGCTCGGGTTTGGAGTCCCCGTTGTTCTCATGTTATTGTCAACCATCTTTTTCGTCGCTGCTTATCCGCTCTATTACAAGATAAAGGTCCGAAAAAGCGTGTTTAAAAGCTTTTGTCAAGTCATCTTGGTGGCTTGGAAACATAGAAACCTCACTTTGCTGGATTCAAGTGATGGTTTGTGGTATAACGAAAATGATGCAAAGCTTACTACACCCACTAACACTATGAGGTAGTTTAACATAACGACTCATTTACTTGCAAATTTTTTTTTTAATTATGTTTTATCTAAAATAAAAAAATATGTCACAAGAGCTATTACTCAGACGACGTAAAATTTTTAAGTGTGTCACTTCTTGAAAACGATAATTGTAAGTATAAAACCAATGTTGTCATATCAACAAACTTGGAGCTTTAAAAATCACAAAGTGAAAATAACTCAAAATGGTTGATTGTTATTAAAATAAACAACTTTTAATCATACTTGACAAAAGCTATATAACTTTTGTAAAAGTAGAGTTTCACAAGTCGTGCTCAAACATAACACTTTTGATCTATAACCAACTCGGCTTTCTTTAGGGCATCAAAACGGGTCTTATCATGTTTAACATGTTTGAAACGACACAATGAATGCAAATATAAAAATGAAAACGAGTTGTTTAACACTTGGTTTGGTGATTTAAGGTTAACATTTTAATGTTTTATGTAACAAAAAATATGAATGATTGAAGTCTAGTCTCATAATTTTTATCTTTTAAAAATATGTATAAAATTAGTTAGTGTACTTTTTTTAAATAGTCTTATCGTGTCTTATCAGATGCATGTTTTGCCAGCTATACCTATTTTTTCACTTGTATAACACTACGTACTATATCGATCGGTTCACCATGCTACATATAAACTTCTTTGATGGAACACTTAATTTCCCTTCAGGTTCTTGAATAAAGCCTGCATCCCTTCAAAACCAGAAGATACGAACACAGAACCTGCTAAAGATCCATGGAGCATTTGCACGGTTGATCAAGTCGAAGAGCTGAAAACGCTTATCAAAGTAATCCCGCTATGGTCTTCCAGCATAATGTTATCTGTGACCATGAACCAAACCACATTTCCAGTCCTCCAAGCTCAAACCATGGACCGACACATCACGTCAAAGTTTGAAATCCCACCTGCCTCATTTGGCTTTTTTTTAATCATAACAATTATGGTTTGGGTTATACTCTACGATCGCGTTATCCTCCCAGTGTTGTCAAAAATAAAAGGGAAACCCGTCTATATAAGTGCAAAGTTAAGAATTGGGGCAGGTCTTTGTTTTTCAATAGTTGCAATGGTGATTTCAGGAGTCGTTGAACATGTAAGGAAAGATAAAGCCATTAAAGACGGGTTTTTGAACGATTCTAAAGCGGTTATAACAATGTCAGCTATGTGGCTCGTTCCACAAAATGTCCTAAACGGGTTGGCAGAGGCCCTGAACATAATCGGTCAGACCGAGTTTTATTATTCTGAGTTCCCTAAAAGTATGTCGAGTATTGCGTCGGCTCTATACTTGCTTGGGTTGGCTATCGCGAGCTTATTGGCTAGTGTTTTGCTAAGCACTGTGGATGGTTTAACAAAAAGGAAGGGGGAAGATGGTTGGATTTCTACTGATATCAATAAGGGTCATTATGATAAGTATTACTGGCTTCTTGCTATAATGAGTTGTGTGAACTTTTTGTATCATGTTGTATGTAGTCGGGCTTATGGTCCGGGTGTAGACAAAACGGTTTTTGAGGGTGAGGAAGTTGATAAAACCGGCCAAGATGAAGCCTGAAGAAGCTAGGATTCAAATTTGAGCAATTGTTTGTTGCTAAATTCATCAATTATTAGGAACACATGTCAAAAGTATGTCTATTTCAGACATTTACATGTTAGATTTTTAACTTTGATTGTGCATATAAAATTGTAATAAACATGGGCAAAGTGGTGAATTAACGACAATAAATGTGGGTTCTGTAAAATTTATTTTATAATATATATATATATATATATATATATATATATATATATATATATATATATATATATATCAGGTACTAACATAGAGTTTTATCATAAAAACACAAGTGTAATATCTAAATTTCTAAATGGTATATATATTAATAAGTTAGAGCTTGCTTTTCCCAGCCTGTGGTCTTTTGATAGGAGTGACATGCATCCATTGTTTTCCAACAACTACTTTCTCTCCATTGCTTTTCTTTTTTATGGTAATTATAACTGATGCTAAATTACCCTTTTCTCCAGCCACATTTGCCTCTATCTCAACCTCCTCCTATTCATTTTTTCAAAATAATAAACTAATTAATAAATAAATATTGCTATTGGCAATTATGTAAAATAGCTAAGGTGACATACCAATCATGTGACATAACACATTTTGATACAATTAGGATACCAAGTCAGCTATTTTACATTAACGCAATGTAAAAATGTGTAACTATAATAAAAAATCCTAGAATATGAACTATGTTTCTATGGACTATGAAACTAGGGATGAGAAAAAACCTAAAATTCAAAACATTGGATATGTATTGGAGTTCAGAATTTTTTTACAGGTTTGAGACTTGGATTATAGTAAAATAGAATATATTAACATAAGATAATCTTTTAATGTTGAATATTAATGATACTAGATTACTCTTTCCATTTATCTCATATCTCAACCTCGTCCTAATCATAATCAAAAACTTGGACACCCATCATACACACCGGCTTTTTACAAGAGTGGTATGTCACATGGCAATGAGGAATGATTGGAGACCCAAACTACTGACTATGAGACATGAGACTAGAGACGGCAAGACCATATGAAACGAAAACAATCAGGACGTGTATTCAAGTCTGAGATTCGTTTTAGGAATTCATGTAGATTTGGAACAAGTATAAGATTTAGCTAGCTCCTTAATTCGTTGTGTTCCGTGTTTGTTCTTAAAGAAGGATATGAAAGAAAGTTGAACAGGAAAATATAAGTGTTCCCTAACCGTTTTTTAGAACCGGTACTGGATATCTGGTTTTAGAAGGAATCAGGTAGGGTATGGTATTTGTGAAAACCTAGCCCATATGGAACCATGTATAGTCGGGTCGGATAGTAACCAGGTATAGGGGTGTTCAAAATATCGAAAACCCGAAAAAACCTCATCCGAAAATCTATTTCGGGTTGTTTGGGTCGGATAATATGATTTTAGATTCGGGTCGGGTCGAGTTTCGGATATGCAAAAACTAGTTTTTTCGGGTCAGATATCCGAATAACCCGAGAAAAACAGGTTTATTTGGGGTTTTCGGATGTAAAAAATCAAGTTTTTCGGGTCGGATAATATATTTTGAGATTCGGGTTGGGTTTCGGATAGACCAAAAAATTTTCAAACTCGAGAAACCCGATTCGAAAAACCTGAATAACTCGTTATCCAACCCAATAAACACCCCTAACCAGGTAGAACTAGATAAGGCCAAATTTTTTGATAGATATAATACGCATAAAATTCATTTTATATTTAATTTTAACAAATAAAATATGTTACATTTACTTAAGGGTAAAGGAGTTTATAATAACTCATTTTATCTCACTAGCATAAGATAATCGGTCAAGATCAATTCAAATATGGTCTTTTACAAATATCACTGTTATACATGTACAACGTTTTTGTACATTTTGTGTATGTGTAAATTCATACGCATTCAAGAGTTTACAGCACTATAAGGTTTTAGATTTTACACATGTCTAAGTTTTGATCTAAAGTCTAAACTTCTTAATACATGTGAATTTACATATACAAATGAAATGATAAAGTGCTGTATATGTGTAGTTATATTTAAAAAAAGGTAATGTTTTGGATTGATTTTGAATTTTTGATAGGTTATATTAGGCTATTTGAGATAAAATGGGTTGTCATAAATCCAATTCTTAAACTAAAAAAGTATAATGGTAAATTGTAACTTTTCTTTTAACTCGGGAACCTTTCATGCTCATTGTTATCTATCCTTAATTCCCTTCGTTTTTTTTTCTTTCGTTTATGAAACTATGTAAAACACAACCTTGGGGCTCAATCATTTGTCAAATTGTGGTATTTTATAATGATATCATCTAGAAAACAAGATCACAACAAGAAAGAGGTGAGGAAACGACGTACATTGGCCTTAGCAGTTGAATAAAACGACAGACTGTAATCAATCGTCGCCAAATTGCCTCCGGTCATCGAGAACACCGCACCGGCAGCCATGCCGTCAATCAAAACCGCCATCGCACCGGCGAGCCAGTTTCCATCTTTATCCTGAACAGATCAAAATATCAAATACACAAATCAATCATCAACAGTAATCAATCATACTCCACATCAATGCAATTAAAATTACAAAATTGTTCAAGTAATCAACTCACCGAAAGATGATCTGGAATGACGAAACTGGATTTCACCAAACCGACCTCAATTCGATCGATCTTCAATCCTTGAAGCGCGAGACCGTCCAGTTCGAAATTTGAACTGTTTTGGAACCATTTTTTGGTTAATTTTGAGTAGTCTCCTTTTATCATATCGATTTTCCGATGGCAACTTCGATCTGTGATTTATGGTTGTGGAGCTTGCAGAATTTGAAGTCGCAGGGATGACGACCTTTAAAGTCTTCAAAAAAGCATGATATGTTATTTTTGCAAAAAAAATGTGAACTTTGCAGTTTCGGTCCTCTTGGTTTATAGTTTGCTGAATTAGTCACACGGGGTGTCACGTTTAAATTACGGTTTTGGTTTTATCAGTTTTATTAATTAAGAAGTAGCGCGTTAAAAAAAAATCGGTATTCGAACGCGAAACACAAATATTCTGAAATTTGGATTCGAATTCCGAAGTCTGTTTTTGGATATTTCGAATATTTGGATGTCTAAAATGTTTTTTTTAGATTTAATTTTTTTTTGAGTTTAGATATCCGAGATATATTTTTATTTTTTAATGTATCTCAAAGAGCATCCTTGTAAGTTAATTATAGAAATGAAAAAACATGCAAATTCCATAGATAAATCTAAACATAGAAACATTCAAGATGAACGGCCAACGAATATATTTTAAGTCTGGCCACCTGAGTAAACCTAATGGCGAAAGGTTATCCACGCCTGCAAACCGTAAGCAGCGTTGGTGACCCAGCTCGCCTATCATTCCAAGAAACATACCGTCCGAAGACCCACTGTGGTAAAATCTATGGCCCGAAATATACATGTTCATTTACACATTTAGAGATGCATCAACTGTTTTTTTAGAACGAGTTCTGGATAGACCAAAATCAGATTTTAGTAGGAATCAGTATGAAAGGTCGGATAGGAATCATATGGGCTAATTTTTTATATAAATTTAATACGCATAAAATTCAATTTTTATTTATATTTAATTGTAGAAAACAAAATACAATACATTTGCTAAAAGAGTTAATTTCACGAACTAAAACATTTTTTATTTTTACTTTAGTTGTCTTTATTAATCGTCGTAGTTGTATAAAATTTACATTTGCAAATGAAGTGATGCGTCAAATACTAATCCTTCATATGATGTATCAGAATATAACATATCACTCGCCTCTTTTTTCAAGCATTTTTTTCTTATGTAAGGTTTATTCATCATTCGATCCCAAACCGCATTTAACGTTGTACATAAATATTTCATCATAGATGCCAAGTTATGTTTGTTTGAACTCCAGACGTGCTCTCTTTGCCTTGAAATATTTATCAATATATTTCTTGAATATTGAGTTAGAATCTTTTGCAAACAAAAAATATCACAAAACTTACGACAAGCCTTTTAAGTCAAATACTCAACTCAATTGCATCAAACCTTCGTATTTCTAATATGATGAATAACCGAAATAAACCAAAAGCTACAAGTTGAAACTTTGAGCAATAGAAGATTGTGAATAAACAATATTGGCAGGAGAATGAGAGTAAACTGAGAGTATAGCGATTAACGATTGTATAGCAAGAGTAAAAATGAATGTATATTTTTGTGTCTGGTATTGTTTTTTCAATTGTAAAAATAAATTAATTCATCGAATATATCTTTATAATATATACAAAGTTTGGGAGTACCAAAATAGGCAAGAAAAACTAAAAAAAAAAAGTAGAACAACCAGAAAACGATTATATAACCATTTCCAACTGTTAATTTTTTTTTTCTAAGAAATGGTAAAAACCAAATAGAACTCGGTAGAAACCAACTAAAAACTAATCTAAAAAAATTAAAAGCAGGTAGGAATCGTCAGGTTTTTTATGTCTAAGCCAGTTTCATTTTCTAACGGGTAGGAAATTATACAAATATTCTCCTACTAATAAAATAGTAAATTCAATATCACATTGTCTTTTACAAGCATATACACATCATTAAATGTCACATGTTACTTTAATACTATTGCCACATATGATATTGTACAAATGTCATCACCACATTAAAAGTTGAAAATTTCCATTATCATAAAACACGAATTTATTAGCATTAATTGTCTCCTAATTTTCTATTATTTTAAAATTTAAAATTACAACAAAAGATTATCGATTTATTAAAAGAATCTAGGGTAAAACATGTGTAGTACACATGTTAAATAAATAAATTTTAAAATTATTTATTTTAACTATCATAATATATAGTTTTCAAATATGTTTTTTAAGTAAATAAAGAATTTATTTAAGTTTTAATCATATTATTTATCGATTTTAATAAAGAATTTATTTAATAATTTCATAAATTATAGTAAAAAATATTCAAATAGCGGCAATTGGTTTGTAATAATTTAATATTTTAAATTCACGTGTTAAGACTTTACTTGGTTATTCATTTATTAATTAAAATGATTATAACAACTAAAATGAATGGGAATTTGTATTAAAATATGATTAGAACAATCTCCTTCTAATATTCATTACTTAAAATATAAGAGAAACTGTTTAATAAATGAATAAATTCTTTTGTTTTCATTTTAAATCTTCAGCATTCTCGTTTACTTAAATTTATCCACTAATTTCACAATCTTTTAAAATACATATAAAAAAATACAATTATATATACGTAAAATAAGGAAATAATTAAAAAAGTAATGTTTTTATTTCTTAAATTTATCTCCATTGATTGTCATTCCTTTTTATTATGCCATGCAATACTATGAAGATATGATAGCCATAGAGGAAAAAAAACTTGGTAAAATGATTGAATTCATAATTTTTATTTCGATTGTAATCATATCATTTTATTAATTTTTTTTTTGTGAATTGCTTATTAACTCTATGTCAACCCATGCGTTACACGGGTTACTAACCTAGTTACTAATAAATCAATTCTAAAACTAGTCTACACTCTCAAATAAAAGAGTAAATATTTTATCACATGTCACATCCTTACAACACTATTGTCACATGTCAGCTTCTTACACCACAAGTGACACTTGTCAATTCCTTATTATTCCACTTAATTTTCTCTTCTATTAAATAATTATATTATCTTTCTTATTAAGTATTTTTTATTAAATAATTATAATATTAATAACTAATACATTATTTATTTTTTTATTATAAAACATACTTAAATTATTTTTATAGAATATGAAATTTTTTAAAACCAAAATTTTTAAAGTAAGAGTATTTTATTTTCAAAAAAACAAAATTTATGTAAAAATAAGTTATCTTAAAAAATATTTTTTTTAAAAATAAAGTATATCATGAAAGAAGTTTTTAAATAATGAAATTTTTATAAACAAATAATGTTTTTTAATTTATTTATAAATTAAAGTAATAAAAATGATAAAAAAAGTTACATTTTTGTTATGTCATATTTAATGCTATTTTTAAATTGGCTCATTTAAATTTAGTAATTAGAAAAATTATATTTTATATTATTGATTTATAAAAGTTAGTTTTAATATAATAGTAACTGAAGTTTTTAACGTAAAATATTTCTTAGATATCAATTGTTAAACATTGAAAGGTCATATATCATTTTTATATGATTAAAGTTTTTAATTATTTTTTATCACTTAAAATATTTATTAATATGTAAGTTAATCATTTTATATCAAAATATTATTTTATAATTACCAAATTTTCATTGCAAACTATTTAATATTTTATATTAAATTCTTATAATACACGAGTTAATAAATTAGTTATTAATAAACCCGTTTATTTTGTGGGGAGTTTTGGGTTGGATAAGATTAATGAGATGATGAGCGTAGGATGCACGGCAAGTTTGATCCTGGTAGTGGGGTCAATGGTCATTGTAGTAGGACTTTGAACCTGGAAGTCTAAGGGACGACCATAAAGTCAATAAAAGCATGACAATTTCAGCCCTTTTGGTTCATAATAGCCCTCAAAGAAAAAGAAATTGCACTTTGGTAACTCAAGTTTTTAGGGGATAGCAGGAACAGTCCTTGTACTATAGCTACTTGCATTTTTAGTGTTCTATGTAGCACTTGTGGCAGACCTCACTTAAAAGTAGAAATTCACTGATTTTGTTTGTTTTTTTTGTTATGGAGTGTTTGTGGTGTATTTTTATTATTTTGTTTTTGTATCACCACATTGTGAATCTACGTTAGTTAATTAAATATAGGTTTGATTAAGCCAAAGAGAACCAAGTTATAATGAGCTCGAGTTCGAAGTTAAAAGATTTATATCAGCTGGACTCCTTTATCATAATTCATCTTATATAATAAATGACGATTTTTTGTTTGTCACGTGTCATATAATAAAGCGTATTTTAATTTATTTTTCTGCCTTATATTTAAAGCATTAATTCACTTAGTAACATTCTTTTATTAATAGTAATTAACAATATTTTTCGATTATTATATTAATTTATTCTTTAAAAAATACAAGTATTAATTCTTAATTTTTAATATGTATTAATATTAATTGCAATCCAAGTTCATATATGATAAAAAAGTATTCAAAGGGTAATTTATATTTTAATAGAGTTAACATTTATCAATTACATAAAAATGCTAATACTCAAATAAAAATAATATATAAAGTTGAGGTGCTCTAAGAACATATCTCATGTCCCTAAAAACATTTATTTATTAGAATATATATATATATATATATATATATATATACATATACATGGAGAGGTTCAAATGTTAACCCTCCCTTATATCGTTAACCCGTGTTAACCCGGCATTTTTTGCCCGAATCTTTGTTTTTTTTCATGGTTTTTGTTATACATAAATAGGGGGTTTCTTTTTTGTGTTTTTGCTAATTCATCACCGTTTATAAATTATTTACAAGTGTAAGTTACTTACATTAAGTATAATGTAAGTAACTTACACTTACTTACACTTGTAAATAATTTCTAAACGGTGATGAATTAGCAAAAACACAAAAAAGAAACCCCCACATTTATGTATAACAAAAACCATGAAAAAAAACAAAGATTCGGGCAAAAAATGCCGGGTTAACACGGGTTAACGATATAAGGGAGGGTTAACATTTGAACCTCTCCTTATATATATATAATTGTGAATAAATAATAACCCACCTTTATTGCAATAACCCGGATAGCTTTCCCAATATAAGGCCAAATCTTGGATTTTTTTAACATCATTGTAACACATTTAGAACACTATGTTCTTTTATGAGTTTCCGAAAATTTATCACCGTTTGAGAGTTTACATCGTGGTAGTTTTTGGTCCTAAAACAGTTACAGTGTTGTAAATCAAAAACTTACAACAATTATATCTCTTAAACGGTGATGAATTTACACAAACTCATAAAAGAACATAGTGTTCTAAATGTGTTACAATGATGTTAAAAAATCCAATATTTGGCTTCATCTTGACATGTTATTTCGGGTTAATGCTTTAAGAGTGGGTTATTATTTGAACACTTCCATATATATATATAGGATTGTGCTTAAATAATAACCCTCTCTTACGGCGATAACCCATTAACTTTGGCAAAAAATAGCCGAATCTTGAATTTTTTTTTGAACATCATTGTAACACAATTTGAACACCATGTTCAGTTTTGAGTTTGGGCTAATTCATCACCGTTTAAAAAATATCATCGTTGTAAGGTTTTTGCTACAGTACTGTAAGTTTTAAATATTTAAACACCTACAGTACTGTAAGAGCCCAAACGGTAATGAATTAGCCAAAACTCAAAACTGAACATGGTGTTCAAATTGTGTTACAATGATGTTTAAAAAAAAATTCAGGATTCGGCTAATTTTTGCCAAAGTTAATGGGTTATCGCCGTAAGAGTGGGTTAGTATTAGAACATTAAAAAGAGATTTTTGCCTAAAAATAGTAAGAACTAATAGGATTTTGGCATGTGGCATTATAATTTAGATATAACATCTTATTTTACTAGATTTTTATTTTTTTGTACTAGATTCTTTTTTCTGTTCTGTATTTTATTGTACTGTATTTTTGTTTTTGTACTACATTTTAATTTTTTGTACTGAATTTTTATATTTTTTGTATAGGATATTATTTTTTTTGGGCTAGATTTTTGATTATTGTACTGGATTATTTTTGTACTAGAGTTTCTTTTAGTACTGGATTTTGTTTTTATACTTTTAGCGTGACACATGTCAAACTTCTATCAGTTCTTAGCCTTCTTAGGCAAATATCTCTTCTTAGTGGATCTAACCCCTATATATCTATGTATTATAATAAATAAAGGTTTTACTTAGACACATGACGTTTTTTGGTAAAGTCAACTTGTAATTTTGCCGCTTCTCTCTCTTCAATTATTGTTATTCTCTTATTAAATAATAAATAATTATGTTTAAAATAATAAAATTGTCTACTTAAATAAATAAAAACTAAAGTTAAAATAAAAAAATTTAAACGAAAGTGAAATAATAATAAAATATATAAATAATAACTTAAAAACTTATATTTATTCAACCCATATAATAGGAGAGAAAAATTAAGAATTTTAACAAATTATATATGTTAAACCCATGTAATACATGGGTTTTAACATAGTATATATATATACACACTAGGTTAGTACACAATGTATTACACGGGTTGATCATCAATAAAATAATTATATTATGTTTTTAAACACTAATTTATTTAATATTTTTCTCTTAAACATTTTGTTATAAAAATATTGTTTTTAAAAATTGTATATTTGTTAATAAATTGATATTTAAAAATGTGTTTGTTAATATTAATATCTTGTTAATGTATTAACAAAAATTTTTATTAATTTGAAAAAATGTATAAAAAACATATTTAATATTTAATATTATTATTTAATATTTAGTGTATTTAATAAGAGAGAGAGGAGGAAAATCAAAGTTGACATGCTCTAAGATTGCGTCATGTGTCTAAAGAAACTTTGATTTATTAAGAATGATTTTATTTGGACACCCCACTTTTTATTTTAACACCCCTGCGGGCCGTACTGGGTAGTACGGCCCGTATTGAGTACAGACAAACATTCCAAAGAATTTCTTGAAATCAGTGAAACATTCTGTTGTACGGCCGGACTGACCAGTACGGCCCGTCTTGGCCTAGACTTATTTTTTCAAGCCATTTTGGGTGTCAAGCAGTTTTGATATCACTTGATACGCCCCGTACTGGTCAGTATGGGCCGTCTTGAAATTATTTATTTTATTTAAACTTAATTTACGTATTTAAATAATTTTTAACGATATACGTTTAGTATGTGAATTATGTAAACGATATACGACTAGTATGTTAATTAAACGTCATAATGTTGTTACGTTATCATTTTTAACGATATTGATTATTTATGAAATCGTTTTAACTAAATATTTCATTTTATAATTAGTTTGTTTACGTTAATTTAAATAATTTAAACGATATAAGTTTGTCGCGCAAATATTAAACAACACAAACATAAACAATACAAACGCAGAAAGAAACATACGTATATACACAACATAAGTTTATCTACAAGGAAACAAAATACAAAAATACAAAACTAACTACGATCCATATGGTCCAGCGGACGATCCGTCGTTTGCGTAGACGCGTGGCTCCGGGAACGGTGGAAGCTGTGATCCGTCCCGTCACGCATGCTCTGACGCGACCGTCCACCGGACCAAATCCTCATAACGATCGAGCCGTCGCTCGACGCGTGCCTCCCAGGCAGCCCTACGACGATCGGCCTCAGCCATCTGCTGAGCCGTCTCGTCGCACTGGCGGCAATCTGGTGCAACAACGCCTCGAGTGGCTCGGTCTGGCGCACCGCATGGTAAATGTGCGGCGGCTCCTCGCGCGCCGGCGATCGAATCGGCTCGGGGTCCGGCATCGCACCATCGTCCTGCGGCTGTTGCTGCTCCTGCTGCTCCGGCACAATGACGACCTGGGCGGGCTGAAACAGTCGGCCGTCTGATCCAATAAACCGCAATCCCAGACCCGGGATGTCGGCGGCAAGTTTCATGCTTATGATCGTCCGACGATCGAGCTTACGAGGCTCGATCGCTGGCAGATCATCAAGCGTGTCAACCATGCTTCTGCTGCGAGCGATGTGGGTGACAAAGGCACCACCCCACAATGTACTGCGCTCTCGTCGGTGGTAGAAGGAGGCGTAGTATAACGCAAAACACCGTGCCAGGTTGCACGGCCTACCATCAATAAGTGAGTGAAGATAGAACAGATCTGTCGTCGTCACCCACTCCTGCCTCTAGCCGTGACCTGAGATGATCATCATGATGCAGCGGTGGATGTAACGAATCAGAGGATCTCTGATCATCGTCGCCCGTACTCGGTGTCACGTGAATAGCGTATCAGATATCTGGGCCTACCAGGCCTTATAACCCTCTCCTCACCCTGCATCAACCCTTGGGTGAAGTCGTCACGAACGGTCTCCGGCTCATAATAGATGCCTAAGTGCACGGCGAACCGCTCAATCGACATCTCGAAGTGCTGTCCGCATAAGGAGAACTCAATATCTGGAGGAAGCTCCTCGTCATCCTCCTCCCGAACTGCTGCCTGGTGAGCTCAATATCTAAATGTCGATAGAAACTCCACAGTGATCAGCCTGTGGGTGGGCAGCTCCGCGATCTCGAACAGGCGAGTCCACGGTGTGTCCTCGCCGAGGATAGCTCTCGCACGCACTGCCTCCCCGGCATCTGCAAGAACACCCCAATCTATACAATGTGGCGTCCCCACTCTCATCCGCATAATCCGACGGCACCTCATCGTTGCCGCCGACGCTGTGATGTGTTGTAAAACACATCTGTTTTTCTATTTGTTTCTACTGAGTTTCTGTATAGTTTTATTCGTTTTTAGAGTCGATTTGTGCTGGTTCTTCACAATTTGGTAATTTCATGCTTGCAGGTAATAAACATGCTTATTTGGTGCTAAAGTACATAGAAATGAGCTCCCGGTTGGGCGAGGACGGACCTGGAATCAAAGAAGGCCAAAAAACTGAAATCTGGAACCCGTCGCGCTACGCGACAACCAACTGAAACCCTGTCGAGCTACGCGAGAGGTGGGAAAGACAAAAATACCCTCTGATATATGTCGCGCTACGCGACAGATTTGGAGGTATCTGTCGTGATACGCGACAGAGTCAAAATCGCATAATTTCATTTTTAAACCTAAAAGTCGAAAAGAAAAGGGGGATATACGATTTTGAAAGGCTAGAGGTGACTAGGAGGACAACGAAAGGCTATTCTAAGGTGAATCAAAGGTTGGGAAAGCATAGGATCGAAGAATCAAGGCCTATGATCAACGATATCGGGTGTTCATCATTCGGTTTACTTGGTTTCTTTGTTTCTCTTTGATTTTCACGTTTCTCCTTTACTTTAAACAGATTATGGGTTGTTTTCATATGATGTTTCTTGGCTAAACTTCTAGAATTACATAGGTTTTGATGATTGCACATGTTTGACATTCGTTTCTATCGGTTTTGGATTATGTTTATGTGATGAACTCATGATGTAACAAACTTGGTTTGGATTATTGGATGTTTATGTGTGTCTATGATTGTTTATGGATTGGTGATTTATTCCTTGTGTGCCTTGTTGAATGTCTTTCATGTAATAGGTGCATGCTAGATCAATTACTGTGTGTTTTTGATTAATAGATGGTTTACTACGTACGAGTTTACCATAGGAGGGATTATCTTGATATAGATTTATTAGATGTGCAACCAATCTTGATAGCCATGAGGTGAAAGATTGTCGGTTTGTCTAGGGTGTTAGAATTGCTAGTTCAGAGACTTTGTGAGAAGATCTTTCTAGTTCGTTTTACATTCGCGTTTATCGAATCCAATAGGAAAATCCGAGTTATCCCTTTCACTTAGGTGTCTGAGACTTTCGCGCTGTGAGGTAAATTGTCTAGCAGATACATTTTGAGTATAATTGGATGACCTGTGAGGGAAATCCATTCAACCGGTGGTTTAATGGCTTTTAGGACTCTTAGTTGACAATCCTTGAGAAGGGTCAAGGGTGCTCTAGGTTTCCTTTGAGTTTAGTATTGTAAGATCCCGGTATCACATCATTTCCATTACCGATAGATCTTTTGTTGACCATGTGTAGGATTCATGCCTAGGTAGTGTTCTTTCTTCGTCTGATCTTCGTTTCAGTTTAGTCTCTTCTCTTTAGTCTTTATTTAAGTTATTCTTAGTTTTGTTAGCAAACCCCCTTCCTTAATATTATTTTATTTAAGTACAAATTTTGTATAGATAAGTCATAGAGTCTAGTTAGTACAGTCTGTAGAAGTCTGTGGGTTCGATATCCGGACTTGCTTTGCTCTGCTACACACGATAGGTACACTTGCCTGTCGGTAGCTTAGGATTTAGAGAGTCTAGAGTATTACTTAGTGTATAAGTTAGTTTTGGTTTTTATTTAGTTTGATAGCTAAGCTCCGTCGACATCAAGTTTTTGGCGCCGTTGTCGGGGACTTCTTAGTCGATTGTGCTTACTAGTTCTTGTTCTTATTTGTGCATATTTGTGTTTATTTTGATTTTCAATTTTATTTTATTTTATTTCTTTTTGATAGATTTTTGTTTATTTGCTGGTTTGGTAGTGTATGCCACACCTACGTTCACACGGACCGCCACCTGAGCTTTCTTTGCTTTCAAGGAGCGATTCGCGGGACTTTTCTGAAGGTTCTACGAGCGAGGTAAGTGCCTCTACTCCCATTTCTGCTGATTTTTCTGATCACACACCATATTCTTCTTCTAGTTCTTCCACCCATTCTAGTCCACGTTTTCATTTTGTTCCACCTATGGCTGAGCGTCGCACGGTTCACCAGCATGCCACTGCAGGTTTCACGGGACTTAACAATCCCATTACTGTGCCAAACATAACGATTGAAAATTCGTGGCAGATTCCTTCTTACGTCATGACAGCCATTAACAATTCTCAGTTTAATGGTCGTGATGATGAAGATGCTCCCGCACACCTTGCTAGGTTCACTCGCATCTGTGGTACTTTCAATCTTCAAGGTGCCACTAATGATGCGATTTTTCTACAGCTTTTTCCTTTCTCACTTGCGGGAAGAGCAGCTACTTGGCTTGACTCTCATCCGCCAGGAACTTTTTCCACTTGGGCTAGCCTTCGGGATGCTTTTCTTAAAAAGTACTTCCCACCTGCTAAGGCCGCCCGCCTGAGAGATGAGATCCATTCGTTCCGAATGGCCCCTGATGAGCCCTACTACCTTGCTTGGGAGAGGTTTCAAAACCTGCTCAGTCGATGCTCCCAACATGGTTTGTCTGAATGGGCCCTTGTAGAGAAATTCTACAATGGGCTCACATATGAAACTCGTGCCAGATTTGACACTTCTGCAGGAGGCCACCTCATGGGTAAGAGGGATGTGGCTGAATGCAATGATTTATTTGAGAGTTTTGCTCAGGCCGAGTACGAGTGGAGATCGTCCAATAGGAATTCAACTCCTATTACTAGTTCTTCCTCATCAATGAGGGGTGTTCATCATGTGAACACGGACACTAGTGTTGCTGCTGCTCTTGAGTCTCTAGCTAGGGTTGTTAGGGATCTGAAGATGAGAGTAGACAGGTGTGAGATTTGCAGGGGTGGTCATGCCACTTCTGAGTATTTGGTGAGCCAGGAGCAGGCTAATTATATAGGAGGACAGGGTAGGTTTGGGCACTCGTACAACCCCAGATGGGGAAATTCTCAGATCCCCAACCTTTTAGATCTTCAGGTAACCCCCTGGTTTTCATTCTGGATATCCTCATAACCAGGGGCATAGAGGTAGTCAAGCTCCTAGTGGTAGTGGTTCTGGTAGCACTTCTGGTGGTGGTAGTAGTATGGGTAGGATAGAGAAGTTATTGACTCAGTTAGTGGCAAAAGATGCCACTACACAGAAGATCCTACATGAGCATGATGTTCTCCTCAAGAACCAGCAATCTGCGTTCTTGGATTTACAGCGAACGGTTGGTGACATAGCCAAACGGTTGGATGAACGGCCCCAAGGCCAGTTCCCGGGTCAGCCCCAAACCAACCCAAACGCCCACGTTAAGGCGGTCACTACTCGTTCTAGAAGAGGTGAAGGAGAAGTGTTCATACCACCGGTGTTGATGGAAGTTGAGGAGAGTGAGAGATTGGTTCCACCGGTTGATTTAGATAAGGAGGAACCGGTGGATGAGAAAATTGAGATGGAGACTCCTGGGAGGGTGCCCCCGAGGCTAGTCCCAGCAAGTACCGCACCTAACAGTGAGTCTCCCGTTGAGAAGCCAGCAGTTGGTAAGCCGATAATGTTTAAACCCACCTCGGGGATTGATCTTTCCCGTGTTCCTTACCCTGCACGTTTAACTAATCAAAAACACGCTAAGGAATACGGGCACTTTCTTGACATGTTTAAACAGCTCAAGATCAATCTCCCGTTTATTGAAGATCTTCAGCATATACCAAAATATGTCAAGTATCTCAAAGAGTTGCTGAAGAGTAAGGATCGGTTGGGAGAGGTTGCCAACACCCCTGTGAGCGCGGCGTGTCCTGCGGTGATTTTAAACAAGCAGCCTGAGAAGCTTGCAGATCCGGGAATGTTTACAATCCCGTGTTTATTTGGGGATGATGTTAAGAGGCATGCCTTGGCGGATTCAGGGGCTATCATCAATTTGATGCCATACTCTCTTTATGAGAAGCTAGCTCTTGGTGATTTGTCTCCCACACGCATGACCTTGTCATTGGCAGACCGGTCGGTTAAATGTCCACGGGGAATTTTGAAGAATGTGTTAGTCAAAGTGGATAGGTTCGTGTTTCCCATGGATTTTGTGGTGATGGATATGGAGGCGGACAAGGCGGTTCCCATCATTCTTGGGCGCCCATTCTTGCGCACTGCCAAGGCTATCATAGATGTGTATGAGGGTAAACTCACTTTTAGAGTGGGTGATGAGAGTGTTTGTCTAAAGATAGCGAATTCTGTGAGCGCCGGAGGTGAGTTAGTCCATCAAGTGGATGGTGTGATTTCTTTATTAGACTCTTTTTTATTTTAGGAGGTTTGGAATTTATTTCTTCTGTAACCAAACCCATTTGTCCTATAACATCTATTTATTCTTCTTCTAACAGTGTTGGTTAGCTGTGTTAAGTTTTGTCCAAAAAATATCTATATCTGAGAGCGGTATCTTCTTATCTGCATAATTTATAATTAAAATTAATATAACAGTAACTACGTGCGAAACATTTAAGATTTACATTTAATATTACGAACCTGTGTTTAAATATTTTGATATATTACAAGCGCATGGCAACCCACAACTCATCCAAAGCTGGTGGCCACACGTCATATTTGAGTCGCGCATGACTCTTATTTTGTCTTCTTTTTCCTCGACTGTAACAACTGGTTTTCCATAATATTTTAATAAATTATATATATTAAAGTATTTTAATTTTCCTATGAAGAGCGTTTTGATAATGACATGATAAAGTCGTTATGTGGCTACTTTTCTATAAAGGGTCATCACATAACACTAGCAAGTGGTTTATAAATTAAAAATATCACATTATCAAGATAACAAAGTAATGATCATAATGAGGGAAAGCGAAATTTGCAAACGAGGCTCCGAATGAAAGTTATGATAAAACGAGTTTCAAATAGTAATCATAAAATGGCCAAAATAATAAGTACCTTAATAGGGTGAGTGCTTGATATGGTTAGAAAGGTATTTAAAAATCGTGAACGTGGGTGAAAACGGTGCGCAAAACGGAGTTCGTATGAAGCCAGAATCGCAGAAACAAGTTCAAAACACCACACGCGCTCACCGACTCGTGTCTTAGGTGGCAAGACACGTATTTTACAGCCATGCCACGTGTATAGGGTGGCTGCCACGTGTATAGAGGGGCTGCCACGTGTCCTAGTGAGTTGACACGTGTCCGGTGAGGTGTCGTGGCCTGGCTCTCTCGATTTGCGTGCCAGTTCCTATAAATAGTTCGTACCGCGTCATTTTTCGCACATAGTTTCGAGTTCTAACCCTATTATCACGACATAAATACCCCCATAAACCTCCTTTGAGGTAAATTGAGTGTGTGGAAGCACGTGACGAGTGATCGGGACTAGCCAGACGGTTAAACAAGCGGTTGTCCGAATATAGCAGGGTAAGCTTATGTTTAAGTTTTAAATGTTAAGGTTATCTTCACAAGTACATATGGGGTTGTATTTACTAAATAAACCATTTTATATGATGTGGTTATGCCCGTGTGATACGACGAACACCCCGGATAAAAGTAACGAGTTAAAAACTCGTATTGGAGATATCTTAACATAGTCGTTGTGCTATCCGTTTGGAAAACCCGAATTACAGTTTATGAGATATGTGAATATTTTTATGATCTTGCTAGGATATCCAGGTTGTTAGGATTCCTTGGGAAAACGTAGGATCAGTGTGCGAGATTAAGTTTATCGTGCGGGACCAATCAGGTGAGTTCTATGATGCCCATTTTATGTTTTAAAATGTTTTGGGCTGATATGCATACTGTTAGTTATTTGTATTTGACGATGTTATATTTAAACTATGTTTAGGGACATGTGTTTGTATAATTGAGTGTTTGTAAAACAATGATTGTTGTCCGTGGGGTTGAACATGTCAAATGATTTTTTTTGATCTAAACATGTTTTTGGGATGCCATACTGGATATAGTACGAGTCGAATGATTTTCAAAGATAAATAAAAGTGATGAGTTTTATGGATATGGGGAAAATGTTTTGACACGTATTATGGTTGTATGCCACTAGTGATACTAGTCGGATGATTCAAACGTTTTACAACTATGAATTGGACAGAAGTCCTAAAATAGGTTTTGAAAACGTTTTGGCACTGTGGTGGTTGTTTAAGTAGGGAAAAATGTTTTATAAAATAGTGAATGTGCAGTTTGAGTCAAAATTATGTTCTTGACAAATGTGTCGACCGTGGTTGACGGTTTCCATGCTATATATGTAAAAACAAGCGTCGTGCCTGTCTTTGTTGCC
The DNA here is from genome assembly GCA_009363875.1 of Mikania micrantha. NCBI lineage: Eukaryota > Viridiplantae > Streptophyta > Magnoliopsida > Asterales > Asteraceae > Mikania > Mikania micrantha. Next base: position 1,911,923 of record CM018684.1, read on the forward strand.
TGTTTCTGGTGGGAAACAGCCCTGGCATATGTGTCGGTATACGGGGGTTAATTGATCAATTGACTGTATTTGGCTGGTGACGACCGGGCCTGCAGAGGGTGAACGTGACCCTAGACAGTGGCTTGATATTCCTATAGATGCAATATACGGACTACCACCATGTGGACTTGGCAGGTGGTAACCATACCATGGACTTGGCGGATTGATATTTGGGTTTTGGTAACCCGGTGGTTTTGGGATTCTGGTAAACTGGTTATTGATTTGAAACTATTCTGCACAAAGTTTGTCTGTTCCCTTTATTATTATTTAAAACGTGTCATGTAAATCTTTTCCTAATTTTGTTATCTTAACTCTTATATGATTAAAACTTAGAACTCACCAGTGAAAACTGATTGTTTGAGTATGTATATCAGGAAAAGATAAGGCTTCATGTAACCATGGCAACGGCAAGGTGCGATAGAAAGAATAGCAAGCTGATGGAAGTTTTGGCATATGTATAATGATGTAAAATATATCATGTTGGCATCTTGTATTGGAACTTGTGTTATATTAATAAAAGTTCCGCTGCTTATCTCTGTTATACCATGTGTTCTGTTGTAATTCCGATTTAGTGATGGTTCCAGGAGACGGACGTCACAAGTTGGTATCAGAGCCTTGGTTTAAGAGATTTAGAGTACTTGCAGTAGTACCTAAACTTAAACTAAGACTCAAAACACAAGTTCGAGATGTCAGTAAACATGCCAATATAGCTAAATGCCTATAACGCTTGCTTAGGGATCTGTTTGGTGATGTATTAAGCATACTGTGGTTAAACCCTTAGATTCATGGGTACAGATAAGTTACTAGTTGCAATTAGCTACTGCAAATAATAGCTTAACTATACAAATGAGACTCGGGATTCAACCATGGTGTGGTTTTGATGTAGAACTGATAAGAAATGTTTATAAAATAATAGAAACACCATAAGTTGTATGTTAGCAATTAAGTGTCTTGGTTGGACAACGAATGCTCAATAAGGGTTAGACCCATTTTTAACGGTATGAAATTAAGATGTGGACTACGTGTGACTATGATGGAATATAATTAGACCAGTAGCACTATAAAGTAATAATTGCATAGGGCCCTGTACTTATTTATTTATCGTCCTACTGTCATCTAATTATCCATCATACTAACACTGATATGTCCGACATCTTGATTACAGAATGGTAGGAAGAGGTCGTGGTCGTGGTCGTGGTCGTGGTCGTAATATGGGTGGTGGACGAAGGCCAAATACTAGGAGTAATATCAATGCCCCTCCCACCCATGAAAACGAAATTCCTCATCAAGTGGAAAATACTGAGACTGCTCATAATGAACAAAGACAATCAGAAATGACCACTGAAGTGGTAAAAGCTATACGTGAAGCTCTGCCAATGCTGATTGCGAAACTACGTGGGTCAGGTGTCGGCCCGACTGCCGAATCTGGAAGCGCTGGAACCGGTAATAATGGTGGCAGGAATGTTACAACAAATGGTAATGTAATCACATTGGTCAATGACGCGGATGCTGACAAACGTAATAAAGGATGTGATTACAAAGCCTTCAAAGGTTGTGGTCCTCCATCTTTTGATGGCAAGAAGGATGCAGTTTGTACTCATGAGTGGGTACAGGAAATGGAAGCAGTAATCTTGATCAGCCAGTGTAGAGAGGATCAGGCAGTATTATTTGCTGCATATTCATTTGTGTCCGAAGCACTATATTGGTGGGGAACCATCAAACAAGCTCATGGGGAGCAAGGTGTTGCAGCATTACGTTGGAACGATCTGAAGAAATTGGTTTTGGAAAGGTTCTGCCCAAGGGGTGAAGTTGATCGAATGGAGGTCGAGTTCCTAAAGCTGGAAGCAGGAACAATGACACATCGGGAATACACAACTAAGTTTAACGAAATGTCCCGATTAGTTCCTGATTTGATAAACACCGAGGAAAAGCGAGTCAAACGCTACATCCAAGGTTTTCCAGCTGAGGTTCGGAAAGTTGTCCGAACGGCTGCACCAGGTACATATCAATCATCCGTGGAACTTAGTGCAGCAATCTATGATGATGAGTATGGGGTGGGTGGTGGGCCTGGAGAAAGCAAAAGAAAGTGGTCTGATTTTGACTCAAAGTCAGAAGGCGGAGAGTCAAGGAAGAAATTCAAAGGTAACAATACTGGTAGGTGTCTTAAATGCAATAAATATCATAAAGGAAGATGTTTGGCGAACATTTTAAATGTCGCGAGAACTCCAAACCCTCCGACATGCTATCGTTGTGGAAAGTCAGGACATATTTCCCCAAATTGTCCGAAAGTAAGAGATCGTGGTTGTTTTGAATGTGGGGAACTTGGGCATCGGAAAATTGACTGCCCAAAATTTAAGAAAAGGATGGAATCAGGAAGACAAGCTGATTGGAGTAAAGATAATGGAGGAAAGGCTAAAGCGCGTGCCTTCACAATGACCGCAGAGGAAGCCAAAATGGAATCAGACGTCGTCTCGGGTACATTTCTTATTAATAATGTACCAGCAAATGTTTTATTTGATTCTGGTGCCAGTAAAAGTTTTATTTCTCTTAAATTTAGTAAATTGCTCAATAAGCCCCTCAAAACTTTAGAGAAAACTTTTGAAGTTGAAACCGCCGTAGGTAAAACTGTTAAGATTTCCGAAATGCTTGATGGTTGCTACATAGATTTAGACGGATACCAATTTCATGTTCAATTGTTCCCACTAACTCTTGGAGGCTTCGACGTCGTTTTGGGGATGGATTGGTTAGCTGAGAACAATGCTCAGATTGTATGCAACAAGAAGTTAATTCAAATACAAGCACCGAACGAGAAGCAGATGTGCTTATATGGTGATCGCTACGGTTCTGCTGCGAAGTTAATTTCAATGATCAAAGCTCAGAAATATATGGTGCAAGGTTGTAGAGCATACTTAGCTTATGTGGTAGATGCTTCAATGAAGACAAACGATTTGAAGGAGGTGCCAGTAGTATGCCAATTCCCAGATGTCTTTCCTGAGGACTTGACAAATATTCCTCCTGATAGAGAAGTCGAGTTTCGTATTGATTTGGTTCCAGGGGCAAAGCCAGTGGCTAAAGCTCCATATCGATTAGCTCCAACAGAAATGAAGGAACTAAACCAATGGTGCGTTGACCAAAGGTGCGTAATCTATTGGTCCATGCTGTTACAAACATATCTCTGTAAATGTTTAACCAGGTGTGCGTCAGATACTCCAGAACCCCTGAAATGAAACAAAAACCAATGATGATATGATGATAATAATGATGGTATATGATGCTTACTTTTTTGTTGTCTTTGATAAGTCTTTCGTACAGACAATTGTAGTTGTAGTCATATAACTCTATTGTCGGAGAGTTACACAAATTCGCCCATCGACCTTTGAATTTCTTCCAGTCTGCATCCGAAAAGCTTGCCTTGCAGTGTTTGGCAATATTTTCGTCTATGTGCCATCTGCAGAGATATTTTGCAGCTTCTGGATACACCTTACGGCAAGCACTCATAATAGCAAGGTCTCGATCTGTTATGATCACACGTGGCTCCATACATTTATTCAACATACTCTTAGCCATTTCCAAGACCCAAACGTAGTTTTTCTCTCGCTCTTTACTTACGAACGCGTGAGCAATACTAAACGTCTGGTGTGTGGAAGTCACGCCAACAATTTGAATAAATGGAAGCTTGTACTGGTTCGTTTTGTACGTCGCGTCCATCATCAGTACGTGCGGAAATGCACGCCACCAGCAATTCGATTTTGGTTGACAGAAAAAAATGTCTTCCACGATGTTTGTTTCAGGATCCTCATAGGTATAGTAAATGTACCGCTGACTGTGAAGCACGTTTTCCAAAACCTGCATCGGAGTATCACCGAATTTCTTCTTGTTTTTTATTTTCTGCTGTAAATTGTATACATCTCTAGAGATGGATACATTTGCAGGGTTATGTTTCTTTATGCTCGAAAGAATGTTACGAGGATCCATGTGTCGCTCGGTCAGATTCTCAACCATATCTTTTTCCTCCTGAGTAAATCTTCTAACATATGGATGACCCTCTAGTTTCTGAGTAGGTTCGTGATTGTGATTGTCGTTTATCACTTGTAGTTTCCAAGATTCATGAACTTCGTTGTATAACTGTAACATCAGTGCCGGACACGTGCCGGAACAGTGATCGCAACAGTAAACACGAACAGTAAGTCAGGTACACATTACGAGAAACTATGTTTATACTATTAATGCAAATGGATTAGCATGAAACTATTAAACGATTGTCTGAATCTGACTAAAATCTTAGGATTTAACAGTCAGAAAACATGTCAGACAACACAGCGTTGCAACATAAATACTTGATGTGATATGTTTTGGTGTAAACGTATGTGAGGTTAAACAAAACAAAACAAAACTATAACAGTTGTTGTTGCGGAATGCTAAACCGATGAGTTATTCGTATAGGTGACGATCTGTACGAATGATTCCGATAGTTTAACGTTCTGAAATAATAACTTAACAGTAGAAAACAAGAGTCAGAAAGCAAAACCATCGTCGTGCTCGTTCGAATGACGATTCGAACGAATACGCGCAATGGTGACGCGTTCTGACGAAATGAAAACGAAAACGATGAAAGATACTAACGACCATAAATTCAAAGAAATAAGATATTTCTTATTTTACAATTTTGAAACTCATCATAAAATAAATTAAATTAAACTATTTTAACAAATCGCGAACGAATTAACCGAACGCGTAAAAATATTAAATCCGATAAATAAATTAACATAACTATATTTAAAATACATTCTAAAAATATATTTGTATTTTAAGCGTCATAAAATAACCGTTTTATTTTATACGCGAAAAAACGCGCGTTACGTTCCGGAAACGTAACGAAAACACGAACCGAGCAACGAAAACGAACCCGAACTCACTCGGGGTATAAATACCCTTAATGAGTTCAACAAACTCATTTTCTTCTTCATCTTCTCTCTCTAAACCCTAATTTCCTGTTTCAAGCTCCCCACTCCCATTCTTGAACTTCACGAAAGTACAACGGATCGGAGTACAACGGATGTTTCAAGACCCCCTCTACACGAAAGTACAACGGATCGGAGTGTAAAACCACTGAAAATCTAGGTATGAAGCTGTGAAAGTAGCGAAAATAGGGTTTCCATCTTCCTTATTCAAACCCTAACCTTAACCGGTTAAAAACCCATGGATTCCCATCCCCACCCTTCGAAAACCAGTCCCTAACACACACCACCTTCAAAACCACCCTTGCATCTCGAAATGAGCCAGCCCTTGGTGGAGCCACGTTCGGCCGAATGAGACACACAGTGGGTCGAATGGCCCAATGGGCGAATGACTATGCAGAACTCCGAATGAGGCCCAGTTACTTCGGCCGAAAGTCTCCATGCGCCATGTCTCATTCGCCAGCAGCCTCATTCTCCGGCCACCTACAATCGCCGAACCAACATCCCATTTGCCAATGCATCATTCGCCACCCTCATACGCCGGTCATCACCTTCGCCGGTCAACCTTCACATTCGGCCACCCCTCAGCCGACTGAGCCACCTTTCATACGCTGCAAACCATTCGGCCAATACATTCATTTTTCTTTTTCTTTCGGCTGACTATGGCTTCCGACCACTACACACACTGTCAACCTCATGAGGGCATTGGGCTGAGTTGATAGCATCATAAGGCCCAAACTACTAGTGGACCAGTATCACTCCCTTGGCCCATGACCATCTAGATGACCCATACAGCCATGCGGTCCAATTCCCCTCTTTTGGGTCCATTGAGGCCTATATCCATTGATGTAGCCATATAACCTAGCTTCATATGGCTAAGCCCAACAGTAGGCCCAACCACACCTTAATTGGTCTAACTCCACAGTTGGCCCACATAGTTATTTTCTGGCCCAATCAGTTTTGTAGTTGGCCCAGGAAGCTTTAGGCCTACAACTTGATGACTTGACCACTATGAACTACTTATTCCATCTAGTAGGCCCATATCACCCAGGCCCAACATTTCGGTCCAACAAGTCCTTTTGGCCTAGCATCAGTGAGCAGGCCCACTCACGCACTTATCTGGCCCAATAAAGCCCAACAGATCAGCCCATGAACTCTTTAATTTGGCCATTTAACTCATACAAACTATGTACAAAAATCGGCCTAACAGATTAAGGTGGCCATGATCATTAGTTCGGCCCATGTGGCAAGTTATACAAGTCATTTGACCTAAAACATAATCAAGGACATAGATCAATGACATGAATGTTATACTTAGAGTTTCTAAACTATTACTAAGGTATTAAATTGGGTTAGACTCTTAAAGACTAAGGAAAAGTATTTTAATTATAATAACAAGTGATTTCAAGAAGTTAACACAAAGGGAATAATAATAACTCATATTTAAATTACAAGAGGTGAATGGTACTAATCTTTCATCCAAAACCTAAGTTTGCATTTAGGATCTTTAATAACAGTACAATAAATTGAGTTGAGCCTAAAATCAATATCTAAACATATTAGTCTTAGGCTAATAGGGTCGAGTTAATTAAGACCTATAACCACCACACGGGGCCGAATAATGAAGACCATGACCGAGACATATGAGTGTTAGCCAAATTTCATGGCTAACACATACACACATACGCTTAAACACCTACATACGCACGAAACTTTACAACACATACTTACGAGTTGCAACCAATGTGAAATCAATGTAGGACCGTGAATATAACAACGAGTTACAACAAAGAACGCGTGTGCATTCTTGTTCTAGACTAAGTCAACTACAACAATTACGAGGTGAGTTCATTGTCCCTTTTCAAACTATTTTGATTTTAACTCAGGACTGAGAAGCATGTTATACAACTTAAAACAAATGTTTTAAATTTAACAAAATGCTTTTATACGATTTGTATATCGAAATTATGCCAAGTGCTAAAGGCATAAGTTCACTATTCAAACTAATGCTATTTGATTATGCCAAGTGCTAAAGGCATAAGTTCACTATTCAAACTAATGCTATTTGATTATGCCAAGTGCTAAAGGCATAAGCTACTTGCTAAAACTAAAGCTATGTGTTAATACCAAGTGCTAAGGGTATTTACTATCTGATGATGCTATTGTGAATGCTAATGCTTAATGCTGATGCTACTGGTTGATGCTATAAACAAATACTACGAGCTATGCCAAATGCTAATGCTACGGGTTATCTAAATACTAATACGAGTTATGCTAAATGTAAATGCTATGGGTTATGCTAAACACTAATGCTACGGGGTTATACTAAACACTAATGCTACGGGGTTATGCTAAACACTAATGCTACGGGGTTATACTACATGCTAATGCTATGGGTTTATGCTAGATACTAATGTTACACTAAATGCTATTGATGCTATGATGCTATAAGGGTGCTAAATACAGACACACATACACACACACATACGTATTGAATACGTGAAGCTATGGATACTATAAACTCTTGAATGCTATATGATTGCCATGCTAAAACAACGGTCTGCCTCTCAGTGCTTGCCTTACCGGTTGTAAAGCTAGTACTTGTGCACAAGTTACGTAAATGCTGGAAACTTTGAATGCTATAAACTATTGGCTATGGAAGAACAATAGTTGGTCTCTCAGTGCTTGCCTTCAGGTGTTCTTCCTAGTCGGGACTTGAAGAACAATAGTTGGTCTCTCAGTGCTTGCCTTCATGTGTTCTTCACAGTCGGGACTAGAAGGCATCTACTATGGTCTCTCAGTGCTTGCCATAGGGTGTCCTTCATGGTCTTAAACGAGGAAACGGACTCATGGCCTCTCAGTGCTTGCCATGCAGTGTTTCCCAAAACTATTTACTCACGTGAACAATAACTAGGACGATATTGGTGATCCTTAGTTGACTTTGTGTCATCAAGGGAATCCTCTATCCCCCCTATGTTGCTAATTTCACATCGAACTGGTATGGATTGATACTGGATTCCTTCGGGCATTCAGTTGTCTATTCTGGTGACTCTCAAGCTAAACTCACGGATGCTATGGGTAAACTTATAAACAAAATACTTAAACTATGATGGGGAAACGAGATGGAAGGGTAGGTAAAATGCTTAATTATTATTAACAACAGTGTCATATGCGGACTAGTATGTGGTGGGATGGCGTCTGGGCGGGTCGTAGGCTCGACCCAGGGGTATGCCCTATATATAAGCATACCGATTTGGATATTACAGGTGGAGTTAATAAGATTAAGGTTTTACCGGAATAGGTTTGCTAAAGATATTTAAACTTATAAACTACATGAACTCACCAACCATTGTGTTGACCTTGTTTCTTTTACATGCTTTCTCAGGTGATGTACAGGTATAATCTAAGGCTCATGATTGCATGCTAGGCAGCCCAACTAGAGGACCTAGCAGACTTTTGAAAGCACATCTTTTGTAGTTAATACGAATCTCTTTTGATATCTTGTACAGATACAAGATAGAAACCTTTGATTCTTTTGGATAGGTTTACTTAGTTAAATTATCAAACGTTGATGTTGTAATTTAACTTTGTAATCCTAGATTAATGCTAATTGTGCTTTAGATATTCTTAACACTGATGCTATGTAAACAATCTGATCAACACGATTATCACTCACGATATCGCGCCCCGGGAACCTTCCGCCCGACGGGGACTCCGATCCAACCCCGCCGGCCCGGGGTGTGACAATAACCCTATCAGTTGAAACGGACAACCGATTTTCTTGCTGCCTGACCGTCTAAGGATTGCGATGCTATTATGCTCGCCACCACGGTCACACATGAGCCAGAATTTGATTACACTGCCTGTTGTCTTTGATTTCTTCGTTCTTCTTTTGATTACAATGTAACCATTGTCTAGTGCTCTACTTTTCACCCACCCTACCAGCGCTTCCTCGGACATAAACTCCTGACATATAAAAACAATAATAAATACCGTAAATGGGTAGTGATAATATACAATCATCAACATTTATGTTTCATTTAAATTACCTCTTTGGTTTCCCAGTTAATGTTTGAATCCGCCGGCTTTTCTTCATAAGCCTCCTCCGGGTTACTTTGTTTACTGTCATCATACACGAACCCATACGATGCTTGACTGTCAAAACCGACATCAGCGTTAGGTTCAGCATTCAGATCTATCGTGCCGTATGAATACTCAACAGGAGGCTCTTCGTTCAAATCTGGCACGAAATAGTTGAAAAAACTCCCATCCCAGAATGACATCGTTACAAATATGAATTATCTTGAAATATATTCAAATTCGAAAACTTACGCATTCGTTTGAAACGATTCAAGCTTATATACAAATTTGAAGATGGTTCAATACGGCCCGTGTCACACCCTCAAATTTCAACTAACTGAATCATACCGTTTAAGGCGTGACAAACCAGGATCTCAGTCATTAGACACAACGAAAGACCTCTATATGATTTTCAAACATAATTTTGGTCTAAACTGTAATATCAAAGTTTCAAAGTTTACGGAAGCGTTTTAAAACAAATAACAAAACGTAACAGTTCGTAAAATGTAAATTACAAATCAAAGTCTTAAATATTCAAATTCAAAACACATGATTTAAAATATATGCATGAGACTCCACATCCTAGTCCATTCTTGTCCTTACTTGTTCTTAAAGTGTCCTGAGAAAACATGTAAATCAAGTCAACACAAAGGTTGGTGCATACACAGGTTTGAATAATCACAAATGTTTGAAACAACTGTTTGAAACGAAATGTTTGCAGATAACATAATCACACATGCATAGTCATGATAGCTAGTCATTTGTACTATTTACATAAGCGGCCGACACCGAAGCTGACTGTTAGAATGTAATTTGCCTTTCCACTATTGTCTAGCACAAACAATAGTAATGTTTGAATTGGCTAGTCAAACACTTGCGTAGACCTACAATCTACCAAGTGAGGTTTGTCAAACCCAATAGATCTATCTTCAACTACCACGCTTTGCACTACGGCAAACTAAACGGTTCGATATGTAAGGACTTGTAATGCTATGTCCACACTTATCGTAAATAGCTAACTCATGCAAGTGATATGTATCTAAAATGTTTGTTTGCACATGTTTTCTCCCCCAAAACAGTTAAAATAAGAAAAGGGGCCGTGTATGCACCTTTGATAGTAAACAGAGTGATCACGTTTACTCGAAATCACGCAGAATGACTTCTACGAAGAATCTGTGTTTATATAATAACATCGTGTTATTCAAATTGTTCAGATTGTGTTTGTTATCAAATATTTGTCAACACATGTATATTAGTTTGTTCAAAATATCCATACTAAAGTATATGTGAATTTGTATTTATTTATTTAAATAGTATAAACATACAAGATTATGTTTATAAACACGTAATTATACGCGATCGTGATTTTTGGTCAAAATATAAATTTTATTGTTTTATTTTGTTCGGAATTCAAATATGGTTCCAACGAAATTTGAACGGGTTAAAACGGAGCTAAAACGAGAAAGTTATGATTAAAATATTAAAAATGATTTTAAATTTCAAAAATTGTTGGAGCCTGGGTTCGAACCCGTGACCTCCAACCCCAACACACACACACTCTACCATCTCATCCAGCTCTGATTTCGTTAATAGAATGCACTGAAACTCGTTTTAACCAACAAAGGGTCGGATTCCCTTTGTTTAACCACAACCGAATCATATGGTTCCCAATTGACCCTCAATTCGACCCCGATCTAATCTGTGACCATAGGTTTTCAATTCTATGGTTCCAAACGCGTTCCATGGTGCGTTTTTATTGATCTATCATAGTGTAATCATGTGGCTTTATGTCCCCAATCGGATTCGAACTTAGCCTTTTCATCCGTGATTCAATTTCATCAAATTCGTTTGTGTTACACCACAAAATCATAGGGTTTTCATTCAAACTGGAATTTCGACCCTCTTTGTGCAAATTAATTCAATTATTATGATCGTTTAAATCAAAACCCCAAATCGTTTTTAATTAATAAACCCTAGAAATAGAAACCTCATAATTCACTGTTGTTTTATGAAATTGATATGGGTTTTTCACTAAACAGAGAGTTCCGAATCTCTCTGTAGTATTTAATTCGATTAAAATGTTCATTTGATTCAAAATGTCACACCCCCAATTTTCAACTAACGGAATCATACCGTTTGGGACGTGACAAACCAGGATCTCAGATCATTAGACATAACGAAGACCTCTATATGAATTTCAAAACATACTTTGGTCTAAAAATGTAATTTCAAAGTTCTACGTTGCGGAAGCGTTTTCAAGATAAAAACAAACATAATAGTTTGTAAACTGAAAATTACAAAACAAACTTTCAAATGTTCAAATCCAAATAACTGAAATATAAAATATGCATGCGACTCGATCTCCTAGTCCATGCTTGCTTGATTGTGCAACCTTAGCGTCCTGAGAAAACATGTAAATCAAGTCAACACAAAGGTTGGTGCATTACACAGGTTTAGCATTCACAAATGTTTGAAACAACAGTTTGAATATAATGTTTGCAGATAACATAATCACACATGCATAGTCATGATAGCTAGTCATTTATACTATTTACATAAGCGGTCGACACCGAAGCTGACTGTTGCATGCTAACGCATGTTTTGCCTTGCCACTATTGTCTAGCACAAACAATAGTAATGTGAATTGGCTAGTTAAACACTTGCGTAGATCCCATCTACCAAGTGAGGTTTGTCAAACCTAATAGATCTATTTCCAACTACCACGCTTTGCACTACGACAAACTAAACGGTTCGAAATGTAAGGACTTGTAATGCTATGTTTGCACCTAATGTAAACAGCTAACTCATGCAAGTGATATGTATCTAAAATGTTTGTTTGCACATGTTTTCTCCCCCAAAACAGTTAAAATAAGAAAGGGGCCGTGTACGCACCTTTGATAGTGAATTGAATGATCAAACACGTAAACTCGCGTAGAAAGTCCTCTTACGAAGAACCTGTGTTTTAATAATAACTTTGCGTTATTCGAGATATAGTTTTATGTTTGAAATCACATACGTGTCAACACACGTATGTTAGAGTGTTAGAACTACGCGTCTATAAGTACGCGTGCCTTTAAAATCGTTTAAATAAAACCATATATGATTTTATTTAAATAAACGTAGTTATACGCGATTACGTTTTCGGGTTAAAATATAAATCTTATTATGCTATTTTGTTCGGGATTTCGTTACGGTTCCAACGCAACTTGAACGGACTAATTCTGAGTTAAAATGATCAATTTATGAGTTAAAACCCAAAAATATGTTTTAACTCAAAAATTGGTAAAGGCCGGGTTCGAACCCGCGACCTCCTACACAATACACAAGTACCCAACCATCTGATCTGCGCCCAGTTTCATTAACAGAATCCATTTTAATTGTTTTTAAACCACAAAGGAGTCGGTTTCTCTTTTGTTTTATTGAACCGAACCAAATGGTTCTCCAATTGACCCACTATTCGTTCCTGATCAAGTCCAGAACCATGGGGTTTTTGTTCCAGTACCCCAACCAAGTCTCACTATGATTTTAATTTGATTAACTCATCAATTTAGAATCCCCTAATGTGATAAAATTGATTCCGAACATGTACATCTAAATCCATCATTCAATTGAAATGAACTTATTTGTTTTAACATGATGTTTCATAGAGTTCTTATTCCCACAGGGTTTTCGAAACCTTCTGTAACCTTTAACCTGGTTCTTATGTTCGATTTCCTCAAAACCCAAGAACATTTTCATCACATAAACCCTAGAAATCGAAATCTAACCATTTGTTGTTGTTTGTTGAAATTAACAGAGGGTATTCAACAAGTAGAGGATTTCGAGACTTTCTGTGTAATTCAATTTGATTCACACATCCATTTCCATCGAAACCCCCAAACGGTTTCTTATTTAAAACCCTAGAATTCGAACACTATCAATTCGTTGTTATATATCAACATTATCATATGGGTTCTGTTAATCGGCACTTTATGAAAATGATCATACCATTTAATTTGATTTCTAAACATGTTTCAATCGAAATCCCCAAATTCCTTCATATGACGAACCCTAGAATCCAAACTCAATCAATTCATTATGGTTACATGAATTAATCATGTGGTTTTCGTTTCAAATGATGTTGCGAAACTGCAGATGTAATTTGATTTGATTTTCTAGTTCGTTTAATTAGAAACCCTTAATTCCTCTAACCCGAAGAACCCTAGAACCCGAACTCTTGCAATTCGCGATTCTCAAGTTCGATTCGGTTGGGAATTTGCTTAGACATGTTAAGACGAGTATGTAGGTGTTGTTAATTACCTGGATTGCCTTCGAATAGATGTAAATCGACTTGAGACTTGAATTCGGTCGAGCCTTTGATCGAATCTTCTTTCCACTGCACTTGGAATCGAATTGCTGCTTACAGAAACTCCAGAGGATGTCGACTAAGGCTTTAGAAGGTTTAATTTCGTGAATCACATTCGGTTTATACGAATTTGGTATTAATTGTGAACGGTTTCGACTTTTGGTTTCATTTGGCCTTTAATTCGACTAATAATGGTGTTAATAACACATAGTAACTGTTATTAATCATTAGAATGTTGAGTTTAACAGATTTAATTCGATTGAAATTGCTTGTTGATGTGAATTTCGATTTTTATTTGATAAAACCACTCAAATTTTGACTTTTAAAGTCAAAATTGAACTTTTTATAAAATTTCACTATTAATCCTTTTGATTCAAATGTTTATGAACTTATGTAATCATTAATAGAATAATCTATGATAACATAATTCACTTGTAATTGATCTAATAGAAATCTTGGATTCCAATTTATTCTAACAACCTAGTTTTGACTTTTAAAAATCAAAGTTTTCCACTTTAACCTAATTACAAACTCAATTCTTGTAATTGTGATATTTTTGGACTGATTTTGTTTAATTTCAACCCTTGTAATTTGGTTTTGTGACATTTCATAACAATTCTGTTAGTTTTCAGTTAACAGAATTAACCCGAAAAGTCGGATTGTCACACAAAAACCCCCAATTCGTTGTATGTCATGAACCCTAACAATCGTTCTCATTAAATTCGTTATCGTTTTATGAAATTGGCATATGGGTTTTGTTAATCGAGGCTTTCTGAAACTAATGGTACTATTTGATTTAATTTTTAAACCCATCTCGACCGAAACCCCCAAAATCGTTTGTTTCAAGAACCCTAGAATTTGAGCTTGATCAATTCGTTATTGTTATGTGAAATTAATATGGAGATTTTGTTTAGTACCATATGTCGAAACTTTCTGTGTGTTTTAATTTGATTTTTAACCTCGTTCGATCAACAACCCCCAAATCGTTTTATTCAAAGAACCCTAACAATCGAACTTGTATAATCCGATGTCAAAACTCAGAATTACCATGGGGATTTACTTAGTCGGCATGTTTAGACTGTGTAGAAGTGAATTCCTACCTGGTTTGCTGTCAACTTGATGAAGATCGACTGAAGCTTGAGTTTCGGCAATCCCCACGATCAAATTCGTCCCCCGATGCCTCTAGTTTGGAATTCTTGTGTGTGAAAGATCCTAATGATACCGATTTAAGTTTCTGGAACTTCAATTGTGAGAATTATGATCGGTTTTTACGAATTTGATACAAATTGGTAACGGTTTAATCACTATAGGTCATTTATTGGTTTAATTCGAGTTTTAATGTATCAATAACTGATGATAACGGGTAATTCTCATCATTGTGTGTTTATTGAAGAGTTAATCAGGCTAATTATAGTGTATTAACTTCGAATTTCGAATTTCTCTCATATGTAACGAACGAATTTTGACTTTAAAAGTCAAAATATTGTTTTTTTAATCAATTACAAGTTCAATCCTTGTAATTGAAGTGTTTTGGAAGTGATTTTGTTTACTTTTCATCCCTCATGTTCGATTTTGTGTGATTTCGTACGTTTTCTGTTAATTTTTGTTAATGGGGTTAACCCGAAAATGTCGGATTGTCACAGCCCGTACTAGCCTATACGGCCCGTACTGGGTCAAATCAATGTCCTTACATGTCAGCATTGTCAGAATTGAAAAAGCAAGACGGGCCGTACTGGCCAGTACGGGCCGTCTTGCTTTCAAATCATTGTCCTATGTTGCAGGGAATGTCTGTACGATGAATGAGACGGGCCGTACTGGCCAGTACCGCCCGTCGTGCTCCCAATCATTGGCACAGGTTGTCAGGGGGAATGTTTGACCAAGTACTGAGACGGGCCGTACTGGGCAGTACGGGCCGTCTCAAGGGTGTATTTTTAAAAAAAAATGGGTGTAAGAATAACACCACCCTTTATTAAAATAGATAGATAAGATAGTGTTTAAATAATAGCTCACTAAAATCTTTGATTTTCTTTTTTCGAACATCATTGTAACACATGTATAACACTTTCTTCTTTTATGTATGTGCATAACTTTATCATCGGTTAAGAGTTAACATCGTTGTAAATTTTTGGCTAGTATTAGTGTAACTTGTTTTGTGAAAATAACGTTATAAATGTCGGGATGAACAACTTCAAACGATAACTTTGAGCCGGGGACTCATTCGGAGCAGCCTCTCTATCCCAATTGGGATAGGGATAAGGTTTGCATCCATCCTTCCCCCCCAGACCCTAATGAAAAGCGGGAATATACTGGGTAAGTTTGTTTAAATTTATAACTATTTTATATGAACTTAAAATTAAATTTTATATATAGCATAGCTATTAATATTTAATTATTTTTATCATATTTTAAAATCTATTTTTTTATGTAAATATATACGTAATATGTTAAATGAAATTGATGTATATTAAACTCGTTTAGGCTTACAAGCGTAATCAAACTCGTTACTTTAAGATTCGGCTCAAGCATGGTTATTAAATAAACATCAACATCCTAATATCAATTTGAGCTCATTTAAGCTCAGATTGATTCAAAACTTTAACACCCAGATATTAATTAGGAGATGGTTCCAATATAAAGGGATATTTTGGTGAGAAGGATAAGAATGATTCTATGCATTTGATCAAATTAATCAATGGTTAAGATTTAGTGGTCCCCACTTTATTTCAAAACTTACGTGAATTAGACCTGAAATGACAAAAAAGGAATGCTCTACATTTTTTAACTATTTTGTGGATAAATCAAGTTCCATATTTTTTTAAAAATCAAATAACTTTTAGACGCTTAATCTTTTTTCGAAAAAAATTACACCATAAAATAGAGAATTTTATTATTTTTAATTTGAGTATATAGTATTGTCATAGTTTTTTTAATATTTTTTTTATTTGGTCCGTGATTTTACACTTGGTCCATGATTATTGGTATGTAATTATGTAGGTGCTCCTTGATTATACGTGTAAAATGACGGTTCGTGATTTTATATAACGCATTGGTCCGTGATTTTATAGAATGTATTGGTCCGCGATTATCCAGTTGGTCCTAAATTATGTGTTAAATGACGGACCGTGATTTGATATAACGCATTGGTCCGTGATTATTCAGTTGGTTCTTGATTATGTCTGTTAAACGATGGTCCATGATTTTATATAACGCGGTATCACGAAGTATTATACCCCTCACCCAGATTACATGTGACGCATTCTGGTGGCTTCCTACGCTTCTCACGTTAATTTCCTTTGTACAATAACCGTCCCCATATTAATTAACTCACAAGTGATGAGGCTTATTACATAATTACACTCTTTTTGGGGTTAATTCATACTATTAGTTCAAATGCATATCCATAATGCCAACTTTGAAAGGGCTAAAAACATGTAAAACATAATATGATAATTTAAGCTCAAAATTATAACCCACTTGCAAATCAAATGAGAGAGAGACTTAAAACAAACTTCTTGTTGTAAATATAGCTTATTTGGTTGTGTATTAGGCAACGCCTCACATACACAATGTTTGTGCGTCACCTCTTGGATTTTGGGACCTTAGATAGTCGGAGCGCTTCGTGTCGTTTCGAAACAAAACTTTGGGTAACAATTGAATGTTTAAACAGACAAGTATGGATCCCAGGTTTAGTACAAGGGAGTTGCGTTATTATGTTGACCCGTATAAAGAAATTACATGTTTTTGACATGTTACTCAACCTGTCATAAACTCATGTGTTATGCTAACCCTAACAAACGGTCTCAAATAACATAGTGGAATGTTATCAATCCGTTCAACCCGCTTATTTTGCCTCATATACTTTCAGAAAATTAAAAAAAAATACAAATCAGTGTTAATAACATACAGTTTAGTTTCACTTACGTTCATAATTTTCAATAATGTTTGATCAGACGAAGAAAATTTGACGAAATGGATGATTGAGATCCTTATATGCACATATTAATCCAAATGTACCAACATTCATGAATAGCAGACGCAAAATATGCAAATCTGATTCATGCCCAACATTGATTTATTAAACAAAAACTGATCAAATACTACCAATTAATGCCAAAGATATTACATTCATCGACATTTTGGTGGAACGATAAGGCTCAAGAACCATAAGGTCTTAGGTTCGAAGCGGGTTTTCTTAAAATATCAAGTTTCCTTCTAGTGAGACACTGGTTGTGGATTCGTTAGTGATCTAAATTAGTCGTTCAAAAAATATATATACTAGCAGTTAATTCAAACCACAATTTCAAAAGCAACCAGAATCGCATGATCATAACTCAAACCACAAGTCTAAAAGGATAATTCAAACCATGAATCCAAAGATACACCATTAAAAAAAACAAGAAATTTGAGTTCCTGAGTTTCATGTTATAATTCATAAAACTTATTAATTAAGTTTCCAAATTCAACTCATATCCTTCTCATAAACTTTTTAGCAGTTTGTGTGCTAAAATCAGCAGGGTTCCTGTTGATTGAACATGCCAGGACCCATGGATTGAGCCCACCTAGCCCATTAGTCATTAAGAGTCTTGGCTCTTCAACTTCTGACACCTTTTGTTTGTTCTTAGCCCCACCAGCTCCCAATACAGGATCATGCACCCTAGACACAAAACCAGGCGGCTTGAGCCCACCCAGCTTGACATATGCACCAGTGGGTGATGGTTTAGCCACAAAGAGTCTTGGCTCTTCAACATCCACTGTCTTTTGTTTGTTCTTAGCCCCACCAACTTCCATCACAGGCTCATGCACCCTAGACATTGAAGCAGGCGGCTTGAGCCTGCTAGATGAACCAGCAGGAGATGGTTTAGCAAGAGAGAGTCTTAGTTCTTCAACTTCTAGGGCCATTTGTTTCTTCATAGCCCCACCAACTCCCACCACAGGCGCATGCAACTTAGACAATGAACCAGGTGGCCTGAGCCCACCTAGCCTGCCACATGAACCTGCAGCTGATGGTTTAGCCACAGAGATTCTTAGTTCTTCAATTTCTAATGCCATTTGTTTCTTCTTAGTCCCACCAACTCCCACCACAGGCCCATGCACTCTAGCCACTGAACCAGGCTTGAACCACCCTAACCCACCACATGAACCCGTGGGCGACAATGGCTTAGCCACAAAGAGTCCAAGTTCTTCACCTTCTAACGCCTTTTGTTTCTTCTTAGCCCCACCAACTCCCACCACAGGCTCATGCACCCCTGACACTAAACCAGGTGGCTTGAGCCAGCCTAGCCTGCTACATGAACCTGTGGGCAGTGATTTAGCCACAAAGAGTCCAAGCTCTTCACCTTCTACAGCATTTTGTTTCTTCTTAGCCCCATCAACCCCCACCACAGGCTCATGCACCGTAGACACTAAACCATGTGGTCTGAGCCTGTCTAGCCCACCACATGAGCGACCAGGCAATGGTTTAGCCACAAAGTGCCTTAGTTCTTCACCTTCTAACGCCTTTTGTCTCTTTTTAGCCCCATCAACTCCCACCACAGGAGCATGCACCCTAGACACTAAACCAGGCGTCTTGAGCCTGGCTAGACTGCCACATGAACCACCAGGTAATGGTTTAGCCACAAAGTGTCTTAGTTCTTCTCCTTCTAAAGCCTTTTGTTTCTTCATAGCCCCACCAACTCCCACTGCATGCTCATGCAGCCTAGACACTAAACCAGGTGTCTTGCGACCACCTAGCCCACTACATAAACCAATGGGCGATGGTTTAGCCACAAAGAGTCTTGCTTCTTCAACTTCAAGAGTCTTCTGCTTCTTCTTAGCCACACCAACTCTCACCATGGGTTCATGCACTGTAGACACTGAACCAGGCAAATTGAGCCCAGTTAGCATGCTACATGAACCAGCAGGCGATTGTTTAGCCACAGAGAGTCTTTGTTCAACTCCTAGTGCCTTATGTTTCTTTCTGTTCTTCTTAACTTTAAGGATCCTTTGTTTTCTCAAAAACTCCCCAATGGTGACATCATCAGAGTATTCTTCAACATCAAAATAAAGACTACTGTTAATGTTATCAGCATTTCCTGCATCAAAACATATGCAAGATTCAAATTAGGGGCTGGAAGTTAACTTCATAATTTAGAGATATCAATTCCAACCCGCTTCTAAACAAACAGACCATTTTCAAGTTATATTCCCTTGTTGCATTGTATGTTGTTGGTAGGTTGTACTTCCTTGGTAACCAGTTACACACAAAAAATGTAAAAAGAAAAGGAAATAAAGGAGAGAGAGCTACCAAAAAATAGGTCAAATGGGTCAGAGGACCAACATTTGTTTAAGGTGTATTTTTGCGTTTAGAAATTAGAACGTCCAAAATCGTTTTCAAAAGAAATGATATTACTAGTCCAGTATTATTGTTTTCATAATCATATTTAATACAGCATGTGCTTGCAATAAAAAATTCGAAAATACGGTATTTGAAGGGCCTCACAACCCGGTTCGTTTTGCAATTCGGGTTGTACTTTAGTTGGTAACAGGTCAAAAAAGGTACAATACAAGAAAATGGCCAACATTGAAACAGATCAAATGGATCAAACATGTTAAATGCCACCTAAGGTGTATTCTAATACTGCCTACAATGACCTAAATGGATTTATTTTAGTAATATAGCATTCACAATCATATTTAATACATTAGCTACATACAGGATAATAATATATACAAAAAAGTGTTGGTTAGTCTAACCTGAACCGTTATGACCTGCACATATAAATTGCATGTTTCGACCCGTTATTCAACAGTCCCATTTTACCAAATTAGACTCCATATCAAACATTTATTCATATACCTGCAGAATTTTTGGATTTAACCTCTTTTCTCTTTCTATTTCTTGTTCTTTCTACTTTTGATGCTGTGATTGTTGTTCAAAACCAGAAAGAGAAACGGAAAATCAACATCAAAAAACATAATCTAAAATTATAATTCTCTATAAAATTCACTTTTCACTTACGTTCACGAGTTCTTTCTTCTAGACGTTCAAAATCGTCATAGTCAATTAATGATTGGAAGATCCAACACTTCTTGGGATCTCTCTTGCGAATAGCAGCAACATACTCCCTGTGTTTAAAACATATTTTTACAATGTGTGTGTGTGTGTATTTGTACTTTAGGTCAAGAGGAAGTGGGACCAAGCCTTGGCCAAGACAAATTGATAACAAAAAAAAGCTATTCCAGGTCCCTTGTTATTTCCCTTCCCTTTTCAGTACATGTGGCAAAATAATCAAGTATGGGTTCGGTTCAAAATGAGTAGATTTATCTGTGAGTCTAGTCAAGCAAGCCAATGCCTTTTTGTCCATTTTCTTGAAATTTTGTAATTTTGTAATAATTTATTGTATATAATTATAAAAGCTATATATGCTAAAATAATAGTATCTCTTCTTTTTAAATAGATAATTTATGACATGGTAACCGCTTGAACATATAAATTTTGACCATTTAACCTGTTCAACCTATTTTGGTTTCGACTAATAGCAACAAACTGAATTGACCCATTTCTATACAACAGGGTTGTAATTGCCATCTCTAAAACCATGGTAAGTAGTACTAGTGCATTATAATGACTAACAGTGGACTTTAAGTTATAATATATAGCTCACAGAAACCATGGTAACAATTGACCTTTAAGTTATAATATATAGATCAAATTCTTAATTTCTTTGTAATGTCTATACAAAAACCCAAATACTCGCATAACCAACATCCAGTAGATATGCGAATTGTGGGTGTGGGGGATTAATGCCCCAAACCCTTGTAGCAGCCCTTTAATGAATAGTTAACAAGTTGGATCCATTAAATTACGTATGATTTAAGATTATATGCAGGTTATCTATACAGCCATTCAATCACAAGGTGAGATAGTCACAATTCCCAAGCTAGGGTTTGAAGGGATGTTATAACATGTGCAATTAGTACCATAAATTCAAGTTTAGATGTAACAGATATGAATTAGGACATGCTTAAAAAACTAAAATCAAATCCATACATACCTAATGTGAAATCTGTTTCGTTTAACCCTTCCAATACCAGCCATTTGATGCACGAAAATCCACAAAGATTTGCCTCAACAGTTAGAAACTTGAAAACCCTAGAGCGCAATTGATGAAATGCAAAGAACAATATTAGATATGAACAAAACAATATGCATTTGTCATAAAAAAAACGAAATGCATTTGGGTGACATTCGAAACATTACTAAGCTATACGATCACACCAACTTATATATCAAAATTAATGCATCCAACAACACGACATGGTAATGGAAAAAAGTAATTGTGTAAAACTTAAGACTCGAATCTCACACACAATCTTTTATACAAGGAACTTCATTGATCAACCTTCCATTCGTGATCAACTTAATCGATTAATTTACATTAAGTGCAAATATCAAGCATAATTATAAAATTAAGGCAATGAGCACAGACACACACTACAGCCTTTGGAACCTTGATTAAGCACAAGATCGCTAGACGAAGAACAACTAAATTCACCTTTTCTCACACGAGGATATTCGATGATTTAGATATCCCAAATGTGAACCCTAGATGTTTAAGATACGAAAGGATTAATAAATTTATTCCTTTTTATTTAAAACTGTGCTTGTCATGCGTGTGCCACTCGGCTAATATTAAACAAAGTAAGGGTTTCATGTATACATGAATCTTGGTTTAAAAAAAGACAAACAAACAAACAAACAAACATACTTAGCAAAATCCCACACAAAGGTAGGGACTAGGGAGGGTAGGATGAACCAGTGGTGTAGAAAACAACCTGCGCTAGTCGAGCAGTAGGGTACGGACCAGTGAATAATCATGATTAATTGGATTGAAAAATTTATATGTAATTTTCAAAGTTATGTATATAACCAAATTTATATATAATTTTATAAACATGTTTTGTTTTATATAATATGCAGGGGTTTGCTAGAATTTAACCGGAATTTCAAAGGTCGTCGGAATTTTGCCGAGATCCAGATGATTTGGTTCACCTAGTCTCAATTTTGATAGATTTTTACAGAGTTCGATTAATTGGTCAATTAGCTAAAATCAAAGTGACAGACTACCGCCTAGCGCCAATTAATAGGTTGTATAGGTTGATTTTTACAATACTGAAACACAACTATCCAAATGGATAAAGAGGTTGCTTCTAACTGTTCATTAACTTTGGAAAAAAAAAATTCTTTTTGAGAAATACACAAAGCATACAAGAAATACTTGACAAGCATAAAAGCCTAGGATTAAAGTCCTATGATTAAAGCATGCAAGAAATACTTGACAATCATAAAACCATACAAGGAAAGAATTCAAGAGAACAAGTGGAAAGAAGCAAAAGGCATCAAAATTCCTATGATTAAAGTAGATAAGACTAAAGCATACTATATGTAAAACATACAAGACAGTGATACAAACCGAAGGCATACCTAGGATTAAAGTCCCATATAAATAAAAGCATATCAGAAAGAAGCCATTCACTACACCAACAACTAGGCAACCTAAGCCAAATACTAAGGTCAAGCTTTGAAGCCCTAACAAAGATCACAGTTATACACTTATACACTCTCCTAGATCTCTAACCTTTTTTTGACGTCTTTGAGAAGTACATGCATGAGTCCTAGTTCATGAACCACTAATACAAAAAGGGCATGACTCTTAATGAAAGACATAAAGAACCCGTTGAAAAATGCAAAACCTAAATAAGAGCTGCTAAACACTTGAGTCTTTAGAAGAAAAAAAATGTTATTACGGTAAAATAAGTTGTTTTCAGCAAGCAGTCTGAGATTGCTTGATAAATTTATATGGATTCAAATTTACAATTTACACATATGATGGAATGCGTTGTTTCAATCAAGATATTAATTACAATCATAATGTTGCGGACTCGTCGTGCAACATCCTTAAATCCCTGAGGACTAGCCACTCTGTCCCACTTATAATCATGGATCACTAGTCTCGTCCTATTGACTTATTAGGGGAGGGACCCCAAATTATGACTAGTGAGGTATCAAGAAGTTCAAGCACTTTGAAACACAACTTTTCTTCATGGCAATGGCCCCAACTCACAACGAGTGAGATACCAATAAACACAAGCACTTCTGGCACACACCTTTCCTTAATTGTTCGTTGAGGCACTCTCCACTCTCCAAAGATGTGTAGAAATGACATGATTTAACACTGTGTACTCATTTTTTAAGTTGACTCGATCTTCAAACACTTGACCCATCATACTAATCACTCTTCACAAATCCCATGATCATGACACGATCGTATGAATCTTAATGGTCTAAATAATCATAATTATAAAAGTTCCTCACCTAAATTAAAATGGCAACAAAAAAAAAATTGCGTAAATGGATCATTCAACGAATTAGAACTCAAAGGCGACATATATTCACATCATAATCAACCAATTATGCACATAGAAAGAACTTATTTACAATCATATAGATTCTAGACTGAAAATCATCATATAACATAAACTAAAACGAGATGAAAAATGAAAACTCACCCCATATTTAGGATTTTGGTTGAATCTGTTGACGAGTGTGAGAATATCCACAAGAATCACAAAACCCTTGACGAATTTGATGTTTATAAAGACATTTGGTCAGATGTTTAAATTTTTTGGGCCATATTTGGAATCGATTAAAAGGAAACAGCGTCATTGTAGTGAGAGAAACCCTGTTGAAGTTCAGGGAGGGAATTAACGCTTCACTTTTGAAGTGGATGCTCCCTCAAAGAAAGAGAGCTTTTTTTTAAAACAGGTGTTATGGATTTCTTTTCATGATTTTTAGGTGGTTTTGAGCAATTTTGTAGAAATCGTTTGTCGCTAATCGGTCGGTGGGGTGGGGACTAGGGATTAATCGGATTATTCAGGATTAATCGGCCAACAAATCGGCTTAATCGGATAGTCGGGCCTAGTCGGCCTAGGGACTAACGATTAATCAGCCTAGTCGGGGATTTTTACAACCACGGTTTTGAGAAATCCGTCTCCCGCTGCTTGGAGTAACAGAACCTATCCCATGTGGCAACACCCCTGACCCCGATCAGGTTCCAAGAATTCATTAGTTATTTCGAATTACATAGTGATAAGTCACAATAATGACTCAAATTGAGTTATTACCGGGTAAACCAAACGATGAATATAGGTGGTTTGGCAAGTTGATGCGTCACATTGATCAGTAAAGTACAAATACATGTTAAGTGTTTGCATATCAACCTGTATTAGTAACCAATGTCTTTCTTCAATACATATGACAATATAAACCTGTAAATGTTAGTGAAAAGAAAAATGTAAAATTTTAGTAATGAAAGTTGTTCATATTTATATTACTTTTAAAATAAATATTGTTACCATGTTACATCTCATTATGTAGGATATTCTTCTTTCATTTTGATTGAAAATGGTAAAGCCCCATAGTTTAGTGTTTGAGTTAAAAGATCATAGAATTCTGGTGGTAGAATAGTCCAAGAAAACAACTGTTTAGGATGTCTACTTCTAGTTATTTCTTTCCATTTGAACCAATCTGTTAACCCAGTCTCGTACATGCTTCAATGCAATACATATACAACTTAGTACATAAATATTAAAATTTAAATATAAAATTATAAGTATTAGGTCTTACAATGAATGACAAATAACCATAGCTCATATATCCTAATAGTGCCCCAAAAGTCTTTACCCAACTTTACTTTTTCAACAAAGAAACTATAACTATACGATTGGTCGCCATTGAGAAAGAAATCCATCACATTTTAACCAGTTTTTTGATTATTCAATCGGATGGTATTAACGTGGTTTGTTGGTAGATTTTTCGTGAGGGTTTCTTAGACACAAGATATGATTCAAAACATATTGGTAGTATATAGGCAATGATAATGTCTTTCATTTAAAATTTTAATTAAAAGGCAATTGAGAGAATCCTATATTATTAAATTTTTAAGTTGAAGTTGGCTGAGGGTATGTTATGTGAAATATGAACGAAGAAACGTGATACTTTTCTATGTCAGATGGTGCCCCATTCTGCTACTCCAAGTAGCAGAAATCGAACAAACAAAAGCAGCTAACGTAGAGTGCCATATCAGACATGTTCCGCTACTCCAAGTAGCGGAATGCTGCAACATCACAATTTTTCTTGAAACCAGATGGGGGTGTTGCCAGATGGGATAGGTTCCGCTAATCCACGTAGCGGAATGCCTCAAAACCTATGATGTGCGTGAAACTATATATTTAATACGATGGATTTTTCACACATATTTTAGTTTTAAAAGGGTTTTCACTAAGAACTAAATCACACACAATAGGCAATTATACCTATCGTATAGTAATATAGCTAACGGTAAGAACCGGATATCAATCCGTGGACGCGATATCTCTCAATACTAAACCTCGGTCAATGTTTAGCAAAAACATGAAGAATTCGGGTTTGTGAATTTTTAAAAATAATAACTAAATAACTAGATTTTAAAATAATCCAAAGTCTAAGGAAACTGCTTAGATTATGAATTCACTTAGTTTAGTGATGTGATTAATGTGAATTGGTAAATCCAATGTTGACTAGATTCCGGTCAAAGATATCTAATCCTATAATCTTTTGGAAAATCAAAATGACAAACACATTCTAATCACCTAAGATTATTTTATGAAGCCTAAAGTCAAGGTTTATATCAAGATTTAATCAAGAATTCGTCATCCGTCAAGAATCTTAATTCTACAACTTAAGGAAAACTAATATGACTTATACACACCAATCACTCTAAGTTGCATAAATTCAATAAAACCACAATTTCTTCCAACTTACAATCTATGAACACAATCATGCAAATAAGGTCATTTGGACATAATTTCCTAACTTACATGATAATCATATTCAACAAATCATAATAAAACCATGGTTTTTCCAAACTCTAGTGAAAGAAAGTATATTTATGCAAGTTTCATAATATTCAAGAAACCAATTAGCATTCCTAATCTCATGGCATAATCTTAAAAACAAGTTGTAAGATTATAAACAAATGTTTGATCATGGTTTTCCAACATAATATGACTAAACATTCATCATTCTTGAAAATTAATCGACCTACACAAGTATACAACATCATTGGAACAAAATCATAATCTCATCTTGAATCTTGACATAAACCATTTTTACCAATTCATAAAATCAACATCACACGAACATAAGTTCATCATACTCTAAACAATAAAGTGATTAGTCCATGAGGCTTACAAAAACAACAATAAAGTAGGTAAAATTAACACAAAACATGATAGAAATAACAAATTCAAACCACTAGCAAGCAAGGATTGGAAACAAAATGGTGTTGGATGCTTCTTGGATCTTCAAGACCTTCAAAATCTCCCTTGGAAAGCTTGGAAAATTCTGATCAGTGGGTATTTTTGCTCTAGGAAGTCCAACCCTTTCAAATGAAGAGGAAAACTCAATTTATAGAAAGTCTGGAATTTGGCACGGTCGTGCAAGGTGCTACAATGTTTCACTTTTGGCCTGGGGCGGTTGTCGAATTTGTCATTTTCAGCTAAGTCTTGAAAATCGACTCGAGGTGTTAGGCACGGTCGTGCCAAAAGTCGCACGGTCGTGCATGAGTCAGAGTGGCCGGCATTAGCTCACTTTGGCCCGGCACTGGCTAGCTTGCACGATCGTGCAAGGCTCGGCACTACCTGGTTGCACGGTAGTGAAAGCTTATACACGGTCGTGCGTGGGTCAGCACTGCCATGCTTGGCCTTGGCACTGCCTGTGTTGGATCCGGAGTAGGGCTGCACTGCCCGTGCAAGATTTGGCACGGTAGTGCACATCTGGGGATTTGCTCAGAAATTGCTGAAATTCCATATAAGGCTTGATTTTCTTCCAAGCAAGCTCGTTTATCTTGCAAATTCACAAAAACAATAATTAGGATTATTTGTGAATGAATTTGCTTGTTGTTAACGTTAAAACCAGGGGAAATTATGTCAAATAATATGTATAATTTAACGTATATCAACCTACCACAAAACCACCTAAAAACCATGAAAAGAAACACATACCACCCAGTGGCGGAGCTTGACCAAAAGTCTGGGGGGCGAAACTTTGCAACATTTAAATTTTTTTTCCCTAACGGCCTAACGCTAACAATTAAATGTTTGGGTTGGCGATTCGGGTCCGGGTCGGGTCGGGTCAAACAATAAAAAGTAGATTTTTTAAAAACAAACAAAGACCTAAATAATTATCATGATGAGTGAAAGGTTGAGTACCTTAAAGAAGATTACAACTCAGCCCAACGACCTTTAAGATTTTTAAATTCATCGATTATGGATTCCGAGTCAAAGTTTTAGGCAATTTCCTTCTCTATGTAAATCACCAAGCTATTCGCAAGATAATCATCTGACATCTTACTGCGAAGGAGATTCTTGAATATTTTCATTGCTGAAAACTCCCTCTCTGTTGTTGCAGTTGAAACCGAAAATGTCAGAATTAGCCGAATCACTCTATCAACCAAATAGTATGTTTCACGTTTCTTAGTATCCACAAGACTTTTGCATAGATCAGAAATTGTTGATGCAGCACTTAAGTTGTTTCTCTTGACGTACCTTATCACTCTCTTCATCAACAATTTGTTTTTAAAAAATGATTCAATAGTTTTCCATTTCCCCATGATATACCAAGAATCCGACACTAAATTTACACCAATAATTCTGTATAAAATTTAAAAAAATCAAAACCCTAAATGTTTAGATTCACTAACAAAGTAACGGTAAACAACAATTAAACTACTCAAATACTTAATCAAAGCAAGTAACAACAAGTAGGAAGATGTGAGAGGTCGAATTCATTACCTGGTTCACGCATCACGCAAGAAGCCAAGGAAGAAGCTGGAAGCAGGGCCGCAGGCCGGGCGGCGCAGGCACGCAGTGGCGCGGGACGCAGGGCCGCCGGCAGGGCGGCGGGCGTAGGGGTGTGGTGCGACGGTGTGATGTGGGCGCCGGTGTTGCTGGTGGCTGATCGGGCGACGCAAGAAGAAAACTCAAAAGGCAGAAGCGGCAACGTTTTTTTTTTCTTTTCTTCCTAAACGGCTAAACAATTTTAAGTTTTTAGGCAATTGGGTTAGGCTAAATGAAATAATGAATCTTATTTGGGCTTAATAGTTAATTCATTAATTGTATTTGGATCAATTGCCAATTGGGCTCTAAGTTTTAACCCATAAATTTGTTTGGTTTATAGGTTTAATCGAATCGGTTTTATATGTTTATAAATTATTTAAAAAAATTTTAATAAATTTTTATGGGGGGGGCAAAATAATTACAATACGAATCGGGAAATGTACACCACTAAACGAAAAAACAGGGGGGTGGTCCTCCCTCTTCACTAAGCTGCGCCCCTGATACCACCTATTTAAAAAAATAAAGAAAGAGAAGAAATGAACGTTACAATAGTGTCTAAGTTGGTTGTGAGGGTATGGGTCCCGCCCTCATGGCGCTTTCCACCATTACACAAGAGTGTGAGGTGCAATGACATAAGAGTGGTTACAGGGTGATTATTGTTGGGCTTGAATAAAAAATAAATAAATGTTACCGTTGGAGGGGATCAACCGTTGGCCCAAACCACTAAACTTCAACAAAAAATATTTACCTTCTCCAAAATATTTCAAACACTCCAAAAATTTGAAACCTTGAAATCTTCAAAAAAATCTTCTATACACTGTGGACCCAAACAATCTGTTTTTAACCAATTTATGAGTTGTTATCATCATCAAGCCGACACAAACAACCCAAATAATACGAACTCGTTTATAACATTTGCAAACTTATACCCACAACAATCGTTTTTCAACCAACCATCACCCACGTTTAAGAACGTTCCTGAAGCCCAACCCGAACCTGACAACGAAATGGTATCGGAAACACAACCCGACCCCCAAACAGCTACATCACAGCGAAATTATAGAACAAAGGTTGTGCCTGAAAAAACAACCAAATGGCCATCACTCGATGGATGGAAGTTTAGGAGGTGGCACTAGCTCGTGCCTACGTCGATGTTTTTGAAGATCCTTTCGTTGATAACAACCAAACGAGTAAGAAATTTTGGAAACGTGTTCGAGCAAAAATTTTTGCAGCAATGGGTCGTGACTCCTATTGGACCAACGACATGATTTTAGGAATATTGCATGCCTTACAACGTAAAGTCGTTAAGTTTAACGGATTATGGATCCAACATCACAAAAATTGGAAAAATGATGCTAATGATAAGATAGTCATGAACGAGGCGTTGATTGCCTATGCTTAAAAAAACGGGTCATTTTCTCATATCGCAATGTGACAAGTTATGAGAAAATCAACAAAATGACATCTCGTCCCAAAGTTACAAACTTCGAAACGGACCAAGACGTCATCGCCTGGAAAGTACACGACCACTAAATACAACTCCACTTGTCGATGTTTGGTCTATTTAAACGAGCCGGATGATGATGTCGAGATGGACATGACCCCACCCCTCTCCTCAACGTCCGCCCCGTCGAAACAATAAAGGAAAACAATGTGACAATCCGACTTTTCGAATAAACCTCGTTAACCCTCATAGGCCAAATTGTATGTTATGAGGCCCAATTGAAGCCCAATTGTAAGTTATGAGGACCAATTGAATAGAAATAGGCCCAATTGTGAATAGGAGGCCCAAGGTAGGCCCAATTGTGAATAGGAGGCCCAAGGTAGGCCCAATGAGACCCAAGGTAGGCCCAATGAGGCCCAAGGTAGGCCCAATTGTATTTATTAGGCCCAAAAGTATTAACCTAGCCAACAATGTTCCAAGTGGCCCAATTAGTGACAATTCGGCATTCCGGTTTGGGCCTGTTAACCGAAAATTAACAGTAATAACACGAAATCATATGAAAACAGCTACAAGGGTTAAAATGGAATAAAATTTATTTAAACAACTCAAAAATTATAAGAATTAAATTCGTAATATCAAGAAATGTGCAATTTTGACTTATAAAGTCAAAATTCATATAATTTACTAGCTAATATTCGTAATATTCAATAATTGGGTTATAAATGAAAAATTAATTGTCATTAATCATTACAATGATGATTATTAACAACAACAATCCGTTACTAGAACATAAATCGTGGGATTAAACTCAATTGATGATTAAAATGTTAAAACCGTCCTTAATCACTACCCAATTCGCATACTTCGATCATAGATAATCAAATTGAGTTCCCAGAGATTTTAGTCGGCACCTTTAGGGTCTGAAACATCCACCAATTCGATCTCAGAAGCTGTGAGAAGAACATTCAATCGTGGGGATTGCCGAAATCAAGCCCAAAATCGATCTCTTTCAATACAACACCAAATCAGGTAAAAATCGATCACACACACTCTAAAATGGCCGATTAAGGAAAGCCCTAACATAATTTCATCCAAAAGCATCGAATTTCATGAATTCTATTACTAGGGTTTATGCCATGAACGGGTTTAGGGTTTTCTATTAAAATGGATTCAAAAATCAAATTAAATGATATGTATAGCTTCGGAATAACCTATTTAACGAAACCCATATGATAGTTACACCGTACAATATCGAATTGTATGAATTCGATTCGAGGGTTCTTGATGGAAAACTGTTTTGGGGGTTTTGACTTAAACGAAGCTGAAAATGAAATTAAATGGTTCTTTAAGTTTCAGAGGGTTCCGATTACGGTTAAAGTCATATCAATTTTATAAAATTTTATCTAATTTCATGAGATTGAATCCTAGGGTTCATGGGGTAAGTGGAGTTTGGGATTTTTAATGAAAACGATATCAGTGATTGAATCAAATCATACGGATAGACTCGGTTTATCTTGTATAATGAAAACCCCATGAAATCAGGATCAGGTAATCATCAATTTGATCGATTGAATTGGAAATGAGTGAGTTAGGGTTCGAAAGTGTATATAACCGATTAATCGAATTATAGTGATTTGTTTTCAAAATTAAACTACCTGTTTGGTCGAATAGATCACTGGAACAAAACCCCTAAGGTTTTAGGGTCGATTGGATTCGAATTGGGGTTCAATTAGGAAACATATGGTTCGGTTAGGGTTAAACGAAAGGGAACCGGCTGATTTCTGTTTAAAACAATTAAATTGGAGTTTCTAATGCGAAACTCTAGCGAGCTGGAATGGTAATGAGGGTGTGTTGAGAAGGGGAGGTCACGGGTTCGAACCCGAGGCCCAACTGTTTTTGAAATTAAAACCAATTTTTGGATTTTAATCCATAACTTCTTCATTTTAACTCCGTTTTAACCCATTCCAATTGCGTTGGAACCAGAATTGAATCCCGAGCAAAATGAAACGATAAAATTTATATTTTTAATCAAAATCACGATCGCGTATAATTAATTGTGCTTAAAAGGAATCGTATGTGCTTATACGGTTTAAACAATCGAATACAAAGTCATGCATACTTTTGTATGTACATTTCAAACGTTCTGACATACGTGCGTTAACACGTATGTGATTTCACACATTAAACGACATCCCGAATAACATAACGTTAATGTTAAAACACAGATTCTTCGTAGAGGATTATCTACGCGACTGCACGTGTGGTGATCATTCTGTTTACTATCAAAGGTGCGTACACGGCCCCTTTCTTATTTTAAACTGTTTTGGGGGAGAAAACATGTGCAACAAACGCTTTTAGATACATATCACTTGCATGAGTTAGCTGTTTACATTAAGTGCAAACATAGCATTACAAAGCCTTCATTTCGAACCGTTTAGTTTGCCGTAGCGCAAAGCGTGGTAGTTGGAAATAGATCTATTAGGTTTGACAAACCTCACTTGGTAGATGGGATCTACGCAGGTGTTTGACTGACCAAACACACACATTACTATTGTTCGTGCTAGACAATAGTGGCAAGGAAAAAACATGCTATAGCATGGCAATCGTCAGCTTCGGTGTCGACCACTTATGTAAATAGTACAAATGACTAGCTATCATGACTATGCATGTGTGATTATGATATCTGCAAACTTTATATTCAAACTGTGGTTTCAACATTTGTGAATGCTTAAACCTGTGTATGCACCAACCTTTGTGTTGACTTGATTTACATGTTTTCTCAGGACACTAAGGCACAAGCAAGGACAAGCAGGGACTAGGACGTTGAGTCTCATGCATACAGTTTACTTTAGTTGTTGATTTAAAATATTGAACATTGTATTTATGGTTATGCAATAGTTACTTTCTATTATTAGTTTTCAAACGCTTCCGCAAATGTTAAACTTTGATTTTACAAATTAAGACCAAAGTATGTTTGAAAATCATATAGAGGTCTTCGTTATGTCTAATGATCTGAGATCCTGGTTTGTCACGTCCCAAACGGTATGATTCCATTAGTTGAAAATTGGGGGTGTGACAAACAATCACAAGCTTCGTCTTCAAACGACTACAATGACACGTTGCAAACCATCTTGGAGCTGTTACAAAAATTCGTCGACTTGCAAGAGCAAAAACAATACAACAATAACATAAAACTGTTATGGACTCCAATCAATTACTTAAGCGATCGTGCTCGTGAGATAGCTGAGAAGAAGAATGAATGGATAATGAAAAAAATATAATGTGGGGTTATTCTATTTTAATTTTTTTTTTAAATTTTATTATGTAAATTTTTTTTGCTTTTATTATTTTTATTTTATTTTTAATTTTATTATGTCATTTTTTATTTAGTCATTAATTAAAAAAATAAAATATTAAAATAAAGGTAATGATTAAAATGGAGTGATGGGAGGGTGACGATAAAGCATGTGCCACTGACGTGAAGTGATGAAGAGGTAAAGGTGTTAATTGTTTATGTGGCGCATATGTGATGCCTACATGGAATGTGAAGGCTTTACCACTACACATGGTCTTATATGCAAAGCAATCGTTAGTGACAAATAATTCATGCATCTTTTTCCTTTACTATTTAAAAAACTTTATATAAATTGGCCAAGATTTAATTTTGTTTCAACAAGTTATTTAAACTTTTTTCTTCTATTTAAGTCATTTAAATTATTCTCTTATTATGATACTATGTTTGTAACCAGAATAACAATTAACACATGTTGATATAATTTGACTAAATAATTTTTTTTCTTAAAAGTGATTGATAAACGAAAAACTTGAGGACTATTTATGTAATTTATTCAAAGTTAAAAAAAATAGATCTTTTAAATATTTATACTAATAAATGAAAATAATACTAAACACATATCAATACCTGATGGATTCTCACTTTTAATTTTCCGTTTCTCTCTACTATTAAATAATTATAATAAATTAGGCTTTCTCCCGCCGCAAAATCACGATACACTTTCGAAAGCGGGTATTATGCATCATTTGCAGAAGCATAAGTTACATATCAAAATCAAATTTCTCGTCACAAACTCTATACAAGTTTCTCGTAAAAATATGAAGTCATACACAATCCATACAAATATGTTACGAAAATAACAGAAAAAATTACTCACAAAATCATTTCACCCGCAACCAATTAAATGAATTAAAAAACCCAATCTATAAGCAAACATCGATTTTTTATGAGAACAAATAAATCACTGTTACCATCTCTGAACAACACCTAAACTAGGGGTGTGTATAAAACCAAAAAAACCGACCCAAAACCCAAAAACCAAAAAATCCAACCCGAAAAAACTGAACCCAACTAGAAACCGACGGGTTTGGTGTTAGTTTTCTAAAAACCGAAAGTTTGGGTTTGGGTTTGGTTTTATCTTAAAGAAAAACCGAAAAAACCGAATACATGCGTATATGCATATATATATATATTACCTTTGAAAAATTTCAACAATTTATAAACCGTCTATTTTTATTTTCTTAGTTCTTGATATCAAAAGTTAAATAAAAATCATATATTTTATTATTAATGGCTTAGGATACCAAAAACACGTATGATTTTTACTAAATTTTAATATTTTTGTATATATTTTTAAATATTAAGTAGTGTTGTACTTAAAATATTTTTAATACATATATAATATTCAAGTTTATTTTTTTATAAGCATAATTTAAGGCCTAGGTAGAAAAACCGAAAAAATCGAAACCCAAACCGAACCCAAATGAGTTTTGAAAAGATAAAAACCGAACCCAAACGGGTTTAAAAACCGAAAAAACCGAAATTTCGGTTTTGGGTTTGGACTAAGCCAAAAACCGACCCAAACGACCCATGCACATCCCTAACCGAAACCTAGAAAAAGCCACGTTTTTTTCACTGTATATATAATATTTATTATTTAACATAATATGTGTGTGTGTATAGGGGAGGGATAGTCTACAAAGGATGTAAACCATAAAAGCCTAAGAAGTAATCTTAAGCGTTGATCTTTGATGTTTTACGGTCTGGATTACGCGGTGGCATTATTGTAAATATCGTGGTGTTTTAAACGCGCGGACTTATGACTTATGGACATGAATGTAATTTTACAATTTTTAAAACTGAAAGAAAACACGCAACCTTCGTCGTTTCCTAAATTGATGTGGAAAACCTAATTGCCTTCTGAAGCAAACACCATATCATATAATGTCATCCGATGATCGATTCAAGATGAAGTATAACCATTATATTGTTAAACGCCATATAGTCATGTAAACACCATACTCTAACTTACGGGTTATAAGAGTCATTACGCAATTCATCAGACAACCAATATATAGTTAAACACCATAATACCTAAATTTAAAAAACAGGGCATCATTTTAAATAAAAACACACCATAAATATGAAAATATAATGGTGAATAGAGCTTTTGGATTCATAATGACTTGGAATGAGTTGGATTCAAACACACCATACAACTGAAAAACACCAAAATATCAAAACACTGATAAACACCATAAAACCAAAAAACATAGCATACCTAAAACACCATGCTTGACAACCTCAGTTAAAAAACGCCATATACTTAAAAAAAACCCGCCTTACCTAAATTATGGTGTTTTTTATTATATGTATGGTGATTATAGTGTTTAATTGTTTATGGTGTTTTGTCTAATATAATTCAAAACTAGAAGTATGGTGATCGAATTAAATGGTTTGTTGTTTATGGAGTTTATTAGGTTTATTTTTTATTTTTTTAGTGTTTTTACCAGTTGGTGTTATTCATTGTGTAATTTGTTATACAATATGGTCTTTTTAAATTGATTTTGTTGGATGTTATACAATTAGAAAGAGTTTGAGAATAAAATGATTTATGGTGTTTAATTTATTTTAAGGAGCTTATGGTGTTTAAAACCCTCCATAAACACCATTTATGGTTTTTTTATATAAAATTCAAAGCTACTAGTTGGGTGAGCATATAAATCTCAAGATTAACCAACAAGGTGTTAAATTATGTTGTTTACATTTATGGTGTTTTTTATGAGTTTACGTTGAAGTCTGATGTTTATATTGTTTAAGGTTTTTTATGGTGTTTATATTATATGCTTATATGTTAAAACACCATATCTAATTCATGAACAAAGTATATTTATATGATAAAACACCATATCTAATTCATCAACTATTCATATTATTTTACGTTATGAACTATTTTTCACAAAAACACGGCACAATTCCATATTAAAAATGGAATGTTAAACGCCAAATTATATAAACGGCATGTCCTTTTTATCAACATCAAGTATTTGCTAAACACCATATCTAATAAATGAAATGTTAATCTACATTCTTGTTGTAAATAAAACAAGATAAAAAAAAACCATAAAAACACTATAAAAATAAAAAATAATACCACAAATTAAGTACATAAAACAACTAAAAATCATAATCCAGCACTACATCACTTGAAAAAATCATTATGCAGCTATGAGATCTCCAAATTATAATTTACGTATTATCAAAACTGACACAAAAAATGCCATGTGAAAAATATTAAAATCAAAAAACAGAGCATACCTAAAACAACATATACTTAAAAACAAAAACCAAAAAACACCATATACTTGAAAAATGGGGTGACACCATATACTTGAAAATGAGGCAACACATAACATCTAGTGTTTTGTATATTACAAAATAAAATAAAAACACCAGAAACCAAAAAACAGAGCATACCTAAAACACCATATACTTAAAAAACACCATGTATTTTAACACCAAGCATTAGCACAATATAATTAAAAACGCCATAAATGTTAAATACTATATACCAATATATATAAACACCAAAATTATGCAGAACAACATAATTATCCAAATAAACATGGTGTATATGTCAAACACCATATACAAATATGCATAAACACCATATACCAATACGCCTAAACACCAAAATGATGTAGAACAGCGTAATTATCTGTCACACCCCTGCGCCGCGTGCGGAATCCACGGCGCGGTGACGTATGAACAGTTGAATCATGCACAAGTATTGAATAAGAACAACCACAACGGATTACTATGTTTCATAATGTTAAGACAATTGTTTAGTTACAGACAGCTATCTACCAAAAGAAAGACAACTACGGACCCAAATATAGTTACAAAATAAGACTTCAAACAAGACAATTAAACAATCAGGATTTAGTGTGTTTCTAATCCATCCTAGCATGTTTCTTCATTTTGTTCTATCTTAGAATGGTCTCCTTAGTTGTCCCTGAGAATGTCTTAAACCTGATTACCTGAAACACGTGAAAAGTAACTGTCAACTACAGACGTAGTTGGTGAGAACAATAGGTTTAATCATTTGTAAACATGAGTATATGATATAAGGCATAGGTAAGTTAAAGCAACATAAGATTCACACGGATGAGCTGCAACCCAAACTAACATCAAGTAAGAAAATGAGTGTAAACAGTCCAATCACTGTTTGCACGAGAGTCAACATATAATATCAAGTCCCAAACCACGTTTGGAGTTAGATAATGTGTCAACAGTTTTGATAAAACCATATGTAACCGAAATCTGCAGTTAGTTTATAAAACAGATTTAAAAACTAACTGCAGCAATCGGCCTGCCCCAATGTGTGTGTCCGCTTTCCCTTGTTGTGATCACCCAGTACTAACGCTAATGAATATGATACTTGATGCTTTTACAAGTTTTTTTACAACAATAGACACCATGTTTCTGAACCTTACTTTAACCGGATGTGTTAATGCCTTATTTGATAACATGAATTGAAAACCTAGATTTAATTCCACGAATTAAATCCTTTGTTTTGAATACCATGAAATGAACCACTTGATTTGAATACCATGATGTGAACCACTTGATTTGAATACCATGTTGTGAACCACTTGATTTGAATACCATGTTGTGAACCACTTGATTTGAATACCATGTTGTGAACCACTTGTTTTGAATACCATGATGTGAACCACTTGATTTGAATACCATGATGTGGTGACCTTGTGTAACAACAAGGTTTATAACAAAAGAGTTTATAAAATCCTTTATCTAAAAGTGTTTATCCTTCATAAATACATTTGAGTAAATCAGTTACAAAACAGTTCAAAGATTCTTTATAAAACCTTTTTAGTGAAAAGAGTTTAATAATTGATAATTCCTTTAAAACAGTTGGTGAATCCCTAGGATTCGTAAAATGAACCCATAATGTTTATAAGAATACACACACCTTGTGTAATGAAATATGATTGTAAACGATTGGTTTGATCACGTGTTCCACCCCAAAACAGTTATAAAACAGTAAAAGAGGGGCTAAAGTTCTCACCTGTCTGCAGTAGACTCTGAACTAAAACAGATAGCAAGTAGCAAACAGGACTTCTAATTGTTTCCTATAACATTGTAATCATACATAAGATATAGGATTTATAATTGTATAGACTTTGATTCATTGATTGACTTGTGTTCTCATGATTGATTATCACATGATAACTTGTTCTCATGATTATGATTTGAATCACTTGATTGATCATGGGTCCAAGAAACGAATATGAAATGCTCTTTTGTGTTCAAACTTGTTTGTACACATCACATGTGTTTGAGAATTTGATTAACCTTTGATCAACATGAAATGTATGAATATGTTTAAGTGTTCTAGACTCTTGTGACTATGAATTGATCTCATTATTAGTTTAAGTTAATCTTAACCCAACTAAGTCAATTCATAGACATTTTGCATTGTAGGCCACTCCATGGGCCATTTAAGTTAATA
Source organism: Mikania micrantha (assembly GCA_009363875.1). Taxonomy (NCBI): domain Eukaryota; kingdom Viridiplantae; phylum Streptophyta; class Magnoliopsida; order Asterales; family Asteraceae; genus Mikania; species Mikania micrantha. The sequence goes on from CM018684.1 coordinate 1,950,533, forward strand.
ATGGCCCAATTGGAGGTGATGTTGGGCCATTTAAGTTTCTAAGTCACTATTGGGCCACCTAAGATCATCATGGGCCAAATAGGATCTAATTGGGCCTATCAGCATTGTTTTGGGCCATAAGGTATTGAATTGGGCTACATGGAATTGGATTGGGCCGAAAGGTTTATGGGTTGACAATCATGGGCAGCGAACCTTGTTCCACATCCCCCTAAGGTTCGGCTGAAGTTGTTCAAAGTCCAATGGTTCGTTGCATGGCTACTAAGGTTCGTGATCTTACAGGCTTTGGCTCATGTGGGTTCGTTTCTCATGAGAAAACATCAAGGTTCGGCCAAAGAACCTTACAAGGTTCGGCTGACATAGCTTCTGCCACACGAGCTAGGGTTCGTCAAGATGTATAAGGGTTCGCTGCATGTTGGTAAAGGCTCGTGAAAGCAAAGGTTCGTTCATGATCACCGAAGGTTCGCAGCAGTAGGAGGGTTCGTGGATGCATGAAGACTGGTAACAGGTTCGTGAAGAATGAAGGATGTAGGGTTCGGTTGTCTGCCAAGGGTTCGGCAAGCTGAGACACTGGTTCGGCCAAGGATGCGTGAGAAGGGTTCGCCATTCTTAAGCAGAAGGTTCGTGATGATGGTTATGGTTCGATGATGGCTCGTGGAACTCTCTAAGGTTCGGCTAATACTCACACGAACCATTGCAGGGTTCGTGAAGTCCCTTGAGGTCCGGTCATGCCCAAGTGAAGGTTCGGCCGGGAAACCTTCCAGCGAACCTGTACGAGCATCATCACCATCATCGAACCACCAACTCCAGACCACGATCTAAGTCATTCTACTCTCGATGAAGGTTGCTACATGTGCGAAACTCGAAGGATAATGCAAATAAACCGGTTATGTGTGTATTTCACGAACTCACAAACGAAAACCCTAATCTCGTGATTGTTCAAGCTTCAATACCTCGTTTTTGGCTGGATGAATTTGCGAAATTCTTGTACTTTCGTGTAGAGGTTGTCGGGGGCTTCGCGTGGACACCAAGAATGACGAATTTAGTTGAGAAATAAGCGAGTTACGCGCGTTTAAAGCTCGGTTTTTAGAGAGAGAAAGGGTTAGCCGAAAATTCTAGTGAGAGAAAGTGGTGTAGGTGAAATAAATGAGGATTTAAGCCTTGTTCAAGGCTTTTATAGTCCGGGTGGTGTTCGGGTCCGTTTCAGTCGCTCGGTTCGCGTTTCCGGAACGTAATGCGTATTTTACGCGGTTTTAAAATAAAAGAGTTGTTAAACTCGAATAAATGATGAGTTTCAAAATTGTAAAATTATAAAATAATTAATTTAATTATTTTTACTCTTCGTGTGTTGCCAGATCGTTAAACATTCACAATTACGTGTATACCCGCAATCGCGTACGTTTTCCAATCGTATTAATTATTTAAAGCCGTTTAATCGTAATTATAAGTTCAACATTCGTATTATTATGGATCGTCACCCATAACTATACTCAGTCTCGCTTACGTATTACGATTCTTGTGAATTAATTAATTGTTATAATATTCGTCTCGACACTACGCACTAACACTAACCTGTTACACCGAACTCAGTATATATATAGGGCTCACTCTCGCTGCCCACCACTGTTTCGATATAACCAGTTACTGTTCTTGCCTAGTGAAATCGACTGTAAATAAATAATACATACTTGTTTATGAACACTAAGATCCTGTAACACACAAACACACATTATGAACATATGAAGCACATTGATTAACTGCAAATGGACAGACACTGTTCTAACACTGTTTACGACTACATGACTAAATGTACAAATGTTACATTATCCAAATATTGAAACGCCATGTACATAAACACCAAAATGATGCACAAACGCTATGTATGTTAACACCAAGCATTAACACAATATAATTAAAAAACACCATATATATATGTTAAACAACATATACCAATACGCATAAACACAAAAATGATGCTGAATAACGTAATTATACAAATATTGAAATTAAAAGATGCCAATGCATAAATTAAAAAATTATACACAGACATACAATCAACGTCATTTGTATTCGAATGATTCATCGGTCGTTTACAATATGAATTACTGAAATCGTGATATACACCACACGGAAAAGTCAAAACATAAACCTCAATCAGATCTTAAAAAAGGAAATAAATTATTAGTTCGAATATGATGCGAAATTCTTGGGATTTAATTATTTCAAAATACCCGCTAATTGTTAATTTACATCACTGCCCTTTTATTTTAAATTAAGCGTTGTCCAAGTGTCAAGCAAGGGTTCATTCTTACACTTTTTAAGGATTTTGGCCTTTATAGAGGAAGCTGAATCTATATATATATATATTTATCCGTAGTCTTATAGTCTCATCATGGACACAGATATAGAATAAGAACATAAGCCTAGCAAAACAGGTGGTTAGGTTGGGTGACGAGTCAAACTTGGTTCTGAATGAAACAAGTTATCTGCATACTGCAGCTAAAGAAACAACCTTGAAATAATGATGCCAATGATTTTGTAATAGATGTTCTTGTATTTATCTTAATAAAAAAGCGCCAACAAACAATCAAACATCTTTGATTTAATTAGATGTTTAATCAAACATAACACTGATTATTACTATTAAACAAGTACTTAGCACTTGGTTCCAAATGAATCTGCAAAAATCACTCACCAATAATCTCCACAAGAACACAACCCATCTTTAAAATGATGGTACCGATTAACATCTCTAAACACAATCTCCCTCTCGGTAATCTTCGATATAAACTTAATCGCAACATGACAATCCTCACAAACCCGAAGATTCTTTGTTATCAACAGTTTGCTCTTCGGGGGCGTACTGATAAGCCCAAATGCAATCGCGAGTCTTTCACTATGCCTGCATATCATTTTCTTCTTTTCATCATCATCAACATCATGAAACACGGGTGCAACATTTGGGACATAACCCGCTTCATTCATTAACTTTTCAATCCTTTTTAACTCATCATCTATCTCGTCGCACATTGGATGAGATGTGTCACCCGAAAGAAAGGCGTGCACTTTGTTATTCACTTCTATCCAACTACACGCGACGTCTTTTTTGAGTTTTTTATTCGTCATTAATTCACGAATCTTTGCAACTCCCTCCCATTTCCCTGCTTGAGCATAAATATTTGACATGATCACATAATTCCCAGCTTCATCTGGTTCAAGCTCAATTAGTTTCTCTAATGCAAGTTCCCCTAAATCAACATCTCCATGTATTTTGCAAGAATTTAGCAATGCACCCCAGATGCCAGAATCAGGTGTAATAGTCATATTGTTTATCATATCATAAGCTTCTTCTAAGCGACCATAATGGCCGATTAGATCAACCATAGATGAATAGTGTTGAACAGTAGGTGTTATCTTGTATTCATGTATCATTAAATTGAACAATTCCTTACCTTTGTTGAGCAAACCTCCATGATTGCAAGCCGAGAGAACGCCTACAAACGTTATATGATCAGGGTGTGTTTCACGAGTCATTTTCTTGAACAAATCAAGCGCTTCCATAGCATACCCATGCATTGCATAACCAGTTATCATAGCATTCCAAGAAACAACCCGTTTCTCAATCAACATATCAAAAAGAATTCTGGCTACTTTAACCGAACCGCTTTTTGCATACATATCAACTAGTGCAGTCTTCACTTTATCTTGAAACACAAACCCTTGTCTCCAGCTATACCCGTGAAGCTCCCTCCCTTGCGGGAGGGCTGCAATGTCAGCAGCAGATGAGATAGCAGTGACAAGGGTTGCAACAGTTGGTCTCACCTCACGCGAAGCCATTTCACCACATAAAACTAAACAGTCCTCTGGACACGCGTTTTGCGCGTATGCAGCAAGCATAGAGTTCCATAACACAACGTCCCTTTCAAGCATTTTATCAAACATCTGACGTGCACAACCAACATCCCCACACTTTGCATACATATCAATCAATGCAGCACCCACAAACACGTCCGTCTCCCACCCGGTTCTCACCACATGATCATGAACATCCCGCCCCACAACAATCGCGCTAAGATTCGAGCACGCTTTGAGCACAAACGGGAATGTAAAGTTATCAGGCACAACCCCATAATCAATCATTTGATAGTACAGTGAAATTGCAGCATTGTAAGGACCGTTCCAGGCATACCCACGAATCAAAACGTTCCAAAGAAAAACATTTCGTTTGGGAATTTTATCAAACAATTGGTGGGCATTAGACAAATAGTTGCAGGAACAGTATAAATCAACAAGCTTTGTGCCCAAAATGGTGTCGTAACCAAAACCAATTACGCAAAGATGTGCGTGGAGCTGTCTACCTGGTTGAATTGCCCTTCGAGCGATGAAGGTTTTGAGGATCGACTGGTAATCTAATGGCGAGCGGTTGATCAGGTGGAGGTTTGACGGAAGATGACAACGGTGGGTTGTTGGAGGGGTGTGTGCGTGATGCAAAGATCGCCATTGGTGATGATAACCAGATGAGAAATCAGAATCTATGATGGTGGTGATAGCTGAATGGAGTCTTTTGACGTTTGCTGTCGCATGAACCCGAATCAGCATTTGAGTACCGGTGGAACCAACGGTCGAGCCGTTTATATAAAAATGTTCGTTCGATTCAAATATAAAAACCATTAGGATGCTTATAATTTTGGTTTAATTCACGTATTAAAAAAACCTATACTAGGAAACATTTTTTTCTAAACTACTAATATGGATCACTCACAGAACGCTGAGTATAATTGTATTACCAGTGATATATATAATCATATCCATCATCGAGTCACCAGTTCAGAAAGAAACCCAATGCTTTAAAAAAAACCCTTTCAAGATTCGAACCTAAGACCATATGACATTGTTCCCATCAGGGCAATTACACATTTAAAAAGAACCAAAATAACAAACGTATGAATAATTGACTCATTTAAGCTTTTGTAAAATCAGTCTTAAGTAGCTTACAACTAGTTCGACTTGTTTAAGCCCCCCATTCCAACCAACCTTTAAACATCCCTAACAAGAGAAAGTAAATTACTTTCCACGTGACATTTATCGTCACCATTATTATATATATTAAAACTCATGAAAAGAAATATTGTAATTTATAAAGTTTTGGAATTTGACCCAATAGAATTATTTGGATTTTTAAGTTTTGCCACAAATTAAATAATTAAATAGGAATGAATATGAAACTTCTTGTGTTATGGCACTGTATGCAAGAAGTGACCACATATGAATTAATAAATATGTATGGTATGAAACCTATGTTATCATGACAATGTACGTAAGAAGAAAATATCATCATAAACTTCATTTTTATTTGCTTCTTCTAGCTTTGGAGAGAGAAAGAGAAGAAAAAACACTAAGTGGGTGTTTGTTTTTTTTAAAAAACATCTTCTAACCTCTTCTAACCTCTTATGTCTGCGCCGCGCAGACGCGGGAAGAGGTTAGACTGTTTGTTTTCTCGAAGACATTTCATTAAAAAAGGTCTTCCTGACCTCTTCTTGGCGCAGACATGGATCAACCTCTTCCCATGTCTTCTTGCATCTTCCCAAGTTTCATCAGTCGACCACCCTTTCTCCTTCACTTCTCGGTCGACCAGATTTCAGCCAACCACCGCTGCCTTCATCCACCACCACGACCACCGTCGCCTTCGTCCACCACTGCGACCACCGCGACCACCGCCTCCTTCGTCCACCACCACGACCACCGCATCTGCGAAGAAGCATCCCTTCGTCGGAAGAAACCCTAGAACCGCGGTGGTGGTACTCCGCTATTAGCAAACCGCGACCACCGGTGATGGTGACGAAACCCTAGAACCATCAATCGCATCCCTTCGTCGGACGAATTCGCATCCCTTTGTCGCATCCTTTCCGTCCGACGAAACCCTAGAACCCTCAATCGCATCCCTTCCACGACTGTGATGGTGACAGCGGTGGTGGTACTCTTCCACGACGGTGATGGTGACAGTCGCGGTGGTGATTCGTCGACCAGAACCCTCTTCCAAGACGATGATGGTGACACCGGTGGCCTCAATTCGAGCCGTGGGACGGTGTGGGGTTGGGTGAACAGCCGCAGGGATGGTGGGGTTAGGGTTGGGGTTCTTGGGGAAGAGGTTTTGAAAAATTGAAAAACAAACACCCTCAAAACCTCTTCTTGCAGAGGTTTGGTCCAACTCTTCTCCAAAAGAGCTTCGCAGACATGGTCCGCAGACTGCAAACGTTTTGCCTCTGAAAAAACAAACACCACCTAATTGTCTTATCTGCTATTGGGAATACGATTTCATTTTCATTTCATAATTTACTTGTAAACCCTTAAAACATGTTTGATGACCACTTGATTATTTCAACTTATTTAAAATACAGGTTACCAATAATGTGATTATGAAAGGAAATGACTTTACAAAAAGGAACAAGATTTTCAACAAGAATTGCTGAAAGGATCTCAAATGTTTGTGAATTTGTCAACTGATTCATCGAAAAACTGCCTTCTTAGTGCACTTTTGGACGATAGAACTACTATTTTAAATCCGTATGAAAATACTATTTGTTGTTTAGCAGTCTAGCGAGCCGCAACGCGCGCGAGATTAACACTAGTTACAATATAAGATTAAAGAAACAACTCAAAACTTCTTCACAAAACATTTATTTTCGTTACAAGAACACATCATGACTTGGAGTTGAACTTCTTACATTTGCAAGTTTCTAGTGTTCACAAACACCACAACACAATCCGAATCAAACCATGGTACAAAAGTTACATCATTCATTATATCAACCCCTCATTCGTTGAAAATTATTGGTCGATGATGTCCGATATCGACTTCTTGATGATTTGAGCTAGCTCTTTCCTGTAAACATCCAACATATAAGTTAATGTCAACTAGCTCTTAAAGACCATTTTCCTATATAAGCTTCACTTATGATCCTATAGTACGGTTTTGGTGGACCGGTGAGTTTTTAAATCGGGTCAACCATGTCAAAACACAGTTTTGGCACGAGTCTGCTTCGTTGACACTAAATACATTTCGTCTAAATTTTTACATGTTCAAAGCTATATTAACCTTTGGTGTCAAATATGAGTACAAAAACTATGATGTCTCAAACCAATCCAACTCTTTTAAATACTTATGTGCTACTTTAGACCCTTTTTCTGTTTAGATAACTTTTATTTTACCAAACTTTAAATGGGTCGAAACCGCGGTTGTCACAAAAATACGACGCATTTTTTGTGCTAGTATGACCAAGTTTCTCAAAAATAACAATCACTTTTTGTAATTCGTAAAAGAAAGAAAAAAGTATTAAAATTTTACAATCTTGGAGAAAAAGGATTCACAACCAACTGAAGATGTAATGTTTTACCTGTCGGGTTTGAATAAGAGATAGCGATATACAAACCACTGAAAGTCAAGAAAATTGTCTTAATATTAAAAAAAAAAAAAAAAAGACAGAATTATATATAAAATGTAATCATGATGCATAACATTACTTACCGTTGAGAACAAAATGCCAATGAGTTCAAAGAAGCCCGGGACAACAGGAAGTTTGTCTATAGCCTACTCAAAAGCAATATAGAAAGTTAGAGTCATTATGAGCATAAGCTCATGCTCGTTTAAATTTTTAGACAATATTGATAATTTATGCAATGGATTTAGGAGGTGTTTGGCATGATATTTTGAAGAAGATTACATATTTTGGTTGTAACCAAGAGTGTTGAAGGATATAGTGTTAGTAAGGTTGTAAAAGAAACGAACGTTCAACAACCAGTTTGTAAACCATTCGGCAGGAAGTCTGTTTACGTTCGTTTTTACTTAATAAATAAATGAACATGAACAATGAATTATGTTCGTTTTGTTAAACGAACAAACATGAACAAAGCGCACATTCGTTCATCTGTGTTTGTAAACTATAATTGCCAAATGTATTTTTTAATCCTCTCATTCATTTTCTCTCATATTAAATGATAATTATAATTATATTATTTAATTTATCAAATAATTATAAATGTAATAATAATGATATTATATACCCTTTATATATTAAAAATTATTTTAATAAATTAAAAATGAAGTATTTTTTTATCCAAAAACACACTTAAAAAAATTTAAAATTTTTCTAAAAATCAATTTTTTTTTTTTAAAAAAAAATTGTTTTAAATTTGTAGTTTTGGGAAAAATAAAAGTTTTGTAAAAATAAGTTTTCATAAAACACAATTTTTTAAAACAAGTTTTCTTATATAATACATAACATATTAGTATTCAACCCGTGTAACACACGGGATTTAACCTGGTGTGTGTATAATTTTTATATTATTTATTTTTAAGTAATTTATGTTATTTTGCGTTCGCGAACAAGTTAAAATTCCTTAATGAACGAACACAAACAAGAGTATTCGTTCAGTTATGTGCTCGTGAACAGTTTCATTGATAAAAATCCGAACAAGAACAAGCGCTAATTCATATTCGTTTGGTTCATTTACAGCCCAAAGTATTAGGATATGGTTACTTTAATTAGATAAGCATTTTTGAGTGTGTGGCAAATTCTAATTATTCAAAATTAACATGTAAAATGACTCCTAAATAATTAGATAAATCATAGCCAATTTTGTTGAATAAAAGGACGTACATGGTGCTTGACTTAGCTCCCACTTTGTGCAAGGTCCAAGGAGGGGTCGTACCCTGTGCAAAGCGGGAGTCAACCACCACCCTTTTAATCAACAAAACCGTTGAATAAAAGATAATCAGGTTATCAGAGTCAGTTTCACTATACCTAAACACCATAAATTGTTTATCAAAACTTGTTTGTGCTTATAAATTTGTAAAAGTTATCTTATGTCAGTGTCTACTTCCCAAAAGTGCGATTTAAAAACACATTCTGGTAATCGGGCCACAACATGCTTTGGTCATATCTAAAAGCTCAAAAAAGATAAGAACAGGTAGTGTCTACCGTGACTAAGCTAAGTGAAGCCCAGAAAGTAACAACAGATGCAAATCCCAATCCGAAAAGAGCAATTAGATCTTCAGGTTTATCCAACTGTTCAAACAAAACATATATACAAGCATTTAAGATTAAAAAAAGCCTCCAATTGTACAAAAGATGGAGAAGATATGTTTGCAGTCAGCCAAACCTGACCCACACCAAAAAAAATTACAAGTTTTGACTTGAATTCGTTTGCACCCACGACCCAACCCTTCTGACCCGCCCGTTTTATACACACTCTCATTAGTATGGATGTAACCAGCGGCTGACTCGTTTACTTTAATGAGCTGAAATGTTGAACGAGTTCATGAGCAGGTCCAAGCCAGCTCACGAGCCACCCTTCTAAAAGCGCCTTTAGAGGGCTTGGATTTATTTCAGGACTTAGGCACACGCCTTAGGGCTTTTGACAACATGAAAAATGACAATACCCATATGATCTATTTGAAAACTAGACAATGAATTTTTAGATAATATGTTATAATTTTGACTTATAATTTATACTAGTTATAATTTAAACTTTATTTAAACGAGCCATACGAGTAAGCCACGAGCTGAGCTTACCTTGCCTCGGGCTCAGCTTGTTTACAAACGAGCCAATTTCAAGCGAGCTTTTTTTGGGCAAGTCTCAAGCAAACCATGAGTTTTTGAACAACCAAAACTCTTATGGAGGACTTACAGCATTTTGGACATACTCAACAATGTTTAAAGAAGTAGAAGACTCAGAGCTCCCCCTTGTAGACTTTGCAATAAAAGCAACCCGACCTTGTTTTCCTGCAGGTAATGATGTTATAAAATGAAAATTAAACACCAAGAGCATGACATGATTGTAAGATTAAATAATAATAATAATGATAATAAATAAATAAATAAACAGATATAATGTCGTATTTAAGTTGAGGGGTCTCTCTGGAAGCAATTTCTTTATTCAATCAGCCAATCAGGATGTAGTAAGGTTTGCCTTCATCTCACCCACAGACCAATTGCTTTAGTGGAATTTCATTGTTATGTTTGTCTGTTAAATGATTCAAGAAACAATGTTTTGACACTAAATAAATGAAATACATAGATGGGTTAACGTGGTTCTTGTTGTACCTAATGAATTTCGGTTTCTTTTTTTTTCCCTACTACTACCTCCATATGACTTTTCGAGGGTCAAATGAACGCCTTTAGGATTCTATAATCAACAACAATCATGCTCGCTCATGTTGAAAAACGTGACACCCACGATTTACCTTATGATATTCATTGCAACCAATATATCTTGGATATAGGACTAACTCGTCTATACTAATTTTGAAAATGAAAAAGGTTAGAATTGAACTTTAAAGTCAAAAGTTGACTCTCTGAAAGAAGAGAGTAAACGGATGCATGGAGTCACTCACTTGTTAGTGTTTCATAAAAACAAACAAATGTACCTAGTCAAGTCCCACTAATCAGTAGGGTCTTGGGGGTGAAATGAAGACAAATCTTACCCCTGTCCCTTTGGGATAGAAGTTGCTTCTAAAGAGACCCCCGACTCATGAGTGCTGCGAATTTTTATTTTTTTCCACAAAGGTTGGGGGCAGACGCATAGTAGAAACATATAAGCAGTACTACATATGTAAGCAAAAAATATAGTCAGCAATCAGGTCACATACATAACAAATAGAGAGCATATAGAAAACCTATCAAATAAGCGATAAATTTAAACTAAGGTACTAAATACTAAGATAATATTAATAATGTCTAGCATATATCCCTCAAAAAGTCTAGAGTTTAAAGAATTTAATAGTCTCCAGCCTTTATCCTACTTCTCCAAGAGCTTCTATCGCTGATTATGTCCTTAGTGAGGTTCAAATCTAACAAATCCTGCCAAATTTGCTCCTCCCATGTCAACCTCAATCTTCCTCTGCTCTTTTCCCTCCATCACAAGAGAGTCTACTCTCCATAGTTCGTACTTGTGTTGTAATTTGTCTTCTCCATACGTGACCGAACCATCTCAATCCCTCCCTTACTTTGTGTGATTAACTATTTTGATAAACACAAAATTGACTAACTCTCCCTGATAAGTTTGAAAAGTTACATCAAAATACCCCTGCTACAAACATATATAACATGAAATTCACAATAATATGCACATATATTATGGAGTACGGAATTAAATATCTTTGTGTAAGGTTTATGCACAAGCAATTGATAAATTAACTTATGTATTTTAAGGCTAGCTTAGGGGGTGTTTATAAATATTCTCACTCTTTAGTAGGGTTCTAGGGAAAGGACAGAGACAAACTTTACCCCTTCCCCAATTGGGACAGAGAAGCTGCTCCGAAGGAGTCCAGGCTCACAATTATAGTTTGAATTTAATAATTTCAACGCTTTTAACGTTGTTTTGGAATAAACAACTTTCAAAATCGGTTATTTCACTCAAAAGTAATCACATAAGCACTTTCAACAAGCAATTCCAGAAACACTCTCAAGACTGTTTATGGTTGATTTGTTGTATCAAAACGCACTAAGCAGATTTATAAAAAAAATAATAATAATAATAATAATAAAAAAAAAAAAAAAAAAAAGATTAATAAGCAATTCAAACAATCCCCCTAAATCAAGAACTGAACTTAAATCAAGTGGTTTACAAGGATTATAGAACATCAATGATAAAACCATTAACATGTAATCAACCCATATCAAAAAATCAACTACAAACTCTTGGAACACCAATAAAAGAACAATTTAACTTCAGAAACTGAACTGTATTAACAAAATTACTTTGAAATCAAACACCATTCAAACCCCCAAAATATAACCAATCCAAATTAGGGGAAAGTTAAAAACTAAAGGCTGACATTTAAAAACAAACAAGTGATCGAATTCAGAGTTCAAATGTACCTCCAATGGCAGAAACAGAGGGGTTACGAATCGGCGAGCAAAAGGGTCGGTTTTTACTGGCGAGTAGAGGAGAAAATGGCAAATTGCAGATCAAATTAGCCATGTATGTCGGACACTATGATGTGTTTTCGCCTTCAAAGTTCAAAATCAAGCAAATTTTATGAGAAAAAGAATGATTGACAGGTGGAGATTTTTTCAAAGGGTATGAAGAAAATCGAGAAAATGGATCAATCACCTGCAGTTACTGCAAATGGCATTTTTGGTACTATTTAATATATAAATTCAAAATCATTGAATTAGTGGGATGAAGAAGAGGTCTAGAAATGGGATTAAATTCATCAAATGGGGATGTAGCTCAAATGGTAGAGCGCTCGCTTTGCATGCGAGAGGCACGGGGTTCGATCCCCCGCATCTCCAATTTTAATGTTTTATCACAAATCTTTGCTTCTTGCTTTCATACTTTCAAATAGTCGTTCGTTGTCTTTATTCTTTAATATCCATCCCATAATTCATTTTTGGTTGTTACCCCTATTGTTGTGCTCCTTTGGTTTCCTTAAGGCACACAATTTCATACACGATTTTAGTATTTTCGTGTTTAAAACAGGTCAACACATTAAGACATGTTTAATTTTCGTGTCTAAACAGGTAAAAACTCGTTAAGAGCTGTTAAAATCTGTTAAGACAAAGTAATGCCCGTTAAAATCTGTTAAGACTCACTAAGACATGTTTAGACATTTTAAAATTTAAATTAAATAATATAATAAAATAGATGGGTTACTGATTACCTTCTAAAAATTTCTAATTTTCTAACCTTACTTTCTTAACTGGTTTCTTAATAGATTCTTTAATGGGTTATTTATATTATTAACTGTTAACAGGTTGCTTAACGGGTTATTTCGTGTTTACATGTTTTTAACGGGTCGTGTTCGTATTCGAAAAAATAGACATGATAAGTTTTCATGTCGTCCCATTTAGTGTTTCGTGTCTTAATGGGTCGTGTCTGACTCGTTATGACATGCCTACTTGATACCCATTTGATAATTGGATTTTGTTATAAAGAGAGATTATTGGTAGAAGAGAGGAATGCTAATGAGCTAGTTTAATGGATTAGACTTTATGCTAACAAATTTGAAATCAGACTTCCTAGTTGACTTTTAACACTCGTGTCATAAGACCATCCGTAATACCCACCTCACGGAAACTTCACCCTACCAAAATTTTCTGTCACGTCATCACCTCACTGAAAACCTTAAAACCCCATAGTGATCACTCAACTAAAATTGTGAGAGAGGAGTTCAACGGGGTGAGAGAGGATTGGAACGGGGAGCAAGGGCCACCCAAACCTCAAAATTGATCCCGTCGGGAAGGGGGCGGTGTTCCCGCCGAAGGCTGCTACCTCGCGTGACCCCCATTCTTTCAACGGGGAGACCATTACCGCCGGTCTAAGAGCAAGAGGTAACTACTAACTAAGTACTCAAAAGAAACTCGTGTCCTCATATTATACTTAAATCCTTGCTCACCCAATAATGTTTATTTCTAGACTAGAACCTAAGTCACTTTAGACATTAAACTTTTACACCAACTCATGTTATCATTATGTCATCTTCACAATGAAGGCACAAAGCCCTAGCCTATTGGAAAGATTAATCAAGAAATCCTTAAAGATTTGTTAATGTCAATTATGTTATTGTGTCAGTCAATGGGTTAAAAGTTAGTTATAGTTAAGTTTGTTAATTAACTACCATTGGTGTTTGGTAGTTAACCATCATAAATTTGCGTATAAATACCCTATTGTATGGCATTTTTATGTAATTAATAACATAATAAAGTATTTTGTGTGTATTTCTTGTTCACATTCGAGCCGTTCAAAGGGATCTGCACACAAGTGCAGAATCCAATTATTGTTCATATTATGTTCTTAATTTAGTCTTGATTGATTACATGTTTCAATGATCATTGGGACCTACAATTGGTATTAGAGCCAAAGGCTCAAAAGATCGAGATCATCGTTTCAGTTTTTCAATCAAACAAGACATTCGGTTGCTGCTAAAAATCAATCACAAATATTTTTTTAGTCCTAAACATCGAGAGGTTTTGAATTGGTGTTGGCGTGGACTTGAAAAAATTGAAAAAAGCAAGAGTTTGAAGAAATAGGATCGAAGGTTGTCGATCCAGGAAGCAAGAAAGTGAAGAGGTTGATCAAGGATGATACCTTTTGTGTGTAAAATAGAATGTGTTCCACTTCAGATATCGGTTAAAATATGTTCAAGACTACTATTCTTCAACAACAATGAGAAAATTTTCAATTTGATGGCGACGGTGCTTACTCGCTTTAGTCTTGATCAAAAAGCACCAGAGAGTTCAAAATCAATTTGCAATTGGAATACAAATGAAGAAGTTCGTTGCTATCACAGATTAGGGAAGAAGAAAAATGATAACATATATTTGCTTGAAGAATTCTTTGATGGATATAATTTAATTCCAAGTTTTGGAGAAGACGAAACGTGTGTTTTAAGGTTGATGGAGCACCAGGAGAGGTCAAAGAGGCCATTTTAGAAGCAATATTGGATTAGAAAGGGATCAGTAGAATGTTGCACGAGAAAGAAAACAGTTGGATTCTCAAAATTGTAGTTGGATTTGTTTTTTTTAAGAAAAAAGAAGGAAAGTGTGACAGGCAACTACAGAAAGCAAAGAACAAGAGCATTGAATATGACGAACAAATTAATTTAAACAAGTTTAAGTATTTCTTGTTTAGAGGAGTGATTGTTAAATTAATCAAGAAATCCTTAATGATTTGTTAGCGTTAATTATGTTATTGTATCGGTCAATTGGGTTGGATAACCCGTATGATATTATGGGTTAAAAGTTAGTCATAGTTAAGTTAGTTAATTAACTACCATTGGTGGTTGGTAGTTAACCATCACAACTTTATAAATACCCATGTTGTATGGCATTTGTATGTAAGAACATAATAAAGTATTTTGTGTGTATTTCTTGTTCACATTCGAGACGTTCAAAGGGATCTACACACAAGTGCAGAATCCAATTATTATCCATCTTATGTTTTTAATTTAGTCTTGATTGATTAAGTGTTTCAATGATCACTGGGATCTACATAGCCATCACCATATGTTGCTTCTAAACCATGGTAGAAACGGATTCCTTTCTTTTAACGCATTTAGTTATATCAGATGGCATAACCCAAGGCCATCACATATCGATTCTCAGCATCACCGGTTAGATTCAGTACGTGAACCTATGCTCAAAAAAATATTAAATAAAGCTACTCACGTGGCGCCACTTGTCATCATTCGAACTTACCAGAAAATCGCCTTCCAGTTATATCTTTTCATTATTGTTTTGAAACTAGTACATGTGTTATCACCTTTAACTTCTTTTGTTTTAGTGGCACAAAATAAAACAAACTCAAATCCACCTTCTCATCATCAGTTTTGTGTTAGTTGAACGATTCCAAATACAACATTAGAGTTTAACAGTCATCATCACCTTGGTTCTAATTAGTCATTGCTTTTAATATAACCGACAAAGAGCCTTATAAATCTGTTGGTTTAGAGATGAAATACTGATTGATAAAGTATTGAACAGGGAATACAAAATTGCATAAAGCTTTTGATATTATTGAAAATGGGAAAACATTCATCGAATAACATAAACCTCATGGGTTTAAATAGATAAACAAACTAACAAATTAGACCTAGAAAACAGTAAACAATAATCAACTAAGTCAATAGACTTTATTCATATAATAAGCCGTAAAACTTGGTCCACTTGAATACTTCTTCAATCCAGCCGTTATCCTCCAAATAAGAACGTGTACACAGCCTCCTTCAAATTAACCATTGCATGCATGTGATCAAAGTTTGAAGTACTTTCAACAAAATCGACGAGACAATGATCGGAACCATGCCAATGGTCAGTACTCCAAATCAGGAACAGTTGGAGCAGGTTCAGGTAACCATCATGCATCCTCTACTACCCGATGAACACAAATGCATTAGCCATTCAGCAACCAATTTAGTTTGCTAATCTGACCAATGATAATTAGTGGGATGAACACAAGCTTTAGAAATGGGATTAACTTCATCAAATGGGGATGTAGCTCAAATGGTAGAGCGCTCGCTTTGCATGCGAGAGGCACGGGGTTCGATCCCCCGCATCTCCAATCCACTTTTACTATATCGTCAAATTTTGAGTTCTTGTTATTATAACCGGACCTTCACCCGCCTCTCCACTTATGGTTCCTGAAAACATTCCCTTTAAACGGGTAGGTCTTGTGAATTTTTGTGCCCGATATAAGAAGCGAAAAATGCTCCTAAGCTCAAACCAATTATAAATTATATAAACTTTTTTTAAGGGAAGATTAATGTTATAACAATAAACATAGCAAAATCATACTTATGGGCATTGATTCGGTTAACCTGATTGGGTTTCGGGTTAATCAGGTCGTGTTTATATAAAAATTATTAAACCACTACCCGACTCTACTAACGCTTAGGTTAGTTGGGTCATCACATGGGTTATTCAGGTCAGTTGAATTAATATTTATTTACTATTATACTGACACAACTTTAAACTGTTACAAATGACTAATGTTCTAAGCATATAATTTAATGAAAAATGTGTCAAACCATATATAATTTAATTTAATTAATACTCCTAATTATAAATAGTTAGCGTAATCAAATATTTAGATTAAAAAAGTTAAATATGTTTTTATATTTAATATTAATATATAAAAAAAATATTAATCATCCTTATTCAGGTTAACCTGACTAATTTTTAAAACTATACCCGAAATCTGATCCGATTAACATTTCGGGTTAATCAGGTTGACTTGAATAACCTGACTAAATTTTTGGACATAAATTCAGGTTTGGGTGCGGGTTGGGTTAATCAGGTTCGTGTATTTTTGACAACGTTACTCATAATAACATAAAAAATATTTATAATCTTGTATAAACTTAATGGCTCAATTTTTTTAGCTTGGCTATTTGACTTATTTAAAGCAATATATATAATCTTTTTTATATTTTTTATATAAAATATAAAAAATAAATTATAAATTTTGAGCCCCTTAAATAATTGGGCCGGGCCAATAGTCCGGTTTGCCCTTGGTAGGGGTCGACGCTGCCCCTAAATAATATAATAATATATGTAGGAGTGTTCACCTGAGATATATTTATTTAGATTTGAAATTTTTAGAACTTTATTTGAAATCAGACGCAAATAGCAAATATGTTTATCCGAACTGAATATACTGAATAAACATGATTTTTGCATCCGAATAAGTATGATTTTTACGTCCGAATACCCTTGATTATTTTGTTTATTTAGTTGAATTCGGATATTTGATCCAAATAAGAAAAACAATTATCTGTTTAAAGTGCTTTTGTATATGACCCCGTTTTAAACCGATTAATCTGTTTATGCACTTTAGTTGCATATGAAGTTAATAAAACATTGATGCAATTAAGATATTCGTAAGAGTAACACTTGTTTAAAAGTGCCTTTGTATTTCATATATATTTACACATGACAAAAAATTTCTGTATATTTACACATAAAACTTCATTCCTTTGTAGATTATCAATTAATTGGCTTCGGTTATATAACCGGCTTTGGTTTTAGAGCTTGTAAAAACGGTTATTCACTGAACTAGCTATGGTTAAAACTGTTTTGAACCCATTAACTAGCTAGTTCGCTGGTTCTGTTTATTTCAAAACTAGTTTTAAACCGATTAACCGGTTCAGTTATTTCAAAACCAGTCTTAAAACAATGAAATGGCTTGTTATAACTAAATGAAACATTGATATTTGTAGGAGTAACACTTGTTTAAAAGTGCCTTTGTATTTCATATATAGTTACACATGACAAAATTTGTGCGCATATTTACACATAAAACTTCATTCTTGCAACTCCCTCCACCACATGCATTTTTTGTTGGGTCAATGGCGACTCATTGGACTTCTTACCCCCGAACTATCAATCTTTTCTAAATATGAAAGCTTCTTACTGTTTGTACCAGATGTTTGTTTCGCAAACGTCATCGTTCCGGTTTCGTTCGATTCTTTTTCGTGTTCTAAACTCCGATTTATGAACTCGGACAGTGTCATTGAGGTCGGGCCGTTTGCGTGATTGAGTTTTTCTATTTCTTCTTTAATATCTGGGAATTTTCCTGATGCTCTTGATGCTGAATCTTTTAGGGAGTTTCTTTTTAAATTTGCTGAAGGATTTTTGGCAAGATTATCTGCATGCATCACGTCTTCGATTCGTGACATTATTTTGTGTGCTAAGCTTTCTAGTACTCTTGAATAGCTTTCAAGAATCGCGTGTCCAACATCCTGTAAATTTAGCAACATGTTACATGCCCCCGAAAATTTAGATTGTTGGTTGTTTTAGAGGTAAGAAAAACATGCTAAAATTTGTAATTTTACAGATTGGGTTTGATCAGAATGATCGATATTCTTGTGATTTTCGAAAGTTATAACCAATGTTTTCAGAACCGGACCTGACGTTGAACCAGAGCTTTACTGGTTACTGGTCGGACCGGATTCAATAACCGGATAACATAATAAATATATAAAAAATTCCAAAAAAATTATAGAATTATAAACACATTTAAATATAAATAATTAATGTTCAAACAAACGTAATCATGTTAAAAAAATATAAGGTTTGATTTTAATGTTTAATTCTTAGGATTTTAGTTTAAAAAAAAACTTGAAATCCGGTCCGACCGGTGAATCGGCTCAACCAGCTGATTCCTTTGAGGGCGGTTCACATGTTGTTTTTGGGCCGTTCGACCCCCAGTTCCTGGTCAGACCCGGCCGGCCGGTTCGGTCCGGTTTTGACATCACTGGTTATAACTATTGATGCATTAGGTTTGATTACCCAATAATGAAATTTTACTGAGCTTGTTTGTTTGTTATACAAAATCCGTCAAATTGAAGCATTTATTAGTTTTTTTAAACCATTACTTTCAATAATTTTGATGCATCCCTTTGAAACCTTTCAAAATTTGAATTAAAACCCTCAAAACTTTCAAAAATGTTAGAAAGGCTTACTGTTAAAATATATAATTTTACCTGATTTCAATTTTAGAATTCTCAAATGTACGAGCGGTAATCTTTTATAATTCTGTTTTATTTGTTGTATGACATGTGAGTTGTTGAGGTCATTGGGCTGATATTGTGGGCTGCTTTTGAGAGTTTGATGGGCTCGTGATGCAACTGGTTCGTGGTTGCATATATTGCTGATGGTTTGCACTTGAGAAAAAAAGATTTTGAGATCTCTTTCTCTCGTCACTCTCACGTCTTCAACCAGTGGTAGAAGGGTTTTCTCATCTTCTTGTTTTAGGTCCATGATCTTCATTTTGTCTGTTCTCTCTTGTTCAGAAGTCAGAGAGTTGTGAGTTTAGATCTAGGGTTTCTTCTCTAGATTGTATGTTTACGATTCATGATGTCATGAATTGTATGTTCTGTTGGTTACTTCCAGGTCTATTGTGTATTTGTTTGTATTTTATCTGATTATAGTTTTCTACTCAGTGAGTAGATATTGTTAGATCTAGATCTTCTTAGGGTTGATCTTAGGGTTTGTGTCTTTGTTGTAGATCGAGTTGTAATAGATAGGTTTATTACAATTTGTTCTTTATATTTTTGGTTATTAATCACAGATTCAAGTGAATCTATAAGTTGGAAGATCTGTGTGTGTTCTTGACATGGTATCAGAGCCATCGTGCTCTTACCTTAGTCGTTCTGGTTCTGGTGGTACTTCCGCTGTACAGATCGAGGTGTTCGTTTAGATTTCTTTCACATTTGAAAACCTAAGATCGAGATCAGGTTATGCGTTCTGATTATTTGTCACAGAAGGGTTATGATCGTAAGCTTTGAGTACATCAAAAAAGGCGCTGGACATATGTGATATCAGATCTGAATCTAGATCAGATACTTACAGTCCTTAAGGAGGTGCGGCTATATCAAGACTGGTTTTCTGTTCTGGTGTGTAACCCTAAGTGAAGGTTGCATCACATGAACCTGCTTGGAACACCCATTATTGGGCGCACCCTCGGTGAGATCGTTTCATACTGTCTTTGTGTGTGTTGATTGGTTTAGATCTAAGTTTCTTTCTGTTTAAATAGGACAGAGCAACCAAATAATTTTGGCTCTCAACTCCCTGGTTAAGACTTGTTTGATCACCCATGAGTGTTGACGAATCTGGACACTGGCCAGGCTTCGTTGAGTAGTGCGAAATTATTTTGTTGTTAGCTCGGTCTGTGGTTTGTTATCTTATCTTATCTTTCTGTTAGTTACTATGTGTGGAAATCATGTGACTGAGATTACTCTGTGATTAATTGTTATGATTTGTTACCTTTGCTGATATTTGTGTGACTATATTTTTTACAATGTGATTAGCCTTGTGACTGATTGACTCATAGTATAAAAGAGTTTTTTACATTATCTGTTAGTTATCTGTGAGTAGTATGTTCTTGAAAAAATTACGGCTGAGATTGGATCCATTGTAACTTTTGAGACTTTAATAAGTAAGTTGGATATAAGTGACCCACTATATCTGCATCCTAGTGAGTCTAGTGCACTTAACATTGTGAAAATTAAATTAAAGGGTATAGAAAATTATACATTCTAAGAAAATGCAATGAATATAGTTTTACAAGAAAAATAAATAAATAAACTTGGCTTTGTAAATGCTAAATGTAAAATAAAAAAAAATCCCTTGAAAATGAAGTCTTAATTTCACAATGGGATAGGTGCAATTTTGTGGTTTTAACCTGGATTTTAAATCCCATTTCTAAAGAACTTTATGTGGGTCAAGTGTACTCTTAACTTGCTTCTGAAGTCTCGGAAAATTTAAGAGAAACCTTGTATAAGATTGGGATGAGGTTTTTTGGAAATAGTTATAAATTACACTATCTTGCTGAAATGCATTATTTGTGTTCAAAATGTTTGGATTAAATGGGATTGTAAAGATTTTCCAGAATTTGTATCTGAACATTAAAATCAATTTTTTAATTAATTATAAAGATTTATGAATCCTGTTTGGTTTTGTCTACTATATACTTTGGGACATATACTTCGTATCTAATTTGTTAAAAAAATAATAAAAATAATAATAATAGTAAAAATAAATAAATTTTAGCACAGTTCAAGTTTTTTGAAGTCTGTTATCACGAATTTGTCCATTTTTATGATACATTTTTTTTCACTCATAGCTTTAGAGAAATGTTATGTTTGAACCTGGTTCAGTTTTTTGGTTTAATATCATGTCCTTTTGAGTTACTAGCCAAAAGATTTATCTTCTGTTGAAAGAATTTTCATATTGTGTTTGATGAAAAATGTGTCTAGACATTTAGCCTAGCATTGTTCAATCCTCATGTCTTGTTGTCATGGCTATAAGGTCATGACTCCTTTGCATGTTTTTCTCTTATGTGAGAAATGTTCTCTTCTAGTTGCCAATCATGTGTTTCATGTTCAATCAAAGTATGTTTGTTGTGTCTTTGTAAGTCTTATATGGATTATATTAGACTTGTATCTTAAATCTTATGATTCAGTATCATATGTGAAGTTGTAAATGTTTTTGGCTTGATTCAAATTAATCTTTATGTTCTTTACAAGATCTCTTCCTATATGGTTCTTGAAAAGTTGTTAAAGTTTTTGATCAGGTCAAATTAGTCTTTAAGTTTTTCACAATTCTTGTCTTCAGATATAGTTCTGAGTTCTTTAAATCCGTGTGGATTTTATGTTTTTTTATCAGATATGTCTCTGATAGTTTATGGAATCATATGATTCTTTATCTTGTTTAATCGGAATTTTATTTCTGATTTATGTCTTTAATAGTGTTGCAAGTTCTGAAAGTCGTGTGACTTATTTGTTAGACTTGTTTCCGAAGTTTATAGAGTCTTGTGACTTCTATATGTTTTGAATCTTGTGATTCAATGTTTGGTAAAGTTGTAAAAGTTTTTGATTGTATCAAATTAGTCTTTAGGTTCTTTATAAGTTTTGACATGATGTAAACTTGTAAAGTTGTAAAAGTTTTTGAATAAATCAAATTAGTGATAGGCAGGTGACCATGGATGAAGAACCTGTTCCACTGACGGCCATGATGTCTACTCAAGTGGAGCAAGGTAGCACTTGGATTAGTCTTGTCCAAGCTGCTAAGTAGATGCACGTGACCAGCATGCAATGCCGACTGCCATTTAGTTTATTTTATTTTCTTTTAATTTATTGTTTGCAAGCATGTTTTAGTAGTTTACCCATTATCTTTCAGTTTCCTACTTGTAAGCCAACATGGGTGGCAGTTATTTCTATTTCCTTTTTGTACTGTGAAGCATGAATGAAGAGGGCAGTAGTTTATCAAAATTTCTTTACAATTCTCTTTGAGAATTTATCCATTGCTAACTTAGTGTGGCTAACTAAGGGGTGATCTTGGGAACTATCTTTTATACCACGAGGTGATAGCTGTATCGTGGGATACTAGATTGAAGCTTATCAGTCGATCAGGTGGTGTATCTGTATCTTGGTTGATTGTTACTCTATTGTGGAGTATTGAATTGTTAATTTTCTTACACAGTGGTTGCGATTGTATCTCTCTGGCCATCATTTGGTATCAGAGCTATGGATAATCGTAATCATGCTAAATTGAAGAAGGCGCTTGAAACCCTAGAAGCTGAAAAGAAAGCTATGGCCGAGCAGATGAATCAGATGCAGGCTATGATTAATGGCATGAACTTCGGTAAAAACAGACACCATACCGAAGACGATTATGAGGCAGAAACGGGAGGATCAGGAAGCGGCAGTAAAGGAGCAACCAATACCTGGTATGCGAATGATCTCAAGGTCGAAATCCCTGAGTACGATGGGAGACTCGATCATGATGAATTTGTGGAATGGTTGCGCACGGTAGAACGTGTGTTTGATTATAAGGAGATTACTGAGGTTAATAAAGTGAAGGTTGTGGCTATAAAGTTGCGTAAATATGCTTCAACATGGTGGGCGAACACATGTACTAAACGAGAACGAATGGGCAAAGACAAGGTGAGAGATTGGCCAAAGATGAAGAAACTACTGAAGCAGAAGTTCCTGCCCACTTATTATGTCCAGGCAAGTTTTTCTCAGTTGCACCACATTAAACAGGGACAACGAACTGTTGAGGAATACTCCCGGGAATTTGAACATCTTCTTATGAAGTGTGACATTCCGGAGGACGATCCTCAAACTTTAGTCCGCTACTTGGGTGGTCTAGAGGTTCGCATTGCCAATGTTGTCGAGCTTTACCCTTATTCCACTTTGGAAGAGTTAACACTCTTAGCACACAAAGTTGACACCCAACAGAAAAATAAAGGTAAATTCGACACCAACCGCCAACCCATTAAACCCACACTACCGTCCAAAACCACGCCAACAACCAAGCCCTCCAATACCACAGAAGGAACATATGTAACCAACCGAGCCCCACGACGTTGTTTCCGGTGTCAAGGGTTGGGTCACATTGCCTCCGAGTGTCCCAACAAGCGCATAGTTACTCTGGCAGAATTGGAAGAGATCCCTGACCCTTCTCTAGATGAGCCCAAAACAGAGTGTCTTCTAAATGAGATACCTAATATAGAGGAATTTGTGGGACCGGACGAAGGAGAATGCCTTGTGGTTCGGCGCATGTTGAGTAGTTCTCAAAATCGTGCAGAAAGTCAGCAACGTGAAGCTATTTTTCATACTCGCTGCACCATATCCCAAAAGGTATGTACGGTTATTATTGATGGTGGTAGTTGTGCCAATGTAGCTTCTCAAACGTTGATATCCAAACTGGGCTTGGAAATAGAACCGCATCCATCACCCTATGTGATTCAGTGGCTTAACCAAGACAAAGGTCTTAGAGTCACACATCGGGTTCAGGTCCATTTGAGCATTGGTAAGATTTATGAAGATGATGTTTGGTGTGATGTGATTCCCATGGATGCTTGTCATGTACTTTTAGGCCGACCATGGTTGTTCGATAGGAGGGTAATGCACGATGGATATCTCAACACCTATACCTTCTTGTATAAGGAACGCAGAGTCACCCTCACTCCCATTAACCCCACCCTACCTACTTCCAATAAACCAATGCCTTTGACTACCCTTCTCCAAATTGAACAACATGAGTACCAACCCAGCAAGGATGTTATCCTACTGGGACTGGACGACGAAACCAACCCTACACCTCTATCCCTTCCTAAACTGGTCCAGCCTTTGCTACAAGCCTACCCCCAAGTGTTCCCAGCTGAAATACCCGAAGGCCTTCCCCCTCTACGCACCATTCAACACAAGATTGACCTTATTCCCGGATCCATACTACCTAACAAACCCGCATATCGTTCCAACCCCCAAGAGACTATAGAAATCCGCAAACAGGTTGAAACCCTCCTCACCAAAGGCCTTATTCGAGAATCCTTGAGTCCCTGTGCAGTTCCCACTTTACTTGTTCCTAAAAAGAATGGAGAATGGAGGATGTGTATGGATAGTCGATCTATTAATAAGATCACTATTAAATATCGTTTTCCTATTCCGCGGCTAAACGACCTCCTGGATGAGTTACATGGTGCTGTGGTATTTTCTAAAGTGGACCTTCGAAGTGGTTATCACCAAATTAGAATTCATGAAGGGGATGAATGGAAAACTGCTTTCAAAACAAAAGAAGGGTTGTATGAGTGGCTTGTTATGCCGTTCGGTCTATCCAACGCGCCCAGTACATTTATGAGGCTAATGAATCAGGTTCTAAGACCTTTCATGGGCAAGTTTGTGGTAGTCTATTTTGATGACATACTCGTGTACAGTCGTTCCATTCAGGATCACCAATTCCACCTTCAACAACTATTCGAAACACTGAAAAAGGAGCAGCTGTATGGGAATTTAGAGAAATGTGAATTTTTTTCTCAACAGGTCACATTTTTGGGCTATGTTGTGTCTGCTGATGGTATTCAAGTTGATGAAAAGAAGGTCCAAGCTATCCGAGACTGGCCCGTCCCTCAGTCAATGCAACAAGTACGTAGTTTTCATGGATTAGCCTCGTTTTATAGGCGTTTTGTAAAGAATTTCAGCACCATCATTTCTCCAATGACCGAAATTACCAAGTTGAAACATTTTGAATGGACTCCACAAGCTCAGGCTGCATTTGAGGAATTGAAAGCCTTGCTGTCGTCCACTCCGGTTCTGGCACTCCCATGTTTCGAAGAGGTGTTTGAAGTTGAGTGTGATGCTTCCGGTGTTGGCATAGGTGCTGTCTTGAGCCAATTGGGTCGCCCAATTGCTTATTTTAGCGAGAAACTTAATGATGCCAAGCGGCGATATTCTACATATGACAAGGAGTTCTATGCCATTATCCGCGCTTTAGACCATTAGCAGCATTACCTCATATCCAAGGAGTTCATTCTCCACTCTGATCATGAGGCTCTTAAGTACATTCAGGGACAGCATCGTTTACAGCCCAGGCACGCTAAATGGGTTGAGTTCTTGCAGGTCTTCAATTTCAGTATCCGGCATAA
This sequence comes from Mikania micrantha, assembly GCA_009363875.1. Taxonomy (NCBI): domain Eukaryota; kingdom Viridiplantae; phylum Streptophyta; class Magnoliopsida; order Asterales; family Asteraceae; genus Mikania; species Mikania micrantha. The sequence goes on from CM018684.1 coordinate 1,975,961, forward strand.
ATCGGGCAAGCTTAATAAAGGCGCCGATGCTCTATCCAGGAAGTATGCCCTTCTTACTTCTTTACATCCCAGGGTCCTTGGTCTAGACTTAATCAAGCCACTTTATCAGACTGATCCAGAATTTGGAATGATCTATACCCGATGTCTCCACCATGCTTCGGGAAAGTATCATCTAGTTGATGGCTATCTCTTCAAACAACAACAACTGTGTGTTCCTAAACATAGTATCCGTGTATTGTTGATTCGTGAAGTCCACGAAGGAGGGTTGGCAGGTCACATGGGTGTTGATAAGACAACCAGTATGCTGCAAATTAATTTCTTCTGGTCAAAGCTACTTCGTGATGTGGAGCACTATGTTCGCCGGTGTCTACCCTGTCATGCAGCCAAAGGTCATCTCCTCCCTCACGGGAAATATCTTCCCTTACCAGTTCCAACGGCTCCTTGGGAGGATGTCAGCCTTGATTTCATTGTCGGTCTGCCACGTACTCAACGCCAGAAGGACTCCATTATGGTAGTTGTTGATAGGTTTTCGAAAATGGCTCATTTTGTTTCCTGTCATACTACATATGATGCTGTCCAGATTGCTAATCTTTATTTCAGGGAGATTGTTCGCCTTCATGGGGTTCCTAAATCCATGGTTAGTGATCGCGATGTCAAGTTCCTTAGCCATTTTTGGATCACATTGTGGAGGAAGTTGGGTACTACTCTTAAATTCAGCACATCCAGCCATCCCCAGACAGATGGGCAGACTGAAGTTACTAACCGCACGTTGGGATCTATTCTTCGTTCACTTGTGCAGGCTAATCAGAAGAAATGGGAGGAACTGTTACCCCAAGCCGAGTTTGCCTACAATCGTGCTCCTAGTAAGTCCACGGGCATCAGTCCTTTCATGGTTGTATACGGGATCAATCCTCACACCCCTTTGGATCTTACTGTTCTCGATACGTCTACTAAGTTCAGTCACGAGGCTAGTGAATTCGCTGCCAATATCAAAGCTCTCCATCAAAAGATCCATGACAAGCTCACCAAGACATCTGAGTTGATTAAGTATCGCCGTGATAAGCACAGGAAACATGTTCTATTCCAAGTTTGAGGACAAACTTTTCTGAAGATGGGGAGGATGATAGGCAGGTGACCATGGATGAAGAACCTGTTCCAATGACGGCCATGATGTCTACTCAAGTGGAGCAAGGTAGCACTTGGATTAGTCTTGTCCAAGCTGCTAAGTAGATGCACGTGACCAGCATGCAATGCCGACTGCCATTTAGTTTATTTTATTTTCTTTTAATTTATTGTTTGCAAGCATGTTTTAGTAGTTTACCCATTATCTTTCAGTTTCCTACTTGTAAGCCAACATGGGTGGCAGTTATTTCTATTTCCTTTTTGTACTGTGAAGCATGAATGAAGAGGGCAGTCGTTTATCAAAATTTCTTTACAATTCTCTTTGAGAATTTATCCATTGCTAACTTAGTGTGGCTAACTAAGGGGTGATCTTGGGAACTATCTTTTATACCACGAGGTGATAGCTGTATCGTGGGATACTAGATTGAAGCTTATCAGTCGATCAGGTGGTGTATCTGTATCTTGGTTGATTGTTACTCTATTGTGGAGTATTGAATTGTTAATTTTCTTACACAGTGGTTGCGATTGTATCTCTCTGGCCATCAATTAGTCTTTATGCTCTTTACAAGTAGTTTTTTGACAATGTTCAAGTTTTTTCAGACCTGGATCTGAAGTTTTAAAGTCGTGAGACTTTTGTTGATCAGATGTGTATCTGATATTGTTCTAGAATCATATGATATTTCTTTGTATTATCATATTGTTTTCTGATATTGTTAAAGAATCAAGTGATTCTTTGTTTAATCTGGATATCTTTTCTAAAATGTCTAGTTGTATATACTTGTTGGAATATGATTTTATCTATTCTATCAGGATGTGGATTTAAAGTCCTCTATTCGATTGAAAGTTTTTTGTTTAGCTAAGTTTTCAAAATATTCTCTTTGCATTCATACGTTTCTTGTTCAAATGAGTATATTGTTTTTTTAAGAAATTCCTTAGTATAAAAGGGCTGATTGTTTCAATATTTGATGTTAAAACACAAAGCATTGGCCTTTATTCTTTTGAAATTGGATCTAAATTTTATTTTCAATCAAAGGATCTTTTTCAATTAAGTGTTAGAAACATGTTTTTTTAGACAAAGGAGTTTTTGTAAAACTGATAAAAGTTTAGATAGTCCTCTTTATAATGGAAGAGATGTATCTAAAGTTGAAACTATGTTGGCTATTGAATTGTTGGGGAGAAATATTCATAATTCTTCAATTCAATGTCCAATTCTTAAGAGTTTTTTCTAATTCAAGTTTTTTCCTTTTTTTGTTTGGGCTTTTCTCTCTTTTAACATAAAACCCAAGAAGACATCCTTCTTGGTGATTGAGCCCTAGCCTCTTGGTTGTTTGGATTGCAGCCGTAAAGATGGTCTGACTGTCTATATTTGTTTCTGAGCTATCATGGGTGGGTCTTATGATGAGTTTGGACACCAAACTAGGAGGATGTTAAAAAGGTGGCCAGTAGCAAGTTATACCAAGAAATACTTGCAGACTGAAAAAAGTGTATTACTTTTATGACCTAGAAGTTGGAAATAACTATTACGGGCAAGGTCACTCTATGAAGCCATACTAAATTCGCATGACACATGCAATTTTTAGCTCACGACGTTTTACTACAAAGCATGCATATGTTGTACAGCATGATCCTGCTAGGGACAAAGATTTTTGCGGGTTTTATGCTGATGATTATGTTTTCTTAAGGGGCTTCACACCAGAAACACAACAAGATCACTTGAGATTGTTAAAATGGTTTAATGTTGGTGAATATTGCCTTGTGTTTGATGGTCTGCAAGTGTTTTTTATTATGTAAATGATATTGTGTTGTCAGTTGTTGAACTTCTGCAAGTACACCAGCTTGTGCTGTATGTGGATAGTGACATTCATCATGGTGATGGTGTGAAGGAAGCATTTTACACTACCGACAATGGCATGATTGTTTCGTTCCATAATTTGGAGATTATTTTTCTAGTAAAAGGAATATAAGGGATATTGAAAGTACTATTCCCTAAATGTCTAGCATTGATGATGAGAGTTATCAATCATTATTTAAGCCAATAATTGATAGAGTTATGGAAGTTTTTTAATCTGGTGCAATCGTGTTAAATGTTGTGCAGATTCTTTATCAGGAGATAGATTGGGTTGCTTCAATCTATAAATTAAAGGTCATGATAAATGTGTGAAAAATATGAGATTTTTAATGTGCCTTATTGCTTGGTGGCAGCAGCATGTGAGGTTTTGTGGTTGCAAAATATTCTAGCTAAGCTGCATATTCAGGTTAGCCTACCTATTAAATTGTTTTGTGATAATGATGCTGCTTTAGCTATTGCTTATAATCTAGTTTTTTCATGCTTTAACAAACACTTTGAGATTGAGTGGTTTTTTTCCTGTGATAAAAATTGCTTCTGGAATTATTAGGGTTGTCTATTGAGTCAATTAATCAATTGGCCGATATTTTTAACAAAAGGATTATTAGCACATCAGCATAATAGTTTGTTGAATAAAATAAAAATGTATGATGCATTTGGATTATAAAATTGAGGGAGGGTGTTAAAATATATAATTTTACCTGATTTCAATTTTAGAATTCTCAAATGTACAAGCGGTAATCTTTTCTAATTCTGTTTTATTTGTTGTATGACATGTGAGTTGTTGAGGTCATTGGGCTGATATTGTGGGCTGCTTTTGAGAGTTTGATGGGCTCGTGATGCAACTGGTTCGTGGTTGCATATATTGCTGATGGTTTGCACTTGAGAAAAAAAGATTTTGAGATCTCTTTCTCTCGTCACTCTCACGTCTTCAACCAGTGGTAGAAGGGTTTTCTCATCTTCTTGTTTTAGGTCCATGATCTTCATTTTGTCTGTTCTCTCTTGTTCAGAAGTCAGAGAGTTGTGAGTTTAGATCTAGGGTTTCTTCTCTAGATTGTATGTTTACGATTCATGATGTCATGAATCGTATGTTCTGTTGGTTACTTCCAGGTCTATTGTGTATTTGTTTGTATTTGATCTGATTGTAGTTTTCTACTCAGTGAGTAGATATTGTTAGATCTAGATCTTCTTAGGGTTGATCTTAGGGTTTGTGTCTTTGTTGTAGATCGAGTTGTAATAGATAGGTTTATTACAATTTGTTCTTTATATTTTTGGTTATTAATCACAGATTCAAGTGAATCTATAAGTTGGAAGATCTGTGCGTGTTCTTGACACTTACCTTAAATTTTTTGAAAATTGATGGGAATATCTATTTATTTAATTATTTTTTGAAGAGCAACAACCTATTAGCCAACACGCTCTTAAAGAGAAGCTCGTACATGAGCAATTGTTCTCAAATAGTCTCGAACACAAGACCTCTTATATAAAAAGTAAAGAGGGTACCGTCAGGCCAGAAGCCCTTGATACAGTTAAGTATATATAGATATGAAATGATGATGTTCTTACTTGATTATTTTCAATTTTGCTGGCTTCTAATGCTGATGAAGGAATACCAGGGTAACGATGTTTGAGTATGAGTAATATCGTTTCTGCTCTGTCTTCAAATTGCTCTCTTTTCTCTATGCTCACACCCGAACTCCAACCCGATTTTCCGTCTTTATTTGTCATTTTTCGTCTCCATATCACAACCGATGCCTCCATTCTGTTCTTTAGATCCACAATTTTATGCTCAGAAGACAGGTCCATTGCTGAAAGGAAGTAGTCTGGATCAAAGTGATCCACCGTGATATTTTTATAAATCGAGTCTCCTAAGCTCGCGCGTCCGTTCTGACACGTCATCATTATACATGTAATCATCACCAAAACTTTCTTGCGTTTTTTTAAAGCTTGAGCTCAACTTGTTTATTATTCCAAAATACGTATGCAGTTAAAGTTATTTATATGTATCTTATGATTTCGTATTATTTTTATCAGAGTAAATTACGATTTTGGCTCATGTGGTTTGAGTGTTTAAATATTTTGGCCTAAAATAAAATCTTCTAACAACTCAGCCGGCCTTGTGGTTTAGACAACTATCGGTTTTGGCCCCTCAAACTTAACTATTATAACGGTTTTTGCTCAAAATCTAACTATGGTTAGGGGCCAAAAACATTAGTTGTCTGAACCACAGGGGCTGAATTGATATAATCAGGGACGGCCCGGGGGAGGGGCAAACCCGACCTCCGTCCCGGGCCCAATTTTTCGAGGGGCACATTTTTATATATGTATTTATATATATACTAGGTTATAAACCCGAGTATTACACGGGTTTGAGTAACAAATAACTCATTAAAATATATTTATGATGAATTACGTAATCAATTGTATATAAATACATTTTATAATTACAAATACAATTTATAAATTTCTAAAACTTCTTTATATATGTATTTATATATATATATTATTGTATTTTTAAAATAAAAAAAAAAGAAACTACTAGTTCATAATTGGATAGAAGCTTGACCCACTAAAATACCCAAAAAAATTGGGCCCATTTTATTTCTCAAACGCCCTTTATCCTAACCGGCTCCATGGACGCTCACGTTCAAGAAAATGAAATTCAAAATCCCAAGAAATTGGGCCCATGGATTTACAGTTTACTGATTATTGAATGACTGATTTAGGTAAAATACGGAAGTTAATCCGATAGTTGTCTAAACCATGGGACCGCCACCAGGGGCTCTGCCCCTTGGACCCCGCCAGGGGCGCTGCCCTTAGGACCCCGCAAGGGGGCGCGGCCCCCTTGACCCCCGCTTGGTCAGGAGCTCTGAATGCGTTAGGGGCCTTTTTTCCCCGATTCGTCCTGGGCACCCAATTTCTCAGGGCCGCCCCTGGATATAATATTCTATTTTCGGCCGAAACAGTTAAGTCACACAAACCACAAGAACCAAAACCGTAATTTACTCTTTTTTTAATGTACAACAAGATTATTTTTATGAATAATATGAAGCTCAAGCTCCGGCATGTTAAATGAGCTCGATCAATTTGATTCGAGCTTACTTTACATGTTAAAATCTTGCATTTTACCTTGGGGAGGGCATCAATGTATGTTTCTGGGATTTCCATCTCTCTAAGAACATGAGCATTCATAGCCATGGCTAGTTTCAGCACTTGGTTAACCGAGTCTCTCTGGAACTGTAACCATTTTTTTGTAAGATCTGGTAAACCGTTTGGAGGAACCTTTGGAGTCGGTAACCACATTTTATCTTCTTCTCTTTTACGATTTGATTTTGATCCCATGTCGCCTTTAGACGGGTACGTGAACTCGTTTTGATCCCTAAAACTATCTAAACATTCCTATATATGTTCACACAAAAGGTATCACAAACTATTTTAGATTCTATGCATGCAAACAATAACCATGAAATGCATGACTTACCTTAATTTTTTGAGTGTTAGTTTAATCGATCTAAGCTTGTTTCAAACTTTATATTATTAGTTCATTCTATTTAAGGTTTGAAAATATCTGAATATAGCTCTTGAGTGCTTTTTTATATTTATAATATGTTATAAAACACATGTATTATACGAGTTGAATATACGAAAACATACTTAATAGTAATCAATAATTAATAGTAATCAATAATGATCATTTAAAAATTATAAAATCAATAAACATTTAAATTAATGATACAAATATTTAATTCAAAAGTTTGTAAATAAAAATTAAAACGAATTATTAATGGTGTAGAAGAATTAAAATGCAATAATTGTCTTAGTTATATATTAATTATCCATAATACAAATTTATTTTTTAAAACTGATATTAAATTATAACCATAAATAGTTGATTTCATATTAAATTTATTTATTTGACGACAATTAATAGTTAGATTTATATTAAATATCTAAAAAAAATATGTTCTTACAGCATTATAATTATACAATATTATTATTTAATAAAAGAAAAACATAAAAAATAAAAGGAAAAAGATATAAAAATAAAATATGTCCTTTTATTTATATTATAAAAAGAGGTGGAAAATATGAAGACAACAAATCACAAGGACAATATGAAGAAAATGAATCACATGGTAATGGTAATGTTAAAAACTAAAAAAGTAAAAAGGCAATTCATGTCATAGTCAAATGCATTAAATAGTACAGACATATTAGGTTCAAATAAAAAATTATTTATCACAAGAAGTGTAAGAAAAAAAAAGGACAGTAACACCTATCATATTATAGTAGGGTTAGGTTAACCTAAATAAGTCTCTTAACCTAAAAAATTTAAGAAGGATCTTGAGCAATTAGATTATTAATCAATGACTATGATTAAATCAAGTTGTTGAAGGACATTTTAGTAATGAATACTTTTGTTGACTTTTTATCAAGTTTCCCATTTTCTTTAAACGTTCATAACTTTTACATACGAAATTATTTTTTGAAAAAAAATGCACCATAAAAACGAGCATTTTTTTATCTTTAAAATTAGTAGTGTATTGCTATAGAAAAAATTTAGTTTTTTTAGTTCATTGTGTCTTTTGTGCAGTTCATTGTGTCTTTTGTACAGGTCATTGTGTCTTTTGTACATGTCATTGTGTCTTTTTTGTTTTTGCTCAATGTTGTGTTTTCATGAACATTTTAAGACACAATGATGCTCATAATACATTATGTCAAGTAATGATGAAACAATGACGAATATGAATAACACAATTATCTTTAAAAGACACAATTACTTATAATAAAGACACAAAGACAAGCATGAACAATTTTGTACATGTCATTGTGTCTTTTATGTTTATTTTCAATATGGTATTTTCCTGAACAATTTAAAACACAATGATGTTGCAAAATATATAATGTTAAGCAAGGATGACACAATGACGAATATGAATAAAACAATGATATTTAAAAAAAGACACACAATTACCTGTAAAAAAAATCACAACGATGAGTATAACAACTTTGTACGAGCCATTGTGTCTTTTGTATAGGTCATTGTGTCTTTTGTGTTTAAGCTTAATGTTGTGTTTTAATAAACAATTTAAGACACAATAATGTTGCGGAATACATAATATTAAGCAAGAATGACATAATGACGAGTATGAATAACACAATGATCTTTAAAAAAGACACAATTACTTTTAAAAAAGACACAATTACCTGTAAGAAAAAACACAAAAGGATAATTACACACAAATATTTAAAAAAGACACAATTACGATAATTAGACACAATTAGCTGAAAAATATTTCATTTTTTATAACAAAATTATACTCATTTTAAAGATAAAAAAAATCTTGTTTTTATGATATATTTTTTTTAAAAAATAATTTCGTATGTAAAAGTTATGAACGTTTAAAAAACTTGGGGGAAAGTAGTTATGGCTAAATTACCCTCTAACAACTTTTCCTACTAAAATTTTAAAATTTTCATCTTAAATTTAATCATATGATCTAATGATCAATAATCCTTCTTAGCCTTTTTAGGATAAGAGGACTATTTAGTAGAACCCAATCCTATTAGAGTAATCATAAATAACTATAATTTTGTATATGTGTGTTGTTTTATCAATATATTTCTATAATGTTATATCATAAACAACACAGAGTGGTTTACAGTAAAAAAAATGTTTTCATTTACATATGATAAAACAACACAGTTATTTTATAGTAAAATAACATAGTTTATTTTCCTGTTAAAAAACACATAATTGTGTTTACAGTATAATACATAAATATGTTGTTTAATATAAAACAACATAGTACTTGTTATTTTACTATAATACAAACAAACTTGCTGTTTTATGATAAAAAAACACAATGTTGTTTTTCTAAAAAAAACATAGAATTGCAACCTACTTTAATTAAAGATAAAATTATTTCATTTTATGATATATCTTTTAAATGATACATTATAAAAACATATGCACATTTTAAAAACTAATAAAACTTGAAACAAGTCAACAAAAGTCCTAGCAATCGAAAATACAACCTCCATGCATTTTTTTCTCCTTCATGCATTAAAAAATGAGTGACATATGTTTCTTCTTAGTCTTTTTAGACAAAATGAATTTACGGGTCATGTTATTAGTGTTTGTGATGGTTGATTGTAACAATTAATGTGAGTTCTTACCATAAGCATCCCATCAAGCTTCTTTAGGGCAGGGATATTGGTATGCACATCACTTCGTTGCCTTGTAACCATAATCTGTAAAAATTATGTGCTTTTAATTTATTTGTAACATTAAATCAAAATTATCACCAAAATTAAGTGCTTAATTATGATACCTCCATTGTTACGCCATTAGTTTCTTGCTTTGAAGGCACAAATTCAACAATGTGATCTGTCGCTGATAACATCCAATCAATTTCTTTTTGCCATCTTGCTTTATTCTCGGCTGGTATCGGTTCTAAACGCGATATTTCTTCGAAAACGGAAGCTATAAAACAAAAAAAATATTCAAGATCCTTGTGTCTCATAATAAACATGATTTGGTATGATCAATATCGTGATAAAAAAAACAGAATAAACAAGTCGTAGGTAAGAAAATCTAGTGGCGGATCCAGAAAATGTATTCAGTGGGTTTATTATTTTCAGACGTTTCAATTAGATAGAACCGGGCAATAAATTTCAGGGTCGGATTGACGTTTGGGGGCACTTATTTAAGATTTATGTGCACCATTATTAAAAATTCTTTAACAAATATTACTTGATCCATTCAAATTAGCAAACTAAAGTTAATCATCATGAACACCCACTCAACTTTTATAGTTTTTGTTTTTTTAATAATAAGTCATATGTTATAAAAGCTTTTTAATTTTTTATAAATAAAAAATCATTTACATTAATCTCTTGTATAAAGATTTTTTTAATATTTATTTAAGAGTTAAATGCCAAAATGGTCTATGTGTTTATATCAAAAATGCCATTTTAGTCTCTAAATAACATTTGTTGCCATTTTAACCCATGTTTTTTAATTTAGTGGCCGATATAGTCTTTCGTCTAAATTTTTGTTGCCGTTTTACTGCTTGTGTTTGAAGTTTAATTGCCAATATAGTCCCTAAAATGGCAACTAGAAGGACTATATTGGCAACTAAATTAAAACACAAGGACTAAAATGACAACAAATTTTATTTAGGGACTAAAATGGCATTTTCGATATAAACACATGGACCATTTTGACATTTAACTCTTTATTTAAATTAAAAACATGGGTGGGTTTATTAACTGGATTAACAGAACTCTAGTCTCTTCCTCTCTTCTATGTAACAATAGAAGACAATAGTTTGTAACCGAAATGATTGAAAAATATTTCTATTTATTCATTTAGCCTTATTCAAACCAAACCGACCGACCATGTTAACAGTGGGACCGTATTTATATTTATATTTTAAATAATAAACCAAACCTAAATATAATATTAGTCTTCCCACTTCTTAAACAACAAAAACCAAGCATACTCTCATTTCTAACATGTTATATGTTATCTAAACATCATCACCATCTCTCCCAATTTTCAGAATGAAAACCAAAACCGAATCACAAAAAACGAAAGATACTCGCGTACCCGCTAGGTTTGTGATCGCATTCGACAATGCCAAAGCCGAAGATATACCTTTTCCTCTACCAGACATATCCTCACCTAACAACAGCTTTGCAAATCTCTCTTTCATCAATTCCATATCTAAAAAAAGACATAAAATTGAAATATAATTAAAGAAAACACAATTTAATATATTGAATTCTAAATAACTCATAGCACATTGTAATTCACCTGCAAATATGGACTCTAATTCGGGGTCCAGCTCCGAATTCACATCAAAATTATCATCCTCCATCTTTTTTTCAATCAATTGCTCGAACTCTATCCAAATTTGAGGAGAAAATTCAACAGAATCAAGATGAATAGTGCATAAAAATTAAAGAAAATTGTTTAAATGTTGAATTAGAATTGGGATTTGAAGATCGTTTGGTTTGTAATGGGAATGTGATTTTGAAAAGATGAAAAAAAAATGGTGGTTAGAAGAGGGATGTAGGAAACGTGGGGTTCATGTTAGAAAGAAAAATAAAAGATGGAATTAAATTACTTTATATTTTACTATGCTATATATATTTTTTATAAACAATAGTAAGTTGTTAAGTTTATTTACTAAGCCAAAATTCACATTATTACATTTTTTAATCATATTAGTAAAATGGTATGTTATATTATTTCTATCATAGCATTTTAATATTTTATTATCTTATTTTATCCATAACAGATCTAAATGTTATGACATGTGTGTGAGTATAAATTAAAGAGCAAACTCGATCATTAGCCAACAGAGATCACGTTGCAAAAAGCTTCGACACGTGCTCAACCATTATAATAGATGAAAGCTCGTTTAATAAATGAGTCCGAGCTCGAGTCCACACAACAAACATTACATAGAAAATAAAATAATAATATTGTATTTAAAAAATTCCTTTACAAATTTGGTTTCTAAACATTTCATTTTAAAAAATGTTGTTTTTAAAAAGTTTTATTTTTAGAAAATAATAGTAGGATGTTATCTTTTATTATTAAACAAGTTGATAAAGGAAAAATAAATAAATTGTTAATAATGACTTATAAATTATAGTATAATTGGTATTTAATATTATTATGTAATACTACAAAATCAGTCTAATTCAACTTTTTTTGTCACAAAAGGTTGCATTAGCTGGAGTTGCCTTAGCCTAATGCAACCTTTTTATTACATAATGCAACTTTTTTTTAAAAATTGCATTTAAAAATGTTGCATTATGAAAAAGTGTTGCATTATGTAACAAAAAAGTTACATTAGATTTAATGCAATCTTTTTTTGGATATAAAGGTTGCATTAGGCATATTTTTGCAGTAGTAATATTTTTAAATATTAAGAACTTCTTTTAATTGAAAAATGTATAAATAATATTTAATTATATATTTAATATATAATAAATTTATGTATTTATTAGGAGAGAGAGACGAGAAAAGTAATGTAAGGATACTCTAAATTTGTGACAAGTGTCATCTGATTATTTTGATTTATTATGTATAATTGATTAAATTCACAAACGAAAGTTATTGATTAAAAATCAAATTATATATAATATAAAAGATAAACTTTAAACTTTCAAAACTTGATAATATTAAAAAAAAAATTTACAAAGTTAAAAGATAAGCTTGAAAAAATTTTAAAGTTAGAATTTAAAGTTTATCGTATATACTTAAAAGGTTAAATAAAAAAAAAAAAGTTATGGTGTTTGAAGATTCTTTGCTTGATTTTATCTTTGTTGCTCAATGCAAAGCTTCCTTTTTCTTCTCCTTCTGCAATGGTGATCCTTTTATAGCTTGATTCAGATTCAAATATCTTAAACTTTACTTCTGAATGATCGAAATCGAAGTAAATAATTATCGTTTCGAGCCCAAATTAAAGATCATGAAGTTCTTCACAAACATGTTTGAGGCATGGTTCAAACCCAAGTTTGACACGAAATGGCAAGTACTAATTATGTCATGGATTTTGATTTTGTGGGTCCCGATTGGCCCGTTTTAATTTGGGAAACAATAAACCAAACTTGATTTTTTTTTAATAGTTTTGAGTTTTCTGTTCCAGTTTTGTTAGTGTGCATAAAAAATACGAAGATTGTTAAGTAAAATATATAAATAACTCTATTTTTTGCGATAGGAACCAGTTTATTATTTGGAAGCTGTTTGGTAGCATCTTAATGTTCATAACCTCTTAGTGGTTAAGAAATAACCATAAGAGGCAGTTTCGTGGCGTCTGAATCATTATATTGAATGGTTAAGATATATGAATGGTTAAAAAGGTCTAAACCATTGAATGGGAGTCACCCCTCGGTCGATCTTCATAGCCGTCTTCACTGTCGATCTGAATCGCCCACCGGTACCTCTTCACAGCCGTCGATCTGAATGCCCCTCCCTCCCGTCAATGCAGGTCGCTTCGGTCGCGTTGATCCTCTTCGCAACTGTCGGTCGCGTCTGTCACTTCAAGCGGCGGAGAGGGACAATGGTAATGTGGCGGTTGTGTTTACGAGCAGCAGAGGGAAGGGGAGACACCTGTTGTGTGCGGCGGTCGATTCACCGGCGGTTGTGTGCAGCGGTGGAGTGGAAGGGATGCTACCTTTTTTCTTCCCATTCAGACTCATTCCCATTTCTGAATCATTTAGAAATTCGTTCAGACATTTCTACCCATTCAGATGCGTTTTTTTTCACGAAACAAACGGTCTGAATATGAACCATTTAGATTCAAACTCGTTCAAATAAAAATAAAAGCCCCTAAGTCTGAATAGTTAAGAGATAACATTAAAATGTTGCATTTTAACCATTCAGACTCAAGACTTAGGTTACATCTTATTGATTAAGAGATTATAATCCAATAAAAGATACTCTTAAGGATCATTAAAAGGCTATAAAATAGTCCCTTCATTTTTATTATAGTAGGTGCATTAAAGTTATTAAAAGATAGTTAATTAATATAACCCAACGATAATATTTAAATAACAAAATATTAAAAAAAATGTAAAACGGGTGTATGGTTGCACGACCGGTTTCTAGACGGGGTAACATTATAATTCTCAACGTTTTGAAAACTGGACCGGACCGGTCGAATCGGAAACCGGTGGGTGAACAAGTCCGGCTAGGGGTTCTGGGCCGTTTTGGGTGAACCGGCCGGTCGAACCGGTGGTTGGACCGGAAAACCGGTTGTCGGACCGGTGGTTGAACCGGTTTTTTTATAATATTTTTATTTTTTTTAATTTTTTTAATTTTTTATATATATATTTATAAAATCATCCGGTTCTTAAATCTGATTCGACTGGTCGAACCTCTGACCAGTAACGAGACCGGTTCGATTCGATCTCCGGTCCGGTTCTGAAAACATTGAACTTTCTTCGATTTGTGTTGAAATTTCCGCTTGAGAATATTTTAATTGCGGTTGATATATATATGCATGTTAGCAAAGAAAACATGGACCTGACATTGATGCGAATCGAGATCATAAAGAGAAGGCGAAATGCAATGCAGAAGCATCTCAGGAGTGATATTGCTGAGCTTTTGAAAATTGGTCACAATTCTGATGCGTTTCGAAGGGTATTCTTCTTGTCCATTATCCATTTCAACACGTATAAATTAAAACATTATAGGACAATTTAACCATATGCTCACGTATAGATATATAATATATTTTATTTTAAAATATTTTTATCATAATTGTATACAATAATAATATTATGTAAATATATATTTAATAGGGAATGTTCAAATATGAAATCATTTTTACCTATAAATAATATGAATTAATAACAATTTAACAAGTGACATGCTAGACTCAATAATTGGATTTAAAATTGAAAGACTAAGATCTTTACATACTTTTTTTAAGCAAAAATAAAAATAAAAATAAAAGGATTTTTATTTTTATTCTCCAACACTCAAATCGGTTATAGCAAAAACTGAATATGAGCTTAGCAATATATCCTTTGGGTAACCCTTAGCCTTTGATGATACAGGTTGAGAGGCTATATTTGGACCAAAACAGATCACTATGCTATGACTTTGTTGCACGATACTGCACGCTCATCTTAGACAAACTCACAATAATAAATGATCAAAGGTAAACAAAAACAAACAAAGAAATAAATACATGCAATTAAAAGAGTAAATTCTCTTTTTCGGTTTTCTCATTTTTGTCATTTCAGTCCAAAAGTTTAAATTTTACTATTTTGGTCCTTAAGGTTTCCATTTTATTGTCATTTCAGTCCAATAAAATTTAAACTTTTGGACTAAAATGACAATAAAATAGAAAACATAACGATAAAAACAATGAAATTTAAACATTTGGACTAAAATGACAAAATTGAGCAAACCAGAGGGACGAAAACAACAATTTACTCTAATTAAAAAGTACATTTTATATATACACACGCGCGCATACGTTCAGAGAATAAATATATACTTACGTTCAGAGAATGCCCAGAGGAATGCAAGGAAGCCGTTTCGTCTTTAACATATGCAGCTGCATGGTTTGGTGATTTGCCGGAGCTACGTAAACTTAGAGCTTTATTTTTTGAGAGATACGGAAATTCAATTGAACCTTTCGTGAACAAAGAGGTTGGTTGGTGTAAAACCTTAAACATGGTTAGTTTTTGTTTTTTATGTGTGTAACCTAAATGCAAACATGTCGACGATGTCTTTTAGTTTGTCGATCTGCTGAAGCCGGACCGTCCGACAAAGGATATGAAAGTTGGATTGATGCAAGAGATAGCTCAAGGACACGGTTTAGATTGGGATCCGGAGTCGCTAGATAACGAATTATACATACCCTATTCGTCTAAACGGGTAAGCTCCGATTCAACTTTTCATTTTCAAAGCCAAACTAGACTCGTCAGTTAGAAACAAGGTTTTGGATTTAAATCTAGAGAACATATAATATTTAAGAATAGTTTAGGAGCAGAATAACGATAATAATGTTTAAAATAACGTAACTAAAAGTGTTGTGTAATTTTTGTACTTTGTGTTGTGGATCTTGTGCATAGAGGTAGGTGTAAAACAAGTGAATAAGGTACTTTGTTATTAAAACACCTCTAGGCATTTTTTAAAGAGAAGAATTTCATATTTCCTCTTCCTAACTTATAACATTACATATTTTTAAGATACAAATTTTCAATGCATAATATACAATGCTGTTAAAGCATGATTTAGGTAAATATGTAATTTTCAAGTTAAAAGGGGAAAATATGTAACACAAAGTGACTTCGGTTCTTGAAATATTACGTGTCTGAAGCACTAGATATAAATTAAAGTAAGAAAATTTTTAGTGGAAAAAGGCATGATAACTTTTCAAAACAAACCATATTGAGTCTAGTCGACATGGGTTTGAAGTCTTGTCTGTAGTATAAATTGTTTCGTGCGAAGTAGGGGGCTTATCAGTGGTGGGGTCAGGGGCGGACCCATGTAGAAGGTTGGGGGCAGCCGCCCCCCTTGAATTTTTTTTTCCCAGTAGTATATATATGTGCAAATCCTGACCGACCCTCTTAATATTTTACAACCGCCCCCCTTAAATTTGTATAATCAGACTTGTGATGAGAATTTAAGTGATACTTATACAAGGGCTATTCACGAACCGAACCAAATGAGGGTATTCTCGTGCTCAGCTCGTTTACAAACCAAGCAGCTCGACTTGGTTCGGATTTTCAAAATCGAGTCAAATGTTGTTTAGTTACAATTCATTTTAACTTGAACGAAATTGATGTTTTATAAAAATGAGTCATTTAAACCCAAATTTATTTTCCTTAAAACTCATCCTGATCTGCATAGTTGCACTCATCTTAACCCCCACTCGTTCTAAGCTATTACCCAACCCGCCCATTTTTCCAGACATAAGAACAACTTTAGTTGTATTGTATTTTTATTATGATTTTATATATGAAATTTAATTTAATTGTACTTTTTTTAACATGACCGACCCGATTAGAGCTAACCCGATCTGAACAGGTTAAAAATAAATTATTATATACCAAGCTTTAAAAAAATTTCGCCCCCCCATGAAAAAAATTTCTGGGTCCGCCACTGGGTGGGGTTCCACCTAATTGGTGACGGTAATATCTTAAACTATCTAGGTATTATCTATTTTATTCTATATATTCTAAGTGTTGTTTAAAAAAAATTAAGTATAACTTTTTAGCTGAAAGAAACATGTTTCGTTATACCTGGAAAAATGAACGGGTTGGGTTGGGTAACGGGTCGGAACATGTGCGAGTTAGGATGGGTGAGGGTCAAGACGGGTCATTTTAAAAAAAATCAATTTCGCTCAAGTTAAATTGAGTTGTAACTATACAAATAGTTTATTTGAATACTTTTTAATGATTTTTTTATTAAATATATTATTGAACATTCTTACCCTTTGAAATCCATTATGTTCACATTGTTTTTAAGTTGTCCATCTTTACCCGCTTTGTGTTGAGTTGTTACACATTTCAACCCAAAATGAAATAATTGTTTACCCATTTCTATCTATTTATCTTGTTATGAGTCAAGAATGTTGAGTACTCAAACTTTTAGTTTTTGGCCGGTTAATTTTAGTTTAGATTTAGTGTACATTCTCTCTTTTTTTTTTTGTCATTTTATTTATGTGGCCTGCTTGACTAGACAAAATGCAAAATTGTTACTGTACGTAGGATTGGTCTGAACATGCCTACAATGATCAAGACAAGGAGTCTCATACATCCACCCGTGAAAACGGTTGGATGATCAAAATTCAAGAAACAACAAATGATGTTCGTAAAAAAGAAAAATCAAATGATGATGATGATGATGATATTGTAAAGCAAACAGAGAATATGCGTCAAAGAATTCTGGATTTTTTGTCAAGAACACCAAGTCTACTTTCAACAAACACAAGTTCTGAAGAAACTTCAACTTCTTCTGATGATTCAACCAAATCAAGACCCTTCTTCAATCCCATCACCATGACAAAAAAATCCGATGATGTTTCGAAAAAAGCGAATGTTGAAGATTGGGATGATGAAAAAACTATAGCAACAACACGTCGTGTGAGGAACAGATGGTGGCGAAAGGGTGGTGATGCCTTGCCACTTGGGAAATTACATCCGGCTGAACGTCTGTTGAATCCTATTGTGGAGAAAGAACCGAAAGCTTCGAAAGGGAGAGCGAGTGTGGCTTCGTTTGAGCCGGATTCGACCGAGAACCAACCGTCGGTGCATGTTCATCCTAAACTTCCTGATTATGATGTTATTAAAGCATGGTTTGAGACCATGAGAGAAAAATCTTGATGTTAATGTTTCATGTTGGATTGTAGCTACAATTTAAAGTTAGCACTATATATTGTTTAAACTAGTAAATTAACTTTATCATGAATTACAGGAATGATGGTTATGTATGCAAGTAAAAAAGTATTAAGACGTATGTGTTTCAGTCTATTAAATGATGTAAAAATTAGCATATTCAAAAGCTTAGCAGCACACATAAGCCTAGCCAACTACCAAAGCCCAACAGGCCCAACAATAAAACACATTAACACAGCATATAAAACACACAAAAAATAATAATAAGAATTTTGAAATTGATCAAATATATATTTTTAACATACAGTACTAACTAGGTGGCGTGGCCGCGCTTCGCGGCGGATTTGTGATCAATTATAAATGTGTCCGTAGGTAATTTTAGGTAGCTGGAAAATCAAAGAGTTACCATTTGCTTAGATAGTCTATTTTTACATATGTACATGACAACTATCTAAAAAGAAAAAAGGCATTTTGTAACAATTTGTTTGGACTAAAGTACTATACAGTGAGCAAAATTTAACGCAGGCTTTTGTCGATATGTTGTATTGATAACCTTGTTTATTTTCTCTTTTTGTTGCAAGTAGTTTACTTTGTAGTGTTGCATTAAGGAATATATGTTAGTATGTGTTAAAGTTTATATTATTTGTATATGTATTTGGTGTTACCAATTTAAATATACCTGGTATTTGTTGTAGTTGTCTTTTTGTTGGCTGTCATTGGTGTTGCAGGACTGTTGGCGGTGGAAGCTGGGATGAAGTGATGACTGGAATGGTGGGTGGATCGTAAACTTTGTTGACAATGACTGAGTTTTATGATTGTATTTTAACTTGAAACGTCATTGGTTTTCCTTGCAATAAACAAATTGTTGGCGGTAGCAATTTTGGGTCGCTAAATCCTTGTGTAACCACCAAGTCTTTGCATTCTATTTGTAGTAACGACCTCATTGCGTCATCAAAGAAAACGACCTTTGATGTGGATGTTTCGTCAGTGATGGTTTGTATGTACATAGTACCTGTATAGTTAACATTTATATTTGAATTTTAAAATAACGCAAGAGTTTAGGTTTTATAAGAGAATGAATGTACATGTATCATGGTGTATTAACTTGATCATGGTTCTTACACATTAGTAGTTCGTCCTGGGGTATGACTTTAAATCGACATTTTGAACATGATTTGTAAAACCATGTGCGGTTGGAGTCAATATTTATTATGGTTGCCACATACTTAAATATGTTTTGTTGCAATTTTTAAATTCAAGATGTTAGTTATTTGGAATGAAATATATGAATGTAAAGAGGCAAATGTTGTTACCACATTTTCTTTAGGATTTTTCTGAAGAAGCTCAGCAAGTGTGACTTTATTTCCGTCATATTTCTAAAAGGTTGTGCTAGAGCTGGGTGCTTGCGTATATGTGTTGTTCATTTCTTTGAATCCTTCTAAAGTGATATGCATATCTAAGAGAATGTTAGTATATACATATAGTATTCGACACCGTAGAGCTATTTCTTTCGTTTTACCGGTTCACACATAGATATTGGTGGTATAAGGTGAATTTTTTTTTCTTATGTTGGAAGAAAGCAACTGACATTGTCAAAGGCTTTTTACCTGTACAAAGGCATAAACAGCAGTCCCTTCGAAAGGACTTTTCTACCAATGGTCTTTAGTGAGCAGATATAGAAGTCAATACAATATGGTACTAAACTAAAGGACCATATATACATGCTTATACTTTAACATAGACTCTAAAAAAGATGATCCTAATAAGGTATCCCAAATAACCATTAAAGCTAAAATATAATTTACTTTGGTTATAATGAGGATGTATTAAAGCCAAAAGTAAGACTCATACATGCCGACAATTTATTTTAGAGTACTTATGGCATATATAAGTCTTACTTTTGGCTTTAATACATCCTCGTTATAACAAAGTAAATTAACAAAATTATACTAATGAAGTTGGCATATTAACAAAATGATGTTCTAATGATCTACTATCACAACAGTAGTTTTGTTTTGTAGATTTTTACTATGTTTGTTTTTATTAACATAAAATTGTAGTTTTATCATAATGGTTTACGAAAGTGTTTTTATCTTGTGTGTTAAAGAGTATATACAGATGATCTGTTTTTTTTAGGTTTAAAGAACTGCTTAAGAACATTTAGTCTAAAATTGATTAACATTTGTTAATTATAAATAATTTGGGTGACAAAAGAAGGCTACTTTGTAAAAAAGATAAAAATAAATTCAAATTTGAGGTTTAAATGTGTTCAAGTGGTCTGAGTTTTTTAAAACAAAGTATGGACATTTATACACAGTAAATGTGGTTTATAATTTGTAAAAGAATCCAGATGTGACAAACTTTTAGCTGTTACCTGGTTATAATGTTGTTCAGTTGTTGAATCGGTGGATTACTAAAAGCTTTCAAAAATACACATAAGAAAACAACCAGACCCAAATAAAAACTTACACACACACAGATGAAGCAAAGACACAAAGGCAACAACAGATGAAAGGCAAACATAAAAGCAAAAGGATTTAGCTCCAAAAAAGGCTACATCTGTAGGTAAACCATAAACATAGAACCAACCACATACCAAAAGGCAAGGAAGTAAAATGACAAAGAAAAAGCATTAAAAGAGGTGCCTTTTGATATAATTTGCTAAACATGCCATTTATATACCCTTATTTTTACTCTATTTGATAATACAAATCATAGATAAGTGGTTCTTGAAATTACAATAACCAAACATGCATAATACTAAAGAACACGCAGAATCCTAGCAAACACGCACACTTTGATTCTTACTAACAATGAGCAAATATGAGATGATTGTTAAAGCACCACTAATTACAGAAGAAAAAGATGGAGAAGACCATCAACCTGGGAAAAATGATAAAAAAAAAAAAGACAAACGTGATTAACAAAAACCTAGAAATAGGCTGGAAGCACCTCTTCCACCACAAAACCCAACAAAAAACCGTTTAGTTCGATTGCTGCAGCACTTAGAAAACCCCAAATTGTTGAGAAAAAATATTGACTCACTTGGTAGTTTGGGCAAATTAGAAAGCCCTAAATTCTTTCAAAATAATATGAACATTAAGTGGAGTCTGGATAACTTACAAAGAGCCAAATTAATTGGGAATAATGTCAAATTGCAAGTAAAAAACATCCTCACTTGGGTTTAGTAGGAAACCGAGAGAAAATAAGCTCTTTGGGGTTAAAAGAGACCAAAGCAGCTTCCAAACAACAAAAAGAAGCCCTAACCAGCTGGAGAGTAATCAAGAAAGAAAGCAAAGGCTGAAAGTAAAAGTTTAAGAGGATGGTTAACCTTTAAAGCACATGTAAAAGATAATCTCACCTGGGTTGAGTAGAAAAGTCGCACAGAAACTGAAGAACAGAAATCGGGGGCAAAAAAGGAAAATTGTAGAGGTATTAGGGAGGGAAAACCAGAGGAACAGTTGGAAGAAGGAAAAAAAGATGTGATCGTTCAAGAGAAGGCGACGTTTAGTGGCGCGTGCACGCGGAACACGTGTAAGAGCAAAAAAAGGGGAAAAACGCCAACAGAGTTTGTAGAACAACAGACCTCCAGAATAAATATTAAAGCACTTACCATCAAACCATGATTACATATGTGATAAAGGCTGACATCAAAATATATAAAGTCAAACGCTCGAGAAAATATAAGGCGTCGACACTTCTAAATAAGGTATTATAAATGTGTTAGGTAGATTATAAAGACAATATTTCTAGGTTGAACAAAAAGAACGACCCATCCTTGTCTTATTTTAAAGTGGATCTGAACACAAGTAGGTTGAAAACATGTGATATATAACATCCAAAAAATGTGTAGTGGTTTGAGTGGAGGTGAGGCACCCTAGAGGTCTTAAGTCAATCCCCACTAAGGCTGGTTCTCTTTGAAGGCCACGATCCGGTTGCTTGCGATTGTGTTTTATCTGTTCCTCCTGAATATTCAAAATGAGAGGGTTCAACACAAAGTGGGTTCCCACAGTTTAAAGAAGTGTTAAAAATATATAAGGATAATAAGGGGTATGGTGATGTATGAGAGGCAACAAACATATATACATATATGTAGATATAGGGAAAAAATGGTTCTGGAAACCATTACCCGAACATGTGGGTATTGGCGGTTCAAGTTTTTCAGAGAAAACATAACCAAAATTGTTTCTATCTTTAACCGGCCAAAACCTGAACCGTAACATGTAAAAAACGGTCAAAAACCAAAACGGTCGAAATCTATTCCAAAAGAACATGTTTGCCCACCTCTGCATATATGGATTTAAAGCACGTAAAGATGCAATATAAATTCCCTTAGCATCAAAAGACAATTATTTCACTCTCCTTTCTTTGACAATTTAGGCCAAGAATAAAAATTCAAAAAATTATAGGTATGTTAAATGTTGTATATCTCATATACTGGAATCAAACAAATTGAAATCAAACCTGGAACTTGAATCTTGAATCTTCATAAACACAACTTGGATTAATCTCTGAATCATGAGTCACTATCAGATTAACCTATTTGTGGGTTACTCACAATGATTTAATGGATTAGGCAGAGATTTCTTGAGTTCAGATTTGGATTTTGATTTTCTACGAGAAGAAACAGTAACCTTCTTCTGTATGTTCTTCTAGAGACGACACCATAAAAGAAAAACAAGATCCCTCCTTATGTTGTTTACGTCATATAGATATAACTATCTCTGGCCAAATACAGCCCAACAACATAAGTCCACAAAAGAGCACAGTATTATATCTCTAAAATATCCAACAATCCTCCCCTATTTTAGATATATCCATGATTAACTTAACCATCTTCAAAGAAACACAAACGTACGCATAAATGAAAATATCATATGGATTGAATTTTCACTTTAGTATATTACATGTTACAAATATTAGAATAACAAGGTATCGTAATAGATTGAACTCATGTTATCCATTTAAATACATGTAGGTAAGTACACATACGTTTATAAATCTAAATTCCAGTTGACACAATATTTTACTAGCCTGTGTCCTAATCCTTCAAAGAATATATCAAAGTTTAAGTCCAAAGCTTCTTGAAGCGGCTAAACTTTATATTCTTATAGGTAGTTCATTATTCTTATACCTGCATTACAATTTATCAATGAACTATTAAGAAATTAAATTTCAACCTCCTTTATCTTGCAGTCTGAACACATACTTTGGGATAATTTGATTAGTGTGTTCCAATATCTTTATGACAAGCTTGTCAAATTGAATTCATCATCTAACATTGTATTAGATGGGAATTGAGTGTCTTGACATAAGATATTTAAGTGGACTTTAAACCTATTCCCTTTAGCTGATTTATTCATGATATCTCTTCCTAACATTTTAGTTAGAAGATTAACTAAATCAAGTTTGATCTTACAAATTCAACAGATATCACTCCATTCATGATTTTTTAATCATGTTATACTTGACAATTAAATGTCTAGACTTTTTATCATACACTCGACTGTATATCTTAGCCAAGGTAGTTACACTATCGCATCTGATAGAAATTAATGATATCGGTTTTGATCACAATGGAATCTCAAAGATCAGATGTTTTTTAGCCTATCAACTTCTTTACCAGTTGTTGCTTAAGCTATAAATTCAGATTCCATAGTCAAGTTTGTAATGCAACTTTGTTTTCTTTGATGCCCATGCAATTACACCTTCACCAAGTAGGAATACCCACCCACTTGTAAAAAATTATCTTCCATATTTGTTACAACTTGCATTAGAAGAACCTTCAATGACTGAAGGAAAACAAAATTAAAACAAACCATAGTTCATGGTTCCTTTCAAGTATTTAAACAACATGTTCATAGCTTGCCAATGATGTGAGCTTGGATTACTAGTATACCTACTTAGTTTTCCTACATCATAATCAATTTCAGATATTGTACTAAACATAGCACACACTAGACATTCAATTGCCTTAGAATACTCCAACTGTGAAAATAGATTACCCTAATTGGGCATAAGTCTGATGTTAGGATCTATAGGGGTAATAACAGGAGAAAAAAACATGAGAATGATTAAAATAGTTGAATTTCTTAAATACTTTCTCAACGTTGTGAGACTGAGTCATGACTACACCATTGTTACTCATTTTAATCCTAATCTCAAGGATCACATCTGCCTCCCCATATCCTTCATATCAAATTTGGAGGATAATGAATTATTTGTCTTATTAATCTAATCTTGGTTAGTACCAAATATGAATATTTACCAATATTGAATTCTTCAGTATTGAGAATATTGGTATTGACAGAATAATATCAAGATCTTTAACTTTCAAGGACCAAAACCCACAAGTTAATAGCGCTTATATATATTTATATATATATATATATATATATATAAAGTATGCACATTTCTAAAATCAAGTTTCTGAAATATGAATATCAATAGTGAGAATATATAGAAATGCTCCTTTTGTTGAACAAAAGCATTTCAAATTTACGAAAAGTTTAAACATGAAAAATGATTCGTGATAACTAATATACTATAACTCATTAGATGATAATATTATACAATTGGCTTACTTTTTTATTCCTATTAAGAATAAGAATACCGCTATTCTTCATATGAATATGAATACTACGACTGAAAAAAAACAAACAAAGCCCCTTGTCGGGTTTGAACCGAGGGCTTACGCGTTATCATGAGATTACTCGACCACTGAGTTAAAAAAAAAGGGCTTGGTTCATTGAATTCCTGAACGGGTCACTGTACTAGGTAAGTAAAACAGATCGTCTTATATAAGAAGCCCAGCTACACATATACAGAATTGCCTCGACAAAAGGTCCATTTATATATAATAATTGCATTGTAGCGGGTATAGTTTAGTGGTAAAAGTGTGATTCGTTCTATTAACCCCCATAATAGTTAAGGGGTCTTTCGGTTTGATTCATATTCTGATAAAAAACTTTATTTCATTTAAAGGATTTAATCCTTTACCTTTCAATGACACATTCAAGGAAAATCCCAATTTTCGGGATTTTGATCCAAGGTCAATTAAAAACTGAGTTACTCCATGTATTGCTTGACGTAAAACAACCCAATAAAAAAAAGAAGGGTTCTAGTAGAATAGAAAAACGACGTCAATGGAAAGATTTGTACAAGTTATACGTTTCCATCCCTTGGATGATAGAGAGGGAGGGCAGGGGCCGGTTGTGCCATTCCATTTCAACAAAAGACCCACAGTCCGAGAAGTGCATTGTTGGAACTGGATTGGAAGGCCACGACGTTGTTAGGATCTCATATAGGCCTTTATGGCCCTAGCCCGTAAATGGACCTTTATAAGCTTCAAAGGATTCGTATTAGAGATTATGTAAGTGTAGAAATTAAAAACATAAATCCAGTAGCCCAAATTTAAACAAAAGCGAAATTTCTTTCATTTCCTTTGTTTAAACAGAAGTGAATTAGGATTACCAATTTACAGGAACAAAATCATGTTGACCTAATAAAACTTCAAATAGAAGCATTTTAAACATGAATTTCAAATGTCTTTCACATGTGTACCGATGATGTATACTCAACTATGGAACCTTGATTGAATAGTATGTAACATAACCAAGTATGTATACAATAGTATCAATATGCATCAATCTTGAATTAGATAACTAAACAATATGCATAAAAATGAACAAATTGATAAATTGATATTTGTTGTCATCGTGGACCTAAATTAATATCAGTATATCAAATTAATATTTGTTCCAATTTCAATATAGTAATTCATAATGCCAAATTAAAATTCCAATATCAAAATTATTTGGTTGAGAGGATCTGTAAATTCCAATACCCAATTCTTTATCAAATTGAAAGTCTAAATCATTCTATTCACATATCATTTCCAAATCAAGAGATTTAATCAATTAAGTTTAAAATCCAACATAACTCGTCGCACACACTATTTAAAACCAAATTATTTCAAAGTCAATGTAATCCAGACATATATGAAACTTTCTGATTTTGGATACATAGATTATTTTATTTCAAAAGCACCAAGCATGCATTAACATGTAATTCCATTTGATACAATATGTATAAGATAAACCTATCTGTGGGTTACTCACAATGATTTATTGGATTAGACAGAGATTTCTTAAGTTCGGATTTGGATTTTGACGTTCTACGAGAATAAACAATAACCTTCTTCTGTGTGTTCTTCTAAAGACCACACCACAAAAGAAAAACAAGATCCCTCCTTATGTTGTTCACGTCATATGGATATAACTATCTCTAGCCAACATACAACGCAACAACATAAGCCCATAATCATTATTTAAGCCCACAAAAGAACCCAATATTACATCTCTAAAATATCCAACATTAAATCATATGTGTATTAAATTATTGTTTTTGAGATCATGAGCAACTTAATCATACTCTTTTTCTCAAGTATTGTTTTATAACTTGAAACTTATGTTACCATTTTCTCGAGAATTAAGGACAAACTTATAGGATAAATTATCAAGGTTAGTAGTTCTTGATTAAAGATTTCTAATTTGTTGATTATAGTGAATGCATATAAGGTATCTAAAAGGCTTTAAAGAGGGTAGGTAACCACCAAAAATCATAGGTTACACTTGGTTTGGCTACTGATTTGTGAAGAAATCCCTATTACAAGGTAATGATTTCCCCTTGCTAGTCATGTTCTAGGTTTGTGTTCATCCAAAGTCAAAGATTAAGGGATTTGATTTAATTTTATCGGTTGAACAACCTATTCGTGTAAAGAATTAGACTTGATCTTCATTGTGCACTTAGAAAGGTATAAAACCTGCTAATATAGCAGGCCAATTGATTCAAACCATATTGTAAACAAAATCTAGCACCTACCAAGGCAAAATGTTTAATTTTAACCAAATTAAACTGGGAATTGATTTTAATAACAAGTATAGATGGATTATGTTTAAAAAGTTTTCTAAATGGTTTTATGGAGGATAAATTATTCGGATTTGGCCCCTTGGCATAAGGATGATATGCAACTTTATATAAGGATTTTTAAAGAGCAATTTTAACTCAAGCTATCTAGAATTCAATTTATTGTTTTATACCATCACATTGGTTAACGATTCTAAAAGGATTACTGGTTTGAATAACAATTTTCATGAGAAGTGTTTGCCCTCTCAAGTAACAAGTCTAATTGGCAATAAAAGGATAAAATAGAAGCCTCCCCAAGCTATGAATATGACTAATACCAAGAAACTAATCTTGGTAATATGCCTTCAATATTTATTATACGAGTTGGTGAATTTAATGCTCTAAGATTTTATACTTAATCATATAACTTAGGTTAATTTTGACCTCTCTTTTTTACTTAAATGTTTTGAGGATGTATTCAAGCCTACAATGGTTGTGCAAATATTCCAATGTTCTACGTGTAAGTTTATGTCACACACCTATTGAGAGATATGACAGGTCATATCATTTTTAGTCAGTCATATATAGGAGAAGACAAATACAAATAAAAATGAACTTCCTTAATTTCAGACAGTCATTGTGATGTGATATGTTTTGTTGATAATAAATAACTAAAAGATTTTAAACACATTATGTATAGATGATAAATCTGCTTTAAGTGCTTTGGATTTTACAAAGACACTCAATTAATTCAATTATCTCAACTTGCAATCTTTACATTTTCGTGAGTTCTTATTTATTTATTTACTCTTTTGTAACGACCCATTTTGAGGAAATAATTTAAAACGAATATAATTGGTGTATAATTATGTTTTAAATATTATTTGGTGGGTGTTTTAGTCATAATTGTAAATTACAACAATATGGTGGGTGTTTACTAACTTAACTTAGTTAGTTATAACTAGTTAGAGTTAACTAGTAGTAGAGGGACCAAAGTTGCCAATAGCTGAAAGTTGTAAAATGGAGTTAAAAATGTTGACTTGGTCAAAATTACACATTCTTTATGTGTGTGTGGCTGGAAACGAGAAAGAGAGGGGAATAGGGAGAAAACATCGAACTTTCAGGAGTTCATCAAATTATTGCTGAAATTGTGGTCTAATCATTCATGCAATCAAATATTGAAGGTCCTCTTTCATCATACAACATCTAGGTAAGTGATTTTGTATGTTTTGGAGCAAATTTTCGTGGGTCTCATAGGGGGTATGGTGAAATACGAAATTGGGAGATTGGAGGGTGTTAAATGTTGTTATTCATAGTGATAATCATCTAGGAACAACATTTTGATCATTTCTTGCATGTAGATGTAATATGATAAATAGGGGTTTTGTATGGTTCATGGGGTATATGAACTAGGTGATTAAAGTTAGTTTAAAAATCGCGGATTTTATGATTTTCACAAAGTTGTTGTGGTTTGTTGATGTACATGATGAACTTATTCATTTTGTATAAAAAATGGAGTTGGATAGAGGTGTTTTTGATCAATGATCATAGGTAGATAAATGTATGCATATGAGGTGTTTGATGAAATGCCAATTAATGCATAAAACTAAAAGAAATGCGTTTAAAGGGATGGGTAAGATTAACTAGTTGTTATGATCATAAAAGATGAAAATTTTGTGATTTGGGGGTTGTTTGATCATAACCTAAGTGTAATTGGTGATAATGGGTCAAATGGATGTAGTTTGACTAGTTATAGTCAACCCTTGTATTAAAACATATTAGTTGTGATAATAGGAAGCGATAGTGGAGGTAGTGGAACTAAACGTTTCGGAAAGGAGATTGTGGTGGTGGATAACTTGTAGGGGCAAGGTAAGTCACCCACCTATTATACTTGATGTTGTTAAATGGTGTTATGCACATATATGTATGTGGAATATACATGGAATGTTGAATTTGGTGAATTGGTGTTTGTACATTGTTGTTTGACAATAACATGCAATAGGTGTCATATTTGCTTAGTTATTGTAATGTATAATGTTTACATATGATGCGACGTAATAAGAATGATTTACAAGAGGTGTGAACTTCTTATTGAAGTTTGACCAAAATTGGTCAAACAATTCACAAGAGGTGTGAATATGTAAATTGGGTGAATTGGTGTTTGTCAATAATATGCAATATGGGTTACAGTTGCTTAGTTATTGTAAAATTTGTATGTTTACAAATGGTGCGGAGGAGTAAGAATGATTCACAAGAGGTGCGAACTTCATATTTGAAATTTGACTGAAATTGGTCAAATGATACATAAGAGGTGTGAAGGTGGAATTAATTGGTGTTTAATTACTTGGTGTTGACAATAACCTGTAATAAGTGTTTAAATTGATTAATTATTGTGATTTGTTATGTTTATAAGTGGTATGGAGAAATAAGAATGATTCACAAGTGGTTTGAACTTCTTGTTTGAAGTTTGACTGAAATAGTCAAACAATTCACAAGGTGTGTGAATGCAAAACGGGTTGAATCACAAGTGGTGTGATCTTCCCATGGTGAAAATATGGAATTTAGGTAAATCACAGGTGGTGGTGTGACTACCTACCTTGAGAATCCTTGATGAAAAAGGAAGTCTTAAGGAAATGGTGAATAATTTGACTTTAAATGGTGAATTATATGTTCTAACACTTTATTGGTGTTTTAAAGTGCTATGAATATGATTTCCATGTGTTGAATATGTTGGTAATGTTGCACAAATGAGTATTCTTGGTGAAAAAGGGAATCCCTATAAGTTTGGGTGAAATGGAGATGTTAATGGGTTTGGGAGAAAATGACCCGTTTAACCAATTGTGTGGTGTTTAATTTGAATGTTATCATCAAATTATGTTTTAAATTTGTTGTTTATATTTCAAAGGTGTTATGGGATGTATTTGGAGGTAACAGAAGGGTTAAAACGATCCGGGGTGGTCACGGGGGTGTAAAACGCGAAAAACTGGAATTTTGAAGCTGCATGAGGCGTAAGCTACGCCCTGGGTGTAGCCTACGGCTGAAGTTTTCTGTTAAGGAGGCCATAGCCTATGGCTGGGGATGTCTAGAATTGCCCGTTTTGGTCGTTTTATCGCGTTTTGGGATCCAATGCCCTTCCGTTATAAACCAAAAAGTATACATAGATGTTCTTACTTATTTATAACGAACTAATGTTAAGGATGCCATATCCTATGGCTGGGGGTGTTGAGAATTGCCCGTTTTGGTCGTTTTATCGCGTTTCGGGATCCAATACCCTTCCGTTATAAACCAAAAAGTATACATAGATGTTCTTACTTATTTATAACGAACTAATGGTGGTTTAAATGTGGTGTTTTGTAGGTGAACGTAAGGGGTGAATGCGGAAGTAATCGGATTGCTTGAAATGACTTGGATCGAAATGTGTATTGGGGTTTTATTTTGTTAGTTAATAACAAAGGTTTTTTGGATAGTTTTGATGTCAATGGGGTTTGTTGAATGTTTAACTAACACTAAATCTTTTGAAACTTAGATCAAAGTGTTAATATGCACTTGTTTATTTTTAAAAATCTGGGACCTAAACTCTGTTATTGTAATAAAACACGTGTTATGCGTGTGTGGGATTTGGGGCTTACATCTTTACACTCGAAACTCATGTATTGCACACCTCAAATAAGAAATTGAAAATTTAATTTAAGAAAGAACATTAAATAAGTTCATAGATATTCGTTCTTTTTATTTTTAGAATTTTAATATATACAGTACTAGATGAAAAAATCATATATGAAATTTCTTTTTCAGACTCAACAATTCATTTGTAATATAGGATTGAAGATTTGTTTTGAAAAAAAAGGGAACTGTAGAACACTACTTAGAAGACAAATATGGAATAAATCATAATGTGTTGAATTAAAAAAAAAAACTGATTTTCAAGGGACAGGGTTAGTGGCGGGAGGTGGCCAAAGAAGCTGGAGTGTTTGGGACTAGAAGCCCGAAAGTATGTGGTAGTGTTGTTCATAACTTCATATCAACCAATGTCTTTTACATATACTAGCAGGTAAACCGGATGCAACGGTGACAACCCATTTCCTAATTGTAAAACACTACAACAAAAGATGTTCTAAAGCAAATAAGATTAGTAATTAACTTTGTAAGAAATATGATTATGGTCTATCCTTTAAAACAAAACAAGTTACCTCAGTAACAACTTGATATAATAAACAGGCTGAAAACATGAATTTTAAATGATTAATTTCTTCTCCATGAAAGCAAGGAATCATTATAGACATAAAATAGAGAATAACAAAGAGAAATTAACCAAAAAAGATAAATTGTATAGCTCTTCCTAGAGATCGATCACAACCTCAACGAGCAAATAAAAAACAAATTAGAATCACCTAAAAACAGAAAAGAAATAACAGAATTATATTAGCTTATAGCTTCGGGTCAAAATGTAGCATAAAGTTTATCCAATTAATAGTTTAGAGTTAACGTGTCAAGTGAATCAGCCCTCAGTGACACAAATTTTGATTCACCATTGACTGAAACGTCCTCTTTTAAATTCGACGGTTTTCTCACAATGTTGCAAACTTTGTCGACTGTCTCTGGCTTGGCTTGAAATAAAATGCATGGAATGAGTTCCTAATGGGCCAATTTGGGCTGGGTTGGAGCCCACCATATCTAAGTTTTAATGTAAGTCACCTTAATTATTAAAGTCTTCATGTTATTTATCATTGTCATATAGAACCCTACGTAACCCTATTTTTACAATTCAATTTGTGGCATCCCTGTCCTTGGTTTGCAGGGGCACTTTAGATTTGTAATGTATATAATTTATGTAATTGTTAGTCTTTAACATATCTTGTGTAATATAATTCTCTATTAGTTGTTAGAGAATTATCTGAAAAAATATATTTTAACATATCTTATGTAATTGTTAGTCTTTATCTGACAAAATGTATGGATGAAAACAATATTTTGTAGGTAAATTAGAAGTAGTAAAACCTTTCAATAGTCAAATCCCATATAATAATCTCCATATGAAATTTATTTGTGACATAATTATGGATAACCATTATGAGCTAATTTAAATCCAATCCATATTATCAACTAATTTAAATCCAAAAAAGGAAAAACAACACATTAAAGTAGTTATTTAGAAAAAATTGAACTTGAAAAGTATGAGCCGAAATTCACAAACTTTGTTTGACTCCTTCAAGACTCAAAAATTATGTAAAGTATGCTTCAATGCCTCACAACACATGGCAAAAATTATGTAGTCCGCTTATCCTGTTTGAACTCAAATTCATCAAAAATTTCAAACTTGAGTTTTGTTTTATTCTTTTAGTTTAAAGAGTTAATAACTATGAAAAGATAGTGTTTGACAACTATTTTTGCTTTTGATAATGTCACACTCCCACCTCTCGTCACCTGAGATGATGTCATTCATCACTCTGAGAAGGTTGCGGAAGCATAGTGGTGATATCTCCAAGATGAGGGGTGACTTACTTGATCTGGTATCACAACACACAGATTAACTTAAAGAAAATACATTACAAGGTTTCGTCATTACAATCAACATTACAGTTTACAACTAAGTTTATTACACAAACTGACTTATTTAATTACAAGTGTTTGAAAGTGCAACCTCACAATTGATCACTGTCTCCCTGCAAAAATATTTAAGTTTGAAAAAATTTGCACAAAGCTGGTGAGTTCGTAATGTTCAAGTTCAACAATATGATATGACATACAAGTTCTCAAAATATTCA
Source organism: Mikania micrantha (assembly GCA_009363875.1). Taxonomy (NCBI): domain Eukaryota; kingdom Viridiplantae; phylum Streptophyta; class Magnoliopsida; order Asterales; family Asteraceae; genus Mikania; species Mikania micrantha. The sequence continues at coordinate 2,008,478 of CM018684.1, forward strand.
GTTGAAGATAATCATGGGACCCGTATCTAGTTCCTTTCTGACCACTCCGTTCTCTTTCTATAAGATACTACCCGTCGGTAACATCTTAATGCCTCATTGTCTTAATGTCTATCAAATATTAAGAAGTTCTAAAAACAGGTAACAAACATTCACAGCAAGGGGAGTTGAAAACTCCTAGAAAATGGGTTGTCAGCCGATAGTACTATCATTGTTCCCCGTTCGGCCCCACATGGGTTCACTAGATACAGTTCATATAGTTCTATTCTACGGGCAAAATCCCATGAAATCCACAAGTTCTCAACAAATCACATGAAATCACACAGATAACAGTGATACATATCATATAGTTTTGAAAAGTTCCAGAGTGATACCCCGATGTTTGTAAAACATTAAAAAGAAAAGGGGTTGTACGAAACTTACCTGAAGTCAGAAGAGTATGAAATCACACGCAGAATAGTAATGGTAGCTAAATTATGCATTAGTTTATGTTTAATGAGTTATTTATGTTTTAACTTACTGATTAGATTTTTCTGAACGTTCAATGTCAATGACATTGCCTTACAAGTCATCAAACCGGTATTAGGTTTTTAATTAGTTAATTTAATGCCATATCATATAATGTATGATAATGTAGGAACCTATACTGATTCAGGTTCCTAATACACAGTTGATGACACGTTTGATTAATCAGAATAATCTCAAATAAACCAAATAGTTAATGTTGTTGATTATGGTGCTGAAACAGTTTCTAGATGAATTTATGGCTTAGGAATGATCAATCCTTATTATTGATTACCCAAATATCATGAAACATCATAATGTGACATTGGAATAGGTTTCACAATCATGTTTAACATACTAATCTGACTGTTATCATAAACAACAGATAATCATTCCAATGAGTATTTAACGATTGTGATTAGTTTAAAACACTTGGATTTAACCTTGAATTTCAAAGATTAATGAAACGAATCACCAACATCGTCACAATCAAATGATTTAAACCATTATAATCATGGTTATAGTTTCATGAAAATCGGGCATTACAACGGATCAAAACAAGGATTTACCCATTAACATTTCAAGTTCTTCGTTTATAATCGTTCCTAGCCATCATCTAGGCAATAATCAACAACCCTAACTATACCATTATGTTCAAAAACAAGATGTAATCAACCATTATCAAACTAGAAGGTTAAAACGAACCGTTACCTAATCTGACGGATTTTCAGCTGCAGAACAACGTTCAGGACTTGCAGATAAGTTCCCTAACGCGATCTGGTAGAGACCTTTAAATCTGAGTTTAGATGATAAAAATCAGTTTTTGTTCGCCTGGAAATGAAAGAAGTTCGAGAGGGTTATAGAATTTCACATTCCCATGCAATCTGATCTTTTGATCCTATCTACCAAGCCGACTCACGGCAGGCGCACCACCCCGCGTGGCCGCTTGGCCCGGGGCGTACCGCGCGAGAAGCCCCAAATATTAGATTTTTTTCTGACCCGCGCGTACTGCCTAGTGAGAGAGGCTGGGGCGAGGCGTACCGCCTGGCTCGTTTGACGTTGACATTTTTGTAATTTTCTTCGTTTTGCGATTCCGGACAATCCGGAACTCCGTTTCGCGCACGGTTTTCGCCTATGTTCATCATTTCTCGCATACTATCAACCTGTAATAATTACAATTGCCAAATCAACATGGATTTCAAGCACGACCAAATGTGCCATCGTCCTTGATGACGTAATTCACAAATGCAATTGTCACAGATAACTGTAGACATATTTTAATAACTTTACAAAACAGGATCTGTTGCATATTCTTGCTTTCAAGGGTTCCAAACATTAGCAGGCATGTTTTTAAAGGAAAAAACAATGTAAACTGTTAGACCTAAATAAGGTAAGTGTTTAAAACCTTGTTAGTGATAGATTGGAGAACTTTTCGTGTCAGTTTCTTCTGTTTGTATACAAGAGAACTTCACCATTGGACACTTTTCATATAAGGGTTTCTTGATTTTCTCCAAAGCTAAACCTAGTGTTGTTTCATTGAAAATAACACAAATTATACTTAAATTTCGGCAATAGTAGTTGGTATTTGAAGTTGAATGAATTAAATAAATTGCTACACACCAAAAGCGTTTTCTGTTATATTTTCTAACCAAAGTCCTAAGCACAAAATTGAATATGACATTTACGTGAAACTTTAGAAAACAACAAATCAACTTAAATGAGCATTATAGAAGCGAAATCCAACCACCTGCTAGCAGTCATACAATCAATTCTCTTTTGGTTCAAACATGCATATTATGTAACAAGCTTTTATCATAAACAATTACCTGCTATGAAACTTAGTATCATTTTAACTTCATAGCAACTAATAAACTATTAACATTGTACTAATATGATACATACCAGCATCCTACAAAGAAACAATAAGAATTTTATTGTTTGGAACTCACTTGATATTAATTTTGATGTATGTATGTGTTAGCCTCATAAAGTTCATTTTCCTTCTATCAGCAACATAAACCTACCAATCAAGAGAATTTAATACACCAAAAAAACATACTTTCTCTTAAAGAAGAAGGCACAAAAGTTTCAAACTATAGTTGTAGGCATGTTACTGACCATATTAAAACTAGTTATATACCCGTCCGGTGGCCAGGTACGTAATGTCATAAGAACATCAATCTATTAAATCACATATCAAACAAAAAAAACATTTGGTTTAACGACAAAGCGTAAAGTTGTTTAGATAATACACAAAAAACAACAAACTACAATAAGAAAAAAATTGTTAAACATATCGAACATAACTAAATAGTCGTATAGAATAAATATGCCACTTAATACTCATGTAGGTTGCTAACTTGCTAACGGGCAAAATATTTGAAATGGTTTGTTATTCATGAATATTAGTTTTGAGTCAAATATTTCGACTTCTAAATAATCCACTTGATATTTTTTTGTTGATCCTTGGGTGTATTGGATGCATGATCTCATGAGAATTGTGGCATCATCACTATTCACCTCTGGTTGAAGAAAACATAGTCATCTCATGTCACTTTTTTCATGATATGCGTGATATTAAAAAAATCTTTAATATGATTACAATTAATTATTTTTCGAAGCAATACAACTTACATTGATAGGTTTATAGTTTTCTTTTCTCGAAATCTGCTCAAAATAAGATAGGGTAACCATATTTTTTTTTTATTATATGAAGCCGGTACTATCAAAAGCAGCCTTATGGCCCAGATTGACATAAGTCTATCAACTTTAAGTACATAAATAAAGGCAGCATGTACTATCAGAAGGTTAAAATGGTAAAATATGTCACACCCCCAATTTTCAACTGACGGAATCATACCGTTTGGGAACGTGACAAACCAGGATCTCAGATCATTAGACATAACGAAGACCTCTATATGAATTTCAAAACATACTTTGGTCTAAACTGTAACATCAAAGTTTTTAAAGTTTGCGGAAGCGTTTTAAAACAATAACCAAAGTAACAGTTGTAACATGTAAATTACAAAACAAAATCCCCAAATGTGTAATTCAAACAATATAAATGTAAAACATGCATGCGACTCTATCTCCTAGTCCATGCATGCTTTCTTGTGCATCTTAGCGTCCTGAGAAAACATGTAAATCAAGTCAACACAAAGGTTGGTGCATAACACAGGTTTAAGTATTCACAATGTTCAAAACAACAGTTTGAATATCAAGTTTGCAGATAACATAATCACACATGCATAGTTATGATAGCTAGTCATTTATACTATTTACATAAGTGGTCGACACCGAAGCTGACGATTGCCATGCTATAGCATGTTTTTGCCTAGCCACTATTGTCTAGCACGAACAATAGTAATGTGTGTTTGGTCAGTCAAACACCTGCGTAGATCCCATCTACCAGGTGAGGTTTGTCAAACCTAATAGATCTATTTCCAACTACCATGCTTTGCGCTACGGCAAACTAAACGGTTCGAAGTGTGTAAGGACTTTTAAATGCTATGTTGTCACATAATGTAAACAGCTAACTCATGCAAGTGATATGTATCTAAAAATGTTTGTTGCACATGTTTTCTCCCCCAAAACAGTTAAAATAAGAAAGGGGCCGTGTACGCACCTTTGAGTACTGCAGAATGATCAAATATGTGAACTTGCGTAGGTAATCCTCTTACGAAGGATCTGTGTTTAAACAATAACTTAGTGTTATTCGAATAGTCGTTTTGTGCTTGACATCTCATACGTGTCAACACACGTATGTTAAAGTGTTAGAAATGTGCATACGAAAGTACGCGTGCCTTTGGAATCGTTTAAATAAAATCATATGGCCGTATACGATTTTATTTAAATAAACGTAATTATACGCGATTACGTTTTCGATCAAAAATGTGAATTTTATTACTCTAAAACATTCGGGATTTCGTTACGGTTCCAACGCAACTTGAACGGTTCAAATCGGACTTGAAACGAAGAAGTTACGGGCTGAATACTAAAAACATGGCAGCCCAAAGGCTCGAACCCGCGACCCTTCCCTCAATACACACGCATCTTAACATTCCAGCCCGCTAGGGTTTCGCATTAGGATTCCCGAATAAATTGTTTTAACCTTCTCCCTAACCGGTTTCCCTTTGATAATTATAGCCGAAGCAACAAGTCCCAAATTGACCACGAATTCGATCTCGATAGTCCATGAAACCATAGGGCTTTTGTTTCTGAGATCCAACCGACTCTACATGTGATTTTAATTTGAAAATAAACCACTATAACTCGATTAATCGGTTATATACATGATCGAACTCCAACCCGTCAATTTCTAATCAAAATCGATCGAATTGATGTCCACTTGATCTTTAATTCATAGGGTTTTCATCAATTCCATAATTTCGAAACCTTCTGTAATCAATAATTTAAAAAATCATATTTGATTTCCTCTAAAACCCCAAACCCGATTGTTTGTCAAGAACACTAAACTCAAAATCGTTAAATTCTTAATTCTATGATGAAATTAGAATATCATTAACATTAATCGGGATCTTCTGAATCTCCCTAAGTGTTTTGATTTGATTATAAAACATTTCTAAAGAGAAATCCCCAAAACCGTTTTGTCCTAGAACCCTAGAATTCGAAAACCTTAAATTCGCGATTGTTATATCAAATCAACATATGTTTCTCCTTTATACAAGCATTTCGAAACTTTCTGTGTGGATTAATTCGATTAAAACACCCGTTACATTCAAAAATCCCAAATCCATTTCAAGAAGAAACCCTAGAACCCGAACTCTATCAATTCGAGGTTTTCAGATGCAATTGAATTAGGGATTCACTTAATCGGCCCTTTTAGATGATGTAGAATTGAAAACTTACTGGATTGATTGTCGAATTGATGAAGATCGACTTCTAGCCCTTGTTTCGGCCCCCCTCAATATCAATTCTTCAAACCGAAGCTTCCCTGATCGAATTGCTGTTTGAAATCACTTCTAAAGATGCAGAATGATATGAAGGAATGCTCAATTGTGAGAGATGTTGTCGAATTCTGTGAATTTGATGACTAGGGGCTACGGTTACAACCTTTCTAGTTCTCTAAGGTTTAATGCGACCAATTAATGTATCAAGAACGTGTGTTAACTGTTACAAATCATCAAATTGATGATTACAACTGATTAATTTCAGCTATTACCTGATTTTAATGTCCAATTCGAATCCAATTGCCACTAAGTCCGAATTTTGACTCATAAAAGTCAAAATTTACACTTCTATTCCTTTACAAGTTAAAATCTCATAATTTAGGTATTCTAGACTTTATTTTACTTAATTCTAATCCCTTAGATCTGATTTTGTTCGATTACATAACATTTCGGTTTACAAAGTTGAACAGAAAATCCCGAATTGTCACTAATCGGGCTACTTAGAACATTGTTGGGCTTGATTAATCTTTTTGGGCCTCATAAAAACAATTGGGCCTACCTTGGGCCTCATTGGGCCTCCCTTGGCCTCATTGGGCCTACCATGGCCTCATTGGGCCTCCCTTGGCCTTATTGGGCCTACTTCTATTCAATTGGTCCTTATAACTTACAATTGGGCTTCAATTGGGCCTCATAACATACAATTTGGCCTACGAGAGTTAACGAGGTTAATTCGAAAAGTCGAATTGTCACATCATCCCCTTGTTGAAAGAATTTTCGTCCCGAAAATTAGTAAATGTTAGGAGTAGTTAGGAAACTACTTACGAATTTAAATCGTACGTGTTAGTGTGATTTGATCATTCCGTGTGTTTGTGTGTATTCCTACACAAAATCTAATGCTTGCAACATCACAACTAAATGTGATCGTTCAATGTGACTGTTTGTGTGTACACTAGTTAGTTCACCTAACTGTGACTGTTTGTGTTTGATCATACTGTGCTGTGTAACCTCACACATAGTGAGTGTCTGTAACTGTGACTGTTTGTACTATGCAACCCCGCACATAGCAAAATGTGTGTAACTAATCATGCATGTACTACCATAACATGTAACATATGAAATGTAGCATATAAAATGTATAAAATGTAATGTAGCACAAATGTTTGTAACAAAACCAATTGAATAAAGTGTTTGTGCTTACAGTTTGAATTTTGCAGTGTTGATGTGTGAAGCATCACGTCATCCCCTTGTTGAAGGAAATTTCGTCCCGAAATTTAACGTGCGCTCTCAGTGTTTGTAGTTGCTGTTTTGAACAGATGAGGATACTTCTTCATCATTTGGTCTTCCCGTTCCCATGTGAATTCAGGACCACGTCTTGAATTCCACCGGACTTTGACTATCGGAATCTTGCTCTGCTTAAGTTGTTTGACCTCTCGGTCCATGATTTCTGCTGGTTCTTCAATGAATCGTAACTGTTCATCTACTTGTATTTCCTCCAATGGTACAATCAATGTCTCGTCAGAAAGACATTTCTTTAAATTCGAAACATGAAAGACATCATGGACTCCACTGAGTTCATCCGGTAGTTTGAGTTGATACGCAACCGGACCAATCCTTTTCAGAATCTCAAAAGGTCCTACGTAACGTGGACTAAGCTTCCCGCGCTTGCCGAACCGTATCACACCTTTCCAAGGTGATACCTTTAAAAGAACTCGGTCTCCTACCTGAAATTCCAATGGTTTACGACGCTTGTCAGCATAACTCTTCTGTCGATCCCGGGCCGCTGCCATACGGTTCCGAATTTGAACTATCTTCTCTGTCGTCTCGTGCACTAGTTCAGGTCCTGTAATCTGACTGTCACCAATTTCAGCCCAACAAACTGGTGAACGACATTTGCGACCATACAAAGCTTCAAACGGTGCTGCCTGAATACTTGTATGATAACTATTGTTGTAAGAGAATTCCACTAACGGTAAGTGATTTGCCCAACTATCACCAAAGTCAATTACACAAGCTCGTAACATATCCTCAAGCGTTTGAATCGTACGTTCACTTTGACCGTCAGTCTGTGGATGATAGGCGGTACTCATATCCAAACGAGTTCCCAATGACTTATGAAGTGATTTCCAAAAGTTGGAAGTAAATCGGGCATCCCGATCTGATATAATAGAGATTGGTACGCCATGTCGTGCTACCACTTCCTTAATGTAAATGCGAGTCAGTTTCTCCATCTTATAGATTTCCTTGATTGCTAAGAAATGTGCAGATTTCGTTAATCGATCAACAATTACCCATATTGTATCACAACCACTCGGTGTACGGGGTAACTGAGTAATGAAGTCCATCGAAATCTGTTCCCATTTCCACATCGGTATCTCTGGTTGTTGCAGTAAACCAGATGGTTTCTGATATTCAACTTTGACTTTCGAACAAGTCAAACATTTGCTAACGTACTTAGCAATGTCAGTTTTCATGTGAGGCCACCAATACAGTGCCTTCAAATCATGATACTTCTTGTCTGATCCCGGATGGACTGAATATCTGGACTTATGTGCTTCATCCATCACTAGTTCCCTTAAACCTCCGTACAAAGGTATCCACAATCGATTAATGAAATAACGAATTCCATCAGGTTTAACATCCAATTGTTCTTCCATTCCTCGTAAGGATTCCTGTACCAAATTATCGTTTTCTAAGGCTCCCATCTGAGCACTGCGTACCTTGTCAGGTAAGTCAGTATGTATTGTCATCATAAGTGCGCGAACCCGTCTTGTTGAAGTGTCTTTTCTGCTTAAAGCATCAGCTACCACATTAGCTTTTCCCGGGTGATACTTAATCGCGCATTCGTAGTCGTTCAACAACTCAACCCATCTTCGTTGTCTCATATTCAGCTCCTTCTGATCAAAGATATGCTGCAAACTCTTATGATCAGTGTAAATGGTACACTTGGTTCCATACAGGTAATGCCTCCAAATCTTCAAAGCAAAAACCACTGCTCCTAACTCCAAGTCATGAGTAGTGTAATTCTTTTCATGTGGTCGGAGTTGCCTTGAAGCATAAGCAATCATTTTATCACGTTGCATCAATACACATCCCAAACCCTGTGCAGATGCATCACAATACACCACAAAGTCTTCTGTCCCTTCCGGTAAGGACAAAATCGGTGCACTGCAGAGTTTCTGCTTCAACAATTGGAATGCAGCTTCCTGTTTATCCGTCCAGTTATACTTCGTTCCCTTATGCGTAAGAGTTGTAAGTGGTTGAGCGATCTTTGAGAAACCTTCAATGAATCGTCGATAATAACCCGCCAAACCAAGGAATTGTCGTACCTCGGTAGGGGTTTTTGGCGCTTCCCAATTCTTAATTGCCTCGATCTTTGCTGGATCAACATGTATACCCTTTTCATTAACTATATGACCCAAGAATTGTACTTCTCGCATCCAGAAATCACATTTCGAGAACTTAGCGTACAATTGTTCCTGTTTCAGTAATTCTAGTAGCGATCGAAGATGTTCGGCGTGCTCCTCCTCAGTCTGAGAATAGATGAGAATGTCATCAATGAAAACAATGACAAACTTATCAAGATAAGGTTTACAAACACGATTCATGAGATCCATGAATACAGCTGGAGCGTTTGTCAACCCAAATGGCATGACCAAGAACTCATAATGGCCATAGCGCGTCCTGAATGCTGTCTTCGGAATATCTTCTTCTTGAACTCTTAGTTGATGATAACCTGATCTAAGATCGATCTTCGAGTAGTAACTCGAACCTTGCAACTGATCAAACAGATCGTCAATTCTAGGTAACGGATACCGGTTTTTGATAGTAACCTTGTTAAGTTCCCGGTAATCGATACACATACGGAAAGTCCCATCCTTCTTCTTAACAAACAAAACTGGAGCTCCCCACGGTGAAAAACTAGGTCGTATGAAACCCTTATCCAACAACTCTTGCAGTTGTGTAGATAACTCTTGCATCTCTGACGGTGCAAGTCGATAAGGCGCCCTTGCTATTGGTGCTGCATCTGGTGTAAGGTCGATTCGGAATTCCATCTGTCTGATAGGCGGTAATCCCGGTAAGTCTTCTGGAAATACCTCCGGAAATTCACAAACTACTGGTATATCTTCAATCTTCTTCTCAGCTACTGGCTTTTCAGTTATAAGTGCTATAACTGCCGTATGACCTTTACGCAGACGTTTGTGTGCTTTCATACAAGATATGAGACGCGGTGGCGTACTGCTCTTCTCACCTTGTACATACAATGTCTCTCCATGCGAAAGAGGTATACGAACAATCTTTTCATGGCATACGATTTCAGCCTGGTGTTTGGACAACCAGTCCATGCCAATGACTACATCAAAACTACCTAAAGTGATAGGCATAAGATCAATTTCCAATGTCTGACCCATCAAATCAAGTATACATCCCTTAAGGATTTGCTCACTTACAATTAACTTACCATCAGCTAATTCTACGGTGTATGGACTATCTAAGGCAGTGGGACTAACATTTAGCAACTTAGCAAGTGAACTAGATATAAAACTCTGATCGGTACCAGTGTCAAATAACATAGAGGCATAGTGATTATTTAAGAGGAACGTACCCGTAACAATGTTGGGATCCTCCCGTGCTTGACGTCCTCCAATCACAAACGCTCTGCCCCTAGCACCATTGTTGTTGTTGTTGTTAGTGTTGTTATTGGTGCCATTGCCGTTACCGTTGCCGTTGCCGTTGCCATTTGCATTATTATCCCCGCCTTTCTTGAGTTGTGGGCAATCCTTTTTAAAGTGCCCCATCTTGCCACATTCAAAACAACCCTTCTGTGCGTTGTTCTGATTGTTATTATGATTGTTGTGATTGTTTTGCAGCTCTCCCCGACAATCCTTAGCTGCATGCCCAACCTTACCACACCGTTGACACTTAGCTCTATCACATTGATTTCCCGCATGATGAAATCCACACCTGTTGCACTTTGGGTGTTTACCAATATAACCCCCTGACGATGATGATTGCTGACCACTATTTGAGTTGTGATAAGACTTGTTTGAGTCTTGTTTCCGGTTCTGCTGAAACGGTTGTTGGTTGAAGTTCCTGGAGTTGCTTTCCCACTTCCTCTTGTGGTCACCTACTTTAGTAGCTGATGTTCGTTTAGGCAGAGTCCCTTGTAACACCGCCTGATCAGTTAGTTGGTGCGCTAAACGAACAGCTTGTTGAATGGTTGTGGGATTTGCAGAAGTGACCAATCCCTGGATCTGAGGCACCAATCCCCCGATGTACCTCTCTATCCACTTGCTTGCGGGAGTAGCCATGTGAGGTAGAAGTCTGGCTAATTCATGAGATCGAGTAGTGTACTCCTCGATGTTGGACCCCTCCATCTTGAGGTGCCAATATTCCTCCTCTAATTTCTGCATCTCACTACGAGGACAGTACTCCTCCTGCATTAAAGTTTTGAATCCATTCCAGGTCAAGGCATTAGCCTCACCCAATCCCAAGGTCTGAACATTTGAGTTCCACCAAGTCAAAGATGGACCCTCCAATGTTCCCGTAGCATACTTCACCTTGTTCTCATCCGGACAATTGCACATCTCAAACACAGATTCAGCCTTCTCAATCCATCGTAGGAGTCCAATGGCTCCTTCCGATCCTTTGAAATTGTGTGGCTTACAGTCCAAGAACATCTTGAACGTGCATGCCTGTGGGTTCACTAATCCCCCTGCCGGACCCTGTGGCCCTGTATTGTGTGTCTGAGCGTAGTTCGCGATAGCCTCCACGACTCTGTTATTGATTAGCTCGTTGAGCTCAGCAACTGTCATGTGAACGTTCTCGTTGGCCGTTATCTTCCTAGTTAAAAGAAATGTTAGAGCGTTATCAAAGTCCAATGTGACATGTGTAAATAAAACAACAAACACAACATGTAATGTATAAATCAATACAACTGTTGGCAATAAGTAGAAATTTTCAATAGATAATAATCTGGTTTGAGTACAATACTTTTGAAATCAAACATAAGTTTTCAAACTTCTAATGTAGGAACACAACCCGTCCCTAATAAGTTTAAACAAAACAAAGAAAATCAATCATCCTCAACAGTGGATTCAGGATCAGAATCAACAGCTGGTGCTGGTTCTTCCCCTTCTTCCTCTTCATCCTCTTCCTCATTCTCCGAGGCCACCAAGTCTTCCAAGGCTTCAAGTCTGCCTTCCAGCATCTCCGCTCGGTTCTCTGAAGCTTCAAGACGACCAATCAAATTAATCATCTCATCCCGCATATCATTGACCAGATGGGCAAGATTATCTTGTCTTTCATTAGCATCCCATAATTCCCGAACATTATACTCAATCCTATCGTTCGCCCAGTACAAGTCCTCACGCAGTTTGGCGATCTCTTCAGCATCAGTCCGTTGCCTCTTAGGCTCCGAAACATCCAATGTAGGTGGTGGATGAGTAGAAGGTCCCTCAGCAGGAATCTCCTGAGTAGCCTCCGCTGGCTCCTCCTCCGGATCCTCATCCGGGTCCTCATCCGGATCCTCCTCCGGGTCCTCATCCGGATCCTCCTCTGGATCCTCCTCCGGGTCTGAATCATCCCTCTCAGATGGTGGAGGAGATGGAATAGGTGGTGCTGGTGATGATGGTGGTGCTGGAACTATCGGCTCCTCATCCTCAGAATCATCAATGTAAATATAAGGTGCTGATGATGAAGATGCCATGCCTGTTACATAATACCATATGTAAGTGTAGTGCCATGGAATGTGTAAGCAAGTCAATTACATAATGCCATATGTAATTTCTAAGTAATATGTGTAAGCATATGTGTCTAATGTCTAACAGTCATAGTCTAAGTCTACAAATGCAAACTTAGTTCGCTATAACCAATGGCTCTGATACCAATCTGTCACACCCCCAATTTTCAACTGACGGAATCATACCGTTTGGGAACGTGACAAACCAGGATCTCATATCATTAGACATAACGAAGACCTCTATATGAATTTCAAAACATACTTTGGTCTAAACTGTAACATCAAAGTTTTTAAAGTTTGCGGAAGCGTTTTAAAACAATAACCAAAGTAACAGTTGTAACATGTAAATTACAAAACAAAATCCCCAAATGTGTAATTCAAACAATATAAATGTAAAACATGCATGCGACTCTATCTCCTAGTCCATGCCTGCTTTCTTGTGCATCTTAGCGTCCTGAGAAAACATGTAAATCAAGTCAACACAAAGGTTGGTGCATAACACAGGTTTAAGTATTCACAATGTTCAAAACAACAGTTTGAATATCAAGTTTGCAGATAACATAATCACACATGCATAGTTATGATAGCTAGTCATTTATACTATTTACATAAGTGGTCGACACCGAAGCTGACGATTGCCATGCTATAGCATGTTTTTGCCTAGCCACTATTGTCTAGCACGAACAATAGTAATGTGTGTTTGGTCAGTCAAACACCTGCGTAGATCCCATCTACCAGGTGAGGTTTGTCAAACCTAATAGATCTATTTCCAACTACCATGCTTTGCGCTACGGCAAACTAAACGGTTCGAAGTGTGTAAGGACTTTTAAATGCTATGTTGTCACATAATGTAAACAGCTAACTCATGCAAGTGATATGTATCTAAAAATGTTTGTTGCACATGTTTTCTCCCCCAAAACAGTTAAAATAAGAAAGGGGCCGTGTACGCACCTTTGAGTACTGCAGAATGATCAAATATGTGAACTTGCGTAGGTAATCCTCTTACGAAGGATCTGTGTTTAAACAATAACTTAGTGTTATTCGAATAGTCGTTTTGTGCTTGACATCTCATACGTGTCAACACACGTATGTTAAAGTGTTAGAAATGTGCATACGAAAGTACGCGTGCCTTTGGAATCGTTTAAATAAAATCATATGGCCGTATACGATTTTATTTAAATAAACGTAATTATACGCGATTACGTTTTCGATCAAAAATGTGAATTTTATTACTCTAAAACATTCGGGATTTCGTTACGGTTCCAACGCAACTTGAACGGTTCAAATCGGACTTGAAACGAAGAAGTTACGGGCTGAATACTAAAAACATGGCAGCCCAAAGGCTCGAACCCGCGACCCTTCCCTCAATACACACGCATCTTAACATTCCAGCCCGCTAGGGTTTCGCATTAGGATTCCCGAATAAATTGTTTTAACCTTCTCCCTAACCGGTTTCCCTTTGATAATTATAGCCGAAGCAACAAGTCCCAAATTGACCACGAATTCGATCTCGATAGTCCATGAAACCATAGGGCTTTTGTTTCTGAGATCCAACCGACTCTACATGTGATTTTAATTTGAAAATAAACCACTATAACTCGATTAATCGGTTATATACATGATCGAACTCCAACCCGTCAATTTCTAATCAAAATCGATCGAATTGATGTCCACTTGATCTTTAATTCATAGGGTTTTCATCAATTCCATAATTTCGAAACCTTCTGTAATCAATAATTTAAAAAATCATATTTGATTTCCTCTAAAACCCCAAACCCGATTGTTTGTCAAGAACACTAAACTCAAAATCGTTAAATTCTTAATTCTATGATGAAATTAGAATATCATTAACATTAATCGGGATCTTCTGAATCTCCCTAAGTGTTTTGATTTGATTATAAAACATTTCTAAAGAGAAATCCCCAAAACCGTTTTGTCCTAGAACCCTAGAATTCGAAAACCTTAAATTCGCGATTGTTATATCAAATCAACATATGTTTCTCCTTTATACAAGCATTTCGAAACTTTCTGTGTGGATTAATTCGATTAAAACACCCGTTACATTCAAAAATCCCAAATCCATTTCAAGAAGAAACCCTAGAACCCGAACTCTATCAATTCGAGGTTTTCAGATGCAATTGAATTAGGGATTCACTTAATCGGCCCTTTTAGATGATGTAGAATTGAAAACTTACTGGATTGATTGTCGAATTGATGAAGATCGACTTCTAGCCCTTGTTTCGGCCCCCCTCAATATCAATTCTTCAAACCGAAGCTTCCCTGATCGAATTGCTGTTTGAAATCACTTCTAAAGATGCCGAATGATATGAAGGAATGCTCAATTGTGAGAGATGTTGTCGAATTCTGTGAATTTGATGACTAGGGGCTACGGTTACAACCTTTCTAGTTCTCTAAGGTTTAATGCGACCAATTAATGTATCAAGAACGTGTGTTAACTGTTACAAATCATCAAATTGATGATTACAACTGATTAATTTCAGCTATTACCTGATTTTAATGTCCAATTCGAATCCAATTGCCACTAAGTCCGAATTTTGACTCATAAAAGTCAAAATTTACACTTCTATTCCTTTACAAGTTAAAATCTCATAATTTAGGTATTCTAGACTTTATTTTACTTAATTTTAATCCCTTAGATCTGATTTTGTTCGATTACATAACATTTCGGTTTACAAAGTTGAACCGAAAATCCCGAATTGTCACTAATCGGGCTACTTAGAACATTGTTGGGCTTGATTAATCTTTTTGGGCCTCATAAAAACAATTGGGCCTACCTTGGGCCTCATTGGGCCTCCCTTGGCCTCATTGGGCCTACCTTGGCCTCATTGGGCCTCCCTTGGCCTCATTGGGCCTACCTTGGCCTCATTGGGCCTACCTTGGCCTCATTGGGCCTACTTCTATTCAATTGGTCCTTATAACTTACAATTGGGCTTCAATTGGGCCTCATAACATACAATTTGGCCTACGAGAGTTAACGAGGTTAATTCGAAAAGTCGGATTGTCACAAAATAAGAAAAAGGCGTCATTACTGATTTCAATTTTTAATAAATCACAGCATATAATTTTAATACTTATACATGAAAGGAAATAAATTATCATTTTCACAGCCACTCTCTCAGTCTTTGTCACCGAAAAACCACCGCGATGACCACACCGACTACAACCACAGCTACCGCGGCAACCTCAACAAAGTTGCAAAAGGTGGTGCTAGTTGGTACGGATTAAGTATGATGACAGGACCGTCGTTAAGCATGGCAGGCACATCTTCCACCACCCTCCCCCAACGATGAAATCTCACCACAACCAAAGTTTACCAAATGGAACCATTAATTTACCAATGCTCATCCATGGTTATCGTCGCCGTAGGAGGCCGGGGTAAGTGTGTTGGTGCAGTGTGGTGCGATGCAGTGGCGGTGGCGGTGGGTAGGGATAGACCAGAACACACGGTGTGGTGGTGGCTGCGTCTTGGCGATGGGTACAAAGATGGAGCAAACGAGGAGATTTATGGTGAGGGTACGAAAACTGTGAAGATTACGTGGGATAGGTGTCAAAGATCCGTAGGGTCTCCGGGAAACCGCCTTAACCACCGGAAAACCACTAGAAAACCGTTGGTAACCATCGCTTAAGTGAGGTAACCGCCTATTTTGAAGGGCCAAGATTAAATCTTGGTGATTTTAGACGGCTGATAATTAATCTTGAGGTGGTTGGTTCCACCGAGAACCATATATATATATATATATAATTAGTATTCTTATACCTAAACCAACCTGTTGGATTCAATATTAATAAATATTAACGGATGCCAAAGAAGCATCACTCTTAATTAGGAGAAGAGATGAAAGAAGTATACGTACTTTGCGCGATGAAATAGTAGAAATCACCGTGATTGGAGGTCGTGTGTTCTTTTCAGAAACCCTAATCCAGCGCCTTCGTCACTCACTGTTCTTTTCCAAAACAAGCATGTAGATGATGCACATACATATATATTATGATTAGATCAGAAAGAAAAAAAGAAAGAAAGAAAGAAAGAAAGAAAGAAAGAGAGAAAGAAAGAACCACATTCTAAACAATGTCAACATGCACTTAAGAAAGTAATGGAAATTTGAAATCATAGAAATTATATGTTTGTAAGGGAGTAAACAAAGGTAAACACTTACCTGTATGACCAGGAAAAGGTATGTGTACATTTGGCTTTTCTTGAATGCATCTTGTTTCTATCCATCTTATATTTAAAAGAATCACCACCTCACTTTGACGACCACAAGTGCCAGAGAAGAAGGTGTGGCGGGCATAGTGATGATGGTCGCCTGATTGTTGGGGATGTCTTCGTAGGTGACATTTTGAACAGAGATCTTCCTTGAAACACTAATTTCCATAATGTGTAGTAGCGATTCATAAGCTGGAGCTGAAAAGGGTAAAACCCTAGATGAGACTTCCTCCGATAGAGAATCTCTCTTCTACTGCTTGAAATAAGACGAAAAGTTGAGTAGATACAAAAATAAGGTGGCACTTGAAAAAGCTATAGATGAATGCGTCGGCACGTTGGTCGGAGCTGCAAGCAGAAGAGGAGGTGAGCGGTGGTGGTCGTTCTGTTCTTTCTTTTTGTCGAATGGAGAGAGGGTAGGCAGAGTTAGGGCTTTAAGAGAGGAGCAAGATTTTAAAATTTAGAAGGGAATTATATGATGCATAAATAAGTTGTATATTGTGTTATATATCTTGTACCTCTTAAATTTAAGAGTTTTTCTCTCTCTAATATGTATTTATATATAGTATATAGATATAAATAACTAGAGTATTAGCCCACCCGCATATTAGAGCCTGGATTCGACCAATATCCGGAGTATCATAACATAGACAAGATCCTAAATATCAAAATGCATACATAATCTTAAAAATTAAAACACAAATGCAAAAGCACGTACGATTATCACTATGACATAAAATTTTAAAGCATACTCCGTTATAAAAACATTATCTCTACGTTATCAAACCCAAAAAAAATAAACACACACATAATGATAAAAACAACATTAACAAAAAAAACTTAAAACCAAAACATTAAAAAATAGAAAAGAAAAAAAATAAATAAAAATACAAAGTACAAAAACAATAAGTAAAATATAATAATTAACATGTAATATAATAGTTTAATATAATACAACAATTTAACAATATTAAGAAAATAATTTAAAAAAAACAATTTAATGTATTTAAAATAATAAAACAATTTAATATAACAATTTCATTTTACTATTCATAACCGTCAACTTTTAATATACATATATAGGAACGTTCATGAAAAGCTCTTTATTTTGAAAAACAAGAATACTCATACCAAACGATAAATTTTTCTAAAAAAAATCATAATTTTTTATTATAAGGATATATTGTTATAAAAAACAAATTTTTTTTGAAAAAAAAAATATGTAGGTCACGAAGTAACATATATGTAATTCAAAAAGTTTCGTATGCAACTTATAAAGTTATATATATGTAATCAGTATGTGTAACATATTGATTACATATATGTAATAACCTAAAATACATATTTTTTTCTATTTTTTTTACATTTCTTATCTTATAATAAAAGGAAATAAAAAAGAAAAAATGAAAAAAAAATTGGTAATGACAATGATGGTTTTCTTTGAAACCCTCCCCTATATATGTATGCATGCATGCATGTATGAATGTATGAGTGTGTGTGTGCAGGGTAATGTTCAAATAATAACTTACTCTTAAAGCAGGAACTTAAATAACTTTGTCAAAAATGAAACCAAATCTTGATTTTTTTAGCATCATTGTAACGTATGTAAAACATTTTCTTCTTATATGAGTTGCGAAAATACATCACCGCTTAAGACGTAACATTGTTGTAAGTTTTTAACTTACTGTTTTAAACTCAAAACTTACAACGATGTTACGTTTTAAACGGTGATGAATTTTTACAAACTCATAAAAGAAGAAACTGCTGTAGATATAATACAATGATGTTCAAATTTCTTTTTCAAGATTTGGCTTCATTTTGGCGAAATTGTTTGTTTAATGTTTTAATAGTAAATTATTATTTGTTCACAATGCTATATATATATATATGTGTGTGTGTGTGTGTGTGTGTGTGTTATTTATTTATTTCAAAAAATATGAACATAATATTTATGTTGACATGTGGTAATAATAATAGATATACAAGATAAAACTCATAAATAACTATAAAATGTACATATAGAGTAATAATAATAGATAACAACATGTAAATTAAATAAATTTACGCCGTGCTGCTCATATTTATGTTTTTGGTATAATTACACATATCCCTCTCTTTTGAGGTCTAATTACATATATACTCAACTAAAAAATTAGTTACATATATATACTCTTCTTTTGAGGTCTAATTACATATATACCAAACTAAAAAATTTAAATACATATATACCCAACTTTACTCTCTTTACACATTGTAACCCTTTGAATGTAAACATAAGTAAGCACTACATTTGTTACGACTCCATCTCCGTCAATAAAAATGAAAAAAAAGACACGAAAAAAAGAAGCAAAAACACTAAAAAAGAGAAAAAAAACGTAAAATAGGGGTATATTTGAAGCAACGGTAACATATGTATAATAATTTTTTTAAAAGTAATGGTAAAACAATAATTCCTTAATTCATTTTAATTAAAATGAGTATATTTGAAATATTTAGAATTAGAGGAGGGGATATATGTAATTAAAATTTTGAATTAGGTATATGTGTAATAGATGAAATTTATAGGGGGATATATGTAATTAAAATTTTGGATTGAGTATATATGTAATAAATGAAATTTATAGGGGGATATATGTAATTGCCCCTATGTTTTTAATCCTTATCAAAATTATAATACACGTAAAATAATAATAATAATAAATAAATAAATAAATAAACCATAACTGAAGTATATAATATAAACGATCATTTGAATTATAATATCTCGTCTAATGAATAAAATAGTTTAGTTTATAAAATACGATTATTCGAAAGTATAAGAGTAAAAATGAGTGTTCAAAATTTTAACGTTCGTTTAAACACATAGGCTGGGTAAAACGAATATTAGAAATAATTGATGTCTAAACAATCGTTAATGTGACAGTTGCATCCGAGAATTACGTCATTAATGGTGTGATCACATCACTGTACTTTCGGTTGTCCGTACATCCGTACATCCGTACGATTGTACTGTACGACCGGAGATTTATGAATATTATTGATTATGATATTATTGTTTGACTTTGCTGATATTGTCACTGTTACTGGTATGCATGATTTTATAATATATTATACGCGTAAACCTTGGGAAGTTTAGTTGAAATTTAACTGAACAGACCCATAGAGTTTATCGCAGTGTTATTACTGATGATTATGGATTAATGGTTTGAGAATGGTTTTGGGATGGAATTGGGAGTTTGTTATGTTATGGTTGCTAAACGTAGTCAAGGACACATGGTCATGGTTTATCGAAATAGCGGTGGGACGGTGTAGGGGAGGTTGCGATCTACCTCTGCATATGCCCTATACATATGCATATTTCGGTCTATCATGGATGTGTCAGTGACTTGGTTTAGTGGGTTGTGGTTTGGGAATATAATATTTAAGTTAATAAATAATGAGATTAATAAATACGCGATGTGAGGTTACGGTCATTATTTAAACGCGAATGTTGATTCAGAAATATTAACTTAATAATGTATTCGTGTGGGTGACGATTCACACGAATATAATTATTAAGAATAATATACTGAAACGATATTCCATAAATAATAAATCAAATCGAAATACGTTACGAGCATCGGATTCGCAAAGGTGACGATCTTTACGAATACGTACGCGAGTAACGCGTTTCGACGAGATAATTAAATATTATCAAACGGTATCAATCTAATAAATGAAAACTAAAAACATTTATTAGAAATCACAACTTTAATTATTTTCGAATAATCGGTTAATTTAAATAATTAAATTAACGAAACGTAACGGAATTCGTTTTACAAAATAAATTATTTAAAATCATTTTATTTTAAAACAAAACCCATTTATTTAAATGTTTTACGTGTTAAATATGTTTTGCGTTAAAAACCGAGCACGTTATAATTTTACGCGTAATAAACGAGACCGAGCACACGGGGATCGACCGGACTATAAAAACCATTTATTCTTCTTCTTCCTCATTTGAAAGAATACCCACTCTCTCTCTACACTCTTAATTTCGTCACTTTCTCTCTCTATATCTTCTCTCTAACATATCTCGTTCGTTACCCAACGGATTCAAGAGATCTTGGCGCCCACGCGTTCGTGAGATCGAGGGGAACACGAAGATACCAAGAAAGTTATTAGTTTCTCACGATTTGAAGGTAAGAGATCCATTTTATTTTCGGTTTTGGGTGAAAACCCTATTTCGTTTAAAGATACATGCTTAAATCGGGATTTTGGGTCTTGTAACGTGTTAATCGAATTGATATTGAGTTGAGGGGAACTAGAGACGACCTTAAACCTGTAGGATGCGATGAAGATGATGATGAAACGAGTTGCAGGTACACGAACCTGCAAGGGGTTGGCGAACCCTGGTTCAGCCGCCACCATGGGAACGAACCTTCAAGGGAAGGGAAACCCTAGCCGAACCCTGTTCCAAGATGGCTAAGCTTTGTGGTGACCGAACCCTCTAAGGAATGACGAACCTATTGCATCAGGACTTAGTCGGCCGAACTATACTTTTCAGCCGAACCCATGCACACCCAGCGAACCCTTGGCCAACCTTGGCTCTACGAACCTTTTGGCTTGCTGGCCGAACCATTGCTGAGTGGCGAACTATATGGGCCGAACCCTTTAGCCTGTTGGCCGAACCATATACCCAACGAACCTGTTATTCTCGAACGAACCCTAGTACGACGAACCATGGGGCTGGGTTGAGCTTTCCTAGCCGAACCTTTCCCCTAAGGGGCCGAACCTATGATGATTGGATTAGAGGGTTCGCTGCCCCTAAGGGTAACCGAACAAAGACTCGTGAATTGAATAGGTTAAGGGTAACGGGGAGCAAGAGTCTATATATACATTCATAACTATCTATACCTATATAAAGAACTATACGATCCACCACCTTTTCTCTCGCTATAACATATGGTAGTTTAAAATATGGTGTTACACTTATATGAGACTTTATTGAAAAAGGACTAACATAACATATGGATATTTTACATGCACGTCTGATTAAACTCCAAGTGGATTTTATAAATTAGAGAAAAATGGTGGTGGAATTGAGTAATTGTGGGTGTATGTATGGTTAAGTGGGTGAAGAAGAATATCATTTTCTTTCATGCACCTCTATAGAGAGATACATACGAAATCACGACTTAATTATCATTATTAAATAATTAAAACTAACAAGGTTCAATTACACTTTTATTATGATCAATAATGAAAACCTTCGGTATTGTCATTTAACTTGGAGTCTGATAACTGAGTTAAAGAAAGAATTAAAGTTAAAGAGTGAACATTTAGTTCACTTATTGAAAATAAAACACCTATTCTTATGAATACGAAACTTACTATAATTTCAGATATTTGAGTTACTTTGATTTACTTACGCGAGCGCGCATAATACGAGAACACAGAGTCTAAGGACTGCAGGTGAGTTCTCATAACCTCCCTTTCTTTAAACTGTTTTTGGTTTTAAAACCCGGAGGTGAAACATGTATACCAAAATTAAATATTATTTTGATAACACAAGGTTAATACCTGTTTATCAATATGATATTCACATTTGAAATTATCATTATTATGGGATTATCTCTTATTATTTTATATCCATGTAAACATTGTTATTGACCTAGGTCAATAACAAAGATTACAAGTATTGTCACAAATCCCGAGAATCATCGCTCTTAACTTCGGTTAATTGCTTTGACATCGTGTATTGTCACGTGGATGGTTTCCACATCTGTGAAGCATTGCCTTTGACTTCGGTTATTTGCTTTGGCTTCATGTATTGTCACGTGGTTAGCGACCACTCCATGATTCATGTATCTAACTTATGTTAAATACATAAGGAATCATGTATAGTCACGAACATTGATTGAGAATATGATTGATTGAGTTTGGTTGATTTGTTGTGGATTGATTGCCTATATTTGATTATGATTATTTGTGATTGGCTATGATTGATTTGGTTATGTGGTTATGTGATTGTGTATGCGTTTGGCTGTTGAATTGATGGATGTGTGTTGGATTATCTCATACAGGTATTCATATGGATTTTCTCAAGAAGATCATAAGTTTTATACCCGTTTTAAACAAAGCATTTTATAAAACCATTTTAAGCATAAACTTTCAAACGCATTTTACTAAAACATTTTTAAATATAAAAACTTATGATTACTCACCAACTACTTTTGTAGTTGACACTTGATTTTCTTACATGTTTCAGGTGATGGAGACAAGTAGGATGAAGAGGATGATCTCTTCTATTTTGGACATCATCATCATATAGGATTCTTGGACTTAGTTAATTAACTAAATTTCTGGCGATTAGAGTTTAGTTAGTTTAACTAAATCTTTTGTGTATTTGATGTAATTGATTCATGATGAACATGATTTTTGTGTAATTATTGTGGTTGATTAAATGATATATGATGATATGATTTAGATGCCCATGAGCTTTTGAACAATCTACACATCCCTCGTGGCATCCCGATGATTCCGCCGTCGGTCGGGGTGTTACAGATTGGTATCAGAGCCTGGGTTATAGGGAATTAGGTTACTAGAAATGGTTGACCTAGTCTATAACCGTAGGATACCCTAGTATGAATAAATTCATACACTAGTTAGTATATTCAGGATTTCATGCTTATGTGTTTATTACATGTTAACTGAACTCCTGTTATACATTTGAATATATATGCTGCTACTGATTTCTTGCTTACGTGTGCCCTAATGACTCGATAAGGACATACTCGTGGTGTATGGTAAAGGTGGTGGGACGGTGGTTTGGGCGGTTGCGACCTACCCTTATCATATGCCCTATACATATACCATTTACAGTACATCGGGTGGATGTCAGTATTGAGGAATAAGGGAACTACCCGTTTGGGACACTTATCTGTTTAGGAACTTAACTGTTTAGAAATTTATTTGCTTTAGGAATTATCTGTTAGATCTTGTGATACCAGATAAGGACACACTCGTGGTATACTACAAAGGTGGTGGGACGGTGTAAGGGAGGTTGCGACCTACTCTTGCATATGCCCTATACATATACCATTTGTAGTATATTGGGAGTCTGTCAGTGTCAGGAACTTAGGATATTACTAGGAATTATTGTGAGATGGATGTTGATGGTATGTTGGTTAAGGTTGATTTGGATTGACACTTTGGATGATCACACTTGATAAACACTTATAAATTCACTTATAAAAACATACGGATTGGACACGTAGGGTGCATAGGATTAATGAACGATATGAGCGATTAGTGATGAAATATGGACTTGGGTGATGATATAGACACTTGATGATAATATAAACGCATAGTGATGATACTAACACTTAGTGATGGTATGGACACTTGATGAGAATAAACTATAGGGAAGATATGAACACTTAGTGACAATAAGAGCACTTCGTGATGATATGAACCCTTAATGATGATTATTGACATTGGAATTGATATGGATTTTAGTGAACTTAGACAGTTGGGGGAGACTTAATGTCAGGTGAACTTAGACATTAGGTGAACTTAGAAATAGGCAAGCCTACATGCCAGGTGAACTTAGACATTAGGTAAACCTAATTGTCCAAGGGAACTAGAGATCACTTCACTCAAAATTATCCTACTAAGGATAAGGTGTGTGAAGTGAGATTTATGATGAAGTACATGACACACTCTACACACTAGCAAGGGCATAATCGTGGTGCAATGGAACGGTGGTGGGACGGTGTAGGGGAGATTGCGATCTACCTCTGCATATGCCCTATATATAAGCTTGTTGCATTGCATTGGGAGGTTGTCAGTGTTAGTATAGAGTGAAGAATGTATAGGATCTAGGAAATAGTTAGTTAACACTAGTTATGACCAACTAGGACACTTAGAATAATAATAGGAAATTATACACATTTTGAGTTTAATGACAGATAGGAGATAAATATAGTTCCTATATGTAATCCTAACTGTTTAAAATAAACTCAATTGACCATTGTTTGTATGACTTACGTTGTAAACGGTAGTAACATGTTTCTAATTTCTCAGAAACATGCCGCCTCGCCGTCACAACGAAGATGACTCAAACAATGGGGATGCTAACAACAGTAATGCCAACTCCGGCATACAAGAGTTAGCCACACTTATTTCTGGATTGGTGAGCCAACTGACTCAGGCTAACCAGAACATTAACCAGAATCGAGGTGGTGCAAACCAGACAACTTGCACGTTCAAACACTTCAATTCCTGCAATCCCCTGAAATTTACGGGTGCTGAATCAGCCACTGGTCTGCTGCAGTGGTTTGAGAGTATGGAGAACACCTTCATCAACAGCGAATGCCCTGAGAATCTGAAAGTTCGCTATGCCACCAGTGTTTTCCAAAAGAGAGCACTGACTTGGTGGAATGGGGAAAAGCGAACTAGGGGAGTAGATGCTGCCTTAGCACTGACATGGACAGAGGTCAAGACTCTGATGACCACTGAATTCTGTCCTAGAAGCGAAATGAGGAAGCTTGAGACTGAGTTCTGGGAACTCAAACAAGACAGTGGAGAAAACATCATTTACAATACTCAGTTTCATGAGTAAAGCTTACTGGTACCTCATATGGTGACACCCTTGGAGAGGGCGATTGAGAAGTATATCGGCGGGCTGCCGGTGCAGATTCAGGATACAGTCTATGGGAGCAATCCCAAAACACTTGAGGCTGCAATCCGATTATCTGCAACTCTTACTGATAATCACGTGAGGAATGGAACGCTTACTCGGAAGGGATATAAAAAGACTGACACCAAGGCTGCTGCAAAAGAAGTCAAAACTGAAGTCAAGTCTGAAGCTGCTAGCTCATCCAAAAGTAGCAACAAGAAGAGGAAGACCAGAAACTTCATGGTCACTGCTCCTGCTGCCAAATCTGTGCAGCAATCATCAAACAATTCAACTGCCAGGAATTTCACTGGGAACACTCCTCAGTGTAACACCTGCCGTTATCATCACGCACCAAATTTGCCATGTCGCGTCTGCAACAACTGCGGCAAGTTTGGTCACTTTGCTAATGTTTGTCGGAGTGCACCGCAAGCACAAAGGTTGCAACATGCACCGCTTGCACTGCCAGCTCCTCCTGCACAACCTATTCCAGCTGTACCCGTTCGCCAGGTACCTCAAGCACAGGCAAGAGCCTGTTATGAATGTGGTGAAGTGGGTCACTTCAGAAATCAATGCCCAAAGTTGATCGGGAACAATCAGAGGGTGGCAAGAGGCCGGGCTTTCCAACTGAATGCTCCAGCTGCTCAAGCCAACCAGGATGTGGTCAACGGTACATTTCTGATCAACAACTCTTATGCATCTGTCTTATTTGATTCTGGTGCCGATAGGAGTTTCGTTTCATATGATTTTGAATGCTTGCTTGGTAGAACACGTACATACTTAGATAAACCGTTCAATGTGGAGGTGGCTGACGGAAACACTATTGATATTGACACTATTATCGTTGGATGTACGGTGAACTTAAATGATCACGTTTTCCCAATTGACCTCATACCTATGCATCTTGGTAGCTTTGATGTTATCATAGGCATGGACTGGTTAGCCACCCACAGAGCGGAGAATTTTTTTGTCATGAGAAATATATTCGTATTCCTTTACCTTCGGGTGAAACTTTGAGAATATTTGGAGAAACTGCTAGTAAAGGTCTTAAGCTGATGTCTTGCACTAAAGCACACAAGTACCTTAGGAAGAAATGTATAGCCTTCTTAGCACACATTGTGGAGAAGAAAGAGAAAGAAAAGAGAATTGAAGATGTTCCGGTGATACGAGATTTTCCAGAAGTTTTTCCAGACGATTTACCGGGTCTTCCACCAGAACGTCAAGTTGAGTTCCGAATCGACTTAGTACCTGGTGCGAACCCAGTCGCCAAAGCACCCTACAGA
Source organism: Mikania micrantha (assembly GCA_009363875.1). Taxonomy (NCBI): domain Eukaryota; kingdom Viridiplantae; phylum Streptophyta; class Magnoliopsida; order Asterales; family Asteraceae; genus Mikania; species Mikania micrantha. The sequence goes on from CM018684.1 coordinate 2,034,795, forward strand.
CTTGCGCCTTCGGAGTTGCAAGAATTGGCGAGCCAGCTACAAGAGCTGACTGACAAAGGATTCATTCGCCCGAGCCATTCGCCATGGGGTGCACCGGTCCTATTTGTCAAGAAAAAGGACGGGTCATTCCGGATGTGCATCGACTATCGCGAATTGAACAAGTTGACTATCAAGAATCGATATCCATTGCCGCGTATCGATGATCTCTTCGATCAACTTCAAGGCTCGGCATGGTTTTCAAAAATCGATCTTAGGTCTGGGTATCATCAGCTTCGCGTACATGATGATGATATTCCCAAGACTGCTTTCAGAACGAGATATGGCCATTATGAATTCCTGGTAATGCCCTTCGGCCTTACCAATGCACCTGCGGTTTTCATGGACCTCATGAACCGTGTTTGCAGGCCATACTTAGATAAATTTGTGATCGTATTCATTGATGATATCCTGATTTATTCAAAGACAAAGGAAGAACACGAGAAACACCTTAAGTTGGTTTTGGAGATCCTAAGAGAGGAGCGACTGTATGCCAAATTCTCTAAATGTGAATTTTGGCTTAAAGAAGTTCAATTCTTGGGGCACATAGTCAACGAATACGGTGTTCACGTGGATCCTGCGAAGATTGATGCTGTGAAGAATTGGAGTACACCGAAGACACCCACGGAGATTCGATCATTTCTCGGACTTGCCGGTTACTATCGGCGGTTCATCTCGAATTTCTCCAGGATTGCTGTCCCTCTCACTGCTTTGACTCAGAAGAATAGGCCATACGAGTGGGGACCAAGGCAAGAAGAGGCATTTCAGACCTTGAAGCAGAAACTTTGTGATGCTCCTGTCTTGACACTGCCTGATGGAAATGATGATTTTGTGGTTTATTGTGATGCGTCCAACTTAGGTCTCGGTTGTGTTCTCATGCAACGGGGAAAGGTTGTGGCTTATGCATCGAGACAATTGAAGATTCACGAAAAGAACTACACCACACACGACTTGGAACTTGGTGCAGTCGTGTTTGCTTTGAAGATATGGAGACACTATCTTTATGGCACTAAGTGTGTAGTGTTCACTGATCATAAAAGTTTGCAACATATTCTAAATCAGAAAGAGCTCAATATGAGACAACGGAGATGGGTTGAACTGTTGAACGATTATGACTGTGAAATTCGCTACCATCCTGGTAAAGCGAATGTAGTAGCAGATGCGCTTAGTCGCAAAAGTCAAGTTCAGATTCATAGTGTCTGAGTGCACACTAATCTCCGTAATGATGTTCTCACAGCCCAACAATACTCGTTAGCTCAAGATAACTTGAAAAATGAGATGTCTTGTGGGGCTGAAATCTTATTGGAAACTAAGGATGACGGTTTGATGTATTATTTGAATCGGTTGTGGATACCGAACAGGGGTGATCTGAGGATGCTGATTATGGATGAAGCTCATAAATCTCGTTACTCAATCCATCCGGGCTCTGATAAGATGTATCAAGACCTTAGGGGCTTGTACTGGTGGCCTGGAATGAAGAAGGATATTGCTGAATATGTGTCTAAGTGCCTTAACTGTGCTAAAGTCAAGGCAGAACATCAGCGACCTTCGGGATTGTTACTACAACCAGAAATACCGATGTGGAAGTGGGAGAATATCTCCATGGATTTCATTACTAAACTCCCACGGACCGCGAACGGTAAAGATAGTATCTGGGTTATTGTTGATAGATTGACTAAGTCGGCTCATTTCTTACCGATACGCGAAACTTACCCTGTGCGGAAGTTAGCTCGTATCTACATTGATGAAATCATTAGCGGACATGGTATTCCCCTAAGCATAATATCGGATCGTGATGCTCGTTTCATGGCACGATTTTGGGAATCATTACATGAAGCTTTTGGAACAAGACTGGATCTTAGCACTGCCTATCATCCTCAAACGGATGGTCAGACGGAGCGAACGATTCAGACATTGGAAGACATGTTGAGAGCTTGTGTCATCGATTTCGGTGGCAATTGGGATAGCCATCTACCATTGGTTGAATTCTCGTATAACAACAGTTATCACGCGAGCATTGGTATGGCACCGTTTGAAGCTCTTTATGGCAGGAAATGTCGGTCACCTATTTGTTGGACCGAAGTCGGCGATTCGCAGATTACTGGTCCAGAGATTATTCAGGAAACGACTGACAAGATCCGCCAGATCCGCGACAATCTGTCAGCTGCTCGCAGTCGACAGAAGAGCTACGCGGATAAAAGAAGAAAACCTTTAGAGTTTGAAGTGGGAGATATGGTATTGCTTAAAGTATCGCCTTGGAAGGGCGTTGTACGATTCGGAAAGAAGGGGAAGCTTGCTCCACGATACGTTGGCCCTTTTAAGATCCTTGAACGGATCGGGAAGGTTGCTTACAAATTAGAACTTCCTCCTGAACTTAGTAATGTGCACCCGACGTTTCACGTGTCCAATCTGAGAAAGTGCTTAGCTGATCAGGATCTTCAGGTACCACTCGATGACATTTGCATCGATGATACCATGCACTTTGTTGAAAAACCAGTGGAGATAATGGATCGTGAGGTTAAACAGCTCAAACGCAGTAGAATTCCAATTGTCAAAGTACGTTGGGAATCGAAGCGGGGTCCAGAATTCACATGGGAGCGGGAAGATCAGATGAAGCTTAAGTACCCACATTTATTTACTACGGTCACTCCAAGTTGAATTTCGGGACGAAATTCCTTTAACTAGGGGAGACTGTAACATCACTGTACTTTCGGTTGTCCGTACATCCGTACATCCGTACGATTGTACTGTACGACCGGAGATTTATGAATATTATTGATTATGATATTATTGTTTGACTTTGCTGATATTGTCACTGTTACTGGTATGCATGATTTTATAATATATTATACGCGTAAACCTTGGGAAGTTTAGTTGAAATTTAACTGAACAGACCCATAGAGTTTATCGCAGTGTTATTACTGATGATTATGGATTAATGGTTTGAGAATGGTTTTGGGATGGAATTGGGAGTTTGTTATGTTATGGTTGCTAAACGTAGTCAAGGACACATGGTCATGGTTTATCGAAATAGCGGTGGGACGGTGTAGGGGAGGTTGCGATCTACCTCTGCATATGCCCTATACATATGCATATTTCGGTCTATCATGGATGTGTCAGTGACTTGGTTTAGTGGGTTGTGGTTTGGGAATATAATATTTAAGTTAATAAATAATGAGATTAATAAATACGCGATGTGAGGTTACGGTCATTATTTAAACGCGAATGTTGATTCAGAAATATTAACTTAATAATGTATTCGTGTGGGTGACGATTCACACGAATATAATTATTAAGAATAATATACTGAAACGATATTCCATAAATAATAAATCAAATCGAAATACGTTACGAGCATCGGATTCGCAAAGGTGACGATCTTTACGAATACGTACGCGAGTAACGCGTTTCGACGAGATAATTAAATATTATCAAACGGTATCAATCTAATAAATGAAAACTAAAAACATTTATTAGAAATCACAACTTTAATTATTTTCGAATAATCGGTTAATTTAAATAATTAAATTAACGAAACGTAACGGAATTCGTTTTACAAAATAAATTATTTAAAATCATTTTATTTTAAAACAAAACCCATTTATTTAAATGTTTTACGTGTTAAATATGTTTTGCGTTAAAAACCGAGCACGTTATAATTTTACGCGTAATAAACGAGACCGAGCACACGGGGATCGACCGGACTATAAAAACCATTTATTCTTCTTCTTCCTCATTTGAAAGAATACCCACTCTCTCTCTACACTCTTAATTTCGTCACTTTCTCTCTCTATATCTTCTCTCTAACATATCTCGTTCGTTACCCAACGGATTCAAGAGATCTTGGCGCCCACGCGTTCGTGAGATCGAGGGGAACACGAAGATACCAAGAAAGTTATTAGTTTCTCACGATTTGAAGGTAAGAGATCCATTTTATTTTCGGTTTTGGGTGAAAACCCTATTTCGTTTAAAGATACATGCTTAAATCGGGATTTTGGGTCTTGTAACGTGTTAATCGAATTGATATTGAGTTGAGGGGAACTAGAGACGACCTTAAACCTGTAGGATGCGATGAAGATGATGATGAAACGAGTTGCAGGTACACGAACCTGCAAGGGGTTGGCGAACCCTGGTTCAGCCGCCACCATGGGAACGAACCTTCAAGGGAAGGGAAACCCTAGCCGAACCCTGTTCCAAGATGGCTAAGCTTTGTGGTGACCGAACCCTCTAAGGAATGACGAACCTATTGCATCAGGACTTAGTCGGCCGAACTATACTTTTCAGCCGAACCCATGCACACCCAGCGAACCCTTGGCCAACCTTGGCTCTACGAACCTTTTGGCTTGCTGGCCGAACCATTGCTGAGTGGCGAACTATATGGGCCGAACCCTTTAGCCTGTTGGCCGAACCATATACCCAACGAACCTGTTATTCTCGAACGAACCCTAGTACGACGAACCATGGGGCTGGGTTGAGCTTTCCTAGCCGAACCTTTCCCCTAAGGGGCCGAACCTATGATGATTGGATTAGAGGGTTCGCTGCCCCTAAGGGTAACCGAACAAAGACTCGTGAATTGAATAGGTTAAGGGTAACGGGGAGCAAGAGTCTATATATACATTCATAACTATCTATACCTATATAAAGAACTATACGATCCACCACCTTTTCTCTCGCTATAACATATGGTAGTTTAAAATATGGTGTTACACTTATATGAGACTTTATTGAAAAAGGACTAACATAACATATGGATATTTTACATGCACGTCTGATTAAACTCCAAGTGGATTTTATAAATTAGAGAAAAATGGTGGTGGAATTGAGTAATTGTGGGTGTATGTATGGTTAAGTGGGTGAAGAAGAATATCATTTTCTTTCATGCACCTCTATAGAGAGATACATACGAAATCACGACTTAATTATCATTATTAAATAATTAAAACTAACAAGGTTCAATTACACTTTTATTATGATCAATAATGAAAACCTTCGGTATTGTCATTTAACTTGGAGTCTGATAACTGAGTTAAAGAAAGAATTAAAGTTAAAGAGTGAACATTTAGTTCACTTATTGAAAATAAAACACCTATTCTTATGAATACGAAACTTACTATAATTTCAGATATTTGAGTTACTTTGATTTACTTACGCGAGCGCGCATAATACGAGAACACAGAGTCTAAGGACTGCAGGTGAGTTCTCATAACCTCCCTTTCTTTAAACTGTTTTTGGTTTTAAAACCCGGAGGTGAAACATGTATACCAAAATTAAATATTATTTTGATAACACAAGGTTAATACCTGTTTATCAATATGATATTCACATTTGAAATTATCATTATTATGGGATTATCTCTTATTATTTTATATCCATGTAAACATTGTTATTGACCTAGGTCAATAACAAAGATTACAAGTATTGTCACAAATCCCGAGAATCATCGCTCTTAACTTCGGTTAATTGCTTTGACATCGTGTATTGTCACGTGGATGGTTTCCACATCTGTGAAGCATTGCCTTTGACTTCGGTTATTTGCTTTGGCTTCATGTATTGTCACGTGGTTAGCGACCACTCCATGATTCATGTATCTAACTTATGTTAAATACATAAGGAATCATGTATAGTCACGAACATTGATTGAGAATATGATTGATTGAGTTTGGTTGATTTGTTGTGGATTGATTGCCTATATTTGATTATGATTATTTGTGATTGGCTATGATTGATTTGGTTATGTGGTTATGTGATTGTGTATGTGTTTGGCTGTTGAATTGATGGATGTGTGTTGGATTATCTCATACAGGTATTCATATGGATTTTCTCAAGAAGATCATAAGTTTTATACCCGTTTTAAACAAAGCATTTTATAAAACCATTTTAAGCATAAACTTTCAAACGCATTTTACTAAAACATTTTTAAATATAAAAACTTATGATTACTCACCAACTACTTTTGTAGTTGACACTTGATTTTCTTACATGTTTCAGGTGATGGAGACAAGTAGGATGAAGAGGATGATCTCTTCTATTTTGGACATCATCATCATATAGGATTCTTGGACTTAGTTAATTAACTAAATTTCTGGCGATTAGAGTTTAGTTAGTTTAACTAAATCTTTTGTGTATTTGATGTAATTGATTCATGATGAACATGATTTTTGTGTAATTATTGTGGTTGATTAAATGATATATGATGATATGATTTAGATGCCCATGAGCTTTTGAACAATCTACACATCCCTCGTGGCATCCCGATGATTCCGCCGTCGGTCGGGGTGTTACAATTTCACCATCAAATCACCACTTTCAACCTTTCTGATCGTGTGGATCGCACCAGGGATCATCTCTGCAAGTTCTGATCGTTGTTTTAACCACATATATCCGTCAGATTAGGTAATGATCCGTTTAAACTTTCTGGTTTGATTTTGATTGATTAGATCTTGATTTTGAACGTAATGACATAGTTAGGATTGTTGATTATTGCCTAGATGATGGCTAGGATTGATTATAAACAAAGAACACGAAGTTTTAACGGTTAAATCCTTGTTTTGATCCGTTGTAATGCCCGGTTTGCATGAAACCATACCCATGATTATAATGGTTTAATCTGTTTGATTATAACAATGTAGGTGATTAGTTGGATTAATCCTTGAAATGCAAGGTTAAATCCAAGTGTTTCAAACTAATCACAATCATTAACATACTCATTGGAACGATTATCTGATGTTTATGATAACAGTCAGATTAGTATGTTAAACCTGGTTATTACACCTATTCTGATGCTACATTGTGATATTTCATGATATTTGGGTAATCAATAACAAGGATTGATCATTCCTAAGCCATTAAATTATCTAGAAACTGTTACAGTATTATAATCAACAACATTAACTATTTGATTAATCCGAGATTATTCTGATTAATCAAGAGTGTCATCAATCTTGTACTAGGAATCTAATGCAATGTAGGTTCCTACATTATCATACATTGTATGATATAATACTAAAGTAACCAATTAAACATTTAATATCGGTTTGATGACTTACAAAGCTATGCTTACACATTGAGTCTGTTATTTGTATTCACCAACATTAATTATGTTGACGTTTTATTTTCAAAAACTTTTCAGGTTATAATGAAATATAAAAGAGAATCAAGATTAGAGATTCTTGGCCTATGATCCTTGAATAAGATCTTGTGGTGAAACCATGGAGCAATTGGAGCTATGCCTCCAAGTCATGCATAAACCGGATATTATAAAATGATTCGTAATCATGTGTTGTGAAAATCCGGTTTACTATAAATTGAAATGACGATGTTCATACCTATGCGTATGAAGCTTTATGAAATCCTGAAAAGTCATTTTGAAAAATTATTAACAAACGATGAAAATATGGTTTTTCATACCCACGCGTATGAACTATTTATAAATAATGAAAAACGGTTTTCACATCCATGCATGTGAATTATTTGTAAAATTATGAAATAACGCTTCCGCTTAAAACATATGAAAAAGAGTAATAAACTCTGACCGAGACTGTATTTATCAATGAAACCAATCGGGTCGCAGTGCCCGGGCCGCCGTGCGCCCGGGGTGTGACAGGTTGGTATCAGAGCTCCTGGTTTTAGCGAAATAGGTACTAATGATAGTATCTAAGCTTTAACTGAATTGAGATAAGTGCCTATCAAAGGAAGAGGTTGAATAGTAATGTTGAAATACTATGAATGATTGAAATAACATGATGAATCCTGATGATAGCCTATGAACTAAGTTATGATGAATTACCTTTAAGACTTTGTCAAATATATTAGTTCGTCGACAATGTCTATAAATCTAAATAATAGCGAACCTTGTACAAATACACGTGGGTGAAAGTGAACACGCGGATATTATTGAAACCATGACTCAGAATACTGAGATACAATGGATGATTGTAGAATAAATAAAAGATGCGATTATGTCAATAATTGCTATAAAAAAAACAAATGAAAAATTCGAATCTCAAAAAAACAATAACAAAAGAAAACGATGCATCTAAAATGAACAATGAAAATTAAGAAGCTTCTAGTTTGAAACAATTCAAAACTAAGAAATGTTAGTATAAAACATTCCACTATTGTAAACCTCCTAAGTTCACTGGAACGAAAGGAGCTGTCGTAGCATTAAGATGTATAGAAATATTGAGGCGGTACTTGCTATCAGCAAATGCGCCGATGAAGATATGGCTGTATATACTTTGAATTTCATTTAAAGATGTAGCTTTAGAATGAGGGAATTCTATTATTCAAACCAAAGGAAGAATCAATGCGTATACAATGACTTGGGAAAGTTTTCAAGATCTCGTAACTTGGAAATTTTGCCAATGAATAAGAAAGAACAAATCGAGCGGAAATTCCGGAGCCATCGCATGGTCGGTGCTGGCCATCGGGATGCACTTCTTATTATTATGAATATTGTCGATTGGTGCCAAGTCTTTTGACACCATAATCAAACCTTATATGTCTCTATATTTGAGGACTCGTAAGTGAAATTCGTGATACGGTCAAGATGATGATGCCTTAGACCATCGATTCAGTTATGGAATTGGTAGATCATTCATTGGATGAAGACCAAAGAAAGAAAATGATGTCGTGCTTTAAATTCAAGGAACAAGGACTCTACTTAACTGATTATCCTAAACTTAACAAAGAAAGTGAAATTAGCTAGGCTGGTATTTCAGTAGCAAAAGCTGATCCAAATGCAAACAAGACAACTTCAGCTTTTGTTCTTAATGCAGAAGAAGCTAAGGATATGATGAATGTCATTACCAGTATGCTTATTATCAATAATATTTGCTAAGGTTTTGTTGATTCATGAGCAAACCAAAATTTTATTACTTATTAATTATGTAAGCTTTCAAATGAACCACTAGTGAAACTAGATAAACCTTATCTGGTAGAAAATGCTAATGATGATCTTGTTAAGATAAAAGAGATTCTAGTAAACTGTAGGATCACTTTCTTTGACACACGATATTCCTGTGAAACTATTGTCTATGGTACTATCAAGCTTCGATACGGAAATCAGAATAGATTTTTTTTTTAGCTACATACCAAGCATGTATCTTGTGCGATACAAAATTCACAGAAGTCTGTGTTCCAACAGGAGGAAAATAGAGGATTAAGGGTGATAAGTCAACGAATCATGTTGGAATCATTTATATGATCAAAGCTAGTAAGTTTATGAAGCTTGTTTAGCTTACCTAATCTCAATCACTAGTAATGATTAAGAAAAGAAGAAGCTGGAAGACATACATGTTGTATCAGATTTTCCTGACGTATTTCCATATGAATTGCTTGGTATACCACTATAACGAGCAATAGAATTTAATATCAATTTGTTACTAGTTGCGACTCCAATTGCTAAATCTTCTTATAGATTGGTATCGACTAAAATGAAAGAGATCAAGAAACATTTAGACGAGCCATTGGCTTAAAGGTTTTATTCAACCTAGCTCATCACCTTGAGGAGCTCCAATATTATTCGTTAAGAAGAAAAATGAGTTGATGCGGATGTGCATTCACTATAGAGAGCTAAATAAGGTGACTATCAAGAATTAGTATCCACATCTACGAATTGTTGATTTGTTCGATCAACTTCAAGGAGCTTATCATCTTTCGAAAATCGATCTTTAAACAAGATATCATCAGTTGAGGGTTGAGGAAGAAAATATTCCTAAAACTACTTTTCGTATAAGGTATGGACATTATGAGTTCACTGTTATACCTTTTGTACTTACTAATGTTCCAGCTGCCTTTATGGACATGATAAATCAAACTCAAACCTTTTTGCAGGTAAACAGTAATCGTCGGTGAGGAAATACTTTTGGAGTACTTGCACTTGAATAATTAGTTTTGTAATTAAACAGATTTAGCTGTAATGTAATTGTGATTGCGACAACCCGGTAATGTAATTATTTTAAGTTTATCTGTGTGCTTGTGATATCGGATCAAGTAAGTCACCCCTCACTTCTGAGACATCACCACTATGCTTCCGCAACCATTTCAGTGATATCATACACGAGGTGACGAGAGGTGGGGTGTGACAGTTAAGTTAGCCAAAAAGTTGGCTAAATAATAAAAATATTATAATATATTATAATTGATCTTTATCAGTTTTTAACAAAACTTAAGTCGACACATAGAGAAAAAATGAGATAATCCTAACCGTGTACTCAAAATTTTATAAAGAACGCTATTTTAAAAATTATATGAGAAAAACAAAATTTGAATTAAATTATTTACAATAATATTAATATAATAATTATTAAAATATGAAAATATCAAGAAAGGTGCACGTGTGAAGTGTATGTTAAAGTGTGATGTGTAAATCAAAGAAGATAAATATTAGCTTATCTTCAAAATTTCAATTGAAATTCACATATACATGTGTTGAAAGTTCTACAAACAAATGCTTTTCATCTCAAACCAAACAGCAAGCGACATACGAACCGTCATTCACAATCTTGCTTTGTTTTAGTTACGATCGTTACGATTAAGGTAAGATCTTGATCATCTTGATATATAATCTTGGTTCCGGTTAATGAGTTTATATTGTTTTCTTTTTACCATTCGGGTTAAGTTTTGGATATGAAAAGTTTATCAAAACAAACGAGAAACAATGTTAGATTATGATTGGATTGGGTATGTGTTTATGATTATTTGTCTGTTAAGTTTATTGAGAATTCTATGGTGCTGGTTTATTTCAAAACCTTTTGAAATGTTTCAAATGATTCATAATAAGTTTTCTTTTAACCGTAAAACATATTAATTGATTTTGAATTTATGATATATATATATCAAGAATGAAAATGTTACATGTAGTTAAAAAAAAGAAAAAAAAGAAAAACAAAAACAAAACGTAAGCATACTTATTTGGAAATGGATTTTGTAGTTATGATTTGAGAACAAAATAAAATCAATTGGAAGAACTAGATCAAATGGTTTGAATCCAGGTGATAGCTGGGAGGTAATGGGTTCAAAACACTCATAGACCATTTTATTTAGAATTAAATTGAACTAGAATTGAAAAGTTTAGTAAACTATATATAACTTCAAAACCATTTTACCAATAAATGAGAATTTGGCACACCACAAGTTTAGACTACGAGTTCAATTTCATTTCAAAATTCATATTATTATTATTATTATTATTATTATTATTATTATTATTATTATTATTATTATTATTAAACATTTATGTTTGAAAACGTTTTAATTGTTAAATTAAGAAATGAACAAATATTTATAAACAAAAATAAATGACTTAACAAAATAAACCGATTCGATCGGTTAAATGTTAAAAGGTCCAAATCATCAAAATTTAACCGATCACGTATAATAATTAATTTGTTTATACTAACGTTAAATTTAAACAAAAACACAGATTTCAGAATCGTCAGAAAATTTGATTACGGCCATATTTATCTGATTTCTTGCTGATAAAATTGCTACGACTAAGGTACGGATTCTGTTTATTTAACTCATAGTATTAATTCTGTTGTCCGTTAATGTACGGATTTTATACCTTTGCCTCATAGTATTTCCTATTCTGTAATCCGTTTCTGTAATCATTAAATTTTATTCATAGTATTTCCTATTCTGTAATCCGTTTCTGTAATCATTAAATTTTATTTATGTATTGTTCTGATTTCTGATTGCCACGATATGATATCGTGTTTCCCTGTTTCGCTTATCATGCAATAAATCTAAATTATGTTGTACTCATTATTGCATGATCCGATTATGAGATTATTTGGTAGTTTATCTACCCTACTGAACATACTGAACTTTCTGTACTCTGTTACCCGAGCATGCCCCTACCTGTAAGGATGATTACAGGCCCTTCATGGCGGCAACCATGATGTGGAACCATCCGTGACGGTTAGTTGAGTTCACGGCGTCTCCATAAGTACTCTGATAGTACACTGTGCACCTACTGAATTCTGGGGAGGCGTATGGACTGGTCCTAGGATAAAATTTAAACTATACCTTTTTGATTTCTGGGGGATAGTGAAGTGTATGCCAACACTAACTATCTCATGTGTCTGGTAAGCGGGAGTAGCTACCCGTGAACCTTACACTATTATATGTACAGTCGGCTCGTGGTACATTCTGATTCTACTAATTATGACTTACAATATAACTTGTGTTATTGTTTCTGAAAGGTTATGTTTTATCAAAGTCAGACCACTGTTTACAGTTATGTTTCTGTTACTGCTCTGTTATTGATTTCTGCTTCTAACCATGATTCTGATTATCTTCACCATCTTTTAAATTTCTTTTAATTACTGTTGTTTGTCCGTTATAGAGCATTCTTTGGCTCAACCGTATTTGTTTTTGTGGTGTTTATCTGTATTGTGTAGGTAATCAAGGAAATCAGGTGGGGAACTTCTGAGAGTAAAATCGGAGCTAAATCTGGATACTTTTTATCTGTAATAAATGTGATGATCAATACTTAAAACTTAAATAGTTGTTTTGTTATGTTTAATTAGTAACTTAAGACTTATGTATTTATGTATACGTGACACGTCAGCCCTGAATCGAGTTGGGGTGTCGCAGCTATGGAATCAGAGCTAAGGCTCTTTCCTGTCGAAAACTTGAACTAAATAAGTAAGACATGTGAGGTTAATGGGTAGCCATCGGGTTAGGATTTTAATTTTCCAACATATTATTTTGTTTTCCTAAATCGATTAATTTCATTATAGATGACTTCTGAAAATACGCAAACTGATCCTGTGATTACTGCTGCTATTAATCGAACATTCTCGGAACAACTTCCAAATATGTTGGAGACAATCATGGGACGGTTAAATCATAGCCAGAATAATTCAATTCCTCCTCCACCGTATCCACCTCCTCATATTCCAGATCCTCCACCGTTTGATCCCGAAACTCATGTATACAACACGACCTCAGAAATTCATACGTGGCTGACTAGATTTCAGAAACAAAAGCCACGATCTTTTAGTTTTGCCCCTGATCCTATGGATGCATGTAACTGGATTATGCACATAGAGAAGATTTTTGAGGTTTTGGGTGTTGAGGAACAATATAAAGCAAGGCTTGCAGCGTTCCTGGTGGAGAGGGACTAAGCATGCACATGGCAGAGATGTATATGCAGCGATGTTGGCTTGGAATGAATTCAAAGAAATATTTTATCGGCAATACTTCCTAACCTCTCATCAAGAAAAGTATTATCGGGAGTATGCCACCATTGCTCAGAGAGATGATGAGCCGATGAGGGAGTTCATGGCTCGATTTACAAGGTTAGCTAGTTTCCTGGGAGATGCAGCAGGAAATCAACAAATGCAGGCTAACAAACTGAAATGGGCAGTGTGTGAGAAGGTTAGGAAAATGATAGTGATGATGAAATTTAATAACATCACTGAAGTTGCTGATGCTGTTCAGACTCTTGAGTTGGCTGAACAAGTAAAACCATCTGGAGAAAGTAAAAAGAGAGATCGTGAAGTTAATAGCGTTTCGTATTCTGGACAACCATCATCCCAAACTTCTTATTCAAAAATCTATAAACCAAAATTCAATCATAATCAATATTCTGGGTATAACCGTAATCAGTTTCAACAACATAACTCTCAACCATTTCGGTTTGGTTTTCCTAAGCCACCTCAAAACAAACCGAACCAGAATCGAGCTCTAGTGCCTCATGTCAACAATCGTGCTCAACCACTGAATCAATACCCAAATCCACCTCCACCATGCGCCACTTGTGGTAAACCTCACCGAGGCATATGTCGTTTTACCAGAGGTTTATGTTTTAGATGCGGACAAATCGGTCACTTGGTTAAGGATTGTCCTCAGCCGGATACGCGGGCTAATATTGGCGGAAACCCTGGTAGAACTACTACTGGAGGAAGAGTCTTTGCACTGACTGCACACGAAGCTGCAAAGACACCAGGTGCGAATTTCTGTAAAGTTAAATTTCTGTAATATATCTATGTTAATTAGGTTTAATTATCTGTAATTAAACGTGTCTTACCTAGTTAGTACTGATTTAGGTATCATTTCCGGTACCCTTCGTTATGGCGTCCATGACATATATGTGCTATTTGATACGGGCGCTACACATTCGATAGTGTCTAATCTTTTTACTAAGTACCTCATGATTACACCGACTATTCTGGAACCTAAACTGGTTATTACCACTCCTTTTGGAGATTCGATTCCTATTTCACACATGTTTTGCGATTGTCCGATTCAGATCGAATCTATTTTCCGAAAGGCTGATTTATTTCCGATGCAAATAAATGATTTTGACATGATTCAGGGTATGGATTGGTTATCCAAGCACCGAGTCACCATAGATTGTCAAACACGTCGTGTACTCTTTGGCGATCCGATGAGTCCTTTGCTTGTTTATCAAGGAACTCAACCACGTAAACCTCTGAAAATAATCTCAGCTCTCAAAGCTCAAAAGTTTTTATCACATGGTTGTGTCGGATTTTTAGCTTCAGTAAAAGTTGATTCTGAAAATGAACTTAGCATTTCAGATCATCCCATTGTTTGTGAATTTCCTGACGGTTTTCCTGATAAATTACCCGGTGTTCCACCTGATCGTGAAGTTGAATTCACGATTGATCTTGTCCCTGGTGCGGAACCAATTTCCAAAGCACCTTATTGTATGGCACCAACAGAACTTAAGGAGTTGAAGGAACAATTAGAAGAATTATTGGATCTAGGATTCATTCGACCAAGTGTTTCTCCATGGGGTGCACCAGTATTATTTGTTAAGAAGAAAGATGGCACAATGAGATTGTGTATAGATTATCGTGAACTCAATAAGATTACCATCCGCAATCGATATCCTTTGCCGCGCATTGATGACTTGTTTGATCATCTTCAAGGTACAAAGTGCTTTTCAAAAATTGATTTGAGGTCTGGTTACCATCAATTAAAAATCAAGGAGATATTTCCAAATCTGCTTTTCGTACTCGATATGGCCACTATGAGTTTGTAGTGATGCCATTTGGATTAACCAATGCTCTAACCGTGTTCATGGATTTGATGAACCGAGTATTTCATGACTTTCTTGACAAGTTTGTCATCGTATTCATTGATGATATTCTTGTATACTCTAAAAGTAAGAAAGAACATGAAGAACATCTGCAAGCAGTACTTGAAATCTTACGGCAGAAGAAACTATATGCAAAGTTTTCGAAGTGCGATTTTTGGCTTAACAAAGTTGCATTTTTAGGTCATGTAATTTCTGCTGAGGGAATCATGATGGACCCAGCAAAAGTTGAAGCGATTACAAAATGGCCGACACCTACCTTGGTTACAGAAATCCGAAGCTTTTTAGGCCTAGCAGGCTATTATCGTACATTTGTCGAAGGATTCTCGAAGATCGTTTTACCTCTTACACAACTGCTAAGAAAAGGAGTGAAGTATTCTTGGAATGATGAACGTGAGAAGAGTTTCCAAGAATTGAAGAAAAGATTGGTATCTGCACCGATTCTCAGTTTACCTTCGGGCACAGGCGGCTACCAAATTTATAGTGACGCTTCTAAGAAAGGATTAGGTTGTGTGTTGATGCAACATGGTAAGGTTATTGCTTATGCTTCTCGGCAATTGAAACCTTATGAGGTTAATTATCCAACCCATGATCTTGAGTTAGCAGCTGTTATTTTTGCATTAAAGATCTGGAGACATTACTTATACGGAGATTCTTGTGACATTTTCACCGATCACAAGAGCTTGAAGTATATCTTCACTCAAAAAGAGTTAAACATGCGTCAGAGGCGTTGGTTGGAATTGTTGAAAGATTATGATGCAAATATTCAATATCATCCTGGAAAGGCTAATGTTGTTGCCGATGCCCTTAGCCGGAAAAGTTCTGGAATGTTATCATCTTTTCAATTACAACGAGAGATTATTAATGATCTTGAAAGACTGAATACTGGCTTTCAAATAGGTAACTCAGATGGGTACCTTGCCAAATTTCAGATCGAGTCTGATTTAATTTCTCGAATTAAAGAAGCTTAAAAAGAAGATGGTGAGTTGTGGGCGATAACAGAGAATTTAGAGATAGGTAAACAATCTGAGTTCAGGATAGATGAAAACGGAGTTATATGGTGTGGTAAAAGACTATGTGTTCCTGATAACGCAGCACTTCAGGAATCACTATTATCTGAGGCACATAGTTCACCATTTTCTATTCATCCTGGATCAACGAAGATGTATCGAGATCTTCGGCAACATTTCTGGTGGAACGGAATGAAAGAAGACATAGCAAAATACGTCAGTTATTGTCTTACTTGTCAACAAGTAAAGATTGAACATCAACGAGCAAGTGGTCTACTTCAGCCACTTGATATTCCATTATGGAAATGTGATGATATTTCTATGGATTTTGTTACCGGACTACCGAAGACATTAAGGAAGAAAGATGCTATATGGGTCATTGTTGACAGATTGTCCAAGTCTGCTCATTTTCTTCCTTTCCAGCAAGGACATTCGGTTAACAAGTTATCCGAAATATTTACGCAAGAAATTGTCAGATTACACGGTACTCCAGTTTCTATCATATCGGATCGAGATCCAAGGTTCACGTCTCATTTCTGGAAAGGTCTACAGTTTGCTTGGGGTACTAGACTGAGGTTTAGTACTGCTTTTCATCCTCAAACTGACGGTCAATCAGAACGTACAATTCAGACACTCGAAGACATCTTGCGAGCGTGTGCCTTAGAGTGTACGGGAAACTGGGATGAGTACTTGTGTTTAGTTGAGTTTGCCTACAATAATAGTTGGCAAGCTAGTATCGCCATGGCACCATTTGAACTATTATACGGTCGTAAATGCCGAGCACCAATCTGTTGGGACGAAGTCGGGGAGAAAACAATTGAAGGACCCGAACTTGTCCAGATTACCAATGAGAAAGTTACCATCGCTCATGAACGTTTAAAAGAAGCTCAAAGTAGACAAAAGAGTTATGCGGATAAACATCGACGTACATTAGAGTTTAATGTTGGTGATAAAGTATTTCTCAAAGTTTCACCTTGTAGAGGTGTTCGTCGTTTCGGACTTAAAGGAAAACTTAGCCCAAGGTTTATCGGACCATTTGAAATTCTGGAACGAGTTGGCGAAGTTTCGTATCGTTTAGCATTACCACCGCAACTGTCTCACGTACATAATGTTTTTCATGTATCGTTATTGCGTGGGAATAATTATCATCCTCTACACATAGTTAATTATCCAATTTCGGATATCCATGAAGATCTATCATACGAGGAAGTACCAAAAGCGATTCTCGACCATCAAGAACGAGTTATGCGCAGAAAAACAATCCCGTTTGTTAAAATCCTGTGGAAGAACCATTCTGAACATGAAGCGACCTGGGAGTTAGAGGATATGATTCGCTCGCAATATCCGTATTTATTTGAGTCTTAAATTATGTGCGATTGTCTACTTTATTGTCTGTATTAATTATCTGTTTCTGTAAGATGTCATCTGAAATTCTGTAATAAAATCAGCACTAAGTTTTTAGTAGACGAATAAGTCGATGTATCTGAAAATAAATTATTCTGCACACAATGAAATTTCGAGGATGAAATTTTTATAAGAGGGATAGAATTATAATACACGTAAATAATAATAATAATAATAATAATAATAATAATAATAATAATAAATAAACCATAACTAAAGTATATAATATAAACGATCATTTGAATTATAATATCTCGTCTAATGAATAAAATAGTTTAGTTTATAAAATACGATTATTTGAAAGTATATGAGTAAAAATGAGCGTTCAAAATTTTAACGTTCGTTTAAACACATAGGCTGGGTAAAACGAATATTAGAAATAATTGATGTCTAAACAATCGTTAAGTTAGCCAAAAAGTCTGCTAAATAATAATAATATTAAAATATATTATAATTGATCTTTATCAGTTTTTAACAAAACTTAAGTCGACACGTAGAGAAAAAATGAGATAATCCTAACCGTGTACTCAAAATTTTATAAAGAACGTTGTTTTAAAAGTTATATGAGAAAAACAAAATTTGAATTAAATTATTTACAATAATATTAATATAATAATTATTAAAAATATGAATATATCAAGAAATGTGCACGTGTGAAGTGTATGTTAAAGTGTGATGTGTAAATCAAAGAAGTTAAATATTAGCTTATCTTCAAAATTTCAATTGAAATTCACACATACATGTGTTGAAAGTTCTACAAACAAATGCTTTTCATCTCAAACCAAACAGCAAGCGACATACGAACTGTCATTCACAATCTTGCTTTGTTTTAGTTACGATCGTTACGATTAAGGTAAGATCTTGATCATCTTGATATATAATCTTGGTTCCAGTTAATGAGTTTATATTGTTTTCTTTTTACCATTCGGGTTAAGTTTTGGATTTGAAAAATTTATCAAAACAAACGAGAAACAATGTTAGATTATGATTGGATTGGGTATGTGTTTATGATTATTTGTCTGTTAAGTTTATTGAGAATTATATGGTGCTGGTTTATTTCAAAACCTTTTGAAATGTTTCAAATGATTCATAATAAGTTTTCTTTTAACCGTAAAACATATTAATTGATTTTGAATTTATGATATATATATATCAAGAATGAAAATGTTACATGTAGTAAAAAAAAAAGAAAAAAAAGGAAAAAAAAAACAAAACGTAAGCATACTTATTTGGAAATGGATTTTGTAGTTATGATTTGAGAACAAAATAAAATCAATTGGAAGAACTAGATCAAATGGTTTGAATCCAGGTGATAGTTGGGAGCTAATGGGTTCAAAACACTCATAGACCATTTTATTTATAATTAAATTGAACTATAATTGAAAAGTTTAGTAAACTATATATAACTTCAAAACCATTTTACCAATAAATGAGAATTTGGCACACCACTAGTTTAGACTACGAGCTCAATTTCATTTCAAAATTCATATTAATATTATTATTATTATTAAAAATTTATGTTTGAAAACGTTTTAATTGTTAAATTAAGAAATGAACAAATATTTATAAACAAAAATAAATGCCTTAATAAAATAAACCGATTCGATCGGTTAAATGTTAAAAGGTCCAAATCACGAAAATTTAACCGATCACGTATAAGAATTAATTTGTTTATACTAACGTTAAATTTAAACAAAAACACAGATTTCTGAATCGTCAGAAAATTTGATTACGGCCATATTTATCTGATTTCTTGCTGATAAAATTGCTACGACTAAGGTACGGATTCTGTTTATTTAACTCATAGTATAAATTATGTTGTCCGTTAATGTACGGATTTTATACCTTTGCCTTATAGTATTTCCTATTCTGTAATCTGTTTCTGTAATCATTAAATTTTATTTATGTATTGTTCTGATTTCTGATTGCCACGATATGATATCGTGTTTCCCTGTTTCGCTTATCATGCAATAAATCTAAATTATGTTGTACTCATGAGAGGCCCCAAATCCCAGGAGCCCCCTCGGTTGGCGAACATCAAACCCATAGTTCTTAAACCATAATTAGAATACTATAGCAGCGAAATCTAAGGTGATTACATAAAATAAGGTACACATATTAAACACACGTTAAAACATAACCCACTCTTCTAACAGTTATATAATACAGCCAGTCTATGCCAGGGTAGTATTCAACATATGCCTCGAGCCGTCTTGTCATCTCTTCCAAACTACTCAACCTGTTATGCATGTAAAACAAGTTAGCTTTAAGCTGGTGAGTTCTAAGTTATATATTTTTTTTTACAAATCTTTAATTCTTCATATCATCACATAACATACTTTGAATACATAACATACCTGTAATCATAACGTAAATACATTTCATACCCATCATCATAACATCAATCACATTGTGCAGAAAATTTAGCCTGAGCTACTGACCGAAGTCAGCTTGCTTGTGCAGCACAAGACTCTATAACTATCAACCCGAAGTCAATAACTCATACATTGTCACACCCTTGTCGTTGCGGAAGCGTACCGTGTGACTTTCAAGGTTCAACAGTCATTGTTTATAACAAAATACACATATGTTTCTATATTACAAACCCATGTTACAACTACATTAGCCACAAGCCTAATGTAATAGTAGTTTTAACTGAGTTTCACACACACATATATATAATGCTATTACACATATATACTACGCTATGTATCACGCTGTTGAGTCTATCTCTCATAGACTCTACAATAGGTCTCCAAAGATTGAGCTCCCAGCTCCACCCCTGTATCATTATGCATTTGAGAAAACATGATTTTAAAACAATCAGCATATTGCTGGTGAGTTCACAAGTTTATTTATCAAAACGTATGTAATGTATCCAAACAATTCAAATGTTTTCATAAAATAAGTTAAATAATATTCATGTCCCAAACTGGGTGTAAAACATTGGTATCCAGTGCGAACATTGTTCCTTCCCACAATGTCGTGTTTAGTTCCCGACCAACTGTCCAATTATAACTCCTGGGCTCCCGTAACCGAGCTGACGAGTTCAGTGTTTGCCCCTTCCCAATGTCCTTGTCGCAAGACATTGTGTGTTTAGCCTTATTGAGCGCCCGCTCGACATCCAGTCGTGGTTTTAGCTACGAACCACGGGCGAGGATTGTCAATCACAAATAGAATCTATTCTCAATAATCACGCCCCCCCACGGTTAACGGTTACAGAATAGGGGACAAATGTGTAACCCGTGAAATAATGACAAATTTGGTCATATGTTTCGCCCCACTTTCACGTGTTTCAACCAAATGTTTTACAACGCTTTCGTTTTCTTGTTTCACAAAGTGTTTCAAAAGTGTTTCACAAAATGTAACGAAAGCGTTTCAGAGTTCAATCTGATCAAATCAGGTATCATGTTTCACAAAATGTATCAAAAGCGTTTCAGAGTTCCACCTGATCTAATCAGGTTTCATGTTTCACAAAATGTATCAAAAACGTTTCAGAGTTCCACAAAAAAAATCAGGAAGTTTCAAATAAGTATTTATGTTTTCTCATTCCCCGAGTTTCAAGAGCCAAAATAGAGAAAAAGGGGAAGTGAACTCACCTGAGTTGATTCAAATCAGTAACAATGCACAACGTTCGTATCACTAGTTCTTGAACTCTAAACCTGTATGTTATTAGAGTTCTATGAGTTACTTAAGCTTAATCTGACTCTCTGAACTTTCCTTAGTTTAATATCTCACAACGTGTGTTAACTGAGAACCTATAATGATTTAGGTTCTTATTAAGAAACTTATAACTTGTTGGTTTAATCAGGACATTTCCAGATTAACCAAATTAGTATTGTTGTTGATTATATCACCAAAACAGTTTCTCAATGGATTCCAGGTTTAGAAATAGTTAATCCTTGTCATTGATCATTCCAAAGAATGATCAGGACAACCACAACCATTGTTATAATCAAATGGTTAAAACCATTATGATCTATGAGATGGTTTCATGATAATCAGATATTATAACGGATCAAAACAAAGATTTCACCGTTAACCTGTCGAGTTCTTGATTTCTAACTATTCCTAGCCATCATCTAGGCAATAATCAACAACAATAACCATGATATCACTATTAAAATCTAGATCTAATACATATATTATCAAACTAATAGAAGAGGTCGAATAGTTACCCTTTAGAACGGATTTCTCGGATGAAAACGATGATCAGGACTTGTAGAAACGTTCCCTAACTTGATCCGGATGTTTGGATGGCTTCAAAACTGAGATTTGGGGGTTAAAATTCGATCTGGTGCGTTTAAAAGTCGAAAATATTAACTAGAAATGAGTTCTGATCATGAAAAGCAGATTTTTATGCGTGCTGCTTCCGTCGCATACCGCGGAGGATTTAAAAGGGTTCCTTCGCGTACCTCCACCGCCTTAGTTAGTTTTCAATTTTGTTTTCGCGATTCCGGGAGCATACGAACTCCGTTTTACGCGCCGTTTTCGCCCACGTTCACGATTTTTCGAGCTCTTTCCAATCATTATAATTTCAAGACCTGAAAAGTTCAAAATATATGATCTCTTATTTAACGCTATATTCGAATCAGTGTATCTTGAAATCGGAGTCTCGTTTCGAAATTTCGCTTACACTCATTTTCATTATTTTTGAGTTATAATTCTAACATGGAATTTGTGAATTGTCACATACATGCATAAGATTTCCTCAACTGGCGACACACAGTCGGCATGCTTGTGTTTCCACAAGACTCTTTAACCATCAACCGAAGTTGACGGCTTATACCGGTACAAGACTTCTTTACATACATCATTCATACATAACATGGTTTAAATCATTTAAACCATCATCATCATAAACAGTTCCTCGCACCGCAGTGCCCAAGTTTTGCCCAACCGCAGCCAGCAAAACCTCATTTCCTAGTCAACCTCGGTCGAGACTTTTAAAAATCATTTCTTTCTCAACCGCAGTTGAGACTTTAAACATTCTTTACACCTTAGCTGAGGCTCTTAAAATCATTTACTTCTCAACCACAGTTGAGCCTTAAAACCATTCTTTATCTAAAAACATTCTTTTACCTTACCATAATCAGGTTGAAATCAATTTCATACAATAACTTTATAACATGCATACCAGCCCAAAATAATAAAACATTTAAAACAGGGCTACAAAGAACTCACTTGATGTCCTACGGTAGCAAGATCACTCACCAACTGGTGCTAATGGTGTAATTCTGCATTGGTTTACGTTTAATAAGTTATTTATGTCTTAACTTACTGATTAAATCTTTCTGAACGTCTAATGTCAAAGACATTGCCTTGATAGTCAGAATAATCTCGGATTAATCAAATAGTTAATGTTGTTGATTATAATGCTAAAACAGGTTCCTAAACAGATTAATGGCTTAGAAATGATCAATCCTTATTATTGATTACCCATATATCATGAAATATCACAATGTAGTATTAGAATAGTTTAATAACCATGTTTAACATACTAATCTGACAGTTATCATAAACATCAGATAATCGTTCCAATGAGTATGTTAATGATTGTGATTAGTTTGAAACACTTAGATTTAACCTTTGCATTTCAAAGATTAACCAAACTAATCACCTACATTGTCATTATAAAATGGATTAAACCATTATAATCATAGTTGTGATTTCATGCAAACCGGGCATTACAACGGATCAAAACAAGGATTTAACCGTTAGAACATCATGTTCTTCATTTATAATCAATCCTAGCCATCATCTAGGCAATAATCAACAATACTAACTATGTCATTACGTTCAAAATCAAGATCTAATCAATTAAAATCGAACTAGAAGGTTAAAACAAATTATTACCTAATCTGACTGAGTTTTGACTGCAAAACAATGATCAGCACTTGTAAACACGATTCCTGGTGCGATCCGTGGAGTTTGGAAGCTTCAGATTTGAGTTTAGATGGTTAAAAATTCGAATTCTTGCGTCTGAAGATGGAGCAGGTTGGAGAGATAAAAATTTTAAACTTCTGCATGCATTTTAATGAAGAAATCTGATCCACTGCACCGCCTCACTCGTCGCGTACCGTGAAGGGGTTCAAAACAAGGCTTCGCGTACCGCGAAGAAATTCGGAAGAATCTCAGATATTTTGGTCCATCGCGTACCGCGAAGAATCCTCAACCTAGCCTTAGCGTACCGCGACGAGCCTAGAAGTTTAATACTTAGAAATTTTTCTTCGTTTTTCGATTCCGGACTATCCTTAACTCCGTTGTGTACACGGTTTTCGCCCACGTTCATCATTTCTCGCATACAATCAACCTGTAGTAATTTCAATCGTCACATCAACGTGGATTTCTAGAATGATCAAAGGTGCTAAATCTTTGGTTGTTACAACTCATTATTGCATGATCCGATTATGAGATTATTTGGTAGTTTATCTACCCTACTGAACCTACTGAACTTTCTGTACTCTGTTACCCGAGCATGCCCCTACTTGTAAGGATGACTACAGGCCCTTCATGGCGGCAACCATGATGTGGAACCATCCGTGACGGTTAGTTGAGTTCACGGCGTCTCCATAAGTACTCTGATAGTACACTGTGCACCTACTGAATTCTGGGGAGGCGTATGGACTGGTCCTAGGATAAAATTTAAACTGTACCTTCTGATTTCTGGGGGATAGTGAAGTGTATGCCAACACTAACTATCTCATGTGTCTGGTAAGCGGGAGTAGCTACCCGTGAACCTTACACTATTATATGTACAGTCGGCTCGTGGAACATTCTGATTCTACTAATTCTGACTTACAATATAACATGTGTTATTGTTTCTGAAAGGTTATGTTTTATCAAAGTCAGACCACTGTTTACTGTTATGTTTCTGTTACTGCTCTGTTATTGATTTCTGCTTCTAACCATGATTCTGATTATCTTCACCATCTTTTGAATTTCTTTTAATTACTGTTGTTTGTCCGTTACTGAGCATTCTTTGGCTCAACGGTATTTGTTTTTGTGGTGTTTATCTGTATTGTGTAAGTAATCAAGGAAATCAGGTGGGGAACTTCTGAGAGTAAAATCGGAGCTAAATCTGAATACTTTTTATCTGTAATAAATGTGATGATCAATACTTAAAACTTAAATAGTTGTTTTGTTATGTTTAATTAGTAACTTAAGACTTATGTATTTATGTTTTAAATACATTTGGGATTGTTGCATTTACTTCTGATTCTGTATACGTGACACGTCAGCCCTGAATCGAGTTGAGGTGTCGCAAAAATGCTATCTAATTATACGAATTTATAAAAAAAAGTGAATATGATGCCGTTGAGAATCAGAATAATTAAGACTAAGTTTTAATTGAAAAAAAAATCTCTTTAAAATACCTCCAACTGAAATCATCTAAAATTATTTTTGAAAGATTATATTAAATCTGTTGTTACCAAAAGTTCAACAATCCCCACTTTTTCTTAAAATCATTGGAACCCACTTACGTGGTAGACCTACCGGTCTCTCCAATACCCGACTGATCGAGGGGAACAGGTAAAGTGCAAGGAAAATTGCTCCAATGAGGATTCCACTTATACCATGAAATTCGCATATGATGGAATAGAAGCAGAAAATTTACCCCATTTTTATTAGTTGTTAGCCTTTTGAAAAAAAAAATCAATTCCTATATGAACAATACGTTGAAAGATTAAAAGAAACTACTAATTAAAAGAATAAAATTAAATTTTGTATGCAAAAAGTTATGTTTGAGCAATAAAAGGTTTAAAGTATCATGTTTGAATATTAACTTAATTTAAAATACATTTTTCTTTAAATATGATAAAACATCAAAATACCTTTTAACTTTCTAAATAATCAAAGTCAAATAGTTTTTTAGTTATCTTACCGTTACTTAACGAAAAAGGTAATAGAAGTTTACAAATTTAAAGCATAAATCCAAATTTGTTACTTTAAAATTTAAACCTTTAATATCAAACATGTTATTTTCTATATTGTTTGTAATTAACTCTAATTTTAATTAAATGACTTCGTATAGTGAGCTTGCCATATAAGTTTCGCTAAATACTTAAATAACAATATATTCATTTTTTGTTATATAAAAAAAACTTCTGTATTATTTTACACACTCCAACTTTCAAAATTGTCCATCAATACAGATTTTACCGTTCGTCTTTAATGTTAGATAGTAATATAATGTCATGTGTATCACTAGAGGTGGAATCGATTTTATTAGACTACCCGCAATGCATAAGCATGCATTTATTACATGCATCCTAGTCATCACTGCCATATCAATTTTTTACTCATTCTTCTCACATGCATTCTCTTTCCTCTTTTTAACTCCAACACATCCTTCCCACATGCATTTTCTCTCTTCCACATCACCATTTCATTTAAAATTTTTCTTTTAAACAAATGATTTGTTAATGTAAAAACATATTTAATAAATAAATATAAAATACAATTAAATATTTAAAAAAAGAAGAAAAATTAAATAAAAATTAAAATGGCATTACATAAAAGATATTACATTTTCATAAAAAATAAAATAAAAATATTTAAACTTAAACTACACCTAAAATTAAAAATAAAAAAAACTTAAAGAAACAAGACCGGAAATTAAGTTTCCCTAGACAATCTAATCTTGATTAGCTTGCCTAAGATCCCAAAGATGTTCCATAAGATCGTTGCGTAATGCGATGTGAGTATCATTGCTTTGTAAGGATTTAAACATCTGCAGATAGTTTGCAAATTCAGCCGGTGCACCTTGATTATAACTTGTTGGATCAGGCATGTGTTCTTCAGGGGACCAATTAGTTATCGGATGACATTCATCTTCTACAATCATATTATGTAGAATGATACATGCATGCATTATATCACCCAACACAGGTATGCTAGTAGATCTTCGAGGGCCTCGTATCATTGCCCTTCTTGCTTGGAGGACACCAAATGCTCGTTCCACATCCTTTCGACAAGACTCCTGACGTCGTTTATAGTATTGCATTTTAAGATTATTGTTTGGAGGATAAACGAAACACTTTACAAGTGTTGGCCATTATGGGTAGATGCCATCTCCAAGGTAGTATCCTTGCGTGTACTCATTACCGTTCACCGTAAAGTTGCATTGTGGTGCATTCCCTTCTAAAATTTGATTGAATGCCGGTGATTGATTGAGAACATTGATATCATTGTTTGAGCCTACCACTCCAAAAAATGCATGCCAAATCCAAAGGTCGTATGATGCCACAGCCTCTAGCATGATGGTTGGATAACCATGATCACCTCGAGTATATTGCCCTTTCCAAGCCGTTGGGCAGTTTCTCCAACTCCAATGCATACAATCTATGCTTCCAAGCATTTCAACAAACCCATGTTTTTCATAATGCAGCTGTAGCAACCGTTGAATGTCATCTTGGTTGGGCCTTCTAAGATATCGTGGTCCAAAAACCTCAACAATAGACCTACAGAACTTGTGTAGACATTCGACGGAAGTGCTTTCACCAATGCGTATGTACTCATCACATTGGTCAGCTGATGCACCATAAGCCAACTGATGAATTGCACTTGTACATTTTTGTCTTGGTGAAAAACCTTTTACACCAATAACATCATATCATTGTGTGAAATATTTAAAATGTTGACAGCTTCCTTGTTTAGAGATTTCTTCAACAATGTGATTAAAAAGACATAGGATCATCCTGAACCTTCGTCTGAAGAACCTTTCATAATCGTTCCACAAATGGGTGTCTCCATCCTTCCGGCCTCCATTTATGTATTTTCGTTTGCCCTTCTGTCTAGAAGAACTTACTTCTTGTGAATCAACATCATCTTCAGCATTAAGTGCAAACAACTGCATTGTTATTTCTTCAACATCATCGGAAATGAGATTTTGAAAGTGTTGAGACAAAATCATTGGGATGTTTTGTGGGACTTGTTCATCATCTGAACTCATTTTGAATTGTATAGATAAGTGTTTGAGGAAAAGGAAT
The DNA here is from genome assembly GCA_009363875.1 of Mikania micrantha. NCBI lineage: Eukaryota > Viridiplantae > Streptophyta > Magnoliopsida > Asterales > Asteraceae > Mikania > Mikania micrantha. The sequence goes on from CM018684.1 coordinate 2,062,307, forward strand.
TTGTGTGTGTTGAAAATGGCGGGTCTAGATAGGTATTTATAGTGGTGAGAAAAACTAGCCGTTGGGAAAACTAGCCGTGGGAAAACTAGCCGTTGGAAAACTAGCCGCTGTGCTACACTTTTCTATAAATTAATCTTCCATTGCATAAAAAGAAATTACATTTTCCTAAAATTAAAAATAAAAATACATAAATCATAATATACGTAACAATAAATTAATCTAAACATGACGATTGTAGCCGTATTTCTCGTGGATTTGCTCGTACGTTGCCTCGTGTTCAACTCGTTGAAATGGATTCATGTTAGTGGTGTCAAGGAAGAGTATTTGCCGCTCTTGCATCAGTATTTTCCGCTCTTGCATCTCAATTTTTTTTTGTTTCATCTCGAGTTTCTTTTTCTCAATTTCATAGAATTTATCGATTCTATGCTATATTTTTTCAATTGTTTCACTCTTAGCACAAATGGTTGAGGACATCTCATCAATGAGCTTGAGCTTCCTTAGGTCGTACTCAGACGGCTCTATTCTTGCTTTTCCTTTTAGCTTAGCTTTGGCTTTGGCTTCTGCTTTGGCCTTGTCCCTCCCAAATGGACGTGTTGTAGTAACCTGCTGAAGTTGAACTTCAAAGTCTTCTTTATCAATATCTTCATGTGATATTATGATTTCAGGATTCTCACCAAAGTTGGCATAAGAAGCAGAGCTCGTATACGCCCTCGAGCTGCTAGTTTTTGTTCTTTTAGCGGGTTGAAAGCCATGAATATGAGTAGCAGAGTTGTACTGACCATGCTCTTTCACAACATTCCATACATGTTCATATGTGAAAGCAACAGAAGTCTTTTTGGATGGATCGTTAATGTACAACTGTCTAGCCTCTTGGATGTACTGGTCGTTTGACCAACCACTTCTGTAACGAGACTTGACTTGTAAGAACAACTCATTAAATCTATTCAACTTAGATTTAAACATATGCCAATTGATTCTTAGATTATGAGCATCTATTGGATTGAAGGTTGACTTTCATTGTAGTATTTTTTCAATCTTTCTTCAATCTTTCATCACTGTGTGGCCACTTTTGACGAATCGTCTTGGTTGGTTGCTCGTCATTCTCAGTTGCCATCTTGCTTGGTCTTTTCATCTTTTTTGTGTCCTTTTCTTTTGACGGTGATTCCACATGTTCCTGAGTTTGTTGAAATTGAGTTTGTTGCATTTGAGATGTTTTTTTTATATTGTTGCTATTGAAGAAATTGTTGCCATTGTTGAGCATCAAAAGCTGGTTGTGGTTGAGAAAACTGTGGCATGACAGGAAATTGACCAATTAGGGGAATGAAGGTCCTTGTTGGTGAGACTGGGGAAACGGTTGTGGTTGTGAATACTGAGAAAAATTTTGTGTTTGTGAGAACTGAGGGAATGAAGGTCGTTGTGGTGGGTTTTGCTGGACATCATTGTCATCGTTTAACATTTGAGTGAACGAAAATGGGGCTCTTGGATCTATTTTGAAAGTGTGAAAATTGAAAGAATTTGTATAAGATTTTTGGGTGAAAAATGAGTTATTTTGAGTGTGTATTTATGGGGGAAAATAGTCGTTTTTTAAAAATATTTGTTAAATTAAAAAAAATTACCGTTTTTTTAAAACTAACGTCAGCTTTTTTTATTAAAAAGAAAACTTTGAAATTTAATGGGGCCCACCACTTTGTGCATTTGATTGCGCTTGGTGAAGTGCAAAGGGGACCACTCAATTCAAGCTCAATGCAAAAATGCATGGCTTGTCAGTCGTGCATTCTCATTTTCGGATGCAGTGGAGATAGTCTTATGTATCATATAGTTTTTTCGGGCTTATTTTTTAGAGATCATAAAATTTTTGATATATATGTTTGTATAGATTTTTTTTAATAGCAAACGCCCGGTCACCCGGAATCACCCTGACAAATAGATCACCATTCCACCCGACTAAAAGAGCGTGGTGTCCTGACCCACCCGTACAGGAGGAAACCTACAACTAAGAAAACATTTGGCTCAACCCATAGCAATATTTGCTCTAGGTGAGACTCCAACCCAAGAACTATTATAAGAGAAGTCAATAGGCTATCACTAGGTTAGAAGCCCTTTGGTATATGTTTGTATAGATATTCATTCAAATGAAAACTAACAAGTTCTATGGAACTAAAAATAATCATTTATAAACACATGACTTAATGGATACAAAAAATAATTTTCTTTAAAACCTCAAAAAACCAACGAGTCACACACTAAGCATAGCAATTTTATCAAAAGATTCATTTCATTTTTATTAAACCCTATAGAATGATAATTGTTCATTTTTTTATTGAACAAAAAAGGAAAAGAAGAAACTGATTTCTTCTTTTTTGTTTCATTGCTGGATAGAATGCAATGAGAAATAAAGGTTTATTATTCCCCTTCAATATATATCCAAATTTTGATGCGTAATACCCCATAGATTGTTTGGATTGTATAGGAACAATAATCAATTTTAGCTCGAATGGTTTGTAGTGGAACCCTACCCTCTCCGATCCATTCAACACGCGCAATTTCTTTTCCGTCGATATGTCCTGCAATTTGCACTTAAGTTCCTTTTGTATCTTCTTGTTCAGTTAATTCTATAGCCTTTTTCATTGCTTTGCAAAAAGAAACTGACTGAATTAGTAGAGCAGAGGTTGAATTCAAGACTAGGAAAACAAGTTATATCGAAACCCAATGTTGCGTGAAGAAATAGGGTTCAACTAAGCCCAACATAGGTTGTCCACCAAAAAGGGGAAGTTCCCTTTAAACAAGAGCCCAGATTCAGTTTTGTGGGATTTGCATTTGTGTTTGATTTCCAAATTAATTTTCTTGATTTAGGTTTGATGTTTGTGTAATTAGTTTTGTGGAAATTAAATTTGATCATTGTTCACATATTAATTAGATTATTAATAGACCATATATATAATTGTAATATATTTAGAATATAGACTTATAAATGTATAGAGATATACTTTGATAGGTAGTTGAGATTTGTAATCTTATCCCAAAATACATGAGATCTCATCTGTATAAATTATCAAGGAATGAGAAGAGAGACTCATGGATGATTTATCAAGTCTAATATGGTATCACAGCCTCTCTAATCTCCATCTCCCTCTCCCTCTCGTAAACCCTAATTTTTTTCCTTCATCAATTTTCTTTCTTCTTCTTCGGCGCTAATGGAGAAAATTCACCCTGCCATCACAGTTACAAACATTCACAACTTCATCCCTGTTAAACTTGAGATGGAAGATAGCCAATACGCATCCTGGTCCGAGTTATTCAAAATCCATTGTAGAGCTTTTGAAGTTCTTGACCACATAATTCCCGTTCCTCCTACTCCCGCCATACCCACAGAAACTGACAAAACCCCACCAACCCCTGACCCCAAACTTTGGTCTCGTATTGACGCCATCGTACTCCAATGGATCTACGGGACCATCTCCACTGATTTACTCCATACCATTCTCACTCCAAATACAACCGTAGCCAAAGCCTGGAACTCTCTGGCACAAATTTTTCAAGACAATAGCAACACTCGTGCCGTCCATCTCGAACACAAATTCAACAGCACCCGTCAAGACCAATTTCCTACTGTTACTGCCTATTGTCAAGCCCTAAAAGTCCTTGATGATCGCCTAGCCAATGTCGGTCACCCAATTTCTAATCAACGTCTGGTTCTACAACTTATTTCTGGCCTCTCCGACCGGTTTGATAACATCGGAACTCTTCTTCAGCAAACGGTTCCTCTACCGGATTTTTATGAGGCCAGGTCCCGGCTAATCCTGGAAGAAACACGCAAAGATCATCAGACACAAGGCAATTCTACAACAGTAGCTCTCCTCACCTCCTCGCACCAACCAGGGCAATCCGATCCTCCCCCCAAACATCATGATCGCGGATATGAGTCATACCATCGTGGACGGGGACAAAGCTCCGGTCGCCGTGGCCGTGGTCGCGGCCATAGTTCCGGCAGTGGTCGAGGCAGAACCTTTTACCCACCTAATCTCTACAGTGGCCCTCAACACCCTCCTTGGAATAAACCACAACACACACCTTGGGGTCCTCCCCTACTTGCCCATCTATTTTTCCCTCACCTGTTCAGCCCAATACCAAACCTTAATGGACTGCTCCACCCCGCCCATATCCCACACTACCCACTCGGCCTCCTACCACCCATAACCAGGCCTATGCTGGTATTCTAGGCCCCAGCCCACCTGCCTCTTATGCTGGATCGGAATACAACCATACTCTTACAGATATCAACCAGGCTTTGTATTCGATGTCTTTAAATCCTCTAGACAATAATTGGTACATGGATACAGGTGCAACCTCTCACATGACAAACTCTACAGGTAAACTCACGTCTTATTTTTTCAATAACAATTTAAACATCACTGTTGGCAATGGTTCCACAATCCCAGTAAACGGGTTTGGTCATGCAAACTTACCACACCCGTTTCCACCATTCAAACTCAATCACATCTTATATTCTCCTCATCTAATCAAAAACCTACTTTCTGTCCGTCGCCTTACCACCGATAATCAAATCACTATTTGTTTTGACCAATTTGGTTTTCTTGTGAAGGACTTCCAGACGCAGATTCCCATCATCCGCTGTAACATCACCGGAGATCTTTATCCACTTACTTCACCTTCTACTTTTCAAGTTCAATCTCCTTCTACCTTTGCAGCATTATTCCAAGACTTATGGCACAAGCGTCTCGGCCATCCCGGTCCAGTCTTCTGAATAAACTCAAGAACACTCAATTTATTTCTTGTAATAAAGTTAGACCTTCATTGTTTTGTCAATCATGTGTTCTTGGAAAACATACTTGCTTACCATTTATGAATTCGTATTCTACTACTTCTTTTGCTTTTGACATTATTCACAGTGACTTGTGGACCTCCCCTATAATTAGTTCGGGAGGCCACCAGTATTATATTTTGTTCTTGGATGATAAAACAAATTACCTGTGGACTTACCCTCTTACATCTAAATCACAAGTTTTCACCATTTTTAAACAATTTCACACCTTAATTCAAACACAATTCAACTGCAATATTAAAACTCTACAATGTGATAATGGTACCGAGTATAACAACAATTCGTTTAAAGAATTCTGTCACCAACATGGTATGGAATTTAGATTTTCTTGTCCTTACACTTCTTCTCAAAATGGCAAAGCCGAACGCAAAATACGCTCAATTAACAATATTATACACACCTTGCTTGCCCAATCTTCTCTTCCACCCAATTTTTGGCATCATGCTTTACAAACTGCCACATATCTTCTCAACATTCTCCCAACCAAAACAGAAGCTTTCCAAACTCCAACATATCTTCTTTACCAAAAACACCCTACAAATACACACCTTCGAACTTTTGGCTGCTTATGCTTTCCCCTCAAACCCTCCTCCACCATAAACAAAATCCAAAATCGATCCTCCCCATGCGTTTTTCTCGGATACCCATCCAATCATCGTGGGTACAAATGTCTTGAACTCTCTTCCAACAAACTTATTATCTCACTTCATGTAGTGTTTAATGAACACACATTTCCCTATTCTAATATTGCTTCTGTTCCTCAAACCTATAAGTTTCTTCAATCTCATGATGATATTTCCCCCTTGATTTATCAACAGCCCCAATCACCATCCACTTCAACAAATACTCCACACACATCTTCTTCCACTACACCCATGGCTACAGTACATCTTTCACCTTCTACTGGGACATCCTCTTCCTATACTCCTCCATCCATCTCTACGCCCCCTCCTCCACCCTTCCAAGTATACACCCGCCGTCCCAAAATAAACCCACCTGACCCATCAGCTCCAATTCACCAGCCACAGCCCATCCCCCCTCCCCCCATGGCTCCAAATCCTCCAAACCAACACTCCATGACCACTCGCTCAAAATCCGGGATCCACAAAACCAAAACCATCCTCAATCTCAACATGTCTGCTCTTCACCCAATCCCTCGTAACCTGATAGCAGCTCTTTCTTCTCCCGTTTGGAACCAAGCCATTGCTGATGAGTTTAATGCGCTTATTGTCAATAAGACGTGGGACCTCGTTCCTTGAGACCCCAATATGAATGTCATCAGAAGCATGTGGATTTTTAAACACAAATTCAATTCAGACGGCTCCTTGGAACGCTACAAGGCTCGTCTTGTTTGTGATGGCAGGTCACAACTAGTTGGGGTGGATTGTGGAGAAACCTTCAGTCCCGTAGTAAAACCGGCAACCATACGGGTCGTTCTTGGAATTGCTTTAGCTAACTCTTGGCCTATTAATCAACTAGACGTGAAGAACGCTTTCCTTCATGGTCATTTGTCAGAAACAATCTACATGCATCAACCTCTCGGTTTTCGTGACCCATCTCAACCCACTTATCTCTGTCGGCTTAACAAATCCCTTTATGGACTAAAACAAGCCCCGCGGGCCTGGTACAAAAGATTTGCCGACTACGTGCACACTTTGGGTTTTAATCATAGCCAATATGATCACTCATTGTTCGTGTACAAACAGGGACGTGACATGGCTTTCATTCTGTTATATGTGGATGACATACTGTTAATCACATCCAACTCCATGTTGCGCTCCTTCCTTATGGCTCGTCTGTCTCACGAATTTGCTATGAAAGATCTTGGAAAGTTGAGCTATTTCTTGGGCATATCTGTTCAGCACACTACAACTGGTCTATTTTTATCACAACAAAAATATGCTACTAAAATCCTTGAACGCGCTGGGATGTCCTCTTGTAAACCAGCAGCCACCCCTGTTGACTCTAATGCAAAGCTGAGTGCTCTTGACGGTTCGCTTATTGATGACATCACGACTTATCGAAGTCTAGCCGGGGCCCTCCAATACCTCACGTTTACTCGCCCGGACATCACCTATGCGGTCCAGCAAGTTTGCATGTACATGCATGCTCCACGCACCTCTCATTTTAATGCCTTAAAACGTATCCTTCGTTATGTTCAAGGAACTTCCTCATATGGCCTACACTTACACAAGTCAGCCGTTCCCTCCTTGGTTGCTTTTACTGATGCAGATTGGGCTGGGTGCCCAGATACCCGCCGCTCCACCTCGGGCTATTGTGTTTACTATGGCGAAAATCTTGTCTCATGGTCATCCAAACGCCAAACAACTTTATCCCGTTCTAGTGCTGAAGCCGAGTATAGAGGTGTTGCCAATGTAGTGGCTGAAATTTGTTGGCTGCGAAATCTCCTGTTGGAACTTCATTGTCCTCCTACAAAAGCATCCATTGTGTACTGTGATAACGTGAGCGCCATCTATTTAACCGGTAACCCGGTTCAACATCAACGCACCAAACACATCGAACTTGATATCCATTTTGTTTGTGAAAAGGTACAACGTGGTATGGTTCGGGTTCTTCATGTCTCTTCTCGCTATCAAATAGCCGACATATTCACAAAAGGTCTGCCACAGCTTCTCTTTGAAGACTTCCGCTCCAGTCTCAGCATCTGTTGTCCTCCCACTTCGACTGCGGGGGTATAATAGACCAAATATATAATTGTAATATATTTAGAATATAGACTTATAAATGTATAGAGATATACTTTGATAGGTAGTTGAGATTTGTAATCTTATCCCAAAATACATGGGATCTCATCTGTATAAATTATCAAGGAATGAGAAGAGAGACTCACGAATGATTTATCAAGTCTAATAATTATATTTGTGTGGGTAAAATAGTCATTCTGAATATTCGGTCAGATGTTCAACCAAACAATCTTAACTAGTTTAGCACTTAATGGTTCAGACCATCTTAACCATTCAGACATCTTAACCATTCAACACTTAATGGTTTAGACGTCACCAAACGGCCATAAGTCATCCCTTGAAACCAAGTAATCACATAAAATAGGTGTTGCAAAAGTTGTTTTTTAAAAAGATGTTCAATTGACTTTCCAAGTTATGTTTTTAAATAACAAACATAGATCCTTTTTGTTTTTGATGATAACTTGAGAAATAAATCCGCACTTTTACAAATGGTGAGGTTGAGATCTTGTATGGAAGAAGAACAAGAGATATTGTGCAGTAGTTTATTCACAAGAACACTCACAAACATCTTAAATAATTAGGTGGTTTGTTTATTGTTAGATATTTTAGTGTAATTGGGGTTAATTTTATCGATGAATATGAATTATGAAATCATTAAATAAGTTGGGTGTGAGGTGCACGCTTGTTTAATATTTTATAAATTCAATGGGGGTTCCAAGGGGGAAACGCCCCTTGGCGAGGGTCCGGGGGCAGCGCCCCCGGTTAGCGGGGTCCAAGGGGCGGCAGCCTGAAGGCAGTTTCCAAACTCCTGCATATCAGAATTGATCGATGAAATACAGAATCTGGTTCATTCACGCATTCACAACAAATCTTCATACTGGTTCTTGAAATCGAAATTGAATTTTATCCGATCAAATATTTGGGTGAACCGCAAATAGTTTGATCTGAAAGTGCGATCCACGACTTTCAATTTCATCCGATTGTTCGTAATCTGGAAATTTCTCTACATTTATGTTATTAAAGTGTAACTACACATTTGGTTCTTGACGTTTTATAGAGGTTTTGGCTAGCAACTTAGATCTCTTGCTTGGTGTGTTCATCTCTTGGAGTGAAGACACTTGTGTTTATACCATTCTCATTCTTATAGCTACCACTTCTTTACAAAACCTTATAATTGTATTTTATTTAAGTTTCAAGAACTACATATGGTTCCTTGGTGGGTTTACAAAACCCTATAATTGTATTTTATTTAAGTTACAAGAACTACATATGGTTCCTTGGTGGGTTTTAGTTTCTTAAAGTATTAGATTTTGACATGTTAAACAAGCTTACGTTACAAATGATTTTATAAGATATGTTTAGAACCCAACAAATGTGAGGCTAGTGTATTTGATAAAATTTTTAATTGGCTGTTTGGTAGCATCTGAATGGGTCTGAATGGGTCTGAATCTGAATGGTTCAGATTCAGACCGTTTGTTTGGTGAATAAAACACACGTCTGAATGGGGTCTGAGATCTGAATAGGGGTCTGAATGATTCAGACTTGAGAACAAGTCTGAATGGAAAATAAGGAGCTGAATGAATCGATCACATCTTACCAACCTTTCCTTCTCGATTGCTCTCAGCCCGTCTGACCACCCACCGCCGCTCTCCGCCGCCTGCCGCTGCACCCATCTCAGCCACCCTCCCCGGCACCCATCTCAGCCGCCCTCCGACGGACTGACATGGGTTTGGCACCACCGATCGAAGGTATCTGGTTTCACCGTTTCACCGTTTCACCGATCGAAGGTAGTTGGCTAGGGTTTTTCACGACCAGACTGACATGGGTTTGGCACCACCGATCGAAGGTAGATGGCTTCACGGTGGTGCGATCGAAGGTAGATGGGAAGATGGGACGGCGGCGGTGCTCGACGGTGTTGTTTTGTCTTCTACTTATGCTCGTGGTGCTGCTCGACGGCGGTGCTCGACAGGAAGATGGGACAGCGGTGCTTGAGGCGGTGGTCGACGTCGGTGCTTGAGGCGGTGGTTGACGGCGGCTTCACCTGCTGGGAGACGATGGGAAGGGTAGGGTTTGGCCGCCGAAGTTGATGACGATGGAATGAGGCGATGATGAGATAGCAGCTAGGTTTTGATAAAATGGAGTTTTGTTTTTTTTTTCTTTTTTCCATTCAGATGTGCAACCAAACAGTTAATTATTCAGACCCTCTTAACCATTCAGATCCTCTTAACCATTCAGACATCTTAATCATTCAGCACTTAATGATTCAGACCCAACCAAACGGCCCCTATGTGCTAAATGTGCCAAAGACATAATTTAGGCGGAAAAAAAAAATACTTGAAAGAGAGTAAGCTTAAAGCCCGTTTACTGTAGCTCGCGCGTGAAGTTACCGCTATTTAAAACGAACAATGCAAGCAAAACAAACAATGCAAGACCGCATTGCTCCGAAATAGGGTTTCGTTTCACCGATCAAAATTCAAAATGGCCGGCGAAAACAGCCAAACGCATGATTCACCACCAATCAAACCATCACCAGCACCGGAGACACCGAGTACATCGGAAAACAAACACAAGGAAGATGAAGATGAAGATGAAGATGAAGATGATCATGTAATGAGCGAGATTCATCTAGGCTGCCCGCCTAAATTCTCAGGATCGTTCGTTTCTCACTTCACATTCTCACTACCACCAGGTGAATTTAATTGATCCTGATGTTTTATTATCAATTTGATCTCATAAATCGATATTCATAGTAGTATTATGTTTGGATTTATAAATTAATCGGTAAAATGTGAAGCTGATAGCTTAATTTGAAATTACGACTCTAGTAAAACTAGGTAGCGTTCCATTAATGGAGGGGAATGATAATCACGAGCTTGAATCGATGTAAAAATCAGTGTCCTTGCAGTTACATCATAACCGACCGGTTTTGGTTACAAATGGTTTAGTTTATTGGTTGCAGGGGAACATTCAGAGTAATTCGGTTAATCATTATGTCAGCTAATAAATTCAATATGGCTTTGGGTTAAATATAAAAGCAAAGGTCTGTTAATCTATGAATGAGAAGGAGAAAGCAAGTTAAATTATAATTTATAAAACTGTTAGACGAATATCTTTTGACTATAAAACATAAAAATTAAAATGTTAGATTATATCGTGGTTATTGTTGTTACTTTACAAATATAAGTATATAACCATAACTTACTTCAATTTTGGTTATTAGAAAACCATAGCAGAACAATCAATTTCTCAACTGGTTTGATTATTTTGGCTGTTTAGTTATATAATTTTGTTTTTCTGCTCACTGCTAGCCTTTCCTGTCTACAATTAAAGAAAAATTTATTAAATTGTTGCCTTTAGTTAGGCCAAACAACATGGAATCAGTGCACGTGATTTTTTTCCGAATTTAAAATTTAACTAATTTATTTTGAAAGTGAATTTTCTTTTGATTGGAAAAATAATGTTCATATGAAATGCAGGTGTTGAGTACAATGAAGGCAAATATGAATATCAACTCCTTGATGATTCAAAACTAAACCAGGAAATTAGCTTGGATGATGATGGTGATCTTGCTTTACCTAGGCGGAACAGTGAGTTGTTCTTATCTTACTGTTGCTTGGTAGTTTTTTCTTCTTTTACGGGTTGACTTTTTTTGGGTATCTGTGAGGTCCTGATGCTGTAAAAAACAAATGGGACCTGCTAGGTTGCCTGCTACTCTGCTAGAGGGACTTAAGAGCTTACCAATGCATCACCTTCTTAAAGGTTTGGGTTAAATTTATTCTCAAGTCAAATAAAAGGAAATTGGTGAAATAATACTGCTCATGAAAGTGGATAATATATGAATAACAGATTGAATGTTTATAGAAAACTGGGAAATAGCATTGGAAGAATATGAAACTCTAGCCATAGTTTCATGTCAAGTTTTTGAATATTATTCTATTGCTTTCATAAATTGAATACTTTTATTGAAGTATGTATAAGTATATTTCTCACCAGGAAAAAGTTATATTTCCTAAAGTAACCATTTTTGTTTTCAGAACATCTGAAGGACAAGCTTGATGTGGCTATCCGGCATAATATCTCCTCATCAATTCCAAAGGTTGGTTTGCAGGTAATAAATGGTTCAATCTAGTTGTTTGCAATTTAACATTAATGATAAGTAGCTGCATGGTTCTACTTGGATCGCATCTAAGGTTTTTTTAATTCAATTTTTTTTCAGGTCTGGAGAGCTGAACTGGCACTCTCTGATTTTGTTTTGCATAAGATGTTCACTTCGTCTGAGTTTGATGGAATTGTGGCAGTAGAACTTGGTGCTGGTACAGGTAACTTTGATACATATTTAGATTTTTACGAGTTTCTTTTCATGGATGTTCTGCTATATAAATATAAAATGTATTTACAATCTCACAAAAATGTCACTTGTACATGTCCTAGATATTTGCCTTCAGAACACTGAACACCACACCCATCTAAATCTACTCTTAATATACTCCACTTGTCCACTATGGGACTTGGATCTCTCAACCTCTTAGAAAAGAACCCATTTCAACTCACCATGAGTATCACTAGGCTAAAGACCCTGAGGTTCTAAATCTATTTGTCAATACTACACATGAGTCCAGCAAAAAATGCAAATGTTTGTAACTTTGTATAAGTTTGGTGTCAACGTTATGCTGCTGGTGCTACTTACACTCATTTAGGTGAGCTAATATATGTTCCTTGATGGCTTGACCTTTTACTTTATTATTAGGAGGTTTTTGGATGTGTGTTTGAAATTGATCATCCGGTATGGATTATGGAATAATCTAATTCGTATAACAGACTGCAATAAAATGTGTCATAGAAGATAGTGCTTGGGTATACTTATGTTTGTTTGATTGTGTACCAAATTATCAATCACATATGTTGGGTAGCGCATGCATTGGGGCTGATCGCAGAATATTGAAGAAAAGGGAGGGGCAACCGACCCTAACCCTGTTGGCACCCGTTTTGTTTTTGTGATAGGCCGAGATCAGATTCTATTTGTAGAAGAATAGTTGTTGAACCAAAGAGACTGATTAATGAGACCAAAACTAGTGCCCATTGTGTTATCATGTTTTATCGGTTTAGTTTAAAATTTTAGTTCTGCTTAGCAAGTTTGTTATTCATTGTGCGTTGAATGAATTGTTATGATTAACACTGTTAAGTTCAGGCCCGATCCATTGTGTGTTTGTCAATCAATTTCATTTTAGCTATGGCTATAGTAGAATACAAAAACTCAGAAAGGTCATGATAGAAAAGTTTGACAGGAAATAATTTAGTTGGTAGAACTTGGAAGATATAGATTGAGGCACTAATTTGTAAGAATGACTTGGATGTATCGTTGAAAGATAGTAGATCAGAAAAGATTTCACAAGTAGATTGGGAAAAGATGTTTAAAAAGTCTTGGGTAGTGATCACACTGTCATTGTCAAAGAATGTGGCTGTTAACATCATGAAGGTAACCACAACTTTGTTAGGTATTGTGTGGCGCAACTGTACCAAATTAGCACATACACGCACACGAATGTAAAGAAATATAGACACACGATATAACGTGATTTGTTTTGATGCGTGCTTACATGCTGAGACCAGAGTCTATTTGGGAAGAACAGTTGTTGAATATGGGGACTCCTTTGGAGCAGCCTCTCTATCCCAACTGGGATAGGGGTAAGGTTTGTGTCAACCCCTCCCCTCCAGAATAATGGGAATATACTGGTTAAGTTTGTTTGTTTGTTTGTTTTAGTTGTTGAATTAGAAGAGACCGTTGCCGAGACTAGAAACCAGCCTTCGAGTGGGAGATTAGAAAATGAAGCAATTGGCCCTAAACCTAGTTTTCTTATTTTGTTTAACCTAATTATTCTTTACATATAGGTCATGTACTTGTGGACAAATTACAGACGAAAGTATTTGAGGCTTTAGATTGGGAGATTGTTGGGTTGCATAGATCTTGGGGCTGATAGCCAAAGATGGAAAAAAAGGTAGGGGCAGCTGACCCTAAACTTAGTTGTCACTCGTTCTATTTTTCTTAACCTATTTTTTATAAGTATGATCATGTACTTGTAATGTCTATAACATATTAACATCTCATAATAAAAATATCCTAGTTACTCCTGTGGACGCCATGGTATAAAAAGGCGGTCTGAGGCGTGCCTCGAGGCGTACGCCTCGGCTGAGGCCGCCAAAAACAGCATAAGAGGCGTAGCCTTAGTGGGGGGGATTGAAACCTACGCCTCAGCCTGTTCGAGGCGGTGAGGCTTAAGCCTCACTAAAGCTGGCCATTTGACCCTTTTTTAGCCTTTTTTTGACCCATTTGTAGAAAAGCACGCATCAAAGAAAACAAAACATAACAAACATAACATACCCAGTAAAATCCCACTTGAAAGTAGGGTCTGGGGGGGGGGAGATGAAAACAAACCTTACCCGTACCCCCTGAAGGGTAGAGAGGTTGCTTCAGACGAGACCCCCGGCTCATGATAAACCTCTTTTATATATATATATATATTATATATATATATATATATATATTACTATTGTTATTATTGTTATTCTTTTTTGTTTTTGTTTTTTTTTTACATCAAACACACCACAAGAACAAAAAGGCAAACAGGTACGCATAGCCACATGTATACAGAGCGTGTATAAGTAGTGAAGCAATAAGGCAGTGAAGCAATAAACCAACATAGCAGACTAACGAAAGCACCCAGTAAAGGAAAAAAGCAACAAATCATATCCACATACAAACTACAAACTACCACATTCACCACAGCAACAGGCATATAAGACAGAAAGCAAACATACCGAAAGCAAACATACCAACATGACAATCAGGCATTCCTACAAAACTATGGCTTCTAACCTGTATCCTAAATACCTAATAATCCCTAACCTTTATTCTACGTTTCCAGGAAATCCTATCACTGATCATGTCCTCCGAGAGGTGTAATGCTACTAAATCCTGACGAATCTGCTCATCCCATGTCAACCTAGGTCGGCCCCTGTACCTTCTCCCGTCCACAGTTAAGTGCTCTACGCTTCGAATAAGAGCCAACACGCCTCTTCTCCTCACATGGCCGAACCATCTCAATCTTCCTTCCCTTACTTTGTCTGAGATGCACGCCACCCCCAGTCTTCCCCTGATGGTTTCGTTTCTTATTCGGTCAAGTCTTGTGCTTCCACACATCCATCTTAGCATCCTCATCTCCGCTGTTTCTAGCTTCCTCTGTTGAATCTTTTTGATCGGTCAAGGCTTGTGTGCCCACACATCCATCTTAGCACGCATCAAAGAAACCCTAATTTGAATAAAACGACGGGCGAGACGCATCCATTCTCCGATTGTTATCACACTCAGATCGATTGTCTTCCAGGCACCTCAGATTCGATTAGCTTCCATTCGATCAACTCAGGTTCAATCAGCTTCTAGTCAATCGGATTGTCTTTCCATTTATTTGATCAACTTTGACGACCGGATTGTCTTTCAATTTATTTGATCGACTTTTCTTCGACAATGTTCTTGATTTTCCGGTGACGGGGAGAACTCATGGCAGACACATCGATGGAAATTGGAAAACATCTCATATTAGTGTTGATTACTTATCCAAACAAAAGTTACATAACTTGTCCCTCAAGTCTATTCTAGTTACAGAAGTTGCACCTTTATATTTGATGGATTAATTGTTTAATGATTTTCTATTTAAGGCTTTTATATGTTCGATTATATAATTAAATCCCAGAAACTGAAAAAGCTACCAACATTTGCACAAATTTGGTTGCTAAAGTATTTTTGTGCTTAAATTGTGATACATTTGACGTTTGTTTTATATTAAATTAGGACTTTTATGAGATGTATCCATAATTTTCATTATTTTTACTAATGTTTTGAGGCTTACGCCTCGGTCCGCCTCGAGGCTCATTTCCATTTTTTTAAACCTTGGTGGACGCAGGTTAGTTTAGACCGAATCCATTTAAACTCTTGTGCTCTTTATTGCTTTTTTTTATGTGTGTGCTTGGGTCCTTGTGAAATTATCCCTAACAACATAGCCAAATGTTGAAGATTTTTGGCAGAATTTTTAATCATACAAGGAATTAATAGATAAAATGACCAAACACATTTCTGTTTGATAAAGGATACGTTTTAATGTTTTATGATATTATAGTAAAGGGCTTTCAAATTAGATAAAGGTTGAATAGGTAAATTTGTTTTACCTTTGTGTACTCGCAGGTTTTTTGGCTATGATTGATTTGGTTTAAAAGCCCAAAAAAGATAGCTATGAATGGATTTTAACTTGCAACTTTAGGCCTTCTTAAGTTCTACAATTGCTTGGATCTAAGACCAGTACTTATGTAACATGATTTCATTTTCTTCTTCTAATGTTGACCAGGCTTAGTTGGTATGCTACTTGCACGGATTGCGAAAACAGTCTTTCTAACTGGTACTCATGCATATACATTATAGACATAACCTTGTTTCTCCTCTTTCTGGTAGCAGTGGGAATATGGGTTGGTCAAAGCTGGCTTTAGCTTCAACCCACAATGGATCATTTCTTACTAAAGGTTGAAATGGGCCATCCCAGGTGGGTTGATCTGCAAACTCTATCTTACAAAAAGTTTTATCTGTTAATAATTTTCAAAGTTTTTAGATATATATATGCTCTTTTGACCTGTTTATTTATAAGTAAAAGTGTCGACATTGCTACCTCTACTTATTGTGATGTTTGATCATATCCTTAAGAGAACATTGCAAATTACTAGATTTACAATTCCTATCATTTTTGTGTCCCTAATGCTTATCTTCATATTATTATTTGGTAGATCATGGGGTTGAGATACTTGAGAATTGTGATTGCAATGTCCGTCTCAATTCCAAATTACTATCCTCTAAATCTTCGGTTTATGTACGAGAACTTGATTGGAAGGCGTCATGGCCCCCTAAGCAAGACAATTGTGCATCTTGTGAAAGGTGACAGCAATACCATATTCTCTTGCTCACAAACACCTACATGTGCTAAACAATGGAGGTGGCAGATGGATGCATCAGATGGGTAGGGTAATGGGTCAAACAGGTTGGGTTGGGTTTTTTTTGAATTTTACAACTAGTTGATGTCTTAAAAATGATTAAGATAATAGCAGACTGCCGAAATAGAGGCAAACTTCTCATTTTGTTTTTTTGATTATAGCAACCAACACTAAATCAGATAGAAAACAGAAAGCAAATTATAATTCATTACAATTATAGAAATTACATCATTTTAACTGATTTTACCAGTAAAAATAAAATTGCACTAATTCTTAACGTTATTTTACTTATTTTGTGAAAATAACGTTAAAAACGTTCATATGATTAACTTCAAGCGAAACTTTGAGCCGGGGGCTCCTTCGGAGCAGCCTCTCTATTCCAATTGGGATAGGGGTAAGGTTCACCCCAGACCCTACTGAAGAGTGTGAATATACTGGGTTGGTTTGTTTGTTTTTGTTTATGTGGCACTTGTTGATGCCACACTAGCTGTCTCATTAGGTGTCACATATATAAGAAATTTTTATGTGAATAGAATTTGGAAATAGAAATATCTACAAGTTTGAGAAAATGATGTTTGCTTGTTAAAAGAAAAATACAACTATTAAATGTCACATTAGATGACACATGGCTTATACATATACACTAAAATAGGCAAGAAAAAAAAATTAAAGAAAAAAAAACACAGGTCATCCGTTGCCACAGTTTATAAATTGTACTTTGATTACTATAATTGGTAATATAGTGTTTCCACTTTTCACCTGATTAAAAGTTTGCTATGATCCCAGAAAAATGTAAAGTATGTTTCTATAGCATGCACTTTACCCTTAAGAAAACTATATTATTGTAGTGGCAAATAAAATTTTCAAGTAAAACGACTTGGGAGGTTTTATACATTTTTAATGCATTTTGGGTGACTTTAAACCTGCTTAACCCGTTTCTTTGTACCATCCCCCCAACACACACTCACACACACAATTTGAATCATAGTGGTAAAGTTAAAAGTTTTACTCAAAATTACCTGTTTATTCTTAAACGGGTTACTGCCATATCTACAGTAACCAGTGATTCAGACTCCACATTCATTTTGTAATCTAGTTATGCTTGGAAACAATCAGAATTGGAAGAACTCAAAAGGGCATCTTTGCTGGTAGCTGCTGATGTAATTTACAGTGATGACCTCACTGATGCATTATTCCATACTTTAGAGAGGTTAATGGCGCATGGTATAGAAAAGGTAAACGTTTGCTAATTAGAATTTCGATTTTGACCATTATTTTTGTTTACAGCAATGTATAATCTATTTTCAGGTATTATATATGGCTCTTGAAAAGAGATACAACTTTAGTGTTGATGATCTTGATGTAGTTGCGAATGGGTATTCACGTTTTCGAAGTTATGTGAGGGACGAAAGAGGTATTTTTTCTTTTTATACGAGTGATTTGCTATAATTAGAGGTGGTAGGCCAAAGTGGCTAGTTTGACGAAAATTTTGACGTAAACTATGATTTAGGGAAAAAAAACAGCGAACGGGCAGGCGGTTTGATAGAGGCCAAAGTGGCTAGTTTTGGTGGTTTGACTGTTCGTATTTTGCAATTTGACGGCTTTGAACAACTTTTTTCAAAAGCATAATTTCGTATCAAATTTTTATAAATGATATTCATAAGATGAAACAATCTATAAATAATAAATATTAGACGACCAATTTGAGTTTGTACCTAACGTTGTAAAAATCAACCAAGGCGGTTGATTAATATGCGCCTATGCGTGAGGGACCCTTAGGCTATGTGTTATGCAAAAGCCCCCATCATTCCACGTAGGCGCCACATAATCAACAAACACTATCACCCCATTATCACTCCACATCATCTTTTCCTATGTTATTCATCACTTCCCCATCACTCCACGTCATCACCACCTTTTTCAATATTTTATTATTTGAATTTTATTTTTTTTAATTAAAAATGAAATTTAAAAAAGACATAATATAATTAAAAATATATAAAATTACAAAATAAAACTAAAAAAATTACATAATAAAAAAAATACATAAAAAAAATTAATCCATATTATATTTCTTCATAATCCGCTCCTTCGTCTTCTCGGCTACTTCACGAGCGCGACCGGTTAAGTGATCGATTGGAGTCCACAACAATTTCATATCATTGTATTGTTTTTGCTCCTGTAAGTTGACAAATTTTTGCAACGAGTCGGAGATGGTCTCCAACGTGTCTTTGTAATCGGTTGAAGACGAGGCTTGTGGTCGTTTACCCTTGTTGTTTCGACCGGGCGGACGTTGAGAGGTTGGTGGGGGCATGTCCATTTCGACTTCCTCATCCGACTCGTTTAAGTTAATGAAACATCCACCAGTTGAGTCGGATTGAGTGGTCGTGTACTTTCCGGACGATGACGTCTTCGTCCGTTTCGAAGTTTGTAACTTCGGGACGGGATGCCATTTGTTTGATTTCCTCATAACTTGCCACGGCGCGATATGAGGAAATGGCCCGTTTTCTCGTGCATAGGTCATCAACGCCTTGTTCATGGTCGATTCGTCGTTCTCACCACTTTTACGGTTGTTGTGGTGTTGAACCCATATGCCGTTAAATGTCGCGACTTTACATTGTAAGTCGCGCCATTTGCCGGAAATCATGTCGTTCGTCCGGTAGGAACCACGACCCATTGCCAAAAAAAAATGGTCTCTCACGCATCTCCAAAAATCCGAGCTCGTTTGATTGTTACCAACGAACGGGTCTTCGGAAACGTCAATGTAGGCACGAGCTAGTGCCACGTCCTCAGATTTTGACCATCGAGTAATGGTCGGTTTGGTTGTTTTTTCTGGCACTTCTTTTCGTCGGTGCCTACGACGCGATGAAGCCGGTTGGGCAACAGATTGTGTTTCCGGAACCGCGTCAACATCGGGATCCGGTTGATTCTCAGAAACGTTGTCACATGCGGGTGAGTTTTGGTTGAAAAAAGGTGGTTGTTGGTACCAATTTGAGAAGGTTAGAAATTGGTTCGGGTTTGGATTGTTTGGATCGAGTTGAGGTCGGTAACAATTCATAAACGGGTTAAAGTTGGGGTTGTTTGGATCCATGGTAGTGTAGAAGTTTTTGAAGATTTGAAAGATTTTTGAATATTTTTTGAGAGATTTGAAAGATTTTGGGAAGATGTTTGAAGATTTTTGAGTGGATTGAATAAGTTTATGTAGGGTTTAATTTATTTATTTATTTATTTATTTATTTATTTATTTTGCTTTTCAACGGTAACATTACCGTTATTAATTTTTTTATTTATTTTTATTTCCCCCCAAACGGTCATCCACCCCGTGAGGAGGGTCACAACCTTGCCCATCATGCCACCCTCACGCCCCTGTGTTATGGGGGTGGGGCCTGGGCGTGACCCAAGGGCATCACGCCTGGGTCACGTAGCATAACACATAGCCTTAGGTTTTCGGGGCATTGGATTCTTATGCGGTGGTCTGTAGCTTTGATTTTGGCTAATTTCGGCGACTTTTGAAATTTCAATGTGATTTCCGATGAAATCCAAATTTTCCCACAAACCCCTATATATATATATATATAACTGAATATGTTTATAAAATTATATTATTAATTTTGTTATATATATACCTATATAGGGGCTTTTACATATTTCCCATGTTAGTCTAATCTTGTAATTGAGTAGTTAAGAGTTAGTTACATTGTTAGTTTTCTGTTATTGTAATAACCAGGTTTAAATAACTGTTTGTTCTGCATTTGTTTTAACAAGCAGACTAGAGTGAAATCAAAGAGATCGATTTCCAAAAACTATGTGTTCACTTTTATTCTTTCTGATTTTATTTCGGATACCATCTATCAAGTGGTATCAGAGCTCGGTGATTTCCAGATCCATCGAATCGAGCTCGACGAAAAAATTGACGAAGGAACTCGACCGAAGACAACCAATCGATCGATTGATCCGACGGACTGGATCAAGAAGCATTGGTGACCTATCGGAGACAAAGAAGACGATCAGACATGGGTGACGGACCAGCGGCAGGCGCGGTGGTTACGATCAAAGAACCCGGTACAGCCTCGCTCCAGTGCCCGATGCTGAACAACCACAATTACAACATTTGGGCGATTCGACTGAAAGCTGTGTTTAAAGTTCATCGAATTCTTGAGGCGCTCGAACCAGGGATCGGCATGGCTGTGGATGCGAAGAAAAATGACATGGCAGTGGCGCTATTGTACCAAGCAATTTCAGAGGAATTGGTGTTGCAGGTGGCACAATGTCAAATGGCCAAGCAGATTTGGGAGGCCTTGAAGGTGAGGTTTGTAGGTGCTGATCGAGTAAGAGAAGCGAGGCTTCAGACTCTTCAATCTGAACTCGAGTCCATGAAGATGAATGAAAATGAAGGAATATATGACTTTGCAGGCAGGCTAAGCCATCTGGTCTCAAAGGCAAATAGCTTGGGATCCACAATTGATGATAAGACGCTGGTGAGAAAGCTCCTAGGCTCGGTCCCAGAAAGATTCTTGGCCATTGTGGCCTCGATAGAGCAATTTGCAGATCTGAATGTAATGTCATTTCAAGAGGCCATTGGGAGGCTAAAGGCGTTTGAAGAGCGAACCAAGATGAAAGACAAGCAGATCTCAACAAAGTCGGATCAACTGCTCCTGAGTTATGATGAATGGCAAGCCAAAAGGAGACCTGAGGCCGGCCAAGGAGCAGCCAGGGGAGCCGGGAGACAAGGGCCCAGGGGCAGAGGGCCTGCGGGTAGAGGCAAGACTCAAGACAAGCCTTCCACAAGCTACCAGCCAAGAAAGACCAAAGATAAGACCAAGATCAAGTGTTTCAGGTGCGATGCAATGGGACACTATGCCTCTGAGTGCCCCACAAACCCAAAAAAGGAAGAAACCAATCTGACAGAAGCCAGAGAAGATGGGCCAACCCTGATGATGACTCTTGTTGTGTTTTTGAATGAAGAAAGAGTTCTTCCCAAGAGATACTCAAACGAAGAAAAGGGGGTGTGGTTTCTAGACAATGGGGCTAGCAACCACATGACAGGAAATAAGGAGTTGTTTGCTAAGCTAGACAAAAATGTAAGTGGGAAAGTGAGATTCGGAGATGGCTCCTGTGTGAGCATTGAAGGCAAAGGAGACATAGTGCTGGAATGCAAGAACAAGGACCAGAGGGTGCTAACCGAGGTATATTACATTCCCACTTTAAGAAGTAATATCATAAGCCTCGGTCAACTCACTGAGATTGGCTATGAGGTGAGAATGAAGGACGATCACCTGTGGGTTGTTGAAGCAAGTGGAGCTTTGCTGATGAAGGTACCAAGATCTCCAAATAGACTATACAGAATTGAACTCAAAGTGGCTACACCAGCATGCTTATTGGCTCAAGTTGGGGTAAGTACAGCTTGGCTATGGCATGCTCGGCTGGGCCACCTTAATTTTGAGTCAATTCAGAAACTGTCCAGAAGAGAATTTGGCTCAAGGGGTGCCCAAGATCACACACCCTTCTCAAGTGTGCGATTGTTGTATGGCAAGAAAGCAGTCCAGAGTCCCTTTCCCAAAGGAGACTCGATTTAAGGCTGAGAAGCCACTTGATCTGGTGTATGCAGATGTTTGTGGGCCCATAACACCAGAAACCAAAGGGGGAAATAAGTATATGCTTATGATGGTTGATGATCATAGCAGATACATGTGGGTGTTCTTCATTCGAAGCAAGGCTGAAGTATTCGATCGATTCAAGGAATTCAAGGAAGAGGTGGAATTGAAACATGGAAGAAAAATGAAGGCCTTGAGGACTGACAATGGGGGTGAGTTTACTTCCAAGGAGTTCAGGTTGTTATGCACCAAAACTGGTATGTACCACCAGTTGACATCACCATACTCTCCACAGCAGAATGGGGTTGTGGAGAGGCGAAACAGGTCTGTCATGAGTATGACAAGGTGTCTATTGAAGGCTATGAATCTTCCCCAAGATCTGTGGGGAGAAGCAGCCAGGCATGCTGTCTACATACTAAACAGATCTCCCACAAAAGCACTGGAAGTTACTCCCTATGAGGCTGTTAAAGGTAGAAAACCAAGGCTGGATCATGTGAAGGTGTTTGGGTGTGTCGGCTATGCAAAAATTCTTGGTGTTAATCTGAAGAAGTTGGATGATAGAAGCAAGAAGCTGGTGCATTTAGGCTGCCAACCAAAGACCAGGGCCTATAGAATGTTAGATCCAGAAACTCGTAAGATCCAGGTCACAAGGGATGTTCACTTCGATGAAACAAGACCATGGGAATGGGAAAAGGATGAAGAAGCCCAAGGTCCAGAATGGACTGAGTTTCTGGTCAATACAGAAACCAGGAGTGAAGAACAAGCCTATAGTGATCAAGCCTCAACTAGCTATGATCAGGTAAATGTGGGAGGTGAAAATGACGAAGATGTTGAGGATGAGCCAGTGTGGAGTAGTCCAGAATCTACAGTGAAAGGAAGAGGTCCAATGTTGGGCAGGCTGCCTCCTGATGTAGATGGACTAGGTGATCCTACTGTTGCCCCTGATGACAGGTATGATCACACACCTTTAAGAGGTTCAAGGAGCCTGAATGAAATTTATGATAAGGCACAAGAATCTCATTTGCTACTACTAGAAGGGGAACCAGCTAGTTATAAAGACACAAAAGGAATAAAGGAATGGGAAGAAGCCATGGCTGCTGAAATCAAGTCTATAGAAAAGAACAAGACCTGGGAGCTCACAGAAAGGCCAGAGGGTACTGTACCAATTGGTTTGAAGTGGGTCTTCAAGGTTAAAAGAGATGCCACAGGAATTATCACAAAATACAAGGCCCGGTTAGTCGCTAAAGGATATGTGCAACAGTATGGGATTGATTTTGAGGAAGTATTTGCTCCGGTGGCTAGAATTGAGACAGTCAGGTTGATTTTGGCTGTGGCTGCTCAGAAAGGATGGTGGGTTCATCACATGGATGTTAAATCAGCATTCTTGCATGGTGAGTTAAAGGAGGTTGTATATGTGACTCAACCTGAAGGGTTCATAAAGAAGGGGGCTGAACAGAAAGTTTACAAGCTGATGAAAGCCTTGTATGGGCTCAAACAAGCCCCTAGGGCTTGGAATTTGAAGCTAGATGGTGTGCTGAAAGAGCTGGGATTCAAAAGGTGCAAGTATGAACCTGCGGTATACAGGAAAGGAGTCAAGGAGGAAGTTCTGATTATAGGAGTTTATGTTGATGATCTGCTGATAACTGGAGAAAGTTCTGAGAAAATTAAGGAGATGAAGAGAAAGATGGAAGAAAGATTCGAGATGGTGGACCTGGGGTTGCTGTCCTACTACTTGGGATTTCAAGTCACACAAAATCAGGAGGAAATTAAGTTGCAGCAGACCAGTTACGCACAAAGGATTCTGGAAGGAGCAGGATTAAAGGAGTGCAATTCAACAAAGATTCCAATGGAGCCAGGACTGAGGTTATCCAAACATGATGAAGGAGGAGATGCTGATTCTACTCAATTCAGGAAATGGGTAGGGTGTTTGAGGTACTTAACTCACACCAGGCCAGATTTGAGTTACTCTGTTGGATATATCAGCAGGTATATGCAGGCTCCTAAAGTGGTTCATGTTTAGGCCTTGAAGCAGATTCTGAGATATGTTAAGGGAACAACTCAGTTGGGTTTGGTCTATCAAAGAAAAGGTGATGACGAGTTGCATGGGTTTAGTGACAGTAGCTATTCCACTGATAGAGATGATGGTAGGAGCACTACTGGTATGGTATTCTTCTATGGGAATAGGCCAGTCACTTGGAATTCTCAGAAGCAAGCTACTGTGGCCTTATCTTCTTGTGAGGCCGAGTTTATGGCTGCCTCTACGGCTGCGTGCCAAGCCATTTGGCTGAGAGGATTGTTGGCAGAAATCACAGGAAAAAGGGAACAGCAGGTGGAGATAAAGGTAGATAATAAATCTGCTATTGCACTTATCAAGAATCCAGTTTTTCATGCTCGTAGCAAGCATATTGATACGAGGTATCACTTTATTCGAGAGAATGTTGAAAAGGAGCAGATCAGAATAGAGTTTGTAAATGGTGAGAATCAGAAAGCTGATGTATTGACTAAAGCCCTTCCAAGAATAAAGTTTGAAGAAATGAAAGATAAGCTTGGCATGAAGAAAATTACAAGCTTAGGGGGGTGAAATGTTAGTCTAATCTTGTAATTGAGTAGTTAAGAGTTAGTTACATTGTTAGTTTTCTGTTATTGTAATAACCAGTTTTAAATAGCTGTTTGTTCTGCATTTGTTTTAACAAGCAGACTAGAGTGAAATCAAAGAGATCGATTTCCAAAAACTGTGTTCACTTTTATTCTTTCTGATTTTATTTTGGATACCATCTATCATCCCACCTTCTAACTTGTAAAATTACATATTTCCCCAAATTATGCTTTAAGAGCATTGTACATTATGCATTGAAAATTTGTACCTTGAGGAAATATGTAATTTTTCAAGTTAGGAAGGGGAAATATGTAATTCTTCCTATATATAATTTTGAAAAATTACATATAAAAATTGCAAATTGACTAACCACATTTAATCCTGATTAATCCCAATAATTCTTAGTGCTGGTCACACTGCTTGACCGACGCCTGACGATTTCTACAACATTGTTTATACAGTTGGTTCCAAGTTTCAAACTGTAAACCTAACCGTATGTATTTTAAGCTGGTTAAACCAGTTGACTTGATTTAGTTTAGTCGGTTCAATGTCTAGGGCAAACTACAATAAATGACAAGGAAACGGTATGCATGTTACTTCAAATAGCAAGTATGTTTGATCAAATAGTTACATGTCATTTATTTTGGTAAGAAATAGTATGTTGCAGTTGTTGGTAAAAGTGAAGAATACATTGCATTTCATGCAGTTTACTCCATTAATTACTTAGAACCTAAAAGACGAACCAAAAAAGGTGTTGGTGACCGCCTGACCCACAGACACTCGTTTTACTTAGCAAAACCTAACCTTACTGAAATTAACTCGAGCCTGTTTTGGATTGATATCTCACGATTTGCTTGGCAACAATAGATGATGCAGAAAACAATATGTTTCGAAATGGATCTTCAAGTGCCTTTGTGGGCACACGCATTGATCTTACAAAGATTCCTCAGCATGCCAATAATTACAATCGAGGGCATGATTTAGAGCTCTGGAAAATCAAGTATCTGAGAAAGGATGAATAACTATAGCTTGTACCTGAATCACTCACACTTCCTGAGGTTTTAATTTCTAACTTATTCACTTATTTACGTGTATGTTTGGTTTCCGTTTTTCAAAACATAGGCTAAATATTCACGGACTAAGAAATTGTCTGAATTCAAAAGTCGTCTAACGTGTGTTGTTAATATGTACAACTGTACAAGTATACAACTGCGGGTGGACCCATAGAATCAATGTGGACATGCATAGCCAAAGAGCTTGATGGGTTTGAATGTAAACAAGCTAAGTCGAGTGTGCCATTCATTTCATTACGAGACTGGCCGATCAAACAGGTAATGTAACTGATTCAGTTAGCCTAGTTCTTTTTTATAAATTTCAAAAACTATAAGATTAGATGCATGTAATCAATAACGATTCAAATGATAAAAACATGAAGAAACATATTACGAACAATATTTTAATTTTTCTATTCAAAGATCCTAAATTTAGGGTTTTTATGAAAACACAAACAACAATCTAAATGATTGTTGTTTATATGTTGCGAACTTGCCTTGTTGCCGACTGTGTCTCTTATGTATGCATAAATAGTAGTTTCACACAAATGACAATTTCTTAAATCACAGAGGAGATTTTCTAAATATCAATTGTAATAATTAGGAGAAAGTGATAAAGGGAGCACATTTTCCTGATTGCAGAGATGATTTCAATTTCTTACTCATTATCTTCAGTTGATTATTCTTGGTATAGAAGAACACCTTATGCTTTCTGATCTGTAAAAGAAAAAAAAATCAAGATGTAACGTGATCAGATAATAGCTTTAAAATCTTATTTTATGTTAAGAGAAAGGAAACAGAAAGAATAGAGTTACCGAGATTAGAGGATTTCTATGTTTTTTTTTATGTAAGGGGTTGTTTGTTTGCATCCGAATGTTATTAAGAGGTTACCTCTGAATGGTTCATAACCTCTTAACCATTCGGACTTAGGGTTACATCTTAGGCCCTGTTTGGTAGCCTCTTAATCCCATTCAGAGGCTACCTCTTAATGGTTTATATCATGTGAATGGTTAAAAAGTATCATTAAGTCTGAATGGTTAAGAGGTTGGTAATGGTTCATAACCTCTGAATGGTTAAGAGGTAACCCTAAGTCTGAATGGTTAAGAGGTTATCAACCATTAAGAGGTAACCTCTTAATGCCATTCAGATGCAAACAAACAACCCCTTAACCATTACCAACCTCTTAACCATTCAGACTTAAGGATAATTTTTAACCATTCAGATGCTATGAACCATTAAGAGGCTACCAAATAGAAATTAACTAGGGTTGCCCGCCCGCGCGTTGCGGCAGGACCCTTTGTTTAACACGATAAAAATATTATTTTAAAAATCGAAACTTAGATAACATAAACATGTCATTGTGTTTGAAAATTTTAACACAACTTTTTTAAAATAATAGTAAAAAATAAAAATTGCCTAAAACCTACATTTCACAATATGTAAAAATAAATCAAGTAACATGAAACGAAGCATAAGTACGATTATAATATTATTACTCATAACGTAAAAAATAATGTCAAAAAAGTAAATAAAACACACTTACTCCTAAATCATTAAGAACTACGAACCCAAACGTAAACGAATAAAAATTAGAATATAATTAATAATGTTATTATAATAATATAATAGTATTTATTATTATTATTATTATTATTATTATTATTATATTATTATTTTTGTTATATTATTATTATTATTATTATTATTATTATTATTATTTTATATTATAATAATATATTTTAATATTACTGTTTTATAATACTATTAATATTATATTTTTATTACTTTTATTATTATTTTTAATATATTATAATATTATTATTAATATTATAAAATAAGAATAACTTTATATTTATATTATATTATAATTATAATTTGATAATATTTTTATTATAATAATAATGTATTTTAATATTATTATATTATAATATTATTAATATTTTATATTAATATTATATTATAATTATAATTTTATAATAATAATATTATTATAATATTATATATTATTATTATTAAAATATTATTACTATTTTATATTAATATTATATTATAATTATAATTTTATAATAATGTTATTATTATAATATTATATATTATTAGTATTATATTATTATTATCATTAAAATATTATTACTATTTTATATTAATATTAACTTATAATTAATTTTATAATAATAATAATATTATTATAATATTATATATTATTAATATTATATTATTATTAATATAATATTATTATATTTTAATATTATAATATTATTAATATTATATTATTATTATTATTATTATTATTAAATTATTACTGTTCATAAAACTTCTAAATGTATATATGTTATAATTTGTTTTATATAAATAATGCCGCTTTGCTATATAATCAAGGTTACTAATTAATTAATTATTTATAAATTAGCCATCGATTAATTTTAACCATTGATCAACTACATCAATGGTTGTATATAATTTATTTTAGTTTTCCTTAAAAGGAGGGTTTTCTTAAAAATATTTCGCTACACATACATATATAGTTAACATTAAAAAGAATTTTGATCGTAAAAGGATTGAGAAGGATTGTAATATTGTAAGGTTGATATGTTAAATTTGTTAATTAAAAAAAAAAAGATATTTTGGTCACCGTGTATCTAATCATTGTGTAATACATCTTAGTCATTATGTTTTATGTTTTAAGGTTTGAACTTATTTTGGGTTATGGGTTATTTAATTTTTTATTTTATTAATTAGAAATACACAATTATGTTATTTCATTATTGTATTTTTTAGAATTCATCAATTAAGAAAAACACATATTTCAAGTTATAATATTGTTTGTATCTTAATTGTTTAAAAATTATATTTTGATCGTTTTGTTTTATGTTCGGATCATTGTATATTGTGTATTTATAATTTTGTTTTACGTCTAGGTCATTCTGTAAAATGTATTCATCATTATATCTATATTATATCTCATTTCTTGTTTTTATCATTGTTTTTATATATTTTTTTATTTTAAAAAAAAAGTATTTTGGTCATCGTGTATCTGATCATTGCATAATACACGTCTTAAAAATTATGTTTATGTTTTATGTTTTAACTCATTTTTTGTGTTATTTGTCATTTTTGGGTTATTTGTCAGTTTATGTATATTTATTACTGTGTTTTACATTTTGAATCATTTGGTGTTATTTTGTTATTGTTTTTTATATGATAGATAATTTTTTATCTTATCGTTTTGTTTTACGTATTTTATTTATCGAGCTTCGGCTTGATAACTAAACAAGCTATATTCCTGAGTTTTAAGTTTAGACTCGGTATTGTTTAAGCTTGAATTGTTTGAGTTTTTTTACCATCCAATCTTGAGTTTTATACAAGATGACTTGATTTATTTACAAACTCTAAATGTTCCGTAAATAAAAAATAATTTTATTATACACATGAAATTGAGAGTATTATGCAAAATCTATTAGCAAGACAATTTTTCTGCTTGATAACTTGGTGTTTTTTTTTTTTTTTTTTTTTTGTAACAAGTATCGTGTAGAAACATTTAAGTTTTGCATATATTATCACCGATAAATTTCGAATTGAATCGTCTGAAAATGTTTGAAGTACTTAAAAAAACATGTAATTATAAATTCTAAAAGATAAATTTATACTTTGTAACATACAAAATATAAATAATGCTATCAAATACGAAATTTTCATTCATTCACATGAAAAACAAAATATTACTACAGAAGGTAATGGTAAAATAGAAGTTAAAATTACAATATAAGATTCCGGAATGAGAGTGTATGATTTTGGATAAATTGGTAGGGTATGACCTCATAACATAACCATGCTTGAACCTTTTATTTATTTTTATTTTATTTTATTTTATTTTTTTTTGATGTAACTTATACCTTAATAGCGAATCATATTTTGGGTTCCAGTATTCCTATAGGTTCAGGTTTGTTTCTATCCCCTTAATCTGATGGGTAACTTTAGTATGAAAGCTAGCTTGGATTTAATGCAACCGAATGGGCACAAACATCCTACTTTTTGGCTACGAATGCGTCGTCGTTTTTCAACAATCAAAAATTGGCATCCCCTGACACCATTCTCTGCTTTCTTTCTGAAACCTTTTACCAGAACAAAAACTACATAAATTTCTCCAAAATTATCGGATCAAAACATCCTGCCAGATCTCACAAGAACAGAGACATCATGGGGTGTTCAGAATCAAAGATCGACAACGTAAGAATTGTGAATCAAAGCAAGGATAGAATAGCATTAATGAAACAATCAGTCTCGGCCTACGCCGCCTTTGTTTCGGCCTACTTCTCCTTCACCTCAGCCCACAAGAATATCGGTGTCACGCTATGTGATTACGCACAATCGGAGCTCCAGTCCTCCGATGACCAACCTCTCCCGCCACATCCACCGCTGCAGCACAATGGGATATATGCATGGGACTTCTTTGTGCAGTTAATGGAAGATGACCATGGGTATAGCTCAGGTGTAGTCAACGATAAACATGGTGGAGTTGAGAAACTGACAATTGGGAGGAAGGTGGTGAGGATTAAAAGTGGACATGGTGGTTGCAGGGTGGTTAAAGACAGTAATGGTGGACCGGGTGTTGGTGAAGGGCCACCGCCGTCATCCATGGCGGAAGATACAGAGAATGTGAATTTGGTGAAGATCTATAGAAAGCCTGATGATGGTTTTATTAAAGCCTCAAAGTGTGCAGTTGACGTTTCAAAGACTCATGATGCCTATACGTTGCATTGTCACTCTAGTTTACAAGATAATCAAGGTATACATATAATTCGTATGAAACATAACGATGTGCATTATCCAATAAAAATAAGTAGTTCGATCTTAAACTTGAAATTAATTCAAATACATACAAGTAACACTCTACTGTTTGGTTATAGGCCAAAGTAAGCATTCTTCAAGAGCCATGAGGGTCACTAATAGTGCAAAGGTCGACTTTTTTTTCAAAGATAGAGAAATTCATGCTACCCTACTAGACACGATGCTCACGTGGGAGAAGAAGCTGTACGATCAAGTGAAGGTATGTGAAAAGGGAGGTCAAGGGGGTGATGCTAGAAGCCATTAGTTTATAATAAGGTAGTTAAACTACCTATGTACTAGACAATGTGTAACAGGAGGTCCCCCTCAAGCCAGGCCCCACTACACAGCCCCGGTAACCAGGGCGTGACCAAGCCTGGCCATGTGACCGTGGTCACAGGAGTAGAAGGGCTTGACTGATTTTTTTTCTTTTTCTAAAATAATAAAAAACACCCACATCAAGCCCCCATTCTACATATATCAACTCCTCGTCAAGCGCTTGCGTCACTGTTTGATTAGAATTGATTGAAACTTGACTTATTGATGATGATAATGAACAGGTTGTTGAAATGATGAAACATGAATACCGGAAAAAGACTGAATTGCTAAACAAACTTAGAAAACGAGGCGTTAGTAGTGACAGATTGTCACAAACAAAAACACACGTACATGATCTACACACAAGATACATTGTGGAGATGCAGTCTACAGATTCAACTGTCTTAGAGATCAATCGCCTTCGTGATGAGCAATTGTATCCAAAACTCATTCAAATCGTAGAAGAGTAAGTACTTATCCAAACAACAAACACCAAAGCAAATTTGATAGAAATGTTTCAAAATCAGTGATAATCATTAATCAATGATCGAAAATCATGTGCAGGATGGAAGAAATGTGGAAAAACATGCAGAAGAAGCACGAACAGCAATCAACGATTGTGCAACGATTAAGCAACTTCAAAAACTCGCAATTGCCAAACGACACAAGCGAGAATAATTTGAAAAACATAAAGGAAATTTATCTTCAAGTAACGATTTGGTGCTCTGAGTTCGAAAAATTCATGCTATACCAGAAGGAATACACCAAATCTCTCAACAATTGGCTAAAATTAAACCTAAGCTCCAAAGACATCAACGTAAAGCATCAAAACCCTAGGATTGAGTCGTTGTTACGTACCTGGAACGACCAGATTGAGAAGCTTCCAGAAAATAAGGCAAAAACAGCCATTAACGCTTTCGAAGCTGTAATTGCTACAATCATGCAGCATCACTCAACGGAGATAAAGATGAAACAGAGATGCGATGAAATTCGAACAGAAATCACGAAGAAAACACAAAAATTTGAGGAATGGTGCGATAAACAAATCTCGAAGAGAATAAATACCGACGAGATGGATGCAGACGTGATGGATGATATGGATATGATCGCCGATCAACAGGTTGTTGTCGAGGCGTTAAAGATGTGGTTGGAGGAGGAGGACGAAGCTTACCAACGGTACAGAGTTCAGGTGAAGGATACGTCGGCGATGAAACTGAAGACCGCTCTGCCGGAGGTTTTTACGGTGATGACGGAGTTTGCTAGTGCATGTTTGCATATGTATGGAAGCTTGAAGGCTCACGCCATCGGAGGTGTGGCCATCTAAACCTTAGATGAACCAATTTTAGAGTATTCTATTTTAAAATTAGTTTGAATGTCCCACTCTTAGCAAAGTTAAGGTAACGCATGAAAAGGATAAGATATAAACTGTGTTACCTCTACCCGTTGGTATAGAGAGGCTACTTTCAATTAGAACCCCGATTTATAATGTCTGATTAACCGGTCAACTCAACAATTTTAATGTTATTTTCACAAAAATTAAGTTAAATAACATTAAAATTAATGTAATTTGCTTTTATCACTTGAGTGTCGACACATATATACATTATATGTGCGCACCGAAAACATGGTCTAATTTACACGCTTTTATTATGATAAGTTAAAACAGGATAAAATTCATTATACACTACTTAAAAGTCAAAGTTAATTTAATGTAGAGATGCGCAAAATAACCGGTTAACCGAACCGGTACAGGTTCGTAACTGGATAGAAACAGGTTTTTAAACCGGTTATTGCAATCGGTTATAGGTTTTTGAAAAAACCGGCGGTTTAGGACCGGTTTGAGATTTCAAGAGACCAAACCGGTTAACCGGTCCAACTCACTAAAAAATCGGTTATTTGAAGGTTAACCGGTTCGGTTAACTGGTTTTGGTTATTATACGGTTTCAGTTTTTGAGCTTGAAAAACCGGTTATTAACCGAACCGGTTATTAGAAAAAACCGGTTTCTAGCCTTTGACCGGTTAACCTGTTCGGTTATTCCAAAACCGGTTTTTGACGGGTTAACAGGTTTGTGCACCTCTAATTCAATGTACCAAATCATTAAATACCTCACTCTTTCTCTTTGTTAACCCTATGTGAAGAAGACCGGTGGGATGGAAAGGCGAAGAAGATATAAGAAGTGTGTGGTAATAGTTTGGAGGAATAAGGGATAGAGACATGTGTGTATGTATGTATGTATTTAATTCATACGCATTCACTGATTGTATGGTTGGTATGACATATGTGGTAGGAAATGAACACTAAATTACGTGAGAATAAGATTTTGGTTTTTAATATATATATATATATATATATATATATATATATATATATATATATATATATATATAGAGGCTCTAATTTACCCTCTTTTATTATAATAAGTTAAAACAAATATTTTCAAACTAGGAGTACAATTCTGAAATTATCATGTGATTTGCTAATATTTCAGTATTGATCCATCGTTTTCATAAATTACTCATATGTTCCCAAACTTTAAACGTTTGTAACACATATACTTCTTATGTGAAGGTAATTTTGTTAAGTATGTGATGATAATTTAGTGATATAAGGACTATATGTGTTATAAATGTCTAAAGTTTGAGATTATATGAGTAATTTATGAACCGTAAAATCAAGAATAAAATACTAGCAAATACATGAACCATACAAACATTAAATACTGTAAATTGTACTAGCGCCTAACGGTTGCTGGTGTAAAACAGCAAAGAGTAATAAAATAAATTAGGTATGCTTATTATAATTTTACAAAGCATATTTTATATATTTAATCTAATCTACTTTTAAAATTACATTATTATCTTCTGTGAAACACAAATCCTTAAATTCATAGGACGAAACATCGCTAAAATACACACCAATTCCTTACTATATCCATAATAAATCCAGACTCAGCTTTCTTTGGCCAGTATAAAATACCCATTCCTCTCACCAACTACACACATTAAAAGCAACACTTAGTTGTCTCTTAGATCCTCCCCTGACCAAAACTAAAACCATTCCCATTTTCTATCCAACTTTTAAGCCATGGAAGCCACCCTCATCTGGTGCAACTCCGGCTGCCGGAGCACAATCCGGCAACAATACAAGGTCGACAACCACATGTTTATCACCGTAAGGATAAAGATGCGGTTGAAGGCACCAATTTGGAGAATGGTGTGGAGAAAGATGAAGAAAATGAAGCAGAGGGTTCCGAATCCGAGACATTTTAGTTATGATCCTTGCGAATATGCGCGAAATTTTGATGAGGGATTGATTGTGAATGATTATGATGATATCTCGAGATCGTTTTCGGCTCGTTTTGCCGTCCCGTCTGCTGTTTTCGAAAAGGTGTTGAGTGTTTGATTTATGCATATGCTACTAGTTAGATGTAATGTCAATGTGTTGTGTAATTCCTGGTGGACAATGACATTTGACAATAACAAGATTTTGTTTTCATTTGCTCGTGTAACTTTCACATTGTTTAGTGCGCTTAAATGCTTTGTAGAAATAATATATTTTAAGCATCAACTATACAGAAAATAATCAAACAATCATCTTTTTTATTGATTTTGCTAAATTTTTGGGCCTCCACATCGTCACTAGCCTAATCTTAATTGGTACAAGTTTGAACAAGAATGGTCGGAACTAACCTTTTTCTTTTAACGGCAAATTAGGGCTCAACGACATGTTTTTTTCATAGCCCAAATGGATACCTCAGACTCAACAACTCACACGCTACGATCACATTCCGTCACCAGTATCAAACGTCCAGGGGTTGGCGATCGTTAAACCGAGCAAGAGCAAATTCACATGTCCATCAGGAAGAAATCCGTTATACAGTTAAACCTCTACTAACTGCTTTAGCTTAGATTTGAACTTATGACCTCACATAGCCTAAGTTTTATGAGAATCATGAAGTGACACTTGAGCAAAACACTTTTTGTAACTTTTAAAAAAAAAATATAATAAAATAATATTTTATAAAAAATTTGTAAAACGACCAAAATATACTCCTAAGATCCAACTAATATTCACATTGTGGGACAAATATATTTAAATCGACCCCTACCCAAGGCAAAAGGTCACAATTATTTGGAAACATGGGCAGGAGACTTGTTCAAATTAATTTGTTTGCAAGAATGCAAGGAGTACTACCTTTAAAGAGAGTAAAACAAAACAGTTATAATAAAGATGTTAGATCTCATTCTAGACATTAAAGTGATAGATCATACAAGTAATTCTTTCAACTTTTACCAGGGGTGTTTGTTTCGTCAAGTATTGAGTCCGTAAAAGATATGAATTATTTAGAATGTTTAAACTTAATGATTAAAAGGTTGACTGACTGATTCAGAGGTATTTTTTAGTGAATCAAACAGTTCCAACCTCTAAACAATTCAGAGATAGTCTCTATCATTAAAAGTCTATCAAACAACCATAAGACGTGATATTTTTTAGTACTTACTTGAGACAAGGTTGACACATACAAAATTCCTAAAAATTGTACGTGTAGTTCTCACACATCCTCGGTAGGTATTGGTAAGTATTCTCTTGCAACCATTGATACAGATTATATTGTAATAGATTGATGTTGTGCGTGGAAGAAACATGGTGAGGGGGATGGGGATGAATTAGTGCTTGCTCTTTTGATTTATATATCATTCGTGATCATGTTAGGACTTATGTTATATTATAATTACCTTTGAAAAAGTATCTTTTACATGTCTACAACTTTTAATATATTTCAAGTTCGATACATTTCCAAACATCTAAAAGTATATAAATGGATGTTTAAAACATATAAATATTAATTAAAACAAAACTCTTCATAGACACCTAACATATACATTCACTACTACAAAATCAGTCTAAGCAACCTTTTTTGTCATAAAAGGTTGCAAATATGTTGCATTAGCTGAAGTTGCATTAGCCTAACACAACCTTTTTATTATATAATGCTGCTTTTTTTAAAAAGTTGCAATAAAAAATGTTGCGTTAGGAAAAAAAATTGCATTATGTAATAAAAAAGTTGCATTAGGTTGATTTTTGTAGTAGTGATTCTTTCATCAACCTAACATGCACATCAACATTATAATTTTTGTTAATCGGAGAGATAATAAGTTGGAACTCAACAAATTGTCTATGACGCAGATTGTACATGGCTACATGATGAAATATAAGATGATAGAAGCATTGATGAGAGAAACAAATTAAAAAATTTTAGGAATTAGGGCATTGGTTTATTTGCATTCATGCTCTCAATTTGAAACATATTTTTACGTGGCGTTTACATATTTCTCATTCGTAACTTGTAAAATTATATATTTTCTTAAACAATGTTTTAAGAACATTATATATTACGTATTAGAAAAATTATAATGTGAAAATACGTAATTATCTTTATTTTTATTATTATATTTAATAATATATGTTTGGATGTTGCAAAAGTTGTTGATCCTTTTCAAATTATGTCTCTTATATATTTAATATTATATCCATTTGCACATGGTAATGAAGAAAAATTACAAAATGATGCTTTGAATGAAAACTTGTCACTAGGGCCATAGAATGGGTCACACGAGTCAAGGTCTAAGAAATAGTGCAGGCTGACCATGTGCGTCAAGAAATTAAACGAGTCAACTGGTTACCAGGCTCCCAGCTGAGTTATATAAATAAGGACACTTTACATAATTGAAGAGAAAATGATTTTAATCACTTTATTTATATCATAAATTAATTTTTTTTAACAGGCTTAGTACGACAACACCACAGACAGGATTTCAACCATCCCTTCAGATTTGACTCTCTGATGCGTATGCCCGAGCCCATCCTGGAGGAATCTCACAACTGGGTAAACCCCCTGACCTTGACTCAACAAATATGTTTCGGCCCAGATTCGAACCCATGACCTCTTATAAAGAAGTCAAGGAGGTACCTTTAAGCTAAAAGTCCTTTTTTTTCTTTAAATTTATTTCTATATTATATTTTAGACGTGGTCATACATGCATCCAATGATATTGTCTAGACGTCTTTGAGGCGCACAGGTGGTATAATACAATAGGTTTGCATTGTAATTTTACATAATTAATATGATCTTTTCCTCTGACGATGCATATAAAACGAGTCATATGGTAGTACCTATGTAGTAGGGTCGTATAATACCAAATGTTTCGTATTAATTATTAATGTGACATATTGCGCTTTGTTAGTCGTTTGAATAAAAATTGTATACGACTCGTATGCTTTCATACGACCTATACTCTAGCGTTGTATGATACAAATTATATTCTAAGTATATTTATAACATAATCCTCTATTTAATCAATCACATCTAATTTTCTATTACTACATATATCTCAATTAGAAACAACTATTTTAATTATGTATTTTTATTATTGAAATGGATCTCTATTTTTAAAGAATCACTATCATTTTAAAGATAAAAATGGAAATAAAGATAAGAATTTTCTAAAGTTTAGAGATGGAGAGAGACACATAAATCTTTGTATAAATCTTATACAAAGTTTTTTTATGCGAGAAGTACTGTATGAAAATGAAGGTACATTCATTCACAATAATCACTCAAGTTATAATAATAATCATGCAAGTTATAAAAATATTCGTGTAAGTTACAACGATAATCACGCATATTACAAGAATAATCACGCAAATTATTCGACAACATACTGACGTTCTTTTTTAAGTTGATTAATCTTAAAAGTATAACAATACTAGTGTGGGATTATAATAAAAAAAGGTTTTAGTGTAAAAATTATAGGAAGGATTTAAGGCCATTAGATCTATAGTTAATACTTAAGTTATATAAAAAAAAGTTGATGAAAGAGCTTTTAGTCATGATCACTTTTATTAACTTTTATCATATTTTCTTACTTTTTTTTTGAACGATCCTAGCTTTTATAAATGATATTATTTAAAAAAATATATATATAAGTGTTTTTTATCTTTAAAACGAGTATCGTATTGTCATAACAAAAATTACGAAAAAAATTATAGCCCCTTGTATTTCTAACGCGTCATTTTGTTGGTCATTTTCTTTCTGCTAGTCATTGAGTCATATTATGTTTTTTAATATGATGGGTTTTTAAAAACTTAATGGTGTAACAATTTAATTGTGTATTTTTTATATGTAAATTACAATGATAAATTATAAGAAGTTTATTTAATACATAAAAAACAATTACAAAGATAACATCAAATAATATAAAACATAAAACACAATGATGAATACATATTAAACAATGACATTAATGTAATATAGACAATTATGAATATATATTACACAATTAACTGAACGTAAAACACAATGATGAATACATATTAAACAATGACATTAATGTAATATAGACAATTATGAATATATATTACACAATTAACTAAACGTAAAACACAATGAAGAAAATTTATTTTTCAAAAAATTAAGATAATATATGTTAATTTTCAAAATTATGAATTCTAAAAAAACGGCTGTGAAATA
The DNA here is from genome assembly GCA_009363875.1 of Mikania micrantha. Taxonomy (NCBI): domain Eukaryota; kingdom Viridiplantae; phylum Streptophyta; class Magnoliopsida; order Asterales; family Asteraceae; genus Mikania; species Mikania micrantha. The sequence goes on from CM018684.1 coordinate 2,100,801, forward strand.
TCACAAATGTGTACTTCCAATATATAAAAATAAAAATTAAATAACAATTTATTTGATGCATAAAAAACAATGACAAAATAACACAAAATGAATTAAAATATAAAACACAATGATAAACATATATTACATAATAACATGAAGTATAAAACACAATAAGCAAAATGCCCTTGATAAAAAAATTAAAAAATATTACAACAATACTATACTCAAATTAAAGATAATTAAATTCTTAATTTTATGATTTAATTTTTTAAATAAATAAATTCATATGAAAAAAATTATATGCATTAAAAAAATTACGTGAAGTTGAAAAATAGTTAACAAGAGCAGTGGTTAGGGCTGTAAACGAACCGAACGTTCAGCGAACAGTTCGTGAACCGTTCGGCGGGAAGTTCGTTTATGTTCGTTCGTTTAATAAAGGGACGAACACGAACAAGAAATTCCGTTCGTTTAGTTAAATGAACGAACATGAACAGATGTCGTGTTCGTTCATTTGTGTTCGTGAACGTTTGGTAACTTGTTCGTTTACGTTCGTTTATGTTCGGTTACGTTCGTTTATTTTTTTATTCATTAAATATATTGTATATTGTATATTGTATATTTTTTATTTTTAGTTTAATATCATAATATTTAGGTTGTTTTTAGTTTAATTTATAATATTTTAATTTATATATTTATAAATGATTATCTACAATGCTTGAGATTAATAACGTTTATTTTTATTGTTTTAGTAATATGTGTTCGTTAGCGTTCGTGAACCGTTCGACCGAAAATTAAAAATACGGAGGGCTGGTGGGGCCCCATAGAGCTTCGCCCTTGAACAAGAGTTCGCAGTATATTAAATTTACCATCTTGCATGAGAACTTTTATTTCATGCATGATGATTCTATCATTAAATCTAAATTCTTGATTTACTATATCAATTAAAAACAATTCCTTATACATTTCTTAAGCAAAGAACCTTTTCTATAATAAATTTTCATAAATAATAAATAGTATATTCAATGTTAGTGATATATTATTAAATTATCTTGAATTCTTGATTATAAATTTATGATATCTGCATTGTTACGGGGAAAAGTTATATATGTTGATGAATTTACTATTGCGCCATTAAAAAGGTGAAAAAAGAAAAAGAAATAATAAGTAAAAAGTTGTAATAAGGTAAAGATTAGGTTTGTAAATAAATTAAATGTCTGTATGTTGGTTTGTGTTTTTTGTTTTAGTTTTAGGGGTAATTTCCTGTTAGTTTATCAAACTTATAAATTATCATATATACATAAAACTATTTTTGAGCATTGTAATTTATGCATATTGAAACATAATTTGAAAGTTTGTAATGATGTATATAAAATGTTATCTAAGTTTTTAGAATTAATTACAAGGATGGTCATGTGGATTTCGTGTTTGTTCTTCAAAGAGTTTAATGTTTCAAGTTTAGGTTTTGGGTTTTAGTTTGTGAAAAGTTTATGTATCAAGAATAAGAAATGTTAACTATCTTGTTATATTATATGGTTTTTTTAGGCTTTTCATATCAGTGGTGGATTCAAGAATTTTTTTTAATGGGTTCACTTTTTTTAGACGTTTCAATTAGATAAATCGAACATAAAAATTTTCTAGTCGGTTTAACGGTTCGACTCTTGTATATTCATTACGTAATATGTGTGCGATATATTAAGTTAATAATTAAAAAATATATCATCATTAAAGAGTTTAAATGTGCACAGTGCATACTCGTTAAAAATTTCTGAGTGGGGTCCAAGGGTTAGAGTCCTTGGTGGCAGTCCCACTGGCCAGCCATCGGGCAGGGGTCAAAGGGGCAGCTCCCCTTATAGGGTTCTGGGCAACGCCCCGAAACCTAAACGAAATTTGAGAAAAAAAATATAGTTTCGAAAAGTGAGTTTAACACGATCCTATAGAAATCCAAGCATTATTTATCGAGAAGTCTCTAACAAATATCGCTTAATCCTTTCAATTTGGCAAAATGTTAGGGAAAATTAAAGTAAAGATTCACTCTTAAAATATTAATGAGTTCACCATACATTTTATGCCTTTCGAAAAAATTTTTTCTCACTAACGCTTCAAAACGTGGTGGGTTCCGATGAACCCACACCTCACTATATATGATCAGGATCCTATAATAATCAATGTTGTAGAAATCGCTAGTCCGCTAGTCGGTTGGTATGGTGGGGACTAGCGATTAATCGGGATTATTCGGGATTAATCGACCAAATAATCGGCCTAATCGGACAGTCGGGCCTAGTCGGCCTTAGGGGACTAGGGATTAATCGGCCGAGTAATCGGCCTAGTTGGGGATTTTTACAACCATGATAATAACTCACCTTAATTGTAAAAACCTGATTAAATTCGACAAGATCAACTCAAATCTTTAGTTTTTTTCATTATCTTTATTATACATGTATAAGGCTAAGTTATTTTATATGTTTGTGCAAATTTGTCACCGTTTGGGCTTTACGCCAATGCAAGTGGTCACAACAGGAAATAAATATTTGTATTGTAAAACAAACTTACGCTTGCTTTTAATCCCAAACGGTGATGAATTTGCACAAACACATAAAATAACATAGTTTTGTATATATATAATAAAGTCATGAAAAAAATTGGGTTGATTTTGTCGGAGTTAATCGGGTTTTAGTAATTAAGGTGAGTTAACAACGGATCCTTATATATATAATTAAATGACATTTTAGTCCTTTTACATTAAATGTGAAAATACATAAATATCATTTAATTTAACAGAAAATTAACGTACGTTAATCTTAATATTTAATCTCCTTACAAAATTAAACCTTAAACATGTAACTTTAAAACCTTAACACCTAAAATTGTCGCTTTCCAAAACTCATAGATTAAAAGGTTGTTTGATATCCTCTTAAAAATCATTAAGATGTTACATTTTAGTGGTTCATAGTCTCTAAATGATTAAAAGGTAACTTTAAGTCTGAATGGTTAAGATGTAACAATAAAGGATAGCCTTTTAACCATTCAGACTTAAGATTACCTCTTAATAGAGTTGCACAAACCGGTTTTTTTCATCAAACCGGTTCGGTTCCTAACCCGGTCCGGTTTGGGTAGTATAAGGGTGAAACCGGTTTGAGAGAAAGGGATGCCAAACCTATAGGAACCAGTTTGGGAGGTTGAAACCGGTTTTAAAGGCAAAATCTCGAACCTATGCCAAACCGGCGGTTCGGACCGGCTTGGAAACCGGTCTGGCAAGAACCGGTTTGAGATCCACTGATGACCGGTTTGTAAACCCAAACCGGTTTTTTTGTTCACCTCTACCTCTTAATCATTCAGAGCATATAAATTATTAAAATGTAGGCTCTTAATAACTATTAAAAGGCTACCAAATAACCCATGCTCTTTCTTATTTTTTTTGTATGTAAAACCTCCCATGATTTTATGGTATGGGATTGGGTGTTGGCAGTATACTCTGAGTTTGGTCCCCTCTCATTGAATTCATACAAACTAACAAATCTAACCCAATCAATAAGACCAGTCTCTGTCTATGAAATTGTACAAGTGACCAAAGCATGGATCAATGTTGAATTGTACATTTTACAAGTGGTTGCTGCAACAACTGGGGACAATTTTCAGGGTTTTGGGTCTCAGGCCCTCACCTATGAAGATGAACAAGTAACCAACCTCATAAATGATTCATCACTTATGCAAACTGTGACCGTATCTATTTGCTGTAGATTTTATCAAAAGTTTGCAACAAAATTTATGTGTTTCACTGTCACAATTCAAAAGTGCAAGGCTTAAGTTTTTTTTAATGACCGACGAATACTTTTTTAAGTATGATCAATCGGGTAAACCCAATGATGAAAGATCACTCACACCCGCAAAACACAGACAATGTTGATGACCTGACTCGCCTATCATTTCAAAGGAAACACGTCGTATAAAGACATGCTGTGTTAAAACACTTGGCTCACCTGAAAAATATTATATAAAGTGAAACACGAACTTAATACCTTCACACTGAAAGTCATGAGCTTAAACATATCGGGTAACTCATGGTTAAATTTAATCAATCTCGTTAAAAACTTTAAATCAAGCCCAAGTCTCTTGTGTATATAAACTAAGGCTCCTTTAACAAATAAGGTTATTGTTATTTTAACTACATAATATATATTATTAACACAATTTATATATATTACTACATTATGTATAGTAATAGTTATATCCGTATAAAATGATAACTATGCATATAAATAAAAATAAATAAAATTATGCAATGCTTATAATAAAACAAACAAGTTGAAAACGATCCGAGTTTGAGGTTATAACATTACTCATGTGCCAATATTTTAAAAGACAAGTCGAGCTAAAACTCTCTTAAATTAATCAAGGCAGGTTTAAGTGAAGCATGTGTATTATTTGACAACAAGGCCGGCTTTTATATGAAAAGAAAAAAGCTCTAGGTTAAGGCCACCAAAATCTAGCGGTCTCAAATTTTTTGGGTTTTTTTAACAATTATATTATCCTACTCATACTTCTAAACTACATCCTAATACTCCTCTCTTTGATTGGATTTGAACCCATGGTCTCCTTTTTAAGAGACGCCTCTAGAAAATGAGATAGTCTAACATTGGCTTTTGGGCCTTTTTGTTGTCACGAATTTTGATTTGTGTAAAAAAAATTGTTAAATATTTGTAATTAATCTACATATTTTGTTTGTTATTTTTGTTTTTTAGCTTTCTCTTTTATGGTTATATATACTTTCCGTGTTATAAGCTTGGATAAAAAATAAGAGTTTTTATATATGGTGGAAAAAAATTCATAATTTTTCACTCCGCTTTGAGCCATCAAAAAGGTTGAGCCGGCCATGTTTGATAATAATAACAATTTCTAATATTTAAAGGTTTATGGAATTTTATAATACTTTTATACTTATGGGGGTTAAGTAAAAAGAAGTCACATGAAACGGGATTAGTTTTAACTAGACTCCAATCAATTTGTTAAACACACATATTCATTATATTTTTATTTTGTGAGGTCTAAGCCAAATTCAACTTGTTTAAAATTCATATATAACGTATTTGATTCATTCACAATTCACTTTGCGTATGGTAGTAAAATAGTTGGTAAAAAGCCATAATAAACTAACTTATTCAATGCATTAATCATTGATGGATTAATGAATATGAAGCCTCTTTCATTTGGTTTTGTAATGGAAAATCCATAAAGAAGCAACTTACCATAAGTTCATAAGAGTAATCTTATTCACAACTCAACCTAACCCAATATTTAATAAAACACCAATTTCTCTATCTTACATTGACACAACCCAACCTGATTCAAATTTTCATAGTCATTAGTAGACTTGGACAAAAAAAAAACGGTTTGGGTTCCCAAACCGGTCAAGTAACTGATCCGAATTGGCGGTTTGGAACCAGTTTGGGTTCTGACCGTTAGAAACAGTTTATAAACCGACCCAAACCAAACCGGTTCTTAAACTGATTTCACAAGCCGGTTTTCCAACCGGTTTAACTGCTAGTTCGCAGTTTGACCTTTTTTAAAAATATCCGTTGGAGTCCATTTTTGACCGTTTTCGTTTTTTTTACATTTTGACCCCCAAATGATTAGTATAAGTATGTAGTGGTTGTTTAGGTTAATCACACAACTCAAAAACACTCTCTAAACTCTCAAAACACAAAACTGTTCTCTAAAAAATCTCTCACCAATAGCTTCATCAAGTGCTAAATCTTTGATTAGTTCAACTAACCTTCAAGTTGTTGAAGTTAATCCTGTAAAGAGGAATCCGGAAATATTAAAAAATTACAACTTGTGTAGATGTCGAGCGGGCCAAACAAAGTATGGTGCAAGCTATGTGGTAGTTTTTTCAAACACGATGCGAATAACACTTTGAAAAACCACCATGGGTACAAATATTGCAAAGTTTTGAAGAATGATACACCACGAGGCCAAGCTACGATGAAAAATGATGCAAGTATTTTTGCCTACACATTGATGCGGTTTGGGAACAAAATGGCGCAATTCGTAATTCGACAAAGTTTGCCATTTAATTACTTCGACAACCCTCGTCTAACTCGACTTATTCAACAAACTCGTGAATATCGTTATACACACGTAAGTCATTCTACTATTGTAAGAGATTTTTTAAAAATATGAAAAAAAACTTAAAATAAACTAATTTTATGTTTTGAAAACTTACAGACTGGTGTTAGTTTAACTTGTGATGTCTAGTTGGTTTCACACGGTTTACCTGACTCATACATTTATGTTACCACTCATTGGGTACAACTCGATACGTTACAAATAATGAAAAGTATGGTTGCTTTTGAGTTGTTTGATTATCTTCACACATGTGAGAATTTATTTCATGTTTTTATATAAAGTTATAAAATGCATTTAAATTGGAAAACAAAATTATTTTAATTCTTATTTGATAACACGTCAAATAATATGCATGTAATTCAACTACTAATTTTAAAATATAAACCTATTGGCGAATGTGTTTTTTTCCATAGTCGATGTGTTGCACACATCATAAACTTAGCAGTTCAAGACCGGATAAAAACTATTGAAGAAACAAATGATAATTTAAAACAAATGTTACACGACATTTTTAATTCAAAAAAAATACATACTAGTTATCGTCAATTTTGTAAAGAATCGATTACTAAATACTTAGGTTCAAATTGGGACGTGACCACTAGGTGAGATTCGACATGTAACATGTTTGAGAAAACTTGAAAATTGAAAGAAAGTCTAATTGTTTTTCATAATCTTTTAGCCAGTAGAGTTGAGTTGAACCATTTAATCCATCGAGTAGGAATACTATTGAATAAATAACAAAAATGTTTCATGTTTTTAAAACCGCAATAACATTTTTATCAGGTGTTTATTATCCAACAGGTACTTTAGTACTTAACCAAATCTATTTAACAAGTTCAAAATTGTGTGAATTGTCTTTTAGAGTAAAACCTAAAGTATTATAATTCCACCAATGAAAGCAAAATTTCTAAAATATTTCGAAGAAATACCATAGGCTATTACTTGTGCTGCCACGTTGAACCTTGCGAAAAATGTTACGGGTATTGAAACTTTACTTGAAAAAATATGTTACAATTTAGAATTGCACTATGAAGACCCTTTTTACATGCCCACATTAAAAACAAATGTTAACACATACTTGTCAAATACTTTTTTTGGGTCATGTGATCGGTCGGTGAGGGGCGCCTTATGGTGGTGTTCACCATTTTCGGGTAGTTCACAAAACAATGAGAAACACGACAACATATTCAAGTAGTTCACTAGATCCACAAGTTCCTTTTCACAATTTATTAATGAACGAAAATAGTAAAAGATAAAGAGACAATACTACAAGTAGCAAACTTAGAAGATATATTTCGATGAACTTTTTGTCAGGTATGACTCTCCAAGATTTTATGTCCTTTGATATCTTGACTTGGTGCAAATGTAAGGAAGAACAATTCTCGATCCTATCCGCTATTACACGAGATCTACTAAGTGTCCAAACTTTTACGGTGGCTTTGGAATCGACATTTTCTGTTATTTCACTTGGATGATGCATTAAAATTACAAGATAAATCCTCACTTGAAGAATCAAAATTTCAATATTGTGATAAACCAAAACTGATATCCAAGATTCAAGACTCAAGCACCCCATTTCATTGATAAACAACTATATATATACATCATCATAAATTATTGTAACCATATAATTAAATGAGGAAGATGAAGTGAAAGAGGAGTAATTAGTATGGAATATATAACACTCCCCCTCATACGTATTACTACTCATCATACACTTATTAATAAAATACTTCATGATGATATTAACTCGATGCTTCAGGACCGATAGAATAATTGATACTACTGGATCAATTATGCTGCCTCATTAAAACCTTACCAAGAAAACCCAATGGGACAAAACTTAGTGAAGGAAAAAGAGTACAGCGTGTATGATGCTCCTCCTTAATTTAATAAACGTCTTTTAATCTACGAAGTCCAATTGTATGTGATAGTTGCTCGAAACTGCTTCTAGGCAAAGACTTTGTAAATAGATCTGCTAGATTTTCACTTGATTTGATTTGACGAACATCGATTATTTTATCCTTTTGTAAGTCATGCGTTGAGAAAAACTTTGGTGAGATATGCTTTGTTCTATCACCCTTGATATAACCTTCTTTGATCTGAGCTATGCAAGCAGCATTGTCTTCATAGATAATTGTCGGGTCTTTCTTGATCTCTTCTAATCCACATGTTTGTTGTATGTGATTAATCATTGATCTTAACCACACGCATTCTCGACCAGCATCGTATAATGCTATCAACTCAGCATGATTTGATGAAGTTGCTGTTAGTGTTTGCTTTGTCGACCTCCATGAGATTGTTGTGCCACCATATGTAAATACATAACCTGTTTGAGACCGAGCTTTATGTGGATCTGATAAATATCCAGCATCAGCATAACCAACAAGTAGAGACTTTTCATTTTTCTGGTAAAATAAACCTAAATCTCGTGTCCCACAAAGATATCTGAATATATGTTTTATTCCAGTCCAATGTCTGTGTGTTGGATTTGAACTATATCTTGCTAGTACATGTACCGAAAATGCAATATCAGGTCTCGTGTTATACATAAGAGCACCAATTGCACTCAAATATGGTACTTCTGGACCAAGTATTTTTTTCACCCTCTTCTTGAGGACGATAAGGATCTTTATGTGCTTCTAGCGATCGGACAACCATGGGTATGCTAAAAGGATGAGCTTTGTCCATATTAAAACGTATTAACATCTTTTCGATGTAGTTTGACTGATGAACAAATGTTCCGTTGCAAAGATGCTCGAACTGCAGGCCGAGACACAATTTTGTAGTACCAAGGTCTTTCATTTCAAATTCTTTCTTTAATAGTTCAACAGTTTTTTCAATCTCATCAGTAGATCCAATTATGTTTATATCGTCAACATAAACTGCTATTATAGTGAATTTTGAGAGAGATCTTTTTATAAAAACACATGGACTGATTACATCAGACTTGTATCCCTCCTTTTTAAGATATTCACTTAGTCGATTGTACCACATACGACCAGATTGTTTTAGACCATATAAAGATCTTTTGAGTTTTATTGAACACATTTCTTTAGGTGTTGATTTTAATGCTTCGGGCATTTTTAATCCTTTAGGGATTTTCATGTAGATGTCATTTTCTAGGGTCCCATATAAATATGCAGTGACGACATCCATAAGTCTCATTTTAAGTCCTTCAGAGACTGTGAGGCCAATTAAAAATCGAAGGGTTATCGCATCCACTACAGGGGAATACGTTTCCTCATAATCAACTCCAGGGATTTGGGAAAACCCTTGGGCCACTAGCCGGGCCTTATATCGTACAATTTCATTCTTTCATTTCGTTTTATAGCAAATACTCACTTATAACCGACTGGTTTGACGTCTATGGGTGTTCTTACTACGGGTCCGAAAACATTTCGTTTTTCAAGTGAATCTAACTCAGCCTTCAAGGCTTCTTGCCATTTTGGCCAATCATTTCTGTGCATGCACTCTTCTAGAGTCTTAGGTACGTAATCGTTTTCATTTATTACGTCTGTCGCTATAGCAAAAGCGAATATATCATCAACACATGTTTTATCTCGGTTTAATATCGTACTATTTTGTACATAATTAATAGAGATCTCATCTTTATTTGGTACCAATGTTTCTTCTGGAAATTTATTTTCTTCTGAAATTATGTTAGTCTCTTCTAAGACATCTACCTCTGCTGGGGTTTCATTTGTAATGATTTTTGATATTTCACCAACCATGTTATTTTGCTCTTTTCGTTTACGTGGATTCTTATCTTTGGAGCCAATTGGTCTCCCACGCTTTCTTTGTATGGTAACCACTTCTGGGATTACTTCAATTCGAGCAGGTGCATTTGATGCTGGTATATGTGACTTTGTCACTTTATTTGTGTATGTGAATGCATCTGGTAATTCATTTGCTATTCTTTGCAAATGTATAATCTTTTGAACTTCAGATTCACATTGACCACTTCGAGGGTCGAAATTTGATAACAACGATGCATTCCATGTTATTTCTTCTGTTACCAGTCTTTCTTTATTCTTATCTCCCCCTAAGACTGGAAATATTGTCTCATCAAAATGACAGTCAGCAAAACGTGCTGTAAACATGTCTCCTGTTAGTGGTTCTAAGTACTTAATAATGGATTGGGAGTTAAAGCCAATATAAATACCCAATCTTCTCTAGGGTCCCATTTTGGTGCGTTGTGGTAGTGATATTGGAACATAAACCGCGCAACCAAATATTTTCAGATGAGACAGACTTGGTATTCTTCCGGATACCAACTGTAAAGGAGAATATTCATGATTAGCAGTTGGTCTCAATCTAACCAGTGCAGCAGCATGCAAAATAGCATGACCCCATGCAGAAGATGGTAATTTGCATCGCATCAAGAGTGGTCTAGCGATTAACTGCAATCGTTTAATTAATGATTCTGCTAAACCATTTTGTGTGTGAACATGTGCTACCGGATGTTCAACATTGATCCCAATTGACATACAATAGTCATTAAAAGCTTGGGATGTAAATTCTCCTGCATTATCCATTCGAATAGTTTTGATTTGATGTTCAGGGAAATTTGCTCTCAATTGTATGATTTGGGCTAACAACCGAGCAAATGCTACATTTCTAGTAGCCAGAAGACTCACATGTGACCATCGTGAAGATGCATCAATTAAGACCAAGAAATAATGAAATGGGCCACACGAGGGATGTATAGGCCCACATATGTCACCTTGAATTCTTTCCAAAAATGAGGGATTTTCTTGTAATATTTTGGTTTGTAAAGGTCGAGTAATGAGTTTTCCAAGAGAGCATGATGCACATGATAATTCTTGTGCTAGCAAGATTTTTAAGTCATTGAGAGGGTGTCCTGTCGCATTTTTGATTATGCGCCTCATCATTGTGCTACCAGGGTGACCTAGTCGATCATGCCATATGGTAAATATGTCCTTATCTTGTGATTTTTGATTATTCACCATATATGACTCAATAGGATTGATATTTGTACAATATAATCCAGAAGATAGAGCATTTAATTATTCAACAATGGTATCTTGACCATTTTTGTTGGTGATAATGTGTAGATATTCAATATTGTTTTTAGATGTTGTTTTGAGGTGATAACCGTTTTTTCGAATATTTTTAAAACTAAGTAAATTCCTTCTTGATTTACTTGAGTACAATGCATCATTTATAATCAGTTGGGTACCTGAAGATAGGATAATACATGCTCTTCCCGAGCCTTCAATGAGGTTACAGAATCCAGAGATAGTAGTAATAGGTGTCTCTCTAGGAGATAACTCAGAGAAAAATTTCTTATGTTTAAGAATAGTGTTAGTTGTACCACTATCTACTATACATTCATCACCAATAATAGCTTTGTTGGAGCTTGGAGACATAATTCTGGTCGTAATTATTGGTGGCCTTCAACTTTTAACGTGGGCAGAGCTCGTGCTGATAACGTGTGATAAACCAAAACTGATATCCAAGATTCAAGACTCAAGCACCCCATTTCATTGATAAACAACTATATATATACATCATCATAAATTATTGTAACCATATAATTAAATGAGGAAGATGAAGTGAAAGAGGAGTAATTAGTATGGAATATATAACAAATATGTATTTTATTTTTATCTTCTACGATAGAGTTTTGTTTCAGTTGTTTAAGTATTTTGGTGTATGTTTTTTTTCAACTCAAACCTTATGATGCATTTTTATTTTTCAAGCAATGGAAGTTTTTATCCAAGTTTTGCGCTAATTTTGTTAAAAAATAAAAATAAAATTTATAAAAAACGGTTTCACCCCAAACCGGTTTCCACCGATCAGAACCTGTTCCACGAGGTTTGCCATTTCCTTCTCCCAAACCGGTTTACAACCCGAATCGGTTTCTTCCCAAACCGGTTTCACCACCAAGCTACCCAAACCGAACCGGTTTGATGAAAACAACCAGTTTGTACACCACTGCTCATTAGCAACCCAACATAACCCGATTTTTATTATATAAATATAATTTATAATTATTTTTATAACATTAAAATATTTATTTTATTTCAAAAAAATAATATTTATTTAAATATAAAACTAGAAAAATAAAACCACATAAATCCGTGATGCATTTTTTTAAATAACTCAATTTGAAAAAAAAAAAGACCTTACTGCTCACCAAATAAAATAAACAAGTATGTTTGTTTAGATTTTTTTAAAAGTTATAAAAAAAATATAATTTTGCTTTTAAAGTTGAGTTGCAACCTAGGTTGCTTGGGCAACCAGGTTATGAGAAAAATTACTAGAAAAGCCACTTTTTATTTATCTATTTTTTTATTTTTCATGTGGCAACCCAAAGTGTAACTATGATAAATTGGGTCTTAGCTTATGTTTTATGCACTAATGGATTAATGAATACGAAAATAAATAATTACATGATAGTGTTACGTAAACAGTAGGTGCGATTACACTTAAACTTGCTAAGAGATGATAACATTCAATATTCTGATTGATGTTAACTTGTGAACAAAGGTCATAGATGATCACGAAGCTATCCAACACCAGTCCTTCGACTTTTTCCCCCTTGTTTCATGCATTTTTTTCTCAATACTCTTTTATTAATAATAATAATAATAATAATAATAATTTGTCAAACAATTTCAAACCGTAAAATCACATCACACATGTTATCTTGAACATAAACATACCCTGTAAATTCCCACTTTTCAGTAAGGTCTGAGTGAGAAATTTTTAATTATTCAACAATCCACTTTAACAAAACTAGTTTACTAATTATTCAATATCACCTAATTAACTTTAAAAATTAAAACTCACATCCTAACAACCGCTAACAGCTAAACATGTTATTATTTCAACCCATACTCAAAACTTCGATTTTAGATAAAAAAAAAAATTTTAATTTCCGGGAGGATTCAAAAGAGATATCTTTGATAATCAATCTTACCTATGTATCTTATTAAGATGGTATTGAATAATTGAACCTGTGACATTGGCCAACTTCTAAATCCTTAAAAGCATCAAAGTTTAGTAATTTAGACCAATCTTATTGCTTTAATACTTTAGAAGTCATATGGAGTTACAACTCACATACTACACAACAGCAATAAGTCAACAGTAATTTTTTAATGAAAAAAGTTAGTCAAAGGGAGAGGTGTTTACCAAATTACCAATTTACCCTCTGATATTCTCTGAAGAATCATCATTTTCTTCATAATCTCCACGTCTGATTTTTGCAATCTCATCTCTTGCTCTATCAATAATCTGCTTTTTTTGTAATTCCAAATCTTTATGAAAATCCATCCTCATTTTCTCCAATTCCACCATTTGCTTTCTTTTACCATCTTCAATCTTCTCATATATCTCACTAAACTTGTTAATGGAGTCAGCAAGCAGTTTGAATGAACCACCGTTGACTTTCTCCCCTTTAAATTTTGACTTTTTTGGTGGCAACAAGTCAAAATCATCATCGTCGTCATGAGAATCAGTGTTACCTGGGCTATCCCTCATTTCATCCAATCCGTTTGCACGATTTAGATACGCGGTTGGACTCATGAAAACAAACTCCCCTGAATCCACCCCACACGAAAGCCCCGCCTGTTGGGGTGGTTTTGCTGACATTAACATATCCATTTTCTGGAAATAGACCCATTTTGTATTCGTGCTTTTGTTGTGTTCTAACAAAGCCTTTTCCTTCTTATACTTCTTTTTCAATGTGTCTAAACGGTTTCTACATTGCGTGTCTGTTCTTTCTATTTTTGATTCTTGTGAAACTTTTTCTGAAACTTCTTGCCATTCTTCTGATCTTAGACTTTTCCTACCACGTTGAAGAAACCGTTCGCCCCATGTATCAAGGAGAACAAACGTCTCATGCTCACTCCAGTCAGTTAGTGTGTTTCTTCCACCAAACTTGGCAGCAGGCAGTGATGGTGCTATGGCTACTACCTGTGGTGGTGGTAGGGGCGGTAGTCGTGGTGCTAACTCAAAACTAGATAATAAGCTCTTCAGCTTCCTCTTCTTGGGATGCTTGTGTAGCTTAAAACCATCAATTCTATTATAATCTTCACCATCATCATCATCTTCTTCTTCTTCATCATCATTAGTATTATTATTATCAGTATCATCACCATCAGCATCATCATTCTCAACATAATCAACATTCTGCTGAATGGAACCATTTAACCCACCATCACCAGCATCAGCTTCTTCTTCATCTTCTTCTACTTCTTCATCATCTTCATCAGCATAATTATCAACAGTCAGGTGTGACTGAGGTTGAGGTAAATTACGGGCAGAAACCTCAGGTCGACCCGACCTGTACCCATGATTCACACCATAATTTGGCAAATATCTAGAATCCCTTTCAGTTCCATCCATCATAACACACCAGAAACCCAATCAAGATTCTAATTCCCCAAAAGAACCAAACAACAGCAGTTGATTCCAAGAAACTATCACTAAATTTCCATAAAAACACCTAAATCAGATACAATTCTCCAACCTATCCCAAATAGATACTTAGAAGGATCAAATTCAAACCCTAAGTTCAAAATTATAAGAAAATAACAAAAAGGACCCTAATTGCAACATTCATACAAGTAGGACAATCAAGATGCATAATTTTCAGTCAATCGAAACACAAAGCAACCAATTTTTTTACCTTTAGCGTATCAAATTTTAGCGAGCGATCTCGAATTCACGCCGATCATCTACCATCAACATCTTAATAAGAACCACAGAAACCTTCATTTCAACATTCAATTTAGAATCAGTGAGATGAAATTATGAAATCAATAAAATTTGTGTCCCTTTTTTACGGTGGTGAAAACTAGGGTTCGGAATTGGGGATTTGTGAAGAGATGATGAAGTGGACAGCGTGAACCGGTCATACATTACCTGAAGAGACCGAAGCAGGTGAGATACTAAAATACGCCGGGTGTTCAGTGTTTCTTTTAGAAGTCGGATCCTACTAGTTTGATGTAGGTAGTAGGTACCCCTATAATGGATAGTCCGAATCAGTCCATGGACCGGGACATTTAAAGCCTGTTAAAACTTAAAAAGCAGTTTTCCAGCAGTTACTAGCTTTTTTTGAACCACATTTGATCTCAAGTGTGAAACACCGATTTTCAGGCCACGTCACCAAGATGACATCCATTGAGACCCATCAACACCCCAGGCGGAAACCGTACCGGAAACCCCCTGACCTCTCAAGGACTCCTATTTCGCTTTGGAAAGGATTTAAACCTATAACATTTATTTAGAAAGCCAAGAGGTACCGATAGAACAAAGCATAAGGTGGGATTTACTTTGTGGATTGTTCCATAGCATTTTAATTATTTTGTTAATAGACTATTTCTTTTAGTTGGTTAAAGATTTGACTGTTTAACGACACATATGAATCAATTAGTAATTTTTTTAATGATTAAACTGAAAACACATTTTAAATCAATCAAAACTTCTACCAATTAAAAATATGTTTGTCAAACAACCTCTTAATTATTAAAGCTTTGCCGTAAAAAAAACTAATTTAGTTTAAAATAGAAGCATGATAGATTTGCAAATAAAAAGGTTATACGGCTATTAATGTTGACGTTTGAAATATGGCCAGCCCCTACTGTTTTTCCGCTCAAAATGGCCAATTTTGAGCTGAAGTAGTATTTCGTCGTGAAATTTTATAGGTATTAAGTTCGGGCTCCTCCGTTTTTTCTTCTGAAAAATCCTTGCCCCCTTAGTTTTTAAAAAAATATTAAAGTTGAAATAGTCTTTTAACAATCCATTTAATGATTTACGCATTAAACTTATTTAGAAAATTCAAATAAGTATATTAACATAAATATAAAACTTAATTTACAAAATGTTTAAGTTGTACGGGATAATATGTAACATTATAATTTTCTAAAAAAAATAGAAAATATGAATTGGAGGTATAAAATGAAGGCAAAACAAAAAATTTATCATTGACGTGGATGTCATGTGCATCCATTTCAAATGCAAAACATTATATGAATAGTTTTTTTACCACTTTGAATGCAATTTAATAATAGATCCTTTTTTTACTCCTTTAAAGGAGAACAAGTAGTTTTATTTAAAAAAAAAATCATGATTTAAACAGGTTAATGAGGTTTAACATATTCAAATTAGATTTAAAATTTTTACATGTAAAACTAAAGGGTGTGAATTTTTTTTATATATTAACCACATATATGACGGTAAACTAATTAAACGTTTAATAAACCGTCTATCAGTTTTTCAACAAGATGTTCGTTTAATAAATGAACAGATATAGACAAAAATTGTTGTTCTTTTACTTAAATAACGAATATAAATAGAGGTTGTATTTGTTCACTTCTTTTTTTTATGAATGTTCGGCAATGTGTTTGTTTATATTCGTTTGCATTTGTTTATTTATGTTTATTTCTTTAAAGCTTTATATTGCAAGATTTTTAGTTATTAATTTGTTAACTCAACATTTAAACTAGAAAAATGGTCATTTGAATATTGCAAAGCTTAGTCTTTTCAGACTTATATCTTTAAGATAATTTTAAGATAATTATGATTATGATTATTTTCTAACTTGTGTTTTTTAAGAATCATTACATGTGTGATAATTTTTTATCAATTGCTTAACTTGTTATTTATTAAGGTAATTATATATAATGTTAAGCTTTAAAGTATTGATTTTTTATTATTTGAATATCAATAGTAATGTTCATTTGTGTTTATAAATAAGTTCAATTTTTTGATAAACAAACCAATGAAAATGATTTTTGTCTAATTAGTATTCATGAACTATTCGTAACAAGTTTACTGCTAAACAAACATATACAAAATCTCCTCTGTTAAACATTAGTTATTGCAATTAAACTACCATTTTTAAACCTAAATTCACACTTAGGAGTTAAGATGGTGTTAAATTAATATACTTGTTGTTATAGCTAAAGTTCCTATCTAAACTTCTACCCAACAATGGCTAGATGTTAATGAGAAAATGTCTCGTTCAATCACTTTATAATATATATTTAAAAGTTTACTTATTGAGTGTGAGTCGCTTTATGATAACAAAAGTTCAATATATAAGATGTAGGAAGCATTCAAATAACAACTAATTATTTACATATTAAAGTTCATGAAAATGAATATTATATTTATGAAGTTTTAAAATTTGAATCAATAGATTTTATTGGATTTTTAAGTTTATATTAAAGTTCATGAAAACGAATAGTATATTTATGAAGTTTTAAAATTTGACCAAAAAGATTTTATTTTGGATTTTTAAGTTTGCCAGCAAATGAAGTTTTAGAATCTTGAAAATAAACCTAATTTTTAATGTTTATTCAAAACCTAATTTGTTTTATTTTTTTATTCATGATTAATGTATGTGTCTGTTCCATGTAGTGACGTTTTGATCATTTAGACTTGGATCACAAGAAGCTTTTTTAACTTTAAAAATCAGTAAATAATAGAGATGAGGTATTAAATTTTAGAGATTTTTTTTTTTTTTGAATCAGAAAATAGCCCATGTTTACAAAATCAATATGGATCCAATTACAATAGAAAGGCAGATAAGCGAGCAACAAGCTGCGCCGCCACCCCCTTTTGAATGGCAAATCCGATCCTACTGAAAACAAAGTTAGCATTCTTCGGTGTCGATGAATTACTGTGCACGACCTGCTGAACTCTTTTCAGAAATGTAGCAGCATCGGGGGCAAAAGACCCAAAAGTATCGAAAGCAAACGGAATGAAGGCATGTTGATTCTCGACACACGCCTTCTCGTGCTTAGCAATTTTTCCCAATTCTGCCTTTAACACGGCCTGCCTAGCGACAAACCCGGTGTCCCTAAGCCCAACAAGGGGGGACACCCCAGTAAGGTCTACACAAGCATGCTTCCCCCTGCCCATCCAAACACAAGAATGTCCGCTGGTCGAAGAGTAGAGATTTGCTTACAAGTTTTAATTTTATTAAATTTGAAAGATTTGCTTAAAGATTTATATTTTTGTTTTAATTCAAACGATTGATTGCCGATGATAAGGATTTTGTGAGCAATTTTTTCTTATATTTTTGTAACATATTTGTGAGGATTTCGTATGATTTTATGTTTTTATGAAAAATTGTATAGAGTTCGTGATGAGAGATTTGATTTTGTTATGTAAATTATGCTTCTGCAAATGGTATATAATACTCGTTCTTAGGAGTGTACTGTGATAACCCGCCGCAATGCACGCGGGATTAAACCTAGTTACTAACAAAATTTTATGAAATGAAATGAACAAACTACTAAACATGGGTGTAAACAAGCCGAGTTAAGCCCGAGCTCGTTAAGGCTCGAGAACGGCTCTTTTTAACTACTAAGGGCTCAAGTTCGAACGACTCGTTAATAGATTTATTTTCAAAGCTCAAGCTACTAAAGTTCGACTGGAGTCGTTTATTTCTTTTATTATTCAATTTATTTATTACAAGCACTAATTTAATATATATTTATAACTAGGTTAGTACCCCGTGTATTACACGAGATGAATAAAAAATATTATTAATTAATAGCTATTAATAAAAATTTAAACTATATAAGATGATTTTTAATGTAAAATATGATTAAATATAATTTCATAGATTAAATAATAAAATAATTATATTATTTTTTTGAACACTAATTTTTTAAAGTTCGTTTCTTTAAATATATCGTTTTGTAAAACTATTATTAAAAATTCTAAATTTTATAATAATTTGGTATTTTATAAAAGTGTGTTTTTTAAAATTAAAATATTTTTAATGTATTAAAAAAGTCTTATTTTTAATTTAAAATTGTGTTAAAAGTATATTTAATATAGGATATATTTAATAGGAGAGAGATGCGGTAAAAAAAATCAAGGTGCTCTAGATACACGTCAAGTGTCACTAGAATACTTTTATTTATTACTTAAGTAAGATAATATTATTATTTCCAAATTTACCATAGATATAGGATTTAAATACATTTATCATATCATAATTTTAATATAAGAATAATTAATTTTATAAATATATACTTAATAGAAAAAAAAAATTATATAAGTAAAAAACTCGTTTAGGTTTGCTAGCTGACTCGAACTCGACAATTGTTTCGAGTGAAAATTAACAAAAACCAAATTTGTCTTGTGAGGTAGCGTGCTTTATACTTTGGAAAAATAAGTTTATACAACAAATTTTAAATGAATAATCCCTAGGGATTATGACTTAAAATAAAAACAACACGAGGTGTCACGAGGAAAATCGACCTAAAAAAGGATGACTCACCATAACGCATCCACACGCTAATTTCCTGTAAATCGAGCTAAAAAAGGAGGACCAAAGACTAGTTGTTAGAATATTCAAATAATATAAATATTGAATTTCCGAGATAGTATAAGTCATTAAAGTAGTATTTCTATACTCAGTAATCGAAACAACATGCAAAAAATGTAATTAGTATATAAGTCTAAAATACGTAGGGATCTTTGAGGTGACCTAATTAATATTTTTCAGATAATAAATCTAACCCCCAATAATAACTAAACGAGCCATGCTTTTAGGCTCGAGCTCGGGCTCGTTTAGACTTAACTTGTTTTGATCACGAGTATTTCATAAACCGATTTAATATATTTACACCAGTAGATGCCATGTCACATGCCAACTTTTAGTAAGTACCAATTTCAAATTTGTCACATCTCTCTCCAATTAAACTATAAAAATGTTCTTTAATTCAGTAAATAATATAATTAAATCATAAGTATATGCTATTTATTCAAAATAAATATTTATAAATAATATTTATTTAACATGCGTAATATACATGTGATATAGAAAGACTTAATAAATACAATTACTTGTTTTAACTAAACTCAATCACTCGAAATCTAGAATGAGAATATTGGCAATGGTTGGTAACCTCGTGAAATTATTTAAAATGATTAAAAGTGTGACTCCATTAAAGTCTTGCAACATATAAAGATGCTTACCTTTGAAACAATCACAAATCATCACAGAAATAATCATAACTATTTATGGATACAATGAACGCTTGAGAAATTGAAAATTGTTATTAGTTTACATATCTTATTTACTCAAAGAAAATAGAGAAAAGATGGGAGAGAAGTCGAATTTGATAAGAATACCTGAAACCTGAAGTATTTGAGAAGAATAATTAAATATGAGATTAATTTTAGAAATTGTCATGAAAACTAAAATCAATGATATGTCGTAGATATTAGAAGCCTAAAATTGTGAAGGATTGTAGGATACGGTTAATAAAAATAATAATAATATGTAAGGTATTTGACTTAACTCATGTTTTATGTATGGTTCTAGAAGGGGTCAAATTGTTTTTCGATTCATGTGCATAGCATTATCTTATGCATTTATGTAAAAACATGTTTTTTGCCACCGTCGTATTGTATTCGGGTGCTAATAAGAGTTTTATTAATTGTAAACTTTCAGTGGCGGATCCAAGATTTTTCCGAATGATGTCACTGTATTAATATATTCTAGTTTCATAGTACTGGACTTAAATTTTCTAGGTCGGTTTTACCATTCGGGTCGGGCACATGAGAAAAAAACGATCAAATAAAAATCGTTAATAAAAATTAAAAAAAAAACTTAGAGATATTCCCCATGGGTTTTTCTTCTTTTGAAAACGTTGCATTACATCTTCGACTGAAACTTGTTGAAATAACTCTTTTTCAACATAAAAAATGCAAGAATCATTCAAGTATCAATCTCTCATCCTCTTACGCAATTTCGTCTTCACATGCTTCATTGAAGAAAAAGTTTTTTCCACACTAATCGTTGCAACCAGTGCTGTCACTAGTTCAAAAACCGATGATGTCACTTGAAAACATCATTCATAAATGTCTACATACGCTAAAAAGTCGATGTTGTCCCGGGACATCAGTCCCACACAAATACATCCGCCCCTGTAAACTTTGTAATATGCTAAATAAGTTTGTTAAATAACTAAATCAAGAATACATAGTCAAAGGAGCATATGAGAATCTACCTTTACCTACTCTAATAAATGAGTATTTATAGGAGACACTTGTCACTTTGTTGTGAAATCTGAAATTACTTTTCCCGCATCTCTCTCCTATTAGATACTAATAATTTTTAGTGATTAAATTATACAATTAATTATTAATAATATAAATATTCTTATTCTAATATGTTATTAATTTATTAAAATTTAATAAATTATAAGAATATTTCAATTATATTTTATATTAAAATATAAATTTATAATTAATAAATATTTATTATTATTTTATGTTAATATTTATATTTATATTTTTTATTATTAAAAAAAATGGTGAACGCCACCATTAGGCGCCCCTCACCGACCGGTCCCACGGTCAACATGAGGGAGGTAAATCGCGTGATCAATGGAAAATTGGGTGGCGCCGGGCTTTGAACCCTAGACCTCCATTATGGATTTTCACCCCTTACCACTAGGCCACCATCGCGGGGACATATTTTTTATTATTAAACTCATGTAATACATAGGTTTTTAATCTACTATGGTTATATATAACAAAAGTATTTGGTTTCACTTCCTCTCACTTCAAAAAATTTACATATATTATTTGTCACTTAAATTTTGTCTTTCCTTTTAAAATATTCAAGCTCCGTCACTGCAATTAGACTAATTGATTTTGATGTATTCTTAGTATGGATTGGTTGGCATATATTCATAACTACAAAAAAAGGATACGATATGTACCTCTAAAAAAATTGTTTACAACAGACACATACTCGACAAGTGCTAAAGGTAAACATAGGGGCAATGATATCAATGAAAGAGGCTTCATCTAACATAAAAGGCTTAAATCAAACAAAATCCACATCAAAATGCTTCATTTGATGTGAAGATTTAGGTTGTGGTGGTTAAAAATGTGACAGCGGCTAGTGATGATGGTTGTTAGATATTTAGTTGAACACAAAGGGAAGTGAAATATACTAGAAGAATAGAGGTGGTAATTTTTACCCATATAAAAAGAAATGGGTTGTTTGTGTAAACAATTGTAGCATAATGGGTTGAAATGGGTAACATCATAATATTGAGTAGGTTGAGATGTGTAACACTTAAACACATTGTGGGTCAAGATGGGTAACCAAAAAACTATGCAAATGCAATGGATTTAAACATTTAAGAATGATTAATAACATATTTGATGTGAAAATCACTAAAAATTATCCAAATGGACTATTTGTTTACTTATAACACATCTTAAGTTAAACTAAAGTGATGTTTTTTAAGAACAATCCATTTAGACCTGAACTTATTTTGTTTAAAACCCGTTCTAACCTGCACCTATCCTGACTCGAACCCGTTCTGACTCATTACCCAACCCGTCCATTTTGCCAGGCATAGAGAAGAATAAAGCATGGGTGGGTGAGGATTCATTTCGTTCATATATATGTTTTTTAGCAAGAGTATTTTGGGTTTTCAAAAGAAGTTAACCAAAATAATGGACGACATTAGGCACTTTGTTCATATCAAAATTTAAACCTAAGATGATTAAAATGATCCAAACCAAGGTTTATGAAAGAGTTATGCTCAATCAAAGTCGACTCTACACTTTTGTGAACATTTTGGAGTCCTGATTTTGTGTTAACCGATTGACCTTTTAGAACTTTGAAATTGGATCTTGCTTTAAGAAAGGTTTTTGCAAAGAACATATTACATGAACATTCATAAAAAGAATCAGTCCAAAATAACCCATTACTCTTATCTTATATTGATGTCTTCTGTAACACCAAGGCCGGCTCCCCTTTAAAAAAAATAAGCCCTATCTTGTGGCCTCCAAAATTCGAGGCATCAAATTATTTTGGTTAAATTGGTTTTAGCTGCAATAGATTCTGATTGAGCCAACATTTCTATCCACATATTTTATTTGTAATTTATACTTTTTGTGGCTTTTTCCTTTATGATAATCTATACTCTATGTGTCTCAAACTCAATGAGAGTTTAAATACAATAGAAAAAGGGCCCCAATTTTTATCCTAGTTTTAGGCCACCAAAAAACTTGAGACGGCCTTGTGTAACACCATTTTATGACGTATGCTTGAAGTATGCATCTATGATTCTCAAATGTCATATCATTTCGTAGCAAATCTGAAAACAGAAAGCAACTCATTAGTAAATGATTGCAAATAATTTTTTTTGCTCACTTTTCTAGATTACATTTCTTTGTTTTCTTTTTTTTTTTTTACAAACTAACAATTCATTTCCAATAACTTTTTCTACTTAATGATTTTTTGTCATTAGATAACAGGGTTTCAATGAATTGTGTTTAGGTTTATTCGAATTTATTTGTGTTCATGTTAGGGTTGAAAGTTTTAACACAAGTAAATAAACGAGTTGTGTTTGGGTTCTACAAGTCAACCCACCAACTCACAACATGTTCCTATATAATAACAGAAAGAAAAGAAAAGGTAGTGCTAATCTCTTAGAATTACCCATGCCATCCTCTAACAAAAGTTTCCATGACGAATGCTAAAGTTGGCAAAAACAAGTATAGGAATAGCTATACTTGTTGTTCCTCACATTTCACACAACTTATTATCTGTCAGTCGTTTAACTTGTGAAAATTTTTTGGATGTTGTTTTCTCATGCCCATTGTTTTTTATTCAGGACCGGCAACCACCTCTTTGGTTAAGGAGGCTTGAAGGATGAGAAGAGTTTTTCTGATCATCTTGAATCCAAGAAGTGTATAGAGGATTAGGAGCAAGCTTTTCTTTTTTAAAAACTCTAGATCATGTTTAAATCTAACAAACCTTATTTAATCTGCTCTTATGTTAGTTAGGTTTTATCTTACGTTTTCTTATGACTGTGAGGTTTTTTATAGTCCTTGATAAAAAAAAATGCTATTGATCTCTTTACAAGTATAAATCATCTTAACCTCATTACTCTTGTCTTATATAATAGATAAATGTGATATTTTAATTGTTTTGAAAGGGCGGGTTAGATATAAAATTATGAAGTATATTTTGACTTTTAGAGGATTGTTTATATGATCAATGCCTATGACCCATTGCAGAACATATAATGAATGATATGTTTGTTAAAGAAAAACAAACAAACATTTGTTCTTTAAAAAAGACAAATGAATACATTTTAAGTCCAGGTAACCTGGGTAGGTTTAATGATGAAAGGTTACTCACACATGTGAAACACAGACAATGCTGATGACCCAGCTCCCCTATCATTAAAAAAAAAACCCGTCTTAAGATACATTGTGATAAAACTTCTAGCTCGCATGAATTTTCGAAATGAAGCTCAAACATATAACCTCTCACACAATCCTTGTATAAACGACTTAACCGATGGTTCCACCGATAAATGCTGACTCGAGTTCATGCGACAACAAAAAAACAGTTGTCCAAAACTCAAATATAGTAATTAAAATTATTATAATAATAATTAATAAATAAATAAATAAATTTTCTACCTGTAATAAATGAGTAACTACAATGACACTTGTTAAATTCTTAAACCATCTAATAACACTTGTCAAATTCTTAGACCACTTTTGACATGTGTCACAATCTAACGCTACCCATCTCTCTCATATTAAATGCAAATATATTTTTTTTCATATTAAATAATTAAATTAAATACAATAACTAATGATTTTAGTTACACATTTTTATATTAATAATAACTTTTTGATAAATTTTAAATCAAATCTTTATATTAAAAAATAGATTTTGAAAATAAAAATTATATAAAAACATTTTTTCCTGAAAAAAAACCTTGAAGTTTAAACAACAGGATTTGTATATAAAAAATAGTTTTTAATACAATTTTAAAAATGAAATGTTAAAAAATAACTTAAATTCATATCATATTCAAAAATCGTTTTTATATACTAAATTTTTATTTATTACTATATAATATTTTTTTATACAATCCGTATAATATACACGGGATATTAACATAGTAAATAATCTATCTATTATAATAAAAGAAAATGTTTTTGCTTATGTGTCAATACTACAATCAATAATTCTATAAATTTGACATGTGTCAATCTCACATTCAATTTCAAATAATAATTACATATATCAATCTATTATTAAAAACAATTTAACAAATAAATCCTATTTTTATGTGAAATTTTTTTATGTGAAATTAAAGAAATCCTAATTTATGGAAACAAATTTAATTTATATTATTCTTTTAACATAACATTTATATTATTATTAAAATTACATATTTATAATATTTTGTTTTGAATCAAATATATATTGTATAAATTTAACTATGTTAGATTTTTTAAAAACGTAATTTTTATTTATTTCTCCATAATATACTACATGCATTAAAATGTTTACAAATTTAAAATTATTAAAATTTTAATTGACACTACGTTTTTACATTAATAATGCTTATTATTTATGTTGTACATTTTTTTAACTTGTTTGATTTTTTTTCCTAGATTTATAAACATGAATGTTATCAACATATAATTGTTTGTGTTCTAAACTTCACGGTCATAAATTTAGGGCTGTCATAACGGGTCAGACACGACATGTTAAGACACAACACGTTAGGACACGAAACACGAACTGGTTAGACACGAACACGACACGAATTATTATCGTGTCTGGTTTTTCAAACACAAACACGACTCGTTAAAAACACGTAAACACGAAAAGACCCGTTAAGGAACATGTTAACAGTTAACACTATAAATGACCTGTTAAAGAACCTGTTAAAACCTGTTAAAGAACATGTTAAGGAACCTGTTAAAAAACTAGAGTTAGACAATTAGAAATTTTTTGAAGCTAATCGGTTACCCATGTGGCCATATATTTTATTATATTATTTATTTTAAATTTTAAACAGGTCTTAACGGGTCTTAACAGGTTTTTAACTGATCTTAACAAGTCTTAATGGATTCTAACAGGTCTTAACGGGTCTTAGCAGGTTTTACCTGTTTAGACACGAAAAATAAACAAGTCTTAAATTGTCGACCGGTTTTAGACACGAAACATGTTAAGGGTAAACACGAAACATGTTAAAGTCGTGTCGTGTCGTGTTAACGTGTTCGTGTCTGAAATTGTCAGCACTACGGCCATTGGTGTCTATAAAAAAGTTGCTACACACTTTAAATTATTATTTGTAGTCATATAATTCTAAACATGTACTTATCTAACATAATGTATTTTAATTAGATTATATGAGAGTTTCTAATCCCGTAAAATATTATAACGTAGTAAATAAATAAATAAATAAAAATTGGCCGATGATTGATTACCGGCGCAGAACATTTTGCTGGTAACTCTAGGGTTCATATCCAGCCTCTCGCCCACCGACCTGAAAGCAACGGCATAACGCTACCTTCTAACGCTCTCAAGGTACTGATTCATCCTCTCTTGCTTCTTAATCGATAGATTTTTTATCGATTGTTGTTGAATGTCCGTACCAATTTCGTCAATAGGTCTCCTAATCGTTGGACAAATAGGCTGTTTTCTGTGCTATATTTGTTATAATCTGCATCATTATGCAGGAAATCGTGTCGATGTTCTTCATCTTATTTAATTTGTTGTTTTATACTGCTCGTTGATGTTGATTCAGTATTTGGTGCTATGTTGTTTGCGTTGCGAACGGATTTGCTGTTTGTTTCGTTTTTTTCGTCTGCTCCACTGTTTTTGGACGAGTGTGTTGATTATCTATCTAATTCAACAATACGGGCCCTTAGACATTAGGTTATGGCGTTTTAAGTTTTGATTTGTGTATTTTAGTCCAGGAGGCTCTCGGTGATTACTTAAAAACTGCAATCTGATGAAACTATGGGTCAACTAGAGATCAAAAACTGTTGAAGAAACAACCACTTCTTCCTCATACTATGAGTTTGCTGTTTATTTATGGGCAGTCACTTTGTTGTTGGAGAGATCTATGTGTAGTTTGATGTCATGGTTTTTACTCGTAGATTAAGAAGCCATTAATGCTCACTTAGTCATTCGAGTTTACCGATCATGGGGTGCATCATAAAAGATTTTTTTGTATGTGACAAAATTTAGATCCGGAAATGTACAATCGACTTTTAGAGCAGTGAGGAAAAGGAAGGTTTTATTTTTTCCTCAAATGCATTTATTCTCTTTGTGTGTGTATATAAAAAAATTGGAAAGGATTTATAGATGATAATCTTTTTTAGTAGTGGTTAATTGGCTTGGACTTTAATTTCACAGGCTCTTATCAAATTGTGCAAGGAATTTGTGTGTCTTGGATGTCATATGTTAGAATATGTCTTGTTCATATATTATGGATTTAAGCATATAATATTGCAGATTTTAAATGCCCCACTTTCTTCTTGTATGTCAAGTAAACAATGCAATGGAAGGGTGATCACCAAGTTTACAACGTTTGTTTTGTCCTATTCAAAGCAAGATTTTTAGTTTTAAACGTGTATGCATGTTGATATAATTTATTGAAGCCTGTTGCAAGTATAAACTACTTGCTAATGAACTAGGTTTGAATATTGCATCTACATTTTTTTAGAAACTTAACTTTAGATAAAGATGATATGATGCGCATGGTTTTTGTTGGTATTCAAACATGCTGGCATGATGCACATTAGGTGAAATATAAATCCAAATTGTTCCATTTAACTATTTACCTATTTGACTCTTTTGATTTAAAAATAGTAAAATATTTTAGATGAATGGTTTTAAGTTCTGGAGTCTGGATTCTACCAATTAATTCTTCAGTCCTAGAATTAGTCCATTTTTTATTTCGATTTATCCCAAAAATAGTTTTCCACTTTCAAATACATATGCATCCTTGTTAAATTATGCAAGTTTTCGAGTCAATATGCATCCTTAAATGCACCGAGGGCATTTGATCTCAAAGGTGAGTGCCTGATTGATCAATGTTCAATTAGCTGAATTATTCTGTATTTCTGTGTGATATCATGTATGTATATGTTGAGAACCGCATAATGTGTTTGTACCTATTGCTTGAATGTAAAACATGAGACGGTTATGTAGCCACTAGCCATGACTGTTTCTCTCTCCCACTACTTATTATCTTTTATGTATTAACTTACAAGAGAACTATGTGGTTCTTGCGGTTCTTAATGTTACTGGTTTTTAAGCGAACGTAGTGTTATACAAGTGTGTGTATAATCACTGAGCCTTGTATTTAATAATTTTTGTATGTAATTATTGCAGAATCACATTTTTTTATAATCTTGTGATGGGGGATGCAGAAAACACGCTTCCACCTACCAAAAAACGAGCTGCTGGTAGAGAATTGTCCCGAGAAAATCCAGGTCTTGATGATGAAGAAGAGATTCCTGGGGAAGAAACAGGTACATTTAAAAGAGCGAGTGACGAAGTGCTGGCAGGTAGAAGAATAGTCAAAGTCAGACGTGGTCAAACATCATCAACCCCACCTGTGCCTTCTTCTAATCCTTTTGCATCAATTTGTTTGGTACCCCCTACAAATCCCACTCCTGCTTTTGCCCCCGTCAACAAGTCACAAGAAATTGAGAACCCCACTTCTGAAAAGTTAGTGGGAAATGACGAAAATGCCCCAGCGGCAGAGAAAATGGGTGTGGGAAACGAGGACAAGTTGGAGGGAAATGACGAAAATGCTCCTGCAGCCAAGAAAGGGAATGACAGAAGTGAGGAAAGCTTAGTTGGAAATGACGAGTTTACCCCTGCACTTGAGAAGGAAGCTTGTGAAAATAGCGATAAGTTGGTGGGTAATGATGAGAATGCTTCTGCAGCTCAGAAAGAGAAGGAAAAGAAAGAGGATAACTTAGTAGAAAATGATGGAAATGCCCCTGAAGCTGCAAAAGAGAATGTTGAGGTAAAGGAAAATGTAGATGGGAATGACGAAAAAACCCCTGTAGGTGGATCTGTTAACTCGTTCCAGCAGCTTTCGAGCAGCCAAAATGCGTTCACAGGACTTGTTGGGACAGGTTTTTCAAACTCGTCCTTTTCATTCGGGTCGATCCCAAAAACCGACACACCCCTTTTCTCATCATTCAGTTTTGGGACAAACGAGAACACGTCACTGTTTGGCAACATGGATAAGAAGACCGAGGCAACTAAAATAACGCCACCTGTTATGCAGGAAGTACATAGAGAAACTGGTGAAGAAAATGAAAAGGCGGTTTTTACTGCTGATTCTGTACTTTTTGAGTTCATTGATGGCAGGTGGAAGGAACGCGGGAAAGGGGAATTAAAAGTCAACGTGTTGACTTCTGGGACGAGAAAAGCCAGACTTGTGATGAGAGCAAGAGGGAACTATAGATTGATCCTAAATGCGAGTATTTTCCCTGATATGAAGCTTACTAATATGGATAAAAAGGGGGTCACGTTTGCATGTCTGAACAGTATCGGTGAAGGGCAAAATGGTCTTTCGACATTCGCATTGAAGTTCAAAGATGCATCATTTGTTGGAGAGTTCTGTTCGGTTGTAATGACACATAAAGGCAACACGTTGAGCCTGAAGACCCCTGAAAATTCACCAAAAGCATCTGATGAGTAAGAACAAAATCAAACCGAAAGCATAAAAGGATAAGAAAGGTAAAACCCAATGTTAAATCTTGTAGCAGAGTCTAAATGTAAAAGGTACTTTGTATCTTGATAGACATTTAATTTTGTAGGATTCTTTGAACCATTTGTATGTTATAATTAATGGTTTTTAACTAGGGAGTTTGACTCTTGGATGTCATCAATGGTTTATTTGATGATGACCTTAATTTGGATATTTTGTTTACTTTTAAAATATGTTATTTTGTCTTCATTTAATATTTTTTTGTGTTTGTTTTAAAGTACTGAACAAATATGGATAGGGACAAAAACAAATATGAATACGCTTGATTTTTTTTTAACAGGGGTCGATTATGGATACACCCATTTTCTTAAGAATGTACACAAATATGAAAATTTGTTTGTTTAATGTTGAGATGATTAACCTTAAACAATGACTTTGAGCCGAGGACTCATTCGAAGCTGTCTCTTTATCTCAACTGTGATAGGGGTAAGGTTTGTCTCTATCATTCCCTCCCTAGACCCTATTTTAAGTGGGATTTTTACTGTATATGCTTGTTGTTGTTCTTTGTTGTTTATTTATTTGTTCGACTAAAGGTAAACGAACCATGCAAGTGACGTGTTCATGTTCATTCTCATGTTTAAATTTGTTATAAATAATTAAATATTGATAAGTTAACCTCTAATAAATTGTTGCAACTTGCAAGCATGGTAGCTAACTAGATTAAACCTATTTATTTTTTTCTTCTATATTTGGAACTGAGAACCAGGCCAGGTATACTTGTCTGATACTATGGTTAATTGATGCGATGCTTGACTTGTTTAACTTTTGAGATCTTGAGTTTCAGTTGTTTAAAGCCTTTTAATTGGTTTTTATTAATTTTTCAAGGTGATTTATGGCTTTTTAGTATAAATAATTTAACTATTTTAACCATATACTTCTATAATCATTTTTTATGTAACTGGAATTTTAAATCTATATATTTTTGGAAGTTTAATTGTTTTATTAGAGTAATTGCATAAAGGGTATGGATATTGATACACCGATGTATGGATAACAACACTTTTTGTATTTTATAATATTAAAAAATATTAAAAAAGTATGTATAAGTAAAATTATTTGAGTATGATTAGATTGATTTGATTTGAGGATGATGTATAAAAGAGGGGGATGGTGTATGAATATTAGGACCTTTGCATAAAACATCTTTTATCTATATCAATGTGTTTATCTCTATCAAAAAATATGCAAGTATATGTATGTAGCTAAAAGATGCTTTTTTAATTAATTAATTTTTTTAATTCCATTTTTTGCCTTTTATATTCCCTTTTTTTTAACTTTTCTTTTTCATCTGACTTTATTTTTTTAATAATTATTATTTTATAAAAAACGAACCTATGCACACCTCCACCGACAAGCCTAATTAAATCTTGGGTCAATTACATATATCCCTTAAACCATTTATTACATATTTTCCCAATCATAAAACTAAATTACGTATTTCCCCTTTCTAAACCAAATATATTACATATTTATTCATTTATTAAAAAACAAATTATGTATTTCCTATTTTACCCTTAATGAACTAACTAAAAACAATTTAAATATTTTCCTGTACTAAGAGGCAATTTTGGAACATGAGAATATTCCTCTTTTGTAATTTTAGTTTAACATTGGAAATATATATAGTATTGATATTTAATAAGGGTATATATGATTATCCCTTAAATCTTTTATTACCTCTAGCAAAAATCTTGAGAACACACCGATAGTCAGCTTAGATCTTCAACTGATATCAAAAAGTACCAATATACAAGAAAATAACAACGTTTTGAAGCATACATTCAGCATTTCAAGTTTCAACCCAATCCACAATATATATAGATTTATTTTCTAAACTGAATAAAACATAACCCGATTTAGTTGACATTAAAACTCACAAATGCGAAACAATTCTTAAAATCAAGACTGATTTTTTAAACGTTTTCTTATCTAAAATTGGCAGGATTCAATAAATACAGAATGTTAAAAATCATAAATTCATAGACATACTTGATTTAAAAAAAAAAAAAAACAGCAGGGCATACGTTTGTACATTACATAACTGATTTAAAGAAGGTATGACCGATAATCTTTATGCTAAACTTTCTTATAATCTCAAACAGAAACACAGCTTACTACAAAATATACTTTAATGCAATGAAATCAACTCAACGAGATCTTTGAATTCATCAGCAACAAAAGATTCTACCTTAAAACCAGCTTTCCCGGTAGGAGACATATACTTCACACCAACAACAGTTGGTAAACCTGCAAAACTTGCATAAATATTTTAGAGTTGTAGAAATATTAAAAAAAACAAAAAAAAACAAAACAATGTACGAATGTGATTTGATATACTGATCATTTTTATTTTGTTTTTTACTTTCTCGATGATAACCCCATTTTTTATTTTATCCAATCACTCAGACACATATAGGGCTGTAAACGAACCAGTCATTCAGCAAACAGTTCGTGAATCATTCGACAAGAATTTGAGTTTTGTTCATATGTTTAATAAATGAACAAACATGACTAAAAGTCATGTTCCTTCATTTGTATTTATAAATGTTTGGTAATATGTTCATTTATTATACTTATTAGTTAAATGTGTTTTATATTCTTAAATTTTTCTATCTTATGCTTAATACTATAACATTTAAGCTAGAAAGTCATTTAGAATTTATAGTGTGCTAGAAACATAGTAATTTGAATTTAAGATCTTTGAAACATTAGTTTACAGTAATTTCATATTTATAAAAGATGATTATCCCGAGATTGAGAATGTTGATTTATATTTTTAAATAATATGTGCTTGTTTGCGTTCGTAAACCATTCCTGAACAAGTTCAATTACTTGAGGAACGAACACAAACAAGAATTTTCTTTGGGTAGTGTTCATGAACAAGTTAAAAGTTAAACTAACAAACACGAACAAGCGTTCCTTTGGTTCGTTTACATTCATGTGTGGTAAGTACATGAATGTGCCTCTATGTATGCGTACTTTAAATTTCACAACTTTGAGACTTAAATCAATTTAATTAAAAATAAATATCAATATTTCAAAACAGTTTTGTATTCATAATTATTATGATTAGTTTATATCAGATTGTTATGTTAATAATATTTGCCTAAAGAACCCACCCATTCATGGATATAACCGTTTGTTCATTCCATCTAAAAAATTTTAATCTTAAACTAAAGGAGAGACGTAATGAATAGATTCAGAAATGTTGGTATATATCTAAACAGGTTGGGTTGCTGAATAAATCTCAGTTTGTCACATATGATTACTAAATTAAAATTATTCCAGTACTAATCTGTTTTTTCAGTTGTGCAACACAGGGCAACTTCTGATCCGTTTCACTTATTCCACTAAGTGTCACTTACCATACCTAGTATAATCTCAATCATAGCAAAATTATTTATAGGGTCTAGGCACTTATATCAACTAAGTGGCATGCTTTATGCTTTATATATTTGACCCGTTAAATATAAAACATAAACATAACCATCAACCCATTCATAAATAACTCAAGGGGTCAAATTTGACACCTTCACCTTAAACCAAGTATTTTGGGTGTAAAATCAATATGGGTTATGATCAATGTGCAAAGTCAACATTTAATTCGAAAATAATATAAACATTTTTTTTAAGGGTATCATAAAATAGGCCTGAGAAAGTATAAAGCACTTACTTCTATGGACTCGTGCATACAAAAGTCTTTCACCCTTCCAATATTCCAAGGGTTTACTTTTAATTCTATTGCTTCTTCTTACACCACTTGTCCAACAAGAACCACCCCCTGCAAATAAAATAGATATTCCATATAATTAGAAATATACAAAGTTCATGTTACAGAGAACCAACCAGCTTTCAACAATTTGCAAATTAAGTCCCCAATTTTTTTTTGGATTTTCTATAAAAAAAACCCCTAAATATAGGTGTGTAAACCAGCTGGTCGAGCTGCTTAAAAATTGGCTTGCTAAAAGCTCAACCCAAGTCGAGCTTAAACATATCAAGTTTGACTAGCCTCGCAAGCCTAAATGGGTTAGTTTTTTTTTAACCGTGAGAATCTACTTACATGGTAAATCCCTGGGTCCCACCAATACTCGACCAACCAGGAGGACCAAGTAAAGCGCGGCCACAAAGCAACGGGGTCAGTTATTTTAGACAACTTTTATTTAATGTATTAAGTATCTATTACCTAACAATTATTATTATTATTTATAAACTATGATAAGAATAACTAAACACTCTATACTATGTTATATGAAAAGTTACAATTATAAAAATATTTAAAAACAATTATAAATGTATATGAATAAATTCATTAGATATACAATAAATATAAACGAGTCGGGTCCTATTTGACAGTTAATATATGTTTAGTAAAAGTAGCCCGCAAAGCAATCGGGTCAGTTATTTTAGACAACTTTTATTTAATGTATTAAGTATATATTACCTAACAATTATTATTATATATAAACTATGATAAGAATAACTAAACAGTATATATTATGTTATATGAAAAGTTACAATTATAAAAATATTTAAAAACAATTATAAATATATATAAATAAATTCATTATATATACAATAAATATAAATGAGTGAGGTCCTATGAAACAGTTTAATATATGTTAAGTAAAAGTAGAGGGATTATTAATGTAAA
Organism: Mikania micrantha; assembly: GCA_009363875.1. Lineage (NCBI taxonomy): Eukaryota > Viridiplantae > Streptophyta > Magnoliopsida > Asterales > Asteraceae > Mikania > Mikania micrantha. The sequence goes on from CM018684.1 coordinate 2,135,139, forward strand.
TAGGGCTGTAAACGAACCGAACGAACACGAACGAGCCCTTGTTCGTGTTCGTTCATTTAACTTTTAACTTGTTCACGAACGGTTCACGAACGCTTATCGAACGAAAATTCGTGTTCGTGTTCGTTCATTAAAGATTTAGTTTGTTCACGAACGGTTCACGAACGCTAACGAACACATATTATTTAAACAATAAAAATCAACATTTTTAATCTCAAGCAATGGAGATAATTATTTATAAATATATAAATTGATATTATAGTATTAAAATAAAAATAACTTTAAGTATTATGATATTAAACTAAAAATTAAAAATAAACAGCATATCTAATGAATAAATATAAATAAACTTAACCCAACATAAACGAACGTAAACGAACATGTTACCAAACGTTCACAAACACAAATGAACGAACACGGCCTCTATTCATGTTCGTTCCTTTAACTAAACGAACGAAATTTCTTGTTCGTGTTCGTTCGTTTATTAAACGAACGAACATAAACGAACTTCCCGCTGAACGGTTCACGAACTATTCGTTGAACGTTCGGTTCGTTTACAGTCCTAAATGTAAATCTATTTTCTATATAGTATAACCTTGTAATTGCATTCGTGTGGAATACAATATACCATTTATACGTTTATTGTGGTATCACAGCCACGGTTCCTTGAAACCCTAAAACCGTCACTGCTTGCGTGTCGCAGCTCTACGCCGCCGGCAATCAACTCCCTTCTCTCTCTTCTTTTTTTTTTCTCCTTTCGCCATTACTATTTTGGCTCTCCTTGAGCCTTTCTCCACTGCTGTAAAAACCAACCATCACTCACACAAGTTTGGCTTCACCCTTTCTCCTACCAACTATGGCTTCTGGAAAGCCATGATTAAACCCTTGTTACAAACGGCCTTTTTGGCTACATTGACTGCGGGAAGTATACAATGGCCTAAAAACGAACTTGCTAACAAGAAAATTTCCACACCTTTCTCTGAACTTCATTGCCTCCTCTCTGATCACGACTACATGATCAAGAAATCGCAATCATAACTGGCACCAGCTCAGGCCTTTGCCACGGTTTCCTCCGGCCGTAATCCTACCAACAACTCATCGTTGGTTCCTCCTGACACCATGGAACAGTGACAACAGCTTGTCTCTCAGCTAGGATTACAGCTCCAGCCTGCCACACATTCCAGTATCCCTCCTCAGGCCCTTTACACAAACCGGTCTCATGGATGCGGAAATAGGCGTGGTGGTGGACGCCAATGCAACTACAAAACCAACAACCGCTCTCGGCCTCTAGGGGAAACATGAATTAGTTCAGTTGGGCTTTGAATCACAAAATGGTTTACATAACTTGCAATCGTTGTGGGATTGGTCATATACCTTCCCAGTGCCCTAATCATGATCCCGTTACTATGAGGCCATGCCAACTATCGGCCAACTATGATGATTATCGTTCACAAGCATCTACAAGTGCTTGGCTACCGGATACAGGTTCCAGTAATCACGTTTCTCCAGATCTTGCAAAATTCGACAACTCGAAGCCATACTTTGGTGAGCAAAATCTCCATGTTGGTAATGGTAACGGGCTTCCTATTCTTCACATTGGGCCTACCCGTTTTTACTCACCCTCCACCACCTTTTACCTAAAGAATATTTTACATGTTCCTGAATTTAAAACCAATCTCCTTTCTGTACAAAAATTTTCTCAAGATAATTATGTTTTCTTTAAATTTCATGATATTTTTTTCTTGTGAAAGAGAAGTCTACACACACTATCCTCCTCATGGGTCCAAGTAACAGTGGACTCTACTCCTTTCGTCTTCTAAAGGATCGCCCCATCAACAAAGTTGCTTTTTCCACCTCTCATGCTTCCCCAACAGTCTGGCATCAACGCTTGGGACATCCACATCAACAACTACTCAATTCTATGCTTTCGAAATATTGTTTACCCGTTTCTAATAAGAAGTCTATTTCTCATTGTGATGCATGTTCTAGTGGGAAATCATCTAAACTTCATTTGTTTCCATCTATTTATAAAAGTTCTCATGTTTTGGATCTTATTTTTTGTGATGTGTGAGGCCCTGCGCCTGTTCCTTCCTTTGATGACCATCATTATTTCCTGTTATGCGTTGACCATTTCACCCGCTAGCAACAAGCCATGATTGCCGAGTATTAAGCTCTTATGCATAATGAAACGTGGTCTCTAGCCCGACTAGCTCCAACTAGGCCCGATTAGCCCCGACTAGGTTCGATTTTGACTAACTTTGACCGCCTAGAGATTTTTCAACCGACTAGCCTAAATTTAATCGGCTATTGGCCGACTACCGATTAATCCCGATTTTTACAACATTGGCGACAATGCTCCTCTTGCTGATCTGGTAAAATATCGTCAGATGGTTGGTGTGTTACAAACTTACAATACGCCACCTTATCTAGACCAGATATCGCCTTTGCGGTCAATAATGTATGTTAGTTCATGCATTCTCCAACTGAAAATCACTAATCGACGATTGAAGGCATTCTACGGTACCTCCGGGGGACGGCTAATCAGGGTCTCCTGCTATCTCATCGATCCACTTCTCAACTCCATATGTACACTAATGTGTGTTTTAACTCTTTATCTGCCTTTTCCGATGCTGACTCGGATGGTTGCCCAGATGACCATCAATCTATGGGGGGATTTGCTATATATTTGGCCTTCAATCTAGTATCATGGGCTGCCAGGAAACAACGAACTGTATCTCGGTCATCTACAAAGTCAGAATACAAGGCTCTAGCAGACACGGTGGCTAAACTGACTTTGTTAGAAACACTTTTACAAGAACTGCATGTCCAGACATGTCGGTACCAACCTTGTGGTGTGATAATCTTGGTGCAACATATTTATCTGCAAATCTGATATTTTACGCTTGCACTAAGCATGTTGAAGTTGATTTTCACTTTGTTAAGGAAAAGGTCGCAAGGGGGTGCGTATCGGTTCAGCTTATATCTACACATGACCAGATTGTTGATGTCTTCACAAAGCCTCTTTCGGCAGATCGGTTTACTACATTAAAGTCAAAGCTACAGGTTGCTTCCCGGCCTTAGCTTGAGGGGGGATACTAGACAGTTGATATATGTTTAGTAAAAGTAGAGGCTTTATTTATGTAAATCTATTTTCTATATATTATCACCTTGTAATTGCAATCACGTAGAATTCAACGTACCATTTATACGTTTGTTGGGTCCAAACCAAGCTCAAGCTTTAAAAAAATACTCACAAGCTAAGTTCAAGCTTTGGAAATAAACCTCAAAACAAGTTATCCTAACTTAAACAAGCCAAATACAGGTTCAGCTCATTTTAACCCTTACCTATGTTCTTTCAACAAGGTTGTTTAGTCCATAAAGCTCTTTGAAATTAATCAAGCTCTTGATTTGAAATACATAGTTTAGTCCCCCAACTTCTTAATAAAACAAACAAATTAGAAAAACTTAATTGTTAGATAGAAGACAAAAGGTCAAGAGCTTGACCATTGAAACAAAAAAGTTTCATATATTTTAAATAAAAACTCAAACAATAACTAAGGGGCCGTTTGGTTGGGTCTGAATCATTAAGTGCTGAATGGTTAAGATGTCTGAATGGTTAAGAGGGTCTGAATGGTTAAGAGGGTCTGAATGGTTAACCGTTTGGTTGCACATCTGAATCACAAAAAAAAAAAAAAAAAAAAAAACTTTTTTTCCCACAAAACCCTAGCATCCCGTCGACCTCTTAACAATCTCATTTCGTCTCCCCCGTCGCCACAGCCCATCGCATCTCCTCCAGCCGTCGCCACTAGCCCACCGCATCTCCTCCGCCGTAGCTCCTCCGTCTGTCTTCGCCTTGCCGACGCATCTCACAATCGCATCTCATCTCCGCACGTCGCCTCTTGCCGCCTCCAGCGCACCATCGCCGAACCCTCACCATCGCCGTCGTCTTCGTCGCCTCCATGGCACCTCACCGTCGCTCAAGGTAAGAAAACCTCGAACCCTAACTGTTTGTGGCTCCGATCGTCGTTGAGAGGGAATCAGGAAGACGGTCGGTTGTGGGCAGAGGTGGGCAGAGGTGCGATGGCCGGTGGTGGGCGCGGTGGTTGTGCAGAAGTGTGATGGCCGGTGGTGGGCAGAGGTGCGATGGCAAGTGGTGGTGCAGAGATGCTCGTGAGATGGTGATGCAGAAGTCTCAGCCCTCTTCCTTCACGTCTGAATGATTCAGACTCCATCCCATGTCTGAATCATTCAAACCTCCATTCAGACAATTTACCCCATTCAGATGTGATTTTTTTGCACTAAACAAACGGTCTGAATCTGAACCATTCAGATTCAGACCCATTCAGACCCATTCAGATGCTACCAAACAGCCCCTAAGCCACATTTTTTGTGAAAGGACGCAGGGTTTTTTTTTTCTCTAAAAGTCTAAAGATAACCATTTTAGCAGTTTAACTCCTAAAAATTATTTATTCACAAATCACAACATTATAAATAAAAATAGGCGGCTTTCATTTTCCGATTAATTGATCAAGTACCTATAGGCCATACTTATTTGCCTGAATTATAAATTAACTCGTTCAATCTATGTTCGAATAAACTTTAGGGACTTAATCCATAAAATGAGGAAAGTTGATTAAATTCAATATAAACCCAAAAACAAAACATTGAAATAACAAAATTACATCAATATGAACCAAAATACCTGCAAGGCTACGTCGCTTCATTTTTTGATCAATTTTGCTTCCTCTTGTTTTTCTTCTGTTATTCACTGACCTCTTTGGGTGTTCCTGTATTTTTGGGGAATTAGCAGAAATCCAGAAACAGCATCTATTCTTCCAAAAAAAAAATTCCATTCTAGCCATTTCCTTTATTAAAAAACTATATTATATATGCATCCTCTTTTGACTATTTCATATGGTATGCAGTTTGCTAAATATATATCATCATAAAATTCATAACTTTTGTATACAGAGGGGACCATCAGAAACTTCTCCCATTAAGACATTTAAAAATGAGCCTACTTTCATATATGATAATTGAATTTTAATATCCATTTATAGTTGTTATGAATCAGTAATTCAGTATTATAGAGTTAATTACTAATTAAGTTTGGGAAAATACTTAAAAAAAAACATATATAACATACATTGCATAACCATCAAAAGTCAAATTAAATTAGAAGTCTGATTAAACTCGTATATCATCATATATGATAATTGAATTTTTAATATCCATTTATAGCTGTTATGAATCAGTAATTCAGTATTATAAAGTTAATTACTAATTAAGTTTGGCAAAAATACTTCAAAAAAGCTTATATAGCATATATTGCATAACCAACAAAAGTCAAATTAAATTAGAAGTCTCATTAAATGTAAAATATACTACAGTATTGAACAACCTTGACCAAAAGAACTGCAACCTATTACAACCAAATTACAAATAAATATTTATCTTCAGGTTTTCAGTAAAAACAAATATTGTACAAATATATAACATATTACTGCAAAAAGATTAAGAGTTGGATATTTTCCCTCCATATTTGAGGATAAGAGGGAAGAGAAGGTTTGGATTCACGTTATGCATTATTAAACTACGGCTACTAATATTTGTTGATAAATTCTAAAAACACACCTCGGTTTGTTGTTCTGGAACAATATTAGGATTTTGAACAGGTAGACTTGCATCACGGATGTTGTTAGAACTATCATCTGTTTGAGCTGACAGAAGTAATCAAAATTAAGATTGTAGCATCACAAATAAGTAAGACAAAGCAGAATAGTTTAATTGAACTAATGGCTTTCCTCCTTGAACAACTTAAAAGTAAATATGGCATGATGGAAAGTTTACTTTATATGTCTGGTTAAAACGGGTCATATTTTAGTATGGCCTTAATGGGTCGAAATAGGGTGTGACACAGCCGAATTGGATGGACCCACAAACACCTTTTGTCCAATTAAAAAATATATGAATAATGAAGGTTTTCGATCATCATTACAAAAGCACTTTATCAAAATAAGAATTTAAATCATTGAATAAAAACAATTTCAGAGGTTGTATGCATTCAAAATACACTTTCTGCAACTTTTAATTTGTTTGGCTTGTTGATTTTTTAGCTCAAAGTTTCTATTCGGCCAATTTGAAATGAACACAACCAAAAAGCAACTAATTCACAGGCATATGGTTGAAATTGTCGTTTCCAGTCAGAACAACATATGAAGGTTGGCAAGATTTGTGGGTAAGGCGGGATTGTAACAAAGCTTGGTTCAAAAACTTTAGTGCAGGGCAAAACTGATCAGGCTGGATTGAGCCCAAAACAAAAATGTGCAGATATGATTTTAAAAAACAAAATAAGTAAAATAAAATCTAAATTATAGTGGATTGTAGCATTTAAAAGACTTTCAGCAACTCTCAACCAGTTTGCAATTGACTGTATATATCAAAGAATTCGTTTTACTCAACAGTCAACTTACTTGATAGGGTTAACTGTTGAGATAATCATGAGTTCATGACCTGGAGTCAAAGACTCAAAAGTGCACCTCTAATTAGCATACAATATGAATGCTAAACATTAACATCTGAAAGGGAAACTAAAATGACTATGCAAAACTAGAAATTAAAATAGAAAAACATTTCTTTATGATAGCACCTATGAATAGAGCTAAATAACTAATATCTTAAGCACTCAAAGCTTCATAGAGGTGTTTTATCTCAAACAGGTCAATTTTGGTTGTGTATCTCAAGAGGATCAAATCTAAAAAATTGGCACATCTAATAATAATCTTTAAACAATTATATATTGAGATCATACATACATACATACAGTAACTTCATATATAGATTACGCAATAAGTTTTGAAATACAGAAGACATAAATTAGCAAGAAATAAGTCAAAACAATAAAAACCTGAATGAAAACAATTGCTTTTTGATTCCTTTGTTGTAGTGATATCAACACTTGCTTCTGGTGGAATGGATGGCACCATCTTCTCTATTGCATCTTCAACCTGTTGCGTCTAAAGATAGGACAATAGTGTCAATATTATGTCAATCCATAAAACTAGAGATGGAAACATCAACTTGTTTTGTATTTGTCAATAATGAGTCAAACGGGTAAAACAAAAAACAAAAAAGAAGAATATGTCAAAAGTCACTTTATGTGTATTCGAATTCTTACAATACACTAACTTTTTATTTAAATGTTAATTTTAAAGAATGTAATTTTTGTAAGAATAGATAGCACATTACCTATTTACAAATAAAAAAAATTGAGATAATATGTAATCATTGACCAAAAACAAAAACTACCCATTTGGACTCAAAACAAACTTTGACCTGCTACTCAGCCAAGTTTGCCACCACTTCAACTCAAAACAATTGTTGTGACTTGTGAAGCAGGTATGAAACTTACATACTCCCCTAAATCTTGATCACAATGAAGATTATCAGTAATGTCTTCAACATTTGAGGCAAGTGTTGTAGGAGATGCTGCTTTCTCCACCATGTTTTCATCCTGCATGTTGTAAGATACCATGGTATATAATGCAGGCCTTGTAAAATACAAATATATAACGAATATGCTAGAGGTAACAAAATGGGTGGTCTGGTGATAGAATCTAGAGGATCAAACAGTTGTCTGGATTAAATAAGCAAAAAACGATGGCTCGATTCGAGAGGGGCTTGTGGCTGGTACATACAAGAAAAACAAACTTAAGAATAAAATCAAAACACAACATAGCCTGCTACTGATACACCTGATCGGTTGCTAACGACACAAAACATGGGCTAAAACTACTCCCACCACTTTACTTTTCTCACTTATGCTTGTTTGACCAGCTTGACCTGTTGACCAAGTGGATCCAGCAGATAACCAAAAGTGGAGTTGGGTTGCTCTAATTCCAATGTGTTGACCTAATTTTTTTCCTTGTGTACACCTTCAGTGGGCTCGGATCATTAGAGTAGGTAAGGCTTGAAGCCATGAGTTCAAGACGTGAGAAACATCCTCTTGCACAAATATGTAGGGTAAGGCTACATACATCAGATTCGAAACGATCCAGCCCCTCCCCAAACCCTGCTTAAAACAGGAGCTAAATCAACTATCAGGTGCGCCATTTTTTCTAGATGGAGAAAACTCTGTCACGTTTAAGAATACCCCCAAAAGACAATGTTCTAGCCAATTCAATACTTGTCACGAATCGAGTAGATGTTTTGGGGGAAAAATCTTGTCTATACTCCTAAACAAAACCAGTTTGTTTGATGTTGCACAAATGCACATCCAGAATTTGAAATTCAACAGGGCTGAAATTTTTGGTGAATGCATGAGTTAATTTCTTCCAAATGGTAATAAACTGGTCTGTGGATCGCAAGGACTAAAGGTCCAATGCATCCACACTAAGCACATGGATGTGATTTCCACCTTCTCATTAAGTACCTAATAGCATTGTATGTGGGAAAATCAATCTTGTTGTAGGTTCTAAAGTGTCGAGAATGTTCCAAAAGGTTTCACCTATTCAAACCTATCTGATTCGTTTGGCAATTTTTAGTGCTGCAACATCAGCTTGCAATGCTTCCATGGAATCAAGTGTTGCTACTACGACCGCCAACTGGGCAGTCACAAGATCTAGATGTGATTTGTTTTCATTTTAAGTATTCCGGATCTGCAGTTCTGCACCAATGTTTTTGTTTCGCAGCAATGGAAGTATGGAACCAAAATGATAGAATCTAGATGATCAAACAGTCAGCTGAATTAAATAAGCACAAAAGGATGGCTCAATTCGAGAGGGGCAAGTATGCTACTAATACACCTGATCGGCTGCTACCGACACAGCACATGGGCTTAAGCTGCTCCTGCCACTTTTTGTTGCTTATGCTTGATTGCTTGGTTTGACCGGCATGACCTGTTGACCGAGTGGATCTAGCAGATAGCCAAAAGTGGAATTGAGTTGCCCCATTTCGGATGTGTTGAACCGACCTTTTTTCCTCGTGTACATGATAAGGTTCCTATTGTGTATTCGAGAAGGAAAAATAAGAATTCAACTGCTGGAGTGGAAATGGAGGGAAAATCAAAGGCAGTGGACTGGGTCAAACAATTCGGCCACTTAGTGGGTATTCAATATGACCCTTATGCAGCAACGAATACTGGCAATTCCAAGTAGTGGAGGAGAAGAATTAGGAAGCAGTTATTTTCTTGTGTTTATTACGTAGAATATTTCGTTCTGGTTGTTTTGTTCTAGATTATATTTCCTTCTTGTTATTGTTTTGGAGATTTGTCCATCTCGAATTGGATTGTTTGTTTGTTGGATTGTAATCCTTTTGATTTAGTAATATCATGAGTATTTTGAATTGCTATCAATTGGTTCCATTGCCGATAAATTCGAAGATGGTTAATACTCGGAATACGGATGGCAACAGCACGAGCACTGGTGGCGGTGATACGGTGGCGACCCTGTTAGCGGCAATCGCTGCTAATCTCGACGCCATGGAGAGATTAAAAGATGATGTGACTACGCTCAAGTTACATGCGCACAGAACTGCTAACGAATCAGGAAGGAATGACGATGATCCCGTCCGGCAATTCGGTCACCAATTCAGGCCTTGCAATAAGATTGAATTCCCGACCTATAGTGATAGAGATCCCAAAGGATGGATTTTGAAGGCAGAAAAGTATTTTCGATATTACCACATACCTTATGAAGAGAAAGTGGATGTCACATCTATGCACCTGGAAGGGGATGCGTTGGATCTGTTCTCATGGCTTTTGACGGATCAGGAGATCGCATTCTGGGAAGACTTAGTACACGCCTTCCAAAAGCATTTCGGGCCGGCTGAATTCCAGAACCCCAACGAACACTTGTGTGGTATTAAGCAAACAGGAACGGTCCAAGAGTATAGGCAGGAGTTTGCGAAGCGTTCCTTCCGAGTAACAAATTGGTCGGACCATTGTCTGCTAGGAGTTTTCTTGAATGGGCTCAAAGAAGAACTCAAGGCAGATGTACGGATTCACAAACCTCGGACGGTATACAAAGCTACGAGTATTGCGTTGGAATTTGAATCCAAGATTAACCACACCAAGCCCAGTAGAGGCTCAAGCTGGCAAACCCCTACAAAAGCACAATCCTCAGATGCTAAGCCATCTTCATACCCGTCAATTCCTTCAAATGGTACTTTAAAAAACCCACTTCGGATCTCAGATGCTGAGAAACAAGCACGGTATCTAAAAGGGGAATGTTTCCGATGCGGGGATAAATATGGCCCGGGGCATAGATGCAGAACGGGAACCCTTAAGTTGTACGAAATAGAGGAGGATCAGGATGATGTGATAGAGGCTGAGAAGCAATCAGTGAGGAAGACACATCGAAGGTGGCTAAAATTAGCTTAAATGCAATCCTGGGAAATTCACAACCAATGAAGGTTTTGGGGTTACTTAACTCCAATGAGGTCCTTATTCTAGTAAATAGAGGCTCTACACATAACTTTATTTCGGGTGTGTTAGTCAGCGAACTGAAGTTACCCACACAAGCAGTCCAACCCTTTGAGGTTCAAATTGGCAATGGTGATGTAATACGATGCAGCCGAGGGTGTAAAAGTCTTGCCCTTCAAATTAGTGACTTAAAAATAGTGGAAGACTTCCATCTATTTTCAATTGGAGTGGCATATTTGGTTTTAAGCATCCAGTGGTTATCCACTTTGAATACGGTACAAGCTAATTGGAAAGAGATGTCTATGGTATTCATTGTGGAAGGGAAGCGATGTAAACTACTGGGGAGCATGTTTTCTTAGAACCCACTACCTTGCCACCTTTTCGTAGCCACTATCACTCCATTCCCTTAATCCCAAATTCCTCACCCCCCAACATTCGGCCCTATAGATATCCCCATTCTCAAAAGTCAGAGATAGAGAAACATGTGGCTGATTTGTTAGCAGTTGGTTTTATAAGACCAAGTCATAGTCCATTTTCAAGCCTGAACCTTCTAGTCAAAAAGAAAGATGGCACATGGAGAATGTGTGTTGATTACAGAGCCTTGAACCAGCTTACTATCGCGGATAAGTACCTTATCCCAAACATCGATGAACTGTTAGACGAGTTATTAGGTGCCACATTTTTTCTAAACTAGACTTGAGATCAGGGTACTACCAAATAAGGGTCAAACTGGAGGACATTGAAAAAACAGCCTTTCAAACTCACTCAGGCCATTATGAATTCCAAGTGATGCCTTTCGGCCTTTGTAATGCTCCTTCAACATTCCAAGCCACCATGAATGACTTATTTCGACCCTTCTTACGCCAATTTATTTTGGTTTTCTTTGATGACATCCTGGTTTATAGTAAAACTAGGGAACAACACTCTGAACATTTGAGAAATACCTTGAAATTACTTTCCGGTCAACAGTTCTTTGTTAAACTCCCAAAATGTTGTTTCAGACAACATCAGATACAATTCTTGGGCCACATTATTTCGGAGCAGGGTGTTCAAGTTGACCAAGACAAGATCACAGCCACTAAAACTTGGTCCTTACCTATAAATGTTCGCGAGGTCAGGGGTTTCCTTGGTCTTACAGGGTATTACAGAAGATTTGTACGGCATTATGAAGTAATTGTGAGACCTCTTACTGTCTTGAGTCTCTTGACCAAGAAAGAAGGATTTAAATGGCATGACGAAGCTTCTCACGCATTTGATACACTAAAGCAGCTCCTAATGTCAACTCCTGTATTGAAGTTACCCGATTTTTCCCAACCCTTTATTATTGAGTGTGATGCTTCTTCCGAAAGGGTGGGCGCTATCTTAATCCAGGATAATCATCTTGTTGCTTATTTTAGCAAAGGGTTCTCAACCAATAACCGACTTAAATCGGCTTATGACTGAGAGTTATTGGCTTTGGTTCTTGCGGTACAAAATTGGAGCCATTATTTGTTGGGCCGACATTTCTTTGTCAAAACCGATCATTATACCTTGAAGTTTTTACTGGAGCAGCGGGTTACCACCACTGAACAACAAAGACTTCTGGTTAAACTCATTCCTTATGACTTTTCTATTATTCACAAGTCGGGTAAAGAGAACAAAGGTGTTGACGCATTGTCAAGGCGTCCTATGACTGCTGAATTGTTGACTTTGGTCATTCCTTATTGTTTAGATTAAAAAGATATTCAAGAAGTATTAAAATCGGACCCTTATACTTCTAATATCATGCAAAGTTTATTGCAAGATCCTGATTCATATCCAGATTTCTCTATGGCAGGCAGTACCTTGTTATTTAAGGGCAGAATTGTCATCCCTAACATCACAGCTCTCCGCAACAAGGTTTTATTTGAAGCCCATTCTACTCCAGCGGCGGGTCACGGAGATTTCCTTAAGACGTATAAAAGAGTTAATTCCCAGTTTTTCTGGCCTCAACTTAAACATGATGTTCGTTTATTTGTTCAAAGTTGCTTAACTTGCCAAAAGCAAAAATATGATACCCTTTCTCCAGCAAGTCTGTTGCAGCCTTTGCAGATCCCTCAGCATATTTGGGAAGATATCTATCTTTATTTTATTGTGGGTCTTCCTCCTTCCAACCGTTTTGATACCATACTTGTGGTGGTTGACCGTTTGTCCAAATATGCTCATTTTTTACCACTATCTCAGCCGTCTCTTCCTGTCATTGCTAAAACTGTTGTTGCTCTTTTCTTAAAGGAAATTGTGCGCCTGCATGGATTTCCAAATTCAATTGTTTCTGACCGCGATGTTATTTTCCTCACTAATTTTTGGCAGGAGCTGTGGGCAACACTTCGCTGAAAATGAGTACTAGCTACCATCCACAAACTGATGGTCAAACCGAAGTGTTGAATCGTTGTCTTGAGACTTAACTTCGGTGTTTTGCCCATGATCAACCATCCAAGTGGAGTGCTTTCTTACCTTGGGCTGAATTTTCCTATAATACCAGTTTTCATTCAGCTACAGAAGATCAACTTCTTACTCGGGATGACATGCTTCTTCTTTTGCGTTCCAATCTTCAAAGGGCTCAGGATCGCATGAAAAGTCAAGCTGATAAAAAACGCAAAGATGTTTCTTTTGCAGTGGGTGACTATGTATTTTTGCGCATCCAACCGTATCGCCAAAAAAGTTTAGCTCGTCGTCGTTGTGAGAAATTATCTCCTCGTTTTTTTGGGCCTTACCAAGTTAAACGTATAGTGGGTTCCGTAGCATATGAATTAGACCTTCCTCCGGGTTCTCGAGTTCACCTAGTTTTTCATGTTTCTTTGCTGAAGCCTATTCGGGGTCCCAATCCTACTACTACAGCTCCACCTTTACGGCTTTACTTATTACTCCTGATTGGGAAATTGATCTTCGTTCTCAACAGGTTTTAAATAACCGTCGGGTGGCTGATACAGGTGATCTTCAATTAGAATTACTCATTTCTTTGAAGCATCGGCCAGTTGAAGAAGCTACTTGGGAATTATATGATTTGTTACGTGAGCAATTTCCTTCTTTTCGACTTGAAGACAAGTCGTTTTACCAGGGGGAAGTATTGATAAGGTTCCTATTGTGTATTCGAGAAGGAAAAATAGGAATTCAGCTGGTGGAGTGGAAATGGAGGGAAAATCAAAGGCAGTGGACTGGGTCAAACAATTCGGCCACTTAGTGGGTATTCAATATGACCCTTATGCAGCAATGAATACTGGCAGTTCCAAGTAGTGGAGGAGAAGAATTAGGAAGCAGTTATTTTCTTGTGTTTGTCACGTAGAATATTTCATTCTGGTTGTTTTGTTCTAGATTATATTTCCTTCTTGTTATTGTTTTGGAGATTTGTCCATCTCGAATTGGACTGTTTGTTTGTTGGATTGTAATCCTTTTGATTTAGTAATATCATCAGTATTTTGAGTTGCTATCAGTACACCTTTAGTGTTTTTGTATCCTCCGGGCATGTTGTGCAAGGTTAACTTAAAACATTGTACTTTTATGCGAGTTGAACCATATTGGGTCAGGTTCTATGGCTTTGTAGCACTTTTTGTCAAAAATATGATTGTTTTTATAAATATATAGTATGTCAAACATGATTAGAAAATGTTCTATCATCTTCATAACAGTTAACCCATTCGAGACAAAAAAAAACTGATACAACAATCCATATGTGAATAATTGGGACAAAATTGCAATGTTTAGAATATGGTATGAGAAACCTTACATTTCCTTGTATGTCTTCATCCATTTCTTCCATGTTATGGCCCTGCTTATGGTTTTCCATGCTGATAATAAGCTCTGAGAGATTGTTCTTGCTGGCAGAAACTGGAGAGTTCTTGTCCTTGATGATAGAAACTGGAAGTTTCATGTCCTCACTGGCAGAAACTGGAAATTCCTTATCCCTGTTGACATGAGTTGAGGGCCCGCTAATGATTTCAGAAGTTGTGGTGGTGGGAAACAAATCAGTATCATGGACAGAAAAAGGATCATTTGATTCACTTTCAAATGATTTTGAAAAAAGCTTTCCCAATGCTGAAATTGCCAAAAATGGACTTCTCGGAGGTGTGGGGGAAGTTAGTGGATTACAGGGTTTGTCAGATGATTTTTTTTGTTTCCCAGGTGTGTTTTCTTTTAAAATATCCGACAAAGAATGTGAATCAGACACTATGTTCTGGTCTTTTATCAAGTTGACTGAAGAAAAAAGGTTAACTGTAGGAATATCATCGAAATTAGGAAGTTGTAAATCATTTACAGCAACAGTTTTAATCTTCAAATGATCTTTTAAATAGGACAATGCTTCATTTCCATCTAAATCAGCGATATTACTGGACATTAAATCCTCAAAAAGCCTGTTGAATCTATCCTCAGCTTTAGCAACTGACCCTGTGCACACAACAGAAAAGGGAAAAAATCTATTAAAGCACACAGTATATGAGCGAAACCAGAAATTATTTTATTTATAAATAAAATATTAACTATGTTACTTCAATTATTAAACTTCAAGGCATAAACTCACCAGCTACTTCTTTTTCCTTGGATTGACAATTTGGGGTAACAGACTCATTTTGAGAATCGTGTATTGGTTGACTTTCAATAGTATCTTGCAGTGTTTCTTGAGAAAACAATGTATCATTTTCAGGTTGACTAGAGTACACATGATGCTGATAACTACTTTTTCTCCTGAAGTATGAATTAAATGTTACACCGTGAGAAAGTGCTAATACATGTAGTAAAACATATAAAAGCTAAACTGAATATTTCAATGATACCGAGGTATTTCGGGACGACGTTGTCTGGCAGTAATCGAAATTTTGGGCTCATTCGGGTCTTCGCCTCGCTGCCTCTTCAATTCTTTAACGGTGTCTGGAAATTATTTTAAATGTTAGAGATTGGTAGTGTCAAAAAACTAACATCATTAAGCATTAAATTACAAAGATTAGGTAAGAATAATGTACTTTCAAACTTCTCATAGGCTGCAAAAAAATCTTCAGGGTCATGCAACTGATCCATTTGAAAAATTGGTTCTAGGATAGTAGAAGGCTGGCTGTCAATGGCATTGCACATTAAACAAACTCCGAATTTCTAAAATAAATGTGTGGCTAACTGACCTTGCAAGATACTACATGTTCTACTAATAATAGCAACACATGATAAAAATTATCAGAAATAGTAGCATACTTTAGCATTTTTACCATTTAGAAAAATCAGAAAATTTAGTTGATCTTATTGGTGAAACAGTAGTAGGTTTATATGAATAGCTAAAAATTGAAAATAGGTTGCCATGATTGGTAAAAGATGAAAGTATGTTGCTATGGTCTGTGGCAAAATGCAAACACATTACTAATACTGATTGTCTGATTTTTCCTCATACAATCCTATTACTTGTAAAATTCATAGCAAGTTACTATAGTCAGTAATGAAGAAAAATATGCAGCCATTTTGAACAACGTATTTATGTGAGAATAGAGCAATGTAGAATGGATAGCCTTACCTTGTATCAGGCTTCATTGAGAACTTAGCACGCTTCCGGGCCAAAGCTGGTCTATTCTTTTGAGGGTTTTCATTCTCCTTCATATTGGGTTCATAATTTTCCTTGGTGTTCAGGAATTCTGAACCACCATCTATAATTGATTGTGCTTCCTCAAAATGCTTATCAGGGTTTTGTAATGCCTTAAACAGAGAAAAACAGTATTAAATTCAGGTAATTCGCCTATTTTGTACACTCTACAGCAGTTGCAATTTAACTTCTCTTGTATAATTAATAATTTATTCGATATTCCCTTCATAAAACGGATTTAATTTGTTAAAAACCCTGAGCCCAAACAGTATTGACATGAGAATTTACTATATAACTTGCGTAAAACATAACACATTAAACACTTTTATCTTATAAGTTATATCCACTGACTTAAGTATCAGACTCCATACAGAACATAGTTAGAGACTGATATGGAACACATTGTTAGCTAGCCATGTCTACTGAATTTTCATTATTTTACACCGTCTCTGCTGAATTTTCAAAGGGACTATAGCAACTCAGCAAGTGTTTTGTTGTTCCTCTGCTGCTAATTTTTTGACAAACGAAAGGTAAAACACACTCATTAGACACTAAATGTCAGAGTAAATTAAATTCAGGTTAAATCTAATGTCTCGTAGACCTAAAAATCCAAGTAAAACACTATAATTAAAATCACACTGATCTTACGCATCGATTTCTACAAATTAACACGAAATTGAAAAAAATAAGCAGTTAATAAGCTTAACATCTACCATTGAACTCATATGCTGGTGAATAGCTTCAAGATCGTTGGATTTCAGCAAAACTTTGAAATCTCGAAACGTTCGAGGATGTAGAGAGAAAATCGGCATTCCTTGAAACGGATCAACAAGTTTAGAGCTCTGCGATTGAGTCATTGGTGCGTTTCTTAGATGAAATTGGAACCCTAGATAACCGATGAAATGGAGATTCGAAATTGTGAATCGAGTACCAGGCGGGAGGTGTGATTTCAAGTTTTAATTTATCTGGATTTGTTGCGATTTCGCCCCTTGTAACTTCATTAAATTACATTGTGCTCCCTGTAGTTGTGTTAATTAATATTAGGTAATTTTTAACACGTATCTATATCTATACTATATAATAAAAGAATAACAAATTTGCCACATGTCACTCTTATATTCCTCTATCATTAATTTTTGACACTTTTCATTCTCACATTCAATTATATTTTATCAACTTCATCTCTCTTATTTAATGCAAATAATTTTAAATAACTAAATTATATAATATCCAATATGGAAGTTTTATAAAGCTATTGGTTTACAACATGTTAAATTTATTCATTTCATATTTTTTATGTATTCATTACATGTTAAAAAAACTTTAATAATTACGAAAACATCATCTTACCTTCTTGAAATATAATAAAAAATAAGATACAAATTCTATAGTTATTAAATTTTGTAATTGTTGTTTACTATTTAAATTATTTATTAACATGTATCTTAATCATTTTATATCTAAATATTATTTTATAATTTAAATTACCTGTTCTACCTACTTAATATTTTATATTAATTCCATGTAATACACGGGCTAATAACCTAGTAAATTATATATACTAGGAACATGCCCGTGCGTTGCGGCACGTGCTATGATTAAGGTGGTGTTTGATTTTTTTTAAAAACATTTTTTTGGTCTCTTATGTCTGCGCCACACAGACCATGGGCAAAGGTTGGAGTCTGCAGCTTGTTTGTTTTCTCGAAGACATTTCATCTAAAAAACATTTGTCCTTCCTCTTTTTTGTGCACACATGTATCAAACACTTCACACATCTTCCCACCTCTTCTCACCCTAGGTTAAAACTTTTTTCTCCTCATTTGCTCCTCCCGTTCGACCTCCCCTCCACAGCCCCTCATCATAAGCAGGTTCTTGACTTACCCACCGGAACTATCATCGATGGCGTTCTTCGTCGGAATTTCAACTTGTCGGTGGAAAATAGATCATTCCTCACTTCGTCGGAACTATCACCTGCACTTCCGAGCACATCGTTCCTGAAAAGTTTGTGGACAGGTGGATTCGAACCCGTCTGTTAATTCTTGGGTCCATACTAGCGATGGCAATGAGTCGGGTTTGGGACGAGTTTGAGTAATCTCAGTCTCATACCCGCTTATAAAGTATGTCTCATACCTGTCCCAAAACCCGTCGGGTATCGGGTATACCCGTTAGTCATCTAAATATACTTGTTGAGATTAACTAGCTTAAAACACGTCACGTATATGGTAACTAATAATAAATTTATTTTTTTATACCAAAAACTATATGTTAAATATGCCAAGAACGCAAGAACAAACTGTTAATATATCAAGTAGCATGAAATTTCAAAATGTCATAAGTTGATTATTATCGTTCAAGATAAACCAAAAAATAACAACTATTATCAAAATGGTTCAAAAAAAATTGCAATTGCCACAAAAAAAAACAAATATAAAAAAGAAACATATTCTATGAACAATTTCTAAAGTTCAAAATGAATAAAAAAGAAACAAATTATATTTACTTCAAATGTATATAAATGGGTGTTTATAATCGGGTACACGGGACGGGTAAACAGGTATATATAATCGGGTAATCGGGACGGGTAAACGGGTATATGAACAAATCCTAAGCATGTCACATACCCGCAAAAATGTTAACAATTAATCTCATACCCGGCCCAATACCCATCGGGTTTAGGAATACATGTCCCATATGTAGCGGGTTTCAGGTAAACCCGTCGGGCTCGGTTTTTTTGCCATCCCTGGTCCATACAAGGAGCTCTCGCCCACGTGCTTTGTCGGAACTATCACTTGCTTTCTTTTCCCATCATTTTTTTAATTCTCGGGTCCATACAAGAAGCTCCATTCCACAAACTTTGAGCACCGTCTGAATACGCGTCTGGTGCTCCGGTCCCGTTCTCATGCAAGGAGCACCAACGAGCCACGAAAGGGTTCAAGGAGAAGCTTGGAGCCGGTGGGTTTGGTGTGGTTTACAAAGGGACTGTAGCCAACCGAACCATGGTTGCTATAAAACAAATTATGGAAAAACAAACACCACCTAGCCTTTCATAAGTAGAGGTTTGGTCCACCTCTTCTGTAAAAGAGGTATGCAGACGTTTTGCCTCTGAAAAAACAAACACTACCTAAATCATTGCTTTGCAGCTGAATGTAGATAAAATAGATGATTATACCCCGTACATCGTGGTATAAGAATTTAGAAAAAATAATTTAATAGAAAATTCAAGAAAACTGAAAAAAGACATTGTGTGATCTGTAGTATGTTCACAAAGTTCATGACTCGTGTTGTGTCGATGACATTACGGAGACTGAAACAGAGTACATAAAAGACATTGTGTGATTTGTGTGATTTGTAGCATGTTCACAAAGTACATAAAAGAAACTTGTGTACAACGTATTGATCATAGAGATTGAAACAAAGATAAAAAATGCTTATATAAGGGCATGATTGTAGAAGTCGCTAGGCGCTAATCGGACGGTGAGGTACCGCCTAAGGATTAATCAGCGCTAGGCGGATTGGAATTTTTATATGTAATTTTACAAATATTTATTATACACACACATTAATATCAATAATTTAATATAATACTTCAAATATTTTAAAAAATAAACTTAAACATACTAAGTCAAGTACATCAATGTATAAACATAAACAAAATTCAAAGTTTATAGATGGATTTCGATGTTTAGTGACAAGATTCAATGTTTTAGATGTTGGATTCGATGTTTTAAAGACATATTAAGTATTTTGGGTTGAGAAATGTCTCGAATAATCACTAATCTGGGTCGTTTTACTCGAAAAAGCCAAAAAAACCAAAAAACAAAACCAAGAAAAGCCAAAAAAAATAGGCCGCTTGGGCCATCTAGGCCGCCTAGACACCGCTTAGAGCAAAATCGACAAGGTTTTCGGGTGCCTAGCGCCTAGGCGGCCACCTAGGCCGATTTTTACAACACTGTATAAGGGTATGGATGTTCTTTAGTCGATGGCAGTCTCATCTTACATCATTCCAGTCACGATCATTTTTTTAAATTAACGAACAAATTTATTGAGGAAAAATAATATTTTTTATATACCACAGTGGACAAAATTTAAATTTAAAAACTAAAGAGCTTAAACTAAGGGTGTGTTATAAAATAAAGTCTAAAGAAAAAGAAGAAAACTAACAAACGTATTAAAGAAAAATGTGATTACACATATATTACTAATAATAAAAGTAATATTTTTCACAATAGGTTGAGAAATAAAGTCGAAATAAAAAGGAAAAATATATAATGATATATTTTAAACTTTAGAAACCTAAAAGGATGAAAGTAATGCTTTTTTCAAAACCGATCGAGAAATAAAGTTGAAATAAAAAGAAAAAAATAAGAGAAAAAAATGCCCCTGTCAGGCTTTGAACCTGCCGTCAAGAACTCATGGAATCTAACAAAAGTCGAAAACCATTCAACCAAAGTTCCCATTTGATTATGTTTTCCATTCACCAAAATATATACATAAACTTTTAAAAGAGATGGCCCACATGCCAAATTAAGATATATATATATATGTATGTATGTATGTATGTATGTATGTATGTATGTATGTATGTATGTATGTATGTATGTATGTATGTATGTATGTATGTATGTATGTATGTATGTATGTATGTATGTATGTATGTATGTATGTATGTATAATAAAAATTGGAGAGAGAATGTGACAAAACTCTTAAATTTAAGAGTTACAAATTTTTAAGCGAAGAGTATAAGTATTTTAGGCTCACATAGCCAGAAAAACACACCACCCAGATAGTAATCCGAAACCCTTCATCAACCGTCCATTAAATCACAATCAAATGGTCATTATAGCCCTCAATTCTTCAATTGTCCCCCATTTTTGCACCATTCAAACAACCCAAAAACTTTTGACTCCCGCCTTCATTCAATCTTAAAACCCCACTACATCATTCAAATCAACCACCACACCATAATTCCATCTTCATCATAACATGAATTCAAACTAGATTCCGATTTCATAAAGTCTGGTGTGGAAAGGGAGGCAAGGCATTGGAAAAGGGGGGAGCAAAGCATCACCGTAAGGTTCTTCGTGGTAATATTAAGGGAATCACGAAGCCTACGATTTAGAATTGGCTTGAAGAGGTGGTGTGAAGCATAATGGTTATTAAGGGAATCACGAAGCCTACGATTTAGAATTGGCTTGAAGAGGTGGTGTGAAGCATAATGGTTTGATATACGAGGAGACACTTGTCACACCCCCACCTCTCGTCACCTGAGATGATGTCATTCGTCATTCTGATAAGGTTGCGGAAGCATAGTGGTGATGTCTCAGAGATGAGGTGTGACTTACTTGATCCGGTATCACAACACACAAATTAACTTAAAATAATTACATTACAAGGATCATTGATGTGTTGCA
This sequence comes from Mikania micrantha, assembly GCA_009363875.1. Taxonomy (NCBI): domain Eukaryota; kingdom Viridiplantae; phylum Streptophyta; class Magnoliopsida; order Asterales; family Asteraceae; genus Mikania; species Mikania micrantha. Next base: position 2,156,543 of record CM018684.1, read on the forward strand.
AAACACATCTGTTTTTCCATTTGTTTTTATTGAGTTTCTGTACAGTTTATTGGTTTTTAGAGTCGATTTAAGCTGGTTCTTCACAATTCTATGATTTTATGCTTGCAGGTTATAAACACATCATTTTAGCACAAAAGATCAAGAAAACGAGCTCCCGGTTGGAGAAGAACAGACCCGAAGATAAAGAGGAGAAAAAAGCTGGATTTTGTGCCCTTCGCGTATCGCGAGGACTTCAAGAAAACCTGTCGCGTAACGCGACAGGTGGAAATTACCAAAATACCCCTCACTTAATAATGCCGGTTGACCCGACTATTTTGTCGGGTAGTGGAACCCGTCGTGCTACGCGAAGGGTTTGGAGGAACCTGTCGCGCTACGCGACAGGGTTAAATTTCCAGAATTTCGAGTTTTAAACTTTGGAAACGGCTGGAGTCGAGGAGATTCGATTTTGGACGACCAGAGACGACCTAGGAGGCGACAAGAGGCTAGAGAACAAGATTGGAGTCGATCTTGATCATCGGAAGCCCTAGACGAGTGATCCGAAGGGTGTAACGTGATCGGTTTACTTTGTTTCTCTTGTTTCTCATGTTTTCTTACTTTAAACTTATTATGATTTCTGTTCATATAATGTTTCTTGGCTAAACATTTAGAACTATCTAGGTTGGATGATTATACATGTTTAATTTTTGGTTTGATTCGGTTTTAGAACATTATGATGTGATGGATTTATGATTTAAAGACTTGGTTTTGAATATTGGATGTGTATGTGTATCTTGGATTGTTAAATGATTGATATTATTTTCCTCATGTGTCTTGGTGATTGTCTGTCACATAATAGGTGCATGCTAGAATCAATTACTGTGTGTTTTTGATTAGTGGATGAGTTGCTTTGGCCGAGTGATTCATAGGAATGTTTTATTATGATTTAAATGATTAAGATGTGCAACTTGCTTCAACAGCCTTGAGGTGAGAAGTTGTCGATAAGTCTTGGATGTTGGATTTCTAGTTAGAGCCTTTGTGAGAAGATCTTTCTAGTATGTCTATCAAATCATGTTTATCGAGTCCAATAGGAAAATCCAAGTTATCCCTAGCATTTGAGTGAACTGTGACTTTCGCGCCGTGAGGTAGAATGTGTGACAGTTATTTCTTTGGTGTTTTGAGATTATTGTACTGTGAGGTAGGTAATCTAGCGGATATTTCATAAATAGTTGGATAACCTGTGAGGGAAATCCATGTGTCCGGTTGTTTAACGGCTTTTAGGATCTTTGGTTGACTATCCTTGAGAAGGGTCGAGGGTGCTCTAATTTTCCTGTGAGTTTAGTATTTTAAGATCCCGGTATCACATTAGTTCCAATCCCCGATAGAACCTTGTCAAACATGTATATGATTCAAGCCTAGGTAGTGCTTCTTATCTTCTCTGATTTAGTCTTTGGTTTGCTCGTCTGATTTAGTCTATTTAAGTTATTATTAGTTTTGTTAGAAAACCCCCCTTCCTTATTATTATTTTATTTAAGTACAAAATTGTGTATAGATAAGTCCTAGAGTCTAGTTAGTACAGTCTGTAGAAGTCTGTGGGTTCGATATCCGGACTTACTTTTGTCTTGCTGCATACGGTAGGTACACTTGCCTGTCTGTAGCTTAGGTTTTAGAGAGTCTAGATTTATTACTTTGTGTCTAGTTTATAGTCGGTTTTTAGTTAGTTTTATAGCTAAGCTCCGTCGACATCAATCATCGTTACAACCAACATTACAGTTTACAACTAAGTTTATTAAACAAACAAACTTATTTATTTACAAGTGTTTGAAGTGCAGCCTCACCGTGGTCACTGTCTCCCTACAAAAATGTTTGAGTTTGAAAGATCAGCACAAAGCTGGTGAGTTCGTAAAGTTCAAGTTAAAACATATGATATGACATGATATACAAATTCTCACGATATTCAGTTGCAGATAACCATGGGACCCGTATCTAGTTCCTTTCGGACAATCTGCGATTTGATAAAGACACTACCCGTCGGTAAATATCTTGATGCCTCATTATCTTAATGTATATCACTAACATTAAGAAGATGTTTTGAAAACAGCTAACAAACATTCACACCAGGGGAGATGCAAACCTCCTAGTGAATGGGTTGTCAGCCGATAGTACTATCATTGATGCATGTTCGGCCCTACATGGGTTCACTAGACACAGTTTCGAGGAATGAGGACTTTTGATACTGTGATAAAGATACTAACGGCAAAATCCCATGAAATCACACAAAAGTCACTGAAATCACAAAGATAACAGTGATACATATCATATGTTCAGAAATGGATTTACAGAGGTGCCTTGATGTTTATAAAACATTAAAGATAAAAGGGGTTGTACGAAACTCACCTGATGATGTCAGAAGAGTGGTGAAATCACACGCAAATGATAATGGTAGCTAAATTATGCATTAGTTTATGTTTAATGAGTTATTTATGTTTTAACTTACTGATTATATCTTTCTGAACGTTCAATATCAGAGACATTGCCTTGAAAGTCATCAAACCGATATTAGGTTTTTAATTAATTATTTCAATGTCATATCATACAATGTATGACAATGTAGGAACCTATAATGATTCATGTTCCTAATACAAGGTTTATTACACATTCGATTAATCAGAATAATATCAGATAATCCAGATAGTTAATGTTGTTGATTATAGTACTGAAACAGTTTCTAGATGGATTTATGGCTTAAGAATGATCAATCCTTATTATTGATTACCCAAATGTTATGAAATATCATAATGTGACATTAGAATAGGTTTAATAACTATGTTTAACATACTAATCTGACTGTTATCATAAACATCTGAAAATCATTCCAATGAGTATGTTAATGATTGTGATTAGTTTGAAACACTTGGATTTAACCTTGCATTTCAAAGATTAATCAAACTAATCACCTACATTGTCACAATGAAATGGTTTAAAACATTATAATCATTGTTATGATTTCATGAAAATCGGGCATTACAACGGATCAAAACAAGGATTTATCCGTTAAAACAACAAGTTCTTCATTTATAATCAATCATAGCCATCATCTAGGCAATAATCAACAACCCTAACTATACCATTACGTTCAAAAACAAGATCTAATCAACCATTATCAAACTAGAAGGTTAAAACGAACCGTTACATAGTCTGATGGATTTTCAGCTGTAGAACAACAATGAGGACTTGCAGATACGTTCTCTGGCTTCGAATATACGACCTGATGGCTTTATAACGAAGATTGGAGGCTGAAATAGTTGAATTTTTCGTCTGGATGGTGGTAGAACTCGACAGACTTGTAAAATGATTAAAACTGCATGAAATCTGCTGATTTGATCCAATCCACCAAACCGACCTTTGCCAGGCGCACCGCCCCGCGTGGCCGTTTGGCCCGGGGCATAGCGCGCGGATTCCCAAAAATCTCAGATATTTTGTGGGCTCTAGGCGTACCGCCTGGACCCTTTGACTTTGACATTTTTGTAATTTTCTTCGTTTTGCGATTCCGAACAATCCGGAACTCCGTTTCGCGCACAGTTTTCGCCTATGTTCACCATTTCTCGCATACTATCAACCTGTAATAATTACAACAGTTAAATCAACATGGATTTCAAGCACGAACAAACTTGCTCACGTCATTGATGACGAAATATTCAAATGCAATTGTCGCAACACTTGGAGTTCTGAAGATTTTCATCAAGAATGTAATCAGAGACACTGTCACCTACACTGAGCATGCTCGCCTGAAGACGGTTACTGCCATGGATGTTTTCTATGCTTTGAAACGATAGGTTCGTACCCTGTACGGATTTGGTGATTTGATCTAGCGTTTTAATATTTAATTTAGAAACTTAGCGTTTAAATCTTTAACCATCTTGGGTCATGGTCACATGTTATCAAGTCTTCTATTTGAATCTACAATGTATTAAAATTTTCTTTTGTAAACTTATTTGTCTTAATTCAACAATTCACTCTAATTGCTTGGAATATTATATGTTGAAACTTTGTATGTGATTCCAATATACAACCATAGGGACGTTTGGTGGTCTTGTTGAGTAATTTATCGACTCTAACGTTCTTGTGTTTTTTGCATTTTTGTGTGAGTTCTTGCTAGAGTTTTCATTTCAAACATGTGTTGTATGTGTGTTCTTGATGAAAAATTGTTTGATTAAAAAATTATCTTTTAGTCGGTCTGAGAATGGATTGTTTGGTATCGACATCTCTAAATGATTTTTAATGATTAAGCTAAAAACAATACCCTTACTTATTCAACTTCTTACTCTCTTGATGTGCCTAATTGGCGTGTGAAGTACTTGTCACATTGTGAGTCGATCTTGCCAATAACCGAAGGGATTCATGATGTGGGTTGTTTGACGTCCTCGAATGAGGTACATTGCTTGACAAAGTTTCCTAAAAACCGTTGTCTGGTTATAATGTTTTTCATGTTGTTGGTATTGTAGGTGCTTCTTGAGTAGAGCTGGCAAACTATGTACCTATTAAGACACGATTAGACCTGTTTAGCAAAAAATTCACTATTTGATTTTATACTTTTTTAAAAATAATAAAAATTAAGAGGCTAGAGTTCATTATTATTTTTTGTTAGATAAAATATAGAATTGTCATGCTTAAATCACCAAACCAAGTGTTAAACAAGTCGTTTTAATGTTATATATTCATTAATTGCGTCGTCTGAAACCTGTTAAAACCCGTTTTGCCAGCCTTATTCTTGAGCTAATAATATGCTCCATTATGGTACATGGTAACCATGGATCAACTTATTAAGCTGTACATAGTCAGGGTTTACGGATCCTTTGGATGGTATGAGTTTGTAGCCTCTTATCTATGTTATCTTGAAAACAAAATAAACTTAGCAAGTTGTTTGTTTCAAGCGAGACTAACTTTACAAATTGATGTAATTCTTTCTTGATAAACCAGTTGTTACTAATGTGTATAAATAAAAAAAGGCGACCAATAGATGCATGGACACAATATATACGGAGTTTGTTTTCTTGATGCAAGAACTACCGCCCACACCACTTGTATATGAAGTCTGTTTAAACTAACAGAAAATTAATTTTTTTATTTCATGTGTTATATTATAATCTTGTTATAATAAAACTCACTGTTTAAAATTAATTTTTTATTTCATGTGTTATATTTCATGCGTGGACGTAAAAATCTAGATTTAAGACCTGATTTAAGCTTGAACATATTTCGGGTTATGGACCCCATTTGTGGTAGGTGCATATAATATATATGTGTCGGTTCTTAAGGGGCTAAATAATAGTTGCACTAATTTTAACGTTATTTTACTTTACATTGTGAAAATAACGTTTAAATTATTGGGCTGGTCGGTTAATCAGGCATGATGAGCTGGGGTCTCATTGGAAGAAGCCTTTCTATTCGTACTGAGTAGATGTAAGGTTGTCTACATCTTACACTCTTCAGACCCCACCTTAGCTATGCTAATGGTGGGATTTACTTAAAGCTGGCAAGATGGGCATGTTGGGTGACGGGTCAGAATGGGTTCGGGTCAGATGAGTCATTATAAAAAAATGATCATTTTGGTTCGGGTCAAAATGGGTATTCTCAAAAAAAGACACGGATTGAAACGGGTTGTGTTAAAAACATATTTCTTTGACTAGAGTACGATGATGATATTTCGGGTTATGCAAGAGATAAACAATAATTTGTTTTATCTATAATTATTAAAAAGGGTTTTTTAACCATTTTGATGAAAATGTTCTGTATTGCTAGCTTGATTTGGAGATTTTTGCACTAAGGCAACAGTTTTCCAACATGTGGCTATCAGATGTTGGGAACATAACCACTAATATGCGGCAAGATTTTACCCACGAAATTATATCATAAGGCTTATCATTTATCCACTTTAAAATTTTAGGGTTATTTATAAACTTTTACACTTCATAAATATATAAGAAAACCATCATTAGCTTTATATAACAATCATATTTGTTTTTTTGTCTTTTTTAAAAAAGTTTTTTTTGTCTTTTTTAAAAAATGTTTCTTTTATCCACTTTACTCCAACAGAAATAATATATAAAATATAAATTAAATTAACATTAAATGAGTATCACAATGTAAATTGTCGCCACCGTATTGCGTGGGTTTACTACTAGTGTGTGTATATATATATATATATATATATATATAGGGGAATGTTCTCCTCAAAAGTCTATTTTGCTTAAGAAGGCTAAGAAGGATTTCTAAAAACTCAAAAACCGACCCAAACAAGCTCCGATTAAATTCATTTTTCCATCATTGGAACCGTTTTGTCGAACCCTAAAACCCAAACCTTAAATTATAAACAATAAGCCCTAATACTAAAACCAAAACTTTAAAAACAAACCCTACCCCTAAAGATAAAACATAAAAGCTAAAAATTTAGCCCTAAAATCTAAATTCTTAAACTAATTTTTAAATCTAAAATTTAAAAGCTAATATTGTAGGGTTCGATGAGACGGTTCCAATGCCATCGAAATGAGTTCAATCGGAGTTCGTTTGGGTCGGTTTTGAAGGTTTTGAAATTCCTTTTTAGTCTTCTTAGGCAAAATAAACTTTTTATTTGATCTTTCCCATATATATATATATAATACACACACTAGTGAGATGTTCACGCGATGCAGCCGAAAACAAAACACATTTAGGTTGTTTTGGCTCATAAATAGCTTAAACCATGTTTTGTTAAATCAAATCTTTTAGTTTAATTTTAATATTAATTAAATAACTATTTTAATAAAAGTCACAATATATAAGGCCAAACATAATATGTCAAATGTGACGAAGAGTCAAGAAGTGATTCATTTTATTTGATATGGTTTTTTTTTATACATATTATATGACACTTTATTTCTTAGACAAAATTACCAAAATGTCTACTTTGACCAAAATTTTCCTCAAAATGTCCATTTGACTTTTCAATCTCTCAAAATGTCCACACTTTTTACGGACACCGTCCATAAAATAAACCAATAAAAATAAGTCATGTATCCACTATGGGCTCTCTAACCTAGTTTATGGGCGTCCGAACTTAGTTTATGGGCGCCCCTACCTAGTTTTATAGGCTTTCCACATGTAAATTTTATGTCCACCACTATGGGCGCCCCCGTCCATACATGTTATAGTTTATGGGCGTCCTGCTTGTAAATTTCTAGCCCAACACTATGGGCAACCGCCCATACATGTTATAGTTTATGGGCGCCCGTATATCAGTGGGCGGCGACACCCGTAAAATGTGTGGACATTTTAAAGGACTGGAAAGTCAAATGGACATTTTGAGGAAAATTTTGGTCAAAATGGACATTTTGGTAATTTTCTCTATTTCTTAAATGTGTCAATGTGTGGCAAATTAAAAAGTTAAAAAAAATTAGTTTATGATTTTTATAGTTTTTGTAACTTGTACTTCATGCTATAAGAGTTGTAAAACTTTTAATTTTAAAATATTTAGTTAAATGACCATTCTATCCTTCTAATATATATATATATATATATATATATATATATTATAATATAGTATAGATATTGACAGTGGTCTCTGTAACCGCTGTCAAAATCGATCTAGGCCGTCTAAACAAGATGAAATAAGATCTAAGCTGTCTGAACTCGACGGTTATGAAGGTTTCCCTGTGATTCACGACAGTTTTACATTCTCTCTTGTACGCTCTAGCAATTTTCAAATCCTTCGACGGTTCCCCCGCTAATCACGCATACAAAATCACTTGATCTCCTCATTTCTCTAGACCACACCACTACACCATACCCACTCTCATCATCACCCTGCACCACCACAAACACACTCACAAATCATCAATAACATGATACGTCAACATATCCGCCTCTTTTCTTGCTTCATCAATCGGTTCGGTGGAACTGCTAACCCCACATCATGAATAAGCGTTTTATGAACTGATGCTAATTGTTGGAGAATCATCTTCTAGAACGTTAAATTCTCTTCGATAAAAGTTTTGGCATTCATAGAATGTTCCATCATAATATCATTCTCTACTTCTTTCCTTGAATCGATCTGTTGTGTTTACCTTATAACTTGTCGAAATAAATTTTAATTAAATTTTATCATTTTATCCTCCACAAAATTAAAAGGAATGTAGAGTAAAATAAATTAAAAATTATTAAAAAAATTTTCATCATTTTTTCCACCACAAAACTTAAACGGTTGTAGAGTAAAATAATATAAGCATTAAACTTGTGTCTATGACTAAAAGTGGTAAATGCCTTTTGAAAAACTTTTGTTTGATGATTTATACATTCAAGTTGGTTATAGACCCGTGTAAATATAATGTGATTTTATAATAATGTCTTCATTAATTTACATAATTAAAATAATTTTATTACTTCTTTTTAAATTTACATGATTATATTAATACTAATAATATTAGTTATATCTTTTTTATATAGACGTATTAAACATTTACACATGTTAAATATTTGAATTTTAAAATTATTTGTTTAAAATAACATAATACATATTTTTCAAAGACGTTTTATAAAAAATTAAAGAACTAATTCATAATTTAATCATATTATTTACTAGGTTAAATAAAATCATTAATATTTAATAGAAGAGAGAAGATAAAAAAATCAAAATTTAATAAAAACATGGCATAAAAATATTTATTATGACAGAAGGGAAAAAAAATCATTATGTGACATAAAATGTTGACAAGTTGAAACCTTTATTTATTTTATAATATATATTTTATTTTAGTCATACATTGTAATACGGACGATATTTTACTTTGATACATTTTTACACTTTACTAATTGCTTCGTACACCCCCATGTTTGTTCATAATCCCGCTTTTACAACATCTTTGATCTTATTGAGAGCATCTTTGAACTGGATGTCTTCTTTATTCTCTTTAACATACACCTTTAATAGTATGTTCTTGACATCATTAGTCACTCGAGAATAATAGGAAGACATACTTGAAGTTGCTTGAAAGAAACAATTTTCATAGTTTTAGAGTTGGGATAAATTTAGGTCTTTGGAAATTTTGATTAGAAGTAAGCATTTATGATGTGTTTTCCTTTATAAAATAAATTAAATGTAATTATGTGGTGCGTGTATATACATTAGATACTTATCACCTTATTAATTATATTAAAATAATATGTAGAAATGTTAGACTTATCGAAGGTTGCAGTCGCATTCACAAATTGTGAAATGTCGGTTTGGGGTGCCCAATAATAATTAGGTTTTACCATGCCGCGCGTTGCGGCGGGTTATCACAGTGCACTCCTGATAATGGGTATTATATATTATTTGCAAAAGCATAAGTTACATATCAAAATTAAATCTTTTATCACAATACTATACTAAATTTACGTTAAAACATAAAATTATATAAAATCCATACAAATATTTTACGAAAATAATAGAAAAAATATTTACAAAATTCTTATCATCGGCAACCAATTGATTGAATTAAAAAAAACTCAAATTGTAAGCAAACATCGATTTTCTATGAGAACAAATAAATCACTGTTGCCTTCTCCAAACACCATCGAAACCCCAGAAAAAACAACGTTTTTTCACCATATGTGTGTGTCTATATATATATATATTCATTATTCATACTATTTAATATAATATACATATTTATACTATTCATTTAGGTTACATTTTAATATATATATTAATTTGTAAGCAAACATCGATTTTTTTATGAGAACAAATAAATCAATGTTGCATTCTCCAAATACCACCGAAACCCCACAAAAAACACATTATATCACCATATGTTTGTCTATATATATAAATATATATATATATATATTCATTATTCATACTATTTAATATAAGGGAAAATGTTATATAAACATAATTAACTTTTGATTTTGTTCAAATTAAATAACTGGAACTTTGTTTCGTTTCAATTAGGTAACTTAAGTTTGATTTATGCTCTAATACTAGATAAAAAAACCTATATAACAGGTAATCTTTATTCGTTTAGGCTTTATAAGTGCATTTTTAGATGATTTAATGACCCGTTTGAAAGTTTTAAACGTATTTTAGACTCATTTGTGCATTTTGTGTTTTTTCAAAATGTTATAGAAACGGGTCATAAAATCATCAAACGGGTCATAAAATCATCTAAAAATGCACTTATAAAGCCTAAACGAATCAAGATTACTTGTTATCCAGGTTTTTATCTAGTATTAGAACATAAATCAAACTTAAGTTACCTAATTGAAACAAAACAAAGTTCCGGTGATTTAATTGGAACAAAATCAAAACTTGGTTATGTTTCTAAAAAATTACCCCTTAATATAATATACATATTTATACTATTCATTTAGGTTACATTTTACTATATATATTAGTTATTAGGCAGCAACAATAATTTAATTCATATTATCTTATAGTTAAAAAATGGGAAAACTTCATATTCTATGTAACAAACTTTTCATTTTGTTCCAATCAAGTAGGGGTGAGCAACACAACCGAAATAACCGAACCGGAACCGAATTAACCGAAAAAACCGAACCGAACGAATAACTGAAGCAAACCAAACCGAAAAAAACCGAAACTGAATTATTCGGTTCGGTTTCGGTTTTTTATATTCTAAAAACCGAAAAAACCGAACCGATCGATATGTAATCTTTTGTAAAAATTAATATATATATATATGTTGCTATTTTTATACTTATTTAATAAGATAAAACACACAAATAGTCTACCATTAAAGATGATAAAGATTTGGATTAAATGAATAATATCATTTTAAAAGATGAAGACCGGAATTATTACATATTTAGTTATTTACGTTTGGTTTTTTTAAATGTAAGAATATGATGACAATTATTTAGTTTTATTTTTATTAGTTAGTGTTCGATCAATTAATTTACAAATTAGCTATTGTTAAACATTTTTGCACTTTCAATATTGTGCGTGAGAGAGAACTAAAAAAAGCAAAAACAAAAAGATAAAAAAACCGAAAAAACCGAACCGAAACCAACAAAAAAAACCGAATGGTTTCGGTTTTAGCCAAAAAAACGAACTGAACCGAGCACACCCCTAGAATCAAGTCACTCAAACTTTTTTTATCCCAATTAAGTCATTCAAGTTATTTTTGTGTTTGAATTCTATGTTTTTAACCCGAATTGTAGGTAATACATGTTGATATAAGCTTGAGTAGATTATTCTTTTTTTTAAAAAATGACTGACTTGAATAAGTAATTATTAATTATTAATTTTTTGTTCTTTGTCAAATATAAGTTAAAATTAATAATTATTGATTAAAATGAGTCATTTTAAAAAAAAAATTATTCACTCAAACTTATATCAACATGTATTACCTACTATTCAAGTTAAAAACATAAAATTCAAATACAAAAGTAACTTGAATGACTTAATTAGGACAAAAAAAAAGTTTGAGTGACTTGATTGGAATAAAATGAAAAGTTGGTTGCATTTCTACAAAGTTTGAGTGTCTACCTCCACTGCTGAAGCTGAGTATGTTGCTGCTTCAAGCTGTTGCTCTTGGCTCATTTGGATGCAACATCAGCTTCTCGACTATGGTTTGAATTTTCTTGACTCTCCTATTTATTGTGATAATAGATCAGCCCTTCAGATCGTCAAGAATCCGGTACAACACTCCAAAACTAAACACATTGACATCTGGATTCACTTTATCCGAGACCGTTTCTAAAGTAAGCTTATCCATCTTGAAAAGGTCCACACAGATGACAATCTTGCGGATCTTTTCACTAAACCGTTTGATATAGCTCGCTTCCACCAGTTGCTCGCCTCACTCAAACTAATAAGTTTTGATTAAAACAGTTTTTGTAAATACGTTAAAATTTTTGTTTTGTTTTTATTTTATTTTTATATTACAAATTTAGGGGGAGAAAATTTACAAAAAGAAAAAAAAAGATTTTCAGTTTTTGAGTCTGTCTATAAGTTTAGGGGGAGTAAAATAAAAATAAAAAAAGATTTTTAGTTATTAAAAGAAAAATAAAAAAAAAATTTAGGCAACACGTTGACCCTGAAGACCCCTGAAAATTCACCAAAAGCATCTAATGAGTAGAACAAAATTAAACCGAAAGCATAAAAGGATAAGAAAGGTAAAACCCAATGTTAAATCTTGCAGCAGAGTCTAAATGTAAAGGTATTTTGTATCTTGATAGACATTTAATTTTGTAGGATTCTTTGAACCATTAGTATAACTTCTTAAAAATAACAGCTTTAGATAAATATAAATCACTAAGTAATAAATGCATGTTTTCCAATAAGAAGATTATATATGATTAATTCAAAATTAGTAAGATGAATAAGTGAGAAGTTTTGGGAAAATCAGATAAACTAGACAAATGCAATAACTATATGACTTTTTGTAGAAAACTTTAAGTCAAAATAAGATTGTGTCTTGATAAATTTGAAATTGTTTTGAGAAAAATCGGGTATTTTCTATGTTTTGTGGAAAGAAAGAGCAGAAAATACTTACTGAAGCATCTTATATTTTGCGTAAGCAAAGACCTAGATGTGTGACGTTAAGATCAATGTGTGTGCAGATCAGTAAAATAAAAGATGCCAATGTGCACAAAGATGAAAAAAACCCCTTCTTGTTCTTGATTCTGATCTGATGGATCTGTTTTTTCTTTTCTCATCTTAAAACTCTGTCAAAACATTTTAAGTTCGTTGAAACACAATCAAGTTTTGAAACAAAAGATTTGAAAAAATTGATAGGTTGCATACAGAACTGAATAACACGTCCGATTGCCCATAAACTTCCCAAAAAGATTTTAAAAAAATCGTTAAGAATTTTTTTTGATCATATATCTTATCTTTGGAATATAGATAAACGAGCGGAAATCATTGGTGGGATATAATTATTTTAAAGAGGGTTTTTTTTAAGAAAATATAATAAGTTGGTAAAATTTCTAAAAAAGATTTGATCCCACAAAATTGATCCTACTTGATTTTGAACTCGTCCAAAGTTAATTTTATTTAACTTTATTTTATTATATTTTAATTTATTTTATATTACTTTATTTCATTTTATTTTATTAACTTAGAAAAATTTTTAGAAAATAATAGTTCATTTTATTTCATTTTGAATACACAACTTCGTGAACTCTAGACCTTTCTCTGTGGCGATTTTGATTTCCTTGGACTTTTTGACCATTTCACTCTGGATATCTTATTAAAATCATCATAAAACTAACCTAGGTTTAGATTTTTACTAAGTTTTGACTGCTAGAATAAAAGTTATCAAAGTTTTTATTTTCGTGAACTTTTGGTCCGTATACTTGCATTGTTTTGGTCAAAACCTTGAAAAATAATTCAAATTAGAAACCAATTTTTGAGTATGATGGTCGTTTTTGGATTCCGAGCATTTTGAGACCATAATGAGCATCTATGGAGCAAAATTGAACAAGTTATGAAGGAAAAATAGTTCACGAACTTTCTGTCTTTGTGAACTTTTGGTTTCGTGAACTCTAGTTCGTGAACTTCTGTCTTCGTGAACCTTAGGTTTCGTGAACTCTGGTTCGTGAACTCCCAGGATTTTGTGAACTTCAAGAACTTCGTGAACTAGCTTTCCTTCGTGAACTTAATGATTTTCGTGAACTTGATGTTAACTTTTGATTTTTAATTTTAAGTTTAACTAACTTAGTCTGTTTATTTTTCAGATGACTACTAAAATTCGTTTTGTGCCGGATCATAACATGACTGCTTTCCTTGGCGATCCTGCCGAGAAGCACAACATGTTCAAGTCAATGGCGCACAGACTGATCCTGTCTCCGGTCAATTTTGCCATCATGGAGTGTCCGATTATCATTTATAGTTTCATCTACGACTTCTGGAACTCGTGACAGAGGACACAGATGCCAACAGGAACATCTCCTTAATCAGGAAGGTGCAAGGTCAACCAGTCGTCATTACTGAGCAGATAGTTCATGAGTGCCTGCAGTTTGGGGACAAAGAATCAGATCCTAAGGAGCTTGACAACCAGCCAGTCCAAAACACACTGCTCAGGATGGGATACGAGGGTTTTTACCCTCCGACTGAGAAGAAATTGTTGCATCCATACTAGAGATACCTCGCTCATGCTGTCACCCAATGCTTGTCTAGGAGGAAAGGCATATATGATGTTTTGAACTAGGCATTGAGTTCCTGCACAGTTGCCATTGCTCTCGGAGTCGATTTCAACTTCTCCCGTATGATTTTTCATGATTTGTATGATAACATCAAGTGCAAGAGGAAGGAGAGGTTTCTGGCTTTTCCCAGGTTCATGCAGATCCCCATCAACAAGCGCTACTAGAAGCTCGTCCCGACTGTTGGCATGCTGGTGCTGAAAAGGATGAACCATGGCATTTTCTCATACATGGTCATGAACAAGAGGTTGAAGAAGTTATTCATCGGCATCAGGCCATTGGAGAAGGTTGGTCGATTATTCTCCGGGATAGAAGATGAGATTGCTGATCATACTATTACCACAACTTTTGTCGCTGAGGAGCATGACCAAGCTTAAGGAGCCACATCTGCACATGTAGCTGCTATAGAAGAAGGCACTTCCTCTGACTCTTCAGATACAGAGATAGAGTTTATAATTGAAAGGAGAAATTCAGTGGTTGTTTCTCTGCCACGTGCACGGGCCACTTCAGAAGAAAGGGATGCTGACTATGTGCCGTCACCCGAGTCAAACCCAAAGAAGAAGAGGCTGAATATGGTTTCCAGGAGGCCAAGGGACCCATGCCTAAAGAAAAGAAATATTTCTGAAGGCATATCTTCTCATGCCACACAACCTCCACCACAAGCCACCCAAACCACTCCTACACCACAAACCACCCAACCACCATATATCACCCAAACACCACAAGCCACCCAAGTCACCCCTACACCACAAACCACCACATACCACCCAACCTCAGATCCTAACCACCATCACCACAACCATCAAAACCACCTCCACCACCACCCAAACAAACCTCACCAACTCATTCTTCTATACCACTCAACTTCTCACAACCACCATCCCCATCAAAGGCCCGAGTTGACAAGGGAAAGGCACCAATGGACACTCCATCTCCCTATGTGCCTAAGTTCGTGCCTGTAAACCTGGAGTTCCTTTAGGAAAGAGTGTTAGCAAGATTTGACAACCAAGAACCTTTTGATCGAAAACCTAAGAGAAGGTATGCTGAATTTTGTGGAGCATATCAACAAGCAAATACAAGACATCAACTTCCTGAAGAAAGAGAATGCTGAATTAAGGAAGAAAATTGATGCTCTCAAAGGGGCTAAGACTAATGATGAAAAGAAGGATGATTATGATGAAAACAAAGATGACCAGAAAGATGATGACAATGATGATGACGATAAGGGAGATGATCAAGGAAATAAATATGACAAGCCCGATGATGAATAGGGTGGTGATGATCAAGGAAATCCCTCCTCCAGTAAGTCCACAGATGACTATGATGATTATCTATTTGATGACCTTCCAAAAGGACTTACATTTGAGGGACTAGGAGAGGATTTGAAGAATGAAGGATTCAACGATATGTTTTAAGACATATCCATGGATTATGTATTTGAAGCCATATGCGATCAGGAGCTTGGAGAGATTCCCGGATCTTCCTCAGGAGCATCTTAGGAAGACGAGCCAGAGAATATCATACTTTGGAACATCTCCACTGATCCGTTCATAGACTACTTGTATGCTCACAAGTATGTTGACGCGATGGGCAAGGAGGTGACCACTCTCGACAATGTTATAGAGAGTTGGTTTGATAAGAGACGAGACTGGACACCAGCTCCCTCAGAAGTCCAAAAAACTTGGATTGCTCCTGGACCAGAAGATGATGTGGAGAATAGAAGTAACATACACTGCTAGCTTCAAAGACTTATTTGCAGTCCTCAACGACAGATCCAGAGTCGTATGCTCGCTGCCAAAGATTGATCTCTAAGGAGCATCAAAAATGTTGTATTCAAGAACCTCTCCGAAGACAATCAGGCCGATCTATTTGCCAAGTTTCTAAAAGACCAATGTGACAAGGACTTCCCAACTATGAAGTCAGCTAAAGAAAGAAGGTTCACTTCCAAATACATTGTGGATCCTATCATGAAGCAACCTTAGGTCTACACCAGATATCCAACGTCCAACACAGAGAAATCAGTCCCAGTTCACATGACAGTTGCCGATAACTAGCTCAAGGACTTCCAGTTTTGGTATTTTGATGAAGTTACATATGGATCTGTTATCGTGCATGATTCTGACGATTATTTTATCTTGGACCCCATGGATCTACTGAAGTTCGGGAAAGATGATATGACGGTGCTGCACAAGAACCCCATTCGCACATATGGTGGATATGACGAGGAAGCCAAACCTTTTACAAAGGTGGTTGCATTGGCTATGGCTCACAAGTTATACGCTAGAGCCGGTCCTCATCTTGCTACACTCAGTATTGATTGATTTCATTAGTCTAGGGGGAGTTTGTAGAGCCCAACGAGACGACAAAGACTGACAAAATCAACTCAAGACAAAGATGAAGACCAAGTTTTGTTATTTTTGTATACTTGTAATTTCGTTTACTTAGATGTTTGTGTACATAAGAAAACGTGTACTTATAGACCAGTATAAATACACGTACTGAGTACTGGTCTAGGTGAGAATCCCGAGGCAGAGCACTTCTAGACGCATTGAAGTTGCCTTTGTAAAGTTCACGACTTTTCCAATAGAAATTAACTTTTCTACCTTCTATATTGGATTCCGCACTTTGTAGAAGAGGATTCGTGCTGATTTATTGGATAAAGCTTAGATCTTGATCAAGCTTGGGACCTACAACATACAAACTTTAATGCTAGTCCCAGTTTTCAAGTTGTGGTTATCCCCTTATAAATACAATACATCTCTCTACTCTTTAATATATATCTCTTTCCTCTTTCTTTTTATGCATTTTTTATCACCCATTATTCTTTATAAACAATATACAACTAAGTCTTGATCGTCATCAAACCATACAGATGAGATGAATAAGTTAATTATTAAAGATATGAAGGAACAATACGAAAAAGATCTATTATCTTCAAACACTCTAAAGAAGTGATTTGATGGTTTACACATAGGAACATCTACACGGGGTCAAGTTACAAGAGATTTGATGCCCCCCCCTCTGAGTGTGTCACACTCTCATCTCATGTCACATGTTGTCACTTGCTGACATATTGTGTTATGAAAGCTTGGTGGTGAAGTTACTGAAATAGGGTGACTTTCGTTGTGGTTGCATCAACACATCCATGGAAAACAACATATGATATATTAAATTACATATTAAAGTATTACATATTTAAGTTACAATATATTGTGTACAATCTTTCCCCATGGTAGTTCAATGATTTTCTAAACGTATATCTTGATCGTGCATCCTCACATTCACATTTTATTGTTTTTTACCTAAATTTGCTTTTTGTAAAGATCAACACAATTTCTTTTGAGTTCATAATTATAATTGATTTGATATGATGTGGTATGTCAAGTATACAAGCATATACAACTATATGAATATGATTCTCATGAAACCCATAACTAAGTCTTTACGACATAATGAAATTGGTGGCATCACACCAAGGGATACCCTCAGCGTCACTCTTAATACCTATTACTAAACTAAATTTGGAAATGGCAACAAACATTCACTCCTGGGGAGACATGATCCTCCCAGAGAATGGAGCTGTCAGCCCGATAGTACCATTTATGTTCGCACATTTGGCTCCTCAAGAGTTGAAAAGTTATGGTAACTTGAGGACTTGAGTAATAGCATGAAACAAAATCTCATGTAATTATGCCACGAAAGTTGTATCATACATGTAATACAAATGTGTTACACCCCGAGCCGATGAGCTGGATCAAATTTCCTGTCGGGCAGAATAGTCCTGGGGCGATATATCGGGGTGATAATCAAAGTGATAAAAATTTTATTCATGGAACATAATATATAATGACAATAACTAAAGTGAACTAGAATTACAAAGTTAAATTACATCAGATAGAGTTCAATAATTTAACAATGTAAATCTAGCAAAAAGAATCATAAGTCAATCTATCTTGTAACTGTAAAAGATATACAAAATGATTCACAAAATATCATCAAAAAATATGCATCACAAAAGTATCTAGGTCCTCTATGTTGGGTATCCTAGCTAGAATCATGATTCTTAGTACTTACCTGAAAAAACATGCAAGAATAAAGTCAACATTAGGTTGGTGAGTTCATATAGTTTTGTATTCTAAAAAGGCTTGAAAAATGTTATTTTGACAAACGCTTGCTAGAGTCTAAACCTTAAACCACAATACCAACATGATCCCATCAAGTCAAGTAATGCTTATGTATAGGGCATACAAACCAACAAGTGGAGCCGCCAGCCCACCACACAGTCACACACTTGACATGACACAACTCTGCCTTTATTGGAAATTAAGAGTTTCACTCTGACCCAAACACGTAACTTCATCATTTGTAAGATCATTGTTTCTAAAGTACCTCATTGTTTTGTATTGAAATTGATTATGCATTCAAAGATTAGTATTTGAAATGATTTTAGCATTCAAAGTTTACTATTGAAAATAAGTATGTGTACTGAATTCCCTTGCACAAATATCTAGCTTTAACCTCACTACCAATATCATCCCATCAAGTCAAGTAATGCTTATGTATAGGGCATACGTACCAACAAGTGGTGCTTCCAGCCCACCACACACTTGATCTTATGCGACTTTACCTTTAGTGGAAATTAAGGTCTCCATCTTGCCTTCCACTTCTCAACCCTTTGAAAAATCAATATTTTTGAATTAACGACTGTGAGTGACTTATCAAATCAAGGGGTTAGCTCAAAGCCAAACGTGATGATTGATAGTACCCCCACATAGTCGTATTCTTGAGTGTAACGTTCAACGACAATGTGTAACTAATGGATCTAGATGGGATAGCCCCTAGAGCCACACTCGGCGGATCCAAAGTGTACAACCCTGACCACACTAGGTTATAAAAGCAGTGAGCATGTGTTGGTTATGCATGCATGAACGTGTATAGATTGCCACCTTTGCATGGGTTGACATTAGGAAGAGATTTGGTCACTTAAAAACTATTTTAACAACTAACCTTCTCATTATTGGCCAAATTATGGTAATAATGTTGATCATGCAGAAGGATATGATAACCTACATTTAAACCCAAACTAGAAACTTAGTCCAAAATCAAAGTTTTTCCAACACGATCCAAAACAAATTTACTTGACATGACGACAACAAACACTCGTAGTTATGAACTTATGATGATGAAACATAAGGTGTTGGACATTTAGTGAAACGACACAACGATTACGCATACCTTCATTTCACAAAAAAACATAACCTCATAAGTGTGTTCTCATTAGGGGTGTTCAGAAAAACCGAAAACCGTTTAAAACCGATAACCGAACCGTATCCGTAACCGAAAAAAACCGAACCGAATTCTGAATTAATTTTTCGGTTCGGTTCCTAACCGTATCCGAATTCCGAATTCGGTTTTCCGTTCGGTTAACGGTTTTAGATATTTTTTGAATTCGGTTTGTTCGTTTTATTCGGTTAACCGATTAAACCGAATTCATAATTAAATTTATTAATAATATAAGGTTGAATTCAGTTTATTCGGTTAAATTCGGTTTATTCGGTTTTTAACCGGTTTATTCGGTTTTTAATCGGTTTGTTCGGTTGAATTCGGTTTGTTCGGTTATAACCGAAACCGAACCGAATTGAATTCGGTTCGGATAACCATATCCCGAATTCGGTTCGGTTCGGTTAACGGTTAGGGGGAAAAATTTTTGAAAACCGAACAAACCGAACCGAATAAACGAACAAACCGTTAACCGAACCGATGAACACCCCTAGTTCTCATAGCACCCTTTAACTCTTTTCGTTTTTAAACTCGGGGGTAAAACATGTATGATATTATCACGATACTGTCACGATATAATCATTTTATGTAATTTCATGAACTTTATAACATTACGATGACTGTCGCTAGACTTGCATTGACCAGAACATACTATGGTAAACAATGATAGCTGTTGGCTTGGCCACGGTGATTATTTGCTACTTCAGCATTGTTAGGAATACTAATCACAGTCTGAACATATTGAGAATATATCGGTATGCTTGTTAGTGAATTCACACATAATGTTATTCTGTAAAAGTTCATAAGTGCATTATTTACATTTACATAACTATTTCTGGGTGTGTGAAAACCTATGATTACTCACCAACTGCTTTTGTAGTTGACACTTGTTTTTATACATGTTTCAAGAAATGAAGCAAAGTAGGGAAGGATAGCTCTACAGACTTTTGGATATCATCACATAGGATCTTGGACTTAGCTAAATTAACTGGATCTACTATAGACTAGGATTTAGTTAACTTAGCTACATCTTTTGTGTATTTGTTATATATGATTCATGACGAACATGATGTTTTTGTAATTAATTTGAATGATTAAATGATATGTGATGATACAATTTAGTTGCCCACGAGCTTATGAACAATTTGCACATTCGTCGTGGCATCCTGATGATTCTACCTTCGGTCGGGGTGTTATAGTGTATATTCAATACCTGTGTTACATTGGTTTTTGTTTAAATCGTAAGTATTTGTTATCATCATATGTGTTCTAGATTGTGTTTAGGGGTTTGGTTATTATCTAAATGATCTAACTTAGTTTTGTGTGGATTACTAGACATCCTTGTATGGTTGGTATTGCATATAGGATCTTATGACATGTTCAAAGTAATTATGATTGCGTTTTAAAACATGTTTAGGCATTTAGATCCTCATATCATACCAACTTGCAAAGATTGTGAAGATGGTCACAATGCATGCGTACCTTGCATGCATTCCTTCCCACTTGTTCACCACTTTTGGTTTTGGCTTGATTTCACTTGTCTGAACTTTGTTATGGACTTATAGCCTGTGTATTAAAGTCATAATCAATCTAATAACTTGAATCCCCAAGTCTTACAAGTTATGAACAACTGGAGTCCAAACAACCCATCCTAAAGCCCGTTGGAACCCCTTTATGTTCATTATTGCCTCTTTGGTGGTTAACCTATCAAACCTAGCTCTTTTTAGGTTAGAATTACTTGAATTTATTTGGAAGATATTAGTATCGAAGGATGGAGTTTGCTAAGGGAGGTGTCGATACTAATAGTATCGACACACACACACTCAATCACTCTCGGACATCGTGTTGATACTACAATGTTTATTCAGCTTGTTTGATCTCTATGGTTGATTATATTTCACCCCATTAAGGTTAGGAATACTTGGACTATATTAAAGAGTTAATATCGATGGTCTGGGTAGCTGGGGTGAGGCGTTGATAATAATAAAGTCGACACAGAGCTTGAATTATTTTCATGTTCCCCGTCGATACTAATAACATCGACCTTAACTTAGAAAGGATGCCCTACTCTTCGAAATTGTTAATATAGATGAATTCTTATGCCATTCTCCTTGGAAAACATTGAAATTAAGAATGTGGATGGCCACTTAGCCAATTTGGAGCAATCGAACTTGGTAGGATCGATGGAAGGTGCTGCTTCTTCCCAGCTCACCGATACTAACTTCTTCCAGGTATACTTGCATCGATACTAATGAGTTAGAACACCATCATCCTTCCCAACTTCATCGCGTTTAATCCAAGTCTATCCAAGTGTTTTTAAGGTCAAAAATACACTAGTTCTTGAGTTTTGATGGGTTTAAAATCGATTTTAAGTTGGGTATGGGCGAGTAGGGAGAAAACCCTAATAATCCGAACCTTCTATCTTCAATGGGATCCATTTGAGGTCGTTTAAGATTAGATCCTTTGTACTTTCGTCTTCTAGATGTTGAGAGGATCGTTTAGACACCAAAATCTTCGAGCTTGGTTAAGAAATGAGGAGGTTGAGTATTGAAATTTAGAGAGAGAGTGTATAGAGAGAAAGTGGCGTAAATGTAGAGAGAGGGTAGGTTCTGTAGTAATTGAGGGAGAAGAAGGGAGATTTAGGGCATTTATAGCCCGGGTCATTGCACGTGCATTCGGATTCGTTTGGTTACGCGAATCACGTTATTTTCGAGACGTAACTTTAACTTAGCATTTCTTTGTAAAAATAAATTTTATTTTTTAATTTTAGGTTGTAATTCCTAATAAACATTTTAAATATCTTTTTGTTATTTTGAAAGTTCGAAAAATGTTTAAACTTTAAATCGCTTTGTCAGACAGCGAAACTTACGCGTGCATTCGTACAGATCGTCACCTATAAGAATTCGTCGTTCGTTACACATTTCGACTTGGTTTGCTACTTATAGATATCACTTGGAACACCAAACCCACAGATATATCCGCGTGAATCATCACTCACACGAATACGCTGTCGGTTTAGTGTTCTCGTAATGCTATCTGATTATTGTTTGACATTGTTTTTCTCACAGACGTTTAGAATTTTCAATGCTAGTATATGTATGCTTTAACTTGACTTTTCTGTTGTGTTATCAATCGTTTGATTCTCGTTATCGGAGAATTCGTGTTACGACTGTTATGAGTAGTAAGTATTTTGCGCGTCAAAGTTGTCATTTCATTGAATTTCACACATGGTTTTGAATATCCTACCTTGAAATTGCTTCCAAGTATTTACAAGTATTATCCACACACCTAAGTACCGTACACTTACTTGTCGGTTCTGCACTGGTTGTCACAATATGCATATCACTGAAATTAAAGCATGTAAACACGTTGTAATTGTATTGGCATCCCTGAGTTTTGTAAAAACAAAATATTGAAAGGGAGTTTATAAATCTCGCCAGTGTCATCGAATTCTTTGTAACTGGTTATCAAGATATTTATGCAGATCATGAAGTGTAATCTGCAATTTGTTAAATTATTTGTTTAGTGTTGTACCTGATTTGTTTTATCGAGGCATTCCTTGATGTTTGGTAACAATAGTATGCTAACCTGAATCCTCGAACTTATTATTGAATACAAATGTTTTCAATATTTGTTTTTGGCTGTTGTCAACTTTGGCATTTCATAGTTATTCGTTGAAATTGTTCTAAATTTGACGTTCTTACTGCAATTTGGAACTTTAATTAGCTTCCTAATTGAAATTATATTACTGGATTGTGGAACAAAGTTTGTTATATTCAAATTATCGTGAAATTGTCTTTTTTATCGAAATTTGGAATCTTAACATATCGAAATTGGGTCGCCAAATTGCAAAATAGATCGTGAAACAGAGTTCATAACACAAAACCATACAAATTAGGGTTGAAATTAACTTATGTATAGCAATTTGGAATCTTAATCAGCTTCTAGTTCAAAATTGGACCATTAAATTGCAAAACAGAGTTCATAATGCAAAATCGGGAAAATTAGGATTTTCGCCCGAAATTTGTTAGTGGTGGTTGCCGGAGATTTGTTGAAGTCAACCGGAATTTTACAAAGTCACCAAGCTCAAGATCCTCGTATTTAACATATTTGTGCAATTTTTTTTTTTAAAAAAAAAATCCTAGTTTTGACCACTTTTGAGAAAACTCATTTTGGACAATTTTTCCCTTTTGCTGATTTCCAAGATTTTGCTAATTTTCAGCCATGGAACCAAGCTTGATTACTCTTTTAGATGCTATATGAAGTTGCTTTAACGAAGGTTTAGGGTTAGAACTTATTAGTTTGTAGATCTTGCTTCAAAAGTCATAAATTTTTAGTTTTGGAGAGCTATTCCTTGTATGAAATTATGTCTTGGATCTTCTCAGCATTTATAGCCCTCATGAGATGATGATTTAGTGGTTTCTATAGTTCCAGAATGGAAGAAGAATAAAAGGGGTCGAGTTTGGAGGCGTGGGCAATATTTAATGAAGTTTTCAAAAGTCAACATATGGATAACTCACTAGTTATCCTCATGTTAGCCTTGGAGAGCAACTTGCATCCAATATCATTCACTTCTAGAAGATGGATTGGAACCATTTTAGGGTTCTAAAGTGAAAGAAAATTGCCATGGCTAGTCGGTTTTGTGATTTTCTGACCATTACTTGGATTTTGTTTGTGTATCTTAAGAAATTGCTACTACACATGAATCACTATTGTTATACCTCCATTTGAATACCCTTACGTATATAATGTGATGAAGGAGGTGGGGCCGTCAAGAATTTGCCAATTATGTGCACCAAATCGCTTTTCGTAAAATTTGCTGCTTGAAATTTCAAGACTTGTTGATTTATTTTGGTTAAGTTATTGATGCACATTGTTATTGGCTTGTTTTATGATTTGCGTTGACTATGTTCTAACTTTAAAATTTGGTTTGGTTAATGAATCCTTCACAACACGATTTCGCGTAATTCGACAGTATTTGCGAATTGTTATCGAATTTTCTTTCCTTTGACATTTCCCCATGCATATAAGAATTTATTCATATATATGCCCTTATGTTATTGGTATTACATTTATGCAGTAATTAATTTGAGATTTTATGTGACAACTAGTACCTGACCGGCCGGCAAGTCCGTAAGGTAGGTGTACTTGCAAACAGTAACTATGTGTACATATGTGATTGTAAACAATGTTTGTGTTAACAGATTCTTAAATACAAGAAATCGTTGTACGTATTTTTGGTGTAAACTTAGATACAGTAAGTACAACGTACATTAGAAACATTAGTTGTGTGTATTTGAGTGAAAACTTAAGTACAGTTAACACAACAGTTCATGAGAAACAACAGTGTGCAAATGAATAATAGAAACAAATCGGTTGCGATCTGATATCCATAGATGACAGGAATCAGATGGCCGACCATTCAATGTGAAAACTATGTGAAAACAGGATGTTTAGTTGAGTCCGACAGTGAGGAAACACAATTCAAACATAATTCACAGTGTTGTTTCAGAATAACGAACTGACAGTGTTTGCGTGGGTGACGATTCACACAAACATATCTGTGAGTTTAACGTTCTGAAATGATGACTGATAAGTAGGAAACAAAAGTCGGAAAGCAAAACCATTGTCGTGTTCGTTCGAATGACTGTTCGAACGAATACGCGCGATGGTGACGCGATTCGACAAAACGAAAACGCAAAACGTCACGAGCGATAGTAAATTTAATAAAATAAAATATTTAACATTTTATAATTTTGAAACTCATCGAATAATTTAAATAACATTCTTCTAGTTGTTACAATTAAATTACGCGTAAAAATCCGGATACGCGACGAAAATGCGAATCGAACAACCGAAACCAACCCGAACCCCACACGGGGTATAAAAACCCCAAATGAGAGCTTTTCTCACATTTCTATCACCTACATCTCCATCTCTCTCTCAATTCCCGGCTAACACAAAAATCACCATTTTTACACCTTCAATCCACCATAACTCTCTCATTTCTCAACCAATTCGAGTGATTCTTGAACCCACGCGAAGCCCTTGACGAGCTCTACATGAAAGTACAATGGATCTAAAGATTTAGCCACTGGAAATCAAGGTATAATCAAAAGAAAAGTAGGAAAAGTAGGGTTTTCTTGAGGTTTTGTTTGTCGGCCCATCCACCAACCGGAGTAAAACCTCCATCCGCACCCTCCTCTCGTCATCAAGGTCTAGACACGCCATGGGAGCAGCAAGGTCTAGGGTTGGAGCTGCGTGTTGAAGGGTGACATGCAGGGTTCGTGACAACATCGACCGAGCCTTGTGTTCAACCTCACCGAACCCTGATGCAGGTCTGGCGAACCCGTCTCCTTCGCACGAACCCATCACCGAACCCTGGTTCTCCCGAACCTTTCTCATCACGACACAATGATGGTGAACAAACCCCGACGAACCTGGTGCCACATCTAGACTCCCGAACCCTCATGCTGACTGCACTAGCTGAACCCTCGTGTCTCACCGAACCATTTTGTGCGACGAACCCTAGGGATGAACCACGAACCAGCTGGCGAACCATACACCTCGGCGAACCATCCATGGACTACATGGCCGAACCTATACGGAAATGAACCAAAGGGTTCGCTGGGTCTAGGACGTGATAACCTCAGCCGGTTACCTTCCCTTCATTTGGCCAAACATTTCAGCTTGGAGATTAAACCATATAACCCTACCGTCCTCATATATGGGCCGTAAATAATCAATGTGAACGAATTTCTTTTGGGCCCACAAATGGTGTAATCTGGTTCAATTAGCCCACGAGAGTTACAAGGGATCCAAGGATAACTTAGTCATTTATTGGGCCCAATAGCTAAACCTTTTGACCCACCTGATAGTAGCCGGCCAACATGCACACAAGGCCCAGCAATAAACCTTTCGGCCCACAAGTTTAGGCAGCCCACGTGAGAGGCCCCGAGCCCCTCGGTTGGCAAACATCAAACCCATAATACTTAAACCATAATTACATTTTCATAGCAGCGGAATGTAGGGTAACAACATAAATATCATATAGATCTAAACAAACTTTACACATAACCCACGACTCTATGGTTCTATACATAGCCAGTTTATGCCAGGGTAGTCTTCAACGTATGCCATGAGCCTTACTGTCATTCTTCCTCAATACCGTTCAACCTGACATGCATGCTAAAAACAAGTCAGCTTTCGCTGGTGAGTTCTAAGTTAACTTTTCGTAAAAATAAAATCTTTAATATACATGAAACATTAGCCTTCACTGCCGACCGAAGTCAACAGTCTCAATCATACTAAACATAAAACATTTCATATACATAACATACATGACATCATAACATCAATCATACAGTGCATAAATGTAGCCTGTTCTGTTGACCGAAGTCAACATGCTATGCATGCATAAGATTTCCTCAACTTGCGACACACAGTCGGCAGGCCTGTTCTTTCACAGGACTTATGCCTGTTCTTTCACAGGACTTCTGCCTGTTCTTTCACAGGACTTATGCCTGTTCTTTCACAGGACTTCTGCCTGTTCTTTCACAGGACTTTTTAAACCATCAACCGAAATTGACGGCTCATACCGGTACAAGACTTCTTGACATACATCATTCATACATAACATGGTTTAAATCATTTAAACCATCATAATCATAAACCATTATAATCATAAATCATTATCCGCACCGCAGTGCTCAACATTTGCCCAACCGCAGCCGGGACTTCAAAATCACATTTCCTAATTAACCTCGGCCGAGACTTTTAAAATCATTCATTTATCAACCGTAGTTGAGTCTTTAAAACATCCTTGACATCTCAGCTGAGGTTCTTAAAATCATTTACTTCTCAACTGTAGTTGAGACTTAAAGCATTATTTACTTTAAAATATTCTTTACTTGAAAACATTCTTTACCTGACCTTAATCAGGTTAGTGTCACTTTCATACAATAACTTTACAACTTGAAACATTATTTACTTTAACATATTCTCTTATCTGACCGTAGCCAGATAAAACAATCATTTACCTAAAATAACTTTATAACATGCATATCAGCCCTAAAACGTTAAAATAGTAAAAGAGGGCTCATAGAACTCACCTGATGTGTTACTGTAGCAAGATCACTCGTAAACTGGTACTAATGGTGTAATTCTAATCTGACGGAGTTCTACGGCTAAAACAACGATCAGGAGTTGTAAATACGATCTCTGGTATGATCGGTGACCTCTGATGACTTCAGAATAGTGATTTGATGGTGCAAATTCGTCTGATGGTCGTCTGGTGGTGTTCTTGTTCGATATATGTAAAATAAATAAACTTTCTGCGTGAACTTGATAAAGAAATCTGATCCAAATAGGGCTTCGCGTACCGCGAAGATTTCCGGAGGAATCTTAGATATTTTAGGTCCGTCGCGTACCGCGAAGGATCCTCAAATCTCCGTCGCGTACCGCGACTAGTCCTGAAGTTCAATACTTTGAAAATTTTCTTTGTTTCGTGATTCCGGACAATCCGTAACTCCGTAACTCCGTTTTGCGCATGGTTTTCGCCTACGTTCATCATTTCTCGTGTACTATCAATCTGTAGTAATTACCATTGTCAATTCAACATAGATTTTATACACGATCAAATGTGCTAATTTTTCGGTTGTTACAAATCTACCCTCCTTACAATAGGTTTCGTCCTCGAAACCTGTTACGTTTCAAACAAATGTGGGTAGAGTCGTTTCATCTCGTCCTCAGTCTCCCATGTCGCCTCAGATCCTTTTTGATGTTTCCATTGAACCTTAACTTGTCTAATCGTCTTGTTACGTAATCGTTTTTCTTTCGTGTCAACAATTGCAACTGGTTCTTCTATGTAATTTAACCGTTCATCAACTTCAATATCATTTAAAGTCACATATGCTACATCATCTGCTAGACATTTTCTCAGATGTGAAACGTGAAATGTTGGATGAATTCCACTTAGTTCATCTGGCAGATCTAATCGGTAAGCTACTTTACCGACCCGTGCCATTATTCGAAAAGGTCCAATAAATCTCGGACTCAACTTTCCTCTCTTCCTGAATCGAATAACTCACTTCCATGGTGAAACTTTTAATAGTACTTGATCACCTACTTCAAACTCTATTGGTCTCCGTCTTTTATCGGCATAGGACTTTTGTCGATCCTGTGCAGCTTTCATTCGTGCTTTAACTAATTGGAGCTTTTCTGTCAAATCTAATACTGCAGCTTTGCTTCCTACTTCTTTCTGTCCTACTCCTCCCCAACACACAGGTGTCCTACAACGCCGTCCGTACAATGCCTCATATGGTGGCATTCCAATACTAGCATGGTAGCTATTGTTGTACGAGAATTCCACCAATGGTAAATGATCATCCCAGCTACCACCAAAATCAATAATACAAGCTCTGAGCATATCTTCTAAAGTTTGGATAGTCCTTTCAGACTGTCCATCTGTTTGAGGATGATATGCAGTGCTGATATTGAGTCTTGTGCCCATTGATTCATGAAACTGTTTCCAGAATCTTGAAACGAATCGCGAGTCGCGATCTGACACTATAGAAACTGGAACTCCATGTCTGGTAATTATTTCTTTCACAAATAATTCAGATAGTTTTTCTGATGTATAAGTCTCACGTATAGGTAAGAAATGAGCACTTTTCGTTAACCGGTCTACAATCACCCAAATAGCATCATGACGTTTCGCCGTAAGAGGCAACTTGGTAATAAAATCCATCGTGATGTGTTCCCATTTCCATTCTGGGACTTTTAAAGGTTGCACATAACCACATGGTTTCTGATGTTCAGCTTTTACTTGTGCACATGTCAAGCATTTGTTTACGTACTGCATTACATTAAACTTCATACCTGGCCACCAATAGTCTTTTCGAAGGTCTTGATACATTTTCGTTGCACCAGGATGAATAGAGTAGCGTGACTTATGTGCTTCGTCTAGAATCCTTGACCTGATGTCCCCATTTCGTGGAACCCACATTCGACCAAATCGAATCTTAACACCACATTCATTTTCTTCTAGACTTTTAACCTGACCAAATATTCTTTCGAATCCCACATTTTCTTCCTTTAATCCTTCCTTCTGCGCATCCTTGAGTTCATTTTGAAAATCTGGTGTCATTACCAAACTGTAAGACTTAACTTGTATAGCAGAGTGTTCTGTCTTACGACTTAGAGCATCAGCCAGCACATTGGCCTTGCCCGGGTGATGCAAGATCTCACAGTCATAATCTTTGAGCAGTTCAAGCCATCTTCTTTGTCTCATATTCAAGTCCTTCTGTTCAAAGAAGTATTTTAAACTTTTGTGATCTGTGTAGATTGTACATTTAACTCCATATAAATAATGCCTCCAAATTTTTAAAGCAAATACCACAGCAGCCAATTCCAAATCATGTGTTGGATAATTAGCTTCATGGGTTTTCAATTGTCTTGAGGCATATGCTATTACCTTTCCCCTTTGCATAAGTACACAACCCAAACCCAGATAAGACGCATCTGAGTACACAACCATGTCTTCATTACCATCCGGCAGTGTTAAAATAGGAGCTTCAGTTAACCTTTTCTTTAGTTCTTCAAAAGCTTGGACCTGAGTTGGACCCCAATCATATTTTACTTCCTTCCTTGTCAATTTTGTCAATGGTGTAGCAATCCTGGAGAAATCCTGGATAAATCTTCTATAATAACCTGCTAATCCGAGAAAGCTACGAACTTCCGTTGGTGTTTTCGGAGGATTCCATTTCATTACCGCTTCTACTTTAGCTGGGTCCACCATTATGCCTTCTGGACTAATAACATGACCTAAAAATTGTACTTCCCGTAGCCAAAAGGCACATTTAGAGAACTTAGCATAAAGCTTTTCTCTTCTTAGTATTTCAAGAACTTCGCGGATATGGCATGCATGATCACCTTCATTCCTTGAGTATATTAAGATATCATCAATGAACACAATCACTGACCGGTCTAGCATGGGTCTGCACACCCGATTCATCAAATTCGTAAATGTTGCAGGAGCGTTAGTTAACCCAAAAGACATTACAAGGAACTCATAATGGCCATAACGTGTGCGAAATGCGGTCTTTGGAATGTCTTGTTCCGTCACCTTTAGTTGATGATATCCTGACCTGAGATCAATTTTAGAGAACCAACTTGCCCCTTGCAATTGGTCAAATAGATCATCAATTCTTGGTAACGGATACTTGTTCTTTATCGTGAGCTTGTTCAATTCCCTATAATCAATACACATTCTCATACTTCCGTCTTTTTTCTTGACAAACAACACTGGTGCACCCCAAGGTGACACACTTGGTCATATAAAACCTTTGTCTAGAAGGTCTTGTAGTTGGGTCATTAATTCTTTCATCTCTGTTGGAGCCAGACGGTACGGTGCCTTGGCGACAGGTTGAGCTCCTGGCACAACATCAATTTGAAATTCGATTTCCCGATCAGGTGGAATTCCTGGCAAATCCTCGGGAAATACATCAGGAAAGTTACACACCACGGGTACGTCTTCCAATTCTTTTACTTTAATTTCTTTATCAATAACATAAGCCAGATAAGCCCCACACCCTCGCCTCATAAATTCACTCGCCTTAATCATTGAAATGACTTTAGGCGCATTAAACACTTTTTCCCCGTAAATCGTTACTGATCTCCCATTGAGAGCTGTTAAGAAAATCATATTTCGTCGACAGACAATGTTAGCCTCATGTTTGGCCAACCAATCCATTCCCAAAACTACATCAAAACCTCCTAACGTAATCACAAACAACTTAACAGGGAATCTATGACCTTCTATTTCAATATAACAATCATCATCAATGACCTCCGTTACTCTAGTGGATTTACCAAGAGCAGTTTCTATGTTAAAGGCATTTTCTATCTTTTTAACACTAGTACGCAGTTTATCACAAAAAGTAGTGGCCACAAAGCTCATACTTGCACCAGAATCAAATAATACTGAAGCAGGGATATCATTAATCAAGAATGTACCTGTCATCACATCCGGGTCTTTGGCTGTCTGATCTTTAGTCATAGTAAAGGCACGAGCTTTTGCCTTTTGCTTCTCCCCTCCCTTGCTACTTTCAGGTTTGTTGGCTTCAGTAGGTATTATCTTTGGTTTAAAACAATTCCTGCTCACGTGACCGATTCCACCACAATTATAACATTTTGGCATATTCGGGAAATCATAAGAAAGATGTCCAGTCTTTCCACAACGATAGCACAAAGTAGTCCCCGTAAGACATTCTCCCCTATGCCTCTTTCCACACTTAAGACATTTTTCTGATTCTTCGATTCTAAACCTTTTCATAGGGGGTCCGGATTTGTCATTTCTGTTTCTTTTAAATTTAGGTGACCACCTTTGCTTCGGTTCCTCCTTTGTTGGTTCAGTTTCAACAACATCATCCCAAACAATGCCGCTAATTTCTACGGCTGATTGAAAAGTTCTAGGAGCATGCGCCTTCACATGCGTTCGGACTTTAGGTGGTAACCCTTCCACATATAACTTCAGTCTGCATTCCTCCGTGCTTACCAAATGAGGAACCAATCTTGACATTTCATTAAATTTTGACGTATATTGCCGATGATTCATACGTCCAGCTTTCAAAGTCAGAAATTCCCGCTCGATTTTATCAATTTCATTCTTCGGACAAAAATGTTTCATGACTAATTCTTTCAATTCCTCCCATTTTAAGCCCTCCACATCATTAGTGGTTTTTGACTGCTTGATGGTGTTCCACCAATGTAAAGCTTCTTCAGTAAATGAATGAGCTGCAAATTTTACAGCTTGGTCTTCCCGGCATTCACTAATAGCGATCACCACCTCCATAGCCGAAACCCAGTGGCAGGTGGCCACGGCATCCTTCTTACCATCAAAGGAAGGTGGACTGCATCCTTTGAAGGCCTTGTAATCACAACCCTTTCGTTTCTCTGACGTAGAATCACCGTTCTTAGTTCCGGTGATCACAACTTCCTCTTCTTTGGTGCTCTCCTTAGTTCCTTCAGACTTGTCTTTCAAAGTATCCTTCAGTATTTTTGTAACCAAAGCTGGTAGCTTATCATCCAAAACTTTACAGATCTCATCAGAAATAGTCTTCACTACGATAGGCTCTAGAGTAAACTCGTCTTCATCTTCCGGTTGCTCGTTGTGCTCGTAGTCGTCTTCATTGACGGGTTCTTCATTCTCGATATGTGGTTCTTTAGGTTCCTGTGGTTGCTTACGTGGTCTACCCCTTTGTCCAGCCATTTAACTACCTACAGGATGCAACAATTGGAGAATCAGTACAAGATTAATTTAGTACGAAATAAGCTTTGTAAATCGTTAATGACGTTGATCAGGTGTTATTAACCATTTACCCAACTCATAGGCTCTAAACGTTTCCCATCCCGTCACCTCAATGTGCATGACTCTAACTGTCTTTCTAACCTTACACCTACGTCTTAACTCATACATAACATTCAGCTCGTGGCATCAGGCTACCCTTGACTGGCATTCTTATCATTCAGTCCCATTTTCAGTTTAAGTCCAGTCATTAGGGATGACCGGATCTCTCAAACTATGGCTCTGATACCAACTTGAGAGGCCCCGAGCCCCTCGGTTGGCAAACATCAAACCCATAATACTTAAACCATAATTACATTATCATAGCAGCGGAATGTAGGGTAACAACATAAATATCATATAGATCTAAACAAACTTTACACATAACCCACGACTCTATGGTTCTATACATAGCCAGTTTATGCCAGGGTAGTCTTCAACGTATGCCATGAGCCTTACTTTCATTCTTCCTCAATACCGTTCAACCTGACATGCATGCTAAAAACAAGTCAGCTTTCGCTGGTGAGTTCTAAGTTAACTTTTCGTAAAAATAAAATCTTTAATATACATGAAACATTAGCCTTCACTGCCGACCGAAGTCAACAGTCTCAATCATACTAAACATAAAACATTTCATATACATAACATACATGACATCATAACATCAATCATACAGTGCATAAATGTAGCCTGTTCTGTTGACCGAAGTCAACATGCTATGCATGCATAAGATTTCCTCAACTGGCGACACACAGTCGGCAGGCCTGTTCTTTCACAGGACTTATGCCTGTTCTTTCACAGGACTTCTGCCTGTTCTTTCACAGGACTTATGCCTGTTCTTTCACAGGACTTCTACCTGTTCTTTCACAGGACTTTTTAAACCATCAACCGAAATTGACGGCTCATACCGGTACAAGACTTCTTGACATACATCATTCATACATAACATGGTTTAAATCATTTAAACCATCATAATCATAAACCATTATAATCATAAATCATTATCCGCACCGCAGTGCTCAACATTTGCCCAACCGCAGCCGGGACTTCAAAATCACATTTCCTAATTAACCTCGGCCGAGACTTTTAAAATCATTCATTTATCAACCGTAGTTGAGTCTTTAAAACATCCTTGACATCTCAGCTGAGGTTCTTAAAATCATTTACTTCTCAACTGTAGTTGAGACTTAAAGCATTATTTACTTTAAAATATTCTTTACTTGAAAACATTCTTTACCTGACCTTAATCAGGTTAGTGTCACTTTCATACAATAACTTTACAACTTGAAACATTATTTACTTTAACATATTCTCTTATCTGACCGTAGCCAGATAAAACAATCATTTACCTAAAATAACTTTATAACATGCATATCAGCCCTAAAACGTTAAAATAGTAAAAGAGGGCTCATAGAACTCACCTGATGTGTTACTGTAGCAAGATCACTCGTAAACTGGTACTAATGGTGTAATTCTAATCTGACGGAGTTCTACGGCTAAAACAACGATCAGGACTTGTAAATACGATCTCTGGTATGATCGGTGACTTCTGATGGCTTCAGAATAGTGATTTGATGGTGCAAATTCGTCTGATGGTCGTCTGGTGGTGTTCTTGTTCGATATATGTAAAATAAATAAACTTTCTGCGTGAACTTGATAAAGAAATCTGATCCACTGCACCGCCTCCCTCGTCGCGTACCGCGACGAGAATCCAAATAGGGCTTCGCGTACCGCGAAGATTTCCGGAGGAATCTTAGATATTTTAGGTCCGTCGCGTACCGTGAAGGATCCTCAAATCTCCGTCGCGTACCGCGACGAGTCCTGAAGTTCAATACTTTGAAAATTTTCTTCGTTTCGTGATTCCGGAAAATCGTAACTCCGTTTTGCGCACGGTTTTCGCCTACGTTCATCATTTCTCGTGTACTATCAATCTGTAGTAATTACCATTGTCAATTCAACATAGATTTTATACACGATCAAATGTGCTAATTTTTCGGTTGTTACACCACGAGGCTTGTCAGCCGGCCCAATAGAACCCTACGGCCTAATAGGGCTGTCTTGGCCCAGTTCATTCGGCCCAAAGTTAATATTTGATCCACATGAGTGATAGTGTAGTCTAATTCATAAATAAAACAAGAATCAAGAAATGGTGCACAATAAAATCCTAAGTTAAGTACATTTAATACAAAAGTGGGTAGTGGGAACAAGAACATTGATAACCGGCCCAAGGCCCTCTCATCCTTCGGCCCAATAACACATACACGACCCATTTTGATGAACCACAACAATGGCTCGACCCATGAACAACATTCGGCCCAATACTTAGTGTTTAGAACAAACAATTAAAAAGAACATAAATGGGTGACATTCATGTGAAATTTCAATAAACTACTATAAAGGAATGGGAGTTATAATCTAGTTTTCTTTCAAAAGTGAATGGTAATCAATTGTGTTGAAACAAATAAGGGTAGTAAATTATTGAATGCTCACAAAAGAATCGAATTAAAGACAAAGTGAAAGTTTGTAAATCAAATACTTGGGCATACATTACAATCATACGCTAATTGTAAACTAAACTAACTAAGTGCCCACAATATACATTTAAAGTGAATTGGGTCGAATGAGGGTCGAGACCAAGTGGTGACAACAAAGTTGGAAACAACACTTATACGCGCGCAAATCTATATAATCTATACTTATAAGTTACAACAACGTGAAATCAATACACGATCGTGAAATCAACTTCAAGAACAATCAAGAGCGCGTGCATTCTATCTTTTAAGCTAAGTCAACCCTACAACCACAAGGTGAGTTCATATGCCCCTTTTACTTTAATCTTTACTGATTTTAACTCTCGGGGCTGAGAAACATGTTTACTTTTATTTATTTAAAATTTTTGCTTAACATGTTATTTATACTTTGATTTAGATGATATTAAATTGTTATTATCGATTATCATTGTATGCATGCTTGTATGATCATGAGATAACAGGGAAACTCAGATGATTATGATAAAGTAATTTCATAATCAACAATATATTTGAATAACATAGTTGTAAGATTATATCTTATAATACTTAGTTATTCTACATGAGTAAACAGTGAGACAATTCATTTACAAACAAACAATGAGAACTACTACAGTGGAACATGGTGACACCTCACAACACATAAATGATTAGAAGATAAAATATCTTCTTAATATCATTTCACATTATAATTGATAAAGTGTGATAAGCAAATCACTTATAACACTTAATCTACACCTTAAAAACATACTATGTGATAGTATGATCGCATTGGGTATCCACCACCTGCGTCACTTAAGGGTACTAAGACATGTTCTTAATACGGCTTAAGGATTACATGGTGAACATATGGATTTCAAGTGAATGATGATCATGATAACGTAACTTCATGAGGATTCTTATCATTCACACATGATTAACATAAAGTAATAAGACAAGTTCTTATTCGACTTTGTTAATCACACGAGAACAATCCCACATTGAGGCTTTGGGATCATATGGATTACAGTAAATGATGATCATGATAACGTAACTTCATGAGGATTCTTATCATTTACACATAATTAACATGATGTAATAAGACTAGTTCTTATTCAACTTTGTTAATCACATGAGATCAATCCCACATGGAGGCTTTGGGATCACACGGCGGAATAGAGGTGAATGGAATGCATTGTAATCTGATTACATGAGGATTACAATGGATTTCATTTGGGCTCTATACGTTGCATTGAGATTACATTACAAACAGTTAACTAACACTTTTTATATTTAAAAGTGAAATAACAGTTAACCCCACAAACTATAGAATAATACAAGGAACAGATTGAATAAATCTAATATCTTTAACACATATATTGGTTATCAATACTTCGGTTTGATAATTGCAACGCTATCATATTATTATTCTATACATGAGAACACAGGTGATCAAGGAAGAGATAAACATGTGAATTGAGAGTGGAAATCAATAGTTGTATTACAAGTAGTGTGGAGTTCTAGTGGTGTTGTGGTGGGATGTTGGCTAGGGCTTAGTTCCCTTACATATGCCCTATATATAAGCAACACTACTAGGATGATATAGTACTTGTGACTATAACTATTGAGGAGCCATTGGGTGAACAAGTGAAACAGGCAAACATACAAGTAATATATTATCATTGTGAATGTGCATGTGAATGAATCAAGGTTTTACATTAACTTACTTATGAACTCACCAACCTAGTGTTGATTTTGTTTAAATACATGTTTTCTCAGGTGATGAGCAGGTGTAGCTACTATCATGCAAGGATTAGCTAGTGGACTTTTAGAAGACCTAGCTTCTTTTGATATTGCATGCTTTTGGTGATATGAACAATGAATCATCTTTTGTATATCTTGTACATATACAAGATATAGTTACATTGATTCTTTTTGGTAGATTTACTTGATTAAATTATGAACGATACATTGTAATTTAATCTTGTAATTCTATATCATGGATGTGTTAGAAATTTCTCATTTATTTATCATGTGCTATGTAAACAATCTGATCATTTAATTATCACTCATGATATCGCGCCCCGGGAACCTTCCGCCCGAGGGGAAAACACGATCCGTTCCCGCCGGCCTGGGGTGTGACATTTTAGAAGTTGCCTCACAAAATGGAACGAAATGTCACAGAGTACAGTTCGTGACATGACATTGCTTTTTAGACAAGTTTCAAACATTATGACTAGGAAGTGCATAAAATTGATAATATATATCAAGATATGCTGGTAGCAATGGATTCGAATCTTAAGTTTTAGTAGTTTTTCCACTTTTTCATTGGACAAGTTCAAATTTGTTTTTTTTGATTGATTGTTTAACATTTTTTGGCAAGGTTATTTGTCCACTTTACCCATTCATGTAAATTTTTGTACCCAAATCATTTTGAAGAGTTTGCCAAAATCTTGACATGAAACAACTGTCCCTATAAGATATGATCGATATAGGTACCTAATGTCGTGTTACCACTTAATCATGTATAGTTTGGTAAGTCTATTCATATTATAATCCTCACGAATGGGTAAGAAATGAGCTAATTTAATTAATCTGTCTGCAATGACCCATATGTAATAATATCTTCGTGAAGCTTTGGGTAAATTTGTAATGAAATGCATATAAATTTGTTCCCACTTCCACATGGGAATCTCGAGCTATTGTAGTAGAACTAAATGTTTTTGATGTTCTGCTTTCACTTTAAGACATGTAAGACATTTTTTTACATACAATGAAATGTCTTTGTTCATACCATGCCATCAATAATAATCATGAAGAACATAATACATCTTGTTGGCGCCTAAATGAATAGAATATTTAGACTTATGGGTTCCATCCACGATTATTTGTCTCAAATTGCCAAAATAAGGAGCCTATATTCAATTCATGAAATATAGTACATCATCTACTTCTGTCTTCAATTGTTTGCCTAATCCTTGTAATATTTCATCTGCCTAATTTGGTTCCTGCAGAACTTCGTGCTAAGCTTCACGTGTTTGAGATAGTAACCAAATTTGAATGGTTATTCCAAAAACTTGAGTTCTTTTTTGTTTGATTTGATCTTTGTGCCTTAAGGCGTCGGCTACTGCATTTTTTTTACCCAGGTGATATTGAATTTCATAATAACAGTCATTAAGGAGTTCCACTCATCGCCTTTGTCGCATGATAAACATCTTCTGTTCTAGAATATGTTGAAGACTCTTATGGTCAGTGTATATCGTGTCACACCCCAACCTATGTCGGAATACATTGGGGCATGATTGTGATTGTTCATAACTCATGGTGCTACTTGTAAGTTTCAATAGTCAATAATCCAATTTAATTCCAAACATAACATTCATTCAACATTCAAATTATTCAAAACATCCAAACATCAATCCAACATTACAATTCAAAACCAAAGTAAATAACATTGTTTGTTTTAATAAAAACTGTGTCCAAGTAGCCTAAGTATGTCTTCATCCAAGCAACTAACCTATTACACATGTAAAATAAAGTTTTGATTAACTATTTGCATAGTTGGTGAGATTCTCATAAATTTTGATATATGTGTATAAGAAATAAGATGCAACAATAGTTTAATAAGAATTGATCTGAATATATATGCATTCCACAATGTTTGATAATATGATTTTGGCAATTTCGTCTTTGCTAACAATTGACAAAAGTCATTAAAGAAAGGCTACTAGTAATATTAAATGTTTTTGGCAATTTCACCTTCAATATAAACAATGACATAAGTCATGTTAAACAAAGGCTACTAGTACTAATGTATTGTATATGATTATCCCAATAATAATAACATATAAATATACAAACAAGTAGGCAACACATATGTCACATCTCCAAATTACCACTTGAGGTGTCAGGCCGCTGGGTGTGATTGTCACACCTCGAGCCAATGGGATGGATCGACTTTCCCGTCTGACAGAATGGTCCCGGGGTGTGATATCAGTTGATAATCGAAGTGATCAAATTGTTTACTTGGCACATGATTTCTAATGAAAAATGCTAAATAGAAATAGAATTACAAAGTTAAATTACATCAGTCAAGTTTCATAATTTAACAATGCAAATATATCCAAAAGAATCATCAACTAACTATCTTGTATCCAATGTTGTAGAAATCGCTAGTCGCTAGTCGGTCGGTGGAGTGGGGACTAGGATTAATCGAGATTAATCGGCCAACTAATCGGCCTAATCGGATAGTCGGGCCTCATTGGCCTTAGGGGACTAACGATTAATCGGCCTAGTCGGGGATTTTTACAACCATGCTTGTATCTGAACAAGATATGCAAAATGATTCATATGTTGATGTCCAAAAGATATGCACATCCAAAAGACTAGGTCCTCTAACTGGGAATCCTAGTAGTAGCATAAGCTCCTAAGCTTAGCCCTTTTCATCACCTGAGAAGTCATGCAAAAAAATCAAGTCAACACATGGTTGGTGAGTTCATATAGTTTTGTAATTGAAAATGATTTTGAACAAACCTGCTGAAGTGGCAACCTTAACCTCGCTAACAACCACCTACCGTATCCACTCAAGTATGCTTATATATAGGGCATACTTAGGGTCAGGCTCAGCTATCAGCCCACCTTATACTAGACTACATATGATATTGTTATCAACTATAATTAAGAGTTTCAGTCCCTACCAACACCACACTAGATTCGTTAGATTCTTTGAATTCACAACATTCTTGATTCTTTGAGTTCACCCTGTGTTTCCTGTTCCTCATACGATCATCCCAATGATCCCATTGTGGAATTTTAACAAATATTTAACATGCTTAAATAAATAAACATTTAAATAAAATAAAGTCCTAATGATTGGGTCTAGGTCAACTCGAGTATACTAGTCTATCAATAAAAGGTTCTTAGTGGGGTGGTGGATTATGTAAATATCATCAAACATGTGGCATATAAAACAAACGGTCTAGCTAGGACTTCTTGAAATATAGGACTTTTGTTTCGTTCGTCTAGATTCATACTTGTTTCGTCTTGATTCGTTCGCACATGTTATCTTTGATATTTTCCATACATTCCTCCAAAAATGATTTCTTGTTTTGTACTAGATTCGTTGAAAATGTGTACTTGATTCGTTGTACAATGAATACTTGATTCGTTGAACAATGTACACTTGATATGTTGAACAATGAACACTTGTTTCGTTGAACAATGAACACTTGATTCGTTGAACAATGAACACTTGATTCGTTGAAAATAATCTCTTGATTCGTTGAAAATGTATACTTGATTCCTTGAAAATGAAAATTTGATTCATTGTTGAATGTATACTTGATTCGTTTAACTAACCCCCATGATTTCATTTTTGATTCATATCGATGACCCAAACTGAGCTAGCATCGATGGAACCCAAATGCATTCACCGATACTACAAGTTTGATGGTTCCATGTTCAACAGCCCCTAGACCATCGATACTAATGGTATCGATGGTCCCTTATGATCCAGAGCTTGGAGACCATCGATATTAACAACTTCGAAGATAGTCTCCACAGTTCATGGTCCGTCGAACTTAGTAATATCGACATGAACATTGCTTCTTCCACCCAGCTCATCGATACTCTAGATGTTGAGTGTTCATCCATCGATATTAACTTTTCCAGGTTTCCCAGCCATCTTCAACCATTCAAAACCTTACTACAACATCTTCCTTGAGTTCGTAGACCATTTTCGTGCACTATAATACCCGTAAAAAACATAACAAATACATAAATAAATATAATATTAAATATTAATGTCTAACTAAAAATAAATACTCATAATTAGAATATTAATTAAGGTCGGATAAATAACCAACAACTAAACAAATAATTTAATTTAAATACCATTCGATTAAAAGCTATATCCAACACTCGACACAATAGAAGTTTGATTCAGAAAACCGACTCATGTACCGACCGTATATCAAATTATCACCTATATTTCATACACACATCTTGTATGGTACAAATTTTCGTAATCCTATCAAGAATAATTGATCATTTAAAAGAAATAACATTTACAATATTCCTAATCATAAAATTATGAAAATCGGAAGGAAAAGAATGATTATCATTAATTATTATTAACACAATTGAAAGTCTAATAATTGTTGAGTAGGTTGTGTCAATCAAATACAAAGAAACGGTAGTATTTTGTAACCAAGAAATTAAAAAGGTCTTATTTAATATTTTGAAAGTCTCATTTAATGGTTATTTGAAGGGTACAACCGATCATTATCTGCCAAGAATTACAATTCGATCAAACCTAAAGTATGAAAACAATCTCCTTTCAACCGGTATGAAACCAACACACGTTTTATAATTTTGAGTAGTTTGGAATTATGCTTGAAAGATACCAACTGTGAGAACCATTCATATCACATTGCCCTCTTGAAAACTGATCTACAATCGATTGTATAGTGTTATATTTCAACCTTTTTGACTAGAATACGTCATCCGAACTTGTGAAGAAAATCAAAATCAAGCCAGTTCAGCCCTGATTGTTTCACCGTTGTTTTGCGTGCATCATAGCTACTATCTCAGTGCCATTTGTGTTCGCACAACTGTTTCAGGTAAATCGTTTAAGACATTCTTATGATCTATACCGTAAATCTAATTCCGGTAAATATTGTAACTGGAAAGTTTGATATTTTAAGAATATAAAGGAAAGTAAGAACGGGCTAAACACGTTAGATGGATTAAAGGTTAATAAATTGAAGTCACATAATGTATTCGAGATCAAACAGAAGCATGATTTGATGGATACATACATGTGAATAACAGTTAGCTACACTGTATTTGGAAGATGGAAGCCAAGCTAATCTTTACAACCAAAATAAAATCATAAACTACCAAATTGGAAACTTAGCCTAGTTGGTTGTGTATCTTATTTAGGTACCATGGGTTGTAGGTTCTAAACTCTCCCTCCCCAAATTTTTATATTTTAGTTTCTGGAATTTTATTTTAATTCCATTGTTCGACATGTTAACTAACTTAGATCATCAAATGTGGTTATCCAACAATTCCTAATAAATATACAAAGAAAAATTAAATAAAAGGTAATATTTTGATCGAACATCTATTATTAATAAATCAAATCGGAATTATAATCCATGGTTATGAACAATCGAATGCATAAAAAAAAGTAATCTAACGTGAAAATAAAAATTAAACTTCAGGTTATCGAAACGTTAGGATTGGAAATTTTACTCGTTATTGCTCTTCTAAGATAAGGTACGGATTTTCTTTTCGTTACGTATAGTATTGTTCTATTCATTTTTTTAGTTGAACTGTTTGGTTTTCAAGCATCCGTTGATTCTAATTCTGATTTATTATGCATGCGATATAATCATTAAAATTGTATTCATTGTCGCATGTTCCGTTAAATTGACGTATGAATTGTTTCATGCGACTTTGTTTAGATATTTGATTGTGTTGTATACGTAATTTGTTTCGATTCCGATACCCGAGCAGAGCCTCCGGTAGGTGATTCTACCGGTGCGTCATTGGGGCATCAATGGTATAGCACTTTCCGTGACGTTGTGACTGGTTCACGGCGTCTCTATTTAGTACTCTGATAGTACAATTGTGCACCTACTGGATTTTGAAGAGGCGTATGGAATGGTCCTAGGACAATTGTTTTGTTTTGGTTAGTGTTGGTGTGTGCCCACATACAACTCACAATTTGGTACATTAGGTCGACGGGTCTGTGTACATGTAACATCCGGCCCCTTAACACCCCGATATTGTCCGCTTTGCCGAAGCTCACGGTTTTGTCTGGGTCGGCAGGATTCCGCCCCTGCGGGCTATGTCGCCCAAAAGGCCTCGATAGGTGTAAGGCGATTGTTACTTATGAACCAAGATCTCTCCAGTTCACTGACCGATGTGGGATCACATGGATCCTCCCCCACTTAGGAAACCAGCGTCCTCGCTGGCACAATCGATGGAGTGCAACCGGAGTGGCTCTGATACCACTTGTAACATCCGGCCCTTAACACCCCGATATTGTCCGCTTTGCCGAAGCTCACGGTTTTGTCTGGGTCGGCAGGATTCCGCCCCTGCAGGCTATGTCGCCCAAAAGGCCTCGATAGGTGTAAGGCGATTGTTACTTATGAACCAAGATCTCTCCAGTTCACTGACCGATGTGGGATCACATGGATCAGGTCGTAGGCTCGACTCAGGGGTATGCCCTATATATAAGCATACCGAGTTGGATGATTCAGGTGTTGTTAATGAGGTTAAGGTTTTACCTAGGAGGTTTGCAAAAGCTATTTTACAACTACTAAAACCACATGAACTCACCAACCATTGTGTTGACTTTGTTTTCTTACATGCTTTCTCAGGTGATGCACAGGATTAAGCTAAAGGTCAGGATTGCATACTAGGATGCCAGATAGCAGACCTAGTACTTTTGAGAAACACATGTTTTGTTAATATTTGTAACTTAACCTTGTAAACTTTAATTCCATGCTATATTATGCTTTAGTTATTCTCAATGTTGATGCTATGTAAACAATCTGATCAACCCGATTATCATTCATGATATCGCGCCCCGGGAACCTTCCGCCCGACGGGGACATCCGATCCTACCCCGCCGGCCCGGGGTGTGACAGTACACCATTTGTTTTGTTTTGTTTTGTGCTCAAATGGGTATCTCCTTACCATATGACTTATTTGATATGTATTCGCTCTGATTAATTGATATTGTTAATCGTATGGTTAGTTCGTTCTGACAATTCGTTATCATATGTTTATCTTATGATCATTATAGTTGTAACGTTTCCGTTGAATTTGCCATCACTGTATTTTGCCAACTTATATAATCGTTTATCTTTTCAGATTTCACTACCATTACTGTTGTTATTCCGTTACTGAGCAATTTTTGGCTCAGCCGTATTTCTTTTTGTTGCTTTTTTTTTTATTATTTTATAA
The DNA here is from genome assembly GCA_009363875.1 of Mikania micrantha. Taxonomy (NCBI): domain Eukaryota; kingdom Viridiplantae; phylum Streptophyta; class Magnoliopsida; order Asterales; family Asteraceae; genus Mikania; species Mikania micrantha. The sequence goes on from CM018684.1 coordinate 2,200,814, forward strand.
CAGGTATACATGGGAGTCAGGGGATGTGTGAAGAGAAAATAATCAGATTAAAGAGTTTAATCAGAGTGTGCTAATAAATAATGTAATTAGGTCTTTTGAATTTCTTTAGTAAACTATGTATTTATTTAGGGTTAAATTCATTAAAAATGGGATAAGTTTTATTTTGATTTCTGTAATAGTGACATGTCAGCCCTAACCGGGTTGGGGTGTACATGCACATTCTATGGGTTTTAAGATGCTAGAACCAGTTTTAAAGTTCATCTCATCAGAATAGTGACAATCCCTGAAAACCAAAGCTTCAAGCTTTATTTTACCTCGATTTTGTTGATTCAAAGCTACGATCCTTTGTACTTTCGTGATCTACTCCGTATAATGGTCGTTTTGACACCAAAATCACTCGATTTGGTTGAGAAACGAGTGATTTGGGTTTTGAACTCCTAGAGAGAGATAGTAGAGAGAGAGAGAGAGAACCAGGTCTTGAGAGAGGAGGAGGTAGTTGGAGGTTGATTATGGCATTAAATGAGGCTTTTCGTGGTTTATATAGTTCAGGTGCGTTTGGTTTCGATCGGTTTTGTTTAGCGCGTCGTTTTCGTTACGTTACGTAATATTACGTAATTTATATAAAATAGAAATTTTCAAACCTTTTAGGTAGTAATTCCTAATAAATATTCTAAATATCTTTTTATTATTTTTAAGATTTCGAAAACATTTATTTTAACTGTTTCGTCGGATCGTATCGTTTTTGTGCGTATTCGTACAGATCGTTACCCGTTCGAACACGACGAAAACTGTACGGTCCGATTTGATTTTCTAATTATAAGATATCATTCGGAACGTTAAACTCACAGATATATTCATGCGAATCGTCTCCTACACGAATACACTGTTAGTTTAATATTCACGTAACGATATCCGTTATTGTTTTGAATTGTATAATCTCACATACGTTTACACATGATAATATCCTAACTAAAATTCATATTAGTGATTCGTGTTGTCAGATGTACTTTTGATTGTTAAACATTGATTTCACACAATGTTATTGAAATAGTTTCGTATTGAATTCACAAAATGTGCATTAGACATAGTTCCGTACTTGATTCTACAGTACAACCTACTTTTCCTAACTACTGTTTAGGCACTAATGTTACAGTCTACCCTTGTTAGAGAAATTTCGTCCCGAAATTTAAGAATCTTTATCGGGCGCGACTTCCTCTGTAAACAACTGGGGATACTTGGACTTCATGCGGTCCTCACGCTCCCAAGTAAACTTTGGGTCGCGTTTGGAATTCTACCGAACGTTAACGATTGGAATACGGCTTCGTTTCAGTTGTTTAACTTCACGATCCATAATTTCCAAAGGTTCTTCGATGAAATGCAATTGTTCGTCCACTTGAATTTCTTATATTGGTATGATTAATGACTCGTCAGCTAGGCATTTTTAAGGTTTGAAATATGAAATACACCACTAAGTTCATCGGGTAATCTCAGTCTATATGCTAGGGGACCAATTCGTTGAATTGCTTCAAACGGTCTGATGTATCGTGGTGCTAGCTTGCCTTTTATTCCAAAATGAACTACGCCCTTCCAAGGAGATACCTTCAACATGACTCGGTCTCCTACTTGGAATTCTAACGGCTTACGTCGTTTGTCAGCGTATCTCTTTTGTCGACTTCTAGTAGCTTGTAACTTTTGTTGGATTTGGGCGATCTTATCAGTGGTTTCCTGTATAAGCTCAGGCCCAGTTATTCTATTATCTCCTACTCCGGTCCAATAGATCGGTGACCGACATTTCCTTCCATAAAGTGCCTCGAATGGAGCACATCCGATGCTACAAAGATAACTGTTATTTTAGGAGAATTCTATCAATGGTAAATGGGAATCCCAATTCCCACCGAAATCCAGGGCACACGTCCTTAACATGTTCTCTAAGGTCTGAATTGTATGTTCACTTTGGCCATCCGTTTGTGGATGGTAAGCGGTACTCAAGTTTACATTTGTCCCTAAAGATTTCTGCAATGATTGCCAAAACCTTGACGTGAATCGACTGTCTCAGTCGAAAATAATGGACAATGGCACACATGACGTACCACTATTTCATTTATGTACAATCTTGCCAACTTATCCATCGTGAAGTTTTCACGCATCGGCAAGAAATGAGCAGATTTGGTCAACCAATCAATGATGACCCAAATCATATCATGCCCACCGGAAGTGCGAGGTAGCTTGGTAATAAAATCCATAACAATTTGTTCCCACTTCCCCTACGGAATCTCAGGTTGTTCCAGTAAGCCAGACGGTTTTTGGTGTGGTGAGAACATATCCCCTATTTTACTGTTTTAAAATTGTTTTTTGGTGAAGCATGTGCTCAAAGACTTTCATCAAATGTTTATACAACCTTACTGAGTCTATGTTACAAGCTCTTCCACAATAACAAACTTTATAAATGTTCTACAACTATATTTAAAATCTTATACATGTGTTTTCTTAATAGTTTATTTAAATTAAACTTTCAAACTTTTAAACATTGGATCATCAGATTTACAGTTGTGTCATGAGTTCAACACTCGTATTCAACCTTGCAACATTAGATCAACCATTTTAACACTTATTCAACATTGTCAAGTTTTCAAATATCATAATATGTAGTCATGGTGTTCCTTATTGTAGACAAACTTATACACATCAAGACACATTCATTCATACATTGATTCTTGATCTTAATCTTTATAACGTTAGTACTGGGTGATCACAACAAGGGAAAGCATACACGTTTGGTTACGCCATGGCTGTAGTTAGCAATTTAAATTTGTTTTAAAAACTAACTACAGATTGGACGTGTTTACGACAATATGGATTTGCTGCTAAATAATACCAGCATAGGTCATATTGGTTGCGTTACGTGTCACACCCCGGGCCGGTGGGAACGGATCGGGTTTTCCCGTCGGGCGGAAGGTTCCCGGGGCGCGATATCATGAGTGATAATCAAATGATCAGATTGTTTACATAGCACATGATAAATAAATGAGAAATGCTAACACGTCCATGATATAGAATTACAAAATTAAATTACAATGTATCGTTCATAATTTAATCAAGTAAATCTACCAAAAAGAATCAATGTGACTATATCTTGTATCTGTACAAGATATACAAAAGATGATTCATTGTTTAGTCATCAAAAGTATGCAACATCAAAAGTAGCTAGGTCTTCTAAAAGTCCACTAGCTAGTCCATGCATATAAGTAGCTACACCTGTTCATCACCTGAGAAAACATGTATTTAAACAAAGTCAACACCAGGTTGGTGAGTTCATAAGTATGTTAATGTAAAACTTTGATTCATTCACATGCACATTCACAATGTTAAAACTGTTACTTGTATGTTGATGGTTTCATCTGTTCTCCCAATGGCTCCTCAATAGATATAGTCACAAGTACTATATTATCCTACTAATGATGCTTATATATAGGGCATATGTAAGGGAACTAAGCCCTAGCCAACATCCCACCACATCACTACTAGAACTCCACACTACTTGCAATACAACTATTGATTTCCATTCCCATTCCATATGTTTGTCTCATTGTTGATCCCCTGTGATATCATGAATAGAATAATATAATGATAGCGTTGTAGTTATCAAACCGAAGTATTGATAACCATTGTATGTAGTAAGGATGTTAGATTTATTTAAATCTGTTCCTTGTATTATTCTATTATCTGTGGGTTAACTGTTGTTTCACTTTTAATTACTAAAAGTGTTAGTTAACTGTTGTCATTTGTTCTCCTCTTGTAGTGCATAGAGCCTAAAAGGAATCCATTGCAATCCTCACGTAATAAGATTTCAATGCATCCGATTTACCTCTATCACCGTGTGTTCCCATAGCCTTCATCGAAAGTGTTACTAGTAATGTGACATGATAGAAAATAAATTCCTCAGTCTACTAGTCCACAAGTAACGATGGATGATGTACATCTATGTTGTCACTGATCTCCATGTGGGAATGTTCTCCATGTGATTAACAAGATTGAATAAGAACTTGTCTTATTACGTTATGTTAATCATGCGTGAATGATGATGTCATCATGAAGTTACGTTATCATGATTATCATTCACTGTGATCCATATGCTCACCATGTAATCCTTAAGCCGTAGTAAGAACAAGTCTTATTACCCTTAAGTGACGTAGGTGGTAGATACCCAATGCGTTCATACTATCACATAGTATGTTTTTAAGTTGTAGACTAAGTGTTATAAGTGCTTGACTTATCACACTTAGTCAATTATAATGTGGAATGATATTAAGAAGATATTGTATCTTCTTATCATTCATGTGTTGTGTAGTGTCATCATGTTTCACTGTAGTAGTTCCCATTGTTTGTTTGTGTATGAATTTTATCCGTGTTTGCTCATGTAGGAATAACTAAGTGTTGTAAGATAAATCTTACAATCATGTTATTCAACTGTGTTGATGATTATGAAGTTACATTATCATATTCATCTGAGTTTCCCTGTTATCTCATGATCATACAAGCATGCATACAATGATAAGAGATAATAAACAACTTAATATTATATAAATCAAAGTATAAATAACATGTTAAGTAAAACTTTTAAATAAATAAAAGTAAACATGTTTCTCAGCCTCAAGAGTTTAAAATCATTAAAGATTAAAGAAAAGGGGCATATGAACTCACCTTATGTATGAAGTGGTTGACTTAGCTTAAATAAGGAATGCACGCGCTCTTTGCTTGAATTAAGTTTGTGTTCACGATCCTGTATTGATTTCACGTCGTTTACACTTTGTAAATATAATTTGTTCATGTTTGAGCGTGTGTAGGTGTTAGCCCTAGAGTTGGCTAACACCCGGAAGTCTCGGTCCTCATTCGGCCCTTGTTTCTCTTATTCTCCATTCTACTAATACTCCATTACTTTAGGTTAAACTTAACATGTGGTGTTATTTGTTTTATGTTTCGCTTGTTTTAACCATAACAATTTGTGTAATTTAATAACTCAAAGTAGTTACTAAATATAGCATAAGTTCTTGTAATGAACTTGACCCCTTGTTTTTGAAATCCTTTGTTAACATATTTGAAAGTCACGGTTTTGTGTATTGATCTCATTCGAAGTGATATGGGCCGAATGTTAATCTAGCCCAATTAAAATATGGGCCGAAGCATTTCAAGTGGGCCTGGTCTGGATCATTAGGCCAGATGGATTATGCGATCAGGCCAAGTGTTATGGGCCGGTTCTATCTTGTAATTGGGCCGTGACTTAGTCACATGGGCCACATAAATTGTGATGGATCGAAACAATGTGCTGGGCCGAAAGTGATGGGTTGTTGGGCCTGTTTTGGGTTTATGGGCCTAACATGGACCATTGGAAGCTGCTTGGGCCGAATTACAATAACCATGGGCCTATTGGCCAACATGGGCCGATTATAATTGTTTAGGCTACTTGTAAGTTATTGGGCCAAGGGTGGTAATAGTATCGTGAGATGCATACAGGACTTGGGCCGAATGCCTTGCTGTTGGGCCGGTAAAGTATGTGGGCTGCCAGAATTAATGGACCAAGGAAGATACTCAGCCGAAAATTTATTTGACCGATACCCGTTGTTCAGCGAACCTGTGAAGTGAAATGCACTAGGGTTCGGCCATGTGAAAAGAAGCAGGGTTCGTGTAGAAGGCCTGAAGGTTCGCTGATTGTGCTGATGGTTCGGCGAGAGTTGCTGCACATAGGTTCGTCGGTCAGAAGTGAAAGGTTCGGTTGCTGTAATGGTTCGGCTGGTGATGGAGGGTTCGCTACATGAAATGATGGTTCGCTGCTGATGGGTTTGTGGAGTCGAAGCTTCGGCCACCAGTTGTATCACATGGGTTCGGCGCATGCGTACTAGGTTCGCTTAGGTACCCGAAGGTTCGTGGTTGCTGCCATGCTGAGGTTCGGTGCCCACCACACCCTCACGAACCTGTACATGCACTCATCTTCCTGGTCTAGCATCGTGGTTTCTCAAGCTGCTTACGTGATGTTGTTATGAAATCTAAGATACCCGAAGTTGTAATGGTCGTGGAAGCATGTTTAGAACCGGTCAGGTAGTTGGTTTAACAAGGTGATGATAAAACCCTATTTTTCGGGAACCTTTCAAGCCTCATACCTCAATTTCGGCTGGACAAATGCTCAGATCTGCTGTACTTCTAGGTAGAGGAGGTTGAGAGCTACGCGTGGACACCAAGAACGCCCAAATCCGTCAAGAAACGAGCAAGTTATGAAGGATTGAAGTTTGGAAATTATAGAGAGAGAGAGGGTGCGGGATTTTGAACTAGAGAGAGAAAGAGCTGGTCAAGAATGAGGAAAAACACCTCATTTAGTGTTTTTATACTCCGGGAGTATTCGGGTTCATTTCGGTTGCTCGGTTCGTAATTTCGTCGCGTTTCCAGAAATTTACGTGTAGTTTAATTATAATAAATAAAAGAAAGGTTATTTTAATTATTTGATGAGTTTCAAAATTGTAAAATGTTATTTATTAAATTCTATTCATTTATTTTTCGTTCGCGTCGTGTTTCGTTTTCGTTTCGTCAGATCGCGTCACCATCGCGCGTATTCGTTCGAATCGTCATTCGAACGAACACGTCGATGGTTTGGCTTTCTGACTTTTGTTTTCTACTTTCCAGTCATCATTTCAGAACGTTAAACTCACAGATATGTTTGTGTGAATCGTCACCCACGCAAACACACTATCAGTTCATTATTCTAAAACGACCCTGTGATATTGTTTGAATTGTGTTTCCTCATTGTCGGACTCAACTAAACATCCTGTTATCACATTGTTTTCACACTGATTTGTCGGCCATCTGATTCCTGTCATCTATGGATATCAGATCGCAACCGATTTGTTCTTGTTATTTGTATGAACACTGTTGTTTCTCATGTTTAGTTGTGTTTACTGTACTTAGGTTTTCACTTAAATACACACAACTAATGTTTCAAATGTATGTTGTACTTACAGTATTTAAGTTTACATGAAAATACATACAACTGTTTCTTGTATTTAGAATCCTGTTAATACAAACATTGTTCACAAACATGTATGTACACATAGTTACTGTTGATAGTACACATACCGTACGGACTTGCCGGCCGGTCAGGTACTAGTTGTCACATTACGGCAACATGAAGTTGGTGTTGAATGATTTCAACAACATGGGCTATGTTGGATGCTTATTGTCAGCTACCGATCTAACTCCAAATGTGATTTGGGACTTGATCATAAGTTGGCATATTGTAGTGGACAGTCGTATATTGACCACACTCATTCCTTATACTTCATGATAGTTTGTGTTACAAATATCCATGTTACATTCGTACTATGTTTTATTCATATTGTTTAAAACTTCATACTTAGCAATTTCTATTATTAAACCTATTGTTCTCGCCAACTACTTGTAGTTACAGTTACTTTTCACATGTTTCAGGAAAACAAGGATAGGTATCATATGGACAACTAAGGCGACCTATTAAGATAGACAAGGATCAGGAAACAAGATAGGATGGATTAGAAACACACTTAATGCTTTTCGCTCAATTATCGCTCTGTGCTGATCTTTCAAACTCAAACATTTTTGCAGGGAGACGGTGACGTCGGTGAGGCTACACTTTTGGAACAATTGTAATTAAATAATTTAGTTATGTAATAAACTTAGTTGTAAACTGTAACATTGATTGTAATAATGAACCTTGTAATGTATTTATTTTAAGTTAATATGTGTGTTATGATACCAGATCAAGTAAGTCACACCTCATCTATGAGACATCACCACTATGCTTCCGCAACATTCTCAGTGACATCATCAACAGGTGACGAGAGGTGGGTGTGTGACAATTAACGCTACTTAATCCGTACATTTTTCCTTTATTCTTGCCACCGGCAGCTTTTGACCACAAGTCTTCGTCAAATTTGGGATGTTTGCTACGTTTATCCTCATACTTCTCCACAAGATATCCATCGTATTTATCCTATTCAAATAAATACATAATTACATTATTTGAGGCATAGAAATCAAAGTTGATAAATTTGAGGCACCAAGTTGAGTCGGAAATTTCTTCGGATACCCTCAATCAACAAAGGGTTACAAAAATGACAAAAAAGCAAACACACTATCGACTAATAACTGAAACATAATCAAGCAATAAGCAGTAAAAATCACATAACGCCATTATCATTTTTTACCAAGTCTTGAGAGTAAAAGTCAAGCAAAGGATATCAAGAACTTGTTGCTGAAAGGTGTCACGAATGTTAGCAAAGAAAGAACTGAAAGTAAAGAGTGGTAGATGTAAGAAAGAAAATGTACAGAAAAAAAAAAGAAATAAAATTAAACGGGTCGAAAGATGAAATATTGCACGTAATGTATGAATTTCTATTTAAAAAATAAAAACTACAACTCACTCTATGTTGCTGAGCATTATTTGAATGTTAGTTTGACGGGTAAGCATTAGGAAGGAACTAATATGACATTCCTTGTATACTACCTAGGAACTTCCCCAAATTTAGCATCTTTGTATAAACCATTATACCTTTTTCTTTTAACATACCATTAGACAATTTTTGAATATGATATTGTTGTAATGACACATTAATATTCCATTTTAAGTTTAAGATTTATGTATATGATGTGAAAATGCAACGAGTGAGGAGTCTGAGGAGGTTAGGGCCTAAAAATCTATGTATATTATGTAGAAATCAAAATGTAAGGTCTTTGAGAAGTTCACGAACATACAAAATTTGAAATTGAGTTTATTCACTAAGAAATATGAACAAAAATACAAGCAAACTAATTTGATTCGAGGAAGAGAAACTTTATTGCTATCAGGTTATAGAGAATTGAAGTGATAAAGGTGACCAAATTTATAAGGTGTATATTTTACTTAGTATTGAAGTGAGATTAATAGTAATATTTAGGTGAAAACCATAGTACTATTGTATATCGAATCACAAATCTCATCATTTATTGCACATATAAAGCCTCATATTATTTAAAATGATATATACACACCAAACAAATAATGTTCGAGTTTTTTACTAAACTAGTGTTTATGGTGAAAATATTTACCAAAATTGTGTTGTTTGAAAAATAATTACCAAAATGGTGTTTTCTAGGCTTCTATCTATCTAAGGTTACTTTTTAAGTTTAACTTAAATTAATTACAATCTCTTTACAATTAATTTTTTTATATAATTGTACTTAAAATATTTAAATAAAAACTAAGCAAGATTTATGATTCACTCTATATGTATATTTAATATATATAAAAAATTAAAAAAGCATTTTACTAAAAAGACGTATGTATTCTACATTTAATATTGAATAAACTTTATTAGGAAAAATAAATCTTTTTGTAACAAATATTTTTGAGTTTAAAATTCAAATTTTCTAAATACATTTATAGTTAATTAATTTTTTTTTCAAAATATTATATTTTATTTATACAAAAGAGTTATTTCAATATTTTTATAAAGTAAAACCGTTTAGAAACATATCACTACATTATTTTAATATTTATATATAATAATACCTTCTAAAAAACTATTTTCAGGAAGTAAAATACAACATTTTTTAAATCCATTAACAAAAAACATGTTTAGCTAAATTAAAGCTACACTAATACAAAATTGCATGGATTCATTTTTTCAAAATGCATTATTTTTTTCCAGTTAAAACTTTTTTATATATTATTTCTTAAGTACATGTTAGTAGTGGTGCACAAATTGGTTAACCGGTCCAAACCGGTTTTTAAATTAACCGAACCGGTTAACCGGCTATAAAACGGCTCTATATTTTTTTACACGACCGGTTAACCGGTCCCCAACGGCTAGTTTTTGCTCCAACGGCTCCAAACCGCTATTTTTTTAAATCTGGAAACCGGTTAACCGGTTTTAACCCGGTCCTAAAAACGGGTTCCTTTTTAACCGGTTACAAACCAGTTTTGTCTCCAAAACTCTAAACCGGTTAGAAACCGGTGGTTTTTTCGAATGGTTCAAACCGGTGGCCTAACCGGTCCAATAACCGGTTCCTAACTGGTCTAAAACCCGGTTCGGTTAGGTTAACCGGTTTTTTTGTGCACCACTGAATGTTAGTTCTAAAAATTGTTCTCATGTACTTTGGGGAGTTAATTTTAATACAAGTTTTAAACGTAAAAAATTAACACTTTTTGAAAAAAGCTACATATATTATTTGGTTTAGTTAAACTTAATTTAGCTAAACATGTTTTTTGTTAATGGATTTAAAAAAATACATATTTTACTTGTTGAAAATAGTTTTTTAGGAGGTATTAGTTTATATAAATATTAAAATACACGTGGTGATATGTTTTTAAACGGTTTTACTTTATATAAATATTAAAAATAGCTCTCTTGTATAAATAAAATATTTTTTTAAAAAAAATCATTAACAATAAACACATATTTAGAAAAATTGAATATTAAACTAAAAAATATTTATTTCAAAAGGATTTATTTTTTCCTCCTAAAGTTTATTCAATATTAAATGTAAAATACATACGTATTTTTAGTAAAAAGCTTTTTAGTTTTTTATATATATTAGATATACATATAAAGTGAATCCTAAATCTTGCTTAGTTTTTATTTAAATATTTTAAGAACAATTATATAAAAAAATATTAATTGTAAAGAGAATGTAATTAATTAAAGTTAAACTCAAAAAGTAATCTTAGATGGATAGAAGGCTAGAAGCCTAAAAAACACCATTTTGGTAATTATTTTTCAGGTAACACTATTTTGGTAAATATTTTTACCATAAACATTAGTTTAGTAAAAAACTCAATAATGTTCACATATTTATAGAAAATATGAATTACAATTTTCAAACAAGTATGGTTAAGAAATTTATCAAACCAAAATCTAAATCCAAAAAAATTATTAACATGTTTTGAAATTCAAAAAGCAAATCCAAAATCGATATTAAAATAATTTCCTCATAGTTTCATGTATTTTTATTTTGATTCCAAGTTCCAAAATACCAAACATTTTACAAAATTGGGGTCAAAATACAAGGCTATAAAATACTTTGGAAATATGGAATCTCCATGTTCACATGGTAATAAAATGTATAACTACGATCCATGTGGCTTCATATTATCAAAACATAAAGTAAGACATGTATGGTTTTTTAATTATACTTCACTTTTTACAATCAATCATTTGAAAGAGTTGATGTTAATCTATCTATCTATACTAATAAATAAAGGTTTATAGAGACACATGGCACTTTAACTTTATTTTCCCACCTCTCTCTCCTATTAATTACATCTTATATTAATTATATCTTTTATACATTTTTGAATTAAAAAAGATTTTTGATAAAACAAAAATATATTAATGTTAAAGTACACACTTTTTTTAACAAAAAAAAAAAACAAATTATTATAAATTTTAAAAAATGAAATGTTTGAAGAAAATAAACTTTGAAAAAACTAGGGATTTAAGAAATAATATAATTATTTTATTAATTAAAGTATTAACTTATACTAAATTCTAATTAAATTATTAAAAATCATGTTATAATGTATAAATTTTCATTAGTATTTATATGTTATATATCTCTTTATTTAACCCGTGTAATACACGGGGTATTAACCTAGTCATTTAATATACGCACCTTGTTTTTAAAAAATGTAACTATTTGGACTCAATATGGTTATAATGTTTTAACTAATTTCTGCTACTATGAAACACTTTTAAAAAAAATTAGTGTAAAAACTACATATATGATGAGGTCTCTAAGGATTTCAGGACCATAAAAAAATTGAAAATTAAGTTTACTTAAATCACTATGAAATAAAAACAAATATATAAGCAATGTAATTTGATTTGAGGAAAAGATTGTATGTTGTTATCAGGCGTTACATATTTTAAGGGACAAAGACTACTAAACTTTACGGAGTAAAATTTTCAATACTAAATAATAGTTATGTTGTATATGTAATTGCAAAAATCATTATATGTATATGTATATGTATATGTATATGTATATGTATATGTATATGTATATGTATATGTATGTATCAAAGTATTGAAATGTAAATAATAGTTATGTTGTATATGTAATTGAAAAAATCATTATGTGTACATGTAATATATATGTATGTATGTATGTATGTATGTATGTATGTATAGGGTTTAAATACTTTGAAAACTCGATCTTAAAGCGAAAAGCCTTAAACTCTACGTGAACCGTTAGATCAAACTTATTTTAGATTTTAATTAATTATACAGAAAAAACATGTGGTCCACAATTAAAGTTGTATGTTTTATTGGGGTTTTTAAGAGCAAATTCATTCTTTTATCTTAAAGAGTGAGTTATTATTTGAACACTTCCCTATATATATATAGGAAAAAGATAAAATGAAAACCACATCTCAATGAGAAAACCACGAAAACCATGCAAAAATCATGTAAAAACAACGTTTTTTTTTGAATTTTTTTACAGGTTTGTAACACTATTGAGCACATTTTTATAAAAAAAAATCAAAATTTTTTTACGTTTTGTTACGTAGGTTTTACGTGGGTTTTTATAAAATATTTTTTTTAAAAATATTTGGTCGGCGCTTTTTTGATTTTTTTTTATAAAAATGTGTCCAATAGTGTTACAAACCTGTAAAAAAATTATAAAAAAAACGTTCTTTTTACGTGATTTTTGCATGGTTTTCGCGGTTTTCTCATTGACATAGGGTTTTCAAAATAACCATACCCTATATATATATATAGATATATATAGGGGATGGTTCAAATGTTAACCTTTCCTTATCGCATTAACCGAATAATTACATCTTATTACTTTGGGGCATACACTAAAGTAAATCTAAAGGTGTAGGTTTTTTCTTTTTTTATTAATGTAAGTGGGCTCTACATTAGTTAAAAAATATAAAAAACCTACACCTTTAGATTTACTTTAGTGGAGGCCCCAAAGTAATAAGATGTAGTTATTCGGTTAACGCAATAAACATGGGTTAACATTTGATCCTCTTCCCTATATATATAGGGTAAGGAGTGAATAATAACCCACCTTAATTGAGGTAACCCATTAACCCTGGCAAAAAACGATCAAATCGCAAAAAAATTTTTCATGGTTTTTTTTATGCAAAAATAGGGGGCTCCTTTTTTAAGCGTTCGCTAATTCACAAGCGTTAAAAAGTTAAACGGAATGCAAGTTTGCGTTACACTGCGACACTTATATATATATCTTCGCAGTGTAACGCAAACTTACATTTCGTTTAACTTTTTAACGCTTGTGAATTAGCGAACGCTTAAAAAAGGAGGCCCCCCTATTTTTGCATAAAAAAAACCATGAAATTTTTTTTTTGCGATTTGAGCGTTTTTTGCCGGGGTTAATGGGTTACCTCAATTAAGGAGGGTTATTATATGATCCCTTCCCTATATATATATATATACATATATATATATAGGGTATGGATAATTTGAAAACCACCTTTTATTGTGAAAACCCATAAAACCTCATATAAAACATACGTAACAAAACGTAAAAAAACTTGTAAAACATACGTAAAAACGTTAAAAAATTCCGTCATATCTTACGCAGTGTTACGTATGTTTTACAACGTAAAAAAAGTTTATAAAATATTTTTTAAAGAATATTTCTTCGGCGTTTTTTTGATTTTTTTTATAAAAATGTGCCAAATAATGTTACAAATCTGTAAAAAAAATTTTATAAAAAAACGTTTTTTTTACATGAGTTTTCAAGGTTTTCACACTAAAATAAAGTTTTCATTTTATTAATTCCCTATATGTATACATATATGTATGTATGTATGGATTGAATACTTTGAAAGCTGATCTTACAGAGAAACCTTTAAACCCTATGTGAATTTTGTATTTTTATAATTTTTTCAACGAATATAATATTGCTATATAAAAAAAACCGACCTGAATTAGTGTATATGAAATTTGTATTTTATTGTGTTTTCTGATGTTTATAACCTTGAAAACAAAAAATATCATAAAATGTCCAACTTTAATCTCATTAATACCTGAACAACATAAACACCATAAAATATTAACACCATAATCATAATAAAATTTCTCGAAAAAACTTCATAAAACATAAACACCATAAAACGTAAACACCATAAAGCTAAGTTTAAAAACAGCATATGCAAACCTTAAGTGTTTATGGTGTTTTTAGTGTTAAAAAGCAAACGCCCCATTTGCGGTGAACACATATAATGTATATATGTGTGGGCCTTCAAGGGACCAAAGTAAAATTGCACTAATTTTAACGTTATTTTACTTATTTTGTGAAAGTAACGTTAAAAATGTTGCGATGATCAACTTCAAACGATAATTTTGAGCCGGGGACTCTTTCGAAACAGTTTCTCTATCCCAACTGGGATAGGGGTAAGGTTTGTGTCTTACCTTCCCCCAGACCCTGCTAAAAAGTGAGAATATACTGGGTAAGTTTGTTTATTTGTTTACTGTTGAAAAACAAAATAAAGTGTCTTGTTTTATTTTCATTAACACATGGATATCAAAAACACCATAAAATGTTAACACCATAAAATAATTCGAAAAACACCATAAAATGTAAAGATGTGTTAAAAAATCACCATAAAATGATTTGATTCAGTTAATTAATGTCTGAATATCATAAACAACATAAAATATTAACACCATAAATAACTTGAAAGACACCTTAAAAAGTAGAGTTGCGTCACTAAAAAAAGTCATAAAATCCATGCTTAAATAATATACGAAAAACACCATAAAACGAACAGTTTGTGATACTCAATTTAAGTCATTATTTTTATTTAAAAAAATATATTAATATTATACTCTTTAAAAAGATGAAGAAACATTTGATTTTATGGTGTAATTTTTTAAGAAAAAAATATTAATGTACAAAAAATTTATGAGCATTCAAAAAAAATGAGAAAATTTGCATGTAACTTACATGTGTAAGTTCATTTTTTGTTTTGATATGTTTACCCTTAGGCTTCTAATCCACATGTCATTCTTTTGTGGCTTCTTAGACTTTTTAAGCTTTTAACCCTTTTTAGAATATCATATATATATATATATATATGGTAAGGATATTCTAAAAAGGGTTAAAACCTTAAAAAGTCTAATAATATATATAGGGGAATGGATCATATAATAACCCACCTTAATTGAGGTAACCCATTAACCCTGACAAAAAACGCTTAAATCTTAAAAAAAAATTCATGGTCTTTTTTATACAAAAATAGGGGGCTCATTTTTTAAGTTTTTGCTAATTCACAAGCGTTTAGAAGTTAAACGAAGTGTAAGTTTGCGTTACACTGCGAAGCTTAAATATATCTTCACAATGTAACGCAAACTTACACTTCGTTTAACTTCTAAACGCTTGTGAATTAGCAAAAACTTAAAAAAGGGGCCCCCTTATTTTTGTATAAAAAAGACCATGAAAAAAAAATTTCGAAGATTTGAGCGTTTTTTGCCAGGGTTAATAGGTTACTTCAATTAAGGTGGGTTAACAACGGATCCTTACCCTATATATATATATATATATATATATATATATATATATATATATAACTAGACTAAATCTCGTGTGTTACACGAGTTAAAAACTAAAATTTATATGCTTTAAGAAAATTATTTTAAATAAAAATTGTTTAGTAAGAACACTTATTTTTTATCAAACTTTTCATTTTTCTAAAACTGTAGATTTAAAATATTTCTTTATCTAAAAATACTATATTTTTAGCAAAATTCATACTTTGTGAATTTTTTAAGTGTGTTTTTTAATACAAAGGATTTTATTTCTAATTTATGAAAAAACTATGTTTTTTAAGTAAGATATGAATTGGAATATTTGTGACAATTACGTTTGAAGCTCACGTCATCCTTGTTTGAAATTGACGTTAAAAGAAGAATTGTGATTATCACGAGTTGATAGCACGCGAGAAATCGTGAACATGAGTGAAAACCGTGCGAGAAACGGAGTTCCCGATTCTCCGAAATCATAAAAACAAGAAAAACTCGAAGATATTTCATTCTGGAACTCTTCGTGGTATGCCAAGGCTATCTTGAAGTCCCTTGGCGGTATGCGATGAGTTCAAAATATCTGATGGACTCCGGATTTCGTCGTGATACGCCTAGGCCCTTTCGAGGCTCCTTGGCGGTACGCGACGACTAGGTCGGTTTAATGATCAGATTCAAACATAAGAATTTCATGCAAATTATTATCATTCATCTTCTCTTTTGAACAGCAGCTCCAAAAACTTGATGAGATCGATTTTAAATCACTAAAAGTCAATTTTGAAACCACCAAATCATCAGGATCAAGCTAGGGAACCATTCTACTACTTCTGATCGTCGTTTTCTGTCACACCCCGAGCCGGCGGGGTTGGATCGGAGTCCCCGTCGGGCGGAAGGTTCTCGGGGCGCGATATCGTGAGTGATAATCGTGATGATCAGATTGTTTACATCGCATCAATGTTAAGAATAACTAAAGCACAATCAAACATTTAAATAGGATTACAAAGTTAAATTACAATGTCAATGTTCAGTAATTTAACTCGGTAAACCTAACAAAAGAATCATATGTTTCCTATCTTGTATCTGTACAAGATATCAAAAGTGATTCGTATCCATAGCAGAATATGTGCTTCTCCAAAAGTCTACTAGGTATGCTAACTGGCATCCTAGTATGCAATCCAAAAGCTTAAGTCTATTCCTGTGCGTCACCTGAGAAAGCATGTAAGAAAACAAAGTCAACACAATGGTTGGTGAGTTCATGTAGTTTTAGTATTTGTAAAATAGCTTTTGCAAACCTTTTAGGTAAAACCTTAACCTCGTTAATAACACCTGTATCATCCAACTCGGTATGCTTATATATAGGGCATACCCCTGAGTCGAGCCTACGACCCGCCCAGACGCCGTCCCACCACATACTAAGTCGCATAGGACATTGTTATTAATGATAATTAAGCATTTTAACTACCATTCGATTCATTCTTCATCATAGCTTTAGTTTACTGTTTCAAAGTCTAGCATTCGTATGTATTAGTCTCAGTATAAGTTTATCAAGCATCGTGTTTAAAAGTTTATGCATTGACTCAAAAACATTCATGTTTCCCCCTAGATAACGACCTTAATATCATTAACACCACCTGTATCATCCAACTCGGTATGCTTATATATCGAGCATACCCCTGAGTCGAGCCTACGACCCGCCCAGACGCCGTCCCACCACATACTAAGTCGCATAGGACGTTGCTGTTAATGATAATTAAGCGTCTTACCTACCATCCATTTCGTTTATAGCTTTAGCATCGTGTTTAATGTTTATAGCATGAGTGAACATTGAGGAATCACTATATGGCAAGCACTGAATGGCTATAAGTCTACTCCTCAAGTCATGACTATGAAGGTCACCCTTTGGCAAGCACTGAGAGGTCGTCGGTCTGTTCCTTCAAGTCCCAACTATGTAGAACACCCCATGGCAAGCACTGAGAGGCCAATTTAGTATGTTCTATCATGGTTAATAGCTTTAGCATTCAAGTTTAACAACCGGAGAGGCAAGCACTGAGAGGCCAAACCGATGCATTTGCATGACAAGTTTATAGCATTCAAAGTTTAACAACCGGTGAGGCAAACACTGAGAGGCCAAACCGTTGCTTTTGCATAACAAGTTTATAGCATTCAAAATTTAACAACCGGAGAGGCAAGCACTGAGAGGCCAAACCGTTGCTTTTGCATAACAAGTTTATAGCATTCAAAGTTTAACAATCGGAGAGGCAAGCACTGAGAGGCCAAACCGTTGTTTTTGCATAACAAGTTTATAGCATTCAAAGTTTAACAACCGGAGAGGCAAGCACTGAGAGGCCAAACCGTTGCTTTTGCATAACAAGTTTATAGCATTCAAAGTTTAACAACCGGAGAGGCAAGCACTGAGAGGCCAAACCGTTGCTTTTGCATAACAAGTTTATAGCATTCAAAGTTTATAGCATTATGAGCACTTCAAGCATTTCGAGCATTTAAGCATGATAAGCATATGGTATTTGCATTATAGCATTAGCACTTGGCATTAGTATATAGCATTAAGCATCTAGTTTATGAATATAGTTTATAGCATAAGCATCACGAGTATAGTTTAAGAATATAGTTTATAGCATAAGCATCGAGTGTAGTTTAAGAATATAGTTTATAGCGTAAGCATCAAGAGTAACGTTTAAGAATATATCTTAGAACATAAGTATAAAGAGTATAGTTTAAGAATATAGTTTATAGCATAAGCTTTAAGAATATAGTTTATAACAAAAGCATTAAGCACTTAGTTTAAGCATCAAGTGTATAATTTAAGCTTCTAGTTTGCAACATAAGCATCAATCACCAAGTTTAAGCATATTGTTGTAGCATAAGCATCAAGTTTCATAAGCATCCAACATATGTTTTCAAGCCTCAAGTTTAAAGTATAAGTTTCAAATCTATTGCTTTTCAAAGTATTCTAAGTTCCAGCATAAGTTTCAACATAAGTATCACGTTTATGTTTAAAGCATTAAATAACATTTCAAGAGTTTATGAAAATGTTTAACATGCTTCTCAGTCCCGAAGTAAAACAAATAAGTTTAAAAAAAGAAGGACAAATGAACTCACCTTATGTCCGTAGTGGTTGACTAAGTAGAATAAAAATGCACGCGCTCTTTGTTTGCTTTTGTTATGATGTTCAAGCTCCTGTATTGATTTCATAGTGTTGTAGTTCATAAGTATAGGTTTGTAAAGATTCGTTACGCGTGTAAGTGTTAGTGTTAGCCCTAACGTTTGCTAACACTCGTGAGTCTCGGTAATCATTCGGCCCTTGTTTACTTGTGGTTAATATAGTATTGTCTTCATATTATAAGCTTATTGCACTTAATGACATCTTTGATTTCAAAACAGTTTATGGCATCGTAGTTGTAAAATTTAAGGTTTACAAGCATATAGTTTCTAAAGTCTTTCACCATCTCATAGAAATCACCATACGTTTTCTTGCGTGCCATTTAACATCATTTAGTTTTAAGTATTAAGTTGTACTCTAATAAATGGCCCGATTGCAATGAGCTTTAGACCAAGACCATTGCAATTAGTCGAGTATTATTGTTGGCCCAAGGATGAAGGATGTGGGCCAAACAAGAAGGAGGTGGATCACGACATCACCGTTGGGCCGATTAATAAACATGGGCCGAATGGGTGTGAATTGGGCCAAGGGATTTGGGCTAGCAAAAGCATCTTGGGCCGATTATTGGGCTAAACAGTTTCACATGGCCGCACTAAGGAACTGGGCCAATTAATTGGGCCGGTCTAGTCATGGATCACAAAATCCAAGTGGGTCGAAGTACACCACCTATGGGCCGGATCCATTGTTTCTTTAAATCGGTTAAGTGAAGGCCCAAATGTAAAGAAGGTGGCCGAATAATGTCTGAACTATACGAATTGGAATGCCTGATCGATTAAT
This sequence comes from Mikania micrantha, assembly GCA_009363875.1. NCBI lineage: Eukaryota > Viridiplantae > Streptophyta > Magnoliopsida > Asterales > Asteraceae > Mikania > Mikania micrantha. Next base: position 2,220,323 of record CM018684.1, read on the forward strand.
ATGGCCTTGATCCAGCGAACCTATTTGGTTTATCAGCCTTAGGTTCGGTCCTGCCTAGGGGTTCGGCTGTTGGTAATTACTGGTGATGGTTCGACCGTAGGGTTCAAGCATCAAGGTTCGTTGATTCCTAACATGGTTCGGTTGCTTCTAAGTTCGCCGAGGGTTCGGTGTTTGTGTTTGTCAGCAGGGTTCATGAGCATAGGTTCGCTTGAAGCTGAAGGTTCGGCTACATAACTGGGTTCGTAGCACATGCAAGGTTCGGCTGGGATGTAGACTCAAAGGTTCGGCTCCCACGCAAGTAGAAGGTTCGTTTCTGCCTGATGGTTCGCTACTCTTTGATGGTTCGTGGGAGTCTAAGGTTCGGTGATTGTAGAAGGGTTCGTGGCTAGCTGGGATCAACATGTTGGTCACAAGGTTCGGGGGTAGATGAAGGGTAGTAAGGTTCGGCCAAGGGGGGGGTGAGGGTTCGCCACCCTCACATGATTTCGGCTGGTTAGGTTCTCACGAACCTGTACCACTCTCATCACCATCATGCATCTTCAATCGACAATTTGGGCATTCCCATGTTGCTGCTGCATATAGGTATGTTCCCGAAAAGGTGGGGGTTCGAATCTTGATCCCTACAACCGGTCGTGTGGGTGTGTGTAGAAACAAACCAAGAAACCCTAATTTCGTGAGTTTTCTTTCGCTCATACCTCAAGTTCGGCTGGGTAATTCGTCAGATCTGTTGTACTTCTTGATAGAGGAGATCAAGAGCTTCAAATGGACACCAAGAACACTTGATTTCGTTGAGAAACGCCCAAGATATCGCGATTTGAAGCTTGAAACCTTGTGTGTGAGTGAAGATCCGGAAATAGCTTTTAGAGAGAGAGTGGGTTTATGTAAAATGAGATAAATAGCCTCATTCAAGGCTTATATACCCCGGGGTGTTCGGGTTCGTTTCGGTTGCTCGGTTCGCGTTTTCGTCGGGTTTCCGTCACGTTACGCGCGTATTTTGTAAATTTAATTAAAAAGAGTTTATTTTAACAAGTTAGAGGTTATTTATTTCTAAAAATTATTTTATACGTCGTTGCGTTTATTTATTGATCGAATTATAATAGTTTACGCGTTTTATTAATTCCTTCGCGATTTAATTAAGATAGTTTATTTTAATTCATTTTATGATGAGTTTCAAAATGGTAAAATAGGAAATATTTTATTTCCTTAAATTTATGATCGTTCGAATCGTTATTCATTTTCGTTTCGTCAGATCGCGTCACCATCGCGCGTATTCGTTCGAATCGTCATTCGAACGAACACGTCGATGGTTTAGCTTTCTGATTCTTGTTCTCTACTGTTCAGTCATTATTTCAGAATGTTAAACTATCAGAATCATTCGTACAGATCGTCACCTATACGAATAACTCGTCGGTTTAGCATTCCGTGACAACAACCGTTATGGTTTTGTTCTGTTTAACCTCACATACGTTTATACACAATAGCATCAAATCAAATATTTATGCTTCAACACTGTGTTGTCTGGCATGTTTTCTGACTGTTAAACCCTAAGGTTTCAGTCAGATTCAGACAATCGTTTAATAGTTTCATGTTAAATCAAAATGTATCAATAGCATAATATAGTTTTCACGTAAAGTGTACCTGAGTTACTGTGAAATCTACAGTGCAACTTACTGTTCCGGTAACGATTCCGGCACAGATGTTACATTTTCACCCGAAAATCGAACGGGTAACGATTCGTTTTATCCTACTAGTTTGATATTGTATAGATTAGATCTAGTTTTTGAACATAATGCAATAGTTATGGTTGTTGATTATTGCCTAGATGATGGCTAGGAATTGTTAGAAACGAATACTTGATATGTTAACGGTTAAATCTTTGTTTTGATCCGTTATAATGCCTGGTTATTATGAAATCATATCATGGATTACAATGGTTTTAGCCATTTGATGGTAACAATGGTTGTGATTGTCTTGATCATTCCTTGAAATGTTAAGTTAAATCCAAGTGTTTTAAGCTAATGACAAGCTTTAAGATAATCATTGGAATAACGGTATGATGTTTATGTTAACAGTCAGATTAGTACATTGAACATGGTTATTAAACCTATTCTAGTATCATATTTTAATGTTTCATGATACCTAAATGATCAATAACAAGGATTGACTATTCCTAAGCCAGAAATTCATCTGGAAACCAATCAACAACAATACCTATTTGGTTAATCTGAGAATATCCTGATTAACCCAATGGGTCATCAGCTGTGTATGAGGAACATGAATCATTATAGGTTCCTACATTATCATACATTTTATGATATTCAATAAAAGCAACTAATTAGGAATTAATATCAGTTTGATGACTCAAAATGCAATGTCCTTGACATTGAACGTTCAAAAAGATCTAATAAGTAAGTTAAAACACAAATAACTTATAAAACATTAACTAATGCAGAATTAAACCATAAATACAAGTCTGTGCGTTGTCTGTTAACCTTGATATCTCATGTGAGTTTCGTACAACCCCTTTTCTTTTTAATGTTTTACAAACATCGGGGTATTACTGTGGAACTTTTCTTGAAGATATGATATGTATCACTATTATCTTTGTGGTTTCATGTGAACTTGTGGGATTTCATGCGATTTTTCCCGTAACTCTCTATCACGATATAAAAAAGTCCTCATCTTTTGAACCGTATCTAGTGAACCCATGTGGAGCTGTGCAAAAACCAACGATAGTACTATTGACTGACAACCCATTTGCCGGGAGCTTGTAACTCCCCTTGGTGTAAATGTTTGTTACCTATTTTCCAATATCAGCTTAATGTTTGTGATAGACATTAAGAATGAGGCACTAAGATATTTACCAACGTGTACTATCTTCATAGAACAGAACGGAGTAGTCGAAAAGGAACTAGATATGGGTCCCATGGTTATCTTTGGAACTGTGCGTCAATATCTTGAATATCATATCATATCATAATGTGTGGATCAATTATTATGAACTCACCAGCTTTGTGCTGACTTTTCAAACTTAACCATTTTTGAAGGTAGATAGTGACGACGGGTGAAATTGCATTTTCAGGCACTTGTAACTAAGTAACTCAGTTTGTATAATGTGTTTTGGTTGTAAACTGTCACACCACGAGCCGGCGGGCTGGATTGACTTTCCCGTCGGGCGGAAGGTCCTCGGGGCGCGATATCGTTTGATAATCAAAATGATCAGATTGTTTACATGGCACATGATATATAAATGAGAAATGCTAACATGACATTGATACATAATTACAAAGTTAAATTACATTGTTATGTTCATAATTTAACTAAGTAATTCTACCCAAAAGAATCATTGAGTTTTCTATCTTGTATCTGCACAAGATTTACAAAAGATGATTCAAACTTTTGTCATTCCAAAACATGCACAATACAAAATGAAGCTAGGTCTTCTAAAAGTCCTCTAGCTTACGTCCTGAATGTTCGAAGACTAACCATGTTCGTCACCTGAGAAAAACATGCATTTAAACAAAGTCAACACTAGGTTGGTGAGTTCATAAGTTTAGTAATTGAAAACATTGATTTGTTAACATTCACAGTCACATTGTCATACACAAGTCTTGTTAATGTTTTATTCATTTGTCTCACATAATGGCCTCTTCATAGTTATACTTACAATTAATGTTTCACTCCAATCAAGCATGCTTATATATAGGGCATACGAAAGGGTCGAGCCTACAACCCGCCCAGACGCCATCCCACCACATGCTTAACAAAATTCAACACCACTTGCAATACAACTATGGATACCCATCTCTATCTCACATGTGTTCACCTCATTTGTAATTCAATCCATATGTATTCATGTCTCATCCGTCTCACCCAATGTCCTCTCCATAGTTATACTTACAAATAGTATTTCACCCAATCAAGCATGCTTATATATAGGGCATACGAAAGGGTCGAGCCTACAACCCGCCCAGACGCCATCCTACCACATGCTTAACATAATTCAACACCACTTGCAATACGACTATGGATACCCATTTTATCTCACACAAATCCCCAAATTTTATTTTTCCTCAATATTTAGATTAGAGACATAATTATCTCTAATAGCTATTCCTTACGGAGTAGCCCGGCCTGTAAGATATCCCCCAACGATATCTATAAGATAGAGACTTGATAGTCTCTGTTAGCTTATCATTACTGATTAGCCCGGAGTGTAAGATATCCCCTAACGATATCTATAAGATAGAGACTTGATAGTCTCTGTCAGCTTATCATTACTGATTAGCCCGGAGTGTAAGATATCCCCTAACGATATCTATAAGATAGAGACTTAATAGTCTCTGTTAGCTAATCATTACTGAGTAGCCCGGAGTGTAAGATACCCTCTCCATGGTATCTAGAGCAGGACTTAATAGTCCCAGTGACTGTCATTTTTGACCAGTCCGGAGTGTAAGATATCCTCTCCATTGTATCTATAAGAGTAAGACTTAGAGTCTCTGTGACTGTCATTATTGACCAGTCCGGAGTGTAAGATACCCTCTCCATGGTATCTATAAGCGTAAGACTTAGAGTCTCTGTGACTGTCATTATTGACCAGTCCGGAGTGTAAGATACCCTCTCCATGGTATCTATAAGATATGCATGTATTCTCAACACTTTAAATTAGAATGTTAGCACGTACAGTGCCCGGTATGATCCCAATACGTCAAGTCACACCATTGCAAATAACAACTGAAATATAAACTCGCTAATATAAGGATTATTATAAATGATATAAACAATGAAGCTGTATAATAAACTCAACCCAATGCCTCATGTTCATTGCTATAGAATCGGTGTCACCCTATCCCAAGGATGTGATCTCAATGAAATTACACAAAATAGTAGTCTTTAACATTGTGTTGTAAGATCTTGACCTATCACACAATATTAGTATATGTGGAGAATGGCCTCAACCCTTAGGTTATTATGCAGTCATTCTTGATATCAAAGATATTGGTCTCAAATGTTACCCCAGTATTATTAGCTCTCAAAGCTATGTGTTCTCAATGACCTTAACAACATGTTATAAGAGCTCATCTTATTACACTATGTTAGTAATGTGGCGATGATATCATCATGAAATCATGTTATTATGAAGATCATTCTTGTGATTTCTAATATTTGTCTCAGTGGTATCTCATTGTCTTCACTGAGTTGTAATCATAGTGTTGTAAGAACTAGTCTTACTTCACTTAGTTAACTCCGGTGGTGAATGGTATGGTGAAATTATGTTATCATCATATCATTCTTGTTAGTTGTTGTCATTGTTAGAGTGTTGTCTCCTGATTATCTCATTGTTCATTCATGTAAGAATAATAAGGTGTTATAAGATATAATCTTACAACTTGTACTATTCTATTGTGTTGATAAGTCATGAAATTATATTACCATGACTCATCCTTGATATCTCAATTATGTTATGATCACACGAGCATACATACAATGATAAGAGACAATAAAGAATAAACTATATTATCTAAATCATAGCTTATGTGAAATGTTGTACTAAAACTTTTAAATAATTAAAAGGATTAGCATGTTTCTCAGCCCCGAGATTTGAAATCAGTAAAATTAGAAAAAGGGCCGTATGAACTCACCTTGTAGTTGATGTGGTTGACTAAGTAATACAAGAATGCATGCGCTCTTTGTTGTTCTTGGTGTTGTTTTCACGATCCTGTATTGATTTCACGTTGTTTGTAACTTATGATCATAAGTTATAGGTATTCGTGTATGTGTGTGTTAGCCCTAAAATTGGCTAACACTTGTAGGTCTTTGTTGCCTGTTGATCCCAATTTACTTGAGGTGGTATATACAAATACTTAACCAAATAGGTTAACTTAGCATATTGTATAGTTATGTTTTGTGTTTGACTTGACATAAACCCATATTATGTTGTGAAAGTTTGAACTCAATATAGTTTCTAAGTTTAAAACTTAGGTTTGTGGATATTAGAGTTTGTAACTCAAGGTAGTTTTTAAGATTAAAGCCTAGAAACTTAGGTTTTATTAAATTGTTTGTCCATAGTTCCACCACCTTTGTAGTAATACATTGATAATCCCATAACCATGCATGGCATTACAATGTAGTTGGTTCAAAGGATTGCCTACAAGGTTTAGGTTGTTAACATGTATAGGCCGAATAGAGAAGGCTTAGGCCGAATGATAACTTCATGCTACTAGCCACACCCGATCATGATGATCCAACCGAATGGAGGTTAACCGAAAGAATTGGTTCACCGAATGGGACCTTGGCCGAATGAGGAGAGGTCGTGCGAATGGGTGGTGTCCGACCGAATGAGAGGGTTGGCCGAAGGAGGTCAGTCGGCCTGTTGGTTCAGTCGGCCATGGTTCGGTCGGCCATGCTATTCGGCCGGGCTGTGTAGATGGCCATTCGGCCGGTTGAAAACAATCGGTCACAGCCCCCCCCTCATGTCGAGCTCCATGACTCCATGACAAGGTAGCACCTAATCCCACTCCCTTAGGGTATTTTTCGTGTGAGGTTTGTGGTGGTTGAGGTGGTTTAAACCGGTTATTCCATGGGTTCGAACAAGGGTTACAAAAACCCTAATTTTCGCAACTTGCAAGCTCAGATTACCTCGGTTTTAGTTGATTTTACTTCCGATCGGTTGTACTTTCGTGTAGAGGGGATCAAGAGCTTCGTTTAGACACCAAGTTTGCAAGATTTCATCAAGAAATGAGGGAGATCTAGGTGATTGAAGTTTGAAATTCTAGAGAGAGAGAGGAATCCGAGAATTAGAGTTTAGAGAGAGAGAGAGTGAAGGTAATAAATGTGGTAGATGAACTCATTTAGGGTATTTATACTCCGGGTGAGTTCGGGTTCGTTTCGGTTGCTCGGTTTTCGATTTCGTTACGTTTCTGGCGCGTAACACGCGTATTTTACGGTTTTAAATTTAACTAGTTTTATTTTAACATTTTAAAGATGGTTATTCCTAATAAATCTTTTACAGTTATTTTTCTTAATTTATTTTATCGGAAACGTTTATTTTAAAGGTTTCGTCAGATCGTGTCACCTTCGCGCATATTCGTTCGAATCGTCACCCGAACGATCACGTCGAGGGTTTCACTTTCTGATTTTTGTTTTCTACTTTTCGGTCATCATTTCAGACATTAAACTAACAGATATGTTTGTGTGAATCGTCACCCATGCAAACAAACTGTCAGTTTATTGTTCTGAAACAATACTGAACTTATGCTTTGGATTGTATTTCCTCACTGACGGACTCAACTAAACTTGTCTGTTTTCACATTGTTATCATGTAATTCACATTGTTTTCTCATTGAATTGTCGGCCATCTGATTCCTGTTATTTGTGGATATCAGATCGCAACCGATATGTTCTTGTCATTTGTTTGCACACTGTTGTTTCTATGAGTTGTTGTAATTACTATATTTAAGTTCTCACTTAAACACATACAACTGTTGTTTGTTTTCTGAGTCCTGTTGTCACACAACTGTTTAAACACTGTATTTACAGATAGTAAATAGTGAAAGTACACGTACCGTACGGACTTGCCGGACGATCAGGTACTGGTTGTCACATAAACTATAATTGTTGGCTTGTAATAACGTTGTCCTTGTAATGTAATATCTTTAAGTTAATCTGTGTGTTTGTGATATCGGATCAAGTAATTTGCACCCCATCTCTGAGACATCACCACTATGTTTTCGCAACCTTTTCAGAGTGATCAGTGACATCATCAACAGGTGACGAGAGATGGAGGTGTGACAATATTGAACTAAGTGCAGTTAATAAATCAAATGTTTGTATTATTTATCACACTAAAATCAAAATTCAAATCAATTGTGAACATCTTTTGAAATTCAAAAAGCATATCCAAGTTCAATAATTAAATTCATACTTTATAAAGTATTTTGGCAGTATTAAATATCCTAATTCGTATGGTAATACATAAGCCATGTGGCCTGATAATATTAAAACTTAAAGCAACACATGTAAGGTTTTTTAAATTATACTTCACTTTTTACCAAAAATCAATTAAAAGAATTAGTGTTAATTAGGCCTAAATGGTTATAAGGAGAATCCATGCAATAATTTATAAGGGATAATTCGTTTATATCTCTGCAAACTTGATATATGTCATATGTATTTAAAAAAATTCATGCATATCCCTCAAAACTAATCAAAATATAACATATATTTGTTTTAAAATATTACATTTACAAGTATTAATTTGACTATTTGTCCTTACTTTATATAAAACTATAAATTGAGTTAACTTAATTAAAATTGAATTATAAACAAAAATAAAAGCAGTATAATTTGATTTGAGGAATAGAAACTTTGTAGTTATGAGTGATTTGTGGGGGTGACACCCAAGTTTGAGACTTGTGGTTCCTATAAGCGACTGTCAATATTAAAAATTTATCATGGTTTTGAAGTGAAAATAATAGTTGTAATGTATGTTGGTTCGGGTAACTCACGTAAACAACACTTCACACTTGTTTTCAGCATAAAAGTTAACATATGCGGAAGGACTGCCAGCACCATCTCATAATTACTCTTGTAAAGTACGAGAAAAACAAAGAAAATAACTTTCAATGTTAAAGTATATATCTTTCAACTATTGCAATGTCTACAAGGCGCATAGAATCCAGACTTAGCGGTTTACAATTTAGAGGTTATATACAATGTGCTAAAGTTGAATCCTTGCAGGAATATGAGAATTCACTTCTACTAGAAACAAATTAAAGCTAATTCTAGCATCCTATTGTGGTTCGACAGTTTAAACCATATTAATTACAAATATTACAAATAACTACATTCACCTTTACTTTATATGCCTATCATACAAAAGACTTAATCATGTTGATCTTTAATCCGTCAGGCAATCTTCAGCAACTAACTAATGCTTTGTCAAAGCTAATTCAATCCTTTCAATGTATCTTTAGATTTTTAGTATTTGGGCTATGTCAATTGACCTTTTAGGCATGGATTTCTCTACCGTATTAGTGTTGAATAAGCACACTCTTATGGATTGTCATCGTTTCCTTTGCCCAAGCTTCCTTTGATGAGGTATCAAAAACTTCCAATTCAGACTCACTCATTGTAACATTTAGGGTTTTTCAGTAAATAATAATAAAATCTTGTCAAAATATTTAAATACAAAAGTTGGGGACTATTTTTAAATTCTTAGTTTAGAAAGAGGTTTGTGAGTGTATGAATTTAAAAACATTTAAAGTAATAACATAAAACTGCAAGGGGGTTTCTTGCCAAAATGTGTTTCTTCTTTCTTCTCCGAACAGGTACCACGTTCGAAGCTAAAAAAAACCGGGTTTTACCGAACCAACTCAAAACGCAACCTTTAAAACGGATTCATACCCGTTAGGCGTTTCTGGTCTAAATCTGACTAAAACCAAACCATTAATCGAGGTTTTAAACATCATTTAGTAGCTAGAACCATAACCGAATACTAGGATTAAGCTCACACTTGAAATCAGTTTAAATCATGAAATGTAATCAAATTAATCATTAAAAAACACTCACGACATTGTTCTGAAACTATAGAGTAATCAAACACACCTTGAGAGTCTATCTACCATCGGATCGTAAGCACGAGTATTCAAGAACTGACATGCAAGCGAACTGGTCTAAATCAATCAAAACCATTTCAGGTAAGTAAATATATCATTCTACTCGGTTTGATTATAGGAACAAAAGCCCTATTTTCAATCGAACTCACAAACATTGTGGAAATCGAATTGAATCAGAATCGAAACAAGGGTTATTGGATTCACCCGTCTGATTGAAGAAGAATAAATCAATAAATCGAATGCGGTTTCACTCGATGTGACACACACAGCCTAGCGGTGAACATCTTGACTCGACTGTGGTGTGGCGAGGTTTGAATCTGATACAGAGCAACCACACCCGTTTTTTTGCCTTTGACCAGGTTTTGACCATCTTTTTGCACTTAAAACTTTTGTAAAATTCTTTTTAAATCAAAAATAATTTTCTGCTAATGTTTTTTTAAATCATAGAAATATCATATTCTTTATTAAGTTTATTTAATCAATGCATTTTTATTTTACAAATCATCTTATTGACATTCATATAAAAAAATAGACTATCTTATAAAAATGCATTTTAAATCTAACAACTTATGTTAGTAAAAAACATTTTTAGATTATTTTATAAAGTTATACAAGATTAATTTACAATATTTTTTTTAGGTTTTACAGACATGATTTTTTTAAGATTATTATAAATTAAGTTATAAAAGTAATTAATCTTAACGAACATGAATATTTTATAGAAATTATTTTAAAGTAATTCATTTGCTAATCATTCACTTAAATCTATATTAGAATTTACTACAATTAAAGACATTTACAAATTATAAAGTTTTATGTTACACATTTAAATAAACCATTTCATTATATTACAAAACTTATTTCAATATATTATTTAAATACATTTAAATAAAATATTAGTACATATAAACTTAATTATGAAACTAATAAATTTATTCTTCTATATTAATCTATGTAAGCCATTTAAAGTATTATTTTGTTTCTTCTTTCACACAACTTATAAAATTGGTTAAATAAATATTGTTAGACCATGGATTAAAACTCAAAACCCTTTCAAAAAAACTATAATCAAGATTTAGTTAGGATTCAAGGCTTAGACATTGTTTATATCAAACTTAGGGTGAAGAATAGTGACTTTATTCTACAAATTTATCATCAAAGTCAAATGGAAAGCAAAAACAATTGAGTTCTCATATCCCTTTTTACATTTTGTAATTTTTTGGGATGTTACACATGCCTTATACACAAACATTATTATTCATATTACAAAACTATTTGTGGATGCAAAAGCCTTAGTTCTAGCTTGAATAGGTTTGATTGCTATACGTTGTTTACTTGTTGCAAACATGGTTTAGGTTAGAAGACGTTTCATACATAAATATAAACATACACTAGTAGCTTGGAATGGTTAGATACCTTCCACACATAAACTTAGGTCTTTGTGTAAATAAGTGAAAGTGTGCATCATTGCAAACTTGTGAATTACATGTTTAAATCTATGAACTAACTAGTCTAGATTTGAACATTGTGAAAGCACTTGTTTGAAGACATTGGTTGAAAACATAAACCATTGTGTTGACTTGTAAACATGTATGCTTGTAATGTATTTCGTTTTGTAACATTTGGTTTAGCATCTTTCATATATATATAGGGAAGGGATCATATAATAACCCTTTCTTATAGCGTTAACCCGTTAACCAGGGCATTTTTTGCCCGAATCTTTGTTTTTTTTCATGGTTTTTATTATACATAAATAGGGGGTTTCTTTTTTGTGTTTTTGCTAATTCATCACCGTTTAGAATTTAAATCAAGTGTAAGTTTAAGTTACAGTATTTGATGTAAGTAAGTGTAAGCAACCTACACTTACTTACACTTTGTTTTAATTTCTAAACAGTGATGAATTAGAAAAAACATAAAAAAGAAACCTCCCTATTTATGTATAATAAATGCCATGAAAAAAAATTCAAAGATTCGGGCAAAAAATGCCCGTGTTAACGGGTTAACGCTATAAGGGAGAGTTAACAATGGAACCATCCCCTATATATATATATATATATTTATGAGTTCTCAACAACTATGCAAATTGTTGATTAAACTTTATTTTACATGTGTAACAAGTTAAAGTTTTGGAATGAAGATCATGTCGGAACTTGAGACCTAGTTTAAACATTAATCAAATTTATTTTATTTGAATTCATTTTGTAATTTTTGGATGATTGATTTGAATTATTATGTGATGAATGTTTTGGCTATAAATGAGAATGTTTAATTATGAAACTTATAAGTAGCACCATAAACTTTTGGACAACTGCAAATCATGCCCCGACGTGTTCCGCCGTCGGTCGGGGTGTGACAGATTTGTATCAGAGCCATGGTTATAGGGAATTAGGTTATTAAAAATGGTGACCTAGTTTATAACTAAGCTAACCCCAAATATGAGTTTTCTCATATTATATAATGTGTTTATGTGTACTACATGTTAAACTTTACATTATGTGTTACATATTATATGATACGCTATATCTTGTTACCATAGAAGAATGCCTTAGTTTATAATGAAATTCATAGTTAGGTATAACATAGAAGAATGACTTAGAATATAAACATCATATGCTTCCCATAGTTTAGGTATACCATAGAGGAATACCTTACACTATTATAAGGGTTATGACATATGTTATCCATGAGTTTGAGAATAGCTTAGAAATTATCTGAGTTAATTCTTATCTCACATTAACGAACACACGATAACTCTTTAGATGTTAGGAATTCAAATCATTAGGCTAAATGCCTAATTAAATCACCCAAAGTTAATCCAATACATATATTATATGCATTTATTCTAAGTTGATTTTATAATCTCGTTACAATTTAGTTTCGAAGTGGACATGTAGTAACTGGAAGAGTGAAATACCGGTAGTTGGGTTTCCTGTCTAGGAAGGATATTCATATAAATCCCCGATATACTGTGGGACCGGTCTATCTTTCCAGGGGACTCCTAATGAGAGTATTTTCACTTATAGGCCAAAGCATGATTTCATCTTGCAATCAAATTCTAACAAATCAAAGGTATCCAATTTCGATACTACTCCCTTGATTCTATTCAAATTCCTTGACATCATATACTCAAGGTTAGTGATGGTGATTCATCACTATAATTTAAAATATATGAAGTCATTATTCTTTGTTTGATTTGATAAACATGATTCATGAAAACAATAACATTATACCTAAGATATGTGGTGACAAAATATCATAACACATAAAAGGAAGTAGTGTTACATATTCTTTGTTTGGTAAACATAATTCAAGAAAACAATAACAACATACCTAAGACTTGTGATGGTGATACATCACAGCATCTAAAAGGTTAACGATCCACAATATTCTTACTTAAGAATAAAAATTCAAGGATATAGTAGTAATCTTTGAATGAAAAGCTTAGACTTATTCAAATTTCGATTCAAAACATATCAATTAACCTCAAATCAATTATTCAACTTATATTCAAATGCATGTGTATTTGAAGTTTAAGTTAGTATTGGTAGGTGATTGGTATGCTTTCAAAGTACTAGCGGTGTGGTGGGTTGACTGTGGTATACCCTATATATAAGCACCAATATTACATTGGGAGTAGAACCAAAAGCTTGACCAATTAGGTTATTATTTAGGCAAAGTTGTTAGTAAAATCAAATGTTATTATACCAATATTTGAGGTGTTTTTTTACACAAATTCAAATTTAAAGGTATTAGTAATTATTCTTACATCAATGTAGGTAAAATATCAATAAATCTTAACTCTTTTAGCCAAGTAAACTAAGTCGTAAGACAATTTTGGAAAAAAAATACGTTATTCATATGCTTTTTGGGTGGGAACTCATTAAAAAACTCAAGATCCTAAAAATCCAAAAGACAATTCATTATTCTAAACTCTTTCATAACCATTCTAACAAAAGTCTATGACAATGAAACGCAAAAAATTGACAAAGACTTTAGTATTGACAATTCCTAAAACCTAAACCTATGAAAAGTTTGTTTTGTGGCTATTTAAAGTTTCCCTCTCACTTATAACAATAAATAAAAATCCGTCAACTTTTTACGATGTTCACATTTCATTAATCAAAATTCATCAATGCTAACTTGTAATCGTAAATAAACAAATTCATTTACAACTTCTCCATATAAACTCTATATTATTCCTATTAAAAGGATACATTTGATTGATCAATATTCTTTCTAAGAACTTCATAAACATTTTTCAAATACCTAAAACACTGTTATATATAAGTAAGCAAAACAAAGCAGATCGTTTGATAACTAAGAATATGCAATTCTTTTGAAAATAGTCTCTTTTAAATAAATTTCACTAGTACAAATATGCTTATTTAGGGCGGTTAGGTTTTTTTTTTAAGGCGGTTTACATAAAAACCGCCCCAATAAATGCCAAGTAGTTTTCATGCTAATATATGGGGCGGTTTCTTTAAAACTTGAGGCGGTTTCAAATACATTATATGGGGCGGTTCCTTTTGGGGTGGTTTTCATACTTATTGAAGCGGTTTTGTTATTTGGGGCGGTTGTTTATTAGGGCGGTTTGGTATTTAATGAGGCGGTTTATATAATCATTTTTTGGGGCGGTTGGGGATTTTGGTATTTGGGGCGGTTTTTGATATTTAATGGGGCGGTTTTTCAATAATATTATTTGGGGCGGTTTAGATACTATTTTTTGGAGCTAAAATTGTTATTTGGGGCGGTTTCATACTGGTTTTTTAGGGCGGTTACTTTAAAATTTGAATATATAACCGTTTTTCTTTCATCTTCAACGTTAAATCGATCTAGACGAGGTTATTTTATGCCATTATCATCTCTGTTGAGCTCGAACGTATCTTTCACCATTTTTTTTCATTTCAATCATTCTTGTGCCATTAACATCTTATCGATCTAGACGAGGTAATAACCATTAACATTTAACTGTAAATTTATGTAATTTTCAATCGTTATTGGGCCATTTACATTCGTCTTATTGTTTATTTGTAGGTTTTGAAGACGTTTAAGTATATTTTTCATCTATGGGTTGATCAACAATATCAACGTTTGAATCTATATTAAATGGTATAAATCATCTATCTCTTATTTATTTTATAAAATTATGCTACATATATAAATATTTAATGTTTGTTTGTCATTCACAAAATATTTCTTAGTTAACGAAAAAATATTTCTAAATTTTAAATTTTATATTTAAATTTAAAAAATTTCTTAGTTTAATTTTATGTTTATGCTATTTAAGTATAACCCTTAGAAAGTGTAAGTGTTTAATGTTTATATATATGTATATATTTATTTATTGTATCTCACTCTTTTGTTTATATGTTTTTAGATTTGGAATGAAAAGAAGTACATTACATGTAAGGAGATTGATGAAATGGTTATTGAGTTGTCACCGCACCTGTTTAACTTTGTGTTTCTCAACCAAACATGATTCCGGATCGATTTTAGTTTGTATTTTTAAGTATAAACATAAACTTGCATTCTAACTTTAATTTTTGATGAAGTTATGAATGATTCTAACTTCAAGTTTTGTAATGTTATGAATGATATCATTGGATATTTAGATG
Organism: Mikania micrantha; assembly: GCA_009363875.1. Lineage (NCBI taxonomy): Eukaryota > Viridiplantae > Streptophyta > Magnoliopsida > Asterales > Asteraceae > Mikania > Mikania micrantha. Next base: position 2,235,555 of record CM018684.1, read on the forward strand.
TATATACAGCACCAATGAATGATATATATATGTTGATTTGAATCTAGCTAGAAATTTGTATATATACAGCAGCTAGTGCAGGTTTAATCTGGAATCAATATATATGCAGCTGTATATAGATCAAAAAAAATTAAGAACCGCCCCAAAAAACAATTCGAACCGCCCCAAAAAATAACACCGAAACCGCCCCAATTTTATCTGGACCGCCCTAAAAAACAACCACGAAACCGCCCCATATCAATACCTGGACCGCCCCAAAAAACAGCACCAAAACCGCCCCGATTCTTATCCGAACCGCCCTAAAAAACAACCACGAAACCACCCCATATCAATGCTTGGACCGCCCCAAAAAAGAGCACCAAAACCGCCCTAAATACATTGAAAAAACCGCCCTAAAAAACAAATTAATCCTCCTTTATATTGTCTATTGGGGCGGTTATTTTTACGTTTGGGGCGGTTGTGCCCACCGCCCTAAAAATAAAACCATCTTTTAGAGCGATGCCATATAAGGCGGTTCGGAAACCGCCCCATATGGGCATTTTAACCGCCCTAAATGGGTGTGTCTGTACTAGTGTTTCGAGACGAAATTTCTTAAAGTAGGAAATACTGTAACATTTAGGGTTTTTTAGTAAATAATTATAAAATCGTGTCAAAATTTTTATAAACTAAAGTTGGGGACTATTTTAAATTCTTAGTTCATAGACATATACATAATATATATATATATATACTTATATATTTGTATAACAATATATAAATACTAAAGTTATTTATTCAGGTTAGTTTTTATAACAATAAACAAATTAAGTGTGGTAAGATAGATTTTTAATTTTATTATACATTTATAAAATATAAATTTGTATATTCTTAAAAGTAATAAATAAAATTAAGTTATGATTTAAAACAAAGATGTTATATACATACATGAATACATTTAAAAACATTCACGACACTGTTCTGAAGCTATAGCGCGACGCATACACAGCCGAAAGGAAGTGCCCGAAAAAACATCAAAACCGACCATTACTCTACTCGATGGTCGGAAGTTGAGGAGGTGGCACTAGCTCGTGCCTACATTAACGTTTCTAAAGATCTGTTCGTTGGTAATAACCAAATGAGCACGAAACTTTGGAAACGTGATAGAGCCCGATTTTTTCAGCATAGGGTCGTGACTCCTACCGGACGAACGACATTATTTCAGGCAAATGACTCGACTTACAACGAAAAGTCGTGAAATTTAACGGAGTATGGATTCAACACCACAACAACCGAGAAAGTAGTGAGAATGACGAAAAGGTCATGAACGAGGCGTTGATGGCCTATGCTAGAGAAAACGAGCCATTTTCTCATATCGCGGCGTGGCATGTTAAGAGAAAATCAATAAAATGTCATCCCGTCCCGAAGTTACAAACTTCGAAACAGACGAAGAAGTCATCGTCCAGAAAATACACGACTACTCAATCCGACTCCACCGGTCGATGTTTCGTTAACTTAAACAAGTCGGATGAGGAAGTTGAGATGGACATGCTCCCACCCTCTCTTCAACGTCCACCCGGTTGAAACAATAAGAGAAAACGACCACAAACCTCGTCTTCAACCAATTACAAAGACAACGACCATCTCCGAGTCGTTACAAAATTTTGTCGACTTACAAGAGCAAAAACAATACAACAATTATATGAAATTGTTGTGGATTCCAACCGATAACATAACCGGTCGCGCTCGTGAAATGGACAATGAAGAAGAAGGAGCTGATTATGAAAAGATATAATGTAGATTATTTTTTATGTATTTTTTTTATTATGTAATTTTTTTAGCTTTATTTTGTAATTTTATATTTTTTTAATAATATTATGTCTTTTTTTCTAATTATTTTATAATTAAAAAAAATAAAAATCAAATTATAAAATATTGAATAAAGGTCGTGATGACGTGAAGTGATAGGAAAATAATGGGGGAGTGAAATGTAATGATAATGTGGAGTAATAAGGGGATGATGGTGTTGGTTGATTATGTGACGCCTACGTGACAGCTACGTGAAGTGATGGGTGTTTAATGATAACTAAGTTTAATCCCACCCGCGTGTTGCGGCGGGTTATCACAGTACTCTCTCGAGAACGGGTATTATATATCATTTGCAAAATCATAAGTTACATATCAAAATCAAATCTCTCATCACAAACTCTATACAATTATATATATATATAAACATAAAATTATACAAAATCGAAAAAACAAAATTTAAAAGTTTTAGTGACCAAAATCAAATAAACAAAACTTTATATTATATAAAAGTTTAAGTGACCAAAATCGAAAAAACAAAACTTTACAATTAAGTTTTAGTGGCCATAATAAAAAAAAACAAAACTTTATATTATATAAAAGTTTTAGTGGCCAAAATCGAAAAAACAAAACTTTATATTATATAAACGATTTAATGGCCAAAATTGAAAAAAGAAAACTTTACTATTAAGTTTTAGTGGCCAAAATCGAAAAAACAAAACTTTATATTGTATAAAAGCTTTAGTGGCCAAAATTGAAAAAAAAAAACTTTAAAAAGTATTAGTGGCCAAAATCGAAAAAAACAAAACTTTATATTATATAAAAGTTTTAGTGGCAAAAATCGAAAAAAACAAAACTTTAAAAGTTTTTGTGGCTGATGGGTTGTAAAACACATCCGGTTTTTAAATAGTTTTTAGTTGATTTTAAGTTGTAAATATGTCGTTTTTGTTTATTTTTAGATTCTTTTTACATGTTTATTGTTTTTACAGGCTTGTCGAATGAAATGAACGGAAATCGAGTTCGAAACCCGAAGGAATCGAGCCCCGGTTGAAATCAAGAGAAAAAGACAAATTTTAATGATTATGACGTCATCGCGGTACGCGATGAGGAAGAAATTCACCTTCGCGATACGCGAATGATTTCGGGGGTTCCCCGCTTGTTTTGTCCATCGCGGTACGCTGTGAGTTTTTGAATTGGTCTCCGCGGTACGCGACAGGTTTGAAATTTGAAAAAAGTCAAGATTCAAGCGAGATTAAATAGGAGACGCTCCCCAGCCGTTTGAAGCACCATTCTCGACCATTTTTGGAGTAGGACAGCATTCCAGGAGCTTGAGGAAGCATTTGGGAAGCATTGGAGAGCTAGAAGACCTTGTTTACATGTGAAATCATCTTGGTTACTCTTTGTTCTCAATTATTCTTAATTTTCAGTATTCTATTTCATATTGTTCTGTTGATTCTGAGTATTATTTACTGATTATGATGTTATTAGGCTAGTTGTTTGATTCTACTTAGGTTAGAATGATTGTTTGAATGATTATTGATGACTATTGATTATTGTTTGGATTTATGATGGAAAACACTTTTGTAACAGATCTTATTGTGTCATTTTGATGAGTTTTGCATATCTAATCTTGATTATATCAGTTTATATCATGTTCCATACGTGTTTATTGAATGTCTTTCGGTGTTAGACACGTATTAGGTCATCGACTTGGTGTTATGACTAGTTTATGGCTTGTTTGATATCACTAGCCATAGGAAAAGATATAATTGATGTTTTTAGGGTTCTTTGTGTATCTAAGTTTAGAAATCCGGAAGGTGATAGACTTGTCGGGTGATCTTTAGCATTAGGGTTTTCATGATAATTGCCCGGGAGGGTTGGTTAATTGAAAGACTTAGTGTTATTGTCATTTCGTGTCAAATTAGACATTCTAAGATTACTTCTTGCATCTTAGGTGTATTGGAATGAGAAAATCAGGAATGTGACTTGTTCATTTGAGTACATAAGTGTTATTGGAAAAATCCGGGAGGTGATTCAATTAACTAGTGTGTATATTGCAAAATTAGGTTTTCTTAGTTGGTTATATCTGGTATTTGATCCAGAATCCATTAGGTTACCTATATTTTGCTATTTAAGATCCTAGTTCCATCATATCAAACAAAGTTAATAGTGTCAATAATCACAAACAGGAATTCTACCTAAGTAGAGTTTTTCTTAATTGTTTAGGTTTTTCTAAAATTATAAATCAATTCTTTTAATTAAAATCATTAATCTGTTTTAGGGTTTAATTATTAGTTGAATCTGCCTTTTCTAATTTAATTAGTATAATTAGTTTAATTGATTTTCATTTTTATTCAAAACCCCCCTATTTGTTTTAATCATTTTCTAATCTTATTTTGTTAAGTCAGTGTCTCGTGGGTTCGATATCCGGACTTTCGTTAGCTATTCTACAATTGATAGGTACACTTGCCTGTCGTAGTGGTTTAGTTTAGGATTTTCGGTTTTAACTCGTTGTAATTAAGTTGAGTCTAGGTTAGTGTTTATAGTTATTTTCTTAGACCACTTTCGAGGACATCAGTGGCCAAAATCGAAAAAACAAACATTTATATTATATAAAAGGTTTAGTGACCAAAATCGAAAAAACAAAACTTTACTTTTAGTGGCCAAAATCGGAAAAACAAAACTTTATATTATATAAAAGTTTTAGTGGTCAAAATCGAAAAAACAAAACTTTAAAAAGTTTTAGTGGCCAAAATCGAAAAAACAAAACCTTATAATATATAAAAGTTTTAGTGGCAAAAATCGAAAAAACAAAACTTTAAAATTATTAGTGACTAAAATAAAAAAAACAAAACTTTATATTATATAAAAGTTTTGGTGACTAAGATGGAAAAATAAACTTTACTATTACTTTCAAGTCCTTTTAATATATATAATTATAGGGGTTGGATCCACTAAGAAGGGATTTTTGCCTAAGAAGAGTAAGAAGCAATAGAAATTTGACACGTGTCATCATAAAACAGTAATACAGTACAAAAAACGAAATACAGTATAAAAAGAAACAAAATCCAGTACAAAAAATCAAAAATCCAGTACAAAAAATCAAAAATCTAGTACAAAAAAAATCCAGTACAAAAAAAATAAAATATAGTACAAACAACAAAAATCTTATACAAAAACCACAAAAATCGAGTATAAAAAAATATATAACAAATCTAGTACAAAAAAAATAAAAATGTAGTATAAAAAATAAGATTTTATAATTAAATTATGTGACACGTGTCAAATTCTTATTAGTTCTCACTCTTCTTACACAAAAAGCTCTTCTTATTTGATCCTTCCCCTATAATTATATATATATATATAATACAGTGGGGATAGTTTCGATTCTAAGCTTGGGATTTATCGTAAATGAAACCTGTTGAAGTCAAAATGAAAGTCACTATAACATCAAAAATAGCCGATCGTATTTATTATTATATTATATTACATCTAACTCAATTTAAAAAGTCGGCATATTTTTTATTTACTTTATTTGTTTTTCATTCTAGAATAAGTAGTAAAAGAAAACAAATCAGTAGGCTGTAAACGAGCCGAGTTGATCGCTAGCTCGTTAAGTGAGCTCGGCTTATTTTGACAAAATAACGCTTGAACTCGAGCTCGACTCGTGAAAAGTTTTATTTTCAAGGCTCGAGCTCGGCTTGTTAGAAATTTTTTAGGCTTGAGCTTGACTCGGCTCGGCTTGTTTATATTTTAATTATTTAATTTATTTACTCTAATTACTAATTTAATATATATTTATAATTGTATATTCCAAATTTAACATGAAATATAAGATTTAAATATATTTATCATATTTTATATATAAAAATAATTAATTTTATAAATACACACTTAAATAATAAATAAAAGTTATAATAATAAAAAGTTCGTTTAGGCCCGCGAGCCAGCTCGAGCTTGATAAGTAAAACTCAAGCTCAGGGTTGATAACTAAATGAGCCATATTTTTGTGCCTGGGCTCGCTTAGGCTCGGCTCGTTCGAGTTTTTTACCGATCCGATCATAAGTATTTCACGAGACAGCTTGATTCATTTACACCCTACAATGGTTCGATGGTTGCTTGTGATGCTTTTTTTTTTTCCTATTTGAAAATTAAAACCTTCTCAAACTCATCCTTCCACTTCTCAAGTATTTAAAGCTTCTCACACTCATCTTTCAACTTTGTAAATACCACTTTAAATGAAAAAAAGAATAAAAACAATATAACAGAAAATGATAAATACACAACAAAATTAACTAGAAATCTAACATTTCATTACATAAAATTACAAATACAAAAGAAAAATATAAAGTTAATATTGAAAACATATTTAACTTTCGGATTGAACTTCAGAACTATTGTTGTGCATCTATTCATTCATTGTATGTTATCAATGGAAAGTAGTAATGTTGTTCCTTCATAAATTTTCACCCCATGTGTTTTTTCTTTCACCTCAAGCTCACCTTCAAGATTGATCTTGTCTTGCATATCGATAAAACAAACATTTTCAACGATGGTGGAGTGGGCTTTGTCATTCATATCGATAAAACAATGCCATTAAGAGAAAAAACAAATTTCAAAGCTACCATATAATCTATGCCTGGCAAAATAGGCGGGTTGGTTCGGGTTGGGTAATGGGTTAGAACGGGTTCGGGTCAGAATGGATGCGGGTCAGAACGAGTTTTAAGCAAAATCAGTTCAAGTCTAAATGGATTGTTCTTAAAAAACATCAATTTAGTTTAACTTAAGATGTGTTATAAGTAAACAAATAGTCTATTTTGATAAATTTTAGTGATTTTCCCATCAAATATGTTGTTAATCATTCTTAAATGTTTAGATACATTGCATTTACATATTTTTTTGTTTACCCATCTTGATCCGCATTGTGTTCAAGTGTTACCCATCTCAACCTATTCAATATTATGATGTTACTCATTTCAACCCATTATACTACAATTGTTTACCAAACCAACCAATTTCTTTTGATTTAGGTAATAATTGCCACCTCTAATATAATCTTAGATGCTTAGTTGACACAGTTTGACACATCACTGGTTTTGCTTTAACCGGTTCCTCTTAAAATAAATTTATTAATGAAATGTTAAAGTGGAAACTTTAAAAAAATAATTAAAAATATTATCGTATTCCTTGAATTCTTGACTTAGATGTAATTTTAATAATATATTATATTAAACTATCATTTTATGCTTTGTGAATTTTTTATTACCAACTTTCTAATCTTTTCTACATTAAACTTATATAATATATATATATATATATATATTATGATGTATTAGCGTGTTTTTTTATAAGTATTGATATTTTTTTTAAAACAATTTTTAACGAAATTGTAGAGAACAAAATTTGAAAAAGCAAAAATTTAAAGAAATTATGTTGTAGTTTTATTACTTAAATTATTTATTTATATGAAATTTTAATCATATTTTATATCAAAATATCGTCTTATAATTTTTAAGTCTTTATTGCTAAGTATTTAATATTTTATTTACTCAACTTATATAATACACGGAAGTTTATATATAATTTTTTAAATGACATCTTTTTAAAACTGATTTTTAAAAATAAAACATTTAAAAAAAATAAAATTTTAAAATGAAAGTTCAAAAAATTGATATTATTATTTTATTAGTTAGAATATTAGTTAAAACTTACTCTAATCATATTTTATATAAAAATTATTTCATAATTTCTAAATTTTTATTACTAACTATTTATTGTTTTTTTTTATTTAATACGTACAATACATGAGATATATAGTAAAGTCCTTAGGTACAGGATCAGAGGAGTCAAAGAGGAGATGCCCTACCGGGGAAGTTTATATACGCACATGTATAGAATGAATATTTAAATAAAAAATAATGATAATTCATCATCAACCCTCTATAAATAGTCTCTTGCTTTCATTCATGGTCACAACAACATATTTAGAAACAGAGTTCCAAACATACAGTTAAGCATGAGTTGTAAACAAGAATCTTTTCGGCCCTTTCGTAGCACTCTTCCAAGTGTTTGGGGAGATAAGTTTCTTAGCTATGAAAAGGTATACATATATTATTAGAATTCATAATCATATATGCATGATATATTCTTTATAAGTAATAGTAGGGGCGGACCTGAGAATTCAAGTGTCCCGGATGTACTGAGAATAAAAGGCCCATAATGAATTATAAACTTGTGTTTTTTCGGTTTTGTATTTGGAGATATAAGTAAATATATATAATTAAAAAACGATTTTTAAAATTTTTGTGCCCTTGCGATAAATAGGCCCTGTACGGAGGTCGGGTTTGCCCCTCCCAAGGGCCTCCCATGAGTAATAGCTAGATATTGAAATTGTCCATCGATCATATATCATTTCGGTTATTAGCTACGTTGATTAACGACATTGTTTCGTGGTACTTATATTCGTGAATACAGAAAGCAGAACCAAGTGATGTCGAACGTAAAGTTGAAGACTTGAAAGAAGAAGTGAGGAAAGCTATAGCAAGAGCTTTAGCGAATGCGAAAGAACATACGAATTTGCTAAAACTAATTGATGCAATCCAACGCCTTGGTATACCATATTATTTTGAAGAAGAGATTTCTAATGCTTTGCAAAGTGTTTATGAAGCATATGGTGATAACTGGAATGGGGGTAGCCCTTCCATTTGGTTCAGACTCCTACGACAACATGGCTTTTATGTTTCATGTGGTCAGTTTGCATCATGCATATATTATGTTTTTTAATTAATACACTCATGCATGAGTCTTATATAGTTATAAGCAAGCTAACAATTTATAAATGTTCTATGATAATTACAAACAGATATTTTTAACAAGTACTATAAGGACGAACATGGAGCTTTTAAGGAATCCTTAACCAATGATGTTGAAGAAATGCTCAAGCTGTACGAGGCAACATGCTTGAGAGTACGAGGAGAAGTTGTACTAGATGAGGCACTTGAGTTTACACGAACTCATCTTGCTAACATAGCTAAGGATCCTCATTGCAGCGACGCCACTTTGTCGACCCTTATACACGAGGCATTAGAGATGCCTTTGCATAAAAGGATACCAAGATTAGACGCTTTGAGTTACATACGTTTCTACGAAAAACAAGCTTCTCATAATGAAAGTTTACTTAAACTGGCCAAGTTAGGGTTCAATTTACTTCAGTCACTACTCAAGAGCGAGCTTAGCCAGATTTCTAAGTATATATTCGCACGCTACCCCTTTATATGATCAAAATATGTTTAATCATGCTTTTAGTTTAGATTCATACTATACACATTATTTTTAATTTATTGTAGGTGGTGGAAAGGTGTTGACATCCTAAATAATCTACCTTACGTAAGAGACAAAACAGTTGAAAGTTACTTTTGGGCGTTCAGTGTATGCTCTGAGCCAAAATATTCTTTAGCTAGAGTTTTTTTGACTAAAGTGCTTCAAATGGCGGCGATTATTGACGACACTTTTGATGCTTATGGTACTTATGAAGAACTTCAAATATTTACAAAAGCAGTTGAAAGGTATATTTGCTATACCTTCAATCATATGGCTACATATTTTGGCCCTAATTATCATCAAAATCTAGCAATCAATTAACTAAAAAATGAATCGAAGGTTGTGCATTACAAGCTTAGATGGGCTTCCAGAGTATATGAAATTCGCATACCAAGTTTTACTGGACTTTTACGGAGAAATGGAACCAATCATTGAAAAAGAACAATTAACACCTCTTTTTAATTCTTCAAAAGAGTCTGTAAGTTTCAGCACCTTCCACTTATATTATTAACGACTAAAAATTTAGATAATATATATATATATACAGAATTAATAAAATGAAAACCTTATTTTAGTGTGAAAACCTTGAAAACTCATGTAAAAAAAACGTATTTTATTTTGAAATTCTTTTTACAGGTTTGTAACATTATTGGACACATTTTTATAAAAAAAATAAAAAAAGCGCCAAAGAAATATTTTAAAAAAAATATTTTATAAAAATTTTTTACGTTGTAAAATATACGTAAAGCTGCGTCAGATCTGACGAAATTTTTTTACGATTGTTACGTAGGTTTTACATGGTTTTTTTTACGTATGTTTTGCATGGGTTTTCATGGTTTTCTCACTAAGAAGTGGTTTCAAATTATCCATATATATGTGTGTGTGTGTGTACACACATTTAACGATTATACATATTTACATGTAAAGATGATAGAATTTGTTAAAGCCTACATGGAAGAAGCAAAATGTGTAAATGAGGGTCGCATACCAACAATTGATGAGCATAAATCAATTGCATTCGAAACAGCTAGTTGTGCCTGGTTTATGACATCATGCTATCTTGGCATGGGTGATATAATCACAAAGGAGTCGATCAACTGGGCTATCACTAAACCTCCTCTTTTCAGCGCTACAAATGTGATGGGAAGACTCCTAAATGATGTTGCTGGCTATAAGGTTCATCATCTTCTAATTAACTACAAATTAATTTTACCTTCTTTTTTTAGTATTGCAATGAAAATATATATACAACATCTCTTTAATTTACGTACTATTTATTTTTAGTTTTTTACTTTAAAAATGTTTTGAGAATGAAAACTATCTTAAAATTTTAATAACGACAAAAAAGATCAATTAGTACATGTTATACAAAAGATAATAAAAAAAGAGAAAATTAAATATTAACTAGATTTTTTTTTTTTCAAAATGATCAACACATAAGTGGGTTTCCACTTAAACTTGCCGGTTAAATTAGGTTTTGAAATTATGGGCTAGTGACTTAATTATCTTTTAATTTAGATTGCGCACTAACCAAGTCTTTAGCCTTCTAACACGTACAGCAAGTCGGAAATAGTAGGCCGCCCTCGCCGACCGGTCCCACGGTCAACATGAGGGAGGTAACAAGTCGGAAATCACGACTTTGATTTACTGGATTCTTAAATAAACTTAGAGATTTATACGCTAATAATGATATTTATTTTGTAAAACTTTGGTCAAATTGTTAATTTTAGTAAATTTTCAAAAATATATATATATATTTATTTGAAACATCAATCATAAAAAAATTAAATATTACTAATCATTATAAATGTTAGCATGTTGAAAAATAATCAACCATGCAAGTATAAAATTATTGCTAATAATTCTAGCAATAATTATTGCTAATAATTCTAGTTTGGTTTAAACAAAATGTATTAGATTTAGTTTTCAAATGAAATTATTGCTAATAATTCTAGCTTGTTGAGAAAAATATAGAAGGAGCAAGAAAGAGTGCATTTCCCATCTACTATTCAATGCTACGAGAAGCATTATAATGTTAAGCGAGGAGCATGCTATTAGCCTGGTGCGTAAGGAAATTGAAGACACATGGAAAGATATAAACCGAGAGTCCCTCATGTGTAAAGATGTTCCAAGGCCTCTCATAATTGCTGTGGTTAACTTTACAAGAACAATGTTTTATTTGTACAAGTCTAATGACAGTTTCTCAGATGGTGGAGAAGACATCAATGCTAGTATCAAATCCTTGTTCGTTGATCCTATGAACATATGATAATTAGCTTCAATTCTTAGAAGCTGGTTGGTTATTTGGGTTTGATTTTTAATATGATATCTATTTTGGTTGATGTTATGTGTGTTGTATTGGGCTTCAATTAATATCTACTTGTATTTCTGTGTTTTACTAATAAATAAAGTGTGTTTCCTGCTTTAAATTATTGCCCAGAACAATTAATTTAACACCTCTTTTTAATTGTTCAAAAGAGTTTGTAAGTTTCATCACACATAGCTTGTAGTCTTCGTTTATCGGCATAGCTCTTTTGTCTGCTCCTCGTAGCTTGTAGTCTTCGTTGAATCTGAGCAATCTTGTCAGTGGTTTCCTGAATAAGCTCTGGCCCTGTTATGCGGTTATCTCAAACTTTAGTCTAACAGATCGGTGATCGACATTTCCGACCATATAAAGCCTCGAATGGTGCACATCCGATGCTACTGTGATAACTGTTGTTGTAGGAGAACTCTATTAGTGGCAAATGAGAATCCCAGTTCCCACCGAAATCCAACACACAGGTTCTTAGCATATCTTCCAGGGTCTGAATAGTACGTTCGCTTTGACCGTCCGTTTGTGGATGGTAAGCTGTACTCAGATTTAACTGTGTCCCTAGAGATTTCTGTAACGATTGCCAGAACCTTGATGTGAATCTGCTATCTCTATCAGAAATAATAGACAATGGCACAGCCTGGCGTACCACTATCTCATTGATGTAAAATCTCGCCGGTTTATCCATTGTGAAGTTCTCACGCATTGGCAAGAAGTGAGCAGATTTTGTCAAACGGTCGATGATCGCCTAAATTGTATCATGACCACTGAAAGTGCGGGGTAGCTTCGTAATGAAGTCCATAGCTATTTGTTCCCACTTCCAAAGCGGAATCTCAGGCTGTTCCAGTAAACCAGACGGTCTCTGGTGTTCCGCCTTTACCTTTGCACACGTTAGACATCGACCGACGTACTCGGCTATGTCTTTCTTCATTCCAGGCCACCAATAAAATCCACGCAAGTCTTGGTACATTTTATCAGCGCCTGGATGAACAGAGTATTTAGTCTTGTGTGCTTCATCGAAGATAAGTCTTCTCAATTCGTCTACTGCCGGAGTCCATATACGATTCTGGTAGTAGATCATTCCATCAGGCTTAGTCTTAAGGTGTTTCTCTGCTCCGCAGTCAAGCTCTTTCTTCATATTTCCTCGGTCGACTGATTCTTGTTGTGCTTGAACTATCTTGTCTCGCAAGCTGGTCTGTGCAGTCATTCCCATTGCTCTAACGCGCAACGGTTTGACCCGTTCCTTCCGGCTCAAGGCATCAGCTACTACATTAGCCTTTCCCGGATGATATTTGATCACACATTCGTAATCATTCAGAAGTTCAACCCAACGGCGTTGTCGCATGTTGAGTTCCTTCTGATCAAAGATGTGCTGCAGACTCTTGTGATCAGTGAATATGGTACACTTAGTGCCATATAAGTAATGTCTCCAAATCTTCAATGCGAAGATTACAGCTCCGAGTTCAAGATCATGAGTAGTGTAGTTCTTCTCATGAACCTTCAACTGTCTTGATGCATACGTGATAACTTTGTCCCATTGCATTAATACACAACCAAGCCCCTGATGGGAGGCATCACAACAAACAACAAAGTCATCACAACCTTCTGGGAGAGATAGAATTGGAACATCACATAACTTCTGTTTCAAAGTCTGAAAAGCATCTTCTTGTTTCTGCTCCCAAACAAACGGTTCACTCTTCTGAGTTAATTTAGTGAGAGGCAAGGCTATCTTAGAAAAGTTCGAGATGAACCTTCTATAATAACCTGCCAATCCCAGAAAAGACCGTATCTCCATTGGCGTCTTCGGAGTGTCCCAGTTCCTTATCGCTTCAACCTTGGCGGGATCTACGTGTATACCCTCGTTGTTGACTACATGACCCCAGAAATTGAACTTCTCTTAGCCAAAATTCACATTTAGAGAATTTGGCATAAAGTTTCTTTTCCTTCAACAGCTCCAAGATCTTCCTGAGATGTTGTTCATGTTCAGTTTTACTTTTAGAATAAATCAGTATGTCATCAATAAAGACAATGACAAACTGATCCAAGTACGGCTTGCACACTCGGTTCATGAGGTCCATGAAGACCGCTGGTGCATTCGTCAATCCAAAAGGCATCACCATTAATTCGTAATGCCAGTATCTGGTTCGGAAACAAGTCATCAATCCTCGGCAATGGATACCGATTCTTGATAGTCAACTTGTTCAGCTCACGGTAATCTATGCACATTCTGAACGATCCATCTTTCTTCTTCACTAACAAGACCGGAGCTCCCCAAGGTGAGTAGCTCGGTCTGATGAATCCTTTATCAAGTATCTCCTGCAACTGATTTGATAATTCCTGCATCTCTGAAGGTGATAGCCTGTAAGGAGATTTAGCAACAGGAGTTGCTCCAGGAATTAAGTTAATTCGGAACTCTACCGGTCGCGCAGGTGGCAAACCTGGTAGGTCTTCAGGAAATACTTCCGGATACTCTTTCACTACAGGCACGTCTTGTATCTTCTTCTTGTCTTTCTTTTTTTCCACCACATGAGCCAGGAAAGCTACGCACTGCTTCTGTAAACACTTACGCGCTTTTATGCAAGAAATGATTTTAACACTTCGTTTTGCTTGGTCCCCTCTGACTTCCAATACCCGATCATCTGGCAATGGAACCCGAAGCAGCTTCTCAGAACAGATGACTTCCACTCGGTTAGAAGAAAGCCAATCCATTCCAACAATGATGTCGAAACTACCCAACTCTATCGGTATCAAATCGATGGCAAGTGTATGACCATTAAGTGTCATCGGGCAATTTCTGTATACTGTACTAACTGTGATCTGTTTTCCATTAGCTACTTCTATGATATAAGGGGAGTCTAACTGTTCCTCTATAGAATCTAGTTGGCATGCAAAATCGGCAGAGATAAAACTCTGATCCGCACCAGTGTCAAATAGAACAGATGCATAAAAGTCATGTAAGAGAAATATACCAGTGACCACATTCGGGTCTTGGCGTGCAGCTGGAGCTCCTATGACAAAAGCTCTTCCACGGGGTGCTTGAACTGCCTGTTGTGCCTTCTTCGGGCAGTTCTTTGCAAAGTGGTCTTGTTCGCCACAGTTATAGCATCCACCGTTGTTCTGGTTGTTGGGTGGAGGGAGAGCTAAGGCAACATTGTTGACTGCTTGATTTTGAGTCATCCTGCAATTCTGGACCCAGTGTCCTTTTCTTCCACATCCCGTGCAGTGACGGCAGGGATTACTTGCAGCATGATGATACTGGCACTTGTTACACAGAGGGTGTGGGCCAGTGTACTGTTTCTTGTGCACATCTTGAGGTGCCACGGCTACTTGATTGAGAGGAGTAGCCATGGTGTAGTTCTTCAGGGTCTTCTGCTTCTTCTTCTGGTGTTGGTGGTGATGAGGTTTCTTGGAAAATTCTTCCTTTCGTTTGCTGGTGTCAGCCTCTTTATTCAGAGTCCCAGAGGCAACCATCAAGTCAGTGAGTTTCCCAGACAAACTCACAGCAGACTCCACTGTGACAGGATTTGCAGCAACCACTAATCCTTGTATGCAAGCAGGTAGCTCGCGTACATACCTGTCAATGCGTTTCTCCAGAGTAGGTACCATATCCGGCACCAAAGCAACCAACTCGTGATAACGAGTAGTATATCCCATGTGATTTGCCCCTTTCATCACATGGTTTGACAGTTCTACCTCCAGCCTCTGTAGTTCATTCTTGGGGCAAAACTCAGTCCTCAACAAAGTCTTATAATCTTCCCAGGTCATCGACATAGCTTCTTCCCTTCCTCTTGCGTTGATTTGGCCATTCCACCAAGTCAAGGCTCGTTTGTTGAATGTTCCAGCAGAATAACGAACCTTGTGGTGCTCTGGACAGCTGCAGAGGTCCAGAGTAGCCTCAATCTTTTCAATCCATTGGATTAAACCAACGGCTCCTTCATTTCCGATGAATGTCGGCGGTTTACATCCCATAAAGGACTTATAGGAGTGATTTGAAGTACCACCGGTGTTTCCACTGGCTTCCCTTGATGAATGGCCGGTGTTATTAATTTCATTACGGAGACGGTTGAACATCTCCGGTATCGCCTCCTTCATTTGATTAGTCATCTGACTGCTCAGTAAAGTCACCAAGGCGATAGTAGCAGGGTCCAATATTGGAGTCATGCTCGGGCCTGAAGGTGGGTTAAGTGGAGGAGGAGGAGATGGAGGAGATGGTGGTGGTGAATCAGCTGGTGATGGCGTCGATGAATGTGGAGCTGAACTCTGTGGAGGTGGTACGATAGAAGGAGTTCTTCTTGGCGGCATTCTGATCATAACCAATAAAGTTATCGGTTAGTGCAATGATCGAATGAAGAAGACACAATGCAATAAAGTCTTAAGTCCCGTGTTCTTTATATGCAGGGTACCTAGGTTATAGTCAAGGCCAAACCGTTTAAATAAGTCACCTATATTTCTCTATAACCATGGCTCTAATACCAATCTGTCACACCCCGAGCCGGCGGGGTTGGATCGGAGTCCCCGTCGGGCGGAAGGTTCCCGGGGCGCGATATCGAGAGTGATAATCGTGGTGATCAGATTGTTTACATTGCACATGATATAATTGAGAAATGCTAAGTAGAATAGAATTACAAAGTTAAATTACATCACTTTATAATTTAACAATGTAAATCTACCATAAACATCATAAAGTTTATATCTTGTATCTACACAAGATATACAAAATATATTGTATAATGATGTTTCCAAAAGCATGCAGGTCCAAAAATACTAAGTCTTCTAATTGAAGTCCTAGTTCAGAAGCAATAACTTCTTAATTGACCTGTTCGTCACATGAGAAGTCATGCAAAAAGATCAAGTCAACACATGGTTGGTGAGTTCATATAGTTTAGTAGTTGAAAAATAGCTTTGTGAACCTTTTAGGTAAAACCTTAACCTCATTAACATCACCTGTATCATCCAGCTCGGTATGCTTATATATAGGGCATACCCCTGAGTCGAGCCTACAACCCACCCAGACGCCATCCCACCACATACCAAGCCACATAGGACATTGGTGTTAATGACAATTAAGCATTTTACCTACCTTTCAATTCCATTATCATCCGAGATTTAGAGCACTTTGTTTAACAGTTTAAAACCCACACATGATAACATTGATAACCTCTTCGGTAACAACCTTAACCTCATTAACATCACCTTTATCATCCAGCTCGGTATGCTTATATATAGGGCATACCCCTGAGTCGAGCCTACAACCCGCCCAGACGCCATCCCACCACATACTAAGCCGCATAGGACATTGATCTTAATGATAATTAAGCGTCTTACCTAACACCCACTTCTATGTTAAAACTAGATTTCCACAATTTGAAATAACTCTGATTTCCAGGGTTCACCATGTTTTCATGATTTCCCAAAAAGTTTGTAGAAATATAATATTAAATGGTTAATTAAATTAATAACTAATCATTTAAGTACAACTAAGACATGATGATTGGGCCTTGTTTGAATCAATCAATTGGACTTAGTTGTTGGTGGTTGTCCAAGTTGTACCCTCTCACACGTGGCCCATATCAGGCTTGACCCACAAGGAGTCTACCTGTATGCGTCGGGACTTTCATGATTTGCCCATATCAGCTTGACCCTTTGGCCTACTGTATGCGTCGGGACTTTAAGGATATCCTTTGGTTCTGATCTTCTTTGATTCTCATGATTTCATTTGATATTTAAGTTATGCCCATGTAGCTTGACTACAAGAGTCTACTATTGTGAAGGGACTTTCCGTGTGTTGCACGTGGTCTCGATTTACATACGACTGACAACTCACCTTACTTTGGATATTAATGATTTCATTAGATCATAATGATTTCATTATTTCAATGATTCACACACGGCTATGATTCCCTTGATTCCTCTGATTTTGATCTTTAGAATTTCATGATTTCACAATGATTATAGATTCATGAGTAGGATCCTTAGTTTACTGATCACACACTGGATTAGATTCCATTGCATTTGATCTTTAGCTTTGGTTCTTTTGATTTCACTTTGGGTTTTGATTCTTGAATTTGAACTCTATGGACTAAGGGTTTGTTTAGAGTTTACAATTCAAGTGTTAATCTAAAGAGTAGTTAATTAACTTGATAGTTAATTCTGCATGGCAATAACCTAGACAGGAGTCTAGGAGTATAAACAAGCATATAAAGCATCAAGTAATAAAAGCATTTACGTAAAACAATTTAAATAAAAAGATTTACGCATGCTTCTCAGCCCCGCGTTTGAAAACAATAATGTTTAGAAAAGGGGCAATGAACTCACTTGTGTTGCTCTGTATTGAATTACCACAAAATGCGCGCTCATTGTTGTAGCCTATGTGTCTTCAGTTCCTGAGTTGTTTTAAAAGAATTCGAATACGATAAGTACTTATAATAGTCGTCGGATCTAAGGTTTGGTCTCGGTGTGCAACTAAGTGTCCTAGTTCACTAATGTGTTTCTATAATTCCTTCTATCTAGCCTAAGACATTTCCCACGATTCATCCCCAAATTCCCACATTATTAAGTATAAGTACTTAGTCAATTATTTTAAGTTAACCAATTTATGATGAACATTCAATTATAAAATCATTTATTTTAATTTAAAAGAGATTACCATTTAATTCCTTTTATTAAAACATATTTAATTTAAAAGTTGAGTATAATTAACATGATGGTTTATTATTTGGTTTCGAATGATTCAAAATCTTTGGTCTTTCAACTTTCCTTGGATTAGAAGAAACCTTGGCCCTCTGTTTAACTTTCTGATTTTTACCACAATAAAAATCTTTGGGGCGGTGAAAACAGTTTCGAGCAATGTGACAAGGATTGCCACATGCAAAACATGTATGCTTCTTTGCATATGGAACATAAACTGGGCTGTTGAATCCATATGTTGACCATTGAGAATAACATGATCTATCATTTCTGAAATGATTCTGATTCGTAAAACCATGACACCTTCTCTCTTGACATTGTTGTGGAAAGTATGGTGTACTTTGTGCACTCAAATATGATTTAATACTCCTAGAAGCATGACTTTGAAAAACACTAGGAATAAATTTCGAAGTGCTCGGCTTTACTTCAGCATCCTTCACTTCTTCTGCAGATGTCTTAGAAACATTTGTAACACTCACATCTTTACCGGCAGAATTAGTTTCTTTTGTTGTCCGTGTTTCAACATTTTCAGAAACAATCTTTGGACCATATGTCATATGTTTCTCGTTTGCCTCTTCTTTCTCTGAAATTGGCATGCTTGTATAGTTATCATTGATAGGAGGAGGCACACTCTTATACCCAATTCCCCTTTGTCATTTTTGTGAAGTTGTTGATCAAGCATGTTATTCAGAATCTGACTAGACGATTCAAACTTCTTGAAGCTAAACTCTGCATCATTGTATTTAGCTTTTAATTTTTCGATCTCGTCTGAAAGATCTTGAATTTTATCCTTTGCATCTCTATAGTGACAACATTTCACACTCAAATCTTCTTGTAATCGTGAAAGATCTTTCTTTTGAGCTTCCATTTTTTCTTTTAAAGCCTTTTCAATTCTAGCAAGAGCACCTTTTGATCTCTTCAAGTCTTGCAAATCCTTTAATAACTCGGAATATTGTGAGTTATAAAAAATCACTTTATCTTGACAAGATTGACAACATAAGTTCTCATTTACCTTAGAAGAAGATAATTGATCAAACTGAGGTTCCATTTGTACTGAAAACATTTTAACCCGAGAATGCCGAACAAAATCCGAGATATTAGGCTTCTTGTAGGAGACTTAAATTCTTGATAGAGAGCGATGTTGAACCAGCAATAAAAATTACTTGTCAAAAACAATAAGTGTGCAAAGAATATTTTCTGAAACAAAATAATGAAAGTAGCCAATAACAATACTTCCTGAGAACCACCAATATTAGGCCGATTGTGTCGAGAACTTGTCATGGAGCCGAGAACAATTAATTGTTTATTGCTGAGAACAATATAATTCTTTCAATAATGATGTGCCGAAAGCAATTTAGAGAACTATTTTATCCTTAGAGAACTACTTTTATTTTTAGAGAACTATATAAATGAGTTCTCTAAAGATTAGAGAACCAAGTTTTCTAGACGAGAACTATTCTTTGAATTAATTACCAAGAATTCCAAATTGCATTAACCAATGTAGAGAACTCAAATAAAATGTATGGCCGAGAACTCCAGTTAAATACTTTCTGTAGTGAACTGAGAATCTATTTAATTCCTATCTCAAATTTTATTTCCAACTTAAGCTCCTTGATTTTCGTAAACACCCATAAACTGCGAAAAAGCAGATCAAACGATTTGTTCTTCGTGTTCTTCAATTGTTCTTCGTAATCAAACGATTATTCAATCCAACAATAAATCAAACTACAAAATTCTTACCTTGATTTCGTTGAAGTTTATCGCTAAGAGCGTCAAGCTCTGATACCACTCGTAGGTCCCGATTTCACCACGTCGGATCTATAAATCAAATTTCAACAGACGAACCACTTCGGTATGGGCGGAATCCAAACTGAAGATCAATCAAATAGGAACTTGTAGATGATTAAGAATAATATTTAATCAATTGCACACGATTGTCATTTAACAAAAATGAAATCGTTTGGTACAATGAGATTAAACAAAATGAAAAACAATAAGAATTTTATCTTTCTCTCTCTAGTTCTCGTCTCCATTTCAAAGTCTGTTTTAAAAATAAACAAAAACACATATAAATATCTACTAAACTATCACGGCCCAAGCTAGCCCACCGAGAACCCAAAACCTAATCGAGAGCCCATTAGTTGTTCCACAGCAACCGAGAATCCATCACGCTACCGAGATCCAACCGAGAACCAACATAAGCCTCCGAGAATCACCATTAACTTCCAAAATTAACCAATGATTGCATAAGTCTCATATCAATGTCCTTACAAAAGTATATCTTTACTATTATATAATGAGTTTTGGTGAGATAAAAGTCAAGTGTCTTAAATTTAAGAAAAACACAACTTCACAAGCTTGTGGTACAACTATTCTAAGCCTCATTTCCTTCCAGCATTTACTTAAACGTTGAATCCTATTGAAACCTTGATTCATGCTTTCCATCTCCCACAAAATAGCTATGCCATTCTTGGTATCCCCTCTCCAAATCGTTCGATTGAGGAGAGCTATAGATACCAGTCTTCATGCGTGGTTTAGCTACATGTACAAGTCTTCTACCAGATCTTGTTCTAATCCTACGCCTCCCATCACGAAAGAAGAAATACTTTTCGTCTAGGGTTTTCACCCCTTCTGTTTGTTTCCATAACGAGTAGCAAAATCAATGGCTTCATTTCTTGGATTCTTCGCTTCTGAATTATAGAGGTAGTATGAGGTATTCGTCAATTTTTGGCTCCACATTCAAAATTTGAAATCGCAAATTTGTTCTTTAAGTCTATTCTCCCCCACATTTGAAATCGCAGACAACAATTAGAAACACCATTGGTCTTCAATTTTATACAACAATTCGAAACACCATGATTACAAACTATTAACCTAATTTCTTATTTGG
Source organism: Mikania micrantha (assembly GCA_009363875.1). Classification (NCBI taxonomy): domain Eukaryota; kingdom Viridiplantae; phylum Streptophyta; class Magnoliopsida; order Asterales; family Asteraceae; genus Mikania; species Mikania micrantha. The sequence goes on from CM018684.1 coordinate 2,256,545, forward strand.
AAGGTATGCTACGGTTTAATATGTATGCATATTGTAGGTTATATTCTAAATTTCTTATTTGGTAGGTTATATTCTAAATTTTAGTTTCAGGTTGCAGGTTGTTTGATTTTAGTTTTTGGCTGAAGAAGTATTTTCAACTAGAGCCAACTCTAGAAGGACGAAACCTGTGAACGGTACCTTTAATCAAATTGATGTTTTATGTTTTAGAAACTCCATGTAACTGGTTGTTGCTCTGACCCATTACTTATGAATGGGTCTTTTTTTGCTGTATATGTGTGTGTGTGGTTAAATACATTAATTTGGGCTGTATAAGTTCTCAGTAGATCTATTCTGTCAAGTATATTAATGTACATCACTGATATTTTTTGTAGTTAAATCAAAGCATCAATTAAAACTACTCATCAACCCATTTATCACTTGGTAGATTCTGTCAAGTAAAACTTCTGTAAGTTTGATGATACTATGCTTGATTTTTTGATTAAATATAAAATAGATTGGTCTATTCATACCAACTCTTGATAATTTTTACGGTCAATTAATGTATTTCACTTTCGCAGCCTCTTTTATTACAGCTATTTATCGATTATGAATGTTCAATTCACACAAGGTGCTGAAATCTATCAACTTGACAGAAATGTGAATACTTGCATGTATGTATTTATGTATGTATTGTATGTTTTGGATTTGTATGTATGTATGTATGTATGTTCACACAAGGACAATATTGTATGTATGTATACAGTTCTGGGTGTTTGTATGTAGTTCTTTATGTAATTGGAGTATGTGTGTAATTTATATACATGTATGTTCTTAATAGAGCACAAGGGAAATTTTGTTAGGTGCTACTGGTGTTGAGAATCAATATTTACATTGATATAGGTATTTGTGAATTCAAAACATAGTAAAATTCTACTGTTACAACAGGTTTGAAAGGTTATAACTGCATTTTAGGACTAACATAAGTTAGGTTATTTTCTGATTTGAGGTTATTATTTCAAGTTCTGAACGTGTTGATTTTTTTACTACTAATTTGATACTTCAAATCTTTAAACTTGACTAGCGTATTTCAAAAAGAAAGTTTATAACCTACATAATGGAATCGTGTTTCTTCTCAATAGTCTTAACAGGAATCGTGTTGATCGTTGAGGATACTGGTTGTCTACAAGCAAAGATTTATCTACATCGAGAGGTATACACACAAATTTTAGCTTATTGCGCTTTAAGATTCCTTTGATGGGCGTCATTGATCATTTATTTGTTGGTTAAGTATTATTGTTCTGGGTTTGTAAGCATATTTAATCGATTACAGTTGATAGTATGGCTAACTCAATTTTTTTGGAAAATTAGATTTGAAGTTCATATCTGGTTTGTATTGAAGTAAGCACAAGTTAATATATCAACTATCATAACAAGACTAGCTAATGCTTTTTTTTATGCAACAAGATGCTACTTGCAGCAATTGGTTTCGTACATGTATGTATGTTGATTTATACAGGACTTAAAGTTTCATTTTTAAAACTGATTTATACCCTTTTTATATTAAACGATTTTGGTGGTTTTTATAGATTCGGATACATGTTGGATTATTTTTGAACATTTGTCTACAACGCATCCATTTTTATAGTTTCAGTTGCTTATTAGTTTGATCATGTCGGCATTTGGTCTTTGTTAAATTTAGCGTTTTTGTGCATTTGAAATCACTATTAAGTTTAATCATTATTGTTTAAACTAAAATGTGGTGTCATGTTATTAAGTTGTGTTGGTTGCATTGGATTATGGCTTAAATTGAAATGATGTCTGGTTAACAAACAAAAAACCATGATCATACAGGTCAAAGTGAGATTATGCAATAAAATTGTATGTTCTTTTTAGTGACACTTGATTTTTTTACCCATTATAGATTTCTACTTTCTCTTTGTTGCATTGGATTATACACATCATGATCATGCAACGACAAACTCAGAAACGACAGCAGAAGTTTATGCAGTTACCACAACATCAGCAGCAAATGATTGCTCTGCAGCAGTGTTGCTTAGGCAGTTTCCACTGACTGGATTGGGGCAGGTATGGTGGTTATGTTAATAACTGGGTGTTGGGATTTTCATATTGGAACTTATTATTTGGTGTGGTCTATATCTACAGGGTTGTTTTTGTAGTCAATATTTTCTCTTCTGATCTTAGGGTAAAAGCAAGCATAATAAATTGAACAAAGAACACTTCTAATGCGTGTCTTGACTTTATCAAAGTAGAAATCAATGTTAGTTAACTTCAATTTTAATTATATTTTAATGTTTGCTTTATTTTTAATTTATTTTAGTTGTAATATTATAAATTTATTTTTTTTTCTTTACAGAACTATAACAGAAATTTGACAAATCTTCAAGTTGAATGTATTGTGAATTTAAGATATTAGCAGATTGATTTTTGTGTTATTTGCTATTTAAGGTTGTTAAATCTTCCACTTTTTATTTTGAATTACATGCAAGGTTTGTATCATGCCTCTTTTAAAGTGTCCGACGTTTATGGCATTTTTCAGTCTAAGGTTGAATATCAGACACTTGGATACACTAGCTTGCCACTTGCAAAACAAGTAAAAATACTAAATAATTACAAAACATATAGCAAAGGAGTTAGCATGTCATTATCTCAATTTAGTATTAAATTTCACACCAAATTGTGTTGGATAATGGTTCTGACTTAGCTTCGAAGAAACAGAATGTAGAATTTTTTTTTTTTGCAAGTTTAAATGAATCCATATCTTGGTTGCCTTCTTGAATTGACGGAAATTTGGAAAATATGATGTGCGTTATTGACAGTTGGAGGAAAATTTAGAGCCGATCAAATATTGATTTTTATAGACTAATTGTGTGCATTTTATTTTATTGGTAGGATCAGTTGAGAGAGGCAATTCTCCTTGTGTTTGTTAACAAACAAGATCTCCCAAATGCAATGGATGTTGCTGAAATCACTGATAAGCTTGGTCTCCATACTCTCTGACACTGTCACTGGTAGAGCTTTATCCTTTAAATGAAATTTTTTTACTAATATATTGAATGAGCATATAATTTCTCGTATAGCCAGGTATCTAATTCTGTTACTGGCTTTCCATTGCACCTGTCTTTGTAATGCTTAAAATCACTTATGAAACAAACGAGAAGTATGAATGATAGAAAACTATTCAGGTGTGTTTGGATTGAGGGTTTGGGATGTATATGAATCATAGAGGGTGTTTGTTTTAAGGGCATGGATTCTAAAACTAGAATGAAAACCCTTGTAATTGGGTATTCTTTGAACTGCCATGCGGACTGGCTGGGTATGGAAGTCTCATACCAATCTATTCCACCAGGCCATGCAACCGCAACTGCAGTGATTCTAATTTACTAATCCGTTTACTTAGGTACATCCAGAGCACTTGTGTAACCTCTGGAGAGATACTTTATGAAGGATTGGAGGTTGTTATTTGAAGGGGATTTGGTTTTAATATACATTATTTCTTTCTTTGGATTGAAAGTATGTGTTTGGTGGGTTGGTTATTTTTATGATGGTTAGAATTATCATGTAGTTTGTTAGTATGCTATTATTACTACATGATGATTTGAATATTCAGCTACTCAAGAGATGCTTCATGTCATCTCTGTAATCTGGTTGATTTCTCTCTTTTTGATTGAATTTGCTTTAGGTTGTTTCACATTTTTTTAGTATTCTCTCATTAAGCGTCAAACAAGAAGTTTTTGATCATAATTTCATACCTGCTAAGAATGAACATCAAGAAACGCTAATTGTACTTTTGCTGTCTTAGATATTAAAAAAACATTATTGTTCAATAGAAAACTGTTTTTTATTTGAATTGATTTTATTTTTATGGGTGAAAGAAAGCTTTTCTTTCTCACTTAACATGGAAAGGATCAACTTAAGAATCCCAGATTATAAATATGCGGAATCAACTAATGCTAAGGTTAAGGTTAAAGCCCATTTGAATCTGCATGAAATTGTCTCTAGGGCTGAGAATGGTGTTATGTTACAATACATAATGGGCCAATGCTATCTTCTTATATGTAAAAATAGAAAAGGATGAATTTCTCAACTTCAAAATGACTTTATCAGAATATACAAGGGTTTTGCACCTTTATTCTCCAAATTTGCGCCTCTTACACCTGTAAATATAAACGTTATATGAAAGGGTTTTGGATGTTCATTTAAGGTAACATGCTGCAAAACCATAGGTTTACATCTTTCATGTTTTGATTCATACAACTTTAAATCATATCTTACTGGTATAATGTTTTAAAACATGTTATATTTGTTTTCACCTTTGCCGAACCCTAGATAGCAATGGTGTCTTTGGAGCAACACCATGGTTGTGGTTGCCCTTTTCTTTCTTAATCATAAGTAAATCCTATGTTCTTCCATTAATTGTTTTGGTAGTAATCTTATTTTGTTGTTTATATGTTTAATTGCTACGATTAATTTTTGTTTTTTTATTTTTTGAATTGTTATGATGATTTTAATGTTCGATTCTAATTTATTTAGTGCTTCGTTAGTAATCTTATTTATGATGACTTTTTTCTCTCTTCTCCCACACGCAATTGGTCATAAAAAGAAAATTAGCAGACATGCTATACAATATATCTCGAAAGGATTGATAAATTTAAAGAAAACGAGTTACCCATTGTAAATCGTTGTCACCACCGCCGCATCGCGCGGGTTTCCGACTAGTATATATATATGTATATATATACACACATATATATATATAGATATATATATATATATATCTATATATATATATATATATATATATATATATATATATATATATATATATATATATATATAGGGGGATGTTCAAATAAGAACTATTGCAACTTGAGAACTAAAGTAACCATTTCTAGCCACAAGTTTAAAGGGTACAATAGAAACTTCCCCTACTTTAAAATAAAAGTACTTTTATACCCCTAAAAACATGTGATTCAAAATTTGTTCCTTTGGTTCCTTCATATTTAATGATTCTTAATTGAATAAGTCCCTATAGACACACACACACATATATACTATATATATATATATGTGTGTGTGTGTGTGTGTTTGTTTGTGTAGGATTAGGATCATATAAGAACACTTGTATTAATCAATAACCCATTAACTAAAATCTAGTTGTTAATTTAAAAGTAAAATGCATAGGATTATGCCATGTGTTATCAATCATTTTTTATTACAAAATGGTATTTTAGTCATTTGTACCATATAAAAAATATAGATGTAATATTAACCTAACATGAAATTAACATGTTTGGGTTTATTATGAATTGGTCAAGCTGGGTTTTTGTTGAACATGTGAAACCCGTTTAGCTAAACATGTCGATTCGTGTCAACCTGAGCAGGTTCTTAAGGTGACCCGTTTAACCCATTTATATGTATTTAATTATTTTTTTATTGTGTTTATGTTAACTTAGTTAGGGTGTTTAATATCAAAAGTTTAAACTAAAAAAATTAACATAAACATACTATTTTTTTGTATATTTGTATTTTTGTTATAAAATTATATTTTGAAAGTATTTATATCCTTACAAATTATAAAAATATAAATTTTCAAGTCACACAGTTCGTGTTCGTGCCAAGTCTGAATATTCATGTCGTATTAAGGTTCATATTGTAGGATCGGGTTATGCAATTAGCACAACACTTGCAGTATTTATCTTCTACAAGATTGATAGATGCGGAATCTCTATTAACCTTCTTATTAGCCAAACGAATGATAAGCAGTTAACAACAGAAGAAACTCAAAGTATATTTCACTCAATTGCCAATTGTACAAGATAGTAAGCACAAGCAAGCTTCGTTATAAGTTACAAGTAAATGGTTTTATACTAAGAGCTAAAGCTACATCCTCCTAGGAATATAAAGTTGGACAAACTGATAGAAAACAAATGAATGATAAAACTAGTATATTGTTATAACTTGAATGGCCAAGTTATATTAATTACAATTAATACAAATAACTCCTTTGACTTTTACATTAACTACCTACACTACAAAAGGCATTAATGTTGATCGGTGTCGAAGTACCAACCAAAATGATAAGTGTGGGGATGTGATGAGAGGGTTTTGGTTATGATTCTAAAGTGCTTAATGAGATGTTTTTATGTGTTTTGACTTGTGTATTTATTCGAAATAGAAGCTACCTTATGTGTTTGTGTGTTTGTGTGTTTGTTACAATTAATTGCAAGTGTTGATATGGTTCCTCGGTGGCTCTTCCATGGAATGTGGGCAAGGATGACAGTACCGCTGGTCTCACTTCAAAAGATCTACCTTGCCTAACAGGTGTCACTACCGGTGAGGAATTGGTAGTCAATGCCGGTCTAAAGTGAGTTGTTGCACCTTGTGCATGTGCCATGCCTTGATTGTAGTTCATGGGCACTCCCATGTTTGGAGGAGGCATAGGAATTCCCGGCCCATAGTTCTGATTTTGCGGTCTTGGTGGCCTGTTAAACCCTTGTTGTGGTGGATACCCATACTGTGGTTGTTGATGATGGAAGCCATAGCCCCCTTGATTCAATGGTTGTGGATTTGGTGGGTAAGGGTTATGCATTTGTGGTTGTGGTGGTGGATACCCGTAAGGATCATCATAAACAACATTCACGTTTTGCGAGTTGTAATCACCACCATTCAAACCATCATCCCAATCATTGACATTGTTCTCATTAGTCCCTATTGTGCCATGGTGACTACCTCCTCTCAAAGTATTTCTCTCCTCAGTAGTATTAGTATGATGGTCATCATTAAGAGGATGGTTAGGGAGAGGTCCATGTTGAAATTGGGGTTGAGCAGGTGGTGGTGGAGGAGGATTTGGGTTACCTTGTGGATTCTCAAAATCCTCAAACCTCGGTGGTTCATTCAATGGGTAGTCCATTGCCAAACGTAGCTGAACACTTGGAGATACAAGCTCTGTTCGGTGGAGTACTCGATTCCTACGAGCAGTGCGTTCAATTTCTGGATCAAAATTAAGTGGTGAAGCTCTTCCAGAATACCTAGTATGCATGCAATCTGGAAATTACCTGCACACTAACACAACCCGTGTAAATCTGACAAATAACAAAATAAACTGAAATTGAAAGTAATTTGCGCACGACTCCCCGGCAACGGCGCCAAAATTTGATCGGTGTCGAAGTACCAACCAAAAATAAGAGTTTACACTCAAGTCCTACGACCCAATTTAGCTAGGGAAGTCGGGTATCGATCCACGAGAAGTCAAGTGGAAATCACTTTCAACACAAGTCACTTAACTAATTGCAATGAAAGAAAAAAAATAAACTTTGAATTGTTGGATTTTGAGTTGCAAACAAAACAAATTTATAAAACACTTAATTAAAAGATTTGTAAACAATAATTGAAAAGGTGATCGCTCCGGATTTCAAGTTAGTAAAACAACTAGGTATATCTTGATTTGTTAATTGGAAATCACATAGACATGATTTATGCTTATATTATCAAACAATTATGATTTGGAACCAAGTCAATGACTTTATTGACAACCGATAACTAGACCGATGTTGTTGACTCAGATAATTACTTGTTTCACAAAATGTAGGATTTCTAGAATACTTTAAAATTAAACCAATAACATTAAACTTGACAATAGATAAAAGCAAGCAATGAGATTGAATTCAAAATTGTAAAATAAACCGGAAATCGTTTATCGTTTCACAATCAAGCACTATTTAACTTGTAAATCTATGAAAACAAATTCAATACCAATGTTTAACAAATCAAATAAAACCTAATTATTTAACCTAACCATTCACCCGGAGACGATCACGAGAAGCTTAGCCGGACATCTCAACACTTGAAGCTTCAATCTTCATGTGAAATTGCATGATGGAATCTTGATCTTGATGTTTGGATTGATGTTTCGGGGCTTTAGAACGCTCCAAAATGCTCCAAAATCGCCCAAGAACTTGCCCCCAAGGTGTGATAGTCGACTAGGGTTGATTTGGGCCTTAAATACCCCAAAAAACGCGAGTTTTGATGTTTTCCGTCGCTCCTCGGCGTAAGTTACGCCCCCTAGGCGTAACTTACGCCTACATGCATGCCCTTACGCCCTAGCAGCTCTGTCTTACGGTTCTACTTACGGAACAGCTTCCCGGTGTAAGTTACGGCCCCTTAGGCGTAACTTACGCCTGCTCTGATATCACCATTAGCTTCGTCTCGTCGAGAAACACGATTTTCATATATTATGCGTCCCGTAACTCCTCTCCTAGCCCAAGATATGCCTCTTCAAAGTTCATGGCTACCATTTCGCATACTCGGATGTTCGGATGTGCTCGATCTTGCTTTCCGGTGCTCGGTTTCCACCTAAAATCACTTTCTTGACTCATTCAACCTACAAACACACAAACATACAAGGTAGCTTCTATTTCGAATAAATACACAAGTCAAAACACATAAAAACATCTCATTAAGCACTTTAGAATCATAACCAAAACCCTCTCATCAAGTTGAAATCAACACCCAAAGCAAGGGCCACCATATAGGAGCTAAGGGTTTGATTTAACACGTCGTATCCTCCTTTCCTTCTAGACAGACACTGAGTCACAATATGTGCTAAATACCCTCACGACCTATCTGGTATACTGTCCTTTGAACTAGCTCGTGATCAAGTTCAACAGGATCGGTTGCCTTGTCACCAAACTGTAGGCATTCTCTCAAAATTTGCTCGGTGATAATGATGAGTTGCCCTTGAACCTTGCCAATCATACTCGGAAATAATCTCTGGGTGTTCCATGATCGCGTAGTTAACTGGACATAAGATCAGCCCTTCTACCAAGCTTTTGAACATTGTGTGCTTCTTTGGTGGATCTCCGACGTATGCGGACATGTTGTGATCCGGAACAAATCGCAAGTCAGCCATTTGAAATAAAAGAAGTTAAGTTAGTCAATGTTGAAATTAAAAGTCAAGGGTCAAAAGTCAAAGTCAAAGTCCAAGTCCAGGTTAAACGAGTTAGACAAAATCATAAAGTCAAAATATGTTCAAGGTTCTTCGGGAGTTCAATAAATTTCGGAGTTCACGAAAATCAGGTTGTAATCGAAAATTGAGTTTGTATCGAAAAAGTTGTTCTCGAAAAAAAATCTGTACACGAACGATGTAATTGAAAATTGTATTCGAAACCTGTATTCGAAATTCAAAATTTCGAGAACTATAAAAAATTCATAACTCCCTCAATTTTGCTCTTTAGAACACCTAATTATACTCGAAATGCTCGGAATAAGGAGACGACCAACATATAAGAAGATCCCTTTCTAATTTTGTGTTTTTCGAGGTGATTTGTCCAAGATTCCATCAATTAATGGAACAGAGTACTCGTTTTTGGTTTTTGTCCCATAACTTTTCTTTTATCGGTCAAAATTGGTTCAAAATCTATACCTAGGGTCACCTAAGTGGGATCTACAAGTTGGCCAGAGTGGATTTTTGAGAGGGTGCACGGAAATTGAGATCGCCGAAGAGAGAAAGAGAGTGTACTCGAAACAAATGGTACTCGAAATCTGTCATACTCGAACTATTTATAGACGAACTTTCGAGTACAATTTTCGAATACGACATTTTTCGAGAATGATTATTTTTGAAAAAAATTACTTTTTCTAAATAAAATAAACTCAGAAACTTTGGACGAGTTCAAAGTTGAGTCTGGTCAATTTCGTGGGATCAAATCTGTATCCAAAATTTAACCACCTAAAAATAATTTCTTATGGAAACCCAACCTTAAAATAATTATACCCCACCAATAATTTCCACTCGTTAATCCATAATTCAAAAATAAAACTTATGATCAAAAGTTTTCTAACGGTTTTTTTCAAACTGCTTTTGGGAAGTTTATGAACAATTAGACAGTAAAACCAGATTAACATGCAACCTGTCAATTTTGTGAAATTTTTTGTTTCAAACTTTGATTGTGTTTCATCGAACTTACAACGTTTCGACAGAGTTTAAGGTGAGAAGAGAAAAAGAACAGATCTATTAGATTAGAATCAAGAACAAGAAGGGGTTTATTCATCTTTGTGCTCATTGGCATCGTTTACTTTACTGATCTGCAGACACATTGGCCTTAACGTCACACATCTAGGTCTTTGCTTACGCAAAACAGAAGATGCTTCGGTAAGTATTTCCCGCTCTTCGTTTGCACAAAACATGGATAATACCCGAGTTTACAATTTCCAGTTTATTGAAACACAGTCTTGTTTTTACTTAAAGATTTACGCAAAAAGTCAAATAGTTGTTACATTTTTCCGGTTATCTGATTTTCCTTACTTCTCACTTATTTATATATTTAGTATTTTTGAATGATCATGTCCACTTCTTTCATTTGGAAAAACTTGTTTTAACTTCTTAGTGAATTATAGTTATCTAAAGTTGTTATTCTTTGGAAATTACTTTTAGGAAGTGAATTTCTGAGTGTCAGAAATCATTTCACTTCCCTAATTGAACCACTTCACTTGACCATCCAAATAAAACCTTTTTGTATTTTTCTTAAACTTTGAAAATGTAAAATCTTTTTGTTGTTTTCTTAAAATTCACTCCCCCTAAACTTATAGATGTTCTTAGACTTACTCAAGACTGAAAATCTTTTTGTTGTTTTTGTAAATTTTCTTCCCCTAAATTTGTGATCTAAAAATTAAAGTAAAACAAAACAAAAATTTTACAGTATTTACAAGAATCTTTTAATCAAAACTTATTAGTATGAGAGAGGCAAGCAGATGGTGAAATCGAGCTGTGTCGAACGGTTTTGTGAAAAGATCCGCCAGATTATCATCTGCGTGAACCTTTTCAAGATGAATCGGTTTCTGTTCGAAACAGTCGAGGATAAAGTGAATCCGGATGTCAATGTGTTTAGTTTTGGAGTGTTGTACCGGATTCTTGACGATCTGGAGGGCAGCTTCATTATCACAATAAATAAGAGAGTCAAGAAAGTTCAAACCGTAATCGAGGAGTTGTTGTTGCATCAATATAACCTGAGAACAGCAACTGGAAGCAGCAACATACTCAGCTTCCGCAATGGAGGTAGACACGGTTGTCTGTTTCTTGCATTGCCAAGAGACGAGGCGATCTCCTAATGTGACACCCCGTAAATTCCAGGTCAACTTATTAATTATTTAAATGTTTATTTAAATGTGTTATGTACACATGGCACTAGAATTAGTTTAATTTAGTGTGACACGTGGCACGACAGTACGAACACTGACACATGAATAGATAATTCGATGAATTATTCGCAAACAGCACACCCGTGTCAAAACACACGAACGTTGGTGAACGTCTAACACATTGTGTAACACAGCACTTGAAAACCTCACGAAACACTCACATATTGAACTTGGAAGTTCAAACGAGGCCAAACGATGGTTCGTAAACGTGAAAACGGTGACGAACGGATCGAACCCATTAAAATAGGCTTATTGGGCTCTTCAGGGGCCCATCGCGGTACGCGATGGCCCAACAAGAAGCATCGTCGCGGTGCGTGACATGCATCGCGGGGGTTTGCCTCCCAAAATCCGTCGTGGTACGCGGAGATGAATTGGAAGCTCCATCGCGGTACGCGAAGCCGTCCAGTCGACAATATCTTTATAAAACCAAGACAATGATGCTTATACTATCTTTTCTCATCATTTCTCCGGCTGCAGACGTTATTTCCGACCAAACTCGTCTTCAACCTCCTGTTACCACCATTTTCCACCATTAGAGGTCACTTGGAAGCTCCACATTTGGAAGTTGAAGCTCATTTCTCGCTTGGAAGCTCGAAGGATCATCCCCACCACCTTGTTTGTCAAGGAACTTGCTGTCCAGAAGCACCTAGGAGCCCTCTAGCTCGATTTCATAACCATCTCAAGATCTTTGGAGCTCTAAAAGGTAGCCACACATCTCTTGTAGCTTAAAAACACTCACAAGCACACATGCATGGCTTAAAACCCACATGCAAGCACCATGGCACCACATGCACGAGATTATAATCTGGGTTTGTTAGTTTTAAGGCGTTCTATGATGATCTATGATGTTTAGATTGAGTTTGGTGATGATCTATGATGATGGGTATTGATAAAACTTATGATTTGTATGCAACATGTTGAAATATTACATGCATGAATGATCCATGAGTATTGGAATAATTTTGAGTATATAGAAATGTTTCTTGATGATATTGGAATAGGATTACATGGCTAGATGATGTTGAAAGGATTAAAAAGATGATTTTTGACAAACTTTCTATTATTAGTAACTTTTTATTGGCAAAATGGTGATTTGGTGACAATGATGATCATGCATGTGTATGAGAATGTTGTTGGAATGTATTTAGGATGATATTGAATGAGATTTAGATGGTGGTTATAGTCATTTTTGACATAGTTACCATATTTAGTAACTTTGTTGATAAAATGTTGTAAGATGATGATTTGGGCTATGTTAGCATGTTTAAATGATGTTAAATGGTTTATTTGGATGATTTATGATGTAAAAATGGATTAGAATGGTTTAGACTAATCATTTCTATGAAAAATGACATAGTTACTATTTATAGTAACTTTATTTTTACAAAAACCGACTTAGGAAGATCTTGAATGATTTGAGTATGCTAAATGGCTTCTTATGTTGTAACATGATGATTAGATGCTAAGTTAGATGGTTTTCGATGTCACGTATGCTATAAATGGAAACTTTCCATGTTAAGAAACTTTTGTGTGCTGACATGTTATAAACGACCTATGTGACTTCGTATGATAATGTGTTATGTGTTAACATGATCACGTAGGACTAATGAGCATGCTAGAACTATAAAACCGTTATGCTTTGTGAACTTTCCATAAATGGAAACTTACTATAAATAGTAAGTTGTCCATATACGCGACTTGCGCAGCACACGACGAGCACTTACACCATTGTTACACTATTCACAACCGTCACACGGTTCACCAACGGGTCGTTGACTTGACATGGTCAACTTTGGTCAAACACAGTCAAACACGGTCAATGTGGACCAACACGGTCAAACACGGTCAATGTGGACTAACACGAGCAAACACGGTCATTGTGGACCGACACGGACAAACATGAACAACCAAGGGTTGTTGGGCACAAACACGCGCACTAACACATACACTAGCACGGTCACTTACACAAACTCACGTACGATATACGATATAGGTTGCCGGTGACCGACACACGATCTACGCAGGAGCTTACGCTTGATTTACACTTTCATCACTAAGGTGAGTTTACGGCCCCTCTTTACTCTTTTCAAATGCTTTTAATAGGGGGAGAATACTAGTTGCATCGAGTCAAACAATTTTACTATTACAAACATTTTTTATTGTGTATGCTGGTTTATTGGACAAACATTAAGTGTTGAACTCGTAACAAGTCCTCACAAAGTCTTACCGTTAATGAATGAACAACGTGGTAGATTTGGATGGATCCATTAGGGTATGACCAACCCCATGGGGCACAATGTTGACTAGATGTCATAACCCGTGCAAACTTTGACCTAATTTCTTGTGTGTACGAGACACAGTGGAGGCAAGTACAAACATGTCTAGTTCGGTAGTGACACACTGACACTTGGAGCCTAGGGCTCGGTACTAACATTTGATAAACAGCATGACACACTTTTATTACTATATGTATATCAAAACCTGTGAACTCACCAACCATTGTGTTGACACTTTTTTAAACTTGTATTCTCAGGTAACTAACAAGCTATGGATAGCAGGAATGCACACCTTAAGGGACGAGCATTAGGAACCGCATGCATTTCTGTCTTATCATTTGAAAAAAATTTTATTTATGTTATTTATTGTTACAATGTAGTGTCTGACAATTTCTGATTCCACTACATTTGTTAAACTCGTTTTATTCCGCTGCAATTATGATTTTGTATTCCGCTGCAAACTATTTTGATTAAGTGTGTGTGTCAAACATTGTATTTGTAAACGCATATAGAGGTGTCTATATGACCTTGAGCTGTGATTCTGGCCACGTCACACCCACGTGGACGGACACCACGTGTGCGAATTTGGGGGTGTGACACCTAAGTATTGACATCCTCCTGTGGTTGATTTCTTATCTAAGTTGCAACCACCAAAATCTCTGTCAGAGTAAGCATATAAATGAAACTCAGAGTTCTTAGGATACCACAAGCTGAGACGCGGTTTCCTGACTTGGTAGCGAAAGATCCTTTTGACAGCAATCAGGTGAGAGGCCTACGGATTAGCTTGATATCTGGCACACTGATATATAGACAACATGATGTCTGGTCGGCTAGGGGTAAGGTACATCAATGAGCCAATCATCGAACGGTAAAGGTGCTGATCAACATCTTCACCATTAGAATCCGAAGTTAAGACGGGACGAGCAACCATAGGAGTGGATGTAGGTATCGATTCCAGAATATTGAACTTTGTGAGAATATCAGTAACATATTTTCCTTGATGAATCAGCACACCCTTAGGATCCTGCTTTACCTGGAGACCCAAAAAGAAGAACATCTCCCCCATCGCACTCATCTTAAACTTCTTGTTCATCAGAGCCTCGAATTCTCTTCATAGCACCGAGCTCGTGGAACCAAAAATAATGTCGTCCACATAGATTTGGACGAGAATCAAATCATCCTTATCCTAGCGAACAAACAGTGTATGATCAATGGCTCCACGAGTATATCCATTAGCAAGCAGATGATCTGTATGTGTTGCATACCACGCTTGAGGTGCTTGATGAAGACCATAAAGGGCTTTGTCTAACTTGTAGACATGGTCGGGATATTGCGAATCCTCGAACCCAGGAGGCTGACATACATAGATTTCTTCTTTGACATTTCCATACAAGAAGGCAGTCTTCACATCCATTTGATAAACAGTGAAGTTCATGTTGGAGGCATAGGCCAAGAAGATCCGTATAGCTTCAAGTTTTGCGACCGGTGCAAAGACTTCTTCATAGTCGATCCCCTCCTATTGGTATAAGCCCTTAACTACCAACCTTGGTTTATTTCTAATGATGACACCCAAATCATCACGTTTGTTTCCGAAGACCCAACCTGTTCCAATTGGCAGTTTCCTCTTGGGTAATGGAACCAGATTCCACACCTTGAGCTTCTGAAACTGCATCAATTCTTCCTGCATCGCCTCGACCCAACTTGACTCCTTAAGAGCCATCTTGACATTCTTGGGTTCGACCTGCAAAATAAAACAGGAATACAAACAAGAATTAATTGGACCCGATTGACTTCGTGTGATAATTCCTTCAGGCAAGGAGTTCTGAGCTGGAATAGTTCGGCTCCAGGTGAGAACGCCTTCTGAAAGAGGTCCAATAATATTTTCCACTGAATGATTCTTGTTGATGCTTAGATTTGGCACTTCCTCCACACAGTGTTCCTTAGGGATGTGGTCTAAGAACAGTGGATTGTCAAAAGTTTGGTGGGAAGAAGATGATGCTTGATCTGTCTCTGGAATTGGCTGAACTTATTGAGAAGTATTCGGACCTGATGGGATGACTTCATTGATCGGGGTTGGCTGAACTGGAGGAGCCCGATCATACATGCCTGGTGGGGCAACCGTCAAAAGTTTGGAATCACATGGAACGTAGTCAAACCGGTAGTCTACGTCATCACCATTGTAAAAGTTGTTAGATGGCTTAGATGGTTCTGCACTCTCTGATGAAGTGTTGAAAGGCTCAAAAGTAAAATCAAACTGAAATAACCAGTTTGGACCGGAACCGGCATCGGTGTTGTTCATCTCTTGCCAATCGATATAGTATGACTCCACAATCATCCGGGTCTTCTTGTTGTATACCCGGAAGGCAGCTTTCTCTGATGAATAGCCCACAAAGTAATACTCATCAGCCTTGTCATCAAACATATGATTCGGCTCAGTATGGAGGAGAGTGCACGGACACCCAAACGACTTGAAATGACCAACCTTTGGCTTTTGATTGAAGAAAATCTCATAGGGAGTCTTCAGATGGCGTTTGTTCAACAGTGCTTGGTTTTGAACATAACAAGCTATGTTAACATCTTCAGCCAAGAAGAATATTGGCAGTTTGTACTCTGACAGCATGGTCCATGCAGCTTCGATAAGCGTTCTATTCCTTTTTTCAGCAACTCCATTTTGCTGAGGTGTACGAGCTACACTATACTGCCGAGCAATTCCCTTCTCATCACAGAAATCAATAAGTGTCTGATTTCAAAACTCAGTGCCATTCTCAGTTCTGATCACCTTAACCTTTAGATTTTTCTGATTTTCAATCAGGGTGATAAACTTCTTCAGAATCTCTGGGGTTTCATCTTTCTTGGCTAGAAAGAACACCCAATTAAATCTGGAGTAATCATCTGTCACAATGAGACAGTATGACTTCTTCCCGATGATCATTACGTTGACTGGTCCAAAGAGATCCATGTGCAGAAGTTGCAGAATTGATGAGATTGAGTTGAACAATTTGGGCTTGTAAGGTCTCTTGTGTTGCTTCCCCTTGGCACACGCGATGCACTTCTCAATTGTGGAGAAGTCTTTAGAAGGTAAGCCAATAACATGATCTCCCTTAGCTAATTGATTGAGATTCTTCAGGTTGACGTGACCCAGTCGGCAATGCCAAAGCAGACAGTCATTCTTTCGTGCCTTTGAAAACAAAAAGGTGTTCTTAGTGAATGAATCTGAATTCATATTGATGATGTAGGCATTCTTGATTCTCAGAGTCCTCATCAAGATCCACTTCTCTGGCACGACAAATCCGGGCTTTAGAATGAGACACTCCTTGTTTGTGAAGTGTGTTGAAAAACTCTTGTCACAGATTTGAGAAACACTTAATAAGCTGTGATTAAGTTCTTCAACATAGTAGACATCCTCAAAACTTAGAGTTCCATTGGTGACTGTGCCCTTCATGCTTATCTTCCATCCCTTGTCTCCGGCAAATGAGACGTATCCTCCATTGAAAGGTGTGACTTCATGTAACTGAGAGAAATCCCTAGTCATATGCCGGGAGCAGCCACTATCCACATACCAAACATTTTTTAGCTTATTTGGCCGTCCCTACATCACACACAATCAATGAGAAATGGGTACCCAAACCATAACATATTTAGGTACAGGTGGAACAATGGGTCCTTTCTTGATAACCCCTTTGGGCATGACTGATTTGGCCCTGATAATTTTGGGCCTTGCACCACTGCCATGATCAATTGGTTTTAAAGGTGGTTTCACTGGTGGTTTATTCTTCCACTGTGGTTTGCTTTTAGTTTTAGAAACCTTTGATTTTTGTTTAAGAAAACCAGATTGATTTTGTTTTATTGGTTTGGCCTTCTTGACAGTGGGAATATTCTGAGGTACCTTATGAGGTTTCACCCTAGGCTTGGAGGATTGGTCAGTCCTCATTGATCTTTTGGTAGGTTTGGCCTTGGGTATGACCTTCTGATTCTTCCAATAGAAGAATTCAGTAGGTCGGTGCAGACAGTTTCTGGCAATGTGGCCTGGTCTACCACATGCAAAGCAACATACCTTTTCATGAAATTCTTTTTGGTCAACGGCTTTGCATCACAATCACCATGACTAGAGGAAGTACTTGTAGAGGCTTGTTCCAATGACCCGGTTGGAACAAAAGGTTCAAAGTTAGGGTTTAACTTTGAACCCGCATCTTTGGTGATTGTGGAATGAGCCATGTTCACCTGCTTTAAAGGAGAAGAAATTAATTCTAAAACATTATCATTTTTAACAAAAGTAGAATTAAAATTCTTAAAAGTATCATTTGGTTTGATTTTAATTTCATCAAATCTTCCTACAAAATAAGTTTTTGGAATGAAATGTGATTTGCTAGATGATGTTGAACATTCTATGCTCCTCTCAACGCTTGTTTCTTCATGCGTCTCCCACAGGCCTGTATCATTTGAACTATCTGCACACACCTCAGAATCATCAGAAACAAACATGGGGTCAAATGTAAGTGAAACTGGTTAAGTGGGAAACTCAAAAGCATGATCAGATTGTAAAGCCAAGTCATCAACTGATGTGTTGATTCTGGGCATGCTTGAGTAATTATGGTTAAAAGGAGGCTCACATTCCTTATAACCAAGACCCTTACCCCTTTTCTCCCGATACTGAATACTGACCATATCTTCTAAAACGTTGCTTGCGTAGTCATATTTTTCACATCTGACTGAGGTTTTAAAAAGTTGAATTTTAATCTGTTCTAGTTCAGAAGTGAGCCCATCAATTTTGCGTCTAGCATCTCGATAATTTGACTCTGTCACTTATAAGTTCTTTCAATCTTGAAATATCACGACCCTCAGCCTCAAGTTTTCTTTTAAAAATGGCTTCATTTTTTAGAAACTCAGAGTTAAAATATTTCAGTTTAGTGACCTCTTTGATTAGTGTTTCATTATAAGAACGGTACTTAAATACCTTCCCAATGCAAGAAGTGGAGCAAAGATTTTCAGGTACCTCATTGTGCTTTTCATCCACCTCTGCCATAAATGCGTGGCTCAGGGTCATCTCTAGCTCTTGTACTTGATCACTCCCATCATAGGAGTCGGTTTCCTAAGTCACCACAACCTTGGATGCGCTAGCACCTCCCCTATCAGAAGCTTTCTCATCAGGCTTCTTTTCTTCCTCCTTCACTATTTCGGCTGCTTACACTCCCTTGCAAAGTGACCCGACTGGTCACAGTTGTAGCACCACAGCTTTGACTTGTCAAATCCCAGCTTCTTCCCTAGCTTGTTTTCAAAATTGTTTCTCCCATACCTTTTGATGAACTTTTTGGCACGAAAGGCTGCCATGGCCATTTGCCAAGATGTCGCACCCCGCCGGATGGGGCAAGACGAAAGATTGGTAAAACACTTAAATAAGTAGGACTAAGATAACTTAATCATCAACTAGTACAAAATAGTCTTAACAATTGTCTTAAAACCAAAAGTGGGCATGAACAACCCAATATCATAATGTCTGTATTCATAACAAAACAGATGAAGTTTAAATCTAGTTCCTAGGCAGCGGAAATAATAAAGCAAGTCTCTAAGATAGACTCCAAAGTGTTAGGCACCAAAAGCTTCCCTTCTACATCTCTTTCTTAGTTTAACGTCCTGAAATACATGCTTAAAAGAGTTTGGGTCAGCATAAAGCTGGTGAGCTCGAGCAGTTAAAAACATTTAATAAGTAAACAGTTTGTATTCTTTGTAATAAACAAAGATAACAATAGTTTGTTTGTTCGTGTACAATGTTCAAGTCGCACAGCCAATCCTGCACCACCCATATGATCTCGCAACAAGACCATATGCCGGCGTTCCGTCCCTGCGTAGTTCATTCCCCATTAATGAACTAAATAAAATAGTTAGTAATTATGCCACAACGATTTGCCAATCTCAGTGGGGAGACCACTGTGTGTGAGGGTTTCTCAGATAGCGCTACCCATAATACTAATGGCCCCAACTAGGGTTAATGGTGTGCTCTAAAGAAGGGACAACAATATGGGAAGTAACAAGTCTCAAATATTAGTACACATAAAAAGTTTTAGTAGCATGTATTTCATCCCAAAACATAGTAAAGAAGGGAAAGGTTTGCACGAAAACTCACCGAGGTTACGGTTTGCAAACAATGTTGTGATCAGTTGAGTGTTCCACGTGGTTGCCTTTACAAGATAGGTGTATACCTATGTTTAAACGTTTTGCTAAGATTAGACTTAGTTGCTAGTATCATTGTGCTCTATGCATAGCGTCATACTCTACTCAGGCCCAGTTAAGATGTTTTGTAAGTTATATCATTTACGTAACATCTTGTATTTACGCAATTAGATTTTTTAACATGGTTATTGTATACAAATACTAATAATTAATAAACTAGATAGGTTAACAATTGAGCTTTAAGTTATTTTTACATGTAAAATTACCATAGGGCCTGTTGGGCCCGTCAAGACGTTTAAAGCCCAACAATACGTTTATAAATCATAATTTGTCCAAATACGTATATACTAGTTCAAATATTCAAAATAGACTATTTATCAATAAATCTATTGATTAGAAATACCTCATTTTACTTAGTGGGCTAATTGGGCCGGTAACGCCCAAAACGCGGTTTTTATCCATTTTAAATAAATAGTTTAAGCCCATAAGTTTTAGAAATTATATTTTCATTATATATAAAATATATTAAGTATAATATTCTGGTCTAAATAGTTATTGGCTTGTATATATATAAAAACCCGTTTTTACGCATTTCTCGTGTCGGTTATGCGCGAAGTTTCGCTTTTAAAGAGTCTTTCGTATTTCCTATCATCCCAAATATTTTTATAACATTATTTTATATATTTTTACTTGTATATATTCTGTAATATTTCAAAAATAAGTTATAGCCCAAGACTATGCGATTTAACAATTTAAAGACGTCGGTTTCGTAGCTAGTTTAGCATAAAATACGTTGTTAGTCATTTTAATCACCATAACTCATCAAAATATGATATAATGCATTATTTATCATAAATAAACTTATAAAATTTCCAGAATTTAAATATGCACAAAAATAAACCGTTTTAGTAGTTTTGAACACGTCGGTTCGGTAATACAACGATTTTAAGCTTAAACCATGTTAGGGATGTCTTATAAAACATATTTAAATTATTTTTAACATAATTAAAGATGTTTTTAACTTCTGGAATGTTTGAAGTCATGCATGTACGGTTTGTGTCGGTTTTTGAGATTTTAACGCGTTATGTCCGTTTTTAACGTACAAGACGTTGCATGCATTATGTTACATTTTATGTTCAGATACTTTGACTCATCTTAAGTCATACTACATGTGTTTTATATGTTATATATGTTCATGTGCTAATACAAGTGTTAAATGCAAACTATGCAAATAAAGCATAACTAAACTAGTTGAATGAATACCCTTAACGAAGTTGCTTTGCCTTGACCGGTGCTCAACCAATCCTAGGTGTGAGGCTGCTGTATCCAGAGGGTTTTAGGGCTGTAAATGTGGTTAACAAAAGTGTATTGGGTTTAGATGAAGTGAAGGTGCAAAGGTGAAGGAATTAGTGCTCAAAAACTAAGTTTAGGCACATGCAACCTCCATGCATGTGTGTTTTTTGACCAAGATTTTATACCAACAAATTTTGTTAGTTTAAAACATTTATTTTTACTGCCAAAACAATTTATTAATAATGGTCAACAAGAAGTAGTGATCAAAATACATAGTTGTTGTTTTTAAGACTCAAAAACTCGTCTTTTTGTACATGCAACCTTGTTGCATGTAAGAGTTTTAACAATGGCTTCAAAACCACGAAATTTTGGATGTTAAATGGTCTTTATTTTCTGTTTAAAAATAGGTCTTGGTCATAGATTTGAAAGAGTATATGATAGTGTGCAAAAACATTAATAAAAGTGAGTTTTTGATTTTAAAATGTAAGATTTGTACCTAGTTCTTGAAGGATAATGAAGAGAGATGGATTATTAGATGGTAGGACCTGAAAATGATAACAAAGAATCTTATATGAGGAGTTGTTGCAAGTATTTGAGTTCAAAAGTTCATGAATCAAGGAAGAAGGAAGATGCAAGCCTTTGCATGTAATGTTGCTGCACTTGTTCCACGTTTGCAAGGACTTTAAGCTTAGTTATGGGTCTCAAAAGCTCCTGGGATTTTTACCAAACAAATTAAATTGAAGTCCAAGAAGATCAAAAAAAGAATGAGGTGATTTGGAGTTTATTTGGTACCTTAACCGTGATGAAGAAGTGAAGATAGCAAAGCTGGTCGGTTTCTGCGCACCTGAGTTTAGAAGGTTGTTTGGAGGTCGAAATCTTGATGAAAACGAGTGATACCAGTTGGGAATTTTCTGGAGGAAGTTGAAGTTGATTATGGAAAAAGAATGGAGTGATTTCGTGAAGTATGGAACGAGTTATAGCTGTTGGAAGTTGACAGCTGAATGCTGTCAAAAAGCAGAAAAGTAAAGTGTATTGGGAAGAGATAGAGAAGGAGGGAGTGTGTGGATTGGGCATGAGGGGTGGTGTGTTTGAATGTGGATATTTGTTTGTTAGTGTGCATGGCATCTTTTGCATGCATGTGTGTGTTATATGTATGAATACTTGTATGTGTATACATATGAATGCAAGTATGTATGTATAGATTTCATACTCATGCATGCATGTGTGTATCATGCATATATATATATTTATGTTTTATATTTGTTTGATTGTTTTGTATACATATGTACTTGTATTTGTTTACATGCGTATGAATAAATGCATGTATGCGTGTATTTTGTGTATATATATACATATATATAAACATTGCTTGTCTATACATATATATACGCGTCCATATATATATAAATGTTGCATGTCTATGTGTATATATATATATATATTATATTTTTATTACAATTAATTATGTGTGTAATTTTATGTGTATGATTTTAGTAATTTATATATACACTCTTGTATAAAATAATTTTGTTGGCATTGTATTTACCAATTGTCGTAATTAAATTGTTAAGGTGTTTGGGCTGAGTAAAGTGACTTTCAATTAACCGTCTAATGTCGATTCGAATCCCTTTCTTGTTTGGTTCTAAGTTCGTTATTCAAAATAACATATTCCTTTAATAGATCCATAGGATATCGAATACATTTCTAACGTAGCAATTAACTTACGAAATAGTGAATTCCACTTCCATACGTTCAACTTCATTAATCGGACAATACTTTTCCATTATTAGACTCTTGAATTCCTTCCATGTCATCCTATTCGTTGCATCTCTTCCTTTCGTTTCTAGCACCATTTTCCACCAGAATAAAGCTTCATCTTTCAACGAGTGTGACGCAAATCTTACTTTGTTTTCATCCTTGCAATCACTGATATCCAACACAGCTGCCATTTCTTCTAGCCATTTTATAGCTCCTGAAGCTCCTTCATTTCCTGTGAAGTTAGCTGGATCACAGGATTTGAACATCTTGTGGTTACACTCCTTTCTTTTATCAATCGTTTCTTCCTCATTTTGTGGCTTTTTCCCGTCGTTCGTCTCAGCTGCTTTGTATTTTGCCATTGCCGCCGCAACTCGTTCTTCAATTATCTTTTTTAGTTTTTCATCACGTGGTTCATGAGTGTGGGTTTCAGATTTCTCGTCATGCACTGTGTGAACAGATCCTTCAGCAATTGGTTTAATTATCACAGGTGCTGAAGCCGTTGCTTTCTTGGTTTGTTGTTTCTTAGGCGCCATCGTTCTATATATATATACCAAGTATTGGTAAGTTAGCACAACCATTTGCATCCATCTAAAACATTTATATTTATGTCACAATAGTAGTTATTAGCAAAGTAACATATCATAATGTTCTAATCTCCCTAGATCAAAGTCAAAGTACTTATGTCTTTCGGTTAAAGCCTAGAAAGTTCAAATACTTATTCTAAACTTCCTAATTCGCTAAAACCTTTGGCTCTGATACCAATCTGTCGCACCCCGCCGGATGGGGCAAGACGAAAGATTGGTAAAACACTTAAATAAGTAGGACTAAGATAACTTAATCATCAACTAGTACAAAATAGTCTTAACAATTGTCTTAAAACCAAAAGTGGGCATGAACAACCCAATATCATAATGTCTGTATTCATAACAAAACAGATGAAGTTTAAATCTAGTTCCTAGGCAGCGGAAATAATAAAGCAAGTCTCTAAGATAGACTCCAAAGTGTTAGGCACCAAAAGCTTCCCTTCTACATCTCTTTCTTAGTTTAACGTCCTGAAATACATGCTTAAAAGAGTTTGGGTCAGCATAAAGCTGGTGAGCTCGAGCAGTTAAAAACATTTAATAAGTAAACAGTTTGTATTCTTTGTAATAAACAAAGATAACAATAGTTTGTTTGTTCGTGTACAATGTTCAAGTCGCACAACCAATCCTGCACCACCCATATGATCTCGCAACAAGACCATATGCCGGCGTTCCGTCCCTGCGTAGTTCATTCCCCCTTAATGAACTAAATAAAATAGTTAGTAATTATGCCACAACGATTTGCCAATCTCAGTGGGGAGACCACTGTGTGTGAGGGTTTCTCAGATAGCGCTACCCATAATACTAATGGCCCCAACTAGGGTTAATGGTGTGCTCTAAAGAAGGGACAACAATATGGGAAGTAACAAGTCTCAAATATTAGTACACATAAAAAGTTTTAGTAGCATGTATTTCATCCCAAAACATAGTAAAGAAGGGAAAGGTTTGCACGAAAACTCACCGAGGTTACGGTTTGCAAACAATGTTGTGATCAGTTGAGTGTTCCACGTGGTTGCCTTTACAAGATAGGTGTATACCTATGTTTAAACGTTTTGCTAAGATTAGACTTAGTTGCTAGTATCATTGTGCTCTATGCATAGCGTCATACTCTACTCAGGCCCAGTTAAGATGTTTTGTAAGTTATATCATTTACGTAACATCTTGTATTTACGCAATTAGATTTTTTAACATGGTTATTGTATACAAATACTAATAATTAATAAACTAGATAGGTTAACAATTGGGCTTTAAGTTATTTTTACATGTAAAATTACCATAGGGCCTGTTGGGCCCGTCAAGACGTTTAAAGCCCAACAATACGTTTATAAATCATAATTTGTCCAAATACGTATATACTAGTTCAAATATTCAAAATAGACTATTTATCAATAAATCTATTGATTAGAAATACCTCATTTTACTTAGTGGGCTAATTGGGCCGGTAACGCCCAAAACGCGGTTTTTATCCATTTTAAATAAATAGTTTAAGCCCATAAGTTTTAGAAATTATATTTTCATTATATATAAAATATATTAAGTATAATATTCTGGTCTAAATAGTTATTGGCTTGTATATATATAAAAACCCGTTTTTACGCATTTCTCGTGTCGGTTATGCACGAAGTTTCGCTTTTAAAGAGTCTTTCGTATTTCCTATCATCCCAAATATTTTTATAACATTATTTTATATATTTTTACTTGTATATATTATGTAATATTTCAAAAATAAGTTATAGCCCAAGACTATGCGATTTAACAATTTAAAGACGTCGGTTTCGTAGCTAGTTTTGCATAAAATACGTTGTTAGTCATTTTAATCACCATAACTCATCAAAATATGATATAATGCATTATTTATCATAAATAAACTTATAAAATTTCCAGAATTTAAATATGCACAAAAATAAACCGTTTTAGTAGTTTTGAACACGTCGGTTCGGTAATACAACGATTTTAAGCTTAAACCATGTTAGGGATGTCTTATAAAACATATTTAAATTATTTTTAACATAATTAAAGATGTTTTTAACTTCTGGAATGTTTGAAGTCATGCATGTACGGTTTGTGTCGGTTTTTGAGATTTTAACGCGTTATGTCCGTTTTTAACGTACAAGACGTTGCATGC
This sequence comes from Mikania micrantha, assembly GCA_009363875.1. Classification (NCBI taxonomy): domain Eukaryota; kingdom Viridiplantae; phylum Streptophyta; class Magnoliopsida; order Asterales; family Asteraceae; genus Mikania; species Mikania micrantha. Next base: position 2,281,942 of record CM018684.1, read on the forward strand.
ATTATGTTACATTTTATGTTCAGATACTTTGATTCATCTTAAGTCATACTACATGTGTTTTATATGTTATATATGTTCATGTGCTAATACAAGTGTTAAATGCAAACTATGCAAGTAAAGCATAACTAAACTAGTTGAATGAATACCCTTAACGAAGTTGCTTTGCCTTGACCGGTGCTCAACCAATCCTAGGTGTGAGGCTGCTGTATCCAGAGGGTTTTAGGGCTGTAAATGTGGTTAACAAAAGTGTATTGGGTTTAGATGAAGTGAAGGTGCAAAGGTGAAGGAATTAGTGCTCAAAAACTAAGTTTAGGCACATGCAACCTCCATGCATGTGTGTTTTTTGACCAAGATTTTATACCAACAAATTTTTTTAGTTTAAAACATTTATTTTTACTGCCAAAACAATTTATTAATCATGGTCAACAAGAAGTAGTGCTAAAAATACATAGTTGTTGTTTTTAAGACTCAAAAACTCGTCTTTTTGTACATGCAACCTTGTTGCATGTAAGAGTTTTAACAATGGCTTCAAAACCACGAAATTTTGGATGTTAAATGGTCTTTATTTTCTGTTTAAAAATAGGTCTTGGTCATAGATTTGAAAGAGTATATGATAGTGTGCAAAAACATTAATAAAAGTGAGTTTTTGATTTTAAAATGTAGGATTTGTACCTAGTTCTTGAAGGATAATGAAGAGAGATGGATTATTAGATGGTAGGACCTGAAAATGATAACAAAGAATCTTATATGAGGAGTTGTTGCAAGTATTTGAGTTCAAAAGTTCATGAATCAAGGAAGAAGGAAGATGCAAGCCTTTGCATGTAATGTTGCTGCACTTGTTCCACGTTTGCAAGGACTTTAAGCTTAGTTATGGGTCTCAAAAGCTCCTGGGATTTTTACCAAACAAATTAAATTGAAGTCCAAGAAGATCAAAAAAAGAATGAGGTGATTTGGAGTTTATTTGGTACCTTAACCGTGATGAAGAAGTGAAGATAGCAAAGCTGGTCGGTTTCTGCGCACCTGAGTTTAGAAGGTTGTTTGGAGGTCGAAATCTTGATGAAAACGAGTGATACCAGTTGGGAATTTTCTGGAGGAAGTTGAAGTTGATTATGGAAAAAGAATGGAGTGATTTCGTGAAGTATGGAACGAGTTATAGCTGTTGGAAGTTGACAGCTGAATGCTGTCAAAAAGCAGAAAAGTAAAGTGTATTGGGAAGAGATAGAGAAGGAGGGAGTGTGTGGATTGGGCATGAGGGGTGGTGTGTTTGAATGTGGATATTTGTTTGTTAGTGTGCATGGCATCTTTTGCATGCATGTGTGTGTTATATGTATGAATACTTGTATGTGTATACATATGAATGCAAGTATGTATGTATAGATTTCATACTCATGCATGCATGTGTGTATCATGCATATATATATATTTATGTTTTATATTTGTTTGATTGTTTTGTATACATATGTACTTGTATTTGTTTACATGCGTATGAATAAATGCATGTATGCGTGTATTTTGTGTATATATATACATATATATAAACATTGCTTGTCTATACATATATATACGCGTCCATATATATATATATAAATGTTGCATGTCTATGTGTATATATATATATATTATATTTTTATTACAATTAATTATGTGTGTAATTTTATGTGTATGATTTTAGTAATTTATATATACACTCTTGTATAAAATAATTATGTTGGCATTGTATTTACCAATTGTCGTAATTAAATTGTTAAGGTGTTTGGGCCGAGTAAAGTGACTTTCAATTAACCGTCTAATGTCGATTCGAATCCCTTTTGTGTTTGGTTCTAAGTTTGTTATTCGAAATAATATATTCCTTTAATTGATCCATAGGATATCGAATACATTTCTAACTTAGAAATTAACTTACGAAATATTCTAGACGATTTAATTAATAATAAAGGTTCAAATTGGACCTGAATTTTCGAGGTTGTTACACAAGAGATATCCATTTCTTCTACGTCAGCTAGGTTAATCTGCTCCAGGTGTTCTTGAGTAAGATTGGCCGGTTCCAACTCTCCAGCAATAAAAGCATTGTAACTGTTCATGAAGCCTTTGAACAACAACAAATTTTCTTCACTTTCTGGACTGACCTTGGGTGCTGAACTGACTTGCCCTGAAGAAAGGAATGAAGTCTCAAACTGAACAGACTGAGATGAGGGGTTCTGGTATTGCTGAGACCTAGATGCTTGAAAATTGATGGCAGACAAGAGAGCAGCATTCTCTGATGTAGGAGTAATGCCCATAGAACTGGCATGATTGAGGGCTCTTTGTTTGTCATCCATGTCATAAGAGTTGATAATGGAGATCAACTCACTCAGAGAAGTATTATAAATGTCCTTTGTTCTCTTGATGGTAGTGCAGTTGGAATTCCAGTTATATGGTAATGAATTCAAGAGTTTTTTGTTGACTTCTCCCTTAGACATCTCAATTCCTGCACTGGTCATCTCAGTCATTAGATGAGTAAATCGATTCAATTGAGCTTCTAAGGACTCTCCTTTGACATGATTAAACATGTTGAATCGTTGCCTCAACATGTCCTTGCGACTTTCTCGCATGTCCTCATTCCCCTCAAATCTTTCCACCAAAGCATCCCAGGGTTGCTTAGCTGTCTAATGCTCCTTGAATCTGTGAGCCACGTCAGTTGACAGTGCCATTGTAATCGAGGCATAAGCCTTGTCATCCTTTTATTTCAAAAGAATGTCGTTTTCAGTGTATAACTCTGGGTCCTTGGGAATAACCCTGTTTAGCTCACTCTGGTACATAGGCACATACGGCCCCTCTTCAATCAACCTCCATAACTTTGGGTCCGTGTACTTGATAAAATATTGGAATCCGAATTTCCAATCTTGAAAGTTATCCCCTGACACGAGCCTAGGTGGCTTGGTTCCGTTGTCGATCTCATTGTCTAAGTTCCGAAGGTTAGACAGGTTGGTGAGGTTCTTGGATGCCATGACAACTAGAAAATTTTTCTAAGTATAGGTTCACGAAGTCCAAGCTATACTCGACACCCAAGTATCCGAAAGTTGTTCTCGAAACTTAAGTTCACGAAACTCCAGTGTACTCGAAGAACAAGTGTACTCAAAATCTTAGTGTACCCGAAATCCCTGTTGTGATAATTGCAGTTGAGAATTACGTCATTGGTGACGGGATCACATTTGGTCGTTCTAGAAATCCGCGTTGATTTGACGATTGAAATTACTACAGATCGATAGTATGCGAGAAATGATGAACGTGGGCGAAAACCGTGTGCAAAACGGAGTCCTGGATTGCCCGGAATCGAAAAACGAAGAAAAATTTCTAAGTGATGAACTCCTGGACTCGTCGCGGTACACGAAGGATAGGATGAGGGTCCTCCGCGGTACGCGATGCATGAAAAATATCTGAGATTCCCGGATTTCTTCGCGGTACGCGAAGGCGGTGGAATAAGTTGATCTTCTTTATCAGAACGCATGCAGATGTTTATTTTTAAAACTTCTCGAACACAGACGCTCAAACACACACAGCAGACGAACTTTTCACCATCAAATCACTATTTTCAAGCTTTCAAATCGTGTGGATCGCACCAGAGAACGTGTTTACAAGTCCTCATCGTTGTTTTAACCGCAGGAATCCGTCTGATTTGGTAATGATTCGTTTTTAACCTTCTAGTTTGATAATGATTGATTAGATCTTGATTTTGAACGTAATGACATAGTTAGGATTGTTGATTATTGCTTAGATGATGGATAGGATTGATTATAAACAAAGAACACGATGTTTTAACGGTTAAATCCTTGTTTTGATCCGTTATAATGCCCGGTTTGCATGAAATTATACCCATGATTATAATGGTTTAAACCATTTGATTATGACAATGTAGATGATTAGTTTGATTAATCTTTGAAATGCAAGGTTAAATCCAAGTGTTTCAAACTAATCACGATCATTAACATACTCATTGGAACGATTATCTGATGTTTATGATAACAGTCAGATTAGTATGTTAAACATGGTTATTATACCTATTCTAATACTACATTGTGATATTTCATGATATTTGGGTAATCAATAATAAGGATTAATCATTCCTAAGCCATTAAACCATCTAGAAACTGTTTTAGCATTATAATCAACAACATTAACTATTTGGTTAATCCTAGATTATTCTGATTAATCAAGAGTGTCATCAACCTTGTATCAGGAATCTAATTCAATGTAGGTTCCTACATTATCATACATTGTATGATACAATATCAAAATTAACTAATTAAATACTTAGTATCGGTTTGATGACTTGCAAAGCAATGTCTTTGACATTGAACGTTCAGAAAGATCTAATCAGTAAGTTAAAGCCTAAATAACTCATTAAATATAAATAAATGCAGAATCACCCCTTTATTATCAGTTTGGGAGATACTTTGCTACCTCTATATTATCATGTGAGTTTCGTACAACCCCTTTTCTTTTTACTCTTTTATAAACATCGGGGTAGCGCTGTAAAACTTTTCAGAACTATATGATATGTATCACTGTTATCTGAGTGATTTCATGTGATTGTTGAGAACTTGTGGATTTAATGGGATTTTGCCTGTAGAACAAGAACATTATCACAGAACTTGAAAGTCCTCATTACCGAACTGTATCTAGTGAACCCATGTGGGGCCGAACAGAAAACATTGATAGTACTATTGGCTGACAACCCATTTGCTGGGAGCTTGCAACTCCCCTTGGTGTAAATGTTTGTTATCTGTTTCTAGAACTTCTTAATGTGTTGTGATAGACATTAAGACAATGAGGCACCAAGATATTTATCGACGGGTAGTATCTTTATAGAACAAGAACAGAACGTTCGAAAGGAACTAGATACGGGTCCCATGGTTATCTTGAACAGAACATTTTGAGAACTTATAATTACATATAATATCATGTTGTGGAACTTGAACTGTATGATCTCACCAGCTTTGTGCTGACGTTTCAAATTTAAATCTTTTTGCAGGAAGACAGTGACCAACCGGTGAGGCAGCACTTTAAACACTTGTAATTAAATAAATGTAATAAACTTAGATTATATAATGTAATATTGGTTGTGATTACGACATCCTTGTAATGTATTTCTTTTAAGTTAATCTGTGTGCTTGTGATATCGGATCAAGTAAGTCACCCCTCATCTCGGAGACATCACCACTATGCTTCCGCAACCGTTTCAGTGACATCATAATGAGGTGACGAGAGGTGGGGGTGTGACACCTGTTGTACACGAAGGACCAATGTACTCGAAATCCCTGGTGTACTCGAAAGATCAATGTAGTCAAAATCCCAGTGTACTTGAACAACTATTGTACTCGAATTTCCAGCTATACTTGAACTCCCCAACTATACTCAAAAAACTGTTCTCGAAATTTTGAACTCGAAAATACTTCAAAAATTTTCACAGAAAAATTTCTCAAGGTTTAGGGTCCCAAATTTCAATAGCAGCTAGATGGTGAAGAGAAGAACAAGAAAGTATCGAACTTGCACTGAAAAGTTTGTACCTTGATGTAGAAAAGAGCTGAAAATCTCTGATATCAATTGTAGGTCCTGATCTTGTCAAGACTCGAGCTTTATGTCTCCATTCTGCATCAAAAGACTCTATAATGTGCGGAATACAAAATATAATCAATACGTCTAGAGACCACGCCTCGGGAATTCAACCCTAGAACAGTACAAAATACGTTTATACATACTATTCTAGGAGTACTCGAACCCTATACACGAAAATGGTTCGAGTACTTAAAAATCTACTGTACACAAAAATCACAAAATCAGGTCTTCAGCTCTTCTCTGGTTGACTGTCACACCCTGAGCCGGCGGGGTTGGATCAGAGTCCCCGTCGGGCGGAAGGTTCCCGGGGCGTGATATCGTGGATGATAATCATGATGATCAGATTGTTTACATAGCATCAATGTTTAAGAATAACTAAAGCACAATCAAATGATAACTAGGATTACAAAGTTAAATTACAACATCAAAGTTTAGCAATTTAACTAAGTAAACCTATCAAAAGAATCAAATGTTTATATCATGTATATGTACAAGATATCAAAAGTAATGTGTATCATCAACAAAAGATGTGCTTCCCAAAAGTCTACTAGGTCCTTTATCTGGGCAGCCTAGTATGCAATTCCTGAAGCCTTAGTTTAAACCTGTTCATCACCTGAGAATGCATGTAAGAAAACAAGTCAACACAATGGTTGGTGAGTTCATAAAGTTTATAAGTTTAAAATAGTTTCACAAACCTCCTTTGGTAAAACCTTAACCTCATTAACTCCACATGTAATATCCAAATCGGTATGCTTATATATAGGGCATATGTACGGTCGAACTTACCGCCCGCCCAGCCAACATCCCACCACATACTAATCCGGATATGACACTGTTGTTAATAATAATTAAGCATTTTACCTATCAATCAACCCATTCCTCATCAAAGTTTTTTTTTTCTGTTTCAAAGTTTACAAGTCTATAATGTTCACAAGTGTTAGTTTCAAAGTATGTTTATCAAGCATCATAGTTTCACACGCACATAGTTTAGCTGTCCCCAATCTCATGCGCGAGTACAAGCTCTGCACTAGCAGTCGTTTAGCAATTACGTAGCTCACGGATAGATACAAGCTCTGCACTAGCAGTCATTTAGCAATTATGTATCTCATGAATTAGTTAAGCTTAGTCTAGCAATTACGTATCTCCTATACAAGATACAAGCTCTGCACTACCAGTCGTTTAGCAATTACGTGTCTCTTATATAGATAATAGCTTAGCATCGTTATGGTTAAGTTTAGCAATTACATACCTCATATAAGCAGACAAAAGCTCTGGACTACCAGTCGTTTAGCAATTACATGTCTCTTATATAGATAATAGCTTAGCATCATTATGGTTAAGTTTAGCAATTACATACCTCATATAATCAGACAAAAGCTCTGGACTACCAGTCGTTTAGCAATTATGTATCTCATGAATTAGTTAAGCTTAGTGTAGCAATTACGTATCTCCTATACAAGATACAAGCTCTGCACTAGCAGTCGTTTAGCAATTACGTATCTCATACATAGACACAAGCCATGCATACACAAGTAATCCAGCAATTACATATCTCATATAAGCAGACAAAAGCTCTGGACTACCAGTCGTTTAGCAATTACATGTCTCTTATATAGATAATAGCTTAGCATCGTTATGGTTAAGTTTAGCAATTACATACCTCATATAAGCAGACAAAAGCTCTGGACTACCAGTCGTTTAGCAATTACATGTCTTTTATATAGATAATAGCTTAGCATCGTTATGGTTAAGTTTAGCAATTACATACCTCATATAAGCAGACAAAAGCTCTGGACTACCAGTCTTTTAGCAATTACATGTCTCTTATATAGATAATAGCTTAGCCTCGTTATGGTTAAGTTTTACAGGTATCTCAATCCATAGGTACAAGCTCTGGACTACCAGTCGTTTAGCAATTACATAGCCTATGATTAGATACATGTACAATGTTTCATGCGCAAGTAATAGTTTCAAGCATAAGGTTTTAAGTGTACACACAATGTCTCATCATGAATTCCATAGGTTTGCATTGAGTCTCATGTTTAAGCATATAGTTTTCTCAAGCATAAAGTCTCACGTTTAAGCGTATGGTTTCATAAGCATCAAGTATCATGTTTAAGTATATCGTTTCACAAGCATCTAGTCTCATAAGTATCCAACATATGGTTTCAAGCCTCAAGTTTAAAGTATAAGTTTCAAGTCTATTGCTTTTCAAAGTATACTAAGTTCCAAGCATAAGTTTCAACATAAGTATCATGTTTTTTGTTTAAAGCATTAAATAACATTTCAATAGTTTATGAAAATGTTTAACATGCTTCTCAGTCCCGAAGTAAAACTAATAAGTTTGAAAAGGGACAAATGAACTCACCTTATGTCCGTAGTGTTTGACTAGGGGCGGCAATTCTTGACACGACCCGCAACACGACCCGAACACGACACGGAAATAATCAAGTAATGGGTTGACAAGTATAACCCGTTTAAATAAACGGGTCGTGTTCGGGTTGACCCGTTTATTAATCAGGTCAGGTTCGGGTTGACCCATTTATAAACGGGTTGACCCATTAACCCGTTTAAAATTTCAAAAATATTTTTTTTATATTTTTTCTTTCTTGAAACATATATTTAGTTACTTTTGTTTTGATTATTTACATACTTTAATTGATCGAGTAACAAAATTATATTTTTTTCATTTACAAAAAAATGATTTTAATTTTTTTTCCAGTAAACTAGACCAACGAGTTTCTTTAATGTTTCTTACGTTATAATTATGATATACTTAATTATATGTTTAGTTATAATAATATTAATTTTTTTGTTAAAATAATATAATAACTATTTGTTACTCATAAACATCTACTAAACACGTAATTATTGACTTGTTTTCAATCAACAACCAATTACAATATGTAAATTTATTCGATTAATTTATATAAACGGGTTAAACGGGTCATATTCGGGTTGACCCGGATTTATGTCAATCCGGGTTAAGGTTGGAAACTTTGACACGAATAAATATATGGGTCAGGTTCGGGTTGCAAAATTCAACCCACCAACCCGCCAACCCGTAACCTGTTAACCCGCTAACCCGTCAACCCGACACGATTGACACCCCTATGTTTGACTAAGTAGAATAAGAATACGCTCGCTCTTTGTTTGCCCTTTGTTGTAATGTTCACGATCCTGTATTGATTTCATGATGTTGTAGTTTATAAGTATATGTTTATAAGAGTTTGTTGTGCGTGTAGATGTTAGTCCTAAAGTTGACTAACACTTACGAATATTGTTTGTTATCCGGCCCGAGATTCTATATGCTAAATAATATTGTGGTAAATCTCCTTGATTGTTAATAATTCCTTGAATTAATGTTTAACTCGTACTTCAAAGCTTTCTAGGTATTATGTTCAAGACTTTGTACCCTTTGCATTTTAACATCACTTTTATTGAAGTGATACTTCATGCATTTGTTACTATCGTTTCCAACGTCCATTTATGTGTTTGTCATCGCTTTTAGAATACCTTGGGCCGGATAACCTACTAGACATTTTATGGTGTTATTGAGCTTAAAAGTTATGTGTGTGGGCCGTAACCCAAAAGGTTTGGGCCTATCCAATATAATGGCCAATTCGAATATCCCTTGGGCCGAGAAGTACATGTGTTGGGCCAAAGGTTTATGTTGGGCCGGTTAAAGGAAAAGTCATGGGCCGAAGGCTTTGGGTCGAAACAAACAGATTGGGTTTTAGTTTGGGCCACGTTGGGTTTAGACCAAGTCGGCCACTTGGGCCCATTAACATAAACGTGGGCCGAAGTATGAAGCGTGGTTCATCATTTGGGCCAAAGAACCGGTCGGGCCTAAGGTCATTCGAACAACAAGGAATTTAATTGGGCTACGGTTGTTATTGGGTTACCAATCCAGCGAACCTTCTTAAGTTGGGTTAGCCAAGGTTCGTCTCAAGTGGTCAAGGGTTCGGTGGTGGTGACCGCATCAAGGGTTCGGCCAGAAGTGTAGAGGGTTCGGCGCCATATGGTTCGTGGTTAGAAATGGTTTGTGTTCATGGGGGTTCGCTGAAATTGATTTGGTTCGTAAGGTTCGTGATTAGCCGAGGGTTCGGCCAAGTGGGGAAGATGGTTCGGCTAAGTACACTAGACCAAGGTTTGTTCAAGATGTCCAGGTTCGGAGGTTATGGAGCCAAAGGGTTCGTCAGCCATTGGTTTGGGAGTGGCTAAGGGTTCGTGAATAGGTTGGTTGATATATAAGGTTCGTCACCACGACTCGAGAATGCAAGGTTCGTAGGTTAGAGGGTTCGGTCATGCATTCATGGGTTCGCGAGAGTGGTTGATGACCCAGCAGGTTCGACAGCATAACCAGGTTAGCCTAGGGTTCGCTGAGTTCGAAAAGGTTCGGCCGAGGTCTTCCAAGTTAATGATGAAGGTTCGGTGATGTCAAAGGTTCGGCCACCCTTGCAGGGTTCGGCCAAACCATTGTTGTAACCCGCAGCTCCCCATCATCATCGAATTAGGTGGTCTCAACTGGAACTAAACGATGTTGAGGAGTGAAGATCAACCCACGAAAGTGTATGTGTGCATGGATTAGGGTTTTCAGTAGGTTAGTTATGTGTGTGTCGGACCAAGGTGTACAAAACCCTATTTCCCGAATATTTAATGCTCAATACCTCGAAATCGGCTGTGAAATCCTACAGATCAGTTGTACTTTTGTGTAGAGGACGAGGAGAGCTTCGTTTAGACACCAAGATTGCGTGATTTCATCCACAAATGGATGAGATATGGAGCTTGAAAGATGAGTTCTTCCTAGAGAGAGAGAGAAGAACGACTTGGGTGTTTTAGTGAGAGAGGGTGTTGGTAGAAATGAATTAAATGAGATAACTTAGGGTTTATATACCCCGTGGGTGTTCGGGTTCGTTTCGATTGCTCGGTTCGTAATTTCGTCGCGTATCCGGCACGTGACGCGCTTTTTTGCGTAAAGAAAATAAAAGAGTTTATTTTAGGATGTTTTAGGATAACATTATCATTAGAAATTATTTGAAATATCGTTTAATAAATTTATTTGTCGAATTTCGTTATTTTTACGCGTTTCATTTATTGTTTCGCGATTTAATAAAATAGTTTAATTTAATTTATTTATGATGAGTTTCAAAATTGTAAAATAGGAAATATTATATTTCCTTAAATTTATGATCGTTCGTATCGTTATTCGTTTTCCTTTCGTCAGAACGCGTCGCCATCGCGCGTATTCGTTCGAATCGTCATTCGAACAAACACGTCGATGGTTTGGCTTTCTGATTCTTGTTTTCTACTGTTAAGTCATTATTTCAGAATGTTAAACTATCAGAATCATTTGTACAGATCGTCACCTATACGAATAATTCATCTGTTTAGCATTCCGTAACAATAACCGTTAAAGTTTCGTTTTGTTTAACCTCACATACGTATATACACAATAGTATCAAATCAAATTTCTGTGTTTCAACACTGTGTTGTCTGACATGTTTCTGACTTTTAAACCCTAAGGTTTCAGTCAGATTCAGACAATCGTATAATAGTTTCATGTTAATCAAAATGTATCAATAGTATAAACATAGTTTCACGCAATGTGTACCTGATTTACTGTTCAAGTTTACTGTTGCGATCACTGTTTCGGCACGCGTCTGGCACTGTTGTTACAGTCTCCCCTTGTTAGAGAAATTTCGTCCCGAAATTTAAGACGTGTTATTCTGTACGACTTCCTCGGCAAAGAGTTGGGGATACTTGTTCTTCATGTGATCTTCACGTTCCCAAGTAAACTCGGGTCCGTACCTTGAGTTCCAACGAACTTTAACGATAGGAATACGGCTTCGCCTCAGTTTCTTAACTTTGCGATCCATAATTTCTAAAGGTTCTTCAACAAAACGTAAGTTTTCATCCAATTGAATTTCCTCAACCGGTATGATAAGAGTTTCAACAGCAAGGCATTTCTTCAAGTTTGAGACGTGAAACACATCATGTACACCACTAAGTTCATCCGGTAAGCTTAATCTGTACGCCACAGGACCAATGCGTTCGATGATCTCGAACGGTCCGACGTATCGTGGTGTTAGTTTGCCTTTCTTTGCAAAACGAACTACACCCTTCCACGGAGAAACCTTCAACATGACACGGTCTCCCACTTGGAATTCCAACGGCTTGCGCCGTTTATCGGCATAGCTCTTTTGTCTGCTTCGTGTTGCTTGTAGTCTTTGTTGTATCTGAGCAATCTTGTCTGTAGTTTCTTGAATAAGTTCTGGCCCTGTTATTCGATTATCTCCCACTTCCGACCAACAGATCGGTGATCGACATTTTTGACCATAAAGAGCCTCGAATAGGGCACAACCAATACTGCTGTGATAACTGTTTTTGTAAGAGAACTCGATTAGTGGCAAATGAGAATCCCAATTACCACCGAAGTCTAGAACACAAGTTCTTAACATGTCCTCCAGGGTTTGTATAGTACGTTCGCTTTGACCATCCGTTTGTGGATGATAAGCTGTACTTAAGTTTAATTGCGTCCCCAGAGATTTCTGCAATGACTGCCAGAACCTTGATGTAAATCTGCTATCACGATCTGATATGATCGACAATGGCACACCATGGCGTACCACTATCTCGTTGATGTATAGCTTCGCTAGTTTATCCATCGAGTATGTTTCTCGCATCGGCAAGAAATGAGCAGATTTGGTTAATCGATCAACGATAACCCAAATAGTATCGTGTCCACTGGATGTGCGGGGTAGCTTAGTGACAAAGTCCATAGCTATCTATTCCCACTTCCAAAGTGGAATTTCAGGTTGTTCCAGTAAACCTGACGGTCTCTGGTGTTCCGCCTTCACTTTAGCACACGTAAGGCATCGACCAACATACTCAGCTATGTCTTTCTTCATACCCGGCCACCAATAATATGCACGTAAGTCTTGGTACATTTTTTCAGCACCGGGATGTACAGAGTACTTGGTCTTGTGTGCTTCATCAAAAATAAGTTTTCTTAACTCATCTACTGCAGGAATCCAGATACGATCCTTGAAGTAAACAAGTCCATCAGGTTTTGTTTCCAAATGTTTCTCCATCCCACAATCTAAGTCTTTCTTCAAGTTTTCACGTTCAATAACCTCCTGTTGTGCTTGTATGATGTCGTCGTGTAAGCTTGTCTGCACAGTCATTCCCATTGCTTTGACGCGCAAGGGTTTGACCCGTTCTTTCCGACTCAAGGCATCAGCTACAACGTTTGCCTTGCCCGGATGGTACTTGATTACACAGTCATAGTCATTCAAAAGTTCAACCCAACGTCGTTGTCGCATGTTAAGTTCCTTCTGATCAAATATGTGTTGCAGACTCTTGTGATCAGTGAATATGGTACACTTGGTGCCATATAGATAATGTCTCCAGATCTTCAAAGCAAATATCACTGCTCCCAGTTCCAGATCATGAGTAGTATAGTTCTTCTCATGAATCTTGAGTTGTCTCGAGGCATACGCAATAACTTTGTCTCGCTGCATAAGTACACAGCCAAGTCCCTGATGGGATGCATCACAGTACACTACAAAGTCATCACAACCATCTGGGAGAGATAAGATCGGAGCATCACATAGCTTTTGCTTCAAATTCTGAAAGGCTTCTTCTTGCTTCTGTTCCCAAATAAACGGCTCGCTTTTCTGTGTCAGCTTTGTGAGTGGCAGGGCTATTTTAGAAAAGTTCGAGATGAACCTTCTGTAATAGCCTGCTAAGCCTAGAAAAGAACGTATCTCCGTAGGTGTCTTCGGAGTATCCCAATCTTTTATTGCTTCAATCTTGGCAGGATCAACGTGTATTCCCTCACTGTTAACAACGTGGCCTAGGAATTGAACCTCTTTTAACCAAAACTCACACTTAGAGAATTTGGCATAGAGCTTCTCTTCCTTTAACAGTTCCAAGATCTTTCTAAGATGTTGTTCGTGTTCTTCTTTGCTTTTAGAATAGATCAATATGTCATCAATGAAAACAATAACAAATTGATCCAAGTACGGCTTACACACACGGTTCATGAGATCCATGAAAACCGCGGGTGCATTCGTCAAACCAAATGGCATCACTAGAAACTCGTAATGAACGTATCTGGTACGAAACACCGTCTTCGGTATGTCTTCGTCTTGTACTCTAAGCTGATGGTATCCGGAACGCAGATCGATCTTCGAAAAGTATTGTGCTCCTTGCAATTGATCAAACAAATCATCAATCCTCGGTAATGGATACCGATTCTTGATGGTTAGTTTGTTTAGCTCCCTGTAATCTATGCACATACGAAAGGATCCATCCTTCTTCTTCACGAACAGAACCGGAGCTCCCCAAGGTGAGTAGCTCGGTCGGATGAAACCTTTATCAAGTAGTTCCTGTAGTTGGTTGGATAATTCCTGCACCTCCGAAGGTGCTAACCTGTAAGGAGACTTAGCAACAGGTGTTGCTCCAGGTATCAAATCAATACGAAACTCTACCGGTCGCACAGGTGGCAACCCAGGTAGATCTTCAGGAAACACTTTGGGGTATTCCTTCACTATCGGTACGTCTTGTATTGTTTTCTTGTCTTTCTCTTTCTCCACCACATGAGCCAAGAAAGCTATGCACTTCTTTTGCAGACACTTACGCGCTTTTATGCATGATATGATCTTTACGTTTCGCTTTGCTTGATCCCCACGAACTTCCAATACACGATCATTCGTTACTGGAATCCGAAGTAGCTTTTCAGAACAGATGACTTCAACTCTGTTGAGTGATAGCCAATCCATCCCCACGATGATGTCGAAACTGCCCAACTCCATCGGCAAAAAGTCGATGGTAAATGTGTGATCTACGAGTGTAAGTGGGCAGTTCCTAAGTATAGTGCTAACTGTAACTTGTTTCCCATTCGCTATTTCGATAATGGAAGGGGAGTCTAAAGTTTCCTCAGTAAAACTAAGTTGTTGTGCAAAATCAGATGAAATAAAACTCTGGTCTGCACTAGTATCAAATAGTATAGAGGCATAAGAGTCAAGTAAAAGAAATGTACCAGTGACCACATTAGGGTCTTGGCGTGCAGCATTGGCTCCGATAACAAAAGCTCGTCCGCGAGGTGCTTGTGCTCCAGGTTGCACTCTCTTTGGACAGTCGCGGGAGAAATGACCCGTTTCCCCGCAGGTGTAGCATCCTCTGTTGTTGTTGTTGCCTGGTTTCTGTGGTGGTGGTGGTGGAGGTAGTGCTCTTGCTGTAGTGTTGGTAGCCTGATTTACAGCAATACGGCATTTGCTAACCCAGTGGCCAAACCGACCACAATTAGTGCACTTTCTGCATTGAGCAGCAGGGGGATGATGATACTTGCAATGAGTGCACTGAGGATGTTCTCCCCCATAGCCCCTAGTAGCAGGATTGACAGGTGCTGCAGGTTCCTATCGTAGAGGGGTGACGGCCGCATAGTTTTTAACGACCTTTTGTTTCTTCTTCTGGTGGTACTCTGGTTTCTTTGATGTTGTTTCCTTGGCTTTTCCGGCATCATATTTTAAAACTCCTGACTTTACCATTACCTTGGTAAGCTTAGCTGAAAGGGAGATGGCTGACTCCAAAGTAGCAGGATATGAAGCCAGTACAATGCTTTGTATACAAGAAATTAATCCTGCTACATAGCGATCAATTAGCTTTTCCAAGGTTGGCACCATCTCTGGCACCAGGGCTACCAGTTCATGATAGCGGTTGGTAAAAGTCATATGATCAGCTCCCTTCATCTCATGGTTCGAGAGCTCAATCTCCAGCTGTTGCAGTTCGTGTTTCGGACAGAACTCGTTCCTCAAAATAAGTTTAAATTCTGCCCAAGGCATTGCCATTGCCTCATCCCTTCCTTTAGCCCTGATCTGTGCGTTCCACCATGTTAAAGCTCGCTTGCTGAATGAACCAGCTGCATAACAAACTTTATGGTGTTCTGGACAGCTGCTAATGTCCAGAGTGTTTTCCATCTTTTCTAACCATTGGATTAATCCCACAGCGCCTTCGACTCCAGTAAAGCTTGGGGGTTTGCATCCTACAAATGATTTGTAGGAGCAGTCTGAAGTATGACCAGTGTTTCCACTAGCCTCTCCGGTAGTATGGCCAGAATTGTTGCCATGGCCCTGAATCCGATTAAGCATCTCTGGAATGACATCTTTCAGTTGACTTGTAAGTTGAGTGCTCAGCAGTGTCGCCAAGGCGATAGTAGCAGGATCTAATGTCTGAGCAGTGCTTGAACCTGGTGGTGGAGAGTGTGGAGGAGGTGGCAGTGGTGAATCTGCAGGTGATGGTGTAGAAGAGTGCGGTGCAGATGTCTGTGTAGTAGGCACCTGGGTCGGTTGTTTTCTAGGCGGCATTCTTATCATAACCAAAAGATATTGGTTAGTGCAGTGATCGAATGCAGAAAACAAATGCAACTTAAGTCTTATGTTCTCTACATGAGGGTCCCTAAGTTATAGTCTAGGCCAAACTGTTTAAGTAAATGACCTATTATTCTCTATAACCTTGAGCTCTGATACCAATCTGTCACACCCCGAGCCGGCGGGGTTGGATCGGAGTCCCCGTCGGGTGGAAGGTTCCCGAGGCGTGATATCGTGGATGATAATCATGATGATCAGATTGTTTACATAGCATCAATGTTTAAGAATAACTAAAGCACAATCAAATGATAACTAGGATTACAAAGTTAAATTACAACATCAAAGTTTAGCAATTTAACTAAGTAAACCTATCAAAAGAATCAAATGTTTATATCATGTATATGTACAAGATATCAAAAGTAATGTGTATCATCAACAAAAGATGTGCTTCCCAAAAGTCTACTAGGTCCTCTATCTGGGCAGCCTAGTATGCAATTCCTGAAGCCTTAGTTTAAACCTGTTCATCACCTGAGAATGCATGTAAGAAAACAAGTCAACACAATGGTTGGTGAGTTCATAAAGTTTATAAGTTTAAAATAGTTTCACAAACCTCCTTTGGTAAAACCTTAACCTCATTAACTCCACATGTAATATCCAAATCGGTATGCTTATATATAGGGCATATGTACGGTCGAACTTACCGCCCGCCCAGCCAACATCCCACCACATACTAATCCGGATATGACACTGTTGTTAATAATAATTAAGCATTTTACCTATCAATCAACCCATTCCTCATCAAAGTTTTTTTTTTCTGTTTCAAAGTTTACAAGTCTATAATGTTCACAAGTGTTAGTTTCAAAGTATGTTTATCAAGCATCATAGTTTCACACGCACATAGTTTAGCTGTCCCCAATCTCATGCGCGAGTACAAGCTCTGCACTAGCAGTCGTTTAGCAATTACGTAGCTCACAGATAGATACAAGCTCTGCACTAGCAGTCGTTTAGCAATTATGTATCTCATGAATTAGTTAAGCTTAGTCTAGCAATTACGTATCTCCTATACAAGATACAAGCTCTGCACTACCAGTCGTTTAGCAATTACATGTCTCTTATATAGATAATAGCTTAGCATCGTTATGGTTAAGTTTAGCAATTACATACCTCATATAAGCAGACAAAAGCTCTGGACTACCAGTCGTTTAGCAATTACATGTCTCTTATATAGATAATAGCTTAGCATCATTATGGTTAAGTTTAGCAATTACATACCTCATATAATCAGACAAAAGCTCTGGACTACCAGTTGTTTAGCAATTACATGTCTCTTATATAGATAATAGCTTAGCCTCGTTATGGTTAAGTTTTACAGGTATCTCAATCCATAGGTACAAGCTCTGGACTACCAGTCGTTTAGCAACTACGTAGCCTATGATTAGATACATGTACAATGTTTCATGCACAAGTAATAGTTTCAAGCATAAAGTTTCAAGTGTCCACACAATGTCTCATCATGAATTCCATAGGTTTGCATCGAGTCTCATGTTTAAGCATATAGTTTTCTCAAGCATAAAGTCTCACGTTTAAGCATATGGTTTCATAAGCATCAAGTATCATGTTTAAGTATATCATTTCACAAGCATCTAGTCTCATAAGTATCCAACATATGGTTTCAAGCCTCAAGTTTAAAGTATAAGTTTCAAGTCTATTGCTTTTCAAAGTATACTAAGTTCCAAGCATAAGTTTCAACATAAGTATCATGTTTTTTGTTTAAAGCATTAAATAACATTTCAATAGTTTATGAAAATGTTTAACATGCTTCTCAGTCCCGAAGTAAAACAAATAAGTTTGAAAAGGGACAAATGAACTCACCTTATGTCCGTAGTGTTTGACTAAGTAGAATAAGAATACGCTCGCTCTTTGTTTGCCCTTTGTTGTAATGTTCATGATCCTGTATTGATTTCATGATGTTGTAGTT
Source organism: Mikania micrantha (assembly GCA_009363875.1). Classification (NCBI taxonomy): domain Eukaryota; kingdom Viridiplantae; phylum Streptophyta; class Magnoliopsida; order Asterales; family Asteraceae; genus Mikania; species Mikania micrantha. The sequence goes on from CM018684.1 coordinate 2,299,888, forward strand.
TATAAGTATATGTTTATAAGAGTTTGTTGTGCGTGTAGGTGTTAGTCCTAAAGTTGACTAACACTTACGAATCTTGTTTGTTATCCGGCCCGAGATTCTATATGCTAAATAATATTGTGGTAAATCTCCTTGATTGTTAATAATTCCTTGAATTAATGTTTAACTCGTACATCAAAGCTTTCTAGGTAGTATGTTCAAGACTTTGTATCCTTTGCATTTTAACATCACTTTTATTGAAGTGATACTTCATGCATTTGTTATTATCGTTTCCAACGTCCATTTATGTGTTTTTCATCGCTTTTAGAATACCTTGGGCCGGATAACCTACTAGACATTTTATGGTGTTATTGAGCTTAAAAGTTATGTGTGTGGGCCGTAACCCAAAAGGTTTGGGCCTATCCAATATAATGGCCAATTCGAATATCCCTTGGGCCGAGAAGTACATGTGTTGGGCCAAAGGTTTATGTTGGGCCGGTTAATGGAAAATCCATGGGCCGAAGGCTTTGGGCCGAAACAAACAGATTGGGTTTTAGTTTGGGCGACGTTGGGTTTAGACCAAGTCGGCCACTTGGGCCCATTAACATAAACGTGGGCCGAAGTATGAAGCGTGGTTCATCATTTGGGCCAAAGAACCGGTTGGGCCTAAGGTCATTCGAACAACAAGGAATTTAATTGGGCTACGGTTGTTATTGGGTTACCAATCCAGCGAACCTTCTTAAGTTGGGTTAGCCAAGGTTCGTCTCAAGTGGTCAAGGGTTCGGTGGTGGTGACCGCATCAAGGGTTCGGCCAGAAGTGTAGAGGGTTCGGCGCCATATGGTTCGTGGTTAAAAATGGTTCGTGTTCATGGGGGTTCGCTGAAATTGATTTGGTTCGTAAGGTTCGTGATTAGCCGAGGGTTCGGCCAAGTGGGGATGATGGTTCGGCTAAGTAAAATAGACCAAGGTTCATTCAAGATGTCCAGGTTCGGAGGTTATGGAGCCAAAGGGTTCATCAGCCATGGGTTCGGGAGTGGCTAAGGGTTCGTGAATAGGTTGGTTGATATATAAGGTTCGTCACCACGACTCGAGCATGCAAGGTTCGTAGGTTAGAGGGTTCGGTCATGCATTCATGGGTTCGCGAGAGTGGTTGATGACCCAGCAGGTTCGACAGCATAACCAGGTTAGCCTAGGGTTCGCTGAGTTCGAAAAGGTTCGGCCAAGGTCTTCCAAGTTAATGATGAAGGTTCGGTGATGTCAAAGGTTCGGCCACCCTTGCAGGGTTCGGCCAAACCATTGTTGTAACCCGCAGCTCCCCATCATCATCATCATCGAATTAGGTGGTCTCAACTGGAACTAAACGATGTTGAGGAGTGAAGATCAACCCACGAAAGTGTATGTGTGCATGGATTAGGGTTTTCAGTCGGTTAGTTATGTGTGTGTCGGACCAAGGTGTACAAAACCCTATTTCCCGAATATTTAATGCTTAATACCTCGAAATCGGCTGTGAAATCCTACAGATCAGTTGTACTTTTGCGTAGAGGACGAGGAGAGCTTCTTTTAGACACCAAGATTGCGTGATTTCATCCACAAATGGATGAGATATGGAGATTGAAAGATGAGTTCTTCCTAGAGAGAGAGAGAAGAACGACTTGGGTGTTTTAGTGAGAGAGGGTGTTGGTAGAAATGAATTAAATGAGATAATTTAGGGTTTATATACCCCGTGGGTGTTCGGGTTCGTTTCGGTTGCTCGGTTCGTAATTTCGTCGCGTATCCGGCACGTGACGCGCGTTTTTCGGAAAGAAAATAAAAGAGTTTATTTTAGGATGTTTTAGGATAACATTATCATTAGAAATTATTTTAAATATCGTTTAATAAATTTATTTGTCGAATTTCGTTATTTTTACGCGTTTCATTTATTGTTTCGCGATTTAATAAAATAGTTTAGTTTAATTTATTTATGATGAGTTTCAAAATTGTAAAATAGGAAATATTATATTTCCTTAAATTTATGATCGTTCGTATCGTTATTCGTTTTCGTTTCGTCAGAACGCGTCGCCATCGCGCGTATTCGTTCGAATCCTCATTCGAACAAACACGTCGATGGTTTGGCTTTCTGATTCTTGTTTTCTACTGTTAAGTCATTATTTCAGAACGTTAAACTATCAGAATCATTCGTACAGATCGTCACCTATACGAATAATTCATCTGTTTAGCATTTCGTAAAAATAATCGTTAAAGTTTCGTTTTGTTTAACCTCACATACGTATATACACAATAGTATCAAATCAAATTTCTGTGTTTCAACACTGTGTTGTCTGACATGTTTCTGACTTTTAAACCCTAAGGTTTCAGTCAGATTCAGACAATCGTATAATAGTTTCATGTTAATCAAAATGTATCAATAGTATAAACATAGTTTCACGCAATGTGTACCTGATTTACTGTTCAAGTTTACTGTTGCGATCACTGTTCCGGCACGCGTCCGGCACTGATGTTACATTGACTTTGTCAGTTTTCGTCTTTAGTTGGCCTCTACACGTATGCGTATGCGTATACATATGTGTTATATATATATATATATATATATAAGTATACATATATGTGTATATATAGGAATATGTGTGTATATAACTATAAAAAAAATATAAACAGACTTTGTAACTTTCTAATTTAGTCATTCAACATGGAGAAAGATGATTGAACATATAAGCCTCACCCTTTTTTTTTTACCTAATTGAACATATGCTAACTCTTGATAAGACTTCAGCTATTTACGAGAACCACTATTTAGGGAGAGCATACAAAACCGATAATTGAAAAAAAATGTAAATAACCGAAACCAACTTAGTCAATCAATACAATTAAGATAGGGCAAAAACTAAACCATTCGATTATGGTTTCGGTTTGCCTCCTCTAATGACCAAAATAACTAATATATATTTTCATGGATTTTTCATATGTTTTTCATGTATTTGAGCCATATTTTCATGTATTTGATGTGATTTTCTTGTATTTGTATGTTTGAAAAACAATAAAAGCGAGATCAATAACCAAATTTATAGTTTCAAAATGACCACCAAGAAAATAACATAAATAATAGATGCCGAACCGAATCCGACCACTATAACCAAAATAACCGAAACCAATGCTCGATTTTGGTTTCGATTGCAAGAATGTTAATAACTGAACCATTGGTTTTGGTTTCATGGAACATGAAACCAAAGCCAACCACATTTGCATACCCCTACTGCTACCTTCAGTTGTAATTCCAATAGGTCTTTCAATAGTAGCAAACTAATATAGATTAACATAAACAATATTTGAAAGCATATCATTTTACTTGATGTTTTTAGCAACAAATGGCAAATCTACCTTTGATATCATATATTTAGTTGATCCTTGTTTAATGTAGAAAAATATACGTCAATAATCTATATTTGGATTGAATACATACCTATATGTAATAATTCATCAATGTATGTCACAAAGTAGGTTGACAATATACTCATACGAAAAAAAGGATAACATAGACAATACTACCAACATACTTGGTGTTTGTACCATCAACATTGTAACCTATTATATAAAGGGCTGGCGTGTTAGGAACATCTCTAGTCCATCTTTTTAAAACATACTTTTCTAAAAACTCTTTTATACCATATATACATAAAACATTAACGATAAACCATACTACTCATACCTCTTTTAATTACATTTGATTTCTAAATTTATTTTTCTAAAAAAACATAGAATGACAAAACATATGGTTAGAATCAAATCATGCATATAAGGAAACAAATTCAGTAAATCATAATGACAAATAAAATATTTTTTTAAATGAGTACATTAGAAGCACTAAAGTATACCTCATATGATTCAATTGATTAACGAAACATATAGTTAGAATCAAATTAAAACAAACAAAACAAATAAAAACAAATAAAACAATCAACACATAAACTATATTACAAACTAGTACACTAAAAGTTGTATGATATACCTCAGTTGGGCCAATAAAAATAGGACCCATCTTTATGATCAAATACTTGAAAAAAATCACCGATTCTATAGGATATACAAACATAATTATTCACATCAACATAAATCTTGGATTGAACATCGTTAAAAATAGATATTGTATAAATTTTGTTCGCTTGCTCCAACTCATAATTAGTAGTCATTTTCGATGCAATGGTAATTTTTTTATGAGTAAACCTTTGAGATTCCATGGTAGTTTCAAAGTAATTAAGAAACTCAACCAATGCCAGCCTCGTTTTGGTTTATTGACCAAAAAAATAGTTATCGCTTTATGATCTGGATGTGTTGCGCATAAGTCCAGACATATGTTCATGACCGTAGTATGCTGGTATCTAGTTAAACATCAATTCAAACATGCCAGAAATCTTTTTTGAATTCATGACCTCCCATCTAAGATGCAAAGCATATACCAAGTGGGTTGTTCTCACATTGGCTGGTGTGAGTTAGATATAGGAAAGAATCAAACCTTTTGTGGTGGATAAGAAGCCTCAAATTTTTATAGAGAATGCAAGAGTTAACCCCAGTAGCCTTTACACTTGGGTTGTTGAAACTGGGCTCATCCATTGGTCATTGGTAAAATGACTTGTTAGGTGACATACCTATAAGATTTTTTTGGTTACTGGTTCAAATAAAAGATTATAATTATCAAAAGAAATCATCTATTACTTAGGGTCCTGATTTGTAGAAGTCTCATACTCTCAACACTTCACCTATATTTGTGGAGCATTTATCCGAAAACTTAAGTGATAGGAATTTGCTTGATCATTATGAAATATTTATTTTTTTTATTAACAGAAATCTTTAATAATTTGAGAAATTTTTCTAAGAAACATTTGATGGGTTTGATTATAAATTCATTTTAAATGGGCTAAGTTATAAATGGGCTTCTTATAGCATTAATAAACAAGCATTCAAATACTCAAAACTCAAAAATACAAAATTGATAACAAAACAATATATTAAAGTCATTTGCAAGTGTTACTAGTTTTCCTTTTATTTTCCGTAAAAAAAATGAAGGAACTTTTGATGTTGGCATAATTAACAAATAGTCTGTTAATTAGTTGGCAAGAGGTTCATTTTTGAGCTGGGAGGTAAGATTTTCGATTTCTAGGGATTCTAAGTCATAACTTTTTTTTTTACATAAAAAATCATACGTTATGTACCCTAAGAGCATTTGGTTTCAAGTTTGGAATGAAAGTTCATTGATTGATGCAAAAGTGACAAATTTGAGAAATCCTAGACTATATATGCCTATGCCCTATATTTGAAAGTTCAGGGTCTATCCAATCTTTCAAACAAGAAACACCAGAAACTAAAAACACAAACTTACTCAGTATATTTTCACTTTTCAGTAGGGTCTGGGAGGGAATAATGGACACAAACCTTATCTCTATCCCAATTGGGATATAGAGCCTGCTCCCAAGGAGTTTCCGGCTCACAAAAACCTTCGAGAAACTAACAAAAACTTAAATAAAAGATCTAATTTGCATGCCACATCTTATCAATCCTAATAACGAAACCTATGCTTCTATTTAGGGACCTAATCATGTTGATTTAAATGCCTTAACCGAGGTTAGGGGTGTTCAAATTCGGATATCCGAAAATTTCGGATAGTGGTTTTCACTATCCGAATCCGAATCCGAAATTTCGGATATCTGAACTCTAAACAAAAGGAGAAAAAACTTAAAAAAATACATCCGGGTATCCGAAAATGTGAAAAATATCCAAATATCCGAAAAACTATCTGAAATATCCGAAAAAATATTCGGATATTTTTTCGGATATTCGGATATTTTGAAATTCGGATATTTTTCAAAATATCCGAATATCCGAAAAATATCCGAAAAAAATAACTATTTCGGATAGTTTGGATATCCAAACTATCCGAAATTTTTTAAAATTACTACCCGAATCCGGATATCCGAATTTTCGGATATTTCGGATACGGATTTTCTGATATTTCGATTTCGGATTCGGATACGGATTTTTTTGAAGACCCCTAACTGAGGTCATGGCAACATTTTGACGGGTGCCCTTTACCACGTTAGTGTCATCATATAGTTCACCACGGCGCAGTCCCACCAAAACATGTGGGGTTAGAAAAGTTGTTTTTATTCAAAGGTGAAATGAATAGCCTGGACTACTAGAATGTTATGGGCTAACTTTGGAATGGGCTATTTCCAGAGTTAGACTTTAAAGTTAGGTAATAAAAAAAAAGGTGACGTTCATGCTACATTAACCATTTAACCTTGCTGATTTTAGAAAAATAACTATTTAAGAACTGAAACTGACGATTGGCCATATTTTCAAAATAATTAGGGTTAAACTAATTTCAACCGAACCAAACTTTCATTTTGGGATCGAATCTTAACCCAATATATTCAAATAGTTTAAAGTTTAAACCATGAGGTCATGGGTTCTCGTCACGAGAGTGACATTTTTTCCGCAAGGCCACCGACCCGGGTGCCCCGTTCCCCCATATTAGTTGGGTATTGGGGACCCAGGGTTTACCACTCAAGTGGTTCCCCGGTCATAAAATATATGTGTGTTTTTTAGTTAGTTCATTAAGGGTAAAATAGGAAATACATAATTTGTTTTTTAATGAAATGGATAAATATGTAATATATTTGGTTTAAAAAGGGGAAATATGTAATTTAGTTTATGATTGGGTAAATATGTAATAAATAGTTTTAGCAAGGGGATATATGTAATTGACCCAAATATAAAATATAAATTCATCAAAAATCAGATTTAATTGTATGAACCCTAATTCATCTTTGTTCAAATTCGATTGAACTGAGGCCTGATCGTTGTTACAAACATAGGGCTTTGTTTCCTCGAACAAAAACGAGTGTAATGGTGTATGAAACACCCATCTTAGCTAACTAATTCATGTTCATTGCTTGATGAACCGAAGTCGAACTGTTGAGCTCTTACATGCATTTTTCTTGATTTGTTTAAGATTGTGAATAGCTTTGGTTTACGCAGAGGTTAAAGGAATGCTTGGGTTCAATTAATTTTGAGTTTTATACTCGTTTTAATATAGTTTGAGTTTTTGTTCAACTATGGTTATTTAGGCTTATATTTCGTATTGATTTGATTTTTAAACGATGAATTGAGGATGATGATGATGATAATGATTCCGTGATGTTTGTAATTGTTTTAGCTTTAAATGCTTATGGATCTTTTTAGTTAACAACTAAAAACATAGGTTTACTAGTATATATTTAAAAACTTAAGAAGGAGGTATGACAAGTGGGTATATTTAGCATAACCCTAAATGAAAACATGTTATCATCAACGTATGGATCTTTTTATTTGTATATATTTTTATGAGAATTAGCAAATGTTTATGATAATTTTAATTTTAATTTATATTTATATTTAAGTTAATAATCACTATAATAATTTTAGTAATAAATTACACATATTTTTAGCAAGTACATGAATAATTTAAATGAAATACACGTGTAATGATTAAATTACACATTCGATCTTTCATCGAAAATAAAAACAAGAATTTTTTGTTAGTCAACAAAGTACAAACATCAATTGTACAATGAAATAAAGGTGTCTTTAACACTTTAACATATATGATTTGTCTATGTATGTATATAACAAGCATTAAAATCCAAAACAGAAATTAAAATGATAGTAAATTATATGGATTAACATTTAGGTGTTACCTTTCAATGGCTTATGGTTTCTTAATGATTACAAGATAACTTTAAGTTTGAATAATTAAGAGGTAACATTAATAGATAGTCTTTTTACCATTTCGACTTAAGGTTACCTTTTAACCATTAAGAGACTATGTACCATTAAAAGATAGCATTTTAATGATCAGTAAAAGGCTACCAAACAACCCTTTAATATACTATATATCTAGTCGTGCCTTCTTGATCTCTCTTATATGAGGTGTTCGAGTGTCTCTAGGAACAATTGTTCTTGGATGAGGAGATGTATCCTAATAGTATGTTTTCTTCTGAATTTGTTATATATAAGTGGTGTGTTTGATGTAATAACTTCCCCGACACGTGCACTACATGCTGCTACATGCTTGCAGCGAGAACAAAAGAAAAACATTTAATTTAGACACATGCAGCGTTACAGTGACTAAATCTGTGACCACAATGACCATGAAGAAAACAAACTAAGACGGAATCTTGAAGCGATGCCAAAATCTTGAGGAGAGAGAATGATTTACCAACCAAAATCTTGAAACCATACCAAAAAAGAAAGAAAGAAAAAGGTTAGAAATATTGAAAAAAAATCTTAAATTTTATGAAACGTGTTATTTTATTTTCTTTTAACTTTTATGATTCTTTTTATTAAGTGTTACTTTGTTAGCCTTTTATTAAATTATCTCTGTTAATAAATAATTATTTCATCTCTTTTGTTAAACGACTATAATGTTCATGTATGTAGAAGACGCTTGCTGTGTGGTGAAGTAACGCTTAAGGATTAATCAAGATTAATCGGCGTTAGACGGATTGGAATTTTTATATGTAATTTTTTTAATTATATATTATATACACATATCAATATCAATAATTCAATATAATACTTCAAATAATTTTAAAAGTAAACTTAAACATATTAAGTCAAGTACTTCAAAGTTTAAACTTAAAGACTGAGTTCAAAGTTTAAAGATGGATTTCAATGTTAAGTGTATGGATTCAATGTTTTAGATGTTAGATTCGATGTTTTAGAGACGTTTAAGGATTTTGGGTTGCTAAATGTCTCGAGTAATCATGAATCTTGTCTTTTTTACCTGAAAAAAGTAAAAAAAAAAAAAAACTGACTAGGCCACCAAGGGCCAAATTGACACAGTTGGAGAGCGCCTAGCGCCTAGAGACCGTTTAAGCCGAATTTTAGAACATTGATAATATTAATGATTAATTATATTATTTTAATTTTTTTTCATATTAAAATTAGATTTTGATAAATCAACAATCAATTTGTTTTTTTTGATGAAAACATACATTTAAAAAAAATTATAAAATATGAAACTTTTCTAAAACTAAACTTTTTCAAAAATATGATATATTTTAATGTTGGTACTTTTATAAAATAAATATTTTATAAAAAGTAGTTCTTAAATTTTTTTTCAAAAATGAAACAAACTACAAACGAGTTTTAAATAACAAGATTTTTATTAGAGGTGGCAATTTTTACCAATGTCAAAATAAATGGGTTGATTTGAGTAAATAATTGTAGTATAATGGGTTGAAATGGGTGACATCATAATATTGAATGGGTTGAGATGAGTAGCACTTAAACACAATGTGGGTCAAGACGAGTAACCAAAAAAGTATGTAAATGCAATGGATTCAAACATTTAAAAATGATTAATAACATATTTGATGAAAAAATCATTAAAAATTATGCAAATGGACTATTTGCTTGCTTATAACACATCTTAAGTTAAACTAGATTGATATTTTTTAAGAACAATCCATTTAGACCTAAACTGGTTTTAAACTGATTTTGCTTAAAACCCGTTGTGACCCGCACCCATCCTAACCCGAATACGTTCTGACCCATTACCCAATCTGCCTAATCCAATCCGCCTATTTTCCGAGGCATAATTTTTATAAATACATTATGTTTATTGAAATAGAAATGCTTATAAAATATAATAACAAGCTATAAAAGTGATAGAAAAAAGCCCATTTTATTTAGACACCCCACTTTTTATTTTAACACCCCAACGAACCTATACGACTCGTACTGCTCAGTACGGCCCATATAGAGTATAGACAAACATTCTAAAGAATGTTTTGGATTCAGTGCAGATTCTGTGGACTGGTCGTACCACCAACAACAGCAGCAGCAACAACAACAACAACAACAAAAAATAAACGGAGGTTCTTCAGTTTATCAAGGTCTTTAAAACATTTGATTCAAGTTTAACATTATTCAGGCCAATGTTGTAATAAACGGCCTGGCGGCTGCCTAGGCGCTAGGCGCCCATCTACTGTCTAATTTTTGGCCTAGGCGGTGCCTAGGCGGGGCTAGGCGGCCTTGTCAGATTTTTATTTTTTTTGACTTGTTTGACTTTTTTTGACTTTTTTATGGTAAAAAGGGACCAATTTCATGATTATTTGGACATTTCTCAACCAAAAATCTTTAATATGTCTCTAAAACATCGAATCAAGGTAGTTAACATCGAAATTTATCTTTAAACTTTGAACTCAGTGTTTAAGTTTGCACTTTAAAGTACTTTTTTTAGTATATTTAAGTATATTTTTTAAAATTATTTGAAGTATTATATTAAATTATTGATATTGATGTGTGTATATAATATATATTTGTAAAATTACATATAAAAATTCCAATCCGCCTAGCGCCGATTAATCCTGATTAATCCCTAGGTGATACCTCATCGCCCGACTAGCGCTTAGCGACTTCTACAACTATGATTCAGGCTATTGTAACTGGAAAGTAAGATACGGATTTCGTTTATTTAACTCATGATATTTCTATTTGTCTTGTTTGTCATACTTATTTGACCTGTTTGGTTTTCGAAAATCCGTTTATTCGAGTTCTGGTTTGGTATGCATGCGATACAATCATTAAAATTGTACTCATTATCGTATGTTCCGTTAAATTGACGTATGAATTGGTTCATACGACCTTTTTTTAGATAATTGATTGTTTTGCATATGTAATTTGTTTTAACTCCGATACCCGAGTAAGCCTCCGGTAGGTGATTCTAGCGGTGCGCCATTGGGGCGTCAATGGCGTAGCACTTTCCGTGACGGTGTGACTGGTTCAGAACGTCTCCATATTTTTTGCAGTTGAGGACGGATATTTTAGAGAGGCATATGGACTGGTAGTAGGATAATGGTTTTGTTTTGGAGAGTGTTGGTGTGTGCCCACATACAACTCACGATTTGGTACATTAGGCCGACGGGTCTATGTACACCATTTGTTTCGTTTTGTGCTCAAATGGGTATCTCCTTACCATACGAATTATTTGATAATGTATTCGTACTAATTAATTGCAATTGTTAATCATATGGTTAGTTCGTTCTGAGATTCGTTATCATAAGCTATGAGCTTTGTATTTGTAACGCTTTCGCTGACATTATTAATTCCATAACTGTTATTCTTTTCCATTTCTACAATCATTTCATTTTTTGAGATTTCACCACCATTATTATTGTTCTTCCGTTACTGATCGATTTTTGACTTAGCCGTATTCCGTTTTGTTTGCTTTCTTTGTTTCTTTAGCAGGCACTCGTGGGATTCTTGGAATGTGTGAAGAGAAGATAAAGATAATTAAAAGATTAGAGAGTTTAGATTGATCATGATAATAAATAATGTAATTAGCTCTTTTGTATTTTCTTTTAGTAAACTATGTATTTATTTAGGGTTAAATTCATTAAATATGTAATATGTTTTGTTCTAATTTATGTAATAGTGACACGTCAGCCTTGACCGGGTTGGGTGGTTACATGGGTCCTGCGGCGGTGGATCCTACTGTGGCGGTGAGTGGATGGGCTGCTCCGAATCGGCTTGGGGTCTGAAATGTCCCCCTGAGCCTGCTCCTGCTGGTGTTGTTGGTGCAGCTGCTGCGCTACGGCGAAACCATCTGGGCTGGCAGCCAAATACGACTGTCTGATCCAATGAAAAACAAGCCAACACGCTGGATGTCCGTGGCTAGATCACCGGAAAATCCTAAAGTAAATGGAGGAAACCTCTGGTATGTGCGATTCGTGTCACATATGCCCCACCCCCATAATGTATCACGCTCCTGCCGGTGATAAAAGGAGGCGAAGTACAAAGCAAAGCATCGTGCAAGGTTACATGGCCTGCCGGTCATCAAACTGTGTAAATAAAACAAACCTGAAGTCGTCTCTCACTCCTGGCTCTGTCCACGTTCAGATATGGTCGTGGTGATGTAGTCGTGGATGAATCGGATAAGAGGGTCCCGAATCGTCGATGATCGGACCCGGTGGCTCCAAAACTTGGTTGTGGAGATCTGAGGCCACCATGCTGTCATCACACCGTCCTCTCCCTGCGTCTGGCCATGAACGAAGGCATTTGTAACCGTCTCCGGCTCGTAGTAGATTCCGAACAGCACGACAAATCTCTCGATCGACATCTCGAAATGCTGACCACATATCGAGAACTTGATGACAGGTTGCGGTCCTCGTTTTCCTGCTCCGCAATGGAGGCCTGATGAGCTTGGTAGCGGAAGGTCGATAGAAACTCCATTGTAAAGAGACAGTAAGTAGGGAGATTTGTTGTATCAAACAGGCGGGTTCAGGGGTGGCTTCGCCTAGTATGGCCCTGGCCCACTCAGCCTAACCTAACTCAGCAAGCACCGCCCAATCTATGTTGCGTTGGGCTCCGACATCCATGTGTAGCAAACGAAGGCACCGAATAGCGGCAGCGGTTCCAGGCTCGAAGTGCAGCCACTCGTGATACATGAGCTCCGCAGCCTCATCGTTCAGGACTAAATCGACGTCCTGCTGAGCAGCCATCATCTCATTGTCCATGTCTATAAGTAATCGTTGTAAAAAGAAAAACAACTTGAAAAAGGTTATAAAAAAAATTAAAAACGGCCCGTACGGGCCAGGGTGCCCCGTACTACCATTGCCTGTCTCACCCAAAACCAAACCGTCTATCACCCAAACCAGGATGTCTCCATATACGGCCCATACTGACCAAGACGGCCCGTTTCACCCAAAGCAGGCCGTCTGACCAGGACGACCCGTATTGACCAAGACGACCCGTCTCATCCAAACCAGCCAAACCAGGCCATCTGAGCAAGACGACGCGTACTGTCGGAGAATTACACAAATTCGCCAACGATCTTTGATTTTCTTCCAATCTGTATCCGAAAAGCTTGCCTTGCAATGTTTGGCAATATTTTCATCTATGTTTCATCTGCAAAGATATTTTTGCAGTTTCTGTAAATACCTTACGACACGCACTCATAAAAGGAAGGTCTCGATCTATTATGATAACACATGGATCCATACATTTATTCAACGTACTCTTTACCATTTCCAAAAGCCAGATGTAATTCTTCTCACGTTCTCTACTTACGAATGCGTGAACAATATTGAACGTCCGGTGTGTGGCAGTCAAGCCAACAATTTGAATAAATGGAAGTCGATACTGGTTCGTTTTATACGTCACGTCCATCATCAGTACGTGCGGAAATGCACGCCACCAGCAATACGATTTTCGATGGCAGAAGAAAATATCTTCCACGACGTTTGTTTCAGGATCTTCCCGAGTATAGTAAACGTAACCTGACTATGAAGTAGGTTTTCCAAAACCTGAATCAGAGTATCACCGAATTTCTTCTTATTTTTCAATTTTTGTTGTAAATTGTATACATCTTAGAGATGGGCAAATTTGCTGGGTCATGTTTCTTTATGCTTGAAACAATGTTACGCGAATCCATGTGTTGCTCGGTCAGATTCTCTACCATATCTTGTTCCTCCTGAGTGAATCTTCTAACATATGGATGACCTTCTAGATTATGAGAAGGTTCGTGATTGTGATTATTGTTAATCACCTGTAATTTCCAAGATTCACGAACTTCGTTGTATAACCCTATCAATTGAAATGGGCAACCGATTTTTTTGCTACCTGACCGTCTAAAGATTGCAATGCTATTATGCTCGCCACCACGGTCGCACATGAGCCAGACCTTGATAACACTGCTTGTTGTCTTTGATTTCTTCGTTCTTCTTTTGACTACCATGTAACCGTTGTCTAGTGGTCTACTTTTCACCCGACCTACAAGAGCTTTTTTGGACATAAATTCCTAAACTATAAAAATAGTAAATACCCTAACTAATAATCATTATATACAATCATAAACATCTACGCTTTAGTTAAGTGTACCTCGTTTGTTTCCTAGTCCATGTGTGAATCGGCTGTTTTTTCTTCATAAATAGCTTCCGGGTTACTTTGTTTACCATCAAAATACACGAACCCATAATCATTTTGTTGCACATATTATGCTTGACATTCGATACAGATATCAGAATGAGTCTACCATGCGGTAAGAATACTCAACAGGAGGCTCTTCATTCAAATATGGCACGTAATCGTTGAAAAAACTCCCATCCCACAACGACATCGTTAGAAATTTAAATTTAGTATTACAAATCTTTGAAAATGGATATGTTCGTTTGAAACAATCGAAGTTTTTATAGAAATCTCAAAGTTTCACAAGACGGTCCGTACAGGTATGTACACCCCGTCTTGATTCAATCATTGTCCTAGAATGTCAGCATGTCAGGGATGAAAAAGCAAGACGGGTCGTACAAGTCTATACGGGCCGTTTGCATCCAATCATTGTCCTAGGATGTCAGAGGAATGTTTGTCCGATGAATGAGAGTGGCCGTACCGACTAGTACGGCCCGTATCTGGGGTGTATTTTTATAATTTGGAGTTTTAGTTTAACACAATCCATCATTGAGCTACTGGCTATTTATTTTTAATATTATTTCAAGTTGGGTTTTTCAGCTTTATAAGTTAGTGAAATTGTGTCTTAACTTCCTGATTTACAACGGTTAGTTTCTTAGTAAAAAATAGCTATTCCATGCTTTACATTCAAATCATGTAATACACGTTACCATTTTTGTAGTTATTGAAATTTTTAATATTATTTTATTAATTAAAGTACTTATTAATGTATAATTTAATCATATTTTATCAAAAAACAATTATTTTATTATTTTAAAATTTCTTATTTCTAAGTATTTAATATTTTTATATAGTCTGCAAGATTTGGTGTAGTGCTAAAAGTTCCACACTTTCTATTAGAGATTGTGAGTTCAATTCCTATTGTTGTCAAAAATTTGTCTGATATGGCAATGACGTGCGACCCAGGCTATCATCCAGCTTTGTGTCCAAGCCAAAAGGCTTTTAGGTGGCAAGGTTAAAACATCATGCCCGTTTTTTCCTGGAACGGTTGGATACTCGGTCACTTCACCATGAGACAACGCTCTTTCCATTGCATCAACCACCGTTCCAAAAAAAATTGATATTTTTATATACAAGTAAAACATGGAATAATAGTAAGGGTTTGGTTTATTTGGTTCAATTTAATCGGTTTATAAAAATTTTCCCTAACCGAAAACCAAACCAAACTCGGGAAGTGGTTCGGTTCGGTTTCTGTTAAAACCAAACAAATCGAATTAAACCGAAAAAACTGGTTAAAAAGCAAATAAACAATTCAACCTTATATATTATTAATAAAAGCAAAAAAATTAAATATGAATTCGGTTTAATCGGTTAACGAAATAAACCGAACAAACCGAATTCAAAAAATATTTTTAAACTGATAACTGAAACGAAACCGAATTCGAAATTAGAATACGGTTAGGAACCGAGTTCGGAATTCAGAGACCGTTAAGAACCGAACCGAAAACCGAATTCGGTTCGGTTTTTTTGGTTACATAAACGATTCGATTATCGATTTTAAAGGGTTTTTGGTATTTTTCAACACCCTTAGATAAGTGACTAGTACCATACACACCAACGGCGAAAGCACTCTGCTGGGCCGACACTGACACTGACATTGAGAGACGAAAGCTAGGGGAGCGAATGGGTTTAGATACCCCAGTAGTCCTAGCCGTAAAACATGGATACTAGGCGGTGTGCAATTAATATTTTATAATTTATGGACCATGTTGATCATTATTTATATTGTATAAATATAATTATAATAGAAACAAAACTTTCCAATAATCACATGATATATAAATCACCAATGAATCTTTTTTAAATTATAAATAAGAGGTGTCTAGATAGCACTGTTGTAAAAGTCGCTCTCCAAGACCGAGTACTCTCCGAGTACTCGCTCCAAGGAGTTGTTCCGAACCCGAGTACCTCCTGGGTATTACCCGAGTACTCCCGCCTAGGGCCGAGTACTCTCCGATTACTCGCTCCAAGGACCTGTTCCGACCTAGGAGCGCCTAGCGATTTTTGCAACCATGCTAGATAGTCAACAATTTAGTCGGATATACAAACAAATAGGAAGCAAAACAATGCCAAAACTTCCTCCATATAATATACAGATTATTAAACATGTGTGTGTGTGTATATATATATATATATATATATATATATATAGGGAATCGATAATTTGAAAACCTTTACTTAGTGCGAAAACCTTGAAAACCACATTTCTAACCATTGATTTTAAGATTTTGTGGTTGAGATTAATCTTTGGTTTTTTGATTTATTTAATTGTTTGGTTTATTATTTGAAAAGTACTGAAAGGGTATTTGTGTCTTTCTACCCTTTGTACTTAAACCCAATATTTTATTTTTCAAACCCACAAAAATACAAAAACCGTACACCCCCACCTTTTCTCCTACCAAATTCCATCGTCCAAAGTTACCCCATTTTTTCGTTGAAGTTCTGAACGATTAACATACCATCCGAAATCCTGTTGAGGTCCGTCGCACTCAGCCGCACGGACGACACAAGTGGACGACGCTATTGAAGAAAGGGGGCTGAGGATCGAAAACGATAACAGGCTACATCAGCGATTTGAAGGGGGACTGTTGGCGAGAAAACCTAAAACGTCATTGGGGCTGTAATCAACGGTTACTATCCGACCAAAAGATAACCGCTAACGTCTTCAACGGTAAACCGTCGAACCTGTAACTACCCTTTTTATACCATCTTTTGCATGTCATTTTTTATACCCTCATTACCGTGATAGTTATGTCGTCAAGAAAATGGAAAAGTGAAAGGATTGCAAGCAAATATCTAAGTAGATTTACAAACACAGAAGAAGATCCCATTGACTTAGACGCCACTGATCAAAGTAAACAAGTTAGGAAGAAGAACATGAAGCAAAAAGGTCTGTGTTTTTTACGAGTCTTATGTTACGAATCTCTTTATTGAATTGCTCTAAAATGTTTAATTTTTTTAGTTGTTACAAATGTTTATGCAAGTTTGATGGATTTTTGCAGTTCCGGAAAATGACACTGACATGGATGAGGAGAGAATTCGTGTCAAAATGAGAGAAAAAAGGGATCGCACTAACAAAGGGAGAAAAAACGGTAAAATGGTTATTTTTGTTATTTACATTGTGTTTACACTGGTATTACATCTTAGAAACATGCGTTTTTTTGATGAAAACGGTAAAATGTTTAATGTTGTTGTTCTTTTCGTAACGGTTATGTTATTATAGATTAGTCAGATGGTCTTCTTTACATTGTGTTTATGCTGGTGTTACATTGTCTTTTGGTTATGGTTCTGTTTTTAGAGATGAGTCAGATGATTTTGTTGAAAAAGACATATTCTTTACGTTGTTTTTATACAGTTGTTCTTTACATTGTGTTTATACTCGGGTAACGTTGTGTTTATACTGTTGTTCTTTACATTGTGTTTATACTTGGGTTACATTGTGTGTTTATACTCGGGTTACATTCTGTTTTTATAGATGACTGATATGTTCTTTACGTTTTGGTACTTTCGTTTTCAAAATGGTTCCCATAAATTGTGTGTCTTATAAAGGGATCGCACTAACAAAGGGAGAAAAAAGGTAAAATGGTTATTGTTTTTGTTCATTACATTGTGTTTACACTGGTGTTACATCTTAGAAACATGGGGTTTTTGGTGAAACGGTCAAATGGTTAATTTTAGTGTTTACATTGTGTTTACACTGTTTGTTCTTTACATTATGTTTATACTGGTGTTACATTGTCTTCTCGTAACGGTTCTGTTTTTATAGATGACTCAGATGATTTGGTTGAAAAAGACATAGATAAGGAAGAACGTCAAAGAAAAAAGGTATAATAAAATAATAACAAATCATTTTTTATATTAATATATATTTTGTAAGACTATGTGACATTTTTAATTGACAAAAATTTAGGTAAGTTAAGACTGTTTGACATCGATAGCGACGAAGATGAAACTCTCATTAATTTGAAAAGAAAGGTGGATCGACAAGCAAAGAAAGATGATGCTCCAGCCAAGAAAGGCGGTCATGGTAAAAGAACCGAGTGCTAATATAGTTATTTTTTGGGGTACATACGGTATTTGTCTAAAACAAATATGAAAAATGGTGAGACGTTTTGGTACTTTCGTTTTCAAAATGGTTCCCATAAAATTGTGTGTCTTATAAGTTTGGGCATGTGGAATCAGCAGATGTAGATATTGTGAAAATGGGAAGCCAAAGTCGAAGCTGAAAACGGACAAAGGTAACGAATCTCAGTTAAAAAATATATATGGTATTTTCTATGCCTGTGTATGCGCATAGTATACGTATTTTTTACATACGGTTATTTTATGTATCGGTTGTTTTATGTTTTCAGGGAGGATCTTTCTATTGAAACCATATGTATTATGAGAGGATAATATTTGTTTGTACGCACAAAAAAATGTGTAGTAATTATACTATTACATATATGTAAAAGACATGTTATTAACAGGTACAACTTATGAATAGATTGTTACACGTGTGTAGGAAGGTTGTATATGAGAGCGATAGCGGACTGACGTTGGAAAAATGTCATTCTTTTTACTTTAAGACAGAGTGTAGTGGTAAACAATCAAGTTATTGATGCATGGGTTGAAGTCTTGAATTTTGAAGAAAAATACAGATCTCCCAATTAGTGGTATAGATTGTTTTCCAAGAGTAATGTGATCGTAAGTTCACTTTTTTTATTACGTGCAGATTCTATGTTTCATTGAAAGATAATAACAAATTTGTTGCAAAATAAATTAAACAGGTTGACTGGATGCTGAACCAAAATGATGTTGATCCCAATCAAAGACTTGATAAATTCGCTACAAACATGAACGGGGTGATAGCTGGAGTGGTAAAGGAGACGGGTTTCGCAAAGGACAAACCAGATATCAACAATCTTAAAATGTTTGATATGGTCTTCTTTCCTATACTTGAATTCAACCATTACTACCTATTAGTCTTTGAGTTAAAGAACTGCCCGATCTCAGTAATTGATAACTTCCATGAATCAATACCACTGATCGGGGTGAAAGATGGTGCAGACTACTGCCTAAAAGATCCCCCCTACAAAGTGGTAAGCAGTTAAAAATATTTATTTGTTTTAATGACATGCTTTTACATGACAAAAACCCATTTCTCGCAGAAGGAGATTTTTGTGCACTATCTGGAGAGGATTAAACATGCAAAAACAGATGAAATACATGCAGCAAAGATTCAGAAGGTGCAAATCCCATGGGCGACCAAAACAAACGCAGTGGATTGTGGAGTTTTTTTGATGAGATACATGGAAAAATTTATGGGCATCCGTGAACAATTCAACTGTGTCTTTTCAACAAATGGCAAAAAAAAAAAGTGCCAACTGAACATGTTGAGGAAAAAATACTTGGTGCATGTGATAAGGTCGGAAGTTAATACTCTTAGAGATGCTGTTGTAGATGTTGCACGAGATGTGTAACTAACATGTAACCTGGTATTGGATTGTAATAGTTTTTGTGTCATTAAATACTATGATTTGGACATGGTTTGGATTATGGACGAATTATGCTTTTGATTTCATTAAAAATTTCAATTTGCTTTATTTTAATAGAAAAGTACAACACTTGGGGGAATAGGATGTGATGATGGCTACAAAAAAGACAAGATTTAAAATATATAAAAAGCCAAAAAAGGAGATGGTTGTCAATCAAAAAATTAATGAATGTACTACCTAAAGTACACTATGTATGGTCAAAAAGATTTCATAGAAGATAAAGTAGATCCCTACAAAAAGGACAAGATTTATAATATTAAAAAAATGCTTGTAAAATTTGTTGATTGTCAATCATAATGTTACGCTTGTGTGATAAAAGGATCAATCATATTTAAATAAACCATACGTTTTTAGGGGAAATTTGCTTTTAAATAAATAAAAAAACAACACACTATTGTGTATGAGATTTAACATCTCAATAAAAAAAATGCTTTATATAAAATATGATTGATAAAAAAAATCCATCAACATGTAAAGAAGGGGATGAAAACGGATCTGCATACAAACTTTCTTAAGAAATGGAGAAGGTGGAGTAAAAAAACCCTGCCTACTTTATCCTTTTAAAAAATTACATTCATCTGAAAATAATGTAGTTCTAGCTTACTTATAGCCAAGGGATTGCCCATTTAATAAGGTAGTTGGTGAGGTCAGAACAATTGAATGCGCACCATTGGGTGCTTTTGCGGTTTTATTCTTAAGTTACTAACATGTTACAATATTTAAACGTTGTATATACATATATAACACTTTACCATTCGGTGCTTTTGCGTTAATGCACTTAACTTACTTGCTTGTTACATCATCTATACGTTGTATATACATATAAAACACTTGAACATAAGAAATTCCCAAAGCTAAGACAGTTACATTGAGATAGCCGGAACAAAAAACATAGCATTTGCGTCCCATGTTTTAAAGTACAGGACATCCTTAAAAACATACAATTAGAGTGTTTTGCTGGTAACCAAAAAATGGGGGAGACATACATTTCAAATAATACAAAAAACACACATAGATAAACAAAAATCCCCCAACACAGCTAATATTAGTACTACTCGTCGGTTGCGTCAACGGCTTCTGTACGCTTCTTCTTGCAGTTACAGGAGACGTGCCCCATTACATACTTTTGGCATGTGCGACAGAGCCTTGGTGTCCTAAGCGACTTATCAACGGCTTTTTCACCAGCCCCAATCAAACGACGTGACTTGCCATAACCTTTGTTACGAATCCCCTGAGGGTTCGAACATTGTAAGTCAACATCCAACCTTTCACCAACCAAGTTTTGAATATCTTCAACATTAGAAATTTTGGAGATTGAATCAATTGGATCCGAACTTAGACTGCTACTAAGTTCCCTAACTTTATTGGAAAAAACAGGAAGACCATCATAATCATTTCGAAGACTATCGACACAATTAGATATTAACCCAAATATCTCATTCCACAGCAACGACTCAGGAGAATTGTCTACACCATAATGATACTGAATTTCAAAAATTCTTTTCCGTAAAACATCTTTCATCCATCGCTTGGAGATATACTCATCCGGTATCCAACTATTCTATTGACCCTAAAAACACAAAAAATGTGTCTACAAAGGTAACCAATACAAGTAAAATTGCGACATGAACAATCATAGTTCCCACTGCTAGGCCCAGTAAGTACCTGAAAGAAAGAGTCAAAATATGTTAAATAAACGTAATAAAACTGTAACTAGTGTGTAATCCTAATCCTAAAAAAACAGTATTACAAAAACGTAAAAATAACATATCTATTATGTAACATTATCGAAATATAAATGTAATCAAGTGATCCTTTTAACAATACCTGGAAAACATTTATTAAATATATATATAGTTTACACTCAAAGAAGCAGAAAAATAAGAAAGAATACAATATATACTAAATAAACGTAATAAAACTGTAACTAATGTGTAATCCTAATCCTAAAAAAATGGTATAACACAAAAGTAAAAAGTAAGTATCTATCATGTAACACTAATGAAACATATATGTAATCAAATGATTTTTTTAACAATACTTGGAAAACATTCATGACAGTGTTGTCTTTGTTTAGATGAGTTACAAAATATACAACTTTATCTTGTACCTGCTCGGTGTGAGAGACATAGCAAAACAACTTCCCATTAACAATCTCTTTCTGAACTTCCAAAAAAATCGAACAGGTATATATTTCAAATGCATGCTTTTCTATTTCTAAACCTGACAAAGACTGATATGGTCGAGATGAGGTTTTATACTCCGCCAAACGTTGCCTATAACGCTGACTTTCAATAGAAGTGTCATAGCACAAGATAAATTGCACTAAAGTATTTTCTCCACTGGAATTAAATTTGAACGAAGCATTGAAACTCTCGCACCTGGATGTGGTCTTCATTAGGCAACACATTGGAATTTCTCTAAAATAAGCAGGAACTCACTGATCATGAATTGCATACATGTCACTCAACCAATTGTGTCCTTCTAATTGGAACCTTGTAATCAGGTCGGCCCAGCGTGTTTCAAATGTATCGGGGGATATGAACAAATTCCACACCAAACGATGCATAGAAGCCTGGAAATCAGTGTTGTTAAGCAAATCGCTAGAAACCTACATAGCAAAAAAAAATTATAACAAACATAGAAGCATATAAACTTAAAATATCTATTATTTTGTCACCTTGAGTGGTAGTTTCTTCATGACATGCTACATGCATAAACGATGACGTGAGCCTTGAAGGACTTGAGAAATAGCTTGCTTCACTGAAGGATCTTGATCAGTAAGAACCAAAACCGGTTGTTTGCCATGTGCTTTCATAAAAGCATTTAGCAGCCACTTATATGAATCTATAGTTTCGCTGTCTAGCAAACCCGTCCCAAAAGTTACATAATTCTTGTGATGATCAACACCTGTAAAAGGGACAAAAATCATGTTATACCTACGTATGTAAAAATATAGTAAATAACATATAAACTACAGAAAAGTATATGTGATACACCAGGAAAAAGATGCAAAAGTCATGTTGTACCTATGTATGTAAAAATATAGTAAATAACATGTAAACTACAGGAACTATATGTATTACATATGTAATATAAACGTATATAGATTATGTGTCAAAAAATTACTTGTTAGCGTAGTAAGTGGCATCAAATGCAAGCACATCACCGAAAACTTCGTAGTTCTTCCTCGATATCTCGTCAGCTCAGAACACATGCCTAAGCTCGCCTTTTACAACAGAAAAATCAAAGAAAAAATCGGGGAGGTTTTTAACACGATCACGCAACCAATCATGAAGCAGCTGTGAGTCCCGGTTGCCTATAAATAGACGGATTGCCTGGCTAAAATTCTTAAAATCAGTAGGGGTACCCTTCACATTATGATGACCACCCTTCATAGACACTTGAAGCCGACCAATATTATTCAGTGTCATGTGATGAATAAACTGTTTGCTGGAGAAAGATAGCTTATGACCTGCTTTAGTAAAGTCCTGATTATATGTCTCAACCAAAGGATGGTTGTGACACTCAACAAACTTGTATATAACAAAACTGGACGTTGCTTATGTAACTTGGAAAGATATATATGAGCTTTACAATCCGTAACTTGAAAAGACCTGTTCCTAACAGACATAGAAGATTCGTCTAACGTGTCGAATTTCCGCTTTGACTGCCCAACTTTGTTGCATCTTAGGTATTTGTGTGTGACGTGATCGCTTTTGTTTTTCTTTGTTTGCCCAACACGAACTGAAAAACCCGAATAATCTGCATAATTCTTGTACATTCTAAGAACATCACTCCAAGAACCATATGTGGCCTCTACAGTTGGTTTTACATTGCATCCTTTATTCGGACATCAAACCTTGGTACCGTTAGGAGTAAGAAACGTGTAACATCATTCAAAATCTTCTATTTTTTTAACATGATAAAAAAACGACATAAATTGAAATATTGAAGTATAAATAACGTAACGTGAACGTAGCATACAAGTAAATGCCATGCACAAACCAATTACCATTTGCTTTTTTGCTTTGCTGAACATCTTCAGAGGTTGTTAATTCTTTTGCAGGTGGGAAAACCAAATGATCATCAACATCTAAAACGATTGAATTTTAAAAAAAATAAAATTGTTGTTCTAACAAGAATAAAATGAAACACATGTAAATAAATGGCAATCTATCACCATTTGACGGGATTTTATAACATTCTTCACGTATCAACGAAAAATTTGGAACATACCCATCCTCTTCATCAACAAAAAGAATTGGATCATCGTTTATGGGATATACTGAGAAAAACGTAAATTTGGAACATAACCATCCTCTTCATCAACAAAAAAAAAAACAAATGATAATAAGAAAGAAGACACTATAGAAATAAATATAGATTATCACCTTCTATCTCTGATGTAACAAATGATTCTTCATTGTAGCTTGCATTTAAAGAATCAAACGTGTTAAGATCAAGTGTAGAATCCATACAAAGACAACTTTAAAAGAGAAGGGAAGTTCTTGCAAAGGAAATGAGATGTTTGGGAATTCAAAAGTAAAAAAACACGGAGAGGGAATGACCTTGGCGTGGAGGGAGTTGGTACTTTGTAAAAATGTTATTTTATCAAATAAAAAGTACAAATGAAGGTGACACCCACTCTTACAAAAAACAACTTTTTATTAATGAGAGACAAGATAGTTGTAGACAAACATGACACATACCTTGGTTCTAGAAAAAAACAGGACACAAAGCCCAAAATTATTTAAACTCTTTTACCCATTAAATAAAAAAAAATGAGGCCGCATGTAAACTTTACGTAACAAAACACGTACACTAGAAAAAAAGGGGGTAAATTTAACGTAACAAAACACGTATGCTGGAAAAAATGCCGTTACGGCCATAGAATGTTGAAAGAAATGAAGTTCTAAATATTTAAAATGACATAAAAAATCATAATCGTTTTTCATGTGTGACAAAAAAACATGTGTAACAAACAACATGTATAAACTAAAACGTTAATTTACTTTTTAATGTACAAAACAACAGAGAAATAAAGACGAAAAAAAATCTCAGCAATGTAACACTGATGTAACTTCTGGACGTTAATTGATGGCCGGATGCGTATGAAAAATTCAAATCATAAAAAGCTATGGTGTAAAAGTAATAAAAAATGCATACAAGTACATAGGTGTAAAACGACATGTTTGCCCCAAATGAATTTAATAATAAGGTGGTGATGTGGCAAAATCTTGGCCACATAAAGGGTTTTCATGGTTTCCTCACTAAGGTGAGGTTTCCAAATTATGTATTCCCTAAATATATATATATATATATATATATATATAGAGTGGAGTTATCGTACAAAGTGCTACTTTTGTAAAAATAGTGAGATATGCATCAATAGCAAAACTTTAAATTGTATTGGTCTTCACAGTTAACAAAAGGGTAGAATAAAGATTACGGTTCAATTAACCTGCTGATAACAAGGAAATAAGAGATTATATAGGATTTTGTTACGCTAATTAAGGTAAATTGGAAGGTAGTCTTCTTCATCGCATGCAATTACAACCGTCGTATATTTTCATATTACATAAAAAATATTAAAAATTCAACCAATATCCTTTCTATACATTATTTTCACATTTGTCATATATTAGCACATGATAGCATATGAAATTCCAAACCTAAAAATTTATTACTCATTTACTACAAATGATTTTATACAACAACACCTGTTAGCATACATAAGTAACTAACATGACAACACCTGTTATCACACACATATACCATTAATTATTTAACAGTAAATATCAACACAAATATAATTTTATAACATTAATTAATAAACAACACATATTAGCACAAAAAAGTAACATTATTTATTTAACACATATAAGCATATGCATAATTTCATAACGTTAATTAATAAGCATACATAGTATCACAAAAGACGTAACATTAGTAAACATTTTTATTTAATAAAAAATTAACACTTTTAATTTTGCCATACATACAATCGCAAATAATAAATTAACAATAAAAATGAAGTTTTGTTTTGTTATTTATGAAGTTTTGCTTTACTATTTGCTGGTAAGTGTTAAAATTGATATTCGAATACAAAATGAAGAATTTTTGTAATAATATTTTTTTTATGTAATTGAATATCAAACTTTCCTTGTTTAATGGACTATTAATTCTGCATTAATATTAAATTGCCTAAATTGCCCTTTTCAAATAGTTGAATAAATAGACAAATGTCAACACATGATTGGTTCCTACCATTTTTACAAAAAATCAATTTTGTATATGAACCTACCTCTCTCTCTCTCTCTATATATATATATATATATAGTTTTAGGATCAAATACAAATTGATAATTTTGTAAAAAGTGTAAAAAGAAAAGTGCTATTATAAATAAGAAAGTGTTATTATTAACAAGAAACTATTAAATATTTTAATAGTACCGTGTTAATATTATAATAATACTTTATTATTTATAATATCACTTTGTTATTTTTACACTTTTTAGAAACTATCACTTTGTACATTAACCTCACCCTATATATATATATATATAATTTATTTAGTGTATAACAAGATAAGAACACATTACACACACACACACATACATATATATAAGGGTTGGATCCACTATAAAGAGATTTTTTTTAAGTACTAAGAACTAATAAAAGTTTGACATGTGACATGCTAAAAATAATAAAAACAAAAATGCAGTATAAAAACAAATGTAGTACAAAAAATAAAATCTAGCACAAAAAATGCAGTATAAAAAACAAAATCCAGATAAAAAATCTAGTACAAAGATATAAAAAACTAGTACTAGAGAAATAAAAATTCAGTGTAAAAAATAAAAATGTAATACAAAAATAAAAATACAGTACAAAAAAGAATCTAGTACAAAAAAATAAAAATATAGTATAAAAAACAAGATTTATATCTAAATTATCAGGCCATATGTCAAAATTCTAATAATTCTTACTCTTAAGCAAAAATCTCTTTTTATTAAATTTTTCCTCTGTATGTGTATATATATCTATCTATATATATATATGTGTGTATATATATCTATCTATATATATATATATGTGTGTATATATATATATCTATATATATATATGTGTATGTATATATATATCTATATATATGTATGTATGTATATATCTATATATATATATGTGTGTGTATGTATATATATATCTATATGTATGTATGTATGTATGTAGGATTGGGATCAAATAATAACACTCTCTTACGGCGATAACCCATTAACTTTGCCAAAACGAAGCCGAATCTTGAATTTTTTTTTTGAACATCATTGTAACACAATTAGAACACTATGTTCTTTCTTGAGTTTGGGCTAATTCATCACCGTTTAAAAAATATCATCGTTGTAAGTTTTTTGCTACAGTACTGTAAGTTTTAAATATTTAAACAACGACAGTACTGTAAGAGCCCAAACGGTAATGAATTAGCCCAAACTCATAAAAGAACATGGTGTTCAAATTGTGTTACAATGATGTTTAAAAAAAAAAATTCAAGATTCGGCTATTTTTTGGCAAAGTTAATGGGTTATCGCCGTAAGAGAGGGTTAGTATTAGAACATTACCCTATGTGTATATATATCTATATATCTATATGTATATATGTATATATGTATATATATATGTATGTATATATATATCTATATATGTATATATATGTGTATATATATATATATGTGTGTATATATATATAGAAACTAGAATAAAATCATATTTGTTTTTTGAACAGCTAACGAGGGATCAGCAGCATGCCTTTTCATAGCCTAAATAGATTCTAGGACCCAACAACACACGCGTTGTGACCACAGTTCGCTACGAACTCCTCGGTATCTAAAGGTCAAGTGTTGACGAGCGCTGAATTGTGCAAATCCACCTGCTCCTCATAAGAAGACTCACTATGTGGTAAAACCCCATACTGACTGTTTTGGTTAGGATTTGAACCCATAACCTCACGAAACCTAAACTTTATGAGAAAAAATGAATGAAATGTCAATTCAACTACAACCTTATTTGACAATAAAATCAACATCTAACACATGATGTAACAATAGTTGGATTGAGTGGAATCTGATGTAATACTATGGTTTTCAATACGCATACATACATACATATATGTATGATACGGCAAATGCATATCGCGACAATGTTGGTAGCTTGTTGAAGTTTGAAAGAAAGATATGATAGCCGACATAAATATACTTGGTTGCTATTACATAAACGACGATGTGGGTAGGGACCCGGCATAGACAAACTGACAAACTATGTCTAATGACCACTAGAGCTACAACAAACCACTCCTTTAAATAATAATTAATAATAAAATTAAATAAAATAATCGATTTCAAGTAGACAAAAATTAGGTTTTTTTTGACATCAGATTTGGGATATATGAGTTGGGTAGGAACCATATAGGTCTAATCTTTTTTTTTTTAAATAAATATTACAAATATAAAATTCATTTTCCTTTATATTTAATTGTTACAAATAAAAGTAATTATTTTGGTAAAAAATTAAATTATTTTGCTAAAAGATAGCCTGTCATTTACCTCTTAATCATGTACTTTTGTTTTAAGTAGTAGTTTGTTCTCAAAGCTTGTTTCGTCTTATATATGGTCAATTGCATCCAAATGATTTTTTAAGGTAAATGCACACTTCACCGAATAAAGAGTGAGTTCTTTTTTTTGTATTGATAAAGCCTTGTCATTACGAAAAAAGTGTTTATTCATAAGTTACCAAAGGAGCTTGAACGATTAGTAAATCAAAAACATAGTAGATATAATCAGAAACTAATATTCCTTTCATTCTTACCAAGCCAAAATATCAACATTGGGATAGGTTTTGAAATTGATATTGGATATAAAATCCATTTCACTATACCTCTCGAACTCACTTGATTGGGTGTTATCTGTTTATTATTTAGTTGTTGCATTGTTGCATGTATGTTTATGTTGTGTTCATATTTAATTAAATAAAAATAATAAATTTATTAGAGCTTATGTAAAAAAAAACATGTTTTGTTTCGATTGCAAAATTTGAGTCTTTTTTAATGTAAAGACAAATTCTCATTTATTTCATCAAACGTAAAAATTTAAGAACGAGTTTAAAGCCACATCACAAGTAAAAATGGTTGTTAGTTTATAAAATTAAAAATTAAACTTTGTTTTCATTGGTTCTCACCATTGCTATAAACATATTATTTTCATTTTCAAAGTTGTTTACGTTTAAAGCCACTAAATTAAATTTACAAAGTAATAAACAACTCGTGAGATAATAAACTCTTTAATAGTATTGTAGTTGAGGTTTTGAAAATATTGAATGGAATTAATAAAATAGAGTCATTTTGAGGTTCCTTATGAAATGAGGTATGGAGGGGAGTTGTCACACCCCCACCTTTCGTCACCTGAGATGATGTCATTCGTCACTCTGAGAATGTTGCGGAAGTATAGTGGTGATGTCTCAGAGACTTGATCCGATATCATAGCACACATATTAACTTACAGTAAATATATTACAATGATCGTCATTACAATCAACAGTACAGTTCACAAACTAAGTTTATTACATGACTAGCTTATTTAATTAAAAGCGTTTAGAGTCCTGCCTCACCCGGTGGGTCACTGTCTCCCTGCAAAAATGTTTAGATTTAAAACGTCAGCACAAAGCTTGTGAGTTCGTAAAGGTCATGTTCAACAATATGATATGCAATACAAGTTATAACAATGTTCAGTTCAAGATAACCATGGGACACGTATCTAGTTCCTTTCGGACATTCTGTTCTCGTTCTACAAAGATACTACCCGTCGGTACATATCTTAGTGCCTCATTATCTTAATGTCTATCACTACATTAAGAAGTTCTGGAAACAGATAACAAACATTTACACCAAGGGGAGTTGCAAGCTCCGGGCAAATGGGTTGTCAGCCGATAGTACTATCATTGTTTTCTGTTCGGCCCCATATGGGTTCACTAGATACAGTTCGGAAATGAGGACTTATAAGTTCTGTGATAGTGTTCTGTTCTACAGGCAAAATCCCATGAAATCCACAAGTTCTCAACAATCACATGAAATCACGCAGATAACAATGATACATATCATATAGTTCTGAAAAGTTCCACAGTGTTACCCTGATGTTTATAAAAGATTAAAAAGAAAAGGGGTTGTACGAAACTCACCAGATAATTTACAAGTAGCAGAATGTCACACAAACTGGTAATAAAGAGGTGATTCTGCATTTATTTATGTTTAATGAGTTATTTATGATTTAACTTACTGATTAGATCTTTCTGAACGTCCAATGTCAAAGACATTGTCTTAACAATCATCAAACTGATGTTAAGTATGTAATTAGTTAATTTAATGTTGTATCATACAATGTATGATAATGTAGGAACCTACATTGAATTAGGTTCCTAATACAAGGTTGATGACACACTTGATTAATCATAATAGTCTCGGATTAACCAAATAGTTAATGTTGTTGATTATAATGCTAAAACAGTTTCTAGACAGATTAATGGTTTAGAAATGATCAATCCTTGTTATTGATTACTCAAATATCATGAAATATCACAATGTAGCATTAAAATAGGTTTAATAACCATGTTTAACATACTAATCTGACTGTTATCATAAACATCAGATAATCGTTCCAATGAGTATGTTAATGATTGTGATTAATTTGAAACACTTCGATTTAACCTTGCATTTCAAAGATTAATCAAACTAATCACCTACATTGTCACAATCAAATGGTTTAAACCATTATAATCATGTGTATGATTTTATGCAAATCGGGCATTACAACGGATCAAAACAAGGATTTACCCGTTAAAACATCGTTTTCTTCATTTATAATCAATCCTTGCCATCATATAGCCAATAGTCAACAATCCTAACTATATCATTATGTTCAAAATCAAGATCTAATCAATCATTATCAAGCTAGAAGGTTAAAACGAACCATTACCTAATCAGACGAAGTTTTGCACTTAGAACAACGATCAGGGCTTGTAGATACGATCCTTGATGCGATCCACGTGATTAAAAGGCTTCAAAATATAGTTTGTGAGCTGAAAATCAAGCTTTGGTCGTCTGGGAACAAGAAGAAGTCGAGAGAAATAAAGAATATGCACTCCCCATGCAAGCAGATCCTTAAATCCAATTTTCCGACCTACTAGCCGCCAGGCGTACCGCCCCAGGTGGAAGTTTGGCCTGGGGCGTACCGCTCCAACATATTTTCGCCCGATTTTTGATTTTATCTTCATTTCGCGATTACGGACAATCTGCAACTCCGTTTCGCGCAAGGCTTTCGCCCACGTTCACCATTTTTCTCATATTATCAACCTGTAATAATTAAAATCATCAAATCAACTTGGATTTCTAGAACGACCAAATGTGCTCATGTCATTGATGATGTAATTCTCAACTGCAATTGTCACAGTCTCCTCCTGTTAGAGAAATTTCGTCTCGAAATTTAGCAAAGACTTACTTGATGATAATCGTTTATGAGAACAGGTATGGGTACTTTGCTATCATTCGATCTTCTCGTTCCCACGAATACTCAGGTCCTCGTTGCGAGTTCCATCGCACTTTGACGATTGGTATGCGACTACGCTTCAATACTTTCACTTCTCGATCCATTACCTCTACCAGTTCTTCACTAAACTAAAGTTTTTCATCAATTTGAATCTCTTCAAGAGGTACAATCAATGATTCGTCAGCTAGGCACTTTTTCAGATTCGATACATGGAAAAAATCATGAATATTACTGAGTTCAAGAGGTAACTCAAGTCTGTAGGCTACTGATCCAATTCGTTCAAGAATTTTGAATGGTCCTACAAATCTTGGTGAAAGCTTACCCCTTTTCTCAAATCTGAAAATGCCCTTCCAAGGTGAAACTTTTAACATTACTCGATCACCTATTTGGAATTCTAGAGGTCTACAACGATTATCAGCATAACTCTTTTGATGATCGCGAGCAGCCTTAATTCATTTTTGAATGAGTGCGATCTTATCAGTTGTTTCTTAAATGAATTCTGGGCCTATGATCTGACTCTCACATATCTCTGACCAACAGATAGGTGATCTACACTTACGTCCATAAAGTGCTTCGAATGGAGGGCATTGTATACTAGTATGGTAGCTGTTATTGTATGAAAATTCAACAAGTGGAAGATGAATATCCCAGCTACCTCCAAATTCAATCACACAGCTTCTGAGCATGTCTTCAATAGTTTGATTTGTTCGTTCAGTCTGCTCGTCTATTTGTGGATGATAAGCTGTGCTCATATTGATTTGTGTGCCCAGTGCATTCTAAATAGTTTGCCAAAATCATGACATAAATCGACTATCTCTGTCAGAAATGATAGAGATGGGTACTCCGTGTCGAGATAAAATCTCATTAACATAGAGTTTAGCGAGTCGATCCATAGAGTAATCTTCTCGGATGGGTAAGAAATGCGCAGATTTAGTAAGGCGATCAACAATAACCCATATAGAGTCATGATTACGTGATGTTCTGGATAATTTAGTGATAAAATCCATAGAGATCTGATCCCATTTCCACATGGGAATCTCAGGTTGTTGCAATAACCCAGAAGGTCGTTGATGTTCAGCCTTAACTTTGAGACATGTTAAGCATCGATCCACGTATTCAGCTATGTGTTTCTTCATTCCAGGCCACCAGTAAAAATCTTTAAGATCTTTATACATTTTATCAGCACCTGGATGAATAGAATACATGGATTTGTGCGCCTCATCCAAGATTATTGTTCTAGAGTTACCGAATAAAGGAACCCAAATTCGGCTTTTGAAATATAACACTCCATCACTCTATTAGTTTCAAGCTGTTTGTCTAATCCCCTTAATTCCTCAGCAGGAAAGTTCGTTGCCTGTAAAGCTTGTTGCTGAGCTTCTTTAATCTGAGGAATTAGACTGGTTTGAATAGTCATTCCTAACGCTTTCACACGTAAAGGCTTGACTCGTTCCTTGCGACTCAAGGCATCGGCTACGACATTCGCTTTACCTGGATGATAACGAATTTCACAGTCATAGTCGTTTAAGAGTTGTACCCACCGTCTCTATCGCATGTTCAACATTTTCTGATCTAGAATGTGTTGAAGACTTTTGTGATCAGTGTATATAATACACTTGGTTCCGTATAGATAGTGTCTCCAAATCTTGAGTGCAAACACCACTGCACCAAGTTCTAGATCATGAGTGGTATAGTTCTTCTCATGTACTTTCAGTTGTTGAGAAGCATAAGCAATTACCTTGTTGTTCTGCATTAAAACACACCCAAGACCTTGACGAGAAGCATCACAATACACTGTGAAATTATTAGTACCTTCTGGTAATGCCAAGATATGTGCTTTGCAGAGTTTGTGTTTGAATAGTTGGAATGCCTCTTCATGTTGGGTACCCCATATAAACGGTCAATTTTTCTGTGTCAATGTCGTAAGTGGCAAGGTTATCTTTGAAAAGTTCTTGATGAATCGGCGATAATAACCTGTCAGCCCTAAGAATTTTCGTATTTCAGTTGGGTTTCGTGGTGTTTCCCATTGTTCCACAGCTTCGATCTTACTGGGATCCACTTGAATACCGTTTTCATTTACTATGTGCCCAAGAAATTGAACTTCCCGTAACCAAAACTCACACTTGGAGAATTTGGCATATAATTTCTCATGTGCCAAAAGTTCAAAGATTAATTTCAAGTGTTGAGCATGTTCTTGTTGGTTCCGAGAATAAATGAGAATATCATCAATAAACACAATCACAAATTTATCCAGATAAGGTCTACATACTCCATTCATCATATCCATGAAAACCGCAGGTGCATTGGTTAATCCAAACGACATTAATAGAAATTCGTAATGTCCGTATCGAGTTCTAATAGCAGTTTTAGGAACATCATCATCATGAATTCGTAACTGATGATATCCAAATCTTAAATTGATTTTTGAAAAGTAAGTAGCACCTTGTAGCTGATCAAACAGATCATCTATTCGTGGCAATGGATAACGATTTTTGATTGTCAATTTATTGAGTTCCCTGTAGTCAATGCACATCCTGAGTGAACCATCCTTCTTTTTCACAAAAAAGAATTGGTCCTCCCCAAGGTGAGAAACTAGGTCACCTTTATCTAACAGTTGTTGCAGTTGACCTGAAAGCTCTTGCATCTCTGAGGGTGCTAAACGATAAGGAGCTTTAGCTATAGGTGCTGCACATGGAATCAAGTCAATACGAAATTCAACTTGTCTCACTGGGGGTAATCCTGATATATCCTCAGGAAAAACTTCTGGAAAACCCTTGACTACTTGAATATCTTTGATACGTTTTTGTGCAGAACAGTTCTCAATCACATGTGCTAGAAAGGCCTGACAACCTTTCCGTAAGCATTTCTGAGTATGCATACAAGAAATAATACCAAGTTTTCTACCAGCTCGTTCTCCTTGAACTATCAGTGTATCACCATCAGGTAATGGAATACGGATCATCTTGTTTTGACATACAACTTCCGCATAGTTATCAGAAAGCCAGTCCATACCGACCACAACATCAAAGCTCCCAAGCTCAACAGGAAGTAAATTGATATTGAAAAGATGATCATTCAAATTCAAGGAACATCCTTGAATGACACTATTAGTTTTCATTAACTTGCCATTAGCAAGTTCAATGACATAAGGAGTTTTTAGATCTACCATAGGCAATGAAAGTAATGATGCAAATTCTGGAGAGATAAAACTCTTATCCAGCTCCTGTGTGAAACAGAACTGATGCGTATAGATTATTAAGAAGAAACGTACCAGTGACAATGTTCGCATCATGCCTAGCCTCGGTTGCACCTATCTGAAAAGCTCTCCCCTTAGCTTCATTCCCTTGATTGGTGTTGTTATTCGGACAGTTTCTCATAAGATGGTCAGGACTTCCACACTTGAAGCATGACCGGTTGGTTTGAGTGGTTTGTTGTGGTGCTTGGTTTGATGGTTGAGCAGGAAAGTTGCAATATTTAGCATAGTGTCCAACTCGGCT
Organism: Mikania micrantha; assembly: GCA_009363875.1. NCBI lineage: Eukaryota > Viridiplantae > Streptophyta > Magnoliopsida > Asterales > Asteraceae > Mikania > Mikania micrantha. The sequence goes on from CM018684.1 coordinate 2,334,487, forward strand.
ACAGTTTAGACAAACAGGACAAGGTCTTGTGTGACGGAATGGACACTTGTTGCATTTGGGCGCCTGCTCAGTATAAACTTTCCTCTCAGGAACAGTTGCACCATAGTTCTTCATTATTGGTTTGCTCTGACTAGTCTCAGCCGGAGCCTTTGTTTTGGTTTTGCCAAACCACTTTTGTTTAATACCTTTAGAAACATTCGAGGTACCAACATCACTACGGCCCACCACCGTCTGAGTTTTTGTGGACAAAGTACCAATCCTTACCGCCTCATCGGTAAGCTTAGTGGTCAACAAAATTGTACGTTTGAGAGTTGTAGGTTCAGCTGCAGTTACCATTCCCCGAATCTGGGGAACCAGACCTTTGATATACTTCTCAATCAAAGTTGCTTCCATAGGAAACATATTGGGAAGTTAGCAAGTAAGTTCGTGAAACCGATCTGTATAAGCTAAACAATCAGCACCGATCATCGAATGATTCCAGAATTCCTCCTAAAGCTTTTGGATTTCAGTGATTGGGCAGTACTCTGACATAATCAGAGTTTTAAAATCGTTCCAGCCCATCGATTCAACTGTAGCTGAGCCCAAAGTTTGAGCCTGGGTATTCCACCAGGTTAAAGCTGAATCTTTCAAAGAACAAGCAGCATAAGACACCTTATGCTCTGCCAAAAATTGGCTGATTTTCAGTTTTGTTTCCATCTCCTCGATCCACCTCAAAAGTCCAGCCGCTCCTTCTTTACCCATGAAAGTAGGAGGGTTGCAAGAAGCAAAGTACTTGTAAGTACATCCTTGCTGTGGTGGATCAGGAACAGTTGTTTTAGTTGTTGCACCGGTGGTATTAAGAGTTTCTACGTGGCCACCAGTAACATTATGTTCAGTGTGATCATGGTCCCCACCATAACCCATAGTGACATGTGTCTGAACTGAATGAAGCAAACTCAGGTAGACAAACTCAGGTCAGTTCAAGAACATTAAAGATATAACCCGTTCGATCACATAAATTCAATCATATTCAGTTACACTGAAATTTTATGTTGAAATGTGATTATAAGAAAATATAATATAACTACATTGATATAGTTCAAACATGTTCTCAGTACACAAAGATTACACAAATGTTCGTAGTTATACTCAGTCCTTTTAATTCAAAAACATGTTATAATATTACACAGCTCACAGTACTGTGATATAGATATGTCATTATCCATGTTTTTGATATATTAACATACAGGACACTGATAAGTTCTCACACAAAAATCCAGTGCACTCACCTGATCCATCAAAATCAAGTGAGAGGTGAGTATCTCTAACACTGTGTTATGTATGTCCTCCACAGTAGCACGAGACTCCTATAACTCTAGGCGAGTCCCCTAAAGATCTATAGTCACTTGGCGAAGCTGCGCCCTAAGCTCAGCCAGCTGTGAAGACTCTCCTACCTCATGTATGACCTTGGTCTCGTCTCTAGGGGCCAACTGGCGTCTAGGAGGAAGACCTGTTGTCTTGCGGGCCTGGCCCCGCATCCGTCTGAGTCCATCCCAAACTGGGATCGGCTAGGGAGGTGGACTCCCTCTCCTGCCTGCAGATGTATCCTTATCCGATACATGAGGATGTCTAGGTGGAGTGTGTGGTACCTGTGGTGGTACTACGTGAGATGTGGCTGATGATGCCTCAGAAGGATTGAATCTGATCCAGAACTAGAACTGGGTGTATCGTCCAGGATAATGTATGGAAATCGCTGGTATATATATCTTTTTCCCTGATTGGCCATCGCTGTATACATAAAAGTTCAAATCAGTACCATGATATAAATATTGAATAACAGTATTCAACATGAAAATGATATGATGTCTCTTCCTATCTCAAACCAACTACTCGTCCTTATAGTTATTAATGTTCTGCTTGAATTAAATTAAACTAGAATGCACACGTGTTGCGAATTTCAGTTATGTTGGCCAGTCATAACTGGAATTCGTACCACCTGATTAGCCAGGCTTAATTCAAAACAAGTTTTGTTCATTAGTTATGTTCGATGCTCTCTGTGTCACTATTAGAGCCTATGGTTATACTCTAGGTCTCTAAGTCCACCTAAATTCTAAAACATGTGGCTCTGATACCACCCTGTCATACCCCCACCTCTCGTCACCTGAGATGATGTCATTTGTCACTCTCAGAGATGAGGAGTGACTTACTTGATCCGATATCATAGCACACATATTAACTTACGGTAAATATATTACAAGGATCGTCATTACAATCAATAGTACAGTTCACAAACTAAGTTTATTACATGACTAGCTTATTTAATTACAAGTGTTTAGAGTGCTGCCTCACCCGGTGGGTCACTGTCTCCCTGCAAAAATGTTTAGATCTAAAACGTCAGCACAAAGCTGGTGAGTTCGTAAAATTCATGTTCCACAATATGATATAAACAAGTTCTCACAATGTTCAGTTCAAAATAACCATGGGACACGTATCTAGTTCCTTTCGGACGTTCTGTTCTCATTCTACAAAGATACGACCCGTCGGTACATATCTTAGTGTCTCATTGTCTTAATGTCTATCACCACATTAAGAAGTTCTGGAAACAAATAACAAACATTTACACCAAGGGGATTTGCAAGAGCCGATAGTACTATCATTGTTTTCTGTTCGGCCCCACATGGGTTCACTAGATACAGTTCGGAAATGAGGACTTAGAAGTTCTGTGATAGTGTTCTGTTCTACAGGCAAAATCCCATGAAATCCTCAAGTTCTCAACAATCACATGAAATCACGCAGATAACAATGATACATAACATATAGTTCTGAAAAGTTCCCCAGTGTTACCCCGATGTTTATAAAAGATTAAAAAGTAAAGGGGTTGTACGAAACTCACCTGATAATTTACAAGTAGCAGAATGTCACGCAAAAGAGGTGATTCTGCATTTATTTATGTTTTATGAGTTATTTATGGTTTAACTTAATGATTAGATCTTTCTGAACATCCAATGTCTAATACATTGTCTTAACAGTCATCAAACTGATGTTAAGTATGTAATTAGTTAATTTAATGTTGTATCATACAATGTATGATAATGTAGGAAATAATACAAGGTTGATGACACAATTGATTAATCATAATAGTCTCGGATTAACCAATAGTTAATGTTGTTGATTATAATGCTAAAACATTTTCTAGACATATTAATGGTTTAGAAATGATCAGTCCTTGTTATTGATTACCCAAATATCATGAAATATCACAATGTATCATTAAAATTGGTTTAATAACCATGTTTAACATACTAATCTGATTGTTATCATAAACATCAGATAATCGTTCCAATGAGTATGTTAATGATTGTGATTAGTTTGAAACACTTGAATTTATCCTTGCATTTCAAAGATTAATCAAACTAATCACCTACATTGTCACAATCAAATGGTTTAAACCATTATAATCATGTGTATGATTTTATGCAAACCGGGCATTACAACGGATCAAAACAAGGATTTACCCATTAACACATCGTTTTCTTCGTTTATAATCAATCCTAGCCATCATCTAGGCAATAATCAACAACCCTAACTATATCATTACATTCATAATCAAGATCTAATCAATCATTATCAAGCTAGAAGGTTAAAACGAACCATTACCTAATCAGACGAAGTTTTGTGCTTAGAACAACGATCAGGGCTTGTAGATACGATCCTTGATGCGATCCACGTGATTAAAAGGCTTCAAAATATAGTTTGTGGGCTGAAAATCAAGCTTTGGTCGTCTGGGAACAAGAAGAAGTCGAGATAAAGAAAAAATATGCACTCCCCCATGCAATCTGATCCTTAAATCCCTTTTTCCGACCTACTAGCTGCCAGGCGTACCGCCCCAGGTGGAAGTTTGGCCTGGAGCGTACCGCCCCAACATATTTTCTCCAATTTTTGATTTTATATTCGTTTCGCGATTACGGACAATCCGTAACTCCGTTTCGTGCAAGGTTTTCGCCCACGTTCACCATTTTTCTCATACTATCAACCTATAATAATTACAATCATCAAATCAACATGGATTTTTAGAACGACCAAATGTGCTCATATCATTGATGACGTAATTCTCAACTGCAATTGTCACAGGAGTCACTACGGAAAAATTCCGAGAGTTGCGAAGGAAGCTTTAAGCTTATATTGGTCATAATTTGAGAACCGGAATGAAGCTCTATAAGATTGAAAAGAAATTTGGTGATATAATTAAGATTTTTCCACCCTCCTATGTAAATGATAAGGCTCGATCAACACTCAAAACACTATTATAAAAAATTGAAAATTTGATAATACCCAAACCCAACTAATCTGCACCCGAATCCAAGTAAGCTTAACAGGGTTGGATTATTCTACGATGAAAAATGTTTGTTTGGGTTATTTAGGTCAACCCGATTAACCCAAACTGTTAATGGGTTAAGGTTTTGAGCATAGTAAAAATAGTAAATTAGTATCTCGTGTTTTACACGAGTTGAATAAGAAAGATATAATAAATAGTAATCAATAAACAATACAAAGTGATTTTTTTAAGTGAAATAATACCAAAATTTTGTTTAATATAATACTTTTTTTAATATAATAATTATATTATTTCTCTAAACAATAATTTTTTCAAAGTGTGTTTCTTTAAATATTTTATTTTAATTTTTTTTAATTTTATATTTTATAATAATTTGGTTTTTTTAAAAAGTATGCTTTCTAATATTAATATCTTTATAATGTATTATTTTTTTTTAATTTAAAATGTATAAAAAATTTATTTAATTTATTATATAATATGAAATGTATTTAGTAGTAGAGAGAGCCAGAGAGGTGGTAAACCAAAGTTAAGATACTTTATAAACATGACATACGTCTTTATAAACATTTATTTATTAAATTAGATATATTTCACTTTTCACCTATATATTTAAATACGTTAGCTAGTTATGCATATGGCTATTAATCAAATTATATATGGTCCAATATATTCATCATTATAATATTACTAGTCTATTACCCGTGTGAACACACGGATTAAATATAAAATATTAAACAATTAATAATAAAAATTTAAAAATTATAAATGATGATATTTTTATATAAAATGATTAAATTATGTATTAATACTTACTTTAGATAATAAAATAATAATCAAATTTTTTAATAACAACATTAATATCTTTAACATTCTTGATTTGTAATAACAAAAATATTTGAAGTAATTAAAGTTAAAGATCTAACTAGTTAGTTTTATATCAAAAACTAACTATTTTAAAGTAAGATGATAGGTAATATTTTTGTAATTATTATAGTTAAATAACCTAATTTGAAATTACCGTTAAACATATAAAACAAAAAAATGTAACTTTTATCATCATTTACGTGTTTTTCTGCTTATATTTTATTTTTTTGAAAAAAATTGTTTTTTAAGAATTTTTTTTGTAAAACTAGTATTTTCTAAAACAAATTGAAATATTTCTTATTTTTTTAAAAATTGATATTTATGAAAAAATATATTTTATAAACTTTTTAAAATATATTTTATAATAAAATTATTCGATTTAAATATATAAAAACTATTTTTAAATTTGCAAAATAAAAATAATATCATTAGTTATTATTATTATTACGTTAGCTAGTTATGCATATGGCTATTAATCAAATTATATATGGTCCAATATATTCATCATTATAATATTACTAGTCTATTACCCGTGTGAACACACAGATTAAATATAAAATATTAAACAATTAATAATAAAAATTTAAAAATTATAAATGATGATATTTTTATATAAAATGATTAAATTATGTATTAATACTTACTTTAGATAATAAAATAATAATCAAATTTTTTAATAACAACATTAATATCTTTAACATTCTTGGTTTGTAATAACAAAAATATTTGAAGTAACTAAAGTTAAAGATCTAATTAGTTAGTTTTATATCAAAAACTAACTATTTTAAAGTAAGATGATAGGTAATATTTTTGTAATTATTATAGTTAAATAACCTAATTTGAAATTACCGTTAAACATATAAAACAAAAAAATGTAACTTTTATCATCATTTACGTGTTTTTCTGCTTATATTTTATTTTTTTGAAAAAAATTGTTTTTTAAGAATTTTTTTGTAAAACTATTATTTTCTAAAACAAATTGAAATATTTCTTATTTTTTTAAAAATTGATATTTATGAAAAAATATATTTTATAAACTTTTTAAAATATATTTTATAATAAAATTATTCGATTTAAATATATAAAAACTATTTTTAAATTTGCAAAATAAAAATAATATCATTAGTTATTATTATTATTATTATAATTATATAATAAAATAGTTAATATAATTTATTTAATAGGAGAGATAATATAATGTATTTAATAAGAGATGCTTAAATGATTTTATAAGAAATTGACAAGTGGCATTTTGGCATTAGAATATGACAAGTGACATATGTAGATTTTTGTTTATTAGAGTACATAGATATGTTTAGGACATGAAATATTTATATCAATTTAAAATTATGTCAAGATAATAGCAAATAAATACTAACACGATTAACCCAAACATTATTAGGGTCTGATTATAGGTAAATATTTTTTAAGAAAAAATCCAACAAATCCAACCCGAATAACTGGAAACCCGATCGGTTGAGCTGATCAACACACCTAGAAACATTTTTTTTTTCAAATCGAATTTCACCTAGTAAACTCTAACCAATCAGGACATAAAGAAACAAAATTTGTATAATTACATAATTTTTATAATTTTTATAATTTTTTTACTTTTCTATAAAGCATTACAAAACATATATTTGAAATCGGATTTAAAATATATCATCAACAATAGGAATGTTGAGCCTCTTTTCTACAACTAAATTTATAATATTTGCAACATATCAAGTGCATAAAAATGTATCGTTACTAATAGTTTTATATTGTACTTTTAGTTTTTTGATAATGCGTGTATTATATGGCAATGTTGTTGAATATATTTTGTTTTAGTTAAAATTTATTTTTGGATGAAAGCTTTTATAACACCAAAAAATTATATGGACCTAGTTTTAAACTTACCATTAAATGATCTTGTCTCATTGTCTCTCAAATATTAAATTTTTAGCAATATAAATATTACTTAAATGTAAAAAGAACATTGTATCTCTATACAGTTCCATGTGTTATACAATTCCATCTATTTTTTTTTCTCTAAAATTCTTATTTATTTCTCTTATAATCATCAGGTTGTTAAGTTTGGATTTTGTTATTTTCAACTAATATAAATAATAAAAAATATGTATAAATATGATATTTCGAATAGTTAAGGTACTCGAAAATTTTAAAATTATTATCTAAATTCAAATCCAAAATTTTTAAATATCCAAAGTTTTGAATATTTTCAAATTCGACAAATTCGGGTTTGGTTTGGAATAAGATATTTTCACACATGCTAATTTATGTGTGTTTTTGTTAATTGAAAAAGTTATAAGAATTTTAAAATAATAAAAAATGCAAAGTACGATGTCATACAAGCAAGATTTCACATGTTGGACTAAAATGCCAATTTTAGCCAAACTATACTGTCCTAACTTAAAGAGAACATAACTTTACGAAGAAACTAAATATACATTGTTTTTATTACACGAATTTAATAAAAAAACATAATAAATATTAGGTTAGTATATTTTTATTACACGAATTGAATAAAAAAATATAATAAAAAGTAAGAAATCAAAATTTAGACCATATAAACAGGGTTTAATATCAAATATAATTAAAATTTTGTATAATTTAATACTTTAAATAATGAAATAATTATATTGTTTCTATAACCACTAATTTTTCAAAAGTTTCTTTAAATATTTCACTTTGAATAAATGTTTTCAAAAAAAATTATATTTATGTGTTAATTTTTTTAAACGTGCGTTTTTTTAATATTAATATATTTTTCATGTGTTAAAAATATTTTTTATTATTTATAAAATAAGAAAACTATATTTAATATTTAATATTATTATTGAATATTAAATGTATTTAATAGAAGATAGGTATTTGAAATCAAATTTAGGAACTTAGATTTATTATAATAAGGTAGATTATGATATAAATTTTATTTAAGATGAAGTAGTTATATATATGTATATGTATATGTATATGTATATGTATATGTGCGCGTGCGCGCTCGCTTGTGTGTGAAAGATAAATTTAAAATTTACTTGAGTTAAGAAAACTTCTAAAAACCTCTTGTAAGTTGTAACATTCATATATTTTTGTTTTCACATGTAATATATGTTATTATAATAAAATTAAAAAGTTATATGGACATGTTACACATCTGTTTTACTATTAAACATTGTAATAACATCGTTCGTAACATAGGTGTAACAAATATTAATAATATATATTGTATACCTAAATATAAAAAAAAATTTGAATTTTACACCGAGTTTTCATAGGTTGTTTCAACTTAAATGAGTTTCCAAATTATCATATATCGTTTACTATTTATAATTTGTAAATTATTTTTAACACATGCTTGCATATATCGATCTATAATTCTTTATACTTACAGGTTTATATTTTACCTTTATTTATATAACTTTTTGTTTAAAAAAATGTAAGAGGCTTTTTGGTAGCTTTTTATTGGTTGTTAAGAGGCAACCTTTTAATGATTAATAAACTTTTAACGATTAAAAGGTAAAATTAAGTTTGAAAGGTAAAGAGACTACATCTTAATGTTAATTTTTAATCATTAAAACTTAAGGATATATCTTAAAGTAAAAGAAAATAAATAATTAATTAAGATGTAGCATTTTTGTAATCATTATAAGATTACCCAACAACATTTTATTCACGTATACTCACCCATACAAATCCTTGGCATGATCGAGTGTGTCTCCATGCTCCTTTCGTGACAATACTGCTCAGATCCCACCATAATGCACCAAGTGCATGTCACATGAACTCTCATGATGCTTGCCAACAAAATGGTAATTTCATTTTCATAGCTTAATTAATGTGCATTAAAACCTTAATAAAAAAAAATCCAAAAATAAATAAACGATTTTGAAAATTTATATATGTATTTATTGTAGTATAGCTATAACATATAAATGTTGATAGTAACGTTACATCCAGAAATGGATTTTAACAAAATGATATGATATATTAAATTAAGCACTATCACAAAACTTTACATTTTTTTCTTTGTCTTCCTCTAAGTATACACATCATTGCACACACTATTCTTGACGAATATTCAAGTCAAAGTGCTAACTTATTCATACTTAAATTAAATAGGCTTGATCTATATAACGTGTACCTAACATGCGATATCATAATTGAATTTTAGATTAAAGCTCCACTTTTTTCAGGAAAAATCAAAATGAATATAATGATTTTAAAACTATAATGGCATAACTAACGAACCATGATAATCGGTTATTATAAAATTCACGAAACCCGTCAATACTCTGTTAACCAAAGGGATTCAGGTGAATTATAGCTTGCACATAAGATTTCAAGAGTTTATGAAAGAAAAGTAGCGGAAGCATAATTGAAACTTGTTAACTTTGTTAGGAGAGAATCTTACTTTTGGCATCCTTAAGGTTAACCATTTTCAGGTACGTCGATCACCACGATGAACAATCCAATTTGGCTCCATATATTATATATATGATCTTGAAAAATTGGTCTTCATAACATGAAGTATTCACGATTTTATAATGCAAATGTAACCTAATCTTAATCTTCATGATAATTATCACGCATCCTTCGTACGCAAAATATATTTTGTATCCGGAACTTTCTTTACGTCTCTCTCTCTCTCTCTCTCTTTTATTTATATATATATATATATATATATATATATATATATATATATATATATATATATATATATATATATATATATATATATATATATATATATATATATATATATATATATATATATATGGAGATGATCAAATGTTAACCCTCCCTTATAGCGTTAACCCGTTAACCCTGGCATTTTTTGCCCGAATCTTTGTTTTTTTTGTCATGGTTTTTATTATACATAAATAGGGGGGTTTCTTTTTTGTGTTTTTGCTAATTCATAACCGTTTATAAATAATCAATTGTAACTGTAAGTTTCTAAATCAAAGTGTAAGTAACTGTAAGTTTCTTACACTTACTTACATTTTGATTTAACTTCTAAACGGTGATGAATTAGCAAAAACACAAAAAAGAAACCCCCTATTTATATATAATAAAAAGCATGAAAAAAAACAAATATTCGGGCAAAAAATGCCAGGGTTAACGAGTTAACGCTATAAGGAAGGGTTAACATTTGAACCTCTCCCTATATATATATATATATATATATATATATATATATATATATATATAGAGGGTAAGGTTCAATTGTTAACCCACTCTTATTGCGTTAACGCATATAACTCCGCCAATATCAATCCAAATCTTTGTTTCCTTTTTTATTATATATCATTATTACATATAAATAATACTTTCTTCCTTTATGTGTATATGTAAATTCATCACCATTTAAGATTTAAATCCGTATAAGTTTTGCTTACATTAACAAAATCTATAATTTTCGGTACAACGTAATTCAAACTTACACTGATTTTAAATCTTAAATGGTGATGAAATCACACATACGTATGAAAGAATAAAGTGTTTTTTATGTGTAATAATGATATTTAGAAAAAGAAAACAAAGATTTGAGTTGATCTAGGCGGAGTTATACCGGTTACCGCAATAAGAGTGTGTTAATAATTGACCCTTCCCCTACACACACACATATAGGGTAATATTCGAATAATAACCTACTCATAAAGCATTAACCCAAATAACTTTGTTAAGATGAAGCCAATTCTTGGATTTTTTAATATCATTGTAACACTTATACAACACTTTCTTCTTTTATAAGTTTGCGAAAATTCATCACTGTTTAAGACGTAACATCGTTGTAAGTTTTTAATTCTGTAATTGTTTTAAGCCCAAAACTTACAACAATGTTACTTCTTAAACGGTGATGAAATTTCGCAAACTAAAAAAAAGAAACTATTGTAGATGTGTTACAACTGTTATAAAAAATCCAAGATTTGGCTTAATCTTGACAAAGTTATTTGGGTTAATGCTTTAAGAGTGGGTTATTATATATGTTCACATTATATATATATATAGGGGAAGGTTCCATTGTTAACCCTCCCTTATAACGTTAACCGCTTAACCCTAGCGTTTTTTGGCCGAATCTTAGTTTTTTTTTTCATGGTTTTTATTATACATAAATAGGGGGTTTTCTTTTTTGTGTTTTTGCTAATTCATCACCGTTTGTAATGTATAGTAAGTGTAAGTAACTTACACTTACTATACATTACAAACGGTGATGAATTAGCAAAAACACAAAAAAGAAACCCCCATATTTATGTATAATAAAAACCATGAAAAAAAAACTAAGATTCGGGCAAAAAACGCTAGGGTTAAGCGGTTAACGCTATAAGGGAGGGTTAACATTTGAACCTCTCCCTATATATATATATATGTGTATATATATGTATATATATGTGTATATATATGTATATATATGTATATATATATGAGGCTATACACTACAAGGATCTGGGTCTATAGGGGGCAAAGGATATAGTGACTACAATTAACTGCAACAGACAAGGTTTTGAAATTTTTTTAGTTTGACGTATAGCGACGACATGTCGTCGCTACTTAGTAAGCGTGAATGGCTTAATATTTTGGCGCTCTTCTGAAACCTATAGTGATTAGATGTCGTCGCTATAGGTAATTGCTTTTTTTATTTGTTTATTTTTAAATTAATAAAATTAATTTAGCAGGAGAAAAAAATAAAAATTAAAAACGGGTTGCGACGACTTGTCGCCGCTATAGGTATTTAATTTGTTTATCATATTATTTTATTACCATTAAGTGGAACGACACTGTATTAGTCACCTATATAAAAATTAAAAACGGGTTGTATAGGGCAAGTTACAGAGCGTCCCCCATGTTCTAGGCCGATGGTCTATGTCGTTTTGGAGGCGATTTAGGGCGATTTTGGGAGGTTTTCTCCTATTTGAAGGTAATTTTTACAATATTAGTAATTTGGGAACTTCTCATTACTTTGGTATGTTTTTTTTGTATATATATATATATATATATATATATATATATTTTTTCATATTTTGAAGATTTTTTTGGCATTGATTTGTATTAGTGTGTGTGTTTGTGTATGTAAGTTGGTTTGTATCTTTATATGATAAATACCTCATTTTGTATGCCATGTGTGTATAGGGCTTGGTATGTGTCTTTGTAATTAGTATTTGTATTGTGTTTTTGTAAATGAACATATAAATTAATTTTTAGTAATATTTTGACTAATTTAAATGTAAATGTAAATGTAAATGTATATTTATTTGTCTTAGTATTTGCATTTGTATATACGTAAATTGTGTATATATGTGTCATGTTTCCTAATGTATATATGTATGTTTATTTGTATTATATTTGTGTACGTGTATGTGCATTTATATTTGTGCGTTTTTTGTGCATAACAAGTGTATGTTGTTGACCAATGTATTTATATGTGTATGTGTCATGTGTATTTGTATGCGTGTATGTGTATTTGTAATGTATTTACATATGTGTATGTGTATGTGTATGTGTATTTGTATTTTTATATGTTTATATATAACATGTGTATATTTGTTGGCTAATGTATGTGTATATGTGCATGTGTATGCATAACATGTGTAGTCTATATGTCATGTTGACCAACGTATGTGAGTATGTATATTTGTAATATATTTTTATGTGCATGTGTATTTGTATTTGTACATGTTTATACATAACATGTGTATGTTTGTTGACCAATGTATTTGTATAAGATTATGTTTTGACTTTATTCTATTTTAATTGTAAATTAGGACGTTGTCACGAGGAATTGAAATCATTTAACATTCAAGTAATTAAGAAGGTATGTAACATGGCTTTTAAATATGTAATTATGTGTATTTCATGTATGTTTTCAAATCTTAATTGTCACACCCATGGCCGGCAGGCTGGATCTACTTTCCTGTCGAGCGGAATAGTCTCGAGGCGCGATATCAGGTGATAATCGAACTGATCAGATTGTATTCATGGCACATGATATATAATGAGAATAACTAAAGTGAACTAGAATTAAAAAGTTAAATTACATCAGAGAGAGTTCAATAATTTAACAATGTAAATCTACCAAAAAGAATCATAAGTCAATCTATCTCGTAATTATACAAAATTTACAAAATGATTCACAAGATGTCGACAAAAGATATTCATCACAAAAGTAGCTAGGTACTCTAGGCCTGGCTACCTAGCAAGAATCTTGATTCTTACTACTTAAAGATGTTTGTCACCTGAGAAAGAATGCAAGAAAATCAAGTCAACACAAGGTTGGTGAGCTCATATAGTTTTGTAGTTTCAAATGATTAAAATAGATTTCTCAAGTCATAACCCTACAAGTATCCTCACCTTAGACGTAAATACCAATAAAATCACATCCAGTCAAGTAATGCTTATGTATAGGGCATACAAACCATCCAGTAGAGCTGCTAGCCCACCACACACTTGATAGGACACGACCTTACCTTTATTGGAAACTAATAATGACATACTGCCCATACACACTTTCTTATTCCCCGTTTGTTATAATCTCATTATATAGTTGTTATATAGACATAACCATTTGTATTAGTGTAAGATACCATAACTTATGTCTAGGGCCGGTCCTAAGAATTTAAGTGCCCGGGTCGAGAAGGAAAAAAAGGCCCCTATGCTCAAACGAATTTTAAATTATATAATTTTTTAAAGAAATATTAACGTTATATCAATAAACATAGCAACATCAAACTTAGGGGTGCTGATCGGGTCAAACCCGGCCGGGTTTTCTTTAAAAATATATTGAACAACAACTCTACCCTAATAACATTTGGGTTAGTTAGGTCATTGGATATTCAGGTCGGTTCAGTTGAGGCAATATTTATTTGTTATTATCTTAACCCAATTTTAAGTTGTTACAAATAATTCGTGTTCTAAATATATAATTTAATACAAAATACGTTGAACTTTGCATAATTTGATTAATAGCGCTAATCATATATAGTTAACGTAATTGAATATTTAAGTGAAAAGTTAAATGTGTTTTATATTTAATAATTAATATATACAAGAAATATTACATCCTTACTCGGTATTCGCTTTAACCTGAAACCCAACGAATTTTTAAAAATATATCCAACACTCGACTAATTTTTAAAAGTATACTCGAAACTCGAGCTTACTCGGGCTTGCGTGCAGGTTGAGTTGGTCGGGTTCAGGCATTTATAACAACCCTACTCATAATAACATAAAAAACACATTTTATAATCTTTTATAAACTTAATGGGCTCAATTTGTTTAGCTTGGGTATCAAACTTATATAAACTCATGGGTATAATTTTGTTTGATATAAAATATGAAAAAAATAAAAATTTTGGCCCCTCAAAAAATCGGGCTTGGGACGGTGGCCTGGTTTGCCCTTATTAAAGGTCGGCTCTGCTTATGTCATCATAAACAATATGTGTATAAAAGTCATTTGGTCATTGATATTAGCAAGTCTTTACCTTGTCCTACCCTTTAGTTCCCAAAATGTTAACACTGATAAGTTACTGTTTTTTTCCTTCTAAAATAGAAGTACGAGCCAACTCATTGAATTTATAGTCATAATTGATGAATGTTTGCAATTGCACAACAATATGGTTAACACTAAGTCAAACCAATGTGTTTCCAATCTAGAACAATTCATTAGTTAATCTAGTAATTTCGTCTGTCTTATATAATCACCCATGTGGCCGTTTACCAAACCTGACGGTTGCCGCCCAGATTATCAGTAATACATTGTTACGCATAACATATCGACCTCCTCACCAGAAGTTTGTCAAACTTATGGTACCACAAAGTTGTCGTCGGTCAGGCCTCTTCCACTCAATGGTAAACGAACGAAAAAGGGACTTAACGTAGTTGTAAATTGTAATCTCATATGTGCACATGATCACAGTGATATAAGCCCAGATAGGTTTACTAGTAACCAGTTGTAGGAACACATTGTCATCTCATTGTCATTCTCATTGTCATTCTCATTGTTAGTTACTTGTCATATAGTTTTGGCATTTTTAAATACCTTGGTTTAAAAGCATTTTTGGCATAACCATAGTCATAACCATTTGTAGTAACATTGTCATAATCCTTGACATAACCATTGTCATAAATAGTTGAAATAATGTAATTATAACCATTGTCATAACATAGTCGTAAACAGTTGGAATATCATAGCTATAAACAATGTCATAAGCATAGTCATAAACAGTTGTGAAAGAGCATGTAAAATAGTTGGCATGCTTCTTAGCCCCGTAGTTTATAAACAAAACATAGTGAAAAAGGGGCAATGAATTCACCCGGTGTGTTGTATTGAGTGGTTGATTGATTTCAGGAATGCACGTGCTTGTTGTTGGTAAGTATATTGTATTCAAGACCCTGAGTTTGATTTAAAGGTTATTCACAATTGTAGTATTTGATAACTTGATATTGTGTGTATTTGTTACAGGATTTGGGTGAACTTCATAGATTTGTGAAGTCATCATGCACATTTGTTGTTTAGTTTAGTCTTAACCATGTTAAAATGAAGTTATGATTGAAATTGATTTATGATTAAATCATTAAACATAATTGATTAGGCTTTTAAATCTTACTTGGGAGAATGAAAGGTTGAGATGTTTTAACAAAAAACATTTTGAACTCTAGACCCATACCAACTCTCATCCATACAAATGTGATGAATGTTGTTTACATATAAACCGTTGTTGTTAATCCCAACATTACGAAATTAGTTGTTTAACTTATGTTATTACTTAAAACATGGTATAAATTAAATTATAACCCAAAATATATGCTTATGTTAGGAATTTTTTATAACTTTGAACATCTAAGATCGTGTAGACCAAAATCGACCAATTCTCGATACTATGATGTTCAATTAACTTGTTTGATCTTTAAAATTATTTATGTTTGTCCTACATCATGTTAGAATTACTTGGATTGAACTGATTAGTTAATATTGAAGACTTGAGAAGCGGAGTTGAAGTGTCGACACTAAATGTGTCGACACAACCCTTAGTGAATTTCCAAATGGTCCTTCGATACTAATAGGATTAACTCCAACTTGACATCGATTCTACCAGCTTTGACCTTAGTAATATCGATAGGAGCTAGGTCCACTCTCCTTGGAGTTCATTGAACTTATCAATGTCGATGAGGACTTGGACATTTTTAGCCCATAGAACTTAGTATGATTGATGGAAAAGCTGTGATGTTGCAAAGTTGTCGATACTACTTCCTTTGTGAGTTTCTTGCATCGATATTAATAGACTCAACAACCTGCACTTCACTCAGCTCCCCAAGCCTTATTCTATTCTAAGCCAATCCAAGTAGTCTAGGACCATTTACAAGTTGTTTTTCAAGTGTTTGTATGTACCAAAATCGGTTTAAAGTTCGAGTTGTCCGTGTTTGTATAAAACCCTAAAAACCGAAACTTGGAGTTCATTTTTACCTTATATTTTTTCGTTTTAAGCTCAGATCCTTTGTACTTCTGGCTTCTAGATGTTATGAGGATCGTTTAAACACCAAGAACAACCAATTTGGTGAAGATTTGAATAGGATAACTGTTTGAATTTTAGAGAGAGAAAGTAGAGAGAGCGATAGAGAGAGGGTAGTTGCTGCCATAAATGAGGGAAAGAAGGAGGAATTGAAGGCTTTTATAGCCCGTATCATTTGGCACACGTTCGGTTACGTTTAACCGCCGTTTTGACACGTTACGTTGAAATAATGTAATTTTTGTTAAGTAGTTTAATTTGAATCTTGTTCAGTTGTAATTCTTAATAAATATTTTAAATCTCTTTCTATTAGTTTTAAAGTTTCAAAAATGTTTATTTTACATGTTTCGTTAGAACGTATAACTTTTGCTCGTATTCGTACAGATTGTCACCCATTCGAACACGACGATCACTGTACTTTATAAGTTGGTTTTCTAATTAAAAGATATTATTCAAATCGTTAAATTGACAGATATATTTGTGTGAATCATGCCCACACTTTAACATCCTCAATTGCTACAAAGTGTTGTTTTGTATTTGATATTCTCACAGGCAATTATGGTTTGCAATTTCTTTGAACTTGTTCTCATTATTTTCGTATTGTGTTGTCGGTTGTATGAGCCTCGTTATCGAAGGATTCTTAGCACAACCGTAGTGTTTTGTCTTTGTACCCATTGTCATTTGTTGTTTTGTACACACTTTTGTTTGTCAAAACCAGTTATACAATAGTATTTACAAAATAGTTTATCACATAAGTAGAAATAAACACAAGTGACACAATGGCTAGTCATATTCTTACACCTACCATATAGTTACATGATGGTTCGGTACTAGTTTTCACACACACCCCAAGTTAAGCTTGGAGGTAGTCACTTATATCAAAAATCTATGCTTAAACTTAGCGCACACACACTTATTGTCCAATATAACTACAAAACTAAGTCAATCAAGTAATAACACACTATAATATGTTAAAAATAACAAGATTTATGCTTGCATGTGTTGATTTGAAGTTGATTTTACGTTTAAGAACTTTTGTTCATATATTACTAAAAATAGAAAATTTTACATTTAAAAACCATGTGTTACATGTGGATTTATGCCATAGTAAGGTGTTCAGATATTATTAAAAGGTAAATTAACATGTTGTATAGCTTAAATGTTATAAAAACGGGTTTTTTTTTCACAACATTTACTTTTAAGGAAAATTTAAACGGGCATTTTCTGAAATAAGGATAGGTGAGCATGTTTAATAGTGAGAGATGATAGAATAAGTTATATTAAAATAAGATAAAAGCTTTGGTATGATTATTTTGGTAAAAATGCTAATATTTGGCATGCTTACTATAAATAGTAACTTTTGTCCGCCAGTACATGATATTTGGACATGATAAATGGATTAAAAGCTAACATGAACACGTAGGGGAAACTAATGTGCGTTTCAACAAAATGGTAACTTTAGATGTGTACGTAGTAAATATAGAACTTGAAAAATATGGAAAGTTACTATAAGTTACTTGATGGACATGCATGATATGTTTACGTGTACAAATTGGAAATTAAGGAAACCTTGCAAACACTAAATGAATGCTAAAAAATAAATATGTAACCAACGGGTTGTTGAGTCAACATGGTCAAACTTGGTCAAAAACAATCGAACATGTTCAAACATAGTTAAACAAAACAACTTGGAGTTGTTTGGACACATGGACGGTCTGATGGACCAGCACAAACACGAACTCTTACACCTATGTGATATAGGTAACAAATAAAGGACAAACATTTCACAAGCAAACCAAACCCAAGCACAGGTGAGTTTACGACCCCATTTTCTGTTAAATGTTTATAAATGAAAAACAAGGGAGAATCACATGCAAATGCTTTTGAAAAATATTTTGGACAAACACATTTGACAAACATTTTGTACAAACCTTCTAAAAAACATATTAGGACAAACATTCTGACTTACAAACTAGACGAACGTGATTGACAAACATTTTTGATCAACATCTAGGTCAAACAAGCTGGGCAAACATTCGTGACGAACATTTTGATGTATTACTGGTTATGTTGTACCAACATTTTGAGTGTGCTATATTGTAATAAAGTCCTCATAAAACTATACCATTAGTTAACATAAGCAAGGCGTTCCTTGATAGTACTTTCGTGTCTGAAAAATCCTGCTCAATTACAACTCTGATTGGTGGTCAGGACGAGCATAATTACGACCTAATTTCCATTGTTTTTAAGATAGACATGGCGGAGGCAAGAACAAACAGTCCAGTTTCGGTAGTGCTGCAACACACGCACTCAGGACCTTGGGTCTACAACTTTAACTTTTTCAGTAAATGCCATGCAAATTATTTAATGTTTGCTTATATTTAACCTGTGAACTCACCAACTTTATGTTGACACACAGCATGTATTTCTAAGGTAACCAGCACGCTTAAGGGCGTAAGTTGCACTTAAGGAGTCTTTTGGAGAATCATTCATTTTGCACACTAGAACAAATTTAAGAATCTCATTGTGACATATTAAGACAAACTCATTTTATACAAGCTTTCGCAACATTTATTGTATTATGCTGTAAGACTGAATGTTTTACTTGTGTATTTTAAATAATATCCACATATTTCTAAACTCATATAAAGTCGTTTTATATGACCAAAACTAGGTTTGCATGTAGTAAATTTAGACTATAGCCATAGTCTGTACACTTAGTCTCACACTACACTTTATGTGCATACTTTAGTAATATTCTTGGTGACTTGATTAGTATCTTATGAACATGCCTCTCGTACTCCCAGTGGACTGAATACACGACTGCACGTACGATTGCCCTATGCGACTGTCGACTAGGCGAATATAAGCTAGAGGAGAACTCTCATATGTTCAAAACTAGGCTTTTATATCTTAACCTAACGTGAATCGAGTGATTCATCCCAACCTCTTCCTTGGGTGTAAGTGACAGTTGTATTTGAGAATTACGTCATCAATGACGTGAGCACATTTGTTCGTGCTTGAAATTCACGTTGATTTAGCCATTGTAATTATTACAGGTTGGTAGCATGCGAGAAATGGTGAACATAGGCGAAAACCGTGCACGAAACGGAGTTCCGGATTGTCTGGAATCGTAAAACGAAGAAAATTTCAAAAATGTCAAAGTCAAACGGGCCAGGCGGTAACCCTGCCCCAGCCTCTCTCGCTAGGCGGTACGCACGGGTCAAAAAATATCTTAGGTTTGGAGCCTCTCGCGCGCTACGCCCCAAGCCAAACGGCCACGCGGGGCAATGCCCCTGGCGTGGGTCGGTTTGGCAGATTGGATCAAAAGATCAGATTTCCTGCAAAAATCGATGTTCTTCAGCTTTCTCGAGCTCCAGCTTCTACCAGACGAAGAAAACTCTGTTTTTATCATCAAATCTTCATTTTGAAGGTCACTACACACCTAGATCTTGCTAGGGTACAATTTTACAAGTCCTTATCGTTGTTCTACACTCAGCAATCCGTCTGATTAGGTAACGGTTCGTTTTAACCTTTTAGTTTGATAATGGTTGATTAGATCTTGTTTTTGAACGTATTTGTATAGTTAGGGTTGTTGATTATCGCCTAGATGATGGCTTGGATTGATTAGAAATGAAGAACTCGATGTGTTAACGGGTAAATCCTTGTTTTGATCTGTTCTAATTCTCGGTTTTAATGAAATCATAACAATATTTATAAGGGTTTAAACCATTTGATTGTGACAATGTTTGTGATTAGTTTGATTAATTTTTGAAATGCAAGGTTAAATCCAAGTGCTTCAAACTAATCACAATCATTAACATACTAATTGGAATGATTATCTGATGTTTATGATAACAGTCAGATTAGTATGTTAAACATGGTTATTAAACCTATTCCAATGTCACATTATGATATTTCATGATATTTGGGTAATCAATAACAAGGATTTATCATTCCTAAGCCATAAATCCATCTAGAAACTGTTTCAACACTATAATCAACAATATTAACTATCTGGTTATCTGAGATTATTCTGATTAATCAAACGTGTCGTCAACCTTATATTAGAAACCTAAATCAGTATAGGTTCCTACATTATCATACATTGTATGATATGACACTAAATTAATCAATTAAAAACCTAATATCGGTTTGATGACTTTCAAGACAATGTCCTTGACATTGTGCGTTCAGAAAGATCTAATCAGTAAGTTAAAACATAAATAACTTATTAAACATAAATTAATGCAGAATTTAGCTATTATCATCAGTTTTCGTGTGATTTCACTACCTCAAGCCTTCAGGTGAGTTTCGTACAACCCCTTTTATCTTTAATGTTTTATAAACATTGGGGTACTTCTGTAAATCTATTTCTGAACATACGATATGTATCACTGTTATCTATGTGATGTCATGTGAGTCT
Source organism: Mikania micrantha (assembly GCA_009363875.1). NCBI lineage: Eukaryota > Viridiplantae > Streptophyta > Magnoliopsida > Asterales > Asteraceae > Mikania > Mikania micrantha. Next base: position 2,355,596 of record CM018684.1, read on the forward strand.
TGCGAGATTTCATGGGATTTTGCCGTTAGTATCTTTATCACAGTATCAAAAGTCCTCATCCCTCAAAAATGTATCTAGTGAACCCATGTGGGGATGAACAGGCATCAATGATAATATTATCGGCTGACAACCCATTCACTGGGAGGTTTGCATCTCCCCCGGTGTGAATGTTTGTTACCTGTTTCCAAAACACCTTTTAATGTTAGTGATAGACATTAAGATAATGAGGCATTAAGATATTTACCGACGAGCAATATCTTCGTAAAACGTAGAATTGTCTGAAAGGAACTAGATACGGGTCCCATGGCTATCTTGAACTGTATATCTTGAGAACTTGTATATCATATCATATGGTTTAACTTTGACTTTAGATCTTTCAAACTCAAACATTTTGGCAGGGATACATTGACCAACGGTGAGGCTGCGCTTTCAACCACATGTAATTAAATAAGTTAGTTTGTGTAATAGGCTTAGTTGTAAACTATAATGTTGGTTATAATGACGAAACCTTGTAATGTATTTACTTTAAGTTAATCTGTGTGTTGTGATACCGGATCAAGTAATGTTGGACTAAAAGACCCAATGAGCCTGATCAGAAAAACCTCTAAGTCTCACAATACACACAACAACTGAAGAAGAACACAACAGCTGATATTCACTTTGCAGAGTTACAAGATCTGAAGTTATTCACAACAGCTGAAGTGTTAGTCTTCAGATGTTGTGATGTTAATTTTTGTCTTCAGTAGTTTTCTTTCAATATTTGTAAAAGTCTGATGAGTATTTTACTCATCAGATGTTGAAGTTTAATTTCAGTAGTTTTAGTTCTTCAGTAGTTGTAAGAGGTTGTCTTCAGTAGTTGTAAACATCCTCAGTAGTTTTGGTTATTTCAGTTGTTATCTTTAGTCTGTTAGGTGTCAACATCATGTGACATCATCAGACGTCACTGTTTCTATATAAGGGCAGTTGACATATTGTATCTGTAACGAAGTTACTGAATTGAATGATTTACTCCTTTTGCAGAATTCTCTTTCTATAACAACTTGTTTGTTACTGTTTTATTAGATTCAAAGTGTTCTTGCTAATTCTATGCTAATTCATCTCTGAATTCCGCTGCTATAACCTAATATTGATCAAATGAGAACAACTGATCCTACAATTGGTATCAGAGCAGGTTAATCATTGATCGATTAAACAATTGATCTCTGAAACTGCTCAATTCAGTTCTCTGGTTGATCGAATTAGCCGATTAGTAAGAACTTGTTATAGTTTGAAGTTTTCTGATAACTTCTGTTGATTTGTTTTTCAATATCAATTTGTTTTGAATCAATTGGTTGAAGTTTGTGTTAATTCATTTGAATTTTGTTGATATTGATTGAATCTGAGATCATGACAACTCCAAACAATGATCCGCACAACACAGGCTCCGCAACCAAGCCTCCGATGCTGGTTCGGAGTGAGTACAACATTTGGCAACGTAGAATGCTACATCACCTGTCAATTAACAGTGCAGGATGTTGGAAATCTGTAGTGCATGGTCCGTATAAACCCATGATCACTGATCCTGAAACTAAAATCATGATTCCGAAACCATCGGATATGTATTCAGATGAGGATATCAAATTGTTTGAAATTGATGCAAAAGCTAATGGTATTCTAGCCATGGCTTTGCCGAATGAGATTTATTCAGGCTTGATGTATCATGATACTGCTCATGATCTCTGGGTTGCACTGAAAGAACAATTCGGTGGAACCGATGAGGTTTTAGCAAATACTAGAGAAATCCTTGCTCAACAATATGAGACTTTTTCTCATAGAAAGGGTGAGTCATTGACCCAACAATTTGAGCGGTTTTCATGTTTGATTTCTGAATTGAAAATGGTTAAGCAGGAGTATACAAATAGTCAGATGAACAACAGATTTCTCAGATCACTGCCTGAGAGATGGGACACTTATACTATTGTCTTACGCTCTAATGCAAATCTAGAGAATCTATCTCTCACCCAACTCCATGGGAAACTCTTAACTTTTGAGAGAGAGGTAGAACAGAAGAGAAAACTGTCTTCATCTGGCAAACTCACTGATGATTTCATTCCCGACAATACTGCATTGATAGGTCAAGAGTCAGAATATACTGGGTCTGAGTGTTCTTATGATGAACATATTGACTTTTCTACTAATAGTGCTGAACATGCTTTTGTGGGAGTTGATGGTAATGCAGGTACATATGGTGATAATCTGTGTTTTGTGATGGATGATTTGAAGGGAATTCCATATGATGATCTGGAGGAGATGGATATATTAAGTCAGATGGCATTAATCAACATTAGATCTCAAAAATTCTACAAAAGAACTGGAAGAAAATTTCCCGGATTATCTGGCAAAACTAAAGTTGGTTTTGACAAAGGGAAGTTGAGGTGCCACAAGTGTCACAGGCTTGGTCATTTTGCTAGAGAGTGCAAATCCACTGGACCTAGTTCCTCTGCACCCTTTGTGACCTTTCCTAGCAATAATCCACAAAACAAAGGACAACAATCTTCTGGATCTGGTCAACAACAATTTTATCCAGCTCATTTTGTACCACAAAGTCCTATGCCTTATCCATATCCTTGCTTCTATATGCCACAATCCACTCACACTCCATCACTAATACCTTCTCAATCACCTGCTCTTCCTGACCCCAGCAAATCTCAAACAAATCAACAGCCTCAACAACAACAACATCAGAGCTTCTTCACCCCTGGAGTAGCTGATTGGAGTAGTTTACCTGATGACTTATCTGATTTCAATATGCAGCTGTACTCTGAAGCTGGTCCACATGGTGGAGACAATCCATTTGGGAATCTTGCTTTGATGGCTATAGATTCAACTGACACCTCAGGTCCAACTTCTTCAACATCACAGGTATCATCTGAATCGAAAGCTAAGTTGTGTTCAGAATCATGTATTTCAGCATTTGCTTCTATTAGAGAAATAAATGTTGAATTAATCAATGAGAAGTTGGATTTAGAAAAGGCTGTGACTAAGAATAAAACTGAATTTGAGAAAGTTTTGAATGAAAAAGAGTCTGAAATTTATAAACTCAAGTGTCAATTGTCAATTGTCTGTGAGTCTGAAGGGGACAGTGTATATCAATCCACCAAATCTTCAGAAAAGTCTGATGCTGAAGAATCCTCTGAAAGTGAGTTAAGTGCATGCAAATCTGAGTCTGAAACTGTGGATATTGAGACATATTCTTATTCTATTGGATGTACAAATGTCATTCAGGGTGACACATGTCAAGATAGTGTTTTAATTGAAATTAATCCTGATGAAAAAGTTTCCAATAAATTAAATATAAAACTGATTGAGTCAGATGGGCATGGCACTGGAGAGAAAGATGCACGGCTTCTGATAAGCCAGAGTGTCTCATCAGCAGTTATAGAAAAAGCTGCTAATGTTACAACTGATGATGAAAATTGTGTTGATAGACAAGTGCTGAAGAATAACTCTTCAGAGGTTGTCAACACATCAGTTGTTGTCAAAATGTCTACAAATACTGAAGCCCCAAATGTTATGAAGAACAAAAATTCAGTATCTAAGTCTTCAGTACTTGTAGATACTCACAAGGAGAAGCACAAGAGGGTGCCTTGTGAAATTTGTAGGTTGTTTAATCATTTTTCTGATGAATGCTGGTACAGAAGAGGATCTAAATTCAATAAAATTAAGCACAAAAACAATAATATAATCAAGATGAAAAATGAATTTTGTTCCAAATTCGTACCAGAATCATCAGTAGGTTCAAAATCTGGAAAATCCTCACAGGGAAATGAGTCAAGTAAATCCAAGAAAAGTAAAGGGGTTTTTCCAGATTCAAAGAAACAGTACTTGAAACCTTCTTTATTACCCAAAGAAGTTAAGGAAATGAAACACAAAAATTTGAAGTCAAGTATTGATGTTTCTAAGGAAATCAAAACTTTGACTCAAAACCATCATCAATTGGTTATGATGATGCAACATCTGCTAGGAAGAGCCAACATTGTAGATGCCTCTGTTGCTTCATTTCATAAGAAGAAACCAAGGTCAAAAACCAAGGTTAAATCTTTTGAAAAGAATGATTCAAGTGTTGCTTCAAATGAAAATGTTAATTTTGTTTCTTCATGTGTTAACAGACCCAAAACCAAACTGGTTTGGGTCCAAAAGTCTAACTAAGTGTGTTCATGTATGCAGGGTCCTTCAGCATGCCAAAATAGTATCTGGTATGTTGACAGTGGAGGATCCATGCATATGACTGGGAGCAGATCTCTTCTTAATGATTATTTTACAGGAAGGAAGGGATTTGTTTCATTTGGAAATGATGCTAAGGGTTACATTATAGGAAAAGGATATGTGTCAAATGGTGAGATAAGGTTTGATGATGTGAATCATGTAGAGAATCTCAAGTATAATCTCCTAAGTGTTAGTCAGATGTGTGATAAGGGTCACATTTCTCTTTTCACCAAGCAAGACTGCAGAATACTGTCTTCTGAAGTGTTGCCTCTGATTGACAAAGTTTTGAATGAATATACTCTCCTTAAGGCTAACAGAGTGGGAAAGGTTTATGCCTTTGATCTGTCAAAGAAAATCTCTGTTAAAGGTCATCCTTGTTTATTTTCTAAGGCCTCTTTCAAGGAATCTAATCTGTGGCACAGAAGGTTGGGTCATGTAAATCTCAAAAACATGAATCAACTGGTGAAACATGGTTTGGTTCGAGGTCTTCCAATGAAGGATTTTAGCTGTGATGAGAATTGCACTGCTTGCTTGAAAGGGAAGCAACACAAGGTATCTTTTCCTTCAATTGGCGATCCCAAATCCACTGCTTGTTTGCAAATGTTGCATATGGATTTGTTTGGGCCAGTGAAGGTCATGAGTATGGCAAAGAAGAAGTATTGCTTAGTAATTGTTGATGATTACTCCAAGTTTGTCTGGACTTTCTTCTTGCATTCAAAAGAAGAGGTTGCTAAGTCTATTATAAACTTTGTGTTGTATGTTGAGAAACAATATTCTCTTCCTGTCAAGTGTGTAAGGAGTGACAATGGAACAGAGTTCAGAAATCATATTCTGGATGAGTTTTATCTGTCAAAGGGAATCAAGAGGCAGTACAGCATCCCTAGAACTCCTGAACAGAATGGAGTAGTTGAAAGAAAAAATAGAACTTTAATTGAAGCTGCCAGAACAATGCTTGCTGATTCCGGCTTGCCATTGACTTTCTGGGCAGAAGCTGTCAATACTGCTTGTTATGTGCAAAACAGAGTTTTGGTGAATTAAAGATGGTTGAAAACACCTTATGAAGTGCTTCATACTTTGACCCCTTTGATTTCCTTCTTCAGAGCTTTTGGTTGTCCTTGCTATATCCTCAATACCAAAGATCCACTTAAAAAGTTTGACTCCAAAGTGGATGCAGGATATTTTGTGGGATATTCTTCAACTTGCAAAGCTTACAGAGTGTTTAATTCCAGAACCAAGATTGTTGAAGAAACTCTCCATGTAAAATTCAATGAATCACCAAAAGATCCCATCCCACAAAACCCTGTAGAGATGTTTGATTTGGATATATTGCAATATGTTCCATATCAACCTTCAGCTGAGTCTGTTATTCTGGCAGATAATGCATCAACAGCTGCTATGGGAAACTCACAAGGTAGTACTGATGATGATGATGATGTTAGTACTCACCTGTTCAGGTTTAGTGATTCTCTGCCAAGGTCTGCTAAACCTGATGCTCCACCTGCTCCAGTGGTTCCTCCTAATACAAATACTGATGAAATTCTGGAATCTTCTACATCATTTGAAATTCCTGCTGAACTGTTCCCTGGATCTTCATCAACTTCTGCAGCAACTGGACCCCCAGCAAACACTTGCACTGATCTTATTCCATATCAAGAACTGAAGGATCATCCATTATCTCAAGTTCTGGGTGACATTTCTGCTGGTGTTTCCACAAGAAGTCAATTGTCAAATTTTTGTCTCTATGCCTTATTTGTTAGTCAGCAAGAGCCAAAGAACTATCACACAGCACTCAGAGACAATGGCTGGGTGGAGGCTATGCAGTTGGAGCTGTTGCAGTTCAAGAAACAACAAGTCTGGGAGCTGGTTCCTTTACCCCAAGGTAAGTGTGCAATAGGCACTAAATGGGTGTTTAGGAATAAAACTGATGAAAATGGTCAAATAATTAAGAACAAGGCCAGACTGGTTGTACAGGGGTTCTCTCAGGAAGAAGGTATTGATTATGATGAAACTTTTGCCCCTGTAGCCAGACTGGAAGCAATTAGATTGTTTTTAGCATATGCTGCCTTACACAAACTAAAAGTTTTTCAAATGGATGTCAAAAGTGCTTTTTTATATGGTAAAATAAAAGAGGAAGTGTATGTGTGTCAACCACCAGGTTTAAAGGAAAATAAACATCCTGATTGGGTGTACAAGCTTGATAAAGCTCTTTATGGGCTGAAACAAGCACCTAGAGCCTGGTATGACACTCTATCCACTTTTCTTCTTCAAAATAATTTCACTAGAGGCTCCATAGATAAAACTTTGTTCATAAAGAAAGTAGGACAGCATAAGCTCCTTGTTCAAATTTATGTTGATGACATAATTTTTGCTTCATCTGATCCAAAGTTGTGTGCTGATTTTACTGAGTTAATGACAAAGCATTTTGAAATGAGTGCCATGGGGGAATTACAGTTTTTCTTGGGTCTTCAAATCAAACAAAGTCCTGATGGCATTTTCATTCACCAGTCCAAATATACAAAAGAGTTGTTAAAGAAATTTGATTTGCAAAACTGTAAACAATGTTCTAACCCCATGAGCAGCACCACACAACTTGATGCAGATTTGAAAGGTAAATCAGTTGATGAAACACTTTATAGATGTATGATTGGTTCCTTGATGTATCTCACAGCATCTAGACCAGACATTATGTTTGCTACATGTGTTTGTGCTAGATTTCAGGCTGCACCTAAAGAATCTCACTTGATTGCTGTAAAAAGAATTTTTAGATACTTGCAGGGCACTCAATCACTAGGAATTTGGTATTCCACCGGGCATTCCTGCAAGCTTGTTGCTTTCTCTGATAGTGACTATGCAGGATGCAAACTTACCAGAAAATCAACTTCTGGTGGTTGTCAGTTTCTAGGAAACTGTTTGGTTTCTTGGCAGAGTAAGAAACAAACATCTGTGGCTACCTCCACAGCTGAAGCCGAGTACATTGCTGCTGCAAGCTGCACTTCCCAAATTCTCTGGCTTCAGACCAACTTTTGGATTATGGCGTCAAAGAGTCTAAGACACCATTGTTAATGGATAGTGCCTCAGCTCTTTGTATTGTCAAGAATCCAGTTCAGCACTCTAGGACCAAACACATTGAAATCAGACATCATTTTATAAGGGATTGTTTTGAAAAGGGTCTGATTGATCCAAAGTTTGTTCCTAGTACTGATGAACTTGCAGATATCTTTACTAAGCCTTTAGACACTTCAACTTTTCAAAATTTAGTTCTAAGGCTTGGTATGCTGCAACTCGAATAAATTGGTTTTCACAATAATAAAATTCCATCCACCAGATAAAATTTTCAAAAATACAAAAATATTCACTTTATCAAAACTCAAATTTTTGTATCACCTTGCAACTCCTGATATTTTCAGTAAATACTGATAAGTATCAGAAGTACTGTTTCAAGGAAACATCTGACCTTTACCAATATTATCAGTTAAAAGTACTGATGGGTTTTGGTTGACAAAGTACTGAAGGTCAAAAATATTTCACAAAGTCTGATGAACGACTTTTGTTTACAAGTTCTGATGACAAATTTTTCACAAAATCTGATGTTTCATAAAGTCTGATGAGTAACTGATGAAAAAAGCTGATGAACACCCAATGTCGACAACACCTGATGAGTAAATTTACTCTTCAGATGTTTCAACCACTGCTGTTTTCTCTTTGTAACATCTGAAGCACAAATTCCAATATCTATTTAATCCAAACCCTCTTCAGTTGTTTCATTACCACTTCATCAGAACTTTCAATCTTTTTCAAAAACCTATCTTCCCTCTCAAGTCTCTGCTTCCATGGCGACAATGAACCTTAAACCTCGTCATAACTCAGTCGCATATCTCACCAAATCATCTTTCTGGTCCAAATTTGATGAAGCTGTTGATCTTATGAATGCATCCCAATTCCAAACAGCGTTTCTTATCAATCCAACAATCCATGTTGAATCCATTCATCAATTCTGGACGAATGTTGAGCTGATCAATGTCGGCACTGGTGTCATCTCCCTTCGCTCAACAGTAAATGGACACAATGTGCATATCAGTCCAGTCGAACTGCGGGATGTTCTTCAACTAGATGATGCTAACCTGGTCACTCAATTCCCAAAGAACCTAACTGACCTCTGTTTCACAAGTCACGAATACCAGGGTGACTTGAGTGACTCCACTCTTTACAAGAAACACTTCAATGATCCTGAACGTCTCATTTTCCACATGATCAACATCTGTCTAGCTCCAAAATCATCTTCATGGGACCAGATGTCCTCAAGGTGGCAGCAGGTACTTTACTCAATTCTGGAATCACAAAAACTTAATTTTTCACAAATCTTATTTTCAGAATTAACTGAACATGCGGCTAAACCTGTTTCCACAAGATGGCTTCTTTACCCACGTTTTATAATGGCCATCATTGAAAAACAATTAAAACAAGAAGGCCTTGTTGGTCAGGGGATCTCTGCTCCAGCAGTTCTGCTAGAGGTATATTCCCGACACAACACTAACCTCACACTCAAAGAGGCTGCCCGAAAGCTAAAACCCAAGCATAGGGAACCCACAGTCTCAACTTCCAAATCCAAATCCAAAGTCCCCACCAAGTCACATACCAAAAAGCCCAAAAAGGCTGCTCAGGGAAATGAGTCCCCTGAGTCTGCCCATGCCTCACCAAGGTATGACATGGCCACTGGCAGTAGTCAGCCAGTGGTACACCAGACTCCACCAGCTGACACCGCCCAAGATTCCTCTCAACAGGAACTTGGTGCAACTATTGAAGGGGTAGACACACATCTAGAGCCTCTTTCATTTGAAAAGGTTTCTATTGAACAACACCATTCTCCCCGGGTGCACTCTGCTTCACAGCCTATTACTACTGAAACCACCCAACAAAGCCCCACATTTGTGATTGAACAAATCCTGGATCAGCTTAACACTCCAATCCCTACCCAGACACCTATTACCACTGGGATTAACTCCAACATTGAGGGGGAGGATCAAAGTGTTTCTGATAACCCACAGGATTTTGACTACAATATCAGATCTCCTAGTGTGGACAGAGAGATTCTGATTTCTGACAGGGCTGCTACTTCATCACCTCCATCATTTGGAGTGATTGATAGTAGTAACATCTCTAAGACCCTGCCAGAGGCAACAAATGATGAAGGGTTTATCTCTGAGGTTGGAAGTTCCCAGTACCAAGAAAAAGGGGCACCTGAAAATGTTGAGCCACACTCAACTTAGGTAAATCCTGATATTTTCAGGAGGTCAGATGATTTAGCCAAGGCTAATGATGACCAAAGGACCTTATCTGATGTTCTGAAACAGAACAAGCTTCTTGAGGCTGAGGTCTGCAGACTCAATGAGCTGCTCACCAAAATGTCCAAGGACAAAAGTCCATCTGCCCTTTCAAACCCACAGATGGCACCTTCAAATTTTGAGGGTCCTCCAAACACTTCCACCACTACTCAACAACCACATAAACCTCCAGCCTCTGCTTCAGGCACTAATCCTTTGGGTTCAAGCCCCCCAGAGGCATTAGTTGCTGCTTTTATCACTGCCCTTCCTCTCATCACTCCTTTGTTAAAGAATATAATAACCCAAGCTCTTGATGCTTCTGAAAAGTCTCCAGTCATACAAGTCACATATAAGAGACAAAGGAAGACAAAGTCTATTGATGTTGCTTTTTCTGTTGAAAAAGAGGTTGAGAAAGAGGTTGAGGAGGAGGTTGCAACAGATGAAACTGAAATGGAACCTGAAAATCAAGAGATTGAAACAGAGGATGATTAGGCAAAGGATGGTCAAGATCATATGATTGGGGTTGAGAAGGTTGGAAATGAGAAAGAACCTGAAGTAATTGAGGTACAAAAAGAACAAGTCAAACCTTCTACTCAATCAATCCAACTGATTGCTGATGATGCACCTCCCAAGAAAAGGAGAATTTTAAGGATTCAAGAAGAAGATGATACTGATGAAGAAGACAGGCTTCCAATTTCTACTGTGCTGCAAGCAAATATCCAGAAGCCTGAGTCTTCAAAAGCTGGTTCAGAGCAAGTGGCTCAGAAAAGAATAGTCAAGTTGCCAGCTACTTATGTACCAGAAAAGGGGTTGGTCTTTGGTCAACATCTTAAGGTAACACCAGAATCTCAGAGACTAGATGTAAAGATTAAGCTTGAAGAAGAAGAGAGCCAGAAGAAACATGATGAAAATATTCTGAGGTTAGTTGATAAGGAGTACCCTCAGACATCAACCATCATAGCAATGAAGAAAGAAGCACAAAGGTTGTATGCTCTGAGGTTTACTTATCAATATAGAAAAGAACAAATCAGGATGTGGCCTGATCCAAGGGTGATAGACAGAATCCACAGGAGAGATGCTCCAGCTGCTTATGCAAGAAGAATTAAAAAGGTAATAAGTGCTGATATTATGTTGGGATCTGTGCTTGATCCTTGGGAAATCATAGGAGATTTTAAAAGTGTTTATAACTCTGGTTTAAAAGCCCCCAAGTTTCTAGAGAATAAGATGATCAAGAAAGGGTTGGTATACAGAAAACTGGAAGGGGTAAAACAGAATGAATTACCATTATTTCTGGAAGGGAAGCATCCAGATGAGTTTGTGTACAGAGAGATAACAAGGGTAGAGCTACATGATGGGACAACGGCCAGGTACTTATCAGAGTACTATGGACCTGAGTCATTTTTTGAAGGTGAACCAGAAAGGCTGACTCCTGAAGAAAAGGTGATTTTGCTGGAAGCCTATGTCAGGGAGTCCTTCAGACTTATCTATGATCAATAGCTTCAATGAGAGGGGTAAATGCTCATAGTCCATTTCCCCAATGGAGTTCCCTCTCATACTTTGACAGTCAGATTTTCAGAAGCTGTTGATTACCAGGCCTGCACTTAAATTGGTCATTTTGAAGCTGATCTCAAAGAAAAAGACAGATCTTTCAGCCTGGGATACCAAATAAGTGAGACAGTCAATAATTAGAGGTTTTTGGCTGCATTGGTTCAGGGGGAGTTTGTTGGACTAAAAGACCCAATGAGCCTGATCAGGAAAACCTCTAAGTCTCACAATACACACAACAACTAAAGAAGAACCCAACAGCTGATATTCACTTTGTAGAGTTACAAGATCTGAAGTTATTCACAACAGCTGAAGTGTTAGTCTTCAGATGTTGTGATGTTAATTTTTGTCTTCAGTAGTTTTCTTTCAATATTTGTAAAAGTCTGATGAGTATTTTACTCATCAGATGTTGAAGTTTAATTTCAGTAGTTTTAGTTCTTCAGTAGTTGTAAGAGGTTGTCTTCAGTAGTTGTAAACATCCTCAGTAGTTTTGGTTATTTCATTTTTTATCTTTTGTCTGTTAGGTGTCAACATCATGTGACATCATCAGACGTCACCGTTTCTATATAAGGGCAGTTGACATATTGTATCTGTAACGAAGTTACTGAATTGAATGATTTACTCCTTTTGCATAATTCTCTTTCTATAACAACTTGTTTGTTACTGTTTTATTAGATTCAAAGTGTTCTTGCTAATTCTATGCTAATTCATCTCTGAATTCCGCTGCTATAACCTAATATTGATCAAATGAGAACAACTGATCCTACAAGTAAGTCACACCTCATCTCTGAGACATCACCACTATGCTTCTGCAACCTTCTTGGTGACATCATCAACAGGTGACGAGAGGTGGGGGTGTGACAGTGTAACCTATTCACATGATGTAGGATTGTGGACTGGAACCTTAGCATCGACACTTAGAAGATAAGCTTCAAACTCTACGGTTTTCACTAGCTTGATATTGAACGAACTAGAATGATTATATAAGATAAATTGACGATTATGGTGGCCAACGTAATCGTGAATTTAATGGTACATACGAATTCTAGCAAATTCTATTGATAAGCTATATCCACCGGGGATACAAAGCATGTGTTTTATATGTGTCCGTTAAACCTTGTAGTTAAAACAAATCCCACTATCTTATCAGACATCATAATGTAAAACTCATCTATTCCTTACCTTTAACCTAGGTGGTCGGATCTCATAGAACCTTCCATAGTGCAACTATGGCACTTCACACAAACACTCACTGGTGAGAGTCTTGTCAGTTGTTGAAACCGACATCTTCGATGATTGACATTCAAGCGCAGTACATACAATAACTACATCTATCTACTCAATAAAGCACCTATGCGTATTTAAGTCAGTTGAATTAGCACATGAACATTCCATCCAATCCAGAACATGAAAGACCTGCCATTTGACCACCGTTTCCAATATCTGCGGATGTGAGACATACCTTCTTCTAATCGCTTCCAATGATTAATGACACCCATATAGATGATGAAATCATCTATTGATTCTCGATGAAATGATTTCCAACTACAAGCAAGACTTGACAGGTGATACCCAAGCTGATTCTACGCCAAGTACCAGTTATATGAATTACAACTGCTCCCTTGTCGAACCATCACGGTTGAAAGAGGTATTGAATGAACAAAAACATCCGAGTCAGCCTCATATAGTGGATAACATTCTATATCTCTTTTAATCCTTATAAAACCTCGTGAATGCCTAACACAGACTCATTAAAGCTAATCGTACCCTATTGACCAGAATATCGCTGAACTCCTTAGATGAACACTTGATTCCTCCTAATCTTGCTCCAACACTTGAACCTACCAGAGAATATGACCAAACCTCTACGATTGACAAATGAAGTTGTCAACACCACAAAGATGTTCAATAAAGCTCTGACCACAGTACCTCCCGTGTGAATCCACAAGGTTTCTTCAGCCGCACAAACTCCACGAATTCAAGTGTGGAATGCACAGTAACCTTCAAACATTCGAAAAGTATTCCGAGTAAACACAACTGTATGCATCAGTGAAAACCCTTGCCTTATGTCATTTGATATAGAACGATGTGACGATTATTCCTTACCAACATACTCACCACTCAAGACTATAGTGACGGACTTATATCCCAAGTTTCAACCTCAAATAAGGAAATGCATTTCCACATTGACTATTCTGTTGATAGACCTTTTTGATATCCTTAATCGCAAAGACGTCTACATCACTCACATTTAATACTAATGGGTCGAGCTTTTCACAAAACTCTTGGTCCCATATCTCGGTACCAGAACTCAGACATACTCTTGGTGATTACTTAAGTAGAGTCACCAATAAGTCTCGTGCATCCCTTAGGACGACCAATCAATAATGACAAAGGTCTGGACGAATCAAAAAACCCATGGTGTATGGAACAACCTAACCAAGATATATCTCCTGCTAAACTTCGTTGGTCTTTCATGATGACCGTTGTTTCTCCAAACCATAGTCCCTCCAAATGACTTCTATAGACCACATAAGAAATGTCAAGCGGTTCACCTTGAAACTAAGTGTAAGGACCTAGATTTGAGACTTAAGAAATCATTAGGGTAGTTCGGTGATTTATAGTTTTCGGTTTAAATTAATGTTGGTTCTCAGCAGGTTCTCGGTTAATATGACAATTCTCGAATAAGTTTTCGGACATGCTTTTAATGAGTTCTTGGTGGTAGTTCTCGATGGTGGTTCTTAGTGTTGGTTCTCGGTTAAAGGCTTGGGCCGTAGGATAGTTTATTTATGTTTTAATATAAATAGGTTTATTCATCTTAATTGTAACATAGACTTTGTGAGAGAGAGCTGAAACCTAGAGATTGTTTGTTCATGTTTTGTTTGTTCTTCATTGTACCAGACGATTTCATTTCGTTTAATGATAATCGTGTGCAATTGAATATTATTGTTTATCTTCTACAAGTTCTTTTTTTGATTGATCTTTGGTTCGGATTCCTCCTATCCCGAAGTGCTTCATTTGTTGAAATCGGGACCTACAAGTGGTATCAGAGCTTGATGCTCTTAGCGATAAATTTCAACGAGATCAAGGTTAGAATTTTGTAGTTTTAAATATTTTTTGGGTTGAAAAATTATTATTTTGTGAAGAACAGAATAACACGAATAAGAAATTGAAATATTGGAATTTGATCGGATTGTGTGTGTTCAGTGTGTGTTTCCTTAAATTACGGATTAATTGGATTCCCGGTAGAGCTCCGAGAATAATTACTAGAGTTCTCGGTCACTTTAAATTGTTGATTGGCTACTTCAAAATAAGTTCTTAACTCAATTATTTGTGTTCTCGGCAATCACAGGGAGCTCTCGGCCAAAGAATATTTGTTATTGGCTCAACAAGAATATATTTATGCCACACTAACATTTTAAAAGTAGTTATTAGCCAGACAATTAATTGTTCTCACTAACGTTAATTGTTTGTGGGAACATTGTAGTTGTTCTCGGCATTGGCATTATTATTATTTTTAAAGTGATTCTCAACACAAATATTATAGTTCTCGGTTTTGGCTCATACTTCTTAGCATAATGTTAGTGTTCCCGACAAAATTACTATTTTCGACAGCAAGTATTTTGTTATTTATTTTTCCTTGTATTGTTCTCGGCACACATTGTTGATTCTCGGCAAGTCTCCAACAATAAATTTGTGTTCTCTAATTTTTTGATTAGCATTTTCGAGCTAAAATGTTTTCTTTTCAAATGGATCCTCAAGTTAATCAATCATCGTCTTCTAAGGTGAATGAAAATTTATGCTGTCAAATTTGTCAAGATAAAGTGATTCTATCTATATCACATTATTCTGAGTTACTAGAGGATTTGCAACACTTGAAGAGATCAAAAAGTTTTCTTGCTAGAAGCGAAAAATTTTTAAGAGAAAAGGTCGAATCTCAAAAGAAAGATATTTCTTGACTTCAATCAGATTTAAGTATTAAAAGTTATATCGACTTATTTCCACCCAAATCAAAACCAAGCATATATTTGATATCTACCATATCATATAACATTAATCCATCTCCCATAGGTATAAAAACATTGCGGATTTCAATAAAATTGGGTGAAAACCTCATAACGGGTCAATAATTACAAAATCATACACTTATCATTCCCACCTTCTATTTTTCCCATTTAATTCATCCATATACATATCATATGTATTACTACCATGTTTAGATCATAATATATCATATTCATACATCTAATTTCACACAACACACAATTGTGCATTAATTTCCCTTAACGGGTCAATTTCACACACTATGATCATATGATCAAAACCACCCCACTATTAGCATCTCTAGCTAATAACCACATTATAAACACTATATTCAATGTATTAGCTCGTCTAATTACCCACCCTCTAGTGGTTTTTACAATTTAATGCCCGGCTCATTTGGTTTTCCACACACTAGTGGTTTAATTGATCAATTTCACTGGCTCATCCGGCTGTCCACATTCATTTGGTAACACGAGCTCATCTACCGGCTCATCCGGCTATTTTCAAACCATTTATATTACCCATTCAACTCAAACATAACATGCATATTGAAGCTAAAGATGCCTTCTCATAGGTCTTTGAACTCAATTAGTTTCATTAATCAAGTTATCCACAATCAACATACAAACACAAACAATCAAGTAGACTCTTTCTACTGCTTATATGCAATGTTATAGTAAGTTGAGTAACTTATACCTAGTTCAAATGGTTGATTAACACCTACAATCTCCTTTCCACTCCTATGGCTTGTTTCTTGGCTTCCACCACCAACACCGAGTTGTAATTGACACATATACAACTATATTTAACACATATAACAAATATACACACATACACATTGATTCAAACTTATTTGAATCTCATTCATCACTATGTGGTGTTTAGGATTCAAGTTACCACTTATAATCAACATGTGTATGTCAAAATCATTGACTTTCAAATCTCAAGCATTTCATAAAAAAATTGGTGTGCATATATTAATTTAACTAATCTTGTTAATTTTTAAACATTAACCAAATCCCACTTATAAACTCCAAAATCTCCAATTTATCATTTTTACGAAATATTAGTCTAAATTTGATGCATATCTCATTCAAAACCATGATTTAACCATCCTACTAGTTGTCAAACAAAATTATATGGATTTCTCATAACTTCTCAAGTTACCCAAATCCATCTGAATTCCATTTTAACTCGTAGTTTGGTTGTTTAAAACACATAACGAACATAGTTTCATGGTTACTAACTCATTTAAACAATCAATTTCAAGATTTTAAACAAACCCTAACCTTTTTGATCTAAAGAACTTCTAATCAACATCAAATAAGAGGTTAAAGGTTACTTACAAATGTTAGAGTCACTAGTAGATAAGATTAGAGGCTTCAATCTCATATTTTGCCCATGTAATCAACAAACTTGGGAAGCTAGGTATGAAGTTTTCTTCTCTTGCTTCTCCCATGTTCAAACACACACACACCAAATGAAATTTTGGATTTTGACTTAAGTCAAAACCTTTATTTCCCCTTTTTAACAACTAGCCTATTTGGCAACTTTAGCCCCTCAAGCTTAAAACTAGTTAACTCACTTAACCAACCTAATCAAGTTAGTTACTAGTTAACTAAAATACCCCAAATGTTATTATATTATTATCACAAGATAATTAAAAATATAATAAATTTTATTTATTAACACACATCACTGTTAAAACATGTCGTTACAAATATATTGCGTGGTTTCACTTATGCAAGGATCCAAGTATTGAGCCATGAAATGATACTAAGACTCATGAGGCTCTACCAAAACTGGTTGAGCTTACCCATATACCTGGGCCAACTTAAGAAACCACTCACCCAAGTACGTCTTAACAATATGAGGAAGGTATATGAATACTGACTATACCTGCATGATCATAACTTGGACCATTGCACAAACCACTAGATCCAGCCTAATAATAATGGTGTGAAATAAAGTCATTCCTAGCAATACCGTTGTTGAAACCCTTTCATCAATAAGTTCTTCAACCTACACAAGCTTTAGACTAAGAAACCCAAAGTTGAAACTATAGATGTAAACTAGTATGTCACACCCCCACCTTTCGTCACCTGTTGATTGTAACATCTGTACATATATTCATGGTAATCATTAACAGGAACAGAAAAGTGTGCAATTACATTCTATGTGTCAATGTGAATCATATGAACATGTTTGTGTGTTACTGTAGTTTAAGAATAAGGCGATATTTATTTATTTATAGTCAATTTCACTAGGCAAGAACTCTATTGTATTATATTGAAACGGTGGTGGGCTGGCGGCTGATATGGCAGGTAGCCGGTATCTACGTATGCCCTATAAAGAAATTGCGTTTGATATAACGGAAGAGTGTTAGTGCATAGTGCTATGACGAATAATAAAAACAAATAAATCATTTAAACAAAATCATAATGCTTAAGCGAGGCTCGGTATCATTATGGGTGACGATCCATAAAGATATTAATGTTAAACTTATCGTTACGAGTAAACGTTAATAAATGCATAAAACGAAAAAAAACATATATAATTACGGAATCAACAGAAGAGTACAACTAATACAAAGTCAACAATCACGGAATCATGAGTCTTCAGAAGTCTTCAGTTCTTCCGAGGTTGAGATAGTTGTATAGAAGTTCAGTGGTTATTCTTTCGGAAGGTGTTCGTCGGAAGCTGATTAAACAATAGTTATTATTTAATCAGAGGTCGTCTTCCGAAGAATTGGTTGTCTTCCGAAGGGATCAGGTTCAGCTGTGGTAGTTCTTTTGCGAATCTTCTGCTGTTGAGCTTCCGATGCTGAAGTTCAGTAGTTCTACATTTGGAAGAGAAAATATCCGCGGTTGGTCAATCCACAGTTTTATTCATTTGTATGGCATCAGTGGTTTTTCTCATCATTCCTTATTTTCCAACAGAGAGTTTAGCTCGCTTTCCAAATCTGAGATTGCCTTTCCATGGTGAAACTTTCGGCATGACTTGATCACCTATTTGAAATTTTAGTAGTCTCCGACGATTATCAGGATAACTCTTTTGACGATCCCGTGCAACTTTAAATCGTTCTTGAATAAGTGCGATCTTTTCTGTAGTTTCTTGTATGAATTCCGAGCCAATGATATGACTTTCACCTACCTCCAACCCGCATATAGGAGATCGACATTTGCGTCCAAAGAACGCTTCAAATGGAGCGCATTCAACAAGTGGAAGATGAATATCCCAGCTACCTCCAAAGTCAATTACATAACTTCTAAGCATGTCTTCAAGAGTTTGATTTGTTCGTTCTGTTTGTCCATCTGTTTGTGGATGATAAGCTATGCTCCTATTGAATTGTGTGTCCAGAGCATTCTGAAGAGTTTGCCAAAATCATGACATGAATCGACTATCTTTGTCAGAGATGATGAAGATCAATGCTCCATGGTGAGATTCAATCTCATTGACATAGAGTTTAGCTAATCTATCCATAGAGTAATCTTCCCAGATCCGCAAGAAATGCCCATATTTAGTAAGGCGATCAACTATAACCCATATAGAGTCGTGATTGTGTGACGTTCTGGGTAGTTTAGTAATGAAATCCATAGAGATCTATTCCCATTTCCACATGGGAATCTCCGGTTGTTGTAGTAACCCAGAAGGTTGTTGATGTTCAGCCTTAACCTTAAGACACGTTAAACATCTATCCACGTATTCTGCTATATGTTTCTTCATCCTAAGCCACCACTAAAAGTCTTTAAGGTCCTTATACATTTTATCGGCACCTGGATGATAGAATACTTGGATTTGTGCGCTTCATCCAAGATAATTGATCTAATATTACCGAATAGAGGAATCCATATTCATCTTTTGAAATACAGTATTCCTTCAGTTTTGGTTTCTAGTTGTTTGTCTAATCCTCTTTGCTCCTCAGCTGGGTAGTTCGTTGCTTGTAAAGCTTGTTGCTGAGCCTATCTAATTTGAGGAGTTAGATTGGTTTGAATAGTCATTCCTAATGCTCTCACGGCATCGGCTACGACATTCGCTTTACCTGGACGATAACGAATTTCACAGTCATAGTAATTTAGAAGTTCTACTCATCGCCTTTGTCACATGTTCAACATCTTCTGATCTAGGATGTGTTGAAGACTTTTGTGGTCAGTGTATACAATACACTTTACACCGATTTCTAGATCATGAATGGTATAGGTCTTCTTGTATATATTCAACTGTCAAGAACCATAAGCAATTACCTTGTCTTTCTGCATTAACACGCACCCGAGACCTTGATGAGAACCATCACAGTATACTGTGAAGTTATCGTACCTTCTGGTACGTTGCAGAGTTTGTGTTTCAACAGTTGGCATGTCTCCTCCTGTTGGGAACCCCATATAAATTGTTGATTTTTCTGAGTCAAGGTTGTTAGTGGCAAGGCTATTTTTGAAAGTTTTAATGAATCGCCTGGAATAACCTGCCAGTCCTTAGAATTGATGAATTTTAGTTGGGGTTCGTGGTGTCTCCTATTATTTCGCTGCTCTAATCTTACTTGGGTCAACTTGTATATCATTTTCATTACGTGTCCAAGAAATTGAACTTCCTGTAACCAAAATTCACACTTGGAAAATTTAGCATATAGCTTCTCATGTGCTAAAACTTATAAAACTAGTTTCAAGTGTTGTGCATGTTCCTGTTGGTTTCGGGAGTAAATGAGAATGTCATCAATAAATACAATCCAAAACTTATCCAGATAAGGTCTACACACTCGATTCATCAGGTCCATGAAAACTGTAGGTGCATTTGTTAACCCAAATGGCATTACCAAAAACTCGTAATGTCCGTATCGGGTTCTGAAAGTTGTTTTAGGAACATCATCATCATGAATCTGTAACTGATAATATACAGATCTTAATTCGATTTTAGAAAAATAGGTAACACCTTGCAATTGATCAAATAGATCATCGATACGAGGTATTGGATAACGATTCTTGGTTGTTAATTTATTGAGTTCTTTGTAGGCAATACACATTCTGAACGAACCATCTTTCTATTTCACAAAAAGAATTGGTACTTACCAAGGTGAGAAACTAGGTCTAATTAAAACTTTGTCTAACAGTTCCTGTAATTGACCAGAAAGATTTTATATTTATGGGGGTGCTAAATGATAAGGAGCTTTAGCTATAGGTGCTGCGCTTGGAAATAAGTCAATACAAAATTCAACTTGTCTCACTTGGGTAATCCCGATATATCATCTAGAAAAACTTCAGGAAAATCTTTGACTACAGGAATATTTTCGATACGTTTTTGGGGAGAATTGTTCTCAATTACATGTGCTAGAAATGCCTGACAACCTTTCCTTAAACATTTCTAAGCTTTCATACATGATATGATACCAAGTTTTCTACCAGCTAGTTCTCCTTGAACTATCAGTGTATTACCGTTAGATAAAGGAATTCGGATCACCTTGTTTTGACACACAACTTCCGCTTGGTTATCAGAAAGCCAGTCCATGCCGACCATGACATCAAAGCTTCCAAGTTCAATAGTGTAGAGCCCAACCAAAGACGAAGACAGACAAAGTCAACCAGAGACGAGCTGAAGACCTGATTTTGGGGATTTTCGTGTATAGTGATTTTCGTGTACAGTGATTTTCGTGTACTTTAGATTTTCGAATACTCGAACCATTTTCGTGTATAGGGTTCAAGTACTCCTAGAATAGTATATATAGATGTATTTTGTACTGTTCTAGGTTTGAATTCCCGAGACGTGCTCTCTAGACGTATTGAGGCACTATTTTCGAGAACTTCACAAAATATACAAAGCATGCATCTTTCTACTTCTTCTTGTGATTCTATTATAGATTTTGCACATTCTAGAGTCATTTTATGTTGATTAAGGCCATAAAGCTTGAGTCTTGACAACATCTGGACCTACAAGTGGTATCAGAAACTTTGAGGTCTTCTCTACATCACGGTACAAGTTTTTTCATGCAAGTTCGATACTTTCTTGATCTTCTCTTCACCATCTAGCTGCTATTTAAATTTGGGATCTGAATCTTTAAAAATATTTCTGTGGAAAATTTTCAAGTATTTTCGAGTTCAAAATTTTGATTTCAGTTTTTCGAGTACACCCTCAGGAATAGATTTTTGAGAACAGAGTTCGAGTATAGTTGGGAGTTCGAGTACAGTTTGAGATTTTGAGTACATATTAGGAGTTCGAGTATACTAGGGAGTTCGAGTACAACTTGGATTTTGAATACACATGTGAGTTCGAGTACACTGGGTTTTCGAGTACATTTCTAGCTTCGAGTACTCTTACAATTTCAAGTATAAGTGGGTTTCGAGTACATTTGATAGTTCGAATACTAGACCTTCGAGTACAGCTTGAACTTCGTGCACTGCTTGGGATTTTGAACACTTGGGGATTTCAAGAACTTGGACTTCGAAAATTTTCTGTTTGTCATGGCATCGAAAAATCTCACCAGCCTGTCCAACCTTCTAAACTTAGACAATGAGATTGGCACCAGAACCAAGCCACCTAGGCTCGTGTCAGGTGATAACTTGAAAGATCGGAAATTCAGATTCCAATCTTTTAACAAGTATACGGACCCAAAGTTATGGAGGTCGATTGAAGAGGGGCCCTATGTGCCTATGTACCAGAGTGAATTGAATTGTCTAATTCCCAAAGACCCAGAGTTATACACTGAAGACGACATCCTTTTGAATGAGAAGGATGACAAGGCTTATGCCTCGATTACCATGGCATTGTCTACTGACGTGGCTCATGGTTTCAAGGAGCAGCAGACCGCCAAGCAACTCTGGGATGCTTTAGTGGAAAGATTTGAAGGGAATGAGGATATGCGAGAAAGTCGCAAGGACATGTTGAGGTAGCAGTTCAACATGTTTAACCATGTCCAAGGAGAGTCCCTGGAAGCTCAACTCAATGAGTTGATCTCCATTATCAACTCTTATGACCTGGATGAGATAGAAAGAGCTCTCAATCATGCCAGTTGTATGGGCATTACTCCTGCATCTAAGAATGCTGCTCTCTTGTCTGCCATCAATTTTCAAGCCAGTGGCGGAGCTTGACCGAAACTTCAGGGGGGGCGAAATATTTTTTTTTCTTTTCAGGGGGGGTGAAATAAAGATTTTTAAAAAAATTTACACTACGTATCAGAAAATATACACTACTGCACGAAAATACAGGGGGGGCGAGCGCCCCCCCCGGTCTTCACTAACCTTCGCCCATGTTTCAAGCCTCTGAATCTCAGCATTACCACCCCTTTATCACAGTCTGTTTCATTTGAGACTGCATTCCTTTCTTCAGGGCAAGTCATTTCAGTGCCCAAAATCCCAGAGAGTGAAGAAAATCTGTTGCTGTTCAAAGGTTTCATGAACAGTTACAATGCTTTCATTGCTGGAGAATTGACACCAGCCAATCTCACTCATGACAACTTAGAGCAGATTAACCCGGCAAATGGCCATGGCATTATTTCATGCTAAAAAGTTCATTAAAAAGTATGGGAGAAACTGTTTTGGAAACAACCTGGGGAAGAAGCTGGGATTTGACAAGTCAAAGCTAAGATGCTATAACTGTGACCAGCTGGGTCATTTTGCAAGGGAATGTAAGAAGCCGAAGGTAGTGAAGGAGGGAGAGAAGAAGCCTGATGAGAAAGCTATTGCTGGGGGAGGTGCAATCACATCCAAGGCTTTGGTGACTCAGGAAACCGACTCCTATAATTGGAGTGATCAAGTTCAAGAGCTGGAGATGACCTTGAGCCACACATTCATGGCAGAGGTGGATGAAATGCACAATGAGGTAACAGAAAATCTTTGCTCTACTTCTTGCATTAAGAAGGTATTTAAGTACCGTTCTCACAATGAGGACTTAATCAAGGAAGTCACCAAACTGAAGTATTCTAACTCTGAATTCCTAAAAAATGAAGCACTTTTCAAAAGAAAACTTAATGCTCAAATGCGTGATATTTCACAATTAAAAGAACTGTTAAGTGATAAAGAGTCCAACTATCGAGAAGCAAGGCATCAGATAGATGAGCTCACTTCAGACTTAGAACATGTTAAAACTCAATTATCCAAAACTAAAATTCAAGCTGATAAATTTGAGTATGCTAGTACCTCGGTGGCTAACATATTTGATGTCAAGTGCAGGAGAAAAGATAAAATTGGGCTTGGTTTTACTAAGGTGAAACCTCCGTTTAACCATAACTACTGCATCATTCCCAACATCAACACATCTGTTGATGATCTGCTGTTGAAATCTGACCGAAGGTTTGATTTCACAACTGTATCTAACAAACCAGTGACTCTCACAGCAGATCCTATTGCAACTAACCTTAATATTTTTGATGAGTCTGAGGCGTGTACAGATACTTTAAGTGATGCAGGTCTGAGGGGGAAGAATGAAGAAAGAAGTACTAGGAGGATCACAGAATGTTCAACATCATCTGGCAAATCACACTTTATTCCAAAAACTGATTTAGTAGGAAGATTTGAAACAATTAAAATCAAACCACATGAAATGTTTGAGAATTTTAATTCTACTTTTGTTAAAATTGATGATGATGCCTTATAATCGGTTTCTTCTCTTTAAAAGCAGGTGAGCAGGGTTCATTCCACGATCACCAAAGAGGTGGGTTCAAAGTTAAACCCTTACTGTGAACCTTATGTTCCAACTGGGTCATTGGAATAGGCCTCCACAAGTACTTATCCTGGTCAATGTGATTGTGATGTAAAGCTGTTTGACCCAAAGACTTTCATGAAAAGGTATGTTGCTTTGCTTGTGGGAGACCAGGCCACATTGCAAGACACTGTTTCACCCAAGGCTAAACCTACCAATAGATTAATGAGGACTGGCAAATCCTCCAAACCTAGGGTGAAACCTCAGAAGGTATCTCAAAATCATCCCACTGCCAAGAAGGCCAATCCAGTAAAACAAAATCAATATGGTTTTCTTAAACAAAAATCAAAGGTTTCCAAAACTAAAAGCAAACCACAGCGGAAGAATAAACCACAGGTGAAACCTCCTTTAAAACCAATTGATCATGGCAATGGTGTAAGGCCCAAAATTGTAAAGGCTAAAGCAAATAAGCCCAAAGGGATTATCAAGAAAGGGCCCAAAGTTCCTCAAGTACCTAAATGTGTTATGATTTGGGTACCCATTTCTCATTAAGTGTGTGTGTGTTATTCAGGGACGGCCAGATAAGCTTTAAAATGTTTGGGACGTGGGTAGCGGCTGCTCTGGGCATATGAATGGGTATTTCTCTCAGTTGCATGAAGTCACACCATTTAATGGAGGATATGTCTCATTTTCTGGAGACGAGGGTAAGAAAATCAGCATGAAGGGCACAGTCACAAATAGAACTCTTAGTTTTGAAGATGTGTACTATGTTGAAGAACTCAGTCATAGCTTATTAAGTGTATCTTAGATCTGTGATAGGAGCTTCTCAAAACACTTCACAAACAAAGAGTGTCTCATCCTAAAGCCAGGATTTGTAGTACCGGAGAATGACTGTTTGATGTGGCATTGCCGACTTGGTCATGTCAACTTGAAGAATCTCAAACGTCTAGCTAAGGGAGATCATGTTATTGGCTTACCTTCTAAAGACTTCTCCACAATTGAGAAGTGCATCGCATGTGCCAAGGGGATGCAAACAAGAGACCCCATAAGCCAAAACTGTTCAATTCAATTTCATCAATTCTGCAACTTCTTCAAATGGATCTCTTTGGACCTGTCAACGTAATGAGCATCAGGAAGAAGTCATATTGTCTTGTTGTGACAGATGATTATTCCATATTTACTTGGGTGTGCTTTCTGGCCAAGAAAGATGAGACACCAGAGATTCTTAAGAAGTTTATCACCCTGATCCAGAATCAGAAGAATCTAAAGGTTAAGGTGATCAGAATTGAGAACGACACTAAGTTTAGAAATCAGACACTTACTGATTTTTGCGATGAGAAGGGAATTGCTCGATAGTATAGTGCAGCTCGTACACCTCAGCAAAATGGAGTTGCTGAAAGAAGGAGCAGAACGCATATCGAGACTGCACCGACCATGCTGTCAGAGTCCAAACTGCCAATATTCTTCTGGGCTGAAGCAGTTAACACAGCCTGCTACATTCAAAACCATGCACTATTGAACAAACGCCATTAGTAGACTCCCTATGAGATTTTCTTCAATCAGAAGCCAAAGGTTGGATATTTCAAGTCGTTCACTCTCCTCCATACTGAGCCGAATCACAATCTTGATGACAAGGCTGATGAGTGTTACTTTGTGGTCTATTCATCAGAGAAAGCTGCCTACCGGGTATACAACAAGAAGACCCGGATGATTATGAAGTCATACTATATAAATTGGCAAGATATGAGCAACACCGATGCCGATTCTAGTCCAAACTGGGTATTTCAGTAAAATTCTACTTTTGAGCCTTTTAACACTTCATCTGAGAGTGCAGGACCATCTGAGCCAACTGACAGTTTCTACAAGGGTGATGACGTAGACTACAGGGTTGACTACGTTCCATGTGATCCCAAGCTTTTGACGGTTGACTCACCAGGCATGTATGATCGGGCTCCTTCAGTTCAGCCGACCCGATCAATGAAGTCATCCCATCAGATCCAGATACCTCACTTACAGTTCAACCAACTCTGGAGACAGATCAAGCCTCATCTTCTTCCCACCAAACCTTTGAAAATCCACTGTTCTCACACCACATACCTGAGGAACATTGTGTGGATAATGGAGCTAAAGCAAGTGAAACCGCTCCCGTTGACAACCTCTCTTCCTCCAGTGAAGATCAGCTGAACCACATCAGCAACCTGCTAGACAATCTAGCTGTAGAACAAGTGCCAACTTTAAGTATCAACAAGAATCATCATGTTGAAAACATCATTGGACCTCTTTTAGAAGGAGTTCTCACCCGGAGCTGATCCATTCCAGCTCAGAAAACATCATAAAGCTAGGTTGGTAGTTCAGGGCTTCTACCAACAAGAGGGGATCGACTATGAAGAAGTCTTTGCACCAGTCGCTAGACTTGAAGCTATTCGGATTTTCTTGGCCTATGCTTCCTACATGAATTTCAGTGTTTATTAGATGGCTGTGAAGACTGCCTTCTTGTATGGAAAGGTCAAAGAAGAGATCTGTGTATGTAAGCCCCTGGGGTTCGAGGATTCACAGTATCCCAACCATGTCTACAAGCTAGACAAAGCTCTTTATGGTCTTCATCAGGCACCGCAAGCATGGTATGCAACACTTACAGATCATATGCTAGCTGATGGATATACCTGTGGAGCCATTGATCAGACACTTTTTGTTCGCAAGGATACGGATAATTTGATTCTCGTCCATATCTATGTGGACGACATTATTTTCGGTTTCACGAGCTTGGTGCTATGCAGAGAATTCGAGGCTGTGATGAAAAAGAAGTTTGAGATGAGTGCAATGGTGGAGATAACCTTCTTCTTGGGTCTTCAGGTAAAGCATGACCCTAAGGGTGTGCTGATTTATCAGGGAAAATATGTTACCGACATTCTCACAAAGTTCAACATGTTGGAATCAAAGCTCGCATCCATTCCTATGGCTGCTCGTCCCATCTTAACTCTAGATTCTGATGTTGATCTGCACCTTTACTGTTTGATGATTGGATCATTGATGTACCTGACCGCTAGCCAACCAGACATCATGTTTTCTGTATGTCAGTGTGCCAGATATTAAGCAAATCCGAAGGCGTCTCACCTGATTGCTGTCAAGAGGATCTTTCGCTACCTCATCGGGAAACCTCGTCTCGGTTTGTGGTATCCTAAGAACTTTGAGTTTCTTTTATATGCTTACTTTGACAGTGATTTTGGTGGTTGCTACTTAGACAGGAAATCAACCACAGAAGGATGTCAAAAATTAGCAGATCGCCTCGTCTCGTGGGAATGCCAGAAACAAGCAATCGTGTCTACCTCCACTGTGGAAGCCGAGTATGCCGCTGCTTCCAATTGCTGTTCTAAGATTATCTGGATGCAACAGCAACTCCTCGATTACGGTTTGAACTTTCTTGACCCTCCTATTAATTGTGATAATGAAGCTGCCCTACAGATCATCAAGAATCTGGTAGAACACTCCAAAACTAAACTCATTGACATCTGGGTTCACTTTATTTGCGACTGTTTCGAGCGGAAACTGATTCATCTTGAAAAGGTCCACACAGATGATAATCTGGCGGATGTTTTCACAAAACCGTTCTACACATCTCGATTCCACTATTTACTTGCTTTCTCAAACTAATAAGTTATGATTAAAACATTTTTGTAAATACTGTAAAATTTGTGTTTTGTTTTATTTTAATTCTTAGATCACAAATTTAGGGGGAGAATATTTACAAAATCAACAAAAGTATTTTTCGTCTTTGAGTCCATGTACAAAAACAACAAAAAGATTTTCGGTTTTTGAGTTAGTCTAAGATGATCTACAAGTTTAGGGTGGAGTGAATTTAAAAAACAACAAAAAGATTTTACATTTTTAAAGTTTAAGAAAAATACAAAAAGATTTTATTTGCATGGTCAAGTGAAGTGGTTTAATTGGGAAGTGAAATGTTTTCTGACACTCAGAAATTCACTGGCTAAAAGTACTTTCTAAAGAACAACAACTTTAGATAACTATAAATCACTAAGAAGTTAAAACAAGTTTTCCAAATGAAAGAATTGGACATGATCATTCAAAAATATTAAATATATAAATAAGAGAGAAGTAAGGAAAATCAGATAACTGGAAAAATGCAACAACTATTTGACTTTTGTGTAAGTCTTTATGTCAAAACAATATTGTGTTTCGATAAACTTGATATTGTTTTGAAAAACTCGGGTATTTTCCATGTTTTGTGCAAACAAAGAATGGGAAATACTTACTAAAGCATCCTTTGTTTTGTGTAAGCAAAGACCTGGATGTGCGACGTTAAGCCCAATGTGTGTGCAGATCAGTAAAGTAAAAGATGCCAATGAGCACAAAGATGATAGAACCCCTTCTCGTTCTTGATTCTAATCTAATAGATCTGTTATTTTCTTTTCTCACCTTAAACTCTGTGAAAACTCTTTAACTTCGTTGAAACACAATCAAAGTTTGAAACAAAAGATTTTACAAAATTGATAGGTTGCATGTTAATCTGGTTTTACTATCTCATTGTTCATAAACTTCCCAAAAAGGATTTTCAGAAAAACCTTTAGAAAATTTTTGATCATAAGTCTTATTTTTGAATTATGGATTAACGAGCGGAAATTATTGGTGGGGTATAATTATTTAAGGTTGAGTTTCCATAAGAAATTATTTTAAGGTGATCAAATTTCTGATACAGATTTGGTCCCACGAAATTGACCCAAATCAACTTTGAACTAGTCCAAAGTTTTTGAGTTTAGATAATTTTATTTTCTTTTATTTTATTTAAGTTAGAAAATTTTAAATTAATTAAATTAGTACTCGAAAATGTGTAGTCGAAATCATGTACGTGATGTTCGAGTACACGAAATTGTGTACTCAAACATCGCCTATAAAAACTTCGAGTACAAATTTCGAGTACAAATTTCCGAATACAACAAAAATTTCATGTACTCAATTTTCGATTACGTAATTTCGAGTACAGGTGAAATTTCGTGAACTCCAAAAGCGTCGTGAACTCATAAAATTTCATGAACTCTTGAAACTTCGTGAACTTATTTTGACTTTGTGATTTTGTTTAACTCGTTTGACATGGACATGGACTTTGACTTTTGACCATTGACTTTTGACTTCAACTTTAACTAAATTATCTTGTTTTGTTTCAGATGGGTGACTTACAGTTCGTTCCGGACCACAACATGTCTGCATATGTCGGAGATCCTCCGGAAAAGCACTCCATGTTCAAGAGCATGGTGGAAGGGATGATTATATCACCGGTCAATTACGCGATCATGGAGCACCCCGAGATCATCTCTGAGTATATCCAAAGCTTTTGGAACTAGATCACAGAACGCACGGATGCCAATGGCACTATGAGCCTGATAGGAAAGGTTCAAGGGCAACCGATCATCATCATAGAGCAGATCCTAAGAGAATGTCTACAGTTTGGTGATAAGGCAACTGACCCAGTTGAGATTGATCACGAGCTCGTTCAAGGAACAGTGTACAGGATGGGATATGAGGGTGTTTATCCTCCTACTGAGAAAAAGTTTCTACATCCATATTGGAGATATCTAACGCATGTTATGACTTAGTGCTTGTCAGGAAGGAAAGGAGGCTATGACGTGCTCAATCAAACACTTAGCTCTTGCATGGTGTCCCTCGCTTTGTGTGTTGACTTCAACTATTCCAGGATGATCTTTAGGGATATGCATGCAGATATCAAGGGAAAGAGGAAAGAGAGATTCATGGCCTTCCCTCGATTCATTCAGATCGTGATCAACAAGCATCACCAGAACCTTGTTCCCACTATCGGTACATTTGGGATCAAGAGGATGAGGGAGGATATCGTTTCTTATATGATAATGAACAAGAGGGCAAAAAGCAATGCATTGGGGAGCGCCCTCTTGTTAAGTTTGGTAGGTTTTCAGGGCTTCAAGAAGAAATGGAGGAACAAGGTACTCCTACAACATTTGTTGCTAAGGAACATGATGTTCAGACTGCAGGAGCTAAAGCCTTTGTTGCCGATGAGCATGACCATCCTCCTGCTAGCACAAGTGCTGAAGCCAACAAGGCAATTGACGACTCATGTTCTGAGTCATCTTCATCCTCTGGTGAAGAAGAATTGATTCTAGAGACAGGGCAGGTCATTCCACCCTTGTCATGAGCTGAACGGGAAGAGATTTAGGACACTGACTACGTGCCAACTCCTGAGACTTCTCCGAAGAAGAAAAGGATAAAGATGATGTCCAAAAGAACAAAGGACCCGAGGCTGAAGAAGAAGACCAAGGGCTCATCTTCACCCTCTAAGACTCAGCCTCCACCACCTCCACCCAAACCTACACAGCCTAAACCACCTCCAACCAAACCACCCACATAGCCAAAACCACCTCTACCACCAAAGCCACCCACTCTACCCACAACTACTACCCAAATTCCGATTCCACCACCACCTTTCTCCACCACCGAAACCACACCATCATCTCCTCCTCATACTCACATCTCACCACCATATTCTCCAATTCCCATTCACTTTTCAAAACCACCACCATCTCCACCCAAGAGCCAGAAAGACAAAGGCAAGGTTCCATTACATACTCCTTCACCCTACATGCCTGAGAGGACGCCTGTGAATCTGGAATGGTTACAAGAAAGAGTGTTCCAATTGGAACAAGATTCAGTTGCCAAGGACGGACAGATTCTTGGCTTATAGAATGCCATGATCAGAGTTTGTGATATGTTGAGAAGGCAGAATAGAGACCTTGGTCGTCTGGAAAAACAAAATAGGCGTCTGACAAAGGTTATTGAGTAAATGACTGGTTCAAAGCTTGTTGATCAGCAAGATGTTGAGGTTGATGATGGCAACGATGATGATAATGAAGAAAATAAAGAGAAGAAAGATGAGGATGATGATAAAGATGGCAAAGCTTCCAAAGATGACAAGAAGGATGATAATGATGATGATAATGATGCTGCTGGCGATATGGGTCAAGGAGCAAGTTCATCTGGACAAAAGGATGATGAGCCTGTTCAGGAGTTGTAGGAGAAACTAATGCTTCAGAGAATTAGCCTCTAGAAGACTTTGATGATTTATTTGAGGACCTTCCTGAAAACTTCATGTTTGACGGATTCGATGATGAGCTCAGTGCAGCAGGACTTGGAAACTTGTATGTTGATGTTTCCATGGATTCAGTTTTAGATGCAGTATGTGATCAAGAGGGGAAAGAGACTACTGAATCTTCTACAGGGCCATCTGCAGAAGAACCAGAGAGTATCGTGATCGGCAATGTCTCTACAGATCCATACGTTGACCACTTGCATGCCCACAAGTATGTCGACCCTCAAGAACAGTACGTTGCTTCGCTCTGGAAAGTTATTAATAGATGGTTTGATAGACAGAGCGACCGGACTCCTGCTCCTCCTAAGGTGAAACAATCCTAGTTAGGACATGTTCCTGCAGAGCAGAATGATACTACTTGGACGTCTGATCCTCGTAACCTATTTGCAGTTCGAAATGATCGATCCAACGTTGCTTGTTGGATGTTTGAGAAGGACAAACAGCTGTATCTGATAAAGAGAATGAAGGGAAAGCTCAAGTATTAAAAAAGGCCACAAGATTTATGCTCGATGCCCAACTTTGATCTTCAGAGCATAAACAGTGCAATGTTCTTCAATCCCTCAAAGAACAGTCATGCTGAGCTCTTTGCAAAGTTTCTCAAAGATCAGTGTGTCAAGGACTTTCCGGTGATGAATACTTCCAAAGGAAGAAGATTCATCTCTTCATGCATAGTGGATCTAGTTAAGAAAGAACCTTGCGTATATTACAAGTATCTGCCTCAAGCAACAGAGAAAGTTGTGCCAATTTCTGCAAGAGTCTTGGATAATTCACTTGCCAACTTCATGTCCTGGTATTTTGAGGAGAAGACCCTTGGGGATTTTCGTGTACAATGATTTTCGTGTACTTTAGATTTTCGAGTACTCGAACCATTTTCGTGTATAGGGTTCGAGTACTCCTAGAATAGTATATATAGACGTATTTTGTACTGTTCTAGGGTTGGATTCCCGAGACGTGCTCTCTAGATGTATTGAGGAACTGTTTTCAGGAAATTCATTAAATATACAAACCATTCATCTTTCAACTTCTTCTTCTGATTCTGTTATGGATTCCGCACATTCAAGAGTCGTTTGATGTAGATTGGAGCCATAAATCTCGAGTCTTGACAATATCTGGACCTACAAATAGGTAGTAGATTGATATTGAAAAGGTGATCATTCATTTTTAAGGAACATCCTTGAATAACGTTATTTGTTTTGATCAACTTGCCATTTGCAAGTTCAATGACATAGGAATGTTCTAGATCTACAGTAGGCAATGAGATTAATGATGCAAATTCAGGAGAGATAAAACTCTTATCTGCCCTTGTATCAAACATAATTGATGCATATAGATTATTGAGAAGGAACATACTAGTGACAATATTCGCATCATGCCTAGCTTTTGTTGCATCAATCTGGAATGCTCTTCCCAAGCTACATTCCTGGGATTGGTGTTGTTGTTGTTGTTTGACAGTTTCTTATGAAATGGTCAGGGCTTCCACACTTGAAGCATGACCTGTTTGGTTGTGTGGGTTGTCGTGGTGCGTGATTTGATTGACGAGCAGGAAAGCTACAGTACCTGGCATAGTGTTTGACTTGGTTAAAGTTCGCACAAAGAGGTCATGGTCCTGTATGATGAAAAGGACACTTGTTTCATTTGGGTGCCTGCCCAATATAAGCTTTCCTCTCAGGAATAGCTGCACCATAGTTCTTCACTGTTGGCTTACTATGGCTAGTCTCAGCCGGAGCTTTGGTTTTGCTTTTACCCAAAAACTTCATTTTGGTACTCCTTGCGTTACTTGGAGCACTGAGATCACTACGACTCACAACTGCATGAGTTTTTGTTGACAATGTACCACTTCTTACTACCTCATCAGTAAACTTAGTGGTCAACAAGATAGTACGTTTGAGTGTAGTGGGTTCTGCAGCAGTCACCATTTCCCGTATCTGGGAAACCAAACCTTTGATGTGCTTCTCAATCAGTGCTGCTTCTGTAGGAAACATATTGGGAAGTAACCAAGTAAGTTCATGAAACCGATCGGTATAATCTAAACAGTCAGCACCGATCATAGAGTGATTACAGAATTCTTCCTTTAATTTCTGGATTTCAGTGATTGGGCAGTATTCTGAAATAATCAGATTTTTGAAATTGTTCTAGATCTTAGTATAAACTGTAGTTGAACCCAACGTTTTCGCCTGGGTATTCCACCAGTTTTAGGTTGAGTCCTTCAAAGAACAAGTAGCATAAGAAACCTTATGTTCGGCCAAACATTGGCTGATTTTGAGTTTTGTATCCATTTCCTCGATCCACTTCAATAGTCCCGCCACTCCTTCCTTGCCTATGAAAGTAGGAGGGTTGCAGGAAGCAAAGTATTTATAAGTACATCCCTGCTGTGGTGGATGAGGAACAGTTGTTGTTGTACCAATGGTATGATGTGTTTCTACGTGTCCACCAGTAGCATTGTGTTCAACATGATCATGGTCCCCACCAGAACCAGGAGTGATGTTATGTTGATGTTGAGTTAAGATACTCAGTACGACAGCAGATAGCTGCTCTTTCACTATTCGTGCTACTGCTACTTCGTTCAGTTCTGATACACTTGCAGCCGCAGGTGAACTGTCTTCACTTCTGGGTTCATAGGTGGAACCGTATTCATTTCCAGATTCACAGATGGAACCATCTTCTAATTTGGATTTACAAGTGGAACCTCATTTGATTATGGATTAACAGGTGGAACTTGATTTGTTTCAGGGTTAGCAATGTTCTTAGCTAATCGACCTCTTTTAGGAGCCATTGTTCTGCTCACATGTAGACAAACTTAGGTTAGTTCAAGAACATTCAAATATACCCCTTTCAAGTCACATAAATTCAACTGTATTCTGTCATACTGAAAAATTATGTTGATATGTGATTACAAGAATGTTGTATAACTACGTTGATATTATCTAGATATGTCCATAACACAAAATAATCACACAGTTATTTTTGATATGATGCCACACAGGACTTTGATATTTTGCCACACAACACTTTGATATGTTTCCACACATGACTTTTGATATGTTATTACACATGTTTTTGATATGTTGCCACACAGGACTTTGATATGCTGCCACAAAGGACTTTGATATGTTGTCACAAAGGAATTTTGATATGTTATCGCACATGTTTTTGATACATTGGCACACAAGACTTTGATAAGTTGTCACACAGACAATTGATATGATACAACACAGGATTTTGATATGTTGCCACATAGGACTTTGACACGTTGTCACACAGACAATTGGTATGATACCACACATGATTTTGATATGTTGCCACGCCACACAGAAAATTGATATGATGCCTCACAGGATTTTGATATGTTGCCACACAAGACTTTGATACGTTGTCACACAGAGAATTGATACGATACCACACAGGATTTTGATATGTTGCCACACAGGACTTTTATATGTTGCCACAAAGACAATTGATATGATACCACACAAGATTTTGATATTGTAACATCACTGTATTTCAGGTATTGCCATTACATGTATACTTTGTATTGATAGGACATGTTATGTTAATTGGATGACTTGGATTTGATTTGATTTATAATATTATAATTTGTATGCATTGATGAGAACATATGATTAATAAGCATAAACCATGGGGAAGTTTAGTTTGGAATACAACTAGACTGAACCACAGTGTTTATTACAGTTGAATGTATATGATATGAGTTGGTTGATTGGGATTGGTTGTTGTGTATGATTCTATCACCAAATATAGGCAAGGGTATGGTCATGGTCTATTGAAAAGGTGGTGGGCTGGCGGCTGAATAAGTTGCGACTAATTCCTATGTATGCCCTATACATAAGCTTCCTTCGGTTTATCATGAGTATGTAATTGTTGAGGATTTGGTGAGGAGAATCTGAGGTTTCTTTTTGGAAGTTGTTAAAGGTTTATGGTTTGGCCACTAAATTTAGTCAAGGACACAGGTCATGTTTTATCGAACTGGTGGTGGGACGGTGGCTGGATAGGTTGCGATCGGCTCCTACGTATGCCCTATACATAAACTTATTTCGATCTATCATGGATGTGTTAGTGATATGATTTAGTGGGGTTAAGGATTAGGAAATTGACATTTCATAGACGTATTTAAAATAAAATAACGAAAGCGATAATGAAAACGTTTACGCGATGGTGAGGTCACATATATAACTTAAAATGTGAATGTTATTCAGAAATGTTAGCCTAATAGTGTGTTCGCATGGGTGACGATTCACACGAATACATTTATTAGGAATAAACACTGAAACGATATTCCATGAACCGTAAATCAAGGTGAAATATGATACGAACGTTGTATTTATAAAGGTGACGATCTTTATAAATGCATACGTAAGTAAAGCGTTTCAATGAGATAACCAAAATTATATTTTTACGATACGTAAATTAATATAAAGGAATTAAAATGTTTACTAGGAATAAACACCTTAGAAGATTTTAAATGAAATCATTTAATTAAAACGTTTCGCAATTTAAAAGTAAATTAAGGAGCAAATTAAAATGGTTAACGCGTAAATAATCGTAACTGAGCAAGCGGGATTGATCCAGACTATAAAAGGATGGGATACCTTCTTCTTCCTCATTCTTCACCCACACTTTCTCTCTCAAGACATAAAATCCGGTTCTCTCTCTCTAAAACTTCTCTCTTCAATATCTCATTCAAATCTCAACCATTTTGGTTGATTCTTGTTGCAAATTGTTCACACAATCAAGTAGAACACAAACCCACGAAGATTTCAAGCTAAAGATCACGTTTTGAAGGTAGATCATGTGTTTTACGTTTTGAGTTTTTTCAAAATGGAAACCTGTTGCAGCTCCTATCTTTTAAAACGATTACAACATCTTAAAACCTCAAAATGTATGTGTTTTGAACGAGTCTAAGCCATGGATGAAACCTGCAAGTGCTTTGGT
Source organism: Mikania micrantha (assembly GCA_009363875.1). Taxonomy (NCBI): domain Eukaryota; kingdom Viridiplantae; phylum Streptophyta; class Magnoliopsida; order Asterales; family Asteraceae; genus Mikania; species Mikania micrantha. The sequence continues at coordinate 2,391,458 of CM018684.1, forward strand.
CGGATATGGATGAGGAGAAGGAAGCTCCCATCTACTGTCGATGGGAGGACCATCGAAATTAGATCATCGCATCGATACTATCAGTTTCGGTGGGGCGTTCATCAAACATGTTGGTTCCAACCCTGAACTAACGAACTTAGTCTTTCATCGATCTTAACTTGCACTGATCATTGATATTGGCCATCGAGATTAACAATCTCGACGGTGGTCTATTTCCATGGTTGATACTAACACATTGAATTTAAATCGTCGATGTTATGTATGAATTGTCGATACTAACCATGGAGACTGATAATCTCGATGGTGGACTTGTCGATTCTAAGGTCTGGATCTTAGTCATCGAATTTAACAATACCGGTGGCTTGGTAGAGTGTCGACCCTACTAATATCGAAGGACCCATGCATGTATAATCTAAACTATCACCTTTGTAGTAAAACTTTGATATACATAATTACTTAAATTCATGCATGCATGCACGTATAGATATATGTATGTGTAAGGTTGCCATCTTTACAACATATATATATATATATATATATATATATATATATATATATCTGTGTGTGTATGTATGTTAGCATAGTTTGGTTTTTAAACTAAAATTATCATCATTATTTATTTAAAACTAGCATGTTTTAAAACTTAGACTTATGATGGTTACAACTTATAACACATAGGTGTTTTATTATAAGTTAGAAAAATTTTATAAAGGTAATGGTAGGTTCTTAAAGTAAAAGTTAAAACACATGAAACATTACCAACTTATGAAAGCATATGAATTTATAAATATAAAACATATGAAACACAGGTTTTTGAGTCACCGTTGATTCCACCTAAGCGAGCGCGTGTTCTACAAACATCAATTTATAAGACATCATTGTAAGTTCTCATAACCCCTATTTTTAAATCTTTTGCTTTTAAACTCGGGGGTTGAACATGTATACCAAAACCATTATGATTTTGATATAACATGTGTGAAACTTGGATTATCATTGAAGTATTATTATTGAGATATTATTGTTGATTGATGAGGATTATCATAACTCCTGTGAGTCATTGTTGATTGAGTCGAATTCGGTCCTTTGTGATGATTGAATTACTGTTGATTGTGTTTACTTCAGTCCTCCGCGGTGATTCCACTGTTGATTGAGTTGACTGAGGTCCTCCGTAGTGTACAGTATTGACACTTATGCATATTGGGATATCATTGATTGAGTTGACCGCGACCCTCTGCGATGATTCCACCTACCGTTGATTGAGTTGACTGAGGTCCTCCGCGGTACATTATTTGAGATTATTATGGTGATTGATGGCTATTGATTAATGTGCCTGGTTGAGATTGATTGAATGTATTTGGATGATTACTTGTTATTACTTGGATTACTTGACTTGGTGTTTGATTGTGTGTATACATATTATGATTATCTTCCAGGTTTACACGTTATTCTTAAAACATTTATAAATTTTTTGCGCGTAAAACTTATGATTATTCACCAACTACATATGTGGTTGACACTTGATTTTCTACATGTTTTAAGGAATGAGGAGAAGTAGGCAGAGGAGGGTAGCTCTACAACTTTTGGATATCATCATATATGGTCTTGGACATATCTAAATTAACTAGATTTCTGAAGACTAGGGTTTAGTTAATTTAGCTACATCTTTTGTGTAATTTGTTGTATTTGAATCATAACGAACATAATTTTTGTGTAATTAATTTAATTGAATTAAATGATATGTGATGATACATTTAGATGCCCACGAGCTTATGAACAATCTACACATCCCTCGTGGCATCCCGACGTTTCTGCCATTGGTCGGGGTGTTACAGATTGGCATCAGAGCTTGGGTTATAGAGAATTAGGTTACTAGAAATGGATGAGCTAGTCTATAACCATAGGATACCCTAGTATGAATTACATCATACACTAGTTATTATATTCAGGATTTTGCTCTTGTATTTTTATTACATGTTAACTGCAATCCTGCTATATAATATATGTTACATGATAATTATTATGTGCTAGGTGATACATGTTACTTGTTGCTTTATGTGATTGATTATGTCCTGCCTACACGACAAGGACATACTTGTGATGTATTCTAGAGGTGGTGGGCTGACGGCTGAAGCAGTTGCGACTGACTTCTACGTATGCCCTATACATATACCATTTACAGTACACTGGGTGGATGTCAGTGTTGAGGAATAAGGGAAATATTTATTTAGGATTGATTGATCCTTGATCACCAGACAAGGACACACTCGTAGTATACTACAAAGGTGGTGGGCTGGCGACTGGATAGGTTGCGACTGATTCCTATGTATGCCCTATATATAAACCATTTGTGGTATATTTGGGGTCTGTCAGTGTCGGGAATTAAGGAAACTAGCTAGGATGTGCTGGAAATTATGGAAGGATTGTATTGGATGGATTTGTTTGGAAAAACATGGATATCCACATTTATGGATATATATTGAAGGGAAGATATGAATACTTTGTGATAATATGACACTTCATGATGGTATAGACCTTTAGTAAACTTAGACAATAGGGGAGCTTAAATGTCAGGTGAACCTAGACATTAAGTGAACTTAGAAAATAGGGGAACCTAGATGTCAGCTGAACTTACACATTAAGCGAACCTAGTTTTCAAAGAGAACTTGAATGAACTTCACTTATAATTATCCTTCATAGGATAAGGTTGTGAAGTGAAACACTTGGGAAACATATGTTATACCCTAATTTCTAACAAGCGCATAATCATGGTGCACTGCAATGGTGGTGGGACAGCGGATGATGTGACTGCGGTCAAATCTACGTATGCCTTATATATAAACTAGTTTCACTGCATTGGGAGGTTGTCAGTGTTAGTATAGGGTGGAAAGTGTTTGAAATTCCGGAATATTTAGTTAGTATTAGATATGACCTAGGTAGGATGCCTTAGTATAACATTAGGAATTAGTGCCTTATCATGAGTTTGAAGACAGATTAGAGACACGCCGTGTCACACCCCCAATTTCCAATTAACGGAATCATACCGTTTGGGAACGTGACAAACCAGGATCTCAGATCATTAGACATAACGAAGACCTCTATATGAATTTCAAAACATACTTTGGTCTAAAACTGTGACATCTAAGTTTTCAAAGTTTGCGGAAGCGTTTTAAAACCATAACAAACATAACAGTTGTAAAATGTAAATTACAATGCAAAGTTTTAAAATGTTCAAATTCAAATAACTATAATGTAAAGACATGCATGCGACTCAATCTTATAGTCCATGCCTGCTTTCTTGTGCACCTTAGCGTCCTGAGAAAACATGTAAATCAAGTCAACACAAAGGTTGGTGCATTACACAGGTTTAAGCATTCACAAATGTTGAAACCACAGTTTGAATATATAGTTTGCAGATAACATAATCACACATTGCATAGTCATGATAGCTAGTCATATATACTATTTACATAAGTGGTCGACACCGAAGCTGACTAGTGCATGTTATCGCATGTTTTGCCTTGCCACTATTGTCTAGCACAAACAATAGTAATGATTGTTTGGTCAGTCAAACACCTGCATAGATCCCATCTACCAAGTGAGGTTTGTCAAACCTAATAGATCTATTTCCAACTACCACGCTTTGCGCTACGGCAAACTAAACGGTTCGAAGTGTAAGGACTTTTAAATGCTATGTTGTCACATAATGTAAACAGCTAACTCATGCAAGTGATATGTATCTAAAAGTGTTTGTTGCACATGTTTTCTCCCCCAAAACAGTTAAAATAAGAAATAGGCCGTGTACGCACCTTTGATAGTGAGCAGAATGATCAAACACTCGTGAACTCGCGTAGAAAATCCTCTACGAAGAATCTGTGGTTTAACAATAACTTAGTGTTATTCGGGATATCGTTTTGTGCTTGAAATCACATACGTGTCAACACATGTATTTTAGACTCGTTAGAAACGTGCATACGTAAGTACGCTTGACTTTAAAAATTGTTTAAATAAATCATATAACCGTATATGATTTTATTTAAATAAGCGTAATTATACGCGACTTGACTTTTTGTCCAAAAATATATATTTTATTATCTCATCCTGTTCGGAATTCAAATCCGGTTCCAACGCAACTGAAATGGATCGAATCGGAGTTAGAATGAAGAAGTTATGGGCAAAATACTAAAAAATGTCAAAACCTCAAAACTGTTGGGGGCCGGGTTCGAACCCGTGACCTCCAACTCTAAACACACACCTTCTACCACTCCAGCCCGCTAGGGTATCGCGATATGTATTCCAAATTAATTCTTTTGAACATCAATTAACCGCTTTCCCCTTTGTTTGACTCCCGAACCAATTTGGTTCCAATTGACCCACGACTCCAACTCTATCGGACCCATAACCATAGGGCTTTGGCTCGGGGAACCCAACCGAGTTCAACCATGCATCCAATTTGATAAATCATCATCCTAAAGTTCCAATTTCATAACACTCCATGTTTTCGAACGTGAATCCCCAACTTATCATCTAATCTTGTCAAATTTGATGTTTACTAATTTAAGTTTCATATGGTTTTCGTTGTTACAGAGATTCCTAACTGTTCTGTATCAACTATTTCGAGAAACAAGTTCAATCATTCTAAAAACCCCAAACGGTTTTTCAACAAAAACCCTAAAAATCTAAATCGTTTAATTCATAGTTATAACCTGAAATCAATATATGTTTTCCCTTCATTTAGACCTCCCGAAAGTGTCTGTGATGATTAATTTGATCAAGGAACTCGATTGGTACGAAACCCCCAAATCCGTTTAACTCAAGATCCCTAACAATTGAACTCTTAGAATTCAATGTTATTTCATGAAATTCACATATGGTTTTTGTTAATCGGGATCCTCTGAAGCTAAAGATAGCGATTAATTTGATTCTTGCATCAATTTAAATCGAAACCCCCAAATCCGTTTAAGATATGAACCCTAGAATTGTAGTTCATACAATTCGATGTTAAAAGTCTAAATTGATATGGGGTTTCTCTTAATCGGACATTTTAGAATGTGTAGGAGTGATTTGTTACCTGTTTTGATGTCCGATTGATGTATTTCTACTATAGACTTGATGTTCGGCCGACCCTTGATTCAAATCCGTCTCCCGATGGTTCTAAGATCGAATTGTTGTTTGAAAACACCTCTAAGGATGCCGAATTGTATGTTTTAGAGTTTAATCGAATGGATTATAACCGGCTTATATGAATTTGATACCCATTTCGAACGGTTACAACCTTTTGGTTTAACTTTGGGGTTAATTTGATCATTAATTGTAAAATAACGACTGATTAATGATTATAACCATCAATGTGGTATTCATGAATGTTTAATTCAGTTTGTAACCATGTATTGATGTGTAATTCAAAAACCCCTTTGATCTACCCTATGAATTTTGACTTCTAAAGTCAAAATTGTGAATTTTAAGTAGTTTCAAGCTTGATCCTTGCAAATTAATATTTCTAGGCCCAATTTGCTCAATTCTAAACCTTTTAATTGATATTATTTGATTCCTTAAAATTTCTGTTAACTTTTCGGTTAACGGAGTTAGTCACAAATTGCCAAATTGTCATAAATTGGCCAATTGGAACGTTATTGGGCTAGGTTAACCCAATTGGGCCTCATAAATACCATTGGGTCTACCTTGGGCCTCATTGGGCCTGCCTTGGCCTCATTGGGCCTGCCTTGGCCTCATTGGGCCTGCCTTGGCCTCATTGGGCCTGCCTTGGGCCTCATATTTGTGATTTCGTTATTTTCTGTTAACGAGGTTAATTCAAAAATACCGGATTGTCACATCATCCCCTTATTGAAAGAATTTTCGTCCCGAAAATTAGTAAATGTTAGGAGTAGTTAGGAAACTACTTACGAGTTTAAATCGTACGTGTTAGTGTGATTTGATCATTCCGTGTGCTTGTGTATTCATACACAAAATCTAATGCTGGCAACATCACAACTAAATGTGATCGTTCAATGTGACTGTTTGTGTGTACACTAGTTAGTTCACCTAACTGTGACTGTTTGTGTTTGATCATACTGTGATGTGTAACCTCACACATAGTGAGTGTCTGTTTGATCATACTGTGCTGTGTAACCTCACACATAGTGAGTGTCTGTAACTGTTTGTACTATGCAACCTCGTACATAGTAAAATGTGTGTAATTAATCATGCATGTACTACCATAACATGTAACATATGAAATGTAGCACATAAAATGTATAAAATTTAATGTAGCACAAATATTTATAACAAAACCAATTGAGTAAAGTGTTTGTGTTTACAGTTTGAAATTTGCAGTGTTGATTTGCAGTGTTGATGTGTGAAACATCACGTCATCCCCTTGTTGAAGGAAATTTCGTCCCGAAATTTAACGTGCGCTCTCAGTGTTTGTTGTTGTTGTTTTGAACAGATGAGGATACTTCTTCATCATTAGGTCTTCCCGTTCCCATGTGAATTCAGGACCACGTCTTGAATTCCACCGAACTTTGACTATCGGAATCTTGCTTTGCTTAAGTTGTTTGACCTCTCGGTCCATGATTTCTGCTGGTTCTTCAATGAATCGTAACTGTTCATCCACTTGTATTTCTTTCAATGGTACAATCAATGTCTCATCAGAAAGACATTTCTTTAAGTTCGATACATGAAAGACATCATGAACTCCACTGAGTTCATCTGGTAATTTTAGTTGATACGCAACCGGACCGATCCTTTTCAGAATCTCAAAAGGTCCTACGTAACGCGGACTAAGCTTTCCGCGCTTGCCGAATCGTATCACACCTTTCGAAGGTGATCCCTTTAGAAGAACTCTGTCTCCTACTTGGAATTCCAATGGTTTACGACGTTTGTCTGCATAACTCTTTTGTCGATCTCGGGCCGCTGTCATACGGTTCCTGATTTGAACTATCTTCTCTGTTGTCTCGTGCACTAATTCAGGACCTGTAATCTGACTGTCACCAATTTCAGCCCAACAAACTGGTGAACGACATTTGCGACTATACGAAGCTTCAAACGGTGCTGCCTGAATACTTGTATGATAACTATTGTTGTAAGAGAATTCCACTAACGGTAAGTGGTTTTCCCAGCTATCACCAAAATCAATTACACAAGCTCGTAACATATCCTCGAGCGTTTGAATCGTACGTTCACTTTGACCGTCAGTCTGTGGATGATATGCGGTACTCATATCTAAACGAGTTCCCAATGACTTATGAAGTGACTTCCAAAAGTTGGAAGTAAATCGAGCATCCCGATCTGATATGATAGAAATTGGCACGCCATGTCGTGCTACCACTTCCTTGATGTAAATACGAGTCAGTTTCTCCATCTTGTCGGTTTCCTTGATTGCTAAGAAGTGCGCAGACTTCGTTAATCGATCGACAATTACCCATATCGTATCACAACCACTCGGTGTACGGGGTAACTTAGTAATGAAGTCCATCGAAATCTGTTCCCATTTCCACATCGGTATCTCTGGTTGTTGCAGTAAACCAGATGGTTTCTCATATTCCACCTTGACTTTCGAACAAGTCAAACACTTGCTAACATACTTAGCAATGTCAGCTTTCATGTGAGGCCACCAATACAGTGCCTTCAAGTCATGATACATCTTGTCTGATCCCGGATGGACTGAATATCTAGACTTGTGTGCTTCATCCTTCACGAGTTCCCTCAAACCTCCGTACAAAGGTATCCACAGTCGATTAATAAAATAACGAATTTCATCAGACTTGACATCCAACTGTTCCTTTATTCCCCGTAAGGATTCCTGTATCAAGTTTTCCTTTTTCAAGGCCTCGAGCTGAGCACTGCGTACCTTGTCAGGTAAATCAGTATGTATCATCATCATAAGTGCGCGAACCCGTCTTGTTCCTGTTGTGTCTTTTCTGCTCAGAGCGTCAGCTACTACATTAGCTTTTCCCGGGTGATACTTAATCACGCATTCGTAGTCGTTCAACAACTCAACCCATCGTCGTTGTCTCATATTCAGCTCCTTCTGATCAAAGATATGTTGCAAACTCTTATGATCAGTGTAAATGGTACACTTGGTTCCATATAGGTAATGTCTCCAAATCTTCAAAGCAAAAACCACTGCTCCTAACTCCAAGTCGTGAGTAGTGTAATTCTTCTCGTGTGGTCGTAGCTGTCTTGAAGCATAAGCAATCACTTTGTCACGTTGCATCAACACACATCCCAAACCCTGTGCAGATGCATCACAATACACCACAAAGTCTTCCGTCCCTTCCGGTAAGGACAGAATCGGTGCACTGCAGAGTTTCTGTTTCAATAACTGGAATGCAGCTTCCTGTTTATCCGTCCAGTTATACTTCGTTCCCTTGTGCGTAACAGTTGTAAGTGGTTGAGCGATCTTTGAGAAACCCTCAATGAATCGTCGGTAATAACCCGCCAAACCAAGGAATTGTCGTACCTCAGTAGGGGTCTTTGGCGCTTCCCAATTCTTAATCGCTTCAATCTTTGCTGGATCAACATGTATGCCCTTTTCATTGACTATGTGACCCAAGAATTTTACTTCTCGCATCCAGAAATCACATTTCGAAAACTTAGCGTACAATTGTTCCTGTTTCAGTAACTCCAGTAACAATCGGAGATGTTCAGCATGCTCCTCCTCAGTTCGGGAATAGATGAGAATGTCATCTATGAAAACAATGACAAACTTATCAAGATAAGGTTTACAAACACGATTCATGAGATCCATGAATACAGCTGGAGCGTTTGTCAACCCAAATGACATGACCAAGAACTCATAATGGCCATAGCGCGTCCTGAATGCTGTCTTTGGAATATCTTCTTCTTGAACTCTTAGTTGATGATAACCCGATCTGAGATCAATCTTCGAGTAATAACTCGAACCTTGCAACTGATCGAACAGATCGTCAATTCTGGGTAACGGATACCGGTTTTTGATGGTAACTTTGTTAAGTTCCCGGTAATCGATACGCATACGGAAAGTCCCGTCCTTCTTCTTAACAAACAAAACTGGAGCTCCCCACGGTGAAAAACAAGGTCGTATAAAACCCTTATCTAACAACTCTTGCAGTTGTGTAGATAACTCTTGCATCTCTGATGGTGCAAGTCGATAAGGCGCTCTTGCTATCGGTGCTGCATCTGGTGTAAGGTCGATTCGAAATTCCACCTGTCTGATAGGCGGTAATCCTGGTAAGTCTTCTGGAAATACTTCCGGAAATTCACTAACTACTGGAATATCTTCAATCTTCTTCTCAGCTACCGGCTTTTCAGTTATAAGTGCTATTACTGCTGTATGACCTTTACGCAGACATTTATGTGCTTTCATACAAGATATGAGACGCAGTGGCGTACTGCTCTTCTCGCCTTGTACATACAATGTCTCTCCATGCGAAAGAGGTATACGAACGATCTTTTCATGGCATACTATTTCAGCCTGGTGTTTGGACAATCAGTCCATGCCAATGACTACATCAAAACTACCTAAAGCAATAGGCATAATATCAATTTCCAATGTTTGACCCATCAGATCAAGTATACATCCTTTAAGGATTTGTTTAACTACAATTAACTTACCATCAGCTAATTCTACCGTGTATGGACTCTTTAAGGCAGTGGGACTAACATTTAGCAACTTAGCAAGTGAACTAGATACAAACTCCGATCGGCACCAGTGTCAAATAACATAGAGGCATAGTGATTATTTAAGAGAAACGTACCCGTAACAATGTTGGGATCCTCCCGTGCTTGACGTCCTCCAATCACAAACGCCCTGCCCCTAGCACCATTGTTGTTGTTATTGTTGTTATTAGTGCCATTGCCGTTACCGTTGCCGTTGCCATTGGCATTGTTATCCCCGCCTTTCTTGAGTTGTGGACGATCCTTTTTAAAGTGCCCCATCTTGCCACACTCAAAACAACCCTTCTGTGCGTTGTTCTGATTATTATTCTAATTGTTGTGATTGTTTTGCAGCTCTCCGCGACAATCCTTAGCTGCATGCCCAACCTTACCACACCGTTCGCACTTAACTTTATCACACTGGTTTCCCGCATTATGAAATCCACATCTGTTGCACTTCGGATGTTTACCAATATAACCCCCTAACGATGATGATTGCTGACCACTATTCGAGTTGTGATAAGACTTGTGTGAATCCTGCCTTCGATTCTGCTGAAACGGCTGTCGGTTGAAGTTCTTGGTGTTGCTGCTCTCCCACTTCCTTTTGTGATCACCTACCTTAGTAGCTGCTGTTCGTTTAGGCAGAGTCCCCTGTAACACTGCCTGATGAGTCAATTGGTGCGCCAGTCGAACAGCTTGTTGAATTGTTGTGGGATTTGCAGAAGTGACCAATCCCTGGATCTGAGGCACCAATCCCCCGATGTACCTCTCTATCCACTTGCTTGCGGGAGTAGCCATGTGAGGTAGAAGTCTGCCTAATTCATGAGATCGAGTCGTGTACTCCTCGATGTTGGACCCCTCCATCTTGAGGTGCCAATATTCCTCCTCTAATTTCTGCATCTCACTGCGAGGACAGTACTCCTCCTGCAGCAAGGTCTTGAAACCATTCCAGGTTAAGGCATTAGCCTCACCCAATCCCAAAGTTTGGACATTCGAGTTCCACCAAGTCAATGCTGGACCCTCCAACGTTCCAGTAGCATTCTTTACTTTGCTCTCATCAGGACAGTTGCACATCTCAAACACTGATTCAGCCTTCTCAATCCATCGAAGGAGTCCAATGGCCCCCTCCGATCCTTTGAAGTTATGTGGCTTACAGTCCAAGAACATCTTGAACGTGCACGCATGTGGGTTCACCAGTCCCCCAGCTGGATCATGTGGCCCTGTATTGTGTGTCTGAGCGTAGTTCGCGATAGCCTCCGCGACCCTGTTATTAATCAGCTCATTGAGCTCAGCAACTGTCATGTGAACGTTCCCCTCAGCCATTATCTTCCTAGTTAAAAGAAGTGTTAGAGCGTTATCAAAGTCCAATGTGAAACGTGTAAACAATACAACAAACATCAAACATGTAATGTAGAAATCAACAAAACTGTTGTCAATAATAATAGTTTTTCAATAGATAGAAATCTGTTTTGAGTACAATACTTTCAAAATCAAACATAAGTTTTCAAACTTCTAATATAGGGACACAACCCGCCCCTAATAATTTTAATAAAATAAAGAAAATCAATCATCCTCAATAGTGGATTCAGGATCAGAATCAACAACTGGTGCAGGTTCTTCCCCTTCCTCCTCTTCATCCTCTTCGTCCTCTTCTTCATTTTTCGAGACCACCAAGTCTTCCAAGGCTTCAAGTCTGCCTTCCAAAATCTCAGCTCGGTTCTCAGAAGCTTCGAGACGACCAGTCAAATGGATGATCTCATCTCGCATCGCATTAACCAGGTGAGCAATGTTATCTTGTCTTTCGTTTGCATCCCAGAGTTCCCGCACATTGTATTCAATCCTATCATTTGCCCAGTATAAATCCTCACGTAGTTTGGCAATCTCCTTAGAATCAGTCTGTTGCCTCTTAGGCTCAGGAACATCCAGTGCAGGTGGTGGATGAGTAGAAGGTCCCTCAGCAGGAATCTCCTGAGTACCCTCAACTGGCTCCTCCTCCGGATCCTCATCCGGGTCCTCATCCGGATCCTCCTCCGGGTCCTCATCCGGATCCTCCTCCGGGTCCTCATCCGGATCCTCCTCTGGGTCTGAATCATCTCTCTCAGATGGTGGAGGAGATGGAATAGGTGGTGCTGGTGATGATGGTGGTGCTGGAACTATCGGCTCCTCATCCTCAGAATCACCAATGTATATGTATGATGAAGATGCCATGCCTGTTACATAATACCATATGTAAGTGCAGTGCCATGGAATGTGTAAGCAAGTCTATTACATAATGCCATATGTAATTTCCTAAGTGATATGTGTAAGTATGCGTGTCTAATGTCTAACAGTCATAGTCTAAGTCTACAAGTGCAAACCTACTTCGCTATAACCAATGGCTCTGATACCAATCTGTCACACCCCCAATTTCCAATTAACGGAATCATATCGTTTGGGAACGTGACAAACCAGGATCTCAGATCATTAGACATAACGAAGACCTCTATATGAATTTCAAAACATACTTTGGTCTAAAACTGTAACATCAAAGTTTTCAAAGTTTGCGGAAGCGTTTTAAAACCATAACAAACATAACAGTTGTAAAATGTAAATTACAATGCAAAGTTTTAAATTGTTCAAATTCAAATAACTATAATGTAAAGACATGCATGCGACTCAATCTCCTAGTCCATGCCTGCTTTCTGGTGCACCTTAGCGTCATGAGAAAACATGTAAATCAAGTCAACACAAAGGTTGGTGCATTACACAGGTTTAAGCATTCACAAATGTTGAAACCACAGTTTGAATATATAGTTTGCAGATAACATAATCACACATTGCATAGTCATGATAGCTAGTCATATATACTATTTACATAAGTGGTCGACACCGAAGCTGACTAGTGCATGCTATCGCATGTTTTGCCTTGCCACTATTGTCTAGCACAAACAATAGTAATGATTGTTTGGTCAGTCAAACACCTGCGTAGATCCCATCTACCAAGTGAGGTTTGTCAAACCTAATAGATCTATTTCCAACTACCACGCTTTGCGCTACGGCAAACTAAACGGTTCGAAGTGTAAGGACTTTTAAATGCTATGTTGTCACATAATGTAAACAGCTAACTCATGCAAGTGATATGTATCTAAAAGTGTTTGTTGCACATGTTTTCTCCCCCAAAACAGTTAAAATAAGAAATAGGCCATGTACGCACCTTTGATAGTGAGCAGAATGATCAAACACTCGTGAACTCGCGTAGAAAATCCTCTACGAAGAATCTGTGGTTTAACAATAACTTAGTGTTATTCGGGATATCGTTTTGTGCTTGAAATCACATACGTGTCAACACATGTATGTTAGACTCGTTAGAAACGTGCATACGTAAGTACGCTTGACTTTAAAAATTGTTTAAATAAATCATATAACCGTATATGATTTTATTTAAATAAGCGTAATTCTACGCGACTTGACTTTTTGTCCAAAAATATATATTTTATTATCTCATCCTGTTCGGAATTCAAATCCGGTTCCAACGCAACTGAAATGGATCGAATCGGAGTTAGAATGAAGAAGTTATGGGCAAAATACTAAAAAATGTCAAAACCTCAAAACTGTAGGGGGCCGGGTTCGAACCAGTGACCTCCAACTCTAAACACACACCTTCTACCACTCCAGCCCGCTAGGGTATCGCGATATGTATTCCAAATTAATTCTTTTGAACATCAATTAACCGGTTTCCCCTTTGTTTGACTCCCGAACCAATTTGGTTCCAATTGACCCACGACTCCAACTCTATCGGACCCATAACCATAGGGCTTTGGCTCGGGGAACCCAACCGAGTTCAACCATGCATCCAATTTGATAAATCATCATCCTAAAGTTCCAATTTCATAACACTCCATGTTTTCGAACGTGAACCCCCAACTTATCATCTAATCTTGTCAAATTTGATGTTTACTAATTTAAGTTTCATATGGTTTTCGTTGTTACAGAGATTCCTAACTGTTCTGTATCAACTATTTCGAGAAACAAGTTCAATCATTCTAAAAACCCCAAACGGTTTTTCAACAAAAACCCTAAAAATCTAAATCGTTTAATTCATAGTTATAACCTGAAATCAATATATGTTTTCCCTTCATTTAGACCTCCCGAAAGTGTCTGTGATGATTAATTTGATCAAGGAACTCGATTGGTACGAAACCCCCAAATCCGTTTAACTCAAGAGCCCTAACAATTGAACTCTTAGAATTCAATGTTATTTCATGAAATTCACATATGGGTTTTGTTAATCGGGATCCTCTGAAGCTAAAGATAGCGATTAATTTGATTCTTGCATCAATTTAAATCGAAACCCCCAAATCCGTTTAAGATATGAACCCTAGAATTGTAGTTCATACAATTCTATGTTAACAGTCTAAATTGATATGGGGTTTCTCTTAATCGGACATTTTAGAATGTGTAGGAGTGATTTGTTACCTGTTTTGATGTCCGATTGATGTATTTCTACTATAGACTTGATGTTCGGCCGACCCTTGATTCAAATCCGTCTCCCGATGGTTCTAAGATCGAATTGTTGTTTGAAAACACCTCTAAGGATGCCGACTTGTATGTTTTAGAGTTTAATCGAATGAATTATAACCGGCTTATATGAATTTGATACCCATTTCGAACGGTTACAACCTTTTGGTTTAACTTTGGGGTTAATTTGATCATTAATTGTAAAATAACGACTGATTAATGATTATAACCATCAATGTGGTATTCATGAATGTTTAATTCAGTTTGTAACCATGTATTGATGTGTAATTCAAAAACCCCTTTGATCTACCCTATGAATTTTGACTTCTAAAGTCAAAATTGTGAATTTTAAGTAGTTTCAAGCTTGATCCTTGCAAATTAATATTTCTAGGCCAAATTTGCTCAATTCTAAACCTTTTAATTGATATTATTTAATTCCTTAAAATTTCTGTTAACTTTTCGGTTAACGGAGTTAGTCACAAATTGCCAAATTGTCATAAATTGGCCAATTGGAACGTTATTGGGCTAGTTAACCCAATTGGGCCTCATAAATACCATTGGGCCTACCTTGGGCCTCATTGGGCCTGCCTTGGCCTCATTGGGCCTCCTTGGCCTCATTGGGCCTGCCTTGGGCCTCATATTTGTGATTTCGTTATTTTCAGTTAACAAGGTTAATTCAAAAATACCGGATTGTCACACGCAGAGTTCCATATATGTAATCCTAACTGTTAAAATGAACTCATTTGACCATAGTTTGTATGATTTACGTTGCAAACGGTAGTAACATTTTTCTAATCATCCTCAAAAACATGTCGTCGTGCCGTCGCAACGAAGAAAATACAAACAACAACAATGATGGTGCTCACAACAACAATGCCAATACCGGCATGCAAGAGTTTAAACCTCATCACTGGTTTGGTGACTCAACTGAACCAAGCCAATCAGACTCTCAATCAGAACAGGGTGGTGCAAACCCACCTGTTTGCACTTTCAAGCATTTAACTCCTGTAACCCTACAAAATTCACAGGTGCTGAAGGAGCCACTGGCCTGTTGCAGTGGTTTGAGAGTATTGAGGACACCTTCATTAACAGTGACTGTCCTGAGAACTTGAAGGTGTGCTATGCCACTAGTGTTTTCCAAAAGAGAGCACCAAATTTGTGGAATGGCGAGAAACGAACTAGGGTAGTGGATGCAGCCCTAGCACTGATTTGGACTGATGTTAAAACTCTGATGACCACAGAGTTTTGTCCTCACAGTGAGATGAGAAAACTGGAGGCTGAGTTCTGGGAACTCAAGCAAGATAGTGGAGAGAATTTAGTCTACAATTCTTGATTCCATTAGCTGAGTTCACTAGTACCTCATCTTGTGACACCACTTGAGAAAGCAATAGAGAAATACATAGGCGGTTTACCTATGCAGGAGTGCTCCACAAGCACAAAGGATGCAGCCTACACTGCTTGCATTACTTGCTCCACATGCACAACCACTTCAAGCAATACCTTTTCCTCCTATTCCTGCAATGGCAAGAGCCTGTTATGAGTGCGGTTGATGTTGGTTGTTTCAGAAACTAGTGCCCAAGACTGACTGGGAATATCCAAAGGATGGAAAGAGGCAGAGCTTTTCAACTGAATGCTCCAGCAGCTCTAGCCAACCAGGATGTCATTAACGGTATGTTTTTTATTAATAACTCTTATTCATCTATCTTATTTGATTCCGGTGCAGATAGGAATTTTGTTTCATATGAGTTTGAATGTATGCTTGGTGGAACACGTACTAAATTAGACAAACGCTTAACGTAGCGGCGACTGACAGTAACAATATTGATATTGACACTATTATCATTGGAGGTACTGTGAACTTAAATGATCATGTTTTCCTAATTGATTTTTATACCTATGCATCTTGGTAGCTTTGAGGTTATCATAGGCGTAGATTGGTTAACCACCCACAAAGCGGAAATAGTTTGTCATGAGAAATATATTTTTATTCCCTTACCTTCGGGTGAAACTCTAAGAGTTTTCGGGGAAACCCCTAGTATAGGTCTTAGGATGATGTCATGTACCAAAGCCCATAAGTACCTCAGGAAGAAATGCATAGCGTTTTTAGTACATGTGGTGGAGAAAAAGGAGCAAAACAAGAGCATACAAGACATTCTAGTGATAAGAGATTTTCCTGAAGTATTTATACACGATTTGCTAAGGATTCCACCAGAACGTCAAAATTTACAGATAAAGGATTCATTCGCCTGAGCCATTCACCATGGGGTGCACCAGTCCTATTTGTCAAAAAGAAGGATGGGTCATTTCGAATGTGCGTTGATTATCGCGAATTGAACAAACTTACCATTAAGAATCGATACCCGCTGTCGTGAATAAATGATCTCTTCGATCACTTCAAGGCTTAGCATGGTTTTTGAAGATTGACCATTGGTCTGGGTATCATCAGCTTCATGTACATGAAGATGATATTCCCAAGACGGCCTTTAGAACGAGATATTGCCATTACAAGTTTTTGGTAATGCCTTTCGGCCTTACCAACAGTTTTCATGGATCTCATGAACCAAGTATGCAGGCCATACTTGGATAAGTTTGTAATTGTTTTCATATATGATATATTGATCTACTCCAAGAGAAAAGATGAACACGCACAACACCTTAAGTTAATTTTGGAGATCTTAAGAAAAGAACAACTGTACGCCAAATTCTCTAAATGTGAATTTTGGCTTAAGGAATTTCAATTCTTGGGACACATACTCAATGAAAAGGGTGTTCACGTGGATACTACAAATATTGAAGCTGTGAAGAATTGGAGTACACCGAAGACACCAACGGAGATTCGTTCATTTCTTGGACTTGCAGGTTATTATCGGCGGTTTATTTTGAATTTCTCCAGGATTGTTGTTCCCCTCACTTCCTTGAATCAAAAGGATATGCCATATGAATGGGGACCAAAACAAGAAGATGCATTTCAGACATTGAAGCAGACACTTTGGGATGCTCCTTTCTTGACATTGCTGGATGGAAATGATGATTTTATGGTTTACTATGATGCATCCAACCAAGGTGTCGGTTGTTTTCTCATGCATTGGGGAAAGGTTGTGGCATATGCATCAAGACAGTTGAAAATCCATGAGAAGAACTACACTACGCACGATTTAGAACTTGGTGCAGTCGTGTTTGCTTTGAAGATATGGAGACATTACCTTTATGGCACTAAGTGTGTAGTCTTTACAGATCACAAGAGTTTGCAACATATTCTTAACCAAAAGGAACTTAATATGAGACAACGGAGATGGGTTGAACTGTTAAATTGTTATGACTGTTTAAATTCGCTACCATCCTGGCAAGGCGAATGTAGTAGCAGACACGCTTAGTCGCAAGTGTCAAGTTCAAATCCATAGTTTCTGAGTGCACACTAATCTCCATAATGATGTTCTGGTAGCCCAACAAAACTCATTGGCTCAAGGAAGCCTACATGATGAGATGTCTTGTGGGGCTGAATTACAATTGGAAACTAAGGATGATGGTTTAATGTATTATTTGAGTCGGCTGTGGATACCGAACAAAGATGATCTTAGGATGAAGATTTTGAATGAAGCGCATAAGTCTCCATACTCAATCTGTCCAGGTGCTAACAAAATGTACCAAGACCTTAGAGTCTTGTACTGGTGGCCTGGAATGAAAAAGGATATAGCAAAGTATGTAGCCAAATGCCTTAACTACACAAAAGTCAAGGATGAACACCAGCGACCTTCTGGATTGTTAGTACAACCAGAAATACCCATGTGGAAGTGGGAGAATACATACATACATATATATATATAGGGATTTTATTACCAAACTTCCACGAACCGCAAGTGGTCATGATAGAATATGGGTGATAATAGATCGATTAACCAAGTCGGCTCACTTCCCACTGATACGCGAAACGTACCCTGTGTGGAAACTAGCTCGTATCTATATTGATGAGATTGTTAGCCGACATGGGATTTCCTTGAGTATAATATCAGATCGTGAAGCTCGTTTCACGACACAATTTAGGGAATCATTGCATGAAGCTTTTGGAACACGATTGGATCTTAGCACAGCTTATCATCCTCAAACGGATGGACAGACGGAGTGAACGATCCAGACACTTGAAGATATGTTAAGAGCTTGTGTCATTGATTTTGGTGGCAACTGGGATAGCCATCTACCATTAATTGAGTTCTCGTATAACAACAATTATCACGTGAGCATTGGTATGGCACCGTTCAAAGCTATTTATGGTAGAAAATGTCGGTCACCTATCTGTTGGACTGAGGTCAGCGAATCGCAGATCACTGGTCCCGAGATCATTCAGGAGACGACTGAAAAGATTCACCAGATCTGCGACAACTTGCTAGCTGCTCGTAGTCGAGAGAAGAGTTATGCAGATAAACGTCATAAGCCTTTAGAGTTTCAAGTTGATGATATGGTATTACTTAAGGTATCGCCATGGAACGGAGTTGTACGTTTCGGGAAGAAAGGTAAGCTTGCTCCACGTTATGTTGGTCCTTTTAAGATTCTTGAACGAATCGGGAAGGTTGCCAACAAAATGGAACTTCCTCCTGAACTTAATAATGTTCATTCAACCTTTCATGAGTAAAATTTAAAGAAATGCTTAGCTGATCAAGATGTTCAAGTACCGCTCGATGATATCGCATGGACAATACTATGCACTTTGTTGAAAAACCAGTCTAGATTATGGACCGTGATTTTAAGAAACTCAAGCGCAGCCGGATCCCAATTTTCAAAGTACGATAGGAGTCGAAGCGTGTTCCGGAATTCACCTGGGAAGGAGAAGATCAGATGAACCATAAGTATCCACACTTATTCAATACAGTTACTACAAGTTGAATTTCGGGATGAAATTCCCTCAACTAGGGGAGACTGTAACATCACTGTATTTCAGGTATTGTGATTACATATATACTTTGTATTGATAGGACATGTTATGTTAATTGGATGACTTGGATTTGATTTATAATATTATCATTGGTATGCATTGATGAGAACATATGATTAATAAGCATAAACCATGGGGAAGCTTAGTTTGGAAAACAACTAGACTAAACCACAGCGTTTATTGCAGTTCAATGTATATGATATGAGTTGTTGATTGGGATTGGTAGTTGTGTAGGATTCTATCACCAAATATAGTCAAGGGTATAGTCATGTTCTATCGAAAAGGTGGTGGGCTGGCGGCTGGATAAGTTGCGACTGATTCCTACGTATACCCTATACATAAGCTCTCTTCAGTTTATCACGAGTATGTCAGTGTTGTGGATTTGGTGAGGAGAATCTGAGGTTTTGTTTTGGAAGTTGCTAGAGGTCTATGGTTTGGTCACTAAATATAGTCAAGAAAACATGGTCATGGTTTATCGAAATGGTGGTGAGACGGCGCCTGGGTAGGTTGCGATCGACTTCTACGTATGCCATATACATAAACTTATTTCGAGCTATCATGAATGTTTCGGTGATTTGATTTAGTGGGATTAAGGATTGGGAAATTGACATTTGATAGACGTATTTAAAATAAAATAACGAAAGCGATAATGAAAACGTTTACTTGATGGTGAGGTCACAGATATAACTTAAAATGTGAATGTTATTCAGAAATGTTAGCCTAATAGTGTGTTCGCATTGGTGACGATTCACACGAATACATTTATTAGGAATAAACTCTGAAACGATATTCAATGAACCAGAAATCAAGTTGAAATATGATACAAACGTTGTATTTATAATGGTGACGATCTTTATAAATGCTAGTAACATGTTTCATTGAGATAACCAAAATAATATATTTACTCATTAACTGTTTTGTTAAACTTTTGGGGTGAGAATATTATGCAACTGTTTTAGATGTATGACTGGTATGTTGTAAAACAACTTTTGAGTGTAACTATATCGCAACAAAAGTCCTCACACCCTTACCGTTAATTGTGTAACAAACGAGTCGTTATTACGTAGTACTACTGGGCCTGACAAACCCCACTTGGCACCAATGTTGACTGGAGGTCATAATGAGTGTAATATCGAGCTTTTTGTTGGGTAGCGTGATAACCCAGGGAGGCAAACAACAAGTCTAAGTTTCAGTAAGATGAACTGACACACTTGGGATCGTGGATCCAACAAAACAAACAACTCAACATACCCAGCATATATCTGTTTACTGCTTTCAACTACTTAAACCTGTCAAATCACCAACTTTATGTTGACACATTTTCGCATGTATTCTCAGGTAACTGAACATCATGAGCTAGGATGCACATGGAGATGAATAAGAGAGTCCGCATGCATATAGTCTCTAATCCTTGGCTTATAATTCATTTGTTTGGTTTTGATGTAATTTAAACCATGTTTTGTATGTTACAATTTACTTTCCGCTACAACACTTATGGTTTCCGCTGCTTAACCATTAAACGTTTTCCGCTGTTTAAACTATGAAACTTGGATTTGTTTACAAAATTGTATGTTTGTATAAATCATATAGAGTCATTCTATATGACCATGAGCTGTGATTCTGGCCACGTCACACCCAAGTGGACTTACACCACACGTGGGAATTTGGGGGTGTGACAGACTGGTATCAGAGCATTGGTTATAGAGAACTAGGTTTGCATATAGTAAACTTAGACTATAGCCATAGCTCTACACTTAGACACTACACTAGTTCACACAGCACATTATTTGCATAGTTTGGGCAAGATGCTTTGTGACTCAATCTAACTCTTACGAACATGCCTCTGGCACCATTAGTGGACATCAACACTCAACTACACATGCGACCTGTGCAAGCGGATTAACGAGAAGGGGAACTCAAGACCAAAGGGAACTCTTCTATGCTTTGAAGGCGAACTCAACCTTTCTTGAGTGTAAACCCAGTCGAATGACACATGTTTGTGGACTGTAACCTTAATATCGACAATCCGGAAGCAAAATTCGAACCCAAAAGTGTTTGGTAGCTTGAGATTGAATGAACTAGAATGACTATGTAAGATAAATTGATGATTATGGTGGCCAACATAATCGTGAATTTATAGGTGCATACGAATTTTGGCAAGTTCAAATGATAAGCTACAACCACCAAGGAAACTTTATAGTACACCACCGCTAATGGAGATTCGGACCCCACTATTTCCACCAAATAGTTTAATTCCCTGTTGAATTTAATATTTTCAGAACCTATTGAAGCAAGATGTGCTCATACAAAACATTTTGGTAATAGTAGGTTCATAAAACTTATGATAGTGCTTTGGAAGGAAATGATCAGTGGAATGATATATTAAACTTATTCTTCATGTACATGTTAACACGCAACTAGCTCTAATAGTAAGCGATCTATTGCATATAGATACTAACAAATGGCTGGTCGAGGAACGAATGTGCGTACAAACAACCGATCAATCGATTATGCGGCTATCGAGGTCATGATAGAACAGCGGGTTAACAAAGCCATTGCGGATTACGAGACCGCACGCTTAAACAGTGGAGCAAACAACGGGACCCGCAACAACAACTCAAAAGGATGCTTATTCAAAACCTTCCTTAGCTACCATCCTCTAACATTCAAGGGATCAGAAGGAGCGGAGGGACTGCTCTGATGGATTAAAAGGCTGAGTCTGTCTCTGCATGTGCTAGTGTTCTGAGGAGAACAAAGTGAAGTTCCCTACCGGGACTCTGGAGGGACATGCCCTCATTTGGTGGAATTCACAAGTCCAAACACTAAGTCTGGAGACTGCTAACTCCATTCCATGGGAGAATTTCGTCAAGATGTTGAAGGAAGAGTACAGTCCCCGGAACAAGATCAAGAAACTGGAGGGGTTATGGATTCACAAGATGGAGGGATCCGAAATCGAACCATACACCACTCGATTCCACGAATTGTGTAAACAGTGCCCAGAAATGGTGAGCTCGGAATACAAAATGATCGAGCGATACATCAGTGGGTTGCTTGATCAGATCCGAAGCATGGTTACCGCAGCAAACCCCACTCTCATTCAATCCACTATTTGCCTGGCTCACCGCTTGATTGATCAAGAGGTAGCATAGGGTAGGCTACCCAAGAAGGGTGAACATCTGAAGCCAAAAGATCACAACCGCAAGAGGGAACCTAGACACAACCCAACTCACTCCTTACAACAATTGCAATCCCATAACCGATCAGCACCGACTAGAAAATTCACCTCTACGCAATCCAACACCAAGAGTAAGAGTGTCTACAAGGGGAAGTACCCTAGGTGTAACCGATGTTCATATCATCATTACGACCACTTTGATCGATATCAATGTTGGAAATGCAAAGGACACGGCCATATGGCCAGGGATTGTAGAAGCAAGCCAGATAATAACAACAACCAGAACACCAAAGAGGGGTGTTATGAGTGTGGCAAGCTTGAACATAGACGCGAGGATTGCCCGCAGCTGAAGAAAGCGGAAGGAGGCGCAACAAAGCGCCGTGCATTTGCGGTTGACTCCGGAGAAGCTAATGATGACCCAGACATTGTGACCGGTATGTTCCCTTTAATATAATGTCTATGCTAGTATGTTATTTGATACCCGTGCCAATAAGAGCCTTATACCTAGTGAATTTAGTAAATTGCTTAACATGACCCCGACACCACTAGACTATAAGTACACCGTAGAGTTAGCCTATGACAAGCTGATTGAGATACAACACATTTGCAAAGGACACATCTTGGTGTTGACGGATCACAAACTTGAGATCAACCTAATTCCAGTAACTCTCGGGAATTTTGATATACTGGTGGGAACAGACTGGTATCTACTAACCAAGTCGAAATCGTGTGCAATAAGGAGATAGTCCAAGTTACGTTGTCGAATGGAAATCAGATCCCTATTCAGGGAGAACGATCAGGAATACCTTTAAACATCATGCCATGTATGAAGGCTAGCAAGTACCTACAGAGAGGATACTTGGTGATACTATCACTCATCCCGGAACAATTGAAGAAGGAAAGGAAGATAGAAGGTATAGAAGTTGTCTGTGATTTCCCCAAAGTCCCTCCTAAAGATCTACCTGGACCTGTTACCAGTAGCGACAAGTCGATTTTCACATAGACCTCACACCATGAGCCACACAAATCGCCGAAGCATCATGCTAATTTGCTCCGACTGAGATGTAAGAGTTGTCTAACCAACTGCAAGAGTTGCTAGACAAAGGATTAATCATATCGAGCTTCTCAACATGGGGAGCACAAGTTTTTTTTGTAACGAAGAAAGATGAATCTTTCCGAATGATTATTGACTACCTGGAACTGAACAAGGAGACGAATAAGAATCGATACCCTTTAATGGACGATTTGCTTGACCAATTGCAAAAGTCAAACTATTATTCGAAGACCGATTTGAGATCTGGTTACCATCAACTGAGGAAACAAGAAGATGATATTCCCAAGACAGCCTTTCGGACACGATACGGGCATTGCAAATTCTTGATCAGGCTATTCGGACTGACAAATGCACTGGCTGCATTCATGGATCTCAGGAATCATGTGTGCAAGCCGTACCTTGACAAATTTGTAATCGTATATGACGTCCTGATCTACTCTAAGAATCAGGAAGAGCATACCCAAACATTAGAGACTTGTCCTAGAATTATTGAAGAACGAGCAACTTTACGCGAAATTTTTCCAAATGCGATGATTGGATTCGCGAAGTCCAGTTCCTTGGGCATGTGGATGATGAGAAGGGGATACACGTAGACCAAGTCAAGATTGAAGCCATCAAGAACTGGGAAGCACCAAAAAGTCCAACCGAGGTCCGACAAATCCTAGGCTTGGCAGGGTACTACCGATGATTTATTGAGGGATTCTCGAAAATCGCTTAGTCATTGACTTCTCTGACACACAAGGACAAGAATTTTGATTGGGGAGAGGAACATGAGTCTGCTTCCAACTTGTTGAAGCAGAAATTATGCACTGCACCGATACTATTCCTGCCTGAAGGATGTGATGACTTCGTGGTGTACTGTGACGCCTCGAAATAAGGACTCGGTTGTGTGTTGATGCAACGCGAGAAGATCATAGCATACACATCATAACAACCGAAGGTGCATGAGAAGAACTACACAACTCATGACCTAGGGTTAGGAGCCGTGGTGTTTGCCTTGAAGATATGGCGAAACTACCTATACGGAACAAGATGAACCATCTTTACCGACCATAAGAGCCTACAACACACCTTCGATCAAAGGAGCTGAACATGAGACAACAAAGATGGGTAGAACTTATTAACGACTGTGATTGCGCTATCAAGTACCACCCTAGTAAAGCAAACGTAGTGGCCGATGCAGTAAGCCAGAAAGAAACAACAAAACGCGTACGAGCACTACAACTCACGATCCATTCTGAGTTGCCACAACATATGAAGAACGCTCAACAGGAAGCTCTGAAGGTCGAGAACCTCACTCAGGAGTCTTTGCGTGGCATGGACAAACAACTAGAGGTAAAGACTAACGGACCATGCTATTTAATGGATCGAATCTGGATTCTACACTACAGGGGACTGAGAAACGTAGCGACGGACGAAGCCCACAAGGTTGGTATTCGGTGCATCCGGGCTCTGATAAAACGTACCATGACATGAAGATAACTTATGGGTGGCCAAACATGAAAGCCGTGATAGCAACTTACGTAGGTAAGTGTTTGACGTGCTCAAAAGTCAAAGTTGAGGGTCTACTACAGAAACCCGAAATACAAATGTGGAAATAGGAGCAAATTTCCATGGACTTCGTCACTGAACTGCCTAAAACAACAAGTGGTTGCAATACCATTTTGGTTATTGTAGACCGACTAACGAACTCTGCAGACTTTCTACCCGTCAGGGAGACCGACAAACTAGATAAATTGACTTGGGATTTATCTGAAGGAATTGGTCACTCGACATGGAGTGCCAATCTCAATCATCTCAGACCGCAACAACCGATTCACGTCACATTTCTGGAAGTCCTTGCACAAGGCACTAGGAACGAGGTTGGACATGAGTACCGCTTATCACCCATAGACTTATGGGCAGAGTGAGTGAAACATATAAACATACAAGATACGCTACGCGCATATGTCATTGATTTTGGCAGCATCTGGGAGACTCATCTGCCGTTAGTTGAGTTCTCATATAACAACAGCTACCACACCAGCATACAAGCTACACCATTCGAGGCACTTTACGGACGTAAGTGCCGATCACCCATCTGCTGGGCGGAAGTTGGAGAAAGCCATCTGATTGGCCCAGAGTTTGTGCACGAAACGACTGAGAAAATCGTGCAAATACGCAAACGAATGGTGGCAGCCCGAGACAAACAGAAAAGCTACGCTGACAAACGCCGTAAACCATTGGAATTCCAGGTGGGAGACAGAGTGTTGGTCAAAGTCTCGCCCTGGAAGGGAGTTATTCGATTTGGCAAACAAGGGAAGGCTGAATCCTCATTACATCAGACCTTGTGAGATCACCAAACGAATAGGCCTCGTGGCCTACGAGCTGAACCTGACTAACGAGCTGAGCAGTATACACAACGTGTTTCACATGTCAAACCTTAAGAAGTGTCTATCTGACAAAACACTTGTGTTGGGGAACCGGTTGTGATTATGAACCGGGAAATCCAGAAGCTTAAACTCAGCAAGATACCGATTGTGAAAGTGTGATGGAATGCGTAACACAGGCCAGAATTCAAGTGGGAGCGTTAAGATTAGATGAAACAGAAATACCCACACCTGTTCGCGGAACAGACAAACACTTGCAACACGAGCTGAATTTCGAGACGAAATTCTTTCTAACAAGGGGATGATGTGACACCCCGTAAAATCCAGGTCAGCGTTTTATGAATTAAATGTTTATTTAATTGATAATTGTATACGTGGCGCTAGAATTAGTTAATTTAGGGTGACACGTGGCATGATAGTACAAACACTGACACAGACACGATAATTCAGTGAATTATCGCAACACGCACACACGTGTCAAAGAAAACACGAACGTTGGTGAATTTTTAGCACATAGTGTAACCAAACACTAGAAATCGCATGAATTATCGCAACACGCACACATGCATATACTACCCATTTTAATCATTTTCCACGGCCATACAAGCTACCATTTGACTCCTTCCTCTCCAAATCACCTGCAACTCCCTCCTGGAAGCCATTGAAGACCATTTTGGAGCTTGAGAACATTGAAGGAAGTTCTCACAACAACCACCCATCATCTCCATCTCGTGGAACTTGTTGAGGAGCATTACCCAAAAGGTTCAAGGGCTGTAAAAGCTCTCATCTCTGCATTTTGGAGCTTTGGAAGGTAACCCCATAGCCATTTGGCACTCTTGACACACACAAACACACACTCAAGGCTTAAAACCCACATGCAAGCTCTCTAGCTTTGCATGCGCGGATTTTATGAGTTATGAATCTGGGTTTAATGATGTTCCTATGTTAAATGATGATCTATGAAGGTTTGATGATGTTTCATAATGATCTATGAGTATGGGTATGTGTAAAATACATGATTTGGTCATGAGCAAGTGAAAAACCCACATGCATGTATGATCCATGGCTTGTGGGATGATTTTGAATATCTAAATGTGTTTATTGATGATGTTAGGAGATTATTGCATGATTAGATCTTGACAAAATGGTTAAAATACGATTATATGGCAAACTTCCTATTATTAGTAAATTTTAAGTTACAACTTGATGATATGGGATGAAATATGACCATGCATGTGTATAAAATTGTTATTTGAATGATAATATGATGATTAGAAGCTTAGGATTGTGATTTGTGTTTTGATTATGGTCATATTTGGCCTAGTTACTATTTTTAGTAACTTTTATAGTTGAAATATTGCTAGATGATGATTGGTTTATGTTAACATGATTAGATGATGTTAAAAGGCATATTATGATGATATGTGGTATAAAAATGAATTAGGAATGGTTAGAATGAACATTTGGGGCAAAAATCGTCATAATTACTATATTCAGTAACTTTATTTTTAGAAATATCAACTTATGAATGTTTTGTGTGTTTTGAGCTTGCTAAGTGACTTAATATGCCTTGATATGATGATTGTATGCGAAATTAGATGGTTTCCGATATCGCACATGCTAGATTTGGAAACTTTCCTTTTTAGGAAACTTTGTAAGCAAACGTGACTTTCATGCTTATTTGATTCGTATGACAATATGCTATGTGTTAACATGATCACGTAAAAGTTAACGAGCATGCTACAACTTTAAGAACGATATGTGTTGTGAACATGCCATAATTGAAAACTTACTATAAATAGCATGTTATCCATGAACGCGACTTGCGCGTTTTGCACACGACGAGCACTAACACGAATGTTACACGATTCACAACCGACACACGGTTCACCAAAGGCTCATTGACTTGACACGGTCAAACACAGTCAAAAACGGTCAAACACTGCCAAACACAGTCAAACATGGGCAAACTCGAACAAACACGGTCAATGTGGACCAACATGGGCAAACATAACAAGCAAAAGTTGTTGAGCACAAACACGAGCACGAACACGAACACGGTCACTTACACAAATACGCGTAAGCTATACGATATAGGTAGCCGGTGACCGACATGTTTACCAAGCAGGAGCTTACGCTGTCTTATCCGATTATCACTAAGGTGAGTTTACAGCCCCACTTTTACTCATTAACTGTTTTGTTAAACTTTTGGGGTGAGAATACTATGCAACTGTTTTAGATGTATGACTGTATGTTGTAAAACAAATTTTGAGTGTAACTATATCGCAACAAAAATCCTCACACCCTTAACGTTAATTGTGTAACAAACGAGTCGTTATTACGTAGTACTACTGGGCCTGACAAACCCCACTTGGCGCCAATGTTGACTGGAGGTCATAACGAGTGTAATATCGAGCTTTTTGTTGGGTAGCGTGATAACCCAGGTTTAAAGTGGACAAGTATATCAGTAATCAAATCATAAGACAAATGTGCCAGAAGTGCAACATTCATTAATGTTGATTTGATATGACTAGGTGTATGTGCCATTTTCTTGAAAGACTGCTCACAAAAATATGTGTTTCTTAACTGCTTTTATTTTTAGTTGTTAGCTGTACAGTTGTAATTCGTTTCTAGAAAATTACAAAAAGATTTTAAGTTTCAAATTTTTTTTTAGATGATCATTTGTGTGTTCAGATGTTCAATCGTATCTAAATCCATCACCAAATCAGACTAAGCTTCATAATGGCACTCGTTTAAATGTTAAAAATGTCAAATTTGAAATCAATTTGTGTTTGTGAGTGCTAAAGTTCATTCATGCGAATGAAGCAGGCGAATAGTTCATTCGACCGAATGACTCCACTCACGCGAATGAGTCATTCGGCCGAATCAATCTGATGCGAAGGAACTCATTGGGTTAATCTCTCAGCTGAATGAATCTTACTATATATTGGACTCTTTCAGCCGAACCAAGTTATTCCCCAAATTTTTCTTTCGGTTCTACTGTGTGCACCTCTTTTAGCCGAATCATCTTCCTGCGACTATTCTTCGAGTTTTCATTGATTAACCAGTCTATTTTGGTGATATTCCTTCTTGTGGTTGTCACAGGTACCATTGGGTCCAAGATTATCCAATTTTGACCATGGATTCATTATGAACAGTTCAATGCTTAGGGTTTTAGGGATCGTAACCGTCACCTCCTTATAAATGGCCAAACTGAACACTAAATCACCTAATACTTGTTCTAAAAAGTTTAATCGGTCATATCTGAACATGTTGGTGTGGATTTTGTGGTCTAATTTGTTGTTTTGGAATCTTGGAGTTTTGAAATCCTTCGGCCGACCGAATGAAACTCATTCGGACTTCAAGATGGTCCGAATGAGATGTCTCAACCGAATGTAGCCAGTCGACCAAATGAGGCTCTTTCGGCCATTATCCTCATTCGTTGGTCATTCGGGTGACTTGACTCTTTCGGTCAATAAGTCAACCGAATGATTTCATTCGTCTATCATTCGGTTGACATTACTCATTCGGTCATTGGGCTCATTCGGCAATACTCATTCAGGCATGGATGTTTCATTCGCACAAGTTGTATACTTGTGTAAAATTTCTGATTTAACTCACTTGTTTGACTTAATTGAACTGACATGTTTATTCTCTTGTTTTTCAGTATGGCAGACTACAGAGCAGTGACGAAGAACAACATATGTGCTCACATGGATCTTGCCACCAAGAACGCCAAGCATTTCACAGAGATTATTACTTTTCTCAGGTGTTCTAGGATCTTCACTGCTATATCTACTGTTTATGATCCTTATGTGACACACCAGAGGGATTTCTGGAGATCTGCGGATATAGATTGTGAGGTCGAGCCTCCATGTCATAGTCTCTGCTGAGCACATTAGGAGGATTTGTGGGTTCCAGGATGCACCTGATCATCCTTTTCTACTTGATCACTATCTTGTTTGAGGATGCTTTATGTGATGCAAGTATGATGGTGACTTAGAAGCCGGAGTTCTCAACAAAGCTTATCTATCACCGCAGCTCAAGTACTTAGCTCACGTACTAATTCACTGTTTGGGTTCGAGACTTGGGGGATTTGATGAGCTTAAGGAGACTATACAGGGTGCTTTTGTTGCTTTGGTGCTAAATCTGCCATTCAACTTCTCAGAGATGGTATTCACACATCTGAAGGAGAATGTCTATCTCAAGGGCGACAAGAAGTTTCTTATGTACCCGAGATTCCTTCAGCAGATCTTTGATGTCAAGTACCCAATCTACCAAAGACCAGTTCAGACATCATTCTGTTAGAGCACATGAACGAAATCACTCTTAACAGAGTGTTATCATATAGAGAAAAGGAGACGAAGCCTCCAGTTCGTGCTCTATTTGGTCATCTCCACAACCCTAAGTACATTGCACCTAGTGGAAGGAAATGGAGACATGATGAATCTGATTCGGATTTAGAGATATCATAGTGTCGGGTGGTGATGATGGAGATGATGGTGATGATGGTGGAGATGTAGGTGCTGATGTTGGTTTAGTGGTGCAGGTGTTAGTGGTGCTGGTGTTGTTGTGTCTGGAGCTGGTGGTGATGTTTCTGGTGTTGATGCTGGTGCTGGAGTTAGTGTTTTTGTTGTTGATGACGATGTGGATGTCGGTGCTTTCCTAGACTTGGATTTCATGGCTACCACTAAGGCCACCGTCTCCACTCCACTAGAGATGGATGGTATACTACATCAGCTGAAGATGAGCAGATGGAAGATGTTGATATTGATAATGAGGATGAGGATGCCTCAGATGATTTTGACTCTGAAGACACAAGGCCACAGGTGGTGACCACATGCTCTAGATCTCAAGTTGTTTTTCTTGTGACAGGAGATATAGAGCAAGAGATTGATAGGGAGGAGAACAGGGATCCATCGTTTATTCCTGAGTTTGACCTTTCTCCTCCCCCTCGTACTTCCATTTTTACATCTGCTGTTGCTTTCTAGTCCACATCATCCCCTCCTGCCAAGAGAAGAAGGACTAAGTTTGTCCTACAGAGGCGGTCAGAACTGTCTTCTGTTGCAGCAACCACTGTTACATCAGCTGAAACAGTTGTAGTTTCTTCACTGACCAGGTCACGGGCTATACCTACACGTATTACTATTTCCCCTCTGACCTCCTCTGTTCATACTGATGTCCTCACTGCAGCTTCTTCTGGTCCCTCCACCACTCGAGCTAATCCATACACACCTACTGTTTCAATTGCGGAACAGCTCAGCACACTGGACAGTTTGGTTCTTAGGCTAATGGAGAGGAACCATCAGCAGGAGGAAGCTATTGCCCAACTCACTCAGAGGGTCAGCGAGTAAGATGCTCTTCTATTATAGGCTGCTGACCAACGTACTGATTTGAGGACTAGATCTGCTCAGCAGGAGTAACTATTGCTCAAATATGTTGATGAGCACAACCAGTTGGCACTGACTGCCTCTGGATTCAGTGATAGGATATTAGCTCTTGAAGCTGAAAACCCACGACTAACAAAGCAAGTTGAAAGCCTCAAGGAGTCTACTCATAGGATCGAGGGCACTGAAGCTACCTCCCATAATTCAGATCAAGATGAAGAAGAAGACGAAAAAGAAGAAGATGAATCTGATGAGGAGAAGGCTGACTACAAGGATTCTGATAAAGATGATGATTCAGATGATGATGATGATGATGATGATGATAGTTCCGGAAGTGGGTCTGCCAGTTCTTCAAGTGCAACAGCGGAGCAGTCTCCTCCCACTGAGATCCGGACCAAGACAAAGCACGAAAAAAGTGCCAAGCCTCCTCCTCCTCCTCCTGAATCTTGAAGAACCTAAAGCTACTGAGGAAGTTCAAGCTGTGCCTTTGAGACGTCGTTTGGATGAGACGTTGACCATGATTTTGGATGCTCAAGGCATCATACAGCACTCAATTAGCTATGACAAGGAGGAAGGAGAGATTATTCACTGTTTGAGTAAGGAGCAAATTGTTGAACTCTTCAGTCTAAATCCTGACGATGTGATTTTGGATGAAACTACCATTCCTGTCTCTGATATTCCTTCTCCTGAAGCCTTTGATGACATCGATGAAGTTATTTTGGAGGATATCACTCAGCAAGAGGACATCAAGTATACTTCAGCTGAGGATGAACTACCTACCTTCACTGATCTTTTCGGTCAACACACTGAGGAGGAGCTGAACAGGAAGGTTGAAGAAAAGATCAGCGGTAGTGAGTCTTCAGCAGAAGACATCCAGAAAAGAAAAGATGAATGGAAAGCTTATTGGGAAGTCCTGAAGAAGGAGAGTGTTGCAAAGATGCCAGCTACACACCAGAGTATACAGGACCAAAGGATACAAGGCCGGAGGTCAAATATTGAACTAGGTATACTTTAATGATCTACAAGCTATGTTGTTAAGAGAGAACAAAGAATTCAGTATTTCAATCATCCCCATGATTTCAAAACGTTGCCTGGATTTGAAGTAAATCAACTAGCACGTTTGAAGATGCATTATAGTGAACATTCGGGGATGTCAGCTTGGTTCTCAAGACAGATCCAGTATGAGTATCGGAAGAGATGGATTAATTTCAAGCCTCGAGAACCAAAAAGATATTATCAACCAGAGATCAATGCAGATACCCGCAGACACAAAGTCATCCTGAAGTGGCTTCCTCCAAAAGTCATGAGAAAGATTCCATTGCGGAATATGCCTCAGGATTTCATGGATAGTTTCCGATGGTGGTATTATGATGGAAGAACTGCGGAGGCTGTAATTGTACAGTGCAAAGACAAGAAGTGGGACACGGTGCGTATATTTGATCCCATGCGGCTGACTAATCTGTCACACAATGATGTTAAAAGTCTATGCATATGTCACACCCCGAGCCGGCGGGCTGGATCGACTTTTCCATCGGGCGGAGGTTCTCAGGGCGCAATACTGTTTGATAATCACAGTGATCTGATTGTTTACATGGCACATGATATATAAATGAGAAATGCTAACATGACAATGATATAGAATTACAAAGTCAAATTACAATGTTATGTTCATAATTTAACTAAGTAAATCTATCCCAAAAGAATCATGATGTTTTCTATCTTGTAACTGCACAAGATTTAAAAAAGATGATTCATAGTTTTGTCATTCAAAATATGCTTAACACAAATGAAACTAGGTCTTCTAAAAGTCCACTAGCTTAATCCCTGAATGCTGGTGACTAAACCTGTTCGTCACCTGAGAAAACATGCATTTAAACAAAGTCAACACTAGGTTAGTGAGTTCATAAGTTTAGTAATTTAAAACTATTGATTTGTTAACATTCACAATCACAAGTCTCATTGAAGTTTGTTTCATTAGTCTCACACAATGGCCTCTCCGTAGTTATATTTACAAATAGGGTTTCATCCCATCAGTTATGCTTATATATAGGGCATACGTAGGGGAACAAGCCCCAGCCGACATCCCACCACATACTTAACAGAATTCAACACCACTTGCGATACAACTATGGATACCCATTTCTATCTCACATGTGTTCATCCCAATTGATACTCACCCATAAGATTATGTTCATCACCCGATGTGTTATGTAGACAGAATAATAAAATATGAGGGATTAAAGTTGCCAAAACTGAAGTGTTGGTCAACCCTCAGTGTTTTAAGGAAAATAGATTTATCCAATCTTATCCTTGTTATTATTCTGTCATTGTAGGGTTAACTGTAGTTCACTTCTAATAATAAGAGTGATAGCTAACCTATTGATATTGTTCTCATCTTGGCATGCATAGAGCCTAAAAGGAATCCATTATGATCCTCACGTAATCAGATCACAATGCATCCGATTTACCTCTGTCACATTTGTGTTCTCAAAGCCTTCAACGAAACTATTACTGATAATATGACACGAGAGAAAATCAATTCCTCGGTCTAACAGTCAATAGAATTGAAAGATTTAATTACAATTAGTTACTGTAGATTAATATCACCATGTGTCGTTTACCAAACCTGACTTGTGTCGCCCTGTTACCGGTCATACATTACCGGCCAATGATAAAATACGATCAATGTACCGACCTCACTCACCAGCGGTTTGTCAAACCTATGGTACCACTACATTATCGTCGGTTTAGTCGCACTAAATTAACTGGTAAACGATTCTCTAGAAGGGACTTACAATGGAATATGATCTCATGAACACATGATTGTTGTGATATAATACAAACAGTTTAATAGTAATCAATTGTTGTGTGTTCTCATAGTTATGTGTTCTCATAGTCTTTAACAAAGTGTTATAAGAACTTGTCTTATTACACGATGTTAGTAAATGTGTGAATGATTTTGTAATCATGAAATTATGTTATCATGATTATCATTCTTGTCATCCCATAGTCTTCACCCATTTGTAACTACAGTGTTGTAAGAGCTAGTCTTACTACACTTAGTTAGCTCAGGTGGTGAATGATATCATGAAGTTATGTTATCATGATCATCATTCTTGTTCTCATTAGTAATTATCTCATGTTATCCCATAGTCTTCACCGAGTTGTAATCATAGTGTTGTAAGAACTAGTCTTACTGCACTTAGTTAACTCCGATGGTTGATGGTATGGTGAAATTATGATATCATCATATCATTCTTGTTAGTTGTTGTCATTGTCAGAGTGTTGTCTACTGATTTTCTAATTGTTCATTCATGTAAGAATAATAACGTGTTATAAGATATAATCTTATAACTTGTATTATTCAATTGTGTTGATGAATCATGAAACTATATTATCATGTTTCATCCTAGATATCTCAGTTATGTTATGATCACACAAGCATACATACAATGATAAGCGATAATAAAGATAAACAATATTATCTAAATCATAGTATAATCAATATGTTGTACTAAAACTTTTGGATAATTAAAAGAATTAGCATGTTTCTCAGCCCCGAGATTAGAAATCAGTTAAGATTAGAAAAGAGACGTTTGAACTCACCCTGTAGTTGAAGTGGTTGACTAAGTAATAACAAGAAACGCACGCGCTCACTGTTGTTCTTGAGATTGTTTTCACGATCCTGTATTGATTTCACGTTGTTTGTAACTTATAAGTATATGTCATCGGTAGGTGTGTGTGTGTGTGTGTGTTTGTGTGTTAGCCCTAAAGTTGGCTAAAACTTGTGATTCTTTGTTATCAATAGGTCCCGTTTCACTTGTGATGGATTATACTAACGCTTAACCGACTAGGTTCAGCTTAGCAAATTGCATTATTTTTTTTTGGTCTCATTCACCCTTATCAACCTTAGGTTCAACATTCGAAACCCTAATACTTTCTAAGTACAAGACTTAGGTTCATATGTTAAGATTTTGCATGTTGTAGTAATGTAGAAGGCTTATCCTTTCTTGAACATTTTAATGCATGTTTCAAATGATAAATCTTATCAATTAACACCTTTATGATGAAATTGAGTAGTTGTTAAATTGTTCAACAATTTCCTTCACCACCTTTGTAGTAAAATGTGTTACCCATAATATTATTGTTTTTAGATGTTGCATGTTGTTCCAATAAGGTTAATTCATGGTGTTGATCACAAGGTTTAGGTTGTTAAGTTATGTAAACCGAATATGTATACTTGGGCCGAATAGAGGTGCTTAGGCCAAATAAGGTGCCTAAGCCGAATGATAATGGTCGAATGGGAGTCTCATACGGTTGGCAACACCCGAAAGGGGATCTAGGCCGAATAAGGGAGGCGTACGAATGGAGGTCAACCGGTCTGCTAGCCTTTCGGCCCTAGACCCTTCTCTTCGGCCGTGGTTCAATCGGCCATGCTATTCGGCCGGTCTGTGTGGGTGGCCATTTGGCCGATCGAAGACAATCGGTCACAGCCCCCTCATGTCGAGCCTCATGACCAAATGACAAGGTAGCACCTATTCCCACTTCCCGTAGTGTGTTTTCGTGTAAGGTTCATGTGTTTTAGGGTGGTTTAAGCCAGTTAGATGAAGAGTTCGAACAAAGGGTTTCAAAACCCTAAAAATCCGAACATTGCAGCTTGTTTTACCTCGTTTATGGTGGTTTTCACCCCCGATATGTTGTACTTTCATGTAAAGGATGATGATAGCTTCGATTAGACACCAAGTTTGCAAGATTTGGTTGAGTATTGAGAGAGATCTTGGTGTTTGAAGGTTGAAAATCTAGAGAGAGAGAGAGGTGAGCCTGAAATTTAGAGAGGGAAAGGTGTAGGTGAGGGAATAAATGAGACAAATGAATACATTTAGGGTTTTTATACCTCGGGTGTGTTCGGGTTCGTTTCTGTTGCTCGGTTCTCGCTTTCTTTGCGTTACCGGATTGTAACCACGTATTTTACGGATTTAAATTTCTACGTTTTTAAGGTGGTTATTCCTAGTAAATTATTTAAATCCATTTTTATTAATTTATTTTATCGCAAACGATTATTTTAAAGGTTTCGTCACATCGTGTCACCTTCGCGCGTATTCGTTTGAATCGTCACCCGAACAAACACAACGAGGGTTTCACTTTCTGATTTTTGTTTTATACTTTTCAGTTATCATTCGGAACGTTGAACCCACAGATATGTTTGTGTGAATCGTCACCACGCAAACACACTGTCAGTTCTTCATTCGTAAATGAAACTGAATTGTCATTGGAATTGTATTTCCTCACAGACGGACACAACTAAACTTGTCTACTTTCACATTGTTATCATTGAATTCACATTGTTTTCACACTGAATTGTCGGCCATCTGATTCCTGTTATTTGTGGATATCTGATCGCAACCGATGTGTTTTTGTCATTTGTTTTCACATTGTTGTTTCCCATGAGTTGTTGTATATAATGTATTTAAATTTTCATTTAAACACATACAACTGTTGTTTGTTTTCTAGTCCTGTTGTCACACAACTGTTTACACATTGTATTCACACATAGTAAATCGTGAAAAGTACACGTACCGTACGAACTTGCCGAACGATCAGGTACTGGTTGTGACAGCAGATGTTAGATATTCTTCAAAGTTGCAGATATGGAACAACCACTACAATTCATGAAAGTCATCCGGATTTGCATAGTGTTTGGGATTCATGCTGGCTCTGACTGGAAATCTATTTCTGACAAGTACTTCAAGAAGGCTGCTGACAAGTAACGAACTAGGTCCAACGAGGAGTATGTTAGTGCACAGAAATGTCCCTAGTTCTATGTTTTGTATGATCTTATTGCAGAAAGTTAATCTCATTAATGAAGATAAGTTATTCTATGTTGTTCTTTGATGTTTATTCAAGTTTATATGTGTTTGACTATTGTTGACTTTAATTATACATATGATATAGACCCATTCGTGCGAATGACCCTAAGAATGAGGTCATTCGGGCGAATGAATGCCTAGCGAATGACTGGGGCGAACGAATGAGTCATCCGCATGATTCATTCGGTTGTCTAAGCTCATTCGGCCGAATGAGTACAGTCTATATATACTTCTGAAAACATATTCAAACCTAACTTTTCCGAGCCTCCTCTCTTCCCAGAGCACTCCAGAGTCATACCCTTAAGGTTTTGAGCGGTTCTTTGCTGTCCAACTTCGATTCTAACCCCGTGGTGTTCGATCTTGATTCAAACGTTCACTCCTCATCGTCAGATCGCCATGGGGCCTGTTGATTTCAATTGGAAAAACCTGGAATAGGATTCCGCACTATTCCGGTGGCTGTAGAGCAGATTCCTTGGTGAACCGGATTGTTTCCGGGCTCCAATTGGTCCTACACATATTTATGCCCACGTCCCAGTCGTACTTCCGCGAAAAATATATATATATATTGGAATAAACGAAATAGGTACCAAATTACTTTTCAAAGAGAATCTTCTACACATGTATAAAAGAAAACACCACATTGGGAATGAGGAATAGAAACGAAATCAGAAACTATACTTCGGAAACAATCACCAAATCGGTTGACAACCATTTTAATGCACTGCCCTTTAAACAAGATTGCGCATCCCGTTGTCTAGATATCCTCAATTACTATGGATTATTCATGACACATTTGAGGAACCCCTTTTGATTTGAAGAACATAAGGAAACTCTTGATCGACACCAAGGTAACGGTTAGATACTCGTCAAGGAAAATAAATTTTGTGACCAAGACGGACACACATGTGGTCATCTTATTAAACCATTTGAAGCAACCAACCTTTGCGATCACTTAACGGGGAGATCACCACGAATGACTGTACCATTCCATGACAACGGTGGTGAACATAAAACCATTCTGAATTATGAAACATCATGACATCATACGTAGTCACGACTGATATCCTTTGACACACCGGCTTAGACTATGTGGAGTAAATAATCATCCTTGATTTGCGTAGGACCGGACAATGAAGTTCGTGACATACTATCCCCCAAACTCTAATCCATCCTTACGGGGAAATCTTGAATAAGTCCTGACACATCCTTGTACATCAAAACTTATGTTACGAAGCATCCATCATGGGACCACGACAGTTAGACTTCTCACATATTATCAACCTCTTAAGCAATTTGAATAACACAATATAATTCCCAATTTACTCAATAAATGGAAATCGTTTGCTTGGCATTCAAACTATGAAACCCTGTGTGTTGATTTATGAGTTGATTTTCACTCACGACGATCAATTACATGAACTCTCCTAGGGAGACACAACAGGGACCCTCTAAGGTAGAGATCGCCAAAACCTACACATGAACATCGAGAGGTAAGCTCTCAGGCTCTTAGGAATGCCCTACCATCTTATTGTTATTTAACAAGCAAATGTGGCATAACAAAATTCACATATTCCCT
Source organism: Mikania micrantha (assembly GCA_009363875.1). Taxonomy (NCBI): domain Eukaryota; kingdom Viridiplantae; phylum Streptophyta; class Magnoliopsida; order Asterales; family Asteraceae; genus Mikania; species Mikania micrantha. The sequence continues at coordinate 2,429,943 of CM018684.1, forward strand.
TCTCACTAAAAAGACAAACAAGCAAGGTAAATTAATCCAAACCTATCTAAAGGGAATAGCCACTCAACACGGAGTGCCAACTTCATTACTTCCGACCGTGAGGTTTGATTCACAACACGTTATGGAAGTCCTTACATGCTGAGGGCGTGTGGGATCGACTTAGATACAATTAGGAGTCTCAATTTTCTTCTAGATGAATTTCTTACAACAACAGTTATCACCCGAGTATAAAAATTCACCACTTTAAGCACTTGAAAGACTTAAGTGCCGATCACTCATTTACAGGGCTGCGGAGGTAAGCTAAAGCCAACTTAATAGCCTCAAACTCATGCATAAAAAATGGGAAGATCATGCATAAGGGAAGACTGCATGACGACAACGCACGACCGTCAAAAGAACTACGACAAGAAGAGACGTAAGCCCCTAGAAGTCCCAATAGAGGACAAAGTTCATCTTAGAGTCTCTCCTTGGAAAGGTAGGGAATGGTCCAGGAGACGGGGAAATCTAAACCAGTCTCTCAGTGTACACAATGCCTCGCATGTTTAAACCTAAAGTAGTTACTATTAGATGAGACGCTTGCACTATCACAAGAAACGATTCGGCTATATGAACATTTATATCTTTTCGAAGAAACGATCAAGGTATAGGACCACGGAATTAAAAAGGCTCGAGCATAGTCACAACTCCATTGAGAAAGATGGAGAGGACTCAAATCGGGAAACTGGAGTTCACTTGTGAATGTGAGGTCCCAAATGAAAGTGATGTACTCGTACCTAATCTATAGAACGAACTAAATTTCGAGACAAAATTCTTTTCAACCAGTGGATGATGTGACACCCCGTAAAATTCAAATCAGCAAAGATTTTTTTATTTAATTTTATTTAAGTTGATGATATTACGTGGAACTTTATTTAAAATAATTTAGTGTGACACGTGGCACATGTGTCCAAGCACAAACAATTCGAAATGGTAATTCAAGGAATTACCCGAAGTTTTGAAACACACACGAGGTTGAGTCCTGAACGTTGGTGAGTTAACAAATAGGGAATTGAATGTACAAGTTTAACCCGAAAGCAAACAAATGATGAAACGAAATGAAAGGAAATGTTAGAGTAAAAACCATCATGAACCAAACGAAAGAAAAACCAAACAAACAAAAGTCAATATCAAGAAGACCAAGTCTTTGAGGTTTGCTACACGACTCAGTGAAAATCTTCGCGAGATGCGACGGGTCAAGCAGGAAAACTTGAAATTTACTGAAATGGGTCGTTGTACGCGACAACAGTTAGTATTCCATTGGAGGAACGCGGCACGTTCCTGAACCAGGACTCAACTATTTTGTCCTTTTCGGTACGCCAAGAACCCAGGGAGCCCACTTAGCGACACACGAAGGCCCCCCAACTCCAAAAAACTTATGAATACCAACCCATTTCCATCCATTTCATTCTTTCCCATAAATATTGAACTCAAACACCACCTCCGGCCAAAAACCCTCAACAAGAGCTTCTTCAACCTTTAGAAACACATTCCAAGCCTTGTACTTAAGCCACATTGGTGCTTGCAAGCTTAGAGACTCAACAAAGGTGTTAGACGACTTGTTGCAGCCAACTCCTTGTAGTACCAGCTTCGAGCTCGTGATGCTTAACCGCACAGGTCTCCATCCTACTGTTCTAGAGCCACATCCCCAAGTTAAGCTTGGAGGTAGTCACTTAAATCAAAAATCTATGCTTAAACTTAACATGTGCACACACTTATTGTCCAATATAACTCCAAAACCAAGTCAAACCACTAACAACACACTATAATCTATTAAAAATAACAAGATTTATACTTGCATGTGTTAATTTGAAGTTGATTTTACGTTTAAGAACTTTTGTCCAGATATTACTAAAAATAGAAAGTTTTACATTTAAGAACCATGTGTTACATGTGGATTTATGTCATGGTAAGGTGTTAAGGTATTATTAAAAGGTATATTAACATGTTTTATAGTTTAAATGTTTAATAGTGAGAGATGATGGAATAAGTTATATTAAAACAATATAAAAGCTTTGGTATGATTATTTTAGTAAAAACAAGGATATTTGGCATACATACTATAAATAGTAAAATTTTCTAGGACATGCTATTTGGAAATGACAAATGGATTAAAAGCTAACATGAACACGTGAGGGAAACTAATGTGCTTTTCAACAAAACGGTAACTTTATATGCGTATGTACTAAATATAGAGCTTGTTAAATATGGAAAGTTGCTGTAAGTTGCTTGATGGAAAAGCATGATATGTTACATGAAGGAAACCTAGAAAACACTAAACGAATGCTAACAAGCTAAATATGTCACCAACGTGCCGTTGAGTCAACACGGTCAAACAAGGCCAAACTTGGTCAAACACAATCGAACATGGTCAAACATAGTCAAACATAACAACTTGAGGTTGTTTGGACACACACTGTCTTATGGACCAGTACAAACACGAACTCGTACCACCAATGCGATATAGGTAAAAGATAAAAGACAAACATTTCACATGCAAACCAAACTCAAGCACTGGTGAGTTTACGACCCCGTTTTCTCTTAACAATTTATAAATGCAATCTGGTGTAGAATTACATGCAAATGCTCTTGACAAATCTTTTGAAAAACACATGGGGACAAACATTCTGACATACAAACTAGACGAACATGATTGACAAACAATCTTGACCAACATCTGAGTCAAACAAGCTGGGCAAACATTCATGATGAACATTTTGATGTATTACTATTTATGTTGTACAAACAGTTTGAGTGTGCTATATGATAACAAATTCTTCAATAAAACCATACCGTTAGTTAACGTAAGCGAGGCATTATTGGATAGTACTATTGGGTTTTACAAACCCCGTTAGACGACAACTCTGACCGGAAGTCAGGACGAGCGTAATTACGACCTAATTGCCATTGTTTTTACAATAGACATGGTGGAGGAAAGAACAAACAGTCTAGTTGAGGTGAGTTTATGTGTTCGTATCCTTTCCTAATCTACTCTTGATTTGATTAAAAATTGCGTAGAACAGGCTGGCCATAACTGGGTTGTGTCTGGTGCAATGGCGATTTGGTTGGGAGTGCGAGCTATGTCACGCCCGACCGACTGCGGAATACGTTGGGGCGCAAGCTTCAACTGTTCATTAGCTCATGGTGCTATTATAATGTTTTGATAATTAATGCATCATTATTAATCAACATAAAAAAACATTAAATAACCCAAATAAATTACATTACAATATCCAAATCCAAACAAATACATCTGAAACTCAATACATCCTATTAATTATTAGTTGGTCAACTAAACCTTAGCTTAAGTATTCACAATCTTCACTGAACCTGTTACACATGCAAATTAGATTTTTGTCAACTATTTGCATAGTTGGTGAGCACACATACAAGTTTATATAATACATAAGGAAATGATGCTAATTCAAAGTTAATAGGCATTGATCTAAATTATATGTTCTTACTAGTTCTAAGGAATCAGATATAACACAATAATTCAAAGAATTCATTAAAAGTCATACAAGGCATACAAACAAGTAATCATAGTCCTCAATAGTACTTTATAGTTTTCAGTAGTCCTTAATAAGTCCTCAAACAAGTGTCAACCATACTTATAAATCAATATATGCAAGACCAAGATTAAACATGTAATCCACAAGTTTGCAGTGTATACAATTTCACCTTTTTCACACAAAGGCAAAAGCCAATGCGAAAATGGTATTCTAACACATCTTAGGCTACTTTTGTATCGAATAATTGTATACAAAGAGTTCAAATAATGAAATAATTATCAAATATGTAATGGCATGTTACTTAAGTCAATCTCTAAAGACTAAGTCATTGCATCATAATTGTCTTTACTCTAAGAATAACATGATTTTTGTATAGGACATGTGTAACATCCCTAAAACTATCAAAATGCAAAGAAAGGATTATGAATATATTCACAATTTACTAGTTATCCAAGAATATCCTTTTTAGTGTTTATGGAGTAGAGAGATAACACTTCACCCCTATCGTTTGTCTGAATACAAAGATAGATTTAGTGTTTCCTAATTAACACACTTGAACAGATTGTTTATTTTATATTTTATGTATTGATAAACTCAATATTATTAATATGATAATATTAGATATAAAATAAGATATAAACGGATTTCATAATATATTTTGTTATAATAATTTGAAAAGTATTTATTTAAATAACTTAGATGAATCTTGTAAATAGAAGTTTTGTATATAGAATAATACTTAATGATATTTTATTTAAATAATTTTTAAAACAAATATTATTGCAAATACTATAAATTAATTCAATAAGATATTAACTTTATAACATTTTTCTAAGATTGAATAATAGCATGATATATAAGTTTTCAATAATTTGTCACGAATATTATTAATACTAACACGCGAGTAAATATAATATGATAGTTATTGTGATGCGAGGTTATACCTTCCGAGGTCGGTTTGTGTACGCGAACCATTCGAGAACTACAAGCTATGAAACCTAAATACATTGTTGTATTCGTTTTACATTACGAGCTTTCCTTAGGATTGGATCATACGTACAACTTTGATTTCTTTGCTAAATAACCGACCAAGACCAGTTTTCACGCACACAACCTATCACAATCTGCTTGTAAATAAAACAAAATAGTTTTAGATACCTGATTGTTAATTCCTTTGGTGGAAACGATCAATTATGTGTTATAAAGATATTGTTCAAATATCGTTAAGATCCGACAGTTGGATCTTTAGGAATCGACAATCCTTAGGAACTGCAGTATCCCTCTCGGAAATCGGACAGTCATGTTCTAGGAAATAGAAAGTATATCTTCAAGTATTATCTTATAATTCCCTATAGTTAAAGATAGTGTAAATGAGTTCTAAGAAACATATCCAAAACTCGGCTCAATACAACGGTTATATCGATGGGGATCATTCATTCTTTATAATTGCATTTTCAAAATCCACTTCTAATCAGCTTACTTTGAGACGTGAAAACACATATCTATAACCCTCTGATCGTAGTTTTCTATGGTCACTTTCAAGATATGTAAGTTTAGGTCGCAATTTTCGACGAGGATGGACCATTCTTTGAGACTGAGTCATTTAAAATAGGAATTTCACCCTTGTTTCAATCTCTCTTCTTCATGGCCTAAATTTCATGAAATGTTTATGGTCTTTTAGGGTTTAATCACTCTTATTCTTACTTTCCAAGTTATATATCTTAGCCCCATCATCTTTTATCATTTATTTGTTTTTTACACTTAATATAATAAGTTTTTTTTCACTTCTCATGGAAAAATCGTTATAAATATTTTATGTTCCAATGTCTTTTATAGAATGAATATAAATATCATTATTATATGTTTAATATCATTTATAAGGTTTTATAGTTTGTAGTTTAAGACGTTTTAAAAACCTAATACGTTTAATAATTCATATAAACCCAAAATTCAATTATGTTACTTAAGTTGGATCTTGTTATAATTAATTTATCAAAATTATTTATTTATACCTTCTAAACAATATTGATATACGTATGTATATACATACATATATACACACACACTCAATACTAAAATATTGTATTTAAAAATTAATTTGATTTATTCAATCTTTATAAAATTTGTTTAGTATTATTTTAAAGATATCCTACAAACTTTTGATTATTTGAATTTATCACAATTACAATTTTAAATTATTATTAAAAAACGTAAAGTTTACAGGATGGGAAGAAGGTCGCAGATTGGGGGTTTTTCGCTTTCGGCCCTCCAATTTTCATAGTATTATTATTTTTGTTTTAAACTTATAAGGCTGAGTTTCTAATTTGATTTATTGCAAAATCAATCCTTCTCATTTGTTATTGTTATTGTTATTGTTATTGTTATTATTATTACTACTACTACTACTACTTGAATTATACCAAAAATATATTTATGTATATTAGTATTTATAATCTTCGTATTTAATGTTCTACAAAAGTTATAATTTTATATAAAGAATTAACATATATATATATATATATATATATATATTTATAAAGATTGAATATATTTCAAAATTTTAATCAAAACTTAATTATTATTTATGATGCCTTATTGTTATGCTATTGTTTTGAATTTTTAACAAAAACCCTAGGTATGACATATGGGAAGGGTATTCCCGAACCCGATAGGTATTGGGCCGATTAAAAGATTAATTTTTAAAATTTCCGCTGGTATAAGATGTTGGAATTTTAGTGTATTATGTGAGTATTATTTAATACTTAGTAATATTTTAAAATTCTGTTATGTTATACATATATTGGCGCCAAACTGCTTGGTGGTTAATGACTGTTTTGACAGTTAATCAAACTGTCCGAAAACAGTTTTTCCCTCCAATACGTGATAGAAATACACAACAGAAAACCTTATTCGAAAAATCTAAGAACTTAGTCTTATCCGATCGAAGATTTTGTATCCACAAAATACTTGATCTGAAAGTTTTCATACGATTCTAAGTTATCCAAGTATTCAATCTCTTCCTAAATCTAAACTAATCTAACAAAGATCAAGTATCGAAGATGAACGGAGGAGAAACTGCAAAAGATTTGGCATCCAGAATCACAAAACTCGACAAATTTGAAGGGGTGGACTTTAGAAGATGGCAGAAAAAGATGCATTTCTTCCTGACATCAATGAAGGTGGTGTATGTTTTGAGTACCCCGATGCCTGTGTTAACCGAAGGAGAAGAAGAAAGTCTGGAACAGATCAGAAGGAGAAAGAAGTGGGAAACCGATGACTACACATGCATAGGGCACATCTTGACTGGTATGAATGATTCTCTATTTGATATCTATCAAAATGCAGAATCTGCCAAGGAACTTTGGGATTCATTGGAAGCCAAATACATGGCTGAAGATGCATCTAGCCGGAAGTTTCTTGTAAGTGATTTCATTAATTACAAGATGGTAGACTCAAGACCTGTAATGGAACAATACAATGAATTACTCCGGATTTTGGGACAGTTTGAACAACACAAAATGAAAATGGATGAATCCATTTCTGTTTCAAGTGTGATCGACAAACTGCCCCCATCTTGGAGGGATTTTAAACACACACTTAAACACCAAAAGGAAGAACTTTCCTTGGTCCAATTGGGCAGCCATCTCAGAATTGAAGAGTCTCTAAGGACTCATGAGAAGGACAAATCTAAAGATAAGGGTGTGGCTGTTAATCCATCTGTCAACATGATGGAGAATGGTAAAAAGTTCAAAGGGAAAAGAAAGGCCAACTTTGGTGACAATCCCACAAACAAGAAATCGAAATTTACTTGTTGGAAGTGTGGGAAGGAGGGTCACTACAAGAAGGACTGCAGAAGTGGCAAGAAAAACACCAAGAATGGTGCAAGTTCTAGTGGAACCAAATCTGGTAATTCTGGATCAGGAGATCCGGATGCACAAAAGGGTATGTCTTTATCCTATCTTAATATTCCTAATTTAAACCAAATCTCTGATATATCATCTGCTGCTTACTTGCAGGATGATGAGAACAATTGGTGGGTTGATTCAGGGGCCACAAATCATGTTTGCAAAGATAAAAGATGGTTTACATCTCTGCAAACTACTGCTGATGGATCTGTGGTCAGAATGGGGAATACTGCTACTGAATCAATCAAAGGGATAGGATGTGTTAAGATAGTATTTACTTCTGGAAACTGTTTGCTGTTAAGAAATGTATTGTATGTACCAAATGTTAGAAAAAACTTGATGTCTAGTCCTGTATTAAATAACCTTGGTTATAAACAAGTTATTGAATCTAACAAATATGTTTTATCTAAACATGGTGTGTTCATTGGATTTGGTTATTTATGTGATGGAATGTTTCGGCTAAATCTGAATATACCATTTAAAGACAATAATGCCCTTGTTATCACTTCTAGTAATTCTCCAAACTCTAAACTTTGGCATGAAAGACTAGGACATGTTCATTATAAAAGAATTATAGAAATGTCTAAAAATGGTTTAATCCCTGCTTTTACTTCCAACGATGACAGATGCAAAACATGTATGCTAACCAAAATAACCAGGCTTCCATTTAAAGATATCAATAGGGAATCTAAACCTTTGCAACTAATCCACAGTGATTTGTGTGATTTTCACTCAACCCCATCTATGGGAAATAAAAAGTATGTAATTACTTTCATAGATGATTCAACCAGGTACTGTTATGTATATCTATTAACTTCAAAGGATGAAGCTCTGGACAAATTCAAGATATACAAAACAGAGGTTGAACTTCAAAGAGGTGAGTTAATTAAGGTGTTTAGATCAGATAGGGGAGGTGAGTATTATGACCCTGATTATTTTCAATCTGTTGGGATAATACACCAAGTCACTGCACCCTATACCCCACAACAAAATGGAATCTCAGAAAGAAAGAATAGGGTTCTAAAAGAAATGGTGAACTCTATGCTTTCCTACTCTGGCTTAAATGAAGGATTTTGGGGAGAAGCTATGCTTACAGCCTGTTACATACTAAACAGGGTCCCAAATAAGAAAAGTAAAGCAACTCCTTATGAGTTATGGTTTGGAAAACCCCCAAATTTGAGTTACTTCAAAGTCTGGGGCTGCAGGGCAGTGGTTAGATTGAATGATCCTAAAAGGAAGACTTTAGGTGAGAAAGGAATTGATTGCATCTTCATTGGATATGCATCACATTCCAAAGCTTACAGGTTCTTTGTCCTGGAACCTAACAAAGCAGTCTCTGTGAATTCTGTTATAGAATCCAGAGATGCCATATTTGATGAAAATAGATTCACATCTATTTCAAGACCTAAGGATATTAATCCTGTTAATGAGATCAGATTGTTGAATGATCAACAAGAATCTGATGCACCTTCTACTGATCATTGGGTTAGAAGAAGTGTTAGGCCTAGGAAAACCAGGAACACAGATGAAAGTTTTCAACTTCATCTTGTTGAAGGATCAAGAAATGAGATCCAATCTCAATACTTCTATTGTTTTAATATAGAAGAGGATCCAAGGACATTTAATGAAGCAATGAGCTCAAGGGATGTGTCATTTTGGAAGGAAGCTATTGATGATGAGATGAATTCCATTCTACAGAATAACACGTGGGAATTGACCGATTTACCCCTTGGTTGTAAACCTTTGGGATGCAAATGGATTTTCAAGAAGAAAATGAAAACAGATGGGTCAATTGAAAAATTCAAAGCAAGGCTTGTGATTCAAGGTTTTAGACAAAGGGAGGGAATAGACTACTTTGACACCTACGCACCTGTGGCTAGAATTTCAACCATAAGGCTGTTAGTAGCTATGGCTGCTATTCATAAACTATTAATCCATCAAATGGATGTTAAGACAGCCTTTTTAAATGGGGATTTAGATGAAGAGGTTTATATGAAACAGCCTGAAGGGTTTGTTCTTCCTGGAAATGAACACAAAGTGTGCAAGTTGATCAAATCTTTGTATGGATTGAAACAAGCACCTAAGCAATGGCATCAAAAGTTTGATGACACTGTTTTATCTAATGGTTTTACACTGAATCAAGCTGATAAATGTGTTTATTCAAGATTTGACAAATCTGGAAATGGTGTCATCATTTGTCTTTATGTTGATGATATGCTAATCTTTGGAACCAGTAAAGATCAGATTGATCAAACCAAAAATTTTCTGTCTTCTAAGTTTTCCATGAAAGACTTAGGAGAAGCTGAGGTCATTTTGGGAATAAGGATCAAGAGAAATTCCTCTAAAGAAATTTCTATCTCTCAATCTCACTACATTGAGAAGGTGTTGAAGAAGTTTAATCATGGTGACTGTGTGTGACACCTCGCATATTCCAGGTCAGCGCTTATATTAATTTAAATAATAATATGTTTTATTATTTCATACGTGGCACTAGAATAATTGTATTTAGTGTGACACGTGGCACAACAGCTAGAATACATCGATAATTCGAGGAATTATCGCACAACACTCGCACGTGTCTTGAATAACGAACGTTGGTGAAAGGATCAAATCACAGTACACTTTCTCTGCACTTAGGTTCTAGGGAATCTAAAATATTGGGAACAATGATTAAATGTCGAGAAACGATGATCGTAATCGAAAAATACGCGAAAATCGGTTCAAAACAAGAAAACTAGGTTTATTGGGCTTCTCTGGAACTCATCGCGGTACGCGATGTTCCCACAGGAGGAATCATAGCGGTACGCGACAGGCATCGCGGGGATTTGCTCCCGAAATTCTTCACGGTACGCGGAGATTATTTTAAACCTTCATCGCGGTACGCGACAGGTGCCAGTCGACAAATCTTTATAAAATCAAGACCACCATGCCTATTAACTCCACTCTTCACCATTCTCCGGTACTATACACCAACTTCGACTATTCCTCACTGATTTGACACCAAGGAAGCCATTGGAGGACTTCTTGAAGCTCCACATTGGAGGATTGAAGCTTGTTTGTCACTTGGAAGCTCGAAGAACCACCACCACCTTACGATCGCTGAAGTTCCTTGCTATCCAGAAGCTTTAGAAGCCGTTATCACTATCATCTTGAAGATCTAGGAGCTTTAGAGGTAGTCTTTACATCTCTTGTGGTTTAATATCACTACTACACACACATACAAGTGTTAAAACCCACATGCAAGCACCCTTGATGCACATGCACGAATTTTAGTTCTGGGTTTGATGATGTTTACATGATATTTGATGATCTATGATGATTAGATGATGAATCTTTACATTCCATAATGATGTGGTTATGATAGGATGGTCATAGTAGCTAAAATGATGGTTTTAGTAACATGAATGTATGATCTAGGTGGTTTTACACTATTGTGGATATTGAAATGATGTTAGGAATATTATTGATGACGATTTGCAAGACTAGAAATGGTTGATTTGTCAATATTTGATCATTTGGTGAATATTGCTAATTTTAGTAACTTTAATGCTACAAAGTATGTAATTTTGATGAAATGGTCACATTTGTATGTTTAGATCTATAAGTTATGTTTAAAATGATGTTTAGAAGTTAATATGATGGTTATTTGATGCATTGGAATGACTAAAATTGCTAATAGTATGATATTTAGGAATGTTACTAAATATAGTAACTTTATTTTACAATTTGGAGAATAGGAGCATGCTAGTCATAATGGTTATGATTAAATACTTATTTAAGGCTAATATGATGAAATTATGATAAGAATTGTATCTAGACATAATGATATATGCATATCTTGTAACTTTATAATTATGGTAACTTTTACGCGCAAAAACATGCTAAACCGACTATGTGTAACTATGTGCTATGTGATAACATGCTCACTTAGGATAAATATGTATAATAGAATAATCAGATTATGATTTATTGCTTGATTTGCCAAATGTGGAAACTTTCCTAAAGTAGGAACTTACTATAAATAGTAAGTTTCCTCACGAAAGTGATTTTGGTATCCGTACACATCACACGACACTAAGCCGTACGTTACACACACACTTGATCCAAAACCGTCACCAACGGGTCGTTAGGTCAAATACGATCGATACGGTCAAACACGGTCAACGCGACCCACAAAACAACTTGGAGTTGTTGAACTCAAACACGGTCCCGTGAGACCCACATGTATGCAAACACAAACTTATGGTACCTATGTGATATAGGTAACCACTAGCCGGCGAGCTACACTGTTCTCGTGAAGAACACGCACTACCTAACTCAGGTGAGTTTACGGCCCCACTTTTACTCTTTAACTGTTTTGCTAAACTATTGGGGTGAGAATACAATGCAACTGTTTTAGATATATGACTGGTATGTTGTGAAAACCATTTTCGAGTGTAACTATTATCGCTTAAAGTCCTCACTTATCCTTACCGTTAGTTGTGTAGACAAACGAGTCGTAATTACGTAGTACTACTGGGTTTGACTAGCCCCACTCGGCACCAATGTTGACTGGAGGTCATAACGAGTGTAATTTCGATGTGAATTGCGAGTTCAGCGATGACTCGCGGAGGCAAACGGAAACAGTCTAGTTTCGGTAAGATGAACTGACACACTCCACGGATCGTAGTATCCAACAACTAAACTTAACATACCCAGTATATGTCTGTTTACTTTTCTGTCTGTCTAAACCTGTGAACTCACCAACTTTTTAGTTGACACTTTTCGCATGTATTCTCAGGTAATTGATGGAGCACACGCTAGGACGCACTCAAGGAAGCATTAAGGAGTCTCAATGGCATATAGACTCATGTCCTAGGCTTGTGTGTGCATTTGTTGTTTTTTTTGAAACAACTAGAACAATGTAGTGTCTGTTAAACAATTTACTTTCCGCTGAAAACTTATTTACTTATGATGTTGAAACATTTTCCGCTGCTTATTAATGAAACTATGTTATTTTACAAATCTGTGTGATTGTGTAACTCATATAGAGTCGTTCTATATGACCATGAGCTGTGATCCTGGCCACGTCACACCCACGTGGACTGACACCACGAGTGGGAATTTGGGGGTGTGACAGACTGGTATCAGAGCCTTGGTTATAGGGAACTAGGTTTGCATATAGTAAACTTAGACTATAGCCACTGCTCTACATTAGACACTACACTTGGAACTTTCACACTTATATTATTGTTATCACTGTAAATTAATACTGACTGACTTAGAACTTACAGGATGGACAATAACAAAGATCCGAAAGGAAAGGACACGGGGAAACGCTCGTATGAGTATGAGCTTACTGAGGAAGACAAGCAGAAGATTCAGGAGATAGTGGAGCAGGTATATTCTCAAGAGTCCAAGAGACTTCGACCCTCGACCAGCAGGGGACCATGGGACTGGTACCCTACCACCCTTGCTGTTTGGGCAAGGGAAGAGAGAGTACCTAAGTTACCTTTGTTAGGTGACACATCTACTGGACCATCACTACCACCTATTGGAATGCATATGGAGCGGGCATTCGCTGCACTGATCTCGCGTTATAGACGTGAGTCCTGCCAGCTACGCGTGATGACTGATGGGTTTAGGGATCTGTTGGAGCATAGTCAGCGCCTCCAGAAACATGTGGATAACTTGGAGGAGAGACTCGCACGCGTCGAAGGGACGCAGGATGACTTGGTCGCTAGGACTCAGGATGTGATCCAGCGACAGGAGGAGGTCACTACTGAGGTCACCGACATCCATGATAGGACTACGTTGCTCGAGGAGCAACAGGATTTCTTAGCCGGAGTGACACATGGACACGCTGGACGATTGGCAGCTGTGGAGGACGCCAACGAGGAGAACCTTGCCATGATCCAGGCAAGCGATGCCATGCTGAATGCATGGGTCGAACAGTTTATTGTGGAGCCACAGCCTGAGCCAGAACCCCAATTCGAGCCGGTGGATCTCGATGAGGAAGATTTTGATGAGGATCCAGACGAGGATCCAGACGAGGATCCTGATGAGGAGGACGATGATGGCCCTGCTGATAGTGGAGATTCACACTCCACGATTGTCTAGTTAGGATTTCTATTTCAGTATTCTACTTTTGTATCACTTAGCCGAGCGGGATGTGCTCGTGCAATTTTTGTAGCATCTCTTTTGGAAAATATTGTACACAAACTTATTATCATTAATGGAAAGATGCTTTACTTTGTTGCTTATATATATATCATGGCTATGACTATTGTTAACATGACATCTGACCTAACAATTGACTAACACTCTAACTTATGCTAACTAACATCCTAACCTTTCCATATAGAAACATGTCCGGAAGAGGAACCCATGCCCTTCGACTCAAACGTAAGGCAGAAAAGGCACGAATCGACATGATGGTCGAACGCAAATTCAACAAGGTACTCGCGGAGTACGAAGCTAACCGACATGCCAGTGAGACTAGTGGCACTAACAATGGTATTAACTTTTGCCTAACATGACTAACATAGTATAGGCAGTCTAGACACTAACACGTTGCAATGAAATCCGATGCACAGGATCGCATGGAGGAGTAGCAAAGGGATGCTCGTTTAAGGCGTTCCTGAGCTGCCACCCTCACAAGTTTCAAGGTACTGAAGGAGCAGTGGGACTGCTTCGTTGGATAGAGAAGCTGGAGTCGGTTTTCTCTATAGCTGAATGCTCGGATGAAAACCGGGTAAAATACGCCACGGGAACACTGGAGGGACCAGCCCTCACCTGGTGGAACACTCATGTCCAAACCCTTGGACTGGACACCGCAAACACAATTCCGTGGGACAACTTCACCAGGATGCTCCACGAAGAATACTGTCCTCGGGATGAAATTAGGAAACTGGAGGAAGAGTTCTGGGTGCACAAAATGGTAGGATCAGAAATCGAGAAGTACTGTACTCGGTTTCATGAACTGTGCAAGCTGTGCCCGGCGATGGTGACGCCGGAGTACAAGAAGATTGAGCAATTTATCAGTGGATTGCCGGAACAAATCCAGAGCACGGTCACTGCTTCCGACCACTCTACTATCCAACCACTGATTCGCTTGGCGCACAAGCTGACTGACCAGGCGGTAGCCCAAGGGAAACTGCCAAAAAGGGGTGAACACCTAAAACCCCAAGAGCCCAAGCGAAAGTGGGAACCCAACAACAACCGTGTTTTCTCACCACCACCACCAGCTCAACACCGACCAGCACCAGCCAAAGTCTTCACCGCCACACAACCAAACACTCAAGGCAAAGGAGGATATCAGGGTAACAGCCCAAAATGCAACATCTGCAACTTCCATCACTTCGGTCAATGCAAGAGGACCAAGTGCACCAACTGTGGAAGGAACGGGCATCTAGCCAAAGAATGCCGATCGAACCCCAACCCCAACCTCAACAAGGATAACACACTAAAGGGGTGCTTCACTTGTGGCAAGCCCGGACATATGCGCCGAGACTGTCCACAAAACAAGAACGCAGGAGGCAACCCGGCTAGAGGACGAGCATTCGTAATCGGATCTGGTGAAGCCAAAGATGATCCGAACGTCGTCACCGGTACGTTTCTTTTAAATAATGTCTACGCTAGTATATTATTTGATACCGGTGCCGATAGGAGTTTTATCTCTAGTGAATTTAGCAAATTGCTTGACATGACACCAACACCACTAGATTATAAGTATACCGTAGAGTTAGCGGATGGAAAACTTATCGAAACACAACACATCATCAAAGGATGCGTTCTAACACTAGCGAACCATCAGTTGGTGATCGACCTGATGCCAGTAACCCTCGGAAGCTTCGACGTGGTGATTGGAATGGATTGGTTATCTGCAAACCATGCCGAGATCGTGTGCAACGAGAAGATCGTACGAGTTACGTTGCCAAGTGGTGAGCAGATTTCAATTCAAGGGGAACGACGCGGGATACCACTAAACATCATGTCTTGCATGAAGGCTAGCAAATACCTAAAGAAAGGATACACGGCTATTCTGGCTCTTATCACCGAACAATCAAAGAAGGAACGGAAGATCGAGGACATCGCTATTGTTCGCGATTATCCGGAAGTTTTTCCTGACGATCTACCGGGATTACCACCAGCACGACAAGTGGAGTTTCAAATAGATCTGACACCAGGAGCAGCACCAATAGCCAAGGCACCATACCGATTGGCTCCTACTGAAATGCAGGAATTATCTAATCAACTACAAGAGTTGTTAGATAAAGGGTTCATCCGACCGAGTTTCTCACCTTGGGGAGCACCGGTCTTGTTTGTGAAGAAGAAAGACGGTTCATTCCGTATGTGTATAGACTACCGAGAACTGAACAAGGTGACGATCAAGAATCGATACCCTCTACCTCGAATAGACGACCTGTTTGATCAGTTGCAAGGGTCAAGCTACTATTCAAAAATCGATTTAAGATCTGGTTACCATCAACTCAGAGTACAAGAAGGAGATATACCGAAGACAGCCTTCAGAACACGGTACGGACATTACGAATTTCTGGTAATGCCTTTTGGACTGACTAACGCACCGGCCGTATTCATGGATCTCATGAATCGGGTGTGTAAACCATATCTCGACAAGTTCGTAATCGTATTCATTGATGACATCCTGATCTATTCTAAGACTCGAGAAGAACATGCCGAACACTTGAGACGTGTCTTAGAACTACTGAAGAAGGAACAATTGTACGCGAAATTCTCCAAATGTGATTTCTGGATTCGCGAAGTGCAGTTCCTTGGGCACGTGGTAAACGCGAAAGGAATACACGTAGACCCAACTAAGATTGCGGCAATCAAGAACTGGACTGCACCTAAGACTCCAACAGAGGTACGACAGTTCTTAGGATTGGCCGGGTACTACAGGCGGTTTATCGAGGGATTCTCGAAGATCGCACAATCATTGACTTCCCTTACGCATAAAGACAAGAAGTTCGAATGGGGAGAAAAACAAGAAGCTGCTTTTGACTTATTAAAGCAGAAGTTGTGCAGCGCACCTATCTTATCACTACCAGACGGGTGCGAAGACTTTGTAGTCTACTGCGACGCATCGAAGCAAGGACTCGGTTGTGTACTGATGCAACGCGAGAAGGTCATAGCTTATGCGTCACGACAATTGAAAGTGCACGAGAAAAATTACACGACCCATGATCTGGAGTTAGGAGCCGTAGTATTTGCATTGAAGATCTGGAGACACTATCTGTACGGTACCAAGTGCACTATATTCACGGATCATAAGAGCTTACAGCACATTTTCGACCAAAAGGAGCTAAATATGAGACAACGCAGATGGGTCGAGTTGATAGGTGATTATGACTGTGCAATCAAGTATCATCCCGGGAAAGCCAATGTAGTAGCCGATGCGTTAAGTAGAAAAGAAACAATCAAACGCGTACGAGCACTACAACTTACCATTCATTCTGAGCTACCTAATCAGATCCGAGTAGCACAACAAGAAGCTCTGAAAAAGGAAAACCTTATCCTCGAAGCTATGCGGGGTATGGATAAACAGATGAAACAGAAAGACGACGGAGCTTACTATCTGATGGACCGAATTTGGATTCCACGCTACGGGGGATTAAGAGAAGTAGTGATGGATGAAGCTCACAAGAGTCGATACTCAGTACATCCAGGTTCTGACAAGATGTACCACGACCTAAAGACAACTTATTGGTGGCCTAATATGAAATCAGAAATCGCAATCTATGTGAGTAAGTGTCTGACTTGCTCCAAAGTTAAGGTCGAATATCAGAAACCGTCAGGATTACTCCAACAACCGGAAATCCCAGTCTGGAAATGGGAACAGATTTCCATGGATTTTATCACCAAGCTGCCAAAGACAGCAGGTGGTTGCGATACCATCTGGGTTATCATAGACCGACTCACGAAATCGGCACACTTCCTGCCGATTAAGGAAACTGATAAGTTGGAAAAGTTAACCCGAATCTACTTGAAGGAAATCATATCCAGACACGGAGTCCCAATCTCTATTATATCTGACCGAGACAGCCGTTTCACGGCACATTTTTGGAAGTCCTTACACAAGGCACTTGGGACGAGATTGGATATGAGCACTGCTTATCATCCACAGACGGATGGTCAGAGTGAACGAACCATCCAAACTCTGGAAGACATGCTTCGAGCATGTGTGATTGATTTCGGTAATAGCTGGGAGACTCACCTACCTTTGGTGGAATTTTCTTACAATAACAGTTATCACACCAGCATCGGAGCAGCACCTTTTGAGGCACTTTATGGACGTAAATGCAGATCACCACTTTGTTGGGCAGAAGTTGGTGAAAGCCAACTGACCGGACCTGAGCTCGTGCACGAAACAACTGAAAAGATCGTGCAGATACGTAACCGAATGGCAACAGCTCGGGATCGACAGAAAAGCTACGCCGACAAAAGGCGCAAACCTTTGGAATTCCAAGTGGGAGATCGAGTACTTCTTAAAGTATCGCCTTGGAAGGGAGTGATTCGATTTGGAAAGCGGGGAAAGCTAAACCCTCGCTATATCGGACCATTCGAGATCACTAAACGGATAGGCCCTGTGGCCTACGAACTACAGCTACCACATGAATTGAGTAGCATACACAATGTGTTTCATGTTTCGAACCTCAAGAAATGCTTATCGGACGAGACGCTCGCAATTCCTTTGGAGGAAATCCAGATTGATGAACAACTTCACTTCGTTGAGGAACCGGTGGAAATCATGGATCGGGAAATCAAGAAGTTGAAACTCAGTAAAATACCAATTGTAAAAGTTCGTTGGAACTCACGGCGAGGACCGGAATACACCTGGGAGCGAGAGGATCAGATGAAACAGAAATACCCTCACCTATTCTCCAACCAGACTAACACCAACAACACGAACTGAATTTCGGGACGAAATTTCTATTAACTGGGGGATGATGTGACACCTCGCATATTCCAGGTCAGCGCTTATATTAATTTAAATAATAATATGTTTTATTATTTCATACGTGGCACTAGAATAATTGTATTTAGTGTGACACGTGGCACAACAGCTAGAATACATCGATAATTCGAGGAATTATCGCACAACACTCGCACGTGTCTTGAATAACGAACGTTGGTGAAAGGATCAAATCACAGTACACTTTCTCTGCACTTAGGTTCTAGGGAATCTAAAATATTGGGAACAATGATTAAATGTCGAGAAACGATGATCGTAATCGAAAAATACGCGAAAATCGGTTCAAAACAAGAAAACTAGGTTTATTGGGCTTCTCTGGAACTCATCGCGGTACGCGATGTTCCCACAGGAGGAATCATAGCGGTACGCGACAGGCATCGCGGGGATTTGCTCCCGAAATTCTTCACGGTACGCGGAGATTATTTTAAACCTTCATCGCGGTACGCGACAGGTGCCAGTCGACAAATCTTTATAAAATCAAGACCACCATGCCTATTAACTCCACTCTTCACCATTCTCCGGTACTATACACCAACTTCGACTATTCCTCACTGATTTGACACCAAGGAAGCCATTGGAGGACTTCTTGAAGCTCCACATTGGAGGATTGAAGCTTGTTTGTCACTTGGAAGCTCGAAGAACCACCACCACCTTACGATCGCTGAAGTTCCTTGCTATCCAGAAGCTTTAGAAGCCGTTATCACTATCATCTTGAAGATCTAGGAGCTTTAGAGGTAGTCTTTACATCTCTTGTGGTTTAATATCACTACTACACACACATACAAGTGTTAAAACCCACATGCAAGCACCCTTGATGCACATGCACGAATTTTAGTTCTGGGTTTGATGATGTTTACATGATATTTGATGATCTATGATGATTAGATGATGAATCTTTACATTCCATAATGATGTGGTTATGATAGGATGGTCATAGTAGCTAAAATGATGGTTTTAGTAACATGAATGTATGATCTAGGTGGTTTTACACTATTGTGGATATTGAAATGATGTTAGGAATATTATTGATGACGATTTGCAAGACTAGAAATGGTTGATTTGTCAATATTTGATCATTTGGTGAATATTGCTAATTTTAGTAACTTTAATGCTACAAAGTATGTAATTTTGATGAAATGGTCACATTTGTATGTTTAGATCTATAAGTTATGTTTAAAATGATGTTTAGAAGTTAATATGATGGTTATTTGATGCATTGGAATGACTAAAATTGCTAATAGTATGATATTTAGGAATGTTACTAAATATAGTAACTTTATTTTACAATTTGGAGAATAGGAGCATGCTAGTCATAATGGTTATGATTAAATACTTATTTAAGGCTAATATGATGAAATTATGATAAGAATTGTATCTAGACATAATGATATATGCATATCTTGTAACTTTATAATTATGGTAACTTTTACGCGCAAAAACATGCTAAACCGACTATGTGTAACTATGTGCTATGTGATAACATGCTCACTTAGGATAAATATGTATAATAGAATAATCAGATTATGATTTATTGCTTGATTTGCCAAATGTGGAAACTTTCCTAAAGTAGGAACTTACTATAAATAGTAAGTTTCCTCACGAAAGTGATTTTGGTATCCGTACACATCACACGACACTAAGCCGTACGTTACACACACACTTGATCCAAAACCGTCACCAACGGGTCGTTAGGTCAAATACGATCGATACGGTCAAACACGGTCAACGCGACCCACAAAACAACTTGGAGTTGTTGAACTCAAACACGGTCCCGTGAGACCCACATGTATGCAAACACAAACTTATGGTACCTATGTGATATAGGTAACCACTAGCCGGCGAGCTACACTGTTCTCGTGAAGAACACGCACTACCTAACTCAGGTGAGTTTACGGCCCCACTTTCACTCTTTAACTGTTTTGCTAAACTATTGGGGTGAGAATACAATGCAACTGTTTTAGATATATGACTGGTATGTTGTGAAAACCATTTTCGAGTGTAACTATTATCGCTTAAAGTCCTCACTTATCCTTACCGTTAGTTGTGTAGACAAACGAGTCGTAATTACGTAGTACTACTGGGTTTGACTAGCCCCACTCGGCACCAATGTTGACTGGAGGTCATAACGAGTGTAATTTCGATGTGAATTGCGAGTTCAGCGATGACTCGCGGAGGCAAACGGAAACAGTCTAGTTTCGGTAAGATGAACTGACACACTCCACGGATCGTAGTATCCAACAACTAAACTTAACATACCCAGTATATGTCTGTTTACTTTTCTGTCTGTCTAAACCTGTGAACTCACCAACTTTTTAGTTGACACTTTTCGCATGTATTCTCAGGTAATTGATGGAGCACACGCTAGGACGCACTCAAGGAAGCATTAAGGAGTCTCAATGGCATATAGACTCATGTCCTAGGCTTGTGTGTGCATTTGTTGTTTTTTTTGAAACAACTAGAACAATGTAGTGTCTGTTAAACAATTTACTTTCCGCTGAAAACTTATTTACTTATGATGTTGAAACATTTTCCGCTGCTTATTAATGAAACTATGTTATTTTACAAATCTGTGTGATTGTGTAACTCATATAGAGTCGTTCTATATGACCATGAGCTGTGATCCTGGCCACGTCACACCCACGTGGACTGACACCACGAGTGGGAATTTGGGGGTGTGACACTGTGCACCAGTTAGTACACCTATTGATCCAAATGTTAAATTATTGCCAAATAAGGGCAATGCAGTTTCCCAATTGGAATACTCAAAGGCCATTGGCTGTCTGATGTATGCAATGATCAGCACAAGACCTGATATTGCATTTGCAGTTGGAAAATTGAGTAGATTTACTCATAATCCCAGCATTCATCATTGGCAGGCAGTAAGAAGGTTGTTTAAGTATTTGAAAGGAACACAGAACTATTGTTTAACTTACAATGAATTTCCATCTGTTCTAGAAGGATATTCAGATGCCAGTTGGATTACCAACTTAGAGGATCATTCCTCAACAAGTGGATGGATATTTCTACTTGGTGGAGGAGCTATCTCTTGGGCATCAAAGAAGCAAACATGCATAACAAATTCAACTATGGAGTCTGAATTTGTTGCATTAGCAGCAGCAAGCAAGGAGGCTGAGTGGTTGAGAAATTTGATTTATGAAATTCCTTTGTGGCCAAAGCCTATTTCACCTATATCTATAAGATGTGACAGTGCTGCTACATTGGCTAAGGTATATAGTCAAGTTTACAATGGAAAGTCTAGACACTTAGGTGTTAGACATAGCATGGTTAGGGAAATGATCTCATATGGTGTAATATCAGTAGAATTTGTTGGGACTCAACAGAATCTGGGAGATCATCTAACAAAGGGTTTAGCAAGAGACTTAGTGCACAAGTCTGCTAAAGGGGTGGGTTTAAAGTCCATATAATTCTTATGTCTGGATATCCAATTCCCTTCTAACTTGATGTTAAATGTGGAATTCAATGTGGAAAGCCAAACATTAGAATTAGACACATGTTTAATCACCCAAGGTATGTGTTTACCACTGTCAGTAAAAATGAGGTTGAAGTTTAACTTCTTAATAATCTTTTGGAAAATTGTTATGGCAGGACAAGAAGAAAAGATTACCTATATGGACATGGAATCTAAGTTGTTCCAGTGAAGCTTTGGACTTAGCTTTATACATGTTCATTGAAGGATAAGGACACTAGACTTGTTTGAATAAGTGTCATGTTTAGATTTTAGTATGAAAATTGTGTGTATATTAAATCTGGTATTCATTGTAATTATAAGAGTTCAATTCTAAGAACACTCTTATATTCGAATATTTGTATGTTAATATGCTAAGATGAAAATTCAATCCATAGGATATTTCCATTTATGCGCAATTTTGGTTTTCTGTTTTGATTTATGGTAACACTAAAATTGGGGAGGATTGTTGGAATTTTAGTGTATTATGTGAGTATTATTTAATACTTAGTAATATTTTAAAATTCTGTTATGTTATACATATATTGGCGCCAAACTGCTTGGTGGTTAATGACTGTTTTGACAGTTAATCAAACTGTCAGAAAACAGTTTTTCCCTCCAATACGTGATAGAAATACACAACAGAAAACCTTATTCGAAAAATCTAAGAACTTAGTCTTATCCGATCGAAGATTTTGTATCCACAAAATACTTGATCTGAAAGTTTTCATACGATTCTAAGTTATCCAAGTATTCAATCTCTTCCTAAATCTAAACTAATCTAACATAAGACGGACATGAGATGCGTTCATACACCCGTTTACCCAACACGATCATTAGATTATATATACTCATTTAACCGTCCCGCTTACCAACCCCGTATACCCGATTATAAATACCCTTTTACATGTCCCAAACATGACTCATTGTCACCCTATTATTGAGTGGGGGCTTGACTCTTAAGACCATAGGGTATGCCTCTTGGTCTAACCACTCTACGTAGGCGTCACGTAGGCACCCACCACAGCCACTCACTTCACCAAAAGTGGTGAAAATGCCCCTTGGTCCCAAGATGATGTCATTTTTTTTAAATTAGAATAATTAGATATAATTAATCACAAATTAAAAAAATTACATAAAATTATAAATAAACATTAATGTTCAATCAAATGTTCAATAAATATAATTAAAATTTAAGATTAAACTTCACGATTTTTCCATTAATGTTCAATCAATAAATATAATTAAAATTTAAGATTAAACTTCACGATTTTTCCATTAATGTTCAATCAAATCGGCTTTAAGGTTCGCATGTGTATCCTCGTTACGAAGCATTTGACGGTTTGCTTGTTTTTCATCGTCGCTGATCTCCACATGCTCCACCAAATTCGGATCGTCTTCTTCATAAAATTCACATATGGCTCAATCGTTATCTTCGATTATCATGTTGTGTAGTATCACACATGCGTATAACGCGTTTCGGATCCGACTTGGCTTCCAAGCTCTTGTTGGGTGTTGAATGATGTGTCACTTCTGTTTAAGAACGCCGAATGCTCGTTCAATATCATTTATTGCCCCCTCTTGACGATTTTGGAAATATAGACGCTTATCATCTTCAGTTTGTCGTGTTGTAAACAATTTCACGAAAGTAGCCCATTGCGGATAAATACCATCAACTAGATAATACACGTATTTGTATGTCGTGTCGTTGCAAATAAACTGTTGACCGGGCGCCATGCCTTCAATAAGGTTGTTGAAAATCGGCGACTGATCTAGAACATTTATATCATTGTTCGTTCCCGATGCACCAAAGAAGGCATGCCATATCCAAAGATCTTACGATGCAACAGCTTCTAGTATAAAACTTGGTCTTAGATGGTCGCCTTGTTGGAATTGACATCGCCATGCTGTTGGGCAATTGTCTCATTCCCAATGGGTGCTGTCGAGACTACCTAACATGCAGGGTAAATTATGAACCGCTTAATGAAACGTGTAAATTTGCTGGACGTCATGGGAATTTGGTTTCCTCAAGTATTTCTTCGTGTACAATCTAATTACGCATGTATGTTTTTAAATGCAAACATAACATACATAATTATTTATAATCATAACGTACAAAAATAAACATATATATTTATATAGATAAATTTACCTTTACAAAATTTGTAAATGCATTCCCACCCCATTCTATCAGAAATCTGTAAATACTTATCAAACGAATCGCTGCTAGTGCCGTAGGCTAATTGGCGTATTGCAGAAGTACATTTCTGAAGACCGGAAAACCCGATCTTACCTCTTCCGTCACACCTTTGTTGAAAAAAATCAAAGTTTTGTTCCAAATCATCACACACTCGTGAAAAAAGATTCCGACTCATCCGAAAACGACGCCGAAAAAAATGTTCGGGGTACTTCGAATTTTCTGAAAAATAATCGTCAAAAAGACGTGCATGCGCTCCAAGACGATCTCGATTAATTTGTGCTCTTCCAGACAGAATGGGTCTCTCAACTTTTTGTCTGATGATGTCGAGAGTAACTTGTGCGGCTTCGATTAAAATATCTTCGCCTTCGCTAAAATCATTATCTTCCTGTAAAACTGCATTTTCTTACAAAACTAATTTTTTTATTTGATGCTTTTTGTGTGATGTGAAGAAAAAAGAGTGTGTGATGTTAATTTATGGTTGTATATATAGTATTTTTTTTAAATGGTGTCATCTAGGGGTGTTCATCGGTTCGGTTAACGGTTTGTTCGGTTTATTCGGTTCGGTTTGTTCGGTTTTCAAAATTTTTTCCTCCTAACCGTTAACCGAACCGAACCGAATTCAACCGAATTCAATTCGGTTCGGTTTCGGTTATAACCGAACAAACCGAATTCAACCGAACAAACCGATTAAAAACCAAATAAACCGGTTAAAAACCGAATAAACCGAACCGAACAAACCGAATTCAACCGAACAAACCAAATTTAACCGAATAAACCGAATTCAAACTTATATTATTAATAAAAAATAATAAATTTAATTATGAATTCGGTTTAATCGGTTAACCGAATAAACCGAACAAACCGAATTCAAAAAATATCCAAAACCGTTAACCGAACCGAAAACCGAATTCGGAATTCGGATACGGTTAGGAACCGAACCGAAAACCAAATTCAGAATTCGGTTCGGTTTTTTTCGGTTACGGATACGGTTCGGTTATCGGTTTTAAACGGTTTTCGGTTTTTCTGACACTGTCATCGGTCGAATGTTCCCCCCTCCCCAACGGTCATGAAGCCCGTTGACCCACTCACGTCCAACCCCCCACCCCCCCAGGCCGCCCGCCCACGTCCCAAAGGGGGCGGTGTTCCACGCCTGTGGTTACCCCACTCACGCTCAACCAAATGGCATACCGCACACTCTAATAAATCTGCCTCTATACACATATCAATGTATATATTTTTTTTCTATACACATGCCATGATGTAGATCGGTACAAATTTGTCCTTGAAAGTGATGCAAAACAAAATCATGACCAAATCAACCATTTGATTGTATCTTCTAGATATTATTAATTGTCTAGTTATGACCATAATTACTTTTTGGCTTTCTTATCTGTCGGCATTCCCCAGCAAATGACAAAAATAGAAAATATAAAAAATAATAGGTGGGGAACTTGAAAACAATAACATATATGATAAGGATAATGTTTCATTTGTTAACAAAATGACAAAAAAATGTTATTTTGTCACTTATAAAGATGATGATAAAGCTATAATCGTTATATGATGTTATAAAAAAATCATTAGATATTAGGATTATAGTAAAAGTGATTAAGAAAGAATGCTTGTTTGTTTAACAGTTGAATCAGTTAATTTAAAGACACTGAAGTTGATTATCAATTAAGGGTGTTGTGTTTCGGTTTATTTGCTTTAGAACTATTGTAGGCCTATTAGTTAACCGAATTGATCCATACTGAGAAATTTTATAAGGGAACTAACAATCAAAAAGATTAAATTCAAGAAAATATATAAATCGAACATATTTAACAAAATAAATCAAACATATATAAGTATCAATTATTTTGTTAGCGGCAAAGTTGCACTGTACGGGTACAGGACTGGCGTATGGGGATGATACGGAAACAAAAAAGGGCAAAACTCAAAAATTCAAGATACGGGTACGACAATGATACATTGGTACGTCAACAGTGACAGACCATAAATTTCTTCTATGGGGGCGAAAATTTTTTATGGTCGTTTGAGGATCGTTATATAATATTTCTTTCTCTTCTGTTTAGATCGGATTAGGTCGAATCAGGCGGGTCTTGTTAAAAAACGACAGTTAAACTAAATTTCATATATAAAATAATAAAAAATACAATAAATCTAAAGTTGTTCTTATTCCTGACAAAATAGGCGGGTTGAGTAACATGTCAGAATGGTTACAAGTCATGATAAGTGCATAGGAAAGGTTTTATGCAAAATCAATTTAGGTTTAAGTGAGTCATATTAAAAAATATCAATTTCGTTCATGTTAAAATGAATTGCAACTAAACAAATAGTTTAATCGAATAATTTTTTGTAATCTTCTCATCATTTATATTATTAGTCATTCTTACTCTTTTTAATCTATCATATTCACATAATTTTAAAGTTATTCATCTTGACCCACATTATATTAAAGGGTGATTCATTTCAAACCTAAATACAGTAATTTTTTACTCAAATCTACATATTTATCTTATTATTGATCAAGATTGCCAAGCCCAGATATTTATAGGGTTATATTTTTCAAAATCTATCCAAAACCTTGCATCTTCAATTGGATCAAAAGCATCTCCATCCACATCTCACATCTTTACATCACCATTCAGATTCCTTGACAAAAATATAAGATTATTATGGATTTAAACCAAGTCTTGAGCACCACTTGTTCCTCCTAAGCGAGTGGCTAAATGCAAAAATACTTTAATTACGCTCAGCACAAGAAGAAGAACTAGGTTGTCCAAGTAATCTAAAATCCAAAGCTTGGAAATGGCCGAGAAACGTTTAGGAAACGTAACCCGATACGTCCCCGGTAACCGGATACGTTTCCAAGGCGTTTCAACCGTGTTTCGGTTTCCAAACCGTTTTCGAGACGAGTACGAAGACAGCCAAGGCGTTTCCGTGCTTCCGAGGTTAGCGAGAGAAACTATACAAATGTATATTAACTATCTGAATTGAACAATTAAGATACGATTAGGTACCAAACTAAAAACTAAATTCGCAATTTGTTTTTATTTTTGTTGTGGGTACCGTTTGTTTTTTTACACCCTTATCAATATGAGAATAGACTAAATAATGAGGTAATCGACAAAACAACTAATACACAATTATAAGATAATCAACTAATTAATTAAATCTCAAATACACAATTATGTTTTTTTTAAATCATGAGAACACATCTATTATTTATATTAAAATGTTACAAAAAAAAAATTAATTAAATTATTTTGTGGGTTGATTCCAAAAATAGAAAAACTAGAGCACATTAATAGTAATGAAATTCACATGTTATAAGCTTTAAACTTAAGATACTGACTTTAAAAAGAAAAAAATTACTAAACAAAATATATGAATTATTATGAAATAAACTAACAATCTATATGAATTACCTGAAACAAATATATCATTATTATTGTGTATTTTTAGAATTTAGTCCATAAAATTTTAAAAACTTTAGGCCTCCGTCTAATATTTATTAGCAAGTAGTCAACTTGGCTCGTCTACCCTCTACGATCATCATTAATGAATAAAAGAATGCATATTAATGCATAAAAGTATATATTTATATAAAATTAAGATTGCATAATATTAGAATTATAGTAATTTCTGACTAACACGTTTAAAAGTATCCATATTAATGCATGATCTCTGATTCCTTTATTTACAACATGAAGAGAAGAAGGTGCGAGTCAAGCGACAATTTCAGTCAGGGGTATATCATAAAGCAAGATCTCATAGACAAAGAAAACTTATTGTCTTAATCGTGTTTATGGTCTTATTTTGTTGAAGAACTAGGGTGAAACCCGCGCTTCGCCGCGGTAATCGGGCCAATTGATAATAAAGTTCTGACATAAATTTTTACCGTTGTAAAAATGAGCATTGGAAAAATGAAAACGAATCTATAAACACCAAAAAAAAAATCCGAAGATATTTAAAAAAACATTTATACCCGCGCTTCGTGGCTTTAATCGGGCCAATTGATAATAAATGCAAGACTTGAACCAGATTTAAAAAAAATTATACCCGCACTTCGCGGCGTTAATCTGCCAATTAATAATAAATGCAAGACTCGAACCATATTAAAAAAAAAGAATTTATACCCACATTTCGCGGCGTTAATCGGGCCAATTGATAATAAAAGCAAGACTCCAAGCAGATTAAAAATATATATATACCCACGCTTCGCGGCGTTAATCGGGCCAATTGATAATAAAAGCAAGACTCCAAGCAGATTAAAAATATATATATACCCACGCTTCGCGGCGTTAATCGTTGCAATTGATAAGAAATACAAGACTCGAAACAGATTAAAAAAAAAGAATTACAATCGTAGCAGCGTTGGATTCTTACAAAAAAAAAATACTAATCGGGCCAATTGATAATAAAGTTCTGACATAAATGTTTACCGTTGTAAAAATGAACATTGGAAACATAAAAACGAATCTATAAACACCAAATAAAAAAGTCCGAATATATTTAAAAAACATTTATACCCACGCTTCGTGGCTTTAATCGAGACAATTGATAATAAATGCAAGACTTGAATCAGATTTAAAAAAAAATTATACTCACGCTTTGCGACGTTAATCGGGCCAATTGATAATAAATGCAAGACTCGAACCAGATAAAAAAAAGAAAAAAAAATTTGGCCCTTTTTTTTACTTTTGTAAAAAAAAAAAAAAAAACATATTTACCACTGTAGCACCCACTTTCAAATGTATGTATTATAATTGGAATTTAAGAGTAAAGAAAATGAAATTAAAGGGTGGTGTAAAAATAAAAATCCTAAAAATTTTCCGTCGGTTAAAATAGGCATTGTCTTATTTTTTATAATATACTTATTATTGTATTTTACATTCATGTCATTGTATAGTATACTTATCACTGTGTTTTACGTTTAGGTTACTGTGTTATACGTTTTAACTTCTTTCATGTTTTTCTGTTATTGTTTATATTTATTAAATAAATTTGTTACTTATTTTTTGTGTTTTTCATATTAAAATTACACAATTGTAAACATTTTATTTTTCAAAACTTCGATCTCATTTTAATAACATATATTTCAGGTTATTATCTCATATGTATTTATAACTATGTTTTATGTATTTAACTATTTGAATTTTTCTTATCATTGTTTTTTATGTATTAGATGATTTGTGGTTATTTTATCATTATAATTTACATATTAAAAGTACGTGATTGTGTTATTTTATCATTATGATTTTTAAATCTTATCATTTTAGAAAAAATAGAAAGAGACAATAAAGGACAAAAACAAACAATGATAAACAAAAATACACAATAACGAACAAAAATACACAATAATGCATAAATATACAAGGTAAAGGAAAACATAATTTTTTTTATTTTATATAGATCAATACTTATACTTGATTTAAAGATAAAAAATGGTCGTTTTTTAAAAATAATATTGTATATAAAAGTTATTATTGCTTTAAAAAATGGGGGAAACATGATAAAAAGTAAATAAAAGTGCTTGTGATTGAAACACACTTCCGCTCACTTTTTAATACAATTTTGATGTCAAATATTAAATTAGAAATATAATGGCTCACAATCCTTTTCCCTAGTATATGTTTTTTTACAATAACCTCACCTACATATATATATATATATATATATATATATATATATATATAATAGAACAATTAAATGAAAGCATTAGAAACAGATAATACTGATAATGAATCTATATACAGTATATATAGTGATGAAGAACAACCATTAACAAAAATAACATATACATATATGAATATTGAAGAAGAATGTAAACATGATTGGAAACATAATAGAGGAAATAATTATATAAAGTGTTTTAATTGTGGATATTATCCAAGTATAGAAAAAAGATCACAATGTAATATATGCTTTAAAGAAATATGTTATTTATGTATAAAAGAATTATATAATTTAGAAAATAATAAAGAACAATATGAGACAGTGATGTGTTGTAAAACACATCTATTTTTCCATGTGTTTTTGTTAAGTTTCAGTACCGTTTTATTCAGTTTTAGAGTCGATTTAAGCTGGTGCTTCACATTTCTGTAATTTGATGCTTGCAGGTAATAAACATGTTTATTTGGTGCTAAAGATCAAGAAAACGAGTTTCCGGTTGAACGAGAATGAACCCTAGAACAAAAGAAGATAAAAGCTGGCAAATAGCCTTGTCGCGTGACGCGACATCCACACGAAACCCTGTCGCGTAGCGCGACAGGTGGAAAATGTCGTTTTTACCCTTTTAATGATTGCGGGTTTGACCCGACTATTTTGTCGGGTAGTGGGGGCCTTCGCGTAGCGCGAAGGGTTACTGGATGCCTGTCGCATTACGCGACAGGGTTAAAAACGCAGAAAATCGAGTTTTAAGTTTCTGAAACGGCTGAGGCTAGGGTATTCGATTCTGGACAATTAGAGACGAGCATAGAGGCGACTAGAAGCTAGAGGACAAGATTGGAGTCGATCGGAATTATCGGGAAGCCCTAAACGAGTGATCCGAAGGGTGTAACGTGATCGGTTTACTTTGTTTCTCTTGTTTCTCATGTTTTCTTACATTAAACAGATTATGGGTTGTTTTCATATGATGTTTATTGGCTAAACTTCTAGAACTACCTAGGTTAGATGATTGTACATGATTGATTTTGGTTTATTTCGGTTTTGGAACAATGTGATGTGATGGATTTATGATTTAAAGACTAGGTTTGGAATATTGGATGTGTATGTGTATTTTCGATTGTTAAATGATTAATATTATGTTCCTCATGTGTCTTGGCGATTGTCTGTCGCGAAATAGGTGCATGCTAGAATCAATTACTGTGTGTATTTGATTATTGGATGAATTATTTTGATCAGGTAATTCATAGGAGTGTTTTATTATGATTTAGACGATTAAAATATGCAACCAACTTTAATAGCCGTGAGGTGAGAAGTTGTCAATAAGTCTTGGTTGTTAGCTTGTTAGGTTAGAGACTTCGTGAGAAGATCAGTCTAATTTGTCTATCAAACCTTGTTTATTGAGTTCAATAGGAAAACCCAAGTTATCCCTAACATTTAAGTGAACTGTGACTTTCGCGCTGTGAAGTAGATTGTCTAACAGTTATTTCTTAGGTGTTTTGAGATTATCGTACTGTGAGGTAGATAATCTAACAGATATTTCATAAGCAGTTGGATGACCTGTGAAGGAAACCATTCAACCGGTGGTTTAACAGCTTTTAGGATATTTAGTTGATCATCCTTGAGAAGGGTCGAGGGTACTCTAAGTTTCCAATAGGTTTAGTATTTTCAGATCCCGGTATCACATTGTTTCCATTACCGATAGAACCTTGTCAAGCATGTATATGATTCAAGCCTAGGTAGTGCTTCTTTCTTTCTCTTGATTTAGTCTTTGTTTCGTTGATTGCTAGTCTTTAGTCTTGCTTTATTTAAGTTATTCTTAGTTTTGGTAGTAAAATCCCCCTTTTTCCTCATTAATATTTTGTTTAAGTAAATTTTGTATAGATAAGTCTTTGAGTCTAGTTAGTACAGTCTGTAGAAGTCTGTGGGTTCGATATCCGGACTTACTTTTGTCTTGCTACATACGATAGGTACACTTGCCTGTCGGTAGCTTAGGTTTTAAAGAGTCTAGATTTATTACTTTGTGTCTATTTTAGAGTCGGTTTTTAGTTAGTTTATTAGTTAAGCTCCGTCGACATCAGACAGAAACCAAAGAAAATAAGGAAACAGAAAAATTAGAGAAAATAGAATTAATAACAGAAGTACAAAAGTTAAAATTACAAATAATAGAAGAAAAAATAAATAATATGGAAATAAAATCACAAGTACTGGAACATAAGATAAATAATATAGAAAATATAATATTTAAGAAAAAAGAGATAGAAATAAGTAAAATGTCAGTAGAAAATGAAAAAAACATATATACAATCACAAGGATCAATGAATATGATAAACATACAATGTAGATTATGGTTAGATACAAATAAATTTCTAGACTTAAATGCATTAATAGATACAGGAGCAACAAAGAGTTTAATATCATACAGCTTAGCACCAATACAATATCATAAAAAATTAACATATAAACTAATAACAAGAATAGCAGAAGATAGATTAATAAATATAACACATTATTTGGAACCTATAGGAATACAGTTTTTAGACTTTTCAGGAAATTATAGTATAAAGTATTATATACCACAGATAAATATAAATCCACAACACATAAAATCTCAAGATTTTGTGATAGGATTAAATTTTATTTTAGGATTAAATGGATCAATAACAAAAACAAAAAATTTTATCACTTTAAGTAAACATATATATAGTTTTCCAACCTCAAGATATACAAAAACTTCTACATTTGCTGAAAAAAGAGGAGAAAAAGGGAGTTTAGAATTTTTAAAAACAAATAAAAGAACAAAATTATTACAAAACGAAACAACAAAATTATTAACAGATTTTTTAAATCATGAATTAGAAAAAGGAAAAGATATAAAAACTAGTATAAATCATCAAATAATATTACATTTAGAAAAAATAGGATTAATAGGTGAAGATATTAAAAAATCAAAAGTAAAGTATGAATGCAAATTTAAAATAAAAAATCCAGACATAACAATTAGAACAGCAAATATTGAATATAGTCCTTTAGATAAAGAAGAATTTAAAAAAAATACCATAAATTATAGAACAAGGATTAATTAGAAAATCTGAAAGTCCTCATAGATAAGCAACATTCATAGTA
The DNA here is from genome assembly GCA_009363875.1 of Mikania micrantha. Taxonomy (NCBI): domain Eukaryota; kingdom Viridiplantae; phylum Streptophyta; class Magnoliopsida; order Asterales; family Asteraceae; genus Mikania; species Mikania micrantha. Next base: position 2,462,834 of record CM018684.1, read on the forward strand.
AGAAATCATAGTGAAATAAAAGGAGGAAAATCTAGAATAGTATATAATTATAAAAGATTAAATGATAATACAGAAGATGATGGATATAATATACCAAAAAAAGATACATTAATACAATTAATACAAAAAAAAAAGATATTTTCAAAGTTTGATCTAAAATCAGGATATAATCAGTTAAAATTAGAAGAAGATTTTAAAAAATGGACAGCTTTTACATGCTCAGAAGGACAGTTTGAATGGAATGTTCTTAGTTTTGGACTAAAAAACGCTCCTTCAATATTTCAAAGATTTATGGATAATATATTTTTAAAATATGATTTCTGCTTAGTATATATTGATGATATTTTAGTTGCAAGTGAAACAGTACAGGAACATGAAAAACATCTGCAACAGGTATTTGAAGAAATAAAAACACATGCTATAGTTATATCAAAAAGAAAAATGGAGTTATTTAAGAAAAAGATTTCTTTTTTAGGTTTAGAAACCGGAAATGGGAAAATAGAATTACAATCACATATTTCTACAAAACTTCTACAATTTCCGGAAAAATTTGAAAATTTAAAACAAATACAGGCTTTTTTAGGACTAGTAAATTATGCTAGAAAATTTATTCCAAATTTATCAAAATTAGTAGGACCATTATACAGTAAAACTACAAAAAATGGTCAAAGATTTTTTAATAAAGAAGATATTAAAATAATAGAACAAATTAAAGAAAAAATAAAAGAAATTAAACCCTTAGAATTACCATTAGTAACATATTATATAATAATATAAACAGATGGATGTAAAGAAGGTTGGGGAGCAGTATTGCTTAGTAAACTTAATAAATACAGTCAAAAATCAGAAGAAAAGATATGTGCTTATTCCAGTAGTAATTTTAAATCAAAAAATAACCAGACAAGCATAGATTTTGAAATTCAAGCATTAATTAATGTGTTTGAAAATTTTAAAATATTTTTACAAAAAGAATTCACAGTTAGAACAGACTGCGAAGCAATAGTAAAGTTTATAAAAAAATGATCAAAGTAAAAAAGTAAATAGAACCCGATGGGTTAATCTACAAAATATAATACAAGGACAGGGATATACTATAAATTTTGAACATATAAAAGGTAAGAATAATGGGATAGCTGATATGTTATCTAGAAATATAAACAAATTATTTTGTGTAGATGGACAGGAAAAATAAAGGTAAAGGTAAACTTGTACAAGCAAGAAGAAGTCTTTCTCCAATGGAGATTTCTTCAGATGAAGATAAACAACAGTCTGCAACAAGTTACAAAATGCTACCTGCATCTATAATTGGTTCAAGTATAAAGATACCAGGACCTATATTTGGTGGAAAGAATACACAAAATACACAGCTTAGGCCTACAAAGTCTACAAAGTCCTATGAACCAATTACACCAATTACACCAAGTACATTTGGGTTTTCAAAATTACAGACTACACAGAAAACAACTTTATTTCCAACAGCTATACAACGTTCTACTATAGCCTATGGGAATTATGTTCTACAGAGGTGTGACGATCCTACTAAAAAATTTCGTCCTATGACAGAAATAAAGCTCACAGATAAACATCAATGTATATTAGACAACCTATGGCATATTCAAACCATGCCACAGGCCTCAAAGTTTAAAATACATATTATAAATGCTTTGAGTATATATTTTGCTGAGCAAACAGTTATAAATTCCGAAAAAAATACAAAAACCCAAAATACACATTATGTTATATTTAGGGGTACACAGTTGGGAATTTATAATAAATGGGAAACAGTGGCAAAACATATACAATGCCAAAACCCTATCTATAAAGGCTTCTATTCATTCAACTAAGCTTTAAAAGTTGCAAGGGAAAACATTGGCTTAACATTTTATATAGAACCTGAACAGGTACAGACGTTCTCGGATATAGTAAAAACTAATCCAGAACAACTTATACAGAAACAACAAGAAGAAATTGTACAGTTACAAGAAAAGCTCCTAAAGAGTGGTAAAGATACACAGAATATACAATTGTCTATAGAAAATAAGTTGTTGAAACAACAACTTAAAATATTATAATCAAAAAATACACAGATTTTAAATAAATTTGAAAAAAGTACAGAATTGCATAGAAATTCTGAATGGTATTCTAGGAGTTTTGAAGCGTTCAGATACAGAATGATTGATACACTATGGAAACAAACCATGAAACTTCTTACCGATAAATTTCCAGAGTTCGAAGCAATCATTTCTCAAAAAATTTGTGCAGAATTTCAATTAATTTTGCATAAATTACAACAAAAAATTTTAGAGATTGCTTTTACACATGATAGAGACATTACAGGAGTCAAAACCATAGAATGAACTGAAGAGGGAAAATCAACAGGGTTACTTTTATTACAGATCTTCTACCCAACAACTTTAAAAGATGATGAGATAATTGAATTTTACCACTATGGCATGATTGATTATCTAGAAATCAGATTAAACAGAAAAACAGAAGATTTATTACAAAGATTCGGAGAAAAATTTACAGTAATTATTGGGAATATATCTACACATTCAAGAGATCCCATAATTGGTTGTAAAATTTTTTCTTCTTTCCCATACTTAGATGAAAATTCTTATAGACCTGCTAAAAGAGGATCTTTGTGTCCCATAGAATGTATTTACACAATTATTTACAAGATCTAGCAGTAACTAGTGATATTGATTTTGGGAATCTTTCATGGGTTAGTGATATGTTAAAAGAAGATGAAGATCCCTATAAAAAACAAAAATTTTCAGATTTTTACAGAAAATATCAAAAGACTCCACAATTGCCTGAAAGTTTTAGATGGCAAATTTATTCTCTACTTGGTGAAGGGCATTATGTACAAATTTATGCACATGAAAACTAGAATATGCTTCTACCATTCGTTGGAGAAGGAGAAGACCTGGAGTTAGAACATATTTTTAACAAAGAAGATAATAACAGTCGTCCAGGATCATCACATTCAATAGAAAGCATACCAGACACACACAGAGATTTCTAGAAGAAATCTTCATCAATGACGAATACACAGATAAAAAAAACGGATGATGATAAAAAGATTTGACAGACAGCATCTTACTTTTTCTTTTACTTTTTCTTTTTTGAAAATAATTGTACTTTTGTAAATCTGAGCCGTTCTTTTAGAAAGATAGATCTAGACCGTTAATTGTAAATGATTAGATAAATTTTGTACGCCTATTTAAGGCACTTCGTTCTTCATTTGAAGACACATCGAAAGAAATATCAATAATATTTTGAAATCTTTCAATCTCTATGGCACACTAAATCACCCACTTCTATCTTCCAATCCACCTTCCAAAAAACTTTATATTCTCCGAGCTTCATATTATATCTTGATCAATATAAAAAAAAAAAAGAGTTTCTGCTGCAAATACTCTTCAAGAAATTCTCCTTCTCCTTAACTACTCTGATTACAAGTAAGTTTTAATTTATGTTTTAAGTTTCAGTTCTTTATTTTAATCCTGTCTTTGCTTAAATGCAACCCTAAAAAAATATTATATATATATATATATATATATATATTGTAAAAATAATGAGAAACGATCTTGACCATGTAATTAATAATCTTGCAACAAATTAGGATTATAAATCTATATTATATATAAATTTACTAAATTACACTCATATTATAATTAAATAATAATACATATGAATGCATCATTGGTTCCTACATTTTTTTACAAATCTATCTACTAGTATATGATTTTACCTATATATATATATGTGTCTGTGTGTGTGTGGTCCACATTAGACCACATTTGTTTATTTAAACCCATTTTTTTATCACTACAAGAAAAGGGATCTAAGGGAACCAACTCAATAGGGACGACAGAAAGTCGTTTATATAGCTTGAGCTATAGCGACGACAAGTCGCCTCTATAGGGTTCAAGTTACTTTTTTGACTTTTTCAGCTATTGCGATGATATGTCGTCGCTACAGCCCTCTCCGGAAATGGCGGGCTTTGACCAAAATATTGACAGCTGGTGAAATATCTATAGCGACGAAGTGTTGTCGCAATAGGTAAATTTTCTTTTTTTTTCTTTTCTCAATGGGTTTTATCCTTATGTGAATAAAAAGAAAATAATTATATTTAACCTATAGCGACGAATAGTCGTCGCAATAGCCTTAGTTTAGAAAATAAAAATATATTATTTAATAAATGCTAAACGTAGTCATTTTTGAGGAGACCTATGTCGTCGCTATAGGCTATTGAACATAAAAAAACGCACAGACCCCCTCATTTGTAGAAACGATCGGGAACCATTTTCTCCCCCACAGACGAACCGAAGACGGCGATTTCGAGAATATGACGAGTTTTTAAGGTTATTTTTTATACTTTTACCCCTTATTTCATGTTTAGATACGTGTATTTCTTCCTAATTTCATGTTTAGTTGTTTTTTGTGTGTTTCTTCCTATTTTTTCCAAATTTCATGTTTAGATAATCATGTGGCCGACTCCCAAAACGAATGTGTATGTGTATTCGTGTAATCCCTTGGTTATTTTCATCATTTTGGGTTCATTTGCACATATGTATGTATATAAGTGAGATTTTTGTGTGTATACGTGTTTTTTATATTGTATGTGTGCATGGATAGATTAACAAATGTATCTTTGTTTTTTTATGTTTTTTGTTTATGTTTTATGTGTATGTGTATTGTTGTTTGATCATTTTATGTGTAAGTCTTTGTGCATGCTTTATATATATGTCTATGTTATGTGTATATGTTAGAAACATTAAGTTAATAAATTTGAGCTAATTTAAGATTTGAATTGATATATGTGTGTAAATTTATGTTTATGTTATGTGTATGCTTGAATTTTTTTAACTTAAGGTTAGAATTTGAATATGTATATTTATGTTGGGATGTTTGAATGTGTAATTTTATGTTGGGATGTTTGAATGTGTATGTTTATGTTTATGTTTAGATATTTGTATGTGTATGTTTATGTTTGGATATTTGTATGTGTATATTTATGTTGGGATATTGGAGTATGATGTTATTCTTGTATATGTGTGTGTTTGTATGGTGTATGAGTATGTTTATGCTTAAGTTATTCTTGTATGGGATATGTTTGTGTTTATATTTATGTTTGTTGAATTTAGTACATTTCTACTTGGTTTTTAACATTATTTTTGTCGTTTTAGGTTTGATTTCGTGCTTTAAGGTTGTTGGAACCTTCTCATTTTCATAGGTATGGTTGTTTTCTTCAATTTTTCATTTTTTATGTTAACGTATTTTACAAGAGGGTTTCTTATTTTTTTTTCATACTTTTTGCAATGTATGTGATCTTATAAGGTTGATTTCGTGTTGAAGCCTTCTTGGAACCTTAATTCGACATAGGTATGTTTATTTTTCAACTTTAATGTGTGTTTATGTATTGTGTATGTTTATAAAGCTTTATCATACATGTATGTATGATTATGTTTTAGAAATGAAGGAGTAAGGTTAATTCTTATGTGTATGCATGTATGTATGTTTCTATTGTTTATGTTTATACAAAAGTTTAATGTTTTGAATTGTAAATGTATGATTGTATTATTTAGTTGTTGTAACACATTTGTTTGGGTTTATATGTTAGGGTTTAATGTGTTAACTAATTATAAGAATGTATTTGTTGAATTAGCTTTATTATACATGTTTGTATGTTTGATTATGTTTTAATATTAAGAAGGAAGGTTAATTCTTATGTGTATGTATGTAAGTATCTATTGTTTATGTATACACAAAATTTTAATGTGTTGAATTGTAAATGTATGATTGTATTATTTAGTTGTCGAAACACATTTCTTTGAGTTTATATGTTTGACTTGTTATAAGAATGTATATGTAGAATTAGGTTTATTATATATGTATGTATGTTTGATTATGTTTTATAAATGAAGGAGTAAGGTTAATTCTTATGTGTATGCATGTATGTATGTTTCTATAGTTTCTGTTTATATAAAAGTTTAATGTTTTGAGTTGTAAAGTTGACTTGTTATAAGTATGCATATTCTTATAATTAAAAGGCGATCGCTAGCATGGAAATTGATAAAAGTTGGATCAACTTGCGAAACTGGAGATGTGCGGATTTTTTAACCGGTCTTAATAAGTTTATGGAGATTGCAAAGAACCATGTCAACAGTGAAGGTAAAGCGCATTGCCCGTGTAAAAGTTGTGCCAATTCTAATCGATCACTCCAGAAATTAGCTACAATTTATGCCCACATACATGACCGTGGTTTTCTACATTCATATACAACATGGGTATATCATGGTGAGAAATATTCTAATGCTTCAGAGATTGAAAGATTGTGGGCTTCGAACACACATAATCATCCACTAACAAATAATGAGATGTTTGATGCACTTGATGATGTCATGGATGAGCAAAATACATATGACAAAAAATGTAAATGAGTATGAAGATGGTTTAGACACTGAATTTGATGCATTATTTAAGGAGCTTAATGCCGAGCTATATCCTAGTTGTAATTGGATGTCTTCCCTAAACTTTTTAGCAAAATTAATGCATATTAAAGCTATTAATAAATGGACTGATAGTTCATTTGACCAACTTTTAGAGTGTTTAAGAGTTGCATTTCCGAAAGAAAATAAGATTCCAGTCTCACATTATGAAGCAAAGAAGAAACTGAGAAAAATTGGTTTAGGATATCAGTCTATACATGCTTGCATTAATGATTGTGCTCTATTCTGGAAAGAGAATTTTCTTATGCAAAATTTTCCAGTTTGTAATGAGAGCAGATGGGTTGACAAAAACATAAAGGGAAAGAAAGTAGCACAAAAAGTATTTCATTACTTTCCTTTAACTTCACGTCTTCGACGGAGGTTTAGTTCTAGATTCACCGCGAAAGATATGATATGGCATAATACCGGACGCTCAACAGATGTTATGATGCGTCATCCGGTTGATGGGAAGGCATGGCAAGAATTTGATAATAGATATCCTAATTTTGCTAAGGAACCCAGGAACGTCTGTTTGGGTTTGGCTGCATATGGCTATAATCCATTTGGTAACATGACTCAGACTTACAATATGTGGCCGGTGGTGTTGACAACATACAATACACCGCCTTGGTTATGTATGAAAGAGTCTTCTTTCATGTTAACTTTGCTAATTCCTGGCCCTAAATCTCCTGGAAAGGATATTGATGTTTTCCTGAGGCCTTTGGTGGATGAATTGAAACGTTGTGGACTGATGGAGTACAAATGAGAGATGCACACACCGAAACTATATTCACGATGCGTGCAGCCTTTTTGTGCACTATTAATGATTATCCTGCCCGTAGTAGCTTTTCTGGATGGAGAGGTCAAGATTATAAAGCATGTTCTACTTGTAATGAGGACACACCCTCGTGCCTTATAACTAATAAGATAGCTTTTGTTGGTCATAGACGATTTTTTACTACGAATCATAAATTAAGGGAAAATTTGTTATTTAATGGCCAAAAGGAGACCATAGATCCTCCTAAACAGTTATGTAATGCAATAATATTAAAACAATTACTAAGCCTTCCCATTCGTGTTCCTGGAAAACATCCAAGCCATGGAGGTGTAAAAAGAAAGCGAGATGCATCAAAGTTGAATTGGAGCAAAAAAGTATATTATTTGAGTTAGATTATTGGTCTTCTCTTCTTTTAAAACACAATCTTGATGTTATGCACGTGGAGAAAAATGTGTGTGAGAGTTTCTTGGGTACCTTACTAATGAATGAAAAATCAAAAGACATGCCTAAAGGAAGGCAAGACTTGGAGAAGATGGGTATTTGAAAAAATCTATGGCTAACTAAGAATAACAACAAGTTTTACCAACCACATGCCCCTTACTCTTTCACACCTACAGATCGAGAACGTTTTTGTAAGTTTATTAGAGGAGTGAGACTACCCTATGGTTTTGGTTCGAACTTTAAAAACAAGGTGCTTCCTAATAATTCAAATATAATCGGGTTAAAGTCTCATAATTATCACATCTTAATGCAACGATTGTTGCCAATAGGTGTACAATGATGTTTGCCCCCAAATGTTTCAACAACAATCATTGATCTTTGCACTATGTTTCAAAAAATATGTGCACGATCACTTGATGTGAAAGACATAGAGAAAGCTCATAAAGATGTGATCAAGATACTATGTACTTTGGAGTTGATATATCCTCCAGCGTTTTTTGACATAATGGATCATCTGGTTACTCATTTGCCTGAAGAGGCTATTCTTGGTGGGCCTGTGTATATGAGATGGATGTATCCCTTTGAAAGATTCATGAAGAAGCTAAAGGCATATGTCAGAAATAAAGCCAAACCTGAAGCTAGGATCAATAGCAGAGGGCTATGTTGCAGATGAAGCAATGACCTTCTGTTCTATGTTTCTTGAAGGTATGCAAACCAAATTCAACCGTCCTAATAGAAACGCAGATGCTGACATTCCCAAGAGACATCTTCATGTTTTTTCATCATAATGCCGCCCAATTTCAAAGACGAAAATCTTATCAAATTTTGAAGATGTTAGAAAATCATTGGAATGGTTTGTATTAAACAACTGCGATGAAATTAAAGACTATAAATCGTAAGCGTATTTATTTACTTGGTTAATTTTCATATTAGTTGTTTTAGTAAACTAACCTATAAATTTTGTTAATTGTATAGTGAATTTGAATCTGAATTTCCCGGACGTGATCTAAAAACAGGATTCTCCTCATGGTTTCGATATAAATCAAATATGTCATCGTCGTCGTCATCATCAATGTCCATGGAGGTGTCCAATGAATTAAAGTCATTGGCACATGGCCTATTGAATGCATATGTGTACATAGCTTGTATAGTCAACGGTGTTAGATTTGTAGTACATAGTCGTGATGTCTGTCGCACTTCTCAGAATAGTGGTGTTGTACAATTGAAGAAGATGATACTCACTTTTATGGTCAACTAGAGGAGATTATAGAGTTGAACTATGTAAATGATTACTCGGTTGTAGAATTTCATTGTAAATGGTTCAACACATCGGGCAAACACTTTATTAAGAAAAATAATATTATTGCAATTGATGTTAGCCATGAGTGGTTTGTTAACGAGAAATACATTTTAGCTACACAAGCTAAACAAGTGTTTTATCTCCAAGATCCTTCTCAAACAACCGGTAGTTCGAGGGTTGTAGAAGATGTTCATCATCTAAAACTTTGGGATCGTCCAAGTATGAGTGAGGTTAATGAAGTAGATATATTACACGACAACCAATCATTTGATTATAACTTAGTTGTTGATGATGAGTTGGATGTCTCGCAAGAAACTCAAGCTTTTCATTGTGACTTAGTAGTTGACTTAGGCTCGTTGCCTATGAGGCACCTTTAGGTGAAGGTGTGGACGATAAGATTTTCATTGATGATGATGAAGTAGAATACGATGAGGAAGAGGAAGAAGAAGATGATGATGAAGATGAAGGTGAGGAAGATGAGGATGATGATGATGTTGATGTTGATGTTGATGATGATGAAATATGCACACATTATTGTAGTGACGATTCCGAATAAATGTATGATAGTTATTTACTTTTGTTATAATTGTTAACATTTTTTTGCTATTTCATTGTTGTATTTCTTATTAATTTTTAATATTGTTAATATTGCATTGTTGCATTTATTAAAATTGTTAACATTTACTTGCTTTTGTCCAAGGAATGGCGGATGTTGCAGGGTATCATGGCGGTGACGAGGGTGATGAACCTCAACATGGGCATCCTTATAAGATGCCAACGAGCTGCGAGTCTTGTAAGTTTCTAGTATAATATATATTTAATCTCCTTGAACATGTTATTCAACTTGGTACCTTTTAATTTCATGTGTTAATGTAGCAAAACCGAGTAAAAGAAGAGCCCATGGGAAAAACCTGAACTTATACGACAAGTTTCAAAAGAATGGAGGTAAACCACTTCCAATTGAGTTTGATTACTCGTCCAATCTGTACAGAGCTGTTGGAGAAAACTATTAGCTATTTATAAGACTAATCTCTAATGAAGTTGATAGGCATGCTCCTTTCCACTATCGTAGCTGGCAAGAGGTTCCTGGAGATGTGAAGATGTCTATTCTCACCACTCTCCATGTTAGTATACTTACTAATGTTCTTTGTATATAGGTTTCATATTTTTGGTTATTTTCTAATCATATATACTTTTATAGCATTATTTCCATCTGCAACAATATCATAACACTAAATATTGGGATGGAATCAAGCTCGGTATTCAAGCTGATTGTGCAAACCGGTACAAAGACCGGAAAACAAAGATGAATAAACATTTTGACAAAGAATGAGGATATGATAACACATAAAGAGCAAAGAATAATCCTCCTAAGGGCATGGACCCGGAAGCATGGGTCTAGGTTATTGATGTCTTGTTTACAACTTCAACATACAAGAACAGATCTTTAAAGAATACAGCAAACATATCTAAACAGCTGTATGGAAGTTATCACGGGACCCAATCATATGCTCAGAGATGCTATGATTATGTTATAATTTAGTGTTATCAAAAGGTGTATTAATTCTTCTTTGATATCTTAATAATAATATTTGTTATTTTTTAAAGGTCAAGGAAGGTGGTGTGGCCCAACATGTAGAAGATTGGAGAGATATGCACTTTAAAGGAAGCTTGGTGTGGTACAATCAATTAGCCGAGCAACATTGGGTAAGTAGAAGATGTTCACTAGTATTATGTTTTACTCATTTAAAAGAAAGTTTCCCTTTGATATATAGGACCTTGGGTGAACATGAATTGTTGGATATTTGTTGATTGAATTGGAAATTCTTAATAGAATTGGGAATTGTTGATAGAATTGAGATTTGTTTTTGAATTAGGATTTGTTGCCATTTATTATACATTTTGGGTAGTCATTTTACAGCAGTTATGCTGACAAATTTTTGTAAAACATTTAACATATGTTTGTCTTGTGTTATTAATGTAGAATAATATTACTGAGGAGTTGAACAAAGGGAAATCAACATCCGGTGGTGATGAAACACCGGTGGACGAAGTAGAAGTGCTAAGCGCTCTCTAGGTCAGGGACGAGGGCATGTAAAGGGTGTTGGTAGAACAGTTAAAAGTATAACCCCATATTTACCTCCACACATGTATGCACCAGTAGCAAACAAGCTTCAACAACAACTAGCTGAAGCCAATGCTCGTTGGGCGGAGCAACAACGCATCAACGAGATGATGCAACAACAAATCAACAAGCTAATGTCAATGCAAGGTGGCCAAAGCTTTAGCTCTCCTTCTTATCCCGGATTTGAACAAAATCAAGATCAAGATCAAGATGAAGAGGAAGATGAAGATGAAGATGAAGATGATGAAAGTGATTAGATGAAGTTAATGGACAATTATAACTTTGTTATGGTGGGTTGGCTGTTTGGTTGGTTGGTAAACAATTGCTTGAGCTTGTTATGTTTGGTTGTTTTGTTAAACAATTCGACAACTTTTAGGATCAGATGTAAATATTTGGATGTGTGAATGTATTTGGATGTTTATAAATAGGTAAATTGGTATTCTGCAGCAGGTATATATATTGGTTTAAACAAGATAAAAACAGGTAAATTCAGAAAACATAAAAAATGAAAAAATTAATTAGTGTTATAGCGACGACATGTCGTCGCTACAAACTGAATGCTGACTTTTTGACTTTGACCTATGGCGACGACATGTCGTCTCTACAAATGAATCTTTGACTTTTTGACTTTCATCTATAACGACCACATTTCGTCGCTATAGATCATTTCCAAAAATAATTTTTTTAATTAATAAAAAGAATAAAAAATAAATCAAAAATAAATATAGTAAATTCATCTATAGCGACGGCTGAACAATTGCGAGGACCATAATAGCGACGATTTGTCTTAACAATAGCAACTAAGCTATATGGACGACATAGTGGCGACGGCATGTCGTCGCTATAGCCTATTGCGACAATTTTTTGGGTCTATTGCGACGACTTTTGTCGTCACTATAGGCGATTTTCGTTGCAGTGTATTTAGGTTTAATATGGACCACATGTTTATTTTTACGAATCCAAATCAATGGCTCAGATAACGTTTTTAGGTTTTCTCTTTAAGATTAGGTATTCAAATTTTCAACGATACGAGCCCACTTAGGGGTATGAGACAAAATGGCTCTAATCAACGATACAATATCAAATAAGTTTTCTTCAAATTTTCATGTAAATGATATACTATCCTTAGTTGGTAGTAACATGAATGCAAATCTTTATGCATCAATGGACCCGAGTCATCCCACTCCCGATGTTTGAGTGGGTGATTGGACCGAATATTTGTTAATAAAAACGACATGGGTCCCTTCATACAAGTCTACAAGTCATGAGCTTGAAGGAACACATAAAATTCGCACATGGTTTAAGCCTTGAAGGCATCATGCCATTGACGAAGCATATATCATTTTCAATGTGTTTGATCCATTGATGTTAAACTAGATCAGTTGACAAATCAACCATACTCAAGTTGTCCAAATAAAGTTAAGAAAACTTTGGTTATAAGATCAAGAACAAGGCTTCGTAACAATCAAGTTTCAATACGCGTATAATAGACAAGTAAAAGTAAATCAATGAAGAAAAAAGTAAATTAGAACTTATACACCAGTAAATTGCTGAAATAGTTTATGTGTTTTGCTAATATTTCAGTTTTTTCCCTAATTTTATAAATTACGCATATAGTTCTAAACTTTAAATATTTGTATCATATTATTTTGAAATTTTTTTCTAACAACAGTAAGTTAGATCACAATATTTAAATAAATAATATAATGTGAGATTGTCACATTTGTTACCCCCTTCTTTATCATTTTGATCATTATCATGCAACCTAAATTAGTAAGATAATCAATGGATAAATTGATTGGGGCGAATCGTTGCATAGAAATTAATTTTAGTGATCTAAGTTCATACAATTTATTATTTATTAATATTTTCGTTTGTTCAATCGGTATATAAAATCAACTGAAAAGTGGAATCATAACATTTTAATTAAATAAATGATAAAACGTAACTAAAAAATGTAAACCAAAATTCATTACTACTTGTTATCAATTTAAGACAAACCTAACTCTTTTTTATTTTGGACTCAAAATTCGTTACGATTCACGACATTAATGTAACCGGTATTTTATAAGATGTAAATGATAGTAGGGATTATGGTTTAAATCTTTTAATTATTTGGTTGGTTTAAAAGGTTTCTTAAAAAAAAATTAGCCCAACCAAAAACCGGACCAAACCGTAATGGGAATCAAGTCATCCAAATTGAATTCAATGAAGTTCAGTTCGCCTTGATTTCAGTTAAAACCGAACATGTAACATCAGTGCTGGAAGCATTGCCGGAACAATTATCGCTACAGTAACTTGCATAGTAATTCAGGTACACGTTACGAGAAACTATGTTTATGCTATTTACACTTGAGGCTTAACACTAAACTATTATGCGATTGTCTGAAATCTGATTAAAACCTTAGGGTTTAACAGTCAGAAACACATCAGACAATACAGTACTGACACACAAAAGCTTGATTTGATGCTATTATGTATAAACGTATGTGAGGTTAAACAGAACGAAATCATAACGGTTGTGTTACAGAATGATAAACCGATGAATTATTCGTATAGGTGACGATCTGTACGAATAAATCTGGAAGTTTAAAGTTCTAAAACGATGACTGGAAAGTAGAAAACAAGAATCAGAAAGCCAAACCATCGTCGTGATCGTTCGAATAGCGCGATGGTGACGCGTTCTGACAAAAGGAAAACGATACGAACGATTATAAATTTAAGGAAATAAAATATTTTCTGTTTTACAATTTTGAAACTCATCAGGAAGAAATTAAAAGAAACTATTTTAATTAATGCGCGAACGAATTTACGAAACGCTTAAAATAACAAATCTCGATAAATAATTCAGGGATACGATATTTAAAACATTTACTAGTAATAACCACCTTCCAAATGTTTAAAATAAAGTCTTTTTATTTAATTTACGAGAAACGCGCGTAACGTGCCGGAAACGTGACGAAAACGAGAACCGAGCAACCGAAAGGATCCCGAACACCCCCGGGGTATTTAAGCTCTAAATGAGAGCATTTATTTCATTTTTCAAGTCATCTCTCTCTCTAAGACCCTCTAGCCGTTCATCCCTCTCTCTCTAAGATCCACCACTTCCAAACTCCATAACTAGCTCATTCCTTGGAGAAATCGCGTGTTTTTGGTGTCCACTCGAAGCTCCCGACCTTCTCTACAAGGAAGTACAGCAGATCAGAGATTTTACTCAGCCATTTTCGAGTTAACGGAACTTGAATAAACTTAAATATAGGGTTTTGGTTACCTTGTTCGACCCCCACAAAACCAACGGGTTTAAAGAAAAACTCCACAACACATACTATTCGCCTTCGAAAACACCTAGTCGCTTAACACTACCACAAACATGACATAAGGACAAGTGATTATTGTTGAAATGGGGAAGATGAATGGCGCCGAGTACAGGGTTCGTGGGGCGCCTGGATGGCCGAACCCTAGGGTTTTCGCGAACCCATGCACGAACCTGTTAGCATAAAACTCTCATGGAGCCGAACCTCTCCGCCCCGAACCCTCATATCATCAGCAGCGAACCTTTATGCTCACGATCCTAAGGGCGGCGCAACCCTCATGCAAGCATCAAGCTCGTCATCACCGAACCTCACCCGATAAACCCTAGCCGAACCATTCAACCCTCACCGAACCTTCTGCGGCCGAACCCTCTAAAGGCAGGCGAACCCTGGCCGAAGCAAACACCAGCCGAACCCATGCATGGTTACTAAAGCTCACGAACCTCTTTCGACGAACCTGTACATGCTCGCGAACCATGCAAAGGTGGCGAACCCTCTCCTCATCCACGAGCCTACAAGGAGACTATGCTCACCGAACCTCGTGACCACGAACCTTCGGCCGAACCCAGGAGATCACCGAACCCATAGGGGCCGAACCTAGCTTGGACATCAAAGAGGTTCGCTGGTCTGAGAACCGAGAAACCCCTCTCGAACCATGTAGGCAGTCCAGGATGCTTATGCATCGGCCCACGTTTTAAGGAAACAAATACACCTAGTCCTCGGCCCAAGACACAACAATTGAGAACACATGCATACCTCCGGCCCAATAGAACACAACGGGCCCAAGAGTTCCTTTGGCCCACTCCTTGATCGGCCCAACCTAAGTATTCGGCCCACTTACAATAAATGGAAACAATTACCTAAACCAACTTAGTGAGGTTAACACACTTGGGTGTTTTGTACAACTCCTAATTACTATAAAAGTGGTGTAACTCTTGGATTTTATACATCAATAACACTTGAATAAAGACAAAGACAAGCATACTAACCCCAAATGTAAATCGATTAAGTATCATTAGAATCAATAATGGAAAAACAAGGGCCGAATAAAGACCGAGACTCACAAGTGTTAGCCACCTTTAGGGCTAACACTAACACTTACACGCACAAAAAATCCTTACAGACATATGCTTATAAGCTACAACACTATGAAATCAATACAGGATCGTGAACATCACAACAAGTACAAACAACGAGCGCACGTATTCTAGTGTAAGATAAGTCAACCACTTCCAACACAAAGTGAGTTCATTTGTCCCTTTTCAAAATTATTTGTTTTACTTCGGGACTAAGAAGCATGTTATACATTTTAAGAAATTATTCAAATGTTATTTAATGCTTTTAAACATAATCATGATGCTTATGCTTGGAAACTTTTATTCTGGAAGCTATATACTTGATACTGATGCTACAAACTTGAAGCTTAAACTATATACTTGATGCTTATGCTACAGACTTAAAGCTTAAACTATAAACTTGATGCTTATGCTATAAACTAGATGCTTAAACAAAATGCTTGATACTTATGCTCCAAACTTTATGCTGAAACTATATGCTAATGCTTGAAACTATACGCTAGAAACTATGATTGTGTGCGAAATGCTAAGCTTGTATCTAATCATGGGCTACGTGATTGCTTAACGAATGCTAGAGCAGAGCTTGTACCCATGTATTGAGATACGTGAAAGCTAAACTATGACGATGCTAAGCTGTTATCTATATAAGAGACACGTGATTGCTAAACGACTGCTAGAGCAGGGCTTGTGTTTGCTTATATGAGATATGTAAATGCTAAACTACTTGTGTGTGCATGGCTTGTGTCTATGTATGAGATACGTGATTGCCAAACGACTGCTAGAGCAGGGCTTGTATCTTCATATAGGAGACAAGTAATTGCTAAACTATTCGGATACTAAGCTTAACTAATTCATGAGATACGTAATGGCTAAACAACTGCTAGAGCAGAGCTTGTATCTATCCGTGGGCTACGTGATTGCTAAACGACTGCTAGAGCAGAGCTTGTACCCACGCATGAGATTAGTGAAAGCTAAACTATGACATGTGAAACTATGATGCTTGTTAAACTTACATTAAAGCTAATTTGCATAAATGCTATAAACTTGTAAACTTTGAAGCAGTACACTAAAGCTATAACGGAGACTGGATTGAATGATGGGTAAAATGCTTAATTATTATTAACATCAATGTCCTATGTGGCTTAGTATGTGGTGGGACGGCGTCTGGGCGGGTTGTAGGCTCGACTCAAGGGTATGCCCTATATATAAGCATACCGAGCTGGATGATACATGTGATGTTAATGAGATTAAGGTTTTATCGAAAGAGGTTTGCTAAAGCTATTTTTAAACTTATAAACTTTATGAATTCACCAACCTTTGTGTTGAGTTTGTTTTCTTACATGCTTTCTCAGGTGATGCACAGGTTTAAGCTAAGGCTTTGGATTGCATACTAGGCTGCCCAGATAGAGGACCTAGTAGATTTTTGGAAGCACACCTTTTGTTGTTAATACGAATCACTTTTGGATGTCTTGTACAGTTACAAGATAGAAAACATTTGATTCTTTTGATAGGTTTACCGAGTTAAATTACTGAACATTGACATTGTAATTTAACCTTGTAATCCTAAATTAATGCTTTATTGTGCTTTAGCTATTCTTAACATTGATGCTATGTAAACAATCTGATCATCACGATTATCACCCACGATATCGCGCCCCGAGAACCTTCCGCCCGGCGGGGAATATGATCCGTCCCTCCGGCTCGGGGTGTGACAGATTGGTATCAGAGCTCAAGGTTATAGAGAATAATAAGTTATTTTCCTAAACGGTTTGGCCTAGACTATAACTTAGGGACCCTCATGTAGAGAACATAAGACTTAAGTTTGCATTGTGTATTCTGCATTTGATCGCTGCACTAACCAATATCTTTTGGTTATGATCAGAATGACGTGTAGAAGACAACCGACTCCGGTACCTACTACACAGACTTCTGCACCTCACTCATCGAAACCATCACCACCAGATTCACAACTGCCATCTCCTCCTCCTCCACACTCTCCACCACCAGGCCCAAGCACTACTCAGATACTAGACCCTGCAAATATTGCTTTGGAGACACTTCTGAGTAGCCAACTGACGAATCAGCTGAAGGATGTCATCCTAGAGATGATAAACAGGATTCAAGGCCATGGCAACAACTCTGGCCATACTACAGGAGAAGCTAGTGGAAACAGTAGCCATACTTCAGATTGCTCCTACAAGTCCTTTGTAGGATGCAAGCCACCAAGCTTCACTGGCGTTGAGGGAGCCGTTGGACTAATCCAATGGTTTGAAAAGATGGAGAATACACTGGACATAAGCAGTTGTCCGAAACACCACAAAGTTCGCTATGCGGCTGGATCTTTCAGCAAGCGAGCTTTGACATGATGGAACGCTCAGATCAGAGCCTAAGGAAGAGATGAAGCAATGACAATGCCTTGGGCAATATTTCAAACTTCTTTTGAGGAATGAATTATGTCCAAAGCACAAATTACAACAGCTGGAAGTTGAGCTCTCAAATCATGTGATGAAGGGAGCTGATCATATGAATTTCACCACTCGCTATCATGAACTGGTAGCTTTGGTGCCAGAGATGGTACCCACACTGGAGAAGTTGATCGACAGATATGTGGGAGGATTACACTCCTGCATTCAAAGCATCTTATTAGCTGCAAACCCTGCAACTCCAGAGTCAGCCATCGCCCTCTCAGCTAAACTTACCAGGGTGATGGTGAAGTCAGGAGTTCTAAAAGATGACGCGGGAAAAACTAAGGAAGCAATAACAAAGAAGCCTAAGTATCATCAAAAGAGGAAGCAAAAGGTCGTTAAGAATTATGCGGCCGTCACACCTCTTAGGCAAGCTCCTGCAACACCTGTCAATCCTGCACTCAGGAACTATGTTGGAGTGCATCCTCAGTGCACTCACTGCAAGTATCATCATCATCCTACTGCACAGTGTTGGAAGTGCACTAACTGTGGTCAATTTGGCCACTGGGTTGCAAACTGCCGCGCTCCTGTAATGCAAGCTACCAACACTGCTGCTAGAGCACTACCTCTACCACCACCAAATCCAGTCAACAAAAACAACAACAGGGGATGCTACAACTGTGGAGAAAAGGTTCTTTTCTCCCGAGACTTTCCGAAAAGAGTGCAACAGGGAGCACAAGCACCTTGAGGACGTGCTTTTGTTATTGGAACCAATGCTGCACGCCAAGAACCTAATGTGGTCACTGGTACATTTCTTTTACATGACTCTTATGCCTCTATACTGTTTGACATTGGTGCAGACCAGAGTTTTATTTCATATGATTTTGCTCGTCAATTTAATCTTACTGAGGAAACTTTAGACTCCCCTTTAATTATCGAAGTAGCGAACGGAAAGCAAATTACAGTTAGCATCATCGTGGGGATGGACTGGCTATCACTCAATAGAGTTGAAGTCATCTATTCTGAAAAGCTACTTCGGATACCAGTTGCGAATGATCGTGTATTGGAAGTTCGTGGGGATCAAGCAAAGCAAAGTGTCAAAATCATATCTTGCCAAAAAGCGCGTAAGTGTCTACAAAAGAAATGCATAGTTTTCTTGGCTCACGTGGTGGAGAAAGAAAAAGACAAGACAACAATACAAGACGTGCCGATAGTGAAGGAATACCGTGAAGTATTCCTTGAAGACCTACCCGGTTTGCCACCTGTGCGACCGGTAGAGTTTCGTATTGATCTGATTCCTGGAGCAACACCTGTTGCTAAATATCCTTACAGGTTAGCACCTTCGGAGATGCACGAATTGTCAAACCAATTACAAGAGCTACTTGATAAAGGTTTCATCCGATCGAGCTACTCACCATGGGGAGCTCCGGTTTTGTTCGTGAAGAAGAAGGATGGATCTTTTCGCATGTGCATAGACTACAGGAGCTAAAAAAACTAACCATCAAGAATCGGTATCTACTACCGAGGATTGATGATTTGTTTGATCAATTGCAAGGAGCTCAGTATTTTTCGAAGTTCGATTTGCGTTCCGGATACCATCAGCTCAGAGTCAAGACGAAGACATACCAAAGACGACGTTTCGTACCAGATACGGGCATTATGAGTTTATGGTGATGCCTTTTGGGTTGACGAATGCACCCGTGGTTTTCATGGATCTCATGAACCGAGTGTGTAAGCCGTATTTAGATCAATTTGTTATTGTTTCCATTGATGACATATTGATCTATTCTAAAAGCAAAGAAGAGCATGAGCAACATCTTAGACTGATCTTGGAACTGTTAAAGGAAGAGAAACTCTATGCCAAATTCTCTAGTGTGAAGTTTGGTTAAAAGAGGTTCAACTCCTAGGTGACGTAGTTAACAGTGAGGGAATACATGTTGATCCTGCCAAGATTGAAGCAATAAAGGATTGGGACACTCCGAAGACACCGACGGAGATACGTTCCTTTCTAGGCTTAGCAGGCTTTTACAGAAGGTTTATCTCGAATTTATCTAAAATAGCCCTGCCACTCACAAAGCTAACACAGAAAAGCGAGCCGTTTGTTTGGGAACAGAAGCAAGAAGAAGCTTTTCAGACTTTGAAGCAAAAGCTATGTGATGCTCCGATCTTATCTCTCCCAGATGGTTGTGATGACTTTGTTGTGTACTGTGATGCATCTCATCAGGGACTCGGCTGTGTACTGATGCAACGAGACAAAGTTATCGCGTATGCCTCGAGACAACTGACGATTCATGAGAAGAATTATACTACTCATGATCTGGAATTGGGAGCTGTGATATTTGCTTTAAAGATCTGGAGACATTACTTATATGGCACCAAGTGTACCATATTTACTAATCACAAGAGTCTGCAACACATATTCGATCAGAAGGAACTCAACATGCGACAACGACGTTGGGTTGAACTCCTGAATGACTATGACTGTGTAATCAAGTACCATCCGGGCAAGGCAAACGTTGTAGCTGATGCCTTGAGTCAGAAGGAGCGAGTCAAGCCCTTGCGCGTCAGGGCAATGGGAATGACTGTGCAGACAAGCTTACATGACACCATTATACAAGCACAACAAGAGGTTGTTGAACGAGGAAACTTGAAGAAAGAACTAGATTGTGGAGCAGAAAAGTAGTTTGAAACGAAGACTGATGGAATCATTTACTACAAGGATTATATATGGATTCCTGCAGTGGATGAGTTGAGAAAGCTTATCTTTGATGAAGCACACAAGACCAAGTACTCTGTGCCTCCTGGTGCTGATAAAATGTACCAAGACTTACGGGCGTTTTATTGGTGGCCGGGTATGAAGAAGGATATAGCTGAGTATGTTGGTCGATGCCTTACGTGTGCTAAAGTAAAGGTGGAACACCAGAAACCGTCAGGTATATTGGAACAGCCTGAAATTCCACTTTGGAAGTGGGAACAGATAGCTATGGACTTTGTTACTAAGCTACCCCGCACTTCCAGTGCACATGACACTATTTGGGTTATCGTTGATCGATTAACCAAATCTGCTCATTTCTTGCCGATGCGAGAAACTTACACAATGGATAAACTAGCGAAGCTCTACATCAAAGAGATAGTGGTACGCCACGGTGTGCCATTGTCTATTATCTCAGATCGGGATAGCAGATTCACATCAAGGTTCTGGCAATCATTGCAGAAATCTCTAGGGACACACTTAAACCTGAGTACAGCTTATCATCCACAAACGGATGGTCAGAGCGAACGTACTATACAGACCCTGGAAGACATGTTAAGAACTTGTGTTCTAGACTTCGGTGGGAATTAGGACTCTCACTTGCCACTGATTGAATTCTCCTACAATAACAGCTATCATAGTAGCATCGGATGTGTGCCGTTCGAGGTTCTCTATGGTCGCAAGTGTCGATCGCCGATCTGTTGGTCGGAAGTGGGAGATAATCGAATAATCGGGCCAGAACTCATTCAAGAAACTACAGACAAAATTGCTTAGATACAACAAAGGCTACAAGCAACACGAAGCAGACAAAAGAGCTATGCCGATAAACGGCGCAAGCCGTTGGAATTCCAAGTGGGAGACCGCGTTATGCTAAAGGTATTCCCATGGAAAGGTGTAGTTCGTTTCGCAAAGAAAGGAAAACTAACACCACGGTACGTGGGACCGTTCGAGATCATCGAGCGCATTGGTCCTGTGGCGTACAGACTAAGATTACCAGATGAACTTAGTGGTGTACATGACGTGTTTCACGTTTCAAACTTGAAGAAATGCTTAGTTGATGAATCGCTCGTCATACCAGTTGAAGAAATTCAATTGGATGAACACTTACACTTTGTTGAAGAACGTTTGGAGATTATGGATCGCAAGGTTAAATACCTGAGGCGAGGCCGTATTCCGATCGTTAAGGTTCGTTGGAACTCAAAGCGCGGACCTGAGTTTAATTAGGAACGCGAAGATCACATGAAGCACAAGTATCCCCAACTGTTTACAGAGGAAGTCGTACCGGATAACGATTCTTAAATTTCGGGACGAAATTTCTCTAACAAGGGGAGACTTTAAATATTTGTATCATATTATTTTGAAATTTTTTTCTAACAACAGTAAGCTAGATCACTATATTTAAATAAATAATGTAATGTGAGACCGTCACCTTTGTTACCCCCTTCTTTATCATTTTGATCATTATCTAACAACCTAAATTAGTAAGATAATCAATGGATAAATTGATTGGGGCGAATCGTTGCATAGAAATTGACTTTAGTGATCTAAGTTCATACAATTTATTATTTATTAATATTTTCATTTGGTCAATCGGTATATAAAATCAACTGAAAAGTGGAATCACAACATTTTAATTAAATAAATGATAAAACATAACTGAAAAATTGTAAACCAAAATTCATTACTACTTGTTATCAATTTAAGACAAACCTAAGTCTTTTTTATTTTGGACTCAAAATTCGTTACGATTCACGACATTAATGTAACCAGTATTTTATAAGATGTAAATGATAGTAGGGATTATGGTTTAAATCTTTTAATTATTTGGTTGGTTTAAATGGTTTTTTTAAAAAAAATTAGCCCAACCAAAAACCGCACCAAACTGTAATGGGAATCAAGTCATCCAAATTGAATTCAATGAAGTTCAGTTCTCCTTGATTTCAGTTAAAACCGAACATGTAACATCAGTGCCGAAAGCATTGCCGGAACAGTGATCGCTACAGTAACTTGCATAGTAATTCAGGTACACATTGCGAGAAACTACGTTTATGCTATTTACACTTGAGGCTTAACACTAAACTATTATGCGATTGTCTGAAATCTGATTAAAACCTTAGGGTTTAACAGTCAGAAACACATCAGACAACACAGTACTGACACACAAATGCTTGATTTGATGCTATTATGTATAAACGTATGTGAGGTTAAACAGAACGAAATCATAACGGTTGTGTTACAGAATGATAAACCGACGAATTATTCGTATAGGTGACGATCTGTACGAATAAATCTGGAAGTTTAAAGTTCTGAAACGATGACTGGAAAGTAGAAAACAAGAATCAGAAAGCCAAACCATCGTCGTGTTCATTCGAATGACGATTCGAACGAATACGCGCAATGGTGACGCGTTCTGACAAAACGAAAACGAAAACGATACGAACGATTATAAATTTAAGGAAATAAAATATTTTCTGTTTTACAATTTTGAAACTCATCAGGAATAAATTAAAAGAAACTATTTTAATTAATGCGCGAACGAATTTACGAAACGCTTAAAATAACAAATCTCAATAAATAATTCAGGGATACGATATTTAAAACATTTACTAGTAATAACCACCTTTCAAATGTTCAAAATAAAGTCTTTTTATTTAATTTACGAGAAACGCGTGTAACGTGCCGGAAACGTGACGAAAACGAGAACCGATCAACCGAAACGAACTCGAACACCCCCGGGGTATTTAAGCTCTAAATGAGAGCATTTATTTCATTTTTCATGTCAATCTCTCTCTCTAAAACTCTCTAGCCGTTCATCCCTCTCTCTCTAAGATCCACCACTTCCAAACTCCATAACTAGCTCATTCCCTGGCGAAATCGCGTGTTTTTGGTGTCCACTCGAAGTTCCCGACCTTCCCTACAAGGAAGTATAGCAGATCGGAGATTTTACCCAGCCATTTTCGAGTTAATGGAACTTGAATAAACTTAAATATAGGGTTTTGGTTACCTTGTTCGACCCCCACACAACCAACGGGTTTAAAGAAAAACTCCACAACACATACTCTTCGCCTTCGAAACACCTAGTCGCTTAACACTACCACAAACACTACCTAAGGACAAGTGATTATTGCTGAATTGGGGAAGATGAATGGCGCCGAGTACAGGGTTCGTGGGGCGCCTGGATGGCCGAACCCTAGGGTTTCTCGAACCCATGCACGAACTTGTTAGCATAAAACTCACATGCAGCCGAACCTCTCCGCCCCGAACCCTCATATCATCCGCAGCGAACCTTTATGCTCACGATCCTAAGGGCGGCGCACCCCTCATGCAAGCATCAAGCTCGTCATCACCGAACCTCACCCCATAAACCCTAGCCGAACCTATCAACCCTCACCGAACCTTCTGCGGCCGAACCCTCTAAAGGCAGGCGAACCCTGGCCGAAGCAAACACCAGCCGAACCCATGCATGGATACTAAGGCTCACGAACCTCTTTCGACGAACCTGTACATGCTCGCGAACCATGCAAGGGTGGCGAACCCTCTCCTTATCCACGA
Source organism: Mikania micrantha (assembly GCA_009363875.1). NCBI lineage: Eukaryota > Viridiplantae > Streptophyta > Magnoliopsida > Asterales > Asteraceae > Mikania > Mikania micrantha. The sequence continues at coordinate 2,487,071 of CM018684.1, forward strand.
GCCTACAAGGAGACTATGCTCACCGAACCTTGTGACCACGAACCTTCAGCCGAACCCAGGAGATCACCGAACCCATAGGGGCCGAACCTAGCTTGGACATCAAAGAGGTTCGCTGGTCTGAGAATCCAGCAACCCTTCTCGAACCATGTAGGCAGTCCAGGATGCTTATGCATTGGCCCACGTTTTAATGAAACAAATCCACCTAGTCCTCGGCCCAAGACACAACTAGTTAGACCCAAAATCATTGGGTTGGCCCATAGGATTAGACCGCCCCCCACACAACTTAAACCGGTCCATGAAACAGCATGTGGCCTATGGCCATTTGTTTGGCCCAACACAACAATTGAGAACACATGCATACCTCCGGTCCAATAGAACACAACGGGCCCAGGAGTTCCTTTTGCCCACTCCTTGATCGGCCCAACCTAAGTATTCGGTCCTCTAACAATAAATGGAAACAAATACCTAAACCAACTTAGTGAGGTTAACACACTTGGGTGTTTTGTACAACTCCTAATTACTATAAAAGTGGTGTAACTCTTGGATTTTATACATCAATAACACTTGAACATGATAAGTTTACACGTATTTGGAATAAAGACCGAGACTCACAAGTGAATCATACTAACCCCAAACGTAAATTGATTATCATTAGAATCAAAAATGGAAAAACAAGGGCCGAATAAAGGCCGAGACTCATAAGTGTTAGCCAACTTTAGGGCTAACACTAACACTTACACGCACAACAAATCCTTACAGACATATGCTTATAAGCTACAACACTATCAAATCAATACAAGATCGTGAACATCACAACAAGTACAAACAATGAGCGCGCGTATTCTAGTGTAAGATAAGTCAACCACTTCCAACACAAAGTGAGTTCATTTGTCCCTTTTCAAACTTATTTGTTTTACTTCGGGACTGAGAAGCATGTTATACATTTTAAGAAATTATTGAAATGTTATTTAATGCTTTTAAACATAATCATGATGCTTATGCTTGGAAACTTTTATTCTGGAAGCTATATACTTGATACTGATGCTACAGACTTGAAGCTTAAACTATATACTTGATGCTTATGTTACATACTTAAAGCTTAAACTATAAACTTGATGCTTATGCTATCAACTAGATGCTTAAACTAAATGCTTGATACTTGTAACGACCCGATTTAAATATTTATAAAATTAATCAAGATGTGAAATATTTTATGATTTAAATAAATTTTAATTGTGGTGACTAGTAGGTTAAATTGATAAAAGGTAAATGTCTAACTAGAAAGTTGAGGGGTTAATATTGCCAATAGTTGAAAATGATATTAAAAGGGGTTTTATATGGGAACAATTGGTCAATATAGTCAAAATTCATTTTTGGCTGGGGAGTAGAGAGGGGCGACGACCAAGAGGAGGGGATGAGAACAAATTCGGGTTTTTGATCAAATCCATCAACAAAACTTGTTCTGATCATGAATGTAAGTTTATATTTGTTTTTATCTTGTGATTTCACAACTAGAGGTATGTAATTTCACATGTGTTGTTGAAATTTGGTGGGTTTTCATATGAGGGTGGTTAGACGATGATGAAACTCAAATTTTGAGTTGTTTGTGTAGTCCAAATCATGAGATGGTGTTAGTAATGCTTAAAAACAACTAACTAATCATCTTTAATGTTAAATAGATTGAAAAATCTAGAGTTTGGGTTTTGGGATTTCATGGGTTTTATGAATTCCATGAAGTTATGAAGTAAATGATGAATTTGGTGAATGGGTGTTGTGTCGATTACATATGTGCAGGATTTTGATCAAAGATTCATAAAATGATGAGTTTGAGACTTTGTATGTTAAAAATGGATATGAATGGAATTGAAAGAATGGTTTTAAACATGAGTGAAAAATCTGCACATAAGGTGTTTGAGGAAATGCCTCATTCAACCTTAAGTACTCAAAGGATGTGAGGTCTTGGTGCAATTGGGGGTAATGGCTAATTAACTTAATTGTATGAATTATAAGTGTCAAATAGGTGTAATTAGCTAGAATGAAAGGAATTGATGGTAAATTGGTGATTTAGGAGATTTGACTACAATAAAGTCAATTATGGTGATAATGGGTCAAAAGGGTGTGGGTTGATTTTCTGGTGCGTTATTCCTAGATTGAATGTGTATGTGTGATTATATGATCTAGGAAGTGGAAATACAAATCTATGACCCGTTAAGGAGAGGATGGAACAAAGTTGCATTATGGACCGAGGTGAGTAAACCTAACCATGGATATGCAACCATAAGCCATATTCATGTTTGTTGATTTGGTTAAATTGTAAGAACTATTTAATATAGTGTTTTGTGGAGATTGTTGTATGTTATGAGACGTATGCATAACTTAAATTGGTGTCAATGCATGATAGAGTGTAGTTAGAACATTACTTGGTTGATGATCCACATTCGTGTGGAAGTGGGCAAAAGTCCATACTCTTGTATATTCGTTGTATGTAGTTTAAGTGGAATGGAGAAAATTCCAATATTGTTAGCATTACTTGAATGAAATGCTATTTTGTAAATAATGGTAGTTATGTTTGTGTTTGTTTGACTAGTAGAAAGTCAAAGTGTAATTTTGCAAATGAAGGTGGAACTAAAAATATGCGGGGTTAACAATGAGAAATGTTTGACTAGTGAAAGTCAAAGTATGTGTTATTATGTTGTAAAATGATTTTGAGAATAATTGATGCTTGATATGTGGTGTATGCATAACATGGTATGGTGTCAATGTATGTCAAAGGATAGTTGACACATTACTTGATTTATGATCCACATTCGTGTGGAATGGGATGTATGACCACAATTTGGTGGGATTTGGGTGATGATTCACATTTGTGTGGAAGTAGGTATAAGTCCATACTCATATGGCAACAGGAGATGATCCACATGCATGTGGAAGATGATGTAACGCCACCTTGGAGTGGCATTGGTGATGATCCGCATTCGTGCGGAAGGATATTGATAAATGAAGGAAATTTAATAGATTAGAAGGAGTTTGGGGAAAAGACCCATTAAGTGATTTTATATTAATCGCAAGTTGTAAAGTCACCAAGATAGGTTTGGGACTTATTTATATTGTCCATAAAGTATTATGGGATGCATTTTGTGGTAGAGTAATGCTTAAAAACGAAATTGGGAATTAAAACGGATTATAATGAGTTTGGGTAGTTTTTGGGAAAAAATATGTCAGTGGAGTCTGGGACGCCACTGGGCGCATCCAGGATGTCCCCTAAAACGCCACATGGAGTCCAGGACGCCACCAAGCCTCTATAGACGCCACCCAAAACACCACAGTGGAGTCTGGGACGCCACTGGGCTTTCCACAGACACCACTCAGGATGCCACTTCCTGTTGGAATGGTTATGAATGGGGAGGTTAAGGGGTTAACTCACTTAGTTCTTTTGGACTAACACTTGTTTGTTTGTGATTGTTTCAGGTTAAAAGTTGGCTCGGCTACGAAGGTCATGATCGGGATGCGAAGGATCGAACCATGTTGATAGTAACAAACAAATGTTTTGTTTAAAAGGATTTTTGGATATCATTGTAAATGGTTAAGAGTATTTAATATTAACAAACAATTTTGTTTGGGAGTTGTGAATGTTTAAGGGGTAGTTGGGTTATGTAATTAACTTGGAAAAAAAATATGGGACCTCTTTTGTAAATTCCGCAAATTTGATAAATGATATGTTTTGAGAAGTGGGGTGTCACAAGTTGGTATCAGAGCCATTGGTTTGAGCGAATCAAGTGTGTGTTGACTCACTTGAACTCAAACTTTTGTGCTCTTGGTATGGGAAGAAAGGTTCGATCAAAGACCCGATCACGTAGCCGAAGACCTGAGGTTAGTATCTATATTTACATTTGATAGGTAAATGTAATTGAAGTGATTGAGATTAATTACATTTGATAGGTAAATGTAACTGAAATGATTAGGTGCAATTACATTTGATAAGTAAATGTAATTGAAGTGTTTGAGTGAAATTACATTTGATAATTAAATGTAATTGAACTGATTAAGTATAATTACATTTTATAAGTAAATGTAAGTGAAGTGGTTGAGTGTAATTACATATGATAAGTAAATGTAATTGGGGTGATTGAGTGTAATTACATTTGATAGGTAAATGTAAATGAAATGATTAATTATAATTACATTTGATAAGTAAATGTAATTGAAGTGATTGAGTGTAATTACATTTGAAAAGTAAATGTAATTGAAGTAATCGGGCATAACTACATTTGATAAGTAAATGTAATTGAAATGATTGAGTGCATTTACATTTGATAAGTAAATGTAATTGAATTAATTAAGTGTAATTATATTTGATAAGTAAATGCAATTGAATTGATTAGGTGTAATTGCATTTGGTAAGAAAGTGTAATTGAAATGATTAGATGCAGTTACATTCGAGTGAATGTAATTGAAGTGATTATGTGAAATTACGTTTGATATGTAAATGTAATAAGTGTGAAATGGTGATGATTAATTGACGAATAACATGCTGTGTCTGAATTGAATTCGTTATCTAAGGTTAAAATGATGAAGTTAACGAAATGAGCATGTGATAGGGGTATCATTATACCTGGCCAGTATAATAATACTCATTTGACATGAGCATAATCTTGATGGAATCAATTAAAACCATGGTAGGAAAATTATCTATGTTGAGATGTATGGTAGGATTTATGAAATTCACATGCATGTGAAGACAACATAATACCTAATTAAGATGATCTACAAGTATTGTAGTCATGTATAATGGAAATATTGATTTGGGGAGAATCCACATTTGTGTGGAAGTTCATGTAAGACCACATGTAAGTGGCTTTGGGGTGAATCCGCATACATGTGGAAAATATTGTAAGACCACATGTAAGTGGCATTGGGTGAATCCGCATCCGTGTTGAAATGCATGTAAAACCACATGTGAGTGGTGATTGGGAGAATCCACATTCGTGTGGAAATTCATGTAAGACCACATGTGTGTGGCATTGGGGGAAATCCACGTTTGTGTGGAAATTCATGTAAGACCGCATGTTGTGTGGTATTGGGAGAATTCACATACGTGTGGAGGTTGGTTGAAACAAATGGGGGTGACCCATTAGTAAAAACTATATGATGTTTTAAATGAGTCATATAAAATTTTATGAAAAATATGAATTATATGTGTAGTTGATAAATTAAATAGTTGGGGATGATATGTAAGCCCACTTTCGTGTGGCATTGATATTGGTATATAAGTCACATGTAGAGAAGAATCAATATCGTGTGAAAGTAGGGTATGATTCTCATTCGTGAGAGGAAATATGTAAATATATTTGTTAGTAAGAAGGATGATAAAAGCTAGATTGGTGTGACATTTATGGTAGAATCCACATACGTGTGGAGCAAATAAAAAAAAGGGTGTAAAATAAGTGTGTTGAGAAAAGTGGTTAATTGATATTAGGAGAAATGTTCACACTACATGTTTGTATGGGATATTGCGTCATAATTGCTTAAATGATTGCTGAAAATGTGCAAAATATATGTGATGGACTTTGAGTCCTAAAGAAATGAAATTTAGATAACCTTTGTGTTATGATGGATGCCTTAGGATACTTGATTATCCTTGATTGGAAGTTGTGAAGTAAGTATATTATAATATACGTAATAAATCATTTGAGCATTGACATAAGGAAATGGATATGGGAACTAAATCGTTTTGAACCCAAGACGCTAACACATGCACGGTCTTGTAATTTCAAGAATGTGGTGGGTTGGCGACTGGGCATATGCCTTACTATACCCTATATATAAACTTTCTTCGATGCAACAAGAAAGTGTGAGTGTATAGACTTGGGCAATGAACGTGGTTGGGTGAGAAAGTAGATTTTAAACATTTTGGCATGAATGCCTTAAGGAGAATAAAAATTGGCAATGACAAATTGTCATTGATTAAGTTGAGTGCTTTAAGCAAGATATTAAGAGTTTTGACATGCAATGTTAAAGGTTTTGACAAAACTATTATAAATGGGGAGTTGTGACTATAAACATGTTACTATATCAATTGGCGAGCCTTTCTTGAAAAGGTTGTAAATATTACATGTTTATTGACTGGTGTGATTACTTGACATGGATTGATAGATAGTTTTGAAGATAAATTATTGAATTGTAAGTTCATGTTAGAATTTTTAGTACTTGGATGATTCACAAGTGGTGTGAACATCTATGGGTACATATATATGTATATGTGTTATAACACTTGAATGTATTGGGGTAGAAATGACATGCATATGTGTTGATATTACAAGTAGTTGAATGTACCCTTTATGATATGAGTTTGTTGGTTTACAATTAGATTCCAACGTAGAATATGTCTATTGTATGGTTAACTTTGATGGAGAGAATTTGTAAGCATTGTGAATTTCTAGCATATTTGTGTGCTATTAGATAATGATAAAGAGAAAGGAGTCATATTGGTACGTATGCAATTGGGGGAGTTATATGTGATAGCTAGAAAGAAATAATATATTGGCTTGAGGAGCCAATTAGATAGCCAAACAAATGTGTGCATCGGTTGACACCATTTGGAATATTGTATTGATGACTGAGTAATGAGATCTTCTTGACAAAGGCTTCATCCGTCCTAGCATCTCGCCATGGGGTGCTCCGGTTCTCCTTTTCAAGAAGAAAGATGAAAGCTTAAAGATGCGCATCTCCTATAGAGAGTTGAATGAGGTGACCCTGAAGAACTGGCATCATTTGCCAAGAATTAAAAACCTCATAGATCTATTGTAAGGAGCCAAGTGGATCCCACTTTCACCTTCAATCAGGTCACCATTAACTCATGGTTAAATATGAAGGCATTGTGAAGACGACTTTTCATATATGTTATGAGCATTATGAATTTTTGTTTTGTCTTTTGGACTAACAAACACCTCAGCTTCATTTATAGATCTAATGAATCGGGCGTGTCACAAGAGGTTGGATATATATATATATATATATATATATATATATACGCACAAAGTGTTTATTAACAACATTTGTATATATTACAAGAGTAAGAATATTACACTTGTCACTTGTGTGAATTTCTAGAAATGCTCTGAGGGGACAGATTGTTGCGTTCAGGTTTGTTGAGATGAAGTTGGTCAGCGAGAGCTTGTGGAAAAGGAGGTGATCAAGGTGACTAATGCCTAGATTGATCAAATAGGAGCTCATTTGAAAGCGGCTAAAGACCGATCGAAAACGTACGTGGATAAATGCACAAGAAGATCGAGTTCTAGGTAGGAAATTTCGTGTTGTTGAATGTTTCTCCGTTGAAAGGAGTAATTCATTTTTGTAAGCGTGGGAAGTTATGAGCACAACTTATTGGTCCTTTTAGGATCATTGCTCGAATTGGTGAAGTTGTTTCTCATCTAGAGCTACCGAATGAGTTAAGTGGCATTTTAACATTTTTCATGTGATTCAATTGAGAAAGTGTTTGTCCGGTGAGTTGGCCGGAGTGCCAATGGAAGATGTGGAGGATGTAAGTAAATCGAATTATGTGGAGAAACCGGTGGCAATAGTAGACCGAGATGTAAAATGACTTGGAAACAAGTCGCTGAACCAAGTTAAGGTGCAATAGAAGAGTAGACAAGGATCCGACACACCAAGGGGGTCGGAAGAGGAAATGAAAAAAATTCTATCCCTTTTTGTTTGAAATGTAAACTAGTTTCGGGGACGAAACCCCGTTAAGGGGAGGGGAATTTGTAATGACCCGATTTAAATATTTATTAAATTAATCGAAATGTGAAATATTTTATGATTTAAATAAATTTTAATTGTGGTGACTAGTAGGTTAAATTGATAAAAGGTTCAACTACTAGTAAATACTAGTTAAATGTCTAACTAGAAAGTTGAGGGGTTAATATTGCCAATAGTTGAAAATGATATTAAAAGGGGTTTTATATGAGAACAATTGGTCAATATAGTCAAAATTCATTTTTGGCTGGGGAGTAGAGAGGGGCGACGACCAAGAGGAGGGGATGAGAACAAATTCGGGTTTTTATCAAATCCATCAACAAAACTTGTTCTGATCATGAATGCAAGTTTATATTTGTGTTTCTCTTGTGATTTCACAACTAGAGGTATGTAATTTCACATGTGTTGTTGAAATTTGGTGGGTTTTCATATGGGGGTGGTTAGATGATGATGAAACTCAAATTTTGAGTTGTTTGTGTAGTCCAAATCATGAGATGGTGTTAGTAATGCTAGAAAACAACTAACTAATCATCTTTTATGTTAAATAGATTGAAAAATCTAGAGTTTGGGTTTTGGGATTTCATGGGTTTTATGAATTCCATGAAGTTATGGAGTAAATGATGAATTTGCTGAATGGGTGTTGTGTCGATTACATATGTGCAGGATTTTGATCAAAGATTCATAAAATGATGAGTTTGAGACTTTGTATGTTAAAAATGGATATGAGTGGAATTGAACGAATGGTTTTAAACATGAGTGAAAAATCTGCACATAAGGTGTTTGAGGAAATGCCTCAAACAACCTCAAGTACTCAAAGGATGTGAGGTCTTGGTGAAATTGGGGGTAATGGCTAATTAACTTAATTGTATGAATTATAAGTGTCAAACAGGTGTAATTAGCTAGAATGAAAGGAATTGATGGTAAATTGGTGATTTAGGAGATTTAACAACAATAAAGTCAATTATGGTGATAATGGGTCAAAAGGGTGTGGGTTGATTTTCTGGTGTGTTATTCCTAGATTGAATGTGTATGTGTGATTATATGATCTAGGAAGTTGAAATACAAATCAAGGACCCGTTAAGGAGAAGATGGAACAAAGTTGCATTATGGACCGAGGTGAGTAAACCTAACCATGGATATGCAACCATAAGCCATATTCATGTTTGTTGATTTTGTTGAATTGTATGAACTATTTAATATAGTGTTTTGTGGAGATTGTTGTATGTTATGTGACGTATGCATAACTTAAATTGGTGTCAATGCATGATAGAGTGTAGTTAGAACATTACTTGGTTGATGATCCACATTCGTGTGGAAGTGGGCATAAGTCCATACTCTTGTATATTCATTGTATGTAGTTTAAGTGGAATGGAGAAAATTCCAATATTGTTAGAACTACTTGAATGAAATGATATTTTGTAAATAATGGTAGTTATGTTTGTTGTTTGTTTGACTAGTAGAAAGTCAAAGGGTAATTTTGCAAATGAAGGTAGAACTAAAAATATGGGGGGTTAACAATGAGAAATGTTTGACTAATGAAAGTCAAAGTATGTGTTATTATGTAGTAAAATGATTATGAGAATAATTGATGCTTGATATGTGGTGTATGCATAACATGGTTTGGTGTCAATGTATGTCAAAGGATAGTTGACACATTACTTGATTTATAATCCACATTCGTGTAGAATGGGATGTACGACCACAATTTGGTGGGATTTGGGTGATGATCCACATTTGTGTGGAAGTAGGTATAAGTCCATACTCATATGGCAACAGGAGATGATCCACATGCGTGTGGAAGATGATGTAACGCCACCATGGAGTGGCATTGGTGATGATCCGCATTCGTGCAGAAGGATATTGATAAATGAAGAAAATTTAATAGATTAGAAGGAGTTTGGGGGAAAGACCCATTAAGTGATTTTATATTAATCAAAGTTGTAAAGTCACCAAGATAGGTTTGGGACTTATTTATATTGTCCATAAAGTATTATGGGATGCATTTTGTGGTAGAGTAATGATTGGAAATGAAATTGGGAGTTAAAACGGATTATAATGATTTTGGGTAGTTTTTGGGGAAAATCTGTTGGTGGAGTCTGGGACGCCACTGGGCGCATCCAGGACGTCACCTAAAACGCCACATGGAGTCCAGGACGCCACCAAGCCTCTGTAGACGCCACCCAAAACGCCACAGTGGAGTCTGGGATGCCACTGGGCTTTTCACAGACGCCACTCAGGACGCCACTTCATGTTGGAATGGTTATGAATGGGGAGGTTAAGGGGTTAACTAACTTAGTCCTTTTGGACTAACACTTGATTATTTGTGGTTGTTTCAGGTTAAATGTAGGCTCGACTACGAAGGTCATGATCGGGATGCGAAGGATCGAGCCAGGTTGATAGTAACAAACAAATGTTTTGTTTAAAAGGATTTTTGGATATCATTGTAAATGGTTAAGAGTATTTAATATTAACAAACAATTTTGTTTGGGAGTTGTGAATGTTTAAGGGGTACTTGGGTTATGTAATTAACTTAGAAAAAAAATATGGGACCTCTTTTGTAAATTCCGCAAATTTGATAAATGATATGTTTTGAGAAGTGGGGTGTCACAATACTTATCCTCCAAAATTTATGCTGAAACTATATGCTAATGCTTGAAACTATATGCTTGAAACTATGATTGTCTGCGAAATGCTAAGCTTGTATCTAATCATGGGCTATGTGATTGCTAAACGACTGCTAGAGCAGAGCTTGTACCCATGTATTGAGATACGTGAAAGCTAAACTATGACGATGCTAAGCTGTTATCTATATAAGAGACACATGATTGCTAAACGACTGCTAGAGCAGGGCTTGTGTCTGCTTATATGAGATATGTAAATGCTAAACTACTTGTGTGTGCACGGCTTGTGTCTATGTATGAGATACGTGATTGCCAAATGACTGCTAGAGCAGGGCTTGTATCTTCATATAGGAGACAAGTAATTGCTAAACTATTCGGATACTAAGCTTAATAATTCATGAGATACGTAATGGCTAAACGACTGCTAGAGCAGAGCTTGTATCTATCCATGGGCTACGTGATTGCTAAACGACTGCTAGAGCAGAGCTTGTACCCACACATGAGATTAGTGAAAGCTAAACTATGACATGTGAAACTATGATGCTTGTTAAACTTACATTAAAGCTAATTTGCATAAATGTTATAAACTTGTAAACTTTGAAGCAGTACACTAAAGCTATAACGGAGACTGGATTGAATGATGGGTTAAATGCTTAATTATTATTATTAACATCAATGTCCTATGTGGCTTAGTATGTGGTGGGACGGCGTCTGTGCGGGTTGTAGGCTCGACTCAGGGGTATGCCCTATATATAAGCATACCGAGCTGGATGATACAGGTGATGTTAATGAGATTAAGGTTTTATCGAAAGAGGTTTGCTAAAGCTATTTTTAAACTTATAAACTTTATGAGCTTACCAACCTTTGTGTTGAATTTGTTTTCTTACATGCTTTTTCAGGTGATGCATAGGTTTAAGCTAAGGCTTTGGATTGCATACTAGGCTGCCCAGATAGAGGACCTAGTAGATTTTTTGAAGCACACCTTTTGTTGTTAATACGAATCACTTTTGGATGTCTTGTACAGTTACAAGATAGAAAACATTTGATTCTTTTGATAGGTTTATCGAGTTAAATTACTGAACATTGACATTGTAATTTAACCTTGTAATCCTTGATTAATGCTTTATTGTGCTTTAACTATTCTTAACATTGATGCTATGTAAACAATCTGATCATTACGATTATCACCCATGATATCGCGCCCCGAGAACGTTCCGCCCGGCGGGGAACACGATCCGTCCCGCCGGCTCGGGGTGAGACAGAACAAACCGATTAAAAATCAATAAATCAGTTAAAAAACGAAAAAATCAATTCGAATAAACCAAATTCAAACTTATATATTGTTAATAAAAATAATAAATATATATCTAAATTCAGTTTAATCGGTCAACTAAAAAAACGAATTATAGAAAATGGAGAAAATAACCGAACCGAAACCCGAATTCCAAATTCGGAGAACCAGACCGAAAAACCGAATTCAAAACTCAGTTCATTTTTTTGGGTTACATACGGTTGGTTTTCAGTTTTAAAAAGTTTCCCTTTTTTTTTTAAACCTTAAATGATACATTTTTAACGTTTGTTAAATTGATGTAAATACTGAGATCTGTGAAAAAAATTTAAAAACATCGTTAAAACTATAACGAAGTTAAAAAGAACAATAAGACGTATATAATGATGCTACTTTTATATAAAAATAATATATTATAGAAAAGTTTTGAGTGTATTAAAAACGAGGGGATAAACTTAAACACAAAAGTAAATTGATTAAAATATATTAAATGGTAACACTTGTTAGCATCATATTGAATCTAACTTTTTCATATGCTATAAAATATTTTAAATTTCATTCAACATTAAAAAAATGAATAAGAACAAATGACATGATCTTATAAATTTGACTTTTTGATTAACTATTATATTATAGTTAATAAGTTATTACTCTATCAAAAGATTTTCATATGCTCTAATCACACATACATACATACATACATACATACATACATACATACATACATACATACATACATATCAAATCCAACTGACAATACATGATATGCCCTAAATAAAATCACAAAAGTCTATAACAAACATACGCATTATGAAGACATAATAGTCATTTCATCATAAAGAAATATGATCACAAAGAGCTAAGTTACTTTTAAAGAATTCTAGCGATCTATTATTCCCACCAAGAATTTGATTTAATAGCCACTTGCTCACAAGCCAAATTTATGATCATTATACAAACCACCAACAATGAAAAAAGACCAATAAAACTCCACAAATTACATAATATCTACACTCAAATGTCAACACAAACTAATTGCAGTTTCCATAATTAGAAATGTAAACAAAGCAACCCCAACATGATCATCATTATTTAGTCAACTTTTCTAATTACCATATTAATGATATGTTTAATTGTTTATAGAAGATTTAGCATTAATGTCTAATAAAATCAGTTGTCTTCCAATATTTAAGGTGATTTGTTTTTTAACTTTTTAACTTTTTCTAACGAAAAAACGGTTGTATATGGTATGTGTCATTTTTATTTAGACTAACATCGAGTATGAGCCCTTTTGTATATGGATTGGCATAAGAATTTGTTGGTTAAAAATGGTTAAGAAATGTCATTTTGATCGACGAAAAAGATTAAATGGTTATATGATTGCAAATCTAATTTATATAAGACCATGTGTAGTAATACGTGAAGTGTTGGGCAGAGGGGCCAGTCACGCCCCCTTAGCGCCCTCCCTCACTACACGGGAGCGTGACCGGGACGTTACCTGCACCGGCGTTAGGAGCATTACAAGTATTTCAACCTTTTGAAGGCTAAAAAAATAATATATTCCATCGTTGGAGAAGAAAAGAATTTTTTTTTAAATCACTATAAATTGACCATCAAACTCTTAAAACCATCATTCAACTCTCTAAAATAATCATTCATCTCTAAAATAACAATTCTTTTTTTTTAAAAAAAAAACCCAATTTACAATCCAAAAAAATTGAGTTGGAAAGAAGAAATTACGAGATCATGATCATCCAATTCGGACGAGGGAACATTCATGTTTTACGCCCCGTTCAAGCAACATTAACTTTCGTTGTAGCTAATATTGAAGAAAACTCTACGCAAGTGTAACAACGAAAAAAATAAACCATGATCGTAAAGGTGATAACAAACGTCTTGTTCAAGAATACTTTAATGAAAATCCAACTTACTGCGACAAGCAATTCTAACATCGTTTTCGAATGAGTCACAATTTATTTCTTCAGGTCGTTAGTGATATCGAAGAAAGTTTTCCGTATATTCAAAAAAAATTAGATGCAGACGGTGTGGTAGGTATCACACATCTACAAAAGTGTACAAGTGTTATTCGACAGTTGGCTAACGGCACATGTAGCGATTCTTGAGATGAATATTTATGGATGTTAAATAAAGTCTCATGAGATAGTCTTTACAACTTTTGTAAAGGTCTTATAACATTATTTTAGAGGACAAAGGAAAAGTTATTTGCCAAAATTATGAAAAGATCGATGTTCCAGTTAAAGAGGTGACACCGGATGAAAGAATTGAAAAAAACGCCGAGATCCAAATTAGGGAAATACATAACATACTTAAAGATGATTTGTTTGAACATATGTGGAAAAATAAATGAAAAAATATGTAGTAGTTTTTTTTTGTTTTTTAAAAGTATTTAAATTTATTTAAATGTTTTTTTTAATTTCTGTTGGGTCGGGTTATGTATCTCAACACAACACTTTCACAAGCAATCTCCCACTGAGCTTGATAGATGCGAAAGATTCTATCAACTCAACTTACTCACACTTGCAGAACAAATACAATACACAATAAAGTTTAATTCAAAGTCATATTATATTTCGTTCAATTGCAAAGTGGACAAGACTATACAGCTCAAGCACACCCCCGTACCTTGCTAGGTTACAAGTGAAGGATTATATACTAAGACCTACAGTTGTATCCTCGTAGGGATACACGGCTGGACAGAACCCTAGAAACAAATGTATGCTAAATCTAGTATCTGTTATGGTCTTGACAGGCCAAGTCATATTAATTACAATTAATACAAAAGACTCCATTAACTTTTACAATAGATACCTAAACAACAAAAGACATTAAATGCTTCATATCTTTGTAGATCTGACAAATCTTCTTTGCTGCTAACTAACATCTGAATGTCTTCTTTGTTTATCTGAATGTGAGAAAGCAGCTCTGATTATTTCTATAAGTGTCTGGAATCTTTGTCAGAGAAAGTCTTCGGAAATCTTTGTCTTGGAAACCACTGATGATCGTTCGGAAGCACTGATCGTTTTGAACTTCTATGTACTGAGGAGGAATTAGGAAGCTTCAGGTTCTTTTATGGCTTTTAGAAGAAGAGAATTATCCTTCGGAAGCATTAGTTCTTCCGAAGGTTAATTCTTCTCTTCCAAAGGTTGTTTGTCTTCTGAAAGTCCAAGACTAGATCAAGAGATGTTTGGGTGAGCGTCAGTGTTAATGGTCCTTACAGTCTCCCCCTATGCTGATGCTACAAAAATTATATCTTTCATTTCTCAAGTTTTCAGCTCTTCTCTTGAGAAGTCTTGGTGTGATCCTTCCTTTAGAATGATTATCTGGATTGAGTAGAGGCAGGTTTTTCAGATCAAAGATGTATGGAGCAGGAAGAGCACAAATCTCATACTCCTGGAGCTTCACGATATTCCCATTGCAGTATTTTAATACAAATTTCTTCTCCAGGGATGAGTAGCTCCATTCAACAACAGGAAAATACACACTCTCGGCATTTCCTCATGTCTTTTTCTTCTGGCCATGGTGTTTCTTCTTTTGAACGGTCCATGCCTTCTGTAAGGGATGATCTGACCTGAGCGTTGACTCTCTTCTTCCTGTTCCTCCTGCTCTCTCTCATCCTCCTTAGCTTCAGTAGCTTCTAGAGTGACTTCTACTACCACAGAAGAGTTACTTCTGCTTCATGAGGACCAACTATTGCTTCAGTGGAAGCCACTGCTGCTTCCGTGGAAGCCACTGCTTCCTGTTCTTCTCTCCTTTCTTCCATCCTTGATTGTTCCTCAGGATCAGTGGTTTGTTGCTTCGTGTGACTTCTTTTGATTCCGATCACTGAGGATATGGGAATCTTATCATATGAAGGACTCGATGGAGGAGAGGGACTCTCCTGCTTTGGGAAGAATTCCTTTGTTGATGCATCACACATTACTTCCAAACTCTCTCTGAGTGCTGCATCAAGGAGAGGTCTCTCAATGATTATTCTTCCCAGAAAGCTTCCCTGGAGGCCTAGGTTTAGAGCCTCATGTTGTGCCTGGATCTGCTCCACTGAAGGTAATTCTCCCTGGCTATCTTGCTTTTGATGTCTCTTATGTGTAGATCCATGGTGGAGTTCTTCATAGGAGCAAGCTGCCTCTTTGAGAAGTTGTACTTCAAAAGGAACTGCTTCATCTTCTCTCGATTGGCATCTTCCCTTTGTTTTTTCTTGGAAGATGCGGCAGCTTTGGATGCAGCAACAACCTGTTCAAGCTGCTGCCCCCTGTTCAATTTAGCAACCATCTCAGGTACCTACCAGAGTAGTACCTTGTCAATATCAAACCCCTTCTCCTGGAGGAGACCAGAGAGTCGTAGAATCCCTCCATCCAGGGAAGTAACTGGTCGGCCCTTTTTCATGACTGGCCTCCTCTCCTCCTGTGCAGCTTCCTCCTTTTGGGTCAGTTTCCTTTTGCCTTAATCCATTGTGTTTAAACCAAAGGAGATAGATCATGTGGCCTCACTAGTTGTTTTATCGGCGAAAAGTTCATTTGAGGAGGATACCTCAACTATGACTCGGCCGTCGGAAGCATCTGCAGCTTCGGAGTTAACCTTAGCATTCACCGCCTCTTCCGGTCGACCAACCACATTGGACGGTTCCTTAGTGGTGCCCTCCAAGAGCTTAGGATTTTAGGAGAGGTCTTCATCAGCCATTGTCCCAAGAGAGGACATGGGTTCCTCAGCTGTTGTCCCAAGAGGGGACATCGGTTCCTTAGCTGTTGTCCCAAGAGGGACATAGGTTCCATGGAGATAGAGGTTGTTGCTTGAGTAGGGTCCTCCATGGTAACCTTGGATGTGGTCCCAGAAGGGGACGTAGTCTCAGAAGGAGACTTTTGAATTTCAATAGGGGATTTGGGCTCCATGGACATATGATTTTGTTCTCTCTCCAAGGATGCCCCTGCAACATTAGAAGAGGAGAAGGAAGGAGAGTTGGACTTGTGGAAGTAAGTGCTCAAGAACTCATCCCATTCCCTATCTAAGTTAGTTAGGAATGGAGTGGATTCTTGAGCCACTTCCGCATCTCCTTCTGTTGGAGATGGAGCAGCTTCCTCTTCTCCTTCTGCTGGAGACAGTGATCCCATACATTGTTATTTCTCCCCATTTTTGGTAGCATCACGGGAAAAGAGGGACACCGGGCTGGGATCAGGATGGAGGGGAGCAGACAATGGGTGGTCTGCGCTGATGATCCAAGATGGTTGCCTCTTTCTCTTGGACCTGCAGCCCAAGGTAGCGACCTCATCTTCCTGGTCACTTACCTTGGCTAGTAGGGTGGAGACTGTGACCGTCAATTCCTGAATAGTGGGGCCCTTATTCACCAAAGTGGAGTCCTTGGGCAATGGAGTCCTGAGCCTTGCTCCTGCACCTCTATCACCAGATGTGGTTTCTTGGCACCATGGATTCCTCTCATTGAAGATGACCTCAAAGATGTCATCGGCAATGTGAGTTGCCATAGAGGAGGTCCTATTCCGTTACCACTATCCTGATGAATTAGAGATGGTTCATCAGTAGTGGCAGCCTCCACTGTATTAACCCCTTCAACACTGCTGGGGTTAACCTCTGTTGTTGTAAGCTCTAGGTCGGGGAACCTCTCTTGCAACTCTGTCACCACTCTCAATAGAGTTTGAGAAGTGGGAGAAAGTGGGTCATACAGAGTAGCCGAGGAGGTACCTTGAGCTTGGGTATCTAGATGAGTGGGGGGTTGTGATGGGGTAGATAGACCTACGGACCTGGGAGACAGTCCTTGTTCTAGAGGAGCTACTTTTGAAGAAGCGGGCTCTTGTATAGTGGCATCCCTTTGGATATTCTCATGTATGTATGGTGACATACACTTAGGGCTGTTGGACGGGTGAAGGGTAGCCAATGGATCCAGAGGAAGATCCAATGGTAAAGTAGTAGGTGTGGTTTGCACCTTAGGCAGGACTTGGCCCTTACCAGGTCGCTTTGCCGTTTTCTTTTAGAAAACTGTTCAGGGTTTCATTTGCGTTTGTAGGTGACTTTTGTGAAGTGGGATGTTGGATTGGAAGGTGTGGGTTCAGCATCTGTTGGGTTGATAGAGCTGTCACCTTCAGGAGCAAGTGGCTCCATGGACGGAAGAAGAGGAGTGATAGTTCCAGAGAACTATGCACTCGTCTTCTTTAAATGCACAAAAACCTTGGCTGTAACCAACGGTACTTTGTAAATGTTCCCAGTTAGTGAGAGCGAAGAGAGCAACTCACCATTAAATATTTATAGCAAAACCAGGGATACATACAAAATTTCTTTGGTGACGACAGATTGTCCACCAAGTTATCGAAAACAAAAGATAAAAAGTTGAACAAGTGATTAGAGATCAGCCCATGAATAGCCGAAGCCAAATCAGAAGGAATTTGATCCCAACCACCGGTTTTATTTGAAAGACAGTGTAAAAACACATGTAGGAGGTAATTGTAATTATAGGATACTCTGCCCTTCAAATAATTAGTTGAAGGAAGAGGAACTTTGTACCCCATTGACCAAAAAAGTCATTGCTACCTCATCCCTTGTGTAAGAAACACTGCGCTCGACATCATTGAGGATAAGATGTCGAAAGACAGTTTCTACAGAAACGGAAATTGGATGAGTGTCAACGGTAGCCGAGAGAGATCTACCAGTTGGAGAATCAACAATAGAACACGAACCCCAAAACTGTTGGTGATGAGATTCGTACACCACGGGGTTGATTGTTAATGTCGTAAAATACCTGCTCCGTCTGAGGAACGAGATGATCGGAGCGAAGTCGGCATCATGATCAACGGACAATTCTGCGACAAGGTTGTGAGCAGGTTTGAATGCAAGGAGAGCCGTTTGAAGATTGACGGTTAGGGTTTAGTTCGCAGAAAACTGACAATTTAGGAAGAAGTAAGTGAGAATTTGAATGGGCAGGAGACCTTTTATACCTTCGTATGTCAGCATTTAATATAATGACACATTAAATTTTTGTGATCCAGAGTTACAGAAGATTAAAAGGTCTTCTGTGACAGTTGTGTAGCACAATTAACTTCGGAAGATGAAAGAGATTCTTCCGAGAATAAAAGAGAAATTTGTCGTGTAGTATCGATAGAGAACAAGCCTGTGCAACAGAAAAGTGTATGCTTTGGAACAAGTTCTTCTGGTGAAGAGAAGTAGTCAGAAGGAAATGTATTCAGAAGCAAAGAATTTATATCGGAAGAGAAATACTTGCATAAGAATAGATATCTTAAGAAGTGTGACTTCTTCCGAATTAAGGATTAACTAACACTTCCGAAGACTTAACATTTCTTCTGATGAGTAAATACTATTCAGAAGATAAGTTAAGTTTATCTTCCGAAGGATTATTTAAACCTTAATACTAATTCATTTATTCAAAATTGATCATACCAATAGCTGTGATTAAATACCTGAATCTTCATTCATCAAAAGCTTTGGTGAAAATATCAGCAAGATTATGTTCAGTATCAACTTTGACTAGATGAATTAACTTCTTCTTTGCACAATCTCTTATGAAGTAATATCTGATGTCAATGTGCTTAGTCTATGAATGCTTGACAGGATTATTTGTGATGGAGATTGCACTGGAGTTGTCTATTTGTATAGAAGTATTGGAAAGTTCTACTCCATAATCTTTCATTTGATTTTGAATCCAAATAACTTGAGCGCAGCAACTAGAGGCAGCAATGTATTCTGCTTCTGCAGTAAAAGTGAAAACACATGTCTACTTCTTACATTGCCATGAAACTATTCTAGATCGAAGAAACTGACATCCTCCTGATGTGGATTTCTTGCTAATTTTACAACCTCCATAATCACTGTCAGTATAAGCCATAAACTGAAAATCTGCATTCCTAGGATACCACAATCCTAAACTGTGTGATCCTTTGAGATATCTTAAGATTCTTTTCACAGCGACATATGTGAACTTTTGGGATTGGCCTGAAATCTTGCATATAGACAAGTTGCAAACATGATATCAAGCCTGCTTGCTGTGACATACATCAAAGAGCCAATCATAGCTCAGTACTGGTGCTGATCAACATCCTCCCCCTCAAGGTCTGGTGCTAAGGATGTTTTTTTGGACATTGGAGTCCCTAGAGCTTTGCAGTCAGTAAAGTTAACCTTTCAAAAATGTCCTTGACATATTTTGATTGGTTAATGAATATCCCTGTAGGATTTTGCTTCGCCTGAAGTCCAAGAAAGAATGTAAGCTCTCCCATTGAGGTCATTACAAATTTGGACTTCATTAGTGCTTCAAAATCGTTGCAGAGAGATTCATTAGTGGAACCAAAAATAATATTATCAACATAAATCTGAACAAGCATAATATGTTGATTGGATTTATTGAAGAAAAGAGTTTTGTCAATGGTTCCCCTCTTGAAGTTGTTTGAAAGCAGAAATGAGGATAAAGTTTCATACCATTTTCTTGGAGCTTGATGCTGCCCATATAGAGCTTTATCAAGCTTACAGACATGATCAGGAAACTTTGGATCCTCAAATCCAGGTGGTTGACAAACATACACTTCTTCATCAATTTTCCCATAGAGGAAGGAACTTTTAACATCCATTTGAAAAACCTTTAAGTTCTTTGCAGCTGTAAATGGTAAGAATATTATGAAGGCCTCAATTCTTGCAACTGGAGCAAAAACTTCATCATAATCAATTCCTTCCTCTTGTGTGTATCCCTGCACCACCAATCTTGCCTTGTTCTTAATAACTGCACCCTTGTCATCCTTCTTATTTCGGAACACCCACTTGGTTTCGATGACATACTTTCCCTTAGGTAGATGGCAGACTTTCCAAACTCCTTGCCTTTCAAATTGATGGAGTTCCTGTCACACCCCCAATTTCCCACTCGTGGCGTATGTCCACGTGGATGTGACGTGTCCAGAATCACAGCTCAAGGTCATATAGAACACCTCTATATGCGTTTACAAATCCAAGTTTGACACATACACTTGATAAAATAGTTTGCAGCGGAAATAAAGTAGTATTGCAGCGGAATAAATAAGTCATAACATGCAGCGGAAAATGATCGTTTACACAGCGGAAATTGTAGGTAGTTTAATACAACAACGTTTTAAATAAAATAAAGTCAAATTGTTTTCAAAAGACACGAAAACAAATGCATGTGGGGCCCTATGCTCATGTCCCCTATGTGCTTTCCTGCTCCACGAGCCTGTCATGCTAGTTACCTGAGAATACAAGTTTAAAAACAAGTGTCAACACGATGGTTGGTGAGTTCACAGGTTTTGATATACATATAGTAATAAAAGTGTGTCATGCTGTTTATCAAATGTTAGTACCGAGCCCTAGGCCCAAAGTGTCAGTGCGTCACTACCGAACTAGACTTGTTTGTCCTTGCCTCCGCTATGCCTCGTATACATAGCAAGTTAGGTCAGAATTTGCACGGGTTATGACACTCAGTCAACATGGTGCCCCGTGGGGTTAGTCATTCCCTAATGGATCCATCCAAATCTACCACGTTGTTTGTACATTAACGGTAAGACTTTGTGAGGGCTTGTAACGAGTTCAACACTTAATGTTTGTCCAATAAACCAGCATACACAAAAATGTTTGTAAAAGCAATAATGTTTGACTCGATGCAACTAGTATTCTCCCCCTATTTAAAAGCGTTTGAAAAGAGTAAAGAGGGGCCGTAAACTCACCTTAGTGAAACGAATGTATGTAAGCGTAAGCTCCCGAGTTGTCGTGTAGCACGTCGGTCACCGGCAACCTATATCGTAGATCGTACGTGAGTTCGTGTAAGTGACCGTGCTAATGTTAGTGCTCGTGTTTGTGTCCAACAACCCTTGGTTGTTCATGTTTGTCCGTGTCGGTCCACAATGACCGTGTTTGCTCGTGTTGGTCCACATTGACCGTGTTTGACCATGTTTGACCGAAGTTGACCGTGTTTGACCAAAGTTGACCGTGTTTGACCAAAGTTGACCGTGTCAAGTCAACGACCCGTTGGTGAACCGTGTGACGGTTTGTGACTCGTGTAGCAATCGTGTAAGTGTTTGTCGTGTGCAAAACGCGTAGGTTGCGTTTATGGACAACTTACTATTTATAGTAAGTTTCCATTTTTAGAAAGTTCACAAAGCATGACGGTTTTATAGTTCTAGCATGTTCAATACTCCTACGGGATCATGTTAACACATAGCACATCATCATACGGATTCACATAAGTCGTTTACAACATGTTAGTGCACAAAAGTTTCCTAAAATGGAAAGTTTCCATTTTTAGCATACGTGACATCGGAAACCATCTAACTTAGCATCTAAACATCATATTATATCATATTAAGCCATTTAGCAAGCTCAAATCATTCAACACGTTGACGAATCGGTTTTTGTAAAAATAAAGTTACTAAATATAGTAACTTTGTGGTTTTGCATAGAAATAGCCATTGAAACATTTCTAAACCAATTTTCATATCACCAATCATCTTAATAACCAATCTAGCATCATCTAATTATACCAATATAGTCCAAATCATCATTTATCAATATTTCATTGATAAAAGTTACTAAATATAGTAACTATGTCAAAATGACCATATACATTACCAAAACTACATTCTAACAAATCAAATCATCATATTATCATCCTAATAGCAAATCCACATACTTGCATGTTCATGAATTCATCTCCAACAATCATTTTGTAAATAAAAGTTACTAATAATGGAAAGATTACTAAAAATCAACATTTTGATCATTTTAAACAAATCCAACCATGAGTAATCCTTCTAACATTATCAATAAGCATATCAACATACTCAAGATCATTCCTATCATCATGGATCATGCATGCATGGCCATCATTCAACACTTTATGAACAAAACATGAAATCTATACATACACAACATCTTGTATCATCATAAGATGCATTCTAATCATCTTAGATCATCAAGAATCATAGTGAAATCATCAAACCCAGAAGTTAAACTCGTGCATGTGTGTCCATGGTGTTTGCATGTGAGTATAATGCCTTGCATGTGTGTGTAATGGTGGTTTTAAGCCACAAGGGATGTCAAGACTACCTTTCAAAGCTTCAAACTCTTGAGATGATGATGAGAACAGCTCTCCAACCTCCTGGTTCGTGGTTTTCAGCTGAAACAAGAAGATGGTGGTGGTGGATAATGATCTAGAAGCCTTTCTTCAAGGTTACCAAGCTTCAATCCTCAAGTGTAGAGCTTCAAGGAGTCCTTCAATGGCTTCCTTGATGTCAAATCTGGTGATTACAGCTGATAATGGTCGAGATATGGCGTGTTCAGTCGAGTATTATGATTAGGAGAGATAGATTAGGCATAATTGTCTTGGTTAAATAAAGATTCTGCGAACTGGGTCTCGTCGCGTAGCGCGACAAGTATAAGAGAATCTCTCGCGTAGCGCGAGGGAGTCCCGCGTTCGAATTTCCCCCGCCCATTGTCGCGTAGCGCGACAGTGTCCTTGTGGGCCGTCGCGTAGCGCGACAGATCCCTTAGTGAGCCCAATAGGCCCATTTTCATTGGGTTGATCCGTTCGTTGCCGTTTTCACGTTTACGAACTACCGTTTGGCCTCGCTTGAACTTCTAAGTTCAATGTGTGAATGTTTCGTGAGGTTTCGAGTGTTGTGCTACACAATGTGCTAGACGTTCACCAACGTTCGTGTGTTTTGACACGTGTGTGCTGTTTCTCGATAATTTCTCGAATTATCTAGTCATGTGTCAGTGTTTGTACTGTCGTGCCACGTGTCACACTAAATTAATCTAATTCTAGTGCCACGTGTACATAATGCATTTAAATAAACATTTAAATAAATAAGGTGCTGACCTGGAAATTACGGGGTGTCACATCCTCCCCATGTTAGAAAGAATTTCGTCCCGAAATTCAACTTGCGTTGTCAGCGTTTGTCCGTTCCGCGAACAGGTGTGGGTACTTTTGTTTCATCTGGTCTTCACGTTCCCACGTGAATTCCGGTCCTCGTCGCGAATTCCATCGTACTTTCACAATCGGGATTTTACTGAGTTTGAGCTTCTTGGTTTCCCGATCCATAATCTCCACCGGTTCTTCAACAAAGTTCAATTGTTCGTCGATTTGTATTTCCTCGAGAGGAATAACAAGTGTTTCATCTGATAGGCACTTCTTGAGGTTCGAGATGTGGAATACGTTGTGTACGCTGCTCAGTTCAACTGGCAGGTTTAGTTCGTAGGCTACAGGGCCTATTCGTTTTGTAATCTCGAACGGTCCAATGTAACGAGGGTTCAACTTTCCTCGTTTGCCAAACCGAATGACACCTTTCCAGGGCGAGACCTTGAGTAACACTCTGTCCCCCACCTGGAACTCCAACGGTTTGCGTCGCTTGTCGGCATAGCTTTTCTGTCTGTCCCGAGCTGCTGCCATTCGTTTGCGTATTTGCACGATCTTCTCAGTTGTCTCGTGCACCAGTTCTGGACCAGTCAGTTGGCTGTCTCCAACTTCCGCCCAGCAGATGGGTGATCGACACTTACGTCCGTAAAGTGCCTCGAATGGTGCAGCTTGAATGCTAGTGTGGTAGCTATTGTTATATGAGAACTCCACTAACGGTAGATGAGATTCCCAGCTACTACCAAAGTCAATGACACATGCCCGGAGCATGTCTTCCAGTGTCTGTATCGTTCGCTCACTTTGCCCGTCCGTCTGCGGGTGGTAAGCAGTACTCATGTCCAATCTCGTGCCCAAAGCCTTATGCAAGGACTTCCAGAAATGCGACGTGAATCGACTGTCGCGATCAGATATGATGGAGATTGGCACTCCATGTCGAGTGACCACTTCCTTCAAATAAATCCGAGTGAGTTTGTCTAGCTTGTCAGTCTCTTTAATGGGTAGGAAATGAGCAGACTTCGTCAGTCGGTCTACGATAACCCAGATGGTATCGCAACCACTTGCCGTCTTAGGCAGTTTAGTTATGAAGTCCATGGAAATTTGCTCCCATTTCCACATTGGTAATTCCGGTTGTTGAAGTAACCCTGATGGCTTCTGGTACTCAACTTTGACTTTTGAGCACGTTAGGCATTTACTCACGTATGTTGCTATCTCCGCTTTCATGTTTGGCCACCAATAGGTTGTCTTCAAATCGTGATACATCTTATCAGAGCCTGGGTGTATGGAATACCGGCTCTTGTGAGCTTCATCCATCACTACTTCTCTCAATCCTCCGTAACGTGGAATCCAGATTCGATCCATTAAGTAGTAAGCTCCGTCGTCTTTTGCCTTTATTTGCTTATCCATGCCACGCATGGCTTCAAGAGTGAGGTTTTCAGTTTTCAGAGCTTCCTGTTGTGCTATCCGAATTTGATTCGGCAGTTCGGAATGGATCGTAAGTTGTAGTGCGCGCACGCGTTTTGTTGTTTCTTTTCGGCTCAACGCGTCGGCCACTACGTTGGCTTTACCGGGATGATACTTGATGGCGCAATCATAATCACCTATGAGTTCAACCCATCTTCGTTGTCTCATGTTCAACTCTTTCTGGTCGAAGATGTGTTGTAGGCTCTTATGATCGGTAAAGATTGTACATTTCGTGCCGTACAAGTAGTGTCGCCAGATCTTCAAGGCAAACACCACGGCTCCCAACTCAAGGTCATGAGTCGTGTAGTTCTTCTCATGCACCTTCAGTTGACGTGAAGCGTATGCTATCACTTTCTCGCGTTGCATCAGCACGCAACCGAGTCCTTGTTTCGAAGCGTCGCAATACACCACGAAGTCATCACATCCTTCCGGTAGGGATAGGATGGGTGCAGTGCATAGTTTCTGTTTCAACAGGTTGAAAGCAGCTTCTTGTTTGTCTCCCCAATCGAACTTTTTGTCTTTATGGGTCAGGGATGTCAGTGATTGAGCGATCTTCGAGAATCCTTCAATGAATCTTCGGTAGTACCCGGCCAGACCTAGGAATTGTCGCACCTCAGTTGGAGTCTTGGGTGCTTCCCAGTTCTTAATGGCTTCGATCTTAGCTGGGTCTACGTGAATTCCCTGCTCATTAACCACGTGTCCAAGGAATTGGACTTCGCGAATCCAAAAGTCGCATTTTGAAAATTTCGCGTACAGTTGTTCTTTCTTCAGTAGTTCCAAGACTAACCTTAGATGTTCGGCATGCTCCTCCCGATCCTTTGAATAAATCAGGATGTCGTCGATGAACACTATCACGAATTTGTCCAGGTAAGGTTTACACACTCTATTCATGAGATCCATGAATACGGCTGGTGCGTTGGTCAGTCCAAAGGGCATAACCAAGAATTCGTAGTGTCCGTATCGGGTTCTAAAGGCAGTCTTAGGGATATCGTTTTCCTGTATCCTTAGTTGGTGGTAACCCGATCTTAAATCGATCTTCGAATAGTAGCTTGACCCTTGCAACTGGTCAAACAGATCGTCTATTCGCGGTAAGGGATATCGATTCTTGATCGTCACCTTGTTCAGCTCTCTGTAGTCGATACACATACGGAATGATCCGTCTTTCTTCTTTACGAACAAGACCGGTGCTCCCCAAGGTGAGAAGCTCGGTCTGATGAATCCCTTGTCTAACAGCTCTTGTAACTGGTTAGACAGTTCCTGCATCTCCGTTGGTGCTAGTCGGTATGGAGCCTTAGCAATCGGTGCCGCTCCTGGTGTAAGGTCTATCTGAAACTCGACTTGTCGTTTCGGAGGTAGTCCAGGTAGGTCTTCGGGAAACACTTCGGGAAAATCGCGGACTACGGCGATGTCCTCAATCTTCCTCTCTTTCTTGGGTTGTTCTGCGATGTGGGCTAGTATGGCAGTGTATCCCTTTTGCAGGTACTTGTTCGCCTTCATGCATGACATGATGTTCAGAGGTACTCCCCGTCTTTCCCCCTGAATCGAGATCTGTTCTCCGTTCTGCAACGTCACTCGTACGATCTTCTCGTTGCATACGATCTCGGCCTGGTTAGTGGATAACCAATCCATTCCTACGACTACATCAAAGCTTCCGAGAGTCACCGGCATCAAATCGATTTCGAGTTCGTGATTCGCCAAAACCATGACGCATCCTCGGAAGATGTGTTGTGTTTCAATCAGTTTGCCGTCAGCTAACTCTACAGTATACTTGTAGTCTAGTGGCGTTGGGGTAATATCTAGTAATTTGCTAAACTCACTAGATATAAAGCTCCTATCGGCACCGGTATCAAATAATATGCTAGCATAGACATTATTTAAAAGAAACGTACCGGTTACGATGTTTGGGTCATCCTTGGCTTCTCCCGAGCCAATCACAAATGCTCTTCCTTTGGCCGCTCCTCCTCCGGCCTTCTTCAATTGAGGGCAATCCCTCCTCATGTGGCCTGGTTTTCCACATTCATAACACCCTCTGGAGGTGTTCTGGTTGTTGTTCTGGTTGTGGTTAGGGTTGTTGTTACTGGGAAATTTGGATCTGCAGTCTTTGGCCATGTGGCCATGTCGTCCACACTTCAAGCAACGATATCGTTCGCATTGCCCGAAGTGGTGATAAGAGCATCGGTTACACAAGGGGTATTTCCCTTGGTACACACCCTTCCCCTTGTCGTCGGGTTGGGTGGCAGTAAAGGCTCTGGCTGGTGCAGATCTTTGTTGTTGTTGAGGTTGATGAGATTGGTGGTGGCTGGGTTCCCACTTCCTCTTCTGGCCTTCTTGAGGCTTCACATGCTCGCCTCGTTTTGGTAGCTTGCCCTGAGCTACAGCTTGGTCAGTCAGTTTATGAGCCAGCCTGATCAGAGGTTGGATAGTGGTGAGGTCAGACGCAGTCACCATGCTCTGAATTTGCTCGGGCAGCCCACTGATGAACTGCTCGATTTTCTTGTACTCCGGCGTCACCATAGCCGGACATAGCTTACACAGCTCATGGAATCGAGTACAGTATTGCTCGATCTCAGAGCCCACCATCTTCAGTACCCAGAACTCAGCCTCTAGCTTTCTGATCTCATCACGAGGACAGTATTCCTCTTGCAGTAGTCGGGTGAAATCAGCCCATGGCATGGAGTTGGCACCGTCCAACCCCAGGGTTTGTACATGGGTATTCCACCATGTGAGTGCTGGTCCTTCCAGTGTACCAGTTGCGAACTTCACCCGGTTCTCTTCAGTACATTCGCACATGGCGAATACAGACTCCACTTTCTCCACCCAGCGGAGCATTCCCACGGCTCCCTCAGTCCCCTTGAATTTGTGTGGGTGGCAGTTCAGGAAGGATTTAAAAGAACATCCTTTGTTGTTGTTGCCTTGTGATCCTGTCAGTCAGAAACCAATGTCGTAGGTCAGAGCGTGTTAGCTATACTATGTTAGTCATGTTAGGCGAGGGTTAGTACCGTTGTTCGAGCCACTGGTTTCACTAGCAAGGCGGTGTGCCTCGTGCTCTGCCAGTATCTTGTTAACCCGTCTGTCAACCATCATCTTAATGACGGCTGCGTCCAGTGTTCGTCTAGGAGGGCGTGCATGTGGTCCTCTTCCCGCCATAGATATTTTCTATACGGAAGGGATAGAATGTTAGTAAGTCAGAATGTTAGTCAGATGTTGTGTCGGAAGTCAGATCATATGTCATGTTAGTTGTCAAGTCAAAGCAATCATGGTCAATATGTAATAAGTAAGACAAAACATAATTCTCATTAATAATAAGTTGGAAGTACAATAATTTCAAAAGGAAATACATAATAAGTTCTTCGAGCACATCCCGCTCGTCTAGGCTAAAATAAAGAAAGTACAAAATACAACAGTCCACTAGTCAGAATCCATGGAAACATGCGAAATATCGCTAGCAGCGTCCCCGTCTTCTTCATCCTCCTCCGGATCCTCATTAGGATCCTCATCAAGGTCCTCATCTTCGAGGTCCTCGGCCTCGAACTCGGGACCATCATCCTGTGGTGGTTCCTCGATGAACTGTGCAGCCCATGCATTAAGCATGGCATCACTGGCCTGCACCATGGCCTGAGTCTCGGTGATGTCCGTCCGATTCTCGGTTATACGCACGTCGTGTTCCTGCACGACATCGACGACCTGTCCATGCTCGGTCAGTAGTTGGGACATTTGGAGTCGTAGGGCCTCCATCTGGGCTTCCAATCTGTTGTTGCGCTCCTCCAGTCTCTCGTTCTGCCTCTCCAATCGATCGCTCTTCTCGCGAAGAACTCGGACCTCGTCTGTTAGCTCCCTACCCCTCCAGACTTCCCGTCGTGTGCAAGCAACATGTGCCGCGAAGGCCTGCTCTATCGGCACTCCGAACGGTGGTAGTCGGTGTCCTGGAGTGGTGTCGCCGGGATATCGATATGGAGGTACTCTCTCCTCGACGATCCAACTCTGAAGTATGGTGGGAAGCCATCCCCAATATCTGGCCCGTGCTGCGTCCCTCGCTCGCCGGTCCATCTCGGCGTCCACCTGTGCCACTATATCGTGGACTCGTCGGCGGCTCTCTGCCACCATGTCGTCAGTGGTCGGGTGTCGGTCTGCGTTCCTGCCGGTACTGTCATTGTTGGCCATCCTGTAAGTTTTAAGTTAGTAAGCAATAGTTCAATATAAGCAAAAAAAAACATCATCAATGTGCAAGTTCTACGTGTAGTGTCTAAAGTTTGAGCAATGGCTATAGTCTAAGCTTACTACATGCAAACCTAGTTCCCTATAACCAAGGCTCTGATACCAGTCTGTCACACCCCCAATTTCCCACTCGTGGCGTATGTCCACGTGGATGTGACGTGTCCAGAATCACAGCTCAAGGTCATATAGAACACCTCTATATGCGTTTACAAATCCAAGTTTGACACATACACTTGATAAAATAGTTTGCAGCGGAAATAAAGTAGTATTGCAGCGGAATAAATAAGTCATAACATGCAGCGGAAAATGATCGTTTACACAGCGGAAATTGTAGGTAGTTTAATACAACAACGTTTTAAATAAAATAAAGTCAAATTGTTTTCAAAAGACACGAAAACAAATGCATGTGGGGCCCTATGCTCATGTCCCCTATGTGCTTTCCTGCTCCACGAGCCTGTCATGCTAGTTACCTGAGAATACAAGTTTAAAAACAAGTGTCAACACGATGGTTGGTGAGTTCACAGGTTTTGATATACATATAGTAATAAAAGTGTGTCA
The DNA here is from genome assembly GCA_009363875.1 of Mikania micrantha. Classification (NCBI taxonomy): domain Eukaryota; kingdom Viridiplantae; phylum Streptophyta; class Magnoliopsida; order Asterales; family Asteraceae; genus Mikania; species Mikania micrantha. The sequence continues at coordinate 2,516,850 of CM018684.1, forward strand.
TGCTGTTTATCAAATGTTAGTACCGAGCCCTAGGCCCAAAGTGTCAGTGCGTCACTACCGAACTAGACTTGTTTGTCCTTGCCTCCGCTATGCCTCGTATACATAGCAAGTTAGGTCAGAATTTGCACGGGTTATGACACTCAGTCAACATGGTGCCCCGTGGGGTTAGTCATTCCCTAATGGATCCATCCAAATCTACCACGTTGTTTGTACATTAACGGTAAGACTTTGTGAGGGCTTGTAACGAGTTCAACACTTAATGTTTGTCCAATAAACCAGCATACACAAAAATGTTTGTAAAAGCAATAATGTTTGACTCGATGCAACTAGTATTCTCCCCCTATTTAAAAGCGTTTGAAAAGAGTAAAGAGGGGCCGTAAACTCACCTTAGTGAAACGAATGTATGTAAGCGTAAGCTCCCGAGTTGTCGTGTAGCACGTCGGTCACCGGCAACCTATATCGTAGATCGTACGTGAGTTCGTGTAAGTGACCGTGCTAATGTTAGTGCTCGTGTTTGTGTCCAACAACCCTTGGTTGTTCATGTTTGTCCGTGTCGGTCCACAATGACCGTGTTTGCTCGTGTTGGTCCACATTGACCGTGTTTGACCATGTTTGACCGAAGTTGACCGTGTTTGACCAAAGTTGACCGTGTTTGACCAAAGTTGACCGTGTCAAGTCAACGACCCGTTGGTGAACCGTGTGACGGTTTGTGACTCGTGTAGCAATCGTGTAAGTGTTTGTCGTGTGCAAAACGCGTAGGTTGCGTTTATGGACAACTTACTATTTATAGTAAGTTTCCATTTTTAGAAAGTTCACAAAGCATGACGGTTTTATAGTTCTAGCATGTTCAATACTCCTACGGGATCATGTTAACACATAGCACATCATCATACGGATTCACATAAGTCGTTTACAACATGTTAGTGCACAAAAGTTTCCTAAAATGGAAAGTTTCCATTTTTAGCATACGTGACATCGGAAACCATCTAACTTAGCATCTAAACATCATATTATATCATATTAAGCCATTTAGCAAGCTCAAATCATTCAACACGTTGACGAATCGGTTTTTGTAAAAATAAAGTTACTAAATATAGTAACTTTGTGGTTTTGCATAGAAATAGCCATTGAAACATTTCTAAACCAATTTTCATATCACCAATCATCTTAATAACCAATCTAGCATCATCTAATTATACCAATATAGTCCAAATCATCATTTATCAATATTTCATTGATAAAAGTTACTAAATATAGTAACTATGTCAAAATGACCATATACATTACCAAAACTACATTCTAACAAATCAAATCATCATATTATCATCCTAATAGCAAATCCACATACTTGCATGTTCATGAATTCATCTCCAACAATCATTTTGTAAATAAAAGTTACTAATAATGGAAAGATTACTAAAAATCAACATTTTGATCATTTTAAACAAATCCAACCATGAGTAATCCTTCTAACATTATCAATAAGCATATCAACATACTCAAGATCATTCCTATCATCATGGATCATGCATGCATGGCCATCATTCAACACTTTATGAACAAAACATGAAATCTATACATACACAACATCTTGTATCATCATAAGATGCATTCTAATCATCTTAGATCATCAAGAATCATAGTGAAATCATCAAACCCAGAAGTTAAACTCGTGCATGTGTGTCCATGGTGTTTGCATGTGAGTATAATGCCTTGCATGTGTGTGTAATGGTGGTTTTAAGCCACAAGGGATGTCAAGACTACCTTTCAAAGCTTCAAACTCTTGAGATGATGATGAGAACAGCTCTCCAACCTCCTGGTTCGTGGTTTTCAGCTGAAACAAGAAGATGGTGGTGGTGGATAATGATCTAGAAGCCTTTCTTCAAGGTTACCAAGCTTCAATCCTCAAGTGTAGAGCTTCAAGGAGTCCTTCAATGGCTTCCTTGATGTCAAATCTGGTGATTACAGCTGATAATGGTCGAGATATGGCGTGTTCAGTCGAGTATTATGATTAGGAGAGATAGATTAGGCATAATTGTCTTGGTTAAATAAAGATTCTGCGAACTGGGTCTCGTCGCGTAGCGCGACAAGTATAAGAGAATCTCTCGCGTAGCGCGAGGGAGTCCCGCGTTCGAATTTCCCCCGCCCATTGTCGCGTAGCGCGACAGTGTCCTTGTGGGCCGTCGCGTAGCGCGACAGATCCCTTAGTGAGCCCAATAGGCCCATTTTCATTGGGTTGATCCGTTCGTTGCCGTTTTCACGTTTACGAACTACCGTTTGGCCTCGCTTGAACTTCTAAGTTCAATGTGTGAATGTTTCGTGAGGTTTCGAGTGTTGTGCTACACAATGTGCTAGACGTTCACCAACGTTCGTGTGTTTTGACACGTGTGTGCTGTTTCTCGATAATTTCTCGAATTATCTAGTCATGTGTCAGTGTTTGTACTGTCGTGCCACGTGTCACACTAAATTAATCTAATTCTAGTGCCACGTGTACATAATGCATTTAAATAAACATTTAAATAAATAAGGTGCTGACCTGGAAATTACGGGGTGTCACAGTTCCTCCTGCATTTCTTCTACCCAGCTACTATCTTTCAAAGCATCAGCAACTTTCTATGGTTCAATTTGGGATAGAAAGCAAGAGAATAAACAGATGTTTGCTTCATGCAAGGAGCCTCTTGTTCTTACTCCTTCATCAACATTTCCAATTATGTTTTCAGCTGGATGATAGGTATGAATGCGAGTTCTAGGAATAACATCCAACTGAGAACACAAATCTTGAGAGTTGGACTCAAGGTTTAGAAGCACAACCTCAAGTTGTATTTCAGGCAGATCTTGAATTCTTTGATGTTGGACTGTTGTGGATGGATTTTCTCTAGATAAAGAGGTTTTTAGAGTGGTCAGTTCATCAATAGAGCTGCCAACTTCCTCTTGACTCTGTGGGGCAGAAGTGGAGTCACTTAGTGTGACAATTGTAGTTGAGAATTACGTCATTAATGACGTGAGCACATTTAGTCGTGCTTGAAATCCACTTTGATTTGACAATCGAAATTATTACAGGTTGAAAGTATGTGAGAAATGATAAATGTGGGCGAAAATCGTGTGTGAAACGGAGTTCCGGATTGTCCGGAATTGAAAAACGAAGAAAAATTTCTAAGTACTGAGCTCCGGGGGTCTTCGCGGTACGCCAGGGCTAAGTTGAGAATCCTTGGCGGTACGCGAAGGACCAAAAATATCTGATTTCTCCGGATTTCTTCGCGGTACGCCGAGCTCCAACTAGCCTTCCTAGGCGGTACGCGACGAGAAAGGCGGTGCAAAGGATTAGATTGAAAAGCTTATTTTCATGCAAATTACTTCATTTTCGTTTTCTCTCGAACATATACGCTCAAAACACATACCAGACAAAATTTCTACCATCAAAACCTCATTTTGAAGCTGCCAAAACTCACGAATCGCGCTAGGAATCGTGTTTACAAGTTCTGATCGTTGTTTTACAGTCAGAAATCCGTCTGATTTGGTAACGGTTCATTTTAACCTTCTAGTTTGATAATGATTGATTAGATATTGAATTTGAACGTAATGATATAGTTAGGGTTGTTAATTATTGCCTAGATGATGGCTATGATTGATTATAAACAAAGAACTTGATGTTTTAACGGGTAAATCCTTGTTTTGATCGGTTGTAATGCCTGGTTTTCATGAAATCATAACTATAGTTATAATGGTTTAAACCATTTGATTGTGACAATGTAGGTGATTAGTTTGATTAATCTTTGAAATGCAAGGTTAAATCCAAGTGTTTAAACTAATCACAATCATTAACATACTCATTGGAACGATTATCTGATGTTTATGGTAACAGTCAGATTAGTATGTTAAACATGGTTATTAAATCTATTCTAATGTCACATTGTGATATTTCATGATATTTGGGAATTCAATAACAAGAACTGATCATTCCTAAGCCATAAATTCATCTAAAAAAATTTTTAGCACCATAATCAACAACATTAACTATTTGGTTGATCTGAGATTATTCTGATTAATCAAACCTGTCATCAACCTTGAATTAGGAACCTGAATCAGTGTTGGTTCCTACATTATCATACATTGTATGATATGACATTAACATAATTAATTAAAAACCTAATATCGGTTTGATGACTTTCAAGGCAATGTCTTTGGCATTGGACGTTCAGAAAGATCTAATCAGTAAATTAATACATAAATAACTAATTAAACATAAACAAATGTAGAATCATCCTGTTATTACCAGTTTGTGTGATATTCTGCTACCAGAACTGTATGATATGGGTCACTGTTATCTACATGATTTCATGTGATTTGTTGAGAACTTCTGGATTTCATGGGATTTTGCCTGTAGAACAGAACTCTATCATAGAACTTGAAAGTCCTCATTCCTGAACTGTATCTAGTGAACCCATGTGGGGCCAAACATAAAACAATGTTAGTACTATCGGCTGACAACCCATTTGTCGGGATCTTGCAACTCCCCTTGGTGTAAATGTTTGTTATTTGTTTCCAGAACTTCTTAATGTAGTGATAGACATTAAGAAAATGAGGCACTAAGATATGTGTCGACGGGTAGTATCTTTATAGAACGAGAACGGAGTAGTCCGAAAGGAACTAGATATGGGTCCCATAATTATCTTGAACTGAACATTTTGAGAACTTACATATCATATCATATTGTTGAACATGAACTTTACGATCTCACCAACTTTGTGCTGACTTTTCAAACTTAAACCTTTTGCAGGAAGACAGTGACCACCGGGTGAGGATGCACTTCATACACTTGTAATTAAATAAATTAGATAATGTAATAAACTTAGTTATAGATTGTGATGTTGGTTGTGATTACGAAATCCTTGTAATATATTTACTTTAAATTAATCTGTGTGCTGTGATATCGGATCAAGTAAGTCACACCTCATCTCTGAGACATCACCACTATGCTTCCGCAACCTTCTCAGTGACATCATCAACAGGTGACGAGAGGTGGGGGTGTGACACTTAGAGGAACTGCTTGAGATGTGATGATGGTTTCTGAGTGTGAGACTGTTTGAGGTGTTGAAGTGGATTCTGCCAAGGTTTGTCTTGAAGCTATTGGCAGTTCAACACGAAAATCTTCTTCCCTTTTGTGCTGATTTGAGACTGAAGTAGGTGTCTGAGGTCCTGTGACATACTCTTTTGAAAGATTAAAAGCAGATATGAATACATAAAGATCAAATAACCAATCAGGACCAGTTCAAGGTTTATAGATAGTATGTTCATTAAATTGAACATTTGTAGACTCTTCAATAATCCTAGAACTTTTGATGTACACTCTATATGCCTTAGCATGAGAAGAGTATCCAACAAAGAAGCCCTCAGCTGATTTCTCAGCAAACTTGGCTAGATGATCTTTGGTATTCAAGATTGTGCATTGACATCCAAATGGTTTCAGAAATCCAATAAATGGTTTTCTTTTATGCCAAATCTCATAAGAAGTCATACCATGTGATTTAACTACCAATATTTTGTTTTGGACATAACAGGCAGTATTGAATGCTTCTGCCCAAAATGTAATTGGTAGTTTGGCATCAGATAACATGGTTCTATCAGCTTCAATTAGTGTCATATTCCTTCTCTCAGCAGCACCATTCTGTTGTGGAGGCCTAGGAGCACTGAATTGTCTTGTGATACCTTTGTACTCACAAAAAGTGTTTAAAGTATATTTTTAAATTTTGTACCTTGGTCAGACCTAATGATTTTGACATTGTGATCACTTTCATTCTCAACTCTAAGAATGAATGGCTTCAATATTTCAACAGTTTTATCCTTGGTACTCAAAAGGGATACCCAAGTATATCTTGAAAAGTCATCAGTGACCCCCAGACAATAAGATTTTCTCCCTATACTTTTCACACTTCTAGGGCCAAACAAGTCCATATGAAGCAAGTGTAGGTGTGACAATCCGACTTTTCGGATTAACCTTGTTAACTGAAAATAGCAAGATCACAGGCCCAATAAGGCCAAATTAGGCCCAATGAAACCTAGGAAGGCCCAATAAGGCCAAGGGAGGCCCAATGAGGCCCAAGTAGGCCCAATAAGGCCAAGGTAGGCCCAATGAGGCCCAAGGTAGGCCCAATTGTATTTATGAGGCCCAAAAGGTTTAGTCTAGTCCAACAATGTTCTAAGTAGCCAATTGGTGACAATTCGGCAATTCGCGATTAACTCCGTTAACCGGAAATTGACCTAATTGGTGTGGAATCATCCAAAAACAAACTACAAGGGCTTTAATCGAACACAATAATGTTATAAATATCAAAAATTGAAATGATTGTATTTATATCTAAGTAAAAGCCTTAATTTTGACTTTCCAAGTCAAAATTCGTTTGGGTTAGCATGCAAGGGTCGAAATTCCTCATTAAAACCAATTGGAAACCGAAATTATCAACTTAAATCATCACATTAATGATGATTAATAGTTCTTATACGTTATGGAACATCAATCATCGAATTTATGTTAAAAACCGTTCCAAAATGTTAAAACCATAAGTCTTTCACAATCAAAATCGTATGCCCTGATCATAATTCAAGAAATTCGCAACCCAGAACACCTATTCGGCACCTTTAGTACCTTTGGCATCCAACAATTCGAAGCAGAGACTGCGGGATTGAAGAAAACAATTTTGAGGAGGCCGAAACACAAGCACTTAGTCGATTTGTATCAGTTCAAGATTTATTAGAGTAAGTATTATCATCTACACTTTCCTAGTAACATTTCGAAGTGAAGCCCTAACTATATGGAACCTAAGATTCACGAATTTTAAGGATTCGAATTCTAGGGTTCTTTGGTTAGGATGATTTGGGGTTTTCAACACAAACGAGTTGCATAATCAAATTAGTATATATAGTGAGCTTCAGAAACATCTCGTTCAAGAAACCCATATGCTAATTTGGTCAAACAAAAACGAGATCTATGATTTCAAGTTCTAGGGTTTCTTATTGAAACGGATTTGGGGTTTTCAGATTAAATGTGTGTTGTAATGAAATTAAAATACACAGAAAGCTTTGCAATAACTCGTTTAACAAAAGCCATAAATTAATTTCGAGTTTTAATTTTGAATTATATGAAGTTGATAACTAGGGTTTGTTCGGTTAAAATGAATTGGGGTTTTTGATGCAAATGAGCTTGATATTCAGATTAAATCTTGCAGATACTTTCGAAATCTTTGTTTGTTGAAAACTCTATGATTTTAAAGTTTAATGGTAACGAATTCAATTCAAATGATCCATGGATTTTTGTGCTTGTGTTCGAAATGTGTAAACCCACATAAATCGGGATATGGTGAATGATTTTGCTAATTAAAACCATTACTGAGGTCGTCTAGAACCATGGAATCGAAACCCCGGGTTACAGATTTGATTAAGTTCGAATTGGGATGCAATTTGGAACCCAAATGGTTCGGTCAAGACTAACCATAGGGAAACCGAACCAGTGTTGTTTATACACATTTAGAATGGATTATGTTAACAAATGTGAAGCAGAGGAACTGGTTGGAACTAAGGAACTTGTTTGGAAGGTCATGGGTTCGACCCCATGCCTCACCAATTTTTGGATTTAAAACTTATTTTAGTAATTCTATCATAACTTGTTCGCTATAACTCCGATTCAATCCATTTCAGTTGCGTTGGAACCGTAACGAGATTTCGAACGTATTAGAATAGTAAAATTCATATTTTAGATCGGAAACGAAATCGCGTATAATTACGTTATTTAAATAAAATCATGTACGGTTTTATTTAAACGACTTTAAGGTCACGCGTACTTATGTATACACGTTTCTAACAAATCTAACATACGTGTGTTGACACGTATGTGATTTCAAGCAGAAAACGACATTTCGAATAACACTAAGTTATTGTTAAACACAGATTCTTCGTAAAGGATCTTTTACGTGAGTTCACGAGTATTTGATCATTCTGCAACTATCAAAGGTGCGTACACGGCCCCTTTCTTATTTTAAACTGTTTTGGGGGAGAAAACATGTGCAATAAACTCTTTTTAGATACATATCACTTGCATGAGTTAGCTGTTTACATTATGTGACAACATAGCATTTAAAAGTCCTTACACACTTCGAACCGTTTAGTTTGCCGTAGCGCAAAGCGTGGTAGTTGGAAATAGATCTATTAGGTTTGACAAACCTCACCTGGTAGATGGGATCTACGCAGGTGTTTGACTGACCAAAGACACATTACTATTGTTTGTGCTAGACAATAGTGGCAAGGCAAAAACATGCTATAGCATGGCAATCGTCAGCTTCGGTGTCGACCACTTATGTAAATAGTGAAAATGACTAGCTATCATGACTATGCATGTGTGATTATGTTATCTGCAAAATTGATATTCAAACTGTTGTTTTGAACATTGTGAATACTTAAAACCTGTGTTATGCACCAACCTTTGTGTTGACTTGATTTACATGTTTTCTCAGGACGCTAAGGTACGCAACAAAGCTGGCATGGACTAGGAGATAGAGTCACATGCATGTTTTACATTTATATTGTTTAAGTTACACATTTGGGGATTTTGTTTTGTAATTTACATGTTACAACTGTTACTTTGGTTATTGTTTTAAAACGCTTCCGCAACTTTTAAAGACTTTGATGTTTTAGACCAAAGTATGTTTTGAAATTCATATAGAGGTCTTCGTTATGTCTAATGATCTGAGATCCTGGTTTGTCACGTTCCCAAACGGTATGATTCCGTTAGTTGAAAATTGGGGGTGTGACAGATTGGTATCAGAGACATTGGTTATAGCGAACTAGGTTTGCATTTGTAGACTTAGACTATGACTGTTAGATATTAGACACATATACTTACATGTATTACTTAGAAATTACATATGACATTATGTAATTGACTAGCTTACACATTCCATGGCATTGCACTTACATATGGTATTATGTAACAGGCATGGCATCATCATCAGCACCGTATATCTATATTGATGATTCTAAGGACGAGGAACCGATAGTTCCAGCACCACCATCATCACCAGCACCACCTATCCCATCTCCTCCACCATATGAGAGGGATGATTCAGATCCGGAGGAGGATCCAAAGGAGGATCCAGACGAGGACCCGGAGGAGGATCCGGAGGAGGATCCAGACGAGGACCCAGAGGAGGACCCGAATGAGGACCCGGAGGAGGAGCCAGTATAGGGCACTCAGCAGATCCCTGCTGAGGGACCTTCTACCCATCCACCACCGGTATTGGATGTTCCTGAGCCTAAGAGGCAAAGGACTGATGCTGAGGAGATCGCCAAACTGTGCGAGGACTTGTATTGGGCAGAAGACAGGATCAAGCATAATGCTCGGGAATTATGGGATGCTAATGAAAGGCAAGATAATCTTGCCCATCTAGTCAATGATATGCGGGATGAGATGATTAATTTGATTGGTCGTCTTGAAGCTTCAGAGAACCGAGCCGAGATTCTGGAGGGCAGAATTGAAGCTTTGGAAGATTTAGTGGCCTTTGAGAATGAAGAAGAGGATGAAGAGGAGGAACCAGCACCAGTTGTTGATTCTGATCCTGAATCCACTGTTGAGGATGATTGATTTTCTTTGTTTTGTTTAAACTTATTAGGAACGGGTTGTGTTCCTACACTAGATGTTTGGAAAACTTATGTTTGATTTCAAAAGTATTGTACTTAAATCAAATTTCTATCTATTGAAAAACTATTATTTATTTCCAACAGTTGTGTTGATTCATATATTACATGTTGTGTTTGTTGGTTGCTTACACATGTCACATTGGATTTTGATAACGCTCTAACATTTCTTTTAACTAGGAAGATAATGGCCAACGAGAACGTTCACATGACATTTGCTGAGCTCAACGAGCTAATTAATAACAGAGTCGCAGAGGCAATCGCACAATATGCTCAGACACACAATACAGGGCCACATGGTCCAGCTGGGGGACTGGTTAACCCACAGGCATGCACGTTCAAGATGTTCTTGGACTGTAAGCCACACAATTTCAAAGGATCGGAAGGAGCCATTGGACTCCTACGATGGATTGAGAAGGCTGAATCTGTGTTTGAAATGTGCAATTGTCCTGATGAAAGCAAGGTGAAGTATGCTACAGGAACATTGGAGGGTCCAGCATTAACTTGGTGGAACTCGAATGTTCAGACCTTGGGATTGGGTGAGGCTAATGCCTTGACCTGGAATGGATTCAAAACTTTAATGCAGGAGGAGTACTGTCCTCGTAGTGAGATGCAAAAACTAGAGGAAGAATACTGGCACCTCAAGATGGAGGGATCAAATATCGAGGAGTACACGACTCGATCACACGAACTGGCCAGACTTCTACCTCATATGGCTACTCCAGTTAGTAAATGGATAGAGAGGTACATTGGGGGATTGGTGCCTCAGATTCAGGGATTGGTTACTTCTGCAAATCCCACCACCATTCAACAAGCTGTTCGTTTAGCGCATCAACTAACTGATCAGGCAGTATTACAGGGGACTTTGCCTAAAAGAACATCGGCTAATAAGGTGGGAGACCACAAAAGGAAGTGGGAGAGCAGCAACACCAAGAATTTCAACCAACAGTCGTATCAGCAGAATCGGAAGCAGGATTCAAACAAATCTTACCATAATTCAAACAGTGGTCAGCAATCATCATCATCAGGGGGTTATATTGGTAAACACCCAAAGTGCAACAAGTGTGGGTTTCATCATACAGGTAATCAGTGTGATAGAGCTAGGTGTCAAAGATGTGGCAAGATTGGACATGCAGCTAGGGATTGTCGGGGAGAGCTACAAAACAACCACAACAACCAGAATAATAACCAGAACAACGCACAGAAGGGTTGTTTTGAGTGTGGCAAGATGGGGCACTTTAAGAAAGATTGCCCACAACTCAAGAAAGGTGGGGATAATAATGCAAATGGCAATGGCAACGGCAATGGTAATGGTAATGGCACCAATAACAACAATAACAATAACAACAACAACAATGGTGCTAGGGGCAGGGCGTTTGTGATTGGAGGGCGTCAAGCACGGGAGGATCCCAACATTGTTACGGGTACGTTCCTCTTAAATAATCACTATGCCTCTATGTTATTTGACACTGGTGCCAATCGGAGTTTTGTATCTAGTTCACTTGCTAAGTTGCTAAATGTTAGTCCCACTGCTTTAGATAGTCCATACACTGTAGAACTAGCTGATGGTAAGCTAATTGTAGTTGAACAAATCCTTAAGGGATGTATACTTGATTTGATGGGTCAGACATTGGAAATTGACCTTATGCCTATTGCTTTAGGAAGTTTTGATGTAGTCATTGGCATGGACTGGTTGTCCAAACACCAGGCTGAAATCGTATGCCATGAAAAGATTGTTCGCATACCTCTTCCGCAGGGAGAGACATTGTATGTACAAGGCGAGAAGAGCAGTACGCCACTGCGTCTCATATCTTGTATGAAAGCACATAAATGTCTGCGGAAAGGTCATACGGCAGTTATAGCACTTATGACTGAAAAGCCGGTAGCAGAGAAGAAGATTGAAGATATTCCAGTAGTTTGTGAATTTCTGGAGGTATTTCCAGAAGACTTGTCGGGATTACCGCCTATCAGACAGGTGGAATTCCGAATCGACCTTACACCAGACGCAGCACCGATAGCTAGGGCGCCTTATCGACTTGCACCGTCAGAGATGCAAGAGTTATCCACACAATTGCAGGAGTTGTTGGATAAGGGTTTTATACGACCTAGTTTTTCACCGTGGGGAGCTCCAGTTCTGTTTGTTAAGAAGAAGGACGAGACTTTCCGTATGTGTATCGATTACCGGGAATTGAACAAGGTCACTATCAAGAACCGGTATCCGTTACCCCCGAATTGACGATCTGTTCGATCAGTTGCAAGGTTCGAGCTACTACTCGAAGATTGATCTCAGATCGGGATATCATCAACTAAGAGTCCAAGAGGAGGATATTCCTAAGACAACATTCAGGACGCGCTATGGCCATTATGAGTTCTTGGTCAGGCCATTTGGGTTGACAAACGCTCCAGCTGTATTCATGGATCTTATGAATCGTGTTTGTAAACCTTATCTTGATAAGTTTGTCATTGTTTTCATTGATGACATTCTCATCTATTCTCGGACTGAAGAAGAGCACGCTGAACATCTCCGGTTGCTACTAGAATTATTGAAACAAGAGCAACTATACGCTAAATTCTCAAAATGCGACTTTTGGATGCGAGAAGTACAATTCTTGGGTCATATAGTCAATGAAAAGGGCATACATGTTGATCCAGCAAAGATCGAGGCAATTAAGAATTGGGAAGCGCCAAAGACTCCTACCGAGGTACGACAATTCCTTGGTTTGGCGGGTTATTATCGACGATTCATTGAGGGATTCTCAAAGATCGCTCAACCACTTACAGCTCTTACACACAAGGGAACGAAGTATAACTGGATGGATAAACAGGAAACTGCATTCCAGTTATTGAAACAGAAACTCTGCAGTGCACCGATTCTGTCCTTACCGGAAGGAACAGAAGACTTTGTGGTGTATTGTGATGCATCTGCACAGGGATTGGGATGTGTGTTGATGCAACGTGATAAAGTGATTGCTTATGCTTCAAGGCAACTACGACCACACGAAAAGAATTACACTACTCATGACTTGGAGTTAGGAGCAGTGGTTTTTGCTTTGAAGATTTGGAGGCATTATCTGTATGGAACTAAGTGTATTATTTACACTGATCATAAAAGTTTGCAACATATCTTTGATCAGAAGGAGCTGAATATGAGACAACGACGATGGGTTGAGTTGTTGAACGATTACGAATGCGCGATTAAGTATCACCCGGGAAAAGCTAATGTGGTAGCTGACGCTTTAAGCAGAAAAGATACTTCAACAAGACGGGTTCGTGCACTTATGATGACGATACATACTGACTTACCTGACAAGGTACGCAGTGCTCAGTTCGAGGCCTTGAAAACGGAAAACTTGGTACAGGAATCTTTACGAGGAATGGAAACACAGTTGGATGTCAAGTCTGATGGAATTCGTTATTTCATTGATCGACTGTGGATACCTTTGTATGGAGGTTTAAGGGAACTCGTGATGGATGAAGCACACAAGTCCAGGTATTCAGTCCATCCAGGATCAGACAAGATGTATCATGACTTGAAGGCACTGTATTGGTGGCCTCACATGAAAGCTGACATTGCTAAGTACGTTAGCAAATGTTTGACTTGTTCGAAAGTCAAAGTTGAATACCAGAAGCCATCTGGCTTACTGCAACAACCAGAGATACCAATGTGGAAGTGGGAACAGATTTCGATGGACTTCATTACTAAGTTACGCCGTACACCGAGTGGTTGTGATACGATATGGGTAATTGTTGATCGATTAACGAAATCTGCACACTTCTTAGCAATCAAGGAAACTGATAAGATGGAGAAACTGACTCGCATTTACATTAAGGAAGTGGTAGCACAGCATGGCGTGCCAATCTCTATCATATCAGATCGGGATGCCCGATTTACTTCCAACTTTTGGAAATCTCTCCATAAGTCCTTGGGAACTCGTTTAGATATGAGTACCGCCTATCATCCACAGACCGACGGTCAAAGTGAACGTACGATTCAAACGCTCGAGGATATGTTACGAGCTTGTGTAATTGACTTTGGTGACAGTTGGGAAAATCACTTACCGTTAGTAGAATTCTCTTACAATAATAGTTATCATACAAGTATTCAAGCAGCACCGTTTGAAGCTTTGTATGGTCGCAAATGTCGTTCACCAGTTTGCTGGGCTGAAATTGGTGATAGTCAGATTACAGGTCCTGAACTAGTGCACGAGACGACAGAGAAGATTGTACAAATCCGGAACCGTATGGCAGCGGCCCGGGATCGACAGAAGAGTTATGCAGATAAACGTCGTAAACCATTGGAATTTCAAGTAGGAGACCGAGTTCTTCTAAAGGTATCACCTTGGAAAGGTGTGATACGATTTGGCAAGCGCGGGAAGCTTAGTCCACGTTACGTAGGACCTTTTGAGATTCTGAAAAGGATTGGTCCGGTTGCGTATCAACTCAAATTACCGGATGAACTCAGTGGAGTTCATGATGTCTTTCATGTATCGAATTTAAAGAAATGTCTTTCTGATGAGACATTGATTGTACCATTGGAAGAAATACAAGTGGATGAACAGTTACGATTCATTGAAGAACCAGCAGAAATCATGGACCGAGAGGTCAAACAACTTAAGCAAAGCAAGATTCCAATAGTCAAAGTTCGGTGGAATTCAAGACGTGGTCCTGAATTCACATGGGAAAGGGAAGACCAAATGATGAAGAAGTATCCTCATCTGTTCAAAACAGCAACTACAAACACTGAGAGCGCACGTTAAATTTCGGGACAAAATTTCCTTCAACAAGGGTATTACGTGATGCTTCACACATCAACACTGCAAATTTCAAACTGTAAGCACAAACACTTTATTCAATTGGTTTTGTTATAAACATTTGTGCTAATTACATTTTATATAATTTATGTGCTACATTTCATATGTTACATGTTATGGTAGTACGTACATGATTAGTTACACACATGTTGCTATGTGCGGGGTTGCATAGTACAAACAGTTACAGACACTCACTATGTATGAGGCTACACAGCACAGTATGATCAGATACAAACAGTCACAGTTAGGTGAACTAACTAGTGTACATGCAAACAGTCACATTGAACGATCACATTTAGTTGTGATGTTGCAAGCATTAGATTTTTTGTGTGAGACACAAGTACACGGAATGATCAAATAACACTAACACGTATGATTTAAATTCGTAAGTAGTTTCCTAACTACTCTTAACACTTACTAATTTTCGTGACGAAAATTCCTTCAACAAGGGGATGATGTGACAATCCGACTTTTCGGATTAACCTTGTTAACTGAAAATAGCAAGATCACAGGCCCAATAAGGCCAAATTAGGCCCAATGAAACCTAGGAAGGCCCAATAAGGCCAAGAGAGGCCCAATGAGGCCCAAGTAGGCCCAATAAGGCCAAGGTAGGCCCAATGAGGCCCAAGGTAGGCCCAATTGTATTTATGAGGCCCAAAAGGTTTAGTCTAGTCCAACAATGTTCTAAGTAGCCAATTGGTGACAATTCGGCAATTCGCGATTAACTCCGTTAACCGGAAATTGACCTAATTGGTGTGGAATCATCCAAAAACAAACTACAAGGGCTTTAATCGAACACAATAATGTTATAAATATCAAAAATTGAAATGATTGTATTTATATCTAAGTAAAAGCCTTAATTTTGACTTTCCAAGTCAAAATTCGTTTGGGTTAGCATGCAAGGGTCGAAATTCCTCATTAAAACCAATTGGAAACCGAAATTATCAACTTAAATCATCACATTAATGATGATTAATAGTTCTTATACGTTATGGAACATCAATCATCGAATTTATGTTAAAAACCGTTCCAAAATGTTAAAACCATAAGTCTTTCACAATCAAAATCGTATGCCCTGATCATAATTCAAGAAATTCGCAACCCAGAACACCTATTCGGCACCTTTAGTACCTTTGGCATCCAACAATTCGAAGCAGAGACTGCGGGATTGAAGAAAACGATTTTGAGGAGGCCGAAACACAAGCACTTAGTCGATTTGTATCAGTTCAAGATTTATTAGAGTAAGTATTATCATCTACACTTTCCTAGTAACATTTCTAAGTGAAGCCCTAACTATATGGAACCTAAGATTCACGAATTTTAAGGATTCGAATTCTAGGGTTCTTTGGTTAGGATGATTTGGGGTTTTCAACACAAACGAGTTGCATAATCAAATTAGTATATATAGTGAGCTTCAGAAACATCTCGTTCAAGAAACCCATATGCTAATTTGGTTAAACATAAACGAGATCTATGATTTCAAGTTCTAGGGTTTCTTATTGAAACGGATTTGGGGTTTTCAGATTAAATGTGTGTTGTAATGAAATTAAAATACACAGAAAGCTTTGCAATAACTCGTTTAACAAAAGCCATAAATTAATTTCGAGTTTTAATTTCGAATTATATGAAGTTGATAACTAGGGTTTGTTCGGTTAAAATGAATTGGGGTTTTTGATGCAAATGAGCTTGATATTCAGATTAAATCTTGCAGATAGTTTCGAAATCTTTGTTTGTTGAAAACTCTATGATTTTAAAGTTTAATGGTAACGAATTCAATTCAAATGATCCATGGATTTTTGTGCTTGTGTTCGAAATGTGTAAACCCACATAAATCGGGATATGGTGAATGATTTTGCTAATTAAAACCATTACTGAGGTCTTCTAGAACCATGGAATCGAAACCCCGGGTTACAGATTTGATTAAGTTCGAATTGGGATGCAATTTGGAACCCAAATGGTTCGGTCAAGACTAACCATAGGGAAACCGAACCAGTGTTGTTTATACACATTTAGAATGGATTATGTTAACAAATGTGAAGCAGAGGAACTGGTTGGAACTAAGGAACTTGTTTGGGAGGTCATGGGTTCGACCCCATGCCTCACCAATTTTTGGATTTAAAACTTATTTTAGTAATTCTATCATAACTTGTTCGTTATAACTCCGATTCAATCCATTTCAGTTGCGTTGGAACCGTAACGAGATTTCGAACGTATTAGAATAGTAAAATTCATATTTTAGATCGGAAACGAAATCGCGTATAATTACGTTATTTAAATAAAATCATGTACGGTTTTATTTAAACGACTTTAAGGTCACGCGTACTTATGTATACACGTTTCTAACAAATTTAACATACGTGTGTTGACACGTATGTGATTTCAAGCACAAAACGACATTTCGAATAACACTAAGTTATTGTTAAACACAGATTCTTCGTAAAGGATCTTTTACGCGAGTTCACGAGTATTTGATCATTCTGCAACTATCAAAGGTGCGTACACGGCCCCTTTCTTATTTTAAACTGTTTTGGGGGAGAAAACATGTGCAATAAACTCTTTTTAGATACATATCACTTGCATGAGTTAGCTGTTACATTATGTGACAACATAGCATTTAAAAGTCCTTACACACTTCGAACCGTTTAGTTGGCCGTAGCGCAAAGCGTGGTAGTTGGAAATAGATCTATTAGGTTTGACAAACCTCACCTGGTAGATGGGATCTACGCAGGTGTTTGACTGACCAAACACACATTACTATTGTTTGTGCTAGACAATAGTGGCAAGGCAAAAACATGCTATAGCATGGCAATCGTCAGCTTCGGTGTCGACCACTTATGTAAATAGTACAAATGACTAGCTATCATGACTATGCATGTGTGATTATGTTATCTGCAAAATTGATATTCAAACTGTTGTTTTGAACATTGTGAATACTTAAAACCTGTGTTATGCACCAACCTTTGTGTTGACTTGATTTACATGTTTTCTCAGGACGCTAAGGTACGCAACAAAGCTGGCATGGACTAGGAGATAGAGTCACATGCATGTTTTACATTTATATTGTTTAAGTTACACATTTGGGGATTTTGTTTTGTAATTTACATGTTACAACTGTTACTTTGGTTATTGTTTTAAAACGCTTCCGCAACTTTTAAAGACTTTGATGTTTTAGACCAAAGTATGTTTTGAAATTCATATAGAGGTCTTCGTTATGTCTAATGATCTGAGATCCTGGTTTGTCACGTTCCCAAACGGTATGATTCCGTTAGTTGAAAATTGGGGGTGTGACAGTAGGACTGTTGTAATGAAATTTCTCTTTCGCATGATGAGAATTTTTGTGTTGCTTCCCTTTAAGGCAGGCAACACATTTATCAACACAAACAAATTCCTTTGTTGGTAAACTTGTAACTAAGTTATTTTTAACCAATTTATTCATGTTTTTCAAGTTTACATGACAAAGTCTTCTTTGCCAAAGAGATGATTCATCAAGTGAGGCTTTGGAAACAAAGCAGTTTATATACCTAAGTGGTGAAGCTGTGCTCATATCCAACATATACATGTTGTTCCTTCTGGGAGCTCTGAGTAGAATTTGGTCATTAGGAACAACAAATCCTGGTTTCAAGACAATACATTCATGCTCAGTGAACAACATGTTATGTTTCTGGTCAGACACTTGAGAGAACTCAGCAAATTGTAATTTAATTCCTTCACAAAATGAACATTTTCAAAACTAACCTTGCCATTTGTTATTGTACCCCTACCTGTGATGTACCCACCTACTGGATCACTTCCAAAAGTAACTGGCCCTCCAAAAAATGGTTCAAATTTGTGCAAGTGGGTCTTGTTACCTGTCATGTGCCGGGAGCAGCCACTGTCAACTATCCACAAGTTGCTTTTTGAGTCTTGTTGTCCCTTCACACATAAAAGTAGGTCAGTTTCTGATGGGAACCCAAGCCCATGTGGTCATGGGTTTTACGTTTGCATCATTGTAAGTGAATTTCTTAGATATCATTTTGGGTGATGCTAATGACGAGCTTGTTGAAGGAGCCATTTGTTCAGTGGATTCTTTCTTTCTCCAGACCTTGTTGACCATTTGAACTGATTGGAAGTGTTTCTCTTATTTCTTTTGGAACCTTTCAGAAGTGGTTCTGGCTTTCCCTTCTAATATCTTGGTCTTGAACTATTTTTTTTCTTCTGCTTGTTTTCTTCTGAAGTTGAAGGGTTTCTTGGTATTTTCGGAAGCAGATTTAATTTTTGCTTCCGAAGATTTCTTTACTTCGGAAGACTTCTTTTTCTTTTTGTTGGAGGTGGATGCTTCCGATGGTTTCTTTTGTTTCTTGCTTGTCCTTTTTCTCTCAGAAGCAGATCTTTGACCTTCTGAAACCTGAGATGTATTACTCCAACTTCCCTTGTGGCTTTCTCTTCCTTTTGATCTTGAATGTGTTCTGCTTTTTGGATTGAAGAAACAATTGGCATCATAGCGATTCGTGTCTCCACAAACAGACACATTGGCTGAACTTTGGTTGATTTCTGAAAGTTCCTTCTTGTGGGGGAGCTTGAGCTATGCTTCACTGAACTTGACTATCCTGACTTTGGTGTTCCAACAAAACTTTTGTTGGGGTGATTTACCTGAACCTTTGATGTGCTGGCATTTCTATTTCTTGATTTAGCCCTATATGACTTGTCAGATGGACAAGTGACATATTCACTTGATGATGCACTCCCAGTTTGTACATATTTAGCTTTAACAAAAGATGGTGTGGTTTTCGTACTTCTTCTCTTTTGTTTAGTGACTGATTTTGGTTTTTCAAAAACATCAGGAGTATCATCCTCATATGAATAGATTGATTGAGCAGGGCTAACATCAGGCAAATCATTTTCTTGTTGAATCTTATATACGTCAAGAGTTTCATCATACACAAGATTTGTTTCAGGTTTACATTTAAGCTCTAATGTTGGAGTGTATGCATATGGATGTTCCATTTTGTTATACCTTATCCCGGCACCCTTCTTCTTTGCCAAATCAGGTATCTCAGTCATTTTGAGAAATTTCTCAAACTTCTTTCCCTGACTGAGAAATTTGTCTCTGTATTTTGAGAAGTTTCTCAAACTTCTCTCCCTGACTGAGAAATCTGTCTCTGTATGACCCAGCCAATACAAGTTCGGTTTTAGCAGTTGTTAGTCTTTCCAAAAGGTTGTTTATTTGAAACTGTTTGTTGGTGTCTTCATTTTTTAGACTAGAAATTGTCTTTTCCAACTATTCTATTGTTTCTTTATAATTTTTTCTGCTTTAAAAAAAAATTGTTTTAACAATTTGTATTGACTCAAGTTCATCACAGACTTGTGCATTGAATATTTTATATGCATTTAATTTTTCAAGACATTCTGGAGTACACATGTCATCTATTACCTTGAATGTGGAGGTGGAGTCATTTGCCATCAGTGCATTGTTTGAGGTAGATGCCTCCTCCACTTGAAAGCTCCAGTCAGAGAAGTCATGCTGCTCTGCAATGTTTGCATTGTTTGACTGGCTTGAGGTCTTGGAAGTTTGGTAGTTCGGCTGAGCTGAAGTAGATGGCTGGGAGCTTGGAGACTTGCATTCTTTGGCAAAATGGTCCAGTTGCTGACAGTTGTAGCACTTTAGCTTGGACTTATCCTGACCAAACCCAGTCTTCATGTTATGCTTCTTAAATTGCCTTCCGGTTCTTTGTAGAACTTCTTTGCTCGGTATGATATCATGGTCATTTGGTAGTTGATGTCCATTTCTTCTAGATCATCTACTGGAATACCATCTAGATCTTCTTTACACAGATGAAAATAGTTTGCTTCTTCAGCCATGAATGCTCCCTGACCAGAGGTGAGCAGTGGGTTGTACTAGAAAATGGATTTGAGTGTGATGAAGATGGCGTTGGTGTTTCTGGAAAGGTGATGATATGTGTGGAGTTTGAATGATATATGGGCTGCTAAGTTTGAAATGGAGCATTATGAATGGGTGCATATAAGGCAGCTGACCCAAGAGGAACGGAAGATGATTGTTTAGGTTCTTGAGCATCAATCTCCATTTGGTAAGCACTTAGTATACCAAAGAGTTCTCCTAACTTCAGAGTTCTAAGATTTTCTGTTCTTCGGATGATAACAGAATAAATGTTCCACGCAAGTTGAAGTGATCTTAAGAACTTTCTGATGACGTCTTGGTTCTCCATCTTTACACCTACAGCAGTTAGTTCATCAACAAGTTGTACATACCTTAGATATTGAGAAGCCATCTTCCCATTTTTTTCTTGACAAAAGTTCTCAAACTTTTGTTTCAGCATGTCTTTCTTGTTTTCTTTTTCATCATCAGATCCTTCATACATATGCTGTAAAGAGTTCCACAGCTCTTTAGCAGATTTGCATTTCTTGAATGCATGTATGATGGAGTTAGGAATGGACATTTGGATTAGCCATAGTGCCTTTGAGTCGACTTCCGTCTTCTTATAGTCTTCATCTGAATATAGAGATGGATCTTTTGGAACAGGTGCTTCACCAGCTCCAACAGCAGCAACAGTTGGAATGAATGGTCCTTCAAGAACTGACTTCCAGAGTTTGAAGTCCTGGTTCCGATGAAACCTTCCATCCTAACCTTCCATGTGTCATAGTCATCAGGTGTGAACATGGGAGGTTTGTTGAGAGTACCATTCTCAGTATCGTGCTTACTGATAGTTGTCATTTTGACTTAGAGGAAACTTGAAGCAATGAGTAGTAGAAGATAAACAACTGGTAACTTAAGAATTGTTAGTTGCTTAAGTTAGAGAGCCAATGCTCTGATACCACTTGTTGGATCAGGTTATGTATCTCAACACAACACTTTTACAAGCAATCTTCTACTGAGATTGATAGATGCGGAAGATTCTATCAACTCAACTTGCAAAACAAATACAATACACAAAGAAAGTTTAATTCAAGGTCAAAGTATATTTCGTTCAATTGCAAAGTGAACAAGACTCTACAGCTCAAGCACACACTCATCCTTGCTAAGTTACAAGTGAAGGATTATATACTAAGACCTACAGCTGTATCCTCGTATGGATACACGGCTGGACAAAACACTAGAAACAAATGTATGCTAAATCTAGTATCTTTTATGGTCTTGACAGGCCAAGCCATATTAATTACAATTAGTACAAAAGACTTCATTGACTTTTACAATAGATACCTAAACAACAAAAGGCATTAAATGCTTCGTATCTTTGTAGATCTGAAAAATCTCCTTTGCTGCTGACTAACATCTGAATGTCTTTTTGTTGATCTGAATGTGAGAAAGCAGCTCTAATTATTTCTATAAGTGTCCGGAATCTTTGTCAGAGAAGTCTTCGGAAGTCTTTGTCTTGGAAACCACTGATGATCGTTCGGAAGCACTGATCGTTTTGAACTTCTAAGTACTGAGAAGGAATTCGAAAGCTTCAGATTGTTGTATGGCTTTCAGAAGAAGAGAATTATCCTTCGGAAGCATTAGTTCTTCCGAATGTTAACTCTTCTCTTACAAAGGTTGTTTGTCTTCTAAGAGTTCAAGACTAGATCAATAGATGTTTTGGTGAGCGTCAGTCTTAATGGTCCTTTCAATTTCTTATATACATAGTAAAACTTTGCAATTAAGAAACAAAATATTTATATATTATTATTATTTACTATTTAGAATATTTTTATATTCAAACCATGTTATATACAAGATACTAGAATAGTTTATTATATTTAAATAAGTGACACCCATATCTAATAAGGATGCAAACCCAGCTGCATCAAACATCCATTGTCAAGTTAATCATCTCAAAAGGAGCCAATTTGACATCTTGTGAGGAACAAAGCAATACGTAAATCGGTGAATGTGCACTCTCTTTAAACGTAAGCCAAATTATAAAGAATGTTCGGATATTATATCTAAATTACAAGTCGTCATTTATAATTATAGTGGACGGTTCAAATGTTAGCTCATTCTAATTATAGTAACTTATTAACATATTCATTGGTTATATATATAATATAATTTTAAATGAGTGCTGCATATGAATTATGAGAAAATGAGTAATTGAGATTTGTTGAATAGCATCTTGAACATTTGTTAACCAATATAATTATATTTAAAAGAAAGTTTACTTCTCCTTTTTTCAAACACTCGTAACTTTTATATATATCGAACTTATTTTTAAAACTACATCGTATAATTAAATGTGTCACATTTTTATCTTTGATTCAAATATAGCATTCTCAAAATTCGTCGTTATGTTATTAATTATACTGTTGTAACGATCTATAACATTAAATAAAGGTCGTTTCATTAGTGTAATTACTACTCGTTACGTAATAAAAGGTTGCCCATTTATTTTTTAAACTTTCATAATTTTAATATACATTATTATTTTTATAAAATTACACCATTAAACTTATCATATTTTTTAATGTTTAATTTAAGTATAGTCTTGTCAATTTTTTTTATAAAAATTACGCCATTAAACTTATCACACTTTTATCTGTAATTCAAGCACAAATTCATAAACTTTTTAAGCTCTTCGTGATTACACAAATATAACGAGATGTAACAATAAATACAGATCGTTAATTTGGTGCAATTACAGCTCAATGTAACAAAAGTTTACCCCCTTTTTTTAAAACTTTCTTAACTTTAATATATATTGTTTTTTTATAAAAACTGTACCGTTAAACTCAAGTCATATTTATGGTTAATTTATGTACAGTATCATCAAAATTTTCAAAATATTCGTTATTACACTAATGTAAACAACATATAACATTAATATAATACGTTTGCATCATTTGTTAAAAAAGTTTTTTCCTTCCATTTTGAATAGAGATGGCAATTTTTACTCAAATCAAATGAAATGGGTTGGTTTGGGTAAATAATTGTAGTATAATGAGTTTAAATGGGTAACATCATAATATTAAATGGGTTGAAATAGGTGGCACTTAAACACAATGTGAGTCAAGATGAGTAACCAAAAAACTATGTAAATGCAATGGATTCAAACATTTAAGAATGATTAATAACATATTTGATGATAAAATCACTAAAAATTATCCAAATGGACTATTTGTATACTTATAACACATCTTAAGTTAAACTAAATTGATGTTTTATAAGAACAATCCATTAAGACCCGAATTGATTTTGCTTAAAACTCGTTCTGACCCGCACTCATCTTGACCCGAACCTGTCCTGATCCGTTACCCAACCTGACTCAACCCGCCCATTTTGCCAGGCATAATTTTAAAAAAAAAAAAAAAACTCCCCATTAAAAAAATCCATTCACTTTTATAAATCCTCATAAGCCTTTTAAAAGTGTTATTTTTTTTATAAAAATTACATAGTTAAATTCAAATTATTACGTTAATGTAATTGCAACTCGTTTTTTTTTTTATAAAAATTGTAATCTCTTTACATTTAATATTTTTTCTTCATATAATTATTCTTTAAATATTAAAATAAAAAACTAATCAAGATTCATGATTCACTTATATATATTTTTAATAAATATAAAAACTAAAACATTTTTACTAAAATAAGCATGAGTGTTAGAATTCATATTGAAAAATTTTAGCAGTAAAATGATATTCTTTTTATTAAATAAATATTTTTTTGGATTAAGGTTTAATTTTTCCAAATACATTTTTATTTTTAAGGAGTTTTAAAAATATATCTTTTATTTCTCCAAAAGAATTTTTAAAAGCTTTTATATTATATAAATATTAGAATACATTGTAGTGATATAAGATTATAAGTGTAGGGATGGCAATGGGCCGGGTTTGGGACGGGCTTCACTAATCCCAGCCCCATACCCATTTATTAAAGTATGTCCCATACCCGTCCCAAAACTCGTCGGGTATATATCGGGTATTTACCCATCGGTTATCGGGTCCCGGTGGGTTTCGGGTATTTGGGCGGGTTTAGATAAATATACTTGTTGAGAATAAATGACTTAAATCACGTCAGGTATCAAGTAACTTAATAATAAATTTATTTTTTTATAACCAAAAACTATATGTTAAATATGACAAGAACATATTAATATATCAAATAGCATGAAATTTCAAAATGTCATAAGCTGATCATCGCTCAATATAAACCAAAAAAATAGTAATTAACAAAATTGTTCAAAAAAAATATTACAGTTGCCAAAAAAAAAAGATAAAAAAAGAAACAAATTATATAAACAATTCTAAAGCTCAAAAAGAATAAAAAAACAAATTTATATACTTCAAATGTATATAAATGAGTATTTATAATCGGGTAAACTGGTATATATAATCGGGTAATCGGGCCGAGGAAACGGGTATATGAACAAATCCGAAGCCCGTCATATACCCGCGAAATTTTGAAAAATTAATCACATACCCGGCCCAATACCCATCGTGTTTGGAAATACCCGTCCCATATGTAGCGGGTTTCGGGTAAACGCATCAGACGTGGGTTTTTTTGCCGTCCCTATATAAGTGAGAAACCACCAACACTTGTGAATGAGCACGTGTATAATTTTGAAAGGAATTAACAATTTGAAAATAGTACATCTAATATTTAAGTAAATAATAGATATTGAGTTAGTTAATAAATGATTATGATTTATGTACAACCCGAGTTTAAGCTTAGAAAACCACTCATGAGTTAAGCTCAAGTTTATAAATAAAGTTCCAAACAAGTCAAAATTACGATAAATTAAATGAGGCAGCCACAAGAAATATACATAAACAAAACAAATTTTTGTTGGTTTCAAGTTGTTTAAAAAAAAAATTCATAATTCTTTGTGTGAAGGAACTTTAATTTGTAAAAAGATATTAAGTAACATTTGTGAAGTAAAAAAATAAAGCATTTTAATTTATACATTATTTGCCCTTTCTATTTATACATTTAAAGATCATTTATGTGAAAAAAAATATATTAACTATAACAAGAATACGATTAATGAAATCATTTTGATAATTACTTAAAATTAAATCGTTAAAAAACCACTTTGGAGAAATAAAATATAATACTTTTTAAAATAATTAACAATCAAATGTATTTGGAAAAACGAAACATTATCCTAAAAAAATATTTTATTTTTTCAAAACGAGTTACTTTCTACTAAACTTTTTCAACATTAAATCTAAAATACATGGTATTTTTAGTAAAAGACTCTTTTACTTTTTCTTAATATATATAAAAAATATATAAAGTGGATTCTAAATCTTGATTAGTTTTTTTTATTAAAATAATTAAGGAACAAGTATATCAAGAAAAAAAATCGTAAAAGAATGTAAGTAATCAAAGTTAAATTTAACAAGTGATCACAAGAAAACTCACAAAAATACCTTTTTAGTAACTATTATTCAAATAACACGGTAAATATTTTTATCAGTTTGGTAAAAAAACTCACAAAATCACAAGAAAAAAAACAAACAAACAAGAGTTAACGTACCAACCGTTAAAAATCGTAAAATTTTAATTAACTGACGTTGTTTCATCCAACATTAAGTAACTGACGTTTATAATTCTTCAACAATTTTATTAATACGTTCAACAGGTCAATGCCATTTTCGGAAAGCAAAAAAGTCAACGACTAATAAATAGATACCGCTTTCCTGATTACACAAGTTCAATACTCTAAACTATTTGTACATGTAGCCATGTAGGGTTAGTCTTGACGGATTCTAAATAGGGTAATATGACATGTGAAAGAAATGGAGCTATGCTTGTTAGAGCCGACTTTAAGGGTGCGATGAAGTTGCGACTCTACTTTTTTTTCTTTGAACGGCGAAGGTCTAAATCGTGTAAACCCACTGTTTTAGACCATGTCACCAAGGTCTAGTTACGTGGTCCTCCTATGAGCCACCACAACCACCCCAGGAGGAAGCCTTTTTAGGAAAACTCCCTGACCTCCCTTAGACCCCTATTTCACTGCGGGAGGGTTTTGAACCCAAGACCTCCCATTTGAAAGAATCTTCCGGTACCATTGAGGCAGATGCCATAAATTTGATTTTTAAATATATAATTAAATAAAATTAATTTTATACAAAAATTATTTTAATAGGTAAAAAACAAGATTTTATTACAATAATTTTGTTTTATTTTATTTGTTGACTAAATTTTATCTTAATTTTTATTGCTTTATGACCTTTTTTAGTATTTATAGGACCATTTTAATACTGGTACATGGTATTTAATATCTTAGAAATTGCCCTAATGCTGGTCAAACGAGTTGTTAGTTAACTGGACACATGTTTATTATGTGATTATTAAGTTAAAGTGTGTCTTGAATCATGGGTTGTTTTAAAATGTTTGTGTATGTGGGGCTGAACCAATATTTGGGATCATATTAGGTGAAGACGGTGGAGCCGGTTTGAGAGTTGCGTTAGAGAAAAGGAGCAACCTTGGCTGTGAGCTAAGGTTTCCATCGCTAAAAAAAGGATACCGTTAATAGAAAAAAACACAGACAGTGTGGTCGTCCGGGTTAAAAATCCGAACCAGAACCGGCCAAAACCCGAACCGAAATTGGCTACAAAACCGGTTGGAACCTGTCAAAAGCCGGGATCGAACCGGAACAGGTTATTGACTTTTTTTATCAGAACCGAAACTAGTTCAAGAAAAAACCGGTTTGCCCACCTCTTTGGTAAAAAGGGCATGCTGAAGGAATCAGGAAGGTGACTTTTGAATTTGGCTTGCGCTGGTGAAAGGAAACAATATAGGCAACTGGCGGTGGCTTTGTTTTCATGATTAGTGAAAGAAGTCTTAAAACAAGTTTGATCAGGAAAGGTTGGGCTGACACATATGCGAGAGGCGGCCCAACTATTTTGATAGCCATAAGCGAATTAAAAAATTAAGACATTATATTCATAACTTGTAAAATTACATATTTTTCCAACTCATGCTTTAAGAACATTGTATATTATCCATTAAAAATTTGTACCTTAGAAAAATATGTAATTTTACAAGTTAAAAAGATGAAAAATGTGTTTATGGTGAAGTATTGAAGATCATATAGGTTAGGGTCAACATTAAGGATGTTAGTGTAGGTGTAATCCAGTACAAAAATGTATCTTTGTAGGTCAAACAAGTTGTACAAATTTAGTTAATTAGTCACATGTGTATTCTATGTTAATTAAGTAAAAGTAGTAGGTATTTAATCATAGGTTGTTTTGTTTATTTGTAGGGGACTAGGGGTATTTTAAATTTGTTTATTTTCATGTAAAATTTAGTGGTTAGGTTTGGTACCGGTTGAAAATCTTGGTTTCTGAGGCTTGAACCAGCAACACCGTTACAATTAATCTACTAGCTATACATATACATGACTCACAAGTTGTACCCATTTCCCAATTTAATAAAAAGACATAAGTGACTCATGTGTTAGTAGAATATGTTTTTATGAACTTTAAACCAAATTAATTTATTTATATATGTTATAAATCTAATATTATTTATTACATGTGTGTTCTTGTAATATTAAAGGATCACATCAAACTAAACTCTGTTCAAATTAGAGCTAAGATAAATATAATATCGATGGTTAAAGTTGTTTAGAACAATAATTTTGTTAAAAACATGGGAATGAATTCCCACATTCGAAAAAAGAAAAACGTTACGTAAGTTTATTAGTGAGAGTTGTTATATGAAAGTAATGACGTTGGAGTCAATGGACATAATGTGGCTTTTTGAAGGCACCCTATGCACTTCGCACGTTTACAACATCACAAACCGATTGAGTCACCTTTAATACGTTTGACCTAATTTGTTTCTACTCGGGTTGGTTGCGTGTCCAAATAGATTGAAGAGTTCACGCTCATTTTAGCTCCTCTAACATTTTGAAAAAAAAAAAAAAACTATAATGCCTCGATTGCATTGAATTGATGTTTCAAGTTCAAACTTAAAGAGTTTTATAGTAAGTTTTAAATTCTTGTCTATTTCAACTGAGATATATATATATATATATATATATATATATATATATATATATATATATGGACTTATTCCATTGAAAACCACTAAATATAAAAGAACCAAAGGAACTAATTTTGAACCATATGTTATTAGGGGTATAAAAGTAATTTAACCATAAAGTATGAGAAGTTACTATTTTACCCTTTTAAATAATCACTCTATGTACAAAACTTAAAGCATAATGTACAAGTGTATTATGCAGTTCTCAAGTTTTTAACATAAAAGTGGTTCTTAATGGAATACCTCCCTATATATATATATATATATATATATATATATATATATATATATATATATATATATATATATATATATAGGGTATGGTTAAAATGAAAACCACATCTCAATTAGAAAACCGCGAAAACCATGCAAAACTCACGTAAAAATAACGTTTTTTTTGAGTTTTTTTACATGTTTGTAACACTATTGGACACATTTTTATAAAAAAAAAAAAGCGCCGACCAAATATTTTTAAAAAAAATATTTTATAAACCCACGTAACAAAACGTAAAATTTTTTTTTACGTTTTGTTACGTAGGTTTCACGTGGGTTTATAAAATATTTTTTTAAAAATATTTGGTCGGCGGTTTTTTGATTTTTTTTTATAAAAATGTGCCCAATATTGTTACAAACCTGTAAAAAAAATAAAAAAAACGTTTTTTTACATGATTTTTGCACGGTTTTCACGGTTTTCTCATTGAGAAGTGGTTTTCATTTTATCTTTTCCCTATATATATATATATATATATAAGGTGTGGTTCCTTTGTTAACCCATGCTTATTGTGTTAACTGAATAACTACATCTTATAACTTTGGGCACATATTAAAGTAATCTAAAGATGTATGCTTTTTCTTCTTTATTTTATTAATGTAAGTGAACCCTATATTAATTACATTAATTAGAAAAGAAGAAAAAAACATACACCTTTAGACTTAATTTAATGTGGGTCCAAAGTAATAAGATGTAGTTATTCGATTAACGCAATAAGAAATGGTTAATTTTTTATCATCTCCACACACACACACACACACACACATATATATATATATATATATATATATAGTATAGGGTTAAGCTAAAAAGGGTTAAAACCTTAAAAAGTGTAGGAAGAAATCTTAGCCATTGATTTTTAAGATGAATGGTTGTAAGGGTGCCATCTCATTTGAGAGAATTAAGAGGGGAATTTAAGTGGTTGGAGGGGTATAATAGGTATTGTAGCCATTATTGACTTTTTAACAACTTCCCCCTACTTTTTTTAAACGTTTATAACTTTTTTGTACATAATTATTTTTTTAAAAAAATTACACCATAAAATAAAGCGTTTTTTATCTTTTCAACGAGTATAATATTGCTATATAAAAAAAACGACCTAAATTGGTGTATATGAATGTCGCGTTTTATGGTGTTTTTGGGATGTTCATATCACTGAACACAAAAAACATCATAAAATGTTTAGCTTCGATCTCATGAATATTCGAACAACATAAACACCACAAAATGTTAACGCCATAAACATTATAAAATAGGTCGAAAAAACACCATGAAAAGTAAACACTATAAAACTAAGTCAAAAAACATCATAAAATGTCCTGTTTTATTTTCTTTAACACTTGGAAATCATTAACACCATAAAATGCTAACACAATAAAATAATTCAAAAAACACCATAAAATGTACATATACGTTACAAAAAAAAACACCATAAAGATGTTTATGGTGTTTTTGGTGTTCAAAAAAACTATAAGACGCCTTGTTTTAGTTCGTTAACTTCTGAACATCATAAACACCATAAATAAGTTGAAAAACACCATAAAACATTAACACCATAAAATATAGACATGCGTTACAAAAAAAACGCAATATAATTTTGTTTAAATAACATTTGAAAAACACCATAAAATGAACAATTAGTAAGACTCGGTATAAGTCATTATTTTTATTTTTAAAAAAATATATTAATATTATACTCTTTAGAAAGTCAAAAAAACGCTTGATTTTATGGTGTAATTTTTTTTAAAAAATATTAACGTACAAAAAAGTTACTAGCGTTTAAAGAAATGAGAGAAATTTGCATGTGACTTGCATGTGTAATTTATTTTTTGTTTTGACATTTTTACCCTTATGCTTCTAATCCATATGTCATTCTTTTGTGGCTTTTTAGACTTTTTAAGGTTTCAAGCCTTTTTAGAATATCCTTACCCTATATATATATATATATAGAGATATATCATCTTGTTTAAGGTATACAAAATACTCTCTAAGTTTCTTGATTGTGATGTGAATCCACTTATCTATTTTTTTTATGAGAAAATTAATTAATGTTGTTCATATTAAATTTAGGGATCTGTGTCATATGCAAGTCTTTTTGTCAAGAAATCTTAAGTTATTTAATTCAAATGGTTGATTAATTATTTAAAACTTGATCTTAGACCCTAAATGCCACCTGTAGATCCGCTTAGAAAAAATAGAGAAAAAGCAAACAAAAACTCAAAGATTTAAAACAACTGAGTTTAAGGAAATTTTTCCTAACTCAAAAAGGCTTGATTGGTTCCATATATATTGTTTAGGTCTTTCAATAGGAAAGTCAATAGCTTACTTCGAGGTTTGTTTCGACCCCATTCCTTGGTCTGGCCCTATAGATGGTTTAACACTTTACATGGAAGCGGAAAATGTACATCAAGCCTTGTATAGCAAAAACATATAAAAGAAATGAATGGTAACCCTCAACACTTAACTATTAGAAAAATAGACACTGCAAATTGAACAGCCGTAGGAGAGAAGTTCGTTTAAGAGCCACATACCACATATGTTTACCCTTGAATTCATTCGTGAGATTTCATCGCTCTTGTTAAAATATATATTAATTTAGGTATTAATAATATTTATGGTATTATGAATTAGTTAATTAGTTGTAACTAATTCTGTTGCATAAGTATTTTTCAGGGTTGAAATGGTAAATACTGAGAGTTGAAGGGCTGGAAGTGGCAAGCCGTTGATTGTTAGGCGGTGGCTTCTCCAATATGCTTCATAAAGTGATTAACTCATCTTTTGAGATCAGCTCTCAGTTTTTTGTGTGTATCTTCTTCGAGGCTTTTTAGGGTTTCTTATAGAAGAGTTTGTGATTCATCTGGTGATGAGTTCTTTGTTTCATACAGTGTTCTGAGTATGTTAGATCTGTATGATTGTGTTCATCTATTCAGTGAATAGATCAGTATTATTTAGGATCTTTTGTTTAGGTTATATCTTAGGGTTGTGTCGTTGTTTGTAGATCGAGTTGTAATTGAATATGGATTGTACCTTATTCTTGTTTTCTTTGTTATTAATCACAGATTCATGTGAATCTGTAAGTTGGTAATTCTTGTGTGTTCTTGACATGGTATCAGAGCTCATATCGAGCTCCGATTAACCGGTCTTGGATGTTCATTCGTCTTCCGCTGACTAATACATCAGTTGAAGTACCGGCTACAAATGTCCAGTGAACCTACAACAATTGGACCAATCTGCCGAAGAGATTTCACCGATTTCTCCTTCATAACAGTTGTTTACTATAATCTAAATAAGTAACAGACAGGAAACTTTTTGAGTAGATCTTGGCTCCCGGTGGAAGCTAGGGTTCAGAAAGTGACAGAAGATCAACCGTTGATCTTGGCTCTTGGTGGAAGCTAGGGTTCGAGAAGTGAAAGGAGGTTAATCATCAAAAAAAGGGGGAAACTCCCTATAAGTAACTCCCTAAAGGTGGAAGATCTGTCTTGGTTGACAAAACGTTTTGGCTCTCGGTGTTTGCTAGGGTTTGATCACCGCAAACTACCGGTAAAATAAAAATTACAATCAGTCACCACAAGTGACCTCTCTATTTGAAAAAAAAACAGGGAAGATAAAGCACTGTAAGTCTTCATCTCCCTGCACGTTTACTAAACAAAGTGTCTAGGCATATCTGAGTCGGGTAGGTGGACCGATTCTGACTGGGGAAATGTACTGTAACTAGAAAATTATTACAGGTTTTTGCATTTTTTAGGGCAGTTCGTTAATCAATTGGAAGAGTAAGAAACATGCTACTGTATCAAGGCCCACTATAGAAGCTGAATATAGGGCTTTGGGTGCAGTTACTTGTGACTTAATTTGGCTTAACAACCTACTTTTAGAATTAAAATTAGTTACTGTATTACCTATTAAGGTGTTTTGTGATAATCAAGCTACTATAGCTATATCTACTAATCCAGTATTTCATGATAGAACTAAACATTTTGATATTGACTTACATTTTGTAAGAGAAAAGGTTACGACTGGGATTATAAAGTTTAAAAAAATTGAGTCAGTAAAACAGTTAGCTGATGGTTTCACAAATGTCACACATCCAAATTCCCACTAACGGTGTCAGGCCTTCGGGTGTGACGTGGCCAGGATCAAAGCTCTAGTCATATAGAACGACTCTATATGAGATTGAAAATACGTGGATATTATTTAGAATATCCCAAAACAAAATGTATTGTTTTACAGCGGAAATAAGAAAATGTTGCGGAAGCTTGTATAGAAATGTAAATTGTCTACGCATCTCATTAACTAACATACAAATGTTCGAAAGCGTTTTTAATGCACGCTTTGACTCTTCCTGAGGTTTTTAAGTGCAATCCTATGTCCTTAAGTGTGCTGAATACCTGAGAATTAAAGGCTAAAACGTGTCAACATTAAAGTTTGTGAGTTCACAGGTTTATATCAAAAATAAAGTAGAGAAAACCAGTTTTTCGTATGATCTACTATTTATTTAATGTTTATCCGAGCCCTAGGCTCCAAGTGTCAGTTGCATCTCTACCGAACTAGACTTGTTTGCTCTAGCCTCCGCCATGCCTATCGTAATGACATGGAAGATGGGTTGAGATTATACGCGTCTGACCTCCGGTCAGTATTGGCGACACGTGGGGTTCGTCACGCCCAATAGTACTATCTAAACTCACCTCGTTGTATACACATTAACGGTAAGACTATGCAAGGACTTTGTTACGATATACGACACTTAATGTTCGATCCCAATAAACTAGCTATCAAAATATGTTCGTACAAATAGTTTGCCCAGTTTGTCTGTGTCACACCCCCTGCGCCGCGTGCGGAATCCACAGCGCGGTGACGATCGATGATTGAATCATGCACAAGTATTGAATAAGAACAACCACAATGCATTACTAAGTTTCATAAAGTTTAGACCATTGTTAGTTACAGACATTCTATCTATCTATCAAAAGAATGACAACTACCGACCCAAAATATAGTTTACAAAATAAGACTTCAAACAAGACAATTAAACAATCAGGATTTTAATGTGTTTCTAAATCCATCCTAGCATGTTTCTTCATCTTGTTCTATCTTAAAATGGTCCCCTTAGTTGTCCTTGAGAATGACCTAATCCTGATTACCTGAAACACGTGAAAAGTAACTGTCAACTACAGAAGTAGTTGGTGAGAACAATAGGTTTAACAGTTGTAAACAAAAATCTGCATTGTAAGGCACATGTAATGAACAGTGAATGAAAATACATAGATGGTTGCAACCCAAACTAACATCAAGTCTGTAAAATGTGTGCAAACAGTTAAAATACTGTTTACTAGAAAAGCCAACATATAATCAAGTCCCAAACTACGTTTGGAGTCAAAAAATGTATCAGCAACTTTGATATAACCATAATGTAACCAATTCTGCAGTTAGCTTTTAAAACAAATTTAAAAGCTAACTCCATCTTTGGTCTGTCCAAATGTGTCCACTTTCCCTTGTTGTGATCACCCAGTACTAACGCTAAATGAATATGTAACTTGATGTGTGTATAAGTTTGTTCACAACGATGAACACCATGTTTTTGAATACTATGACTTGAAACCATTGATTGAAATGCCTTATTTGATTATCATGATTTGAAAACCTTGCTTGAGTACCATGAATGAAAAACCTTGCTTGAATACCACGAATTGAAATTCCTTGAATGAATACCGTGAATAGAGTCCTTGTATAATAACAAGGTTTAAAAATATCATTTTATTGAAAACACAAGATTTTAGTAAAAGAGTATATAAAACTTATTCCTTAAAAGTATTTATCAGTTATTAAAACCATTTATGTAAAATTGGTGTAAAACAGTTAGTGACCCTTTTATAAAACATTTTAGTAGAACTTGTTTAATGGTTGATAAAACCATTATAAACAGTTGATAATCCCTTTGAAAATAGTTGAGAAATCCCTTGGATTTCTAAAGTGGACTTGGAACAGTTGAACAGTAGCTTAAATCCTGTATATGAAATATGATTTGCATAAAGAGAGTTTGATCACGTGTTCCACCCCAAAACAGTTGAAAACAGTAAAAGAGGGGCTAAAGTTCTCACATGTCTGCAGTAGACTCTGAACTATAACAAGTAGCAACTAGCAAGCAAGACTTCTAACTGGTTCCTATATCATTGTAATCATATATAGAATATAAGATTTATGATTGTATAGCTTTGATTTATTGATTGACTTTGGTTAACCGTTTAACTTTTGTTACTTGTTAGAGACTACATCTTGAATAACTTGTTCTCATGTTTAAGAATGTTGTGTGACTTTGAACATCATGATTGAGTCGCTTGATCTATAATTGATTCATGAAAAGAATGTGTCATGTTCTTTTATGCACAAACTTGTTATGCATAAAATAACATGTGTTTGTGAATTTGATAACCATTGTTTAACATGTAATTTGAAGATATGTTAAAGTGTTTTAGACCCTTGTGATTATGACCTGATCTCATAATTAGGTTGAATTAAACCTAAACCGAATAAGATCCTTTCATAATTAATGAGTAAAAAGGCCAAGATTGGGCCGAGATATAATTCCATTAGCCAATCTCTTCCTATTGGGCCTAAGCATTGGTTATTGGGCCTTGGGCATGAGTATGAGCCAAATTGAAATCCTATGGGCCAATTCAACTTAAAGTTGGGCTAGGTTTAGGATGTGTGGGCCAAATTATGGGCCTTAGCCAAATGGGCCGAATCACTACAATGGGTCGGGCCAGCCTATGGGTCGAATGTTACCATGGTTTCTGTTGGCCTTAACTTCAACAAATCGGTGATGTGTTAGACATCTAATCCAGCAAACCTTTAGGGTTTGTTTTTAAATGGTTCGTTCACATGCTACTCCTAAAGGTTCGGGATTTCAAAAGGGTTCGGCCATTGATTCGCTGAGCATAGGCTCGTTCCAGGTAAGAGGTTTGTCCTTAGGGTTCGGCTGAAGCATCGGTTCGTGTAACATAGGTTCGTAGACATGGTCATCCATGGTTTGGCAGATTTTCCCATGAAGATTCGCCATAGGTTCGACGGCTCCATGATGGCTGCATGCAGGTTCATTGGTCCCTGAGATGGTTCGGTTTCAACTAGGTTCGCTGAGGGTTCGGTGTCTACGATTGTCTGTAGGGTTAGTGAACAGGGGTTCGGCCAAATGCCATGTAAGGTTCGTCCGGGGCCTAGGTTCGCGACAAGGTGATGGTTCGTCTGACGAAGCTAACTGATCGAAGGTTCGTTGACATGAGATAGGTTCGCTTGATCGTGGGTTCGTGGCTCTGCAAGAGGGTTCGGCAGTAGGTGGAACGAACCCTAAGGTTCCGGAGATTACAGGTTCGGCTTCCCCCCACGACCTGCCCTTCAATCATCATCGATTCCATCATGCTTACCTGTTCTAAACTTGCGCATCATGAAACAAGTGATTCCCGAATGTTAAAGATCATGGTGATCATCTAAGGCCGACTAAGGATCATATTCTAACAACACACACCAAAAACCCTAATTTCGTGAATCTTTCAAGCTCCGTACCTCGGATTTAACCGGTGAAAACTTCTGTGTAGGAAATGTCGAGAGCCTCGCGTAGGTTCAAGAATCATCCATTTTCGTGAAGAATTGAAGAAGATATGAAGATTTTAGTGATGTTTTCTAGTGTGAGAAAGTAGAAACCGAAATTCTTAGAGAGAGAGAGAGGGTTTGGCTGCCATAAATGAGGGGAAAAGCCTTCTTCAAGGCTTTTATACTACAAGTGGTATTCGGGTTCGTTTCGGTTGCTCGGTTTGCGTTTTCGGAACGAAACACGCATTTTACGCGTTCTAGATAAAATAATTATTATTCTCATCATTTTGATGAGTTTCAAAATTGTAAAATGAAAATAATTTATTTTACATATTTTTACTCTTCGTTCCAAATCCGACCATTAAACGAATACAATTACGTGTATACCCGCAATCGCGTACGTTTTTCGATCGTATTATTTATTTATTGTCGTTTACTCGTAATTATAAGTTCAACATTCGTATCATTATGGATCGTCACCCATAACTATACTCAGTCTCGCTTACGCATTACGATTTTGTTTGATTAATCCTTTTGTCATAATATTCGTCTAAACACTACGCACTAACACTATCCCATTACACCGAACGCAGTATATGTATAGGGCATACCCCAGAGTCCAGCTATCTGCCTTATCTGACGCCATCCCACCACTGTTTCGATATAATACGATACTGTTCTTGCCTAGCGAAATCGACTGTAAATAAATATTACATACTTGTTCCTAATTTAAGAATTTCCTATAACACACAAACACATTCTTGAACACTTGAATCACATTGACATACTGAATGTAAATACACATTTGTACTATCACTGTTTATGACTGCTATGACTATATGCACAGATGTTACAGTCTGACCCAGATGTTACAGTCTCCCCTAGTTAAGGGAATTTCGTCCCGAAATTAACTAGCCGAAGATACGGTAAAAAGATGAGGGTACTTAAGCTTCATCTGGTCTTCACGCTCACAGGTGAACTCAGCACCACGTTTGCCCTCCCATCATACCTTTACGATCGGAATACGGCTACGTTTTAGTTTCTTGACTCCATGATCCATGATTTCGACCGGACGTTCTATGAATTGCATGTTGTTTTGAATCTGAATGTCTTCTAGTGGAATTTGAACATCATGATCTACCAAGCATTTCTTAAGATTCGATACATGAAATGTATCGTGAACATTTCTTAGCTCCATCAGAAGTTTGAGTTTGTAGGCTACGGGACCAATCCTTTCCAGGATCTCAAAAGGTCCTACGTACCTTGGTGCAAGTTTCCCTTTCTTCCCAAATCGGACAACGCCTTTCCAGGGAGAAACCTTGAGTAAGACTAGGTCACCGACTTGAAACTCAAGTGATTTCCGACGTCGATCGGCATAACTCTTTTGTAGATCTCTTACGGCCTTAAGCCGTGATTGAATGATTTTGATCTTGTCTGTTGTTTCTTGAATGAGTTCAGGTCCTACGACCTGTGAGTCACCAACCTCGGTCCAACAGACCGGTGATCGGCACTTCCTACCATATAAAGCTTCGAATGGTGCACATTGAATGCTTGTATGGTAGCTGTTGTTGTACGAAAACCCGATGAGTGGAAGATGAGTATCCCAACTCCCACCGAAATTGATCACACAAGAACGAAGCATGTCCTCGAGTGTTTGGATAGTCCTTTCGCTTTGACCATCAGTTTGGGGATGATACGCCGTGCTAAGATTAACACGGGTTCCCAAGGCCTTTTGCAATGTTTGCCAAAAGCGAGAAGTGAAACGACTATCACGATCAGAAATGATTGATGTTGGAGTACCATGACGAGCGATGATTTCGTTGATGTACAAAGTGGCTAACTTCTCCATTTTGTAATCCTTTCGGATTGGGAGAAAGTGAGTGGATTTGGTGAGTCGATCAACGTTCACCCAAATCGAATAGTAACCCCGCGGAGTTCTCGGCAACTTAGTTATGAAATTGTTCCCATTTCCATTGAGGAATTTCAGGTTGCTGCAGAAGTCCCGAAGGTTTTTGATGTTCTGCTTTGACTTTGGAACATGTTAGACATTTCCCCACATGCAAAGCTATGTCTTTCTTCATTCCGGGCCACCAGTAAGATGTCTTCAAGTCTTGGTACATCTTATCGGCTCCTGGATGAACTGAGTATCGCGACTTATGAGCCTCATCACAGATGAGTGTGCGCAATTCTTCTGACTTTGGAATCCACATGAGGCCGTTGAAGTATAAAACCCCATCAGCTCGAGGTTCTAGTTTACTCTCAACTCCGCAGTCTAAATCTGTCTTCAGTTGATTGTCGATCACTACTTGTTGTTGTGCAATACGAATCAGATCTTTCAAGTTTGGTCGTGTGTTGATCTCCAAGGCTCTTATACGAATTGGTTTGACTGGTTCCTTACGACTAAGAGCATCCGCCACCACATTGGCTTTACCCGGGTGATAACGAATCTCACAGTCATAATCAGTTAGAAGCTCAACCCAACGCCGTTGTCTCATGTTGAGTTCCTTCTGATTGAGTATATGTTGCAGGCTCTTATGGTCCGTATAGATGACACATTTAGTACCATAAAGGTAGTGCCTCCAAATCTTCAATGCAAAGACCACAGCCCCTAACTCAAGGTCATGAGTAGTATAATTCTTCTCGTGAAACTTAAGTTGTCTTGAAGCATATGCAATTGCCTTGTCCCGTTGCATAAGTACACAACCGAGTCCAAGGTTTGAGGCATCACAGTAGACAATGAAATCATCACTGCCTTCTGGGAGACTAAGGATAGGGGAGTTGCATAACTTCTGTTTTAGAAGTTGGAATGCATCTTCTTGTTTCTGCCCCCATATGAAAGCTTGACTTTTCTGAGTCAGAGTGGTAAATGGCAAGGCAATCTTTGAAAAGTTCGCGATGAACCTTTTGTAATAACCTGCCAGACCCAGAAATGATCGAATCTCTGTTGGAGTAGATGGGGTAGTCCAGTTCTTAATTGCTTCAATCTTTGCTGGATCTACATGAATCCCATCCTTGTTTATGACATGCCCTAAGAAGTGAACCTCCTTTAGCCAAAATTCACACTTTGAGAATTTAGCATAAAGTTGTTCAGCTCTTAGTAGCTCTAAGACTTTCCTCAAATGATCCTCATGTTCTTGTTCAGTATTTGAATAAATCAGTATATCATCAA
This sequence comes from Mikania micrantha, assembly GCA_009363875.1. NCBI lineage: Eukaryota > Viridiplantae > Streptophyta > Magnoliopsida > Asterales > Asteraceae > Mikania > Mikania micrantha. The sequence continues at coordinate 2,556,329 of CM018684.1, forward strand.
CGAAGACGATAACGAACTGATCTAAGTACGGCCTGCAGACTCGATTCATCAAATCCATGAACACTGCCGGCGCATTGGTCAGTCCAAATGGCTTAACCATGAACTCGTAGTGCCAATATCGAGTCCTAAATGCAGTCTTCGGTATATCCTCATCATTTACTCCTAACTGGTGATACCCGGATCGTAGATCAATTTTAGAAAAGCAAGTCGCTCCCTGTAATTGATCAAACAGATCATCGATCCTAGGCAGAGGATATATGTTCTTGATTGTCAACTTGTTTAACTTACGGTAATTGATGCACATACAGAATGAACCATCTTTCTTCTTGACAAAGAGAACCGGAGCTCCCCAAGGAGAGAAACTCGGTCTTATGAAACCTTTGTCTAGAAGCTCTTGGAGTTGACTAGACAGTTCCTGCATCTCAGACGGTGCTAATCGATATGGTGACTTCGCCACTGGGTTTGCTCCAGGGACGAGATCGATTCTAAACTCCACTTGCCTGATCGGTGGTAGTCCAGGCAAGTCTTCGATAATATCTGATGACCGGAACGTCTCCAACTGCTTTCTTCTCAGGTTTCTTCTCTACCATGTGAGCCAGGAATGCATAGTATCTCTTCTTCAGGTACTTCCTAGCCTTGATTCACGACACAATCTTCAATCCGCGGCAGGGTTTCTCGCCGTAAACTTGCATCATTTCGCCGGACGGTAGGGGAATTCGAATAAGTTTCTCCGAGCATATCATCTCGGCGTGGTTTTTGGGTAACCAATCCATTCCTACTACAACTTCGAAGCTTCCGAGTGTCATAGGAATGAGATTGATAAGGAAAAGATGATCGTTCAATCTCAATTCACAATTGCGAATTATTGAATTCACTAATATGGTCTTACCATTCGCTACTTCCATGGTGTAAGGAGCATCAAGTACAGATGGTTGTTTATTAAACAGTGAAGCAGTATTAGTAGAGACAAAACTTTTATCAGCACCAGTGTCAAATATGATTGAAACGTAGTGATCATTAATGAGAAATGTACCCGTGATGACTGCCGGGTCCTCGCGTGCTTCGGATGTTCCGATAACAAAGGCACGAGCAGTAGCAGTTGTAGCGGCTGGGTTGAGTTTTGGGCACTGGTTTCTGAAGTGTCCTTCTGCTCCACAGTTGTAACAAGCCCTTCCACCAGTAGTAGCAGGATTAGCGGTGGTAGTTGTAGCAGCAGCTAGAAGAGCAGATCGACATGTTGCAGCCAAGTGTCCAAATCTTCCACACTTGAGACATTTTCTGCATGGAATAGTGGGTAGGTGATGGTATTGGCATTTGGTGCAAAGTGGGAACAGACCAGTATAAGGCTTTCTGGCCGTTGCAGGTTGTGGAATAGCAGTAATGGGAGTGGCTTGAGTAGGTGCAGCTACAGTCATGGCTGCAAAATTCTTGATTGTCTTTTGTTTCTGCTTTTTCTTTTTGGGTTGGTGCTGTTCAGGCTTCTTGCCTTCTTCAACCTGTGCTCTCTTATACCCTTTCAAGTGAGCACACCAGCCTTAACATATTCTTCAGTAAGAGTGGCACCAAGTTGAATTGCCGCTTCCAGTGTAGTGGGGCTACTCCCCATAACAGTTCCCCTGATGACTAGGGGCAATCCTTGAATGTACTTCTCTATCCTGCGGGATAGAGGAGTAACCAGATGTGGCACTAGAATGCACAACTCATGGAAACGAGTTGTATATTTGGCGCTTTCGCCACTGTCTTGGACTAAGTTCCACATTTCCACCTTAATTTTCTTCAGTTCTTGGCGTGGACAAAATTGTTCCACCAATACTTTCTTGAAATCTTCCCATGGTGGGGCCAAAGCAACTTCTCGTACCCTAGTGTTCTTCTCAGAATTCCACTAGGTGAGTGCGCCTTTGTGAAAAGCGCTTGAAGCCATCTTGACCTTCAGATTTTCTGGACATCCAGTGAAGTCTAGGATATCCTCAATGCTTTCCAGCCATTGCAGTAGACTGGTAGCTCCCTCAGTACCTGAGTACTTAGGAGGCTCTTAGCATCATTGAACTGCTTATAAGTGAAGGTAGCAGTTCCGGCGTTAGTGGCATTTGAGTTGTGTGCGGAATCACTGGTACTTCCCCGAAGATTCTGGGTGATATCAGTGACCATACCCGGAATGACATCCCTTATGTGTACAGCGATGGCCCGGGAAATTTTGTTAATCTCATCATCGTTGCCACTTGTTGAAACCCCCCCCCCCCGGTTGGGATCACGTCGAGGAGGCATTCTACGAATAGAAGCCACAAGTGGTTCAGTAATGAGATATAATACAATTGAATTTACATGATAAAGTAGTAATATCTCCATACTACTAATATTATCATTCAATTGTAATATGAGCAAATACACGTATAAACAATTAACTTATTAGCATACTTCTCATGTGAATATGTACGATGTCTCATGATTTCATACCACCAAACCTACACACTGACACTTTCATAATGTACCGAAGATAGCTTATATATAGGGCATACAAAAGGGTCAAGCAAACTGCCAGCCCAGTCGCCAGCCCACCACCGCTTCGATATACCACGATCATGCCCTTGCTAGCATTTGGCAATACGATTGTATTGATTTACAAGTATGTTCCATTGATTAAGAATCCCATGATCTTGTTCAGTTGAACTGTGATTGAGTCTATGGTTGAATTACGATTGAATTATGTGTGCACCTACTAACAATTGTTAACATGTAGAACTAAATCATATGTGTGCTCTACATTTTTCTTGTTAACCTATGTTAATAAGTACTAAACATGTAATCACTTAAGAATTTCACTTAAGGTTTACATTTAAAGAATGTTCACAACTTGATTGATTCACACAATGGTTGTATCTCAAATGGTTGTATCTCATATGTTTGACTAACGTTCAATGATTCCAGTTGCTCCCGAATCTTCACTTCAAATACAAATGTCGAATTCCCCCTGTCATACTGAAGATTGCTTATATATAGGGCTTACGTAGGGTCAAGTAAACTGCCTGCCCAGCCGACATCCCACCACCACTTCAGTATGCCAGAGCTTGGCCGCCATTTGTATTTGAAGCTAGGATCCCAACTCTTGATTGATTATGATTGATTCATGTTTGTCTCTTGAACTATGAATATGATTATGATTGTCAAAACTGAGGTTCTTGATTTACTAGAAATCAGGACCTTAGGTTTTAATATATGTGTCCCAGGTTAATTAACCTAGGTTCTCAATACTTACAGTATTGAGTATAATGATCTCTTTGTGTGAACTTCAACTAGAGAATGATGTTACACAGATTCTAAGTTATGAAGTCCTAATGATGATGAATACATGGTAATGATATCACGATGAGAATTTTAGATCAAAGATACTAAGAATACAGATCTTTGCCTCTGAAATCCTATGATAAACTCTGATTGAGAATTTCAGATCAAAGATACTAAGAATACAGATCCTTGCCTCTGAAATCCTAGAATGAACTCTAATTAAGAATTTCAGATCAAGGATACTAAGAATACAGATCCTTGCGTCTGAAATCCTTTAATGAATATGCATTTGGGAACTTAATTTGGTTTCTAAAATTATAGAAAATCCAAATTTAATCCCTTGACCTTTAACTAACTCTGAAAAGTATAGTCCCTAAGATCATGCAAGCTTATTGTAGACTTAATGATTAACTTAAGTTTACTTAGATCCTAATTATCCTCAAGCCTATAGCACTTAGTCCTATGGGGTAGCTTAGGTTATAGTCTAGGTCATTAAGTATTTGGTTTTTCCTAGTTCTCTACAACCTTGGCTCTGATACCAACCTATCACACCCCCTACGCCGCGTGCAGAATCCATGGTGCGGTGACGATCGATGGTTGAATCATGCACAAGTATTGAATAAGAACAACCACAATGCATTACTAAGTTTCATAAAGTTTAGACCATTGTTAGTTACAGACATTCTATATATCTATCAAATGAATGACAACTACCGTCCCAAAATATAGTTTACAAAATAAGACTTCACACAAGACAATTAAACAATCAGGATTTTATTGTGTTTCTAAATCCATCCTAGCATGTTTCTTCATCTTGCTCTATCTTAAAATGGTCCCTTAGTGGTTCTTGAGAATGATCTAATCCTGATTACCTGAAACACGTAAAAAGTAACTGTCAACTACAGAAGTAGTTGGTGAGAACAATAGGTTTAACAGTTGTAAACATAAATCAGCATTGTAAGGCACATGTAATGAACAGTGAATGAAAATACATGGATGGTTGCAACCCAAACTAACATCAAGTCTGTAAAACGTGTGCAAACAGTCAAAAGACTGTTTACTAGAAAAGCCAGCATATAATCAAGTCCCAAACTACGTTTGGAGTTAGAAAATGTATCAGCAACTTTGATATAACCATAATGTAACCAATTCTGCAGTTAGCTTTTAAAACAAATTTAAAAGCTAACGCCATCTTTGGTCTGCCCAAATGTGTCCGCTTTCCCTTCTTGTGATCACCCAGTACTAACGCTAAATGAATATGTAACTTGATGTGTGTATAAGTTTGTTCACAACGATGAACACCATGTTTTTGAATACTATGACTTGAAACCATTGATTGAAATGCCTTATTTGATTATCATGATTTGAAAACCTTGCTTGAGTACCATGAATGAAAAACCTTGCTTGAATACCATGAATTGAATTCCTTGAATAAATACCGTGAATAGAGTCAATCAAGGTTTAAAAATATCATTTTATTGAAAACACAAGATTTTAGTAAAAGAGTTTATAAAACTTATTCCTTAAAAGTATTTATCAGTTATTAAAACCATTTATCTAAAATTGGTGTAAAACAGTTAGTGAACCTTTTATAAAACATTTTAGTAGAACTTGTTTAACGGTTGATAAAACCATTATAAACACTTGATAATCCCTTTGAAAATAGTTGAGAAATCCCTTGGATTTCTAAAGTGGACTTGGAACAGTTGAACAGTAGCTTAAATCCTGTATATGAAATATGATTTGCATAAAGAGAGTTTGATCACGTGTTCCACCCCAAAACAGTTGAAAACAGTAAAAGAGGGGCTAAAGTTCTCACATGTCTGCAGTAGACTCTGAACTATAACAAGTAGCAACTAGCAAGCAAGACTTCTAACTGGTTCCTATATCATTGTAATCATATATAGAATATAAGATTTATGATTGTATAGCTTTGATTTATTGATTGACATTGGTTAACCGTTTAACTTTTGTTACTTGTTAGAGACTACATCTTGAATAACTTGTTCTCATGTTTAAGAATGTTGTGTGACTTTGAACATCATGATTGAGTCGCTTGATCTATAATTGATTCATGAAAAGAATGTGTCATGTTCTTTTATGCACAAACTTGTTATGCATAAAATAACATGTGTTTGTGAATTTGATAACCATTGTTTAACATGTAATTTGAAGATATGTTAAAGTGTTTTAGATCCTTGTGATTATGACTTGATATCATAATTAGGTTGAACTAAACCTAAACCGAATAAGATCCTTTCATAATTAATGAGTAAAAAGGCCAAGATTGGGCCGAGATATAATTCCATTAGCCAATCTCTTCCTATTGGGCCTAAGCATTGGTTATTGGGCCTTGGGCATGAGTATGAGCCAAATTGAAATCCTATGGCCAATTCAACTTAAAGTTGGGCTAGGTTTAGGATGTGTGGGCCAAATTATGGGCCTTAGCCAATTGGGCCGAATCACTACAATGGGTCGGGCCACCCTATGGGTCGAATGTTACCATGGTTTCTGTTGGCCTTAACTTCAACAAATCGGTGATGTGTTAGACATCTAATCCAGCAAACCTTTAGGGTTTGTTTCTACATGGTTCGTTCACATGCTACTACTAAAGGTTCGGGATTTCAAAAGGGTTCGGCCATTGATTCGCTGAGCGTAGGCTCGTTCCAGGTAAGAGGTTTGTCCTTAGGGTTCAGCTGAATCATCGGTTCATGTAACATAGGTTCGTAGACATGGTCATCCATGGTTTGGCAGATTTTCCCATGAAGATTCGCCATAGGTTCGACGGCTCCATGATGGCTACATGCAGGTTCGTTGGTCCCTGAGATGGTTCGGTTGCAACTAGGTTCGCCGAGGGTTCGGTGTCTACGATTGTCAGTAGGGTTCGTGAACAGGGGTTCGGCCAAATGCCATGCAAGGTTCGTCCAGGGCCTAGGTTCGCGACAAGGTGATGGTTCGTCTGACGAATCTAACTGATCAAAGGTTCGTTGACATGAGATAGGTTCGCTTGATCGTGGGTTCGTGGTTCTGCAAGAGGGTTCGGCAGTAGGTGGAACGAACCCTAAGGTTCCGGGGATTACAGGTTCAGCTTCCCCCCACGACCTGCCCTTCAATCATCATCGATTCCATCATGCTTACCTGTTCTAAACTTGCGCATCATGAAACAAGTGAATCTCGAATGTTAAAGATCATGGTGATGATCTAAGGCCGGCTAAGGATCGTATTCTAACAACACACACCAAAAACCCTAATTTCGTGAATCTTTCAAGCTCCGTACCTCGGATTTGACCGGTGAAAACTTCTGTGTAGGAAATGTCGAGAGCCTCGCGTAGGTTCAAGAATCATCCATTTTCGTGAAGAATTGAAGAAGATATGAAGATTTTAGTGATGTTTTCTAGTGTGAGAAAGTGGAAACCGAAATTCTTAGAGAGAGAGAGGGTTTGGCTGCCATAAATGAGGGGAAAAGCCTTCTTCAAGGCTTTTATACTACAAGTGGTATTCGGGTTCGTTTCGGTTGCTCGGTTTGCGTTTTCGGAACGAAACGCGCATTTTACGCGTTTTAGATAAGATAGTTATTATTCTCATCATTTTGATGAGTTTCAAAATTGTAAAATGAAAATAATTTATTTTACATATTTTTACTCTTCGTTCCAAATCCGACCGTTAAACGAATACAATTACGTGTATACCTGCAATCGCGTACGTTTTTCGATCGTATTATTTATTTATTGTCGTTTATTCGTAATTATAAGTTCAACATTCGTGTCATTATGGATCGTCACCCATAACTATACTCAGTCTCTCTTACGCGTTACGATTTTGTTTGATTAATTTGTTTGTCATAATATTCGTGTAAACACTATGCACTAACACTATCCCATTACATCGAACGAAGTATATGTATAGGGCATACCCCAGAGTCCTGCTACCTGCCTTATCTGACGCCATCCCACCACTGTTTCGATATAATACGATACTGTTCTTGCCTAGCGAAATCGACTGTAAATAAATAATACATACTTGTTCCTAATTGAAGAATTTCCTATAACACACAAACACATTCTTGAACACTTGAATCACATTGACATACTGAATGTTATACACATTTGTACTATCACTGTTTATGACTGCTATGACTATATGCACAGATGTTACAGTCTGACCCAGATGTTGGTCAACAATGTGTGTCCAACCTGTTGACTCAGGTGTTGGTCAACAATGTTTGTCAAATGTTAGTTCCAATGTTTGTCAAAATTGTTTATCAAATGTGTTTGTACAAAGTGTTTGTTGAAAGGGTCTGTCCAAAAGGTTTGTTAGAAGCGTTTGTCCAAAATGTTTGTAAAAATTGTTTGTCCTGAGTGTTTGTCAAAAACGTTTGTTACAAATTGTTATTTAAAATTGTATGTCTAAAATGTTTGCCAAAATTACTTGAATATAGTTCTCCCTTGATTTAGGTTATAAACAGTTTAGAGAATAAGGGTCGTGAACTCACTTGAGTAAAGAATGCGTAAGCTCCCAAATCTTCTGGCAAATCGGTTACTGATTGCCTATATTACATAGTGTACGTAAGTTCGTGTTCTGGTTTGTGCGACTGTTCGTGTCCGTGTTCGTGTTCGTGCTCAACAACCCAAGGTTGTTATGTTTGTCCATGTTCGATCATGTTTGTCCACGTTTGATTTAGTTTGACCGTGTTTGACAAGGTTTGATCGTGTTTGACCAGGTTTGACTGTGTCAAATTCAACGACCCGTTAGTGTACCGTCTGTTTGTTATAGTTCGTGAAATGTTTTTTATGTTCATATTAAGCACGTAAGTCACGTTAATGGGAAACTTACTATTTATAGTAAGTTTCCAATTTTAGTGAGTTTGCATCAAATCCATTTTAATAGTTCTAGCATGCTTGTTTAGCCTAAGTGAACATGTTAACACTTAGCACGTTGTTGCATACGATCAAATAGCACATACGTCCACTTTTAGTAATTAAAGTTACTAAAAATAGGAAGTTTCCTACATTCGACATGTTTAGCATAGCAAGTCATACAACACATTACATAGGATCATCTTATAGCATTTTAAGTTATTCATTATAATCAAAACTAGACTTATGATTCTATTTCATGAGAATCCCATTTAAAGTTTCTAAAATTAGCAAGTTCGCATATAAATCACCAATCTCAGTCAACTAAACCAAATCATATGTTAATAATCCCCTTTTTAACTATGTATAATTACTTTAACATGTTTGTTTCACCAAATTCACTAGCTAATACATTTGTGCATAATAAAGTTACTATTTATAGTAACCAACCCACATAATCACCATAACAACATATCTAATATATTTTATTGCATTTCTTATCAATAGTAATAACAAATCATCATTTAAACAAGCTCACAATGTTCATAACATTTTTATGAAAATAAGGTTACTATTTATAGTAACTATGCCCAAACTTCACAAACTGATCATTTCAACAAATAATAACAATATTTTGCACAAATATCATCATTATTATCCATAAATCGTCATTTTAATATGCTTGTTTCATCATGCTCATTATCTAGCAAAACATGTAATACAAAAGTTACTATTAGTAGTAACCATGCCCGAATTAACACCAATGAACCTAGATGTAACAACTACCAATAAAGCAGGTATTTATTTCCTTGATGTTAATATTTTTAGTACAAGGGTAATTAAAATGAAACCTGAGAATCACACTAAACTAAACCAACACATTCATTCGCACGGGACTTTCTTATAACCACTAAAGTGAATAGAAGACAACATATATTTATAATACGAGTGTCAATGATCAACAAAAGTAAATAGATATGTATGGACAGGAACCAAATAACCTTGATCATAAAGACTTGAACTTGCAAATATATATATACACGTTGTGAAAGTATGCATGCCTTAGGCATGCATACGTAAAACACACGCATAAACATGCAATTTTATAAACCAAACCCAATCACACATGATCAATGGGTATGCGATGGGCTATGGGTTCTTCCCAACCAGTTGAGGCCATCCCAAACCAAGCACCAAAAACTACAAAAAAAAAAAACTCAACTTAACAAACTATAACCGGCTAAATTAGATGACAACAATGAAACTCAAACATAGTGGTTACCATGGAGCTTTGGATGAAACCATAAACATCCTACTATACCCAACCGGCTAGGAACCCCATCCCCTCATCCTTTCATAAAACCGACTCATCCTATCCAATTTGTAAATATAAAATAACTATCATTTCAACCCCACTATCAACCCTAAGGACAACACAAATCTTATTTTTGGTAGCATATCCTTTATCCCCCTAGCTGCCAGCCGTAAACCTTACCCCTAAACCCCCTATATTAAGCTGCCAACACTAGGAATAAGGACATCCATCAACAACTAAACCAACCCCTTCTCTAAATAGCAGCAAGACAAGAAGCTCTCGGTCACAGCCATTTGCTCGACAAGTACAACAACTAAACCAACCCCTTGTCTAAATTCCTTGCTTGCTTAAGGTGAGTCTTCATCTCGATTTAGAAGAACAAAAGCTTTCCTATTTTAAAAAAAGTATGCTAAACTAGACTGCTAACTAAAAGGGGAAGAAAGGGGAGTAGCAACAATAAACCAAAATCTACTTGTGTGAACTAAAAATTATCACTTAACAGTAAACCGCGTCTTTCAAATCACCAACCCACAAGTTCCTTTGTAACAATTTACGTGGGGTAATACCTTTACGACCGAACGTATGGAATACAATATGGGTTGAGGGATAAGAACGGCATGCACCTATGCATGCATCAGTTGTTGTATCATATGTGACCTCTTGAGGAAAATTATGGGGGAAAAGGCAACATGCAAACGTAAGCATGTATGTTTACCTGTATGAATAAGCCTTGTAAACCACCCTTGGGTAACTACTACATCTATATGAAAACAAAAATAAAATGGGTTCTAATGAATCCTATAAAACCTCACGTCAAACACAAGAATTAGTACAAAAATGTGATAATTGAAATTCTGATAACACAGTCTTTGAGTTGATCTATAAACCTTAAAAACTTACAACCAAGACTACGACCATGCATGAAGGTTCTTGCATGGGCTATTAAAAGGTTAAAACTCTTATTCAACTTCTGGAAGGAATTAATCATGTATGAACCACATGTATATATGTATATATTGTGTGAGCCTAGGGTCAAAGCACAAACAGTCCTTGCTTATGTAAAATTTGTGAGAACATGGGTTATGGTGTATGAAAAATTTATACTTAAGATATCATAAAAGAGTAAGCTAATAACCTTTACAAAACAAAATGATCATACAAGATTTAAATGATTAATCTACAAGACCTATTGGGAGTTAAATACACTCATATACACACAACAGTGTCTTTAATAAAAGTATGAATAAGTCATACTTAAGGGGACCTTAGAAGATTGAAATGACTGGTCTTGTAAAAGCTAAATAATCAGAAGTACTGTCACACCCGAGCCGGCGGACTGGATCGACTTTCCCGCCGGGCGGAAGGTTCCCGAGGCGTGATATCGTTTAATAATCGAAATGATCAGATTGTTTGCATAGCACATGATATATAACTGAGAAATGCTAACATGACAATGAAATAGAATTACAAAGTTAAATTACATTGTTTCCTCATACTTTAACTAAGCAAATCTAATCAAAAGAATCAATGAGTTTATATCTTGTATCTGTACAAGATATACAAAAGGTGATTCACTGTTTCGTCATTCAAAAGTATGCAACACCAAAAGTAGCTAGGCCTTCTTAAAGTCCACTAGCTATATCCCTGTAATCCTGGTGACTAAACATGTTCGTCACCTGAGAAAACATGTGTTTAAACAAAGTCAACACTAGGTTGGTGAGTTCATAAGGTGAGTAATTGAAAACCATAGGCTTGTTAACATTTACACACACAATGTCATACAAATGTATTGTTAATGTTTGATTCACCCATCTCACACAATGGTCTCTCCATAGTTATATTTACAAGTGATATTTCATTCTATCAAGCATGCTTATATATAGGGCATACAAAAGGGTCGAGCCTACAACTCGCCCAGACGCCATCCCACCACATACTCAATAGAATTCAACACCACTTGTAATACAACTATGGATGCCCATTCACATATCCCTTGTGTTCAAACCGTCTGATATGCACCCATAAGGCCTTGTTCATTCCCTGGTGTGTTGGTCACAATCAAAATGTTTAACCCAAGTCTTGTTGATAAATGTTTGGTTTGTCTCTCACGATGGTCTCTCCATAGTTATACTACAAACAGTGTTTCGCCCTATCAAGCATGCTTATATATAGGGCATACGAAAGGGTCGAGCCTACAACCCGCCCAGACGCCATCCCACCACATGCTCAATAGAATTAAACACTACTTGTAATACAACTATGGATACCCATCAAATTCTCACATAGTTCCACCTAGTCTCATCATCTAATCTCATATAGTCTCATGTGGGCTCATCCCATTGTCTCCTATAATCTCATATATTCCCATCACGTAGTCTCATATAGTCCCATATAGCCTCATCACATAGTCTCATATAGTCCCATATAGTCTCATAACATACTCTCATATAATCTCATCACATAGTTTCATATAGTCTCATATAGTCTCATCACATAGTCTCATATAGTCTCATCACATAGTCTCATATAGTCTCATCACATAGTCTCATATAGTCTCATCGCATAGTCTCGTATAGTCTCGTATAGTCTCATCACATAGGCACATATAAGTATGCTCCCTATTCACGTAGTCACACAATCACATAGTTTCATATTGTAAACATAGTGTTATAAGATCAGTTCTTAATACACTTATATTACTCAACAATTGGATGATATCAGAACTTACGTTATTATGATATCATCCTAGGTATGTTCTAATCATGAAATGTACACAATGCTAGGAACTCTAGTATTTAACATTTTCTTATCAGATCATGTCTTATAATACAATGTTAGTATATATGGGGAATGACATCTTGAAACTAGGTTATCATGATGTCATCCTTGATATCACAAATAATAGTCTCATATGTTGTATAGATGTTATGCATTCCTCTATGATTTTAACAACGTGTTATACGAAATCTTCTTATGACACGGTGTTATTCAATGTGGCGAATGATCTCATCATCATGAAAGCATGTTATCATGATTATCATTCGTGTTGTTATTTGTAATTGTCTCAAGTCATCTCCTGTTTATTCATTGAACGAATAATAAAGTATTATAAGTTTTAACCTTATAATTATATTATTCCCTTGTATTTATGAACGCATGATGCTATATCATCATAGATCATCTTAAGCATTTAAGATATGTTATTCTCACACAACACGCATATAACGATAAGCGATAATAAAGATAAACAATATTATCTAAACCATAATATAAGCAATATGTTGTACTAAAACTTCTAAGTAAATAAAAGATTTAGCATGTTTCTCAGCCCCGAGAGTTTAAAATCATTTAAGATTAGAAAAGGGGCATATGAACTCACCTTGTTGTTGAAGTAGTTGACTTAGCTTAAACAAGAATTGCACGCGCTCCTTGATTGTACTTGAGTTTGTTTTCACCATCCTGTATTGATATCCCGTTGTTGTATCTTATAAGTGTGAGTTATATGAATTCATGTGCGTGTGTGAGTTAACCTTAACTTGGTTATCACCCCTTGGTCTCGATCATCATTCGGCCCAATTCAATTGAAGTGGAATTTATTAACACTTAATCAATTTAGTTTGAGTGTAGTGTCTCATTGTAAATTATGACTAAAGACTTGATTTTCATTACTTCTTCTTGCCTTTAACTTAATCTTGTAAAGATTTAGTGACTTAGTTGTCATTAGTTGTTTTAACCCACTGATTCCATCACTCTTGTACTTTCATTTGTAAAATCTATGCACACTATTTATATCACAACTCATATGGATTTTCAATTGTTTGTGTTCATTTTAATTAATGTGGGCCGAATGATATTTCCATGGGCCGAATGCAGGTGGTCTTGGGCCAGAAGTATTGTGTGGGATAATGCATCAACTTGGGCTAATCATTTGGGCCGAGGGAGAAAGAGATGGGACGTTGTCCTCACATGGCCCGAATCAAGTTCAAGGGCTAGACCGATTATATGGGCTGAATAAACGGGCCCATTGAAATGGATTGAGTTGGTTGTTTGTTACTGGGCTAGGATATTAGAGTTAGGCCGACACAGCAGGCCATGGGCCGAAGGTGTGTGTTCCAAACAGTGGGGTGTTCGGCTAAGAAATCAGTTCATCAGCAAGGTTCGTGACCCAAGAAAAAATTGATTCAGCTGATAGATGATGGTTCGTGGCTCTGCATGATGGGAGGTTCATGGCACCTTAAAGTTCACAGGTTCGGCGTTTAGGGTTCGGCTAGGGTTAGCATGAAGGTTCGTTGCTGTTCGTTGTGCATAGGTTCGGCCAAGTGAGGGGGGGTGGGATTCGCAAACATGGTTAGTCTAGCTCACAGGTTCGCTTGGGTGAGAAGGGTTCGTGGTTGCATGCAGGTTCGGGGAAGAAGGCTTCAGCCGCTAGGTTCGTTGATGGTGGGGTTCGGCTGTATACAGGTTCGGGTGAAGCAGCATAGGATTCGGCCCCGATGAGTCAAGGTTCGGCCACCTTAGAGTTCCACTGAGAAGGTTCGGCCATACCCTCTTGACTCAGCTCGCTCGCGAACCAGTAATCCGACCATCATCATCACGACTCTTAACTGCTGCAAGCTGCTCCCACTACAATGGTTGTGTGAAAATGGTTTCCTCATGGTCGTGTGATTCTAGGTGGGGCGGGGGTTAGCCGGGTAGGTGTGTGTGTCGACCAAAGGGAGATAAAAACCCTATTGTTTAGAATTTCTAAGCTCCATACTTCATTTTCAGTGGACCAAACTCCAGATCGTTTGTACTTCTTAGTAGAGATTGTCAAGAGCTTCGTGCAGGTCCAAGAATCATCTAATTTCGTTGAGAATCAAAGGAGTTATGGGGTTTTGAAGATCAATTCTTGAGAGACAGAGTGGAATACGGGAATGAGAGATTTAGATAGAGGCTGATAAGTTAAATGAGGAAAATACCCTCATTTGGTGTTTATATACCCTCGGGGTATTCGGGTTCGTTTTGGTTGTTCGGTTTTCGTCTTCGTTGCGTTTCCGGTACGTAACGCATAGTTTTACGCGTTTTAACATAAAAGAGTTGTTTTAATTATTTTTGATGAGTTTCAAAATTGTAAAAATATAAAATATTTTATTTTCTTAAATTATTATCGTTCGTGTCGTTTTCGTTTCGTCAAAACGCGTCACCATCGCGCGTATTCGTTCGAATCGTCACCCGAACGAACACGACGATGGTTTTGCTTTCTGACTTTTGTTTTCTACTTTTCAGTCATTTTTTCATAACGTTAAACTCACAGATATGTTTGTGTGAATCGTCACCCACGCAAACACACTGTCAGTTCATTATTCTGAAATAACACTGCAATTATGTTTTTACTTGTATTTCCTCACTAACGGACTCAACTAAACGTCCTGTTTTCACACTATTTTCGTACTGATTTGTCGGCCATCTGATTCCTGTCATCTATTGATATCAGATCGCAACCGACATGTTCTTGTTGTTTACTTCTACACTGTTGTTTCTCTTGATTCATTGTATTAGTTGTACTTGGGTTTTCACCTAAATACATACAACTTTTGTTTATCGTGGGTTGTTGTACTTACGGTATTTAACTTTTCACATAAATACGTGCAACCGTTTCCTGTATTCTGAGTTCTGTTATCACAAACACTGTTTGTATATATAGTATTTACACACAGTAACGGTGAAAGTACACCTACCGTACGGACTTGACGGACGATCAGGTACTGGATGTCAGAGTCTCCCCTTGTTAAAGAAATTTCGTCCCGAAATTTAATCGTTATTGTTGGATACTACTTTTTCCTTTGTATAGGTGGAGATGTTTTGATATTGCGTGTTTCTCGTGTTCTCAAGTTTACACGGAATTGTGTTTAGAGTTTCACCGAGTCCTTTTGATGTGATACGGATTCGTTCTCAGTCTCTCGACTACACGATCCATAATGTACAAGGTTCCCCGAAAATATTTTGTTGTTGTGCGACCTAGTCCCTCTCAATGAGCCTAGGCTTTTGTGTATAGTTATGTAATGAGTAGACTCGATTTCACTGTTCCTACCAATTCAAGAACATCAAGTCTATTGGAAGTGTGTGGTAGCTTGGCATCATACTCCATAGCTGTTTGTGTACACTCCCATCGTGGTATCTCGAGTTGTTCCAACCACTTCATGGTTCTTAGCATTCACTATGTTTCTTGTAATCGCGTGTTATTTATTGTCAGAAGGAACCTATCATTCCTCCGCTTGTTGAAATGTATCCATATATTGTCCGGTAGAACAATAGTGACGGATCAATTCGTGAGGTTTCGTACCCCATTAATGAGATTTATGAATGCATCTTTGTTGTTCACTGTAATGACATGAAGAAGGTTTTATCGGTTCAGATGACTTCAGCCCCATTAGGGGTAAAGCATCCGTTCTGATGGTGATTTTGACACTACTGTGTCCCTTGACTTGAATTCCATGGTATGTGTTTGTTCACTAGAAGTAAGTGAACAGTATGTTCATGTCATTTATACTTGTTTACCTCCAACTACTAAAATAGTGTAAGAGGTATTCTAGGGTGGCCCCAAATATGAGTAAGTTATAAAATAACTCTAAAGAGGCAACGATAATCCATGCTAGTATAAAAATATATAACTGCAAGGATTTTAAATGAAGAGTGTACCAGTGTTGGTGTCTGTGTCCTGGCGTGCAGCAGCCGCTCCAATTTGAAAGGCCCGTCCTCTAGCTACCGGTTCCTTTGGTGGGATCCTCTTGGGGCATTCCCTTAAGAGATGTCCAGGTTCACCACATGTGTAGCAAGACATGTTATCAGTAACAGCAGCGATCATCGCTGCATTGTTGTTCATGTTCTGGGGAGTTGGATTCCTGCAGTGGTCAACTCAATGCCCCAATCTCCCGCACCCAGTACAATGCGTGCACGGGGTCCTAATATGATAGTGAAAATGACAGTTGTTGCATTGAGGAGCCGCTCCAGCATACGGCTTCTTGACTTGTAGTGGTGGTGGTTGTGGTGCTCTCAGGGTTGGTGTGGTCCCAGCATAGTTTTTGAGCAGTTTCTGTTTCTTAGCCGGATGTCCGCCCGGCTTCTCAGATGTTTCAGTCTTGGGTGTTTTGGATTCCTCCTTCAGTGCCCCCAAGGCAACCATTACATCATTTAATGTCGCTGACAGTGTAACGGCCATCTCTAGGGTAGTGGGATCACATGCCCTTGAATACAGGCCGGTAGTCCCCCGACGTATCGCTCAATTCGCTTCTCCAGTGTTGGCACTATATCCGGTGCCAATGTCGCTAGCTCGTGGAATCTTGTGGTGTAGGCCAGATGTCTTGCTCCCACCATAACATGATTGAGCAACTCTGTCTCAACCTTCTTCAATTCGTTTATAGGGCAAAACTCGCCACTCAGCAAGACCATGAATTCCTCCCAAGACATAGACAATGCCTCATCTCGTCCCCTGGTCTGAACCTGAGCATTTCACCAGGTCAGTGCTCGTTTGTCTAATGATCCTGCAGCATACCACACGTTGTGTTGATCAGGACAACCACTAATGTCGAGGGTCGTCTCCATCTTTTCGATACATTGGATCAAGCCAACGGCCCCCTCATTGCCACTGAAAGTAGGTGGCTTGCATCCTACAAAGTTCTTGTAGGAGTAGTCCTGTTGGTTCTTGGTGTTTTCACTGCCTTCTCTAGATGAGTTGGCAGTATTGTTGCTGTTGTTGGTGTTGATCCTGTTCATCATGTCAGGAATCACATCCCTCAGTTGGCTCGTCAGTAGAGTGGCTAATGCGATGGTAGCCGGGTCCAACTCATGAACAGGCGGTGGCGGAGGAGGAGGTGGAGGTGGTGGTAGATGTGGAGGAGAGTCAGGCGGTGTCGGTGTCGAAGAATGTGGAGCAGAATCTTGAGGTGGCGGTAACAGAGGTGGTTATCTTCTTGGCGGCATTCTGATCATAACCGAAAGAAAATCGGTTAGTGCAGTGATCAGATGCAGAAGACATATGCAAAAATAATCCTATGTGATATGATCTCTACATGAGCCGAATGAAAATCGGTTAGCATGAAGGTTCGTTGCTGGTCGTTGTGCATAGGTTCGGCCAAGTGAGGGGGTGGGGTTCGCAAACATGGTTAGTCCAGCTCACAGGTTCGCTTGGGTGAGAAGGGTTCGTGGTTGCATGCAGGTTCGAGGAAGAAGGCTTCAGCCGCTAGGTTCGTTGATGGTGGGGTTCGGCTGTATACAGGTTCGGTTGAAGCCGCATAGGGTTCGCCCCTGATGAGTCAAGGTTCGGCCACCTTAGAGTTCCACTGAGAAGGTTCGGCCATACCCTCTTGACTCAGCTAGCTCGCGAACCTGTAATCCGACCATCATCATCACGATTCTTAACTGCTACAAGCTGCTCCCACTACAATGGTTGTGAGAAAATGGTTTCCTCATGGTCGTGTGATTCAAGGTGGGGCGGGGGTTAGCCGGGTAGGTGTGTGTGTCGACCAAAGGGAGATAAAAACCCTATTTTTTAGAACTTCAAAGCTCCATACCTCTTTTTCAGTGGACCAAACTCCAGATCGTTTGTACTTCTTAGTAGAGAATGTCAAGAGCTTTGTGTAGGTCCAAGAATCATCTAATTTTGTTGAGAATCAAAGGAGTTGGGTTTTTTAAATCAATTCTTGAGAGAGAGAGTGGAAAACGGGAATGAGAGATTTAGAGAGAGAGGTTGATGAGTTAAATGAGGAAAATAGCCTCATTTGGTGTTTATATACCCTCGAGGTATTCGGGTTCGTTTCGGTTGCTCGGTTTTCGTCTTCGTTGCGTTTCCGGATCGTAACGCGTAGTTTTACACGTTTTAACATAAAAGAGTTTTTTAATTATTTTTGATGAGTTTCAAAATTGTAAAAATATAAATATTTTATTTTCTTAAATTATTATCGTTCGTGTCGTTTTCGTTTCGTCAAAACGCGTCACCATCGCGCGTATTCGTCCGAATCGTCACCCGAATGAACACGACGATGGTTTTGCTTTCTGACTTTTGTTTTCTACTTTTCAGTCATTATTTCAGAACGTTAAACTCACAGATATGTTTGTGTGAATCGTCACCCACGCAAACACACTGTTAGTTCATTATTCTGAAATAACACTTCAATTATGTTTTTAATTGTATTTCCTCACTAACGGACTCAACTAAACGTCCTGTTTTCACACTGTTTTCGTACTGATTTGTCGGCCATCTGATTCCTGTCATCTATGGATATCAGATCACGAACGACATGTTCTTGTTGTTTACTTGTACACTGTTGTTTCTCTTGATTCGTTGTATTAGTTGTACTTGGGTTTTCACCTAAATACATACAACTTTTGTTTATCGTGAGTTGTTGTACTTACGGTATTTAAGTTTTCACATAAATACGTACAACTGTTTCATGTATTCTGAGTTCTGTTATCACAAACACTATTTGTATATATAGTATTTACAAACAGTAACGGTGAAAGTACACATACCGTACGGACTTGCCGGACGATCAGGTACTGGATGTCACAAGTACACAAATAGTAATAAATACCAAAATATGATGAAATGATCTTATAAGACCAAGTCTAGGCCAAGGACTGATTTAACAGTCTTAGCCCCAATCCACGGGCGTTTGGCGATTTAAGCTTGGGAGATTGTACCTATAATATCAAGCCATAACAAGGACAAAAACACTTATATAAATATACAAAGGTATTTTGACATAACAAAAGTGTTGAAAAGACAAATATGTGATACAAACAAAGTGCTAACTAAGTGATTCTCAAGAACATGGATGTTGATATATAACTTGGAATATTGTAGGGATTGTGTAGTGAAGCCCTACCACATCCCTAGATTTCAGTTTTCAATCATCACAAACTTGACAGTGAGTTTCACAACCCCTTTTTATACTATTTTATTCTTTGGGGTGAAAAGTGTGATACTTAAACTTTTATGACTTTATGCTATGTATGTTATTGTTAAAACATGAGTTGGTTGGATGTAGATTTCATAAGATTTGTTATTCTATTGTAAGTCCCTTCTTATTTATGCCTAGGCACAACCATTAACTCATAGGTTTGAGCCAGGGGATATATTGGATAGTACTATTTTGGTTGACAACCCATTCACCTATCGGGTGGTCTTGCTAGCTACAGTCACCTAATGATGTGGTCAAACACGGTGGATGAATATTTCCAACTCTTATATATACTTTGAACTTGGGACGAGTTTGATGATCATGAGATCATAAACAAGGGCAATCAATCATAGGTTTGGTTGTGGTCTTATGTAACTTGCATCCTTACTTACTTATGAATAACATATGAAATGTTTTACAGATAGCATAACACTTGGGGAGATGAACCAAAGGATGATTTTATCGAGTCTCTAAACTTGTGTGATTCACCAACATATTGTTGACTGTTTTTCTCATACTTTTCAGGTCACTAAGCAATACCTGAGGTTGGTTGCATATTTTTGGAACATTACACACGAACATTCGTTATTATAACCTAGATGAATTAGGCCATAATCTTTTGGAATCTTTAAGTGGTGTAATAGTTTAATTAAGACAATTACTGTTGGTTGTATTATTTTGGAATATTGAATTTCTATTAAGCATTGTTATAAACTATAAGACTCTTGATTTCCACATCGTCTCACCGCCCGTGATTCCGCCATCAGCGGGGGTGTGACACTAGATCTCAATGATTTTCAATACAAACAACCGCAATATCATCAAAATCACATATTCATATTCAAAATATCTTAGATTATCGCAGATTGCACATGCATGTGACATATAGTCATTATTTCATATGAATATGGCCTAAAACTATCAAATAACATTTCTTTGACCATTAGATCATTCAAGCAATAAAAATTAGTCATTATAATCACTAATCATTGATTCACATCATCAAGAATCGTGCATGCATCAACCATAAGGTTGCATGTGATGTTTTTGAGTTGCATGTGTGTTTTTAAGTGTTATATGTGCAAAATAATCCATAAAGCTACCTCACAAGGTCTTGTAATACTGAGATGATAGCTCAACAGCTTCTAAAACCTCATGAGATTGATTTTTTAACAGATGTATGTGAGGATGATGATGACGGCAAGCTCCAAGCCTTCCTTTCTTGCTTCCTTCAAGTTCCAAGCCTTCAAGATCTTCAATGTGGCTTCAACAATGGTGGTTTCTGGTTTCCAGAGGTTGGATAGAGTGCTTCAAAGTGTTTGTAGCCGGGTGGTTGCTTCAGAAGTTGGATAAAGCGTGTAGGATAGGGTAGCAATGATTTTTGAGTGGTTTTATAAGATTTTTGCGATCTGATGGTCTGGGGCGCACCGCCTGGTGCCGAAGTCTGATCACATGCGCCCTACCCGGAGTTTTGGGGCACACCGCCTGGTGCCGTCGTCTGGCCCCAGGTGCCCCTCTTGGAGTGTTCAGTTCCAGTTTTGTCTTTATTCCGATCGTTTTCGCATTCCGGTTCGACGTTCATGCTTCGTTTATCGATTCGAGACTTGTTCGGGCTTGTTTTTGAGTTTATTTGTCCTATGTTCATATATCATGTAATATTATTCGATTGTTCACCAACGTTCGTGAGCTTTAGACGCGTGTGTGCGTTTTATGTAATTCCTCAAATTACAGTGCGATTGTTTGTGTTTGCGCTATCGTGCCACGTGTCACACTAAATTAATTCTTGTGCCACGTATGAACTAATAATATAAGATATTATTAATTTAAAGAGATTGTTTGTGTTCTTGACAGCTCTTTCCCTCTGCATCGTCACACACACACACACATACACATATATAGGTAAATAATCAAATAAAAAGACGATTTAGCTAGCAAGGATGGTTTAGTAAGTGGTTAAATTGTTATGCAAAGACAATACGACTCTTATAAATGATCACCCAATATGGTGAGTTAGATATATCACTTGTTTTATTTAAAGAACTATGTAGAGGAAAAACGCATTTTGACGGCATAACCGGCCAACCGGCCCATTATGCTCGTATAAACGATTACCATGAAATCCATAAATGGGTCATACATGCACCCCACCATTTTTGTCACTTCTACCCTTTAACCCTATATATATACACATATACACCCTAAACCTCAACTTCAATACATCATTATCATATCCTCCTTCAATTCAATTCTTGTATTCATTGGTGAATTAATTCTCCCGTTAATTGCAACCCACTTCGTTCATCTGACCATATGTCGTTAAAACCACTACAAAACGAAACACATTTGGACCTAAACTCAATAAAAGAATTGCCTGACTCATACGCATGGTCAACCTCAGGGGCTAATGATGCCAGTCCGGTCTCTTGCGGTTCAGACCCGGTTCCTATGATCGATCTCGAAGATCCAGATGCGATGATGCATGTCGGCCATGCATGCAGAACTTGGGGTGTGTTTCAGGTCATGAACCATGGGGTCCCTATGATGGTTCTTGATGATATGGAAGCTTCTGGAAGAAAGCTGTTCTCTCTCCCTGTTCATCAGAAACTACAAGCGGCTCGGCCTCTGGATGGTGTTTCGGGCTATGGTGTGGCTCCAATATCGTCGTTTTTCCCTAAACTTATGTGGTCCGAAGGGTTCACCATCGTTGGATCAGCCTATGAACATGCGCAGAAACTGTGGCCACAAGGCTACACACACTTTTGGTAAGAATCTTCTATTTTTCATAAATGTTTTAGAGAACAGATCAACTTATGGTGTTTTTTAGTGGTTGGAGTGACCCGTAAAAGTTGATCCATATATTTTTTTTTTCAATTTCATACATTATTAACGTGTTAAATATAATTATAAAAACTTTATTCTTATACCACTAGAAAACTTGAAAATTTCTGATAAACGCTTTTGTCCAAAAATTGTCGGTTTATGACAATTTTTCGACATTTCAATACGTTTTCGTATGTGTGACGTTTTTGACCCGTTTCATTCAACGATATATGCTTAACCCCTTTGATCGTTTATATCCAAACATACCCCGTAGGCCCATATCCACTCATGCATAGCTAAAGGGGTCAAAACCTTCGTCCATCTCTGATTAGTATTGCTTTATTTTGAGCATGTTTCAGTGAGGTAATCGAAGAGTACAAGAAGGAAATGAACAAATTAGTCCATAAACTAATGTGGCTAATATTCGGATCATTGGGTATAACAAAAGGCGACATAAAATGGGCCGGGCCAACAGGAGAGCTAAAAGAAGCATGTGCTGTCTTACAACTCAACTCTTACCCAGCATGTCCGGACCCGGATCGAGCCATGGGCTTGGCGGCCCATACGGACTCAACCCTCCTCACAATCTTGCACCAAACTAACACAAGCGGGTTGCAGGTTAAACGTGAAGGGGCAGGATGGGTCACGGTCCCACCAATACGAGGTGCGCTTGTGGTAAACGTGGGTGACTTGCTCCATATACTATCTAACGGGTTGTATTCAAGTGTCCTCCATCGGGCCATGGTTAACCGGACCCAACATCGTCTCTCAGTTGCTTATCTTTACGGGCCCCCATCTAAGGTTCGAATCTCGCCTCTATCAAAGCTAACCGATAGCTTCCATCCTCCTCTTTATCGGCCCGTTACATGGAGTGAATATCTTGGCACCAAGGCGAAACACTTCAATAATGCGCTTTCGATCGTTCGATTGTGTGCACAAATGAATGGATTTGTTGATGTCAATGATCATAACGGTGTCCTTGTTGGTTGAATAAGTTTAAAGTTAAAACCATCTTTTTCTTTAAGAATAATTTGATTTTTTTTTAATATTAAATCGGGTTGGCGTTATATATAAGAGCGAGGAGGATGCATGGGTCACGTTAAAACGAATTATTTTACAAACTTTTTTTGGCACGGATTGAATCATGTACGTCCTTATTTGTGTATCCATCTTTTCCCCTTAATTAAACAAACATAACTACGGTGTACGTGCTGATTATTATCTAAATAAACAACCAATTTATTATTATGAGATATATTATATATATTGGGAAAAAAAAAAGCAATTGTACCTAAAAAGATCAAACAAAAAACCAGTAAAAAAATCAAGTATAAAAAACAAAAGCAGAAATCTAGTAAAAAATAAAAATCCAGTTAATTGTCAAACAATCTAATAAGAAAAACTAAGTGCAAATAAAAATATATTACAAAAAATAATCTATTACAAAAAAATTAAAAATCTCAGAATTTTTTTTACGTTTTAAGACAAAATTGTAAATATATTTGATTCTACCTTGTATATATATCATTCAAAATGCGGTTTTAGTTAACATTCTTATATTAAGTTAAGAGTTACGATAGCGTGTGCATATAGCCAGTCTTGTTTATATCAACTCTATTTAAAAAATGTCAACCAGACAGAAAAACCACTTTAGCAAATAATCTTGTTAAACATTTTATTTTCTTTTTTTTATTATTATTGTTATTTTTGTAAATTATGGTAAAAAAACGAAGACGGATGCATACACGAGCAATTAACTTGTAAAAAATACACGGGTACTTTTTTTTGTAAAAATACAGGAGGATTATTATATATAAAGTAAGCTAAAGATGAATGATTTTGTAATTGAAAGGTAGCTAATTAAATGTTTGGAAAATGGTTACATCACAAAGAATATACACAAATCATGGGTGTCCACTTTGTGTTAACCTAAAGGAGTGTTGAAGGACCCTCCCCAAGTGAACAACACACATGCCGACAGCCACAATTTGTGGCCCAAACATGAAGGAATATGAATAATGAATACACTCTAGATATGGATAGATTGTTGTGACCAATTGTGGGATAAAGATGCTTCAACTTGAAACCAACTTCATCAATGATATGATTCTCTTGTTATATCCTCGGCAAAAATGACCAAAATACGACAAATTAAAATAAATCAACTTACAAGCTAGAAACAAGATTATAGTTCCCCCTTTTCGTGTATCTTGCTCTCTATGATATGTGTGTGTGTGTGTGTATATAGATATATAGACACACACATGTGAATCTATCTATTTGTGATGCTCATTGCTAACTGTAATTTTTTATCGAATGTAAAACTCGCTCAGATTACGAATTTTGGAGGCTTGTCTACTCATGTATCCACATATACATATATAGATAGTAAGATACCAAAGGATATATAGTATGTTAGTATCTAGATGTGTGTATAGTGGTCACCTTTTTCTTAAGATGTCGAGAGTTTTTATTCTGTATTGAACAATAATACAATATTACAAGTAAATTATATTGGTGTAAAAAATAATCTATATAAAGATACTCAAACTTTAAAAGCAAGTGTTGTTAGTTTAGTAAAGCTACTAGAGTAAGGGTCTATGACTAAAGTTGGTTAAATTATTTGAAATAAAATAATTATTGTTAAATATTACAATAATGGTTAAGATACATACTGCTTTCCTGTTTTTATCAACTTTTCTTAATTTTAGGGTTTTTATATTGCTTTTATTTTTGTTCTCTGTTTGTTAATGTTTATTGTTGAGGTTTTCTAAATGTTTGAACATGCTTTCGGGTACTTTAACATAGTGTTTTACAACGACATAACATTAATTTGATTTACGATTGTTTCTTTTTTCAACATATGATGTAACACTTTTTAACCTTTTTCTATATTATTTAATTAATTTGTTAATTAAAATGTGTGTATCATCTCTATGGAAAAAGAATATGATAATACTGATATGAAGTGATGTTCAACATATATACGAGGTTTAACAAATATAAAATTGGTCCATGACTTCCAACTTGTGGCTAATCTATTAGAAATAAAATTATCGATAGTATATATTAGCTAGAAAGGCTGCTGAGATAAATCATAATTTCCTACGACTGATCCAATTTTTTAATCTTTCTATATTTTTTGTTTTGTTTCTGATGATTTTGATTTAGTTCTTTGCTTCTCTCTTCTGAAATATTATGTTTATCGTTATTATAAATGAGTCGTTGTTCATATTTATTTGTCTAGCATTAAAATTATTTACGAATAACTCATGAACACATAACCTAACAAAAATTACTTTCAATGTTTATTAATTCATAACTGAAACTTGTTTACAAATGCTACAAGAATATACTACTTACAAAATTTAAAAATTACCATTTTTAATCTTAAATACTAGACATAATCACCTCAATAATTTTAAATTCAAGCTCAAAATAAAAAAAATCATAAATATAATTATCTATAAATACACAAAATAGAAATATATAATCATAATTAATTTCAAAATAGTATCCCAATAATATAACTTTAAATTGACTAAGTTTAACAAGATACAAGATTCTTAAGAATAAGTTTTATGTTCGAGTAAAGTACGATTATGTCATATGTGTTTTAAGTCTTTTAACATCTTCAATCAAAAATATAAACTTTTAACAACAAAACCCTTATTGTTAAACCACTAACGGTTTTTGCCACATCTAGAACTAAAAACACTAAATGATATCTGATGAAAAAAATTGAAAGACTTAAATTATAGGGGTCAAAACCCTTGATAGTTTAAATAACATGGGCTTTGTGTTAGAAGATTATGTTTTGGTAAAATATGTTAAGAAAACTTAAACACGTTAGTCAAAACCGCAATTTACTTTTTTAGTTTAAATGTTAAGAAAATAAACTAAGTTTAATTGTAAAACTTATATGTTACATTTAGTTGAAACCGGTAATTTTGAGATGAGCCATCAAAATACCATAGTCCTTATAAATGTCACATGCCATGCATAAGTTGTAATTTACTTAATCTTTAATCTTGTTGGTAGATGTGACAATTTTTACTCATATTAAAGAAAATATGTTGGTTTGAGTAAACAATTGTAGTATAGTGGGTTAGAATGGCTAACATCATAATATTGAATGAGTTATGAGTTGAGATGGGTAGCACTTAAACACAATGCGGGTCAAGATGGGTAATCAAAAAACAATGTGAATGCAATGGATTCAAACATTTAAGAATCATTAATAACATATCTGATTAAAAAATTGCTAAAAATTATTCAAATGAACTATTTGTTTACTTAGAACACATCTTAAGTTAAACTAAATTGATGTTTTTTAAGAACAATCCATTTATACCAGAACTGATTTTGCTTAAAACTCGTTCTGACCCGTACATATCCTGATCCGAACCCATTCTGACCCGATATCCAAACCGAACTAACCCATCCATTTTACGAGGTATACTTTTTGGTTAGCAACCATTTTTAAAAACTTAATGTATGCTCTAATGGTTAAAAAATTAGCTTATTTCATAAAAATTTTATCAGGCCACAAACGAATCATCACGCTGTTAATGTTTTATAGCATTATCCTATGTTTGAGCAACAAATCTAGTACTAGACTTCATTAAAATCCTCAAGCAACCACTAAATCCACTTCTCCATAATGGTATCCTTCTAGATCACTAGAGTTAAAATATAGAGTGGCAATTACATATATTCCTCTATAAATTTCATTTATTACATATATACCCAATCCAAAATTTTAATTACATATATCCCCCTATAAATTTCATCTATTACATATATACCCAATCCAAAATTTTAATTACATATATTCCCTTCTCTAATTCTAAAAATTTCAAGTATACTCATTTTAATATATTATTTGACCCGAAAAAGTAGTTTTTGTATATCTGAAACCCGACCCGACCCGAATCTAAAATCTTTTTATTCGACCCGAAAAATCCGAACTAGATTTTGGATGAGGTTTTTCCAGGTTTCGGATACGATTCAGATTTCGAATTTTTTCGAGTTTCGGATATTTTAAACACCCCTATTTACGTACGTTTACATTCAAAATGTTACAATGTATAAAGAGAGTAAAGTTGAGTATATATGTATTTAAATTTTTTTAGTTGGGTATATATGTAATTAGACCTTAAAAGAAGGGTATATATGTAATTAAATTTTTTAGTTGGGTATATATGTAATTAGACCTCAAAAGAGGGGGATATATGTAATTATACCTAAAATATAAGGTAAGAACAAAAATAATCAACGATTTTCTTTACAAGAGATCATATGTTAGAGTCATGGCCGGCCTAATGAGCCAAGTAACCCAAGTAAGGGTTTATAACCTCCAACTTTTTAAAGTTTTAAGTATGTACTTAGTTTTTTTGGTCGACTTTATTTGTTGTTTGTAGGCTCGGTTGATAATATGAATACAAGTAATGCCTAAATAAAAGTATTTTTTTTTTCAAATATTTATGAAGGGTTTATAATGAAGGGCCTGAGATCTTTTCCTGCATAAGGCTACACCGGTCACTCGATCTGAACCGGTTTTTGGACCGGTTAGAAACCGGTTTTTGGACCGGTGTTTGCTATCGGTTTGAGTCAGTTCTATTAACAGCAAGTTATGGACCGGTTTGTAGTTTTTTGGACAAAACCGGTTGGGAACCGGTTAAAGTAAAACCGGTTATTTTAATTGGGTTAAAACCGGTTAACCGATTTTTGAATTTAAAAAACTAGTTGTTATAACCGTTGGGGGGAAAAGAGCCGTTGGGGACCGGTTAAACCGGTTATTAACCAGTTAACCGGTCGTGCAAAAAATAAAATCTAGCCGTTTCTAGTCGTTTGAAACATTTTGTAGACCATTTTGCTCCTAAACGAAAGTATAAATAGATGGGAAGTGTTTTGGTTTGATCACACAACATCCATTCTTCTATTACGATCTTAAACGCTCGAGAACGGTCATAAACGCTCAAAAAACGATCACTTACTTCTCGATTTAATCTCGATTCAATCTATTATTCTATTACGATCTTAATTCAATCTCTATTTCATGGCAAGCTCACGAAGTGCTCAAAGTTCCGTTTGTGTTGGTGCATCCACTTCAACTGAACCAACCGTTGTTAGAATCAAATCTACAACGAGGAACAAAGATCTATTTCAACATTTCGACTTATGCGAAATGTCAAACAGTGTCGATAAGGCACGGTGCAAAGGTTGCGGTACTTTTCTTAAATCGGAATCTAATTCTACTTTAAGAAACCATTTGACCAAGCATTGTGTTGTGGTCAAAAATAATCCGGCAAACGATCAAGCACAAATGTCTACCGAGTGTGGGGTTTGAAATTTTGATCCCGACATGGTTCGTGAAATGATGGGAAACTTAATAATTCAAGAAATTTTGCCTTTCAATCATTTTGACAACTCAAGATTGACGAGGATGATTCAAAAGGCGCTACAACCACAATATCAATAAGTAAGTCATTCCATTATTAGACGTGATTGTTTGAAACGATCACATCAAGTGAAAAAAGAATTAATTTTGGGTTTTCAAAATTTAAAAACCGGGGCTAACTTAACAACGGATGTTTGGTCGGTACCACACGGTTTGCCTGAATCGTGCCTTTGCGTTATCGCGCATTGGATTGATCCCAATACATGGCAAATGATGAAACATACGATTGCCTTCGAAATGTTTGTGTATCCTCACACGGGGGAACATTTGTTTTATATGTTAATTAGATGGAATGATACAAACATTTTACTTACAAGATAAAATACTTTCAATAACTTTTGATAATGCTTCAAATAATACTAATGCGGTTCAGAAGTTAAAAATTAAATATAAACCGATATGTAAAGGTGTTTTTTTCATACTAGATGTGTTACGCACATCATTAACTTTGTTGTGAATAATGCTCTTACGGTTCTTGAAATGAATAAGTTAAAAAAAAAGTTTAAACAAATGTTAAAGGATGTTTTTTTGACAAACTGTAGAAGATATACGGATTATCAAAAATTTTGTGAGGATACAAGCTCCATCTTTTTAGGTCCGTATTGGGACGTACCAACAAGATTGAATTCGACTTGGCGTATGTTTGACAACGCCGTACGACAAAGGCACACCTTGAAAGTGTTTCATGAAAATTTAGTCAAACGACGTAAGGCTAAGTCTTTTCCTAGGCGATGTTGGGTCACCATACAGGAATTCACCGGTTTATTTGGAACTTTTAAAAATGCAACAACTATTTTATCAGGTGTTTATTATCCCACGTCTTGTTTGGTTCTTCAACAATTATTTATAATGACAAGAAAAATTAGCGAATTTCAATCAGAAGGTGATATGTATAGGGGAATGTTACTTCCAATGAAACTAAAACTATTGAAATACTTTCAAGAAATGCTGGCCGTTTTTACTTGTGCGACGGCATTAAACCCATGTTTCAATAGTGTCGGCGTTGAAACATTAATTTATGAAATTGTTATTGCTTTGGGTTTGGATGACCCAAACTTTGCTATAAACACTAAAAATAACTTTTAACATCTATTTTCAAAATATGTTTGATCATTATTTACAAAAGTATGGTGAAACATCTAACATACAACAAACAATGTATACGAATTCTAGTTCGAGTAGAAGCCAACAGGTTAACTTTGATTTGTTTAACACTTTAAGGAAAAAAATTTTCTAAACGGGCTTGAGGTAATAGCGCAAGTAGCGAACTTGGAAGGTACCAAGGGACGAATTGGATTTCCGGTATTATTCCGAAAGAATTTGAAAACTTTGATATTTTGGCCTGGTTGAAACAAAAGGAATCCCAATTTCCGATTCTATCTGCCATGGCCCGTGATTTACTAAGCGTCCAAGCTTCAACAGTAGCTTCGAAATCTGTTTTTTCTCTTAGTGGCATAGTTTTATCGATACTAAGGATGAGGCTTACTCCAGCATAATTGGATATGTGCATTTGCTTGAAAGACCATTTGGACGCAATGGAACACGTACAAGACCACACAACACTTGAAGGCGAGCTAGAGGTAGAAGAAACAATACACGGGATGGAAGTTGAGGAAAGAATGACTTTACCACTTTCCGATGAATAAGAACCAATGGATAAATGGATGCGGAACAATAGCCCGAAACTAGAATCTGAAGCACATTTCGAAGACTAATTTCAATTTAGATTTTATATTTATTTATTTTATTTATAATCTTGTGTAATTAAATGTTACATTTTTTTATTTAGTTTTGTTTTTCATTTATCTTTATGAAATATTGTTGTTTTAAATTCTTACTTAACAAAGTTTATTTAATTTTATTTAAATTTAGTTTGTTAACTAGCATTAATAAAACGTTAAACTAATAAAACCTAAACCTTAAACTAATAAAACCTTAAATTAATAATAAAACCCTAACAAAACCTTAAACTAATAATTAATAAAACCCTAATAAAACCTTAAACTAATCAAATCTTAAACTATTAATTAATAAAACCCTAATAAAACGTTAAACTAATAAAACCTTAAACTAATAATTAATAAAACCATAATACAACGTTAAACTAATAAAACCTTAAACTAATAATTAATAAAACCCTAATAAAACCTTAAACTAATAATTAATAAAACCTTAATAAAACTTAACCTAATTATTAATAAAATCCTAATAAAACCTTAACCTAATTGTATTATATGGATATTTATTTATTATTAGTTTAAGGTTTTATCAGGGTTTTATTAAATAATAGTTTAAGATTTGATTGGTATAAGGTTTTATTAGGGTTTTATTAATTATTAGTTTAAGATTTGATTAGTTTAAGGTTTAGGTTTTATTAGTTTAAGGTTTTATTAGGGTTTATTAATTATTTGTTTAAGATTAGTTTAAGGTTTGATTAGTTTAAGGTTTTATCAGGGTTTTATTAAATAATAGTTTAAGATTTGATTGGTATAAGGTTTTATTAGGGTTTTATTAATTATTAGTTTAAGATTTGATTAGTTTAAGGTTTAGGTTTTATTAGTTTAAGGTTTTATTAGGGTTTATTAATTATTAGTTTAAGATTTGATTAGTTTAAGGTTTTATTAGAGTTTTTTTTAACGGCAATACTATCCTACTCTTAAATTACACCCAATTTCCCCTTGCTTGGATTTGAACCCAAACCTCCTTTCTAAGAGGCAATGCCTCTACCAAGTGGGCTAGTCCCACATTGGCTTTTATTAGAGTTTATTAATTATTAGTTAAAGGTTTTATTAGTTTAAGGTTTTATTAAATAATAGTTTAAGGTTTTATTGGTTTAAGGTTTTATTAGGGTTTTATTAATTATTAGTTTAAGGTTTGATTAGTTTAAGTTTTAGGTTTTATTAGTTTAAGATTTTATTAGGGTTTATTAATTATTAGTTTAAGGTTTAATTAGTTTAAGGTTCAAAACGTATAAAAGAAAAACGAAAAAAATATATGTATAAAAACCGGTTTTTAAACCGGTTCGGCCGGTTAACCGGTCCGGTTATTAAGCGGTTCAGTTCCATCGGTTTCAATATATAGGTTAAAATAACCGGTTTTTGGGAAAACCGGCAAACCCTACCTACCGGTTAACCGGCTCGGTTAATGGGGAACCGGTGTTTGGCCGGTTAATCGATTTGTGCACGTCTATCGACCCTGGTTGTAATCTCACCTGAAACATAATTTGTTTCGAGTGAGCAGGGGGTTTTATCAGTGGTGGGTTTTATCAATGATATGTTTCATCCTCATTGGTAGTGTTAATATCTTACATTATTTAGGTGTCGTTCATTCTATAAGGTATTTTAGGTGTTGCTATTAAAAAAAAAAAAGATAACAACAAAACATACGTTAAATGGTCAGGCCAAAATCTCTCATTAGATTCTTATATGACTTTTTACATTCAATTATCCTGTTTATTTTTTGTACATAACTATTCCCATAATGCAAAACAAACTTATCTCACATTGATGTTGTAATGTAACCAAAGATGGCGATTATTGCATCAAAATCATTTCTACATTGGTTCTATACTAACCGAGTGGTGTTGCCTTCCAAAAATTAATCTCAATCCATTGTTGTCATTTCCCAATACGTCAATTTTATCAACAATGTACTTTTTATTCGGATTGTAGTTACAGGTCCTGCAAAGTACACAAGTTTAATGTGTCTTTTATTCACACCCTCAATTATGTGAGGTGTCATTCGTGTGTCAATAATGCAAGTATCCTTGGTATTGGTTTATTCATTTGCTAATTGATTAGCTTGTCTACCTTCGGGTGCGACAAGACATATGGTAGTATTTTCAAGGGTACTGTTCATCATTCGACTTAGAAACATATCAGCCTAAAAAATAATTCCTATCAAAGTCGACTAGCGAATCGAATTATAAAATCGGTTTTCAGTTTGTTAAAACTAAACCGATATGTAATTTGGTTTTAGGTTTAAAAGTTCTAAATTTGGTTAATTAAATAAAAAGGAATAAACTAATGGTTATGTGTATGTGACATTTAAGTGAAATCAAATGCAATTCTAGTCCAATCTTATTTAGCCTACCTTTGACAGGGTCCAAGGGACAGAACCCCCGGTGGTGGTCCAGCTAAATCCAAATTTCATAGAACATTCATACGAATTCATATCACACAAAAAATCTATTGGATTATCTCTAATCCAAATTTCATAGAACATTCATACGAATTCATTTTTGAATATCCGAAAATTTCATATACGGATTCGAATATTTAATCGGATAGCCGAAGTTAGAAAAAAGTTTAAAAAATTTTAAAAAATATATATTTCGGATAATCGAATATCCGAAAATTATGCGGGTATCCGAAAAATTATCCTAAATATCCGAAAATATCCGCAAAAGATCCGAATATTCTAAAAATTATCCGAAATATCCAAATATCCTAAAAATTATCCGAAATATCCGGAAAAAAAAACTATTTCTGATATCGGATATCTGAACTATCCGAAAATTTTCAAAATAGGTATGCGAATCCGAATTTCCGGATATTCTAACTTCCAGATATCCGTATTTTTCAAATATTTTGGATTTGGATTTTCAGATATTTCAGGTTCGGATACGGATTTTTTTGAACACCCCTAGCCAGGGGTGAGGCCCCCTTGACCTTTGCTTTGTTCGAAACTCAAAAATCTTAAACAAGCATGCACTCTATATCTACAAACTCTTTAAAATTCTTTTATATCCAACTACACTAAAATAATACAAATAATAAATAATATATACACACTTTTGTGTGGCTTATTAGGTAGAAGTTGAAAACTGAAACGAACTAGAATTAGGTTCTTATTTTGATTTTGAACTACTTAATTGGTTGGTTGGTTTTTTGTTTCAAATTAATAATCCAACAAGATATATTGACCCGCGCGTTGCAGCGGTTTTGTTACATAGGTAACGTTATACATAGATAAGTTAATATATATGTGTTGCAAATTTATCTCCTAGTTTGCTACAGAGACATGTTGTCATGTTTGTATGATGATTTACAAAAGATAGGATTCCTTATCCTCGAAGGGTAGCTGATGTGCTTGCATCAACAATTTTTATGTTATTTGGTTTTGAAGCATGGTGGTTTTCGTGAAGAATGGTTTTATCTTTGCTATGATATGTAGTTGTTCATGAAGAAGGAACACGATTCTTATAATGTTTGCCAAAAAAGATCATAATTCTTGTAACCTATAAGGTGTTTACTAAAATGGGAGTTACTCGTGCTCTGGATCGTTAGCTATTCAGTTTTTTGAATGGGTTCGCCTCTTGTATCATAATGCCAATAGTTAGGATATCGGATACAGTGGATGTTATTGTATTACAGGTTTGTATACTAACCAGTCCTCTCGGATACCGATGTTTTTGTTGCTGGTGATTTTTGGTCCAGAGTCTATGGAGCTGTTGATGTTAGAGTTGGCACGGCTGCACGGGCATTTCAGTTGCTTAGTCTACAATAATTGACCAGTCAGGTTTCATGGTTAGGTTGAATACCATGAGCACACCTCTTTGAAAGCAACTGTGGTGGTGGTATCTTTGGGTCTTATCATGTCCATGTAGATTGACCATGTTGTGGCAGCTTGTACATGGTAAATTTGTCATGCAATCGTTGAAGAACACCACATTTGTTGTTGTTTCGTCATCAATCGTTGCATTCAAATAGTACCTTGTGTAATTAAAAAAAAAGGAGAGAATCAAATATAGTCGGATCATATAAAGCATAGGCAATGTGCAACATGCAGGAGCTGTTCCAAAGTGCTCCTAGGTTTACTCTGGACTAAAGAGAACTTTCAGAATCGGATATTTTTTACTATCTATATAATTTCATAATCTACATATCAAGAGGTAAATAAATAAATGAAATATTGTTATGCTTTTAAGTTATCTAAATTGTTATTAACTAGTATTTTGACCCGCCGCATGTTGCGGCGGCGTCATAACGGTTAGTAATTAAATTTATACCATCAACTAAAAACATATAGGGATAGACTTTTAAGTGACGTCTTACAAAATTTATGAATGGAACGTAAAATTATAAGAGTTAATCATAAAAGTTTTAATATTAAGTGTATAAATAAACTTTTAACTCTACAAACTTAAGGAGGGTCAAATCGACGCACTACGAAGTCTTGGGATATAGCATAAAAGTTTAGAAGTTAAACATAAAGGTTTTGATATTGAGTGCAAAGGTAAACTTTAAATTCTAAAAGGTAATTGTTATAAATGTGTTCGATTGGACGAATGAGTATTCGATTTTGATAGTATACTCCTAAGGAATATGAACTCAAAACACAAATTGTTAATTTATAAAACTAAACCATAAAAAAGTTACGTTTCTCAATTACTATTATCATTCTCTGTTTAGAAATATTTAATTATTATTATTATTTAATTATTAGTATTATTTAAATATTTTTATTAGGTAAATAGTTTGTGAATTAATTACAAATAAAATATGTGAATCGTTGCAACCTTTTGAAGCGCTTTGATCAACAGTCGTATTTTGAAGCGGTTCATTTAGAAAAAAAAAGCACTCCAGAAGTAGACACGGATGTCAGAAAATTTTATTTTTAGTTAGGTAACAAAAGAGGTAAATTAGAAATTTGAGGAAGTTAAAGTAATATTTACAAAGTTTTTTTGAAATTTAAGGAGGTGAAAATGATAACTCTGAAATCATATGATGAATATTTAAAGTCTAAAGATCAGTTACAACTGGAAAAAAAAAGTGAAAAAAAGAGAGATTATTAAAAATAGTTGGGAAAAAGATGGAAGAATATGAAAAAAAAAAGTTCTCGAGAAGAATTCGAACCTTCGCACAAAGCTTCCAAGTAAAACCCCCTTACCATCTCATCCAAAGCTACAATTGTTTGTTGTATTCGAAATTTGTTTATTTAACGAAGTAATAAATGCTAAGAAAGAAAAGGATGAAAAATGTTAGAAAAATGAAGAAAAAAAGATTAGGTTAAAAAATGATGAATTAATTAAAAGAAAAATGCAATTAAAATATTTAATATAAAAATATAAAGAAGTAAAAGGGAAAAAAAAAAGAAAAAAAAATGGCACGTCGGCTGGCCACCGACGTTGCCTTTTATATAGGGGGCTGTTAGGGAGACACCCGAGTGGATCAACGGACACCCGCAATACGGCCCGTAAAGCCCTTTACGGGACGTATTGAAAAAGAATATTCTGACAAAAGCTGACACGTCAAATCATAGGGCTGACGCCGGCTGACATGTAATACATACGGCCCGTAAAGGTCTATACGGGTCGTATTGGACACCAATAATTTGAACTACCCAAATTATTTGAATTGACTTAATAGATGTGTGCGTAAAATCTCTCGATTGATATATATCTTGATGGAATACATTTTAATGGAATACGCAAAGGTTTAACAATTTCAAAATCGTAAAGGTTTAACAATGTCGATGGGAGGCAACAATTTCGGTGATGAATATATGTGTGTCTATGAAATTGATTAGGTAATAAATTTATTCGTTTAACGGTTAGTTTATAAAATCTTATACATTTGTTCTTTTCAGGTGTTTGCCGGTGTTGATGAACTGGTTGACTGGGCGATTGGTAGAGGGCGTGAAAATGGTTATGTGCTAGTTAGACGACGAAGCAAAACTAATGCAACCGGTGTAGTTATAAAGGTGTGGCTTAAATGCGATCGCGGTGGCGTGTATCAGGGTGAACCAAAAGCTAGACGTACTGGTTCGAAGAAGACTGGGTGTGAATTTGAGCTAATTGGTAGATACGAGAGAAGTTGTGGTGGTTGGAAGTTGCGTGTGGTCAATAATGAACACAACCACCTAGGGGCTGAACAACTAGGCGGTCATCCATATGCGATGAGATTAAATGAAAATGAAATCCGTCTAGTTGAGCAACTATCAAACCAAAACATGTTGCCCCGTGATATACTTGCAGCTGTAAAGGACCAAAACGCCGATAATGTTTCCAACCTTAGAAATATTTACAATGCGTGACGGAAGTTACGTGTTGGACAAAACACGGGGGAAACTCCAATTCAGGTCCTTTTTAGATTCTGATAACTATTGTTTTAAAATCATTAAACACGATTACGTTAAAATAATTTTCAAACAAAACATTTAAATTTACGAAAATCATAACTAATTATGTTAAAAAAAATTGTTATTTATATTTAAACGTCACGATGTTAAAATATTTTTCAAACAAAACAAATAGGCAAAATAATTAAATAATAACGTTAAAATACTTATTATTTTACAACAAAACGATTAAAAATGGTTACGTTTTTTTTCGAACAATTAAACGATGTTATAAGCTACTTAAACACGTACCGTACGTGTTGCATTTAACAAATACCGGATTTCAAAACAAAGTACGATTATACGCTATTAGAAACAGATATTATTTATAACTTAAAAATTAAATAACTAGACGATATGATATAACAATTAACGTTAAACGCGTACGTATACTGGAATTCAAATAACATGCGGATTTTATAACACGTATATATAATAATATATATATCATATATTTAATATATAACGTTAAAAATGTGCGTATACCGATTAAATATAATTACGTTAAAATATATGTTTTAACCATTTAAAACAGTTAGACAATTACAATGTTAAAAATAAGTTAAACACGTACGTATATCGGGTGGAAAAACAAAACTTATAAATTTTCAGGTTTAAAAACGAGTCGTATAGGCCTTTACGGCTCGTATCGTGTTTTCAACCGCCAGACATCTCACTGACATTTTCTGACACACTTTGACGGCTTTACGGGCCGTAAAGCCCTCTACGGCTCGTATAGATGAGGGTAGGTGTTGACTGATCCGTAGGGGGTGTCCAAATAACGGGCCCCTTTATATATATAGGTAATATGCTAAGTTGTGCGTGCGAATATATGGTTCATCTGCAAATAATAAATGAATTAATTCATGAAACTAAAACCTTAATTTAGAGAACTAAAAACACACACACACACACATATATATACATAATTATGTATACACACACATAAGGGTGTTCATCGGGTCGGATAACGAGTTATTCGGGTTTTTCAGGTTTGGAAAATTTTTTGGTCTATCTGAAACCCGGCCCGAAATATATTATCCGACCCGAATTCTTACATCCGAACAACCCAAACAAACATGTTTTTATTAGGTTATTCGGATATCCGACCCGAAAAATAGTTTTTGCATATCCGAAACCCGACCCAAATCTAAAATCATATTATCCGACCTGAAAAACACAAAATAGATTTCGAATGAGGTTTTTTTAGGTTTCGGATACGATTCGGATTTCGAATTTTTTCGAGTTTCGGATATTTTGAACACCTCTACGCACATAGCATCAGATATATACGTGATGACACACAGTAGTTATGTATCCATATGTTGTTGTGAATCCATATGTTTTTGACATCCTGCACTTTGGGTCTTCTGTTAATATTAGAGTAGTTGTTTTTGCAATTGATAGGGATGATATTTTGTAGTCTAAGTACTTTATGTGGATGGAAGTTTAGTTATTTATTATGTGCTATTTTTTACTAATATATTTTAATAAGTTAAAGGGAAAATTTAATTCAGTAAAAGAAAAATAGCTAAAAATATTTAACCTAAATGATCAAGTATCGGAGAAGACGGGTAGAAATTGAGTGTCAAACAAAATGAAATGTACTAAGCAGCTGATAGTATATCATCATCATCCAAACCCATTAAAAATAGAAAGTTAAAATACAAAATTTACCTCTGAATATTAGGATCTTAGAATAAATGGTTAAATAACAGCAAGCTCAAACTTATGTATGGATCGGTCGATAGTATCTTTTGGCGATCTCAACAATTAAAGTAAGCGAATAGCTGAAAATAAAAAAATAAATAACATATGCAGATTCAATTTCAACAAAACTAAAGCAACAATAATTTACCAGGTTTTATGTCCCCTTTGTACGTGACAAACAAACATCCAAAGACCGCAGAAACACCTGCGGAGAACCAAATATCAAAGGGTAAATAATTTCGATATTAGTAACATTGCATCAAGACTTAGAGAAATAAAAACAAAAAGTATCGGTCACTATAAACATGTATAGATTTGCCTTTTTTTTGTTGGCCCAAGGAAAAAGAAGAGATGAAGAAAAGAGACAACTGAAGGCGTGTTTTTGTCTAAACCCAAGGTAAATCTATAAATTGTAAGCAAAGAAAAGTGATCATGAGTTGGCTCAACCGATGTGGAGAAGATGAAAAACCCTTTAAAACAAATAAAAAGGTTCCATCCCTTTTAAGTACATATGTTTGTGTACATAGCACATGGGTGATTTTATGAAGCTGCTATGTATCTTCATCCCTCATGAGCCCACGTGTGAATTTTCAACCCATGAAACCCATAAATGTGAAACAACTTTTTTTAACAGCTAACGTCAAGTACCACTGTTTAAATGGGTACATTAACAACATCTTCTAGGAGGAAACCCACACTGGGAAAACCCCCTTGCTCAACCTAGAGCATTTTTTTGCTCCAGCCGAGACTCGAACCCAATACCTCCCATTCAAAAAGTCAAGGGGGTACCATTAGGCTATAAGCCATTTTGGTATAAATGTGAAACAACGGACTTCCTAATATTGGGCATCATTGTTTCCACATTAATGACACTTACAAATAGCAACAACCTCTGCCACCACTTCAATAAAATGCGACGATTGAGTCAGCTTACAACCTGGTGAGCTAGAGTTTTCTAAAGTATTCCATAAATTCAATGATCGAAATTTCAATTAAGAAAATTCAAAATCATACATAAGAAATATAAATTCTAGAAATTCGAACAGAGAAGAAAACTGATATGAATTAAGAATCCTAAGGTTACAATAATATTGAGACATAAAAAACAATATATGAATAAGTATTAAAGGAAACTTGAAATTTTAGGGTTATAATTGGGGAAGAGGACAGTCTTGAAATTACAAAGTGAGGGTCATCTACAAAAGGCATCAACACCCAGAGGATACACCAAGAAACTACAAAACAACCCTAATTTCATAATCATTGGATCAGAACCAAGAAGTGGGGATTAATCGTGAGAATCAGTAACGAAACATATCAAGACTTGTTAACAGAAGGAGACAACATATAATCACGCACATAAAAATCAAAAAAGAAATCACGATATCAGATTCAGCAAGTGATCAAAATACGAACCCCAGATCTCTAAAATTTCAGCAATCAGATCCCAACAACTCGGATCTCATCGAATAATATTCCTCAAAACACCAAACCCACCATAAAATCAATTCAAATCTTCAAAATCAAAATAACGAACAACAAAACAATCAAAGATTTTCACCTGAACGAAAGAACATAGAGGTGCTATGCTATCGCCATCGCAGCAAAAGAAATGACCCATCAGAGGTTCACCCTCTCTCTCAACCGACAACCGTCCAACACCTTCACTCATGTACATCCGGCTAGCCATCGTCGCCATTATGCGTCACCACCTTCACCCTCGATCGTTGTTTGAGGAACAAAAACCCTAGATCTAACGGAAAGAAGTAGATAACAGAGGATGCGGTAGTCGGAGAACGGTGAAGGTTTGGTGGGGGTACCGTCTACGAAGCGGACAGATGGTGAAGGAGGCGGGTGGCCGGAGGTTGCGATTGTTGGCGTGGTATTCTGCGAACACAAAGTACGAAAGGCGGTGAAGAAGGGAAGATGATACAGGAAGTCTTCAACGAATGTACCAAGCGCATAAGAAGTAGTAACAAAATGTATGGTGATTTTGTGATAGGAGGATGTTTTGGTTTTTAAAATATATAATAATAATAATAACTAAACATGTAAACATCCTCAAGCATGTATTAACACATGAGAGGGGAACACTTCTAATATTTCATTTGCATCAAAGAGAACATAAGTAAAAAAATTTGAAACCTCCAAAAGTGAATTGTTTAGGATACATTCATTCTTTTAGCAATAATATACTTTAAGGATAAATGGATGTGTCTAATGCTTAACTTATTTCCAATTTTACGCATGGTTTTGGGAGAGTTCGGAACGCTTATGTAGCCTTATCATATACACACATGTAAGAGGTTGTTTTTAATAATTTGAACTCATTTGCCTTGGTCTTCAAAACTAGTTCGAAAAAAAAACTACACAAAATAAATTTAAGCAAAGTTCATCACTTATATTGCAGTCGAATATGCGATCTTATCACCCCCAATCTTCAATTCCCTCTCTCGTTCAAGAATTCACAAACGGGTACTCAAAAAACCTCAAATTTTTTCGAATTTCATTCACGAAAAATATTTCAATTTTAGGGATTTTCTAATTTCTGTGTGGTAATTTTGTAACTAGATCTATGTTAAAGTAGTTGAGGATTTCTATCCAAAAATGAACCTAAAATGACGTATAAATAGAGGTGCACAAATGGGTTTTTTTGAGAAACCGAGCCTGGGTTTGAGAAATACCTCGGTTCCGGTTCCATGTGGGGTCCATTAAACGAAAACCATACCCATATGTACCCGTAGTGGCGGAGCTTCAAAGGATAGGGACGAAAACTTATGTGACTTAAAAAAAAATTTACAATCGATCGGCATGTCTCGATTAGTCGGGTTAGGTTGGGTCAAACAATAAAAATATAAGTAGTTAATAATTATCATTACGCTTGAAAAAGAGTGAGTACATGAATATCCTAAATATTAACATTAAAATAGGTTGATCTTGAAAGAAGTTATAAAGAAAAAATAAAATTACCGACTATTGGGGTAGGTCACTAATGGAGTTTCCTATCCACGATTTTGTTATTTACTGGAATAATTTGACTCGATTAATATATAGGAATATAGGATGAATCTCCAGAATGGGTATAAATATAAAGAGATTTTCAATGTTTTGCTTATGTTCAACTGCAAAGTAAGAAACATTATAATTGGATTAGGTATATCATTTTTCAGTCATTCATTGTATGATAAATCACTACAAGTGACGGAGATACGCGATTTAAATAATGAAAAATCCAATATTTTAAAATTGTATCTAGAATCACTGGAAAAGTGGAAAAAAGGCCCGATATTATTTGATCATTATGAAAAAAATCCAAAATCCTTTTAGACAAAGCCAATCATCAATTCCCAACCATGGGGCAAATGAAATCTGATACATAAATCAGTTAATAAAAGAAGAGATAATTGTGTCAAGATTAGCTGGTTAAATGGTTGCTGCTAAGCTACTTGAAAGGAATGGGGAGGTGGCTCGCATCTGGGGCGGTGGAATGGGGCAGACGGTGTGGATTTCCTATGGGGAATAAGGAAAAAAAAAAGAAAATATGGTAGCAAGTAAGGGGAAATAAAAGAGGGATAAAGAGGCTGCTCCGAAACAAACAAACTTACTCAGTATATTCACACTTTTCAGTACGAACTGGGGAGGAATGATAGACACAAACCTTACCCCTATCTCAGTTAGGATAAAGAGGCTTCTTCGAAATAACTATTTAGGTAATTTTTGAAGTTAGTTTTTTATTTATTAATTACAAAAATATTTTTTTTATTTAAAAGAGATGGTAATATAATTTTTTTTTTCAATCAGAGGGACGGAATCAATTTTGTTTTTCAATTGGGGGACGGAATCAATTTCTTTTTCAATCAGGGGCGAAATCATTTTTTTTAAATTAATCTTTTGGCCCGAAAATAACCCTACTGACAAAAAAAAAGAGGGGGGCGTTCGCCCCTCCCAATACCTTAATAGCTACGTCCCTGAGTACTCGGTTAGGTTCGGGTAGGATATACAACCAGGTATTGTTAAAAAAAAGGCTTTTCTTTTGGTTTCTTATAATTAAACATTTTATTGGAAGTATTAAACTAAATATTAGTTAGAGTCAAGTATGTTTATATGTAAAGTCAAGGGTCTATATATGTAATTATACCAAAATAAGTTAGTTAAATAACTGTCAAATTAGGGTTATAAATACCCTCAAAATGTACGTAGGTATCTGTTAATCGATGTATGAACATGCAGACAAAAATTCTCTCAATATAATTTATCAAATTATTGTATATTGTTCTATCAATTTTGTGTCTGGTTGCATCAGAGCCATTCAAAGAAAAGAGGCCTGTGAAGAAGACGATCTAGAGACTCGATTGAAAATTGATTGAATCAATTGTGAAAAATAATAGTTTTCTTGGCGAAGGACGGCAAGAAACATCATAAGCATCCAGTTTCAAAAGAAAGTTATAAACGATTCAAAATCATTCCGGAATGAACCGTCGGAATCGACGCAATAACAACGAAAGACGAATTTGAAATCAAAATCTGCAGAGACTGTCGTATAACCAAAACAATCAAAACAAAAAAACACACTAACTGTTGGTTTGACAATTAAAAATCTCAAAACACAAATCTTGAAAGACTAAGATATGAATACATACCTTGAAGGACAAATGTCACACCCCAAGCTAGCGGGCTGGATCTACTTTCC
Organism: Mikania micrantha; assembly: GCA_009363875.1. Classification (NCBI taxonomy): domain Eukaryota; kingdom Viridiplantae; phylum Streptophyta; class Magnoliopsida; order Asterales; family Asteraceae; genus Mikania; species Mikania micrantha. The sequence continues at coordinate 2,599,524 of CM018684.1, forward strand.
CATCGGGCGGAAGGTTCTTGGGGCGCGATATCATAATGATAATCGACATGATTAGATTGTTTACAATGCACATGATACATGAATGAGAAATGCTAAGATGAAATTGATATATATTTACAAAGTTAAATTAAATTGTCATGTTCATAATTTAACTAAGTAAATCTACCCAAAAGAATCATTGAGTTTCCTATCTTGTATCTGTACAAGATTTACAAAAGATGATTCACAGTTATGTCATTCAAAATATGCACGACACAAAAATAGGCTAGGCCTTCTAAAAGTCCCCTAGCTTATGTCCTGAAGCTTGGTGTCTAAACTTGTTCATCACCTGAGAAGACATGCATTTAAACAAGTCAACACTAGGTTGGTGAGTTCAAAAGTTTAGTAATTGAAAACAATTGGTTTTTGTCACTAACAATCAATATGTCATACACAAGTCTTATTGATAAATGTCTCATCCGTCTCACACAATGTCCTCTCCATAGTTATACTTACAAATAGTATTTCACCCAAATCAAGCATGCTTATATATAGGGCATACGTAGGGGACAAGCCCCGGCTGACATCCTCCCACATAGTTAACAGAATTCAACACCACTTGCAATACAACTATGGATACCCATTTCTATCTCACATGTGTTCACCCCATTCGATATTCACCCATAAATTGTATTCATCACCCGTAGTGTTATATGTATAGAATAAAAAAGTATGAGGGAAGTAATTTATCAAAACGTAAGTGATGATAATCCCTCAGTGTTTTAAGGAAAACAGATTTATTAAATCTTATCCTTATTATTATTCTCTCAAGTGAAGGTTAACTATAATTTACTTCTAATTAAGGGAGTAATAGTTAACTCATCAGCTACTTGCCTAAATGTATAGAGCATATATGGGACCCATTGTGGGCCTCACGTAATCAGACCATAATGCCTCCCATTTACCTCTATCCCATTTGTGTTCTCATAGATTCATTGCCTTCAACGAGACTATTACTAGTAATATGACTTGAGAGAAAATCTATTCCTCAGTCTACCGGTTAATAGAATCGAAGGATTTAATTACAATTAGTTTCTGTAGATTAATATCACCATGTGTCGATTACCAAACCTGACTGATGCAGCCTTGTTACCGGTCCTACGATACCGGCCAATGATAACAAATACGAAAAACGTACCGGCCTCACTCACCGGCGGTTCGTCAAACCTATGGTACCACTACGTTATTGTCGGTTTAGTCGCACTAAATCAATGGTAAACGATTTTCTTGTAAGCGACTTACGACTGGAGATGAACTCATGAACACATGGTTGTTGTGATATAAGGAAAACATGCTTAATAGCAATTAATCGATATTATGCGTTCTCCCATTGTTATTGTCTCAAATGTCTTTAACAAAGTGTTATAAGAACTAGTCTTATGACACAGTACTAGTAAATGTGTTGAATGATATCATCATCATGAACTTATGTTATCATGATTATCGTTCTTGTTGCCTCTTGTATTTGTCTCAGTGTTATCCCAATGTCACCTCAGTGTTAATAACAAAATGTTATAAGATCCCATCTCAAATACACTTATGATATTTCAGTGATCGGATGATATCAGGAAATTATGTTATCGTGACATCATCCTTAATATGTTCTCATGGTATAATCAAAATAAAATGAACACAATGCTATGATCTCTAGTCTTTAACATTGTATCATAAGATCTCATCTTGTCATGCAATGTTAGCATATGTGAGGGATGACATCTTGAAACTATGTTATCTTGATGTCATCCTTGATATCCTAAGTGATTGTCTCAAATGTTGTCTCAATGTTATGTATTCTTAATGATTTTAACAACGTGTTATAAGAGCTCGTCTTATTACACAGTGTTAATAAATGTGGTGAATGATGTCATCATGAGCATCACTCTTGATGTCTCAGTGTTATAAACCTGTTTATATGAGATCTAGCCTTGATGCATTGTGTCATTCGTTTTGATAGGATGGTATCATGAAGTTATATTATCACGATATCATACATGTTATGTTTTACATGTTATTTCACACATAATGATAATGATAAGATAAAAATATGATAATAAAGATAAAATCAATATTATCTAAATCACATGTTAATTGAAATAATATACTAAAGCTTTTAAATAAACAAAAGAGTTAACATGTTTCTCAGCCCCGAAGTTAAAATCAAAAGTTTAGAAAAAGGGGCATATGAACTCAACTTGTTGTTGTAGTGGTTGACTAAGACTCAAGAAATGCATGCGCTCACTGTTGTCGTACTGATGTTGTATTCACAGTCCTGTGTTTGATTAAATGTTATATGAGCTATGATCTCTTATTTGATTGTTCTTTTTTGAAATCTGAGTAGTTAACTGAGTTCGTGTAGAGAAAACGACCTATTCTTATGATTTTCGTAAGAATGGGTCATGCTAATGGGTGTTCACCCGAATGAGTCATTTGCCCGAATGAGTCATTCGCCCGAATGAGTCATTCGCCCGAATGAGTCATTCGCCCGAATGACTCATTCGCCCGAATGACTCATTCTCCCGGCTCATTCTCCCGAAAGGCTCATTCGCCTGAACTGTTTTTCAGCCATGGGAGGCGACGACTTCGAGTTCTAGTCGTATATATAGTCGTTTCAAGTGGGTTTATGCGAGTAAACTCATTTAGAAGGTGTATGTGACAACTAGTACCTGACCGGCTGGCAAGTACGTACGGTAGGTGTACTTTCAACAGTTACTACGTGTAAATACATGTGTGTGAACAGCATTTGTATTAACAGAATTCAAAATACAAGAAAACAGTTGTACGTATTTATGTGTAAACTTAAATTCCGTAAGTACAACACTTATTTGAAACAATAGTTGTTAGTATTTAGGTGAAAACCTAAGTACAAATAATACAACGAAACATGAGAAACAACAGTGTGCAGGCAAATAACACGAACAAGTCGGTTGCGATCTGATATCCATAGATGACAGGAATCAGATGGCCGACAAATCAGTGTGAAAACTATGTGATAACAGGATGTTTAGTTGAGTCCGACAGTGAGGAAATACAATTTAAAACAATATTGCAGTGTTGTTTCAGAATAACGAACTGACAGTGTGTTTGTGTGGGTGACGATTCACACAAACATATCTGTGAGTTTAACGTTCTGAAATGATGACTGGGAAGTAGAAAACAAAAGTCAGAAAGCCAAACCATCGACGTGTTCGTTCGAATGACGATTCGAACGAATACGCGCGATGGTGACGCGATCTGATGAAACAAAAACGAAAATACGACACGAACGAGAATAAATTAATAAAATAAAATATTTAATGTTTTTACAATTTTGAAACTCATCAAAATAATTAAACTACTCTTTTATTTAAAACAAATAAAATACGCGTTGCGTTCCGGAAACGCGACGAAAACGCGAACCGAGCAACCGAAACGAACCCGAATACCCCGAGGGTATATAAACACCAAATGCGGGTGTTTTGCCTCATTTTTGGCAGCCAACCTCTCTCTAAAAACCTCTTTCACGAACCTTTCACTCTCACACTAGAAACCAACTTCAAATCGTCATAACTCCTTCGTTTCTCCACGAAATCGGGTGATTCTTGAACCTACGTGTAGCTCTTGATGTCCTCTACCTAGAAGTACAGAAGATCTGGAGTGTTAGCCGTTGAAAAACGAGGTATGATCCAAAGAAAACCATGAAATATACGGTTTTCATGTTCATGTGTTCGAATCACCCCATCGGCCTAGAAACAGTGTAATCCGACCCTATATCCTCGAAAACAGTCCTAAACTCATCAACAACGCAGAAGCAGCCTGCAACAATAGGAAGTTGGTGGCGGATGAGGATGAACAGGGTTTGTGAACATTCAGGTAACCAGACTTGAGGTTGGCGAACCCTATGTGTGTGCCACGAAACCTTATGGCGCCGAGTATACAAGTGGCCGAACCAGTTAGCATCACCGAACCCTAGGTTCGTCCAGCCTACCACCGAACCTTTCCATCAGCCACGAACCTTCGAACTCAGATCCTTCGAACATGCGAACCTCCATGTTGAACGAACCCCTCCTGCGCCTTGGCCGAACCTTCATCATCCACGAACCATGAAGCCACGAACCCTCACCTGCCGAACTTTCCTAGCCAAGCAAACCTTATGCATGCCCGAACCTTTAGGGGCCGAACCCTCCTGTGAACCAACTTGGAAGTCTACATCAGCCGAACCATGAAGAAACTTGCATTTACCGAACCTATGTACCCATCCCTTAGCCGAACCTTGATGGGAAGTTTTGGCCGAACCCCTCCAGTGTCCATGAGGTTCGCTGGATTGGGACTTACCATCGCCGATCGGTTTGGATTCAAACAGCTGGCCCATGATTCTAATTCAGGCCCAACCTTTTCAAACAAGGGGTCCATGTGATTCTCCTTAGGCCAAAGTTAAAGAACCCAATCGGCCCACATACACATTTCATACAATCATTCTGTCAAAAGCCCACGTGCAATTCGGCCCAACATTGTCTTTACATGGCCCAAAGATTTCTTTTGTCAAGCCCACACATGCCATTTAGGCCAAGAGTAAACAAATAGGCCACATCTGTTAGGCCCAAGGAAATAAGTGGGCTAGTTTAATTATGCGGAATTGACCCAACATCATCCACTTCGGCCATGTAAACCTTTCTTTCGGCCCAAGTGATTAGTCCAATTCGATCCTTCGGCCCAACAACAAGTATTGGGCCCAATTGATTTGGGCCACAACATGTTTTGAATCGGGATACCTCATTCGGCCTAAAGCCCACACATTCGGCCCGTTTAGTTAACAAGATAAATAAACATTTTAAACAAAGTTAACTATAATGGTGTAGATGCAATCGTTTATTACCATGTGTGAATACAAAGACGACAAGTGATTTTTAAAGGTCAACAACAAAGCGTGCTAACCAAAACTTAGTAAGTACGTGTGATCAAAACCCTTAACAACTAAACAGGGCCGAATAAAGACCGCGACTCACAGGTGTTAGCCAATTTTCAGGCTAACACACGTACACACACAAATCATCACAACTTATACTTATAGGTTACATACAACGTGAAATCAATACAGGAACACAACTACAAATACAAACAACAGCGCATGCATATCTTCGTTTATGCTAAGTCAACCACTACAACGACAAGGTGAGTTCATATGCCCCTTTTCTTTAATCTTAACTGATTTTAAACTCTTAGGGCTGAGAAACATGCTTACTTTTATTTATTTAAAAGTTTTTCTTAACGTATTGCTATTACTCTGATTTAGATAATATTAAACTGCTTATTATCGCCTATCATTGTATGCATGCTTGTGTGATTATGACATGACAGGAACAATTAAGATGAATATGATAATATAATTTCATAACTCATCAACACAATAGAATAACATAGTTGCAAGATTATATCTTACAACACTTATTTACTCTTACAAAAACAAACATTGAGATAATCATAAGAGAACATGATGACAAGAACAAAACACAAGAATGATATGAAGATAACACATCTTCCTAACATCATTCAACACAAGAGTTAACTAAGTGTAATAGGACAAGTCCTTATAACATTTAGCTTACAACTCAACACATATTACAGGAGAACATGGAACAAGGAATGATAATCATGATAATATAACTTCATGATAACAACATCATTCACACAATAATTAACATAATATAATAAGACAAGTTCTTATTCAACTTTGTTAATAACAATGGGAACATATCACATTGAGAATCATGACATTGAGAAACATTACAATTAATTACTATTGAACTGTTGTATTATATCATTTCAATCATGTGCCAAGTATGCAATTGATCAAGTAATCCCCTTATTATCGTTGACCAGTTAGTTTGACGTGACTAAACCGATGATAGCATAGTGGTACCATAGGTTTGACAAACCTCTAGCTTGTAGGGCTAGTATGTTGATCGTACTGATTCATTGGCCGGTAACGTACGACCGGTAACAGGGCGACTTCAAGTCAGGTTCTGGAAAGCGTCACATGGTGATATTAATCTACAGGAACATTGTAATTAATCCAGCGGAATCCTATTGACTAGTAGGTTGAGAAATTGATCTTATCTCATGTTTCACTATTGGTAATAGCTTCTGTTGAGGTCTATGGGAATACAATGCGATAGAGGAAAATCGGATGCATTGTAACCTGATTATGTGAAGGTTGCAATGGATTCCTTTTGGCTCTATGCATTTCAAGTTGAGAACAAAGAACAAGTGGTTAACTAACACTTTTAATATTTAAAAGTAAACAAACGGTTAACCCCATAAGTAACAGAATAATTACAAGGATCAGATTTGATAAATCTGATATACTTAATACATAAAAGGGTTATCAATACTTCGGTTTGATAACTAAACCTTTATTATTATATTATTCTATACATGAGATAACAAGTGATCAACAATTGAGATAAACAAGTGGAATGGAGATGGATATCAATAGTTGTATTGCAAGTAGTGTGGAGTTCTAGTAGTTATGTGGTGGGATGTTGGCTAGGGCTTGGTTCCCTTACATATGCCCTATATATAAGCATAACTATTAGGACGAGATATTACTTGTAAATATAACTATAGAGAGGCCATTGGGTGAACGGGTGAAACAAATATCATACAAGTACAAGAATAACATTGTGATTGTGCATGTGAATGAATCAAGGTTTTCAATCATCATACTTATGAACTCACCAACCTAGTGTTGACTTTTCTTAAATGCATGTTTTCTCAGGTGACGAACAGGTTTAGTCGCCCACATTCAAGAACATAGCTAGTGGACTTTAGAGGACCTAGCTACATTTTGTGTGATCATACTTTTGGATGGCGAAACAATGAATCATCTTTTGTATATCTTGTACGGATACAAGATATAAACGCATTGATTCTTTTGGATAGATTTACTTGATTAAATTATGAACGATACATTGTAATTTAATCTTGTAATTCTATATCATTGTTGTGTTAGCATTTCTCATTTATTTATCATGTGCTATGTAAACAATCTGATCATTTCGATTATCAAACGATATCGCGCCCCGAGAACTTTCCGCCCGACGGGAATGTCGATCCAGCCCGCCGGCTCGGGGTGTGACAGTGTATGGGTCGAAAAAGAGATGTTTAAAACAGGTTAAACTTCGGTTTTTGTCAGGTTTGTAGAAAACCCTAAAAACCGAAGCTTCTCTCTATGATTTCAGGAGTTTGAGATGGAGATAGGGCCGATCCTTGGTACCTTTGTGTAGAGAATGTTGAGAGCTTCGTGTGGATACCAAATTTGAGCGATTTGGCTAAGAAATGAAGGAGATATGATGATTTTTGGGTTGAGTTTTCTAGAGAGAGAAACCCTAACCGGGTTTGATGAGAGAGAGAGAGGTAGATGGTGAGTTTAATGAGAAATTAATTGCTAGTGAGGGTTTTTGTACCCCGTATTTGTTCGGGTTCGTTCGGTTAACTCGGTTTTCATTTTCGTTGCGTTTACGGAACGAATAACGCGTTAGTTTTGTAATTTAAATAGATAGTTTTCTAAAACCATTTTAAGGTTGTAATTCCTGGTAAACCTTTTTAAATTTCTTATTTTATTATTACGAAATCGTTTATAAATTACGTTTCGTCAGATCATATCGCCATCGCGCGTATTCATTCGAATCGTCACCCGAACAAACACGACCACGGCTTTACTTTCTGATTTTTGTTTTCTACTTTTCTGTTCTTGCTCTGAACATTAAACCCACAGATGTGTTCGTGTGAATCGTCACCCACGCAAACACGCTGTCAGTTTATTAATCTGAAACGATACTGAACTTCTGTTTTGAATTATATTTCCTCACTGACGAACTCAACTAAACACATCTAATTGCACATAATCACATTTGTTTCACCTTGTTTACTCATAGAATTATCGGCCATCTGATTTATGTTTTCTATGAAGATCAGATCGCAACCGATATGTTTTTGTTACTTGTTCTCACACTGTGATTTCGCATGAATTGTTGTATTTACTGTATTTAAATTTTCACTTAAACACATACAACTGTTATTTGTTTTCTTAGTCCTGTTGTCACACAACTGTTATTCACATTGTATTTACACATAGCAAAAGGTGAAAGTATACATACCGTACGGATTTCCGGACGATCTGGTACTGGTTGTCACAGTTTCCCCTTATTAAAGAAATTTCGTCCTGAAATTTAAGCATCTTTGTCGGTTTCTGCTTCTTCTTCAAACAGTTGGGGATATTTTGTCTTCATATGATCCTCACGCTCCCAGGTAACTCTGGTCCGCGCTTGGAGTTCCAACGAACCTTCACGATAGGGATACGGCTTCATTTCAGTCTCTTTACTTCACTATCCATAATCTCTACATGTTCCTCAATAAAATGTAGTTGTTCACCCACTTGTATTTCTTCCAAAGGTATGACTAACGATTCATCAGCGAGACATCTCTTAAGATTCGATACATGGAATACATCGTGTATCCCGCTGAGTTTATCTGAAAGTCTGAGTCTGTATGCCACATGACCAATTCGTTGGGTTATCTCGAACGGTCCGACATCCCTTGGTGCTAACTTGCCCTAAGCCCCAGAACAAACTACGCCTTTCCACGGTGACACTTTCAACATGACTCGGTCATCCACTAGGAATTCCAAAGGCTTTTGTCGTTTGTCTGCATAACTCTTTTGGCGGTTACGTGTTTCTTGTATATCAATTGTTTCCTAAATAAGTTCAGGCCCAGTGATTCTGTTATCTCCCACTTCGATCCAACAAATTGGAGACCGACATTTTCTACTATATAATTCTTTGAACCGAGCACATCCGATGCTGTTGTGGTAGTTATTGTTGTAGGAGAACTCGATGAGTGGTAAATGATTGTCCTAACTTCCACCGAAGTCTAGGATGCATGTCCTCAACATATCCTCTAGGGTTTGAATCGTTCGCTCTCTTTGACCATCTGTTTGTGGATGGTAAGCAGTGCTCAAGTTCACACTAGTCCCTAAGGATTGTTGCAATGATTGCCAGAACCGTGATGTGAATCGACTGTCCCGGTCTAAAATAATAGATAGTGGCACCCCGTGTCGTACTACTATTTCGTTGACATAAAGTTTTCCAGCTTGTCCATTTTGTAATTTTCCCGAATTGGTATGAAGTGAGCAGACTTGGTCAATCGATAAACGATGACCCATATAGAATCATGTCCGCCGGAAGTGTGAGTAGCTTGGTAATAAAATCCATAGCTATTTGTTCCCACTTCCATTGTGGTATCTTGGGTTGTTCCAGCAACCTGGTGTAACATTTGTGCATTTAGTCATGTAGTCGTAAACAGTGTTAGAACAGTGTGTGTCAATGTCCAGTAAATCAATGTGATTCATGTGTTCATTATGTGCTTGTGTGTTAGAATCATTATTCCTCGAGACAAGTATGTATTATTTATTTACAGTCGAGATCACTAGGCAAGAACAGTATTGTGTTATATCGAAACAGTGGTGGGCAGCGAGAGTGAGCCCTATATATATACTGCGTTCGGTGTAACAGGATAGTGTTAGTGCGTAGTGTTAAGACGAATATTATAACAATTAATTAATTCAACAAGAATCGTAATACGTAAGCGAGACTGAGTATAGTTATGGGTGACGATCCATAATAATACGAATGTTGAACTTATAATTACGATTAAACGATTTTTAAATAATTAATACGATCGAAAAACGTACGCGATTGCGGGTATACACGTAATTGTGAATGATTAACGATCTGGCAACACACGAAGAGTAAAAATAATTATATTAATTATTTTATATTTTTACAATTTTGAAACTCATCATTTATTTGAGTTTAACAACTCTTTTTAATTAAAACCGCGTAAAATACGCGTTACGTTCCGGAAACGCGAACCGAGCGACCGAAACGAACCCGAATATCACTCGGGCTATAAAAGCCTTGAACAAGGCTAAATCCCTCATTTATGTCATCACCAACCCTTTCTCTCACTACAAATTCGTTTACCCTCTCTCTCTCTAAGAAAACCGAGCTTTAAACGCGCGTAACTCGCTTATTTCTCAACGAAATTCGTCATTCTTGGTGTCCACGCGTAGCTCTCAACATTATCTACACGAAAGTACAAGAAATCAGCGAGATCAGCCGGCCAAAGACGAGGTATGATCGATTGAAAAATCTGGAAATTAGGGTTTTCTATATGTGTGTGCTTAAAAATCGATACTTAGCCGGTTCTAGCACCCCCTCTCCATTTTCGCACCTGTAGTAACACCCTACGATGTTAGAATAACGTGGATCGTGGTCTGGAACTGAACATTTGGTGAAGATGAAGCTGCAAGTCGACAGGTTCGCTGGGGGTTATGGAGCCGAACCCTAATGAAGGCAACGAACCTTCATACTGCTGACAATGGCGAACCCTGCATCAGCAACGAACCAATGGTTCGTTGATCCTAACCCAGACGAACCATGAGGTGTTTCACGAACCCGTAGTCTATGGCGAAGCTTCACGAACCCTTGCATAGAACCGAACCATTTCAGGTTTCCTCGGCCGAACCCTAACCCTAAACGAACCTTGCATGGTTCGCTGCATGCACGTCTGAACCCTGGGAAGTCCCTCACGAGCCTTCACCGAACCTTGAATGGTCAACGAACCCATGTGGTCACTTAGCAACGAACCATGCAAGCCATCTCAAGAGAGCCGAACCATGTTATGCGCGTTGGCCGAACCTTTGGCTATCACCAGCTTCACGAACCTAGGCCCTTGAACCCAATAGGTTCGCTGCCTATGTTGGCAGCCCAAGCTCAACTCGGCCCAATCCGGTTCTTCAAGGCCCAATTTCATTAACACTTGGCCCATAGGTTTCAACTAAGCACAATAGAGTTAAATTGGCCCATTATGGTTTAATTGGCCCGATATTGTCTTAGAAACTTGTGTGGTTTACATACACATTAGTGGGCCCAATTAAATTCTTAGGCCTAATCCAAGCCCATTAGGCTCACTATTATCCTAATTGGCCCAACCTCACATACAATTGGCCCATTGATAACCTAAGTGGCCCATGGACTCGGTTTAAGGACCATCATGGTTTCATGGGCTTAAGGCCCAATGTGAGACCCTCGACTATGACAATTGTGAATTGATCATAAATGGGTTAAGTTTGTAACTTAACAATAATCATGAAGATCAATTCACAATCACAAGACTTAAAACAATTGGAACATCTTTTCATAAATCATAGAAACCAATGGTTATCAAATTCGCAAACAATTATCATTTTGTGCATAAGGTTTATGCACAATGGAACATTTCACATTCGTTTCTTGGACCCATGATCAATCAAGTGATTCAAATCATAACTTTCAAGGTTTCACAACAATCATAATCATGAGAACAAATTATCATGTGATAATCAATCATGAGAACACAAGTCAATCAACGAGTCAAAGTCTATACAATTATAAATCCTATATCTTATGTATGATTACAATGTTATAGGAAACCATTAGAAGTCCTGTTTGCTACTTGCTAACTGTTTAGTTCAGAGTCTACTGCAGACAGGTGAGAACTTTAGCCCCTCTTTTACTGTTTTATAACTGTTTTGGGGTGGAACACGTGATCAAAACAATCGTTTACAATCATATTTCATTACACAAGGTGTGTGCATGCTTATAAACATTATGGATTCATTGTACGAATCCTAGGAATTCATCAACTGTTTTAAAGGACTTATCAATTACTAAACTCTTTTCACTAAAAAGGTTTTATAAGGGATCTTTGAACTGTTTTGTAACAGATTTACTCAAATGTATTTATGAAGGATAAACACTTTTAAATAAATGATTTTATAAACTCTTTTGTTATAAACCTTGTTGTTACACAAGGTCACTATTTCATGGTATTCAAATCAAGTGGTTCACAACATGATATTCAAATCAAGTGGTTCACAACATGGTATTCAAATCAAGTGGTTCAAAACATGGTATTCAAATCAAGTGGTTCAGATCAAGGTATTCAAATCAAGTGGTTCATTTCATGGTATTCAAAACAAAGGATTTAAATTGTGGAATTAAATCCAGGTTTTCAATTCATGTTATCAAATAAGGCATTAACACATCCGGTTAAAGTAAGATTCAGAAACATGGTGTCTATTGTTGTAAACAAACTTGTAAAAGCATCAAGTATCATTTTCATTAGCGTTAGTACTGGGTGATCACAACAAGGGAAAGCGGACACACACATTGGGGCAGGCCGATTGCTGCAGTTAGCTTTTAAATTTGTTTTATAAACTAACTGCAGATTTCGGTTACATATGGTTTTATCAAAACTGTTGACACATTATCTAACTCCAAACGTGGTTTGGGACTTGATATTATATGTTGACTCTCGTGCAAACAGTGATTGGACTGTTTACACTCATTTTCTTACTTGATGTTAGTTTGGGTTGCAGCTCATCCGTGTGAATCTTATGTTGCTTTAACTTACCTATGTCTTATATCATATACTCATGTTTACAAATGATTAAACCTATTGTTCTCACCAACTACGTCTGTAGTTGACAGTTACTTTTCACGTGTTTCAGGTAATCAGGTTTAAGACATTCTCAGAGACAACTAAGGAGACCATACTAAGATAGAACAAGATGAAGAAACATGCTAGGATGGATTAGAAACACACTAAATCCTAATTGTTTACTTGTCTTGTTTGAAGTCTTATTTTGTAAACTATATTTTGGGTCTGTAGTTGTCTTTCTTTTGGTAGATAGATTTTCTGTAACTAAACAACTGTCTAAACATTATGAAATGTAGTAATCCATTATGGTTGTTCTTATTCAATACTTGTGCATGATTCAACTGTTCATACGTCACCGCGCCGTGGATTCCGCACGCGGCGCAGGGGTGTGACACCTGGCTTTGGCACATGTTAAGAACTTACCAACATAAGTAGCCACATCTTTCTTCATACCTGGCCACCAATAAAATCTCCTAAGATCTTGGTACATCTTATCGGCACCAGGATGAACGGAATACCGTGTTTCGTGTGCCTCGTCAAGAATGAGTTTCCGGAGTTTATCCACAGCTGGAATCCATAAACGGCCCTAACAATAAATAACTCCATCTTGTTTTGTCTCAAAATGTTTCTCGGCTCCACAGTCGAGCTCGTTTCTCAAATTATTTCTGGCCACTGCTTCTTCTTGTTCTTGTAGAATTTGATCCCTCAGGCTTGTTTGAACAGTCATTCCCATTGCTCTAAGACGCAAGGGTTTGACCCGTTCCTTTCGGTTCAAAGCGTCAGCTACAACATTAGCTTTGCCCGGATGGTATTTGATCACCCAATCGTAATCGTTCAGGAGCTCAACTAAACGTCTGTGTCTCATGTTAAGCTCCTTCTGATCAAATATATGTTGTAAGCTCTTGTGATCCATGAAGATCGTACATTTGGTACCATAAAGGTAATGCCTCCAAATCTTTGAAGTAGAGACAACAGCTCCCAATTCCAAGTCATGCGTCGTGTAATTCTTCTCGTGTATCTTCAACTGTCGTGATGCGTAGGAAATCACTTTGTTTCGTTGCATTAAAACACAACCGAGTCCTGGATGGGAAGCATCACAATAAACCACAAAGTCAGCATTGCCTTCCGGGAGTGTTAAGATTGGAGCATTGCACAATCTTTGTTTTAGTGATTGGAATGCCTCTTCTTGTTTCTGAGTCCGCGCGAACGGTTCACTTTTCTGGGTTAGCGTTGTGAATGGCAAGGCTATCTTGGAGAAATTTGAAATAAATCTCCTATAATAACCCTTTTTCTACTCAAACGTCATTTGTCTTGTGTGATCTCATTGTAAATGTTATCTCGCCTGTTATTACCCATTGTCTTTGCTACACAGGTATGTATATATTTTTTGCATTATCCGTTTCAAAATCTTGGCTGTTTTTCCGACCTATTTCAGATAATGTTGAGCTACCACCTTTTTGACTACCCATGAATTTAATCCATCATGACCACATCTTGTGAATTTTATCAGCTCCACCAAATGATATAACCCTGTGGTTCTAGTACTAAATCTCCAAGCACACAATTATTTTAACTGCTAGACGTTCCCTTAATAAGGATGCCTAGAGTTTTGATCCTAATATTATCTTAGACTTCTATGTCTAAGATTTGCGGATCTGATGTTAAGTCTCCTCAATTGTTAATGTAAGCGAATAACTATCTAATCATAGTTATTCATGTTGATCCACATTTCTCATTTGTAATAACTAAAACTTATTGATCTAATGATGAAACTGGTTAAGATCTCAATGATGTTCTATGATCCATTCCTTCTTAATAAGAATAGAACTAGAGTTCTATCATATATTAAACTCTAATTCAGTTGAGTCTAGACTTGGCCTTACAGTCTACGCACTTAATTTGGTATTCCCTACCACTTGGAAAGTGATAATCTATTTAAATATCTAAAGCTAATATTTTAACAGTCAAATAGTTGCTATGGAACTCTATCTGATGTGTAAGGAAAGATTCCCTGCAAAATCTCGAGAATTATATCAGTAGCTTTCCTGATAATTAAGACTAAGCCATTCAAGAATAACCTAGTCTCAATTGGTTTAAGGATTTCCTAATCTGTCTCTGAACCTATCTTTTCTGGAATTTCTACATGTTTCAGTGTTCTATTTCTGCAAAGTTTTTTTTTTCTAAATATTATGCTAACACATAACTTGTATTCACAAAATTAAAATGAAATACCTTCGAAGTCATCCGACTTCGAGCGTACATCTGGAGCTGGTAGAGCGAGTAGTTGCTCAGTAGCTGTTGGAGCTGTTGGAACTATTGAAGCTGTTGGAGGCTTTCTCCTAGGGCAGTCTCTTGCGAAATGTCCTTATATTCCGCAGGTGTAGCAGTGGTGGTTGTGTTGAGAGGGAGTAGATGTGCTTGGCCCCTGATTTTGATTTTGTGTTGGAAGGTTTCGACACTTCTGAATCAAGTGTCCCTTCTTTCCACAGTTCAGGCAATGGCTGCATTGTTTGTTCCAAGCATGATGAAATCCACACTCGTTACACTTGGGATGCTTACCAGTGTATTGATGAGGATTTATTTTCACTGAGGTTTTGCAATAAGTAGCCCTGTGTCCTATCCTCCCACAACAGGTGCACTGACGACACTGGGTTCTGTCATGGTGATGATATTGACAGAGTTGGCAAAGAGGGGTCGTTCCCCCATAAGTTTTGCTACACTTTTTGGGCAAGCCCGGCATGACTTGACTGATCGGGATGGCTTCGGTGTAGTTCACAGGTCTCTTCTGTTTTTTAGCAGGATGATGTTTGGGTTTCTTGCTGGTGTCACCTTCCTCAGGTTTCCCTTGTTCAGTAGTGACAGGTGGACAACTCTTAGCATATTCCTCACTGTTCATGATCCGATTGATGATATCAGGAATGACCGCAACCAACCGTTCATTAATCAGGGTTGCCAATGCAGCAGTTGTTGGGTCCACCTCACGTGGAGGAGAATGAGGTGGTGATGGTGGTTTTCCCTGTGACATTTTGATCTTAACCGAAAAGTTATCGGTTAGTACTTATGATCAAATGATGTAATATATGCAATTAATTCCTGAGTCATGTGTTCTCTACATGAGAGGTCCCTAGGTTATAGTCTAAGCCAAACCGTTTAAACATGATGACATATATTTCTCTATAACCACGGCTCTGATACCAATTTGTCACACCCCGAGCCAGTGGGCTGGATCGACTTTCTCGTTGGGCGGAAGGTTCTCGGGGCGCGATATGGTAATGATAATCGACATGATCAGATTGTTTACAATGCACATGATATATAAATAAGAAATGCTAATATGACATTGATATAGAATTACAAAGTTAAATTACATTGTCATGTTCATAATTTAACTAAGTAAATCTACCCAAAAGAATCATTGAGTTTCCTATCTTGTATCTACACAAGATTTACAAAAGATGATTCATAGTTATGTCATTCAAAATATGCACGACCCAAAAATAGGCTAGGCCTTCTAAAAGTCCCCTAGCTTATGTCCTGAAGCTTGGTGTCTAAACCTATTCATCACCTGAGAAGACATGCATTTAAACAAGTCAACACTAGGTTGGTGAGTTCATAAGCTTAGTAATTGAAAACAATTGGTTTATTGTCATTCACAATCACAATGTCATACACAAGTCTTATTGATAAATGTCTCATCCGTCTCACATAATGTCCTCTCCATAGTTATACTTACAAATAGTATTTCACCCAAATCAAGCATGCTTATATATAGGGCATACGTAGGGGACAAGCCCCGGCCGACATTCGACCACATACTTAACAGAATTCAACACCACTTGCAATACAACTATGGATACCCATTTCTATCTCACATGTGTTCACCCCATTTGATATTCACCCATAAATTGTGTTCATCACCCGTAGTGTTATATGTATAGAATAAAAGAGTATGAGGGAAGTAAGTTATCAAAACCTAAGTGATGATAATCCCTCAGTGTTTTAAGGAAAACAGATTTATTAAATCTTATCCTTATTATTTTTCTCTCAAGTGAAGGTTAACTATAATTTACTTCTAATTAAAGGAGTAATAGTTAACTCATCAGTAATGTACTTAGCCTAAATGTATAGAACATATATGGGACCCATTGTGGACCTCACGTAATCAGACCACAATGCCTCCCATTTACCTCTATCCCATTCGTGTTCTCATAGATTCATTGCCTTCAATGAGACTATTACTAGTAATATGACTTGAGGGAAAATCAATTCCTCAGTCTACCAGTTAATAGAATCAAGGGATTTAATTACAATTAGTGTTTGTAGATTAGTAGCACCATGTGTTGTTTACCAAAGCTGACTGATGCAGCCCTGTTACCGGTCCTACGATACTGGCCAATGATAACAAATACGAATAATGTACCGGCCTCACTTACCGGCGGTTTGTCAAACCAATGGTACCACTACGCTATTGTCGGTTTAGTCGCACTAAATCAATGGTGAACGATTTTCTTGTAAGGGACTTACAACTGGAGATGAACTCATGAACACATGATTGTTGTGATATAAGGCAAACATGCTTAATAGCAATTAATCGATATTGTGCGTTCTCCCATTGTTATTGTCTCAAATGTCTTTAACAAAGTGTTATAAGAACTAGTCTTATTACACAGTTCTAGTAAATGTGTTGAATGATATCATCATCATGAACTTATGTTATCATGATTATCGTTCTTGTTACCTCTTGTATTTGTCTCAGTTTTAATAACAAAGTGTTATAAGATCCCATCTCAAATACACTTATGATATTTCAGTGATCGGATGATATCAGGAAATTATGTTATCGTGACATCATCCTTGATGTGTTCTCATGGTATAATCAAAATAAAATGAACACAATGCTATGATCTCTAGTCTTTAACATTGTATCATAAGATCTCATCTTATCATGCAATGTTAGCATATGTGAGGGATGACATCTTGAAACTATGTTATCATGATGTCATCCTTGATATCCCAAGTGATTGTCTCAAATGTTGTCTCAATGTTATGTATTCTTAATGATTTTAACAACGTGTTATAAGAGCTCGTCTTATTACACAGTGTTAATAAATGTGGTGAATGATGTCATCATGAGCATCACTCTTGATGTCTCAGTGTTATAAACCTGTTTATATGAGATCTAGCCTTGATGCATTGTGTCATTTATTTTGATAGGATGGTATCATGAAGTTATATTATCACGATATTATACCTGTTATGTTTTACATGTTATTTCACACACAAGCACACATAATGATAATGATAAGATAAAAATATGATAATAAAGATAAAATCAATATTATCTAAATCACATGTTAATTGAAATAATATACTAAAGCTTTTAAATAAACAAAAGAGTTAACATGTTTCTCAGCCCCGAAGTTAAAATCAAAAGTTTAGAAAATGGGGCATATGAACTCAACCTGTTGTTGTAGTAGTTGACTAAGACTCAAGAAATGCATGCGCTTACTGTTGTCATACTGATGTTGTATTCACAGTCCTGTGTTTGATTAAATGTTATATGAGATATGATCTCTTATTTGATTATTCTTTTTTGAAATCTGAGTAGTTAACTGAGTTCGTGTAGTGAAAACGACCTATTCTTATGATTTTCGTAAGAGTGAGTCATGCTAATGGGTGTTCGCCCGAATTACGCGTAGTAGTTCAGGTTCGTTCGGTTAGCTCGGTTTTCATTTTCGTTGCGTTCACGGAACGAATTACGCGTTAGTTTCGTAATTTAAACAGATAATATTCTAAAACCATTTTAAGGTTGTAATTCCTGGTAAACCTTTTTAAATTTCTTATTTTATTATTACGAAATCGTTTATGAATTTCGTTGTGTCAGATCGTATTGCCATCGCACGTATTCGTTCGAATCGTTACCCGAACAAACACGTCGACGGCTTTACTTTCTGATTTTTGTTTCTACTTTTCAGTTATCGCTCCGAACGTTAAACCCATAGATTTGTTTGTGTGAATCGTCACCCACGCAAACACGCTGTCAGTTTATTAATCTGAAACAATACTGAACTTCAGTTTTGAATTGTATTTCCTGACTAACGGGTTTAACTAAACACACCTAATTGCACATAATCACACTTGTTTCACCTTGTTTACTCATAGAATTATCGGTCATCTGATTTCTGTTCTTTATGAAGATCAGATCGCAATCGATATGTTTTCGTTACTTGTGGAAAGAGTGGAAAGAGGAGACAATCGGATCATAGGTCAAAGCACATACTCAGACAATTTCACTACATTAGGGAAGTAGTGGAAAGAGGAGACATCAAGATAGAAAAAATTCACACAGATCAAAATCTAGCGGATCCCTTTACTAAGCCTATGCCTCTGTCTAAACACGAGGAGCATGTTGAGAAGATAGGTCTTAGGTTTGCTAGTGATTGGATTTGATCTGTATTTAGTATTTGGGTGCTTTCGAATTAAAGTTACATTGGATATTTATTTTGATTTAACGGTTAAATGCATAATAAATATTGTTTCTTTATTCGATATTTTGTACGTTTTAGTATCCTTGAATATGGTATTCTAAATGTCTGTAGTCAATCAGATTCATGGGAATCAATCTGAATCAAGTGGGAGATTACAATCAAGGAGTTGATTTGTAAATCCTAGACCTAATTCGGTTTATGTTTAATGGCTCGAACGAAACCAAATAAATTAGATTATGGCTCAAATCATAGTTATATATTTTGTTGTTTGTGGTTGTGAATATTTAGGAAATATGAAACTAAAAAAAACAAAATATTTGTCACAATTTTAAAAACAATAGTAAATATAAAAGGAGTTTTATAATTACTATAAAGGCAATTAAATAAAAGGTTGTTTTATTTAAATGATAAAACATATTATAAAGTAAAAGTGTTTATTTTATAATAATATTTTAAACTTGTTAGTTTAAAATCGGTTCACGTAAACTACCGACTTAGATTAAAATAGGGTATATAAAATTAATCGAGTCGAGTGTTTGAAAGGAGTTTCAAGCAAACGCAAACCACATGTAAAATTGGATTTTACTAAAAGAAATTGCACGACTTGTTTCATGCTACAAGTCGTCCAATATGTTTTTGACCCGAATGGTAAATAAACATAAAAGAAATCCCAATTATTAAAAATGGATATTCTGCACCATCCTTAATGAGTAACACTTTAACCAATTTATCCGAACCCTCGGTGTTAAATATTTACCCTGCATCCGGGCGGTTTTGGTAAAAGGAAAAATCGCGATTCCTAAGTTACTTAGGCTAGTTTTTCAGTTACAAATTAAGGAGGAATATCACTTAAAGAGTTAAGTAGGTGCAGTTGGGGTTAAACGTACAAATGGTCGACTATACCCGTCAACCAGACCCAAAACCGAGAGTTGTGTGGAGACACAATTGGTAATCGTTACCTACCTGTCTAGTCATAACAATGGAGAGTGCTAAAGCCATTCATTGATTATAACGAAGCAGGATCTCATTCCTAATAAAATATTTATGTATGGGTCATAATATAATTAGGACAAGCATGAAAATACTAAATTCGATAATGTTGAAATTTGTAGATGTATGCTGACGCAAGCTCCACTAATTCCTTGTTTACTCTTAAGTCTATACTTGAGAAGGATAAGCTCAACAACTCCAACTTCATGGATTGGTATCGTAACCTGAGAATTGTTCTCAGGGCCGACAACAAGTTGTATGCCCGTAAAGCCTATGACAAACATGTAGATGATTCTGTCAAGGTTTCTTGCTTGATGCTTGCTTCCATGATTCCAGAACTCCAAAAGAGTCTGGAACACATGAAGGCATATGAAATGATTCAGCATCTGTTGGAAATGTTTCAGCAACACAGTCGACATGAACGCTTTGAAGTGATAAGATCACTCTTAGGTTGTCACATGCAAGAAGGTTCTTCGATTAGTACTCATGTACTAAATATGAGATGAATATACCAGGTTTAAAACTGTAATATGAATGCTTGGAACAAGACTATCCCAGAGTTGCATATGATGCTTAAAACTGCTGAGATGAATATACCAGGCTCTAACAAAGTTGGTTCAGTGCTGATGATCAAAGGGGGTCGAGTTGAGAAATCCAAAGGTAAGGGCAAGAAGTGCATGAAAGGTAAGGGCAAGGGCAAGGGCAAAGGCAAGGTTGTTGCCAAGACCAAACCTCTAAAGGATGCCAAATGCTTTCATTGTGATGAAAATGGGCATTGGAGGAGAAACTGCCCAAAATACCTAACTGAGACAAAGCAGAAGAAGGGTTCTACTGCAAGCACCTCAGGTATTTTCGTTATGGAAATCTTCTCTTTTTCTAGCAAATCTTGGGTGTTTGACACCGGATGTGGTTCTCACATATGCAATGATTTGCAGGGACTAAGGAAGGTTAGGAAGCTGAAAACAGGCGACCTGGAACTCCATGTGGGAAATGGACAAAAGGTTGCAGTTAAGGCAGTAGGAGAATATGTTCTTTTACTACCTAATGGTTTAGAACTTGTTTTGAACAATGTTTGTTTTATTCCTAGTTTGACTAGGAATATTGTTTCAGTTTCAGCTTTGTGTGAACATGGATTTAAGTATGCTTTTAATGACAATGGTTATTTTTCTGCATATTTGAATGGTATGTTTTATTTTGATGCAAAGCCTCATAATGGAATCTATGAGATAGATGTCCATGCTAATAACGAAATATACAATATCTCCAATAAACGTATGAAATTGGATTTCAATGATACGTACTTATGGCATTGTAGGCTTGGGCACATTAACAAGAATCGCATTAAGAAACTCCAAACCTCAGGAATATTAGATTCAACTGGTTCGGAATCTTTTGATGAATGCGAATCATGTTTAAGTGGAAAGTTGACTAAACAACCCTTTAAAGGGAATAGTCAAAAGGCCAAGGATCTACTTGAGATAATACATTCAGATGTATGTGGTTCATTAAGAACCACTGCCAGAAATGGAAAGAGATACTTTGTTACATTTACTGATGATTTCAGTAGATATGGGTATGTTTATCTTATGAAGCATAAACATGAAACGTTTGAAATGTTCAAGCGATACCAAAACGAAGTACAAAATTAGTTAGGTAGAACGATTAAGATACTTCGATCGGATCGAGGAGGTGAATATCTTAGTCAAGAATTTGATGAACATATAACAAATTGTGGAATTGTTTCACAACTTACTCCCCCTGGAACACCACAGTTGAATGGTGTGTCTGAAAGGAGGAATCGAACTCTATTAGATATGGTTCGATCAATGATGTATCGTACAAACTTACCTCACTCCTTTTGGAGTTTTGCTCTTGAAACCGTCGCACAAATTGTTAACTTAGCTCTAACAAAGAAAGTTGAAAATACACCATATGAGATATGGCATGGGAATAAACCCAATGTGTCTTATCTTAAGGTATGGGGATGTAACGCGTATGTTACACGAGAGTCTCAAGACAAACTAGATCCCCGAGGCGATAAAGTTGTTTTCGTCGGATACCCTAAGAAAATCGGTTATTATTTCTACAATCCCAATGAAAATCGTGTTTTCATTAAGAGGAGAGCTACCTTTTTGGAAAAGGAACTATTAGCTAGAGGGATTGGAGAAAATAATGTGGATTTAGATTAAATCAGTGAATCTCAAATAACCGATACACTAGCTAGTACATCCAGACAACATAGTGATGTTGAACTTGAATCTGAAAGGACTCAAGAGATGGATATAACTCCAAGCATTCGTAGAAGTACTAGGATCGACATGAGCCCGATAGATATATTGGACTTCATGAAAATGTCGACAGCTTGGTTGTTGATCAAGCTGAACCTACTTCTTATAAAGATGCCATTATGGATTCGGAATCCACAAAATGGTAGGATGCTATGAATGCAGAGATGCAATCCATGTATGAAAACCATGTATGGGACTTGGTTGAACTTCCTCCCGAGTGTCGGACTGTAGGATGTAAATGGATCTTCAAAAGGAAGACCGACATGGATGGAAATGTACAAACCTACAAAGCTAGGCTGGTAGCAAAAGGCTTCACCCAAACTCAAGGTGTTGATTTTGAAGAAACCTTTTCACCAGTAGCAATGCTTAAATCAATTAGAATCTTATTAGCCATAGCTGCATATTATGACTATGAAATATGGCAAATGGATGTCAAAACCGCATTTCTAAATGGACATCTTACTGAAGATGTCTATATGATGCAACCTGAAGGTTTTGTAGATCCAAAGAATTCTAATAAGGTTTGAATAAGTCTATTTATGGACTAAAACAAGCATCTCGGAGTAGGAATATTCGTTTTGATCAGAAAATCAAAGAGTTTGGTTTTATCAAGAACGAAGACGAACCTTGTGTTTACAAGAAGGCTAGTGGGAGCTATATTACTTTTCTGATCTTGTATGTGGATGACATACTGATCATTGGAAACAATATACCTATGCTAAAAGATGTTAAATCTTGGTTAAGTAAATGTTTCACAATGAAAGATCTTGGCGATGCCGCTTATATTCTGGGAATAAAGATCTATAGAGATAGATCTAGATGACTCGTTGGGTTAAGTCAAAGTACATACATTGATAAAGTTCTTAAATGTTTTTCAATTCAAGATTCCAAGAGAAGAACCTTACCCATGGCACATGGTACAATACTTAGTAGTAGCCAATATCCTAAAACTAATGAGGAGAAGAAGAAAATGGAAAGAGTTCCATATGCTTCTGCAATTGGTTCAATTATGTATGCCATGTTATGTACTAGACCCGATGTATCATTTTCTTTGAGCATAACAAGTAGATACCAGCAAAATCCTGGTGAAAGTCATTGGGCTGCTATAAAGAACATATTAAAGTACTTACGAGAACTAAAGATTTGTTCTTGACCTATGAAGGAATGGAAGAAGAGTTGACTGTAAGGTGTTACACAGACGCTAGCTTCCAAACAGATCGAGATGATTCTCGATCACAATCGGGGTATGTGTTTACCCTCAATGGTGGAGCTATCACTTGGAGGAGCTCGAAACAAAGTGTTCTTGCTTAATCCACGACAGAGTCTGAATACATTATTGCTTCGGAAGCTCCAAAAGAAGCTGCTTGGATGAAGAAATTCATGACTGATCTCGGTGTGGTTCCTAATATTAGGAAACCAATAGAGATATTATGTGACAACACTGGTGCTATTGCTCAGGCAAAGGAACCAAGGTCACATCATAGGTCAAAGCACATACTCAGACAGTTTCACTACACTAGGGAAGTAGTGGAAAGAGGAGACATCAAGATAGACAAAATTCACACAGATCAAAATCTAGCGGATCCCTTTACTAAGCCTATGCCTCTGTCTAAACACGAGGAGCATGTTGAGAAGATAGGTCTTAGGTTTGCTAGTGATTGGATTTGATCTATATTTAGTATTTGGGTGCTTTCGAATTAAAGTTACATTGGATATTTATTTTGATTTAATGGTTAAATGCATAATAAATATTGTTTCTTTATTCGATATTTTGTACGTTTTAGTATCCTTGAATATGGTATTCTAAATGTCCGTAGTCGATCAGATTCATGGGAATCAATCTGAATTAAGACTACTTGAATGCTTGGTTAGTTTATAAGATAAAAGCTCAAAGTG
This sequence comes from Mikania micrantha, assembly GCA_009363875.1. Classification (NCBI taxonomy): domain Eukaryota; kingdom Viridiplantae; phylum Streptophyta; class Magnoliopsida; order Asterales; family Asteraceae; genus Mikania; species Mikania micrantha. Next base: position 2,623,744 of record CM018684.1, read on the forward strand.
TTGAGAACCAAGATTCATAGACATACATTAGAGAATGATGTCGGACGTAACTCGTTTCAAAACTTTCTTCATGGATCATTGTCATAAGAAGTTTTGAATATGGTATAATCTATACATATCCTTAGACTTAAGGAGCATATTAGAACTGACATTAGTCTAAGGTCATTCTTTGATCTTATCTAACGTTGTTCTGAAAATGAGCAGTAATAAGGATATTTAATTGGGAATGGTTCTGAAACTAAGTGGGAGTTGTATACTGCCAAAGGGATTCTATACTCTTATATGATTAAGAGATGATATTCTGGCGCCCTCGTTAATTTAAACTGGTGTAAATGCATGGTCGTGCTCAAACTAAGAGTAGTTTGTTAGACCATTTTAAATTGGAGAACGAGAATCAGAATGTTTGAACAACATATGAGAATGAAATGTGATCCATGTCTCATGTTCAAAGAATATCAATTAGAAAGGATAAATAGATAAAGGTTACCATGGCTATAATTTTAGTTAAGTAAAGGGTTACTTGAACTAAAAGTTTGGTTGACTTTAGAAGTCATACCCTGCTAGGGGCAGCGTGATGCAGCTAGGTGTCCAACACTGTCTACGTTGAAGGAATTATGTGATGAATCGTCCAAGTGGGAGTCTGTTGGATATATAATGTCCGATCATCGTTAATATCAACGTTTCTATCGGGGTACGATCCAAAGAGTTACACTTTGGAAGATAGTAATGCGATTATGTCTAAAATTTGTTTTAGACATATTCAATTTCACGAATTATTTAAAGTGGTGTGTTATTATTATTTTTGAAATAATAATAATATTGGAGGAATTAATTATTGTGATAATTAATTATAATTAAATTGATAAAGTTTAATTAGTTAAACTTTAGACATTTAATTAAATGTTGCTAACTAGTTGTTAGTTAGTAATATGGAGAGTAGTAATTAAATGGTTTAATTACTAAAAGGGTTTAATTAAATTAAAAGAGTTTAATTTAAATCAACATGTGAAATAAAATGGTGGGAAACCAATTTTGAATTGGTAATCCAAGATCCTATTTTTATGGATATTCTTTGACATTAAAAAGTAAGATCTAACATCATTTTTCACATCATCTCTTTCACCCACTATCCCACTCTTCCTCTTGGTGGCCGAAATCCCTCCCCTCTCCTCTTGTATTTTTCGGCCAAAGCACCACCACACACCACCACCATAACCGAACCACCCTAGGTGGTTTTACAATACCGGGTTGTTACGGTGATATACGATAGAGATCGTAGTTCGTGATTCAAGTCATCTAGCGAGACTACTATCGAATCCAATGTGTGTTTTTGGAAGTTCTTCATTGAGGTCAATTCTAAACACCCTATGGTTGTTTTTTGTTTATTCGTATGTAACTGGATTCCTGGTTTTGGGAATTTTGTTTATGAAACAAAATGTGTAACCTAATCGCTTCCGCTATCGTAAAATCTGATTTTATAATTAATATGATTAATTAAAAGTTTAAAATGGTCACTACAATACCCAACAGGTGGTACTTTGAAAGATAAAATACTTGTGAGGAAACTACATAACTCTGTTCCAAAGAAATTCCTATCGATCGTGACATCTATTGAGCAATATCAAGAAATAGATAAGATGTCATATGAAGAAGCAGTAGGAAGAATTACAGCCTTTGAAGAACGTCTTAAAAGTCAAGATGAACCAGAGGATAATAATCAAGGAAAACTCCTAATGGTAAATGCAAATGATAATCCTGAAAATTGGCATTATGGAAGGAGACGTGGTATTCAAAGTCGTGGTAGAGGAAGAGGCTCGTTCAGAAGTGGAAGAAGTACCGATCAAAGAAATAACAAGAACATGCATGAATATAAGTGCTACGAATGTGGTGAATACGGTCACTTCGCATTTGAATGCACGAAGCAAAAAAAAAAAACAAGGAGAAAGAAAAGGAGCATGAATCTAATCTCATATATGATGATGAACAAGCACTCTTGTACATGCAAGTCAAGCAAGTTGAAGATCCTATTTAAATTATTTAGTTTAAGGAGGAGTATTGGAAGTATTAAACTAAATATTAGTTTGAGTCAAGTATCTTTATATGTAAAGTCAAGGGTCTATATATGTAATTATGTCAAACTAGGTTAGTTAAATTACTGTCAAATTAGGGTTATAAATACCCTCAAAATGTACGTAGGTATCTGTTAATCGATGTATGAACATGCAGACAAAAATTCTCTCAATATAATTTATCAAATTCTTTTATATTGTTCTATCAATTTTGTGTCTGGTTGCCAGCACATTTAAATAATATAAATTTCAATTTTATTTATTTTAAACAATTTACAAATAGATACATAGAAATTTAAAATTTTCTTCCATTGGTTTTACCACGTTTGTAAACAAATCATTTTTATTTTAAAAATTTTATATATAATTTGCCATTAAATACAGTTCAGAAATTACTGAACTATTTGTAGGATAATAAAAACCAGATAATTTTGTATTTGAGTTCTTAAAAACTTCAAGAAAGTTGGTGATATAAAGAATATTCTCCCAACACTGTAAAACGGTGAAAGCTCGATTGGTTGAAGAAACACGGCTATGAAAAATAGATAAAGTTTCCTTTTGTCGAGGAGTACTTTTAAACATCTAGAAAAATTGAATTCCATCGAGTAGGTACATCCCATTTCGGGCCTAAACAAACGGATTCACATCTTTACATATTTTTCTATAATCTATAAATATTTTTCTACTTTTTTTAAAAAAATTTCATGTAACATAATTTTAAAATCGGCTCTAAAAATATCAACTTCATCAACTTTGAGCTCGTCTTGCACAACAAAATTTATAATATATGCAACACATTGACTGAGAAAAAAATTGTTTGATGCAAATCAGTTTATCTTTAATTTCTAGTTTTTTAACCGTGTTTGTTTCGTTTGACGCGTTATCAAACAACATTGAAAATATTTTATTTTTTTAATTTAAAACTTTTTATTACAAATTTTCACCGGAATGTGGATATGGAAATAATTCAAAGGTGATCTTGTGCTTCATCATTTGTCACGAGTCGGGATTTACGCAATGAGCGTTTCACAAAGGTATGACTCGGGCAAACCATGAGAGGCTGACCAAACATCAGTGGTTAGGTTTACACCGGTTTTTAAATTTTCAAAAAATGAAATTAAATCATTTTCTTTGTTTTCCACATTTTTAAGCAATGCGTTTATGAATAGTGTGACTTACATGTGTGCAGCGAGGTTGGAGCGTTTCTCGAATCATTTTCATTAAACGAGGGTTGTCGAAATGGTCGACGACAAACCTTCTTGAATCATGAACTTAGACATTCTATCTCGAACCATGTTTACGTCACACATAAACATTCCACCGTCAACACCGATTTGCGTTTGATCGGAATCCAGATTTTCTTTGCTGCTTTGCAAAATTTAAGAATGTGCTTCTTCAATGTAGTGTTGGACTGTTTGGGCAACAAAACGTCACAAAATTTGGAACAAACCTTTAAAGGCCCGTCAATCATTTCACAAAAATCTCAATTGCACCAAACTTCCGGGTTTCTATTGTTAGGTAAAACCCGAACAACGATAACGTTAGTAGAAGAATCTTCTTGCCCAACGGATGATTGTGATTGAACCATAATAAGAGAATAAAAATGATTAAAAAGAGAGTGAACAAAATTAACATGAGAGTTTTTTTTCGTTTTTACGTTTTGGGCGCTTGGGTTTGCGTTTGAGACTTGTGAATCAACCAATTCATCAAAAACTATATATACTAGCTTAGAGGGGTAAAATGGTCCAAAAAAAATTCGAAGAAAACATGCATAGAAGGGATAATGTTACTAATAACATGAAAAAAAGCGCCTGGTCGGTAATATTTTGCAGTGGACTGGGCTTGTTTGAAATTATGGGCCTCGTGTTTTATATGAAAGTATGGGCCTTGGAAGGGTTGAATTGTTTAATAGAAGGCATTTACCTAACACAACCCGTCAGCTTGCTTATCCAACCAGCAGGATTTCGACATTGAGTCAAGTAAATAAAGTACAACGTTGTTCTTCAGGACCTTTAAGCTTTAAACTGGCCCGATCATGTATCGACGCAACAGGAAGACATTCTTTTCAGGGGAGGCATGGGGGAATTTGACGGATTCTTACATTTGCGGTTAGTGGTGTTCATCGGATCAAATTACAAGCTATTCGAATTTGAAAATTTTCGCCTCAACTTGAAACCCAACACGACCTGAATTAGGTCGAATAAGGATTTGGTTCGGATTTGGATGAATCCAAAAGACACAAACAACCCAAACAGTTCTCCCATTGTATATTTATTTTCACCACTTCAATTTTCCCCACCAAACACTATACATTTTTATTTTTCATACTTGTCTGTTTATAACGATACTCTTTCTATTAAAAACTATATGATTGCATTGGGCTGCACTAAAAAAACAATAGTAAAATCTAATCATTTAAATATGATCCTAACATTACAAACTTCAAAATCATCATAAATTCATCATAATAAATAAATTATAAGATTCATAAAAGCTAAAACAATAAGTTTTTATGTTCCAACAAGCACACCAAGTCACAAACATGATCCTTATCAATCTGCATAAAGATAACATGATTATTTCAGCCGTACTTGCACAAATTGTGTACACAAACTGTATAAATAAAAATAAACATATTTAGAGATCATCAAATCAGAGCAAAATGCTAATATCTGAATATATTTATACCTTAAGTTGATCCCTTTTTTTTTATTTTGCAAATTCTTCTAGTTTTCATCAACATAATATACAGTGAGACACATATAGTTGATTCGTAGCAAGAAAGTCCATGAATGAGTTGTCAAACAAACTTTAAGATTATTTTTTTATCAAGATATAATTGATAGCTCTCTTGTCTAATCATGCTTCAAGTTGGAACAATAAGTGATGGTTGACAAATTCTCATGAGTCTTCTAAGTCCTTTATTTTTTGCAAATTTGAAACGTAACTCATCACCTAATCAATATTTTAGCGATTGCCCTTTTTATCTTTTTTCTTTCCTGGTAACACATAAAGGATTGTAAACAAACTTTACTATCATGAGTTTTCTTATCTTCTGTGTATAGAAGTAAATAACTTATCTTCTGTGTATAGAAGTAAATATGCGCGCACGTGATTGTGTGTGCAAAAGTGTAAAGTAAAAAAGTATACGTGCAAAGTAAGTATTTATGCGTACTATATGAATTCTACCAGCAAAGGGTATATGAGTCTTTTTGTTGATTAATTTTTTAATCATCCAAGGTCACAATATCTCATCTATATACGATTGAATCTTGAGAAAGTACAACACCATGCTTTGAATTTCAGTCAACCATACTCTATTTTGTTGAATTCAGTTTTTTTAATCATTCAAAGATTTCCTCACCCATGCTTTTTTGTAGATACATGCTTCTACCGTCGCCTTCATATATCCACCTAAGTTTATTTCTTCATCTTTCAAACATCTGATATCCTTAGAATGCTTTGAAGTTTCTTTCACTTTTTTATAATCTTGCTTGAACATTAAACATGGGCGGAGGTGATAAGCCGTTGAGAATCTCTGACCGCTGTTGGGAGACTGAAGATTTTTTATCTCCTGTTCTTCATGAACCAGACCCAGATCCTCTAAATGATGAGATTTTTGACATACTTACTCGTGATTCTCCTTTGCGTTATATTGGTATCGAGAAGGAAGGTATGTTACGTGATTTAAATGATGTTAGCATTTGTTGGGTTCATTTTGTTTATGTTAGGTGATTAAAACGAGGTTAGTCATTAGTTTGTTAAAATTATTTCACCTGGTTCAGTATTCCACTTCTTTAAATGATGTTACTTTAATTTTGTTTCCCGTGTTTGTGTTTTGTGGTTTAAATTAGATGTGTTAATTTTTTGGGTAATTTTGTTTTAACTGGATCAATAGTCTACTGGTCTAAAAATGATTTTAGTTTTAATTCATTTTTCCCTGGTTTCACGTTGTCTACTTGTTTAAATAGGATGTATTTATTTTTTGGTTTAATTTTGTTTCCCCTGGTTCACCAGTCTACTGGTTTAGATGAACTTAGTCATTTGTTTATATTTTTTTTTTCACTGGTTCATGATCTTAGTAGTTTATATTTTTTTTCTCTGGTTCATGATCTAGTGGTTAAAATTAGATGTATTAATTTGTTGGTTTATTTTGTTTTTCCTTGTTTACTAGTATAGTGCTTTAAATGATATTAGTATTAAACCAGTTTCACCTAGTTCACTTTGTCTGCTTGTTAAAATGAGATGTATTTAATTGTTGGTTTAATTTTGATTCCCCTATTTCACTAGTCTACTGGTTTAGATGATGTTAGTTATTTGTTTTTTTTTTTAATTTTGTTTTCATTGGTTCATGATCTTAGTTTTTATTTTTTTTCCCCTGCTTCACTTGTTTAGTGGTTAAAAAGAGATGTATTAACTTGTTGGTTTATTTTTGTTTCCCATTGTTTACTAGTGTACAGCTTTAAATGAGATGTATTAATTTGTTGGTTTAATTTTTGATGTCCCTTGTTCAATAGTCTACTGTTTTGTTGTTTATTTAGGTTGTCATAGTAGCTTGGTATACCAAACCCCTAATGGTAGTCGCTACTGGTGTCCTGATGTTAGTTCTCAATTCAAGCCTGTGGTTGGAAATATATTTTTATCCTGAGATGAAGTTTGCAAGATGTATGAAACATATGGGGAGTTGTCTAGTTTTGGCATTCGTGTTGATGGGTATAAGAAGTGGAAAGGAGCAATAACACATAGAGTTTTGATATGTAACAAAGCAGGTAAACCTAGGGGCAAAGTTGTTGATTCAGTCAATCCAAGGACGATGTCTGGTGCCCGTGCTACTTGCTTCAAAGTTACAGGTTGCAAGGCACTTATTAGATTGAGAGCCATCAAAGGCACTTCTAATTATGTGTTATATGAATTTTCAGAAAATCACAATCATGAATTAATTTCTTCTGAAAACATGGATCTAACCCGTAAAGGAAAGCATCTTAACTTTGAAGATGTGCACTTTATTCATGCTATGAGTCTAAATAGGGTAGATGCTACTGTAGCACATCGGTTACAGACATCCTTGAAAGGTGGTGACCACAACATGCGTGGCACCAGGAATTCTTGCAAGAATGTCAGCCGTGATATTAGAATGTTCATTGGAGAGCGTGATGTGCAGTTGGTATTGAAGAAGCTTGAGGAACGTGCAAAAAACCTTCACAAATTTTCATTTGAAGTATATCATACTGAAGGTGTTTTGCAGGCCATTTTTTGGGCTGATGATGTTTCCAAAGTCAGTTACTAGTTGTTTGGTGATGTTATAGCATTTGATGCAACGTATTCCACAAACAAGTAAGCTTCTATCGTATGTTATGCAATTTTTTTTATTTGCCATCTGAATGTACTCTAATTTCAAATTTTGAAACTTTACTAGGTATAACATGATATTTGTCCCCTTTACGGGTGTTGATCACCATAAAAAATGTGTCACCTTTGGGGCTGGTCTTATCCACAATGAGACTGTGGAATCCTATTGTTGGCTTCTTGAAGCTTTTTTGAAGATTCATGTTAAACATCCTCGATTAGTTTTGAAAGATCAAGACCATGCTATGAGGATTGCAGTGCCAAATGTTTTTACCAAATCTGTGCATCGTCTTTGCATGTGGCATATCATGAAAAAACTACCATCTAAGGTGGGCATATTTTGTTTTGGTAATTAGATAAGCTTTTTACAGGTTGTGTTATTGAATTATTATTTAATTTTGACATGTAGTTTGTCTGACATTTATAATTTACCTGCGCTTACATTATGTAACCAGATTGAATAATTTACAGTTTTCATAAATATTGTAGTATTCAAACAATTTTGGTATAGATACTTGCTAGATGTGTAAAAAATTAGTATTAATTTACAGATGTTTAAACTGTTAATGTTAGTTTTCATGTAATGTAAGTAAGGTGTGTATATTTTGTTTTATTGTTACATCAAATTACATTTATACAAGTGTAGTTTTGTGTTATGGATTGATCATTTGTCCTTACATTTATTATTGTATGATAATTATAAGTAATACCGTATACATTTACATCCACTTACATTTTTCTAATAAGAGTGAAAAATTTTTGATTATACATGAATATTGTATTATTGACTTACATCAACAAACATTGTAGGTATAGTTAAAATTGTAATAATGCAGTATTAATTTTGAGATGTTTAAACTGATAATGGTAGTTTCATGTCAAACTAAGTACGGCATCAAATTACATTTATGCAAGTGTAGTTTTGTGTTATGGATTGATCATTTGTCCTTACATTTACTATTGTATGATAATTAGAAGTAATACAGTCCACATTTACATCCACTTACATTTTTCTATTAAGAGTGAAAATTTTTTTATTATACATGAATATTGTATTATTGACTTACATCAACTAACAATGTAGGTATACCTAAAATTGTAATAATGTAGTATTAATTTTGAGATGTGTATATTTTGTTTTTTTGTTACATCAACTTACATTTTTTTATGTGTAATTTTGTGTTATGGATCGATCATTTGTTCTGAGTTTTAGTATTGTATGCTAATTATAATTATTATAGTAGACACTTACATTTCACTTACGTGATACAATAACAGGTAGGTATACTTACATGAATAATGTAGTATCGAGTTATATCAACAAAACAGTGTAGCTATACTTAATTGTAAAATGTATAATAATGTAGCCTAAAATTACACTGTTTTGTACATGTGTCTTCGGATTTGATTCATAATTCAAACATACGGTCCAGGTTGCATAAATTAGTTTGGAATGTTTACATTACTCCTGCCACTTTTGAAGAAAAATGGCATAATCTCATGGCTGAATTTGAACTGAAAGACAACATTTGGTTAAATGAAATGTTTTCAATTCGTGAAAACTACGTCTCATTGTGAGAGTTCTAATTTGATGTTTAAGGTTACATCTGGCAGTACCAACACACTAGTTCAGTTTATGATGTGTTTTGACACCGCTATAGAGAATCAAAGGTACAATCAAAGGGTTGTAGAATTAAAATCAAACACAACCACCTATTTGTTCAAAACAGGGTTAGAATTGGAGGATCATGCTGCTAACATTTACACCCAGACCATTTTTAAAGATGTTCAAAAAGAAATTTATAAGGGCATGATGAATTGTTTCATCAATAATGTTGATGTTGTTGACAATTACAAAGTGTACACAATTTCTCACATGGACAACCGATGTGACTTTGTCAACCAGTTTAAGGTAATAAATTATGATGTTTTCATTTCCTCAAGTCTAGTATACTTTTAATAAATATTTATGTTAACCAATTTTATTTTTTGATTGCAGGTTTCTGTTCATATGCTGGAGAACTCTTATGAATGCTCATGCATGGGATTTACTCGTGTTGGTTATCTCTGTCGTCATATTTTTGGTGTATTTAGACTACACCAAATTAAAAACATTCCTGATCGTTACATTTCCAACCGTTGGAGAAAAGGTACTCTCCCCAGTCGTGTTTATGGCATCTCCCAGATGCTAAGCATTGATAACACCGAAGTTGCGGTCTTGAGGAATGAACTTACAGATTGTGTTAATGCATGTGTCGATCAATTGGCGTTTAATGTGGACGGTCTTTCATCTTTTAACGAAAAGATTAAGGAACTTAAGAAGGAATTAGTTGACAAATTACCATGTTCTTCAGGTTCACACAAAAAGCAATGCGTTATTGAACATTTGGTTGGTCAACATGATCAAGAGAGTATTGAGTTGTTGCCCCCTCATGGCATTCGTAACAAGGGTTGTGGTAACAATAGACGTTTAGTTGGACCTGAAGAAAAGGCTATTGAGAATTCCAAAAAGACACCGAGGATGTGTCGTTCATGCAATCAGTTAACCTTCCATGATTGTTGCAATTGCAAAAACAAGGCTAATGGTGGGGAATCAACATCTCAAAAATAGGCCAAGATGTCTTGTATTTTTGGTTTGTCATGAAACTATTTTTGGGGACTAAAATTTTTGGTAATAGTTTAAAATTAAAATATTTCGTAATATTTTAAACTAAAATATTACATAATATTTTAATCTAAAAAATATTACATTATTTTATAAGTTTAATAGTTTTTTAAAATGGGATCTTTTTGGTTGTGCAGTTTTTAAACTGAAATGTCACGCAACCGCTTAACCTTAAAATATTTCGTAATATTTTAAATTAAGATGTCACGGTAGTGCAGTTTTTTGATGTTAACGTAGGTTACTAGTCATGTGGGTTGTACAATGTAACGCTATATGCGTTTTATGTTTCATGGGCAAATATTAATGTAAGTTATTGTAATTTTAGATTGAAAAATATTTATGTTATTTTATGTGATAGCATTAATTTAATATAGTATTAGACTAAATTACCTCTAATGATTAATTACTACTAACGTAGAAAGAAGTTACATTTACTTACAGTGTAATATATTTTTTGCTAGCTGACAGTTTTCGAAATTTATTAGTTACTTACATCAACTTACAAAAATGTGATAAACGCTTTAAAATGACAAAATTTATAAAATAATAATTTTATAATCTATAGTTAATTGTAAGCCTAAAAAAAGATTTTAAAAGCTGTACATAAATTTTTTTAATGATAATAATGACAATTGTTATAAATGTAATAATTTTTAAGAAAATGTAGTAGTAAGTTACATTAACTTAATCTAAATAATAAGAATAAATTAAAGTTTAAATAATATTAATAATGGTTTCGAAACCTGGTACTCTCTGTATCACTGTTTATTTCTTAAGTTAATTCCCTTTCATCCTTTTTATTTATAATTTTTGTAAAAATAATTCCCAAAATTCTAAATAAGATAATTACGGATTTTTGTAATAAAATTTTACACTTTATTAGTTTTTTGTAGGGTTGCAATTGATACTAAATGAATGTATTACATCAACTTACACTAATAATAGTTTAATTGTAATTAGATTTTACACTTAATTTGTTTTAGGTTACTTGATTCGCCAACATTATAAAATAAAATAATAACATGTTCGCCACCTGTTACTCTCTCTTTCTCTTTTTTATAAAATTTTATTCCCTTTCATCCATTTTATTTTTATTTTTTATAAAAATAATCCCCAAAAGCCTTAAAATAAATTTCCCCTAATTTTGTAACAGATTTTACACTTACTTAGGTTTGTAGGGCAATTGTTCTTAAAACAATGTCTTACATCAAGTTACACTACTAATAATTACTTGTAATCAGATTTTACACTTTATTAGTGTTAGGTTACTTGTGAGATTCTTTTATTGTAAGTTTTTGTAATTTATTTTGTAATAAATTATAATTAGTTTTAGGTTACTTGACTCACCAACATTATAAAATAACAATAATAACGTGTTCGCCACCTGTTACTATCTCTTTTCTTTTTTTTTTATAAAAGTTAATTCCCTTTTATTTTATAAAATTTAATTGTAAACAGATTTTACACTTAGTTTTCTAGGGCAATTGTTCTTAAATCAATGTCTTACATCAAGTTACACTACTAATAATTACTTGTAATCAGATTTTACACTTTTATTTTTTAATTCACATAAAAGTGTATGTTATGCTACAATAGTTTTCTGAGAAAAAAAATCATATCCTTACCCTACCATAACATGGACACTTTTTTTTTCTAATCAGATGTCAATTAGGTTGATATAAGTACAATATGAAGTATCTTTCAATATTATTTTTGTATACCTAATCTCAACTACTTTATGTCAATGTCAGGCCACTTTTTATAAATTTTTTTGTCTATATGTGAAATGATAATAAAAGAATTATATTATAATACTAGTTGTTTTTGTTTTTATGTCGCCTATGTTCCAAAAACACTTATGTTCCAAAAAGTTACAAAAAGTTACACCATCCTACCACCTTAATTACATAAAAAAATTATTCACTCTTTATGCAAAAAATGTAAGTGGATGTAACTGTCAACTATAATACTTATAACTATCATAAAATACTACAACATAGAAAGAATAATCCATCCATCACACAAAACTATACTTAAATAATTGTAAGTTGATGTAACAAAAAAACAAAATATACACACACTACTTACATAGCATGAAACTGCCATTATCAGTTTAAACATCTCAAAATTAATACTACTTGCATAACATGACACTTTTTTTTCTAATCAGATGTCAGTACAAGAACTTGTACCTTTAAATATTATTTTTGTATACCTAATGTCAAGTTCTTTATGTCAATGTCAAGCCACTTTTTCTAACTTTTGTTGTCCTTATGTGAAATGATAAGACAAGAATTATATTATAAATCTACGTTTTCACATATCACTTTCCCACTTTCCACAACCTAACCGTTCCTATAACTATATTATTTTTCCAAGTTACTTTTTTTTCCCATTGACTCCCTTTTTATCACTAGATGCCAAAATAAGTTAAACACACATAAAATAATTTCAATTTAACCACAAAGTATTCACCTAAAAACATATAATACACTACATACATACGTAACATTAACATCTTTCAACACATACCTATGTTCCAAAAAGTTACACCATCCTACTGTGACAATCCGACTTTTCGGATTAACCTCGTTAACTGAAAATAGCGAGATCACAGGCCCAACAAGACAAATGTAGGCCCAATGAGCCAAGGTAGGCCCAATAAGGCCAGAGTAGGCCCAATGAGGTCTGGGTAGGCCCAATAAGGCCAGATTAGGCCCAATGAGGTCTAGGTAGGCCCAATGAGGTCCAAGGTAGGCCCAGTTGTAGTATGAGGCCCAAAAGGATTAATCGAGCCAAATATAGTTCAATTGTCCCGAATAGTGACGATTCGGGATTTTTAGTTCAACTTTGTAAACCGAATTGTTATGTAATTGATCAAAATCAAACAAAAATCAATTCCAAAGTGCTAATTTGCAAGGATTAAACTTGTAAATGGTTTTAATTATCAATTTTGACTTTGAGAGTCAAAATTCCGCCATAGGGTCAATTAAATCCGAAATTCATCACAATTTGGGGTTGTAACCGAATACTAATCATCTTTGTGGCAGTTGCGTACGAAGAATTCGGCATTTATGACGTAAGCACATTTGGTTGTGCATGAAATCCACGAGGATTTAGTAACTTTTGTTATTGGGGATTGAAAGTATGTGAAAAATGATGAACGTGGGCGAAAACCGTGCGCAAAACGGAGTTCGTATGCTCCCGGAATCGCGAAACGAAGTTTAAATCAAAAATGGGATGAAAAACGGGTCAGGCGGTACGCCTGGCGTGGGTGCACCAACCCAGGCGTTACGCCTGGCGACTATGTCGGCTAAAAATCGTTTTAAGTCGACCAGAACGTTTTAGAAGCATTAAAACTTATCCAATTCGATCTTAAACACCCACCAGACGCCATTTCTTCAATCTTAAACCTCCAAACTTCAAATCTAAGGCCTTTGAACATCCGGATCATCCCACGGATCGTATATACAAGTCCTGATCGTTGTTTTACCCGCAGGAACTCGTCAGAACAGGTAACGGTTCGTTTTAACCTTCTAGTTTGATTTTGATTGATTAGATCTTGATTTTGAACGTAATGAGATAGTTAGGATTGTTGATTATTGCCTAGATGATGGCTAGGATTGATTATAAACGAAGAACACGAAGTTCTAACGGTTAAATCCTTGTTTTGATCCGTTGTGATGCCCGGTTTGCATGAAATCATACCTATGATTATAATGGTGTAAACCATTTGATTATGACAATGTAGGTGATTAGTTTGATTAATCTTTGAAATGCAAAGGTTAAATCCAAGTGTTTCAAACTAATCATAGTCATTAACATACTCATTGGAATGATTATCTGATGTTTGTGATAACAGTCAGATTAGTATGTTAAATCTGGTTATTTCACCTATTCTGATGTTACATTGTGATATTTCATGATATTTGGGTAATCAATAACAAGGATTAATCATTTCTAAGCCATTAAATCGTCTAAAAATTGTCTTAGTATTATAATCAACAATATTAACTATTTGATTAATTCGAGATTATTTAGATTAATCAAGAGAGTCATCAACTTTGTATTAGGAATCTAATGCAATGTAGGTTCCTACATTATCATACATTGTATGATATAACCTTAAATTAATTAATTATATAATTAATAGCGAGTTGATGATTTATTAAGCAATGTCTTTGACATTGAACGTTCAGAAAGATCTAATCAGTAAACTAGAACATAAATAACTTATTAAATATAATTAAATGCAGAATCACCTCTTTGTTGTTAGATTTGAGAGATTTTGCTACCTTATATCATCAGGTGAGTTTCGTATCACCCCTGTTCTTTTAATGTTTTATAAACATCGGGGTATAACTGCTAAACTTTTCTTGATCATATGATATGTGTCACTGTTATCTGTGTGATTTCATGTGATTAACTGAATTTGTGGATTTCATGGGATTGTTGCCGTTAGTATCTCTATCATGATATCAAAGTCCTCATTCTTGAACTGTATCTAGTGAACCCATGTGTGGCCGAGCAGAAAACATTGATAGTACTATCGGTTGACACCCCATTCACTGGGAGGATTGCATCTCCCCTGGTGTGAATGTTTGTTATCTGTTTCCTGAACTTCTTAATGGTGTGATAGACATTAAGATAATGAGGCAATAAGATATGTACCGACGGGTAATATCGAGAACTGAACATATCGTCCGAAAGGAACTAGATACGGGTCCCATGGTTATCCGGAACTGTGAACATGTATTTGAACTTAACTGTCATATCATATGATTTAACTAAACTGTATGAACTCACCAGCTTTGTGCTGATGTTTTCGAAACTAAAACTTTTGCAGGCAATCAAGGACAACGGTAAGGATGCACTCACAGCACTAGCAACAACTGTAATTAAATAAATTGTAATATGTATAAACTGTAATAATATTTGTAACCACGAACCTTGTAATGTAAGTTTCACTTTTGGTAATCTGTGTGCTATGATGATACCGGATCAAGTAAGTCACCCCTCATGCTCTGAGACATCACCACTATGCTTCCGCTACCCCTTTTGATGACATCATTCTCAGGTGACGAGAGGTGGGGGTGTGACAGGGTGGTATCAGAGCCACAGGTTATAGAGAACTAGGTGGACATAGGGGCCTAGACTATAACCATAGGCTCGTATAATGACACAGAGAGCACTGAATACAACGAACGAACAAAACTTGTGTTAATTTAAGTTAGGATAATCGAGTGATCCAGGTTTCAGTTATGAGTGGCCAGCATAACTGAAATTTGCAATACTTGTGCATTCTAGTTTAAGTCAATCCAAGCTGAACTATAACAATTCTAAAGACTAATAGTTGCTTTGAGATAGGAAGAGATATCATATCATGTTTGTATTGAATATTATTATTCAATGTTTATTTCATGATACTGATCTAGAACTTTGTTTATTCAGCAATGGCGAACCCGGGAGAAAACTATATTTACCAGAAATTCCCTTACATCATCCTTGACGACACACCCAGTGACAGCTCGGGATCGAGCTCGGGTGCAGTACCATCTCATGCGTCTTCTGTATCATCTCAGGTGGGACCACAGCTACCAGCTACACCACCCGGATCTCCTTTTGTACCACCACTACCGCCCGGATCTCCGTTCATACCACCACCACCACCGGGATCCCCACCGGTGCACAGTCCACCCCACTCACCGCTGGCCGACGCTTCGGCCATGAGGAGGCAGAGCTCCTCACCACACAGAGCCCCGGCATGGGACGGACTCAGGCGTATGCGGGGCCAGGCCCGCAAAACCACGGGGTTACCTCCACGACGCCCTATGGCTCCACGGGACGAGCCAGCACCAGTATACGAGGTGGGAGAATCCTCCCACCAGGCTGAGCTTCGGGCTCAGGTACAGCAGGTCTCTCAGGACCTGCTGGGCCTCCGACAGGATCTGCAGCAGCACCATGTCACGATGGAGGACACCCGTAACACGGTGTTGGAGATTCTCACGTCTCACCTGGCTCTTATGGAGCATGTGACTACTCAGGGTGCGGACGCCCTAGCCTGGAGGGCGACCATTGAGGATCGCCTTCGGAGGACCTGGTGGAGGGAGATGATTGCTGCATGTAAGCAGCGGGTGGCAGCCCTTGGGGAAAGGCTGCAGGGACTGATTTGGATGCTCGGTACGCTGAGCACCGAGGCTAGACTTATCTGGTTAGCTATAGTACTTGCTACTATAGCTATAGTGCTAGCCTGTTTACCGTATTTCTTACGGTAAGTCAGATCAGTTGACCCACATTTTTGGGATTTTCATTGTACATCTCATAGACGGATAGGTTGTTTGTATGGATGTATTATGAGGGCACTCTTTGTATCATAAACTTTATGGTTTTATAATAACAGTGTTGTTTTAATCAAACGTTTGTTTCTGTATATCTGTTGTATGTTATGTGAACACTATATCTATATCAGTATGAGAACGTATCTATGAACATATCAGTATGAGAACGTATCTATGAACATATCAGTATGAGAACGTATCTATGAACATATCAGTATGAGAACGTATCTATGAACATATCAGTATGGGAACGTATCTAACTGAAAACATATTGCGCTGAAATACAGTACGAGAGCCATACTGTATGCGAATATGTCGAACTAAAAATATATATATTGTGCGAAAATACAGTACGAGAGCAATACTGTATGCAAATATATCTAACTGAAAATATATTGCGCTGATATACAGTACGAGAGCCATACTGTATGCGAATATATTTAACTAAAAACATATATTGCGCAAAAATACAGTACGAGAGCCATACTGTATGCGAATATATTAACTAAAGTACAGTACGAGAGCCATACTGTACGAGAACATATCTGAACGAGAACGTATCTGTAATGTGAACGAGAACATATCTAATGAGAACATATCTGTAACTAAAGTACAGTACGAGAGCCATACTGTACGAGAACACGTGAACATATCTGTTGTTGTGTGAGAACATATCCTAGTCCTGTATGAACATATCTCTAAAAACATGTATTGCAAGGCAATGAGTTGGGTTATACTCTACACATGTTTTGAAATAACAGAACTAAATATAACTACGAATATCTAAATGACTAGTGTGAACTGAGAACGTATCTGGATCTTTTCAATGTAGTTATACTTGAATACTTGAATGATCACATTTCAACATGAAATTGTCAGCATGTCTGAACATGGTTGAGTTATGTGATTAAAAAGGGTTATATCTTTAATATTCTTGAACTGACCTGAGTTTGTCTGCATGTGAGCAGAACTATGGCTCCGAAAAGAGGTCGTCCAGCTAAGAAAGCTACCGAGAATATTACTTCCCCTGAACCGAATCCAGTTCCACCACCTGTTTCTGAAACAAATACCGTTCCTCTGGTGAACCAGGACCCAAACCCGACACCAATGGCAGCTCCTAGTGGGTCGGTATTGAATGAAGCAGCTATAGCCCGAATCGTAAAGGAACAGTTATCGGCTGCTGGCATTGTAATACCACCACAGCCACATGTCACTTCTGGGTCTGGTCATGTGGAACATAATGCCACAGGTGGACACGTTGAAACTGTTCATACCACAGGCACAACTACTACTGCTCCTGATCCACCACGACAGGGATGTACGTATAAATACTTTGCTTCCTGTAACCCACCTACTTTCACAGGTAGGGAAGGAGCGGCTGGACTCCTTAGGTGGATCGAGGAGATGGAAACAAAACTGAAAAATCAGCCAGTGTCTGGAGGAGCATAAGGTGTCTTATGCTGCCTGTTCTTTGAAAGAATCAGCTCTTACCTGGTGGAATACCCAGGCTAAAACTTTGGGTTCTGTTACAGTTGATTCTATGGGCTGGAATGAATTCAAAACTCTGATTATGTCAGAGTACTGCCCAATCACTGAAATCCAAAAACTTCAGGAGGAATTCTGGAGTCACTCAATGGTCGGTGCTGATTCTTTAGCCTACACCGATCGTTTTCATGAACTTACTTGTCTACTTCCCAATATGTTTCCAACTGAGGCAGCATTGATTGAGAAGTATATCAAAGGGTTGGTTCCCCAGATTCGGGGAAATGTAACTGCTGCTGAACCCGCAACCCTTAAAAGAACCATTCTATTGACCACCAAGCTTACCGATGAGGCGGTAAGAAGTGGTACATTGATCTCAAAATCTCAGACGGCCGTGGGCCGTAGTGAAGCTGGTACCTCGAACGTTTCTAAAGGTACCAAACGTAAATGGTTTGGCAAGTCCAAGACCAAAGCTCCAGCTGAAACCAGTCAGAACAAACCAACCGTGAAAAACTATGGAGCGGCGGTACCGGAGAGGAAAGTTTACACTGGGCCGGCGCCCAAATGTGATAGGTGTCCCTACCATCACACAGGACCATGTCCTGTTTGTGCAAAATGTAATCAGGTAGGACACTATGCTAAATACTGCAACTTTCCTGCTCGTCAACCAAACCAAGCTCCACGACCCACTGCTCAAACGAACCGGTCATGTTACACTTGTGGAAGCCCTGATCACCTCATGCGCAATTGTCCAACCAATAACACCAATCCAGGAAATCAAGCTAGGGGCAGAGCTTTTCAGATTGGTGCAGCCGAGGCAAGACATGATGCAAACATTGTCACTGGTACGTTCCTTCTCAATAATCTTTATGCATCAGTTTTATTTGACACAGGAGCAGATAAGAGTTTTATTTCTCCTGAATTTGCATCATTACTTTCATTGCCTACGGTAGAACTAGAAACTCCTTATGTCATTGAACTTGCAAACGGCAAGATGATCAAAACTAGCAGTGTTATTCAAGGATGTTCCTTGAATCTGAATGATCACCTTTTCTGTATCGACTTACTTCCTATTGAGCTTGGTAGCTTTGATGTCGTGGTAGGCATGAATTGGCTTTCTGATAACCAAGCGGAAGTTGTATGTCAAACTAAGGTGATCCGTATTCCATTACCTAACGGTAATACACTGGTAGTT
Source organism: Mikania micrantha (assembly GCA_009363875.1). Lineage (NCBI taxonomy): Eukaryota > Viridiplantae > Streptophyta > Magnoliopsida > Asterales > Asteraceae > Mikania > Mikania micrantha. The sequence continues at coordinate 2,642,839 of CM018684.1, forward strand.
CAAGGAGAACGAGCCGGTAGAAAACTTGGTCTCATATCTTGTATGCGGGCTCAGAAATTTTTAAGGAAAGGCTGTTATGCTTTCCTGGCACACGTGACCGAGTACAATTCTTCACCTACACGTATCACTGATATCCCAGTAGTCAAAGATTTTCCTGAAGTTTTTCCTGAAGATATATCAGGATTACCCCCAACAAGACAGGTTGAATTTCGTATTGACTTGATTCCTGGCGCTGCACCTGTTGCTAAAGCCCCGTATCGGCTTGCGCCATCTGAAATGCAAGAACTTTCAGGTCAATTACAGGAACTTCTTGATAAAGGTTTCATTCGACCCAGTTTTTCACCCTGGGGAGCACCAATTCTTTTTGTGAAAAAGAAAGATGGATCATTCAGGATGTGTATCGACTACAGGGAACTCAATAAACTGACAATCAAGAACCGTTATCCATTACCTCGTATTGATGATCTGTTTGATCAGTTGCAAGGTGCTACATATTTCTCAAAAATTGATTTGAGGTCCGGATATCATCAGTTAGGAATCCATGACAATGATGTTCCAAAAACTGCTTTCCGAACCCGGTACGGACATTACGAGTTTTTAGTAATGCCGTTTGGTTTAACCAATGCACCTGCAGTTTTTATGGATCTGATGAACCGAGTATGTAGACCATATCTGGATAAGTTTGTGATTGTATTTATTGATGATATTCTCATTTATTCCCGGAACCAGCAGGAACATGCCCAACATCTGAAACTCATCTTAGAACTTCTAGCACGTGAACAGCTATATGCCAAATTTTCCAAGTGTGAATTTTGGTTACGAGAAGTTCAGTTTCTGGGGCATGTTGTGAATGAGAATGGTATTCAAGTGGATCCCAGTAAGATCAAAGTGGTAGAACAATGGGAGACACCCCGAACCCCGACTGAAATACGTCAATTCTTGGGGTTGGCAGGTTATTATCGTCGATTTAGCAAGAACTTTTCAAAAATCGCTCTGCCACTTACCACTTTGACTCAGAAGAACCAACCGTTTATATGGGGTTCCCAACAGGAGGAGGCTTTCCAACTGTTGAAACATAAACTCTGCAATGCACCTATCTTAGCACTACCGGAAGGTACAGATAACTTCACGGTTTATTGTGATGCTTCCCGTCAGGGACTTGGGTGTGTTTTAATGCAGAACGATAAGGTGATCGCTTACGCTTCTCGGCAGTTGAAAGTACACGAGAAGAACTATACCACTCATGATCTAGAACTTGGTGCAGTTGTGTTTGCACTCAAGATTTGGAGACATTATCTGTACGGAACCAAGTGTATTGTGTACACGGATCACAAAAGTCTCCAACATATTCTAGATCAGAAAATGTTGAACATGCGACAAAGGCGATGGATTGAACTCTTGAACGATTATGATTGTGAAATCCGTTATCACCCAGGCAAGGCAAATGTTGTGGCCGATGCCTTGAGTCGCAAGGAACGGATCAAACCCCTACGTGTGAGAGCGTTAGGTTTGACTATCCAAACCAGTCTAATTCCTCATATTAGAAATGCTCAGCAACAAGCTTTACAAACAACGAATTATCCAGCTGAGAACCTAAGAGGATTAGACAAATTACTCGAAACTAAAACTGATGGAGTTTTGTATTTCAAAAACAGAATCTGGATTCCTCTGTTCGGTAACTCTCGAACAACCATCTTGGATGAGGCGCACAAATCCAGGTATTCTATTCATCCAGGTGCCGATAAAATGTATAAAGATCTTAGAGATTTTTACTGGTGGCCTGGAATGAAGAGAAACGTATTAGAATACGTGGACCGATGTTTAACGTGTCTTAAAGTGAAGGCTGAACATCAACGACCTTCTGGGTTACTCCAACAACCTGAGATTCCCATGTGGAAATGGGATCAGATCTCTATGGATTTCATTACAAAACTACCCAGAACGTCACGTAACCATGACTCGATATGGGTTATCGTTGATCGCCTTACTAAATCTGCGCATTTCTTACCCATCCGAGAAGATTATTCTATGGATCGACTTGCTAAACTCTATGTTAATGAGATTGTATCTCGACATGGAGTACCGATCTCTATCATTTCTGACAGAGATAGTCGATTTATGTCACGATTTTGGCAAACTCTTCAGAATGCTCTGGGCACGCAAATCAATATGAGCACATCCTATCATCCACAAACGGATGGGCAAACGGAGCGAACAAATCAAACGTTAGAAGACATGCTCAGAAGCTGTGTGATTGATTTTGGAGGTAGCTGGGATATTCATCTTCCACTTGTGGAATTCTCGTACAATAACAGCTACCATACCAGCATACAATGCGCTCCATTCGAGGCACTGTATGGGCGCAAGTGCAGATCTCCTATTTGCTGGTCGGAAATAGGAGAAAATCAAATCATTGGCCCAGAATTCATCCAAGAAACCACTGACAAGATCGCACTTATTCAAGAACGAATTAAAGCTGCTCGCGATCGTCAAAAGAGTTATGCTGATAACCGTCGTAGACCACTAGAATTCCAAGTTGGTGATCGTGTAATGTTGAAAGTATCACCCTGGAAGGGCATTTTCAGATTTGGTAAACGAGGTAAACTCTCACCGAGGTTTGTAGGGCCATTTAAAATTCTTGAACGAATTGGATCTGTAGCCTACAGACTCGAATTACCTCTTGAACTCAGTAACATACATGACGTTTTTCACGTATCAAATCTGAAAAAGTGTTTAAACGATGAATCTTTGATCGTACCTCTCGAAGAACTTCAGATCGATGATAAACTTCAGTTTACCGAAGAACCGGTAGAAGTAATGGATCGAGAAGTTAAGGTACTCAAACGTAGTCGCATACCAATCGTTAAAGTTCGCTGGAACTCTCAACGAGGACCTGAATATACGTGGGAACGTGAAGATCAGATGAAACAGAAATACCCACATCTATTTTCATGATCAATTGTTATTCCGTAAGTCTTTCATTAAATTTCGGGACGAAATTCCTCTAACAGGAGGAGACTGTGGCAGTTGCGTACGAAGAATTCGGCATTTATGACGTAAGCACATTTGGTTGTGCATGAAATCCACGAGGATTTAGTAACTTTTGTTATTGGGGATTGAAAGTATGTGAAAAATGATGAACGTGGGCGAAAACCGTGCGCAAAACGGAGTTCGTATGCTCCCGGAATCGCGAAACGAAGTTTAAATCAAAAATGGGATGAAAAACGGGTCAGGCGGTACGCCTGGCGTGGGTGCACCAACCCAGGCGTTACGCCTGGCGACTATGTCGGCTAAAAATCGTTTTAAGTCGACCAGAACGTTTTAGAAGCATTAAAACTTATCCAATTCGATCTTAAACACCCACCAGACGCCATTTCTTCAATCTTAAACCTCCAAACTTCAAATCTAAGGCCTTTGAACATCCGGATCATCCCACGGATCGTATATACAAGTCCTGATCGTTGTTTTACCCGCAGGAACTCGTCAGAACAGGTAACGGTTCGTTTTAACCTTCTAGTTTGATTTTGATTGATTAGATCTTGATTTTGAACGTAATGAGATAGTTAGGATTGTTGATTATTGCCTAGATGATGGCTAGGATTGATTATAAACGAAGAACACGAAGTTCTAACGGTTAAATCCTTGTTTTGATCCGTTGTGATGCCCGGTTTGCATGAAATCATACCTATGATTATAATGGTGTAAACCATTTGATTATGACAATGTAGGTGATTAGTTTGATTAATCTTTGAAATGCAAAGGTTAAATCCAAGTGTTTCAAACTAATCATAGTCATTACATACTCATTGGAATGATTATCTGATGTTTGTGATAACAGTCAGATTAGTATGTTAAATCTGGTTATTTCACCTATTCTGATGCTACATTGTGATATTTCATGATATTTGGGTAATCAATAACAAGGATTAATCATTTCTAAGCCATTAAATCATCTAAAAATTGTCTTAGTATTATAATCAACAATATTAACTATTTGATTAATTCGAGATTATTTAGATTAATCAAGAGAGTCATCAACTTTGTATTAGGAATCTAATGCAATGTAGGTTCCTACATTATCATACATTGTATGATATAACCTTAAATTAATTAATTATATAATTAATAGCGAGTTGATGATTTATTAAGCAATGTCTTTGACATTGAACGTTCAGAAAGATCTAATCAGTAAACTAGAACATAAATAACTTATTAAATATAATTAAATGCAGAATCACCTCTTTGTTGTTAGATTTGAGAGATTTTGCTACCTTATATCATCAGGTGAGTTTCGTATCACCCCTGTTCTTTTAATGTTTTATAAACATCGGGGTATAACTGCTAAACTTTTCTTGATCATATGATATGTGTCACTGTTATCTGTGTGATTTCATGTGATTAACTGAATTTGTGGATTTCATGGGATTGTTGCCGTTAGTATCTCTATCATGATATCAAAGTCCTCATTCTTGAACTGTATCTAGTGAACCCATGTGTGGCCGAGCAGAAAACATTGATAGTACTATCGGTTGACACCCCATTCACTGGGAGGATTGCATCTCCCCTGGTGTGAATGTTTGTTATCTGTTTCCTGAACTTCTTAATGGTGTGATAGACATTAAGATAATGAGGCAATAAGATATGTACCGACGGGTAATATCGAGAACTGAACATATCGTCCGAAAGGAACTAGATACGGGTCCCATGGTTATCCGGAACTGTGAACATGTATTTGAACTTAACTGTCATATCATATGATTTAACTAAACTGTATGAACTCACCAGCTTTGTGCTGATGTTTTCGAAACTAAAACTTTTGCAGGCAATCAAGGACAACGGTAAGGATGCACTCACAGCACTAGCAACAACTGTAATTAAATAAATTGTAATATGTATAAACTGTAATAATATTTGTAACCACGAACCTTGTAATGTAAGTTTCACTTTTCGTAATCTGTGTGCTATGATGATACCGGATCAAGTAAGTCACCCCTCATGCTCTGAGACATCACCACTATGCTTCCGCTACCCCTTTTGATGACATCATTCTCAGGTGACGAGAGGTGGGGGTGTGACAATCTTTAATGATCACATTGATGATTATCATCAATAATCATCAGTTATAATGTGTAATAGCATCGAATTAAACGCGAATAGAAACCAAAACGTCGAAACCGTTCTTGGTAATCATCAAATCACACAATTTAATCAAATTGTGCACAATCGAATTCTCAGAAGTCTTAGTCGGCACTATCAGACATTGTAGCATAGCATAATTTGATTCAAGAAACTCTGGATTGAAGAACGTGATCGTGAGACGGCCGAAGAACAACCCTTTAGTTGATCTACTCGAATTTAACATCAAATCAAGTAAGTGTTCACTCTTAAATCACCTAAACTAGCCGACTAGGCTAACCCCTAGGTTTAATTCACGAATAAGCATCGAATTGTATGAGTTCAATATCTAGGGTTCATCATCTTTGAAGGTTTGGGGGTTTTAGTGTAAACGGAGTTAAACATTAAATTAAACCATATTAGCAGTTTCAGAAACCTCCGATTAACGAAATCCATATGTCAATTTCATGAAATTATATCGAATCAATGGATTTCGTGTTCTAGGGTTTCTCATTGGGAACGATTTGGGAGTTTTCAAACAAACGAGTGTTAAAATCAAATTGGTTGATACATTAGCTTCAGAAGATTCCGATTTAAGTTTAACCTAAGTCAATTTCATGATTCTATAACGATTTAGCAATGTTCGATTACTAGGGTTCTTGGATAATGACGAATTGGGGGTTTCGATTCAAATGAGTTTTATAATCCTATTAAAACTACCAGAAAGTTTCGAAATATCAATCTTAATGAAATCCCTATGAATCAGGAACCTATTGATCATCAATTCGACTGATTTGATGCGGGACTTAGGGAATTTGAGTTCGAACATGTTCATACTTGATTAATTGAGTTGCAATGAATAATTGTTCGAATTAAGATCATCTAAGGAGTCGGTTGGGTGATTAGAACATAACCCCTAAGGTTTAAGGATCGAAATCTAGTGAATTGTGGGTCAATTGGGACTAGCATGCTTCGGCTATAGGATAACACAAGGGGAACTCGATGATAGTTGTTAAAACCATTTTAAAACCAAACAATTAACGAAAGTTGGAACAGAAGAGATGGTAGGGAGGGTGTAGCATGGGGGGGAGGTCACGGGTTCGAACCCGGCCTCCACCTATTTTTTTGATTTTTGAGTTAATTTAGCATCTAGGCCATATCTCATTCGTTGTAGCTCCGATTTGATCCATTCAAGTTGCGTTGGAACCGTAACGGAATCCCGAACATATTGGAATGGTAAAATTCATATTTTAACTCGAAAACGTAATCGCGTATAATTACGTTTAGTTAAATAAAATCATAGACGACTAGATGATTTTATTTAAACGATTCCAAAGGCACGCGTACTTTCGTATGCACGTTTCTAATATTCTAACTTACGTGTATTGTCACGTATGTGATGTCAAGCACAAAACGACTATTCGAATAACACTAAGTTATTGTTTAAACACAGATTCTTCGTAGAGGATTTTCTACGCAAGTTCACAAGTGTTTGATCATTCTGCAAATAATCAAAGGTGCGTACACGGCCCCTTTCTTATTTTAACTGTTTTGGGGGAGAAAACATGTGCAACAAACACTTTTTAGATACATATCACTTGCATGAGTTAGATGTTTACATTAGGTGACAACATAGCATTTACAAGTCCTTACACACTTCGAACCGTTTAGTTTGCCGTAGCGCAAAGCGTGGTAGTTGGAAATAGATCTATTAGGTTTGACAAACCTCACTTGGTAGATGGGATCTACGCAGGTGTTTGACTGACCAAAAACACATTACTATTGTTTGTGCTAGACAATAGTGGCAAGGCAAAAACATGCTATAGCATGGCAATCGTCAGTTTCGGTGTCGACCACTTATGTAAATAGTACAAATGACTAGCTATCATGACTATGCATGTGTGATTATGTTATCTGCAAACTTGATATTCAAACTGTTGTTTTAAACATTATGAATGCTTAAACCTGTGTTATGCACCAACCTTTGTGTTGACTTGATTTACATGTTTTCTCAGGACGCTAAGGTGCACGAGAAAGCAGGCATGGACTAGGAGATAGAGTCGCATGCATGTTTTACATTTATATTGTTTGAATTACACATTTGGGGATTTTGTTTTGTAATTTACATGTTACAACTATTACTTTGGTTAATGTTTTAAACGCTTCCGCAAACTTTGTAAACTTTGATGTTGATGTTTTAAGACCAAAGTATGTTTTGAAAATCATATAGAGGTCTTCGTTATGTCTAATGATCCGAGATCCTGGTTTGTCACGTTCCCAAACGGTATGATTCCGTTAGTTGAAAATTGGGGGTGTGACACCTAACACCCAAAGTCTACTCAAGAACAGTACAAATTAACCCAGCATTAACTTGTGTTTTTGAATTGTTTTACAAACCAACCTTAGCTAAAAATTTTTGCTTCTGGACATTTATATCCGAGAGTAAAATCCTGCATGCATATTTCTTACGCAGAGTTTGAATTTGAGTTTTTACATGCTTTTCTGACGTCTTGAACCCGCAGTCAAAATTCCTACAGTAGCTATCCATGAACATCTCCATATGTCTCATCGCAAATATACCACAATCAATGATATTTCCTATTGTAGCCCACTGTAAATCAACCCTTGTCACTTTCTGCATGGAAATTTTATCAGCTTTAGGATGTTGGAATTTCTCTAAATACCTGACGAACATATGTTTCTGCAAAAGTTATAAAACTTAAATTAGTTAGTGTGATTACTTTAACTTAATATAAATTTATTTTGCATCTTCTTACCACTTTATATGAGGTATCCTTCTTGTAGTAGTCTTTATGATCTTTAATCGAAACAATTGTTTCGTCTTTATCCATATTATCTAGTAAATAGATACCTGGATTTTTCAGATCAAATGCCATCACATAGAAATGATCGTTTTCAAGCAGAGGAATTATCACTAAATCGTAACTTTTTAAAGCCCTCATGCTTTCCACCCTTCCCACTGCTTCAAACATCATCTTCGTCAATGCCACTAACCGAACTGATTCATATGTTTTCGGCACAGTAAACATCCATTTAAGCTGTTGAATGTACATTTATACAAATGTTAAGTATAATTTACTTTGTTAAAGAAATATACCAGATATTTTATATTTAGTATTGTCTTGTTAATCAGAAACTTACAAAAATCCAGTGTCCACAAAATAACCGATATGGGGAGTCTGGACTACGGAGCTTCTCCTCTGCATTTAACACTGTTGTCCAACAATCTATGAGCTCCCCATATATTATGTTCCCTGGTATTAAAGTCTTGAAAAACTTGGCCTCCGTTATCGGTCCATTACTTGTCTCAAAAATAACTTCCCTATAATATGTTTAATGAAATCAAGTACTAATATAGTTACGTATCATATAAAAAAAGAACTAAATAACTTACATTTCATTACAGTCTGAATTTGCTTCTTCTGATCCTAACAGAACCTTTTTTGATCCCTTTGCAGCTTGTTTACTGGTTTCAACAAGTACGTTAAAACACCCACTATGTTTAAAGTTTAAAGTTAATAATTAAATTCATAATTTAAACTTACTCATCCGATAGTTAACAATGTAATCCCATACTGAATTTTCCTCCTTGTTGTACCTATTAGTTATTTCAACTTCTCGTAGCAAGTATGGAGACTTGCATTCCCTTGAAACACCTTTTAAACGCTTACTTTTAATGACGATTGTCTCATGACTGGTTTTAGATGCTTCTAAAAAAAATAAAAACAAGTAGGATGTAATATGTTTATAATTTTACACATTATTAACAAGCATTAGGTTTGGGGAACCCACTAACCTCTCTTTTGTTCATTTTTTTCTTGAACATCTGACTCAATTGACATCTGAATGACATTTTCACCGGCCTCATTTTCACAGCAACTTTTGTCAAAATATTTGTCTGAAGTCTCAATAAATGACTGAACTTTAGTTGCGGTCTTTGAGGCATTGGTTGTTGTCTCAATTTCTGCATTATTTATCATGTGTGTTAACCACATTACTTATTTTATTAAATGTATGTAGTTATTACAGTCCCTTTCATTATTAGAAAAATTGCCTACATCAAGTTATAATACTATAAACTAAACTGATAGAATTTGAACATCAAGCTACATTGTTTCTCAATTACATATTTTTTAATTTAAAATATAATTTGCATAAGAATGTGTAAAATACTGACCAATTTTTGATTGACCTTTTACTTCAATTGCCTCCATTGAATTTGTAATGTCATTGTTTAAAGACTCCACGTTGGCCTTTTTTTTTTGACTCGACATTCGTTGTCTTAGTTTCTGCAATTATTATATTTGTCAGGTCTTTTATATCTAAATAACACCCGTAACAATCAATACAGGTCCACCAAAAAATAAACTACCGACTTACATTACGCCATTTTACTACATTGTCATACATTAATACCCATAAACATCAAAACAGGTCCAGCAAAAAGTAATATATCGAGTTACTTACATTAATACATTTACTACATTGTCTTACATTAATATCAATCTTAATTACATCATTTTCTTATAATAACACTATTACCTTTTTCTGACACATTTTGCTTCATCAATCCTTGATTTGGCTCAACTTTGAATTTGTTTGCTTTTTTTGCCTCAAATTCAGCGATTGCTTTTTTTTTCGCCAATATATCTGTGACCATTCAAATGGCTTATTACATTAATTTATAATAAATTAACATTTTAACATAATAACAAAACCCATACGAAACTTTTACCTGTTTTTGTCCACCCCACCACCTTAGAACGTGGCGCATTGAATCCTTGATTCGTAGCTCCATTTGCACCAAACTTTTCTGCTATTATTTCTGCATTAAAGTAACATAACCGAACATCAACCTTCCCATATAAAAAACAACATTATAGATTTACTTACATTAATATACATTACAATAAAACTACATTAACACAATAGACAGTTTATTTTTTAGCCTTTTACCTGATTTAGACCTGCCACCATTTTACCATCTGCTGTATTCATCTTCTCAGTCACAAAAGTCATATTTGTCTCCTCACCTATTTCCCTTTGTCCTATGTCTGCATTATCAGAACATAAGGTAACAACAGATCAAAAGATTCACCTATATACATTGACCCTTATTTTGTATAGATTGTAGTTGTATGCAAATCTGTGACTTTATTGGTTTCCTCTCGTCTCCCCTCCTGTGTTAACCCAAGGCTAAACGTGGGTATTTCATCTTTTAGCAGGACTGGTTTCATACAACTCTCTTGCACAACTTCATTTGCTCTGTCCTTCAAACCTACTTGTGTAGGAGCATTTGCACTGTATTTTTCAAACAATATATCTGCATTAATGTAATCAAAACGAACATCAGTTTGCATGTCTCGAAATGTACATGTTACACTATTCACAGCTACCTACCTTGCCAAAATAATAACTTACATACTTTTGATATATAGTTACATCAATTTACAATAACATTAATTTAAATAAAAACAATATTTCAATTTAAGTGTGGTACCTTTCTTGGTCCTCCCCACAAACTTACGATCAGCTACAGTAACATTCTCAGATACAACACATGCCTTCATGTTTTCACGTAATCCCTTGCCTATTATATGTACATTAATTAAAGAAAGCGCAACAGCAAATCTAAAGAAAGCACTGCATATATTAAATTTGTAGGGTACTTGTTCTTAAATCAATGTCTTACATAAACTTACACTACTAATAATTACTTTTAATCAGATTTTTCATTTTAAATCAATTGGTATTAAATCAATGTCTTACATCATCTTACAGCTATATTTAACTGCAAAAAATAACCCATTTTAGTTTTCACTTAATCCCTTGCTTGTTATATGTACATTAATTAAAGAAAGCGCAACACGAAATCCAAAGAAAACACTACATATATGTTACATACATATACCTATAATTTGATTGTATTCTTCTTGATCCCCCTCCTGTGTTAACCCAAGACTAAAGGTTGGAAATTCATCAACCACCAATCGTTGATTCAGAATCTGATCTGGTTTGTCTATGCAAACTTTGTCTCCTGTGTTTACCTCAATGTTTTATAGATTCTTCAATGTAACGTTAACTTACTTTAATTGAAAAATCATTTCATACCTAAAATTTTTGTTATATCTTTACCTTCTGCCTCTGCTGCACCCAAATTGAACCATGGAAACTTGTCTTTTGATTCTCCTTATGGTTTCTCTACAATTTAAATTTAGAGATTGTTATTAATATATAAATGACGTCACGTTTTGTTTATTTACATTAACTTACATCTGTGTCCCATAAAAAACAATATCAATTTGAATACATACTTGTACCTGATTGTTCAAGCCCTTTTCTTTCATGTTGTTCTTGTGTAAACCCAAGGCTGAAACTTGGGCAACCTAAGTCAACTTCATGATTATTGTTGTCATCAGAATCTTCATTATTTTTGTTAATCGTTTCCATATCAACATCCTCTTCCTCCTCCTCACTTTCTATCCATATTTGTCTACGCCTATTTATTTCCACACAAAAATCCATAATTCTGTCGTCTATATCATCACGTAACTGACTCCCCAAAGTCTCATCACTCAACACCGTACACTTTTTCATTGTAGATGTCTCCCCATTTTTCTTTACATGAAATGGCTCCTCATTTTTCTTTATAACTTATTTCTCTTTTAATTGAACAACGCATGGCTTTTCATTGAAGATCCTCTCATATTTCTCCTCCATAAGCCTAACCATATGGTTGTTTGGTTCTTTTTAATTTTTCTTCACCATTGCTCTCTCAAACCTCTTCTTGTTGCACATTGTTTGTTCAAGCATACGGTCCAGATCAATCATGTTCCCCTATAATTCAAATCATTAAAAATTAGTTTATATATTTATATAATATATAATATTAGAATATATGTTCTTATATTTCTTTTATTACCAGATCACCACTTTCAGATATTTCTACTAACTCCAACGCCTCCCTTTGCTTAAGCTTCTCCATATTCCGAAATTCAATGGGGGCTTTTGTATGATCCACATTCATTCCCTTGCATTAAACGTTGTCAACGTACAAAACTTTGAAGGGAAACACAACAGTTACTTTATTAGGCAATTTTTAAATTTACAAATTTTTAATTAAGCAATAAAACGTACCGTAAGCACTGCTAGAGGACCTTTAAAAGGAGATTTTGTATTTGGTAACCATCCAGATTTGCACTTCTCTATGCAATCAATGATATAAGAACACCAATTTACCTTTGATATATCGGCATCATCACCTAAATATTTGAGTACATCTAACTTGCATTTCCCGTGCGCATGACATTCAACAATTGTACTCAGAAATAACATCAAGAAGTCTAGATTGAAATTAAAAGAGTCATCATCCCCAGCCTCAGCAAACCTCTTAACCAATTCAGAAGGAGAGATATAATCATTGGGATATAAATTTCTCCACTCTTTTTTTACAAAGATTCTTGGTTGGGTTAACATTTTTTAAATCAATACCTCCTTTTGGAACTCCTAACAATCCAAACACCGCCTCTTCATTAACCTTAATTGGTCCTTCTCTACCAAGTATTTCCATACTTGTCACATCCAAATTGTCCACAATATAATGGTGAGAGGCCCCGAGTCCCGGGAGTCCCCTCGGTTGGCAAACATTAAACCAATAGTCCTTAAACCATATTTACATTACTATAGCAGCGGAATTTAAGGTGATTACTTAAATAAGGTACACATATTAAACACATATTAAAATATAGCCCACTCTGATAACAGTTATATAATACAGCCAGTCTATGCCAGGGTAGTCTTCAACGTATGCCATGAGCCCTCCTGATCTCCTTTCTCAAACTATTCAACCTGATATGCATGTAAAACAAGTCAGCTTTATGCTGGTGAGTTCTAAGTTCATTTCTTAGAAAAATCCTTATTCATTCATGTCATCACATAACATAATTCAGATACATAACATACATGTTCTCATATCATAATTACATAACATACATAGCATCATAACATAATTCATACAGTGAAGGAACTTCACCGTCAACCGCTGACCTTGAAGTCAAACAGGCTTGTGCAGCACAAGGCTCTTAAACTATCAACCCAAAGTTGATAACTTATACATACATAAGATTTCCTCAACTGGCGACACCCAGTCGGCAGGCCTATGTTTCCACAGGACTCTTAAACCATCAACCGAAGTTGATGGCTCATACCGGTACAAGACTTCTTTACAAATCATAAACGGCTCCTTTCACCGTTGTGCTCAAGTTTTGCCCAACCGCAGCCAGCGAAACTTCATTTCTTCCTCGACCTCGGCCGAGTGTCTTACAAAAACAAAATCATTTCTTTCTCAACCATCGTTGAGACTTAAATCTTTCTTTTCATCTCCAATGAGATTCTTAAAATCATTTACTTCTCAACCGCAGTTGAGACTTAAAACATCATTTATTTTACAACATTCTTTACTTGAAAATATTCTTTATCTGAAAACATACCTTTCCTGAAAACATGCTTTACCTAACCATAATCAGGTTAAAATCACTTTCATACAATAACTTTATAACATACAAACAATCATTTTCATATATCAACTTTATAACATGCATATCAGCCCAAAATGATAAAACATTTAAAACAGGGCTATAAGAACTCACCTGATCTCTCACGATAGCAAGATCACTCACAAACTGGTACTAATGGTGTAATTCTGCATTGGTTTACGTTTGATAAGTTATTTATGTCTTAACTTACTGATTAAATCTTTTTGAACGTCCAATGTCAAAGACATTGCCTTGATAGTCGGAATAATCCCAGACTAATGAAATAGTTCATGTTGTTGATTATAACGCTAAAACAGATTCCTAGACAGATTAATGGCTTAGAAATGTTCAATCCTTATTATCGATTACCCAGATATCATGAAATTTCACAATGTAGTATTAGAATAGGTTTAATAACCATCTTTAACATACTAATCTGACTGTTATCATAAACATCAGATAATTGTTCCAATGAGTATGTTAATGATTGTGATTAGTTTGAAACACTTAGATATAACCTTTGCATTTCAAAGATTAACCAAACTAATCACCTACATTGTCATAATCAAATGGATTAAACCATTATAATCATAGTTGTGATTTCATGCAAACCGGGCATTACAGCGGATCAGAACAAGGATTTAACCGTTAGAACATCGTGTTCTTCATTTCTAATCAATCCTAGCCATCATCTAGGCAATAATCGACAATCCTAACTATGTCATTACGTTCAAAATCAAGATCTAATCAATTAAAATTGAACTAGAAGATTTAAAACAAATCATTACCTAATCGGACGGATATCTGACTGCACAACAACGATCAGGACTTGTAGATATGATCTCTGGTACGATCGGTGACTTCTGATGGCTTCAGAATAGTGGTTTCATGATGAAGTTTCGTCTGGTGTGTGTTTATGTTCGAGATGGTTAAAGAAAATGAATTCTGCATGGAATCTGGTAAAGAAGATCAAATTTTTTCCACCGCCTCACCCGTCGCGTACCACGACAAGGAGCCCAGAAGGGCTTCGCGTACCGCGAAGAAATCCGGAGAAATCAGATATTTTTCAACCATCGCGTACCACGAAGAATCCTCAACCTCTTCGTCGCGTACCGTGACGAGTCTTGAAGTTCCATAGTTTGAAATTTTTCTTGGTTTCGCGATTCCGGACAATCTGTAACTCCGTTTCGCGCACGGTCTTCGCCCACGTTCACCATTTTTCATGTACTATCAACCTGTAGTAATTTCGATTGTCAACTCAACGTGAATTTCATGCATAATCAAATGTGCCAATTCTTTGGTTGTTACAAATCTACCCTCCTTACAATAGGTTTCGTCCTCGAAACTTGTTACATTTCAAACAAATGCGGGTAGAGTCGTTTCCTTTCGTTCTTCAGCCTCCCATGTCGCCTCAGATCCTTTTCGGTGTTTCCATTGAACCTTAACCTGTCTAATTGTCTTGTTACGTAACTGTTTTTCTTTCGTGTCAACAATTGCAACTGGTTCTTCTATGTAGTTTAGCTTTTCATCAACTTCAATGTCATTTAACGGCACATATGCTACATCATCTGCTAGACATTTTCTCAGATGTGAAACGTGAAATGTCAGATGAATTCCACTCAGTTCATCTGGCAGATCTAATCGGTAAGCTACCTTACCGACCCGTGCCATTATTCGAAAAGGTCCAATAAATCTCGGACTCAGCTTTCCTCTTTTCCTGAATCGAATAACTCCTTTCCATGGTGAAACTTTTAACAGTACTTGATCACCTACCTCAAACTCTATTGGCTTTCGCCTTTTGTCAGCGTATGATTTCTGTCTATCCTGTGCAGCTTTCATTCGTGCTTTGACTAGTTGAAGCTTTTCAGTCAAATCTATTACTGCAGCTTTGCTCCCTACTTCTTTCTGTCCTAATCCTCCCCAACACACAGGTGTCCTACAACGCCGTCCGTACAACGCCTCGTATGGTGGCATTCCAATACTAGCATGCTAGCTGTTGTTGTACGAGAATTCCACTAGTGGTAAATGATCATCCCAACTACCACCAAAATCAATAATACAGGCTCTCAGCATGTCCTCTAAGGTTTGGATAGTCCTTTCAGACTGTCCGTCGGTCTAAGGATGATACGCAGTGCTGATATTGAGTCTTGTGTCCATCGATTCATGAAACTGTTTCCAGAATCTTGAAACAAATCGTGTGTCACGATCTAATACTATAGAAATTGAAACTCCATGTCTGGTAATTATTTCTTTCACAAATAATTCAGACAGTTTCTCCGACGTATACGTCTCACGTATTGGCAAGAAATGAGCACTTTTCGTTAATCGGTCTACAATCACCCAAATAGCATCATGACGTTTCGCCATGAGAGGCAATTTAGTAATAAAATCCGTGGTGATGTGTTCCCACTTCCATTCCGGGACTTCTAACGGTTGCACATAACCATAGGGTTTCTGATGTTCAGCTTTTACTTGCGCACATGTTAAACATTTGTTTACGTACTGCATTATATTAAACTTCATACCTGGCCACCAATAATCCTTTCGGAGGTCTTGATACATTTTCGTAGCACTAGGATGAATAGAATAATGTGACTTATGTGCTTCATCTAGAATCCTTGACCTGATGTCCCCGTTTCGTGGAACCCACATTCGACCAAATCGGATCTTAACACCAAATTCATTTTCTTCTAGACTTTTAACTTGACCAAAGATTCTTTCGAATCCCACATTTTCTTCCTTTAATCCTTCCTTCTGTGCATCCTCAAGTTCATTCAGGAAATCTAGTGTTATTACCAAACTATAACACTTAACTCTTATAGCAGAGTGTTCTGTCTTACGACTTAGAGCATCAGCCACCACATTGGCCTTGCCCGGGTGATACAAGATCTCACAGTCATAATCTTTGAGCAGCTCAAGCCATCTTCTTTGTCTCATATTCAAATCTTTCTGTTCAAAGAAGTATTTTAGGCTTTTATGATCTGTGTAAATTGTACATTTGACTCCATATAGGTAATGCCTCCAAATTTATAAAGCGAATACCACAGCAGCCAATTCCAAATCATGCGTTGGATAATTAGCCTCGTGGATTTTCACTTGTCTTGAGGCATACGCTCTTACCTTTCCCCTTTGCATAAGTACACAACCCAAGCCCAGATAAGACGCATCTGAATATACAACCATGTCTTCATTACCATCCGATAATGCTAAAATAGGAGCTTCAGTTAATCTCTTTTTCAATTCATCAAAAGCTTGGACCTGAGTTGGACCCAGTCATATTTTACTTTTTTCCTAGTCAATTTTGTTAAAGGTGTAGCAATCCAGGAGAAATCCTGGATAAATCTTCTGTAGTAACCTGCTAATCCGAGAAAGTGATGGGTTGTAAAACACATCCGGTTTTTAAATAGTTTTGAGTCGATTTTAGTTTGTAAATACGTCGATTTTGTTTATTTTTTTTAGATTCTTTTTACATTTTATTGTTTTTACAGGCTTGTCGAATGAAATGAGCGGAAATCGAGTTCGAAACCAGAAGGAATCGAGCCCCGGTTGAAATCAAGAGAAAAAGACAAGTTTTAATCATTATGACGTCATCGCGGTACGCGATGAGGAGAAATACAGACTTCGCGGTACGCGAAGGATTTCGGGGGTTCCCCGCTTGTTTTGTCTGTCGCGGTACGCGATATGTTTTTGAATGTATCTCCGCGGTACGCGACGTCTTTTGAAATTTGAAAAAAGTCAAGATTCAAGCGAGATTAAATAGGAGACGCTCCCCAGCCGTTTGAGAGATCATTCTCGATCATTTTTGGAGCAGGAAAGCATTCCAGGAGCTTGAGGAAGCATTTGGGAAGCATTGGAGGGCTAGAAGACTTTGTTTACATGTGAAATCATCTTGGTCATTCTTTGTTCTCATTTGTTCTTAATTTTCAGTATTTTATTTCATCTTATGCTATTGTTTCTGAGATTTATTGACTGAATATGATGTTATTAGGCTAGTTGTTTGATTTTACTTAGGTTAGAATGAATGTTTGAATGATTATTGATGACTATTGACTATTGTTTTGATTTAAGATGGAAAACACTTTTGTAACAGATCTTATTATATCATTTTGATGAGTTTTGCATATCTAATCTTGATTATATCAGTTTATATCATGTTCCATACATGTTTATTGAATGTCTTTTAGTGTTAGAAGCGTATTAGGTCATCGACTTGGTGTTATGACTAGTTTGTAGCTTGTTTGATATCACTAGCTATAGGAAAAGATATAATTGATGTTTTTAGGATTCTTTGTGTATCTAAGTTTAGAAATCCGGAAGGTGATAGACTTGTCGGGTGATCTTTAGCATTAGGGTTTTCATAATAATTACCCGGGAGGGTTGGTTAATTGAAAGACCTAGTGTTATTGTCATTTCGTGTCAAATTAGACATTCTAAGATTACTTCTTGCATCTTTGATGTATTGGAATAAGAAAATCAGGAATGTAACTTGTTCATTTGAGTACATAAGTGTTATTGGAAAAATCCGGGAGGTGATTCAATTAACTAGTGTGTTTATTGCAAAATTAGATTTTCTTAGTTGGTTTTATCTGGTAATTGATCCAGAATCCATTAGGTTACCTATATTTTGCTGTTTAAGATCCTGGTTCCATCATATCAAACAAAGTCAATAGTGTCAATAATCACAAACAGGAATTCTACCTAAGTAGAGTTTTTCCAATTGTTTAGGTTTTTATAAAACTGTAATCGTTTCTTTTAATTAAATTCATTAATCTGTTTTAGGGTTTAATTATTAGTTGAATTTGCTTTTTCTAATTTAATTAGGATAATTAGTTTAATTGAATTGTCATTTTTAATTCAAACCCCCCCATTTGTTTTAAATCATTTTCTAATCTTAATTCGTTAAGTCAGTGTCTCGTGGGTTCGATATCCGGACTTTCGTTAGCTATTCTACAGTTGATAGGTACACTTGCCTGTCGTAGTGGTTTAGTTTAGGATTTTTGGTTTTAACTCGTTGTAAGTAAGTCGAGTCTAGGTTAGTATTTATAGTTATTTTCTTAGACCACTTTCGAGGACATCAAGTTTTTGGCGCCGTTGCCGGGGACACTTGGCAATAGCGAAATTAGCTTAGATTGTGATTGTAAAAAAAAAATTAGTAGGTCTAATTTTTATTTGTTTTTAGTATTTTAGGTTTTTAGTCTTTTCTTTTCTTTCCTATTTGCCTTAATTGTTTCTTGTCTTTTAGTGCTAGGTTTTTATTATTTTTAGGTTTTTCTTTGTTTTGTTTGTTAAAATCCTTTACTTGTAATCGTTTACAGTGCATGCCACATACTCGATCACAAGGACCACCGCCAGTTTTAGCTTTCGAAGAGCCGGAACAAGAGTTTCACACGAACCTTAGGAGTCGCCTTTCCCAGGTACGTGTTCTTGCCCCAATTTTGTTTTCTCCTTCTAGTTCTACACCTAGTTCACCTTCACACTTCACCTTTCCCAATCCCACCTTTTTGCTTCGACATGGCCGAGGAGCTACCACCGCGTAGACGTACCGTTCACGACCGAGCTTGTGATGGATTCACCGGAGTTCGCAACCCGGTCACTCGTCCCGTGTTTGCCAATGATGCTACTTGGCAATTCCCTTCTTACATCATGACTGCTATCACCAATTCCATTCAGTTTAATGGTCTTGATGATGAGGATGCTCCCGGACATCTGTCCCGTTTTTCTAGGATCTGCAACACCTTCAATCTATATGGAGTTTCTGAGGATAACATTTGCTTGCAGCTTTTCCCATTCTCTCTTGCTAGTCGTGCATCCACCTGGTTCGACAGCCTTCCTGAGAACTCCATCACCACGTGGGATGATCTTCGAAAGAAATTTCTGAAGAAATATTTTCCACCTTCCAAAGCTGCTCGTCTTAGGGACCAAATCCATTCCTTTCATATGGAGCCCGATGAGTCTTACTCTGCAGCTTGGAAGAGATTCCACACTTTGCTTAGCAAATGTCCACAGCATGGACTTTCTGAATGGGCACTTGTAGAGAAATTCTACAATGGATTGACACTTGAGAATCAAATCATGTTCAGTACAGCTGCAGGAGGGCATATCATGGAGATGAAGGATACAGATGAGTGTATTGACATGTTTGAGAGTTTTGCTAGAGCTGAGCAGCAGCAGAAGCCATCCGCTAGATCCTCCACCACTAAGGCTACCAACACCTCATCCATTGCTCGAGGTGTTCATCAGGTCACTCCTGACACTAGCCTTGCTGCAACCATTGAGTCTTTAGCTAGAGATATGAAGGAACTGAAGACACAGCTGAAGAAGTGTGAGATATGTCGAGGAGGACATGCGACTGCCGAGTGCCCCATTACTGATCAGGAGCAGTTAGATTCCATTAATTCTGGTTGGAACAAGCCTTTCACGTCCAACTTCAATTCCAATCCCAATCCTAATTGGAATCCTAACTCAAATTGGCGAAACTCGAACAACAACTGGCGTGGTAACAACTCCTATCAACCACGTCAGAATCAGGCAGCGAATGAGAATTCAGGAGCGGGTCCAAGCAGCAGTGGTGACCCAGAAGTGAAGGACATGCTCAAGCAGCAGATGCAGATGCTACAGCAGTTGATTGCCAAGGATCAACACACACAGGTGAAGCTTCAGGAGCATGATACAATGCTGAGGAATCAACAGTCAGCATTTCTGGACCTACAGCGATCGGTAGGTGACATTGCGAAGAGGTTGGATGAGAGGCAGGGTGGATCCTTCTCGGGGAATACTGAGGCAAACCCGAAAGGTCATGTGAAGGCTGTGACGACTAGGAGTGGTCGTGGAGGTGAGAAGGAGGTGGAGAAGTCACCGGATGTCGATGTGGAGGAACCGGTTGACGAGGAGATAGAGATGGAGACTCCTGATGGGGTGCACCAGAGGCTAGGCCCAGCAAGTACAGCACCAGTAGGAGAGTCTTCAGTTGAGAAGAAGGGAGTTGAGGCAGAGAAGAAGAAGATGGAAGAGAAGAGGACTCCCGAGGTTGATATAAGCAGGCTACCATATCCGGCACGTGCATTGCAGCAGAAGTATGCACAGGAGTATGGACATTTCTTAGAGATGTTCAAGCAGCTTAAGATCAACCTCCCGTTTGTAGAAGCACTCCAGCATATGCCCAAATATGCTAAATTCTTGAAAGATCTTCTGTCTAACAAGAAGAAGCTGGAGTCACTTTCTACAGTCACATTAGGAGCTCGATGTTCTACGTTGGTCCAGAACAAACTGCCCGAGAAGCTCGATGATCTAGGGGTTTTCACCATCCCTTGTTTATTTGGCAGTTCTTCTGTGAACCACGCGTTGGCTGACTTGGGTGCTAGCATTAACTTGATGCCATATTCGACTTATCAGAAGCTAGACCTTGGAGACCCATTGCCGACGCGCATATCGTTCTGTCAAGTATCCACGGGGAATTGTGGAAAATGTTTTGGTGAAGGTTGATAAATTTGTATTCCTCGCGGATTTTGTAATCCTAGACATGGAGGCCGATGACCGAGTCCCGCTCATTATGGGACGTACTTTCCTATGCACTGCTAAGGCAATGATAGATGTGTTTGAGGGTAAGATTACATTGCGTGTGGGTGAGGAGAATGTTACATTCGACGTGAGGAAGTCGATGAAGCATTCGAACGGTCAGGATGATTCTGTGTATTTCCTTGATTCTTTCATTCCTTACATAGATCGGTGTCTAGATTACATTTCTGGATCTGATTTATTGAAAGATCAAGACCTGGGTGAGGAGAACCAGGCTGTTGAGATTGATGCTTCTTTTGAGCACATTCCGAGCAGTCTAGCTAGTAAGCCTCCTGAATACCCGACTGCTTTTGAGGTTTTTGAGAGTACAGATCCGGTTGAGAGACCATCTGTTGAGGCACCACCATCCCTAGAGCTTAAGGAGTTGCCATCTCATTTGGAGTATGCATTTCTGGATGGTGATTTTGATTTGCCCGTCATTATTTCATCTTCATTGACGGAGGAGGAGAAGTCGAGATTGATTGAGGTGCTTAAGGCCAATAAGTAGGCGATTGCGTGGAAGTTGATGGACATAAAGGGCATACACCCTTCATTTTGTACGCATCGCATTTTGATGGAGGAGGATTACAAGCCGGTGGTCCAACCACAGCGACGGCTTAATCCTAACATGTCTGAAGTACTGAAGAAGGAGGTTCTTAAGCTCTTAGATGCCGGATTGATCTATCCCATTTCAGATTCCGCTTGGGTCAGTCCGGTACAGGTAGTTCCCAAGAAGGGAGGCATGACTGTCATTGTGAATGAGAAGAAAGAGTTGATTCCGTCTAGGACAATCACTGGTTGGAGAGTATGCATCGATTACAGGAGACTGAATGATGCCACTAGGAAAGATCATTTCCCACTGCCTTTCATTGATCAGATGTTGGAGCGGTTGTCAGGACAACAGTTTTACTGTTTTCTTGATGGTTTCTCAGGTTATTTCCAGATCCCTATAGCACGAGAGGATCAGGAGAAAACCACGTTTACATGCCCATATGGTACCTTTGCGTATCGCCGTATGCCGTTTGGGTTTTGTAATGCTCCAGCCACATTTCAGAGGTGCATGGTGGCTATATTTCAGGATATGATCGAGACTTCCATGGAAGTTTTCATGGACGATTTTTCAGTGTTTGGAAGTTCATTCAATCATTGTTTGCAGAATTTGGATAGGATGCTTGCTATATGTGTGGAGACTAATCTGATACTGAACTGGGAGAAGTGCCATTTCATGGTGACTGAGGGTATTGTGCTAGGGCACAAGATTTCGTGAGGTGGCATTGAGGTAGATAGAGCTAAGATAGAGACGATTAGTAAACTCCCACCACCGACGAACGTGAGAGTAGTTCGTAGTTTTCTAGGTCATGCAGGGTTTTATAGGCGTTTCATTAAGGACTTTTCTAAGATTACCCGACAGATGACCCGACTTTTGGAGAAAGATGTGGAGTTTGAGTTTAGTGAGAAGTTGGTGAGTTCTCCTATTTTGATAGCCCCCGATTGGAGCCTTCCTTTCGAATTGATGTGCGATGCGAGTGATTTTGCAGTAGGGGTTGTGCTTGGTCAGCGGAAAGATAAGCACTTTCATCCGATTTACTACGCAAGTAAGACCTTAGATGATGCTCAGGAGAATTACACGACTACGGAGAAGGAGTTGTTAGCAGTCGTGTATGCGTTCGATAAGTTTAGGTCTTATCTTGTTCTTTCCAAGACTATTGTTTACACCGATCATGCGGCCTTGCGATACTTGTTCGCGAAAAAGGACGCAAAACCTCGTTTGATTCGGTGGATTCTCCTCCTTTCTGAGTTTGACATAGAGATTAAGGATAAGAAAGGAGCTGAGAATGTTGCAGCCGACCATTTGTCGCGGCTTGAGGATCCTGCTCGGGAGAAGATGAATGAGGAGATGATTGGAGACACATTCCCACATGAGACTTTGATTTCTGCAGACACAGAGATAGTGGGTTTAGTGAGTGCAGGTGAGCAGGGATTACCATGGTTCTCAGACATTGCGAATTACTTGTCTGAAGGATACATGTTGAAGGATCTGACTTCACAGCAGCGGAAGAGGTTCTTTACTGAAGCAAACCATTATATATGGGATGCTCCATATTTGTTTCGCGAGGGAGCAGACGGGATTTTGAGGAGATGTGTGAGTCGTGAGGAAGGATTAGACATCCTAAGACATTGTCATGAGGGATTGACTGGAGGACACCATGGGCCATCGTACACTGCGAAGAAGGTGTTTGATTGTGGATTTTATTGGCCGACAGTGCTTAAGGATGCACATGAGTTTGTGAGGAGATGTGATGCGTGTCAGAGGACTGGAAACATCTCACGCAGGAATGAGATGCCCCAGAACCCCATCCAGGGGGTTGAGGTCTTTGATATTTGGGGTATTGACTTCATGGGACCGTTCCCTTCATCCCGAGGGAATCGGTACATCCTCGTGGCTATTGATTACGTTTCGAAGTGGGTAGAGGCTCAAGATTTATCCACGAATGATGCACGAGGAGTTGTGGGATTTCTGAAGAGATTGTTTTGTAGGTTTGGAACCCCTAAGGCATTGATAAGTGATAGAGGCACGCATTTCTGTAATGCATAGTTGGAGAAGGTGTTGGCACCATACGGGGTGACCCATCGAGTGTCAACTGCCTATCATCCACAGACTAGTGGCCAGGTTGAGAATGCTAATAGGGGTGTAAAGAGGATTCTTGAGAAGACAATAGGGAGAAACCGAAAGGATTGGGCAGATAGGCAAGACGAGGTGTTATGGGCGTTTAGGACAGCTTTTAAGAATCCGATTGGGACCACACCTTTTCGGATGATTTATGGTAAAGCGTGTCATCTGCCAGTAGAGTTAGAGCATAAGGCGTTTTGGGCGTTGAAGAGTGTGAATCTTGATTTTCCGAGTGCTGTGAAGAATCGGTTTCTGCAGTTGCATGAGTTAGAGGAGTTGCGTGATGAGGCGTACGCACGATCGTGGAGTTATAAAGAACGTACGAAGGCGTTGCACGATCGTAAGTTGAGAGGAGTGAAGGAGTTTAGGAAAGGTGATCAGGTGCTAGTTTATGATTCAAGGCTCAGGTTATTTCCAGGTAAGTTGAAGTCCAAATGGAAAGGACCGTTTGTTGTGCATGAAGTCTTTCCAAACGGAGCAATTGAGCTTGAATCAGAAGGTCGGAGATGGAAGGTTAACAGGCATCGGTTGAAGCTATACATCGGAGGGCCGATCGGTACTGAGAAGGAGGTAGCACTCCTTGAGTTGCGTAAGTGAGGAGAGTGCCTGATTTGTAGAGTTTGTAAAATAGATTAGCGTGTGTTTCGTGTCTTTGTTTTTGTTTTAAATGTTGTAGGGTTTCACGATGCTTGAATGATCAAGTATGTCTTGTTATTTCATAATAGGACTATTTCAGGTTTAAGTGTGGGTATCTCATATGATGTATATTTCAATTTTATATAAAAAAAAATCTCACATCTTAAACCCGAACCTTTAGTTGCATCGTAACTCGATTAGGTTTAGTTAGTGCGTTTAGGTAATAAGTTTTTAGTTTTGTAATTTAGTAGAATAGATTTTTTATTTTTATTAGGTAGTTTTTAATTTTATTTTATTTTAGTTTAGTTAATTTTATTGTATTTCATTTTATTTAAATTTTTATTTTTGTAACGTAGTTAGAATAGAATTTTAAATTTTATTTTTATTTAGGTAGGTTGTTATTTTATTTTATTTTATTTTAATCTAGTTATTTAAGTAAATATATAAAAAAAAATCAAAATTCAAAAACCACCGAAACGCGTCGCGCTACGCGATGGGGGAACCAAATTTTCTCCGCGGTACGCGGAGGATTTAGGGAAAAGAAAAATAATAAGAAGGATTTAACCCTCTTCGCGTACCACTACACCACACACCACCTCTTCACCACCGTTCATCACCCTCTCTGCCACCGGTCACCACCACACAACCACCATAGCACCACCGCAAAGCCACCATCACACCATCGCACATCGTCGTAGCATCATCACTATCACCGGTTCGCGACCATCGTTATCATCACCATCACCGTCGCACCACTCACCACTGTGTGTCGCCATCGCCACCGCTGCTACACCGGTCACCACCATCAGCCGCCGGTCATCATCACCGTCGCCATCGCTGTTGCATCACCATCTTCTCCGGTTGAAACCACCAACCACCGATACATCGCGATTAGGTATAGTTCTCGTTTTCTTTTTCGATTTTCATTTCTAGATTTAGGATAGTTTGTAGATTTTGTAGAATAAATGTATTTAGGATTGGGTTGTGTTGAATTTGGAACGAAATGGGGTTCGGATTGTCGCCGTTGAAGGCCGATCGATTCTCTGAGTTTGAAATTGGGCCGCGTACCGCGGCCTAGCCCTTAGCGGTACGCGACGGAATCCGGAACCCACTTCTTTCTTTCTTTCTTTTTAATACAGAAAACGTTAATAATAAAATTTTGTAAATAATTTTTGTAAATAAAATGTGTAAATACATCTTTTATCATATATTTTGTAACAAATTTTGAATTTATAATTAAAATTAGGTTTTAACATTCATTGAATTTGTAAATTTTTATAATAAAAATTTAGTTAACCTTTTATAAAAATTTTGAAATAAATTATGTAAATAAAATTTTTGTTAAATTTTTGTTTTCATTGTTTGTATAAATATGTAAATAAATAAAAATTTAGATTTTAACAATGTAAATTTTGTAAATAATTTTTAATTTGTAATTAAATTTTTGTAAAATATTTTAATAATTATGTAATATAAATTAAAACATTTTTATTTTTTTGTAAATAGGTTTACAATTTTTAAAATTTATTCTCTGTAAATAGAAATTTTTTTTGTAAAAAAATTGTAAATAGATTAAATTTAGGTTTTGAATTAGTTTAATTTGTAAAATTTGTTCTATATTTTGTATATTTGTACACTGCTATTGTAGGATGTCTGGAGCAGCTGAGAGTTAGGCTGCAGGGCCAAGAGGGCCAGAGGTTCGAGCTCATCGAGGAGGAGGGCTAGAGAGATCAGCTATTCATCAGAGGAGATCCTCCCGATTGACGAGGATGAGGCGGTTCCCATTGACCAGCGTGTCCTTAGAGACCATACAGTCCTGCAGTTCGAGCAGGGGACGGATAAGGCCACTCGCTGCGAGCGATATGTGATGATGGAGCATTACCACCACCGTACTTTTGACAGAGAGGCAGCTGGAGGAGTTCTGGACGTCCATAGCTGACGGACCATTTACGAGTGCGATTATAGAGTCCTCGATTCGTGATCCACTTATTAGATATGTCCACAGGATGGTTAGTTGCACTCTCATCGGTCGCAGGGCCGGTGCAGAGAAATGCAACCAACTGGACCTGTTTTGCATGTATAGTATGATTAGCCGTCGCCGGGCTAACCTCGCCTGCATTTTATTGTCATCATTCGCGAGGGTTCGCCGTGGAGGGGCGATGGCTAGACTAGATCTGGGGCCCTATATTGGGAGGATTGCTTCGAGGCTGAGAGTCTTTAACAGATTCCCACGCCGATTTTTGACAGAGGGGCCCGCGACGGGGCGTTATAGTCTAAATGACATGCGGCTAGCTGGCATGTGCACTATGACAGATCCAGCCACTTGGATGCCAGCTAGGCCTGCACCAGAGAGGACCCCGGATGTTGAGGTTCTGCAGAGGCAGGTGCCACCGAAGCGACAGAGGATTTTACATAGGGCAGAGAGACCTCCGCAGACATTTCCCTTACGTCAGCCTCGTCCTCCCCGCATTACTTTAGAGAGTCTTTGGGATGAGCACCAGAGGCTGGCTCAGATGATGCGCCTTCTTTTTACACACTTAGGGGTTGAGATTCCTGAGTGGTTTAGAGCTCCAGATCCACCTCAGCACCCAGGAGGACATGATGATGAGCCTCATGATTAGATTTCAGTATCTTAGCAGTAGTAGTTATATCTTTTATACTTTTTCTTTATTTTTGTTTTTATCATGATGGTCTGTATATATTTGGATTATATTTTGTTGAACTCAGTTGTATATAGATTAGTGGATTGTATATATTTTGTATTTCTTTATCGTATGGTTGTTTATATTATCCATGTATATGTTGATGGTTTGTTGTGCGTGTTAGTGGATTGCCAAATTCATCGTGAATGTTCAGAATGCGTTTTTGGACTTAATTGTGATTGCGATTGGATTTGATGGCGGTTAATAAGACTTACGAGGAAATTGTCACATATCAGGGAAGTTGTAATTATTGTAAATTGTATATTTTTGTTAAATTGTTCATTATTTCATATTCCACATTGAGGACAATGTGTGATTTTAAGTGTGGGTATGAGATTTGTGAAAAATTGTAAAATTTTTGTAACTTTTAGTAAATAAGTTGTTAATTTTTAGTAAATTTGGAAAATAATCAATAAAATACAAAAAGGTTTTCATTTTTTAAATTTGAATCATTTGTAATTAATCAAGTTAGTTTTAGTTAGGTTTGAGTCTTTTATTTTTTAATTTTTTTATACTTAATCTTGTTTGGATTGTTTAGAGCTTCATTTGCAGTTTGGTTTGAATTACCCTTATCAGTTGGGTAGTGATAACTTATATATTGTAGTAGAAAGGCAATCAACAGGATTATAATAACTCGATCGCGAATGGAATGCTATACGATTGTGTTATTCTTGATTTGACATGCACGGCTGTTACATGAAACCAGCTAAGTCTTTTCCAAATTTTTATTTTATTTTCTTTTCTTTATTTTTATCTTTTTCATTTTTATTTAGCTTTTTTAGTTGTTTAATTGTAAATGTATATAATTTTGTAAAAAGTCTTTGAATTAGGTTTTGCATTAAAATGGAAAATGATAGTATAATCAGGAATTTTGTGTTGTCTTAAAAGTTTAAACGTACGCATCTACTTTGGGATATGTTAGTAGGCTTAACTGGTTGAAAGGTTCTTTAGTATTGATATAATTTACTTAATTTTCATGATGCTAATAGGTTTTGCCTTGGGAAATATGGGGATTCTGAAACTGTTTAATAGTGATTAGAGGAACTTTTACAAACAAACAACTTAATGTTTTTGAAATTAAACCTGGCACGTATGTTCTCTTTTTATGAAAATAAATTCGAGACTTATGGCGCCTGCTTAAAAGAAATATCATTCACTATTCCACTAAATGGGCTGAGCTTGCAGAAAAAAAATAAAACAAAATAAAATAAGAGCTGCAGCTTAAGTGTCATACCCCGGATGGCAACCGAGTGAAACACCACTAAGTTAGGCTCATTAATTTAGAAGCAAAATGCCCATAACTTCATCCATTCCATCTAAGGTTTGATTTTTAAATTCATTTAGGTTGTTTGAATGTAATGGTAACTTAAAAGCTTTTTCAGGATTAGGTTGATCTATATGACTTGAGTGTAATACCTATAGTTGATTGAATCATTTGAACATAATGAATCAAGACTAGGGAACCTAGATATTAGTTGTTGGTTTAAGTGGATACAAATACTGACAATTGTGGTTAATGCGTATGTGTTTAAATTTTTGAGTTTTAAAGACAAATTTCTGATTGTGATTCCATTGCAATTCTTTTTTGAGGACGAAAAATGTTCAAGTGTGGGTATTTTTGATGGGTTGTAAAACACATCCGATTTTTAAATAGTTTTGAGTCGATTTTAGTTTGTAAATACTTCGATTTTGTTTATTTTTTTAGATTCTTTTTACATTTTATTGTTTTTACAGGCTTGTCGAATGAAATGAGCGGAAATCGAGTTCGAAACCCGAAGGAATCGAGCCCCGGTTGAAATCAAGAGAAAAAGACAAGTTTTAATCATTATGACGTCATCGCGGTACGCGATGAGGAGAAATACAGACTTCGCGGTACGCGAAGGATTTCGGGGGTTCCCCGCTTGTTTTGTCTGTCGCGGTACGCGATATGTTTTTGAATGTATCTCCGCGGTACGCCACGTCTTTTGAAATTTGAAAAAAGTCAAGATTCAAGCGAGATTAAATAGGAGACGCTCCCCAGCCGTTTGAGAGATCATTCTCGATCATTTTAGGAGCATGAAAGCATTCCAGGAGCTTGAGGAAGCATTTGGGAAACATTGGAGGGCTAGAAGACTTTGTTTACATGTGAAATCATCTTGGTCATTCTTTGTTCTCATTTGTTCTTAATTTTCAGTATTTTATTTCATCTTATGCTATTGTTTCTGAGATTTATTGACTGAATATGATGTTATTAGGCTAGTTGTTTGATTTTACTTAGGTTAGAATGAATGTTTGAATGATTATTGATGACTATTGACTATTGTTTTGATTTATGATGGAAAACACTTTTGTAACAGATCTTATTATATCATTTTGATGAGTTTTGCATATATAATCTTGATTATATCAGTTTATATCATGTTCCATACGTGTTTATTGAATGTCTTTCAGTGTTAGACGCGTATTTGGTCATCGACTTGGTGTTATGACTAGTTTGTAGCTTGTTTGATATCACTAGCTATAGGAAAAGATATAATTGATGTTTTTAGGATTCTTTGTGTATCTAAGTTTAGAAATCCGGAAGGTGATAGACTTGTTGGGTGATCTTTAGCATTAGGGTTTTCATAATAATTACCCGGGAGGGTTGGTTAATTGAACGACCTAGTGTTATTGTCATTTCGTGTCAAATTAGACATTCTAAGATTACTTCTTGCATCTTTGATGTATTGGAATAAGAAAATCAGGAATGTGACTTGTTCATTTGAGTACATAAGTGTTATTGGAAAAATCCGGGAGGTGATTCAATTAACTAGTGTGTTTATTGCAAAATTAGATTTTCTTAGTTGGTTTTATCTGGTAATTGATCCAGAATCCATTAGGTTACCTATATTTTGCTGTTTAAGATCCTGGTTCCATCATATCAAACAAGTCAATAGTGTCAATAATCACAAACAGGAATTCTACCTAAGTAGAGTTTTTCCAATTGTTTAGGTTTTTATAAAACTGTAATCGTTTCTTTTAATTAAATTCATTAATCTGTTTTAGGGTTTAATTATTAGTTGAATTTGCTTTTTCTAATTTAATTAGGATAATTAGTTTAATTGAATTGTCATTTTTAATTCAAACCCCCCCCCCCATTTGTTTTAAATCATCTTCTAATCTTAATTCGTTAAGTCAGTGTCTCGTGGGTTCGATATCCGGACTTTCGTTAGCTATTCTACAGTTGATGGGTACACTTGCCTGTCGTAGTGGTTTAGTTTAGGATTTTCGGTTTAACTCGTTGTAATTAAGTCGAGTCTAGGTTAGTATTTATAGTTATTTTCTTAGACCACTTTCGAGGACATCAGAAAGCTACGAACTTCCGTTGGTGTTTTCGGAGGATTCCATTTCATTACCGCTTCTACTTTAGCTGGGTCCACCATTATGCCTTCTAGACTAATAATATGACCTAGGACTGCACTTCTCGTAACCAAAAGGCACATTTGGTGAACTTGGCATAAAGCTTTTATCTTCTTAGCATTTCAAGAACTTCCCATATGTGACAAGCATGGTCATCCTCGCTCTTTGAGTATATTAAAATATCATCAATAAAAACAATCACTGATCGGTCTAACATAGGTCTGCACACCCGATTCATCAAATCCATAAATGTTGCAGGAGCGTTTGTTAATCCGAAAGACATTACAAGGAACTCATAATGTCCATAACGTGTGCGAAACGATGTCTTCGGAATGTCTTGTTCTCTCACCTTTAGTTGATGATACCTTGATCTGAGATCGATTTTAGAAAACCAACTTGCCCCTTGTAATTAGTCAAATTGATCGTCAATTCTTGGTAACGGATACTTATTCTTTATTGTGAGCTTATTCAATTCCCTATAATCAATGCACATTCTCATGCTTCCGTCCTTTTTCTTTAAAAACAACACTGTTGCACCCCAAGGTGACACACTTGGTCGTATAAAACCTTTGTCTAGAAGGTCTTGTAGTTGGGTCATTAATTCTTTCATCTCTGTTGGAGCCAGACGGTACGGTGTCTTGGCGACAGGTTGAGCTCCTGGCACAACATCAATTTGGAATTCGATTTCCCGATCAGGTGGAATTCCTGGCAAATCCTCAGGAAATACATCAGGAAAGTTACACACCACGGGTACGTTTTCCTATTCTTTTACCTTAATTTCTTTGTCAATAACATAAGCCAGATAAGCCCCACATCCTCGCCTCATAATTTCACTTGCCTTAATCATTGAAATGACTTTAGACACCTTAAACACTTTATCCCCGTAAACCGTTACTGATCTCCCATTAAGAGCCGTTAAGAAAATCATATTTCGTCGACAGACAAAGTTAGCCTCATGTTTGGCCAACCAATCCATGCCCAATACTACATCAAAACCTCCTAACATAATCACAAACAACTTAACAGGGAATCTATGACCTTCTATATCAATGTAACAATCATCATCAATAGCCTCCATTACTCTAGTGGATTTACCAAGAGCAGTTTCTATGTTAAAGGCATTTTCTATCTTTTTAACATTAGCACGTAGTTTATCGCAAAAAGTAATAGCCACAAAGCTCATACTTGCACCAGAATCAAATAGCACTGAAGCTGGGATATCATTAATCAAGAATGTACCTGTCACCACATCCGGGTCTTTGTCTGCCTGATCGTTAGTCATAGTAAAGGCACGAGCTTTTGCTTTTTGCTTCTCACCTCCCTTGCTACTTTCAGGTTTGCTGGCTTCTGTAGGTATTGTCTTTGGTTTAGAACAATTTTTGCTCACGTGACCAATTCCACCACAATTGTAACATTTTGGTATACTTGGACAATTATGCGAGAAATGTCCAGTTTTTCCACAACGGTAGCACAAAGTAGTCCCCAAAAGACATTCTCCCCCATGTCTCCTTCCACATTTAGTGCATGTTTCAAATTCTTCCCTTCTAAACTTTTTCATTGGGGGCCCTGGTTTGTCATTTCGGTTTCTTTTAAACCTGGATGACCACTTTTGCTTAGGTTCTTCCTTTAATGGTTCTGCTTCCAATACATCATCCCAGACAATACCGCTAATCTCTATGGCAGACTCAAAAGTTCTGGGAGCATGCGCCTTCACATGTGTCCGGACTGTAGGTGGTAGTCCTTCCACATATAACTTCAACATGCATTCCTCCGCGTTTACCAAATAAGGAACCAATCTTGACATTTCATTAAATTTTGAAGTGTATTGCCGATGATTCATACGTCCAGCTTTCAAAGTCAGAAATTCCAGCTCGATTTTATCAATTTCATTCTTCGGAAAAAAGTGTTTCGTAACCAGTTCCTTCAAGTTCTTCCATTTCATGCCCTCCACATCAGTAATGGTCTTTGACTGCTTGACGGTGTTCCACCAATGTAGAGTTTCTTCAGTAAATGAATGAGCAGCAAATTTCACAACTTGGTCTTCCCAGCATTCACTAATAGCGATAACTGCCTCCATAGCCGAAACCCAATGGCAGGTAGCCACCGCATCTTTCTTACCATCAAAGGGTGGGGGATTAAACCCTTTAAAAGCCTTGTAGTCACATCCTTTGGGTTCCTTGATACTTGAACCCTTGCCTTTATTATTGATGATCAATACCTCGTCTTCATCTTCTTCTTTGTTAGAGCTGTCAGTTTTCTCTTTCTCTTTCTTAGATCCTTCATTAGTAGTTTCACCTTTGGCTTCATTTCTGGCTGCAGGTAACATGTCCTTTAAGATTTTACGGACTTCATTAGATATTGCCTTTATCACCACCGGTTCAAGCCTAATTTCCTCCTCTTCATTTTCTTCTTCAATGCTGACTTCAGTTTCCTCATTATTCACTGGTACTTCCTCAGTTTTGCTTCTTATTTTTAGGTGGTCGGCCTCGACCTCTACCACGTCCATCTCTTCTCTTTTCGCCTACCATTTTAGTTTTCTATACATATTGCAAACAACCACGTGTCAATCAAGGTAATAATTCAGGACGTAATAAGCATTGTAAATTGTTAATGATGTTGATCAAGTGTAATTAACTATTTACCTCACTCATAAGTTCTAAATATTTCCAATCATGAACACATTATCATTCGCAACATCATACTAATTTAATCTATATCTTAAACATAACAAAGCTCTAAGGTCATATGCTCGTGGCATCAGACTACCCTTGAATGGCATTCTTATCGTTCTGTCCCATTTTCAGTCTAAGTCTAGCCATTAGGGATGACTGGATCTCTCAAACTATGGCTCTGATACCAACTTGAGAGGCCCCCAGTCCCGGGAGTCCCCTCAGTTGGCAAACATTAAACCCATAGTCCTTAAATCATATTTACATTACTATAGCAGCGGAATTTAAGGTGATTACTTAAATAAGGAACACATATTAAACACATATAAAAATATAGCCCACTCTGATAACAGTTATATAATACAGCCAGTCTATGCCAGGGTAGTCTTCAACGTATGCCATGAGCCCTCCTGATCTCCTTTCTCAAACTATTCAACCTGATATGCATGTAAAACAAGTCAGCTTTATGCTCGTGAGTTCTAAGTTCATTTCTTAGAAAAATCCTTATTCATTCATGTCATCACATAACATAATTCAGATTCATAACATACCTGTTCTCATATCATAATTACATAACATACATATCATCATAACATAATTCATACAGTGAAGGAACTTCACCGTCAACTGCTGACCTTGAAGTCAAACAGGCTTGTGCAGCACAAGGCTCTTAAACTATCAACCCGAAGTCGATAACTTATACATGCATAAGATTTCCCCAACTGGCGACACACAGTCGGCAGGCCTATGTTTCCACAGGACTCTTAAACCATCAACCGAAGTTGATGGCTCATACCGGTACAAGACTTCTTTACATATCATAAACGGCTCCTTTCACCGTTGTGCTCAAGTTTTGCCCAACCGCAGCCAGCAAAACTTCATTTCTTCCTCGACCTCGGCCGAGTGTCTTACAAAAACAAAATCATTTCTTTCTCAACCATCGTTGAGACTTAAATCTTTCTTTTCATCTCCAATGTGATTCTAAAAATCAATTACTTCTAAACCGCAGTTGAGACTTAAAACATCATTTATTTTACAACATTCTTTACTTGAAAATATTCTTTATCTAAAAACATACCTTTCCTGAAAGCATGCTTTACCTGACCATAATCAGGTTAAAATCACTTTCATACAATAACTTTATAACATACATACAATCATTTTCGTAAATCAACTTTATAACGTGCATATCAGCCCAAAATGATAAAACATTTAAAACAGGGCTATAAGAACTCACATGATGTCTCACGATAGCAAGATCACTCGCAAACTGGTACTAATGGTGTAATTCTGCATTGTTTACGTTTGATAAGTTATTTATGTCTTAATTTAATGATTAAATCTTTTTCAACATCCAATGTCAAAGACATTGCCTTGATAGTCGAAATAAACCCAGGTTAATGAAATAGTTCATGTTGTTGATTATAACGCTAAAACAGATTCCTAGACAGATTAACGCCTTAGAAATGTTCAATCCTTATTATCGATTACCCATATATCATAAAATATCACAATGTAGTATTAGAATAGGTTTAATAACCATCTTTAACATACTAATCTGATTGTTATCATAAACATCAGATAATCGTTCCAATGAGTATGTTAATGATTGTGATTAGTTTGAAACACTTAGATTTAACCTTTGCATTTCAAAGATTAACCAAACTAATCACCTACATTGTCATAATCAAATGGATTAAACCATTATAATCATAGTTGTGATTTCATGCAAACCGGGCATTACAACGGATCAAAACAAGGATTTAACCGTTAGAACATCGTGTTCTTCATTTCTAATCAATCCTAGCCATCATCTAGGCAATAATCGACAATCCTAACTATGTCATTACGTTCAAAATCAAGATCTAATCAATTAAAATTGAACTAGAAGGTTTAAAACGAATCATTACCTAATCTGACGGATATCTGACTGCACAACAACGATCAGGACTTGTAGATATGATCTCCGGTACGATTGGTGACTTCTGATGGCTTCAGAATAGTGGTTTGATGATGAAGTTTCGTCTGGTGTGTGTTTATGTTCGAGATGGTTAAAGAAAATGAATTCTGCATGGAATCAAAGATCAAATTTTTTCCACCGCCTCACCCGTTGCGTACCGCGACAAGGAGCCCAGAAGGGCTTCGCGTACCGTGAAGAAATCCGGAGAAATCAGATATTTTTCAACCATCGCGTACCGCAAAGAATCCTCAACCTCTTCGTCGCGTACCGCGACGAGTCCTAAAATTGCATTCTTTGAAATTTTTCTTCGTTTCGCGATTCCGGACAATCCGTAACTCCGTTTCACGCACGGTCTTCGCCCACGTTCACCATTTCTCATGTACTATCAACCTGTAGTAATTTCGATTGTCAACTCAACGTGAATTTCATGCATAATCAAATGTGCTAATTCTTTGGTTGTTACAAATGGCCTATTT
The DNA here is from genome assembly GCA_009363875.1 of Mikania micrantha. Taxonomy (NCBI): domain Eukaryota; kingdom Viridiplantae; phylum Streptophyta; class Magnoliopsida; order Asterales; family Asteraceae; genus Mikania; species Mikania micrantha. The sequence continues at coordinate 2,678,555 of CM018684.1, forward strand.
TTGTGGTATTCCATTGACCTTAAAACTGAGTAGTTTTCCAAAACCCATTTCTTGAACAGCTTCCTTTTGTTTTGGTTTCAAGGTTTGCAATCCTTTACAAAACTGTTTTGGTGTGCATCTGTTCACTATTCGAAACCATTCAACAGGGAGATCCAAACCCTCTTCCTCCTCTTCATTGTTTTCCTTTTTTAACCTTCTCCTTTTTACATTGCTATTTGAGATGTTATTAACTGTATTAAAAAACATAAGAACCGTCAACACTGATATTTTATAGATTTTAGTTCATGTATTAAAAAGTCTAACCCAGTTAACATTTTAAATAGCTTGTTTTTATAACCTAATTAGAATCAATACCTTTTCTTTTGTATTTCCTTATGATGACAGCAACTGGACATTCAAGTTCTGGATTGGTATCATCATCTGAATCTATGTCAACAGGAGAATTACTTGTGTTCTTGAATCTACTAAGTGACTTGGATGCTATTCTTTCAGTTTTCCTTCCTGAAATTAAATTACATTTAACACAATATTTTAAACATTTTAGTTAAAGTAGATTAATTTTTGTTTCTTACTCTCTATTGAACGCCCACTCGAGTCAACTTCAATTGTCTTCATTTTTGTAGTTACTAAATTGCCTTCTTTTAGTCTATACTGCAAATCAATAGTAATAACATATTTAAACCTCATTGGAATAAATTATAAAGATCTATACATATCAATACTAGGTAAAATGTCAAACTGATAGCATCTTACAATATAAAACTGATACAATGTAAAACTGATAGCATCTTATATGTAATAATGCCTAATAATGGCTAATAGCAATGTCAAACTGATAGAATGTCAAACTGATACAATTCCTATCAGTTAATAGCAATGTCAAACTGACAGACTACCAGGTTTCGAAGCCATTTTAAATATTATTTACACTTTAATTTATTATTATTATTTAGAGTAAGTTAATGTAACTTACTACTACATTTTTTTAAATATTATTACATTTCTAACAATTCTTATTATTATCATTAAAAAAATTAATGTATAGCTTACAAAATAAACCTGAAGATAAGATGCATTTTATAAATATGGTTAAGGCTGTCCTTGAACATAATATAACTTCTTTACTTTGATAGTACATTAATTTTTCGAATTCCCTAATTATGGATCAGCAAAATTTGTTATTCCATCAACATCATTTCCATAGACATTGCACCCAATTTTGGAAAATTTGGGTCAACAGTTAAACAAAAATAACCGTAATAACTACTAAAATAACTAAAATTAGACCAAAATAATACCATTAATTATGGTTCAAACGATTAATAACTATTTGATCAGTAGAAGCTGATAAAACATACCAGAAACAAACCCAAATCAGTCCAGAAGAAATTTATGGATCAATATAACTGCATGTTGAAAATAGCGATCGGTTAGTAACTGTTTTGTATAATCGAATACATAGAATCATTTTTATATATGAATATCAGTTCCCTAAATCGACTCTAGTGTTATAGTTAACCAACCACCCCTAAATCTAACCACGCTTAGTAAATGATCGTGGAGTAAGAATGGAGTTAGAACTACAACACTTATTTTGAACTTTTATGATAGTCGATTAACGGTCACTACTGTAAGACCATCGCATGAATGAAGAATTTTTTTTTCAGATTTCAATACTATTAACCCTAAATCCAAAAATCAACGAATGTAGAAGACGGACTGATTACACAACTCTATACTTGAAATTGCATTCACTTACCGAACGTCGACGAACCCTTTACTGCTTTTATCTTCCTTCGATCTTCGTTCGCCCTGTACTTTGAATTTTTTACCTTCTTTCGCTCCTATGTTCCCCGACTTGGTGAATTCCCCTTCAAAAGAAACCAACAGAGAGAGAGAAAGAAAAGTATATACTAATTCAACAGAGAGAGAAAGAAAAGTATGTTGGTAACAGTATCTTTGAATAGTTTTAGCAGCTTTATCCAAAAATAAAATCTTCCAATTTTGCCCTTTTCAGTTAATTTATTATTAAAAAAAATTCATAAAATGAGATATTGGTCATCAGCCGTAGGATCACATTTTTCAATTTTTTTAAAACCATTAAGATTGAGTTATACAGTTAACGCTATAAGAGAGGGTTAACAACCGAACTATACCCTATGCGCATATATATATATATATATATGGTAAGGATCCGTTGTTAACCCTCCTTATTGACATAACCCGAATTAGTCCATGAAGATGACCCCGAATCTTTTGTTTTTTTTTTCAAAATCTTTGTTTTACAAGTACAAGAGTATGTTCTTTTATGTGTTTGTGCAAATTCTTTTTCGTTTGAGATCCTACATTACTGTAATTTGCCTTACAGCATTGTAAATATTACGGAGCGAAAAATCGCTTTGTTTATTCAAAATTCACGCCGGAGATTATGAGATTAACTGGTTATGGAACAGCTGTAGTTAAGAAGCGTTATCGAAGCTTGTTTTTGAAGACTACGAAGGCGTAGGTGATAATCATTCATTTTCTCGCTTCATCAAGCGATTGAAGAACCTTCACGAAGTCGAATTGAAGACTTGTAGGTCAGTGGAGATGCGAAGGTGGGTGAGGTTAGGGCAGGAACCGGAGATGGAGATGAGGCGAGTGAGGGTGGAAAGGGATGATCGGAGGAGGTGGCGTCACCGTCTGGAGATGAGTGAGACGACGGGCTTGTTTTTCATGGATAGTAATCCTAGTTCATCATGGGGCACATAAGTTGGCTTCAAGTTTAATAATAAGATTGACCAAATGACAATTGCTTGTTGTACAATTTTTTTGTATTTTCCATTCTCCATTAAAAAGCACCATACCCTCCTATTCATTAACCATTCTATTTTTAATATATATATATATATATATATATATATATATATAATTGAATCTTATGTTGTTATAATGTTTAATTATGAGAAAGTAAATGAAAAAACAAGTTGACTCATACCCGGTTATACCCGGGTACACATGGGTATGACCAGAGCCGGCCTTGGGGGAGGGCGAGGTGGGCGACTGCCTCGGGCCCGGCATTTTTAGGGGCCCGAAATTTTAAAAAGATCCTATATAGGAATTCTTTTTATAAAAGCTAGAGTCTAACAAGTTTTGGTAGAATAAAAATAGTTTAATTGGTAATAAATTACCCCCAAAAAACCAACATATTTAAAAATATACTAGCTTTCTATTGATTTTCCCTCAAATTGGTTTTATTTTCCACTTTTCCAATTCACATACGTGCTCCAGCAACCGTATCAGCATCCACCTTCATGACGCCAGCCTCCCAGTCCCACCTTCTAGACCTATTTGGTTTTTTGTTTTCCAAAAAAGTTGAAGCAACTTAATGAAAATGATCTAAAGTTGTGTTGTTATCGTCTTCGAGATGCATTCAAGTATGGAGAACAATTAGATATTGATGCGGGTAAACTTTATAGGAAGTTGAAGTTGTTTAAGACATTTTTGCGTAGTAAAATTATTATCATTTTTATGCTATAAACAAGTTGAACCAGCTTGAGTTTTTTCCTAATGTCACAAGAACAACTTAGCAGATTGGCGATAATTTCTATTGAAAACGTCATTTTAGACAATATGGATACCAAAGAGATGACCGAGATTTTTGCTACAAAAAAATGCTCGGAGAGTCTCACTGTTTAGGTATTTAAAATATATTATTATGTTATAATACTTTTTTAATTTTATTCAACAAATATATTCATATTATTAAATTTTTACATATAATTTACCAAGTTAGTTTTTTTAAAAAGGGCTCATTTTATTTTTCTCGCCCCAGGTCCCGGAATTTTTTTGATTCTCGGGGCCGGCCCTGGGTATGACTTTTGTTTGATGGACCCGACCCAGAACCAGAGCTAGGTATTCCTTGGGCCCGGACCCAGTTATACCCGATTTCTAAAAACCCAAACCCGGTTCTTGAAAAAACCCGAAATGTGCACCTCTAAATTGCCTTTGATCTTTATATGGTGTGTGTGCTTATGTGAAAGGCCCGGCTCACATTCAACTGATCCCCATGAATGCCCTGGTACGTGTGGACATCAGGACAACATGAGCTGGGTATGGGCCAACTTTGACCAAGTTCCAATTTATACCTTGGGTCGTGAACGTAAGATGATGATTGCATATTTTGATTTTGTTATTTTTTTTACCTTCTTGTGTTTGGTTGGTGTGCAATTTCCAGCTATTATGATGTACTCTTTCAAGATAAGAGAGCTAAGCTTACTAGGACCGGGTTGGCCGGGAGTTAAAGGAGGGTATCCCTAACATCCTCCAGATCTTTCACAGAAACTTCTTTTTCCCAAACCATCATAAATTATTTTTTTATGACAATAGTCAATTAGCTGGTGCGTTCCTTGAAAAGAAGCTCGTACATCAGCCACACCGCCAATATCTTACCGATTCATAAGGAAACCCCCCATTGGAAAAACCACTACTCATCCAGGAGCAATTGTTCCCACAAAGACTCGAACCCAAGACCTCTTATAAGAGAAGTCAAGGGAATACCAGTATACCACTAGACTAGAAGCCATTTAATGGTCCAGACCGTGAGACTGGTAAGAGTTTTTCTGATTCAAGTGCGGAGCCAAAGACAAGGGTGTTTGGTTAGAAAACCACTGCTCATTATCAATCTTCAAAAGTAAGTCAAGCCCATTGTTTAAGCTCATTAAGATAAACGAGCCCAGTTGGCTCGATTTGTAAATTAATCAAGCAGGAGCCCATCCTAGCAATGCCAGGCTCGATTCTTTAATAGGCCTCGTTTTGGTAATGCTTTTTCCTTAAAACAAACAAAAAAAAAAGTAAGTGAAAAAGATTGAAATTCAATGGGTTAAAAAGTTACAAATCATACAAAAGTCTATTTTTAATGCATAAAACTTCTTAAAACGACTTATTTAAATTAAGATTTAGATTATTTTTTCATAGAACTGATTTGTAAAATTTATTTAATATAATTACTATTTGAAAAATTAAAAAAGTAAAGGGTTTGCAATTTAGCCTAACCTGACGGGTTTTGACACGAATTTTGACTTGTTAACGAACTGTTCATCATATAGTACATTCTTCACGTGAGATTGTCCTGCCATGTTACCTTAATGCTACGATTTTATACATGCCAACAAAGCAAATAGAGCTTGGCAGGCAACATGCATGATTCCCTGGTGAACATTGCCGGGCCCTGAGATTTTTTCCAACGGTGTCAGTTTATTCGGTGCTCGAATGTTTCTAAACTTGGCGTCTAGTGTCATAAAAAGGATAAGATAAATAAATAATCAAAAAAATAAAGAATCAAAGTTAATAAAAACATTACATTACATTGTTTTTTATTTATTTTTTATTTTTCAGTCTTTTTGAAAGGAATCATTACATCTTTGATTGAAACACTATGTAAGAACTTCTTTTCAATGTAACACATGCAAGAATCGTTCGTATATTCATCTCCTATCTGATTACGTAATTATATATTCACATGCTTCACTGAATAAAAACATCTTTCAACATTTTCTGTTGCAACATATATAATTAGTGATAACCTCGATAAGAGATAGATCAACATATATGTAATATTTTATTTGTATCCATCATCAATTTTACAAGATTAGTTACACCATTCAAGTTTACAAAATTTTCATCCGTTTTAAATGATCAAGATAGACGAGAGTTCAAACACAAGATTTTTTTTTATCATTATAATCAAAATCATATGGATATATTGTGACAATTACGTTTGAGAATTACGTCATTAATGATAGAGATCACATTTGGTCGTCCTTGAAATTCACGTTGATTTAGCAATTTTGATTATTAAAGATTGAAAGTATGCTAGAAATCGTGTACGTGGGAGAAAACCGTGTGCGAAACGGAGTTCCAGGTTCTCTGGAATCGAAAAACAAAGAAAAATTTCTAAGTATTGCAATCCGGGAGTCTTCGCGGTACGCCAAGGCTCAGTTGAGCATCCTTGGCGGTACGCGAAGGATCAAAACTTCTGAGACCTTTCCGGATTTCTTCACGGTACGCCAAGGAAAAAAGACGCCTCTTGGCGGTACGCGGCGAGTAGGGCTGTCCAGAAGCAACTTATTTTCATCAAAATGCATGCAGAAAATATCTATCTCATTTCCTCTCGAATCTACTCACTTCCCAGACGAAAAACATGAATTTTAAACATCAAAATTCTGATCTTAAAGCTATCTGATCATCATATTGAAGCTAGAAGTGGAATCTACAAGTGTTGATCACCATTTTTAACCGAGAAATCCGTCCAAATAGGTAACGATTCGTTTTAACCTACTAGTGTTATAATGGTTTGATTAGATCTTGTTTTTGAACGTAATGCAATAGTGTAACATCAGTACCGGAATCGTACCGGAACAGTGATCTCAACAATGCCATGAACAGTAATAAGGTACGAATTATACGTATTTCATTTTTTGTCATGTTCATATCATAAATCATTATCATTTCATGTTATCAACCAACAGATTCAAAATCATTTCAGAGAAACAGAACTCAGAAAACATGGTTCATCAGTCAGATAATTATCTGGCAATACAGAACCATCATGTGATTATGTGTTAGGATTTTATTATGTATAAACGTATGTGAGGCTTTACAGAACAAAACAACACGAATGTCGTTACGTGAATGCTAAATTGACGGATTATTCGTATAGGTGACGATCTGTACAAATAAATCTGAAAGTTTAACGTTCTGAATGATATCCGATAATTAGAAAACAATATTGAAAAGTATAGTTATCGTCGTGTTCGTACGGGTGACGATTCGAACGAATACGTACGACGACTGTACGATTCGATTTTAAACAGAGAATTTAATATTTTGAAAATTTAAAATAAACGGAAGATATTTAGTTAATTTACTAGGAATAACCACTTAAAATAATTTCATAAATCTTATTTTTGATTCGAGTCGTTTCGTTACGAAAACCACGAGAAACTGACGTTTTACGCGAAACCGAGCGGAATCGAACGACCCGGGTAGTATGAATCATTTAATGAGCCAATTAAGGTGGTAACCACCACCACCAACCTCATCTCTCACCTTCATTTTCGTTTTCTTCCCTCTCTCTAAACACTCTCTTTAAACTTCTCTCTAAGAGAACTTCATCATTTCTCATCCGATTCGAGTGATTCTTGGCTCAAAACGACCACCATATCACGTAGGTCACGGAAGTACAAGGGATCCAAGATTTCATCCACTGATTTTGAGGTAAATCTCTTGTTTATTTTCGGTTTGGTGTGAAACCCGATTTCTATAACCCATTACTGTTTTAACAAGCATAAACACATATAAATATTGAAACAAACTAGTGTACACCCCTAGCAAGCTCTAGGAACATATCTGCAAAAGTTTAAGATCAGGTGAAGAAGATGATGATTTCATGTTCGTAGCCCAGCAGTCGGCCGAACCTTATGGAGCCGAAAAGAAGAATGGCCGAACCTCTTTACCCCTTGGCCGAACCTTCGACAACTGTAACCCAGCCTGAACCGAACCTCCCACGACACGAACCTGAAGTGGGCAAACCTGTGACCAGAGCTGAAGCATGTCTGGACCGAACCTTGCATGGTCGAACCTTACCCATGCAAACCTTAAAAGTCACGAAAACCAAACTGACGAACCCTCCTCGTGTTGGCCGAGCTATGGAGTAGCGAACCTTAACCTAGACGAACCCACTTTCAGGGCCGAACCTTTGCTAATTTGTCACGAACCTAGTTGAGGCAAACCTTAGGTTGTAGCCAAACCGTACCTTGGCCGAACCTCTCAAGGCAGCCGAACCCTGGATCCTTTAGGCTCTGGATAGCAGCGAACCTAGACTTGAGAACAAGAGATGGCCGAACCTTTGGGAGATGTAACTAGTCAGTGAACCTAAGACCCTTATTGATCCAGCCGAACCTTGAATCATTTAAAACCAGCCGAACCTATCTAATATGGGAGAGGGACGAACCTTGAGTCGCTGGACATTAGTTAGGCCGAACCTACTTGGGTTATCCATAGGTTCGCTGGTCTTAGGCACATGGAACTTGGTTATTAACAAGATGTGGTGATTCTAGGGCGGTTGAATGCATGGGAGCTCATTTACACGTGCATGCATGAAATAATCGGGTGTGTATGTGTGTATGGGGTGAGAATTAGGTTTTATTATACAAAACCAATGCTTAACTATAGAAGGCCAACATGGGGTAAACAATAAAAGGTATAAGTGAGAATGGGTTAAAGAAACATTGGTTGTTAACATTTATTTAGGGGGCTTAAAACACTTGGATATTATTTCAATTCATGTGGAAACAAAACAACAATTCAAAGGTGGGTGTTGATTTAGTTGTTAACACTTAAACTCTAAAGAAAGCATTGAAGTGGATAACTAACTTAGATGAGTTAGTTATCTATGTCATACTATCCAGAGACATGGAATCGTGATCTGGAATCGTGATCGTTTGACAATCAAAGACTAGCAATGGGCCGGGGTGGGCCCAATGGGCCTAACCTAAACCCATCTGATGTTTAAAGGCATTCTAATTAAAGTTAATAATGTTCAAATAAAGGAAAATGTTTTGTAAACTTTATTGAATTAAAATAAATAATAGTGACTTAATATTTAACTTAAAATGAATTAAATTAAAAACGTATTAATTAAGACATGTTATAGTTAACGGTTGAGGTACGGGTTACAAATGGGTAATTAAGTTAGACTATCTAGATCAAAGCTTGGAATCACACTAGTAACATAGGACACTTAGTTGCACACCGAGACCAAACCTTAGATACAACGACTAATACGTATACTTATCGTATTCAAATTCTTTTAAAACAACTCAGGAACCGAAGAAACCTAAGCTACAAACAAAGAGCGCGCATTTTGTGGTAGTACCATACAGAGTAACACAGGTGAGTTCATTGTCCCTTTTCTAAACATATTTGTTTTAAAACCCGGGGCTGAGAAGCATGCGTAAACTGTTTTATTTAAATTGTTTTACATAAATGCTTTTACTTATTATGAATTGCTTTTTTATATATGCTTGTTTATACTCCTAGACTCCTGTCTAGGAAACTGCTATGCACAAAGAACTTACAAGTTAATTAAGTACTTTTATGAGTAATACTTTAATTCTAAACTCTAAACAAACCCTTAGCCCATCAAGCTCAAATTCAAGAATCTAAATTCAAAGTGGAATCAAAATAACTAAAGTTAAAGATCAAATGCAATGAAAACTAATACAGTGTGTGGATCAGTAAATCAAAGGATCCTACTCATAAATCTATAATCATTGTGAAATCATGATATTCTAAAGATCAAAAATCAAGAGACTCAAGGAAATCAAGGAAATCAGAACTGTGTGTGAATCATTGAGATAATGAAATCATTAATGCTTGAGTCAAGGTGGATGTCAGTTGTGTAGAATTCAAGACCACGTGTAACACACATGAAGTCCCGGCATAAATAGTAGACTCTTGTAGTCAAGCTATATGGGCAATAACGTGAACTATCAAACAAAATCAAGAGAATCAAAGAAGATCAAGAATCAAAGGATATCCGTAAAGTCCCGGTATGTACAGTAGACCAGTGGGTCAAGCTGATATGGGCATCATTAAAGTCCCAGCACACACAGGTAGACTCCTTGTGAGTCATGCCTGATATGGGCCATGTGTGAGAGGGTACAACTTGGACAACCACCAACAACTAAGTCTAATTGATAATAAGGCCCAATCATCATGTCTTAGTTGTCTTTAAATGCTTAGTAATTTGTTTAATTAAACATTTATTGTTATGTTTCTACAAGTGCTTTTGGGAAATCATGAATACATGGTGAACTCAAGAGATCAAAGGTAAATCTATTTGTGGAAATCAGAATCTAAATTGAAGGTGAATGGAGTGAAACGCTTAATTATCATTAACAACAATATGCTAAGCAGTCCAGTATGTGGTGGGACGGTGGCTGGGTGGGCGGTAAGTTCGACCATACGTATGCCCTATATATAAGCATACTTGATTGGATAGTATAGGTGTTGTTGATGAGGTTAAGGTTGTCACTTCGGGGGATCAAGGTAAACATTTTCAGGGAAATCAAATGCTATGAATCATAGGTTATGGAATCAAAGTAGCGGAATGAAATGCTTAATGATCACCAGGAACAATATATCATGTGGTTTAGTATGTGGTGGGACGGTGGCTGGGCGGGTGGCAAGTTCGACCCTACATATGCCCTATATATAAGCATACTGAATTGGATGGTATAGGTGGTTAATGGTGAGGTTAAGGTTGTCATTCGAGTTATTCAAACTCATTTTTATAAAATTACATGAACTCACCAACCATGTGTTGACTTTATTTTTGCATGACTTTTCAGGTGACGAACAGGTCAACTGAAGAGTTATTTTTTTTGGACTAGGTTACCAGATAGATGACCTAGCTGTTTGGACCTGCATATTTTGAAGCATCCTTATACAGATTTATTTTGTATATCTTGTGCAGATGCGAGATAGAAGATTTATGATGTGATAGTAGATTTACATTGTTAAATTATAAACTTAACTGATGTAATTTAACTTTGTAATTCTATTTCATTTTAGCATTTTCTCATTTATATATGATCTGCAATGTAAACAATCTGATCATTCCGATTATCACTCACGATATCGCGCCCCGGGAACCTTCCGCCCGACGGGGAATCCGATCCTACCCCGCCGGTTCTGGGTGTGACAAATAGTTAGGGTTGTTAATTATTGCCTAAATGATGGCTAGGAATGATTATAAACGAAGAACTCGACATGTTAACTTGTAAATCCTTTTTTGATCCGTTGTAATGCCCGGTTATCATGAAACTATAACAATGATTATAATGGTTTAAACTATTGACTGTAGCAATGTACGTGATTATCTTGATCAATCCTTGAAATGCAAGGTTAAATCCTAGTGTTTCAAACTAATCAAAACCATTAAGATAATCATTGGAATAACTATCTTATATTTATGATAACAGTCGGATTAGTACGTTAAACATGGTTGTTAAACCTATTCCAATGTCACATTATGATATTTAATGATATCTGGATAATCAAACAAGGATTGATCATTCCTAAGCCATAAATACATCTAGAAAATGTTTCAGTACTATAATCAACAACAGTACCTATTTGGTTAATTTGACATTATTCTGATTAGTCAAACGTGTCATCAACCTTGTACTAGAAACCTGATTCAGTATAGGTTCCTACATTATCATACATTGTATGATATGACATTAAATTAATTAATTAAGCATCTAATATCGGTTTGATGACTTTCACTGCAATGTCTTTGAAATTGGACGTTCAGAAAGATCTAATCAATAAGTTAAAACATAAATAATTCATTAAACATAAATTAATGCAGTTTGTGTTATATTCTGCTATCAGTGAGACTTCAGGTGAGTTTCGTACCACCCATTTTCTTTTTAATGTTTTATAAATACCGGGGTACTATTGTGGAACTTTTCTCGATCATATGATATGTATCACTGTTATCTGTATGATTTCATGTGAACTGGTTGTGAACTTGTGGATTTCATGGGTTTTTCTTGTAGAACAGAACACTATCACAGTATCTAAAAGTCCTCATAGTGACCCATGTGGGGCCGAACAGGAAACAATGGTAGTACTATCAGCTAACAACCCATTTGCCGGGAGCTTGCAACTCCCTTTGATGTAAATGTTTGTTACCTGTTTCCAGAACTTCTTAATGTTGTGATAGACATTAAGATAATGAGGCATAAAGATGTTACCAACGGGTAGTATCTTTGTAGGACAGAACAGAGTAGTCCGAAAGGAACTAGATACGGGTCCCATGGTTATCTTGAACTGTATATATCTAACATTTGCATATAATATCATATTGTTTAACTGGAACATTACGAACTCACCAGCTTTGTGTTGACCTTTTCAAAACTTAAAACTTTTCCAGGTAGACAGTGATCGTCGGTGAGGCTGCACTTTTAAACACTTGTAATTAAATAAATTAGTTTGTGTAATAAGATAGTTTGTAAACTGTAATTACGGTTGTGATTACGAAACCCTTGTAATATGTTATTTTTAAGTTAATCTGTGTGTTGTGATACCGGATCAAGTAAGTCACACCTCATCTCTGAGACATTGCCACAATGCTTCTGCAACTTTCTCAGTGACATCATCAACAGGTGACGAGAGATGGGGTGTGACATATATGTCAAACTTTAACATCTCAGATAATGTTTAGTAGGTCTATCCGTGCCTGTAATGACATCACAATTTACAATCATGGTCCTATGGTGTTAATGCTTATGTGAGACTAGGGAAGTCAATGGGTCTGCTCACCCTTCAATTCGTCCACCAGAATTCATGCATCCAACAATTTTCTTTGCAGACAATGACTTTTTTATATTTTTTTTCTTTTTTTTTAGTAAAACGTATCTGTATGTAGAAATGGAAATGCTATATATATATATATATATATATATATATATATATATATATCATAGGTAATGACTTCAACGTGTTAACTATATGTTGATGTAGAAATGGAAATGTTGATCGAGAGGCTTCTATATATACTGTCTTCATTCTTCATGTGGCTTTAGTTTGCTTATCTATGGTTGATGCTCAAGACGATCAATCCGGTATATATTATCTACAAATTAATTAAATGTTATTTAAAACAAATATATCATTTCTCTAACTAATTAGCACATGTTATAACTAACTACTTTTTTATTATTAAATTTGTAGGTTTCATCAGCATCGATTGCGGAATGCCTGAAGGCTCAACATACACTGACAAAACAACAGGCATAACCTACGTCTCCGATGCAGGTTTCGTAGACGGCGGAGTGAGTGGAGAAATATCGGCCGAATATAACTATGACGGCCTTGATCTCCAGCTCGCAACTCTTAGAAGTTTTCCTCACTACACCCGAAACTGCTACACTTTGAGACCCAAACAAGGGAAGAACAATAGGTATTTGATAAGGTTGAGGTTTTTATATGGGAACTATGACTCTAAAGGTGAACCCCCACAATTTGATGTGTATCTTGGATCAGATCTTTGGTTCAAAGATATTTATATTCCAGACCCATCTGTGGATTATTACATTGAGATGATACATTTGGCTCCATCAGATTACATACACCTTTGCCTTGTGAACACTGGCAAAGGAAGCCCGTTTGTTTCAGTGATCGAACTCAGGCTTTTGGATATCAACATGTATGAACCACTATCAACATCGCTTGACGTTTTACATCGCGCCAGTTATGGTTTAAATGAACGAGTCAGGTCAGCATTTTAGAATTTTTAATTTCTTTTCTTAAACTAAATTAATTATAAGTACTAAGCTATTATTTATATCTGGGATATAATTTCTGTTTTTCAACACTTCGAATTTCTTTATGATCAAAGCTTGCAAATATATAGGCGTATGAAAATAATCCTTTTAACTGTCTCATTATGTCCTGAAATTATCGGATAGACTTTCTTTAAACGGATAATTTTTTGAGAGTATCCACAGTATCACTTGATTATATATATCATCAAGTCATAAGTTCTGGAGGAAACTCAATACTTTGTTATGTAAAAGGAGGTTTTCTCAAAGTATTGAGTTTTCTCAAAAACTGATGACTTGGTGGTGGATATGATAGGTGGTACTGCTGGTGGCACGATGATTTGTCAGCGATCCAAAAATTAGCAGTTTAAAAAAAAAATACTACATTTGGGTTCGAGTTCTATCTTAATTGAGACTCTAATTATTAATTCGATTAAGGTTACGGGTAAAAACGACGCGGCTACCCTTGCATATATAACCACTTTCATCATTCTCAACATTCACCCATTTCTCAATATCCAACCATTTAAAAGGCGGTATTGGGTTCGATTCTTGATCCCACCCGATTTTACCGACCTTCCACCGTCATGCCTTTGAACAGGTGTTTGGGTCGGGTTTTCCCCGGGAATTGGTGGCTGGTGGGCTATGGGCTCCGTCCGTCTGGACTAGTGGCCAGCTTGGGCATCCTTTAGCCATTAAGGGCCGCGTACGAAGTACACGACTGTTGATTAGTTGGCCGTTAAAAAAAAACAAAACAAAGATAAGGATGTAAAGCTGAAATTTGACTTTTTTTGTACAGGGCCTCTCTTAATAAATATCGACCGTTACTTGCACCAAGAAATTTGCATACATTAAATACTCTATTTTCTTTCAATTTTATAAAATAATATGATATATAATTTTATTATGTTACTAATCCTGTGTTTGCACGGATAGAATATAAAAATTTAAATAAGTAGTAATAATTTTAAAATGTAAAACGATAGTTTGATGTAAAATATTGTTAACAATAAGCATAAACAAGTTATTTAATTAATAAATCAATAATATAATTTTCTTAAACTTTCATTTTTTAAAAATTTGTTTTCTTAAGCATCTATCTTATATAATAAATTAAAGTTTTTATGTGCCACTTGTCATGCATTTTTTATTTTTGTTTCCCCCAAAATTTAAAGCTATAAATCATTTATTACCAATTATTTATTAATAGTGATAATTAACTAATATGACAATTTATTATTTTAACTTATTTTCCTAAATTTAAAAAATTATATATACAAATAAATAATCAAGTCATGAATATTTTACACTTTCAACGCAAAAATTTAATAATATGTTTAGACTATATTCAAAAAGGCAAACAACTAAACAAAATAAAATAGATATATTATAAGACAAATCGTAAACTATACAAATATATAATCATTTTATTAATAATGAAGATCTTAAAAACTTAAATTATCTCATGTATATTCATATATTTTTATATTTTAACCTATTATTATCATTAAACATTATAAAACTTTTAAATCTTGTCATTTTTTATGTAAGTTACATAAACTAAGGACTTATTTATATATTTTACATGTATAATTATAATTCATTAAATTTACTTCCTTTTATGTGTAGTAACATCATTAAATGTTAGTAGATAAAAATTTTTACTTCTTTTCTTATTTAAACTTTTATTTAGGTCTCTCACTGTTATTAACTTCAAATTATGTTCATTGAAATACTCAACAACAACAACAATAGTAATAGTAACATTACAAGGAAAGTCACCTGTAGCGACGACAAAAGTCGTCGCAATAGCCCCAAAAAGTTGTCGCTATAGCCTATAGCGACGACATGTCGTCGCTGTTAAGTCGTCGCTATAGGTTAGTCGCAATAGGTCAGAAAAGTCGTCGCTACACATGTCGTCGCTATAAATAAGGCTATGGCGACGACATGTCGTCGCTATAGATCTCTAACACATTTTCTTTTTTGATTTATTTTTATTATGTTAATTATTTAAAAAAAATTTTTTTTTTTTCGAAATTATGTATAGCGACGACCTATAGTCGCTATAGGTGATGGTCAAAAAGTCAAATATAGGGCTATAGCGACGACATGTCGTCGCTATAGCCCTACAAAAAAAATTAATTTTTTTTTTGTTTTCTGTAATTTCCAGTTTTTAAACCTGTTTATTCAACCATAACATTTTAAACCTGCTGCAAATAAGACTTTATCAAACATAAAAATACATTCACATTCATGTTTACATCTCAAAGTTGTCAACCAAACAAGCATAACAAGTTTAAGTTTGTTTATCAACCAACCAAGCATAACAAAGTTATAAGTGTTTTAAAATCCACAACTTCATCTATTCATCTTCATCGTCATCGTCATCGTCATCGTCATCTTCTTCTTCTTCCTCTTGATCTTTTTCTTGATTTGTTTCGAATCCAGGATAGTAGAATGAGCTAGAGCCTTGGCCTCCTTGCATGGACATCAACTTGTTTATTTGTTGTTGCATCATTGCATTGATGCGTTGTTGCTCCTCCCAACGAGCATTTGCCTCAGCAAGTTGTTGTTGTAGCTCATTTGCTGCAGGATAGTACATTTGTGGAGGCAGGTCTGGGGTTATACTTTTAACTTTTCTTCCAACGCCCCTTACGTGCCCACGCCGCTCACCTAATGAGCGCTGCAGCACTTCCACTTCATCTACCGGTGTGTCATCACCACCGGATGTGGATTTTGCTTTGTTTAATTCATCACTAATATTCCCCTACATTAAAAACACAAGACAAACATATGTTAAATATTTGACAAAAATCCGTCAGCATAACTGTTGTAAAATGACTACCCAAAATGTATACTAAATGGCAACAAATCCTAATTCAAAAACAATAATTCCCAATTCAATCAACAAATATCTAACAATTCATGTTCACCCATCCTATATATTAAAAGGCAACTTTCAAATAAAGTTTAAATGAGTAAAAGATAATACTATTGAACATCTATTACTTACCCAATGTTGCTCGGCCAATTGATTATACCATCCCGAGCTTCCCTTAAAATGCATATCCCTCCAGCCTTCCACATGTTGAGGCGTACCACCCTCCTTGACCTTTAAACAATAACAAATATTATCATTAAGATATCAAATCAAAATTAATACATATTTTGATAACACTAAATTATAACCTCATCATAACGCCTCTGAGCGTATGATTGAGTCCCATGATAGCTTCCATACAGCTGTTTTGATCTGTTAGCTGTATTCTTCATAGATCTGTTTTTATATGTAGAAGTTGTAAACAGACCATCAATAAGCTGCACCCACTCTTCTGGGCCCATGCCTTTGGGAGGATTTTGCTTGGCCCTTTCTGTGTTGTCATAACCTCCTACTTTGTCAAAGTGTTTTTTTAACTTTGTTTTCCGGTCTTTGTACCGGTTCGCACAATCAGCTTGAATCCCAAGCTTAATCCCATCCCAATATTCAGTATTGTGATATTGGGCCAGATCAAAGTAATTCTATAAAAGTTAATATGATTAGAAAATAACCAAAACTATGAAACCAGTATACAAAAAGTATTAGTAAGTATACTGACATGAAGAGTGGTCAGAATAGACATCTTCACATCCCCCGGAACCTCCTGCCAGCTCCGATAATGAAATGGAGCATGTCTGTCCACTTCATTGGATATTAACCGAATAAATAGCTGATAATTTTCTCCAACAGCTCTGTATAGGTTGGAGGAGAAATCAAACTCTATTGGAAGTGGTCTGCTTCCATTCTTTTGGAATTTGTCGTACAAATTTAAGTTTTTCCCCGAAGATCTTCGTTTGCTTGGTTTCGCTACATTAACACATGAAATTAAAAGTTACCAAATTGAATAATATGGGCAAGGAGATTAAAAATATATTATACTAGAAACTTACAAGATTCACAGCTGTTTGGCACCATGTAAGAATGCCCATGTGGAGGTTCATCACCTCCGTCACCGCCATGGTATCCAGCTACATCCGCCATTCCTTGGACAAAAGCAAATAAATGTTAACAATTTTAACAAATGCAGCAATACAATATTAACAATATAAACAATTTACAAGAAATACAACAATGAAATAGCAAAAATGTAAACAATTATATCAAAAGTAAATAACTATCATACATTTATTCAGAATCGTCACTACAATAATGTTTTTCTATTTCATCATCATCATCATCTTCCTCATCTTCATCTTCTTCTTCATCTTCTTCTTCCTCTTCATCATCGTATTCTACTTCATCATCATCAATGAAAATCTGATCATCCACACCTTCATCTAAAGGTGCCCTCATAGGCAACGGGCCTAAGTCGACTACTAAGTCACAAAAATCTTGAGTTTCTTGCGAGACATTCAACTCATCATTAACAACTAAGTTATAATCAGATGATTGGTTGTCGTGTAATATATCTACTTCATTAGGCCCAATCATACTTGGATGATCCCAAAGTTTACGATGATGAACATTTTCTACAACCCTCCAATTACCGGTTGTTCGAGAAGGATCTTGAATATAAAACACTTGTTTAGCTTGTGTAGCTAAAATGTATTGTTCGTTAACAAACCACTCACGGCTAATATCAATTGCAATAATATTATTCTTCTTAACAAGGCGTTTACCCGATGTGTTGAACCATTTACAACGAAATACTACAACTGAATAACTATTTACATAGTTCAACTCTACAATCTCCTCTAGTTGACCATAAAAGTGAGTACCATCTTCTCCTATTGTAACAACACCACTATTCTGAGTAGTGCGACGGATATCACGACTGTGTACCACAAATCTAACACCGTTGACTATACAAGCCGTGTACACATACGCATTCAATGGGCCATGTGCTAATGACTTTAATTCATTTGACAACTCCACGGACAATGATGATGACGACGACGACGACGATGACATATTTGATTTATATCGAAACCATGAAGAGAATCCTGTTTTTAGATCACGTCCAGGAAATTCAGATCCAAATTCACTATACAATTAACAAACATTATAGATTAGTTTACTAAAGCAACTAATATGAAAATTAACCAAGTAAATAAATACGCTTACGATTTGTAGTCTTTAATCTCATCGCAGTTGCTTAATACAAACCATTCCAATGATTTTCTAACATCTTCAGAAAGTGATATTATTTTCTTCTTTGAAATTGGGCGGCATTGTGATGAAAAAACATGAAGATGTCTCTTGGGAACATCAGCATCTGCGTTTCTATCAGGACGGTTGAATTTGGTTTGCATACCTTCAAGAT
This sequence comes from Mikania micrantha, assembly GCA_009363875.1. NCBI lineage: Eukaryota > Viridiplantae > Streptophyta > Magnoliopsida > Asterales > Asteraceae > Mikania > Mikania micrantha. The sequence goes on from CM018684.1 coordinate 2,697,231, forward strand.
ACATAGAACAGAAGGTCAATGCTTCATCTGCAACATAGCCCTCTGCTATTGATCCTTCAGGTCTGGCTTTATTTCTAACATATGCCTTTAGCTTCTTCATGTATCTTTCAAAGGGATACATCCATCTCATATACACAGGCCCACCAAGAATAGCCTCTTCAGGCAAATGAATAACTAAATGAACCATTATGTCAAAAAACGCTGGAGGATATATCAACTCCAAATTACATAGTATCTTGATCACATCTTTATGAGCTTTCTCCATGTCTTTCACATCAAGTGACCGTGCACAAATTTTTTGGAACACGGTGCAAAGATCAATTATTGTTGTTGAAACATTTGGGGGCAAACATCCTTGTACACCTATTGGCAACAATCGTTGCATTAAGATGTGATAATCATGAGACTTTAACCCGATTATATTTGAATTATTAGGAAGCACCTTGTTTTTAAAGTTCGAACCAAAACCATCGGGTAGTCTCACCCCTCTAATAAACTTACAAAAACGTTCTCGATCTGTAGGTGTGAAAGAGTAAGGGGCATGTGGTTGGTAAAACTTGTTATTCTTAGTTAGCCAAAGATTTTTTCGAATACCCATCTTCTCTAAGTCTTGTCTTGCTTTAGGCGTGTCTTTTGATTTTTCATTCATTAGTGAAGTACCCAACAAACTTTCACACACATTTTTCTCCACGTGCATAACATCAAGATTGTGCTTTAAAAGAAGGAAAGACCAATAATCTAACTCAAAGAAGATACTTTTTTTGCTCCAATTCAACTCTGATGCAGCTCGCTTTCTTTTCACACCTCCATGACTTGGATGTTTACCCGAAACACGAATGGGAAGGCCTTGTAATTGTTTTAATATTTTTGCATTACTTAACTGTTTAGGAGGATCTCTAGTTTCCTTTTGGCCATTAAACAACAAATTTTCCCGTAATTTATGACTTTTAGTCAAAAATCGTCTATGACCAACAAAAGCTATCTTGTTAGTTATAGAGCACGAGGGTGTGTCTTCGTTACAAGTAGAACATGCTTTATAACCTTGACCACTCCATCCAGACAAGCTACTACGAGCAGGATAATCATTAATAGTCCACAAAAGAGCCGCACGCATCGTGAATATGGTTTCAGTGTGTGCATCTCTCATTTGCACTCCATCAGTCCACAACGTTTTCAATTCATCCACCAAAGGCCTTAAAAAAACATCAATATCCTTTCCAGGAGATTTAGGTCCAGGAATTAGCAAAGTTAACATGAAAGAAGACTCTTTCATACATAACCAAGGCGGTGTATTGTATGTTGTCAACACCACCGGCCACATACTGTAAGTCTGACTCATGTTACCAAATGGATTAAAGCCATCTGCAGCCAAACCCAAACGAACGTTCCTGGGTTCCTTAGCAAAATTAGGATATCTGTTATCAAATTCTTGCCATGCCTTCCCATCAACCGGATGACGCATCATACCATCTGTTGAGCGTCCGGTATTATGCCATATCATATCTTTCGCAGTGAATCTAGAACTAAACCTTCGTCGAAGACGTGAAGTTAAAGGAAAGTAACGCAATACTTTTTGTGCTACTTTCTTTCCCTTTGTGTTTTTGTCAACCCATCTGCTCTCATTACAAACTGGACAATTTTGCATAAGAGAATTCTCTTTCCAGAATAGAGCGCAATCATTAATGCAAGCATGTATAGACTGATATCCTAAACCAATTTTTCTCAGTTTCTTTTTAGCTTCATAATGGGAGGCTGGAATCTTATTTTCTTTCGGGAATGCAACTCTTAAAAACTCTAAAAGTTGGTCAAAGGAACTATCAGTCCATTTATTAATAACTTTAATATGCATTAATTTTGCCAAAAAGTTTAGGGAAGACATCCAATTACAACTAGGGTATAGCTCGGTATTAAGTTCCTTAAATAATGCGTCAAACTCCGTGTCTAAGCCATCTCCATCCTCATTTACATTTTCGTCATATGTATTCTGCTCACCAATGACATCATCAAGTGCATCAAACATCTCATTATTTGTTAGTGGAGGATTATCTGGGTTCGTAGCCCACATTCTTTCAACCTCTGAAGCATTGGAATATTTCTCACCATGATGTACCCATGTTGTATATGACTGTAGAAAACCACGGTCATGTATGTGGGCATAAATTGTAGCCAAATTCTGGAGAGATCGTTTAGAATTTGCACAACTTTTACACGGGCAATACCCTTCCTTCACCATTGACATGGTTCTTTGCAATCTCCATAAACTTCTTAAGACCGTTTAAAAAATCCGGAGATCTCCGGTTTCGTAATGTTATCCAACTTTCATCAACTTCCATGTTAGTTATCAACACATGAACCTAAACATGCATATCTAGATGAAATTTATAAACACATAAACATAAACATGCTTATAAAAAGTCAATGTTACAAAGGAAACATAAACAAGACATACAACATATCTAAACATATGCATACAAATGAAATTCATTTATCACATAAAGATAAACATACTTATAAAAAGTCAATGTTAGAATTCAAATGAAACAACACATACAACATACCTAAACATATGCATACAAATGAAATTCATTCATCACATAAACCTAAAATTGCATATCTAGATGAAATTTATAAACACATAAAGATAAACATACTTATAAAAAGTCGATGTTAATAATTCAAATGAAACAACACATACAACATACCTAAACATATGCATACAAATTCTAACCTTAAGTTAACACAAGTTAAACATCTACACATTACATAAACATAGACTTACACACATACATAAATTCATATCTTAATTTAGCTCAAATCATTTAACTTGATGTTTTCTAACATACACACATAACATAAACATAAATACACAACATTCCTAAACATATGCATACAAATTCTAACCTTAAGTTAACACAAGTTAAACATCTACACATTATCCTTAAATTACATATACTAACATCCTTAAATTCTAATCTTAACTTAACATAATAACCCAACATATATACTAATAATCTAACAAGAACATAAAGAAATGTGTTTCATCAATAAATAATATCAAAGAAACATGTTTCATCAATGAATAATACATCACTAACCATTTTTTTACATACACAACAATTAAAACACATTAAAGTTTCAAAATTAACATACCTCTCTTGAATTAAGGTTCCAAAAATCTTCAACACGAAATCTTTTCTTGCATAATCACATACATCAACAAAAATATGAAAAAAAAATTAGTAAATAAATTCATATGAAAAAAAAATGAAACAACACATACAACATACCTAAACATATGCATACAAATGAAATTCATTCATCACATAAACCTAAAATTGCATATCTAGATGAAATTTATAAACACATAAAGATAAACATACTTACTAAAAGTCAATGTTACAAATTCAAATGAAACAACACATACAACATACCTAAACATATGCATACAAATGAAATTAATTCATCACATAAACCTAAAATTGCATATCTAGATGAAATTTATAAACACATAAAGATAAACATACTTATTAAAAGTCAATGTCACAAATTCAAATGAAACAACACATACAACATACCTAAACATATGCATACAAATGAAATTCATTCATCACATAGACCTAAACTTGCATATCTAGATGAAATTTATAAACACATAAACATAAACATACTTATAAAAAGTCAATGTTAATAATTCAAATGAAACAACACATACAACATACCTAAACATATGCATACAAATGAAATTCATTTATCACATAGACCTAAACATGCATATCTAAACATATGAAACATAAACAAGACTTACACACATACATTAAATCATATCTTAATTTAGCTCAAATCATTTAACTTAATGGTTTTTAACATACACACATAACATAAAAGTAAATAAACAACATACCCAAACAAATGTGTTTCATCAAGATACCTAAACACATATTAAAATTGAAAATTAAACATACCTATGTCAAATAAGTTCCAAGAAAGCTTCAACTCGAAATTAACTTCATATCATCCAATACATTGCAAAAAAATATGAAAAAAAATAAGAAATCTCTTTATAAATACGTTAATACAAAAAAAAATTACACAAAAAAATCATACCTACGAAAAAATGAGGAGGATCCAACAATCTTCAACAACCCAATCAAACCTACAACCATATAAATCCATAAATCTTTGCAAATCAATGAAAAAAACAAAAAAAAATGATAGATTTTACAAAAAAACACATACCTATACAAATGACAAGATTTAAAACATCCCTTAGTGAAGAAATAGCCTCCAAACACCTTCAAAAACCCGTCGTCGCCGTGTATTTTGATGAAGAAGAAGAGAAGTGGAGAAATCTGCGAAAATGGCGTTCTGCGCGAAAATTTGGGTATATAAACCCTATAGCGACGACATGTCGTCGCTATAGGTCAACATAGAAACTGACGCGCGCATTAAATGCTCTGCGAAAAGTAGTTTTGTCTTTATTCCAGCCTATAGCGACGACATGTAGTCGCTATAGGTCAATTAAATTTTTTTTTTTTTTGACTCTTAGAAATCTGATAAAAAGAAATAAAAAAATTAAAAAAATTAATAAATTTCAGCAATAGCGACGACATGTCGTCGCTATAGATTTTTCACAAAAACCGCCAATTAATTGGTCAAAGGCGCCCTTTTCACCTTCAGCTATAGCGACGACATGTCGTCGCTATAGCTTAAAAACACTGAAAAACTGCTTTTAAGCTATAGCGACGACATGTCGTCGCTATAGCCTACTCTATTGGAACGACTTTTAGTCGTCGCTATAGCTTTTGCATCTTTAGCTTATTATTCTTGTAGTGTAATAGTAATAGTAAGAATAATAATAATAATAACAACAACAACGAAAGCAATTGTTTTCAATGAGTTATTTTTAGATATCTTAAAATATTTAACTTGATAGGATGATTTGAATGTTAAAATATAATATGTATAATTATGAAAAATTTAAGTGTAATTCTTATTTTTTTTATAAACATTACCATTTTATTAAAAAGTATATTACATTTTGTATATTCAACCCGTGTAACACACGGGATTTAACCTAGTTTTATTATAAAAACTGGTTTTTAAACATGACATTCCTTTTAATTATTATTTTTAAAATTTCTTTTTTTTTAATTTTTTTTATAAAACTTTTTTTTCATAAAGACAAAACACTTCATATTTTTAAAGAGTTCATTTTTTTATTTTATAGTTTATAAAAATTTCATAGTTCATGATAATTTTTTTAAAAAAAATTGTGTTTTCTAATAAAAGATCTTTCTTTAATGTATTAAAAATTTATTTTTATTCCGAAAAAGGCATTAATAATATAACTAGCATTTAATTTTATTATTTAATAGTAAAGAAGTATTACGTTACTATGATAGAGGCGAGAAGAATTGTGTAACAATGCTCAATAATAATCAAGCATGCCCAAATTTATTTTATATTTATTAGTATAAGGATACAAATTACATACATACACATACATTACCGGTAACTAGTATTAAAAATCTATTTTTATTCCGAAAAAGGTATTAATAATATAACTAGCATTTAATTTTATCAATTAATAGGAAAGAAGTATTACGGTACTATGATAGAGGCGAGAAGAATTGTGTAACGATGCCCAATAATAATCAAACATGCCCAATTTAATTTAAATTTATTAGTATAAGGATACAACTTACATATGCACATCCATGCATGCATGCATGTGTGTTACCGGTAACCAAAAAGCATTTAGAAAATCAGCAACAAAAATGATTTAGTTATCAATTATATATCATGCAATATTACCGTTGGATCAAATTTTATAGAAGAAATTGATTCGACGTACGGTTGAAGATCAGAATTCAATGCTAGACATCGAAGGGAAGTTAATTCGATCGATTGGTGTTGGTGTGGACTGTGATTGACATAAACAATTCTTATTGCCTGTGATTGACACACATACATCTACTGTACGTTGGGGTGGTTTGTTAGATGTGTAAATGGCTGGCGACTAATGGTTTGATAAGAATGTCTGCGAGCTGATCTAACCATCAATAGGGATGGCAGAAAAACCCATACCCTGTAGGAAAACCCGAAGCCCGAAACTTTAGGGCCGGGTATTAGCCCGAATGTTAGGGTATGAGACCGGGTATGGGATAAAAAAAAATATTTTTTTCGGGTTCGGGTACGGGTATGGGATTAAGGAATACCCGGCCCGATACCCGGCCCACATACCCGAAGTAATACCCGTAATAGTTTGTTAATATTTTTTAATTTCCTTTTCTAAAACATAAGTCTTTTAATGAAACATCATAACAAATTATAACTTTTATCTTATTATTTTATATTTAAAAACTAATCATGTTGTTTTAAATATGTAATTTCGGTTTGAATAATAAGTTAATAGTCCATAGTAGCATCTTTTAAGAGCTATATGTGATGATATTTATATTTAATTTGTTTATATTTTATAGTGTTGATCTTATATGTATGATTATAATTTATTTTTGTAATTAAACAATAACATTACATAAAATTGATACTATATAAATGTACTCGGAAAATCACAAATTTTTTTTTAATAAACTAATGGGTATACCCGATACCCGTGGGTATGCCCGATACCCGATGGGTAATTACCCGATAGATACCCGATGGGTAATGGGCCGGGTATGGGATACATTTTTACAATCGGGTATGGAACTGGGATTAGCAATACCCTACCCGAACCCGGCCCATTGCCATTCCTAACCATCAGACCCAAACAAAGTGTTAGTCTAATGCAACATGTTTCTGTCAGATTTCAAACCCAAAATTCACAATAGAATTCTATTGTAAATATGAAAATGGTGTAGAGAAAGTAAAAGGAAAAAAATGACAGGGAGGGATACTCAAAGGAAAAGGTGCTTTATTCAACAAAAAGTAAGTCTATAAATACTAAATAGCCCATGAAACTGGACCCACATTTTCCCACTTTCATGTCATTCCAACATTTACATCCATATGATACGGTCAACATTTACATTAAATTGGCTTCGTTGTCTTTTTTTTTTATCCATTTCGTGCACTCATAACTTAAGTAACCAAAAACTCCACAATCATAGCATCGCACTCCACTTTTATCGCCTCGACCCAATCCTCTACCTCAGCCTCTTCCACCTCTTTCAAAATTCTTTCCACGACCTCTTCTACGCCCACTACATTCACCATACTTTTGTTCACTTGCCATCAAGAGTTGCCCTTTCTCTTCCTCCTTTTCTCCATGACTTTTGAGTCTTTCTTCATACGCCTTAAGCCTTCCAACCACTTCACCAAAAAACAATGTATCTAACTCAAAACATTGTTCGGTCGAAGCCACAATTTGAAGAAACGATTTTGGCATTGCATCAAGTATGCTTTCCACCATTTCTTCTTCCTCAACTTCATGCCCAAGACTCCTTAACTTTGAAACCAATCCGCTCAACTTAGTAGCATAATCATTAACAAGTTCTCCTTCTTTCATTCTCAAACCTTCAAGCTCTCTTTTCAATGTTTCAATTCGAGCTGTCCTCACCCGATCTACACCTAATTATCGAGTTTTTAAGCCATCCCTCACTTTCTTCGGGACCGTGTGACTCGACATTTGCAGCACTATCTCTTCCGGCATTGCTTGAAACAAGAAGGCTAGAGCTTGTTTTGACTTCTTAGCATCCGGTTCATCCCCGAGAGCCCTCAATTCCACAGTCACCAATAGACCATGTGCATCCAAAATAGACTTATATTTGATAGCCCATACCGGATAGTTGGTTGCGGTTAAAGTCGGAACTTGGTAAGACATCGAACCTGCTTCTTTTGCTTGTACCAAGCCCATTCTTTCTAACTTTGTTTTTTTTCTTCTTGTACGTGTGCAATTTCTCTTTGTACAGTACAAAAAAAAAATCAACCTTTCAGTCACAAATTCCATGTACAAATATTGGAGACTTTCAAAATCTTGATTTCTCGCTTTCTCTTCCTTTGCTTGACTTTCTGTCAGAATGTCGGTCTTGGTTGCGGCTCACCAGTCTTCCTTCTATGTCGTTGAATCTGCAACTCATCTGTCTTCTTGATCTCTATCTTCTCCATCTGATTCTTTCACGCCGGTGGGTCTTTGTTGCGGCTTGTCGGCATTTTCCGGAATCTGCTCCGGCCGGTCTGAATACCAAATGTTAGAATTCAAACCCAAAATTCACAATAGAATTCTACTGTAAATATGAAAGTCGTGTAGAAAAAGTAAACCCAAAAAAATGACAGGGATACTCAAATGAAAAGGTGCTTTATTCAACAAAAAGTAAGGCCATAAATAGCCTGTGAAACCAAATACTAAACATACATTTTTCTACTTTCATGTCATTCCAACGTTTACATCCATATGATACGGTCAACTTTTGACTTTCATTTAATAAAATACCCACTTAATTTCTAAATAACTTACTAAAAATACCAATTAATAAAACTAAATAATAAAACTTAAATCAAAATTAAACCCAACAGTTTCATGTGTGAGTGCAGTGGTACACTTGCACATAGGTAGGTAGATTGCACCTACATTGTCAAAAATCAAGTTGGAGGCCTGAATCAGAAGATTTTTAACTCATGAAATTTCAGCTGCAACGTTTGCTAAAGATTTGTAACGAGGAGTAGGAAACAGAATTTTGACATATATGCCAACTTCCAAGAATGAACCAACACCATGTGGTTGCTAAAAGGAAGGTTGTAGTCGCGGTTGGGGACGGTGACGTGGTCATCGTAATTATGGACATTCATATCATTCTCGTATTCTTAATGGTAACGAATTCTTGTCTCATAACGGGTCATTCGCGAATGCATCACCAACCCAATTAAGCACACACTGCATCTAAGCACTATTACACTCAATGCACATGATGTCCTTGACCAAAATTAAAACTATTATCTCCACACGGGAGCTACAAACTACATGTCCAACATGAGCCAAATTATTTCAATAATAGCATGTTGAACCATATTGTTGTGGTGACGGTTTTCATATTCCCTTAAACCCCCTTATCCACTTTGAATACTTAACAACATTCTTCATGCACCTAAGCTTAACAAAAATTTATTGTTTGTTTGTCACCTTACCACAGATAATCTTATTTCTATAGAATTTGACCTTTTTTATTTTCTTATATTAGACTACTAGATGCGAATTCCTATCCCTCGATGTAATAGCATAAAAGAGCTCTATCATCTTTCTTTACCATCTGCTCAAGTCACTACATTTGCATCTTTGTTTTAAGATCCTTGGCATTCTTGTTTAGGCCATCCAATCTCCTTTTTGTTACACATCTTGAATAAACAAAATTCATTTTTTAAGAATATATCTAATAAACACTTATGCCAATTAAGTGTTGTAGGCAAATGTGAAACATTACCTTTTTATGTGTCTTTATCTACTACCTCTCTACCTTTTGATATTATGAATAGCGATTTATAGACTTCTCCGGTTCATTGCTAGGAGGCCATCAATACTATGTATTGGTTTATGAGTTATCTATTTTTCTTAAGTTTCACAAAACTAATCATACACAATTTGAATCGGTGATCAAAATCTTTCAATGTGGTAATGATACCTAGTACAATAATCATTCTTTTCATAATTTTTGCACCCCACATAGGATGGTTTATGGTTTTTTGCTTATCTTATCCCTATGCATCGCACAAAACGGGAAGGTCGAATGCTAAATTTGATCTATTAACAACATCGTTTGTAGTCTCTTCACACATACCTCTCTTCCCATCTCCTTTTGGAATCATGCTCTCCAAATGGCTACCTTTCTCCTTAACATCCTCCTTGCCGAAACCAAACATCACAATACCCGCATTCCTTTTCCATAATAAACACACTACATATACCCATCTTAATGCACCTTCATCAGTCATCACCCCCCCCCCCACACACACACACATTCTCTTTAACTCCTTATGTTCTTCATTCATCATCTACTCCACCTACCACACTTCCAACCTAATTCATGAACAAATTGTTGTGTTTTTGGGATTCTTCATACCCCCATCATATATGTGTCAACTAAAGGAGTGTCTCTATGGCTTGAAAGAGACGCCACGAGCTTGGTACCAATGCTTTACTGACTATATCACCATGTTGGATTTTCACTATAGATCCTACATGTTTAAGACATCCCGTATCTTCTTTGCTATGTTGATGACATCATTCTAACCCCTTCGTTATCGGCACTATAACAAAAACTATTTACCAGGCTCTCCATATAGTTTTCTATGAAAGAACTCGACCCACTTAGCTATTTTTGAGCATTTTAGTCACTAGAAATGCCAATGGTTGGCTTGTTTCTGTCCATCACATGTATGCAATAGATATCTTAACACGTGCTAAAATGGCATACTATAATCCAGTAAATACTGGTTAAAAACTCCTAGGAAGCTAAGTTCTATGTTTAGGGGACTAAATTGATGATCCTACCATTTATCACAGCTTGGCCAAGGGTCTTTAATAACTGACTTTACACAACCAGATATCTCATATGTAGTTCAACAAATTTGCAGGCACATGTAAATTCCCTGTGTCAGTCGCCTATATGACCTTAAATGCATTTTAAGATATGTCAATGACTTGATTACCATGGGACTTTAACATTCTAACCCCATATCTACACTAATCTCCTATGCATATGTCGACCAGGCAGGTTGTCCAAATACCCATCATTCCACCTCGGTCATTGCGTCTTTATGGGGGACAATCAAATTTCTTAGAGCAGAGGCAGAGTATTTCATGGTAGCTAGCTCATGTAGTTGCCTAAATATGATTAAGAAACCTTATTCTCAAACTCCATAGACCTCCTACTCGTACATCCCTGGTCTACTTTGATGATGTAACAGTCATATACATGTCCGGTAATCCAGTTCAACATTAAAATACTAAACATATTGAGATAGACATTCATTTACTTTGAAAGAAGGTACAACAAGGCTAAATCATGTCATGCATGTTCCATCCCATTACCAACTTGTTGAAACTTTTAGCAAGAAATTAACAAGTGTTAATTGAACGACTTTCGATCCAGTCTAAGCATCAATAATCCTCTATCTTAGACTTAAGGGGTATATTATACTAGGAAATACTTTTTAATTCTTTATACAAATGCCATATAGTATAGCGCGGTTAAATGGAAATATCGTATCATATTAATATTAATGATACTGGCATAAAGTATTCCTTTATAAACCCTTTTCTATTCTCGAGTTAACACATTTTTCTTCTTTTAGCATCTTCTATATATTTTGTAATTTCTAATTTTTATCATTTAGGTTTCTAAAAATATACTAACTAGATGAGCCTAGAGCACTATAACAACCGTTAACTATCCATTCTTTTTGGCACAGGTATCCAGATGATAAGTACGATTGTAACATTTGTACATTTAGTCAAGATAATCGTAAACAGTGTTAGAACGATGTGTGTCCACGTTCAGTTAATCCACGTGATTCATATGTTCATTATGTGCTTGTGTGTTAGAATCCTTATTATTTGAGAACAAGTATGTATTATTATTTACAGTCGATTACACTAGGCAAGAACAGTATCGTGTTATATCGAAACAGTGGTGGGCAGCGAGAGTGAGCCCTATATATATACTGCGTTCGGTGTAACAGGATAGTGTTAGTGCGTAGTGTTAAGACGAATATTATGACAATTAATTCAACAAGAATCGCAATACGTAAGCGAGACTGAGTATACTTATGGGTGACAATCCATAATGATACGAATGTTGAACTTATAATTATGATTAAACGACCTTAAATAATTAATACGATCGAAAAACGTACGCGATTGCGGGTATACACGTAATTGTATGTGTTTAACGATCTGTCAACACACGAAGAGTAAAGATAATTAAATATTTATTATTTTATATTTTTACAATTTTGAAACTCATCATTTTATTGAGTTTAACAACTCTTTTATTTAAAATCGCGTAAAATGCGAGTTACGCGACGAAAAGCGAACCGAGCGACCGAAACAGACTCGAATACCGCGCGGGCTATAAAAGCCTTGAACAAGGCTAAATTCCTCATTTATTCCACCAACAACCCACTCTCTCTCTAGAAAATTCGTCTACCCTCTCTCTCTAGAAAACCGAACTTTAAACGCTTGTAACTCGCTCATTTCTCAACGGAATTCGGTGTTCTTGGTGTCTACGCGTAGCTCTCAACATTCCCTACACGGAAGTACAACAGATCGAAAGTTTTCACCGGCCAAATCAGAGGTATGATCGAATGAAGTGCCACGAAAATAGGGTTTTCTATGTGTGTTAGTTAAAAACCAAGTCCTAGCCGGTTCTAAGCCTAATCGATTGAACCTACAACTTTTCGAGATGAGTTCTGCAAGTATTCATGGCATAAAAGTGGTTGGATCGAAGGAAACAAGTTGGATGAATGGTGCTGGTAACAGGTTCGACGGCCGAACCTTCATCCTCAGTTGGCGAACCTTAAGGAGGCTCCACGAACCCTAATGGTTCATAGGTCATCAGCCGAACCCTTAGGGGACCTCACGAGCCTGTACCAAGCCCACATGCATCCGACGAACCCTTCTGATGCCACGAATCCTTCTGGACCAGACGAACCTGTGTGTTGCATCCAACAATGCCGAACCTTTTGATGAGCCACGAACCCTGCATGGTTCGTGGCATGACTAGCCGAACCTTAGGAGTTCCCCAAGCCTTCACCAAACCAGCGAATGTCCAACGAACCCTTGTTATGCGAACCTACTGCGAACCTTGCATGATGATCACTTCACGAACCCTCCATGCATGCATGCTGCCGAACCTTGGATTAATACCGCCGAACCTTTGATTTCTTGGGATAGGTTCACTGGACAAATAAGTGGTGTCGGCCTACAATCCTTGGCCGAGCCTTTTCCTTGGTCCAACACACACATTAACCCACTAGTTTTAATTGGGCCACGTTGATTATTTCAGCCCAAGTCTATTTCTTTAGTCCATGACTATCTCAGCCCATTTCATGTAATTCGGCCCAAGAGTAAACCCACGTTGAGACCCTCTTGGACTTTCGGCCCATACCATTCCATTTGATCGGCATAAGAGCCTTTGGCCCACTACATGGCCCATATACCTATGGTTGGCCAAGTCCCATACCCAATCGGCCCATGGTATTTGTTTAGGCCATCATGGTTTCATGGGCTCAAGGCCCAATGCTTGGTCTATAACATAATTAGATTGTGAATTGATCTTAATCGGGTTAGGTTTAACTTAACATACCTATGAGATCAAATTCATAATTCCAAAGGCATTAAACAATTGGAACATCTTTTCACAATACATGTTAATCAATGGTTATCAAGTTCACAAGCATTTGTTATCTTATTTATATAAGTTGTACACAAGAGAACATGATACATTGGTTTCACTTATCAATTATCCACAAGTGATCAAATCATGACTTTCAAGTTCATACAACACATTTCAAACACAAGATCATGTTGTTCAAAAAACGATCATTTTCAAGTTATCACAATTCAATCAATGAATCAAAGTCTATACAACTATAAATCTTATATCTTATGTATGATTACAATGATATAGGAACCAGTTAGAAGTCCTGTTTGCTACTTGCTATTTGTTGTAGTTCAGAGTCTACTGCAGACAGGTGAGAACATTAGCCCCTCTTTTTACTGTTTTTACAACTGTTTTGGGGTGGAACACGTGACCAAATGCTCTTACTTCAATCATATTTCATGATACATATTATTACTTGGCAAACATTACAGGTTCACTTTAGAAATCCAAGGGATTTCTCAATTGTTTTTAAAGGAATTTATAAACTCTTTTACTATACACTCGTGTTTTCGAAATTAATCTTTTATAAACCTTGTTGTTATACAAGGAAGTTATCTTATGTACTAAATCAAAGGTTTCACAACATGGTACTCAAACAATGGTTTTTCATGGTGTATAAACAAGGATTCATTTCATGGTATTCAAACACAAGGATTCATTTCATGGTATTCAAACACAAGGATTCATTTCATAGTACTCAAACAAGGTTTTCAAATCATGTTATCAAATAAGGCATTAACACGCTAGTTTAAAGCAATGTTTAAAAGCATGGTGTCCATCGTTGTGAACAAACTTATAAACACATCAGGTTTCATATTCATTAGTGTTAGTACTGGGTGATCACAACAAGGGAAAGCGGACACATTTGGGCAGACCGATTGCTGCAGTTAGATTTTAAATTTGTTTTATAAACTAACTGCAGATTTCGGTTACGTATGGTTATCATTGTTGCTGACAAATTTTCTGACTTCAAACGTAGTTTGGGACTTGATTATATGTTGGTTTTCGTGCAAACAGTCTTTGGACTGTTTACACTCGTTTGACATACCTGATGTTAGTTTGGGTTACAACCCATCCATGTAATTCATTTATTGCTTTAATATACCTATGCCTTATATTACAAATGCATGATTTCATATGTAAAAACCTATTGTTCTCACCAACTACTTCTGTAGTTGACAGTTACTTTTCACGTGTTTCAGGTAATCAGGTTTAAGACTTTCTTAGGGACAACTAAGGAGACCATTCTAAGATAGAACAAGATGAAGAAACATGCTAGGATGGATTAGAAACACACTAAATCCTAATTGTTTTATTTTCTTGTTTGAAGTCTTATTTTGTAACTATATTTTGGGTCTGTAGTTGTCTTTCTTTTGGTTAGATAGATTGTCTGTAACTAAACTATTGTCTAAACATTATGCAACTTAGTAATCCATTGTGGTTGTTCTTATTCAATACTTGTGCATGATTCAACTGTTCATACGTCACCGCGCCGTGGATTCCGCACGCGGCGCAGGGGTGTGACAGGTTGGTATCAGAGCCAAGGTTGTAGAGAACTAGGAAAAAAACCCAATGTTTAATGACCTAGACTATAACCTAAGCTACCCAATAGGACTAAGTGCTACAGACTTGAGGATACTTAGGATCTAAGTAACTTAAGTGAGCATTAAGTCTACATTAAGCTTGAAAGATCGTAGGGATATTTTTCTAAGATTAGACATCGAGTCAAGGAATTTGAATTGGAATTCTATAATTTTAGAAACCGAATTAAATTTCTCACACGTATTCATTTAAGGATTTTAGAGGCAAGGATCTGTATTCTTAGTATCCTTGATCTGAAATTCTCACACAGAGTTCATTATAGGATTCAAGAGGCAAGGATCTGTATTCTTAGTATCCTTGATCTGGAATTCTCCATCAGAGTTCATTATAGGAATTTAGAGGCAAAGATATGTATTCTTAGTATCTTTGATCTAAAATCCTTGTCCTGTTTATCATATGAATTCAGAGGTCAAGATCTATTAATTTAGAATCTTGATTTGAAATCCTTGTCATGTTTATCATAGGAATTCAGATGTCAATAGCTATTAATTTAGAATCTTGATTTGAAATCCTTGTCATGTTATCATTATCAGGTGTTCATTATCATAGGAACTTTATAACTTAGAATCTGTGTAACAGTATTCTTTAGTTGAAGTTCTCACAGGAGATCATTATACTCGATACGGTAGGTATTGAGAACCTAGGTTAAATCAACCTAGGATACACATATACAGAAACCTAAGGTTTAAATTTCAGGTAAATTAAGAACCGTGGTTTACACAGTCATAATCATATCCATAGTACAAGAGGAAATCATGAAACCATCATAATCAATCAAGAGTTGGAATCTTAGCTCCAAATACAAACGGCGAATTAACGCTGACGTGCTGAGGTAAGTGGTGGGTCGGTGAGAGCTTACCCTATATATAAGCTTATTTCGGTATGTCAGGGGAATCCGGCGTTCGTATTTGAAGTGAGGATTCGGGAGCAACTGGATCATTGAACATTAGTCAAACATATGAAATACAATCATTGGAGAATCAAATCATAGTGCAATTCAACTTGGATGAACCAAACATTATGGTAAATCAATCAAGTTGTGAACATTCTTTCAATGTAAACCTTAAGTGAAATTCTTAAGTGATTACATCATTAGTACTTACTAACATAGTTTAACAAGAAAAATTGTAGAGCACACATATGACTTAGTTCTACATGTTAACAACTGTTAGTAGGTGCACACATAACATAATCATAGTTCAATCATGGATTCTATCACAGTTCAAGTTGATCAAAGATCATGGGATTCTTAATCAATGGAACATACATGGAAATCAGTACAAACATGTTGCCAAATGCTAGCAAGGACATGATCGTGGTATATCGAAGCGGTGGTGGGATGGCGTCTGGGCTGGCAGTTTGCTTGACCCTTTCGTATGCCCTATATATAAGCTATCTTCGGTATATCGGGAAAGTGTCAGTGTGTAGGTTTGGTGGAGTGAGATCATGGAACGTTATACACATTCACGTGAGAAGTATGCTAATGAGCTGATTGCTTATACGTGTACATGCTCATATTACAATTGGATGATAATACTAGTAGTATGGATATATTACTAAATTGTATCATGCAAATTCAATTGTATCCTTTCTCGTTACTGAACCACTTGTGGCTTCTATTCGTAGAATGCCTCCCCGACGTGATCCTAACGGAGGGGGTTCGACAAGTGGCAACGACGATGAGATCAACAAGATTGCCCGAGCCATCGCTATACACATGAGAGATGTCATTCCGGGCATGGTCACTGATATTACCCATAATCTTCGGGGAAGTACTAGTGATTCAGCACATAACTCAAATGCTACCAACACTGGAACTGCTAACTTCACTTTTAAGCAGTTCAATGATGCTAAACCTCCTAAGTACGCTGATACTGAAGGAGCTACTGGCCTACTGCAGTGGCTGGAAAGCATTGAGGATATTCTTGATTTCACAGGATGTCCTGAGAACCTGAAGGTCAAAATGGCCTCGAGCGCTTTTCACAAAGGCGCACTCACCTGGTGGTAGGGGTGAGCAAAAAACCGAAAAAACCGAACCGGAACCGAATTAACCGAAAAAACCGAACCTAAAAAACCGAACCGAATGAATAACCGGGAAAAACCGAACCGAAAAAACCGAAACCGAATTTTTCGGTTCGGTTGCGGTTTTTCATTTTATAAAAACCGAAAAAAACCGAACCGAACCGATTTTTAATATTTCTTAAAAATTAATATATATATATATATATATATATATATATATATATTTATATATAATGCTATTTCCATACTTATTTAATGAGAAAAAACATACAAAAAGTATACCGTTGGAGATGATAAAAATTTAGATTATATAAAATCTATCATTTTAAAAGGTAAATATCGGAATTATTGCATATTTAGTTATTTACTTTTGTTTTTTTTTTTAAATGTAAGAACATGGTGGTAATTATTTTGTTTTTTAATTAATTGGTGCTCGATCAATTAATTTATTAATTGTTAAACATGTTTGTATTTTTAATGTTGGGCGTAAGAGCGAACAAAAAAAAACAAAAAAAAAAGCAAAAAAAAAACCGAAAAAACCGAAAACCGAACCGAAACCGACAAAAAAACCGAAAAACCGAAAACCGAAAAACCGAAAACCGAAGGGTTTGTAATAAATAAAAACCGACTATGTCGGTTTCGGTTGCGGTTTTAGCCAAAAACCGAACCGAACCGAACCGTGCACACCCCTACCTGGTGGAACTCTGAGAAGAACACCAGAAGACGGGAAGTTGCATTAGCTTTATCTTGGGAGGATTTCAAGAAGTTACTTGTGGATAAGTTTTGTCCACGACATGAGCTGAAGAAACTTGAGGTGGAAATGTGGAATCTGGTGCAAGATAGTGGGGAAAACGCAAAGTACACAACTCGTTTCCATGAGTTGTGCATTCTGGTGCCACACCTGGTTACTCCTCTATCCCGCAGGATAGAGAAGTACATCGAAGGCTTACCTCTAGTTGTCAGGGGAACTGTGATGGGGAATAACCCCACTACTCTGGAGGCAGCGATTCATCTTGGAGCTAGCCTTACCGAAGAATACGTTAAGTCTGGGGTGCTCACCCGAAAGGGGTACAAGAGAGCACAGATTGATGAAGGTAAGAATCCTGAACAACAACATCACAAGAAGAAGAAGCAGAAGACAATCAAGAACTTTGCGGCCCTGACTACAGCTACACCCACTCATGCCACACCCATTACTGCTATGCCACAATCTGCCACAGCCAGAAAGTCTTATACTGGCACGTTTCCACTTTGCACCAAATGCCAATACCATCATCTACCCAACACTCCGTGCAAAAAGTGTCTCAAATGTGGGCGTATGGGACACTTAGCAGCTACATGTAGATCTGCTCACCTTGCTGCTGCCACGACTGCTACCACGACCACTGCTGCTACAGGTGGAAGGGCCTGTTATAATTATGGAGCAGAAGGACACTTCAGAAACCAGTGTCCAAAACTCAACAACAATACTGCTGTTGCTCGTGCCTTTGTTATCGGAGCTGCCGAAGCACGCGAGGAGCCAGCAGTTGTCACGGGTACATTTCTCCTTAATGGTCATTACGTTTCTATCATATTTGATACTGGTGCTGATAAAAGCTTTATCTCTGCCCATACTACTTCTTTGCTTAACATAGAACCATCTATACTTACTGCTCCCTATACCGTAGAAGTAGCTGATGGTAACACCATACTTGTAGATTCTATAATTCATGGTTGTGAATTAAGATTAAACGACCATCTTTTCCTCATCGATCTTATTCCTATGACACTCGGAAGTTTCGAAGTTGTGATAGGAATGGATTGGTTATCCAAAAAATGTCGAAATTGTATGTTCGGAGAAACTTATACGGATTCCTTTACCGTCCGGCGAAACGATGAGAATCTATGGAGAGAAACCTTGCAGCGGATTGAAGATTGTATCGTGCATCAAAGCTAGGAAGTACTTGAAGAAGAGATACTATGCGTTCCTGGCTCACGTGGTAGAGAAGAAACCTGAAAAGAAAGCAGTTGGAGATGTTCCAGTCATCAGAGATTATCCGGAAGTATTTCCAGAAGACTTGCCTGGACTACCACCAGTCCGACAAGTGGAGTTTAGGATCGATCTCGTCCCTGGAGCAAACCCAGTGGCGAAATCGCCGTATCGATTAGCACCATCTGAGATGCAAGAACTGTCTAGTCAGCTTCAAGAACTTTTAGACAAAGGTTTCATTAGACCGAGTTTCTCTCCATGGGGAGCTCCGGTTCTCTTTGTCAAGAAGAAAGACGGTTCATTTCGTATGTGCATCGATTATCGTGAGCTAAACAAGTCGACAATCAAGAATAGATATCCTCTGCCCAGAATCGATGATCTGTTTGATCAATTACAGGGAGCAACTTGCTTCTCTAAGATTGACTTACGATCCGGGTATCATCAGTTGTGAGTGAATGATGAGGATATACCAAAGACTGCATTTAGGACTCGATATGGACACTATGAGTTTGTGGTTATGCCATTTGGGCTGACCAATGCACCTGCAGTGTTCATGGACTTGATGAACCGAGTCTTCAGGCCATACTTAGACCAGTTTGTTATTGTCTTTATTAACGATATACTGATCTATTCCAAGTCGGAACAAGAACATGAAGATCATTTGAGGAAAGTCTTAGAGTTACTAAGAGCTGAACAACTTTATGCTAAATTCTCAAAATGTGAATTTTGGATAAAGAAGGTTCACTTCTTAGGACATGTCATAAACAAAGATGGGATACATGTAGATCCAGCTAAGATTGAGACGATTTAGAACTGGACTACCCCATCTACCCCAACAGAGATTCGTTCATTTCTGGGTCTGGCGGGCTATTACAGAAGATTCATTTCTAATTTTTCCAAGATTTCCTTGCCACTTACCACTTTGACTCAGAAAAGTCAAGCCTTTATATGGGAACAAAAACAAGAAGATGCATTTCAACTTCTTAAACAGAAGTTATGCAATTCCCCTATCCTTAGTCTTCCAGAAGGCAGTGATGATTTCATTGTCTACTGTGATGCTTCAAACCTTGGTCTCGGTTGTGTACTTATGCAACGAGACAAGGTCATTGCGTATGCTTCAAGACAACTCAAAGTTCACGAGAAGAATTACACTACTCATGACCTTGAGTTAGGGGCTGTGGTCTTTGCATTGAAGATTTGGAGACACTACCTGTATGGTACTAAATGTCTCATCTATACAGACCACAAGAGCCTGCAACACATTCTCAATCAGAAGGAACTCAACATGATACAACGACGTTGGGTTGAGCTTCTAACTGATTACGACTGTGAGATTCGTTGCCATCCGGGTAAAGCCAATGTGGTGGCGGATGCTCTTAGTCACAAGGAACCAGTCAAACCAATTCGTGTAAGAGCCATGGAGATCAACACGCAGCCAAACTTGAAAGATCTGATTCATATTGCACAACAACAAGTAGTAACAGACAATCAACTTAGGGCTGACTTAGATTGTGGAATTGAGAAGAAACTGGAACCTCGATCTGACGGGGTGTTATATCTCAACGGCCGCGTCTGGATTCCAAAGTCAGAAGAATTGCGCACACTCATCTGTGATGAGACTCATAAGTCGCGATACTCAGTTCACCCTGGAGCCGATAAGATGTATCAGGACTTGAGGACATCTTACTGGTGGCCGGGAATGAAGAAAGACATAGCACTGTACGTGGGAAAGTGTCTAACGTGTTCAAAAGTCAAAGCAGAACATCAAAAGCCTTCGGGACTTCTGCAGCAACCTGAAATTCCCCAATGGAAATGGGAAGAAATTTCCATGGATTTCATAACTAAGTTGCCGAGAACTCCGCGAGGTTTCGATTCGATTTGGGTGATCGTTGATCGACTCACCAAATCTGCTCATTTTCTTCCAATCCGAGAGGATTATAAAATGGAGAAGCTATCCACTCTATACATCAACGAAATCATTGCACGTCATGGTACACCAACATCAATCATTTCTGATCGTGATAGTTGTTTCACTTCTCACTTTTGGCAATCATTGCAAAAGGCTTTGGGAACTCTTGTTAATCTTAGCACGGCGTATCATCCCCAAACCGACGGTCAAAGCGAAAGGACTATCCAAACACTCGAGGACATGCTTCGTTCTTGTGTGATTGACTTTGGTGGGAGTTGGGATACTCATCTTCCACTCATAGAGTTTTCGTATAACAATAGCTATCACACAAGCATCCAATGTGCACCATTCGAAGCTTTATATGGTAGAAAGTGCCGATCACCGGTCTGTTGGACCGAGATTGGTGACTCACAGGTCGTAGGACCAGAACTCATTCAGGAAACATCAGACAAGATCACAATCATTCAGTCACGGCTTAAGGCCGCACGAGATCGGCAGAAGAGTTATGCTGATCGACGTCGGAAACCGCTTGAGTTCCAAGTCGGTGACCGAGTCTTACTCAAAGTTTCTCCATGGAAAGGCGTTGTCTGATTCGGGAAGAAAGGGAAACTTGCACCAAGGTACGTTGGACCTTTTGAGATCCTGGAACGGATTGGTCCCGTAGCCTACAAACTCAAACTTCCAGTGGAGCTAAGCAATGTTCATGATACTTTTCATGTATCAAATCTTAAGAAATGCTTGGCAGATCATGATGTTCAGATTCCACTGGAAGACATATAGATTCAAAACAACATGCAATTCATAGAACGTCCGGTTGAAATCATGGATCATGGGGTCAAGAAACTTAAACGAAGCCGTATCCCGATCGTAAAGGTACGATGGGAGGGCAAACGCGGTGCTTAGTTCACCTGGGAACGTGAAGGCCAGATGAAGCTTAAGTACCCTCATCTTTTTACAGTACCTTCGGCTAGTTAATTTCGGGACGAAATTCCTTTAACTAGGGGAGATTGTAACATTTGTACATTTAGTCATGATAATCGTAAACAGTGTTAGAACGGTGTGTGTCCACGTTCAGTTAATCTATGTGATTCATATGTTCATTATGTGCTTGTGTGTTAGAATCCTTATTATTTGAGAACAAGTATGTATTATTATTTGCAGTCGATTACACTAGGCAAGAACAGTATCGTGTTATATCGAAACAGTGGTGGGCAGCGAGAGTGAGCCCTATATATATAATGCGTTCGGTGTAACAGGATAGTGTTAGTGCCTAGTCTTAAGACGAATATTATGACAATTAATTCAACAAGAATCATAATACGTAAGCGAGACTGAGTATAGTTATGGGTGACGATCCATAATGATACGAATGTTGAACTTATAATTATGATTAAACGACCTTAAATATATTTATACGATCGAAAAACGTACGCGATTGCGGGTATACACGTAATTGTATGTGTTTAACGATCTGTCAACACACGAAGAGTAAAGATAATTAAATATTTATTATTTTATATTTTTACAATTTTGAAACTCATCATTTTATTGAGTTTAACAACTCTTTTATTTAAAATCGCGTAAAATGCGCGTTACGCGACGAAAAGCGAACCGAGCGACCGAAACGGACTCGAATACCGCGCCGGCTATAAAAGCCTTGAACAAGGCTAAATTCCTCATTTATTCCACCAACAACCCACTCTCTCTCTAGAAAATTCGTCTACCCTCTCTCTCTAGAAAACCGAACTTTAAACGCTTGTAACTCGCTCATTTCTCAACGGAATTCGGTGTTCTTGGTGTCTACGCGTAGCTCTCAACATTCCCTATACGGAAGTACAACAGATCGGAAGTTTTCACTGGCCAAATCAGAGGTATGATCGAATGAAGTGCCACGAAAATAGGGTTTTCTATGTGTGTTAGTTAAAAACCAAGTCCTAGCTGGTTCTAAGCCTAATCGATTGAACCTACAACATTTCGAGATGAGTTCTGCAAGTATTCATGGCATAAAAGTGGTTGGATCGAAGGAAACAAGCTGGATGAATGGTGCTGGTAACAGGTTCGACGGCTGAACCTTCATCCTCAGTTGGCGAACCTTAAGGAGGCTCCACGAACCCTAATGGTTCGTAGGTCATCAGCCAAAACCTTAGGGGACCTCACGAGCCTGTACCAAGCCCACATGCATCCGATGAACCCTTCTGATGCCACGAATCCTTCTGGACCAGACGAACCTGTGTGTTGCATCCAACAATGCCGAACCTTTTGATGAGCCACGAACCCTGCATGGTTCGTGGCATGACTAGCCGAACCTTAGGAGTTCCCCAAGCCTTCACCAAACCAACGAATGTTCAACGAACCCTTGTTATGCGAACCTACTGCGAACCTTGCATGATGATCACTTCACGAACCCTCCATGCATGCATGCTGCCGAACCTTGGATTAATACCGCCGAACCTTTGAATTCTTGGGATAGGTTCGCTGGACAAATAAGTGGTGTCGGCCTACAATCCATGGCCGAGCCTTTTCCTTGGTCCAACACACACATTAACCCACTAGTTTTAATTGGGCCACGTTGATTATTTCAGCCCAAGTCTATTTCTTTAGTCCATGACTATCTCAGCCCATTTCATGTAATTCGGCCCAAGAGTAAACCCACGTTGAGACCCTCTTGGACTTTTGGGCCCATACCATTCCATTTGATCGGCATAAGAGCCTTTGGCCCACTACATGGCCCATATACCTATGGTTGGCCAAGTCCCATACCCAATCGGCCCATGGTATTTGTTTAGGCCATCATGGTTTCATGGGCTCAAGGCCCAATGCTTGGTCTATAACATAATTAGATTGTGAATTGATCTTAATCGGGTTAGGTTTAACTTAACATACCTATGAGATCAAATTCATAATTCCAAAGGCATTAAACAATTGGAACATCTTTTCACAATACATGTTAATCAATGGTTATCAAGTTCACAAGCATTTGTTATCTTATTTATATAAGTTGTACACAAGAGAACATGATACATTGGTTTCACTTATCAATTATCAACAAGTGATCAAATCATGACTTTCAAGTTCATACAACACATTTCAAACACAAGATCATGTTGTTCAAAAAGCGATCATTTTCAAGTTATCACAATTCAATCAATGAATCAAAGTCTATACAACTATAAATCTTATATCTTATGTATGATTACAATGATATAGGAACCAGTTAGAAGTCCTGTTTGCTACTTGCTATTTGTTGTAGTTCAGAGTCTACTGCAGACAGGTGAGAACATTAGCCCCTCTTTTTACTGTTTTTACAACTGTTTTGGGGTGGAACACGTGACCAAATGCTCTTACTTCAATCATATTTCATGATACATATTATTACTTGGCAAACATTACAGGTTCACTTTAGAAATCCAAGGGATTTCTCAATTGTTTTTAAAGGAATTTATAAACTCTTTTACTATACACTCGTGTTTTCGAAATTAATCGTTTATAAACCTTGTTGTTATACAAGGAAGGTATCTTATGTACTAAATCAAAGGTTTCACAACATGGCACTCAAACAATGGTTTTTCATGGTGTTCAAACAAGGATTCATATCATGGTATTCAAACACAAGGATTCATTTCATGGTATTCAAACACAAGGATTCATTTCATAGTACTCAAACAAGGTTTTCAAATCATGTTATCAAGTAAGGCATTAACACGCTAGTTTAAAGCAATGTTTAAAAGCATGGTGTCCATCGTTGTGAACAAACTTATAAACACATCAGGTTTCATATTCATTAGCGTTAGTACTGGGTGATCACAACAAGGGAAAGCGGACACATTTGGGCACACCGATTGCTGCAGTTAGATTTTAAATTTGTTTTTTAAACTAACTGCAGATTTCGGTTACGTATGGTTATCATTGTTGCTGACAAATTTTCTGACTCCAAACGTAGTTTGGGACTTGATTATATGTTGGTTTTCGTGCAAACAGTCTTTGGACTGTTTACACTCGTTTGACATACCTGATGTTAGTTTGGGTTACAACCTATCCATGTAATTCATTTATTGCTTTAATATACCTATGCCTTATATTACAAATGCACGATTTCATATGTTAAAACCTATTGTTCTCACCAACTACTTCTGTAGTTGACAGTTACTTTTCACGTGTTTCAGGTAATCAGGTTTAAGACTTTCTCAGGGACAACTAAGGAGACCATTCTAAGATAGAACAAGATGAAGAAAAATGCTAGGATGGATTAGAAACACACTAAATCCTAATTGTTTAATTGTCTTGTTTGAAGTCTTATTTTGTAACTATATTTTGGGTCTGTAGTTGTCTTTCTTTTGGTTAGATAGATTGTCTGTAACTAAACTATTGTCTAAACATTATGCAACTTAGTAATCCATTGTGGTTGTTCTTATTCAATACTTGTGCATGATTCAACTGTTCATACGTCACCGCGCCGTGGATTCCGCACGCGGCGCAGGGGTGTGACAACGATCGAGTTTGGTATCCGCTTACTATTCCTGGCACTAGAACCATACAGAGTACTCCTAATACAATTTCTCAAGGACCTTTACATGTACCATCAAGGGTCATGTGGAATGCTATTACACCTACTATCTCTACAGATAATATATCCATTATGTGGAATACTTCTACCCCCAGACCAGAGAATTCAATATTCATCTCTACATATAATATTTTTTATCTTCACTTTTATGAAGTTGAAATACTAAAAAGCAACCAGACCAGAGAATTCAGTATTTATCTGAACGGGAATCATTTATACGGACCATTTTCTCCGTCGACAACTAACATAACCTCCATTAAATTCACTACTCCTCCTTTTACCGGTTTCTCAGAAAGTTATAAACTTGAAATAAATAAAACACTTACATCGACCCTCCCTCCTCTCATCAATGCGATAGAGATATACATTCCAATGCATTTCCAACTACAAAAAACAGAAGACCAAGATGGTACATATGCGTTTTACATTAATTATGACAATAATAGATGTTATTTACCATGGTCTTCATCATTTTGTCTTTTTGTTCAAACTAGATGCTGCAATGTGGATTATAAAATCGACATACGGAATAAAAAGAAACTGGCAAGGAGATCCATGTGTTCCGCATGGATATCTTTGGGAAGGTCTTGAATGCAACTATAATGACCCTGGAACAGCTAAAATCATTTCCATGTATTTATACCATTTAATGATCATTATTTGATATGTAATAGCTCCACGCACCTTACAACCATTGGAAATTATTCAAAAGTAAATTTAATGCAGGAATCTTTCCTCTAGCGGATTGAGTGGAGAGATAGTTCCTGCCTTGGCTAATCTCACTATGATAGAATCATTGTAACTTCTTCTTACATATATCGTTTCTTCTAGTCTTTTAACACATTAGCCTCATGTTAAACAATTTTCTTATTTCTCTTTGTTGCTTTTTCAGGGACTTGTCATGCAATAACTTGAGAGGAAATGTGCCAGAGATTCTTGTTCTACTAGAGAACCTGAAGATTCTGTAAGTCAGCTTGTTGTCAGCATAGGATCAAAACCTTATAGCTACATGATGCATAATCTTAGTTTTATGGTCTTCCTTGTAGCAACTTAACAGGAAACAACTTCACACGGCCACTTCCAAAAGAGCTTTTAGAAAAATCAAAGGAAGGTTCATTGTGGCTGAGGTGTTATTGATATTTACCTTAGAACAGAAATCAAAAGTACATCAACATTCACCTTACTTGTTCTACAATTTTTTTTACATATCAGTATTGAAGACAACGGTGGTGAAGATAAAAGATTTTGTCTGGAGGGTTCATGCAGAAACAATGAGCATAAAATTTCGCGTGTTATTATTGCAGCCATTGCAATCGCTTTAGTAGTGTTGGCAGTGTCCTCATTTGTCCTCGTATGGATAATTAAACAACAGAGACAAAAAGGACAACCTTGTAATCATATCCCTTAATAGATTCGTATCTTCTCATGCTAACATTACTTACTAGGTTTGAATTAACAAATGCATCTTTGATCAAAAGGATGGGGTGTCTTGCACCGAGAAAACAACAATTCACTTATTCTGAGGTGGTAAGTATGACCAACAACTTCCAGAATGAAATTGGAAGAGGAGGATTTGGAAGGGTGTTCCATGGATCTGTTGGGGATAACCAAGTTGCTGTGAAGATGCTCTCTGAATCATCATCTCAAGGTTACAAAGAATTTCAAGTTGAGGTAAACATATAAAACTATCTTTTAGGATAAAATTGCAATGTAAGTTACTAATAATACAATTTCAATTGGCTCAAAATTAAAAGTTAATAAAATAATCTAGAACATAAAACACTAATATATTTTCGTGTACAGGTCAAGCTTCTCATGGAAATTCATCATACAAACATAACTTCATTCGTTGGATATTGTGACGACAACAATCAAAAGGGGATCATCTATGATTTCATGGCTAATGGGAACTTAGGAAAGCATTTATTCGGTAAATCATTGTAGTTAATGTCCCTTCATTTTTCAATTGCATATTTATCCATTTAAAAGCATCACATGTCCACTTGTATTCTAATGTCTTGAGATGATCGCTTTAAATTTTGTTTAATTGATTAGATGGAAGTCCAAATGTCTTGAGTTGGGAAAGAAGGATATATATTGGATGTGATGCAACAGAAGGTTAGTAATTAATGGGGTTACATATTGATAGTGACTTTCAGTCATCAATTGCTTCAAAAAAATTAGAATGCATGTATACCTCTATAATATAGGACTCGCATACCTGCATCATGGTTGCAAGCCATCAATAGTCCATAGAGATGTGAAGTCCTCAAACATATTGTTGAATGAAGGTTTCCAGGCAAAACTGGCAGATTTTGGGCTGTCGAGAGCTTATCCTACTGAGGATGCCAGTTATGTATCATCAAAAGTTGCCGGCACTGCTGGGTACCTTGACCCTGAGTGAGTTCTTCACCTTTTAACTTGAATAAAATAGAAATTCATAAATGCAAGTATATTTCCTAAGAAAAATTGGTAAGAGGCAATTCCTCTTTGGAGGATACCTGAGTTTAAACCAGGACAAGGTGTAATTAAGAAGAATAGTATAGTTAATTAGGAGTAGTTTGTGTGTGTTAGTTGTTCAAAAACAAACATACAGTTTTTTGTTGGGCTAATCGAGTTGCTCATAGGTCAAGGGCCAGCGAGTAAAACGAGTCAATGATTCATGGGACAAGAGAAGAATTGGTTCACGGATAAAAGGGTCATTCAAGGCTAATTTGGACGTAGGTTATGGTTTTAGTTTGCTTATTTTTAGCCTTATTCTTGTTGCACATGATGTCCATATTTACATAGTTTTAAATTTGTTTTTGAATTATACATATGAGGTTTGTTTATTGTATGTATAACCCTTTTTAATTTAATCAATAGAAGAAAAAAATTGTTGTTGTTTTGTTTGTTTTCAAGGGGCCTGAACCAACATTATTTCTTATATGTAAAATGCAGGTATTACTCAACCAATAGGTTGACAGAGAAAACTGATGTGTATTGTTTTGGGGTAGTACTCCTAGAGTTGATCACAGGTCGAGCAGCAGTATCAGATGGAACAAACATAGTTAAATGGGTTTTGTCATCATTTGAAAGAGGAAATATTGAAACTATAATTGACTCGAGATTAGAAGGGCATTTTAACATCAATACTGCTTGGAAGATGGCATAAACCGCAATGAATTGTGTTTCCCACCCATCTGTCCAAAGGCCAACCATGAACGATGTGGTGGTAGATCTCAAGCACTGTTTGCAGGCAATAAAAACTTGTCAAACTGAACAAGTCTCCTTGAACTTGGAAAGTATTAGTGATATACACCCAAGATAGAGATGTCTTGAAACCGTCAAGTGTATAATGCTCATATAAAACACATGTGTTCTAACTTTTGATGTGTAGAAAAAGTCCAGCTTTTAAATGAACGAATTAATTAAGACGGGGCCAATATTTGATTTTTTTTTCATGTACAAGGTATACGTAACCTTTAGTGTTTTCTGTGTTGAATTTTAATAAAAAAAATTATGGATTTCTCGGATTATTCGAATTCATAAACACACACACACACAGATATACGTGTGTGTAGGGATTGGATCTAATAGGAAGAGATTTTGCCTAATAGATTATGAATCAATAGAAGTTTGACATGTGACATGCTAAAAACATAAAAATAGAAATCTAATAAAAACAGAAAATCCAGTACACAAAAAACAAAAAAAAAAATCAATACAAAAAAATCAAAATCTGGCACAAAAAATAAAAACTCTAGTGCAAAGAAAATAAAAATACAGTAAGAAAAAACAAAAATACAGTACAAAAAAGTAAAAATATAGTACAAAAAAATTTCTAGTGTAAAAAATCCTATACAAGAAAATAAAAGTCTAGAACAAAAAATAAGATGTTATTCCTAAATTATCATTATTTTCTTTTTTTAGTATGTCACATGTTAAACTTCTATTAGTTCCTATTTTTTTAAGCAAAAATCTATTCATATTTGATCATTCCTATACACACACACTTCAAGATATATAACACACACAACAAGATAATTTTATTAATATTTGATAAAATTATATTTTAATAACATAAAACATTTTAAGATTCGTCTAACATTCATTATATATGTATATCGTATTTTTGTGCACAATAATATCTAACGATAGTTATCTTGATACGATTCAAATAAAAATAAACTAGGTACATCTATACATGCATTCATGCATACTTAGATACATACATACATACATATGTATGTATGTATGTATGTATGTATGTATGTATGTATGTATGTATGTATGTATGTATGTATGATATACGTAAAATTATACATATTATTTGAAGAAATTTCCCCCACTTTTCACGTAAAGAACAAGCAAATTCATTTGCAAATAGTCTTAATTAATGTTTTTGTGAATTGGAAGGATAATAAACCTTGCTTGGAAGAAAACAAGCCTTAAACGAAATTTCAACAATTTCTGAGCAAATCCCCAGATGCGCACTACCGTGCTGATCCTTGCACCGAGCCCATTCGTAATTGCGCCTCAAACCTCGAGTTGATTTTCAAGACTTAGTTGAAAATGACAACTTTAACAACGGCCTCAGAAAAAAGTGAAGGATTGTAGCATCGTGCATGACCGTGTGCCATGGACCATGCCAAATCTCAAACTTCTATATCTTGTGCTTTCTCTTTCATTTGAAAGAGATGGATTTCTTAGAGCTAAAATACCCTCTGATCAGATTCTTCCACGCATTCCAAGGGTGATTTGGAGGGCTATGAAGATTCAAAGAGCATCCAATAACATTTTCTTTTCAATCCTTGCTTGCTTTTGTTTTGAGTTTGATGTGTTGTAAAACACATCTGTTTTTCTAGTTGTTTTTAATTCGTTTTGTACAGTTTTAGTCAATTTTAGAGTCGATAGATGCTGGTTCTTCACATTTCTATAATTTAATGTTCGCATGTTATAAACACATTATTTTGGCATAAAAGATCAAGAAAACGAGTGTCCGGGTGAACGAGAACAATTACACGAACAAAGAAAACAAGAATTCTGGATTCTCAACTCCTCGCGCTACGCGAGGACCAAATGAAACCCTGTCGCGCTACGCGACAGGTGGAAATGACAGTTTTACCCCTCACTTAATGATGCCGGTTGACCCGACTATTTTGTCGGGTAGTGGAACCCGTCGCGCTACGCGACGGGCAAGGAGGTACATGTCGCGCTACGCGACAGGGTTAAAATCTCAGAAAATCAAGTTTATGATTTGGAAAACGGCTGAAGGCGCACATATTCGGTTTTGGGACGATCAGAGACGACATTGGAGGCGACCAAAGAGTTCTGGAAGGCAAGTGAGGCAAGATCCATCATCGGGAGGCCCTAGGATTGCAAATCGAAGGGTGTAATCGCGATCGGTTCTTATTCTTGTTTTGTTTTCCATTCGTATGATGTTTTACTATGGTTTATACATTAGATCTTTCTGGTTATTCATGATTACTATTGGCTAGACCTTTTAAACTACCTAGGGTTTTATAACTATGCATGTTTGATTGTAATACCGATTGATTGTGGAACAAGTTTGGATTTTTAATGGTTTACGATTTGGTTTTGAATTCTTGGATGTGGATGAATGTTTATGATGTTTGAGATCTGATTATTATGTCCTCGTATGCTTTGGCGAATGTCTTTCGTGTAATGAGCGTATGTTAGGTCATTTACTTGGTGTTCTTGATTTGTGGATGTGTTACTAGACGTAGTAATTCATAGGAATAATAATTGGATCATAAATGATTTAAATGTTTAACCAAAGTCAATAACTGTGAAGTGAGAATTTGTTAACATATCTTGCATGTTTGAATGCTAGTTAAAGTCTTTGTGAAAAGACTAAGATTAGGTTATTGAAACATAGTATTGTATGTTAAGTTCAAGATGGATTTCCTTATTGTCCTTTACATGTGATGTGTTGAAACTATTATTACCGTGAGGAATATGGTTTTTAGGACATACCATTAATGGGTTGGTTAACTTGTGAGAGTAATTAACATAAATCGGTGTTTAAAATACTTGTAGGCATTTTAGTTGAAATCTTTATAAAGGGTTAAAGAATCTCTAATCTGTTAATGAGTTAATATTCAAAGATCCCGGTTCCCTGACTAGTTCCATAATCAATCTAAACATTTCAAACATGTATAAAGTAAACCCTAGGTAGTCATTTCATCATTCGTGAATTTTAGTTGTATTTGCTCCTATTTAAGTCTTGATTTGATTGTTCTAAATTGTTAATTTTATTTTAAGTAGTTAATCACAAAACCCCCCTTTCAAACAATTGAATTAATTTAAGTTCTTTGTATAGATAAGTCATTGAGTCTAGTTATTACAGTCTGTAGAAGTCTGTGGGTTCGATATCCGGACTTACTTTTGTCTTGCTACATACGATAGGTACACTTGCCTGTTGGTAGCTTAGGTTTTAGAGAGTCTAGAGTATTACTTAGTGTCTAGGATAGTTTTGATTTTTATTAGTTTTTAATTAAGCTACTTTACACACATCAAGTTTTTGGCGCCGTTGCCGGGGACTTCTTAGTCGATTGTGTATTTTAGTCTTGTGTCTTATCTGTGCATAGTTGTTTTTATTTTTTAGTATTATTATTTTATTTTGTTTTATTTGTTTTTTTATTTCTTTTTGTTTTATTTGCAGGTTTGGTAGTGTATGCCACACCTACGTTCACAAGGACCGCCGCCTGAGCTTTCTTTACCATTAAGGAGCGATTTGCGGGACTTCTCTGAGGGTTCTACGAGCGAGGTAAGTGTTTCCACTCCCGTTTCTGCAGAGTTTTCTGATCACACACCACCATTTTCTTCGAGTTCTTCCACCCATTCTAGTCCACATTTTCATTTCATTCCACCCATGGCTGAGCGTCGTACAGTTCATCAGCAGGCCACTGCTGGGTTCACGGGACTTAACAATCCCATCACTGTGCCGAATATCACGAATGAAAATTCGTGGCAGATTCCTTCGTACATCATGACAGCCATTAATAACACCCAGTTTAATGGCCGGGATGATGAGGATGCACCAGCCCATATAGCTCGTCTTACTCGCATCTGTGGTACCTTCAATCTTCAAGGTGCTACTGAGGATGCTATCTTTCTGCAGCTATTTCCTTTCTCTCTTGCGGGTAGGGCCGCCACTTGGCTCGATTCGCATGCTCCTGGATCTTTCACAACTTGGGGCAGTCTTAGGGATGCATTCCTTAAGAAATACTTTCCACCTGCCAAGGCAGCTCGCCTTCGTGATGAGATCCACTCTTTCCGTATGGCCCCTGATGAGCCATACTATCTTGCTTGGGAGAGATTTCAGAATCTGCTTAGCAGATGTTCTCAGCATGGTCTATCTGATTGGGCCCTTGTAGAGAAATTTTACAATGGTCTAACTTATGAGACCAGAGCTCGTTTTGACACTTCTGCTGGTGGTCATCTTATGGGAAAGAGGGATGTAGCTGAGTGTACTGATATGTTTGAGAGTTTCGCTCAGGCTGAGTATGAGCAGAGATCAGCTAATAGGAATTCAAATCCTATTTCTAGTTCCTCCTCTTCCACGAGAGGAGTTCACCACGTTAATGTGGATACTAGTGTAGCAGCTGCTCTTGAGGCTTTATCGAAGGATGTAAAGGAGTTAAAGATGAAGGTAGACAGGTGCGAGATCTGTATGGGTGGCCATGCCACATCTGAGTGTTTGGTGGTCAACCAGGAGCAGGTTGACTATCTCGGGGGTCAAGGAAGGGGTAACACGAACCCTTTCAATAATTCCTACAATCAAAATTGGAGGAACCACCCTAATTTTAATTGGCGATCTTCCGGTCATCCCCCTGGTTTCCAATCTGGGTCATCTAATAACCAGGGGCAGGGTCATTCTTCGGTTAGTCATCCGAGTCATACACCGGGGGCGGGTAGCAGTAGTAGTGGTGGTAGTTCTAGGGGTAGCATGAGTAAGATTGAGGAGTTATTGACTCAGTTGGTTGCAAAGGATGCCAATACTCAGAAAACACTTGCTGAGCATGACATTCTTCTAAAAAACCAACAATCTGCTTTCCTTGATCTTCAAAGATCAGTTGGTGATATTGCCAAGCATTTAGATGAGAGGCCTCAAGGTCAGTTTTCAGGTAATACTCAGGCTAATCCGAACGCTCATGTTAAGGCAGTGACTACGAGGAGTGGAAGAGGGGGTGTGAGTGAGAAGCCACCGGTTGAAGTAGAAGAAGAGGAACCGGTGGATGAAGAGATTGAGATGGAGACTCCTGGGGGGGTACACATGAGGCCAGTCCCAGCAAGTACAGTACCGATCAGTGAGTCTCCCATAGTGATCCCGGTTGAGAAGAAACCGGTAGAGGTTAGGCCGAGTCCTCAGATTGATCATTCACGATTACCATATCCTGCTCGCTTAGCTCACCAAAAGCATGCTAAGGAGTATGGACATTTTCTTGACATGTTTAAACAATTGAAGATCAATCTTCCATTCATTGAGGCTCTTCAGCATATGCCCAAATATGCTAAGTTCCTTAAAGATTTGTTGAAGAGGAAGGATAGGCTTGGGGAACTTTCTAATGTTCCATTGAGTGGGGGGTGTTCTGCGGTGATTCTGAACAAGCTACCGGAGAAATTGACAGATCCTGGGATCTTTACAATCCCATGTTTGTTTGGTAGTGACACTCAGAGACACGCGTTGGCAGATTCAGGTGCTAGCATCAATTTGATGCCCTATTCTTTATATGAGAAGCTAGCACTTGGTGAACTTTCGCCCACGCGCATGACATTGTCCCTTGCTGACCGCACGGTCAAATGTCCACGGGGTATTGTTGAGAACTTGTTGGTGAAGGTAGATAAATTCGTCTTCCCTGTGGACTTTGTGATTCTTGACATGGAGGCCGACGAGACTGTGCCTATCATTCTGGGCCGTCCTTTTTTGAGGACCGCTAAGGCCATCATTGATGTGTTTGATGGGAAACTCACTCTTAGAGTGGGTGATGAGACTGTCACATTCGAGGTTGTGAAGTCTATGAGGCATCCCAGTGATCATGATGACTTTAGTGACCCATGTCACTCTGTTTACTTCATAAATTCTTTCATGTCACACGTAGATAGGTGTCTAGAGTACGTGTGCGGTGCTGATTTGGTAGTTGAGAGAAGTGAAGAGGAGTGTGAGAGTATTGATGAGGGAGTTGGTGTCATTTCTGAGGTTTTAGAGATTGATGAGTTGAGGGAGGAGAGTAAGAAGCCCTCTGTTGAGTCACCACCCACCCTAGAGCTTAAGGTTTTACCCTCACACTTAGAGTATGCTTTTCTAGGAGAGAAT
Organism: Mikania micrantha; assembly: GCA_009363875.1. Classification (NCBI taxonomy): domain Eukaryota; kingdom Viridiplantae; phylum Streptophyta; class Magnoliopsida; order Asterales; family Asteraceae; genus Mikania; species Mikania micrantha. Next base: position 2,731,998 of record CM018684.1, read on the forward strand.
TCCACTTTACCTGTTGTCATATCATCTAGGTTAAGTGAGGAGGAGAAGAAGAGATTGTTAGGTGTACTGAGGATGTATAAGGGGGCTATTGCTTGGAGACTCTCCGATATCCAAGGAATTAGTCCTGCTTATTGTACACACAGGATACTCATGGAGGATGAGTACAAGCCGGTAGTTCAACCTCAGAGGCGTTTAAATCCAAATATGCAAGAGGTTGTGAAGAAGGAGGTGTTGAAGTTGATGGATGCCGGCTTGATCTATCCTATTTCGGATTCATCGTGGGTGAGCCCAACTCAGGTTGTCCCTAAAAAGGGAGGGATGACAGTCATCACAAATGAGAAGAATGAGCTCATTCTATCTCGCACGGTCACGGGGTGGCGAGTTTGCATCGACTATAGGAAGCTTAACGATGCCACCAGGAAGGATCACTTTCCCCTTCCTTTCATTGATCAGATGCTTGAGAAATTGGCGGGACAGCAGTTTTACTGCTTCTTAGATGGTTTTTCAGGGTACTTCCAGATCCCCATTGCACCGGAGGATCAGGAAAAGACCACATTCACGTGCCCTTATGGCACCTATGCTTACCGTCGCATGCCATTTGGGTTATGCAATGCTCCTGCCACATTTCAAAGGTGCATGGTAGCCATCTTCCAGGATATGATTGAATCATCCATGGAGGTGTTTATGGATGACTTCTCAGTTTATGGTGATTCTTTTGATGTCTGCTTGGAGAATCTTGAGAAGATGTTGAAAAGGTGTGTAGAGACTAAGCTGATGCTCAATTGGGAGAAGTGTCACTTCATGGTGACCGAGGGAATAGTGTTAGGTCATAAGATTTCGAGAGCGGGTATTGAGGTAGATAAGGCGAAGATAGAGACCATAAGTAAACTCCCACCACCTTCTAGTGTCAAAGCCATTAGGAGTTTCCTTGGTCATGCGGGTTTTTATAGGCGGTTTATAAAGGATTTTTCCAAAATCACTAGGCCTATGACCCATCTTTTAGAAAAAGATACCCCATTTTTGTTTGATGAGGAATGCATGAAGGCATTCAAATTCTTGAAGGAGAGGCTTGTGAGTGCTCCTATCTTAGTAGCCCCCGATTGGAGTTTGCCCTTTGAACTCATGTGTGATGCTAGTGACCAAGCCGTCGGGGCGGTCTTAGGGCAAAGGAGAGATAAACATTTTCACCCAATATACTATGCTAGCAAAACTCTCAATGATGCTCAAGAGAACTACACTACCACCGAGAAGGAGCTTCTTGCGGTAGTGTTTGCTTTTGACAAATTCTGGTCATACTTAGTGCTTTCAAAGACCACCGTTTTCACGGATCACTCGGCCTTGAGGTTTCTTTTTACAAAGAAAGATGCGAAACCTCGCCTCATTAGGTGGATCTTATTATTATCGGAATTTGACATTGAGATCAAAGACAAGAAAGGGGCTGAAAATGTTGCGGCCGATCATCTCTCCCGGTTGGAAGACCCGGAGAGAAGTGAGATTCGTGAGGAGGAGATTGGTGATAGGTTCCCTCACGAGATGATCGACTTTGTAGAGGCGGAGAAACAAGGAATACCATGGTTCACCGACTTGGCAAATTTCCTTGCTCATGGAGTGGTAATTGAAGGAATGACCTCTCAACAAAAGAGGAAATTCTTTAGAGATGCGGGTAAGTATATTTGGGATGACCCGTTTCTCTATCGTGTTGGAGGAGATAGGATCCTTAGGAGGTGCGTTAGTAGGAAGGAAGGCCTAGACATTTTAAGACATTGCCATGAAGGCTTGACGGGTGGACATCATGGACATCACTCCACCGCCCAAAAGGTTTTCGATTGTGGGTTCTATTGGCCTTCGGTGGTGAATGATGCACTTGAGTTTGTTAAGAAGTGCGATTCTTGTCAACGTACCGGTAACATCTCATCTAGGGATGAAATGCCTCAAAACCCCATTCAAGTGTTGGAGGTTTTTGATGTTTGGGGCATTGATTTTGTTGGACCTTTTCCTTTGTCAAAAGGGAATAGGTATATACTCGTGGCCATAGACTATGTCTCAAAGTGGGTTGAGGCTCAAGCCTTGCCTACAAATGATGCCCGAGTAGTTCTCAAGTTCTTAAAGAAGTTGTTTAGCCGGTTTGGAACTCCTAGAGCTTTAATAAGTGACCGTGGCACGCATTTTTGTAACACCATGTTAGAAAAGGCATTACAACGCTACGGTGTCACTCATCGTTTAGCGACTGCTTACCATCCTCAAACAAGCGGTCAAGTGGAGAATGCAAACCGAGGAGTGAAACGAATACTTGAGAAGACGGTAGGGAAGAGTCGGAAGGATTGGTCCGACAAATTAGACGATGCGTTGTGAGCGTTTAGAACGGCTTACAAGACACCTTTAGGAACCACACCATACATGGTCGTCTATGGCAAAGCATGCCATCTTCCTGTTGAGTTAGAACATAGAGCTCTTTGGGCTCTCAAGACGGTGAACCTTGATCTTACCGAGGCGGGTAGGAAAAGGTATTTTCAAATTCATGAGCTAGAAGCCCTTCGTGATGCGGTTTATTCACGATCATTGAGCATTAAAGAGAAAACCAAGTCATTGCATGATAGGAAGTTGAAGGGTTTGAAAGAATTCAAGAAGGGAGATCGGGTTTTACTTTACAATTCCCGATTGAAATTGTTTGGAGGAAAATTGAAGTCCAAGTGGACGGGTCCATATGTGGTTGAAGAAGTATTTCCATATGGAACCGTTGAGCTACAAAATGAAGTTGATGGGAACACTTAGAAAGTGAACGGTCATAGATTGAAACATTACATCGGAGGACCGATAGATGAGAATGAGGAGGGGGAAGAGATCCTCCTAGAGAAACCCGAATGAGAGCAAGGGTTCTTGGGCAAAACCCAAGTGTATAGTATGTAAATTTCAAGTTTTAGAGTTTTTAATGCATTTATTAGGTGTTTTTCGTATTTTTCTTCATTTTTCGTTGTTTTCGTTTTTCGTTTTTTTTGTGTTTTCTTAAGTTTTGCAGGGTTTTAAGCATTTGGATGCAAGAAAGATGGAATAGAGGCACCAGGTATGTATTCTTTACTTAGAATTTATTGTTGATGTTTAGGAAGGAAAAAGAGGTGAAAATTTGGCTAAGGCATGGAATCCTGGAAAACTTTCTGTAAAAAGTGCCACGTCGCGCTACGCGACAACATCTAGAGGACTTGTCGCGCTACGCGAGAACTAGGGTCAACAGCGCGGGTCATTATTTTGTCGCGCTACGCGACAAATTTTTATACGGTTGTCGCGCTACGCGACGAGTACACAGACGGGTAAAAAAACCCCTTTTCATTCGAGCCCTAACTCATTCTTACCCACCACATTTTACTCCGGCGATTCACCCACCACCACCATACCATCACCCTCCGCCGATCACCTCCTCATCAACCACCATCATATACTCCGGCTACCACCTACCAGCCTCCCTTCATCACCACTTTCCAATCCCAACACTTTCTCTTCGTCTCTATCACCATCGACCACCACCACCTACTTCCAGTCAGCCGCCGCCTCTAACACCATACTCCATCTACTCCATCGACCGCCGTCCATCACAACCACCATCACCTCCGACAATCACCACCACCCTGCTGCTGTCGTACCACCAGCCACCCGCCGCCGTCCATAACACCATCGGAAACCATCACTGATCACCAGCTTCGGGTTGGAGCATCAAGGGCACACCAATTTTCATCACATCTCCTTTCCTTTAGGTGTTTTCCAGTCGTCATCGAGGTAATGTGGCACCTCCAACTTCATTTTTTGTGCATTAGATGTATTTTTGGTCATTTTTTTAGTTTAGATTAGTTGAAAATTTTTAGTTTAGTTTAGTTTTGTTGCTGGATTTGTTTCTTGGGTCTTTGTTATGCATATACATTCGTGATTTAGGACTGAAAACGATCATTTGGGTTTTTGAATAGAAAAGAAAATTGAATTTTAAATGGGATTGTTACACATGCTTGAATGGTGGTTTTGCTTGATTGGAAGTTAGTATTTTGGTCATGGTTATCACTGTTGTGGTCATTTATTTTGTTGTCCATAAAACATGTTTGGAATGGTTCGTTATTGTTCTTGTGTGGTCTTTGATGTGATTTGAAATGATAATGTCTATCGAACGTGGTTTGTGACAAAATCTGCTTCTGGGATTGTTTATTGGATATTGAACTTGTAACCGCGAATGAAATGCTATACGGTAACATGTTCTTTGGTTTTATGCTAACACTGCAGTTTCTCTTTTATCTAACTTTGTTTTTCAGATATGTCTGGAGCTGAGTCTTCCAGAGCTGCAGGGAAGAGACGGAAAGGGCCAGTTCCAAGGCCAAGGGGAGAGCCAGGCTCTCCGGTTCAGTTTCAGAGGGACGAGCGCACCATTAGCTACGCCGATGTGGAGAGGGTGCCGAGCATTAGGCCTAGGAGGATTAGGGAGCATACCTTGCTTAGTTTTGATCTAGGGACATTTGAGAGTCAGAGACTAGATAGGTTTATATCTTTAGAGCTCCTTCACCATAGGAATATAGATTGGGAGTTGCTAGATCAGTTGGGTCAGAGAGACAGGATAGAGAGACTTCTAGGGCCACGGTGGACTACCGTTCTAGCTTGTGACTGGCCTCAGTACAAGGAGCTGGCCCTAGAGTTCCATTCGACTTTTATGTATGATGACTCTGAGTTCGATTCGATGGATGCAGTTTCTTTTGCTATAGGGAGACGAGTTTATGAGATGTCCATTCCACAGTTCGCTGTGGCTACTGGATTCTATACTGAGGAGGAGGTGATGGCACCTAGGTTTGCTACTTGTCTTAGAGGCGCCTCTAAGAAAAGTAGAGAGTGTTGTTTATCTGAGGCAGATCTTAGCGACTTCTGGGCGACTATAGCAGATTCACCATTTTCCACCAGCATGGTGGAATCTGAGATTCGGGATCCAGTTCTGAGATACATTCATAGAATTTTAGCTTGCACGGTGATTGGCAGGTATTCAGGAGAGGAGAAGGTGAACTGGATGGATTTGTTTTGTTTGTATTGCATGGTGAGGGGCAGGGAGGCCAATGTGGCGTGTGTGATGGCGCAGTCGTTTGCTCGAGGTAGGCGAGGAGGTGGTAGGGCGAGGCTGGACATGGGACCGTATATATATAGGATTGCTGAGTTTTTGGGAGTCTTTGATCGATACAGACTGGATTTGATGACGGTGGGACCGGTCACTACACAGATCACGTTGAGGGATTTGCGCCGGGCAGGTATTTGTGAGTTGGATGATCCTCCTAGGTGGGCAGCTCATGTTGAGGGACCACAGGTGATGCCACCACCAGGTTCTGCGGCAGCTGACGTTGTGAGGGGTTCAGTTCCCACCCATCGTCAGCGACCTATATTTCGGAGGGATCAGCCGCCCAGGCAGTATCCACTTAGGGAGCCCATTCCTGATCCTCTTACTTTAGAGTCTCTGTGTGCCAGGATTGATGGTTATCATGAGCAGCACAGAGAGTGGTTTTTGGCAGGACAGAGGAGACAGGAGGACGCGATGCGTTATTTGATGACTTCCCTGCACATCGAGATCCCTGAGTTCTACAGAGCACCTGATCAGCAGGATGAGCCAGGAGGAGATGCTGCAGATGACTAGTGTGGGGATGTCTATGGGTTTTTTATTTTGGATATGTATTGTCATGATCATCTTGTACATGTGATATTTTGCATCCGTGGTTGTATTTGGACATGATCTTGGTTATGATATTATTATCTCTTGGATGTATTGATGGTTGCTTGATCTTTGTTTTGTCCAGATCTTATTGTTTGTGTATGGCATGCGAAGCAAATTGTAGCTTGTGGAGATTATTGGAAAGACTGGCACTTGACAGTCTTCTTTACAAGACTGGCACTCGACAGTCTTCTTTTGTAACCAACTAAGTCATTTTTATTCATTTATTTCTTTTTGTTTTCTCTTTTCTCTACATTGAGGACAATGTCCAGTTTAAGTGTGGGGATGAGTACTTGTTTTAATTTTGTTTGGTTAGTGTAATCGAGTCGAATTTTTTTTTTTTTTTTTAATTTTTATTTATTGTGTATTTTACATCTTTAGCTTAGATCTTTCTTGTTCCTGGTTAAGTTGGTTGCAAAAGCGTGATGGGAAATGATAAGAAAGTTTGGTTTCATGGGATCCTTCATAGTTAACCGGTTGGTTTGGGTTATATGTTTTGGTTATGGGATGTGTAAGTAGGCTCAACTGATTCTAACTGTCCTTTAAGATTGGTATAATTGAACTTAAATACATGATTTTTATGGGAAACATCTTGGGGGTTTGGAATTGATGAAACTGATTTCTAGCTAGAAATGAATCTTTGCATAATAACAAATGAGAGTTTTGAAAATCTGATTTTTGCATTGGCACATAAGTACTCTTTTTATGAGAATAAATCCGAGTCTTATGGCGCTTCCATTTCACCAAATAAGCTGAGTAAAAAGAAAAAAAAATGAAATAAAAGAAATTGGATAAAAAACTTATGTGTCACACGCCGGGTTGCAGCCTGGTTGAAACACCACTAAGTTAAATTCAATGGATTGAAAAATAAAAGAAAAATGCTCACGCTTTCATCTGCTTCCATTATAAAAATCTGATTTGATAAATTTCTTGTTTGTTTATATGTAAGAATGACTTGAAAGCCAGAATCCAGGATTGAGTTGATTTTAAATTTCCTAAGTGTGGGTCTAATGAAATGAAATGTAGAACATAAACATAATGGACCATAACTAAGGGACTGGGAAAATCAGTATGGGTTTAGTAGGATAACAATACTTGCAATCTTTTCCATGGCATTTAATTTTGAATCAATGATTTAATTGTGTGGAAACCGTTTTACCTCGCTGTGATCCCAGATTTTTGCATAAGCCTTTTTCAGGGACGAAAAAGAGATAAGTGTGGGGATGTGATGTGTTGTAAAACACATCTGTTTTTCTAGTTATTTTTAATTCGTTTTGTACAGTTTTAGTCAATTTTAGAGTCGATAGATGCTGGTTCTTCACATTTCTATAATTTAATGTTCGCAGGTTATAAACACATTATTTTGGCATAAAAGATCAAGAAAACGAGTGTCCGGGTGAACGAGAACAATTACACGAACAAAGAAAACAAGAATTCTGGATTCTCAACTCCTCGCGCTACGCGAGGACCAAATGAAACCCTGTCGCGCTACGCGACAGGTGGAAATGACAGTTTTACCCCTCACTTAATGATGCCGGTTGACCCGACTATTTTGTCGGGTAGTGGAACCCGTCGCGCTACGCGACGGGCAAGGAGGTACATGTCGCGCTACGCGACAGGGTTAAAATCTCAGAAAATCAAGTTTATGATTTGGAAAACGGCTGAAGGCGCACATATTCGGTTTTGGGACGATCAGAGACGACATTGGAGGCGACCAAAGAGTTCTGGAAGGCAAGTGAGGCAAGATCCATCATCGGGAGGCCCTAGGATTGCAAATCGAAGGGTGTAATCGCGATCGGTTCTTATTCTTGTTTTGTTTTCCATTCGTATGATGTTTTACTATGGTTTATACATTAGATCTTTCTGGTTATTCATGATTACTATTGGCTAGACCTTTTAAACTACCTAGGGTTTTATAACTATGCATGTTTGATTGTAATACCGATTGATTGTGGAACAAGTTTGGATTTTTAATGGTTTACGATTTGGTTTTGAATTCTTGGATGTGGATGAATGTTTATGATGTTTGAGATCTGATTATTATGTCCTCGTATGCTTTGGCGAATGTCTTTCGTGTAATGAGCGTATGTTAGGTCATTTACTTGGTGTTCTTGATTTGTGGATGTGTTACTAGACGTAGTAATTCATAGGAATAATAATTGGATCATAAATGATTTAAATGTTTAACCAAAGTCAATAACTGTGAAGTGAGAATTTGTTAACATATCTTGCATGTTTGAATGCTAGTTAAAGTCTTTGTGAAAAGACTAAGATTAGGTTATTGAAACATAGTATTGTATGTTAAGTTCAAGATGGATTTCCTTATTGTCCTTTACATGTGATGTGTTGAAACTATTATTACCGTGAGGAATATGGTTTTTAGGACATACCATTAATGGTTGGTTAACTTGTGAGAGTAATTAACATAAATCGGTGTTTAAAATACTTGTAGGCATTTTAGTTGAAATCTTTATAAAGGGTTAAAGAATCTCTAATCTGTTAATGAGTTAATATTCAAAGATCCTGGTTCCCTGACTAGTTCCATAATCAATCTAAACATTTCAAACATGTATAAAGTAAACCCTAGGTAGTCATTTCATCATTCGTGAATTTTAGTTGTATTTGCTCCTATTTAAGTCTTGATTTGATTGTTCTAAATTGTTAATTTTATTTTAAGTAGTTAATCACAAAACCCCCCTTTCAAACAATTGAATTAATTTAAGTTCTTTGTATAGATAAGTCATTGAGTCTAGTTATTACAGTCTGTAGAAGTCTGTGGGTTCGATATCCGGACTTACTTTTGTCTTGCTACATACGATAGGTACACTTGCCTGTTGGTAGCTTAGGTTTTAGAGAGTCTAGAGTATTACTTAGTGTCTAGGATAGTTTTGATTTTTATTAGTTTTTAATTAAGCTACTTTACACACATCAGAGTTTATCATTTCTTCAAAACTTTTATTAATTTTGTACACTTTATTGTTGTTATAGTAAGCCTTTTGGGCTAATTACTTTTCTTTCTAGATTATGATGAAACTTATGTTCTTGTGATGATGATTATATGAATTGGTTAAAATGATTTATGTCAAGATACACAATGAAGTTATGATTTTATTCCAATGAAGTTGTAGACTTGTGTAGATTGATTAGTGTTCAAGAACGATGAATTTTTAATCATAATATGTTGGAAAACTATGATGAAAGCACTTGTTTATAATCTGATGAACTTGTTTTTAAGTTATGCCATGAGATTAAGAATAAAAATTAGTTTCTTGAATTATATGAAATTTGCACAAATATACTTTCTTTCACTAGAGTTTGGAAAAACCATGGTGATGTTATTATTTGTTGAATGTGATTAATATGTAAGTTAGGAATTTATGTCCAAAATGACCACATTTTCATAATTATGTTCATAGATTGTGAATTGGAAGTAATTTTTATTTTGTTGACTTTGTGCAATTTAGGGTGACTAGTGTGTATTAGTCTTATTAGTTTTCCTTAAATTGTGAAAATAGGATTCTTGATGGATGAATAATTTTTGGATAAATTTTGAAATAGACTTTGACTTTGGACTTAATAGATTAATCTAAAGTGATTAGAATGTGTGTATCATTTTAATTTTCCAAGGATTATAAGATTAGATATCTTTTACCGGAATCTAGTCAACATTGGTTTTATCAATTCATGTTAATCTCATCAGTAGACTAAATGGATTCATAATCTGGGCAATTTCTTTTGACTTTAAATCATTTTCAAAAAAGTTAATTAAATTATAGTTTAAAAATTGCAAACCCAAATTTCTTTTGTTTATGGCTAAATATTGACCAAGGTTTAGAATCGAGAGCTATCGTGTCCACGGATTGATATCTGGTTCTTACCATAAGCTATATTACTATACGATAGGTACACTTGCGTATTGTTTGTTATTTAGTTCTTAGTAAAAACCATTTTAAAACTAAAATATGTAAGAAAAATCCATTAGATAAAATATATAGTTTTGCGCACACCAAGTTTTTGGCGTCGTTGCTAGGGACACAGTTATTTCGAGAAAGACTAGAGTTGAAGATTTAGCTTTCGTTGATAGTTTGATAAGTGTGTATATTTTTTTTTACATTCTACTTGTTTGGTTCTTAGTTTTTAGTTTTTAATGTTTATTTTGCATTTTTTTATTTAACATGTTGGATTTGGTAATTCATATATGCCTTGGGTGTGTATGTCCTCAACTCCTGTGCCAGATATTGTCGAGCCTAGATCGACACCGAAGACGTATTTTCAGCAAAGGTTGCGGGAGCGGTCTCGTATTGTAGCGAATACCATCGAAAGAGACGTGGAGACCAACAACATCTTCGTGACGGGAGATACGACCATGGGAAGGATCACGGGGATCCTAATCTCCATATCGCGGGATTTCATGAGATTTGTGCCAAATTCAAGATCAATGGCGTGTCTGATGATGCCATTCGTCTTCGGTTATTTCCATTCACTCTACGTGATCGAGCCAAGGCATGGCTGATTTCCCTTCCCTCAGGTTGTATTACCACTTGGAACTAGATGTCTGAAAAATTCTTTGAAAAATACTTTACTCCTAAGAAAACTGCAAAGCTGAGAGCTCGGATTCTTTCATTAATTCCAACAGGATGATAGAGAGACGTTTTATGAAGGCATAGGAGAGGTTTAAAGATCTGATGAGAAAGGTCCCATATCACAGTTTTGACTTATGAGGCAATGTGAGACATGCTACAATGGTCTGGATGTCAGAAGACGACAGTGGCTTGACAGTTATGCGGGTGGAGACTTTGGAGCAAAGAGACCGCGAGAGTCATTTGAATTGCTCGAGAAAGCAGCTAGGAAGAGCTATTCTCAACAGGCCCCAAGAGCCAAGGCACCCAAACAGGTTGTTCATCAGGTTGATTCCTATACTGCTTTGACTGCACAGTTGTAGGCCCTTTTTAACAAAATTGAGCATATGTCTATGAACAAAATCCAATCTTCTTCTGACATATATGGGGGAGCACATCATAGTGGAGAGTGTTCGATCAGGGATAAGCCCGTTCACGAGCAGGTTAACTACATGGGCAACCAAGTTCATTCTCAAAATAATCCCTGCAGTAACATAGTTGGAGGAATCACCCAAATTTCAGTTGGAAGTCTTGTACCGCAAACCAGCAACCACCCGGATTCAATAAGCGTCCCCCATTTCAAATTCAGAATCAAGATGAGTCCTCTTCGATTCGTCCTCCACAAAACCGCTTCCAAAATCAAGGTTCTAGCAGCGGGTCATAGCATGCTTCTGAAAAAACGATCAAATTTGGAGGAAATGGTTGTACGGTTGCTAGCTAACTCTGATAGCCAAAGTCACTTGGCTCAGAAGCAAAATCAGTATATGGAGGGCCGCTTCCGTATGCATGAGACAGAGTTGAGGAATTAAAAAACATCGATGCAAGCCATCGGGAATCAGGTGGGGAAAATTGCCAAAGTTGCTATCTGAAAGGCAACAAGGAGGCCTCTTGAGCAACACTGAGCCAAATCCTAATGCTCATATTAAGGCCATCATATTGAGGAGTGGTAAATCCACACCGGTTATTGAGGAGGTTACGACTGAGACTCATGTTGAGGTGCATTCCAGGACAAACCCAACAAGTACAACACATGCAAAGGAGCCAGTCAAAATTACACTCCTCCTATTCCATATCCCAGCAGACTGAGGAAGCAAAAATTGAAGGAGCATTATGGCAAATTTCTGAATTGTTCAAGCAGTTACACATAAATCTGTTATTTGTTGAGGCACTTGCTCAAATGCCCAAGGATGCCTAGTTTTTGAAGGACATCCTCACCAAAAAGAAGAAGTTGGAGGAGTTATATCATGTCACATTGAGTGAGGAGTGTTCTTCCATCCTTCAAAAACAAACTTCCCTAAAAGATGAATGATCCAGGGAGCTTCACTTTCCCATGTTTGATTGGAAGTTTGTCAGTCAGCAATGCATTGGCTGACTTAGTTGCAAGCATCAATCTGATGCCTTATGCTGGGTTTGAGAAGCTAGGCATTGAGGAACTTAAGCCAACCCGAAAGCGCATTCAGCTTGGTTACGATTCATAGATTTGTGTTTCCTGTTGACTTTGCGATCCTTGATATGTATGATGATAAGAATGTACCTCTCATTCTTGGTCGTCCACTCCTAGCCACTGAGCTCTCATTGATGTTTTCTCAGGCAAATTGCCCCTTAGAATTTATGATGAGGAGGTGACCTTTGATATTGGAAGGTCAATGAGGCATCCACACAGTCAGCATGACCCACTCTACTTCATTGATGATGTTGTTGATTCATGTATGAGTGATCCATCACATGATGGAGTGTTGTAGAGATGTTTGACACCCAGTTGTTAGGAGGGGAGGATGTAGACCTAGTATCTGAGGGTCGATTTGAGGAGGAGATGGTGGCATTTCTAAGCCACAAGCCTTCCCTTAGGATGAAGTGTTTGAAGTCATGAATCGCAAGGGTGACCCTAAAACATTACCTTATGTTGAAGACCCACCATCTGTTGAGCTCAAGGAGCTTCTAGGTTATTTGGAGTATGATTTCTTGGATGGTGAGTCTTGGTTGCCCGTTTTATCTCAGTTGTGTTGTCGAGTGGAGAGAAGGCAAAGTTGCATGAGGTTCTGAAGATGCATAAGAAGGCGATTGCTTGGAAGATCATGGATATAAAGGGGATCAAACCATTCTTTTGTACCCAGAAGATCTTGATGGAAGAGGATTTTAACCTGTATTTCAACATCAGAGACGTCTTAATCCCAATATGCAAAACGTTGTGAAGGAGGTTATCAAGTTACTTGAGGTAGGTATGATTTATCCTATTTTTGTTCCTGTTGGGTGAGTCTGGTGTAGGCTGTCCCAAAGAAGGGTAGGATGACAATGATTACCAATGAGAGAAATAAGTTGATTCTTACTCGTAATGTTATTGGATGGAGAGTTTGCATCGATTATCGCAAACTAAACGATGCCACCAGAAAAGACCATTTCCCCTTTTTATTTATTGATTAGATATTGGAGAGATTGTCAGGCAAAATGTTCTATTGCTTCTTGGATGGTTTTTCTGGTGTAACATCTGTACAGTAACCACGTGTACAGACGATACTTGTAATACTAAATTGTAATTATAGGTTTGTTTCTAAATACATTATGTTTATAATGTTTAAATAGGTTCAACAGTTGTACACACTATAGTTAAGACATGAGATTCCTCTCAGTAACGAGGAAATCTGATGTTTGACAACATAATTCGTAAGTAACAAAACCCAAAATAACCCAATTTTGAAACGTAAACATTGTGAGGAAACAAATTCAAAACAATAAGTGATAACATTAGGAAATATTAAATTAACAGTGTATTCGTGAGAATGACGATTCGCGCGGATATATCTGTGGATTTAATATTTTAAATGATATCTTATAATTAGAAAACCAAAGCGGAATGTGAAATAAATCGTCGTGTTCGTATGGGTGACAATTCGTATGAATATGCGAGAAGGTTTTACGTTCTGACGTAACAGTTTAAATAGACGATTTCGAAAATAGATTAATAATAATATTTCCCGTAAAATATTTACTAGGAATTACCACCTAAAAGATAAAATAAAACCATTTTTATTAAAACGTAATATATACTTAATATTTGTAACGTAATGCCTATTTAAAAGTGGGATTAAACTTGATACGTTTATTTGTTTGTTTGTATTTGTAACGTGACGCGTAAACGCGAAACCGAACGAACCCAAATACGCGGGAAACCACTCCGGTATTTAATCCATGAAAACCCTCATTAATTCCCCAACTACCAGATTTACACCCCCTCTCTCATTAGCTCCATGGGCATCACTCTAGCTTCAGAGAATGCAGCACTTATCTCATCAATGAACTACCAAGCTTCAAGATCTCAGACTGTTCCATATGAGACTGCTTTTCTCTCATCCGGGCAAGCTCACTCCGAGCCCAAAGTTAGGGCGAAAAGTGAGGAGAACCTGCTACTGTTCAAAGGTTACATGAACAGTTACAATGCATTTATTGCAGGTGAGATGAAAACAAACCTTGCCCCTACCCCAAAAAGAGGTAGAGAGGCTGCTTTAGAAGAGACTCCCGACACAACATATTTATTATTATTTTACATATTGTATTTTTACCATCTAATGACATAAAATTATTAGAAATTTAAGATCAATCATAAATAATAATTAAATGTAGTTAAATTATGATTATAAAAATTAATTGAATAAATGAATATGATATTTGAAAACTTTGATAATTAAAATTATTAATCAAAAACAGAAAGTTTTGACATGATTGTATTTTCATTAACTTTTAAAGAAAATTTGATTTAATTCATTTACATAAAATTATAGTTTGACTTAATTATATTATTAAATGAAATTAACTTTTAAAATGTCAAGAATTAATATAATGTTGACAGGTGACACATATGACGTGGATCACCTATAATGACGCAATGTGTCTAGTTGTTACTCTTTTATTAGGCAGTATAGATTTTGCAGTTAAACATATACTTTTTATTAAAATCTGTCAAACAAAATACCATAAACCAAACATGACCTGCATAACCTGGAGATAGCCTTGAACAAATCGGTTTCTATCCTTGGTGGCTCTAACTCAAAACATGTCTCAGTTTGGATCAACAAAAGTCAAACTGGCTTATGTTGTAACCAGTTTGGGTTTTGGACGGAATTGTTAAGTTACTTTTGATTTCAGTATTTGACCAGCTTGGTTCAGGTTTAACTAAAGGTGGCCAAATCGGGTTTTTTCAAGAACCGGAACCGGTTCCAAACAGGTTCCGTACCCTGTTCCACTCCCAAAAAAAACCCTATTCGGTGTACCCGGTTAGGGTAGGGTCCTGTTCCTGTTTAAGAACCGGTTCCAGATTTTCTTTTTTTAAGTCCGTTGACCGTTGTGCCTTATTCGTTTGTACAAACAAAAAATTAGTTAATTTGAATTGTTTTTTGTATTAAAAGTCGTGAATTGTTTAAAACTAACAAACATTAAAAACAGACATAAATTCATTAATTATTTTAAGTAGTTTACAAAAAAAAAAGTTACAAACAACTAATAAAACAAAAAAAAGTTACAAACAACTAATAAAACATTGAAATCAAAGATTTGTGTCGTTTTGTTGCGAACGACCGATTTTAGCTTCAAATGCGAGTTCTTCGTTGGATTGGCTGGGTGATAGGCCTTCTTCAGCTTCTTCGTCATGTACTTTTACTTCAAGGGATGGTTCATCTTCGAGGGTTGTTTGATTTTGAATACGATAGATCGAGTCCAAATGATCCTTTAAGCAAATGCACATCTCTACCGACTCGGGAGCAAGTTTTGTTCTTCTTAACGACAAGACCCTGCCAGTAAGAGAAAAGGCAGATTTCGAAGCTACCGTGGAAGCTTAGATAGTTAGTAAATCACGGGCATGGCGGCAAGAATCGGAAACTCGGATTCCATTGCTTTCCACCAAGCCAAAATATTAAAATTGCGATATGACTCAGCCTTCATATCAGATGAGTAATCCGTACCACTATACCATCCGAGTTTGCTTGAAGGGGTATTACCCCTTTGTCGTTTAGCCGTGATGTTTCGAACGGTGTTCAATAGGCTAACCATCAGATCTCATGCTCGATAAGCACTCGAACTTGACGTGCCACCAGGGGTGGGCATGTGTATGTTGGAACCATATTTAATCAAATAAAAGTCATACATATATTTTAAATAACTAGTAAAAACATTTTTTTGCTTCACTTGAAAAGTTTGTGTCAATATCGTGTAGGTATAGACCGTCATAAATTTCGTTTATCATACATTCGACCCCGGTAACCTAAATATTGGTTTAAAGCGACGAAGCAAGTAAAAACGGGTAGTAATTTAAGAAAATACTTTTGTAATTTTGCCCGCATTGGAGATATCATGTTAAAAAACATTTTATTTTTATTTTCAAAATTTTTAAGATTTGAGACCATTAAAAATAACTCCGAAAAAACTAAGGAACTAGTCGGATAATAAGTCCCCGATAATTTAGTAGTTGAGGATTTAAAAACTTTCAAGAAATTCATATAGTAATTGGATATTATCCCAAGAGCTATCCAAAAACACGTCGGGCCAACCATTGTCGACAAGACTATTATGAAACACTTGCAAAGTATCTTTTTGTCGTAAATCACTTTCAAGTATTAGGAAAGTGGAATTCCATCTATGAGATACATCCCAATTTGCACCCAAAGCAATCATTCCCATATCTTTACAAAACTTCTTATATGTCATGTCGTTTCCTACTCTTCTAAAAACATCATGTAGCATTTGTCTACAACCGTTTGTAATGTTGTAACATCTTCAGTGGCAAGGACGTCTTGCACAATTAAATTTATTATATGTGCAACACATCTTGAGACCATTACAAATCGGCAAATATTTTAGTTTTAATTTATCAACCGCCGTCGTATTGTTTGAAGCGTTATCAAATGTCATTGAAAATATTTTTATTTTCTAACTTAAACGACCTTATTACATAATCTAAAATTTGAAATAAAAGGTCACCTGTATGTGGATACGGAAAAAGTTAAAAAGCAATGGTGTTTTTCATCATTACCCACGATGACGGTTCTACAATAATGTCTAAGAGTTTGTCGACTTATGTGGGTATAGCGTGGTTGAAGCGTCTCCCGAATCATGTTTGTCAACTGAGGGTTGTCGAAGTGGCTAAATGGCAACGCCTCTTGAATCACGAACTTCGTCATTCGATCCCGAACCCGGTCGAGTTCATGATTAAATATTCCAACTTGAACATCCATTTGCGTTTGTTGGGACTTGGGATCCTTTTTCAACGCCTTGCAAAAAGGTTTGTTGATGTGTTTCTTCAAATTCGAATTTGATTCTTTCCCTAAATATATTCCACAAAAGTTACAACGAGCTTTTAGAGACCCATTACTAAGCTCGACCAAATCCCAATTGCACCAAATTTCCGGGTTCCGATTGTGTTCAATAACACGAACAAATGTCGGTTCCGTGTTGGAACCTTGACCGACCGACGATTGTGAAGCATCCATGATAACAAAAAGAAATGTATAAGAGTATTGAGAGTTGGAAACAAGAAAGCGAAAACCAAAACGAGAGCAAGAGACTAAACAAGCGCGTATAAAGAGCGTATTTTGCTTTTTTTTTGCGTTCAGGATTGCGTTTTGAGTTGTGTGATCACTCCATACCATCCAATACCTATTTATACTAGTTGAGGGTGTCAAAAACAGCTAGAAACGAGCTCCAAACGGTCAAAAAACGGCTAGTTTTCAATCTCCAACGTTCAGACCTCGTCTAACGGCTATAACCGGGTACAAACCGGTTCCAAACGGGTCCGGGTCCGGGTACTAACCGATCGATTGGGGAACCTAGGAACCGGTTACTAACTTTCGGGTACAAACCGGTTCTTGTCTTTACCGGGTAGAAACCGGTTTGGTTGGCCACCTCTAGGTTAAACCAGTCCCATAATAGTTTATAAAAGACATGTTACATAATGATTACAAAGATATGGTCTGGGTTCAGCCTCAATTGGTTCTAGTTAGATTACATGTTCCTGTTCGATGAATTTACTGGTATTTTTTATACCTTTGCCTGGACTCTGGAGTCGAGAGAGGGACTCGGGGTTGACTGGGCTGGGCTAAGTCCAACAAATTGCAACCTGAGCAGGCCCATACCTAAAAATCGGTGTGTAGAAACTTCTATAATTTGGAAATTACTATAGGGTGTTAAAAACCATGAAAAATGAATATTACCTTTTTTTTTATAGTTTCACACTTTGACACGTAAAGAACCAAAAATAATATTATTTTATTAAGTTTCACACTTTTGACACAAGAAGAAAAAGTGTGTGGATTTAGGGTTCAGGGTTTAAGGTTTAGTTTGTAATAAGAGATTTAATTTTGTTATGTAACTTATACTTCTGCAAATGAAATATAATACATGTTCCTGAGAGTGTACTATGATATCTTTTTGAGTTTCACACTTTTACACAAGAAAGAAAAAAAAATAATATCTTTTTGAGTTTAACATTTTTGACACAAGAAGAAAAAAATGTGTGGATTTAGGGTTTAGTTTGTAATGAGAGATTTAATTATGCTATGTAACTTATGCTTCTGCAAATGATATATAATATTCGTTATCCGGAGTGTACTGTAATAACTCACCGCAACGCACGGGAGATAAGCCTATTTATTGTTAAAACAGTTATGAATAAACAGGTTCCACTGAAGAAAGATCTGGTGTAATGGTTCGTATGGCAGAAACCACAAATATGATTTGAACTTTGAACCGAACTGACAAATCTAGAATGTTGAAACCGTCAAACTGGTTGACCACAATTGTTTCACGTCGGCCCAAATATCAAACTGACCAAATTATTAACATTTTATAATCCAAGTAAAAAAGGTTTTGATGCATATTGAACTGAGTTAGTGATTCATTAACTCAGTTTAATATGCAATAAGACCTTTTTTTTTTTTTAAGAGCTAAAATCTAACCAAGTCCAACTGAAATAGAGGTGGGCAAAAAAAACCCGAAACCAGAATTACCATAACCGGTTCCATCTTTACCATGCCAAAACCCCGGAATCAACCAAAACCCTTAAAACCGGTCAAAACCCGAACCTAACCGAACCGGTTTCTAATTTTGTTAACCAAAATCAGAACCGGTTTGAAAAAAAAACCGGTTTGTGCACCTCTAAAACAGAGTAAAAAATAATTCAAAACTGGGCTCAACCAAAACACAGCCAAATTAAGCTGAACAGCTTGAACTTAAGCTTTTAACTCAATTTAAGATTCAAGGTAGGCCAAGTTGGCTTGATTTAAACCAACTCGAGCTAAAGCTGGTCGTGACTCGACTCGGGGTCACCTCGGTCTCTTGAACAACGTTACAAATAATCAAAACATTGAGTGTGATTTAAGTTCACAATAATTCATAATAGAAGTCGTAACTGGCGGTTGTAACGTGTTTGCAAAAAGAAATTTGGCGTTTTCGTTATTGGTGAGAAGAAACTATTTACTTCGTTTAAAATTGAATAAAAATCTTGAAAATTAGATTATAATAATGTTATCTTACTAATTTTATAATATTATTAAGCTATCATAAACCTAGACACTAGACACTAGACATGCAACGCTATAAATTCCAATACTAAAATAATAAACTAAAGTAAATGACAGTTTTCGACTCCAATTAGAGGTGGCTAACGTACCCGGAGCTGGAACCGGAACCGAGGAACCGAACCGAACCGGTACCGGTCGTACCTGAACCGGTAGGTACGGGGCAGTTCCGGGTTTTCAGAGAAGTTGGAACCGGAACCGGTTTCCACCCTTAAACCGGTCAAACCGGAACCGGCAAAAAACCGGTTGGAATCGGTTCTTAACTTTGTTGACTGGAACCGGAACTGGAACCGATTACGGTTCCAAAAAAACCCTGGTTTGGCCACCTCTAACACCAATCATAGCTATTTTAAGAGGTTTGGCCTCAGACCTCTCTTTTGGTTCTGTTATAATAGTTATGGTTGGAGGGCAAAAGCATTAATTTTTTAATCACGGCGACTGGATTGATAAAAGATTATAATTTTGGTTTAAATAGTTAAAATACTTAAATCATATGGGCAAAACCGTAATTTACTTTAGTTATAAAATATTCAAGAAACACAAACCTATATATAAACGATTCAACATCTTAAAAATCAAATTATAATAATATTATTATACCAATATTATAATAATCTTATAATAATAATAATAATAATAATATAATAGTATTATATTATTGTAATATTTTATTGCTATTTTAATTATACTATATTATAATATTATATTTTAATGATATTATAGTTTAAAACAACTAACGATTTTAGCCCCCAACCATAACTATTTTAACGGAATTACAAAAGTCAAGAGAATGTTGAAAGCCAAAATCGTGAGAATAGTAATAGTTGAGGGCAAAAAATGTTAGTTACTTAAATCACATGAGCAAAAATTCTCTTTTGAGGTTAAATAATTAAAACACTTACATCATAAGAACGTGCACAGCGGTCATCCCGCTCCCCCAGCGGCCATCCAATTTTTGGTAGGGCTAGGCGGGAACACCGCCCCCAACCCTGGTGGGTCTCCTCTTTCGCCCAAAGAAGTCCCCGCTCCCCGTTTTCTCCTCTCGATTGTGATTGTTGAAGAAGATTTTTCTGTGTGGATGTGGTGACGATGTGTCATAATGGAGAATGTTTTTTCACTGGGGTAACCAATGTGAAGTTTTAATTTTCCAATAAGGTGATAATGTGATTGAAAATTTATGTGAGGAACGATTTTAGTGGGGTGACCACTATAGATAGTCTAAGATAGGTCTGTAAACGAATTGAACGAACACGAACATATTAACGAACATGAATTTTGTGTTCGTGTTCGTTTATTAAGAAAATGAATATGTTCGTGTTCGTTCATTAATAAATTAAACGAACTGTTCATGAACATAAATGAACACAAACGAACAAACATAAATGGACATATTTTTATCACAATTGAACAATCATAAACGAACATGAACACTATTGAACAAACATAAATGAACACAATTGAACAAGTATAAACAAGCACAAACGACAAGTCTCTTAAATGTAAATACATATTATTCGTAAATTAGTCAGTTAACGGAACAAAAACTAACATTACATAGTTAACGAACATAAACGAGCACAAATAAAGGAACGTAAATAAACGAATATAACCGAACTGTTCATGAACATAAATAAACGAACACAAATTTTCTGTTCGTGTTCGTTCATTTATTAAATAAACGAACATAAACGAACTTATTACCAAACAGTTCATGAACTGTTCGGTTCGTTTACAGGCCTAGTCTAAGAGGTCAGAATTGTAATTTACTCTTATACACTATTTAGTATTTATTCCCAAATGGCATTAAAGTGGTAAGATAATATACTACTTAATAAGTGATTCAAGACTCAAATCTTGAGTGCAAGTGTGATGATTTTAAAAGTTGAAGAGAGTAGAATATAGAATGCGTGTTCTTCACTATAAGAAAAGTTATTTAGATGTTTACTATCTTACTTAATAATATAATAAACAAAAATTTTTATTAGACACTTGGCACATTCTAAGCCTATCTTGACACTTGTCAATTTTTTATACTATCACTTAATTATCTTTAATTAAATAATTATATCATCTTTCATATTAAATGATTATAGTAATAATAACTAATAATGATATTATTTGTTTTTGACAAATTAAAAGTTTTTGATAAATTGAAAATCAAATCATTTAATTCAAAAACATACTTTAAAACGTTTATATATTATAACTTTTTTCGAACAATCAAAATTAAAAAACAGCGAAATATATTAAATCGTTATTATAAAAAATACAAATTTTATAAAATACAAGTTTTTTTAAATATAACTACTTTTCAATAAAGTGAAATATAAATCAAAATTAATAAAAAATGCTAATAAGAAATACATTTTTTATCTTGTATGTTTAATGATAATTTCAAATTAGATTTTTGTTTAATTTGAAATAGTTAGTTTTTGATAAAAATTTAACTTAAAGTTTTAAAGGTAATTATTTCAAATATCTCAACAATTACAAATTAAGAAGGTTTGATGTTATTCTTATTGTTATTAAATTTGTAATTATTGTTTTATTACTTAAAGTAATTTTTAATACATAATTTATTTATTTTATATCAATATATCTTTTATCAATATTTTATTTTTTTAATATTAAAAAGATATAACTAATATTATTATTTTAATTAAGTAAATTTATAAAGACATAATCAAAAAATTACATAATATTTATTTGCAAACCCGTGTAATACACAGGTCTATAACCTAGTTATCAATAAAGGAAACATTTTCTATAAAATTTAAACACCATCTGACCATCACCATCGTAGGTTTTTTTTCTTTTAAAAGGGATGTAAATGAAATATATATATATATATATATATATATATATATATATATTATCACCTGTTCATCATACTTTTAAAACCATAGGATTTTTTTTGCACATCATTTTTTAAAAAATTTCAGTGTTTTGAAAAATGATTTTCGAAAGATATCATTTTTCTTAAACGCTTTTTTACTTGTTTTTTATCAACGAATGGTTTTAAAGAAGATGTTAGACAACAAGATGTTTAAATAAATTATTTTAAAATGGACGTTAAAAAAATAGAACGGTTTTGAAAATGTTGCTTAAAAGGTCGTTTAAATAAACAAAAAATTTTATAAAAATAAGAGTAAAAATGGACGTTTTATAAAACGTTTAAAATAGAAAATGAATGGTTATAAATAAAATATTTACAAAACAAACACCCTAAAATTTAAAAATTAACATTGAAAAAACCACATACTTTTGACAATTTCGTTTAGAAAAAATCAAGAGATAGGAAGAAAAATTCATGGATGTTTCGTTTTCGAATTAGAATCGAGAAACTCAAAATTTTGTCGATTTTGTTGGAAAATCACCAAATCAAAATTCGGAATGAACTTTCATTCTCAAATTCGATTCGATTCTAAGCCTAATGTGTAATTTCGAATCGAATTTTTAATGTGTGAACTTCATAATGCGCTATTTGTTTAAGGTTTTGATTATTTGATATTTCAATTTTTAAAGCTAGCATTAATTTTATAAATAAAGTTAAAACAAATTGTTTAGGTAAATTTAAATCGAATTAACTTGAATTAGAATTTAGATATATTCAATTTTGAATTATTTTGAATTCGATTAGTTTATTCAAATTTATTTCAAAAGCGAATGCTACTCAAAATTCAAAATTATTCAATTTGAGGTATTCGAAATTTGATTCGTTAAACAACATAGAAAAATCAACATTCCTAAGAAAGAAGCAAAAAAATAAACGAACGCTATTAAGAGGTATTATCAGAAAAATTCTCAAAATACCAATAAATGGTTAAATGAAATGATACCTATATGACCAACCAATATATTAAAATGTTTATTAGTGTAGAGACGTCAATGTTTATACATATACATGTGTTTGACTATCAAATACGACCAATCTAGAAAATGTAACATGACTTACATGGGTGCCAACACCCGTGTACTTCTACAAGGCACCTGCATTTTAATCGATGTACGGGCGACGGTGCCTGTAACATGTTAGAAGCGTCATCAAACATATAACATTATTTAATTATTTTATCAAAAAGAATGGTCACCACCGACAATAAATAATTTACAACATCCGACCATACTTTACAGGCGTCAACCTGCAATTGCATGCATGTTCGATCATATATTATAGATGTCTGGACCATACTATAATATGAATTGTTAAATACATCCTTGTAAGTACAATCAATGCACGTAAAGTACGGGCAAGCTCCCATAAAGTATGTTTGAATGCGCATAAAGTAAGATCAAATGTTGGTATAAGTACGATCGGTATTCGTAAGGTAGCCTATATTTAATTAAGATCAACACATGTAGATATGGTCATATGGATATCGACGGTTGTCCACCAATGAATATTTAAGATAAACAGTAATTAGATATTTTTATTTATATGAGTATTAAAAAATAATGAAATGAATATTTAATTTTGTTTGAACATTCAAATGGTCTTTCAGAATTTTCTCATAATATTCTCTCGTTAATGAATATTTTTTAATCAGCAGTCTATGACACTTGTGTACTCTTTTTAATTTCCAAGACGTGACAAATAAAACCTTTATTATTTTAGTTTTGGACATTTACTTTTCTACACCAAACCTTTTATTTTAAGCAATTTAATAAACATCTGTTGTTTTTGTTGAAAAAGTAATTAAAATTTGGCAGTTTTTTTTTGTTAATCAGTTACATAAAAATAAAGAATAAAAAGTAGAAATCAATTTTTTTAAATAAAATTTATGAAGTAAAAAAACGAGGAACACAAATATTCCATAAGAATAAACAACTAAAAAGTCTATGTTCAAATTTGTGTGAAGCTTAAAACATTTAAATTTGTATATGATAAGCTTTTAGGGTTAATCTTGTACCGATATCAATAACATTATCTTTTTACATTATTATTTAATATTAAAAATATTTAAAAGATATGAGTAAGTAAAAGTTATACGTATATGATGTGATTTATTTATGATCTATAGATAACAAGGATAATATACGTATGCTATCACCCAAACTTTTGTCATAGCTAAAGTAGGCTTTGTTAGAAAAACAAATAACCAAATCAGTTGTGAAACCAAAGATTCTGTTATGATTTTATTATAATAAATTCTTGTGGTTAGTTTATGAGTATATAGTATAAGGATCGAATTCTATGAAAACTTAATATTAGGAAGAAAATCCTGAAACCTTATATTAGCATTTATTTATGATCTTGAAGATAAATATGTGGTTCAAATTAAACCTGAATAAAAAATTGGGTTTTGAATAAACAAATCATTTTTAATGTGGGCTAATGTGGATCACATATTTTTTTTCAAGATTCCAAATCAATAACTCACATAGGGTTTAAGGGTTTTATCTCTAAGATTGGATTTTCATATGATTCAATTCATATGTGTATATATAATCAAATTAATCGAAAAGATATTAAAATCAATTTTATACTTAGATAACCTTCTTGAATACTTCCAAAAACGGAGGTTACAGTTATATAAATCAAATTACCAAAACAGCCTTAAATCTAAAAGTATACAAAAATAAAAAAATTTAGTACTCTTTCTATTTTATAAAATTTAAAGTTATTTTAACAAATACTTTATATAAATAAATTCTTTACCTTTAGGCCACAAGGAGTGGTCTAGGTTTTCCCCACTTTTCCCCGTTGCCACATCAACGCCACATCAGCTTTCCCCACTTTTCCCCACTTTTCCCCATTTTACACGGTGTCGTCCCACTTTTCCCCACTTTTCCCCATTTTCAAATCTTATTTTTAATTAATTATTTTAACAATAAATATAATAAAATAAAAAAAGATTCATTAAATTTAAAATAAAAAAAAAGAATTCAAAAAAAAAAATACAACTAAAAAAAAACACAACAAAAAAAAAGAGTACAAAAAAAAAAGAGTACAACCTAAAAAATTAAATTAAAAACCTAGAAAGGGCAATGCCATCCCCAACGAGCAGCAATTTCTCGTTTACGATCGAGAATCAGTTGTAGCATTGGTTCTTGATAAATTGAGTGGTCTTTCATCATAAACTCTAAATCTACAGCCTTTTGTTGTTCGTCTAAAGCCTGTTGTTGTCGTCGCATTAATGCAACGCGTGCTTCTTTCTCCTCTTGCAAAACACAGAGTTTTTCAACTCGATGGCGTTCTCTTTTTTCGTTGTCCTCTTTGTTTAACGAGTTGAATTCCGCCATTTGTTGAATTAAATCGTCATTTGTGGAGGAGGACGCGGCCGATCTTTTGCCATTTCTTGTTGGCCTATCCGGTTCATAATAAATGCGTGGGCCATCACGATCAAGGTTGATGTTGATGTCTTCGTCATCATCAAGGTTGATGTCGATGTGGGGGTTCGCACTACCCATTGACTCGTTTGGCTTCGGCCTTTTTGTTGTAGATTGTGAGTCACAACCTACTGGTGGAATGTCGCACCATAAAGGGCTATAGCGGACCACATCCCACGCTTGGATGTGATCGAATCCCTTTGACTTGACCAAGGTTTTGTAGTTTTTCATGGCCGTTTTCAAAAGTTGTTCGTCCCCTTCACCGCTTTTGCGATTCATTGAACACTGTTGGTAAAAACCGTTCCATTTCTTCATGGAAGCGTTCATATCGTTCCATTTGGAATAGATTTGATCAACAGTCCTCGACCTGTCCTTCACGAGATGGTGAAAATGTTCGGTTACCTACATATAAAGAAAATAAATTTAACCATCAACCGTTACTTTTTTTGTTAACTTAAACAATGTTAAAAAATACCTTTTTATAAAAACCATCCCGTTTTTGCGCATTACCAACATCGGGATTTTCAGAAATAGTTAGCCAAGCTCTGGCCAACGCAACCTCCTCTTCATCGGACCAACGCTTGGCCGGTGCTTTCTTTCCAATTGGTTTTTTTTCCCGGTCGCCTAACCGGTTCTTGTTCTTCTTCTTCTTACGACTCGACTTGAACACTTTTATTATGTTCGCTTGAATCCGAGTCGTCTTGATTATGGTCACGATAGTCTAAACATAAAAATAAACTTATAAAAATAAACAAAAAAAAATAAAATATAAAAATAAACGTATAAAAAATACCTTGAAATGGAGATTGTTGTTGAAAATTTTGTTGATCGAATTGTTGGTAAATTTGTTGGTCTTGTTGATACGATTGCTCCCACCGGTTGAATTGTTGTTGAGTGCCCGGTGAATATTGCAAATATGGAGGCGGGTTCATTGGATCGTAGTAAAATGTTGGTTGATTCGGAGATGGCATTTGTGGATGATACCCGGGTGTGTTGAACGGGTTCATTTGAGGCGTTTGAACATTTTTTTTGTCGTGGTTTTCTAAATTTCTTGGTTGACGACCCACCACGTGATGAACCTCCTTCCATTTTAGTTGAAAATTTTATAAATTTTGGTGTATAAGTTATAGAAGATGAGAGAAAAAAGTGTGAGATTTTGGTTGGTTTTTGAGTTGTTTAAATAGAAAAAAAAATTGGTTTTTTTTTTTTTTTTTTTTTTTTAAATATAACCGTTGTTCAACGGTTATATTTTTCCCCTCCTCACTTCGGCGACAATCGGTGTGGACACCCCGAATCACCCCACCCCACTTCCGGGGGGGTGGTGTTCCCGATCGGCCCCGGCGGCCTTTCTCTTCCCCGGCTCTCTCCCGTGCTCCACTCCGAGTGACCTTATAGTTAAACATAAGATTTTCACCTTTTAGCTATAGTCTCCAATAGTTTGAAAGAAGACAACAATGTTGTACCCTTCTGGATTTGTGCATAAGCAGTTGTACAAAATAGAGGGAAACAACTTACGAGCTTCCTGAAAGTTGCCAGTGGGCTTGGGTGGATTATTTTGTGAAGCTTGACTTTTATAATTATATGGGTCAAGTTAGACGACCCATTTATGTGGGACCAAATCATCACCATCTTGACTATTGTACATTGGTCAAAGACAAGACTGACCACCAATTGCAAATTTGCAATGACTAATTTAAACCCGAAAAACCCGATTCGAAAAACCTGAATAAATCGTTATCTGACCCGATAAACACCTCTAGGGTGGGGTTTCTTTTTTTTTTTGTTTTGTTTTCACACTCAATCTCAAACTTCTTCGAGTAGTTAAATAACATAATCAACTCTATAAAAACCAGCTAAAAAAATAAATTTACCAGCAAACTAGATGTGTAATATCTTGTCAATGTAAATTGAAAATTTTGTGTATATTATTATATAGCAAGATAAGTTAATAGAAATGGGTAAACAATTATTGCAACTTAAAAAACCATATGAACATAATGGATTTCAATGGGTAAAATGATTATGATCAATAATATATTTGATGAGAAAATCACTAAAAATAATTCAAAATAAACTATTTGTTTAGTTACAACTAATTTTAGCTTGAGTGAAATTGTTTTTTTAAACGGCCCGTTTAAACCTAAACGGATTTTGTTTGAAACCCTTCTTGACCCGCACTCATCTTTACCCGCGCCTGATTTGACCCGTTATTCAACCAGCCTATTTTATCAGACATATTATGTATTTGTTAAAAGTATTAATTTTGTATATTTAGAATTTGATATGGGGACCGAGATAAATTTTGTTCAAGTGCTCTCTTTTTGTAATGGCAATGCAGGAAAGAAAAGAAATATGCATGTAAATTGTTGTATGTGAATTAGTGGGTGTTTTGGATGTGAATGTAAGTATGGATGTGACATTTCTATGTTAAAAGGCCACTATCAATGGAAATGGCTTCAAATGTTGATAAAATATGTCTTATCATGTATAACATGTCAGAGACAACGAGATTAATGCAAATATAAAACATGAAAACGACTTGTTTAACATTTGATTTGGTGATTTAAGCATGACACTTTTATGTTTTATATAGTAAAAAAAAGAGAAAATGATAAACCAAAGCCTCCTAATTTTTATTATTTTTAAAAATATATAAAATTAAATAGTGTATATTTTGTTAAACATGTCTTATCATGTATCTGTTTTGCTAGCTCTACTACAAGTGGCAAAATACTAACTTACTTGCCACTATGAGTCAAGTTTTTGTACTAGACATGACTACTCACTCGCTTCGATTAAAACCGTCACCAACAGTGGAGTGATACACCTAAATCGCCACCGCTAGTGGCATTTTCATTTGAGAGATATTCTTTTGCCCCTATCAAATAAAATAGAGGGAGAGTCTTTCTCCAAAGAGAATCAAAACAATTTTTGGGCAAGACAAGAAAATGACTCACCCTTTGACACCAAGGGATAAGAGCGGATTGCTGACGATGACTTGGTGAAGGGAATCTATGAGAGAAGGTTCTCGATGAACCGGGTCTCTACACCCCTTGTGATTAAATTTTTAATATAAGCACCATTTTAAGAAAAATTCAAGTATAGGCCAAAACTTATTTGTTACTTAGTTGTTAGCTTCCTCTTGTTATAGGATCAGACATATATCTCAGAACGTCAAATTCTATGGACGATTAGAATTTCATATTAGGTATCATCGTTACAAGCTGTTAAAGACAATATAATAATAATAACGATATGAGACGGTTAATTATGGTAGACGTGCTCAAACCAGCTAACCGGTTCAAAACCGGTTTTGGTATAACCGAATCGGTTAACGGTCAAAGGCTAGTAACCGGTTTTTACCAATAACCGATTCGGTTAATAAACGGTTTTTCAAGCTCTGAAACCACAACCGATATAATAACCGAACGTGTTAACTGCTAAATAATTGATTTTTTATTGAATTGGACTGGTTAACCGGTTTGGTCTCTTGAAACCTCAAGCCGGTCCTAAACCGTCGGTTTTTTCAAAAACCTAAAACCAATTCCAATAACCGGTTTAAATACTAGTTAACCACCAGTACCGGTTCGATTAACCGATTTTTTTGTGCACTTCTAATTATGGGCATCCATTGATCTGACTTGGTCAAGGGGGTTGCCAAAGACGAACAACCTATGTGACCCTTTGTCCTTGGCTAAATGTCACTTTTTTTTGTCATTAATCGCGAATGATCAAGGACGAAACAATGGGACCTAGTTTCACAATTCAATTTGATATGACTTCTTAAAATAAAAATTTATAAGTGTAGAATATATGTCATATCTATCTATTTTAATAAATAAAGGTTTTCTAGGGACACATGTCATTTTTGTAGATCACCTCACTTTTAATTTCTCGCTTCTCTCTCATATTAAATACCTCTTATATAAAATAAAAATATTAAATATTAAATATAATTTTTATACTCCTTTAAATTAAAAAAGTTTTTTAATGCAGTAAAAATACATTAATATTAAAACATATTTAGAAAAACCAATTTATTATAAAATTAAGAAATTTCAAAAACAATTTTTTAATATATAATGTTTAAAGAACAAATTTTGAAAAGCTTAGTATTTAAAAAATAATATTATTATTTTATTACTTAAAGTATTTAATATATAAAATTTTAATCATATATATCATATTTAAAAATCATTTTCTATTAGTAACTATTTGTTATATTTTTTTATTCAACCCGTGTAATACACAGGCTATTTACCTAGTATACAATATAAGCATGATATATTTGAGCCGGATGTCTCTACAGAAGCGGTCTTTTTTATTCCACTAAAATATGATGGTCTTTTTTATTCCACTAAAATATGATTAAGGTCTTGTATTCGTCTCACTTTCTCTATACCCTACTAACCAAGTAGAAATTTGCTGGACATGCTTGTTCGTGTGTATTATTACGAGTTTAGAAAATATCTAAAAACATCTTATCTAAATGATGGATGGCTTTTCTGATCGAAGGATTAGTTTCGGGAGTGGTGTGACAAATATGTGATGGAGATGAACAGTTTGGTAGAAGACGACCACATGCCATAGCCAGTTCAACTATTTTAAGGACCCTACACGAAATAACACAAAATAAAAATCCAAGACTTTTTTAAAATAACGAACGTTATTGTCGTAAATATTATCCATTTATCCAAACTCGACCACCCAATTTTCTCCGGGTCACACGATTGATCTCTCTCATGTTGACCGTGGGAGGTGGAACCAGTCGGTGAGAGACGCCTAATTGTGGCGTTCACCATTTTTTTTAATCCAAACTCAAGACTAATTAATAGAATGATAGTTAGAAACCTGATATCGTTGTGATGAAGTTATAAACTCAGTGCACATAGTGACTTATTATAGAAGAGGCATGACAGGTAATGTGAACTTAGTGGAAAAGTAAAGGCACGATTTGACGCTTTTGAAGGTTACATGGAGAGTGCTTCGTTTTCAAAATTATTAAAAGTGATTATATGATAATAACATTTTAATTTTTTATCAAATTTATCCTTTTTTTACTTATAATTTATCCCAAAATAATTTATTTTATATTTGAGTTTAAACGGAGAACTCTAA
This sequence comes from Mikania micrantha, assembly GCA_009363875.1. NCBI lineage: Eukaryota > Viridiplantae > Streptophyta > Magnoliopsida > Asterales > Asteraceae > Mikania > Mikania micrantha. The sequence continues at coordinate 2,762,345 of CM018684.1, forward strand.
TAAAAAATAAAATAAGGTATATATAAAATATTAGTATAGGATCATGTGATACAATTCTAATATAATACATGTATTTGTGTGACTAAGGTCTGAGGAGGGGTGTTTATCAATCCGAATTTCTAAAGAGCATTTGAATTCGATTAAAATTCGAAATTTGAATTGGTTTGATTCAAATTTATTAAAAAAACTTATTTGCAGTTGCTATCTTTATACATTCAAAACATGAAATAATCAAAACATTAAACATCAAATATCAAATAACCAACATCGAAGTTTTAATATTAGAGATAGCACTCAAACTAATAAAATGATAAAAGTTCAATGTATAGTGCCACTGGCAACATACAAAGATATAAATTGGCAAGTAATCAAAATATTAGAAATTAACAAACAAAGAAATCAATTTTTCGAGTTTCACGACACGAAATTTCAAGCTTCACAATAGACGCTTGTGTTGTGGATATTTAGGTTTAGGGTATATAGATATTGTATAATTGGAATGTCATTTGTGTTATGAGCTTTCACTTTTAACGTCCAACTAAAAAGCTTAGTTGTTAAATGTAGTATACTACTTGTACATATAACATTATATATATATAAAATCTTAGAATCGAATTATGAAATTTTGAATCGAATCAAACTGAAAATATGAAATATGAAATTATATTTAAAATTCGATATTATACTCCGAATCGAATTGAATTCAAATATGAAAATTCGAATTAAATTTCGATTTGGTAATTTTCGAATCAAAATCGAATCGAATTTTGATTTTTTCAAGTCCAATTTGAATTCTGAATTCGAATTTTGAATTCAATTATAATCGAATTGTGTCTGCGAAAGTAGGAAATTGTCCTTTACCAAGCACAATTCTGAATTTTGAATCGATCAAAAAAATACCAATTAAGCAGAGGTGGCTGAATATTATTGATAACATATAATACTCTATGGTACATCTCGAGGGCATGCATTTACAATGAAACTTATAAATCAAAATTTTGCTATAGTGAAGTAGCTCATCGATCAAAACCTTTGCTTGTGCAACACATTGACAAGAGCAAGAAAACAAAACTCTTAAAGCGTGTTTGGCCTCTAAACATATACATAACGTCTAATAAAGTAAAACATCAATCCAAGATCAAGGAAACTCCAATGTAGGTTCTTTTCTAGCAACTTATTTGATACAAATATATCTTCACCCCTCTTGTTAATGAAACAACCAATATCATAGAGGTGGTTTTTTTTATCCACCTAAAATTCTACGCTTTGTGGCGAGCTCTAAACATATACATAGTGTTCCTTGTTTCCATACTTATCCAAAACCATTTCAATTCACTTCATAACTAATCTCAAACAATGTTGGACGGAGTTGGTTCGAGTTTGACCGATTTCGAGTTGGTCCGATCGAGTTGAAGAAAATTAGCTCAGCCGAGTACCAAGTTGTGACATCCGGCAATTTCAGGTAAATTGCAACTCTTACACTCAATGTATTTCACATTCATACTTGTTACATTTCATTTAATTATGTTTAATTAGATGAGCTAAACACAAACAACTGCGAAACCATAGTTCGAGGAACTATCGAATCGTACATTGCACATTGGTTTTGTAAGCCAAGTGAGGCAAACACAAACACTAACGCAAAACAATAATTCGGGGAATTATTGAATTGTGCATTACACGATGATTAGGACTAGTCATGCATGCAAACATTTCGTAAAACACGGACACAAACTATCACCGATAATTCAAGGAATTATCGAAACACACACACGAGTCTCACGAAAGTTGGTGAATGATGTGTCGGTTTATATATATATAAAAATGATGTTTCAACACTATCGAGTAATAAATCGAAATAACCTAAACCGAACTACACACTACAGGCAAGTGTACCTGACGTATAAAGTATAGCTAAGGAAAGTCCGGATATCGAACCTAAGGACACAGAATCGTCTAATAAACCCTAACTGTAAACCTAACGAAATAAAAACTTACTAAATTTAGAAAACGAAATTTGTTTTAAGAAAATGATTTTAAACAATAAAGAATTAACGAAAACGAACTAAATTAACTCAACACCTCAAGAACTAGAAAACCGAATACGAAAGAGATTCTACCTAGACTAGGAATCTTAAAGGAATCTAACAGTTATCTGGAATGCTTAATTGAATGACACCGGATCTAAAGATACAACCAATTCAGAAACTTAAGGAATGCTAGATCTCCTGTTCAGACAATCCAACTCCTAGAAATATCCTACTAGTCGTGTAAAGCTTACCGGAATGTAACGATGGATTACCGAGTCGGTCTCTCCAAACGGACAATGCTTAAGACTTCTACGGTTGAATAATTAGGTCAATCTCAACAACCACAATCAATCTAATCTAGATTAAGTATGAATTTGAAATACATGGCATAAACAATTAACGAATAATCCAATGATCATGCAAATTACCCGAAAACCCGTTAAACCACGATATCTCAACACCTTTATTACTTGATTAGTCTTTAAAGATGGTTATCCCACTGATTATAATCTGATTATATGAAATTCTTATGATTTACTAGGATTAGTCAAATCACAATTAGGATTAAAAACGAGTTTTTAGCCTAAAATCATGTAAAAATCGAGTTTTTATCGAAACCGAATCAAACCTTTTTTCACAAAATAGTTTAAACATATAATCAGATCATTCACAATAGTTTAATAACATTCACAATCATTCACAATCAGATTTAAATCAAAAGCAATAATTCATTCAATTAAACAAACCCGAAAAACCGAAAAAACATCCAATAATCATCCGTAATCTAGGTAGAATTAAAGATTTAGCCTAAAATCATCATCCAAACATTCATAAACATTAAATCAGATCCAAACATGAGAGAAAATTCAAGAACAAACTGAAACGGAAAACCACGATGCATAAACGAACCCCGAAAACGCAATCCGAGCACTTGTATACGCGATCTGAGCCTCCCCCGAGCGTCCGAATCGATCCCAAAGCTCAAAAAATCTTCAAAAGTATGTTTCTCTAACGTTTCCAGCCGTCCTTGGGTGATTAAAACGCGAATTAGGGTTTAAAAGTCGTTTAAATAACTCAATTTAAGCTTAATTTACGAACTGGGCCGAAAAATTAAGTTCAGTGGGCTTAAACAGGGATCCAATAGGCGGTCAAAGGCCCACAATGGGTCTGGTCAACGCGGGTCAACGCCCGGTCAACAGGGAGAAGTGGCGCGCGGATCTTGGATCGGAAAGCGGGTCAGGCGCGTGGAGCAAGGTTGTGAGATGAAATGGGTGCGCGCCCGGGTCAGGATACCCGACCGGTTCTACACGCGGGTCAAAGGGTGTTTTAGGGCTGACGTGGCACGCCCCAGAGGCTGCCACGTGTCCCCTGCACTGGAATTTTGGCAGATTTGCAATTTCACCCCCTGAACTTCCAGAAATCCATTTTTAAGCTCCGTAACTTCCCGAAATGCAACTTTTTAACACCGGAACTTCTAAAAATTATATTTCTCGCTTCCGTACTTCATAAAAATTATTCCGGGCTTCGGTTTCTTCGTAAATGCGAACGTTTATTCCACGAAACCTATAAAATAACATAAAAATAATAAATAAGTAAAAATTAATTAAAATATAATAAAAACTAAATAAAAGCCTAATAAAATAAGATAAAATAATATAAAATAAATACTAAAGAGATGTGTAAATAACTACACATCAAAAATCCCCACACTTGAACTTTGCTTGTCCCTAAGCAAAACTTAAACAACACAAAACGAAATCTAATTCACAAACGTTTCACATCAAGCAAAACCGAACATGGGTTTACGAATTAATTACACAATTAACCACAAGACTTACAACGGTCAATAGATTTACAACCCAACCGGACATGAATGAAACAATTTTTCGCAAAAATGGGATTTCCCAATCAAGATTCACTTGTTTTTCAAGAATTCAACCAATTACGTTCACACCTTCACAATTTTCACTCAACACTCGGTTAAATATATGCATGTTTATTAAGTGAACTCTCATAACCTAACACTGCAACAATGCTAACATAAGCTTGTGCCATAATCAAATTTCCACATAATATCAAGATTTACAACAGATCAAAAGGACTTTTAAAAGGGTGGGCTTAGGCTAAGGGTAGGTCATGTAGGGTTTTAAAGTGGCTAAAACACAAAAGAAAAATCCGGTAGTTGACTTTATTCACAACCAAGCATTTGAACAAAACAAACTACCAACACTTGGTCTTTTTGACCTTTTATTCACACATTTTTCTTCCTTTTTTTTTTCATTTTCTTTTGCTTCTTTTGTTTGTTTTTTTTTTTTTTTTTTTTTTTTTTTTTTTTTTTTTTTTTTAGAATTAATCAACATAAACATGTAACTGTCTAACTAACCGGATGTCTTGAAATTAAACTGGGTGATCAAATGAAAATGGTTTAGGCTCAACAGGGTGTCTAATTGGTGTATTTAAGGGTTTCAAACAAGTGAAATAGAAAAAGGCTAAGAATTGGGTGAACCTAATGCCTTAATCATCTCTGTGTCAAATCTCAATCAAAGTCTCAATTTGTATACAAGCACAAGTTCTAAAGCAATGCAACAAGAAGGTCATATCACACACAAACGAATCAGTGAATAAATATAGACTGTTAAGGCTCAAAATCTCACAGGAAACGTGTGTACTAGGGTTAACGATATGAACATAAACAGTTTTCAACTATCAAACAAGTTTCACTATCTTAAGAATCCCAACCCATAAGTTTTGAAAACAAGTCCAATTGGGAAAACTTTATCACGCAACTTAAAGACTAACTGTATAACAAACTCAATAACCCGTGCCGACTTGCCTTTTGTTAACGAATTACAATGAACTAGACTTGTTAAGCATAAGCAAAAGGTTAACCAGGACTTACAAAAGCTCAAGCTAACTAGACTCAAAATAAAGAAAGAAAAGGAAAGGAATTTCCCCATCCCCACACTTGAAACACACATTGTCTCTAATGTGTCTAAAAACAGGGAAAAACTAAAATAAAATAGAAACAAAATAATAAACGATAGTAAAAAGAAAGAGAAAGGAGATACTTCCCTGACAAGCAATCCATGCAAACGCGTAAGCTCCAAAGTGACCTGCTGCGATCCAAGTAAAATGAAACAACCATGAAAGTACCTAGGATCCTGTAACAAATGCTCATGCGTGACTGCATGGCTCGACAATCAGGTTAGCACACAAACAAAACATAAAATAAACTAAAAATGCAAAATAATAAACAAAAACAAGAACGAAACTATACAAAATGTGGGTTGCCTCCCAAAAGCGCTTGGTTTATTAACGAGTCTTCAGCCAGACTCGGACCCACACCCATATCTATGGAGGGTCAAAGCAACCAGTCTTACCCCCGTACTCAGTAAACATCCGGGGGCGGCGGTGCTCGTATACATAGCCACCGCCTGAGTCCTCAAACTCAGAATTCCTATCAGAGCCAAAGTTCCTCAACATGAAAGCTCTCAGCTGTGGGGATCCGTGTGAAGCTGCGGGATCCCCACACTTGGACTTTGCTCTATAAGCAAGTCCACTGTAAACCACCCCTATGTCGGGTGGTTTATCTCTCACTAGCGCCTGGTACTCAATATCAACATTCTGTGCAGCCAAGTGCTCCTCCTCACTAACATAGGTACTGGTAAGAGGCATATGTGTATCAACAAGGCACAAGGTGCTTTTCTGCTCTGTCGTCTCTCTCTTACCATTCTCAAAGGTCACCGCCTCGTTCTCAACTTGTAAGGTCAACCTACCATCGCCCACGTCTATCAATGCTCTCGCAGTGGCTAAAAACGGACGACCTAAGATTAGTGGTACCCTTTCATCCTCCTCCATATCCAAGATCACGAAGTCCACGGGAAACAAGAATTTATCGATCTTCACTAACACATTCTGCACTATTCCCCTAGGATACTTCACTGATTTATCTGCCAGCTGTATGGTCATGCGTGTCGGCAGCGGCTCGCCTAGGTTAAGCTTAGCAAAAATCGAATATGGCATCAGATTAATACTAGCACCTAGATCTGCCAATGCATAGCTGACAGATGAGCCACCCAAATCACACGGGATAGTAAAACTACCCGGATCACTCATCTTCTGCGGTAGCTCTTTCGGCGATCCTGCAAAACATCTCTCACTCAGTGTTACAGCTGAGATCTCCTCCCAATTCTTCTTCTTCTTCATTAGGAGATCTTTTAGAAACTTTGCATATTTGGGCATATGCTGTAACACATCAGAAAATGGAAGGTTCACCTTAAGCTGCCTAAACAACTCAAGAAACTTCCCATACTCCTTCTCATACTTTTGCTGAAGGATTCTTGCTGGATATGGCACCCTGGAGAGATCAATTTCTACTTCCTTCGGCTTCTCCTTCTCCACATGAGGTTGCATAGGCTGTGCGGTACTTGCTGGGCTTAGCCTAGTAGGGGGCACCTTGCCTGAAACCTCTACCTCAATCTCCTCATCCACCGGTTCCTCTTCCTGAACCGGCTCAGCAGACAATTCCTCTTCACCCATAGACTTGCCACATCTAGTAGTGATTGCATTCACAAAACCTTTCGGATTTTTCTCTGTGTTGCTTGGCGAGTCACATGGCTTCCTCTCTTTAAGCTGATCAGCCAACTCTTCTAACTTCCTGTCCAAACTCAAAATGGCTGCCCCTTGGGTCTTAATTAGCTCATCATGTCTAGCACTAACAGTCTGATTGGCAGCAATAACCTGAGTCAACATCTGCGTCTGTTGGACCATTAACTCCTCCAATCTAGCCATCCTTTCATCAGTAACACCACTCTGCTCATGCGGATGCTGATTGAACCCAGATGGGTTCCCATTCTTCCATGTAAAATCAGGCTGGTTTCTTCCTCCCGAGTTATAGGAATTGCCATAGGCATTTCCCGGACCCCGGTTAAAATTACCAGCATACTTCACCTGCTCGTGAGAATCATCGGCCAACATAGGGCATTGTCGAGTATCGTGGCCTCCTCTACAGATCTCACACTTAGCATTTCCCTTCGCCTGCAAATCCTTCACCATCTTGGTGAGTGCCTCCACCTGTGCTACCAATGCAGTGTTAGAGTCTACAGGCAAGACTCCAGATTTCTGAACAGTGGCCTTCCCTCGGGTGGGATACTGATAGCTGCTCATGGCCATGTTCTCAAATAATTGCAGACACTCGTCAGGGGTTAGATTGGTAAGCAAGTTACCCCCAGCAGTAGAATCGAGTGTGTGTCTGGTGGCAAAGGTGACTCCATTGTAGAATTTCTCGACTAAAGCCCAATTTTCCAATCCATGATGCGGGCACTTATTTAGGAGCTCTTTGAACCTCTCCCAAGTGGTGAAGAAGCTCTCTCCCTCCTCCTGCTGAAAGGAATGAATAAGACTCCTCAGGCGAGCAGTCTTTGCAGGAGGGAAGTACTTAGTCAAGAACATCTCCTGCATCTCATCCCATGTAGTGATTGATCCTGTAGGGAGGGACTCAAGCCAAGTGATGGCTTTGTCCTCAAGTGAGAATGGGAAGAGACGCAGAAAGACCGCATCATCAGAGACACCCTTGATTTTGAAGGTGTCACAAATACGAAGGAATTGCCCCACGTGGGCATTCGGGTCCTCATCAGGCAACCCATGAAACTTAGGAGAATGAATGATAAGATTGATGATCTGGGCAGGAATGTGCCAGTTGTCCTCGGTGACAACTGGTCGAGCAATAGAAGATCTAGTGCCGGCCGCAGTCGGCTTGGCATAATCAGCGACCGTTCTCCTCGGTGGAGCGGCCATGTCAGTAGAATGCAAAGGTAATCGACAAAGTCTAAACCTTCGGTGAAACTCTCTCTCTGGCTCGTCAAATGAAGCAAACTGTGGTGGACCGCTAAGACGGGTTTGGTGCATACAATGCACAGAAGTGGTGAGAAAGAATGACACAAACTCAATAAAACAAAAAGGGAAGCGACTAACTAGAAAAGAAAATAAAAAAAGGAACCTAGAAATAAGATCTTATTAAAAATAGAAAATTACTAAATCTGGAAGACACTACGAATAAGAACTTACTATGAAAACACTAAACTAAAAGGAAAGCTAAGTCTAAAGATAAGGTAACTCAAAGAATTACCGTGTCCCCGGCAACGGCGCCAAAAACTTGATGTGTCGGTTTATATATATATAAAAATGATGTTTCAACACTATCGAGTAATAAATCGAAATAACCTAAACCGAACTACACACTACAGGCAAGTGTACCTGACGTATAAAGTATAGCTAAGGAAAGTCCGGATATCGAACCTAAGGACACAGAATCGTCTAATAAACCCTAACTGTAAACCTAACGAAATAAAAACTTACTAAATTTAGAAAACGAAATTTGTTTTAAGAAAATGATTTTAAACAATAAAGAATTAACGAAAACGAACTAAATTAACTCAACACCTCAAGAACTAGAAAACCGAATACGAAAGAGATTCTACCTAGACTAGGAATCTTAAAGGAATCTAACAGTTATCTGGAATGCTTAATTGAATGACACCGGATCTAAAGATACAACCAATTCAGAAACTTAAGGAATGCTAGATCTCCTGTTCAGACAATCCAACTCCTAGAAATATCCTACTAGTCGTGTAAAGCTTACCGGAATGTAACGATGGATTACCGAGTCGGTCTCTCCAAACGGACAATGCTTAAGACTTCTACGGTTGAATAATTAGGTCAATCTCAACAACCACAATCAATCTAATCTAGATTAAGTATGAATTTGAAATACATGGCATAAACAATTAACGAATAATCCAATGATCATGCAAATTACCCGAAAACCCGTTAAACCACGATATCTCAACACCTTTATTACTTGATTAGTCTTTAAAGATGGTTATCCCACTGATTATAATCTGATTATATGAAATTCTTATGATTTACTAGGATTAGTCAAATCACAATTAGGATTAAAAACGAGTTTTTAGCCTAAAATCATGTAAAAATCGAGTTTTTATCGAAACCGAATCAAACCTTTTTTCACAAAATAGTTTAAACATATAATCAGATCATTCACAATAGTTTAATAACATTCACAATCATTCACAATCAGATTTAAATCAAAAGCAATAATTCATTCAATTAAACAAACCCGAAAAACCGAAAAAACATCCAATAATCATCCGTAATCTAGGTAGAATTAAAGATTTAGCCTAAAATCATCATCCAAACATTCATAAACATTAAATCAGATCCAAACATGAGAGAAAATTCAAGAACAAACTGAAACGGAAAACCACGATGCATAAACGAACCCCGAAAACGCAATCCGAGCACTTGTATACGCGATCTGAGCCTCCCCCGAGCGTCCGAATCGATCCCAAAGCTCAAAAATCTTCAAAAGTATGTTTCTCTAACGTTTCCAGCCGTCCTTGGGTGATTAAAACGCGAATTAGGGTTTAAAAGTCGTTTAAATAACTCAATTTAAGCTTAATTTACGAACTGGGCCGAAAAATTAAGTTCAGTGGGCTTAAACAGGGATCCAATAGGCGGTCAAAGGCCCACAATGGGTCTGGTCAACGCGGGTCAACGCCCGGTCAACAGGGAGAAGTGGCGCGCGGATCTTGGATCGGAAAGCGGGTCAGGCGCGTGGAGCAAGGTTGTGAGATGAAATGGGTGCGCGCCCGGGTCAGGATACCCGACCGGTTCTACACGCGGGTCAAAGGGTGTTTTAGGGCTGACGTGGCACGCCCCAGAGGCTGCCACGTGTCCCCTGCACTGGAATTTTGGCAGATTTGCAATTTCACCCCCTGAACTTCCAGAAATCCATTTTTAAGCTCCGTAACTTCCCGAAATGCAACTTTTTAACACCGGAACTTCTAAAAATTATATTTCTCGCTTCCGTACTTCATAAAAATTATTCCGGGCTTCGGTTTCTTCGTAAATGCGAACGTTTATTCCACGAAACCTATAAAATAACATAAAAATAATAAATAAGTAAAAATTAATTAAAATATAATAAAAACTAAATAAAAGCCTAATAAAATAAGATAAAATAATATAAAATAAATACTAAAGAGATGTGTAAATAACTACACATCAGTGAACAAACCATTGATAAATAACAAAAGTTTAAATGATGATAAACGATGATTTATAAGCGAGAAATAATCGAAAAACAAATCAAAACGATTAAAATGGGCCAATTGAGCTCATTCTGCAAGCCAGGCGGTACGCCTAAGACCAAGGTTTGGGTCTAGGCGGTACACCAGGCACTACGCCCGGGATGCTACTCCCACTCGAGGCGATGCACGCAGATGAACTAGAAGCCAATCTGATTATTTTAATCTAGGAACTACGCCTGGCCTCGCGCGCGCACGCACGCTAGGCGATGCGCCTGGAAGCCGCAGATGCTATAACACCTATAACACTCAACCTAGCTCAACTTTCATCATTTCTATCCTATTTCTTCGGCCAGATCACCTATACCTCGAGCACACAACCCCATTTCTTCATCATTTCACCAGAAAACTCCATTGTTGAAGCTTTGAAGCTCCTAGGAAGCCATCGGAGCAAGAAGGAAGCTTGGGAAGCTTGTTCTCTTCATCACCATCACTTTCTTCTGCAAGAGAATCACTATTCTAGGGGTTCTCAAGGATTAAAGAGCTTCTATCTCAGTAGATTTGGAGCTTAGAAGGTAGTTCCTATGTTCCATTTGCACAAAATCATCAAAACACACACTTACAAGGTCATAAAACTCACATGCAAGTGTGTTGGATCACATGCAACTCCGATCCACTCACGTGCACGCATTTTTTGGTGTTCTTGTGTTATTTTAATGTAGATCTACTGATTTTAGAGTATAGGAATGTTGGATTTGAGTTTTGATGGGTTATGGTGATGATTTTGGTAAACTTGCCATAAAAGGAAACTTTTTTGTTGCATGTTGTAGATTTGTGATGATCTAGACATGTCTAGATATTGTCAAACGCATATTGAAGTGTTTAGAAACGCATTTGGGTATTTGATTTTGAGAAAAACACGATTTTATGACAAACTTACTAAAAATGGAAACTTTTGTAAATCAAAAGAGGGGTTTTAATGTTTTAACATGTTTTAGTGTTTTATTATTATTGAAATATGTTTAAAAATGGTTTTTAACATATTTGGAAACTTTGATTTGTGAAAACGAGCTTTTAAACGGATACTTACTATTTTAGGAAACTTTATTTGGGCAAAATGGCATAAATGGTAATTTATGCACAAACGATATGTTTTAAGTATTTAAACGTGTTTTTATAAACATATTAGAGGTATTAACTTTATGAAATGGGATTTCATAAATACATTTTCCTAAAATGGAACCTTTCCAAAAATGGTAACTTTTACGATTTTTACACCTTACTTAAGTGAACGTTGTACGATTAGAGTCATAGGATGCATGTTGGTGTCCTACCTGTATTTATGACACATAAACGAAATAAACATAACAAACGCGTCACCAACGATTCGTAGAGTCAACACAAGTCAACACACAAATACTCGGTTGAGCACACTGACACTTGGAGTTGTATGGATTACAACACACCACAAAACTCATACTCACAACCTATATGGTTATAGGTGCACACTAGCATGTGCTAGCATTCACAGGTAGCGAGCGTATAATCGGAACTGCTTTATCAGGTGATTTCATGGCTCCTTTTTCTTTTTTCTAACTTTGGGGGAGAAAACATTGCATACAAACTCTTTTTGAGCAACAACTTACTTTTTGGTTACATTTGTACATGCTAATATCACGTATATGCATATGTGTGGCACTCATCCACAAAACTGATAAGTCCTTATTAAACACATCTCGAACCATTAATAGCGCGTGACGCTTAGCATGGTGATTCTGAATACTACTATTTGGGCCTGACAAGCCCCACTGTTGCACGCCGTATGGCCACCCCGACTGGAGGTCGGAACAGTGCAAAATTGACCAAACAGCATTGCCATATCTTGTTTGATGGATATGGTGGGAGGCAGCTGTGACACCCCGTAATTTCCAGGTCAGCTTGTTATTTATTTAAATGTTTATTTAAATGCTTTATGTACATGTGGCACTAGAATTAGTTTAATTTAGTGTGACACGTGGCACGACAATACGAACACTGACACACAACTGGATAATTCGTGGAATTATCGGCAAATAGCACATACGTGTCAAAACACACGAACGTTGGTGAACGTCTAGCACATTGTGTAGCACAACACTCAAAACCTCACGAAACACTCACACATTGAACTAGGAGGTTCAAACGACGCCAAACGATAGTTCGGAAGCTTGAAAACGGTGACGAACGGATCGAACTCATTGAATTAGGCTTATTGGGCTCTTCCGGGACCCGCCGCGGTACGCGGTGGCCCAACAAGAAGCCCATTCGCGGTGCGCGACCAACATCGCGGGGGTTTGACTTCCGGAATCCGCCGCGGTACGCGGAGAAGAAATGGAGGCCCCATCGCGGTACGCGAAGCCGCCCAGTCGACAAAATCTTTATTTAACCAAGAACATCATGCCTAGGCTACCTTTTCTCATCATTTCCTCGACTCCACACGCTACCCCTCGGCAGAACTCGTCTTCTACCTCCATTTTCAGCCATTTTCCACCATTGTTAACCTCATTGAAGCTCCACATTTGAAGATTGAAGCTCATTTCTCACTTGGAAGCTCGAAGGATCATCACCACCACCTTGTTTGTCGAAGAAGCTGCTGTCCAGAAGTACTTGGGAGCCTTCTAGCTCGATTCCAACATCATCTCAGTCGTTAGGAAGCACACAAAGGTAGTTTCTAGTCTTGAAACTCACTTTCACACCTCTTACACACACATGCAAGGCATTATACTCACATGCATGCACCTATAGTGCACATGCACGAGATTTACTTCTGGGTTTGATGTTTTAAATGTATTTCTTGATGATCTATGATGATATCTTAGTGATTTATGATAATCTATAATATTGGGTGTTGATAGAAATCATGATTTGTATAAAAAGTGTTGAATGATCGCCATGCATGTATGATCCATGAGTATTGGGATGATTTTGGATGTTCATAGATGCTTATTGATGATATTAGGAGATGATTTCATGGTTAGATTGGATTGAATGGATTAAAAAGAGGATTTTTGACAAACTTTCTATTATTAGAAACTTTTTATTTGTAAAATGGTGCTATGGATGAAATGGTGCACATGCATTAATATGAAATGGTTACTTGAACGATATTATGGTGAATAGGATATTTGAAAAGTGATTTTGATAATGTTTATGGTCATTTTTAGGAACGTTACTATTTATAGTAACTTTATGAACCAAGAATTGCTAAGTGATGATTTAGGCTATGATGACATGATTAAATGATGTTAGATTGGTTATTATGATGATTTGTGACATAAGAATGGTTTAGGAATGTTTAGATGGTCATTTTTATGCAGAAACAACAAAGTTACTATTTATAGTAATTTTATTTTTAGAAAAACCAATTTGTAAGCATGTTGAATGAATCGAGCATACTAAATGGCTTATTATGTTGTAATATGATGATTAGATGCTAAGTTAGATGGTTTCCGATATCACGTATGCTAAAAATGGAAACTTTCCATTTTAAGAAACTTTTATGTGCTAACATGTTATAAACGACTTATACGAATTCGTATGATGATGTGCTATGTGTTAACATGATCACGTAGGACTAATGAGCATGCTAGAACTATAAAATCGATATGCCTTGTGAACTTTCCATAAATGGAAACTTACTATAATTAGTAAGTTGTCCATAGACGCGACTTACGCGTTTTGCACACGATGAGCACTTACACGATTGCTACACAAAACACAAACCGTCACACGGTTCACCAACGGGTCGTTGACGTGACACGGTCAACATTGGTCAAACACGGTCAAACACACAGTCATTATGGACCAACACAGTCAAACACGGTCATTATGGACCAACACAGTCAAACACGGTCATTGTGGACCAACACGAGCAAACACGATCATTGTGAACCGACACGGACAAACATGAACAACCAAGGGTTGTTGAGCACAAACACGAGCACTAGCACGAACACGAGCACGATCACTTACACAAACTCACGTACGGTATACGATATAGGTTGCCGGTGACCGACGTACTTCTAACACAAGGAGCTTACGCATTTATTTTACAAGCATTACTAAGGTGAGTTTACGGCCCCTCTTTAACTCTTATGTAAACTTTTCAAATAGGGGGAGAATACTTGTTGAACTGAGTCAAACATTTATACTTGTACAAACAATTTGTGTATGCTGGTTTCTTAGACAAACATAAGTGTTGTATCGTAATTAAGCCCTCGCAAAGTCTTACCGTTAATGTATAAACAACGAGGTGAGTTTGAATAGATCTATTTGGGTGTGACGAGCCCCGCGTGGCGAAAATGTTGACTGGAGGTCATAACACGTGAAATCTCGACCTATCTTGCTATGTTATTACGAGACATAGCGGAGGCAAGGACTAACAAGTCTAGTTTCGGTAGTGACGCACTGACACTTGGAGCCTAGGGCTCGGGACTAACATATAATAAACAGTATGACACATGATTTCTGAATTACTACCTATGCTTATCAAAACCTGTGAACTCACCAACCATTGTGTTGACACTTTTTCTTAAACTTGTATTCTCAGGTAACTAGCTGACAGGCACTCGGAAACATGAATGCACTTAGGGGATTTGAGCATAGGATCCCGCATGCATTTTTAACTCTTGTCTTTCGAAACAATTTAGACTTTTATTCTGTTTTAAACAGTGTTGTATTAAACTTATTACTTTTCCGCTGCAATTGTTAAACACATGATTTCCGCTGCAATATGATTTATTATTCCGCTGCAAACTACTTTTGTTAAGTGTGTGTGTCAAACATTGTTTTGTAAACGCATATAGAGGTGTTCTATATGACCTTGAGCTGTGATTCTGGCCACGTCACGCCCACGTGGACTGACACCTCGAGTGGGAATTTGGGGGTGTGACAGCAGCACGTTAGCTTCGGTTGCGAACCCACATATGGTATAACACATATTGACTAGCTATCAATAGATATTGCATTATAATGGAATGTAGACCTGAGCCCAAGAGGCAGTGTCTTGAGTCGGATATCATTTCCAGAATGACTCGGGACCTGGCTTGGGCGGACGACTGAATCGAGTGTCTTGCTGAGGAACTAAGATACACTAACACTCGACATGCAGAACGCTGTAGTGTAGTCAACAAGATGGATCAAGATATGACCCAGTTGATTGCTCTATTCCAGGCGGCCTAAGACCGAGCTTCCATCACTAAAGCAAGAATCGAAGAGCTAGAGAAGAGGGCTATCATTCTAGACCCGGAAGAGCCTGACACTGAGGTAGACGAACCAGGAGAGGATGCTGACTCTGACTCCACTATCGATAATGCCTTCGATTAGCCAGCATAGACTTAGTAGAGACGTGTTGTGTCACTGTACTTCAAACTCCGGAATCTAAATGTTTTGGTATTAAATGAATTGTAACCAGTACGACTTATTATATATCAAGACTATTATCCGTTATTGAAAGTTTTTTCTATGCACATCTATACATGCTTCCTTTACGTACCAACCGCACACGTAATCTAAAATTTTGGAAACACTCTAACGCTTATTCTTGTTGTGAAGATCATGGCTGGAAGATAGGGAGGGAGAGGAAATGTGGGAGGACGTGGGAACATCAGCCTCACACCTACTGAACTAAACGCACTCATCAACAAGCAGGTTGAAGAGGCACTTGCTGCATGGGAGACTACCCGTAATCAACACCAACTGAATCAAGGAGCAAACCTCAACCCACCTCCCTGCACGTTCAAATCTTTTCTAGATTGCAAACCCCACTCTTTCAACGATACTGAGGGTGCCGTTGGACTATTACGATGGATGGAGAAGGCGGAGTCGGCCTTCGCCATGAGCAACTGTAGGAATGAAGACCGTGTCAAATATGCAGCAGGAACACTTGAGGGAGCTGCCTTTACTTGGTGGAATGCCAATGTTCAAAATTTGGGGCTCGATGCAGCCAACTCCCTACCTTGGGAGGAGTTCAAGAGGATTTTGAACCGCGAATACTGTCCTCGCTGTGAAGTGCAGAAACTAGAAACTGAATTCTGGAACCACAAGATGGTGGGTTCGAAGGTCGAGGCATACACTGCTCGATCATATGAGCTGGCACACCTGTGTCCGGATATTGTAACACCGGCCTATAAACGCATTGAGAAGTACATCGAGGGACTACCCCCTCAAATCCAGGGAATGGTACTTTCTGCAGACCCCATTACCCTACAACAAGCTGTGCGACTAGCCCACAAGCTCACTGACTCGGCCGTTGCACAAGGACTCTTACTACCCCGTGGTGCAGTAGCCAAACCTATTGATAATAAACGCAAATGGGATAACATCTTGAGAAAACCGTCCACTCTTCAACCACCACCACAACAGCGTAAGTTTGGATCAACCCAAGCCTATACACCACCCATCCCAACCACCCAGAACCAAGGAGGATATGCAGGCAAACATCCCAAATGCCACAAGTGCAATTTCCATCATTCACATGGTCAAAGTGGAATCTTTCAATGCCAGCGCCGCGAAAAAATGGGACATGCAGCTAAAGATTGCAGGGACGAACTACTGGCCAAAACCCCACAATAACCACAACCACAGGGAGCACCAATGGGGTGCTACAAATGTGGGAAACCTGGGCACTTCAAGAAATACTGCCCACACTTGAAGGACAAAAACAACAACGGGAACAACAATGGTCCGAAGGTATGAGCCTTCGTGATTGGAGCAAAAGAGGCCAGAAAGGACCCCAACCTTGCAACAGGTACGTATCTCCTAAACGGTCATT
This sequence comes from Mikania micrantha, assembly GCA_009363875.1. Classification (NCBI taxonomy): domain Eukaryota; kingdom Viridiplantae; phylum Streptophyta; class Magnoliopsida; order Asterales; family Asteraceae; genus Mikania; species Mikania micrantha. The sequence continues at coordinate 2,779,291 of CM018684.1, forward strand.
ACGCATCTGTACTGTTTGATACTGGAGCTGAGAGAAGCTTTATATCTAAGGATTTTAGTGAGATACTGGTCGTAACCCCAAAACCCTTAGAGGTTGAATACACCGTAGAAATAGCTGATGGTAAACTGATTGTAACCAAACACATTCTCAAAAAATGCACCCTAGAGCTAGCAAATCAAAAATTTAAGATTGACCTCATGCCAGTTACACTAGGCAGTTTTGATGTCTATTGGTTGTCTGAAAACCAAGCTGAAATCATTTGCCATGACAAGGTTGTTGATGTGTTGTAAAACACATCTATTTTTCCATGTGTTTTTGTTAAGTTTCAGTACCGTTTTATTCAGTTTTAGAGTCGATTTAAGCTGGTGCTTCACATTTCTGTAATTTGATGCTTGCATGTAATAAACATGTTTATTTGGTGCTAAAGATCAAGAAAACGAGTTTCCGGTTGAACGAGAACGAACCCGAGAACAAAAGAAGATAAAAGCTGGCAAATAGCCTTGTCACGTGACGCGACATCCACACGAAACCCTGTCGCGTAGCGCGACAGGTGGAAAATGTCATTTTTACCCTTTTAATGATTGCGGGTTTGACCCGACTATTTTGTCGGGTAGTGGGGGCCTTCGCGTAGCGCGAAGGGTTACTGGATGCCTGTCGCGTTACGCGACAGGGTTAAGAACGCAGAAAATCGAGTTTTAAGTTTCTGGAACGGCGGAGGCTAGGGTATTCGATTCTGGACGATTAGAGACGAGCATAGAGGCGACTAGAAGCTAGAGGACAAGATTGGAGTCGATCGGAATTATCTGGAAGCCCTAAACGAGTGATCCGAAGGGTGTAACTTGATCGGTTTACTTTGTTTCTCTTGTTTCTCATGTTTTCTTACATTAAACAGATTATGGGTTGTTTTCATATGATGTTTATTGGCTAAACTTCTAGAACTACCTAGGTTAGATGATTGTACATGATTGATTTTGGTTTATTTCGGTTTTGGAACAATGTGATGTGATGGATTTATGATTTAAAGACTTGGTTTGGAATATTGGATGTGTATGTGTATTTTCGATTGTTAAATGATTAATATTATGTTCCTCATGTGTCTTGGCGATTGTCTGTCGCGAAATAGGTGCATGCTAGAATCAATTACTGTGTGTCTTTGATTATTGGATGAATTATTTTGATCAGGTAATTCATAGGAGTGTTTTATTATGATTTAGACGATTAAAATATGCAACCAACTTTAATAGCCGTGAGGTGAGAAGTTTTCAATAAGTCTTGGTTGTTAGCTTGTTAGGTTAGAGACTTCGTGAGAAGATCAGTCTAATTTGTCTATCAAACCTTGTTTATTGAGTTCAATAGGAAAACCCAAGTTATCCCTAACATTTAAGTGAACTGTGACTTTCGCGCTGTGAAGTAGATTGTCTAACAGTTATTTCTTAGGTGTTTTGAGATTATCGTACTGTGAGGTAGATAATCTAACGGATATTTCATAAGCAGTTGGATGACCTGTGAAGAAAATCCATTCAACCGGTGGTTTAACAGCTTTTAGGATATTTAGTTGATCATCCTTGAGAAGGGTCGAGGGTACTCTAAGTTTCCAATAGGTTTAGTATTTTCATATCCCGGTATCACATTGTTTCCATTACCGATAGAACCTAGTCAAGCATGTATATGATTCAAGCCTAGGTAGTGCTTCTTTCTTTCTCTTGATTTAGTCTTTGTTTCGTTGATTGCTAGTCTTTAGTCTTGCTTTATTTACGTTATTCTTAGTTTTGGTAGTAAAATCCCCCTTTTTCCTCATTAATATTTTGTTTAAGTAAATTTTGTATAGATAAGTCTTTGAGTCTAGTTAGTACAGTCTGTAGAAGTCTGTGGGTTCGATATCCGGACTTACTTTTGTCTTGCTACATACGATAGGTACACTTGCCTGTCGGTAGTTTAGGTTTTAGAGAGTCTAGATTTATTACTTTGTGTCTATTTTAGAGTCGGTTTTTAGTTAGTTTATTAGTTAAGCTCCGTCGACATCAAGTTTTTGGCGCCGTTGCCGGGGACTTCTTAGTCGATTGTGCTTACTAGTTCTTTTTCTTATCTGTGCATATTTGTGTTTATTTTGTTTTCAATTTTATTTTATTTTATTTTATTTATTTCTGATTATTTTTATTCATTTGTTTGCAGGTTTGTTAGTGCATGCCACACCTACGCTCACACGGACCGCCTCCTAAGCTTTCATTGCCATCAAGGAGCGATTCGCGGGACTTTTCTGAAGGTTCTACGAGCGAGGTAAGTGCTTCTACTCCCATTTCTGCAGATTTTTCTGAGCACACATCTTCTTCTTCTTCTTCTTCTACTCACTCTAGCCCACATTTTCATTTTGTTCCACCCATGGTGACACGTCGTACTGTGCATCAGCAGGCCACTGCGGGTTTCACGGGGCTTAACAACCCCATTACACCGCCACCGATCCCAAATGAAAATTCGTGGCAGATTCCTTCATATATCATGACCGCTATTAATAATGCTCAATTCAGCGGTCGTGATGATGAAGATGCACCCGCACACTGTGCTCGGCTCACACGCATCTGTGGCACCTTTAATCTTCAAGGAGCTACCGAAGATGCGATTTTCATGCATTTGTTTCCTTTGTCTTTATCAGGGCGAGCAGCCACTTGGCTCGACTCTCATCCTCCAGGCACTTTCACTACTTGGGTTAGCCTTCAGGATGCTTTTCTTAAAAAGTACTTCCCACCTGCTAAGGCTGCCCGCCTGCGAGATGAGATCCATTCATTCCGAATGGCACCTGATGAGCCCTATTATCTTGCTTGGGAGAGGTTCCACAACCTTCTAAGCAGATGCTCCCAGCACGGTCTCTCTGATTGGGCTCTTGTAGAGAAGTTCTACAACGGTCTAACTTATGAGACTCGGGCTCGTTTCGACACTTCTGCGGGTGGTCATCTCATGGGAAAAAGAGATGTTGCTGAGTGCACCGATATGTTTGAAATTTTTGCTCAGGCTGAGTATGAGCAGCGGTCTTCAAATAGGAATTCCACTCTTATTGCTAGTTCATCCTCTTCCACGAGAGGAGTTCACCACGTTAATGTGGACACTAGTGTTGCTGCTGCTCTTGAGTCTTTAGCTAGGGATGTCAAGGATTTGAAGATGAGAGTGGATCGGTGTGAGATTTGTAGAGGTGGTCATGCCACTTCTGAGTGTTTGGTGAGCCAGGAGCAGGCTAATTATGTAGGAGGACAGGGTAGGTTTGGGCAATCTTATAACCCCGGTTGGGGAAATTCTCAGAACCAAACTTATAGATCTTCAGGCAATCCCCCTGGTTTCCATCATGGTTACTCTCAAAACCAGGGGCAGGGGCAGTCTAGTGGTAGTTCTGGTAGCACTTCATGTGTTGGTGGTGGTTTGGGTAGGATAGAGGAATTGCTTACTCAGTTAGTGGCTAAGGATGCCACTACACAAAAGATCCTACATGAACATGACGTCCTCCTTAAAAATCAACAATCTGCATTCCTTGATTTGCAAAGAACTGTTGGTGACATTGCCAAACGGTTGGATGAACGGCCTCAGGGCCAGTTCCCGGGTCAGCCCCAAACCAACCCAAACGCCCACGTTAAGGCGGTCACTACTCGTTCTGGAGGAGGTAGAGGAGAGGTGTTCATACCACCGGTGTTGGTGGAAGTTGAGGAGAGTGAGAGAGTGGTCCCACCGGTTGATTTAGATGAGGAGGAACCGGTGGATGAGGAAATTGAAATGGAGACTCCTGGGAGGGTGCCCCCGAGGCTAGTCCCAGCAAGTACCGCACCTAACAGTGAGTCTCCCGTTGAGAAGCCGGCAGTTGGTAAGCCGGTCATGTTTAGACCCACCACGGAGATTAATCTTACCCGTGTTTCTTATCCGGCGCGCTTAACTAATCAAAAGCATGCTAAGGAATACGGGCATTTTCTTGACATGTTTAGACAACTTAATATCAATCTCCCTTTTATTGAAGCCCTTCAGCACATACCTAAGTATGTCAAGTTTCTGAAAGAGTTGCTGAAAGGTAAGGACCGTTTAGGAGAGGTAGCCAACGTATCAATAAGCGCAGGTTGTTCCGCGGTGATTTTAAACAAGCTTCCCGAAAAGCTTGCAGATCCGGGAATGTTCACTATCCCGTGCTTATTTGGAGATGATGTGAGGAGGTATGCTCTGGCGGACTCAGGGGCTAGCATCAATCTGATGCCATATTCTTTATATGAGAAGCTAGCCCTTGGTGATTTGTCCCCCACACGCATGACTTTGTCGTTGGCAGATCGGTCGGTGAAGTGTCCACGGGGGATTTTGAAGAATGTGTTAGTCAAAGTGGAGAGGTTTGTGTTTCCCGTGGACTTTGTTGTGATGGATATGGAGGCAGACATGAAGGTTCCCATCATTCTTGGGCGGCCATTTTTACGCACCGCAAAGGCTATCATAGATGTGTATGAGGGTAAACTCACTCTTGGAGTGGGTGATGAGAGTGTTTGTCTCAAGATAGCAAATTCTGTGAGAGCCGGTGGTGAGTTAGTCCATCAAGTGGATGGTGTGATTTCGTTGAGTGATGAGTTAGGTGTGAATGAAGTTGTGGGAGGAGGACCATGGGATGTTGGTGAGTGTGGTCATGATCGAATTGCGAGGGATGAGGTTTCCCTTGATTCTCCCATCTGAGTTGAGGATTGTGGGCTCTTGGGTTAAACTCCCAAGTGTATAGTTTGTATTTCTTAGTTTCTTTGGTGTGTTTCATTTTTTTCGTTATTGTTCTTCGTTGTTTTTCGTTTTCGTTTTTGTGTGTTTCCTTGAGTTTTGCAGGTATTTAATCATTTTGATGCAAGAAAGATGGATTTGAGGCACCAGGTATGTATTCTTTACCTTAGAATTGATTTTAGGTGTTTAGGAAGGAAAAGGGAGTTGAAAATTTGGCTAAAGCATGAAAATGCAAGAAACTCTCTGGAAATTGGACCCCGTCGCGTCACACGACACCCACGTTCCATACTGTCGCGCTACGCGAGACATCTGGTCAACTACGCGGGTCAACCACATGTCGCGATACGCGACGGACAATTGAAAAACTGTCGCGGTACGCGACGGGACCGGGAATGCTTAAAAATGTTTAAAAACCCTGGTTTTCAAATTCTACCCCCAATTTCCTTTCATACATCGTGTTCACTACCATATGAGGCCATCTAAGTTCATTTTTGTTGCATTGGATTGATGTTTTTTCAAATTTTTAGTTAGTTCTTAATTTTCTTTATTTGTTTTGTGTTTTTCTTTGTTAATTTTAAGTAAATGGTAGAGTGGGTTTGTGGTTGGACTTAATCATGGATATCATTATTATTATGTGTGGATGCTGGGATGTACTTGATCTTTGTTTTGTATAGATTTTGTTTGCATGTTTACAGCCTGTGGAGCAAAATGGTAGATTGTGGAGCTTTCTTGGAAAGACTGGCACTCGACAGTTTTCTCTTCAACCATCTAAGTCATTTTCAGTTTTTATTTTTAGTTTTTAGTTTTAGTTTTTAGTTTTTCTTTGATTTTCCTTTTTCTCTACATTGAGGACAATGTAAAGTTTAAGTGTGGGGATGGGAAACTTGGTTTAGTTTGTGTTAGTAGTTAGTTTTAGGTTAAATTTTTTGAAAATTTTTATTTTTATTTTTGTTTTTACATCTTTAGCTTAGATTTTCTTTGTCCTGGTTTAAGTTGGTTGCAAAAGCATGATGGGAAATGATAAGAGAGTTGGGTTCTGTGGTTTCATTCATAGTTAACTTGTTGGTTTGGGTTTATGCTTTGGTTATGGGATGTGTAAGTAGGCTCAACTGATTGTATTTATCCCGTAAGATTGGTAAAATTTCACTTAAATGCATGATTTTCATGGGGAACATCTTGGGAATTTGGAATTAATGAAACTGTTTTCTAGTTGTAAAGGAGTCTTTGCATAATAACAAGTAAGAGTTTTGAAAATCTGATTTTTGTTTGGCACATAAGTACTCTTTTTATGAGAATAAATCCGAGTCTTATGGCGCTCCCATTTCACCAAATAAGCTGAGCTAAAAGAAAATAATAAAAGAAAGAATTTGGATGAAAACTTATGTGTCACACGCCGGGTTGCAGCCTGGTTGAAACACCACTGAGTTAAGTTCAATGTGTAAAAGAAAAATGCTCATGCTTTCATCTGCTTCCATTGTAAAAATCTGATTTGAGAAATTTTTTGTTTGTTTATATGTAAGGATGACTTAAAAGCTAGAATCCAGGATTGAGTTGATTTTAGATTACCTAAGTGTGGGTCAAATGAAATGAAATGTAGAACTTGAACTTAATGAACCATGATTGAGGGACAAGAATAATCAGTATGGGTTTAATAGGATAACGATACTTGCAATCTCTTCCAAAGCATTGAATTTTGAATTAACTACTTTAGTTGTGTAGAAACCATTTTGTCTAACTATGATCCCACATTTTTTCATAAGCCTTTTTCAGGGACGAAAAAGAGATAAGTGTGGGGATGTGATGTGTTGTAAAACACATCTATTTTTCCATGTGTTTTTGTTAAGTTTCAGTACCGTTTTATTCAGTTTTAGAGTCGATTTAAGCTGGTGTTTCACATTTCTGTAATTTGATGCTTGCAGGTAATAAACATGTTTATTTGGTGCTAAAGATCAAGAAAACGAGTTTCCGGTTGAACGAGAACGAACCCGAGAACAAAAGAAGATAAAAGCTGGCAAATAGCCTTGTCGCGTGACGCGACACCCACACGAAACCCTGTCGCGTAGCGCGACAGTGGAAAATGTCGTTTTTACCCTTTTAATGATTGCGGGTTTGACCCGACTATTTTGTCGGGTAGTGGGGGCCTTCGCGTAGCGCGAAGGGTTACTGGATGCCTGTCGCGTTACGCGACAGGGTTAAAAAAGCAGAAAATCGAGTTTTAAGTTTCTGAAATGGCGGAGGCTAGGGTATTCGATTCTGGACGATTAGAGACGAGCATAGAGGCGACTAGAAGCTAGAGGACAAGATTGGAGTCGATCGGAATTATCGGGAAGCTCTAAACGAGTGATCCAAAGGGTGTAACGTGATCGGTTTACTTTGTTTCTCTTGTTTCTCATGTTTTCTTACATTAAACAGATTATGGGTTGTTTTCATATGATGTTTATTGGCTAAACTTCTAGAACTACCTAGGTTAGATGATTGTACATGATTGATTTTGGTTTATTTCGGTTTTGGAACAATGTGATGTGATGGATTTATGATTTAAAGACTTGGTTTGGAATATTGGATGTGTATGTGTATTTTCGATTGTTAAATGATTAATATTATGTTCCTCATGTGTCTTGGCGATTGTCTGTCGCGAAATAGGTGCATGCTAGAATCAATTACTGTGTGTCTTTGATTATTGGATGAATTATTTTGATCAGGTAATTCATAGGAGTGTTTTATTATGATTTAGACGATTAAAATATGCAACCAACTTTAATAGCCGTGAGGTGAGAAGTTGTCAATAAGTCTTGGTTGTTAGCTTGTTAGGTTAGAGACTTCGTGAGAAGATCAGTCTAATTTGTCTATCAAACCTTGTTTATTGAGTTCAATAGGAAAACCCAAGTTATCCCTAACATTTAAGTGAACTGTGACTTTCGCACTGTGAAGTAGATTGTCTAACAGTTATTTCTTAGGTGTTTTGAGATTATCGTACTGTGAGGTAGATAATCTAACGGATATTTCATAAGCAGTTGGATGACCTGTGAAGAAAATCCATTCAACCGGTGGTTTAACAGCTTTTAGGATATTTAGTTGATCATCCTTGAGAAGGGTCGAGGGTACTCTAAGTTTCCAATAGGTTTAGTATTTTCATATCCCGGTATCACATTGTTTCCATTACCGATAGAACCTTGTCAAGCATGTATATGATTCAAGCCTAGGTAGTTCTTCTTTCTTTCTCTTGATTTAGTCTTTGTTTCGTTGATTGCTAGTCTTTAGTCTTGCTTTATTTACGTTATTCTTAGTTTTGGTAGTAAAATCCCCCTTTTTCCTCATTAATATTTTGTTTAAGTAAATTTTGTATAGATAAGTCTTTGAGTCTAGTTAGTACAGTCTGTAGAAGTCTGTGGGTTCGATATCCGGACTTACTTTTGTCTTGCTACATACGATAGGTACACTTGCCTGTCGGTAGTTTAGGTTTTAGAGAGTCTAGATTTATTACTTTGTGTCTATTTTAGAGTCGGTTTTTAGTTAGTTTATTAGTTAGCTCCGTCGACATCAGTTGTGCGCATACCTCTTCCTAATGGATAAACCCTAGACATCAATGGTGAAAGGAGCGACACTCCTTTCAACATCATCTCGTGCATGAAAGCTCGCAAATGCTTAAGAAAGGGATACATAGCCATACTGGCACTTATCACCGACAAGACTGAAGAGGAGAAGAAAATAGAAGACATCCCAGTCGTATGCGACTATCCCGACTTATTCCCTGAGGATCTACCAGGACTACCACCACCTCGACAAGCGGAGTTCCGCATAGATCTCGCGCCGGGAGCAGCACCTATCGCACGAGCATCATATCGACTTGCACCTTCGGAGATGCAAGAATTGTCCAATAAACTCCAGGAGTTGCTGGACAAGGGTTTTATTAGACCAAGCTTCTCACCGTGGGGAGCCCAGTGCTCTTCATTAAGAAGAAGGAAGGCACATTCCGTATGTGCATCGACTACCGTGAGTTAAACAAAGTGACAATCAAGAACCGTTACCCCTTACCTCGCATTGACGATCTGTACGATCAACTGCAAGGATCAAGTTATTACTCTAAGATCGATCTGTGATCTGGGTATCATCAGCTGAGGATTCAAGAGGAAGATACCCCCAAGACAGCTTTTCATACACAATATGGCCATTAGGAGTTTTTGGTCATGCCATTTGGGCTAACAAATGCACCTGCAGTATTCATGGACCTCATGAATAGAGTGTGCAAGCCCTACCTCGACAAGTTTATCACTGTTTTCATTGATGATATTCTTATCTACTCGAAGACTCAGGAAGAACACAAAGAGCATCTTCAATTGGCTCTTGAACTCTTACGGCAGGAAAAGCTATATGCTAAACTCTCCATGTGCGACTTCTGGATCCGAGAACTCCAATTTTTGGGACATGTTGTTAATGAACAAGGTATACATGTGGATAAGTCCAAGATAGAGGCCATAAAGAAATGGGAAGCATCGAAGACCCCAACTGAGGTGCCACAATTCCTAGGCTTGTCGAGCTATTATTGACGATTTATTGAAGGATTTTCCAAGATAGCCCAACCACTTACAGCTCTAACCCACAAGGACAAGAAGTATCTCTTGTCACACCCCCAAATTTCAACTACCGGAATCACACCGTTTGGGAGCATGACAAACCAGGATCTCAGATCATTAGACATAGCGAAGACCTCTATATGAATTTCAAAACATACTTTGGTCTTTAAACATAACATCAGAGTTTACAAAAGTTGCGGAAGCGTTTAAAACCATTAACAGTTGTAAAGTAAACATTACAAAACAAAATACTTAAATGTTCAAATTCAAATATTCAAAATGTTTAAAATGCATGAGACTCTATCTCCTAGTCCATGCCAGCTTTAACGCGCGCCTTAGCGTCCTGAGAAGACATGTAAATCAAGTCAACACAAAGGTTGGTGCATAACACAGGTTTTAATCATTCATAATGTTCAAAACAACAGTTTGAATAATAAGATTGTAGATAACATAATCACACATGCACAGTCATGATAGCTAGTCATATAAACTATTTACATAAGTGTTCGACACCGAAGCTGACGGATTGCCATGCTATAGCATGTTTTCGCCTTGCCACTATTGTCTATCACAACAATAGTAATAATTGTGTTTGGTCAGTCAAACACCTGCGTAGATCCCATCTACCAGGTGAGGTTTGTCAAACCTAATAGATCTATTTCCAACTACCACGCTTTGCATTACAGCAAACTAAACGGTTCGAGGTGTGTAAGGACTTTCAAGTTGATATGTTTTCACATAATGTAAACAGCTAACTCATGCAAGTGATATGTATCTAAAAACAGTTTGTTGCACATGTTTTCTCCCCCAAAACAGTTTAAAATAAGAAAGGGGCCGTGTACGCACCTTTGTTTTTAGCAGAATGATCACACACTAAAAGCTCGTGTAAGAAATCCTCTTACGAAGAATCTGTGTTTAAACAATAACCTAGTGTTATTCAGAATGTCTTTTTGTGCTTGAAATCACATACGTGTCAACACACGTATGTTAGAGTGTTAAGAAGGTGCATACGAAAGTACGCGTGCTTTCGAAATCGTTTAAATAAAATCACATACGATTTTATTTAATTAAACGTAATTATACGCGATTTCGTTTTCGTGATAAAATATAAATTTTATCATTTCAAAGTGTCCGTATTCCTGTTACGGTTCCAACGCAACTTGAACGGATCGAAACGGATTTGAAACGAAAGAGTTATGAGTTAAAATCAAAAAATGGTTCAAATTGTAAAAACTGGCAGCCCTCGGGTTCGAACCCGCGACCTGCCACACCCATCACACACGCCTTACCAGTTCAGCCCGCTAGGGTTTCGCAATAGCCTTCTCAAATTAATTGTTTTAAACAACACCTGATCGGTTCCCCTATGCTTATCAACCGAACCCAAAACCAACCAATTGACCTTCAACCCGAATCCGATCAATCCTAATCTCTTAGAGGTTTGTTACTGTGATCTAGTCGAGTCTAGGGACGGATTTAATTTGATTATCAACCAACCACATGACCCAATTCATGATACCCGTAGGTTTCGAACATGCATATTCAAACTTCCTATTCAAATCAGTTGAATTCGCTTATGATAACTTCTAACATGATAGGGTTTAGCTTAGTCGGGATTTTATGATACTAAATACACAATCTAATTTGATTAACAAACTTATTTAAATCGAAACCCCAAAAATCTCTTGGCAATATGAACCCTAGAATCGAACTCCATCAAATCGATGTAACTCAATGAAATTGATACATGGTTTAGCTTATGCGGAGCCTTCTGAAACTAGAGGTGATAATTAATTCCATTGAAAATCCTAATTTAGCAGAAACCCCCAAAATCGTTTATTCTATGAACCTTATTAATAGAACTTGATCAATTCATGGACGTTTAATGAAATTGAAATGTGTTTTAGCTTTATCGGAGGCTTCTGAAACTTACCATGCTATTTAATTCGATTCTAAGATTCATCTTGCCCCGATCCCCCAATTCGGTTTCAAGGATGAACCCTAGAACTCGAACCCTTATAATTCGAAATACATAGATGAAATTAGGTTAGGGATATTCTTATTCGATGGTTTCTGAAGATGTAGAAGCGAAGACTTACTTGTTTTGATAATCAATTGACAAAGATCAACTTCAAGCCCTAGTTTCGGCCTTCTTGAAATCGAATTCCTCAATTGAAGCTTCACCGATCGAATTGTTGCTTGTAACCTCTTCTAAGGATGCCGACTTATGTGCTTTAGAGATTAATCGAATGGATTATAACCGGTTTATATGAATTCGATCCCCAATTCGAACGGTTACAACCTTCTTGTTAACTACACATTAAATTCGACTGTTTAAGGGACTAATAACGTCTGATTATCCTTAATAATCATTATTGAAATGATTTATGATAATTAATTTTCGGTTTCAGCCCTTAACATTGCCCAATTCGAATTTTTACTATGCTACATACACGAATTTTGACCTTTAAAGTCAAAATTGGACTTTTAAACTAATTACAAGTCTAGGTTTTGTAATTAGAGCATATTGAGACTGATTTCTATTAATTCCAATCCTTTATGTTTGGTTTGGCTCAATTATATAACAATTCGGTTAGCAAAGTTACCTTAATAATCCCAAATTATCACCAATTGATCACTTAAATCATTGTTGGGCTAATTTATCCCAATTGGACTTCTCAAATACAATTGGGCCTCACTGGGCCTTCCTGGGCCTACTTAGGCCTTCCCTGGGCCTACTTTGTTTACATTGGGCCTCACTTGCCCCTTATTGGGCCTACCTTAGTTCTGTTGGGCCTTCCTATACTTCAGTGGGCCTAATTTGTCTTGTTGAGCCTTCCTTGACCTTACTGGGTCTTCTTTGTCTTTACTGGGCCTTCATGGACCTTATTGGGCCTTCATTGGCCTTGTTGGGCCTACGGGGGTTAACGAGGTTAACTCGAAAAGTCGGATTGTCACATCATCCCCTTGTTGAAGGAATTTTCGTCCCGAAAATTAGTAAGTGTTAAGAGTAGTTAGGAAACTACTTACGAGTCTAAATCGTACGTGTTAGTGTGGTTTGATCATTCTGTGTGCTTGTGTGTACTCACACACAAAGTCTAATGCTTGCAACATCACAACTCAATTGTGATTGTTCAATGTGACTGTTTGCGTATACACTAGTTAGTTCACCTAACTGTGACTGTTTGTGTTTGATCATACTGTGTTGTGTAACCTCACACATAGTGAGTGTCTGAAACTGTTTGTACTATGTAACCCCGCACATAGCAAAATGTGTGTTGTGTAACCTCACACATAGTGAGTGTCTATAACCGTTTGTACTATGCAACCCCGCACATAGCAAAATGTGTATAACCAATCATGTATATACTACTATAACATATAACATATGAAATGTAGCACATAAAATATATAGAATGTAATGTAGCACAAATGTTTGTAACAAAATCAATTGAATAAATAAAATATTTGTGCTTACAGTTTGAAATTTGCAGTGTTTGATGTGTGAAAGCATCACGTCATCCCCTTGTTGAAGGAAATTTCGTCCCGAAATTTAACGTGCGCTCTCAGTGTTAGCAGTAGCTGTTTTGAATAGATGAGGATATTTCTTCATCATTTGGTCTTCCCGTTCCCATGTGAATTCAGGACCACGTCTTGAATTCCATCGAACTTTGACTATCGGAATCTTGCTTTGCTTCAGTTGTTTGACCTCTCGGTCCATGATTTCTGCCGGTTCTTCAATGAATCGTAACTGTTCATCTACTTGTATTTCTTCCAACGGTACAATCAATGTCTCATCAGAAAGACATTTCTTTAAGTTTGACACATGAAAAACATCATGAACTCCACTGAGTTCATCCGGTAATTTAAGTTGATACGCAACCGGACCAATCCTTTTCAGAATCTCAAAAGGTCCTACGTAACGTGGACTAAGCTTCCCGCGCTTGCCAAATCGTATTACACCTTTCCAAGGTGATACTTTTAGAAGAACTCTGTCTCCCACTTGAAATTCCAACGGCTTGCGACGTTTGTCTGCATAACTCTTCTGTCGATCCCGAGCCGCTGCCATACGGTTCCGAATTTGAACTATCTTCTCTGTTGTCTCGTGCACCAATTCAGGACCTGTTATCTGACTGTCTCCAATCTCAGCCCAACAAACTGGTGAACGACATTTGCGACCATACAAAGCTTCAAACGGTGCTGCTTGAATACTTGTATGATAACTATTATTGTAAGAGAATTCCACCAACGGTAAATGATTCTCCCAGCTATCACCAAAGTCAATTACACAAGCTCGTAACATATCCTCGAGCGTTTGAATCGTTCGTTCACTTTGACCGTCGGTCTGTGGATGATAGGCTGTACTCATATCCAAGCGAGTCCCCAATGACTTATGAAGAGATTTCCAAAAATTGGAAGTAAACCGGGCATCCCGATCTGATATGATAGAGATTGGCACGCCATGCCGTGCTACTACTTCCTTGATGTAAATGCGAGTCAGTTTCTCCATTTTATCAGTTTCCTTGATTGCTAAGAAGTGTGCAGATTTCGTTAATCGATCGACAATTACCCATATCGTATCACGACCACTCGGTGTACGGGGTAACTTAGTAATGAAATCCATCGAAATCTGTTCCCATTTCCACATCGGTATCTCTGGTTGTTGCAGTAAACCAGATGGCTTCTGATATTCAACTTTGACTTTCGAACAAGTCAAACATTTGCTAACGTACTTAGCAATATCCGCTTTCATGTGAGGCCACCAATACAGTGCCTTCAAGTCATGGTACATCTTGTCTGATCCCGGATGGACTGAATATCTGGACTTGTGCGCTTCGTCCATCACGAGTTCTCTTAAACCTCCATATAAAGGTATCCACATTCGATTAATGAAATAACGAATTCCGTCAGGATTGGCATCCAACTGTTCTTCCATTCCCCTTAAAGATTCCTGTATCAAATTTTCCTTTTTCAAAGCCTCGGTCTGAGCACTGCGTACCTTGTCAGGTAAGTCAGTATGTATTGTCATCATAAGTGCACGAACCCGTCTTGTTCCCGTTGTATCTTTTCTACTCAAAGCGTCAGCTACTACATTGGCTTTTCCCGGGTGATACTTAATCGCACACTCATAATCGTTCAATAACTCAACCCATCGTCGTTGTCTCATATTGAGTTCCTTCTGATCAAAGATATGTTGCAAACTCTTATGATCAGTATAAATATACACTTAGTTCCATACAAGTAATGCCTCCAAATCTTCAAAGCAAAAACCACTGCTCCTAACTCCAAGTCATGAGTAGTGTAATTCTTTTCGTGCGTTCTTAGTTGTCTGGAAGCATAAGCGATCACTTTATCACGTTGCATCAACACACATCCCAAACCTTGTGCAGATGCATCACAATACACCACAAAATCTTCCGTCCCTTCCGGTAAGGACAGAATCGGTGCGCTGCAAAGTTTCTGTTTCAATAACTGGAATGCAGCTTCCTGTTTATCCGTCCAGTTATACTTTGTTCCCTTATGCGTAAGCGCTGTAAGTGGTTGAGCGATCTTTGAGAAACCCTCAATGAATCGTCGATAATAACCCGCCAAACCAAGGAATTGTCGTACCTCGGTAGGGGTCTTTGGTGCTTCCCAATTCTTAATCGCTTCAATCTTCGCTGGATCAACATGTATGCCCTTTTCGTTGACTATATGACCCAAGAATTGTACTTCTCGCATCCAGAAATCACATTTCGAGAATTTATCGTACAATTGTTCCTGTTTCAGTAATTCCAATAGTAATCGAAGATGTTCGGCGTGCTCCTCCTCAGACTGTGAATAGATGAGAATGTCATCAATGAAAACAATGACAAACTTATCAAGATAAGGTTTACAAACACGATTCATAAGATCCATGAATACAGCTGGAGCGTTTGTCAACCCAAATGGCATGACCAAGAACTCATAATGGCCATAGCGTGTCCTGAATGCTGTCTTCGGAATATCCTCCTCCTGGACTCTTAGTTGATGATAACCCGACCTGAGATCAATCTTCGAGTAGTAACTCGAACCTTGCAACTGATCGAACAGATCGTCAATCCTGGGTAACGGATACCGGTTCTTGATAGTAACCTTATTCAATTCCCGGTAATCGATACACATACGGAAAGTCCCGTCCTTCTTCTTTACAAACAAAACTGGAGCTCCCCATGGTGAAAAACTAGGTCGTATGAAACCCTTATCCAACAATTCTTGCAATTGTGTGGATAACTCTTGCATCTCTGACGGTGCAAGTCGATAAGGCGCCCTAGCTATCGGTGCTGCATCTGGTGTAAGGTCGATTCGGAATTCCACCTGTCTGATAGGCGGTAATCCCGGCAAGTCTTCTGGAAATACCTCCGGAAATTCACAAACTACAGGTATATCTTCAATATTCTTCTCAGCTACCGGCTTTTCAGTTATAAGTGCTATAACTGCCGTATGACCTTTTCGCAGACATTTGTGTGCTTTCATACAAGATATGAGACGCAGTGGCGTACTGCTCTTCTCGCCTTGTACATACAATGTCTCTCCCTGCGGAAGAGGTATGCGAACAATCTTTTCATGGCATACAATTTCAGCCTGGTTTTTGGACAACCAGTCCATGCCAATAACTACATCAAAACTGCCTAAGGCAATAGGCATAAGGTCAATCTCTAATGTTTGACCCATCAAATCAAGGATACATCCCTTAAAAATATTTTCCACTACAATCAACTTACCATCAGCTAATTCCACAGTGTATGGACTATCTAAGGCAGTGGGACTAACATTTAGCAACTTAGCAAGTGAACTAGATACAAAACTCCGGTCGGCACCAGTATCAAATAACATGGAGGCATAGTGATTATTTAAGAGGAACGTACCCGTAACAATGTTGGGATCCTCCCGCGCTTGACGTCCTCCAATCACAAACGCCCTGCCTCTAGCACCATTGTTGTTGTTGTTGTTATTGTTGTTGTTGTTGGTGGTGCCATTTCCATTACCGTTGCCATTTCCATTGCCATTGGCATTATTGTCCCCGCCTTTCTTGAGCTGTGGGCAATCTTTCTTAAAAATGCCCCATTTTGCCACACTCAAAACAACCCTTCTGAGCGTTGTTCTGGTTATTGTTCTGGTTGTTGTTGTTCTGTAGCTCCCCGCGACAATCCTTAGCCGCATGCCCAATCTTGCCACACCTCTGGCACTTAGCTCTCTCACATTGATTACCCGCATGATGGTAACCACACCTGTTGCACTTGGGGTGTTTACCAATATAACCCCCCGACGATGATGATTGCTGACCACTGCTTGAACCATGATAAGACTTGTTTGAGTCTTGTTTCCGGTTTTGCTGATATGATTGTTGGTTGTTACCCTTGAAGTTGTTACCTTCCCACTTTCTCTTATGATCTCCCACCTTGGTAGCAGATGTTCGTTTAGGCAGAGTCCCCTGTAACACTGCCTGATCAGTAAGCTGATGCGCTAAACGAACAGCTTGTTGGATGGTGGTGGGATTTGCTGAAGTAACCAACCCTTGAATCTGAGGCACTAGTCCTCCAATGTATCTTTCAATCCACTTACTGGCTGGAGTAGCCATGTGTGGTAGCAGTCTGGCCAACTCATGTGACCTGGTTGTGTATTCTTCAATGTTTGACCCCTCCATCTTGAGGTGCCAATATTCCTCCTCTAACTTCTGCATTTCACTGCGAGGACAGTACTCCTCTCGCAGTAAAGTTTTGAAGTCATCCCATGTTAAGGCATTTGCCTCACCCAATCCTAGAGTCTGAACATTCGAGTTCCACCAGGTTAATGCTGGACCCTCCAATGTTCCTGTTGCAAACTTCACTTTGCTCTCGTTGGGGCAGTTGCACATTTCAAACACTGACTCAGCCTTTTCAATCCACCGAAGGAGTCCAATGGCCCCCTCCGACCCTTTGAAATTGTGAGGTTTGCAGTCCAAGAACATCTTGAACGTGCAGACTTGTGGGTTAATCAATCCCCCAGCTGGACCCTGTGGCCCTGTGTTGTGAGTCTGAGCATACTGTGCGATTGCCTCTGCAACTCTGTTGTTAATTAGCTCATTGAGCTCAGCAACAGTCATATGTACGTTTCCCTCAGCCATTAGTTTCCTATTTACAAGAAGTGTTAGCACGAAGTCAAAATCTAATGTGACATGTGTAAGTAAAACAACAAACACAACATGTAATATAAATCAACACGACTGTTGAAAATAAATAATAATTCTTCCATAAATAGAAACTTTCTTTGAGTACAATACTTTTGAAATAAAACATACTTTTCAAACTACTAATGTAGGAACACAACCCGTTCCTAATAAGTTTAAACAAAAAAAGAAGGAAAAGAAAGAAAATCAATCGTCCTCAACAGTGGATTCAGGATCGGACTCAGCAACTGGTGCTGGTTCCTCCTCCTCATCCTCATCCTGTTCCTCATTCTCAGAGGCCACTAAATCCTCCAAAGCTTCAACCCTGCCCGCCAAGATCTCCTCTCGGTTCTCTGACTCTTCTAGACGACCAATCAAATTGATCATCTCATCCCGCATATCATGAACCAAATGGGCAAGTTCCTCTTGCCTCTCAATAGCATCCCATAGTTCCTGAGATCTCTGTATGATCCTATCTTCTGCTACATCCAAATCCTCGCGATATTTGGCGATCTCCTCGGCGTCCGTCCTTTGCCTCTTAGGCGCAGGAGCATCTAGTACCGGTGGTGAGTGTGTAGAAGGTCCCTCAGCAGGGATCTGCTGAGTGCCCTCCTCTGGCTCCTCTTCCGGATCCTCATCCTCATCCGGATCCTCGTCTGGATCCTCCTCTGGATCCTCGTCTGGATCCTCGTCTGGATCTTCCTCCGGGTCCTCGTCCGGATCCTCCTCCGGATCCTCCTCCGGATCTGAGTCATCCTGCTCATATGGTGGAGGTGATGGAATAGGTGGTGGTGGTGATGATGGTGGTGCCGGAACTATCGGTTCCTCGTCCTCGGAATCATCAATATAGATATAGGGAACTGATGATGATGCCATGCCTGTTACATAATACCATATGTAAGTGCAATGCCATAGAATGTGTAAGCAAATCAATTACATAATGTCATATGCAATTTCTAAGCAGTATGTGTAAACATAGGTGTCTAATGTCTAACAGTCATAGTCTAGGCCTACAAATGCAAACCTAGTTCGCTATAACCAATGTCTCTGATACCAATCTGTCACACCCCCAAATTTCAACTAACGGAATCACACCGTTTGGGAGCATGACAAACCAGGATCTCAGATCATTAGACATAGCGAAGACCTCTATATGAATTTCAAAACATACTTTGGTCTTTAAACATAACATCAGAGTTTACAAAAGCTGCGGAAGCGTTTAAAACCATTAACAGTTGTAAAGTAAACATTACAAAACAAAATACTTAAATGTTCAAATTCAAATATTCAAAATGTTTAAAATGCATGAGACTCTATCTCCTAGTCCATGCCAGCTTTAACGCGCGCCTTAGCGTCCTGAGAAAACATGTAAATCAAGTCAACACAAAGGTTGGTGCATAACACAGGTTTTAATCATTCATAATGTTCAAAACAACAGTTTGAATAATAAGATTGTAGATAACATAATCACACATGCACAGTCATGATAGCTAGTCATATAAACTATTTACATAAGTGTTCGACACCGAAGCTGACGGATTGCCATGCTATAGCATGTTTTCGCCTTGCCACTATTGTCTATCACAACAATAGTAATAATTGTGTTTGGTCAGTCAAACACCTGCGTAGATCCCATCTACCAGGTGAGGTTTGTCAAACCTAATAGATCTATTTCCAACTACCACGCTTTGCATTACAGCAAACTAAACGGTTCGAGGTGTGTAAGGACTTTCAAGTTGATATGTTTTCACATAATGTAAACAGCTAACTCATGCAAGTGATATGTATCTAAAAACAGTTTGTTGCACATGTTTTCTCCCCCAAAACAGTTTAAAATAAGAAAGGGGCCGTGTACGCACCTTTGTTTTTAGCAGAATGATCACACACTAAAAGCTCGTGTAAGAAATCCTCTTACGAAGAATCTGTGTTTAAACAATAACCTAGTGTTATTCAGAATGTCTTTTTGTGCTTGAAATCACATACGTGTCAACACACGTATGTTAGAGTGTTAAGAAGGTGCATACGAAAGTACGCGTGCTTTCGAAATCGTTTAAATAAAATCACATACGATTTTATTTAATTAAACGTAATTATACGCGATTTCGTTTTCGTGATAAAATATAAATTTTATCATTTCAAAGTGTCCGTATTCCTGTTACGGTTCCAACGCAACTTGAACGGATCGAAACGGATTTGAAACGAAAGAGTTATGAGTTAAAATCAAAAAATGGTTCAAATTGTAAAAACTGGCAGCCCTCGGGTTCGAACCCGCGACCTGCCACACCCATCACACACGCCTTACCAGTTCAGCCCGCTAGGGTTTCGCAATAGCCTTCTCAAATTAATTGTTTTAAACAACACCTGATCGGTTCCCCTATGCTTATCAACCGAACCCAAAACCAACCAATTGACCTTCAACCCGAATCCGATCAATCCTAATCTCTTAGAGGTTTGTTACTGTGATCTAGTCGAGTCTAGGGAAGGATTTAATTTGATTATCAACCAACCACATGACCCAATTCATGATACCCGTAGGTTTCGAACATGCATATTCAAACTTCCTATTCAAATCAGTTGAATTCGCTTATGATAACTTCTAACATGATAGGGTTTAGCTTAGTCAGGATTTTATGATACTAAATACACAATCTAATTTGATTAACAAACTTATTTAAATCGAAACCCCAAAAATCTCTTGGCAATATGAACCCTAGAATCGAACTCCATCAAATCGATGTAACTCAATGAAATTGATACATGGTTTAGCTTATGCGGAGCCTTCTGAAACTAGAGGTGATAATTAATTCCATTGAAAATCCTAATTTAGCAGAAACCCCCAAAATCGTTTATGCTATGAACCTTATTAATAGAACTTGATCAATTCATGGACGTTTAATGAAATTGAAATGTGTTTTAGCTTTATCGGAGGCTTCTGAAACTTACCATGCTATTTAATTCGATTCTAAGATTCATCTTGCCCCGATCCCCCAATTCGGTTTCAAGGATGAACCCTAGAACTCGAACCCTTATAATTCGAAATACATAGATGAAATTAGGTTAGGGATATTCTTATTCGATGGTTTCTGAAGATGTAGAAGCGAAGACTTACTTGTTTTGATAATCAATTGACAAAGATCAACTTCAAGCCCTAGTTTCGGCCTTCTTGAAATCGAATTCCTCAATTGAAGCTTCACCGATCGAATTGTTGCTTGTAACCTCTTCTAAGGATGCCGACTTATGTGCTTTAGAGATTAATCGAATGGATTATAACCGGTTTATATGAATTCGATCCCCAATTCGAACGGTTACAACCTTCTTGTTAACTACACATTAAATTCGACTGTTTAAGGGACTAATAACGTCTGATTATCCTTAATAATCATTATTGAAATGATTTATGATAATTAATTTTCGGTTTCAGCCCTTAACATTGCCCAATTCGAATTTTTACTATGCTACATACACGAATTTTGACCTTTAAAGTCAAAATTGGACTTTTAAACTAATTACAAGTCTAGGTTTTGTAATTAGAGCATATTGAGACTGATTTCTATTAATTCCAATCCTTTATGTTTGGTTTGGCTCAATTATATAACAATTCGGTTAGCAAAGTTACCTTAATAATCCCAAATTATCACCAATTGATCACTTAAATCATTGTTGGGCTAATTTATCCCAATTGGACTTCTCAAATACAATTGGGCCTCACTGGGCCTTCCTGGGCCTACTTAGGCCTTCCCTGGGCCTACTTTGTTTACATTGGGCCTCACTTGCCCCTTATTGGGCCTACCTTAGTTCTGTTGGGCCTTCCTATACTTCAGTGGGCCTAATTTGTCTTGTTGAGCCTTCCTTGACCTTACTGGGTCTTCTTTGTCTTTACTGGGCCTTCATGGACCTTATTGGGCCTTCATTGGCCTTGTTGGGCCTACGGGGGTTAACGAGGTTAACTCGAAAAGTCGGATTGTCACATCATCCCCTTGTTGAAGGAATTTTCGTCCCGAAAATTAGTAAGTGTTAAGAGTAGTTAGGAAACTACTTACGAGTCTAAATCGTACGTGTTAGTGTGGTTTGATCATTCTGTGTGCTTGTGTGTACTCACACACAAAGTCTAATGCTTGCAACATCACAACTCAATTGTGATTGTTCAATGTGACTGTTTGCGTATACACTAGTTAGTTCACCTAACTGTGACTGTTTGTGTTTGATCATACTGTGTTGTGTAACCTCACACATAGTGAGTGTCTGAAACTGTTTGTACTATGTAACCCCGCACATAGCAAAATGTGTGTTGTGTAACCTCACACATAGTGAGTGTCTATAACCGTTTGTACTATGCAACCCCGCACATAGCAAAATGTGTATAACCAATCATGTATATACTACTATAACATATAACATATGAAATGTAGCACATAAAATATATAGAATGTAATGTAGCACAAATGTTTGTAACAAAATCAATTGAATAAATAAAATATTTGTGCTTACAGTTTGAAATTTGCAGTGTTTGATGTGTGAAAGCATCACGTCATCCCCTTGTTGAAGGAAATTTCGTCCCGAAATTTAACGTGCGCTCTCAGTGTTAGCAGTAGCTGTTTTGAATAGATGAGGATATTTCTTCATCATTTGGTCTTCCCGTTCCCATGTGAATTCAGGACCACGTCTTGAATTCCATCGAACTTTGACTATCGGAATCTTGCTTTGCTTCAGTTGTTTGACCTCTCGGTCCATGATTTCTGCCGGTTCTTCAATGAATCGTAACTGTTCATCTACTTGTATTTCTTCCAACGGTACAATCAATGTCTCATCAGAAAGACATTTCTTTAAGTTTGACACATGAAAAACATCATGAACTCCACTGAGTTCATCCGGTAATTTAAGTTGATACGCAACCGGACCAATCCTTTTCAGAATCTCAAAAGGTCCTACGTAACGTGGACTAAGCTTCCCGCGCTTGCCAAATCGTATTACACCTTTCCAAGGTGATACTTTTAGAAGAACTCTGTCTCCCACTTGAAATTCCAACGGCTTGCGACGTTTGTCTGCATAACTCTTCTGTCGATCCCGAGCCGCTGCCATACGGTTCCGAATTTGAACTATCTTCTCTGTTGTCTCGTGCACCAATTCAGGACCTGTTATCTGACTGTCTCCAATCTCAGCCCAACAAACTGGTGAACGACATTTGCGACCATACAAAGCTTCAAACGGTGCTGCTTGAATACTTGTATGATAACTATTATTGTAAGAGAATTCCACCAACGGTAAATGATTCTCCCAGCTATCACCAAAGTCAATTACACAAGCTCGTAACATATCCTCGAGCGTTTGAATCGTTCGTTCACTTTGACCGTCGGTCTGTGGATGATAGGCTGTACTCATATCCAAGCGAGTCCCCAATGACTTATGAAGAGATTTCCAAAAATTGGAAGTAAACCGGGCATCCCGATCTGATATGATAGAGATTGGCACGCCATGCCGTGCTACTACTTCCTTGATGTAAATGCGAGTCAGTTTCTCCATTTTATCAGTTTCCTTGATTGCTAAGAAGTGTGCAGATTTCGTTAATCGATCGACAATTACCCATATCGTATCACGACCACTCGGTGTACGGGGTAACTTAGTAATGAAATCCATCGAAATCTGTTCCCATTTCCACATCGGTATCTTTGGTTGTTGCAGTAAACCAGATGGCTTCTGATATTCAACTTTGACTTTCGAACAAGTCAAACATTTGCTAACGTACTTAGCAATATCCGCTTTCATGTGAGGCCACCAATACAGTGCCTTCAAGTCATGGTACATCTTGTCTGATCCCGGATGGACTGAATATCTGGACTTGTGCGCTTCGTCCATCACGAGTTCTCTTAAACCTCCATATAAAGGTATCCACATTCGATTAATGAAATAACGAAATCCGTCAGGATTGGCATCCAACTGTTCTTCCATATTGCGATGATTTTGTGGTATATTGCGATGCCTCAATACAAGGACTCTGCTGTGTGCTGATGCAGCGAGAGAAGGTGATCGCATATGCTTCCCGACAACTGAAAGTCCACGAGAAGAATTACACCACCCACGACTTGGAACTTGGAGCCGTGGTATTCACACTTAAGATCTGGAGACACTACCTGTATGGTACAAAGTGTACAATATACACTGATCACAAGAGGCTGTCGCTGGCTCGAACTACTAAACGACTACGAATGTGCTATCAAGTATCACCCGGGGAAGGCCAACGTTGTGGCCGATGCCCTAAGCCAGAAAAATACCTCGAAACCCAAGAGGGTACGAGCTTTACAACTCACCATCCATCCCAACCTCCCTGAGCAGATACGTAATGCCCAAGTTGAGGCACTAAAGGAAGAAAACTTAGTGGCTGAATCACTAAGGGGAATGGAGAAACAACTGGAGGTCAAAGCCGATGGCTTACATTATTTCATGGAACGCGTCTGGGTTCCACATCACGGGAGCTTACGAGAACTTGTGATGGACGAGGCTCACAAGTCCCGGTATTCCATTCACCCTGGATCTGATAAGATGTATCAAGATCTGAAAGCCCTCTATTGGTGGCAAAACATGAAAGCCGATATTGCCACATACGTGAGCAAATGCTTGACTTGCGCCAAAGTCAAGGTTGAGTACCACAAGCCATCTGGATTACTCACCCAACCAGAAATTCCCATGTGGAAGTGGGAACAAATCTCTATGGACTTCATTACCAAATTACCCTGTACCCCTAGTGGATGTGACACTATCTGGGTAATTGTGGACCGACTAACTAAGTCAGCACATTTTTCTTGCGATCAAGGGAAACGACAAAATGGAAAAACTAGCCAGAACCTATGTTAAGGAAGTATTCTCGGGTCATGGAGTGCCAATCTCCATCATTTCAGATCGAGACGCTAGATTTACCTCGAATTTCTGGAAATCATTGCAAAAGTTGCTTAGTACGCGATTGGATATGAGTACAGCATACCACCCACAAACTCATGGCCAGAGCGAACACACGATACAGACTCTCGAAGACATGCTACAAAGTGCGTAGTAGACTTCGGAAACAGCTGGGAAACTCACCTACCGTTGGTAGAGTTCTCCTACAATAACAGCTACCACACAAGTATAAAGGCAGCGCCTTTTGAGGCCCTTTATTGCAGGAAATGCCGATCACCTATCTGTTGGGCGGAAGTGGGCGACAGCTAGCTCACTGGCTCGGAACTTGTACATGAAACAACCAAGAAGATTGTACAGATCAGGAATCGTATGGCAATAGCTCGTGACCGTCAAAAGAGCTATGCCGACAAACGTCGAAAGCCTCTGGAATTTCAGGTAGGAGACGGAGTCCTTCTGAAAGTTTCGCCATGGAAAGGCGTTATTCGTTTTGGGAAACGAGGCAAACTAAACCCACGGTATATCGGACCGTTTGAGATCTTGAAGCGGATTGGTCCAGTGGCATACCAACTCAAC
This sequence comes from Mikania micrantha, assembly GCA_009363875.1. Lineage (NCBI taxonomy): Eukaryota > Viridiplantae > Streptophyta > Magnoliopsida > Asterales > Asteraceae > Mikania > Mikania micrantha. The sequence goes on from CM018684.1 coordinate 2,804,215, forward strand.
CTACCAGCCGAACTCGATGGAGTTCACAATGTGTTTCATGTCTCGAATCTGAAAAAGTGTTTATCCGATGAGCCACTTGTGATTCCACTGGATGAAATACAGGTGGATGAACAACTACGGTTCGTGGAGGAACCGGTAGGGATCATGGACCGTGACATCAAACAGCATAAGCAAAGTCGGATTCCGATTTTCAGAGTCCGATGGAACTCGAAACGTGGACCTGAATTCACGTGGGAACGTGAAGATCAGATGATGTACAAATATCCCCACCACTTCAAACAAACAACGTCGAACGCCGACAACAACGAATAAATTTCGGGACGAAATTTCCTTTCAACAAGGGGACGATGTGACAACGAGAAAATTTTTGTCTCAAACACTACCAATAACAACCAAATTTCGGGACGAAATTTCTTTCAACAAGGGGATAATATGACACCCGACAATTTCAGATAAATTGCAACTCTTACACTCTATGTATTTCACATTCATACTTGTTACATTTCATTTAATTATGTTTAATTATATGAGCTAAACACAAACAACTGCGAAACCATAGTTCGAGAAACTATCGAATCGTACATTGCACATTGGTTTTGGAAGCCAAGTGAGGCAAACACAAACACTAACGCAAAACAATAATTCGGGGAATTATTGAATTGTGCATTACACGATGATTAGGACTAGTCAAGCATGCAAACATTTCGTAAAACACGGACACAAACTAGAGAATCACTATTCTAGGGGTTATCAAGGATTAAAGAGCTTCTATCTCAGTAGATTTGGAGCTTAGAAGGTAGTTCCTATGTTCCATTTGCACAAAATCATCAAAACACACACTTACAAGCTCATAAAACCCACATGCAAGTGTGTTGGATCACATGCAACTCCGATCCACTCACGTGCACGCATTTTTTGGTGTTCTTGTGTTATTTTAATATAGATCTACTGATTTTAGAGTATAGGAATGTTGGATTTGAGTTTTGATGGGTTATGGTGATGATTTTGGTAAACTTGCCATAAAAGGAAACTTTTTTGTTGCATGTTGTAGATTTGTGATGATCTAGACATGTCTAGATATTGTCAAACGCATATTGAAGTGTTTAGAAACGCATTTGGGTATTTGATTTTGAGAAAAACACGATTTTATGACAAACTTACTAAAAATGGAAACTTTTGTAAATCAAAAGAGGGGTTTTAATGTTTTAACATGTTTTAGTGTTTTATTATTATTGAAATATGTTTAAAAATGGTTTTTAACATATTTGGAAACTTTGATTTGTGAAAACGAGCTTTTAAACGGATACTTACTATTTTAGGAAACTTTATTTGGGCAAAATGGCATAAATGGTAATTTATGCACAAACGATATGTTTTAAGTATTTAAACGTGTTTTTATAAACATATTAGAGGTATTAACTTTATGAAATGGGATTTCATAAATACACTTTCCTAAAATAGAACCTTTCCAAAAATGGTAACTTTTACGATTTTTACACCTTACTTAAGTGAACGTTGTACGATTAGAGTCATAGGATGCATGTTGGTGTCCTACCTGTATTTATGACACATAAACGAACTAAACACAACAAACGCGTCACCAACGATTCGTAGAGTCAACACAAGTCAACACACAAATACTCGGTTAAGCACACTGACACTTGGAGTTGTATGGATTACAACACACCACAAAACTCATACTCACAACCTATATGGTTATAGGTGCATACTAGCAGGTGCTAGCATTCGTAGGTAGCGAGCGTATAACCGGAACTGCTTTATCAGGTGAGTTCACGGCTCCTTTTTCTATTTTCTACCTTTGGGGGAGAAAACATTGCATACAAATTGTTTTTGAGCAACAACTTACTTTTTGGTTACATTTGTACAAGCTAATATCACGTATATGCATATGTGTGGCACTCATCCACAAAACTGATAAGTCCTCATTAAACATATCTCGAACCGTTAATAGCGCGTGACGCTTAGCGTGGTGATTCTGAATAGTACTATTTGGGCCTGACAAGCCCCACTATTGCGCGCCGTATGGCCACCCCGACTGGAGGTCGGAATAGTGCAAAATTGACCAAACAACATTGTCATATCTTGTTGGATGGATATGGTGGGAGGCAGCACGTTAGCTTCGGTTGCGAACCCGTATATGGTATAACACATATTGACTAACTATCAATAGATATTGCATTATAATGAAATGTAGACCTGCAAACTCTTACTTTAAACATTGATGTTTAGTGCTGATATAAAACCTGTGCTCTCACCAACCTTTGTGTTGACCCTTTTACTCGCATGTTTACTCATGTAACTAAGGCACACACGCAAGGATAGGACGCTAGGCTGGAGTCTCATGCATCTACATAGTGCTTTAGGCTTTGAGAACATTTACCATTTTGTTATGTCATGTATTGTTAAACCATTTTAATCGCTTCCACAAACTATATTTTTATGTTATTTCGAAAATTGTTTTAAGAACGCTTCCGCAACTTATGTATTCAAACTGCTTTGAAAACTTTTACATTCACTTCCGCAACTCTGATTTTATATAACTGTTTTGCCCAAGTATTTGGATGTACGTATGAAAACAGACATGTAGGTCTCGCAACTGTATGACCGGAGACTGCGAACCTGACAGTCCCGTCGCGCCCCCGACAAGGCCGGGAGGGCCGGGGTGCGACACGAGTACTCGGCCGTCTAGGCCGAATTTTAAAACACTTGCCACATGTAAAGAAGATTACTAAGAATGCAATTGTGTTATTTTCTAATAGTATCTTGACCAATCAAGCTTTATGCAAGTGCTAATTTGACAACTGTGTCAAGAACATCTTTTCTAAACCTCTGGTGTAGAAGGTGTTTTATAGAGGTTTACAACATGAAGTTAATATAAGAAACAACTCAAGAACACTTGATGATTTGCAAAAATTCTTAAATACTTTGAAGATCAAAAACATTCCTTTCTCCTCTTGATTTTCTCGGCCAAAATCGCATTCAGCGGAGAAAGAAATCAAGTGATTTTTCAAGTGGAAAAATGAAAGGCTTTGATGGTTGAGTTAATTTAACGTGTTTAAGATAAATATTTTCCCATCGTTGGCTATCAATTCACGCGAAATATGATTATTTTGCACTTGATTATGATTTTAGGTTAAGCATAGAAAAAGACACAGAATATGATACTTAAGATGCTTGGAATCCAAAGGAAATGAAAGACAAGGGTATAACGTGCAAAGCAAACACTATAATGGAAATCAATAAATAGCATTATGAGGTGGTGTCCACGAAAGCTCAGTGGCATCTCGAACTCCACTGTGGAGATTTGGGGTGGCATCCACATAAGCTTAGTGGAGTCTCAGACTCCAAGGGTGTCTGGTGTAATCCCTAGGGTTTTCGTTTCAAATACCAAGAATATAAATGTACTCAATTATAATAAAAGTAAAGATCATGGCATTCGTATTCATATGTGAGGCCCCGATCCCGGGTACCTCCCAGAGTTGGTCATTCATCATAAAAACATAGCTCTTAAGCTAAAAACTTTCATAAACATGCAGCGAAAATTAAACATAGTTTGTCAAAACCTAAATACATGTAATTTTCTGTATTAAAACCTTTCAGATTGCCATAACCACCGGATCTCAAACACTGTGCCCCAAGCTCCATGCATCTTCTTTCCATAGCTTTAACCTGATATACATGCTAAAATGTCAGCTTACGCTGGTGAGTTCTAGTTTTATAAAACGTCATAAATGTTTTAGTGACTTAAAACATCATTTACATGGATCATCATCTCTTATACATAAACCATAGCACATAACCATCATTATAACCATCATTATAACCATCATCATCATACAACCACTGTCATTAACATGAGCAGTGGGCTTATGCCAACACAAGGCTCCACGTTTATAGTCCGACCGACTCACACCCTGTTATAGTCAGGTTGACTCTCATACCCTGTTATAGTCTGGTTGACTCTCATACCCTGTTATAGTCAGGTTGACTCTCATACCCTGCTATAGTCAGGTTGACTCTCATACCATGCTATAGTCAGGTTGACTCTCATACCCTGCTATAGTCAGGTTGACTTTTATACCTTGTTATAGTCAGGTTGACTTTCATACTTAACCTGTAACGAATACGGGAGCATCCTCATACATATTCCATAACCAATATGGAAACATCATCCATTACTTATAACATGTTATGCTAGCATCATATCATCATAACATATCATTTCATCATATCACATTATGCTAGCATCGTATCATCATAACATATCATGCTATCATCATAACATCATATCATCATATCACGTCATGCTAGCATCTTTTCGTCATAACACATCGTGCTATCATCATAAAATCATAACACGTCATGCTAGCATTTTATCAACGTATCATTTTATCTTATCAGTATAGCATTTCATTATAGCATACCACCTTATAACTATCATCATAGTTATCATCATCATATCATATTATCATACAGTCATTATCATATCATGTCATCATCATAGCACATTCATATAACATCAAAAACATAGTAACAACATGTATGTCAGCCCAAAACATAGTTACACATAACATGTGAAAGTAGGGCATCTAGAACTCACCTGATAGAAATGTAACTCCTTTTCTTCTTAGCCAAACTGCCTTAGCTAAGACTCAAGAACCTACACCATTACATTGTCTCATTACATTTCATTCCTAGACTTAGAATTTTACCCTAAGTCCCCTTACTTAACCAGTCCTAGTATTCGAAAACCGTTATGTTACCGAAGCTTAACTAGTATTCGAATTATAGAGTACACGAAATGCATGTAGTTCACAAAATGTCCAAGGTAGACGAAACCCATGATCTACACGAACCTCAATGTACACGAACTTGATTTCACGAACCCTCAGTTCTTGAATCCTTAGTTCACGAATTTATGTTCACGAATTTATGTTCACGAAGGGTATTCGCATACTCCATTTCGCGTACACTTCGTATACTCATCTCTCCTGCATAAAACATCTCAGAAATCTATCCAAGACTTTGGGGAGCTAGTTCTGGGTTCCTTATGGCATTACCAACTTATTGGAAGCAAAAATGAACAAACTATATGCATAAAGGCGTGAGCTTTATGCATAAGTTCACTTTTGCATAAAAATCCTAACTTTCTCGCATAAAACACTTGCATGATGTTAGATGATCCTTCTGGTAGCTTCCCATGTGTTTCCTCCTTCGTTTGGTTGCTCAAAAGCCATTTCTTGTAGTTCACGAACCTCCACTTCGTGTACTTGAGAAAGAGTGCTTTCAGCCAAAGGTGAGCACGGTTCCCAAGGCACTCATATATATAGGCAAGGTTCACGAAATTAGAAGTTCACGAAAATGGTTTTGTGTACCTTCATCATTGTGAACTTAAGTTCACTAAGCGTGTTTCGAGTACTCCATTTCGTGATCCTGACTTAGTTTATTTTTCCTCTCTTTACTACAGGTTAAATGTTCCTTACGCATTCGTAAATTCAAATAACTTGTATAGGAAATTTGGGGTGTTACATCATAAACACGCACATATATGGATATATAAAATATATAATACAAACAAAAAAAAACTTTATCAAGAGTTAATAACAAAATTAGACTATTATAAGATAAAACATGTTATTTAAATCTATATAAGATTTATTAGGTGTATGAATGTATAAATACATAAAATAATAATAATAAAAATATGTGAATGATTTTATTATTCATAAATTAGTAATAACATTTAAAAAAAACATTAGATCGATAAAACTTTTATGAATTTAAGTTATAAATAATTATTAAAAATGTTTTACAAACCTTTCACCCGGTTGAGACCCATTTGGACCCAACCGAACCATAATGTGGCCTGATTCGACGATAGCTCAAATTTCTTTGTTGCCAGCTCGATTAGTCATCATTTTGCAATGATTCGAATGCATTAACAACTCTAATCACGAATTAATACAGATCAATCAAGGATTGTGCGTTAAAACATTCCAAAGTTAATCGTTTGAACCGAAAATAGAAATAAACTAAAACACGTATAAAAATCCAATCAATCCATCCCATTTCGTCTCTTTACCCATTCTGAAGCTAATTGGACAAGAAAACAGTGGGCACAACTCTTCCTAAATGCAATTCGAGCTCAATACTCGCCGGAACCTACAACTCAGTCGAACTCCTACAATTCGAACTTTAACTAGGTACTACCATACACCAATCGACTCGCCATAACACAAGGATCAAAAGCCCTATGATATCTAGGGCTTATGATCTATGTGTGGAACGAATTCGAATGTCAAATAATTAGGGTTCTTCGGTTTGGGTTCCGATCTAAGTTTCTGTATAAGACTAAATGGAAACGAAGGAAGTCAGCGAGTCCCCGACTAGACCAAGCAGTAAGACGCGAGTATGTTTCGGGGGAGACCCGGGTTCGAAATCCGGGAGTTGCATTTTAAACTGGTTTTATTCCCTTTAAAACCATTTTTATGCCATCTTTTTTATAAAAATAATACCAAAAAAAACCAAAAAATCATTTTTATTAATCTGTACAGGTAAATTATTTTATGAAGAATGTCATATTTTCTTTTCTATTGTAAAAGAAAATAATTTGAATCATAAAGACAAAAGTTTATATACTTAATTAAATAAAAATTTAATTAAATAATTGTTTTAAGAAAAATAGTATATTTTATGAAAAGTCATGATTATAACTAAATAAAAAAAACAGTTTTACTATTTAAATTAAAATCCAATATTTTTTTAAAATAATAACATTAAAGTGTTTATAGTTTTTTAGACAACAAATCTTTATAATAAAAAAATTCAAATAAATCACTATTATTTTTTTTATTATTTTGAAAATACAAATCTTTAAAGGTTGGGTCAAAATCACAAAAGCATTATAAAAATAAAACTTTTATTAATTAATTATACTAAATAGTTAATCATAAAATTTTTTATAATAAATAATCTTATACAAATATGATAATCCTTATTTTTAAGACAATAAATTCGATAAATCAAAAATCAAATGGATGGTATAGTATTCTAGTATTATTCTTAGGATTTTTTTTCCATAAAAATATAACAATATAATAAAAATAACAATAATAAATAAATAAAATATTTATTTCACAGTGCATTGGCAGTATTTATTTATAATAATAAATAAATATCCTCAAAATATTTATTCTAGTTTAAATCTGTAATTAACAATAATGATAAATAAAAGGGAAACATATTTTGTATTCCATTTTATTTATTTGTAAGTATATCTATTTAACAAATATTTCAAATATTCTATTCAAACATAGATTCATTCAAACTAAGACTTCCATTAGGATGCCATAGATTCTAAGATATTAAGACTTGTACTCTAAACAAATACTAAGACTACAATGCCTTGTAACTCTACGTGAAGCACAATCTTTTATTCCATTCTCTATCAATTATTACTTAGACTAGCTTAGCCATCTAATGTGAGTTTCACTCATACTCCCTCTTTTATATTTTGTACTTTTAGGATGCTACATACGTCTTTATTCAATCAAAGTTATTCTAGAATCAAAATCAAATAGATGTAAACTATTAGTCTAAGTTGTTTGACTTATGTGCTATAGTACGCCTACCTATTTATGTGTTATGCCTATTCTTGCTATGTCATGTATATGTAGTAACTAGTAGCCCTTGCAATATAACTTAGGTTATTAATTATACATTGCAAAGGTGAAAGAGCCGATAATCAATGTAACTAGTAGCCTTTGCACAATAACTTTGGTTATTGTAAAATGCAAAGGTGAAAGATCCTATATTCAATTGTTGTAACTAGTAGCCTATATTAATGCCTTATGTCATTAAGTTAGTAAAGATGAATGGGCCAAAAAAATCATATTGAACTTGTAGTTACACTTAATTTAGGTCTATTCAATTTGGACTTTGTTTGCATTTAAGTTTTAAACATATTCTTATATATATATATACACACACACACACACATATATATATTAAACTGTATGGGTAATTCACAAACTATTCATATAGTTAATCCAAATTTATTTACATTTGTAGCAGGATAAGGTGAAAGCCATGGTGAAGGCATAGGATAAACATAGTGGACCTAGATTTAATTTAAACAAATGGTAGTATTCAAATGTATTGATATATTAGTCCTTGAAATTCTTTAAATGGTTGTAATAGTTTATGGTATTCAATGAATGTTTGGTTTAATTTTAATAATGAATGTTGTAATTATTCAAACTTATTAATAGCATCATGAGCTAATGAACAGTCAAGCTCCCCCCGACGTATTCCGCCTTCGGTCGGGGTATGACATTGGGACGCCAGTTGGTGTGTGTGTGTTTTAAAATCTTTGCTCGTTTGTGATCTACCCCAAACCTAGGGTTTTCGGGGGATTTTCATTTGGACAACTTTTTGGGGAAAAAAAAGTGAAGATTATGAGCATTCCAAGTATCCCAAATCTATCCAAGTTCATGTTTTGCAATTAAAATCAAGAATTGAAGATCAAACAATGAAGACTCAAGGCTAACCATCTGTTGATCTTTTTTGGGTGAAGGTTCTTGCAACTTAATAATTGATTATAGTTTAACCTAGTTATGAGATTGAATTTTGTAACCAATTAAGGTATGATTAGATTCAGTTGTTTGGTTCTTTGGGTAAACAACCTAATTGTGTTGAAAACACAGGTTTGATGCTCATCCATTTTTGGTTTCTTTGCATTAGCAATTTGAATGTTGATTGTGTTTTGTAGGTGGTTTGTAAATATATTTTCTTAACAATCGGTTCTAAAACCATCACTCGAATCAACAAGTGTGTCGTCACACTTTCATGGCATTCCACTAGGTTTAACTTCATTAATAATTGTCGTACCTGAAACTCAGAGTGAGTGGATATGTTTTCTCATGATTGATTAAAGCAGATTTAAGGTTTCTTGCAATTACAACCATTTTACAATACAAATAAAAACTCAAGTTTGTATTTTATAGTAATTAGTCTTACAAAACTAAATAACATTTTCCACTGATTACCTTGACTTACTCTTTACTATTAAAGGGCAACAAAGACTTCAATTTTAAGACTGTCTTTTGATTGACCTCATGACATACCAAGCCTATTCTTATACAAGAGGAAAGAATACATGAGACAAGGCAAGCGCAACCCATGCCTTCCAAAATTTGAACCACACTTCGCAAGAAAAGTAGTAGGATGGTAAAAACAAATAAACTAACTAAAATTTTCAACAACTTTCAAGATTAGGTAATATTTAATGTTCCATAAAACCTGCATAATTTTACACGTTTTAGTACATATATAAAAGATCTATGACTTTTAAACGTGGCACACATTTTGATAATTCATGAATTCTAGATGTAGTATTTTATAAAACTAAACCCACAAGCAGAGCCAGTCTCGAGAATCAAAAAAAATTAAGGGTTTGGGAGAAGGAAAAACTGAGCACTTTAGAGGCGGCCCTAAGAATTAAGGTGACCAAGACGAACTGGAAAAAAGATTCTCTAGCTAATTCAAATATTAAATTACGGGTTTTCAAGAAAACCGAACCGTATCAAATATTAAATTATGGAAAAGAAGACATGCAGAAACTCCATGAAACTCCGATCAAGGTCTATGGAGATTGAGATGAAGAAGCAAAACCTTTCACAAGGGTTGTTGCCTTTGCCATAGAGATGAAACTGTATGCTGGTGCAGGTACTCACTCGGTCACACTTCCTATTGGTTGACTTCATCAGTCTAGGGGAAGTTTGTAGAGCTCATTCAAATACGAAGACTGACAAAGTCAACCCGTGACCAGATAAAGACCTGATTTTTTGTATTTTCGAGTACTGTAGTTTTTGTGTACTCCTGATTTTTGAGTACTTGAACCATAGTTTATTTTAATAAAAAAAACTTAAAGTTATCAATGATTAAAAGCCGACAACTATATAACGAAATAAACCTCAAATTAACAAACATAAAAGTAATATATCATTCATAATATCCTTAATTATTAACACTCATTTAAATCATTTAAACATAGGGTGGGAGTTTGAGTTCATATGATTAGATTATTAGAGATTAGGAGTTATCCCCTTAAACCAAATATTCAAACCATGCCGGAGACCAATTATTATAAAATATGACTGTTAAAAAAATAAAAAAAAAATTTTAAAAAAGAGGAGAATTGTGAAGATCGAGTGGATTTTGGCTAAATTTGTCTAGAAAACAAGACTTATTCTCAAAAGTTACCGGAGAAAACGATTTCCAGCATGATTCAAACTGTTGGTTTGAAATCAAATTGTATACCCATCGGTTTTAAAACCGGTTTAAGTAGACCTGAACCGACTTGAAAGTGTTTTGAAGCTGGTTTAACCTGGTTAACCTAATCATTAAACCCACTTTAAACCAGCTTCAATTTGACCTGGTTCAAAACCCGATGAGACAGAATAATCGAAAATGTGTCAAACCTATTAGACCCTTCAGTGTGCCCCGTGGTTGAGGAAAAAAGGGGCGTGGCTGGGCGTTTTTGGGTTGGGCGTGGTCACTGCAACGACACATTCGGACGTTGGACATCATAATAAAAACTTTATTATAATAAAAATAATAACTTTATTTAGAAATTTAAAATAAAAAATCAATCATTGCATCATGATGACATCATAATACCAACTACTTGGCATTTCCATCATAAGTGGTTGAGTGAGTGGTTATGATGAATGTCCACGTTATGCCCAGGTGGAGTGTTCACAACTAAGGGGCATACCCTATATTCTTATATTTAACTTGAGATCAAAAGTCTTGTTAAAAACAAATTGGTATAAAAAATTATTGAAAAAAGAAAAGGTAAAATCACCGAAATTAGTATAAACACAAACGAAATTTACATTGAAAACTGTATATTAATATTTAAATAAACAATAAAAAAATCAAACTTTTCTCTCAAAATGTCAAAAAGTCAAGATCTTCCGTGTCATGTAAACAATTAAACAAAACATGTTTTATGTTTTCGGCCACCCTTGAATTTAGTTTAATTAATTACGAACAAAGATTTTTAGTCTAACCATATTGCAATAAATAAAGGAGAGAAACTACACCTAATTGAGGTCTTGCGTTTAAACTCAGCAAGGGAAATATTTTATTAATTTATCCAGTTTCTGTTTATTTGAGGGGTACGGTCTCACAACAGTCGAGGAATCGACCTTGCCTAGATTGTCCGATTCCCTGTGGCTAGCACACAATGATGCCGTTCAAAAAAAGTTATATTATTTTCTTTGATTGCAATTTGGATCACTGACTCGTCATATACCCATCCGATTATATTCACACCCAATAGAAGGAAACCAACCATATGTGAGAGAAAACCCTCTAGCTCAACATAGATAGAACCCTTATTTTGTTCATGTCAAAACTTAAACTCGTGACCTACCCATATTAAATGCACATGATATCTCCGCTCAACAACTTCAGCCGAGGATCATAGGTAAAAATTAAAGAATAGTTTATATTAATTAGACTGACACATGACAATATGACATAATTCACTTAGGAACTTTACGTTGACCGTTGATCATTCTTACATCGTATTTTCCTTAGCCGCCAAATAACACCAAATTAATTTCCACAAAATCTTTTTCATAACAAGTGTCTGCGTATATACATATACAATACACATATATATCTTCTCACGTTCATCTTTCTCTTCAAGAAATTAAACAACACAAATTCATCAAACCCGGCCTATCGATCAGCTCGCTGTTCGATTTCGATTTCGATTTCTTCGCGGATTTCGATCATCAAAACCCGCAAAGATTTCGAGCAAAATTTTGTGGTTTTGATTGGGGTGTTTGAAGGTGAAAATGGATGGGACTGATATATATAAAGCTACCAGTAGTATAAGGTTAGGGAGTTTAAGAGCAAGTGGAAGAGCTTCAAGTTTAAGGTCTGTAAGTACATCAGTATGGAGGAATTCTGGAAATGATGTTTTTTCAAGATCATCACGTGAAGAAGATGATGAAGAGGCTCTTAAATGGGCTTCACTCGAGAAGTTACCGACGTTCGATCGGTTGAAAAAGGGTCTGTTGTTCGGGTCAACCGGACCCTCCAACGAGATTGATGTTGATAATCTTGGATTTGATCAGAGAAAGCATTTGGTTGATAGGCTTGTTAAGGTTGCTGATGAAGATAATGAGAGGTTTTTGTTGAAGCTCAGGAACAGGATTGACAGGTAATTTGTTTATTTTTAGGAAACTTGTTTTAAATATAGTTTTAAAAGAAAAAAAAAAGTTTAATGATTTGGTGATTTCGAAAACCGTTGATCGGCTGAACCATCGTTGCATAAGCAACTTAACCGGTTCAGGCTGCCTGTTCCGATTTTATGATACTTCATAAAATCGATTAAATTCATGCAGTTTTTGTTACTAAGATGTTTATTTTACATTTTATATTTTAATAAATAGTGGACCAAATTAAAATAAAGGTTACTCATAACCATAAGAGGTTTATAACAAATATTATTTTGTCAGTTTAGGTGAACTAATAATATTTACAGTTGATTTGCTGATGTTTAACCTCAACTACCACTAAACTCATGATAAAATAAAACTCGCGATCTATATGTTTGGGTCGTATTGTGTTTTCGTGTCGTGTCAGAAATTACACGCTTTTCATATGGGCTTGTTGGGTTAATCATTTTTTGTTTTTTTTTCTAACATATAAATTTATTTTACACAATTTAAATTGAACAGGGTTGGAATTGATTTACCAACAACTGAAGTCAGATATGAACATTTGACTGTGGAGGCAGATGTTAACACAGGAAGCAGAGCTTTGCCTAGTTTCATTAATTTCCACATTGATATTTTTGAGGTAAACAACACATATATTTTAGCAGTTTATAGTACGGGTGTTCATGGGTCTTGAACCGGTCAAGAATAACATAAATAAATAAATCAGAGACCGACCCACTTGGAGTTGGTCGGTCCTGGTTCATGAGCCAGACTAGCATTCTGGTTTGGGCTAGACGGGTTTTTTTGGCCCGGAAAACGTCTTCTTTATTTAGGCTAAAACTTAAGTTTTGACATGCATTAACAATGAGTTGTAACTAATACTTGGGCCTGCAAACTGAACTTATTTGTCATTTCCTTTGGGCTGCAGTATTTGGACCAGAAACAAGTATTTTTAGGCCTCATAAATCACACAAATATTTATTAAAAATCACTGATTTATTCAAAAATTATCCAATTCAACAAAATGTAATTTAAACAAATTTTCTCAATTTTTATTAATTTTATCATGTCTTTTGTTCATATTTGTGTTTTATAGGGGTTCTTGAACATGTTGAATCTGCTTCCAAATTCAAAGAGGCATATAACTATCCTTGATGATATTAGTGGTATTATTAAACCTAAGAGGTGAGGAAGAAGATAGCTTACATTTTTATTTTATTTTACTAATTTATTTATTTATTATTTTAATTAAGCTTTTACCTAAATATGTTTGTAGAATGACATTACTGTTGGGTCCTCCAAGTTCTGGGAAGACCTCACTATTGTTAGCCTTGGCTGGGAAGCTAGCGAAGGAACTTAAGGTAAATTACTAATCCTAATTACTTGTTCAAAGTACGAATTAGGCGGATGTGTAACGGGTCAAATGGGTCAGGCTGGGTTGACTCGGTAACATGTTTCTATGTCTATTTAAAATATTTTTTCCTAAAGATTAATTTATTAGAAATGGTTAAAAACCTGTCATTTATGAATACAATAATTATTTGTAATAAAATGGTTTTTTAGGTTTTTATGCATTAAAAATATACATTCAACCCGTTTGACCATTTGGCGGGTTTAAACTTTTCCGCCTTTACTAGTTTGATCTTTAGTGGCAAAACATAGTGCTATTTAACCCATCTATAAGTTTTTTTTCCGAAAGGAACCTTTCTATAAGTAAATGGGCCGAATTTGACACCTTTAGCAACTACATGTAATCGATTATTAAAAATCTTGTAATTGCAGTGCTCAGGGAAGGTGACATACAACGGCCATGAGTTGCACGAGTTTGTACCAGAAAGAACATCCGCTTATATAAGCCAAAATGATGTCCATATCGGAGAAATGACAGTCAGAGAAACCCTAGCTTTCTCGGCTCGATGCCAAGGGGTTGGATCAAATTATGGTTAGTATGGATAAGCATGTCGGGCAATGGGTTGAAACGGGTCATAATAGTATCACACCAACTATGGTTACTGAAACAATATTACTATAATAATAATTTAAAAATATCAATTTATACTTAGGGTGGCTTTTAACCCATTTCAGTTTTCACAACCTTTTTCCTTAGCCTATTTGAGATAAAAGGCAACCCAAACTGACCCATTTCCTTAGTAAACGGGTCAAAACTGACAATATGGCTAATAACAATATTTTTTATGAAATGCAGAAATGTTGGCAGAGTTGGCAAGAAGGGAGAAAAATGCAAACATTAAACCTGATCCTGATATTGATGTTTACATGAAGGTTAATAATGGGCTTCTGGATTTACATATATCTTTTAATTCCTATAATTTTTTTTAATCTTTTTAATTAAAAAAAGCTTGAAACTTTATTCCTTTTCTTTAATTATTTAGGCTGCAGCATCAGCAGGACAAGAAGCTAGTGTGGTCACTGATTACACTCTCAAGGTGAGATAACACAAAACAATTCTATAGCCTTTAGAGGTTGAAAAATTAACGGGTTGGGCAGGTTGGGTAACAAATCAAAAAATGATTCGGCTAAAAAATAGTTAATTCGATGGTATGGGTTTAAATGGGTTGCTTTGACCCAAAAACACTTTTCATATCTGAAGTTTCAGTGAATAACAGCGTGTCAAGTGTCGATTGTTCAACATGGTTAGAGATAAAACATGACCAGAATCGACCTTTTCTTAAAGGAAATGAGTTGAAGGCTCTATCTTCTTTTTGTACATATTAAAATGAAACAACATCTTAACTAACATAACTGTTTATGTTACAGTTATTGGGTTTGGATATTTGTGCTGATACCATGGTTGGGGATCAAATGATAAGGGGTATTTCTGGTGGTCAAAGGAAACGTGTGACAACGGGCGAAATGATTGTGGGACCCTCAAAGGTTCTTCTTATGGACGAAATATCAACGGGCCTGGATAGTTCTACAACTTTCCAAATTGTGAAATCACTTAAGCAGTTTCTTCATATTCTTGAAGGAACAGCTGTTATTTCTCTCCTCCAGCCCGCACCCGAGACGTATGACCTCTTTGACGACATCATCCTTCTAACTGATGGGAAGATAGTGTATCAGGGCCCGCGTGAAAATGTGCTTGAATTTTTTGAATCTATGGGGTTTAAATGTCCAGATAGGAAAGGAGTTGCTGATTTCTTGCAAGAAGTAAGTAAATCTTGTATTTGTTATGCATTTTATATAAAGGTGGAAAGATAGGCAGGTCCGGTGGGTTAGTAACGGGTCAAAACGGATTGGGATAAAAAAGAATCATATTTGATACGAATTGAAAATGGTTGGGTTGACCCACTGGTACTTGTTGATCATTTTTCAGAACTGGCTAAATGGGTTTGTGGAGTAGATTGGGTGATATGTCAAAACAGGCCAAATTGAAAAAAAAAAAAAGTATTTTTTTTGTTGTATGGTTCTATGCATTACAAACAATCTTTGGACAGCTTTTGACCCTTTTGAGATAAAACACAACCCAGATCAACCCATTCATAAGTAAACGGGTCATTTCTTTTTCTTTTTTTTTTTTTTGTTCTTTTTCTTGAAGTAATTATGTTTGAACTTGGGTTACAGGTAACATCAAAGAAAGATCAACAACAATATTGGATGAGAAGAGATTTGCCTTACAGATTTGTGACAGCAAAGGAGTTTGCAGATGCATACCAATCATTTCATGTCGGAAGGAAACTGGCTAACGATTTGTCGTCCCCTTACGACAAAACCAAAAGCCACCCTGCTGCTCTCACAACCCAAAAATACGGTTTAGACAAGAAAGGACTCTTGAAGGCTTGTACTGATAGAGAAATATTGCTCATGAAGAGAAACTCTTTTGTTTATATCTTCAAATTATTCCAAGTAGGTGTTGTCTTGCCTTAAATATTACCTTTTACTATGACATTTTAGTGACTTTAATCCTTTTTTTGTTGTTTTTGCAGTTGACTATGGTTGCATTGATCACTTTGACCGTGTTCTTTCGGACTGAGATGCATGAACGCGTTCCAGAAGATGGTGCAATTTATGTAGGGGCTCTTTTCTTCGGTGTTGTTATGATCATGTTTAACGGGATGTCTGAAATCTCAATGACGATTGCAAAGCTTCCTGTGTATTACAAACAAAGGGATTTCTTGTTTTTTCCCCCATGGGCGTACGCGTTACCATCATGGATCATCAAGATTCCTATTTCATTTCTTGAAGCTGGAGTTTGGACAGCTTTGACTTATTATGTTATAGGATTTGATCCTAATGTGACAAGGTATTTGATTTTCACATGTTACTTAAGGTTGGCAAACTATGCAGGTATAACGGGTCAAAACCGATGGTTTTTAAATATTATATGGTCAAATTGGGTCCTGTGGGTTGACCTGAAAGTTATACACTTATACTTTTTTAAACTAAGGATTAGGAGGTGTTATGCAAGTTAATAGGATTGGCTAACGGTTCAAAGTTGATAATCAGCTCAGATCAAAATAGAATGCGTTAGTTTTACTCAATACAGTATAGGAGGTCCTAAATACCAAAATTACATTCTGGACAGCTTTTGACTCGTTTAAACTACTTCTGTTAATCTATTTTTCTACTTTGACCCTTTAAGATTAAGCATAACCCATCAACCCAATAGTTAACAGATCAAAATTGGTACCTTTTAACCGGCAAAAAACTCAAAATATGTATATATTTTTTTAAATATTCATGATTTTAATTTATTAAACCTTTTCTAATCTGCAGATTCCTCAAGCACTATCTTCTGCTTTTGCTTGTGAACCAGATGGCTTCAGCATTATTTCGGTTTATTGGTGCAATGGGTCGAAACATGATTGTTGCAAACACTTTTGGTTCTTTTGCACTTCTGTTAATTTTTGCTTTGGGTGGTTTTATTCTTATTCGAGGTACTAATCGGTCAAAAGTTTATTAAAACAAAGAATGATCATGATCACGTTATTAATATCAGCTAATACACATGTTTGTTTTCTAAAGATGATGTAAAGAAGTGGTGGTTGTGGGGATACTGGTCATCTCCGCTCATGTACGCCATGAATGGAATCGCTGTAAACGAGTTTCTTGGTCATCAATGGAGAACTGTAAGTATCACAAACTGTGTTTCTGTGTGTGTGTTTGTGGAAGAGTTTAAATTTGAGTTAAAGAAGTTCAGGCGCGCATCAGATGCGCCTGAGGGTTTTTTTTTGTTTTTTTTTTTTAAATCAAGTTAAGGACACATCCATATGCGGATACCCTTATATCTGCATGTCTGTCAGGATATATGCTCATGTGTGCACATATGTGTTGTGAAACTTATATTTATAACTGATTTTGGTGTTGCAGCCATGGGACAATACTACACTTGGAAGATCAAACATCAAATCTGTAGGATTCTTTGCAGAAAGTTATTGGTACTGGATTTCAGTTGCAGCACTGATTGGATTCATTCTTGTCTTCAACTTGTGTTTTGCTTTGTCTCTCGCTTTTCTCAACCGTAAGTATCTCTATCTTTGGCTTTTGGGTCTTTGCTAGAAGTGGCAGGCGGGATGGCTAACGGGTCGGGTTGGGTTGGTTGACCCAATGTAAATTCAGTCCAATTTTTTTTTAAAGCAAGTATTGTGTCAAACACAAGTACATGAATTAATTCATTTCAATAATAAACATAAACATAGTCCAAATTGACCCGTTCATAAGTAAACGGGCCGTGAGTGCCACCTTTGAAACTGGTTTTCTAACATATTGTGAACTCTACAGCTTACGGGAAATCTCAGGGTAGTGTAGCAAATGAAGATGATAGTGACACAGGAGCCGTTGAATTGACACCAACAACAAACAATGAGAGTCAAACCAATAAAAAGGGGATGATTCTTCCATTTGAACCACATTCAATTACCTTCAATGAAGTCAAATACTCTGTTGATATGCCTCAGGTAATTTGATTTTAAGTAGATGTGGCAAAACGGGTCGTCAGATGGGTAACATACTATTATTTTAGAATAATGGGCCAAACGGGTCGGGTTGGTTCCAATCTGATATGGCTGCTAAATATTGGTAGTCTTACTTTGTGTTGGTAAATATTGAAAAATTTTCAAAAAAATGACAAAAAGGGGCTAGCGGCCCAAAAACAGGTGGCCCTGACCCGTTTTCACCATATCGGACTGGTCCGATCGGGTCAAATGGTGCATTCTGGAACTGAGATTTTCTCTTTATTCCATAGGAAATGAAAGAGCAAGGCGTGACTGAAGATAGATTGCTGTTACTCAAGGGTGTGAGTGGAGCTTTTCGACCCGGTATTCTTACAGCTCTCATGGGTGTGAGCGGGGCCGGAAAGACAACTTTGATGGACGTGTTAGCGGGCCGAAAAACGGGTGGTTATATAGAAGGTGATGTCAGGGTTTCTGGGTATCCAAAAAAGCAAGAAACTTTTGCCCGGGTTTCCGGATACTGTGAGCAAAATGATATTCACTCTCCTCATGTAACTGTATACGAGTCTTTGATTTACTCAGCTTGGATGAGGTTAGCCACAGATGTTGATGGAAAAACCAGACAGGTATGTGTAAAACACTCTTTTTTTCTTTTTATTTTTTTTTTGTAATATAAATGTAAAAATGTCATTTTTTTTTATTAATTGATATTATCTACAGAGTTTTGTTGATGAGGTTATGGACCTTGTGGAATTGAACCCGTTAAAGGATGCATTAGTTGGGTTGCCAGGTGTCAATGGACTCTCAACTGAACAAAGAAAGAGGTTAACCATAGCCGTGGAGCTCGTAGCCAACCCTTCTATTATCTTTATGGATGAGCCCACCTCAGGGTTAGATGCAAGAGCTGCTGCTATTGTGATGAGAACCGTTAGGAACACTGTGGACACAGGACGAACTGTCGTGTGCACCATTCATCAACCTAGCATCGATATTTTTGAAGCTTTTGATGAGGTATATATAAAGCTACAATCGTTATAAATTATCAGTGTTTGGGTATTTGTATGTTGCTAAAACCATAAACGGATGATTTGCAGTTGTTTTTGATGAAACGAGGAGGACAAGAGTTGTATGTTGGGCCTATAGGTCGCCATTCTTGCGAGCTGATCAAGTATTTTGAAGTATGTTAAACTTAACCTATCTTGTTTGTCTTACTTTTTTTTTTTGAACGGTCTAAATCGTGTGAATCCACTATTTTCAGGCCATGTCACCAAGGTCTAGTTGTATGTTGGGCCTATAGGAGAAACCCTACTGAAAAAACCTCCTGACCTTCCTGAAACCCCTATTCATTGAGACAATGCCTAATTGGTTGTTTGTCTTACTAAGAGACTAGTTGCATTGGACTAAAAAACTGAATGATTTCATAATTAATTTTAAATAGTATATTGTAATATTTTTTTTTATATTATAAAGAATAAAGGAAATAATTAGTACTTTAAATAAACAAAATTAGAATCTTTTATTTTTTAATCTTTTATTTTTGTAAAAAAAAAATCACACCATACCTTAATTCAACAACCACTTGTAAAAAAAAAAAAAATCCAGTTTAACAACATCAAATGCAACCATTTTTAACTAGATATTTGAAAGTTGATCCTCACTGTTTGTAAATTACACAGGCAATAAATGGTGTAAGCAAGATACACGATGGATATAATCCCGCAACATGGATGTTGGAAGTCAGCACTTCTGCTCAAGAAATGGCTTTAGGAGTTGATTTCACTGAAATCTATAAAAATTCTGATCTTTATAGGTATTTTCATCTTAGTCAGTTTTAAGCAATTCAAAATTTTAAGTTTTTAAAATTAAAATTGATTTTAAAAAATTAATTAAAATAAAATTAACAGGAAACACTGTCGATTCAATTCAAAACATATATTATTATTATGATTATTTTTTATCATTTATTTATATAAAATGCTGATTTTTGGTGAAAATTTAAACTACAGGAGAAACAAAGCCCTAATCGCGGAACTGAGCGTCCCCCGACCCGGCACAAAAGACCTCTATTTCCCGACCCAATACTCCCAACCCTTCATCATTCAATGCTTGGCTTGCCTGTGGAAACAACGGAAGTCATACTGGCGGAATCCGCCGTACACGGCGGTGCGGTTCGTCTTCACCACCTTCATCGCCGTCATGTTCGGCACCATGTTTTGGGATCTCGGCAGCAAAAAGTAATCCCTGAAACCTTGAAAAATCTCTCAGTCAGAGTCCGTTTTATGTTTTACTGACTGTGACATTGTTGCAGGTCGACGACACGAGAACTGACGAACGCGATGGGGTCGATGTATGCGGCAGTGCTGTTTCTTGGAATCCAGAACTCGATGTCGGTGCAACCGGTGGTGGATGTCGAACGCACAGTGTTTTACAGGGAACGAGCTGCTGGGATGTATTCCGCCCTACCCTACGCTTTTGCTCAGGTATTAAAAGTTTGAATCAGGTGCAACTTGACTTGATAGGGTTTATAACTTATGCCACTGTTGTATATTTAATGATTAGACTCGTATAACGTCTCGGTCTCGTATGATTGCATATGAGCACAAAAGTGTACGTCAAATACCTATACCGATTAACTTGACTTGATCGGGGTTTATAACTTATGACTCGTATAAATGACTCATACAAGGTGTATATGAGACCAAAAGTGTGCGTAAGAGACCTATAACTTATGACCATTGTTAGAATTGTCAGCATTAATGATTGGATTCGTATATGTCTTGTATGACTCATACAAGGAGTATATGAGACCTCTACGCCTTGATCAACCTGAATTGATCAGGGTTTAAAATATATAGGCATCGTTAGAATTGTTAACATTAATGATTGAACTTGTATACGTCTTGTTTGACTTATACTGCTATACAATGTGTATATGAAACCAAAAGTGTACGTCATATATATATATGCCTCGTATTAGCCATTTATAGTCTCTTTCGATGATTCTTGAAATAACCTTGTATATTTTCCTTTTTTGCAGATTCTAGTCGAAATACCGTACATTCTTTCACAATCAGGGGTGTACACTGTTATAGTGTATGCAATGATTGGATTCGATTGGACAGTAGCTAAATTCTTCTGGTACCTGTTCTTCCAATTTTGTTGCTTACTCTACATGACATATTATGGCATGATGACCGTCGCCATCACACCAAATGCCAACATCGCTGCCATCATTGCCGCCTTGTTTTATGGAATCTTCAATCTGTTCTCGGGTTTCATAGTTCCACGACCCGTAAGTCCCCTCATTCCCTCATGAACATATATTTATTTATGTTTGTCAATGGTGATAGTTTCAATTTGGACTCATTCGGTTGTGTATGAGTTGATACGTGATATATTTTTAATAAAAATGTTAGCTCAAAAGAAAATGGGTCAATGTGTGTAACAGAAAAGTTTCAAAATTCTTGAACAAAAAAATTGTTTTGTTTTACACAATTTGGCCCGTTTTGACAAGTATAAAAAAATACCCCCTATGACCCGTTACACAACTTGCAATATGGTCCATTACACAACCTGCAATATGTTCCGTTACACAACTTGTGATCGTTCTGCCACCTATAGTTTTATTTATAAAGTTAGATTCTTTAGCTCATATAAATTATTTAATAATTTTAAACATGCTAGTTGTTAATAAAAGTTTAAAAATTTTAGGAAATAATTTATTTCGGGTCAATTGTATCCTATTGATACAACTTATTTATGTCCTGTTACTCAACATTAAGAGCCCTCTAATTTTGCAACCTAAATCTTTTCATTAAAAAGCCTGACTAATTATATTTTGAATCGTGTTTTACATCCTCATGTACCAAAAATATACCTGTTACTCATTTTTCATCTTCTTATACAAATCTTGTGGCATGTTTTACAGAGGATTCCGGTCTGGTGGAGGTGGTACTACTGGGCAAACCCACTGGCTTGGACCATTTATGGCATGGTTGCATCACAGTTTGGGGAATTTGATAATTTGCTCACAAACAGTGACCGTGGTGAGACCGTGAGACAGTACTTGGACCGCTATTATGGCTACAAGCATGATTTCCTTGGCGCGGTTGCAGGGGTGCATATCGGGTGGGTTATGTTTTTCGGGTTCATCTTTGCATATTGCATTCGGGCCTTCAATTTCCAGAAGAGATAAACAAGTATATATAGGGTGGTATTTTTGGGTTTTTTTATAATATTTTTTTACATAAATAAATTGTAATGTAATTGGAAATTTTGTACTTGATATTTATGAAATATATTAAAGCTGGTTATTATACCTAAGAAATATTATCATGTTCCATTTTTAAATGTTAGAATGTTGGTCTCAAAATTGATGCCTTGTTAACCTTAACTAACCCCATGCAAATTGCTTAAAAGCCTTCCATACCCTTTGATCTCCTGCTACAGTCTACACCCTCACCTACATCTTCGTCAGCAACCTCGTCGACATTTAGCAACTCTTCCATCTCCTCGTCGCCATCTACACAATCGCCACTACCATCGACCTTTTCCTCGTCTTTGACATGGAATACTCGCAAGCCTAACCCTAAATATATTAGCATGATGTTCGTCAACTTTACAATTGCTCACCAGCCACCTCCCACCATTGAACCTTCCACTCCGAAAGACCCTAAGTGGCGTAGCACCGTCAATGATGACTTTAATGTCATTCTTTGTAATAACACTTGGGACCTTATTCTAAAATCCTCTTACACATCAAGTAAATGCATCTTCTAGATCAAAGGGGCACTCAGACAAATCAATTGCAAACTACACGGCTTGGCTAGTAGCAAAAGGTTTTTTACAACAATACGAGAAAGACTACTTTGACACATTTAATCCGATTACTATTAGCATGATCTCTCTATCATTCTCTTGACACTAACCATCAAATTAGGTTTATGCAGAGTTCTTTAATCATATTTTGCAAACTTCATGAATCACTATAGGGTGTTAAAGAAACACTATATTCTTGGTACATGGTATTAACAAAGTTTATCTTTGAGTTTGGCTTTCTCAAATCCCTAGCCAACCTATATCTTTTCATCAACCAACACACTCTTGAGTTTCTCCTATGGCTATTGTGGTCATAGGTTTTTCATATTGGTGCCTAGTATCATGTTGTTGCTATAAATTAACTAAAAATTAATTTTTGGATACAAATACATATAAATAAAAAGATTAAATAAAAAGATATAAATACACACACACATACATGTACACATACACATACACATACACATACATACATACATACACATGTACACAACACACACATACGTGTACACATACACTTAGAATTTCACACGCTTGGCTAACTGCAAGCCACTTAAGAGCCGCCTTTATTACTTTTGACATATGGTCAGTTTAGTTTTATTATTTCTAGCAGTTCAGTTTTTTCGTACAATTGAGATCCTTCAAATGTTTGGATAGGCGTTTTGATTTAATGTGGTTAGTTCTAGTCGAGACTTAAATTCAAAATATTCCAAGTTCTAATTGGAAGTTTTGGTTGTTTCATGGTCCAGACTTGACTTATTTTTATTATTTTGACTATTTCAAGTGACTTTATATAGTTAAATAGAAGGGTTGTGCCTTGTTTCGACATCAACATCAAAAACATAATAACAACTCTGGTTATTTACACTCTTGCTTCAAGTATCATTTCTGGGTGCAAGTTGATGGGAAAAACACGCGACCCGGTCACAACGGTAACAACAAATGCGGAATTATCTTCGTTTGACCAAATTTTCCCAACTCAAATGAACCTATGAGGATGCAAACAAATAGAGAATTCTAAAACAATAAAGAACACCAAAATTTTAGCGTGGAAAACCTCTCAAAATGAGAGTAAAAACCACGGGACTACTAGAGCCGCTTCAAATCCACTATCACCAATATTAGAGCAATACAAAGTCTTCTCTAGGTATACTAGAGGCATACAATAACCATCATATACTTGGAAACACTAACATCAAGCATATGGAAACAAATCAAAGACAAAAGGAGGAAATACCCGCAAATACATCTGCTGTGAACAGGGGCTCGAAAATCCAACTTCCGGACGTTATTAAACAAAACCCACCGTTGGATAAGCTCCTCTGTATGTGACGAAGAAGCTGTCCAAAAATGAAGACGATCCGACGGTTGAAACTCCGGAAAATTAGCAGGAAACGTGGCTAGGTCAAAAGTGACGAAAATTCCTTTTCTTCTCCCCCTTTTCTTTTTCTTGGCTGCTGCTGTACCACTCTGTTTTCCCCCAAAAACCCAGCAGCTCATTTTAACCCTAAAAACTTGTTTAAATTAAAAAACAAAATGTGGGCTTTATTTCTCATGGGCTAAAAATAAGCCCAACAAATCTCCCCCTTTTTGCCTATGAGAAAGAGTTCGCCATCCCGGCGATTGAGCAACATACCTTCAACTTCTCCCTTGCTAAAGCTTTAGTCAACATATCGGAACAGCTATCATCGGTATGAACTTTATCAAGCTCAAACAACTTGTCTTCAAGAGCATATCTAATCCAATGATACATAACATCAATATGTTTTGTTCTTTTGTGAAAAGTAGAGTTCTTAGCAAGATGGATAGCACTTTGATTGTTACAAAAAACCACGTAGCGCTGTTGCATAAAACCAAGCTCTTGCAAAAATCTTTTCAACCACAATAGTTCTTTGCATGCTTCTGTTGCTGCCAAATACTCAGCCTCTGTGGTAGACAAAGCAACACACTTTTTCAATCTAGATTGCCATGACACAGCTCCCCCTGCATAAGTCATCAAATATCCAGAAGTGGATTTCATGTTGTCTTTATTTCCTGCCATATCAGAGTCTATGTAAACAACAAGCATCGGCTCCCCATCCCCAAATGATAAGCCCAATTTGGAGGTACCACGCAGATATCTAAGAATCCACTTAACTGCTTCCCAATGCTTCTTACCCGGATTTGACAGAAACCGACTAACAACACCAACTGCATGGGCAATGTCAGGCCTGGTACACACCATTGCATACATCAAACTTCCAACTGCTGAGGCATATGGAACACTATCCATTTCTTCAATCTCTTTATCAGAAGAAGGACAATCTTTATCAGTTAGCTTAAAGTTGGGAGTAAGAGGTGAACTCACAACTTTTGCATTGGCCATGTTGAATCTGCAAAGCACCCTTTCAATGTATTGCTCTGTGACATGTGTAACTTCTTTTGAAGCTCTATCTCTACTAATCCGAATACCCAGAATCTGTTTTGCTGGCCCCAAGTCTTTCATAGAAAAAGACTTGCTCAATTCTTTCTTCAGCTGTAAAATTCTATCTGCATTCTTGCCAACAATCAACATATCATCAACATAAAGTAATAAAATGATGAAATCATCATCACCAAACCTCTGAAAGAAAACACAGTGATCTGAAGTAGTCTTCCGGTAGCCTTGCTCCCCTATAACTGACTCAAACTTCTTGTACCACTGTCTAGGCGCTTGCTTCAACCCATAAAGACTTTTCTGAAGCTTACAGACATAGTCTTCTTTGCCCTTAACCTGAAACCCTTCAGGTTGCTCCATGTAGATTTCCTTATCCAAGTCACCATGAAGGAATGCGGTCTTGACATCCATTTGCTCAACCTCAAGATCAAGGCTAGCAGCCAAACCAAGAATAACCCGAATAGAACTCATCTTCACAACTGGAGAGAAAATATCATCAAAATCAATACCTTTTCTTTGACTGAACCCTTTGACCACCAATTTAGCCTTGTTCTTCAGTCTTCAATTTGTAGACCCACTTGTTTTTCAAAGCTCTCTTGCCCTTAGGCAACTTTACCAACTCAAAAGTATTGTTTTCATACAAGGAATTCATCTCATCTTGCATGGCTTCAACCCACTCTCTTTTGTGTTCATATTCCATGGCCTCTGATAACATTCAGGCTCTCCCCCATCAGTGAGTAGGACATACTCATCAGCAGAAAAACGGGTGGAAGGATGACGGTCTCGGGTAGACCGCCTAAGTGGGACAAATGCAGGCATATCTGGTATTGGTAACTCTGGATTAACAATATCACCATTTTCATGTTGTTGATCTACTTGAGTCTCATCTCCACTTTGTGGCTCAGAATGTTGTGGAGGAACCGGATCCAAATCAATAAGATCATCACTATATTGAGGAACCATTTGTACCTTCTCAATATCTTTCAAAGTCTGATCTTTCATAAACACAACATCTCTACTTCTTACAAGTTTCTTCAAAACTGGATCATATAACCTGTACCCAAACTCATCTTGGCCATAACCAAGGAATATACATGGCTTAGTCTTCATATCAAGCTTTGATCTTTCATCTTTGGGAATGTGTACAAAAGCTTTGCATCCAAAGACTCTCAAATGATTATAAAAAACATCCTTGCCTCTCCAAACTCTGTCTGGAACATCAAAAGACAAAGGAACACAAGGGGTAAGATTAATAACATGTACAGCTATATTTAAAGCCTCACCCCAAAAAGAATTAGGCAATCCTGCATGTGAAAGCAAACATCTAACTCTTTCAGCCAATGTTCTGTTCATCAATTCGGCTAAACCATTCAACTGTGGTGTCTTCGGAGGACTCTTTTGGTGTCGAATACCCTTCTCTCTACAATAAGCATCAAAGGGACCAATGTATTCACCTCCATTATCTGTTCTAATGCACTTAAGCTTCTTTCCAGTTTGTCTTTGCACTAGGGCATGAAACTGCTTAAACACATCAAATACTTGATCTTTAGATTTTAAGGAATAAACCCAAACCTTCCTTGAGTGATCATCGATGAATGTGACAAAGTATGAACAGCCGCCAGGTGATCTAGTCTTCATAGGACCACATACATCGGAATGCACCAAATCAAGTATTATTTCCTTCCTAGAAGGAGAATGACTCTTAAAGGTAACTCTATTTTGCTTACCTTCAAGGCAATGAGAACACTTCTTCAAATGAACATCACGCACTCCTGACAAGGCATTTCTCTTCAACAATAAAGACATCCCCTTTTCACTCATGTGACCAAGTTTCTTATGCCATAACTCAGTCATATCTGTATTCACCAATGAGTGAACTAAATCTTTAGAGATCTTTGGATGCGTCGTGTAGAGCTTTGAAGCTCTTTTACCTCTTGCCACGATCAGAGAACCACGAGTGAGTTTCCACTTACCATCACCAAAGCTATTATGGTAACCATCTTCATCGAGTGTACCTGCAGAGATCAAATTAAGTCGAATATCTGGAACATGTTTTACATTGTGCAAAACAAACTCCATCCCAGTGTCAAACTTCAAACAAATATCTCCAACACCAACGATCTTAGATAGCCCACTATTGCCCATCTTAACACTCCCAAAGTCACCGGGTGTATAAGATGTATAGAAATCCCTTTGTGATGTCACATGACAGGTAGCACCACTGTCAACAACCCAACTCGAATCATCATGTGCAACGTTCACCATATCATAATCACAACAAATAAAGAACTCATCGGTAGTAGTATTTGCTTCTGCACTATCATTACCACCATCATCTTTCTTATGGTTGTTCTTTTGGTTGTTGTAATTAGCCTTCTTGTTATCCCTTTTTAGTTGTCTGCAATACCGGACTGTATGCCCTTTTCTGCCACAATGATAGCACTCAAAATCATCATTTTTTCCTCTTGACTTGCTACGATGCTTCCCTTTGTTACTCGGACCTTTACTTTGACTTCTCCTCCTGCTTTCTGCGACTAAGACATCCGAGTGTGTAGAGGAACCTTGTGACTTTCTTCTCATCTCTTCATTTAAAATATTGCCCTTAGCCAATTCCATAGTAATAATACCATTTGCTGCAGAGTTGGACCATGATGTCCTAAAAGTCTCCCAAGAATCCGGTAAAGTACCGAGGAGCCATAAATCTTGTATCTCGTCTTCAGACTTAATACCCATTCCTGCAAGTTGATTAATAACACCTTGAAAAACATTCAAGTGATCAGTAACAGGAGTTCCATCACGGTACTTCAAGTTTATCAATTGTTTAATCAAGAACAACTTATTGTTCCCAGTCTTACGAGCATACAATTCCTCAAGCTTGTTCCACAAAGTACGAGCATGAGTCTCCCCGCTAATGTGGTTCAAAACATTATCATCAACCCATTGAAGAATATACCCGCAAACCTTTCTATGTAGAATGCTCCATTCTTCATCCGTTTTGTTGTCAGGTTTATCCGTACTAAAGACATGCAAATAATAATTCTTCACATAAAGAAGGTCTTCCATCTTTCCTTTCCAAACATGATAATTAGAACCATTTAAATTAACCATTCTACTTGTACTAGCATCCATCGTTCAAGTGAGTGTATATAACAAATGCGGAAACACAATGGTGGAATTATCTTCGTTTGACCCGGTCACAACGGTAACAACAAATGCGGAATTATCTTCGTTTGACCAAACTTTCCCAACTCAAATGAACCTATGAGGATGCAAACAAATAGAGAATTCTAAAACAATAAAGAACACCAAAATTTTAGCGTGGAAAACCTCTCAAAATGAGAGCAAAAACCACGGGACTACTAGAGCCGCTTCAAATCCACTATCACCAAAATTAGAGCAATAAAAAGTCTTCTCTAGGTATACTAGAGGCATACAATAACCATAATACACTTGGAAACACTAACATCAAGCATATGGAAACAAATCAAAGACAAAAGGAGGAAATACCCACAAAAAGCCTGCTGTGAACAGGGGCTCGAAAACCCGACTTTCTGACGTTATTAAACAAAACCCACCGTTGGATAAACTCCTCTGGATATGACGAAGAAGCTGTCCAAAAATGAAGACGATCCGACGCTTGAAACTCCGGGAAATCAGCAGGAAACGTGGCTAGGTCAAAAGTGACGAAAATTCCTTTTCTTCTCCCCCTTTTCTTTTTCTTGGCTGCTGCTGTATCACTCTGTTTTCCCCCAAAAACCCAGCAGCTCATTTTAACCCTAAAAACTTGTTTAAATTAAAAAACAAAATGTGGGCTTTATTTCTCATGGGCTAAAACTAAGCCCAACACAAGTTAATTCCAATAGCATATGTACTCTGGTTGTTGTGTCATGTGATACAGATGGATTATTTGGGTTGTGTAAATTTGTTTTAACTAATCTCTATTGAACATAGTTTTTAGCTGTCACACCTTAATCGATGGCGGAATACGTCAGGAGACGGGTTTGATTATTCATAAGCTCATTGTGCTATGTTTAAATTTAAATAATTAAAACATCCATGTAAAATATCAATCAATCATTCATAAATAACAATCAATTGCCATTACAAGAATTTAAAAAACCAAACATGCATAAGAAGTCTAAACAATTGTTTTAAGAATTAAACTAAGTCCCTATGCCTATCTTATGTCTTCACTGAGCTTGCTTAACATGTTACACAAGTAAAATAATTTGTCAACTATTTGTATAGTTGATGAGATCAAAAACTAAGTATGATAATACATAGGAAAAAATGCAAAATATAGCTTAAATAGGTATCGTATCATAAGCATGCATGAATACAAGATTGACAAGAATGAATAATCCAATAGTGTCCAAACAAATATCTATACAACATATTAATTCAAGTATAGCTATACTTTATATTAACATTTGTATTTCAACAATTTTGCTAGATGTACCTCTCACATTTTTAACACAATGACAAAAGTTTATGCGAAGGTGGTAACTAACCAACCTTAAACTATTAAGTACTAGCTTGATTAACTTGCAATACACATAGAATCAACATGATGTACATGACATAACATTTAACACATAATCTAATAGGTCTAAAGCTTACATTATGGTTTTAATAATTGCTGGAATTTAATACATTTGAATACATACAAGTGTAACATTCCTAAAAACAAAATATGTAAAGAGGTTCGGGCGCCTGTAATCAAGGAGAGAGGGGCTCCTGTAAAAAAAATAATTTTTTTTACAGGCGCTGCCACCTACGACAACCCGGTCAGGGTGGGGTCGGCATTCAGACGCTTGTCAAAGTGTATGGGCGTGGGTGCCGTAAAGGGCACATGTCATCTTCTGGTAAGTTGATGTTGTAGGCAGACACCTGTAAAGTGATAGACGTCGGAGCCCCTATATGACTGGACAATTCTTAACATTTGACGGTAAAGCGGACAAAATTGGGGAAAAGAAGTTAAATTATTGTCATTTTGGGGAATTTCCCTATTTTAAAATTGTCTTGGAAAATCAAATTAAAGTTATGAAAAGAAACTCAATTAGAGTGGTATTGTCTTATGAGCAAAAGCTTAAACTTAAATATAGAGATTGTTTTGAGTAATCAAATTGAAATTTTAAAGTTACATTAATCACATTACACATATGAATTATTAATAGGCTCATCGAATATATTTTTAATTAATAAAAATTCTTTTGAATTTTTTTAATACATTAACAACTAACTTTTTTTTTTTTTTGAACGGCTAATTTACACCCACTACCCTACTTATAAAATTACCACCTATACCAGGTTCGAACCTGGGTTTTCCTCCAAAGAGGCGTTTCCTCTTACCACTGGGCTACAACTAACTAATGAACTAATCTTTTTGTCATTCAGTTATAATAAAAATTTTCAAAAGATTTAAAGGTTTTGAATTTCATTCTACCAAATCCAATAATTATTGCTAATGTAGCCGTTACGGTTGCCAGCGTGGCAACCCCCAAATTCAATTTGAAAAACCCAATGACCAAACAATCCTTTGGCATCAACATATTCGACCGTTACATTCTTCCTCAACAAAACACCCCCATCATCCATCTGCAACATCAGCTTTAATTTACAACTCAAATCTCACTGTAAATGGCCGACGATTTGATGTTTTCTGCAGAAGAATTGAGAATCGATGAAGGGCTTGGGTACCCAAAAGCCTATGCGAAGATATGTAGAGACAGAGGGTTTGGCCCTTACGCGCATGGCCCTCCTTTCACTTACACTCCATACATTCTACAATCGCATCAGGTGAAATTAAGATATTTGATTATGGATTGTGTACTTGTAATCGTAAAAAAAAACCCTAATCTGGATTTGCATTTCATGATCAGTAACCCGCTTAATTTAACGAATTCAGTGCTTAGGGTTTAGTTTCGGAATTTACTTTTTCGAAACATCCATTTTTGATTTCCTCATATCATGAAAAGAGGCCCTAGTCTGGATCTAAATTTCATGATCCGGAACCCATTTTATTTCACAAATGCAGTGTTAGGGTTTTCTTTTGGTGTTCAATTTGTCAAAACTTTCATTTTTGATCTCCATAAACCCTAATTTGCTGCTTTATAGGCTTCAAGAGCCAAGGATTTAGATGAGTTGTTTCCCATTATTGACCCGAAAGCAAAACCCTCAGCAAGACCAAAGATTTTTGTCAGCCTGCTATGGAAGCAACTGAATCATCTTGGGTAATTTAAATCTGCAACTTTTGCTGGAATTATTTATTTTTTACTAATCCAAGGTATTATTAATAAGAAAAATATTTAGTTTTTAATATTGGGATTTCAGGAATGCTGGATTTGATCCTGACACATTTAGAGTCGACCCGTATGGCAATGTTCTGTATTTTCATGCTGATTCGGCTTCTCCTCTTGCTTGGGATGTTGATCATTGGTTCCCTTGCTCAAGTAATTATTTCCATAAAAATAGTACCCATTTGCAAATGGTTGATTTGGGTCAAATGGGTCAATTTTACTGTAAAATGAAAAGGGTCAAAGCAGTTGAAAGTGGTCCAAAGTGTTTTTCAATTGTTCTCAACCTCCTAAATTTATTTTTTACCCAAATTTTATTCTTTAATAGTAAGTAATCCAAGTTGTTTGTTCTTTTTGATTTCTTTTACCTATTTGATTATATAAAGGGTTTTTGGGTTTAAAAACGGTTGAAAGTAGCCCAGAATGGTATTCAAATGGTTTCAAACTCCTAAATTGATATATCCAAATAAACCAAGACTGTTTTTACGGTTTAGTTTTTGTAATCATGTTTGATTTCTTCTTGATGAATTCCAGGGGGAGGATTAACTGTTTCAAGCAATTTAAGATTATTACAATGGCAAGTATTCAAGAAGAAGCATAACAAGCTTGAGTTTTTGGTTCCATGGTGGGACCTTCAAGTGGGTATATCGGTTAATCAGTTCTTGTCTATCTTTGCTTCTTCAAACTCAGATTTCAGGTAAATAATTTCTGAAACTTGATAGTGAGGTGGCAATTTCAAATCATTTGCACTTCAATTTGTTAATTTTGTCTGTGTTTTATTTAAACGGGTCGCATGGGTCCAAATACATCCTGACAAGAAAGTGTTCGTGGGTCAATCCAACTTGAACCGGTCCATTTTGACCTGAACCAATGTTGACCCATTCATAAATCTCATGACCTATGAATCTTGCCACCTCAACTTGTTTAGCTTCTTAACTTACTATTTGATAATGAATCCGGCATGATGGAGATCATTTCCAAACATTGGCTCAAAATTTTTCAGGCATAGGGGATTTTATTTGTTGTTCAGCAACGGCGAGTGTGAAGAACTTAATGATTCACAAACGGTCGATTCACATTGTTTTCCACAACCATTTAATGAGTCAAAGAAGAAATCAGGACTTGCTCCAGCTGCTATTGTTTTGTCTAGAAAGGAATCTAATGACACTTTATTGGCTCTGCAATCTGTTGATATTAACAAAAGACACACAACAAATTCACCTATAGGTAATCACTAATAAAATGTCTTTTCATTTTTTACAAGCGGCATTATGGGTCAAAACGAGTTGGGTTGGATTGACCTTTATAATAGTTTTTAAATTTTCTTAAAAATAATTAGTATGTATCTTATTATTAATATTATTTCTTTATTAAATAGCTTTTCTTTTAAGTGAAGTGAATTCCATGTATTAGTTACACTTTGGACATCATGGGTGGGTTTGGTTTGTACACATGTCAAACGAACAAGTATGGGTCAAAATGGGTAATTTTTGTTAATCGAACAGCTTTTGTTCACCTAAAAGTTTGATGTTTTTGATAAACTTAACTCTACGTCGCTGATAGGTGAAACTAAACTAATTTTATTTTTTCAGAAAGAAATTACATTTCTTGTGTTATCTTGATAAAAAATTATTTCTTTGACAGTAAACTATAATTTTATGCATTAAAACAAGAAAGGGCTCATAATGAAAAGGTAATTTATTCCAAAGTAAAGTTAATAAATTCTTATTTTGTGACAGCTTCAAGAAAATCAAGACAAAGCATGTCAAAAGAAAATGAAATTCCAGATTTTGTTACAAACCCATATCAAGCTATTGTGATAGCTAGGGACTCATTGAGGCAAAGAGAAGAAACTGCAAAAAAACAGGCAGAGATTGATAAATTAGATGAAGAAATGCTGGAACTCAAACGAAAGAATGAAGAAGAAAGAACTTCAATCCAAGATCTCGAATCGTTGTTGATTAAAAAAAGAAGGCGTGCAGAAAAAAGCAGGCGTTTAGCAGAAGCACAATCATCGTATAAGGGAATGCTAGAGAAGATGATAAGAGATGCTATGCACCAGTAAGAATCATAATGAATAGATGTTGAATGGTTGGTCGGTTAATGGGTCAAAACGGGCTCGTTGGTTATGTATCTTGGTGGTACCAGTCCAGAAACATAAATCTATTTAATCAATAACATACTTTTGTAATCAAACAACTGGTTGGGTCGGAAATTTCCTACCTCTAGAATCTATAATTTAACTAGATAATTTCTAATATTATTTTTTTGTTATTGCAGAAGTGTCATTTATAAAGAACAAGCTCGGCTAAACCAAGCAGCATCTAATTCACTCATGGCTAGACTTGAAGCCCAAAAGGCAATGTGTGATTCATCAGAAAGAGAACTGCATAAGAAATTCAAGCAAAAAGATGAATTAGAGAAACAAATTCGACCTGATTGGGATCAAACAAGAAAAAGATCAAGAATGAATGATGTCCCCATGTGTGATGAAAACAATGATCAAATTGTCTTGTATCAACAACCAGAAAACAAACCAAATGAAGAACCAGTCATTGAGCAAGAAACTGACGAAAATACCCTTTTATGCTTGCCCGGTGTGTGTTCGGAACACAAGCCATTAAGGGTATTTTTGGAAGAAGAGCATAAAGCATCTGAAGCAGAGATAGAAGAGATGGAAAAAGAGCATACAGAGATTACAAATGATATTGAAAGTGGCAGAAGACTGCAAAAAATCAAAATGGAAGAAAAGGGTATTGAATATGACAATCGGTTTCCAACTGATGATGATGATTTAGTGGAAGAAGATGAAGAAAGTAGAAAGCAACGTGGAAAAGGGAATGTTGAAAAATGGCTGCAAATGCTACTCGAGAAAGATGATAGCAATGATCAAAACACTCAAATTTATGATGAAGAAGCTAAAAAGACCGATGAAATCATACAAAAGATGAACTTAAAGTATCCCCAGAAAGAAATCTTGAAAAATGAGGTACCTGAGATCATGAATTTAAAGCATCCCCAGAAAGAAATCTTGATAGATCCCCAAGAACAGAAAGAAACGACTGATGGAGTTACGAAAAACATGAACATGAAGTATCCCATGAAAGAAAACATGAAAAATGAGGTATCTGAAGTTGTTAAAGCAGAAGAAGCAACAAAAACAATCTTCAAAAACCCACCATACAAGATAGATTCAAGAAGTAATGCTAGCCAATTGGAGTCTGATACATCAGAAAAACTCAGTAGAAGGAAGAGTTTTGAAGTGAAGGAAAAAAGCGAAAAAAGCGGGAAATTTAAGGATGTTGCAAGGAGTGAGAGTGCTAGAGTACTGAGACGGATTCCATCTTCACCGTCGATTATTCTGGGCATGAAAAAAGGGGTTGATTGCATGCGAAGAAAGCCGGCTGTAATTGGCGATGATGATGATGAAGAAGACTATTATGCAGGAAGTAAGAACTTTATCAAGTCTTCCTACAAAGTAATCAAGAAAGCAGTAAAGATATAGTTTTTGCAACTGTTAGTTGCAGTAGTATATGTGGGTTGTGTGTGTATTCTTTGCTGAATAAATGTATGAAACTAGTGTGTTTGTGTGTTTGGAGATACTTGATTGATTGATTGGTTTGCTTGATATGCTTGGTTCTTTCTGCCAAGCATGTAATTCTTAGCCGATATCTTAGCAGTCGATATTTCTTGAGTTTAAATTATGTTTTAGATATGTTTATTTGCTTGTTTCGTAATTATCTTTTCCTATTATTGAGGATGTATTTTCGGATGTATTTTCCCTATTTAAAGGGTTGGATTTCTCAATGGAAAGGCATGGAAGTTTGATCACCATAAATTCTTTTATGGTATCAGAGCTACGGTTCTGAAAATCGGATCCCCACCTGCCGTCGCCGATCATCTTCAACATGCCGAAGGACGACATTCCAGAAACAACACAGAAGCCCACGAGCCCGCTTCACCCTGCCTACTCGGTCACCAATATTCACGCCAAAATCCGCACTCTCGACGGAACCAAGGTGACCTATTCATCCTGGACGAAGTTGTTCAAGCTACACGCCGTTGCCTACAAGGTCCTTGATCATATCAATGACACGCCGCCGCCATCTCCTTCATCGCCCGACTTTGCCGCCTGGAAGGAAATCGATGCCCTTGTCCTCCAGTGGATTTACAGCACCATCTCCGACGACATATTGACTCGCGTTCTAGATACCGAGTCCACCGCCCGTGCGATTTGGCTGAAAATCGAAAAAATTTTCCTCAGCAACAAGAAGGCCAAGGCGGCTGCCCTGGAAACCAAGTTTGTTAACCTCACCCTTGCCTCCTGCTCCTCCATAGAAGACTACTGCCACCGGCTAAAGGAGTTGGCCAATCAACTTGGGGATGTCGATCAACCAATTCCCGAATCCAGACTCGTGCTACAATTGGTGTGTGGCTTGCCTCCTGAGTTTGACACTACGGCTTCTCTCATCAACGCTCAGGCCGCCGACTGGGACCTCGCTCGAACTATGCTCACCGATGAACTCCTTCGCCAAGAAGCCAGACAGCCCAACCAAAACTCAGTCCTCGTAACTCCCTCAGCCCCACCCAACACACCACCACCTAATCACCCCTCCCCTCCCACTAGCATGCCTCCCCCCACCCCTTCCTTTCAACGCTCTCGTGGTCGTGGTTGTGGCCCTGGTTTTCGCCCATCCCGAGGCCGTGGCCGCGGGGGTGGCCGCAGCAACCAATTCACCAACAGTTGGTCACACCAATTTGGTGGTTACCCACAATGGGCTTGGTGGAACACCCCTCCTTGCCCCTACCCAACCCAGCCGGCCTGGCGTCCACCTACCAACACTCAACATGGCACCGCCCCTTCACAGGCCAACCTTACCTTCCCTCAACAACCTGAGATACCGCAGCCGGCTCCCTACCCTCCTTCGTCCCCATCACAACCATCTAACTACAATGCTCTAAGCCCATCTGACCTACAAGCAGCCTTCACCACTATGCAGCTTCAACCACCAGATCCCACCTGGAACATGGATACCGGAGCTGAATGCCACGTCACCTCCGACCAAGGTATGATCCAACTTCCCTCTTCTTCTCCTGTTTGCACTAAACTTCTGGTCGGAAATGGCCAATGTTTACCAATTTTAGGATCCGGCACTGGCTTCTATCCGATCCACAGCCGCACCTACATCCTTCCCAATATCCTTTACAGTCCTAGTATTATTAAAAATCTAATTTATGTCCGTCGTTTCACACGTGATAATAACTTATCTATTGAGTTTGACCCGTTTGGTTTTTCTTTAAAGGATCTCACAACTGGACGCATCCTTTCCCGCCACAATAGCTCCGGCGATCTCTACCCGCTGACCACTCCACAGCTTCCAATTTCTGCTTCCTTCATCACCACTGCAGCCCTGCCTTGGCACGAACGCTTTAGACATCCAGGAGCTGAAGTTTTAGATATTATTAGTCGTAATTTTCAATTTCCTTGTAATAAAAATCAAGTTTCTTGTTGTCATTCTTGTCAATTATCTAATAGTAAACGTTTGCCCTTTTATGCTTCCAATTCTTTCACTTTTTCACCCTTTGATATCATCCATTGTGATTTATGGACTTCACCATTGCTTAGTAAAAGTGGTTACAAATACTATTTGGTGTTCATTGATAATTTTTCTCACTTTATTTGGGTATACCCTCTAAAATACAAATCTGAAACATTCCCAACATTTGTCAAATTCCACCAACTTATCCTTACACAATTCAACAGACCCATCAAAACCTTCCAATGTGATCTCGGTGGTGAGTTTGACAACCATCCCTTCAAAACCTTCGCCTCTCAACAGGGCCTTCTTTTCAGGTTCTCATGTCCACAAACCTCTTCCCAAAACGGCCGGGCAGAAAGAATGATTCGTCGCCTAAACGATATCGTTCGCTCCTTACTCTTTCATGCACACCTCCCACCCTCTTTTTGGGTGGAAGCCCTGCACACAGCCGCCTACCTTCACAACATTCTCCCCACCAAGCGTTTGAGCTACTTCACTCCAACCTTTGCCCTGTTTCTCCGTCACCCAACCTACACCCACCTACGGGTATTCGGCTGTGCATGCTATCCCAACTCTTCCGCTACCCAATCTCACAAACTCCACCCTCGCTCAACCCGTTGTATCTTCCTCGGTTATCCTTCCGATTTCCGCTGCTATCGCTGCTTTGATCCTTCCACTGGCAAGGTACTAATCTCCCGCCACGTCACTTTTGATGAACATTCCTTCCCCTACACACTCCCCACACCTCCCACCAGCTACAACTTTCTTGAAGACCCACCTTTTCATTCCTTCAATTTTCGATACCCACCAACACCTTCAGACCACATTCCCCAACCCAATGCCATTCCTTACAGCACCATCCCATTCCCTCTCACTTACACCCGCCGCAACAAACATCCAACCATAACCCAACCCCCAACTAACAACCCAGTTCAACCCCCCCTTCACCCAATGATCACCCGTTCCAAATCAGCCTCTTCTCACCATCCCACTACACATACTTTCCATATAACCAACATCTCACCAGTCCCTCGATCCTATGCCGCAGCCTTTGCTGATCCTAATTGGTTCCAGGCTATGCAATCAGAATTTAATGCTTTACAGGTGAATGATACGTGGGAATTGGTTCCACGCCCTACGAACAGGCCAATCATCAACTGCATCTGGCTGTTTAAACACAAGTTCAAATCTGACGGGTCCTTGGAACGGTGTAAGGCACGCCTAGTTGTCAATGGCAAATCTCAAACAGTGGGCATCGACTGCCAGGACACTTTCAGCCCCGTTGTAAAGCCCGCCACCATCAGGACCGTTCTCTCTCTAGCCGTCTCCCGGGCGTGGCCAATACATCAATTAGACGTGAAGAACGCCTTCTTGCACGGTAACTTAAATGAACTGGTCTTCATGCAACAGCCACCAGGATTTGTTGACAAAAGCCACCCAAACTTCGTGTGTCGCCTCAAAAAATCCCTCTATGGCCCTAGGGCCTGGTACACTCGATTTGCCAGCCATCTACTTACACAGGGCTTCAAAAGCAGCGCCTGTGACCACTCACTGTTTATTTACAGCCACGGCTCTGACCTAGTCTACTTACTTCTCTATGTTGACGACATTGTCTTGACGGCATCATCAGATGATTTGCTACACAAGACCATCAAGATGTTATCAAACGAGTTTGCTATGACTGACTTAGGAAATCTCCATCATTTTTTGGGCATCACAATCACACGCAACTCCAATGCTCTCTTTCTTTCCCAGGCACAGTACACCAAAGAAATCATTGCCAGAGCCTCCATGACAAACTGTAAACCGTGTGTTACCCCCGTTGATTTGGCTGCCAAACTCAGTGCTTCGGATGGCCCCCGGTTTCCCGATCCTACTCTCTACCGAAGCCTAGCTGGTGCATTGCAATACCTCACGTTTACACGTCCTGACATCTCCTACGCAGTCCAACAAATTTGTCTCTTCATGCATGATCCACGTGAGGCACACTTCACATTTTTGAAACGTATCATTCGGTATTTACAAGGCATAGTTGACTTTGGACTTATCCTCAAACCCTCTGCTTCTGCCTCACTTATAGCTTATTCGGATGCTGATTGGGGTGGCTGCCCTGACTCCCGTCGCTCCACGAGTGGATATTGTGTTTTTCTCGGTGACAACTTAATCTCTTGGGCTTCAAAACGACAACCAATCGTCTCTCGGTCAAGCGCTGAGGCTGAATATAGAGGAGTCGCAAATGCAGTTGCAGAAGCTACTTGGATTCGCAATCTTCTTTTGGAATTAATGACACCACTCACACGTGCTTCTATTGTTTACTGTGATAATGTGTCAGCCACTTACCTATCTGACAACCCTGTTCAACATCAGCGATCCAAACACATCGAAATTGACATCCATTTCGTTCGTGAGAAGGTCAGGATCGGTCACATTAAGGTCCTGCATGTCCCATCTTCTCTGCAGTTTGCGGATATCTTCACCAAAGGAATCAACAGACAACCTTTTCAATCTTTTCGTACCAGTTTGAACGTCTGTCCTCCTCCCGTTCAAACTGCGGGGGTGTCTTAGCCGATATCTTAGCAGCCGATATTTCTTGAGTTTAAATTATGTTTTAGATATGTTTATTTGCTTGTTTCGTAATTATCTTTTCCTATTATTGAGGATGTATTTTCGGATGTATTTTCCCTATTTAAAGGGTTGGATTTCTCAATGGAAAGGCATGGAAGTTTGATCACCATAAATTCTTTTAGTAATAACTTGTTACTGTT
This sequence comes from Mikania micrantha, assembly GCA_009363875.1. Lineage (NCBI taxonomy): Eukaryota > Viridiplantae > Streptophyta > Magnoliopsida > Asterales > Asteraceae > Mikania > Mikania micrantha. The sequence goes on from CM018684.1 coordinate 2,844,222, forward strand.
TAACATTTTTTTTTTAACATATAAAGTTTAAGACAAAGCATGTATGTTGGTTGTTCCAAACTTCCAGGGGTTTGAGTTTCTCGATCTAACTTAAACAAGCTTGAACCTGAGCTTTGCATATGAATTATGTAAAATAAAAATCATTGTATACAAGTTATGGTAAATATCATATACCATGGTTGTCGAGGGCACACAACATGCTAAGGCGCAAAAGGGTCAGCTTAGGGCCTAGGCTTAAAAATACTATTTTTATGTGTGTTTATACATATTTTACAGTTTTTTGAGCTAGTTTTAACATGTTTGTTTTGTACTAGTTTAGACTGGTGTTTATTATAACTTTTGAAGCAATTTTTGAGCCAGTTTTAGGGCCTAGGCTTAAAAATACTATTTTTATGTGTTTTATACATATTTTACAGTTTTTTGAGCTAGTTTTAACATGTTTGTTTTGTACTAGTTTAGGCTGGTGTTTTTTATAACTTTTGAAGCGAGAAGAGAAGGGCAAAAGGTTGCGCTAAACCCGAGCTTCTAGGCCAGCATCTTGTGGCTTATGACAAGAGAGATATAAATGATATTATTCAAAAGTCAGTAGTATGTATGCCTTTGCTCTTATTATTCTACTCAAAACAACAAATCATAGCCTTGAAAAGAACATCCCAAAGTTTCAATCTTTATCTGTATCACACAAATGGTTTATCAGATTCACATGTTTTAAGACATTGTTCCAAGTGACCCATTTGTGTTAACATTTGAAGAAAAAAATTGGGATTTTAATTGCATTTCAAGCTCTTCCAGTGACTCCTAACCATGCCGTCACAATCGCCAGGACCATGCTGCCAAGATATGGTGTTGACTTTGCAAGTGAACCGAATGTTAAGATGATGGAATTGTTGAATTAGGTGGTGTTTGTTTTTTCAGAGGCTAAACGTTGCAATCTGCGGACCATGTCTGTAAAACTCTTTTGTAGAAGAGTTGGCCACAACCCCTGCAAGTAGAGGGTTTGTTTTTTCAAAACATCTTCACTGTCTGCAGCCTCTTCCTCGTTCACTCCACCATCTACAGCCTCCCCCTCCACCTACCGTCGCACCATTCTCCCCCTCCCCCGATCGTCGCACCATTCTCCCCCTCCACCTACCGCCGCTCATCTCCGATCGAACAACCTAGGGTTCATCGCCCCTCATCTCCGATCGAACGACCTAGGGTTCGTCGCCCTGGCCTCATCTCCGATGAAACGACCTAGGGTTCGTCGCCCCTCATCTCCTTAGTGTTCCATCTGATCTCCCTGTGACCAACTCACTAAACGTTCAAATCGACCTAGGACTAAGGACACATACCACAAGTAACAAGCTACGAATAAAAATAGTCTGTCTGGATATTTTAATATTTTCTGATTTCCTTAATTTTGTCTTAGATTTATAAAAATTTGTGAAAAAAAATAAATAAACCTATAGCAACGACAGTTCGTAGCTATCGGATTTTCGAAAATCGTGAAAAAATTGAGGTTTTTCCTGCCTAGCATCATATATCGACGATAAATTGCCAAATTTCGACAAGCCCTTCTGCGACGAGGTGTCACGCTATACCTCTATTTATTGCGACAATCCTTGTTATCGCTATAGGTTTTAATGCTATAGCTCCTTATTCTTGTAGTGATACTAAGGCTGAAGAAGCTCGCGGCTCGCTCGAAAAATGCTCGGCTTGAAAAGAGCTTGATTAAAACAAGCTGAGCCAGAGCCAGGGTTGGCTCGGCTCGTTAACTCGGCTCGTGGCTCAGCTCGATTTTTAATATATATATATATATATTAAATTATATACACACACATATATATTATATTACACACACATACATATATATTATACATAATATATGTTTATATATATACAATATCTTATACACATATTTATATAAATATACATATGATGTATAATATATATTTATGTATGTTTATATAATAGATATATTAGATTATATATATGTAAAGTGGAGGAAAAAAACAAAAAAAAAACGAGTTGACTTGTGGCTCGAGGTTTTTAATGAGCCGAGTTGGAGCCAGACCTGGCTCGAAAAGTCCACGAGTCGAGCTGGAGTCAGGCCTGGCTCGGCTCGGCTCGACTCGACTCGATTACAGACCTAAGTGATACTCAGGAGGAGTTTACTATAAATATCACCCAATCTCCCTTCAAAGGGGATGGCATCATCAGCACTTATCGCACTTACCACACACGACACTCCATAGTCTTAGTCTGGACTCAGGAGATAGCCACAATCCTTCACTACTAAGACCAGCCTCATCCATGATTTAATGTTTGGTTGTTCAGCTACACAATTAAAAATAAATAAATTAAGTTATTAAATTGGGCAATCAAGTTGCTAGGCCAACCTTTGGTTGGTTATTTTTTTTTTATTATTATCTTATATTTCAATTGACACATGTCAAATGCTGATTGGTTCATGTTATTAGTTTCGGTTTATATTTGAGTTCGGTTTTTTTGGTTTGGACTTTTCGGTTTTTGGGTTTTGGGTCTGTTTTTCGGGTTTCACGCTCACCCCTAATTTTGGCAGCCACGATCCCCAAACGTGTTTGTTGAACATCCATCGACTTAAAAGCATCATTGTAAATGTTCCACTTCTATGGGAAACCAAACATCACTTTTCCTAACACATTGCTGGCATTTTTTTAGTTTTCACTGAATTTGGTACGAGATGATCAAGTTTTTTTTAGGTTTTATTATTATTTTTTATATTTTTAACGTTAAATGTGTTGGATTGAATGGATGATTTTCGTCACTGGAAAGTAATATTCAATATTTTTTTTAACTTAGTAGTATGATGGGTTAAATTAAGATTGATTCTTTATTTTGACACAAAAATATTGATATTGGGTCATCTATTTTTGATTTTGCTAGTTGTAATGTGTGTTATAAAGCATATTGTTGACTAATCTTTCTGGCTAATTTTCTATGAAAACCATACGATATCTAAATAAATTGTTAAGTTGAGTCGTCGTTACTTGAACCTCAAAAGTGAAATTTTGTAAATCATAGTTTGGTTTTAGTTATATCTAATGTTTTAAAACCCGGTTCGAACCGGCCAGTTCAACTGGCCGCCCTTAATTCATCCGGTACGAAAGCCTCCAATATTATGCAGTTTCTTTCAATCATCCGGTTAGACCGGTAAAACCGGTATTCACGGTTTCAAAAAACACAAGATAGTGAATTTCGGCTTTTAAGCGATCGTGAACTTGATGCGTTTAACACGCCAATGTCATAATCCTATTATGCAGTTTTAATTAAAAAAATTATTAGAATTTGAGTACTTTTTAGATTGTTTGGGATGAATATGAGTGCCTTTTGAATTGTTTTTTAATTAATTTGGATACTTTTTGGAAACTTATTTGAGTATAAGTTGTATTCTATGGAATTCATCATGTACCAATAAGGCATTGCCTCAATGGTACCCCAAGATTCTTCCAAATGGGAGGTCTTGTGTTTAAATCCTTTCCGCAGCAAAAAATGGGTCTGAGAGGGGTCATGGGGTTTTCCCAGTGGGGTTTCCTCCTGGGTGGCTGTGGTGGCTCAATGGGAGGTCCATGCAGCTAGACCTTGGTGACATGGCCTGGAAACAGTGGGCTCACACGATTGAGACCTTCGCCGTTCAAAAACAAATGGAATTCATTATGTATTTTGTACATGATATTGTGTCTTTTGTACATGTCATTGTGTCTTTTATATTCCTACTCAATGTTGTGTTTTCCTTAACAATTTAAGACACAATGATGTTGTAAAATACATAATGTCAAGCAAGGATGACAAAGTGACGAGTGTAAATAACACAATGATCTTTAAAATGTACAATTACCTGTAAAAAAGAAACAATGACAAGTATGGACAGTTTTGTACAGGTCATTGTGTCTTTTGTATAGGCATTGTGTTTTTTGTATAGATATTGTGTCTTTTGTACATGTTATTGTGTCTTTTGTGTTTATGTTTAATGTTATATTTTCCTTAACAATTTAAGACACAATCATGTTGCAAAATACATAATGTTAAGCAATGATGACACTGACGAGTATAAATAACACAATGATCTTTAAAAAAGACATAATTACATATAAAAAACATAATTACTTGTAGCAAAAACACAAAAGGATAATTATACACAAACGTTTAAGAAAGACACAATGACAATAATTAAACACACTAACCTGAAAAAATTTCATTTTTTATAGCAAAATTATACTCATTTTAAAGATAAAAATACTCCTTTTTATGATATATATAATAATATCATATGTAAAAGTTATGAACGTTTAAAAAATGTGGGGGAAAATGGTTATGACTAAATTACTCCCTAACAACTTTCTCCCCTAAAATTTTAAATTCTCCATCTTAAATTTGTTCTCATAATCTAACGATTAATAATCCTTATTAGCCTTTTTAAGATAACGAGACTATTCAGTCAAAAATAATCATATATATACGTATATCTATTTGGTTTATAAGTTTTTATTTTGATTAACAATATATATATATATATATATATATATATATATATATATATATATATATATATATATATATAGGGATTGAATCATATGAAAACCTAACCTTAGAGAGAAAACCCTTAAACCCTATGTGAGCCACTCATTTGGAATCTTGAAAATAAATATGTGGTTCAAATTAAACCTGAATAAAAATTATATTTTGAATAAACAAATCATTTTTAATGTGGGTTAATGTGGACCACATATTTATTTTCAAGATTCCAAATGAGTGGCTCACATAGGGTTTAAGGGTTTTCTCTCTAAGGTTGGGTTTTCATTGGATTCAATTCCTATATATATATATATATATAGGAGAAAGATAAAATAAAAACTATTTTTCAATGAGAAACCATGAAAAGCATGTAAAAATCATGTAAAAACCTTTTTTTTTTTGAATTTTTTTACAGGTTTGTAACATTATTTGGCACATTTTTATAAAAAAAATAAAAAAGCGCCGAGAAAATATTTTTAAAATAATATCTTATAAACCCACGTAAAACATACGCAACACTGTGTCCAGATGTTACGTATGTTTTACGTGATTTATAATATATATATATATATATATATATATATATATATATATATATATATATATATATATATATATATATATATATATATATAGGGGAAGGTTCCATTGTTAACTCTTCCTTATAGCGTTAACCGCTTAACCCTAGCGTTTTTTGCTCGAATCTTAGTTTTTTTTTCATGGTTTTTATTATACATAAATAGGGGGGTTTCTTTTTTGTGTTTTTGCTAATTCATCACCGTTTAGAAGTTATAGTAAGTGTAAGTTACTTACACTTACTTACATTTACTTACATCAGATAGGGATTGTAAGTAAGTGTAAGTAACTTATACTTACTATAACTTCTAAACGTAGAAAAAACACAAAAAAGAAACCCCCTATTTATGTATAATAAGATTCGGGCAAAAACCGCTAGGGTTAAGCGGTTAACGCTATAAGGGAGGGTTAACATTTGATCCTTCCCCTATATATATATATATATATATATATATATATATATATATATATATATATATATATATATATATATATATATATATATAGGATAAAGATCAAATAAGAAAATATTTTTACCTAAGAAGAATTACATATAATAGAAGTTTGACATATAACATGTTAAAAAATTAAATAAATGATAATTTAGGAATGACATCTTATTTTTTTATCCTAAATTTTATTTTTATTGTACTTTTTTTATTCTGGATTTTTATATAAGATTTTTTTTTGTACCTGAATTTTTTGTATTGAATTTTTTTGTTTTTATATTAATTTTTATTTTTTTTGTACAAGATTTATGATTTTTTTTACATGATTTTTGTTTTTTTGTACTATATTTTCTTATTTGTATTAAATTTTGGTTTTCGTAATTGATTTCTTTTTTTTTTTATGTTTTTAAAATGCCACATGTCAAACTCGTGTTGATTCTTAGTAATTCTTAGCCAAGTTCTCTTCCTAGTAGATCCAATCCCTATGCATACATCTATTTGGTTTATAAGATTTGATGTTGGTCAACAATATCTATTTGGTTTAGACTTCTTAAAACTTCAAACCAAAAGGACACCAAGCTTCAATACAGCTAAGTGTATAGGGAAATTCATTTTTAAGAATTTTTTTTGCTTAACAAATGAAATTCAAAGACAAAGCAAAAAATCTAAATTCGAATTTAAATCTTGATAAAAAATTAAAAATTTGAAATTATTCGATTCGAACTATTCGAGTTTTTCAAAATTTGATTCATTGAACAACTCTAGTACTAGATCCTAAAACCACCGCAATGGATGCCCTGTGGAACCAACAACGATGAGCATTTCGGCGGGGATCGGCAGGAACACCTCCCCCTCCCACGGCTGCGATCCACTTGAGCCTCATACACCCTGTTTGCAATCCTCTTCCAGTGGAGAAGGTTCTTCAATGAGGTGATCACTCTATGATTTTAAGGTTTTCAGTTGGGTGATGAGGTGGTAGAAAATTTAGGTGTGGAAGGATTTCAGTGGGGTGACCACTGTAGATGGTCTAAACCCCGAAGTTTGTGATAACTCATGATTCGGTTTTATATAGAAAAAAGAAAGGAAGGGGTATCATCTCATTCAGGAAAAAAACTAATGAAGAAATGGAGTTTACACCTTGCATATTTATTTTTAGATGATTAATGGGGTGCTTCTTCAGCCTTATAGTCGCTAATTCTGGCAGCCTGGTGATGTATGCATTTACAGATACTAGAGGTGACAATCTTTATCTAAATCAAAGGAAATGAGTTGATTTGAGTAAATAATTGTAGTATAATGTGTTGAAATGGGTAACATCATAATATTTAATGGGTTGAGATGAGTAACCAAAAAACTATGTAAATGCAATGGATTCAAACATTTAAGGATGATTAATAACATATTTGATGAGAAATTCACTAAAAATTATCCAAATGGACCCATCCTGACCCGAACTCGTTCTAACCCGCTAACATCATAATATTTCTTTACTTATAACACATCTTAAGTTAAACTAAATTGACGTTTTTTAAGAACAATCCATTTAGACTCGAATTGATTTTGCTTAAATCTCGTTCTGACCCGCACCCATCCTGACCCGAACTCGTTCTAACCCGCTACCCAACCCGACCCATTTTGCGAGGCATAATAGATACCATCTCATGCAAAACAAAAGAGGAAAGCATACGGAAGGATTATTTCGATCAACATAATTGTTGTCGGTGTATGTCGATCGATTGATGATTTGGTTTTTACTAGTTTGAACAAGAACCACAATAAGGATTTCAATATTCTGATATCTAAGAAATTTAAAATCTACAAACTGGGAAAGCTTACCTTCTATCTTAGAAACGAAGTCTCGCTTAGGCTGTCCAAAAAGCTCGAAGCTTGGATTTGGCTCGTATCTCGTTCGAAAAAAACTCGGATAAAGCTCGTATCTCGTTCGGAAAAAAACTCAATTAAACCCTTAATGAGTTAGTGGAACAGACCCAGCTGGTTGGCTCATGGAATTCATTAAATGTTGTTAATGGGTTTATGCCTATGGTGTCCTAAATAGGGTTTAGTTGTATTTGGTAATGCTTTGTTGATCAAGTTGGGTTACCCTTGTAAATAAAGAGTGATTAATAAGGTTATTGTATGTGGAATTATTGAATCTTAGGTTTGAGTTCATTTAAACTATTGTATCAAAGTTTGAACTGTTTTATCAAAGTTTTGAGTAACTTTTAAGAAGCAAAAGTCTCTACTAAATGAGTTAATCTTATGTTGGTATCTATCTAATACAGGGCCCAAAACTATTCAAGTCGATTTGTGAGAAATTTGAGATTTAATCTATTAAAACTCTTATAAACCAAGCTTAAATGAGCCCAAGTTTTTACTCTAGCCTTATAATATAACTCATTTATTTATCAAGCTTGATATTCAGTTGTCGTGATCTGCTGGCTCACAAACTAAGTGGGCTTTTTTATTTATATAAATTTTGTTTAACTAACAAAGTGTATATTTATATAATATTGTTTTTGTATATATAAAATTATTATAATTATAATAAAATCATATATATTATGTTTTATGTGGATAGTAGAGCTGTAATATATATAAAATTAATAATAAAACAATAAATGAATTAGCTAAACGATTAGAGCCAGGTAAATCTCGAGCTTTAAAAACTTTTTTCAAGTTGAAATAAACTTTAGAAATAAAGCTTGAAACAAATAGAGCTCAAGCTCAAGTCAAAGCTCGAGTTAAACGAACCGAGCTCAAGACTTGGTGAACTCGTGCTCTAACTCCTTTACATCCATGCTCCATCATTTTATTTGTTTTTGAAACTCTGATGCGTGGAAACTCTGTAGAATAAATAAACCATTGGCCCCCATCGGCAATAGGGATGAGATCGGTACCGTATTGAACTGAAAATACCGTCACCAAAATTCCAGAAAAGTGGGACCTGATACCGGTATCAAAACCATAGGTACAATACCGGTTTGATATCAGTACAAGTATATTCGGTACTTTATCGGTTTTATATCTTTTTTTAAACATTTTTGTTGGAATGAATACGAAGAATATTAGCCTTCGAATTATTGATGATATTGTCATACCCAGACTGACGGCAGAATACGTCGGGGCGAAACTGAGAAGGCTCAAAAGCTCATGGTGCTATGTTAAGGTTTCAATATTCAAAACATCCATATTAATTTATTCAAACAAAACATTCAATAACATAATAGTTTAAAACAAATTACAAATGAAATACTAAACAATGTTTTTATTAACTAGGTCCTCTAAGCGTAATCTATGTATTCGTCATACGTCTTCATCTTAACCTATTACATATGTAAAGTAAAATGGCCAACTATCTGCATAGTTGGTAAGAAATTCAAAACAGTTTAATATAATACGTATAAAAAGATGCAAAACTAATAATCTAAATAAAACTAGATCTAAAATCATATGTAAGTTTCAAGTATCATGTTTAAGCACAAAGCAATAATCCAAACAAGTGATATTACAAAGCTTAAACAAAGATTAGCTTGGTCTTTGACTTAAACAATGTAAATCATAATGTTTATGTTTATGTACAATTCACCTTTTGGCACAAGATATAAGTCATAGCGAAGAATGTATTCACATTCTTAGGCTACTATGTTCTAGTATATGTTTGATATATGAAACGTGTTCAACCCAATTCCCACATAGCATTTAGCACATAGGCTCACATAGCATCTAGATCATGTTCATTAAGATTAAGAGTTTACATCATGTATATGTTTTTGACTCTATGAATATGTTTTTGTATAAGACATACGTAACATCACAAAAAGTTTACAAAACGTAAAAAGGGACTAAAAATTAGCTCACTTGTTAATGCATGGCTTTGTAATGTCTTTGTGTTTTTGAAGGAAAGAAGATAACACGCTTCCCCTTATTGTTTAATTAAAGAATATGTCTTAGTATCCTAATGTTTAAGCATCATCTTATGTCTATGGCTTATATGGAGTCATGTGACAATTACATTCGAAAATTACGTCATAATCGACGGAAAGCACATGTTATCGTGCTTGAAATCCACTTTGATTTAGCAATTGTGATTACTACAGGTTGAAAGTATGAGAGAAATCGTGAACATGGGTGAAAACCGTGCGCGAAACGGAGTTCCGGAATCGAAAAACGAAGAAAAATCTCTAAGTATTTGAGAGGCCCCGAGCCCCGGGAGTCCCCTTGGTTGGCAAAGCATCAAAAACGTAGTTTTTAAACCGTAGAATAATCGTATATTATAGCGGCATAAATCATTACATAACCTTTAATCTCAATAGGAATGCCAGTTCTTGAATAGATAGTCCTCATGTCATACCACGAGCCATCATATCCTTATCATAACTTATTCAACCTGACATGCATGCTAAATCAAGTCAGCTTTCGCTGGTGAGTTCTAAGTTAACTTTTTATAAAAATCCTTGCTCATTTATATCTTTATATAACATAACATAATTCAAATATATAACATACATATCATCATGACATCAATCATACTGTACATAAAAATTTAGCCTTCACTGCTGACCGAAGTCAACATGCTTGTGCACAACAAGACTCTATAACGATCAACCCGAAGTTGACAGCTTATACATGCATAAGACTTCCTCAAATGGCGACACATAGTCGACAGGCTTGTGTTTCCATAAGACTCTTTAACTATCAACCGAAGTTGACAGCTCATACCGGTACAAGACTTCTTTACATAACAATCATTCACGTAACATCACTTTACATATCTCATTCATTCATACATAACATGGTTTAAATCATTTAAACCACCATGATCATAAACCATTCTCCACACCGCAATGCTCAACTTTTTCCCAACCGCAGCCAGGACTTCAAAATCACATTTTCTGCTCGAACTCGGCCGAGACTTTGAAAATCATTTACTTCTCAACCACAGTTGAGACTTAAAACGTTCTTTACACCTCAGCCGAGATTCTTAATATCATTTAATTCTCAACCGTAGTTGAGACTTAAAACGTTATTTACCTGACCACAGTCAGGTTAAAAATCACTTTCATAAAATAGCTTTATAATATGCATACCAGCCCAAAATGATAAAACATTTAAAATAGGGCTACAAAGAACTCACCTGGGTGTCTTAGCTATCCATGGAGTCTAACTTGATTAAAAATAAGGATCTTAATCAAGTAAGCCTTCGTATCGATCTGTTGAATCTACGCGTGCTTGATCAATACCTCGCTATGTATCTATAACTATTAAATGATTTAAGAATCATTCATCTTACTAATTATAATTCGTATCAAGTTTAAACCGTATTTGAGGACGTTTAAGTTAATAAAATTTACTTTTAAATCTTACGAAAAACGGGCAGAGTTTCCTTTGTCTTTTAGTCAAATCCAGACAACTCAAGTTGTCTATTTTATAATCAAATCCCAAATACTCAATTCTAAACAATTATTATTCATCCTCAAACATGGCACTCGTAATCAAACTAGTAGCAATTAAACATTCTAATAATTTGTAAATAAGTTATACCTTTTGTTTGTTTGGTTTGCCTATACGAACCCGCTCGTTTACACCCGTTGAAATAACCTATCGTTCCTGCAGCTCGGTTTTTCGTTCCAAACGTTTTTGTATCGTCCAGATCTGTTCTTGACCGTTGTTGACCGAGTTGACTTCGTTGACCCAATCTAAACCAAAATCCATTGCTAAGTTTTCACTTAACAACATACGAGTAGCTCAAAACTAGACCAAACGAACTTCTATCGAGGCGATTTAGGTGTCCACGGTTTCATCTCATCGAGCTCTACCTTCTGAGTCAGTTGCCGCCGGCCGCCACTGTCACTATAGTTGCTGGAAATGCAAACAGATCGTCAAATTTCTTCCTGCAACACTGTTCTGTTCGGGCTATGAAAAATTCAAATTCTAGACCTCAAAATCGAAAACCCAATGGGGAAAGTCTTCGTTTATGTGTTAGGAAGCTTCGGTTAAAATTTGAGAGCGATCCGACGGTTAGATCTCCGGGGATCGTCCAATCTCCGAGGCTGGTTCTCTCTTTTCTTCTCTGCGATCTCCCTGACCGACTTCGATCGATCTCATATTCTCACCACACAAAAATCTGAATTCTTCACTGATAATTAATTTAAATTTACACTTTGACCCCCTCATCTATGTCCTCCTATTTTTAAAACCCCCTTCAACTTGTCTCACATATTTTTAATATTCACGAGCTCCTAATATGTCCGTACTTTGTCGTATAATTTTCATGTTTATTTTAATTCGATCGTAATCACTTCGAGAGTGTTCATAAAAATTTCGAACCCAAACAGTAATAGAAATTTTGCACGTTATTAATAGTGTGACATCTCTTAATTTCCAGGTCAACAATTATTTTACTTAAATAGTAATGTGTATTATCATTTCATACGTGGCACTAGAATAGTGGTATTTAGTGTAACACGTGGCACAACAGTCCAAACACACCGATAATTCGAGGAATTATCGCACAATACTCGCACGTGTCTTGAACAACGAACGTTGGTGAATTTATCAAACCACAGTCCACATACACCACACTTAGGTTCTAGGGAACCTAAAATAGGTAAAATGATGTTCATATGTCTCGAAACGATGACCGTAATCGAGAAATACGCGAAAACTGGGCCAAAACATGAAAATGGGCCAAATTGGGCCGGATCTAGGGTCCAGGCGGTACGCCTGACCCGAAACTCCCCACTCAGGCGATGCGCGCGGATGAGGAAGGAACGCCTCTCATCTGTCTGCCTCGCGCGTAACGCCTGGCTTCGGTGGTTATCGTCAGGCGATACGCCTGAGGTACAAAATCGCAGATTTTATATTTTTAAACCCCAAAACTCATCATCACACTTACACACTCATTTTTACCAAGCATACACGCAACAACTTCGGCCATTCCGACTTCTTAGCCCTGAAACTCTTTGATTTGACCCTTGGGAAGCCATGGAAGACCTCCATTGAAGCTTGGAACTTGAGAACCGCCAAGAACTTGAAGAAGAAGAAGGTTGTAGCTTGAACACCACCACTAGTCTCTTGTTTCTATCCAATCCATCGAATCCATGAGATTTAGAGGCTGATTTCTGCATCATCTCAAAGATTTGGAAGCATTAGAAGGTTGTTCTATACCCAAAACACACTTTCTTCATCTTTACACTCACATGCATGACTTTAAACACACATGCAACCACCCTTGATGCACATACACGAATTTCTTGACATTTGAATCTGGGTTTAATGATTTTTAGATGATATTTGATGATCTATGATGATTTAACAATGTTATATGATGATCCATGATGAGGTGTGTTGTTATAATGCATTATTTGTATATAAAATGACGAAATCATTACATGCATGTATGATCTAAAGTATTTGAGATGTTCAAATGTGAGTATGGATGATGTTAGAAGATTATTGCGTGATTAGATCTTGTTGAAATGGATTTTGATGATGATTATAGTCATTTTGGCATAGTTGCTATTTTAGTAACTTTTGTTGATGAAATAATGCTAAATAATGATTTGGGTTATGTTGATATGTTTAGATGATGTTAAATGGGTTATTTTGGTGATTGGTGACACAACAATGGATTAGGAATGTTTAGGTGGTCATCTTTATGTAAAAACTATAAAGTTACTACTTATAGTAACTTTATTTTTAGAAAAACCAAATAAAAATTATGATGTATGATTTATGCATATTAAGTGGTTTAAAATGCTTTAACATGACGATAGTATGCTAAATTAGATGGTTTCCGATGAGACGTATGCTATAAATGGAACTTTCCATTTTAGAAAACTTTTAATGTGCAAACACGATGAAAACAAATTATGTGACCTCATATGATGATGTGCTATGTGTTAACATGCTCACTTAGGATAAATATACATGTTAGAGTAGTCGAATCTTGATTTGTTGCTTGACTTGCCAAATTTGGAAACTTTCCTGATATACACGAAAGTGACTTGGGTATCCGTACACATCACACGACACTAAACCGCACGTTACACGAGCACTTGATCCAAAACCGTCACCAACGGGTCGTTAGGTCAAACACGGTCAACACGATCAAAACACGGTCAACTCGACCCACATAACAACTTGGAGTTGCCAAACACTAATACGGTCCTGTGAGACCCACGTGTATGTAAACACAAACTCATAACACCTATATGATATAGGTAACTACTAGCCGACGAGCTACGCGATTCCTGTTGAGAACACGCATTACTTAACTCAGGTGAGTTTTACAGCCCCACTTTTACTCTCATACTGTTTTACTAAACTTTGGGGGTGAGAATACTATGCAACTGTTTTAGATATAGTACTGGTATGTTGTGAAAACCATTTTCGAGTGTAACTATTATCGCTTAAAGTCCTCACTTATCCTTACCGTTAATTGTATCACAAACGAGTCGTAATTACGTAGTACTACTGGGTTTGACTAGCCCCACTCGGCACCAATGTTAACTGGAGGTCATAACGAGTGTAATTTCGATGGGAATGCGGGTTCAGCGATGACCTGTGGAGGCAAACGGGAACAGTCTAGTTTCGGTAAGATGAACTGACACACTCCACAGATCGTAGTATCCACGAACTAAACTTAACATACCCAGTATATGTCTGTTTACTATTTCTGTCTGTCTAAACCTGTGAACTCACCAACTTTTTAGTTGACACTTTTCGCATGTATTCTCAGGTAACTGATGGAGCACACGCTAGGATGCGCACAAGGATGTAGCTAGAGGAGTCTGACTGGCATATAGACTCACGTCCTAGGCTTGTGTGTGCATTTGTTGATTTTAAATCAATTTGATACAATGTAGTGTCTGTTAAACAAATTATTTTTCCGCTGCAACTATTTACTTTTAATGTTAAACCTTTCCGCTGTTTACTTATGAGAGCTGGTTTTATTTATGATTGTATGTGATTGTGGAACTCATATAGAGTCATTCTATATGACCATAAGCTGTGATCCTGGCCACGTCACACCCACGTGGACTGACGCCACGAGTGGGAATTTGGGGGTGTGACAGATTGGTGTCAGAGCGTTGGTTATAGGGAACTAGGTTTGCATGTAGTGAACTTAGACTATAGCCACTGCTCTACATTAGATACTACATTTAGAGATTTCACACTTATAATATTATTACCATTGTGAACTACTACTGATTGATTTGGGATTTACATGATGACTGATGACAATGGGGACATGGGGCGTAACCCGGGGAAGCGACCTGCCGAGTATGAGCTAACATAGGAGGATCGTCAGCGAGTTAGGGACATCATGACCCCAGGGGACTTTGAGGAGGCAGAAAGGGCACGCATTGCCAAGCGCGCCAGGTCATGGACTTGGTACCCATATACTGTGTGGGACTGGATCATCGAGGAGAGAGTACCCTTACAGCGAGAACGGACAGATGATAACCGAGCACATCGACTACCGTCACTTGAAGTGTCACTCGAGCGGGCTTTTGCAGCCCATGTTGCTCGGACTGCTCGTGAGGTCAGTAGGTCGCGTGAGCGCGATGAGGAGATCATGGCTCTCCGAAAGGAGAACCAACATCTCCAAGAGCAGCTAGACCACCTGCGGGGACAGGTAGTGGATGAGATCGCGTCACTTCGAAACCGGACAGCGCAGTTAGAAGAGCGACAAGAGGAAGTCGCTACCGTGGTCCAGGACCATGGAGAGCGACTGGTTGTGGTAGAGAATGTTGCAGGAGAGAACCAGGCGGCACTTCAGAACGCTTGGGCTGACCAGTTGATCATGGAGCCGGAGCAGGAGCCGGACCAAGGACCTCAATTCGAGGTTGAGGATCTTGAAGAGGAAGATTTTGATGAAGACCCAGATGAAGACCCAGAAGAGGAAGATGACGACAGTCCTGCTGACAGCGGAGACTCACACTCTACTGTCACATCACACTAGTTTAGTTTTTTTTTTCTATTTCAGTATTCTACTTGTGTAGTACTTAGCCGAGCGGGATGTGCTCGTGCGAATTTTGTAGCATCTCTTTTGAAAATCATTGTACTTCAAGTTATTATTATTAATGAAATGATGCTTTGCTTTACTTATTATGTCTTGATTATGATTGCTTGTTAACATAACACCTGACTTGACTTCTGACATTACAATCGTCTAACACTCTAACTCATGCTAACTAATGCTCTAACCTTTCCGTATAGATTTATGTCTGGAAGAGGACCCAACGCCCGCAATCTCAAACGTAAGGCCGAAAAGGCAAGGATCAACATGATGGTCGAACGTAAGGTTAACAAAGTACTCGTTGAGTACGAGGCAAACCGACTTGCTAGCGAGACTAGCGGCACCAATAACGGTACTAACACCTGCCTAACCTGACTAACTTAGCATAGGCAACGCTGGCACTAACATGTTACAATTTAACCCCGATGCACTAAATCCCAAGGAAGCGCAGCGAAAGGATGCTCG
This sequence comes from Mikania micrantha, assembly GCA_009363875.1. Taxonomy (NCBI): domain Eukaryota; kingdom Viridiplantae; phylum Streptophyta; class Magnoliopsida; order Asterales; family Asteraceae; genus Mikania; species Mikania micrantha. Next base: position 2,860,269 of record CM018684.1, read on the forward strand.
TTTAAAGCCTTTCTGAGCTGCCACCCTTACAAGTTCCAGGGTACAGAAGGAGCAGTGGGACTGCTCCGCTGGATTGAAAAGCTTGAATCGGTCTTTGCCATGTCTGAGTGCTCGGAGGAAAACCGAGTAAAGTATGCCACCGGGACACTCAAGGGATCTGCCCTCACCTGGTGGAATACGCATGTCCAAACTCTCGGACTCGAGACTGCCAACACCATTCCGTGGGAGGAGTTCACCAGAATGCTTCACGAAGAGTACTGCCCACGTGACAAGATCAGGAAGCTTGAGGAGGAATTTTGGGTGCACAAAATGGAGGGTTCGGAAATCGAGAAATACTGCACTCGATTTCATGAATTGTGCAAGCTTTGCCCGGCAATGGTGACGCTGGAATACAAGAAAATTGAGCAATTCATCAGTGGGTTGCCCGAGCAAATTCAAAGCATGGTGACTACTTCTGATCTCTCCACCATCCAACCACTGATTCGCTTGGCTCATAAATTAACCGATCAAGCGGTAGCTCAGGGAAAGCTGCCGAAGAGGGGTGAACATCTGAAGCCCCAAGAGCCCAAGAAGAAATGGGAGACTAGCAATAACCGAACTTTCACACCTCAGCAACAAACCCAACACCGACTAGCACCTGCTAAAGCTTTCACTGCCACCCAGCCGAACACTTAAGACAAAGGGGGATATCCGGGCAACAGCCCAAAATGCAATACTTGCAACTTCCACCACTTCGGCCCATGCAAAAGGGTCAAATGCACTAACTGTGGAAGAAACGGGCACCTGGCCAAGGAATGTCGATCCAACCCCAACCCCAACAACAACAACCAAAACACTCTCAAGGGGTGTTATGAATGTGGCAAACCGGGGCACATGCGGAGGGACTGCCCGCAACTGAAAAAGGGTGGAGGTGGAGCAGCGAAGGGACGAGCCTTTGTGATTGGCTCGGGAGAAGCGAAAGATGACCCCAATGTCGTTACCGGTACGTTTCTTTTAAATAATGTCTATGCTAGAATATTATTTGATACCGGTGCCGATAGGAGTTTTATCTCTAGTGACTTCAGTAAACTGCTTAATATGACACCAACACCACTAAACTATAAGTACACCGTAGAGTTAGCAGACGGCAAGCTGATCGAAACACAACATATCATCAAAGGGTGTGTCCTGACGTTAGCAGACCACCAACTGGTAATTGATCTGATGCCGGTAACTCTCGGGAGCTTCGACGTGGTGATTGGAATGGATTGGCTATCTGCAAACCACGCTGAGATCGTGTGCAATGAGAAGATCGTGCGAATTACATTGCCAAGTAGAGAGCAGATCTCAATTCAAGGAGAATGGCGCGGAATACCGTTAAACATTATGTCCTGCATGAAGGCAAACAAATATCTGAAGAAAGGATACACGGCTATCCTAGCTCTTATCACCGAACAACCAAAGAAGGAACGGAAGATCGAGGACATCGCAGTTGTTCGCGACTATCCGGAAGTCTTTCCTGATGATCTACCGGGACTACCACCAGCACGGCAAGTGGAGTTTCAGATAGATCTGACACAAGGAGCAGCACCGATAGCCAAGGCACCATACCGATTGGCTCCTACTGAAATGCAGGAACTATCTAATCAATTACAGGAGTTGTTAGATAAAGGATTTATACGACCGAGCTTCTCACCTTGGGGAGCACCGGTTTTGTTTGTGAAAAAGAAAGACGGTTCATTCCGTATGTGTATAGACTACCGGGAACTGAACAAGGTAACGATCAAGAATCGATACCCCCTCCCTCGAATAGACGATTTGTTTGATCAATTGCAAGGGTCAAGCTACTATTCGAAAATCGATTTAAGATCCGGTTACCATCAATTCAGAATACAAGAAGAAGACATACCGAAGACAGCCTTCAGAACACGGTACGGACATTACGAATTTCTTGTCATGCCTTTCGGGCTGACCAACGCACCGACAGTATTCATGGATCTCAGGAATCGGGTGTGTAAGCCGTATCTGGACATACTCGTAATCGTGTTCATCGACGATATCCTGATTTACTCCAAGACTCAAGAAGAACATGCCGATCACTTAAGGCGTGTCTTGGAATTGCTGAAGAAGGAACAACTATATGCGAAATTTTCCAAGTGTGACTTTTGGATTCGCGAAGTTCAGTTCCTTGGGCACGTAGTGAACGAGAAATGGATACACGTAGATCCAGCCAAGATTGAGGCAATCAAGAACTGGACGGCACCAAAGACTCCGACTGAGGTGCGACAGTTCCTGGGATTGGTCGGGTACTACAGACGATTTATCGAGGGATTCTCGAAGATCACACAATCATTGACTTCTCTTACGCACAAAGACAAGAAGTTTGAATGGGGAGAAAAACAAGAAGCTGCTTTCGACTTGTTGAAGCAGAAGTTGTGCAGTGCACCTATCCTATCACTACCGGACGGGTGCGAAGACTTTGTAGTCTACTGCGACGCATCGAAGCAAGGACTTGGTTGTGTACTGGTGCAACGCGAGAAGGTCATAGCTTATGCGTCACGACAATTGAAAGTGCACGAGAAGAATTACACCACCCATGATCTGGAATTGGGAGCCGTAGTGTTCGCATTGAAAATATGGCGACACTATCTGTACGGTACTAAGTGTACGATATTGACAGAACATAAGAGCCTACAACACATTTTCGACCAAAAGGAACTGAACATGAGAAAACGCAGATGGGTCGAACTGATAAGTGATTATGACTGTGCAATCAAGTATCATCCCGGTAAGGCTAATGTAGTGGCCGACGCACTGAGCCGGAAAGAAACAACTAAATGCGTACGTGTGTTACAACTTACCATTCATTCCGAGTTACCTAATCAAATCCGGAATGCACAGCAAGAAGCCTTGAAAACTGAAAACCTCACTCTCGAGGCCATGCGAGGAATGGATAAACAGATGAAACAGAAAGACGACGGAGCTTACTATTTGATGGATTGAATCTGGATTCCACGCTACGGAGGATTAAGGGAAGTAGTGATGGATGAAGCTCACAAGAGTCGATACTCAGTACATCCAGGTTCTGACAAGATGTACCACGACCTAAAGGCAACTTATTGGTGGCCTAACATGAAATCAGAAATTGCAACCTATGTGAGTAAGTGTCTGACTTGCTCAAAGGTTAAGGTCGAATATCAGAAACCGTCAGGGTTACTCCAACAACCGGAAATCCCAGTTTGGAAATGGGAACAGATTTCCATGGATTTTATCACCAAGTTGCCGAAGACAGCAAGTGGTGATAAAATCCATGGAAATCGATTAAGGAAACCGGCACACTTTCTTCCGATTAAGGAAACCGACAAGTTGGAAAAGTTAACCCGAATCTACTTGAAGGAAATCGTATCCAGACACGGAGTCCCAATCTCCATAATATCCGACCGAGACAGCCGTTTCACGGCACATTTTTGGAAGTCATTACACAAGGCACTCGGGACGAGGTTGGATATGAGCACTGCTTATCACCCACAATCGGATGGTCAGAGTGAACGAACCATCCAAACTCTGGAAGACATGCTTCGAGCATGTGTGATTGACTTTGGTAACAGTTGGGAGACTCACCTACCTTTGGTGGAGTTCTCATATAATAACAGTTACCACACCAGCATTGGAGCTGCACCGTTTGAAGCACTTTACGGACGTAAGTGCAGATCACCGCTCTGTTGGGCAGAAGTTGGTGAAAGCCAACTGACCGGACCCGAACTTGTGCATGAGACAACAGAAAAGATCGTGCAAATACGTAACAGAATGGCAGCAGCTCAGGATCGACAGAAGAGTTATGCCGATTAAAGGCGCAAGCCTTTGGAATTCCAAGTGGGAGATCGGGTACTTCTTAAAGTCTCGCCTTGGAAGGGAGTGATCCGATTCGGAAAGTGGGGAAAGTTAAATCCTCGTTATATCGGACCATTCGAAATCACTAAACGGGTAGGCCCCGTGGCCTATGAGCTACAGCTACCGCAGGAATTGAGTAGCATACATAACGTGTTCCATGTATCAAACCTCAAGAAGTGCTTATCAGATGAAACACTCGCAGTTCCCTTAGAGGAAATTCAGATTGATGAACAACTTCACTTCGTTGAGGAACCGGTGGAAATTATGGATCGGGAAATCAAGAAGTTGAAACTTAGTAAAATACCAATTATGAAAATTCGTTGGAATTCACGCCGTGGACCGGAATACACCTGGGAACGAGAGGACCAGATGAAAAAGAAATACCCTCACTTATTCCCGAGCAGACTAACACCAGCAACACGAACTGAATTTCGGGACGAAATTCCTATTAACTGTGGGATGATGTGACACCTCTCAATTTCCAGGTCAGCAATTATTTTACTTAAATACTAATGTGTATTATCATTTCATACGTGGCACTAGAATAGTGGTATTTAGTGTAACACGTGGCACAACAGTCCAAACACACCGATAATTCGAGGAATTATCGCACAATACTCGCACGTGTCTTGAACAACGAACGTTGGTGAATTTATCAAACCACAGTCCACATACACCACACTTAGGTTCTAGGGAACCTAAAATAGGTAAAATGATGTTCATATGTCTCGAAACGATGACCGTAATCGAGAAATACGCGAAAACTGGGCCAAAACATGAAAATGGGCCAAATTGGGCCGGATCTAGGGTCCAGGCGGTACGCCTGACCCGAAACTCCCCACTCAGGCGATGCGCGCGGATGAGGAAATAAAGGCCTCTCATCTGTCTGCCTCGAGCGTAACGCCTGGCTTCGGTGGTTATCGTCAGGCGATACGCCTGAGGTACAAAATCGCAGATTTTATATTTTTAAACCCCAAAACTCATCATCACACTTACACACTCATTTTTACCAAGCATACACACAACAACTTCGGCCATTCCGACTTCTTAGCCCTGAAACTCTTTGATTTGACCCTTGGGAAGCCATGGAAAACCTCCATTGAAGCTTGGAAGCTTGAGAACCGACAAGAACTTGAAGAAGAAGAAGGTTGTAGCTTGAACACCACCACTAGTCTCTTGTTTCTATCCAATCCATCGAATCCAGGAGATTTAGAGGCTGATTTCTGCATCATCTCAAAGATTTGGAAGCATTAGAAGGTAGTTCTATACCCAAAACACACTTTCTTCATCTTTACACTCACATGCATGACTTTAAACACACATGCAACCACCCTTGATGCACATACACGAATTTCTTGACATTTGAATCTGGGTTTAATGATTTTTAGATGATATTTGATGATCTATGATGATTTAACAATGTTATATGATGATCCATGATGAGGTGTGTTGTTATAATGCATTATTTGTATATAAAATGACGAAATCATTACATGCATGTATGATCTAAAGTATTTGAGATGTTCAAATGTGAGTATGGATGATGTTAGAAGATTATTGCGTGATTAGATCTTGTTGAAATGGATTTTGATGATGATTATAGTCATTTTGGCATAGTTGCTATTTTAGTAACTTTTGTTGATGAAATAATGCTAAATAATGATTTGGGTTATGTTGATATGTTTAGATGATGTTAAATGGGTTATTTTGGTGATTGGTGACATAACAATGGATTAGGAATGTTTAGGTGGTCATCTTTATGTAAAAACTATAAAGTTACTACTTATAGTAACTTTATTTTTAGAAAAACCAAATAAAAATTATGATGTATGATTTATGCATATTAAGTGGTTTAAAATGCTTTAACATGACGATAGTATGCTAAATTAGATGGTTTCCGATGAGACGTATGCTATAAATGGAACTTTCCATTTTAGAAAACTTTTAATGTGCAAACACGATGAAAACAAATTATGTGACCTCATATGATGATGTGCTATGTGTTAACATGCTCACTTAGGATAAATATACATGTTAGAGTAATCGAATCTTGATTTGTTGCTTGACTTGTCAAATTTGGAAACTTTCCTGATATACACGAAAGTGACTTGGGCATCCGTACACATCACACGACACTAAACCGCACGTTACACGAACACTTGATCCAAAACCGTCACCAACGGGTCGTTAGGTCAAACACGGTCAACACGATCAAAACACGGTCAACTCGACCCACATAACAACTTGGAGTTGCCAAACACTAATACAGTCCTGTGAGACCCACGTGTATGTAAACACAAACTCATAACACCTATATGATATAGGTAACTACTAGCCGACGAGCTACGCGATTCCTGTTGAGAACACGCATTACTTAACTCAGGTGAGTTTTACAGCCCCACTTTTACTCTCATACTGTTTTACTAAACTTTGGGGTGAGAATACTATGCAACTGTTTTAGATATAGTACTGGTATGTTGTGAAAACCATTTTCGAGTGTAACTATTATCGCTTAAAGTCCTCACTTATCCTTACCGTTAATTGTATCACAAACGAGTCGTAATTACGTAGTACTACTGGGTTTGACTAACCCCACTCGGCACCAATGTTGACTGGAGGTCATAACGAGTGTAATTTCGATGGGAATGCGGGTTCAGCGATGACCTGCGTAGGCAAACGGGAACAGTCTAGTTTCGGTAAGATGAACTGACACACTCCACAGATCGTAGTATCCACCAACTAAACTTAACATACCCAGTATATGTCTGTTTACTATTTCTGTCTGTCTAAACCTGTGAACTCACCAACTTTTTAGTTGACACTTTTCGCAAGTATTCTCAGGTAACTGATGGAGCACACGCTAGGATGCGTACAAGGATGTAGCTAGAGGAGTCTGACTGGCATATAGACTCACGTCCTAGGCTTGTGTGCGCATTTGTTGATTTTAAAACAATTTGATACAATGTAGTGTCTGTTAAACAAATTATTTTTCCGCTGCAACTATTTACTTTTAATGTTAAACCTTTCCGCTGTTTACTTATGAGAACTGGTTTTATTTATGATTGTATGTGATTGTGAAACACATATAGAGTCATTCTATATGACCATGAGCTGTGATCCTGGCCACGTCACACCCACGTGGACTGACGCCACGAGTGGGAATTTGGGGGTGTGACAAATAGGCTTTATAACGTATCCGTACTTTATCAAATATTTTTATCGTTTATATCATTTTGATCGTAATTACTTTACGAATGTTTATATAAATTTTGGACATAAACGGTTACCGAAATTTCGCACGTTTATTAATAGCTTACAAAATTTTCAGTTGTTACAGTATTGAACTCCGGGGGTATTCGCGGTACGCCAAGGTCATTCTAAGGGTCGTTGGCGGTACGCGAGGAGTCAAAATATATAATATTCCTCCGGATTTCTTCACGGTACGCCAAGGAAAAATTTGTCCCCTTGGCGGTACGCGACGAATAAAGCAGTTTGAAAAATCAGAATGAGATATCAGATTGCATGCATGATAACATTTTACTTCGTTTTCGAACTCCAGCTCCTCATACATGCACAAAGACAAACTTTGATCATCCAAATCTCTGTTCTAAGGTGCCAGATCGTCCGAGGATCGTACCAGGGAACGAATCTAAAGTCCTAATCGTCATTTCTATCCGAGAAATCCGTGTGATTAGGTAACAATTCGTTTTAACCTACTAGTTCGATAATGGTTTGATTAGATCTTGTTTTTGAACGTAATGCAATAGTTAGGGTTGTTGATTATTTCCTAGATGATGGCTAGGAATGGTTATAAACGAATAACTTGATGTGTTAACGGTTAAATCATTGTTTTGATCCATTGTAATGCCCAGTTATCATGAAACTATACCTATGATTATAATGGTTTAAACCATTTGATTGTAACAATGTATGTGATTATTTGATCAATCTTTGAAATGCAAGGTTAAATCAAAGTGTTTCAAACTAATCACAATCATTAAGATAATCATTGGAATAACTATCTGATGTTTATGATAACAGTCAGATTAGTACGTTGAACATGGTTATTAAACTTATTCCAATGTCACATTATGATGTTTCATGATATCTGGGTAATCAATAACAAGAATTGACCAATCCTAAACCATAAATCCATCTAGAAACTGTTTCAGTAATATAATAAACAACAATACCTAATTGGTTAATCTGAGAACATTCTGATTAATCAAATGTGTCTTCAACTTTGTATTAGGAACCTGAATCAGTATATGTTCCTACATTATCATACATTGTATGATATCACATTAAATCAACTAATTAAGCATATGATATCGGTTTGATGACTTTCAATGCATTGTCCTTGACATTGAACGTTCAGAAAGATCTAATCAGTAAGTTAAAAGATAAATAACTTATTGAACGTAAACTAATGCAGAATTTAGCTATTATCACTAGCCTGCGAGTGATTTTACTACCTTTGAGACTTCAGGTGAGTTACGTACAACCCTTTTATCTTTAATGTTTATAAACATCGAGGTATCTCTGTGAAACTATTTCTGAACATATGATATGTATCATTGTAATATGTGTGATTTCATGTGAACTATTGATGAACTTGTATGATTCCATGGGATTTTACCTGTAACTTTCTATCACAGTATCAAAAAGTCCTCATCTCTCGAAACTGTATCTAGTGAACCCATGTGGGGCCAAACAGGAAACATTAATAGTACTATTGGCTTGCAACCCATTTGCCGGGAGCTTGCTACTTCCCTTGGTGTGGATGTTTGTTACCTGTTTCCAAAACACTCTCTTAATGTTAGTGATAGACATTAAGATAATGAGGCATCAAGATATTTACCGATTGGTAGTATCTTCGTAAAACGTAGATGTGTCTGAAAGGAACTAGATATGGGTCCCATTGTTATCTTGAACACTGTATATCAAAAACTTGTACATCATATCATATTGTTTAACTTAAACATTACGAACTCACCAGCTTTGTGCTGACCTTTCCAAACTCAAATCTTTTGCGGGTAGACAGTGATCATCGGCGAGAGTGCACATTTAAACATGTAACATCCGACCCCATCTACCACCAATATTGTCCGCTTTGCCCGCTTGGAGCTCACGGTTTTGCCTTCGGCTACCCGGGTGAAAACTTCCTAGGGAGGTCACCCATCCCTAGATTGCTGCAGCCTGAGCATGCTTAACTGTGGAGTTTTCATGTGCTCCACAGCCAGCTAAGCCGAAAACGCGTTGGTGATGTTAGAGGTGGATCGTTACTTATGAGCCAGGAATCTCTCCTGTTCACAGCCGATGTGGGATTTGCCTAGTATGTTACATACACCCCCCCTTAGGGACTCATCGTCCTCGATGAGGTTTGCCCCACCATCCCGTGTAGAACAGGAATGGCTCTTATACCATTCTGTAACATTCGACCCCGTCTACCACCAATATTGTCTGCTTTGCCCGCTCGGAGCTCACGGTTTTGCCTTCGGCTACCCGGGTGAAAACTTACCAGGGAGGTCACCCATCCCTAGATTGCTGCAGCCCGAGCACGCTTAGTTGTGGAGTTTTCATGTGCTCCACAGCCAGCTAAGCCGAAAACGCGTTGGTGATGTTAGAGGTGGATCGTTACTTATGAGCCAGGAATCTCTCCTGTTCACGGCCGATGTGGGATTTGCCTAGGATGTTACAAAACACTTGTAATTAAATAATTTGGTTATGTAACAAGCTTAGTTTGTAAACTGTAATTTTGGTTGTGATGATGAAACCCGTGTAATATATTATCTTTAAATTAATCTGTGTGTTGTGATACCGGAACAAGTAAGTTACACCCCATCTCTAAGACATAACCGCTATGCTTCCGCGACCTTCTCAAAGTATTCAGTGACATCATCAACAGGTGACGAGGGTGACAACGAATCAAACTCATGTGTGGAAACATATCAAAATCTTGTGTGGTTTCATATCAATTGTCTGTATGGCAGTGTATCAAGGTTCTGTGTGGCAACATATCAAAATCCTGTGTGGTATCATATCAATTGTCTGTGTGACAGTGTATCAAAGTCCTGTGTGGCAACATATCAAAATCCTGTGTGGTATAATATCAATTGTCCGCGTGACAGCGTATCAAAGACCTGTGTGCCAACATCTCAAAATCCTGTGTGGCAACATATCAAATTCCTATATGACAATATATCAAAAACATGTGTGATAACATATTAAATCATGGGTGATGTTGTATCTTATGTGGACAATAACATATCTGTATCGGTGTCACAATGACGTGTGTTGTGTGATACTATAACATGTTTTTGAGATAATAGGATTGAGTATAACTACAAACATTTGTGTGATTACTTGTGTTATGAATATATCTGGATCATATCAATGTAGTTATACTATGCTTTTTATGATTACATATCAACAATTCAACATGAATTTTTTTTTCAGTATGACTGAATATGGTTGAAATTATGTGACTAAAAAGGGTTATATCTTTAATGTTCTTGAACTGATCTGAGTTTGTCTGTATGTGAGCAGAACAATGGCTCCAAAATGTGGTCGGGCAGCCAAGAATGCTGCCAAGAACACTACTAACCCTGGACTGAATCAAGTCCCACCTGTAAACGTAGAATCTAATCCGGATCCGCATATCAATCCGGAAACGAACATGGTTCCACCAGAAAATCTTGAAACGAATATAGTTCCACCCGTAAACCCGGAAGTGAATACGGTTCCACCTGCGGCTGCAAGTGGATCTGAACTAAATGAAGCAATGATAGCACGAATTGTCAAGGAATATCTATCTTCTTGGGGTGTTTTAACCCAACATCAACCACATGTCACTTTTGGTTCTGGTGAGAACCATGATCATGCTGAACATAATGCTACTGGTGGCCACACAGAAACTCATCATACCACTGGTACAACAACAACAAAAACAACTGTTCCTGTTCCACCACAGCAAGGATGTACTTATAAGTTCTTTTCTTCGTACAACCCTCCTACTTTCACAGGTAAAGAAGGGGATGCTGGACTTTTGAAGTGGATTGAGGAAATGAAAACCAAACTCAAAATCAGCTAATGTTTTGTTGAGCATAAGGTGTCTTATGCTGCTTGTTCTTTAAAAGACTCAGCTTTAACCTCGTGGAATACCCACGCAAAAAGTTTGGGGTCAGCTACAGTCGATTCAATGGGCAGGAACGATTTCAAAACTCTAATTATGTCAGAGTACTACCCAATCACTGAAATTCAAAATCTCTAGGAGGGATTCTGGAGCCACTCGATAATCGGTGCTAATTGTTTAGCTTATACCGATCGTTTTCATGAACTCACTTGCTTCCTTCCCAATATGTTTCCTACGGAAGAAGCTTCGATTGAGAATTTCATTAAAGGTCTGGTTCCCCAGATTCGGGGAATGGTGACTTGAGTGGCCCCGAACCCCGGGAGTCCCCTTGCTTGGCAAAGCATCAAAAACATAGTTCTTAAACCATAGAATAATCGTATATCATAGCAGCGGAAATTATCGCATAATCTTTAATCATAATTAAAACATCTAAACCACATTCGTAAATTAGTCTTTAATCTCAATAGGAATGCCAGTTCTTGAATAGGTAGTCCTCATGTCATACCACGAGCCATCATATCCTTATCATAACTTGTTCAACCTAACATGCATGCTAAATCAAGTCAGCTTTCGCTGGTGAGTTCTAAGTTAAATTTTTATAAAAATATTTAGCCTTTTAGATCCTCAAATAACATAACATAATTTATACCTTTACTCATTCATGTCTTTATATAACATAACTTAATTCAAGTACATAACATACATGTCATCATAACATCAATCATACTGTGCATAAAAATTTAGCCTTCACTGTTGACCGAAGTCAACATGCTTGTGCAGCACAAGACTCTATAACACTGACGACCCGAAGTCGACAGGCTTGTATAAATACAAGAATCTATATTTATCAACCCGAAGTTGATAACTCATGCATGCATAAGATTTCCTCAATTGGCGACACAAAGTCGACAGGCTTGTGTTTCCACAAGACACTTTAACTATCAACCGAAGTTGACAGCTCATACCGGTACAAGACTTCTTTACATACATCATTCACATCCATAACATCATCCATTCATACATAACATAGTTTAATCATTTAAACCATCATAATCATAAACAGTTCTTCGCACTGCAGTGCTCAAGTTTTGCCAAACCGCAGCCGGGACTTCAATATCACATTTCCTGCTCGACCTCGGCCGAGACTTTAAAAATCAATTACTTCTCAACCACTGTTGAGACTTAAAACATTCTTTATACCTCAGCTGAGACTCTTAAAATCATTTACTTTTCAACCAGAGTTGAGACTTAAAACATTCTTTACATCTCAGCTGAGACTCTTAAAATCATTTACTTCACAACCAGAGTTGAGACTTAAAACATTCTTTACATCTCAGCTGAGACTCTTAAAATAATTTACTTCTCAACCACAGTTGAGACTTAAAACATCTTTTATACCTCAGCTGAGACTCTTAAAATTATTTACTTCTCAACCGCAGTTGAGTCTTAAAACATTCTTTACCAGAAAACATTCATTACTTGACCATAATCAAATTAAAATCACTTTCAAACAATTACTTTATAACATGCATACCAGCCCAAAATGATATAACATTTAAATAGGGTTACAAAGAACTCACCTGAGCATAGTAAAGCACAATTTGCTAGCTGTTCTTCCTTTCCTTACTTTCTCACTTCAGAATGAGATCCTATTAATATGAATATATTATCATGATTATAACCTTATCATGAAGGTTCTCAAATTTACGATTACCGCTCGAAACTTCGGTGTCACACCCCGAGCCGGCAGGACGGATCGACTTCCCCGCCAGGCGGAAGGTTCCTGGGGCGCGATATCGTGGGTGATAATCGTGATGATCAGATTGTTTACATAGCATCAACATTGAGAATAAATAAAGCACAAATAACATTTACCTAGGATTACAAAGTTAAATTACAACTGTTAATGTTTGATAATTTAACTAAGTAAACATATCAAAAGAATCAAATGTTTTCTATCTTGTATCGGTACAAGATATCAAAATAGCTTCACAGCGTTCATCAAAACATGTGCTTTCCAAAATCTACTAGGACCTCTAACTGGGCATCCTAGTATGCATTCCTTAATCTTAGCTTATTCCTGTACGTCACCTGAGAAAGCATGTAACAAAATAGAGTCAACACAATGGTTGGTGAGTTCATATAGTTTAGTACTTGAAAAATAGCTTTAGCAAACCTTTTCGGTAACAACCTTAACCTCATTAACATCACATGTAATATCCAGATCGGTATGCTTATATATAGGGCATACGAACGGGTCGAGCCTACTACCCGTCCAGACGCCATCCCACCACATACTAATCCACATATGACACTGTTGTTAATGATGATTAAGCGTTTTACCTACGCTCGAATCCCATATCCATCATAGCTTAAGCATATTGTTTAAAATTTTATAAGTTTATAGCATTCACATAGTTTAACCCTTAAGTATATTGTGCAAGGATAATAGTTTCACAACTCGTAGTTTAGCATTCACGAATCTCATGCATGGGTACAAGCTTTGCTCTAGCATAGTTTAGCATTAATAGCCCATGATTAGATACAAGCTTTGCTCTAGCATAGTTTATCCATTACGTATCTCATGAATTGATTCTAGCTTTGCATCAGAATAGTTTAGCATTCACGTATCTCATATATGTAGATACAAGCCTTGCTCTAGCATAGTTTGGCATTCACGTATCTCATATATAGACTCAAGCTTAGCATTCACATAGTTTAGCATTCACATATCTCATGCATAGATACCAGCTTGCAATAGCATAGTTTGGCATTCACGTATCTCATGCATAGATACATGCTTAGCATTTACATAGTTTAGCATTCACGTATCTCATGTATAGATACCGGCTTGCAATAGCATAGTTTGGCATTCACGTATCTCATGCATAGATACACACTTTGCATTTTGCATATGATCATAGCTTATAGCAGTTAGCATCAAGTATTAGCATATAGTTCGAGCATATAATTCATAGCATTCGCATTAACATATAATTTAGCATGTAGCTTGTAGCATTAGCATTAGCATGTAGTGTAGCATGTAGTTTGTATCATTAGCATTAGCATATAGTTTAGCGTATAGTCTGTAGCATTAGCCTTAGCATGTAGTTTGAGCATATAGTCTGTAGCATTAGCCTTAGCATATAATTTGAGCATATAGTCTGTAGCATCAGCCTTAACATATAGTTTGAGCATGTAGCTTATAGTATTAGCATTAGCGTCTAGTTGTAGCATGTAGTTTATAGCCTTAGCATTAGCATCTAGTTGTAGCATATAGTCTCTAGCATTAGTATTTAAGTTAAAGTCTTACCTTTTAGCTTTTAGAATAAATGTAACAAGCATAAGCATTAGTATTAGCATTATGAATAAGTGTAAAAGAATTTATAAAACATTTCAATACTTGTTTAAAATGTATATCATGCTTCTCAGTCCCGAGGTAAAAAAAATTAGTTTAAAAAAAGGACAAATGAACTCACCTTGTTGTTGAAGTGGTTGACTAAGTCTAAACAAGAAATGCACGCGCTCGTTGTAGTATTTATTGTTGTATTCACGATCCTGTATTTATTTCACGTTGTATGTAACCTATAAGTATAAGTTGTAGGGCTTTGTGTACGTGTATATGTTAGCTCTGGAGTTGGCTAACACTTAGTGGTGTTGATCATTATTCGGCCTCGTTTACTAGTTAAAGATTGTACTCCCACTTAACCACTTAAGTTGTTATTGTGACAAGACTTTATGTTATACGTTTAGCTTTAAATCATTATTGAAATCTCAAAACTTTGTCATTGTGCGCTATTTGTTTTGCTATGCGACTTAGTATGTAAACCCAACGAGTCCCACCACCTTTGTAGTTTTCATTTGTATATGTTGGACCGATCGGGAGCTCGGAAACAATCCGAATCCAATGAAAAACTACTCGACAACCTCTGGGATAGTGCGGAATCCTATTCCAGGGTTTTCCAATCGAAACCAACAGAAACCGTGGTGATCCGAGGCTATAGAAACGACTTGGAAGCAACGATCGAACACCACGGGTTGAGAATCGAACTTGGATGATCAAGAACCGCTCAAATCTTCAAGGGTTTTGACACTGGAGTGCTAGGGAAGAAGGAGGGCTCGGGAAAGTTAGGTTTGAAATGATTTGAACTTCTATTTATAAGCTGTAGTCATTCGGCCGAATGAGTGGCCGAAGCAGCTCATTCGGCGAATGACTAAGCTCGAATGAGCAGTCATTCGAATGAGTCATTCGGCGAATGACTCATTCTGAACTTAGACATTCGATACAACTCTCATTCGCCGAATGACTTCATTCTAGAGTCATTCGGCCGAATGAGCAGTTTTCATACTCAAACATTTAATAATCAAATCAAACACTTAGATAAACATTAATAATCAATAATCAATAAACATAAACATGATGAATTAGATATAAAGACAATTTCCATTAATACTTTGAATGATTACATGATAGCCATTTACATAACCGAACTAGGGACAAAACATGTATCTACATACTCCCCCTTGGACCTAGTTCAACTCTTTGGAATGTCTTTCTTTGCAATCTTGTCTGAGATAGCTTTCCAATCAGCACCAACATGAATCTTTAAGCAGATACAGAGACGAATAACTCTCATATACTGAAGAGCCTGCTCCATATCCTGTACGTCGAAGAAAATCTGATGTCGATAGAAAGCTTTAACATCATTCAATGAAAGATTGGTCAGCCACATGGGATCAAAAACTCTGACAGTTTCCCATTTCTTGTCTTTGCACAGCACGATCACAGCCTCACCGGTTCTCCTATCATAGTACCACCATCGGAAGCCCTCCATAAAGTCTTGACGCATCTTCCGTAAAGGAATCTTCTTCATGACTTTAGGGGGAAGCCACTTCAGGATTACTTTATGCTTCCGGGTATCTCCGTCAATCTCTGGTAGATAGAACCTCTCTGGCTACTGCGGCTGAAAATTCACCCATCTCTTCCGGTATTCATACTTGATTTGTCGAGAGAACCAAGCAGACATCCCGGAGTCTTCACAGTATAGCATGTTCAGACGTGCTAGTTGATTGACCTCGAATCCAGGCAGCGTCTTGAAATCATGCGGGTGTTTGAAGTAATCTATACCCTTTTCCCTCTTTACTGCGTAGCACCCAAGATCATGGAAGTATGCCCAGCTGAGTATCTGACCTCCAGCCTTATATCCTTTGGTCCTGTAGACTTTCTTGTGCGTTGCTGGCATCTTCTCAGTGCTTTGTTTCTTTAGTACCTCCCAGTACGCAGCCCATTCTTCCTTTCTTTTCTTTAAGTCATCAGCTTCAGCCTTGCTAGCCTCTACTTGCTCTTCAAGATATCTGACCAAGAGATCCTCCGTTTCCTGATCAAATGGTTCAGTGAATGTAGGCAACTCAGCTTCAGCCGATGTATACTTTGGATACTCTTCTTCTGTGATGTCTTCCAAAATGACTTCATCTACATCATCAAAAATTTCTGGTTCGGGCTCTGCAGTACTGGGTACAGAGGTGTCCTCAGTGACCACCTCATCAGGATTCAACCTGAACAGCTCGGCTATTTGCTCTTTTGACAAGCAGTGTATGATTTCACCCTCCTCCTTGTCGTAGCTCACTGAGTGCTGTATAATGCCTTGAGCGTCTAAGATCATAGTAAGAGTCTCATCGAGTTGACGTCTCAGAGGCACAGCTTGGACTTCCTCAGTAGCTTTGGGTTCATCTGTCTGTGCAGGAGGAGGTGGAGCAGAGGCTTTCTTCTTATCATTGGCCTTCTTGGATCGAATCTCTGATGAGGGAGGGGCCTGATCATCATCGTCATCATCATCAGTACTCGATGAACCAGAAGACCCATTCCCAGATCCGTCCTTGGCCTCATCATCATGATCATCATCATCAGACTCATCGTCTTTGTCTGAGTCTTCATAGTCAACCTGTTCCTCATCAGACTCTTCTTCTTCGTCTTCTTTGTCTGAATCATCGGAACGATCCTCAACTCCTTCCAGTCTGGGAGTACTCTCCTTCGAACCCTCGACAAGTCCAGCTAGACGAGCATTCTCAGACTCTAGCTGCAGGATCCGATCACTGAAACCAGAGGCTGTCAGAGCCAACTGGTTGTGCTCATCAATATATTTCAGGAGCTGCTCCTCCTGTTGTGCAGACCTGGCCCTCAAATCGGCCCTCTGGTCTGCAGCCTGAATCAGCAGAGTATCCTGCTCTTCAATCCTCTGAGTGAGCTGAGCAATAACCAACTCCTGCTCTTTATTCTTCCTCTCTTGCTCCATGCTCCTCTCCATCAGTCTCAAGACCATACTGTTCAGTGTACTAAGCTGATCTACAACTGAAACAGCAGGTATATGAACATCAGCACGAACTGTGGAGGGGCCAGAGGAAGCAGCAACATAAACAGGCTCTTGAATGAAAGGAGTGGACAGAGGGGCAGTAATGGCCTGAGTGTGAATGACCCTTGTCCTTGTCAGTGAAGAAACTGACACAGCTGCTACTGATGTGACAGTAGTTGCAGCAGCTGTAGTCAGTTCTGACCTCCTTTGGAAAGAGAATCGGGTTCTCTTTCCCCTTCCAGCTCTGGATGAGGTGGGAGCACCAGCAGAAGATATCACAGCTGTGGAAGCAGGAGCAGATGACCTTGGAGTGGGAGAAATGTCAAACTCCGGAGTAAATATCGTATCAGTAATATCCTCCAAATCATCATTTGTCCTCCTTCTCTTCCTCATCACCACTCTTCCACCCTCATCCACCTTCTCAAACTCATCATCATGAGTCTTCTCAGAATCAGAACTATCTTCATCACCTTCACCTGCTACACCTTCTTCCTCACTCGAGTCCTCTGACTCATCATCACCACCTGAGGAATGTGGAATAGAGACATCGAGAGGAGCAGTCACTGATGAAGTAGTAGTAGACAAGAAATCCAAGTCCATCAGTGACTCGATATCCACATCCTCCTCTTGAGCTGTAGACACAGCAACATCAGCTCCAACACCAGAAGCAGTAACATCAACCATGCTCACTGAAGCAGCAGTGGTTATGTGTACTGATGGCATCTCACCCGCACCTGTGCTCTCAACAGCAACAGTGCTCACCTCCACACCAGCACCACTCGGGCCTGCACCACCATCTCCCTCATCACCATCACTGTCATCATCACCAACCGGAACTACAATGTCCTCCACATCTGAATCGGAGTCATCGTGTCTCCATCTCCTTCCAGCCGGAGCCCTGTAGTCAGGTCGAGAGAGGTGACCAAATAATGATCGAGTAGTAGGCTTCCTCTCCTTCCCTCTGTATGACAAAACTCTGTTGAGAGTTATGTCATTCATGTGCTCCAATTTGATAATGTCAGCATTCAGCTTTGGGAGATCTGGAATCTGTGCATCAATGATCTGCTGTATGAATCGAGGGTACATCAAAAACTTCTTGTCACCCTTCAGCCCCACGTTCTCCTTCATGTGCAGAAAAACCATCTCGGAGAAGTTGAATGGTTTGTTGAGCACAAGGGCAGCAAATGCGCACTGTATGGTTTCGCGCATATCATCGAAGCCTCCTCTCCTGGAGCCAAGGCAGTGTACAAGTACATGCGCCAAGTACTTGAACTGCGGGGACATGAACGCTTTGTTCAAAATCCCGGCTCCAATATCTCCCTCGTACTTGCATCTGAGGAAGCATCCACGTACTAGAAATCTGTCAAGAAGAACTGGATGATCCGGAGAGTCCTGAAAACCACACACCCTCCGTATGTGCTCAGCTGACACTACAACGTCATGACCTCTGACCTTGCCCCTAATGACTGTAGGCTCGGCCTCACAGTCAATATCAGCTGATGTCCAGAAATCCTGCTGATGTGATAAATATGGCACATGAATGGTCGAAATGGCAGTGAAAATCCTGGAACGCCTCAGGAAAGTAATGATATCAGCATAATGCTTCGCGTTCGGAGTCGTCAGATCAAGATGGGCACAGATGTTATGCTTCGGTACTGATTTGTATCCTGCCATGCTGCACAATACAAGAAATACACATATCAGTACAAGATGATCAATTAAACAATGAGATTTAACAAAAATCAGATTAACTTTCTTCTGATATGCCGAATGAGTCCATTCGCCGAATGAGTTATCTGTCGAATGAGGCTCATTCGTCGAATGACTCTCATTCGTCGAATGAGACTTGAGTATGACTGGTCATTCGCCGAATGATCCATTCGTCGAATGAGGCTCATTCGCCGAATGAGTTATCTGTCGAATGAGGCTCATTCGTCGAATGACTCTCATTCGTCGAATGAGACTTGAGTATGACTGGTCATTCGCCGAATGATCCATTCGTCGAATGAGGCTCATTCGCCGAATGAGTCATTCGCCGAATGCCGACATTCGGCAGTATGACAGTTCAAAATCCCTTTTTGTCCAAAATCTCAAATCTATCCAAAAAATTTGTTGAACAAGCCTCAGAAATGACCGATTAGCAATTTTAATTCATGACATTATGGGTTTTAGTTCCATCTTGACAGTTTATTCGTTGGGCGAATATCGAAACCCTAAAACCCTAAATGTCGATCTGTTCATTATGATTTCATGGATGAAATCGGTTGAAATTTGATCGCCATATACCTGAGAATGAATACAAAGTGATTATCAGTGGCAAGATCAACAATAGACACCAGAAATCAAGAAGTACTGCAGAGTATGTGTTTCGCCGAATGGGGTTTCTTCTGATGTCGCGAAAGAGTAAATGGTCGAATGACCCTCATTCGGCCGAAACACAGTTATATACTGTGCACTCATTCGCCGAATGAGCTAGGCGAAAGGTCACGAAGATTCTGTTCCATTCGCCGAATGAATATGGCGAATGAGTCAATCGTTGAAATTCATTCGCCGAATGAGAATGTCGAATGAGACATTCGACACTTTTCATTCGTCGAATGAAGTTCATTCTGAGTAACTGATTCGGACGAATGACTCATTCTCATTCGGCCGAATGAATCCATTCTGCCTTTCATTCGTACGAATGAGAAATGGATTTTTCAAAACTCCAAAATTTCAAAGATTTGACATTTTAAGCACCAAACTTTTAACCAATTATGAAGATATGTCTAGTTGGTTCAGGATTCAGATATGACAGGCATCCGAATCTACAAATGATCATCTAAAACAAAATTGAAAATAGAAAATCTTTTTGTATTTTTCTGAGACAACTAAACAACTGTACAAACACAAATTAAAAGCAAATAAACACAAGTAAACACATATTTTTGTGAAAAGCCCATTAATAAGATAACACAAATCTCTGATCACATCATATAACCTTCAATGAATGCTTCACTTCAATCACAATTTCATTTTGACACGATTACTGATATATTTGTCCAAATTTAAACTGAACAATACTCAACTCTTAAACAAACTAAATGATCCCTCATATTTTCTGATTGAGTTCCCCAATTCATTTCATCAATTAAGATCAAAATTAGTTCAAAATTCATTTCAGCATATCTTAATACCAGTCATCATGAATTCAATAAGATTCAATCATTCATTATCTTTTTGTGTTTTTCTTGTTCTATCCACATGGATGGCTTCAGCTAGGTCCGTCCCAGCAATATGGCACATGTATGGAATCGAACTTTATTTTTATTTGTTTAAGTTTTTCTCAAGCTTAATACCAGCTTGCATTAGGTTTTCTTCAAGCTTAATACCAGCTTGTTTTTAATTTTTCTTTATCAAGCTTAATACCAGCTTGTTTTTGATTTTCCTCAAGCTTAATACCAGCTTGCCTTTATTTTTCTTTGAATGAAAACTCATTTGATTCCATGATGACAGGTGTATGCTTGATTTGAGTCAAAAACCATTTCTCACTCAAAAGCCTTAATAAATTGGATCCCACAAATCAAACTTTCTAAGTTCTCATATATTGTTTATTTATTTTGTATAGTCAACCTATCAGTACATCCCATCATTATTTCCTTGTGATTTTAGCTCATGCATTCATTTCTGCTTCTATGACATAATGAAATCAATGTGTTATGTCATTAAACAGGACTATTTCATTTTTCATTTTTCTATTGTTTTTGGATTTTCATTTTTCTATTGTTTTTGAGTTTTTCAAATTTTCTATTGTTTTTGGTTTTTCATTTTTCTATTGTTTTTGGATTTTCATTTTTCTATATCTCCCCCTAAAAACCTAAAAATAGAAAATCTTTTTGTGTTTTTGTTAATAAAAGACAACTATACTATAGAAAATGAAAATACTAAAAATAAATAAAACTATCTAATTAAAGTGATGATCATTTGTTAGACTCAGATGAGGATTGAACTTCATCCTTGTGAAAAACACCATTAGCCGATAACAGATATAAAAATCTGGGTTTATCAAAAGCTTTTGTAAACAGATCGGCTTTCTGGTGATCAGTGTGAATTTTAACAACATCGATTAATTTCTTCTCAAAACAATCACGTATGAAGTGATATTTTATGTCGATGTGTTTGGTTTTGGAGTGCTGAACTGGATTTTTAGTGACAGCTATGGCGGCAGTGTTATCAACATAGATAGGAGTGTTAGAAAAATGTAACCCATAGTCCCTGAGTTGCTGTTGAATCCAGATGATTTGAGAACAGCAACTAGCAGCAGCAATATATTCAGCTTCACAGGTTGAAGTAGACACCGACGTCTGCTTCTTGCACTGCCAGGTGACTAGGCGGTTTCCAAAGAACTGACATCCCGCAGATGTTGACTTGAAATCTCTTTTGCATCCGCCATAATCTGAATCACTGTATGCAGTAAGTTCAAATTTATCATCATTAGGATACCATAAGCCAAGTTCCGGTGTACCCTTCAGATAACGCATAATCCTTTTGACAGCAATCAAGTGAGATACTCTTGGTTTGGATTGGTAACGTGCACACAAGCAAGTGGCAAACATGATGTCTGGCCGAGAAGCAGTGAGATACATGAGAGATCCGATCATTCCCCGGTACAGAGTGGCATCAATTAACTCCCCCTTTTCGTCTGGAGTAATCCCGTGATTAATCGCCAGTGGGGTACCAGCAGGCTTTGCATCAGACATACTGAACCGGCTCAGAATGTCACCAACGTATTTGGTTTGATGAATAAAAATCCCTGCCTCAGACTGATCCACCTGTAAACCCAAGAAAAACTTCATTTCTCCCATCGAACTCATTTCAAATTTCTCTTTCATCACAGTCTCGAATTCCTTGCATAGATCATCATTTGTAGATCCAAAGATAATATCATCCACATATACTTGTACCAAGAGTAAATCACTGTCCTTCTCACGGATGAATAAAGTGCAGTCAATGACACCTCTTCTGAACCCGTTGTTCAGAAGGTGAGTGGAAAGTGTCTCGTACCACGCTCTCGGGGCTTGATGTAATCCATACAAAGCTTTGTCTAGCTTGTAGACTTTATCACGATGCAGTGGATCTTCAAATCCGGGAGGTTGATTGACATACACAGTTTCACTGATAACTCCATGAAGGAACGCGCTCTTTACATCCATCTGATAAACCTTGAACTTTTTGAAGGATGCATAAGCCAGAAAGATACGAATGGCTTCTAATCGAGCGACCGGAGCAAACACCTCGTTGTAATCCAATCCCTCTATCTGTCTGAATCCTTGAACCACTAGACGAGCCTTGTTTCTCACAATTATCCCATGATCATCCTTTTTGCAACGAAGAACCCATCTAGTGCCAATGACTTTTGCACCTTTGGGTTTATCAACTAGTTGCCAGACCCCTAACTTCTTGAACTGCAACAGTTCCTCTTGCATGGCGTCTACCCATGATTCTTCTTTGAGAGCTTCAGTGACGGTACGCGGTTCCACTTGAGATATAAAGCAGGAATGAGCACAAAAGCTTACATCTACAAAATCAAGAACGTCTGCAAGACCACCTGAAGAAATCTGACTTCGAGTCTTTACTCCATCTAAAGGACTCCCTATAATGTTGTCTTGAGGATGAATTCGATTAATTCTTCCAACAGGATGAGCAGGAACCTCAACCTCAGGATCTAAGTTATTCAAATTCAAGTCCTCAAGATCAGGTACAAGATTATCAACAACTGGTTCAGGAGCAGCTGGGGGATTGTCATCTGTGTCTGAGCTGTCACCATTTACCTGTGTAGAGGGACCAGATGTAGATGTAGGTTGAAAAGTAGCATCGGGTGCATTCTGCACATCATACAACATCTGAACAGCTACATCTTCATCTGAGTACATGGGGGGCATATGGAATGAGTCAAAAAGACTGGAATAGTCAAACATCCAATCTGGCCCTTTTCCAGGTGGGGGCATTGTATACTTCTGAACATCCACATGGTACCACTCTTCCACATTATGAGTTGCAATGTTGTAAACTCGCTTATTTGGAGTGCTGTACCCAAGAAAGTACCCTTCTTCCACCTTTTCATTGAACTTGCCCTGCTCATGTTTCTTAAGCATGGTGCATGGAGCACCAAATGGTTCTAGATACTTAAGATTTGGCTTTCGGTTATGAAGCAGTTCAAAGCAAGTCTTCCCATGTCTCTTCACAATAAGAACCCGGTTCAATGTGTAACAAGCATTGGCAACAGCTTCATTCCAAAATTGAACCGGTAGAGAAGAATCAGCAAGCATAGTTCTAGCAGCCTCAATCAATGTCCTATTCTTGCGTTCAGCAACTCCATTCATCTGTGGAACATATGGAGCACTAAACTGTTGTACAATGCCTCTTGCATTACAAAAATTCTCCATATTGTGATTTTTGAACTCGGTTCCATTATCAGTTCGAAACTGACGAATCTTGAGCTTATAGAGCGATTCAAGTTTGGTAACCAAAACTTGAATGCAATCAAACGTTTCTGATTTCTCCTTCAAAAAGAAGACCCAAGAGTATCTGGAGTATTCATCAGTGATAACCAGGCAGTATTGATCTCCAGCTATACTCTTCCGATTTACTGGACCAAACAAATCCATGTGGAGAAGCTCAAGAGGAACATTGATTGAATGATACTTTTTCAGCTTATGAGACTGCTTCGACTGCTTTCCTTTCTTGCATGACACACAGATATCAGACAGCTTAAAATTTTTCAAGCTAACTCCCTCAACCAAACTGTTGTGTACCAGATGATTCATCTTGCGTAAACTCAAATGGCCCATCCTCTTATGCCAAAGGATTGAATCTTTTTCAGTTGCCTTTGTCATAAAACATGAAGCTGTGGAGGATGTAGTTGAAGCTGTGGCCATATTGAGAACATACAAGTCTTGTTTTCTTGGAGCAGACATCAAAATCCAATCTTCAGGTATCTGCACACCTTGCTTGAGAATATAACACTTTGAGTCATCAAACAGAACCTTGTACTCTTTGTCACAAATCTGAGAGACTGACAGGAGGTTGTTTTCCAACTGTTTGACATATCTGACATTATCGAACGAAACCTGTCCATTTGTCAAGATTCCCTCTCCTGTAATAAAACCACCCTTGTCTCCAGCAAAGGCTACATAGCCACCTCGAACTGCATTCACATTGGTGAGCAGCGAAATATCACCAGTCATGTGTCTGGAAGCCCCACTATCAATGATCCAATTGCTGTTCACTCCAGCTTTTGGGGCAAACTGCACAATAAAGAGACTATCAGTTTACATTGGGAACCCAAGCCTTTACGGTCTTGGGTTGACCCATTGAGTCTCGGATCCAAACATCGATCCATTTTCCCTTAGGAATAGGTTTATCTGAAATTTGTGGAACAGACACCTCAGATGACTTAACTTTCCAAATTGCCTTTTTGTCAAAAGAGGTTTTCAGATAAATGGATGATTGTTTTGATTGATTGACTTTAACCTCATTTGGAACAACCAATGTTTCCAACTTTCCCTTACCCTTGTCTGAACCCTTAGGCTGAGTATGAAATGAAGATTTTGACTGAAAAGATTTAGACACAGATTTGCTAGGTTTTGGTAAAGCAGACTTTAAGGTTATGAAAGGGACAACCTTAGGTCTGATCAACTGAGGGCAAAACCTCACAATGTGCCCTGGTTCACCACACTCAAAACAGACTTTAACACCTTTTTTATGAAAGTGTTTTAAATCAGAAAATGACTTTTTAGTTGTTTTAAAAACATTTGATTTTTGACAATCTTGCTCGAAACCCAAACCCTTCCTTCCTTTGTTACCAAATTGAGCTGATTTGGTAGCACAATTAGCTTCAGACTCCTGTGAAGCTTTAACAAAGCAGAGTTCCTTGTAAATCTTTGATTTGGAGATTGGGTCACCTTTCATTACACTAGTAGTTTGATTCCGAGGAGTACTCTGCTTTGATGAATACTCTGATTCATCCTCGGAATCAGAAACCCAATCTTCCACAATTCCATCCACCCTTGAATCCTTAGTCTGAGATGAACTCTGATTTTCACTCAGACTAACTGGATCAACTACTAATGGAGTAGTAACTTGAAAATCCTTTACGTCTTTGTCATTTGGAGTGTTGACAAAGGCATTTAGGATTGGTGGAGGACATTTTTGATAATTAACCTTTTCCTTCCCCTGATCAGTACCCCTACTGATCATATGCTCAATGATATAAGAGGAGCTCTCATAGCTCTTGAGCTTCTGTCCCAAAGTCTCATAATCACACTCAACTAATGCTAATTTCTTCTTAATCTCATTTATGGTATTGAGATAAGAAGTAATAGCATCTTGCTTGTTCAGAACAGCGATCTCGGCCTCATGCAGTTGTCTATTTAAAAGATCAATTTTATTTTGAAAATCTTTTTCATTAGATTTTAAAACTTTGTTTGCTTCAATGCACAGGTCGAGATCGGTCATAAGATCACTGTTGTGCTTCTGGTAAGCAAGGACCTTGCTTCTAAGATCAACACAATTGAAACAATCAGATTTAGAAGATGAACAATCAGTGTATACCTGCTCAGAAGAATCAGTAGAAGCAGAAGAGTTTGCCATCAAAGCAAATTGAGTTGAAGAGTCATCAGCTTCTCCATCAGATTCTTGAGTATCAGAATCTGTCAAACTTTCTGAGTCTGAACTTGATGCTTTGTCATCAGTCACCAACACATCTCCCTGACAGCTTTCTTCAACAATGTCATCAGAAATCTGAATCTCTGCCACACATGCTTTTTCTTGATCATCCTTGTCAGCATTGAATCTGAAGTCCCAATTTACCCCTTCATCTTGTTGAACCATCAAGGCTTTACTACCAGAAGATGAAGATCCAGCTGTTGTAGGAGAATCAATAGGAACTAATCGCCTTTCAGAATTAGCGGGAGCAGACTTCTGATGCTGAAATGGATTTTTGTTTCCAGCTTTCTTCGGCTGTTTACATTGTCTGGCAAAGTGTCCTTTCTCACCGCAATTGTAGCATGTAACAGAAGCCATATCAAATCCAAACTTAGACTCCTTGTTCAGATTGATGTCTTTTCCAGTCCTCTTCACAAACTCCTTCGCTCTTCTGACTGCACTTGCTAATGCCCACATGATGTCAATTCTTTCCATATCATCAGGATCAATCTGAGAGTAGTCATCATTAGTCAAATATGGATTGCCAATCTGACCGGCAACTAATCCGTCATATGAACTCACTAATGTTGACAGAAGACCCATGTGCTCTTTAGCAATCTCAACTGTGACTTTATCAAAGTTCTCTGTCTTCAGACTTGCAGTAGGCTGATGATGCTCTTGTTGTGAGCTCGATGAAGAAGATGGGCTAAAGTGCATCTGAGCTGCAGATGGGGCTTCAGAAGCTTTAGACACAAAGGCAGTTTTCAGAGGAGCATGAGTTGTAGACTTATCAACTGTTGGAGTAGAGTAGTATAGAGAAGGATCTTGAACTTGTGCAACCCTCTTGGCCTTCCATTTGTTCTCTATCTCCTGCTCTTTTAGCTTCTGAATGAAATCATTGATGTCCATATGAGCCATCATCTGATTTTGCTTGAGTACCATCAAGAAGGACTCCCATTTTGGAGGTAGTGCATCTGCCAAACATTGAATCTTCTCTTGAGTTGTGGTTTTGACCTCGTGATTGAACAGCTCACTCAACTGATGATAAAACCTTGCTATCAACTCATCAAGGGACTCATTTCCCACATACATAAAGCTGTTGAATTCCTTTTTCAAAGCTTTAGACTTAATGCTCTTCAAAGCATCATTACCCTCATATCTTTGCTGCAATGCATCCCACAGAAGCTTAGCCGAAGGAAACTGTCTAAACTGATGGAAGATATCAGTGGCAATGGACTGTGACAAAATAGCATAGGCTTTCTTCTCATAATCATACAACTTCCTCTGAGGCTCAGTCATCCGTGTGACTAGCATAGGAGTTCCATCTTCATTCAGAGGCCGCAGATAACCTCCTTCAATCATCATCCACAGATTTGTATCCACCCCATTGATGTGGATCTCAAATCTATATTTCCAGTGAGGGTAATCATCTAAATTCAACAACTTAGGAGCTTTGTTTGAGTTCCCGGTTTCATTCTCTGTCAGTAAAAGAGTCTGAATACGATGATTTTGATTAGCCATGAGTGCTAAATCTTCCATTTTATCAGAAGAAATGAAATTCAACACTTAGAAAATTTTTCAGAAGCAAAGGCCGAATGACTGACAAACTGGCGAATGTCGGGGGCCGAATGAGTGGAAATGCCGAATGACAAGCTGAGTATGACAATTGGCGAATGAAGAAGTCGAATGATCTATTCGCCGAATGGCAATGCGAATGGGGTCTTTCGCCGAATGAAGATTCAGAATGAGGCTTATTCGGCGAATGGGAGTAGCGAAGGAGCTATTCGCCGAATGAGAGCTATTCGGCGAATGGAAGGCTATTCGGCTGAACTTATTCGGCCGCCAGAGTCATTCGGCGATCTGGGGTTTTTGACAACAGAAATCGCGATATCTTTCGATTTTGACCAGATCTAGCCACCAAATTTTGCACAGAACTTCAAAACATGATTATTAACCAATTGGGAAGAAACTAGATCAAATGAACCACAAAAACACTTAAAATCTCAATGAAATAGTGACTTTGGAAGCAAGAAACTTAGGGTTTTTGGAAGTTACGAAAATCAGGGTTTTGGGGAACTCAAATCTGATGGTTTTGGATGGAAATCGAGTAGAATCAAGAGCCAAAGCTCTGATACCACTTTGTTGGACCGATCGGGAGCTCGGAAACAATCCGAATCCAATGAAAAACTACTCGACAACCTCTGGGATAGTGCGGAATCCTATTCCAGGGTTTTCCAATCGAAACCAACAGAAACCGTGGTGATCCGAGGCTATAGAAACGACTTGGAAGCAACGATCGAACACCACGGGTTGAGAATCGAACTTGGATGATCAAGAACCGCTCAAATCTTCAAGGGTTTTGACACTGGAGTGCTAGGGAAGAAGGAGGGCTCGGGAAAGTTAGGTTTGAAATGATTTGAACTTCTATTTATAAGCTGTAGTCATTCGGCCGAATGAGTGGCCGAAGCAGCTCATTCGGCGAATGACTAAGCTCGAATGAGCAGTCATTCGAATGAGTCATTCGGCGAATGACTCATTCTGAACTTAGACATTCGATACAACTCTCATTCGCCGAATGACTTCATTCTAGAGTCATTCGGCCGAATGAGCAGTTTTCATACTCAAACATTTAATAATCAAATCAAACACTTAGATAAACATTAATAATCAATAATCAATAAACATAAACATGATGAATTAGGTATAAAGACAATTTCCATTAATACTTTGAATGATTACATGATAGCCATTTACATAACCGAACTAGGGACAAAACATGTATCTACAGTATATCCCATGAATATTTTCAATTGAAATGGATTTCATGTGTTTGTTTCAAGTTAACCCATGTGGGCCAAATGATGACCTTTTCCAATTGAAAAGTGGGCCGAACCAAGTGACTTTTGGGCCAATCTAGTCGACTATGGGCCGAGTGGTTGAACCAACAAATGTTGAAATCAAGTATCCACTTGGTCAGCGAACCTATTTGTATCAACCAAGGTTCTCTCAGTCATGGTGCGGCCAAGGGTTCGTGGGTCCTCATAGGTTCGACCATGCTACAGATTCAGCTAGGTGGTTCGTGTGCCCAGGGTTCGGCTAGCTTCCAGGTTCATTCCTCCCTGGTTCGTGGCTCCTTGGTTCGGTTAGGATAACAGGTTCGCATGGAGGGTTGCAGCAGCAAGGTTCGGCTGATGGTGATTGGCGAACCCAAGGTTCGTTGCTGGGGCAAGGTTCGGCCATAGGTCTAAGGTTCGGCTGGTTGGAGGCTGCTAGCAGGTTCGCAGGTGATGGGTTCGTCTGCCTCCAAGGGTTCGGCCAGTCGCTGAACAGGTTCGGCTACCCCCCTTTGCCCAGCTTCCCTAGCGAACCTGTTCACCATGCATCATCATCTCGAACTCTTAGCTGTTGCAGGATATTCCCATGGTAATGGTTATGCAAAAATGGTTTCTTGAGGGTGTAAGGTTCGGATGTTTTAGGTTCTAACCGGTTGTGTGGCATGGTTGACCAAAAGGTGAAGAAAACCCTAGTTTTCGTGTGATTCCTAGCTTCATACCTCAAATTTTAGTGGACAATTCTTCAGATCGTTTGTAGTTTCCGGTAGAGGAGATCGAGAGCTTCGTTTAGACACCAAGATTGCTTGTTTTCATCCATAAATGAGTGAGATATAATGCTTTGAAGATGGAAGCTTGTAGAGAGAGAGAGAGAGAGAAAACAGTGGGAAGGTTTTAGAGAGAGAGGATGAGTGTAATAAATGAGAGGAAAGCCTCATTTAGGCTTTATATACCCCGAGAGTGTTCAGGTTCGTTTCGGTTGCTCGTTTTTCGTTCTCCGTTACGTTTCCGAATCGTTACGCGTATTTTACGTACTTTTAAATAAAAATGAATTTATTTTAATTATTTTAAAGGTGGTTATTTCTAGTAAATCTTCTAATTTGTTTTTCTTTATTTTTTTATTATCGTTCGAGTTGTTTTCTGTTTTCGTTTCGTCAGAACGCGTCACCTTCGCGCATATTCGTTCGAATCGTCACCCGAACGAATACGACGTCAGTTTCACTTTCTGATTCTTGTTTTCTACTTTTCAGTCATCATTTCAGAGCGTTAAACTTTCAGATTTATTCGATCAGATCGTCACATATTCGAATAATTCGGTTTAGCATTATGTAACGACATCCGTTATGGTTTTGTTCTGTTTAACCTCACATACGTTTATACAAAATAACATTAAATCCAGCATCTGTGTGTCAGTTCAGTGTTGTCTGATGTGTTTCTGACTGTTAAACCATGAGGTTTAATTCAGATTTCTAAAACAATTGCATCATAGTCTAGTGTCAAGCATCAAATGTCAATAGCATGTACATAGTTCACGTAGTTTGTACCTGAGTTACTGTGCAAGTTACTGTTGAGATCACTGTTCCGGTAACGCTTCCGGCACTGATGTTACATTCGGCATGTCGTAACTTTCGTTTGGAGCTTTGTTTCAAAATTTCGCTTACACTCATTTTGATCATTTTTATCTCTGCATTCATATTATGCTTAAAGATTACTTATTGGCTCGGCTTAGATAAGCGTATTCTCTTATTTTCTTAGTTCGTCTTAGAGCGTTGCTAAACTTACTGTATAATAACATTGGTTTAAGGCAACCGGAAGCACATGCATATTATATCCTCATAAAACTCAAGAAAACTTGATCATTATCTAGATGTAATTAGGCTCCAACCGAATCAAGTTCGTGTTCATCATACAAAACCAAAACTCTATCTAAACATGATGTTGGTCTCTTTAATCAATCAAGACTAAACTAACACGAGATGAGAATCATGAACACATACCTTGAATAGCTACAACTTCAAGCAACTCTACCTTTATTTCTTGCCCTTCAACAATCACACTCAACAGGAAGGAAAGAATAATGCTTTCAGAAGGATTGGATCGAGATAACAATTTATATATAAATAAAAAATTGAGGCGGTCGTAGATCTTAGAAGATGAGAACATCAAAATTAATTCACTTTTACACTTTGGCCCTTAAACTATGGTCTTCTATTTTTAAAACCCCCTTCTACTTTACTCACATATTTTTAATATTCACGAGCTTATATCGTGTTCATACTCTATCGTATAGCGGTCCTGCTTATATTAATGTGTTCTTAATTACTTCGGGAACGTTTATAAAAATTTCGAACACAAACGGTCACAGAAATTTTGCACGTTATTAATGGGCTTTATAACGTGTGCATACATTATCGGATATTTTTAACTTTTATATCATTTTGATCGTAATTACTTTATGAATGTTTATTTAAATTTTGGACATAAAAGGTTACCGAAATTTCACACGTTTATTATTAGGTTACCAAATTTTCGGTTGTTACAAGTCTACCATCCTTATAATAGGTTTCGTCCACGAAACCTGTTACGTTTCAAAGAAATATGGGTAGAGTCGTTTTATCTCGTCTTTAGTCTCCCACGTAGCCTCGGGTACTTTTCGATGTTTCCATTGAACATTAACTTGTTGAATCATATTGTTACGTAACTGTTTTTCATTCCTGCCAACAATTGCCAACGGTTCTTCTATGTAGTTTAACCTTTCATCAACTTCAATATCATTTAACGACACATATGCTACATCATCTGCTATACATTTTCTTCAGTGTGAAACGTGAAATGTTGGGTGAATTCCACTCGATTCATCTGGCAATTCTAATCGATAGGCTACCTTACTGACTCATGCCACTATTTGAAAAGGTCCAATAAATCTCAGACTCAGCTTTCCTCTATCACCTACCTTAAACTCTATTGGTGTTCGCCTTTTTTCAGCGTATGACTTTTGTCGATCCTGTGCAGCCTTCATTCGCGCTTTAATTAGTTGAAATTTTTCAGTCAAATCAACTACTGCAGGTTTGCTTCCAACTTCTTTCTGTCCTACTCCTCCCCAACACACAGGTGTACTACTACAACGTCGTCCGTACAACGCCTCATATGGTGGCATCCCAATACTAGCATGATAGCTGTTGTTGTACTAGAATTCCACTAGTGGTAAATGATCATCTTAGCTACTTCCAAAAATGCCCGTTTTCGCGGAACCCATATTCGACCGAATCAAGTCTTAACACCAATTTCATTTTCTTCTATAGTTTTAACTTAGCCAAATAATCTTTCGAATCCAACATTTTCTTCCTTTAGTCCTTCCTTTTGTGCATCCTTGAGCTCGTTTAGAAAATCTGGTGTTATTACCAAACTGTAAGACTTAACTCGTATAGCAGAGTGTTTTGTCTTGTGACTTAGAGCATCAGTCACCACATTGACCTCATGGGTTTTTAATTGTAGAGTATTCCCATGTTGTGTCGGAATCTTTTTTCTAAGTATCCCTCTTTTTACATTTCTATCCTATCTCTTCATGCTTTAATCAGACGTTGAAGATCATATGGTAACAAGTCGTCTTCCCCTTAATGTCATACTTTTTAGCTATAACAGGTAGCTTATTATGACAATTAATCCTTGCTTCCTTATCCTTTACTAACTTGTATACAGCCACATGTCATATTCTTTAGCTATAACATGCGATATTCTTTAGTTTGTTGATTGTGCTAACATTTCCCATTTAGTCTCTACAAACAGTTATCTTTCTTAGCATTAAACCATTTATAGAGCACTCGTTGGAAGTTGGTCGTAAGTAGAATTTCTTAACATAACATACATACACATATTAACACATAAGGTTGTCAATGCATAAGACCAACCAAATTTACTATTTCCTAAAAACGGACCAAACCAAGTCATGGTGTTGTTACAAGATTTCATTAGTCACCTTATAATGAGGATTTTCTTGCTTCCCTTAATAAGAAGGCTTCATCACTTGCCTCACCAAGAGGATTTCATCATTTTCCTTGTTAAGAAGACTCTATCGTTTTCCTCAATAAGGAAACTGCATCATTTGATCCACTTTATGCATGACAATCTTATCATAAAACTTTCCTTTGATAACATACCTATGCACACTATCACATAACAATACCATGAATTTTCTTATACATGAGACAGTGGCAAATATCCTTTATCATTAAGCTTGTATTATTACAAAGCTCCTTAAGCAGTTTCTTGCAACAAATGCAAGACTATCTTAACACCTGTAACCGTATAAACCCACATTTTGCAACCTATACTTCAAAGCTCTATACATATTCTATGCATATTTAACATTTATTATCTTGTGAAGACAAAATGGTTCATTATTGTTTTAAAAGCATTTATAAAAAAACAATAAGTATCATTATTGTTTTATCTGTAAATATTTTAAGAACTATAGATTATATTTAAAGAACTAAATAGGAGTTGTTTAATAAAAATATAAGTTTACTTAAAAACTTCATAATTAATTTAATTTTAAATATAATTAATTAATAATATATTAATTATTATGGGTTAAGTTAAACTGAATAAGCATTTTAACCTAAAAAGCCTAAGAAGGATCTTAAGCCATTAGATCTTTAATCAATGACTATGATTAAATCAAGTTGTCGGATGATATTTTAGTCATGCCTACTTTTGTTGACTTTTTATCAAATTACCCCATATTCTTTAAATGTTTATAACTTTTACATAGGAAATTATTTTTTGAAAAAAAATCTACCATAAAAACGAACATTTTTTTATCTTCAAAATTAGTATAGTTTTGCTATAGAAAAAAATTGTTTTTTTAGTTTATTGTATCTTTTCTACATGTCATGTGTCTTTTGTACATGTTATTGTGTCTTTTATGCAGGTCATTGTGTCTTTTGTGTTTCTGATCAATATTGTGTTTTCGTAAACAATTTAAGACAAAATGATATTGTATAATACATAATGTGAAGCAAGGATGACACAATGACAAGTATAAATAACAAAATGATTTTTATCTGTAAAAAAAGACAAAATGACGAGTATATGAATAATTTTGTATACATCATTGTGTCTTTTGTATATACATTGTGTCTTTTGTATAGACATTGTGTCTTTTGTGTTATTGTTGAATATTGTGCTTTCAAAACAATTAAGACACAATGATGTTGCTGAATAATGATGTTAAGCAAAGATGACACAACGAAAAGTATAAATAACACATTTCTATTTATAAAAGACACAATTACATGTTAAAAATACACAATTATTTGTAAAAAACACCAAAAGATAACTATACACAAACGTTTAAAAAGACACAATGACGATAAATAGACACAATGAGCCGAAAAAAAATATTTTTTTTGTAGCAACATTATACTTATTTTAAAGATAAAAAAATGCTCGTTTTTATAATACATTTTTTTTGTAAAAATAATATCGTATATAAACTGAACGTTTAAAAAATGTGAGGGGGAAAGTGGTTATGACTAAATTACCCTCTAACAACTTTCCTTATAAAATTTGATCTCATGATCTAATGGTTAATGATCCTTCTTAGACTTTTTAGGATAAAGAGCCTCTTTAGTTGAACCTAATCTTAGTTATTATACATATTATAATTCATTATCCTTAATTCCTAATTCCTAACTAAAAAATAAACATAGATAATTAAATAAGAGAGAGATGCAAGAAAACCGAAATGTAAGTTGTCTAAAATTGTGACATGTGTCCACAATTATTTTTATTTATTAGTATAGATAGATTAAACACAATTAAGATTTTAAATTATTTTCAAAAATCCTAAAGGTTATAGATATTAATTATAAGAAAAATAAAAAAAAATCTAATAATATGAATGTATCATAGAAACACATTATAAGAAATATTAAGTTTACAAAACTAGGAATTGCAAAGAGTAGAATATGAACGCATCATCCTTTGGATTTCTATAGTATTTTTATATTTAATAATTAGGTTTAAACACATTATGTATATTCCAATACAGACACTGATTCAAGAATTTTTGATATCTTATCGGTATCGGTTAGTGCCGATACCAAAATTATGAAAATTAAGTACCTGGTACCAAATCTATCTGTTCGGTATCAATTTCAATGATACCGATATTCGGTACGGAAATATCATTGCTAATCGGAATCAAGCCCGGTAAAATCCGAGCATGACCCATCACCTGATGTTGATGTGTTGCAAAACACATCTGTTTTTCTATTTGTTTTTAATTAATTTGTGTACAGTTTTAGTCAGTTTTAGAGTCGATTGATGCTGGTTCTTCACAAATCCACAAATTGTTTCTTGCAGGTAATAAACATGCTATTTTAGCACAAAAGATCAAGAAATAGAGCTCCCGGTTGGTCGAGAACAAATCCAAGAGACAAGAAGATAAATTCTGGAAAAATACCTTGTCGCGTATCGCGACAACAACTTGAAACCCTGTCGCGTAGCGCGACAGGTAGAAAATGTCTGTTTTGCCCTTTCAATGATTGCGGGTTTGACCCGACTAATTTGTCGGGTAGTGAGGGCTGTCGCGTAGCGCGAAGGGTTCTTGGAGGCCTGTCGCGTAGCGCGACAGGGTTAGTTTTTCAGAATTTCGACTTTTATGTTTTTGAAACGGCTGGAGGCGAGGATATTCGATTTTTGGACGATCAGAGACGACTGGGGAGGCGACTAGAAGCAAGGATACAAGATTGGAGTCGAGTTTGACCATCGGGAAGCCCTAAGCGAGTGATCCGAAGGGTGTAACGTGATCGGTTCTTCTTTCTTTTTGGTTATTCTCCTTTTACTGATGTTTGAGATGTGTTTTAACATTGATTGCTACTGTTTATCTAGTATGAGTCGTGGCTAAACATTCTAGACCACCTAGGGTTTTATGAATATGCATGTTTGATATTGATAACGATTGATTGTGGAACAAGTTTGGATTTTTAATGGTTTAACGATTTGGTTTGAATTCTTGGATGTGGATGAATGTTTATGATGTTTGTGATTGAGTTGTTGTTTCCTCATATGCTTTGGCGAATGTCTTTCGTGTAATGAGCATGTGTTAGGTCATTTACTTTGTGTTTATGATTTGTGGATGCGTTACTAGACGTAGTAATTCATAGGAGCAATAATTAGGTCACAAATGATTTAAATGTTTAACCAAATTCAACAGCCGTGAGGTGAGGATTTGTTAGCATGTATTGCATGTTTGAAAACTAGTTAAAGTCTTCGTGAAAAGACTAAGATTAGGTTAAAAAAAACATAGTCTTGTATGTTAAGTCCAAGATGAATTTCCTTATTGTCCTTACATTTGATGTATTGAAACTATCATTTCCGTGAGGAAGATGGTTTTTAGGACATACCATTAATGGGTTGGTTAACTTGTGAGAGTAATTAACATAAACCGATGCTTAAAATACTTGTAGGCATTTTAGTTGAAATCTTTAAAATGGGTTAAAGAATCTCTAATCTGTTAATGAGTTAATATTCAAAGATCCCGGTTCCATAACAAGTTCCATAATCAATCTAAACATTTCAAACATGTATAAAGTAAACCCTAGATAGTCTTTTCATCATTATTAAATTCTAGTTGAACTTTCTCATTTGAGCTTTGATTTGTTTTCAGAATCTTATTAGTTTCAGTTTAATTAGTTAATTATAAAACCCTCCTTTTAAAACAATCATTTTAATTCATGTCTTTTGTGTAGATAAGTCCTTGATTTTATTCTGCACTTTCTATAGGAGTCTGTGGGTTCGATATCCGGACTTGCTTTTCTGTACTATTTCTCGATAGG
This sequence comes from Mikania micrantha, assembly GCA_009363875.1. Classification (NCBI taxonomy): domain Eukaryota; kingdom Viridiplantae; phylum Streptophyta; class Magnoliopsida; order Asterales; family Asteraceae; genus Mikania; species Mikania micrantha. Next base: position 2,896,981 of record CM018684.1, read on the forward strand.
TTCACTTGCCTGTTAGTAGTTTAGTTTAGGGAGTCTAGAGTATTACTTAGTGTCTAGGTTAGTTTTGATTTTTGTTAAGTTTTAATTGAACTAGTTTGCACACATCAGATGTCATGTTAAAAATGCCCTAACCGTACCGTGGGTTGAACACTAGATGCTTTTGTTTTAGTTCTCTTAGATGCATGCATGTGAAAAGCTAAAAACATGAGTGATTGAATTTCATTAATTGTTGATTCAGATGGATACTTGATTTCTCTTAGGTGCATGTGGAAAGCTAAAAACATGAGTGATTGAATTTCATTAAATACTGATTCAAATGGATATTTGATCCTTTCGTTTTCTTTCACTTGGGTGCATGTGAAAGGCTAAAAACATGCGTGATTGAATTTCATTAAATATTGATTTAAATGGATTGATATTTAGTAATTTCGAATTGAGAAGAACTTTTTACAACATGAAAAAACTAATAATAAATTCGTTTTATTATCCGTATTTATATTTTTGATACCTGCAGATTAGTCAACACCACCTGCTCTCATACGGGGCCGTATAGCCTCATACGTGCCATATAGGTGTTAGATTGTGTTAGCTTTTGTCAGTCAAATGTCAGGCGGCTGAAAAACACATACGAGTAGTATGGGGCTATACGAGTAGTATGGAAATTTGACAAATTACAACTTTTGTTTTTACAACCGATATACGTACATGTCTTATTTGTAATATCGTCTAAGTGTTTGGGTGGTTGAAAGATAGTTTTTAACGTAAGCATGTTTAATCGTTAAGTTGTAAAATAATAACTATTGTAACGTAATTATTTTATAAAATCGTAATTTGTTTTGAAAACCGCTATACATACGCGTTTAATTTACTTATAATATTGTATAATTTACTTATAATCTTTAACGTGTTTAACGTTAATTTACTTATAATATCGTCTAATTGTTTAATATTTAAGTTATAAAATAATAACTATTTTAAAGTAATTACTTTATAAAATCGTAATGTTGTTTGAAAACCGGTATACGTACGTGTTTAATTTACTTATAATATTGTCTAATTGTTCGAAAAATAATTTTTAGCGTAATCATTTTTATTCGTTTAGTTGTAAGATAATAAGTATTATAACGTAATTATTTAATAATATTGTCTACTTGTTTTATTTGACAATTATTTTAACGTAACGATGTTTAAACGTTTAGCTTTAAATAACAATTTTTTCAACATAAGTATTTATGATTTTAGTAATTTGGTTTTTATAACCAGTATATATAATTGCTTTTATGAAAGAGATATACATATGATATCGATTAAATGTTATGTTTGAAAATTATTTTAACGTAATCGTGTTTAAACATTTATTTTAAAACAATAGTTATTTGAACGTAATAAATTTGGACGGTTTTAGAAAAATTTGTTAAGCGATGTTATGTTAACTATCGTTTATCATTTCAACGATACGGACGTTTTTTAATTATATAAAAAAAGATAAAACAGACAATCACAGCATACACAATATACATACGAAATAACAATACATACATGTGAATAAAAAAAGTTTCCATACATCAAAATACCAAAAGAAAATCCCAAAAAAAACTAAGCAACAGGATCCTCATCATGCCTCTGTCTGGGAAAGACAGGAACATCAACACCAGAAGCAGCAGCCATCTGCTGTACCACCCACCGCATCATGTCCTCACGGCGATCAAGTCGCGTAAGATCGCAGGTCAGCAAGATGTAGTCATGGCTGAAAAACAACGCCATGATGATGGTCTGCTGGTGGCTGCTCTACATGCGGCTCTGTCCTCGGTTGTGGCTGCTGCTCTGGATGCAGAACTGGCACCCCTCAAACCGTATGCCGATCCAATGAAAAAAGCAGACTCAAGCCGGGGATCTCTGTCGTTATCGACATAAGCATGACCGTGTTACAACCCAACAGTGACAAACGTCGAGCAATACGTGTGAACACATGTAATAGCACCACTAGCCTTACGGCTAACAATTGTGGAAAAATAATCAACTAGCAACCATGCGAGGTTGCAGCTCCGACCGTTAAGGCAATATAAAAAGAATAGGTCCTTTTGAGTGACCCACTCCTGGCTGAGACAACGACCGGTGATGGTGCAGGCGATGCACCAATGTAAGTATTGGTGCAACGAATCATGAATGCGAGCAACCCGGCCTTCGTAACAAAGGCCTGTTCACCGTCACCAGCCACCACTCGGTGAGGATGGCCTCGTCCTCACCTACACACGCAATAGTAAGTAGAGGTGTAGTAACCTCCTCGCGTGTGTAGAAGCCGGTAACATGCCCCCAAGTAGTGAGGGAGATGCTGACCTCCTATACACACAAGGTGAACGAAATAGCATCCTGCTGCTGTAGAGCCTGCAGGCCACCTGCCTGCGTTGGATGGAACTCGAACGTGGACAAAAACTCTAGAACGATATCCCGGTAAGCCGGGAAATCGCCCATCTCCACCATTGATCACCACGGGCCCGCTGCTCCGAAGATAGTGAGCATCTGTTGAATGATCCTGCTAGTTTTTTTTGGCATTGCGATTGAACTATGTCTAGCAGGCTCTTTTTTTTGTTGTGTATTTAAATTCGGACGCTCACGAGTATTAGTTTGCACAACATGTTCTTTTTTCATTTATTTAAGTGGGAAAGCCACACTCAAAACCTTTGACATCATACTAACTTTAACTGGATTTGGTTGAAGCTTAATATGTTGTATCACCCAATCCATTGGACATCAATATCAACGCTTTCTTCCTCGTTAAGCAATGACGGGTTTAAATCAAGCTTATGCCAAAACAGGTTTATATTATCCAGTGTAATTTTAGCATATGTTTTAAAAGAATAACAAAAAAATTATGATTATACAAAAATACATATGTAAAGGCTACATCAACTATAAAGGCGGCCTAAACAAGGCAACTTAAAGAAGCCTAATGCTCGACAACTAAGAACCTAAGCTCAACTACTTATACTAAGAGGGAAATAAATAAATGAATAACAAATAGAAAAAGAAAGAAAATTACCTCAAATAAGCTTTACAGACGAGTAGATCTCGAAGGGAAGCACCTCCTCATCTAGAGCATAAAAAAAATTATGTTCAACATCCCAAAGGGTGTTGTACTTGTAAAACCACCAAAATTTGATTTGTTCCACTTGTTTATACTCAGCTAGGAGTTGCAAGCAATTAGGGACCAAGCAAAGATATTTATAGGCGTTTAAAGAGACAAAATATTGGTTTCTTGAGCGATGTGGGATGCTTTTAAGGGAGCTGATCGCGACATGCATCGTCAACTAACATCAAACTTGTTTTCGTGATTCCTGCTTCGTTATAACTCCGTTTCGCGCACGGTTTTCGCCTACGTTCATCGTTTTCAGAGTACTATTGTAGCACCCCAACCGATGGCGGAAACATCTGGGTGACACGAAGTGTAGATTGTTCATAGCACAAGGTATAAAGTTGTAAATAGTTCAAACATTAAACTCAAACATTTATTACATTGCTTCAAATGATCAAACCCTAACTGTTACATCATTTCAATACTAATACATTAAATACAAATTAAATGTAAGCTAATCCAAGCTCGTTAATATAGCTAACTTGTCATTTCCACCTGAAACATGTTTAAAATCAAGTGTCAACTACGAATAGTTGGTGAGTTTCATAAGTTTGAACACTCACACCAAAACATCTTTACAAAAATGTTATAAATGATGTCATATGTGAACACAAAGCATAATGAACATAGCTAAAATGAATTAGTAAGTAAAGCAAATCAACTGATGTTAACAAATGATGTTTGACCTATGTTTAGCATTACCACGAATGCTGAAATAGTAAACTATCACCGTGGGCCTTCCCCGCAGGGTCAATCAAACATCGGTGGGATGGTCGGTTCAATAGATCTATCATAGTCACAAAATGGGTGTGATCAATGCCTATCCTTAACTAAAGTTCACAAACTATAAAGCCATTAGCTAAGTTCACATGAAAATGTTTAAAAGTTAAGATAAGTTCAAAGATAACATGTTTCACCCCAAAAGTTCAAAACAAGTAAAAGAGGGGCTATAAAGACTCACCTTAATATGTGTAGTAGTCTTTGATAATGTATATCAAAGTATAGCTCAATGTATATTCCAACAAGTTCAAAGTTCACCTAAATAGTCCATTAAACATAATGTTAACATAACTATGTTCTTCTATGGACTTATCTAAGGTCTAAATGGATCAATAGGTTCGATTTGTTTTGGATAATTAAAACTTAACTTTAATTAGAATTTGTTAAATGAAAGTAGTAATAATGTTTTAGAATGTTTAGATTCCTTAGGTTACATAAAATATAAATTAAAGTTTTGAAATTAATTCATTTTATGTTTAACCAAAATATTGCAACACTTGTTTTATCATTTTAAATTTCAAATGATACATAATAAACTTTCCAAGGAATTTATTAAATAATGTGTCCAAATAAGAATTTATCATAACATATTTTAATTATAAACAAACTAATTGAATTAATAAGTTATAATAATACAAACATGTATGTTTATAAAATGCATAATAAGGGTTTAGTTTATCCAAAATATTTGTACAATATAAGTGACTAAAAGTAATTTATAAAATATTTGCTTAAATGGTAACAATTTATAGCACCTTTAGATTTTTAATGAATTCTAGTTCTCAAATAAACTTTTATTTCAATTTCATAAAATTATTAACCAAATAATAAATAAGTCATAAAAAGAACTTGAAAAGTTTAAAACTTATTTGAATGCAAACTTATATTTTATATAATTTATAATATATCATAGGCTATAAAAATATATATTCATATGTCATGAATAAACATTTTCTATATATATATATAAATCGAAAATATTTATCGTATATAAAATGTGTAAAATTGTATATTAAATTATTAAGTAAATAATTAATTAATTTCTTTTTCTTTTGTATCTAATTTACTTAAATATAATTATTTACTAATAATATATATGTTATATAAATTTTTGTTGAAATGATATACATATATTTTTATTAAAATGGTGGGGTTTTAATAAAAAGAAATTTCTGTGAAAAAAAAAATTAAAAATGAGTTTTTAAACAAAAGTTATGATTAAAAAGGAAAAAAAATGGTTAAACCCGGCTGCACCTGAGTATCGAACCCACGACCTCAAACAACACAAACAAGCGCCTTACCAGTTGGACTAAAGGCCTAAGCCGCGTTGTTAGTCCATTAGAAATAGTTTTAACATGAACTGATATTCGTTCCCCAACTTCAATTTATACAGCTTGAGCCCTAATCCCCCTTTTCGTTTCAATTCGATGAAATAGGTTCCTGATTGAATTCCGAATCATGGGGTTATTGTTCTAGGCTAAGAATCGAATTGATTGATGTAAGAATTACTAACCTTGTCGTAAGTTTAACTAGTTTTTGACTGTAGAAGAGGAGACAGACGACCGAAGGGTTCATGTTGCTTGATTCTTGACTATCTCGAGTTTTGAATTCGTTTTGAGAGTGCAGATGAATTTGCACGGTGTACATGAGTAGGAATATGTGTTTTATTGGGTGTTTTATACTTGTTTTGGTTTAGTTAGTATTTTCGGTTGATTGAGTTGTTTTAGGAAACAATTTAAAGCATTAAAATGGATTGATCAATGAAATAACTGGTTTGGGGAGTTTACGCGTCTCGAATGGTTGCCAATTTTACTCCCAATCGAGTTGGAACACAGCTGGGATCGATCGGATGTGGAATCGGGTCGCATGGGTTGACGGGTTGAGATCCATGGGCTGAAACGGGTAAGGGAGGAAAGGGGGAAAGAGTTTGAGGGTTTGGCATTTTCAGTCCCTCGAATTTTTCTTCTTTATACCAGTTTCAAATTTGGCACAACTCACTCCTTAACCTTTTATTAACTCTTTTAACTTTTATAAAATGGGTTTAAATTTAAATAAAGTATTTATGTATTTATGGATGCTTCATCATTGTTTTAAAATTATAACTAAAACAAAGTTATTTTATATAATTTATTTAAAGTTTATAAAACTAATATAATTGTAGTATTTTAAATTTATCAAGATTTCTACCTATTAGTGCCAAAATTACAAATGTTTAATTTATTAATTTACAAATATTTTATGACTTTTAATTAAAATTATATAATTACTACTAATTTATTTGTTTACTTATTTATTTAAAAATAAGATTTTATACAACCTTTTATCAACTCACTTTATGACTATTTTACCTACAAATTGAGATTTGATTTATTTATTTAAATTATATAATTATAAATATTTTGTACAAAACTACATACGTATGCATTTATATGTCTGTATATTAAATTATGTTTAATTTTTTTTCCTCGTATATACTTACATATGAGTGTGTGGACTCTTATAATTGGAATTTCAAAGATAGCCTTGCCACTGACGACGTTGACCCAGAAAAATCAACCGTTTACATAGAGTTCTCAACAGAAGGAGGCATTCCAACTGTTGAAACATAAACTCTGCAATGCACCTATCTTGGCATTACCGGAAGGTATCGATAACTTCACAGTGTACTGTGATGCTTCTCGTCAAGGTCTTGGGTGTGTGTTAATGCAGAATGATAAAGTGATTGCTTACGCTTCTCGACAATTAAAAGTACACGAAAAGAACTATACCACTCATGATCTAGAACTTGGTGCAGTACTGTTTGCACTCAAGATTTGGAGACATTATCTATACGAAACCAAGTGTATGATATACACTGATCACAAAAGTCTCCAACATATTTTAGATCAGAAAATGCTGAATATGCGACAAAGGCGTTGGGTTGAATTGTTGAATGACTACGACTGTGAGATTCGTTATCACCCAGGCAAATCAAATATCGTAGCCGATGCCTTAAGTCGCAAGGAACGAGTCAAACCTCTACGAGTGAAAGCGTTAGGTATGACTATTCAAACCAGTCTAATTCCTCAAATCAAGAAAGCTCAGCAACAAGCCTTACAGGCAATGAATTACCCTGCTGAGGAACTAAGAGGATTTGACAAGCAACTTGAGACCAAAGATGATGGAGTACTGTATTTCAAAAGCCGAATGTGGGTTCCTCTATTCGGTAACTCAAGAACAATCATCTTGGATGAGGCGCACAAATCCATGTATTCTATTCATCCAGGTGCTGATAAAATGTATAAAGATCTTAAAGATTTTTATTGGTGGCCTGGAATGAAGAAACACATAGCAGAATACGTGGGTCGATGCTTAACATGTTTAAAAGTTAAGGCTGAACATCAACGTCATTCTGGGTTATTACAACAACCGAAGATTCCCATGTGGAAATGGGAGCAGATCTCTATGGATTTCATTACTAAATTAACCAGAACATCGCACAATCATGACTCTATATGGGTTATCGTTGATCGCCTTACAAAATCTGCGCATTTCATTCCCATCCGAGAAGATTATTCCATGGATCGACTTGCTAAACTCTATGTTAATGAGATTATATCTCGTCATGGGGTACCAATCTCTATTATTTCTGATAGAGATAGTCGATTTACTTCACAATTTTGGCAAACTCTTCAGAATGCTTTGGGCACACGAATCAATATGAGCACAGCTTATCATCCACAAACCGACGGGCAGACTGAACGAACGAATCAAACTCTTGAAGACATGCTCAGAAACTGTGTGATTGATTTTGGAGGTAGCTGGGATATTCATCTTCCATTTGTTGAATTTTCTTACACTAACAGCTACCATACCAGTATTCAATGCGCTCCATTTGAAGCACTTTATGGACGCAAGTGTAGATCACCTATCTGTTGGTCAGAGGTAGGTGAAAGTCAAATCATAGGCCCAGAATTCATTCAGGAAACAACTGATAAGATCGCATTCATTCAGGAACGAATCAAAGCTGCTCGCGATCGTCAAAAGAGTTATGCTGATAATCGCCGTAGACCACTCGAATTCCAAGTAGGTGATCGGGTAATGTTGAAAGTATCACCTTGGAAAGGCATTTTCAGATTCGGGAAGAGAGGTAAACTCTCACCAAGATTTGTAGGGCCATTCAAAATTCTTGAACGAGTTGGATCAGTAGCCTACAGACTTGAGCTACCTCTTGAACTCAGTAAGATTCATGATGTTTTTCATGTATCAAATCTGAAAAAGTGCTTAAATGATGAATCATTGATCGTACATTTAGAAGAGATTCAAATTGATGAAAAACTTCAGTTCAGTGAAGAACCAGTAGAGGTAATGGATCGAGAAGTGAAAGTGTTGAAACGTAGTCGCATACCAATCGTTAAAGTTCGATGGAACTCGCAGCGTGGACCCGAGTATACATGGGAACGTGAAGATCGAATGAAAGCGAAATACCCACATCTATTCTCATAAACGATTGTCGTTATGTAAGTCTTCACTAAATTTCGGGACGAAATTTCTCTAACAGGAGGAGACTGTGACAGTTGCAGTTGAGAATTACGTCATCAATGATATGACCACATGTGATCGTTGTAGAAATCCACGTTGATTTGATGATTGTAATTATTACAGGTTGATAGGATGTGAGAAATGATGTGAGTAGATCGCAAAAAAACATCCATCACCTAATGCTTATTCAAATAGGCGACCAACCGATTTCATGTATAGAATCATAACTCAAAAATAAAAAGAATGAGTGTAAGCGAAATCGCGAAACGAGGCTCCGATTTCAAGATACGCTGAATCGAATATAGCAAGAAATAAGAGGTCAAATATTTTGAACTCTTTAGGTCTTGAGATTATAACCATTGGAAAGAGCTCGAAAAATCGTGAACGTAGGCAAAAACCGTGCGCAAAACGGAGTTCGTATGCTCCCGGAATCGCGAAACGAAGATTAACTCAAAATTGGAAGAAACCCCCGTGGGGCGGTACGCCCCGGGCCATGCACCCAGTTGGGGCGATGCGCCCGGGTCCATATGTCGGCAAATTTTTTTTAAAACGGATCAGATCACATGGGGAACTTCATTTTATCCTTTTATTCGACTTTTCTTCCTTCCCAGACGAAAGTTGAGCATCCTAAACCATAAAATCACCATTTCAAAGTCTTTTGATCGCATGGATCGCATCCAGTAACGTTGATACAAGCCCTGATCGTTGTTTTAACCGCATAAATCCGTCAGATCAGGTAACGGTTCGTTTTAACCTTCTAGTTTGATTTTGATTGATTAGATCTTGATTTTGAACGTAATGAGATAGTTAGGATTGTTGATTATTGCCTAGATGATGGCTAGGATTGATTATAAATGAAGAACACGAAGTTTTAACGGTTAAATCCTTGTTTTGATCCGTTATGATGCCCGGTTTGCATGAAATCATACCCATGATTATAATGGTTTAAACCATTTGATTATGACAATGTAGGTGATTAGTTTGATTAATCTTTGAAATGCAAAGGTTAAATCTAAGTGTTTCAAACTAATCAAAATCATTAACATACTCATTGGAACGATTATCTGATGTTTATGATAACAGTCAGATTAGTATGTTAAACCTGGTTATTTCACCTATTCTGATGCTACATTATGATATTTCATGATATTTGGGTAATCAATAATAAGGATTAATCATTTCTAAGCCATTAATCTATCTAAAAATTGTTATGGCATCATAATCAACAACATTAACTATTTGGTTCATCCAAGATTATTCTGATTAATCAAACATGTCATCAACTTTATATTAGGAATCTAATGCAATGTAGGTTCCTACATTATCATACATTGTATGATATAACATTAAATTAATTAATTACATAATTAATATCGAGTTGATGATTTACTAAGAAATGTCTTTGACATTGAACGTTCAAAAGATCTAATCAGTAAACTAGAACATAAATAATTCATTAAAAAAACTAAATGCAGAATCATCATATTATTACCAGTTTGTGTGATATTCTGCTACCACTGAATCATCAGGTGAGTTTCGTACAACCCCTTTTCTCTTTATTGCTTTATAAACATCGGGGTAACTCTGCAAACTGTTTTCTGAACATATGATATGTTTCACTGATATCTGTGTGATTTCATGTGACTTTTGTGTGATTTCATGAGATTTTGCCGTTAGTAACTCTATCACAGTATCAAAAGTCCTCATCTCGTGAAATGTATCTAGTGAACCCATGTGGGGCCGAACAAGAATCATTGATAGTACTATTGGCTGACAACTCATTTGTTGGGAGGATTGCATCTCCCCTTGTGTGAATGTTTGGTACCTGTTTCCATTACAACTTTTTAATGTTAGTGATAGACATTAAGATAATGAGGCATTAAGATACTTACCGACAGGTAGTATCTTCGTGAACGAACAACTGTCCGAAAGGAACTAGATACGGGTCCCATGGTTATCCAGAACTGAACTTTTTGAGAATTTACATATCATATCATATTGTTTAAATGAACTGTCGAACTCACCAGCTTTGTGCTGACCTTTCCAAACTCAAAACTTTTGCAGGTAGACAGTGACTCGATCTTGAGGTGAGGCAGCACGCTTAAACACTTATAATTAGATAACTTGGTATATGTAATAAGTTGTTCATAAACTAAAAGTTTGGTTGTGATAACGAAAACCCTTGTAATATATTTCTTTTAAGTTAATCTTTGTGCTGTGATATCGGTTCAAGTAAGTCACACCTCATCTCTGAGACATCACCACTATGCTTCCGCAACCTTCTCAAAGTGACAAATGACATCATCTCAGGTGACGAGAGGTGGGGGTGTGACATACAGTCTCCCCTACTTTTAAGAATTTCGTCCCGAAATTAAGAAGAAACTGCAGGAATAGATAGAGATACTTTACTTTCATCTGGTCTTCATGTTCCCAAAAGACTTATGACCATGGTTAGATTCTCAACGAATTTTAACGATTTTAATTTCGACTTCAATTAAGTTGCTTGACATGACAATTCACGATGCTTACCGGTTTCTTGATAATATGCATGAAGGCATCATTGCAAACATCATCGAGTGGTACTTGTAGGCTAATACGGGTCGAATGGTTGGCGTCGCAAGAACATGCCAGAGCTATGATGTGACGTGCCATTTTTGTTAGAATTAAAATATCCATACGACCGCATAAGTCTATACGAGTCATATGGATGGTGTACAAGGAACCACCCTGACGTCTCCCTAACAGGTCTCATAATTGAATTAGTAATAAGAGGCTTATCAGTATCATTCAACGTATATACAACTTGTATGAAAACTACGGGAATTGTATAGCATATATTTTACTACATGTTAAATCAGTTTTCAAATTAAACAAGGGACTTGTTATTTACACACTTTCTTTTTAATTTAACACTACAGTACTGCATCAACACTACACATCTCGTATAAGCCTATACAAGGCGTATGTTTCCTATGATATGCATTGCTTCGACAATGATTGGGCTCGTATAGGACCTATACGACCCATATAAGCCTATTAGAGACCAACTATTAACACTGAGAAAATTCTGACAATTAATGATTCATCTCAGATACATCTCGTTTAAACTTATATAAGGCGTATAGAGAGTAAAATTCATATGAGATATATAGATCGTGTAAAGTTTGAAAGTTAGGTGTAAGAATAATGACACTTAGAAGAAATCCGCACACGCATTCTTGATTAGACAATTTTTTTCTAACATATGAATCGTTGACACATCTTTTCTTTTGTCTGTTCTATTCCCTATATACTCAATTTGAAAGATCGAAACATCTTTGTATTATACGAATTCATATGTGAATTGTTAATTTTTGCCCTTTTTTACACAAATTTCGTATAGGTGTTATATGTTGACTACGATAAAATTTAGCTTTTGTTGGGATACCGAGATGGTTGAAAGCCGACTCCTAGGGTCCTGGGTTTCAACTAGGGCGGGTTCGAATGTTGATGTTTGCATTGACTTTTTTCTTTTTTGTTTGAATTATTTACATATATCCTCCTAGTGAGAACCTTTATTACATATTTAGCCAACCCTTAAAGTCAATTACATATTACCTTTGGGGGAAAATATGTGATTGACTAGTTTGTTTGGAAGGAGAAATATCCTTTGAAAATGGAAAATATGTAATTGATTTTTTTTACTTGGTTATATATGTAATAAATGATATTAGGAAGAGAAAATATGCAAAATTCGGAAACATCAAACCAGGTTTGCCTAGCTGAGATGGTCATCCTCTATTCACGTATGTTGTCACTCCTTGGAGACGTGGTTTCAAATTCCGCATCCACCAATTTTTTTGGATTTTAGGTCTATTTTTTTCAACAGATTTTATATACTTTAATTTTTAGTTTTTACAATCTCAAGGCTAGAAGAGTTTGTGTTATATGTTTATTCTATATTTTAAGACTAATGGTTAAATAGTCATCTCTTGCTAATCACTAGTTATTTGTTTTTTCTCTATTTTTTCTTATGCGGTTAATGTTCAGATGTATTTTTGATAACTACATTTCAATATAAATATTGATCAAGATGGAACTCGTCTACGATATATTTTAACCTTTCTTACATACGCACTCGAGTTTCCCGATTCTAATTTTTACTACATTGATTTTTTGATATATTTCGATCGCTTTTATTTTTCTTAACATTTTGATAACAATAAAACTTATATGTTGTGATGTGCTTTTAAAGTATAAATTTTGTCTTCTATATTATATACGATTTGATTTTTCACAATATTTTTCTTTTCCAATTTTAATATATATAGATAGATAGATAGACAGGGTTCATTTGAAAACTATCATTTTGGAGAAAAATAATCACAATCATTACCAATTAATTTTTTTTTCATTTGTTCTTTTTTATTTCCTATTGTTACAAGGTAAGAACTATACAAAAAAGAAAAAAAAAAAAGAAAACAAATATGTGTTTAATGTTAATACGTATATGTAACTTGTATATTATACATACTAGTAATATATATGTAACTTTATGAGTTACATGTGTAACATTTTGAGTTACATATACGTAACTTCGTGATTTACACATCTTTATCAAAATTTTATTTCTCATTATAACATTTTTAACCTTATAATAAAAATTTAAGTTTTTTTTTTAAATTTATTGGTAAGCATGAGTTTTCTTGGTTTTTTCAAAATGAGCAGGTTTCTTATGGACTTTCCTATACGCGCACACACACATACACACTAGTCGGAAACCTGCGTGATGCGGCAGCGGCAACGACAATATACAACGCAATGTTCGTATTTTACTAATTTATTATTGTTTTCAAGATATAGGCAGTGTAGTGCTTTCGATGCTTTCTTCTATGTATGAAGTTCGGTGTGAATTATCTATGCCATAAGTTTTACAGAACTCCACTAAATTAATATACTAGAATAAAAAAAAGATAGTTGTGGACACAATGATCTTGTAAAAAAGAAAACCTACCACATAAATAACAAAAGTTGTTTAGAAACATAGATGTTGAGAGTTAAAAAAATCCACGTGTCAACTCCATGGTTCGAGCACATGTCTTCGAAGACTTCAAATCTTCCAGCTTTTTCTTCATTCTAGCAAAGCCATAATCCTAATTTATTTAAAAGAGAAATAAATAAGTCAATTTATTATAAATGAATAGTATGGTATTATAAAATACTATCATTAAATTACCTTTATTAGTACATGTATTTTATTCATCGTGCAACATTTCTCGAAAAACAACTTCGGATGTCTAAACACCGTCTCGTGCAAACTCCTTAGCAGGATGCACCAATACCTTGGTATTTTTTGCGCGAGATCCCTCTTGACAATGCTATATAAAGTTGTCCCTGTGAGATAGAGAATTTGGTAGATAAACACCAACATGTGGAATTGTTTGCTACGAATTAGCTATGTTCATATTACACAATGATTTAGCTACAAATATTCCATAGCAAAAAAATAATTTGTAGCAAAATTGAGAAAATAACTACTTCAAAAATAACTTAAAAAAATCTTTAGCAAAATAGAATAAAAATACTTCAAAATTTTTTTGAGAAAATTAATAGCAAAATCTAGAAAATAAATATTAACGTAGAAAAATTTATAGCAAAATTGATAAAAACATATTTAGAAAAAATGTTTTGATAAAATTCATAGCAAAATAAGTAGCAAATTCATAACATAAATTATTTAATAAAATATGTAGCAAATGCAAGGTTATATGTTGAAATGAATGATAAACTTCATTTGTTGTTAAAAACCAACAACAAAGCCTTTCATCAAGTTAAGATATGAGTTGATGTTGATAAACTTTATATTGTGATCATTGTTTTGTTTTTGAATTGTTTTGGGTTTAAATTGTGTATCAAATTTGAATATGTTGACTATTTATGTTGTTTGGTTTAGATCGATATCTATCTTTGGTGTCATTTGTATAATATACTAAAATTTTAATGCAATGTTACAGGAAATAAACTGAAAATATTATAAAAAAAAAGAAAATTATTAAAAAATTTTGTATAAAATCCGTAGAGAAAATATTTAAAATCTATTGCTAATTTAGTTGCAAAAATGTAAAAAAAAAAACTTATCGCAAAATCCGTAGCTAAGCTTCGTAGCAAATTCTAAATCAAACATTGTAAAAAATTTTGTATCCTATTCGAGGTGAAATTCATAGCAAAAAATTGTTAGCAAAATTCCATAATTACAATAGCAAAATTTCGTACTTAAATATCCGTAGCTAAAAGTTCGTAGTGAAAATCGTAGCAAACATTTCATTAGTAAAATTCATATCTACAATAGCGACGTCTCGTTTTGTACTTAAAACCGTGCAAAAATATATTTTGTAGCAAAATTCATAGCAAACTAAATTAGCGATGAGGCTTTTAGGTACAGACCAAATCCATAGCAAAACGAATGTTAGCTACGGATTTGATCGTAACAAATGTATATTTTTGTAGTAGTGTTATTTTGTGAATATTTCACCTTTTTATTGGTAAAAAATGGTATCATAATTCCTTGTTACTCTCTTAGAACGGCTAAAAGTTGTATTATTATTAAAAGTTGTATTATTATTAAAAGTTGTAAACAAACCAAATTAACTTTTAAAGGATAGTTCATGAACCTTTTGTCTGGAAGCTCATTTACGTTTGTTCGTTTAATAAATTCATTAACAAGAAGAAGAACTGGATTTGTCTACTTAAATAAACGAACATAAACAGATGTCGTGTACGTTCATTTGTGTTCTTGAGTGTAAGGTAATGTGTTCGTTTATGTACGTTTACGTTCGTTTATTATGTTTTTGTGTAATATTCTTAAATTTTTAACTTTTGGTTTATTACCATAATATTTAAGTTAGAAATATAATCATATGCAATTTTAAACATCATTTATTATAATTTTGTTACGATTATTATTTCTAATTTTTGTTTATATATAATTATATTTTTAAATTATATATCAAGTGTTTAACTATATATTTTTCTAAGAGGATTTTGTCAAATGTTTGAAACTGATAACATTGATTTATTTTTTTAAATAATATATCGATGTTTACGTTTATAACTAGTCGTGAATAAGTTTAATTTTTTAATAAACAAGCATAAATAAGAATTTTCGTTTCGTTTGTGTTCGTAAACAAGTTAATTATTAAACGAATGAACACAAAAAAGGGCTTGTTTGTGTACCTTAATTGGTTCATTTACAACACTATTTGTTATTATTGTTTACATGAATAACCCGTATATGATTAATGAAGAAAGTGGTTTTGCTAATAATGTTAAATAAGATTTTCTAGACAAACAATTATAAAACGTCCAATCGCATTATGAAAATATATGAATGCCTAATATTATAAGAATAAATAAATTCTTACATGCAAGTGAGTTAATAGACTTTCTTAAGCTATTGAAATTAAATGGAAGGGATAACTTCACAGGAATATAACCAGTTTTTCATTTTGCTCCTATCAAATAACTCAAACTTTTTTTTTGTCCCAATTAAGTCATTCAAGTTATTTTTATGTTTCTAATCCTATGTTTTTAAGCAGGTAATACATGTTAATATAACTTTAAGTGAATAATTTTTTTAAAAAAATGACTGTTTGAACCAATAATTATTAATTATTAATTTTTATTCTCATTAATTAAAATTATTAATTATTGATTTAAGTTAATCATTTATTAAAAAAAATACTCACTCAAACTTATATCAACATGTATACTTGCTATTCATGTTAAAAACATATGATTAGAACACCAAAATAACTAGAATGACTTAATTAGGACAAAAAAGTATGAGTGACTTAATTGAGACAGAAAAGTATGAGTGATTTCATTGGAACAAAATGAAAAATTGGTTACATTTTTATTAAGTTTTTCCACGCAATATATAAATTCATGGAGCAGGCCGCAGGGTATGCTCCACCTTCTCAGCTAACGCCTGGGCATGTCCACAGGGAGCTTGGTGGGCTCTAACGTGACTTGAGCACAAAAAAAAACCCCGGTTCGGGTTCACAAACCGGTTAATAAATCGGTACACCTTCGATCAAAAACCGGTTCCGGCCAAACTAGTTCTCAAACTAGCCCAAGCCATCGATTTGGCACCAATGCGAGTTTTTGCCGTTAATGTAACATCTGTGCCAGAAACGTCACCGGAACAGTGAACTGAACAGTAAATGCACAGTAACTCAGGTACAAACTATGCAAACTATTGATATGCTATTAACTACATGATGCTTGACAGTAACTATTATGCTATTGTTTCTGAAATCCGATTAAACCTAACAGTTTAACAGTCAGAAACACGTTAGACAACGATGAACTCACACACGGATGCTTGTTATTGTGCTATTATGTATAAATGTATGCGAGGTTAAACAAAACAAAACTATAACGGTTGTTGTTGCAGAATGCTAAACCGACGAATTATTCGTGTAGGTGACGATCTGTACGAATAAATCTGAGAGCTTAACGTTCTGAAATGGTGACTGAAAATTAGAAAACAAAAGTCGGAAAGCAAAACCATCGTCGTGTTCGTTCGGGTGACGATTCGAACGAATACGCGCGATGGTGACGCGTTCTGACGAAACGAAAACGAATACGACACGAACGATAATAATTTAAGAAAAATAAAATATTTTAATGTTTTACACTTTTGAAACTCATCAAAAATAAATAAGGAAACCATTTTATTTAAAATCCATAAACACGCGTGCAACGTTCCGGAAACGCAACGAAGAAGCGAACCGAGCGAACCCGAACGAACCCGGACATAACCGGGTAAACCTTAGCCATTTATTATGGCATTTAATGTCATTTAAACCACACAACCACCAGCCACCAACCCAAGCTCGGCCCTCTCTCTCTACACTTTCTCTCTCTAAACTTTCAACACAAAAACCTCAAGATCTTCTTCATCCCTTGACCAAATCTTGCAAACAAGCTACCAAATCGAAGCTCTCAACATTCCCCACACGAAAGTACAAAGGATCTGAACTTAGAACCAGCAGATTCGAGGTAGAAATGTCACACCCCAGGCCGGCGGGAACGGATCGTGTTTTCCCGTCGGGCGGAAAGTTCCCGGGGCGCGATATCATTGTGTTGATAATCAAATGATCAGATTGTTTACATAGCACATGAGATATAAATGAGAAATGCTAATCATGACATGAAATAGAATTACAAAGTTAAATTACATTGTACATCATAATTTAACTAAGTAAATCTAATCAAAAGAATCAATGAGTTTATATCTTGATCTGTACAAGATATACAAAAGTGATTCAAAGTTCTGTCATATCAAAATGTATGCAATCAAAAGAAAGCTAGGTCTTCTATGAGCCCACTAGCTTAACACTTGCATATAGTATCTACACCTGTTCGTCACCTGAGAAAACATGTAATTTAAACAAAGTCAACACTAGGTTGGTGAGTTCATAAGTAAGTAAATTGAAAACCATTGAACTGATCATGCACACATTCACAATGTTATATCTGTTGCTTGTATACTTGTTTCACCTGTTCCACCCAATGGCCTCTCCTTAGTTATATGTACAAGTAGTATATCACCTAACTGAGTATGCTTATATATAGGGAATCACGAAAGGGTCAAGCCCAGACGCTATCCCACCACATACTCACCCAAGTTCCACACCACTTGCGATACAACTAAAGATATCCATTTCCCAACTATCTGAATTGCCCGTTGTGTAATCATATGTAGAATAATAATATAGTAAGAGGGGTTTAGTTATCGAACCGAAGTATTGATATACCCTCGTTGAATTAAGGAATTTAGATTATTTAAATCTGATCCTTATATTATTCTATTACTTGTGAGGTTAACTTTTATGTTACACTTTTAATTTAATTAAAAGTATTAGTTAACTGTTCATCATATATCTCCAAATGTAGCGTATAGAATCCGATTGGAATCCATTTTAAATCCTCACGTAATCAGATTAAAATGCATTCCATTCTCTCCTATCCCGCCGTGTGATCCCAAAGTTTCCGTGTGGGATTGTCTCATGTGATTAACAAAGTCGAATAAGAACTTGTCTTATTACGTTATGATAATCGGGTGTAAATGACAAGAATCCCATGAAGTTACGTTATCATGATCGTCATTTACTGAATCCATGCGTTCCCAAAGTATCCGTGTGGGAATGTTCTCGTGTGTTTAACAAAGTCGAATAAGAACTTGTCTTATTACGTTATGTTAAATATGTGTAAATGACAAGAATCCCATGAAGTTACGTTATCATGATCGTCATTTACTGTAAATGATAAGAATCGTCATTTACTGAATCCATGTGTTTCCCAAAGTATCCATGAGGGAATGTCTCGTGTGTTTAACAAAGTCGAATAAGAACTTGTCTTATTACGTTATGTTAAATATGTGTAAATGACAAGAATCCCATGAAGGTACGTTATCATGACCGTCATTTACTGTAAATGATAAGAATCGTCATTTACTGCATCCATGTATTCCCAAAGTATCCATGAGGGAATATTCTTGTTTTACAGTTAAGTGTAGATTGTTTAAGTACTTGATTGTGTAGAAATAACTAAGTGTTATAAGTTTAATCTTATAACTAAGTTATTATATTGTGTTGATGATTAAGAATCATCTTATCATAATCATATGAGTTTCCCTGTTATCTCATAATCATACAAGCATGCATACAATGATAACGATAATAAACAATTTAATATTATCAAATCAAAGTATAAATAACATGTTAAGCAAACTTTTAAATAAATAAAAGTAAACATGTTTCTCAGCCCCGAGAGTTAAAATCAGTTAAGATTAAAGTAAAAGAGGCATATGAACTCACCTTGTAGTTGTTGTGTTTGACTTAGCTTAAACAAGAATGTACGCGCTCTCGATTGTACTTGAGTGTATTTTCACGATCCTGTATTGATTTCACGATGTTCATAACTTATTAGTATGAATTATAGGGATTTTATGTGTATGTATGTGACACCTCGTAAATTCCAGGTCAGCAACTCTATTATCTTTAATAATAATGTTTATTATTATTTCATACGTGGCACTAGAATAAATGCAACTAGTGTGACACGTGGCACAACAGTTAGAATACATCGATAATTCGAGGAATTATCGCACAACACTCGCACGTGTCTTGAATGACGAACGTTGGTGAACGAATCAAACCACAGCACAATAACACTGCACTTAGGTTCGGGTGAACCTAATTTAGTTAGAACAATGCTTATGTGTCGAGAAACGATGATCGTATTCGAGAAATACGAGAAATTTGCTTCAAACCAATGAAACTGGGCTTATTGGGCTCAACCGAAATCCATCGCGGTACGCGATGGGCATCCCATTGGGCCTTCACGGTACGCGAAGCCTGGGCGGGAGAATTTGAATTCTCCGAAATCAATCGCGGTACGCGACGACCGATCATCTCCCACCATCGCGGTACGCGGCGTGTTTCGGGAACCGAATGATTATTTTAATCATCGCGGTACGCGATGATGCTTTTTGGGCGGTGTTGCGGTACGCGACGAGTCTAGTTGCGCAGAATCTTATTTAACCAAGACTTAATCATTTCTGTCGAACCTATATCCATTTCCTCGAGTCCAGAAGCTCCATTGGCGATTGTTACCTCTGTGAAACACCATTGAAGGCCTGGAGAACTCCTCAAACATCCTTGGTGGTCAATCTCGAAGATTTGAAGGAAGCCAAGGGAAGCACCACACCACCATCACACTACATATCGATTGTGAAGATTCGTAGCAGGTTCCAGGAGCCACAACTCTCAATCTCAGATCCTATTTGCTGTTTAGAAGACATTTGAGGTAGTTTTAGCAATCATCTTGCACCAATCTTGCACCTACACCCACATGCATTGTGAATCACACACATGCAACACCATTACTCACCACTATCACGAAATATTGATGTCTTAGATCTGTTTTTGATGATGTTATTTGCTGAATTGATGATCTAGCTATGATCTATGATGATATTGATAAGATTAGATGGTTATTTATTGATTTTATCACAAAATGAGTATTTCTAAAGACATGCATGTATGATCCATGATGATCTATATAGTCTTTGATATTGAGATGTTGCTAGATATGATATTTGCGATGTTCTATAAAGTTGGAATGGCTATCTATGTCAAGATTTGATCATTTGGGGATTGTTACTAATTTTAGTAACTTTAATGTTACAAAATGTGTGTTCTTGATGAAATGACCACATTCGCATGTGTAGATCTATAAGTTATGCTTAAAAATGATGTTTAGAAGTTAAATGGTGATTATTTGATATGTTGGAATGATTAGAATTGCGAAAGATATGATATTTAGGAATGTTACTAAATATAGTAACTTTTTGTTATGAAGTTGCTAGAAATGATGAATTTGTTAAGGATTGTATGTTTGATATGCTTAGTTGAAGTGGTTACAATGATAATATGTGATTTTACAATTTAGTTGAATGAGATGTGTGCATTTGTCTACAGTTACTATAAATAGTAACTTTACTTTACAAAGTCGGGAATAGGGGCATGCTAGTTATGATTGGATGACTAATTATGACTAAAATGGTGATGTTTGATAATATTAGTTGTTAAACTTGGTGAGATATGCTTATTTGTGCAAGCTTCCTAATTATAGAAACTTTTACGCGTAAACTATGCTAAACCGGCTATGTGTAACTATGTGCTATGTGATAACATGCTCATTTAGGATAAACATGCATGTTAGGATAATCGGAATATGATCTTATGCATAACTTGCCAAATATGGAAACTTTCCTAAAATAAGAAACTTACTATAAATAGTAAGTTTCCTCATAGGAACGATTTTGGTATCCGTACACTTCACACGACACTAAATCGCACATAACACAAGCACTTGATCCAAAACCGTCACCAACGGGTCGTTAGGTCAAACACGATCGATACGGTCAACACGGTCAACTTGACCCACATAACCACTTAGTGTCGTTGAACACTAACACGGTCCGGAGAGACCCACATACGCAAACACAAACTCATAACACCTACATGATATAGGTGATTACTAGCCGGCGAGCTACACTACGCTATTGAGCAAACGCATTATACAAACTCAGGTGAGTTTACGGCCCCACTTTTACATATAACTGTTTTACTTAACTTTGGGGTGAGAATATTATGCAACTGTTTTAGATATATGACTGGTATGTTGTGAAAACCATTTTCGAGTGTAACTTTATCGCTTAAAGTCCTCACTTATCCTTACCGTTAGTTGTGTATCAAACGAGTCGTAATTACGTAGTACTACTGGGTTTGACTAACCCCACTCGGCACCAATGTTGACTGGAGGTCATAACGAGTGTAATTTCGATGGGAATGCGGGTTCAGCGATGACCTGCGGAGGCAACGGGAACAGTCTAGTTTCGGTAAGATGACATGACACACTCCACGGATCGTAGAATCCAACAAAACACTTTAACATACCCAGTATATATGACTGTTTTACTACTTTCAAATACTTAAACCTGTGAACTCACCAACTTTATAGTTGACACTTTTCGCATGTATTCTCAGGTAACTAATGGAGCACACGCTAGGATGCGCACAAGGAAGCCTTAAGGAGTCTGGCTTGCATATAGACTCGTGTCCTAGGCATTGTGTGCATTGAAAATGTTTTAAAACAATTTAAACTTTTGTAGTGTTGGTTAAACAATTTACTATTCCGCTGCAACATTGTTTACTTATGAATCCGCTGCTTTTGATGTTAAACACATTTTCCGCTGCATATTAAATGAAAACTTGTATTGTTTTACAATCTGTGTGAATGTGTATCTCATATAGAGTCGTTCTATATGACCATAAGCTGTGATCCTGGCCACGTCACACCCACGTGGACTGACACCACAAGTGGGAATTTGGGGGTGTGACAGACTGGTATCAGAGCCTTGGTTATAGAGAAGTAGGTTTGCATATAGTGAACTTAGACTATAGCCACTGCTCTACATTAGACACTACACTAGTATCACACAACACATTATGTGCTTAACTTAACAATATGCTTTGTGACTTGATTTGACTCTTACGAACATGCCTCGGACACCATTAGTGGACGTCAACACTCAACTACACATGCAACCTGTGCAAGGGGATTAGCGAGAAGGCGAACATAAGACCAAAGGGAATTCTTCTATGCTCGGAAGAAAACTCCTCTAGCATAATCCGACACGAATCAAACGCCTTTTCCCCAACCACATTCTTAAGTATAAACCCAGTCAAATGACGCATGTCTGCGGACTGTAACCTTAGTATCGACACCCAGGAGGCAAACTTCGAACCCTAATCGATTTAGTAGCTTGAGATTGGATGAACTAAGATGACTGTGTAAGATAAATTGACGATTATGGTGGCCAACGTAATCGTGAATTTATACGTACATACGAATTCTGGCAAGTTCAAAGGATAAGCTACCACCTACTAGGGAAACTGAGTGGTACACCGCTGTTAGTAGAGAATCGAACTCCACTATTTCCACCAAATAGTTTAGTTTTCTATTGTATTAGTATTGTTAGAACCTATCGGAGCAAGATATGCTCATACAAATCAACTGGTAGCAGTAACTTCATAAAACTTATGATAGTGATTTTGAAGGAAATTACTAGTGAAATGATACCTTAAACTCATTCTTTCTATATATGCTAACACGTAGCAAGCTCTAACAGTAAGTGATGCAATATCTATTGTATATAGATACTAGCAAATGACTGGGCAAGGAACGGATGTACGTACAAACAATCAATCAATCAATTATGCAGCTATCGAGGCCATGGTAGAACAACTTGTTAACAAAGCCATTGTGGATTACGAGGCTGCACGCCTAAACAGTGAAACAAGCAATGGGACTTACAACAACAACTCAAAAGGATGCTCATTCGAAACTTTCCTTAGTTGCCATCCTCAAACATTCAAGGGATCAGAAGGAGCAGAGGGGCTGTTCCGATGGATTAAGAGGGCCGAGTCGGTCTTCTGCATGTGCGAGTGTTCTGAGGAGGACAAAGTGAAATTCGCTACCGGGACTCTGGAGGGACAAGCCCTCACTTGGTGGAATTCATATATCCAGAAATTGAGCCTGGAAACTGCTAACTCAATTCCCTGGGAAAATTTCGTCAATATGTTGGAAGAAGAATACTGTCCACAGAACAAAATCAAGAAACTGGAGGGATTCTGGAATCACAAAATGGAAGGATCTGAAATCGAACAGTACACCACTCGATTTCACGAACGGTGTAAACAATGCCCAGAAATGATGACCCCAGAATACAAAAAGATCGAGTCGTACGTCAGTGGATTACCAGAACAGATTCAAAGCCTAGTTATCACCGCAGACCACACTCTCAATCAACCCACTAATTGCTCGGCTCACAGTCTGATCGACCAAACAGTAGCAAAGGGTAAGCGTAAGAGGGAGTCTAGTCACAACCAAGCTCACTCCTCACAGCAACTACGATTCTATAACAAATCAGTACCAACTACAGAAACCACTGCTACACAAACCAACACTAAAGGCAAGGGTGTCTACAAGGGGAAATACCCTAAGTGTAGCAGGTGCCCATATCATCACCACGGTCAGTGTGAGCGCTACCGATGTCGGAGATGCGGAAGACACGGTCACATGGCCAAGGAGTGTAGGAGCAAGACAGTCAGCAGCAGTGGCAACCGGAACATCCAAAAAGGGTGTTATGAGTATGGCAAGCCGGGACATAAGCATACGGACTGTCCACAGTTGGAGGAAACAGAAAGAAGTGTAACAAAAAGCCGTACGATTGTGGCTGACTCTGGAAAAGCTAACAATGACCCGAACATTATGACAGGTATGTTCTTTTTTTTTTTTTTTTTTTAAATAAAGTCTATCCTACTATATCATTTGATACCGATGCCGATAGGGGTTCATCACTAGTGATTTTAGTAAACTACTTAATATGACCCCAACACCACTAGACTATAAGTACACCGTAGAGTTAGTGGACGACAAGCTAATTGAAACACAACGTATCATCAAAGGGTGTGTACTGACACTAGCATACCATCAACTGGTGATCAACCTGATGCCGGTAACTCTCGGCAGCTTCGACGTGGCAATTGGGATGGATTGGCTATCTGCAACGAGAAGAAAGTATGAATTACATTGCCAAGTGGAGAGCAGATCTCAATTCAAGGGGAACGACACAGAATACCGTTAAACATCATGTCCTGCATGAAGGCAAGCAAATATCTAAAGAAGGGATACACGGCTATCCTAGCTCTTATCACCGAACAACCGAAGAAGGAACGGAAGATCGAGGACATCGCTGTTGTCCGCAATTATCCAGAAGTCTTTCCTGACAATCTACCGGGACTACCGCCAGCACGGCAAATGGAGTTTCAAATAGATTTAACACCAGGAGCAGCACCGATAGCTAAGGCACCATACCGATTGGCTCTTACAGAAATGTAGGAATTATCTAACCAACTGCAAGAGTTGTTAGATAAAGGTTTCATCCGACCGAGTTTTTCATCTTGGGGAGCACTGGTCTTGTTGTGAAAAAGAAAACGGTTCGTTCCGTAAGTGTATAGACTACCGAGAATGGAACAAGGTGACGATCAAGAATCGATACTCTCTACCTAGAATAGACGATCTGTCTGACCAATTGCAAGGGTCAAGCTTCTATTCAAAGATCGATTTAAGATCCGGTTAACATCCACTTAGAATACAAAAGGAAGATATACCGAAGACAGCCTTCAGAACACGGTACGGACATTATGAGTTTCTAGTCATGCTTTTCGGGTTGACTAACGCACCGACAGTATTCGTGAAACGGGTATGTAAACCGTACCTTGATAAGTTCGTAAGGGTAATTATTGATGACACCTTGATCTATTCCAAGACTCAGGAAGAACATGCCTAACACTTAAGGCGTGTCCTAGAAATTACTGAAGAAGGAACAACTATACGCGAAGTTCAGTTCCTTGGACACGTAGTGAACAAGAAAGGAATACATGTAGACCCCGACAAGATTGAAGTAATCAAGCACTGGACAGCACCAAAGACTCCAACTGAGGTGCGACAGTTCCGGGGATTGGCTGGTTACACAGACGATTTATCAAGGGATTCTCGAAGATCGCGCAATCATTAACTTCCCTTACACACAAAGACAAGAAGTTAGAATGAGGAGAGAAACAGGAAGCTGCTTTTAACCTACTGAAACAGAAGCTGTGCACTGCAACCATCCTATCCCTGCCGGAAGGATGTGACGATTTTGTGGTATATTGTGACGTCTCAAAACAAGGACTCGGTTGCGTGTTGATGCAACGCGAGGAGGTTATAGCATACGTTTAATGACAGCTGAAGGTGCATGAGAAGAACTACACGACTCACGACTTTGAGTTGGGAGCGGTAATGTTTGCACGAAAGATCTAGCGACACTATCTATCCGACACGAAATGCACGATATTCACCAATCATAGTAGACTGCAACACACCTTCGACCAAGAGGGACTGAACATGAGACAACTCAGATGGGACCAGCTGATAGGCGATTGTGATTGTGCTATCAAGTACCACACTGGAAAAACTAATGTAGTAAACAACGCAATGAGCCAGAAGGAAACAACCAAACGCGTGCACGCACTACAACTTACCATCCACTCCGAACTACCGAATCAAATTCGGGTCGCTCAACAAGAAGCTCTGGAAGCCGAAAACCTCACTCTCGAAGCCATGGGAAGGATGGACAAATAAATGAAACAGAAGGACGACGGAGCTTACTATCTAATGGATCGTATTTGGATTCCACGTTTTGGAAACTTAAGGAAGGTAGTGACGGACGAAGCTCATAAGAGTCGATACTCAGTACCTCAAGGTCCTGACAAGATGTACCACGATTTAAAGGCAACTTATTGGTGGCCTAACATGAAATTAGAAATCACAACTTATGTGAATAAGTGTCTGACTTGCTCAAAGGTTAAAGTCGAATACCAGAAACCTTCAGGGTTACTCCAACAACCGGAAATTCCAGTATGGAAATGGGAGCAGATTTCCATGGATTTTATCACTAAGCTGCCAAGGACAACTAGTGGTTGCTATACCATCTGGGTTATTGTAACAACCGAAAATTTAGTAATTTAATAATAAACGTACGAGATTTCGGTTACTGTTGAAACTGTGATGATTGCGTACGAAAAACTCGGCAATTATGATGTAAGCACATTTGGTCGTGCTTGAAATCCACAAGGATTTAGCAACTTTTGTTATTGGGGATTGATAGTATGTGAAAAATGATGAACGTGGGCGAAAACCGTGCGCAAAACGGAGTTCGTATGCTCCCGGAATCGCGAAAACAAGTTAAAACTCAAATGATGACGCTGGGTGACGTGGGGCGCTACGCCTGGCGCCATACGCCCAGTTGGGGCGATGCGCCCCAGACCTAATGTCGGCAAAAAATTTGTTTAAGCGATCAGAATGTCTGGAAAGCCTCAAAACTTCATCCTCTCGACCCCAAGCGACCTCCAGACGTTATTTTCTTCATCTAACACCTCTAATCTTCATATCTGAGGCTCCTGAACATCCAGATCGTCCCAGGAATCATATATACAAGTCCTGATCGATGTTTTAACCGCAGAAATTCGTCAGATCAGGTAACGGTTCGTTTTAACCTTCTAGTTTGATTTTGATTGATTAGATCTTGATTTTGAACGTAATAAGATAGTTAGGATTGTTGATTATTGCCTAGATGATGGCTAGGATTGATTAGAAATGAAGAACATGATGTTCTAACGGTTAAATCCTTGTTTTGAGCCGTTGTAATGCCCGGTTTGCATAAAATCACAACTATGATTATAATGGATTAATCCATTTGATTATGATGATGTAAATGATTAGTTTGGTTAATCCTTGAAATGCAAAGGTTAAATCTGAGTGTTCCAAACTAATCACAATCATTAACATACTTATTGGAACGATTATCTGATGTTTGTGATAACAGTCAGATTAGTATGTTAATCATGGTTATTAAACCTATTCTAAGACTATGTTGTGATATTTCATGATATCTGGGTAATCAATGATAAGGATTTATCATTTCTAAGCCATTAATCTGTTCATGAACTGTTTTAGCATTATAATCAACAACATTAACTATTTGATGACTTTCAAGACAATGTCTTTGACATTGAACGTTCAGAAAGATCTAATCAGTAGGTTAAATCATAAATGAAGTATTAAGTGTAAACGAATGCAGAGTTACACCATTAGTATCAGTTTA
Organism: Mikania micrantha; assembly: GCA_009363875.1. Classification (NCBI taxonomy): domain Eukaryota; kingdom Viridiplantae; phylum Streptophyta; class Magnoliopsida; order Asterales; family Asteraceae; genus Mikania; species Mikania micrantha. The sequence goes on from CM018684.1 coordinate 2,924,736, forward strand.
CGAGGAATCTTGCTACCGTAAGATATCAGGTGAGTTCTTTGTAGCCCTATTTTAAATGTTTTATCATTTTGGGCTGGTATGCATGTTATGAAAGTTATTTTATAAAAATGATTGTATAAGCTGACTGCGGTCAGATAAAAGAGTATTTTAATATAAAGAATGTTTTAAGTCTCGCTGCGGATGAGAAGTAATTGATTTTTTTAAAGTCTCGACCGAGGTCGAGTAGGAAATATGGTTTTGAAGTCCCGGCTGCGGTTGGGCAGAATTTGAGCACTGCGGTGCGGTAAAGTGTTTATGTTTATGATGGTCTAAATGATTTAAACCATGTTATGTATGAATGAAGTATGTAACGAAGTCTTGTACCGGTATGAGCTACCAACTTCGGTTGGTAGTCATAGAGTCCTGTGAAAGAACAGGCATGTCGACTGTGGGTCGTCAGAGTCATAGAGTCCTGTGAAAGAACAGGCCTGTCGACTGTGGGTCGTCAGTGTCATAGAGACTTGTGCTGCACAAGCAGGCTGACTAAAGTCAGCAGTTCAGGCTAAAGTTTTGCACAATATGGTTAATGTATGATGATGAGTAGGTTGTGTATGAGATTATGCTATGATAATATGTATGTTAAAGGTTGTTGACTTCGGTTAACAGCAAAGGCTAAGGTTTTATGTATTGTATGATTGATGTAGCGAGAATATGTATGTAGATGAAATGAATTATGTTCAAGTATGATTGAGATTGTTGACCTCGGTCAACAGTGAACGTTAATGTTATATATGTGCAGTGAGGATTTTATAAAAACTTAATTAGAACTCACCAGCATAAAGCTGACTTGTTTTACATGCATGTCAGGTTAAATGGTAACGAGAGAGATTAGCTGAGGGCTCGTGGCATAGGTTGAAGATTACCCTGGCATAATATGGCATAAACTGGCTATGTATAAAACTATAAAGTGTGGGTTATGTTTAACGTTTGTATAATTTGTGTATTATATTTCATGTAATTACCCGAAGTTCCGCTGCTATGGTAATGTAAATATGTTTTAAAGAATATGGGTTTGATGTTTGCCAACTGAGGGGCTCGGGGCCTCTCAAGTTGGTATCAGAGCCATAGTTTGAGAGATCCGGTCATCCCTAATGACTAGACTTAAACTGAAAATGGGACTGAAGGATAAGAATGCCAGTCAAGGGTAGTTTGATGCCATGAGCTGAATGTTATGTATGAGTTAAGACTTAGGTGTAAGGTTAGAAAGATAGTTAGAGTCATGCACTTTGGGGTGACGTGATGGGAAACGTTTAGAGCCTATGAGTTAGGTAAATGGTTAATAACACCTGATCAACGTCATTAACGATTTACAAAGCTTATTTCGTGCTAAACTAAACCTGTACTGACTCTCCAATTGTTGCATCCTGTAGGTAATTAAATGGCTGGACAAAGGGGTAGACCACGTAAGCAACCACAGGAACCTGAAGAACCACATATCGAGAATGAAGAAACCGTCAATGAAGACGACTACGAGCACAACGAGCAACCGGAAGATGAAAACGAGTTTACTTTAGAGCCTATCGTAGCAAAGGCTATTTCTGATGAGGTCTGTAAAGTTTTGGATGATAAGCTACCAGTTTTGGTTACAAAAATACTGAAGGATACTTTGAAAGAAAAGTCTGAAGAAACTAAGGAAAGCACCAAAGAAGAAGAAGTTGTGATCACCGGAACTAAGAACGGTGATTCTACGTCAGAGAAAGGGAAGGGTTGTGATTACAAGGCCTTCAAAGGATGCAATCCACCCTCATTTGATGGTAAGAAGGATGCTGTGGCCACCTGTCATTGGGTTTCGGCTATGGAGGCGGTTATTGCTATCAGTGAATGCCGGGAAGATCAAGCTGTGAAATTTGCAGCTCACTCATTTACTGAAGAAGCTCTACACTGGTGGAACACTGTTAAGCAGTCAAAGACCACTACTGATGTGGAGGGTTTTAAATGGGAGGACTTGAAGGAATTAGTTATAAAACACTTTTGTCCAAAGAATGAAATTGATAAAATCGAGCGGGAATTTCTGACTTTGAAAGCTGGACGTATGAACCATCGGCAATATACGTCAAAATTTAATGAAATGTCAAGACTGGTTCCTCATTTGGTAAACACGGAGGAACGCAGATTGAAGTTATATGTGGAAGGACTACCGCCTAAAGTCCGAACACATGTGAAGGCGCATGCTCCTAGAACTTTTGAATCAGCCGTAGAAATTAGCGGCATTGTCTGGGATGATGTTGTGGAAGCTGAACCGTTAAAGGAGGAACCAAAGCAAAAGTGGGCATCAAAATTTAAAAGAAACAGAAATGAAAAATCAGGACCCCCTATGAAAAGGTTTAGAATGGAAGAAGTTGAAACATGCTTTAAGTGTGGAAGGAAACATGGAGGAGATTGTCGTACGGGGACTACTTTGTGCTACCGTTGTGGAAAGATGGGACATTTCTCTTTTGATTGTCCGAGTAGGCCAAAGTGTTATAATTGTGGTGAACTGGGTCACATTAGCAAAAATTGTCTTAAACCGAAGGCAATAATTAATAAATCCATCAAACCTGAAAGTAGCAAAGGAGGTGAGAAGCAAAAGGCAAAAGCTCGTGCCTTTACTATGACTAAGGATCAGGCAGATAAAGACCCGGATGTGGTGACAGGTACATTCTTGATTAATGATATCCCTGCGTCAGTTCTATTTGATTCTGGTGCAAGTATGAGCTTTGTGGCTATTACTTTTTGTGATAAACTGTGTGCAAATGTTAGAAAGATAGAAAATGCCTTTAACATAGAAACTGCTCTTGGTAAATCTACTAGAGTAACGGAGGCTATTGATGATGATTGTTACATTGATATAGAAGGTCATAGATTCCCTGTTAAGTTGTTTGTGATTACGTTAGGAGGTTTTGATGTAGTTTTGGGTATGGATTGGTTGGCCAAACATGAGGCTAACATTGTCTGTCGACGAAATATGATTTTCTTAACGGCTCTTAATGGGAGTTCAGTAACGGTTTACGGGGATAAAGTGTTTAACGCGCCTAAAGTCATTTCAATGATTAAGGCAAGTGAATTTATGAGGCGAGGGTGTGGGGCTTATCTGGCTTATGTTATTGATAAAGAAATTAAGGTAAAAGAATTGGAAGACGTACCCGTGGTGTGTAACTTTCCTGATGTATTTCCTGAGGATTTGCCAGGACTTCCACCTGATCGGGAAATCGAATTCCAAATTGATGTTGTGCCAGGAGCTCAACCTGTCGCCAAGGCACCGTACCGTCTGGCTCCAACGGAAATGAAAGAATTAATGACCCAACTACAAGACCTTCTAGACAAAGGTTTTATAAGACCGAGTGTGTCACCTTGGGGTGCACCAGTGTTGTTTGTAAAGAAAAAGGATGGAAGTATGAGAATGTGTATTGATTATAGGGAATTGAATAAGCTCACAATAAAGAATAAGTATCCGTTACCAAGGATTGATGATTTATTCGACCAATTGCAAGGGGCAAGTTGGTTTTCTAAAATAGATCTCAGATCAGGGTATCATCAATTAAAGGTGAGAGAACAAGATATTCCGAAGACAGCGTTTCGCACACGTTATGGACACTATGAGTTTCTTGTGATGTCTTTCGGATTAACAAACGCTCCTGCGGCGTTTATGGATTTGATGAATCGGGTATGCAGACCTATGTTAGACCGATCAGTGATTGTGTTTATTGACGATATATTAATATACTCAAGGAGTGAAGGTGATCATGCGTGTCATATCAGGGAAGTTCTTGAAATACTAAGAAGAGAAAAGCTTTATGCTAAGTTCTCTAAATGTGCCTTTTGGCTACGGGAAGTACAATTTTTAGGTCATGTTATTAGTCCAGAAGGCATAACGGTGGACCCAGCTAAAGTAGAAGCAGTAATGAAATGGAATACTCCGAAAACACCAACGGAAGTTCGTAGCTTTCTTGGATTAGCAGGTTATTACAGAAGATTTATTCAGGATTTCTCCAGGATTGCTACACCATTGACAAAATTGACGAGGAAGGAAGTAAAATATGACTGGGGTCCAACTCAGGTTCAAGCTTTTGATGAATTGAAAAAGAGATTAACCGAAGCTCCTATTTTAACACTGCCGGATGGTAATGAAGACATGGTGGTGTACTCAGATGCGTCTTATCTGGGTTTGGGCTGTGTACTTATGCAAAGGGGAAAGGTAATAGCATATGCCTCAAGACAATTGAAAACCCATGAAGCTAATTATCCAACACATGATTTGGAATTGGCTGCTGTGGTATTTGCTTTAAAAATTTGGAGGCATTATTTATATGGAGTGAAATGTACAATCTACACAGATCACAAAAGTTTAAAATACTTCTTTGAACAGAAGGACTTGAATATGAGACAACGAAGATGGCTTGAACTGCTGAAAGATTATGACTGTGAGATTTTGTATCACCCAGGAAAAGCCAATGTGGTGGCTGATGCACTAAGTCGTAAGACAGAACACTCTGCTATACAAGTTAAGTCTTACAGTTTGGTAATAACACCTGACTTTCTGAATGAGCTCAAAGATGCACAGAAGGAAGGACTAAAGGAAGAAAATGTTGGATTCGAAAGAATCTTTGGTCAAGTCAAGAATCTAGAAGAAAATGAATTTGGTATTAAGATTCGATTTGGTCGAATGTGGGTTCCACGAAATGGGGACATCAGGTCAAGGATTCTAGACGAAGCACATAAGTCACGCTACTCTATTCATCCTGGTGCAACGAAAATGTATCAAGACCTTCGAAAGGATTATTGGTGGCCAGGTATGAAGTTTAATGTAATGCAGTATGTAAATAAATGTTTGACATGTGCACAAGTGAAAGCTGAACATCAGAAACCCTATGGTTATGTGCAACCTTTAGAAGTCCCGGAATGGAAATGGGAACACATCATCATGGATTTTATAACTAAGTTGCCTCTTACGACGAAACGTCATGATGCTATTTGGGTGATTGTAGACCGGTTAACGAAAAGTGCTCATTTCTTGCCTATACGGGAGACTTATACGTCGGAGAAACTGTCTGAACTATTTGTGAAAGAAATAATTACGAGACATGGAGTTCCAGTTTCTATAGTGTCAGATCGTGACACGCGATTCGTTTCAAGATTCTGGAAACAGTTTCATGAATCAATGGGCACAAGACTCAATATTAGCACTGCGTATCATCCTCAGACCGATGGACAGTCTGAAAGGACTATCCAAACCTTAGAAGATATGCTCAGAGCTTGTATTATTGATTTTGGTGGTAGTTGGGATGATCATTTACCATTGGTGGAATTCTCGTACAACAATAGCTACCATGCTAGTATTGGAATGCCACCATATGAGGCATTGTATGGACGGCGTTGTAGGACACCGGTATGTTGGGGAGGTGTAGGAGAGAAAGAAGTGGGAAGTAAAGCTGCAGTGTTAGATTTGACAGAAAAGCTTCAATTAGTTAAAGCGCGAATGAAAGCTGCACAAGATCGACAAAAGTCCTATGCCGATAAAAGACGGAGACCAATAGAGTTTGAAGTAGGTGATCAAGTACTGTTAAAAGTTTCACCATGGAAGGGAGTTATTCGATTCAGGAAGAGAGGAAAGTTGAGTCCGAGATTTATTGGACCTTTTCGAATAATGGCACGGGTTGGTAAGGTAGCTTACCGATTAGATCTACCAGATGAACTGAGTGGAATTCATCCGACATTTCACGTTTCACATTTGAGAAAATGTCTAGCGGATGATGTAGCATATGTGCCTTTAAATGATATTGAAGTTGATGAAAGATTGAATTACATAGAAGAACCAGTTGCAATTGTTGATACGAAAGAGAAGCAGTTACGTAACAAGGTGATTAGGCAAGTTAAGGTTCAGTGGAAACACCGAAAAGGATCTGAAGCGACATGGGAGACTGAAGACGAGATGAAACGACTCTACCCACATTTGTTTGAAATGTAACAGGTTTCGAGGACGAAACCTATTGTAAGGAGGGTAGATTTGTAACAACCGAAAATTTAGTAATTTAATAATAAACGTACGAGATTTCGGTTACTGTTGAAACTGTGATGATTGCGTACGAAAAACTCGGCAATTATGATGTAAGCACATTTGGTCGTGCTTGAAATCCACAAGGATTTAGCAACTTTTGTTATTGGGGATTGATAGTATGTGAAAAATGATGAACGTGGGCGAAAACCGTGCGCAAAACGGAGTTCGTATGCTCCCGGAATCGCGAAAACAAGTTAAAACTCAAATGATGACGCTGGGTGACGTGGGGCGCTACGCCTGGCGCCATACGCCCAGTTGGGGCGATGCGCCCCAGACCTAATGTCGGCAAAAAATTTGTTTAAGCGATCAGAACGTCTGGAAAGCCTCAAAACTTCATCCTCTCGACCCCAAGCGACCTCCAGACGTTATTTTCTTCATCTAACACCTCTAATCTTCATATCTGAGGCTCCTGAACATCCAGATCGTCCCAGGAATCATATATACAAGTCCTGATCGATGTTTTAACCGCAGAAATTCGTCAGATCAGGTAACGGTTCGTTTTAACCTTCTAGTTTGATTTTGATTGATTAGATCTTGATTTTGAACGTAATAAGATAGTTAGGATTGTTGATTATTGCCTAGATGATGGCTAGGATTGATTAGAAATGAAGAACACGATGTTCTAACGGTTAAATCCTTGTTTTGAGCCGTTGTAATGCCCGGTTTGCATAAAATCACAACTATGATTATAATGGATTAATCCATTTGATTATGATGATGTAAATGATTAGTTTGGTTAATCTTTGAAATGCAAAGGTTAAATCTGAGTGTTCCAAACTAATCACAATCATTAACATACTTATTGGAACGATTATCTGATGTTTGTGATAACAGTCAGATTAGTATGTTAATCATGGTTATTAAACCTATTCTAAGACTATGTTGTGATATTTCATGATATCTGGGTAATCAATGATAAGGATTTATCATTTCTAAGCCATTAATCTGTTCATGAACTGTTTTAGCATTATAATCAACAACATTAACTATTTGATGACTTTCAAGACAATGTCTTTGACATTGAACGTTCAGAAAGATCTAATCAGTAGGTTAAATCATAAATGAAGTATTAAGTGTAAACGAATGCAGAGTTACACCATTAGTATCAGTTTACGAGGAATCTTGCTACCGTAAGATATCAGGTGAGTTCTTTGTAGCCCTATTTTAAATGTTTTATCATTTTGGGCTGGTATGCATGTTATGAAAGTTATTTTATAAAAATGATTGTATAAGCTGACTGCGGTCAGATAAAAGAGTATTTTAATATAAAGAATGTTTTAAGTCTCGCTGCGGATGAGAAGTAATTGATTTTTTTAAAGTCTCGACCGAGGTCGAGTAGGAAATATGGTTTTGAAGTCCCGGCTGCGGTTGGGCAGAATTTGAGCACTGCGGTGCGGTAAAGTGTTTATGTTTATGATGGTCTAAATGATTTAAACCATGTTATGTATGAATGAAGTATGTAACGAAGTCTTGTACCGGTATGAGCTACCAACTTCGGTTGGTAGTCATAGAGTCCTGTGAAAGAACAGGCATGTCGACTGTGGGTCGTCAGAGTCATAGAGTCCTGTGAAAGAACAGGCCTGTCGACTGTGGGTCGTCAGTGTCATAGAGACTTGTGCTGCACAAGCAGGCTGACTAAAGTCAGCAGTTCAGGCTAAAGTTTTGCACAATATGGTTAATGTATGATGATGAGTAGGTTGTGTATGAGATTATGCTATGATAATATGTATGTTAAAGGTTGTTGACTTCGGTTAACAGCAAAGGCTAAGGTTTTATGTATTGTATGATTGATGTAGCGAGAATATGTATGTAGATGAAATGAATTATGTTCAAGTATGATTGAGATTGTTGACCTCGGTCAACAGTGAACGTTAATGTTATATATGTGCAGTGAGGATTTTATGAAAACTTAATTAGAACTCACCAGCATAAAGCTGACTTGTTTTACATGCATGTCAGGTTAAATGGTAACGAGAGAGATTAGCTGAGGGCTCGTGGCATAGGTTGAAGATTACCCTGGCATAATATGGCATAAACTGGCTATGTATAAAACTATAAAGTGTGGGTTATGTTTAACGTTTGTATAATTTGTGTATTATATTTCATGTAATTACCCGAAGTTCCGCTGCTATGGTAATGTAAATATGTTTTAAAGAATATGGGTTTGATGTTTGCCAACTGAGGGGCTCGGGGCCTCTCAAGTTGGTATCAGAGCCATAGTTTGAGAGATCCGGTCATCCCTAATGACTAGACTTAAACTGAAAATGGGACTGAAGGATAAGAATGCCAGTCAAGGGTAGTTTGATGCCATGAGCTGAATGTTATGTATGAGTTAAGACTTAGGTGTAAGGTTAGAAAGATAGTTAGAGTCATGCACTTTGGGGTGACGTGATGGGAAACGTTTAGAGCCTATGAGTTAGGTAAATGGTTAATAACACCTGATCAACGTCATTAACGATTTACAAAGCTTATTTCGTGCTAAACTAAACCTGTACTGACTCTCCAATTGTTGCATCCTGTAGGTAATTAAATGGCTGGACAAAGGGGTAGACCACGTAAGCAACCACAGGAACCTGAAGAACCACATATCGAGAATGAAGAAACCGTCAATGAAGACGACTACGAGCACAACGAGCAACCGGAAGATGAAAACGAGTTTACTTTAGAGCCTATCATAGCAAAGGCTATTTCTGATGAGGTCTGTAAAGTTTTGGATGATAAGCTACCAGTTTTGGTTACAAAAATACTGAAGGATACTTTGAAAGAAAAGTCTGAAGAAACTAAGGAAAGCACCAAAGAAGAAGAAGTTGTGATCACCGGAACTAAGAACGGTGATTCTACGTCAGAGAAAGGGAAGGGTTGTGATTACAAGGCCTTCAAAGGATGCAATCCACCCTCATTTGATGGTAAGAAGGATGCTGTGGCCACCTGTCATTGGGTTTCGGCTATGGAGGCGGTTATTGCTATCAGTGAATGCCGGGAAGATCAAGCTGTGAAATTTGCAGCTCACTCATTTACTGAAGAAGCTCTACACTGGTGGAACACTGTTAAGCAGTCAAAGACCACTACTGATGTGGAGGGTTTTAAATGGGAGGACTTGAAGGAATTAGTTATAAAACACTTTTGTCCAAAGAATGAAATTGATAAAATCGAGCGGGAATTTCTGACTTTGAAAGCTGGACGTATGAACCATCGGCAATATACGTCAAAATTTAATGAAATGTCAAGACTGGTTCCTCATTTGGTAAACACGGAGGAACGCAGATTGAAGTTATATGTGGAAGGACTACCGCCTAAAGTCCGAACACATGTGAAGGCGCATGCTCCTAGAACTTTTGAATCAGCCGTAGAAATTAGCGGCATTGTCTGGGATGATGTTGTGGAAGCTGAACCGTTAAAGGAGGAACCAAAGCAAAAGTGGGCATCAAAATTTAAAAGAAACAGAAATGAAAAATCAGGACCCCCTATGAAAAGGTTTAGAATGGAAGAAGTTGAAACATGCTTTAAGTGTGGAAGGAAACATGGAGGAGATTGTCGTACGGGGACTACTTTGTGCTACCGTTGTGGAAAGATGGGACATTTCTCTTTTGATTGTCCGAGTAGGCCAAAGTGTTATAATTGTGGTGAACTGGGTCACATTAGCAAAAATTGTCTTAAACCGAAGGCAATAATTAATAAATCCATCAAACCTGAAAGTAGCAAAGGAGGTGAGAAGCAAAAGGCAAAAGCTCGTGCCTTTACTATGACTAAGGATCAGGCAGATAAAGACCCGGATGTGGTGACAGGTACATTCTTGATTAATGATATCCCTGCGTCAGTTCTATTTGATTCTGGTGCAAGTATGAGCTTTGTGGCTATTACTTTTTGTGATAAACTGTGTGCAAATGTTAGAAAGATAGAAAATGCCTTTAACATAGAAACTGCTCTTGGTAAATCTACTAGAGTAACGGAGGCTATTGATGATGATTGTTACATTGATATAGAAGGTCATAGATTCCCTGTTAAGTTGTTTGTGATTACGTTAGGAGGTTTTGATGTAGTTTTGGGTATGGATTGGTTGGCCAAACATGAGGCTAACATTGTCTGTCGACGAAATATGATTTTCTTAACGGCTCTTAATGGGAGTTCAGTAACGGTTTACGGGGATAAAGTGTTTAACGCGCCTAAAGTCATTTCAATGATTAAGGCAAGTGAATTTATGAGGCGAGGGTGTGGGGCTTATCTGGCTTATGTTATTGATAAAGAAATTAAGGTAAAAGAATTGGAAGACGTACCCGTGGTGTGTAACTTTCCTGATGTATTTCCTGAGGATTTGCCAGGACTTCCACCTGATCGGGAAATCGAATTCCAAATTGATGTTGTGCCAGGAGCTCAACCTGTCGCCAAGGCACCGTACCGTCTGGCTCCAACGGAAATGAAAGAATTAATGACCCAACTACAAGACCTTCTAGACAAAGGTTTTATAAGACCGAGTGTGTCACCTTGGGGTGCACCAGTGTTGTTTGTAAAGAAAAAGGATGGAAGTATGAGAATGTGTATTGATTATAGGGAATTGAATAAGCTCACAATAAAGAATAAGTATCCGTTACCAAGGATTGATGATTTATTCGACCAATTGCAAGGGGCAAGTTGGTTTTCTAAAATAGATCTCAGATCAGGGTATCATCAATTAAAGGTGAGAGAACAAGATATTCCGAAGACAGCGTTTCGCACACGTTATGGACACTATGAGTTTCTTGTGATGTCTTTCGGATTAACAAACGCTCCTGCGGCGTTTATGGATTTGATGAATCGGGTATGCAGACCTATGTTAGACCGATCAGTGATTGTGTTTATTGACGATATATTAATATACTCAAGGAGTGAAGGTGATCATGCGTGTCATATCAGGGAAGTTCTTGAAATACTAAGAAGAGAAAAGCTTTATGCTAAGTTCTCTAAATGTGCCTTTTGGCTACGGGAAGTACAATTTTTAGGTCATGTTATTAGTCCAGAAGGCATAACGGTGGACCCAGCTAAAGTAGAAGCAGTAATGAAATGGAATACTCCGAAAACACCAACGGAAGTTCGTAGCTTTCTTGGATTAGCAGGTTATTACAGAAGATTTATTCAGGATTTCTCCAGGATTGCTACACCATTGACAAAATTGACGAGGAAGGAAGTAAAATATGACTGGGGTCCAACTCAGGTTCAAGCTTTTGATGAATTGAAAAAGAGATTAACCGAAGCTCCTATTTTAACACTGCCGGATGGTAATGAAGACATGGTGGTGTACTCAGATGCGTCTTATCTGGGTTTGGGCTGTGTACTTATGCAAAGGGGAAAGGTAATAGCATATGCCTCAAGACAATTGAAAACCCATGAAGCTAATTATCCAACACATGATTTGGAATTGGCTGCTGTGGTATTTGCTTTAAAAATTTGGAGGCATTATTTATATGGAGTGAAATGTACAATCTACACAGATCACAAAAGTTTAAAATACTTCTTTGAACAGAAGGACTTGAATATGAGACAATGAAGATGGCTTGAACTGCTGAAAGATTATGACTGTGAGATTTTGTATCACCCAGGAAAAGCCAATGTGGTGGCTGATGCACTAAGTCGTAAGACAGAACACTCTGCTATACAAGTTAAGTCTTACAGTTTGGTAATAACACCTGACTTTCTGAATGAGCTCAAAGATGCACAGAAGGAAGGACTAAAGGAAGAAAATGTTGGATTCGAAAGAATCTTTGGTCAAGTCAAGAATCTAGAAGAAAATGAATTTGGTATTAAGATTCGATTTGGTCGAATGTGGGTTCCACGAAATGGGGACATCAGGTCAAGGATTCTAGACGAAGCACATAAGTCACGCTACTCTATTCATCCTGGTGCAACGAAAATGTATCAAGACCTTCGAAAGGATTATTGGTGGCCAGGTATGAAGTTTAATGTAATGCAGTATGTAAATAAATGTTTGACATGTGCACAAGTGAAAGCTGAACATCAGAAACCCTATGGTTATGTGCAACCTTTAGAAGTCCCGGAATGGAAATGGGAACACATCATCATGGATTTTATAACTAAGTTGCCTCTTACGACGAAATGTCATGATGCTATTTGGGTGATTGTAGACCGGTTAACGAAAAGTGCTCATTTCTTGCCTATACGGGAGACTTATACGTCGGAGAAACTGTCTGAACTATTTGTGAAAGAAATAATTACGAGACATGGAGTTCCAGTTTCTATAGTGTCAGATCGTGACACGCGATTCGTTTCAAGATTCTGGAAACAGTTTCATGAATCAATGGGCACAAGACTCAATATTAGCACTGCGTATCATCCTCAGACGGATGGACAGTCTGAAAGGACTATCCAAACCTTAGAAGATATGCTCAGAGCTTGTATTATTGATTTTGGTGGTAGTTGGGATGATCATTTACCATTGGTGGAATTCTCGTACAACAATAGCTACCATGCTAGTATTGGAATGCCACCATATGAGGCATTGTATGGACGGCGTTGTAGGACACCGGTATGTTGGGGAGGTGTAGGAGAGAAAGAAGTGGGAAGTAAAGCTGCAGTGTTAGATTTGACAGAAAAGCTTCAATTAGTTAAAGCGCGAATGAAAGCTGCACAAGATCGACAAAAGTCCTATGCCGATAAAAGACGGAGACCAATAGAGTTTGAAGTAGGTGATCAAGTACTGTTAAAAGTTTCACCATGGAAGGGAGTTATTCGATTCAGGAAGAGAGGAAAGTTGAGTCCGAGATTTATTGGACCTTTTCGAATAATGGCACGGGTTGGTAAGGTAGCTTACCGATTAGATCTACCAGATGAACTGAGTGGAATTCATCCGACATTTCACGTTTCACATTTGAGAAAATGTCTAGCGGATGATGTAGCATATGTGCCTTTAAATGATATTGAAGTTGATGAAAGATTGAATTACATAGAAGAACCAGTTGCAATTGTTGATACGAAAGAGAAGCAGTTACGTAACAAGGTGATTAGGCAAGTTAAGGTTCAGTGGAAACACCGAAAAGGATCTGAAGCGACATGGGAGACTGAAGACGAGATGAAACGACTCTACCCACATTTGTTTGAAATGTAACAGGTTTCGAGGACGAAACCTATTGTAAGGAGGGTAGATTTGTAACAACCGAAAATTTAGTAATTTAATAATAAACGTACGAGATTTCGGTTACTGTTGAAACTGTGATGATTGCGTACGAAAAACTCGGCAATTATGATGTAAGCACATTTGGTCGTGCTTGAAATCCACAAGGATTTAGCAACTTTTGTTATTGGGGATTGATAGTATGTGAAAAATGATGAACGTGGGCGAAAACCGTGCGCAAAACGGAGTTCGTATGCTCCCGGAATCGCGAAAACAAGTTAAAACTCAAATGATGACGCTGGGTGACGTGGGGCGCTACGCCTGGCGCCATACGCCCAGTTGGGGCGATGCGCCCCAGACCTAATGTCGGCAAAAAATTTGTTTAAGCGATCAGAACGTCTGGAAAGCCTCAAAACTTCATCCTCTCGACCCCAAGCGACCTCCAGACGTTATTTTCTTCATCTAACACCTCTAATCTTCATATCTGAGGCTCCTGAACATCCAGATCGTCCCAGGAATCATATATACAAGTCCTGATCGATGTTTTAACCGCAGAAATTCGTCAGATCAGGTAACGGTTCGTTTTAACCTTCTAGTTTGATTTTGATTGATTAGATCTTGATTTTGAACGTAATAAGATAGTTAGGATTGTTGATTATTGCCTAGATGATGGCTAGGATTGATTAGAAATGAAGAACACGATGTTCTAACGGTTAAATCCTTGTTTTGAGCCGTTGTAATGCCCGGTTTGCATAAAATCACAACTATGATTATAATGGATTAATCCATTTGATTATGATGATGTAAATGATTAGTTTGGTTAATCTTTGAAATGCAAAGGTTAAATCTGAGTGTTCCAAACTAATCACAATCATTAACATACTTATTGGAACGATTATCTGATGTTTGTGATAACAGTCAGATTAGTATGTTAATCATGGTTATTAAACCTATTCTAAGACTATGTTGTGATATTTCATGATATCTGGGTAATCAATGATAAGGATTTATCATTTCTAAGCCATTAATCTGTTCATGAACTGTTTTAGCATTATAATCAACAACATTAACTATTTGATGACTTTCAAGACAATGTCTTTGACATTGAACGTTCAGAAAGATCTAATCAGTAGGTTAAATCATAAATGAAGTATTAAGTGTAAACGAATGCAGAGTTACACCATTAGTATCAGTTTACGAGGAATCTTGCTACCGTAAGATATCAGGTGAGTTCTTTGTAGCCCTATTTTAAATGTTTTATCATTTTGGGCTGGTATGCATGTTATGAAAGTTATTTTATAAAAATGATTGTATAAGCTGACTGCGGTCAGATAAAAGAGTATTTTAATATAAAGAATGTTTTAAGTCTCGCTGCGGATGAGAAGTAATTGATTTTTTTAAAGTCTCGACCGAGGTCGAGTAGGAAATATGGTTTTGAAGTCCCGGCTGCGGTTGGGCAGAATTTGAGCACTGCGGTGCGGTAAAGTGTTTATGTTTATGATGGTCTAAATGATTTAAACCATGTTATGTATGAATGAAGTATGTAACGAAGTCTTGTACCGGTATGAGCTACCAACTTCGGTTGGTAGTCATAGAGTCCTGTGAAAGAACAGGCATGTCGACTGTGGGTCGTCAGAGTCATAGAGTCCTGTGAAAGAACAGGCCTGTCGACTGTGGGTCGTCAGTGTCATAGAGACTTGTGCTGCACAAGCAGGCTGACTAAAGTCAGCAGTTCAGGCTAAAGTTTTGCACAATATGGTTAATGTATGATGATGAGTAGGTTGTGTATGAGATTATGCTATGATAATATGTATGTTAAAGGTTGTTGACTTCGGTTAACAGCAAAGGCTAAGGTTTTATGTATTGTATGATTGATGTAGCGAGAATATGTATGTAGATGAAATGAATTATGTTCAAGTATGATTGAGATTGTTGACCTCGGTCAACAGTGAACGTTAATGTTATATATGTGCAGTGAGGATTTTATGAAAACTTAATTAGAACTCACCAGCATAAAGCTGACTTGTTTTACATGCATGTCAGGTTAAATGGTAACGAGAGAGATTAGCTGAGGGCTCGTGGCATAGGTTGAAGATTACCCTGGCATAATATGGCATAAACTGGCTATGTATAAAACTATAAAGTGTGGGTTATGTTTAACGTTTGTATAATTTGTGTATTATATTTCATGTAATTACCCGAAGTTCCGCTGCTATGGTAATGTAAATATGTTTTAAAGAATATGGGTTTGATGTTTGCCAACTGAGGGGCTCGGGGCCTCTCAGTTATCGTAGACCGACTCACAAAATCAGCACACTTCCTGCCGATTAAGGAAACAGATAAGTTGGAAAAGTTAACCCAAATCTATTTGAAGGAGATCGTATCCAGACACGGAGTCCCAATCTCTATAATACCTGACTGATACAGCCGTTTCACAGCACATTTTTTTTTTTTTTGAAGTCCTTACACAAGGCACTGGGGACGAGGTTGGATATGAGCACAGCCTATCACCCGCAAACCGATGGTCAGAGTGAAAGAACCATCCAGACCCTAGAGGACATGCTTCGGGCATGCGTGATCGACTTCGGTAACAGTTGGGAGACACATCTGCCCTTGGTGGAGTTCCCATATAACAACAGCTATCACACCAGTATTGGAACTGCACCACTTGAGGCACTTTACGGACACAAGTGTAGGTCGCCACTCTGTTGGGCGGAAGTTGGTGAAAGCCAACTGACCGGACCCGAACTCGTGCACGAAACAAATGAAAAGATTGTGCAGATACGTAACAGAATGGCAGCAGCTCGAGATCGACAGAAGAGCTATGCCGATAAGAGACGCAAACCCTTGGAATTCCAGGTGGGAGACCATATACTTCTCAAAGTCTCGCCCTGGAAAGGGGTGATCCGGTTCGGAAAGCGGGGAAAGCTAAACCCTCGCTATATTGGACCTTTCGAGATCACTAAACGGATAGGCCCGGTGGCCTACGAACTACAGCTACCACAGGAACTGAGTAGCGTACACAACGTGTTTCACGTTTCATACCTTAAGAAGTGTTTGTCAGACTAAACTCTCGCAATTTCTCTAGAGGAAATTCAGATCGATGAACAACTACACTTCACAGAGGAACCGGTATAAATTATGGACCGGGAACTCAAAAAGTTGAAACATAGTAAGATACCTATTATAAAAGTTCGATGGAACTCACGGCGAGGACCAGAATACACCTAGGAACGGGAGGGTCAGATGAAAAAGAAATACCCTCCTCTATTCGCCGAACAAACCAACACCGGCACATGAACTGAATTTCTGGACGAAATTCCCAATAACTAGGGGATGATGTGACACCTCGTAAATTCCAGGTCAGCAACTCTATTATCTTTAATAATAATGTTTATTATTATTTCATACGTGGCACTAGAATAAATGCAACTAGTGTGACACGTGGCACAACAGTTAGAATACATCGATAATTCGAGGAATTATCGCACAACACTCGCACGTGTCTTGAATGACGAACGTTGGTGAACGAATCAAACCACAGCACAATAACACTGCACTTAGGTTCGGGTGAACCTAATTTAGTTAGAACAATGCTTATGTGTCGAGAAACGATGATCGTATTCGAGAAATACGAGAAATTTGCTTCAAACCAATGAAACTGGGCTTATTGGGCTCAACCGAAATCCATCGCGGTACGCGATGGGCATCCCATTGGGCCTTCGCGGTACGCGAAGCCTGGGCGGGAGAATTTGAATTCTCCGAAATCAATCGCGGTACGCGACGACCGATCATCTCCCACCATCGCGGTACGCGGCGTGTTTCGGGAACCGAATGATTATTTTAATCATCGCGGTACGCGATGATGCTTTTTGGGCGGTGTCGCGGTACGCGACGAGTCTAGTTGCGCAGAATCTTATTTAACCAAGACTTAATCATTTCTGTCGAACCTATATCCATTTCCTCGAGTCCAGAAGCTCCATTGGCGATTGTTACCTCTGTGAAACACCATTGAAGGCCTGGAGAACTCCTCAAACATCCTTGGTGGTCAATCTCGAAGATTTGAAGGAAGCCAAGGGAAGCACCACACCACCATCACACTACATATCGATTGTGAAGATTCGTAGCAGGTTCCAGGAGCCACAACTCTCAATCTCAGATCCTATTTGCTGTTTAGAAGACATTTGAGGTAGTTTTAGCAATCATCTTGCACCAATCTTGCACCTACACCCACATGCATTGTGAATCACACACATGCAACACCATTACTCACCACTATCACGAAATATTGATGTCTTAGATCTGTTTTTGATGATGTTATTTGCTGAATTGATGATCTAGCTATGATCTATGATGATATTGATAAGATTAGATGGTTATTTATTGATTTTATCACAAAATGAGTATTTCTAAAGACATGCATGTATGATCCATGATGATCTATATAGTCTTTGATATTGAGATGTTGCTAGATATGATATTTGCGATGTTCTATAAAGTTGGAATGGCTATCTATGTCAAGATTTGATCATTTGGGGATTGTTACTAATTTTAGTAACTTTAATGTTACAAAATGTGTGTTCTTGATGAAATGACCACATTCGCATGTGTAGATCTATAAGTTATGCTTAAAAATGATGTTTAGAAGTTAAATGGTGATTATTTGATATGTTGGAATGATTAGAATTGCGAAAGATATGATATTTAGGAATGTTACTAAATATAGTAACTTTTTGTTATGAAGTTGCTAGAAATGATGAATTTGTTAAGGATTGTATGTTTGATATGCTTAGTTGAAGTGGTTACAATGATAATATGTGATTTTACAATTTAGTTGAATGAGATGTGTGCATTTGTCTAGAGTTACTATAAATAGTAACTTTACTTTACAAAGTCGGGAATAGGGGCATGCTAGTTATGATTGGATGACTAATTATGACTAAAATGGTGATGTTTGATAATATTAGTTGTTAAACTTGGTGAGATATGCTTATTTGTGCAAGCTTCCTAATTATAGAAACTTTTACGCGTAAACTATGCTAAACCGGCTATGTGTAACTATGTGCTATGTGATAACATGCTCATTTAGGATAAACATGCATGTTAGGATAATCGGAATATGATCTTATGCATAACTTGCCAAATATGGAAACTTTCCTAAAATAAGAAACTTACTATAAATAGTAAGTTTCCTCATAGGAACGATTTTGGTATCCGTACACTTCACACGACACTAAATCGCACATAACACAAGCACTTGATCCAAAACCGTCACCAACGGGTCGTTAGGTCAAACACGATCGATACGGTCAACACGGTCAACTCGACCCACATAACCACTTAGTGTCGTTGAACACTAACACGGTCCGGAGAGACCCACATACGCAAACACAAACTCATAACACCTACATGATATAGGTGATTACTAGCCGGCGAGCTACACTACGCTATTGAGCAAACGCATTATACAAACTCAGGTGAGTTTACGGCCCCACTTTTACATATAACTGTTTTACTTAACTTTGGGGTGAGAATATTATGCAACTGTTTTAGATATATGACTGGTATGTTGTGAAAACCATTTTCGAGTGTAACTTTATCGCTTAAAGTCCTCACTTATCCTTACCGTTAGTTGTGTATCAAACGAGTCGTAATTACGTAGTACTACTGGGTTTGACTAACCCCACTCGGCACCAATGTTGACTGGAGGTCATAACGAGTGTAATTTCGATGGGAATGCGGGTTCAGCGATGACCTGCGGAGGCAACGGGAACAGTCTAGTTTTGGTAAGATGACATGACACACTCCACGGATCGTAGAATCCAACAAAACACTTTAACATACCCAGTATATATGACTGTTTTACTACTTTCAAATACTTAAACCTGTGAACTCACCAACTTTATAGTTGACACTTTTCGCATGTATTCTCAGGTAACTAATGGAGCACACGCTAGGATGCGCACAAGGAAGCCTTAAGGAGTCTGGCTTGCATATAGACTCGTGTCCTAGGCATTGTGTGCATTGAAAATGTTTTAAAACAATTTAAACTTTTGTAGTGTTGGTTAAACAATTTACTATTCCGCTGCAACATTGTTTACTTATGAATCCGCTGCTTTTGATGTTAAACACATTTTCCGCTGCATATTAAATGAAAACTTGTATTGTTTTACAATCTGTGTGAATGTGTATCTCATATAGAGTCGTTCTATATGACCATAAGCTGTGATCCTGGCCACGTCACACCCACGTGGACTGACACCACAAGTGGGAATTTGGGGGTGTGACAATGTATGTGTTAGCCATAAACTTTGGCCAACACTTAAGGTCTTCGGTCTCTGTTGACCCATCTCTAATTGTTATTGATTCTTGTAATCCATAGACTTTCTTTGATTTATTCTTGTCTTTCAAACTTGTATCAAAGCCCATTTGTAGTTTCATGAAGTCATATTATAAGTTACATGACCTTGTTGCAAAAATTGTCGTTTTGGTAGTAATCCCTTAGTTATCATACTTGTTAGTGTTGTGTTAAAGAGCTACAATAGTTCTTTAGTCATGTGGGCCAACAATTTAGGTTGGGCCAATGATATTAAGTGTAGAATCATGAAGGCCTTGCCAAAAGTTACAAAAACAATTGTTCAAGTGGCCTTTTGGGCCTTGTTTTGGGCCTCCAAGGAATCTATTGGGCCCAAGGTGGGCCTTGGCTATATTTGTTGGGCCTAGAGTCATACAAGGCTGTTGGAATTGAAATTGGGCCAGAAATGGGTTGTTGACCAAGTGAATGACAAAATGGCTCCAAAAGGGAGGACAAGGGCCTCAAAATGGCCTTAAATCAATTTCTGTGGGCCTCGGTTAGATTTTGATGGGCCCCATGGATTTTGTCTCGGGCCTTTGCTAAAAGAGTTCATGGGCCAAGTTGGGCCTGGATTAGAATGGCTGAAAACATTGTGGACCTTGAATTTGGGCTTTTGGCCAAAATGGTGGCCTTGGGCCAAAGGCAGTGGGCCTTGAGCCCTAAACCATGGGCTTTGGGCTGTTCACTTCCTGTTGGACCTTTCTAAAGTCAATGGATCAATTTTAGATGTGTTGGGCCTAGGATATGGGTTGTTGGCCTGTTGAGCCACAAGTTGGCCAAATACCCCAATGGTTCAAGTCAATTGGCCTAGGTCATTCTAAGTGGTTATTGGGCCTCTATATGGACCAAACTGATAGGCTAATTGGATTTGAAGGTGATTGGGCCTCAGGGTGTTATTGGGCCAGCTGATTAACATATGGGTCCATTAGGCGACAATGGTCCACTTCACTTAGTCTCTTGGGTCAACCTAAAACCATTGGGCCGAAACAGTGACTGTGGGCCCAAAACATGTTGTTGGGCTGCCTCACTTGTACCAAAGGCTGAACAAAAGTGTTGGGCCACGGTTGGGCCTAGGGAACTTGTCTGTTGGGTTATTGATTTCGGCCAGGAGTGGGCCGAGTGGGCTGCATGACTGACGAATGGAATAGGGTGGCCAGCGAATGGGATGACCGGCGTATGAGGGTGGCGAATGAAAGATGCATGGCTCGAATGTGGCCATGTCGAATGAGAGGTGGCTGTGAGTATAACCGGGCGAATAGGTAACCGGCGAAAGAGAGTCATTCGGCGGTTCAAAGCCATTCGCGGCCTGTGGGTCGGTTCTTGGTCGAATAGGTTGTCATTCAGAGGTTCTAACCGGCGTATCAGAGGGGCTGTCGAATGGAGGTAGCCACCGAAAGAGAGATGGTCGAAGGAAGCCATTCGGCCTAGGCCTCATTCGGCGGCCTGATGGAATTTGCTTCGACTGAGGGTTCGAACCAGTGGTAGTGAGGCTAGGTACTGATGTTCCATGGTAGTGACAAGCAAGGGTTGGTGTTTGAAGGTTATGAGGTCGGTGGGGTGGTGTAAAAACCAGTTTGGGTTCAAGAGTAAAACAAAGGGGTGAAAACCCTAAAACTCGTGAACTTTGACCACGATTTTACCTTAGTTCTGATGGATATCAGCTCAGATCCTTTGTACTTTCGTGTAGAGCACAATGAGAGCTTCAAGTAGGTTCAAGAATGGGGTGATTTGGTGAAGAAATGAGAGAGATATGGAGGTTTGAAGGTTTTGAAAACCCTAAAAATGGTGTGGCCGGAAATTTGAGCTAGAGAGAGGTTGGGGAAGAGAAGAATGAAGGAAAACCCTCATTCTAGGGTTTTTATACCCCGGGTGGTATCCGGGTTCGTTTTGGTTGCTCGGTTCGTAAGTTCGTCGCGTAACCGGATTTTTACGCGAAATTTAAATATTTTAAGTAAAGGAATTTAATTTAATTATTTTGATGAGTTTCAAAATTGTAAAATGTTATTTATTTAATTTTATTAAATTATTTTCGTTCGTGACTTGTTTTCGTTGTCGTTTCGTCAGATCGCGTAACCTTTGCGCGTAATTCGTTCGAATCGTCACCCGAACGAATACGACGATGGTTTTGCTTTCTGCCTTTTGTTTTCTACTTTTCAGTCATTATTTTAGAATTCTAAACTCACAGATATGTTTGTGTGAATCGTCATTCACGCAAACACACGGTCAGTTCGTCATTCTGAAATAACACTGCGTTATGTTTTAATTGTGTTTCCTCACTGTCGGACTCAACTATACATCACGATTTCACATTGTTTTTGTACTGACTTGTCGGTCATCTGATTCCTGTCATCTGTGGACATCAGATCGCAATCGATATGTTTCTGAATATCGTTTGAATACTGTTGTTTCTCATGATTTGTTGTGTTAACTGTAATTAAGTTTTCACTTAATAAACACAACTAATGTTTCAAATGTACGTTGTACTTAATGTATTTAAGTTTATACAAAAATACGTACAACGATTCCTTGTATTTAGGATTCTGTTAATACAAGTACTGTTTAAACTCACGTATGTACACATAGTATAAGGTGAAAGTACACATACCGTACGGACTTGCCGGACGATCTGGCACTTGCTGTTACAGTCTCCCCTTGTTAAAGAAATTTCGTCCCGAAATTTAAGAATCAAAGTCGGGCTTCAATTCTCGAACAGATGGGGATACTTTGCTTTCATGTTGTCCTCGCGTTCCCAGGTAAACTCTGGTCCACGCTTGGAGTTCCATCGAACCTTTACAATAGGGATACGGCTTCGTTTCAGTCTCTTGACTTCACGTTCCATAATCTCTACAGGTTCTTCAATGAAATGTAATTGCTCGTCAATTTGTATCTCTTCCAACGGTATGATCAATGTTTCGTCTGCTAGACACCTCTTGAGATTTGATACATGAAATACATCGTGTACTCCGCTGAGTTCATCAGGGAGTCTAAGTCTGTATGCCACTGGACCTATGCGTTGAGTAATCTCAAACGGTCCGACATACCGAGGTGCTAGTTTGCCTTTAGCCCCAAATCGAACTACGCCTTTCCATGGGGACACTTTCAGCATAACTCGGTCACCCACATCGAATTCCAAAGGCTTGCGTCGTTTGTCTGCGTAACTCTTTTGGCGGCTACGTGTTGCTTGTAATCTCTGTTGTATCTGGGCTATCTTATCAGTAGTTTCCAGAATAAGTTCAGGCCCAGTTATTCTGTTGTCTCCCACTTCGGTCCAACAAATTGGAGACCAACATTTTCTACCATAAAGTGCTTCAAAAGGAGCACATCCAATGCTGCTGTGGTAGCTATTGTTGTAGGAGAACTCAATGAGTGGTAAATGTGTGTCCCAACTTCCACCGAAGTCTAGGATGCATGTTCTCAACATATCCTCTAGGGTTTGAATGGTGCGCTCGCTTTGTCCATCCGTTTGTGGATGATAAGCAGTGCTCAAGTTAACACTTGTCCCTAAGGATTGTTGCAGTGATTGCCAGAATCGCGAAGTGAATCGACTGTCCCGGTCTGAGATAATAGACAATGGCACACCATGCCTTACTACTATCTCGTCGATGTATAATCTTGCAAGTTTCTCCATCTTGTACGTTTCTCTGATCGGCAAAAAGTGTGCGGACTTGGTCAATCTATCAATGATGACCCAAATCGAATCATGTCCGCTGGAAGTGCGGGGTAGCTTGGTAATAAAATCCATAGCTATTTGTTCCCACTTCCATTGTGGTATTTCTGGTTGTTCCAGCAAACCCGAAGGTTTCTGGCGTTCAGCTTTGACCTTGGCACATGTGAGACATTTGCCAACATAAATGGCAATGTCTTTCTTCATGCCCGGCCACCAATAAAATGACCTAAGATCCTGATACATCTTATCGGCACCGGGATGAACTGAATAACGTGTCTTGTGTGCCTCGTCAAGTATGAGTGTTCGAAGTTCATCTACTGCTGGAATCCAGACTCGATCCAGATAGTAAATAACTCCGTCTTGTCTTGTCTCAAAATGTTTCTCGGCTCCACAGTCGAGCTCACGTTTCAAATTGTCTCTTGCCACTGCTTCTTGTTGTGCTTGTAAAATATGATCTCTCAAACTTGTTTGCACTGTCATTCCCATGGCGCGAACGCGTAAGGGTTTGACTCTTTCCTTCCGACTCAAAGCATCTGCAACAACATTTGCTTTGCCCGGATGGTATTTGATCACACAATCGTAATTGTTCAGGAGCTCAACCCAACGTCTCTGTCTCATGTTAAGCTCCTTCTGATCAAATATATGCTGTAAACTCTTGTGATCTGTGAAGATAGTGCATTTGGTACCATAAAGGTAGTGTCTCCAAATCTTTAAAGCAAAGACAACAGCTCCCAGTTCAAGATCATGTGTCGTGTAATTCTTCTCATGTATCTTCAGCTGTCGTGAGGCATAAGCAATGACCTTGTCTCGCTACATTAAAACACATCCAAGCCCTTGATGGGAAGCATCACAATAAACCACAAAGTCATCACTGCCTTCTGGGAGTGTTAAAATTGGAGCATTGCACAATCTTTGTTTTAGTGTCTGGAATGCCTCTTCTTGTTTGTGAGTCCACACAAAAGGTTCAGACTTCTGTGTGAGTTTGGTGAGGGGCAAGGCTATCTTAGAGAAATTCGAAATGAATCTCCTGTAATAACCTGCCAATCCCAAGAATGATCGGATCTCTGTCGGTGTTGTAGGCACATCCCAGTTCTTGATTGCTTCTATCTTGGCAGGATCCACATGAATACCATTACTGTTAATCACGTGACCCAAAAACTGAATTTCTCTTAACCAACATTCACACTTAGAGAATTTGGCATAGAGTTGTTCTTCTTTCAGAAGCTCCAAAACTGTCCTGAGGTGTTGTTCATGTTCTTTCTCGTTCTTTGAATAAATCAGTATATCGTCGATGAAGACGATCACAAACTGATCTAAATATGGCTTGCACACCCGGTTCATCAAGTCCATGAACACAGCCGGTGCGTTCGTCAATCCAAATGGCATCACCATGAATTCGTAATGACCATATCGAGTACGAAAAGCCGTCTTGGGTATGTCTTCCTCTTGAATCCGGAGCTGATGATAACCTGATCTCAGGTCTATCTTGGAAAAGTACTGTGCTCCCTGTAACTGATCGAACAAATCATCAATCCTCGGCAACGGGTACCGATTCTTGATGGTGAGTTTGTTGAGTTCTCGATAATCTATGCACATTCTGAAAGTTCCATCCTTCTTCTTGACAAAAAGAACCGGAGCTCCCCACGGGGAAAAGCTCGGTCGGATGAATCCTTTATCGAGAAGTTCCTGCAACTGATTGGACAACTCTTGCATCTCCGATGGTGCGAGTCTGTAAGGAGACTTAGCTACAGGAGTTGCTCCCGGAATCAAATCAATTCGGAACTGTACTGATCTCTCAGGTGGCAGTCCCGGTAAGTCGTCCGGAAATACTTTTGCAAAATCTCTAACAACTGGCACATCTTGAATCTTGATTGTCTTCTTGTCTTTCTGAATCACATGAGCTAAAAATGCAACACATTGTTTCCGTAAACACTTGCGAGCTTTCATGCACGAGATTATCTTGACACTGCGTTTCGCTTGATCTCCACGAATCTCCAAGACTTCATTGTTCTCCATAGGAATACGTAATAGTTTATCGGAACAGATGAACTCAACTCGATTAAGAGATAGCCAATCCATTCCGATGATAACATCGAAACTGCCCAACTCCATCGGTATTAAATCGATGGAAAATGTATGATCACCAAGTGTTAATGGGCAATTCCTAAATACTGTGTCAACTGTAATCTGTTTGCCATTAGCTATCTCAATAGTATAAGGGGAGTCTAATGATTCCTCAACATGATTAAGATGGCTAGCAAAATCGGATGAGATAAAACTCTGATCCACACCAGTATCAAATAATATAGAGGCATAGAAATCAGATAGAAGATATGTACCCGTAATGACGTTCGGGTCTTGTCTAGCTGCAGCAGCTCCTATCTGGAAAGCTCGGCCTCTCGGTGCTTGAGCCATTTGTTGATTTCTCTTGGGACAATCCCGAGAGAAGTGACCAGGTTCGCCACAGTTGTAGCAAGACCTGTGATCAGCAGCTGCAGTGGTCGCTGCATTGTTGTTTCTGTTTTGAGTCTTCTGACTCCTGCAGTAGTTTGCGGTGTGACCAAATCTCCCACAGTTGGTGCAGTGTCTGCACGGGACATTTGGTAGATGATGGAACTGACACGAGTTGCACAAAGGTGCTGTGCCAGTGTATGGCCTCTTGACTTGCAGTGGTGGTGGTTGATTGAGCATTGGGGCTTGAGTGGTGGCAGCAAAGTTCCTTGCTACCTTTTGTTTCTTTGCCGGTCTCTTATCCGGCTTCCTTGAAGTTCCAGCCTTGACTGAGCCAGCTTCTTTCTTGAGTGCCCCAGTGGCAACCATCATGTCAGTCAAAGAAGCTGACAAAGTAACAGCTAGCTCCATAGTCTTAGGATGAGCAGATATCACATGCCCTCGAATACAGGGCGGCAGTCCACCAACATATCGCTCTATCCTTTTCTCCAGTGTTGGCACCACGTCAGGTGCCAAGGTAGCAAGCTCATGAAATCTCGTGGTGTAAGCCAGATGCCCACCACCAATCATCTCCAGGTTGAGCAATTCAGTCTCAACCTTCTTCAGTTCATTCCTCGGGCAAAACTCTGCCCTCTGTAGTGCCTTGAAATCATCCCAAGGCATAGCCAGAGCAGCATCCCTGCCCCTCGTTTGAACTTGAGCGTTCCACCAAGTTAACGCCCGTTTGTTGAATGAACCGGCGGCATATCTCACCCTATGCTGATCAGGACAGCCACTGATGTCGAGGGTAGTTTCCATCTTCTCAATCCACTGAATTAAGCCGACAGCACCCTCACTGCCACTGAAACTCGGTGTCATGCATCCTACAAAGTTCTTGTAGGAGTAGTCCTGTTGTTGTCGGGTGTTGCCGCTGCCTTCTCCAGATGAGTTGGCGACATTGTTGCTGTTGTTAGTGTTGATGCGGTTCATCATCTCGGGAATAACATCCCTCAGTTGGCTGGTCAGCAAAGTAGCCAGTGCAACGGTAGCAGGATCCAGCACTTGAGTATTGTTTGAGCCCGGTGGTGGCAAGTGTGGAGGAGGAGGAGGTGGAGGTTGTGTCGGGGAGTCAGATGGTGACGGTGTCGATGAATGCGGAGCGGAACCTTGAGTCAACGGTAATAAAGCTGGTGGTCTTCTCGGCGGCATTCTGATCATAACCGAAAAGAAATCGGTTAGTGCAGTGATCAGAAGCAGAAGACATATGCAAATAGAATCCTATATCATAAGAACTCTACATGAGGGTCCCTAGGTTATAGTCTAGGCCAAACCGTTCAAGTAATATGACCTATATTTATCTATAACCATGGCTCTGATACCAATCTGTCACACCCCAGGCCGGCGGGAACGGATCGTGTTTTCCCGTCGGGCGGAAAGTTCCCGGGGCGCGATATCATTGTGTTGATAATCAAATGATCAGATTGTTTACATAGCACATGAGATATAAATGAGAAATGCTAATCATGACATGAAATAGAATTACAAAGTTAAATTACATTGTACATCATAATTTAACTAAGTAAATCTAATCAAAAGAATCAATGAGTTTATATCTTGATCTGTACAAGATATACAAAAGTGATTCAAAGTTTTGTCATATCAAAATGTATGCAATCAAAAGAAAGCTAGGTCTTCTATGAGCCCACTAGCTTAACACTTGCATATAGTATCTACACCTATTCGTCACCTGAGAAAACATGTAATTTAAACAAAGTCAACACTAGGTTGGTGAGTTCATAAGTAAGTAAATTGAAAACCATTGAACTGATCATGCACACATTCACAATGTTATATCTGTTGCTTGTATACTTGTTTCACCTGTTCCACCCAATGGCCTCTCCTTAGTTATATGTACAAGTAGTATATCACCTAACTGAGTATGCTTATATATAGGGAATCACGAAAGGGTCAAGCCCAGACGCTATCCCACCACATACTCACCCAAGTTCCACACCACTTGCGATACAACTAAAGATATCCATTTCCTAACTATCTGAATTGCCCGTTGTGTAATCATATGTAGAATAATAATATAGTAAGAGGGGTTTAGTTATCGAACCGAAGTATTGATATACCCTCGTTGAATTAAGGAATTTAGATTATTTAAATCTGATCCTTATATTATTCTATTACTTGTGAGGTTAACTTTTATGTTACACTTTTAATTTAATTAAAAGTATTAGTTAACTGTTCATCATATGTCTCCAAATGTAGCGTATAGAATCCGATTGGAATCCATTTTAAATCCTCACGTAATCAGATTAAAATGCATTCCATTCTCTCCTATCCCGCCGTGTGATCCCAAAGTTTCCGTGTGGGATTGTCTCATGTGATTAACAAAGTCGAATAAGAACTTGTCTTATTACGTTATGATAATCGGGTGTAAATGACAAGAATCCCATGAAGTTACGTTATCATGATCGTCATTTACTGAATCCATGCGTTCCCAAAGTATCCGTGTGGGAATGTTCTCGTGTGTTTAACAAAGTCGAATAAGAACTTGTCTTATTACGTTATGTTAAATATGTGTAAATGACAAGAATCCCATGAAGTTACGTTATCATGATCGTCATTTACTATAAATGATAAGAATCGTCATTTACTGAATCCATGTGTTTCCCAAAGTATCCATGAGGGAATGTCTCGTGTGTTTAACAAAGTCGAATAAGAACTTGTATTATTACGTTATGTTAAATATGTGTAAATGACAAGAATCCCATGAAGGTACGTTATCATGACCGTCATTTACTGTAAATGATAAGAATCGTCATTTACTGCATCCATGTATTCCCAAAGTATCCATGAGGGAATATTCTTGTTTTACAGTTAAGTGTAGATTGTTTAAGTATTTGATTGTGTAGAAATAACTAAGTGTTATAAGTTTAATCTTATAACTAAGTTATTATATTGTGTTGATGATTAAGAATCATCTTATCATAATCATATGAGTTTCCCTGTTATCTCATAATCATACAAGCATGCATACAATGATAACGATAATAAACAATTTAATATTATCAAATCAAAGTATAAATAACATGTTAAGCAAACTTTTAAATAAATAAAAGTAAACATGTTTCTCAGCCCCGAGAGTTAAAATCAGTTAAGATTAAAGTAAAAGGGGCATATGAACTCACCTTGTAGTTGTTGTGTTTGACTTAGCTTAAACAAGAATGTACGCGCTCTCGATTGTACTTGAGTGTATTTTCACGATCCTGTATTGATTTCACGATGTTCATAACTTATTAGTATGAATTATAGGGATTTTATGTGTATGTATGTGTTAGCCATAAACTTTGGCCAACACTTAAGGTCTTCGGTCTCTGTTGACCCATCTCTAATTGTTATTGATTCTTGTAATACATAGACTTTCTTTGATTTATTCTTGTCTTTCAAACTTGTATCAAAGCCCATTTGTAGTTTCATGAAGTCATATTATAAGTTACATGACCTTGTTGCAAAAATTGTCGTTTTGGTAGTAATCCCTTAGTTATCATACTTGTTAGTGTTGTGTTAAAGAGCTACAATAGTTCTTTAGTCATGTGGGCCAACAATTTAGGTTGGGCCAATGATATTAAGTGTAGAATCATGAAGGCCTTGCCAAAAGTTACAAAAACAATTGTTCAAGTGGCCTTTTGGGCCTTGTTTTGGGCCTCCAAGGAATCTATTGGGCCCAAGGTGGGCCTTGGCTATATTTGTTGGGCCTAGAGTCATACAAGGCTGTTGGAATTGAAATTGGGCCAGAAATGGGTTGTTGACCAAGTGAATGACAAAATGGCTCCAAAAGGGAGGACAAGGGCCTCAAAATGGCCTTAAATCAATTTCTGTGGGCCTCGGTTAGATTTTGATGGGCCCCATGGATTTTGTCTCGGGCCTTTGCTAAAAGAGTTCATGGGCCAAGTTGGGCCTGGATTAGAATGGCTGAAAACATTGTGGGCCTTGAATTTGGGCTTTTGGCCAAAATGGTGGCCTTGGGCCAAAGGCAGTGGGCCTTGAGCCCTAAACCATGGGCTTTGGGCTGTTCACTTCCTGTTGGACCTTTCTAAAGTCAATGGATCAATTTTAGATGTGCTGGGCCTAGGATATGGGTTGTTGGCCTGTTGAGCCACAAGTTGGCCAAATACCCCAATGGTTCAAGTCAATTGGCCTAGGTCATTCTAAGTGGTTATTGGGCCTCTATATGGACCAAACTGATAGGCTAATTGGATTTGAAGGTGATTGGGCCTCAGGGTGTTATTGGGCCAGCTGATTAACATATGGATCCATTAGGCGACAATGGTCCACTTCACTTAGTCTCTTGGGTCAACCTAAAACCATTGGGCCGAAACAGTGACTGTGGGCCCAAAACATGTTGTTGGGCTGCCTCACTTGTACCAAAGGCTGAACAAAAGTGTTGGGCCACGGTTGGGCCTAGGGAACTTGTCTGTTGGGTTATTGATTTCGGCCAGGAGTGGGCCGAGTGGGCTGCATGACTGACGAATGGAATAGGGTGGCCAGCGAATGGGATGACCGGCGTATGAGGGTGGCGAATGAAAGATGCATGGCTCGAATGTGGCCATGTCGAATGAGAGGTGGCTGTGAGTATAACCGGGCGAATAGGTAACCGGCGAAAGAGAGTCATTCGGCGGTTCAAAGCCATTCGCGGCCTGTGGGTCGGTTCTTGGTCGAATAGGTTGTCATTCAGAGGTTCTAACCGGCGTATCAGAGGGGCTGTCGAATGGAGGTAGCCACCGAAAGAGAGATGGTCGAAGGAAGCCATTCGGCCTAGGCCTCATTCGGCGGCCTGATGGAGTTTGCTTCGACTGAGGGTTCGAACCAGTGGTAGTGAGGCTAGGTACTGATGTTCCATGGTAGTGACAAGCAAGGGTTGGTGTTTGAAGGTTGTGAGGTCGGTGGGGTGGTGTAAAAACCGGTTTGGGTTCAAGAGTAAAACAAAGGGGTGAAAACCCTAAAACTCGTGAACTTTGACCACGATTTTACCTTAGTTCTGATGGATATCAGCTCAGATCCTTTGTACTTTCGTGTAGAGCACAATGAGAGCTTCAAGTAGGTTCAAGAATGGGGTGATTTGGTGAAGAAATGAGAGAGATATGGAGGTTTGAAGGTTTTGAAAACCCTAAAAATGGTGTGGCCGGAAATTTGAGCTAGAGAGAGGTTGGGGAAGAGAAGAATGAAGGAAAACCCTCATTCTAGGGTTTTTATACCCCGGGTGGTATCCGGGTTCGTTTTGGTTGCTCGGTTCGTAAGTTCGTCGCGTAACCGGATTTTTACGCGAAATTTAAATATTTTAAGTAAAGGAATTTAATTTAATTATTTTGATGAGTTTCAAAATTGTAAAATGTTATTTATTTAATTTTATTAAATTATTTTCGTTCGTGACTTGTTTTCGTTGTCGTTTCGTCAGATCGCGTAACCTTTGCGCGTAATTCGTTCGAATCGTCACCCGAACGAATACGACGATGGTTTTGCTTTCTGCCTTTTGTTTTCTACTTTTCAGTCATTATTTTAGAATTCTAAACTCACAGATATGTTTGTGTGAATCGTCATTCACGCAAAGACACGGTCAGTTCGTCATTCTGAAATAACACTGCGTTATGTTTTAATTGTGTTTCCTCACTGTCGGACTCAACTATACATCACGATTTCACATTGTTTTTGTACTGACTTGTCGGTCATCTGATTCCTGTCATCTGTGGACATCAGATCGCAATCGATATGTTTCTGAATATCGTTTGAATACTGTTGTTTCTCATGATTTGTTGTGTTAACTGTAATTAAGTTTTCACTTAATAAACACAACTAATGTTTCAAATGTACGTTGTACTTAATGTATTTAAGTTTATACAAAAATACGTACAACGATTCCTTGTATTTAGGATTCTGTTAATACAAGTACTGTTTAAACTCACGTATGTACACATAGTATAAGGTGAAAGTACACATACCGTACGGACTTGCCGGACGATCTGGCACTTGCTGTTACAAGAAACTATGTTTTTGTTGCGATTTCTAGGGTTTTCTAACCCTATTTCAAACCCACATTCTTGACCAGTTGAAACTATGTCAACCCTTAGGAAAACTACACAAAACACACATGGGAGGGGTTAGGAACAAGTTTTAGTTCATGTCATAGTTGTTTAGCTCGAGAATGGAGAGTTGGTTTGATGCAGGTCGACGGTCGAAGGGCTTGAAATGCAGGTGGCCGAATGGCCATCTTCGGCCGAAGCAATCCATTCGGTGGCTGCCCATTCGGCTCTAGCCATTCGCCTAGGCTTTCATTCTGTCGGACCAACACCCTATTCGGCCATGTTGATTCGGCTAAGACTCCATCCACCCATTCGGCCGAATGGCCATGATCAAGAGGAGCCATTCGATCGGGCCTTGGCTATTCGACACCATACTCATTCGGCCTAGACCTTAGCTCATTCGTTTTTTCCCCTGGTTCGGGCCAACTGTTTCAGTACCACCTCATTCGTGGGTAGACCACATTCGGCCCAAGGCCATTCAAATGGGATGATTTTTACGGCCTAACTCATGAGCATGGGATAAGTAGTATGTGTGTGTGCTGAAGAAACTTAAGCTACAACAAACGAGCGCGCATTTTCTGTAGTAATGCATACTTAGCAACACATGTGAGATCATTGTCCATTTTCAAACTATTTTGAGTTTTTACTCCGGGACTGAGAAGCATGTTAAACCTTTTAAACAACTGTTTAACTGTTGAAATTATGCTTTTATACTTATTCAAAATACTAATGCTAAACGCTAATGCTATGGAATTATGCTAAATGCTAATGCTACGGATTTATGCTTAATGCTAATGCTATGGATTAATGCTAAATGCTAATGCTACGGGTTTATGCTAAATGCTAATGCTACGAGTTAATGCTAAATGCTAATGCTACGGACTTATGCTAGATGCTAATGTTATGGGTTAATGCTAAACGCTAATGCTACGAATTTATGCTAAATGCTAATGTTGTGGGTTAATGCTAAATGCTAAGGCTACGGGTTAATGCTAAATGCTAATGCTACGGATTTATGCTAAATGCTAATGCTACGGGTCTATGCTAGATGCTAATGTTAATGCTAATTGCTGATACGATATGCTAATGCTACCGGATAATGCTAATGCTAACGCTAAATGCTAATGATTCTATGCTAATGCTAATGCTATATGCATACATACTAAATGCTTGAAATGCTCAGAATGCTTTAAACTTTGCATGCTTTATATGCTTGCCATGCTAAAACAACGGTTTGGCCTCTCAGTGCTTGCCTTACCGGTTGTGAAGCTAGTACCTGTGCACAAGAGACGTAAATGCTATGCTATATGAATGCTATAAACTTGTATGCTAAAGCTATCGGCTATGGTAAAACATACTGTTTTGGTCTCTCAGTGCTTGCCATAGGGTGTTCTCCATAGTCGGGACTTGAAGGAACAGACCGTCGGTCTCTCAGTGCTTGCCAAAGGTTGACCTTCATAGTCCGGACTAAAGGAACAGACTGTTGGTCTCTCAGTGCTTGCCATACAGTGATTCCTCATTGTCCACTCAGGGTGGTGATATGTGACTAGGATGATTCTGGATTTCTCTAGTTGACTTTGTGTCATCTTAGAAATCCTTTATCATAACACCGATGTTGCTAATCATAATTAGATCCGATATGGATTGATACTGGATTCCTTAGGGTGTTCAGTTGTCCATAAAGGTAACTCTCAAAGCTAGACTTGCAGATGCTATTGTATGCGTGTTGAAACTTTCAAACAAAATGCTAAAGCTATGATGGGAATGGGACTGGATGGTAGGTAAAATGCTTAATTATTATTAACAGCAGTGTCATATGCGAATTAGTATGTGGTGGGATGGCGTCTGGGCGGGTTGTAGGCTCGACTCAGGGGTATGCCCTATATATAAGCATACCGATTTGGATATTTCAGGTGATGTTAATGAGGTTAAGGTTTTACCGAAAGAGGTTTGCCTAAGCTATTTTTAAACTTATAAACTACATGAACTCACCAACCATTGTGTTGACCTTGTTTTATTACATGCTTTCTCAGGTGATGGACATGTTTAAACTAAGGTTTTTGGATTGCATACTAGGCTGCCCAGATAGAGGACCTAGTTGATTTTGGAAGTACATCTTTTGATATTGATACGAATCTCTTTTGATATCTTGTACATATACAAGATAGAAACATTTGATTCTTTTGATAGGTTTACCGAGTTAAATTACTGAACATTGATATTGTAATTTAACTTTGTAATCCTAGTTTAATGCTATATTGTGCTTTATTTATTCTTAACATTGATGCTATGTAAACAATCTGATCATCACGATTATCACTCACGATATCGCGCTCCGAGAACCTTCCGCCCGACGGGGAATCCGATCTAACCCCGCCGGCTCGGGGTGTGACAGATTGGTATCAGAGCCCAAGGTTATAGAGAATAATAGGTCATTTACTTAGATGGTTTGGCCTAGACTATAACTTAGGGACCCTCATGTAGAGAACATAGGATTTATGTTGCATTGTGTCTACTGCATTCGATCACTGCACTAACCAATATTCTTTTGGTTATGATTAGAATAATGCCGTCTAGAAGACAACCCACATCGCAAGTCTCTGCACCTCATTCATCTACTCCTACACCACCAGATTCACCACCGCCACCTCCTCCTCCTCCACTAGACCCTCCTCCAAACCCGAATGCGGATCCAGCTCTTGATCCTGCTACTATTGCTCTGGCGACACTGTTGAGTAGTCAACTGACGAGCCAACTTAAAGATGTCATCCCAGAGATGGTAAACAGGATTCAAGGCAATGGCAACAACTCTGGCCATACTACAGGAGAAGCTATTGGAAACACTAGCCACACTTCAGATTGCTCCTACAAATCCTTTGTAGGATGCAAGCCACCAAGCTTCACTGGCGTTGAAGGAGCCGTTGGACTGATCCAATGGTTGGAAAAGATGGAGAACACTTTGGACATAAGCAGTTGTCCAGAACACCACAAAGTTCGTTATGCGGCTGGATCTTTCAGCAAGCGAGCTTTGACACGGTGGAACGCTCAGATCAGAGCCCGAGGAAGAGATGAAACGATGGCAATGCCTTGGGCAGAATTCAAACTTCTTCTGAGGAACGAATTCTGTCCGAAACATGAACTGCAGCAGCTAGAGGTTGAGCTCTCGAACCATGTGATGAAGGGAGTCGATCATATGACTTTTACCAACCGCTATCATGAACTGGTAGCCCTGGTGCCAGAGATGGTGCCAACATTAGAAAAGCTGATTGATCGATATGTAGCAGAATTACCTTCTTGTATTCAAAGCATTGTATTGGCTGCATATCCTGCTACTCTGGAGTCAGCCATATCCCTTTCGGCCAAACTTACCAAGGTAATGGTAAACTCAGGAGTTTTGAAAGACGATGCAGGAAAGGCCAAGGAAACAACAACAAAGAAACCTGAGCACCACCAAAAGAAGAAGCAAAAGGTTGTCAAGAATTATGTGATGGCCACTCCTCTCCAACAAGTTACTGCATCACCTGCTCAGGTTGTACTCAAAAACTATGTGGGAATGCATCCTCAGTGTGCAAAATTCAAATTTCATCATCCTGCTACGGCGCAATGCAGGAAATGCAACAACTGTGGCCGATTAGGTCACCGAGCTCAGCAATGTCGGGTTCCAGCAACTCAAGCTGCGAACAAGGCTGCTGTAGCACTTCCCCCACCACCAAGACTTGGCAATCACAAAAACAATAACAGGGGATGCTATAACTGTGGAGAATTAGGTGTGTCAGTTGAGTCCGTTTGTGAGAATGTCCTATGCAAAACAATAACTCAGTGTTGTGTACGAATAATATACTGACAGCATTTTTGCATGGGTGACGATTCACACAAACATATATGTGAGTTTAAAATTCTGAACGATAACTGATAAGTAGAAAACCAAATCAGAAAGTGAAACATACGATCGTATTCGTACAGCTAGCGCTCTGTACGAAACGACGAAAACAAACGATCTCGAATGCTAAAATATTAAAAATAAGATAATAAATATATTCTAGAAAATTAGCTCCTAAACCCTAATTTATAACCTTAAGTTAATGAAACAATAAGTGATTTTCGATTCGAAATGAGATAACAAGATTTAACGGACGAATCGCGATCGAGACAATAAAAATAGGTAAATTTAATAATTTACGTTTTACAATTTTGAAACTCATCAAAACAATTCAAGAAAACTAAATTCCACATTTAACTGGTTAATGCGTAACCGAAAAACACGCGTATTACGTTCCGGAAATGTAACGAAAACAAAAACCGAGCAAACGAAACGAACCCGAACACCCTCGGGGTATTAATACCCTAAAAGACCCATCTTCTTCATTGATCACTCCCACTTTCTCTCTCTAAAACCATTTTCCCGGTTCTTTCTCTCTCTACAATTTTTGAACTTCAAACACCAAGAACTTCTTCATTTCTTGATGAAATTACTCCATCTTTGAGCCTAAACAAAGCCCTTGATCTCCTTTACCTGAAAGTACAACTGATCTAGAGCAAAATCCAACCAAAACTGAGGTAAATGAGCTTGAAAGTGGCGATTTTTAGGGTTTTCACCCTCTTGTTCGACCCACTCCCCAAAACCGGTTAGAAGGCCATTTAGTCAACCTCAAGAATCTTTAAACTAATCTCACCACACCCCAACACCAAAGAGCCATGTAAACCTCTAACTAGAGCTAGGTTGGAGACACCTACCCCATCTCGATCTGCTGTGAGCCGAAGCAGGCCTTTCGGCCAAATGGAATAGAGCCGCATGAACCACATCGCCGAAGGGAGGCCGACAGAATGGTCCAATCGTGGGTCTTCATTCTGGTACCTGATGATCATTCGGGCAGATCTCAGGCCTGGTGATTCGGTCGGGGATACCCATTCGACCATTATCTTTCGGCCATGCATCTCCATTCTCTCGGCCGAGACACGCCCCATGCGGCCACACTCATTCGATCGGGCTTGGGCCATACGGCCTGGTCGTTCGGCCCAAATCTTTTACCTCGGCCTAAGCAACATCATTCGACCTAAACACATACATTTGGCCCAATTAAATCCTTCGGCCCATGGTGGTTGATATTCGGCCCACATGGTGAAAAATGTAAATTAACATCTTAAATCAATACTTGAGACAAGTTGCATGGGGTTATCAACTTATTTAACTACAAAGGTGGTGGGATTGATTGGGTTAAATCAAGTTAATACCTCCAAAACCTTTTAACAAGCAAGGCCTAACATCAATGAACTTGAGTTAACATTTAAGAACTATATGGTTTCCAAACTCCCAAGGTGGTGCACTTAAATGCATGGTTATTTAATAACTATGTAACAATAGTTTGAGTTAACTAGAACAACATGTGGGGTCTTAAACCATATACCTAAATGTATTCTTAGGTTGGGTTACAAAGATCCTAGCATTTCAAGTAACTAACATATCATGCGAAAGTTGTGAAATTTCAAAAATGGGTTAAAGCAAATAAAACATAAAGTCATACCATATCAACAATTTAAGGAGAATCATGGCCGAATGATGACCAAGACCAAGAAGTGTTAACCAATTTTAGGGCTAACACATACACACACACGAATCCATATAACTCATGCTTACAAGTTACAAACAACGTGAAATCAATACATGATTGTGAAAACTACAACAAGTACAACCAAGAGCGCGTACATTTCCTGTTTATACATAGTCAACCACTTCAACAACAAGGTGAGTTCATACGCCCCTCTTTCTAGTCTTAATTGATTTTAAACTCTCGGGGCTGAGAAACATGCTAACTCTTTTATTACTTAAAAGTTTTAGTATTTTATTTCATTCAACAGGTAATATAGATAAAATTGATTTTATCTTCATTATCATATTATTACTAGAATGTATTATTATGTGTGCTTGTGTGTGAAATAACATGTAAAGCATAACTGGAATAATATCATGATACTCTATTATCAAAATTAACGACACAATGCATCAAGACTTGATCTCATAACAACGAGTTGCTAACACCGAGACAACGAGGATGATAATCGTGATAATGTAACTTCACGATGATATTATCATTCATCACCTTATTAACACTGTGAAACAGGGCAGGATCTTATTTCACTCTGTTAAAAACATTGAGTTTACACGGCATTGAGACAACATGAGAACAATCACTGGGGATATCAATGTTGATAATCATGTTAACATGATTTCAAGATATCACCCATCACATTAACTAACATTGTATGATAAGATGAGATCTTACTCATCAATGTTAACGACTAGAGATCGTAGCATTGTGTTCACGTTATTTTGATTAAAACAACAACAACAAACATGAATGATATGAAAATAATATCTTTTCATAATATCATTCACCACCGGAGTTAGCTAAGTGGAATAAGACGAGCTCTTATAACACTCATCTTACAACTCGGTGCATACTACAAGATAACACGAAACAAGTATCATCCACCACCAGAGTCGACTAAGTGTAGAAAGACTAGCTCTTGCAACACTGTAGTGACACTGTAGTGACAGCAAGGTGACCATATGGAACAACAAGAATGATAATCATGATAATGCACCTTCATGATAACAACATTATTCACACAACAACTAATATCGTATAATAAGACAAGATCTTATATAACTTTGTTAATAACAACGAGAATACACAACACTGAGAACAAACAACATTGGTGAACACACAATTATATCATTTCAATCATGTGCCCTGTATTCAAGTTGATCATTGTAAGTCCCTTACACAAATCGCTGACCAGTTAGTTTGATGTGACTAAACCGACGATAGCATAGTGGTACCGTAGGTTTGACAAACCTCCTACTTGTAGGGCTGGTATGTTGATCGTATTGATTCACTGCCGGTAACGTATGACCGGTGACAGGGCGACTTCAAGTCAGGGTCTGGAAAGCGACACATGGTGAGATTAATCTGCAGTTATAATTGTAATTAATCCATCATTTCCTGTTGACTGGTAGACTGAGGAATTGATTTCTCTCACGTCATATTGCTAGTAACAGATTTGATGAGGCCACGAGAATACAAAGTGGTAGAGGTAAATTGGATGCATTGTAATCTGATTACGTGAGGATTGCAATGGATTCCTTTTAGGCTCTATGTTCTTCAAGTTGAGAACAAATATCAATTGGTTTACTAACACTCTTATTATTTAAAAGTGATTAACAGTTAACCCCACAAGAAATAGAATAATAACAAGGATCAGATTAAATTAATCTAATTTCCTTAATACATTGAAGGTGTATCAATACTTCGGGTTGATAACTAAACCCCTCTTGATATATTATTCTACATATGATACAACGGGTGAATATCAATCGGGATGAACAGGTGAAATGATAATGGGTATGTATAGTTGTATTGCAAGTGGTGTTAAGCTCTATTAGGTATGTGGTGGGATGTTGGCTGGGGCTTGTTCCCCTACATATGCCCTATATATAAGCATAACTAATCGGATGAGATACTACTTGTGAATATAACTATGGAGAGGCCATTGGGTGAACAGATGAAACAAACAATTTACAAGTATCAATTATGACATTGTGACTATGGATGTGAACAAATCAATGTTTTCAATTATCAAACTTATGAACTCACCAACCTAGTGTTGACTTTGTTTAAATGCATGTTTTCACAGGTGACGAACAGGTTTAGTCACCAGGCTCAGGATACATTCGCTAGTGGACTTATATAGTGGACCTAGCTATATTTTGCGTGCACAAATTTTGATGACATATTTTGGTGAATCACTTTTGTAAATCTTGTGAAATACAAGATAGAAAACTCAACTATTCCTTCGAATGGATTTACATAGTTAAATTATGAACATGATAATGTAATTTAACTTTGTAATTTAATATCAATGTCATATTAGCATTTCTCAATTAATTATCATGTGTCATGTAAACAATTTGATCACTGTGATTATCAAACGATATTGCGCCCCGAGAACCTTCCGCCCGCGGGAAAGTCGATCCAGCCCGCCGGCTCGAGTTGTGACACATCACGAATGATAATCATGATAATATCATTCACCACATTTTTAACTTCGTGTAATAAGACTAGTTCTTATAACATATTGTTAAAGCTATGAGATCACATAACACTTAGAACAGGGAACATTGAGACAATAACATTTGGGGAACACAATCAACAATTACTAATTAAGACTGTTATTATTATATCACAACAACCATGTGTTCATGAGATCATGTACAGTCGTAAGTCCCTTACAAGTAAATCGTTTACCATTGATTTAGTGCGACTAAACCGACGATAGCGTAGTGGTACCATAGGTTTGACAAACCGCCGGTGAGTGAGGTCGGTACGTTAATCGTAACATATTCATTGACTGGTAATGTATGACCGATAACAGGGCTGCATCAGTCAGGTTTGGTAAACGACACATGGTGATAATAATCTACAGGAACTAATTGTAATTAAATCCTTCGATTCTATTAACTGGTTGACTGAGGGATTGATTTTCTATCATGTCGTATTTCTGGTAATAGTTTCGTTGAAGGCACTGAGTTTACAAATGGGATAGAGGTAAATTGGATGCATTGTGGTCTGATTACGTGAGGACCACAATGGATCCCATTTAGGATCTATACATTCAAGATTAAGAACAATATCAATAAGTTAACTGTCACTCCTATTATTAGAAGTGAATTACAGTTAACCCTACAATTGAGAGAATAATAATAAGGATAAGATTTAATAAATCTATTTTCCTTAAAACGCCGAGGGTTTATCATCACTTAAGTTTTGATAACCCACTTCCCTCATATTCTTTTATTCTATACATATAACACTAAGGGTGATGAACACAATTTATGGGTGAATATCAAATAGGGTGAACACATGTGAGTTAGAATGGGTATCCATAGTTGTATTGCAAGTGGTGTTGAATTCTGTTAAGTACGTGGTAGGATGGCGGCTGGGGCTTGTCCCCTACATATGCCCTATATATAAGCATGCTTGATTTGGATGAAATACTATTTGTAAGTATAACTATGGAGAGGACATTGTGTGAGACAAATGAGACAATTATAAATGAGACTTGTGTATGACATTGTGATTGTGAATGACAATAAATCAATTTCTTTCAATTACTAAACTTATGAACTCACCAACCTAGTGTTGACCTTGTTTAAATGCATGTTTTCTCAGGTGACGAACATGTTTAGTCACCAGACTCAGATGCATTAGCTAGTGGACCTTTATAGTGGACCTAACTACATTTTGTGTGCATAACTTTTGATGACATATTTGGTGAATCAGTTTTGTAAATCTTGTACAGATACAAGATAGAAAACTTTATGATTCTTTTGGGTAGATTTACTTAGTTAAATTATGAACATGACAATGTAATTTAACTTTGTAATTCTATATCAATGCCATTTAGCATTTCTCGTTATATATCATGTGCATTGTAAACAATCTGATCATTTTGATTATCACAACAATATCGCGCCCCGAGAACCTTCTGCACGACGGAAAAGTCGATCCAGCCCGCCGGCTAGGGGTGTGACATCATATGTTCAAGATGATAACCAATTTAGACTTAAATTCAAGATTCAAGTCTCAAGTTAGACCAAAAGTCAATTTTTACATTTCAACAAACACTTGGTGTGCATAAATCTTCTACCCATTAAAACTCAATTTCTTTAAAATATTATAATTTCCATTTTTATTTTAAGCACCTCAATTCCCTGATATTTACCTAAAAGATTCAGAAATTTCAGAATTTTAGATATGATCTTATCAATTGAAGTCAACAATTCAATTCAATACCCAATTGCTAATTTACCAAGTTCTTATGAACTTCTTTCATAAAATTCAAGTTATAATCATCATCCAGAAACATGATATTCAAGGTTTCTACGCATTACCTACATAATTTTATAAGATCATACATGCATAATAACCTATAACCAATTATCAATTTTGGGTTTCCAACTCTAACCCATGAACACCCATTACACCCATGAAAATCATAATCAAACACACCAAATCACTTACCAATGGTTGTAAAATAGCAAGAATAGTCACAATTTATGCTTGTATGAAGGATTCAAGCAACATTGGAGCCAATTTGCTAGAATATCTAAAATTCTTCTTGTGGGTTTTCTTTGGACATAGATCATTGTAAAAAAAAAGAAGAAGAAGAAGAGAGTGATTTTGACTTTGGTCAATTCACTACTCTTAAAAACCCAACCTTGGGTAATTGCCAAACTTAGTCCTTTAACTTAATATGTCACATAAGTAGGTTAATTAACTTAGTTAATTAAAATATCATAACAACCCAATCCAAAATATTAGTTAAATAAATTTTTAACTCAAAATTTCACCTAATAAATTTTATTATCATAATTTTCCCAAAATGGGCCGTTACAAAATATGGAAAAATTACGACTTGTGTAAAATGTCGAGCGATCTAAACAATGCTCGGTGCAAGCTATGTGGTAATTTTTTCAAACACGATGCCACTAATACTTTGAAAACCCACCACGAATAAAAATATTGCAAAACTATGAAGAACGAAGCCGCACGAGGTTAACCTACGATGACGAGAGTATTTTTGCTTATAGTGTTGATGCGGTTCGAGAGCAAATGGCGCAATT
Source organism: Mikania micrantha (assembly GCA_009363875.1). Taxonomy (NCBI): domain Eukaryota; kingdom Viridiplantae; phylum Streptophyta; class Magnoliopsida; order Asterales; family Asteraceae; genus Mikania; species Mikania micrantha. Next base: position 2,967,133 of record CM018684.1, read on the forward strand.
CGTGATTCAACAAAGTTCGCCATTTAACCACTTCGACAACCCTCGTTTAATTCGACTTATTCAACAAACTCTTCAATCTCGTTATTTACATGTAATTTGTTCTACCATTAGAAAAGATTGTTTTAAAATGTGGTAAAAGGATAAAATGAACTTATTTTAGGTTTTCAAAAATTGCAAACCGCTATTAGTTTAACTTATGATGTTTGGTCGGCTCAACACGGTTCACCCATCTCGTACATTTGTGTTACCACTAATTGGGTACAACCCAATACGTGACAATTAATGAAACGTACGATCGCTTTTGAGTTATTTGATTATCCTTACAGCGGTTAGAATTTATTTCACGTTTTAGACAAATCTATAAAAGCTTTTAAATTGGAAAACAAAATATTTTTTTAATATCATTTGATAATGTGTTGAATAATATGTGTGCGGTCCAACAACTAATTTCAAAATATAAACCTATTTGTGAATGTTTTTTTCTATAGTCGATGTGTTGCACACATCATTAATTTAGTGGTTCAAAACGGGATAACAATGCGAGCAACATCAACACAACGGTTGGTGAGAGCATAGGTTTTGTAACAATGATCAATAGTATGTGATTGCAGGACTACGTATAAGTTACAATGCAATATATATTGATAGCTAGGCAATGTGCTTTTATACGATATGTGGATCGAAACCGAAGCTGACTATTGGTTTCCTTTCCTCCATGTCCATCACAAGACAATGAAAATGTTGTGTTTGGTCAATTATGCATCTGTTCCGACCTCCATTCGTGGTGACAAGGCTTATAAGAATGAACACGCTGAGCGTCAAGTGCGATTAACTGTTTGAGATGTGTTAAGGACTTATTATGATGTGTTTCACATGTGTATAAATGATATAAGCAAGTAGATATGTATCCAAAAATGTTTTCATGTAAAAAAAATCCTTCTAAGCATGTTTTCTCCCCCAATGGACGAAAAGAGTAAATATGGGCTATGACCTCACTTGGAAGTGCGATTCTTGTTTGTATTTGCTTGTTCCTGCTAGTTGTAACCTAATATCATATAGATTTTGAGTTTCCGGTGAGTCTCATGTTTTGTTGCATCTAGAAACTCCAAGTGTTTGTGTATATCAAGAAATGTTCATGTTTGACCTGTGTTAACATGTGTTAACTCGATGACCTGTTGGTGACACGTTTAGGTTGTTAATGATTGTTCATGTACACTATGGATCATAAATGCAAGTAACACAATGTTGGACTTTTTATAATTCTATTATATCAATGTTCACATAGATCACATACGAAAACCACATAAGTTTACAGTTTTCGAAAGTTTCTATTTTTGGAATGTCTAACCAAGAAATTCAATTTCAATACACCGATAGTTCCAACATGTCCCTAAAGCATATTATCATATATTCAAGCTATGAAGATTATCATACAAGTGTAATTCACATTACTAAGCATTTTTCCCAAATTAAGTTTCCTTATTTCGAAAGGTCTAACCAAAAATCAATTTTTAACGAAACAAATTTTTTTTTATATTCCTATATCATTCCTAAGCATATTCCAATGCCTATATATCATTAAATCATGTTAAATCAATACAAACAATTTTTTCAAGTATTAAAGTTATTATAAATATTAATGTATGAACACGAACACATTTTCTCAATCTAACTTTCCAAACATGTCAATAAACTCTCTAGTAAGCATAAATCATCAATTAAAACTACCTAGTATGTCAAGAACATAACTTAGCAATCATTTCTCAAAAAAAAAAAATTCATATATAGTAATTAACATAACCCTTCACAGTAAGTAACCAAAAGTCATTTTTAATCATTTCTATACTACAAATCAGTCGCAAGACATCAAGTATCAATTGTAACAATCAAAAATTCGTGCATGTGGTAGTTATTGGGGTTGCATGTGTGCATGTATGTGTATTTGTTCATTTTAAGTGTGAAAGACCATTTAAAACTACCTCACAAGGTCTTGTGTGTTGAGATTTGATTAGAACAGTGGCTAGAAGGCTTTGAACGCAGCTGGTGATGAGTTCCAGCAAGGTAATGGCTGCTACAGTGCTTCCAACGCCTTCTTCGAGCTCTAGTGTTCCCAAGACACCAAGGAATGAAAGGAAGAGGTTGAGGATGTGTTACCAATGGTTGATGACTAAGTTTTAGTGGGTTTGGTCCAGAAAATACTTAGAGAATTTGTGAAATAGTTAAAAGAACCGAAATATGGAAAATGGATGGCTTTTATAGATTTTTGATGTTTAGGGTTCGTTTCGTACCGCCAAGGAGTGAGGTTGGGCTCTTGGGGTACCGCGGTGGACAAAATAGTCGTTCTTTGTATTCTTGACTGCTCGCATACAGCCAAGGGAAGGTGATCGGTTGTCGTGTACCCTGACGCTTTTCGCCAGGAATTCAAGTTTTCCTACTCACCCGTCGCGTATCGCAGCGGGCTTCACCGGTGGCATTTCGCGACAAAGGGTTTGAGTTATTGATTTGTTAGTTCACCAACGTTCGTGACATAAAGCTCGTGTGGAATCCGGTAATTCTTTGTAAATGTTTGTGCTCGGCTTAGTGGAATGTTTAACACACTTAATTAATCATAATCAAGTGAAATACATGTAATGTAAATGACGTTTTCGGTTTATTAGATAAAACGAAACCGGAGCCAGTTTCAACTGTACCCGACCAAAACCGGCTAAAACCAGAATTGGCCAAAAACCCAAGCCTAAGCAGAACAGATTTTTGACTTTGTTTACAATAAATAAACTGATTTAAAACCAGAACCAAAACAAGTTAAAAAAAAAATAAAAACGGTCTATCCACGTCCAAAAGTCTTCTAACCCTAAGTCCCTAACCACCCCTCTAGTCCAAGTCTTCTAACCCTAACCAAACGTCAGGTTAGAAGAGGCACATCAGACCCCTAATGGCCCGCCACAGTCCACACCACTGCGGCACTGCCATGTTTGTTTTTCAATTTATAATAATGTATCATTATGGCCAACAAATCATTAAAAATATTTTATTTCCAAGTTGATGTTGCTGTTGAATTTGACCCCTACAATGAAGGATCTTCACATTGAATGTATTATTTCTCGTCGTCATGATAGCTTGGGTGATCTTTATACTTTTACACCTTTACAACAATAGGAATGCCAGAAAAACCCATACTATGTGAGAAAACCTAAAACCGAAACTTTAGGGTCGAGTATTTGTCCGAATATTAGGGTATGAGATCATGTATAAGATCAAAAAAAATTCAGGTATGTGTATGGGATTAAGGAATATAATCCCGAAACCCGAAGTAATACCTAAACTAATACCTGTGATATGTGTTAATATTTTTTAGAGTAAATTTCTCTTTTGCTCCCTGTGGTTTGACAAAAGTAACCATTTTCATCCAAATTTTGAAATTTTGCAATTTTCCTCCATTAGTTTCAGAAAATTAACCATTTTAGTCCCTGTATTTTGACAAAAGTAACCATTTTTATCCAAAGTTAAAATGGACTTTGGATGAAAATGGTTAATTTTCTGAAACTAATGGAGGAAAATTGCAAAATTTCAATATTTGGATGAAAATTGTTACTTGTCAAACCACAGGGAGCAAAAGAGAAGTTTACTCTATTTTTTAATTTTGTTTTTCTAAACATAATTCTTTTTATGAAAAATCATAATAACTTATAAGTTTTATCTTATTATTTTATACTTGAAAACAGAAATCAGCTTTATTATTTAAAAACTAATAATGGTATTTTAAATATGTATTTTCAGTTTAAATATTAAATTAACAGTTTATGGTAGCATCTTTTGATAACTATATATCATGATATTGATATTTTTTTTGTTTTATATTTTATGGTGATGATATTACATGTATGATTCTAATTTATTTTTGAACTTAAATCAATAACATTATGTAAAACTAATACCATACAATTGTACTTAGAAAATCACAAAAAGTTTTTTAATAAACTAATGGGTAATTACTCGATATACACCTGGTGGGTCATGAGCCGGGTACAAGACACATTTTTATAATCAAGTATAGAAACATGATTAGCAATACCCTACCCGAACCCGACTCGTTGTCATTCTTACACAGCAATGTTATAAAACTCAGCCTTATCTATATAATAATTTTCACGTATCTCATTTATATTAAAGGTGTGTAAACAAATCAAACTAACTCAAGATCAAATCATTAGATCATCCGTAATACCCACCCTATTGAAAATCTTAAAACCCTTTAATGGTCACCTCACTGAAAAACTTTTCCCACTTAGCCATATCATCACCAATTTATAATTTTATTTGTTATTTTTTTAAGTTATAAATTAATAAGTAAAATAAATAACAAAATAAAAACGTTAACATTAAAATAAAAATAAAAACGATACATTGCTAGCTTAAAAAAAAATTAACGATATCTATCGAATATTTTTGCTCTTAATTTTCTCATAATCTCTCGTTCTTCGTCTTCGAGTTCTTCAGGAGGCACATTACCCATAACTTTGAGGTCGGCTTGGAGAACTAGGTCCTCGTGTTTTTTTTTTTTTTGAAATTTCATAAACTCTTCAAGTTGATGAGCGAGTTCGTTGGTTGTCAGGATAGAGCAGTTCTTGGATTTCGAATTCATCGTTTTCCTCGTCTTGTTCTAGGTTAACCGCGTAATTCGTATGTGCATCCGAACCCTTCAGTGAATATTCGTTCGTCTTGGAATTTCTAGTTCTTTTTGAATAACTTTGTCCCTTGTTAGCTTCTTAACAAAAAAACGCGAATTTTGAAGCGTCTTTTATCGCGGCCAAACATGATAGCGGTTAAATGTATGGCCGTTCGACTTTAGTTGATATTCTTTTGCCGCCCATTTTAAGACACCTTCGTCGTTCATAATACTTTTGCGGTTATTGGCACAATTGTTGTAGATTCCGCTAAACCGCATCAATTTCGTGCTCGTATCCTTCCATTTTGAATTTAGTTGATGATATGTGTGGTATTCTTGATCGGTATAACCCATCATCTCGTGCCAAATACCGATTAATTTTTTCCAAAAGTTTTCGCGCTTTTGCGAATTACCTTTCGTCTTGTTTTCAGAATGATCATTGTAACATCTTCCGAGTGGGGTTTCTTCGTCATGAGTCCATGGTTTCGGTGCCATTGGACCGCTACTTCCGCCCATGTCCGTGTCTTTCGCTCGCTTCCCTTTTGTCTTCCTTTTTTATGATTCTTGAGTCTCGAGCACAACATCGTTAGACACGAAATCCGGGTCATGTCGGAATTGAGATGCAATTTGTTGAAAACCCGGTTGCGTGAAAGATGAAAAACCCGCTTGAAAGCCTGGTTGTGTAAAAGATGAAAACCCGGTTTGAGTATTCGGTTGTTGCCATTGAGTGTTCGGGTTTTGTTGCATTTGAAACAAACACCTTCGGATTGTATCCGGGTTGTTTAACAAGTTGAAATCGGGGTTGTTTGAGTTTGGGTTCATCTTTTAATAAGAGGGTAGATGATTTTAGAGAGTAAGAATTGTTGTTTCTAAAGTGTGATTTTTTATAAAATATGAAAGGGTTTATATAGGGGATAAAAATAAGGTTTTTTTTATTTTTTATTTTTTGACCTTTGGCAACAGTAAAAAATTGAAAAATGGAGATGGTTTTGACCTTTGGCAACAGTAAAACATTTGAAAATATAAGCAAAGCAAGTTTTTTTTTTCCCTCAAACTAGTGTTTTTTCAAAAACTATTTATTAGAGTAGTAAATAAAAAACAAATAAAAAACACCACTAAAATGTTTTCAAGAAACACTAGTTTGATAAAAAAAAATTTTTAAACACTATTTTGGTATAAATTTCAACTTTTAGCTTTGTCCTTAGACCCACCCCACCTGCATATAAAAATAAAATAAATACACAAAATTACATATGTTAAAAACGGTAAAAAATAAAGCTTGTGTACAAACACTAATAACGTATCATATCTTCGCGTTTTCCATTTGAAGATCGTCTTCTGGAATCATATATATATGATCTTGTCTCAAACAAAGTTAAAGGCTAAGCGGTCTAAACGTTTGAGTGATCTTTAGTGGGTGATGGTGTATTTGAAAAGCACGTAGCTAGGGGTGTTAAAAAATATTCGTATACGAAAAATTTGAAAATTAGAACTTAAAATATCAGAAAATTCAGATATTCGATTATTCAGATTTAGATTTGGATATTTATTTTAAAGAATTTTGGTTATCCAAACTATCCAAAATAAATTTTTAGTTGATTTTATGATTTTTGAGATAATTTTTCAGAACTATGTGATATATTGAATAATTTACAATATTTCGCATATCCAAAATATATATTTTTTTAATTTTTAATTGTATTCTAAAATTATTATATAGTTCTTTTTTTTATGAATCTAGATATCCGAATCTGATCCGGAATTTCAGATATTGAAATTTACTATTCAAGATTTTCAAATATCTGAAGTAGAGATATATATCAGATATTTATCACCAATGATGTCTTGTCCTAGTGGTAAGATGGAGGTATGGAGGAATTGATAGGAGACCCAGGTCCTGGGTTTAATTCTTGAACTCACCCGGTTTTACCAGCTTTCCATCGTCGTGCCTTTGTACGGGTGTTTGGGTCGGTTTTTCTCCTGGAATTAGTAGCTGATGGATTAGGGTAGAGGTGGCCAAACAGGATCTTTTTTTAACCGGAACCGGTTCCGGTTCCGGTTTAACCGGTTTAAGGGTGAAACCGGTTCCGGTTCCAATTTCTCTGAAAACCCAGAGCCGCCTCGTACCCATCGGTTCAGGTACGACCGATTCCGGTTCGATTCCTCGGTTCCGGTTCCGGGTACGTTGGCCACCTCTAGGTCCGTCTGGACTAGTGGCCAGCTTGGGCATCCTTTAGCCATTGGAGGCCGCGTATGAAGTATCCGACAGTTAATTAGTTGGTTGTTCATAAAAAAATCAGATATTTATCTTTGAACATCCCTAAATGCATGTAACAACTTTGTTTTCTGAATTCTAAAGTTTTTGAATTCTGGTCATTGATTAATTGCTGTTAGAAGATATTAAATGTACGAAGTTTCATGTTGGTGAAAAATAGGTCGAAATTTAAAAACATTTTAATTAAAGGGCCGGTGTAAATTTAATTTTTGTGTTTCAATTCAGCTTTGCATAGATATTATATATAGCTTCTTGTTAGATATTTTCCTTTCAATAATAATAATATTGATTCAATATTAGAGCTAACAAAACACGCATATGGTATTGAGCACCAAAATTTACCCGGAATATTTGAGGATCTAGGGTATTTAAAGTTTTTATGGAATATAATTATGCCTAATCCATATCTCTATTTATATTTAATTTGTTATTAAGATTGTATGTCAAACAGGTCTGCAACCAATTTTCCTATAAGTCCAGATATATCAACAAACGTTCTACATGAATATTGTGGACTATAATGACTCAACGGAACTATTTCTGAAAAAGTCCAACTCACGATTGGAATGATGCCGAAATAACAGAAGCTGCTATTATGACCGTTTGTTGTGAAATTGTAGTATAAATACCGAGGCAATGATCAATAATAGGGACACATAACACACTTAGCAATTTTGGAGATTATTCACACAACTAACATCGATCTTATTGTGCTCTTTCTTTGTATTCGATTTACGTTTACATTAATAAATTAGGCAGAGTGACATTTGTCACCTCCCGAGGTTTTTATGTCAGCGATCCTAAGAATTAAGGGTTTTTCTTCGTATAAATCTCTTGTGTTTGGCTATTTATTCTGTTTTATATTCTTAAATATCACCAGAGTTCCTTGGGGAAAATTTTGTTGAAAATGATTTATCAGTGATATCTTTAATTATAAAGAACAAAACCCACTAAACTAATATGGTTTTGATAAAAATTAGACTTGTTAATTTTTACCCAAAACATCTTGTAAGCCACAAGTAGATCTCCTCAACAAAAATTACCCTATTGTTATATATTTTATATATTTGAAAGATATTGGATGAAATCTTTTCCAACACTCCAAATTTATATGGACATATTTTTAGACTAAGCATTAAATGTTTTTGTTTCTTGTCTCCCAAAAGCCAACTCTTTTGTAGTATAAATACCACTTCAATGTAAAGAGAAAGATGCACCTCTTGTAACATTCTAAAGTGTTATACAATTCTCTCTTCTTCTCTCTAAAATCTCTTCTATCTTTCTCTTCTAAACTTCTCTAAAGATGGTTAATGTGAGCTAATCATAGTTATATTATAACATGTTATCAGCACGAAGAGTTCTTAAATTATAATTAAGAAGATCATTAAAAGCACAAGCAATCCATCAAAGGTAAACATTTTATTAATAACAACTTATATAATACTCTAAGAAGTTAATTACCATAATGAACAAAATAATTATCCAAGACTTACTATTATGGACATTTGATAATCATGGGACTACTAACAATATAAGTTTTATTTATGTATCTAACTTTTTATTTTTATGTCAACTAACTTTTACTAATGTAACTAACATTTATTTATTCATACTAACATCTTATTCTTATGCTAACATTTATATGCTAACATTTATTTATGTATACTAACATTTATTCATGTATACTAACATTTATTTTCATGTTAACAATACTAACAACTTTATGCTAACATTGATATTAACATTTATTAGTATGCTAACATTTTATTATATATATGCTAACGTTTATTTGTATTTGGTAACAATTTTTTTTCTTTACTCATATTCTTTAACTTCTAATCTACTAATTTTTTTTCATAATTATAATCTTTATACACGTACAATGATCATACACTCGTAAACGACTATATAGCCGTTGCAAAAAGGGTTATATAACAGTTATCAACGGTTAAATTTTTTCCCTACAAATAAACAAACTCTTTTAATATATAAAAACATATTATCTTATTCTTTCAAGCTTGTTCAAGATAATTTTTGAAGATGATTCACCCACTTTTGTTATTAGTTACCGTAATGCTAATTTTGTTTCTTTATCCCTATCTCAACTCTCACCTGAAGAATTTAATTTTTTTTCTAGTTATGTATCTTTTTGTAGCTTTACCACTCTATTGTATCGCAGTGCTCATTGATATATATGGATTCTAATGTTTATTTTTTTTAATTGATTTATTCATGTTTAGCAAGAAAAAATGTCAAATATTGCAAAACTTGAATTCCCAGCATTAAACATCAGTGGAGAAAATTACATGGCGTAGACAACCCATGTAAAGAGACATTTAAAATCAATGGGTGTTTTAGAAACAATAAACGTGAACAATAATTGTTCAGAACAAGAAAAAGCAAAAGCAGATGTTTTTCTTCACAAACACATTGATGGGATGTTACAATTTGAATATTCAAATTGTGATGATCCTTCCGCTTTATGGAAGGATTTGCAAGAAAGATTTAATCATCAAAAAGCAGTTTTACTTCCAGCTGCTCGAGATGAATGGTCAAATTTAAGACTACAAGATTTTAAAAAGGTGAATGATTACACATCTGCTTTGTTCAGAATATGCTCAATACTTCGGTTTTGTGGGCAAAATGTTACTGAAGAAGATATGCTAGAAAAAACTTTTAGCACTTTTCATGCATCAAACGCCGGCTTGTAAACGTATTTACGTGTGCAAGGATTCAAAAAATATTCTGATCTAAATGCTCTACTTCTTGTAGCAGAGAAAAACAATGAAGTATTAATGAAAAATCATCTTGCACGTCCCACGGGATCAATGGCATTACCAGAAGCTAATGCTATTAGTCGTAACGATGCTAAAACTTTTAAACATACACGTGGACGTGGACGTGGACGTGGACGTGGGCGTGGGCGTGGGCGTGCTCGTTTTGATAAAAACCGTTTCAACCATCCATTTAAATGGAACAATAATTATAACGGTCGAGGTCGAGGTCATGGTAGTGGTAGTGGGCGTGGTCATAGCCAAAGAGCTAATAACTACCACAACCTACAAAATGAGAACCAACAATACAAGTTTCAAAATGAAGTTGGTACATCTCAACATAACGACAGCTCATGTTTTAGATGTAGAAGTAAAAATCATTGGTCAAAAGCTTGTCGCACACCCTCTCATCTATGCCATCTATATCAAGCATCTCTTAAAGAAAAAGAGAAAGAAGTTAACCATGTGGACAAGTTCGATGATGCGAACGCTGAGCTAAATAACTTAGACTTTTTACCTAACTTGGAGATTTGAACGAATATATGTTATCTAAATAAATAGTGTAAAGAATTATGTATGTTATCTTTAATCGTACTAAGTTATGTATAATTAACTTTTAATTTTATGTACGATATTTAATGAATATGATGAAAATTTTGTAGTATCTTATTATTTTCTTTTTTATTTTGAAGAGTAAAATGAATATCAACGGAGCACTCATCCAAACAAGTGATGGAGAAATGTGTATAGCGGATAGTGGTGCAACACACTCTATTCTAAAATCTAAAAAATATTTTCATGTATTGAAACCAACAAAGGGAACCATTAATAGAATATCAGGTCCTACAGATTTGATAGAAGGAGTGAGAAAAGCAAATTTGGTTTTACCAAATGGTACAAAACTCTTGATTGAGAATGCTTTGTATTCCCCAAAATTAACAAGAAACTTGTTGAGTTTCAAGAACATATATCAAAATGGGTACGACACTCAGTCAACTACTATTGACAATGAAAAATATTTACATATCATGAGAAAAAATGTTATACTGGAAAAATTGCCAATGCTTAATTCTGGTTTGCATTATAGACAAATAAATGTGCCTCAAGCACATACGGTCGTTAAAGAGAAATGTTGTGATACTGTTGCATTTAACTTATGGCATGACAGACTAGGTCATCCAGGATCTACAATGATGAAAAGAATAATAGAAAATACACATGGACATCCATTGAGAGATCAAAAGTTACCCCAAATAGATAAAATACCATTATGTGTATCATGCTCGCTTGGAAAACTTGTTACAAGGCCTTCATCATTAAAGATTGAGCATGAATCCCCTTTATTTCTTGAAAGAATTCAAGGTGATATATGTGGACCAATTCATCCACCATGTGGACCATTTAGATACTTCATGGTCTTAATAGACGCATCTAGCAGATGGTCTCATGTTTCTTTATTATCGACTCGTAATGTGGCATTTGCAAAATTTCTTGCTCAAATTATAAAATTACGAGCACATTTTCCTGATTATACCGTTAAAAGGGTGAGGCTTGATAATGCGGGTGAATTCACATTGCATGCTTTTAATGATTATTGCATGTCAATTGGAATTGTTGTTGAACACCCGGTTGCTCATGTACATACACAAAATGGTTTAGTTGAATCATTGATAAAACGGCTACAATTAATTGCAAGACCGTTAATAATGAAAACGAAATTTCCTGTGTCAATTTGGGGTCATGCAATTTTACATGCTGGATCATTAATTCGTATGAGACCTAGTGCAAATCACAAATATTCTCCTATACAACTCGCTTCGGCCAAGAGCCTAACATTTCCCACCTCAGAATATTTGGATGTGCGGTGTATGTTCCTATTGTACCACCACAACGCACAAAAATGGGTCCACAAAGAATATTGGGAATATATGTTGGATACGAAACAACATCCATCATAAGATATCTTGAACCCCTAACAGGTGATGTCTTTACAGCACGTTTTGCTGATTGTCACTTTGATGAGACAAATTTTTCATCGTTAGGGGGAGAAAAGAACATAAAGGAAAAGAATGTCTCATGGTGTGAACCTTCATTGTCATACCTTGATCCAAGAACAAAACAATGTGAGACAGAAGTTCAAAAGATAATTCATATGCAAGATATAGCAAATCAATTGCCAGATGCATTTACTGATACAAAAAGAGTAACAAAATCTCATATACCAGCAGAAAATGCTCCAGCTCAGGTTGAGATTCCATGTAAGGAATTGGACAAAGATCCAACTCATGAATCTCAAAGACGTTTGAAACGTGGTAGACCAATCGGATCAAAGGATAAAAATCCTCGAAAAAGAAAAGGATCTGAAAAAGAAAGTGACCATAAGGAAAATGATTCTGATGAAATTCAAAACATCAAAACATTTCCTGATGAAGAAATGAATGATATTAACAAAGAGATGTCAATTAACTATGGTCACACAAACACATTATGGAACCGATATGAAATGGAAATTATTGATGAGATATTTTCATATTCTGTGGCAAGTGAGATTATAAGTGGAGACGATGCTCCTGAACCAAAATCAGTCAACGATTGTCAAAATCGAGATGATTGGAACAAATGGAAAGATGCTATGAAAGCTGAATTAGATTCACTTAACAAATGAAAAGTTTTTGCTCAAATTGTTATTACACCAAAGACCGTAAAACCTGTGGGTTGCAAGTGGAGTTTTGTGCGGAAACGAAATGAGAAAAATGAAGTTACAAGATATAAAGCCAGACTTGTGGCTCAAGGTTTTTCTCAAAGACCAGGGATTGACTATGAGGAAACATATTCTCCTGTTATTGTCACACCCCGGGCCGGCGGGAACGGATCGTGTTTTCTTGTCGGGCGGAAGGTTCTTGGGGCGCGATATCGTTTGATAATCAATTGATCAGATTGTTTACATAGCACATGATAAATAAATGAGAAATGCTAATACATTCATGATATAGAATTACAAGATTAAATTACAATGTATCGTTCATAATTTAATCAAGTAAATCTACCAAAAAGAATCAGTGTGTTTATATCTTGTAACTGTGCAAGATCTACAAAATATGATTCAATGATTTTGTCATTCCAAAAGTAATGATCACACAAAATGCAGTTAGGTCTTCTAAAAGTCCTCTAGCTATAATATTGAAGTCTGGTGACTAAACATGTTCGTCACCAGACAAAACATGCATTTAACAAAGTCAACACTAGTTTGGTGAGTTCATAAGTTTGAATATTGAAAACCTCGAATTGTTCACACACAGTCACATAGTCATACTTGATACTTGTAATGATTGATTCACCTGTTTCCACCCAATGGCCTCTCCTTAGTTATATGTACAAGTAGGGTATCACCTGATCAAGCATGCTTATATATAGGGCATACGAAAGGGTCAAGCCCAGACGCCATCCCACCACATGCTCAGTCAAGTTCCACACTACTTGCGATACAACTAAAGATATCCATTTTCCCAATTGTTCAACATGTCTGATATGTATTCATCTGTTATATCATATGTAGAATAATATAATATGAGGGGTTTAGTAATCAAACCGAAGTATTGATAAGCCCTCAATGTATTAAGGAATTTAGATTAATTTAATCTGGTCCTTATATTATTCCTTTACTTATGGGGTTAACTATTGTTTCACTTTTAAATATTAAGAGTGTTAGTTAAACATTTGTAATTTGATCTTGAACCATAGTGCATAGAGCCTAAAAGGAATCCATTGAAATCCTCACGTAATCAGATTTCAATGCATCCGATTTACCTCTACCACCTTGTACTACTGAGGGCCTCATCGAAACTGTTACTAGTAATATGACATGAGAATATAATTTTTCTCAGTCCACTAGTCAACAAGCGACGATGGATTAATTACGTATCACTGCAGATTAATATCACCATGTGTCGCTTACCAGAACCTGACTTGAAGTCGCCCTGTCACCGGTCATACGTTACCAGCCAATGAATCAATACGATCAACATACTAGCCCTACAAGCTAGAGGTTTGTCAAACCTATGGTACCACTATGCTATCGTCGGTTTAGTCACGTCAAACTAACTGGTCAGCGAATTAAAGGGGCTTACATGATCAACTTGTACAATTAGCACATGATTGAAGTGATATAATACAACAGGTCAATAGTAACTAATTGTAATTGTGTTCATCTGTATTATTGTTCTCATTGTCATATGTTCTCTGTGTTATTAACAAAGTTAAATAAGAACTTGTCTTATTACATTATGTTAATTTTTTGAGTGAATGATGTTGTTATCATGAAGTTACATTATCATGATTATCATTATTTTTTCCATGTTCTCTTGTAATATGTGTTGAGTTGTAAAGCTAAGTGTTTAAAAGGACTTGTCCTATTACACTTACTTAACTCTTGTGTCGAATTTTATTACAAAGATATGTAATATCTTTATAACATTCATATGTTTGCCTGAATTTGTTCCAATGTCTTGTTTATGTAAGAATAACTGTGTATTATAAGTTAAAATCTTATAACTATATTATTCTATGTGTTGATGAATTAATAAGATATAATATCTTGTTAACCCTGTCATGTCATGATCATACAAGCATGCATACAATGATAAACGATAATAAACAATTAAGTATTATCTAAATCAAAGTATAAATAACATGTTAAGCAGAACTTTTAAATAAATAAAAGTAACATGTTTCTCAGCCCTGAGAGTTTAAAATCAGTTAAGATTAAAGTAAAAGGGGCATATGAACTCACCTTGTTGTTGTAGGGTTGACTTAGCTTAAATAGAGAATGCACGCGCTCTTGATTTCACTTGTGGTGTTTTCACGTTCCTGTATTGATTTCACGTTGTTTGTAATCGTAAGTATAAGTTTGTAGAGATTCGTGTATGTGTGTGTATATGTGTTAGCCATAAGCTTTGGCTAAAACTTTGTAAGTCTCGGTCGTGATCTTCATTCGGCCCCGATTCACTTCTGTGAGATATTACGAATATATAATCAATTTAAATTAAAATTAATATACCTTGTTAATTGTCTTGTATTTAACTTGGTTTTGACCTTGCCATGTTGTCTCAATACTTGATATCACTTGTAAACATATTTTAAAAGACTAGGTTTTGTGCATTACATTATACTAAGCCCATCACAGTTAAAGTCATTTTATTACATCATTTCCCATACTTAAGCGTGTTGTTTTAAATATGTTAGTTGATATCCCAAATCAAGTGGGCCAAATGTTGGGCCTGCTTAATGTTATTGGGCCAAATGGGTGGAATTTGTGAACTGTGGGCCGAATGGTGATGGGCTCAAATGAAGATGTTGTTGGGCCGAAATGATGTTGGGTTACACCTATCAAACTGCTATTGGGCCTGGGTAGTAAACCGTTGGGCCTGAAACATGGTTAGTAGGCCAAGGTACTGAGTTTGGGCCGGCTAGCAACTGTGGGCCGATCGAACTGGATCAGGTGGCCGAATGAAATAGTTGGGCGGATGAGTCTCCAGCTTAATCCCGACGAATGAGGAAGGCCTTCTCTTCGGCCGAATAAGTTGAGTATGGCTCTCGACCAAATGAAGAAGGAAGTGTCGAATGGTGGTGGTCGAATGGTGATGGCTGCTTGGGCGAATGGGGTGGCTGCCGAAGGAGTATGATTCACGAATGGCCTGGTCTCTTGCTTCGGCCGAGTCTCCAACCAGGTGGGCGAATGAGCCTGGTGTGATTCGGTCGCTGGTACTTCGGCCAAGGGGTGGTTCGGCAGTGTTTTCATTCGACAGCCCCATGGTCAGTCGGCCGAATGGTTTCCTTCGTCGAGCTGGGTGTGTAGGCCATCCATGGTTGTTAAACCAAGCTCTCACGTCAAACACCAATGTGGTGTAGATGATGATGTATATCAGGTTTAGTCTCGAGTGTGTAAGGGTTGAGGAGAAATAGGGTTAGAACCGGTTGGGTCAAAGGTTAGAACAAAAGGGTAAAAACCCTCATTTTCGCTACATTCCATCACAGATTACCTCGTTTCGGATGGTTCTTATTCTAGATCGGTTGTACTTTCGTGTAGAGGTTGATGAGAGCTTCGATTTGGTCCAAAGATGGAAGGATTTGGTTGAGTATTGAGGGAGATATGGAGGTTTTAAGGTTGAAAATGGAGGTGGGATTCAAAACCGGGATTAGGGTTTTGTGAGGAAGAAGAAGAAGAGAAAATGAGGAAAATACCCTCATTTAGGGTATTTATACCCCGAGGGTGTTCGGGTTCGTTTCGGTTGCTCGGTTTGAGATTTCGTCGCGTATCCGGAACTTAACACGCGTGATTACGGAGTTTTAAATAAAAATAGTTTATTTATTTAATTTTGATGAGTTTCAGAATTGTAAAATGTTAAATATTTTATTTTATTAATTTAAATTCGTTCGTGTCGTATTTTCGTTTTCGTTTCGTTAGATCGCGTCACCATCACGCGTATTCGTTCGAATCGTCACCCGAACGAACACGACAATGGTTTTGCTTTCTGACTTTTGTTTTCTACTTTTCAGTCATTATTTCAGAACTCAAAACTAACAGATATGTTTGTGTGAATCGTCACCCACGCAAACACACTGTCAGTTCGTTATTCTGAAATAACACTGCAATTGTGTTTGAATTGTGTTTCCTCACTGACGGACTTAACTAACTTCCTGTTTTCACATTGTTTTCGTTCTGATTTGTCGGCCATCTGATTCCTGTCATCTGTGGATATCAGATTGCAACCGACTTGTTCTTATCGTTTACTTGAACACCGTTGTTTCTCTTGTTTCGTTGTATTATTTGTACTTAGGTTTTCACCTAAATACTAACAACTATTGTTTATCGTGCGTGTTGTACTTACAGTATTTAAGTTTTCACTTAAATACGTACAACTATTTCTTGTATTTTGAATTCTGTTATCACATACACTGTTCACATACTTGTATTTACACATAGTAGATAGTGGAAGTACACGTACAGACTTGCCGGACGATCTGGTACTGGATGTCACAGTTATGGATGCAATCACTTTTAGATATTTAATCAGCTTAGCGGTATCTAAAAATCTAGAAATGCGTGTTCTAGATGTGATGACAGCTTACTTGTATGGATCACTTGATAGTGACATCTATATGAAAATTCCCGAAGGATTTAAAATTCCTGAAGCATTAGGTTCAAAACCTAAAGAAATGTGTTCAATCAAATTACAAAGATCTCTGTATGGATTGAAACAATCGGGAAGGATGTGGTACAATCGTTTGAGTGATTATTTGAAGAGTAAAGGTTATACATATATTCTTATTTGTCCATGTGTCTTTATTAAAAAGACAGCATCAAGATTTGTGATCATAGTTGTGTATGTGGATGATCTAAATATAATTGGGACGTGTAAAGAAATTCATGAAGTAATTACTCTTTTAAAGAATGAGTTTGAAATGAAAGATCTTGGAAAAACCAAGTATTGTCTTGGTTTACAGATTGAGCATATGCCTAACGGAATACTTTTGCATCAATCAAATTATACAGAAAGGCTCTTAAAGCATTTTAATATGGAAAATGCAAATTCTTTAAGCACCACAATGGTAGTTAGATCACTCAATGTTGACAATGATCCATTTCACCCATGCGAAAATGGTGAAGAAGTTCTCGGTTCGGAGGTACCATACCGTAGTGCAATTGGTGCTCTTATGTATCTTACTAACTGTACAAGACCAGATATTTCATTTGCAATTAAGTTACTAGCAAGATTTAGTTCAGCACCTACAAAAAGGCATTGGAATGGAATTAAACATATTTTTCGATACCTCCGAGGAACTACTGATTTAGGTTTATTTTATCCTAACGATTCAAAAGAAGAATTTGTTGGTTATGCAGATGCTGGTTGTCACACCCCGAGCCGGCGGGATAGGATCGGTTGTCCCGTCGGGCGGAAAGTTCCCGGGGCGCGATATCGTGAGTGATAATCGTGATGATCAGATTGTTTACATTGCACATGATACAAATGAGAAATGCTAACTATAATAGAATTACAAAGTTAAATTACATCAGTATTGTTTATAATTTAACAATGTAAATCTACCATAAACATCATATATTTCTATCTTGTATTTACACAAGATATACAAAATGGTATGTGTATGATGATGTCTTCAAAAATAATGCAGGTCCAAAAGCTAAGCCTTCTATCTGAAGTCCTAGTACGAAAAGAATAACTTCTTAGTTGACCTGTTCGTCACCTGAGAAGTCATGCAAAAAGATCAAGTCAGCACATGGTTGGTGAGTTCATATAGTTTTATGATTTGAAAATGATTTGATAACCTCCTTCGGTAAAGACCCTAACCTCATTAACATCAACTGTATCATCCAGATCGGTATGCTTATATATAGGGCATACCCCTGGGTCAAGGCTACAACCCCGCCCAGACGCCATCCCACCACATACTAATCCGCATAGGACATTGACATTAATGATAATTAAGCATTTTTACCTAACACCTCTGAAATAGATTTTGATCTCCAAAACTTGATTTACCTTTGATTCTCTTGATTTTGATCATAGACAAAAGATTTTCCAAAAATCAGTGATAATAATAAAATGTCAAATATTTAATTAAATAATTAAATAAAACATTTAGATACAACTAAGACATGATGATTGAGTGTAATTTTACTCAATTAGTTAGACTTAGTTGTTGGTGGTTGTCCAAGTTGTAACCTCTCACACGTGACCCATGTCAGGCATAACTCACAAGGAGTACACCTGAACTGAACGGGATTTTAATGTTTTGACCTTACAGCTTGACCCAAAGGTCTTCTGTACATGCGGGGACTTTAATATTTTGCCCTTACAGCTTGACCCAACGGTCTTCTGTACATGCGGGGACTTTAAGGATATCCTTTGTTTCTTGATCTCTTGATTCTCTTAGACTTAGACTTTGATATTGATTTCCATGATTGTTCACATTATTGCCCGTATAGCCTGACTACAAAAGTCTTCTATACCTGAAGGGACTTTATATGTGTGTTACACGTGGTCTTGATTCCATATACAACTGACATCCACCATGACTTGAGTATTAATGAGTTCATTAGATCATAATGATTTCATTATTTCAATGAGTCACACACATTTATGATTTCTGATCTCTTGAGTCTCTTGATTCTTGATTCTTTGAGTTCTCATGATTTTGAATGATAATTGATTTGATTTATGATTCTTGGGCCTCAGATCATACACTGAGTTATGATTCCCTTGATTATGATTTATTGATCTTGTTCATTTGATTTCACTTTGAGTTTAGATTCTTGAAGTTGAACTTGATGGACTAAGGGTTGATTTAGAATTCAAATTTAAGGTATTACTCATAAGAGTACTTAAATTTAATTGATAAATTGATTTGTTCACTAATTTTCTAGACAGGAGTCTAGGAGTATCAACAACATATATATGTAAAGACATATAATAATTAAAAGCATTTAATTAAACAGTTTAAATAAAACAGTTTACGCATGCTTCTCAGCCCCGCGTTTAAAAACAAAAATGTTTAGAAAAGGGGCAATGAACTCACCTGTGTTGCTTTGTACTGAATTACCACAATATGCGCACTCGTTGTTGTAGCTTAAGTATCTTCGGTTCCTGAGTTGTTTTAAAAGAATTCGTATACGATAAGTATTTACATTAGACGTCGTAACTGGGGTTTGGTCTCGGCGTGCAACTCAGTGTCCTAGATTACTAGTATGTTTCTATGATTTCATCTAAGTTAAACTTATTACCCGTAAGTAACCCATATCTCCGATTAATAATTTAAAGTCCTTAAGTAAAACATTTTCAAATTATTTCATTTTAAGTTAGCAATTATTTAAGAAAATCATTAAATTAATTTAATGAAGTTTACAATTCAAATCCTTTTATTGGAAACATAATTAAGCATAACATTTAATAGTGAGGGGCCTAAATTAAGCCCATTGAGCCATTCTAGCCCCTTTAATAAACACTACTATGGGTTTCAAATAATTAGCTCATGTAATTTACCCCATCAAAATTTAAGGGTCACCTTAGTCATTTAAAGTTCATCCAAGATTAGTTATTTGGAAGGAAAAACCCTAATATGGTTCCCATCTCCTTTCCCCCACTCTCATTACAACCCATGCATGCACGTGCATATGCATGCAAAGGTGGCCGGGTTCCAAGATTACCTAACCCGAAAGAAATCGAATGAGATCAATCGAATGAGGAGCCCGAATGATGGCTTCCCTTAGACTCTTGGTCGAATGAGCAAATGTCGAATAGGTGGTGTTCGAATGAGCTGGGCCGTATGAGGGTTGGGGCGAAAGAGTCTGGTTCGACGAATGAATCAATGGCCGAATGAAGGTCCTTCAGTCGTGATTCATTCGGCGAATGGGTTTGATTCGACAGAAAGGCCATTCGGCGAATGGGTTTGATTCGAGAGATGGCCATTCGGCGAATGGGTTTGATTCGACAGAAAGCCATTCGGCGAGCTGTACATGAGACCCATTCGGGGTTCGAACTACTCAACCATGGAGGTTTCTAACTTCGATCTAGAGCTAACCTATGAGATACAACAAGTTCCTAACTCTTCTAAGTGCATTTCATGGTGATTTCCTAAGGATTTGAGGATGGGCTAACCGATTTCAAGGGTGGTTCGAACCTAGGGTTTTCATAACCCTCAAACCGAACCAAAAACTGATTTTTACCTTGATTCGACTGGACTTAAGCCTAGATCCACTGTACTTTCGTGATCTACAAGCTATTGTGGTGATTTTGACTCCAACATGGCTCGGAATGGTGGAGATTTGGAAGTTTTCTTGTAGAGAGAAGGTAAAAACTTTTAGAGAGAGAGTAGAGAGAGAGGAGGTGAACGAAAATGGTGAGAGATGGCTGGTAGGTGGGGGTTGTTGTGGTATTAATGACCACATTAAATGGTAGGGAAATACCCGGGTTCGTTCGGGTTCGTTCGGTTTCGCGTGGTTTCGCGTAGAAACGTCGTTTTCGCGTAGTTTTCGTTACGAAACGACTCGGTTTTTAAAATAGAATTATAAAAATTATTTTAGGTTGTGATTCCTAATAAATTAACTAAATATCTTTTAATTATTTATTTACAAAATATTTATTTAGCGTTTAAATCGAATCGCGCGGTCATCGCGCGTATTTGTTCGAATCAAATACGACGATAACTACACTTTTCAATATTGTTTTCTAATTATCGAATATCATTCAGAACGTTAAACTTTTAGATTTATTCGTACAGATCGTCACCTATACGAATAATCTGTCGGTTTAGCATTCACTTAACGATATTCGTGTTGTTTTGTCCTGTAAGGCCTCACATACGTTTATACATAATAAGATCCTAACAAATAAATCATATGATGATTCTGTGTTGCCAGATAATTATCTGACTCAAAAATCATTGTTCTGAATTGATTTCTCAGAAATGTCTGTGAATTCACTGTTTTGTTAGCATGAAATGATACTGAGGTTTGATATGAACATGAAATACACTGAATTACATGAAAATTGTACCTGATTACTGTTCACGCACTGTTACGATCACTGTTCCGGAGACGGTTCCGGCACTGATGTTACAGTCTCCCCTTGTTAAAGAAATTTCGTCCCGAAATTTAAGAATTGTTATCGGGTACGGCTTCCTCTTCAAACAGCTGGGGATACTTTAACTTCATGTGATCTTCACGTTCCCAAGTAAACTCGGGTCCACGTCTTGAATTCCAACGAACCTTTACTATCGGAATACGGCTTCGTCTCAATTGTTTGACCTTGCGATCCATAATCTCTAAAGGTTCTTCGACAAAATGCAACTGATCATCAAATTGAATCTCTTCGAGTGGAACGACGAGTGATTCGTCAGCAAGGCATTTCTTTAAATTCGAGACGTGAAACACATCATGCACACCACTGAGTTCATCTGGTAATCTCAGTCTATACGCCACAGGACCAATACGTTCGATGATTTCGAACGGTCCTACGTATCGTGGTGCTAGCTTGCCTTTTGTTCCAAAACGTACAACGCCTTTCCATGGGGATACCTTCAACATGACACGGTCTCCCACTTGGAATTCCAACGGCTTACGCCGTTTGTCAGCGTAGCTCTTTTGTCTGCTTCTTGTAGCTTGCAATCTTCTCTGAATCTGAGCTATCTTGTCAGTGGTTTCCTGAATAAGCTCTGGCCCAGTTATGCGATTATCTCCAACTTCAGTCCAACAGATCGGTGATCGACATTTCCGACCATAAAGAGCCTCGAATGGTGCACATCCGATACTGCTGTGGTAACTGTTGTTGTAGGAGAACTCAATCAGTGGCAAATGAGAATCCCAATTCCCACCGAAATCTAAAATACAGGTCCTTAACATATCCTCTAGGGTCTGAATCGTACGTTCGCTTTGGCCGTCCGTTTGTGGATGGTAAGCTGTACTCAGATTTAACTGCGTCCCTAGAGATTTCTGTAGTGATTGCCAGAATCTTGAAGTAAATCTGCTGTCTCTATCAGAAATAATTGATAATGGTACACCGTGACGTACCACTATCTCATTGATGTACAATCTCGCCAGTTTATCCATCGTGAAGGTTTCACGCATCGGCAAGAAATGAGCAGATTTTGTTAATCGATCAATGATCACCCAAATTGTATCGTGACCACTGGAAGTGCGGGGTAGCTTGGTAATGAAATCCATAGCTATTTGTTCCCACTTCCAGAGCGGAATCTCAGGCTGTTCCAGTAAACCAGACGGTCTCTGGTGTTCCGCCTTTACCTTCACACACGTTAGACATCGACCGACATACTCGGCTATGTCTTTCTTCATTCCCGGCCACCAATAAAATCCACGCAAGTCTTGGTACATTTTATCAGCGCCTGGATGAACTGAGTATTTAGTCTTGTGTGCCTCATCGAAGATAAGTCTTCTCAATTCATCTACCGCCGGGATCCATATACGATCCTGATAGTAGATCATTCCATCAGACTTGGTCTCTAAATGTTTCTCTGCTCCGCAGTCAAGTTCTTTCTTCAAGTTTCCTCTGTCAATTGTCTCCTGCTGTGCATGAATGATCTTGTCTTGTAAACTGGTCTGCACAGTCATACCCATAGCCCTAACGCGTAAGGGTTTGACCCGTTCCTTCCGACTCAAGGCATCAGCTACAACGTTTGCCTTTCCCGGATGGTACTTGATCACACAATCATAATCATTCAGAAGTTCAACCCAACGGCGTTGTCGCATGTTGAGCTCCTTCTGATCAAAGATGTGCTGCAGACTCTTGTGATCAGTAAATATGGTACACTTGGTGCCATATAAATAATGTCTCCAGATCTTCAGTGCAAAAATCACTGCTCCCAGTTCAAGATCATGAGTAGTGTAATTCTTCTCATGAACTTTTAACTGTCTCGATGCATAAGCGATAACTTTGTCCCGTTGCATCAGTACACACCCAAGTCCCTGATGGGATGCATCACAATAAACAACAAAGTCATCACATCCTTCCGGGAGTGATAGAATTGGAGCATTACATAACTTCTGCTTCAGTGTCTGAAAAGCATCCTCTTGTTTATGTTCCCAGACAAACGGTTCACTCTTCTGAGTTAACTTAGTGAGAGGCAGAGCTATCTTAGAAAAGTTCGAGATGAACCTCCTGTAATAACCTGCCAATCCCAGAAAAGACCGTATCTCCGTTGGTGTCTTCGGAGTGTCCCAGTTCTTTATTGCTTCGATCTTGGCGGGATCCACGTGTATTCCCTCACTGTTGACTACGTGACCAAGAAATTGAACTTCTCTTAGCCAAAATTCACATTTAGAGAACTTGGCGTAAAGCTTCTGTTCTGTCAACAGTTCCAAGATCTTTCTGAGATGTTGTTCATGTTCTGCTTTGCTCTTGGAATAAATCAGTATGTCATCGATGAAGACGATAACGAACTGATCTAAATACGGCTTGCATACTCGGTTCATGAGATCCATGAAAACCGCTGGTGCATTTGTCAGTCCGAAAGGCATCACTAAAAACTCGTAATGCCCGTATCTGGTTCGGAAAGCCGTCTTCGGTATGTCTTCGTCTTGAACTCTGAGCTGATGATAACCAGACCGCAAATCAATCTTCGAAAAGTATTGAGCTCCTTGCAGTTGGTCAAACAAATCATCAATCCTCGGCAATGGATACCGATTCTTGATGGTTAGTTTGTTTAGCTCCCTGTAATCTATGCACATTCTGAACGATCCGTCTTTCTTCTTCACAAATAAGACCGGAGCTCCCCAAGGCGAGTAGCTCGGTCTAATGAAGCCTTTGTCCAATAACTCCTGCAATTGGTTTGATAATTCTTGCATCTCTGAAGGTGCTAACCGATAAAGAGATTTAGCAACAGGAGTTGCTCCAGGAACTAAGTCAATTCGGAACTCTACCGGTCGCACAGGAGGCAAACCTGGTAGATCTTCAGGAAATACTTCTGGGTATTCCTTCACTACTGGTACGTCTTCTTCTTGTCTTTCTCTTTTTCCACTACATGAGCCAAGAAAGCTACACACTTCTTCTGTAAACACTTACGCGCCTTTATGCAAGAAATGATTTTGACACTTCGTTTTGCTTGGTCCCCTCTGACTTCCAATACACGATCATCGGGCAATGGAACTCGAAGCAGCTTCTCCGAACAGACAACTTCCACTCGGTTAGAGGAAAGCCAATCCATTCCAACAATGATGTCGAAACTACCCAACTCCATCGGTATCAAGTCGATAGAGAATGTATGACCGTTAAGTGTCAACGGGCAATTTCTGTAAACTGTACTAACTGTGATCTGTTTTCCGTTAGCTACTTCTATAATATAGGGGGAGTCTAACTGTTCCTCTATAGAATCTAGTTGGCATGCAAAATCGGCAGAGATAAAACTCTGATCCGCACCAGTGTCAAATAGAACAGATGCATAAAAGTCATGTAAGAGAAACGTACCAGTGACCACATTTGGGTCCTGGCGTGCAGCTGGTGCTCCAATAACAAAAGCTCTTCCACGAGGAGCTTGAACTGCTTGTTGTGCTTTCTTCGGGCAGTTCTTTGCAAAGTGGCCTTGTTCGCCACAGTTGAAGCATCCACCATTGTTCTGGTTGGCTGGTGGAGGGAGAGCTAGAGCAGCATTATTGACAGCTGGGTTAGGTGTCATCCGGCATTGCTGAACCCAATGGCCCTTCCTTCCACATCCCGTGCATTGTCTGCAGGGAGTGTTAGCATTGTGATGATACTGGCACTTAGTACACAAAGGATGCGGGCCAGTATACTGCCTCTTGGGCACATTTTGTTGTGCTGCTGCTACTTGATTCAAGGGAGTAGCCACAGTGTAATTCTTGATAAATTTCTGTTTCTTCTTCTGGTGTTGCTGCTGCTGTGGTTTCTTTGAAGACTCTTCCTTGCGTTTACTGGTGTCAGCCTCTTTCTTCAGTACTCCAGAGGCAACCATCAAATCAGTAAGTTTTCCAGACAGTCTCACTGCAGATTCAACAGTGGTAGGGTTGGCTGAAACAACCATGCCCTGGATGCAGGCGGGAAGTCCACCCACATATCTGTCTATTCTCTTCTCCAAAGTAGGTACCATGTCGGGTACCAAAGCAACTAGCTCGTGGTAATGAGTAGTATACCCCATATGATCAGCCCCTTTCATCACATGGTTGGATAATTCAACCTCCAGTTTCTGCAACTCATTCTTGGGGCAGAACTCTGTTCGCAGCAGTGTCTTGAAATCCTCCCATGGCATGGCCATGGCTTCTTCTCTTCCTCGGGCGTTGATCTGACCATTCCACCAGGTCAGAGCCCGCTTGTTGAATGTTCCAGCAGAGTAGCGGACTTTATGGTGCTCTGGACAGCTGCAGAGGTCCAGAGTAGCCTCAATCTTTTCAATCCATTGGATTAATCCAACGGCTCCTTCAGATCCGCTAAAGCTAGGCGGCTTACATCCTACAAATGACTTGTAAGAGTAGTGTGAGGTACCACCAGTATTCCCACTGGCTTCTCCTGATGAATTGCCAGTGTTGTTGATCTCATTACGGAGAAGGTTGAACATCTCCGGTATCGCCGCTTTCATCTGATTGGTCATCTGGCTGCTCAGTAGTGTCACCAAAGCGATGGTGGTAGGATCCAGTATAGGAGTTGTTCCCGAACCTGATGCCTCGGTGATCAGTGGAGGAGGAGGTGGAGGCGGTGGAGGAGGTGGCGGTGGTGAGTCATTTGGCGATGGCGTTGAGGAGTGTGGAGCTTGGTCTTGTGTTGATGTCAACAGAGGAGGTTGTCTTCGCGGCGGCATTCTGATCATAACCAAACGAGTATTGGTTAGTGCAATGATCGAATGCAGAAGACGCAATGCAATAGGTCTTAAATCCTAAGTTCTCTACATGCAGGGTCCCTAGGTTATAGTCTAGGCCAAACCGTTTAAACAAATGACCTATATTTCTCTATAACCATGGCTCTGATACCAATCTGTCACACCCCGAGCCGGCGGGATAGGATCGGTTGTCCCGTCGGGCGGAAAGTTCCCGGGGCGCGATATCGTGAGTGATAATCGTGATGATCAGATTGTTTACATTGCACATGATACAAATGAGAAATGCTAACTATAATAGAATTACAAAGTTAAATTACATCAGTATTGTTTATAATTTAACAATGTAAATCTACCATAAACATCATATATTTCTATCTTGTATTTACACAAGATATACAAAATGGTATGTGTATGATGATGTCTTCAAAAATAATGCAGGTCCAAAAGCTAAGCCTTCTATCTGAAGTCCTAGTACGAAAAGAATAACTTCTTAGTTGACCTGTTCGTCACCTGAGAAGTCATGCAAAAAGATCAAGTCAGCACATGGTTGGTGAGTTCATATAGTTTTATGATTTGAAAATGATTTGATAACCTCCTTCGGTAAAGACCCTAACCTCATTAACATCAACTGTATCATCCAGATCGGTATGCTTATATATAGGGCATACCCCTGGGTCAAGGCTACAACCCCGCCCAGACGCCATCCCACCACATACTAATCCGCATAGGACATTGACATTAATGATAATTAAGCATTTTTACCTAACACCTCTGAAATAGATTTTGATCTCCAAAACTTGATTTACCTTTGATTCTCTTGATTTTGATCATAGACAAAAGATTTTCCAAAAATCAGTGATAATAATAAAATGTCAAATATTTAATTAAATAATTAAATAAAACATTTAGATACAACTAAGACATGATGATTGAGTGTAATTTTACTCAATTAGTTAGACTTAGTTGTTGGTGGTTGTCCAAGTTGTAACCTCTCACACGTGACCCATGTCAGGCATAACTCACAAGGAGTACACCTGAACTGAACGGGATTTTAATGTTTTGACCTTACAGCTTGACCCAAAGGTCTTCTGTACATGCGGGGACTTTAATATTTTGCCCTTACAGCTTGACCCAACGGTCTTCTGTACATGCGGGGACTTTAAGGATATCCTTTGTTTCTTGATCTCTTGATTCTCTTAGACTTAGACTTTGATATTGATTTCCATGATTGTTCACATTATTGCCCGTATAGCCTGACTACAAAAGTCTTCTATACCTGAAGGGACTTTATATGTGTGTTACACGTGGTCTTGATTCCATATACAACTGACATCCACCATGACTTGAGTATTAATGAGTTCATTAGATCATAATGATTTCATTATTTCAATGAGTCACACACATTTATGATTTCTGATCTCTTGAGTCTCTTGATTCTTGATTCTTTGAGTTCTCATGATTTTGAATGATAATTGATTTGATTTATGATTCTTGGGCCTCAGATCATACACTGAGTTATGATTCCCTTGATTATGATTTATTGATCTTGTTCATTTGATTTCACTTTGAGTTTAGATTCTTGAAGTTGAACTTGATGGACTAAGGGTTGATTTAGAATTCAAATTTAAGGTATTACTCATAAGAGTACTTAAATTTAATTGATAAATTGATTTGTTCACTAATTTTCTAGACAGGAGTCTAGGAGTATCAACAACATATATATGTAAAGACATATAATAATTAAAAGCATTTAATTAAACAGTTTAAATAAAACAGTTTACGCATGCTTCTCAGCCCCGCGTTTAAAAACAAAAATGTTTAGAAAAGGGGCAATGAACTCACCTGTGTTGCTTTGTACTGAATTACCACAATATGCGCACTCGTTGTTGTAGCTTAAGTATCTTCGGTTCCTGAGTTGTTTTAAAAGAATTCGTATACGATAAGTATTTACATTAGACGTCGTAACTGGGGTTTGGTCTCGGCGTGCAACTCAGTGTCCTAGATTACTAGTATGTTTCTATGATTTCATCTAAGTTAAACTTATTACCCGTAAGTAACCCATATCTCCGATTAATAATTTAAAGTCCTTAAGTAAAACATTTTCAAATTATTTCATTTTAAGTTAGCAATTATTTAAGAAAATCATTAAATTAATTTAATGAAGTTTACAATTCAAATCCTTTTATTGGAAACATAATTAAGCATAACATTTAATAGTGAGGGGCCTAAATTAAGCCCATTGAGCCATTCTAGCCCCTTTAATAAACACTACTATGGGTTTCAAATAATTAGCTCATGTAATTTACCCCATCAAAATTTAAGGGTCACCTTAGTCATTTAAAGTTCATCCAAGATTAGTTATTTGGAAGGAAAAACCCTAATATGGTTCCCATCTCCTTTCCCCCACTCTCATTACAACCCATGCATGCACGTGCATATGCATGCAAAGGTGGCCGGGTTCCAAGATTACCTAACCCGAAAGAAATCGAATGAGATCAATCGAATGAGGAGCCCGAATGATGGCTTCCCTTAGACTCTTGGTCGAATGAGCAAATGTCGAATAGGTGGTGTTCGAATGAGCTGGGCCGTATGAGGGTTGGGGCGAAAGAGTCTGGTTCGACGAATGAATCAATGGCCGAATGAAGGTCCTTCAGTCGTGATTCATTCGGCAAATGGGTTTGATTCGACAGAAAGGCCATTCGGCGAATGGGTTTGATTCGAGAGATGGCCATTCGGCGAATGGGTTTGATTCGACAGAAAGCCATTCGGCGAGCTGTACATGAGACCCATTCGGGGTTCGAACTACTCAACCATGGAGGTTTCTAACTTCGATCTAGAGCTAACCTATGAGATACAACAAGTTCCTAACTCTTCTAAGTGCATTTCATGGTGATTTCCTAAGGATTTGAGGATGGGCTAACCGATTTCAAGGGTGGTTCGAACCTAGGGTTTTCATAACCCTCAAACCGAACCAAAAACTGATTTTTACCTTGATTCGACTGGACTTAAGCCTAGATCCACTGTACTTTCGTGATCTACAAGCTATTGTGGTGATTTTGACTCCAACATGGCTCGGAATGGTGGAGATTTGGAAGTGTTCTTGTAGAGAGAAGGTAAAAACTTTTAGAGAGAGAGTAGAGAGAGAGAGGAGGTGAACGAAAATGGTGAGAGATGGCTGGTAGGTGGGGGTTGTTGTGGTATTAATGACCACATTAAATGGTAGGGAAATACCCGGGTTCGTTCGGGTTCGTTCGGTTTCGCGTGGTTTCGCGTAGAAACGTCGTTTTCGCGTAGTTTTCGTTACGAAACGACTCGGTTTTTAAAATAGAATTATAAAAATTATTTTAGGTTGTGATTCCTAATAAATTAACTAAATATCTTTTAATTATTTATTTACAAAATATTTATTTAGCGTTTAAATCGAATCGCGCGGTCATCGCGCGTATTTGTTCGAATCAAATACGACGATAACTACACTTTTCAATATTGTTTTCTAATTATCGAATATCATTCAGAACGTTAAACTTTTAGATTTATTCGTACAGATCGTCACCTATACGAATAATCTGTCGGTTTAGCATTCACTTAACGATATTCGTGTTGTTTTGTCCTGTAAGGCCTCACATACGTTTATACATAATAAGATCCTAACAAATAAATCATATGATGATTCTGTGTTGCCAGATAATTATCTGACTCAAAAATCATTGTTCTGAATTGATTTCTCAGAAATGTCTGTGAATTCACTGTTTTGTTAGCATGAAATGATACTGAGGTTTGATATGAACATGAAATACACTGAATTACATGAAAATTGTACCTGATTACTGTTCACGCACTGTTACGATCACTGTTCCGGAGACGGTTCCGGCACTGATGTTACACTGGTTATTTATCTGATCCACATAAGGCAAGATCTCAAACTGGATATGTATTCTTGAACGGAGGAACTGCAATTTCATGGCGTTCTCAAAAGCAAACACTTGTTGCAACATCATCGAATCATGCTGAAGTTATTGCACTACATGAGGCCTCTAGAGAGTGTGTATGGTTAAGATCTATGACTAATTTTATATTGACTTCATGCGGGTTAAATGAAGATATAAGTCCAACTATAATTTATGAAGACAATGCAGCTTGTATCTCGCAGATGAAAGAAGGGTATATCAAAAGTGACAGAACAAAACATATACCACCAAGATTCTTTTCATACACTCAAGATCTTATCAAAGACAATCAAGTTGAAATGAGATATGTTTCGTCTAGCAACAATTCAGCAGACCTTTTTACAAAAGCACTACCTACAGTCATTTTCAGGAAACACGTACATGATATCGGAATGCGACATGTACAAACGATATAGTTAACATCAGAAGATAATTTGAGAGGGAGTTATATACTGCACTCTTTTTTCCTTAGCTGAAGTTTTTTCTCACTGGGTTTTCTTTAACAAGGTTTTTAATAAGGCAGTAGTTTAAAATAAAACTCCAAGTTTGAAAAGGTTTCATCAAAGGGGGAGTGTTATATATTTTATATATTTGAAAAATATTGGATGAAATCTTTTCCAACACTCCAAATTTATATGGACATATTTTTAGACTAAGCATTAAATGTTTTTGTTTCTTGTCTCCCAAAATCCAACTCTTTTGTAGTATAAATACCACTTCAATGTAAAGAGAAAGATGCACCTCTTGTAACATTCTAAAGTGTTATACAATTCTCTCTTCTTCTCTCTAAAATCTCTTCTATCTTTCTCTTCTAATCTTCTCTAAAGATGGTTAATGTGAGATAATCATAGTTATATTATAACACCTATTTCATTTTAGACATTTTTAAAATAATAAGAATTTAGAGGCTATGTTTTATCATGTTTTTACTACATAAAACATAAAATTGTCAAGCATAAATCACCAAATCAAGTGTTAAATAAGTTGTTTTATGTTTTATATTTGCATTAATAATGTCTTTTCTTTTTTTTTTTTGAACGCTCAACTAAGCAACTGTCGGGTACTCTGTATGCGGCCTCCAATTGCTAAAGGATGTCTGAGCTGGCCACTAGTCCAGACGGACGGAGCCTATAGCCCAGCAACCACAAATTCCAGGGGAAACCTTACCCAAGCACCCGCTCATAGGCACGACGTTGGAAGGCTGATAAAACCGAGTGGGATCAAGGATCGAACCCCGTACCTGGGTCTCCTATCACTTCCACAACCTCCATCTTATCACTAGGACAATACATGATTGGTAACCGTGTCGTTTCTAACATGATAAATACAACAAGACCTATTTTGTTATCTTTATGATTCATTGCCTTTGAAAACAACATATGAGAGGCACAATAACACTAGTTATCAAGACCGGCCCCGAAAATCACAAAAAATTTCGGGACCTACAGCGAGAAAAAAAACGTACCCCTTTAAATAAGTAATTTAGTAATTTATATATAAAAAGTTAATAATACAAATATATTTGCTACAAAATTAACAAAGCCAAAGTATTGTAGCAAAATAGTATATTTTAAATAACTAGGCAAACCATGAGGCTTTCCGAACATTTTTTGAAGCAAAAGTCTCGATCATCGCTTCGGTATCCATATTGTCTAATATGACATTGTCAAAAGAAATCATTGCCAGTATGTTAAGTCAATTTTATGACGTTAACGATCGTAAATAAGGCTTCAACAACTTAAAATTAGAAAATATTATTGTTGCCGATGTCACAGTTACCAGATAGTAAACAAAACTCTATATGCAATTAATGCATTAGAAAAAAAACCCAAGCTGGGAGATAATTTTATTATACAAAAGTGTCTCAGACAACTTAAACTCCATATAAAGTTCATCTGCATGAATATCTGATTGTTCTTCATACTTCAATGCATCTTGATGACGATAACAACACAACTTAAGATCATTTTCATCAATTTGTTCAACTTTTTTGTAAACAAAAACAAATAGGTATTCATATTTTTTTATATTGATCAAATCTCGATTCAAAAGAAGCAATAGCTTGATCAACAATACATAAAAAGTATTTATAATTTTTCTCGGATGAAAATGAAGCTTCTTGCTCACTTGAAATCTCATTACAAATTAAACTATTTTTATTCTATCAAAACTAATTGCAATCTAGGTCATATAAAATATCATTTCATATAATATACAAAAACCAATGATTTCTTGTCCTATTGATTAGATGGATGTATGAAAGAAATGATAGGAGACTCAAATCCTGGGTTCGATTATTGGTCCCATCCGGTTTTACCGGCCTTTCACCGTTCTGTCTTTGGGCAGGTGCTTGGGTCGGGTTTTCCTCAGGAACTTGTGGCCGTCTGTCTGGACTAGTGGTCAGTTTGGCCATCTTCTAGTCATTCGGTGCTGCGTACGGAGTATCGGACAGTTGATTAGTTGGCCATTAAAAATACATATAATATATAAAAAAAATTTGAAATTTAGCGCCCAAAAAAACATTTGCCCGTGACGGACTCGCGGTCGCGCACCTCGCCCTCCCTCAAGACCGGCCGAGCTCATTATTTAAAAGAAATTCACAGTGCATTAAATGAGGGAGCCAGCCCTGCATGCTTGTACTTAATGTGAGAACGTTACGCTACAACTGTATTTTATCTATGACATTTATTTAACATTTTAACGTCATAACGTGCTAACTTACACCCTTAAAATCATGTCGTACATATATCATGTCGTACATATTCTTATTAGTTAAACTAGTTTAATATTCCGTATATTACACATGTTGAATAGAAAAAATATAATAAATTGTAATAAATGAAAATCTAAATTCTAATATGAAATATCATTAAAATTTGGTATAATTTAATACTTTTTTTTTAAACGGCTTGGTACAACGACAATAAAGACGAGATTTCAACTGTCCCCTCGGATTTGACGCTCTGGGGCGTATGCCCGAGCCCACCCCAGGAGAAACCTCACAACTGGGTAAACCCCCTAACCTTGCTTCAGCAAATATGCCTCAGCCCGGATTCAAACCCAAGACCTCCCATAAGAAAGTCAAGAGGGTAACCATTAGGCTAGAAGCTCCTGTTTATAATTTAATACTTTAAGTAATAATTATATTATATTTTAAACATTAAGTTTTTCAAAGTTTGTTTCTTTAAACATTTCAATTAAAAAAATTAAAAAAGTTATATTTTATAATAATTTGATTTTTTCTAAAAAGTATGTTTTTAAAAAAATATATTTTAAATGTATTAATTTTTTTTAATTTACGAATGTAAAAGTAGTATATATATAATGAAATGTATTTAATATGAGAGATAAGAGGGAAACCAAATGTGAGGTGGTCTAAGAACATGACATATGTCCTTATAAACCTTTATTTATTAGAATAAATTGATTAATTAATTATCTTTCATAACTTTCAATATATATTGTTCTATATATTTTTAAACACAATGTTTTACTTGGTGCATGTATTTTTTTCGTACTTCAATTCATCAAAATAATAAAAATTTATAGATGCATCTCACGTTCCATATATTCGTCTAAGTAACGTGAAGTGTTGTTGAACACTTGAACCTCTATGTCTTATTAGTTATCATTATTAGCTAAAATACAGCGACTGAGCTTTAAAAAATTTAAAGAAGAGAGCAGAAATTTTAAAATCAGGGCGAAATCAATACCTATAAAAAATTTAACATATTAAGCGTAAAATTAACCTTACCGACAAAAATTAAAAGAACATTTACCCCTTCCCCTTTTTAATAAATAATTTCGCCCTTGCTCAAATATCTTTCAATAACCATAAGGAAACAACATTTGATCATCTTTCTACTCTTATAAAAGAGTATTTCTAGGAGACACATGTCATCTCCTAATTAAATATAAGAAAAGTTTTCCCGCTCATCTCTCCTAAAAAGTATAAATAATTTTTATTAACTAAACTAAAAATTAAAAAAGAGTATTTTTAGAAGATACATGTCACATTCTAATGAAATAAAATTTTTTTTCCAATTTCTATCCTAAAAATTATCAATAGTTTTTTAAATTAAATTTTATCATTAAATATTAATAACTATAAATCTTCTTAATTAAAAAAATTTACTAATTTACTAAAATTAATTAAAATAAAAAATTCCAATTATATTTACATATAAATGTTTAGACACACATTGTTTATAACATATTATATTTATTCACCCTATGTAATACATGGGTTTCTAGACTAGTTTTTAATAATTGTTTTCTTTATAGACCTTATCTTTTAAGTGTTTATTATAAGTTTCGGATTTATTTACAAGGGAAAGATTAAATAAAAAGAGATTTTTGTCAAACAATGCTAAGAACTAATATAAGTTTGACATGTGACATAATAGGTTAGGTATAACATCATTTTTTGTTCTATATTTTAATTTTTTTGTACTAGATTCTCTTTTATATGTATTTTTTATGCTGGAATTCTGTTTTTTATGCCGTACTTTTTTTTGTTTTTTGTACTACGTTTTTTTTGTATTGGATTTTATTTTTTTTGTATTAGATTTTTTTACTGGATTTTGTTTTTCTTTTGTCTTAGATTATGTTTTTGGTATTGGATTTTTGCTTTTTTTATATTTTTAACATGTCACGTGTTAAACTTTTATTAGTTCTTTATTTTCTTAAACAAAAATCTCCTTTTAGTAGATTTAACACTTATATTTATATAACCAATTAATATATTTACTAATTTCCTAGTTCTTAAAAGTTTTGTTTAACATAAACGGAATCTAAGTTCAAAACCCCACATCAATGCCAGTAATTTCATTATTCATTTAAGGAGTTAAGCATGAAGATATATATCCGATCCGATCTAACGTTTTCATCTGGTGTTCAAGGTATATTATTGAATCCTGATGCTAACAAGTTTGGTGGTGGTGGTGGTTTAAAAAGTTTATAAAACTTTGCTAGAATATTATCAAAATGAATATATTTTTTTTAAAACCCTTTTATAACTAGGAGGACTAAATCTGCTAAACACAAAATTTAAATTAGGAAGGAAAAACTGTAGGGGGCATAACCGCAATTCTCCCAAACTTCATCATCTTCTTCAACCCATACTCCTCCATGGATACCCATATACCACCTTCGACCCACAGCTCGTTTTTGTAGATAAAACTAATCAAATATTCGAAATTTATCAACTACGAACATTTAGGGATCGATATCAAACCTCAAATTGTTGTTTAAAATTCAAAATTCATTCGAAATCGTCTCCTAAATGTCCGTAATCGATCGGTCAATCAAAATCAACCTAAACGTGTATAAAAACCAAATTAAATCAACCCACTCGATCATATACCTCATGCGAATAATTATGTACATTCAAAAACGCATTCATAAACACCCTAGATCGCAAAAACCAAACTTTCAAAGTGCGGCCGAGTCGGTTCTGAACCAGTGATCGAATCCACGTAAATAGCAACAAAGGTAAGTATTCTATACCTCATTAGGCTCGGTTTACAGTGGGGAATCAACGCCCTACGTTTAGTTTGGTTATCGGGTTAGAAATCGAGCAAATTCGATTGAGGAAAAAGCTAGGGTTCGGTCTTATGTTAAATATAATTCAAAGGGTTAGATATCATGAGCAAGTCTCTAGATCAATCGGTTTCTGTGAGCGTTTTTAAAGTTCTGTTCCCATTAGGCTTAGGCTTGTTTTGACCATATTTTGTATCTTTTTATATTATAATTATTTTTAAATTCTAATTTCATCAAAAAATTTTATAAACTTAAAACTATTATTTTATGAATATATATATATATATATATATATATAT
This sequence comes from Mikania micrantha, assembly GCA_009363875.1. Taxonomy (NCBI): domain Eukaryota; kingdom Viridiplantae; phylum Streptophyta; class Magnoliopsida; order Asterales; family Asteraceae; genus Mikania; species Mikania micrantha. The sequence continues at coordinate 3,002,988 of CM018684.1, forward strand.
ATATAAACGAAATACAAAGAGTTACTTTTTAAGACTTTATTATTAATTAAGGTTTTATTTAAAACAATAAAATTTTATTTGTATATAAACAAAACATTATAACCTTTACAATTGTATTTAAAGTTATATATTAACTTTAATTTTTTGTAAGCTTTACGAAATTATAACAAGTAGTCAATGAAAATATTTTATCATCATTGTTTTAATAAATAACAATATATTTATTATAATAAACTAATATGTTGTTAATTGATTTTAATTTGTTAAGATTTAAATTAGTTTGTCTAACATTAAGGTTATAAAGAATCCTTTTAGAACATTTATTATTACTATTATTATGGATTATTAAAAACTTATTTAAACTTTAAATAGTATTAATCGTAAACTTTAGTGAAGAATCTAAACGAGGATATATCTGCAAAATCTTTTTGAACAAAACAAATTATGAACATTCAATTATGGGATTCGATTATCCTATTGAAACGGCATTAGAAATTTCATACAAAGTCATAGTTACATTATCTTATACAACGATTGAACAATCTAGGTTAACTTGAATTGTGTTGGATATTGCTTGGATATTGACATCATATAATTTCAAGACATCTCACTTATCAATGTGAGTCTTTATATCCCCCTTTTTATGCTTTTATTTTTGGGGTGAAACATGTAAACTTGGTTTTAAACTATTATCATGTGAAACTAGTTTGATGACATTAGACATATTGAAATTTAGTTGACAATGAACATTGATCACCCTTAGTGACTATGATAATCTATTGGATCAGTCATTCCACTATTGTTTGATTTACCCTTCGGAGGAAGCCCGCAGTAATAGTTCCTCATTCTGGCATTGCTATGCTAAACTTGGTCAAAAATTATCTGTCAACATTAGTTGATCTGCTTTAGTTAATGATTCATTTATGTTACGTTCATTATGCCAAGATTTCGTATGTAACATGTGACACCCCGCAATTTCCATGTCAGCTTTCATTTTAATTAAATATTCATTTAATTAACATTCGCATACGTGCCACTAGAATTAGTTTAATTTAGTGTGACACGTGGCACGATAGTACAAACATAGACACAAATACGATAATTCGGTGAATTATCGCAACACGCACACACGTGTCGAATAAAATACGAACGTTGGTGAACATTTAACAAAACGTGTAACTAAACACTAAACGGCATCACAAACGTTCAAACACTGAACTAGATAGTTCATACGACGTCAAACGATGTTTCATAAACGAGAAAACGTCCTAGCCAAACGATCGAAATTGGACGAAATAGGCTCAACCAGGATCCTTCGCGGTACGCCAAGGACCCCGGAGAGGGTCTTGGCGGTACGCGAAGGATGAGCGGGGGATTTGAATCCCGAAATCCGCCGCGGTACGCCAAGCCCCCCTATGGGACAGTCTTGGCGGTACGCGACGCAGCCCGGACGACAAATCTTTATAAACCAAGACAATCATTGCCATGCTACCCCTTCCACTCATCATACTTGACCTCACACGAAATCCCTCGGCCATTTCTCTTCCCAAGCCCCTGCTACAGCCTCATTTGGTCTCTTGGAAACCATTGGAGCACCACCATTAAAGCTTTGAAGTTTGGAGCTCATAGGAACTTGAAGAAGAAGATTTGTTGGAGCTTGGAGATCATCACCATCATCTTGTCCCTGTTGAACACTGCTGTCCAGGACCATTAAGAGCTACTGCATCATCCTCTAAGTTCCTAGGAGCTTGTTGAGGTAAGTTTTGAGCTCCTATGCACACTTAACACATATACACCCACATGCAAGTGCTTTGCACCCACATGCAAACTCATCCACACACATGCACGGAATTTGGAAGCTACATGATATGATTTTGATGTTGTTATGACTGATTGAGACTATGGAATCGATCTATGATGCTTTGAAATGGGTTTTTGTGATAAAGATGTAGTTTGAGTCATGGATCTATAAATACTTACTTTTAGTAACATTCATGCATGATCTAACAAGTTTTAGATGATTTTAGATAATGATAAATGATTATTGATGATATTTAGGGATATTTGCAACGTTCATTATGGTTAGTATGGTCAAAAATGCATTATTTGGGATTGTTACTATTTTTAGTAACTTTTATATTGCAAAATGATGATAGGTGTGAAAATATGAACATGGATGTTGATAATAATTAAGATCATTGGGGGTATATTAGAATGATATTTGCATAAAAAATAGATTAGAAATGTTAATCTAGTCATTCGGTGGACATTTTGGGCATATCTACTATTTTTAGAAACTTTATTTTTGTAAGAGTATGTTAAATAATGATTTTGGTAAAATAAGTAGTTTAGAATGATGAGATATCGTTAACAATGAAATTATTAATAAGTGTCATGGATTAGTTTGGTTAAAATGATGCTTAAGGTGAAAGTTGCTATTTATAGAAACTTTATTTGATGAATTCATGAAATAGAAATGTAAGTCTTGATTTATTTATGATAAATGGCTTAGAACAATGCAATATGATTATTGTGTGAGAATTTATGTGATTTTTCGATGTTAAACATGCCAAACATAGTAACTTTCTATTTTAGGAAACTTTAATGACTAAAAACGGTTTATGTGTTTATTTGATCGTATGTAACAATGTGCTAAGTGTTAACATGATCACTTAGGGATAATAAGCATGCTAGAACTGTTAAAAGGTAACTTGTTGTGAACTTTTCTAAAAATGGAAACTTACTATAAATAGTAAGTTTTCCATTAACGTGATTTATGTGTTTTACGCACTATGTGCACGATAACAAATGTTACACGAATTATAACTAACGCACGGTTCACCAGCGGGTCGTTGACTTTGACACGGTCAAACATGGTCAAACACGAACAAACACGGACCGACATGGACAAACATAACAATCGAGGGTTGTTGAGCACAAACAGGAGCACGAGCACGAAACACGATCACAAACACGAACTTACGTAAGCCGTACTATATAAGTAACCGGTGAACGAATCACCTGAAGCAAACCAGAGCTTACCGGCATTCTTCAAACGATCACTAATGTGAGTTTACGGCCCCTCTTTCAAACTCTTTTACAAGATTTCGAAATAGAGGGAGAATACATGTTGTTGAGTCAAACATTACTATTTGTACAAACATTTGTTTATGCTGGTTTATTAGACAAACATCAGGTGTTGTATCGTAACAAAGTCCTCGCACAGTCTTACCGTTAATGTTCAAACAACGAGGTGAGTTTAGATAGTACTATTGGGTGTGACGAACCCCACGCGGCACCAATACTGACCAGAGGTCGGGACGCATGTAATCTCGACGCATTGCGCCATTGTTTTTACGAGACATGGCGGAGGCAAGAGCTAACAAGTCTAGTTCGAGACGCAACTGAAACTTGGAGCCTAGGGCTCGGAACTAACATTTAATAAACAGCATGACACGTGACAAATATTTTATTACTTATGTATCTATATCAAAATCTGTGATATCACCAACCAATGTGTTGACAATTTTTCTTAACATGTATTCTCAGGTAATTAGCTGACTGGCATGGAACAGGGATGCACTTAAGGACACGAGCACATGATTTGCATGCATTCATACCGTGTCGTTTTGGTCAAAAAATTTTAATTACATTTGTGTTTTAACAACAATGTAGTGTTTGTTAGATATTTCCGCTGCATGAGCTACTTTTATATTTCCGCTGCTTATAGACTTTTGAATATTCCACTGCATGTATTGTCAAACTGTTTGGTTTTATGGAAAATGAGTATGTTTCAACGCATAAAAAGTCGTTCTATATGACTAAGAGCTGTGATTTTGGCCACGTCACCATGCGGTCTGACACCGCATGTGGGAATTTGGGGGTGTGGCATAACATATAACATTTGATACACATTTTATTCAACTATTTTTGGTGTGTGTGCTTAAAACCTGTGAAGCTCACCAACTTTATAGTTGATCTTTTGTTTAAACATGTTTCAGGTGAAAATGCTACATAAGGCTTGATAGAAGTTGGACTTAGATTATTTAGTATTTTGTTATGTTTAGTTTTGAACTTAAGAATAATTATGGTGCTATGATGTATTGTATTATGAATCTTTGAGGTGTATTTGAATGTTAAGTTTTAATTTCTTTTAATGAGATATTTAATTTATTTACATTAAACACCATGTGCTTTTGGAACAATCTACACTTTGGGAATACTCTGATGATTCCGCAATTGGTCGGGGTGTTACATAATATACCACCCATCACTACCAACACTGCCACCTGCCCCCACCTCCATCCGTCACAACCCATCGACACCCGCCAGCGCTCATCGACACCCGCCACTGTCACCTACCAACACCCACCACCAACGTTGTCACCCATCGTAATTTAGTCATGACTATTTCCTCACCTTTTTAAACATGTGTGCTGTTAGGGAGACACCAGGCCGGTTCCTTGAACACCATCTATACGGGTCGTATAGGGCTATACGGGCCGTATAGTAATCTGGCACCCGACATTCTCTGACACATCACATCAGAGCTCTGACATGTTCGACAGACGCCATCCATACGACCCGTATAGGCCTATACGGCTCGTATGAGAATTTAATTTTGAAATGTGTGCCAATCATTTGGGATCTCGGTTTGCGTATTAATTATTCGACGTGACGTTTGGATAAATACTCGATTTGCGTGCGAATACCTATTATATAATGAACGTTGAAGTTTAAGTTTTCTTCATTCAATCTATTTGTAACATCTGTGCCGGAATCATTACCGGAACAGTAATCTGTACAGTAACTTGTACAGTAACTCAGGTACAAACTAGGAGAAATACTTAGAAACTATTAACATTCGATGATGAACATAAACTATTACACGATGTTTCTGAAATTCTGATTTAAACCTCATGGTTTAAACAGTCAGAAACACATCAGACAATCATGAACAGATGCATACATGCTTGATTTTGTATTATTAGGTTTAAACGTATGTGAGGTAACAAAACTATAACAGCTGCTGTTACAGAATGCTAAACCGACGAACTATTCGTATAGGTGACGATCTGTACGAATAGATCTGATAGTTTAACGATCTGAAACGATGACTGAAAAGTAGAAAACAAAATCAGAAAGTGAAACGTACGATCGTGTTCGTACAGTTAGCGCTCTGTACAAAAACGCGCGTAAGTGACGTTTTCTGACGAAACGAAAACTAAGACGATTCGAACGATAATAAAGTTAAGGAAATATAATATTTCCTGTTTTACAATTTTGAAACTCATCAGAAATAAATTAAAAAGAAACTATTTTAACTAAAATAGTAAAATACGCGAACAAATAACGAAACGCATAAAAATAAAGAATTGCGACAAATAATTCAAGAAAATAATAATTAAACTATTTATTCTAAAATAACCACCTTTCAAATATTTAAAACAAAGTCTTTTATCTTTATCCTACTAAGAACGCGCGTTACGATCCGGAAACGCAACGGAGACGAAAACCGAGCAACCGAAACGAACCCGAACACCCACGATGCATAAGAGGCTTAAATGAGGTGATTTCCCTCATTTTATCAAAAACTCTCTCTCTCACTCTCTCTCTACACTCTCTCCCGTCACCTCTCTCTCACTCTAAGTTCTCATTTTCAATCTTCAAGATCGAGCTCAAATCTCAACGAAATTTGGTGTTCTTGGTGTCCACGTGAAGCTCTCGTCATCATCTATAAGGAAGTACAACAGATCGGAGGAGATAACCACTGTAATTCGAGGTATGGACATAGGAACCTCACGAATATTAGGGTTTTCTTTGGCTTTGATGTACACACACACACAACCGGGTATTTTACTCATCTTCGAACCCCCACCGGCTCGATCACTTATTCGATTGTATCAACAGCAAGGGAAGGATCACACAGAGAGATCGGGGCGGTGTAATAGTGAAAAACATGAACAGGTTCGTGGGTTATGCTGGGAGCCGAACCATTGGAAGCTAGCCGAACCCGCCTGGTCGCAAACCCTCAGGATGTAGCCGAACCTGTCGCTGAACCGAACCTTGTACGACTGCATTGCAAGGTGCCAAACCTTGCTGTTTAGAGTCCATCCCACACGAACCATTGGCCGAACCATGCAGCCGAACGTGTTGTATGGCCGAACCCTTCTTAAACGAACCTACCATGCACAAGTGAGATGGACGAACCTAACTACTGGAACGAACCCTTGGAGCGAACCTTATTTCATTGGCGAACCAATTTGGTGGACGAACCCTGTTGCTTGTTACCGGCCGAACTTTCACCGAACCCTTGCCCACCACCCACGAACCCTTAGGTTCGTTAAAATCACCAGCACCGAACCACGAGAGGAACGAACCTCACCCCTGTGAACCATGGCCGAACCTAATGAAAATGGTCACAAGGTTCGCTGCTCGTGGGTCTAAATTCAGGATGCAACCCATTCCATGTATACGGCCAAGATATGGGCCTAGCTTCCACTACAATCGGCCCAAAGGAAAAATTGGTCCAACCATGCAGCCATAGTATTGGGTTGATCCAACCATTCGGCCCACGAAGACTAATAAGGCCCACTACCATTAATTCGGCCCAAGTATTTTATTCGACCCAATTGTGGGTACTCGGCCCATGTCAAAAACACCCACCGACCCAACCCAATTGATTAACCTATTTTATCCTATGCGGCCCAATACTCTTAGCCGGCCCACTAACATACAATTACTAGGCCCAATTACACCTTAATTAGTCCAATAGGTTATCCGGCCCAATGAATTCTAAATAAATGAAAAACGTATGAATGAACATTGGAAATGATCAAAACAAAGGATAAAAACATTTATGGAATATCATTTTGTTGGTCATAAGGTAATGACAAGTTTTAAGCAAACTACATAAAGGCTTAAAAGTCTTATATAAAGATGATAACTTGAAATTAATGGGCCGGATAAGGAACAAGACTCGCGAGTGTTCGTCCACTTTAGGACCAACACTTACAAGCACACGAATAAATACAACACATACTTATAAGTTACAATACTATGAAATCAATACAGGAGCGTGAACATCATAACAAGTGCAAACAAAGAGCGCGTGTATTCTTGTCTTCCACTTAGTCAATCACTACGGACACAAGGTGAGTTCATTTGTCCCTTTTCAAACTTATTTGTTTTACTTCGGGACTGAGAAACATGTTAAACATTTTTAATAAACAATTGAAATTTTATTTAATGCTTTTAAACTTAAACATGATGCTTATATAGATGCTTATGCTTGAAAACTAGTATACTTTGAGAAGCTATAAACTTGATACTTATACTACAAACTAGAAGCTTAAACTATATACTTGAGGCATACGCTATAGACTTGAAGTCTAAACTTTATGCTAGACGCTTATGATATAAACTTAATACTTAAACTTTGAGCTAAATACTTATGCTATAAACTATGTGCTTAAACTATACATTTGATGTTTAAATTATAAACTCTATGTTTAAATTACATACTCAATGTTAAGGCTTTGAAAATACTTATACTAAACACTAATACTCTATATAAATATTTCAGAAAATTAATGTTCTACATTCTTAGTAAAGTGTTAAATTGCTTTACACTTACAATTATTTTCTTAAACTTAACTTGAAAACTTATATGCTTAGAAATACTTATATGCGTGAGATACTTGAAATACTTGAATGCTTGATATACTTGAAATGCTTGAAAACACGTGAATGCTTGGTACACTTGGAATGCTTGAAACACATGAATGCGTGATATACTTGGGATGCTTAAACAAAAGACTGATTGACCGCCATGTGTTGACCTGTGTGTCAACCCCTACTAGTCATCAGTGAAACTATGTGAATGCATTAAACTTGTATGCTTAAGCTATAGGACATTGTAAGACAGACTGTTGGCCACCGCGTGTTGACCTAGGTGTCAACCCCTACTAGTCATCAGTGTTCTTCTTTGTCAGAGTCATGTAAGACAGACTGATTGGCCGCCGCGTGTTGACCTAGGTGTCAACCCCTACTAGTCATTCAGTGTTCTTCTTGATTCATCCATGGTTATGACAAGTGACTAGAATAATTTGATTTCTTCTAGTTGACTTTGTGTCATGTTGAAGGTTTCTCTATTATAACATGTCACGAGTCATATTTAGGACCACTATGGAAAGATGCTGAATTCCCTACGGTGTTCAGCTGTCCATAATGGTGCCTCTTAAACTCGATACTCTTATGTCATGGAATTAATAGGGTGGAGTGAAACGCTTAATTATCATTAACAACAATATGTTAAGCAGCCCGGTATGTGGTGGGACGGTGGCTGGGGCTTGTCCCCTACATATGCCCTATATATAAGCATACTTGGTTGGATAGCATAGGTGGTTGTTAGTGAGGTTAAGGTTGTCATTTCGAGGGAAACAAAGTAAACATTTTCAGGGTAATCAAAAGCTAAGAATCATATGTCATGGAAATCAACGTAGTGGAATGAAATGCTTAATTATCATTAACAACAATATGTTAAGCAGCCCGGTATGTGGTGGGACGGTGGCTGGGGCTTGTCCCCTACATATGCCCTATATATAAGCATACTCGGTTGGATAACATAGGTGGTTGTTAGTGAGGTTAAGGTTGTCATTCATGGAATCAAGGTAAACAATTACAGGGTAATCGAATTCAATGAATCAAATGTTAAGGAATCGAAGATGTAGGATGAAACGCTTAATTATCATCAGGAACAATATATCATGTGGTTTGGTATGTGGTGGGACGGTGGCTGGGGCTTGTCCCCTACATATGCCCTATATATAAGCATACTGAAACAGATGGTATAGGTGGTTAATGGTGAGGTTAAGGTTGTCATTCAAAGGATTTTTCAAACTATTTTTACATAAAATTACATGAACTCACCAACCATTGTGTTGACTTTGTTTTCTTACATGCTTTCTCAGGTGACGCACAGGATTAAGCTAAGATTCAGGATTGCATGCTAGGATGCCCAAATATAGATCCTAGCTGACTTTTGAAGAAACACATCTTTTGAGATCAATACGAATATCTTTTGATATATTGTATAGATGCGAGATAAATATATTTGATTCTTTTGAATATGTTTACTTAGTTAAATTACTAAACATTGACATTTGTAATTTAACTTTGTAATCCTAGTAAATGTATTATTGTGCTTAATTATTCTTAACATTGATGCTATGTAAAACAATCTGATCATCACGATTATCATTCACGATATCGCGCCCCGAGAACCTTCCACCCGAAGGGGACTTCGATCCAACCTCGTCGGCTCGGGGTGTGACACTATTAGTCGTTAAATATTACTTGTTTGTATTTTCTTCGAAAACGCACTAAAGGTTTAAAAATGTCGATGGGAAACAACAGATTCGGAGATGAATACATGTGTGTGTATGAAACATATCAGGTAATAAGAATATTTGTTTTACAGTTGTTAGTTTATAAAATCTTAAACATTTGTTGTTTTCAGGTATTTGTTGGTCTTGATGAACTGGTTGAATGGGCCATCGCAAGAGGGCTTGAAAACGGTTATGTGTTAGTTCGTCGTCTAAGCAAAACTAATTCATCCGGAGCCGTTATTAAGGTGTGGCTGAAATGCGATCGTTGTGGCGTGTACAAAGGAGAACCAAAACTTAGACGTACTGGTTCAAAGAAGACCGGTTGCGAACTTGAGTTAATTGAAAAATACGATAGGAGTTGCGGTGGTTGGAAGTTACTTGTGGTTAACAGTGAACACAACCACCAAGGGGTTGAAGAACTAGGCGGCCATCCTTACGCGATGAGATTGAACGAAGTTGAAACACGTCTAGTTGAGCAACTGCCAAATCAAAACATGTTGCCCCGTGACATACTTGCAGCTGTTAAGGACCAAAACCCCGATAATGTTTCTAACCTTAGATCTATTTACAATGCACGACGAAAGTTACGTGCTGGACAAAACACGGGGGAAACTCCAATGCAGGTCCTTTTTAACACCCTGCAAAATAATAATTTTATTTACCAAACTCTAGACAATACGTTGACAGATGTCATGGAACATATTTATTTATCCACCAGACATCCTATAATATTTGGCGCACATTTCCTCATGTCTTTATAATTGACACAACTTACAAAACGAACAAATACAACATGCCATTTGTTCAAATAGTTGGTGTCACGTCAACACAAAAGACGTTTATCATTGCACATGCGTTTATAAGTAAGGAACGTGAAGAGAATTTCGTTTGGGTGTTACAAAACCTAAAAGATACACTTCAACAATGTATGGAGCCATGCGTTATTGTAACCAATAGAGAACTGGCTCTTATAAACCCATGTCACAGAATATTTCCCAGTGCTGCCCAATTATTTTGCAGGTGGCACATATTTGAAAACATATCCAAACACTGCAGGCCAAGTTTTTCGTTATCAGACTGGCAAAAGTTTGGATATTTGTGGTCGGTTGTGATAGACTCTGCAACTCCTGATATTTATGAGTATAACTACAGCCGACTTCATGAATTGCTATGGACATCTCATCAGAGTAATATTCTATTTCTTGTATTTATTTTTTTTTATTTATATGATACGTAATAATCTGTGTATGTTTTTTAGGGGTAGTTGGATATTTGCAAGTAAATTGGTTGCAGAAGTACAAAGAGATGTTTGTGTCTGCGTGGATTGATAAAAACGGGAATTTCAACAGAGTTGAAAGCCAACATTGCCTGTTAAAAAAATATCTTCATTCAACCAACAACATGTTAGACAGTATTGTTGGTCATGTTATTCAAATTGTGAAATCACAGGAAGAAACCATAAAGGAAAGTTTTGAAAGAAGCATAATCTTTCATATGGCACATCACAATGATGATCAATTTGAATTATTAAAAGGGAATGTATCTCATGTAGCCTTAGATTTGTTAATTGGTAAAAAGGCCAAAATTCATATGTTGATAGCATCTAATGCATCATGCGGTTGTCATCTTTTTACGAGCTGTGGATTGCCGTGTGCATGCCGTCTATCTAATGGTATGATTTCATTAAATTTAATTATATATTTACATATATATATATTTCTGTATAATCATAACTTGGTTTTTTATTTTAAAACAGATGCTAAAATTACATTGGATGAGATAGACGTATTTTGGCGTAAGCTTGATTTAAACCCGTCATTACTTAACGAGGACGAAAACGTTAATATCGATGTCCAAATGGATCGGGTGATACAACATATCAAGAATCAACCAAATCCAGTGAAGAAGTGTATGATGTCAAATGTTTTTAGTGCGGTTTTCCCACTTAAATCAATGAAAAAAGAACCTATTGTGCAAAGTAACACTCGTGGGCGTCCGAATTTAAAGACACAACAAAAGAAACAAGAGCCTGCCCGACACAGTTTGTTTACAAAGCCAAAGAAAAACAAGCAGGATCTTTCAACGGACGCTCATGATAGTCAGTTGCAGCGTGCTAATTCGTTTTCTTCAACGACAAAAATGCACGATTTCATGGGGTCATCGCAGCCAAATGTTGGGTTATCGCAACAAACCGTTGACATCTCAGTAAGTCTAACTGGTCACCAAGTATACAGTATTAACCGGTTCAAAAATCACATTCCGAATGTTTTCCACCCATACATCTCACAAATACAAGACGTTACTCCAGACAGAAATTGTGGCTTTAGGTCTGTGGCTGTTGCTTTAGGATAACACTGGTTAAACATACGTCAAGAACTCTTGAATGAGTCAATCCGAAATGAAAACTTGTACAGGTTTGTCTTTCCTGATATTTTTGACGAAATTCAAGAATCCTTGAAATGTTCAGGACCAGGATTTGCTCCACAGCGTTATTGGTTGCAAATTCCGCAGACTAGAGTTTTGATTGCTAATGTGTTTGGTGTGATTGTGATTTGTATAACCATTAATGCTTCCGCAACAATTTTCCCGTTATGGACGTCGGGTGAATATCATCTACCACATCGTGTGGTGACATTTGTATTTGTTAACGGCAACCATTTTGTAATGGTTGAACTTAACGGAGATTATCCAATTCCCCCACCAAGTTGGTACTGGTCAAGATATAAAAACCAACGCGTCGCTAGTTGGGAGATGTGGTATAAGCCTCATCTTGATACGTATAGGACTTGGCTGGAAAACAATCGAGATCCAACGGGTTTTGTAGATTTAGGTGTGTAACATCCCAAATTTTCTAAGATACAAGTTATTTGAATTCTACGTACGTATAACGGATAGGTAACTTGTGGGAAAATAGACGAAAATAACTAAGATGGGGCTTAGAAATCGTGTACTCGAAATATGGAGATTTCGAGTACACCATATTTCGAGTACTCCCTATTTCGTGTACTCAGGTGTTCGAGTACGGGCACCTTGTCTATAAATAGTCGTGCCTTGGGAAATGTGACAACCTTTGGTTGGAAGCACAGTCCCTCTCGAGTACACGAAGTTTAAGTCCAAGAATTTCAAGAATCAAACTTTGATCGACCAAACGAAGTAGGAAACGCACGGGATTCTACCAGGAGGATCAGCTACCTTCAAGTAAGTGATTCATGTATAGAAAGCTGGATTTTTATACAAAAGTTAGGATGGTTAAACAAAGGGTGAACTTATGCATAAAGCTCACACCTTTATGCATAAAGTTCATAACTTTGAGGTTCCAATACGTTGGTAACAACATAAGGAACCTAGAACTAGCTCCCCAAGGTCTTAGATGAATTTCTGAGATGTTTAATGACAAAATGATGAGTACACGAAGCTATGCACTAAGGGTACTCGAAATCATACTTAGAATTTCGTGTACATGAGTATTTCGAGTACATGGGTATTTCGAATACAATGGCTATTTCGTGTACATGGAATTTCGTGTACAGGGCATTTCGTGAACAAGGGATGTTTCGAGTACATGGCAATTCGTGTACATGAGAACTTAACGAATTTCAAGGGTTTCGAACACTTAGCTAAGTTTCGAGAACTTGGATTCAGAAAGGGGGACTAGTAGGCTATGAGGACTTAGAATAATTTCTAAGTCTAAGTATGTGATGTGATGGTATGTGACGATATGATGTAACTGATATAGGTCCTTAAGGCCCTAGCTAAGGAGTTCGGCTAAGGTTAACAAGAGTCTACTGTCAGGTGAGTTCTAGACGCCCTATTTCATGTTAACTGTTTTGGGCTGACATACATGCTTATGGTTATGTTATGATGTTATGTGCTTAGGATGATGAATGAATGATGGTATGCCCTGTCTATGTATGCATGCGTATGTGTTAGTATGATCTATGCATGAAAGTATGTTAAGTATGATGAATGCATGAGAAATGAATTATGATAATGAATAACATGACATGAAAATGATGCTAGCATTTGATATGATGATGACTTTATGATAACATGCTTCTTGATGATAACTATGAGAATAGTTATAGGAGTATGACAAGGTCCTAGGTTGCTAGGATGGAAGTATGATATGTAGGCATGATGACATGATATTATGATATGCTGATGATGCTAGTATGTTATAATGAACTGTGCATGATGACAGTATGCTATGATGGTATGATGAGACGATGCTAGTATAACATGTCTAAGATGCCATGATGACTGCTATGAACGATGTTATAATGCTAGCAGTAAATGTTATGATGATTATGGTAAAAGATGATATAATGCTAGTATATCATGTATGACGAACGAACGATGTTCCTATACGTGTTATAGGATAAGTATGAAAGATGTACCAGCTCTCGTGCTGGGTAGGTATGATAGTCAACCACGACTATAACTGGGTATGATAGTCAACCACGACTATAACTGGGTATGATAGTCAACCACGACTATAACTGGGTATGATAGTCAACCACGACTATAACTGGGTATGATAGTCAACCACGACTATAACTGGGTATGATAGTCAACCACGACTATAACTGGGTATGATAGTCAACCGCGACTATAACTGGGTATGATAGTCAACCACGACTATAACTGGGTATGATAGTCAACCACGACTATAACTGGGTATGATAGTCAACCACGACTATAACTGGGTATGGAGTCTGGTGCCGGCATAAGCCCCCTGTTCGTATTGTAACAGTGGAACGTATGATGATGATGATGTAAGGGTGTTATGTGCTAAGGTTATGGACTATGTGTATGAAATGATGTGTATGTTAAGTATGCTTAATGTTGTTTTATAAAAACTAGAACTCACCAGCGTAAGCTGACTTGATTTAGCATGTATGTCAGGTTGAAGGTACGATAAGAGAAGGCATGGAGCTCGGGCATCAAGTTAGACGATCCATTGGTTTTGGCAAATCCGATATGTTTTTGATACAGACACTTTATTGATTTCTGTTTATCAAACTATGTTTACATTTCCGCTGCATGATTATGAAAGTTTTTAGTTTAAGAGCTATGTGTTATGATGAAAACCAACCTCTGTGAGGTGCCCGGTTTCGGGGCCTCACAAAGTGAATTCGGATTGTAAGTCGCAAGTCGTACACACATTTGCATAGATACTTGTATTAAATCATTTTTTATTCTTTCAAATGTAAATGACAGTACACACATATATTTATACAATTATTATTTCATTAGTTTAGTTCGTAATCAAATTGTTGTTAATAATAATAATAATAATAATAATAATATTAATTCTGAAAATATTACATTTTATAGTAATAATAATAATAATTATTATTATTATTATTAATGATACTAATAAGTAGTAGTAGTAGTAGTAGTAGTAATAATAATAAGTAATAATAATATTAATAATAATAAGTAGTAATAATATTAAGAATAATAATATTAATTATTAATAATAATAATATTAATTCTGAAAATATTACATTTTTTTCTTTATTTTTTAAATCTATACGGCTTGTATTGTGCTATACGAGTCGTATAGGGTTTTCCTATATAAACAGATCTAACGCACAACTGGTATCTCACTCCAAACAACTCGTATCCAGCGGTCCCCACTCTCTCTCGACGTCGACGCTTGCCTCTAGCTCTCTCTACGGTTCTACATCTCGCATCTACGCTCATAGTACGGATTTGGACCCCACCATCATAAAACCGTAAGTTTTCTTTACTTTTTTAAGTTTTTTTCACAGAAATCGTTCATAGGAACGAGATTTTGTAGTTTTCTGTTCTAATGTAGTGTTATTTAGATGTAGGATTGGGTTTTGTTGCGTTAGATTTATTATTTTTTTTCAAACGTCAAGAACAATACGAGTCTTTAAGGCCTTTACGGTTCGTATAGTTCTTGTGGAGAAGATGAACAGGTTACTGAGAGTTTTTTCCCGAAGAACAATACGAACCGTAAAGGGCTATACGGTTCGTATAGTTCTTGATTTTTTTTTTTAAATTCTGAAAAAATTGTTGTGATGAATATTATTATTATTAATACATATTATTATTATTATTAATATTTATTATTATTATTATTATTAAAACTTATTATTACTACTACTACTCCTGCTGCTGCTATGTAATATCTAGGATTTTTCGATCACTATTCCGACAATGTTATCCGAATTGTAATCTCGACGAACTTTAATAAATGAATTTTGTTGAAAATAAAGTTCATATAGTATTATCATAATATATATATAAATAAATATATATATATATATATATATATATATATATATATATATATATAGGGGAAGGTTAAAAATATAACCCACTAAATGTGTACTAACCCAAATAACTTTGGCAAGATGAAGCCGAATCTTGAATTTTTTTTTTAAACATCATTGTAACACATTTTGAACACCATGTTCTTTTATGAGTTTGGGCTAATTCATCACCGTTCAAAAACTTACAGTACTGTAAGTTGTAAAAAATTTAAAACTTACAGTACTGTAGCACAAAACTTACAACGATGATATTTTTTAAACAGTGATGAATTTCCACAAACTCATAAAAGAACATGGTGTTCAAAATGTGTTATAATGATGTTCAAAAAAAAAAAATCCAAGATTCGGCTTCATCTAGCCAAAGTTATTTGGGTTAGTACACATTTAGTGGGTTATTAAAAATTCCACACCCTATATATATATAACTTTAAAAATTTATATGTTATATATTTACAATATATAACTTATGTAAGGATATAAATTTAATAATTTTAAAACATTTTATTTTATAAAATATTAAGGTTAAGAAAAATAAAAGTTAGAGATAAAAATTAACATTAGGGGTTAAAAAGAGATATTAGAAAACTTTAAACAAGTTAATAAGATAGTTTAAGATGGAAAGGATTAAACCATAAACTTCAAGGACTAAATGTGTAATTTCCCAAACCTTACCAGCCCCCCTGCTTCCTGCCCGTTTTTCCAGCCCCCAACTCCGGCCAAGAAGCCGAAATTCGGTAAAAACTCCGGCCAAGGCTCTTAAACCGGTTTTAAGGCACCATTTGATCCGGTTTTCATATCCTCGTGAACCAAAACGCATTTCTAACTTAAAAATAACAATTAAACATTACAATTAACGCATTTTAAACGGTTTTGATTAACTCATAAACGTGGCATTTACTTCAAATTAAATATAACGTTTTGGCTTCAATTGGGACAAATAACCATAGGATTCTTCTTCATTTTGATCGTACGAAACTAAAAATATAATCAAATCGCTCTAACATTGCTCTCGAATCAAGAAGCAATCGGAGATCGACCGGAATCTTCATTGCACTCGAACACGAACAAAACTTGACCATTACAAGCAAGTAAATACATCCCTATATTTGGTTTTCAACATAAAACAATAGCCCTTAATCAATTTCTAATATTAAACATTAGTTTGATCGAATGATAATTAGGGTTCTTGGGGATTTGGGAAATTTAGAGATTTAACAATATAAGGAAATTAATATAGAATCTGTTAACCAAATGAGAGCTTGGTTAGATGGTTTGAGTCCGGTCCGATCGAACAACAGGTTTTGGGTTCAAACCCGGCTCCGAACCATATATGTTTTTTTTTTCTTTTTCTCTCTTTTAATTTATTTTTAAATCATTTTGGACCATTTAAATAAATCTCAAAAATTTTACAAAAAACTTATAAAATCTTTTGAACTCTTCTACAATCCCAGAAAATTTTTAGAAAAGAATTCAATTTTATTTTATAATAAAAACTAATATTTTATGCTTATAAATACATGTTTAAATCACAAAAACAAACCTAAACTATTTATAAAATTCTATAAAATTTAAACAACATTTCTGGAATTTATATAAACCTGTCAAAATTTTTGTAATGCAACAAAACTATTTAAATTAATTTAAAAGTGTTATTAATAGGCATAAAACATTTATTAAAAATACTTAAAACTCTAAACAAATTCTGGAAAAATTATAGAGCCTTTCTAGAACTTTTATAAACCTTTATAATTTTACTTTTTATTTTTATGCCTGAAAACTATTTATTTTGATTTAAAAGCCTTATAAAACCGAATAAATAATTTATTAAAAATACTAAAATAAATTTAAAAATTCTGAGAATTTTTAGATAAGTTTTTTTTGGATTGAAACAAACTCAGAAATATTTTTGTTTGAATAAAAATATTTTATTTGACTAAAAGTGCTATTTAACTTGAATTATAAATACTATAAATCAATGTTTTTTTTAAATATATAAAATTTCAGAAAAATACTATTATTTCCTTGAATAATTATATATAACAAAAAATATTCTTATTTAAATAAATTTATTTAATTTAAATCAAATAGGAATTATCTTAAATTAAAACCTTATATTAAAACATATAAATACAAGATTTGTATTTATTAATTTAATTGGAAATTTATATAATTATCTATATTTGGTATAACACTTTAAATTTTAAATATTTCTAAAGTAGTTTATGAATCTTAGATCATTATCTCTTTAACGTATAATAGTTATTTTTTTTAAGATAAAAAAATATAATATTTTGTCCTTTTTGTAAATTTAACAACTTAACTTTGATTCTCCAAATTCATTAGAACATAGATCTTGAACTTAGAATGAGTTAGAACTTTATTTAGAACTTGTTGAACTTAGAACATTTTGAACTTATAACTATAGGTTTGTTGTGAGGATTCATTTCTCGCAAATTTGGATTATCAACTACTTGAACTCCCAATCTAGTTATCTTATCCAGGTGAGTTTCATATTCCCTTTTTCTTGATTTGATTTTGTTTTCAAAACATCGGGGATGAAACATGAACTTCAACTATTTGAACAATCTGTATCTATGAACTTTATCTTTTGATTTGAGCTTGTGCCCCAAACTACATGTGAACTATCCTCGAAACTTACATTGATCATTAACTATATTAGCCTGACTGTTGTGATGATAGCTATTGAATTGACCATTCCACCCAGCCGGTGATCACTCAGTTACCAACTATTGAACTATTTGAACTTTGCATGTTTGAACTATTGTGCAAAAGTTGAACTATTGGAACTATAAGGATAGTATGTATTACTATGCCTAACTTGGTCAACTCAGGTTTGATCTGCAATAGTTTAATGCATGTTTCCACATTAAGCCTTATCTATTGATATGTTTATGATACATGATTCAAACTTTGAACTTTTAAACTATTTATCGAGTCAACCTTATGATTCTCACCAACTACTTTTGTAGTTGACCTTTTCAACTTTATCATGTTTCAGGTGCAACTTAGAGAACTTTGGGATGAACACATAAGATTCTTGGACTATAGAGCTTTAATAATATTTTCGACTTTAACTGTAGTTGTTTGAACCATGTTTTGTTTGAACTATGTTTTGTTTGAACTTGTTTCCTTTGGATTGTAAGACATTGAAATTTGGTTGCATTAATTATGAAACGTTTTAGATGATCATGGGCTATTGAACAGTCACGTTCGCGCCCCGACGTATTCCGCCGTCAGTTGGGGTGTGACAGATTGGTATCAGAGCCATGGTTATAGGGAATTAGGTTATTAGACATGACCTAGACTATAATCTAAGTTAGCTAGGATCTTATGTGTTCATCATACCTAGTTCTATCTTTAACTTTATTCTCGTCTCCATATATTATTAGGAATGTTTCAACTATTAAGACTTCATGATTTTGAAGACATTCTTAGACTTACATTCTAATCCAAAATAAAAATCTCGTCAAAGTTTTTGAGTTTTAAATGACAATGGTTGACACGTGTAATCTGGAAGGGTAATTACCTGTATCTCGGGTTTTCTTCCTAGGAAAGTGTTTCTCATAAATCCATACCAACCGTTGGACCTGTTACGCTTTCCTGCGAACCCTTAGGATGAATAGTTACTTGTAGGTTAAAGCATGTCTTTAGCAACTGTTGGACAAAACTGGAAACACTTTGATTTGTCAAAAGTAACCATATATGGTTACACTCCATGAGCTTGAATCATTATTTGAACCCATTATCTTGTGAACTATATCTTACGCAAACTACTCAATCAACTTTGTGAAGTATGTCTCAATTAAACTACTTGATCGAACTTGGAGAGCCGTCTTGAGATAACTATTAAATCATACTTTATGAACTCTATTTGTTACTATGAACTTACGTCATTAAGTGATGCAGCTTAGAAAATATACAGAGAAATCAAGGTTATAAGAAATTTAGTTCGGTGAATGTTCTCTCAACTATAACTATTAGTCATATAACAAGTGTTACTATCTGAATTATTGATATCCTTATCAAAACCTTGAATTGAATTTAGTAGTATTACAAATAGAAGGAATCAGAATAATTGTGTAAGGTAAATTGACGATTATAGGGGCCCATGTAATCGTGAATTTACATGTACACATGAATTTTGGTAATTTCTATTTTGATGACTGCATCCAAAACATAACCTTATGAAGTGGCATTTATTATTTCACTTAAACAAAATATCTAGTTTATTTTTCACCTAAGCTTACAACATTTGTGACAAACTTCTAACCTAGCATGATCTACACCTTCTCCTTTGTCACCTGATCTCTCAACTATAAAACATTTGGTCCCCTACCTTGAATTGAACTTGCAACGTAAGAGTGAACTCTATCTATCATACCAATTTTGTAGGAATAACCGGGTTCTCGTAGGATTTGACAAGGGTAGACCTTCACCTATTGGAAGTGTGGTGGGTTAGTGACTAGGCTTGTTACATACCCCTTATATATATATAAGAATCACCAATATGAGGAAGATATACCATAGCCGGATCTACGAGGTACTGTTTGGGAAATTTAGAACTTCACCCATATTCTTAACATTTCAATTCCATAAGAGTGAATATAATCCCTCATCTCACTATTCTTTTAGGGAAATTTCTGTTTACATCTATCATGGTAGAACACACTTACGATGATCATCTCGTATCTTATTGGGAACTTTTATCTTTACGGTGAAATTTACAAAGCTTTGAACATACCAACTGAGATCATCTCTATACTTATGTTTCAGATTCGCATTTTACTACCTGACTTTAAACTATTATCAACGGTTGTCCAAGTTTCTTTAAACAAATATAAAACCTTTAAGTTCATAAAGGGATAGTATTTGATGTAAAGCATCAAAGGCCTCCCTCGAATGACAAGTCACCACAAATGACTACGACATCCAAGTAGCATTCTAACAACATATCTCCAACTTGTAGTACGAACATACTATACAAACTCGCAATGAGCATTCATTCGAACGAGCAAGTCTAAACCTTGACATATCTACAATAACTATCGATGAGTAATCATTTCACATGAACACTAACTGTCGTGAACCCCCACAAACTTGCGATCTATGAACTCAAACTTACAATCAAGAACCATTATCCTTATTTAGGAATGACAACATTCTTCTACTCAACTTCAAGTAACTACTAGATTCCCAAGAATAAACCTTCATTTTGAATATCATTAACTTCATAAAAGCAATATACCTAATACTGTGTTCCGTGTGATGAGTGATCACTACGAGTTCATGGGTAGACATGTTGGACTAACCAAATGCACATGTAGTATTCATGGATCACAAAAGTTGCATTCATAAATCCAATTTAAACAAGTTCGTGATTACTTCCATTAGTGACATATTAATTTATTTTATATCCAAATCGAATAACGGATAACGATTGTGGTTGACCTTGAACTTTCCAAGAAAAGAACACCTTTACGCCAAAATTTTTAAAGATGAATTTTGGTTCAAGACAGTCCAAACCTTAAGTCACTTGTTCAACTAGAAGAATACTTGAAATACCTCACGCTATCCTAACTAATAATAAAGACCCTCATGAAAGGAGTCCTAAACAATAAACGTTTTATACCCTCAAACCTATATTGTGTCGTACCTATAATTTAAACTCTACGTAATGACAACTAAATTTTCAAACAGCAAAAACTTAACATAAAACAACTCAAGCTATCACGTATATGAAGTTCACTACTATCATAGCAAGGAAAATATTGTAGTTGATAATCTTAGTGACCGAGACTACAACCCGTGCATCTAGCTTAACAATATTCAAACCTGAACTAGTAACCAATCAACTATAACACATCTTTTCAATCCCATAATATCTATATTTGAATCATTACTCAAACTTGTATCTTTGAACTACAACACATATATTCAACCTTTCGCATCTTCAAATCATAACGCGTCATAGACGCCGGGTGTCTTCTGCATGTCAAAGTTAGGTTCCTAATTGTAACCATATGCGTACTTCCATCGGGAACGAGGTTCACATGACTCGTTGTTTTATTCATCCATGTGTACAAAGGTCTTTATAACCACTATTGGTGGCCCGGTATGAAGAAAGACATTGCTCTTTATGTATCAAAATGTCTTACGTGCTTGAAAGTTAAAGCTGAACAACAACGTCCTTCTAGATTACTTGAACAACCAGAAATTCCCGTACTCAATAGTTCCTTCTTCCTCTAAGAACTCTACTTTGATTCTTGTCTCCACTACTGGTGTGTCTTATGTCGTTCCTAATGCTTCCCTAGTGGCATCTTCATTCTTTATAACTAAACTCCCTCGAACATTCAGTGGGCATGACATCATTTGGGTAATTGTTGATCGTTTAACTAAGTCGTCTCATTTTATGCCAATTCGTGAGGATTATCGAACCGACAAGTTAGCTCGAATCTACATTGATCTTCTAGTCAGTCATCATGGAGTTCCTTTAAACATAATCTCTAATCGTGATAACCGTTTTACTTCTCGTTTCTGGCAATCTCTACAATCGGCATTGGACACTAAATTGAATCTCAGTACTACTTATCATCCTCAAACGGATAGTCAAACTAAACGGACTATCCAGACTTTGGAAGATATGCTTAGAGCCTGTGTCATCGATTTTGATGACAATTGGGACTCTTATTTGCTATAGATCGAATTCTCGTACAATAACAGTTAACACACGAGTATTAACATGGTACTTTATTGAAGTCCTTAATTACTTCAAGAAACATCCGATAAGATCATTAAACTCCATGATAATCTTCGCGTAGCGAGAAGCCAACAAAAGAGTTATGCCGAAAATCATCGAAAACCCATATAATTTCAAATTCGTGATCAAATTCTTTTCAAAGTATCTCCTTGAAATGTTTGGTTCGTTTTGGGAAGAAAGAGAAACTAGCTCCTTGTTAGGTGGGTCCTTTCAAGATCATTGTTGACTTGTAAACTTGAACTACCTGAAGAACTAAGCAACATACATCCTACTTTTCACGCGTCGAATTTAAAGAAATGTCTAGCCGACGAAAATCTTCAAATTTCACTGGATGAAGTTCACATTGATGAAACAATGCGTTTCCTTGAGAAACATGTGAAATTATGGATCATGGTGAGAAATGACTTAAACACAATTGAATACCAATTGTGTTATTTCAACGGGAATTTAAGTGCGGCCTAGACCTCACGTGGGAGCGTGAGGAACAATGAAAGATAAGTATATATATCTCTTTATACCGACTTTGAGTATCTAATTTCGGGACGAAATCTCCTAAAATAGGGGAGACTGTAATATCTGGGATTTTTCGATCACTATTCCGACAATGTTATCCGAATTGTAATCTCGACGACCTTTAATAAATGAATTTTGTTGAAAATAAAGTTCATATAGTATTATCATAATATATATAAATATATATATATATATAACTTTAAAAATTTATATGTTATATATTTACAATATATAACTTATGTAAGGATATAAATTTAATAATTTTAAAACATTTTATTTTATAAAATATTAAGGTTAAGAAAAATAAAAGTTAGAGATAAAAATTAACTTTAGGTGTTTAAAAGAGATATTAGAAAACTTTAAACAAGTTAATAAGATAGTTTAAGATGGAAAGGATTAAACCATAAACTTCAAGGACTAAATGTGTAATTTCCCAAACCTTACCAGCCCCCCTGCTTCCCGCCCGTTTTTCCAGCCCCCAACTCCGGCCAAGAAGCCGGAATCCGGCAAAAACTCGGCCAAGGCTCTTAAACCGGTTTTAAGGCACCATTTGATCCGGTTTTCATATCCTCGTGAACCAAAACGCATTTCTAACTTAAAAATAACAATTAAACATTACAATTAACGCATTTTAAACGGTTTTGATTAACTCATAAACGTGGCATTTACTTCAAATTAAATATAACGTTTCGGCTTCAATTGGGACAAATAACCATAGGATTCTTCTTCATTTTGATCGTACAAAACTAAAAATATAACCAAATCGCTCTAACATTGCTCTCGAATCAAGAAGCAATCGGAGTTTGACCGGAAGCTTCATTGCACTCGAACACGAACAAAACTTGACCATTACAAGTAAGTAAATACATCCCTATATTTGGTTTTCAACATAGAACAATAGCCCTTAATCAATTTCTAATATTAAACATTAGTTTGATCGAATGATAATTAGGGTTCTTGGGGATTTGGGAAATTTAGAGATTTAACAATATAAGGAAATTAATATAGAATCTGTTAACCAAATGAGAGCTTGGTTAGATGGTTTGAGTCCGGTCCGATCGAACAACAGGTTTTGGGTTCAAACCCGGCTCCGAACCATATATGTTTTTTTTTCTTTTTCTTTCTTTTAATTTATTTTTAAATCATTTTGGACCATTTAAATAAATCTGAAAAATTTTACAAAAATCTTATAAAATCTTTTGAACTCTTCTACAATCCCAGAAAATTTTTAGAAAAGAATTCAATGTTATTTTATAATAAAAACTAATATTTTATGCCTATAAATACATGTTTAAATCACAAAAACATACCTAAACTATTTATAAAATTCTATAAAATTTAAACAATATTTCTGGAATTTATATAAACCTGTCAAAATTTTTATAATGCAGCAAAACTATTTAAATTAATTTAAAAGTGTTATTAATAAGCATAAAACATTTATTAAAAATACTTAAAACTCTAAAAAAATTCTGGAAAAATTATAGAGCCTTTCTAGAACTTTTATAAACCTTTATAATTTTACTTTTTATTTTTATGCCTGAAAACTATTTATTTTGATTTAGAAGCCTTATAAAACCGAATAAATAATTTATTAAAAATATTAAAATAAATTTAAAAATTCTGAGAATTTTTAGATAAGTTTTTTTTTGGATTGAAACAAACTCAAAAATATTTTTTGTTTGAATAAAAATATTTTATTTGAATAAAAATGCTATTTAACTTTAATTATAAATACTATAAATCAATGTTTTTTTTAAATATATAAAATTTCAGAAAAATACTATTATTTCCTTGAATAATTATATATAACAGAAAATATTCTTATTTAAAAAAATTATTTTATTTAAATCAAATAGGAATTATCTTATATTAAAACCTTATATTAAAACATATAAATACAAGATTTGTATTTAGTAATTTAATTGGAAATTTATATAATTATCTATATTTGGTATAACACTTTAAATTTTAAACATTTCTAAAGTAGTTTATGAATCTTAGATCATTATCTCTTTAACGTATAATAGTTATTTTTTTTACGATAAAAAAAATATAATATTTTGTCGTTTTTCTAAATTTAACAACTTAACTTTGATTCTCCAAATTCATTAGAACATAGATCTTGAACTTAGAATGAGTTAGAACTTTATATAGAACTTGTTGAACTTAGAACATTTTGAACTTATAACTATAGGTTTGTTGTGAGGGTTCATTTCTCGCAAATTTGGATTATCAACTACTTGAACTCCCAATCTAGTTATCGTATCCAGGTGAGTTTCATATTCCCCTTTTCTTGATTTGATTTTGTTTTCAAAACATCGGGGATGAAACATGAACTTCAACTATTTGAACAATCTGTATCTACGAACTTTATCTTTTGATTTGAGCTTGTGTCCCAAACTACATGTGAACTATCCTCGAAACTTGCATTGATCATTAACTATATTAGGCCGACTGTTGTGATGATAGCTATTGAATTGACCATTCCACCGAGCCAGTGATCACTCAGTTACCAACTATTGAACTATTTGAACTTTGCATGTTTGAACTATTGTGCACAAGTTGAACTATTGGAACTATAAGGATAGTATGTATTACTATGCCTAACTTGGTCAACTAAGGTTTGATCTGCAATAGTTTAATGTATGTTTTCACATTAAGCCTTATCTATTGATATGTTTATGATACATGATTCAAACTTTGAACTTTTAAACTATTTATCGAGTCAACCTTATGATTCTCACCAACTACTTTTGTAGTTGACCTTTTCAACTTTATCATGTTTCAGGTGCAACTTAGAGAACTTTGGGATGAACACATAAGATTCTTGGACTATAGAGCTTTAATAATAATTTCGACTTTAACTGTAGTTGTTTGAACTTGTTTCCTTTGGATTGTAAGACATTGAAATTTGGTTGCATTAATTATGAAACGATTTTGATGATCATGAGCTATTGAACAGTCACGTTCACGCCCCGATGTATTCCGCCGTCGGTTGGGGTGTGACATACCACTACCACTACCACTACCACTACCACTACCACTACCACTACCACTACCACTACCACTACCACTACCACTACCACGACCACGACCACGACCACGACCACTACCACGACCACGACCACGACCACGACCACGACCAACCACCACCACCACCACCACCACCTCCACCTCTACCACCTTTACTACTTATTATTGTTATTATACTACTACTTATTATTGTTATTATTGTTATTATTACTTGTCTAATTTTGCAGATTATGCCTCCGCGTAGACGTCGTCGCGAGAGTTCGAGCTCTAGTTCGTCCGAGGAGGACCCGGATCAGATGCTAGATCCCCACGTTTTGCTGCAGTTCCCACGGGGCACTGAGACGCACACGCGTCTCGAACGCCTGATTGGGATGGAGATCGTCGATCCGCGGACCGTTGACTGGAGTATATTAGCTACGCTAGGGGCGACTGAGCGTGCCACAACGATTGTCTGAGCTTCGGGTCCATGGCAACGAATGCTGGAGATGGGCGGTCTCCCGGCGTATCGAGAGATCGTCCTCGAGTTTCTATCCACCTTCGAGTTCCATCCACCGCAGGCAGGTGGCATGGAGGCTCTTGACCAGCTGCAGGCTGTCTCGTTCACTTTATGTGGATAGGAGGTTCGGATGTCCCTTATTCAATGGGGGATTGCTACAGGATTTTATACACAAGAGGAGGTTACTACACCTCTATTCCTGAATGCTGCAGTAGATGAGGACGAGGCCATCCTCATAGACTCGTGGTCGGTGATTGGTGACGAGCCTTTCATTAATAAGGCTCGGGTCAGCCGCATCCGTGATCCGTTGCACCGATACTTACATCGGTGCATCGCCTGCACCATCACCGGTCGTCGTTTGAGCCAGGAGTGGGTCACACCAGAGGACCTATTCTTCATATATTGCCTTTCAGTGGGCGCAGCTGCAACCTTGCATGGTTGCTAGCTGATTACTTTTCTAGCTTTGTTAGCCATAAGGCTACTGGAGGTATTACGTGTGGCTCTTTTATCACATGTATAGCTCGACGTATCGTTCGTTTTTTGCCCGATATTAGAGATAGCATGACCGTGACTTACGCCTCGACATTGCTGGGGCGTAACACGGTCATGCTCATGGGTATAGCGGCCGAGATCCCCGGCGTGGGTCTGCGATGGTCACTGCTGGGGCATAACACGGTCATGCACAGAGTGGGTGCCGCCAGTTCCTGCTCCACAGCAGCAGCCACAGCCGGGGGCATAGCTGCACGTACAGCAGCCACCACCAGACCAGCCACCACCAGACCAGCCACCACCAGACCAGCCACCGCCACCACCACCACCACATCATGTCGTTGTTCGTCAGCCACGACTGCATCCGGCTGACGCGGCGATCTTACGCGATCTTTCTGGACGCGTTGATCGCTTAGAGTGGATGATGCAGTGGATAATGGAGCGTATGGCTGCTACTGCTGGCATTGATGTTCCTGTCTATCCAGGACCGAGACATGTGCAGATCCTGGTTGCCATGCTTAGTTAATTTTGTTGTATTTTCTCTTTTGTTTTTTTGTATTTTGATGTATGGACACTACTTACTATTCGGATGTATGTATTTTTATTTTGTATGTATGTTGTGTATGGCGTGATTGTTTGTTTTATCTTTTATTATATAATTAAAAAATGTGCGTGTCTGTGAAATGAAAAATAGATAGTTAACAATTTTTCTTAAAACCGTTCAAATTTATTTACGTTCTAAAATAAACGTTTAAACACGATTACGTTAAAATAATTTTCAAACAAAACATTTAAACGATATCGCATGTATATCTCTTTGATAAAAGCGACTATATAAACCTCTGTTATAACAATAAAATTACGAAAATCATAACTACCTGTGTTAAAAAAATTGTTATTTAAATTTAAACGTTTAAACATCACGATGTTAAAATATTTGTCAAACAAAACAAGTAGACAATATAATCAAATAATTACGTTAAAATACTTATTATTTTACAACAAAACAATTAAAAATGGTTACGCTTTTCTTTCGAACAATTAGATGATATTATAAATTATTTAAACACGTACGTGTCGCGTTTACGAATACCGGATTTCAAAACAAGGTACGATTAGACGATATTATAAATTGATATTACTTATAAATTAAAGATTAAACAATTAGACGATATGATATAAGTAAATTAACGTTAAACACGTACGTATACCGGATTTCAAACAAAGTACGATTTTATAACATAATTACGTTACGGCCCTTACAACTTACCGATTAAACATGATTACGTTAAAAGATAACTTTAACCATTTAAAACACTTAGACAATTACAATGTCACAAATGAGTTAAACAGGTACGTATATCGATCGAAAAAACAAAAGTTATAAATTTTCAGCTTTTCATACGAATCGTATAGGCCAATACTACTCGTATGTGATTTTCAACCGCCAGACATCTGACTGACATATTCTGACACACTCTGACACCTATACGGCCCGTATAGGGCTATACGGATCGTATAGAGTCAGATGGTGTTAACTGATCTGCAGGTGGTGTCCAAATAACCATTACCTTAAACATTTATAACATTTTTATACGAAATTATTTTTAAAAAATATATATCATAAAAACAAACATTTTTTTAACTTTAGAAAGAGTATAGTGCTGCTATAAAAAATAAAATTTTGTCAGTTCTTGTATCTAATTATTGTCATTGTATCTTTTTTAAACGGTTTTGTATAATCTTCTTTTTGTGTTTTATTATGTATAACTAGGTTATTAACCCGTCTATAATATGGAGTTGTATAAAATATAAGAATTTGTTAAATTGATCACTTATAAAAATTAGATATACATAAAGTAAACTTTTTAACATTTTATAAAAGAAAAAAATAGTATATTTTACAAAATTTTAAACACTTTTTTATATGTAAGATCGTATATACAAAGACAATATTGTAATAAATATTTGATATGATGAAACTTACGTATTACATATAATAATAAAAGATAATAAATTAAAGTTTCTCTTAAGATGTTGATTAATTTTATATAAAAAAAACCCACTAAAGTGTGTTAAATATGATAGTATGAACTAAATATTGAAAACAAATGTTTTAAAAATCATGATTAATGAAGTGTGATTATTATAGGTTTAATAATCATACGAACCATGTATCAACAACTATATGTTTTTACATAATAAATATGTCTGAAACTTAGTTTTTCAAAAAAAAAAAAAAAACAACATATTCATTATTATTTGAAATATTGCATTTTTACCATCTAATGACTTTAAATTATTAAAAATTATATATATCACTCGTCTTTCTTTTTTTTAGTTAATATTTAAAACTTTTAAATTATTGATCTGTGCAAAATACATAATGAAGTGAACAAAATAAAATGTTTTTTATAGCAATACTATACTTATTTTGAATATAAAATGATGCTTGTTTTTATATTAATTTTTGGGGGACTTGGGAAAAAGTTAAAAAATGTTAATTATTAAAATAACATTTAACAACTTGATTTAATAATAACCGTTGATTAATGATCTAATAACTCATGAACATTTTTAGATTTTTTATGATAAATAACATATTTAGTTTAACGTAACCCTGTTGTTAAAAATGATTTTAATGCTTATTTGAATATTACAGAAAATTCAAGTATTACAAAATTGAAGGTTTAAAATACTTAACAAAGAAATAAAGAATTAAATTGCGTTAACTTTAGAAGAAAAAAAAACGTAATGAAAAAGTTTTTTTACAAGGTAGAGTTTCGTATTTAAGTAACTAGAATTAAACAAGATTTTTTTTTTGAACGGCAGTTAAACTGTCTCGTCGTGCTACCTTCAGTTATCCTGGCGATTGATAGCTAAGATCGATTCCTCGATCTCCGACCTGAGACACGTGTGCCCCCAGATGCGCGGGAACCGGATGGAATCCGTAAACCCTCGCCCCCCATTAGGTTCGAACCTGGGATTAAAGCCCTGATTCGTTCCTTCATCTGGATATCCATTAAATTGCTCCCAACAAGGTTTGAACCCATGACCTCCACATTGGAAGGGTGAGCCTTTACCAGTTGAGGCAATTCTCCGGATAGAATTAAACAAGATAACAAGCAAAACATTAATTTTTCCACAAACATCAAGTTCAAAACTTATAGCATAATATTATATTATTAAAAGTAATTTTATTTTTATTTGAAAAGTCTTGGATTTGATTTCAAGCTTTTTTTAAGATATATTTGATGAGCTAAAAAGTTGACCTAGTTTTTAAAATCTTGTTGTGAATATCAAAAGCTCATCACAAGTGACGCTTCAACCATGTGACATGGGGACCTAAGTTTTGGTTCATTCAGATTTTAGAAGTAATCTTATAACTTTTTTTGTTTTTCAAAAAACATAAATTTTCGGAAATTAATTGTTTAATTTTTATTATTTTTAAAACTATCGCATAAATCAATGAAAAAAAAACATATTATGAAATGATGCCTTAAAAACCATTAATTAATAACCAGTACAAAAGAAAAAAAAAGGAATGAAAGATCGATCGATTGTGTGATAGTAAATTGACATCAATAGTACATTGTATTGTCAATAATAAACATTTATTTAGTTAATTATGAAACCAAGTCAACTGTATAATTTTTTATAATATTAACTGTTAATGTTTTACAGACTAGTTTTTAAGAGATAATTTAAAATTATTATATGTATTAATATAAATTTTAATTCAATTTAATTTAAGTGTGTTAAAAGAATAATAGAATATGTATATTTTTTAATTAAACTAACATGTATAAATTACATTACATAATGTTAACACGCAGTTGGAAAAAAGGTTAAAAATTAAAAAAAAATTTATATGTATAACATTAATTATTTTTAAACATATTTTTAAGTGTATGTATTAACAAATTATATTAAATTTTACTTAACCTGTGTAAAATATGGGTTAATTTAAACCATGTAGTTTACATGTTTTTTATTTACGTAACTTTTTGTTACTAAAAATTTATATATAGCATATAACTTTTTTAGCTCGTGTAACACACGAGATTTTATCCGTGTTATATAAGAAATAAAGTTTTGATAAGATATGTAAAATTACTTTTCTTGTTTCTTTATCCAACTAATATTTGTAGAACACTTTTTTACATTTTTCCACATTTTAAGAAAGTGGTAACGTTTGTATTCATTTCTTCCTCCCCAAACTCCACAAAGTGGGATTTCACTAGGTACGTGTTGTTATTGTATTGTATTGTTTTTTGATTTTAGTTTTTTCTTTTTTCTTTTTATTAAATAATAATGATTTTATTAAATATGATTAGAACATAAGTCATGTCATTTAAATTTATATAAACTACCTTTGAGAAATTTATAACATGCTATTTAAAATAAATTATTTTAAAATTTATTTATTTAACATTTTTAATACATAATTTTTAACCAATTAAGTTAATAAACGTATATACAATACATGATAAAGTTATTTCATTATTTATAAATCCTATGTTAAAATGAAATTGAAATTTTCTTAAACAATTTGCCTGGTAATTGAAACAATAAAAAAGGATCATTATTTGAATTATTTCTCTCTCTCTCTCTCTTTTACCACAAACTTAAAAATGTGTCTCAACGACTATTCTGAAACGTAATGAATGATTTTGTGGTTATATATATGCCTACACTTGGTACCTATTTTTAGTCTCCAAACAAATTTAAAGCAAGCTAGCTAGATGAGAAATTTATTAACAACTTCGGGCATCATCAAAGGTGAAATGGATCAAACTAAAATATTCATGTCTGATGTGGTCGTGTCAAATAAGAGAAACCTACTTTGTGGTCGTAAATGGAATATCGTAGACATCGTCACAATCATTTGGGTATCGTTTGTTCATTTTCTAGTTATTTTCGCACCCTTCACGTTTACTTGGAGCGTCTTTTGGGCAGCATGTTTGGGCCATGTGGTGTGCGGGATGCTTGGTTTAACACTTTCATACCATAGAAATCTAGCACATCGTAGTCTCAGGTTGCCTAAATGGCTCGAGTATACTTTTGCTTACTTTGGGGTTCAAGCTGCACAGGTATATATATTGTAAATTACATCTTTATTTATTTTTATTTTTTTCCCAATATATGCATGTCTTACTCACTACAAAGCTAAAATAAAATAAAAAACGATAAAAAGAAAGAAATTAAATTTTTACATAAAACTAATAAAAATGAAATAAAATTTAGCCACTGGTTTTGAAATTACAAGCATATATACCTAGTTTACAGTTGTGTTAGTAAAGTATTAAACTCACTTGTAATGTTTATTTTGTCGTAGAGAGATCCGATCTTTTGGGTGAGCATACATAGGTCACATCATCAACACGTTGATTCATACAAAGATCCACACTCTCCTACCTATGGGTTTTGGTTTAGTCATATTGGTTGGCTCTTTGATAGCAGCTTCATTGTCGAAAAGGTATATCTTTGTTTTGACTTTTTTCACAAATTGAATCAATTCTTTAACTGATCGAAAATGCAACTTTTTTTTTATGTGGGTGTGATTCCAGTACAAAGAACGCAAAAACGTCGAAGATCTAAAGAGCCAACCATTCTATAGATTTATAAGAAGAACATACTTGTATCATTTACTTGCATTTGCGGCTCTTGTATATGCTTTGGGTGGTTTTCCCTACCTTGTTTGGATCGTGGTAAGTCTTTTAGCAAAATTCTTAAAAAAAAAAAAGTAACAATACATAAAATGCTAATAGGTTTATTTCAAACTCTCTATATATATTAATGTATATCACCATAATGCTTACATACAGTGAAAATCACTCAATCCATAAAGATGCATGATTCCTAGACCTACAATCACTAACCTCTTATAACTTGTCCAATAAGAGTGATTTACTTGACGCCTGGGGCAACTCACACACACTAGATTTTCATTGTAGTGAAAAATGGTATTTATAGACCCACCTATACATCACCTATACATATACAAGCATTCAAATCTAACCAAAGAATACAGTGATAGAAGAAAACATAACATATTCAAAAGGTATTAATATTCATAAACCACTTACATCATTTATATGTTATATACATGTCAAATCAATCATATTACACACGTACATATATTACTTTTACTAATACATATTTTTTAAAGACTTTTGAACAATAAAAAAATATAAAGTTATCATGGTACTAGGGATGAACATGGGTCGGTTTTTTGCTTTATACAAAGCCAAACCGAAATTTCTGGTTTTTTTTAAATCTGTTTGGGTTGGGTTTTTTCGGTTTTTATCTTTTCAAAACCCATTTGGTTTCTTTGGTTTTTGGTTAAATCTACTTAAGCCTAAAATTATGCTTATAAAAAACAATCCATTGTATTTGTATTAAAAATATGAAGTACAACACTACTTAATATTTAAAAATATATACAAAAATATTTAAATTCAATATAAATATATGTGTTTTTGGTATCCTAAACCTAAAAAATATTAAAATATACGATTTTTATTTGACTTTTGATATCAAGAACCAATAAAATAAAAACAGATGAGTTTTAAGTTATTGAAATTTGTGAAAGGTGATATATATATATATACATCCATGTATATGCATGTATTCAGTTTTTTCCCTTTTTTTTAATTAAACTCAAACCCAAACCTTCGATTTTTAGAATAATTATACGAAACATGTCAATTTATATTTGGGTTCGGTTATTTCAGGCTGGATTTTTCAGTTGGGTTTTTGGTTGGTTTTTTCGGTTTTATGCACACCGATGAGTGTAATATTAACCTAACATATATTCAAAATATGTTCAATTGTTTTGCGTTGCAAGTCCCAAACAGTGCTACTACCCCTTTATGAAAATTCACGGTCCCCCTTTCGTTTGTAATTCATAATTACGAGGTTGCCCCAACTAACACAATTTTTTCATTAAAAATACATGTATAGCCCTTTATTACTATTAATTTTCTTTTTTCTTCTTAACCTCGGCTGCAATTAAATCCTACCACCTTTGATAGTCAAATATTGACCTTTGTTATACTTTTTGGACCACCGATGTGGTTTTATTCCGCCACTTATCTTGCAGCAATGTTATACATGTCTTCTATTCATCTCATCTAGTTTTACCGTAAATAAAAATGCTTCCTAAAAAGTCCAAAAAAAATCATTTAAAATCAGCTCGATCTGTTTATAAACGAGCCAACTTTAGTTAGATTGGTTTGTATATGAGCCTAGCCTGAGACAGCATAAGCCCGGCAATGGATGGATCTTCTTAGGGGCCCGAGGGGGGGGGGGGCGACCCCCATATTTTTTCGGTCAGAAGAGTCAGTTTAGTAGTATTTCGTTGAAAAATCCTTCGATCTTTTTGTTTCCTTCATAAAAATCGTTCAACACCCTCCATTTTCTTCTTAAAAATCTACGGCCCCCTTCGAGCTTTTTTTCAAGCAACATCAATGAGCCCGGCTCGTGGCCAGCTAGCTAATTGACTCGTTTAAATTAAAGCCTAAATCATATTTGCAAACTTAAATTAAAGGCTAAATTATATTGTTATATATATATATATATATATATATATATATATATATATATATATAGGGAGGTATTCAATTAAGAACCATTTTTATGTTAGAAACTTGAGAACCGCATAATACACTTGTATATTATGCTTTAAGTTTTGTACATAGAGTGGTTATTTAAAAGGGTAAAATAGTAACTTCTACTACTTTAAAAGAAAATTACTTTTATACCCTTTAAAAATGTGGTTCAAAATTAGTTCCTTTGGTTCTTTCACATTTATTAGTTCTCAATAGAATAAATCCCTATATATATATATATATATATATAGGGGAAGGTTCCCCTAAAAAGTCTATTTTGCCTAAGAAGGTTAAGAAGGATTTTTAAAAACTCGAAAACCAAACCAAACACACTCCGATTGAATTCATTTTTGTGCCATTGGAACCGTTTTATCGAACCCTAAAACCCAAACCTTAAATCATAAACAATAAACCCAAATACTAAAATCAAAACTTTAAAAACAAACCTTAAACATAAAGATAAAACATAAAAGCTAAAAATCAAGCCCTAAAATCTAAATTCTAAAACTACTTGTTAAAGCTAAAACCTAAAAGCTAATATTGTAGGATTCGATGAGACGATTCTAATGCCATTGAAATGAGTTCAATCGGAGTTCGTTTGGGTCGGTTTTGAGGGTTTTAAAAATCCTTTTTAGCCTTTTTAGGCAAAAAAGACTTTTTATTTGATCTTTCCCCTATATATATAGGGGATGAAATTTTATAACCCTTATCTTTTGTTACAACTACATAACCCCCATCCAATGGTTACTTTTCAAAGGTAAGTGTATAGGATCGTGTCACGTGTCAATTTCCCTTTTTTAATAAGAAGGGCATTTAGGACATTTGTTATTTAATTAAAGTTTACCCCTTTTTTTTAAACATTCATAACTTTTTTATACTATATTATTTTTTTAAAAAAATTGCACCATTATACTCGTCTCATTTTTCTCTTTAATTTCGTTATAGTCTCGACTAGTTTTTTTTATATTATGTATTTACATCATTGTAACGAGCTTAAAGATAGCAAATTAATTAGAAATTTTTTTCTAACAATGGTAAATTACAGTAATGTAACATAAAATGAAGTAATGTAACACAAAATGAATTAATTTACAATGACATAATTAACGGTGACGTAACACATTATTTACAGTGATGTAAATTTCTCTTTTTTCCCGTTATAATGTTTACTAGTTTTTTTAATTTTTTTTCTCATTGTCCATTATTTACATCGATGTAACGAGCATAAATATAGCACATTATTTTAAATTTTTTCTAACAATGATAAATTACAGTGATGTAATATAACACATTATTTTTTTCTATAACAATGATAATTACAATGATAAATTACAGAGATGTAATATAACACATTATTTTGATTTTTTTCTCTAACAATGATAATTATAATGATGTAATTTATTATTGTTCGAAAAAAATTCAAACTAATTTGTTGTATTTAGGCTCGTTACAAATTAGGGATGAGCAAAAAGCCAAAAAAAAGAACCGAAACCGAATTAACCGGAAAAACTGAACCGGAACCAAATTAACCGAAAAACCGAACCGGAACCGAATTAACCGAAAAAACCGAACCGGAACCGAATTAACCGAAAAAAAACCGAAACCGAATTTTGCGTCAATGTAAATTACATCACTGTAATTTATCATTGTTAGAAAAAATTTCAAATAAATTTGTTATATTTAAGCTCGTTACAATGATGTAAATATATGGCACCGTAAGTAACTGTAACGTTTAGAAGTTATTTACAACCGTAAGTAACTGTAACGACTTACAGTTACTTACATCACACTTCCATCAGATACGTAATGTAAGTAATTGTAAGTCGTTACAGTTACTTACGGTGGTAAATAACTTCTAAACGGTGATGAATTAGCAAAAACACAAGAAGGAAACCCCCTATTTATGTATAATAAAAACAACGAAAAAAAAGATTCGGGCAAAAAATGCAAAAAATGCTAGGGTTATACGGTTATCACAATAAGGAAGGGTTAACATTTGATCCTTCCCCTATATATATATATGGGTTCAAAAGAAAACTCCTTACTTTATAGAAAATAAGAAAACTAACCACAATCATTACTAATTAAACTTTTTTTTTCATTTTCTCTTTTTTATTTCCTTTTATTATAAGTTAAAAATGTTAAAAAAGAAAAAAAAATTAAAACAGTATATGTAGTTTAAATTATTACATATATGTAACTTGTATTTAACAAATACTAATTACATATATGTAACTTCGTAATCTACGTATTTTTTTTTAAAAATATATTTTTTATTATAACATTTCTAACCTTATGATAAAAAAATATGAAATTTTTTAAAAAAAAAATTACTGATAAAAAAATTATTGATAGTATGAGTTTTCTTGGTTTTCTTCAAAATGAGAAGTTTTCTTCAAAATGTGACCTATAAAGTTACATATATATATAACTCATATATATAGTTTACAAGTTACATATATGTAATCAATGAGTTATACATATATGTAATAACATGAGTTAAATATATTTTTTTTATTTTTTTCTTTTTATTAACAAATATAACCTTATAATAAAATAAAATGTAAAACAAAAAACGAAAAACGAAAAACGAAATTGATTGATAACAATTGTGATTAGTTTTATAAGTTTTATCAAAAATGAAGGTTTTGGGAAATTTACCAAAACAATCATGTTTAACCAAGATTTTACCAAAATAATCACTGATATTTAGCCCTCTGTTTCAGTTTTAGACTTCGCTTTAGACGCCAGTTTAGATGTACTTTTTGTCTCAGGAAGAAACATATGGGTCCACATGTTGGCAGCTTTAGTCGGGATCTAAATGGGTGTCTTAAGACCCCTTTTCTACCAGCATCTTAACACGCCTTTAGACGTCAAAATTGGGTATCTTAAGCCCTTAAAGTGGCGTCTAAAGATGTCTTAAGTCGCCGGGTATATAAAAACTGACGTATAAAACGAGGTCTAAAGCGAAGTCTAAAACTAAAACGGATGACTAAATATTAATGATTATTTTGGTAAAGTAGCCGAATATTTTTTTGGTCAAAGCAAATCTTTACAATTTTAAACCTAACAATATATATTACTGACTTTAGTGAAATATGTGTTTTAATTTGGCAGGGTGTAAGAATCGCATTTACTTACCACGTGACGTTTTTAGTAAACTCAGCGTGTCATATATGGGGACGACAAGTTTGGAACACGGGTGATCTTTCCAAAAACAATATGTATGTCCACACACACACATATATATCAATGTTGTAAAAATCGGCCTAGGCGGCCGCCTAGGCGCTACTAATTTTTGGCCTAGGCGGTGCCTAGGCGCTGGCGGTGCTAGGCGGCCTAGGCGGGGCCTAGGCGGCCCAATCAGATTTTTATTTTTTTCACTTTTTTGACTTTTTTTGACTTTTTTTGACTTTTTTATTGAAAAAGGGGACCAATTTCATAATTATTTAGACATTTCTCAACCAAAAATCTTTAATATGTCTCTGAAACATCGAATCCAAGCAGTTAACATCGAAATTTATCTCTAAACTTTGAACTCAGTGTTTAAGTTTGCACTTTAAAGTACTTATTTTAGTATATTTAAGTATATTTTTTAAAATTATTTGAAGTATTATATTAAATTATTGATATTGATGTGTGTATATAATATATATTTGTAAAATTACATATAAAAAATCCAATCCGCCTAGCGCCGATTAATCCCGATTAATCCCTAGGCGGTACCTCGTCGCCAGACTAGCGCCTAGCGACTTCTACAACCATGATATATATATATATATATGTATATATATAGGGCATGTATAAATTGGAAACCCACTTGAGTTGAAGAAACTTTGGAAACTTTGAAAAAAACAATGTAAACAAACCCAAAAATTTTTTATTTTTTTTATAGTTTTGTAACATCATTAGGGTCAATTTTATTAAAAAAAAAAATGAAAAAAGCGCCGAGCCATTTTTTTGTAAAAAATTAATTTGTCGGCGATGTAACAAAGACGTAACACAGCTGTACAGCTGTGTACATCGTGTTACGTCTGTGTTACAGCTGTGTTACGTTTTTGTTACATCGTCGACAAATTATTTTTTTTTTAAAAAATTGCTCGGCACTTTTTTCATTTTTTTTATAAAATTGACCCTAATGATGTTACAAAACTATAAAAAAAAAAATTTTTTTTGGGTTTGTTTACATTGTTTTTTTCAAAGATTCCAAAGTTTCTTCTACTCAAGTGGGTTTCCAAAATAACCTTCCCCTATATATATATGCATCACCGATTATGTTTGGTCTCCTTATTGTACAAAGATACAACATTGCAATGCGCTTTTATTATATATATTTTATCATTTGATATATGTAGATATAATTCAAATGTATGCAGGTGGGTGGCAATGTTTACATTTGGAGAGGGATGGCATAACAATCATCACGCATTTGAGTATTCGGCTCGATTTGGGTTAGAATGGTGGGAGATTGACCCTTGTTGGTGGTTTATACTGTTTCTTGAAGCTATAGGGTTAGCCACGAATGTTAAGTTACCGACTGCTCGTCACAAGCTTAAGAAATCGTTTACGTCTAGTAGCAAGTTCAAGTGATTCAGTGGCTTGCAATCTGTCATCCTTTGATCAAATTTAGACACATGTACTACTAGTATGGATTTATCTTTTATTATCGCTAAATGGTCTAATGGAGTTTTGTAATAAATTGAGTTGGTAAGTTATAAATGAATCTAGTTATTTTCAAATGTTGTTCAGCAAATATATTGTATGTGCAAGGGAGGACTTAAATTCACTATCTTTTAGATATCATTGATTATGAAGATAATTTTAATATAAACAGTAAAAAGTTAAAATGTTTGTATTTACACATCACCAGTAGGCTGAATTAGTTTTAAATAAAATTTATGCTAACATGGCATAAAAATAAGCACATGGTAAGTTACTTTCACGTAAAATGTTAATATTTTTTAAAGTAAAAAAATGGTAATATACATCATACTCAAAATAAAGAGTGCAATATTGTTTTCATAGTGTATTTTGTTTTCAAAAATATTAACATATGAAAAAGTCATGGATGTTTACAGTCATGGTATTTGTTAATGTTGTAGTTGTTTAGTGTTACTATTATTTAAAGATAAAGATTTAATGTGAGGAGTAGACTTTTTCAAAAAAACCAGTTCGGCTTTAAAAACCGGTTTTTAAACCGGTTCTAGACGCCCTTCAAACCGGTTTCATCCAAACCGGTTTTCAAACCGGCCCGAGCCGTCGGTTTGTAAAAGGTTTGACATCCTTATCTCTCAAAACCGGTTTCCAAATGGGTTTCAACCCCTCCAAACCGGTTTCAAACCCTCCAAACCGGTTTCCAAACCGAACCGGTTTTCACCCAAACCGGTTTTGATCATGCTTTGAGCAAACCGGACCGGTTTGAAAACCGAACCGGTTTGAGAAAAAAACCGGTTTGAGCACCTCTAGTGAGGAGCCACACTTGGGCTTTTCATTTTGATGGATCAAGAGGCCTTTAATGATTATTTATTATTAAAATTAATCACATAGTTGGCTTTTAAGAGTTGTATAAGATGTCTTCCTCACAAAGTGAAGTTCTTACATGTATTCTTATCTTGCAAACAACTTACACGAGCTTTGTCAGTGTCTTTTGTTTTTTCCTTCTATGTTTAAAAGGTTCCCAATAGTTTAATTTCTCACACATTCTTTTTTAAATGCATCAAAAAACTTAGGCAACTATGGGAGTTAAAAAAAAGGGACTTTGTCCTAGTGGTACTTCATGATTTTCCAAAATGGAAGGTCATGGGTTCAAATCCCATCCAAGGCATAATGAGGCTGAGGGGGGTTAGGGGGTTTTCCTAAATGGTTTCCTCCTGGGGTGGGCTACCCTGGGTTCAGGTGTTGCCATATGATCCGGGTTCCGAGTCTTCGAGCTCGGTGATATCCTGGATACAAGGTATTGCTGGTAAAAAAAAAAATATATATACACTCCTATAAATTTCATTTATTACATGTATACCCAATCCAAAATTTTAGTTACATATATTCCCCTATAAATTTCATCTATTACATATATACCCAATTCAAAATTTTAATTACATATATCCACTCCTCTAATTTTAAAAATTTCAAATATACCCATTTTAATTAAAATAAATTAAGGGATTATTGTTTTACCCTTACTTCAAAAAAAATTATTATACCTATTTTACCCTTGCTTCAAATATACCCATATTTTATGTTTTTTCCTTTTTTTTAAATATTTTTGCTTCTTTTTTTTCGTGTCTTTTTTTTAATTGACGGAGTTGGAGTCGTAACAAATGTAGTGTTTACGTATGTTTACATTCAAAGGGTTCCAACGTGTAAAGAGAGTAAAGTTGGGTAGATATATATTTAAATTTTTTAGTTGGGTATATATGTAATTAAACCTCAAAAGAAGGGTATATATGTAATTAATTTTTTTTAGTTGGGTATATATGTAATTAGACCTCAAAAGAGGGGGATATATGTAATTAAATTTTTTGGTTGGATAGATATGTAATTAGACGATAAAAGAGGGGATATATGAAATTATACCTAAAAAAATGCTTCTCTTTGACACACATTCTTTTCCACATGAAAAATCACTTCCCATTATTATGAAATCAGTAGCTAATGGTTAACGGAGACCGAATGGGGACTAAAAAAATTAGTTACGGATACTTAGTTCTTGATAGTGGTCACAGTGACTGAAAATAAGTCCCCATTGTATTCTACAAATAGACACTACTAGTTAGTACTCAATACACAAAAATTCAGTCCTTAATTTCTCTCATGGTACCACATCATTTTAGTCCCTACACATTCCAATGCAACTGCAAATCAGTCTCGAATATTATGGTATTTAATTCCCTAGGTTGTAGTTTTAAGGAATGAAAATCACTCCTTTAAAGTTGTTAATACTGGCCATAATGTGTTTTGATAGGATCGTGTTCACGTATCAAATAAGATTTCAAAAATATGTGTTAAAAACAGAAAATCAGTCCTTAATATCACTTTATATCAGTCCTTATTATGATTTTTTTAGGGACTAAAAAACATTCCTTGATTGCACGTTATTTTAGAATCAGTATAGATTATTAGAATCTGATAATCAGTTTAGGATAAAATTTATTTTCCGTCTCCAATAAGTTAATTTTAAGTGTGAATATCAGTCTCCAAGGTTACTTACATTTGAGACTATTTTTCTAATCTATACGGCTTTTTTTTTTTTCTTCCAATGCTTATGTTTTTACATACCAAAAAAAGGTATTTAATAGACTTTAATTTAGTCCCAATTGTTTTGTTAATAATAAGACCTCATGAATATCAAGGACTGAAAAGTAGTCCCAATGGTAGTTGTCATAGAATTGATTTATAGTTACAAATATTTAAACAAAATCACAATATCATTCATATTTTTTTAGAATTCCAATATCTCCAATTAAAGCATTAATATCAAAGAAATAAACAATAAAAACGATAATAGTTGACCAAACCTAAAGTTTCAAATGGTACTAGCAAACTAAAAACAAAACTAATAAATGTTTCAATAGATCGACGTTCTAGGTTGTGCTATAACTACTACTGGAAAATCCATTTGTACCAGGAACATCATTATTCACAGATTTGGAGATTATGCCCTCAAAATCAGGAAATTTTGCAACCAAGAAATCTGACATTATGTCGCGTTTTTCGTTGCTATGTTTGAGTTGCTCCTTAAGTTCATTAACCTAATTATTTAAATCTTCATTATCATCCCTTGTTGTGGCTTCTCCTTGATATTATTCAGCTCTTGATTTCATCCAAGCATCTTTTTTCTTCATCACTAGCCCAACACATACCTCCAAGCCCGATTTTATCGTTTTCTCTTTACCACAAACACTTTTGGTTGCTACTTTTTCAAGCTTGCGTTGTTCCATATTAGTGGTAACAGTGGTTCCTTTTGATTTTAGTTTATCCATTGCCTCCTTTGTATGAGCAATAATATTTTCCTAACATAAGAAAAAGCATGAGAACAACATTTAAAACTAATATAATTCAAAACCATCGTATTT
Organism: Mikania micrantha; assembly: GCA_009363875.1. Classification (NCBI taxonomy): domain Eukaryota; kingdom Viridiplantae; phylum Streptophyta; class Magnoliopsida; order Asterales; family Asteraceae; genus Mikania; species Mikania micrantha. The sequence continues at coordinate 3,045,679 of CM018684.1, forward strand.
TCAAACCCATTTTGACCTAGCACATTATTCGACCCAATCCGCCCATTTTGTCAGTTATACCACGAGCTAAATTATTAAAAAAATTAGAACCAACTCATGAAATTATACTACTAGTTAAATAGCAATAAGTTAATACATTACGAGAAAAAAGTAAATATTACCATTTGAAATACAAGATTAGATATCGATCTAGAGTCCCCTCTGCTTACATTAACTAGTTTTCCTATGATGGTTTCCATCTGATCACTATATTTCTAGAAAATTAAAATTTGATGTCACACCCCGAGCCGGCAGGACGGATCGACTTTCTCGTCGGGCGGAAGGTTCTCGGGGCGCGATATCGTGGGATAATCGTGATGACCAGATTGTTTACATAGCATCAACATTGAGAATAACTAAAACACAATAAACCATTAAACTAGGATTACAGAGTTAAATTACAATATCAATGTTTGATAATTTAACTAAGTAAACCTATCAAAAGAATCAAATGTTTTCTATCTTGTATTGGTACAAGATATCAAAATAGCTTCACAGCGTTCATCAAAACATGTGCTTTTCAAAATATACTAGGTCCTCTAACTGGGAATCCTAGTATGCATTCCTTAGCCTTAGCTTAATCCTGTACGTCACCTGAAAAAGCATGTAAGAAAACAAAGTCAACATAATGGTTGGTGAGTTCATATAGTTTAGTATTTGAAAAATAGCTTTTGTAAACCTTTTTCGGTAACAACCTTAACCTCATTAACATCACATGTAATATCCAGATCGGTATGCTTATATATAGGGCATACGAAAGGGTCGAACCTACAACCCGCCCAGACGCCATCCCATCACATACTAATCCACATATGACACTGTTGTTAATGATAATTATGCGTTTTACCTACTCTCCAATTCCATCATAGTTTTAAGCGTCCTGTTTAGAAGTTTAAGATATCTACCCAATAGCTTTCACAAACCCTTTTGGCAACAACCTTAATCTCATTAACATCACATGTAATATCCAGATCGGTATGCTTATATATAGGGCATACGAAAGGGTCGAGCCTACAACCCGCCCAGACGCCATCCCACCACATACTAACCCATATATGACACTGTTGTTAATGATAATTAAGCGTCTTACCTACCATCCAATCCCATCGTAGTTTTAAGTATTATGATTTATGAGTTTCAACACACACAGAGTATCATTTGAGTATCAAGTTTGAGAGTTACCATTATGGACAGCTGAACACCTTAAGGAATTCAGCATCCATCCATAACGGAACTAAGTAGGACTCGCGACATCGGTGTTTTGATAGAGGAGTCTTCAATATAACACAAAGTCAACTAGAAGAGACCAAAATCATCCTAGTCACTCGTCACAACCATGGGTGAATCAAGAAGAACACTGAATGACTAGTAGGGCTTGACCACTGTCAAGACGCGGCGGCCAATCAGTCTGTCTTACAGATTCTGACAACGAAGAACACTGATGACTAGTAGGGCTTGACCAATGTCAAGACGCGGCGGCCAATCAGTCTGTCTTACGATGTCCGATAGCTTGAGCATACAAGTTTAGAGCAGTCACATAGTTTTACTGATGACTAGTAGGGGTTAACTCTTAAGCCAACACGTGGCGGTCAATCAGCCTGTAGTCTGAGCATTTCGAGCATTCATGTGTTTTAAGCATTCCAAGCATTTCGAGCATTCAAGAGTTTCAAGTATTCCAAGCACATTAAGCGTACAAGTGTTTATAACATTTCGAGTATATCAGTCTTTATAGCATTTTGAGCATATGAGTCTTTCTAAGTTTAAGTTTTCAAGCTTCCCTCAATATAGTATTCAAAGCATTACTAGTTTTAATATTAGTCTTTCTTATGCATTTAAAAGCTTCAAAAGTTTTAAGCAAATGAGTATAAATGTAAGCAGCATTAGCATTAAGTTTAATAGTATAAGATATTAACTTTTGAAAATAAGAGTATAAAGTATTAATATCTAGAGTAAATGTATATAGTATTAGCCTTTAGAATGAGTGTATCAAGTATCAACATTTAGCATAAGTGTTCAAAGCCTTAGCATTTAGAAGGAGTGTTCAAAGCATTAGCATTTAGACTTAGCATGTAGCATTAGTATATACTATAAGCATGTAGCATTTGCGTATAGCAGTAGAATGTAGTATTAGAATATAGACTTAACATGTAGCATTACTATGTAGCATTTAGATTAGGAGTATAAAGTATTAAAATAAAACATTAGCACTAAAGTTTTAGTCTTAGCCTTTAGCTTTTAGAATAAGAGTAACAAGCTTAAGCATTAGTATCATGAATACATGTAAAAGCATTTATAAAACATTTCAATACTGGTTTAAAATGTATAACATGCTTCTCAGTCCCGAGGTAGAAACAGATATGTTTAAAAAGGGACAAATGAACTCACCTTGTTGTTGAAGTGGTTGACTTAGCTTAAACTAAAATGCACGCGCTCGTTGTAGTATTTGTAGTAGTTTTCACGATCCTGTGTTGATTTCACAATGTTTGTCACTTATAAGTATAAGTTTTAGGTGGATTGTGTGCGTGTAGGTGTTAGCCCTATAGTTGGTTAACACTCATGAGTCTCGGTCTTCATTCGGCCCTTGTTCGATTTTCATAGCTTTTACTAACACTTAACCATTTTAGGTTAAGCTTAGTATTTAGTGTCATTGAGTTTTAGGTTTATGGTTTAAAACATCACACATTGTTCTTGTTATGATTTACATAGTTATCATCTATTTAATAAATAACTAGACTCAACTCTTGTAAAAGAAAACTTAGTACTTTGAGTTTGTGAGGTCCATTACCCCTAACCCACCACCTTTGTAGTATCATAGCTATTTTTATCCATTCATGTTATCCTCGTTGAGTTAATTTAGAGTATTCGTTTTCACTTAATGGGTGTGGGCCGAATGACATATACCTGGGCCGAATCATATGCAGGTGGGCCGGTTAAACTTCATGGACCGGTTGGCAATGCTTGAATATGATGAGGTGTAGGGCTAGGCTAATCAACATAGGTTGGGCCAACTAGGGCTGATCAGTGCGCGTAGGTCACCCATGTTGGGCCGTTCAAGTCTATTGGTTTGAACAAAATGGGCTTGATCCACGAATGTTGCATCCAACTACATCTTTGGTCGGCGAACCTTTTTGCCACCCCCATAGGTTCGTTGTGAGTGTTTGAAGGTCAAGGTTCATGGTTACAACCTTTGGCCACGCAAGGTTCGTTCAACTCCAAGGTTCGTGTATGGTGCATGCAGATTCGTGGTCCTAGGTACGCAGCTCCTGAGGTGGTTCGGCGAAGGAAGGTTCGTCCATGCTAGGGTTCGGCAGTAGCTGGGTTCGTGGATGGAAAGGTTCGCATGGATGGGTTCGTGACATGGTAGGTTCGTGGAAGCATGATGCTGGGTTTGGCAATATTAGGTTCACTTGAAGAGGGGTTCGGCCATTCTTGGAACTCAACCCAAAAAGGTTCGTTCCCCTCATCCCCTTTAGCCGAGGTTCGGTTCACCCAGCTCCCTCACGAACCTGTACCTCCAACATCATCATTCTTATCGTGCACCACTTGTTCTAAGGCTATCTACACAATGATGTTATGATGTAAAAGATTTTCGAATGTATAGTGTTCGTGGGGTTGACTCTAGGATCGATTAAGGTTAGTGTAACAAAATCAAAGTGAAAAACCCTAAGTTTTCGTGAGTTTCACAGCCTTATACCTCGATTCTCAGCGGCTAGATGCTTCGATCTGTTGTACTTCTATGTAGAGGATGTCAAGGGCTTCGTTTGGACACCAAGAACGTCCGATTCCGTCCACAAACGAGCAAGATATGCAGCTTGGAAGATGGTTTTCTAGTGAGAAAGAGATAGGTTCGTGGGTTGCTTTTTAGAGAGAGAGAAAGATGATGGAAATGATGAAAATCCCCTCATTTAGTCTATATATACCCCGAGGGTATTCGGGTTCGTTTCGGTTGCTCGGTTCTCGTCTCCGTTGCGTTTCCGGATTGTTACACGTAATTTACGTATTTTAAATGAAAAAAATTATTTTAGATTATTTTGATGAGTTTCAAAATTGTAAAACGTAAAATATTAGATTTTCTTATTTTATTATCGTTCAGGTTGTGTTTCGTTTTCGTTTCGTCAGACTGCGTCACCTTCGCACGTATTCGTTCGAATCGTCACCCGAACGAACACGACGATGGTTTTGCTTTCTGATTCTTGTTTTCTACTTTTTAGTCATCATTTCAGAACGTTAAAATTTCAGATTTATTCGTACAGATCATCACCTATACGAATAATTCGTCGATTTAGCATTCTGTAACAACAACCGTTATGGTTTTATTCTGTTTAACCTCACATACGTTTATACATACTAGCATTCAATCAAGCATCTGTGTGTCAGTTCAGTGTTGTCTGATGTGTTTCTGACTATTAAACCATAAGGTTTAAGTTAGGTTTCAGAAACAATTGCCTAATAGTGTAGTGCCAAGCATCAAAATATCCATAGCATACAATAGTTCACATAGTTTGTACCTGAGTTACTGTGCAAGTTACTGTTGTGTTTACTGTTCCGGTAACGTTTCCGACACTGATGTTACAGTGTCCCCTTGTTAAATAAATTTCGTCCCGAAATTTAAAAGTTAATATCAGATACGACTTTCTTTGTAACCAAGTGGAGAGACTTTTGTTTAGTGTGATGTCCCCACGCTCCCAAATAAACTTTGGGTCGCGTTTGGGATTCCCCAAGTATGGCCTCAGAGTTTTGCTCGCGTTATTGCTCATAGTTGTCTTACTGCTATGCTTTGCTTAATCTTTACATAACTCTAACACCTTATTGATCAAAACTAATTGGTGCTATGAGCATCAATTGTTACTCAACCTTAGTATTAGCTGTGGTTTCCTACGTATGTTATATGCATTAACCAAGGATTCTTTCATTGTTTCTACCGTAATAAAAGAATTCCTAAGTTTTCATGGAATACCTATGTGGTTATACTAATAGGAACAAGATAAATTTCTTATGCATAAAGTATCAACATGGAACAAGCACTTATGGGTTAAAGGATATCACATGCCAGTACCCGTCTTTGGCATATCTTCGTCTTGTATTCGCAACTGATTCTCCGGGTCTACTTATCTAGTTTAACTATGATTCCAGCATAGTTCTGGCATTCATCCTTTCTTAACCTCCTAGAACCAAAATTCTCTATATTAAGTAATTCGAGTTCTATGAAGTCTAGGTGGTAAGTGAAAGTTTACACTCTAGCTTTGGCATTTTGAATTCTTACGGCTTTTAGTGTTCTAATTAGATAAGGTACTCTTCCTAATTACAGTAGTTAAACTGCAATTAAGAATTACTCTATCTTTATTTAATCATTTAACGCTTATTTGTCCTAAGGCTTCCTTAGGTTACTATTCCGATTATCTTGTTGGCACCGAGTTGCTTACATTTACCTTAGATTTATTGTTTATAAAACCACAACAAAATATGCATCTCTAATTAGCATACCAATAAATGATTTTACGTAACATAATGGAATTTGCATACCTATGGGGTCATCGGACTTCGAGCTATCTCCAGGAGCTGGTAAAGCAAGAAATTCCTCAGTGACTGCGGGGTCTGCTGGAGGCATCCTCCTAGGGCTATCCCTTGCGAAATGTCCGAGCATCCCACATATGTAGCATTTGTTGTTAGGTTGAGAGGAAATAGAGGTATCCATTTTCTTTTCCTGTTTCCCACTGGAAATGAACCGACACTGTTGGATCCAGTGTCCGTATTTCCTACAATTCAGACAGTGTCTACAAGGTTTATTCTCGCCATGGTGAAAACCACATCTAGCACATTTAGGAAATGTACCAACATATTGCCGGGGAATAAGGGTCCTCGACGTCCTGCATTGTTGCTTCCAGTGACCCACCTTCCCACAACGTGTGCATCTTACACATGGAAATTCAGCTCGATGATAGTAGTGACAAGCTGAACAGAGAAGGGCTTTTCCCTCATAATGAGCACTGACCCCTGTAGTCAAATCGGGCAGGATTTGACTGATAGGTGTACCTTCAGTCTAGTTCACAGATCTTTTCCGTCTTTTCGCTGAACGACGATTAGGTTTCTTGCTGGTTTCTCCTTTCTCCGATTTCTTTACCTCTGCAGAGATTAGTCGAAAGTTCCTAGTAAATTCTTCACTGTTCCGGATCCGGGTGATGATTCTAGGGAGAACCGCCATCAGCTCTTCAGTGATCAGAGTTGTAAGTGCATCAATTGTTGGGTTCATCTCTTGTGAAGGAGGAGGTGGTGATGGTTGTCTTCTTGGTGACATTCTGCTTCTACTCGAAAGAACATCGGTTAGCATAAAGACTGAATGTAAAAGACACAATGCAAGCTTAAATCCTATGTTCTCTATATGAGGTCCCTAAGTTATAGTCTAGGCCAAACCATTTTAAGTAAATGACCTATTATTCTCTATAACCTTGAGCTCTGATACCAATCTGTCACACCCCGAGCCGGCGGGAAGGATCGACTTTCCCGTCGGGCGGAAGGTTCTCGGGGCGCGATATCGTGAGATAATCGTGATGATCAGATTGTTTACATAGCATCAACATTAAGAATAACTAAAGCACAATAAACCATTAAACTAGGATTACAGAGTTAAATTACAATATCAATGTATGATAATTTAACTAAGTAAACCTATCAAAAGAATCAAATGTTTTCTATCTTGTATTGGTACAAGATATCAAAATAGCTTCACAGCGTTCATCAAAACATGTGCTTTCAAAATATACTAGGTCCTCTAACTGGGAATCCTATTATGCATTCCTTAGCCTTAGCTTAATCCTGTACGTCACCTGAGAAAGCATGTAAGAAAACAAAGTCAACATAATGGTTGGTGAGTTCATATAGTTTAGTATTTGAAAAATAGCTTTTGTAAAACTTTTTTGGTAACAACCTTAACCTTATTAACATTACATGTAATATCCAGGTCGGTATGCTTATATATAGGGCATACGAAAGGGTCGAGCCTACAACCCGCCTAGACGCCATCCCACCACATACTAACCCACATATGACACTGCTCTTAATGATAATTAAGCGTCTTACCTACCATCCAATCCCATCGTAGTTTTAAGTATTATGATTTATGAGTTTCAACACACACAGAGTATCATTTGAGTATCATGTTTGAGAGTTACCATTATGGACAGCTGAACACCCTAAGGAATTCAGCATCCATCCATAACGGAACTAAGTAGGACTCGCGACATCGGTGTTTTGATAGAGGAGCCTTCAAGATAACACAAAATCAACTAGAAGAGACCAAAATCATCCTAGTCACTCGTCACAACCATGGGTGAATCAAGAAGAACACTGAATGACTAGTAGGGCTTGACCACTGTCAAGACGAGGCGGCCAATCAGTCTGTCTTACAGGATTCTGACAACGAAGAACACTGATGACTAGTAGGGCTTGACCAATGTCAAGACGCGGCGGCCAATCAGTCCGTCTTACGATGTCCGATAGCTTGAGCATACAAGTTTAGAGCATTCATATAGTTTTACTGATGACTAGTAGGGGTTGATTCTTAAGTCAACACGCGGCGGTCAATCAGCCTGTAGTCTGAGCATTTCAAGCATTTCAAGCATTTCGAGCATTCATGTGTTTTAAGCATTCCAAGCATTTCGAGCATTCAAGTGTTTCAACTATTCCAAGCACATTAAGCGTACAAGTGTTTATAGCATTTCGAGTATATCAGTCTTTATAGCATTTTGAGCATATGAGTCTTTCTAAGTTTAAGTTTTCAAGCTTCCCTCAATATAGTATTCAAAGCATTACTAGTTTTTTAATATTAGTCTTTCTTATGCATTTAAAAGCTTCAAAAGTTTTAAGCAAATGAGTATAAATGTAAGCAGCATTAGCATTAAGTTTAAGAGTATAAGATACTAACTTTTGAAAACAAGAGTATAAAGTATTAGTATCTAGAGTAAATGTATATAGTATTAGCCTTTAGAACGAGTGTATCAAGTATTAGCATTTAGCATAAGTGTTCAAAGCCTTAGCATTTAGAAGGAGTGTTCAAAGCATTAGCATTTAGACTTAGCATGTAGCATGTAGCATTAGTACATAGTATCAACATGTAGCATTTGCTTATAGCATTAGAATGTAGTATTAGCATATAGACTTAACATGTAGCATTACTATCTAGCATTTAGATTAGGAGTATAAAGTATTAAAATAAAACATTAGCTCTTAAGTTTAAGTCTTAGCCATTTGCTTTTAGAATAAGAGTAACAAGCTTAAGCATCAGTATTAGTATCATGAATACATGTAAAAGCATTTATAAAAAATTTCAATACTGGTTTAAAATGTATAACATGCTTCTCAGTCACGAGGTAAAAACAAATATGTTTAAAAAAGGAGAAATGAACTCACCTTGTTGTTGAAGTGGTTGGCTTAGCTTAAACTAAAATGCACGCGCTCGTTGTAGTATTTGTAGTAGTTTTCATGATCCTGTGTTGATTTCACAATGTTTGTCACTTATAAGTATAAGTTCTAGGTGGATTGTGTGCGTGTTGGTGTTAGCCCTAGAGTTGGTTAACACTCATGAGTCTCGGTCTTCATTCGGCCCTTGTTCGAATTTCATAGCTTTTACTAACACTTAACCATTTTAGGTTAAGATTAGTATTTAGTGTCATTGAGTTTTAGGTTTATGGTTTAAAACATCACACATTGTTCTTGTTATGATTTACATAGTTATCATCTATTTAATAAATAACTAGACTAAACTCTTGTAAATGAAAACTTAGTACTTTGAGTTTGTGAGGTCCATTACCCCTAACCCACCACCTTTGTAGTATCATAGCGATTTTTATCCATTCATGTTATCCTCGTTGAGTTAATTTAGAGTATTCGTTTTCACTTAATGGGTGTGGGCTGAATGACATATACCTGGGCCGAATCATATGCAGGTGGGCCGGTTAAACTTCATGGGCCGGTTGGCAATGCTTGAATCTGATGAGGTGTAGGGCTAGGCTAATCAACATAGGTTGGGCCAACTAGGGCTGATCAGTGCGCGTAGGTCACCCATGTTGGGTCGGTCAAGTCTATTGGTTTGAACAAAATGGGCTTGATCCTCGAATGTTGCATCCAACTACATCTTTGATCAGCGAACCTTTTTGCCACCCCCCACAGGTTCGTTGTGAGTGTTTGCAGGTCAAGGTTCATGGTTACAACCTTCGGCCAGGCAAGGTTCGTTCAACTCCAAGGTTCGTGTATGGTGCATGTAGATTCGTGGTCCTAGGTTCGCAGCTCCTGAGGTGGTTCGGCGAAGGAAGGTTCGTCCTTGCTAGGGTTCGGCAGTAGCTGGGTTCGGGGATGGAAAGGTTCGCATGGATGGGTTCGTGACATGGTAGGTTCGTGGCAGCATGATGCTGGGTTTGGAAATATTAGGTTTGCCTGAAGAGGGGTTCGGCCATTCTTGGAACTCAACCCAAAAAGGTTCGTTCCCCTCATCCCCTTCAGCCGAGGTTCGGTTCACCCATCTCCCTCACGAACCTGTACCTCCAACATCATCATTCTCATCGTGCACCACTTGTTCTAAGGCTGTCTACGCAATGATGTTATGAAGTAAAAGATTTTCGAATGTATAGGGTTCGTGGGGTTGACTCTAGGATCGGTTAAGGTTAGTGTAACAAAATCAAAGTGAAAAACCCTAAGTTTTTGTGAGTTTCACAGCCTTATACCTCGATTCTCAGTGGCTAGATGCTTCGATCTGTTGTATTTCTATGTAGAGGATGTCTAGGGCTTCGTTTGGACACCAAGAACGTCCGATTCCGTCCACAAACTAGCAAGATATGGAGCTTGGAAGATGGTTTTCTAGTGAGAGAGAGATAGGTTCGTGGGTTGCTTTTTAGAGAGAGAGAGAAATATGATGGAAATGAGGAAAATCCTCTCATTTAGTCTATATATACCCCGAGGGTAATCGGGTTCGTTTCGGTTGCTCGGTTCTCGTCTCCGTTGCGTTTCCGGATTGTTACACGTAATTTACGTATTTTAAATGAAAAGAAATTATTTTTGATTATTTTGATGAGTTTCAAAATTGTAAAACGTAAAATATTAGATTTTCTTATTTTATTATCGTTAAGGTAGTGTTTTGTTCTCGTTTCGTCAGAATGCGTCACCTTCGCACGTATTCGTTCGAATCGTCACCCGAACGAACACGACGATGGTTTTGCTTTCAGATTTTTGTTTTCTACTTTTCAGTCATCATTTCAGAAGGTTAAACTTTCAGATTTATTCGTACAGATCGTCACCTATACGAATAATTCGTCGATTTAGCATTTTGTAACAACAACCGTTATGGTTTTATTCTGTTTAACCTCATATACGTTTATACATACTAGCATTCAATCAAGCATCTGTGTGTCAGTTCAGTGTTGTCTGATGTGTTTCTGACTGTTAAACCATAAGGTTTAAGTCAGGTTTCAGAAACAATTGCCTAATAGTGTAGTGTCAAGCATCAAAATATCCATAGCATACAATAGTTCACATAGTTTGTACCTGAGTTACTGTGCAAGTTACTGTTGTGTTTACTGTTCCGGTAACGTTTCCGGTACTGATGTTACAGTCTCCCCTTGTTAAATAAATTTCGTCCCGAAATTTAAAAGTTAATATCAGATACGACTTTCTTTGTAACCAAGTGGAGAGACTTTTGTTTAGTGTGATGTCCCCACGCTCCCAAATAAATTAACACGTAATGTCAATAGATTTTAAACAATTTAAGGTAAAAACAGATACACCATACTTTTAATTTCTCATACACCAGGTTTTTGACATCTTGGTACCGAATCCCAAGGGTGAAATTTCATCGGACACACTTTCCGAATAATTATTCCACACTCGGTAGATAATTGACTTGCTGATGCCCCAATGATTTTTTTTTTTTGTATTTTTTATCCATTATCAAAGGGATTTTACAACCTGAACTGACAATATTTGCAACACTTTTATTTAAACTTGGTCCACGCCTCTATGGAGGATCATCACGTTGTTCCACGACAGCTTGTTCCACAACAACTTGTTCCATAGCAGCTTGTTTCACAACTAGTTGTGCATTAGCAAAGTTGTCCTACATGTAATGTATGAAAGACAAAAGATATAATGATTCTAGTTATGTTAAATGTGCCATTCCTGAAATTTTAATAAACAATTATATTTAATAAATGATTTATGACGTCACTTGAAATTTCATCTATAAGAGTGTACACACTCATATGTAAGTATACTTTAAAATAGTTTATAAAATAATTTCATAAAAAAAATTATAAAATTTAAAATTTTGGTTCCAAATAAATAAGTAAACAAATAATTTAGTTGTAATCATAAAAGTGTAATTAAAGGTGAATTAATAAATTAAACATCTATAAATGTTGGTATTTATAAATAAAAACATTTATAAACTTAAAGTACTTCAATTATATTAGTTTTGTAAATTTTAAAAAAATTGTACAAAATGACTTTGTTTTAGTTATATAATTTTAAAACAATAAATAAACACCCATAAACACATAAATACTTGTTTATAATGGTTCCTATAAAATTTAAACTCATTGCATTAATTTTATAAAAATTAAAAAGTGTTAATAAAAAAATTAAGGGGTGTGAAATTTGAAATTATCATTTAAAAGAAAAAGGAGAGGGGGCAAAACTGCCAATGTTCTATTTTCTTCCCCTCCCTTACCCGTTTCCACAACATGGATCACCCATGGACCCAAATCCAACTACTCTCAACCCGTTTTTAAATCCGATCAATTTCAGTATATGACATCTAATCAAAATCGGTTTAGGCAAGGATTCGATCGCATACATCGTTTCAATCAGCAATTATGAGCGATTTACAGCTAAATAATGTGTAAATTCATTCCAAAAATAGGAGATACGACCGTGATTTCAAATTCGAACCAAGCCTGTATAAAAACCAAATCAAACCTATCAATACGTGCCTTTGATAAATTCGAACTTGTCTGTGCTCACAAAACCGACCTACAATCTACAAACATCGCGAATTGTGACAACCAGCACCTGACCGTCTGGCGAGTCCGTACGGTGTGTGTACTCTCACTATTTACTGTGTGAAAATACAATACGCAAACAGTTTTGTGACAACAGAACTCGAAAAGCAAACAACAGTTGCAAGTGTTTAAGTGAAAACTTAAATGCGGTAAATATGACAACACAAGAGAAACAACAGTGTACAAACAAATGACAAGAACCTATCGATTGTTATCTGATATCCATAGATAACAGGAATCAGATGGCCGACAACTCAGTACGAAAACAATGTGATTTCAAGGTAATCAATGTGAAAACAGGAAGTCTAGTTGAGTCCGTCTGTGAGAATGTCCAATGTAAAACAACAACTCAGTATTGTAGACGAATAATAAACCGACAGTGTGTTGCGTGGATGATGATTCACAAAAACATATCCGTGGGTTTAGCGTTTTGAACGATAACTGAGAAGTAGAAAACCAAATCAGAAAGTGGAACGTACGATCGTGTTCGTATGGTTAGCGCTCTGTACGAAAACGCTCGTAAGTGACGTTTTCTGACGAAACGACAAAGATTAACGAGTTAATCCCGAACGAAACAGTAAAAATAATGGAAACATAATATTTTATATTTTTACAATTTTGAAACTCATCAAAATAATCCAAGAAAACTATTTATCTAAAGTCCGTAAAATACGCGCGTTTACGCGCCGGAAACGCGACGAAAACGAGAACCGAGGAAACAAAACGAACCCGAACTCACGCGGGGTATAAAAACCCCATTTCAAGCATTAAATCACATTTAATACCCTCACCTACACCTTTCTCTCTTTTCAATGCTGGTTCTCTCTCTAGAATTTTGGATCTTCAAATCACTAGAACCCCCTCAATTCTTGATGGAATTGAGTGTTCTTGGTGTCTAAACGAAGATCTCGACCTCCTCTACACGAAAGTACAACGGATCGGAGGTGGAACCAACTGAGTTCAAGGTAAATCTGAGATGAAAGGTCACGAAAATTAGGGTTTTGTACCCTTTTTGCTCGAACACCCCTTGACTGGTCTAAATCTTCTCCTCTTGACCACTACACGTCTGAAATTCAGTCAAGGGTGCAGGGAAATGAACAAGAAACCTTGGAATGGTTGTGGCTAAGGCTCGGCACCCAACAGTCTGCCGAATGGCTAGTGGCTCGAATGGGATGACCGAAGGAACCCTCGGCCGAAGGAGCAGGGCCGACCGAAGCATCCGGTCGAATGGCCTCATACGCCCATGCCCTCATTCGGTGGACTAGAATGTCATTCTCACAGTGCTCTCATTCGGCCGAAGTAGAGGGCCACCTTCCTTCGAATGAGATCCCATTCGGACTAGGGTCAGTCGTGGCCGCCATACGCCCGAGCCACTCCAAGTCATTTGGCCAAGCAAAATGTTATTCGGCCCACACCTTCTACTTCGGCCTATTTTGGCCCAGAGATTTACTGATTCGGCCCAAATTGATTTTTTTGCCCACATGGTTAAGACTATAAACCAATACCCTAAACCAATAATTATGGATAATATGCATGAAAATTATGGGATTTTACTACAAAGGTGGTTAATGGGGAGTAATGAACTTTACAAATTCATAAAAGCCTCATCTTTTACAGATATTAACAAGTGATGTCGGGAATGATAAGGTGAATTCAATAAATACCATTCAAGTTAATTTATAAGATGCTATGGGCTTCTAATCTTTAACCTAAAGTCTAAGTTTTATACTTTGAACCCCTTTTGCGATGACAATGAATAAAGTTGAACAAGAAATCAAGAACAAAGTATACTAACCTCAACTTAATTGGGCTAAGTGTTATTAAAATCCCTAGCAAGTAAACAAGGCCGAATGATGACCGAGACTTACGAGTGTTAGCCAACTTTAGGGCTAACACATACACACACACAAATTACTATAACTTATACTTATAAGTTACAAACAACGTGAAATCAATAAAGGACCGTGAAAACAATAAAGAGTACAACAGAGAGCGCGTGCATTCTTGTTTAGACTTAGTCAACTACAACAACTACAAGGTGAGTTCATATGCCCCTTTTCAAAGCTCGGGGCTGAGAAACATGCTTAAAGCTTTTATTTACTGAAAAGTTTTGATGCAACATACTGATTTTACTATGATTTAGATAATATTGTTTAACCTTATTATCGTTTATCATTGTATGTTTGCTGGTCTGATCATTATCATATCTGAAATAGCTAGGATGATACATGCTAATATAGCTTCATAACACATCAACACAATAGAATAATACTAGTTGTAAGAACATATCTTACATCATCCTATTATTCTTACACGATGGAACAACGAGATAAACAAGTGGTAACATGCTGATAACAATTACAAACAACAAGAATGATAATCATGATAACGTAACTTCATGATAACAAGGTCATTCACACATTACTAATATCGTGTAATAAGACAAGTTCTTATAACACTTTGTTAATGTCAATAAGACCACACAACATAGAGATAACAGTTGAGACAATTACTTGCGATATCGAGTAGGATATCATGATGACATACTTTCGGGAAGTCATTCCCTACACATGCTACCACAAGTTACTAAACCAAATTCTTAACACGCGTGGTTAACATATGAGAACCTATAACATGGGGAATATCATACATTGATTATACATGACGGTTTACAATAAATCACACCCTTAGAATAGGATTTTGGGGGATCCTATAGTGGTGAACATGGGACACTTGGTTAACCTATGTAGGTAACCATAACGTTTACATCATTCCTAATAAACATCATATCAACAGAGTCATAACCTTACTTTCATGTAAATGAAGTTGACTCGACCTAATAGGAACATACCGAGCATGGCATACAATAAAATTATAATTATTAACACTCTAATGGTTCTAGTAACCTATTCATTCAAATAGATATCGTGAGAGGATATCTTACACACCGGGTTGATCAGGAATGACAACCACTGGGACACTTATGTCTCAATCTAGGTATCATGGAGAGGATACCTTACACTCCAAACCAGTCAGAAACCACATACCCAGAGACACTGAATTTTCATTCTTCTAGATATTTTCGGGAGAATATCTTGCACGCCAGATTTATCAATAGTAACACGCTTAGAGACAATTAAGTCTCACTCAAATAGATATTGTGGGAAGGATATCTTACAAACCAGACTGGGCAGTACTGACAGTTACAGAGACTATGAAGTCTCGCACTAGATATCGTTGGGGAATATCTGACACTCCGGGCTAATCAGTAATGATCAGCTACAAAGACTATCAAGTCTTGCTCTAGATATCGTTGGGGAATATCTTACACTCCGGGCTAGTCAGTAATGATTAGCTACAAAAACTATTAAGTTTTGCTATAGATATCGAGGAGGATATCTTACACGCCGGGCTAATCCGCAAGGAATAGCTAACAGAGACAATTACGTCTCTTCTTCAAATGATGGGAAAAATCAACTTTGGGAATCATGGGTGAAATGAAATGGGTATCCATAGCTATATTGCAAATGGTGTGGAGTTCTATCAGTGATGTGGTGGGATGTTGGCTTGGGCTTGTTCCCCTACATATGTCCTATATATAAACATAACTGATAGGATGAGATACTTTTTGTAAGTATAGCTATGGAGAGGACATAGTGTATGAAAGATGAAACATTCATAAACAATACTTGTGTGTAACATTGTGAACAAGAACGACAACAAATCAACTGTTTTAAAATTATCAAACTTATGAACTCACCAACCTAGTGTTGACTTTGTTTAAATGCATGTTTTTTCAGGTGACGAACATGTTTAGTCACCAGCATCCAAGAAATAGCTAGTGGACTTTTAGAAGACCTAGCTACATTTTGAGTTGAACATATTTTGAATGACAAAACATTGAATCTTGTGCAGATACAAGATAGAAACTCAATGATTCTTTTTGGTAGAATTACATAGTTAAATTATGAACATGACAATGTAATTTAACTTTCTAATTCTGTGGCAATGTCATGTTAGCATTTCTCATTTATATATCATGTGCTATGAAAACAATCTGATCATGTCGATTATCACAACGATATTACACCCCAGGAACATTCCGCCCGACGGGAAAGTCGATCCAGCCCGCCGGCTCGGGGTGTGACACGAATCAAGACCATAAAGATCTCGGCTCGTTCGTCTTCGGTTCTTTAGTCGAAATCCATTGAATCTTGAACACCAGTTAGTGATTCTTACACCATAGTATTCGTTTTTGAATAACGAAACAAAACCTATGGTTTTGGAATCAATCGGGATCACAATCGAGCTAATTCGATCGAGTAAGGGACTATGGTTCGGGTTGGGATGATTAGGAATTTGGGGGAACCGGAATCAGATATGATATAACATATTAATTTGGTTGGATTTCGTTCTCAAGGTGCTGGACCAACCGGTTAGCGCTAGTGATTCCGAACGGCAGGTCGCTGGTTAGAACGGGGCTACGGTCGGTAATACGTTTTTTCCAGTTTTTTCACCTTTTTGATTATAACTTTTGTTTAAAAACTCATTTTTATTTCTGTTTTCACAGAAAGTTTTTTTTTATTAAAATCCTATCATTTTAAATATATATATATATATATATATATATATATATATATCATTTAAACAAAAATATACATAACATATATATTATTAGTAAATAATTATATTTAAGTTCATTTTATATAAGTTTTAAACTTTTTATTTCAAGTCCATTTTATGACTTATTTATTATTTGATTAATAATTTTATGAAATTGAAATAAAAATTTATTTAAAACTAGAATTCATTAAAAAACTAAAAGTGCTATAATTTATTATCATTTAAGAAAATATTTTATAAATTACTTTTAGTAACTAATTATACAAATATTTTGATAAACTAAAACTTTATTATACATATAAACATATATGTTTGCATTTTATAACATCCAAATAAGTTTTTATTATTTAATATATTTATAATTTATTAATTCAATTAGTTTGTTGGTAATTAAAAATATGAAATGATAAATTCTTATTTGGACACATTATTTAATAAATTCCTTTGAAAGTTTATTAAGTATCATTTGAAATTTAAAATGATAAAACAAGTGTTGCAATATTTTGGTTAAACATAAATGAATTTAATTTCAAAACATTTAATATATATTTTAAGTAACCTAAGCAATCTAAACATTCTAAAACATTATTAATTACTACTTTCATTTAACAAATCCTAATGAAATTTAAGTTTTAATTATTCAAAACAAATCGAACCTATTGATCCATTTATACCTTAGATAAATCCATTGAAGAACATAGTTATGTTAACATTATGCCTAATGGACTATTTAGGTGAACTTTGAACTTGTTGGATATACATTGATGTGACAACTGGTACTGGACCGTCCGGTAAATCCGTACGGTACGTGTACTTACACCTAAAACTATGTGTGAATGTTATGTGATAAACAATATGTGATAACTATTCAGTGGGAACAATTAACAGTTGTATCTATTTCTATGAGAATTGAAATATAAATATACAACAACACATGTGGAATAACAGTGTGAAAACAAATGACAAAAACACGTCGGTTGCGATCTGATATCCACAGATAACAGGAATCAGATGGCCGACAATTCAGTGAGAAAACAAGATGAATTAATTTATAACAGGGTGAAAACAGTTGGGTTTAGTTGAGTCCGTCTGTGAGAAAGTCTAATTCGAAACAACTCAGTACCGTTTACGGATAATAAACTGACAGTGTGTTTGCGTGGGTGACGATACACACAAACATATCTGTGAGTTTATCGTTCTGAACGAAAACTGAAAAATAGAAAACCCAATCAGAAAGTGAACGTACGATCGTGTTCGTACATTTAGCGCTCTGTACGAAACACGCGCGTAAGTTATATTTTCTGATGAAACAGCAAAAATAAATGATTACGAACATTAAAATATAAAAATAAAATAAAAATAATATTTATTATGAATTTCAACCTAAAAAGATTTTTATAAAACTATTTTACCAAAACTACACGTAATTAGCGTTACGTAATGAAATAACGTGATTTTAACGAAACTGGTCAAAACCTAACATGCGGGTAAACACCCGTGGTATAAAACCCCTTTCTCCATCCCTCCTCTTTCATTTTCTGTAGAAAAAAACCCTCTCTCTCATCAAGAAGTCGTCTCTCTCTATTCTCTCTCAAGCTTCTCACACACTCCACCATAGCAAACGACCACCAAATTTCATATTCTTGGTGTCTAAACCAAATTTCGTATTCTTGGGTTTTCATCATCTTTGAGGTATGAACTTGTAACCTATTTTTTTCTGTTTTTGTCCTTTCAAAACACTTAGATTCTGCACAAGAATGGGTTAGCAACATCATAAACATGTTAATTCGTTGTTTGGAAGGATAATTCACGGGTTCCCGCCTTTGGTTCTCCTTAATAACCTCAAGGGGGATCCGAAGGATAAGTAACAGGTTCCCACTTTTGGTTCTTCTTTGAAGACCTAACGGGGGATCCTTAGCTTAGTTCAACAGGTTCCCGCTTTTGGTTCTTCTTTGAAGACCTAACGGGGGATCCTCAGGTTAGTTCAACAGGTTCCCGCTTTTGGTTCTTCTATGAAGACCTAACGGGGGATCCTCAGGTTAATTCATGTATCCTCTTTTAGGTTCCTGTACAACACCTTATGGGGGATCCTAATCCCAGACAACAGGTTTCCCTTTTTGGTTCCTGTACAACACCTTATGGGGGATCCTAATCCCAGACAACAGGTTTCTCTTTTAGGTTCCTGTACGACACCTTATGGGGATCCTAATGTTAATTGACGAGTTCTCTCTTTTGGTTCTTGTACGATACCTATCAGGGGGAAATTCCTTAAACCCAACTTTGAGCTTCTATGTTAGCCTTCATTTATGTTGGGTTAAGGTTTATTAGAGATAACATCATAAAACTAACTAGTTACAAACCTAGTAACTCGCTAGAGCGATCTTTGGGACACTTAGTCGATACACACAATTCTCATCATAACTCTTAAACGCATACTAATGCTAGTAATGTGAACACAAACAAATCAAACACAGGTTGAATTCAACATCATTGCGACAACAGTGAGCGTGTGCATTCCTTAAGTCTTAGTCAACCACTACAACACAGGTGAGTTCATATGCTCCTTTTTATTAATCTTTTGGTTTTAAATGCGAGGTTGAGAAACATGCTAAACTCTTTTATTCATTTAAAAGCTTTAGTACGTTATTTCAATTATCATGCTTTCTAGATAATAATGATTTAATCTTTATTATCATATCATTATCAATAAGTGTGTATGTGTGTGAAATGACATGTAGAATAGAACATGCATGATATCATGATAATGAAATTTCATGATTTCATCAAATCAATTGAATGACACAATGTATTAAACTAGATTTCATATCATTGGGTTATAACACTAGGAGAACAATGAGATATCACTGAGACAATTACTAGAGATAACAAGAATGAGATTCATGAAAGTAAAATTTCATGATGACATTATTCACCACATTTACTAACACAGTGTAATAAGACAAGGTCTTACTACATGTGTTAAAGTCATTAAGAACACATAACATAGAGATAGCAGTTGAGACAATTACTTGTGATATCAAGGATGATATCATGATAACATATCTTTGTGATGTCATTCCCCACATATGCTATCACTGTTTATCAAGACAGGATCTTAATAAACAATGTCAAAGACTAATGATCATACATTGTGTTCATTTCAAATGAGACCACATCCTTGGGATAGGATGACAGAAACCTAATAACAGTGAACATAAGACACTATGTAAATTTTATCCTATAACTTTAAGTGTGTATGCCAATTATAATAACATTATGACAGTAGGGTTAGTCTTAATTTTAGCTGCCATAGTATTGGTTAATCTAATAGGATCATACTGGGCACTAGAGGTGCTGTCATTCAAATTAATGACAGAGAAAAATGGTTTAGGAATATATGCGTATCGCACCCTAATAGATATTATGGAGAGGATATCTACAGAACCTAATAGATATTATGGAGAAGATATCTACAGACCCTAATAGATATTATGGAGAGGATGTCTACATACCCTTATAGATATTATGGAGAGGATATCTATAGACCGGGCTACTCTGTAAGGAATGGCTTCACAGAGACAAGCATGTCTCTATCTCATAAATATCGATGCGGGATATATACAGACCGGGCTACTCCATAAGGAATGGCTTAACAGAGACAATTATGTCTCTATCTCATAGGTATCGATGGGGGATATCTATAGACTGGGCTACTCCGTAAGGAATGGCTTAACAGAGACAATTATGTCTCTATCTCATAGGTATCGTTGGGGGATATCTACAGAACGGGCTACTCCGTAAGGAATGGCTTAACAGAGACAATTATGTCTCTATCTCATAGGTATCGTTGGGGGATATCTACAGACCGGGCTATTCCATAAGGAATGGCTTAACAGAGACAATTATGTCTCTATTCTAAATATTGGGGAAAATCAAATTGGGGATCTATGTGTTAGATGAAATGGGTATCTATATATACAAAAAATGTGGTATGGAGTTCTGTCAAGTGTGGTGGGATGTCGGCTGGGGCTTGTCCCCTACGTATGCCCTATATATAAACATGCTTGACTGAACAATATCCTATCTGTAGGTGTATCTATAGATAGGACATTTGGATGTGATAAAGTAAATCAATTTAAAACCAAACTAGTGTGAAATATCATGAATTGGGAATATCAGGTTTCAATCGTTTTTCATTTACTAAAACTTATGAACTCACCAACCTAGTGTTGACTCTTTATTTTATGTGCATGTTTTCTCAGGTGATGAACATGTTTAGTCATCAAGCATCAGGAGTTAGGTTAATGGACTTTTAGAAGACCTAGCTTCATTTTGTGTCTTGCATTTTTTTGGAGTGACAAAAATTTTAATCATCATTTGCAAATCTTGTGCAGAGACAAGATAACTACTTGACGATTCATTATGGTAGATTTAATTAGTTAAATTACGAACATGACAATGTAATTTAACTTTGTAATTCTATATCTATGTCATTTCGCATTTCTCATTTTATATCATGTGCCATGTAAACAATCTGATGATTTCGATTATCACACGATATCGCGCCAAGAGAACCTTCGGCCCGACGAAAAAGTCGATCCAGCCCGACGGCTCGGGGTGTGACAATTGATCTATACTTTGATATACATTATCAAAGACTAGCACACATATTAACGTGAGTCTTCATAGCCCTCTATTATTGCTTTTATTTAGGGGTGAAACATGTATTTTAACTTTTAAACATTTTCATGTGAACTTAGCTAATGACTTTAGAGTTTGTGAACTTTAGTTAAGAATATGCATTGATCACACACATTTAGTGACTATGATAGATCTATTGGACTGACCATCGCACCAATATTTGATTTTATCTTTTGGGGAAGCCCGTGGTGATAGTTTTCTACCTTGAGCATTGTTTGTAGTGCTAACATTGGTCACACATCATTTGTTAACATTAGTTGATTTGCTATACTTGCTAATTCATTTTAATCATGTTCATTGTGCTTTGTGCTCACACAAGACATCATTTATAACATTTCTGTAAACTTATTTTGATGTGAGTGTTCAAACCTATGAAAGTCACTAACTATTCGTAATTGACACTTCATTTTAAACATATGTTTCAGGTGGGAATGACAGTTAGCTATATTAACGAGCTTGGATTAGTTTTTCATATATTTTATCATTGATGTATTATAATTGTAAAGATGTAATAGTTAGGGTTTGAGCATTTGAACAATGTAATAAATGTTTGAGTTTAATGTCTGAACTATTTACAACTTTATGCCTTGTGCTATGAACAATCTACGCTTTGTGTCACCCCGATGTTTCCGCCATCGGTCGAGGTGTTTACTGATTGGTATCAGAGCCTTGGTTATAAAGAATTAGGTCGAACATGCTTAAAGACCTAGACTATAAATTAGGAGTCCCTCACGTACATCGTAATTGCATGATAGGAAATTAGAAAATTTCTAACTTTTCCCTTACTTTCTTAGCTATGTCTTCGTAATCTGTAGAAAAGTCTGCAAGCTTTTCTCGTGATGAATCCGGGGGTTTACAGAAGTGCCAGATGTGGAATCCCATGGACCCAGGATGATAGAGACAGAGGCAGCACTTGCATACTGGGTAGAAGCTGAAGCGATACCTCCTCAGTTTGACATCCCATTTTCCTAACTTCGCTCATCACATTTCTTCGGAAACAACACATCTTACTGGCTTGGTTCCATACATTGGTCAACTCTACATGACCACCAACCTCCAACTTCATTCGAATACATAGTCGGGGGAGAACCTAAATCTCTGGTGTATAGGCCTTTGTCTACCAAGGAGTATGAGAGAGTACTCGAGAAGGAGGAACTAAAATTTGATGCAGAGAGCCCATACTGCCCTCCTGAAGCCCCATTGCCTCCTATTAACCTTCAAGATTTCCATCCGAAAGCCCCGATGACCTTCACAATCTCTGCAGTTGCTCAACCAAAAGCTCCAAAGCCTCCTACGAGTTCTACAAGTAGTTTTGAGAGTCGGGTTGGACCAATACCTATTATTGCTGAGCCACCTCCAAAGATACGTCGCCAAAGTCAAGGTGCACGAATACCTTCGCCACGTGAAGGGCAAGTTTAAGCTAGGAAGGTTGCACACACGATTGGGTCGTGTTCATAGGAAGTTCACAAGGAATCTAAGGATTAGCAGACTTTATTTGCTTATTTATTTCTTCTTTATAGTTCTTTCATGTACTAGATATCAAGTATATACATATGCATATGGCATATGTACGCTCCTGTCTACAATTTTGTTTACATGTCTATTTCCAAAATTCAGGTATTATTAATGAAGAGATTCTTTATTTCAATTCTTAACACAGTGAGCATTGTTTGAATTGATTCAACTAAAAGTGACTTGTGAGTTCTCCTTGAATTCATTGTGATGATTGAATTAGTAAATAATCCACATAAAATGCCATCATGTTCAAGGGACTGCATTCATCTTTTCATTACACACAATTGCACATAACAACACACGGGAACATACTAAAACCTTATCCACCCCAAGAAAACCTCCATTATCAAGCACCATGTTCCCCCAATTTCCCTATCCAATCACTCAACAATCTTGATTTGCTTAACGTTCGTCAACAATCTTGATTAATTAGATAACCTCTAATTTTAAGAACAAGTGAACACAATCAAAGTAAAACAACAATTAATCTCTTCAATCCATACCTACAAAAATAGATTTCTTTAATCATTCACTTCATGATTTCACGATTTCAACGAGTTCTCCGTTCTTCCTAACACCAGTTCTTCGTTCTTCCTTCTTCCTGTTAGGGTTTAGTGAGAGCTCTGTTGTAACAACTAAATACGTGATAAAATGCCTCATCATCGTGAAATTGGATTGAGTGAACTCGCAAAATTAATCATACCACAATTATCCGATGTAATACCTGGCATGGTCACATAAGTTAGGGGTCCCCACTGTCGGTAAATTGGTGGATCGTTACATTGGGAGCCTTCCTCCCCAAATAAGAGGCCATATGATCACTGCTGCTCCGACTACTCTTGAAGCTGCAATCAGATTATCTGCCACTCTAACTGAGGATTTGATACGAACTAGTGTTCTAATCAAGAAAAAATTTATTGGAAGAACAACTAGATAGAAAGGTTGATCACAACAAGCAGAAACCATCAAAGGATATGATATACCTTTCCTGTCAATAAAGCATTTCCTAGTAGTCAGGTACCACTAAAGAAGGAATATATCGGGACATTGCCTAAGTACCCTTAATATCAATGCCACCACAAGGGTGAAGCTTACATGAGGCGTACTAATTCTGGAAGAATGGGTCATCGAACCCAAAGCTATAGATCTTCTGCTACAACTAACGGCCACAATGCTATGATGCTACTTTTGGAACAAACAACGGGGCATTTTATGAATGTGGAGATCCTAACCATTTCAGAAAACAATGTCCAAGACTTGTGAACAATAATCAAAGGACGACTTGTACCCGGACTTTTCAACTAATTGCCCCATATGCACAACCTGGTCATGAAGTATTGAACGGTATGTTCCTAATCTAAGATTGTGGCTTTTGTGTTAACTGATTTTAGTGCCGATAGGATTTTCGTAACTTGTAACTTTGAGCTTTTACTTGGTAGAAACAAACAAGATTAGATAGACCATGTAACGCATTAATGGTTTACATTAACTCTATTGGTAGTAACTATATTATACTTGGTTGTATTGTGAACTTTAGGGATCACAATTCATTAATAGATATTGCATCCTGTAACATCTGTGCCGGAATCATTACCGGAACAGTAACTTGCACAGTAGATTGCACAGTAACTCAAGTACACACTACGTGAAACTAGTATATGCTATTAACACTTGATGATTGACATTAAACTATTATGCTATTGTTCTGAAATCTGATTTAAACCTCATGGTTTAACAGTCAGAAACTCATCAGACAACACAGAACTGACACACAGATGCTTGATTTGATGCTACTATGTATAAACGTACGTGAGATTAAACAGAGTAAAACTATAACGGTTGTTGTTACAGACTGCTAAACCGACGAATTATTTGTATAGGTGACGATCTGTACGAATGATTCTGAGAGTTTAACGTTCTGAAATAATGACTGAAAAGTAGAAAACAAGAATCAGAAAGCCAAACCATCGTCGTATTCGTTCGAATGACGATTCGAACGAATACGCGATGGTGACGCGTTCTGACGAAACGAAAAACGAAAACGATACGAACGATAATAAATTTAAGGAAGTATAATATTTCCTGTTTTACAATTTTGAAACTCATCTAAATTATTAATATTAAATCCATTTTTAATTAAAATACGTAAAATACGCGAAAGAGATAACAAAACGCGTGAAATAATAAATTACGATAAATAATTCAAGAAAAATAATATTTAAACTATTTACTAGAAATAACTACCTTCCAAACATTTAAAAATAAACTCTTTTTATTTAAATTACTAAAAACGCGCGTAACGTGCCGGAACCGCGATGAAAATGAGAACCGAACAACCGATACGAACCCGAACACCCCCGGGGTATTTAAACCCCAAATGAGGGCATTTAATTCATTTTTTCATGTTTACTCTCTCTCTAGAACTCACCCAAGCCGTTCATCTCTCTCTCTCTCTCTAACAATTTCATCTTCAAAGCTCCATAATTTGCTTGTTTCTTGGTGTCCATGCGAAGGTCTCGAGCTCCTCTACCTAGAAGTACAACGGATCTACGAAGTTACCCAGCCATTTTCGAGGTGTTGAGCGTGAATGTTGAGAAAAATAGGGTTTTCTAGTCACCTTAGTCGACCCACATCTTTCAATCGGCTAGAAATGTTATCACATGAGTCCTACACACTAGAAACCATTTCCTGGTACCCCCTCAACACCGAAACCATCTAGTACCAGCTTAAAGTCAGAAGAAGATGGTGGTGATGAACAGATTCGTGGCTCTTGGATGGAGCCGAACCTGTTAAGGTTTAGACCAAACCAGCTGAACCCTTTCTTCCAAAGGGCCGAACCTTGCTGTGCACCACCTACCACCGAGCCCTGGTGGACTCAGCCAAACCATGGTGACTCAGCCAAACCTTGCACTTAGCCGAACCCTCTGATTCACGAACCTGTGTCATCTCACCGAACCTCCCATAATGAGGAACCTCCCTTGTTAGCGAACCTCAAGTCATCTGGGCCGAACCTTATGTTGCTCCACCGAACCTGCATCATCACCAAACTCACCAGGCTGGCCGAACCTCCTGCAAAAGCCACGAACCCATGCATGGCGAACCCACGAGACACGAGGGCCGAACCTGTATCAATTAGCCATTTACGAACCCTGGGTTAACGAACATTGTAGCCGAACCTTAGGTATGAACGAACCCAGCCTCTTGATAAACCTTTTGTGGCCGAACCTAGTCACCCTCGAACCCAAAAGGTTCGCTGGTTTAAAGCCCCGCACCCATTCGAAATATGGTTGAAGCTATGATGTTTGTTAGTTGATCCAACTCATTCGGCCCACCACTTCCAACCGGCCCATCTTCTTTGCCTAGGCCTAACACCTTCAAACAAGGGCCCCATGTAATCCCCTTCGGCACAAGTCAAGAAACCCACTTGGCCCAATGACATTTGGCCCACAACCCTTATAAGGCCCATGTGACTTTAGTTCGGTCCAATACGTATAACACTTGGCCCAAGAATACTAGTTCGACCCACAAGGATTTATTCGGCCCTATGTGATAATTCAACTTAACATAAAATAATACGCAAATTTGTGAAAGTGTATTTTGAGAAATAGTGTGCATGAAATCACTTATTATTACAAAGGTGGCAAATGGTTGGTCAAACCTTTATATTTAACAAATAGAAATCAACTCACGGTATTTAGTGAAGGTAGAAAGCTACATAAAACACATGGCAAGCATATTCTAAATATGTTAAATAATTTACATAATAGTCTAAGTAACTTGCAAGGGTTGACACGAAAACCTAAGGGATGGTATGTCACACCCCCAAATTCCCACTCGTGGTGTATGTCTACGTGGATGTGACGTGTCCAGAATCACAGCTCAAGGTCATATAGAACGACTCTATATGCGTTTACAAATCCAAGTTTGACACATACACATAACAAAATAGTTTGCAGCGGAAAAGTATTTCATAGCAGCGGAAATAAATATGTTTGAATACATGCAGCGGAAATCAAATTGTCAAATGCAACATTGTTTAATTCATAACATAAATAAGAATGTTTCCAAATGATAAGACAGAAATGCATGCGGATCCTAATGCTCGTCCCTTAAAGTGTGCATTCCTGTTATCCATAGCTCGCTAGTTACCTGAGAATACAAGTTTGAAAAAGTGTCAACACAATGGTTGGTGAGTTCATAGGTTTTGATATACATATATAGTAAGAAAGTGTGTCATGCTGTTTATCATATGTTAGTACCGAGCCCTTGGCCCAAAGTGTCAGTGCGTCACTACCGAACTAGACTTGTTAGTCTTTGCCTCCGCCATGTCTCGTAATAACATGGCAAGATAGGTCAAGTTTTCACGTGTTATGACATCCAGTCAATATTTCGCCACGCGGGGTTAGTCACACCCCAAACGGATCCATTCAAACTCGCCTCGTTGTTTGTACATTAACGGTAAGACTTTGTGAGGACTTCTTACGATTACAACACTTAATGTTTGTCTAATAAACCAGCATACACCAAAATGTTTGTACAGTAATAGATGTTTGACTCGATGCAACAAGTATTCTCCTCCTATTTAAAAGCGTTTGAAAAAGAGTAAAGAGGGGCCGTAAACTCACCTTAGTGATGTGAACGTAAGTAAGCGTAAGCTCCTGAATCGTCAAGTAGCACGTCGGTCACCGGCAACCTATAGCGTATACCGTACGTGAGTTTGTGTAAGTGACTGTGCTAGTGTTCGTGTTAGTGCTCGTGTTTGTGTCCAACAACCCTTGGTTGTTCATGTTTGTCCGTGTCGGTCTACAATGACCGTGCTTGCTCGTGTTGGTCCATATTGACCGTGTTTGACCGTGTTTGACCGTGTTTGACCGTGTTTGACTGTGTTTGACCAAAGTTGACTGTGTCAAGTCAACGACCCGTTGGTGAACCGTGTGACGGTTTGTGAATCGTGTAGCATTCGTGTAAGTGTTTGTCGGGTGCAAAACGCGTAAATCGTGTCTATGGACAACTTACTATTTATAGTAAGTTTCCATTTATGGAAAATTCACAAGGCATATCTGTTTTATAGTTCTAGCATGCTCATTAATCCTACGTGATCATGTTAACACATAACATATCATCATACGAAGTCACATACCTTGTTATAGCATGTTTGTACATAAAAGTTTCCTAAAATGGAAAGTTTCCATTTATAGCATACGTAACATCGGAAACCATCTAGCTTAGCATTTAATCATCATGTTATAACATATTAAGTCATTTAGCATACCCAAATCATACAACACGTTGACAAATCGGTTTTTGTAAAAATAAAGTTACTATAAATAGTAACTTTGTTGTTTTTGCATCAAAATGACCATTTAAACATTTCTAAACCATTTTTATGTCGTAAACCATCCTAATAAATCATCTAACATCATATAAACATGTTAACATAGTCCAAACCACAATCTATTAACATTTCATCAATAAAAAGTTACTAATTATAGTAACTATGTAAAAATGACCTTAAACCTTATCAAAATCACATTCTAAACATCAATATCATT
This sequence comes from Mikania micrantha, assembly GCA_009363875.1. Lineage (NCBI taxonomy): Eukaryota > Viridiplantae > Streptophyta > Magnoliopsida > Asterales > Asteraceae > Mikania > Mikania micrantha. The sequence continues at coordinate 3,074,153 of CM018684.1, forward strand.
CTAATAGCATTTAACTAGCAATCCATGGACATGCATGTTGTCAAATATCACCCATATCACCATTACTTAACTAAAAAGTTTCTATTAATAGAAAGTTTATCAAGACCCATCATTTTAACTATTACAATCCAATCTAACCATAAAGTCATCTTCTAATATCATCAATAAACATCCATGAACATCCAAAATCACCCCAACACTCATGGATCATACATGCATGCATCAATATCATCCCAAATCATCATTTTAAGCAAAAGACTTGTACTTATCAACTTAGATCATCATAAATCACCATTATAACATCATAGATCATCAAAGAATACATTAAAACTATCAAACCCAGAAGCAAAACTCGTGCATGTGGATTGTGGGTGTTTGCATGTGGGTTTTACCCATGCATGTGTGTGTAATAGTGTGAAAAACGAATTTTAACCATGAGAGCTACCTCAAATGGGTCAAGAACTGATGTATGGTGATGTTAGCAGCTTCTGGACAACTGGTTTGAACAGGATTGAAGTGGTGGTGATGGTCTTCAAGTTCCACAATCTTTCTTCAAGCTCCCAAGCCTTCAACCCCCTACATTTGGAGCTTCATAGGAGCTCCAATGGCTGCTAATGGTGGTTTTAGAGTGTAGAAGACGAACTCAGTCGCTCAATGGCGTGTAAAACCGAAAGAAATGATGGTATGGGATAGCATAGGTATGATTGTCTTGGTTTAATAAAGATATTGTCGACTGGGCGGTGTCGCGTACCGCGGTGAAGGTTCGAAAGATTCTCCGCGTACCGCGGAGGATTTCGGGAGTCAAACCCCCGCGATGTATGTCGCGTATCGCGGCACTGCCTCTTGTTGGGCCATCGCGTACCGCGATGGGCCTCTGGAGAGCCCAATAAGCCCTTTTTAATGGGTTTGATCCGTTCGTCATCGTTTTCATGCTTCCGAACTATCGTTTGGCCTCGTTTGAACTTCCAAGTCCAATGTGTGAGTGTTTCGAGAAGTTTCGAGTGCTGTGCTACACAATGTGCTTGACGTTCACCAACGTTCGTGTGTTTTGACATGTGTGTGCTGTTTGTCGATAATCCCACGAATTATCCTGTTGTGTGTCGGTGTTCGTACTGTCGTGCCACGTGTCACACTAAATTAATCTAATTCTAGTGCCACGTGTACATAAAGCATTTAAATAAACATTTAAATAAATATAAAGCTGACCTGGAAATTACGGGGTGTCACATCCTCCCCTTGTTAGAAAGAATTTCGTCCCGAAATTCAACTTGTGTTGTCAGCGTTTGTCTGTTCCGCGAACAGGTGTGGGTACTTTTGTCTCATCTGGTCTTCACGTTCCCACGTGAATTCCGGTCCTCGTCGCGAATTCCATCGCACTTTCACAATCGGGATTTTACTGAGTTTGAGCTTCTTGGTTTCCCGGTCCATAATCTCCACCGGTTCCTCAACGAAGTTCAATTGTTCGTCGATTTGTATCTCCTCGAGAGGAATAACAAGTGTTTCATCAGATAGACACTTTTTGAGATTCGAGATGTGGAATACGTTGTGCACGCTGCTCAGTTCAACTGGCAGGTTTAGTTCGTAGGCTACAGGGCCTATTCGTTTTGTTATCTCGAACGGTCCAATGTAACGAGGGTTCAACTTTCCTCGTTTGCCAAACCGAATGACTCCCTTCCAGGGCGAGACTTTGAGTAACACTCTGTCCCCCACCTGAAATTCTAACGGTTTGCGTCTTTTGTCAGCATAGCTTTTCTGTCTGTCCCGAGCCGCTGCCATTCGTTTGCGTATTTTGTACAATCTTTTCAGTCGTTTCGTGCACGAGCTCTGGTCCAGTCAGTTGGCTGTCTCCAGCTTCTGCCCAGCAGATGGGTGATCGACACTTACGTCCGTATAGTGCCTCGAATGGTGCAGCTTGGATGCTTGTGTGGTAGCTGTTATTGTACGAAAACTCAACTAACGGTAGATGAGATTCCCAGCTACTCCCAAAGTCAATAACGCAGGCTCGGAGCATGTCCTCCAGTGTCTGTATCGTTTGCTCACTTTGCCCGTCCGTCTGCGGGTGGTAAGCGGTACTCATGTCCAATCTCGTGCCCAAAGCCTTATTCAAAGACTTCCAGAAATGCGACGTGAATCGATTGTCGCGATCAGATATGATTGAGATTGGCACTCCATGCCGAGTTACCACTTCCTTCAAATAGATATGAGTGAGTTTGTCTAGCTTGTCAGACTCCTTGACAGGTAGGAAATGTGTAGACTTTGTCAGTCGGTTTACGATAACCCAGATGGTATCGCATCCACTCGCCGTCCTAGGCAGTTTGGTTATGAAATCCATGGAGATTTGCTCCCATTTCCACATTGTTAGTTCCGGTTGCTGAAGTAACCCTGATGGCTTCTGGTACTCCACCTTAACCTTTGAGTACGTTAGACGCTTACTCACGTAAGTTGCTATTTCGGCTTTCATGTTCGGCCACCAGTAAGTTGTCTTCAGGTCATGGTACATCCTATCAGAGCCCGGGTGTATGGAATACCGGCTCTTGTGTGCTTCGTCCATCATTACTTTTCTCAATCCTCCGTAGCGTGTAATCCAGATTCGATCCATTAAATAGTAAGCTCCGTCGTCTTTTGCCTTTATTTGCTTATCCATGCCACGCATGGCTTCAAGAGTGAGGTTTTCAGTTTTTAGGGCTTCTTGTTGTGCGATTCGTATCTGATTTGGCAATTCAGAATGAATCGTGAGTTGTAGAGCACGCACGTGTTTTGTTGTTTCCTTCCGGCTCAACGCGTCGGCCACTACGTTGGCTTTACCGAGATGGTACTTGATAGCGCAATCATAATCACCAATGAGCTCAACCCATCTTCGTTGCCTCATGTTCAACTCCTTTTGATCGAAGATGTGTTGTAGGCTCTTATGATCGGTAAAGATAGTGCATTTTGTGCCATACAAGTAGTGTCGCCAGATCTTCAAAGCGAACACCACTGCTCCCAACTCGAGGTCATGAGTCGTGTAGTTTTTCTCATGCACCTTTAGTTGCCGTGAAGCGTAAGCTATAACCTTCTCGCGTTGCATCAGTACGCAACCGAGTCCTTGCTTGGAGGCGTCACAATACACCACGAAGTCATCGCATCCTTCCGGTAAAGATAGGATGGGTGCAGTGCATAGTTTCTGCTTCAACAAGTTAAATGCAGCTTCCTGTTTGTCTCCCCAATCGAATTTCTTATCTTTATGTGTCAAGGATGTCAGTGATTGGGCAATCTTTGAGAATCCTTCAATGAATCTCCTGTAGTACCCGGCCAGTCCAAGGAATTGCCGCACCTCAGTTGGAGTCTTGGGTGCTTCCCAGTTTTTGATGGCTTCGATTTTGGCTGGGTCTACGTGTATTCCCCGTTCATTAACCACGTGTCCAAGGAATTGGACTTCGCGAATCCAAAAGTCGCACTTTGAAAATTTCGCGTACAGTTGTTCTTTCTTCAAAACTCTAAGACTAGCCTTAGATGTTCGGCATGCTCCTCCCGATCCTTTGAATAAATCAGGATGTCGTCGATGAACACTATCACGAATTTGTCCAGGTAAGGTTTGCACACTCTATTCATGAGATCCATGAATACTGCTGGTGCGTTGGTCAGTCCAAAGGGCATAACCAAGAATTCGTAGTGTCCGTATCGGGTTCTAAAGGCAGTCTTAGGAATATCATTCTCCTGTATCCTCAATTGATGATAACCCGATCTTAAATCGATCTTTTAATAGTAGCTTGACCCATGCAACTGGTCAAATAAGTCATCTATTCGTGGCAACGGGTATCGATTTTTGATCGTTACTTTGTTTAACTCTCTGTAGTCAATACACATACGGAATGATCCGTCTTTCTTCTTCACAAACAAGACCGGTGCTCCCCAAGGTGATAAGCTTGGTCTGATAAATCCCTTGTCTAATAGCTCCTGCAACTGATTAGACAGTTCTTGCATCTCCGTTGGTGCTAGTCGGTATGGAGCTTTGGCAATTGGTGTTGCTCCTGGTATGAGGTCTATTTGAAACTCAACTTGTCGTTTCGGAGGTAGTCCCGGTAGATCCTCGGGAAATACTTCCGGAAAGTCGCGGACTACAGCTATGTCCTCAATCTTCCTTTCTTTCTTCGGTTGTTCCACAATGAGAGCTAGTATTGCGGTGTATCCCTTCTGAAGATACTTGTTTGCTTTCATGCACGACATGATGTTCAGAGGTACTCCCCGTCGTTTCCCCTGAATCGAGATCTGTTCACCGTTCTGCAACGTCACTCGTACGATTTTCTCGTTGCATACAATCTCGGCTTGGTTAGCGGATAACCAATCCATTCCAACGACCACATCAAAGCTTCCGAGGGTTACCGGCATCAAATCAATTTCGAGTTCGTGATCCGCCAATGCCATAACGCATCCTCGAAAGATGTGCTGCGTTTCAATCAACTTGCCGTCGGCTAATTCTACAGTATATTTATAGTCTAGTGGTGTTGAGGTAATACCTAGTAATTTGCTAAACTTAATGGATCTAAAGTTCCTATCGGCACCGGTATCCAGTAATATACTAGCATAAACAAGAAAAGAACGTACCGGTCGCGATGTTTGAGTCATCCTCGGCTTCTCCTGAGCCACTCACAAATGCACCATCCTTTGCTGTGCCTTCTTCTGCCTTCTTCAGTTGTGGACAGTCCCTCCGCATGTGTCCCGGCTTTCCACACTCATAGCACCCCTTGAGAGTGTGTTGGTTATTGGTATTCTGTTTGGTGTTGGGGTTAGGGTTTGTTCGGCACTCCTTGGTTACATGCCCATTTTTGCCGCAGTTCGTGCATTTGACCCTTTTGCACGAGCCAAAGTGATGGTAGTTACAGTTGTTGCATTTTGGGCTTTTGCCCTGATATCCTCCTTTGCTCCGAGTGGCAGTGAAGACCTTAGCAAGGGTTGGGCGATGCTGGGTTTGTTGTTGAGGTGAGAGGGTTTGGTTGTTGCTGGGTTCCCACTTCCTCTTGAGTTCCTGGGGTTTCGTATGCTCACTCCTCTTGGGTAGCTCTCCCTGTGCCACCGCTTGGTCGATTAGTTTGTGAGCCAAGCAAATAGTAGACTGAATGAGAGTGGGATCTGTCGTGGAAATTAGGCTTCGGATTTGTTCAGGTAATCCCCTAACGTATGGCTCGATCTTTCTGTATTCTGGGGTCACCATTTCTGGATACTGCTTACACCATTCGTGAAATCGAGTGGTGTACTGTTCAATTTCTGCTCCTTCCATTTTGTGATTCCAACACTCCTCCGGTTCCTTGATTTCGTTCTGGGGATGGTATTCTTCCTTCAACATCTTAATGAAATTTTCCCATGGTATGGAGTTAGCGGTCTCCAGACTCAGTGTTTGGACTTGTGAATTCCACCAAATAAGGGCCTGTCCCTCTAGAGTTCCGGTAGCGAATTTTACTTTGTTCTCCTCAGAGCACTCGCACATGCAGAAGATTGTCTCAGTCTTCTTGATCCATCGGAGCAGTCCCTCTGCTCCTTCCGACCCCTTGAATGTTAGAGGATGATAACTAAGGAAGGTCTTGAATACGCATCCTCTTAAGTTGTTGTGAGTCTCATTGTTTGTTTCATTGTTTACGCGTGTAGTCTCGTATTCCGCTATAGCTTTGTTAACCCGTTGTTCGATCATGGCCTCGATAGTAGCAGAGTTGATTGATTGATCGTTAGTACGCACATACGTTCCTTGTCCAGCCATTGGTAAGTATGTATCTACAATAGGTTTTGGATCACTTACAGTTAGAGCTTGCTGTGTGTGATATAGAGGTAGTATATCCTCTTTCTTCATGTGTACAATTATAAGCTTTAGAAGATTACTATTACCAATGTGATGTATATGAGCACAACTCGCTCAATTAGACTCTATCAATACTAAATACAATAAGGGAATAAACTACTCGGTGAAAATAGTGGAGTTCGAATCTCCACTAACAACGGTGTACTACATAGTTCTCCTCGTGGGTGTAGCGTGTCATTTGAATTTGCTAAAGTTCGTATGTACCTATAAATTCACGATTACGTTGGCCACCGTAATCGTCAATTTATCTTACACAGTCATTCTAGTTCCTTCAATCTGAAGCTAGTGATCACAATAGTGCTCGAGGTTCATCTTCGGCATGCTGTCACTAAGGTTCCAGTCCACAAGTGTACGTCAGGTGACTGGGTTTACGCCCGAGAATGGAGATTGGGAAAAGTGTTCGATTTGAGTTAGATCGTGCTAGTGTAGTCTTCTTCAGAACATTGAAGAGTTTCCTTTAGTCTTGTGTTCGTCCTTTCACTAATCCCATCTCGCAGTTCTCAAGCATAGTCAGATGTGTATACCCGCGAAGGGTTCCAATGGTATGCTCGTAGATATCCAATAAAATCACAAAGCATATTGCTAAACTATGCATATAATTAGTTGTGCGAAACTAGTGTAGTGTCTAAAGTTGAGCAATGGCTATAGTCTAAGTTTACTACATGCAAACCTAGTTCTCTATAACCAAGGCTCTGATACCAGTCTGTCACACCCCCAAATTCCCACTCGTGGTGTATGTCCACGTGGATGTGACGTGTCCAGAATCACAGCTCAAGGTCATATAGAACGACTCTATATGCGTTTACAAATCCAAGTTTGACACATACACATAACAAAATAGTTTGCAGCGGAAAAGTATTTCATAGCAGCGGAAATAAATATGTTTGAATACATGCAGTGGAAATCAAATTGTCAAATGCAACATTGTTTAATTCATAACATAAATAAGAATGTTTCCAAATGATAAGACAGAAATGCATGCGGATCCTAATGCTCGTCCCTTAAAGTGTGCATTCCTGTTATCCATAGCTCGCTAGTTACCTGAGAATACAAGTTTGAAAAAGTGTCAACACAATGGTTGGTGAGTTCACAGGTTTTGATATACATATATAGTAAGAAAGTGTGTCATGCTGTTTATCATATGTTAGTACCGAGCCCTTGGCCCAAAGTGTCAGTGCGTCACTACCGAACTAGACTTGTTAGTCTTTGCCTCCGCCATGTCTCGTAATAACATGGCAAGATAGGTCAAGTTTTCACGTGTTATGACATCCAGTCAATATTTCGCCACGCGGGGTTAGTCACACCCCAAACGGATCCATTCAAACTCGCCTCGTTGTTTGTACATTAACGGTAAGACTTTGTGAGGACTTCTTACGATTACAACACTTAATGTTTGTCTAATAAACCAGCATACACCAAAATGTTTGTACAGTAATAGATGTTTGACTCGATGCAACAAGTATTCTCCCCCTATTTAAAAGCGTTTGAAAAAGAGTAAAGAGGGGCCGTAAACTCACCTTAGTGATGTGAACGTAAGTAAGCGTAAGCTCCTGAATCGTCAAGTAGCACGTCGGTCACCGGCAACCTATAGCGTATACCGTACGTGAGTTTGTGTAAGTGACTGTGCTAGTGTTCGTGTTAGTGCTCGTGTTTGTGTCCAACAACCCTTGGTTGTTCATGTTTGTCCGTGTCGGTCTACAATGACCGTGCTTGCTCGTGTTGGTCCATATTGACCGTGTTTGACCGTGTTTGACCGTGTTTGACTGTGTTTGACCAAAGTTGACCGTGTCAAGTCAACGAACCGTTGGTGAACCGTGTGACGGTTTGTGAATCGTGTAGCATTCGTGTAAGTGTTTGTCGGGTGCAAAACGCGTAAATCGTGTCTATGGACAACTTACTATTTATAGTAAGTTTCCATTTATGGAAAATTCACAAGGCATATCGGTTTTATAGTTCTAGCATGCTCATTAATCCTACGTGATCATGTTAACACATAACATATCATCATACGAAGTCACATACCTTGTTATAGCATGTTTGTACATAAAAGTTTCCTAAAATGGAAAGTTTCCATTTATAGCATACGTAACATCGGAAACCATCTAGCTTAGCATTTAATCATCATGTTATAACATATTAAGTCATTTAGCATACCCAAATCATACAACACGTTGACAAATCGGTTTTTGTAAAAATAAAGTTACTATAAATAGTAACTTTGTTGTTTTTGCATCAAAATGACCATTTAAACATTTCTAAACCATTTTTATGTCGTAAACCATCCTAATAAATCATCTAACATCATATAAACATGTTAACATAGTCCAAACCACAATCTATTAACATTTCATCAATAAAAAGTTACTAATTATAGTAACTATGTAAAAATGACCTTAAATAGCATTTAACTAGCAATCCATGGACATGCATGTTGTCAAATATCACCCATATCACCATTACTTAACTAAAAAGTTTCTATTAATAGAAAGTTTATCAAGACCCATCATTTTAACTATTACAATCCAATCTAACCATAAAGTCATCTTCTAATATCATCAATAAACATCCATGAACATCCAAAATCACCCCAACACTCATGGATCATACATGCATGCATCAATATCATCCCAAATCATCATTTTAAGCAAAAGACTTGTACTTATCAACTTAGATCATCATAAATCACCATTATAACATCATAGATCATCAAAGAATACATTAAAACTATCAAACCCAGAAGCAAAACTCGTGCATGTGGATTGTGGGTGTTTGCATGTGGGTTTTACCCATGCATGTGTGTGTAATAGTGTGAAAAACGAATTTTAACCATGAGAGCTACCTCAAATGGGTCAAGAACTGATGTATGGTGATGTTAGCAGCTTCTGGACAACTGGTTTGAACAGGATTGAAGTGGTGGTGATGGTCTTCAAGTTCCACAATCTTTCTTCAAGCTCCCAAGCCTTCAACCCCCTACATTTGGAGCTTCATAGGAGCTCCAATGGCTGCTAATGGTGGTTTTAGAGTGTAGAAGACGAACTCAGTCGCTCAATGGCGTGTAAAACCGAAAGAAATGATGGTATGGGATAGCATAGGTATGATTGTCTTGGTTTAATAAAGATATTGTCGACTGGGCGGTGTCGCGTACCGCGGTGAAGGTTCGAAAGATTCTCCGCGTACCGCGGAGGATTTCGGGAGTCAAACCCCCGCGATGTATGTCGCGTATCGCGGCACTGCCTCTTGTTGGGCCATCGCGTACCGCGATGGGCCTCTGGAGAGCCCAATAAGCCCTTTTTAATGGGTTTGATCCGTTCGTCATCGTTTTCATGCTTCCGAACTATCGTTTGGCCTCGTTTGAACTTCCAAGTCCAATGTGTGAGTGTTTCGAGAAGTTTCGAGTGCTGTGCTACACAATGTGCTTGACGTTCACCAACGTTCGTGTGTTTTGACACGTGTGTGCTGTTTGTCGATAATCCCACGAATTATCCTGTTGTGTGTCGGTGTTCGTACTGTCGTGCCACGTGTCACACTAAATTAATCTAATTCTAGTGCCACGTGTACATAAAGCATTTAAATAAACATTTAAATAAATATAAAGCTGACCTGGAAATTACGGGGTGTCACATGGTATAACTTATAACAATCAGACTAGGGCCGAATGGAGACCAAGACTGAGACTCACGAGTGTTAGCCAACTTTAGGCTAACACATACGCGCACAAAGATCAATTACATTCAATACTTATAAGTTAAATACCATGTGGAATCAATACAGGATCGTGAATACTACTACAAACACAACAACAAGCGCGTGTTTTCTTGTTTTAACTTAGTCAACCACTACAAACACTAGGTGAGTTCATTTGTCCCTTTTTAAACATATTTGTTTTTTTACCTCGAGACTGAGAAGCATGTTATTCATTTTAAACAATTATTGAAATGTTTATAAAATGCTTTACACTTATACATGATGCTTATACTAATGCTTATGCTTGAAACTCTTATTTGGGAAGCTAAAGACTAAGACTTAAACTATATGCTTGATGATTATGCTACAAACTCTATGCTCAGATTGCATGATCGATGCTTATGCTATAAACTTAAAGCTTAAACTAGATGCTTAATGCTTATGCTATAAACTCAATGCTCATACTATATGCTCAAGACTTATGCTATAAACACTATGCTTAAACTATATACGCGATGTTAATGTTATGGATTATGTGCTCAAACTATATGCTAATGCTTGAAACTATATGCTCAAAGCTATGATTGTGTGCAAAATGCTAAGCTTGTATCTAATCATGGACTACGTAATTGCTAAACACTACTAGAGCAGAGCTTGTACCCATGCAATGAGATACGTGGAAGCTAAACTATGACGATGCTAAGCTGTTATCTATATAAGAGACTTGTAATTGCCAAACACTGCTAGAGCAGGGCTTGTGTCTGCTTATATGAGATATGTAAATGCTAAACTATTTGTGTGTGCACAGCTTGTGTCTATGTATGAGATACGTAATTGCCAAACACTGCTAGAGCAGGGCTTGTATCTTTATATAGGAGGCACGTAATTGCTAGACTATTCGGATGTTAAGCTTTTATCTATATATGAGATACGTAAATGCCAAACATTGCTAGAGCAAGGCTTGTGTCTATATATGAGATATGTAAATGCTAAACTATTTATGTGTGCACAGCTTGTGTCTATGTATAAGATACGTAATTGCCAAACACTGCTAGAGCATGGCTTGTATCTTTATATAGGAGGCACGTAATTGCTAGACTATTCGGATGCTAAGCTTTTATCTATTTATGAGATACGTAAATGCCAAACATTGCTAGAGCAAGGCTTGTGTCTATATATGAGATATGTAAATGCTAAACTATTTGTGTGTGCACAGCTTGCGTCTATGTATGAGATCCGTAATTGCGAAACATTGCTAGAGTAAGGCTTGTATCTTCATATAGGAGGCACGTAATTGCTAGACTATTCGGATGCTGAGCTTAAACCAAATCATGAGATACGTAATGGCTAAACACTGCTAGAGCAGAGCTTGTATCTAGTCGTGGGCAACGTAAATGCTAAACATTGCTAGAGCAAAGCTTGTACCCACGCATGAGATTGGTGAAAGCTAAACTATGATGCTTGAAACTGTGATGGGAATTGAAAGGTAGGTAAAATGCTTAATTATCATTAACAACGATGTCCTATGTGGCTTAGTATGTGGTGGGATGGCGTCTAGGCGGGTTGTAGGCTCGACTCAGGGGTATGCGCTATATATAAGCATACCGAGCTGGATGATACAGGTGATGTTAATGAGATTAAGGTTGTCACTGAAGGGATTTGGGAATGCTATTGGGTAGATAACTTAAACGTCTAAACATGGTGCTTGTTCAACTTACTCTAAAGCTAATACACATGAAGACTACAAACTTGTAAACTGGAAACAGTATACTAAAGCTATGATGAAGACTGAATTGAATGGTAGGTAAAATGCTTAATTATCATTAACAGTAATGTCCTATGTGGCTTAGTATGTGGTGGGATGGCGTCTGGGCGGGTTGTAGGCTCGACTCAGGGATATGCCCTATATATAAGCATACCGAGCTGGATGATACATGTGATGTTAATGAGGTTAAGGTTTTATCGAAGAGGTTGCAAAACCTATTTTTCAAAATACTAAAACTATATGAACTCACCAACCATTGTGTTGACTTAGTTTTCTCACATGTTTTCTCAGGTGATGCAAAGGATTAAGCTAAGGCTCAGGATTGAATGCTAGGATGCCAGATAGAGGACCTAGTAGTTTTTGAGAAGCACATATTTTGTTGACAATTGTAAATTAACTTTGTAAACTCTAGCTTATGTTATATTATGCTTTAGTTATTCTCAATGTTGATGCTATGTAAACAATCTGATCATCACGATTATCACTCACGATATAGCGCCCCGAGAACCTTCCGCTCGGCGGGGAAGCCGATCCGTCCTGCCGGCTTGGGGTGTGACACATCCACTCAGTTGTGTGCCAAAAACCCGCAAGTAGGGTAAACATGCAAGGCAAATTTTCGTTACGGGTGCACACGGAACGAGAATTTGCAGTACATGTAAATCATACGAATGCGAGACAAAGGACACAATTGTTGAAAACTTTGGATGATTAACTTAAACTCAATCAAATTTTGGTTGAAAAGTACAAACTATACCTGTATTGCCAACTACATGTAAACATCAAACAAAGTGAAACATTTTTTTTATGTTGTGTTGTATTGGTGGGTAATCGGTATGCTTTCAAAAGTATTGGAGGTGTGGTGGGTTGGCTGCAGTATACCCTATATATAAGCACCAATAGTACATTGGAAGTAGAACCGAAAGTTTGACCAATGTTAGGATTTATAGATTTGAGTAATATTATCAAAGAAGCTAATCTTAGTCAAAACTATATAGTTGAAAAAGATGAGCTATACATATATGATCAACTATGTGTAAGCATCAAACAAAGGGAACATTTTATGTTGTGTTGTATTGGTAGGCGATTGGTATGCTTTCAAGGTATTGGTGGTGTGGTCAGTTGGCTGCGGTATACCCTATATATAAGCACCAACAGTACTTTGGGGTTATAATCGAAAGCTTGACCAATGTTAGGAATTATAAAATCGAGTGTTATCATCAAGAAGGGTAATCTTAGTCAAAACTATTACTGGAATCAAATGATTCATGCATACTAAATGTGACAACTAGTACCTGACCATTCGGCAAATCCGTACGGTATGTGTACTATCACTGGTAACTGTGCGTAAATACTATGTGATAAACAATGTGTGATAACAATTCAGTGAAAACAATTAACGGTTATATATATGTCGATGAGAATTGAAATATGAATATACAACAACACATGAGAAATAACAATTGAGAAAAACAAATGACAAATAGTAATCGGTTCCGATATGATATTCATAGATAACAGGAATCAGATGACCGACAATTCAGTGAGAAAACAATGTGGAATTAATCATAACAATGTGAAAACAGTTAGGTTTAGTTGAGCCCGTCTGTAAGAATGTCCAATTCAAAACAACAACTGAGTATCGTTTACGAATGATAAACTGACAGTGTGTTTGCGTGGGTGACGATTCACATAAACATATATGTGGGTTTAATGTTCTGAACGATAACTGAAAAGTAGAAAACCAAATCAGAAAGTGAAACGTACGATCGTGTTCGTACAGTTAGCGCTCGGTTCGAAAACGTGCGTAAGTTACGTTTTCTGACGAAACGACGAAATCAAATATTACGAACTTAAAAATAATGAAAATTAAATAAAAATAATGTTTATTAGGAATTATTACCTAAAAAAAGAATTTTATAAAACTATTTTTATAAAACTATACGTAATTAACGTCACGTAACGAAATAACGTGATTTGACGGAACCGATCGAAACCGAACAACCGGGTAAACACCCGAGGTATAAAACCCCACTTTCTTCTTCATTTTCAGCCGAGTTTCTCTCTCTCTAGAATTCGTCTCTCTCTCTCTAACTTTTTCTCTCAAGAACACCATCACCAATCTGTTGGATATGTGATGTCCGATCATCGATAATATCAACGTTGCTATCGGGGTACGATCCAAAGAGTTACACTTTGGAAGATAGTAATGTGACTATGTCTAAAATTTGTTTTAGATGTATTCAATTTCACGAATTATTTAAAGTGGTGTGTTATTATTATTTGTGAAATAATAATAATATTGGAGGAATTAATTATTGTGATAATTAATTATAATTAAATTGATAAAGTTTAATTAGTTAAACTTTAGACATTTAATTAAATGTTGCTAACTAGTTGCTAGTTAGTAATATGGAGAGTAGTAATTAAATGGTTTAATTACTAAAAGAAGTTAATTAAATTAACAGAGTTTAATTTAAATTAACATGTGAAATAAAAGGTGGGAAACCAATTTTGAATTGGTAGTCAAAAGATCCTATTTTTGTGGATCTAATTTTGACTTTAAAAGGGAGATCAAACTTAATATTTCACACAATTCTTTAACACACTCTCCCACTCTTCTCCTTGGTGGCCGAAATCCCTCCCCTCTCCTCTTGTATTTTTCGGCCAAAGCACCACCACACACCACCACCATAACCGAACCACCCTAGGTGGTTTTACAATACCGGGTTGTTACGGTGATATGCGATAGAGATCGTGGTTCGTGATTCAAGTCATCTGGCGAGACTACTATCGAATCCAAGGTGTGTTTTTGGAGATTCTTCTTTGAGGTCAATTCTAAACACCCTATGGTTGTTTTTGTTTATTCGTATGTAACTGGATTCCTGGTTTTGGGGATTTTGTTTATGAAACAAAATGAGTAACCTAATTCGCTTCCGCTATCGTAAAATCTGATTTTATAATTAATATGATTAATTAAAAGTTTAAAAATGGTTACTACAATTCCCAACAGTGGTATCAGAGCCGCTTTTACACGCGAATAAACATTTTGTTAATCGATCTTGTGTTTTATTTGTCAAAAACGTTTTGTTTGACAAAAGATCGAGCCTTTGATTGTTTGATTGTGACTATGCTGATTTGAGCCCTAGGTTTGACCCATTTGAATTGTTGTAATGTTTTGGTTTTTCATTTTTGATTGGATGTATTTTTTACGGGTATTTGGACCCAATGTAATAGATTAGATTTCTATTTTTTGTAAATAGATAGAATTTATTTATGTAACCGATCAAATGGATTTGAAGACCAAAATGAAGACATTCAAGGAGCATGAAGATAGAGATCTTGGATCAAGTGGGAGATTACAATCAAGGCGTTGATTTGTAAACCCTAGACCTAATTCGGTTTACGTTTAATGGCTCGAACAAAACCGAATAAATTAGATTATGGCTCAAATCATAGTTATATATTTTGTTGTTTGTGGTTGTGAATATTTAGGAAATATGAAACTAATAAAAACAAAATATTAGTTACAATTTTAAAAACAATAGTATATATAAAAGGAGTTTTATAATTACTATAAAGGCAATTAAATAAAATGTTGTTTTACCTAAACGATAAAACATATTATAAAATAAAATGTGTTTATTTTATAATAATATTTTAAACTTGTTAGTTTAAAATCGGTTCACGTAAACTACCGACTTAGATTAAAATAGGGTATATAAAATTAATCGAGTCGAGTGTTTGAAAGGAGTTTCAAGCAAACGCAAACCACATGTAAACTTGGATTTTACCAAAAGAAATTGCACGACTTGTTTCATGCTACAAGTCGTCCAATATGTTTTTGACCCGAATGATAAATAAACATAAAAGAAATCCCAATTATTAAAATGGATATTCTGCACCATCCTTAATGAGTAACACTTTAACCAATTTATCCGAACCATCGGTGTTAGAAATTTACCCTGCATCCGGGCCTACGGTTTTGGTAAAAGGAAAAATCACGATTCCTAAGTTACGGTGATACGCGATAGAGATCGTGGTTCGTGATTCAAGTTATCTGGCGAGACTACTATCGAATCCAAGGTGTGTTTTTGGAGATTCTTCTTTGAGGTCAATTCTAAACACCCTATGGTTGTTTTTGTTTATTCGTATGTAAATGGATTCCTGGTTTTGGGAATTTTGTTTTTGAAACAAAATGAGTAACCTAATTTGCTTCCGCTATCATACAATTTGATTTTATAATTAATATGATTAATTAAAAGTTTAAAAATGGTTACTACAATTCCCAACACAAACTACCTCATTTCTCAACCAAATCACTTGAACTTGGTATCAAAGCGAAGGTATCAACGAGTACAATCCGAAACTACAGAGGATCGGGCTGAAATCGGCTGAAACGATGGTAAATCAAGCTTAAACTTTCGGATTTTCAGGGTTTTTAATAAACCCGAATGAATGAACTTTGAACTCGATTTTTTTTCATCAAACCTTGAATTATTCATTTTTAAACGAGTCTTTCTGAACCATTTGAGTATAAATATCATGAAGAAAAAAATGGGGTTTGAGTGACCTACAACTTTCTGGGAAATATGGGAATCGGGAGGTTGAAGGTGAGTTCAACTGAGAACCACCTAAGTTGATCGAGATTTCTTAGAAAACTTAGAACTCTTACCTTTTTCATATTTTGGCCGAGAACTATGCACTTTCTTTTGATTGGGTCGAGAACCCCATGGGAAGGATGAATACTTAGCCGAGAACTCCTTCATTTTAAATGTTCTTGATGGAGAATGGTTTATGGGGGTGGGCCACATACCACCAAAACTAATATTGCCTTAGTCAAGTAAATTCCATAAGCACACCTACACCCATTCGGATATCACTTACTTTCAGCCTAGGACACCACCCTTGTGGTTGTCTAAATCGAGAACAACTTAAACTAGTATTAATCGAGGACTCACTTGGGTGGGGTGCAACAATTCCATAAGCACACCCACACCCATTCGGATATCACTTAGTTTCATCCTAGGACACCACCCTTGTGGTTGTCTAAATCGAGAACAACTTAAACTAGTATTAATCGAGGACTCACTTGGGTGGGGTGCAACCGGGTTAAGATGTTTTCCCTTATATTACTTAAACATTGGTTAAAAACATAGAGGAACCTCATAACAAGTGTTTTAGATCATAAACCATAATTTGAAACATGTCAAAAATTTATAACTAAATCTTATTTTGATCAAAGTAACCATAGGGTTTACTTATAGAAAAATAAGTTACCCACTTTTACTACAAAGATGGTGAGTTATGAGTTAACACTTTTACAATAGGTTAAAGTCAATAACAAGGTTAATCAAATGAGTTCAAGGAAGAAACAAGAAACAAAGACTTATAAAAGTTAACCAACTTTAAGGTTAACTCACAAATCAATAACTTATACTTATAAGTTACAAACAAATTTGAATCAAACACAGGGTTGTGAATACAACATCAGTACAACAAGTGAGCGCGTGTATTCTTTGATTACTTAGTCAACCACTTCAATATCAAGGTGAGTTCATATGCCCTTTTTCTAATCTTTTGATTTTAAATGCGGGGTTGAGAAACATGCTAACTCTTTTATATATTTAAAAGCTTTAGCACATTATTTCAATCATCATGTTTACTAGATAATAGGGGTTTTGTCTTTATTATCATAGTTTATGATATCATTATTATTTTGTGTGCTTGTGTGTGAAATAACATGTAAAACATAACAGGTATGATATCATGATAACATAACTTCATGATACCATCCCATCAAAATGAATGACGCAATGCATCAAGGCTATATATAATATCAACGGGTTTATAACACTACGACAACAAGAGTAATGCTCATGATAACATGATTTCATGATGACATCATTCACCACATTTATTAACACCGTGTAATAAGACGAGCTCTTATAACACGTTGTTAAAATCATTGAGAATACATAATATGAGATAAAATTTGAGACAATCACTTGGGATATCAAGGATGACATCATGATAACATAGTTTCAAGATGTCATCCCCCACATATGCTAACATTGTATAATAAGACAAGATCTTATAAGACAATGTTAAGGACTAGAGATCATAGCATTGTGTTCATTTCATTTTGATTATACCATTTAAACATATCGTAGATGATGTCATGATAACATAATTTCCTAATATCATCCAATCACTGAAATAACATAAGTGTATTTAAGATGTGATCTTATGACACTTTTTTATTAACACTGAGGTGACATTGAGATAACACTGAGACAAGTACAAGAGGTAACAAGAATGATACTCATGATAATAAATCTCATGATGATATCATTCACTATAATTGCTAACACTGTGTAATAAGACTAGTTCTTTTAACACTTTGTTAAAGACATTTGAGACAACAACAATAGGAGAACACAAAACAACAATTAATTACTATTAAGACTGTTTGTATTATATCAAAACAATCATGTGTTCATGAGTTCATGTCCAGTCGTAAGTCCCTCCAAGTAAATTGTTTACCATTCATTTAGTAGAGGCTAAACTGACGATAGCGTAGTGGTACCATAGGCTTGACAAACCGCCGGCGACGGAGGTCGGTACGTTATTCGTAATTTCATTATTGTCTGGTATCATATGACCGGTAACAGAACTGCATCAGTTAGGTTTGGCAAACGACACATGGTGATATTAATCTTCAGACATTGATTGTAATTGTACCCTTCATTTCTGCTAACTGGTAGACTGAGGAATTGATTTTCTCTCATGTCATAATACTCGTACTGATTCGTTGTGAAGGCACTGGGACACTAAATGGATAGGGTTAAATTGGAGGCATTATGACCTGATTACGTGAGGATCACAATGGCGTCCCATTTATGGCCTGTTATTTCAATTGTAAGGCATGTTAATGAGTAAACTGGCACTTCTAATTTCAGAAGTGAATTAAAGTGAAACTCTATCATTGAGAGGATAATTAAAGAATAAGATTTAATAAAATCTACTTCTTTCAAATTATAAGGGTTACCATAACTTAGGTCATGGTGATTTATACCCTTCAACAATTTATTACCCTATATATATATATATCATAGGGAAATCTATCATATAGGAATATCAGGTTGGATATCAATGGGGAAAAAATTCATGTGAGAAGGAAATGGGTATCCATAGTTGCAATACAGGTGGCATTGAGTTCAGTTAAGTGAGTGGTGGGCTGGCAGTTTCATTCGTGATATGCATGCCCTGTATATAAGCGAGCTTAATTTGGTTGATATACCATCTGTAGGTGTAACTATGGAGAGTACATTGTTGTGAGATAAGACTAGGAGAATTCAATAAGACTTGTGTGTGACACTATGACTTGTGAATGACAATTTCTCAAATGTTTTCAATTACTAAACTTATGAACTCACCAACCTAGTTTTGACTTTGTTTAAATGCATGTTTTCTCAGGTGACGAACATGTTTAGTCACCAGACATCAAGACATAAGCTATTTGGACTTATTAGAGGACCAATAGCTAACTTTTTTGTTGTGCATATTTTGGATGACAAAGTTGTGAATCATATTTTGTAAATCTTGTGCAGATAAAAGATAGAAACTTCATGATTCTTTTTTAATAGATTTACTTAGTTAAATTATGAAAGCAACTTGTGTAATTTAACTTTGTAATTCTATCATTTCTCATTATACATCATGTGCCATGTAAACAATCTGATCATTTCGATTATGACACGATATCGCGCCCCGAGAACCTTCCGCCCGATGGGAAAGTTGATCCAGCCCGCCGGCTCGGGGGGTGACACTAGAGTTTTAGTGTATACAAAATTTTACACTAACTCTATCATTTATCTTGGTAGCTCTTATATTAAAACATCTAAACTATCATTAACCTAAAACAATCAAAATGAACACTCAAAAGATGAATGCATCCATCTACCTCAGTTGAAAACTCTCAAATTCCAAAATTCCACATCAAACATCAACTTATGATGTTAACATTTCAAACGACCTGAACTCATATGTAGTAATGATTATGAGACGATAGTTTATTACACAACACAACAATCAATATACAATTGACGATAAAACTAATAACATTATAATGTGTTATATTTGATCGTATCATTTGACGTGTTATCTAATGGTCACGAACAACAAAACTTCATACTAAGAACCAAACCTATTCCTAAAGACACGATCTTGAACTACATACTGTCATCTTAGTCTTATAGATTGGAGAAATTGTCTCTATGGTATAAGATATGCAATCATCACAAATCACGAAAGTCTTCAACACGTCTTTAACTAAAATGAATCAACATGAGCCAATGACGTGGGTCGAACTACTTAAAGACTTCGATTGCGAGAATCGAAAGTTGTAGATGATGCACTCAGTCATAAGAACTAAATTCAATTTCATAGTATATGAACTTAAACTAATCTTTACAACAACATAATTGTCGTTTAACAAATTTCCTTGACCTAAGACAATTTGCATGTCTTATGGTGTTGAACTTTAAAATTAGAAACCAAGTTCAATGGTTGGTTTTATCTTTTGAACTGTAATGATCTTGAACTCACATTTCTGAATGAAACACTAAAGCCTCATTATTCTATTCACCCTAGTACGGATAAAAGATGTAATGATATAAGAGTCCTCTATTGGGGTGCCTTTAACATCATACTCGATCATGATGTTCGTTTCATGGATCATGAATTTTTGGGAATCTTTTCACGAGTCGTTGATTCAATCTCAGCGTGACTAACTATCCTCAAACTTAGGGTCAAACCGAACGATTGCACCAAACCCTTGAACCTCCATTATCACCGAGTAAAGTTCACCAACCTTTCATGTTCTGAAATGGAATAAATGCTTGACCGATGAGAATCTACAAGTGCCACTCAATGATGTTTGCAATGATGCCTTCATGCACATTATTGAGAAACCGGTAAGTATCATGAATCATCATGTCAAGAAACTTAATTGAAGTCGAAATTCAAATCGTTAAAATCCGTTGAGAATCTAAGCATGGTCATAAGTCTCTTGGGAACATGAAGACCAGATGAAAGTAAAGTATCCCTTTCTATTCGTGTAGTTTCTTCTTAATTTCGGGACGAAATTTCTATAAGTAAGGGAGACTGTAACATTTCCAAAATTTTAATAAACAATTAGTGTACACACTCATATGTAAGTATACATGATAAACACAAATTTAATGTAATATAATATACATACATATAAATACATGTGTATGTAGTTTGTATGATTTTTTTAATAATTACATAATTTAAATAAATAAATAAATCAAATCACATTTTTGTAGTTAAAATAGTTTATAAAATAATTTCATAAAAAAAAATTTATAAAATTTAAAATTTTGGTTCCAAATAAATAAGTAAACAAATAATTTAGTTGTAATCACAAAATTGTAATTAAAAGGTGAATTAATAAATTAAACATCTATAAATGTTGGTATTTATAAATAAAAACATTTATAAACTTCAAATACATCAATTATATTAGTTTTGTAAATTTTAAATAAATTATTAAAAATAACTTTGTTTTAGTTATATACTTTTAAAACAATAATTAAATACCCATGAACACATAAATACTTGTTTATAATGGTTCCTATAAAATTTAAACTCACTGTATTAATTTTAGAAAAATTAAAAAGTGTGAATAAAAAGATTAAGGGCAAAAAGTGTCAAATCCGAAATTATCATTTAAAAGAAAAAGGAGAGGGGGCAAAACTGCTGATATTCTATTTTCATCCCCTCCCTTACCCGTTTTAGCAACATGGATCACCCATGGACCCAAATCAAACTACTCTCACCCCGTTTTTCAAATCCGATCAATTTCAGTAAATGACAGCTAATCAAACTCGGTTTAGGCAAGGATTCGATCGCGTACATCGTTTCAATCAGCAATTATGAGCGATTTACAACTCAATAACGTGTAAATTCATTCCAAAAATAGGAGATACAACCGTGATTTCAAATTCGAACCAAGCTTGTCTAAAAACCAAATCAAACCTATCAGTATGTGCCTTTGATAAATTCGAACTTGTCTGTGCTCACAAAACCGACCTACAATCTACAAATATCGCGAATCAAGACCATAAAGATCTCGGCTCATTCGTCTTCTGTTCTTTAGTCGAAAGCAATTATATCTTGAACACCGGTAAGTGATTCTTACACCATAGTATTCCTTTTTGAAAGCCAATACAAAGCCCTAACGTTTTGGAATCAATTTGGATCACAATCGAGCTAATTTGATGGGGTAAGGGACTAGGGTTCGGGTTGGAATGATTAGGAATTTGGGGGAACCGGAATCAGATATGATATAACATATTAAACCGGTTGGATTTCCTTCTCAAGGTGCTGGACCAACAGATTAGCGCTTATGATTCCGAAGGACAGGTCGCGGGTTTGAACTGGGCTACGGCCAGTTTTTACCAATTTTTTCACCTTTTTGATTATAACTTTTCTTTAAAAACTCATTTTTAATTTCTGTTTTCACAGAAAATTCTTTTTATTAAGATCCTATAATTTTTAAAATATATATATCATTTAAACAAAAATATATATAACATATATGTTATTAGTAAATAATTATATTTATGTAAATTACATACTTAAAAAAAAGAAATTAATTAATTATTTACTTAATAATTTAATATACAATTTTACACATTTTATATACAATTTTACACCTTTTATAAAATAAATATTTTCAATTTATATATATATATATATATATATATCTATATATATATATAGAAAATGTTTATTCATGATATATGACTTTATATTTTTGTAACTTAAGATGTAATATAAATTATATAAAATATAAGTTTGCATTCAAGTAAGTTTTAAACTTTTTATTTCAAGTTCATTTTATGGCTATTTGGTTAATCATTTTATGAAATTGAAATAAAAATTTATTTAAAACTAGAATTCATTAAAAATCTAAAAGTGCTATAATTTATCATCATTTAAGAAAATATTTTATAAATTACTTTTAGTAACTGATATTATAAAAATATATTGATAAACTAAAACTTTATTATACAATTTATAAACATATATGTTTGCATTTTATAACATCCAAATACGTTTTAATTATTTAATATATTTATAAATTATTAATTCAATTAGTTTGTTTATAATTAATATATGTTATGACAAATTCTTATTTGGACACATTATTTAATAAATTCCTTTGAAGGTTTATTAAGTATCATTTGAAATTTAAAATGATAAAGAAAGTGTTGCAATATTTTGGTTAAACATAAAATGAATTTAATTATTTAATTTATATTTTATGTAACCTAAGCAATCTAAACATTCTAAAACATTATTACTACTTTCATTTAACAAATTCTAATGAAATTTAAGTTTTAGTTACTCAAAACAAATCGAACCTATTGATCCATTTAGACCTTAGATAAATCCATAAAGAACATAGTTATGTTAACATTATGCCTAATGGACTATTTAGGTGAACTTTGAACTTGTTGGATATACATTGAGCTATACTTTGATATATATTATCACAGACTAGCACACATATTAAGGTGAGTCCTTATAGCCCCTCTTTTATTTCTTTTATTTTAAGGATGAAACATGTATCTTAACTTTTAAACATTTTCATGTGAACTTAGCCAATGACTTTATAGTTTGTGAACTTTAGTTAAGAATATGCATTGATCACACAAATTTAGTGACTATGATAGATTCATTGGACTGACCATCCCACCAATGTTTGATTTACCCTTTTGTGGAAGCCCGAGATGATAGTTTGCTAGCTTGAGCATTGTTTGTAGTGCTAAACATTGGTCAAACATCTTGGTTAACATTAGTTGATCTGCTATACTTGCTAGTTCATTTTAACCATGTTTATTGTGCTTTGTGTTCACATAATACGTCATTTATAACATTTTTGTAAACATATTTTGGTGTGAGTGTTCAAACCTATGAAACTCACCAACTATTCGTCGTTGACACTTCATTTTAAACATGTTTCAGGTGGGAATAACAGTTAGCTATATTAACGAGCTTGGATTAGTTTTTCATACATTTTATCATTGATGTATTTGAATTGAAACGATGTAATAGTTAGGGTTTGAGCATTTGAACAATGTAATTAATGTTTGAGTTTAATGTTTGAACTATTTACAACTTTATACCTTGTGCTATGAACAATCTACATTTCGTGTTACCCCGATGTTTCCGCCATCGTCGGGGTGTTTACAGATTGGTATCAGAGCCTTGGCTATAAATAATTAGGTCGAACATACTTAAAGACCTAGACTATAACTTAGGAGTCCCTCACGTACATAGTAATTGCATTATAGGAAATTAGAAAATTTCTAACTTTTCCCTTACTTTCTTAGCCATGTCTTTGTACTCTGCCGACAAGTCTGCAAGCTTTTCTCGTAATGATTCCGAGGGCTTTACCGAAGTGCCAGATGTGGAATCCAATGGACCCAAGATGATAGAGACTGAGTCAACGCTGGCATACTGGGAAGAAGCTGAAGCGATACCTCCTCAGTTTGACTTCGTATTTTCCCAACTTCGCTCATCACATTTCTCCCGACACAACACATCTTACGGGCTTGGTTCCGTACATTGGTCAGCTCCACATAACTACCAACCACCATCTTCCTTCGAATACATAGTCGGGGGAGAACCTAAATCTCCGGTGTACAGGCCTTTGTCTACCAAGGAGTATGAGAGAGTAGTCGAGAGGAGGAACTAAATCTAATGCAGAGAGCCCATACTGCCCTCCTAAAGCCCCATTTCCTCATACTAACTTTCAATATTTCCAACTGAAAGCCCTGATGTCCTCCACAAACTCTGCAGTTGCTCAACCAAAATCTCCAAAGCCTCCTACCTCCCACAAGTAGTTTTGAGAGTCGGGTTGGACCAATACCTATTACTGCTGAGCCACCAAAGATACATAGCCTAAGTCAAGGTGCACGACTATCTCCGCCACATGAAGGGCATGTTTATGCTAGGAAGGTTGCACACACGTTTGCGTCGTGTTCATGGGGAGCTCACAAGGAATCTGAGGATTAGTCGACTTTATTTGCTTATTTGTTTCATCTTTTCTGTTATTTCATGTACTAGACATCAAGTATATACATATGCATATGACATATGTATGCTCTTGTCTACAATTTTTTTTACATGTCTATTTCCAAAATTCAAGTATTATTAATGAAGAGATTCTTTATTTTAATTCTTAACACAATGAGCATTGTATGAATTGATTCAAAATAACTATAAACTAATATATGTAACAACTAAATACGTGATAAAATGCCTCATCGTCGTGAAATTAGTTTGAGTGAACTCGCAACATTCATCATACCACAATTATCCGATGTAATACCTGGCATGGTCACATAAGTTAGTGGTCCCCACTTTCGGTAAATTGGTGGATCGTTTCATTGGGAGCCTTCCTCCCCAAATGAGAGGCCATATGATCATTACTGCTCCGACTACTCTTGAAGCTGCCATCAGATCATCTGCCACTCTAACTGATGATTTGATATGAACTAGAGTTCTAATCAAGAAAAAATGTCTGGGAAGAACAACAAGATAGTCAAATATTTAAAAATGTCAAAAATATACCGCTAAATCTGGTGTCATATGAATTAATCTTTCGTCTGCGTTTGTTCTGTGACACTATAGCAAATGCACTTCCTTAGCCATCGATTGAAATGTAGGTAATTGAGAATCTTCTCCATACATTGTTCTTGTAAAGACCATCATCACTAGCATAAGCATCCACATTGTACTAAAAGGGTATTTATACATTAACACAAGATAGACATAGTATAGTTTACAGATCATTTAGGTTGTTACTACATTTCTACACTTAATGCAACACTAAAACTAGCTATTAACAGCCTTTGGCAGCCTCTTTTTACAAGTCTTTAACAACATCATTTTCTTGACTAATTTATCCTTTTTGTAGATTGATGTGCGTGAAACTATATATTTTTAATTATGGATTTTTCACACAGATTTTAGTTTTAAAAATGGTTTTTACTAGAAACTAAATCACACACAATAGGCAAGTGTACCTATCGTATAATAATATAGCTTATGGTAAGAACCGGATAACAATCTGTGGACACGATATCTCCCAATACTAGACCTCGGTCAATGTTTAGCAACAACATGAAAATGTCGGGTTTTGTGAATTTTTAAAATAATATTTAAAAGAAGGATTTTTAAATAATCTAAAGTCTAAGAAAATTGCCTAGATCATGAATCCACTTAGTCTAGTGATGTGATTATTATGAATTGGTAAACTAAATGTTGACTAGATTCAAGATATCTAATCATATAATCTTTTGGAAAATTAAAATGATAAACACATTCTAATCACCTAGGATTATTCTATGAAGCCTAATGTCAAGGTCTATGTCAAGACTTTTATCAAGAATTAGTCATCCGTCAAGAAAATCTTAATTCTACAACTTAAGGAAAACTAATATGACTTATACACACTAATCACCCTAAGTTGCATAAATTCAACAAGGTCACAATTTCTTCCAATCTATGAACACAATCATGCAAATGAGGTCATTTGGCCATAATTTCCTAATTCACATGTTAATCATATTCAACAAATTATAATATCACCATGGTTTTTCCAAACTTTAGTGAAAGAAACTATACTTATGCAAGTTTTATAACATTCAAGAAACCAATTATCATTTCTAATCTCATGGCATAATCTTAAAAACAAGTTGTAAGATTATAAACAAATGTTTGATCATGGTTTTCCAACATAGTATGACTAAACATTCATCATTCTTGAACACTAATCAACCTACACAAATTTACAACATCATTGGAATACAGTCATAACTTCATCTTGAATCTTGACATAAACCCATTTGACCATTCATAAAATCATCATCACATCAACAAAAGTTTCACCATAATCTAGACAATGAAGTGTTTAGCCCATAAGGCTTACAAGAACAATAACAAAGTGGCTGAAAATAACAAGAGACATGATTAAATTAACAAAATGCAAACCACTAGCAAGCAAGGATTGAAACAAGATGGTGTTGGATGCTCCTTGAATCTTCAAGACCTTCACAATCTCCCTTGGATAGCCTTAAGAAATCTGAACAGAAGGTTTTTCAGCTCCAGGAAGTCCAACCACTTCAAATGAGGTGAAAAGCTGAATTTATAGAAATTCTGGAACATGGCACGGTCGTGCAAGGTGCTACAGTACTCTACTTTTGGTCTGGGACGTTTGTTGAAGTTTCCATTTTCAGCTAAGTCTCGAAAATTGACTCGAGGTGTCAGGCACGTTCGTGCCAAAAGTTGCACGGTCGTGCACAAGTCGTCATGGCCGGCACTACTTCCATTTTGCCCGGCACTGCCTTGCTTTGGCCCTGCACTGGCTAGATTGCACGGTCGAATAATATGTATAATTTGACGTATATCAAACATCCCCACACTTGAACTTTGCTTGACCTCAAGCAGACAATGAACCTTAATGGTGAAACAAATTTCCAAAAATCAACTTGTAAGCAACGATGAATTAAATAATCAAAAACTTAGATTTTTTTTCAAAGGTTTACCAAAATTGAAATTTTAAGCAAGAAAATAAAATCAACATTATCAACAAGAATTTATAAACAAGAGGATTCACTAACATGTTACACCCTATATTTCTCACAATGTTCACACATACTCGGTTTATTTCGGATTCATACATGTAATGTGTATGTATAGAACACTCAATTGCCAAGACAATGGATCAACAAATATGATATTTGTAATAAAAATCAACTCTAAATCAATTAGCAAAAACAAAGCACAATTTAATCAAAAGGCCTTTTATTAGGTTGTGTTTGGGTTAGAGGATGGTTGGGGATAGAAGGATTGAGATAAGGGAAATCTGTTGGCTAAGAATTTGAAAACAAAATATATACTACAAAGCCTTTCTGGCTTAAACGGATTTATTTTTTATTTTTTTTGACTTATATACATCAACAAGCAAACATTGTGTTGCTTAATTATTTGTTTCACACGAACTACTAAAAGGAAATAGAACTCCTTGCCAACTTTGAACTTGGATTTCAATAAAAGAAATGGGTTGATGGAGAAAGTGGTGATGAGGGTTTGTTCTAATGCCTTGATTAAATACAACTTTGTTCAAGCTTATGACTATGGAGATGTATGTTTTAAACAAATATTAATTTGTATGAAACATCCGGCACACTCAATCCATAAAATATGCAATGACTGCTAATGCTCAAGGTTTCAAATGCTCACAAAAAAAATGGAAGGAATGGGTAAAAATATAGGATATAACTTGTAGTTCCTCCTTTCGTCTAATCACAAATGATGATAACAAAAACTTTTATTTCACTTGTTAAGAATTCCAAATTAGGATACCCTTTTTCAAAACAAGCCTCGTTTTAATTATCAAAAACTTGTTTGCTTAACTTGTTGATTACAAAAAAAATTAATTGAACCAAAAAAATAAAAGGTTCTTTGCAAAAATGCTTATTACTCTTGGACAAACAAAGTTATATCAACAATAAACGTATACCCCGAAAGTATACCCCTCCCCACACTTGACTTGCACAATGTCCCTATTGTGCAGCAAAAAACATGCAAAAAATAAGAGTGATCATGCACGAGTGTGAAAAGGAAAAACACTTCCCTACGGGTCCTTGGAGAGACCGGCATGTAAAATCTGCATGAGCCTTGCAACGATAAGGACATGCCGTGTACCTGCACTGAAAATCATCTACAAAACAAAGCTGAAAGCAACAACTCACAACAACCAAGGGACCAAAACCAAAGCACCAGATCCATCAATCCATAAAACAGCCAACCAAAAACATTGTTTATAACCCAAAGAAAAAAATAAAATCTACAATAAACAGAGTTAATACGTACATCAAAATGTATAACTCTCAAAAATATAGATAACCACCAGACTAAGCTAGATTACGGGGGAGGGAGGACATCAGACTAATCCTCCTCATCATCATGCGGTCCTGAACCGCTCGCTTCCCCATCATGACCTCCCCTGGAACGTTTATGTGCACCACCTGAAGAATAGCCAAAGTCAAACCGTGGTGGCTCAGAAACGTCGAACTAATGAAAAGCCGCAGCCGACTGATGAGACGCAAAACGCCACTCAAAGCTCCGTCTCTGGTCGTCCTGTATCTGATGCAACAAATCATACTGCATGGCCTGCTCAGTCTGAAAATTATCTATACGCTGATTAAATCTTTGTTGCTCAGCGTGCAGCTCCTCCTGGGACACCTGCAATCCCGCAAACCTGTGCCACAAGTCCAGATTGGACGGGGGGTCCAGACCATGAGTGGGTGCAAAGTCCAAATTCTCATCATGGGGCGGGGATACCCGTAGTCAATACCCCCAAGTCCCATACCATGTGGGCCCTCCTCCTCGTGGGGCCCCTCTTCCTCATGCTCTTCCTCATCCTCCTCATTCTCCTCAGGGACTGGATCCCAGATCCGACCGTCCCGACCCTTCAAACACATCCCGACACGCGTCTGCTCAACAAGCTTCATATACCTCAATGTCCTCATGTCAAGTGGAGGCGTATCACAAACATGAGTAAAACTGGCAATGTTCTCTTCGGTCAACAATCCGTAAGAGTCGGCCAGCTGCGTGATATACGCGCCTCCACAGATGTGGCTCGACGCCTGTTTCCCTAAACTGGTGGTAAGAAAATAAGCTAAGCAATGGGCAATGTTACAATGAATGCCCCGAATCAAGCAATAGAGATAAAACAAATCTCTAGTGGGCACATTGCCCAAGCTGTCGCCTCGCTGAAGGATGGTACCAACCAGAATCCGATGAATGAGCCGATGAAGTGGGTCGCGAAGTTTTGTGGCCTTTGCTCTTCGGGGATCAAAAATCCCTTCAGCAACTTCGGCCCAAAAGGTGGCCTTCTCGACTTCGTCCTCAAAATCATGCAACCCATCAAAACCGCCGTGTCAAGCTCCCCCTCAGTGTACAAACCCATCCGAGTCGCGAACTGCGCAACTGAGATCCTCCTCCATCTTCCCCCCAATCGAAAGGTTAAGCCCGAAGTTTTTTGGTAAATGTTATGGGATGGGAAACTAAAGGAGTATGAGGCAAAGAACTCCATTAGCAATTCACGATACTGCGGACGGTTGATGTAGAATAAGCGGGACCAAGGTTCGGTGATTAATGGTTGCAGCCTCGTTTGTTGATTGAGATTCACCACCAAATCCTAACTCAGACACTTCATTTGCTCAATTTCGCGACGACGCCCCCATAAAAAATGCAGCACTGGAATACACGGGGCGTCTCGCTCGTCATTCGGATCAAATCGTAGGAAAGGGTGATCCATCTGTTCAAGAAAATTCCTAAAAATATTAGTTTCCAAGAATTAAAAGAAAAAGGACAAAAAATTCGAACGAAAAAAAAAGAAAAAAACTGGGCTGATCTGGACATATGCACGGTCGTGCAGAAACTCGCACGGCCGTGCCAACCCAAATTGAAGCTAGTACAGGTAGTGCAGGTTTGGCACAGCCAAGGCGCAAGGTCGGGCGTGTCTCACCTTCAGAATGACCAAAGCACTGGCAGTGCAAGGCCAGCACTGTCTAACAGCACGGTCGTGCGGGCTTAAGCACGGTCGTGCGGGCTTAAGCACGGTCGTGCACCTCGTGAGTTTGTTCATCGCACAGGCAGTGCAATTGAAGCACTGTCGTTGAGCACGGTCGTGCGGGGTTAGCGCACGGTCGTGCGCCTTTGATTTTGAGTTTGCACTTGCAGTGCAAGTGTCGCACTATCGGGCCTCACGGTCGTGCGGGATAGCCGCACGGTCGTGCATGGTGTAAAACCAAAATCAAAGTTGAACAAACACGAGATTTTCCATCAACAACCCAAAAATTAACAAAATTTATACAGATCCTAACAATTCTAAACCAAAATGGGGTATTTACAAGCCCTAATTTGAACAAATCTAAGAAGTTTAGGAATTTCACTGAAAAGAGAGATCAATTGAAGGATTGGAGGAGATTAATACCTTAGATTCTTGACTTGGAAGGGGAAAATCTAGAGGAATCGATGGGGAACCGTTTCTGAAAATGTGGAAGTGAATTATGGGAGAGATGGAGTCAAGTGGGGTAGTTATTGGGCAAATCTGACACAGCGCACGGTCGTGCGTACGGGCCCCACGGCCGTGCAGCTAGTCGCACGGTAGTGCGAACCTGCAGATTTTTTTTAATTGAGAACCTCTCGGGATGGCTAAGTTTACTGAGTCCTCAGCTAGACTCGAGTCCCCGAATTCAGTTGTCCTTGGGGTGGAGTACGACGACCTCCAATGCCGGCTCGACGGGTGCGGACAAGTATTTCTTCAACCGATGGCCATTTACCTTGAAAATTCTGCCATCCTCATGCTCAACCCCCACAGTTCCATATGGAAAGACTTCACGAACTGTGTACGGGCCAGACCATCAAGACTTCAGTTTTCCCGGAAACAACCTAAGACGCGAGTTATAAAGCAGAACACGATCACCCACTTGGAATTGCTTGTTGTCCTTCAAGTGGCTATCGTGTAGCGTCTTTGTACATTCCTTGTACCTCTTGGAGCTATCATAAGCATCATTCCTTAGCTCCTCAACCTCATGAATCTGCAAGAATCGGCTCTCCCCCTCACTAGTTAAATCCATGTTGATGGATTTCAGCGCCCAATAGGCTTTATGCTCGAGTTCAACGGGGAGGTGACACATTTTCCCATAAATCAATTTGAATGGTGTGGTTCCTATGGGAGTTTTGTAGGCTGTTCGGAATGCCCACAACGCGTCATTCAGCTTCACTGACCAAACCTGCGGTTTTGACCAACCGTCTTCTCCAAAATGCGCTTGATGCCCCGATTAGTGACCTCTACCTGTCCACTGGTCTGTGGATGGTATGACGTTGAAAATCTATGGTTCACTCCATAGCTTGACAACGCCTTGTCGAGTTGGGAATTGCAGAAATGAGTCCCACGGTCACTAATGAGTGCTTTGGGGGCACCAAAGCGAGAAAATAACTCTTTCAAAAATCTCATGACCACTCTAGCACCATTGGTGGGCAAGGCTTGGGCCTCTACCCACTTGGAAACGTAGTCGACTGCAACTAGAATGTATCGGTTACCGTGAGATGTTGGGAATGGCCCCATGAAATCAATACCCCAGACGTCAAAAATTTCACAGACTTGGATTCCATTCTGGGGCATCTCATCCCGTGATGAGATGTTGCTTGCCCTTTGGCAAGCATCGCAAGCTCGGACCATATCATGTGTGACACCCCGAAATTTCCAGGTCAGCTTGTTATTTATTTAAATGTTTATTTAAATGCTTTATGTACACGTGGCACTAGAATTAGATTAATTTAGTGTGACACGTGGCACGACAGTACGAACACTGACACAAGACTAGATAATTCGAGGAATTATCAACAAACAGCACACACGTGTCAAAACACACGAACGTTGGTGAACGTCAAGCACATTGTGTAGCACAACACTCGAAACTTCGCGAAACACTCACACATTGAACCTGGAAGTTCAAACGAAGCCAAACGATAGTTCGTAAATGTGAAAACGGTGACGAATAGATCAAATCCATTAAAAAGGGCTTATTGGGCTCTTCAAGGGCCCATCGCGGTACGCGACAGACGTCGCAGAGAGTTGACTCCCGAATTACTTCGCGTAGCGAGAAGAATCTTTTGGCCTAGCATCGCGGTACGCAACAGGTGTCAGACGGCAAAATCTTATAAAACCAAGACACCATCATCACAAGCCACCCTACAACTTCATTTCTCGAGTTCTGATCGGCATTATCACCCCCTACCACCATCATCAGCCTCTGAAACCTCCTTAAACCACCATTGAAGCTCAAGACTTGAAGATTTGGAGTCCCTCACCCCCAAGAAAGCTTGGAACCACCACCACCTCTCTTCTTCCTGTCGAAACCAGCAATCTCAGGAGATCCAGGAGCTGATTATTCATCATTTTGGTATTCAAAGAACTCTAGAAGGTAGCCTCACTCTCCTTGTAGCTTAAAAGCACTCACAAGCTCACATGCATGGGGTAAAACCCACGTGCAAGCACCATGGCACCACATACACGAGTTTTGCTTCTGGGTTTGTTAGTTTAGATGCATTTCTTGATGATCTATGATGATTATATGATGTTTTATGATGATCTAAGAAGATGGGTATAAGTTTTTGAACTTGAAATGATGATTTATGATGATATTGATGCATGCATGTATGATCTAATGCATGCTAGACGATTATATTGATATTGAGATGATTCTTGATAATGGATAGGTGATATTGCAAGATTAGATTGTGATTTGATGATTAAAAATGTGATTTTTGCAAACCTTTCTATTAATAGAAACTTTGTACTCATGAAATGATAATGTGAATGATATTTGATGTCATGCATGTTTATGGATTGCTATTTAGATGTTATTAGGATGATGATAAGGTTTAGAGTGTGATTTTGATAATGTTTATGGGCATTTTGACATAGTTACTATATTTAGTAACTTTATTTAATGAAATGTTGATAAATGATGAATTTGGTTATGTTTATATGTTTACATGATGCTAAGTAGCCTATTATGGTGTTTGGAGTTATGAAAATTGGTTTAGAAATGTTAAAATGGTTATTTCTATGCAAAACTACAAAGTTACTATATTTAGTAACTTTATTTTTACAAAAACCGATTTGTAAACATGTTGTGTGATTCGAGCAAGCTAGATGACTTGATATGTTATAACATGATGGATAGATGCTAAGTTAGATGGTTTCCGATGTCACATATGCTAAAAATGGAAACTTTCCATTTTAGGAAACTTTTGTGTGCAAACATGTTATAAATGATTTATATGAATCCGTATGATGATGTAATATGTGTTAACATGATCACATAGGACAAATGAGCATGCTAGTACTTTAAAACTGTTATGCTTTGTGAACTTTCCGAAAATGGAAACTTACTATAAATAGTAAGTTGACTTGCGCGTTTTGCACACGACGAGCACTTACACATTTGCTACACGATTCACAACCGTCACACGGTTCACCAACGAGTCGTTGACTTGACACGGTCAACTTTGGTCAACTCTAGTCAAACACGGTCAAACACGGTCAATGTGGACCAACACAGTCAAACACGGTCAATGTGGACCAACACGAGCAAACACGGTCATTGTGGACCGACACAGACAAACATGAACAACCAAGTGTTGTTTGCACTAACACAAACACTAGCACGGTCACTTACACAAACTCACGATCAGTATACGATATAGGTTACCGGTGACCGACACGTCGTACGAGCAGGAGCTTACGCAAATTTCACTTCTTGATCACTAAGGTGAGTTTACGGCCCCTTTTTACTCTTTTTCAAACGCTTTTAAATAGGGGGAGAATACTAGTTGCATCGAGTCAACATTATTGCTATTACAAACATTTTATTGTGTATGCTGGTTTATTGGACAAACATTAAGTGTTGAACTCGTATTAAGCCCTCACAAAGTCTTACCGTTAATGTACGAACAACGTGGTAGATTTGGATGGATCCATTAGGGAATGACTAACCCCACGGGGCACTATGTTGACTGGATGTCATAACCCGTGCAAACTCTGACCTAACTTGCTATGTATACGAGACATAGCGGAGGCAAGGACAAACAAGTCTAGTTCGGTAGTGACGCACTGACACTTTGGGCCTAGGGCTCGGTACTAACATTTGATAAACAGCATGACACACTTTCTTACTATATGTATATCAAAACCTGTGAACTCACCAACCATTGTGTTGACACTTTTTCTAACTTGTATTCTCAGGTAACTAGCGTGGCTAACAGGAGGACAGGAATGCACAAATTAAGGGACGAGCATTAGGGACTTACATGCATTATGTCGTTTTGAAAACATTTTACTTTCATTTTGTTAAACAATGTTGTGTTAAACTATATACTTTTCCGCTGCAAATTGTCAAACATTTGATTTCCGCTGCAATATGTTATGAATCACTTTTCCGCTGCAAACTGTTTTATTAAGTGTATGTGTCAAACGTTGGATTTGTAAACGCATATAGAGTTGTTCTATATGACCTTGAGCTGTGATTCTGGACACGTCACGCCCACGTGGACTGACACCACGAGTGGGAATTTGGGGGTGTGACAGACTGGTATCAGAGCCTTGGTTATAGAGAACTAGGTTTGCATGTAGTAAACTTAGACTATAGCCATTGCTCAACTTTAGACACTACACATAGAACTTGCACATTGATGATGTTATTACTTATGTTAAACTGTTACTTACTAACTTGAGACTTACAGGATGGCCGACAACAACAACGCTAATGGGAACGCAGCTAGACTCCCGACCACAGACGACATGGTGGCAGAGAGCAGACTACGAGTCCATGACATAGTGGCACAGGTAGATCCCAAGATGGATAGGCGGGCTCGACATGCGCCACGAGCTCGACATACAGCACGAGCTCGACATTGGGGATGGCTACCCACGATGATACAGGAGTGGATTATCGGGGAGAGGGTACCTCCATACCGTTTCCCTGGCGATACCACTCCAGGTCATCGACTACCACCGCTCGGAGTGCCGTTGGAGCAGGCCTTTGCAGCACATGTGGCTTGCACACGACGGGAGATCTGGAGGCACGGGGAACTATCGGACGAGGTTCGCGTTCTTCGATAGAAGAGCGACCGCCTGGAAAGGCATAACGAGAGATTAGAAGAACAGGTGGAGGCCCTACGTCTCCAGGTATCCCAGCTGATGAGTCAGCATGGGCAGATGGTGGACATCAAGCAGGAGCATGACGGACGTATCACGGAGAATCGAGTCGCCACTGAGGAGACTCAAGCGATGGTTCAGGCCAGCGACGCCATGCTGAACGCATGGGTTGCACAGTTCAATGAGGAACCACCACAGGATGATGGTCCTCAATTCGAGGCTGATGACCTCGAAGAGGAGGATTTTGATGAGGATCCCAATGAGGATCCTGAGGAGGAGGATGATGACGGAGACGCTGCTAGTGACATTTCACATGTCTCCATGGACTCGGATTAGTGGACTACTTTATGTTGTATTTTTTTATTTTGGCCTAGACGAGCGGGATGTGCTCGAAGAACTTGTGATGTTATTCCCTTTTGAAATTATTGTACTACAATTCTGGTATTAATGAGAATTATGCTTTATTATTATCTATTGTATCATTATGACTGTTGCTAACACAACTTCTGACATTACATCTGACTTGACTTCTAACATGACATTTGCTAACACTCTAACTCATGCTAACTAACATTCTAACCTTTCCATATAGCAACATGTCTGGAAGAGGATCCAATGCTCTCAAACTCAAACGCAAGGCCGAAAGGGCGAGAATTGACATGATGGTCGAACTTAAGTTCAACAAAGTGCTCGCGGAGTACGAGGCGAACCGGCATGCCAGCGAGACTAGTGGCACTAACAATGGTATTAACTCCTGCCTAACGTGACTAACATAGTATAGGCAACGCAGACACTAACACGTTACATTGAACTCCAATGCACAGGATCTCATGGGGGCATAGCAAAGGGTTGCTCGTTCAAAGCTTTCCTGAGCTGCCACCCACATAAGTTCCAAGGTACCGAGGGAGCAGTGGGACTGCTTCGCTAGATCGAGAAGCTGGAGTCAGTTTTCTCTATGTCTGAGTGCTCGGAGGAAAACCGAGTGAAATATGCTACGGGAACTCTGGAGGGACCGGCCCTCACATGGTGGAACACCCATGTCCAGACTCTCGGACTGGAAACTGCCAACTCTATTCCCTGGGAGAATTTCACGAGGATGCTTCATGAGGAGTATTGCCCTCGTGACGAAATCCGAAAACTGGAAGAGGAATTTTGGGTACACAAGATGGTGGGATCGGAAATCGAGAAGTACTGTACTCGATTTCACGAACTGTGCAAGCTATGCCCGGCAATGGTAACGCCAGAGTATAAAAAGATCGAGCAGTTCATAAGTGGACTGCCGGAACAGATTCAAAGCACAATAACTGCTTCCGACCACACTACCATCCAACCACTGATCAGACTGGCTTATAAACTGACTGATCAGGCTTAGCTCAGGGCAAGCTACCAAAACGAGGCGAGCATGTGAAGCCTCAAGAAAGCCAGAAAAGGAAGTGGGAACCCAATCAGCACCAATCTCATCAACCTCAACAACAACAACGATCTGCACCTGCCAGAGCTTTCATTGCCACCCAACCCGATGACAAGGGGAAGGGTGTGTATCAGGGAAAATACCCACTGTGTAACCGATGCTCTTATCACCACTTCGGGCAATGCGAACGATACCGTTGCCTGAAGTGCGGCCGACATGGCCACATGGCCAAAGATTGCAGATCAAAGTTTCCTATCAACAACAACAACCCCAACCACAACCAGAACCACAACAACAACAATCAAAACACTCCCAGAGGGTGTTATGAATGTGGCAAGCCGGGCCACATGAGGAGGGATTGCCCTCAGCTGAAGAAGGTCGGAGGAGGAGCGGCCAAGGGTCGAGCTTTTGTGATTGGCTCGGGGGAAGCCAAGGATGACCCGAACATCGTGACCGGTACGTTTCTTTTAAATAATGTCTACGCTAGCATATTATTTGATACCGGTGCCGATAGGAGCTTTATATCTAGTGAGTTTAGTAAATTACTAGACATTACCCCGACACCACTAGACTATAAATATACTGTAGAATTAGCCGACGGCAAGCTGATTGGAACACAGCACATCTTTCGAGGATGCGTCATGGTGTTGACGGATCACGAGCTCGAAATCGACTTAATGCCGGTAACTCTCGGGAGCTTCGACGTAGTCGTTGGGATGGACTGGTTATCCGCTAACCAAGCAGAGATCATATGCAACAAAAAGATCGTACGAGTGACGTTGCAGAACGGGGAACGGATCTCGATTCAGGGAGAACGACGGGGAGTACCTCTGAACATTATGTCCTGCATGAAGGCAAACAAGTACCTCCAAAAGGGATACACTGCAATACTAGCCCTCATCACGGAACAACCGAAGAAAGAAAGGAAGATTGAGGACATTGCAGTAGTAAACGATTTTCCCGAAGTGTTTCCCGAGGATCTACCTGGACTTCCTCCGAAACGACAAATCGAATTCCAGATAGACCTCACACCAGGAGCAGCACCGATTGCTAAAGCTCCATACCGACTAGCACCGACTGAGATGCAAGAACTGTCTAACCAGTTGTAGGAACTATTAGACAAAGGATTTATTAGACCGAGCTTCTCACCTTGGGGAGCGCCGGTCTTGTTCGTAAAGAAGAAAGACGGATAATTCCGAATGTGTATCGACTACAGAGTGCTGAACAAGGTGACGATCAAGAATCGATACCCATTGCCACGAATAGGCGATCTGTTTGACCAGTTGCAAGGGTCAAGCTACTATTCAAAGATCGATTTAAGATCAGGTTACCATCAATTGAGGATACAGGAAAACGATATTCCTAAGACTGCCTTCAGAACCCGATACGGACACTACGAATTCTTGGTTATGCCCTTTGGACTGACCAACGCACCAGCTGTATTCATGGATCTCATGAATAGAGTGTGCAAACCTTACCTTGACAAATTCGTGATAGTATTCATTGACGACATCCTGATCTACTCAAAGAATCAGGAGGAACATGCTAAACATCTAAGGCTAGTCTTTGAATTATTGAAGGAAGAACAACTGTACACGAAGTTTTCAAAGTGCGACTTTTGGATTCGCGAAGTCCAATTTCTTGGACACGTGGTTAATGAGCAAGGGATACACGTAGACCCAGCCAAGATTGAAGCCATCAAGAACTGGGAAGCACCCAAAACTCCGACTGAGGTGCGACAATTCCTAGGTCTGGCCGGGTACTACCGGAGATTCATTGAAGGATTTTCAAAGATTGCTTAATCACTGACATCCCTGACCTATAAAGACAAGAAGTTTGACTGGGGAGACAAACAGGAAACTGCTTTCAATTTGTTGAAGCAGAAACTATGTACTGCACCTATCCTATCCTTACCGGAAGGATGCGATGATTTCGTGGTGTATTGTGACGCCTCAAAACAAGGACTTGGTTGCGTGCTTATGCAACGCGAGAAGGTGATAGCATACGCTTCACGACAACTGAAGGTGCATGAGAAAAACTACACGACTCATGACCTTGAGTTGGGAGCCGTAGTATTTGCCTTAAAGATCTGGCGACACTACTTGTATGGCACAAAATGCACTATCTTTACCGATCATAAAAGCCTACAACACATCTTCGACCAGAAGGAGCTAAATATGAGGCAACGAAGATGGGTCGAACACATCGGCGATTATGATTGCGCCATCAAGTACCATCCCGGTAAAACAAATGTAGTGGCCGACGCGTTGAGCCGGAAGGAAACAACAAAACGCGTGCGTGCCCAACAACTCACGATTCATTCTGAATTGCCAAATCAGATACGAATCGCACAACAAGAAGCCCTAAAAGCTGAAAATCTCACTCTTGAAGCCATGCATAGCATGGATAAGCAAATGAAGATAAAAGACGACAGAGCTTACTATCTGATGGATCGAATTTGGATTCCACGCTACGGGGGATTGAGAGAAGTAGTGATGGACGAAGCACACAAGAGCCGGTGTTCCATACACCCGGGCTCTGACAAAATGTATCATGACTTGAAGACTACCTACTGGTGGCCGAACATGAAAGCCGAAATAGCAACTTACGTGAGTAAGTGTCTAACGTGCTCAAAGGTCAAAGTGGAGTACCAGAAGCCATCAGGGTTACTTCAGCAACCAGAATTACCAATGTGGAAATGGGAGCAGATTTCCATGGACTTCATAACTAAACTGCCTAGGACGGCAAGTGGTTGCGATACCATCTGGGTTATCGTAGACCGACTGACAAAGTCCGCACGTTTCCTACCCATCAAGGAGACTGACAAGTTGGACAAGCTCACTCGTATCTATATAAAGGAAGTGGTCACTCGACATGGAGTGCCAATCTCGATAATCTCAGATCGCGACAGTCGCTTTACGTCGCATTTCTGGAAGTCTTTGCATAAGGCTTTGGGCATGAGATTGGACATGAGTATCGCTTACCACCCGCAGACGGATGGACAAAGTGAGCGAACCACACAGACACTAGAGGACATGCTCCAGGCATGTGTTATTGACTTTGGGAGTAGCTGGGAAACTCATCTACCATTAGTTGAGTTTTCATATAATAACAGCTACCACACTAGCATCCAAGCTGCACCATTCGAGGCACTTTACGGACGTAAGTGTCGATCACCTATTTGCTGGGCGGAAGTTGGAGACAGCCAACTGACCGGTCCAGAACTGGTGCACGAAACGACTGAAAAGATCGTGCAAATACGCAAATGGATGGCAGCAGCTTGGGACAGACAGAAAAGCTATGCTGATAAACGACGCAAACTGTTGGAGTTCCAAGTAGGGGACAGAGTGTTACTCAAGGTCTCGCCCTGGAAAGGAGTCATTCAGTTTGGCAAACGAGGAAAGTTGAACCCTCGTTACATTGGACCTTTCGAGATCACCAAACGAATAGGCCCTGTGGCCTAAGAACTAAACCTGCCAGATGAACTGAGCTGCGTGCACAATGTATTTCATATCTCGAATCTCAAGAAGTGTTTGTCTGATGAAACACTTGTTATTCCTCTTGAGGAGATACAAATCGACGAACAATTGAACTTCGTTGAGGAACCGGTGGAGATTATGGACCGGGAAACCAAGAAGCTCAAACTCAGCAAGATTCCGATTGAGAAAGTGCGATGGAATTCACGACGAGGACCGGAATTCACGTGGAAACGTGAGGACCAGATGAAACAAAAGTACCCACACCTGTTCGCGAAACAGACCAACACTGGCAACACAAGTTGAATTTCGGGACGAAATTCTTTCTAACAAGGGGAGGATGTGACACCCCGTAATTTCCAGGTCAGCTTGTTATTTATTTAAATGTTTATTTAAATGCTTTATGTACACGTGGCACTAGAATTAGATTAATTTAGTGTGACACGTGGCACGACAGTACGAACACTGACACAAGACTAGATAATTCGAGGAATTATCAACAAACAGCACACACGTGTCAAAACACACGAACGTTGGTGAACGTCAAGTACATTGTGTAGCACAACACTCGAAACTTCGCGAAACACTCACACATTGAACCTGGAAGTTCAAACGAAGCCAAACGATAGTTCGTAAACGTGAAAACGGTGACGAATGGATCAAATCCATTAAAAAGGGCTTATTGGGCTCTTCAGGGGCCCATCCGGTACGCGATGGCCCAACAGGAGACCTATCGCGGTACGCGACAGACGTCGCGGAGAGTTGACTCCCGAATTACTTCGTGTAGTGCGAAGAATCTTTTGGCCTAGCATCGCGGTACGCGACAGGTGTCAGACGGCAAAATCTTATAAAACCAAGACACCATCATCACAAGCCACCCTACAACTTCATTTGTCGAGTTTTGATCGGCATTATCACCCCCTACCACCATCATCAGCCTCTGAAACCTCCTTAAACCACCATTGAAGCTCAAGTTTGAAGCTTGGAAGCTCAAGACTTGAAGATTTGGAGTCCCTCACCCCCAAGAAAGCTTGGAACCACCACCACCTCTCTTCTTCCTGTCGAAACCAGCAATCTCAGGAGATCCAGGAGCTGATTATTCATCATTTTGGTATTCAAAGAACTCTAGAAGGTAGCCTCACTCTCCTTGTAGCTTAAAAGCACTCACAAGCTCACATGCATGGGGTAAAACCCACATGCAAGCACCATGGCACCACATACACGAGTTTTGCTTCTGGGTTTGTTAGTTTAGATGCATTTCTTGAAGATCTATGATGATTATATGATGTTTTATGATGATCTAAGAAGATGGGTATAAGCTTTTGAACTTGAAATGATGATTTATGATGATATTGATGCATGCATGTATGATCTAATGCATGCTAGACGATTATATTGATATTGAGATGATTCTTGATAATGGATAGGTGATATTGCAAGATTAGATTGTGATTTGATGATTAAAAATGTGATTTTTGCAAACCTTTCTATTAATAGAAACTTTGTACTCATGAAATGATAATGTGAATGATATTTGATGTCATGCACGTTTATGGATTGCTATTTAGATGTTATTAGGATGATGATAAGGTTTAGAGTGTGATTTTGATAATGTTTATGGGCATTTTGACATAGTTACTATATTTAGTAACTTTATTTAATGAAATTATGATAAATGATGAATTTGGTTATGTTGATATGTTTACATGATGCTAAGTAGCCTATTATGGTGTTTGGAGATATGAAAATTGGTTTAGAAATGTTAAAATGGTTATTTCTATGCAAAACTACAAAGTTACTATATTTAGTAACTTTATTTTTACAAAAACCGATTTGTAAACATGTTGTGTGATTCGAGCAAGCTAGATGACTTGATATGTTATAACATGATGGATAGATGCTAAGTTAGATGGTTTCCGATGTCACATATGCTAAAAATGGAAACTTTCCATTTTAGGAAACTTTTGTGTGCAAACATGTTATAAATGATTTATATGAATCCGTATGATGATGTAATATGTGTTAACATGATCACATAGGACAAATGAGCATGCTAGTACTTTAAAACTGTTATGCTTTGTGAACTTTCCGAAAATGGAAACTTACTATAAATAGTAAGTTGACTTGCGCGTTTTGCACACGACGAGCACTTACACATTTGCTACACGATTCACAACCGTCACACGGTTCACCAACGAGTCGTTGACTTGACACGGTCAACTTTGGTCAACTCTAGTCAAACACGGTCAAACACGGTCAATGTGGACCAACACAGTCAAACACGGTCAATGTGGACCAACACGAGCAAACACGGTCATTGTGGACCGACACAGACAAACATGAACAACCAAGTGTTGTTTGCACTAACACAAACACTAGCACGGTCACTTACACAAACTCACGATCAGTATACGATATAGGTTACCGGTGACCGACACGTCGTACGAGCAGGAGCTTACGCAAATTTCACTTCTTGATCACTAAGGTGAGTTTACGGCCCCTTTTTACTCTTTTTCAAACGCTTTTAAATAGGGGGAGAATACTAGTTGCATCGAGTCAACATTATTGCTATTACAAACATTTTATTGTGTATGCTGGTTTATTGGACAAACATTAAGTGTTGAACTCGTATTAAGCCCTCACAAAGTCTTACCGTTAATGTACGAACAACGTGGTAGATTTGGATTGATCCATTAGGGAATGACTAACCCCACGGGGCACTATGTTGACTGGATGTCATAACCCGTGCAAACTCTGACCTAACTTGCTATGTATACGAGACATAGCGGAGGCAAGGACAAACAAGTCTAGTTCGGTAGTGACGCACTGACACTTTGGGCCTAGGGCTCGGTACTAACATTTGATAAACAGCATGACACACTTTCTTACTATATGTATATCAAAACCTGTGAACTCACCAACCATTGTGTTGACACTTTTTCTAACTTGTATTCTCAGGTAACTAGCGTGGCTAACAGGAGGACAGGAATGCACAAATTAAGGGACGAGCATTAGGGACTTACATGCATTATGTCGTTTTGAAAACATTTTACTTTCATTTTGTTAAACAATGTTGTGTTAAACTATATACTTTTCCGCTGCAAATTGTCAAACATTTGATTTCCGCTGCAATATGTTATGAATCACTTTTCCGCTGCAAACTGTTTTATTAAGTGTATGTGTCAAACGTTGGATTTGTAAACGCATATAGAGTTGTTCTATATGACCTTGAGCTGTGATTCTGGACACGTCACGCCCACGTGGACTGACACCACAAGTGGGAATTTGGGGGTGTGACATCATGAGCGTCTCTGAAGATGGTGGGCCAATAGAATCCGGCGTCAAAAACCTTCTTCATAGTAAGAGTCGCTCCATGATGACCACCAGTCGGTCCCTCATGACAATGCCTCAAAATCTTGTGCGCTTCACCTCCATACACGCACCTATGCACAATCTGATCAGCTCCAATACTAAACAAGTAAGGATCTTCTCACATGTAATACTTGACATCAGAAAAGAACTTCTTCTTCTGTTGATGTGTCAAGCCTTCAAAACAATCCCACACGTGAGATAATTCACGAAATCAGCAAACCAAGGACAATCCTCATCTTGCGTCTGTATGTGCATAAGAAACTCGTGGGGGGAAATTGTCATTTATGTGAGACCCCACAAGTTCTGATGAAGCTGAGAACTCAAGACGGGAGAGGTGATCTGCTGCAACACTCTCAGCTCCCTTTTTATCACGGATTTCAATGTCGAATTCTTGCAACAACAAGTAACGGTTTAGCATCTTGCTTGCTAAACAAGTAACGGAGGGATGCATGATCCGTAAACACAATGGTCTTTGAAAGAACAAGATAGGAACGGAATTTATCGAACGCAAAGACCACAGCTAGAAGCTCCTTTTCAGTGGTGGTGTAGTGCTCCTGGGCATCATTCAGAGTTTTGCTTGCATAGTAAATTGGGTGGAATTGCTTGTCCTTCCTTTGACCCAAGACTGCCCCAACCGCAAAATCGCTTGCGTCACACATAACCTCAAACGGGAGTGCCCAATCAGGGGTGATCATGATAGGAGCATTAATCAACTTCTCCTTCAACGACCTGAATGCATGAAGACATTCATCAGAAAACACGAACGGGGCATCTTTCTCAAGAAACTGAGTCATGGGGCGAGCTATCTTTGAGAAATCCTTGATGAAACGCCTATAGAACCCCGCGTGCCCTAAGAAACTCCTAATAGATTTCACAGAAGTGGGTGGCGGAAGCTTGACAACGGTCTCAATCTTGGCTCGGTCGACCTCAAGACCGTCACATGAAATCTTATGCCCTAAAACAATGCCCTCCTTCACCATGAAGTGGCATTTCTCCCAATTCAACACCAAGTTAGCTTCTTCACACCTAGCTAACATCTTCCTCAGATTTTCCAAGCAATGATCAAAGGAACTCCCAAAAACAGAAAAGTCATCCATAAATACCTCCATGGAGCCCTCAATCATATCATGAAAAATAGCCACCATACAACGCTGAAATGTGACCGGAGCATTGCACAGTCCAAAGGGCATTCGTTGATACGCAAATGTGCCATAGGGACATGTGAATGCCGTCTTCTCCTGATCCTCAGGAGCGATTGGGATTTGAAAGTACCCAGAAAAACCATCCAAAAAGCAATAGAATGTCTTTCCTGACAATCTCTCCAACATCTAATCAATAAAAGGCAAGGGGAAATGGTCTTTTCTGGTGGCATCGTTTAGTTTACGGTAGTCGATGCAAACTCTCCATCCGGTAACCGTACGAGTAGGGATCAACTCATTCTTCTCATTGGTGATCACTATCATCCCACCCTTCTTCGTGACAACCTGCACCGGACTCACCCAAGGGGAATCAGAGATAGGATAAATCAAACCTGCATCAAGTAACTTGATAACCTCCTTCTTCACAACGTCTTGCATATTGGGATTGAGACGTCTCTAATGCTGAACTACAGGCTTAAAATCC
This sequence comes from Mikania micrantha, assembly GCA_009363875.1. Classification (NCBI taxonomy): domain Eukaryota; kingdom Viridiplantae; phylum Streptophyta; class Magnoliopsida; order Asterales; family Asteraceae; genus Mikania; species Mikania micrantha. The sequence goes on from CM018684.1 coordinate 3,119,150, forward strand.
TCCTCCATCAAGATCTTATGGGTACAAAAAGATGGATTGATGCCCTTGATCTCCATGATCTTCCATGCAATCGCCTTCTTGTGCATCTTCAGAACTTCAAGCAATTTAAACTTCTCTGCACTCGTCAACGCAGACGAGATAATAACGGGCAACCGAGACTCACCATCTAGGAACGCATACTCCAAATGACCGGGAAGCTCCTTAAGCTCAACAAATGGTGGGTCTTCAACAGAAGGTAATGCCTTAGGTTCATCCTTGCGATCCATGACTTCAAACAGTTCATCCCGAGGGGAAGGATCATGACTCAGCAATGCCACCATCTCCTCATCAAATCGACCCTCAGTAACTGGGTCTACATCCTCCCCTCCTAACAATTGGGTGTCAAACACCTCCACAACACACCCTATCTGTGATGGATCACTCATACATGAATCAACAACATCAATGAAGTAGAGTGAATCGTCCTAACTATGTGGATGCCTCATTGACCTTCCAATATCAAAGGTCACCTCCTCATCATAAACTCTAAGTGTCAGTTTGCCCGAGCAAACATCAATGAGGGCTCTAGCAGTGGCTAGGAATGGACGACCAAGAATGAGAGGCACATTCTTATCGTTATCCATATCGAGGATCACAAAGTCCACAGGAAACACAAATCGATCAATCTTAACCAACAAATTATCAACTATACCTCTCAGATATTTGACTGACCGATCGGCAAGCTGGATGCTCATTCGGGTTGGCTTAAGTTCCTCAACACCAAGTTTCTCAAACACAGCATAGGGCATTAGATTGATGCTAGCCCCCAAGTCAGCCAATGCATTACTGACTGATAAACTTCCAATCAAGCATGGGATAGTGAAACTCCCAGGATCATTCATCTTCTGAGGAAGTTTGTTTTGAAGGATTGCAGAACACTCCTCAGTCAACGTAACATGAGATAACTCCTCCAACTTCTTCTTGTTGGTGAGGATGTCCTTCAAAAACTTGGCATACTTAGGCATCTGAGCAAGTGCCTCAACAAATGGCAGATTGATGTGCAACTGCATGAACAACTCCAGAAATTTACCATAGTGTTCCTCAAATTTCTGCTTCTTCAACCTGCTGGGGTATGGGATAAGAGGAGTGTAGTCCTTGACTGGTTCCTTTGCTTGTGCTGTACTTGCTGGGCCTGGCCTGGAATGCACCTTAGCAGGAATCTCAGTCGCAACCTCCTCAATCACCGGCGGAAGAGAAGAAGAAGGGGAAGCCGGTGGAGGAGGTGCAGTGGTGGATTTACCACTCCTCAATGTGATGGCCTTAACATGAGCATTAGGATTCGGCTCAGTGTTACTCGGGACACCACCTTGTTGCCTTTCGGATAGCAACTTAGCAATTTGTCCTACCTGATTCTCTATGGCTTGCTTTGATGCCTTTTGGTTCCTCAACTCCATCTCATGCTTATGGAAGCGGTCTTCCATATACTGATTCTGTTTCTGAGCCAACTGGCTTTGGCTCTCGGAGTTAGATAGCAACCGTGCAACCATGTCCTCCAAATTGGATCGCTTTTCAGGAGCGGGTTGTGACCCACTGCTAGAACCTTGATTTTGGAACTGGTTCTGTGGAGGACGAATCTGGGAGGACTGACCATGAGACTGATTTTGGAATGGGGGACGCGGATTGAATCCGGGTGGTTGCTGGTTTGTGTTACCAGGCTTCCAACTGAAATTTGGGTGATTCCTCCACCCCGGATTATAAGTGTTACTGTAGGGATTATTTTAAGACTGATTTTGGTTGCCCATGTAGTCAACCTGCTCGTGAACGGATCTATCCCTAATCGAACACTCCCCACTATGGTGTGGTCCCCCACATATCTCACAACAAGATTGGACTTTGTTCATAGACATCTGCTCGATTTTGTTGGAGAGTGCCTCTAACTGTGCAGTCAAAACAGTATAGGAATCAACCTGATGGACACCCTGCTTGGGTGCCTTGGTTCTCAGGGCCTGCTGAGAATAACTCTTCCTAGCTGCTTTCTCGAGCAATTCAAACGCCTCTCGTGGTCGCTTCGCTCCAAAATCTCCACCCGCATAACTGTCAAGCCACTGTCGTCCGCTCACATCAAGACCATTGTTGAATGTCTCGCACTGCCTCCATAGCTCTACACCGTGATGTGGGACCTTTCTCATCAGATCCTTGAACCGCTCCCACGCCTCGTAGAACGTCTCACCATCATCCTGCTGGAACGAAAGAATCTGAGCTCTCAGCTTCGCAGTTTTCTTGGGAGGAAAGCATTTCTCAAAGATTTTTCAGACATCTGATTCCAAGTGGTAATACAGCCCGAGGGAAGGGAAATCAGCCATGCATTGGCTCGGTCACATAGAGTGAATGGGAATAACCGAAGCCAAATGGCATCATCAGACGCGCCATTGATCATGAAAGTGGCACAAATCTCCAGAAATCCCGCGATATGGAGATTAGGATCCTCATGATCCTTCCCATCAAACCGAACAGCATTCTGAACCATTTGGATGATACTTGACTTGATCTCGAAATTGTTAGCCTCAACAGTCGGTCGGGTGATGCTTGGCTCCAATCCTCCAAGTGATGGTTTCGCGAAGTCAGAAATCGTCCGGTCATCATCTTGGTCAGCCATGGTCGTGTCTCCCGTGCCATAGATATTGTCGGTCTCTCCGTCTCCTTCGATGGTATTTGCTACAACGCAGGACCACTCCCGCAACCTTTGCCAAAAATACCGCTCCGGTTCCGATCTAGGCTCGACAATGTCCAGCTCGGGGGTTGAGGACATACACACTTAATGCATAAACGAGTTACCGAATCAAACCTGTTAAAAATAAAAATAAAAATAAAATAAAATAAAAATTTGAAAAATAAACTAAAATAATTAATAAAAACTAAGAGTCAAAAATCGAACTAGTGAAATAAAATAAAATAAAAATATTTTTACACTAAAAATAAGCTAAATCACCAACTCTGATTTTTCTTGAAATCAACGTGTCCCTGGCAACGGCGCCAAAAACTTGATGTGCGTGAAAATATATATTTTTAATTATGGATTTTTCACACAGATTTTAGTTTTAAAAATGGTTTTTACTAGAAACTAAATCACACACAATAGGCAAGTGTACATATCGTATAATAATATAGCTTATGGTAAGAACCGGATATCAATCCGTGGACACGATATCTCCCAATACTAGACCTCGGTCAATGTTTAGCAAAAACATGAAAATGTCAGGTTTTGTGAATTTTTAAAATAATATTTAAAAGAAGGATTTTTAAATAATCTAAAGTCTAAGAAAATTGCCTAGATCATGAATCCACTTAGTCTAGTGATGTGATTATTATGAATTGGTAAACTAAATGTTGACTAGATTCCGGTCAAAGATATCTAATCATATAATCTTTTGGAAAATTAAAATGATAAACACATTCTAATCACCTAGGATTATTCTATGAAGCCTAATGTGACAGTTGTATACGAGAATTACGTCATAAATGATGTGAGCACATTTGATCGTTCTAGAAATCCACGTTGATTTAATAATCTCAATTGTTACAGATTGATAGTAAACGAGAAATGATGAACGTGGGCGAAAACCGTGCTCAAAACAGAGTCCTGGATTGCCCGAAATTGAAAAACGAAGAAAAATTTCTAAGTATTGGTCGAATGGGCTCGTCGCGGTACGCGGAGGCGGGCTTGAGGGTCCTCCGCGGTACGCGATGCTTGGAAAATATCTAAGATTCTCCCGAAAAGCTTCGCGGTACGCGAAGCCCAAATTGGCCTCCCGCCGCGGTACGCGACGGGTGAGGCGGTGGAGAAATCTGATCCTTTTATCAGATTTTCATGCAGAATACGAAATTCTTATCAACTCGAATACGAAAATTCGATCAAACTACCCTCAAATCATCCTTTTCAAGTCATCAGATCGTGTGGATCATCTCAGAGATCATCTATACAAGTCCTGATCGTTGTTTTATCCGTCAGATTAGGTAATGATCCGTTTAAACTGTCTGGTTTGATTTTGATTGATTAGATCTTGATTTTGAACGTAATGACATAGTTAGGATTGTTGATTATTGCCTAGATGATGGCTAGGATTGATTATAAACAAAGAACACGAAGTTTTAACGGTTAAATCCTTGTCTTGATCCGTTGTAATGCCCGGTTTGCATGAAACCATACCCATGATTATAATGGTTTAATCCATTTGATTATAACAATGTAGGTGATTAGTTGGGTTAATCCTTGAAATGCAAGGTTAAATCCAAGTGTTTTAAACTAATCACAACCATTAACATACTCATTGGAACGATTATCTGAGGTTTATTATAACAGTCAGATTAGTATGTTAAACATGGTTATTACACCTATTCTGATGCTACATTGTGATATTTCATGATAATTGGGTAATCAATAACAAGGATTGATCATTCCTAAGCCATTAAATTATCTAGAAACTGTTACAGTATCATAATCAACAACATTAACTATTTGGTTAATCTGGGATTATTCTGATTAATCAAGAATGTCATCAACCTTGTATTAGGAATCTAATGCAATGTAGGTTCCTACATTATCATACATTGTATGATATAATACTAAAGTTAGCAATTAAATACTTAATATCGGTTTGATGACTTTCAAGACAATGTCTTTGACATTGAACGTTCAGAAAGTTCTAATCAGTAAAGTAGAACATAAATAATTCATTAAAAATAACTAAATGCAGAATCACCCTTTATTATCAGTTGGGAGATATTCTGCTACCTATATATCTTCAGGTGAGTTTCGTACAACCCCTTTTCTTTTTAATATTTTATAAACATCGGGGTAACTCTGTAAACTGTTGTCTGAACATATGATATGCATCAATGATATCTGTGTGATTTCATGTGATTTTGTGGGATTTCATGGGATTTTGCCTGTAGAACTGAACTCTATCATGGAACTAAAAGTCCTCATTCTTGAACTGTATCTAGTGAACCCACGTGTGGCCGAAGAGAAAACATTGATAGTACTATTGGTTGACACCCCATTCGCTGGGAGGATTGCATCTCCCCTTGTGTGAATGTTTGTTATCTGTTTCCTGAAATTCTTAATGGTATGATAGACATTAAGACAATGAGGCACTAAGATATGTACCGACGGGTAATATCTTGAGAACACAACTAAACGTCCGAAAGGAACTAGATACGGGTCCCATGGTTATCCAGAACTGAACTTTTGAGAACATGCTTATCATATCATATTGTTTTAAATTGAACTGTCGAACTCACCAGCTTTGTGCTGACGTTACAAACTCAAACATTTTGCAGGGAAACAGTAATAGCCGGTGAGGATGCACTTTTGGGATATTTGCACTTGAATAATTATAAGTTGTAATTAAATAGACATAGCTATAATGTAATTGTGATCGCGACATCCTTGTAATGTATTTGCTTTAAGTTAATCTGTGTGCTTGTGATATCGGTTCAAGTAAGTCACCCCTCACCTCTGAGACATCACCACTATGCTTCCGCAACCGGTTCAGTGACATCAGACTCGAGGTGACGAGGGGGGGTGTGACACCTAATGTCAAGGTCTATGTCAAGACTTAATTAAGAATTAGTCTTCCGTCAAGAATCTTAATTCTACGACTTAAGGAAAACTAATATGACTTATACACACTAATCACCCTAAGTTGCATAAATTCAACAAGGTCACAATTTCTTCCAATCTATGAACACAATCATGCAAATGAGGTCATTTGGCCATAATTTCCTAATTCACATGTTAATCATATTCAACAAATTATAATATCACCATGGTTTTTCCAAACTTTAGTGAAAGAAACTATACTTATGCAAGTTTTATAACATTCAAGAAACCAATTATCATTCCTAATCTCATGGCATAATCTTAAAAACAAGTTGTAAGATTATAAACAAATGTTTGATCATGGTTTTCCAACATAGTATGACTAAACATTCATCATTCTTGAACACTAATCAACCTACACAAATTTACAACATCATTGGAATACAGTCATAACTTCATCTTGAATCTTGACATAAACCCATTTGACCATTCATAAAATCATCATCACATCAACAAAAGTTTCACCATAATCTAGACAATGAAGTGTTTAGCCCATAAGGCTTACAAGAACAATAACAAAGTGGCTGAAAATAACAAGAGACATGATTAAATTAACAAAATGCAAACCACTAGCAAGCAAGGATTGAAACAAGATGGTGTTGGATGCTCCTTGAATCTTCAAGACCTTCACAATCTTCCTTGGATAGCCTTAAGAAATCTGAACAGAAGGTTTTTCAGCTCCAGGAAGTCCAACCACTTCAAATGAGGTGAAAAGCTGAATTTATAGATATTCTGGAACTTGGCACGGTCGTGCACCATAGGTGCACGGTCGTGCAAGGTGCTACAGTACTCTACTTTTGGTCTGGGACGGTTGTCGAAGTTTCCATTTTCAGCTAAGTCCCGAAAATTGACACGAGGTGTCAGGCACGGTCGTCCCAAAAGTTGCACAGTCGTGCACAAGTCGTCATGGCCGGCACTACCTCCATTTTTCCCGGCACTGCCTTGCTTTGGCCCGGCACTGGCTAGATTGCACGGTCGTGCTTGGCTTATGCACGGTCGTGCATAGGCCAGCACTACCATGCATGGCCTAGCACTACCTGGTTGCACGGTCATGCAAGAAGGTGCACGGTCGTGCATAGGCCAGCACTACCATGCATAGCCTAACACTACCTGGTTGCACGGTCGTGCAAAGTTGTGCACGGTCGTGCATGGGTCGGCACTGCCAGTGCAAGATTTGGCATGACAGTGCACATCTGGGGATTTGCTCAAAAAATGCTAAAATTCCAAACAAAGCTTGATTTTCTTCCGAGCAAGGCCGTTTATCCTACAAATTCACAAAAACAATAATTAGGACTATTTGCGAATGAATTTGCATGTTGTTAACGTTAAAACCGGGGGAATTTGAGTCGAATAATATGTATAATTTGACGTATATCATAGATGCTAACCCTTAGAGTTATCAGGTTCCTTAGGCTGCTAACAGCCACATATTTACACTAAATGCGGCACCAAAACTGGCTAGTAACAGCCTTTGTTAGCCCCTTTTTACAAGTCTTAAACAAAATCATTTTCTTGACTAATTTATCCATTTTGTAGCTACTAACCATTGCAGTTATCAGGTTCCTTAGGCTGTTAACAACCACATTTTTACACTAAATGCGTAATTTGGTCGTGCATGAAGTTCATAAATATGACTACATGTTTTATGTGGAAAAAACATCATAAAAAGTCACAAAAGAAGGAAATCATTGCATCACCCCATCCAAATTTTGGGGATTGTGACAGGTGTTACACCAGGTTTTCGTTCTGACCCCGGGTTCTTTTAAATTCCCCTTTTGTGAAAGAAATTCAAAGAACCAGACACATACATCGTTTAATGAAAAAGCAACTACAACTTACAACATTGAGTATACAATAAACATGCAAATCAGCAACACTACTTTTATATGCAGACTTGCCTATGCACTCTTAGAAAAATAAATAGCGAAGTAAATTGTAGAAGATATGTAAATGCACAACCTACAGCCCACTTTTGAATTGAAAAAGCCTTTCAGTTTGAATTGAAAATTTCAGATCAAAATCCATATAGCAGATATACCTACGTGAAGGGAAAAATGAACATCAAATGAAACAAACATATTATATAACCTTGCAATTGCACAAATTAAATATCCAGCATTTTCATTAAGTGGCTACTAAACATGAAAAATCAATTCAAAAACAACACCAAAAGCACAAACACAACAGCCCCTTCATGAATAATCAAGGATAGCTTAATACCATTCATCGCCCCATTTGCGGTGCACGCATATAATGTATATATGTGTGGACCCTTAAGGGGAAAAGTAAAAGTGCATTAATTTTAACGTTATTTTAATTATTTTGTGAAAATAACGTTAAAATCATTGGGGTGATCAACTTCAAACGATAACTTTGAGCCGGGGACTCTTTCGGAGCAGCACCTCTATCCCAATTGGGATAGGGGTAAGGTTTGTATCTATCCTTCCCCCCAGACCCTACTGAAAAGTGGGAATATACTGGGTAAGGTTGTTGGTTGTTGTTGTTGGTAGCTTAATACCATTCACATACATCGATAGAATAATTATGAAAACAAGTGACTAACAGAAAATCAAAGAGAAGAGATCTTAGGCATCTAGCAGACCAAAAGGCCTGCAAACACTTTGATACATTGTTCACTAATTTTGCAAATGATCCTAGAAATGTTCCCTTAAGACTTGACAGTGATGGTTTCAATCCTTTTATAGCTATGAGTCTCTCATGTAGTATGTGGCATGTTGTGCTCATACCTTACAATATGCCTCTTTGGAAATCACTCGTCGATTTCGCATTTATGTTGACATTGATGATACCTGTAAGAGATTCGCTAGGAAGGGATATTGATGTATATTTGCGTCCAATTATAGATGAGTTGAAACTTCTATGGAATGAGGGTGTTGAAACATATGATTGTGAATCACAGCAGATATTCAACATGTGTGCCGCATTGCTTTGGACAAACAATGATTTTCCTGCATATGGTTACCTATCTGGATGGTGCACGAATGGATATAAGGAATGTCCTAGATGCAATGAAGATGCGAGCAGTATACATAATATGTTGGTCATAGGTGATTTCTGTCACTTGATAACCCTTGGAGGAAAGTACGAAATTTTAATGGATACAAAGAGACAGGGCTTGCACCTAAGTATGTTAACGGAGATGATTTCTCATGTCAGTTGGAACATCTCACTATACAACAACATGAAAAACATAAGTGCCATGGAGGAAAAAAAGAAAACGAAAACGAAGTGATTTTAATTGGTCAACGAAAAACATTATTTTTTGAAGTTCTATATTGGCCTAAGTTGTTAATTCGTCACAAAAGTGATGTGATGTATGTGGAAAAGAATGTGTGTGAGAACCTGTTGGAACCTTGTTAAACATAGAAGGAAAAACGAAAGACACTAACAAAGCTCGTCTAGATTTGCAAGATATGAAACGTAAGGAACTTCACTTTGTGATGAAGAATGATCGTTGGGTTAAACCACATGCTTCATATGTTCTAATAGGAGAGGATAGAAGAGAACAATTTTGTACCTTACTCAAGTCTGTGTGTTTTCCATATGGGTATGCATGAAATTTAGCTAAAATGTGATTGTTGACCAAGGGAAGGTATATGGGCTAAAATCACATAATTGTCACGTTTTAATGCAACACATTATACCTATTGCAATTCGTCTTTTTCAACAAAACAAATTCGTGATGTGATAGTCGATTTGTCTCGGTTCTTCAAGAAAGTTACTGAGGTCACATTACATGTGAGTGAGTTAAAAGCCTTGCAAGAAGAGATAGTTAAAGTTGTACAAGCTTGAAAGAATATTTCCTCCATCATTTTTCATAGTTATGGTGCACTTGTGTGTGCCTCTTCCTCAAGAGGCAATTTTAGGGAGACCAGTGCAATCAAGGTGGATGTAACTGATCGAAAGATACATTGGTCATTTAAAGATCTATGTTAGAAACAAATCTTAACCCGACGGCTCGATACTAGAAGGTTATGTTGTTGAAGAAGCTATAACATATTGTTCCCACTACTTACGAGGTGTTGAATATCAAAGTTTGAGAGATGTGGCAGGAATGATGACAAAACCTCTAATGATGTTCGTAACTTCACACTAGATGTTTTTAGATCTAATGATAGACGAATAGGGGCGAAAGAATATTATAATTTGTCTATTGATCTTATGAAGAAAGCAACAAAGTTTATCTTCAACGATTTTCAAGAGGTTCCGTCATTCCTAAAGTAAGTTTTTATTTATATTTATATTTTTATTTTTATTTTGTGAATTAGTACAAAATATCACATGCTCACAACTTTAAAGTTTATCTACACGTAGCAGAGAATACTTACAATTTCCAAAAAGGCAACATCCTGGCTCCTCATATTTTACCAAGCTGCACAGTCAGGATTTCATGATTGGTTTACAAAACGGGTGAAAATCATACTCTAGTAATTTGCTTACTTTACTTTGCGATTTGTAATGCACTATAATAAATTACTATGTTAATATTGAGAATAGGCTCGATAAATGTATAAGCTAAATCCATCTCAAATTAATGGGGAGTTGTACATATTATCTTCTCTTCCGAATAATCGTGTTTCATCACTTCATTATTTGATTAAATCTTAGGATGTTTAACATATATATATATATATAGGATGTGGCTCATATAATAACCCTTACTAATTGAAAGAACTCATAAACCCTTTTGAACCAATAATAGTTGGACACATCACTGGATTTTTTAATCATCAGGAAGGGTATTAATGTCATTTTGTTAACATGTCATTTCCATCACTTTTTCACATCTAATCTACGATTATGACTTCTTTATTTATATCTTTTTACCTTTATTTAATTTAACAAACATTAGCTAACTACATCATTTATTAAGCCTCATTTCCTTGTTTTGAAAATCAGAGTTTCCAAAAATGGGAGGTGGTGATCACAATATGTCTGATGTTCTCGAAGATCAAGTTGATGATGTAGTTGCAGGGCAGGATTTTGGTCCTAGTGGTGTTCATGATCGCGACGACAATGACCTTGATGAGAACGACTATGGTGAAGGCGATTTACAGATCGATCGTTCGGATCCACTTGCTGATGATACCTTCAATATTCTTGTGGGAAACTCACCTTTGTGTTACATTGGTTGTGATAGAAGTGGTAAATGATGTACCTTTAATTTTTAGAAAACCCTAGCTTCTTTAACTTCAAACCATTTCATAAATTCTTTATTATATTTGATTTTTACAATGTTCATCCGATTATGTTTATTTGATCAGTATTTTTTGTTTGTTTTTTTCTTTTTGTTCGTTTATTTTTTTTTGTAGTAGACGTAACAATAATTTACATCATTACCTTTTTTATTAGTCTATTCGACCTTTTTTTTGTAATAAATGTAATCACTGTTTATCTCATTACGTTGGTGTAATGAGTGTAAAATTCCTACTCTATTTACTTTTGATGTCATTTTTAGTTAAAAATGTTGACTAATGAATTTGTCATTACTTTTTTTTATCAGTTTATTCGACCGTTTTTTTGTAATAAATGTGATCAGTGATTTTCTCATTATCTTGGTGTAATGAGTGTAAACTTCCTATTCTATTTACCTTTTGATGTCATTTTTAGTTAAAAATGCTGACTAATGAATTTTGTTTAATGTTTTTTTAGGTTCTCACTCTTTTTTAGTTTACCAAACTCCGAATGGAACTAGGTTTTGGTGCCCTGATGTTACTTCTGATCAAAAACCTATGGTTGGTAAGATTTATAATTCGTGGGACGAGGTTTATAAAATGTACAAAAGTTATGCTGAGTTGTCTGGTTTTGGTATTCGTATTAGCGGATGTAAGAAATGGAAGGGTCAAATTACACATAGGTTACTGGCTTGTAACAAAGCATGTAAGCCTAGGAACAAGAAGTATGACACTTTGGATCCCGGTTCATTGGGCTGTTCTCGTGGTCGTTCTTTTAAGGTAACAGATTGCAAATCACTTATTAGGTTGAAGGCAATAAAAGGTGAGCCCAAGTATCTGCTTTACGAATTTGTAGAAAATCATAACCATGAGTTGATTTCGTCTGATAATATGGATCTGACTCGGAAAGGAAGACATCTGAATTTTGAAAATATCCAATTTGTTCACAAGATGAGTTTGAAGAAAGTTGGGCCAACTGTTGCGCATCGTTTGCAAACTTCTTTGAAAGGTGGGCATCATAACATGAGGGGAACCCGATCAGCTTTCAAGAACGTTAGTCGTGACATCAGGATGTTCATTGGGGATCGTGACATTCAGTTAGTTGTGCAAAAGTTGGAAGAGCGTGCTAAGAATCTTCCAAATTTTTCATATGAATTTTTTCATGTTGGCCATGAATTAAAGGCAATTTTCTGGGCTGATGATGTTTCTAAGGTCAATTATCAGATGTTTGGTGATGTTATAGGATTTGATGCTACGTATTCAACAAACAAGTATGCTATTTTTTATTTAAATTTTTTTGTTGTGAATTCAACTTCCGAGTACATTTTAAGTGAACAATCATGACTAACTATTGTGTATTTTTTCAGATACAACATGATTTTCGTGCCTTTCACTGGTGTGGATCACCATAAAAGATGCGTGACATTCGGTGCTGGTTTGATTGACAGTGAAACGATAGAATCCTACCAGTGGTTACTCTCCGCTTTCCTTAAAATTCATGTGAGAGAACCACTTCTAGTTCTAACTGACCAGGACCCAGCTATGAGAATTGCAGTACCTCTTGTTTTTAAGAAAGCGTTACATCATCTATGCGCGTGGCATATAATGAAGAAGCTTCCCTCCAAGGTAAAACCTTTTTATTTTTTGCATGTAATGTTCAGTTACACCATCCATGAGGGTACACTTCATTGAATGCGAATGGGTCTGTACTGATTTACAAAGGGTTAATTTTTATTACCTTCATTTTACCGTTTTTATGTTTTGCATGTAAGTTTTAGTTACACCAGGGGGTACATTGATGATAAAGATTCACCTGCTTGGGGATGTTTAATATTGTTTTCCTTTTTTTTTGTAGATATCTAGTGATTTGCTTGCTAACTCTACATTAAGATCTTGTATTCACAAATTGGTTTGAAATATATATATTTCGCCATCAACCTTTGAAGAAAGATGGATTAATCTGATGGTTCAATTTAATCTGGGTGACCATGTTTAATTAAGTGAAATGTTTGCAATAAGGGATCTTTGGGTACCTGTATATTTCCGTGATACCCGATGTCTTGTTTGATGAAAACTACATCTCGTTGTGAGAGTTCCAACGCACTATTTAAGGTCAACTCAACTGCGGCAAACACTCTGTTGCAGTTTATGATGTGTTTTGACACAGCTATTGACAATCAACGTTATAATCAAAGAATTTTGGAATTCCAAACATCAAATTCTAGACCTGATTTGCGCTGTGGCTTAGACATTGAGGCTCATGCATCTGAAATCTACACACATTATGTTTTTAAGGATGTTCAAAAAGAGATTTTTAAAGGGATGATGAATTGTTTTATTTCCAATGTTGATGTCGTTGATCAGTCAAAGGTTTTCACAATTTCTCATATGGATCACAACATGGAATTTGTCAATGAATTCAAGGTAATATTGGTACCTCTTGTGTTTACATTAGTTTTTCATACTTATCCTGCTAACTCATGGCCGTTTAATGTAACCTGTCATAGGTTTCAGCACACATGCATGATAATTCTGTTGAGTGTACTTGCATTGGATTATATAGGAACGGTTGCTTATGTCGACATATTTTCTGTGTGCTTCATGTAATGAAGATAAAGGAGATTCCGGATCGCTATGTTGTAAAACGTTGGAGACGACAGATTCTACCTTGTCGTGTTTATAGCATATCTAACAGGTTGGCTGCTGATGATAGCAAAGAGTCGATTTTGAAGAATCAAGCAATGAATTGTGTTAGTGATTGTGTTGATAAACTTACTGGTAGTTTTGAATCTTTGTCTGCTTTTGTTGACAAGATGAAGGACATTAAGAAATATGTTTTCGATGAGAATCCTGGAGTATCTAATCCTAGGAAACGAACTGTGGCAATTGAGGAGTTGTTGGGGAGCGTTGATGACACCACTGTTATGTTCACACCACCTCAGGGTATTCGGAATAAGGGTTGTGGTACCAATCGTAGGTTAGTTGGGCAGGGAGAGAGGGCCATAGAAAAGAGCAAGAAGAACCCGAGATTGTGTCGCAGTTGTAACTAACTTACCTTTCATGATTCTCGTAACTGCAAACTCAGAAGTGATAACAGTTCATCTGGTTAGCAAATGGTGTTTTGTCTATGGCATTTTGTGTTTAAAGCAGGTGTTGTTGTTCTGACCTGATTAGGCATATTTTGAAACCACTTTTTTGTGTCTTGAACTGTATGTGGTTTATGTAAACACCTATGATGTATTTAAGCTTTGACGGAATGGAAGTTATCTATTTTGTTTAATATTTTTGGTTGACTCTTTTAATACAAGGGAAAGATAGTAACAGAACAATGCATAGTATGATTACACGAATTCAACGTATAAACCTCATGCAGTGTAATAATAAAACTTATTGCAACAATGCAAAATAGGGAAACATCGATTAACACATCAGTATGATTAACATGTAATAGGGGTAATTTAACTAATACGTGAATGTAAATGTATATATTAACACATAAACGATGTATTTATCATATTACAGCGAAGTAATATGATGCAATTAACACGTGTTATTGTAGTTTAATGTAATTAACTTAAGATTTCAATGTATCGACCTCCTTTAGTGTAGTAATCTTGCTTATTACAACAATGTAAGCCAGGGATACATTAATGTAAGAGAACATCGATTAACACATCAGTATAATTAACATGTAATAGGGGTAATTTAATTAATAGGTGAATGTAAATTTATATATTAACACATAAACGAAGTATTTATCATATTACAGCAAAGTAATATGATGCAATTAACACGTGTTATTGTAGTTTAATGTAATTAACTTAAGATTTCAATGTATCAACCTCCTTTAGTGTAGTAACCCTGCTTATTACAATAATGTAAGTCAGGGATACATTAATGTAAAAGAACACCGATGTTACTTCTGAAAGGGGGTAATTTAATGAATACGTTAAGTTAATTAAAAAAGAGTGAATAACAAAATGTCCTATTAGAAACACCGATGTTACACAAATGTAACTTATGAATGTATCAAGACATGCACACAAAATGAACTAAAGCAATTAGTTAAATTACCCCTATTAGAAACATGGATCATACAGTTTTTTCAAAATAACAAAATGTCCACACAACAAAATCATTATCCGGTTGGGTACTACATCAGTTTAATACGAAGTATATTCCATGCACTTTAAACCTGCTTCCTTTAAAATTCTCTCCTTCTAGACATTAACATTAGATAGCAGTATTCTAGATGCGTATTTCTTTGTTAGTGCAATGATTTGGTTTTTCTGCTTCGCTTTATCCTTCTTGAAACCACATTCAAACGTTTTTTTGTAGCTTCCCATAAACAGCTCCATGTGCCTCATTAAAAACACACCACAATATGTGATATTATCTTCAGTGCCCCACTCCAACTTCAGATTTTTGATTTTCTCCAGAGCTAAACGTCCAGCTTTTGGATGATTCCAATTTTGCAAGTAGGAGACAACCAAATGTTTCTAATAACAAAGATAAAAAAATGACATTAATTATATATTTATGCATTTCTAGATTTTATAATGCATACAATTGTCAACTGATTACTTACCACTTTGTAAGGAATACTTTTAAGGGAGTAGTCTTCATCGTCTTTTATGGTGACAACAATTTCACCCTGCTGCATGTTGTCCAACAGATATATTGCAGGGTTTTTCAACTCGAACATTACTGCGTAAAAATGCTTTCTTTCAAGGATTGGGAAGAAGACCAAATCATATGGCTTTACGTCTTGTACTTCCTTTATTCCACCAACTGCATGTAGCATCATTTTGTTTAACGTAACAAGGCGCAGGTCATCATTTACGTCATCTTTATTGAACATCCAGTCCATATTTTAACAAAAAATTTACATACAAAAAATTAATATAATAATTTTTAAAAATAATGTTTACTGTTATGAATTATGTGTGGATTTCTTACAAAAGTTCGATGTCCACAAAAAAGTCGATGAGGTGATTCTGGGCTTCGTAATTTTTCTTCATCATTTAAGACGGTGGCCCAACAGTCAATGATGTCTCCATACACTTCTCTCCCAGGCTCCAAAGATCTTAAAAAATAAATTTCAGTCTTCACTCCATTTACTGTGTCAAAAACAGTATCCCTGTATATATATATTTCATATAAGGTGTATCAACTTTAAATTAATATAAAATCATGTTAAAATGTTTGGGAGACTTTAGGAAAAAGCAGGTATATCTTACACTAGAAGAAGGACAAAGCAGGTATGCCTTACACTAAAATGTAAAAAAACTTACCAGACGATCTTTTGTGTATCCTTGGTTTCTTTATCTCCACCAAATATGAGATTCTATACAGCCTTTTCTTCTCTCGTGTATCGATTTTTTATCACCACCTCTCGTTGAAAAAATGGTGATTTACAATCTCTTGAAACAAATTTCAATCGCTTTGTCTTTCTTGTAGCATCACATTCATTGAGATTCCCATCATCTACAAACATATTCCACACATTGTCAGCATAAACCTGACTTTTGTAATCTTATAAATGTACTTGTGTGTCATAGACTTACCAGAAGTTTTTGCTTCTTCTTCAACTCTCACATTCTTCATCTTTTTGTCGCATTTTTTATCTAAAACACAACCATGCAAATCAGGGAAACATCGATTAACACAACAGTATAATTAACATCTAATAGGGGTAATTTAATTAATGAGATGTTATAGACTTCAATATTATTACACAACAATATAATTAACAATGTATCAACCGCCTGTAGTGTAATAATATTGCCTATTACAACAATGTAAGTTAGGGATACATTAGTGTAAAAATCTTGTAGCATGACATTTATCGATATTCCCATCATCTACACATATATTCCACACATTGTCAACATAAACCTAACTTTTGTAATCTTATAAATATACTTGTGTGTCATAGACTTTACCAGAAGTTTGTGCTTCTTCTTCAGCCCTCACATTCTTCATCTTTTTGTCGCATTTTTTATCTAAAACATGACCATACAAATAATGTTAAAGTCATATACAGAGGTGGTTGTATGCGTATAAATCTTTTATGTAAATGCAAATTACATTGGTGTAATGAATCAAACCTTTCCTGTTGAATAACTTTCTTCCCAGTCAGGAGTAGTTGCACACCTTCTTGAGTCATGCCAAGACTGAAACTTGGTTGGGATGCATTAACGCGTTCAGATTTCCCCTCGTGTCTCAGTTCAGGAATCGGACTGCTCCCTATATCTATGACTCCATCTATCTGTTGACTTGGTTGGGATGCATTGACACATTGACCTGTTTACACACATATTTTACAGTTTATTTTCATAAAAGATGTTGTTCAAATTATACACTACGCAAACAAAATAACCTGATATTGTAACTGGTGATTTTGGAGTATCTACTTCTACGAATTCTTGTGTCATTCCCAGACTAAAAGATGGTGCATCCACTTTCTTACCCTTTAATGCGTTTGCAGCTAACAATAATTAAAGGAATGTTACGTGATGTAATTGCATTTACTCACATCAATGTAATGTTATACGAAACTTTTATCTAATTAAAAATATTATTATATTAACGTACACTAAACAAACAAAATTTACCCGATAATGGAACCGGTGATTTTGGAGTGTCAATTTCTACGACTTTTTGTGCGATCCCGTGACTAAAAGATGGTGCCTCCTGTTTCTTATCCTTTAATGTAGGTCCAGCTAACATTGATTCAAGGAATATTATGTCATGTAATTGTAATTACGACATGCAGTAATAGACAATCAATAATAGTCATGCAGTATCAACTTATACAGCTATATAATGTTACACTTATGTTAATATAATGTTACACATTCATTAATAGACCAAAAAACCTATATAAAATGGCATTATAAATAAACCAATCCTTCTTGATACCTTGGAAAATTGGCACTGGTTCCACAACTTCTTGAGTCATACCAAGACTGAAACTTGATTGGGATAGATTTAGTATTGTACTGCCTTGCAGTTGAACATTCTGATATCCCCCTCTATGCTTTTCTTTAGGAAGCGGACTGCTATGCACATCTATCACTTCCTTTTTCTCATTTAATACACCTGTTGACAAGATCTTTTTACAGGTTCCATCTCATGAAAGTTATTATTTAGTAAAATACTAAACCAACTTTTTATTATACCTGTTGAATTTGGAGACTCTATTCCCAGTTTATTAACCCTTGCTAGATCCATCGCTTCTTCTTTTAATTTAATTATTGCTGCTTTTGTTAGCTTTTGGGCGAATGAATTGAAATATTAACATCCTCAAGCGGTGCATGTTTTTTTTCAGTCTGCTGAATAGGCCCACATGTTTAACCTGTAAATTAGATTACAACGTACGAAGACATCAATGAAATTTTAATCAGTGTAATTAAGTAAAACATCAATGTAACATAACAATACATCAATGAATGCAATTACATCAATGAATGCAATTACATCAATGTAATTCAATTTGAGAGTAAGTTACTATAATGTAATTAAGTAAATCATCAATGTAACATAACAATTTTTTGTTACAATAATGTAAGTTATAATGACACAATTACAGTGATTACATAACTGTAATCCAACCAGATAGTACCTATAATTTGTTACAATAATATAACCTAAAAATACATCAATGTATGCAATTACATTAATGTAATACCAGGTTAAAATCAATGTAGGTCATTATATTAATTCAATCCCAGTTTAAAATCAATGTAGGTCATTACATCAACGTAATTCAATTTGAGAGTAAGTTACTATAATGTAATTAAGTAAATCATCAATGTAACATAACAATTTTTTGTTACAATAATGTAAGTTACAATGACACAATTACAGTGATTACATAACTGTAATTTAACAGATAGTACCTATAATTTGTTACAATAATATAACCTAAAAATACATCAATGTATGCAATTACATTAAGGTAATACCAGGTTAAAATCAATGTAGGTCATTATATTAATTTAATCCCAGTTTAAAATCAATGTAGGTCATTATATTAATTTGCTTGTATGTTTCGTAGTATGTTTTGGGTTTAGATATCTTTGGCGCTGGGGTACCTTTCTTGCGTCTCCAGGTTCATGAATAGGTGGGACTAGATGGGCCTGTTTCTTTTCTTCTGCCCAGATTATTTGCGTCTGCCATTGGGTTGCTATCACAGGTCTGCGAATCCCCCAGGGGGTATACATGATCTGCTTTAGTATGGTGGTAGGTATCGGTGGCATCCTATGTTTTTTGGATCAGTGGCTAGGCTATTTGTACCAGGGCCTACTGCTGCGGCATCCTATGTTTTTTGGATGGGTTTATTTTGTTTTATTAATGCGTAGTTGCTCCTTTTGTTTGGTGTTCGTTGTGCGAAAGGCTTATTTTGGTTATGGCCTCCAATATTTATGGTTTTCTTGGAATTAACGACTGGCATACTCGTGCTATTGTCTGTCTGGTAGTGTCCCTTTCTTGTATTCATGCAGCTTGTACATGGCCTGCTGCTGCCCCTACCTGCTTGCTATGTCCTGTTCCTGGTCAGCTGCACCGCCTGCCTGCCCGGGTGCTTGGCTGGGCTGCTCCTGTTACAGGGCTCATATATCTTGTGAAATGGGGCTCCTATATCCTTCGTTGGGTTGTTGGCTTCGTTTGGTCTTCGACAAATTTTTTATGCCCCTAGCTGCTTTCTGTTAAGACGGGCCAGGAGAGGCCCCATAGTGGCCATTATAGGAAACTTGGTTGGGCTTCATTCTCTTGGTGTTTGAATCAAAAACTTGGGTGTAATTGGTTGTTTTGTTGGGCTATTTATTGTTCTTTTTGTAAAACATAAATGTAATTTACAGATACATAAGTGTTGCAATTACATTAATGTAATCCAAGGTGAGTAATTGTTTGTTACATCAATATAAGTTACAAATATATAATTGTTAGGAATAACAAAACTGTAATCCAACCAGATAGTACATAATTACATTAATGTAATACAAACACATTTATTGACAGTGAAAGCATTACCAGGCTTTAACTTTAATTCTTCCAATCCTTGGTTTTGATCTTCCAAGCCCATCTTATCTGTAAACAATTCATGGTTCCCTATAACTTATAATATACCAATTTCATAGAAACAATTTAAAATGTAAACAAGAGTAAAGTTTTTTAATCTGATTTGAACAACAAAAAGTGTTACCTTCATGTTCTGCTTCCAAAACTTCATCATTGCCTCCCAACCCATGATTCTTATCTTTCAACCGTATCTCATCTACGAAAACTAATGAAACATATACATATCACTAAACAACATGATAAACAATTAACACTATATTACCTTCAGGTGTTTCTTCTTCATCGGTTTCACTGTCAATAAACCGTTGTCTACGTGCATTAACTTCTACACAAAGATCAAATATTCGTTCATCGATTGTATCCTTTTTCCCAGATCTTGAATTACCTACACCCAAAACTGAATTATTGTTGATGCCATGCTCTGTTGAATCATTTGCTTTTTGGATGTCTACTTTTTCCTTGAAAATATTCTCAAACATGGCAGCCAATGCTTGAATCTGTTCATTATCTTGATTGTTTTTAAGCAATCCTTCAAATTTAATGTGCAGCAACTTCTTGTTATCAGACGTCATTTCCAACATTTGCGATACATCTGATATTTGTGCCTGTAAAACCAAAAACAATCAAGATCTGTTATGTAAACAAAATAATTAAGTCTTTATGATACAACAATTAATCTAACCAGCAAATCCATTTTCTTTAACTCTTCTTCATTGTTTAACTTGCTAGTTTCACCGTCAACTGATGAAAAACGTATAAACTTTCCACGCCCAAAGCCACCGCTAGCAATTTCAAGTGTCTGTCTTTGATGAAGTCTATCTAATGTCCAAAATTCAATTGCTGGTATCGAATGATCGACACTCATATCTTCACACGAAAAGCTGGCTACATACAACAACTACAAAATGCAACTCATATTGTTAATAAATCTGAGAATTAACATACACATATATTGCATATACGACTTATATAATATCTAAAAGAGTCAATTTTTATAATACCGTTAGTATTGTCAAAGCTCCTTTGAAAGGAGTGTTACTAAATGGTTTCCATCCATTTTTACAATTTCTGATGCTATCCAGAACATATGCAAACCAGTTAATTTGAGAAATATCTGTATGATCATTAAAATAATCTAGTATTTCTAGCTTGCACTTGCCATGGGCATGACACTCTACCATGGTTGATATAAACAATAACAAGAAATCCAGCTGGAAGTAAAATGACTCATCACTTGTATCCGCAGCCATCCTATATGATATCTCCCTTGGTGATACATATTCACTTTTGTACAAATCTCTCCACTGTTGTATCCTTGGAGAAAGCTTTTTACGCGGGGTAAATGTTTTTAAGTCGGCACCTGTTTTAGGTATCCCTAGCAGCCAATCGATTGTGTCTACATTTATCCTTACAACCCCGCCTTTCAGAGATATTTCCATCTTCACTGCATCAAACTTGTCTATGACAAAATGACCTAGTTTCTGTGGTATCCCATCCACTTGTAAAGATAACAGCTTTCCAAATCCTAATTTTGCAATTAAATCCTTTTGTTTTGTTGACAATGTTTTAACAACCTTTGTTAGCTGAGTGGGTGAGCACCGGTTTTTTATTGGATACCAAAGCTCCGTGTTACTTGAATTTTCCCCCCTTTCGCGTTTAGAATCTTTTTTCTTCGGCTTAACACCACCTTCTTCATGTTTTATTTTCTTCCTTTTCAGGTTCCCCTTCTCCTTGCGAGTAATATTCTCTTCTTCTTCTCCTATATTTAAACATCAAAATACATATAATTGATGATATACCTCTAAATTACATTAATGTAATTTTTTATTACAACATATCAACAGGTAGTTACTGATGATCAGTATTTTTATACAAGGAATCAACCATCTTTCTTAATCTTTCCCCTATAATGTATTTTCTTTCTATTGTAACGTAACAACAGTTTACATGGTAACAAAGTAAAATAAATTACTAATAATAATAAATTACATTCACTTGTCATCTCAAAAGTGTCATCACAATCAAGTATAATTGGACTTTTTGATGTGTTCTTAAATCGAGATAGTGATTTTATGGCCAAACGTTCGCTGGACCTTCCTGTCAATAGATGCATACATATTTTTCACATATTTGTTAACTAAAAATCGATATTTTTGTTAACGTTTCTTACTTGAAGTATGTCGCCCTCCAGCAGTTCTCATTTGGTGGAAACTTTAACTTTAGATCCTGTATAACAATTAAAATTTTGAATTAACTGTTGGGATATATAATTCTTTTATCAGTACATATCAATTAAGGATGTAGCCAGGTTTCCATTACATGCTTTCCCTATATGCTAAACAATATTTTTAAGCTCAATTAAGTTGAATTTAAACATATACGAACTACAATTTCAATATGCATACAATCACTGAGCCATCCGATTCGTAAAGAAACCTCTACCCGAGCGCCAAATGTTACTGTTTAAACACAATGCTACCAACAAACACACTAATTTTAATATAATTTAAACCTCGATTAAGTTGAATTTCAACAGATAGAAACTACAATTTCAATACGCATACAATCACCGAGCCATCCGATTCGTAAAGAAAACTCTATCCGAGCCCCCAAATGTTACCGTTTAAACACAAAGCTACCAAAAAAAACACTAAGGTTGGTAAGCTTGGTAAACCTAAGACATCGATTTTTAACATATACAAACTACTACATGATATACCTACTGTTAAATTTTCAAAAAACACGAAGGTCATAAGCTTGGTAAACCTAAGACGATTGTATACATCAGTATCTTCGACCGATCATAGATTAGAATCGTTGATTGTATACATTAGGTTTTTCACCGATCAATTTGCATGTGTTGTTACCTTGAATTGAAGATTGATAGAACAGAATGAAACGTCTTGCAAGGAACGGTTCTTGACCAAAAATCTTCAATTAGGCCTTCGATTTTGCAGTGTTCATCTGGTGATTATAATTTTAAAGTGAAAATTTTGAATCTTCTGTAAATTTCTTTGAAGATATTGAAGCCTCTTCCTTTTTGTCTTCGATGTGATATGTCAGAAAGATGAAAGAAAGCAAAAGGCATATCTACCCTTTTGTAATCATCAGTCCCCATTTATCATAATTAAATAATCTAAATTAATGTGATTCCTTAGATCAGCATCTAATGACAATGGTATCCACCTAGGATTGAGTTATTGGGTTATCTCAATTAGTATGGGTTATCATTCAATTCATTCCCTATATATATATATATATATATATATATATATATATATACACATGTCTGTATGTATCTATATGAATATATATATATATATATATATATAGGGTAAGGAGTGAATAATAACCCACCTTAATTGCGGTAACCCATTAACCCTGGCAAAAAACGCTCAAATCGCAAAATTTTTTTTTTCATGGTTTTTTTTATGCAAAAATAGGGGGGGCTCCTTTTTTAACCGTTCGCTAATTCACAAGCGTTAAAAAGTTAAACGAAATGTAAGTTTGCGTTACACTGCGAACATTTATTTAAGTGTCGCAGTGTAACGCAAACTTACATTTCGTTTAACTTTTTAACGCTTGTGAATTAGCGAACGGTTAAAAAAGGAGCCCCCCCTATTTTTGCATAAAAAAAACCATAAAAAATTTTTTTTTGCGATTTGAGCGTTTTTTGCCAGGGTTAATGGGTTACCGCAATTAATGAGGGTTATTATATGATCCCTTTCCTATATATATATATATATATATATGTACGTACGTATTCATAAAAAAATCTTGTTTAAATCATATTATGATGTATTTTATAACATCACTTTGAACCAAATTCTATTAAAAATTATTTTAATCCAATTGTTACACATATGTCTATTTGTACCTAATATGTCTTTAAGCATTTTATTATTACGAAGGTTGTATTATTTTAAATCAGTTTTTTATATACATTGAAGTGTGTATCTATATATATGTGTGTGTATGTATGTATGTATGTATGTATGTATGTATGTATGTATGTATGTATGTATGTATGTATGTATGTATAATGTTCAAGAAATATCTCATAACTTTCATGACTTGACACTATTACAAATTTGAGATTGCACGAAAAACCTAAAGTTTACAAAGTTCAATACCATCGATCTCCTATTAACAAAACACAATTACTTAGATTTGAATGTGATAGTTAATACCTCTTGGCATAATATTTACAGTTGTATTTATTACCTTAATATGTTGCCTCTTTGGATATGTATTGCTACCATGAAAACTTGTATCACGTTTTTGTAGATCTACTTGCTTTATTTTTCTCCGATATATGCATAAAATCAAAACTTTCGAACAATTGAGCAATGAGTTGTTCACATGCTTATGGGTCCAATCGTCACGGGACTTCTACTTGCCCTCTCAACATCGTCATAGCCTCCCACGATACCAAAATGTTTTTTTGAATTCTTGTTTGCGCTCTCTAAAATCTCTTTGACACTGGTCATGGATTTTGTATATTAATGCCTTCATATCAATATGTGTTTCTTAAACTTTAGAGATCAATATATTCTTGCAAAAGAAAGTAATTATAAATCATATAATATTTATGAAATTAAAATACAAATATAAGATTACATTATATAATAATAAAAAGTGTCGGTAATATGGCCCTTTTAAACTGCTCAAAATATATTATACATCGTCATATCATTCTATTCCAACATACCATTGCCGACTAATGTTGATTACCATAGCATTGTTTTGCTTAATTAATCTCTTGCACATCATGTTGAACCATTTACGTTGAAAAAGTACAATCAAATAACTATTTGTATACTTCAACTCTAAAATATCCTCTAATTTACCAAAAAATTTGGGTACCATATGTTCACTTATTGTAACCACACTATTGTTTAATGTGTTGTAAATGACTGAGTTAGGATGATGTACCACCAATCTAAAATCGTTGGTTATGCAAGCATTGTTTTATATGTGTTTAATGGACCATGTGGCAATGTCCTAACTTTATTTGTATATGATAACGAAGATGATGATAAAGATGTATTTGATTCATGTTTGAACCAAAAGGAAAATTTTGTTTTCATATTCCATATAGTAAATTTAGCTTCAAATTTACTAAATGAAGCATAAAAAGTTTAAATTAGTTTATCATCATATTTAAATGAAGATAACAATAAGCAAAAAAAATAATAATAATAAGATTTTAGTATTTAATTTCATCAAAAAACTTTAGAACAACCACTTTAATAATTTTTAACTAAAAATTTTGAGAAAAGAGGACAAAAACCTTTACGGTCCGGTAATAATTTCATTACAGTTGTGTCAAATTTCAAATAAACAAAAGTGAATATTATACAATATCTTATTAGAATTTAATTAAAATGTATAAATTCACTAAATTTTAACAAAATAAAACATTGTAATAAGATTTATTATGCAAATAACACATAGATATATGTGTGTGTGTGTGTGTGCGCGTGCGCGCGCGAGCGCATGCACAATAAGAATAATATGATAAGATATAATGTAACTGGAAAATAAGGTAAAACTATGTTAAAAATAGATGTATATATATATATAATATCTCTAATTCATTTAAAGTAAATAATATGATCATAAACAAATTATACAAATTTTATATAATTTTCAGAAATAAAAAAATAAAATAATAATAAAAGAGATTTCTTTCTTAAAAATTAAGAGACTAACCATCAATGTTTAAACCAGACCATCTGGTCGGATCGGAATTTGATACCAAGGCCAATCCGGTTATGTGCTTGAAACCGTTTTTGAAGAAAAATCAAGCGGTCAAACCGGTGGGCCGGTGGTCGAACCGGCTTTTTAAAAATATTTAATATTTTTATTTATATATATTTATATAATATTTACGACGTAATCCAGATTTTAAATCTGGTCTGAATGCTAATCAGTAACGAGACCGGTTCGACGACTGATCAGGTTTTAAAAACATTGCTGACCATGTTAAAAACAAAACTTGAGAAGAGTAGACAAAAACCAGAAGACTGGTTGTGACAAAGCACCAATGTTTTCATCTTCCTTACCCGTTTCCTCCATAACCGACCCATGACACATCTCACAACCCGTTTCTATTGCAGCTCATACTAACGCGTTTCCCGCCAACGGAAACACATATAAAACCTTAAATCAATTCAACCAATAGAGCCTTTTGACCATTTCGACACTTTCTGTAAAACATGAACTCGCTCACAAACACCTTTGGTCGCGAATCAGACCTGCAACTCCTTTCAATTTCTATATCTGGTTCATGTACAAAATTCTGAGATTCACCAAAGAATTGTAATTGTCTAATAAATCAATGTTATCATTTAATCGACGAGAACAAAAGCCCTTTGCTAATTTTAATACACGAGTTCATATTCGGTTGAATTTGTCAATTTGATCAAGATCGAACAAGGGTTTTTGGGGAAAACAAAGGGCAGAATCAGACTCAATCAGAAGGCCAGAATCAGACGCGTCATCTACTTTTAGTCCAGACTCATACTCAATCAGAAGACCAGCAAATGGTCAATCGGACACAGGATTTGTGATTGCTTGTTAAGTTTAAAAAGAATTTTTTGTTAAAAAATACTTATTAACTTATAATTTTATAAAATAAAGTTTTAAAAATGTGTTTATATTAGCTTTTGTGTATTAAAAGTCAATAAGTTGTTTGGATATGTAAATTCTCACAAAAATTAACATATTATAGTCATTAAAAGTAAAAAAAAAAAAAACACTAATAAAAGTCATAAAAAATATTTTCTTAAAAATGATTTTTTAGCACTACTTAAAAAGTTAAAAAAAAAAGTTTTTCAAATTACCAAATATCTTTCTAACTTGTTAACTTCTTTATCAAATCAATAAATTTAAAAGTTTATTTCAAATGAAATCTCAAACTTGCACTAAAACTTTGGTATGGGAATACAAGGGGGGCTTGAATTCAGACAACCGATTTTGCTCTCCTATTTACCGGTTTTCCCTCTATTTTTCAATTTTTGTTCATTATTTAACAATAATTTTTTTTTATAAAAATATATTTATATATTATTTGACATATATATACACACACACACCGATATAATCAACAATTATGAAGTTATGTATTTTTTACGAAGTATATTTTTTTTAAAAATTTTTTACACACACATATACTATTTAATCTAATTATAATTTTATGTAAAAAATTTTAAGATTTATAGATTTTAAATTATTTTTTTATATATCTGCTAAGCTTTTAAAGATTTTACATTTTTCAACGAATCAAAAATCATTTAAACTTGATATTTTATGAATATTCTTAGGTAAAATTTAAAGATTTTAAATCTTATTTAATTATGTTTTAAACTTTTATAGTAAAACAAACAAAAAAAATACGATTTTATGTTAAATGATTAAATTCCATATTTTATTTTATTTTTTGAACAGCAAATTTTTCCACCTTTGTCCACTATGGGACTAGAACCCTCAACCTATTTTAAGAAGGACACCTATAACACATCTTGATACCATTGGGACAAATTCCATATTTTATATAAACACACATATATTTATAGGGTGAGGTTATAGTAAAAAAGGTTAAATTGGTGAGAAGTGTGAGAAGGATTATAGGCCTTAGATCTACAATTTAATGGTTAAGATCAAAATTGTATTAAAAAGGTTAGTGGAAGGGTATTTTAGTCATATATACTTTTGTTGACTTTTTATCATGTTTCCACCATTTTTTTGAACGGGCATAACTTTTATATACGATATTATTCTTTTTAAAAAAAACTACACCAAAAAAACGAGCATTTTTTTATCTTTAAAACGAGTATAGTATTGTTATATAAAAAAATAAAAAAAATTACGTTTTCCTTCACCTTTGATATTTGTAATGCGTCATTATGTCTTTTTGTATGTTATTGTGTTTTTTTATCTGTTATTGTGTCTTTTTGTTTGTGATTGTTTTTTTGTTCGTCATTGTGTCTTACTATTTTTTTTATAAATGATGAGCTTTAAAAATAATAATGAGAAACCACACAATCACGTACTTTTTATATATAAATCACAATGATAAACAACAAATTCATCTAATATATAAAAAACAATGATAAGATATAATCAAATTGTCAAAAACATAACACAATGACTTGAACGTAAAACATAATGATAAGTATATTACACAATGACCTGAACGTAAAACATAATGATGCATATATTACACAATGACCTGATCGTAAAACAAAATAATAAGTATATTACACAATGACATGAACGTTCACAATGATGCGTATATTACACAATCTGAATATAAAATACAATAATGAATATATTACACAATGACCCGAACGTAAAACACAATGATGAGTATATTACATAATGTTCTGAAGATAAAACACAATGACCTGAATGTAATACACAATGATGAGTATATTACACAATGTTCTGAAGATAAAACACAATGATAAATATATTACATAATGGCCAAAATGTATTTTTCAAAAAATAAAGACAATTTATGTTTTTTAAAAATTATGAGTTTTAAAAACATAATGATGACATAAAACAATTATGTACTTTTAATACATAAAACATAAAAAATAAATAAGAACAATTTATTTAATGCATAAAAACAATAACAAAATACCAAAATATGATATAAAAAAATTAAACACAATGAGCTGAAGCATTAAACACAATGATTTTAAGCTTTAAACACAATGACCAAAATACTTTTTTTATAAAATTAGAGAAATGTCACTTGTCAACTTCACAATCCTTCTCACCCTTTTCACTAATCTCACCCTTTTTACTTGAACCTAATCCTATATTTATATATTATATAGTAAATAACTTGTTGATACAATATAAACAAAAATGGCTTATTATTCAACCAAGCGATTAAAACCAGAACCTCACAACCTTATAGAAACTTCATAATTTTCATAAACCATAGTAAACTTTATTAACTTATAATCACCAAACTATTTAGGTTGATGGTGTGGATGTTTCAATGCTAATAGAGCTACAACATATACATCTTGTTTCAAGCTACCAAACACATTAATGTGAGCATCATTCATATACCTTTTTTTATATTGTCTATATAGATGTTACGTATGCCATGATTCAAAACAATGTTATTCTACAGTCAAACCAAACTAGATGAAAACTCGTATTCTAAGTTACTTGACTTGAATACTATTATATGTCTACTTGTTTGTATGCTATGTGTAAACTTGTTATGCGATTTATATAATTTAGTAACTAGTAGCATTTGCTCAATAACTTACGTTATTTCGTAATGCAAAGGTAAAAGAACCAAAAATCTATTACAGTACTAATAGCCTTTGTTCAATAACTTATGTTATTGTATAATACAAAAATGAAAGAGCCACAAATCATTTGTTGCACTAGTAGCCTTTGTAATTAACTTAAATTATTGTAATTCAAGGGTGAAAGGGCCTAGCTAGTAGCCTTTCTTTAATGGTTTGTGTCATTATGTTGGTAAATGTGAAAGCGTCAAAGAAAACATATATCAAACTTGTAGTATACTATGCTTTTAGGTCATTAACATGTAGGGTACGTTTGCTTCTATTCTTTAGACTATATATCTATACAACAATATGAGTTACCAAATATGCAAATAATTGACTAATATATTTTACATATGTAACAAACTCATGTGAAGATTTGGTAAAGACATAAGATAGTTTCTAGTAGACCTAGATTTAATTTAAAACAATGTTATGTAATCTCTATTATGTTTGTTTAAATTTAAACTCTTGTAACATGTTAAATTTGTATGTAATAAATGTTGGAGTTGGATTATTAATGATGAATGCTTAATTACTTTCACTTTAAAATAACACCATGAGCTATTGGACAATTACAATCACACCCAAACATATTCCGTCGTTGGTTAGGGTGTGACAGTATATGTGTGTTTTCTTTGTTTTTCAGTAACCTCAACAATGGCTAAATGCCTCTATATAGTGTAATCATGGCTAGCTCAAAGTCTCAATTAAGGCATTCAAGACTGCATTAAATCTTGAATATCAAGCATTAGCAAAAGGCTTGGTTAACTCAACCGCCAAAGTGGGACTAGCCTATTTGGTAGAGGCATTGCTTCTTAAAAAAGAGGTCTTGGGTTCAAATCCAAACAAGGGTGAAATATTGAGTGTAATGTAGGAGTAGGATAGTTGGTTTTTCAAAAAAAACTGAAGAGTCAACCAGTTCAGTTCAGCCGTCCAAACTTAGGAAATTGATCAAATTTTAAGTAAACTAGGTTTATCCCCGCCACGCGTTGCGGCGGAGAAAACGTGGGTCAATATGGTAAAGTCGTGACATTTTATTGTTCTCTCTTTTCTAGTATTTAAAGCAAATGTAAGTATATGCATGCATATATATGTTGTCATTCGTTTTAAAGCACTTTGCATGATCTAACACTTGTTTTATTATCCCAAACATTCAAATACATTAATAAAAACACTTTGCACGATTAACACTAACCAAACATTCCAATAATGCAAAGTTGGATTTTAGATTTGCTTTATGATTTTAAAGAACTTTCATGTTTCATATCTCTTACTTGCTTTTGCTATATACCTCGTTTTTATTTGTGGTTGGTGATTCAAGGATGCAGAGGTAGCTAGTTGTAGCCCAAAAAACTTCACATTTAAAGAACCCAATTAGTAGTGTTAAATGAAAGTCCACAAAACCTGATATAGATAATAACACATAATTTTGTAGATGAAAAAAAGGTCACTTTCAGCTAGACATTTTGTAGACGAAAAATCTGCAGGAAAAGTTTCATTAATACAAAGAATTGGAATCACAAATACTTACATAAAGTGAGAGAGCAGTAGAAAAAAATCCAGAACCTTCACTAACCACAGAATCAAACCATTAGAAATGGCCAGGTTGTTCTGTTTTAATATAATTTTGAATATCTCCTGTATTAATTTATTAGTTCATATGAAACCTCATGTTTGTCTTACAATTACAAACCTATTTGTTTTCATTTGCAGGTGTATAAAACATTAGAAAAACACTGTTTCTCATATTTCCCACTCACCATGGCCATAAATTAACAAAAAATGGATAATGTATTACTTTTGTTTACGGCTCTAAACCCAAACAGCAAAATGGATGCAGTATTACCTAGTAAAATAAAATCATTTATGAACCTCCATATCATTAAGCAACTCAAATACGCTACCAAATAAAAAATTCAACTCAACTCAACTCACAAAAAGCCCTTGCAGATAGATCCAAGAAGCAAGCAATTATTACATAAAGCTACAATAGTATAAACACTTTCATGTTTAAATTTGTCTTTTTAAGATCCATGGAAGCCTACCGATATAAACACCAATACGTTCTATTTGCATAACATATCACAATCACAGTATTAACCCACAAGGTTTATGGATGATCTGATATAAAAAGTTATAGATGCAGAAGATGATAGTGCATATGGTAGGGCATTCAAATTTTAAAGAGAAAACTTTGATAAGGCATAAAGTGGCCATATGTCAACAAATGATCAAACTTACCTCACCTAACGTAATCAGACTTTCGTTAACGACCACACTCTGAATGGAGCCGGTCCACCGTGGTCATAGTTAGTAGCCGCACCTACCGTACTGTAGGTGCAACAAAAAAAATGGACCAACCAGAGACAAAACAATCGCAAAACCAACGATGGAGCGAACAGAAACCCTAAATCGAGGATCTATACTTCCACAAAAGAGAAACTAACATACCGAATGTACCCTCAAATCGGTGGGTGTGTCGTTCTGAGTGGTGTCGCCGGAGGGTGGACTGCGGCTGTGTCGTTCTGAGAAGACAGACGGGCAGAGAGGTGCGGGTGTGTCCTTCTGAGCAGTGTCGCCGGAGTGTGTGACTGCGGCTGTGTCGTTCTGAGAAGACAGAGGGGCAAAGAGGTAGTGTAGACATGTAGACCAGTAGACCACCATAGGCACTGCAGGACGTATGGCAACGGTTGGTTTCTTCTCCTGTAAGACTACCCGGTATGCCTCTTGATTGGGCGTGATTGGGGCGTGGGAGATGGGGCATGATTCGAGCAACGGTTGTGGAGGGCGTGGGTTTTTCTTTTTTTTCGACCGTTACCCATTAAAAATTTTTTTTTAATAAAACATATATATAAAATCACCACACACTCTCTAATATTCACATCTCACTCTCTAAAATATTCACATCTCACAAAAAAATAAAACAAAAAATCAGTATTTTTAGAAAAATGGAGTTTCTATGGGAAAATGACGATTTTAGCGAAGGAGAAGATTTTTTAATCGAAGCCGCACAACTTACTCTCGACATCATCAGACAACAAGTTGAAAGACCTGTTCTAACTAGAAGATCACGAATTAATCGAGATCGTCTTGGAGCTCACGCACGTCTTGTTGAAGATTATTTTTCAGAAAATCCGAAATAACCCGAAGATTTATTTCGGCGTCGGTTTCGTATGAGTCCGAATCTTTTTTCACGAGTGCGTAATGATTTGGAACAAAACTATGATTTTTTCCAACAACGGTGTGACGGAAGAGGAAAGATCGGGTTTTCCGGTCTTCAGAAATGTACTTCTGCAATACGACAATTAGCCTACGGCACTAGCAGCGATTCGTTTGATGAGTATTTACAGATGTCTGAGCGAATGGGGTGGGAATACATTTATAAATTTTGTAAATGCATAATTAGATTGTACGCGAAGAAATACTTGAGGAAACCAAATTCTCATGACATCCAGCAGATTTATACATTTCATGAAGAGGTTCATGGTTTCCCCGGTATGTTAGGTAGTCTCGACTACACCCATTGGGAATGGGACAATTGCCCAACAGCATGGTGAGGTCAATTCCAACGAGGCGACCATCCAAGACCAAGTTTTATGCTAGAAGCTGTTGCGTCTCTAGATCTTTGGATATGGCATGCCTTCTTTGGTGCATCAGGATCGAACACTGATATAAATGTCCTAGATCAGTCGCCGATTTACAACGATCTTATTGAAGGCAAGGCACCCGGTCAGCAGTTTATTTGCAACGACACAACATACAAATACGGGTATTATTTGGTCGATGGTATTTATCCACAATGTGCTACTTTCGTGAAATCATTTACATCACGACAACTGAATATGAAAAACGTCTGTATTTCCAAAATCGTCAAGAGGGGGCAAGAAATGATATTGAATGAGCATTCGGCGTTCTAAAACATAAGTGACACATGATTCAACACCCTGCTAGAGCTTGGAAGCCAAGTCGGATCCGAAACGCGTCATACGCATGTGTGATACTACACAACATGATAATTGAAGATAACGGTCGAGCGATATGTGAATTTTATGAAGAAGACGATCCGAATTTGCTGGAGCATGTGGAAATCAACGACGAAAATAAAACAAGCAAACGGTCGAATGCTTCGCAACGAGGATACACATGCGAACCTCAAAGCCGATTTGATTGAACATTTATGGAAAAATCGTTTTATTAATTAGTAATTTTTTTATTAATTTTTTTTTAATTTGTAATTTTTTTATTAGTTTGTAATTTTTTTATTAATTTTTTTTATTAGTTTGTAATTTTTTTTATTAATTTGTTTTTATTAATTATATCTCAATTTAATTTAAAAAGGAATGATGACGGGAAATGAGTGGGTAATGGGGCATTTCCACCAAAATGGTGGGATGAGTGATTGTGGTGAATGCCTATGTGGCGCCTACGTGGCGCATAGGTGGAGTGATTGGGTAACTTGGCATACTTAATTGTCTAACGACTGTGTTTTTGCTTTGGTTGTAGGGTTTTAATCGTGTGAAAAGGGTAAAGGTTAGAAATCTTGTGGCCAAGGTAAAATTTCTAAAACTGCTGTGTTCATTAGCCCTGTGTTTTTAATATATATATATATATATAGGGGAAGGTTCCGTTGGTAACCCACTGTTATTGTGGTAACCCAGTGAACTTTGATCAAAAATGCTCGAATCTTTGGTTTTTTTTCATGGTCTTTATTATACATATTTAGGGGGGTTTCTTTTTTGTGTTTTGGCTAATTCGCAGTGCAAATCAAATTTGCCTCGGTGTAAATTTGAGTTGCATTTCGCAACATTTAGAAAAGTGCAAAAACTTTACACCGATGCAAATTCAATTTGCACTGCGAATTAGCCAAAACACAAAAAAAAGAAACCCCCCCTAAATATGTATAATAAAGACCATGAAAAAAAAACCAAAGATTCGAGCATTTCTTGTCAAAGTTCACTGGGTTACCGTAATTACACAGGGTTCTTATTTGAACCAAATCCTATATATATATATAGGTAATTTGAGCAAAAAATTCTGATCCTCGCCTCGGATCCAGAAAGACAGATGCAAATGCGAATCTGGAGCCAATGACAAACCAAAATTATTATTGTTCAAAAACTAATAATAAAACATTTTTTTATTAATAAATTTCAACACCAACACCACCTTGTTAATTGAAAGAAACTCTAGTGTTAAAATGGTCAGATGACAACAATCTATAAATAACCTTTGTAGAAAATTCCGCTATAATAACTAAAATCAAATTCGTGAATATGAATGAATTTCTTAATATTGAAAAAGCATAATATGCTCTAAAAGAACATTTATAACAAGTACAACATATAGAAGAAGAATGAAAGAAGAGTATTGTAATAGTGAATTTACATTAAACATGAGTGAGCTTGTCCAAAAAGCTCAAATCTCGGATTCAGCTCGTAGCTCGTTCGGAAAAAGCTCAGATAAGGCTCGGCTCGGATAAAGCTCGTTTGTAACCAAGCCGAACCAAGCTAGCTCGTTTTGTAACCGAGCCGAGTCCGAGCCAGGGCTGGCTCAACTCTTAGCTCTCTCGGCTCTTAGCTCGCTCGTTGCTCGGCTCGTGGCTCGGCTCGTTTGTACAACATACTATACTAAAATATAAAATTATAAGGTTAATTTCAATAATAAATATACTTTTGTGTTATTTTGTAATTATATTAAAAAAATAAAAATAAAAAAAAATAAAGAAAAGATGACGGAAATACGAAATGAATCTCAATTTCACGTGCTTCGCTAATTCCTAATTCATAAATCATATTCTTAATTCCTATTTCCACATATTCACACATATTCTCTTATGTAAAAACCGAGCCAAAAACGAACCAAGCCGAGTTGAGGTGAATGCAATCCAAATATTAAATTTCTTATGTAAAAACCGAGCCAAAAACGAGCCGAGTCCGAGCCAAGATTTCAAGCTCGGTTTACAATCCGAGCCGAGCCGAGCCAGGCTCGGTTTAAATCCGAGCCGAGTCCGAGCTGACCCCTGGCTCGGCTCGGTTCGGCTCGTGAATACCCCAAACATGGGGGTGGGGATGTACAACGTTGAATTATGATCTATATACATTAAATCTTAATTTTAACTAGGTTTAATCTCACCCGCGCGTTGCGGCGGGTTATCACAGTACACTTCCGATAACGGGTATTATATAACATTTGCAAAATCATAAGTTACATAGCAAAATCAAATCTCTAATCACAAACTCTATACAATTATATATATATAAACATAAAATTATACAAAATTGAAAAAACAAAATTTAAAAGTTTTAGTGGCCAAAATTAAATAAACAAAACTTTATATTATATAAAAGTTTTAGTGGCAAAAATAAAAAAAAAACTTTAAAAAGTTTTAGTGGCCAAAATCGAAAAAACAAAACTTTATATTATATAAAAGTTTTAGTGACCAAAATCGAAAAAACAAAACTTTACTATTAAGTTTTAGTTGTCAAAATCGAAAAAACAAAACTTTATATTATATAAAAGTTTTAGTGGCCAAAATCGAAAAAACAAAACTTTAAAAAGTTTTAGTGGCCAAATTCGAAAAAACAAAACTTTAAAAGTTTTTGTGGCCAAAATCGAAAAAACAAAATTTTGTATTATATAAAAGTTTTAGTGACCAAAATCGAAAAAACAAAACTTTACTTTTAGTGGCCAAAATCTAAAAAACAAAACTTTAAAAAGTTTTAGTGGCCAAAATCGAAAAAACAAAACCTTATAATATATAAAAGTTTTAGTGGTAAAAATCGAGAAAAAACAAAACATTAAAAGTTTTAGTGGCCACAATTAAAAAAACAACATTTTATATCATATAAATTTTTGGTGACTAAAATCGAAAAAACAAAACTTTATTATTCCTTTCAGTTGGTTTTTAATATATATATATATTAATTTTATATTATTTTAGCAACAATAAACATTTAGTTAACACTGTTAACTGTCTAATTTTCTTTAACAATAGCTAGTAAGATTTTACAAACGACCTGTTTTTTACTGGAGACAGCTACAAATTCTTCTATTTATTATTAATTAAATGCATACAATACATCAGAAAATTATTTAAGTATTTATAAATAATATGTTAAAATCAAATGTTATTTTTATTAATTAATTAATTTGGCTGGTAAAGGACAAAAAGGATCATTTATTTCTCTTTTATCTTTTACCCTCCCAACAACATTACACATGTGTTTCAACGACTATTTTTAAACATCATGAATGATTTGTGGTTATATATATACGTACATTTGTTACATGATTTTTTTGTATCCAAACAAATACAAGATGAGAAATGTGGTAACGACGTTCCGTATGAAGGACGAAATGGATAAACAACCTAATCAGAATAAAATATTCATGTCTGATGTGATCGTGTCAAGAAAGAGGAGCCTATTTTATGGTCGCAAATGGAATATCTTAGACATCGTCACGATCGTTTGGGTATCATTTGTTCATTTTCTAATGATTTTCGCACCCTTCACGTTTACTTGGGGTGCCTTTTGGGCTGCATTTTTGTGCTACGCGTTGTGTGGGATGCTCGGTTTAACTCTTTCATATCATCGAAATCTAGCACACCGTAGTCTCAAGCTACCTAAGTGGCTTGAGTACACCTTTGCTTACTTTGGGGTCCAAGCTGCTCAGGTATTATATATTGCTTACATCTTTATTTATTAATTTATTTATTTTTCATCAAATATATGCATGGCCTACATGTACAAAATTGAAATAAAATAAAAAGAAAGAAAGTTTTCAATAGTGTTAGTAAATAATTTTAAATGCTTTTGTAATGTTCATTTTTTTTTCTTTATTGTAGAGAGACCCAATATTTTGGGTGAGTATACACAGAACGCATCATCAGCATGTGGACTCGGACAAAGATCCACACTCTCCTACATACGGGTTTTGGTTTAGTCATATTGGTTGGCTCTTTGATAGTAGCTTCATTGTCGAAAAGGTATTTCCTTTGCATTATTTCAAAAATCGAATCAGTTTCTTTAACGCATAGAAAATGTAAATTTATTTATGTATTTATTCTATGTGGTATGATTTCAGTATAAAGAACGCAAAAACGTGGAAGATCTAAAGAGCCAAGCATTCTATAGATTCATTAAAGGAACTTACTTGTATCATATACTTGCATTTGCGGCCGTTGTATATGCTTTGGGTGGTTTCCCCTACCTTGTTTGGGTTGTTGTAAGTCTTTCTTTTCCTAAAATTATTAAGAAAACATGTAACAATACATAAAAATGCTAGAACATGTTTATTAATTGTTAAACTGTATAACTACTATAACTAAAACCTTAGATCAAGCTTTGTATAAGTTGCATGTGCCGACAAGTCTAAATGAATCTATATCTATATTATATAATAAATATATATTTTATAGGACATGCGTTAGTTTTATATGGCGCGTAAAATTTGGTTTTTAATTTGATAAATAATAATAAAGTAAATGCAAAACTAAAAATTTTAGACTTATAATATATGGGACATGATAAAACGGATGCGGATTGAATTGCACATTTGTAAAACCTAAGTATTCATGCTTGTGTAATGTAAACACGGTGGCGTGAATACGAATAGCTCGAGTTCACTAACGCTTTGACTCCACTCGTTTTGATTCTAGAAAATTTGAGCTAAAAATATGTTTGTTTAGAGCTTTATTTCTAGAGCTCGAGTCCGGCTCGTGTGAAAACTTTCAAGCTCGAATTCAGCTTGCCTCATTTATTATTAATTAATTAATTTTCTTTTTTAATTTATATATATTTATAACTATATTGTTTATTTATAACATAATATATATGATTTTATTAAAATTATTATAATGTTATAAATAAAAACAATTATATATATATATAAAAACTTATATAATTAAACAAAAACTATATAAATAGATGGCTCTTTTACGCTCGCAAGCCGGTTTGAGATTGACATGTAAAGCTCGAACTTGAACTTGTTAACAAAATGATTCATATTTCAAGGCTCAAGCTCGTTTAAGCTCAGGCTCGTTTGAACTTTTTACCAATTCAATATCGAGTCTTTCATGAGTTGACTTAATTCATTTAGATTCCTTAAAAATATCATAGAACAAAATAAGTACACAAAATGCTAAAGAGAACACAACAATATCTTTCGAACCTTCTCCATGTATATCACCCTAATCCTAATGTTTACAACGAAAGTCAATACATCTATAAAGATGATTCTTAAAACTACAATCACTAAACCTTTGAAATTAGTTCAAGAAGAGTAATTTAATTGAAGATTGTTTGAAGTGTACCTAGATACTTTTCTCTTTTGAGGAAAATGGTATTATATAACATATAACCTAATATATACTACGTAATAAAAGAGCAACAACTTTGTCATATGCCATTATTTGTCCACATCATATGTGTGTCACATGTTAACACTATATTAATTTTAGAAATTTTAAAATTTAATTTCATTTAATAAATATAATTAACTCATACTTTAAACGAGGTAACTTAATTAAGTCAGATTATCTTTAAATGTTAATAAAAATACAATAATGTGAAAACTTTACATTTTTTGATCAATAATTTTGAAATTCAAAATTTGCAAATCTTATATTCAAATATTTGGTTAATTTTAATCAATGAATAACAATTTAACTAAATTTAATTATCAAGATACATAATTCAAAAGTATAACTTCTAACTAAAAGACGAAAGAAGAATGATAATAATTATTATTATGGATATTTATAATTTTTAATAATATAATGGCATTAGATGATAAAATGTAATATGTCAAATAATAATGAATATATATATTTTTTGAAAAACTAAGTTTTCATTCTAAATTTTTTATAAGTATTTATTACATAAAAATATATAGTTTTTTTTATTATGTGGTTCGTATGATTATTAAACCTATAATAACCACACTTTTTATTAATTTGATTTTTAAAACATTTGTTTTCAATATTTAGTTCATATTATTAAACATTTGTTTTCAATATTATTAAACATTTGTTTTGTATGTAAAGACGTAATTGTTTTATCTTTTATATTTATAAACCTGAATTATCTTTTAATGTTACAATTTTTTGTCACCAATACAAATATAATTTACTAAAAAATTTTTTTCCTTTTTTTATAGATTTTTGATTCATTGTTTTTATTAACTAAACTACCTTATCCAACATACAGTTAACAATAAGAGTAGCTATATTAAAAGATGTATTAAAAAGTTTACTTTATTTATGTCTAATTTTTTATAAGGGATCAATTTAACA
Organism: Mikania micrantha; assembly: GCA_009363875.1. Lineage (NCBI taxonomy): Eukaryota > Viridiplantae > Streptophyta > Magnoliopsida > Asterales > Asteraceae > Mikania > Mikania micrantha. The sequence continues at coordinate 3,158,687 of CM018684.1, forward strand.
AATGCTTATTTTTTATACAACTCTGTGTTGTACACGGGTTAATAACATATTTATTTATACTAAAATAATTTGGAGGTCTATATAACCCTATCAAAAATTTAAATTGTCAATATTTAGTTTCTTTCTTCTTATAATATGATTACAAGACATTAGGGTACATCCTCATAACTGTGGGGAATAGTTATTAATTATAGATACATAAAATAACATTTAGACTAATGATATCTAGGTGTGTAATTGGTGACACATTATTTAAAAGTTAGGTGTTCAAATCTTTCAATTGAAAGATTAGATGAATTTAAAAGTATATTAGGTACTCATAATAAATAATAAGTTATTAAAGATAACTTCAACACCAAATTATAGGCATTAACTAATTAAGTATTTTGACTCTAGCTAAAAAACATCTTTAAAGAGATCCCATGCTCAATTATGTTACAAAATTTTTATTGAAATATTATTTTAATATTTTTCTGTCACAAACAATAAGCAAAATTATAAACATATAAACTAAATATGGCCATGGTTGTATACATAACCCACGAAATATACAATAACCCGAAATAACCCGTAAAGATCAAAGCAAATCTTCGAACGTTTTTTAACATCATTGTAAACATATTTAGAACACTTTATTATTTTATAAGTTTGCGTAAATTCATCAACGTTTGAGAGTTAACATCGTTGTAAGTTTTTAAAATTTTGTAACTTACAGTATTGTAAGCTAGTTTTTTTTCTCAAAACTTACAATGACGTTAACTCTTAAACAGTGATAAGTTTACACAAACTCATAAAATAAGAAGTGTTCTAAATGTTTTTCCAATGATGTTAAAAAAATTCGAAGATTTGACTTGATCTTGACGAGTTATTACATATTTCATAGGTTATTTTTTTATCCTTTCCCTATGTATGTATGCATGTATGTATTTATATTATCTCAAGTTAATAAGTGTTATATTAAAACTAAGGTAGAGCTAATTTTAAGGTTATACTTGCAACTAAAAATATTTAATCATAAAAAATCGTAAGAATATAGAAAAACATAGAAATCTATAGCAAAAAATCAAATTTCCAAAATAAATCCTAATCAAAATTCACCGTCCCACTTTTTCATAATTACGAGTTTGCCTCTGGACCATTTTATTTAGGGATGTCCAAAGTCCTCGTCGCTCGTTTAGAAAAAGCTCGTTTAAATTTCGCTCAGTTTGTCAACGATTCGAGCACGAGTCGAGGCAAGCTCGCTCGGATAGTCGCTCGATTGCTCGCTCGCTTTAGTATATAACTAAATTTTACATATAATAATAATAATAATAATAATAATAATAATAATAATAATAATAATAATAATAATAATAATATAATTTTTATTTTTATATTTAAACTAATTTCAAATAAACCAAATGGCCAAATACCCATTACCCAAAAAATTCAAACATAATTCCCAAATTTATTTATGCTACTTTCACGTTTCCAGACTACTCACACCTCACGGTTTCACATTCCTTCTGGCCGACCATGTATCATGTTCCAAATATTCAGTCATCGCCTTTGACTAGTATGGATGATTGGATTTGTTTTTAGAGATATTGTTTGGATTATGTTTTGAAAAAAAAATTCCAGTAATTGCTTAATATCATTGCTACTGAACACTGATTTCTTTAATCTTAAATTTGATTGCTATGGTGTTTGAGAATTGGGACATCATGTTACGTCTGCCTTGGAGTACTCGGTTATACTCATGAAGTACTCGGGTAATACTCATGAAGTACTCGAGTAATCCTCAGAAAGTACTCGGTCTTGGAGTCCGACTTTTGCAAACATGAATATGAGGCTAATGTGAATGTTTATATGCAACTACAATAAACATTTTCAATTTGCATTAAATTATTTTTAAATTAGCAAAACCAAACCAAGCCGAGCCGCTAGGTTTTAAAACAAGCCGAGCACGAACACAATATTTGGCTCAGTTCTTCAAATCCGAACCAGGCCGAGCCGCTCGGTTTGAAAACGAGTCAAGCACAAGCATACCTCCGCTCGGTTCGGTTCGGCTCGGCTCATGAACAGCTGTAATTTCATTTAAAAAACAAATCCTTTATCCAATTTTTAAATTTAAATTTGATTGTATCATGAAGTTTGAAATTGACGATACAGGCGCCTACCACATACGAATTCTTTTGTCTGCAGTTAACCTCGGCAGCCATTAAATTGTATCGCTTTCTATTAATGATCCGTCATTGTAATTTTTTGACCACTGACTTAGGCTACTTATTATGCACCTACACGTGTCTTCTGTTCATCTCATGTGGTTTGTGAGTCCTAGATAAGATCTAGACTTTGGTGAGGTTTATTCTTAGGGTGGTTGTGATGGCTCATAGAAGGTCCAAGTAACTAGACCTTAGTGACATGGCCTGGAAACCGTGGGTTCACACGATTGAGACCTTCACCGTTCAAAAAATATATAAATAAAGATAAGAACTAGACTCAACCCGTTTAATTATGCTTGTTACCGTAAAATTAGCCTACTTGCTAAAAGTTTTGCTTCCTATAATTGAAGGTTATAAGATCAATCCAATGTAATAATGTAATTTAGTTTTAAATTTTTTATGAGTACAATGAATTTGCCTATAAAAAAATTAGGTTGCATTATAATTATAAAATTTATTTTCTAATATTGTGATATATTATCTAAAAGTAATTTAAGCATCAATTCAATATTCAGTTTCTGTCATTTCCAAATACAGATATTACGATAACAAATACATATAATATAGTTCTACATTTGTCAGTTTGTAAAACATCTTTATACTAATTTTCTCGTTTATCTTTTCAATTATTAAATCTTTTTAAAAAATAATAAATGAATTCAATAGTAAATTGCTTAGATTGTTCTTTATATTTACTTATTTTATGTAGAGTAAAATATCATTTTAGTCACTGTGGTTTGACAAGTTTTGTCATTTTAGTCTAATAGTTTGAATCTTGCCATTTTGGTCACTATAGTTTCATTTTATTGTCATTTTGGTTATTATGGTTTCCATTTTATTGCCATTTTAATCCAATTAAATTTAAAATTTTGGACTAAAAAGACAAAATTACCAAACCATATGGATGAAAATGACAATAAAATTAAACTATAATGACCAAAATTACAAATTTAAACTATTGGACTAAATGTCAAAAGTTGTTAAACCACAAGGAATAAAATGACATTTTACTCTTTTATATATGATATCCTTTATTAGAAATAGTTACATAAATTATCTTTAAAAATGAAAATTTATAATGGATTTTATCATTTTTTGCAATATAAAGGATGATTTACGTAATATAAATTATTAAAGGATGATTTATGTAATTTTAATGATAAAATCAATTAGAAATTTTATTTTAGGGATATTTTATAACTATTTCTAATAAAAGATGTCATCTATACAATGAGTGAATATAAACAACGATTAATTAGTGTAATATACTCTTATGTGTGCTGGCAGGGTGTAAGAATCACACTAAGTTACCACTTGACGTTTCTAGTAAACTCAGCTTGCCATATATGGGGACGACAAGTTTGGAACACTGGTGATCTCTCCAAAAACAATGTGTATGTCCTTCCATGCATGTTACACACACACATATATATACTATACATCACGATTATTGTATATATGCTACCATTTGATATATGTAGACATAAGCCAAACCGTATGCGTATGTAGGTGGGTGGCAATGTTTACATTTGGAGAGGGATGGCATAACAATCATCACGCATTTGATTATTCGGCTCGACTTGGGTTAGAATGGTGGGAGATTGACCTTTGTTGGTGGTTTATACTATTTCTTGAAGCAATAGGGCTAGCCACCAATGTTAAGTTGCCGACCGCTCGTCACAAGCTTACGAAATCCTTTGCATCTAGTAGCAAATTCAAGTGATTCGGTAGCTTTCGTATGTTGATCGAATTTAGACGCATGGATTACTTGTATGGGTTTATGTTTTAACATATCTAGTTAAATAGTCTGATAGAGGTTTGTAATATACTATAAGTAGGTTATATATATATATATATATATAATAAAGCTAGACCATGTGCTTATATAATAAAGATATCTGTGTGACTTGATGGTATGTTTAATAAATGTGTTATATGTCTTATTTGATTGCATTGCTTTCTTTAGCATTTCGTTTTTGCCACTTTGTTTGTATAGCCTATGATTGTTTAAATTGTTATGTATATGTTCCGTCTTATATCTATCAATTTTTACAAAACTTTGTGGGTATGTGGTATGCGGTTTTGCCTCTATGTTTGATGTTTTACGTTATTTTTTACATATGTTGTAGGAAATTCAAGTGATTCGGTAGCTTTCGTGTTGTCTTCCGTTTGTCTAATTTAGATACATGTATTACTTGTATGTATTTATGTTTTTAACATATCTAATTAACAATTTAATAGATGTTTGTAATAAATTATAAGTAGGTAATGTGTAATTTTCTACATACAATACGTCAGAAAATTATTGAATTATTTATAAATAATATGTTAAAATGAAATGTTATTTTTCTTATAGTTAATTTGCTGGTAAAGGACAGAAAGGATCATTTATTTCTCTGTTCCTTTTACCCTCCCGATCGACAACATTAAACATGTGTTTCAACGTCTATTTTAAACATCATGAATGATTTGTGGTTATATATATACGTACATTTGTTACATGATTTTTTTGTATCCAAACAAATACAAGATGAGAAATGTGGTAACGACGTTCGGTATGAAGGGTAAAATATTCATGTCTGATGTGGTTGTGTCAAGAAAGAGGAACCTATTTTATGGTCGTAAATGGAACATCTTAGACATCGTCACGATCATTTGGGTATCATTTGTTCATTTTCTAATGATTTTCGCACCATTCACGTTTACTTGGGGTGCCTTTTGGGCTGCATTTTTGTGCTACGCGTTGTGTATGATGCTTGGTTTAACTCTTTCGTATCATCGAAATCTAGCACACCGTAGTCTCAAGCTGCCTAAATGGCTCGAGTACGCCTTTGCTTACTTTGGAGTTCAGGCTGCTCAGGTACTATATATTGCTTACATCTTTATTTATTAATTTATTTATTTTTCATCAAATATATGCATGGCTTACATGTACAAAACTGAAATAAAATAAAAAGGAAAGTTTTCAATTGTGTTAGTAGAGAATTTTAAATGCTTTTGTAATGTTCATTCTTTTTTTTCCTTTATTATAGAGAGACCCGATATTTTGGGTGAGCATACACAGAACGCATCATCAGCATGTTGACTCAGACAAAGATCCACACTCTCCTACATATGGGTTTTGGTTTAGTCATATTGGTTGGCTCTTTGATAGTAGCTTCATTGTCGAAAAGGTATTTTCCTTGCATTATTTCACAAATCGTATCAGTTTCTTTATCGCGCCAAAAAGGCAAGTTTATTTTTTTATTTTATGTGGTGTGATTTCAGTACAAAGAACGCAAAAACGTGGAAGATCTAAAGAGCCAAGCATTCTATAGATTCATTAAAAGAACTTACTTATATCATATACTTGCATTTGCGGCCGTTGTATATGCTTTGGGTGGGTTTCCCTACCTTGTTTGGGTTGTGGTAAGTCTTTCTTTTACCAAAATTTTTAAGAATACAAGTCATAATACATAAAATGCTAAAAATGTTTGTTCATTGTTCAATAGTATGACTACTCTAAATTAAACCTTAGATCATGCTTTGTATATGTTGCATGAGCTGACAAGTCTAAATGAATTTATACTATATAATTATTAAATATTCTTATTAATTATTTATAGGCAACATATTATTAGATTTTGATTTATCATTTTTTTTTCATATTATATAATAATAAGTTTATTCAATTTGATTAATAATATAATTACATCATAAGTTAAATTTTCTAACATTTTTATAAACGTCTTTTATCATGATTAAATAATTTAAAAATTTATTTATTGAACATGTGTAACATACAGATTTAACCTAGCTTATTTATAAATTATGATACACAATCAGATAATGAATACTATTATAAATGTAAAAGTATGCCATAAAAATAATTATACATATATATATATATGAGTAAATTGCACTTTTGATCCTTTATATTCACACAAATTTCAAAAATAGTCCTTTATGTTTCAAAATGGCTTTAAGTTTTCAAATCTTGCAAACTCGGTTCTTTCTCCGTTAACTACGTTAAATACTAATAGAATAGTTAAGAAGCTTATTTAGTTTAAATTTTTAGGTTAAGAAATTTATTTAGTTTAACTTAACTTAACTTAACTTAACTGCATGACACAAAACCTAATTGTTTAAAACATAATAATTTGGAGGTCTATATAACCCTATCAAATATTCAAATTGTCATTATTAAATTTCTTTGCTCTTCTAATATGATTACAAGACATTTAGGGTGGGGAATAGTTATTAAAGATACGTAAAATAACATTCAGTTTAATCATATCTGGGTTTGTAATAGTTGACACATCATTTAAAAGTTAGAGGTTCAAATCTTTCAATTGAAAGGTTAGATAAATTTAAGAGTAAATTAGGTGCTCATCATTGAGGAAATGTTATTAAAGATAATTTTAACACCAAATCATAGGCACTAACTAATTAAGTATTTTAACACTAACTAAAAACACCTTTAAAAAAGAGTTCCCATATATACTCATATGTTACAAAACTTTTATTGATATATTATTATGATATAATACGTTCACAAACACAAACAATAAGCAAAATTATAAACATATAGCAACACACATAGCGAATAGAATTTATATATTAATTCATATCAAATAACTGTTATATTAAACCTGAAGTATACCTAATTTTAAGGTTATACTTGCAACTAAAAATCCTTAATCACAAAAACTCATAAGAATATATAAAAACCTAAAAATCTATAGGAAAAAAAAACGAAATTTCCAATAGAAATCCATATCAAAACTCACCGTCCCGCTATTTACGAGTTTGCCCCAGGACCAATGTTTTGAAAACCGGACCGGCCGGTCGAACCGGTCCGGTTAAGGGTTCTGGACCGTTTTTGAGTGAATTGGCCGGTCGAACCGGGTAACCGGTGGTTGAACCGTTTTTATATTTTTTTATATTTTTATATTTTTTTTGATTATATATATATATATATATATATATATATATATATATATATATATATATATATATAGGGGCCGGTTAATGTACAAAGGGGATAAACGGTACTAAGCGTAGGAAGGATCCAGAACGTGACGTGTCATCTATGAGAAGGGTATTATCGTCATACGAAATCACATACCACATTATACAAAAATCACAGACTGTGGCACTGGAAAATTACAGACCAATAATCACGAACCAAGTGAAACACGCTGTATAAAATTACAGACCGTCATTTGACACCTATAATCAAAGGAATTACTTGGATAAATTACGGACCAGTAATCACGGACTGTAATTTAACACTAATAATCAAAGACAAAATGTGTAATCACGTATCAAGTAATTACAGACCGTCATTTGACACCCATAATCAAAAGGAATAACCTGGATAAATTACGGACCAATAATCACGAACTGTAATTTAACACTAATAATCAAAGACAAACTGTATAATCACGTACCAAGTAATTACAGACCGTGTTATATAAAAATCACGTACTGTCAATTTAAATGCATAATCAAGTATCACCTTCATAATTACAGACCAATAATCACAAACTAAATTTAAAAATCACGGACCGCGTAAAAAAAGGAAAAAAAACTATAGCAATATCATACTCAAATTAAAGACAATAAAATTCTCAATTTTATGATGTAATTTTTTTTAGAAAATGATCAATCGTTTAAAAGTTATTTGATTTTTAAAAAATTGGTGGAACTTGATTTACCAAGAAAAAAGTCAACAAGTGTAGGTTATTCTTTTTTTGTCCTTTTAATTTTAATTCACGCAAGTTTTTAGGGGAAAATGTGGACCAAAAAATCTTAACCATTGATTAATTTGATCAAAGGGTAGGAATCATTCTTATCCTTCTCACCAAAAATCCTCTTTGTATTATATATGTCTCCTATATATATTATATATATATATATATATAGGAGACGGATCCAATACAAAGGATATTTAACGTGAGAAGGATAGGAAGGATTGTGGACCTTTGATCAAATAAATCAATGGTTAATATCTAGTGGTCCACACTTTTTGTTTAAAACCTCCGAAAATTAAAGATAAAAGGGCAAAAAAGGAATTGCCTGCATTTGTTGACTTTTTTTGTGGGTAAATCAAGTTCCACCATCTTCTTGTAAATCAAATAACTTTTAAACGTTTAATTATTTTTTTAAAAAAATTGCACCATAAAATCGAGAATTTTATTATCTTTAATTTGAGTATAATATTGTTATAGTTTTTTTAAAAAAAAATTACGTGGTCCGTGATTTTTATGCTTTGGTACGTAATTGTTGGTCCGTAATTATCCATTTTGTCCTGATTATATGTATTAAATGACGGTCCGTGATTTTGATATAACGCACTGGTCCGTGATTATGCCTGTTAAACGATGGTCCGTGAATATATATAACGTGGTCCGTGATTTTACACGGACCATTATACCCTTTACCCAGATTACACGTGGCGCGTTCTGGAGGCTTCCTACGCTTCTCACGTTAATTTGCTTTGTATAATAACCGGCCCCTATATATATATATATATATATATATATATATATATATATATATATAATCACCCGGTTCTTAAATCCGGTTCAACTGGTAGGACCTCTGACCAGTAAGAAGACCGGTTTGCGGTTTGACATCCGGTCTGGTTATAAAAACATTGCCCAGGACCATTTCATTTAAGAAATAAATCCTTTATCCAATTTTAAAATTTAAATTTGATTGTATCATGAAGTTTGAAATTGACGATACAGGCGCCCACCACATACGAATTCTTGTTTTTGCAATTAACCTCGGCAGCCATTAAATTCTATTGCCTTTGATAAGTCTATTAATGACCCGCCGTTGTATTTTTTTGACCACAGACTTACGCCACTACACGTGTCTTCTGTTCATCTCATGTGGTTTATGAGCCCCAGATTTTTTTTTCAAACGAAAAAAAGGTCTCTCATGTTACCTTTTTTTATCATGGTAGTTGGTGACTAAGATCGATTCCTCGATTGCCGACTGTGAGACTGTAGCACCCTGATACATGGGAAACCCATGGAATAGGTAAACGCTTGCCTTCCATTGGTTCAGAACCCGGGCTAGATTAAGCTGAAGATTCCTCTCCTTGCCTGATATTTATTAAATTATCACCAGTGAGACTTAAACCTTGGTATAAAAAAGAAAATACCAAACCTTAATCACTATACTAAGTTACTAACTTTGCTGGATGTTTATGAGCCCTTGATAAACACTAGCTAGTTATGACTCTACCAGTTTAATTAGGCTTGCATGTCAACATTAAACTAACCTACTTGCTAAAACTTTGGTATTTTTATAATTGAAGGTTATAAGATCTATACAATGTAATAATGTAATTTATTTTTTAAAGTTTTTTAGGTGTACAATAGATTTGCCGATAATATAATTAAATAGGTTGAATTATAATTATAAAATTTATTTTCCAATATAATGATATATTATCTAACCGTAATTTAAGCATCAATTCAATATTCAGTTTTTGTCATTTTCAAACACAGATTTTACGATATAAATCTTCCTATTTAATAATTGATTCCAAGAAAATGGCACATGACATCCTCTTATTAATTCAAAAATAATTTTTTTAAATATAAAACTAACCATTAATGATATACATTGTTTACATAAATACACTAAATAAATACTAATAATTATGCAAATTTAAAAGAATGTAATAAAATTATTTTATCATGTAAATATATGAAGACATAGTTATAAAATCACATATTTTATTTATAAATCCGTGTAATACACGGGGCTATAACCTAGTAAATATAATATAGTAGTACATGTGCTAGTTTGTACATCCTTATACTAATTTTCTGGTTTATATTTTCCATATATAAGTATCTTTAAAAAAAATAATAAAATAATTTGATTATATTATATATGCTTAGTGAAGTATGTGTGATGGCAGGGTGTAAGAATCACAGTAAGTTACCACTTGACATTTCTAGTAAACTCAGCTTGCCATATATGGGGACGACAAGTTTGGAACACTGGTGATCTCTCCAAAAACAATTTGTATGTCCTTGCACGCATGTTATATATAGTAAGGTTATTGTATAAAATAATATTTTTGTAAAAATAGTGAGAAATGATCTGAACCTTTGATGTGTTAAGATCAATGGTCATTAACGAACTAGTGGCATGATCGTAATTAATATGTTGTTTAAAATGGAAATAAGGGCACAAAAGGAATTTCCATATTTGCAGATATCATGATATCCATTAAATCAGGAACAATTGCTATTTTTAAGGAATATGTTGGTTTCCTTTTCAATATGTGCTAATACGTGATATTAGTGCATGAAACGTATATCAGCACATTCACATAATGTGCTATTAATATATATAAGCATATATCATCTCATATACATAATATGCGATATTCGTACATGATATATCAGCACATATCAATGCATATCAGCATATAATAGCACTACAAAATCAATGTCTTTTGGCGTTTTAAATTGCATCTGTCAGCACACAACAACACTAAAAATGTGTCAAACAATTATCCTATCATTCATACCAGTACATATCCGCAAATTATTTAACGATTTATCAATATATCAAATTATTAAAACTCCATATTCTCATCGTTCTATATAAAATAGCACGTGCTATCACATAACAGCACATATTAACACTCATGTTCGACATGATTATAAATAAAAACATATACTATCACAATAATTTTTCTTTTAAAATCACTATCTCAAATCCTGCGATTTTTTTTCTTCTGATGAATTCATATTTGCTGTTGAATATTTCTTTTCGAATATAATTGGATTTTTGGAATAAATTTGATTCAGATAAATGATTACTCACTTTCCTTGTTTAATGGACAATTACATATCCATTAATATTAAATTTCCTAGACTACCATTTTTTATTAATTAACTAAAATGACAAATGTCAACATATGATTGGTTCCTACCATTTTTACAAAAAAAAACAATTTTGTACATGAACCTACTCTTATATATATATATATATATATATATATATATGTTCATATACAAAATGAGATTTTTATAAAAATGGTAGGAACCAACCATGTGTTGATAATTCTTTTAATATTTAATTATAATACAAGTGTATTGTAGTCAATTTATATAATAATGCATATTAAATAATCATTTAACCAAGGAAAAATTGTTAGACAGTTACTCGTGATTTTATTATTCCAAAAATTCATTTATTGATATCGATGATCAACCTTTAACAGCAAACAAATAAGAAAAAAGTTATGGGCTTTGGTTATGATATGATATTATTTGGTTAAAAAATGTGCTGATATATGTTGGCATAAATGATAGTTAAGAATTTGGGTCATTTTTGGTGCTATTGCGTGTTGTCATGTTTTAATTTAAAAAGTTAAATGGCATATATTTTGTAGTGCTTTTGTGTGCTGATATGATATTATATGCTACAATACGGTTAATAATATGCGGACATTATAAATATAAGTTATGTTAGTAAAATGTGCTAGCAAATGTTGTTTATGTAGAACGATGTGAATAGTGAGCTTTAAATATATTATTATTTAATAAATTATGTTACTTATTTGTGTTGCTATGGGATCTAATTTGTTAAATTGATAAATTGTTAAAGAATATGCTGATATGTGCTGGTATGAATGATATGATAATTAGTTGGGTCAGCAAATTAATTAGAGTAACTAAATCCCCTTGATTTTGAAGCATCCATGTTGTCAGCAAATTAAAATAAGCTAAATTCCTAATTTACCCTTTTGTTGGCTTTAAACAATCTTTTAGTTAACATTTTTGCCATTTGTGATTATTAACCATTGATCATAGCACATCCACGGCATAGATTGTTTCTCATGTTTTTTTACAAAATCAGTACTTTGTTCAATAACCCCACTCTCTCTCTATATATATGTTACCATTTGATATATATGTAGACATAAGCCAAACCGTATGCGTATGTAGGTGGGTGGCAATGTTTACATTTGGAGAGGGATGGCATAACAATCATCACGCATTTGATTATTCGGCTCGACTTGGGTTAGAATGGTGGGAGATTGACCTTTGTTGGTGGTTTATACTATTTCTTGAAGCAATAGGGCTAGCCACCAATGTTAAGTTGCCGACCGCTCGTCACAAGCTTACGAAATCCTTTGCATCAGGTAGCAAATTCAAGTGATTCTTCTAATATTTTATAAGTGGGTTATATATAATAAAGCTAGACCATGTGTTTAAATAATAAAGATATACATGTGACTTGATGGTATATCGGATATATGTTGAATGTATGTGTTATATGTGTTATCTGTTTACATTGTTTTCTTTAGCACTTTTGTTTTTGCCACTTCGTTTGTTTAGCCGATGATTGTTTATATTATTATGTATGTTTATGTTCCGTCTTATATCTTCATATTTTACATAACTTTGTGAGTATGTATTATGTGGTTTTGCCTCTATGTTTGATGTTTTAACTTGTTTTTTGCATATATTGTAGGGTCGATGTTATGTTGTTGGTAATATGACTAAAAAAATAATTTGGAGTTTTGGAGTTGTGGGTCTAAGCACCTTTGGAACTCTCTCGCTACCAACAAATCCAAAGTTAGACTGATGTTCATCATTTATTTATTTATTTAATTATAATGAGTTCGCACAACACGAAGATAAGATGTTAGATTAAGTTTTTTAAAAGTCATTTCATCTCCTACTTGAACTCATGATGTTTTTTTAGACACGTATGACTCTAAACAGCAAACACTAGACCAGCTTGAGAAATATTATCTGCCTGCAAATAATTTAGAGAGATGGTTAGCTATGACTCGGATAAATCTCCTATAATTTTGGTCATTCATTAAGCTTACGATCTAAGAAACCAAGTTTATAGCAAGATTCTGCACCTCTACTCATTACAAGATAAATGGCTATATTTAGGTAAACAATTATTGTATATTGGATTAAAAATAGGTAATATAGACGTTGAATGGTTTAAATGGGTAAGAGCTTAAAACAATACATACTAAGATGAGTAACTTAAAAAGTATATGAATATAATGGATTCAAAAGAGTAAAGCATGATCAGTAATATATTTAATAAGAAAATCAATAAAAATTAGAATAAATTGTCTAGATAATCCTATGATTTGTTAGTATTTCACTCTAGGTTGCTAAGTTTCATAATTTAACCATATGGTTCCAAACTTTAAACATTTATAACATATATAGTCCTTAGGTGAACGTAATTTCATCAAGAATGTGAGGGTAATTAATTTGATAAGCTGAGAACTGTATGCATTACAAATGTTTAAAGTTTGTGATTATATGGATAATTTATGAAACCAAGGGACCGGAAGAGAAATACTAGCAAACCATAAGAACCATCTCAACAATTTGCTCTTAAAAATATTCAAATAAACTATTTGTTTAGTTACAACTCATTTTAACTTGTATGAACTTGATGTTTTTAAAATGATTTATTTAAACTCAAAATGATTTTGTTTAATAATTATCCAAACTTGCACCCGTTCTGACCCGTTATCCAACCAGTCTATTTTCCAGACATATTTATAACTTGAAAAATGGTCATAAGCTCAAAAGTCAAAATGGGTCATGAGTAGATTTGAAAACTTGCATAATTTACTTTGAAGAAACAAAAACACATGCCGTTCCCCTTAGGCACGGAACAAGGGGCCACTTCACACTTAGTCACTTATAGTGAGCTTGGGTAGGTTTTGATGTTAATTTTTAGACTTAAATAACCTCCATCCCGCATATATGGCAAATATCTAAAATTTGACATGTATATATAAACTATTACTATGGCACGAACAAATCCACATATTAAAAATATATCAAAAAAACCAGTACAAACAAATAAAAACGCATATGACATTAAAATAGCTAAAGTTTAGTATACAAAGTCATGTTTAGGTGCGAAATGCACAAACTATGCGTCGAATTAGTACGCAAGAATGATTAATACTTGTGTCATAATATATGCCACACACATATAGAATTATCACTTTAAGGTGAAATTATCACATAAATAAATTATGTCCAATAATTTTTATCTCTATGTGATAATTACAACTCAAGTATTGAACATTCTCACTTGATAATTTAACGCATATTCGTAAATTTTGCACGCAAATAACACTTTGTATAATAAACAACCAGGTACGATTATTTTAATTTGTTAAGAGAAACAAATGACTTTTTGATTTTGTGATTTTGACTAGGTAATTTGACATTGGTGGCTAACCCTAGCACTTCAAGAAACCTTATCGTATACCAACAGAAGTCAAATTGCCACCATTCTAACCCATGTCGAGCCGAATACTCAAATGCATGGTGATTATTATGCCAACCTTCTCCAAAAGTAACCAATGCTACCCACCTAATTAAATACATACATAATTATAAATTAATGAATTTGAAAATAAATGCCGAATATTAATTTATCGTACAAATAATAAATGATTAAATAAATTTTATATATTTTTGTTTCTTACCAATTATTCTTGGAGAGATCACCAGTGTTCCAAGCTTGGTTTCCCCATATATGACAAGCTGAGTTCACTAGAAAAGTTGCGTGATATCCCCATGTAATTGCAACCCCCTACATATCATTTTGTTAGCATCCCCAAATCCATTCATTCACAAAATTAAAATAATAAAAAATAATAAAAATATTAAAATAATAAAAAAATAAAAATCAAAGGCTTACTATAACCCAAACAAGGTATGTAAATCCACCAAAAAGATAGACGAGGGTGGCAAATGTAACTAGATGGATTACATAAGTTCTTTTGATGAATCTATAGAAAGCTTGACTCTTCAAATCCTCCACATTGTTACGCTCTTGATACTGCAAGATCATATATTTTCTGACTCAATCGCATGCAAAATAACTAGGAAATACATGTTTTTTTTTTTTTTTTTGTAAGACTATCATACAAAGTACCTTTTCAAGAATGTAGCCGCTGTCGAAGAGCCAACCCATATGACTAAACCAAAATCCGAAGGTTGGGGAGTGTGTATCTTTCGCAGAATCAACATACTGATGGTGGTATCTATGTATGCTCACCCAATATATGGGATCCCTCTATATACATATATGATTTAACTTCATTAGAGTTTGAGTAAGTCACATATAAGAAAATTGGTGCCACTGACACAATGAAATAGTGAAATGGATGTATTTGTTTATTTAGAGCAGCTACAATACACGCAAAAATCTTGCCCAGATAGTGGCGGAACTAGGAATTTTTTCATGTGGATTATGCCACTTCAATTAGATAAATCTGGATATAAAAATTTCCGAGTTGATTTTATGGTTCAAGTCTTGTAAGGTTCATCACATAACAATAATGCGATGTATGAGGTCATTAATTAAAAAAATATTGTCATTAAAGAGTTTGGAGGTGTGGAGTAAACGTTAGTTTAAGATTTCTGAGCTTTCAACCAAACGGGGTTCAAGGGGGCGAGCCTCTGGTTGTGGTCCCACTGACCAGTCAGTGGGCATGAAGGGGTAAAGGGGGCAACATCTCTTATGGGGTTCGAGGCAACACTCCGAAATCTAAAAAAATTTTCTAAGTTTACATGTCCAGAATTAACTTGATCTGCGAATTTAAGCCTCATCACAAAAAAATATTTGGATTATCTCAAATCAAATATCTTGATAAATTTAACGTTGATCACATAAATTCTTTGGATTATCGCAAATCAAATTATTCGATGCTTGCAAATAAAGATATATTGATTTCGGAAAGTCATCGATTTTAACAGATTGTATAGAAATACAATCATTGATTATTAAGAATTCTCTAACAAATATCACTTGTCTCATTTAAGTTGATAAACGGTTGGGACATCAAGGATTCACCCTCAGATATATTAATGAGTTCATCTTACCTTTCAAGCCTTTAAAAAAAATTCATACTAAACATTCGAAATACGGTGGGTTCCCGTGAGCGCTCTCCTAATATACTAGATCCGCCCATGTGCCGAGATTTGTGATAATCAACAAGAATCAAAAGTAAAGAGTGAGAGAACTTGCATAAAATGAAATTGAGATTTGATCAGAATGTTCATCCGATGTTGTGTATATATACAGATATATCCCTTAATAAAGTTTAGGAGATTGACAAGTTTAATCCGTCTAATTCGAATATTACATATAATAGACATAAACTATTTTATAGACTATATACATACACTAGTGAGTGTTATGCTTTGGATGATCGGTGTCAGTCCTCCAAACAAACACTAAGTTGGAATGTTAGAATAAAAGTAAGTGTGTTTTGAAGTACGAGTGAAAATCATATTTGACATATGAGATGTGTGTTTGTTGCATTCCTTTTATGAGAAACTATCATTTTTTTCCTTTATAAATCTTGGTAGAAATTAAAACACAAAATTAATGCACTTTTGGGAGAAATTTTAAATGCACGTCACTTTCATTTTTTTAACGTTAAATCTATGATACTCCTATTAAACTAATCCAAATAAATCTTCTTTTATCCTAATTTAAACCAAAAATCTCCCTTCTAACTTCTAAGAGGTAATACCTTTACGAAGTGTGCTAGTCCCACATATGGCCAGCTCCCCATTGTAAATTTAGAGGCAATTGCCTTGGGCCCTCAAATATTTGGAGCCCCAATTATTCAGGTTATGTTTGATTTATCGTTCAGGTTATTTATTTTGTCGTTTTTAATATGCAAAATTAACAGTTCACTCATATTTTTAAAAGAGAGTTTATTTAAGGTTCTCCTTTTCCAAATAATTATATTTTCAACGTTTTGTTTCATCTTTACTTGACGTTGTAATAAATCTTTTATCACGCTACAAATGAAAGATTAAGACAAGCTTTCTAGTGGTAAAGAACAAATTGATTAATAAATATGACAGAGTTATAAAATATTATCAAAAAGTATTGTACTTTACAACCGTCTTTGTTTAGATTATTTATAATTATCGTTTGTTAACAAGTATTATTTATAATTATCACAGGTAAAAAATTATTTATGAAAAATGCCTCAATTTTTATATTTACCTAAACCTTCGAAAATCTTGAGCCGGCCCTGGTCTCACATTTACACACCATTATCAATTAGCGTCAATTTTGTTGATAGTAGATGATGTTACATGCAAGAATGAAACAAAGAAGAAGACGAACCTGCATGTACAGGACTCCAAGATAGGCAAAAGTGTACTCAAGCCACTTGGGCAGCTTGAGACTGTGGTGCGCGAGGTTACGGTGATACGAAAGAGTTATACCAAAAACACCACACAAAACGTAGGTGAAAACAGCTGCACGAAACGCACCCCAAGTGAATGTAAATGGTGCAAAAAGTGCAAGCAAATGAATGCCTATCATCCATAAGCCCATTTTGACATCAAGAGTCCTCCATGTACGACCCATGAAGAGGTTTCTATTCCTCGTAATGGTCACATCTGAGAGCAATATTTTGCCACATTTGGAGTCGTTTACATCTTCGGAAACTGAGGCCAGATTCCTCATTTTTAGGATGGTGAATAAAAATGGTTGGGATTGAAGGTTTTAATTGATATATGGTATAAATAAGCTTATAACACATATATATACACACACACAATAGAGGTAGATTTTTATGAGGTGGTGACAGAAGGTAGTTGAATTAAATATCCCTGAGAACATTGTGCGAGGATAAATAAATATGGCTAGGACCAACGACGAAGCTGGATTTTGCAGATACGGAGTTGCTGTGTAATAGGTAGTCATAGCCTATTTTTGTTTGAACGGCCAATTAATCAACTGTCGGATACTCAGTACGTGGCTCCTAATGGCTAAAGGATGCCCATGCTGGCCACTAGTACAGACGGACGGAGCCCCTAGCCCACTAGTCACAAATTCCCAGGGAAAACCCGACCCAAAGCACCGCACAAAGGCACGACGGTGGATGGCGGTAAAACCGGGTGGGATCAAGAATCTAACCCATGACCTGAGTCTTCTATCACTTCCTCTATACCTCCATTTTACCACTAGTACAAACATTATTGGTTTTGAAAGTTATAGCCTATTTAATGAAGGTTTTGAAAGTTTTTTTTTGCATCTCACCGTCACCCCCACCCCCACCCCCACCCAATTTAATCCCTTGACATTTTCTAAATGGGTTTATAAACAATCTAATGAATCAAACTGGTTCCTGAGCCACTTATATTGGATCCGTAGAAGCTTGAATGAGTCAAGCTTAAATAAATCTGAGTCCAAGTTCAAGATCAATCCTTGAAATATGTCTTTTTTTATTATCAACTTTTAAATCAAGTTTCACATTATATTGAGATCATGTCGCGGGAAAAGCTTAAACTATCTTTTTATTTATATAATATTTATTTAGTTAAATAAGTGTAAACTTTTTAAATAAGTACCTTTAAGTGTAAAATTATAATAAAATAAAATCATACGCGTTATATTATATTACCAGGTTATTAACCCATGTATTACACGGATTAATCATAAAATATTAAATTTAGTAATAAAAACTTAAGAATTATAAAACAATATTTTGGTATATAATTATTAAAGTAAGTATAGAAAAAGATTTTATGTAATAAACTAACAATTAAAAACTCTAATAACTAAAAAATTATAATATGATCTTCTTAGTTTGTAACAACTAAGATTGTAAACTATGACGTCAAAAACTTCATATAGTTTTTTATGTCAAAAATATAGTTTTTTCAATCATTTCTTTAAAACTTTTGGTTTTTAAAAAAATCATTTTTAAATATTTTGTTTAAAAAATGTCATTTGTTAATAAAAATCATATTGTTTTAAAACTTAGTTTTATAGTTAATTTCATTTAAAAAAAATCATCTTTTAAGAAATTTGTTTTTTAGAAAACTGTTAATTTAATATAAATAACGATATTAAATATTTCTTATCTATAAGAAAATTATAATTTTTAGAAAAAAGTACATTTTTTTAATAATTTTTTTAAAAATATTTTTAATTCTTAATATAAAAAAAGTAAATAATATGATTAATATTATAATTATTTAATAGGAGAGATGATATAATTATTTATTAAGAAAGAAAATTAAATGAAATAACAATAAGATGACATGTGGCATTAGTATTCTTAAAACATGACAAGTGACAAAAATAATTTTTTTTTATTATAATAGTAAGACTATATAGTATTAAACTAGATGAGAAAGAAATAGTGAAAAAATATATATTAAATAGATAGTGGGTCTCATTATAATATATATAGATAATATTCGATATTAAATATATATATATATATATATATATATATATATATTAATAGTAATGCATAGGTCATATGTGTTTGATTCGTGTAGTAATGTTTTGAATGTTTAGGCTTGTATCAACACCAGTTTTTTAATATTAGAAATTAATAAATAAAAATAAGGGTATTAAATTTGAGATATTTGCATAAAGACTTGGGTTTTATTAAATTTGAAAGATTGGCTTAGAAATTTGGGTTTTTGTTGGTTTAGGGTTTCTGTTTTTGGTTTACGCTTTAGGGCTTAGGCTTTAGTTCATGATGAGAGATTTGATATTGCCATGTAACTTATGTTTTTTAAATGATATATAATATCTGTCACACCCCGAGCCGGCGGGCTGGATCGACTTTCCCGTCGGGCGGAAGGTTCCCGGGGCGCGATATCGTGTGATAATCAAAATGATCAGATTGTTTACATGGCACATGATATATAAATGAGAAATGCTAACATGACATTGATACATAATTACAAAGTTAAATTACATTGTTATGTTCATAATTTAACTAAGTAATTCTACCCAAAAGAATCATTGAGTTTTCTATCTTGTATCTGCACAAGATTTACAAAAGATGATTCATAGTTTTGTCATTCAAAATATGCACAACACAAAATGAAGCTAGGTCTTTTAAAAGTCCACTAGCTTAAGTCCTGAATGTCTGGTGACTAAACATGTTCGTCACCTGAGAAAACACGCATTTAAACAAAGTCAACACTAGGTTGGTGAGTTCATAAGTTTAGTAATTGAAAGCAGTTGATTTATTTTCATTCACAATCACAATGTCATACAAAAGTCTCATTGATATTTGTCTCATTTGTCTCACACAATGTCCTCTCCATAGTTGTACTTACAAGCAGTATTTCATCCAATCAAGTATGCTTATATATAGGGCATACGTAGGGGGACAGCCCCCAGTCGACATCCCATCACATACTCAACAGAATTCAACACACCTTGCAATATAACTATGGATACCCATTTCTATCTCCATGTGTTCACCTCATTTGATATTCACCCATAAATTTTGTCATCACCCATTGTGTTATATATAAAGAATAATAGAGTAGAGTATGAGGGAAGTAATTTATCAAAACCTAAGTAATGATAAACCCTCAATGTTTCAAGGAAAACATATTTATTAAACCTTGTCCTTATTATTATTCTCTCGCTTGTAGGGTTAACTGTAATTCACTTCTAGTAATAAGAGTGACAGTTAACGTATTGATATTGTTCTCATCCTGGAATGCATAGAGCCTAAATGGGATCCATTGTGATCCTCACGTAATCAGATCACAATGCATCCAATTTACCTCTATCACATTTGTGTTCTCATTGCCTTTAGCGAAACTATTACAAGTGATGCGACATGAGAGAAAATCAATTCCTCAGTCTACCAGTTCATAGAATCGAAGGATTTGATTACAATTAGTTACTGTAGATTAATATCACCATGTGTTGTTTACCAAACCTGACTGATGTCACCCTGTTACTGGTCATACGTTACCTGCCAATGATAAAATACGATCAACGTATCGACCTCACTCACCGGCGGTTTGTCAAACCTATGGTACCACTACGTTATCGTCGGTTTAGTCGCACTAAATTAACTGGTAAACGATTCTCTAGTAGGGACTTACAATTGTATTTGAACTCATGAACACATGATTGTTGTGATATAATGCAAACAGTTTAATAGTAATCAATTGTTGTTATGTTCACCCATAGTCATCATCTCAACGTTGTCTGTTCTCAGTGTTATGTGTTCTCATAGTCTCTAACAAAGTGTTATAAGAACTTGTCTTATTACACAATGTTAGTAAATGTATGAATGATATTATTATCATGAAAGTATGTTATCATGATTATCATTCTTGTTATCACTTGTAATTATCTCATGTTATCCTATAGTCGTCACCATATTGGAGCCATAGTGTTGTAAGAACTAGTCTTACTACACATAGTTAGCTCAGGTGGTGAATGATATCATGAAATCATGTTTTCATCATACCATTCTTGTTGATTCTTGTCACTGTTAAAATGTTATCTCATGGTTATCTCATTGTTCATCTTTGTAAGAATAATAAAGTGTTATAAGATATAGTCTTATAACTTGTATTATCTATTGTGTTAATGTAATCATGAAACTATGTTATCATGATTCATCCTAGATATCTCAATTATGTTATGATCACACAAGCATACATACAATGATAAGTGATAATAAAGATAAAACAATATTATCTAAATCATAGTATATTTGAAATGTTGTACTAAAGGTTTTAAATAATTAAAAAGATTAGCATGTTTCTCAGCCCCGCAATTTAAAATCAGTAAGATTAGAAAAGGGGCGTATGAACTCACCTGTAGTTGATGTGGTTGACTAAGTAATGCAGAAATTGCACACGCTCACTGTTGTTCTTGAAATTGTGTTCACGTTCCTGTGTTGTATTCACGTTGTTTGCAATTTATGAGTATAAGTTATAGGTATGTGTATGTGTGTGTTAGCCCTAAAGTTGGCTAACACTTGTGATTCTTTGTCATCACTTGGTCCTACTTCCCTTGTGATGGGTCATACTAACTCTTAACCCATTCGGTTAAACCTATTATGTCGTGTATTTATGTTTGGAGGGTTGATCTCATCACCTTTAAAAACCCTAATATAGTTTATATCAAAATCATAGTTTGTCCTTGACTGTGTTGTTATTATACTCACCACTTTGATGTTAAACACTCAATCACTTTATAAGAAAGATTTTTAAGTGTTATGTAGTTGATTTAGCAAACCATTTCACCACCTTTGTAGTAAAAATCTAGTTATCTCCATATCCATGCATGTTGTTCCAATAAAGTTAGTTCAAAGTGTTTGTTCACAAGTTAAGTCATGTGGGCCGAATGAATGTAGGAACCAAATGAGGTTTAATCCGAACCAAGCTAGGTGTGCGAATGCATGAGCTTGGCCGAATGTGAGCATTCGCTCGAATGGAAGGGTCCGGTCGAATGGAGATTGCCATGCGAACCAGGAGAACCGAATGTGGCTGCCTGCGAATGGGTTTCATGCATGCGAATGGTAGCACCACCGAATGAGCCATTCGGCTAGCCTCCCATTCGGCCGAACCAACATGCTCATTCGGCTCTAGCCCTATTCGCCCCATCTGCATCTCTCATTCGATGGGTTCGAGACCAAGGGGTGCAGTCCTCTATTTTTGACCTTAAGACTAAAGCAAGGTGTTCTCCAAGCCCCCACGCTATTATAGACAAGTTTAGAGTTTATTTCTAAGGGTTTGGGTGGGAGAAAACCGGTTAACTCGTGGGGATCGAACCAAAGGGTGAAAACCCTAGAAATCCGAAGCTTTGAGGCTCATTTATCTCGCTTCTGGTTGTTTTCACTCCCGATCCGTTGTACTTTCGTGTAGAGGAGGTCAAGAGCTTCGATTTAATAGTTATTTGCAAGATTTGGTCAAGAAATGGATGAGATCTAGGGGTTTTTGTGTTGGAATTCTGGTGAGAGAGAGAATCCGGATTTAGGGTTTAGAGAGAGAGAGAGAGAGAGAGGAGATGTAATAAATGAGGAAGAAAGCCTCATTTAGGGCTTATATACTCTGCGGGTGTTCGGGTTCGTTTCGGTTATTCGGTTCTTGTTTTCGTTACGTTTCCGGAACGAAATCGCGTATTTTACGAGTTAAATAAAATGGGTTTTACTTTTACATTTTTGAAGTGGTTATTCCTAGTAAATCTTTTAAATCTTGTATTTTATTATTATTACATCGTTTTGTCGTTTCGTTTCGTCAGATCGTACCGCCATCGCGCGTATTCGTTCGAATCGTCACCCGAACAAATCCGACGACGGTTTCACTTTCTGATTCTTGTTTTCTACTTTTCAGTCATCATTCAGAACATTAAACTCACAGATATGTTTGTGTGAATCGTCACCCATGCAAACACAATGTTAGTTCACTATTCGTATACGGAACTGAATTGCTATTTGAATTGTATTTCCTCACTGACGGACTCAACTAAACTTGCCTGTTTTCACATTGTTATCATTGAATTCACATTGTTTTCTCACTAAATTGTCGGCCATCTGATTCCTGTTATTTGTGGATATCAGATCGCAACCGATATGTTTTTGTCATTTGTTCTCTCACTGTTGTTTCTCATGATTTGTTGTATATTTATATCTCAATTCTCATTGAAATACATATAACTGTTGTTTGTTTTTCTTAGTCCTGTTGTCACACAACTGTTTACACATTGTATTTACACATAGTAAATAGTTAAAGTACACGTACCATACGTACTTGCCGGACGATGTGGTACTGGTTGTCACAGTCTCCCATTGTTAAAGAAATTTCATCCCGAAATTTAAGTATCATTGTCAGGCACTACTTCTTTAAACAGATGGGGATACTTTGTCTTCATGTGATCCTCACGCTCCCAGTTAATTCTGGTCCACGCTTGAAGTTTCAACGAACCTTCACAATATGAATACGGCTTCGTTTCAGTCTCTTGACTTCACGATCCATAATCTTTACAGGTTCTTCAATGAAATGTAGTTGTTCATTCGCTTGTATTTCTTCCAGAGGTATGACTAACGATTCATCAGCGAGACATCTCTTAAGATTTGATACATGGAATACGTCATGTACCCCGCTGAGTTCATCTGGAAGTCTGAGTCTGTATGCCACAGGACCAATCCGTAGAGTTATCTCGAACGGTCCGACATACCTTGGTGCTAACTTTCCCTTAGCCCCAAAACGAACCACGCCTTTCCACGGGGACACTTTCAGCATGACTAGGTCACCCACTTGGAATTTGAAAGGCTTTCGCCGTTTGTCTGCGTAACTCTTTTGGCGGCTGCATGTTGCTTGTAATTTCTGTTGAATCTGGGCTATCTTATAAGTAGTTTCCTGAATAAGTTAAGCCCAATGATTCTGTTGTCTCCCACTTCGGTCCAAAAAATTGGAGACCGACATTTTCTACCATAGAGTGCTTCGAACAGAGCACATCCAATACTGCTGTGGTAGCTATTGTTGTAGGAGAACTCAATGAGTGGTAGATGTTTGTCCCAACTTCCACCGAAGTCTAGGATGCATGTCCTCAACATATCCTCTAGGGTTTGGATTGTTTGCTCACTTTGACCATCCGTTTGTGGATGATAAGCGGTGCTCAAGTTCACACTTGTCCCTAAGAATTGTTGCAAAGATTGCCAGAACCGCGATGTAAATCGTCTGTCCCGGTCTGAAATAATAGATAATGGCACCCCGTGCCGTACTATTATTTCATTGACATTAAGTCTTGCTAGCTTTTCCGTGTTATAGTTTTCTCTGATCGGTAGGAAATGAGCGGACTTGGTCAATCGATCAATGATGACCCATATAGAATCATGTCCGCTGGAAGTACGGGGTAGCTTGGTTATAAAATCCATAGCTATTTGTTCCCACTTCCATTGTGGTATCTCTGGTTGTTCCAGCAAACCTGACGGTTTCTTGTTTTCAGCCTTGACCTTAGCACATGTTAGGCACTTACCAACATAAGAAGCCACATCCTTCTTCATACCCGGCCACCAATAAAATGACCTAAGATCTTGATACATTTTGTCAGCACCAGGATGAACTGAATATTGTGTTTTGTGTGCCTCGTCAAGAATGAGTTTTCGAAGCTCATCTACGGCCGGGATCCATACACGATCCTGAAAATAGATAGCTCCATCTTGTTTTGTCTCAAAATGTTTCTCGGCTCCACAGTCGAGTTAGTTTCTCAAGTTGTTTCTTGCCATTGCTTCTTGTTGTGCTTGTAGAATTAGATCTCTCAGACTTGTTTGCACAGTCATTCCCATTGATCTAATGCGCAAGGGTTTGACTCTTTCCTTCCGGCTCAAAGCGTCAGCTATAGCATTAGCTTTGCCCGGATGGTGTTTGATCACACAATCGTAATCGTTCAGGAGCTCAACCCAACGTCTCTGTCTCATGTTAAGCTCCTTCTGATCAAATATGTGCTGTAGGCTCTTGTGATCTGTGAAGATAGTGCATTTGGTACCGTACAGGTAATGTCTCCAAATCTTTAAAGCAAAGACAACAGCTCCCAATTCTAAGTCATGCGTTGTGTAGTTCTTCTCATGTATCTTCAGCTGTCGTGAAGCGTAGGCAATGACTTTGTCTCGTTGCATTAAAACACAACCAAGTCCCTGATGGGAAGCATCACAATAAACTACAAAGTCATCATTGCCCTTTGGGAGTGTTAAAATTGGAGCATTGCACAATCTTTGTTTCAGTGTTTGGAACGCCTCTTCCTGTTTCTGTGTCCACACGAATGGTTCGCTCTTCTGTGTCAGTTTTGTGAGAGGCAAGGCTATCTTAGAAAAATTCGAAATGAATCTCCTGTAATAACATGCCAATCCCAGAAATGATCTGATCTCTGTCGGTGTCGTGGGTACATCCCAATTCTTGATTGCTTCAATCTTGGCAGGATCCACATGAATACCATTACTGTTAATATCATGACCCAAAAACTGAACTTCTCTCAGCCAAAATTCACACTTGGAGAATTTGGCATAGAGTTGTTCATTCTTTAGGTGTTCCAAGATTGTTTTGACATGTTGTTCATGTTCCTTCTCTCTTCTTGAATAGGTCAATATATCATCAATAAAGACAATAACAAACTGATCTAGATATGGCTTGCACACCCGGTTCATTAGATCCATGAACACTGCCGGTGCGTTCGTCAGTGCGAATGGCATCACCATGAATTCGTAGTGACCGTATCGAGTACGAAAAGCCGTCTTGGGTATGTCTTCCTCTTGAATCCGGAGACGGTGATAACCTGAACTTACATCTATCTTGGAGAAGTACTGAGCTCCCTGTAATTGATCAAACAAATCATCAATCCTTGGTAACGGGTACCGATTCTTGATGGTGAGTTTGTTAAGCTCTCTGTTATCGATACACATTCTGAAGGTTCCATCCTTTTTCTTGACAAACAGAACCGGAGCTCCCCATGTTGAGAAACTCGGTCGAATGAATCCCTTGTCTAGTAGTTCTTGTAGTTGATTGGACAGTTCCTGCAT
Source organism: Mikania micrantha (assembly GCA_009363875.1). Taxonomy (NCBI): domain Eukaryota; kingdom Viridiplantae; phylum Streptophyta; class Magnoliopsida; order Asterales; family Asteraceae; genus Mikania; species Mikania micrantha. The sequence goes on from CM018684.1 coordinate 3,185,243, forward strand.
TTCTGATGGTGCAAGTCTATAAGGAGACTTAGCCACAGGAACCGCTCCCGGAATCAAGTCGATTCAGAATTGCACAGATCGTTCAGGTGGCAATCCCGGTAAATCATCCGGAAATACGTCCGCGAAGTCTTTCACAACCGGTACATCTTGAATCTTGATTGCCTTCTTGTCTTTCTCCACAACGTGAGCTAGAAATGCGATACACTGTTTCGTTAGGCACTTGCGCGCCTTCATGCACGATATTAATTTGACACTGCGATTTTCTTGATCTCCATGAATTTCCAACACCTGATTGTTCTCCACTGGAATGCGTAATAGCCTTTCAAAACAGACGAATTCAACTCTGTTAAGAGATAAGCAATCCATCCTGACAATGATATCGAAACTACCCAATTCCATCGGTATCAAATCGATGGAAAATGTATGATCGCCAAGTGTTAGTGGGCAGTTCCTAAGTACGGTGTTAACTGTTATTTGTTTGCCATTTGCTATCTCAATGATATAAGGGGAGTCCAAATATTCCTCAACAAGATTAAGTTGGCATGCAAAGTCGGATGAGATAAAACTCTGATCCGCACCAGTGTCAAATAATATAAATGCATACAATTCAGATAAGAGAAATGTACCAGTGACCACGTTCGGGTCCTGTCGAGCAGCAGCTGCTCCAATCTGAAAGGCTCGCCCTCTAGCTACTTGAGCCCTTGGTTGTATCCTCTTGGGACAATCCCGCGAGAAGTGTCCAGGTTCGCCACAAGTGTAGCATGACCTGTTATCAGCAGCAGCGGTTGTAACCGCTGCGTTGTTGTTCCTGTTCTGAGCCCCTGTGCTCTTGCATTGAGTGGCCCAATGACCAAGCTTGCACTGCCTGCACTGGGAAGTTGGTTGATGATGATACTGACAGCTGTTGCACAATGGTGCAGTGCCAGTGTAAGGCCTCTTGATCTGCAGTGGTTGTGGTTGGGTGGCCTGTGGTGTTTGAGTGGTCGCAGCAAAATTCTTGACCACTTTCTGTTTCTTGGCCGGGCGTTTATCCGGCTTTCTTGAACTTCCAAGCTTTGCTGCTTCAGTTTCCTTCTCCAGTGCCCCGAAGACAACCATTACATCTGTCAGTGTTGATGACAGAGTGACAGCCATCTCTAGGGTGGTTGGGTGAGCAACAATTACATGGCTTTGAACATAGGCCGGCAGTACACCGACATACCGCTCAATCCGTTTCTCCAGCATAGGCACTATATGCGGTGCCAATGTAGCCAACTCATGAAATCTGGTAGTGTAGGGCAGATGCCCAGCACCAATCATGACATGGTTGAGCAGTTTAATCTCAACCTTTTTCAGCTCGTTCCTCGGGCAAAACTCAGCCCCCAACAAAGTCTTGATCGAATGCAGAAAAAACATGCACGTAAAGTGCTAAGTATTATGTTCTCTACATGAGGTGACTTATATTTCTCTACAACCATGGCTCCGATACCAATCGCCGGCGGGCTGGATCGACATTTCCGTCGGGCAGAAGGTTCCCAGGGCGCGATATCGTGTGATAATCAAAATGATCAGATTGTTTACATGTCACATGATATATAAATGAGAAATGCTAACATGACATTGATACAGAATTACAAAGTTAAATTACATTGTTATGTTCATAATTTAACTAAGTAATTCTACCCAAAATAATCATTGAGTTTTCTATCTTGTATCTACACAAGATTTACAAAAGATGATTCACAGTTTTGTCATTCAAAATATGCACAACACAAAATGAAGCTATGTCTTCTAAAAGTCCACTAGCTTAAGTCCTGAATGTCTGGTGACTAAACCTGTTCGTCACCTCAGAAAACATGCATTTAAACAAAGTCAACACTAGGTTGGTGAGTTCATAAGTTCAGTAATTGAAAGCAGTAGATTTATTTTCATTCACAATCACAATGTCATACAAAAGTCTCAATGATATTTGTCTCATTTGTCTCACACAATGTCCTCTCCATAGTTGTACTTACAAGCAATATTTCATCCAATCAAGTGTGCTTATATATAGGGCATACGTAGGGGGACAAGCCCCCAGCCGACATCCCACCACATACTCAACAGAATTCAACACCACTTGCAATACAACTATGGATACCCATTTCTATCTCACATGTGTTCACCCATTTGATATTCACCCATAAATTTTGTCATCACCCATTGTGTTATATATAAAGGATAATAGAGTAGAGTATGAGGGAAGTAATTTATCAAAACCTAAGTAATAATAAGCCCTCAATGTTTAAAGGAAAACATATTTATTAAACCTTGTCCTTATTATTATTCTCTCGTTTGTAGGGTTAGCTGTAATTCACTTCTAGTACTAGGAGTGACGGTTAACGTATTGATATTATTCTCATCCTGGAATGCATAGAGCCTAAATGGGATCCATTGTGATGCTCACGTAATCAGATCACAATGTATCAAATTTACCTCTATCACATTTATGTTCTCATTGCCTTCAACGAAACTATTACTAGTAATGCGACATAAGAGAAAATCAATTTATCAGTCTACCAGTTCATAGAATCGAAGGATTTGATTAAAATTAGTTATTGTAGATTAATATCACCATGTTTCTTTTACCAAACCTGACTGATGTCGTCCTGTTACCGGGCATACGTTACTGGCCAATGATAAAATACGATCAACATACCGACCTCACTCGCCGGCGGTTTGTCAAACCTATGGTACCACTACGTTATCATCGGTTTAGTCACACTAAATTAATTGGTAAACGATTCTCTAGTAGGAACTTACAATTGTATTTGAACTCATGAACACATGATTGTTGTGATATAATGCAAACAGTTTATTTGTAATCAATTGTTGTTATGTTCACCCATAGTCATCATCTCAATGTTGTCTGTTCTCAGTGTTATGTGTTCTCATAGTCTTTAACAAAGTGTTATAAGAACTTGTCTTATTACACAATGTTAGTAAATGTATGAATGATATTATTATCATGAAAGTATGTTATCATGATTATCATTCTTTTTATCACTTGTAATTATCTCATGTTATCCTATAGTCTTCACCATATTGTAACCATAGTGTTGTAAGAACTAGTCTTACTACACATAGTTAGCTCAGGTGCAGAATGATATCATGAAATCATGTTTTCGTTATACCATTCTTGTTAATTCTTGTCACTGTTAAAATGTTATCTCATGGTTAACTCATTGTTCTCTTTGTAAGAATAATAAAGTGTTATAAGATATAGTCTTATAACTTGTATTATCTATTGTGTTGATGTAATCATGAAACTCTGTTATCATGATTCATCCTAGATATCGCAATTATGTTATGATCACACAAGCATACATACAATGATAGGTGATAATAATGATAAAACAATATTATCTAAATCATAGTTTATTTGAAATGTTGTACTAAAGCTTTTAAATAATTAAAAGGATTAGCATGTTTTAAGATTAGAAAATGGGCGTATGAACTCACCTGTAGTTGATATGGTTGACTAAGTAATGCAGTAATTGCACGCGCTCACTGTTGTTCTTGAAATTGTGTTCACGTTCCTGTGTTGTATTCACGTTGTTTGCAATTTATGAGTATAAGTTATAGGTATGTGTATGTGTGTGTTAGCCCTAAAGTTGGCTAACACTTGTGATCCTTTGTTATCACTTAGTCCTACTTCCCTTGTGATGGGTCATACTAACTCTTAACCCATTAGGTTGAACTTAGTATGTCGTGTATGTATGTTTGGAGGGTTGATCTCATCACCTTTAAAAACCCTAATATAGTTTATATCAAATCATAGTTTGTCCTTGACTGTGTTGTTATTATACTCACCGCTTTGATGTTAAACACTCAATCACTTTATAAGAAAGATTTTTAAGTGTTATGTAGTTGATTTAACAATCCATTTCACCACCTTTGTAGTAAAAATCTAGTTATCTCCATATTCATGCATCTTGTTCGAATAAAGTTAGTTCCAAGTGTTTGTTCACAAGTTAAGTCATGTGGGCCGAATGAATGTAGGAACCGAATGAGGTTTAATCCGAACCAAGCTAGGTGTGCGAATGCATGAGCTTGGCCGAATGTGAGCATTCGCCTGAATGGAAGGGTCCGGCCGAATGGAGATTGCCATGCGAACCAGGAGAACCGAATGTGGCTGCCTACGAATGGGTTCCGTGCATGCGAATGGTAGCACCACCAAATGAGCCATTCATCTAGCCACCCATTTGGCCGAACCAACATGCTCATTCGGCTCTAGCCCTATTCGCCCCATCTGCATCTCTCATTCGGTGGGTTCGAGACCAAGGGGTGCAGTCCTCTATTTTTGACCTTAAGACTAAAGCAAGGTGTTCTCCAAGCCCCCACACTATTTTACACTAGTTTAGAGTTTATTTCTAAGGGTTTGGGTGGGAGAAAACCGGTTAACTCGTGGGGATCGAACCAAAGGGTGAAAACCCTAGAAATCCGAAGCTTTGAGGCTCATTTTACCTCGTTTCTGGTTGTTTTCACTCCCGATCCGTTGTACTTTCGTGTAGAGGAGGTCAAGAGGTTCGATTTTATAGCTTATTTGCAAGATTTGGTAAAGAAATGGATGAGATCTAGGGGTTTTTGTGTTGGAATTCTAGTGAGTGAGAGAGAATCCAGATTTAGGGTTTAGAGAGAGAGAGAGAGAGGAGATGTAATAAATGAGGAAAAAGGCCTCATTTAGGGCTTTTATACTCCACAGGTGTTCGGGTTTGTTTCGGTTATTCGGTTCTTGTTTTCGTTACGTTTCCGGAACGAAATCGCGTATTTCACGAGTTAAATAAAATGGGTTTTACTTTTACATTTTTGAAGTGGTTATTCCTAGTAAATCTTTTAAATTTTGTATTTATTATTATTACATCGTTTTGTCATTTCCTTCCGTCAGATCGTTCCGCCATACCGCGTATTTGTTCGAATCGTCACCCGAACGAATCCGACGACGATTCCACTTTCTGATTCTTGTTTTCTACTTTTCAGTCATCATTCAGAACATTAAACTCACAGATATGTTTGTGTGAATCGTCACCCATGCAAACACACTGTTAGTTCACTATTCGTTAACGGAATTGAATTGTTATTTGAATTGTATTTCCTCACAGGCGGACTCAACTAAACTTGCCTGTTTTCACACTGAATTGTCGGCCATCTGATTCCTGTTATTTGTGGATATCAGATCGCAACCGATATGTTTTTGTCATTTGTTGTCACACTGTTGTTTCTCATGAGTTGTTGTATATTTATATCTCAATTCTCATTAAAATACATTCAACTGTTGTTTGTTTTTCTTAGTCCTGTTGTCACACAACTGTTTACACATTGTATTTACACATAGTTAATTGTTAAAGTATACGTACCGTACGGACTTGCTGGGCGATTTGGTACTGGTTGTCATAGTCTCCCCTTGTTAAACAAATTTCGTCCCGAAATTTAAGTATCATTGTCAGGCACTACTTTTTCAAACTGATGGGGATACTTTGTCTTCTGTGATCCTCACGCTCCCAGGTAAATTCTGGTCCGCGCTTGGAGTTCCAACGAACCTGCACAATATGAATACGGCTTCGTTTCAGTCTCTTGACTTCACGATCCATAATCTTTACAGGTTCTTCAATGAAATGTAGTTGTTGATTCGCTTGTATTTCTTCCAGAGGTATGACTAACGATTCATCAGCGATACATCTCTTAAGATTTGATACATGGAATACGTCATGTACCCCGCTGAGTTCATCAGGAAGTCTGAGTCTGTATGCCACAGGACCAATCCGTAGAGTTATCTCTAACGGTCCGACATACCTTTGTGCTAACTTTCCCTTAGCCGCAAAATGAACCACGCCTTTCCACGGGGACACTTTCAGCATGACTCGGTCACCCACTTGGAATTCCAATGGCTTTCGCCGTTTGTCTGCGTAACTCTTTTGGCGGCTGCGTGTTGCTAGTAATTTTTGTTGAATCTGGGCTATCTTATCAGTAGTTTCCTGAATAAGTTCAGGCCCAGTGATTCTGTTGTCTCCCACTTTGGTCCAACAAATTGGAGACAGACATTTTCTACCATAGAGTGCTTCGAACGGAGCACATCTAATAGTGCTGTGGTAGCTATTGTTGTAGGAGAACTCAATGAGTGGTAGATGTTTTTCCCAACTTCCACCGAAGTCTAGGATGCATGTCCTAAACATATCCTCTAGGGTTTGGATTGTTTGCTCGCTTTGACCATCCGTTTGTGGATGATAAGCGGTGCTCAAGTTCACACTTGTCCCTAAGAATTGTTGCAAAGATTGCCAGAACCACGATGTAAATCGTCTGTCCCGGTCTGAAATAATAGATAATGGCACCGTGTGCCGTACTATTATTTCATTGACATAAAGTCTTGCTAGCTTTTCCGTCTTATAGTTTTCTCTGATCGATAGGAAATGAGCGAACTTGGTCAATCGATCAATGATGACCCATATAGAATCGTGTCCGCTGGAAGTACGGGGTAGCTTGGTTATAAAATCCATAGCTATTTGTTCCCACTTCCGTTGTGGTATCTCCGGTTGTTCCAGCAAACTTGACGGTTTCTTGTGTTCAGCCTTGACCTTAGCACATGTTAGGCACTTACCAACATAAGAAGCCACATCCTAGTTCATACCGGGCCACCAATAAAATGACCTAAGATCTTGATACATTTTGTCAGCACCAGGATGAACAAAATATCTTGTTTTGTGTGCCTCATCAAGAATGAGTTTTCGAAGCTCATCTAAGGCCGAGATCTATACACGTTCCTGAAAATAGATAGCTCCATCTTGTTTTGTCTCAAAGTGTTTCTCGGCTCCCCAGTCGAGTTCGTTTCTCAAGTTGTTTCTTGCCATTGCTTCTTGTTGTGCTTGTAGAATTAGATCTCTCAGACTTGTTTGCACAGTCATTCCCATTGATCTAACGTGCAAGGGTTTGATTCTGTCCTTCCAGCTCAAAGCGTTAGCTACAACATTAGCTTTTCCCGGATGGTATTTGATCACACAATCGTAATCGTTCAGGAGCTCAACCCAACATCTCTGTCTCATGTTAAGCTCCTTCTGATCAAATATGTGTATTAGGCTCTTGTGATCTGTTAAGATAGTGCATTTGGTACCGTACAGGTAATGTCTCCAAATCTTTAAAGCAAAGACAACAGCTCCCAATTCCGTACCTGAATATTCCCAAGTATTTTGCGATATTCCTATGTATCCTTGGACGTCAGTCCTGCATAGATAGAAAAACAAGAAAACTTGGCACAAGCTCAAAATACTGGCGACAAGGCCGATTAAACTAGCGACTAAGGCCGAAATTGCTGGCGACTATGGCCGGAATACTGGCGACTAAGGCCCGGTGGTATAGCATATGATTGCTATTATTCGGAGGATCCTTTGTAATTGTCTTTGAAAATGAAATTGTCAGCCACTCATGCGTGTACTGGTCCCAAAATCTCCAACTATACCGGGATATTTCGGAGGATCCTTAGTTATAGCCCTCAATAATGAAATTGTCAGCCACTCATGCGTGTACTGGTCCCATTATCTCAGACTATAACGGGATAAACACTGGCACGGGTATGAACCCTAAGTCTTCATGAGAGACAAAAGTCTCTTGAGTTTTGATTTCAGGTCAAAACTTTGCAGCTAGACATAAAGTCAGTGCGGGGTCTTCTACAGTTTTGATTTCAGGTCAAAACTTTGTAGCTAGACATAAAGTCAGTGCGGGGTCTTCATCAAGTTCTGATTTCAGGTCAGAACTTGGGTTAAGACATAAAGTCTCATCTCTTCTCCTGCTATACCTACAAAACAATAAGATTTTTTGCATAGCTGGGAATCAGGATTCCTGACGCCCCTCAGATGCTTGATTAGTAGCATGATAATCAGGAATATACAAGAATATATGAGGATATATAAGAATAATTAGAAATATGAGTACAAATTATAACTAAATAATCTTTTATAATTTGATACAACAAGTTTCAAATAAAGTATAGCTTAAGATGAATGGCATTCCAAGATCTTGGAAGAGGTTCTCCTTCCATGTTGGTTAACTTATATGCCCCTTTTCCAGCTTCGGATTTAATCTTATAAGGCCCTTCTCATTTCGGAGCAAGCTTTCCGTCAGCTGGATTGGTGGTATTTTGAAATGCCTTTCTTAAAACTAGATCTCCAACTTGAAATCTTCGTATCCTAATATTCTTATTGTAGGATTTGGCTATCTTTTGTTGATATGTTGCCATCCGTATTCTTGCAATATCCCTAAGTTCATCAATAGTATCTAGATCCTCAGATAGTATTTCCTTGTTGGATTCTAGATTTTGTAAACTTGATCTTGCACTAGGGACAACCATTTCAGTTGGGAGGACAGCTTCAGAACCATATACTAAAGAGAATGGTGTTTGACCAGTTGCGTTCTTTGTGGTTGTCCTATCAGCCCATAGGACAAATGAAAGTTCTTCAGCCCACTTTCCTTTCTTGGATCCCAACTTTTTCTTAAGATTGTTGATAATGATCTTGTTGCTTGATTCTGCCTGACAATTAGCTTGAGGATGAATATGTGTATAAGTTATCATCTTTATGCCCCAGCTTTCACAGAAGTTTGTAGTCCTTTTGCCTATGAACTGAGATCCATTGTCACAAGTGATTTCTGCGGGTATTCCAAATCTAGTCAGGATATTTCTCTTTATGAACGAGATTACTTCTTTATCTCTAACTTGCACAAAGGGTTCAGCCTCAATCCACTTTGAGAAGTAATCTGTCATAGCAAGCATAAACACCTTTCCTCCGGGTGCTTTGGGTAATTTTCCTACTATATCCATTGCCCATTTCATGAATGACCATGATGAGACTATTGGATGTAGAGGTTCAGCTGGTTAATGAAGTATATTGCTATGTATTTGACAAGCATCACACTTCTAGAATAAGACATTGCATCTCTTCTCATGGTTGGCCAAAAGTATCCTGTTCTCAGGATCTTTGAGAATAATGCTTTACCCCCAGTGTGATTCCCACAATCTCTTTCGTGGATATCTTTCATTACTTCCAAACTTTCGGGTTTTCCAAACACCTTAAGTATGGGCCTGCTATTGACTTTCTATATAAGATATCTCGTATGATTGTGTACCTAGACACTTTTGCTTTAAAAGCTCTGGGATTTGTCTCTTCGTCAGGTATTCTTCCTGTTTGAAGGTAATTCTTGATATCTATCGCTGGTCTTAAAATATGAAGGATAGGAATATTAATATACTTAGGGATCCTTAGAGATGATGCTAAGTTTGCCAGTGCATCTACTTCGGCATTCTCATCTCTCGGCACTTGAGTGATATCAAAGTTGTAAAAATATCCTGAACTATCCTTAACTATTTCTAAGTATTTCGCTAGTTTATCTCCTTTAGTCGTGTAAGAACCGTTAAATTGATTGGCTATCAGTAGGGAATCGACAAAAACATGTAGGTTTCTAATGTTCATGTCCCTAGCCAACTAAAGTCCTGCTATTAGGGCTTCGTATTCTGCTTCATTATTAGTTGCCTGAAATTCACAACTAATTGATGGGGGTATTATGTCCCCTTGTGGCGATTTTAGTATGATGCCTAGTCCTGTTCCTCTTACATTTGAAGATCCATCTGTAAACAAAGTCCACTCACCAGGATCTTCATCTAAGAGTTTGATTTCCATGTCCACTTCTGGTTGTAGATCACTACTAAAATCAGCCACAAAGTCTGCTAATGCTTGTGACTTTATTGTTGTCCTGGGTTCATAGATTAAATCATAAGTACTGAGTTTTACTGACCATTTTGCCATCCTTCCTGATAGCTCAGGTTTTCTCAATACGGATTTGATTGGATAGTTTGTTTTAATGGGTATTCTATGTGTCTCAAAGTAATGCCTAAGCTTGGTTGATGCAATGACCAAAGCCAGAATTAGCTTTTCTAAATGAGAATATCTACTTTCAGCATCTACTAGGCTTTAACTCACATAGTACACGGGATGTTGTGATCCCTGATGATCCTTAACTAGCACGACACTTACAGTAGTTCGGGATACTGCTAAGTACAATGATAGTGGTTCACCATCTTCTGGTCTCATGAGCAACGGCGGTGAGGATAAATATTCCTTTAGATCCTGAAGTGCCTTCTCATGCTCTTCATCCCACTGGAACTTCTTATTCTTTTTAAGGATATCGTAGAATCCTTTAAATTTTTCGGAAGATCTTGAGATGAATCTGTTGAGTGCAGCTATCCTTCCTGTTAGTCTTTGCACTTCTTTTGTGTTCTTTGGGGATTTGAGGTTTAGGATTGCTTGAATTTGTTCCGGACTGGACTCTATTCCTCTTTTAATGACCATATATCCCATGAATTTTCCTGATCTCACCCCAAAATGGCACTTAGATGGGTTAAGTTTCATATTGTAGTGGTCCAGGATATCGAAGGATTCCTGAAGATCCTTAAGGTGATTCTCAGCTATCTTCGACTTGACCACCATATCATCAATATATACTTCCATAGTGTCCCCCAGTTTCTCTTTGAACATCATGTTGACAAGTCTCTGGTGTATGGCTCCAGCATTCTTGAAGCCAAATGGCATTGCTGTATAGCAATATATCCCTGTTGGCGTCATGAAGGCTGTATCTTCTTGGTCCGAAGGTTCCATTTGAATGTGTTGAAATCCTGCCGATACATCCATGAAAGTCAACATTTCATAACCTGCTGTTGCATCTACCATGGAGTATATATGTGGTAATGGAAAGGGGTCTTTAGGACAAGCCTTATTGAGGTCTATGTAATCCACACAAACTCTCCACTTTCCATTCTTTTTTTGAACCACGACTACATTGGCTAGCCACTTTGAAAATTTCACCTCTCTAATCATTTTCGCTTTGAGGAGTTTCTCTACTTCCTCTTGAATGATTAGATTTCTTTCTGGTGCAAACTTCCTTCTTTTTTGGTGGACAGGCTTAATATTCATATCTATCCCTAACTTATGTGTAATAACATCTAAGGATATTCCTGTCATATCCTCATGTTTCCATGAGAATGTGGAAACTCTTGATTTCAGAAAAGAAATCAGTTTCTCTTCAATATCCTCAGGGATATTTGTCCCTATAAGGACCTTGACCTCAAGATCATCTGGGTTTTGAGGCACTTCCTTTACTTCCTTTTCCATATATTCCTGAGTATCCCCAAGGTAGCACTTTGAAAATCTGATCACTGTTGATTTTCATTACTCCCCATGGTGTTGGTAGCTTGACACACTGATGATAGGTCGAAGGGACTGCTTTCATGTCATGTGTCCAAGGTCTACCTAGTATAATATTATAACAAGATAGGGAATATATAATACAAAAACGTTGCATAGAGTTTACCCCCTCGATGTATACTGGTAGAATGATTTCTCCAACAGTGGCTTTAGCTTCACCACTGAACCCAACCAGGGTCAAAGATTTGGTAGTTATCTCCGATTCAGGGATATATAGTGGTTAGCAACATATAATGTAATGACTAACCCATCATGGTGAGGATCTAGGATATTCTCTCGATCTTGTTCTTCAAAGGATACCACTATTTCAGTGGTAAGTGTTGATATCTTTGTAGGTCTTTCTCCATTCTCCATTTTGGCTTCTTTAGCATGTTTCCTAGCTGCATAATAAGAAGTACCACAAATTTTAGAACCACCAGAAATAAAGTTGATTACCTTTGCATCCTTTGGTGGGGATGCGACTCTTTTTGGGAATCCGTTGGAATCCTGTCTTCTTTCTTTCTTTTTCCCCAGTAGTTCCTTGAGATGGCCTTTGCTTAGCAGATAGCTTATTTCCTTCCTTAGTGCAATGCAATCATTGGTTATGTGGCCGAAGTATTCGTTAAAGGCACACCACTTGGATTTGTCCCTTGTTGCAAACTTCTTTTCCTTTCGTGGCCACCTAGCTTTTTCACCTAAGTCCTGCATAGCACACATTAATTCAGGAATATCAACAGAAAAACAATAGTCAGATATCCTGGGATATTCTTCATCATCCTCATCTTCGTCCACCGAATTGATCTTATGGTTATCAGCCTTGTAGTATGGTTTAGATTTGAATGACTTGCTAGTAGGTGAATCCAATTTTCTTTTGCCTTGATCATTGGGAGGTGTTGTGGTGATCCTCTTCTGGATTTCTCTATCATCCTCCAATCTAATAAACCTTAATACATGGTTTCGAACTTCGTCCATGTTCCTGCAAGGATTCATAACCAAATCATCATAAAATGGTGAGTCTCTTTGTTAACCCATCTTAAATGCTTGAACAGCCGTAGTGAGGTCAAGGTTAGGGATATCCAGGGATTCTCTGCCAAACTTGTTGACATAAATCTTGAGGGATTCATCAGATCCCTGGGTTACCCTGTAGAGATCACTAGTCAGCCTCTCAAAGGTCCTGCTACAAGAAAATTGACTGTTAAACAGATTAATCAGAAGAGCAAATGAAGTTATTGAATAGGGAGGAACATTAAGCAGCCATTTCAGGGCTGCCCCTGTCAATGTCGAACCAAATCCCTTGCATAAGCATGCTTCCTTCAAATGTGGGGGTATAGGGTTAGTTTCCATCCTTTCCCTATATTGTGCCACATGCTCTTCAGGGTCTGTGGTTCCATCATACAATTTCATGGTTGGAGTTTGGAATCTCTTTGGGATCTCGACATCACATATTGGTGGAGCAAATCTAGAGATCCTGTGGGTTGTGCCAGGAACCTCAGGAATAAGCTTCACCACTCTTGGAACACTAGAGATCATGTCCCTGAGTTTCTGAATCTCTTTAGCCACTTGGGGGGTTAGGCCTGATTCCTGCATAGAACCAAAGTTAGTTGTATCAATGGGAGAAAAAGTATTGCTCGTAATGGGAGTTAGACAAGAAGTTCCCAGGATATTGGTATTATCCCGAGATATCCTTAACCGTTGGGATCCCGAAGGATCCCCGAGACTAGTCTGCATGGGAATGAAGTCTCTGGAATGATTCCCAGACATCCCTGATGTCCCGAAATCCAGGATCCTTGGAGCCAACGGAGTTGAAGTTTCAATCTTCTTATTCTTTTCAGCCCTCAAAGTTTCCATTTCCCTAAGAAGCCTCTGATTTATTCTTTGTTGATCCAACATTTGCTGCTGAACCTGTTGAAACATACTCAAAATATCATTGTTAGTAACAAGTATAGGAACAAAAGTGGTCATCTTTGTCGATGGAGCACTTTCGGCTGTAAATGTGGTTTTCTTCCCAGGATTGCTAGGATTTTCGAACTTCTTGGAAAAAACAGGAATATGCGAGGATACATTAGTAGTAGTAGCAGAAACAATAGGTAATGAAGAAGTTGATCTCGGTTGTGAGGCCATTTTTCACTATATTTCATCTGAAAGCGCCTTTAAACAAGGTTTTTGTTATAAAAAACACAAGTTTGCCCCACGGTGGGTGCCAAATTGTTTCGGGTAAAAATTAACAAGTATAAATTTTAACAAAACCGAATTAGTTTAGTGGGGAATTGTGGTTTTCAATCAAAAAAACAGTTTATAAATAAGATTCAATAAAATATCCCTGAGGATCCTTAGGGATATCGCAGAATATATAATAGAAAAACAACCAAACACACGAGATTTGTACGAGGAAAAGCTCTTAATCCTTTAGGATTGCCGGCATAAAAACATCGGGAGGTGACAATCGTCACTCTGCCTAGTTTATACAAATAAAGAAATAATATTACAATACAAGAGCACAATCAATCGATCTCTAAGTGTTGAGAACTTTGAATCTCGCAAATATGAACAAGAAATAATCAGTAGAAAGCTAGGTGAATCGTGTGTGTTCCTAGATCGATGTTGCCTCAATTTATTTTCATAAAATCAATACAACGGTAGTCTAAGTTAGTTCCGCAATTTTTGGTCCAACTACAAATCATGCGCCAACTGATTCCTTGTGACCGTTGCCAACTTCTCCATGTAGTCCACGATTTTCTCCATATTTGTTGCTATCAACTTGTTAACTCATTTCAAAATTTAGTAGCACGTGCTGAATAACAAAATAACAATAATTAAGTATAAATTATTATTATTCATGATTCAGATCATCAGATCATAGAAATTCATATACGCAAATATTCCTAATTATCCCGAAATATTCTGTATCCCGAATTATTCTGAATTATAAGACTGAGATTTTTTCAGGTATAACAGTCACGATGGATGATGATGACAATGGTGCCAAGGTCTGAGCCCATTTTTATAAATGTTTGTGTTATTTTTTTAGGAAACTCCCCAAGTATAGGGGCAGACAATATAAAAATCAAGGTGGAGGGACCATGGTTTCATGGCGAAGCCTTTATTTCTACTTAACTTTTGTTAACATATCAAGTGGAGGGACCATGGTTTCATGGCGAAGCTTGATATGTTAATCTTTTAACTGTTTTTGGGTTGTTGATATGATCAGTTAGCATTCTGGATAACATCTTTGTGCTGTATATAGAAGTTTATTTTCAGATATCCTTATATATCCTTATGTAACATCAGTGCCGGAACCGTCACCGGAACAGTGATCTCTACATTATATGAACAGTAAAACAGGTACGAACCATATACGTTTCAGTACGTTTCATATTCATATCATTTATCATAATCATAGTTTGTTGTCATAGAACAATTTCAGAAACATTTAACAGAAAACACAGTTCAGAACAATGGATCTTGAGTTAGATAATTATCTGACAATACAGAACCATCATGTGATTATTTGCTTAGGATTTATTATGTATAAACGTATGTGAGGCACTAACGAACTAAGCACACGAATATTGTTACGTGAATGCTAAATTGACGGGTTATTCGTATAGGTGACGATCTATACGAATATATCTGAAAGTTTAACGTTCTGAATGATATTCTATAATTAGAAAACAAGATTGAAAAGTATAGTTATCGTCGTGTTCGTACGAGTGACGATTCGAACGAACACGTGCGACGACCGTACGTTTCGATTTAAACATTTAATTAATATTTTAAATTTAAAATATAGAAGATATTAGTTAATTTATTAGGAATCACAACCTAAAATAAATAAATGATTTCTATTTTTAAAATTGGGTTGTTTCGTCGCGAAAACTACACGGAACGACATTTCGCGCGAAACCAAACGAGACCGGACGACCGGGTATTTTTCCCCACATTTAATGAGGATAATAAATGCCACAACCACCACCATTCACTCTCCTCTCTCTCTCTCAAACTCGTTTTTCCCACTCTCTCTAGTTCTTCACAAGAAAATCATCTTCTTTCTAAGTTTTGGAAGCTTAAATCTCGTTGGATTCAAGTGTTCTAGGCGTCATTACGATCCTCTCATCGTGTAGATTGCAGAAGTACAAGCATTGTGAAATTTCATCCACGAAATCTAAGGTAAATATCCATTTCATTTCGGTTTTTATAGGGTTTTAACGAGTCTCATGGTCTTTGCTATTATCATCGATATTAAGCACTTAAAATACGTAGATAGAGATGCCATATGTGTTTAGGAACTGTTAGGGATGAATTGCAACAGGTTCTGATCAACGGGGAAGACAAAGATAGTTCAGGTTCGTGAACCACCCTACGGTCGAACCTTGGGATTCTCAGCCGAACCTTCATGAGGGAAACGAACCCTGCACCACGAACCTGCTTCGTCTGAGTCACGAACCTGTCGATTGGATAAAACCTGCAACGAACCCTGCTCCCAACTGGTCACCGAACCTTTACATTCCAGGCGAGCCTAAGTATCACTAACCTAGGACACACGAGCCTTGCATGGCCAAACCCTGATTCTGCAACTCACGAACCCTGCACTGGACGAACCATGATGGGCCAAACCTTAAAGGTTCGTCTATCTTTACTAGAGCCGAACCCTTGGATACAAACCACCCCACTAGGCAAACGAACCTTTATACGAACCAAGGTCTCTTTGGCCGAACCTTAATGGTTCGTTGATGAGGTGAAGTTGGCCGAACCTTGGGGACAAACCCTAAAAGGTTCGCTGCCATGGACAACATATCGAACTTAGGAGTTTGTTACGGGGGGTTAACATGGGCCTAAGATTAATGAAACAAATGATTAAACTTAGGGAATGATTAGTGAATCATTAAATTTAGCATTTCATGAGAAATTATCATATAAGTGCATGCATGGGTGTACGTAGATAAATCTTATATACATATGTGTGTGTGCATGAACAAAGGGGAAACCCTAATCATGCATGCATACATATAATCAAATGTTGAACATATAAGATCGTTTAACAAATAGGGAAGGATGGTTCTAAGCTCATGGAAATCAAAACACAAGTTGAAATCAAATAGAAATCAAAGATTTTCAATTGGGCCAAAGTGGGCCCAATAGGGTTTAATTAAGCCCAACACACATTAAGTAATGATGTTTTAACTAAAATGAAGGTGTTATAAATTATAAAAGTTAATAATTTCTAAAGTCTTGTTTAAATTTGAAATATGAATTATAAATGGTATTGATTTCTTTTAAGTTTGCTTAGTTATAAAAGTTTGTTATAACATAATTGTTTGGGAAATTGTTAAAATAGACAATATAATTGTCTGGATTTAAAACAGAAAACAAAGGAAACTCTGCCGAAATTTCTAAAAATATAAAAGTATGTTATTATAACTAACTATGGGAATTGAGATCACTAAAGAGGGTAACTAAGTTAGATTAGATTCTAGATGCACTTAGTGCTAGGACACTTAGTTGCACACACGACAAGACCAGACCTTAGGCACGACGACTACTACGCGTACTTATTGTATTCGAATTCTATTAAAATAACTCAGGAACTGAAGAAACCTAACTACAAACAAGAGCGCGCATTTTGTGTAGATCATTTACATAGCAGCACAGGTGAGTTCATTGCCCCGTTTTCTAACATTTTGTTTTAAAACGCGGGGCTGAGAAGCCTGAGTAAACTGTTTTCTTTAAATTGTTTAGTTAAATGCTTTTGAATTGATATGTTTTACATATATAAATGTTATCCTAGACCATGTCTAGGAAGATTTTATGCAGGTTTTATTAACTGATTTACTTATAAATTAAGTGAATAATCGGGTTAAACTAAACATTTTGACAAAACAAGTGTGTGAATTCAAGGAATCAAACGAAACATTTTGACGAATCAAATGGGTGATTTCAAGGAATCAAACGAAACATTTTGACAAATCAAGTGGATGAGTTCAACGAATCATACGAAACATTTTGAGGAAACAAGTGTGGGATTTCAACAAGTCAAACGAAACAATCTTTGCAAAGACAATATTCAATGTTCTACAAATCAAGTGTTTGTTGAACAATGAATCAAGTGTACAATTGATCAATGAATCTAGTATTCTATGATCAACGAATCAAGTACATCTTGTAACAGAATCAGACGAATCAATAAACCATTTTCAAGGGAAAACCTGGGAAATATCAGAGATAACATACGCCAAAACAGACGAAACATAAACCCTACATTTCAAGAAGTCCTAGCTAGACCGTTTGATTTGTAGGTCGTATGTTTGAAGATATTTACAGATTCCCTAACTACTAAGTACCTAGATTGACAGACTAGTCTACTCGAGTTTGACCAAGGCCCCAATCATTTGGACTTAGATTTTATTAAATGTTTATTTATTTATTTAATTAAGCATTTATAACTGTTTATACAATTACTGTGGTTGATCATATTGTGTGATGAACTGATGAAGTCAACATAGATTTCAAATAATTGTAACTACAGGGACAACAAACAGAAGGACTCATGGGATTGTGTTAAGGGTAAAAATGCTTAATTATCATTAACAACAGTGTCATATATGTATTAGTATGTGGTGGGATGGCGTCTGGGCGGGCTTGTAGGCTCGACTCAGGGGTATGCCCTATATATAAGCATACCGATATGGATATTACATTGAAGTTAATGAGGTTAGGGTCTTTACCGAAAGGGATTTTTAAATCATTTTCCAATCATTTTCAAATACTAAACTATATGAACTCACCAACCATGTGTTGACTTTTATTTTTGCATGACTTCTTAGGTGACGAACAGGTTAATTAAGAAGTCATTTCTTTTGGACTAGGACTTCCCATGGGAGACTTAGTATTTTGGACCTGCATACTTTTGAAGACATCATTATAAAAATTTATTTTGTATATCTTGTGTAAATACAAGATAGTCATTTTATGATGTTTACAATAGATTTACATTGTTAAATTATAAACGATACTGATGTAATTTAACTTTGTAATTCTATTATATTTGGCATTTTTCATTTATATCATGTGCAATGTAAACAATCTGATCACTTTCGATTATCATTCATGATATCACGCTCCGGGAACCTTCCACCCGACGGGGACTTCGATCCAACCCCGCCGGCTCGGGGTGTGACAGATTGGTATCAGAGCCATGGTTATAGAGAAATATAGTCACTTATTTAAACGGTTTGACCTAGACTATAACCTAGGGACCCTGCATATAGAGACACAAGACTTAGGAATTTTCTTGCATACTGTCTTCTATATTTGATCATTGCACTAACCAATAACTTTATTGGTTATGATCAGAATGCCGCCGAGAAGACAGCCTCCCTTGTTACCTCTACCACCACAAGACTTGGCTCCACACTCCTCCACACCATCACCAAATGATTCACCACCTCCTCCTCCCCCTCCTCCATTGATTACTCAAGCATCTGGTTCAGGCACAACACCGACTCTGGATCTTGCTACTATCGCCCTGGTGACGCTACTGAGTAGCCAGATGACAAATCAGATGAAAGAAGCAATACCGAAGATGTTCCTACGTCTTCGTAATGAAATCTTTAACAATGGAAACACATCAGGAGAAGCCAGTGGAAATACTGGAGATTCATCTCATTATTCCTACAAGTCTTTTGTAGGATGTAAACCACCCAGCTTTAGTGGGTCTGAAGGTGCCGTTGGATTAATCCAATGGATTGAGAAGATTGAGGCAACCTTGGATCTTTGCAGCTGCCCCGAACACCCCAAGGTCCGTTACTTAGCTGGAACATTCAACAAACGGGCTCTGACCTGGTGGAACGGTCAGATCAACGCCAGAGGAAGAGAGGAAGCCATGGCAATGCCATGGGAAGACTTCAATCACTGCTGCGAATAGAATTCTGCCCTAAGAATGAGCTGCAGAAGTTGGAGGTTGAATTATCCAACCATGTGATGAAGGGGGCTGATCACATGGGGTACACAACTCGTTGCCATGAGTTGGTGGCGTTGGTACCTGATATGGTACCAACTCTGGAGAAAAGAATAGACAGATATGTGGGTGGACTCCCCGCCTGCATTCAGGGCATGGTTGTTTCAGCCAACCCTACTACTGTTGAATCTGCAGTGAGATTGTCCGGGAAACTCACTGATCTCATGGTAGCATCTGGAGTCCTAAAGAAGGAGGCTGAACCTAGTAAGAACAAAGCTGAGTCTTCAAAGAAACCCCACCACCATCAGAAGAAAAAACAGAAGACTATCAAGAACTACACGGTGGCCACACCTCTTCAACAAGTAGCAGCAACACCACAGAACCCCAACCGCAAACCTTACACTGGCACGTTTCCTCTGTGTGCCAAGTGTCAGTATCATCACCCTGCTGACACTCCCTGCAAGCAATGCACGAGATGTGGAAGTAAGGGCCATTGGGTCCAGTACTGCTGGATGACACCCAACCAAGCAGTCAACAATGCTGCTATGGCTCTCCCTCCACCAGCTAACCAGAATAACGGTGGATGCTATAACTGTGGGGAACAAGGCCACTTTGCGAAGAACTGCCCAAAGAAGGCACAACCAACAGTTCAAACTCCTCGTGGACGAGCCTTTGCCATCGGAGCACCAGCTGCACGCCAGGACCCAAATGTGGTCACTGGTACGTTTCTCTTACATGACTTTTATGCATCTGTTTTATTTGACACTGGTGCGGATCAGAGTTTTATCTCTGCCGATTTTGCATGCCAATTGCATTCTATAGAAGAACAGTTAGACTCCCCTTATATTATAGAAGTAGCTAACGGGAAACATATCACAGTTAGTACAGTTTATAGGAACTGCCCATTGACACTTAATGGTCATACATTCACCATCGATTTAATACCGATGGAGTTGGGCAGTTTTGATATCATTGTTGGAATGGATTGGCTTTCCTCTAATCGGGTGGAAGTCATTTGTTCTGAAAAGCTACTTCGAATTCCCTTGCCGAGTGATCGCGTGTTGGAAGTTAAAGGGGATCAAGCGAAACGAAATGTCAAAATCATTTCATGTATAAAAGCGCGTAAGTGTTTACAGAAGCGGTGCATTTCATTCTTTGCTCATGTGGTAGAAAAGGAGAAGGACAAGAAAAGGATTCAAGATGTACCTGTGGTGAAGTGCTTCCTGAAGACCTACCAGGTTTGCCACCTGTGCGACCGGTAGAGTTTCGTATTGACTTAATTCCTGGAGCAACCCCAGTTGCTAAATCTCCTTACAGGTTAGCACCTTCAGAGATGCAGGAATTGTCTAATCAGTTGCAGGAGCTACTTGACAAGGGTTTCATCAGACCGAGATACTCACCTTGGGGAGCTCCGGTTTTATTCGTAAAGAAGAAAGACGGATCGTTCAGAATGTGCATAGATTACAGGGAGCTGAACAAACTAACCATCAAGAATCGGTATCCATTGCCGAGGATTGATGATCTGTTTGACCAACTGCAAGGAGCTCAATATTTCTCAAAGATTGACTTACGGTCTGGATATCATCAGCTTAGAGTTCAAGATGAAGACATACCGAAAACGGCCTTCCGAACAAGATACGGGCATTATGAATTTATGGTGATGCCTTTCGGATTGACGAATGCACCAGCGGTTTTCATGGATCTCATGAACTGAGTGTGCAAGCCGTACTTAGATCAGTTTGTCATTGTTTTCATTGATGACATACTGATTTATTCCAAGACCAAAACGGAGCACGAGCAACACCTCAGGAAGATCTTGGAGCTGTTGAAGAAAGAACAACTCTATGCTGAATTCTCTAAATGTGAATTCTGGCTAAGAGAAGTTCAATTTCTGGGTCATGTAGTTAACAGCGAGGGAATTCATGTAGATCCTGCCAAGATCGAGGCGATAAAGAATTGGGACACTCCGAAGACACCGACGGAGATACGGTCTTTTCTGGGATTGGCAGGTTATTACAGAAGGTTTATTTCAAACTTTTCTAAGATAGTTTTGCCACTCACTAAGTTAACCCAGAAAAGTGAACCGTTTGTCTGGGAGCAGAAACAAGAAGATGCTTTCCAGACTCTGAAGCAGAAACTATGTGATGCTCCAATCCTATCTCTCTTAGAGGGCTGTGATGATTTTGTTGTATACTGTGATGCTTCTCATCAGGGACTTGGTTGTGTGTTAATGCAACGGGACAAAGTCATAGCCTATGCATCAAGACAGTTAAAGGTTCATGAGAAGAACTACACTACTCATGATCTTAAACTGGGAGCGGTAATCTTCGCATTGAAGATTTGGAGACATTATATATATGGCACCAAGTGTACCATATTCACTGATCACAAGAGTCTGCAGCACATCTTTGATCAGAAGGAGCTCAACATGCGACAACGCCGTTGGGTTGAACTTCTGAACGACTATGATTGTGTAATTAAGTACCATCCGGGAAAGGCGAACGTTGTAGCTGATGCCTTGAGCCGGAAGGAACGGGTCAAACCCCTACGTGTTAGAGCAATGGGGATAACCGTGCAGACCAGTTTAAGTGACAAGATTATTCAAGCACAACAAGAAGCACTTGACCGAGGTAATTTGAAGAAGGAACTTGATTGCGGAACAGAGAAACAGTTCGACACGAAGGCCGATGGAATGATCTATTACCGGGAACGTATATGGATCCCGGCGGTAGACGAATTAAGAAGACTGATATTCGATGAAGCACACAAGACTAAATACTCCGTTCACCCAGGCGCTGATAAAATGTACCAAGATTTGCGTGGATTTTATTGGTGGTCGGGGATGAAGAAAGACATAGCCGAGTATGTCGCTCAGTGTCTGACGTGTGCAAAGGTGAAGGCGGAACACCAGAGACCGTCTGGTCTACTGGAACAGCCTGAGATTCCGCTCTGGAAGTGGGAACAAATAGCCATGGATTTCATTACCAAGCTACCTCGCACTTCCAGTGGTCATGATACAATTTGGGTGATCATTGATCGTTTAACCAAATCAGCTCACTTCTTGCCTATGCGTGAGACCTTCACGATGGATAAACTGGCAAGATTATACATCAATGAGATAGTGGTGCGCCACGGTGTGCCATTGCCTATTATTTCTAATCGAGATAGCAGATTCACATCAAGGTTCTGGCAATCACTGCAGAAATCTCTAGGGACATAGTTAAATCTGAGTACAGCTTACCATCGACAAACGGATGGTCAAAGCGAACGTACTATTCAAACTCTAGAGGACATGTTAAGAACCTGTGTATTGGACTTTGGTGGGAATTGGGACTCCCATTTGCCACTGATTGAGTTCTCCTACAATAACAATTATCACAGCAGTATCGGATGTGCACCATTCGAGGCTCTCTATGGTCAGAAATGTCGATCACCAATCTGCTGGACTGAAATTGGAGACAACCGAATAACTGGACCAGAACTTATTTAAGAAACCACTGACAAGATAGCTCAGATTCAAAGAAGACTACAAGCAACAAGGAGTAGACAAAAGAGCTACGCTGACAAACGGCGCAAGCCGTTGGAATTCCAAGAGGGAGACCGTGTAATGTTGAAGGTATCCCCATGGAAAGGCGTTGTACGCTTTGGAAAGAAAGGCAAATTAGCACCACGATACGTAGGACCGTTCGAGATCATCGAGCGTATTGGTCCTGTAGCTTATCGACTGAGATTACCGGATGAACTCAGTGGTGTGCATGACGTGTTTCATGTCTCAAACCTAAAGAAATGCCTTGCTGACGAGTCTCTCGTCATTCCGATTGAAGAAATTCAAGTAGACGAGCAGTTACATTTCATAGAAGAACCTTTAGAGATTATGGATAGCAAGGTTAAACAACTGAGGCGAAGCCGTATTCCGATTATAAAGGTTCGATGGAATTCAAGACGTGGACCCGAATTTACTTGGGAACACGAGGATCACATGAAGTTAAAGTACCCCCAACTGTTTGAAGAGGAAGCTATACCCGATAACAACTCTTAAATTTCGGGACGAAATTTCTCTAACAAGGGGAGACTGTAACATTAGTGCCGGAACCATCACCGGAACAGTGATCTCTACAGTATATGAACAGTAAAACAGGTACGAACCATATACGTTTCAGTACGTTTCATATTCATATCATTTATCATAATCATAGTGTGTTGTCATAGAACAATTTCAGAAACATTTAACAGAAAACACAGTTCAGAACAATGGATCTTGAGTTAGATAATTATCTGACAATACAGAACCATCATGTGATTATTTGCTTAGGATTTATTATGTATAAACGTATGTGAGGCATTAACGAACTAAGCACACGAATATTGTTACGTAAATGATAAATTGACGGGTTATTCGTATAGGTGACGATCTATACGAATATATCTGAAAGTTTAACGTTCTGAATGATATTCTATAATTAGAAAACAAGATTGAAAAGTATAGTTATCGTCGTGTTCGTACGAGTGACGATTCGAACGAACACGCGCGACGACCGTACGTTTCGATTTAAACAGTTAATTAATATTTTAAATTTAAAATATAGAAGATATTAGTTAATTTATTAGGAATCACAACCTAGAATAAATAAATGATTTCTATTTTTAAAATTGGGTTGTTTCGTCGCGAAAACTACACTGAACGACATTTCACGCGAAACCAAATGAGACCGGACGACCGGGTATTTTTCCCCACATTTAATGAGGATAATAAATGCCACAACCACCACCATTCACTCTCCTCTCTCTCTCAAACTCGTTTTTCCCACTCTCTCTCTAGTTCTTCACAAGAAAATCATCTTCTTTCTAAGTTTTGGAAGCTCAAATCTCGTTGGATTCAAGTGTTCTAGGCGTCATTACGATCCTTTCATCGTGTAGATTGCAGAAGTACAAGCATTGTAAAATTTCATCCACGAAATCTAAGGTAAATATCCATTTCATTTTCGGTTTTTATAGGGTTTTCACGAGTCTCATGGTCTTTGCTATTATCATCGATATTAAGCACTTAAAATACGTAGATAGAGATGCCATATGTGTTTAAGAACTGTTAGGGATGAATTGCAACAGGTTCTGATAAACAGGGAAGACAAAGATAGTTCAGGTTCGTGAAAATCAGTCCTGATCAACAGGTTCTGTCAAAACATTAAAAGAATTCCTTACCTGAATATCCCCAAGTATTTTGCGATATTCCAAAGTATCCTTGAAAATCAGTCCTGCATAAATAGAAAAAATAAGAAAACTTGGGACTAGCCCAGGATGCTTGTGACAATTGCAGTTGAGAATTACGTCATCAATGACATGAGCACATGCGGTCGTTCTTGAAATCCACGTTGATCTGATGATTGTAATTATTACATGTTGATAGTATGCGAGAAATGATGAACGTAGGCGAAGACCAAACGCGAAACGGAGTTACGGATGGTCCGGAATCGCGAAACGAAGAAAAATCCAAAAAATTTGAGAAAAACGAGGGTAGGCGGTACGCCTAGCGTGAGACTTCCATCCCAGGTGGTACACCCGGGGTCACGAAAAAATATGGAAACCCCTCCTCCCGCGCGATACGCCCCAGCTCAAGGTTTCACGTGGGGCGGTACGCCTGGGGATTATTAAGTCGACAGAAAATAAAATATCAGATTGCATCTAGAAACTTAATTTTCCTTCTTATCTCTACTTTTCTTCAACTCCAGGCGACCAAACCCTCAAATTCACCATCTAAACTTCATCTTGAAGGCTTCTAAACGTTCAGATCATCCCAGGGATTGTATCTACAAGTCTAGATCGTCGGTTTACGCTCAGAAATCCGTCAGATCAGGTAATGGTTCGTTTTAACCTTCTAGCTTGATAATGATTGATTAGATCTTGATTTTGAACGTAATGATATAGTTAGGCTTGTTGATTATTGCCTAGATGATGGCTAGGATTGCTTATAAACGAAGAACACGATGTTTTAACGGGTAAATCCTTGGTTTGATTCGTTTTAATGCCCGGTTTGCATGAAATCATACACATAATTATAAAGGTTTAAACCATTTGATTATAACAATGTAGGTGATTTGTTTGGTTAATCTTTGAAATGTAAGGTTAAATCCATGTGTTTCAAACTAATCACAATCATTAACATACTCATTGGAACGATTATCTGATGTTTATGATAACAGTCAGATTAGTATGTTAAACATGGTTATTAAACCTATTCCAATGCTACATTGTGATATTTCATGATATTTGGGTAGTCAATGACAAGGATTGATCATTCCTAAGCCATTAATCTGTCTAGCAACTGTTTTAGCATTATAATCAACAACATTAACTATTTGATTAATCCGAGATTATTCTGATTAATCAAGGGTGTCATCAACTTTGTATTAGGAACCTAATTCAGTGTAGGTTCCCACATTATCATACATTGTATGATATAAAATTAAATTAAATAATTAAATTCTTAATATCAGTTTGATGACCATTAAGACAATGTCTTTGACATTGGACGTTCAGAAAAATCTAATCAGTAAGTTAAAACATAAATAACTCATTAAACATAAATAAATGCAGATCACTCTATTACTGTCAATTGTGTGACATTCTGCTACTTGTAAGTTATCAGGTGAGTTTTCTTTTTAATCTTTTACAAACATCGGGGTAGCACTGTGGAACTTTTCAGAACTATATGATATGTGTCACTGTTATCTACGTGATTTCATGTGATTTGTTGAGAACTTGTGGATTTCATGGGATTTTTCCTGTAGAACAGAACCCTATCACAGAACTTACAAGTCCTCATTTCCAAACTGTATCTAGTGAACCCATGTGGGGCCGAACAGAAAACAATGATAGTACTATCGGCTGACAACCCATTTGCCAGGAGCTTGCAACTCCACTTGGTGTAAATGTTTGTTATATGTTTCCAGAACTTATTAATGTAGTGAAAGACATTAAGAAAATGAAGCACTAAAATATGTACCGATGGGTAGTATCTTTATAGAACATAGTAGAACAGTCTGAACGGAACTAGATACCGGTCCCATGGTTATCTTGAACTGAACATTGTGAGAACTTGTATTGCATATCATATTGTTGAACATGAACTTTACGAACTCACCAGGTTTGTGCTGACGTTTTAAACTCAAACATTTTTGCAGGGAGACAGTGACCCACCGGGTGAGGCAGCACTCTAAACGTTTGTAATTAAATAAATCAAATAATGTAATAAACTTAGTTTATACAATGTAATGTTGAATGTGATTACGACATCCTTGTAATATATTTACTTTAAGTTAATCTCTATGCTATGATATCAGATCAAGTAAGTCACCCCTCATCTCTGAGACATCACCACTATGCTTCCGCAATCTTCTCAATGACATCATCAACAGGTGACGAGAGGTGGGGGTGTGAAAGGGTGGTATCAGAGCCAAAGGTTATAGAATTTAGGTGGACTTAGAGACCTAGACTATAACCATAGGCTCGTATAGTGACACAGAGAGCACCGAACATAACTAATAAACAAAACTTGTTTTGAACTAAACTAGGATAATCAGGTGGTACAAATTCCAGTTATGAGTGGCCAGCATAACTGAAATTCGCAACATGTGTGCGTTTTAGTTTAAATTAATCCAAGCAGAACAATAATTACTATAAGGACGAGTAGTTGCTTTGAGATAGGAAGAGATGTCATATCATGTTTATGTTGAATATTATTATTCAATATTTATATCATGGTAATGATTTGAACTTTTGTGTATACAGCGATGGCCAATAAGGGAGAGAGATATATATACCAGCTATTTCAATACGTTATCCTGGACGATACACCCAGTTCTAGTTCTGGATCAGATTTAGACCCTTCTAAGGCATCATCAGCCACATCTCACGCAGTACCGCAGGTGCCGGCTACACCACCACCACAGGTACCCCACACTGCACCTAGACATCCTCATGTATCGGATGAGGATACATCTGCAGGCTAGAGAGAGAGTCCACCTCCCAGACGGTCCCAGTTTGCCTTGGACTCAGACGTATGCGGGGCTAGGCCTGCAAGACGAAATGTCTTCCTCCTAGATGCCAGTAGGCACCTAGAGATGAGCCTAGTATCTTACATGAGGTAGGAGAGTCTTCACAGCAGGCGAAGCTTAGGGCGCAACTTTGCCAGGTGACTATAAATCTTCAGCGGACTCGTCTAGAGTTACAGGAGTCTCGTGCTACTATGGAGGATGCACGTACCACTGTGTTCGAGATACTCACCTCTCACTTGATGTTGATGGATCAGGTGAGTGCACTGGATGCAGGCACATGCGCCTGGCGGGTTATTCTTGAGGAGAGGATGAGGAGGACGGTGATGCATGTGATGATGGTTGCATTTTGGCAGTATGTTGAGGTTGTGAGGGCGGGAGTTGTGAGAGTGATAGAGGGTGTTAGGATGTTGAGCGTGGAGGCGAGGATGGTAGCATTGGCTATAGTACTGGCAACTATAGCCATCATGATGGCATGTTTACCGTATTTTCTACGGTAAAGTATGATGTGAGTGTGCATGTTTAGGGATCATCATTGTATATACCATCAGTAACAAATAGATAGGTTGAGAGTCGGATGTTTGGGGGATGTTTTTGGATGTAAAATAGATCCCCGATATCTAGTTGTAATGTCTTGGTTTCTGGCAGTCGGTGTAACAAAACGTTATGGTTGTATAAAACTGATATTATAGTAATAAAATGGATGTTTTTGTATATCTATATGTGTAATGTGTTATGTATGTGATGTTTGAACTAAGTATCAATATTAAACTTTTGTGAACTATAACCAAAACTATGAGAACATTTTGTGTGAGAACATATCTATTGTATGTATGGCAATGTATCACAGAACTATGGGAACATTTTGTGTGAGAACATATCTATTGCCTGTATGGCAATGTGTCACAGAACTATGAGAACAATTTGTGTGAGAACATATCTATTGCCTGTATGGCAATGTGTCATAGAGGTATGAGAACATTTTTGAGTGAGAACATATCTATTGCCGGTGTGGCAATGTATCAAAGAACTGTATGTGAACATTTTTGTGTGAGAACTTATCAGTGTCCTGTATGTTAATATATCAAAAACATGTATAATAACGTATCTATATTACAATGATGTGAGCTGTGTAATATTTTGACATGTTTTTGAATTAACAGGACTGAGTATAACTACGAACATTTGTGTGATCTTTTTGTACTGAGAAGATGTCTGAACTATATCAATGTAGTTATACTATAATTATCATAATCACATGTTAACATGAATTTTCAGTATGACTGAATATGGTTGAACTAATGTGATTGAACAAGGGTTATATATATTTTTTTATTCTTGAACTGACCTGAGTTTGTCTGCATGTGAGCAGAACGATGGCTCCAAAACGAGGTCGACCAATCAAGAAAGCTGGCAAGAATAATGCTAACCCTGAACCGAAACAAGTCCCACCTGTGAACATAGAATCAAATCCGGATCCACGTGTTAATCCGGAAGTGAACATGGTTCCACCTAAAAATCTGAATCAAATGAAGCGATGATATCACGAATTGTAAGAGAACAACTATTAGCTTGTGGTGTTTTAACACAACACCAGCCACATGTCACTGCGGGTTCTGGTGGGGATCATGATCATGTAGAACATAATGCTACTGATGGCCACGTGGAAACTCATAATACCACCAGGGTAACAACTAAAGCAACTGTTCCTGATCCACCACAGCAATGATGTACCTACAAGTACTTTGCTTCCTGCAACCCACCTACTTTCACAGGTAAATAAGGAGCGGCTGGACTATTGAGATGGATCGAGGAAATGGAAACAAAACTCAAGATCAGCCAATGTTTGGCAGAGCATAAGGTGTCTTATGCTGCTTGTTCTTTTAAGGACTCAGCTTTAATCTGGTGGAATACCCAGGCTAAAACTTTGGGCTCAGCTACAGTTGATTCTATGGGCTGGAACGAATTTAAAACTCTGATTATGTCAGATACTGCCCAATTACTGAAATCCAAAAGCTCCAGGAGGAATTCTAGAATCATTCGATGGTCGGTGCTGATTGTTTAGCTTATACCGATCGTTTTCATGAACTTACTTGCTTACTTCCCAATAAGTTTCCTACGGAAGCAGCTTTGATTGAGAAGTACATTAAGGGTCTGATTCCCCATATTCGGGGAATGGTGACTACAGCTGAATGTAACAAGGGTCCATTCCATCACACAGGACCATGTCCTGTTTGTCTGAACTGTAACCGAGTATGACACTATGCTAAATATTGCAACTTTCCTGCTCAACCACTAAACCAAGCACCACGATAAACCACTCAAACAAACCGGTCATGCTTCAAGTGTGGAAATCCTGACCATCTTATGAGAAACTGTCCAAACAACAACACCAATCAAGGGAATGAAGATAGGGGGAGAGCTTTTCAGATTGGTGCAACCGAGGCTATGCATGATGCGAACGTTGTCACTGGTACGTTCCTTCTTAATAATCTATACGCATCAGTTCTGTTTGATACATGAGCAGATAAGAGTTTTATCTCTCCTGAATTTGCATCATTACTTTCATTGCTTACGGACAATCTAGAAACTCCTTATGTCATTGAACTTGCTAATGGCAAGTTAATCAAAACTAACAGTGTCATTCAAGGGTGTTCCTTGAATCTGAATAATCACATGTTTAATATCAATTTACTTCCTATTGAGCTTGGGAGGTTTGATGTTGTTGTCAGTGTGGACTGGCTTTCTGATAACCAAGCGGAAGTAGCATGTCAAAACAAGGTGATCCGTATTCCCTTACCGTCAGGTAATACACTGATAGTTCAAGGAGAACGATCCGGTAGAAAACTTGGTATCATTTCTTGTACGCAAACTCAGAAATTCTTACGGAAATGTTGTCAGGCCTTTCTGGCGCATGTGATTAAGAACTGTTCTGCACAAAAATGTATCGAAGATATTTCAGTAGTCAAGGATTTTCTTGAAGTTTTTCCTGAGGATATATCAGGATTACCCCTAGTGAGACAAGTTGAATTTCGAATTGATCTAATTCCAGGTGCAGCACCTGTAGCTAAAGCTCCTTACCGTTTAGCACCCTCAGAGATGTCAGAGCTTTCAGGTCAACAGCAAGAACTGTTAGACAAAGGTTTTATCAGACCTAGTTTCTCACCATGGGGAGCACCAATTCTTTTTGTGAAAAAGAAGGAGGGTTCATTCAGGATGTGCATTGACTACAGACATCGATTTAAGATCTGGATATCATCAGTTAAGAATTCGTGATGATGATGTTCCTAAAACAGCTTCAGAACTCGATACAGACATTACGAGTTTTTAGTAATGCCGTTTGGATTAACGAATGCACCTGCAGTTTTCATGGATCTAATGAATCGAGTCTGTAGACCTTATCTGGATAAATTTGTGATTGTGTTTAGTGATGATATTCTCATTTATTCTCGGAACCAACAAGAACACGCTTGACACTTGAAATTAATTTTAGAACTTTTGGCACATGAGAAATTATATGCCAAATTCTCCAAGTGTGAGTTTTGGTTACGAGAAGTTCAATTTCTTGGGCATGTAGTAAATGAAAACGGTATTCAAGTGGATCACAGTAAGATCGAAGCTGTGAAACAATGGGAAACACCACAAACCCAACTGAAATACGTCAATTTTTAGGGCTGGCAGGTTACTATCGTCGATTCATCAAGAACTTTTCAAAGATAGGCTTGCAACTGACCACATTGACACATAAAAATCAACCGTTTATATGGGGTTCCCAACAGGAGGAGGCACAAACTCAGCAATGCACCTATCTTGGCATTACCGGAAGGTACTGATAATTTCACAGTGTACTGTGATGCTTCTCGTCAAGGTCTTGGGTGTGTTTTAATGCAGAACGACAAGGTAATTGCTTATGCTTACCGACAACTAAAAGTACATGAGAAGAACTATACCACTCATGATCTAGAACTTGGTGCAGTGGTGTTTGCACTCAAGATTTGGAGACACTATCTATACGGAACCAAGTGTATTATATACATTGATCACAAAAGTCTTCAACACATTCTAGATCAGAAAATGTTGAACATGCGACAGAGGCGGTGGGTAGAACTTTTAAACGACTATGACTATGAAATTCATTATCACCCAGGCAAAGCTAATGTCGTAGCCGATGCCTTGAGTCGCAAGGAACGAGTCAAACCTTTACGTGTGAAAGCGTTAGGGATGACTATTCAAACCAGTCTAATTCCTCAGATTGAAGAAGCTCAGCAACAAGCTTTACAAGCAACGAACTATTATGCTGAGGAATTAAGGGGATTAGACAAGCAACTCGAAACTAAGACTGATGGAGTGTTGTATTTCAAAATCCGAATTTGGGTTCCTTTATTCGGTAAGTCTATAACAATTATCTTGGATGAAGCGCACAAATCTAGGTATTCTATTCATCTAGGTGCTGATAAAATGTATAAAGATCTTAGAGATTTTTACTGGTGGCTTGGAATGAAGAAACAAATAGCAGAATACGATGCTTAACATGTCTCAAAGTTAAGGCTGAACATCAACGACCTTCTGGGTTATTGCAACAACCTGAGATTCCCATGTGGAAATGGGATCAGATCTCTATGGATTTCATCACTAAACTACCCAGGACATCACGTAATCATGACTCGATATGGGTTATCGTTGATCACCATACTAAATCTGCGCATTTCTTACCCATCCAAGAAGATTACTCTATGGATTGACTCACTAAACTCTATGTTAATGAGATTGTATCTCGACATGGAGTACCGGTCTCTATTATTTCTGACAGAGATAGTCGATTTATGTCACGATTTTGGCAAACTTTTCAGAATACTCTGGGCACACAAATCAATATGAGCACAACTTATCATCCACAAACGGACGGGCAAACTGAACGAACGAATCAAACTCTTGAATATATGCTCAAAAGCTGTGTGATTGACTTTGGAGGTAGCTAGGATATTCATCATCCACTTGTTGAATTCTCATACAATAACAGCTACCATACCAGTATTCAATGCGATCCATTCGAAGCACTTTATGGACGCAAGTGTAGATCACCTATCTGTTGGTTGGAAGTAGGTGAAAGTCAGATCATAGGCCCAGAATTCATTCAAGAAACAACTGATAAGATCGCACTTATTCAAAAACGAATTAAAGCTGCTCGCAATCGTCAAAAGAGTTATGCTGATAATCATCGTAGACCTTTAGAATTCCAAATAGGTGATCGAGTAATGTTGAAAGTTTCACCTTGGAAGGGCATTTTTTATATTTAGGAAGAGAGGTAAGCTTTCACCAAGATTTGTAGGGCCATTCAAAATTCTTGAACAAATTGGATTAGTAGCCTACAGACTTGTGTTACCTCTTGAACTCAGTAACATTCATGATGTATTTCATGTATAAAATCTGAAAAAGCGCCTAGCTGATGAATCATTGATCGTACCTCTCGAAGAGATTCAAATCGATGAAAAACTTCAGTTCAGTGAAGAACCAACAGAGGTGATGGATCGAGAAATAAAAGTGTTGAAACGTAGTCGCATACCAATTGTCAAAGTGCGATGGAACTCACAACGTGGACCTGAGTATACATGGGAACGTGAAGATCATATGAAAATAAAATACCCACACCTGTTTTCATAAACGATTGTCATCAAGTAAGTCTTCACTAAATTTCGAGACGAAATTTCTTTAACAGGATGAGACTGTAACAATTGCAGTTGAGAATTACATCATCAACGACATGAGCACATGTGGTCATTCTTGAAATCCACGTTGATCTGACGATTGTAATTATTACAGTTTGATAGTATGCGAGAAATGATGAACGTAGGAGAAAACCGTGCGCGAAACGGAGTTACGGATTGTCTGGAATCGCGAAACGAAGAAAAATCCAAAAAATTTGAGAAAAACGAGGCTAGGCGGTACGCCTAGTGTGAGACTTCCATCCCAGGCGGTACGCCCGGGGTCGCGAAAAAATCTGGAAACCACCCCTCCCGGGCGCTACGCCCTAGCTCAAGGCTTCACGTGGGGCGGTACGCCTGGGGATTATTAAGTCGGCAGAAGAGTTTAAAATACCAGATTGCATCTATAAACATAATTTTCCTTCTTATCTCGACTTTTCTTCAACTCCAGGCGACCAAACCCTCAAATTCACCATCTAAACTTCATCTTGAAGGCTTCTAAACCTTCAGATCATCCCAAGGATTGTATCTACAAGTCTAGATCGTTGTTTTACGCTCAGAAATTCGTCAGATCAGGTAATGGTTCGTTTTAACCTTCTAGCTTGATAATGATTGATTAGATCTTGATTTTGAACGTAATGATATAGTTAGGGTTGTTGATTATTTCCTAGATGATGGCTAGGATTGATTATAAACGAAGAACACGATGTTTTAACGGGTAAATCCTTGTTTTGATCCGTTGTAATGACCGGTTTGCATGAAATCATACCCATAATTATAACAATGTAGGTGATTAGTTTGGTTAATCTTTGAAATGCAAGGTTAAATCCATGTGTTTCAAACTAATCACAATCATTAACATACTCATTGGAACGATTATCTGATGTTTATGATAACAGTCAGATTAGTATGTTAAACATGTTTATTAAACCTATTACAATGTTACATTGTGATATTTCATGATATTTGGGTAGTCAATGACAAGGATTGAACATTCGTAAGCCATTAATCTGTCTAGAAATTGTTTTAGCATTATAATCAACAACATTAACTATTTGATTAATCCAAGATTATTCTGATTAATCAAGGGTGTCATCAACTTTGTATTAGGAACCTAATTCAGTGTAGATTCCTACATTATCATACATTGTATGATATAACATTAAATTAAATAATTAAATACTTAATATCAGTTTGATGACCGTTAAGACAATGTCTTTAACATTGGACGTTCAGAAAAATCTAATCAGTAAGTTAAAACATAAATACTCATTAAACATAAATAAATGCAGAATCACTCTATTACTGTCAGTTGTGTGACATTCTGCTACTTGTAAGTTATCAGGTGAGTTTCATACAACCCCTTTACTTTTTAATCTTTTACAAACATCGGGGTAGCACTGTGGAACTTTTCAAAACTATATGATATGTGTCACTGTTATCTACGTGATTTCATGTGATTTGTTGAGAACTTGTGGATTTCATGGGATTTTGCCTGTAGAACAGAACCCTATCACTGAACTTATAAGTCCTCGTTTCCGAACTGTATCTAGTGAACCCATATGGGGCCGAACAGAAAACAATGATAGTTCTATCGGCTGACAACTCATTTGCCGGGAGCTTGCAACTCCCCTTGGTGTATGTTTGTTATCTGTTTCCAGAACATCTTAAGGTAGTGATAGACATTAAGACAATGAGGCACTAAGATATGTACCGACGGGTAGTATCTTTATAGAACATAGTAGAACAGTCCGAAAGGAACTAGATACGGGTCCCATGGTTATCTTGAACTGAACATTGTGAGAACTTGTATTGCATATCATATTGTTGAGCATGAACTTTACGAACTCACCAGGTTTGTGCTGACGTTTTAAACTCAAACATTTTTGCAGGGAGACAGTGGCCCACCGGGGGAGGCAGCACTCTAAACGTTTGTAATTAAATAAATTAAATAATGTAATAAACTTAGTTTATACAATGTAATGTTGGTTGTGATTACGACATCCTTGTAATATATTTACTTTAAGTTAATCTGTGTGCTATGATATCGGATCAAGTATGTCACCCCTCATCTCTGAGACATCACCACTATGCTTCCGCAATCTTCTCAGTGACGTCATCATCAGGTGACGAGAGGTGGGTGTGACATTGCTGGCAACAAGGCCGATTAAACTGGCGACTAAGGCCGAAAATACTGGCGACTATGGCCAGAATACTGGCGACTAAGGCCGAAATACTGGCGACAAGGCCGAAAGACACTGGCGACTATTGCCGGAATGCTGGCGACTAAGGCCGGGATACTGGCGACTAGGCCGGAATTTTAGCGACTAAGGCCGGTTGTATAGTATATGAAAGCTATAATTCGGAGGATCCCTGGTAATATTCTTTGAAAATAAAATTGTCAGCCACTCATACGTGTACTGGTCACAAAATCTCCAACTATATCGGGATATTTCGGATGATCCTTAATTATAGCCCTCGATAATGAAATTGTCAGCCACTCATGCGTGTACTGGTCCCATTATCTCAGACTATAATAGGATAAACGTGCGCAACTGGCGAGGTTATGAACCCTAAGTCTTTGTGAGAGACAAAAGTCTCTTGAGTTTTGATTTCAGGTCAAAACTTTGCAGCTAGACATAAAGTCTATGCGGGGTCTTCTACAGTTTTGATTTCAGGTCAAAACTTTGCAGTTAGACATAAAGTCTGTGCGGGGTCTTCATTAGGTTCTGATTTTAGGTTAGAACTTGGGTTAAGACATAAAGTCTCATCTCTTCTCCTGCTATACCTACAATACAATAAGATTTTTCCATAGCAGGGAATCAGGATTCCTGATGCCCCTCAGATGCTTAGGTTAGTAGCAAGATAATTAAGAATATACAAGAATATATGGGAATATATAAAAATAATTAGAAATATTTGGAAATATGAGTATAGATTATAACCTAATAATGTTTTATAGTTTAATACAATAAGTTTCAAATAAAGTATAACTTAAGATGAACGGCATTCCAAGATCTTGGAAGAGGTTTCCCTTCCAAGTTGGTTAAC
Source organism: Mikania micrantha (assembly GCA_009363875.1). Classification (NCBI taxonomy): domain Eukaryota; kingdom Viridiplantae; phylum Streptophyta; class Magnoliopsida; order Asterales; family Asteraceae; genus Mikania; species Mikania micrantha. The sequence continues at coordinate 3,221,238 of CM018684.1, forward strand.
TTATATGCCCCTTTTCTTGCTTTGGATTCGATCTGATAAGGTCCTTCCTATTTTGGAGCAAGTTTTCCATCAGCTGGACTGGTGGTATTTTAAAATGCCTTTCTTAAAACCAGATCGCCAACTTGGAATCTTCGTATTCTAGTATTCTTATTATAGGATTTGGCTATCCTTTGCTGATATGTTGCCATCCTTATTCTTGCAATATCCCTGAGTTAATCAATAGTATCTAGATCCTCAGATAGTATTTCCTATGTTGGATTCTAGATTTTGTAAACTTGATCTTGCTGTAGGGACAACCATTTCAGTTGGGAGAATAGCTTGGTGTTTGACCAGTTGCATTCTTTGTGGTTGTTCTATCATCCCATAGGACAAATGGAAGTTCTTCAGCCCACTTTCCTTTCTTGGATCCCAACTTTTTCTTACGGTTGTTGATGATGATCTTGTTGCTTGATTCTGCCTGACCATTAGCTTGTGGATGAACAGGTGTAGAGGTTATCATCTTTATGCCTCAGCTTTCACAAAAGTTTGTAGTCCTTCAGCCTCAATCCATTTTGAGAAGTAATCTTTCATAGCAAGCATAAACACCTTTCCTTCGGGTGCTTTGGGTAATTTTCCTACTATATCCATTCCCCATTTCATGAATGACCATGATGAGACTATTGGATATAGAGGTTCAGCTAATTGATGAAGTATATTGCTATGTCTTTGACAAGCATCACACTTCTGTGAATAAGACATTGCATCTCTTCTCATGGTTGGCCAAAGTATCCTATTCTCATGAACTTTGAGAATAATGCTCTACCCCCATTGTGATTTCCACAATCTCCTCCATGGATATCTTTCATTACTTCCAGACTTTCGGGTTTCTCCAAACACCTTAAGTATGGGCCTGCTACTGATTTTCTATACAAGATATCCCGTATGATTGTGTATCTAGATAATTTTGCTTTAAAATCTCTAGGATTTGTTTCTTCATGAGGTATTTTTCCTGTTTGAAGGTAGTTTTTAATAGGGATAGTCGAGGATATTTCGTGTGATTCCGAATGATGAACGTCAGTGTTCTCAGGTTCGATATCCTGATCTATGTCCTTCATATCTATCGCCGGTCTTAAAATATGTAGGATAGCAATATTGATATCCTCAGGGATCCTTAGGGATGATGCTAGGTTTGCAAGTGCATCTGCTTCAGCATTCTCTTCCCTCGGCACTTGAGTGACATCAAAGTTGTAAAAATATCCTGCAATATCCTTGACTATCTCTAAGTATTTCGCCAATTTATCTCCCTTAGTCGTGTAAGAACCATTAAATTGGTTGGCTATCAGTTGGGAATCGACAAATACATGAAGATTTCTAATGTTCATGTCCCTAGCCAATTGAATTCCTACTATTACGGCTTCGTATTCTGCTTCATTATTGGTTGCTTGAAATTCACAACTAATCGATTGGGGTATTATGTCCCCCTGTGGCGATTTTAGTATGATGCCTAGTCCTGTTCCTCTTACATTTGAAGATCCATCTGTGAACAAAGCCAACTCACCAGGATCTTCATCTAAGAGTTTGATTTCCATGTCCACTTCTGGTTGTAGATCACTACTAAAATCAGCCACAAAGTCTGCTAATGCTTGTGACATTATTGTTGTCCTAGGTTCATAGATTAAATCATAAGTACTGAGTTTTACTAACCATTTTGCCATCCTTCCTGATAGCTCAGGTTTTCTCAATACGGATTTAATAGGATAATTTGTTTTAATGTGTATTCTATGTGTCTCAAAGTAATGCCTAAGCTTGGTTGATGCAATGACTAAAGCCAGAATTATCTTTTCTAAGTGAGAATATCTCGTCTCAGCATCTAATAGGCTTTTACTCACATAGTATACGGGATGTTGTGATCCCTGATGATCCTTAACTAACACAACACTTACAGTAGTTCGGGATACTGCTCAGTACAATGATAGTGGTTCACCATCTTCTGGTCTCATGAGCAACGGCGGTGAGGATACGTATTCCTTCAGATCCTGAAGTGCCTTCTTGTAACACCCCGACCGATGGCGGAAACGTCGGGATGCCACGAGGGATGTGTAGATTGTTCAAAAGCTCGTGGGCATCTAAATCAAATCATCATATATCATTCAATCAACCAAATTAATTACACAAAAATCATGTTCATCATGAAATAGTTACATCAATTACAAAAGAGAATTGACTATTTAACTAAATTCAAGTCGCCAGAATTTCAGTTAATTAGCTAAGTCCAAGATCCTATATGATGATGTCCAAAAGTGTCAGTTCCTCTTCATCAACCTACTTAGCTTCATTACCTAAAACATGTAGGAAAATCAAGTGTCAACTACAAAGTAGTTGGTGAGTAATCATAAGTTTTATATTTAAAAGTGTTTTCAAAATGATTATAAAGTTTAGAGTTTTCCTGAGAAAATCCACATGACACCTGCGAGATAATCCATCACAATCCAAACACATAATCCAACACAAAATCCAACACATAATCACACATCTCAATTAATCATAAGTATTCAATCACATAAACATTCAACCAATCTCGAATATTATAAGTGACTATACATGTATCATTGCAAATGACCGAAGACAAGTCAATGACACACGGATGTGGCAAACTCCACGTGACAATACATGCATCATTGTAGTTGACCGAAGTCAAAGACAACGACACACGGATGAGGCAAACTCCTCGGGACAATACATGGAGTCGTTACGAATGACCGAAGTCAACAGTAACAACTCATGGAATATGATAATCCATAAATATAGATTTCGTACAAATAAACAAGTGTCATCCATGTGATATCAAAATAATATTGAAAATGGGTATACATGTTTCACCTCCGAGTTTAAAAACTAAACAGTTTAAAAGAAAGGAGGTTATGAGAACTCACCTCAGTCCTTAGATTCAATGTTCTAATAATATGCGCGCTCGCGTATGTGTAATCAATAATAACACAATCAACCTGTAATTATTATAATGCTTGTGTTTATAAGTATAAGCTTTTCATTTCAATTGAGTGTTCATATGTTTTCCTTTATTTATTAAGTTTATTGTTAACTTAGTTTATTCAATCTAAGTTAAAACGAAACACCAAAGACTTTATAGATAATTGTCATTAAAAGCATTTCCACTTTTTAGTTTTAATTATCCATTATATTATGATAAATTGTGAATTCTTTAGTTTAGCATTAAAAGATCATACTTATATTATCTTTATAATATGTTCAATACATAACCCCTCAAGGTCTAAGCTTATATTTATAAAATAAGGTGATAACCTTAACATTTGGCATGCGTGCATGGGTACATCCATGTTTATAAACTCTTGTTTATCTCTAATCCCTCAATTATTAGTAAGTGTAGAATAGAGGACCCTAAACCATAATTCAACAATTAATTTGGTTTATAATGTTTAAGGGCAGCGAACCTATATATATAGAAGACATAGGTTCGGCTTTAACCCTAACAAGATTCGGCTAGTTTTAAAACAGGTTCGGCCAAGTTCCAATTAGGTTCGGCTGTTAGCTAGGTAAGGTTCGTAGGGGTTCGGTCACAAGGTGAGCAGCAAGGTTCGGGAATTATGAATGGCCAAAGGTTCGTGAACATCATGATAGTTCGCCGGGAATAGCTTCGGCTGTTAAGGGTTTTGTGGAACAAGGTTCGCTTGATCCCCTAAGGTTCGCACCATGCATGGTTCGCGAGACTCAAGGTTCAGCCCAACATGCAGGGTTCGTCGATGCAAGGCTCGGCTGGCTAGGGTTCGTCCCATTGGTTCGCTGCTATGTCACAGGTTCGGCCACCCCAAAGGTTCGCCGACCTGCAACTACGGGAGCCTATCTGTTCATCATTTTTATTTTCGAGTTTTTGCAGATTATATGATCACCTATAGCTTCCCTTGGTTAAAAAAAACAACACGATTTAAATCCTACATGTTCTTAGTTCAGTTATAACAAGCGAAAGTGAAAGGTTTGATATTTGCAACAAAACCGAACATGGAGTATTAGATTTACCTTAATTCAGTTGGTGAACGTTGGATTTTCTTGTAGATTCTTGTTCTCCTCGATCGTGTGGTCGTTTGAGCGCCAAGATCTCGCGAATCCGTCAAGGAATGAAGAAGCTATGGTAGAGAGAAGGTGGAGGTTTTGTGGGTGACGAAAATCCAATTCTAGAGAGAGAGAGTGTGTTGAGAAAATGAGGAAGAAGAAGAAGGGGTTCTTCCTTATATCGCGTATACTCCCCACGAGCCCGGTCTCGTTTTTATCGCGATATCACATAATAAATGATCGGTTTTTATCGTGAAATACATTTAAATACAAGATGTTTAATACATTACTTCATTTCAATTAAAATGATTTTAATTAAAATGGTTTCGTAAAAATAGTTTCGTTTTCATTTTCGTTAAATTATTTATTTAATAAAATGATTTGATCGTATTTGTTTTTAGGTTGTGATTCCTAAAAAACATTTTTACTTTCCATTATTTAATATAATATCGTCTGATATATATTAATTATCTCGTCGAAACGCGTTACTTACGTACGTATTCGTAAGGATCGTCACCTTTGCGAATCCAACGTTCGTATCGTATTTCGATTTGATTTACGATTTATGGAATATTGTTTCAGAATATTATTCTTAATAATTATATTCGTGTGAATCGTCACCCACGCGAATACATTATTAGGTTAATATTTCTGAATTAATATTCATGTTTAATTTGTGTTCGTAACCTCACCATCGCGTATTCATTTCCAATTAAACTTCTATCATTTATTAACTTTAATATTATCAATTTCCCAATCCAAAACCCACTAAACCAAGTCACTGACACATCCATGATAGACCGAAATATGCATATGTATAGGGCATATGCAGAGGTAGATCGCAACCTCCCCTACACCGTCCCACCGCTATTTTGATAAACCATGACCATGTGTCCTTAACTATGTTTAGCAACCAAACTATAACGAACTCCTAATTCCTTCCATTCCATATGTTGGAAAATAAGGACTGACGAAGCAAAACCACCTTTCAAATAATCTTTGTAATAAATGTTGCAGGACACTAGCTTCCGAAGACAAGTCTTCAGAAGAACCTTCGGAAGAGACAAATAAAAGCCAATTGCTTCCGAAGACAAATAAAAGAATAATCTTTGTAATAAATGTTGCAGGACACTAGCTTCCGAAGACAAGTCTTCAGAAGAACCTTCGGAAGAGACAAATAAAAGCCAATTGCTTCCGAAGACAAATAAAAGACACTAGCTTCCGAAGACAAGTCTTCAGAAGAACCTTCGGAAGACATAAATAAAAGACAACTGCTTCCAAAGACAAATAAAAGAAAAATGCTACCGAAGACAATACTTCAGAAGTTGCTTCGGAAGACTCTATCTGAAGACAAACCTCAGAAGACACTATCGGAAGAGAACACTTGCTTCCGAAGAATAAAAGTCATTTACTTCGGAAGACTTCCAAAGACATCTGCCTCGGAAGAAAAACAATATTTCAGAAGACATATGTTTCTTCTGATGAAAGAATAAATGTAACCTGCTTTTGGATAACTGTCTACATTAGATAGTTTTCTATAAAGAGCTTCCGAAAGAATAATGTATTAGCATCAGTACAAAAGTCTGAACTAAGATCTTTAAAGATCCTATGTTGACTTTACGCTTGTACTATTCTGATGCTACAGTGTCTGTAATAGTGTCATCAGTCTTATCTGTTTGTCTTCTTCTTGTATTTGTCCTGAAACATTAAATGTCGGGGCTATTTATACCCCATCATCTACTGAATAATTTGAACAACACTTTTCTGAATCTTCTTTGTGTTGCCCTACTGTTTTCTCTTCTTTTCTTCTAATTTATGAAAACTAAACACTAAAATAACTAAAGAGCAAAACTCAAGAGGGAGCAAAACATGAAAAGCTTTGTCTAAGCTCTTGATCCTGGTTAAGTTAGTCTCTCCTCAGCTCACCGGTTTTCTACAATTGGTATCAGAGCCTTGTTCATTAGTCTTGGTTTAACCATCAAGGCTAAAACTCAAAGCTCGCTTTAATATCTGTGTTTAGTTTTCTATTATCATCTTCTTTTCAAAATCTGCTAAAGATTGATTTTTGAAACTTTAAAGTGTTCAAAAATCCTTCAACCAAACTATCTTGAGTACTCACTATTGATTTACTCAAAACGGTTTAAACAAATGGCAGAAAAATTCACCTTAGACCCGCATAACACTGGTTCTGCCACGAAGCCACCAATTTTGGTTAGGCATCAATATAATATTTGGCAGAGACGGATGTTACATTTCCTGTCAAATAATCATACAGGATGTTGGAAGTCTGTCATGTTCGGACCTCATAAACCAATGGTCTTGGACACAGAGACTGGAGATGATGTCCCTAAGGATCCCTGAAACTATACTGAAGAAGACTTTCATAAATTGGAGCTTGATGCCAAGGCACATGCTCAGCTGGCCATGGCCCTTCCGAATGAAATCTATTCGGGTCTTCTTTACCATGAGTCTGCTAAGGACTTATGGGATGCTCTAAAAGAGCAATTCGGTGGTACTGATGATGTTGTAGCCAATACTAGAGAGATATTGGCTCAACAATATGAGACATTCTGCCAACTAAATAATGAGTCACTGACTCAGCAATTTGAAAGGTTCACTTCTCTCTTAAGTGAACTAAAATTAGCTGGTCAAGTGTATCCTCCTGTCTCAGTTCTAAATCGATTTTTAAGATCTCTCCCTGAAAAATGAGAAACTTACTCTATAGTCATGAGATCTTCACCAGATTTTGGTAAACTCTCACTTACCCAACTTCATGGTAAGTTACTCACTTTTGAGCGAGAGATTGACCAGAAAAGAAAACTAATAAAATCTGGAAAATCAACTGAAGAGTATGTTCAAGGGAACACTGCTCTCCTTAGTCATAACTCTGTGATAAATGATCAGGGTTATGATGAACATATTGACATAACTACTGGTATCACCTCTTCATTCTCTTCATGTGATGACCACTCTCTCCCCTCTGACCATCCTTGTTTTATCATGGACGATCTTCATCAAGTTCCAAGTGATGACTTGGAAGAGATGGATATTCTCCATCAACTGGCTCTCTTGAGCATAAGAACTAACAAGTTCTACAAGAGGACAGGAAGAAAATTTCCCGGTATCCATGGAAAAACCAGGATTGGTCTAAATAAGGCTACTGTCCAATGTTATAGATGTCATGGCACTGGACATTTTGCCAAGGAATGCACTAATGCTTCAAACTCTAACCCTTCTTCCTATGTGACCTATCCAAACATACCTTCACACACCTCTTCAACACCACATTCATCCACCTTTTCTTCTTTCAAAAGGTCCAATAATCCTCAAGAATCAGCACACATTGCACAAAACTCTTCTTCTAACAATGTGCAATATGTACAAACTGCAAATGGAAACATGTACCAACTTACTCCTGCCTCACTTCAAGTTGTTACAGCTCCTTCTTCACAAATAAATGCTCCCGGACATGCTGTCAAATCTTCATCATCTGGTCAACAGGCTCTTTTCTCTCAAGAGTACATAGACTGGAGCAGCTTGCCTGAAGATGTTGGCCATGCCCTCATCACTTTTGAACCAACAAATTTTGCTCTTATGGCTGTTGGTGAAGATTCTTGCTCTTCTGATCAACCTGAAGCAGATATTTCTGATGCTTAGGTATCCTCTTCCACCTTAGAAAAATTATGTTCCAATGCTTGCATAGAGGCTTTTGCAAAAATAAAGAAAGCCAATATGTTGCTTCAAAAGCAAAATCAGGATTTGGAACAACTTCTGGACAATAAAAATTCTGAAATGGAAAAATTAATAAAAATAAAAGATAATGAACTATGTGCCTTGAAAACTGAGAAAATCAATTTACAAGCATCTTTTGATCTACAAAGAGAAAAATATTATGCTTGTAAAGATGAACTATCTCAAACTCAAGTAAGCTGTGAAAAGTGGGTTGAATCTTGCAAAGGATTCAAGATGCTTTTACAAAAGCAAGTTCACAGCAAGGCAAGATTTGGAATTGGGTATAATCATACTGCTCAACCAGATGATTATACACCCATTGATAATAATAAGGAAGAAACTACTCCTGAACCTGTTTCACCAACCTTTCTTCCTGATGAAATTCCTTCAATAAAAGATACACCTTCGTTGGTGTATCAGCCAAACTATTTCTCTAAGTTTGTATATCCCACTAATACAAATCTGACAAGAATAGAAAAATCTCAGTTGAACTCAGTTCAACACAATAACTCTTCAGAACAAAGTGAGATTGCTCCTGATATGAGCCCTACTCCTTGTTCAGAAGAAACAATAAAGTCTGGATTCACTTCTAATATCAAGTCAAATCTTGATAAAGGAAAAGAACCTATGATAAATATCCAGTTTCCTCCTTCTCATCCTCATCCTCCTTATCCCACAATGAAAGCAAACAGACCTTTCATCCCAAATTATTCCTCTCTTTCCCCAGCCTGCTTAAAATGTTTTAAGTACAATCATGCTACTGAAAACTGCAGAACAAAAACACCTTTGGAGAAAGCTAGGATAAAGGCTAATAAGTTGAAAGCTGATCATACTTCTTCATCTAAAGGGAACCTCCCTAATAAGATGAAGAAAGTAAGAACAGCAAGTAACAAATCTGTTGGGACACATCCTCATTCTTCCTCTATCTTACCCTCTTCCTTGAGAACTAACTCCAGACCTTCCATTTTGGGAACACCACCTCCTTACTCTACGGTGAACCCAGTTTCTTGCTCTAATAATGGTGCTAACTCTTCTCCCGTGGATTCTCAAATCAATCTTCTCCAACAAAATCAGCAACAACTGCTGTTAATGATGCAGAAATTGATGAAAGATACACAACAAAATAAACCAAACAAATAAATAAAATAAAATACCCCATGTCTAATCTTTTGTACATAATTCTCATGTGCAGAAATCCTCTTCAAACCAAAATCATCTCTGGTATGTGGATAGTGGAGGATCTAGGCACATGACTGGATGCAGATCCATTCTAAATGACTTCATTCCAAATAATGGTGGATCTGTTTCTTTCGGAAATAATGCAAAAGGTTGGATAGTGGGATCCGGTTCTGTCTCAGGAGGAAATTTGAAATTTAAAGATGTTAGCTTAGTTGAAAACCTCAAGTTTAATCTCTTGAGTGTTTCTCAACTGGCTGACAAAAATTTTAATTCATTTTTCACTAAAGACGGTTGCAAAATTCTTTCTCCAGAAATAAACTCTAAAATAAAGGTCTTGATTGATCAACACACTTTGCTAACGGCTAAAAGACGTGGAAATGTCTATGTTGTAGATATGACTACTGACTCTCAAACATCTTCACCTACATGTTTGATAGCCAAAGCATCATCTTCTGAAACCACTCTCTGGCATAGGAGACTCAGTCACCTTAATCACCAAACTCTTCACAAGCTTTCAACCCTTTCTCTAGTAAGAGGATTGCCTTCTAAAGAATTTCATTTTGAAGGTCAATGTGAATCTTGCTTAAAGGGAAAGCAACATAAAACTTCACATAAGTCTATTGAGGAATCCAAAACACTAACTGTCTTAATCTGCTTCATATGGATCTGTTTGGTCCAGTGAAGGTAGCTAGTTTGGCAAGAAAAAGATATTGTCTAGTTGTTGTAGATGATTACTCAAGATTTTGCTGGACCTTCTTCCTTTTCAGCAAAGATGAGACTTCTGATAAAATAATTGCTCTTGTCACTCATCTTGAAAGACAATTCAGTCTTCCTGTTAAAATGATAAGGAGTGACAATGGCACAGAATTCAAAAATCAAGTTCTTGATAAATTTTGTATTTCTAAAGGAATCCTTAGACAATATAGTGCTCCTAGAACTCCTGCTCAAAATGGAGTTGTAGAAAGAAAGAAAGAACAGGACACTGATTGAAGCTGCAAGAACCATGCTTGCAGACTCAGGATTACCTTTATCATTCTGGGCTGAGGCAGTAAACACTGCTTGTTATGTATTGAACAGAGTTCACATTGTAAAAAGACATAACAAGACTGCCTATGAAATTCTGTATAAAATAAAGCCTCTCATTTCCTTCTTCAAAGTCTTTGGATGTCCGTGTTTTATCCTAAATACAAAAGACTCTTTGTCCAAATTTGCTGCTAAAGTTGATTCTGGATACTTTGTTGGATATTCTCAGACTTCTAAAGCATATCGAGCTTTCACTCTCAGAACAAAAATAATTGAGGAATCTATTGATGTAAAATTCAATGAATTAGCATCAACCTCATCCTTTCCTTCTGCACCTGATGATCTTTTTGATCTTGAAAGCTTCTCATTCATCCCTTCCATCCCCTCTTCTTCTCCTTCATCAGAGTCATGTCAAACTTCTGAAGATCTATCTTCTATTGAGGACGATTCTGTTTCAAAGTTCTTCACTTCTTTTCCATCTCATCAAATAAATTCTCAAAAAGCAAATTCTCAAAACCAAGACGATATACCATCTACTCCTCCATCTCCTGTCTTGGATAATGCATCCATAGATGTTCCTGATCACATTCCAAACTCTCTGACCCCCATCGAAAACTTATCTTATTCCGATGCTGCCTCCTCAAATAACTGTTTGGACATCATTCCTTTCAACAAAAATCATCCTCTAGAACAAATCTTAGGTGATCTAAGCAAAGGAGTTCAAACAAGAAGCCAGATTTCAAACTTTTGTCTTCATGCAGCCTTTCTATCCCAAATTGAGCCGTCTAAATATCAGGAGGCTCTTAAAGACAATAATTGGGTAGAGGCAATGCAAGATGAACTGTTGCAGTTCAAAAGGCAAAATGTTTGGACTATATGTCCCTTGCCCGATGGAAAATATCCCATCGGAACCAGATGGGTATTCAGAAACAAAACAGATGACAGAGGCATTATAATAAAAAATAAGGCCAGGTTAGTTGTGCAAGGTTACTGTCAAGAGGAAGGTATTGACTATGATGAGACTTTTGCTCCTGTGGCAAGATTGGAAGCCATTAGACTCTTCCTAGCATTTGCCATCTCACATAACATAAAGGTATACCAGATGGACATAAAGAGTGCTTTCCTGTATGGGACAATAAAAGAGGAAGTCTATGTTTGTCAACCACCAGGATTTGATGATGTTCATCATCCTGATTGGGTGTACAAACTAGACAAAGCACTTTATGGCCTAAAACAAGCTCCAAGAGCATGGTATGACACTCTCTCTCAATTCCTTCTTTCTAATAATTTCTCACAGGGAACCATTGATAGGACTTTGTTCATAAAAAAGGGTAGATAAGGAACTCTTGTTAGTCCAAATTTATGTTGCTGACATCATTTTTGGATCAACAAAACAGTCCATGTGTGAACAATTCTCTAAATTAATGTCTTCTAAGTTTGAAATGAGTGCTTTAAGAGAACTAAAAACATTTTTAGGACTTCAACTCAAACAAACCCCACACGGGACTTTCATTCATCAATCTAAATATGTAAAAGATCTTCTTAATAAATTTGATATGAATGATTGCAAAATAATTTCTACTCCCATGGCAACAAGTCCTGGCATATGTTCAGATGACAATGGTGAACCTGTAGATCAAACTCTCTACCGGTGCATGATTGGTTCTCTGATGTATCTTACTGCATCAAGGCCAGACATCATGTATGCAACATGTGTCTGTGCAAGATATCAATCTGCTCCCAAACAATCTCATCTTTCATTTGTGAAGAGGATACTCAGATATCTTAAAGGTACCCCTGTACTAGGTATTTGGTATCCTGCTAATCAAATTTGCAAGCTTGTTGGTTTTACAGATAGTGATTATGCTGGCTGCTCGCTCACCAGAAAGTCTACTTCAGGAGGTTGTCAGTTCTTTGCAGGTTGCTTAGTGTCATGGCAAAGCAAGAAGCAAACATCAGTGTCAAATTCAACTGCTGAAGCTGAATACATTGCAGCAGCCCATTGCACTGCCCAAATTCTTTGGTTACAATATCAACTGCTAGATTTTGGAATAACTGAACTAAAAACACCTCTTCTGATAGACAGCGAAGCTGCCAAAAACATAATAAAAAATCCTGTCTATCATTCTAAAACCAAACACATTGAAATAAGGCATCACTTCATTAGAGACTGTTTTGAAAAAGGACTAATAGTTCCAGAACATGTCTCTACAAGTGATCAAATAGCTGACATATTTACCAAGCCCTTAGACTCCTCAACTTTCTCTAAGTTTGTAGCAAAACTGGGCATGATAAATATGAGTTAATAAACATTAAAGGATAATTTTTTTAATTATCCAAACAATGGATATTGGATAAACAACTGACAAAGAACTCTTGATTTCTTTCAGTAATTATCTATATACACAGATAGGATCAGTGGCTATATAATCACTGCTTCATATCTATCTGATGTTTAAACTTTCCATTGTTACATTCCTCTCCTTCCGATGTCTTTTCTTCCGAAGATATCCTCTTCTTCTATTTTCTTCTTCTGATAACTTTCATAAGTTTATTTAACTTGTGTCTAAAATAAGATTCTTCCGATTCTGCAATAAAAATCTTGAGCTTTGCATTTGATGTGACAGTTGTCAATCTTTCTGATAGACCCGAGTCTCAATACTGACTCTCACGGCTCAAGAAGATTATTACCGCCATTTTCTTTTAACCAATAATCTTCTCGGATTACTTCCCTTATTTATCATCTTCTTCTCCATAATTCTACTTAAACCCTATTCCTCCTCTGGTTTTTCAAGAAACTCTTCTTCCTCTTGAAGACTCTAAGTAATGCTCATGGTTACGGATGATAAATTGTCAGGCATGTCGTCTGGCACGAAGCACTTATGCTTACCTTGTCGCAAGCTTCATGCTTATGATAATGGCGTAACAGCTTCGGACCAGGCTTCATTCCTCACAAAATTTCGTCTGTACTTTTCGGATGTGCATGAACATGTCTTCTTGACCAAATGTGTAAGTCTCAACCTCTCTCTCTCTTATTCTAACTCAGTTTTGTAATTTCATACTTAATCATGAACTTTTTAGGTTAACCTGAAAAACTTGATTATGTAGAAGTCAGTCCTTTTGATCTTTACAGGCAACTATTTCAAATAACATCTGTTTGATAACCTGGTATATCATCCAAAATGTTCATAAGTTCCGGCTATGCCTTCAGTTTGTCTCTTTGATCTTCATAATATTATGACGGACTTGACTAACTGATGTTCAAAATGATGGATGATACTAAAGAAACACCCATCTTTAGTAAACCCACATCCACCCTTCTTCCACACCTAAATTAGGTACTGGCCATAAAATACTTCTCCAAAACCCTCCAAGCCTAATAAACCCAAAAGAATCTGTTCAGGAAGATGAGATCCCTGAACATGATTGTGTTCCCACTGAACACATGGATACATCTGTTTCATCCTCACAGATATATCAAGCATCTCTTCCCATCCTGCTCCTCATTCATCCTCTTCACAGGATGATGTTGTATTCCTAAGGGAACCCTAACTAACCATTGAAATGTCAGTTGACTTTCAGTTGGTCGTCCTCTCTCCCAGGGACAACTCTGTTTCTAAAAGCCCCCCCACTATCCATCAACACTTCTCTACCCTATAAAAGAGGATGAGATCTGGTCGTCAAGTCCATCTTGACCTCTTGATCATATATCAGGAGCATCCATTTCATATGCAAATCCAATGGCTTTTCATTTGAATGGATTAGGCAATAAGACTCCTGGTATGGCAACAGCCAATGAAGTTTTTCTTTAAACTAAGGCTAGGAAATCCCCAGAACCAAGAAAAAAGGGGTTTATGACATCTCTGAGATGGACTCAGGTCATAATAAAACTTACTCTCTAGTCAGGGATTCGGATGACATCTACAAAATGATGGACGGATCAGTTCTTCACATTATGGAATTAACGGATATCTTTAGTCCTGTAATCCAAATCCAACCCCATGCAGGCACCTTCATTTGAAGGTTTTCTAATCTTCTCAACCACCTTCACTACTACTACCCTTCCTCCACTGCCTTTCAAGGAGCATTTCTCCCACTTCTCTCTGCCTTTCTTTCTTCCCTGCCTTGTCTCCGGCTGATTAAGCCAAAAAGAGGGAGATAATCCATAAACTATTCTCAAAAGGTGGTTAACGCTTAAATAAACAAAAGAAGCCTAGCTCTGATAAACAAAGAAGCCTTTGCTTTACTGAGACCCATTTGAACCATTCTCATGATTCTTTCCCCACTGAGTCTGATGTTCTAGAAATTGATTAGGATCTAACATTAAGTGGTTTTGGTTTCATCAGTCCAGAGGGAGATTGTTGGAAAATAAGGACTGACGAAGCAAAACCACCTTTCAAATAATCTTTGTAATAAATGTTGCAGGACACTAGCTTCCGAAGACAAGTCTTCAGAAGAACCTTCGGAAGAGACAAATAAAAGCCAATTGCTTCCGAAGACAAATAAAAGACACTAGCTTCCGAAGACAAGTCTTCAGAAGAACCTTCGGAAGAGACAAATAAAAGCCAATTGCTTCCGAAGACAAATAAAAGACACTAGCTTCCGAAGACAAGGCTTCAGAAGAACCTTCGGAAGACATAAATAAAAGACAACTGCTTCCAAAGACAAATAAAAGAAAAATGCTTCCGAAGACAATACTTCAGAAGTTGCTAAGGAAGACTCTATCTGAAGACAAACCTCAGAAGACACTATCGGAAGAGAACACTTGCTTCCGAAGAATAAAAGTCATTTACTTCGGAAGACTTCCAAAGACATCTGCCTCGGAAGAAAAACAATATTTCAGAAGACATATGTTTCTTCTGATGAAAGAATAAATGTAACCTGCTTTTGGATAACTGTCTACATTAGATAGTTTTCTATAAAGAGCTTCCGAAAGAATAATGTATTAGCATCAGTACAAAAGTTTGAACTAAGATCTTTAAAGATCCTATGTTGACTTTACGCTTGTACTATTCTGATGCTACAGTGTCTGTAATAGTGTCATCAGTCTTATCTGTTTGTCTTCTTCTTGTATTTGTCCTGAAACATTAAATGTCGGGGCTATTTATACCCCAACATCTACTGAATAATTTGAACAACACTTTTCTGAATCTTCTTTGTGTTGCCCTACTGTTTTCTCTTCTTTTCTTCTAATTTATGAAAACTAAACACTAAAATAACTAAAGAGCAAAACTCAAGAGGGAGCAAAACATCAAAAGCTTTGTCTAAGCTCTTGATCCTGGTTAAGTTAGTCTCTCCTCAGCTCACCGGTTTTCTACACCATAACAAAACCATAATCATCAATAATATGATTGCAATAAACTCTTTGGTTCTGTTTAGTTGAGTTACAACTAAATTTCCTATGGTTTACGCGTATAATATGTTCTAAACATGTATACCAGTAACAGTGATAATCATCTAATAATGTGTCAATATTAATAATTACAAAGTCTCAGGTCGTAACAGTACAATCGTACGGATGTACGGATGTACGGACGACCGGAAGTACAGTGATGTTACAGTCTCCCCTAGTTAAAGGAATTTCGTCCCGAAATTCAACTTGGAGTGACCGTAGTAAATAAATGTGGGTACTTAAGCTTCATCTAATCTTCCCGCTCCCAGGTGAACTCTGGACCCCTCTTCGATTCCCAACGTACTTTGACAATTGGAATTTGACTACGTTTGAGCTTTTTAACCTTACGATCCATTATCTCCACCGGTTTTTCAACAAAGTGCATGGTATCATCGATGCGAATATCATCTAGTGGTACCAGAAGATCCTGATCAGCTAAGCACTTTCTTAGATTGGACACGTGAAACGTTGGGTGCACATTACTAAGTTCAGGAGGTAGTTCCAATTTGTAAGCAACCTTCCCGATCCGTTCAAAGATCTTAAAAGGGCCAACATATCGTGGAGCAAGTTTACCTTTCTTCCCGAATCGCACAACACCCTTCCAAGGCGATACTTTAAGTAATACCATATCATCAACTTCAAACTCTAAAGGCTTCCTTCGTTTGTCCGCGTAGCTTTTCTGTCGACTGCGTGCAGCTAACAGGTTGTTGCGGATCTGGCGGATCTTGTCAGTCGTTTCCTGAATAATCTCGGGACCAGTAATCTGTGAATCACCGACTTCGGTCCAACAAATAGGTGACCGACATTTCCTGCCATAAAGAACTTCAAACGGTGCCATACCAATGCTCGCGTGATAACTGTTGTTATACGAGAACTCAACCAATGGTAAATGGCTATCCCAATTGCCACCAAAGTCGATGACACAAGCTCTTAACATGTCTTCCAATGTCTGAATCGTTCGCTCCGTCTGTCCATCCGTTTGAGGATGATAGGCAGTGCTAAGATCCAATCTTGTTCCAAATGCTTCATGAAGTGATTCCCAAAATCGTGCCGTGAAGCGAGCATCACGATCCGATATTATGCTTAAGGAAATACCATGTCAGCTAATGATCTCATCAATGTAGATACGAGCAAACTTCCGCACAGGGTAAGTTTCGCGTATCGGTAAGAAATGAGCCGACTTGGTCAATCTATCAACTATCACCCAAATACTATCCTTGCCATTTGTAGTTCATGGAAGTTTAGTAATGAAATCCATAGAGATATTCTCCCATTTCCACATCGGTATTTGAGTATTTCTGGTTGTAATAACAATCCTGAAGGTCGCTGGTGTTCTGCCTTGACTTTGGCACAGTTAAGGCACTTAGACACATACTCAGCAATATCCTTCTTCATTCCAGGCCACCAGTACAAGTCCCTAAGGTCTTGATACATCTTATCAGAACCCGGATGGATTGAATAATGAGACTTATGAGCTTCATCCATAATCACCATCCTAAGATCACCTCTGTTCGGTATCCACAACCAATTCAAATAATACATCAAACCATCATTCTTAGTTTCCAATAAAATCTCAGCCCCGCAAGACATCTCATTTTTCAAGTTATCTTGAGCTAATGATTGTTGTTGCGCTGTGAGAACATCATTACGGAGATTAGTGTGCACTCGGATACTATGAATCTGAACTTGACTTTTGCGACTAAGCGCATCTGCTACTACATTCGCCTTACCAGGATGGTAGCGAATTTCACAGTCATAATCGTTCAATAGTTCAACCCATCTCCGTTGTCTCATGTTAAGTTCTTTCTGATTGAGAATATGTTGCAAACTCTTATGATCAGTAAACACTACACACTTAGTGCCATAAAGATAGTGTCTCCATATCTTCAAGGTAAACACGACTGCACCCAGTTCTAAGTCGTGTGTAGTGTAGTTCTTCTCGTGAATCTTTAGTTGCCTTGATGCATATGCCACAACCTTTCCCCCTTGCATGAGAACACAGCCGAGACCTAGGTTGGATGCATCACAGTATACCACAAAATCATCATTTCCATCAGGCAGTGTCAAGACAGGAGCATCACAAAGTTTCTGCTTCAAAGTCTAAAACGCCTCTTCTTGCTGTGGTCCCCACTCATACGGCTTATTCTTCTGAGTCAAAGAAGTGAGAGGGACAGCAATCCTGGAGAAATTTGATATAAACCGCCGATAGTAACCGGCAAGTCCGAGAAACGATCGAATCTCCGTCGGTGTCTTCGGTGTACTCCAATTCTTCACCGCAACAATCTTTGCAGGATCCACGTGAACACCATTCTCATTGACTATGTGTCCTAAGAACTGAACCTCCTTAAGCCAAAATTCACATTTAGAGAATTTGGCATACAGTTGTTCTTTTCTCAAGACCTCCAAAATCAACTTAAGGTGTTGCTCGTGCTCCGCCTTGCTCTTAGAATATATCAGAATGTCATCAATGAATACAATCACAAATTTATCCAAGTATGGCCTGCATACACGGTTCATGAGGTCCATGAAAACCGCCGGTGCATTGGTAAGGCCGAAGGGCATTACCAAAAATTCATAATGGCCATATCTTGTTCTGAAAGCTGTCTTTGGAATATCATCATCATGTATGCGAAGCTGATGATACCCGGACCTAAGATTGATCTTTGAAAACCATGCCGAGCCTCGAAGCTGATCGAAGAGATCATCGATGTGCGGCAGTGGATATCGATTTTTTATAGTCAGCTTGTTCAACTCGCGGTAGTTGATGCACATTCGGAATGACTCGTCCTTCTTCTTGACAAACAGGACCGGTGCACCCCATGACGAATGGCTCGGGCGAATGAATCCTTTATCAGTCAATTCTTGCAGCTAGCTCGCCAATTCTTGCAACTCAGAAGGTGCAAGTCTGTAAGGAGCTTTAGCAACTGGGTTCGCACCAGGTACTAAGTCAATTCGAAACTCTACTTGACGTTCTGGTGGAAGACCCGGTAGATCATCTGGAAATACTTCTGGGAAATCTCTGATTACAGGAACTATCTTCAATTTTCTTTCTTTTCTCCTCTTTCTTCACAATGTGTGCTAAGAATGCTATACATTTCTTCCTAAGGTACTTGTGTGCTTTAATGCATGACATAAGCTTAAGACCTTTACTGGAAGTTTCTCCAAAGACTCTTAAAATTTCACCCAAAGTTAAAGGAATACAAATATATTTCTCGTGACAAACAATCTCCACTTTGTGGGTGGCTAACCAATCCATGCCTATGATAACATCAAAGCTACCAAGATGCATAGGTATGAGATCAATTGGAAAAATGTGATCACTTAAGTTCACCGTACATCCAATAATAACAGTGTCAATATCGATAGTGTTTCCGTCTGCCACCTCCATGTTAAACGGTTTAGCTAAATATGTATGTGTTCTACCAACCATGCATTCAAAATCATATGAAATGAAACTCCTATCGGCACCAGAATCAAATAAGACAGATGCATAAGAGTTGTTGATCAGAAATGTACCGTTGACCACGTCCTGGTTGGCTTGAGCAGCTGGAGCATTCAGTTGAAACGCCCGGCCTCTTGCCACCCTCTGATTGTTTTCGGTCAACTTTGGGCATTGGTTTCTGAAGTGACCTACTTCACCGCACTCATAACAGGCTCTTTCCTGCGCAGGTACCTGGCGAACAGGTGCAGCTTGAAGCGGTTGAACTTGCGGAGCGGGCAATGCAAGCGGAGCAAGTTGCATCCTTTGTGCTTGCTGTGCACTCCGACAAACATTAGCAAAATGGCCAAACTTTCCACAGTTGTTGCAGATGCGACAAGGCACGTTTGGCAAGTGATGATATCTACAAGTGTTACACTGGGGAGTATTCCCAATGTAATTTCTTGCACTGGTGTTGTTGGTTGATTGCTGCACAGACTTAGCAGCAGGAGTAGTGACCACAAAGTTCCTGGTTTTCTCTTTTTGTTGCAGCTTTTTGAAGAACTAGCAGCTTCAGACTTGACCTCAGTCTTTATTTCTTTCACAGTAGTCTTCACCTCAGTTTTCTTTGTCCCCTTCCTAGTGAGTGTTCCAGCTTTCACATGATTGTCAGTAAGTGTAGCAGATAGACGGATTGCAGCCTCAAGTGTTTTGGGGTTGCTTCTGTAGACAGTATCTTGAATCTGCATCAGCAGACCACCGATGTACTTCTCAATCGCCCTCTCTAGGGGTATCACCAGGTGAGGTACCAGTAGACTATACTCATGAAACTGAGTATTGTAGATAACATTCTCCCCGCTGTCTTGCTTGAGTTCCCAGAACTCAGTCTCAAGCTTCCTCATCTCGCTGCGAGGACAAAATTCGGTGGTCATTAGGTCCTTGACCTCTTTCCATGTTAGTGCAAGGGCGGCATCAACTCCCCTAGTTCGCTTTTCGCCATTCCACCAAGTCAGTGCTCTCTTTTGGAAAACACTAGTGGCATAACGAACTTTCAGGTTCTCGGGGCAATCGCTGTTGATGAAAGTGTTCTCCATACTCTCGAACCACTGCAGCAGACCAGTGGCTGATTCAGCGCCCGTAAACATCATAGGATTACAGGAGTTGAAGTGCTTGAACGTGCAAGTTGGAGGGTTTACACCACCTCGGTTCTGGTTTATGTTCTAATTAGCTTGAGTCAGTTGATTCACCAATCCAGAAATAAGGTTTGCTAACTCTTGTATGCCGGAGTTGGCATTACTGTTGTTAGCATCCCCATTGTTCGAGTCATCTTCGTTGCGACGGCGCGGCGGCATGTTTCTGAGAAATTAGAAACATGTTACTACCGTTTACAACGTAAGTCATACAAACAATGGTCAAATGAGTTCATTTAAACAGTTAGGATTTCGTATAGGAACTATATGTCTCTCCTATCTGTCATTAACTCATAACATTTATCAATTTCCTAATATTATACTAAGTGTCCTAGTTGGTCATAACTAATATTAGCTAACTATTCCTAAGTTCCATACATTCCCCACCCTATACCAACACTGACAACCTCCCGATGCAATGCAACAAGCTTATATATAGGGCAGATGCAGAGGTAGATCGCAATCTCCCCTATACCGTCCCACCACCGTTCCATTGCACCACGAATATGTCCTTGTTAGCATTTAGGGTGTATCATGTATCTTACCATAGTCTCACTTCACAAACCTTATCCTAGATAGGATAATTTTGAGTGAAGTGGTCTCTAGTTCCCTTGGACAATTAGGTTCGCCTAATGTCTAAGTTCACCTGACATGTAGGTTTACCTATTTCTAAGTTCACCTAATGTCTAAGTTCACCTGACATTAAAGTTCCCCTAATGCCTAAGTTCACTAAATTCTATACCAAATCTCAATGTCTGTAATCATCAATAAGGGTTCATATCATCACTGAGTGCTCTTATTGTCACTAATTGTTCATATCTTCCCTATAAGTTATTCCCATCAAGCGTCCATACCATCACTAAGTGTTAGTATCATCGTTGTGCGTTTATATTATCACCAAGTGTCTATATCATCACCCAAGTTTTACAATCCATTACTACTCGTTCGTATAATTCGTTGATCCTATGAACCCTACGTGTCCAATCCGTGTGTTTCATAAGTGAATTTATAAGTGTTAATCAAGTGTGATCATCCATGAGTCAATCCAACCAACCTTAACCAACATACCATCAACAATATACCAATCATATCCTCACAACAATACCTAGAACTTTTCTAATAATATCCTAAGTTCCTGACACTGACAGACCCCCAATATACTACAAATGGTATATGTATAGGGCATATGTAAGGGTCAGTCGCAACTGCCCTAGCCAACATCCCACCACCTTTGTAGTATACCACGAGTGTGTCCTTGTTTAGAGATCATGAGATCTAGCAGATAATTCCTAAAGCAGATAAATTCCTAAGCAGTTAAGTTCATAAGCAGATAAGCGTCCCAAACGGTAGTTCCCTTATTCCTCAATACTGACATCCACCCGATGTATTGTAAATGGTATATATATAGGGCATATGATAAGGGTAGGTCGCAACCGCCCAAACCACCGTCCCACCACCTTTACGATACACCACGAGTATGTCCTTATCGAGTCATTAGGGCACAAGTAAGCAAACAATCAGTAATCAGCATATATAATCATATGTATAATAGGAGTTCAGTTAACATGTAATAAACACATAAGCATGAAATCCTGAATATACTAACTAGTGTATGAATTAATTCATACTAGGGTATCCTACGGTTATAGACTAGGTCAACTATTTCTAGTAACCTAATTCCCTATAACCCAGGCTCTGATACCAATCTGGAACACCCCGACTGATGGCGGAAACGTCGGGATGCCACGAGGGATGTGTAGATTGTTCAAAAGCTCGTGGGCATCTAAATCAAATCATCATATATCACAAAATCAACCAAATTAATTACACAAAAATCATTTTCATCATGAAATAGTTACGTCAATTACAAAAGAGAATTAACTATTTAACTAAATTCAAGTCGCCAGAATTTCAGTTAATTAGCTAAGTCCAAGATCCTATATGATGATGTCCAAAAGTGTCAGTTCCTCTTCATCAACCTACTTAGCTTCATTACCTGAAACATGTAGGAAAATCAAGTGTCAACTACAAAGTAGTTGGTGAGTAATCATAAGTTTTATATTTAAAAGTGTTTTCAAAATGATTATAAAAGTTTAGAGTTTTCCTGAGAAAATCCACATGACACCTGCGAGATAATCCATCACAATCCAAACACATAATCCAACACAAAATCCAACACATAATCACACATCTCAATTAATCATAAGTATTCAATCACATAAAGATTCAACCAATCTCGAATATTATAAGTGACTATACATGTATCATTGCAAATGACCGAAGTCAAGTCAATGACACACGGATGTGGCAAACTCCACGTGACAATACATGCATCATTGTAGTTGACCGAAGTCAAAGACAACGACACACGGATGAGGCAAACTCCTCGCGACAATACATGCAGTCGTTAACGAATGACCGAAGTCAACAGTAAAACTCATGGAATATGATAATCCATAAATATGGATTTCGTACAAATAAACAAGTGTCATCCATGTGATATCAAAATAATATTGAAAATGGGTATACATGTTTCACCTCCGAGTTTAAAAACTAAACAGTTTAAAAGAAAGGGAGGTTATGAGAACTCACCTGAGTCCTTAGATTCAATGTTCTGATAATATGCACGCTCGCGTATGTGTAATCAACAATAACACAATCAACCTGTAATTATTATAATGCTTGTGTTTATAAGTATAAGCTTTTCATTTCAATTTAGTGTTCATATGTTTTCCTTTATTTACTAAGTTTATTGTTAACTTAGTTTATTCAATCTAAGTTAAAACGAAACACCAAAGACTTAAAAGATAATTGTCATTAAAAGCATTTCCACTTTTTAGTTTTAATTATCCATTATATTATGATAAATTGTGAATTCTTTAGTTTAGCATTAAAAGATCATACTTATATTATCTTTATAATATGTTCAATACATAACCCCTCAAGGTCTAAGCTTATATTTATAAAATAAGGTGATAACCTTAACATTTGGCATGCGTGCATGGGTACATCCATGTTTATAAACTCTTGTTTATCTCTAATCCCTCAATTATTAGTAAGTGTAGAATAGAAGACCCTAAACCATAATTCAACAATTAATTTGGTTTATAATGTTTAAGGGCAGCGAACCTATATATATAGAAGACATAGGTTTGGCTTTAACCCTAACAAGATTCGGCTAGTTTTAAACACAGGTTCGGCTAAGAGGAGGCCCAAGGTTCGTTGCCCTTAGCTCCACGAACTCTTAGGTTCGGCTGTTAGCTAGGTAAGGTTCGTAGGGGTTCGGTCACAAGGTGAGCAGTAAGGTTCGGGAATTATGAATGGCCAAAGGTTCGTGAACATCATGATAGTTCGCCGGGAATAGCTTCGGCTGTTAAGGGTTTTGTGGAACAAGGTTCGCTTGATCCCCTAAGGTTCGCACCATGCATGGTTCGCAGGACTCAAAGTTCATTCCAACATGCAGGGTTCGTCGATGCAAGGCTCGGCTGGCTAGGGTTCGTCCCATTGGTTCGCTGCTATGTCACAGGTTCGGCCACCCCAAAGGTTCGCCGACCTGCAACTACGGGAGCCGATCTATTCATCATTTTTATTTTCGAGTTTTTGCAGATTATATGATCACCTATAGCTTCCCATGGTTTAAAAAAACAACACGATTTAAATCCTACATGTTCTTAGTTCGGTTATAACAATCGCAAGTGAAAGGTTAGATATTTGCAACAAAACCGAACATGGAGTCTTAGATTTACCTTAATTCAGTTGGTGAACGTTGGATTTTCTTGTAGATTCTTGTTCTCCTCGATCATGTGGTCGTTTGAGCACCAAGATCTCGCGAATCCGTCAAGGAATGAAGAAGCTATGGTAGAGAGAAGGTGGAGGTTTTGTGGGTGACGAAAATCCAATTCTAGAGAGAGAGAGAGTGTTGAGAAAATGAGGAAGAAGAAGAAGGGGTTCTTCCTTATATCGCGTATACTCCCCACGTGCCCGGTCTCGTTTTTATCGCGATATCACATAATAAATGATCGGTTTTTATCGTGAAATACATTTAAACACAAGATGTTTAATACATTACTTCATTTCAATTAAAATGATTTTAATTAAAATGGTTTCGTAATAATAGTTTCGTTTTCATTTTCGTTAAATTATTTATTTAATAAAACGATTTGATCGTATTTGTTTTTAGGTTGTGATTCCTAATAAACATTTTTAGTTTCCATTATTTAATTTAATATCGTCTGATATATATTAATTATCTCGTCGAAACGCGTTACTTACGTACGTATTCGTAAAGATCGTCACCTTTGCGAATCCAACGTTCGTATCGTATTTCGATTTGATTTACGATTTATGGAATATTGTTTCAGAATATTATTCTTAATAATTATATTCATGTGAATCGTCACCCACGCGAATACATTATTAAGTTAATATTTCTGAATTAATATTCATGTTTAATTTGTGTTCGTAACCTCACCATCGCGTATTCATTTCCATTTAAACTTCTATCATTCATTAACTTTAATATTATCAATTTCCCAATCCAAAACCCACTAAACCAAGTCACTGACACATCCATGATAGACCGAAATATGCATATGTATAGGGCATATGCAGAGGTAGATCGCAACCTCCCCTACACCGTCCCACCGCTATTTCGATAAACCATGACCATGTGTCCTTGACTATGTTTAGCAACCAAACTATAACGAACTCCTAATTCCTTCCATTCCATAACAAAACCATAATCATCAATAATATGACTGCGATAAACTCTCTGGTTCTGTTTAGTTGAGTTACAACTAAATTTCCCATGGTTTACGCGTATAATATGTTCTAAACATGTATACCAGTAACAGTGATAATCATCTAATAATGTGTCAATATTAATAATTACAAAGTCTCAGGTCGTAACAGTACAATCGTACGAACGTACGGATGTACGGACGACCGGAAGTACAGTGATGTTACACTTCTCATGCTCTTCATCCTACTGGAACTTTCTTATTCTTTTTAAGGATATCATAGAATCCTTTAAATTTTTCAGAAGACCTTGAGATGAATCTGTTGACTGCAGCTATCCTCCCTGTTAGTCTATGCACTTCTGTTATGTTCTTTGGGGATTTGAGGTTTAAGATAGCTTGGATTTGTTCTGGGCTGGCCTCTATTCCTCTTTTAGTGACCATGTATCCCAATAACTTTCCTGATCTTAACCCAAAATGACACTTAGATGGATTAAGCTTCATATTGTAATGATCCAGGATATCGAAGGATTCCTGAAGATTCTTAAGGTGATTCTCAGTTATCTTCGATTTAACCACCATGTCATCAATATACACTTCCATAGTGTCCCCAGTTACTTTTTGAACATCATGTTGACAAGTCTCTGGTATGTGGCTCCAGCATTCTTTAAGCCAAATGGCATTGCTGTATAGCAATATATCCCTGTTGGCATCATGAAGGCTGTATCCTCTTGGTCCGAAGGTTCCATTTGAATTTGTTGAAAGCCTGCTGATGCATCCATGAAAGTTAACATTTCATGTCCTGCTGTTGCATCTACCATGGAGTCTATATGTGGTAATGGAAAGGGGTCCTTAGGACAAGCCTTGTTGAGATGTGTGTAGTCTACACAAACTCTCCACTTTCCATTCTTCTTTTGAACCATGACTACATTGGCTAGCCATTTTGGAAATTTCGCATCTCTAATCATTTTTGTTTTGAGGAGTTTCTCTACTTCCTCTTTAATGATTAGATTCCTTTCGGGTGCAAACTTCCTTCTTTTTTGGTGGACAGGCTTAATATTCCTATCTATCCCTAACTTATGTGTAATCACATCTGCGGATATTCCCGTCATATCCTCATGTTTCCATGCGAATGTGGAAATTCTTGATTTCAAAAAAGAAATCACTTTCCCTTAAATATCCTTTGGGATATTTGTCCCTATAAGGACCTTGATTTCAAGATCATCGGGGTTTAGAGGTACTTCCTTTACTTCCTTCTCCCTATATTCCTGAGTATCCCCGAGGTCGCACTTTGATTGCTATGCTGATGAAGGTCTAGTTGTTCCCTTCATCGAAGATGAATGGCATTTCTTGGCTTCCTGTTGATCACTGTTGATATTCACTACTCCCCATGGTGTTGGCAGCTTGACACATTGATGATAGATCGAGGGGAAAACTTTCATGTCATGTATCCAAGGTCTACCTAGTATAATGTTATAACAAGATAAGGAATCTATAATACAAAAACGTTGCATAAAGTTTACCCCCTCGATGTATACCGGTAGTTTGATTTCTCCAATTGTGGCTTTAGCTTCACCACTGAATCTTACCAGGATCAGAGATTTGGTAGTTATATCTGATTCAGGGATATTCATCCTCTTGAGTGTTTCCAATTTGATGATGTTGACTGAGCTCCCTCCATCTATAAGTATCCTGCGTGCATAGTGGTTAGCAACATATAATGTAATGACTAACCCATCATGATGAGGATCCAAGATATTTTCGCGATCTTGCTCTTCAAAAGATACCATTGTCTCGGTGCTAAGCGTTGATGTCTTTGTGGGTCTGTCTCCATTATCCATCTTGGCTTCTTTAGCATGTTTCCTAGCTGCAGAATAAGAGGTACCACAAATATCAGAACCACCAGAAATAAAGTTTATTACCTTTGCATCCTTAGGTGGGGATGCAGCTCTTTTCGGGAATCTGTTGGGATCATGTCTTCTTTCTTTCTTTTTCCCCAGTGGTTCCTTGAGATGGCCTTTGCTTAGTAGGTAGCTTATTTCCTTCCTTAGTGCAATGCAATCATCGGTTATGTGGCCGAAGTCTTCGTGAAAGGCACACCATTTGGATTTGTCCCTTATTGCAAACTTTTTTTCCTTTGGTGGCCACCTAGCTTTTTCACCTAAGTCCTGCATAGCGCACATTAATTCAGGAATATCAACAGAAAAACAATAGTCAGATATATTGGGATATTCTTCATCATCCTCATCCTCATCCGCAGAGTTGATCTTGTGGATATCAGCCTTTTAGTATGTTTTGGATTTAAATGACTTGTTGGTAGGTGAATCCAATTTTCTTTTGCCTTGATCATTGGGAGGTGTTTTGGTGATCCTCTTCTGGATTTCTTTATCATCCTCCAATCTAATGAACCTCAATGCACGGTTTCGAACTTCGTCCATGTTCCTGCAAGGATTCGTAACCAAGTCATCATAAAATGGTGAGTTTCTTTGTAACCCCATCTTAAATGCTTGAACACCCGTAGTGATGTCAAGGTTAGGGATATCCAGGGATTCTCTGCCAAACATGTTAACATAACTCTTGAGGGATTTGTCGGATCCCTGGGTTATCCTGTAGAGATCACTAGTCAGCCTCTCAAACGTCTTGCTACAAGAAAA
Source organism: Mikania micrantha (assembly GCA_009363875.1). Taxonomy (NCBI): domain Eukaryota; kingdom Viridiplantae; phylum Streptophyta; class Magnoliopsida; order Asterales; family Asteraceae; genus Mikania; species Mikania micrantha. The sequence continues at coordinate 3,248,627 of CM018684.1, forward strand.
CTGATTGTTAAACAGATTAATCAAATGAGCAAATGAAGTTATTGAATAAGGAGGAACATTAAGCAGCCATTTTAGGGCTACCCCTGTCAATGTTGAACCAAATCCCTTGCATAAGCACACTTCCTTCAAATGTGGGGTATAGGGTTAGTCTCCATTCTTTCCCTATATTGTGCCACATGTTCTTCGGGGTCTGTGGTTCCATCATACAACTTCATGGTTGGAGTTTGGAATCTCTTTGGGATCTCAGCATCACATATTGGTGGAGCAAATCTAGAGATCCTGTGGGTCATGACAGGAACCTTAGGAATAGGCTTCACCACTCCGGGAACACTTGAGATCATATCCCTGAGTTTCTGAATTTCTTTAGCCACTTGTGGAGTTAGCCCTGATTCCACCATAGAACCAAAGTTAGTTGTACTAATGGGAGAATAGTTAAAAGTATTGTTGGTAATGGGAGTTAGACAAGAAGTTCCCGGGATATTGGTGTTATCCCGAGATATCCTTAACCCTTGGGATCCTGAAGGATCCCTGAGACTAGTCTGCATGGGAATGAAGTCTCCGGAATGATTCCCAGACATCCCTGATGTCCCAAAATTAAGGATCCTTGGAGCCAGCGGAGTTGAAGTTTCGATCTGCTTATTCTTTTCAGCCCTCAAAGTTTCAATTTCCCTAAGGAGCCTTTGATTCATTCTTTGTTGATCTAACATTTACTGCTGAACCTGTTGAAACATACTTAAAATATCATTGTTAGAAACAAGTATAGGAGCATAAGTGGTCATCCTTGTCAATGGAACACTTTCAGCTACAAATGTGGTCTTCTTCCCAGGATTACTAGGATTATCGGACTTCTTGGAAAAAACAGGAATCTGCGAGGACACATTAGTAGTAGTAGCAGCAATAGGTAATGAAAAAGTTGATCTCGGTTGTGAAGCCGTTTTTCAATATGTTTCTTCTGAAAACGCCTTAAAACAAGCTTTTTGTTATAAAAAACACAAGTTTGCCCCACGGTGGGCGCCAAATTGTTTCGGGTAAAAATTAACAAGTCTAATTTTTAGCAAAACGAATTAGTTTAGTGGGGAATTGTGTTTTAAAATCAAGAAAACAGTTTCTAGGCAAAATTATATAAAAATATCCCTGAGGATCCCTAGGGATATTTCAGAAAATAAAATGATATAAACAGCTTGCACACAAGATTTATACGAGGAAAAGCCCTTAATCCCTTAGGATTGCCGGCATAAAACCTCGGGAGGTGACAATCGTGACTCTGCCTTGTTCTTATTAATACAAAAAATAAGATTACAATACAAGAGCACAATTGATCGATCACTAAGTGTAAATAGCCTTTGGATATCGCGAACGTAAGGAAAAAATAAGCAGAAGTAAACTAGGTGCGATTGGTGTGTGTTCCTAGATCGACAATTGCCTCAATTTATAACATGAAATAACATAACGGTAGTCTAATTTAGTTCCACAATATCCGCTCCAACTACAAGTCATGCGCCAACTGAATCTTCAACCGTTGATGACTTCCCCATGTAGTCCACGATTTTCTATATATTCTAGATAAATAGGAATAATTGTTGCTATTGACCTGTTGACTCAATTCAAAAATTAGTAGCACATGTTGAATAATAAAATAACAATAATTAATTATTTATTATTCAGGTCATCAGATCATAGAAATTCATATACACGAATATTCCTAATTATTCCGAAATATTCCATATCCCAAATTATTCTGAATTATAAGACTAAATTTTTACAGGCATAACATAGTTATTGCTCTAAATCAATCTTGCAATTCTTGTATTCTTTTGTATCATATGAACATTTGCAAATATTTTATCTTGTTTGAAAGTTGAGTGATAAATGGATCTTTATTTGGGATGCTTAAATAATTAAACTTTAAAGTAGCACCATAAACTTTTAAACACTTTCAAATCACGCATCGACATATTCCGCCATGGTTAGAGTGTGACAATTAGGAGAGTTGGTTCCTTGTCTTTTTATGAGATTCAATTCCTCTCCTTTATGATTTGGTTCATGGTAATCCGAGGAAAAATGTCCAAAATTTTGGCAATTATAACATTTTACTTCTTGAAAGTTCTTACGAGACTTATTCCAGTTGTTATAATTATTATTTTTATTCTAGTAAGTATTTCTTCAGACATTTTCCTCCTTTCTTTGATGTCTAAAGTTATCATATGAAGGAACTTCAACTCCATTTTCTTGTCAGATCTTTCCATCACTCCAATTGACTAGCGATGATTTAGGTCATCGTTGGTCGTGATTTTCAAAATGTCTTCCTTTACCATAGTTCTTGTTGTGATGTGTGAACAAGAGTTTCTCTTGATTATTCATTACCTTCCATTAGAGTTGTAGTTTCTAGATCAATGAATTATTCAATGGTTGTGAAAATTTGGATGAACCTTTTTGGCACAGATTTTAACAATATTCATACCAAGGTTGGTTGTTCAAATGTTGATTCCAAAGCACTTGCCCCTTGTAACAATACTATTTCATTTAGCAATGAATGGATCGATAGTATCTTGCTCTTTCATTTTCAACATCTCAAATTTTGTCTTAAGTGTTTGAAGATGTGCTTTCACAACTCCATCCATACCAACATACTTTGTCTTTGGTGTAACCCAAATCTCCTTGCACTATTACAACTAGCAATTTGTAATACAATATCTTCCCATAGTGCTAGAAATAAATACGCAGTCGTAACCATGTCTTTTTTTTTATCAAGTAACATATTAGCACTAGGTTCTATCATTTCTTGGTAGTTTATTTGCTTTAAGTATGCGGTTTATACAAACTGCTCATGTGGCATAATTTGTGGACATAAAAACGGGACATTGGTGGGAAATAGAATATATTTCTTTGTTTTATAATTTCTTTGTTAGTAACTCCTCTAGCATCTGGCATAAGATATCGTATCTTATGGTTTTCTCTTAAAACACAAGATTTCACGAGTAAATACAATTGATTTTCTTTCTAAAACCACAATGAATTAAGAGAAGTGCAACCTAACTTATTTAACGAGAATTAACAATTTCTAAACCTATTTAAAGTAAAAGTATAATAATTCAAACATTAAAACTTAGTAGGGGTCCACTTGGTTCAATTCATCATCTCCAACAATAGACCCTTTGCGTGTTTATTTCTCTATAAAAAAGTATAAAAATAGAAACATATATGATAATTATTAAACATGACTAAAAATCGGTTTGGTTCAGTTTTTCGGTTTTGGAGTATGAAAAACTGAAACCGTACCGAAAATTTGGTTTCGGTTATTTCAATTATTCGTTTGGTTCGATTTTTTTAGGTTCGGTTAATTTGGTTCCAATTCAGTTTTTTTGGTTTTTTGCTCACCCCTAAATTTTAGATAAAAATGAAATGCAAAACCTAAAAACTAAGAACCCTTCTTGCATGATTATCGAACTCTAATCTTTAAATTTCTCTTGATCTTGTGATGTACGTGAACTAAACTTGAATCTTCTGATTTCAATTTGATAATTACACATTACAAATATCCTTTCCAATTTGCCATTCTAATTTGTAATACTTGACAAAAGACACCCCACAACCACAACCACACTTTTGCATATGTTTTTTGTTTTCTTTTTTAAAAAGAAAACTTTGGCTTTAATGTTCTTTGTGTCTTCCTCTTTTAGGTTTTTGCTTCATAATTACGAACAAAACATCATCAACAAAAATTTTAATATGGTTGACATTTGACAAGAAAAGTCAACTAGCCCACTTTTTTAAACTTTCTAATTTCAAACATGAGGAATGACACAACACCACTACCTTTTTCAAATCTAATTGCTTTATGACTTTAGACCAATTTGCCCTAATTTTTGGAATTTTTTATAATAAATAGGTTTTATTATTAATTTTAGACCACAATAATTATTCGTATATGTTATGATATTACAAATTACGTTTTTGCTCTATGACATGAGAGAATCGCAACGAACAAAATTAGATCCAAAACCGACCTAAGATAAATGAGATATCGATGTTCGAAATTGTGTTTTGTAAAATGTTAAATGAAAAGACAAAAAGAAATTAGAAAACCTTTCATCTACCAATTCAATTGTCATGAATTGGTTATTAACTAAGCCATGAATAGGCTTGTTAATGAACATGATGGAAACCTTTGAAATGCCATGGCTATATGCATATATAGAGGCATTTGGCCTCTTTTGTTGTAGTTGCTAGAATTTTGAGAAATCTCTACATTAGAAATACACGCAAAAGCTTCAAAGGTTTACAACACAAGCATATACTTTGTTGAGTTCTCAACAATCTACAACGATCGAATCCTTGTGCTACATTGCAAAACACTCTTGTTTCTGGTAATGTTTTGGATTTTCAATTAACTCCGTCAGTACATACTACTTCGGCTGTTGTACCCTGGGAAACAGTCGAGTTCACCTAGGTGACTCGAAATCTGTTTTAAGGGACCTGTTAAACATAAAATCCTCAGTCAATGAACTTATTTCAATTCATTGCATCTTATGCTATACTTCTTTCTTGTAATTTAAAATTTAGAACTTGTTCCATCTTGTGCTATAATTCTTTCTTGTAATTTAAATTTTATCACTTTTATATTTCTTGTAATAATTTGTTTTACATTTTGTATTTCTCTTAATTGTAATTCAAATAATTAAATAATAAAAGTATTTGTTTATTTTGTGAACGTTGTTCCTACAATTCACAATCGTGAACAACACTGGCTGGATCGTAATTCATGAAACCAATAAACATTCCCTTCTTTTAATTTTAGAGCATCTTAATTCATTTTCTGATATGATTTTCGCAAACAACTAGCAACATTTTCTTCAAGCTAGTCAAACTAGCAGAAAGTTAACAACCCTCTTGATTGTGCCTTATATGACAAGTGAACAGTTCAAAACCTCTTGATTTGCATATGTTCTTGAAACATGAATGCCCTTGTGGTGTTCTTGTTTCTGTTCTTTGATAAAAACAAAAATCCGATCGCTGCCTTTTTCTTTGATAAAAAATACACAAACGGATTTCAATCGCCTTTTGTGATGATCGATCTACAAATATGCTCCAATCACAGCCTCTCGCCTAGATTGGAAATAAAAAATGTCACTTTGTTGGCCAACTTACCAAAAAGAAAAACAAAAACAAAAAATACAATTTTGTGCTTGAATTTCACAATCACGAACAATCCTATGGTGTTGGATTTCAAACCTCAAATCAAAACAATAGCAACCAATGCCTTGTCGTCGGCTTCTTCTCAAAAAATAAAATCAATGAAAATGACACATCAATTGTTGGCTCAATTGACCAACTACTTAAACTAATAATCAATAATCAAACATGAACAAGAAGTCATGAACTATATATGATTGTATGAATATATGAACCTAATAATCTGATTTGATGATTTTATATTACGTACGTATGTTATAAAGCATGGTTTATAAAACCATAACTACATTTATAAAGTTTGACTTTAACACTAGACCTCCTTGTATAATTACAAGTTACATAATTGACTTAGAGCATAACTTTACAACAATTACATAAACGACCTGTTACTTTCATTCATTCAATTTCCTAAACTTTGGTTAAACAATTAAAAGGATAACAATTTGCATTTTTTTGAAATGTTTGCATTTTTGATAGGCCTAATTAGTTTCAAAATTGTGGATAATATTAGTCGCATGGAAACAACATCATCTGATTTTGTTTCAGGTTGTTAATATAAGGACAAACATTGGTATTTTTTCTGGGTCAAGGTGATGTTTTCGAATTCACAAAGACTAAAATATTTTAAGAATTTAAGAATATGATATTATACATTTCGGGTTAAGAAAAATAGGTTAGAAAGTAGTTAAGTTTAAAGTTCCACATTCCCAACAGCTGGCTTATCTTTTCGTTGGATTTGGTTACTAGTTTGGCGAGTGATCCTTGATTTAAGGCTTTTTGTTTGGCTATGACGGAGGGGATCGAGGAGGTATTCTTAAAGTCATGGTATCGGTCAAACCCTAACCAGCGGTAGAATATGGGTCGTGATTTGTGATTGTCCAATAGATCATGGTGCCACGTTAAAGTTGAAGTAGTTAAGATAACCAAATTAATATTTCGTTGATTCATTTCATACAACAAACATTCAACATAACTATCCAAATTCCATGCATTATATAAATGAAACATAACATCAATTGATTTAATTACAACTGGGTCCACTAGTCCTATTTTAGTCTATCAAGTCTTCACTTAACATGTTATACATGTAAAATATAGTTTGGTCAATAATTTGCATATTTGGTGAGAATCACATACATGATTATATAAATACGTACAAAATGATGCAAAAAAAATAGTCCAACTATTATTGAATCAATAACATGTATATTAACAGGATTTCTAGTATGAACATGTCTCAACGATAGTGTTCAAACAAGTATCAATGCATATCATTTATTGAAGTCTAGCTATAAAATGAATTAAAAAAAACGTATATCAACTAGTTTGCCAAGTGTAGATTTTTCACCTTATTTACACGATTACAAAAGTAAATGCGAGGAAGGTATATGACCATTCCTAGGCTACTTCTAGCTTTCTAGACTGGCAATAACAAATAGATTCCAAACATGTATAAAAGCTTGCAACAATAGTTTGAATGAATCTAGAGTTGAACATGTTTGAATATAACATGTGTAACATCCCAAAAGTACACTAACAAGGTGAAGGTTCAGTGGAGAAACATAATAGATCAGATTCATGCTCACTTGAAGGCGGCTCAACACTATAAAAAATCATATGCTAATAAGTGTAGAATGCCTATTGAATTCCTGGTGGGAGATTTTTTGATACTAAAAGTCTCAAAAAATTTTATTTTACATGTGAAAAGATTGGTATCAGAGCCATGTTTATAGGGTTCTAGGTTATTAGAAATGGTGGCCTATACTATGTCTAAGCTAACCTCAAATATGACTTATCTCATTTTATATTGATATGTTCATTAAATGCTTATGTTCTACGTGTTACATGTTACATATGTGCTATGTATTGTTACCATATAGGAATGCCTTAAATATATTAACTCTATAACATATGTCTTTTCTTAAGTTTAGGTTTCAATAGTGGAATACCTTAGATTATAATAAGGTTATATCATATTTTTAGTCAACTCTCATCTCATTCTCACAAACACCTGACAACTCTTAATATGATACGAATTCAAGTTATTAAGCTAGAATGTCTAACTAAATCTCTTAAGTTATTTAACACTCATATGTTTATATGTATTATAAGTTGTATTATAATTTCATTAGAATTTAGTTTGCATGTGTACATGTACTAACTGGAAGAGTAAAATATTGGTAGTTAGGATTCCTGTCTAGGAAAGTTATTCTCATAAATCCCTGAGTGTGACACCCCGCAATTTCCAGGTCATACATTGTTTTAATTAAATGTTTATTTAAATAGCAATTTCATACGTGGCACTAGAATTAGTTTAATTTAGTGTGACACGTGGCACGACAGTACAAACACAGTCACACAACAGGATAATTCGAGGAATTATCGAAAAATCGCACACACGTGTCAGAAGTAACGAACGTTGGTGAACGTCACAACAGTTAGGCACAAGAACACTTCACGGGTCAATTATGACTAATAATTGACAATTAGAGTTCAAACAATGCTGAAACGACGCGTTACAGTCAAGAAACGAGCAAAAACGGACTCAAACTATGAAATTGGGCCTATTGGGCTCATCTGGTTGGTTAGGCGGTACACCTAGGACAGACCTTCACCTCCGACGGTACGCGCGAGAAGGGCGAGGGCGCCCCTCAGCCGGCTAACCCGCTCGCTACGTCTGGCGCCAAACACGCCCGCCAGGCAATGCGCCTGGGAGCTCTGACAGCTTAAAAATCTTCTTGAGCAACCCAAAATCTTGGTTACCTACCATAATCATTTTGGGTGAGTTCAGACGCCATTAGCACGAGATTATCCTCCCCAAAACTTCTGCGATCATCTTCTACACTCCATAATCACCATTGGAAGCCATTGTTGAGAGCATTGAAGCTTTGGAAGTTTGAGAGAAGAGTTGGAGCTCAAACCACCACCATCACCATCTTGTTTCTGCAAACCATCGCTGTCTAGAAGCATTAAGAGCTGTATTGATCATCATTTATGCCATCTAGAATCTTTAGAAGGTAGTTTCACCTCCCTAGTGGCTTAAAACCACCTTTAAACACACATGCAAGCACTAGATCACGCATGCAAGCACTAAATCACGCATGCAAGCACTAAATCTACACATGCACGAATTTTAGATCTAGGTTTGATATTATTTCTACTGATAATGATGATCTAGAGCGATTAGATGGTGTATCTTGATGATCCATGATGTTGTAGATGAGTAATAATGCTTAACTTGTTCATAAGTATTAAAATACTCACATGCATGAATGATCTAAGGTATTTTAGATGGTTTTGGATGTTGATACATGATTATTGTTGATATTGGTGATGTGTTACATGATTTGTTATGATTTAAATGGTCAAAATATGGTGATTCGAGATACTTGCTATTTATAGTAACTTTTATGTTACAACATGTTAATATGGGTGAAGAGATGAACATGCATGTGTATAGGAATACCATTTGTGTGATATTATGATGATATGCAGCATACGAAATCGATTTGTAATGGGTTTGTGGTCATTTTAGACCAAGTTACTATTTATAGTAACTTTTGTAACTTGAATCTTACTAGATGATGATTTATGCTAAATGGACATGTTTAAATGATAACTAGAGATATATTATGATGATAGTTGACATGAAAAGGGTTTGGAGATGTTTAGGATGCTCATTTATATGCATTTTAACAAAGTTACTATTTATAGTAACTTTATTTTGCAAGAATTTGCTAGGAAATGATATTTGCTGAATATTGTAGATATAATGATGTGTTATAGTCACTAATGATATTATTAACAAATATTATGCCTCAAATTGGTTAATAGTGTTTTATATGAACACTTGCTAATTTTAGAAACTTTGTTATTAGAACTCATGAACTAGGAATATCAATACGTGACTTGTATATGCTAACTGGGCTATCATGATGTAATATGCTAATTTGTGTTAAGCTATGTGATTTTTGATAATAATCATGCTAGTTATGGAAACTTTCCTATTTAGAAAACTTTAGTAATTAAAAAAGAACTATGTGCTTATTTGATCACGAATGACAATGTGCTATGTGTTAACATGATCACATAGGACTAACAAGCATGCTAGAATCCTTAAAATGATAAGTGTTGTGGAACTTGCTAAAACTGGAAACTCACTATAAATAGTAAGTTGTCCATGAACGCAATTTGTGAGTTTTGCACACAACGAGCACAATCACGAATGTTACACGAATCACCACCAACCCACGGTTCACCAACGGGTCGTTGACTTGACACGGTCAAACACGGTCAAAGTGGACCGACATGGACAAACATAACGAACGAGGGTTGTTGAGTACAAACACAAGCACGAACACGAACACCGCCACTTACACGAACTCACGTAATCTATACGATATAGGTAGCCGGTGACCGACACGTTCACGAAGCAGGAGCTTACGCTATCTTTATCCGATCATTTCTAAGGTGAGTTTACGGCCCTCTTTAAGTCATTTACAAAATTTTCAAATAGGGGGATAATACTCGGTGACTGCTGGGTCTGCTGAAGGCATTTTCCTAGGGCAGTCTCTTTTGAAATGTCCAAACATTCCACATATGTAGCAGTTGTTGTTATGAGAGGTAGTAGAGGTGCTCGCTTCTTGTTTCTGTTTCCTAGTGGGAATAAACCGGCACTGTTGGATCCAGTGTCCGTACCTCCCACAATTCAAACAGTGCTTACAAGGTTTCTTCTCACCGTGGTGGTAACCACATCTGGCACATTTAGGAAATATGCCAACATATTGATGAGGAATAGGGGTAATCGGTGTCCAGCATTGCTGCATCCAATGACCTGTCTTCCCACAGCGTGTGCATCGTAAACATGGAAGTTCAACCCGATGATAGTAGTGACAAGCTGAGCAGAGAGGGGTTTTTCCCTCATGATGAGCACTGACTCCTGTAGTCAAATCTGGCAGAATTTGACTGATAGGTACAGCTTCAGTGTAATTCATAGCTCTCTTTCGTCTTTTTGCAGAACAACGTTCAGGTTTCTTGCTGGTTTCTCCTTTTTCAAGCTCCTTCTTCTTTGCAGACAGCAGTGAGAAGTTCCTAGCAAATTCCTCACTGTTCCTGATCCGAGTGATGATTCCAGGGAGGACCGCTACCAACTGTTCAGTGATCAGAGTTGTAAGTGCCTCGACTGCTGGGTCCGTCTCCTGCGAAGGGAGAGGCGGTGATGGTTGTCTTCTTGATGACATTCTAATCATAACCAAATGAATATTGGTTAGTGCAATGATCGAATGCAGAAGATAATTATGCAAGTAAGTCTTAAATCCTATGTTCTCTACATGCAGGGTCCCTAGGTTATAGTCTAGGCCAAACCGTTTTAATTAAGTGACCTATATTTCTCTATAACCATGGCTCTGATACAAATCTGTCACACCCCGAGCCGGCGGGGTAGGATCGGGTTTCCCCGTCGGGCGGAAAGTTCCCGGGGCGCGATATCGTGAGTGATAATCGAAATGATCAGATTGTTTACATTGCACATGATATATAAATGAGAAACTTGCTAGAATAAAATAGAATTACAAAGTTAAATTACATCAGTTAAGTGTATAATTTAACAATGTCAATCTATTATAACATCATAATTCGTCAATCTTGTATCTGCACAAGATATACAAAATAAATGTGTATGATGTCCAAAAAGATGCAGGTCCAAAAAGCTAGGTCCTCTATATGTCACCTAGTCCAAAAGAAATAACTCTTCAGTTGACCTGTTCGTCACCTGAGAAGTCATGCAAAAAGATCAAGTCAACACATGGTTGGTGAGTTCATGTAGTTTAGTATTTGAAAATGATTTGGAAATGATTTGATAATGATTTGAAAATGATTTGATAATGATTTGAAAATGATTTGATAATGATTGGAAAATGATTTGAAAACCTCCTTCGGTAAAGACCCTAACCTCTTTAACTTCACATGTAATATCCATATCGGTATGCTTATATATAGGGCATACCCCTGGGTCAAGCCAACAAACTCGCCCAGAAGCCATCCCACCACATACTAATATGCATATGACACTGTTGTTAATGATAATTAAGCATTTTTACCCTACACACCTCTGATTTAGATTTTGTTTTCTCAAAACTTGATTTACCTTTGATTCTCTTGAGTTCATCATAGATATATAATTTCCCAAAAGTCAGTAATAGAAATAAATGTTAAATATTTAATGAAATAAATAAAACATTTAATTACAACTAAGACATGATGATTGGGCCTTATTTGACTCAATCACTTGGACTTAGTTGTTGGTGGTTGTCCAAGTTGTAACCTCTCACACGTGACCCATGTCAGGCATAGCTCACAAGGAGTACACATGAACTGAACGAGATTTTAATGTTTTGCCCTTACAAGCTTGACCCAAAGGTCTTCTGTACATGCGGGGACTTTAAGGATATCCTATGGTTATTGATCTCTTGATTCTCTTGATATGACTTTGATATTGATCACCTTTTATAGTTCATGTTATTGCCCGTATAGCCTGACTACAAGAGTCTTCTATACCTGAAGGGACTTTATATGTGTGTTCCACGTGGTCTTGATTCCCTATACAACTGACATCCACCCTAACTTGAGTATTAATGATTTCATTATTTTCATGGTTCACACACATTTATGATTTCTGATTCCTTGAGCCTCTTGATCTTGATCTTTAGAATTTCTATGATTCACAATGATAATTGATTCTTGATTATGATTCTTGGTTCTCAGATCACACACTAAGTTAAGTTTCTTGAACATGATCTTTTGCTTTAGTTCATAAGATTTCACTTTGAATTTAGATTATTGAATTTGAACTGGATGGACTAGGGGTTTGTTTAGAGTTTAGAATTAAAGTATTACTCATAAGAGTACTTTAATTAATTTGATAATTTGATCAGTTTAATAATTTCCTAGACAGGAGTCTAGGAGTATCAACAACCATATATATGTAAAAACATATAATAATAAAAGCATTTAAGTAAAAAATTTAAATAAAACAGTTTACGCATGCTTTTCAGCCCCGCGTTTTAAAACAAAAATGCTTAGAAAAGGGGCAATGAACTCACCTGTGTTGTTATGCACTTGAATCACAAAAGATATGCGCGCTCCTTGATTGTTGCCTATGTATCTTTAGCACCTGAGTTGTTTTAAGAGAATTCGAATACGATAAGTATCTATAATCTTCGTATCTAGGGTTTTGGTCTCGGTGTGCAACTAAGTGTCCTATGATACTAACGTGTTTCTAAGATTCTATCTAATTAATCTAACATTTTACCCGTAAGTAAACCCCCTTCGTCCCGCATTATTAATTACAAGTCTTTAATTAAAAAATTTTTAAGATAATTCATTTTAAATTAAACTTTTATTTAGAAAACATTTAATTAATTTAATAAGGTTTATAATTCAATTTCTTTTAGGAAAAACATAATTAATTCAAGAAAAGAGTAATTAAACTTGATGGGCTTATATTAAACCCATTTGGGCCACCCTTGAGCCCATTATTAGACTTTGAGCTTCCAATGGATTACTTATCCAAATTTTTGAATAATTCAACCTAGATAATTCGACTAAATCATCTAAGTTAGTTACATAACCGTATATTAACCCATTGATCTCCGAGGAATTCTCAAGTGATCTAACTCAAGAATGTTCACAACTTATGTTTGGACTTCAATATGAGTTTAGAGAACTCTTGTTATTTAAACCCTACTAGTTTCTTGGTTTACTTTAATGACATTTGATAGATACCACCTATGCGGTCCTTTAAAACATATGTGTTGATTTTATTTATAAAGGACACCTTGTTATTCCTTTCCCATGCACACACTTGCGTGACCAGCTTCAATGCATGCATCGTACACACACACACACACCATGTGTGTACCCCAAATATTCTAAACCCATTTTCCTTTAGAAAACCCTAGAAATCCTTTGAAATCCCCTTGCACCCACATGCACATACTCCCCATGCCAATCATGTACGTGCATGATCAACCCATGTAGGATAAAGTAGCCCACTTCGTTCAATCGCTCGAATGGGTCACTTGACCGATCAAATAGGGTTAGGGTTAGGCCGGTCGAATGGACCATGGCCGAACGAGCCTCAACGAATGTGAGTTGCCGATCGAATGAAGATCCTCTTGTCCGAGCGAATGGCTAGGGGCGAAAGAACTCAGCCGAAGGAGAACCCCGATCGAATGAGGCTAACCCGAACCATCAGGCCGAATATGGCTTGGCCGACCGATTGACTGCCGGTCGAATGTGCCTCATACGGCCTTGTGGCCACTCGGCGAATGGGTCTAGTTTGGTGACAAGCCATTCGGCGAATGAAAGTCCAGGCTCATTCGGTGAGCTGGTCTTCTTGGTCATTCGGCCACTCAAAGAACTCAAGTGCAGCCATGGTTTTCGAGATGGTCGACTAAGGTTTATGTTAAATCTTGTTCCTAACAACTTCTAAAGTGCTTGTGAGTGGTTTCCCTAAGGTTTGGAGTGGTTCTAACCCGTGAGAGAGTTGGGTTCGAATTAGGGTTTAGAAAACCCTAAAATCGCGACCTTTGACTCAGATTTACCACGATTTGAACGGTTTAAAGCTTCAAATCCTTGTACTTTCGTGATCTACAAGTTGAGAGGATCGTTTAGACACCAAGATGGGTTGATTTCGTGAAGAAACGGGTGAGATCTAGATGTGAGAAGTTGGAACTTTCTAGAGAGAGAAAGTTCCGGGTTTTTGACTTTAGAGAGAGAAAGTGAAGAGAGTGAATGAGGAAGAAGACTCATTTGGGGTATTTATACTCCGGGTGAGTTCGGGTTCGTTTTCGTTGCTCGGTTTCGCGTAAAACGTCGGTTCCGTTTCGTTCTCGTAACGAAACATCTCGGTTTTAAAATAGAAGTTAGAAATTTATTTTAGGTTGTGATTCCTAATAAATTAACTAATTATCTTCTGTTTATTTTAAATTTACGAAAATAATTAATTTACTGTTCGAAATCGAATCGTACGGTTTTCGCGCGTATTCGTTCGGATCGTCATCCGTACGAACACGACGATAACTATACTTTTCAATATTGTTTTCTAATTATTGGATATCATTCAGAACGTTAAACTTCCAGATTTATTCGTACAGATCGTCACCTATACGAATAATCCGTCGGTTTAGCATTCACGTAACAACATCCATATTGTTTTGTTCAGTAAAGCCTCACATACGTTTATACGTGATAAAATCCTAACACATAATCACATGATGGTTCTGTTATGCCAGATAATTATCTGACTGATGAACCATAGTTCCGAACTTTGATTCCTCTGAACTGATTCTGAATTCACTGTTTGATTCATGAAGTGATAATAGTATATGATATGAATGTGAATTCACACTGAAATGCATAAAAGTTGTACCTGATTTACTGTTCATGTACCGTAGAGATCACTGTTCCGGTGACGTTTCCGGCACTGATGTTACAGTCTCCCCTTGTTAGAGAAATTTCGTCCCGAAATTTAAGAATAATTATCGGTTACAGCTTTCTTTGTAAACAGTTGGGGCTACTTAAACTTCACATGATCTTCGCGTTGCTAAGTGGACTCAGGTCCGTGCTTCGATTTCCATTGAACCTTTACAATTTGAATACGGCTTCGCCTCAGTTGTTTAACCTTGCGATCCATAATCTCTAAAGGTTCTTCACTAAAGTGAAATTGTTCATCAACTTGAATTTCTTCGACTAGAATGACGAGTGATTCGTCAACAAGGCATTTCTTTACATTCGGGACATGAAACACGTCATGCACACTACTGAGTTCTTCTGGTAGTCTCAGTCTATACTCTACAGGACCAATACGTTCAATAATTTCGAACGGTCCTACGTATCATGGTGCTAACTTGCCTTTCTTCCCAAAACGTACTACACCTTTCCATGGGGAAACCTCTAACATGACACGGTCTCCCACTTGGAATTCCAACGGCTTTCGTCGTTTATCGGCGTAGCTTTTCTGTCCGCTTCTTGCATCTTGCAATCTTCGTTGAATCTGGGCAATCTTATCAGTGGTTTCCTGAATAAGTTCTGGCCCAGTTACACGGTTATCTCCCACTTCAGTCCAATAGATCGGTGACCGATGTCTCGACCATAGAGAGCCTCGAACGGTGCACCTCCGATGCTACTGTGGTAACTGTTGTTGTAGGAGAATTAAATCAGTGGCAAATGAGAATCCCAATTCCCATCGAAATTTAGCACATAGATTCCTAACATGTCCACCAGATCGGAGTTGTATGTTTGCTTTGACCGTCCGTTTGTGGATGGTAGGCTGTACTCATATTTAACTATGTCCTTAGAGATTTCTGTAACGATTGTCAAATCCTTAATGTACATATGTTATCTCTGTCAGGGATAATAGACAATGGTACTCCGTGGTGTACCGCTATCTCATTGATGTACAATCTCGCTGATTTATCCATCGTAGAGTTTCACACATCGACAAGAAATGACAGATTTTTGTCAATTGATCATTGATAACTCATATGGTATCATGACCACTGGAAGTGCGGGGTAGCTTGGTAATGAAGTCCATAGCTGTTGTTCCCACTTCCAGAGCGGAATTTCAGGCTGTTCCAGTAACTCTGACGGTTCCCGGTGTTCCGCCTTTACCCTTGCACACGTAAGACCTCTGCCGACGTGTTCGGCTATGTCTTTCTTCCTTCCCGGCCACCAATAAAATCTCTGTAGACCTCTTTATATTTTATCAGCGCCTGAATGTACTGATTATCTGGTTCGTGTGCCTTCTCACCAATAAGTCTTCTTGATTTATCTACCGCCGGAATTCACTCACTATTTTGGTAGTAGGTATTTTATCCGGTTTATCTTAAACTGTTACTCTGTTCTACCATCTGACACACTCCTTAAAGTTTTCGTAGATGACTCTCACAACTCTAGGTCTTGATCGTCGGATCGAGATCCTTAAGTCACACATGGTGAATCTTTATGTTATTTGATATAACCGTATACATACTTCACCATCTGTTTAATCTATTCTTAACTTTGAAAGTGTACCTTATACATCGGGGTGGTCTACCTAAAATATGGTAGTACTATTAGGATAAAGGTAATGAGTTACCTCCTAAGTAATCCTATACCCATCTGTGAGATGATGTATATTTACCTTACTTTTACCCAAAGGTCATGTGACTTTCGGAACTCATTGTAACTGTTGTTCCAACTGTTACTTATTCTCATCCAAATTTTAAAATGAAAGAAATTAAGATAGAGTTGTTCTTCCTTTAACAACTCCAGAATATCCCTGAGATGTTGTTTGCATTCTGTCTTAATAGGATAAATCAGTATGTCATCTCTAATGGTATTGACAAACTAATCTAGGTAGGGTTTGCACACTCGATTCATAAGGTCCACAAAAACCATAAGTGCACCCTTCTATCCGCAAGGCATTACCGTAACTTGGAATGCCTATCTTTCATTCGGAATATTTGTCTCTGGCATATCTTCGTCTTGCATTCACAACTGATTTCCCTTGATCTACTTATCCTATTGTAGCTATATTTCTAGCACAGTCGTATAATTCGTCCTATCCTAGCATTCTAGGACCGGAGTTCTCAAATTTAAGTAATTCAAATTCTAGGAGGTCTGAGTAGAAATTGAAAATTTACACACCAGTTTTGAGCATCTTAAATTTCTATAAACTTCTAGTGCTCAATTCAGTTAAGGTTCTCTTTCTAACTACATTATTTAGACTGTAATTAAAATTTACCCTAACTTTATTTAATCACTTAACGTTTACTTAACCTAGAGATTTCTTAAGGCATGATTTCGATTATCTTTCTGGCACTGAATTTGTCTACAACTATCTTAAATTTATTGTTTCTAGAATTACAACAGACTATGCAGTTCTGATTAATACACTAATAAATAATTTAATGTATCAAGCTGAAATTTGCATACCTATGGGGTCATCGGACTCCGAGTGTTCCCCAGGAGCTGGTAAAGCGAGAAATTCCTCTGTGACTGTTGGGTCTGCTGAAGGCATTTTCCTAGGGCAGTCTCTTTTGAAATGTCCAAACATTCCACATATGTAGCAGTTGTTGTTATGAGAGGTAGTAGAGGTGCTCGCTTCTTGTTTCTGTTTCCTAGTGGGAATAAACCGGCACTGTTGGATCCAGTGTCCGTACCTCCCACAATTCAAACGGTGCTTGTAGATACATGTTTTGTCCCTAGTTCGGTTATGTAAATGGCTATCATGTAATCATTCAAAGTATTAATGGAAATTGTCTTTATATCTAATTCATCATGTTTATGTTTATTGATTATTGATTATTAATGTTTATCTAAGTGTTTGATTTGATTATTAAATGTTTGAGTATGAAAACTGCTCATTCGGCCGAATGACTCTAGAATGAAGTCATTCGGCGAATGAGAGTTGTATCGAATGTCTAAGTTCAGAATGAGTCATTCGCCGAATGACTCATTCGAATGACTGCTCATTCGAGCTTAGTCATTCGCCGAATGAGCTGCTTCGGCCACTCATTCGGCCGAATGACTACAGCTTATAAATAGAAGTTCAAATCATTTCAAACCTAACTTTCCCGAGCCCTTCTTCTTCCCTGGCACCCCAGAGTCAAAACCCTTGAAGATTTGAGCGGTTCTTGATCATCCAAGTTCGATTCTCAACCCGTGGTGTTCGATCGTTGCTTCCAAGTCGTTTCTATAGCCTCGGATCACCACGGTTTCTGTTGGTTTCGTTTGGAAAACCCTGGAATAGGATTCCGCACTATCCCAGAGGTTGTCGAGTAGTTTTTCATTGGATTCGGATTGTTTCCGAGCTCCCGATCGGTCCAACAAAGTGGTATCAGAGCTTTGGCTCTTGATTCTACTCGATTTCCATCCAAAACCATCAGATTTGAGTTCCCCAAAACCCTGATTTTCGTAACTTCCAAAAACCCTAAGTTTCTTGCTTCCAAAGTCACTATTTCATTGAGATTTCAAGTGTTTTTGTGGTTCATTTGATCTAATTTCTTCCCAATTGGTTAATAATCATGTCTTGAAGTTCTGTGCAAAATTTGGTGGCTAGATCTGGTCAAAATCGAAAGATATCGCGATTTTTGTTGTCAAAAACCCCAGATCGCCGAATGACTCTGGCGGCCGAATAAGTTCAGCCGAATAGCCTTCCATTCGCCGAATAGCTCTCATTCGGCGAATAGTTCCTTCGCTACTCCCATTCGCCGAATAAGCCTCATTCTGAATCTTCATTCGGCGAAAGACCCCATTCGCATTGCCATTCGGCGAATAGATCATTCGACTTCTTCATTCGCCGATTGTCATACTCAGCTTGTCATTCGGCATTTCCACTCATTCGGCCCCCGACATTCGCCAGTTTGTCAGTCATTCGGCCTTTGCTTCTGAAAAATTTTCTAAGTGTTGAATTTCATTTCTTCTGATAAAATGGAAGATTTAGCACTCATGGCTAATCAAAATCATCGTATTCAGACTCTTTTACTGACAGAGAATGAAACCGGGAACTCAAACAAAGCTCCT
Organism: Mikania micrantha; assembly: GCA_009363875.1. Lineage (NCBI taxonomy): Eukaryota > Viridiplantae > Streptophyta > Magnoliopsida > Asterales > Asteraceae > Mikania > Mikania micrantha. The sequence goes on from CM018684.1 coordinate 3,267,386, forward strand.
AAGTTGTTGAATTTAGATGATTACCCTCACTGGAAATATAGATTTGAGATCCACATCAATGGGGTGGATACAAATCTGTGGATGATGATTGAAGGAGGTTATCTGCGGCCTCTGAATGAAGATGGAACTCCTATGCTAGTCACACGGATGACTGAGCCTCAGAGGAAGTTGTATGATTATGAGAAGAAAGCCTATGCTATTTTGTCACAGTCCATTGCCACTGATATCTTCCATCAGTTTAGACAGTTTCCTTCGGCTAAGCTTCTGTGGGATGCATTGCAGCAAAGATATGAGGGTAATGATGCTTTGAAGAGCATTAAGTCTAAAGCTTTGAAAAAGGAATTCAACAGCTTTATGTATGTGGGAAATGAGTCCCTTGATGAGTTGATTGCAAGGTTTTATCATCTGTTGAGTGAGCTGTTCAACCACGAGGTCAAAACCACAACTCAAGAGAAGATTCAATGTTTGGCAGATGCACTACCTCCAAAATGGGAGTCCTTCTTGATGGTACTCAAGCAAAATCAGATGATGGCTCATATGGACATCAATGATTTCATTCAGAAGCTAAAAGAGCAGGAGATAGAGAACAAATGGAAGGCCAAGAGGGTTGCACAAGTTCAAGATCCTTCTCTATACTACTCCACTCCAACAGTTGATAAGTCTACAACTCATGCTCCTCTGAAAACTGCCTTTGTGTCTAAAGCTTCTGAAGCCCCATCTGCAGCTCAGATGCACTTTAGCCCATCTTCTTCATCGAGCTCACAACAAGAGCATCATCAGCCTACTGCAAGTCTGAAGACAGAGAACTTTGATAAAGTCACAGTTGAGATTGCTAAAGAGCACATGGGTCTTCTGTCAACATTGGTTAGTTCATATGATGGATTGGTTGCTGGTCAGATCGGCAATCCATATTTGACCAATGATGACTACTCTCAAATTGATCCTGATGATATGGAAAGAATTGACATCATGTGGGCATTGGCTAGTGCAGTCAGAAGAGCTAAGGAGTTTGTGAAGAGGACAGGAAAAGACATCAATCTAAACAAGGAGTCCAAGTTTGGATTTGATATGGCTTCTGTTACATGCTACAACTGTGGTGAGAAAGGACACTTTGCTAGACAATGCAAACAGCCAAAGAAAGCTGGAAACAAGAACCCATTTCAGCATCAGAAGTCTGCTCCTGCTAATTCTGAAAGGCGATTAGTTCCTATTGATTCTCCTACAACAGCTGGATCTTCATCTTCTGGTAGTAAAGCCTTGATGGTTCAACAAGATGAAGGGGTAAATTGGGACTTCAGATTCAATGCTGACAAGGATGATCAAGAAAAAGCATGTGTGGCAGAGATTCAGATTTCTGATGACATTGTTGAAGAAAGCTGTCAGGGAGATGTGTTGGTGACTGATGACAAAGCATCAAGTTCAGACTCAGAAAGTTTGACAGATTCTGACACTCAAGAATCTGATGGAGAAGCTGATGACTCTTCAACTCAATTTGCTTTGATGGCAAACTCTTCTGCTTCTACTGATTCTTCTGAGCAGGTATACACTGATTGTTCATCTTCTAAATCTGATTGTTTCAATTGTGTTGATCTTAGAAGTAAGGTCCTTGCTTACCAGAAGCACAACAGTGATCTTATGACCGATCTCGACCTGTGCATTGAAGCAAACAAAGTTTTAAAATCTAATGAAAAAGATTTTCAAAATAAAATTGATCTTTTAAATAGACAACTGCATGAGGCCGAGATCGCTGTTCTGAACAAGCAAGATGCTATTACTTCTTATCTCAATACCATAAATGAGATTAAGAAGAAATTAGCATTAGTTGAGTGTGATTATGAGACTTTGGGACAGCAGCTCAAGAGCTATGAGAGCTCCTCTTATATCATTGAGCATATGATCAGTAGGGGTACTGATCAGGGGAAGGAAAAGGTTAATTATCAAAAATGTCCTCCACCAATCCTAAATGCCTTTGTCAACACTCCAAATGACAAAGATGTAAAGGATTTTCAAGTTACTACTCCGTTAGTAGTTGATCCAATTAGTCTGAGTGAAAATCAGAGTTCATCTCAGACTAAGGATTCAAGGGTGGATGGAATTGTGGAAGATTGGGTTTCTGATTCCGAGGATGAATCAGAGTATTCATCAAAGCAGAGTACTCCTCGGAATCAAACTACTAGTGTAATGAAAGGTGACCCAATCTCCAAATCAAAGATTTACAAGGAACTCTGCTTTGTTAAAGCTTCACAGGAGTCTGAAGCTAATTGTGCTACCAAATCAGCTCAATTTGGTAACAAAGGAAGGAAGGGTTTGGGTTTCGAGCAAGATTGTCAAAAATCAAATGTTTTTAAAACAACTAAAAAGTCATTTTCTGATTTAAAACACTTTCATAAAAAAGGTGTTAAAGTCTGTTTTGAGTGTGGTGAACCAGGGCACATTGTGAGGTTTTGCCCTCAGTTGATCAGACCTAAGGTTGTCCCTTTCATAACCTTAAAGTCTGCTTTACCAAAACCTAGCAAATCTGTGTCTAAATCTTTTCAGTCAAAATCTTCATTTCACACTCAGCCTAAGGGTTCAGACAAGGGTAAGGGAAAGTTGGAAACATTGGTTGTTCCAAATGAGGTTAAAGTCAATCAATCAAAACAATCATCCATTTATCTGAAAACCTCTTTTGACAAAAAGGCAATTTGGAAAGTTAAGTCATCTGAGGTGTCTGTACCACAAATTTCAGATAAACCTATTCCTAAGGGAAAATGGATCGATGTTTGGATCCGAGACTCAATGGGTCAACCCAAGACCGTAAAGGCTTGGGTTCCCAATGTAAACTGATAGTCTCTTTATTGTGCAGGTTGCCCCAAAAGCTGGAGTGAACAGCAATTGGATCGTTGATAGTGGGGCTTCCAGACACATGACTGGTGATATTTCGCTGCTCACCAATGTGAATGCAGTTCGAGGTGGCTATGTAGCCTTTGCTGGAGACAAGGGTGGTTTTATTACAGGAGAGGGAATCTTGACAAATGGACAGGTTTCGTTCGATAATGTCAGATATGTCAAACAGTTGGAAAACAACCTCCTGTCAGTCTCTCAGATTTGTGACAAAGAGTACAAGGTTCTGTTTGATGATTCAAAGTGTTATATTCTCAAGCAAGGTGTGCAGATACCTGAAGATTGGATTTTGATGTCTGCTCCAAGAAAACAAGACTTGTATGTTCTCAATATGGCCACAGCTTCAACTACATCCTCCACAGCTTCATGTTTTATGACAAAGGCAACTGAAAAAGATTCAATCCTTTGGCATAAGAGGATGGGCCATTTGAGTTTACATAAGATGAATCATCTGGTACACAACAGTTTGGTTGAGGGAGTTAGCTTGAAAAATTTTAAGCTGTCTGATATCTGTGTTTCATGCAAGAAAGGAAAGCAGTCTAAGCAGTCTCATAAGCTGAAAAAGTATCATTCAATCAATGTTCCTCTTGAGCTTCTCCACATGGATTTGTTTGGTCCAGTAAATCGGAAGAGTATAGCTGGAGATCAATACTGCCTGGTTATCACTGATGAATACTCCAGATACTCTTGGGTCTTCTTTTTGAAGGAGAAATCAGAAACGTTTGATTGCATTCAAGTTTTGGTTACCAAACTTGAATCGCTCTATAAGCTCAAAATTCGTCAGTTTCGAACTGATAATGGAACCGAGTTCAAAAATCACAATATGGAAAATTTTTGTAATGCAAGAGGCATTGTACAACAGTTCAGTGCTCCATATATTCCACAGATGAATGGCGTTGCTGAACGCAAGAATAGGACATTGATTGAGGCTGCTAGAACTATGCTTGCTGATTCTTCTCTACCGGTTCAATTTTGGAATGAAGCTGTTGCCAATGCTTGTTACACATTGAACCGGGTTCTTATTGTGAAGAGACATGGGAAGACTTGCTTTGAACTGCTTCATAACCGAAAGCCAAATCTTAAGTATCTAGAACCATTTGGTGCTCCATGCACCATGCTTAAGAAACATGAGCAGGGCAAGTTCAATGAAAAGGTGGAAGAAGGGTACTTTCTTGGGTACAGCACTCCAAATAAGCGAGTTTACAACATTGCAACTCATAATGTGGAGGAGTGGTACCATGTGGATGTTCAGAAGTATACAATGCCCCCACCTGGAAAAGGGCCAGATTGGATGTTTGACTATTCCAGTCTTTTTGACTCATTCAATATGCCCCCCATGTACTCAGATGAAGATGTAGCTGTTCAGATGTTGTATGATGTGCAGAATGCACCCGATGCTACTTTTCAACCTACATCTACATCTGGTCCCTCTACACAGGTAAATGATGACAGCTCAGACACAGATGACAATCCCCCAGCTGCTCCTGAACCAGTTGTTGATAATCTTGTACCTGATCTTGAGGACTTGAATTTGAATAACTTAGATCCTGAGGTTGAGGTTCCTGCTCATCCTGTTGGAAGAATTAATCGAATTCATCCTCAAGACAACATTATAGGGAGTCCTTTAGATGGAGTAAAGACTCGAAGTCAACTTTCTTCAGGTGGTCTTGCAGACATTCTTGATTTTGCAGATGTAAGCTTTTGTGCTCATTCCTGCTTCATATCTCAAGTGGAACCGCGTACCGTCACTGAAGCCCTCAAAGAAGAATCATGGGTAGACGCCATGCAAGAGGAGCTTTTGCAGTTCAAGAAGTTAGGGGTGTGGCAACTAGTTGATAAACCCAAAGGTGCAAAAGTCATTGGAACTAGATGGGTACTTCGTTGCAAAAAGGATGATCATGGGATAATTGTGAGAAACAAGGCTCGTCTAGTGGTTCAAGGATTCAGACAGATAGAGGGATTGGATTACAACGAGGTGTTTGCTCCGGTCGCTCGATTAGAAGCCATTCGTATCTTTCTGGCTTATGCATCCTTCAAAAAGTTCAAGGTTTATCAGATGGATGTAAAGAGCGCGTTCCTTCACGGGGTTATCAGTGAAACAGTGTATGTCAATCAACCTCCCGGATTTGAAGATCCATTGCATCGTGATAAAGTCTACAAGCTAGACAAAGCGTTGTATGGATTGCATCAGGCTCTGAGAGCGTGGTACGAGACACTTTCCACTCACCTTCTGAACAACGGGTTCAGAAGAGGTGTCATTGACTGCACTTTATTCATCCGTGAGAAGGACAGTGATTTACTCTTGGTACAAGTGTATGTGGATGATATAATTTTTGGATCCACAAATGATAATCTGTGCAAGGAATTTGAGACAGTTATGAAAGAAAAATTTGAAATGAGTTCGATGGGAGAAATGAAGTTTTTCTTGGGTTTACAGGTGGATCAGTCTGAGGCAGGGATTTTTATTCACCAAACCAAATACGTTGGTGACATTCTGAGCCGGTTCAGTATGTCTGATGCGAAGCCTGCTGGTACCCCACTGGCGATTAATCACGGGATTACTCCAGATGAAAAGGGGGAGTTAATTGATGCCACTCTGTATCGGGGAATGATCGGATCTCTCATGTATCTCACTGCCTCTCGGCCAGATATCATGTTTGCCACTTGCTTGTGTGCTCGTTATCAATCAAAACCAAGAGTATCTCACCTGGTTGCTGTCAAAAGGATTATGCGTTATCTGAAGGGTACACCGGAACTTGGATTATGGTACTCTAATGATGATAACTTTGATCTTACTGCATATAGTGATTCAGATTATGGTGGATGTAAAAGAGATTTCAAGTCAACATCTGCGGGATGTCAGTTCTTTGGAAACCGATTGGTCACCTGGCAGTGCAAGAAGCAGACGTCGGTGTCTACTTCAACCTGTGAAGCTGAATATATTGCTGCTGCAAGTTGCTGTTCACAAATCATCTGGATTCAACAGCAACTCAGGGACTATGGGTTACATTTTTCTAACACTCCTATCTATGTTGATAACACTGCCGCCATAGCTGTCACTAAAAATCCAGTTCAGCACTCCAAAACCAAACACATCGACATAAAATATCACTTCATACGTGATTGTTTTGAGAAGAAATTAATCGATGTTGTTAAAATTCACACCGATCACCAGAAAGCCGATCTGTTTACAAAAGCTTTTGATAAACCCAGATTTTTATATCTGTTATCGGCTAATGGTGTTTTTCACAAGGATGAAGTTCAATCCTCATCTGAGTCTAACAAATGATCATCACTTTAATTAGATAGTTTTATTTATTTTTAGTATTTTCATTTTCTATAGTATAGTTGTCTTTTATTATCAAAAACACAAAAAGATTTTCTATTTTTAGGTTTTTAGGGGGAGATATAGAAATTTGAAAAACCAAAAACAATAGAAAATTTGAAAAACTCAAAAACAATAGAAAATTGAAAAATGAAATAGTCCTGTTTAATGACATAACACATTGATTTCATTATGTCATAGAAGCAGAAATGAATGCATGAGCTAAAATCACAAGGAAATAATGATGGGATGTACTGATAGGCTGACTATACAAAATAAATAAACAATATATGAGAACTTAGAAAGTTTGATTTGTGGGATCCAATTTATTAAGGCTTTTGAGTGAGAAATGGTTTTTGACTCAAATCAAGCATACACCTGTCATCATGGAATCAAATGAGTTTTCATTCAAAGAAAAATAAAGGCAAGCTGGTATTAAGCTTGAGGAAAATCAAAAACAAGCTGGTATTAAGCTTGATAAAGAAAAATTAAAAACAAGCTGGTATTAAGCTTGAAGAAAACCTAACGCAAGCTGGTATTAAGCTTGAGAAAAACTTAAACAAATAAAAATAAAGTTCGATTCCATACATGTGCCATATTGCTGGGACGGACCTAGCTGGAGCCATCCATGTGGATAGAACAAGAAAAACACAAAAAGATAATGAATGATTGAATCTTATTGAATTCATGATGACTGGTATTAAGATATGCTGAAATGAATTTTGAACTAATTTTGATCTTAATTGATGAAATGAATTGGGGAACTCAATCAGAAAATATGAGGGATCATGTAGTTTGTTTAAGAGTTGAGTATTGTTCAGTTTAAATTTGGACAAATATATCAGTAATCGTGTCAAAATGAAATTGTGATTGAAGTGAAGCATTCATTGAAGGTTATATGATGTGATCAGAGATTTGTGTTATCTTATTAATGGGCTTTTCACAAAAATATGTGTTTACTTGTGTTTATTTGCTTTTAATTTGTGTTTGTACAGTTGTTTAGTTGTCTCAGAAAAATACAAAAAGATTTTCTATTTTCAATTTTGTTTTAGATGATCATTTGTAGATTCGGATGCCTGTCATATCTGAATCCTGAACCAACTAGACATATCTTCATAATTGTTTAAAGTCTGGTGCACAAAATGTCAAATCCTTGAAAGTTTGGATTTTGGAGATGCCCATGTCTCATTCGTACGAATGAGAGACAGAATGAATTCATACGGCCGAATGAGAATGAGTCATTCGACCGAATAAGCTTCTCAGAATGAACTTCATTCGGCGAATGAAGAGTGTCGAATGTCTCTTTCGACATTCTCATTCGGCGAATGAACTTCATCAATTGACTCATTCGCCATATTCATTCGGCGAATGGAACATAATCTTTGTGACCTTTCGCTTAGCTCATTCGGCGAATGAGTACACAGTATATAACTGTGGTTCGGCCGAATGAGGGTCATTCGACAATTTACTCTTTCGCGATTTCAGACGAACCCCATTCGGCGAAACACACACTTAGTCATCTTTTTCGATTTCTTGTGACTGTGACAGATCTTGCCACTGATAATCTTATTGTTCTCATTCTCAGGTATATGGAGATCAAATTTCAGCCGATTCCATCCATGAAATCATCTCTAACAGATTCGAATTTAGGGTTTTAGGGTTTTTGATTTCGCCCAACGAATAATCTGTTAAGATGGACCTAAAACTCGAAATGTCATGTATTAAATATGCTAATCGGTCGTTTCTGAGTGCTGTATAACAAGTTTTTGGGATTGATTTGAGATTTTGGACAAAAGGGATTTTGAACTGTCATATTGCCGAATGTCGTCATTCGGCGAATGACTCATTCGGCGAATGAGCCTCATTCGACGAATGGATCATTCGGCGAATGACAAGTCATACTCAAGTCTCATTCGACGAATGAGAGTCATTCGACGAATGAGCCTCATTCGACAGATAACTCATTCGGCGAATGGACTCATTCGGCATATCAGAAGAAAGTTAATCTGATTTTTGTTAAATCTCATTGTTTAATTGATCATCTTGTACTGATATGTGTATTTCTTGTATTGTGCAGCATGGCAGGATACAAATCAGTACCGAAGCATAACATCTGTGCCCATATTGATCTGACGACTCCGAACGCGAAGCATTATGCTGATATCATTACTTTCCTGAGGCGTTCCAGGATTTTCACTGCCATTTCGACCATTCATGTGCCATATTTATCACATCAGCAGGATTTCTGGACATCATCTGATATTGACTGTGAGGCCGAGCCTACAGTCATTAGGGGCAAGGTCAGGGGTCATGACGTTGTAGTGTCAGCTGAGCACATACGGAGGGTGTGTGGTTTTCAGGACTCTCCGGATCATCCAGTTCTTCTTGACAGATTTCGAGTACGTGGATGCTTCCTCAGATGCAAGTACGAGGGAGATATTGGAGCCGGGATTTTGAACAAAGCGTTCATGTCCCCGCAGTTCAAGTACTTGGCGCATGTACTTGTACACTGCCTTGGCTCCAGGAGAGGAGGCTTCGATGATATGCGCGAAACCATACAGTGCGCATTTGCTGCCCTTGTGCTCAACAAACCATTCAACTTCTCCGAGATGGTTTTTCTGCACATGAAGGAGAACGTGGGGCTGAAGGGTGACAAGAAGTTTTTGATGTACCCTCGATTCATACAGCAGATCATTGATGCACAGATTCCAGATCTCCCAAAGCTGAATGCTGACATTATCAGATTGGAGCACATGAATGACATAACTCTCAACAGAGTTTTGTCATACAGAGGAAAGGAGAGGAAGCCTACTACTCGATCATTATTTGGTCACCTCTCTCGACCTGACTACAGGGCTCCGGCTGGAAGGAGATGGAGACACGATGACTCCGATTCAGATGTGGAGGACATTGTAGTTCCGGTTGGTGATGATGACAGTGATGGTGATGAGGGAGATGGTGGTGCAGGCCCTAGTGGTGCTGGTGTGGAGGTGAGCACTGTTGCTGTTGAGAGCACAGGTGCGGGTGAGATGTCATCAGTACACATAACCACTGCTGCTTCAGTGAGCATGGTTGATGTTACTGCTTCTGGTGTTGGAGCTGATGTTGCTGTGTCTACAGCTCAGGAGGAGGATGTGGATATCGAGTCACTGATGGACTTGGATTTCTTGTCTACTACTACTTCATCAGCGACTGCTCCTCTCGATGTCTCTATTCCACATTCCTCAGGTGGTGATGATGAGTCAGAGGACTCGATTGAGGAAGAAGGTGTAGCAGGTGAAGGTGATGAAGATAGTTCTGATTCTGAGAAGACTCATGATGATGAGTTTGAGAAGGTGGATGAGGGTGGAAGAGTGGTGATGAGGAAGAGAAGGAGGACAAATGATGATTTGGAGGATATTACTGATACGATATTTACTCCGGAGTTTGACATTTCTCCCACTCCAAGGTCATCTGCTCCTGCTTCCACAGCTGTGATATCTTCTGCTGGTGCTCCCACCTCATCCAGAGCTGGAAGGGGAAAGAGAACCCGATTCTCTTTCCAAAGGAGGTCAGAACTGACTACAGCTGCTGCAACTACTGTCACATCAGTAGCAGCTGTGTCAGTTTCTTCACTGACGAGGACAAGGGCCATTCACACTCAGGCCATTACTGCCCCTCTGTCCACTCCTTTCATTCAAGAGCCTGTTTATGTTGCTGCTTCCTCTGGCCCCTCCACAGTTCGTGCTGATGTTCATATACCTGCTGTTTCAGTTGTAGATCAGCTTAGTACACTGAACAGTATGGTCTTGAGACTGATGGAGAGGAGCATGGAGCAAGAGAGGAAGAATAAAGAGCAGGAGTTGGTTATTGCTCAGCTCACTCAGAGGATTGAAGAGCAGGATACTCTGCTGCTTCAGGCTGCAGACCAGAGGGCCGATTTGAGGGCCAGGTCTGCACAACAGGAGGAGCAGCTCCTGAAATATATTGATGAGCACAACCAGTTGGCTCTGACAGCCTCTGGTTTCAGTGATCGGATCCTGCAGCTAGAGTCTGAGAATGCTCGTCTAGCTGGACTTGTCGAGGGTTCGAAGGAGAGTACTCCCAGACTGGAAGGAGTTGAGGATCGTTCCGATGATTCAGACAAAGAAGATGAAGAAGAAGAGTCTGATGAGGAACAGGTTGACTATGAAGACTCAGATAAAGACGATGAGTCTGATGATGATGATGATCATGATGATGAGGCCAAGGACGGATCTGGGAATGGGTCTTCTGGTTCATCGAGTACTGATGATGATGACGATGATGATCAGGCCCCTCCCTCATCAGAGATTCGATCCAAGAAGGCCAATGATAAGAAGAAAGCCTCTGCTCCACCTCCTCCTGCACAGACAGATGAACCCAAAGCTACTGAGGAAATCCAAGCTGTGCCTCTGAGACGTCAACTCGATGAGACTCTTACTATGATCTTAGACGCTCAAGGCATTATACAGCACTCAGTGAGCTACGACAAGGAGGAGGGTGAAATCATACACTGCTTGTCAAAAGAGCAAATAGCCGAGCTGTTCAGGTTGAATCCTGATGAGGTGGTCACTGAGGACACCTCTGTACCCAGTACTGCAGAGCCCGAACCAGAAATTTTTGATGATGTGGATGAAGTCATTTTGGAAGACATCACAGAAGAAGAGTATCCAAAGTATACATCGGCTGAAGCTGAGTTGCCTACATTCACTGAACCATTTGATCAGGAAACGGAGGATCTCTTGGTCAGATATCTTGAAGAGCAAGTAGAGGCTAGCAAGGCTGAAGCTGATGACTTAAAGAAAAGAAAGGAAGAATGGGCTGCGTACTGGGAGGTACTAAAGAAACAAAGCACTGAGAAGATGCCAGCAACGCACAAGAAAGTCTACAGGACCAAAGGATATAAGGCTGGAGGTCAGATACTCAGCTGGGCATACTTCCATGATCTTGGGTGCTACGCAGTAAAGAGGGAAAAGGGTATAGATTACTTCAAACACCCGCATGATTTCAAGACGCTGCCTGGATTCGAGGTCAATCAACTAGCACGTCTGAACATGCTATACTGTGAAGACTCCGGGATGTCTGCTTGGTTCTCTCGACAAATCAAGTATGAATACCGGAAGAGATGGGTGAATTTTCAGCCGCAGCAGCCAGAGAGGTACTATCTACCAGAGATTGACGGAGATACCTGGAAGCATAAAGTAATCCTGAAGTGGCTTCCCCCTAAAGTCATGAAGAAGATTCCTTTACGGAAGATGCGTCAAGACTTTATGGAGGGCTTCCGATGGTGGTACTATGATGGGAGAACTGGTGAGGCTGTGATCGTGCTGTGCAAAGACAAGAAATGGGAAACTGTCAGAGTTTTTGATCCCATGTGGCTGACCAATCTTTCATTGAATGATGTTAAAGCTTTCTATCGACATCAGATTTTCTTCGACGTACAGGATATGGAGCAAGCTCTTCAGTATATGAGAGTTATTCGTCTCTGTATCTGCTTAAAGATTCATGCTGGTGCTGATTGGAAAGCTATCTCAGACAAGATTGCAAAGAAAGACATTCCAAAGAGTTGAACTAGGTCCAAGGGGGAGTATGTAGATACATGTTTTGTCCCTAGTTCGGTTATGTAAATGGCTATCATGTAATCATTCAAAGTATTAATGGAAATTGTCTTTATATCTAATTCATCATGTTTATGTTTATTGATTATTGATTATTAATGTTTATCTAAGTGTTTGATTTGATTATTAAATGTTTGAGTATGAAAACTGCTCATTCGGCCGAATGACTCTAGAATGAAGTCATTCGGCGAATGAGAGTTGTATCGAATGTCTAAGTTCAGAATGAGTCATTCGCCGAATGACTCATTCGAATGACTGCTCATTCGAGCTTAGTCATTCGCCGAATGAGCTGCTTCGGCCACTCATTCGGCCGAATGACTACAGCTTATAAATAGAAGTTCAAATCATTTCAAACCTAACTTTCCCGAGCCCTTCTTCTTCCCTGGCACCCCAGAGTCAAAACCCTTGAAGATTTGAGCGGTTCTTGATCATCCAAGTTCGATTCTCAACCCGTGGTGTTCGATCGTTGCTTCCAAGTCGTTTCTATAGCCTCGGATCACCACGGTTTCTGTTGGTTTCGTTTGGAAAACCCTGGAATAGGATTCCGCACTATCCCAGAGGTTGTCGAGTAGTTTTTCATTGGATTCGGATTGTTTCCGAGCTCCCGATCGGTCCAACAGTGCTTACAAGGTTTCTTCTCACCGTGGTGGTAACCACATCTGGCACATTTAGGAAATATGCCAACATATTGATGAGGAATAGGGGTAATCGGTGTACTGCATTGCTGCATCCAATGACCTGTCTTCCCACAGCGTGTGCATCGTAAACATGGAAGTTCAACCCGATGATAGTAGTGACAAGCTGAGCAGAGAGGGGTTTTTCCCTCATGATGAGCACTGACTCCTGTAGTCAAATCTGGCAGAATTTGACTGATAGGTACAACTTCAGTGTAATTCATAGCTCTCTTTCGTCTTTTTGCAGAACAACGTTCAGGTTTCTTGCTGGTTTCTCCTTTTTCAAGCTCCTTCTTCTCTGCAGACAGTAGTGAGAAGTTCCTAGCAAATTCCTCACTGTTCCTGATCCGAGTGATGATTCCAGGGAGGACCGCTACCAACTGTTCAGTGATCAGAGTTGTAAGCGCCTCGAATGCTGGGTCCGTCTCCTGCGAAGGGAGAGGCGGTGATGGTTGTCTTCTTGATGACATTCTAATCATAACCAAATGAATATTGGTTAGTGCAATGATCGAATGCAGAAGACAATTATGCAAGTAAGTCTTAAATCCTATGTTCTCTACATGCAGGGTCCCTAGGTTATAGTCTAGGCCAAACCGTTTTAATTAAGTGACCTATATTTCTCTATAACCATGGCTCTGATACAAATCTGTCACACCCCGAGCCGGCGGGGTAGGATCGGGTTTCCCCGTCGGGCGGAAAGTTCCCGGGGCGCGATATCGTGAGTGATAATCGAAATGATCAGATTGTTTACATTGCACATGATATATAAATGAGAAACTTGCTAGAATAAAATAGAATTACAAAGTTAAATTACATCAGTTAAGTTTATAATTTAACAATGTCAATCTATTATAACATCATAATTCGTCAATCTTGTATCTGCACAAGATATACAAAATAAATGTGTATGATGTCCAAAAAGATGCAGGTCCAAAAAGCTAGGTCCTCTATATGTCACCTAGTCCAAAAGAAATAACTCTTCAGTTGACCTGTTCGTCACATGAGAAGTCATGCAAAAAGATCAAGTCAACACATGGTTGGTGAGTTCATGTAGTTTAGTATTTGAAAATGATTTGGAAATGATTTGATAATGATTTGAAAATGATTTGATAATGATTTGAAAATGATTTGATAATGATTTGAAAACCTCCTTCGGTAAAGACCCTAAGCTCTTTAACTTCACATGTAATATGCATATCGGTATGCTTATATATAGGGCATACCCCTGGGTCAAGCCAACAAACTCGCCCAGACGCCATCCCACCACATACTAATATGCATATGACACTTTTGTTAATGATAATTAAGCATTTTTACCCTACACACCTCTGATTTAGATTTTGTTTTCTCAAAACTTGATTTATCTTTGATTCTCTTGAGTTCATCATAGATATATAATTTCCCAAAAGTCAGTAATAGAAATAAATGTTAAATATTTAATGAAATAAATAAAACATTTAGTTACAACTAAGACATGATGATAGGGCCTTATTTGACTCAATCACTTAGACTTAGTTGTTGGTGGTTGTCCAAGTTGTAACCTCTCACACGTGACCCATGTCAGGCATAGCTCACAAGGAGTACACCTGAACTGAACGGGATTTTAATGTTTTGCCCTTACAGCTTGACCCAAAGGTCTTCTGTACATGCGGGGACTTTAAGGATATCCTGTGGTTATTGATCTCTTGATTCTCTTGATATGACTTTGATATTGATCACCTTTTATAGTTCATGTTATTGCCCGTATAGCCTGACTACAAGAGTCTTCTATACCTGAAGGGACTTTATATGTGTGTTACACGTGGTCTTGATTCCCTATACAACTGACATCCACCCTAACTTGAGTATTAATGATTTCATTAGATTGTAATGATTTCATTATTTTCAAGGTTCACACACATTTATGATTTCTGATTCCTTGAGCCTCTTGATCTTGATCTTTAGAATTTCTATGATTCACAATGATAATTGATTCTTGATTATGATTCTTGGTTCTCAGATCACACACTGAGTTAAGTTTCTTGAACATGATCTTTTGCTTTAGTTCATAAGATTTCACTTTGAATTTAGATTATTGAATTTGAACTGGATGGACTAGGGGTTTGTTTAGAGTTTAGAATTAAAGTATTACTCATAAGAGTACTTTAATTAATTTGATAATTTGATCAGTTTAATAATTTCCTAGACAGGAGTCTAGGAGTATCAACAACCATATATATGTAAAAACATATAATAATAAAAGCATTTAAGTAAAAAATTTAAATAAAACAGTTTACGCATGCTTTTCAGCCCCGCGTTTTAAAACAAAAATGCTTAGAAAAGGGGCAATGAACTCACCTGTGTTGTTATGCACTTGAATCACAAAAGATATGCGCGCTCCTTGATTGTTGCCTATGTATCTTTAGCACCTGAGTTGTTTTAAGAGAATTCGAATACGATAAGTATCTATAATCTTCGTATCTAGGGTTTTGGTCTCGGTGTGCAACTAAGTGTCCTATGATACTAATGTGTTTCTAAGATTCTATCTAATTAATCTAACATTTTACTTGTAAGTAAACCCCCTTCGTCCCGCATTATTAATTACAAGTCTTTAATTAAAACATTTTTAAGATAATTCATTTTAAATTAAACTTTTATTTAGAAAACATTTAATTAATTTAATAAGGTTTATAATTCAATTTCTTTTAGGAAAAACATAATTAATTCAAGAAAAGAGTAATTAAACTTGATGGGCTTATATTAAACCCATTTGGGCCACCCTTGAGCCCATTATTAGACTTTGAGCTTCCAATGGATTACTTATCCAAATTTTTGAATAATTCAACCTAGATAATTCGACTAAATCATCTAAGTTAGTTACATAACCGTAGATTAACCCATTGATCTCCGAGGAATTCTCAAGTGATCTAACTCAAGAATGTTCACAACTTATGTTTGGACTTCAATATGAGTTTAGAGAACTCTTGTTATTTAAACCCTACTAGTTTATTGGTTTACTTTAATGACATTTGATAGATAACACCTATGCGGTCCTTTAAAACATATGTGTTGATTTTATTTATAAAGGACACCTTGTTATTCCTTTCCCATGCACACACATGCGTGACCAGCTTCAACGCATGCATCATACACACACACACCATTCGTGTACCCAAAATATTCTAAACCCATTTTCCTTTAGAAAACCCTAGAAATCCTTTGAAATCCCCTTGCACCCACATGCACATACTCCCCATGCCAATCATGTACGTGAATGATCAACCCATGTAGGATAAAGTAGCCCACTTCGTTCAATCGCTCGAATGGGTCACTTGACCGATCAAATAGGGTTAGGGTTAGGCCGGTCGAATGGACCATGGCCGAAGGAGCCTCAATGAATGTGAGTTGCCGATCGAATGAAGATCCTCTTGTCCAAGCGAATGGCTAGGGGCGAAAGAAATCAGCCGAAGGAGAACCCCAATCGAATGAGGCTAACCCGAACCATCAGGCCGAATATGGCTTGGCCGACCGAATGACTGCCGGTCGAATGTGCCTCATACGGCCTTGTGGCCATTCGGCGAATGGGTCTAGTTTGGTGACAAGCCATTCGGCGAATGAAAGTCCAGGCTCATTCGGCCACTCAAAGAACTCAAGTGCAGCCATGGTTTTCGAGATGGTCGACTAAGGTTTATGTTAAAGCTTGTTCCTAACATCTCCTAAAGTGCTTGTGAGTGGTTTCCCTAAGGTTAGGAGTGGTTCTAACCGGTGAGAGAGTTGGGTTCGAATTAGGGTTTAGAAAACCCTAAAATCGCGACCTTTGACTCAGATTTACCTCGATTTGAACGGTTTAAAGCTTCAAATCCTTGTACTTTCGTGATCTACAAGTTGAGAGGATCGTTTAGACACCAAGATGGGTTGATTTCGTGAAGAAACGGGTGAGATCTAGATGTGAGAAGTTGGAACTTTCTAAAGAGAGAAAGTTCCGGGTTTTTGACTTTAGAGAGAGAAAGTGAAGAGAGTGAATGAGGAAGAAGACTCATTTGGGGTATTTATACTCCGGGTGAGTTCGGGTTCGTTTCCGTTGCTCGGTTTCGCGTAAAACGTCAGTTCCGTTTCGTTCTTGTAACGAAACATCTCAGTTTTAAAATAGAAGTTAGAAATTTATTTTAGATTGTGATTCCTAATAAATTAACTAATTATCTTCTGTTTATTTTAAATTTACGAAAATAATTAATTTACTGTTCGAAATCGAATCGTACGGTTTTCGCGCGTATTCGTTCGGATCGTCATCCGTACGAACACGACGATAACTATACTTTTCAATATTGTTTTCTAATTATTGGATATCATTCAGAACGTTAAACTTCCAGATTTATTCGTACAGATCGTCACCTATACGAATAATCCGTCGGTTTAGCATTCACGTAACAACATCCATATTGTTTTGTTCAGTAAAGCCTCACATACGTTTATACGTGATAAAATCCTAACACATAATCACATGATGGTTCTGTTATGCCAGATAATTATCTGACTGATGAACCATAGTTCCGAACTTTGATTCCTCTGAACTGATTCTGAATTCACTGTTTGATTCATGAAGTGATAATAGTATATGATATGAATGTGAATTCACACTGAAATGCATAAAAGTTGTACCTGATTTACTGTTCATGTACCGTAGAGATCACTGTTCCGGTGACGTTTCCGGCACTGATGTTACACCAGGGACTCCTAATGAGAGTACTTTCACTTATAGGTCAAAGAATGTCACACCAAACACTTTACAAACTATATAATTCTAATATGTCAAAGGTGTTTAATTTTGAATTCCATTCCTTATGGTTTTAAACATTTCCATGATTTATTATGTGTGATTTTATTTAATACATTTCATGACATTTTATCTAAGGTTAGTAATACTATTTTATTACTATATTTAAGGTATTATCAATGTCACAAGGTTAATGTACTCCATAGTTCTTCAAATTCCGAATCATATCCAAATTCGAACACATACCTATTTTCCTATTCTAGGCTTAATGTTTATTCTATTGCATCAACAAATCCTAAATCATATAATCCTATAAAATCAAATCCTATAAATATATTTCCTTTTGATTTTGTTTTTATAATCTTGTTAGGATAAGTTTGTTAAGGTGTTCATGTACTAGTTGGAAGGCTGAATATTGGTAGTTGAGACTCCTGTCTAGGAAAGTGATTCATATAAATCCTCGACGGAAGACTAGTCTAGCTTTCCTAGGGATTCTTAGCGAGAGTATTTTACATGCAGGACAAAGCATGTTACATCTTGTAAATAATAATAATTAAAATAAGTCAAAGGTGTCCAAATTTAGACATTGTTCCTTGTGATTTTAATCAAATTAAATTATTTCAATATATTACATCCAAAATTCCAAATCTTATGACATCATACTTAAGGTAAGCCTATAATCTTGATGAAGATAATCGTGGGTTAAAGACAAAGTGTAGTCGAGTGTGGATACCTCCCACTTGTCTACTTAAATCTGTATTGTTAGAAGAAACACACAACTCGAATACTCAACTCATTCTAGGGATAATAAAATGTATCATGAATTCGGGTAAACTACTGGTAGCCTTGCATGAAGCGAGATGTGGTTAAACATGTGAGAAATGTTTGACTTGTATGCAGGTAAGGACAGAACACCAAAAACCATATGGTAAGTTGCAACCATTGGTAATCCTGATGTGAAAATGAGAACATATCACAACGTGCCTAATTACTAAACTTCCTAAGACTAGGAAATGATTTGATAAGACTGTGTCATTGTGGAAATGTTAACTGTTAGTGTCATTTATTGCCCATTCGTGAATCTTATTCTTCTAATAAAACGACATAAATATAAGTACGAGAAGTGGTGTCCCATTATGGTGTGCCTATAACTATTTTCTTTTATCAGGATACTTGACTTACTTCCTAATTTTGGAGAAATTTCTGGAACAATTAAGAATAAAACTGTTGTTAAGCATGACGTATCCTCCATAGACTGATGGTCAAAGTGAAATGATCATAAGATGTTATGCCTAACTTATCATTGATTCATTGTTTTTATGCCACATGTCATACTTTTATTGTTTAGATGTTATGCCTAAGGAATCCATATAAGCTCTCGTTTAATAAATTTTAGCACTATGTAGATCTGGATGATTGATGGAAGAAACACCAAACATATCCCAAATTTCTAGCTCCCACCGGCCAGTTGATGGAAATGGACTGACTAAAGGGGATATTCATGTTATGTCGCCTGCACTGGTTTATACACGAATGCGTGAGTTATACCGAATACTCAGTAAATTATAGACCACTTCAAATCTTTGTTTTCAAGAGGGATGATCAACTCCCCAAATATCGATAGAAACTTGAACCCTTATGGGTAGTCCGTATTGATATAAGAGCTATTCCCATGTTCCGATCTTTCCATTTGTTTGACCCATTTCTTGGGTAATTAAAGTCTCCCAACTATATTTGAAAATAAATTGGTTATCCATAAAGAGAAATCAATTTCTTGTAGTTCCGCTTCTTGCTCTAAAAATGAGGAAAGACTTGTTGGAAATTGTTGGCTTGGTCCGACCAAGAAAGGCATGGGAATTTTGGGCATCAAAAAGAGCATTCTTTTCGATCTTGTACCCCCTTGCTTCTATCTATAGAAAGATTATCCTCTCCAACTGCTGACCTATTCACTACCAAGATTGACCTGAGTATCCGTCTTCATGCTTCCACATCCCCTTCAATCATCCTTTTTTCCTTTCTCTCTCCTTTAGTCGCCTCGTTCCTTTGCTTTGATCCTCTGTCTCTGAAACCTTCCTCAATAAAGTGGAGAATTCCTTCGTACTTGAGTGTCCCAATGAGCCCGTAGGCAAGGTCCTTACTATTTTCACGCATGACATGATTGCATGTTTTAATTATTATTGAGAAATCCTAAAAGTTACAGTTTTGACGTCTTCAAACTTTTCTCCAATCCCACCTGGATTGTATACCTTGTGTGGTCCGGTAAACACGATTCTTATTAAGGGATAAGCTGATGGAGACCCACAAGAAGTTTTTAATTGATATACAGGCTAGAAAAATAAATAGACAAAATTAAAAGGATTTCATCTGCATATCTAAATCAAGGGAGCCATTATTTTCCCCACATTAGGGACCGATCTCTGAAACCTATCGTGGGTGGATAAAACCTTATTGCAGTGACCCCACGTTCAATTTTTTGTTTTATTTTTTATTAAATGCATCAAACTGTGTTTGAAAATATCTTTTGACAGAAAAAATTATGTTATTTGTAGTCAAATTTATTAATCTTTATTCACTTGTTTCTGTTTAAACTATAGACTTTTTTAAAGCAAGGATAAACGTCAGAAATTGCCATCAACTTTTTTAAATAAAAAACCAATAAAGCATAAACTAAAGCAAAAAATGTTACAAATCAGCATCTACATTTTAAAATAAAAATTTCTATAGCGTCAAGGAGGATTCTTTTAAAAAAAACTCAAGATAGTTAGCAAGTAAAAAAAAATGCCCAATCCTAGTTTAAACCTAAGAATTTGTATTATAAATTGAAGTAAAACAGCCAAAGAAAATGAAAAAAATAAAAATAAAAATAAAAATATGGGAGAAAAAGAAGAATAAATAGGAAAGGAAAGCAGGCAAAACCTATGTTATTAAAGGAACCGAACATACGAAGGCATTGTCGCTAGAGGTGCATAAACCGGTTAATCTATCAAAAACCAGTTTGAATAACTAAATAGGTTAACTGGTCAACGGTTTTAAAATTGTTTTGACCATTGACTATTCAGTTAATAACAAGTTTTTCAAACATTAAACTAAAACCGACATTATCACCGAACCGGCTTACCTGTAAATAACCGATTTTTTTATTTATGTGGTTCAATTAATTGATTTGATCATATAAAACTCAAAACTAGTCTTCACCGTCTGTTTACTAAACCTAAAATCACTTAAAAAAAAGCCTAAAGCAGTCCTAACTGGCTTTTAACTGATACCAGCTTCATTATCCGGTTTTTATATGGATCTCTAGTTGTGACAAACCAGCACAGCATTGGCAATCTTTGCTTGGATTGTGCCACTATTAAAAAAAAAAAAGAAAAAAAATGCAAATTTCCTCCACGATTTTGCCGCCTCTCTGATCAAGATTGCAACCCAATTAATGTGTTATTTTTCCTTTTTCCCTTTTGCTATATCATATTTAGTTTTAGTTATAATCTTATTTTTTTCTAATAACGTGCACTAATAATTAACGTTTTTAAAAAATCAAAAAATATAGTCTTGGTCAGTTTTTTTACAAAAATATCGGTATAAATTTTGTTAAAAACAAATTTTACTTAAAACTTGGAGGTTCTTTATTGGCTTAAAAAAATTTTCTTAACCAAACTCATTATCTAAAAAATTATTTGTTTAAAATATATGTTTATTTTGAAAATTCCGTATTTCTCCCTATAAAATAGCATTTACTAAAAATAAAAACCATAAATTATATTTGTTTAATAAAAAGTAGTAAAGGTGAGGTTGTTAATGAAAGTAAAAAGTTGGGTTTGATTAGGTTATGTAAGTGAAAAAGAGAGAAATTATTTTTTATTAAAAGACTGAATTGTATTGAATTGTGAATAATGATGGTATAACAATTGTGCCACCACGAACTTTTGTTATTATTTGGGATCCAAACTTAAATTAATTAAACTTAAAGAATCTTATAATGCTAAATATTATAATATATAATATATTTTATGAAAAACTTATTTGAAGTATTTTAAATATAGGGTATTAGATCCTGACTGTAGCGTTCGTTCCAATTGTAAAAAAATAAAATAAAATAAAATAAAAAATCTCACAATCAAAAGTATCTAGATTCCATCTTCACTCAATACTAAAATAAAAATTTATCAATCTTGGTAACTAATAAACAACTTTTTCTTTTGAACATCAATTGGATCAGTGATTGATCATAAACCCATACGATCATATTCACATTCTATAGGAGGAAACTTACCATTGGTAAGTTGAAAAACATTTTAGCCCAGCATGAAACCCTCTTTTTGTCTATGTCAGATTGTAAATTTAGTTAAGATAAAAATGTATATTAGGAAATTTTCTAAACGTAAAGACATTTTATTTAATTAATATTCATGGTAAATTAAGGCCATTTAGTTTTATTCACATCGTATAGGAGGAAACTTATAATTAGTAAGAAAAAACCTTTTATCTTAGTATGAAACTCATTTTTGTCTATGTCACATCTTAAATTTAGTTAAAATAAAAATGTATATTGGGAAATTTTCTAAACGTAAAGACGTTTTATTTAATTAATATTCATGGTAAATTAAGGCCATCTAGTTTTATCTCTCATGAGTATGACTTGAGTCGTCCTGCACCATTGCATGTGTTTCAACAAGTATTTTCAAACGTAATAAATGATATGTTTTTGAATATACTTACACTTACATCTACCAATGTCATAATGATTTTTAATATTAAAAAAATACAAAAAGTATTTTTACCCATATGCCGGTTTACAAATGTTTATAGCCTTTTTTAATTCAATAGCACGAAAAATGATGGATAGATTTTGATTTTTGAAAGTCTTGAGTTTTAATGCTGACTTTGAGGATTTCATCACAGTTGTAGGTTTTATCCTAGATTGGTGAGATAAAAGTAGGGTACGTGGTTGATGTCCAAGCTTCCCTTCGAAAACATGTCGGCCAAACGATTATTATCGTTTAAAAAAAAAACTTAACAACATAATTTTAAGAAACTTTTACATCTATTTTTATTATTAAAAACATTTATTACATGTTTACCTAACCAAGGTCTAGTTACCATTACCTCCGGTGAGATTCCACCACCACCCCAGGAAGAAACCGCACTGGACCCCTGACCTTCCAAGAACCCTTATTTCGCCTTGGTAGGGATTTGAACCCGTGACCTCTTACAGGGAAGCTAAAGGGGTAACAATTAGGCTAGAGCCTTAAAATTTATTACATATATACTCTTGTAATAAGGGAATATGCATTTAATGTTTTTTATTTAAAAAAGAAATAAATGTTTTATAAATAAAAAACAGGTAATTATTTTTTTTTGTTTTGAGTAAATATATAAATTATATTAATAGAAATAAATATGTAAATATCATGTTTTTAATTATCAAACAAAAAAATTAGAAATTATTTTACATACATACATACATATGAGCAGGATCAAATACAAGTGTTTCTTAACGTACAAGGCGTAGGATGAATTATGAATCCTACGATCAAACTAATAAATGGGTATTATCTAGTTGTCCTCACTTTATACAACTTTCTACATAAAACAAGTGTAAAATATAACTGTAAGGGCAAAAGAGGAAATGATCACATAATCTATATTACAACAAGAACACTTGTTTTTTAATAATTAAATAATTTTACATGCTTTATTATTTTTTTAAAAACATTATACCATAAAATTGAGAATTTTATTATCTTTAGTTTGAGTATAATATTGTTATAGTTTTTTAAAATTTTTTTACGTGATCCGTGATTTTTATACTTGGTACGTGATTATTGGTATGCGATTATGCATTTGTTCTTTTGATCATGCATGTTAAATGACGGCCCGTGATTTTCATATAACAAGGTCCGTAATTATACATTTTGTCCTTGATTATGTATTAAAATATGATATGTGATTGTTATATAATGCAGTCCGTAGTTATTAGCCTGTGAATATCCCGGTGGTCCTTGATTATGTGTGAAATGCCAGTCTGTAATTTTATAAATCATGCTCTGTAATTTTATATAGACGATAGTACCTCTTACCTAGATGACACATGACGCGTTCCTGTGACTTCCTATGTTTAGCACGTTAATTTTATATATACGTTAACCGTCCCTATATATATATTGACAGCAATAGAAATTATTCTATATACCTGACAACCGCAATCCAGTGAACAGTAATATTAATTGATTATTCGAAGATTGGCATTTCTTGTGGATCTTTTGCTGTGGATTCAATGACCTTTACGATTTTTGGTCTCGTTTTCGAGTATTTTTTGCTGCGGCCAAATCTTTAGTCGTGGTTTGGGAGAAATTTAAGATTTTTAGAGGCGGTCGTTTATACTATTTTTCGTCATGCTTGATTTATAACTTTTAAACACGGTTGCATAGGCTATCCACAGCGGTTATCCCACTACAAATCTCTCCCCATCGAAATTTCATGCCACGTCATCACCCCACTGAAAACCTTAAACCCCCACAGTAGTCACCCCACTGAAAAACCTTCCCCACTGTGCCACATCACCCACTAAAAAACCCCACAGTGGGTCCCATTTTTAAAAAATCAGCCAATGGGAGTAGAGGTGGTTTCACGGGGAGCGGGGGCCGTGGAGAAGCACCGGGCGGGTGCCGCGCATGTGGGGGCGGTGTTCCAGCTAGTGGCCGCAGAAGGGGGAAGCCGCGGAGGTGAACGGGGAACCCACTGCTCATGGTCTTAGGAAAAATGATTTCAGACGTGGTCACAAAAAAAAAAAAAGAATTCGATCCTATAGACTGAACCGCTTCAAAAAACAATTTACCCTTCCTATGATCTCACTATAAATAGCCATATACATATAGATAGACTAACGTTACACTTCATCCATCTTTAAAAAATAAGACCGCTTCAAAAGGTCTCAACTATTTTGAATTAATTCCAAAGTTTCGTTTTAAACGTTAAACTTTTAGCTCTTATTTTTAAATTTCTCTCGTGTTTACTCACATAATTTTAATGTTCACATGATTTTAACACATTCTTACGTTAACGAATAATAGTCATAATTATATTGATTTGAGTGCAATTACATCACAGACATTTATATAAATTTCAAACCCAAATAGTCACATAAATTTTGATCCCAATTATCTGATGAATGTTTATATAAATTTTGAACTTAAGCGATCACTGAATTTGTGTGTGTTATTCACAAATATATAATATGTCTGTATATTATTGAATTTTTATAATTTTTATATCATTTTGGTCGTAATTATTTCACAAATTATTTAGATTTAACAGTAATATTTACGCAATAAAAATAATTAAATAATACATATAACTAAATAATATTAATAATTAAACATTCATTGAAAGCTAAATAATACTTTTAAATAATAATAATTGAAAGATAAATAATACTTTTAAATAATAATAATACTAGAAAGCATAAATCTTTTGTGGTTTGGTTTTATTCTTTAACAATACTAAATTCCAGATAGGTATTGTGATACCCTGTAAATTACAGGTCATTTTTTATTTTAATTAAATGTTTATTTAATTAGCATTTGCATACGTGACACTAGAATTAGTTTAATTTAGTATGACACGTGGCACGACAGTACAAACACAGACACACAACAGGATAATTCGAGAAATTATCGAAAAATCGTACACACGTGTCAGAGGTCACGAAAGTTGGTGAACGTCATAACAATTAAACAAGAAAACACTTCAAAAGGCAACTATGGCTAATAGTTAGTAATTTGAGTTTGAACGATGCTAACACAACACGCTACAGTCGAGAAACGAGCAAAAACGGGCCCAAAGCTTGGATTTAGGCTAAGTGGGCTTGTCAGGAGGGTCAGGCGATACGCCTGAGCCCCACTATGGACCCGAGGCGGTGCGCGCGAGAAAGCAAGAAAGGAATCCGATGGGACCCTCCCGCGCGGTACGCCTGGACTCAGAGCAGGCCGTCAGGCGATACGCTTGAGAGCTCTGACAGCAGAAAAATCTTCTTGAGCAACCCAAAATCATAATTACCCTACTATCATCATTATGGACAAGTTCAGACACCATTAGCATGAGATAAGTCACCCTAAATCATCAGCTAACTATCCTACAACCCCATAATCATCCTCTTGGACCCCTTGGAAGCCATTGTTGAGAGCATTAAAGCTTTGGAAGCTTGAAAGAAGATTTGAAGGTTGAGCACCACCATCACCGGTTGTTCCTACTAAACCTTGCTGTCTAGGATCATTAGAAGCTGCTTTGGTGCATCATCTTAGTGTTTTTGAGGCCTTAGAAGGTAGCATCACATCTCTTGTTGCATAAAAACACTCTCAAACACACATGCAATGCATAAAAACCACATGCAAGCACATTAGCATCACATGCACGGAATTTTAATGTTATGAATCTGGGTTTGATGATTTTGTTATGGATTTTGATGATCTAGAATGAGTTACTGTTGTATTATGATGATCAACGATGTTGTAGATGTGTCATAATGCTTAACTTGATCATAGATGTGAAAATATTGACATGCATGCATGATCTAAAGTATATTAGGTGATTTTGGTTATTGAGAAATTATCCTTAAATGATATTCAAAGGTGTTTACAAGGTTTACTATGATCTAAATGGTCAAAATTTGGTTATTTGAGATACTTGCCATTTATAGTAACCTTTGTGTTATAACATGATGATATGGGTGAAGTTATGAGCATGCATGAATATAGGTAGATCATTTGGGAGATATTATGATGATATGTGGCATGAAAATGGTTTAGATATAGGTTTATGGTCATTTCGGACCTAGTTACTATATATAGTAACTTTTGTAACCTAAATCTTGCTAGATGATGATTTTTGCCAAATGAACGTGTTTAAATGATGATTGATGATATATTATGATGATGTTTGGTACGAAAATGGACTAGGGATGAGTAGGATGATCATTTAGTGAATATTTGACAAGGTTACTAATTTTAGTAACTTTATTTTGTGAAAACTTGAACATGCTAAATGACTTAACATGATGTGGTATGATTATCGTGTGTTAAGTTAGGTGATCCTTGATGATAATCATGCTAGATATAAAAACTTTCCTTTTTAGGAAACTTTAATGAATGAAAATGACTTATATGTTTATTTGATCGTTTGTAACAACGTGTTATGTGTTAACATGATCACGTAGTACTAACAAGCATGCTAAAACCTTTAAAACGATAAGTTTTGAGGAACTTGCTAAAAATGGAAACATACTATAAATAGTAAGTTGTCCATAAACGTGAAATTTCGTGTTTTACACAACACGCGCACTATAACGAAAGTTACACGAACTATAACCGATACACAGTTCACCAACGGGTCGTTGACTTGACACGGTCAAACACGGTCAAACACGGACAAACATGGTCAATGTGGACCGACATGGACAGACATAACAACCAAGGGTTGTTGAGCACAAACACGAGCACGAACACTGAACACGGTCACATACACGAACTCACATACGCTAAAATATATAGGTAGCCGGTGACCGACTCGTCTACGAAGCAGGAGCTTACGCTATCATTTCCTGATTATCACTAAGGTGAGTTTACGGCCCCTCTTTAACTCTTTTACAAACTTTTCAAATAAGGGCAGAATACTTGTTGAATCGAGTCAAACATTTATACTTGTACAAACATATTGTGTATGCTGGTTTATTAGACATACATAAGTGGTGTAATCGTAACAAGCCCTCGCAAAGTCTTACCGTTAATGTACAAACAACGAGGTGAGTTTGAATAGATCTGTTTGGGTGTGACAAACCCCACGTGGCACAATACTGGCTGGAGGTCGAGACACTGAAATCTCGACCTATCTTGCCATTGTTATTACGAGACATGGAGGAGGCAAGGACTAAGAAGTCTAGCTAGGTAGTGACGCACTGACACATGGAGCCTAGGGCTTGGGAATAACGTTTGATAAACAGCATGACACGTGACAAACATTTTTGATTATTATATATGTATATCAAAACCTGTGAACTCACCAACCTATGTGTTGACACTTTTTCTTAAACATGTATTCTCATATAACTAGTTGTGTTGGATCAGGATGCACTTAAGAGACGAGCATAGGATCAACTGCATCCAT
The DNA here is from genome assembly GCA_009363875.1 of Mikania micrantha. Lineage (NCBI taxonomy): Eukaryota > Viridiplantae > Streptophyta > Magnoliopsida > Asterales > Asteraceae > Mikania > Mikania micrantha. The sequence goes on from CM018684.1 coordinate 3,294,797, forward strand.
ATCATGATTTTGAAACAAACAACTATTTCATTTAAGTTATGTATGAAAACAATGTAGTGTCTGACTATTTAATTCCGCTGCATTTGTAATTCCGCTGCAAACTATTTTGATTAACTTCTATGATTTTAAAAATTGTATTATCAAACGCATATAGAGTTGTTCAATATGACCATGAGCTGTGATTATGGCCATGTCACACCCATGTGGACTAACACCACACGTGGGAATTTGGGGGTGTGACAAGTATCCTACATCTGAACCGAATTCTTTCTGGTTATAGAATCTCTATGAGCCATATCATTCATTCATAAATTCCCCGAGAAGTGTTAAAAGGGCACTAGGGTTCTCGAAGGTGGAAGGACTGGATCGGGAAAAAAAAATGTCACACCCCCAAATCCCCACGTGTGGAGTCAGTCCACATGGGTGTGACGTGGCCAGAATCGCAGCTCATGGTCATATATAACAACTCCATATGCATTTTCAAAATATGTTGTTTGACATAAATACAACCAAACAGTTTAATAAATAATCAGTGGAATAAAATATGTTTCAACATGCAGCGGAAATGAAATTGTTGTACAACGGAAATTAGATTGTCAGATGTCACACCCCGAGCCGGCGGGCTGGATCGACTTTCTCATCTGGCAGAAGGTGCCCAGGACGTGATATCGTTTGATAATCTAAGTGATCAGATTGTTTAAATGGCACATGAAATATAATGAGAATTGCTAACATGACATATGATATAGAATTACAAAGTTAAATTACAATGTTACGTTAATAATTTAACTAAGTAAATCTATCCTAAAAGAATCAATGAGTTTCTATCTTGTATCTGCATAAGATTTACAAAAGATGATTCATTGTTTGTCATTCGAAAGTATGTTCGACACAAAATAAAGCTAGGTCTTCTAAATTCCACTAGCTTAATCCACCAGCATACCGTTCAATCCTCTATTCTAGGATTGGCACTATATCAGGTGCCAGTGCTGCCAGTTCATAAAATCTAGTAGTGTAGCCCAGATGTTCAGCCCCTATCATTACATGGTTCAGCAGCTTTGTTTCCACCTTTTTCAACTCGTTCCTTGGGCAGAACTCGCCCCTAAGCAGACTCTTGAAATCCTCCCAAGGCATAGCCAATGCCTCATCTCTTCCTCTGGTTTGAACCTGGGCATTCCACCAGGTTAGTGCTCGTTTCTCAAACGATCATGCAGCATACCTCACTCGGTGTTGATCGGGACAACCGCTAATGTCTAAAGTAGTCTCCATTTTCTCGATCCATTGGATCAAGCCCACAACACCTTCGTTTCCACTGAAACTAGGCGGTTTGCATCCCACAAAGTTCTTGTAGGAGTAGTCTGTTTGATTCTTGGTGCTTCTACTGCCCTCTCCAGATGAGTTGGCAATGTTGTTACTGTTACTGTTGATCCTGTTCATCATGTCAGGAATCACATCCCTCAGTTGACTGGTCAGTAGTGTGGCCAGTGCAATAGTAGCAGGATCCAACTCATGGTTGGGTGGTGGCGGAGGAGCAGGTGGAGGTGGTGGTGGAGGTGAATCAGGTGGTGTCGATGTCGATGAGTGTGGTGCTGAGTCTTGTGGTGGTGGCAGTAAAGCTGGAGGTGTCTTCTTGGCGGCATTCTGATCATAACCGAAAGAAAATCAGTTAGTGCAGTGATCAAATGCAGAAGACACATGCAAATAGAATTCTATACTGTATGTTCGCTACATGAGGGTCCCTAGGTTATAGTCTAGGCCAAACCGTTTAAGCAATATGACGTATATTTCTCTATAACCATGGCTCTGATACCAATCTGTCACACCCCGAGCCGGCGGGTTGGATCGACTTTCCCGTCGGGCAGAAGGTTCCCGGGACGTGATATCGTTTGATAATCGAAGTGATCAGATTGTTTACATGGCACATGATATATAACGATAATTGCTAACATGACATATGATATAGAATTACAAAGTTAAATTACAATGTTACGTTCATAATTTAACTAAGTAAATCTATCCAAAAAGAATCAATGAATTTCTATCTTGTATCTGCACAAGATTTACAAAAGATGATTCATTGTTTGTCATTCGAAAGTATGTTCGACACAAAATAAAGCTAGGTCTTCTAAATTCCACTAGCTTAATCCTTGGATGCTGGTGACTAAACATGTTCGTCACCTGCGAAAACATGCATTTAAACAAAGTCAACACTAGGTTGGTGAGTTCATAAGTTTGATAATTTTAAAACAGTTGATTTGTTGTCGTTCATGATCACAATGCTTCACCCCAGTTGTATTGATAATTGTTCCACTTGTTTCACACAATGTCCTCTCCATAGTTATACTTACAAATAGTATTTCATCCAACCAAGCATGCTTATTTATAGGGCATACGAAAGGGTCGAGCCTACAACCCGCCCAAACGCCATCCCACCACATGCTTAACCGAATCCAACACTACTTGTAATACAACTATAGATACCCATTTCATTTCACCCATGATTCCCCAATTTTGATTATTCCCATCATTTGGAAAAGATACGTAATTGTCTCTGTTAGCTATTCCTTAAGGATTAGCCCGGTATGTAAGATATCCTCCTCGATATCTAGAGCAAAACTTAATAGTTTTAGTAGCTCATCATTGCTGATTAGCTCGGAGTGTAAGATATCCCCCAAAGATATCTAAAGCAAGACTAAATAGTCTCTGTGACTATCAGTACTACCCAGTCCGGTCTGTAAGATATCCTTCCCATAATATCTATTTGAGTGAGACTGAATTGTCTCAAGGCGTGTTACTATTGATAAGTTTTGGCATGCAAGATATTCTCTCCATAATATCTAGAAGAATGAAAGTTTAGAGTCTCTAGGTATGTGGTCTCTGACTGGTTTGGAGTGTAAGGTATCCTCTCCATGATACCTAGGTTGAGACATAATTGTCCCAGTGGTTGCCGTTTCTGACCAACCCAGTGTGTAAGATATCCTCTCCTCGATATCTATTTGAATGAATATGTTTCCAAGACCTTAGAGTGTTAATAATTAGAATGTTATCGCATGCCATGCTCGGTATGATTCTAATGAATCGAGTCAACTCCATTTCAATGAAAATGAAGTTATAACTCTTTTTGGTATGATGTTTATTAGGAGTGATGTAAGCGTTATGGTTATTTACATAAGTCAACCGAGTGTCCTATTCTAAGAATGTGATCTCAATGAAATAAACCCAACATGATAGTCTTTAGCCTTGTGTTATAAAATCTTGTCTTAATAGCCCATGGTAGCATGTGTGGGGAATGAGATCCCGAAAGTATGTTGTCATGATATCCTACTCGATATCGCAAGTAATTGTCCCAACTGTTATCTCTATGTTGTGTGTTCTTATTGACATTAATAAAGTATTATAAGAACTTGTCTTATTACATGATGTTAATAATGTGTGAATGATCTTGTTATCATGGAGTTACGTTATCATGATTATCATTTTTGTTGTTTGTAATTGTTATCAGCATGTTACCACTTGGTAATCTAGTTGTTCAATCGTGTAAGAATAATAAGATGTTGTAAGATATATTCTTACAACTAGTATTATTCTATTGTGTTGATGCGTCATGAAGCTATATTAGCATGTATCATCCTAGCTATCTTAGATATGATAATGATCAGAAAAACAAGCATACAATGATAAACCGATAATAAGGATTAACAATATTATCTAAATCATAGTGCAATCAGTATGTTATATCAAAAACTTTAAGTAAATAAAAACTTTAAGCATGTTTCTCAGCCCCGAGCTTTGAAATCAATTAAGATTAGAAAAGGGGCATATGAACTCACCTTGTAGTTGATGTGGTTGACTATGTATAAACAAGAAATGCACGCGCTCGTTGTTGTACTTGATGTTGTTTTCACGATCCTGTATTGATTTCATGATGTTTGTAACTTATAAGTATAGGTTATAGAGAATTGTGCGCGTGTATGTGTTGGCTCTAAAGTTGGCTAACACCCATAGGTCTCGGTTATCATTCGGCCTCGGTTCGCTTGTGATAGACTCCACTAACACTTAACCATTTTAGGCTACTTAGAACATCTTGTTACTTGTTTTATGTTCAACTTTGTTTTGAACCTTATCAGGTTATGTAGAATTGAGACCTATTATAGTTTATGAGTATAAAACTTAGGTTTTAGTCAAAAGCTTTGCACCTTGTATGACCTTGGTTAATTATCCCTTTAACCCTTTATGCCGAAAAGGTTTCTCATGTTATTAGAATTACACTTTGTCACCTTTATAGTAATGTTGGGTTACCCCATGATCATTCATGTTATCATTAAAGTTTGTTTTCAAATGTGTTTCATAAGATTCCGGTTGTTAAACCATGTAGGCCGAACAAGGTGCCCCATCCGAATGATAATTGCTGAATGGGTAGCATGGTCGAATGAGTCATGGCCCGATCAAATGTCCTTGGCCGAATGGGTTTTTGGTGTGGTGGAGTCTTGATCTTCGGCCGAATGAATGGTGTCCAGGCCGTATGAGACATTACCCATACATGGGTTTGGTCGAATGTTAGTCGAATGGGGTTCATGCCTCGGCCGAATGAGGTTGCCCTAGCTTCGGCCGAATGTCAGTTCAGGTGGCGAATGGGTGTGTCCGGATGGTGATGGCCGAACTAAGGTGGCCGAATGGTGGCTGTGGGCGAATAAGGAGTGTTGGCCAACCAAGTATGAGGACCGAGAGAATGAGCCAGTCGATCCTGGGTCATTTGGCTGACCTGCGTGGTGCTCATTCGGCCCTACGAAAACAGTTCGGTGCAGCCCTCCTCTTGGATTCTTTCGACAAGATGGTAACATCCCACAAGTTCCCACATCATCCTCAAGTGTTTTCATGTGATTACCCTAAGGTTTTAAGTGGGTAGAACCGGTTTAGGTAGTGGGTCGAACAAGGAGGAGAAAACCCTAATTTTCGTGACCTTTCATATCAGATTACCTCGAATCCAGAAGTTTACAGGGCCGATCTCTTGTACTTTCATGTAGAGTATGATTGTAGCTTCGATTTGGCACCAAGAACGCATGATTTCACCAAGTATTGAGCAAGATTTTGAGGTTTAAAGTTCCAACTTTTAGAGAGAGAAAGTGGCGCCAGGAACGGGTTTTAGAGAGAGAAAGTGATGAAATAAATGAGGTAGTTGGCCTCATTTAGGGTATTTATACCCCGGGTGAGTTCGGGTTCGTTTCGTTTGCTCGGTTCTCGTTTCCGGAACGTAAAACGCATATTATACGAATTTTAAATAAATAATTCTTCTCGAACTGTTTCGATGAGTTTCAAAATTGTAAAACATAATAATATTATGTTTCCTTTATTTTTACTGTTTCGTTCGTGGTACGACTGTTAAACCTGTAATTTCGTTTCGAAACGAGATTTACATGTTGTTTTATTAAATTGAGGTTATAAATTAGGGTTCAGGTGCAAATTTCCTAAACTATATTATTTCTATGCTATTTTTATTATTTAAACAGATAGGAATCTTTTAATTCCAATATTTCGTCAGAAAACGTCACTTACGCGCGTTTTCGTACAGAGCGCTAACTGTACGAACACGATCGTATGTTTTGCTTTCTGATTTGGTTTTCTACTTTTTAGTTATCGTTCAGAACGCTAAACCCACAGATATGTTTGTGTGAATCCTCACCCACGCAAACACACTGTCAGTTTATTATTCATATACGATACCGAATTATTGTTTTGCATTGAACCTTCTCACAAACGGACTCAACTATACTTGCCTATTTTCACATTGACATTATTGGATTCACGTTGCTTTCGTACTGAGTTGCCACCTGATTCCGGTCATCTATGGATATCAGATCGCAACCGATATATTCTTGTCATTTGTTTATATACTATTGTTTCTCTTGAGTTGTTGTATTTACTGTATTTAAGTTTTCACTTAAACACTTACAACTGTTGTTTGTTTTATGAGTTCTGTTGTCACGTAACTGTTTACGCCTTGTATTTACACACAGTAAATAGTGAAAGTACACACACAGTACGGGCTTGCCGGATGGTCTGGTTGTCACATCAGACACTATGATGTTTAATACATAACATAAATTAAATTGTTTGCTTAAAATACACGAGGTGAAATGCATGATAATCCTGTGCTCAATTCCTTAAGTGCATTTCCTGTTCCATGTGCCTGTCAGTTACATGAGAATACAAGTTTAAGAAAAAGTGTCAACACAATGGTTGGTGAGTTCACAGGTTTTGATATACATAATAATAAGAAAACACGTGTCATGTTGTTTATCATAATGTTAGTACTGAGCCCTAGGCTCCAAGTGAAAGTGTGTCACTACCGAACTAGACTTTTTAGTCCTTGCCTCCGCTGTGTCTCGTAATAACAAAGCAAGTTAGGTCGAAAATTCACGTGTCTTGACTTCTAGTCAGTATTGTGCCACGTGGGGTTCGTCACACCCAAACGGATCCATTCAAACTCACCTCGTTGTTCGTACATTAACGGTAAGACTTTGTGAGGGCTTGTTATGATTACAACAATTAATGTTTTTCTAATAAACCAGCATACACAAATAATGTTTGTACAGTAATAGTATCATATAATATCATTTAACATTATTTAAACATGCTTATCTCGTCAAAAATCATCATTTAACAATAATTGGATTATAAAAGTTACTATAAATAGTAACTTGATCTAAAATGACCACAAATCAATCCCAAACCAAAACTCTTATCATTTCATCATCATATTATCTTTCAAGTAACAAACTCTACACATGCATGTTCATAATCTCATCCATTTCATCATCTTGTAACTTAAAAGTTACTAATAATAGTAAGTTCCATCAAAGATCCATTTTTTATCCATTTTAACCATAAAAATCAGGTAACACACTTCTAATATCATCAATAAATACATTTGAATATCCAAGATCATTCAACAAGTCATGGATCATACTTGCATGGCACTATTTCATTCATTTTTGACCAAATCATTCACTTTACTCATACACATCACCATGGATTGTCGTAAATCTTCAAAATAGCATTATTGATCATCATTAACACTAGATTTATCAATAAACCCAGATTCAATAGTCAAGAAATTCGTGCATGTGATGGTGTAGTGCTTGCATGTGTGTTTAAAGGCAATTTTAAGCTACTAGGGAGGTGAAACTACCTTATAAAGCTTCAAGATTGCAGAGATGATGAATAGATCAGTTCCTAAACCTCCTAGTTAGCGATGGATTGCAGAAACAAGATGGTGATGGTGGTGTTCGAGCTCTAACAATGGCTTTCTTCGAGTTCTTGGTGATCCTCCCAAGCTTCAAGTTGAGCTCTAACGACTTCCAATTGCTGAATCAGAGGGTTTGTGGGTGTTTTGGGGAAGATAAGCTCGAATGGTGGCGCCTAGAACCGGTTATAATGAGTATACATAGGATAGTAATGATGTTTGTGGTGTTCAAGAAATTTTCTGCGATCCTAGCTGGCAGGCGCATCGCCTGGCGGGGCGCACCGAGTGTAGGCGTAGCGCGCGGATGCTGCTCATCCGGCACCCTCTTTTCCTTCTCGCTCGGACCGCCTGAGGTGAAGCATTGGGTCTAGGCGTACCGCCTGACCCATCAGATGAGCCCAATAGGCCCGATTTCATAGTTCGGGTCTCTTTTCGCCCGTTTCTCGACTGCAATGCATCATTTGAGCATCGTTTGGACTCTAATTGTCAATTATGAACCATAACTGACCCGTGAAGTGTTTTTGTGCCTAAATGTTGTGACGTTCACCAACGTTCATGATTTCTGACATGTGTGTGCGGTTTTCGATAATCACTTGGATTATCCTGTTGTGTGCAAGTGTTCGTACTGTAATGCCACGTGTTGCCCTAAATTTATCTAATTCTAGTGCCATGTGTACAAATATCCATTAAATAAACATTTAATATAATAAGATGCTGACTTGAATTTTACGGGGTGTCACATCATCCCCTGGTTAGAGAGAATTTTGTCCCGAAATTCAGCTCGTGTTGCCAGTGTTTGTCTGTTCCAGGAACAGGTTTGGGTTTTTCTTTTTCATTTGATCTTCACGCTCCCACGTGAATTCCGGTCCGCGTCGCGAATTCCATCGCACTTTCACTATTGGTATCTTGCTGAGTTTAAGCTTCTTGATTTCCCAATCCATAATCTCCACTGGTTCCTCAACGATGTTTAATTGTTCGTCTATCTGTATCTCCTCAAGAAGAATGACAAGTGTTTCATCGGATAGACACTTCTTAAGGTTCGATACGTGAAATACATTGTGTACACTGCTCAGTTCATTTGGCAAGTTCAGTTCATAGGCCACGGGGCCTATTCTTTTGGTAATCTCGAAAGGTCCGATGTAGCGAGGATTCAACTTTCCTCGTTTGCCAAACCGAATAACTCCCTTCCAGGGCGAGACCTTGAGCAACACTCTGTCTCCCACCTGAAATTCCAATGGTTTGCAGCGTTTTTCAGCGTAGCTTCTCTGTCTGTCTCGGGTTGCTGGCATTCGTTTGCGTATCTGCACAATTTTCTCAGTCGTTTCGTGCGCAACTTCCGCCCAGCAAATGGGTGATAAGCACTTACGTCCATAAAGTGCCTCAAAAGGTGCAGCTTGTATGCTTGTGTGGTAGCTGTTGTTATATGAGAACTCAACTAATGGTAGATGAGTCTCCCAGCTACTGCCAAAGTCTATAACACATGCACGAAGCATGTCTTCTAATGTTTGTATGGTTCGCTCGCTCTGCCCATCAGTCTGCAGGTGGTAACCGGTACTCATGTCTAATCTCGTGCCTAGTGCCTTATGCAAGGACTTCCAGAAATGCGATGTAAATCGACTGTCGCGGTCAGATATGATCGACATTGGCACACCATGCCGAGTGACCACTTCCTTCAGATAAATCCAAGTTAATTTATCCAATTTGTCTGTCTCTTTGATAGGGAGAAAGTGTGCAGACTTCGTTAATCGGTCTAAGATAACCCAGATGGTATCGCAACCACTTGTCATTTTAGGCAGCTTAGTTATGAAGTCCATAGAAATTTGCTCCCATTTCCACATTGGTATCTCGGGTTGTTGAAGTAGGCCTGATGGCTTTTGGTACTCAACCTTGACCTTTGAGCAGGTTAGACACTTACCTACGTAAGTTGCTATTTCTGCCTTCATGTTTGGCCACCAATAAGTCATCTTCAGATCATGGTCCATTTTAACAGAGCCCGGATGTGCTGAATACCAGCTCTTGTGAGCTTCATCCATCACCACATTTCTCAATCCTCCGTGGTGTGGAATCCAGATCCGATCCATGAAATAGTATCCTTCATCGGTCTTTACCTCCAGATGTTTGTCTATGCCACACAAGGATTCCTAAGTGAGTTTTTCGACTTTTAAAGCTTCCTGTTGAGCTCTCCGGATCTGTTGTGGTAGTTCGGAATGAATCGTAAGTTGTAGGGCATGCACGCGTCGGCCACTACGTTTGCTTTACCAGGGTGGTATTTGATGATGCAATCATTATCGCCGATGAGTTCAACCCATCTTCGTTGTCTCATGTTCAGCTCTTTCTGATCGAATATGTGCTGTTGGCTCTTATGATCAGTGAAGATTGTACACTTCGTGCCATACAAGTAGTGCCGCCATATCTTCAGGGCAAACACCACGGCTACCAACTCGATATCATGAGTTGTATAATTCTTTTCATGCACCTTCAGTTGTCGTGATACGTATGCTATGACTTTATCGCGTTGCATCAGCACGCAACCGAGTCCTTGCTTCGAGGCGTCACAATACACCACGAAATCATCACATCCTTCTGGTAAGGATTGGATTGGTGCAGTGCATAACTTCTGCTTCAACAATTTGAAAGCAGCTTCCTGTTTCTCTCCCCAATCGAACTTCTTGTCTTTGTGAGTCAAAGATGTCAATGACTGAGCGATTTTTGAAAATCCCTCGATGAATCGTCGGTAGTACCCTGCCAGACCTAGGAATTGCCGCACCTCGGTTGGAGTCTTTGGTGCTTCCTAGTTCTTGATGGCTTCGATTTTGCCTGGGTCTACGTGTATTCCCTTTTCATTGACAACATGTCCAAGGAATTGTACATCGCAAATCCAAAAGTCGCATTTGGAAAATTTCACGTATAACTGCTCTTTCTTCAGTAATTCCATGACAAGCCTTAGATGTTCAGCATGTTCCTCCTGATTCTTACAGTAGATCAGGATATTCTCAATGAACACTATTACGAATTTGTCGAGATAAGGCTTGCACACCTTATTCATGAGGTCCATGAATACGGCTGGTGCATTGGTCAATCCGAAGGGCATGACCAGAAATTCGTAGTGTCCGTATCAGGTTCTAAAGGCAGTCTTAGGAATATCATCTTCCTGTATCCTTAGTTGATGGTAACACCATCTTAAATCGATCTTCGAATAGTAGCTTGACTCTTGTAACTGGTCAAACAGGTCGTCTATTCGTGGTAACGGTTATCGATTCTTGATCGTCACCTTGCTCAGATCCCTGTAGTCGATACACATACGGAATGATCCGTCCTTCTTCTTTACAAACAATACCGGCGCTCCCAAGGGTGAGAAGCTCAGTCTGATGAATCCCTTGTCTAACAGCTCCTTCAACTGATTAGACAGCTCTTGCATTTCTGTCGGTGCTAATCGGTATGGTGCTTTAGCGATTGGGGCCGCTTCGGGAGTGAGGTCTATCTGGAACTCGATTTGTCGCTTCGGTGGTAGTCCAGGCAGATCCTCGGGAAACACTTCAGGAAAATCTCGGACTACGGCGATGTCCTCAATCTTTTTTTACTTCTTTGGTTGCTCCGTGATAAGGGCCAGTATAGCAGCGTACCCTTTTTGTATGTACTTGTTCGCCTTCATGCAAGACATGATGTTCAAAGGTATTCCCCGTCGTTCTCCTTGAATCGAGATCTGTTCTCCGCTCGGCAACGTAACTCGCACGATCTTCTCGTTGCACACAATCTCAGCTTGGTTTGCAGATAGCCAGTCTGTTCCAACGACCACATCGAAGCTCCCAAGTGTCACTGGCATCAAGTCGATTTCGAGCTCGTGATCCGCCAAAACCATGACGCATCCTCGAATGACATGTTGTGTTTCGATCAGTTTGTCGTCGGCTAACTCTACGGTATACTTATAGTCTAGTGGTGTTGGGGTAATATCAAGCAATTTGCTAAATTCAGTAGATATAAAGCTCCTATCGGCACCGGTATCAAATAATATACTAGCATAGACATTATTTAAGAGAAACGTATCGGTTACGATGTTTGGGTCATCTTTCGCTTCTCCCGAGCCAATCACAAAAGCTCGACCCTTGGTCGCACCTCCTCCGGCCTTCTTCAACTGCGGGCAATCCCTCCGCATGTGTCCTGGCTTTCCATACTCATAACACCCCTTTAGGATGTCCTGGTTGTTGTTGTTCAGGTTATGGTTGGGCTTGTTGTTGTTGATGTTTGGAAACTTAGATCTGCAATCTTTGGCCATGTGGCCGTCTTCTGCACTTTAGGCAACAGTATGTCTCGCATAGCCCGAAGCGGTGGTATGAACATTGGTTACATAGAGGGTATTTTCCCTCGTACACACCTTTCCACTTGTTGTTGGGTTAAGTGGCAGTGAATGCTCTAGCTAGTGCAGATCTTTGTTGTTGTTGTGAAGAATGAGTCTGGTGGTGGCTGGGCTTCCACTTGCGTTTGTGGCTTTCTTGAGGTTTCAGGTGCTCACCTCTTTTGGGCAGCTTTCCTTGTGCTACCGCTTGATCAGTAAGTTTATGTGCTAATCGGATGGTGGGTTGGATCTGAGTTGGGTCAGATGCTGTGACCATGCTTTGGATCTGCTCGGGCAGTCCACTGATGAATTGTTCAATCTTCTTGTATTCGGGGGTCACCATCCCCGGACATAGCTTGCAACGTTCATGGAACCGTGTGCAGTATTGTTCAATTTCTGATCCCACCATCTTGTGGATCCAGAACTCCTCTTCCAGCTTCTTGATTTCGTTCCTAGACAGTATTCTTCATGGAGCATTTTGAAACACCTCCCAGCTGATGGAGTTTGCAGCTTCCAGTCCTAAAGTCTGGATATCAGAGTTCCACCATGTGAGGGCAGGTCCCTCCAGTTTCCCAGTGGCATACTTCACTCGGTTTTCCTCAGAACAGTCAGACATGGAGAACACCGATTCCAGTTTCTCGATCCATCGGAGCAGTCCCACTGCTCCTTTAGTTCCCTTAAAGTTGTGCGGGTGGTAGCTCAGGAATGCTTTAAAAGAGCATCCCTTGTTGGTACTTCCGTGAGATCCGTTGTTTGTCCTACTAGTCTCGCTATGCTGACGACTTGCCTCGCACTCGCCAATCGCCTTGTTGACACGGCGATCAACCATCATCTTGATGGTTGCTGCGCCAATTGTTCTCTTGGGGTGGCGAGCATGTGTTCCTCTTCCAGCCATAATGGATTTCTATACGGAAGGGATAGAGTGTTAGTCATCATGGGTTAGAGTGTTAGTCAAGTGTCATGTTAGATGTCATGTTAGTGATAGTCTTGATCAAGATACAAAGTAAATAAAAAAAAACAAGACATCATTTCATTAATGATAATTTTGAAGTACAATGATTTTCAAATTGTAATACTACTATCAAGTTCATATGAGCACATCCCGCTCATCTAGGCGTACAAAAAAGTAAAATAATCCGAAATAGGGAAATCTAACTAGTGTGATGCAACCCTGGAGTGCGAATCTCCACTGTCCGCAGGACCGTCGTCCTGGTCCTCCTCGGGATCTTCATAGAGATCCTCATCAAAGTCACCCTCCTTGAGTTCCTCGACCTCGAACTGAGGTCATTGCTCCAGCTCCTGCTCTGGCTCCACGATAAGCTGCTCGGCCCAAGCGTTCTAAAGCACCGCCTGGTTCTCCTCGGTCACATCCTCCACCACAGCCAGTCGCTCGCCATGGTCCTGGACCACTGCAGTGACCTCCCACTGTCGCTCCTCCAGTTGCGCTGTCCGGTTTCGGAGCGCTGCAATCTTGTCTACTACCTGCTCCCGCAGATAGTCTAGCTGTCCCCGGAGGTGCTGGTTCTCCTCTTGGAGAGCCCTAACCTCCTCATCCCGCTCGTACGACGTACGGGCCTCCCGAGCCGTCCGAGCAACATGGGCCGCGAAAGCCCGCTCAAGTGGCACCCCAAGTGTCGGTAATCGATTCGCTCGCGCATCATCAGTCCGTAATCATGGGAGAGGTACTCTCTCCGCTATGATCCAGTCCCATACTGTGGATAGATACCAACTCCATGACCTGGCGTGCTTCGCTATACGCGCCCGCTCTGCTTCCTCAGCATTAACTTGAGACACGATGTCTCGTATTCCCTGACGGTCCTCTTCCGTCAGCTCGTACCCGTTCTCCGCGGGATGTTTCCCTGGATTCCTCCCAGTATTCTCATTGTTTGCCATCCTGTAAATCTTAAATTAGTAAGCAACAGTTTAACAATAATAACATATTATTGTGCAATGTCTAGTGTTGTGTCGAGTGTTGAGCAATGGCTATAGTCTAAGTTCACTACATGTAAACCTAGTTCTTTATAACCTGGCTCTGATACATGTCTGTCACACCCCCAAATCCCCACGTGTGGAGTCAGCCCACATGGGGGTGACGTGGTCAGAATCGCAGTTTATGGTCATATAGAACAACTCTATATGCGTTTTCAAAATACGTTGTTTGACATAAATACAACCAAAAAGTTTTATAAATAAGCAGCGGAATAAAATACGTTTCAACATGTGGCGGAAATGAAATTGTTGTACAGCAGAAATTAGATTGTCAGACACTATGATGTTTATTACATAAAATAAATTAAATTGTTTGCTTAAAAGACACGAGGTGAAATGTATGATAATTCTGTGCTCAATTCCTTAAGTGCATTTCTTGTTCCATGTGCCTGTCAGTTACATGAGAATACAAGTTTAAGAAAAAGTGTCAACACAATGGTTGGTGAGTTCACAGGTTTTGATATTCATAATAATAAGAAAACATGTGTCATGTTGTTTATCATAATGTTAGTACCGAGCCCTAGGCTCCAAGTGTCGGTGCGTCACTACCGAACTAGACTTTTTAGTCCTTGCCTCCGCTATGTCTTGTAATAACAAAGAAAGTTAGGTCGAAAATTCACGTGTCTTGACCTCCAGTCAGTATTGTGCCACGTGGGATTCGTCACACCCAAACGGATCCATTCAAACTCACCTCGTTGTTCGTACATTAACGGTAAGACTTTGTGAGGGCTTATTACGATTACAACACTTAATGTCTGTCTAATAACCAGCATACACAAATAATGTTTGTATAGTAATTGTGTTTGACTCTATTCAACAAGTATTCTCCGTCTATTTGAAAAGTTCGTAAAAGAGTAAAGATGGGCCATAAACTCACCTTAGTGAAAATGAGATAGTACAAGCGTAAGCTCCTGTGTCGAAGAGTAGTCGGTCACCGGCTACCTATATCATATACCATACGTGAGTTCGTGTAAGTGACCGTGTTTCGTGTTCGTGCTCGTGTTTGTGCTCAACAACCCTCGGTTGTTATGTTTGTCCGTGTCGGTCCACATTGACTGTGTTTGCTCATGTTGGTCCACATTGGCCGTGTTTGATCGTGTTTGACCATGTCAAGTCAACGACCCGTTGGTGAACCGTGTGACAGTTGTGATTCGTGTAACATTCGTGATTGTGCTTGTCGTGTGCAAAACGCGCCAATCGCGTTTATGGACAACTTACTACTTATAGCAAGTTTCCATTTATAGCAAGTTTCACAAAACACATCGTTTTTAAGGTTCTAGCATGCTCGTTAATCCTATGTGATCATGTTAGCACATAGCACATTATCGTGAGTGTCAAATAAACCTATAAGTCGTCTCTGCATACAAAACTTTCCTAAAAGGGAAAGTTTCCATATCTAGCATGAATATTATCGGAAACCTTCTAACATAGCATGCAATAATCATCTCGAGTCATTTTAAATCATTTAGCAAGCATGTAACCTCCATAGAATTCATAAATCGATATTTCACAAAATAAAGTTACTAAAAATAGTAACTATGACAATTATCATTCAGTCATTTATTCTAAGCATACCTAAGCCATTTTCATGTCAAATAGTATCGTATAATATCATTTAACATCATATAAACGTGATTATCTCGTCAAAATCATCATTTAACAATAATTGGTTTATAAAAGTTACTACAAATAGTAACTTGGTCTAAAATGACCATAAATCAATCCCAAACCAAAACTCTTATCATTTCATCATCATATTATCATTCAAGTAACAAACTCTACACATGCATGTTCATAATCTCATCCATTTCATCATCTTGTAACTTAAAAGTTACTAATAATAGTAAGTTCCATCGAAGATCCATTTTTTAACCATTTTAACCATAAAAATCATGTAACACACTTCTAATATCATCAATAAATACATTTGAATATCCAAGATCATTCAACAAGTAATGGATCATACTTGCATGGCACTATTTCATTCATTTTTGACCAAATCATGCACGTTACTCATACACATCACCATGGATTGTCATAAATCTTCAAAATAGCATTATTGATCATCATTAACACTAGATTTATCAATAAACCCAGATTCAAAAGTCAAGAAATTCGTGCATGTGATGGTGTAGTGCTTGCATGTGTGTTTAAAGGCGATTTTAAGCTACTAGGGAGGTGAAACTACCTTCTAAAGCTTCAAGATTGCAGAGATGATGAATAGATCAGTTCCTAAACCTCCTGGTCAACGATGGATTACAGAAACAAGATGGTGATGGTGGTGTTCGAGCTCCAACAATGGCTTTCTTCGAGTTCTTGGTGATCCTCCCACGCTTCAAGTTGGGCTTTAACGGCTTCCAATGGCTGAATCAGAGGGTTTGTGGGTGTTTTGGGGAAGATAGGCTCGAATGGTGGCGTCTAGAACCGGTTATAATGAGTATACATAGGATAGCAATGATGTTTGTGGTGTTCAAGAAATTTTCTGCGATCCTAGCTGGCAGGCGCATTGCCTGGCGGGGCGCACCAAGTGTAGGCGTAGCGCATAGATGCTGCTCATCCGGCACCCTCTTTTCCTTCTCGCTTGGACTGCCTGAGGTGAAGCACTGGGTCTAGGCGTATCGCCTAACCCATCAGATGAGCCCAATAGGCCCGATTTCATAGTTCGGGTCCGTTTTCGCCCGTTTCTTGACTACAATGCATTATTTGAGCATCGTTTGGACTCTAATTGTCAATTATGAACCATAACTGACCCGTGAAGTGTTTTTGTGCTTAAATGTTGTGACGTTCACCAACGTTCGTGATTTCTGACACGTGTGTGTGGTTTTTGATAATCCCTTGGATTATCCTGTTGTGTGCCAGTGTTCGTACTGTAATGCCACGTGTTGCACTAACTTAAACTAATTCTAGTGCCACGTGTACAAATATCCATTAAATAAACATTTAATATAATAAGATGCTGACCTGGATTTTACGGGGTGTCACAAAAAGGGATGCAATTATATCATTAAACTCTTTTACCAATAATTTTATAAAACCTTGCTTTTGATATAACAAATCAAGTGTGATTGGTTCTTAAATAGTGTTCAGCTAGAATTCTTTTTTAACTATGGACCATCATAATGAATCATCAGATCCCGTTAATCCCTTAAGGTGTTATATCAAATTGACAATTGTAGGTCCCTAGCTGGTTCAAGACTCCAACTTTATGCACGAAATCATCATCAAAAGCCTTCTATTGTGTGCAGAATCCAGAATATAAGATGTAGAAGTGAATTTCTATTGATAAAAACAAGAAATTTTACAAGGTGACTTCAACGCGTGTAGAAACTCTACCTCGGGATTCTCACCGACACTAGTACACTGTACGTCTATTTATACTAGTCTATGAGTACACGAAATATAACTACACGAAAAGCAAAAGTACATGAAATACATAAGTACTCGAAAGTCAAAGTACACAAAAATTGCAAAACCTGATCTTTAGCTCGATTTGATGTTGACTTTGTCAGTTTTTATCTTCTAGATGGGATCTACAAAAATCCACTAGACTGATGAAATCAATCGATATGAAGCATTTTCTTGAAAGATTTGGCACCTGCATATAATTTGTGAGTAATTGCCAAAGCAACTACTTTTGTGAACGGCTTCGCTTCTTGGTCGTATCCACCCACCACTCTAATAGGATTTTGATGCAGCATGGTCATATTAGTCCTTCCGAAATTCAGCAAGTCAATCGGGTCTTGAATAAAGAAGTCAGATTCACGTACAGTGACAACTCCATAAGTTACCTCATCAAAGTACCGAATTTAAAATCCTTGAACGTGTCATTTGCTACCCTCATGTGGACTGGAACTGATTTCTCAGTGTTTGGTGGTGGATACTCAGGGTAAATATAGGGCTCCATCTTCACTGGATTAAGAATGTACTTGTGCCAAAATCTCTTTCCCTTCACAGGCTTCATAACTGGAAAGTCTCTATCACATTGATCTTTCAAGAACATTGCGAATAGATCAGCCTGGTTATCTTTGGAGATGTTTTTTAATACAATGTTGTTTATGCTCCGTAGATCTATCTTGGGCAAGGAGAAGAAGTCGTGTGGACGTCTGAAGTACTCCAACTTCCCATTGAATCTCTTGACAAGGTATAACTGCTTTTCACTATCATACATCCAACAAATCACTCTTTATTTATCGTTGCGAATAGCGAATACATCCTTTGAGCTAGCAGTGTACAAATATCCTGGATCCTCGATGTCTTCGTCTTCATCTGGAGGGACCCAACCTTTCTGTTTTGCCTTGGGAGCAGGCTTCCAGTCTCGTTTCTTGTCAAACCAGCTTTCGATCACGTTATCGAAACCTTTCACCTCTCCTCCCAAAGAATATACATACTTGTGAGCATACAAGTAGTCCAGATATGGATCTGTTAAGACATTCCCAAGAAATATGTTTGTGTGTTCATCCTCATTAGATGCTCCTAATGAGGTGCTGGGAAGCTCTTCAAGTTCTTGGTCGACAATGGCATCAAACAAAGACTCCATACTAATATCTTTGAACATGTCGGGAAAGCCTTCATTGATCATATCTTTGGCTAATCCCTCAAATGTGATGTCACCTAGAAGACCTTCAAGAAGATAATCATCATAGGCATCAGTAGGCTTGCTGGATGAGGCATTTGCCTAATTATCCCCACCCTTATCCTAATCATCTTCTTTATAATCATTTTTCTCTGATGCTCCACCTTTATCAGCACCATCATCATCATTATTGCCATCATCATCACCATCATCCTTTTTATCATCTGTTTCATCATCATCATCATCATCATCTTTATCCTTCTAGGCCTCATCATCATCTTTCTTTTCTGGACCAGGCTTAGCATTTCTAAGGGCTGTAATCTCATTTCTCAAATCAACATTATCGCTCAGCAGATAAGTGATGTCATTTTCAAGACTCTTGATTTGCCTGCACAGATCAGGATGCCGGACTTCACATGCTCAATATATTGATCCTTAGTGGAATTTTGCTCAAGAGCAAATACCCAAGTCTAAAGAAGATCCAGGTCAATTGGCATGTATTTTAGCTCATAAGATGATGAAGTCCCCATCAGAGCCTTTCTCTTATCGGTTTTGGCCTTTGGTGGTGAAGGTGTTTGTGAAAAATGAATGGGTAGGGGTGATTGAAGAGGTGATTTTGGTTTTTGTGGAGGTGGTTATGGTTGTGTTTAGAGTGGTTGGGTGGATGTAGTGGTTTTAGGTGGTTGTTGAGGTGGATGGGTAGTTTGTTGAGGTGGCTGGGTGGTTTGTTGATGTGGCTGTGTGGTTTGATAAGGTGGCTGGGTGGTTTGTTGATGTGGCTGTGTGGTTTGTTGTGGTGGCTTAGTGGCTTGGCACTTCTTCAAGCGAGAGTAACCAATCCTCCTTGATGCAATCTTGAGTCTTTTCTTTGGTGCTGGCTCAGGTGAAGGCATATAATCTTCATCTTTGTCTTTTGAAGGGGGTTTAATTATCTCAGTTGCCTTGTTTGCCCGCATGATCTCCCGTTCACGTTGGTTGGCAGGATATCTTTCCCTCGTCTAGAAAACATACTCTATTTCAGAATATGATGAATCAAAGGAAGCAGCCTTCTCAGTTTCTGTTGTCTGTGCCTGATCATGTTCTTTAGCAACAAAGGCACTGGTGGTGACTGGCTCAGTAATGTCACACCCCCAAATTCCCACTCGTGGCGTCAGTCCACGTGGGTGTGACGTGGCCAGGATCACAGCTCATGGTCATATAGAACGACTCTATATGAGTTTCACAATCACATACAATCATAATAAAACCAGTTCTCATAAGTAAACAGCGGAAAAGTTTAACATTTAAAGTAAATAGTTGCAGCGGAAAAATAATTTGTTTAACAGACACTACATTGTATCAAATTGTTTTAAAATCAACAAATGCACACACAAGCCTAGGACGTGAGTCTATATGCCAGTCAGACTCCTCTAGCTACATCCTTGTGCGCATCCTAGCGTGTGCTCCATCAGTTACCTGAGAATACATGCGAAAAGTGTCAACTAAAAAGTTGGTGAGTTCACAGGTTTAGACAGACAGAAATAGTAAACAGACATATACTGGGTATGTTAAGTTTAGTTGTTGGATACTACGATCTGTGGAGTGTGTCAGTTCACCTTACCGAAACTAGACTGTTCCCGTTTGCCTCTGCAGGTCATCGCTGAACCCGCATTCCCATCGAAATTACACTCGTTATGACCTCCAGTCAACATTGGTGCCGAGTGGGGTTAGTCAAACCCAGTAGTACTACGTAATTACGACTCGTTTGTGATACAATTAACGGTAAGGATAAGTGAGGACTTTAAGCGATAATAGTTACACTCGAAAATGGTTTTCACAACATACCAGTACTATATCTAAAACAGTTGCATAGTATTCTCACCCCAAAGTTTAGTAAAACAGTATGAGAGTAAAAGTGGGGCGGTAAAACTCACCTGAGTTTGAGTTGAGATACCGTACAGGAATCGTGTAGCTCGCCGGCTAATGTTTACCTATATCACATAGGTGTTGTAAGTTCGTGTTTACATACATGTGGGCCTCACAGGACCGTTTTCGTATTTAACAACACCAAGTTGTTAAGTGGGTCACGTTGACCGTGTTTGACCTAACGACTCGTTGGTGACGGTTTTGGATCAAGTGTTCGTGTAAAGTGCGGTTTAGTGTCGTGTGAAGTGTGCGGATACCAATAATCATGTTCGTGAGGAAACTTACTATTTATAGTAAGTTTCTATTTTAGGAAAGTTTCCATATTTGGCAAATCAAGCAATAAATCGTATTCTGATTATTCTAACATGCATAATTATCCTAAATGAGCATGTTATCACATAGCACATAGTCACACATAGTTAATTTAGCATGGTTTGCACGTAAAAGTTATCCTAATTAGAAAGTTGCATAAATATACAATTGTGACTAAATCTAAATACCAATCTCATCCTAATATCATCATCTTAGTCTTAAATAGTCATTTAATCATAACCGTTATATCTAACGTGTTCTTATTCACAAATTTGTAAAGTAAAGTTACTATTTATAGTAACTTTTGATAAAACACATTTTTCACATCCTTCAAGTCATAAAATCACTTATTATTATCATAGCAACTTCAACTAACCATGTTAAACATACAACCTTTGCCAAATTCATTATTCTTAACAATTTCAAAACAAAAAGTTTCCAATTATAGTAAAAATCATGAATAACATACTTCTAGAAATTTTACTCATTCTAATACACCAAATAACCATTGCATTAGTTTCTAAAAAATCTTGGATCTAATCACATACATGAAGACATTTCATCATAATCACAATTTCATAACATTAAAGTTACTATTTTTGACAATAATCACCAAGTGACCATTTCTTGACATAATCAACACTCTAAACTATGTATAACATCTCAAATATCATTTACCATAGCATTTCACTATCAAAAATCATGTAGATATCCTTAGATCATACATGTATGTCAAGACCTCAACACTTTATGAGCAAATCATGCATCATAGCCATACACATCATCATGGATCATCACAAAACTTAATTTAAACATCATAGATCATTAAATATCATGTAAACATCATCAAACCCGGAACTAAAATTCGTCCATGTGCATCCATGGTGGTTGCATGTGTGTTTAAAGTCATGCATGTGAGTGTAAAGGTGAAGAAAGTGTGTTTTGGGTATAGAACTACCTTCTAATGCTTCCAAATCCTTGAGACGATGCAGAAATCAGCCTCTAAATCTCCTGGATTCGATGGATTGGATAGAAACAAGAGACTAGTGGTGGTGTTCAAGCTACAACCTTCTTCTTCTTCAAGTTCTTGGTGGTTCTCAAGCTTCCAAGCTTCAATGGAGGTCTTCCATGGCTTTCCAAGGGTCAAATCAAAGAGTATCAGCTGTTTGGGCAGAGGTATGGCCGAGAGGTTGAGTGTGGGATAGACTAAAATGAGTGTGTAGAGGTAATGATGGGTTTTGTGAGTTTAAAAATAAAATCTGCGATTTAGGTTGCCAGGCGTAACGCCTGTCGAGGAGTCCTGGCATCCAGGCGTTACGCGCGGGTCAACCGTTTGAGAGGCGCCCTTCCCTCATCCGCGTGCACCGCCAGGGGTTAGGGTGTTGGGTCAGGCGTACCGCCTGGCCCATTTTTCAGGCCCAATAAGCTTGTTTTGATGTTCTGGACCCATTTTTCGCGTATTTCTTGATTACGATCATCGTTTCTCGACATGTAAGCATAGTCCCAACTACTTTAGGCCTCCTAGGATCTAAGTGCAGTGAAAGTCTACTGTGATCTGATCCGTTCACCAACGTTCGTCATTCAATATACGTACGAGAGTTGTGCGATAGTTCCTCGAACCATCGGTGTGTTTGGTCTGTTATGCCATGTGTCACACTAAGTACAATTATTCTAGTGCCACGTATGAAATAATAGTACACATTATTATTAAAGTAAAATAATTGCTGACCTGGAAATTACGAGGTGTCACAAGTAATCTCATCCTCAAGTCTGACAAATAATCTGCCGAACTTCTCCAATGGTCTCACACGAGTAAAGATCTTATTCCCTTTCTTGTTCATAACCATGTATGAAAAGAATATAGTTAGGCATTTTCTTCTGAACAAGCATGCTTACGGTCGGGACAAGGTTCAGATGACGTTTTTTGATAATGATCTGGATGAGCCGTGGGAATGCCAGAAACCTTTCTTTCCTTTTCCCTTTAATTTTGTCGTACATGTCTTTGAAAATCATCCTGGAAAAGTTGAAGTCTACTCCCAGGGCAATTGCCATCATGCAAGAACTGAGTGTCTAGTTCAACACATCATAACATCCTTTCCTTCCTGAAAGGCACTTGGTGACAACGTGTACTATGTACCTCTATTAGGGATGAAGTAGCTTCTTTTCCATTGGTGGGTATAGGCCCTCATAGCCCATCCTTAGCAATGTAGCCTCCACTAACTGATTGTAAAGTTTAGTTGGATCGAATGCCTTGTCACTGAGAAGACATCCCCTAATGATTTGCTCCGTGATCACGACTGGTTGTCCTTGTACCTTCCCAATCAGACAAACATTTCCATTGCGTCCTTGTCTTCAGCGACAGAGCTCCAGAAATCTTTCATGAATCTTGATACGATCGTTGGACACTCCATAATAGCAAATTTTACTGGTGACAACATCAACCCATGGATCATCGAGTTGAACATTTCATGTTTAGCCGGTGGATCTTCCAAAAAGGCAGTCATATTGTGGTCAAAGACAAACCTCAAGTCAGCCATATGAAAAAGTAATAAATCAAGTTAGATTAGAGTTAAGAAAAATAAATTCAAAGTTAAAATAAAGTTCACGAAATTCACTAAGTTCACGAAAAGAAGCAAGTTTACAAAAGAAAGACAGTTCGCGAAAATTCATGAGTTCACGAAACTTGAGTTCATGAACTAAGAGTTCATGAAATCATAGTTCACGAAACTTGAATTCACGTACTCAGAGTTCACGAAAACAAAATTTACAAAGATCAAAACTTCATGTACTGTTTTTCCTCCATAACTTGCTCAATTTTGCTGCTTAGAAATTTATTTTGGTCTCTATCTGCTCGGAATCCAAAAACGAACAACATAGTGACAGATCAGGTTCCAACTTTGCTTAAATTTTGAAATAATTTTGAAAACGGTTGAAGTTTACAAACAAAAGTATACGAACTTGAAAAAGTTCGAATAACTTTTGTTCCAGCAGTCAAACCTTGCTCAAAATTGATACCCGTGTTTGTTTTTAGGAGATCTACAAGATGATCGGATTGGATTTGTCAATAGTTCACTGAAAATGGAGATTCGTCCGAGAGAGATCTGGGAGTTCACGAAATGAAGGTAAACAAAATGAGGAGTTCACGATCTATTTATAGACGATGGGGAGTACACGTAGTGTCCCGTGTACTCCTCCTTCGTGTACTTCTATTTCGTGTACCACCACTTCGTATACTACCATTTCATGATCTTCTATTTTCTGAATTTTCTTAAGTTAAATAAATTAAATAAAACAAAATGAAATAAAATGAAATGAAATGAAATAAAATAAAACTTTAACTTTGGACAAGTTCAAGGTTAAGTCTGGTCAATTTCGTGTGATCAAATCTTTTTCAGAAATTAGTTTATCTTAATATATTTTCTTGTATAAACACATCTTAAAATAATCATATCCCACCAATGATTTCTGCTTGTTTATCCACATTTTGAAGATAAGATTTATGATCAAAATTTTATACGGGTTTATCTAAAAACTTTGAGAAGTTTAGAATGAATCAGATATGTTATCTAGTTTTATCATGCAACCTATCAATTTTGCAAAATCCTTTGTTCAAAAAATTGATTTTGTTATAACAAACTTGAAATGTCTTGATAGAGTTTTAGATTAGAAGAGAAAGAACAGATCTATTATTTTTTATTAGAATCAAGAAAAAGAAGAGGTTCTTCCATCTTTGTGCACATTAGGCGTCTTTTGTTTTACCGATCTGTAGACACATTGGTCTTAACGTCACACATCTAGGTCTTTGCTTATGCAAAACAGAAGATGCTTCAGTAAGTAATTTCCGCTCTTTGTTTTCACAAAACATAGAAAATACCCGATTTTACTCAAAACAATTTCAAGTTTATTGGAACATAATCTTATTTTTGTTTAAAGATTGTTGCAAAAAGTCAAATAGTTATTGCATATGTCTAGTTTATCTGATTTTAACAAAAACTTCTCACTTATTCATTTAATCTTTTCGAGTGATCACATCTAATCTCCTTAGTGGAAAACATGCATTTATTCTCTAGTGATTTATATTAATCTATAGTTGTTATTCTTAAGAAGTTATATTAAGATAATCAATTTCTGATTATCAGCAATCATTTTACTTCCCATTCATCCACTTTATTTGACTTTCTAATAAAATCTTTTTGTATTTTTCTTCAAACTTAAAAACAAAATATTTTTGTGTTTTTCTTTTAATCGACTCAAAAACATAAAATCTTTTTGTAAATATTATGTGTTTTTCTTCCCCTAAACTTATAAACAGACTCAAAAACTTAAAATATTTTTGTGAATTTTCTTGTGTTTTTCTGCCCTTAAACTTATAAATAGACTCAAAAACTTTAAATCTTTTTGTAAATTTCTCCCCCTAAATTTGTGATAAAAATGAAAATAAAACAAAACACGAATTTTAACGTATTTTCAAAAACTGTTTTAATCAATACTTATTAGTTTGAGTGAGGCGAGCAAGTGGTGGAAGCGAGCCGTGTCGAACGTTTTACTGAAAAGATCCGCAAGATTGTGTGAGGCCCCGAAATCGGGCACCTCACAGAGGTTGGTTTTCATCATAACACATAGCTCTTAAACTAAAAACTTTCATAATCATGCAGCGGAAATGTAAACATAGTTTGATAAACAGAAATCAATAAAGTGTCTGTATCAAAAACATATCGGATTTGCCAAAACCAATGGATCGTCTAACTTGATGCCCGAGCTCCATGCCTTCTCTTATCGTACCTTCAACCTGACATACATGCTAAATCAAGTCAGCTTACGCTGGTGAGTTCTAGTTTTCATAAAACAACATTAAACATACTTAACATAAACATTATTTCATACACGTAGTCCATAACCTTAGCACATAACATCCTTAACATCATCGTCATACGTTCCACTGTCACCATACGAACAGTGGGCTCATGCCGGCATAAGGCTCCCTACCCATTTATAGTCGTGGTTGACTATCATACCCAGTTATAGTCGTGGTCGACTATCATACCCAGTTATAGTCGTGGTCGACTATCATACCCAGTTATAGTCGTGGTTGACTATCATACCCAGTTATAGTCGTGGTTGACTGTCATACCCAGTTATAGTCGTGGTTGACTATCATACCCAGTTATAGTCGTGGTTGACTGTCATACCCAGTTATAGTCGTGGTTGACTATCATACCTACCCAGCACAATTACTGGTACATTCCTCATACATATCCTATAACACTTATAGGAACATCGTTCATTCGTCATGCATGATATACTAGCATCATAACTTGTTTTATCATAATCATCATAACATTTTCTGCTAGCATCATAACATCATTCATCGTAGTCATCGTGGCATATTAGGCATGTCATACTAGCATCATTGCATCATACCATCATAACATACTAGCATCATGCACAAGTCATCATATCATACTAGCATCGTTATTTTATCATAACATCATGGCATCATGCTTACATATCATACTTTCATCCTAGCAACCTAGGACCTTGTCATACTCCTATAACGGTTCTCATAGTTATCATCATGAAGCATGTTATCATAAAGCCATCATCATATCAAATGCTAGCATCATTTTCATGTCATGTTATTCATTATCATAATTCATTTCTCATGCATTCGTCATACTTAACATACTTTCATGCATAGATCATACTAACACATACGCATGCATACATAGTCAGGGCATACCATCATTCATTCATCATCATAAGCACATAACATCATAACATAACCATAAGCATGTATGTCAGCCCAAAACAGTTAACATGAAATAGGGCGTCTAGAACTCACCTGATAGTAGACTCCTGTTAACCTTAGCCGAACTCCTTAGCTAGGGCCTTAAGGACCTATATCAGTTACATCATATCATCACATACCATCACATCACATACTTAGACTTAGAAATTATTCTAAGTCCTCATAGCCTACTAGTCCCCCTTATTGAATCCAAGTTTTCGAAATTTAGCTAAGTGTTCGAAACCCTTGAAATTCATTAAGTTCCTACATACACGAATTGCCATGTACTCGAAACATCTCTAGTTCACGAAATGCCATGTACTCGAAATTCCATGTACACGAAATGCCATGTACACGAAATTCCATGTACACGAAATAACCATTGTATTCGAAATAGCCCCTGTACTCGAAATAACATTGTACTCGAAATACATGCATGATTTCGAGTACCCTCTGTACATGATTTCGTGTACTCATCATTTCGTCCTTAAACATCTCAGAAATTCATCTAAGACCTTGGGGAGCTAGTTCTAGGTTCCTTTGGTTGTTACCAACGTATTGGAACCTCAAAGTTATGAGCTTTATGCATAAAGGTGTGAGCTTTATGCAAAAGTTCACCCTTTGTTTAACCATTCTAACTTTTGCATAAAAATCCAGCTTTCTATACATGAATCACTTACTTGAAGGTAGCTGATCCTCCTGGTAAAATCCCGTGCGTTTCCTACTTCGTTTGGTCGATCAAAGTTTGATTCTTGAAATTCTTGGACTTAAACTTCGTGTACTCGAGAGGGACTGTGCTTCCAACCAAAGGTTGTCACATTTCCCAAGGCACGACTATTTATAGACAAGGTGCCCGTACTCGAACACCTGAGTACACGAAATAGGGAGTACTCGAAATA
The DNA here is from genome assembly GCA_009363875.1 of Mikania micrantha. Classification (NCBI taxonomy): domain Eukaryota; kingdom Viridiplantae; phylum Streptophyta; class Magnoliopsida; order Asterales; family Asteraceae; genus Mikania; species Mikania micrantha. The sequence continues at coordinate 3,321,839 of CM018684.1, forward strand.
CGGTGTACTAGAAATCTCCATATTTCGAGTACACGATTTCTAAGCCCCATCTTGGTTATTTTCGTCTATTTTCCCACAAGTTACTTATCCGTTACACGTACGTAGAATACAAATAACTTGTATCTTAGAAAAATTTGGGATGTTACAAGTCTCCCCTCCTTACAATAGGTTTCGTCCCGAAACCTGCCTTGTTACACATCGAACAGATGAGGATACAACTCCCTCATCTCGTCTTCCAATTCCCACGTCGTGTCTGAACCCTTCCGATGCTTCCACTGAACTCTTACTTGACGAACCGTTTTATTCCTTAACTGCTTTTCCTTCGTATCCACAATGGCGACTGGTTCTTCAACGTAGTTCAGTCGGTCATCTACCTCAATGTCATCCAAAGGAACATGCGCCTGCTCGTCTGCCAAGCACTTCCTAAGATGCGACACGTGAAATGTAGGATGAATCCCGCTTAGCTCCTCTGGTAGGTCCAGTCGATACGCGACTTTCCCTACCCTTGCCTTTATCGGAAACGGTCCGATGTACCTCGGACTCAACTTTCCTCTCTTTCTGAATCGGATGATACCCTTCCATGGTGATACTTTCAGCAACACTCGATCGCCAACATTAAACTCTATTGGTCGTCGGCGCTTGTCAGCGTAAGACTTTTGGCGATCTTGTGCAGCTTTCATACGTGCTTTTATCACCCGTAGTTTTTCTGCCATATCAATCACGGCAGCCTTTTTCCCATTTCTTTCTGTCCAACTTCACCCCAGCATACCGGGGTTCTACATCGTCGTCCGTACAACGCCTCATATGGGGGCATTCCGATACTAGAGTGATAGCTGTTGTTATTTGAAAACTCCACCAATGGCAAGTGGTCATCCCAGCTTCCTCCAAAATCGATAATGCACGCCCTAAGCATATCCTCCAACGTTTGAATGGTCCTTTCCGACTGTCCATCCGTTTGGGGGTGATAGGCGGTACTGATGTTTAGTCTCGTTCCCATGGCATTATGAAACTGCTTCCAAAATCTGGAAGTAAACCTCGTATCTCGATCTGACACAATGGAGACAGGAACTCCATGTCTAGTCACGATCTCTTTCACGAACAAATCAGACAACCTTTCGGACGTATATGTTTCCTTGATAGGAAGAAAGTGTGCACTCTTCGTCAGTCGGTCCACAATCACCCAAATGGTATCATGCCGTTTAGCTGTCCTCGGTAGCTTGGTGATGAAATCCATGGTGATGTGTTCCCATTTCCATTCCGGTATCTCCAGAGGTTGCACATATCCGTAGGGCTTCTGATGTTCAGCCTTCACTTGCGCACAAGTAAGGCACCTGTTCACATACTGCATCACATTAAACTTCATGCCCGGCCACCAATAATCCTGTCGAAGATCTTGATACATCTTCGTCGCACCGGGGTGTACCGAGTATCGTGACTTGTGGGCTTCATCTAAAATCCTCGCCCGAATGTCCCCATTTCTGGGCACCCACATTCGACCGAATCGTAGCTTTATCCCATGGTCATTGTCTTCCAAGTTCTTGACTTGTCCGAAGACGCGTTCAAAACCCACATTCTTTTCTTTCAATCCCTCCTGTTGCGCCTGTTTGAGCTCGTTCAGAAAGTCTGGCGTTATTACCAAACTATACGATTTTACTCGTATGGCAGGATGATCAGTCTTGCGACTCAGAGCATCCGCCACCACATTGGCCTTTCCTGGGTGATATAGAATATCACAATCATAATCCTTTAGCAGCTCAAGCCATCGTCTCTGCCTCATGTTCAAATCCTTTTGCTCGAAGAAGTACTTCAAGCTCTTGTGGTCGGTATAGATGGTACTCCGTACTCCATACAAGTAGTGTCTCCATATTTTCAATGCAAACACCACTGCAGCGAGTTCAAGATCGTGGGTCGGGTAGTTAGCCTCATGAATCTTTAGCTGGCGCGAAGCATAAGCTATCACCCTTCCCCTTTGCATTAGTACACATCCCAACCCTTGTCGTGACGCATCGGCATACACAACAAGATCATCATTCCCATCCGGCAGTGCTAGAACAGGAGCTTGGGTAAGTTTCTCCTTCAGCACTGAAAACGCCTGTTCTTGGTTTGGACCCCATTCATACTTTACGTCTTTCTTCGTGAGCTTCGTCAGTGGCGTCGCTATCTTGGAGAAGTCTTGAATAAATCTCCGATAATAGCCAGCCAAACCAAGAAAACTGCGTACTTCTGTCGGTGACATTGGAGGACTCCATTTCATAATCGTTTCAACCTTAGCTGGATCTACCATTATACCTTCTGGGTTCACCACGTGACCCAGAAACTGTACCTCTCGTAGCCAGAAAGCGCATTTGGAGAACTTAGCATAAAGTTTCTCTTTCCTTAGGATTTCCAATACCTCACGTACGTGGCAAGCGTGGTCTCCCTCGTTCTTTGAATAAATCAAAATATCATCAATAAACACTATCACCGATCGGTCCAGCATCGGTCGACATAACCTGTTCATCAAATCCATAAATGCTGCGGGAGCATTCGTCAATCCAAACGACATAATGAGAAACTCGTAATGTCCATAACGCGTACGGAAAGCAGTCTTTGGAATATCCTGCTCTCGAACTTTCAACTGATGGTAACCGGATCGGAGATCTATCTTTGAGAACCAGCTTGCACCTTGCAATTGATCGAACAAGTCATCAATTCTGGGTAGAGGATACCTGTTCTTTACGGTCAACTTATTCAGTTCCCTGTAATCGATACACATACGCATACTTCCATCTTTCTTCTTAACGAACAGCACCGGTGCTCCCCACGGAGAGACACTCGGTCGTATAAAACCTTTGTCAAGGAGTTTTTGTAGCTGGGTCATCATTTCCTTCATCTCAGTTGGAGCTAAACGGTAGGGTGCTTTGGCAACGGGTTGTGCCCCTGGCACTAAGTCGATCTGGAACTCAATTTCCCGTTCGGGTGGTAATCCAGGCAATTCCTCAGGGAATACATCGGGGAATTTACACACCACGGGAACATCATCAATCGTCCTCGTATCCGTACGTTCCTCAATCGCGTAGGCCAAGTAGGCTACACACCCTCGCCTCATCATAACATCAGCCATGATCATTGAAATGATCTTTGGCGCATACATCGCTTTATCACCATAAACCGTCACGGAGCTCCCATCCATCGCACGTAAACATATCATCTTTCGTCGACATACAATGTTAGCCTCATATTTGGCTAACCAGTCCATACCCAAAACCACATCGAATCCTCCTAAGGTAATAAGAAACAATCGGACAGGGAACCTATGACCTTCTATCTCAACATAACAATCATCAATAGCCTCAGTCACCCTGGTCATCTTACCAATAGCCGTCTCTACATCAAATACCCGATCTATCTTCTTAACCTTCCCAGATAACCCATCACAGAAAGTAGAAGACACAAAACTCATACTAGCACCAGAATCAAACAATACAGAAGCAGGAATATTGTTGATAGAAAAGGTACCTGTGACCACGTCCGGGTCCACAATCGCATCATCCTTCGTCATCGTAAAGGCTCGTGCTTTAGCCTTCTGCTTCTCCTTTCCTTTCTCCTCTTTCTTACCCGAGCCCGAAGCATCGGCCCGTGGTTGTCTGCAATCCTTGGACAGATGTCCAAACCCGTTGCAGTTGTAGCATCTGGTGGCACTCGGACAATTGCTGGAGAAATGTCCCGTCTTTCCGCACCGAAAACATAAGTTAGTGCCCACCAAGCACTGTCCGGTGTGAATTTTACCACACTTGTTGCATCGGTTCGCATCCTCACGCTTCATCTTCTTGCCAGAAAACTTTCGTTGGTCTGTTCGACCCCTCTTAGTCCTGGAAGACTCCTTTACCTTTGCTTCTTCTTTGGCTGGTTCGGCTGACATAACATCATCCCAAACTATGCCACTAAGCTCCACAGTGGAATCATAAGTCTTGGGAGCATTCGCCTTCACATGAATCCGAACCTTGGGAGGCAAACCCTCCATGTACAACTTCACCCTGCGTTCCTCGGTAGAAACCAGATGAGGAACAAGTCTTGCCATCTCATTAAATCGTGAAGTGTACTGCCTGTGATTCAGGCTTCCCGCCTTCAGCACCAGAAACTCCCTTTCAACCTTATCCAGCTCATTCTTGGGACAAAACTGCTTAGTGACCAGTTCCTTTAGATCATCCCAAGTCATCTTCTCTACATCAGCTGCAGCCTTGGACTGCTTAATGGTGTTCCACCAGTGAAGTGCCTCCTCGACAAAAGAGTGAGCTGCAAACTTAACAGCTTGATCGACTCGGCATTCACTGATGGAGATAACAGCCTCCATTGCGGATACCCAGTGGCAGGTGGCCACAGCATCCTTCTTACCATCGAAGGTCGGTGGGTTGCATCCCTTGAAGGACTTGTAGTCACAGCCCTTCAGTTTCCCAGTCATAGAGTCGCCGCTCTTCGTCTCGATGATCACCACCTCATCTTCTTTGGTGCTCTCCTTAGTTCCTTCAAACTTGTCTTTTAGAGCATCCTTCAGTGCCTTAGCAATCATTGCCGGCATCTTTTCATCCATGATCTTGCAGACCTCATCAGAAATAGCCTTCACCACGATAGGCTCTAGAGTGAACTCGTCTTCATTCTCAGGTTGCTCGTTGTGCTCGTGGTCGTCTTCGTTGATGGGTTCTTCAGCCTCGACATGTGGTTCTTCAGCTACCTGTGGTTTCTTTCACGGTCTACCCTTTTGTCCGGCCATCTTAACTTTCTACATAATGCAACAATTGATGAGTCAGCATAGGAATCAGTTTAGCACGGAATAAGTTTTGTAAATCGTTAACGACGTTGATCAAGTGTTATTAACCATTTACCCAACTCATAGGCTCTAAACGTTTCCCATCCCATCTCTTCAATGTGCATGACACTAACTACTTTCATAACATTACATCTAACCCTTAACTCATACATAAACATTCAACTCGTGGCATCCGTCATCCGTGGTTGGCAATCCGCATCCATTAATCCCATTCTCAGTTTAAGTCTTGGCATTTGGGATGCCAAGATCTCTCAAACTATGGCTCTGATACCAACTTGTGAGGCCCCGAAACCGGGCACCTCACAGAGGTTGGTTTTCATCATAACACATAGCTCTTAAACTAAAAACTTTCATAATCATGCAGCGGAAATGTAAACATAGTTTGATAAACAGAAATCAATAAAGTGTCTGTATCAAAAACATATCGGATTTGCCAAAACCAATGGATCGTCTAACTTGATGCCCGAGCTCCATGCCTTCTCTTATCGTACCTTCAACCTGACATACATGCTAAATCAAGTCAGCTTACGCTGGTGAGTTCTAGTTTTCATAAAACAACATTAAACATACTTAACATAAACATTATTTCATACACGTAGTCCATAACCTTAGCACATAACATCCTTAACATCATCGTCATACGTTCCACTGTCACCATACGAACAGTGGGCTCATGCCGGCATAAGGCTCCCTACCCAGTTATAGTCGTGGTTGACTATCATACCCAGTTATAGTCGTGGTCGACTATCATACCCAGTTATAGTCGTGGTTGACTATCATACCCAGTTATAGTCGTGGTTGACTATCATACCCAGTTATAGTCGTGGTTGACTGTCATACCCAGTTATAGTCGTGGTTGACTATCATACCCAGTTATAGTCGTGGTTGACTGTCATACCCAGTTATAGTCGTGGTTGACTATCATACCTACCCAGCACAATTACTGGTACATTCCTCATACATATCCTATAACACTTATAGGAACATCGTTCATTCGTCATGCATGATATACTAGCATCATAACTTGTTTTATCATAATCATCATAACATTTTCTGCTAGCATCATAACATCATTCATCGTAGTCATCGTGGCATATTAGGCATGTCATACTAGCATCATTGCATCATACCATCATAACATACTAGCATCATGCACAAGTCATCATATCATACTAGCATCGTTATTTTATCATAACATCATGGCATCATGCTTACATATCATACTTTCATCCTAGCAACCTAGGACCTTGTCATACTCCTATAACGGTTCTCATAGTTATCATCATGAAGCATGTTATCATAAAGCCATCATCATATCAAATGCTAGCATCATTTTCATGTCATGTTATTCATTATCATAATTCATTTCTCATGCATTCGTCATACTTAACATACTTTCATGCATAGATCATACTAACACATACGCATGCATACATAGTCAGGGCATACCATCATTCATTCATCATCATAAGCACATAACATCATAACATAACCATAAGCATGTATGTCAGCCCAAAACAGTTAACATGAAATAGGGCGTCTAGAACTCACCTGATAGTAGACTCCTGTTAACCTTAGCCGAACTCCTTAGCTAGGGCCTTAAGGACCTATATCAGTTACATCATATCATCACATACCATCACATCACATACTTAGACTTAGAAATTATTCTAAGTCCTCATAGCCTACTAGTCCCCCTTATTGAATCCAAGTTTTCGAAATTTAGCTAAGTGTTCGAAACCCTTGAAATTCATTAAGTTCCTACATACACGAATTGCCATGTACTCGAAACATCTCTAGTTCACGAAATGCCATGTACTCGAAATTCCATGTACACGAAATGCCATGTACACGAAATTCCATGTACACGAAATAACCATTGTATTCGAAATAGCCCCTGTACTCGAAATAACATTGTACTCGAAATACATGCATGATTTCGAGTACCCTCTGTACATGATTTCGTGTACTCATCATTTCGTCCTTAAACATCTCAGAAATTCATCTAAGACCTTGGGGAGCTAGTTCTAGGTTCCTTTGGTTGTTACCAACGTATTGGAACCTCAAAGTTATGAGCTTTATGCATAAAGGTGTGAGCTTTATGCAAAAGTTCACCCTTTGTTTAACCATTCTAACTTTTGCATAAAAATCCAGCTTTCTATACATGAATCACTTACTTGAAGGTAGCTGATCCTCCTGGTAAAATCCCGTGCGTTTCCTACTTCGTTTGGTCGATCAAAGTTTGATTCTTGAAATTCTTGGACTTAAACTTCGTGTACTCGAGAGGGACTGTGCTTCCAACCAAAGGTTGTCACATTTCCCAAGGCACGACTATTTATAGACAAGGTGCCCGTACTCGAACACCTGAGTACACGAAATAGGGAGTACTCGAAATACGGTGTACTCGAAATCTCCATATTTCGAGTACACGATTTCTAAGCCCCATCTTGGTTATTTTCGTCTATTTTCCCACAAGTTACTTATCCGTTACACGTACGTAGAATACAAATAACTTGTATCTTAGAAAAATTTGGGATGTTACAGATTGTCATATGTGTGGACCTTTTCAAGATGAATGAGCACATGTTCCAAACAGTCATGGATAAAGTGAATCCAGATGTAAATATGTTTAGTTTAAGAGTTTTATACCGGATTCTTGACGATCTGAAGGGTTGCGTCATTATCACAATAAATAGGAGAGTCAAGAAATTTAAACCATAGTCTAGAAGCTGATGTTGCATCCAAATGACCTAGGAACAACAACTTTATGCAGCACTATACTCAGCTTCGGCAGTAGATATGGATACGGTGGTTTGTTTCTTGCATTTCCATGAGACAAACCGATCACCTACATGTTGACATCCACCTATGGTCTACTTCATGTCTAGATTACATCCACCAAAATCAATATCAGAATAAGCATACAGTTTAAATTCTAAATTTTTAGGATACGACAAACCGAGTCTAGATTTGCCAGCAAGGTAGCAAAAAATTCTCATGACAGCAATCAGGTGAGATGCCTTCAGAGTTATTTGATAACTGGCACACTGACACACAGAAAACATAATGTCAGGTCGGCTAGCTATGAGGTATATAAGTGAACCAATCATCGATCTATAGAGATGTTGATCAACATCCTCTCCATCTAGATCTGAAGTTAAAACAGGTCAAGCAACCATGGTAGTGGAAGCACGCTTAGAATCCAACATGTTGAACTTTGTGAGTATGTCGGTCACATACTTACCCTTATAAATCAGCACCCCCTGTTGATCTTGCTTTACCTGAAGACCCAAAAAGAAGGTCATTTCCCCAATTGTGCTCATCTCTAACTTTTTCTTCATCACACCCTCAAATTCCTCACACAACACCGAGTTTATGGAACCGAAAATGATATTGCTAACATAGATATGGATGAGAATTAAATCATCCTTATCCTTGCGAACGAACAGTGTCTGATCAATGGCTCCACGTGTATATCCATTTGCCAGAAGGTGATCGGTGAGTGTAGCATACCACACTCTAGGGGCTTGATGAAGACCATAAAGGGATTTGTCTAACTTGTTGACATGGTCAAGATGCTGTGAATCCTCAAAGCCAAGAGAATGACATACATAAATTTCTTCCTTAGCCTTTCCATACAAGAATGTTGTCTTCTCATCCATCTGATAGACAGTAAAATTCATGTATGAAGCATAGGCTAAGAATTTGCGGATGACCTCAATTCTTGCAACGGGAGCAAAGACATCTTCATAATTGATTCTCTCCTGCTGGTAGAAGCTCTGAACTACCAGAGTTGCTTTATTTATGATGATGACACCCGAATCATGCCGTTTGTTTCAAAATACCCATCTGGAACCGATAGGTAGTTTTCCTTCAGGCAAGGGAACCAATTTCCACACTTTGAGCTTCCGAAACTGCATCAACTCCTCTTGCATCGCCTATATCCATCTTGATTCCTCGAGAGGCATCTTAATATTCTTTGGTTCTACCTGCGAAATCAAACAAGAATATAAACACTAGTTAATTAGGCGTGATTGGCTACGCGTAAGAGTTCCCCGGATGAAGCAATCTGAGTGTAACATTTGCATAGTAGACGTATGTACGGACGATTCTTGTAAACACTTCTTTGTATTTATATGTTAATTTGTTAATAATAGTGTGAAATTAGATGAGAACAAGTAAACATTGAACCAAACGTAACATTTAAGACATAGGATTATATCGATAAAGTGGAATGAGATGTCTGACAACATAATCAATAAGTCATGTAAAACAAAATAAATCAACGATTGAAGCATAAACAATAGTGAGGAAGTCAAATACAAAACAATAATGGGTAACGTTCGAGAATATTAAACTGACAGCGTATCCATGGGAATGATGATTCGCATGAATATATCTGTGAGTTTAACATTTTGAACGATAACTTATATAAAACCAAAACATAATGTAAAACTGCCGTCGTGTTCGTATGGGTGACGATTCGTACGATTATGCGCTAAAGTTATACGTTCTTACGAACTATTTAAAATAAACATTTTCGAAACTAAAATAATAATAATAATAGTTCACGTAAAATATTTATTTGGAATTAACACTTAAAAATGGTAAAATAAAACTATTCTTTTAAATATAAAAAACTATGATACATATGTAAAATAAAGTGCAAACGCGTAACCGAACGAACCCGAAAACGCGTACAATTATTCGGGCTATAAAAGCCATAAAACCCTCATTAAAATCCCCCACCAACCAGCTCAAATCTCTCTATCTACACTCTCTCTCTAGAAACCCACCACCTATCTCCTTTAATTCTTAACCAAACTTTGAGATCTTGGTGTCAAAAGAAAGCTCTCATCATCCACTTTAAGGAAGCACAAAGGATCCGTGCTCAAAACGTCTCAAACGAAGCAAGTTTGAGCTCAAACTTTCAGGTTTGAAGGTTGTATACAACCGGGAAACCTTTGAACATAAAACCGGCTTTTGAATCTTCTAAACACAAGAACTGGCCACGAAATGACCTTAGGAAACCTTGGATGATCTTGGATTAGGTGTATGGGAGCTGACCAAGATGTTGGAGTTCGAAACCCTTTAGTATCGATGGAAGAACACTGTCGAGATTAGTATAGATGGGGCAGGAGTTGGACAACCAACTTCCATTGACAATAACAAGTTCGATGGGTTCAGTTTCATCGAAGGAATTTCGATATGGAGTAGTTAGACATTATCCAAGCTCTGATACCACTTGTAGGTCCCTAGATGGTTCAAGACTCCAAATTTATACACGAAATGAGCATCAGAAGCCTTCTATTCTGTGCGGAATCCAAAATAGTAGACGTAGAAGTGAATTTCTATTGATAAAAACCTGAAGTTTTACAAGGTGAATTCAATACATCTAGAAGCTCTACCTCGGGATTCTCACCTAGACCAGTACATTGTACGTCTATTTATACTAGTCTAGGAGTACATGAAATCTAACTACATGAAAAGCATAAGTACATGAAATACATAATTACTCAATAGTCAAAGTACATGAAAATTGCAAAACTTGATCTTCAGCCCGATCCGATGTTGATTTTGTCGGTCTTTATCTTCTAGATGGGCTCTACAACAACGCATATTTACATTGTGGTACACGAAATCATGACGGGGAGTAATATATATATATATATATATATATATATATATATATATATATATAAGGTAGGGATAGTTTGAGAACCATAGTTTAATGAGAAAACTTTGAAAACTATGATTTGAGCCTTTGATTGTAAAGATGAGTGGCTGTGATTAAAGGTATCATTTTCTTTGAAATTAAATGAGATGGATTTGAGGCCAAAAAGGTAACAGAGGGTATTATTGATAGCACTCAAATGTACTTATTTTTGAAAAAAAAGGCGTCTTTTATTTAACTTCCATCATCTTCTTTCCCCAACCCCTTGAACCCTTTCCCTCGTTCCCACAAAATTGAAGACATTTTTCCACTCAAATCAACAATCCAAAAAGGAATTCGAAGCTTTCCCTCTATAATATCGGCGAAATCACTGTTGACGCTTCCGGTTAAGGTCGTCGTTGAAAGTGAAGGTAGTTTTTGTTCAATTCTAACATTAGTTCCTAAAAGGGCTTTCGTCTTTGTTGATAGTTGTTACTATTGTTTGAAAAATGTTTGTTTTACTTTCAGAGTTTTACATTAGTTCCTTGAAGGGCTTATGTGGTTCTGTAATGTCATCGAGAAGGAAAAGTAGGAGAATCACAAACAAGACTTTAGGAAAAATTTACAAACACCGCAGATGATCTAAAAAACTTGTATACGGATGAAAAAATGAGTAAGAAAGATTTGAAAAATAAAATAGGAGTAAAGGTACGAATGTTATAAATCTTGTAATCTCTCTTTATTTTTGTTGTTTGTCTATGCGTATAGTTTAAGTTAATGACACCAGGTGTTGATGAAACCACTCCCTCCGAACCTGCAAAAAAACAAAGGAAAGCCCAAGAAAGGTAATGTGTATTCCGATTTTGAAAACACACTTTTTTTGTGGGTGAAAGATTCGGATATTCAATGGCCATATAGTGATGTTGAGGGGGCCTATCAGGGAGAGTGAACAAGAAAAAACTACTCTTAGGATGAAAAAAAGCAGCATTCAATTAATCATAAAGGTGCTAAGAAAATGAATAGAACATTAGGTATTGTTACACTAATTTTATGTTTAGTCTAGAAACATTTTGTTTCGACAGGGGGAAGTTGTCACACCCTCAATTTTCAAATAACGGAATCATATCGTTTAGGGCGTGACAAACCAGGATCTCAGTCATTAGACATAGCGAAAGAACTCTGTATGCTTTTAAACATAATTCAGTCTTAATTTATAAAATCAAAGTTTAACGTTTGCGGAAGCGTTGAAAACCAATAACAAAACATAACAGTTGCAAAATCATAAGTACAATGTTCTATGTTTTAAATCAACAAGTAAACATAAACTGAATGCATGAGACTGAACATCCTATTCCCTGCTCGTCCTTGCTTGTACTCTAGTGTCCTGAGAAAACATGCAAATAAAGTCAACACAAAGGTTGGTGCGCACACAGGTTTGAATAATCACAAATGTTTGAACAACTGTTTGAAATGTAATGTTTGCAGATAACATAATCACACATTGCATAGTCATGATAGCTAGTCACTGTACTATTTACAAAAGGGGTCCACAAGACCGAAGCTGACTGTTTGTCATTTGGTTGCCTTTCCACTATTGTCCAACACAAACAATAGTAATGTTTGAATTGAATAGTTAAACACCTGCATAGACCTACAATCTACCAGGTGAGGTTTGCCAAACCCAATAGATCTATCTTCAACTACCACGCTTTACACCACGGCAAACTAATCGGTTCAAAATGTAAGGACTTTTAGCGTTATGTTCGCACTTATAGTAAACAGCTAACTCATGCAAGTGATATATATCTAAAAGTGTTTCGTTGCACATGTTTTTTCCTCCAAAACAGTAAAAGTAAAAAGGGGTTGTGTATGCACCTCAGAATGCGAATCGAATGATCAATTGTTCGCGAAATCACGTAGACAAATTTCTACGACGAATCTGTGTAATAATAATAACGTTGTGTTATTCGGAATGTCAATTCATGTTTATGGTCTCATACGTGTCAACACGCGTATATTAGGTTGTTTGCAACGTTCATACGAAAGTACCTATAGTTTCGAATTTGTTTGTTTTAATCGTTTAAGTATATACAATGTCATTTAAACACGTGTAATTATACGCGATCGTGTTTTTTATCAAAAATATAAATTTTATTGTTTTACATTGTTCGTAATTACATTTCGGTTCCAATGCATTTTGAACGGGTTAAAACGGATTTAAAACAAGCGAGTTATGATTAAAATACCAAAAATCGGTTTTAATTTCAAAAACCGGCAGAGGTGTGGATCGAACCCAAGACCTCCCGGACCAAACACACACACCCGGCCAACTTCTCTGCTTTTGCATTTGCAGATGAATTTTTTCAATTTTTTTTAAACCCAAACAAGTCGGGTTTCCGTTGTTAACCCCAACCGAACCCAACAGGTTCTAATTGACCTTTGATTCGAACCCACTTGTTCTTCGAACCATAGGGGTTTTGTTCCCAGACTCATGTGCATCTGTGGTAGGTTTTAATTCAACCATTGATTCATCTTTTTTCTAAAACAATCCCGAACAAAGTTAACATCAATCGACCCAACCTACGACCCAATTGAACCCAAAATCGAATCTGTTATTCCTCAATTTCATAGGGTTTTTTTGTAAAACAATGATTTCGAAACTATCTGTGCTCTTTAATTTGATTTTCTTGTTCGATTTCCTCAAAAACCCATAACGTTTTCATCACATGAACCCTAGAAATCAAATTCATAAAATTCATGTTTGTTTGATACAATTAGCATAGGGTTATTGTTTAAGGGATGTTTTCGAAACTCTCTGTGTATAATAATTTGATTATCAAATCCATTTGAATCGAAACCCCCAAATGGTTTTTCATCAAGAACCCTAGAATTCAACTTCATTCAATTTGATATTAAAACCTGAATTTAACATATGGCTTTTGATTAGTAGGTTCATGCGAAGCTGTGGGTAGGTTTAATTTGATTCTTGAAGTCATTTGAATCAACAACCCCAAAACGTTTTCTAGTATGAACCCTAGAAATCAAACTCATACAATTAGATACTAGAACCCCGAATTATCATGGGGTTTTTGTTAGTCAGCCATTTTAGAATGTGTAGGTATAAATTTTTACCTGATTGTATGTCAATTTGATGTATTTCGACTATAAGCTTGATGTTCAGCCACTTCCCCATCCAATTCTTCAATCCAAAGCTTCTGAGATCGAATTGGTGTATGCTAAAATTTCTAAGAGTGCCGACTAGAATGTTTGGATGTTCAATTGTGTGATATTCGATCGGATTGTATGGTTTGATAGTCACTTACGACGGTTTCAATATTTTGGTTAATTATCTCGTTTAATTTGATCATTATGGTGTCAATAACCACTGATAACCATTGCTAATCATCAATATGTGTTTCGTGACTGATTAATTTGCTTAATTATGGTGTTTTAATATTAATTTCAATTTTTCCATTGTTTTACACTCGAATCTTGACTTTAAAAGTCAAAATTGAACATTTTGTGTAACTTTAACATAAATTTTCATGATTTAGATGTTTGTAAATTTGTTTAGTTCAATTCTAATCCTTATAGTTTGATATTGTTCGATTTCGTAACGTTTTTGTTAATTTCTGATTAACAGTGTTAATCCGAAATGCCGGATTGTCACAGAAGTGACACGTGTGTATTGTATGCCTGCTTAATAACATACTTAAATGAAATTTTAGAAAGAATCTGTACAAAATCCAAAAAAGGTAATTATGCTTGAGAAAAATTTATAGATACATTCACTGATTTAGATGTATGTTTGTTGTCTTGCGTCGCTAAAAAAAGGATTTTACTTTGCTTCTAAGAATGTAGGTAAGTTCCGGTTGACTGATAGTGAATCCGAAGACGTAGGACCTCAGCTGAGGCTAGAAAAAAAAAGTGAGACGATCTTTAATATTAGATGGAAGTCGCATGAAGAATAAAGGTGGTAAAAACACGAAGGTCTCTGCTGGTAAAATCCCAAAAAAACTAACTGTTAATATGATAATACATTAGTGTTACATGATTTTTACGTACAGCACTCTGATGTATAAAATGTTAATTACAACTTATTTATTTACATATAAATACAAATTATGTGTCTTTGATGTATAGGAAAATATCAAGATCCTCGACAAAAAGAAACCGGCGATTTAAAAATGAAAAGGAAGAGAGGTGATACCCATGCCTAATTTAGAAAAGATAAAAAAAGTTATATGCTTACATGGCCTATTTTTCTTTTGCAACGAACAACCCATGAAGATGCTGTTGATGATAAATACGGAAAATGTAAAAAGAAAAGCAAAAAAGGCATATAAAATGGGGAACAATTGTTCGTTATACATGCATTTTTATTGTGCCTTATAAAAATGCATTTTTTTCCTTTATGATAGTTCAATGGAATGGGGAAAGCATTGAAGTAGCTATGGTAGGTAAAAGATCAAGTAAATGTAAGTATTTTAAGCATTTCATTATATTACTTTTGTTTTTAAAGTAGTCTTATAGTGGTGTTACAACAATGTTACGTGTTATTTGGTATTCCAGGTAAAGAGAAAATTTGTGACATTAACTCTAGAGAAGAAGGGTATAGGTTGGGACTGTCGAAAGAGGGTAAAAAACAAATATAAAAATTTGTTGTCCAACATAGCAGTGGTAGCAAAAAATGGATGGTTTTGAATACAAGGTCGTCTCCTGCTCAACGATTTCGATGCATGAAGTTGTTTAGAGATAATCAAAGAGAAAGTGTCAGAAAAATGGGTTTGGCGAAGTTGCAAAAGTTTAATTTGGATGATATTCCATCTAGGTTGGCATAATTTGTTGTGGACAGGTTGAAACCAAAACGAATGGAAATTATTTGTAGGGGTGTTCGCTTAAAAACTACACCAAAACTAATTCATAAGATTTGGGGGATCCCAAATGGTGGAATTCAAGAAAAGTCCATTGTTCCATTAGACATGTATGATGCAACTATTTCTAAGTGGAGCGAACAATATGAGAGTAGGTTGTTAGAAACTAGAAAGCTTGTCAAAAGAATTGAAAGCACAGAAGATGAAGACACTTTTGAGTTCGAGATGAACTTCATTATGTTGTTTATGACAGTATTGGTAGAGTGTCATAAACACGATAGGGCAAGAGAAAATATTTATAGGTATGTTACATCAGAGACATAGTCAAATTAACTAATGTCATTATATTTTTGAATCCATCAAATCATGCAAATTGCGTGGTCAAGAGATGACAACAGTTCACCTTTCAATGGGCCCATGGAAATGCTAACAGTATTGACAGGCCCCAAACCTGGGTAGCCTTCAGAGTTGGTCAATATCATAATCTCATAATTCTTAAACCAAAAATCTTCATAACATGCAACATAAAATAAAAATAGTTATCATAAACAAAATACATTTGACTGTCTATATCAAAATCCTCTGAGATTGCCAAAACACTCGATCTTCTAACCACGTGCCACGAGCTCCTTTACGTCCTCTTACATGTTCTTCATCCTGACATACATGCTAAAAAGTTTAGCTTACGCTGGTGATTTCTAGTTTAATTAAAACATCGTAAGTATTTAATGTGTGAAAACCTCATTAAAACAAAACATCATCACCTTCACATCATGCATATACATAACACATAGTCATCATACAACCATTGTCACTGAGCATAAACAATGGGCTTATGCCAGCACAAGGCTACAAGTTCATTGACCTGATTCGCCGAAGCAATCCATAAATCCATATCCATACTTACCTTGTACGAGTACTGAAGCATTGTTCATACTTACCCCATAAAATGTATGAGAGCATTATTCATACTTACCCCAGCATCACTCATACTTACCCCCGTAATGAGTACGGGAGCTTCATTCATACTTACCCCATAATGAGTACGGGAGCGCCGTTCATACTTACCCCATAGAAAATATAGGAGCACCGTTCATACTTACCCCATAACGAGTACGAGAGCATCGTTCATATCATCATAGCATCATAACATCATAACATCCTCTTAGATTCATAACATATCCTAGCATCATAACATCATATAGAATCATCGTAACATCGTATAGCATGTATGTCTGCTCAAAACATGTCCACAATTAATTATTTAAATAGAGCATCTAGAACTCACCTGAAAATGATGTGGCTTCTTAGATCCTAGACTGAATTGTCTATATAAGGATTTAAGAACCTACATCATTACATCATCTTATTAGATTTCAATCTTAGACTTTAGATTTATGCTATGTCCTCGTGCCATTTCTAGGTTCACGTTTCTAGCCTTATTATTTGAACATACTCAATTTCTCAGCTATAACAAGTTCTCGAAATGTCACATCCCGGGCCGGTGGGCTGGATAGGTAACCCGTTGGGTGGAATAGTCCCGAGGCGTGATTGAATCGGAGTGATCAGATTGTTACATTGCACATGATAATATGAGAATACTAAAACACATTGAGAAAATTACATTAAATTACAACTGTTTTATAATTTAATTCTATTACAACATGACTTGGGCATCTGGGATGTGATCCCTGATGTGTCACAAAATATCTTGCAAAAGTGCAAGCCTTGGATCTTGTAGCCTCTGAGGCCTTATAAGATTCCATGGAAGAGTTGTAGGTTCCTCTAATGGATCCTATCTTTCACTCTCTAAAAGGCATCCTGCTTTCACATGTTCTTCTCCTGAGAACATGTAAAATCTGTCAACACTAGGTTGGTGAGTTCACGCAACTTTTAAAATATTAGGTGTTGTAAAAGGTTTAAAGAAAACTCTTTCCATTTACAACAGTTTTGAAAATGGTGTGTAAATGGTGTTGAAAACACGAATGAATTACACAAGTGATTAAATCTGAACCTCATTACTGACACCATCACAAATCATCAAAGGTAGTTAATGTATAGGGCATGCATAGAGCCAAAGCTCAGCCGCCAGCCCACCACCCCTTTGGTGATCCACGAAGATGTCCTTAATGGAAATCAGACCTCATCACTTCTGTACCTCTATTCGACACTACACGTTAGATGTTTTGGAAAAAGAAATGTCTTGAAAAAGAAGTTTATGCTTTGTCTCCTGATATAGGAAACTTGTTTTTTTTTTGTTTATTTAAAAATCACAAAGTTTACACTCCTTTCTTATAGTTTAACATTGTTTGTTTTGTACTCATTTGAAAATCATTCAAGACCCAACTTTGAAAACTTGGTTGTATTGAAAACCCGGAATAGTTGTTGGGTTACTCTATTAGTGTGGTTTGTCTGTAATATCACTCATGTGTTCATTTACCAAACCTAACTGATATGCCCTTGTTGTTCAGTTCCCATGGAACTGATTCGGGTAATTGTCTCTTGTATGTATGCGTGTAACGTACAAGCCTCGGTGTTGGAGGTTGGTTGGGCCATGGTACCATCTACGTTACCGTCAGTTCACCTGCGTCAACTAATGGTAAATGACTCTAAAAGGGACTTACTTGAGAATTCCTCAGCGAATTCTTTATGTGTATGTTGTGTGAACACATGTTCTAGTGAATTACCCTAGACAGATACCATACAAATTTGTTTTTTGTTGATTTGGATGTGAAACATCAGCTCTCGAGCTTTGTCCGTTTACCTCTTGGTTGGGTACAAAGCCTCGAATTGTCATGATTAACGGACACTTCTGTACAGCTGTGTTCCGAATCCTCAAAATCATTGTTTGTGTTTGAAAACGTTGTTGGTGATGAAACGAACGCTTAGTAAAATAATTGAAAATGTACTTATTCGAATAATTTTCATTGTTTGAGGGTTGATTTCTCTTTTTAAGTTTATTTGAAAACAACTTTCATTCGATTAACATTCGAGTAAAAGGTCTCTATGTTCTCAGCCCCAAATGATTTTGGAAGGCAATAAGTTAAAGAAAAAGGGGTCTATGAACTCACCAGTGGTTATAGGTCGTCAAGGCACTCACTCGGTGTATTCTCTAGGCCTAAGTCATGGGTTATTATTTATTTGTTAGTAAGTTAAGTGTTGGGTGAATGTGTGTTCTGTGTCTCGTTAGTTAGCCATTTTTGGTCTCCTCTTGGTGCGAATGGCCTATTCGTGGGAATGGCCTTCATTCACACGAATGGTATGATGCGAATGCATACTCTCTTTCTGGTGATCCATTCATGCGAATGTGTCCATTTCGTTCGTGTGGTTGCTCATTTGTCAAGAGATTCATTATGATGAGTTTCCCAAGCGTATGGGGTATCCCATTAGTACGAATGAGCCATTCGTATGTCTCATTCACCTGCAGAATCACCAAGAATGTCATTTTTGAAATCGGTGGTTGTTTATGGTATTTTTACGGCCAAAAACGATGGCAAAATGTTTTGGAGTGTTTTGGTGCAAAGGATCAGTGCTAATACTCACTGGGGAATTCGTATTTGACCGGAATGGGTTGAAGATGGTTGAAATCTTGAAATAGAGGTGTTGAGGTTAAAATACACACGCTTTGGACATGGAAATGGACCGATTTCGTGTGGAAATGGCCGAAAATTCGAGAGAGCGAAGGGTTTTGGTTGAGAGAGTTTGGTGAAAAATGGGTTTGAAAAAAGTAAGTGTTGCTTTTATACATGTGTTGTCGTACGAATGAGTGTGTGTGTGTGTGTGTTAAAATTTTGATTGTTTATTAACTTATTTTGGTGAAAATCTTATTAAGATTGTTATTATCTTATGTCAGCATAGTAAGACTCACGTTTGCATTTGTATGAATCGTCACTCATACAAAAGTTGTGTTTGCCTATACTGCTAACGTTGTTTTGCATTGTAAATATATCATTTAGTGTATCAAGTCTAACAACATATCCATATTGATCGTCACCCATGCAGATATCTCATTGGATCAATACTCCAAATGTTATCCATTCAGGTTTTGTTCATTGTTTTCCCTCACAAGGTGTTAATATTTTCTTCTGATTCATGTTTGTGTGATTCAATGGATTTTCCTAACTGTCTTAGGAATAATCCGTGTATTTTGATTTATTGTTTATTATCGTTGTCGTCACTCTCGTACTACATTCTTCTCCGCTTTGTCATTTACACCCTTGGATTTCAGACTAATTGTTGCTCGTATACCGATTGTCACACGAAATATCACAAGTATTCGAAAGTCCTAGAGTTTGCGAACCTGGTAAAGTTCTCGAAGATCTCAAAGTATTCAAAAACCCTGGAGTTCACAAACCCAAGTTCACGAAGTTGAGTTCACGAAATAAAGTTCACGAAATTGAGTTCGAATACTTCCATTTCGTGAACTGCTAAAAACTCTTATTATTACGTAAAACACCTTAGAAAACTTACTCGAAACTCATGTGACTGGTGCTGGGTGTGGGACAGCTTCACCAACGTCTAGAAGCTGTAAAGGAACAATTTTTATGCAAAGGTTAAGCATTTTTACTAAAAATCTCACCTTTCTCGAACTAAATGCTTACCTGTTGTTTACTGATCGTTCCAGTAGCTTTTTGTGCATTTCTGCCTCCTTTTGATCGAGTTGAAGCTGTTTTCAAAGTTCCAGAGCTTGCCCACTTCAAGTACTTCGGGAGAGAATGACGCCAGCTAAAAGCGGTCACTCTTCCCAAGGCACTACTATATATAGGCCAAGTTCACGAAATAAAGTTCTTGAAATGGAGTTATGAAGTTTAAGTTTGAGAACTTCAATTTGTGAACTTTTAGTTCATGTCGGGTACTCAAGTTAGAGTACTTCGGTTCGTGAACTTTGAGTTCTCACCTAGTACTTCCATTTTCGTTAACTTTGTCCTTGATCTTAATAATTTTTGTTTCGGTTACTTTCATTTTCCTTTTATACGCCTTCCTTTCCTTTCTCATTTTTCCTCCTACAAGTTAATTAGCTGGTACCCACTCGTGAGTGAAATAACTTGTATTAAAGTTTTGTGATTTTATAGGAATGGTATTTCATGCTAAAGTAATTTGTTTATGTTAAAAGGATATAAGTAACAATTTCTTGTAGTTGATGTATGTAGAAGGATTCGAGTGTAAAGGAATCTCCATGGATAAAGCGGTTTAACCTATAGAGTTATGGAAAAAAAACTGGTTGAAGATAAGAGAAGAATGGGAAATAAAACATGGAGGCTTGGGCAGAAGGAGAGTGAAAACAGACTTGTTGAAGGATGGTTTATCGAATGATATGCGTGAATCAATTCATCATGAGGGGATACTGTAAAGATCTGTTTTAAAGGTAATTGATGTGTATTCCAAACTAAAAAAATTCTATTAGTTTATTTTCTGTGTAGTAGGTTGACCTAAATGATGTAAAAAAACTGCTACTGGAATGGGAGAAGACGAAAAACATAATTGAGAGGTAGTTGGGTGAATTAATTTGAAGTAGTCAAGATAATGAGGACATACAAACTGTAATGGCATGCTATGAAAGTCTGCTTGAAATAAAAATCATGTTTGGCTGCAGACACATAATGAATTGGATGATGGTTACGACAAGGTGGATGCAATTTTACGAGACTTTACGTGCAGTTGGGAAAACAGTCGGATGGAGGTAAGGATGTGGCCACTTTGTGTGAAGGTATTCTTCCATTTAAACTGTTGTTTACTTGTAAAATAGCAAAGAATAAATTACTTGTTATGTTTTGGTTATATTTGACATCTTTTTCGTATTCTTATTGATGCATATGTGAGCTTGGGGATGAGGAAAATGCGGGAAAAAATGATTACATTGTTAAAGAAGGTATGGTTCACCTGAATATCAATGAAGCACTAATTCTTTCGTTTACTCTGTTGTTACATGTGAATTAGAAAGATTAACACATTTGTTCCGGTTTTGTATCATTACACATTCTTTTTGGTATTTTTGTAGGTACAAATGTGAACATAGGGAGGAGGAAAACGTTGAAATAAATGATTTCTTTGTTAAAGAAGGCGTAGTTCTGAATATCAAGGATGGAGCACAAACATGTATACTAGAACAACGTACATAACTTAAAACTATTATAATTATAACAAAAATACTTGATTTAGCCACTCACGTATTGGTTTTTTTCAAATAGGTGGTGGAATAGATTTTGGGAAAAAGATTGTTGGTCAAGGTATAATGTCTTGTATATTAAATTTTATGCATATGACTGGTAAAAAAAATGCTACACAAAAACGATACTGTTAGATGGTAACAATGAGGATATTTTGTTCGATGGTCCAAGTTAGAGCCTTGGCATTTCGCAAAATGATGTGAACCAATCCGTAAAAGTATTGTTGGAAAAAGGTAAGTTGATTGTATTTGTATAACAAAAAATGGTGTATTGCTTGTACTTTCAAACTTACATTAGCTAGTTGATTTCAAACAGGCCCTAGAGCAGATGTGTGACACCCCGTAAAATTCAGGACAACATCGATTTTCGAACTTATAATTATTTAATGTTTATTCTTACTTGACACTTTATTTAGAGTAAATTAGTGTGACACGTGGCACATGAGTCCAAGCACAAACAGTTATATTATGGCAATTCAAAGAATTACAGGGATTACACACACGGGTTTTGAATCACGAACGTTGGTGAACAAACAAAGAAAGAATTCGAACATACAACAACCTATACATGAATACGTGACGTAACAACTTAAACGTCTAAGCAAAAACGATAATGGTAGCGGTACGCGAAGCAGCTCGGCGAAAATGGTCGCGGTACGCGACGCATGGGCGGGAAAGTTGAATTTCAGCAGCAAGAGGTCGCGATACGCGACGAAAGATCTAGCTATGTTGACGGTACGTGGCGTGTTCCGGAAGTGTGACTCGAATATTTTATTCTTGACGGTACGCCAAGAGTTCTAGGGAACCTTCTTGGGGGTACGCAAGGCCCCCATAACACAAAAACATTATAAAAGCCAACCCCTTTCTTCTTTGTTTATTCTTTAGTCATAAACCCATCTCTGGAACTTCAATCTAAGGCCAAACATTGAAGATTGAAGCTTGAAGCTTGAAGCTTGAAGAAAGACTTGGAGGAATACACAGCCACCATCACCTTGTAGTTGCCGGATAACCACGCCACCAGCCACATCTGGAGCCATCCAGATCCTGTTTCAGCCCCATTTCAGCCATCTAAACCTTGTGAGGTAGTTTTGAATGATCCCCTTCACTTAAAACACACATGCAAGCACTAAAAACACACATGCAACCCCAATGGAGGCACATGCACAAATTTATGAGCACATGTTCTTGCATTTGGGCCTTAAATGATTGATTTGTTATGATAGATTGCCATGAAATTGAGTTTTGATGTTATTTCATGAAGCTAGGTGATTATTTCCATAAATAGTAACTTTTATGATGTGCAAAGTGGATTCATGAGGTTATGGACATAATATGAATTTAAATGATGATTCCAGCATAAATGTGTTGTTAATGATATGCTAGGTAGGATGAATTTGATAAAAAGAATGGCTTGTTCATAAGTTTCTAAATAAGGAAACTTTTGTCGCAATGTGTTACCATGCATGTAGTGTATTGGTCATGTTTTGTTATGTTGATGATGTTAGAGGTCCTAGGAACATGGTTGAGTAATTTGATTTTGGTGAAATGATTTTTAGGACAAACTTGCCATATATGGAAACTTTAATCGGGGATTTCTGTAAATAAAGGTATAGGAACTTGTTAGATGATAAAATGAGCTGGTAAATGATACAATATGATGATATGAAGGTGTTTGCATGGCTAATTTATTGAAAAACATGATAAATATAGAAACTTTCAATATTTAGTAACTTTAGTTACCTAAAAATGGATGTGAGCGTATTTGATGATACATGATTACGTGCTATGTGGTAACATGAACGTGTAGGGAAACTGGCATGCATAAAATAACAAAAGATGATTTCTAATGCGAACCTGCCAAATATAGAAACTTACTATAAATAGCAACTTACTTGACAAACGTGCACGACATGTATAACATGTCATATTTAGTAACATGATTAGTAGGGACACATATATTATGAATACTTGCTGGAATTGGAGATTTTACGAGTGATGATATGCTTACGTGCACTAACTACTAATTGAGGAAACATGAAAAACACTAAGCAAACATTAACAAACTGTAAAAATATCACCAACAGGTCATTTAGTCAACACAGTCAAACACAGCCAACACAACAACTTGGAGTTGTTTGGACACGAACACGATCTAGGTAGACCAACACCGACAAGAACGCAAACACGAACATGAACTCATATTACCTATGTGTTATAGGTGACAGTTCGGAATAGACAACTCATAACACTCAAAAATGCAACTCAGGTGAGTTTACGGCCCATTTTCCTTATCTTAAACAGTTTATACTAAACTGGGGGAGAAATACATGTAAACGTTTTGACAAACCTTTTTGAACAAACATTTTGGACTACGCCATTGACAAACATTTCACACATCTAGTGCAAACGATTTGAGCAAACATAATGGACAAACACTATGGACATACACTAGGGTAACTCCAACTGGGGGAGGTTACACACACACATACTTTGACGAACATATTTTGATGTGTTACTGGTTATGTTGTGCAAACATTTGAGGGTGGCAATATCGTATGAATTAGTGTAGAGTCTAAGTGTAAAGCTATGGCTATAGTCTAAGTTTATTACATGCAAACCTAGTATTTTCACTAATCCCCTTGAACATATTTTGATGTATTACTGGTGTCCATATTCATAGATGCCACCTATACTTTCCTTAATTACAATCAATACTCATTGACATTCACATAGATGATGTAACTATCTACTGATGCTTGTTGTAAAGATTTTAACTACAAGTACGACCTGACCTGTGATGCACAACCTGATATAGCATCAAGCACAGGTACTATGAATCCTAGTTCATCGAACCATCAGGGTTGAAGAAGAAAATAATTGAACAAACTAAACATCCAGGACAACCCCTGCATCAGGTAACCTGAATCTCCTTTATTCCTTAACTGTAGATTCCTAACACAGGCTCGCTAAAGCTAAATGTACCATGTTGACTAGAATGTCACCGAACTCTACAGATTGACACTCGATCTCTCCTGAGATTACCCGAACGCTTGAATCTACCGGAGATTGGTAAATGAAGTTGACAACACCAACGTAGACATTCAATAAAACTCCGACTGCAAAATCTCCTGTGAGAGTCAGCAAAGGTCTTCTAAGCCGAACAAACTACATGAATTCAAGTGTAGAACGCAGACTAACCTTCAAAAAATAGAAAACGCCTTCCGGGTACACACGACTATATAAACAGAGGAAAGTCTTGTCCTATGCCATCCGATGAAGAACGATGGGACAACTAATTCCTGTCAACCTACTAATCACGCAAGACCTACAATGATGAACCTATATTCCCGATGATCAAACGGAACCAAGTAAATACAATTCCACTTTTCCTATTCTATTGATAGACCCTATGATATCCTCCATCTCAAGGACACATATGCATTTCTCCTAATGGAACCTAATGGATATAGCATCTCACCAAACTTTAAATCCCATACCTCGATACCCGAACCCAGTCATGCAATTGGGCAGCACTCAATTCGATCCACCAACAAGACTCACACATCTCTTGGATGAGTCAACACACTTAAACCCACAATGTAAAAACCACTAACAAGGATTCGATCTCTTGCGATTCTCCAAACCTCGGTTACTCCAAATTGACCTCTATAGATCATGCGAGAGCTACCAAGCAGTTTACTTTGAAATTGGCCTACATATGGCACCCCTCATTTCTCCCGCATGATCATTGAAACTTATACCACCGTGAGCTCTTCAAGAAAGGAGTTAGACACCTCATGATTTCCCTCATACAAGAACCCGTCTTTTGAACCATGAACTGATATGAGAATTCATAGAGATTCTTCACGACTGAATACACTTACCTATGTATTGGGCCAACTCATGAAACCATTCACTCAAGCATATCCGAATGAGATGAGGGAAGATAAAGGAATACATACCATACCTGTACGATCATAACTCGAGCCATCCCACGTACCCCTAGATCCAACCTAACAAAAGAGGTGTGAACAAAACTCATTCCTAGACGTAACACTGGTAAATCCCTTCCATTAGTATGTTTTTCTAACATGCATTAACGATAAACTTGGGAACATGTACATTCGAAGTGAAACTGTATATTTCCTTGTAAACTAGTAAGATTCGGTCACAAACACAATACATCAGGAACTACCTGAATCAATGCCTACCATGAGATGATGACTCATATTCCCCAACGTGATTGGAATATGGGGAGTTAGCCATGATACAACACATGTAAAACACAAACACCACATTGTGAATGTGAACTAGTCCGAAAACGATCGCCAAACAGATTGACACCCCATTTTTAAGAGACTACCCTTCCTGTCAAGGTGGCACATCTCTTGTCTAGATATTCTCGATTAGTACGGATTCTTCATGACACTTATATGAAACCTCTATTGATTAGAGAAACATAAGGAAATTATCTATCGAAACCAAGATAACAATTAGATACCGATACGAGAAAACAAATCGTGTGGCCAGGACAGACACACATGTGATCATTCTATTAGACCATTGGAACCACAAACCTTTGTGAGCATTCAATTGAGAGTCACCATGAATAATCGTACCATTCCACTACAACGGTGGCAAGTGTAATACCATTCTTAATTCTGGAACATGAGGACATCAAACGTGGTCACAACTGACATCCACTGACATTCCGACTCAAACTGTGTTGAGTAAACAATCTTTCGTGAATCCACGTAGGATTAGATGATGAAATCCATAATATACCAACCGAAAACCCAACCCGAACTTGCGGGACAATCTTGAATGAGTCTTGACGCATCCTTGTACGCCAAAGCTCATATTATGTAGTATCCGTCATGAGAACACAACAGTTAGACTTCTCACCAATTATCAAACTCCATAGCAACTACGTAAGATAATGTGCTTCCTATTCCACTTGAGAATGTGAAACTGTTCACTCGATACTCAAACTATGAAACCCTATGTACTGATTTATCAGTTGCTTATCACTCACGACGATCATATTACATTAACTCTCCATCTCCGCACCTAGTGAGACACAACAGGGACCCTCTAACGTAGAGATCCTCCAAAGGTTAAACATGAGTATCGAAATCTGCATATTTCCTTATCAATGGAACAACAGTTTGAATGAATTAAACTACATCCATCTAAAGGAAATAGTCACTCGACATGGAGTGCCAACTTCAGTAGTTCCCGGCTGTAATACTTAATTCACGACACACCTCTGGAATTATTTACATAAAACAATGAGAACAATATGGAATATGAGTACTCCGCATCACTCGCACACCGAAAAAAAAAGAGAACATTTAATACAAAGTATAAGAAACATGTTGAGGGCATGGGAATGACTTAGGGTCAATCAACAACCTCACTTTTTTTGTTAGTTGGATTTCTTACAACAACAATTGTCACTTGAGGATGAAAACTGCACCATTTGAAGCACGGGATAGATGCAAGTGTCGTTAACCCATTTACTAGGCAGATGCGTGCAAAAGCTAACTCAATAGTTCCAAATTTATACACGAAACAAAGGGAAAATCGTGCACATGTGAAATCCATGTGACGACAACGCATGATTATAAAAGCCAACCCCTTTCTTTGATTGGTACGCGAAGGCTTGAGAACACTAAAACATTATAAAAGCCAATCCCTTTCTTCTTTGTTTTTTCTTTACTCCAATTCTCAAAACCACACGCCCATTTCCGGCCAAGAAGCAGCTGCTACTCACAAACCCATTTTTGGAACTTCAATCTAAGGCCAAACATTGAAAATTGAAGCTTGAAGGAAGACTTGGAGGAATACACAACCACGATCACCTTGTAGTTTCCAGAATCTTTAAGCGCACAGAATCTTTGATTGGCAAAAGAACATCATTAACAAGGGATGCAAGCCCCAACATATCCAACAGGGAACAAAGTTCTTCCCAAGGTCTTGACTTGGAAAGGTAGGACGTAATCAAAGAAACGGGGAAAGTTACGCCCATGATATAATAGACCCTTGGAATCAAACGACGAACCGGAAATGGCATACGAATTACATTTACCGAATAAACTTATATGTATACCAAACGTATCACATGTTCAAGCCTAGAGTAGTGCCTAACTGGTGAGACACTTGTAACATCTCTAGAAACGATTTGGACTTATGAATACATATGTCCTCTCGAAGGAATGGTCAAGGTATATGACCACGAAAATAAAATGACTTGAGCATAGTCACAAATCCATTGGAAAAAATGGAGATGACTCGAACACTTATACCTATCCCATAGGACGAACTGAATTTCGGGATGAAATTCTTTTTAACAAGGGGATGATGTGACACCCCAAAAAATCCATGCCAACATCGATTTTCAAACTTATAATTAATTAATGTTTATTCTTATGTGACACTTTATTTAGAGTAAATTAGTGTGACACGTGGCACATGAGTCTAAGCACAAACAGTTATATGATGGTAATTCAAGGAATTACCGCAATTACACACACGGGTTTTGAATCACAAACGTTGGTGAACTAACAAAGAAAGAATTCGAACATACAACGATAACCTATACTTGAATACGTGATGTAACAACTTAAACTTTTAAGTAGAAAAGATAACGAACCAAGCTCTAGCAAAAGTCAAACGAACAAAAGTCAATAACAAACCCTGGAACCCTTCGCAGTACGCGAAGCAGCTAGACAAAAACGGTCGCGGTACGCGACGCATGGGTGGAAAAGTTGAATTTCAGCCGCAAGAGGTCGCGGTACACAACGAAAGATCTAGCCACCATGGTGGTACGCGGCATGTTTCGGAAGTGTGACACGAATATTTTGTTGTTGGCGGTACGCGAAGGCCCGAGAAGACTAAAACATTATAAAAGCCAACCCCTTTCTTCTTTGTTTATTCTTTACTCCAATTCTCAATACCACACGTCTATTTCCAGCCAAGAAGCAGCTGCTATGTAACATCATTGTACTTCCGGTTGTCCGTACATCCGTACGATTGTACTGTTACGACCTGAGATTTTGTAATTATTAATATTGATACATTATTTGATGATTATCACTGTTACTGGTATACATGTTTAGAACACATTATACGCGTAAACTATGGAAAGTTTAGTTGTAACCCAACTAAACAGAACCAGAGAGTTTATCGCAGATTGATTATACGGATCATGGACTTTGTTTTGGAATGAAAGGAATTAGGAGTTTGATATGGTTGGATTGCTAAACATAGTCAAGGACACATGGTCATGGTTTATCGAAATAGCGGTGGGACGGTGTAGGGGAGGTTGCGATCTACCTCTGCATATGCCCAATACATATGCATATTTCGGTCTATCATGGATGTGACAGTGACTTGGTTTAGTGGAGTTTTGGATTGGGATTAATAATATTAAAGATAATAAAATAATTGGAATATTTCGGTCTATCATGCGATGGTGAGGTTACGAACACAACTTAAACACGAATATTAATTCGGAAATATTAACTTAATAGCGTATTCGTGTGAATGACGATTTACACGAATACGATTTTTAAGAATAATATTTTTAAACGTACGAGCGTCTAACAAATTAATTTATTTAAATAATTGATTTAATAAAAATAAACGGAGACAATTTATTTAAACGATTTTCTTAAAATCATTTTAATAAAACAAAACATATTTATTTAAAAGACTTAGGTTTTAAATACATTTTATGATCAAAACCGAGCAATTTATTTATTTTATCACGATAAAAACGAGACCGAGCACGTGGGTATGATACGCGATATAAGAAAGAGGATTTCTATCTTCCTCCTCATTCACCAACCAAGCTCTCTCTCTCTCTCTCTCTCTAAAACATAAAAAAAATCGTCACTCTCTCTCTCTTCAATTTCTCTCTACAATAACTCCACCAATTCCCCACCATTTTGGATGATGTTTGTCTTGAATCGACCACAAAACTGAGTAGATCAAGATTACACGAAGAAACTTGGAGTTTGGGCTACATATAGAAGCAAATCGTGAGTTTTCTTTAAGTTTCTCACTCTAAACATTAAATAAGTTAGATCACTATGTTTTAAACAAGTTATATACAATGGAAACCCTACAAGTATATGTGTGTGAGTATGAAAACGATGCTGGACAGCCATGAACTGTCAGGTTCGTGAAGGGGATGGAGACGACACAGGTCTGCCGAACCTGTTTCAGATGTACAGGAGAGGAGCCGAACCTTTTGGGGATTAACGAACCTTTCCTAGAACTGGCCGAACCTATGGAGCCACCACCGAACCTTTTAGGCCTCATGAACCTGCATTGGCGGGAAAACAAGGGTTAGCCGAACCATTAAGGGCCGAACCTTGGGGCTGCGAACCTTCCTTGTAGCGAACCTAGATGACATGACTCACGAACCATCGTTGGGAACGAACCTTGCATACCTGTTAGCCGAACCTTAGAAACAGATAACCCTTAGACGAACCTGGCGCCATAGAAACTGGTTTAGCGAACCTGTGTGCAAGGGATAGCCGAACCTAGGTTACCATCACTCCAACCGAACCCTTCTTTTGGGGCTGGGCCGAACCCTCTTGTGTGGAACGAACCCTGCAGCTAGCCAATCTGTTGGACTAAAAGAACCAATGAGCCTGATCAGAAAAATCTCTAAGTCTCACAGCATTACAACAACTGAAGAAGAACACAAAGGCTGATATTCAAAGGTGCTGAAGTCACAAGATCTGAAGAGATGTACAACAGCTGAAGTGTAAGTCGTCAGATGTTGTAGTGTGTAGTTAGTCTTCGGTAGTTTTCTTTCAGTATTTGTAAAGTCTGATGAGTAGTTTACTCATCAGATGTTTTAGTATTTTGTTCTTCAGTAGTTTTGTTCTTCAGTACTTGTAGAGTTTGTCTTCAGATGTTGAAGACATTCTCAGTAGTTTAGTTATTTTTCAGTTGTTTTGTTTTGTCTGTTAGATGTCAACATCATGTGACATCATCAGACGTCACTGCCTTCTATATATAGGTAGTTGACATGTTTGTAATGTAACAAAAGTTAATGATCTGAATGAGATATTCCTTTTTACAGAAAACTTTCTCTCTCTATAACAAACTTGCGTTACTGTTTGATTGAAATTGATCTTACTTTACTTATGCTAATTCTGTGTTGAATTCCGCTGCTATACTCTACTGATTTATCAATTGAGAACATCTGATCCTACAATTGGTATCAGAGCCAGTTAATCATTGATCGATTTCACAATTGATCTCTGAAACTGCTCAAATTTGTTCTCAAATTGAGTGAATTAGCTGATTAAGTAAGAATTTGTTATAGATCGAAGTTTTCTGTTAACTTCTGTTGATTTGCATTTCAATATCAATCTGTTTTGCATCAATTGATTGAGATTTGAATTGGTTTGTGTTAGATTGATTGAATCTGTGATCATGTCAACTCCGAACAATGATCCGCACAATACAGGCTCCGCAACCAAGCCTTCGATGCTTGTGCGGAGTGAGTACAACATATGGCAACGTAGAATGCTACATCACCTGTCGATTAACAGCGCAGGATGTTGGAAATCTGTTGTGCATGGACCATATAAACCCACGATCACTGATCCTGAAACTAAGATCATGATTCCGAAACCTGCTGATATGTATTCGGATGAGGACATTAAATTGTTTGAAATTGATGCTAAAGCTCATGGTATTCTGGCCATGGCTCTGCCTAATGAGATCTATTCTGGCTTGATGCATCATGATACTGCTCATGATCTCTGGGTTGCACTGAAAGAACAATTTGGTGGAACCGATGAGGTTTTAGCAAATACTAGAGAAATTCTTGCTCAGCAGTATGAGACATTTTCTCATCGAAAGGGTGAATCCTTGACTCAACAATTTGAGCGATTCTCATGTTTAATTTCTGAGTTAAAAATGGTTAAGCAAGAATACACTAACAGTCAGATGAATAACAGATTTCTCAGATCATTGCCTGAGAGATGGGACACTTATACAATTGTCCTACGCTCTAATGCTAATCTAGAAAGTCTATCTCTCACCCAATTACATGGGAAACTCTTAACTTTTGAGAGAGAGGTAGAACAAAAGAGAAAACTGTCTTCATCTGGAAAACTTGCTGATGATTTTGTTCCTGGTAATACTGCTTTACTTGGTCAGGAGTCAGATTTTAATGGGTCTGAATGTTCTTATGATGAACATATTGACTTTTCTACTAACAATTCTGATCATGCTTTTGTGGGAGTTGAGGGTAATGCAGGAAGTTATAGTGACAACTTGTGTTTTGTGATGGATGATTTGAAAGGTATCCCGGATGATGATCTAGAGGAGATGGACATTTTAAGTCAAATGGCATTGATCAACATCAGATCACAAAAGTTTTATAAAAGAACAGGAAGGAAGTTCCCTGGATTATCTGGCAAGACTAAGGTTGGATTTGACAAAGGGAAATTGAGGTGCCATAAGTGTCATAGGCTTGGTCACTTTGCTAGGGAGTGCAAAACATCTGGTTCTAATCCTGCTGCACCTTTTGTGACCTTTCCAAGCAACAATTCCTCAGGCAAAGGACCACAATCTTCTGGTACTAGTCAACAGCAATTTTATCCAGCTCACTTTGTTCCACAAAATCCAATGCCCTATCCATTTCCTTGCTTTTACATGCCTCAACCTCCTCACAATCCAGCATTAATCCCACCTCAATCCCCTGCTCTTCCTGAACCCAGCAAACCTCAATCAACTCAACAGTCTCAACAACAACAGCATCAGAGTTTCTTCACTCCTGGAGTTGTTGATTGGAGTAGCTTGCCTGATGACTTATCAGACTTCAACATGCAGCCTTTTTCTGAAACTGGTCCACATGGTGGAGACAATCCTTTTGGAAATCTGGCACTAATGGCTATTGATTCAACTGAAAATACCTGTCAATCTTCTTCAACATCTCAGGTATCTTCTGAA
This sequence comes from Mikania micrantha, assembly GCA_009363875.1. Lineage (NCBI taxonomy): Eukaryota > Viridiplantae > Streptophyta > Magnoliopsida > Asterales > Asteraceae > Mikania > Mikania micrantha. The sequence continues at coordinate 3,354,322 of CM018684.1, forward strand.
TCAAAAGCTAAATTATGTTCAGAGTCATGCATTTCAGCATTTGCTTCCATTAGGGAAATCAATGTGGAACTGATTAATGAGAAATTTGAATTGGAAAAGGTTGTGGCTAAAAACAAAACTGAGTTTGAAAAAGCCTTAAATGAGAAAGAATCTGAAATTTATAAACTTAAATGCTTGTTGTCTGATGAAAAAGCTAGAGTGGAAGTCATGCTGGTCAAGCATAATGATCTGAAACAAACACTTGCAGCAACCCAAGTCAATTGTGAAAAATGGGTTGAGTCCTGTAAAGGGTTTGAAATGTTGTTGTGCAAACAGTCAGCTTCAAATGTTAAGTTTGGGATTGGTTACAATCACACTGGCCCCCCTGCTGATTATAAACCAAAAAGTCTTAACTGTGAATCTGATGGGGAGAGTGTGTACCAATCTACCAACTCTTCAGAAATGTCTGATTCTGCAGACATATCTGAAGAAGACTCAAATGTTTGCAAAGCTGCTGCTGAAAAGGTTGAGATTGAAACCTATTCTTATTCAATTGGGTGTACAAATGTCATTAAGGATGACACTTGTCAGGATAATGTCCTAGTTGAGATTAATCCTGATGAACATGTTTCAAATGTTTTAAACCTACACCTAATTGAGTCAGATGGGGATGGTGTTGGTGAAAATGATGCAAGAATTTTGATAAGTCAAAGTTATTCTTCAGCAGTTGTTGAAAAAGCTGATAATGCAACAACTGATGTTGGTAAATGTGTTGAGACACAAGTGCTGACGAATAACTCTTCAGATGTTGTCAAAACATCAGCTGTTGTCAATTTGACTACAAATACTGATGCCTCAGATGTTCTGATGAACAAACAATCTGTTTCTAAGTCATCAGTACTTGTAGACAATCACAAGGAAAGGAAGAAGAGGGTGCCTTGTGATATTTGTAGGTTGTTTAATCATTCAACTGATGAATGCTGGTACAGAAAAGGTTCAAAATTCAATAAAATCAAGAATAAAAACAAGAATATACTTAAAATGAAAAATGAATTCAGTTCCAAATTTGTACCAGAATCATCAGTTGTTTCAAAATCTGGAAACTCCTTACAAGGAAATACTTCAAGTAAATCCAAGAAAGGAAAAGAAATTGTTTCCAATTCAGGTAAACAACACTTGAAAGCATCTTATTTACTTAAAGACACAAAACTGATCAAAAAGAAAAATAAAAATTCAAGTTCTGTTGTGTCTGATGAAATCAAACTTTTAACTCAAAATCATAATCAACTGATGCTAATGATGCAACAACTGATAGGAAGGGTCAATATGGCAGAGGCATCTGTTGATTCATTTCATAAAAAGAAATCAAAATCAAAAGTCAAACCAAAAATTTCTGATAAGAATGCTTCAAGTGTTGCTTCAACTGATAATGTTAGTTCTGTTTCTTCAAATGTTAACAGACCCAAAACCAAAATGGTTTGGGTCCAAAAGTCTAACTGAGTGTGTTGTTGTATGCAGGGTCCTTCAGCATACCAAAGTAGCATCTGGTATGTTGATAGTGGAGGATCCATGCATATGACTGGGAGCAGATCTCTTCTTCATAACTATTTCACTGGAAGGAGAGGATTTGTGTCCTTTGGTAATGATGCTAAGGGGTATATCATAGGTAAAGGTGTAGTCACTAATGGTGAGATTAGGTTTGATGATGTTAATCATGTTGAGAATCTTAAGTACAATCTGCTGAGTGTTAGTCAAATGTGTGATAAGGGTCATGTGTCTCTCTTCACTAAGCAAGATTGTAGGATTCTATCTTCTGATGTGATGCCTTTGATTGGCAAAGTGTTAGATGAGTACACACTTCTTAAGGCTAACAGAGTGGGAAAGGTCTATGCCTTTGATCTTTCTAAGAAAATCTCTGTCAAAGGTCATCCTTGTTTATTTTCTAAGGCCTCTTTCAAGGAATCTAATTTGTGGCATAGAAGATTAGGTCATGTAAACATCAAGAACATGAATCAATTGGTGAAACATGGTCTGGTTAGAGGTCTTCCATTAAAGGATTTTAGCTGTGATGAAAACTGTTCTGCATGCTTGAAAGGAAAACAACACAAAGCATCTTTTCCTTCAATTGGGGATTCCAAATCCACTGGTTGCTTACAACTGTTGCACATGGATTTGTTTGGTCCAGTGCAGATAATGTCTATGGCAAAGAAGAAGTATTGTCTAGTTATTGTTGATGACTATTCAAAGTTTGTCTGGACCTTCTTCTTACACTCAAAAGGTGAGGTTGCCAAGGCTATTATCAATTTTGTGTTGTATGCTGAAAAGCAGTATTCTCTTTCTATCAAGTGTGTTAGGAGTGATAATGGCACTGAATTCAGAAATCATCTTCTTGATGAATTTTATCAGTCAAAGGGAATTCAGAGACAGTATAGCATTCCCAGAACTCCTGAACAGAATGGAGTTGTAGAAAGGAAGAATAGGACCCTGATTGAAGCAGCCAGAACAATGCTTGCTGATTCTGGTTTACCTCTCACATTCTGGGCAGAAGCTGTTAACACAGCTTGCTATGTGCAAAACAGAGTTTTGGTGAATCAAAGATGGTTGAAGACTCCATATGAAATCCTTCATTCTTTAACTCCTTTGATTTCCTTCTTCAGAGCTTTTGGGTGTCCTTGTTTCATTCTCAACACCAAAGATCAGCTTACCAAGTTTGATTCCAAAGTTGATGCAGGATACTTTGTTGGATATTCTTCAACATGCAAGGCATATAGAGTGTTCAATTGTAGAACAAAGACTGTAGAAGAAACTCTTCATGTCAAATTCAATGAATGTCCTAAAGATTCCATTCCTCAGAATCCTGCTGAGATGTTTGATCTGAATATCTTGCAACATGATTTCATGTTGAGAATAGTGGTGTAGAAGATGCAGTTCTTCCAGCTAATCCACCACCAGTTTCTAATGCAACATCACAAGGAATTTCAGATGATGAAGATGCAAGTACTCATTTGTTCAGATTCAGTGACAATATATCCACTTCTACCAAATCTGATGCTCCTCCTGCTTCAGCAATCCCACTCAATACAAATGCTGATGAAATTCTGGAATCCTCTCAATCCTTTGAAATCCCAGCTGCTTTGTTCCCTGAATCATCTTCAACTGCAACATCTGATCCTCCAGCAAACACTTGCACTGATCTTATTCCATATCAAGAACTGAAGGATCATCCATTATCTCAAGTTCTTGGTGATATTTCAGCAGGTGTTTCAACCAGAAGTCAATTATCTAACTTTTGTCTTTATGCTCTCTTTGTCAGTCAACAAGAGCCAAAGAACTACCACATAGCACTTAGAGATATTGGCTGGGTGGAGGCAATGCAGTTGGAATTGTTGCAATTCAAGAAGCAACAGGTTTGGGAGCTGGTTTCTTTACCTCCAGGTAAGTGTGCAATAGGCACAAAATGGGTGTTTAGGAATAAAACAGATGAAAAAGGTCAAATCATTAAAAACAAAGCTAGACTGGTTGTACAGGGGTTCTGTCAGGAAGAAGGTATTGATTATGATGAAACTTTTGCCCCTGTAGCCAGATTAGAAGCAATTAGGCTGTTTTTAGCATATGCTGCCTTACATAAACTTAAAGTGTTTCAAATGGATGTCAAAAGTGCTTTCTTATATGGTAAAATAAAAGAGGAAGTGTATGTGTGTCAACCTCCAGGCTTTGAGGACAATAAACATCCTGATTGGGTGTTCAAGCTTGATAAAGCTCTTTATGGGCTGAAACAAGCACCTAGAGCCTGGTATGACACATTATCTACCTTTCTTCTAAAAAATAATTTCACTAGAGGCTCCATTGATCAAACTTTATTCATAAAGAATGTAGGTCAGCATAAGCTGCTTGTTCAAATTTATGTTGATGACATTATATTTGCTTCATCTGACCCAAAGTTGTGTGATGATTTCACTAAGCTTATGACTACAAATTTTGAAATGAGTGCTATGGGGGAGTTACAGTTTTTCTTGGGTCTTCAAATCAAACAAAAACATGATGGAATTTTCATTCACCAATCAAAATACACAAAAGAGCTTTTAAAGAAATTTGATTTGCAAAACTGTAAGCCATGTTCCAACCCCATGAGCACCATCACACAACTTGATGCAGATCTGAAAGGTACTTCAGTGGATGAAACTCTTTATAGATGTATGATTGGATCTTTAATGTATCTAACTGCATCCAGGCCAGACATTATGTTTGCCACATGTGTTTGTGCTAGATTTCAGGCTGCACCCAAAGAGTCTCATTTGATTGCTGTGAAAAGAATTTTCAGATACTTGCAAGGTACTCAATTCCTGGGAATATGGTACTCCACTGGACAATCCTGCAAGCTGGTTGCTTTTTCAGATAGTGACTATGCAGGATGCAAACTCTCAAGAAAATCTACTTCTGGTGGGTGTCAGTTTCTAGGAAATTGCTTGGTTTCTTGGCAAAGTAAGAAGCAAACTTCTGTAGCCACCTCCACTGCTGAAGCTGAGTACATTGCTGCTGCAAGTTGCACTTCCCAAATTCTCTGGCTTCAGTCTCAACTCCTGGACTATGGCATCAAAGAACTGAAGACACCATTGTTAATGGATAGTGCTTCAGCCCTTTGTATTGTCAAGAATCCAGTTCAGCACTCTAGGACTAAACACATTGAGATCAGACATCACTTTATAAGAGATTGTTTTGAAAAAGGTCTGATTGATCCCAAATTTGTTCCTAGTGCTGATGAGCTTGCTGACATTTTTACTAAGCCTTTAGACACATCAACTTTTCAAAATTTAGTTCTAAGGCTTGGTATGTTGCAGCTTGAATAGGTTAGTGTTTCAATGAATAAAATGTTAACTATCTTTTAAAAAAAAAAAAAAAAAATTTTCAAAAATATTTTCATTTTTTTTAACCATAAGTATTCTTTTATCTTGACACATTTTGATATTTTCAGTCCATACTAATACATATCAAAAGTACTGATTCAAGAACAGTCATGACCTTTTCTAATACTCTAAGTTCCAAAATACTGATGAGTATTGATGTTCTAAGTACTGAAGGTCAAACATTGTTCACAAGTTCTGATGAACAAACTTTCTACAAAGTTCTGATGAACAAATTGTGTACAAGTTCTGATGAACACATTGTTCACAAGTTCTGATGAACAAAATTTCTACAAAGTTCTGATGAACAACTTGTTTACAAGTTCTGATGAACAAAATTTCCACAAAGTCTGATGAACAACTGTTGAAAACACCTGATGAACAAAATTATCGACAACACCTGATGAGTAATTTTACTCTTCAGTTGTTTAAACCTCAGTTGTTTTCTCTATTTAACTCCACCTTCTTCAGTTGTTTCATTATCACTTTCTCAGAACTTTTCATCTTTTTCAAAACCTATTTTCCCTCTTTCATCTCTGCTTCCATGGCTGCTCTTACTTTGAAACCGCGTCACAATTCGATTGCCTACTTGACCAAATCTTCATTCTGGTCCAAGTTTGATGAAGCAGTGGATTTGATGAACTCCTCTCAATTCAAAACTGCTTTTCTCATCAATCCAACTCTGTATGTTGAATCCATTCATCAGTTTTGGATGAATGTTGAACTGATAAATGTTGGAACTGGAGTCATCTCTCTTCGATCAACAGTCAATGGTCACAACGTGCATATCAGTCCCGCTGAGCTCAGGGATGTTCTTCAACTTGACGATGCCAACCTAGTCACTCAGTTCCCTAAAAGCGCCACTGACCTCTGTTTTACAAGTCATGAATACCAGGGCGACTTGAGTGACTCAACACTTTTCAAGAAGCACTTTAATGATCCAGAGCGTCTGATATTCCATATGATCAACATATGCCTGGCTCCGAAGTCTTCTTCGTGGGATCAAATGTCATCTCGTTGGCAACAGGTATTGTACTCTATCCTCGAATCTCAAAAGCTAAATTTTTCTCAACTACTTTTTTCTGAATTAACTGAACATGCTGGTAAGCCTGTTTCATCTAGATGGTTACTCTATCCTCGTTTTATTATGGCCATCATAGAGAAACAGCTGCCACAAACAGGCCTTGTTGGTCAGGGGATCCCTGCTCCAGCAGTTTTGCTGGAAGTATATTCCCGACACAACTCTAACCTCACTTTAAAAGAGGCTGCCCGGAAGCTCAAACCCACGCAAAGGGAACCCACAGCCTCATCCTCAAAATCCAAATCCAAAGTCCCCACTAAACCAAAGTCCACTAAGCCCAAAAAGGCTGCTCGGGGAAATGAGTCCCCTGAGTCTGCCCATGTCTCACCAAGGCATGAACTGACCACTGGTAGTAGTCAACAAGTGGTTCATCCGACTCCACCGGCTCAAACCGCCCAGGTTTCCTCTCAACAGGAACCTGGTGCAACCTTTGTAGGGGACACCACATCACTAGAACCTATTTCAGTTGAAATGGTTTCTATTGAAAAGCACCAATCTCCCCGGGTGCATTCTCCTTCAAACCCACTTTCTATAGAAACCACCACCAATAGCCCAACATTTGTTATTGATCAAATCCTGAATCAGCTGAACACTCCTATCCCCTCCCAGACACCTATCACTACTGGGATAAGCTCCAACATTGAGGGGGAGGACCAAAGTGTCTCTGATAACCCACCGGATCATGACTACAACATCAGATCTCCTAGTGTGGAAAGAGAGATTCTGATATCTGACAAGGCTGCTACTTCATCACCTCCATCATTTGGAGTGATTGCTAGTGGTACCATTGCTAAGACCTTGTCAGAGGCAACAACTGATGAAGGGGTTACCCCTGAGGTTGGAAGTCCCCAGTACCAAGACAAAGGGGCACCTGAATCTGTTGAGCCACACTCAACTCAGGTAAATCCTGAGATTCTCAGGAGGTCAGATGATGTAGCTAATGCTACTGATGACCAAAGATCAGTTGCTGAGCTTGTTAAGCAAAACCAAATCCTTGAGGCTGAGGTCTGTAGACTCACTGAGCTACTCACCAAAATGTCCAAGGACAAAAGTCCATCTTCCCCACTTACCCCACAGATGGCACCTTCTCATTCTGAAGGTCACCCAAACACTTCAACCACAAATATCCAATTTGACAAGCCACCAGCCACTGCTTCAGGCACTAATCCTTTGGGTTTTAGCCCCCCAGAGGCATTAGCTGCTGCCTTTCTACAAATCCTTCCTCTCATCACTCCAGTCCTAAAAACAATTATTATTCAAGCCCTTGATGAGAGGTTACCTTCCAAATCCCATATTCAGCAGATGGTTGATGAGGCTGTGACTGCCAGACTTGCCACTCTACATACTCCTTCTTCCCCTGCAGCCAAAAAGGGGGAGTTAGGTACTGAATCAGTCACTTCAGCTTCCAAAAGGCCAAGGTCTGAAGAGGTTGTTTCTGAAAGGTCTCCTGTTATTCAAGTAACTTATAAGAGACAGAGGAAGAATAAACCTGTTGAGGTTATCAACAGAGCTGATGTGGAAGTTGAGCAGGAAATGGTTGATAAAGAGATTGAAGCAAGTGCTGAACAAGTGGAAGCCACAACATCTGTTGTACAAGAACAAGTCAAAACTTCTGAAGTTCAAGCACAAGCTACAACCTCTGAAGTTCAAGTACAAGCTACAACTTCTGATGCACAAGACACTGAACTAGAGGGGGTTCAAATTCCAGAGGTTCAGACTCAGGTTGTTGAGGTAAGGGCTCCTCCAAAGAAGAGAAGGCAACTCAGAATTCAAGAAGAAGAAAGTTCTGATGAAGAAGACAGGTTGCCTATCTCTACAGTTATCAAGCCAAAAGTTCAAAAGCCTGCAACACCAACAACTGGGTTGGATCAAGCTATTCAAAAGAAGAAAGTAACTCTACCTGCCAAATATGTGCCTGAGAAGTCATTGGTTTTTGGTCAACAACCAAAAATCACACCTGAGGATAGGATGTTAGCAGTTAAAGTGAAACTTGAAGAAGAAGAGAATCAAAGGGTGCATGATGAGCAAATCCTAAAGTTGATTGACAAAGATTATCCTCAGACATCAACCATTACTGCAATGAAGAAAGAAGCTCAAAGGTTGTATGCTCTGAGGTTCACATACCAGTATAGGAAGGAACAGATTAGAATGTGGCCTGATCCAAGAATAATTCACAGGATCCACAAGAGAGAGGCTCCAGCAGCTTATGCCAGAAGGATCAAAAGGGTATTAAGTGCTGAAATTATGCTGGGATCAGTACTTGATCCTTGGGAGATAATAAATGACTTCAAGAGTGTGTACAACTCAGGTTCAAAGGCTCCAAATTTCTTAGAAAACAAAATGATCAAGAAAGGATTGGTATACAAGAAACTTGAACATGTTCTGCAAGCTGAGCTTTATCTGTTTCTGGAAGGAAAGCATCCAGATGAGTTTGTCTACAGAGAGATAACTAAAGTAGAGCTGAATGATGGGACAACGGCCAGGTACTTGTCTGAGTATTATGGACCTGAGTCTTTCTTCGAAGGTGAACCTGAAAGACTGACTCCAGAAGAGAAGATGTTACTACTTGAAGCTTATGTCAGGGAGTCTTTCAGGTTAGTATACAATCAATAGCTTCAATGAGAGGGGTTAATGCTCATAGTCCATTTCCCCAATGGAGTTCCCTCTCATATTTTGATTGTTAGAATTTTTTGGAAGCTGTTGGTTATCAGGCTTATACTTTAATTGGTCATTTTGATACTGATCTCAAAAGAAAAAGACATATCTTTCTGCCTGGGAATAAATAAGTGAGACCTTAAATAAGTTAGAGGTTTTTGGCTGCATTGGTTCAGGGGGAGTTTGTTGGACTAAAAGAACCAATGAGCCTGATCAGAAAAATCTCTAAGTCTCACAGCATTACAACAACTGAAGAAGAACACAAAGGCTGATATTCAAAGGTGCTGAAGTCACAAGATCTGAAGAGATGTACAACAGCTGAAGTGTAAGTCGTCAGATGTTGTAGTGTGTAGTTAGTCTTCAGTAGTTTTCTTTCAGTATTTGTAAAGTCTGATGAGTAGTTTACTCATCAGATGTTTTAGTATTTTGTTCTTCAGTAGTTTTGTTCTTCAGTACTTGTAGAGTTTGTCTTCAGATGTTGAAGACATTCTCAGTAGTTTAATTATTTTTCAGTTGTTTTGTTTTGTCTGTTAGATGTCAACATCATGTGACATCATAAGACGTCACTGCCTTCTATATATAGGTAGTTGACATGTTTGTAATGTAACAAAAGTTAATGATCTGAATGAGATATTCCTTTTTACAGAAAACTTTCTCTCTCTATAACAAACTTGCGTTACTGTTTGATTGAAATTGATCTTACTTTACTTATGCTAATTCTGTGTTGAATTCCGCTGCTATACTCTACTGATTTATCAATTGAGAACATCTGATCCTACACAATCCATTTAGCCGAACCCTATGATGGCTTGAACTAGATGAAGGCAGCGAACCTATGGGGAAAGAAGTTGAGTGTTTGCCGAACCATGTGAGATGGTGAACCTTGGGTTATTAAAAATGGTTTATAGAAAGGGAAAGGTTTCACAAACACCTAAAACAATCATGTATCCATTTATGACCATGCATGCATGCATGCATGATAAAATATAGGTTGTTAATTCCTTTAAAATAACATGAGTGGTTAAAATTAGGAGGATGGATACATATAATGTTAATTTTTATAATAAAAACAACTTGAATCTAATTTCCTTAAACACAAGATCTGTATTGAACATATCGTTTATAACGAAGAATTTAATTGAGCATGCATGTATGTATTGGTGTATACATGATTAGGATCATCACCTTGAGGAGTACATATCTATAGGAATTCATAAAAGGTATAATAACTAGTTACTCTCATGGAATTGTTATGATGATTAAGTCTAAAGTACATTCTTCATGATGGTCAATAAGGATACCTTAGGTATTACGATCTAACTTAGTTACATAAGCTAAGTAATAAAAATACTAATAAGTTAAAAGTAAACTCATATGAACACTAATTTGGTATGTAACGCTTATTCTTATGATCATAAAAATCACATTAAATACAGATTGCTGAGTTAATTGAGATTTCATATATGCGAGCGCGCACCCTACGAAATCACCGAATTCTAAGGACTCAGGTGAGTTCTCATAACCTCCCTTTCTTTGAAACTGTTTTGTTTTAAAAACTCGGATGTGAAACATGTATACCAATTTAATATTTTTTTGATAACACATGGATGATACCTGTTTATCAATGTGATATTTATGTTATGGAATTACATTGATTATTAAAACTCCGTGTGGCATTGCTGATGACCTCGGTTATACGCAATGATCACATGTATTGTCACGTGGGTTACCACATCCGTGTAAAGATTGTCATTGACTTTGGTCAATAACAAAGATTACATGTATTGCCACTTGGATTATCATAACTCCGTGAAACAATGCCTTTGACCTTGGTTAATTGCATTGGTTTCATGTATTTCCACGTGGATAGCTTCCACTCCATGCATCATGTTTTTAACTTATGTTAATTACATAATGACCATGTATAGTCACAGATATTATTTGAGAATATTGATGTTGAGATTGGTTAGATGGTTATGTGTTTGATTATCTATTATTGATTATGATTATCTCTGATTTTCTATGACTGAATTAATATGTGATTATGTGATTGTTTACGTGTTTGATTGGTTGTGTTGGGATATGTATTTGGATTGTCACACAGGTACTCTTGTGGATTTCCTCAGAAAGACCATAAGTTCTTATACTTATTTTATCTAAACTTTTTATAAAATCTTTTAAAAATACAAACTTTTATACTCATTTTATAAAACATTTTTAAAGTATAAAAACTTATGATTACTCACCAAGTACTTAGTAGTTGACACTTGATTTTCCTACATGTTTCAGGTAATGAAGAAAAGTAGGTTGAGGATGAAGAACACAAACTTTTGGACGTCATCATATAGGATCTTGGACTTAGCTATTAACTGAAATTATGGCGAATTGAATTTAGTTAGATAGCTAATTTTTTTTGTAATTGATGTAACTAATTCATGTTAGACATGATTTTTGTGTACTTATTTTGGTTGATTGAATGATATATGATGATTTGGTTTAGATGCCCACGAGCTTTTGAACAATCTACACATCCCTCGTGGCATCCCGACGTTTCCGCCATCGGTCGGGGTGTTACATTCTACTCACAAACCCATCTCTGGAACTTCAATATAAGGCCAAACATTGAAGATTGAAGCTTGAAAGAAGACTTGGAGGAATACACAACCACCATAACCCTGTAGTTGCCGAAGAACCACCCAGCCAGCAATGTCTAGAGCCGTCTAGATCCTGTTCCAGCTCCATTTCAGCTATCTAGAGCTTGTGAGGTAGTTTTGAATGATCCGCTTCACTTAAAACTCACAAGAAAGCACTAAAAACACACATGCAACCACTTACACACACATGCAACCCCAATGGAGGCACATGAACAAATTTATGAGCACAAGTTCTTGCATTTGGAGCATAGATGATTGATTCATAATGATAGATTGCCATGAAATTGAGTTTTCATGTTATTTGATGAAGCTTGATAATTATTTCCATAAATAGTAACTTTTATGATGTGCAAAGAGGATTCATGAGGTTATGGACATAATATGAAGCTTCAAATGATGATTCTTGCATAACTGTGATGTTAATGATATGCTAGGTAGGTTGAATTTGATAAAATGAATGGCTTGTTCATAAGTTTCTAAATAAGGAAAATTTTGCAGAAATATGTCACCATGCATGTAGTGTATTGGTCATGTTTTGTTATGTTGATGATGTTAGAGGTCATAGGAGCATGATTGAGTAATTTGATTTTGGTGAAAATGATTTTTAGGACAAACTTGCCATAATTGGAAACTTTAATCGGTGATTTATGTAAATAAAGGTGTAGGAACTTGTTAGATGATGAAATGAGCTTCTAAATGATACATTATGATGATATGAAGGTGTTTGCATGGTTAACTGATTGAAAAACATGACAAATATAGAAACTTTCAATATTTAGTAACTTTAGTTACCTAAAAATGGATGTGAGCGTATTTGATGATACATGATTACGTGCTATGTGGTAACATGAACGTGTAGGGAAACTGGCATACGTAAAATAATAAAATATGATTTCTAATGCAAACCTGCCAAATATAGAAACTTACTATATATAGCAAGTTACTTGACAAACATGCACGACATGTATAACATGTCATATTTAGTAACGTGATTAGTAGGCACACATATATTATGAATACTTGCTGGAATTGGAGATTTTACGTTTTATGATATGCTTACATGCACTAACTGCTAATTGAGAAAACCTGACAAACACTAAACAAACATTAACATACAGTAAACATATCACCAATGGGTCGTTGAGTCAACACGGTCAAACACAGTCAACACAACAACTTAGAGTTATTTGGACATGAACACGGTCTCGGTAGACCAACATGGACACGAAAGCAAACACGAACATGAACTCATATTACCTATGTGTTATAGGTGACAGTTAGGGACAGACAGTTCACAACACGCAAACAAATGCAACTCATGTGAGTTTACTGCCCATTTTCATTATCTTAAGCTCTTTATACTAAACTGGGGGAGATATACATGCAAACGCTTTGACAAACCTTTTTGAACAAACGTTTTTGAACAAACATTTTGGACTACGCCTTTGACAAACATTTCAAACATACACTGGGGTAACTCCAACTGGGGGAGGTTACACACAAACATACTTTGACAAACATATTTTGATGTATTACTAGTTATGTTGTGCAAACATTTGAGTGTGACAATATCGTAAATGAACTCCACACAAAGCCATACAGTTAGTTAAAAGTAAGCGGGGCGTTATTGGATAGTACTATTAGGTCTAACAAGCACCTCTCGACGACAACTCTAACTGGCAGTTAGGAGAAGCGCAATATCGACCTATGCCATTATTTTTTACGATAGACATGGTGGAGTCATCTAACAGTCTAGTTTCGATAGTGGCGCAACACTTACACTCGAGGCCTCGGGCCTGACAAAAATTTAGGATTTCAGTATACATCTGACCCAGACATTTCGGGATTTGCGCCTGACAAATATTGGTATAACATTTCACATATGGAACGTTCACATGAGGCCTTGTGCTTGGCGAACATTTGACAAAGTGTTGGACCGTTCGGGAGCTCGGAAACAATCCGAATCCAATAGGAAACTACTCGACAGCCTCTGGAATAGTGCGGAATCCTATTCCAGGGTTTTCCAATCAAAACCAACAGAAACCGTGGTGATCCGAGGCTGTAGAAACAACTTGGAAGCAACGATCGAACACCACGGGTTGAGAATCGAACTTGGATGATCAAGAACCGCTCAGATCTTCTAGGGTTTTGACACTTGAGACTCAGGGAAGAAGGAGGGCTCTGGAAAGTTAAAGTTGAAATGATTTGAACTTCTATTTATAAGCTGTAGTCATTCGGCCGAATGAGTGGCCGAAGCAGCTCATTCGGCGAATGACTAAGCTCGAATGAGCTATCATTCGAATGAGTCATTCGGCGAATGACTCATTCTCAATCCAGACATTCGCTATAACCTTCATTCGGCGAATGACTTCATTCTAGAGTCATTCGCCGAATGAGTAACCTTCATACTCAATTCAGTTTATAATCAAATCAACTAAATAGATAAACATTAATAGACATTAAGGAATAGTAACAAACATTAAGAAATAGAAATAAAGACAACTTCCATTAATACTTTGAACATTTACATGATAAGAGTTACAAAACTGAACTAGGGACAAAACATGTATCAACAAACTCCTCCTTGGACCTAGTTCAACTCTTGGAAGTTTCTTTCTTGAAATACTTTGCTGAAATAGCTTTCCAATCTGCTCCAGCGTGTATCTTGAAAATGCTGCAGAGACGGATCACTCTCATAAACTGCAAGGCTTGAACCATGTCTGGAACATCAAAGAAGATCTGATTCCTGAATAGAGCTTGGACATCTTTATGAGACAGGTTCGTCAGCCACATAGGATCAAAAATTCTGACAGTTTCCCACTTCTTGTCTTTGCAAAGGACTATCACAGCTTCACCAGTTCTCCCGTCATAGTACCACCATCGGAAGCCATCCATAAAGTCTTGTCGCATTTTCCGCAAGGGAATCTTCTTCAAAACTCTAGGGGGAAGCCACTTCAGGATCACTTTATGCTTGCGGGTATCACCATCAATCTCTGGCAAATAGTATCGTTCTGGCTGCTGCGGTTGAAAGTTCACCCATCTCTTCCGGTATTCATACTTGATCTGTCGAGAAAACCAAGCAGACATCCCAGAGTCACCACTGTATAGCATGTTCAGACGTGCTAGCTGATTGACTTCGAATCCAGGCAACGTCTTGAAATCATGTGGGTGTTTGAAGTAGTCGATCCCTTTCTCTCTTTTCACAGCATAGCACCCAAGATCATGGAAGTATGCCCAGCTAAGGATTTGACCTCCAGCTTTGTAGCCTTTGGTCTGTAAACCTTCTTGTGCGTGGCTGGCATCTTCTCAGTGCTTTGCTTCTTTAACACTTCCCAGTAAGAAGCCCATTCCTCTTTTCTCTTCTTTCGATCATCAGCTTCAGCCTTGCTTGCCTCTACTTGTTCTTCTAGATATCTGACCAAGAGATCCTCTGTTTCCTGATCAAATGGCTCAGTGAATGTAGGCAGCTCGTCTTCGGCCGATGTATACTTTGGATATTCTTCATATGTGATGTCTTCCAGAATAACCTCGTTTATATCATCAAAAGGTTCTGGTTCGGGCTCTTCAAAACTGGGAACTGAGGTGTCATCAGTAACAACCTCGTCAGGATTCAACCTGAATAGCTCGGCTATCTGTTCTTTGGATAGACAGTGTATGATTTCTCCCTCCTCCTTGTCATAGCTCACTGAGTGCTGTATAATGCCTTGAGCGTCCAAGATCATAGTAAGTGTCTCATCAAGCTGACGTCTCAGAGGCACAGCTTGAACTTCCTCAGTAGCTTCTGGCTCAGTTGTCTTCGATGGAGACGAAGGAGGAGGAGCCTGAGCTTTCTTGTCATTTGTCCTCTTTGACTGGATCTCAGAAGTGGGAGGGTCTTGATCATCATTGTTGTCATCATCATCATCATCATCAGTGCCAGATGATTCAGCAGACCCACTCCCAGATCCGTCTTTGTCATCATCATCATCTTCATCTGATTCCTCATCCTTCTCGGAATCCTCATAGTCAACTTGTTCTTCATCAGACTCTTCTTCTTCTTCCTCATCCACCTGCTTGTCTGAATCATCGGAACGATCTACTACACCCTCAAGTCTAGGAGTGCCCTCCTTTGAACCCTCGACAAGTCCAGTGAGGCGAGCATTCTCAGCCTCGAGTAGAAGAATCCTCTCATTGAAACCAGAGGCTGTCAGAGCCAGCTGGTTATGCTCGTCAATATACTTCAGGAGTTGTTCCTCCTGCTGAGCTGAACGAGCTCTAAGATCCGCTCGTTGATCAGCTGCCTGCAGCAACAAGGCATCCTGATCGTTGATCCGTTGAGTGAGCTGAGCGATCTTAGACTCTTGCTCCAAGTTCTTCTCCATCAGCCTGAGAACCATAATGTTCAGTGTGCTAAGCTGATCCACGACTGACACAGTAGGTATATGAATATCAGCTCGAACTGTAGATGGGCCCGAAGAAGCAGCAACATAAACTGGCTCACGAATAACAGGAGTGGTCAGAGGGGCAATAGTGGTCTGAGTAGGAATAGCCCTTGACCGTGTCAGTGAAGAAACTGACACAGCTGCTACTGATGTAACAGTAGTTGTAGCAGCTGATGTCAGTTCTGACCTCCTTTGGAAAGAGAACCTAGATCTCTTTCCCCTTCCAGCTCTGGAGGATGTGGCCTGAGAGGCAGCAGCAACCACAGCTGCTGAAGCAGGAGCAGAAGACCTAGGAGGAGGAGACATATCAAACTCTGGAATGAATAAAGGATCAGTGATCTCCTCTCTCTCTTCCTCTGTCCTCTTCCTCTTCCGAACAACCATCTTTCCGGCCACCATCACCTTCTCATACCCTTCCTCCATGAAATCATCTGAATCAGTGCTCTCCTCATCACCGTCACCAACAACACCCTCATCACCCGAGTCCTCTGACTCATCATCATCATCAGATATGTGAGGAAATGAAGTATCAGCAACAGTAGAGGTGGAAACAGTAGTAGTAGTAGTGGTGGTCAGAAAGTCTAGATCCATCAAAGAATCTATATCTACATCCTCCTCCTGTGCTGTAGAGACAACAGCATCACCACCAGCAACAGAATCAACAACATCAACCATGCTCACAAAAGCAGCAGTGGTCATGTGTCCAGAAATCATCTCACTGCACCAGTACTCATCATAGCAGCAGTGCTCACTAACACTGTGCTTTCACCAGCTCCAGCACCACTAGGGCCTGCACCACCATCATCATCACCTCCATCACTATCATCCCCACCAGAAGGTACAACAATGTCTTCCACATCCGAATCGGAGTCATCATGCCTCCATCTCCGTCCGGCAGGAGCCCTATAATCAGGTCGAGAGAGATGACCGAATAAAGACCTAGTGGTAGGCTTACTCTCCTTCCCTCTGTATGACAAAACTCTGTTAAGAGTAATGTCATTCATATGCTCTAATCGAATGACATCTGCATTGATCTTCGGAAGATCTGGAACTTGGGCATCTATGATTTGTTGCAGAAACCTCGGGTACATGAGGAACTTCTTGTCACCCTTCAGAACCACGTTCTCCTTCATGTGAATGAAGATCATCTCTGAGAAGTTGAAGGGTTTGTTGAGCACTAAAGCAGCAAATGCGCACTGAATGGTCTCACGCATATCATCAAAACCCCCTCTCCTAGATCCAAGACAGTGTACAAGCACATGAGCTAAGTACTTGAACTGCGGAGACATAAACGCCTTGTTGAGAATGCCAGCTCCAATATCACCCTCATACTTGCATCGAAGAAAACATCCACGAACCAAAAATCGATCAAGTAATGCAGGCTGATCAGGAGAGTCTTGAAATCCACAGATTCTCCGGATGTGCTCAGCTGAGATCACAACATCATGCCCTTGCACTTTGCCCCTTATGACTGTAGGCTCGGCCTCGCAATCAATATCAGCCGATGACCAAAAATCCTGCTGATGCGATAGATAGGGCACATGTACAGTAGATATAGCTGTGAATATCCTAGAACGCCTCAGAAATGTGATGATGTCTGAGTAGTGCTTCGCGTTCGGAGTGGTCAAGTCTAGATGAGCACAGATGTTGTGCTTAGGAACTGACTTGTATCCTGCCATACTGCATAACACAAGAAATAAACATGTCAGTATGAGATACTCAATCAGTAAACTGAAATTAGCCAAAAATCAGATTAACTGTTAATCTGATATGCCGAATGAAAGACATTCGCCGAATGAGTCATAGGATCGAATGAGTCATTCGTCGAATGAGCCATTCGTCGAATGAGGTTCATTCGTCGAATGACTCTCATTCGTCGAATGAGACATGAATATGACTGGTCATTCGTCGAATGAGCCATTCGCCGAATGAGGTTCATTCGCCGAATGAGTCATTCGCCGAATGACGACATTCGGCGCCCATTTTGAATTCAAAATCCCTTTATCCAAAAATCAACAATCAGTTCATAAAAATTGCACACACACACTCAGAATCAACCGATTAAGACTTTTAATAAAGGTCTTAGGTAGTTTCAATCCCATTTTGATAGTCTATTCAAATGGCGATTTTCAAAACCCTAAAACCCTAAATTTTGATCTGATAGGCACGATTCCACGGTTGGAATGATCTGAAATTTGATCCCCATATACCTGAGATGAAGTATAAAAAGATTATCAGAGGCAGAGTCAACAAAGATCAGAGAAAATCAAGAAAACAGGCACTATGTGTCAATCGCCGAATAGGGTTCTCTCTGTAGTCGCGAAAGAGTTTTTGGTCGAATGACCTTCATTCGGCCGAAGGACCGTTATATAGTCCCTTCTCATTCGCCGAATGAGCTAGGCAAAAGGTCACCTGACATTCAGTCTCATTCGCCGAATGAAAGTAGCGATTGAGTCATTCGACAAAATTCATTCGCCGAATGAGAATGTCGAATGAGTCATTCGACACTCTTCATTCGTCGAATGAGGTTCATTGTGTATGATTGATTTGGTCGAATGACTCATTCGCAGAATGAGTTCATTCGGCCGAATGAGTTCATTCGGCCGAATGAGTTCATTCTACCTCTCATTCGGACGAATGAGAGATGAAAATCTCCAAACCTCAAATTTATCAACATTTGACATTATGAGCAACAAACTTTTAACAATTTATGAAGATATGTCTGGTTGGTTCAGGATTCAGATATGACAGACATCCGAATCTACAAATGATCATCTAAAACAAAATTGAAAATAGAAAATCTTTTTGTATTTTTCTGAAGCAACCACTACAACTGTACAAACAAGAATTTAAAACACATAAACACATATTTTTGTGAGAAGTCCATTAATAAAATAACACATATCTCTAATCACATCATATTGCCTTCAATGAATGCTTCACTTCAAACACAATTTCATTTTGATACGATTACTGATATATTTGTCCAAATTTAAACTGAACAATACATAACTCCTAAACAAACTATATGATCACTCATATTTCCTGATTGAGTTCCCCAATTCATTTCATCAATCAAGATCAAAATCAGTTCAAAACTCATTTCAACATATCTTAAAACCAGTCATCATGAATTCAATAAGATTCAAACATTTATTATCTTTTTGTATTTTTTTCTTGTTCTATCCAAATGGATGGCTTCAGCTAGGTCCGTCCCAGCAATATGGCACATGTATGGAATCGAACTTTATTTGTTTTAAGTTTTTCTCAAGCTTAATACCAGCTTGCATTAGGTTTTCTTCAAGCTTAATACCAGCTTGTTTTAGTTTTCCTCAAGCTTAATACCAGCTTGCATTAGGTTTTCTTCAAGCTTAATACCAGCTTGTTTTTATTTTTCTTTGAATGAAACCTCATTTGATTCCATGATGACAGGTGTATGCTTGATTTAAGTCAAAAACCGTTTCTCACTCAAATGATTTAATTAAAATGGATCCCACAAATCAAACTTTCTAAGTTATCATAAGTTGTTTATTTATTTGGTATAGCCAGCCTATCAGTACATCCCATCACAATTCTCTTGTGATTTTAGTTCACACATTCATTTCTGCTTCTATGACGCAATGAAATCAATGTACTACTTTATTAAACTAGACCATCTCATTTTTTTAATTTTTCTATTGTTTTTGATTTTTCAAATTTTCTAATGTTTTTGGTTTTTCAAATTTTCTATTGTTTTTGGTTTTTCAAATTTTCTAATGTTTTTGGTTTTTCAAATTTTCTATTTCTCCCCCTAAAAACCTAAAAATAGAAAATCTTTTTGTGTTTTTGGTAATAAAAAAATAACTGTACAAGAGAAAATGAAAAAACTGAAATAAAATAAACAAAGCAAAGACTAGCTAAGTAAAATGATGATCATTTGTGAGACTCAGATGAGGATTGAACTTCATCCTTTTGGAAAACACCATTAGCCGATAACAGATATAGAAATCTGGGTTTGTCAAAAGCTTTTGTAAAAAGATCGGCTTTTTGGTGATCGGTGTGAATTTTAACAACATCGATTAATTTCTTTTCAAAACAATCACGTATGAAGTGATATTTTATGTCGATGTGTTTGGTCTTGGAGTGCTGAACTGGATTTTTAGTGACAGCAATGACGGCAGTATTATCAACATAAATAGGAGTGTTAGAAAAATGTAACCCATAGTCCCTGAGTTGCTGTTGAATCCAGATGATTTGTGAACAACAACTAGCAGCAGCAATATATTCAGCTTCACAGGTTGAAGTAGACACGGATGTCTGCTTCTTGCACTGCCAGGTGACCAATCGGTTTCCAAAGAACTGACATCCCGCAGATGTTGACTTGAAATCTCTTTTGCATCCGCCATAATCTGAATCACTGTAGGCAGTAAGCTCAAAGTTATCATCATTAGGGTACCATAAGCCAAGTTCCGGTGTACCCTTCAGATAACGCATAATCCTTTTGACAGCAATAAGGTGAGATACTCTTGGTTTGGATTGATAACGTGCACACAAGCAAGTGGCGAACATGATATCTGGCCGAGAAGCAGTAAGATACATGAGAGATCCGATCATTCCCCGGTACAGAGTGGCATCAATTAACTCCCCCTTTTCATCTGGAGTAATCCCGTGATTAATCGCCAGTGGGGTACCAGCAGGCTTTGCATCAGACATACTGAACCGGCTCAGAATGTCACCAACGTATTTGGTTTGATGAATAAAAATCCCTGCCTCAGACTGATCCACCTGCAAACCCAAGAAAAACTTCATTTCTCCCATCGAACTCATTTCAAATTTTTCTTTCATAACATTCTCAAATTCCTTGCACAGATCATCATTTGTGGAACCAAAAATTATGTCGTCCACATACACTTGCACCAAGAGTAAATCACTGTCCTTCTCACGGATAAATAAAGTGCAGTCAATGACACCTCTTCTGAACCCGTTGTTCAGAAGGTGAGTGGAAAGTGTCTCGTACCACGCTCGCGGAGCTTGATGCAAACCATACAAGGCTTTGTCTAACTTGTAGACTTGGTCACGATGCAATGGATCCTCAAATCCGGGAGGTTGACTGACATACACTGTTTCACTAATAATTCCGTGAAGGAACGCGCTCTTTACATCCATTTGATAAACCTTGAATTTTTTAAAGGATGCATAAGCCAAGAAAATACGAATGGCTTCTAGTCGAGCAACTGGAGCAAACACCTCATTGTAATCCAATCCTTCAATCTGTCTGAATCCTTGAACCACCAGACGAGCCTTATTTCTCACTATAATCCTGTGATCATCTTTCTTGCACCGAAGAACCCATCTTGTACCGATGACTTTTGCACCTTTGGGTCTATCAACTAATTGCCAGACCCCCAACTTTTTGAACTGTAAAAGTTCCTCTTGCATGGCATCGACCCATGATTCTTCTTTGAGGGCCTCAGTGACTGTACGAGGTTCAACTTGAGAGATAAAGCAGGAATGAGCACAAAAGCTTACATCTGCAAAATCAAGAATGTCTGCAAGACCACCTGAAGAAATCTGACTTCGAGTCTTCACTCCATATAGAGGACTCCCAATAATGTTATCTTGAGGATGAATACGATTGATTCTTCCAACAGGATGAGCGGGAACCTCAACCTCAGGATCTAAGTTATTCAAATTCAAATCCTCAAGACCAAGTACAAGATTATCAACAACCGGTTCAGGAGCAGTAGGAGGATTGTCATCTGTGTCTGAGCTGTCATCATTTATCTGTGTAGAGGGACCAGATGCAGATGTAGGTTGAGAAGTTTCATCAGGTGCATTCTGTACATCATACAGCATCTGAACAGCTACATCTTCATCTGAGTACATGGGGGGCATATTAAATGAATCAAAGAGACTGGAATAATCAAACATCCAATCTGGCCCTTTTCCAGGTGGGGGCATTGTATATTTCTGAACATCCACATGGTACCACTCCTCCACATTATGAGTTGAAATGTTGTAAACTCGTTTATTTGGAGTGTTGTACCCAAGAAAGTACCCTTCTTCCACCTTTTCATTAAACTTGCCCTGCTCATGTTTCTTAAGCATAGTGCATGGAGCACCAAACGGTTCTAGATACTTAAGATTTGGCTTTCGGTTATGGAGCAGTTCAAAGCAAGTCTTCCCATGTCTCTTCACAATAAGAACCCGGTTCAATGTATAGCAAGCATTAGCTACAGCTTCGTTCCAGAACTGAACCGGCAAAGAGGAATCAGCAAGCATGGTTCTAGCAGCCTCAATCAATGTCCTATTTTTGCGTTCAGCAACACCATTCATCTGTGGAACATATGGAGCACTAAATTGTTGCACAATGCCTTTTGCATTACAAAAATTCTCCATGTTGTGATTTTTGAACTCCGTTCCATTACCAGTTCTAAACTGACGAATCTTGAGCTTATAAAGCGATTCAAGTTTAGTAACCAGAACTTGAATACAATCAAACGTTTCTGATTTTTCTTTCAAAAAGAAGACCCAAGAGTATCTGGAGTATTCATCAGTGATAACAAGGCAGTATTGATCTCCAGCTATACTCTTCCTATTCACTGGACCAAACAAATCCATGTGAAGAAGCTCAAGAGGAACATTGATTGAATGATATTTTTTCAGCTTATGAGACTGCTTAGACTGTTTTCCCTTTTTGCACGAAACACAAATATCAGACAGCTTAAAATTTTTCAAGCTAACTCCCTCAACCAGACTGTTGTGTACCAAATGATTCATCTTGCGCAAACTCAAATGGCCCATCCTCTTATGCCAAAGGATTGAATCTTTCTCAGTTGCCTTTGTCATAAAACATGAAGCTGTGGAGGATGTAGTTGAAGCTGTAGCCATATTGAGAACGTACAAGTCTTGCTTCCTCGGAGCAGACATCAGAATCCAATCTTCAGGTATCTGCACACCTTGCTTGAGAATGTAACACTTGGAGTCATCAAATAGAACCTTGTACTCTTTGTCACAAATCTGAGAGACTGACAGGAGGTTGTTTTCCAACTGTTTGACATATCTAACATTATCGAAAGAAACCTGTCCATTTGTCAAAATTCCCTCTCCAGTAATAAAGCCACCTTTGTCTCCAGCAAAGGCAACATAGCCACCTCGAACTGCATTCACATTGGTGAGCAGAGAAATATCACCGGTCATGTGTCTGGAAGCCCCACTATCAACGATCCAATTGCTGTTAACTCCAGCTTTTGGGGCAACCTGCACAATAAAGAGACAATCAGTTTACTTTGGGAACCCAAGCCTTTACAGTCTTGGGTTGACCCATTGAGTCTCGGATCCACACATCAATCCATTTTCCATCAGGAAAAGATTTATCTGAAATTGGGGGAACAGACTCCTCAGATGATTTTACTTTCCAAATTGCATTTTTATCAAAAGAAGTTTTCAGATAGATGGATGATGATTTTGATTGATTAACTTTGACTACATTTGGAACTTCCAAAGTTTCCAATTTTCCTTTTCCCTTGTCTGAATTTTTAGACTGAATGAGTGGTTTAGACTTTTGCTGAAAAGACTTAGGTACAGACTTTACCGGTTTTGGTAAAGCAGATTTTAAGTGTTTGAAAGGCACAACTTTAGGTCTGATCAACTGAGGGCAAAATCTCACAATGTGCCCTGACTCACCACACTCAAAACAGACTTTATCACCCTTTTTATGAAAATGTTTTAAATCAGAAAATGACTTTTTAGTTGATTTAAAAACATTTAATTTCTGATAATCTGGCTCAAAACCCAAACCCTTTCTTCCTTTGTTACCAAACTGAGCTGATTTGGAAACACAGTCAGCTTCAGACCCCTGTGAAGCTTTAACAAAGCATAATTCTTTGTAAATTTTTGAGTTGCAGATTGGGTCACCTTTCATAACAACAGAGGTTTGATTCCGAGGAGTACTATATTCTGATTCATCCTCGGAATCTGAGACCCAATCTTCAACAATTCCATCCACCCTTGACTCCTTAGTCTGAGATGAACTCTGATTTGCACTCAGACTAACTGGATCAATTACTAACGGAGTAGTAACTTGAAAATCCTTTACATCTTTGTCATTTGGAGTATTGACAAAGGCATTGAGGATTGGTGGAGGACAATTTTGATAATTAACCTTTTCCTTCCCCTGATCAGTACCCCTACTGATCATGTGCTCAATGATATAAGATGAGCTTTCATAGCTCTTGAGCTTTTGTCCTAAGGTCTCATAGTCACACTCGACTATTGCTAACTTCTTCTTAATCTCATTGATGGTATTGAGATAAGAAGTGATAGCATCTTTCTTATTCAGCACTGCGATTTCTGCCTCATGCAATTGTCTATTTAAAAGATCAATTTTAGCTTGAAAATCTTTTTCATTAGATTTTAAGACTTTGTTAGCCTCAATGCACAAGTCGAGATCGTTCATCAAAGCACTATTATGTGTCTGATAAGCAAGGACCTTACTTCTAAGATCAACACAATTAAAACACTCTGAATGTGAAGATGAACAGTCAGTGTATACCTGCTCAGAAGAGTCTGTAGAAGCAGAAGAATTTGCCATCAAAGCAAATTGAGTTGAAGAGTCATCAGCTTCACCATCAGATTCTTGAGTTTCAGAATCTGTCAGATTGTCTGATTCTGAACTTGATATCTTATCATCAATCACCAAAGAATCCTCCTGACTGCTTTCTTCATCATGATCTTCAGAATGCTGAATTTCTGCCACACAAGCTTTATCTTGATCTTCCTTATCAGCATTAAATCTGAAGTCCCAGTTCACCCCTTCATCCTGTTGAACCATTAAAGCTTTACTAGCAGAGGATGAAGATCCAACTTGAGAAGGAGAATCAATGGGAACTAATCTCCTTTCTGGATTGGCAGTAGAAGATTTTTGATGCTGAAATGGATTCTTGTTGCCAGCTTTCTTCGGCTGCTTGCATTGTCTGGCAAAATGACCCTTCTCACCACAGTTGTAGCATGTGACAGATGCCATATCAAATCCAAACTTGGACTCCTTGTTTAGATTGATATCCTTCCCCGTCCTTTTTACAAACTCCTTTGCTCTTCTAACTGCACTAGCCAATGCCCACATAATGTCAATTCTCTCCATATCATCATCTGAGAGTAATCATCATTGGTCAAATATGGATTGCCGATCTGACCAGCAACTAATCCATCATATGAGCTAACCAATGTTGACAGAAGACCCATATGCTCTTTAGCAATCTCTACTGTGACCTTGTCAAAATTCTCTGTTTTCAGACTTGCAGTAGGCTGATGATGCTCTTGTTGTGAGCTTGATGAAGAAGATGGACTGAAATGCATCTGAGCTGCAGATGGAGCTTCAGATGCTTTAGAAACAAAAGCAGTCTTCAAAGGAGCATGAGTTGTAGATTTATCAACTGTAGTAGTGGAGTAGTATAGAGAAGGATCTTGAACTTGCACAACCCTCTTGGCTTTCCACTTGTTCTCTATCTCCTGTTCCTTCAACTTCTGAATGAAATCATTGATGTCCATATGAGCCATCATCTGATTTTGCTTAAGTACCATCAAGAAGGACTCCCACTTTGGAGGTAGGGCATCTGCTAAACACTGAATCTTCTCTTGAGTTGTAGTTTTGACCTCGTGGTTGAACAACTCACTCAACAGATGATAGAACCTGGCAATCAGCTCATCAAGGGACTCATTACCCACATACATAAAGCTATTGAACTCTTTCCTTAAAGCTTTAGACTTAATGCTCTTCAATGCATCATTCCCCTCATATCTTTGTTGCAAGGCATCCCACAGTAGCTTAGCCGAAGTAAACTGTCTAAATTGATGAAAGATATCTGTAGCAATGGACTGTGACAGAATGGCATATGCTTTCTTCTCATAGTCATACAGCTTCCTTTGAGGCTCGGTCATCCTTGTAACAAGCATAGGAGTACCATCCTCGTTTAAAGGCCTCAAGTAACCTCCCTCTATCATCATCCACAGATTTGTATCCACTCCATTGATGTGGATTTCAAATCTATACTTCCAGTGAGGGTAGTCATCTAAAGTCAACAACTTAGGAGCTTTGTTTGAGTTCCCGGTTTCATTTTCTGTCAACAAGAGAGTCTGAATGCGATGGTTTTGGTTAGCCATGAGTGCTAGATCCTCCATTTGATCAGAAGTAATAAAATTCAACACTTAGAAAAATTTCAGAAGTGACTGGCGAATGAACTGATATTGGGCGAATGTCGGGGGCCGAATGTCTTGGAACTGGCGAATGGAGGCTGAGAATGACAACTGGCGAATGGGTTAGTCGAATGACCTATTCGGCGAATGACATATCGAATGAGTTCTTTCGCCGAATGAGTGTGAAGAATGAGACTTATTCGGCGAATGAGAATGGCGAAGGAGCTATTCGCCGAATGAGAGTGGAGTATGAAGCTATTCGCCGAATGAGTGCTATTCGGCGAATGAGGGCTGATTCGGCTGAACTTATTCGGCCGCAATTGCCATTCGGGCGATCTGAGGTTTTCAGCAACAAAAATCGTGATAACTTGCGATTTTGACCAAATCTATGCGCCAAATTTGGTACAGAAGTTCAAGACATGATAATCAACCAATTGGGAAAAGGTTTTGACAAACACACCACAAAAACCCACCAATTTTCAATGAAATAGTGACTTGGAGAGCAAGAAACTTAGGGTTTTTGATAGTTACGAAAATCAGGGTTTTGGGAATCTCAGATCTGTTGATTTTGAGTTGAAATCGAATAGAATCAAGAGCCAAAGCTCTGATACCACTTTGTTGGACCGTTCGGGAGCTCGGAAACAATCCGAATCCAATAGGAAACTACTCGACAGCCTCTGGAATAGTGCGGAATCCTATTCCAGGGTTTTCCAATCGAAACCAACAGAAACCGTGGTGATCCGAGGCTGTAGAAACAACTTGGAAGCAACGATCGAACACCACGGGTTGAGAATCGAACTTGGATGATCAAGAACCGCTCAGATCTTCTAGGGTTTTGACACTTGAGACTCAGGGAAGAAGGAGGGCTCTGGAAAGTTAAAGTTGAAATGATTTGAACTTCTATTTATAAGCTGTAGTCATTCGGCAGAATGAGTGGCCGAAGCAGCTCATTCGGCGAATGACTAAGCTCGAATGAGCTATCATTCGAATGAGTCATTCGGCGAATGACTCATTCTCAATCCAGACATTCGCTATAACCTTCATTCGGCGAATGACTTCATTCTAGAGTCATTCGCCGAATGAGTAACCTTCATACTCAATTCAGTTTATAATCAAATCAACTAAATAGATAAACATTAATAGACATTAAGGAATAGTAACAAACATTAAGAAATAGAAATAAAGACAACTTCCATTAATACTTTGAACATTTACATGATAAGAGTTACAAAACTGAACTAGGGACAAAACATGTATCAACACAAAGCAATACATATAACGCACAAACTTCTTTATTGTTTACTTATATCAAACTTGTGAACTCACCAACTTTATGTTGACACACTTTAGCATGTATTTCTCAAGTACTCAGTACACTTAAGAGCATAGGATGCTCTTAAGGAACCTCAGAGAGAGTCAAGCACGCATTACGAAAGTTTTAGAACATTTTGTGTTAGTTAATGCGATGTGTAAACAATTTACGTTTTTCTACAAGCTTCTGCAACATTTTTCTAATTCCGTTGTATAACTATTTATTTTATTCGGGATATTTAAAGTAATATCCACGTGTTTTCAAAAGCATATAGAGTCGTTCTATATAAACATCATATCTGATCCTGCCACATCACAGCCGACGGCCTGACACCGCAAGCGGTATTTGGGGTTGTGATAAGATGTAAAAACAAAATTGGCTGATGGCACAAATACGGATATTATTCTTGATGGTCCAAGTTGGAGGCTAGAGGTTTCAGAGTTAGAAAAAAACACATAATGACACAAAACCTACAAACCATGGTGAGTTTTCTCTATAAATGAACAAATGTAAAGAAATATTGTTTTGTCCATGTGTATTTATGGTCTGTTGCATGTTTATTCACGGTTTTTTTAAGTTTTCTAATTATTAAACAGTTCGTGTTGATTTTGGGCTAAAGCCACCTGGGAAAACTTATAGTGGAATGTAGACAAAGCAAAGTGTTAGCTAGTTTTGCCTATCGCTATTGAATGAAACAACAATCCAAGTTGTTGCGGGAACCTCGGGTTAACTTAGGGATCGATGACACCAGTAATAACATAAATTATTTAAAAGTCAATAACATTTGTTAAAGAACAAAAAGAATTCTTTTTTAATTATGTATTAAATTATTTCTTTTTATATGTGTTCAAGACAAAAGACAGAAATAAGAGGCTTATGTGTTATCAAGTATGGATGACGTGAACAAAAATTTAGAATTTGCAAACTTGGGAAATGCAACAAAGTGTAAAGTTATGGACGTTAACTTAAACGATGCAATGCAATACATTACACACATGGTGTGTGACTTATGAGTTGTAATGTGAGTGAAGCAAGTGATGACACGTAAGACTTACTTTAACTTAAAGTTAAAACAGGAAACACATGTGGTTTTTAAGCACGTGGAGAATAGCATGTATTTTATATGTAAATTTTATTTAAAATGTATGTAACATTTGAGTTAGACATATATGTTATCAATGTGTAAAACATATGTATTTAATAGTAATTATGATAAGTGGGACATTCTAAAGTGTAAAACATATGTTATCATATGTATTTTATAAGTAAATTTTATTTTAAAATATATGAAGCATTTGAGTTAGGCATGTTTTATCAATGTGTAAAACATATGTATTTAAAAGTAATAATGATAATGAGGACATTCAAAAGTGTAAAATATATGTTATTATATGTGTTTTGAACTGTAAAAAATGTGTTATCAATGTGTTATGCATATGTAGATCATACGTAAACCGTATGTTACACGAGGATTGTTTACCAAAGCATGAAAAACCTGGTTTTGAAGAAATGTCATTTTTATTCATTGAGACAAAGCAACGAGGTAAACAACCAAATTATAGATGTGTGGGCTGAAGTTTTAAACTTTGAAGAAAAATACAGATCCACGGGTTCATTGTGCAGTTTTTTTTTGGCGGTAAGTTTGTAGGCTTGAACTATCTATGTTTGTGATTTAATAATTATTTAAGAAGCTTATAAAGTTGTGAATTAACTATACTTACAGCCAGAGTGGATGTTGAAGAAAGAGGGGGTTGATCCTAAACAGAGACTTGATAAGTTCACAGCAAACATGGATGGTTTAATCAAAGAGGATGTAAATCTGGCAGATTTTAAATAGTCTGATATGGTTTTCTTTCCAACTTTTGGATTTCAACCATTATTACATGCTAGTATTTGAGTTAAAGAATTCTGTGATTTCAGTGATTGACAACTTTCATGAGTCAATCCTTTTGGTTGGTGTTAGAGACAATGCGGATTATTATTAAGAAAGATTTGAAATCAATAATCTAGTTATATATTATGACTAGCGTGACACAATATTTTTTTTTTTGCATAAAGATATTTTTGTGCAATACTTGCAAAAGATTCAACATCCAAAAACTGATGACATCCATGTAGCTGCTACTCAAAAATTTACACCTTTCATGGGCAATATAAACAAATGTCGTAGATTGTGCCATATTAGTGATGAGACCATGGAGAGGTTCATGGGCATGCAAGAACAATTCAACTACGGAAGTTCAACAAATGGAAGTAGGAAAATATGTCAGCTAAACTTGTTGAGGAAGAGGTTCGTGTTGCATATCCTAAGATCAGAGGTGAATGTCTTGCAAGACATCGTCATGGAAGATGCACGGAAGAAATAATTGTTGTGTAAAATTGGGGTAAAAATGTTTTTTCTTTAGGTTGCATCGACGGGTGAATGAAAAACAAAACATTGACTTACTAAGATCGTGGCTTTGTTTTGGTGATTATAATGGATAATTTAATTTGAAACTGTTTGTTAGTTGGTGTTTTATTTTGCTAGTAATATGAAAAAATACTTGTTATTTAAGTAGGTCATCTTTATACTTTTGTGGAGAAAAACATCTCATAGATTTAGATAGCAGTAGGACATCATTACATTTCTCTAAAAAAAAAAAGACAAATAGTACAAAAAAATGACAACTTAATAGTATTGTTATCAATCATACAATTTTTTCAAAAAAGTAGTACATAAGAAATTGTGCTAGCCTAAAATGTAGTATAAAATTAATTAATAATATTAGAGTAAGGTCAAACCATATAATTAGATTAGTACAGAAGTACAACCTTAGGGTGTGGTTGGACAAACACCATCATTTCAAAAAAAAAATCAACACAAGCTTAGTACATAGCATGGTTCCTGCTTTATTTCAAATATTCTTCTTTTAAATCTTTGTTTTCCAAAGTTGCATAAGTTTGAAACAAGTGTAACATACGTGTAGCAACAATGCAAAACATGCTTTCTAGATTGCATCCCTACGTAAAAACAAAAAAAAAAAACATAAAAAGCATAAACAATAACCATTTCGTTGTTCATACCAACAAATCCATACACAAACAAAAAACACAAACTTATTGCTAAAATGGATTTCAAACAATAGTTTTGAAACTCCAGTCTCTTTGCAGCTTCCTAATGCATATTATTCTTTCTAAGAAGAGCATGGATAATATCAACATATTTTGAGCACATAGGCAGATCTCTCCATACAACAAAACCAAATCCACATGCCTGAATTCTAGAAACATTTAATATCTAAAACTTAAAAAGATAATGAGTAAAATTTGAAATATTACATTTCTAGAGCAACAGTAGAAACGCCTGCCAAGGTTTGTAGATGTCCATGATGTACGAAAAATTGTTAGGGACCCGCAAGAATATAAAACTTGATGTTGTTTTGCTTCCATAAATTTACTATATGGCATGTAGGTAGATTTTTCTAATCAATGAAAAAATGAGATGGATGAAAGATATAAATAGGGAATATCAAAGTGGATGTTGTTAGGTGATGGCCCCCTATGAAATAATGATGTTATTTTAAATATTAAATTTAAAGGTAGTAGTGTCATATTGTAGATGCAATAAAAAAAACTAAATCAAATACTCTGAGACACAAAAGAAAATTACAATAGACAAAAAATACATCACATTACCAAAAAAGACCTAGAACCGATAAATTAATGGTTGAATTTTTAGTTTCTAACCCAGTCATCATCAAAAGGATCTTCGGACTGATTTGAGGTAAAACCAACTGGTTTTTTGTGTGGATTTCGGGAACATCATGGAGATGGAGGAGTTGATAGAAACTTCTTACTCAAATTTGATGGATAGTGAAAATCCTTGCTTGGTAGACGTGAATTCACCGCTGTAGGCGAACCACGAAGTTGACGTGCATCACGTCTTTGATAAACTTTGTTCACAGATGGTGGTGATTTTGGCAAATTTGATGAAAAATTGGGGTGGACAAAGTTGCATGTCGCCATGAATGGTGGTGGTCTTTATTTAAAATTATGTTGGTTGATGTTGAGTAATACATCTGTTACCAACCTGTAAAGGTGAGGTAACGTCATGGTAGTAATAGTTATATACTTGGCATTAGTGGAGCGTGGGTGTGGTGAAAGTTGCTCATAATGCCCACGAACCCATACAACATGAGGAGATGAACTCTTTTTATTAGCTACGTAGCCAACACTGGTGTTGTCGTTAGGAATAACTGAGGGGACAAACCTTGAGCCATGATTTATGGTTAAGGAGCTTGTCCTAGGTTTCTTAGAATATTTGATGTCTTCTTCAACTTTGAAAAAAATCTTCTTACCATTTAATATGGTGGAACGTTGAAAGCAATAATAGTTGTGCGGTAGTGGAAAAAAATCTGATAATGTGCATAATATAGGGGTTTAAAGGTATGGAAAGTGGTAGGTGGGGGTAAATTAAATGCATTCATCAATTTGCAAAAAGTACAATGTCATACATAAAAATTGCAAACATGTTAAAAACGTTAATATTATGTACATTTTACATGGACGTAAGAAACAAAAAATACTCGAAATGAAGGAATGTACAAAGCCATTATGTTATATAAACGTTGTTATTACATATCTGAAACATACATAAAACATTAAAATTAATGACAAACATATATAAACATAATTATACATGTAAGAAGAATTTTAGTCCTTTAGCTTTCATGGTTACAACCGTCTACTAACATAAAATGAAACACCCTGGGTCCCAAAAAACGGGCATATAACAAAGCATAACAAAAATAAAAGCCAACCAAAAGAACAAACATCATGGAGAATTCCTAGTTTTCAACATTGACTTTAGCGGGATCAATACCCTTTTTCTTGCAATTACGTGAATCATACCTTGTGACATATTTCATACATGTACGACGGAGCATGGGTGCCTAGACAACATTCTCAAATGCTTTTCTACGGCACCTTTCAGACGATGTGTCTTCCTTTAACCCTTGTTGCGAATGCATTGAGGGTTAGTGTGATAATTGCAGTTGATAATTACGTCATTGATAACGGGATCACATTTGGTCGTTCTAGAAATCCGCCTTAATTTAATGATTGAAATTACTACAGATCAATAGTATGCGAGAAATGATGAACGTGGGCGAAAACCGTGTGCAAAACGGAGTCCTGGATTGCCGGAATCGAAAAACGAAGAAAATTTTCTAAGTATTGAACTACTGGACTCGTCGCGGTACGCGAAGGCTAGGATGAGGGTCCTCCGCGGTACGCGATGCATGAAAAATATCTGAGATTCCCGGATTTCTTCGCGGTACGCGAGGCCCTTTTTTGCTCACCCGTCGCGGTACGCGACGGGTGAGGCGGTGGAATGAATTGATCTTCTTCATCAGATTTCATGCAAAGTTTAATTTTTTTACATTCTCGAACTTAGACGCACATCACAGGCGAAGAACATCATTTTGAGCCTCCAAACTCAGTTCTAAAGATATCTGATCATGTGGTTGAAGCCAGGGAACTTATCTGCAAGTACTGATCGTTGTTTTGAAGTCAGAAATCCGTCTGAATAGGTAACGATTCGTTTTAAACTTCTAGTTTGATTTTGATTGATTAGATCTTGATTTTGAACGTAATGACATAGTTAGGATTGTGATTATTGCCTAGATAATGGCTAGGATTGATTATAAACAAAGAACACGATGTTTTAACGGTTAAATCCTTGTTTTGATCCGTTATAATGCCCGGTTTGCATGAAAGCATACCCATGATTACAATGGTTTAAACCATTTGATTATAACAATGTAGGTGATTAGTTTAATTAATCTTTGAAATGCAAGGTTAAATCCAAGTGTTTCAAACTAATCACGATCATTAACATGCTCATTGGAACGATTATCTGATGTTTATGATAACAGTCAGATTAGTATGTTAAACATGGTTACTATACCTATTCTAATACTACATTGTGATATTTCATGATATTTGGGTAATCAATAATAAGGATTGATCATTCTTAAGCCATTAAACCATCTAGAAACTGTTTTAGCATTATAATCAACAACATTAACTATTTGGTTAATCCTAGATTATTCTGATTAATCAAGAGTGTCATCAACCTTGTATTAGGAATCTAATTCAATGTAGGTTCCTACATTATCATACATTGTATGATACAACATCAAAATTAATCAATTAAATACTTAATATCGGTTTGATGATTTGCAAAGCAATGTCTTTGACATTGAACGTTCAGAAAGATCTAATCAGTAAGTTAAAGCATAAATAACTCATTAAATATAAATAGATGCAGAATCACCTCTTTATTCTCAGTTTGGGAGATATTCTGCTACCTCTATATTCTCATGTGAGTTTCGTACAACCCCTTTTCTTTTTACTCTTTTATGAACATCGGGGTAGCGCTGTAAAACTTTTCAGAACTATATGATATGTATCACTGTTATCTGCGTGATTTCATGTGATTGTTGAGAACTTGTGGATTTCATGGGATTTTGCTAGTAGAACAGAACTTTATCACAGAACTTGAAAGTCCTCATTACTGAACTGTATCTAGTGAACCCGTGTGGGGCCGAACAGAAAACATTGATAGTACTATCGTCTGACAATCCATTTGCCGGGATCTTGCAACTCCACTTGGTGTAAATGTTTGTTATCTGTTTCCAGAACTTCTTAATGTAGTGATAAACGTTAAGACAATGAGGCACCAAGATATTTACCGATGGGTAGTATCTTTATAGAACAAGAAGCAGACGTCCGAAAGGAACTAGATAGGGTCCCATGGTTATCTTGAACAGAACATTTTGAGAACTTATAATTACATATCATATCATATTGTGGAACTTGAACTGTATGATCTCACCAGCTTTGTGCTGACGTTTCAAATTTAAATCTTTTTGCAGGAAAACAGTGACCAACCGGTGAGGCAGCACTTTAAACACTTGTAATTAAATAAATGTAATAAACTTAGATTATATAAAGTAATGTTGGTTGTGATTGCGACATCCTTGTAATGTGTTTCTTTTAAGTTAATCTGTGTGCTTGTGATATCGGATCAAGTAAGTCACCCCTCATCTCTGAGACATCACCACTATGCTTCCGCAACCATTTCAGTGACATCATAATGAGGCGACGAGAGGTGGGGTGTGACAGGGTCATATCAGATCCACAGGTTATAGAGAATTAGGTTGACTTAGAAACCTAGACTATAACCATAGGCTCGTATAGTAACACAGAGCGCACCAAACATAACTAATGAACAAAACTTGTTTTGAATTAAGCTAGGATAATCAGGTGGTACGAATTCCAGTTATGAGTGGCCAGCATAACTGAATTTTGCAACGCGTGTGCGTTCTAGTTTGATTCAATTCAAGCAGAACATAAATAACTATAAGGACAAGTAGTTGTTTTGAGATAGGAAGAAGCATCATATCATGTTCATATTAAATATTGTTATTTAATATTTATTTCATGATACTGATTAGAGATTTTGATTGTACAGCGATGGCCGACCAAGGAGAGAGATATATTTATCAGAGATTTCCTTATGTTGTATTGGATGACACCCCGAGTTCTAGTGCAGGACCAGACTCCGATCCTGATGAAGTTTCTTTTGCAGCTTCTCAGGCGACACCTGCAATACCACGCACACCCTCAGCTCCTAGATCTCCTACTCCACCACCACCGTCACCATTACCACCACCACCAGCACAGTCCGCATCACACGGACACTCACAGCCTCATGCTAATATAGCAGCAGAGGGACGGCATAGTCAGTCCCCATAGAGAGTCCCTGCTTGGGATGGACTTAGAAGGATGCGGGGACAGGCCCGCAAGACCACGGGGTTACCCCCACGACATCAGATGGCTCCACGGGACGAGCCACAGACTATCCATGAGGTGGGAGAATCCTCCCACCACGCCAAGCTGTGGGCCCAGATGCAGCAGGTCTCTCAAGACCTGCAGGGCCTGAGACAGGACCTGCACCAGCATCAGACTACCCTCGAGGATACCCGTGCTACCGTGCTGGAGAACCTCACTTCACACCTGACTTTGATGGAGCAGGTGAATCTGATGGGTATTGATACTCAGGCATGGAGAACGACTGTGGAGGAACGACTTAATAGGACGTGGAGACAGGCGTTGGTTGCTGCATTTTGGCAGCAAGTTGCAGTATGGAGGGAGAGACTGCAGGGGTGGATTTGGATGCTCGGGATGATGAGCATCGAGGCTAGACTCTTATGTTTAGCTATAGTGTTGGCTACTATAGCTATTGTGCTAGCCTGCTTACCGTACTTCTTACGGTAAGTCTGATCGGACATATTTCATTTTTGGGATTTCTCATTGTATATAACGTTGGCGGATAGGTTGTGATCTGTATGAATGTAATAGTAACACTTTGTTGTATCAAACTTTATGATAGTGTTAATAAAATGGTTACTTTGTGTATCTGTCAGTGTAATAAGTTACAATTGTAATGTGTGAACTATAATCATATCTGTGAGAACATATCTGTGAGAACATATCTGTGAGAACATATCTATTGCCAGTGTGGCAATGTATCATATCACTGTGTGAACAATTATGTGTGAGAACATATCTATTGCCTGTGTGGCAACGTATCATAGAACTGTGGGAAATTACCACTGTGAGAACATATCAACGTGAGAACATATCAATGTGAGAACATATCATTAAGAGAACTTATCACTGTGAGAACATATCAACGTGAGAACATATCAATGTGAGAACTTATCAATGTCCTGAATGTTAATATATCAAAAACATGGGTAATAACATATTTATATCACAGTACTGTGAGCTGTGAAATATTTTAACATGTTTTTGAATTAACAGGACTGAGTATAACTACGAACATCTGTGTGATCTATGTGTATTGAGAACGTATCTGAACTATGTCAATGTAGTTATACTTTGCTTTTATAATCACACTTCAATATAAATTTCAGTGTAACTGAATATAATTGAATTTATGTGATTGAACAAGGGTTATTTGATTATTGTTCTTGAACTGACCTGAGTTTGTCTGCATGTGAGCAGAACGATGGCTCCAAAACGAGGTCGCCCAGCCAAGAGAGCTGGCAGGAATAATGCTAACCCTGAGTCGGAACAAGTTCAGCTGATGAACGTACAATCGAATCCGGATCCGCATGTTAATCTGGAGACGAACACTGTTCCACCCGTTGACCAAAACCAGAACACGGTTCCACCGACAGCTCCCAATGGATCAATATTGAATGAACAAATGATAGCACGAATAGTGAAAGAACAGCTATCAGCCGCTGGTATTGTAATGTCACACCAGCAACACAATGCTTCGGGTTCTGGTGGGGGCCATGTAGAACAAAATGTCACTGGTGGACACACCGAAACTCATCAGACCACCGATACAACTACAACTGCTCCTGATCCACCACAACAGGGATTTACTTATAAGTATTTTGCATCCTGCAACCCTCCTACTTTCACAGGCAAGGAAGGAGCGGCTGGTCTTTTAAGGTGGATTGAGGAAATGGAAACCAAACTGAAAATCAGCCAGTGTTTGGAGGAGCATAAGTTGTCTTATGCTGCCTGTTCTTTGAAAGATTCAGCTTTAACCTGGTGGAATACCCAGGCTAAAACTTTGGGCTCAGCTACAGTTGACTCGATGGGCTGGAACGATTTTAAAACTCTGATTATGTCAGAGTACTGCCCAATTACTGAAATCCAAAAACTCCAGGAGGAATTCTGGAATCATTCGATGATCGGTGCTGATTGTTTAGCTTATACCAATCGGTTTCATGAACTTACTTGCTTACTTCCCAATATGTTTCCTACGGAAGCAGCGTTGAGTGAGAAGCATATCAAAGGATTGGTTCCCCAGATTCGGGGAATGGTAACTGCAGCTGAACCTACCACTCTTAAACGTGCAATTCTTTTGACCACTAAACTTACTGATGAGGCGGTAAGGAGTGGTACTTTATCTTTGAAAACTCAGACGGCGGTGAGCCGTAGTGATATCGGTACCTCTAATATTTCTAAAGGTACTAAACGAAAGTGGTTTGGCAAAACCAAGGCAAAAGCTCCGGCTGAGACTAGCCAGGGCAAACCAATTGTGAAGAACTATGGTGCAACTGTTTCTGAGAGGAAAACTTATACGGGGCAGGCGCCCAAATGCAATAAGTGTCCATTCCATCACACAGGACCATGTCCTGTTTGCCTGAACTGTAACCGAGTGGGACACTATGCTAAATATTGCAACATTCCTGCTCAATCACCAAACCAAGCACCATGACAAACCACTCAAAACAACCGGTCATGCTTCAAGTGTGGAAGTCCTGACCATCTTATGAGGAAATGCCCGAACAACAACACCAATCAAGGGAATGAAGCAAGGGGGAGAGCTTTTCAAAATGATGCAACTGAGGCAAGGCATGATGCAAATATTGTCACTGGTATGTTTCTTCTTAATAACCTTTACGCATCAGTTCTGTTTGATACAGGGGCAGATAAGAGTTTAATCTCTACTGAATTTGCATCACTACTTTCATTACCTACGGTAGATCTAGAAATTCCTTATGTCATTGAACTTGCTAATGGCAAGTTAATCAAAACTAACAGTGTTATTCAAGGATGTTCCTTGAATTTGAATGATCATCTTTTCAATATCTATTTACTTCCTATCGAGCTTGGGAGCTTTGATGTCGTTGTTGGCATGGACTGGCTTTCTGATAACCAAGCGGAAGTTGTCTGCCAAAACAAGATGATCCGTATTCCATTATCTGATGCTAATACACTGATAGTTCAAGGAGAACGAGCTGGTAGAAAACTTCGTATCATTTCTTGTATGCAAGCTCAGAAATTCTTAAGGAAAGGATGTTATGCTTTCCTGCACACGTGACTGAGCACAAGTCTCCACTTAAACAAATCAAAGACATTCCAGTAGTCAAAGATTTTCCTGAAGTATTTCCTGAGGACATATCAGGATTACCCCCAGTGAGACAAGTCGAATTTCGTATTGACTTGATTCCAGGTGCAGCACCAGTTGCTAAAACCCCGTATCGGCTTGCGCCATCAGAAATGCAAGAACTTTCAGGTCAATTACAGGAACTTCTAGATAAAGGTTTTATTAGACCTAGTTTCTCACCCTGGGGAGCACCAATTCTATTTGTGAAAAAGAAAGATGGTTCGTTCAGGATGTGTATTGACTACCGGGAACTCAATAAACTGACAATCAAGAACCGTTATCCACTACCTC
Source organism: Mikania micrantha (assembly GCA_009363875.1). Classification (NCBI taxonomy): domain Eukaryota; kingdom Viridiplantae; phylum Streptophyta; class Magnoliopsida; order Asterales; family Asteraceae; genus Mikania; species Mikania micrantha. Next base: position 3,392,770 of record CM018684.1, read on the forward strand.
GTATCGATGATCTGTTTGATCAATTGCAAGGTGCTACTTACTTTTCAAAAATCGATTTAAGATCGGGATATCATCAGTTACGTATTCATGATGATGATGTTCCTAAAACTGCTTTTAGAACTCGATACAGACATTATGAATTTTTAGTAATGCCATTTGGTTTAACCAATGCACCTGCAGTTTTCATGGATCTGATGAATCGAGTATGTAGACCTTATTTGGATAAATTTGTGATTGTGTTTATTGATGATATTCTTATTTATTCTTGGAATCAACAAGAACATGCTCAACATTTGAAACTAATCTTAGAACTTTTAGCACGTGAACAGTTATATGCCAAATTCTCCAAGTGTGAATTTTGGTTACGAGAAGTTCAATTTCTCGGGCATGTTGTAAACGAGAATGGTATTCAAGTGGATCCCAGTAAGATTCAAGCGATAAAACAATGGGAGACACCACGAACTCCTACTGAAATAAGTCAATTCTTGGGGCTGGCAGGTTATTATCGTCAATTCATCAAGAACTTTTCAAAGATAGCCTTGCCATTGACCACATTAACACAGAAAAATCAACCGTTTATATGGGGTTCCCAACAGGAGGAAGCATTCCAACTGTTGAAACACAAACTCTACAATGCACCTATCTTGGCATTACCGGAAGGTACTGATAATTTCACAGTGTACTGTGATGCTTCTCGTCAAGGTCTTGGGTGTGTTTTAATGCAGAATGACAAGGTAATTGCTTACGCTTCTCGACAATTGATGGTACATGAGAAGAACTATACCACACATGATCTAGAACTTGGTGTAGTGGTGTTTGCACTCAAGATTTGGAGACACTATCTATATGGAACCAAGTGTATAATATACACTGATCATAAAAGTCTTCAACACATTCTAGATCAGAAAATGTTGAACATGCGACAAAGGCGGTGGGTTGAACTTTTAAATGACTATGACTGTGAAATACATTATCATCCAGGTAAAGCGAATGTCGTAGCCGATGCCTTGATTCGCAAGGAACGAGTCAAACCTTTACGTGTGAAAGCGTTAGGAATGATTATTCGAACTAGTCTAATTCCTCAAATTAAAGAAGTTCAGCAACAAGCTTTACAAGCAATGAACTATTCTGCTGAGGGATTGAGGGGATTAGATGAGAAACTCGAAACGAAAGCTGACGGAGTGCTGTATTTCAAAACCCGAATTTGGGTTCCTTTATTCGGTAACTCTAGAACAATTATCTTGGATGAGGTGCACAAATCCAGGTATTCTATTCATCCAGGTGCTGATAAAATGTATAAATATCTTAAAGATTTTTACTGGTGGCCTGGAATGAAGAAACACATAGCCGAATACGTGGATCAATGTCTAACATGTCTCAAAGTTAAGGCTGAACATCAACGACCTTCTGGGTTATTGCAACAACCTGAGATTCCCATGTGGAAATGGGATCAGATCTCTATGGATTTCATCACTAAATTACCCAGAACATCACGTAATCATGACTCTATATGGCTTATTGTTGATCGCCTTACTAAATCTGAGCATTTCTTACCCATTCGAGAAGATTTTTCTATGAATCGACTCGCTAAAATCTATGTTAATGAGATTGTATCTCGACATGGAGTACCGATCTCTATCATTTCTGACAGAGATAGTCGATTTATGTCACGATTTTGGCAAACTCTTCAGAATGCGCCATGCACACAAATCAATATGAGCACAGCTTATCATCCACAAACAGACGGGTAGACTGAACGAACGAATCAAACTCTTGAAGACATGCTCAGAAGCTGTGTGATTGATTTTGGAGGTAGCTGGGATATTCATCTTCCACTTGTTGAATTTTCATACAATAACAGCTACCATACCAGTATTCAATGTGCTCCATTCGAAGCACTTTATGGACGCAAGTGTAGATCACTATATGTTGGTCAGAGGTAGGTGAGAGTCAAATCATAGGCCCAGAATTCATTCAGGAAACAACCGATAAGATCGCACTCATTCAAGAACGAATTAAAGCTGCTCGCGATCGTCAAAAGAGTTATGCTGATAATCGTCGTAGACCGTTAGAATTCCAAATAGGTGATCGGGTTATGTTGAAAGTATCACCTTGGAAGGGCATTTTCAGATTTGGGAAAAGAGGTAAGCTTTCACCAAGATTTGTAGGGCCATTTAAAATTCTTGAACGAATTGGATCAGTAGCCTACAGACTTGAATTACCTCTTGAACTCAGTAACATTCACAATGTCTTTCATATATCAATTCTGAAAAAGTGCCTAACTGATGAAACATTAATTTTACCTCTAGAAGAGATTCATATTGATGAAAAACTTCAGTTCATTGAAGAACCGGTAGAGGTAATGGATTGAGAAATGAAAGTGTTGAAGCGTAGTCGCATACCAATCGTTAAAGTTCGATGGAATTCGCAGCGTGGACCTGAATATACGTGGGAACGTGAAGATCAAATGAAAGAAAAGTACCCACATCTATTCTCGTAAACGAAAGAGATCAAATAAGTCTTCTCTAAATTTCGGGACGAAATTTCTCTAACAGGAGGAGACTGTGATAATTGCAGTTGATAATTACGTCATTGATGACGGGATCACATTTGGTCGTTCTAGAAATCCGCCTTAATTTAATGATTGAAATTACTACAGATCAATAGTATGCGAGAAATGATGAACGTAGGCGAAAACCGTGTGCAAAACGGAGTCCTGGATTGCCGGAATCGAAAAACGAAGAAAAATTTCTAAGTATTGAACTCCTGGACTCGTCGCGGTACGCGAAGGCTAGGATGAGGGTCCTCCGCGGTACGCGATGCATGAAAAATATCTGAGATTCCCGGATTTCTTCGCGGTACGCGAAGCCCTTTTTGGCTCCCCGTCGCGGTACGCGACGGGTGAGGCGGTGGAATGAATTGATCTTCTTCATCAGATTTCATGCAAAGCTTAATTTTTTTACATTCTCGAACTCAGACGCACATCACAGGAAAAGAACATCATTTTGAGCCTCCAAACTGAGTTTTAAAGATATCTGATCGTGTGGTTGAAGCCAGGGAACTTATCTGCAAGTAATGATCGTTGTTTTGAAGTCAGAAATCCGTCTGAATAGGTAACGATTCGTTTTAAACTTCTAGCTTGATTTTGATTGATTAGATCTTGATTTTGAACGTAATGACATAGTTAGGATTGTTGATTATTGCCTAGATGATGGCTAGGATTGATTATAAACAAAGAATACGATGTTTTAACGGTTAAATCCTTGTTTTGATCCGTTATAATGCCCGGTTAGCATGAAATCATACCCATGATTATAATGGTTTAAACCATTTGATTATAACAATGAAGGTGATTAGTTTGATTAATCTTTGAAATGCAAGGTTAAATCCAAGTGTTTCAAACTAATCACGATAATTAACATGCTCATTGGAACGATTATCTGATGTTTATGATAACAGTCAGATTAGTATGTTAAACATGGTTACTATACCTATTCTAATACTACATTGTGATATTTCATGATATTTGGGTAATCAATAATAAGGATTGATCATTCCTAAACCATTAAACCATCTAGAAACTGTTTTAGCATTATAATCAACAACATTAACTATTTGGTTAATCGTAGATTATTCTGATTAATCAAGAGTGTCATCAACCTTGTATTAGGAATCTAATTTAATGTAGGTTCCTACATTATCATACATTGTATGATACAACATCAAAATAAATCAATTAAATACTTAATATCGATTTGATGACTTGCAAAGCAATGACTTTGACATTGAACGTTCAGAAAGATCTAATCAGTAAGTTAAAGCCTAAATAACTCATTAAATATAAATAAATGCAGAATCACCTCTTTATTCTCAGTTTGGGAGATATTTTGCTACCCCTATATTATCAGGTGAGTTTCGTACAACCCCTTTTCTTTTTACTCTTTTATAGACATCGGGGTAGCGCTGTAAAACTTTTCAGAACTATATGATATGTATCACTGTTATCTGCTTGATTTCATGTGATTGTTGAGAACTTGTGGATTTCATGGGATTTTGCCTGTAGAACAGAACTTTATCACATAACTTGAAAGTCCTCATTACTGAACTGTATCTAGTGAACCCGTGTGGGGCCGAACACAAAACATTGATAGTACTATCGGCTGACAACCCATTTGCCGGGAGCTTGCAACTCCCCTTGGTGTAAATGTTTGTTATCTGTTTCCAGAACTTCTTAATGTAGTGATAAACATTAAGACAATGAGGCACCAAGATATTTACCGACAGGTAGTATCTTTATAGAACAAGAACAGAACGTCCGAAAGGAACTAGATTCGGGTCCCATGGTTAACTTATAATTACATATCATATCATATTGTGGAGCTTGAGCTGTATGATCTCACCAGCTTTGTGCTGACGTTTCAAATATAAATCTTTTTGCAGGAAGACAGTGACCAACCGGTGAGGCAGCACTTTAAACACTTGTAATTAAATAAATGTAATAAACTTAGATTATATAAAGTAATGTTGGTTGTGATTGCGACATCCTTGTAATGTGTTTCTTTTAAGTTAATCTGTGTGCTTGTGATATCGGATCAAGTAAGTCACCCCTCATATCTGAGACATCACCACTATGCTTCCGCAACCATTTCAGTGACATCATAATGAGGTGACGAGAGGTGGGGTGTGGTAGTTAGTGCAGTCTATATCAGCATCCTTGACTGCTTTATCTCCACTTACACCAACCAAATGTTGTATATTAGCAACATTAGTATCTTTCTAATTTAGAACCACTATATCAAAAGGTAGTATCTTTCTTTTCAATTCTCTAACCTTATAAGCAAAGGCAGAAAGTGTCTCGAGATCGTAACGTAGTGAATACGCAATCAGCCACGACATCTAATATATAATTCCTAAGAACAGCCTTTGGATAATTATCAACACCATAACAATATTGAATCCCAAAAGTCCTTTTGGGTAGGACATCTTTCATCCATCGTTTTACAATATATTCAGAAGGGAACCGAACAGTATTACTAACCCTAAAAACACTAAAAATATGCATGCAAAGAAACCATATACGAATGAAATTGCGACAAGAACATTCAAAACGGCCGCCAGTAGCCCCATTTTGTACCTCATAATTTAACGAAAATAATCAACATTAAAATAGTTGTTAGCAATTTTAGCAAACAAACTGAAACGTATGTAACAACGTTTTTAACCTTGGTACCAGTGTTGGAAAACTTATGTAACAATCAAGAAAAACGTATGAGAATACTAATAATGTAAACATAGTTGAAAAATGGTTAAACAAATTCCTGACATAGTTGAAAAAATAGTATTAAACATTTGTCCCAATATGGTCCCATTTATGTAACATCTTTGTAACATTGTTGTAACATAGTTATGTAGCAAATAACGAACCTAGAAAACACATAGTTATGACGAAGTTTGTAACACTGTTGTAACATAGTTTGTAACATTGTAGTAACATAGTTATGACAAAGTTTGTAACATTGTTGTAACAAAGTTTGTAACATTGTTGTAACATATTTGTAACATTTTAGTAACATAGTTCGTAACAATGTTGTAACATGGTTAAAAACACATTTGGATCATGATCTGTCACAAGTTTATGTAGCAAATAACGAATCTGGAAAACATTGGTAACATCATTGTGTTTATTGAGATGTGCAACCGAAGAAATAACGTTCTCATCGACACGATCAGTGTGGGAAACATAACAATACAACTTTCCCTTCTTAATCTCTTTGTGGACTGATACATTTCGAATTATACATGTTACTTAACATGATTTCCCTCGGTTTTCATGAAAACAACATGCAAATTCATTCGCAAACGATCCTAATTTGTGTTTTTTTTGTGAATTTACAGGATAAATAACCTTGCTTGGAAAAAAATCAAACCTTAAACGGAATTTCAGCAACTTTTGAGCAAATCCCCAGATGCGCACTACGTACCAATCCTTGCACTTGCAGTGCATCCAGCCTCCCCAAGCCAATACAAGCAGACCCCGTGCATGATAGTGCTGACACATGCACGACTGTGCACGGACTTTGCACGACCGTGCAACCAGGTAGTGCCGGGCCATGCATGACAATGCTGACCTATGCACGACCGTGCATGAACCTCACACGACCGTGCATGAACCTCTCACGACCATGCCATCAGACAATGCTGAGCCATGGCAAGGCAATACCGGGCCAAAGGAAGGTAGTGCGGGCCACTTTAACTTGTGCACTACCGTTTGACCTTTTGGCACGACCGTGCCTGACACCTCGAGTTGATTTTCCAGGCGTAGCTGAAAATGGCAACTTCGACAACGGCCTCGAACAAAAAACGAAGCACTATAGCACCCGGAACGACCGTGCGCCATAGGCGCATGACCGTGCCAAATTCCAAACTTTCTATATATTGAGATTTTCTCTTCATTTGAAAGGGCTGGACTTCCTGGAGCGAAAATTTCTACTGATCAGAATTTTTCAAGCATTCCAAGGGAGATTTTGAGGCCTTTGAAGATCCAAGGAGCATCCAACAACATTTTCTTTACAATCCTTTCTTGCTTGCGGTTTGAATTTACCATTTCTACCATGCCTTTTGTTAATTTTGCACACTTTGTTGTTGCTCTTGTAAGCCTTATGTGCTAATTACTTTGTTGTCTAGATTATGATGAAACTAATGTTCTTGTTGCATGTCCATGATTAGTATCAAAATGATATGGTATAACTAGATATTATGTGCGGAATCCATAATATCAAGTATGAACAAAAGTATAATGAAGATGAATAGAACCAATCAAACACAATGAAGCAAAATCAAGCTTCTTGTATTAATTTCTTGAATGATGATTGTACAAGTAAAGAGAAATTCACAAACTTAAATTATGAATTATGTCTCACCCACACTAATCACATCGAACTTAATATATTTTATAAGCAGATCCATCGATACTAGTAGTATCGATAGTACAGTATCGATGATATTACCTTCGATACTATTGGTATCGTTCAAACTACTATCGATACTAATTAGACACTTTTACAAACTATTCAACAACAAAAAGAAACAAAACAAATATAAACATTATATTGAAAACAAAACAAAATACAATAAACATAAAGATATTCATATCAAGTCTAGTCAGCTACATTCTCTAGTCTTCAATTAAACAACTGAAGCTGATGCTATCTGGGTACTAACAAACTCCCTCTTAGCAACAGCTCAGTGTTAATCATCATTCTTTCCACTGCGAGGGTAGATGGCTACCAGCACAAATCTTATGTTTGATACACACATCTAACACCTTCTTGAATTGCATTGATTCATCTCTATGGTCTTTATGATATTGAATCTGTTTTATTTCCAACATTTTCTGATCATCCTCTGAAAGATTAATCAAGTGGATTGGATCACAAATTCTGCAAAATTCCACTTTATTTACATCTTGAAAAACAACTTCATAACCATCCAAATACCATCTATGGAGGTTATTCATAAGACCCAAGTTAAACTTTAAAAGAGGAATTCTCTTTAAAGATTTAACCGTTTTGAATTCATATCTCACCTTCCATTTCCTTGTAATCCAATCAAGATTACCAACAATTGGTATCTTCTTCAGCTTCTGAAGTTTTAATAATTCAAACTTCATACTACGAACCTCCTTTCTGATTGTTTGTTCTTTTAATCCAGCCATGTAATCATTTGAATGATTTATTATTCTTATTTCAGCTAAAACTCTTAATTCACATAATGGAAACTGATGGAAGCTTTTAATTGATTTATTCAAGTACTGAACTCCATCAATTCTCTTTATTATGAATAATTTATATTCGGCTCCAAACTTCCATGCTAGAATCTTGCCAACACATTCCACTTTATTCTTGAATTGTTTGTTTACCATTGGACTTTTTGGAGCATTTTGTAGATCATCTTTAGCCAACTGAATGACTTCTGCAGTTGTTAGAAATTTGAAAGAATCTTCATTTTTCTTCTTTTTTTCAACTTGTTTCTTTCTTATTTCATCTTCAGTTGATTGAATAACACAATCAACTATCAGCTTTTCAATTTTTTCTTTCATTACTTTCACTTCCCAGTCCAGATCCATAAAAAGATCTCTAACTTCCTTTATTGGGAACCATTCTCCTTCTTCTAGATCTTGACCAAGAGTGTCATCAATATCTTCAAAACATGGTGCAAAATGATACTCTCTCTCTTTTAACCTAGGATCAACATTAAGAACATAATCACCATCAGCTTGATCATCATATCTAAGGTCATCATCATCAATATCAACAAGAGCATCAATCATCAAATCATCATCTTGAAATTGATCTTGATCAACAATCAAAGTATCAACAAATTCTTCTTCCTGAACCTTTTCCTTGTCTTTATCATCTGTTGTTGTTGTCTGTTCAACTGGCTCCCCCTAAGATACAGAATGAACTACCTTGAGCCTTCCTTGTTTCCAGTAGCAGGTTCATTGCCAGTTGAACCACCAGCAGCTGGATCATCTTGATCATCATCATTCTGATTGCCTTGTGATGGCCTAGTTGCTTCAATTCTACATGTATTATCCCCTAGATTTGAAGAACTAGCCAATCTATCATGAATATCTTTCAATTGGACTTCATGACTTTTGAATACCTTGACTAAACTGGTAATCATATCAATAATCTTTTTATTCAAAATTTTGAAAGATGCTAACTCAGTTTGATTCAATTCAAGCTGAGTCTTATGTTGCGACCCCACCTAAGATTGAAGCAAACTCAGTTGATCTTGAAGTGGTCAGATCAAAGATGTCTTCTTTTGTAACTCCTCAACTGTAACTTCTAGAGTATTAACTCTGGCTTTCAACTTAATGTTCTCAGCCTGTAATTCTTCAACCTATGATTGAAGTGCCAAAATTTGTGCAGATTGGGTAGCAAAACTATCAGTTACCATAGCACTTATATTTGGAGAATCAAAAGAAGGTAAAGAAAAAGTCATAGGCGGAGTAATAAGAGGAGAAGTATGAACAGGAAGTGAAGAGGTGGAAGGTGTAACAAAGTGTTATGAATCCTCTATTCCCTCTATTTGGATCCCACCTCGATTTCTATTTTGCTTTATTTATGCATTTTAGTTGCTACCGAAAGAGCTAACTAAGGCCAGGCTTGGAAGAAGAAGTAGGTTGAACTGGTGAATCAAATTGAAATTCCTTTTCACAAGGAACATAATCAGAATCAGTATCATCAGATCTCTATTTCTTCTTAGCAGCAGCATCTTCTTGATTAGCTTGGTTAACAATATCAGCATAAGGTCTCTTGCTCACACTTTTGCTAATAAGAACATTACCACTAGAATCAAAATCATCATCATCATCATCTGTATATGTATCGGAAATAGAAGTATGAGCCTCCTCAACAACACCTTTAGCAACATTAGCATCAACATGAGGAATAACATCCTTAGATTCCTTATGAATTTGTTCAATTAATTGAGAAGTAGTAACAGCCACATCCTGAAACTGAGATACGAAAGAGGTAGTTTCAGCTGCAACATCAGCACCAGCTATTTGCACTTGATCCTGTTCATCACACTGCTCTTGTTGATCTGCAACAGGAGATTGAACATGGAACCAGACATCATTCTCTGGCTCTTGGAAGTCAGCATCAATAACATGGCCAAACAATTGTGTATCAACAATATTAACTCCCCTCTTTGGTCTGCAATCAGCAAAGATCCTTTTATTCATCACCGTGATCTTAATAAAAGGACCAGTCTTAGGTAACTGAGGAAACAAATGATCAAAGATCATAGTTAGGAATCTGGGATACTGAAGAAAACTTTCTTTCTCTGAAGCATTGATCTGTTTAATCATAGAATCAAAAATTAACTGACTGATATTTAATGGTTTATTTTAATGGTTTATTCAATACCAGTGCAGCAATAAGACACTGAAAAGGTCTTGAGAGAGTGTCAATCCCAGACTTCCTATTAGATAAACACATGCTTACAACATGAAACAGATATCTCCATTTTCTAAATAGATGCTTCTTGACCAACTGTGGAGCAGTGCCATCACCATTGTATCCCATACAATTGAAAAATCCACATATCAGATCATTAGGAATAGTCAAAGGATCATCATCTTAGTCATGGAATTTAAGAGCAGCTCGAAGATCTTCCACTGAAAACTGTACAACCACATCATCTATCTTGGATTTTAGTACTGGTGGCTCAACAGCACAATCATAATCTGCATTCTCCCAGAAAGAAGTGATATGATTCATCATGATCACATGATTTGCAGAAATTGCATGTGAAATCCTGGATCATTTAAGAAATGAAATAACCTCTAAAATTTTAGAGGCTTTTTTAAGCTCCTCATTTACCAGGGCAATAACGTTGTGCTTGTCGTTATATAATCTTTGTCCGGTAATAAAAAAACAAAAATCAGTAAGAATAAAAAGAAAAAAAAATTAAAACTATCAAAAATCAAAAATTTTCTAAGTAAAAATATAATCGATACTATTAGTATCGATGATATTAATAGCATCAATACAAATAGTATCGATACACTTAATATCATTTTACACTTAGTAATAATTTTGAAAATTTCATCGATATTGTAGCAACCCATTTCACAATTAATTATATTTTAATCGATCAAGATGTTATTTCAAGTTAAAATTTTATTTAACTTTGTTATTAGTTAATAGGTTAACTTGGTTAAATAACTAACTAACAATTTAATACATTCAGTTAGTTAAGTTAGATGAAAACTAAAATAAAATCTAACTAGAAGTTGAGGGGTTGAATTGTCAATTTCTAAAACTTGTTTAAATGGGGTTTATAAGTGAAATTTTTGGTCAATCAAAGTCAAAACCAGATTTGTATGTGGGTTGGGAGAAGGCGACGTGAACAAGAAGGAGGAAAAGAGGGAAAACTCTAAAATCCAGAAATTTGATACAAAATCTTGTAATCCTTGAGGTGATTTTGGGCATAGAGGCATAAATCATCATCCTTTGCAACATCTAACACCTTGGTAAGTAAATTTTTGTAATTTTTGAAGTAAAATTCGTGAGTTTACCATGGGGTATAGATGAGTTGGTGTAAAAACTTAAAAATGGGTTGTTCATGGGTGATAAATGCTTGTGGGTTTCATGTAATCTTGTATAATTACTTGAAATCACCTACTTTGAAGTAGGATGATGATGCATGGGATAAATAGGAAGTTTTAGTAATCATTTTTACAAGTGTGAAAAAGTTATGCACACAAGATGTTTGAAGAAATGCCAAATCGAAAAGAAAGAAAAGTGCAGATTGAAATTATTTTTATTTCTGCAATGTTTTAGAAAAATTATATAAAATCAACCGTACCTCCGATTGAGGCGTATTTTATATGGTTAGAAAGGTATTTGACAGTACTACAATTTGTCTTTGAAACTCATAAACTGATTCGGGTTGTATGGGAGTCAAAATGATTGATTTTTATAGCATAACAGTAAGTTCAGCGTACTGATAGAATTTCTTTTTGTTGTTGTGCTGATTTTTGAAAAATCATATAAAATCAACCAAAAATCGGTTTGAGGCTTATAATATGTCGTTAGAAAGATTATTAAGTCTAATTTCTACTGATGTTTAGAATAATAAAATATAAACACACTAAGTACATGAAAACTGCAATTTAATACAGCTTGACAGATTTGGTAAAAGCTGAAATTTTTGTAAGATGATGAATCTGTCCTGTTTTTGTAAAATCTCTATAAAATGGCAGAAAAATATGCAGAACATGAGCCTTATATGTGTGGAAAGGTTTAAGGGTCTACTAAAATCTATCTTTGAACATGAAGAGCTAAATTAAATTGTAAATAGGTCAAGATGGACGATTACAGCAGCAACTTAGAAAGTTGCTGCACAAAAATAAGACTTTTTCAAAATGTGATAAAAATGAGAAACTTAGTAGATATGTTCTTGAAAAAAAAAATGAATGATACTAGTAGATCATATACATATAGTTGGGTCTGTTACAAGTGTCTAAGATACTTGAAAAATGGATAGGATCCATATTTACACTAACGGGTCAAAAATGAGAATTTGGTATAGACATGTAGAAATGAAGACCCTTGTATAAGTAAGTGGTTTGTTTGAAATTGTAAATGCTAAATGGCATGTGTGCTATATTATTTGTATAGGAAATGAAATTGAAAGTGAAATCAATAGGCCAAGAAGGAGTTACGAGGTTTAGCATTCATACGGGCCAAGGTGAGTTACCTACTCACTAATATGAAACCATAAGACATATTAGTGCTTATATGTTATGTGATTATGTTTGTTGAAACTACTTGTAATTGACTTGTAGTAATTGTGACAAATTGAATGGTAAATTGACCATATATGTCTTGAAATGTTAAAAATATGAATATGAAACCACATGGGGTGGTATTTAACTACTTGATAGATGTCTTGTGGTATTGGATGAATGTTGTGTGCTAAATGCATAAGTTGAAAGGTGTTATTACATGTTAATTGATAGTTGACATATAAAACGATGACAATCCACATTGTGTGGAAGTATATGAATATGAAACCACATGGAGTGGTATTTGGATTGTTGAATCAAATATTAGATGTGAGAATTTGAGTTTTGTTGAAATTGGTTAATGTTATGATATAATTGCATAACTAATGAAAGTGTCATTATATGTTTAGAATAAGTGACACATATAATTGGAGATGATTCACATTTGTGTGAAACTAATGTAAGACCATGATATATGCCATTTTGGTGATAAGCCACATTCCTGTGGAGGAACATGTAAGTCCATAATGAAATGGCGATGGTGTTTGTCATGTAAGTCCATAATTAAATGGCGTTGGGGTTTGTCATGTAAGTCCATAATGAAATGGCATTGGAATTATCATGTAAGACCACTTGTGCGTGGCATTGGGTTTGTCATGTAAGTCTATAATGAAATGGCGTTGGTGTTTGTCATGTAAGTCAATAATGAAATGGCGTTGGTATTTGTCATGTAAGTCCACATTGTGGTGGCGTTGGGGGTAATCCACGTATGGGTGGGTATAAATGATAAGTTAATTAAAATGGGTTTTGACCTGTTGAAGAAAAATTAACTTGAAAGTATGATTATACAATTGTTGGATATGAATATTGGCTAAACAGAGCATTCAAACAAATGATTCGTTACATGAGACTTGAATTGATAAATTGAGGTTTGGGTGAGATAACCCAAAGCCTAATGTTTGTATAAAATTTTGATAACCAATTGTTTGATAATGCAATGTGGTTGATAAAAGGATGATAAGTCACCACAAATGTTTTGGGACTTAGTTAGCTTCCATGTAGCGTCATGGAGCGGAAATGGGATGAAAATGGTTAAGTCAATTGAATGGGTAAAATTGACCCATTAGTGATTATTTTGAAAATTCAATTGTGATTGATTATTTTGAAATTGATGAAATTACAATCATAGATATGATTGTATATGTGATATATTGAGTTCTGAATGTATCTTAAGACCTCGGAATGTTAAGAAATGGTTTTGGGTGATTAAAACATGAAAAAGTTGAAAAATTGTTGTATGGGGCGTACAGTATGGTACGCTGAAAGCATTCTTTTGTCGCTGATGGTCTGGCGTATGCTACGCCAGGGCTGGAGTATCATACTTCGGGCTGTGTAAAATTCCCGGATTTCAATTTTCGTGATAAATTTTATTCCGGGGGTCAAAGAGGTTAAACTCACTTAGTTCTTATGAACTAACACTTGATTAATTGTGGTGTTTTCAGGTCATAAATAGGTACGGTTCGGAGATCATGATCCGGCAAGAGTTTGTGAAGAATCAAACGTTATGCATGTCGAAAGTTTGTGGTCATATACCAAGTATTTGTGATTTTGTGAAATAATTAGTAACAAAATAAGTACGTTTAACATATGTAATTAGTTTTCACGCTTCCGATTGAAATGTTTTGTAATATTTAAGTCAAAATTTTCTTGGACCATATTTTGAACACGTGTAATCACGTAAATGTTTTGGGTGTCACAAATATTAGTAATATCGATACTAATATCGATATTAAAAATATCGACAAAATAATATCGATACTAAGTGTAACAATTCAATACTTAGAAAAATTTTGAACATATCCATCGATACTATTAGTATCGATGCTACAGTGTCCATCGATACTAATAGTATCGACAGAAGAACACTTAGACCAAATTCAAACTTTCAAAATTTCCAACGCATGAAATTAAAGTCTAAAATTAAGACAATCTATCCAGATAACACCGATTAGCATAATATTCATAAAAGCCCTTCCTTTTATCCGGTAATTTCACAAATTTGAAAGATTGAAAACTACCAGAGTTCGACAAAACAAAAATCACTGAAATTTGGGTGAAATTAGGTGTTTTACCAACCATTTGGAAGCCAAATATGATTACTAATCACTGGTTTATACACAGAAAGCAAACGATGATCAAACAAACAAAAGCGATGGACGAACAGACTGATTTCACACACATAGTAATGTCGATCTTAATAATATCGATACTATGAGTGTCGATACTATTTATACTAAAAAAATTAATATCGATACCGATAGTATGGAAAAAACAAATTTCATCGATACTAACAATATCGATACAATAGTATCGATAATATAATATCGATATTATCAATATCGAAGAAAAGAAAAGAAAAGGAAAGTTTTCAATTTTAATTTAAATTTGAATTTCATCAAAAAATTTCAAAATAGAAATCAAAAATAACTTTTTGTGAAAAATTATGAAAAACACACTTGAGAGGTAAAAATTTAAAATATTATTTGAAATTTTGATTAATCAATCTACAAAAATAAAAATAAAATCTTTTTGATTTTTTGATAAAATCTTTGATAAGATCCATATGAAATCACTTATTATTATTAAAAATTTCTAAATTTTCAAAATTAAAATTTATCAACATAATATACATATAAATACAAATATATTAATCTATGTATCTAAACATATAAGAAATATACCCAAATAATGAACAATTTTAAATTTGATTATTCAGATAAAACTCAAAATACTATAACCGAAATAAATACCAAGCATTATTATTTTAGAAGTTTAAATCATGAATTTAAATGAGTCTCACACTTAATCAACTATTTACCTATTCAAACTAAGAATTTATTGAGTATAAAATATATACTTTCATTGATCATTTTACAAATATAATAAAATAATAGAATGAAAATTTATCATTTTGATCAAAACTTTGTACATCAATAAATTAATGGTATGCGCTAGTGAGAACAGGTCTATGTGAGTCACAAAACAAAGAGTCACTATGCATATTAATAGATGAATGCTATGAATTTCCAGATCTATATTGACATATAACATAGGAAATTCAGTATATGTTTTAAAAGATCATTGATGGCATTTTATGTATATATATAAATCAAATCTCAATCCATTTTCGTTGAAACTCAGTTAATGCAAATCTATTTTATGATAGAGAACTCATTAATTCATTAAATTTATTTAATTTGTTTCTCAGTATTATTCAAATTTAAGTATCTAAGTTTATCCTATTTTCAAACTCAAATGTTCAATCAAATCAAATATTACTTATATGCTTTAATACACCAATTAAATATCATCAAATTCATATGTATAAATGTTGACAAATTAAAAGTTTAATCATTTAGAAATATCAATTCAAATAAGTCATAAAGCTTGAATGCAATTATCAAAGATTTTATATTTTTAAATTTTATTTTAAAAAAATTTAAGATTGAAAGTTATTTTTTCAAAATGTTTCACTCAAAATTGATCATCCCGAGTCCTTATACAAGAGAAGAAAAATGAGTTGAATCAAAAGTTTTTGTGAAAATGTCAGCAATATTGTCAACAGTATTAATTTTCAAATGTTGGATTAACTTTTTCTCTGCACAATCTCGAATAAAATGAAGACGGATATCAATGTGTTTTGTTCTCTTATGTGAAACATGATTTTCAGTAATGACTACTGCAGCTGTATTATCAACAAAAATAGGAGTTATTGTATATTTTAAACCGTAATCTCGCATTTGTTGTTGAATCCACAAAACCTGTGAACAACAACTTGAAGCAACAACATACTCAGCCTCATATGTAGAAATGGCTACAATAAGTTGCTTCTTACATTGTCAGGTTACTAGTTTATTACCAAAGAATTGACAACCCCTTGTTGTTGACTTCCTGTCAAGGTTACAGCCACCATAGTCAGAATCTGAAAAGCTATAAAATTCATGCTATCATCATAAGGGTACCAAAGTCCAAGACTTGGTTTTCCCTTCAAATAACGAAAAATTCGTTTCACGGCCTTAATATGTGAATCTTTAGGCTTTGCCTGAAATCTAGAACACAAACAAACAGCATACATGATGTCGGGTCGTGAGGCAGTTAAGTGCATTACGGAACCAATCATTGAACGATATAGATGTTGATCAACATCTATACCATTCTCATCATTCCATAAATTATGATGAGTACAGATAGGAGTAGAAATAAATGTACAATCATTTACCTAGAACTTGTTCAAGATGTCATGTACATATTTACTCTGATGTATGAATAAGTCGTCCTTCTAAGGTTATTAAAATGTGTTAGTCATTTTAATTTTCCAAAAGATTATAAGATTAGATATCTTTGACCGGAATCTAGTCAACATTTGGTTTATCAGTTCATATTAATTTCATCACTAGACTAAGTGGATTCATAATCTAGGAAATTTCCTTAGACTTTAGATTATTCTCAAATCTAGTTGGTTAGTTGTTAGTTTAAATTTCACAAGCCCAATTTTCTCATGTTTTGCTAAATATTGACCGAGGTTTAGTATCAAGAGCTATTGTGTCCATGGATTGATATCCGGTTCTTACCATGAGCTATATTGCTATACGATAGGTACACTTGCCTATTGTGTGTGATTTAGTTCTTAGTAAAAACCATTTTTAAAACTAAAATCTGTGTGAAAAATCCATTGTATGAAATATATAGTTTAACGCACATCATAGAATTTTTGAAAAAATAGAATGAGTATATATGTCAAAGGTATGTCTCTCGATTTCCAAACCTGATAAACTTTGATAAGGTCTACATGAGGTTTTATACTCTGTCAAACGTTGCCTATAACGTTGGCTTTTTGTTGATGTGTCATAGCACAAGGTAAACTGAACTACAATATTCGCGCCACTTGAATTAACCTTGAAAGATGCATTTGAACTCTCACACCTGGATGTTGTCTTCATTAAACAACACACTTGCAATTCAAGAAAATATGTAGGAACCCATTGACTCCTAATCACATACATGTCGCTCAACCAAGCTTGTTCTCCTAATTGGAACTTTGAAATAAGGTCACCCCAACGTTTTTTCAAAAACAGTCGGAGATATATACAAATTCCACACCAAACGATGAATACACGACCTAAAATCGGTGTTGTTTAAGAAATCACTAGACAACTGCGTAAGCAAACATAGCGTTATTAATATGATAGTAACTATGGACTTAATATATAAACATGTTACATTAAATTAAGTTTAAATACCTTAAGTGGTAGTTTTTTCATCACGTGCCACATACATTACCAATGTCGTGAATCATGTAGCACTTGAGAGATAGCTTGCTCCATGGAAGGATCTTGGTCCGTAAGAACCAACAGAGGTGGTTTCATGTGAGCTTTAAGAAAGGTGTTAAGAAACCATTTGTATGAATCAATTGTTTCCTTGTGTAGCAAACCTGCCCCAAATATAACGCAGTTTTGTGATGATCAACACCCATAAAAGGTACAAAAATAATGTTGTACCTAATGGGCGCAATTAATGAGTAAAAATTTTGGAACACAAACAATGGTTTTTTTAACAAATAAACATGTCTATAATCTATGTTAAACTTACGTAAAAACTACATATAAGGTTCAACATTTTGTACACAACTTGTTTTATTTAACTGAATGCAACATGTGTTACATGCACGCAACATTGATGTAACAATTCTGTAAAACTATGTGACGCCCCAATCCCGGACTCCTGAGATGGCACCACTGACAACGGTTGGAATTGATCCAGAATACAAAGTAATATAGATTTAAAAAGGCAGCGGAATGAAACAAAACTTTAACTTATTTTATTAATATGTATTTACATCCAAGAAAAACTACAATATAATAGGTTCAAACTAGCCAGTACAAAACTCTTTAGACAAGCCTTCCTTATGCCAGTTATGCCTCAGTCTTCCCTTTGCTACATGAGGCCCTGATATGCATACTCAAACAAGTCAGTTAAAACTGGTGAGTTCTAAGTTTTACAGACCATAGTCCATAAACATTTACACGCATAAAATAAGTTCATCAATCATTATCAATAAATTGTACAGTATCAAAAATAACCACAGTAATACCATCTATGCATTCCCTACTAAAGCACTGCCCTAGAGGTCGCGCACCCTCTGAAGTGATCGTCACCACTTATTCAGGCCCTGTTATAACCTGCCATGACATTCTTATTCAAAATAGCGCTTAATGCAAAGGCTATTATAATGGGTTTGAAAATCATTTTAAAAATATTTTCTACGCACCTTTATTCAAAGCATTTTTAATGTTACAAACAGTTCTCAGCACCACAGTGCTCAACTATTGCCCAACCGCAGTCGGGACTTCAAAACCACCTTTTCTGCTCGACCTCAGCCGAGGCTTTCAAAATCATTTATTTCTCAACCGTAGCTGAGACATAAAACATTCTTTACCCAACCACAATCGGGTTAAAATCATTTTAACAAAATAGTTTTGTAACATGCACATCAACCCAAAATGATAAAATAGATAAAATAGTTAAAATAGGGCTATGAAGAATTCACCTGACTTGTATAATACTTGATCGATATAACCTCGATCTTCTAGCTTGATTCCACGTAATCACAGATTTCCTAATATCACAAATATCCTTGTGGAATCATTATATGAGCAATAGCACGACTTATGTTAAGTTATTCTTTATACGAGTGTTTAGCTCGTTTCATTAACCACGAGGTAATATTTAAATAAATATCTTATAATAACTTGCTTAACATGTTATCATAGCCTTTGGATAAGTCTTGTGTTACCTTGGGAAGATAACTTAAGTGAACGAAATCTTTAAATCCTTACCTCTTAATAAACGAGCAGAGCTCCGTTTAACGTTCTAATAGCGTTCCAAGCATACTTCGAGCTTCCCCACACTTACATAATTTCAAAGTAGGCTTAGAGGGGTATTTTGGTTGAGAGAAAAGTATGGTTTTTGAAAGGAATACGAAAAAAAATGAACTGGTGAAGTCTATTTATAGGAATTGACACGCAAATCGAGGCACCGGGGTTGTGACATGTCGCCGGACACGTGGCATATTTCCTGGAAACGTGGCAGGGCCTATTGACACATGTCATGGCTGCTTGACACGTGTCATGGAAGCTTCACACGTCATTTGTCGCGTGCGGTGCATTTAAAAGTTGTTTTCATGACTCCCGCTTCATACGAACTCCTTTTTTGCTCACCATTTTCGCCCACGTTCATAATTTTCAGATACCTATCTAACCATATAAATTTCATAACCTGAATCCATAGTGAAATTTGGGGTCTACTTATTATGCTCGTTTTAACTACTCGGTTTAGCATATCTTTCGTTCTGTCCATTGTTTGCTCATTCTGCTTTCACTCAAACTAATCATTATTATATAACGAACTTATTGTGAGTATGACTTATTTATCTCCTTGATATATTATCATAGTCATATCCTCCCACGTATTTTATATATCAAAAGCTTTGAATTTTTACTGATTATGTTTGTCGGATTACAGGGTTAAAGTAAAATTAATACATCATTCATAAAAGCATATTCATTGCATATCGAGAATGAGTTACATGGGAATCAGGATGTTACAAATGACTATATAATTTAAATGAATGTAACACATTTTAATTTATGTGCATAAAGCACGCATGTTGTAACTGAATGGCGCAATGAATTAGTGAAAATATTGTTACACAAACGGATGTGTTTTTTAAGTAATAACTACATATAATGTGTCAATGGTTTGTACACATCCGACCCCCGTGTGGAAAAGCTACGTAAAATCGATGTAAGGTAGTTTTTTGTAAGTACCATAACATATAAATGTATACTATGCGTGTATAACAAATTTAAAGCAAATGTAACACAGATGTTTAAGTTACATATAAAAGCATGCATGATGTGTCTTGTTGTATAGTTACTTGTTAGTATAATATGTAGCATCAAATGCTAGGACATCCCAAAGACTTCGTCATTTCTCTTGGATATCTCATCTACCCAGAACACATGCCTGAGCTCACCCTAATTAGTATAGAAATCGAATAAATTTTGAACACGATCACGCAACCGATCAAAACATAGTTAAGAGTCACGATTCCCAATAAATAGACGAATTGTTTGGCTGAAGTTCCAGAAATCGGTGGGGGTATCCTTAACATTATGATGACCACCCTTCATAGACACTTGAAGCCTATGAGCAATTGTAGGACCTATACAATTGAGTTTAATATGATAATAAATAGCCTATGAGCAATTGTAGGACCTATACAATTGAAGTTTCAACAAATGTGTCAAATTTACGTTTACTCTAAGGTCTTCCAACTTCGTTGCATCTCAAGTATCTGTGTGTAATCACATCTTCTTTATTTTTATTTGACCGGCACGAACAGAAAGAACCCAGCTTCTCAGCATAGTTATTGTACATGCTAATAACATCGTTCCAATAACCATATATAGCACCTTCAAGTGGTTTAGCCTTACTGTCTGAAATGGGACACCAAATCATTGTATCATTAGGAGTAGGAATGTGTACGAACTTTCGAAATCTTCATCATCTTCAAAACAAAAATGGGGCGTTTAGGTCAGACATAAATCTTAATGACAAGATGTAAAATGTATGTAACATCCTGTGAAAATCGTTGAACCTTATAAATTAGTTGCAAAATACGGTGTCCCGTCTCTAATCCATCATTGCAAAGAAGCAAAGGCCCATAATCCTCGCCATCATCCGGAACATCACCTATTAACTCATTTAACGGGATTGGTATAGCTTGTAGCTGAGTGGATTCTTCGTATGAAAAAGGCAATGGAACATAAACATCACCATCATCATAAAAATCACAAACATCATTTGATACTCCATTTGTCGATAGTACTTCGTTTAGCACAACATGCAAAAAAACATCATGAAAATGGTAAAAAAGGTGAGTAATAAATACAATATGAGTTCAAAAAACTCACGGGATCAAACATGCAAACAGTGTTACTAAAACGACAGTTAAGAGGGGAAGAAATAAAGATATAAAAAACAAATCAAAACACCTTGTAAATACGAAGTAATAAATGATTCCTCCCCGTATCTAGCTACTAATGAATCAAACATAGAAAGATCAACTATGGTATCCATTCTTGAACATAAAACACTAATGGGGCACTTTGAGGTATCTGAAAATGGAGTAGAGTTTTGGAAACAAGAGATAATTTTTGAAAAAATGTGGCATACAACTACGGGTTTTTTATTTGTAAAAAAAACTATGTTGGTGTGATGCTTACTTAAACAAAAGAAGTTTTTAATTAATGAACCTCATCATATAAAAGAACACTCATGCCTCATTTTTTGATAAATTAAGGAACATGATGTGATATTTAAAAAAAAAACATGTTGAAGAGGGGAAAACACAAATTTAATTAATGAACCTCATCATATAAAACAACTGTCAAAAAACACAGCAATCAGTGTGTGGAATAGTCAATAAAAGAATTGTAGAAAACGTCATACTTAAGATGCAAAATAGGAATGGACTATACTACTCTTTAACCTACAATACAATATTAATGAAATGGCTCAATTTTATCCACAAATTTCATTTTTCATTGTTTTTTCGTTAAAGCATGGTTTCTAAATTATTAATTTCCTATATATATATATATATATAAGGAAAGGATAAAAATATAACCCACCGAAAATGAGATAATCTATTAACTATCATCAAATGATTAATTTAAAAACAAAGTGCATAGGATCTTGCCATGTTTTATTTTCCATTCTTTTAATAAGAGAGGACATTTTGAACATTTTGTAACCACTTAAAAGGTTAAAAATGCTAGATTTAATATGGTAGTGACAAGTGTCACCATCTAATATATTTTAATAAATCTAATTTTTTTAAATAAAGTTTACCCCCTATTTTTTTAAACATTAATAATTTTTTTATACTATATTATTTTTTAAAAAAAAAGTTTCACCATTATACGCGTCTCATTTTTCTCTTTAAATCAGATATAGTCTCGATTAGTTTTTTTTTATTTTTTTAGATGCCTCGTATTTACATCATTGTAACTATTGATGTCCTCGGTTCTGATGAATTTTTGGAAAAAACGAAAATCGAAACCGCCATAGTCGGGTTTTCGTTATTATGAACCGTTCGGTGTTTTTTTTGGCTCAGTTTGGTTTTTTTTGTTTTTGTTGTTTTTTTGTTCTCTCTCACACACAATATTGAAAATACAAACATGTCTAACTATGGATAATTCATAAACTAATTGATCAAACACCAGTTATATATATTAATTTTTTAAACAAGATTAAATATCGGTTCGGTTTCGGGTTTTTTGGTTTTATTTGGTTCCGTTTCGGTTTATTTAGTTCCGGTTCGGTTTTTTCGATTAATTCGGTTCTGGTTCAGTTTTTTGGCTTTTATGCTCACTTCTAATTGTAACGAGCTTAAACATCACTGTATATTACATCACTGTAATTATCATTGTTAGAAAAAATAATCAAAATAATGTGGTTATTATAATGTGTTATATTACATCATTATAATTTAGCATTGTTAGAAAAAAAATTCAAAATAATGTATTATTTTTATGCTTGTTACATCGTTTTAAATAAAGGACATACGAGAAAGAATTAAAAACTAGTCGAGATTATAACAAAATTTAAGAAAAAAAATTACATCACTGTAAATAATGTGTTTCATCACCATAAATTATATCATTCTATATTACTTCATTTTGTACTACATTACTTTAATTTACCGATGTTAAAAAAAATTAAAGTAATGTATTATTTTTATGTTCGTTACATCGATGTAAAACGAAATATTTGAATTTTTTTTTAAAAAAATAGTCTAGATTAAAACGGAATTAAAGAGAAATATATCACTGCAAACAATAAATTATATCTCTGTAAATAATGTGTTACATCACTGAAAATATGTGACACCCACTGTCACTTTCATGTCCCCTCCGGACATTAACACCAATATTTAATAATTTACGTTAGGTCCCAGTAAAAACTTTCGTGTTTTACACACCTGTAAACATACTATTTACTAACACATGTAAAAAAAACACGTTTACATATGTTTACATACTTCACAAAAACATTTATTACACAAAAGTTACACAACTGTTTGGTTATTAAAATTAAAACCATCATATGAGCCTTCACGTTCGATTCCCGATCACCATCACCGCTCACCCGTCTCCTTAGTACCTGTAAACGCCACATTTAAAATCACCATTAGTTAGTTAGAACTAAGTAAGGTTACCCCACTATTCCACCCAGTGTATTCCATAATACCATATGGATACACTAATGAGGTTCCAAATAAAATTTGACAACAACAGTCAACCACATACAAAACAATTTACTAACGGTTCGTTTTCAACCAAAACCTCATTATATCTCCCATTCATGCACAATCATTATAATTTAATATAACACATATATAACCCCACAAAACTCCGATTGTGCATCATATTTCACAAAAATCACAATTCGCGGTTTGACATTTGAATTTCAAATGTCTACCCCCTAATAAATCATCTATTGTTCACACACCTTGTGAATCAATTACATTGGAATTACATGTCTTATGTTCACACACCTTGTGAATCAGCATGCACATTACCAATCCATCATTTGTTCACACACCTTGTGAATCTATTACATTGAAATTACATGTCTTATGTTCACACACCTTGTGAATCAGCATGCACATTTCCAATCCACCATTTGTTCACACACCTTGTGAATCTATTACATTGGAATTACATGTCTTATGTTCACACACCTTGCGAATCAGCATGCACATTTCCAATTTAACATCTACACAATAGTAGATCACCACATGTTCACACACCTTGTGAATCATGTGACAACAATAACCACATTCATTTATCTCATTTCAATCAACTCAACAAACCATGTATATATGCTAAATGCATAGTTACTTATAGTGTGGACTCACCCAGTCCTTCAACTACAAGTTCAATCAAATAGGTAACTTACCTCGCTTTGGAGAGTTATCAACAATCTCTAACTCTTTCTCAGGCCATCTAGAACTAGATTCACCTCCTCTTCCTATTATATATTCACATATAACAGGATTTAACAACATGAACACACAACTTGTGTTATTTATATAATCTAATTCATTTGACCTGTTTTACTTTTCATATTCAATCAAACCTCATTGAGGCTTTTATCAACAATCTATGTGTAGAAATTAATCTACACATGTTCTTAATCATATTCAGCTTATCACAACTTCATATTTTGAAATCCGTTGCTTGACTTCCTTTATCCACACCTAGTTGTAACTCACACGTATACAACTAGTTTAAATACACCCCACACCCGATCATACTGATTCAAACTCATTTGAATCTCATTTATTAGTGTGTGGCATTTAGAAGTCAAGCTATTCTTTATAATTAGCATATCATGCTAAAATCATTAACTTTCAATTTCAAACATTTTATCAACACTTGAACTGGATCTATCATTCCAGAGAATGATCCAAAGCCATCACAACTATGATTTAATCATATCACTAGTTATTCTACTCAATACAATGAGTTTCATAACAATCGGACATCATAACGGATCCAAATAAAAATTTCACCGTTAAAACATCTAGTTCTTCATTTCTAATCATCCCAAATCATCATATAATGCTCAAAACTCAATTTAATCCATATACTATTAAAATTAATAGGATAAAACGAATCGTTACCCTTCAAACGATTTCTGATTGAAATCTGACGATCCAGACTTGTAGAAACAATCCCTGGTTCGATCTGGATGATCCGGTAACTTGAAAATGAAGATCAAATGCTAATATTTCGTCTATGTGTGTGTTTATGATGCACAGGCTCGAGAAGAAGAAAAATTAAATTTTCTTCGTGAAATTCTGATAAAATCAAGAATCTGCTGAACCGCCTCATCCGTCGCGTACCGCGAAGGATGGCAAAAGAGATCTTCGCGTACCGCGAAGAAATCCGAAGCTCTCAGATCTTTTGGTCCTTCGCGTACCGCGAAGAGAGACTCAAAAAGTCTTCGCGTACCGCGAAGCATTCCAAAACATAATATCTTTGTTTCGCGATTCTGGATAATCCGTAACTCCGTTTCGCGCACGGTTTTCGCCCACGTTCACCATTTCTTACCTACTTTCAATTTTTTAATAATCACAATCGTTCTATTGATGATTATTTCAAACGTGTTCGATAATTGAAAACCGGTCGTTACAAATCTCCCCTCCTTACAAAGGTTTCGTCCTCAAAACCGCTTATACATAAAAAAAAGGATAAAATTTCCTCATCTCGTCTTCTGACTCCCATGTTGCGTCAGATCCCCTCCTGTTTTTCCATTGAAATTTCACCTGGTTCAAGGACTTGTTTCTGAGTTGTTTGACTTTTCGATCTAAAATCGCGACTGGCTTTTCAATATAATTTAATTTATCATCAATTTCCAAATCTTTAAATGGAACATAAGCCGATTCATCCGCCAAACATTTTCTCAGATATGATACGTGAAAAGTATCGTGTATACCACTCAATTCCTCTGGTAGCTCAAGGCGATAAGCAACATTACCTATCCGAGCTGTAATTCTGAATGGTCCAATAAAACGTGGGCTTAACTTCCCTCGTTTACGAAAACGAATTACACCCTTCCAAGGGGAAACCTTTAACAACACAAAGTCTCCCACTTGAAATTCAATTGGTCGTCTTCGTTTATCTGCATACGACTTTTGACGGTCTTGTGCCGCTTTCAAGTGAGCTCGAATTTGATCAATTCGTTGATTTGTAACTTTCAGTATTTCTTTATTTTCGAGCTCTCGCGGGCCAACCTCTACCCAGCAAACGGGAGTACGACATCGTCTTCCATACAACATTTCATATGGAGGCATTCCCAACCCCGAATGATAATTGTTGTTATATGAAAATTCCGCCAGAGGTAGATAGTCATCCCAACTACCTCCAAAATCAATAATACACGCTCGTAGCATATCCTCCAGCGTCTGAATGGTTCGTTCACTCTGACCATCAGTCTGAGGATGATACGCCGTGCTCAACAACATTTTAGTACCCAATTCCTCTTGAAAATTCTTCCAGAAATGAGAAGTGAATCGTGTGTCTCGATCGGACACAATCGTCACTGGTATCCCGTGACGCGACACTATTTCTTTCACATACACTTCAGCCATTTTCTCGGAAGGATACGATTCACGAATAGGAATAAAATGAGCACTTTTAGTCAACCGATCCACAATGACCCAAATCGTATCATACCCCTTTCGGGTTTTTGGGAGTTTAGTAATTAGGTCCATTGTGATGTGTTCCCATTTCCACATAGGAATCTCTAAAGGCTGTAATTTGCCATAAGGCTTTTGATGCTCAGCCTTAACTTGTAAACAAGTTAACATTTTTCAACATATTTAACAATATCTCGTTTCATACCTGGCCACCAGTAATTTACCCGAAGGTCTCGATACATTTTAGTGGCTCCCGGATGAATTGAGTATTTTGATTTATGAGCTTCCTCCATCAGATCAATTTTCAAAGAACAAGTGGGAGGTATCCACACCCTACCCCATCTTGTCTTTAACCCATGACTATCTTCATCCAGATTATGAGCTTGTCCCTTTATTCGATCTCGTTTCCAGTTTTCTTCTTTTAAAGCTTCAATTTGAGCTTCTTTAATTTGATCCACCAAATCAGAGGAAATCACAATCTTCATTAATGTAACCCGAATGGGTTCATGTTCTTCCTTTCTACTCAAGGCATCCGCCACCACATTGGCTTTTCCCGGATGATAAAGGATTTCGCAATCATAATCCTTGAGTAGCTCTATCCAATGTCTTTGCCTCATATTTAATTCCTTCTGTGTGAAGAAATATTTCAGGCTCTTGTGATCAGTGTAAATTGTAAATTTCACACCATACAAGTAATGCCTCCAAACTTTTAAGGCAAACACCACCGCTGCTAATTCTAGATCATGAGTAGGATAGTTTACTTCATGAACTTTCAGTTGCCTCGACGCATAGGCAATCACCTTACCTCTTTGCATAAGGACACAACCAAGCCCAAGATAAGATGCATCAGAGTACACCACAAAATCATCAGGTCCATCCGGTAGAGTTAATACCGGTGCCTGAGTTAACTTGAACTTGAGTTCATTAAAAGCTTTTTCTTGATCATCACCCCAAACAAATTTCACATCTTTTCTTGTTAGTTTAGTCAAAGGAGATGCAATTTTTGCAAAATCCTGTATAAATCGCCGATAGTAACCGGCTAGACCAAGAAAACTTCTAATTTCAGTAGGAGTTCTAGGAGGACTCCATTTCATCACCGCTTGAACTTTCGAAGGATCAACAAGTATGCCATCAGCACCCACCACATGTCCCAAAAACTGAACTTCACGCAACCAAAATGCGCATTTAGAAAATTTGGCATATAGTTTCTCCTTCCGTAAAGTTTCAAGGACTTCACGCAAATGGCAGGCGTGATCACCCTCATTTTTAGAATAAATAAGAATGTCATCGATAAAAACAATAACAGATCGATCCAACATTGGGTGACACACCCGGTTCATCAAATCCATGAACGCAGCCGGTGCATTCGTCAACCCAAACGACATCACCAGAAATTCATAATGTCCGTAACGAGTACGGAAAGCAGTCTTGGGAATATCTTCCTCTTTAACCTTGAGTTGATGATAACCCGAGCGAAGATCGATTTTAGAAAACCACGACGCTCCTTGCAACTGATCAAAAAGGTCATCAATTCGAGGTAGAGGATATCGATTTTTCACAGTCACTTTATTCAACTCCCTATAATCAATACACATTCTAAGGCTTCCGTCTTTCTTTTTAACAAAAAGAATTGGTGCACCCCACGGGGAGATACTCGGACGGATAAAGCCTTTATCTAAAAGATCTTGCAACTGTGTCATTAATTCTTTCATTTCAGATGGTGCCAACCGATATGAAGCTTTAGCTATGGGTTTAGCCCCAGGAATGAGATCAATCTTAAACTCAACATCTCTATCACAAGGAATTCCCGGTAAATCATCCGGAAACACATCAGGAAAATCCCTGACTACTGGAACATCATTAAGTTCCTTTATCTCCTTTCCTACATCAAGAACATAAGCTAAGAATGACTGACCCCCATGGTTCATGTAATTCATAGCTTTAGCTAAGGAACACAATATGGTTCCACCTCGTTTCTCTCCCTGAATACATACTTCATAACCACCCGGAGATGTTAATTGAATAACCTTTCGGTTACATACAATGTTAGCTCCATATTTAGACAACCAATCCATTC
Organism: Mikania micrantha; assembly: GCA_009363875.1. Classification (NCBI taxonomy): domain Eukaryota; kingdom Viridiplantae; phylum Streptophyta; class Magnoliopsida; order Asterales; family Asteraceae; genus Mikania; species Mikania micrantha. The sequence goes on from CM018684.1 coordinate 3,421,480, forward strand.
CAATCACAACATCAAATTCTCCCAAGCTCATTGGAATCAAATCAACCTCATAATCCTCACCATCAATCGTGAGTTTACATCTATGATAGATGTCATACACTAAGAAACTCTTAGAGTCAGCTATTTCTACCTCTAATGGATAAGGTAGCTTAGCTAGTACAAACGAATCATGATTCACAAACTTCACAGATATAAAAGAGCGACTAGCTCAGAATCAAATAATATATAAGCAGGCAAGGAATTAATATGAAAAATACTTGTCACCACGTCTGAAGTGACTTTAGCTTCTTCCGCCGTAATTTTGAAGGCCCTACCCTTTGGTGGGGGTATTTCAACCTTCTTGCCACTACCTTGGGCCTTAAAAGACCCGCCACTAGTACCTCCTTGACCTGCTCCCCTCAACTCCGGACACTCACTTCGTCGGTGTCCCGGTTTATAACAGTTGTAGCACAGATTGAGTGCACTGGCACATTGAGAGGCAAGATGCCCCAACTTGCCACATTTATAACACACAACTGATTTAAAATAACATTCCCCAAGATGTTTCTTTCCACATTTTAAACAATGTTTAGCTTCCCTCAAAGAACTAAACTTTTTAAGTGGGCTAATAAATTTCCCCTTTTTAGAGGATCCCACATCCCTTTCCACCTTTCGTTTTTCCCCACGGTCTTCTTGTCTTTTTAACTCCAATTCCCGCTCACGAGCGCAATCAATCAATTCAGACAAGGTTTCAAACTTTGATGGTGTAAGGAACTCACGGTACTTAGCATTCAACATACTATGGTACCTGTTAATCCACATTCGTTCAGTCCTAAGAAGATCAGGACAGAATTTAGCTTTATCAAAAAACACTGCAGTAATAGTGTCTATATCCTCCTCCTTGTGCCTCATATGTAAAAATTCCTCAGTAATTCTATCAATAGCAGCCTGAGGACAGAAACGTTTAAGGAACAATTCCTTAAATGCACTCCAAGTCAATTCCTTTATACCATCTCGACCCTTCTCCTTTCGGAGAAGTTCCCACCAATCTTTTGCTCTTTCTTTCAATTGGTTTCCAGCAAACATTACCTTGTCAGACAGATCACAATGACACGTTTCAAACGTGCTTTCCATATCAGCTATCCACCTTTGGCTCAACAGTGGATCCACCTCACCTTTGAATTCAGTTGGCTTACAAGCCACAAACTCTTTATAAGTAACCTTTTTAGGAGGTTTTATCCCCACCTATTTCATCTTTAAGAGTTGCAAACTCTTCATGTATAAAATCTTTCAACGAAACTCTTTATATGTGACACCCACTGTCACATTCATGTCCCCTCCAGACATTAACACCAATATTTAATAATTTACGTTAGGTCCCAGTAAAAACTTTCGTGTTTTACACACCTGTAAACATACTATTTACTAACACCTGTAAAAAAACACGTTTACATATGTTTACATACTTCACAAAAACATTTATTACACAAAAGTTACACAACTGTTTGGTTATTAAAATTAAAACCATCATATGAGCCTTCACGTTCGATTCCCGATCACCATCACCGCTCACCCGTCTCCTTAGTACCTGTAAACACCACATTTAAAATCACCATTAGTTCGTTAGAACTAAGTAAGGTTACCCCACTATTCCACCCAGTGTATTCCATAATACCATATGGATACACTAATGAGGTTCCAAATAAAATTTGACAACAACAGTCAACCACATACAAAACGATTTACTAACGGTTCGTTTTCAACCAAAACCTCATTATATCTCCCATTCATGCACAATCATTATAATTTAATATAACACATATATAACCCCACAAAACTCTGATTGTGCATCATATTTCACAAAAATCACAATTCGCGGTTTGACATTTGAATTTCAAATGTCTACCCCCTTATAAATCATCTATTGTTCACACACCTTGTGAATCAATTACATTGGAATTATATGTCTTATGTTCACACACCTTGTGAATCAGCATGCACATTACCAATCCATCATTTGTTCACACACCTTGTGAATCTATTAAATTGGAATTACATGTCTTATGTTCACACACCTTGTGAATCAGCATGCACATTTCCAATCCACCATTTGTTCACACACCTTGTGAATCTATTACATTGGAATTACATGTCTTATGTTCACACACCTTGCGAATCAGCATGCACATTTCCAATTTAACATCTACACAATAGTAGATCTCCATATGTTCACACACCTTGTGAATCATGTGACAACAATACCCACATTCATTTATCTCATTTCAATCAACTCAACAAACCATGTATATATGCTAAATGCATAGTTACTTATAGTGTGGACTCACCCAGTCCTTCAACTACAAGTTCAATCAAATAGGTAACTTACCTCGCTTTGGAGAGTTATCAACAATCTCTAACTCTTTCCCAGGCCTTCTAGAACTAGATTCACCTCCTCTTCCTATTATATATTCACATATAACATGATTTAACAACATGAACACACAACTTGTGTTATTTATATAATCTAATTCATTTGACCTGTTTTACTTTTCATATTCAATCAAACCTCATTGAGGCTTTTATCAACAATCTATGTGTAGAAATTAATCTACACATGTTCTTAATCATATTCAGCTTATCACAACTTCATATTTTGAAATCCGTTGCTTGACTTCCTTTATCCACACCTAGTTGTCTCACACGTATACAACTAGTTTAAATACACCCCACACCCGATCATACTGATTCAAACTCATTTGAATCTCATTTATTAGTGTGTGGCATTTAGAAGTCAAGCTATTCTTTATAATTAGCATATCATGCTAAAATCATTGACTTTCAATTTCAAACATTTTATCAACACTTGAACTGGATCTATCATTCCAGAGAATGATCCAAAGCCATCACAACTATGATTTAATCATATCACTAGTTATTCTACTCAATACAATGAGTTTCATAACAATCGGACATCATAACGGATCCAAATAAAAATTTCACCGTTAAAACATCTAGTTCTTCATTTCTAATCATCCCAAATCATCATATAATGCTCAAAACTCAATTTAATCCATATACTATTAAAATTAATAGGATAAAACGAATCGTTACCCTTCAAACGATTTCTGATTGAAATCTGACGATCCAGACTTGTAGAAACAATCCCTGGTTCGATCTGGATGATCCGGTAACTTGAAAATGAAGATCAAATGCTAATATTTCGTCTATGTGTGTGTTTATGATGCACAGGCTCGAGAAGAAGAAAAATAAATTTTCTTCGTGAAATTCTGATAAAATCAAGAATCTGCTGAACCGCCTCATCCGTCGCGTACCGCGAAGGATGGCAAAAGAGATCTTCGCGTACCGCGAAGAAATCCGGAGCTCTCAGATCTTTTGGTCCTTCGCGTACCTCGAAGAGAGACTAAAAAAGTCTTCGCGTACCGCGAAGCATTCCAAAACATAATATCTTTGTTTCGCGATTCCGGATAATCCGTAACTCCGTTTCGCGCACGGTTTTCGCCCACGTTCACCATTTCTTACCTACTTTCAATTTTTTAATAATCACAATCGTTCTATTGATGATTATTTCAAACGTGTTCGATAATTGAAAACCGGTCGTTACAAAATAACATCACTTTAATTTATTATTGTTATAAAAAAAATCAAATTAATTTGTTTATGTTCGTTACAATAATGTAATTACATGACATCTAAAAAAATAAAAAATAAAAACTTGTCAAGATTATAACGAAATTAAAGAGAAAAAATGAGACGAGTATAATGGTGCAATTTTTTAAAAAAAATAATATAATATAAAAAAGTTATGAATGTTTAAAAAATGAAGAGGTCAACTTTATATACAAAATTAGATTTATTAAAATATATTAGATGGTGACACGTGTCACCACCATATTAAAACTAGCTTTTTAATTGGTAAAAAATGACCTAAATGCCCTTTGTTATTAAAAAATGGAAAATGATACATGACAAGGTTCTATGCACTATGATTTTAAATTAACCATTAGATATTGGTTAATGAGTTAATTCATATTTAATGGGTTATGAAAACTTCCATCCCTTATGCACATATATATATATACACACTAGTCTAGTACCCGCGCATTGCAGCGGAAAACACAACACTTAAGTCAGATGTTTTAAAGGTTTGTATGGTTCGTTCTTGAGTCATAACCATAACAAAAACAAATTTTTAACTTGTTGTTAACTAAAATTGACTTTAACTGCTAACATAAAATGTCAAATACACCAAAAATGTCAAGAAGCGATTCATTTGTTTTGAAAGGTTTTCTTTTATAATCATTCTATCTCACTTAAATTCTTAAAAACTACCAATGTGGGATAAAGTGAAAACACAAACAAACATTTATATTATAATTAAAAAGTTGTACCATATGCTATAAGAGTTGTAAAACTCTTAATTTTAAGAGATTTAAGTAAATTACTATTTTGTCCTTCTAATATGTATTATATATATATACTAGTAGAGAACCCGCGCAATGCGGCGATGTTGACCCATTACCAAATCACTAAATGAAATATAAAAGGTTAGTTTGAAACATGCAAATTCCTGATCACCGAAAACGTAATTTACTAATGAACAATAAACCTACTGTTTTTATATAATAAGTAAACTGCTAATAAAGATGAAGTTGTAGTCTGAATATCTTACAAGGTAACTGTAATATGTATAAATGCAACTGCTAGCCCGGTCTCATCTTGTATTTGCAACCACCAAAACACATGAAAGTGATTTTAATAATGTAAGTGATTTTAACAATGATTAATGACAGAAACATTAAATATTTAAAAAGACCCCCACACAATTCACACTTTACCTTTTGCTTCGAAAAACAAAACCTATCTTAACTTTACCCCAAACATCAAGAGAAACATTAAATTTTTGCATGTTAAACCTAATATCTCACAGCATACAATGATATAATGCATATTTTGTACCTTCAAATTATCTCTCTTAACAATCTCCATCCATTTCATGTTTTAATGCTAGTTTCAGAAATATAAGCTTACATGTTTGGTTCATTGTAGCAAAAAAAGGGGATATATCAAATGTGTTGATAGAAGGTTCTAGTTTAGCAAGTTAAATGAAACTCAACTAAACCTGGAACACAACTCAAATGTGTAATATGCAAAGCCATAATCTAACCAACCAAACTTGCATGCCTAAAGTTTCTTTGGAAGTGTTGCTATGTAGTATCAAAAACCCAATGCTAAAATTGGAAATAACATATTTGTTCATTCTCCTACTTCATATAAGATAAACTTTGTTTTGCCATTTCCCTTACATAATAGAAGCTTAATATTATGAAACAGATCATCACATACATAGGCTATAAAGATACAGAAAAAATGTGTGCATGCCAATTGAAGAATCAGTAGTTTTGTCACTTTGCTCATCATGTCCTTACAAAGTTGTTCATAAGCTTCCACTACTATAACACCCGAGTAAGTCTCACTTAATGTTCTAAGTTGGCATAGAACTTTCTTCATTTAAATAAAACATTAATGTTCTCGATAACAATCACATCAGCATCAAGATACACAACTGCAGTAAATTTAATATATATCAGATGATCATAACCAATCACTTCCCTTCATAAATGTTCCAAAAAAAGAGTTGGGAATCACTTTTTTATAATTAGTCATGTTGAAGATCTTTAGCCTAGTGTATCCACCTACAAGCATAACCTCGTAATATTGGATTTACAACTTACGCATAAATCATGAAAGTATTTATCTTTTGATGGCTAATTTCAAGTCCTCAATTCAAGTTGTGCTAGAAGGCTTCAAGCAAACTTTAACTATAATTATCACAAAACATAAAATATAAATTCAAAAATTCAATTAGTACCAGTTCGTTGGTAAAAAATGACTCCACGATACTGTGAGCTTCTTGAACGGGGTACACGTCGGCTTTTCTTGAGTGGCTGTGGAACCTCTGGAGGTGCAGCTTTTCCGGCGAAGCTAGCGACTGCTGTCGTAATTTCACGCCGACCCAGTGAGCAGCAGTAAGGAAATTAGTCACGGGAGACATAGTACCGACTACAAGAAAGGCGATCGAGCCCATTTTCATATTTCCAACAGGGATGAACCAGTGGGTCACTGACAGATCATTGAATCAGCAGGTAGTTGATATGTTATGCAACAAACTAACAAAAAATTACGAGTAGGAATTACTTGTAGTATATGTTGAAAGCTACATGATCTTGATTGAGGCCTGCAATACCAAACCCATAATCACCAAGCAGCTATCAAGATAAATAGGATATTCAAATGGGATTGGACCCATCCAACATCAATAATCAAAATGGGCACATGTTAAGTAAATTTTTAACTCAGAATAGTTAAAATTAAGGGATATTATAAAGATTTGTATGTTCTAGAATTTCTAGATTAATGATAATAGTTGGCGCTTTTTGTACCATTTCAAGAACTCAACTTATGGAGTAAGCTTTGCAAATAAAAATGTAAATGAACAATCATAATACAAGTCAATAACTCATTATTTGCAGATGTGACGTTCAAAGATAAGTTAAAAGAAGCTAGAAAATGAGATACAAACTATTTATGAGCTTTCTTGAAAAATGGTAGAGAAATATCAAGCTGGATACAAACCTTCAGAATGATGAACAGGTAGGTTGAAACAAATATGCTTAACACAGATTTAGTAAATATAGAGAGATTAATCAATAACAGAATGGAAAATACCCAAATAAATCTTTATTATCATCAAATTAACCTTTTTTTCTTCAATCACAAGCTTGTTTGATGAAAAGTTACGATCTTTGAATTACTGTCACCCACCAATTCCAGGATACTAACTCAAATCATTTTCGAATTAATTAAATCAAAATAAATTCAAGATCAAGTAGTCAAAAAGTAATCAATTAGTGCACAATTATCCTGTTAGACTTAAATTGCATAAATTTATATATATATGCAGTCAATAGAAAGAGACAAGATATAGTCCAACACTGAATGAGGATATGAAATAGAAGGACAAAGCAAAAAATGAATCAGATTTTGATCAAATAAGAACAAAAGGCGGTGGTTATCCAGAGATTAAACTCACTGAATTGGCTAGCTACTTTGTGTGGCCCTCTTGATGTGACCTCAAGATCCATATTTTTTTTTCCTTTTTGTTTCACCTGTTCATTTCAATTTTATAAATTATTCTGTGCAATCAAGCCCTGAGAAGGTAAATTTCAAATTTTTAACAAAAAAAGAAATAGATCAAGAAGGTTACCTAGAGCACAAGTCAGAAATTGTTTCAAAACTCTAACCTGTGGACGCGAAAATGGAAGAAACAACACTGCATAATGGGACAAAATTAGAGCAAAACACAAGAACAAAGCTTATACTAACCTAGAAGATCAGCTCCCAAAAATGAACCCTAAATTGATTGAACCACACGCATAAGGGGAGAAAAATCAGAGCAAAACATAAAACAAAAGCTTATGGCAAAAATCACTAACCTGGTAGATCTGGTGGCGACGTGGCGTTGCATGGAGAGCGACCAGAGTCGTTGTCTTGAATCAAAAGGGTTAGGTCGAAGGTGTGTGTGTGCCATAGAATAATCGTAGCCCTACCATCATCATCTCTTCCCGTAGGGTGTTGTCGTCAGGGCTACAGGGCTGAACCACCGTGGCATCGGAGAAAACAATTGTTGCTCCTTCCTTCTCTCTCTCTCTCTCTCTCTCGACTGTATGTCTTTCAAATGAGGGAAAACTAAATGATTTGTAGGATTTGAAACCATGGGCGGGAATAAAACCTGAGATTTAAGAGTTTATGCAGTAAAGGTTTGTACCTTAGGTTTTAAAATTTGTAAAACTCTTAAAATTAAGAGATTTGGGTCAAACGACTATTTCGTCCCTCCTATATGCATTATAAAGGAGTATAGATATATATATATATATATAGGGAAGGGATCATATAATAACCCACTCTAATTGAGAAAACTCTATAACTCAAATCCAATGGTTCAAAATTCCAAGATTTAATCTAATGGTGACATGTAGGGGTGTCGAAAATACCCGAACCCGACTAACCCGACCCGCACCCGAACCCGAATAAGCTTAATAGGGTCGGGTTATTCGGGTCAAAAATGTTAGTCGGGTTATTCGGGTCAACCCGATTAACCCGAACTGTTAATAGGGTCGGGTTTCGGGTATATTTTTAAAAGTTAGTCGGGTTTCGGGTCAACCCGAATAACCCGAATAAGAATGATTTTTATTTTTTTTATATATATTAATTATTAAATGTAAGATATATTTAACTTTTTGCCAAATTATGACAATAACTATTAATCAAATTATATATGAAAAATAAATTATTTACATAGTTTTCATTGAATTATGTTTGCAAAATGAATTATTTGTAGAAATTTAAAATTAGGATAAGATAATAACAAATAAATACCAACCCGACTAACCCGACTGACCCGACCCGAATAACCCGTGACCCGACTAACCCGAACCCGAATAACCCGAACGTTATTCGGGTCGGGTTGCGTGTTAATAATTTTTTAGGAGAAACCCGACTAACCCGACCCGATTAACCCGAAACCCGATCGGGTTGACCCGATCAACACCCCTAGTGACATGTGTCACTAATTAACTTTTAATACAAAAGGGCATTATGGTATTTTGTGTTAATTACAAAAATTAGATTTAATATAAGAGTGACTAGTGTCACACTCTTAAAAAACCATTTATTTTCTTATTTTTAAACTAAAGTTCCCCCCTTGAGTTTTATACACTTATAACTTTTTTATACTATGCTATTTTTTATAAAAATTACACCATTAAACTCGTCATATTTTTCTCGTTAATTTCATTATAGTCATGCCAATTTTTTTTCGAGCGTTCGTAATTAAACTAACGTAAAAAACATAAGTACAATAATTTTTCTCTTTTTTCAAAAATTTTCCATCAAATTTTTTTTCTCTCATCTTAAATATATATTAAAAACTTATTTTTTATTATAAAATTTAGTTAATTAGATAAATTTATATCAAATAAGATAGAAAGTTAGATAATTGAAACGTAAAATAAATAATAAGTTACAGCTCGTTACATCAGTGTAACGACTCGTTACATCAGTGTAATTATGAGCATTTTGAAAAATTCAGCTCGTTACATCAGTGTAATTAGGAATACTTTGAAAAAATTCAGCTTGTTACATCAGTGTAATTATGAACACTTTGAAAAATTCAGCTCGTTACATCAGTGTAATTTCAAAAACTTAAAAATTTTTTGACAAAACTATACTTGAATTAAAGATAAAAATGTGACAAATTTAATGGTGTAATTTTTTTTAAAAAACAATAATGTATATAAAAGTTATGAAGGTTTAAAAAATTGGGGGGTAAACTTTTATTTTAAAAATCAAATCAAGTACACCTCACAAATCTCCAAAATACCCTTAAAGAAATCTCAACTACCAATTTTTCCCACATTTAATATGGACCACACATTTCAAATTCATTAAATTAGACTACCAATCAAATTGGGTTTATAAGTTACCTCAATTACCATGGTTACCATTCAATCCTTTCTCTCTCTCTCTATATATATATATGGAGTGGTTACTTTATTAACCCATGTTTATTGTGTTAACTGAATAACTGCATCTATTACTTTAGGGCCTACATTAAATCAAATCTAAATGTGTATGTTTTATATTCTTTTTTTATTAATGTAAGCGGGCCCAACATTAATATTATTAACCAAAAAAATAAGAAAAACCTACATCTTTAGATTTCCTTTATTATGGGTTTCAAAGTAATAAGATTTAGTTATTCGGTTATCGTAATAAAAAAGGGTTAATATTCGAACCATCCCCTATAGATATATATATATATATATATATATATATATATATATATATATATAGGATTGACATCATATAATAACTCACCCTTATTGTATTAACCCGAAATAAGCCACCAAGATCAACCCGAATCTTTTGTTTTTTTCTCTCAAAATCTTTGTTTTACATGTACAAGAGTATGTTCTTTTATGTGTTTGTGAAAATTTTTTTTCATGATTAATATAGAGTAATTACATTTCAAGAGGTTAATTTTTTTTAACTGCGAAGGTCTCAATCGTGTGAACCCACTGTTTACAGTCCATGTCACCAAGGTCTAGTTACCTGGACATCACATGAGCCACCACAACCATCACAGGAGGAAACCCTACTGGGAAAACCCCATGACCCCCCTCAGACCCTATTTCACTACGGGAAATATTTGAATCCAAGATCTTCTATTTAAAAGAATCTTGAGTACCATTGATAATTAAATAAGAAATTTTCATAAAACCTAAAGAATATCCAAAATTCAATAATTAATTGATTAAAAATATTATATAATAACTTAATGGAATACTCGCATGTCCACGCGATTCAATCCGTTACAATCGATCTACATTCTCGTTTCATTTCAATTTTAACTTTCATATTTTGATATACACCACTTTAAATCCTATACTTTTTTTTTTCAATTACTAATCTCAAACTCCCATAACAATCCAGGGGTTGCCTGGGAATTTGTGTGCCCAGGGCGAGCTAGAAAAAAAGGCCCCCTTAGCAATTTCAAATATTAAAGTGAAGGTGTTTAAAAAAACCAAAAAACCGTTTAATACCGAAAACCGAAATGCATTCGTAATTGACAAAATCGAACCGAATTCTGAATTTGGCTTTCGTTTTGGTTCTAGCTGTATCCAAATTTCGAATTTGTGCGGTTCGGTAGCTAACCATGTCCGAATTTCGGTTTTTAATTCTAATTTTTTTTATAAATTTGGTTTGTTTCGTTAACCGATTAAACCAAATTCAAATTAAAATTTATTATCTTATTAATAATATGTAAGATTGAATTCGGTTTACTCGGCTGAATTCGATTTATTCAGATCGGTTTATTTGGTTTTAATCGGTTTATTCGATTGAATTCGGTTTATTTGGTTCGGTTTATTCGACTTTTAAGAGGTTTATATGGCTTTCATTTTGTTTATTTGGTTTTAACCGAAATTAGAACCAAACCACTTTTCGAATTCGGTTTGGTTTTTTGATAGGGAAGAAAAAATTAAAAACCGATTAAACCAGACCGAATAAACCGTTAACTGAACCAATAAACATATTTAATTTAAAGGTCATTCAAAAGTAACTTCCTATACTTTAAAAAAAAAAATTTACACCTATTGAATAATGTGTTTATAAATACTTATTTTTAGTTCTCTTCGTCTTATTATTTCTCATTTGAACAAAACTCTATATATACATATATATAAAAATTTTTGTGCCCCCTAAAAATGGGCCCGGAACGGGGGTCGGGTTTGCCCCTCCCTCGGGCGTCCCATGCATAATATAATAACATATTAAGTGGTACGAGACCCGACCCGACCCGACCCGCTAAAAAATACATCTACAAGTTAAGTTGTATTCAACAGTTTCAATAACCAGACCCGTGCCGCTATAGTCGAACTCAATGGACGAGAAAACGATCATGAAACTGGTTCAGGTAGCATAATGGAACTACTATTCAAGTAAACAAATAAACTCACTAGTAAGACTAGTGAATCAAACTAATGGAACCAGAATTCAATATTTTATATTGAGTTACCTACATGAATTGATATAATATTTATCACGTTATACGATACCCAACCAATCAGTCCCGGTCCCACTAGTAAACAGGTAAGACGATTTATTTAACGTTCGATTCGGTTTTAAAATCATTGGTCGTGAGATTATACAAATTTTTAGTCTTAGATTTAACATTTGATTACAAATGATATCTTATACGTAGTTTATGCCTATTATATACTCAATTTCTATTTAATTGTTAATTTTGTAGACGAAAATTGTACAACGGAATTTCTGTCACTCAAAACATAACATTAAACGTATCTTAAACACAAATTCGAGATGTTAAATACACATGTACTTTTAAAATGGCCAACAAATATATTTTAAGCCTGGTCATCCTGATAAACTCAATAGCGAAAGGTCACCACGCGTGCGAAACTTTGAAAAATAAAAAATCTCATTAACTATCCTAATAACAAATTATAGAGTAAATTACCGATATGGTCTTTGTGTTTTATTAGTTTTTTACTTTTAGTCTTTAAGTTTCATAAATTACCCATATTGTTTCTAAAATTTGACATTAATAACACATATATTTCTTAGATAATCAAATTATCCTCATTAATTGACCAAATTACCATCACATAATAACTATATGGGTTTACAAATGTCAAATGTTAAGAACCATATATGTAATTTATGAAACTTATGTCACACCCCGGGCTCTCGGCGACCCAGGCGCTGTGACCCGAATTGGTTTCATGAATAATACAGTCTCGATCAGAGTTTATTATTCATTTTACTATGTTTTAGCGGAAGCGTTGTTTCATGAATTCATAATTTTATAAATAATTCACATGCATAGATGTGAAAACCGTTTTCCATGATTTATAAAAAGTTCATACGCATAGGTATGAAAACCCTCACTGTCACTTTTTATAAAACATACGCATAGGTACGAAAAACCACATTTCGTTATTTGTAATTAACTTTTCAGGATTTTATAAAATTTCATACGCATAGGTATGAATATCATCATTTCATATTATCGTAAACCGGATTTTCACAAACTCATAATTTCGAATCATTTTATAGTATCCGGTTTATACATTACTTGGAGGCATAGCTCCAATAGCTCCATGGTCTCACCACAAGATTCTATTCAAGGCATCATAGGCCAAGAATCTCTAATCTTGTTTCTCTTTTACATTTCATTATTACCTGAAAAGTTTTTGAAAATAAAACGTCAACATAATGTTGGTGAATACAAATAACAGACTCAATGTGTAAACATAGCATGTTCGGTCCTTTAACCATAATTAATAGTGGCAATACTACACATTTAGCAGGTTATTTAACTGATCGATACAACCACTGCATACCCTGGCTTGTACTGTCACTGGTTAAGAACAACAGCGGAGTGCGTCTTACAATTGTTCCCTCCAGCCCACAGCCCATCACTGGTTAGGTTGCCTGCGGAGTGCGTCTTACGTATAACCTTACAGCCCACGTTACAAGCCACGTATGAGAATTTCACCCATAGCGGATTTAATTTGCAAATCGTACGTATACAAATGGCCTATAATATTAACTAATCGAATAGGTATTTCGAAAAATTTTTAATAATCATTTTACTCATTACTTACTAGTATCTAAGTGTCACATATGTATATAATAACTAGATATTTAAAATTATAATATTGAACAGTATATTTTATAAAAATAAATATGTATGTGTTACAACTTATGAACCAACAAGGACCATCTAGTTAATTTACATTAAAATATAATGTGTTAAACGTATTTTTATTTTTAATAAAGAGAAACTAATATGATACCAACTTCCGGTAATATATAAGAGCAGAGATCCCCTAATATATCATATCCATACACGAACTCATTAAAAATTACATGGTTAATCTAATTTTTATTTTATTTTATTTTTGGCATCGTGAGGTGGTCAATATCCAGGGGTAATTTTTGTCAACTTGTTATACTTGAAACCCCTATAAGTAAATAACCCCTACAAGTAAGGATTACAGTTATTGACCCGAGTCCATTTCCCTCCATTTCAAGTGATGAACCGCTGCCAAAATAACTTCCACGTAACCTACTTTCAACCCAGGGGTATTTAAGTAATTTCACATACATGCACGACAGTATCTTCTTCAGGTGACCTTCAATGCTATCATCTTCTTCATTTCAAACTCTTCATTACACAGTAATTAACTGCTTTTAATCATTAATTACTTGTTATTATTTCAATTAATTACGCATTAATTAGTGGTTAATACTTTCAGTTAAGTTAACAGTTAGCTTTTGGTGATGAATTATAGGTTCTTTTTGTTATTTTGCATACAGAAATGGCTCTCAGCTACTGCAACTGGCCGGAAAATTCCGCCGTCAACGCTCTTTTCCATCCACCGTCGCCGACGCCGGAGATGTTTTCTTTCCATGAAGAATCTACATTCTACAATGCCGGAGTTAACCCCATGTTCGACTACTGCAACTACTCCGATGATCATCTTCTTACACCCGCCGGAAATGTGTTCGTTCCGACGCCAAGCTTAACGTATCAGGATCCCTGTTACAGTTTACCATACCCGGGTACTTTAAACCAAGAGCAGTTGTTTCCGGTGGAGTATGCAATGGTGCCGGAGCTGCTGCCGGAGATGGGTGGGTTTGTTGCATTGCCGGAGATGGGTGGCGGTGGGATTGAAGTGAAAACAGGAGGGAACTTATCGGCGCAGAGTATGGCGGCGAGGGTGCGGCGTAGGAAGATAAGTGAGAAGACGTCGGAGCTCGGAAAGCTGGTTCCCGGCGGTCATAAGATGAACACGGCAGAGATGTTTCAAGCTGCTTTTAAGTACATTAAGTTCTTGCAGGCTCAAATTGGTGTTCTCCAACTCATGCCTTCACTTCCGGTTAGTGCTAACATACGCACAAATATGGATCCTTTTATATATCAAAAATATCATCTTTTTATAACTTTATATAATATATATATAAAGAGTAGAAGACATGTATTTTTAACCGAAAAAAAATACTCAGCCACGTCTTATAAATCAATATAATTTGACGATAGGATGAACACAAACGTTATCTCTATCCTAATAGGATAAAAAGACTAAATCTGGAGTTTGCAATAATAATATTTTGATTATATGTATGGGTGCATATTATATTTATATATTCATATATGATAAATTTATATGATAATGTCAAGATAATTAAGATGTTAATTGCACCAAATTAAATAATCTTGTAATTATGTATGCATGTAGGAAGGTGAAGAGGTTTTGAGAAATGGAGAAATGCAAGCTTTGGTGACTTGTACAATGATGCAGGAGAAGTTGTACATTACAGAAAAGTGCATTGGACCAAACACTTTGCAAAATCTTAGTAATTGAGATTACTAATTAACTTGAAATTTTGCTAATTGTGTTCCTAATTTCGCTAATTATGTGTCTAATTTCGGTAATTACTTTCTAATTTAGTAAGATTGATTAGGTAGTTTGGAGGTGAGTTTAGGGTTAATTAAGTCCCCATTTTTTGTGGGTATTGATCATTTAATTTCCTTTTATCTTGTAATATGTTGTCCTATTTTCAAGCAAAAGGAATAGACGTTTATTATTACATTAGTTTTATTTTCTTGTTAATCTTATAATACAACCAATTAATGTTTTAAAATGTTGATCGTTTCATCATGGTTAATTGGTTCAAACATTTGATCGAATTAAGCTAAGGATGTAAACAAGCTAAACCGTTCGTGAGGTAGTTGATATTAACCATTTGATCGATTCTACCACCTTTCGAGTTGAAGCTTAACTCATTTCATACTTTATATCTAAAGTTCAGGTTCTAAAGTTTTTCATAAACTTTGCGATACGAATCCAAACCAAGGAAATCAAGATGAAAAAAAAAATTCAACTTGATTCCTATGCATGATGATTATGACCCGCTTAAACAGTTGTTCTTCACAGGTTGTCTAGCCTTAGTTTGGACTGTTTCCTGTTCATTTTAGAGTTTAGACTTTAGATGGCAATTTGATTTTACAATCTGATGTTTTAAATTTTCAAATCAATAGGATTGGACCCAAATTGCAGAAGTTGGGCCATGGTAGAATCCAACTTAAACACATAGTTGGCCTTACTGTGGGGCAATTAGTTTTGACCATGGTTGAAAAATCCCCGACTCGGCCATTAATCGTTAGTCTCCTAAGTCCGACTATGCCCGATTAGGCCGATTAGTTGGCCGATTAATCCCGAGTAATCCCTAGTCCCCACCCCACCGACCGACTAACGACTAGCGATTTCTACAACATTGGTTTTGACGACCAATAAATTTAATGTGTGGGCTTTAATTAGAGGTTGGCAACTTTGATTTTTTAACCGGTTCCGCCATTCCGGTTCAGGTAAATAAAAACAAGAACCGGTTTCGGTTATGGCTTTTGACATGTTCTGATCGGTTTTTTGTCAGTTCTGGTTCGGGTTTTGGCCAAGTATAGGCAGAAATGGTTCCGAATTTTATGGTTCTGGTTCTGGTTCCAGTTACGATTCATCTGAGAACTCGAAACTGCCTGTCCCATCGGTTTGGGTTTGACATGTTCCGGTTCGGGTTTCTGGTTTTTTCGCCCACCTCTATGCTTAATCTCCACCCTTTTCTTTTTCTTATTTTTCTTTTTATTTAGACTTTCTCAATTTAAATATATCTAAAGTGGAACTCCTTACGCCCCTCTAATAAACATCTTCATGTTTCCATGTATTTCACATGACTCATGCATGGGACTCATGCACACATTTAATTTAGCAGTTCCTTCACAAGCTTTAGCAATAATCGAAATACAGGTGGGCAAAAAAAAAAAAACCGGACTCGGAACCGGCAACCTGAACCTGAACCGGAACCGGCCAGACCCGAACCGATGGGTACAAACGGGTCCGGCTTTTCAGACAAATTAAAACCGGAACCGGGAAAACGGAAACTGGTTCCACCTGTACCCGGTCAAAAACCCGAACCGGAACCAGCCAAAACCCGAACCGGAACCTATCAAAAAACGGTTGAAACCCGGAACTGGAACTGGAACCGATTGAAACCGGAACCGGTTCCAAAAAAACCCGATTTGCATGTGCACCTCTAAATCAAAATATTGAATGGGCTTTGTTGAGTTCCCAAAAGAACACCATATATTTCTCATGCAGGCTACTATGTTCTTTTTTTTTTTTTTTTTTTTTAATTACAGCCCACATGTAGAAGTCTCATATATTGATACTCTTATCCAGAAATCGAAATCTTTAGTAGGATTTTGATGTCGCTGTCTCGTCTTGCGGATTTGCGATCAAAATTACTCTCTACTGAGACTTACAGTCACGGTTGAATGATCTTTAAGAACGACCATTTAATTAACTATAGCTCTGATACGAAACGATGCAATTGACATCACACTCACATGACTTAACACACAATTTAAATCAATAGCTGAAAAATAAAATCCCAACTGCATCTATAGGATAATAAGTAGTAAGAAAACTACTTCAAAACAATAACCTAGATCTCAATATATAACTAGCAATCATAAATTTAATAATAAACTAAATAAAATATAAAGGTAAATTTAAATTCAATATAAAAATAGAGAATGTTTTTATATATTCTAAATAGATTGTCGCGTTCCATCAAGTACGAGTTTGGTGCAGTTTCATGTTCTAACACATTATTCACACATTAATATTGGCTACTAACATGTATAGAAAGACAAATACTTGCATATACTATCATGCCATCTATCATTTTTACCTCTCAAGTTTCAAAAACTTCTAAATCCAATCCTTTAACTCTGCCCCTTAAGATTTTGAAGTTTATAGTTTATCTAATGTAATGTTTGTTTTCGTCTTTATCTGAGGTAGGGGTAAGGTTTGTTTTCGTCTCACCCTCCCCAGACCCCACATAGTGGGAATATACTGGGTTTGTTTGTTTGTTAGTTTATCTAATGTAATGTGTGTGTGTCATATTTTTTTTTCAGAAAATTTCGTTCCTTAATCTAAAGAAAATAACAATCGTGGGATGTATGATTTAGGGTAACGTGTTGTACAGCGAACAATGACACCGAAATTGACTGATTACAATTAAACGTACAATAGAACACATGACTAGGATTAATCCCAACTAGCGTACGAACAACATCTTTCCTAGACATCGCAAGTCCAAGTCTCTCTATCGATGAATTTTCATATTTCGTTCTAGATGTTATGGATATATGTAGGATGGTTTTTTTTATTAATCCAAACCCAAAACCGAGCCTTTGGTATCATGAACCAAGAAAACTAAAAAGTATATGGTTTACACATTATTGAATATTTGAAGGAAAATTATGTTTATATACACATACATATATAAATATATCATGTTTTTTTTAGTTTCATTTTATGTAAATCAAAATCGATCCAATATTTCAGTTTTTTAAAAAACTTAAGCATACCTTTAGCAGATGCCATTTGCCTTGTTTATTATTTTTTTTAAATTGTTTTTTTAAGAGATCCAACATGTAAAAGCTTATTTTCTTTTGGCGGTTTTCCACACCACATTTGAGTTCTCAACTTTATTTTACAACTTTTTTTTATTACCGAGGAACCTACTTGCGTGGTAAACCCCGGGTCCCCCTCAATACCCGACTAACCGGATGAAGGGTAAACCGCAGGCGCAAGCACCTGGGTCGGTAACCTTGCGGAGACAATGTCACCCCAATGACATGAACCCATGACCTTAAGGTTGAGGCACCAACACTCTTACCACTAAGCTATCTCCACATGGTTTATTTTACAACTTTTTGTATCATGCTTTGATATCAAAAACCAACTTAATTATACATTACCTAGGTTTGCTAAAAAAATTATTTTATAATGTTATATATTTATTATTTGTGGTCACTAGCTGCTAACTATATTAAGATTTCCCTAATCGTTGCCTTTAAGGTGATACATACAATTATTCAAGTAACATGTTGGTGTGTATGACATGCAGGAAACGATAAGTTCATGCATAATGACAAGAAGGCGTTACCAGAATTAATACTAGGTGAAATCAACTAATCAAGTCCCACTCTTTCTTGTGGATTAGCAATCGATCAAATAGTCGAACAAACAAGTTGGCGTTTTGTTGGTCAAATTGAATCGCGTTCAATTTGAAGCTGCAAAGAATGAAATGATATGTTTGGGTCGTTTTCATTTGATTTAACATTTGTATGGTGAGATGTTGTTTTTTTTTTTTTTCATATGCTTGCTAGTTTTGTAATGAAACATTTAGCCATTAAATATCTTCTTCTCTAATAATTGATTTCAAGAAAATGTCACATCCCATTCTCCTATTATTTCAAAAATAAATATTTTTTTTAAAATATAATTTCCCCATTATTGTTATTAACAATATAAATTGTTTATATAAATACACTAAATTAATACTAATAATTTATAATATGATAATAAATACCATGTATGTCTAATGTCATATATAAATACACTAAGAAGATTTTTGTATAAATTTTTATTTTTAAAGTTTTTTAATATAAAAAAATATAATAATTACTTTTAGTTTTAATAATTATGCAAATTTAACATAATGTAATAAAGTTATTTTATTGTGTAAATATATGAATTATTATAACTTAGTATTTATATATACACATATATTTTCCTTTTTATGACATAAACGCATTGAAGGAAACAAAGTGAAGTAGGGAATCTTGCGCCGACTATTCAAAAAGAGAGTGGGACTGAAAAAAATAAAAATAAAAACAACAGTAGAAAGTTTTATGTTTTGCATTTCTCGTAATAATTAACATAAAACAAGACTAAGACAAAAAAAAAAAAAAAAAAAAAAACTACCCAACAACCCACCCTACCCTACCCAAGCCCACCCCACCCTACCCTACCCCACCCCATGGTCTTAGATTCACTGCTGGTGCACAACACCTGGGTACCTCACTGCATCTCCCAGCACTCTTTGCTGCTCAATCTGCAAACAAAAAAGGCACTCTAAGTGTTGCATACATACATATGTCACACAAACTATTCTCTTTTTAAGTTTTTACAACCAAAAGTATGTTAAGAATACATATCGATTAAATGAAACACAATATTGAAAAAAATATATATTTTTTTATCTATTTTTTAAGCACTTTCTTTGATTTTATCAAACATTCTTCTGAATCTTTTTAAAAAGAGTAAATTACCAATATGGTCCCATTATTTTGTTAATATTTCACTCTTAGTCCCTAGGTTTCATAAATGACCCACATGGTCCCAAACTTTGCACATTTGTAACACATATAATCCTTATGTAAGGGTAATTTGGTCAATAATTTGGTGACTTAAAGAGTATAAGTGTTACAAATGTGAAAAGTTTGGAAACATATGAGTAATTTATTAAACCTAGGGACCAAAAGAAATAAAAACAAACCACAAGAACCATATCGGTAATTTACTCTTTTAAAAAATATACCAAAATTATATAAATATGACACATGTATGAGAGCTAGAGACTACTACATATTACAGTTTTAAGGAAAAATAACAATTATTTTATTTTTTAAAAAAAACAAATATTTAGTATAATCTAAAGGAATACATTTAAAGAAAAATCATTAAGTTGTAAAACAAAAAATATTTATTTATAACCGTATGATTTAATTCAGAGGTAAATTATTTTCTATACACTTTAAACATATGACTACAATATTCTAGTTTATAACTATTATTGGTTCTTAATTAAACATCCTTAATAACCCGAATAACCATAATGTATAACTCAATGGGTCGGATCCTCTTAGAAAAGTAGTAATTAGTTAGTTACCTGAAAAAGTTCATGCAACTTGTTCTTCAAATAGCAATATTCATGTTCAAGCACCTCTAATGCCCTCATGCACCTGCACATCACAACACACATCGATCCATTCGATCAACATTATTTTTAAAACAAATGATTGATTAATTATAGATGTAGCATATATATATATATATATATATATATACACACACGTACGCTGATCGGTTATTCTGTTCGACAGCAGTTCGAAACGCAGCACATATGTTTCGAACTCGTTTAGCACCGATGCTTGAACTGCTTCCCATCAACTGATTCAAATGTATGCCGAGTTTAACGTAATCCCACATCTCTCTATCCAACCTTAAATCAATAATTGTTACGATAAATATTAATTAATGTTAAACTAATGAAAACCAAAACAACTACTTTTATACTCGTCCGTTGGCCGTATACAATAGTATAATCAAATCAATTTAGTAAAATCATTATACAAACATAATAATTGTTTAATTAAGATAAATGGGATAGTGAGGATAAACTGTTTTCTTAACTATCTCCTAAATCGAATTTACACGGCTGAGATTTATTCTCAGCCATTTTAAACGGCTTAGATCTTATCTTAAGTCAGTTGAAGTGACCGAGAACCATATATATACAATTACAAAGAAAAAACTTCTCCCAAAATTGGGTTATTTTCAAAAGGTTTGATGAATAATGTTGTCATTTTTCGTTTTCAGTTTCGGGTTCATTTAGTCGCTATCTAACATGCATGGTGGCTACTTGACACATAGTTGAGAAATTGAAGATTACTAAGACAACACATTTTGTCTTGTAGGTGCTCTAAGTATCAAACATGAAAATGACTTGATTAACTATGTGATATATCTTATGTTTATAATTATTTTATATAATAAAAAGAACAAGAAATGATAAGGCCTAACATCCTAATTTTATTATTATTTTTAAAAAGTATAAAATAATATAATGTATTTTTTATTAAATATGTTTAATTGTATCACAAATAGGTCAGGAATTAAGATCGATCCGTAAACGTGGTAAATAACCAACTTACAATAGATTTCGAAGGTTTCGTAGCTGTTTTTCGGATTCATGAAAGTAAATGGTAACTACTTCAGATACGAAATTTGGTGAGGTTTGATCTTGAAGCTGTTGGAGTTGTAAGAACTGTTCATCAAGAACACCCTGGTGAAAGAGTAACGACAGCAAGCGGTTCATGTCGGTTCGCAGTCGAACTGCCCCGAATCCAAGCAGCCACAGTGGGACACCCGTTTTGGCTATGAGTTTATGAACCTTGAGTTCGGATCACTTGGGTGTCTTTTTGTGTACGTACGAGGATAATGTGTGGATTAATGGGTTCAGATGTTATTCTATTTATAGGAGAGAATAATGCCTTATGATGGTGACTTGCAATCTTTTTTGGTGTGATAAAACGGTAAAAATGGGTGCATCGGGTCGGGTCGGGTCGGGTTACTTGGAGATTGTGTAGTGATAATGGAGACTTTAGTACGAGTGTCGAGGAGTAAGTTTATATATTGGGAAAATTGACATAATGATCATTGTTGACCACATGTTTACCAAAATGATCACACAGATTCCGGCGTCTAAGACGCCCCTTTAGACGCCCATTTTGTGTACCTTTTTACAACATACGGGCCCACATGTCAGTTGCTTTGTCGGGGTGTCTAAGACTCCTTTTCTACCGGCGTCTTAGACGCCAACTTAGACTCCTTTAGACGCCCTTTTTTTATAATAATTACAGAAAAAGGGCGTCTAAGTCGGCCCTTTTTTTGTAATATTAAAAAGTATAACATAAACCTTTAATGCACTAAATTATACAAATATATATTGTAAGCTTATTATACAAAAAAAAATGCTTTAGTTTGTAAAAGAGTTTTAGAGAATTTTAGTCAATGCCACTTATGTAAGATCAATTAAGGTTGTTGCTCATCAAAACAATCTACTGAAGAAGTCTTGTACTCTTAAAAGACTATAAGGCTTTCGGAAGAATCATTAAGCTTTCGAAAGAATGAATGCTTCCTGAAGCTAACTATGTTCTTTCGAATATTATTCAGAAGACAAAGCTTCCAAACCTTCTCAAATAGTTATCTTGGAGATCAAAGCTTCCGATGATTAGAAGCTTCCGAGACAAGGACTCTCACAAAGACCTCTGCTAATATTACTTTATTATTAAAAGGTTGCTGACAAGATACAACATGGTCTGATATAGACAGAAGAACATCCCTATGTCAGACAAAGCACCTTACCTCTCTCTCAGCAACATAAAATGCAAAAGATTGTCTGAAGCACTTAAAATCAAACCATCAAATGTCTTTTGTACTTTAGTTATTTGTTAAAGTCAATGTATGCAGTTGTAATGATGTTAATTAAGTGTCTTTGCCTGTTAAGACACTTTACATATTAGAATAAGCTTTTATTTTGTTTATTATCTAGTATACCCAGCATGTATTACTACGTGAATACAACTGTAGCTTTGGTTATATAAAATCTCATTGTAAACTACTAAGGGTGTGGATGAATCCTGCATTCTTGATACCTTTGAGAGAAATATATCTTGAGCTTGAAAGTATTCTCTTGTGTTGTGCTTTACTTTCTCTTTAGATTATTTGCTTGCCTAAGTGTTTGAGAGATCTTTTTTTTTTTTGAGAGATCTTGTTAACAAAAGTTCAGCATTTGTTAACTTGAAGAGAGAAACTTGTGTAAAGTGTTTTTCAAAGTGACCAACCCGATCCTACAAGTGGTATAAGAACTTTGGCTCTTTCACTTAAGTGATTAATTATCTTTAAGTTACCATTTTCTTTTCTTCTACTATCTCACTCATTCCAAAATCATATATTTCTGTGTGCACTCGAACGACTACTCTAAACAATCATGACACAGAAAATAACACTCTCAACAAATCACCCATGTTCAATCTTATGACTACGATACATGGAAAGTCAGAATGGAAGGATTCATCAGGAACCAGGACCTCAAACTCTAGAAGTCGGTTCTTGAAGGTCCATATTGCTGGAGATGGTGGAGCTGATGTACCAAAAGATCAATCTATGTATTCAGATGAAGACTATAAAAAGATGAAGGTCGACTCAAAAGCACTTTGGCTCATCCAGATGTCGATTCTGAACTTTATCATACATGCATTCAATAAATCCAAATATGCTCAAGAGCTATGGAACTCACTATAGAAAATGTATGAAGGATCAGATGATGTCAAGGAAAACAAGAAAGACATGCTCAAGCAGAAATTTGAGAACTTCTGCCAGTTGAACAATAAAAACATGGCTTCCCAATATCTAAGGTACAACTCTAAATTTTTAGAAAAAGGTTTTTAAATAAAAATTCAAAAATCCATATTTTTTACAACAAAATCCCCAAAAAAAATCAATAATCCATGAAACGTATTTTAATTTATAACAATCTTTCAACATTACAGAAGATATCCAAAATACATAAAAACAAGAAATTACTTATCAGCGAATTTTTTCACAATTTCATCCATTTGTTTTTTTTTTTAAATTTTCTTGTTCAACCTGTTCTTGTTCTCGTTCAGCCCGCTCTTGTTCCCGTTCTATTTTCATTTGTTTCAAGTGATTTTCCAAGTTTTGCCGAGCTTGTTGTTCTTTCTCTAACTCGAATTGAACACGTTGTACCTATATAATATATTAAAAAAATATATAGTCAAAATAAGCACCTTAAATTATAAAATAAACACTGGTAATTGTACAAATTTTGTTCTATATGCAAGTAAAATTTATAAACAAAAATTCTCGGCTAACTAATTCATGAAATTAATGTTCTATATATGAACACCATACTTCACTAATATGAGTGTGGTGTATTGGTGTGTATGTGTATATTAATTGAGAGATGCTAATGTACCACCCTAAAGAAATTGCTACATACAATGAAGGAGCAAAGCATGACAGGTGGTCACAACCTAGATGCAAATGCATTTCCCGCATACACAAAAAAAAAACACACACATTTCTCGTAAATTACTAAATATCTAAGTTATCTTGCCTAATAAATATAAAAACATGCAAAATTTTTTTATTTTATACTTTTATTAAGTTACCTTAATTATTAAATTGTATAAAATAATTCAAAATTAAAAAATTTGTGTTGTGGGAAATTTGTCGGAAATATAGATATTTTTCCTACAATTTTCCGACAACGGCATAGAAAAGAATTTTTTTGATAAATTTGTTATAAACCTAGCTATTTTTCCACAATGTTCTTGCAAAACAAAAAAAAATCAAATAAATTACTTCAATTAAAAAGAAAAAGTAAAAGAATTAAAAATTTTAATATGTTTTGTAGGAAATTCATAGGAAGTCTAGGTAGTTTCGTGAAATTTTCTATGAAAATTTGAAATTTGTTGAATTAAAAAAGTTTGTTTTGTGAAAATTCATAGGAAGTCTAGATGGTTCCTATAATTTTCCGACAATAAGTAAAATTTTCTATCTTTTTTGTTTTTTTAATTAAATAATGTCCCTTAATTAATAAATTTTATAACTTATTTAATAAAATAAAAATTATGGTTGTGAGAATTTTGTCAGAATAATATATATTTAACTACAATTTTCCGACAAAACATAAAAACAAAAATGTTGCATTGTTTTGTAGGAAATATGTCAGAACATTGTCAGAGTATGCTTATATTTTGCTACGAAATTACGACAAAATTGTTCTTCTTGCTATTATGTCGAAAAAATGTAGGAAAATTTAGGGTTATTTTTTGTTCAATTTTTTGTAGAAAATTTGTTGCTAACTTATGAGAAACTGTGTTTGTTGGTATTTTGTAGGAAAAATTTGTAAGAATCATTTCAATTTTCTAGTAGTGAGTTCAATCCCACTTAAAGCAATTTTCCTTGAAGACTATCAACCCGGTTGCTTGCGGCCATGCTTACTAGCTCCTGAAGGTTTACCGCGTAAGTGGGTTTACACGGTCATAAAAAAAAACTTTCAAGTTTGACTTTCTTAATGATGTTAGCCTATTTAACGTTGATTTTTACTTTAATTGTTATTATAAACTATATGTAAAAATGTATATTGTAAACAAAAATCAAACTAAAAAAAACATTGATGTGTTACATGGTCAAAGAACTTGCAAAGTGTAAGTTTGGTATCGTTAAACTAAACAATTGGTAAAATGAAACGAACAAACTAATAACAAAGATATATAATTTTAACTTAAATTTTGTGACAAATTAGTTAGGTTGTAAATTCATACCGTTTACAATAAATTTTGCTTTACGCGGCTTAAAACCACTACTACAATATTAGGCAATTGCCACCAAAATTTATCACCAAAATAAACGGTGACAAATTCTGCTACCGATTTCTCACCAAATGCAGACTAAAAGTATTTAATATGATATGGTAGCTAAATGGTGAGAAATTTTAACACCTTTAATTTTCAGTGGCAAATTGGTAGGTAAAAAATTATATCATAATTTGCCACCAACATAATGGTGGGAAAATAATGAACAAACATATAATTGGATCCAGCGCGCGTTTAACCAAAAATTGGGGAACCTACCGTTTTAAGTTTTAACCTAGAAAGTAAAACTGCTCGTCGTCGACGTCATGCTCGCTGCAAAATCTCCTGCACACCGCGAAATCGTAGTCGATCTGTTGTGAATCCTTTGCAATCGTACGTGGTGATTTCTATTTGCAGGCGTTGTTGATTTCATTTGCGCCGATTGCAGTGTGTCGTGGTGATTTTTGTTACCCGTTGTGGTAAACGATCGATTGGAGGAAGCCGTGGTAAACGATCGATTGGAGGAAGCCGTGGTAGACGATCGTTGCGCAGGTACCTTCTCCCAAACACTAATTCAATTTCCTGATTTTGTTGCGTGGTGATTTCGTGATAAATAAGAACTTTGACTCTAGAATTTGGTGTAGAGTTGTCGTAATGAGGAGATTTTCAATATTCTAGTATACGACTTCTTCACTGAAAATTCGTATACAGTCCCCCAAGTCTAGGAGATGTTGTGAACCTGGTTATGTTTTACTTCATGCGTGACGTGTCTTTGTTTCATTAATAGTGCTCATATGATTATGAGATGGACATTTTATGAAAAAAATGCGTCTATGTTGTCTCTTTTTTTTACATTAGTTTTTTTATTCCTATTCTTGTGTGGTAACTCATTCAGGTGTTTGCAAATCTGGCTTGTTTGGTTGATATCATTTTTCATTAGTCTCTCTTTTGAAATTGGTTTGTGAGTATGGATGCTTTCATGGTTAAGGTGCATGATCTAGCTAGGATGAATACAATAGGATTTGTTTATAACTTTGAAGATGATTGGATAGTGTGTTCTAAATTTGTGTTTTTAATAAAAAATAATGCACCACACCAATTATTTCATTACATTTATGTTTTAGAAATTGAATAGCCCTCTTTGCAGTAATTACTGCTGCTGTAGAATATGTTTTAGTAGAGCCAACCCACAATTTGGATTCTCATTTTCATACAAGTTTTTTAGCAAGTTTAAAGCTGATAAATTTTCACCTTGTCCATAATAACATAGA
Organism: Mikania micrantha; assembly: GCA_009363875.1. NCBI lineage: Eukaryota > Viridiplantae > Streptophyta > Magnoliopsida > Asterales > Asteraceae > Mikania > Mikania micrantha. The sequence goes on from CM018684.1 coordinate 3,448,471, forward strand.
GCTAAAAATAAATACTTTTCATTATCATCGATAATCCCTGGGATTAATGCTTCCAATTCTTGACCCAAAAACACAAGTCCACCAGAAATGGATAACACGTATGAAAGATGATCTAAAATAGATGGGTCAAACTTGATTTCCTTTATTGAAACTTTTGTTAGCAGAATCATTAAAAGTAGAATAGCCTCTTCTATGCTAAAATAATAAATTGTATGTTTGAAGACTGCTTAAAACATAAAACTCTAACTAGACAGCTTTTAAAATGATATAGTTTGAAGCAAGCTCATTCATATTAGCATCTAATGTTACATCATCATGAACAAATTTTGTGATTCTCTAACGTAGGGATGTTCTCTGTTATAGACATGCTAGGTTAGTCATTGATAGAACATTTTGACGTGCAATCATTGTTTAAAAAAACGGCCTGAGGCGGCACCTTGAGGCGCGCCTCGAGGCGAAACGGGACAAAAACGATTTTGAGGCGGCGCCTCACTGGTTCTGAAGAAACGGACGCCTCATTTGTCCGAGGCGGTTGATGTTGGCCGAGGCGGTGGATGTGGGCAGGAAAAAAAAGGCTTTAATTTAACCTAATAACCCTTCGTCAGTTCGTCCTTTCCAATCGCCGCTCGTCAGAATCAGATCGCTCTTGGTTTTAAATTGAGCGCAAAATGCGTTGTTGCGAGGATGCGATCATCAGAGCACATCGCAACCCTTGTAATTTAAGAAGCTATTAATTTAAGCACGTCTAATGTAATTAATAAAGATTAAAAATGCAACCTAAAAGTAAAAATAGATATAAATAATGTTTTTGTAATTTTTTTTGTTGAATAATATTAACGTGGTCAACTTCTTTATTGTCATGCAGACATAGACTGAGCTAAGGCATTTCTTTTCTTCCTGTAGTTGATTTGCGTATATACAATTGTGCTCAAGCAGTTGAGGTGTTTTCCTTATTCTTTTTCTCAGTGCCAAATTTTTACTTTTCTGTTTATAAATTTATAAATGTACATAGTAGTTTTATAGAAGAAAATGACTGGGAAGATGGTTGCTGTTCAGAGAAATTTAGCTAAGTTGGGAATAAAAGAGCTCATGAGAACAGGGAAGGTAAGATGCATTTTTGTGGCATGCAAGCACAAGCTAAAACTCCATTAATTCCACATCATTGACTTGTTTCATTTTTATCATTCTTTTTCCTTTTGCTTTACGAATTCCATTTTATTTAAAGTTTTTAGCATCTCTCGTTTGACTTGTTAGAGATAAAATGTAGCCTAGATATTACTCATATGGTTGACGAGAATCCAAGCACAATGTCAGGGGTAGGTTAAATCTTTTCAGGCATCCCTTGAAATTATTGTTCTCTAATTGCATGTATTTTTATTTGAATGAAGGATGATGTTTATCCTGTGGAGTCCTACGACAGCTTCATAATGGAGCAAGTTCTTGATGCCAACCGGGGAGTACTCTACGATGAAGATGTAAGAGATCAGTTTCTCCCGTTGATGTCTCATCATCATATTTACATTAAATCTTTATTGCTGTTATTAAAATTTGATTACATTTCAATTCTGACACTTAAATTAATGTTGCAGTCAACTGGTCGTCAATCTCACAATTTGAACATTCATGTGAATAATTGTCCTGGAGTTCTCAATGAGTAATATCCAGAAGGAGTTATAACATTCAGGTTTTTTGCTTATGATGCAAATATAATTTGTTTTCTAAGCATGATGTTATTTCTATATATATCTTGTCCAAGCCTCTTTTGTGAAACTAAACCAATTTGACCACAGGGTTACCCTCAAGGGTTTTATTGTCGATGTTTATCTTTTTTTGCTACTAATTATTTAATTTTGTGGATTAAGAATCGTGTTTACAATTTGTTGTTTACAGAGTTTGGCTGTAGGTCCTGCAGAAATTGAAGGCTTATTTCGCATTACAACTGTAATTACATATCTCCTTCTGGTCCTAATCCTATTATGGTTCAGGTTTGTTATCACCTTTCATTATGTATTCATATATAAACCGATAAATAAATAAAGAATTTACCTTTTACTTGCTGCCATTCCCTCTGCAAACTAATTCTCTCTTTGGTGGTAATGTTGCTCCTGCATTGAATCATATTCATTTGAATTGGAGCTATTCCACGACACTTTAACATACATATTCATTTGATTGTAGTTGCTTGTAGGAAATGTGCAGCCATACCAGTTTGTTCTTCCACCAACATGGAAACAATTACGCATTGCTAACATATTATCTGGGAATTACTGCCAACCAAAGTGCGCAGAGCCTTGGATTGAGGTGAAAATTGAGACGATTGGATACCAAAAGGTATCAACTCATTTTCTTTCATCATGCAGAAATAGCTTGATTGCTATTTCTGCATCAAACATCGGTGGCGCTTGGGACAACGCTCGGAAATACATCGAGGTACACTAAAAATGATTTTTCTTTTCTATTTTTTGGCTTATTTTATATTGATCACTGACTATTTTTGTAATGTTAAGGCTGGTGTTTCTGATCATGCAAAATCCCTCTGACCAAAAGGGTCAGACCCACACAAGGCAGCTGTGATGGGAGACACGGTTGCGGACCCTTTAAAGGACACTTCTGTTCAAGATCTTCTAGATCCACGACAAAGGGGACTGCCAATTGCCGAGTTGGAGGCATAAAAGGAAATACAAAGAAGAAAAAGATGTTATGAGCAATCAGATTTCAAAATTTGAAAATATGTTGAAAACTTTGGTTTGGAAACAGACTATAAAACACTTTTAGTTTGATTGTTTAGAGTTTTATTATGTTTGGACAGTATGTATTTTGTTTGATGTTTAATCTGTTACTCATACTTGAGAAAGTATGTTTAGAATTTTATTATGTTTGGCATGTGAAATGAAATAAAGTTTTGAAATTCATGTAAATCTAAGTTTTGAGAGGTGGAATGTGGAATGAAATGATCACATGTGGTTCAGGCGGTTTTATGGTAGAAAAATGATTATATAGGGTTTTGGTGGCAAAATGGTGGCAATTATATATGAGAATGGTGGGAAAATGGTAGCTGTAATTATGCCATGTAGCAACTAATATGGTGGCAAAATGGTAGCAAGTTATATGGTGGCAAAATGGTAGCAATCAATATGGTGGCAAAATGGTAGCAACTAATATGGTGGCAAAATGGTAGCAACTAATATGGTGGCAAAATGGTAGCAACATTTTTGACCATTTTTTGGTCGCTACATTATGGTAGCAAAAAATAAAATGGTGGCAAAGTCGTGGCAATAGGCCATTTGCCACCAGGGATTTTCTCACCGCCTTTATGGTAGCAAATTGGTCTCAAAATGGCAATTGCCACCATTTTGCAACCATAAATGTAGAAGCAAATCCCTTGTTATGTAGTAGTGAACCAAACCTACCTATGTTATAGTAGAACTCGATAAGTTTATTAAACCGAAACTAAACCAGTTAAATTAAAATACGTTTAATAGGTTAACACAATTAGGTAATACGTCTATAAGTTAACTTGTAGGATAATCTTTAGCCACCATTCAACCAACAAAATTATCAATAATCTTTTTCAAATAATAATTAATTTAGTTAATTTATGTTTTCTCAAATCAGAAAGACAAAACTTTTTACAGCTTTGATTGTAACCATTATTTACAATAAAATATAATTTTCGTTTAATTACTCAGTAACTACGCCACATAATTTTACATTTTATTAAATAACTACTATTAAAAAAATAATAAAATGCAGAGGTGTTAGTGAAAAATTATTGAAATGATGGGAGAAAGTAAAGCATGATTAGCTAAATAGTTTGTTAATAAGATCGAGGAGAATGTTAGCCATAAAGTGGACCGGTAACAAAAAAGTGCTGAAGAAGGTGCAGGGGTTAATATATAGGGATACAAAAACTAAAATTAAGAATAAAATGCAATGCATTGAAATTAGTAGACATTTTAATTTAATTATATTTGTGTGTTTAGTTTTTTTTTTAACGACAGTTAAACTAACCCAACGTGCTATCTTCAGTTTCCTGGCGAGTGATAGCCAATATCGGATTACTTCAATCTCCGATGTGGGTCAGTGTGCCCCCCAGATGCGCGGGAACCGGATTGAATCCGTAAACCCTCGCCCCCCATTAGGTCCGAACCCGGGATAAAGTCTAGATTCATTCCATCACCTGGATATCCATTAAATGTGCCCAGAGAGGATCGAACCCCTGACCTTCCTTTTAGAAGACATGATCTTTACCATTTGACAACATTTGCTAGATTTTGTGTGTTTAGTGAGTTTTTCTTAAATACCAATATACAGAGGGATATTTAAATAAATTAAGATTTTTCTTATAAACAATAAAAACATTCATGTGAACGACATTTAACAAATCTATCGAACTCTTGTTGAACTAATTGCGGACGTGTTGGAACCAACTCGTCGAATTTTACGATCTAAGATTTTGGGGTTTAGAAATTAGGATATAAAATTTAGTTAGCATTTATTTTAAAAGTTTAGCTTTTAAAATTTAAGTTTAGCATTCTGGGTTATCAGGTTTAGGGTTTTCTTTTAGGGTTTAAAGTTTAATTTAAGATTAATGGTTTATCTTTAAGGTTTAGGATTATGGTTTAAGTTTTATAATTACAGTAGTTTTTAGTTTTAAAGTTTAGATTCAATATTTAGGTTTAGGTTTTAAGGTTTAGCTTTAGGTTTTAGAGTTTAGGTATGGAATTAGGATTTAAATTTCAACAACACAGTTTTTTAAATGTCACTTTTAAATTGTTGTTACTGTTTTTAAGCAAAATGTTATTTTTAATAGATCCATGGGCAACCTTAAGAATTGAGATTCTCAGGACGAGCCGGGAAACAAAAGTTCCCTAACGAATTCAAATATTAAAGTAAGGGTGTTCAAAATAACCAAAAATAATTTAAAACCGAAAATCGAACCGTATTCGTAATTAAAAAACTGAACTGAATTCTGAAGTCGGTTTTCGATTTGGTTCCTAACTGTATCTAAATTCCGAATTCCGTTTTCAGCTTAGTTCCTAACAGTTTCCGAATTCTGAATATCATTTTTCGATTCGGTTATCGGTTCCTAATTTTTTTTCTAATTCGGATTGTTTGGTTTATTCAGTTTTTAACCGGTTTATTTGATTAATAATCAGTTTACTCTGTTTTAACCAGTTTATTTGATTTTTAATTGGTTTATTCGGTTTGTTTTGTATTAACCAAAACCAAACCGAACCACTTCCTGAATTCGGTTCGGTTTTTGGATAGGGAAAAATTTGAAAACCGATAAACATCCCTAGTTTAAAGGGCATAAATGTAACTTTTGACACTTTAAAAAAAATTACGTTTTGTACATATCAAATCATGTGTTTATAAATAGTCCTTTTTAGCTATTTACAACTTGTTGGTTCTCATTTGAATGAAAATCTATATATACATTTATAACAAATGTTTTTTACCCTAAAAAAATGGGCTCGGGACGGAGGTCGGGCTTGCCCCTCCTCCAAACCGCCCCGTAATAGGACTAACTTCTTATATATATTTAGTAATACTAAGATTTCATACCTATAAAAAAAAATAGAAAAGCTAAGTTTTAAGACGAAGCTAAGCCAAAACTATGCCCTCCTAAAATATTTAAATTAAATTCTATGTTTTTTAAAATTCTAATTTTCTGTTTTTTTTCCAAAAAGTATCAAGTGTAACCGATCTATATAATTTATTTATTTTAAGTTAGTTTCGATTTGTCATCATGCCCCCTCACTCCTCCACAATGTGAGAATCTACTACTTCATTAAGAGTGGTCATTTGTCTAATTTTTCACAAATCCAAATCATCTTCAATAATTTTTAAGTTTTTAAAGAAGTTTTTTGAATTCAAATAAATGATTTAAATATATTATATTATTTTAAATACGATATTAACAAAGTAATTTATCAAAAAAAAAAATCTGGTATTTAAAAGAAAATAAAAAAATTTCGTAATGTGAACGAGCAAGTATATCTGTTATGTAATTAACTTTGCAGTGAAATAAATATGGTGGGGTTGGACAGTTTAGCCGTGGTGTGTGTGCAAAATGGGCATGGTGCGATGACACTACACACTTGAGCTGCTAATCTCACCTCACGTACTCTATGTACCCATGCCATTAAGTGGCCAACATATGCTGCCACTACGCAATTGTTCCACATTTGATTAGCTTTGTTTTTTTACTTGGAATTAAATTTTCAATTGTTTGGAAGTTTGTAACTTTGTATTAATTATAAACTAGACTAGATTGGTTGCTATTGTAATATTATTATGGTTAGATATACTAAGAGTCAATATCTCAAATTTTGTGGCTAAACTCTAAGCAACCCAAAAGTTAGGGGCCAAATTCTTAACAGCAAGAAAAAAAAAGTTTTCAAAAGTAAGGCCACCTGAGGCATCACGAGGATAGTCATGCAAGGTCGATTGGGTGGGACTACCGTTATTGACAGAGCTTGAAACAAAACTTTGTTATATGTCAATAATCAATCAAAGCAATTATGTAGAAATTAACCAACTTGGATATTTTTGAAATCGACTACTCTTTCTAATTAAACAATTTGTGCACTTACAATTTGTTCAATCGGATAAGATCAAAAATTGATTCAGAACCTGAATTGTTTATGATGAAATCAAAGTGCTTCTTGTTCTTTTTCTTTTGATTGATCTCTATATTTTCTAGTTTACATTATGAGACTAAGAAACCCTATATATATATATATATATATATATATATAATATTACTAAAATTCCAACAAACTCCTAGCGATCGGAAAGTCACAGACTCAAATTTTTTTCTATTTCTATGCTTTGGATTATATATTTGGGTTAGGTCAAACATTTAAAAACTTTAAATATCTAATTTTACTTGCACTTAAAAAACTAAATATGTTTTTAACAAACAAAACATAAAATGTTTAAGATGAAAAGGTGAGTATCTGAATGAATAATTACAACCTAGGCCGACGATGAAAACAATTAGGCAAGCCTGCAAGACTCCATGTCTTCAATCCATGTTTTCTTTTTCTTTATTTTTTAATTAGAATGTCAAGTATTACCCCCTTACGACTTAAACATATTATAAATTAAGCTTTATCATTCCACTAGTATAATAATTTGAATTTTCTAAATAAGTTTAAACCATATACAGTTAAACGTATTGTTAAAAGACTAATTCAAATTTAACATTTTTTTAAAAAACCAAGGGGGTCTAAGGAATTTTAAGAAAAAAAAACGGAGGAGTAATATGTGAATGTTTTAACCCGAAATAAAGCCACCCTTATTGTATTAACCTGAAATAACCCACCAAGATCAACCCGAATGTCTTTTTTCAAAATCTTCATTTTAGATGTACAAGAGTATGTTCTTTTATGTGTTTGTGCAAAAAAAATTTTCATTTCTCAAACATAAAAAAGAAATTTGCAAAAACACATAAAAGAACATACATAAAAAAGAAATTTGCAAAAACACATAAAAGAACATACTCTTGTACATGTGAAATAAAGATTTTGAAAAAAAATGATAAAAGATTTGGATTGATCTTGGCGGTTTATTTCGGGTTAATACAATAAAGAGGGTTAATAACGGATCCTTGCCTTATATATACATAGGGTAGTGTTCAAATAATAACACACTCTTAAAGCATTAACCCGGATAACTTTACCAAGATGAAGTCAAATCTTGGATTTTTTTAACATCATTGTAAGACATCTACGACACTTTCTTCTTTTATGAGTTTGGAAAAATTCATCACCGTTTGAGACGTAACATCGTTGTAAGTTTTTCACTTACAGCACTGTAACTGTTTCAGGCCTAAAACTTACAATGATGTTACGTCTCAAACGGTGATGAATTTTCGCAAACTCATAAAAAAAGAAAGTGTTGTAGATGCATTACAATGATGTTCAAAAAAAATCTAAGATTTGGCTTCATCTTGGCAAAGTTATCCGGTTAATGCTTTAAGAGTGAGTTATTATTTGTAACAGTCCTATATATATATATGTGAATAACAATAGATTTTAACTAGTATTCTTGACTAAAGCTTGATTTACTCGAATTTATTTATTGAAATGACTAATCTAACCATTGGTCAAACTATTGGTTATACTATCAATGGATTATTGGTGTTTATATATAGGGTATACCGCAACCAACCCACCACACCACTAATACTTTGATTGTATACCAAACGCTTACGAAGACTAAACTAAACTTTGAACATGCTTGACTAAATGTTGAAAAACTTGACTTAAGAATAGTTCACTTAAATTGTAGATTAAATTGACTAATCTAGTCTTTGGTCAAGCTTTCGGTGCTACTATCAATGTATTATTAGTGCTTATATATAAGGTATACCGCAACCAACCCACCACACCGCTAATACTTTGATAGCATTCCAATTACCTACCAAGACTAACATAAACTTTGAATACATCTGAATAGGTGTTTGCATACTTGACTTGATTTAAGAATCGTATGAGTGTAGAGATGCTAATAATTGCAATCTTGCAATAAAATATCATGGTTGTATGATTTTCTAAATGATCGATTTTGAATATACGAATGATATATCATACACTATTATGTGATATTATATGGTTGTGATATCTAATTTCATTAACATTACTATAATATCATCGAATCTTTGAGTCTTTGTTTAAACATGCATATATTGAACAATTCACTTAGAAATCAATAACATGATTCATGTAATCTTGTTTTGGAATTTATATGGAATTTTATATGGAATCACCCATACTAAAATTTATATGTCCAAGTCATGTCATTCTATTGAAAATCTAAACGAATTATTAAATGTAATAAGAAATCATGGTGTTTTGACAAACAGTTTATACTCAAAACCAAAATAAAAATTCATAATTGTAAAAGTTCAACATGAAATCAGGAATACATAAATCAAAACAATGAAGGTTCAAATCAAATTTCTATTGGCTCCCATATGGTTGATTTATCAAAACATCTCGTTATCCATTTCGTTATTATCTTGAATCAGATTCGTGATGAATTCAAAAGCTCAACCCCTTTCTTCTTGGTTGGCTTGATTGTTGGTAATCACCATAACATTGTTGTTATTAGGTCGTAAGGGACAGTTGACAATAAAATGGTTAAAATTCCCACAATGATAACGAACTTTAGGCTTTGGAGCTGTGATGATTGGCACATTCGCTTGAGGATATTGGTTTGGAATTGATCGCAAAGAAGTTCATATGATCTAACTTTCCTGGTTAGAGTTCCTGCTTTGACATGGTTACAATAGGGTCGCTGACATACGATGGCATCAATTAAGGTATCACGCTTGATACTTAGAACCGAGTTTTGAATTTGCATTGGCAGGCCACCAATGTATTTTTCAATTCCCCTTTCCATAAGGGTCACTATGTATGTAGTATGGACATAATAGGCTAAGTTCGTGCAAACAATTGTTGTAAGTCATGTTGTCACCACTATCTTGCTTGAACTCCCAGGACTCAAACTTGAGATTTTTGACCTTTTTACGTGGACAAAACTCGCGTGTCATTCATTCCTTGAGTTGTTCTCCAATCAAATTAGCAGCAACATTCTCTCCTAAGGTCTTATTCTCATTATGCCACCAAATCAGGGCTCTTTTTTGAAGAGTTCCCGCAGCATAACGGACTTCTAGATTTTGTGTGTATGGGTGTTCGTGCGCATGCGTGCGTGTTGTTTATGTAATTTATATGTTTTTTATATACAACATTTTATATAACAAGAGGGACTAATTTTTCCAGAAACTAAACTAATATCTAAAAACAAAGAGTAGGGACCATTCCCGTCATATCCCTAATCTTCTTTGTCTTCCTCACCCACTTTCCTTCTTGTTCAATCTGTCAACTTGAATGCTTACCGAATGTTTTCCAGATATATTACACGCGTTTACAACTTATTCAAGCTGATTATGGCAAGGTATAAAACGTGTAAACTCTCCTCGATCAACAATTAAGATTATTAAACACCCTAAATGTGTATACGAGTTACCAAAATTAATACATTCGACAGTAATTCAAATTCGGCCTTAATCTACCTAAAATCCAAATTCAACGAGCACGCAGAATCTTTTGCTCACTATGAAACTCTTTTTACCCACAAAACTCTCTCATGATGAATTGATCTCGTTTGCAAATTGAACCTAAGACTTGACCGACTCTCGACTCTTGGCCTTTCAAGCAAAATTTCACGAATACATAACATTAAATTAGGGTTCAAAAAAATCCGAATCCGAAATCGAAATATCCGAAAATCCGTATCCAAAATATCCGGAAGTCCGGATTCAGATAGTAATTTTGAAAAATTTCAGATAGTTCGGATATCCGAACTATCCGAAATAGTTATTTTTTTCGGATATTTTTAGGATATTCGGATATTTTTTTGGATATTCGGATATTTTTTCGGATATTTTGGATATTTTTCAGATTTTCGGATATCCGGATGTATTTTTTTTAATTTGTTTTCCTTTTTTTTAGAGTTTGGATATCCGAACTTCGGATTCGGACTCGGATAGTGAAAACCACTATCCGAAATTTTCGGATATCCGAATCTCCGGATATCCGAATTTGAACACCCCTACATTAAATAAGAGTTTACTACATCATTATGATCGTATCTTAGTTACAAATGAAAGACCTATGATCATGATAACAATCAGATGCTTGCACAATCGAATCTGATCAAGATGGGATTAGGGTTCCTTGATTTATCTGACTAATTTAGGGGTAAATCGTGGGTTCATGTTATAACAAAATGAAACAGGAGATCTTGATTCTCATGGTTCTAGCCTACTGGTTAAGGCGCTTGTGAAAGCTCCTTAGATCCCAAGTTCATGGCTAGCTTCGGCCAGTTTTACCCCTGGTAGCCTTTTTTTTTTTGTCATTTTCAGCCAATTGTACAGTATTAAAAATTAGGGAATTTTTTTTATAAATTATGTTTAATGTTTTGATACAAACAAGTTAAAACCAAATAAAAATCACAATAGTATAATTGTTTAATTAATATTCATTTGTATTTTAAACAAAGGATTTAAATCAAATTTTAAAAAATAAAATAAACTTTATAAATTTAAAACATGATTACTAATTTATTTCATATAAATTTATGAGGTACTACGTGATTATTTATCAAATTATTTACAAAATAACATCTTATATCATAAATTTCTTGTTTAAAAATGCACATAAATATGTGATATATATTAGTATTTATTAAACTTATTTCCAAATAATATATAAATCATTTGTAAAACAAATTGTATATAATCATATGATTTAAGAGTTTTTTAAAACTATTTAATCATATAAAAAAATATAAAAATATGCTATTATTATATTAAGAATTAATTTGCTTCAAAAATCTTAAATCATTTAGTTTTTATTTGATAATCATTTTATATGATTTAAACTCTACATTTTCTACCTAATTTAAAACATAAACTTTAATAATAAAACTAAATGGATTTCTAAGTAAGATCTTTTTGAACAAAGCAAAATATAAACATACAATCAAAGCCGATCTCACTGACCTATTCTAGTTACATTAAGAACTCCATAGAAGCCATAGCTTCATTAACTTATATTTGATGAACTATTTAGGTTACTTTAATATGTGTTTGGAATACTTGAACAACAAACTTGACAAATACTGTGCAAAGTTATCTCACCTAACAAGGTGAGTTTTTCATAGCCCTATTTTTACTTGTTTTAAACTTTAGGGGTGAAACATGGTTACCTATGAACTTATCTTTAACTATTATTCATGTGAACTTAGCCTAATGACCTTAGATGTAGTGAACTTAAGCAATGAACTTGCATTGATCACAACATAACTATTTTGTAACAATGATAGATCTATTGTGTCACACCCCCATCTCTCGTCACCTGTTGATGATGTCACTGATAATTCTTTGAGGGTTACGAAAGCATAGTGGTGATGTCTCAGAGATGGGGTGCAACTTTACTTGAACCGGTATCACAACACACAATATTACTTAAAGAAAATATACTACAAGGATAGTGTAGCTATTACAAACCATAAGTTACTGTTCACAACTTAAAACATACTAAACATCTTTAGTTACTTATTTACAAGTGTCTGATTGTGCAGATTCGCACATGTCGTCACTATCTACCTGCAGAAGTTTGTAGGTTTGAAAAGTCAACATAAAGCTGGTGAGTTCGTATTGAATGATCCCATACAAATATGATATGATAAGAAAGTTATTGATACACATTGACAAAGAGAACAATGGGATCCATACCTAGTTCCTTTCGGACTGAATGATTTGATAAGATATTACCTGTTGGTAAATATCCTTGTGCCTCACTCTTAATGTCTATCACATACATTATGCTGAAATTGGAAATTGGTAACAAACATTTACCCTAGGGGAGATGCAATCCTCCTAGTGAATGAGTTATCAGCCGATAGTACTATCATCGTTCCCTATTTGGCCACACATGGGTTCACTAGATACGGTTTGATATATGAAGACTTTTTGATATTGCGATAGAAAGATACATATGAAATCCCATGAAATCCCACGAAATCACATAGATAACAGTGAAGCATATCATATGTTTAAGAAAGATTTCATAAAAATACCCTGTTGTTTGTAAAACAATAAAAAGAAAAGAGGTTGTACGAAGCTCACCTGAAGTGTTGAAATCAATGGTTAGTGCATGCGCAGACTTGTGTTTGTAGTTCAGTTCTGCATTAGTTAAAGTTTTATAAGTTATTTGCGTTTTAATTTGCTTATCAGATCTTCTTTAATGTCACACCCCCAAATTTCAACTAACGGAATCATAACGTTTAGGGCGTGACAAACCAGGATCTCAGTCATTAGACACAGCGAAAGACCTCTATATGCTTTTAAACATAATTCAGTCTTAATTTGTAAAATCTGAGTTTAACATTTGCGGAAGCGTTTGAAAACCAACAACAAAGTGTAACAGTTGCAAAACCATAAATACAATGTTCAATGTTTTAAATCAACGATCTTTATAAACTATATGCATAAGACTCAACGTCCTAGTCCCTGCTTGTCCCTGCTTGTCCTTGCTTGTGCCTTAGTGTCCTGAGAAAACATGTAAATCAAGTCAACACAAAGGTTGGTGCATACACAGGTTTGTATGAGTAATCACAAATGTTTGAATCAATTGTTTGAACAAGCTGTTTGTATATAATGTTTGCAGATCACATAATCACACATTGCATAGTCATGATAGCTAGTCATTGTACTATTTACATAAGCGGTCGACACCGAAGCTGACTGTTTGAATGTTGGTTGCCTTTCCACTATTGTTTAGCACAAACAATAATAATGTTTGGTTTGGCTAGTTAAACACCTGCGTAGACCTACAATCTACCAAGTGAGGTTTGTCAAACCCAATAGATCTATCTTCAACTACCACGCTTTGCACTACGGCAAGTTAAACGGTTCGATATGTAAGGAGTTGTAATACTATGTTCGCACTTATCGTAAATAGCTAACTCATGCAAGTGATATGTATCTAAAATGTTTGTTTGCACATGTTTTATCCTCCCAAAACAGTAAAATAAGAAAAAGGGCAGTGTACGCACCTTTGATAGTAAACAGAATGATCACGTGCTTGAAAATTCGCGTAGACAACCTTCTACGAAAAATCTGTGTCATTACAATAACGTCGCGTTATTCGTAATGTCAAATCGTGTTTGTGGTATTATACGTGTCAACATATGTATGTTAGAATGTTCGAAACGTACATACAAAAGTATGCACGGTTTTAAGTTCGTTTGTTTAAATCGTATAAGTATATACGATTCCGTTTAAACACGCGTAATTAAGCACGATCGTGTTTTTGGTCAAAATATAAATTTAATTGTTTTATTTTGTCTGGGATTCCATTACGGTTTCAACGCAATTTGAACGAGTCAGATCAGAATTAAAATGAGAGAGTTATGATTAAAATATCAAAAATTGATTTTTAATTGCAAAAACAAGTGGAGCCCCAGGTTTGAACCCGTGACCCTCCACTCCAAACTCATGGATGTTACCACTTCAGCCGGTTAAACAATCGCATAAGGATTCAGAAATAATTTTTTTAAGAGCAAGTTCCCTGCTTTCCCTTTGTTAATCTTAACCGAACCAGTTGGGTTCCAATTGGACCTCTAATCAAACCCGATTGATCCACAACCCATAGGGCTATGTTTCTATAGATTCAGACGAGTCTATAGATGGTTATAATTCAACAAATGATTGACTCAAGACCATCTATTCGGATATACAAAATCTCGAAATTAAACTCTAAAACCCACAACTCAAATTCATCAGATTCGTTACAGTTAATCTGGAAAAATCATAGGATTTTCATTAAATAGTGATTTCAAAATTATCTGCATAAATCAATTTGATTTTTGTGTTCGTTTTCATCAAAAACCCCAAAAACGTTTTTCTCATGAACCCTAATGATCAAAATCATTTAATTCGTTGTTGAAACATCAAATTGACATAGGATTTAGATTAATCGAAACTTTCTGAAACTAAAGGTACCATCCAATTTTATTTTTGAATCCATTTAAATCAAAACCCCCAATTTGCCTTAACCGAAGAACCCTAGAAATCAAAGTCATGGAATTCGATATTGTTAGCTATCATTACCATAGGGCTTTTATTAATCAAGATATTTCGAAGCTTTCTGTGTGGTTTAATTTGAATACAACATCCATTTAATTCGAAAACCCCAAATTCGTTCCAATGAGAAACCCTAGAACACGAAATCCATTGATTCGATGTAATTTGATGAAACTAACATGGGGCTTTCGTTTAAAAGATTGTTCCGAAACTCAATATATAAATTGATTTGATTTTTAAAGTCGTTTGAATAAAAATCCCCAAATCGTTTTCTAGAATGAACCCTAGAATTAGACTTCATAAAATTCGATGTTTGTTCATGAATTAAACATAGGGGTTAGCTTAGTCGGACATTTTAGGTTGTTTAGGAGTGAATACTTACTTGATTTGATGTCAAATTGAAATAGATCGACTATTAGGTTGAGGTTCGGCCGACCCTTGATCCAAATCTTCTTCCCGTAGCTTCTTGCTTCTAATTGTCGTGTGAACTAGACCCTAAAGGTGCCGATTTGTGATTAGGAAGGTTCGATTGTGAGAGTTTTGATCGATTTGTGTCGGTTGTAATAATACAAGTGACGGTTTCGAACTTTAAGTCATTAATTGAGTTTAATTCGACTGTTAATGGTGTTAATAACTCATGTTAACTGTTACTAATCATTAAGGTGATGATTATAACAGATTTAATTCGATTATAATTGCTTATTGATATGAATTTCAATTTTAATTTGATAAAACCACTATAATTTTGACTTCTAAAGTCAAAATTGAACTTTTTAACTAATTACAAGTCTAATCTTTGTAATTAAAGTGTTTTGGGACTTATTTTGTTCAATTCCCATCCTTCTAGTTTGATTTTTTTCAATTTCGTACAATTCCTGTTAGTTTTCGGTTAACGGGGTTAATCCGGAATGCCGGATTGTCACACTTAATGTTCAATGTCAAGGACATTGCAACTCAAGTCATCAAACTGATATTAAATCCTTAATAAGTTTTCTTAATTGATATATCACACAATGTATGATAAAATGGGAACCAATAATGATTCAGGTTCCAATTAAGAAGTTGACGACCCATTGGATTTGTCAGAACGTCCTCAGATTAACCAAAATAGGTATTGTTGTTAATTATATCACCGGAACAGTTTCCCCATTGATTTCTGGTCTAGAAATAGTCAATCCTTGTTATTAATCATTTAGATATCATGAAACATAGGAATATCATATTGGAATAAGTTTAATAATCATATTCAATATACTAATCTGACTGTTAACATGAACATCAAATCGTTATTCCAATGATTATCCTACTTTCCGTCATTAGCTTGAAACACTTGGATTTGATCTAGCATTTCAAGGAATGATCAAGACAATCATAACAATTGTCAAGATCAAATGGGTTAATACCATTATGATCTGTAGTATGGTTTCATGATAAACGGACATCATAAAGGATCAAAACAAGGATTTCACCATTAACATTCAGATTTCTTTCTTTATATCTATTCCTAACCATCATCTAGGAAATAATCAACAACAATAACCATTGCATTACGTTCAAAAACTAGATTTAATCCATACATTATCAAACTAGTAGGAGAAATCGAATCGTTACCCGTTCGGACTGATTTTCGGTTGTAAAACGATGATTTAGTGTTGTAGGATTGTTCCCTAGCTTGATCTTGATTTTTCCTAGCTTAACAGCTGAGTTTTGGAGCCTCAGAATTGATCCGATCGTCTTTGTTGAGGTTGAGTTCGAGAGAATGAAAAAAATAAACTTTGCATGAAGAATTCTGATGCTTCAAGCAGCTTTTAATAACCAACCCATCTTCGCGTACCGCCAAGAGGTCTGAAAGGCTTTTGACGTACCGCAAAGAAATCCGGAAATTTTACATATTTTGTACTCATCGCCTACAGCCAAGAGGATCCAATATGGTCTTGGTGTACCGCGAAGGTTATTGGAGTAAGATATTTCCAATTTTTTTATATTTTCCACTTTTTTCTTGTTTTTACGATTTCGGAGAATTGCAAACTCCGTTTTAGCACGATTTTCACCCACGTTTACGATTTCTTGAGTATTTTCTAATCGATGAAAGTACGATCATGTTATTAACATGGATTTAAAAACGAGAATGAATTAACCTTATGATACTTACTGAGAATAACAACCTTATATAACGTAATTGTCACATATTGGACCAATCATGCCATCATTGTTTGGTTTACCTTGCAGGAGAAGCCCGTGACGATTGTTTACTACTTTGACACTTTTTATTGTTTGATTTACCCTTCAGGTGAAGCTCGTGAGGAATGCTAACTTGGTCAAACTAAACTAAACTAAAATATTTGAGCTATTTGATATGCCTTTACATGCTTTCTTTATTATGCTTAGTTCATTTTGCTTGGTGTTCACATATGACTACTATCTATATTATTAACTATTTTGTGTGTGTGTGATAAACCTATAAAAACTCACCAAATTTTTAGTTGATCTTGATTTTTAGCATGATTTAGGTGGAAACACAATTTAGACTTGCTTGATAACTCATCTAAAGACTTGGACCTAATTAGATATTTAGTTAATGTATTTATTCTTTTGATTTGAAACTTTGTAATCTCATTTATGATGTAATGAATGATTGTTTAATTATGATTGAATGTTAATTAATATAATGTTATTAATATTTACAATTTAGTACCATGTGCTTTTGAACAATCTACACTTCGTGACATCCAGATTATTCTGTTATCGGTCAGGCTGTTAAAGTGTTAAACCTAGCCAAAAAAATCCAACTACACAAAATATATAAAATATACATAACAAATAAATAAATAAAACCCATTAACAATTTGACTGAATGCAACCTATGTGTAATGTAGTTTCATGATGAGAAGCTTAGGTTTGGTAGGTTTTGTCCTTTTGGGAAATGAAGATACAAGAAATCTGGAATAAATCTATAATTGAACCTTGAACAAGATAATTTTTTAATAATTAACACGTATCTTATATTTTTCAAAATTTGGAAACCAACAGAGTCGGGAAAGAATCTTGAAATAAACCTTGAACAAGATAAAAAAAAAAGGGATAACTTCATGTAAATGCAGTCAATTTTTCATTTTGTTCTAATCAAATCACTCAAACTTTTTTGTTTCAATTAAGTTATTCAAATTATTTTTGTGTTCTAATTGTATGTTTTTAACCTAAATAGTAGGTAATATATATGTATATGTTGATATAAGTTTGATTGAATATATTTTTTAAAAAAATTATTCACTTAAATAAGTAATTATTAATTTTTTGTTCTTTGTCAGATATTAATTAAAATTAATAATTATTGATTCAAGTCAGTCATTCTATTTATTAAATTATTCACTCAAACTTATATCAACATGTATTATCAACTATTCAGGTTAAAAACATAGGATTAGAACACCAAAAAAAACTTGAATGACTTAATTGGAAAAAAAGTTTGAGTGAATTGATTGAAACAAAATGAAAAGTTGGTTACATGTTTGTAAAGTTTTCCCATAAAAAAATATAAATCTTGTCTAAAACCTAGAATCTTAAGTTGATCTGCGTATTGAATATTGTAACTTGATTTTCATGCTTTTCTCTCCAATAAAAAACATTTCATATTTAGTAATAATATTATATATTAAATATGTTTTTTATGCATTTTTATTCAAAATGGATTTTTTTAATGCATTAATATTAATATTAAAAAGCACAATTTTTAAAAAATCCAAAATTTAAAATTTAAAAATCGGTGTTTTATAACGAAATGTTTAAGGAAACAAAATTTGAAAAAAAAATATTGTTTAAAGAAATAATATGATTATTTACTATTTAAAGCATTACATCATATGAATTTTTAACCGAATTTAATATTAAAAAATCATTTTATATCGTTTAAATTTTCGTTGATATCTTATCTCTATTTACTTTATTCATCTCGTATAATACATGAGTACTAACCTAGTTTCATATATAACAGAAATCATCATCATTATCATTATACTTAGTATATCCCACTATTATAAAAACTAAGGTATGATCTGAGTAGGATAAGATATAACAGACATTTTATATAAATTAAAAAGGAAAAAATCTACATCATTGGTTGATTTACCTATTTGGTGGCCCTAAATAAAGTAAAAGTTCGCGGCCCTTTTTGGTATTCTTTTTTTTTGAACGGCGAAAATTTTATTAAACCAAACTAGCAAGCTGCTAGCAAATACAAACACCAAAATAGAAAACAATTCCTACAAGACAAACACCAAAAAGATAGAAATCAACACCCACCAGGATGACACCTGTATTGTATAAACCTGAAGGACCGCCAATCGTTCCAGGTAAAAGACTCATTGGTCGCCCTATTTTGAATCCACAAAAAGCTTAACCTCTTAACATTTTCAACCAAAGTGCTCATAAGTGGCTGCACATTATTAAAAACCAATTGATTTCTTAGTCTCCAAATGCACCAGCATCCTGTTAAAATTATTGCATGAATCACCCTTCTCTGAAATTCCCCAACTGGAAGAAACTTGTATATAGTGAGAAGATCGCGGACCTCAAATGCAAAAATAGGAGGGATTTTACACCATAATGAAATGGTAAGCCAAAGTTCTAAGGCTACCTCACATCCCGTAAATAAATGATTAGCCGATTCCTCCGATAATTCACACAGAGGACACACCTTATCGGAGAATGAAGGAATCCTTTTCGCAAGACCATCTCTCGTGGGCAACCTGCCCATTTCAGCCCTCCAAGCAAATACGTTTACTTTAATTGGGACCCATGAACTCCAACAAAAAACATAATCCGGAGGGGTTATCCTAGTTTCAAATAACCTGTTCTTGAGGGCACTTACAGAGAACACTCCATCCTTCGATCCCTACCAGATCCACTTGTCATTATTATCTTCCAATGCCACATTCTGCAAAAGGGTCTGGCATGCTTCAAGTTCCTCCCTCTCCAGCACATTCAAAGTAGTTCTTTTCCATTGCCAAGAGAATTTTATTTCCCCATTTAAATGCGACAGCCTGTCTTGAATCTTACAATACTTGTTAGATTCCAGCTTGAATAATTGAGGGAATTTGAAACATAAGGGTATTTCCCCACACCATAGGTCGGACCAAAATGCCAACATAGCGCCATTTCCCAACAAGCCTTTAAACAACAACCGAAAGTTTATACCTTTTTTATGAAGCTCGATGACCACTTTAGCAATATTCCCCCATACACCAGACAAGCTTGGTTTAAAAGGAACAATCCCTCCCATCGGAAGGATATTGTGGATACTCCCAATAACCCTAACCCATAAACTATGAGGTTGGAGCTTAAACCTCCACCACCACTTGGATAGCAAACTCAAGTTAATATCTCTGAGAGATCCAATACCAAGTCCCCCTAAATGCCTTGGAGCAATAATTTTTTCCCAACAAACCCAATGAATTTTCCTTTTGTCACTACCATCCCCCCACAGGAATGCCTTCCTAATTTTTTCTAGGGATTCCACTACTTTAATAGGGGCCTTATATAATGAAAAATAAAAGGGAATCCCTATCAAAATCAATTAGGATCCAAATTCATATTTATGAATACTAAATCATGAATACAAGTGAAACCCTAATCATAGATGTCTCAGTTTAACCAAATCATATAACCAATTAATGAAGTAAAATCCTAATCACAAAATCACCAAAATCATAAACTATGTAATTTGTGATTAATTAACTATGTAAGATTGTAACGTGTAAGAAACTATGGTACAAAACTACATGTTTCAATATTCTCTTCGACCCTTTGATTAGTCGTTAATTAGATCTATTTTGATCGATTAACTTGCTCAAAATTGATTAGGGTTTCAGTACAATCAAACAATTAAGGATGGATTTGTCATGAGAGCACAAGAGGCTCCCTAGTGACAACAACGAGCTGTTCTATGACGGCTTTTCCTTTGATCAACAAACAACAATGGTTGTGACAGACTTGTTCCTAGGTGTTGAAGTCAAATCAGTTGCTCCAATGATCCAGAATGTAGCCAAAGAAGGTTGATTTGTCTCAAGGCAACAACAACAATAACCGTGGCATATGTTCATACGACTACCCTCTTGAGTCTCATCGTCTCCTTCGTTGTCTAAAAATTGAAAACTTAAAACCCAAAAATCTTGCTCGTATCCCACTCTCCTTACTCCCGCTCGTCTCCCAGTCTCAATTCTCTTTTATCCAGAGCCCACATGCCTTGGCTGTATAAAGAGTCCAAAACGGGAAGCTCACAAGCCAAAAATACCACACTACATATAAGTTAATTAAAAAAAATTGAGGGTCCTTTATGTTTTAGGGTCCTAAGTCATTGCTTGAGTTGTTTGACCTATTAGACAGACGATTATAAGATGTGGTTATTAAATAACACAAGTTCCGCAATTAGGTAGTGTGTCTATTAGTCATATGATAATCTTAATTTAGCCACCATTCAACCAACAAAATTACCAATGATCTTTTTATAGAATTAATCAGTTGAGTTCATTTATATTTTCTCAAGGCAGAAATAAATATTTTGTACCAGCTTCTAATGTAACCATTATTTATTTTATGTCAATTATACAAACAGTGTATTAACAGTTATATTGGTGTAGTTTACGTCATATAATTTTACATTTTATTAAATTACAACTACTAAAAAAAACAGTAAAATGCAGAGATGTTAGTGAATAATTATTGGAATGATAAGATAAAGTAAAGCATGATTATAGATAAATAGTTTGTTATTAAAATCGAGAAGAATGTTAGCCATAAAGCGGACCGGTAATAAAAAAGGTCCGAAGAAGGCGTAGGGGTTAATATATATCAAATAAGTTTATTAACTTTTTTCAATTTATATCTATTAAATATTTACAAATAAAATGTAATGCATAAAACTTAATTGACATTTTTAATTTTAATGTATGTTTGTTTACTTAAATTTCAAAAACACTATTAATTTTTTTTTTTAAATACAACGGCTATGTGGTAAGGTCTTATGACGATAAAAAAAATTATAGAAAACCTAAGTCCTTAAAACGAAGCTAAGCCAAAAGTTACAAAAATAAAGATGATGACTCATAAAGAACTATTATTTGCTACTACGTAGTATTTCCAGAACAATTTACGTGTGTGTTTTACAAAAATATATGAGGTGAAGAAGATACTCTCTTGTTACTTTTTTTTTAATGACTTCTCTTGTTACTATTTTTTTAGCGGTGAAATTCTTAATCGTGTGAACCCACTGTTTCCAGGCATGTTACCAAGGTCTAGTTATCTGGACCTCTCATGAGTCAGCACAACCACCCAAGGAGGAAACTCCACTGAGAAAAACCCCCTGACTTCACTCAGACCCTTATTTCGCTGTGGGAGAATTTTGAACCCAAGACCTCCCATTTGAAAGAATCCTAAGATAACATGAGGCAATGTCTCATTTGACTTGAGGAATTAATGAATGAGAGTTATACAAATGATAGTGATTAGCGAGTGAATGAGAGAAGGTGAAAGGTTTTAAAAGTGAACATTGAAAGGTGTCTTCATGAATTCCTTTTATTTTTTAACTTAAGATTTGTAACCTAAGTTTCTTTCTTTGTTATAACTTGTTATTTTTTTTAACTATTATATGAAATTTCTATGGTTAAAATTAACTAATAATATTGTACAATTAATATTAGTGTGCATTTATGTCATTTGTTGTTTAACGTAAGTCGATAAAACTAAATTTACAACTATCATTGAAACTTCTTAATTTTAATATTATTTTTTCCTATCATATAAACATTAAAAAGTATTTTCTAAAACATTTCTACTGTATTTTATTAATTACAGATGAGATCAATTAGTCACATATTAGTCAAAGTTCAACTCAAAAATTAATGCTAAACATTACAAAAAAACATGTCATTTGTGACAATACCTTTAGCGGCGATAATTGTAATAGAGGCGACACTCGCGTGGATTTACCGGATTCAAATCCAACCTTTGAAATTAATGGCCAAGATTAAATGAGCAATAGAGACGATTTTGGTATATTTAGTGACGATTTTTGTCGCCGCTAAAGATCATTTTTCTTTTAGTGAAAGTCAAACATGAAGTCACAACAGATGTTACAACTCATGACTACTTTTCCAATATAAAGCTTGGAATGAATTGTTGTCTTATAAATAGAGCTCAAACTGAGTCGTGCTCTTTTTAAAAAAAAAAAATATATTGAGTCGTGCTCGATCCTATGTAAAACCTATACGAGTATGGGCTTGGTTTGGTTCATGTACATCCATAATTGAAATAAACTATAATCAAATAAATATTTTTAAGAAGTTAAAAAAATTTTTATGAAAGAAATAAAAATTCATTTTCAAAAAAGTTTAAAAAATATATTTTTATGTAAAACTAAAAAAACGTTTTAATGTAAAACCTGGTTTTATTATTATAAAACATTAATAGTATTAAGAAATATTAAAATATATGACAAAAATACAGAAAAGTCACTTACTAAGGTTTGTAAAATGTTGCAGGTTTCATACTTATTAACAAGTTTATTTTGGTCATTTTTAGAAAATTAACATAAAATACAACGATTTAGATTAAGAACTTAATTAAACCGAACAACTTCTTTAAATAAATGATGAAATTGATAGTACTTTTTAAAGAAAAAGAATGAAACTTGTTAATTATTTTGTAAATATCTAAAGAAAATGTTTTGTATAATTTACTCTATAATTATTATCATTCTTTGTGAGTAATGATTATATCTGTTTCTTCTATCTAAAGCTATAAACTTGATACTGCACCCATGTCTCCAATCTTGTCCTATAAAGCAAAGCTTGTTGTAAACAGTCAAGTTTGAGCTTATATTTGTTTGAGCGTGAGCCTAGCTCGTTAAATGTAATATATTTGGTTTGTTTGAATATATATATATAGGGGAGGGTTCCCCTAAAAAGTCTATTTTGCCTAAGAAGGCTAAGAAGGATTTCTAAAAACTCAAAAACCGACCCAAACAAGCTCCGATTAAATTTATTTTTGCATCATTGGAACCGTCTTGTCGAACCCTAAAACCCGAACCCTAAATTATCAAAAATAAACCCTAATACTAAGACCAAAACTTTAAATACAAACTCTAAACCTAAAGATAAAACTTAAAAGTTAAAAATCAAGCCCTAAAATCTAAATTCTTAAACTAATTGTTAAATCTAAAATTTAAAAGCTAATATTTTAGGGTTCGATGAGACAGTTCCAATGCCATCGAAATGAGTTCAATCGGAGTTCGTTTGGGTCGGTTTTCAAGGTTTTGAAATTCCTTTTTAGCCTTCTTAGGCAAAATAAACTTTTTATTTGATCTTTCCCCTATATATATATATATATATATATATATATATATATATAGGGAGGTATTCCATTAAGAACCACTCTTATGTTAGGAACTTGAGAACTGCATTATACACTTGTACATTATGCTTTAAGTTTTGTACATAGGGTGGTTATCTAAAAGGGTAAAATAGTAACTTCTCCCATTTTAAAGGAAAATTACTTTTATATCCCTAAAAAATGTGGTTCAAAATGAGTTCCTTTGGTTCTTTCATATTTTGTGGTTCTCAATAGAATAAGTCCCTATATATATATATATATATAGGGAGGTATTCTATTAAGAACCATTTTTATATTAGGAACTTGAAAACTGCATAATACACTTGTACATTATGCTTTAAGTTTTGTACATAGAGTGGTTATTTAAAAGGGTAAAATAGTAACTTCTCATACTTTGAAGTTAAATTACTTTTATACCCTTAATGACATATGGGTTAAAATTAGTTCCTTTGGTTCTTTCATATTTAGTGGTTCTCAATGGAATAAGTCCCTATATATATATATATATAGGGGAAGGTTAAAAATATAACCCACAATGTGACAGTTGCGTACGACGAATTCGGCATTAATGACGTGAGCACATTTGGTCGTGCTTGAAATCCACGAGGATTTAGTAACTTTTGTTATTGGGGATTGATAGTATGTGAAAAATAATGAACGTAGGCGAAAACCGCGCGCAAAACGGAGTTCGTATGCTCCCGGAATCGCGAAACGAAGTTTAAAAGCAAAATGGTGACGCAGATGACGTGGGGCGGTACGCCCCACCCCAGCCCTCCAGTTGGGGCGATGCGCCCCAGACACTATGTCGGCAAAAATGCTTTAAAACGATCAGAACTCGTGGAAAGCCTCAAAAACCGCATTTTCTCGATCTAGCTAGACCTCCAGGCGAAATTTTAGCTTCCTAACACCTTCAATCTTCATTACAAAGGCTTTTGAACATCCAGATCATCCCAGGGATCATATATACAAGTCCTGATCGCCGTTTTAACCGCAGAAATTCGTCAGAACAGGTAACGGTTTGTTTTAGCCTTCTAGTTTGATTTTGATTGATTAGATCTTGATTTTGAACGTAATGAGATAGTTAGGATTGTTGATTATTGCCTAGATGATGGCTAGGATTGATTATAAACGAAGAACACGAAGTTCTAACGGTTAAATCCTTGTTTTGATCCGTTATGATGCCCGGTTTGCATGAAGTCATAACTATGATTATAATGGTTTAAACCATTTGATTGTAACAATGTAGGTGATTAGTTTGATTAATCTTTGAAATGCAAAGGTTAAATCTAAGCGTTTCAAACTAATCACAATCATTAACATACTCATTGGAATGATTATCTG
Source organism: Mikania micrantha (assembly GCA_009363875.1). Lineage (NCBI taxonomy): Eukaryota > Viridiplantae > Streptophyta > Magnoliopsida > Asterales > Asteraceae > Mikania > Mikania micrantha. The sequence continues at coordinate 3,473,861 of CM018684.1, forward strand.
ATGTTTGTGATAACAGTCAGATTAGTATGTTAAATCTGGTTATTTCACCTATTCTGATGCTACATTGTGATATTTCATGATATTTGGGTAATCAATAATAAGGATTAATCACTCCTAAGCCATTAAATCATCTAGAAACTGTTTTAGCATTATAATCAACAACATTAACTATTTGGTTAATCTGAGATTATTCTGATTAATCTAGAGTGTCATCAACTTTGTGTTAGGAATCTAATGCAATGTAGGTTCCTACATTATCATACATTGTATGATATGACATTAAATTAATTAATTATATAATTAATATCGAGTTGATGATTTACTAAGCAATGTCTTTGACATTGAACGTTCAGAAAGATCTAATCAGTAAACTAGAACATAAATAACTTTTTAAAGATAACTAAATGCAGAATCATCTCTGTACTATCAGTTTGGTGATACTCTGCTACCTTTATATCATCAGGTGAGTTTCGTACAACCCCTTTTATTTTTAATCTTTTATAAACATCGGGGAAACTCTGCAAACTGTTGTCTGAATATATGATATGCATCAATGATATCTGTGTGATTTCATGTGATTTTGTGGGATTTCATGGGATTTTGCCTGTAGACTGAACTCTATCATGGAATTGAAAGTCCTCATTTTTGAACTGTATCTAGTGAACCCATATGTGGCCGAGCAGAAAACATTGATAGTACTATTGGTTGACACCCCATTCGCTGGGAGGATTGCATCTCCCCTTGTGTGAATGTTTGTTATCTGTTTCTTGAATTTCTTAATGGTATGATAGACATTAAGATAATGAGGCACTAAGATATGTACCGACGGGTAATATCTTGAGACAGACTAGACGTCATAAAGGAACTAGATACGGGTCTCATGGTTATCCGGAACTGAACTTTTGAGAACATGCTTATCATATCATATTGTTTTAAATTGAACTGTCGAATTCACCAGCTTTGTGCTGACGTTTCAAACTCAAAACTTTTTGCAGGTAAACAGTAATAGCCGGTGAGGATGCACTTTTGGGATATTTGCACTTGTATAATTAATATTGTAATTAAATAAATATAGCTGTAATGTAATTGTGATTGCGACATCCTTGTAATGAGTTTACTTTAAGTTAATCTGTGTGCTTATGATATCGGTTCAAGTAAGTCACCCCTCACCTCGGAGACATCACCACTATGCTTCCGCAACCGGTTCAGTCAGATCATACACGAGGTGACGAGGGGTGGGGGTGTGACAGGGTGGTATCAGAGCCACAGGTTATAGAGAATTAGGTTGACTTAGAAACCTAGACTATAACCATAGGCTCGTATAGTAACACCGAGAGCACCGAACATTATAAATGAACAAAACTTGTTTTGAATTAAGTTAGGATAATCATGTGGTACGGATCTCAGTTATGAGTGGCCAGCATAACTGAAACCCACAACACGTGTGCATTCTAGTTTGATTTAATTCAAGCAAAACACTAACAACAGTAATGACGAATAGTTGCGTTAAGATAGGAGGACGTCTCATATCATGTTTATGTTGAATATTTTATTCAATATTTATTTCATGCTACTGATCTGAGAATTCTGTTTATACAGCGATGGCAGACCAAGGAGAGAGATATATATATATATATATCAGAGGTTTCCATATGTTATTCTGGATGATACTCCCAGTTCCAGTTCCGGATCTGACTCAGATCCTTCGGAGGCTGTGTCATTAGCATCACATGCATCTGCAGTGCCTCCCATACCACCACTACTTGAGCCAGTACCGGTGCCGCCACCACCACCAGCACTTCCTATTATACCTAGTCCTCCTCACTCACCTCCGGCTGAACCAGTTGCTGATCAGAGACAGAGTATTACACCTCCTAGAGTACCTGCTTGGGACGGGTTGCGGCGTATGCGGGGTCAAGCCCGCAAAACTACAGGATTGCCTCTGAGACGACAGATGGCTCCCCGAGATGAGCCACCGACTGTACATGAGGTGGGAGAATCCTCCCACCAAGCTGAGTTGAGGGCGCAGGTACAGCAGATTTCTCAGGATTTACAGGCTTTGAGACAGGATGTATCTCAGCACCATACTCTTCTGGAGGATACCCGCACCACTGTTCTAGAGATTCTCACTTCTCATCTGACCCTTATGGAGCAGGTGAATGTCTTAGGTGCTAATACTCAGGCTTGGAGAGCGACGATGGAGGAGCGACTTCGGAGGACCTGGCGACAGGCGTTGGTAGTTACTTTTTGGCAGGAGGTAGCGTTGTGGAGTGAGGGATGGGTGTATTTGAGGCAGTTAGTGAGCACCATGAGTTTGGAGGCTCGGTTGATGATGATAGTTATAGTGATGGTTGCTATAGCTATAGTGATTTCTTGCTTACCGTTCTTTATACGGTAAACGATGAGGGATGTTTATTTTGGTTGTTATTGTATAGTCGGATAGGTTGTGAGTATGTGATGCATAGGGAAATTTTGTTTGTAAAATAGATTCCCGATAGTTAGTATGGATGAATCGGTTCTGATAGTTCTTGTATTATAACCTTGTGATGTATGAAATTATGGTACTATAATAATATGGGTGTTTTGTATATTTGTCTGTATAATGAGCTATGTGTATGAACTGAGAACATATTAGAGAACTTGTGTGAGAACATGTCCTAGTTCTGTATGAACATATTTCTAAAAACATGTGTTGCAATGCAAAGAGCTGGGTAAGACTCTAACATGTTTTTGAAATAACAGGACTAAGTATAACTACAAACAATTGTGTGATCTGTGTGTAATACAAACATGTCTGGACTGAATTTATGTAGTTATACTATATTCTTTATAATCACATTTCAATATAAATTTTCAGTGTAACTGAATATGATTGAATTTATGTGATAAAATGGGTTATATCTTTAATGTTCTTAAACAAACCTGAATTTCTCGGCTTATGACTAGATTAATGGCTCCAAAAAGAGGTCGACCAGCTAAGAAAGCTGCTAAGAATATTACCAACCCTGAACCGAATCAAGTCCCACCTGTGAATGTTGAATCAAATCCGGATCCGCATGTTAATCCGGAAGCGAACGTGGTCCCACCTAGGAACTTGGAAACGAATACTACTCCACCAGTGAACCCTGGAGCAGGCATTGTTCCACCTGCTGGTACAAGCGGATCTGAAACAAATGAAGCTATGATAGCTCGTATTGTGCGTGAACAATTATCTGCTTGTGGTGTTCTAACACAACACCAACCACATATCACCGCAGGTTCTGGTGGGGAACACGATCATGTTGAGCATAATGCTACTGGTGGTCACGTTAAAACTCATACCACTACCGGTACAACTACCATTATTCTTGATCCACCCCGACAGGGATGTACTTATAAGTATTTTGCTTCCTGTAACCCTCCTACTTTTACTGGCAAAGAAGGAGCGGCTGGTCTTTTAAGGTGGATCGAGGAGATGGAAACTAAGCTCAAAATAAGTCAGTGTTTGGAGGAGCATAAGGTGTCTTATGCTGCCTGTTCTTTGAAAGACTCAGCTTTGACCTGGTGGAATACCTAGGCCAAGACTTTGGGTGCAGCCACAGTTGACTCGATGGGCTGGAATGATTTCAAAACTCTGATTAGATCAGAGTACTGTCCCATCACTGAAATTCAAAAACTCCAGGAGGAATTCTGGAATCACTCGATGATCGGTGCTGATTGTCTTGCTTACACCGATCGTTTTCATGAACTTACTTGTTTACTTCCCGATATGTTTCCTACGGAAGCTGCTTTAATTGAGAAGTACATTAAGGGTTTGATTCCTCAGATACGAGGAATGGTGACTGCTGCTGAACCTACAACCCTGAAACATACGATTCTTTTGACCACTAAGCTTACCAATGAGGCGGTAAGGAGTGGTACTCTGTCTTTGAAGCCTCAGACGGTTCATAGTAGTAGTGATGTCGGTACCTCGAATGTGTCAAAAGGTACCAAACAAAAGTGGTTTGGTAAGAACAAAACAAGGGCACCAGCTAAGATCAGTCAGAACAAACCAACGGTGAAGAACTATGGTGCAAATGTTCCTGAGAGGAAAACTTATACTGGGCAGGCGCCCAAATGCAATAAGTGTCCACTCCATCACACGGGACCATGTCCTGTTTGTCTGAACTGTGACCGAGTTGGACATTATGCTAAATATTGCAACTTTCCTGCTCAGACACCAAACCAAGCACCACGACAAACCACTCAAACCAACGGTCATGTTACAAATGTGGAAGCCCTGATCATCTCATACGAAACTGTCCGAACAATAACACCAATCCGGGAACTGAAGCTAGGGGAGAGCTTTTCAGATTGGTGCGACCGAGGCGAGACATGATGCAAATATTGTTACTGGTACGTTTCTTCTTAATAATCTATACGCATCAGTTCTGTTTGACACAGGAGCGGATAAGAGCTTTATCTCTCCTGAATTTGCATCATTAATTTCATTGCCTACGGTAGATCTAGAAACTCCTTATGTTATTGAACTTGGTAACGGCAAGTTGATCAAAACAAACAATGTTATTCAAGGATGTTCCTTGAATCTGAATGATCATCTTTTCGATATTGATTTACTTCCTATTGAGCTTGGGAGCTTTGATGTCGTTGTTGGTATGGACTGGCTTTCTAATAACCAAGCGGAAGTTGTCTGTCAAAACAAGGTGATCCGTATTCCATTACCTAACGGTAATACACTGATAGTTCAAAGAGAACGAGCTGGTAGAAAACTTGGTATCATATCTTGTATGCGAGCTCAGAAGTTCTTAAGGAAAGATGTTATGCTTTCCTAGCACATGTGACTGAGCACAATTCTTCACCCAAACAAATCACAGATATCCCAGTAGTCAAGGATTTTCCTGAAGTTTTTCCTGAGGACATATCAGGATTACCCCCAGTGAGACAAGTTGAATTTCAAATCGACTTAATTCCAGGTGCAGCACCTGTTGCTAAAGCCCCGTATCGGCTTGCACCATCCGAAATGCAAGAACTTTCAGGTCAATTGCAAGAACTATTAGACAAAGGTTTTATCAGACCTAGTTTCTCACCCTGGGGAGCACCTATTCTTTTTGTGAAAAAGAAGGATGGTTCATTCAGAATGTGTATTGACTACAGGGAACTCAATAAACTGACAATCAAGAACCGTTATCCACTACCTCGTATCGATGATCTGTTTGATCAACTACAAGGTGCTACTTATTTTTCAAAAATCGATTTAAGATCTGGATATCATCAGTTACGTATTCATGATGATGACATTCCTAAAACTGCTTTCAGAACTCAATACGGACATTACGAATTTTTAGTGATGCCATTTGGTTTAACCAATGCACCAGCAGTTTTCATGGATCTGATGAATCGAGTATGTAGACCTTATCTGGATAAATTTGTGATTGTGTTTATTGATGATATTCTTATTTATTCTCGAAATCAACAAGAACATGCTAAACACTTGAAATTAATTCTAGAACTTTTGGCACGTGAAAAATTATATGCCAAGTTCTCCAAGTGTGAGTTCTGGTTACGAGAAGTTCAATTTCTTGGTCATGTAGTAAATCAAAACGGTATTCAAGTGGATCCCAGTAAGATTCAGGCGGTGAAACAATGGGAGACACCACGAACCCCGACTGAAATACGTCAATTCTTGGGGTTGGCAGGTTATTATCGCCGGTTTATCAAGAACTTTTCAAAGATAGCTTTGCCACTGACCACATTGACACAGAAAAATCAACCGTTTATATGGGATTTTCAACAGGAGGAGGCGTTCCAACTGTTGAAACACAAACTCTGCAACACACCTATCTTGGCACTACCGGAAGGTAATGATAACTTCACAGTGTATTGTGATGCTTCACGTCAAGGTCTTGGGTGTGTTCTAATGCAGAAAGATAAGGTAATTGCTTATGCTTCTCAACAACTGAAAGTACATGAGAAGAATTATACCACACATGATCTAGAACTTGGTGCAGTAGTGTTGCACTCAAGATTTGGAGACATTATCTATACGGAACTAGGTGTATTATATACACTGATCACAAAAGCCTCCAACACATTCTAGATCAGAAAATGTTGAACATGCAACAGAGGCGATGGGTTGAACTGTTGAACGATTGCGACTGTGAGATTCGTTATCACCCAGGCAAAGCAAATGTTGTAGCTGATGCTTTAAGTCGCAAGGAACGAGTCAAGCCTTTACGTGTGAAAGCGTTAGGTATGACTATTCAAACTAGTCTAATTCCTCAAATTAAAGAAGCTCAGCAACAAGCTTTACAAGCAACGAACTATTCTGCTGAGGGACTAAGAGGATTAGATAAGAAACTCGATACCAAAGACGATGGACTGTTGTATTTCAAGGACCGAATGTGGGCTCCCCTTTTCGGTAACTCTCGAACGATTATCTTGGATGAGGCGCACAAACCCAAGTATTCTATTCATCCAGGTGCTGATAAAATGTATAAAGATCTTAAAGATTTTTACTGGTGGCCTGGAATGAAGAAACACATAGCTGAATACGTGGATCGATGTTTAACATGCCTCAAAGTTAAGGCTGAACATCAACGACCTTCTGGGTTATTGCAACAACCTGAGATTCCCATGTGGAAATGGGATCAGATCTCTATGGATTTCATTACTAAATTACCCAGAACATCACGTAATCATGACTCTATATGGGTTATCGTTGATCGCCTTACGAAATCTGCGCATTTCTTACCCATCCGAGAAGATTATTCTATGGATCAACTCGCTAAACTCTATGTTAATGAGATCGTATCTCGACATGGAGTACCGATCTCTATCATTTCTGACAGAGATAGTCGATTTATGTCACGATTTTGGCAAACTCTTCAGAATGCTCTAGGCACGCAAATCAATATGAGCACAGCTTATCATCCACAAACTGACGGGCAGACTGAACGAACAAATCAAACTCTTGAAGACATGCTCAGAAGCTGTGTGATTGATTTTGGAGGTAGCTGGGATATTCATCTTCCACTTGTTGAATTTTCATACAATAACAGCTACCATACCAGTATTCAATGCGCTCCATTCGAAGCACTTTATGGACGGAAGTGTAGATCACCTATCTGTTGGTCAGAGGTAGGTGAAAGTCAAATCATCGGCCCAGAATTCATTCAGGAAACAACTGATAAGATCGCACTCATTCAAGAACGAATCAAAGCTGCTCGCGATCGTCAAAAGAGTTATGCTGATAATCGCCGTAGACCACTCGAATTTCAAGTAGGTGATCGGGTAATGTTGAAAGTGTCACCTTGGAAAGGCATTTTCAGATTTGGAAAGAGAGGTAAACTTTCGCCAAGATTTGTAGGGCCGTTTAAAATTCTTGAACGAATTGGACCAGTAGCCAACAGACTTGAATTACCTCTTGAACTCAGTAACATTCACGATGTCTTTCATGTATCTAATCTGAAGAAATGTTTAACTGATGAATCATTGATCGTACCTCTCGAAGAGATTCATATTGACGAAAAACTTCAGTTCAGTGAAGAACCAGTAGAGATAATGGATCGGGAAATGAAAGTGTTAAAACGTAGTCGCATACCAATCGTTAAAGTGCGGTGGAACTCGCAACGTGGACCCGAATATACGTGGGAACGTGAAGATCAAATGAAAGCAAAGTACCCACATCTATTCTCATAAACGATTGTCATAATGTAAGTCTTCACTAAATTTCGGGACGAAATTCCTCTAACAGGAGGAGACTGTGACAGTTGCGTACGAAGAATTCGGCATTAATGACGTGAGCACATTTAGTCGTGCTTGAAATCCACGAGGATTTAGTAACTTTTGTTATTGGGGATTGATAGTATGTGAAAAATGATGAACGTGGGCGAAAACCGCGCGCAAAACGGAGTTCGTATGCTCCCGGAATCGCGAAACGAAGTTTAAAAGCAAAATGGTGACGCAGATGACGTGGGGCGGTACGCCCCACCCCAGCCCTCCAGTTGGGGCGATGCGCCCCAGACACTATGTCGGCAAAAATGCTTTAAAACGATCAGAACTCGTGGAAAGCCTCAAAAACAGCATTTTCTCGATCTAGCTCGACCTCCAGGCGAAATTTTAGCTTCCTAACACCTTCAATCTTCATTACAAAGGCTTTTGAACATCCAGATCATCCCAGGGATCATATATACAAGTCCTGATCGCCGTTTTAACCGCAGAAATTCGTCAGAACAGGTAACGGTTTGTTTTAGCCTTCTAGTTTGATTTTGATTGATTAGATCTTGATTTTGAACGTAATGAGATAGTTAGGATTGTTGATTATTGCCTAGATGATGGCTAGGATTGATTATAAACGAAGAACACGAAGTTCTAACGGTTAAATCCTTGTTTTGATCCGTTATGATGCCCGGTTTGCATGAAATCATAACTATGATTATAATGGTTTAAACCATTTGATTGTAACAATGTAGGTGATTAGTTTGATTAATCTTTGAAATGCAAAGGTTAAATCTAAGCATTTCAAACTAATCACAATCATTAACATACTCATCGGAATGATTATCTGATGTTTGTGATAACAGTCAGATTAGTATGTTAAATCTGGTTATTTCACCTATTCTGATGCTACATTGTGATATTTCATGATATTTGGGTAATCAATAATAAGGATTAATCACTCCTAAGCCATTAAATCATCTAGAAACTTTTTTAGCATTATAATCAACAACATTAACTATTTGGTTAATCTGAGATTATTCTGATTAATCTAGAGTGTCATCAACTTTGTGTTAGGAATCTAATGCAATGTAGGTTCCTACATTATCATACATTGTATGATATGACATTAAATTAATTAATTATATAATTAATATCGAGTTGATGATTAGTAAGCAATGTCTTTGACATTGAACGTTCAGAAAGATCTAATCAGTAAACTAGAACATAAATAACTTGTTAAAGATTACTAAATGCAGAATCATCTCTGTACTATCAGTTTGGTGATACTCTGCTACCTTTATATCATCAGGTGAGTTTCGTACAACCCCTTTTATTTTTAATCTTTTATAAACATCGGGGAAACTCTGCAAACTGTTGTCTGAACATATGATATGCATCAATGATATCTGTGTGATTTCATGTGATTTTGTGGGATTTCATGGGATTTTGCCTGTAGACTGAACTCTATCATGGAATTGAAAGTCCTCATTTTTGAACTGTATCTAGTGAACCCATGTGTGGCCGAGCAGAAAACATTGATAGTACTATTGGTTGACACCCCATTCGCTGGGAGGATTGCATCTCCCCTTGTGTGAATGTTTGTTATCTGTTTCTTGAATTTCTTAATGGTATGATAGACATTAAGATAATGAGGCACTAAGATATGTACCGACGGGTAATATCTTGAGACAGACTAGACGTCATAAAGGAACTAGATACGGGTCCCATGGTTATCCGGAACTGAACTTTTGAGAACATGCTTATCATATCATATTGTTTTAAATTGAACTGTCGAACTCACCAGCTTCGTGCTGACGTTTCAAACTCAAAACTTTTTGCAGGTAAACAGTAATAGCCGGTGAGGATGCACTTTTGGGATATTTGCACTTGTATAATTAATATTGTAATTAAATAAATATAGCTGTAATGTAATTGTGATTGCGACATCCTTGTAATGAGTTTACTTTAAGTTAATCTGTGTGCTTATGATATCGGTTCAAGTAAGTCACCCCTCACCTCGGAGACATCACCACTATGCTTCCGCAACCGGTTCAGTCAGATCATACACGAGGTGACGAGGGGTGGGGTTGTGACACACAAAATGCGAACTAACCCAAATAACTTTGGGAAGATGAACCCGAATCTTGGATTTTTTGTTTTAAACATCATTATAACACATTTTGAACACCATGTTCTTTTATGAGTTTGGGCTAATTCTTTTTCGTTTGAGATCCTACATCACTGTAGTGTGTGCTACAACACTGTTGGATCTCAAACGAAAAAGAATTAACCCAAACTCATAAAAGAACATGATGTTTAAAATGTGTTATAATGATGTTTAAAACAAAAAATCCAAGATTCAGGTTCATCTTCCCAAAGTTATTTGGGTTAGCGCGCATTTAGCGGGTTATGTAAAATTCCATGCCCTATATACATATATAAAGCTTGAGTTTGATTTATAGCTTACTTGCTTATTATCATTTAATTATTTTATTCGTATGTTTTTGTGATTTACATATACACAAATTTAGAACTATGACTTTTACATGACATAAGATCGATGTATTCTTTGGTCTTTCCTCACGTAATTTTATTTCTTTTTTTGAGCGACTATGTTTAATCTTCATCGAAACTGCTCCAAACTAATTACACTATTGCATAAAATCGAACCAATGATTTCATATTCTAAGAGGCAAACCCTCTACCAAGCCCACTAGTCTCACATTGACACATAATTTTATATGGAATAATATAGGTGTAAGGTTCGATTATTTTCAAAAATAAAAATAATTCAACAAGTGTAGGAGAACTTTAAAGCGATGAAATCTGCAATTAATGATTATAATTAAATTATAATCAATTAAACAATCAAGTTAAGATCATATTTGTTTGAGCAAGGGCTTGGCTCGTTTAATATTAAAGAGCTAAAGTTCAGTTTTTTTTCAAGAGTAAATTACGGTTTTTGCTTCCGTGGTTTAAGTGTTTTAGCTATTTTGGCCTAAAATATAATTTTCTATCAATTTAACCCCTGTAGTTTAGACAACTATCGGTTTTGGACCCTCAAACTTAACAAGTATAACGATTTTGGCCCAAAACCTAACTATGGTTGGGGGCCAAAACCATTATTTATTTAAACCACAAATGCTGAATTGATATAAGAATCTACTTTGAGCTGAAATAGTTAAAACACTTAAACCAGATGAGCCAAAACTGTAATTTAATCTTTTTTCAATATATATTTTAAAGCTCTAGCTATAGGTAGTTTTTAAGTGCAAATTTGACTTAAGCTTTTCTTATTTATTACCATGTAAATATTTTATTTGTTTATGTTTATGATTTATAAATATGATTTTTAATTTACATATGACATAAGATGTATTATTTGGTTTTTCCTCACATATATAATTTTATATTTAATAATATAGGTATAGTATAACTGTATAAGGTTGGCTTATTCTAAAAAATATATTTAATGTAGCAAGTATAAGAAAATTTTAAAACGATTAGATCTACAATTAATAGTTATGACCAAATTATAGTAGAAAAGGTTTCACAACCCCATTTTTTTGACTTTTTATTAATTAAGTTTTCCTACTTTTTTTAACATTCACAAGTTTATTCACATGCGTCAGTTTACGAGTTGTTAATGATAAGGACGTTTAAAGTTGAAAATATTCTATTTCAGACTAGAACTTAAGAGCGTTCACTGACTGCATTTAACATTACACTTTAAAAGTTTAGAAAAGTTTTCAAGAGTGTGATTGGTATGAATGGATACATTATTTGGATAAGAGACTAGCATCCTGCTAATTATGTTTAATTAAGTTGAACATGTATTTATGATGGTTATGCATTGAGATTAATGTTTTATATAACAAGCTAGTTTTGTTGTTTATGAATGGAATTCTAACTATTGAACTATGGTTATTATGTATGAATTCATGAAAAGAGACTAAATAAAATATTGAACGTCACTATTAGGCGTCCCTCACAGACCGATCTTACGTTCAACATTAGGGAGGTAAATCGCGTGACACAGGGAAAATTGGTGTGACAATTGCAGTTGAGAAATCACGTCATTAATGACGGGATCACATTTGGTCGTTCTAGAAAACCATGTTGATTTGACAATGGTAATTATTACAAATTGAAAGTATGTGATAAATGATGAACGTGGGCAAAAACCGCGTACAAAACGGAGTTACGGATTGTCCGGAATCGAAAAACGAAGAAAAATTTCTAAGTATTGAACTTCTGGACTCGTCGCGGTATGCTAAGGATGGGATGAGGGTTCTCGGCGGTACGCGATGGACCAAAAATATCTGACTTCTCCGGATTTCTTCGCAGTACGCAAAGACTTGCTTTGATCTGCGTCGCGGTACGCGACGGGTGAGGCGGTGGAAAAGTTTGATCTTCTTCATCAGATTTCATGCAGAATTTCTATTTTCTTATCAGTTCGAACTCTTTCACCTTCCAGACGAAAAATACACACACTTCACCATCAAATCTCAGTTTTAAGACCATCAGATTGTGTGGATCGCACCAGGGAACTTATCTGCAAGTACTGATCGTTGTTTTAACCGCAGAAATCCGTTAGATTAGGTAACAGTTTGTTTTAACCTTCTAGTTTGATAATGATTGATTAAATCTTGAATTTGAACATAATGACATGGTTAGGATTGTTGATTATTGCCTAGATGATGGCTAGGATTGATTATAAACGAAGAACATGATGTTTTAACGGTTAAATCCTTGTTTTGATCCGTTGTAATGCTCGGTTTGCATGAAATCATACCCATGATTATAATGGTTTAAACCATTTGATTATGACAATGTAGGTGATTAGTTGGATTAATCCTTGAAATGCAAGATTAAATCCAAGTGTTTCAAACAAATCACAATCATTAACATACTCATTGGAACGATTATCTGAGGTTTGTGATAACAGTCAGATTAGTATGTTAAGCATGGTTATTAAACCTATTCTAATGCTACATTGTAATATTTCATGATATTGGGTAATCAATAACAAGGATTGATCATTTCAAAGCCATTAATCTGTATAGAAATTGTTTTAGTAATATAATCAACAACATTACCTAACCGGTTAATCGGAGATTAATTTGATTAAACAAATGTGTCATCAACCTTTTAGTAGGAACCCAAATTAGTATAGGAACCTACATTATCATACATTGTATGATATTAGGTTAAAACAATCCATTAAACACCTAATATCGGTTGATGACTTTTCATTGTAATGTCTGCGACATTGAACGTTCAGACAAATCTAATCAGCAAGTTAGAATATAAATAATTAATCAAACATAAACTAATGCAGATTTACACTATTAGCATCAGTTTGCGTGTGATTTCACTACTTTGTGACTTCAGGTGAGTTTCGTACAACCCTTTTTCATTTTAGTGTTTTACAAATATCGGGGAATATCTGCAAATCGATTTCTGAACATATGATATGTATCACTGCTATCTTTGTGATTGCATGTGACTTTTGTGTTATTTATGTGATTTTGCCGTTAGTATCTCTATCACAGTATCTAAAGCCCTCATTTTTTGAAACTGTATCTAGTGAACCCATGTGGGGCCGAACATGAAGCATTGATAGTACTATTGGCTGACAACCCATTTGCTGGGAGGATTGCATCTCCCCTGGTGTGAATGTTTGTTACTTGTTTCCGAAACACTTTCTTAATGTTAGTGATAGACATTAAGATAATGAGGCATTAAGATATTTACCGACGAGTAGTATCTTCGTAAAACGTAAATCTGTCCGAAAGGACTAGATACGGGTCCCATGGTTATCTGAACTGTATATCTTGAAATTTTGCATATCATATTGTTTAATTACCAAACTTTACGAACTCACCAGCTTTGTGCTTACGTTTTCAAATCAAACATTTTTGCAGGTAGACAGTGATTTCGGTGAGACTGCACTTCACAAATTTGTAATTTAATAAGTTAATGTTGTAATGTGAATTGTAATAACGAACCATGTAATGTAGTTATCTTAAGTTAATATGTGTGCTTGTGATATCGGATCAAGTAAGTCACCCTTCATCTCTGAGACATCACCACTATGCTTCCGCGACCATTTTAGTGACACCATCAACAGGTGACGAGAGGTGGGGGTGTGACAATTGGGTGGTCCCGGGATTTGAATTGTAGACCACTATTATATATTCTCACTCCCTTACCACTAGGTCACTATCACAGGTAAATGATAAGAGACTAAGATTCGTGAATGTTTCTTATGAATGTTTATCTGGAGATAAATTATCACACATAGATTGGAGTAGGCTTTAGTTTTATTGTGTTTCGCTTTACCGTCTTTAGATGGCGTGGCATGGACGATCAACCCATTGACGCGACATTAAACATGCTCGATTTTGAAGAATGTGTTCATGCACTACTAGAAAATTAAAATATTTCCTCCAAAATACCAATAAATAAAGTTTCATGTGAGTTAGTGACAAAAAGAAACCCTAAATTTTCCTACATTTTTCCTATATAATAGCTACAAAAACAATTTAGTCGTTGTTTCGTAGCAAAATATAAGTATTTTTTAACAATGCTTTGACCAGTTTTCCACAAAACAATATATATTTTTTTTGTTTTCAATGTTTTGCCATAAAATTGTAAGAAAATATCAATAACTCCGATAAATTTCCCACAATGCTAGGTTTTTTTAAATATATAGTTGATATTAACAATAAATTAAGGTAGTTAATCAAATAGCCAAAAATATAAAAAGTATTAACATATTGTTAGAATATTGTAAAAAATATTTAGAATTCATATAAATTTCCCACAAATTTTTTTTAATCCTTTTAATTCGGTAATTGTTAAGTTTTGTCAGGGAAATTGTATAAAACTAATTATATTTCCTACAAAACCAATTTTAAGGTTCTTAATCTAATTATTTTTAATTAATGTAAGTAATTTTGATTTTTTTTTAAATTTTTGTAGAAAAATATCTTTGTTTGTAACAAATTTTTTTCAAAAAAAGTTTTTTTTAATGTTTTGTCTGAAAATTGTAGGAAAATATCTATAATTCTGATAAATTCCCCACAACAATTAATTTTAAAATTACTTATTGTGAGAAATTTGTTGTTATTTTGTAGGAAATTTTCAAAACTAGTTTTGTAGGAAAGTTGGAAATTACCAACCAAATTCTTTTATAGGTAAACTAGGCTATATACCCGTGTACTACACGGGCTGAACAATAAAATAGATAAAATTACATGATTTTTACTTATTAATTTAATAATATTTTGTTATTGTGTTAGCTTTTGTTAAAAAAACATGTTTTGATAAACCTTGAAATAAGATGGTTATATTATAAATTTTAAAGTTCTTACACCTTTAACCATTATAAGATGGTAATGTCAGAAACCATAATTTTAGGGATATGAGATCCGTAAAAACCAACACTGATTTAAAAATTGGCCAACATAAGTATTTAAATGATAATAAATTTGGGAGGAAAAAAAAATCTAGAACAATTATAAGTAAATACTTTAGGAAAAAGCAAAAGCATTCCTATAAGGCTACAATGTTGTGATCATAAATATGCAAAATTAAATTAATTTCAACCAACAATTTGTTTAAAAACTTTAGAAACAGAGCATTGTATTATTTCATGACATATGATTCAATCTTACAAAAGTAATTTTGTATTTTCTAACCATAATATATTATATCAAAGCAAGATTTGATTTTGTTAGTGAGAATAAGTGACTAATAAACATGTTGGTGACCATTTTTGTATATTCAAGCTTTCCATTTTGACAAACAACTAACGTGAACACAAGTCATGAGTAAAACACAAAAAGGAAAGAAGAATAGAAGCTATAAAAATAAACAATAGTTATATTCTACACAAGAGCAATAACAAAATATAAAATAAGAGGGGTAATGAAGATAACTAACCACCAATGATAAAATGGTAGTGGAATTTTAAAAGAAAGTGCAAGAATTAAGGAGCACTTTTCAAAAAAAAAAAAAAAAAACTCAAGATTGCTTATGAATACAAATACAACAAATTGAACACAATTTAAGGGATTCAAGCTCCTCACCTCGCCTCAAGTGGCTTGGAAAGATGAAGCAACTATAAAAGAAAATGTGTACACCCTTTTGGAGGAACAATGGCATCGATCTTTCCTAAAAGTAATGGAAGGTGTTGCTGACTTAAGAAAAACCATACACATCAAATGATAGAAAAAATTCAACAACCATTAGAAAGTTTAGTTTACTAACAAAAAAATTACAGACGTCCTATCAACATTTCCTACAAAACAGATGTTAAACCTAATTCATCTTAAAAATCAAATGAAATTGGAAGGTATGAAACCCTATTCATATTGATGTGAAAAAAACATAGCAAACAGATGATACAAGAAATCAGATCTGGAATTTGGGTTTGTTATAATCGATGAGAACTTGAGGCTGCGAACAACAAGTACGATGGTTGATTAAAAATAACTTGCATTAGCAAGATAACCCTAATCAAATCTATGAACAAATACAAAGTTTATCTTGGAGACAGAATCAAACCAGAAACAAATAAAAAAAATTGAAATTGTAGTTTTAATAAAGAGTAAGTAATCAAGAACATAAACTTACATAGTGTCACACCCCGAGCCGGCGGGGTAGGATCGGGTTTCCCCGTCGGGCGGAAGGTTCCCGGGGCGCGATATCGTGAGTGATAATCGAAATGATCAGATTGTTTACATTGCACATGATATTTAAATGAGAAACTTGCTAGAATAAAATAGAATTACAAAGTTAAATTACATCAGTTAAGTTTATAATTTAACAATGTAAGTCTATTATAACATCATAAATCTTCAATCTTGTATCTGCACAAGATATACAAAATAACCGTGTATGATGTCCAAAAGTATGCAGGTCCAAAAGCTAGGTCCTCTATCTGTAACCTAGTCCAAAAGAAACAACTCTTCAGTTAACCTGTTCGTCACCTGAGAAGTCATGCAAAATAAAGTCAACACATGGTTGGTGAGTTCATATAGTTTAGTAATTGAAAATGATTTGAAACCTCTTTCGGTAAAGACCCTAACCTCATTAACTCCACATGTAATATCCACATCGGTATGCTTATATATAGGGCATATGTAAGGGACAAGCCCTAGCCAACATCCCACCACATACTAATATGCATATTACACTGTTGTTAATGATAATTAAGCATTTTTACCCTACAACCTCTGATTTGAATTATCTTTCCCAAAACTTGATTTACCTTTGATCCTCTTGAGTTCCTCATAGATATATGATTTCCCAAAAGTCAGTGATAGAAATAAAATGTTGAATATTTAATTAAATAATTAAATAAAACATTTAAATACAACTAAGACATGATGATTGGGACTTATTTGACTCAATCAATTAGACTTAGTTGTTGGTGGTTGTCCAAGTTGTAACCTCTCACACGTGACCCATGTCAGGCATAGCTCACAAGGAGTACACCTGAACTGAACGGGATTTTAATGTTTTGCCCATTACAGCCTGACCCAATGGTCTTCTGCATCTGAAAGGGACTTTAAGGATATCCTTTGATTCTTGATCACTTGATTCTCTTGATTTGACTTTGATAATGATTTCATTGATCGTTCATGTTATTGCCCGTTACAGCCTGACCCAAAGGTCTTCTGTATCTGAGAGGGACTTTATATGTGTGTTACACGTGGTCTTGATTCCCTATACAACTGACATCCACCTTAATTTGAATAATAATGATTTCATTAGATCATAATGATTTCATTATTTTCATGATTCACACACATTTATGATTTCTGATTCCTTGAGCCTCTTGATCTTGATCTTTTGAATTCTCATGATTCACAATGATAATTGATTCTTGATTATGATTCTTGGTTCTCAGATCACACACTGAGTTAAGTTTCCTTAGAATATGATCTTTTGATATTGTTCGTTTGATTTCACTTTGAATTTAGATTCTTGAAATTGAGCTTGATGGACTAAGGGTTTGTTTAGAGTTTAAATTTAAGGTATTACTCATAAGAGTACTTAAATTAACTTGTTAGTTGCTCTAACATGATAATTACCTAGACAGGAGTCTAGTAGTATAAACAATCATACATATGTAAAAACATACAATAAAGTAAAGCATTTAAGTAAACAATTTAAATAAAACAGTTTACGCATGCTTCTCAGCCCCGCGTTTTAAAACAAAAATGTTTAGAAAAGGGGCAATGAACTCACCTGTGTTGCTCTGTACTGAATCACAAAAGATAATGCGCGTTCCTTAAATGTTGCTTATGTATCCTTAGTACATGAATTGTTTTAAGAGATTCGAATGCGATAAGTATTTATAATAGACGCGGTATCTA
Organism: Mikania micrantha; assembly: GCA_009363875.1. Lineage (NCBI taxonomy): Eukaryota > Viridiplantae > Streptophyta > Magnoliopsida > Asterales > Asteraceae > Mikania > Mikania micrantha. The sequence continues at coordinate 3,491,950 of CM018684.1, forward strand.
GGGTTTGGTCTCGGTGTGCAACTACGTGTCCTAGATTACTACTGTGTTTCTAAGACTTCATCTAACTTAATCTAACTTATTACCCATGATTAATCCCCATCCCACTTTGTTAAGTACAGGTCTTAATTAAATCATGTTCGGATTATTTCATCCTAGATTAATTATTTAGAAAACATTATTTAATAGAATTTAATAAGATTAATGAATTATTTACTTTTATTAAAACCTCATTTTGTTTATGAAAGCATGGAATTTAGGAGTGATGAGTCTAGGTTAAGCCCATTGGGCCATCTTCGGCCTATTTATGAGAATTTGATTTCTAATTGATTTCCTCACAATGCATAGATTTACTAATCATAGATAATTTTAAATAAACTACCTACGTTAGTCACACTTGTTTATAGATTTCCCAAAGATTTAGGTGTTAATATGTAAATCAACCCCATACCCTTTAGGTTATTGCTTAGTTTCACAATGAATCCTCAATTATGTTGGTTCGAATGAAATCCCCACTTCGCGTGGTACTTTATCCTTAGTTTTAGAAACGTTGAGGTTATAAGCCCCTAGTATAGGGAACTTACAACTTGTCACCTTTAATTGAAACCCTAACTTTGTTCACAATCCCATGCCTATGAATACCCCACTTCCAACTAGAATAACCTCAATTCTTTTTCCTTGTTAAGTTTTATGTGGAAACCGTAAAGAATGCAAAGTTGATTCCATGTAAGGAAAACCCTAGCATTCCTTGTTCCCATGCATTCATTCACGTAACATACCCCATGCACACACAAGGTGTCCCAACCCTTGCATGCACACACATGCACCCTCACTCTAGCATGCACCCACGTAGTCCCATCCAAACTAATTTGGCTAAGCATTCGATGATCCAAATGAGGGCTGCCGTATGTGGCCTTGGCCGAATGAAAGGGTTATGGCCGAAAGGTGTGTCATCTTGATCGAATGGAACCCGTCGAATGAGCTTTGGCGATTGAAGATTTGGACTGGTGAAAGACTGGGTCGAATGTTGCTTTCGGCGAATGAGGGAAGCTGGTCATTCGGCGAATGAGGTTAGTTGCTCATTCGGCGAATGAGATTAGATGGTCATTCGGCGAGCTGCACTTGGCCATTCGGCCGGTCGAGATGCAGCAAGAACAGCCATGGTTCTTCGACTTAATCAGCCAGGAAACGAATGGAGGTTGTTCCTACGTTATCCTAGAGATGTTTGGAGTGAATCCTATGGGTTTAAAGAGTGTGAAACCGATTCTAAGGGGGGTTCGACACAAGGGTTAGAAAACCCTAGAAATCGCAACAAAAACATGGTTTTTACCTCGAATTTGCTGGACAAAATCACAGATCCTTTGTACTTTCGTGTTCTACTAGTGATGGTGGTGATTTTGACACCAAGAACACATGAAATGGTTATGATTTGAGCTAGAAATCTTAGAGAGAAGGTGATGGTTCTAGAGAGAGAGAGAGCTTGAAGAGAGGGGTGACGAAAAATGGTGTTGGTGGCTGGTTATTTGGGGTAGGTGAGGGGATTAATTGCCCTCATAAATGCTTAGAATACCCCGGGTATATTCGGGTTCGTTCGGTTTCGCGTGGTTTCGCGTAAAATTGTCGGTTTCTTGTCGTTTTCGTCACGAAACGACTCGATTATAAAATAGAATTTATAAAATAATTTCAGGTTCTGATTCCTAATAAATTAACTAAATATCTTTTAATTATTTAATTTTCAAAATATTTAATTAACGTTTAAATCGAATCGCGCGGTCATCGCGCGTATTTGTTCGAATCGTCACCCGATCGAACACGACGATAACTACATTTTTCAATATGGTTTTCTAATTATTGAATATCATTCAGAACGTTAAACTTCCAGATTTATTCGTACAGATCGTCACCTATACGAAAAATCTGTCGATTTAGCATTCACATAACGACATCCATGTTGTATTGTTATGTAAAGCCTCGCATACGTTTATACATGATAAAATCCTAACAATTAATCACATGATGGTTCTGTGTTGCCAGATAATTATCTGACTCAAGAACCATTGTTCTGAACTTGTTTCTTGAATTTGAATTTGAACTGTGCTATGATAACATGTAATGAATATGATATGCAATTGATAACTGAAATATGTACCTGGTTTACTGTTCATGTACTGTAGAGATCACTGTTCCGGTAGCGGTTCCGACACTGAAGTTACAGTCTCCCCTTGTTAGAGAAATTTCGTCCCGAAATTTAAGAATTGTTATCCGGTACAGCTTCTTCTTCAAACAGTTGGGGATACTTTAACTTCATGTGATCTTCACGTTCCCAAGTAAACTCGGGTCCGCGTCTTGAGTTCCAACGAACCTTTACAATAGGAATACGGCTTCGCCTCAGTTGTTTAACCTTGCGATCCATAATCTCCAACGGTTCTTCAATGAAATGTAACTGATCATCAATTTGAATTTCTTCAATTGGAATGACAAGTGATTCGTCAGCAAGGCATTTCTTTAAGTTCGAGACGTGAAACACGTCATGCGCGCCACTGAGTTCATCTGGTAATCTCAGTCGATAAGCTACAGGACCTATACGTTCGATGATCTCGAACGGTCCCACGTATCGTGGTGCTAATTTGCCTTTCTTTCCAAAGCGTACAACGCCTTTCCACGGGGATACCTTTAACATGACACGGTCTCCCACTTGAAATTCCAACGGCTTACGCCGTTTGTCGGCGTAGCTCTTTTGTCTGCTTCTTGTAGCTTGTAGTCTTCGTTGAATCTGAGCGATCTTGTCAGTGGTTTCCTGAATAAGCTCTGGCCCAGTTATACGGTTATCTCCAACTTCAGTCCAACAGATCGGTGATCGGCATTTACGGCCATAGAGAGCCTCGAATGGTGCACATCCGATACTGCTGTGATAACTGTTGTTGTAGGAGAACTCGATCAGTGGCAAATGAGAATCCCAATTCCCACCGAAATCCAAAATACAAGTTCTTAACATATCCTCTAGGGTCTGAATTGTACGTTCGCTTTGACCGTCCGTTTGTGGATGGTAAGCCGTACTCAGATTTAACTGTGTCCCTAGAGATTTCTGTAATGATCGCCAGAACCTTGATGTAAATCTGCTGTCTCTATCAGAAATAATTGATAATGACACACCATGGCGTACCACTATCTCGTTGATGTACAATCTCGCCAGCCTATCCATCGTGAAGGTCTCACGCACCGGCAAGAAATGAGCAGATTTTGTTAAACGATCAATGATCACCCAAATCGTATCGTGACCACTGGAAGTGCGGGGTAGCTTGGTAATGAAGTCCATAGCTATTTGTTCCCACTTCCAGAGCGGAATCTCAGGCTGTTCCAGTAAACCAGACGGTCTCTGGTGTTCCGCCTTTACCTTCGCACACGTTAGACATCGGCTGACGTACTCGGCTATGTCTTTCTTCATTCCCGGCCACCAATAAAATCCACGCAAGTCTTGGTACATTTTATCGGCGCCTGGGTGAACAGAGTATTTTGTCTTGTGTGCTTCATCGAAGATAAGTTTTCTCAATTCATCTACCACCGGAATCCATATACGATCCTGGTAGTAGATCATTCCATCAGGCTTATTCTCTAAATGTTTCTCTGCTCCGCAGTCAAGTTCTTTCTTCAGGTCTCCTCTATCAATTGATTCTTGCTGTGCTTGAATAATCTTGTCCCGCAAGCTTGTCTGCACAGTCATTCCCATTGCCCTAACGCGCAAGGGTTTGACTCTTTCCTTCCGGCTCAAGGCATCAGCTACAACATTTGCCTTTCCCGGATGGTACTTGATCACACAATCGTAATCATTCAGAAGTTCAACCCAACGGCGTTGTCGCATGTTGAGCTCCTTCTGATCAAAGATATGCTGCAGACTCTTGTGATCTGTAAATATGGTACACTTAGTGCCATATAGGTAATGTCTCCAAATCTTCAATGCGAAGATTACAGCTCCCAGTTCAAGATCATGAGTAGTGTAGTTCTTCTCATGAACCTTCAACTGTCTCGATGCATACGCGATCACTTTGTCCCGTTGCATTAACACGCAACCAAGTCCCTGATGGGAAGCATCACAATAAACAACAAAGTCATCACATCCCTCTGGGAGAGATAAGATCGGAGCATCACACAATTTCTGTTTCAAAGTCTGAAAAGCATCTTCTTGTTTCTGCTCCCAGACGAACGGTTCACTCTTCTGAGTTAATTTAGTGAGAGGCAAAGCTATCTTAGAAAAGTTTGAGATAAACCTTCTATAATAACCTGCCAAACCCAGAAAAGACCGTATCTCCGTTGGCGTCTTCGGAGTGTCCCAATTCTTTATTGCTTCGATCTTGGCGGGATCTAAGAGTATTCCCTCACTGTTAACCACGTGACCAAGAAACTGAACTTCCCTTAGCCAAAATTCACATTTAGAGAACTTGGCATAAAGTTTCTGTTCCATCAACAGTTCCAAGATCTTCCTGAGATGTTGTTCGTGCTCCGTTTTGCTCTTGGAATAAATTAGTATGTCATCAATAAAGACAATGACAAACTGATCCAGATACGGCTTGCACACTCGGTTCATGAGGTCCATGAAAACCGCTGGTGCATTTGTCAATCCGAAAGGCATCACTAGAAATTCGTAATGCCCGTATCTGGTTCGGAAAGCCGTCTTCGGTATGTCTTTGTCTTGAACTCTATGTTGATGATAACTAGACCGTAGATCGATCTTCGAGAAATACTGAGCTCCTTGCAACTGGTCAAACAAGTCATCAATTCTCGGCAATGGATATCGATTCTTGATAGTTAACTTGTTCAGTTCTCGATAGTCGATACACATTCTGAACGATCCGTCTTTCTTCTTCCCGAACATGACCGGAGCTCCCCAAGGTGAGTAGCTCGGTCTAATAAAACCTTTATCCAGTAGCTCCTGTAACTGGTTCGACAATTCCTGCATCTCCGAGGGTGCTAGCCTGTAAGGAGATTTAGCAACAGGAGTTGCTCCAGCAACTAAGTCAATTCGGAACTCTACCGGTCGTACAGGTGGCAAACCTGGTAGGTCTTCAGGGAATACTTCTGGATATTCTTTCACTACCGGTACGTCTTGAATCTCTTTCTTGTCTTTCTCCTTTTTCACCACATGAGCAAGGAAAGCTACACATTGCTTCTGTAGACACTTACGTGCCTTTATGCATAAAATGATTTTGACACTTCGTTTTGCTTGATCCCCTCTAACTTCCAACACACTATCATCTGATAATGGAACTCGAAGTAGCTTCTCAGAACAGATGACTTCCACTCTGTTAGAGGAAAGCCAATCCATTCCAACAATGATGTCGAAACTACCCAACTCCATCGGTATCAAGTCGATGGCAAATGTATGACCGTCAAGTGTCAACGGGCAATTTCTGTATACTGTACTAACTGTGATCTGTTTTCCGTTAGCTACTTCTACAATGTACGAGGAGTCTAACTGTTCCTCTATGGAATCTAGTTGGCATGCAAAATCGGCAGAGATAAAACTCTGATCCGCACCAGTGTCAAATAGAACAGATGCATAAAAGTCATGTAAGAGAAACGTACCAGTGACCACATTTGGGTCCTGGCGTGCAGCTGGTGCTCCAATAACAAAAGCTCTTCCACGAGGAGCTTGAACTGCCTGTTGTGCCTTCTTCGGGCAGTTCTTTGCAAAGTGGCCTTGTTCGCCACAGTTGAAGCATCCACCGTTGTTCTGGTTGGCTGGCGGAGGGAGAGCCAAAGCAGCATTGTTGACTGCTTGATTTGGTGTCGCCCGGCAGTGTTGGACCCAATGGCCCTTTCTTCCACACCCCGTGCATTGTTTGCAGGGAGTGTTAGCAAGGTGATGATACTGACACTTGGCACACAGAGGATACGTGCCAGTGTAGGGTTTGCGGTTAGGGTTTTGTGGTGCTGCTGCTACTTGTTGGAGAGGCGTGGCCACCGTATAGTTCTTGATGGTCTTCTGTTTCTTCTTCTAATGGTGCTGGTGATGAGGTGTCTTTGAAGACTCTTCCTTGCGTTTACCGGTGTCAGCCTCTTTCTTCAGAACTCCAGAGGCAACCATCAGATCAGTGAGTTTTCCAGACAATCTCACTGCTGATTCGACAGTGGTAGGGTTGGCTGAAACAACCATTCCCTGAATGCAGGCAGGAAGTCCACCCACATATCTGTCTATCTTCTTCTCTAAAGTCGGTACCATGTCTGGCACCAAAGCAACCAACTCGTGATAACGAGTAGTGTACCCCATGTGATCAGCCCCCTTCATCACATGGTTGGACAGTTCAACCTCTAGCTTCTGTAGTTCGTTCTTGGGGCAAAACTATGTCCTCAGTAGAGTCTTGAAATCCTCCCATGGCATCACCATAGCTTCCTCTCTTCCTCTTGCATTAACTTGGCCTTTCCACCAGGTCAAGGCTCGCTTGTTGAATGTTCCAGCAGAGTAGCGAACCTTGTGATGCTCTGGACAACTGCAGAGGTCCAGAGTGGCTTCTATCTTCTCTATCCATTGGATTAATCCAACGGCTCCTTCAGACCCACTAAAGCTGGGTGGCTTACATCCCATAAAGGACTTGTAAGAGTGGTTTGAAGTACCACTAGTGTTCCCACTAGCCTCTCCTGATGAGTTGCCAGTATTGTTGATCTCATTACGGAAACGGCTGAACATTTCCGGCAGTGCTTCTTTCATCTGGCTGGTAATCTGACTGCTCAGAAAAGTCACCAATGCAATAGTAGCAGGATCCAGCATTGGTGTTGCGCTCGGGCCAGATGTTTGGGTTATCAATGGAGGAGGAGGTGGAGGCGGTGGAGGAGGTGGCGGTGGTGAGTCATTTGGTGATGGCGTTGAGGAATGTGGAGCTTGGTCCTGTGATAATGGCAACAGAGGAGGTTGTTTTCGCGGCGGCATTCTGATCATAACCAAAGGAATATTGGTCAGTGCAATGATCGAATGCAGAAGACATAATGCAATAGGCCTTAAATCCTATATTCTCTACATGCAGGGTCCCTAGGTTATAGTCTAGGCCAAACCGTTTAATTAAGTGACCTATATTTCTCTATAACCATGGCTCTGATACCAATGTGTCACACCCCGAGCCGGCGGGGTAGGATCGGGTTTCCCCGTCGGGCGGAAGGTTCCCGGGGCGCGATATCGTGAGTGATAATCGAAATGATCAGATTGTTTACATTGCACATGATATTTAAATGAGAAACTTGCTAGAATAAAATAGAATTACAAAGTTAAATTACATCAGTTAAGTTTATAATTTAACAATGTAAGTCTATTATAACATCATAAATCTTCAATCTTGTATCTGCACAAGATATACAAAATAACCATGTATGATGTCCAAAAGTATGCAGGTCCAAAAGCTAGGTCCTCTATCTGTAACCTAGTCCAAAAGAAACAACTCTTCAGTTGACCTGTTCGTCACCTGAGAAGTCATGCAAAATAAAGTCAACACATGGTTGGTGAGTTCATATAGTTTAGTAATTGAAAATGATTTGAAACCTTTTTTGGTAAAGACCCTAACCTCATTAACTCCACATGTAATATCCACATCGGTATGCTTATATATAGGGCATATGTAAGGGACAAGCCCTAGCCAACATCCCACCACATACTAATATGCATATGACACTGTTGTTAATGATAATTAAGCATTTTTACCCTACAACCTCTGATTTGAATTATCTTTCCCAAAACTTGATTTACCTTTGATCCTCTTGAGTTCCTCATAGATATATGATTTCCCAAAAGTCAGTGATAGAAATAAAATGTTGAATATTTAATTAAATAATTAAATAAAACATTTAAATACAACTAAGACATGATGATTGGGACTTATTTGACTCAATCAATTAGACTTAGTTGTTGGTGGTTGTCCAAGTTGTAACCTCTCACACGTGACCCATGTCAGGCATAGCTCACAAGGAGTACACCTGAACTGAACGGGATTTTAATGTTTTGCCCATTACAGCCTGACCCAATGGTCTTCTGCATCTGAAAGGGACTTTAAGGATATCCTTTGATTCTTGATCACTTGATTCTCTTGATTTGACTTTGATAATGATTTCATTGATCGTTCATGTTATTGCCCGTTACAGCCTGACCCAAAGGTCTTCTGTATCTGAGAGGGACTTTATATGTGTGTTACACGTGGTCTTGATTCCCTATACAACTGACATCCACCTTAATTTGAATAATAATGATTTCATTAGATCATAATGATTTCATTATTTTCATGATTCACACACATTTATGATTTCTGATTCCTTGAGCCTCTTGATCTTGATCTTTTGAATTCTCATGATTCACAATGATAATTGATTCTTGATTATGATTCTTGGTTCTTAGATCACACACTGAGTTAAGTTTCCTTAGAATATGATCTTTTGATATTGTTCGTTTGATTTCACTTTGAATTTAGATTCTTGAAATTGAGCTTGATGGACTAAGGGTTTGTTTAGAGTTTAAATTTAAGGCATTACTCATAAGAGTACTTAAATTAACTTGTTAGTTGCTCTAACATGATAATTACCTAGACAGGAGTCTAGTAGTATAAACAATCATACATATGTAAAAACATACAATAAAGTAAAGCATTTAAGTAAACAATTTAAATAAAACAGTTTACCCATGCTTCTCAGCCCCGCGTTTTAAAACAAAAATGTTTAGAAAAGGGCAATGAACTCACCTGTGTTGCTCTGTACTGAATCACAAAAGATAATGCGCGTTCCTTAAATGTTGCTTATGTATCCTTAGCACCTGAATTGTTTTAAGAGATTCGAATGCGATACGTATTTATAATAGACGCGGTATCTAGGGTTTGGTCTCGGTGTGCAACTACGTGTCCTAGATTACTACTGTGTTTCTAAGACTTCATCTAACTTAATCTAACTTATTACCCATGATTAATCCCCATCCCACTTTGTTAAGTACATGTCTTAATTAAATCATGTTCGGATTATTTCATCCTAGACTAATTATTTAGAAAACATTATTTAATAGAATTTGATAAGATTAATGAATTATTTACTTTTATAAAAACCTCATTTTGTTTATGAAAGCATGGAATTTAGGAGTGATGAGTCTAGGTTAAGTCCATTGGGCCATCTTCGGCCCATTTATGAGAATTTGATTTCTAATTGATTTCCTCACAATGCATAGATTTACTAATCATAGATAATTTTAAATAAACTACCTACGTTAGTCACACTTGTTTATAGATTTCCCAAAGATTTAGGTGTTAATATGTAAATCAACCCCATACCCTTTAGGTTATTGCTTAGTTTCACAATGAATCCTCAATTATGTTGGTTCGAATGAAATCCCCACTTCGTGTGGTACTTTATCCTTAGTTTTAGAAACGTTGAGGTTATAAGCCCCTAGTATAGGGAACTTACAACTTGTCACCTTTAATTGAAACCCTAACTTTGTTCACAATCCCATGCCTATGAATACCTCACTTCCAACTAGAATAACCTCAATTCTTTTTCCTTGTTAAGTTTTATGTGGAAACCGTAAAGAATGCAAAGTTGATTCCATGTAAGGAAAACCCTAGCATTCCTTGTTCCCATGCATTCATTCACGTAACATACCCCATGCACACACAAGGTGTCCCAACCCTTGCATGCACACACATGCACCCTCACTCTAGCATGCACCCACGTAGTCCCATCCAAACTAATTTGGCTAAGCATTCGATGATCCAAATGAGGGCTGCCGTATGTGGCCTTGGCCGAATGAAAGGGTTATGGCCGAAAGGTGTGTCATCTTGATCGAATGGAACCCGTCGAATGAGCTTGGCCGATTGAAGATTTGGACTGGTGAAAGACTGGGTCGAATGTTGCTTTCGGCGAATGAGGGAGGCTGGTCATTCGGCGAATGAGGTTAGTTGCTCATTCGGCGAATGAGATTAGATGGTCATTCGGCGAGCTGCACTTGGCCATTCGGCCGGTCGAGATGCAGCAAGAACAGCCACGGTTCTTCGACTTAATCAGCCAGGAAACGAATGGAGGTTGTTCCTACGTTATCCTAGAGATGTTTGGAGTGAATCCTATGGGTTTAAAGAGTGTGAAACCGATTCTAAGGGGGGTTCGACACAAGGGTTAGAAAACCCTAGAAATCGCAACAAAAACATGGTTTTTACCTCGAATTTGCTGGACAAAATCACAGATCCTTTGTACTTTCGTGTTCTACTAGTGATGGTGGTGATTTTGACACCAAGAACACATGAAATGGTTATGATTTGAGCTAGAAATTTTAGAGAGAAGGTGATGGTTCTAGAGAGAGAGAGCTTGAAGAGAGGGGTGACGAAAAATGGTGTTGGTGGCTGGTTATTTGGGGTAGGTGAGGGGATTAATTGCCCTCATAAATGCTTAGAATACCCCGGGTATATTCGGGTTCGTTCGGTTTCGCGTGGTTTCGCGTAAAATTGTCGGTTTCTTGTCGTTTTCGTCACGAAACGACTCGATTATAAAATAGAATTTATAAAATAATTTCAGGTTGTGATTCCTAATAAATTAACTAAATATCTTTTAATTATTTAATTTTCAAAATATTTAATTAACGTTTAAATCGAATCGCGCGGTCATCGCGCGTATTTGTTCGAATCGTCACCCGATCAAACACGACGATAACTACACTTTTCAATATGGTTTTCTAATTATTGAATATCATTCAGAACGTTAAACTTCCAGATTTATTCGTACAGATCGTCACCTATACGAAAAATCTGTCGATTTAGTATTCACATAACGACATCCATGTTGTATTGTTCTGTAAAGCCTCGCATACGTTTATACATGATAAAATCCTAACAATTAATCACATGATGGTTCTGTGTTGCCAGATAATTATCTGACTCAAGAACCATTGTTCTGAACTTGTTTCTTGAATTTGAATATGAACTGTGCTATGATAACATGTAATGAATATGATATGCAATTGATAACTGAAATATGTACCTGGTTTACTGTTCATGTACTGTAGAGATCACTGTTCCGGTGGCGGTTCCGGCACTGATGTTACACATAGTTGATTGATTTGGTTATGGATCGATTGTTTGCATCCAGACAAGAAAGACCATAACGTCTTGGGTAGAATGACTGCGAAAGAGAGATAGGGTTTCGTAGTTTTTGCATGTTTCCAGAATCCATATTAAGGCATATCCGGGTCAAAGATCCGCGTGTGGTTTAGACCATCCACAACGGTCACCCCACTGAAAACCCTTCTCCACTGAAATTTCCTGCCACGTCATCACCCCACTGTAAACCACAAAACCCCACAGTGGTTATCCCACTGAAAACCCTTCCCCACTATTCCACATCATCAACAATTAAAAATAAATAAAAAACATTACACTAAATTAACATAATTCAATATTTTACAAAAAAACACACATTACATTAAAAAAAACAAAAACATATTAAAAATCTACTAGTCGTCTTAGATGCTACGAAGAGCAATATCGGTGCGAACCCTTTCGATATGTTCGACCAAATAGGCTTTTAACGACTCATGAATGCTTTTTTTTCGCAACGCCAAAATTTGGTTATCTCTGCGTGGGTCATCAATGCCAAAAGGAGATGGCGGTTCGTCTTCATCCGGTACAAACAGGCTAATCGACTTGCCCTCACATTCAAGTATCATATTGTGTATTATGATACAGGCATATATAACTGATCTAATTTTTTGGGATGCCATGCTCTAGCCGGATTTTTTATAATTTAAAATCTTTTTTTAAGAACACCAATAGCCCGCTCGACATCCTTCCTTGCGCCCTCTTGAGCTACTAGAAACCTTTTCCGTTTAAAGGTTGTTGGATATGTTATTTTTTGCATAAAAACCGGCCATTCTGGGTAAATCTCGTCAGCAGGATAGTAACCGTGAGCCTACTCATTATCGTTACAAAAAAACGATGATTGTGGAAACACACCGTTTTCCATATCATTGAGTAACGGTGACGAGTTTAGAACATTTAGGTCGTTATTCGCACCGGCAATATGCATGCTAAATCCATAAATCCTGTAAAGCAACTGCTTCAAGAATAATTTAGGAGCATCCGTGATCGCCTCTCATACCGGACAATTTTCCCATTTCCAGTGCATACAATCAATACTACCAAGCATACCGGGAAACCCATGATAATTTTCATGGTGTTCATACAAATTCATAACATCATTATAATTTGGTTTGCGCAAATATTTAGGACCATAGAGTCGACGGATATTCTTACAGAAATTATAAAGACACTTTCTGGAAGTGTTGTCTGACATCTGTAAATAGTCGTCCATTATGTCTACTGTACTCTCGTATGCCAATTGTCGAATAGCCGACATACACTTTTGTAAAGGTGTAAATCCTCGCTTGCAGCGAGCATCCCATCTCAATTGAAAATAAGTATCCGCAACCTCTAGGTCATTGACGATACGTTCAAATAAAGGTCTTTGCATCCGGAAATGCCTTTGAACAACGTCTCATTATACAACGGTTCGTTTCCAAAATAATGACGCGTCAAAAGATCATGCCCTGCTTCCCTGTCTCGATTAATTTGAATTCTTCTAATAATAGGCCGAGGAATCTGAGACGCGTTTTCTTGAGCCATCGTAGACAACGACGAGATAAAAAGATCCATACCCTCGCTATTAGAAGATGAGGAGGATGATGAAAACACCGGAGAGGATGATGACATTTTTATAAAAAAATAAATTGTATAAAAATTAAGATAGTTTGAATGAAAATGAGTGTGTAAAATGGTTGAAATGAGAGGTTTATATAAAGTTTGATTTTATTTTTATTTTTATTTTTTTAAAAACTAGCCGTTCAAAAAAATTTTTTTTTTTTGGGGGGGGGCACAACTTTTTGAATCAACCAATGAGGTGCAAGGAAGGCCAACGGCGAGCAGGGGCCGTGGAGGTCGGCTGGGCGGGACCCGCTTAGGCAGGTGGCGATGTTCCCGTTGGAAGCCGCCGAGGGGTTCCATCCTGCTGGTTCGGCGGGGTAAGGGTTGTGGGTAGCCTTAGAAGATGTGTAAAATAATATAGGCTTGCTCAATGTTTGTCATGTGGCATTTGTAGGTCTGAGAAAAGGCCAAGTGGCAAATAAATATTTTGGTTTATTAGGATAGTAAGATAAGATTGTATGAATAATTGTAGGTTTAATGTCGGTAAATATTTTCCTTTAGGTTTTTTCTTATAAATCCTTTTGTAGGAAATTTCTCTCTAATAAATTTTTCTGAAAAATTGTTTACGAATATGTAGATAGAAAAAAGAAATTTGGTAGTGATGGAGACGTTCGAACCATGAATGGCTGTGTAGGTATTATTTTAACCATTTTTTTTCATGATTTCAATTTAAGTTCTCAAAATTTATAAAAAGGCAGTAAAATTTGTAAGTGCATAAACTTATTATATTACTTATTAGTTAATTTATATAATATTTAGAGTAATTTCTTTTGCTTCATGTGGTTTGATGATTATAACCTTTTCGTTTCAAACTTTTCAAAATGTTCATTATACTCTTTGACTTTGCTAACCAGTCTCCGTTATACTCTCTAACTTTGTCAATCTGTCTCTATCATACTCCCTAATATTATGAAAAGTTTGGAGCAAAAGGTTATAATTGTCAAATCACACGGAGTATAATGGATATTTTCAAAACTTTGGAGCAAAAGGGTTATAACTATTAATCACCAGGAACAAAAGAAAAGTTTACTCTAATATCTATTTATGTAGTGATTAAGTTTTTAACAGTAGTACTTAATTACATGGCTTTCAAACTTCTTGTTAAATGTCTGTATGTGTCATTTACCCTTAATTAGGGTTGCATTTAATTAAGAAAAAAACAAATTTTTAAATTTAAAAAATAATCATTTATATCCAAATTGTTCACAAGGTTAATTTATTTTTAAAATATTGGTTGTCAATTAAACATTCACACACACATAATATCTATAGGTTCAGGATATAATAACCCTCATTTATTGTAGTAAACATGACAATTCCTTAAGATAAATACACTCTTTAATATTATTATTATTATGCATGTATAACATCATTTCCTTTTATATGTATGCATGTGTAAATTTTCTTGCAATACAAATTGTTAAAAACTTACACCGGTGCAAAATCTCAAACGCATTGTAAATTTACACATACGCATAAAGTAAGAAAGTTTTGTACATGTGTAATACTAATAAACAACCAATGAGGCAGTGCCTCAATGGTACTCTGAGCATCTGTCGCACCCCGGCCTTCCCGAGGGAGCGACGCGAGCATCAGTCATCGGTGCTCTGCAGGATCGCAGTCTCCGGTCACGGTTGCAAGACCTACATGTCTAGTTGCATACATGCATCCAATAAACTTGGATAAAACAGTTTTATAAATTCAGAGTTGCGGAAATTAATGTATGATTTTATCAAAACAACGTTGAGTTCATAAGATGCGGAAGCAGTGTTAAAACATTTTCAAAATGATGCATAATAATAGTTGTGGAAGCGATTAAAGTTGTCTATCAATACATAACAGACAAATATTAGATGTTCGTTAGTCTAGCACTAAACAGATACATGAGACTCCAAGCATCCTGGTTCTCCGTGCGCGTGCCTTAGTTACCTAAGAAAACATGCGAGTAAAAGGTCAGCACAAAGGTTGGTGAGAGCACAGGTTTTTCATAAGCAATAAACATCCAATGTTTAAAGTAAGTATTTGCAGGTATACATATCATTACAATGCAAAATCATTACAATGCAGGTATACAAAGGTTGGTGCGCCTCCTGCCATGTCTATCACAAGAAAATGGCAAATGTGTTGGTCAATTTTGCACCCATTCCAACCTCCAGTCGGGTTGGCCTCCTAGGCGCGATGGGTGGGGCTTGTCAGGCTCAAATAGTACTATCCAAGATTACCACGCTAGGCGCTCCGTGCTACTAACGGTCCGAGGTGTGTTTGTGAGGACTTTGAGTTTGTGATGTGTGTCACACATACACATATAGTGATAAAGCATGTCCATATGTAATCCAAATAAGTAGTTGTTTTCAAAACAGTTTATCATGCAATGTTTTCTTCTCCCAAGGTAGAAAAGATAAAAAGGGAATGTGAACTCACCTTGTAAAGCAGTTCCGGTTTAAGTGTGTTCACGACTGCGAGTGCTAGCACCTATTAGTAAGCACCTATAATCATATAGGTTGTGAGTATGTGTTATGTGGTGTGTTGTATCCCATACAACTCCAAGTGTCGATGTGCTTCACCGAATGTTTGTGTGTTGACTCGACGAATCGTTGGTGATACGTTTGTTGTTTTTAGTTTGTTTATGTGTCATATTATTCTTAACATGCACGTATACATCCTACGACTCTAACCACACAAGGTTCACGTAAGTCATGTACGAAAATCATAAAGTTTCCATTTCTGGAAAGTTATCATTTTTGGAAAGTTTCTCTTTTAGGAAAGTGTAGTTATGAAATCTCATTTCATAAAACTAATGACCCTAGTATGTTTGTAAAAACATGTTTAAACACGTAAAATACATCGTTTGTGCATAAATCACCTTTTATGACGTTTTCCCCAAATAAAGTTTCCTAAAATAGTAAGTATTCATTTAAAGGTCCGTTTTCACAAATTAAAGTTCCCAATATGCTTAGAAATCATTTTTAAACATATTTCAATAGTCCAAATTCATCAAAACATGTTAAAACATCAAAACCCCTCTTTTGATTTACAAAAGTTTCCATAAGTAGTAAGTTTGTCACAAAACCGTATTTTCACAAAATCAAATACCCAAATGTGTTTCTAAACACTTCAATATACATTTGACAAAATCTAGACATGTCTAATATGTCTAGATCATCACAAATCTACAACATGCAACATAAAAGTATCCTTTTATGGCATGTTCTACAAAATCAACATAATAACTTATCAAAACTCAATCCCATCATTACTATACTCTAAAATCAGTAGATCTATACTAAAATAACACAAGAACACCAACAAATTCGTGCACAATAGCCACATGGAGTTTTATGTGGGTGTCTGTTCATGCATATGAGTTTTCACCCTTTGCATGTTCGATCTAGGTATAAATAAGCTCATAAAACTAACTTAAGAGTATGGATTCGAGTTGGACAGGTGCTATCAGGCTCTGGAAATGGTTGGAGATGGTTCTCTTGCTAGATGATGGCTTCTAAAACTCCCTTGATGCTCCTATGGCCTCCAATCACCAAAAATGTGGAAGGAATAGCTTGAGGAAGGATTCACAAAGGTTTGGCAGATGGTTTCTGGTGTATTTTGTCGAGAAGGAGTGTAAGAACTCGGAGAGTGAGTGAAAGAACCGAACAATTGGATTGGGGTTGTTTTTTAAAGACTTTTTGATCTTTGGGACCCGTCACGTACCGCCAAGGCCGATCATGCATGGCCTCGGCGTACCGTGATGAATATAATATTCAGTTTTCATCTCGAAACACGCCACATACCGCCAAGGCCTTGCTGCATGGCCTTGGGTACTGCCAAGGAATTCGGAGTTCAAAACTCTCGCTCATGCTTCGCGTACCACCAAGGAGTTCGCCAATGGTTCTTGGCGTACCGCGAAGGCTTCATTTCTTTGTTTTTCGATTTCATTCGTGTTCGATTCTTAACGTTTATCCTAAACGTCTAGTACATGTTTAGCACATAATGACACATACAATGGTTTCCTTATTGTTTGTTCACCAACGTTCGTGAGACTCGTGTGTGTTTCGATAATTCCTCGAATTATCTTTAATCGTTTGTATTCATCATTACGAAATGTTTGCACGTCTGATTAATCATATTCAACGTGTAATGCACAATTCAATAACTTCTCGAATTATTGTTTTGTGATTGTGTTTGCCACACTTGGTTTCAAAAATGAATGTGCAACGTACGATTCGATAGTTCCTCGAACTATCGTTTCGCAGTTGTTTGTGTTTAACTCACCTAATTAAACATAATTAAATGAAATGCAAAAAGTATGAATGTGAGATTTGCAATTTACCTGAAATTGCCGAGTGTCACAGATTATTCCATATGGGAGGTCTTGGGCTCAAATCCCCCCCGCAGCAAAAAAGGGGTCTGAGGGGGTTTTCCCAATGGTTTCCTCCTAGGGTGGTTGTGGTGGCTCATGGGAAGTCCAGGCAACTAGACCTTGGTTACATGGCCTGAAAACAGTGGGCTCACACGAATGAGACCTTCGCCGTTCAAAAAAATAAAAAACAAATTCGGATTGATTTAATGGGGTTGTCATAGTTAGCACAATTAAGTAGGATTATTACACGATCCTGATCATGTATGTATGTATGTATGCATGCATGCATCATGCATGTACGTATGTATATATGGACGGGAATTAATGTCAACTTATTGAAAAAGAAATAATTCATTAACCAATTTTGATTGATTAATTTAAATAATATAATTTGAAATAAAGATACATATCAATTATGAGAAAATAAGTGGTTAAGATTTCTTAAAGGGGTTTTTAGACATTTTCAATATAATTTTATTTAATAAAGAAGCTATGTACGTACGTATATATGGACTGGAATTAATGTCAACTTATTGAAAAATAAATAATTCATTAACCAATTTTGATTGATTAATTTAATTAATATAATTTGAAATAAAGATACATATCAATTATGAGAAAATAAGTGGTTAAGATTTCTTAAAGGGGTTTTTAGACATTTGCAATATAATTTTATTTAATAAAGAAGCTTACCCTCTCCATTTTTAGAACATTTATAACTTTTATATTCATTGTTATTTTTTTATATTAAATACATCATCAAAATCATCTTATTTTTATCATTAATTCGAATATAGTATACTCCAATTTTTTTAAAGTGTTCGTAATCACAGTTATATAAACGAGTTATAACATTAAATACAAATTATTACACTGATGTAAGTACAACTCATTATGTAATATACTGTAAGATCAAAAGGCAAATGCTTTCCAAAATATTCTAAGTCCTTGGCTCCACTCCCAGAAGTCGAACACAAGATTCGGAAGAATAAAGTTATCCTTCGGAAGTCATCAGCCTTCGGAAGGAATATTAATCCTTCAGGTTACTGAATACTTCCAAAAGATAACCTTATTCTTCCGACATTCAACTAGAGAAGACAAAAGCTTCCGAAGGAGACCAAGCAGCTTCCTATACAAGAACTTTCGAAGGAGCTCCTTCTGCCGATGCTTTCCTTATTCAAGAAAGGTTCAGAGATGCTTTCTACCATTAAGACCAAATCAGAATACATTCTCATGATAATCAGCATCAAGATGCAACTGTCATATCAGCAGAAGACAAAATACATTGATGCTATTTGTAGTGTACGCATTAAATGTAAAAGCCAAAAAGTTATTTGTATTAATTATAATTAATATGGCTTGTCCTGTAAACCCATAACAATATACTAGTTTAAGCATTAGTTTGTTTCTAGTATCTTGTATAGCCTTATATTCCTATGAGGATACAGTTGTAGCTTTTAGTATATATCCTTTCACTTGTAAGTTAGCAAAGTGTGCTTGAGCTAAGAGTCTTGTATGTTTTACACTTGAGAGAAATATACTTTGACCTTGAATTAGTTCTTTGTATTTTATTTCAATCTTAACTGTAAGTGTGCATGTGTGAGTAGATTGATAGAGTTTCCGCATATATCAGTTCTTTAGAAGATAAATTGTGTAGTGTTGTGCAAGGTACATAACCCGATCCTACAAAATTTTACCCGCTTATTTTTAAAATTTACATTAACTTTTATACACATTGTTACTTTTTAATCAAAATTACACCGTGAAACTCATTACGTTTTTATATCTAATTCAAATATAATCTCTTTAAATTTTATCAAATTATTAGTGATTACACTAATGTAAACAAACTGTAACGTTATATACATACATACATACATACATACATACATACATACATACATACATACATACATACATACATACATACATACATACATACATACATACATACATACATACATACATACATACATACATACATACATACATACATACATACATACATACATACATACATACATACATACATACATACATACATACTAGTCTAGTACTCGCGCATTGGAACGGAAAACACAACATTTAAGTTGGATGTTTTAAAGGTTTGCATGGTTCGTTCTTGAGTCATAACCATAACAAAAACAATTTTTTTAACTTGCTAGTTAACTAAAAGTGACTTTAACTACTAACATAAAAGACCAAATGCACCAAAAATGTCAAGAAGTGATTCATTTGTTTTGAAGGGTTTCCTTTTATAATCACTCTATCTTGTTTAAATTCTTAAAAGCTACCAATGTGGTACAAAGTGAAAACACAAACAAACATTTAGATTAGAATTAAAAAGTTGTACCATATGCTATAAGAGTTGTAAAACTCTTAATTTTAAGAGATTTAAGCAAATTAATATTTTGTCCTTCTAATATGTATTATATAGTAGTGTGTGTGTGTGTATATATATATAAGTTTTCATTATTTTTCAAAAAAAAATTTTTTCTCCTAGTTTTGAAAGCCCCCCATTTAAATAAACACTCATTATTTAAAAGTTATCACACGTCTTTTATACAAATATATTTTTCTATAAAAATTATACTATTAAACATACATCGTCATATTGACGTAATTACAACTTATTTTGTTATTTTAAGTTTGTATTTATATTACATTTTGTTACATTGGTGTAGTTTATATTGATGATACAATTTGTTACATTATCACACATTTAACTTGTATTGATGTAAATTTATTAATAGTCAAATTTAAAAAAAAAATAACATTGTAATTGATATTCATGGTTAGTTTTAGAAAAATTGAAAATTAGTGTAGGAATTTTACTATCGCTACATTGGTGTAATTACAAACGTTTTAAACAAAAAAGCATGACTACAATGTAATATAAGAGAAAACTTTTACAAGTTTAATGATATAATTTTTATAAACAATTACAAATTATAAAAAGGTTATAAGTGTATAAAAATAAAGGAAATATTGACTTAAAACTAGGAAAATTGAGGAGTTTTTAAGAGTGATACAATTATCACACTCTTATTAATCCTAACTTTTTTATAAGGTCAACTAACTATAATAAACTTTTGAATTTTCTATGAACATGTTTAGGCGAAAAATTTTTATTAGTTAAAATGAGTTATTTACTTGTTGCAAATAATATGAGTGTGTGTATAGGAATATGATCATATAATAACCCACGTTTATTACGTTAACCCGTATGACTCCACCAAAATCAATTCAAATCTTTGTTTTGTTTTTTTATTATCATTGATACACATTTACAACAATATCTTCTTTTATATGTATGTTTGAATTAACAAGTGTTTAAGATTTAAAACATATGTAAGTTTGTGTTACAATTTAGCGACACATTTAATGTAGCAAAAAATTACACAGATGTGAGATCCTAATCGCATGTGAACTTACGCAAACATATAAAATAAGAAAGTGTTGTAAATGCGTAAGAATGATAATCAAAGAAAAAACAAAGATTTGGATGGATCTTGGTGAAGTTATATGTGACATTTCGTTCTTTATTACAAGGTAATTTCCTAAATTCATCAATTAACATTTTAATTAATTAAATCATGATTGAATATGTATATACATGTGAATCTGTGAATACATATAAGGAAATTACAAGATGAAACGAATCACAAATGACATTACGCAGAATTGCCAAATTTTGTGAAATTTCTATAATAATGACTAAAAACCAAATTCAAGGGTCCGAAACTAAATTAATATCAATTATATGATGAATTGAAGTAAAATAAGTGATAACATAACGAAATCAAAGAATCCCTAAGTTCGATAAGTCAAATTGCGAAAATCTGCGAAAAAGCAATTAGGCATGCGTAATTGGCAAATTCATGACAACTCGAACTTCCTAATCACATTATAATCATAATGGGATGTAATTGAAAGTATAACAATGATGGTTGATCATTATTATCAAATCCTGAAGTTAAACGCGAAAAGCCGAACAAATAATCGCAAAAATGGCAAAAATTAAAACAAACCCTTGATTTTCTTCCATGCTTATCCTATATCCATGTTTATCACCTCATATCTGATTAAAATCAGATAAATATGGTCAAGAGAATATGCCAAACTTGGAGAACAATTCAAAAATGCAAATAAAAGCCAAAAGTTCACTTTTGGTCAACTTTTCTTCTCCCAAACCTTCTAGTTCGGCCAGGGAGTTCTCCACCACTTTTGGAACCTTAAATACCCTTCAAACGTCAGTTCTAATCAATTCTGAGTGATATCCAAGCCCAAGATCATGTGGATCCAAGAATCAAGCTCCAAAAGTTGGATTTTTGGTGATTTTCAAGCCAATTCTTGGCCAAGTAAGTTTTAAACTAAATTATTGGTTATAATTGCTTCATATGACTTAAACAAACATGTTTGAATGATTGGTGAAGTTTGAAAATCATTAGAATTTAAAAACCCAATGAAAAGGGTGTTTTGTTCAAAACCTGGTTTATCGAAGTTGTCAAAATTGAGATTTTTCTTCACAAAACTCTAGATATATGTTAAAAAGTAGGATCTGGAAATTTTGGCCCGACAAAAGTGCAAAAAAATAGAGTTTGGTGCACAAAAACTTTGGATGGCACATTGCTAGGCGCAGCGCCCTGGGCATGGCCCAGCGCGGCCCATTCGTGGCCCCAGCGCGGCACATGTACGGCCCCTACATGGCACGGGACGCGGCCCCTATTGCCGAGCACTTTCGGATCGCAACCAGGCCATTCTCGGCCATCCTCGAGCCACATCGGCCAAGGCCACTCGCCAGGCCACCGAGCTACCACCGCAGACCATCGGGCCAAAAATTTCGACGAAGGTCACCGTCGGTGGAATATTACGGCCAAAAGGAATATTCCGGCAGAAACCGTAATTTTCTGTTTTACGTTCTGAACTGCGTTTCGCGCTCCGGTTCGCAATCTGATAATCCGTTTTCGATAAAAAGGACATATTTTGAATCGATTTCGCATTCCGGACTCGATTTCGCGAACCGTTTTGCAATCCGGTGACCTGTTTTTTATCTGATTTCTGATTAACACTCCGGTTTCAATAAATAACTTAATTTAAGCATAGATTTTGAATACAAAAACATATTCTTAATCAATTTCGCGTTCCAGACTCAATTTCGTAATCAATTTCGTAATCCGAAAAGCCGATTTTTGATCTTAAAGTCGATTAGGATTATGGTTTTAACAACGGTATGCAAATATCATTAATTTACAATCAAATGAGTATAAGAACTCAATTACTAAACAGAATCAGTGATTTTAACATTACAAATTAACTAATAACCTTATTACATTGATTCTGAATAAATACGTTATTCAGAATCAGCTTGATGAATATTCTTGATATTTAATATCAAGAAATGTTCTGGTAATCCAAATTGGATACAAATAACTTATAGAACCTTAATGATATGCAGAATTTAATTGAAGCTGTGTGTAACTTTGCAACAACACCGGTGAGTTTCATAGTTCCCCTTTTAATGTTTTATTTTTTCTAAAACTCAGGGATTATATCACAACATCAATATATTTATGTATTTCAGTTACAGTGGCATACTTACATGATTTCATCACCCCTGTTTAAATCCTCGGATTTCTAAAACTTGGGGGTTGCATTACAAATACATTATGATTACCTAATTCAATTACAATGACATGATTATATGTGCTTGTGCATTTCAACTCTTGTTTGATGATTACATGAAAATTGTACCATACTATCGTAAAAGTCCTCACATAACAACTGTAACCAATAAAATCATGAGGAGCCGAATGATAACAATGATAGTACTATTGGGCTGACAACCCCATTCACGGGTAGATAACGTCTACCCTTGTGTGAATGCCTGTTACCATTTATTACATTACAAGATAACAACTTAATGCAACGATAGGCATTAAGAGTGAGGCAAAGGTCTTACCTTCGGGTATTACCGCTAATTACATTACAGTCACATAGGCTTTGGTTATAGGTTTTCATGGTGAATCATATTCATAAGGTTGTGTATGCCTGCATATTCAAGATGTCATAACATATCATATCATGTTATCATATCTATGAACTCACCAGCATTCTTGCTGATCTTTTAGATTATAAAACCTTTTTCAGGAAGGATTTAACAAGTGCGAGGGTGAGGGTGTAAGATTACAAGACACGTTTAGTAACTTATAACTGGTTAATGTTGTTTAAGGATGTTGAAATTTAATGTATAATATTTTAATTATGATGTAATATATAGTGTGTATGGTTTGCCATGGATGTATGATACCAATG
Organism: Mikania micrantha; assembly: GCA_009363875.1. Taxonomy (NCBI): domain Eukaryota; kingdom Viridiplantae; phylum Streptophyta; class Magnoliopsida; order Asterales; family Asteraceae; genus Mikania; species Mikania micrantha. The sequence continues at coordinate 3,515,320 of CM018684.1, forward strand.
TAACAATCAGTCACACCCATCTCTGCGACCTCACCATCAAGCTTCCGCGACACATTACAACAGTTACTGACTTCATGCGTCATTCGGTGACTATATCAGGTAAAGTGAGAGATGGGGGTGTGACATTATACGGGTTATCACAATAAAGGTGGGTTAACATAGGAACCATGCCCTATATATATGTGTGTGTGTGTGTACATATAGATAAATAAATATATATATATATATAGGGGATTGAAGTAATAATGGCCCTCTTTTTTCATACTAACTCAAATAATTCCTCCAAGATCAAGCCAAATCTTGAATTTTTATTATGAACATCATGTAAAACATTTAGAACATTTTATTATTTTATAAGTTTGTGTAAATTTATCACCGTTAAGAGATAACATCATTTTAAGTTTTGGGTATAAAACAGTTACCGTCTTGTAAGTTAAAAATTTACAACGATGTTAACTCTCAAACGGTGATAATTCACACAAACTCATAAAAGAATATACTATTTTAACTGTGTTAACAAATCCAATATTTTGATTGATCTTGACAGAGTTTTTTGGGTTATTGCGATATAAGAGTGAGCTATATTTTTTCCCAATCCTATGTGTGTATATATAGTGTTAGGATAAAGTACAAATTAGTAATTTTGTAAAACATGTAAAAAGGAAAGTGTTATTATTAACAAGGGACTGTTAAATAGATTTGGGTTTTTTTTATGAACTTTATTATACATGTATAAGAATATGTTTTTTATGTGTATTGGATAATTTACAAGCGTTTATGATTTACAATAAATGTAAGTCTACATTACGCTACCAACATTTATTTAACTTAATGACAACTTACACTGGTGTAAGATCTTAAACCAAAAAAGAATTTGCATAAATACATAAAAGAACATTTCTTTTACATGTATAATGAAGGTAATGAAAAAAACTCGAAAATTTAGATTGATCTTGTAAGAGATATTTGGGTTTACACAGTAGAATTGTGTTATTATAGGATTACTTCCCTATGTATATGTGTGTAGAAAACATGAGTATCTTTAATTAAGAATTAATATTAGTTGACAACTTAATGATTTATTTACAGTCACATATTTAAAGTACATAAAAATAATTTTTACTACTAGAAAGGAAAATTATTTCCATACCCTTAAATCATACGACTATAAATGATTTTTTTTTAATTTTTTGATTCTTATTTGAATGTATTGTTTATATAAATGCACATATATTGCTATTTTTGTTTGTAAAATGTCCAAATGTAATTTATTATATTTATTATTTTTTTTAACTGCTAACGCTAAGTATCACTGTTTAAATTGATACATTGACACCACCTTCTAAGAGAAAACTCACATTGGGAAAACCCCTAGCTCAACCTAGAGCATTTTTTTGCTACAGCCGAGACTCGAATCCCAAGACCTCCCATTTGGGAAGTCAAGTGAGTACCATTAGGCTTTAATTCCTTTGGTTATTATATTTATTTATATGAATGAAAACCAAACAGTTTATCATAATAAACCAAATTTGTTAAAAAAGTAAATATAGAAGGTTGTTCAAAATGTGAAAATTTTAAATTTAAAAGCGAAGGAATAATAGATGAATTTTGTTAGCAAATTATTGGTTGAATGATTAAAATGTTGTTAAGGTAAATGCTGAATTGACACATGTTTCAATGATGGGCAAGCTATCCATCTATCTTTTGTGAAAGCATGGCCGACCAACTATTTTTAGGATTGAAGACGAATGTTCATACAATGTTCGTATGCTCATGATAATCATCAATTAAGGGTGATATGAATATTTCGGTTTTTAAATTGTTAAATTATGAATAATTTTAAGTTTATCCGTTAATTAGATCGATACGTATTAAGAATTCTAATTGAACCATAAGCAATATATACACAGACGCACACTCACACATATACACACACATATGTGTCTATATATATATATATATATATATATATAGGGGCCGGTTATTATACAAAGCAAATTAACGTGAGAAGCGTAGGAAGCCTCCAGAACGCGCCACGTGTAATCTGGGTAAAGGGTATAATGGTCCGTGTAAAATCACGGACCACGTTATATATATTCACGGACCATCGTTTAACAAGCATAATCACGGACCAGTGCGTTATATCAAAATCACGGACCGTCATTTAATACATATAATCAGGACAAAATGGATAATTACGGACCAACAATTACGTACCAAAGCATAAAAATCACGGACCACGTAATTTTTTTTTAAAAAAACTATAACAATATTATATACTCAAATTAAAGATAATAAAATTCTCGATTTTATGGTGCAATTTTTTTTAAAAAATAATTAAACGTTTAAAAGTTATTTGATTTACAAGAAGATGGTGGAACTTGATTTACCCACAAAAAAAGTCAACAAATGCAGGCAATTCCTTTTTTGCCCTTTTATCTTTAATTTTCGGAAGTTTTAAACAAAAAGTGGGGACCACTAGATATTAACCATTGATTTATTTGATCAAAGGTCCACAATCCTTCCTATCCTTCTCACGTTAAATATCCTTTGTATTGGATCCGTCTCCTATATATATATATATATATATATATTTGTGTGTGCATACATACATACATACATACATAGGGTAATTTTTAACAGTAACTTACTCTTAAAGCATTAACTCAAATAACATCGTTAAGATTAAGCCAAATCTTGGACTTTTTAAATATTATTGTAACACATTTAGAACATTTTCTTCTTTTAATAATATGCGTAAATTCATCAACGTTTAAGATATAACATCGTTGTAAGTTTTTTACTAACAACACTGTAACTGTTTTAAAACCAAAACTTACAACGATGTTACGTCTTAACTGTTGATCAATTTACGCAAACTAATAAAAGAAAAAAATGTTTTAAATGTGTGTTACAATGATGCAAAAAAAATCTAAGATTTGGCTTGATCTTGACAAAGTTATTTGAGTTAATGTTTTAAGAATAAATTATTATATGATCTCAATCATACATATATACATATATACATTCATACATACATACATACATACAATATGTATGTATATATATGTGTGTGTATACATACATACATACATACATACATACATACATACATACATACATACATACATATATATATATATAATAATTTGAAAACCCACTTAAGTTAAGAAAAATCGGTATAAAATATGATCATTAACAAAGTCGGATAAAAAATAACTTATATAATGAAAAAAGACATTTTTTTTATTTATCTTTAATACATTAACAAATTTTTGGTTCTTTATAAATTTTTTGGCTATATCCGTGCATATAATTATAAATTTAGTTTATTTTTTCTTTTATAAGAATAATTTTTACATAAATTCAAGTTAGACTGCATCAACCTCTTAACCTTTAAGAAAATAACATCTAAACTCCAATAAATTAGCATTTAGACCCAATCTCCATACTATATAAGTAGATTAATAAGTTTAAAAAAATAAGAATATTGGAAAGTATCTTTTGTGGTGATTATTGGGGTTTGGGTAGAAGCATGAGGGTATTTTACTATTTTTATAATGAACCCATGCCTGCTTGCTCTAGGCGTTACCTTATCTGATGAGTGTTTCTTTCTTTTTTTATTCGTTTTCTTTCAAACTCACTTTACGCATTGATTCAATCAAAAGTGTGTGACTAAAGTTATTATTATTGTTTATTTGTTTCTTTAGTCTTCATTTAAAAAAAAATTATATTTGAACTATATATTTTTATTAACTCATTTATTGATCTCCTGATACAATATGATGTCATAACCTCATCATTCGTCTATCCCTTTATAAGTTTATATGTAAAATAGATCAAAAACTAAAATATCATATACTGTGTAAGGAACTTTGTTTCAAATAAAATTTATTATTTACTAAAACTTATTTTTATAAAAGTTATATTTTTTTTCAATATGAACAGGTTAAAAATATTTATTTTTTTTTAAATTTTGATTATTAGAAAAAAAAAAGTCATTTTTTGTAAACTTTTATTAAATTGTGTTTTTTAATAATAATTATTTTGAGTTTATTAAAAACTATTTTTTAATGCAAAAAGGATTAAAGATTAATTATAATTTAATATGAGAGATAAATAATTGAAAATATAAAGAAGCGATATGTATCAATAACAAGGTTGTAGAAGTCGCTAGGCGCTAGTCGGGCGGCGAGGTACCGCCTAGGAATTAATCGGCGCTAGGCGGATTGGAATTTTTATATGTAATTTTACAAATATTTATTATATACACATTAATATCAATAATATAATATAATACTTCAAATATATTAAAAAATAAATTTAAACATAATAAGCCAAGTACTTCAAATTATAAACTTAGACACAAAATTCAGAGTTTATAGATGGATTACAATGTTTAGTGGCAGGGTTCAATGTTTCAGATGTTGGATTTGATGTTTTAGAGACATATTACGTATTTGGGGTTGAGAAATGTCTCGAATAATCATTTATCTGGGTCCTTTTTACTCGAAAAAAGCCAAAAAAACCAAAAAAACCAAAAAAAAAAAATAGGCCGCCTAGGCCGACTAGGCCCCGCCTAGGGCAAAAATTACAAGGAGCTAGGCGCCGCCTAGGCCGATTTTTACAATCTTGATCAATAATGGTATAAGAATTTTACACATAACAATAGAATTCTAATAAATTGACATGTATCATAAATAATGTTTTTTTATTAATATAGAAATATATGATTGATCTATTTATGACATAACGATTAGGTTAATTTAATAAAATAAAATCATGATTTAGGTGATATTCTCTTTTATAAAATGGCAGTTCATAAAATATGAATAATCCAAACTTACCCTTATTATTATTATTATTATTATTATTATTATTATTATTATTATTATTATTATTATTATTATTATTATTATAACAACACATTAGAAAAGAATTAGTTATATATGAATAGTTATATTCTATTTTTTTTATTTTAGCTTTTTAGATAAATTTAAGATTACGTCCTTTACATTTATAGTAAATTAGAGATTCTGTCCTTTTACTTCAACAATTACTGATTTTGTCTTTGAAAATTTTATACGCCTTTATTTTATTTTCATTAACTAATGTTTGCCTTTTTTTAAACAACAAGCATACTCAGTAAAAATTTCATTTAAAATATGATCTGCGGGGAAGGATAGAGACAAACCTTACCTCTATCACAGTGGGATAGAGCGGCTGCTTCGAAGGAGTCCTGGGCTCAAAGTTATCGTTTGAGGTTAATCACCTCAACGCTTTTCTTTTAACTTAATTGTAAAATTACTATATTACTTAAAGTACAATATTTGTAATATATATATACATTAAATAACATACTATGTCAATGTGCGACTATCGCACTTAATTGAGGTTTTGTTTCTTAGATGAGAATGTCATGAATTCCTATTCGAGCAAATGTGTAATTAGCATTTTATTATTTTATTTATTTTATTTTTCTTAGTTTTATTGTATTTCTTTTTCACATTTATTTTTATAGATTTCATGCATTTTTAGTTAATTTATTTATCAACTTATTTTGTTATAAACATATAATCTATTAGATTAAATTTATTACTTTTCTTATTTATAAATATTATGTACTTTTTTATAATCATTTTTAATATAAGTTCAATGAATTTTATAACCGTTTCAATTTGGGTCACTTGTGTTTTTTGGTTAAATATTTGTAAAAGTCAGTAAACATTTTTTATGGCACTGCTCATAAACCATAAAATAAGTTTGATTAATTACTAAAATTTTGAAATCTATAAAGTGAAAGTGATAAAAAAAGAATAAAAAAAAAGGAAATAACACAAAAAAAAAAATCGATAATAAATTACATATCACGTCCTTTTATAACTATATATTGAGTATTTTATCCTTCGGAAAAAACGGTCACTTTACATTAAATTGACAGAAAATTTAACACTAGTTAGCCGCAGGAACATAAATTGTGCATACTTTTTTTTAAATCAATACTAATAGGACAAAAACAGTAATTTACTTTAAATTTAAAGTATACAGGATATAATTTACTCTTTTTTATTTTCGAATTCTACATAATTTTAGGTATATCTGTTGTTAATTCTGCATTTTTTATAGTTTTTACATTTTTTTATTAAGGTTATGTTAATTATTAGTTTTTTTTTTGTTGTTTTTTAATGGTTTGTAATGCTTAACATTTCGGATTTTCATTTATTTATGTTATAATTATCGTTACATTTCCGAATACATCCAAACCTCTAATATGTTTTTGTGGTTTCCTTTTAGTTCTTTTGGTGATCCGTCTCCCATTGTCGATTTGATCATATTAGGTGGGCTTTAGAGTTTTTTAAGTTTTTATTTTTATAAACGTTTTTTTTATTAGTGTGTATATGGCTTCACAGTTCATGCCTCCATCCAATTTTACACTAGGGAGTACAAAAAAAATCTGAACCCGAAATATCCGAATCCGAAACATCCGGAAGTTCGGATATCCGGAATTTCGAGTTTATATACCTATTTTGAAAATTTTCAGATAGTCTGGATATCCAATATAACGAAATAGCTTGTTATTTGTTTTCTAGGATATTTCGGATAATTTTTCAGATATTCAAATAATTTTTCAGATATTTTGAATAGTTTTCGAATATTCAGATAATTTGCGGATATTCAAATATCCGAAATATATATATATTTTTAAATCCTTAGCTTTTTTAAGTTCGGATATCCGGTTCCGAATCTATATCTAAAATTTCGCATATTCTGAAACACTCATTCTCGTCTAAACCCAAAGTGTCACCACCCCAAACTCCATATTCTTCATTGGGTTTGGGAAACTTTAAAAAATGTTTGGGTTTAAATACTTACTTTATAATTGATTTGTGACAGAATTGAGCGTAGAGTGGTGAATAAATTGATAATGATAGTTTGAACATTTTTTTCCCTTCCGAAATACCCAAAATATTATTTTCGTTGGAAATGTGAATTTGGGTTTCGTGTTGCTTGATATGTATTAACCGCATGTTGGTCATTTGATAATAAAGGTCAGCAAAACACAAATAATGTTAGTTTAACTAAAATGACAAAAATAAACTTACAGCCTTTATTTCAAAATTACATCCTCTGTACGGGTCGAACATGTCAGTACGATCCGTCTCATTACTCGGACAGACATTCGTCTGACATTATGTGACAATGATTGGGTGCAAGGCGGCCTGTACAGAACTGTACTGCCCGTCTTGCTTTTTCTCCCTGACAATGTTGACATTTTAGGACAATGATGGGGAACAAGACGGCCGTACTGACATGTACGGGCCGTATTGAGAATTTGAAATCTCTATATAATATTCAATGGATTCGAACGAATTGTCTTTCAAACACTTCTGATATTAAATTCAAATTTCTAACGATGTTGTTTTGGGATGCGCCTTGCCGCGGACTTTCCTGGTGTTGGCTTGCGGTTCATTACATGAAATGGTCGTTTACTGGACCTCCTGAAAGATTATAGTTTAGTTTGTCTTGTTTGTATTTTGCTTTATGTTATATGTAAAAACTCATGTTATGTATATATATAGGAGAGGTTTCTAAGAAAATCATCATTTTAGAGAAAACTAATCACAATGATCACCAATTAATTTTTTTTTTCATTTTTTCTTTTTTATTTCCTTTTACATAAGAAGTGTAAAAAAGAAAAAAAATTAAAAAAAATATATTTGTATTTTAGGTTATTACATATGTGTAACTTTTATGTTGTACGTAAAACTTTTCGAGTTCCATATACGTAACTTCGAGATATACATATTTTTTTTCCAAAAATTTCTTTTTTATTATAACATTTCTAACCTTATAATAAAAAATTATGAAATTTTTTTTAAATAATTTATTGATTAGTATGAGTTTTCTTAGTTTTCTCATGAACCTTCTTATATATATATATATATATATAGGGAATAGATAATTTGAAAACCACTTCTTAGTGCGAAAACCGTGAAAACCATGTAAATATCATGTAAAAAAACGTTTTTTTTTTTGAAATTTTTTTTACAGGTTTATAACACTATTGGGTACATTTTTATAAAAAAAAAATCAAAAAAGCGGCGACCAAATATTTTTAAAAAAAATATTTTATAAAACCATGTAAAACATACGTAACTCTTCATCAGATCTGACGAAATTTTTTTACGTTTTGTTACGTATGTTTTACATGGTTTTATAAAATATTTTTTTAAAAAATATTTGATCGGCGCTTTTTTGATTTTTTTTATAAAAATGTGCCCAATAGTGTTACAAACCTGTAAAAAAAATTTCAAAAAAAAATACGTTTTTTTACATGATTTTTACATGGTTTTCACGGTTTTCGCACTAAGAAGTGGTTTTCAAATTATGGATTCCCTATATATATATATAGGGGATGGTTACATAGAAAAACCTCTAATTTAAGAAAACTAAGAAAACCACTTATCCACCGTTCATTAATGTAATCAACAGTTGAGATCAGTTAGGCAAGATTGTAAATAAATGTTAATTAAATGATTTAATTATAGTAGTATAAGGGTATGATAGTCAAAACCATTTTCACTCTTTCTGTGACACCCCGTAATTTCCAGGTCAGCTTGTTATTTAATTAAATGTTTATTATAATGCTTATTGTACACGTGGCACGACAGTACGAACACTGGCATATGACTAGATAATTCGTGGAATTATCGACAAACAGCACACACGTGTCAAGGCACACGAACGTTGGTGAACGTCTAACACATTGTGTAGCACAACACTCGAAACTTCACGAAACACTTCACGACTCAATTATGGCTAATAATTGACCAATAGAGCTCAAACGACGCTCGAACGATGTCCTACGGTCGAGGAACGGGCAAGGATGGGCCCAGAACAACAAAACAAGCTTATTGGGCTTGACATTTAGGCCAGGCGGTACGCCAGACCCGAGACACCCACGACAGGCGATGCGCGCGGATGGGAAATTGAGCGCCACCTCCAGTGCACCCGCGCGTAACGACAGGTCATACTCATCCCACGCCAGGCGATTCGCCTGACCCCTCTGACAGCTTAAAATCCTCTTGAGCAACACAAAATCCATCATTATCTCTACACCATCATTTCTTTCGGTTTCAGACGCCATCCACTCGAGATTATCTTCCCAAAACCTCTGGTATTCATCTCCTACCTTCTCTAAACACCATTGAAGCCATAGTTGTGATCCTTGGAGCTTTGGAAGCTTGAGAAGGAAGTTGGAGCTCGCACCACCACCATCATCTTCGTTTCTCTGCGCAAGCCTACTGTCCAGAAGCTCTAGGAGCTGTTGGGTGCATCATCTCAGGACCTTTGAAGCTATAGAAGGTAGCCATACACTCCTTGTAGCTTTTTATCACCAATACACACACATGCAAGTGTTAAATCACACATGCAAGCACTACACCATCACATGCACGAGTTTCTTGTGATTTTAATCTGGGTTTGTTGATACATCAGTGTTTTATGATGATCTAAAGTGTTTAGAAGATGATCTATGATGATCTAAGATGATGGGTATGAACCTTGATGCTTAAAATGATGTTTTGTGATAATATATTGCCATGCATGTATGATCCATAGCATGTGGAATGATTTTCAGTAAGTAAATATGCTTCTTGATGATATCGAGGGATAATTTCATGTTTAGATGATATTAAAATAGCTAAAACTATGATTTTTATGAATCTTTCTATTAATAGCAACTTTATTGTTACAAGTGAATGATTTGATGGAAATAGTGGACATGCATGTATATAGAATTGTTGTTAGGATGGTAATATGATGATTCGATTAGTTAGAAAGTGGTTTTGATGATGTTTGAAGTCATACTTGTCATTGTTACTATTTTTAGTAACGTTTCTAGTTAAAATGTTGAAGGATGATGAAATCGGTTATGTTGACATGATTAAATGTTGTTAGATGACATATTATGATGATAGGTGATATGAAGATTTGTTTAGAAATGTTTAAATGGTTATTTCTATGCAAAACTACAAAGTTACTATATTTAGTAACTTTATTTTTACAAAAACCGGTTCGTAAGCGTCCTATATGATTCGAACATGCTAAGTGACTTGTTATGACATAATATGTTGATTGATGCTAAGTTAGATGGTTTCCGATATCACGTATGCTATAAATGGAAACTTTCCATTTTAGGAAACTTTTGTGCACTAGCATGTTATAAACGACTTATGTGAACCCGTATGATGATGTGCTATGTGTTAACATGATCACATAGGACAAATGAGCATGCTAGAACTTTAAAACCGATATGCTTTGTGAGCTTTCCAAAAATGGAAACTTACTATAAATAGTAAGTTGTCCATAGACGCGACCTACGCGTTTTGCACACGACAGACACTTACACGATTGCTACACGATTCACAACCGTCACACGGTTCACCAACGGGTCGTTGACTTGACACGGTCAACTTTGGTCAACTCTAGTCAAACACGGTCAATGTGGACCAACACAGTCAAACACGGTCAATGTGGACCAACACAGTCAAACACGGTCAATGTGGACCAACACAGTCAAACACGGTCAATGTGGACCAACACAGTCAAACACGGTCAATGTGGACCAACACAGTCAAACACGGTCAATGTGGACCGACACGGACAAACATGAACAACCAAGGGTTGTCGGACACAAACACGAGCACTAACACAAACACTAGCACTGTCACTTACACCAACTCACGTACGGTATACGATATAGGTTGCCGGTGACCGACACGCATTTCGACGCAGGAGCTTACGCTTACTTATCGCTTTATTCCCTAAGGTGAGTTTACGGCCCCTCTTTACTCTTTTTCAAACGCTTTCAAATAGGGGGAGAATACTAGTTGCATCGAGTCAAACATTATTGCTATTACAAACATTTTTGTGTATGCTGGTTTATTGGACAAACATTAAGTGTTGAACTCGTATTAAGCCCTCACAAAGTCTTACCGTTAATGTACGAACAACGTGGTAGATTTGGATGGATCCATTAGGGAATGACTAACCCCACGGGGCACTATGTTGACTGGATGTCATAACCCGTGCAAATTCTGACCTAACTTGCTATGCATACGAGGCATAGCGGAGGCAAGGACAAACAGTCTAGTTCGGTAGTGACGCACTGACACTTTGGGCCTAGGGCTCGGTACTAACATTTGATAAACAGCATGACACACTTTCTTACTATATGTATATCAAAAACCTGTGAACTCACCAACCTTTGTGTTGACACTTTTCTAACTTGTATTCTCAGGTAATTAGCTGCGAATGGAACAGGACGCACATCTAAGGGATGAGCTTTAGGAACCGCATGCATTCTGTTGTGTCTTTTGAAAACAATATTTAATCGTTATGTACTTTCTGAAAAATGTGATGTCTAACGTTTTCAACTTTCCGCTGCATGTTATGACTTATTTATTCTGCTGTACTACTATTTGATTTTTTTTGCTACAATATGATTTGATAACTTTTATTCTGCTGCAACCATTTTATGAGTGTATGTGTCAAATTTTGGATTTGTAAACGCATATAGAAGTGTTCTATATGACCTTGAGCTGTGATTCTGGACACGTCACATCCACGTGGACTGACACCACGAGTGGGAAATTGGGGGTGTGACAGACTGGTATCAGAGCCTTGGTTAAAGAGAACTAGGTTTGCATGTAGTAAACTTAGACTATAGCCATTGCTCAACTATAGACACTACACGTAGAACTTGCACATTGATGATGTTATTACTTATGTTAAACTGTTACTTACTAACTTGAGAGTTACAGGATGGCCAACAACGAAGACACTAGCAGGAACACGGACAGGCGTCCGGCGACAGACGACCTGACGACAGAGAGTCGCCGACGCGTTCACGACATTGTGGCGCAGGTAGACGCCGAGATGGACAGGCGAGCTAGGGACGCAGCACGAGCCCGACACTGGGATGGCTACCCACGATGATACAGGAGTGGATTACCGGGGAGAGGGTACCTCCATACCGCTTCCCTGGCGATACCACTCCAGGCCGTCGCTTACCACCACTCGGGGTACCACTAGAGCAGGCCTTCGCGACCCACGTTGCTTGCACTCGACGTGAGATTTGGAGGAGTGGCGTGCTGTCTGACGAGGTTCGAGTTCTTCGCGAGAAGAACGATCGCCTGGAAAGGCGAAACGACCGACTGGAGGAGCAAAACAGTCGACTGGAGGAGCAGGTGGAGACCCTTCGTCTCCAGGTATCCCAGCTGATGAGTCAGCATGGGCAGATGGTCGACATCATGCAGGAGCATGATGGACGTATCATTGAGAACCGGGTCGCCAATGAGGAAACTCAGGTGATGGTTCAAGCTAGCGACGCCATGCTCAATGCATGGGCGGCGCAATTCATTGAGGAGCCGCCAGCCGATGACGGCGAACCACAGTTCGAGGCCGAGGACCTCGAAGAGGAGGATTTTGATGAGGATCCTAACGAGGATCCTGAGGAGGACGATGATGACGAAGACACTGCTAGTGACATTTCACATGTCTCCATGGACTCGGATTAGTGGATTACTTTATCTTGTATTTTTATTATTTTGGCCTAGACGAGCGGGATGTGCTCGAAGAACTTGTATTGTATTTCCTTTTGAAATTATTGTACCTCAAAATCTGGTATTAATGAGAATAATGCTTTATTATTATTTATTGTATCATTATAACTGTTGCTAACACAACCTCTGACATGACATCTGACTTGACTTCTAACATGACATTTGCTAACACTCTAACTCGTGCTAACTAACATTCTAACCTTTCCATATAGCAACATGTCTGGAAGAGGATCCAACGCTCTCAAACTCAAACGCAAGGCCGAAAAGGCAAGGATCGACATGATGGTCGGACGTAAGTTCAACAAGGTACTCGCGGAGTACGAGGCGAACCGACATGCTAGTGAGACTAGTGGCACTAACAATGGTATTAGCTTCTGCCTATGTGACTAACATAGTATAGGCAACATAGACACTAACACGTTACATTAAACTCCGATGCACAGGATCTCATGGGGGCGTAGCAAAAGGATGCTCATTCAAAGCTTTCCTGAGCTGCCACCCACACAAGTTCCAAGGAACTGAGGGAGCAGTGGGACTGCTTCGCTGGATCGAGAAGCTGGAGTCAGTCTTCTCTATGTCTGAGTGCTCGGAGGAAAACCGGGTGAAATATGCTACGGGAACTCTGGAGGGACCGGCCCTCACATGGTGGAACACCCATGTCCAGACTCTAGGACTGGAAACTGCCAACTCTATTCCTTGGGAGAATTTCACAAGGATGCTTCATGAGGAGTACTGCCCTCGTGACGAAATCCGAAAACTTGAATAGGAATTCTGGGTGCACAAAATGGTGGGATCGGAAATCGAAAAGTACTGTACTCGGTTTCACGAACTGTGCAAGTTGTGCCCGGCGATGGTGACACCGGAGTATAAGAAGATCGAGCAGTTTATAAGTGGACTGCCGGAACAGATTCAGAGCACGGTAACCGCTTCTGACCACACCACCATCCAACCACTGATTCGCTTGGCTCACAAACTGACTGACCAAGCGGTAGCACAAGGCAAGCTACCCAAACGAGGCGAACACGTGAAGCCTCAAGAAAGTCAGAAAAGGAAGTGGGAGCCCAGCCATCACCAATCTCAGCAACAACAAAGATCTGCACCAGCCAGAGCTTTCACCGTCACCCAACCCGATGACAAGGGAAAGGGTGTGTATCAAGGGAAATACCCACTATGCAACCGATGCTCATATCATCATTTTGGGCAATGTGAGCGATACCGTTGCCTGAAGTGCGGAAGACATGGCCACATGGCCAAAGATTGCAGATCAAGGTTTCCTGTCAACAACAACAATTCCAACCACAACCAGAACAACAACAACAACAACAATCAGAACACCCTCAGAGGGTGTTATGAATGCGGAAAACCGGGGCACATGAGGAGGGATTGCCCTCAGCTAAAGAAGGCCGGAGGAGGAGTGGCCAAGGGTCGAGCTTTTGTGATTGGCTCGGGGGAAGCCAAGGATGACCCGAACATCGTGACCGGTACGTTCCTTTTAAATAATGTCTATGCTAGTGTATTATTTGATACCGGTGCTGATAGGAGCTTTATATCTAGTGAGTTTAGTAAATTGCTAGACATTACCCCGACACCACTAGACTATAAATATACTGTAGAGTTAGCCGACAACAAACTAATTGAAACACAACACGTCTTTCGAGGATGCGTCATGGTGTTGGCGGATCACGAACTCGAAATTGACTTGATGCCGGTAACTCTCGGAAGCTTTGATGTAGTCGTTGGAATGGATTGGTTATCCGCTAACCAAGCCGAGATTGTATGCAACGAGAAGATCGTACGAGTGACGTTGCAGAACGGTGAACAGATCTCGATTCAGGGAGAAAGACGGGGAGTACCTCTGAACATCATGTCATGCATGAAGGCGAACAAGTATCTCCAAAAGGGATACACTGCCATATTAGCCCTCATCGTAGAGCAACCGAAGAAGGAAAGGAAGATTGAGGACATCGCTGTAGTCCGCGATTTTCCCGAAGTGTTTCCCGAGGATCTACCTGGACTGCCTCCGAAACGACAAGTCGAGTTTCAGATAGACCTCACACCAGGAGCAGCACCGATTGCTAAAGCTCCCTACCGACTCGCACCTACCGAGATGCAGGAACTGTCTAATTAGTTGCAGGAACTGTTAGACAAGGGATTTATCAGGCCGAGCTTCTCACCTTGGGGAGCACCGGTCTTGTTTGTGAAGAAGAAAGACGGATCATTCCGTATGTATATCGACTACAGAGAGCTGAACAAGGTGACGATCAAGAATCGATATCCATTACCGCGAATAGATGATCTGTTTGACCAGTTGCAAGGGTCAAGCTACTATTCGAAGATCGATTTAAGATCGGGTTACCATCAACTAAGGATACAGGAAAATGATATTCCTAAGACAGCCTTCAGAACCCGATATGGACACTATGAATTCTTGGTTATACCCTTCGGACTAACCAACGTACCCGCAGTATTCATGGACCTCATGAATAGAGTGTGCAAACCCTACCTCGATAAATTCGTAATAGTGTTCATTGACGACATCCTGATTTATTCAAAGAATCAGGAAGAACATGCTGAACATCTAAGGCTAGTCCTGGAATTATTAAGGAAAGAACAACTGTACGCAAAGTTTTCAAAGTGCGACTTCTAGATTCGCGAAGTCCAATTTCTTGGACACGTGGTCAATGAGCAAGGGATACATGTAGACCCAGCCAAAATCGAAGCGATCAAGAACTGGGAAGCACCCAAGACTCCGACTGAGGTGCGACAATTCCTAGGTCTGGCCGGGTACTACCGGAGATTTATTGAAGGATTCTCAAAGATTGCTCAATCACTGGCATCCCTAACCCATAAAGACAAGAAGTTTGACTGGGGAGACAAACAGGAAACTGCTTTCAATTTGTTGAAGCAGAAACTATGTACTGCACCTATCCTATCCTTACCGGAAGGATGCGATGATTTCGTGGTGTACCGTGACGCCTCGAAACAAGGACTTGGTTGCTTATTGATGCAACGCGAGAAGGTGATAGCATATGCTTCACGACAACTGAAGGTACATGAGAAGAACTACACGACTCATGACCTTGAGTTGGGAGCGGTGGTGTTCGCTTTGAAGATCTGGCGACACTACTTGTATGGCACAAAATGCACTATCTTTACCGATCATAAGAGCCTACAACACATCTTCGATCAGAAAGAGTTGATCATGAGGCAACGAAGATGGGTTGAACTCATAGGTGATTATGATTGCGCCATCAAGTATCATCCAGGCAAAGCCAATGTAGTGGCCGACGCGTTGAGCCGGAAGGAAACGACAAAACGCGTGCGTGCTCTACAACTCACGATTCATTCTGAATTACCAAATCAGATACGAATCGCACAACAAGAAGCCCTAGGAGCTGAAAATCTCACTCTCGAAGCCATGCGTGGTATGGATAAACAATTGAAGGTAAAGGATGACGGAGCTTACTATCTGATGGATCGAATTTGGATTCCACGCTACGGAGGATTAAGAGAAGTAGTGATGGACGAAGCTCACAAGAGCCGGTATTCCATACATCCGGGCTCTGACAAAATGTGTCATGATCTCAAGACAACTTACTGGTGGCCGAACATGAAAGCCGAAATAGCAACTTACGTGAGTAAGTGTCTAACGTGCTCAAGGTTAAAGTGGAGTACCAAAAGCCATCAGGGTTACTTCAGCAACCGGAACTACCAATGTGGAAATGGGAGCAAATTTCCATGGACTTCATAACTAAACTACGTAAGACAGCAAGCGGATGCGATACCATCTGGGTTATCGTAGACCGACTGACGAAGTCTGCCCATTTTCTACCCATCAAGGAGATTGACAAGCTAGACAAACTCACTCGGGTTTATTTGAAGGAAGTGGTCACTCGACATGGAGTGCCAATCTCGATAATCTCTGATCGCGACAGTCGCTTTACGTCGCATTTCTGGAAATCCTTACATAAGGCTTTGGGTACGAGATTGGACATGAGTACCGCTTACCACCCGCAGACGGACGGACAGAGTGAGCGAACCATACAAACGCTGGAGGACATGCTCCGGGCATGTGTTATTGAGTTTGGGAATAGCTGGGAAACCCATCTACCATTAGTTGAGTTTTCATACAATAACAGCTACCACACTAGCATCCAAGCTGCACCATTCGAGGCACTTTACGGACGAAAGTGTCGATCACCCATCTGCTGGGCGGAAGTTGGAGACAGCCAACTGACCGGTCCAGAACTTGTGCACGAAACGACTGAAAAGATCGTGCAAATACGCAAGCGAATGGCAGCAGCTCGTGACAGACTGAAAAGCTATGCCGACAAACGACGCAAACCGTTAGAATTTCAGGTGGGAGACAGAGTGCTACTCAAGGTCTCACCCTGGAAGGGAGTCATTCGGTTTGGCAAACGGGGCAAATTGAACCCTCGCTACATTGGACCTTTCGAGATTACCAAACGAATAGGCCCTGTGGCCTACGAGCTAAACCTGCCAGACGAGCTGAGCAGCGTTCACAACGTGTTTCACATCTCGAATCTCAAAAAGTGTCTGTCTGATGAGACACTTGTTATTCCCTCGAGGAAATTCAGATCGACGAACAATTGAACTTCGTGGAAGAACCGGTGGAAATTATGGACCGGGAAACCAAGAAGCTCAAGCTTAGTAAAATACCGATTGTAAAGGTGCGGTGGAATTCGCGACGAGGACCGGAATTCACGTGGGAACTTGAAGACCAGATGAAACAAAAGTACCCACACCTGTTCGCGGAACAGACAAGCACAGGCAATGCAAGTTGAATTTCGGGACGAAATTCTTTCTAACAAGGGGAGGGTGTGACACCCCGTAATTTCCAGGTCAGCTTGTTATTTAATTAAATGTTTATTTAAATGCTTATTGTACACGTGGCACTAGAAATGGTTTAGTTTAGTATGACACGTGGCACGACAGTACGAACACTGGCATATGACTAGATAATTCGTGGAATTATCGACAAACAGCACACACGTGTCAAGGCACACGAACGTTGGTGAACGTCTAACACATTGTGTAGCACAACACTCGAAACTTCACGAAACACTTCACGACTCAATTATGGCTAATAATTGACCAATAGAGCTCAAACGATGCTCGAACGATGTCCTACGGTCGAGGAACGGGCAAGGATGGGCCCAGAACAACAAAACAAGCTTATTGAGCTTGACATTTAGGCCAGGCGGTACGCCAGACCCGAGACACCCACGACAGGCGATGCGCGCGGATGGGAAATTGAGCGCCACCTCCAGTGCACCCGCGCGTAACGACAGGTCATACTCATCCCACGCCAGGCGATGCGCCTGACCCCTCTGACAGCTTAAAATCCTCTTGAGCAACACAAAATCCATCATTATCTCTACACCATCATTTCTTTCGGTTTCAGACGCCATCCACTCGAGATTATCTTCCCAAAACCTCTGGTATTCATCTCCTACCTTCTCTAAACACCATTGAAGCCATAGTTGTGATCCTTGGAGCTTTGGAAGCTTGAGAAGGAAGTTGGAGCTCGCACCACCACCATCATCTTCGTTTCTCTGCGCAAGCCTACTGTCCAGAAGCTCTAGGAGCTGTTGGGTGCATCATCTCAGGACCTTTGAAGCTATAGAAGGTAGCCATACACTCCTTGTAGCTTTTTATCACCAATACACACACATGCAAGTGTTAAATCACACATGCAAGCACTACACCATCACATGCACGAGTTTCTTGTGATTTTAATCTGGGTTTGTTGATACATCAGTGTTTTATGATGATCTAAAGTGTTTAGAAGATGATCTATGATGATCTAAGATGATGGGTATGAACCTTGATACTTAAAATGATGTTTTGTGATAATATATTGCCATGCATGTATGATCCATAGCATGTGGAATGATTTTCAGTAAGTAAATATGCTTCTTGATGATATCGAGGGATAATTTCATGTTTAGATGATATTAAAATAGCTAAAACTATGATTTTTATGAATCTTTCTATTAATAGCAACTTTATTGTTACAAGTGAATGATTTGATGGAAATAGTGGACATGCATGTATATAGAATTGTTGTTAGGATGGTAATATGATGATTCGATTAGTTAGAAAGTGGTTTTGATGATGTTTGAAGTCATACTTGTCATTGTTACTATTTTTAGTAACGTTTCTAGTTAAAATGTTGAAGGATGATGAAATCGGTTATGTTGACATGATTAAATGTTGTTAGATGACATATTATGATGATAGGTGATATGAAGATTTGTTTAGAAATGTTTAAATGGTTATTTCTATGCAAAACTACAAAGTTACTATATTTAGTAACTTTATTTTTACAAAAACCGGTTCGTAAGCGTCCTATATGATTCGAACATGCTAAGTGACTTGTTATGACATAATATGTTGATTGATGCTAAGTTAGATGGTTTCCGATATCACGTATGCTATAAATGGAAACTTTCCATTTTAGGAAACTTTTGTGCACTAGCATGTTATAAACGACTTATGTGAACCCGTATGATGATGTGCTATGTGTTAACATGATCACATAGGACAAATGAGCATGCTAGAACTTTAAAACCGATATGCTTTGTGAGCTTTCCAAAAATGGAAACTTACTATAAATAGTAAGTTGTCCATAGACGCGACCTACGCGTTTTGCACACGACAGACACTTACACGATTGCTACACGATTCACAACCGTCACACGGTTCACCAACGGGTCGTTGACTTGACACGGTCAACTTTGGTCAACTCTAGTCAAACACGGTCAATGTGGACCAACACAGTCAAACACGGTCAATGTGGACCAACACAGTCAAACACGGTCAATGTGGACCAACACAGTCAAACACGGTCAATGTGGACCAACACAGTCAAACACGGTCAATGTGGACCGACACGGACAAACATGAACAACCAAGGGTTGTCGGACACAAACACGAGCACTAACACAAACACTAGCACTGTCACTTACACCAACTCACGTACGGTATACGATATAGGTTGCCGGTGACCGACACGCATTTCGACGCAGGAGCTTACGCTTACTTATCGCTTTATTCCCTAAGGTGAGTTTACGGCCCCTCTTTACTCTTTTTCAAACGCTTTCAAATAGGGGGAGAATACTAGTTGCATCGAGTCAAACATTATTGCTATTACAAACATTTTTGTGTATGCTGGTTTATTGGACAAACATTAAGTGTTGAACTCGTATTAAGCCCTCACAAAGTCTTACCGTTAATGTACGAACAACGTGGTAGATTTGGATGGATCCATTAGGGAATGACTAACCCCACGGGGCACTATGTTGACTGGATGTCATAACCCGTGCAAATTCTGACCTAACTTGCTATGCATACGAGGCATAGCGGAGGCAAGGACAAACAGTCTAGTTCGGTAGTGACGCACTGACACTTTGGGCCTAGGGCTCGGTACTAACATTTGATAAACAGCATGACACACTTTCTTACTATATGTATATCAAAAACCTGTGAACTCACCAACCTTTGTGTTGACACTTTTCTAACTTGTATTCTCAGGTAATTAGCTGCGAATGGAACAGGACGCACATCTAAGGGATGAGCTTTAGGAACCGCATGCATTCTGTTGTGTCTTTTGAAAACAATATTTAATCGTTATGTAATTTCTGAAAAATTTGATGTCTAACGTTTTCAACTTTCCGCTGCATGTTATGACTTATTTATTCCGCTGTACTACTATTTGATTTTTTTTGCTACAATATGATTTGATAACTTTTATTCTGCTGCAACCATTTTATGAGTGTATGTGTCAAATTTTGGATTTGTAAACGCATATAGAAGTGTTCTATATGACCTTGAGCTGTGATTCTGGACACGTCACATCCACGTGGACTGACACCACGAGTGGGAAATTGGGGGTGTGACACTTTCTCTCCTATATTTAATAAATTCCTAAAATCACTATTTTATCTCCTCTCTCTTATTTTATGCATGGTTGTAAAAATCGGACTAGGCAGCCGCCTAGGCTGCGCCTAATTCCTTCTCGATTTTGCCCTAGGTGGGGCCTACTGGGCCTAGGCGGCCTTTTTTTTTTGTTTTTTTGGCTTTTTTCGAGTAAAAATGACCCAGATAAGTGATTATTCGTGACATTTCTCCACCTTAAATACGTAATATGTCTCTAAAACATCAAATCCAACATCTGAAACATTGAACCCTGCCACTAAATATCGAAATCCATCTATAAACTCAGAATTTTGTGTTTAAGTTTGTAATTTGAAGTACTTGACTTAGTATGTTTAAGTTTATTTTTTAATATATTTGAAGTATTATATTAAATTATTGATATTAATGTGTGTATATAATAAATATTTGTAAAATTACATATAAAAATTCCAATCCGTCTAGCGTTGATTAATCCCTAGGCGGTGCCTCACCGCCCGACTAGCGCCTAGCGACTTATACAACCATGATTTTATGTAAATAAAATTACTTCAAAAAATTTGGATTTTTTAATCAAAAAATCTATATTTTTCTATTCAAAGAATATGGTTATACCTGATATAATGATTACATATGTGTAATCACATAATGGTTTCATATACTAGGGGTGTGCATAAAACCAAAAAAACGGTCCCAAAACCCAAAAACCGAAAAATCCAAACAAAAAAAACCGAACCCAAATAGAAACCGACGGGTTTGGTGTTAGTTTTCTAAAAACCGAAAGTTTGGGTTTGGTTTTACCTTAAAGAAAAACCGGAAAAACCGAATACATGCATATATGCATATATATATATATATATTACCTTTGAAAAATTTCAACAACTTATAAACCGTCTATTTTTATTTTTTTAGTTCTTGATATCAAAAGTTAAATAAAAATCATATATTTTATTATTATTATTGACTTAGGATACCAAAAACACGTATGATTTTTACTAAATTTAAATATTTTTGTATATATTTTTTAAATATTAAGTAGTGTTGTACTTAAAATATTTTTAATACAAAGCTAAAAACCGACCCATGCACACCCCTACATATACACATTATTACATATATGTAATCATAAATCTTGTTTCATATATACCTGATTACATATATATAATCATAAATCTGGTTTCGTACATACCTAATTACATATTTGTAATCATATGTCTAGTTACATTTTTATATATGATTACGTATATGTAATCAATCATGAAAAAAGTGCATTTCATATACAGATGATTTGTCCACATAGATACAAATCAAGCTGCAGAGCTATATGTGCCATATTTACAAATCTCTAAATTCAAACTCTAAGACAAACTCAAGAGCTGATGATATAAATACTTTTGATGGACAAAATGAGAAAAATTAATAACAGATGATCACCTTCCAATAATCTTTCGTACCAAACGTCCAATACCTTTGCTGGTAAGTGTAAAAACATAACACCAATCAAAATCTCCATAATCTGCATTGCATCCGTTCAAAGAAATTCAAACAATAGCAGGAAATCACCTAAATCAAACAATATATGGAAAATCACCAAAACCAAACCCTAGAAATGCATAAATAGATATAAAACAAATTACACCAATCAAAAACAGGAAAAAGGTATTGCAGAGTAAATCGCTGTGAGAAAGAACATATTTCATGAGCTGATAATGGTCTGCATCGTTTCCCTCTGACAGAGACGCGAAGGATGAGAGAGAGATTTATGATACGATGAAAATAGGTTGAGAAAATCATGAGATTCACATTTAAAAGAAAATATATTTTAGAAATAAATGATGTTAAATGGACCAAAATAGCCTTTTGATAAAAAAAATGCAATATTTAAGTAAATTTTTTGATTGGAAGATGAGAGTTTTCTAAGTTTTCTAAAAAATAATGGGTTTCTAATTGAACCCTCCCATATATATATATATATATATATATATATACATACATATATATACATATATATATATATATATGTGTGTGTGTGTGTGTGTGTTTTGTTCTTTATTTGTATTTTTTATGATTGTGTTTTGTTTTTTTTAATATTTACGCTACAAACTTATATCGTTTAAATTAACACAAACAACCAAACTTTTAATTATAAAATAAAATATAAAATAAAAAATTTATATCTAACACGTAAAAAAGTAATATCGTTTAGAATTATAACGTAACAAATTTATAAAATTCAAAATTTACCTAACAAACATATCTCGTTAAAAATTAACACAATACATATATTAAATTTAAATAAAATAAATAATTTTTGTACAGCCTATACTGACCTGTATAGATATATCAATACTTAACATCGGATGCTCTAAAAAATGTCTTGAAAATTAACTCAAGAGCTGTGCAGCCTGTACGGACCCGTACAAAGTATCAACATTGAAATCTATAAGATAGACATAATGTTTGTCTGTGATCTGTACAGGCCGTACAAGTAAGTACGGGTCTGTATACGTCACAAGGGTGTTAAAATAAAAAAAACGAGGTGTCTAAATAACCTCACCCAATTGGAAACCATAATGTCTGAGAAGGAATTTTTTTTCTTTGAAAATATTAAGTACTCAAAGGGTATGAAAGGTTAATAGGTATATTAAATTATAAAAAATTAGGTTAAAATATTAAAATAAGTTATAATTTGTTTTATTGAAAATATTAAATACGAAGCTAAACTAATAAATAAGTAAATTAAAATGTTATATATTGATTTAATCAACCAAATACAAATAAAAATAATCTAACTTGAAATATCTAACTATTTAATAAATCGATATTTGTAAGGACACTTGATATGTTTATAAGAATCTTAACTTTGATTTCTCGTTTCCCTTTTCTATTAATACATCTCATATTAAATAATATTATTAAATATTAAATATATTTTAATGTATTTTAAAAATTAAACAACTTTTTTAATTGATTTAAAATATATTAATAATATTCACATACTTATTTCCTAAAAAATAAATTATTATAATATATAAAATTTAAAAAACGGTTTTTTTGAAACGAAATGTTTAGAGAGACAAACTTTAAAAAAAATTAGTGTATAAAGATATAATAATACTATTTTATTACTAAAATTAGTAAGTTATACTAATTTTTAATCATATTTTACATTAGAAAATCTTCTTATATTATCTAAACTAGATTATTACCCTGTGTATTACACGAATTGAATATAAAATATTAAATAATTAGTAATAAAAATTTAAAAATTATACAATATTTTGTTATAAATTAATTAAATTGCATATTAATGAGTAGTTTAACTAATAAAATAATAATTAAGATTTTCAATAAGTAAATAAATAATATGTTACCTACTTGTTTTGTAAGAATAAATATTCTTAAATAATTGATGCTAAAAGTTCATTTACTTTTCTCTCAAAAACTTATTGTTACAAATCAAGGAGATAATTTATAATTTATATAATTATTAAAGTTAGATGACTTAATTTGAAAAATATCATTAAACATAAATAACTAAAGTTTAATTTTTCCTAACATCTTTGTAACTTTTTGGTTTAAAATAATTATTTTTTAAGCATTTCGTTTTAAGAAACATTATTTGCATATAAATATTCCATTATTTGAAAACTATGATTTATGGTTTATTTTATTTAAAAAAAAATTTTTTATTAAACTTTTTATTTTCTAAAAATACTACCTTAAAATATTTTTATAATTTAAAAAAAATAAAAAATTTCATGTTTTATAAACTTTTTAAGAGTGTTTTTTTAAAAAAAATATTCGATTTTTAGTTTATTAAAAAACTATTTTCTTGCATAAAAAGAAAAATGATATTATTACTCATTAGTATTATAAGTATATAATAGGAGAGAATGTAATTAACTAATAAAATAGAGAATTAAATTAGTTGATAGAAAAATGACAAGTGACAATAAACACATGAGTGTTGTGCCTGTAAAATTTACCTCATAATTAAGAATAATTCAGGATATAGAATATTTCTGGATAATTAGGAATATTTGCGTGTATAAATTTTTATGAACTGATGACTTAACTAATAAATAATGATTTTATATTAATTATTGTTATTTATTAATTTAACATGTGTTAGTAATATTTGAATTGAGTCAACAGGTCAAATAGAACTTATATTCCTATTTTACCGGGTTGAATAGAAAAACGTGGACTAATTATGGAAGTCACGAACGATTATGTGAAGAGAGTTGGCGCATGACCAGGAGTGGAGCGGGAATTGAAAAACCGAACAGACTACCGTTGTATAATTTTTATGATATAAATTGAGGCAATGGTCGATCTAGGAACACACACCATACGCACTTAGTTTACTTCTGCTTATTTCTTATTTACATTCATGATATTCAGAGTCTTGTAACACTTAAAGATCGATCATCTGTGCTCTTATTTTGTAATTTTGTTTTGTTATATTAATAAGAACAAGGCAGAGTGACGTTTGTCACCTCCCGAGGTTTTTATGCCGGCAATCCTAAGGGATTAAGGGCGTTTCCTCGTATAAATCTCGTGTGTCTTGCTATTTTTCTGTTTCATATTCTGCAATATCTCTAGGGATCCTCGGGGATATTCTGATCACAGATTTTATATATTTAACATATTTGATTGTAAAACACAATACCCCACTTTTCTAATTTGGTTTTGCTAAAAATTATACTTGTTAATTTTTACCTGAAACAATTTGGCGCCCACCGTGGGGCAAACTTGTGTTTTTTATTACAAAAACCTTGTTTAAAGGCGTTTTCTGAAGAAAAAATATAGTGAAAAATGGCTTCACAACCGAGATCAACTTATTCATTACCTGTTGTTTCTGCTACTACTACTAATGTGTCCTCGCAGATTCCTGTTTTCTCCAAGAAGCCCGACAATTCAGGGAAAAAGACCATATTTGTAGCCGAAAGTGTTCCATCAACAAGGACAACCACTTCTGCTCCTGTACTTGTTTCTAACAATGATATTTTAAGTATGTTTCAGCAGGTTCAGCAACAGATGTTGGATCAACAAAGAATAAACCAAAGGATTCTTAGGGAAATGGAAACTTTGAAGTCCGAAAAGAATAAGCAAATCGAGACTTATACTATGTTGGCTCCAAGGATCCTAGATTTTGGGACATCAGGGATGTCTGGAAATCATTCTGGAGACTTCATTCCCATGTAGACTAGTCTCGGGGATCCTGGGATCCCAAGGGTTAAGGATATCTCGGGATAATTCCAATATCCCAGGAACTTCTTGTCTAACTCCTATCACTAGTAATACTTTCAACTATTCTCCCATTGATACTACTAACTTTGGTTCTATGCAGGAATCAGGGTTAACTCCCTAAGTGGCTAAGGAGATACATAAACTTAGAGATATGATCTCAAGTGTTCCAGGAGTGGTGAAGCCTATTCCTGAGGTTCCTGTGACAACCCACAGGATCTCTAGATTTGCTCCACCAATATGTGATGCGGATATCTCAAAGAGATTTCAAACTCCAAGCATGAAGTTGTATGATGGAACCATAGACCCTAAAGAACATGTGGCACATTATAGGGAAAGGATGGAGACTAACCCTAAACCCCCACATTTGAAGGAAGCATGCTTATGCAAGGGATTCGGTTCAACATTGGCAAAGGCAACCCTAAAATGGCTGCTTAATGTTCCTCCTTATTCGATTACATCATTTGCTCATTTGATTAATCTATTTAACAACCAGTTTTCTTGTATCAGGACATTTAAGAGGCTGACTAATGATCTTTACAGGATAACCCAGGGATGCTATGAATCCCTCAGGAGCTATGTCAACAAATTTGGCAGAGAATCCCTGGATATCACTACGGCTGTTCAAGCATTTAAGATGGGTTTACAAAGAAACTCACCGTTTTATGATGACTTGATTATGAATCCTTGCAGGAACATGGATGAAGTTCGGAACCGTGCATTCAGGTTCATTAGGTTGGAAGATGATAAAGAAATCCAGAAGAGGATCACTACAACACCTCCTAGTGATCAAGGCAAAAAAAAAAGCTGGATTCACCCACCAGCAAATCATTCAAATCCAAACCTTATTACAAGGTTGACAACCACAAGATCAACTCTGTGGATGAGGATGAGGATGATGAAGAATATCCCAGGATATCTGACTATTGTTTTTCTGTTGATATTCCTGAATTAATGAGTGCTATGCAGGATTTAGGTGAAAAAGCCAGATGGCCACTAAAGGAAAAGAAGTTTGCAACAAGGGACAAATCCAAATGGTGTGCCTTTCACGAAGACTTCAGCCATATAACGGATGACTGCATTGCACTAAGGAAGGAAATAAGCTATCTATTAAGCAAAGGCCATTTCAAGGAACTGCTAGGAAAAAAGAAAGAAAGAAGACATGATCCCAACGGATTCCCAAAAAGAGCTGCATCCCACCAAAGGATGCAAAGGTAATAAATTTTATTTCGGGTGGTTCTGACATATGTGATACCTCTTATTCTGCAGCTAGGAAACATGCTAAAGAAGCCAAGATAGAGAATGGAGAGAGACCCACAAAGACATCAACACTTACCAATGAGACAGTAGTATCCTTTGAAGAACAAGACCGCGAGAATATCCTGGATCCTCACCATGATGGGTTAGTCATCACATTATATGTTGCTAACCACTATGTCCGCAGGATGCTTATAAATGGAGGAAGCTCAGTCAACATCATCCAATTGGAAACACTCAAGAGGATGAATATCACTGAATCAAATATAACTACCAAATCTCTGATCCTTGTTGGATTCAGTGGTGAAGCTAAAGCCACTATAGGAGAGATCAAACTACCAGTATACATCGAGGTGGTAAACTCTATGCAACGTTTTTGTATTATAGATTCCCTATCTTATTATAATATTATACTAGGTAGACCTTGGATACATGATATGAAAGCTGTCCCCTCGACCTATTATCAGTGTGTCAAGCTACCAATACCATGGGGAGTAGTGAAGATCAACAGTGATCAACAAGAAGCCAAGGAGTGATATTCGTCTTTGATGAAGGCAACAACCAGGCCTTCATCAGCATAGCAATCAAAGTGCGACCTCAGGGATACTTAGGAATATAGGGAGAAGGAAGTAAAGGAACTACTCCTAAACCCATTTGACCCTAAGATTAAAGTCCTTATAGGAATAGATATCCATGAGGATATTGAAGGGAAGTTGATTTCTTTTCTGAAATCAAGAGTTTCCACATTCGCATGGAAACATGAGGATATGGCAGGAATATCCTCATATATGATTACACATAAGTTAGGGATAGATAGAAATATAAAGCTTGTCCACCAAAAAAGAAGGAAGTTTGCACCCGAAAGAAATCTAATCATCCAAGAGGAAGTAGAGAAGCTCCTCAAAGAAAAAATGATTAGAGAGGTGAAATTTCCAAGGTGGTCAGCCAATGTAGTCGTGGTTCAAAAGAAGAATGAAAAATGGAGAGTTTGTGTGGATTACACAAATCTTAACAAGGCTTGTCCCAAAGACCCCTTTCCATTACCACATATAGACTCCATGGTAGACGCAACAGCAGGACATGAAATGTTAACTTTCATGGATGCATCAGCAGGCTTTCAACAAATCCAAATGGAACCATCGGAAGAGGATACAGCCTTCATGATGCCAACAGGGATATATTGCTATACATCAATGCCATTTGGCCTACAGAACACTGGAGCTACATATCAAAGACTTGTCAACATGATGTTCAAAGAGAAACTGGGGGACACTATGGAGGTGTATATTCATGACATGGTGGTCAAATCGAAGATCACCTTAAGGATCTTCAGGAATCCTTCGATATCCTGAACCATTACAATATGAAGCTTAATCCATCTTGTTAGGCGCAAAATATTCTCACTTAGGATATTTCAGGATCCAGGATCAGGGATATTTCAGGATCGGGGATATTTTAAGAATATGTCATATTCACTAACAATTATCTCTATTTCTTAACATCTATTGCGAGATTTCAGGGATTGACAGGTTGTCCTACGGCTGGCCCTAATATCATGGAAGCATTATCAACTAACCAAACTTGGATGCGCAATCTAAGGAAGATTTATGCGGAGGATTGGAATGAGTCTCCCATGTTTGGAAAGTGCCGAAATAATCGGAACTACCATGTGAACGTTATTGAACGTCTTTTTCTAGATTCTTTGTATAAATTATGAGGTGATTGATCGATATAGGACACTGGTCATTGGGAAAAACACACACAAAACTCACTGAAGCTTGTTTGGCAGCTTAGAATCGATCAACTTGCGCTCTTTGTTTGTATCTATTCGTTTGATCATTAATAAAACTAGGCAGAGTGGCAATTGTCACCTCCTGAGGTTTTATGCCGGCAATCCTAAGGGATTAAGGATTTTTCCTCGTATAAATCTCGTGTGTATTGCTATTTTTCTGTCTGATATATTTAAATATCCCCAAGGATATTTGGGGATATCCTGAACATATATTTGGTATACTCAATATATTTGCTTGTAAAACACAATACCCCACTTTTCTAATTCGGTTTTGCTAAAAGTTAAGCTTGTTAATTTTTACCCGAAACAATTTGGCGCCCACCGTGGGGCAAACTTGTGTTTTTTATAATTAAAATCTTGTTTAAAGGCGTTTTCTGAGAGGATATATCGAAAAATGGCTTCACAACCGAGATCCACTTCTTCTACTGTTTCTGCTACTACTAATGTACCTTCGCAGATTCCTGTTTTCACCATGGTTGTAAAAATCCCCAACTAGGCTGATTAACCGGCCTATTAATCGTTAGTCCCCTAAGGCCGACTAGGCCCGACTGTCCGATTAGGCCGATTAGTTGACCGATTAATCCCGAATAATCCCGATTAATCCCTAGTCCCCACCCCACCGCCCGACTAGCGCCTAGCGATTTCTACAACATTGGTTTTCACGAAGAAACCTGACAATTCTGGGAAAAAGACCACATTTGTTGCTGATAGTACTCCATCAACAAAGATGACCACTTCTACTCCCGTACTTATCTCTAATAACGATATTTTGAGTATGTTTCAACAGGTACAACAACAAATGATGGATCAACAACGAATGAACCAAAGACTTCTCAGGGAAATGGAGAACTTGAAGGCTGAAAAAAACAAACAGGCGGAAGCCACCACTCCAATAGTCCCAAGGGTCCTTGATTTTCGGACATCAGGGATATCCGGGAATCATTCTGGAGACTTTATCCCTATGCAAACCACTATCGGAACCTCCTCAGGATCCCAAGATCTGGGAATATCTCGGGATAATATCCTTATCCCTAGAACATCACTCCCAACGCCATTCACTGGTAACACTTACAATTATTCTCCATTAGATACTACTAACCTTGGTTCATCACAGGAAACATGAATGTCTCCTCGAGTGGCCTAGGAAATCCAGAAACTTTGGGATATGATCTCAAGTGTACCGGGAGTAGTCAAGCCTATCCCAGAAGTACCAACAATCACCCACAGGATATCCAGATTCGCTCCACCAATATGTGATGCCGAAATCCCAAAGAGATTCCAAACCCCCACCATGAAGTTCTATGATGGGACCACGGATCCCGAAGAGCATGTAGCCCAATATAGGGAAAGGATGGAGACAAATACTATTCCCCCACATCTGAAAGAGGCCTGCTTATGCAAAGGATTCGGTTCAACTTTGACTGGAGCAGCCTTAAAATGGCTACTCAATGTTCCCCCTTACTCGATTACTTCTTTTGCTCATTTGATTAACTTATTTAATAATCAATTTTCATGTAGCATGACATTTGAGAGATTAACTAGTGATCTCTACAGGATAACACAGGGATCGGATGAGACTCTAAGGAGTTATGTGAACAAATTTGGCAGAGAATCCTTGGATATCCCTAATCTTGATATCACTACAGCCTTCAAGCTTTCAAGATGGGATTACAGAAAAACTCACCTTTTGATGATGACTTGGTTATGAATCCTTGTAGGAACATGGATGAGGTCCGGAATCGAGCATTAAGGTTCATAAGGTTGGAAGATGATAAAGAGATCCAGAAGAGGATTACTACAACTCCTCCCAATGACCAAGGCAAAAGGAAGTTCGATTCACCCACCAACAAGTCATGTAAACCTAAGCCATACTACAAGTTTGACAACCATAAGATCAATTCTGTGGATGACGACGAGGATGATGAAGACTATCCCAGGATATCTGATTACTGTTTTTCTGTAGATATCCCTGAACTAATGTGTGTCATGCAGGATTTAGGTGAAAAGGCTAGATGGCCTCCTAAGGATAAGAAGTTAGCTTCAAAAGATAAATCCAAATGGTGTGCATTCCATGAAGATTATGGACATATGACCGAAGATTGCATTGCCTTGAGGAAAGAAATAAGCTACTTACTTAGCAAAGGCCATCTCAAGGAACTGCTTGGTTAAAAGAAAGAAAGGAGACAAGATCTTGACGGATTTCCGAAAAGAGCTGCATCCCCACCAAAGGATGCTAAGGTAATAAACTTTATCTCTGGTGGATCTGATATATGTGGTACTTCTTATTCTGCAGCCAGAAGACATGCTAAAGAGGCTAAGATGGAGAATGGAGAAAGACCCACAAAGACTTCAACAATAACCAAGGATACTGTTATATCCTTCGAAGAACTGGATCGAGAAAACATCATTGATCCTCATCACGATGGGTTAGTAATTACTTTATATGTTGCTAACCACTATGTGTGCAGGATACTCATCGATGGAGGAAGTCCAGTGAACATTATCCAGTTAGAGACAATCAAGAAGATAAATATCCCTGAATCCGAAATAATTACCAAGTCTTTGGTTTTGGTTGGATTCAGTGGAGAAGCCAAAGCTACCATTAGAGAAATCAAATTACCAGTGTATATCGAGGGGGTAAACTCTATGCAACGTTTTTGTATTATAGATTCATTATCTTGTTATAATATCATATTAGGTAGACCATGGATACCCGATATGAAGGCAGTTCCCTCGACATATCATCAATGCGTCAAACTCCTACACCATGGGGAGTTGTGAAGATTGATAGCGATCAGCAGGAAGCTAAGGAGTGCTATTCATCTTCGATGAAAGCAACAACGAAACCACCATCGACATAGCAATCAAAGAATAACCTTGGGAATCATTAGGAATCCTGGGAAAAAGAAGTAAAAGAAGTACTACTTAATCCCGAGGATCCCGAAACTAAAGTTCTCATAGGAACTGATATTCCCAAGGATATTGAGGAGAAACTGATTTCTTTCCTGAAATCAAGAATTTCTACCTTTGCTTGAAAGCATGAGGATATGACAGGGATATTCTCAGATATAATCACACATAAGCTAGGAATAGATAGAAGCTACAAGCCCATCCACCAAAAAAGAAGAAAATTTGCTCCTGAAAGGAATGCAATCATCCAAGAAGAAGTGGAAAAACTTCTCAAAGCTAAGATGATTAGAGAAGTAAAATTTCCAAGGTGGCTGGCTAATGTAGTTGTGGTTCAAATGAATAATGGAAAGTGGAGAGTTTGTGTAGATTACACAGATCTAAACAAAGCTTGTCCTAAAGACCCCTTTCCATTACCACACACAGACTCAATGGTATATGCTACAGCAGGCCATGAAATGTTAACCTTCATGGATGCATCGGCGGGATTCCAGCAAATCCAAATGGAGCCTTCGGACCAAGAAGATACTGCTTTCATGACGCCAACATGGATATACTATTATACAGCAATGCCGTTTGGCTTGAAGAACGGGGGAGCTACTTATCAAAGGCTTGTCAATATGATGTTTAAGGATAAGCTGGGGGACACCATGGAAGTATACATTGACGATATGGTAGTCAAATCTAAGATTACCAAAAATCATCTTCGGGATCTCCAAGAATCATTTGATGTCTTGGATCGTTACAATATGAAAGTTAACCGTTCTAAGTGTCATTTTGGAGTAAGATCAGGACAATTCTTGGGATATATGGTCACTAAAAGAGGAATAGAGGCCAGCCCAGAACAAATCCAAGCTATCCTGAACCTTAAATCCCCAACAAACGTAAAATAAGTACAAAGGTTAACAGGAAGAATAGCCGCTCTTAATAGGTTCATCTCAAGATCTTCTGAAAAATTCAAAGGATTCTATGATATCCTAAAAAAGAATAAGAAGTTTCAATGGGATGAAGATGTAACAACTAGTACCTGACCGGCCAGCAAGTCCGTACGGTGCGTGTACTTTCTACAGTAACTATGTGTACGTACATGTGTGTAAACAATACTTGTATTAACAGTAATCTAAATACAAGAAATTGTTGTAAGTATTTTTGTGTAAACTTAGATACCATAATTACAACGTACATTTGAAACATTAGTTGTGTGTATTTAAGCGAAAACTTAAGTACAGTTAACACAACAGATTATGAGAAACAACAGTGTTCAAACAAGTAACAGAAACAAATCGGTTGCGATCTGATATCCATAGATGACAGGAATTAGATGGCCGACAATTCAATGTGAAAACAATGTGATAACATGATGTTTAGTTGAGTCCGACAGTGAGGAAAAAACAATTCAAACACAAATTGCAGTGTCGTTTCAGAATAATGAACTAACAGTGTGTTTGCGTGGGTGACGATTCACACAAACATATCTGTGAGTTTAACGTTCTAAAATGATGACTGGAAAATAGAAAACAAAAATCGGAAAGCAAAACCATTGTCGTGTTCGTTCGAATGACGATTCGAACGAATACGCGCGATGGTGACGCGATTTGACGAAACGAAATAAAACACGACGCGAACGATAATAAATTTAATAAAATAAAATAAATAACATTTTATAATTTTGAAACTCATCATAGTAATTTAAACAATCTTCTTTTTATTTGTTACATTATCATACGCGTAAAAATCCGGATACGCGACGAAAACGCGAACCGAGCAACCAAAATAAACTCGAACACCACCCGTAGTATAAAAACCCTGAAATGAGAGTGTTTTCTCATTTTATCATCTTCATCCTCTCTCTCCTTCTCAAAATCCGGCCACCATCTTCACCATCACCAAACCACCTTCAAAACCTTGTATCTTGCTCGTTTCTTAACCGATTTGAGTGATTCTTGCGCCCACGCGAAGCCCTTGATCTCCTCTACAAGAAAGTACAACGGATCTAAGCTGTTAGCCAGCCACATTCGAGGTATGAGTCAAAGAAAAACACTAAAAATAGGGTTTTCATTGCGGTCTTGATGCACCATGTTCGAACCAGCTCACTAACTAATCAACCGCCCTTCCATTGGAACCATGAGACCACAAGGAAACTTGCTGCAACTATCAACGTCATGAGTATGTCTTGGAAACCATATCGGGACCTGATTATGGTGCCACCCGAGCACAGATTCGTCAAAGAGAAGGGGAACGAACCAGTGGGCATGGGCGAACCCTACTTGTTCGCGTGGCTAACTCACGAACCTAACCCTATCAGCCGAACCTTTGGCAACCACCACCGAACCCTACTATAGCTCTGGTCACGAACCCCCGCACCTTTGAGGCGAATCTGTGACGAACCAAGCATGCTCAGTGGCGAACCCATGGAAGTCACGAACCCTAGTCGAACCATACATCCTTGCCGAACCCTTCACTCTGGGAGACGAACCTTAGGCTGTAGCATCAACGAACCTTGAATGATGAAATAGTGCCGAACCATTCTGATCTCTACGAACCCAAGGGTTCACTGGAACCCACACCCAGTTATCCTATTTTATTCTATTCCATGGCTCCATGCAGAAGCATTAACCGGCCAACTTCAATTGTCTAGGCCCACAAGTTTTATGCAACCACGAGGCTGTTTAGCCGGCCTAGTAAAACCCTCGGCCAAGGCACCAGAAGCCCAACATATTCGGCCCATGGCCAGTTAGTCGGCCACCCATAATTGATTCAGCCCAAATACTTATTGCCGGCCCAATAACTTGTGAGTTATACAACCAATAAACCGGCCCAGTTCATATACCTTTGGCCCAATCCTAAACACATTAGCCCACACAGTTTTGGATGGCCCTTTAACCGGCCCAACACCAACAAGCTGGCCCAACAGCCCATAGTCGACCCAGATCCATCCTGTTCGGCCCAATACCCAACTTAGTTCCATGAAAGTGATTCAGTCCACACACTCGTCCTTAGGCCCAAGTTTCTAGTGATTAAACTAATCGGCCCACTTATGTGCATTCGGCCCAACGTGAAGCCCACAAGGTTTAGTTGTCCACGATATCACGTAACAAGTGGTAAAGCATGATATACAATGGGCGGTAATGTAATGTCACTAAAGTGTTAACATAACAACGAAACGAATGAATAAATGATGAGACGAAAGGATTGTAACCTTTAATCTACAACCTAAGTTTACACTTAGAACCATTTTGTAAAAATAATGAACAAGAGGACAACTTATGATCAATGGCTAAATAAAGTGACCTAAACCTAGTGGGCTAAATGTAGCAAACCTATAACCGATAGGTGAGGCCGAATGATGATTGAGATCACCAAGTGATGATTAAGTAAGGTAACACATACACGCGAACAAATTCCTTTAATTTATACTTATAAGATACAACAACGTGCAATCAATACAGGAACGTGAAAACTAATACAAGAACAATCAAAGAGCGCGTGCATTCTTTCTTTTAAGCTAAGTCAACCCTACAACAACAAGGTGAGTTCATATGCCCCTTTTACTTTAATCTTTACTGATTTTTAACTCTCGGGACTGAGAAACATGTTTACTTTTATTTATTTAAAAGTTTTGCTTAACATGTTATTTATACTCTGATTTAGATAATATTAAATTGTTTATTATCGCTTATCATTGTATGCATGCTTGTATGATCATGAGATAACAGGGAAACTCAGATGATTATGATAATGTAATTTCTTAATCATCAACACATTAGAGTAACATAGTTGTAAGATTATATCTTATAACACTTGGTTATTCCTACATGTGTAAACATTGAGAAAATTCATACGCGAACAAACAATGAGAACTACTACAGTGGAACATGGTGACACTTCACAACACATAAATGATTAGAAGATAAAATATCTTCTTAATATCATTTCACATTATAATTGATGAAGTGTGATAAGTAAATCACTTATAACACTTAATCTACACCTTAAAAACATACTATGTGATAGTATGATCGCATTGGGTATCCACCACCTGCGTCACTTAAGGGTACTAAGACATGTTCTTACTACGGCTTAAGGATTACATGGTGAACATATGGATTTCAAGTGAATGATGATCATGATAACGTAACTTCATGAGGATTCTTATCATTCACACATGATTAACATAAAGTAATAAGACAAGTTCTTATTTGACTTTGTTAATCACACGAGAACAATCCCACATTGAGGCTTTGGGATCATATGGATTACAGTAAATGATGATCATGATAACGTAAATTCATGAGGATTCTTATCATTTACACATCATTAACATGATGTAATAAGACAAGTTCTTATTCAATTTTGTTAATCACATGAGATCAATCCCACATGGAGGCTTTGGGATCACACGGCGGAATAAAGGTGAATGGAATGCATTGAAATCTGATTACGTGAGGATTACAATGGATTTCATTTGGGCTCTATACGTTACATTGAGATTACATTACAAGCAGTTGACTAACACTTTTAATATTTAAAAGTGAAATAACAGTTAACCCCACAAACTATAGAATAATACAAGGAACAGATTGAATAAATCTAATATCCTTAACACATATTTTGGTTATCAATACTTCGGTTTGATAATTACTACGTTATCATATTATTATTCTATACATGAGAACACAGGTGATCAAGGAAGAGATAAACATGTGAATTGAGAGTGGAAATCAATAGTTGTATTGCAAGTAGTGTGGAGTTCTAGTGGTGTTGTGGTGGGATGTTGGCTAGGGCTTAGTTCCCTTACATATGCCCTATATATAAGCAACACTACTAGGATGATATAGTACTTGTGACTATAACTATTGAGGAGCCATTGGATGAACAAGTGAAACAGACAATCATACAAGTAACATATTATCATTGTGAAAGTGCATGTGAATGAATCAAGGGTTTACATTAACTTACTTATGAACTCACCAACCTAGTGTTGACTTTGTTTAAATACATGTTTTTCAGGTGATGAACAGATGTAGATATTTACAAGCAAGGATTTAGGTAGTGGACTTTTTTAGAAGACCTAGCTTTATTTTGTATTGCATGCTTTTGGGAACAAGAACATGAATCATCTTTTGTATATCTTGTACATATACAAGATATAGCTACATTGATTCTTTTTGGTAGATTTACTAGATTAAATTATGAAGGATACATTGTAATTTAATCTTGTAATTCTATGTCATGGATGTGTTAGCATTTCTCATTTATTTATCATGTGCTATGTAAACAATCTGATCATTTGATTATCACTCATGATATCGCGCCCCGGGAACCTTCCGCCCGACGGGAAAACCCGATCCGTTCCCGCCGGCCTGGGGTGTGACAGAAGAGCACGAGAAAGCACTACAGGAATTGAAAGAATACTTATCCTCAGCACCTTTACTCATGAAACCAGAGGATGGTGAACCACTATCACTGTACTTAGCAGTATCCAGAACCACCGTAAGTGTTGTATTAGTTAAAGATTATCAGGGATCACAACATCCAGTATACTAAGTAAAAGCCTATTAGATGCTGAAACTAGGTATTCCCACCTAGAAAAGTTAATACTATCTTTGATTATGGCATCAACAAAACTTAGGCACTACTTTGAGACACATAGAATACATATTAAAACAAACTACCCAATTAAATATGTGTTAAGAAAACCTGAGCTATCAGGAAGAATGGCTAAGTGGTCAGTATAACTTAGCACTTATGATTTAATCTATGAACCAAGAACAACAATTAAGTCTCAAGCACTAGCAGACTTTGTGGCAGATTTTAGTAGTGATATTCAGCCAGAAGCATATTCAGAAGTTAAACTCCTGGATGAGGATACCGGTGAATGGACTCTACACACTGATGGAGCCTCGAATGTAAGAGGGACAGGTCTAGGGATAATACTAAAATCGCCACAGGGGGACATAATACCCCAATCGATCAATTGTGAGTTCCAAGCAACTAATAACGAAGCTGAATACGAAGCTTTGATAGCGGGACTTCAATTAGCTAGGGATATGAACATTAGAAATCTCCATGTATTTGTTGATTCCTTACTAATAGCAAACCAATTTAATGGTTCCTATATGGTTAAAGGGGATAAATTAGCAAAATACTTAGAGGTAGTTAAAGAGATAGTAGGATATTTCTATACTTTTGATATCACACAAGTCCCTAGAGAAGAGAATGATGAAGCAGATGCATTAGCAAACCTAGCATCATCTTTGAAAATTTGTGATGATATCAATATCCCTATCCTGCATATCCTGAATCCAGCGATAGGAATAGAAGATTCAAATCAAATCCGTAAACCAAAAAATACTGATGCACATGAGATATCCTGGACTACACCTATTAAAGAATATCTCCGAACGGGAAAAATACCCGATGGAGAAACAAACCATAGAGCCTTCAAAATCAGGATATCCAGATACACAATCATTAGGGATATCCTATATAGGAAATCGGTAGCTGGTCCATACTTAAAATGTTTAGAAAAACCAGAGACCTTAGAAGTAATGAAGGATATCCACGAAGGAGATTGTGGAAATCACACTGGGGGCAGAGCATTGCTTTCAAAAATCCTTAGAACAGGATATTTCTGGCCTACTATGAGGAAAGATGCAATGTCCTATTCCCAAAGGTGTGACGCTTGCCAAAAACACAGCAATATCCTTCACCAATCGGCTGAACCTTTTTATCCAATAGTATCATCATGGCCATTCATGAAATGGGGAATGAATATGGTAGGAAAACTACCAAAAGCACCAGGAGGAAAAGTATTCATGCTTGCTATGACTGATTACTTTTCAAAATGGATTGAAGCTGAAGCCTTTGTACAGTTAGAGAAAAGGAAGTAATAACCTTTATAAAAAGAAATATCCTGACCAGATTCGGGATACCCGCTGAGATTACTTGTGACAATGGATCTCAACTCATTGGCAAAAGAACTACCAACTTTTGTGAAGCATGGGGCATAAAAATGATTACTTCCACACCAGTACATCCTCAGGCTAATGGCCAAGCAGAATCAAGCAATAAAATTATCATAAACAATCTCAAAAAGAAGTTGGGATCAAAGAAAGGAAAATGGGCTGAAGAACTTCCATTTGTTCTATGGGCAGATAGAACAACCACAAAAAATGCGACTGGTCAAACGCCATTCTCATCAGTATTTGGTTCTGAAGCTGTACTCCTAACTGAGATGATTATCCCTACTGCAAGAACAAGTCTACAAACTATAGAAGCTAATAACGAAGT
Organism: Mikania micrantha; assembly: GCA_009363875.1. Lineage (NCBI taxonomy): Eukaryota > Viridiplantae > Streptophyta > Magnoliopsida > Asterales > Asteraceae > Mikania > Mikania micrantha. Next base: position 3,554,386 of record CM018684.1, read on the forward strand.
ATTATCTCAGGATATAGACACTATTGACGAATCTAGGGATATTGCAAAGATTAGCCATGGCTGCCTATCAGCAAAAGATAGCTAAATCCTACAATAAGAATATAAGGATCAGAAGATTCCAAGTAGGATATTTAGTTCTAAGAAAAGCATTCCAAAATACTACTAACCCAACAGATAGTAAGCTTGCCCCAAAATGGGAAGGACCTTACAAAATCGAATCCGAAGCTGGGAAGGGGGCATATAGATTAATTACTATGAACGGTGAACCTCTCCCAAGGGCATGGAATGCCATTCATCTTAAAATCTATTTTATTTGACATTTATCTTTATCCGCATGATTATCTTATAAATATGCTCATATTCTTTAAATATCCCTACATTTATATCCTGATATACTATCAAAATACCATGATACTAACTTAAGCATTAGAGATGCTTAGGGATCCTATTGCCTACCTTTGCAAAACTATTTTATGTTTTTGCAGGAATAGCTTGAGAAGATACGAGGCTAAATGTCTCATCCCAAGTTTTGATCTGAAATCAAAACTTGTTGAAGACACCGCACTGACTTTATGTCTAGCTGCAAAGTTTTGACCTGAAATCAAAACTCAAGAGACCTTTGTCTCTCATGAAGACTTAGGGTTCATACCCTCGCCACTAGCGCACGTATATCCTGCTATAATCCAAGATAATGGGACCAGTACACGCATGAGTGGCTGGCAATTTCATTATCAAAGGTTATAGCTATGGATCCTCCGTAATATCCCGGTATAGTTGGAGATTTTGGGACCAGTACACGCATGAATGGCTGACAATTTCATTTTCAAAAACTATAGCAGGAATCCACCGAATTCCGGCCTAGTCGCTAGTATCCCGGCCTTAGTCGCCAGCATTCCGGCCTTAGTCGCCAGTATCTTTCGGCCTTAGTCGCCGGTATTTTCGGCCTTAGTCGCCAGTATAATCGGCCTTGTCGCCAGTATTCCGGCCATAGTCGCTAGTATCTTCGGCCTTAGTCGCCAGTATAATCGGTCTGGTCGCCAGTCTAACCGGCCATAGTCGCCAGTATATTGGGTTTATCCCAATCTTTTTTTGTTTTTGAACATGTGTAGGAACAAACTCTCAAGCACACTTTGGGATATAACTTCTACTTGGGACACGCCTAAGGATATGGAAGAGATGGACTCAAGTCTCAAGACTATTTCAGGATATCACACAAATATATTCATAATACGCCTAAGGATACTAAGGTATGAATTTTATACATTATCCTGGTAGGGATAAGAAAAGCTTCGAGAATAAGTCTGCTCTTTCAAGGAATTAGTATTTATTTCTTAACTCTACTGCAATCTTTATTTCTGATTAACTATAAAAGTATCCGATCCTAAATAAAACCTTGCATAAATATTTTCAAAACTTAAGTTCGACTCTATGAAAACTATAGTAATATTCTCAATATTCTTACAATCAGTATCATGATCAGGATAAGTAAAGATGCTTCTCAAATATACCCCGTGTAATTAGGAAAACTATCCCCAAATCATCTTTAAACAAGTTTCTTATAAGAAAAACTTATAAACTACATAGAGGATAATTTAGTTTTCATCAAACATATCCTTAAGATGTTTATAGACACAACTAAATATGATAGCCAAAAGCTTTCATTGAGATTACTGAGTTAAAAGATTAACAAAATAAGATCAGTATATCGGGCTTCGTCATGAAAACGCATGGTCCCTCCACCCAACTTACTGAAAATGTCAAAACAAAAGAAATAAGGATATTTTAGGCTTCGCCATGTAAACACATGCACCTAAAATTCCATAAATTGTCTGCCCATCTAGGGACTTAACATCAGAATATTGTTTGAAAATTACATGTCACCATAAAGAGAACCACAAACATAATGGGCTCAGACCTTATCAATTCTATCTTCATCGCCCATCACCGCACCACCTTCGCCAACACCAGCTCCAATATCCTCACCTCCTACCACCTTACTGATCTCCACCACGCTCGCTGTCTTCGCTGCTGCATCAGAAGTTTCTGCCAATCCTCGGTTAGCATGGCCAAAACCTTAACCCAGTCGGCAAGGTCCTTGTCCCACAAGTCTGAGCCCTCCTGTTTTGACTTTTCTGCCATTTGAATCTTTGCTTTGAGGATGGCAACGACAGCAGACTTCTTGGTTCCTTCAATAATCTCCTTCACCTTCAGTTTATGGGCAGCATTATTATCCTTAGCCAGTTTCTTAAACTTCAAGGTCTCCTTTTTATAGTGACCAGCCTTGGCAACATCGATCTTCCTTTGATCTTCAATATCTTCGATTTGCTTTTCATAGGCCTCCTTGTCACAAGAAATTTTAAGGATAGCCTACAAAATAAGGATAATCTGATGATATAATTACGCCAGAATAAATGAACTAAGATAATAATAGAATTTACCTTTTGTAGAAGATCGACAGCAGGGAGGTCAGGAACATCATCAACATTGATTATATCAGCACCCTTACGTTTCTTTGAAGTTTTAGTTGAGCGAGTATGCATGATTCTTGCCTTAGGAGCAACAGGACTGACTTTTTCTTTCTTGATAGTCAAGAAATCAGTAAGGTCTTCAAGATCAAAGGCCGATTCTAAAAGAAATCACGAACAAGAACATTAAAACCTAAAATCAATTAAAATTAAATCAATTTCAGGATACCTGATGTCATCTGAGTGTGAGAATGTTGTGATGAAGCGTTGTGAGATGAAGAAGAAATAGGGATATCTTCTTTGGAAGATGCCACAAACTTTCGCTCTCTTTCCCCAATCACCAACAGACATTGTATCCTTTGTTCAGTATCCCGGTTTTCAGCAACAAGAGATTCAAACTTCGGTGCTATAACACAAATATAAACAAAAATTGGTTAGCAAACACTCAAATAACAATATTAAAAAATAATATATCCTACCCTTTAACAACCAACTAACTGGAAGAGAAATTCCCCCAGAGATAGAACTTCTCTTAACAAAGAAAAACTTGTCTCTCCACTCATCTTCATTCATGGTAACCCCATGAACCAAAACAGGGGCACCAGTTCGCCTTTGAAGCAAAAAAACGGGAGTACCCATGGGTACGAAGCTGATAAGCAGAAGAAATTTCAGGAACACCAATCTTAAGACCATATTTATGGTTCAGTTTGTGAAGAGTAATAAGCAACCGCCAACCCATTGGCATAAGTTGAGGATAACAGAGACAGGTGATTCGAAAGAACTCAGAAATCAGAGTAGGAAAAGGGAATGATAAACCTAATAAAAATGGATATTCAGGAAAACAAACCCATTTAGTAGAACTATGATCGGCTTTTAAGGCAGGATCATATCTGCGAAAGACGGTTTCCTCAGGAAATGCTTGGGAGAGTTGCATGACCTCAATATGGTCATCAACGAAAGTACATGCATTTTGATAAGTATAGGGAAGAATATTCTGATCAAACAAGTCGCTAGCCTCAGATGGAGAAGAAGAATGCGACTTTTTTACTTAATTAAAATTTAGAAAAACAGAGGATTTGAAGAAGAAAACTTACCGGAAGGGATGATCGAAGAAGATAAGTGATAAGAAAGGAAAGACGCGTGATCATTATATGCGCAGTATTCTGACACAAAATCAGTAACCGCTATCCCCATCTAACCGTCCATTTAATCATTAAACCGTCGATTCAAAATTCAAATTTAAAATTTTAAACTTTAGATTTTTTAATTTTACAGCTGTAAACAACCAACTGTAAAATTGGGGACAATTGTTAGGCGCAAAATATTCTCACTCAGGATATTTCAGGATCCAAGATCAGGGATATTTCGGGATCGGGGATATTTTAAGAATATGTCATATCACTAACAATTATCTCTATTGCTTAACATATATTGCGAGATTTCAGGGATTGACAGGTTGTCCTATGGCTGGCTCTAATATCATGGAAGCATTATCAACTAACCAAACTTGGATGCGCAATCTAAGGAAGATTTATGCGGAGGATTGGAATGAGTCTCCCATGTTTGGAAAGTGCCGGAATAATCGGAACTACCATGTGAATGTTATTGAACGTCTTTTTCTAGATTCGTTGTATAAATACCGAGGTGATTGATCGATATAGGACACTAGTCATTGGGAAAAACACACACAAAACTCACTGAAGCTTGTTTGGCAGCTTAGAATCGATCAACTTGCGCTCTTTGTTTGTATCTATTCGTTTGATTATCAATAAAACTAGGCAGAGTGACAATTGTCACCTCCCGAGGTTTTGATGCCGGCAATCCTAAGGGATTAAGGGCTTTTCTTCATATAAATCTTGTGTGTATTGTTATTTTTCTATGTGATATATTTAAATATCCCCAAGGATATTTGGGGATATCCTGAACATATATTTGGTATACTCAATATATTTGCTTGTAAAACACAATACCCCACTTTTCTAATTCGGTTTTGCTAAAAGTTAAGCTTGTTAATTTTTACTCGAAACACATCTAAGTGTCATTTTGGGGTAAGATCAGGAAAATTTTTGGGATATATGGTCACCAAAAGAGGAATAGAGGCCAGCCCAGAACAAATTCAAGCTATCTTAAACCTCAAATCCCCAAAGAACATAAAAGAAGTGTAGAGATTGACAGGAAGGATAGCCACACTCAGCAGGTACATCTCAAGGTTTTCTGAAAAATTTAAAGGATTCTACGATATCCTTTAAAAGAATAAGAAGTTCCAGTGGGATGAAGAGCATAAGAAGGCGCTTCAGGATCTGAAATAATACTTATCCTCACCGCCATTACTCATGAGACCAAAGGATGGTGAACCGCTATCATTGTACTTAGCAGTATCCCGAACCACTGTAAGTGCTGTGTTAGTTAAGGATCATCAGGGATCACAACATCCCGTGTACTATGTAAGTAAGATCCTAGTAGATGTTGAGACCAGGTATTCTCACCTTGAAAAGTTAATTTTAGCTTTAATCATGGCCTCAACAAAACTTAGGCATTATTTTGAGACACACATAATACACATTAAGACAAATTATCCTATTAAATCCGTGTTGAGAAAGCCTGAGCTATCAGGAAGGATGGCAAAATGGTCAGTAAAACTCAGCACTTATGATTTAATCTATGAACTAAGAACAACAATTAAGTCACAAGGATTAGCAGACTCTATGGCTGATTTTATTAATGATCTACAACCGGAAGTAGATTTAGAAATCAAGCTTTTGGATGAAGATACTAGTGAATGGACTTTGTTTACAGATGGATCTTCGAATGTGAGAGGAACAGGACTAGGCATCATACTAAAATAGCCACAGGGGGACATAATACCCCAATCGATTAGTTGTGAATTTCAAGCAACTAATAATGAAGCAGAATATGAAGCCCTAATAGCATGACTTTAATTAGCTAAGGATATGAACATCAGAAATCTCCATGTATTTGTCGATTCCTTACTAATAGCCAATCAATTTAATGGCTCATACACAGCTAAAGGAGATAAATTGGCAAAATACTTAGAGATTAATAAGAATGTAGCAGGATATTTTTACAATTTTGATATCACTCAAGTACCATGGGAAGAGAATGCTGAAGCAGACGCACTAGCGAACCTAGTATCATCCCTAAGTATCCCTGAGGATATTAACATCCCTATCCTACATATTCTAAATCTGGCGATAGATATGCAGGATACAAATCAAAATGTTGAACCTGAGAATATTGAGGTTCATCATTCAGAAGCACGTGAAATATCCTGGACTATCCCTATAAAGAATTACCTTCAAACAGGGAAAATACCTGATGAAGAAACAAATCCTAGAGCTTTTAAAGCTAAAGTATCTAGATACACAATCATACGGGATATCTTATATAGAAAATCAGTAGCAGGCCCATACCTAAGGTGTTTGGAGAAACCTGAAAGTTTGGAAGTAATGAAAAATATCCATGAAGGAGATTGTGGGAATCACACTAGGGGTAGAGCATTATTCTCAAAGATCCTGAGAACAGGATACTTTTGGCCAACCTTGAGAGGAGATGCTATGTCTTATTCCCAGAAGTGTGATGTTTGTCAAAGACATAGTAATACACTTCATCAACCAGCTGAACCTTTATATCCAATAGTCTCATCATGGCCATTCATGAAGTAAGAAATGGATATAGTAAGTAAGTTACCCAAAGCACCCGGAGGAAAGGTGTTTATGCTTGCTATGACAGATTACTTCTCAAAATAGATTGAGGCTGAAGCCTTTGTACAAGTTAGAGAGAAAGAAGTAATCTCATTCATAAAGAGAAATATCCTGACTAGATTTGGGATACCCGCAGAAATCACTTGTGATAATGGATCTCAGTTTATAGGCAAAAGGACTACAAACTTTTGTGAAAGCTGGAGCATAAAGATGATAATCTCCACACCTGTCCATCCTCAAGCTAATGGCCAGGCAGAATCGAGCAACAAGATTATCATCCACAACCTTAAGAAAAAGATGGGATCTAAGAAAGGAAAATGGGCTGAAGAACTTCCATTTGTCCTATGAGCAGATAGAACAAGCCATTCTCATTAGTGTATGGTTCTGAATCCGTGCTCCCAACTGAAATGGTTATCCCTACTGCAAGATCAAGTTTACAAACTCTAGAATCCAATAGTGAGATACTATCTGAGGATCTAGATATTGTTGATGAACTTAGGGATATTGCACGGATAAGAATGGAAACATATCAACAAAAGATAGCCAAATCCTATAATAAGAATATTAGAATACGTAGATTCCAAATTGGAGATTTGGTTTTAAGAAAAGCATTCCAAAATACTACTAATCCAGCTGATGGTAAACTTGCTCCAAAATGGGAAGGACCTTATAGGATTGAGTTCGAAGCTGGAAAAGGGGTATATAAGTTAACCAACATGGAAGGAGAACCTCTTCCAAGATCACAGAATGCTATTCACCTTAAGTTGTACTTTATATAAAGTTTATTGTTTCAAACTACAAAAAGTTGTTACTTAAAATTTCTAAATATTCCTATATATGCTTTTTCTTGAATATTCTTTCATATTCTTACATATTCTTGTATATTCTTAATTATCTTGCTACTAACTTAAGCATCAGAGGGGCATCAGGATTCCTGATTCCCATCTATACAAAAATCTTAATGTTTTGTAGGTATAGCAAGAGAAGAGATGAGACTTTATGTCTTAACCCAAGTTCTGACCTGAAATCAAAACTTGATCAAGACCCCGCAGAGACTGTAAGTCTGGTTGCGAAGTTTTGACCTGAAATCAAAACTATGTAGAAGACCCCTGCAGAGACTATATGTCTGGATGCAAAGTTTTGACCTGAAATCAAAACTTAAGAGACTCTTGTCTCTCAAGAAGACTTAGGGTTCATACACCTCGCCAGTTGCGCACATTTATCCTGTTATAGTCTGAGATAATGGGACCAGTACACGCATGAGTAGCTAAAAATTTCATTATCAAGGGCTATAATAAAGGATCCTTCGAAATATCCCGGTATAGTTGGAGTTTGTGGGACCAGTACACGCATGAGTGGCTGACAATTTCACTTTTGAAGGCTATTACCAGGGATCGTCCAAAATATAACATTCATATGCTATACAACCGGGCCTTAGTCGCCAACATTCCGGCCTTAGTCGCCTGTATCTTTCGGCCTTGTCGCCAGTATTCCGGCCTTGTCTCCAGTATTCCGGCCTTAGTCGCCAGTATTCCGGCCATAGTCACCAGTATTTTCGGCCTTAGTAGCCAGTTTAATCGGCCTTGTCGCTAGTATGTTGGGCTTGCCCCAAATTTTCTTGTTTATTTATTTATGCAGGAATAACTTTCAAGGATACCTAGGAATATCGCAACATACTTGGGAATATTCAGGTATGAAATTCTTTTGATGTTTTGACAGGAACAAAGAAGATTTCAAACTAAACCTACTCTCTCAGGAAATTGGTATTTGTCTCTTAACTCTTTTAATATGCCACGACATTCTTTATTTCTGATTATTTTTATTTAGAAATATATTCTTATGCTTGATAATATGCATTATACTTGCTTCTGTTTGGGAAAATGTTATATGTAGTATGCACATTTCAATTTAGGGATATATTAAACTAAATTACCAATTATTTCACGTGCTAAGATAACTATAGACAAATGATAACATTTAAACATGTGTCTAAGTTATCTACAATCATTCAAGTAGTTGAAACCTTAGTCGAATTAGGATAGGTCTAGCTTAGATTATCCTTAATGATTCCTAAGTATACCTGATATATACTAAACTTAAGAAAAAAATATTTTGCCAATTCTTTGATAAAAACAATGAGAATATTTAATTATCTAAAAGATATATGTACGAAAATTTGTACATAGTTAAAATTTAATCTTTATGAAAGCTGTAAATAGTTTCTCCTCTTAAACAAGTTATGAAATATATAAGATATTATTGAAAATGTTTATGAAGACTTAAAAACTTTTTAAATTCATAACAGTAATTATGGATTTGAAAACTTTAAAATAAATAATGTATTCAAAACTGAATACAATATTAATATACTCAATGAGATATTATGGTTGAATCAAGTCCAAAGTAAATCAAGAATATGGTAGATTATTCTCAATTATTCCTAAGTATTCTTGAGAAAGCTTATACATGAATCTTCTAAGTAGAATTCATTTAAAAAATTAAGTATTGAACATATAAACAACTATATATCAAGTCAAACTTTGAAAAACATTGGTATTTATTAAAATTGATATTTTTACATAAATACGAAATATCTAAAGATAATTAAAAGTATCTAGGGATATTCGAGAATATTTTCTAGAAACAAACAACTATGAACACTACAACATTAACCAAAATACTAGCTGTTATATTATAAACCCAAAACCAGTTAAAAGATTAACATATCAGGCTTCGCCATGAAACCCATGGTCCCTCCACCTGATATACAAAAAAGTGAAATCAAGGCTTCGTCATGAAACTCATGGTCCCTCCACCTTTTTTTTTCAAAAATATTGTCTGCCCCTATCCTCGGGGACTTTCCTAACAAACTATTGTTCAAGAGTTACATCATGGTTAAAAGTAAAGAACCACAAACATTAAAAAATCGGCTTAGACCTCAGCACACTTGTCATCATCGCCCATCGTAACCTCCGGCTCACCAGCACCAGCCCATGCACCTGTCGCCTCGCCCTCACTTGCCTTGCTCGTCTCCCCTGCATCACCAGCCTTGGTCACCTTTGTAGAAGCCTCTGCCTTATCCCCAGCCAGACCAGCCAATATTTTGCCCCATTCTCGAAGATCCTTGGCCCATGATTCAGTGCCTTCAGTTTAGCTTTATTGGCCATTTGGATCTTGGCCCTTAGGACGTCTATGGCTGCAGATTTCTTGGCCCCTTCAATGTGTTCCTTGAACTTAAGATTGTAGAAGGCCTCCAGCTCCTTCATCTGCTTCTTGAGCTTGGCAACCCCCTTTTCATAATGACTGGACTTCACGGAGACGATCTTTTTCTGGTCCTCGAGATCTTCAATTTGTTTGTCAAACTGCTTCTTTTCATAAGCATATTTGACTGAGACCTACAAAATAGAGATCATTCAGAATATGTAGGAATATATTATCTAGAGAAATTTGAATAACTCACCTTATTCAAAAGATCACTAACAGACAGATCAGAGGGCTCTTCCAGGTCGACGGTATCCACTCCCTTACGCTTCTTGGCGGTTTTGGAAGAACGAGTGGTCATAGCGCGGGATTTAGAGGCAACCGGGCTAGATTTTCTTTCTTGACAGCGAAAAAAGTGCTCAGGTCTTGAAGATCAAAAGTTGATTCTGCAGAAAGCAAACAAAATCAAAAATATTCAGGAATAAGTAAAAATATTCAAGAAATTGCTCAGGTCTTGGCACCGTATGTCCTGTCATTCTCGTCAACAAGCAACAAAGCACGGATTTTATTTTTGCTTTCTTCTTCCTCCACCACAATTGATTCAAAATTAAGAGCTGTACATAACAGAAATTAAGTTAATAAAACAGAAAATAATAAACAAATTTAATTTAAAAACCTAAGATTCCTACCCTTTTCCACCCATTTGAGAGGTAGAAGTTTCCCATTAGGGATAGACCTCCTCTTTACAAAGAAGAACTTGTTTCTCCATTCGTCCTCGTTCATGGTGATACCAGGAACAAGAACAGGAGCTCCGTTCCTCCTTTTAAGGACAAACAGAGATGAACCATGGGTTCTAAGTTGATACATTAGGGCGATTTCAGGGATACCAATTTCTAAACCAATGTGTTGGTTTAATTGGTGGAGAGTGAATAAAAGACGCCATCCCATGGGCATTAATTGTGGAAAACACAATTTGGTGATAGAGAAAAAATCAGAAATAAGGTCGGGGAAAGGAAAATTCAAACCTAGAGTGAAAGGATACTCTGGAAAACACACCCATGAAGATGATACATGATCGGCTTTCAAATTCTTTGAGAAGCTATGAAAAACGGTTTCATCGGGAAAAGTTTTTGAAAGACGCATCAACTCAATTCGATCATCGTTGAATACACATATATTTTGGCGATTGTAAATCAAAATATTTTGATCTGTGAAATTGTTATCAGAAGAATCGAAGCCAGAGGAAGAAAATGACCCAGACTTTTTTGCGATGAAAATAAAAATTGAAAGAGGAAAGATGAAGGAACTTACCGCAAGAACCTGATGAAGAAGATGACATCTGAAGAGAGTGAGATGATCATTATATTCTACGTAAACGGCTGGGAATATGTTGGAAACTGCCACAATCAATAACTGTCCCATTAGCGTTCAAATCAATATTTAAAATTCAAAATTTGAATACGGAGCCAAAAATAGACGGTTATTTTAAATTCTTACAACAAGATTAATTGTAATAAGTATTTAGGGGCAATTGTTGTGCCTGTAAAATTTTACCTCATAATTAAAAATAATTCAGGATAAAGAATATTTCCGGATAATTAGGAATATTTGCGTATATAAATTTATATGAACTGATGACTTAACTAATAAATAATGATTTTATATTAATTATTGTTATTTATTAATTCAACATGTGTGACTAATATTTGAATTGAGTCAATAGGTGAAATAGAATTTATATTCCTATTTTACCGGGTTGAAGAGAAAAACATGGATTAATTATGGAAGCCACTAACGATTATGTGAATAGAGTTGGCGCATGACCAGGAGTGGAGCGGGAATTGTGGAACCGAACAGACTACCGTTGTATAATTTTTATGATATAAATTGAGGCAATTGTCGTTCTAGGAACACACACCATACGCACTTAGTTTACTTCTGCTTATTTCTTATTTACATTCGCGATATTCAGAGTCTTGTAACACCTAGAGATCGATCATCTGTGCTCTTCTTTTGTAATTTCGTTTTGTTATATTAATAAGAACAAGGCAGAGTGACGATTGTCACCTCCCGAGATTTTTATGCCGGCAATCCTAAAGGATTAAGGGGTTTTCCTCGTATAAATTTCGTGTGTCTTGCTATTTTTCTGTTTCATATTCTTCAATATCCCTAGTGATCCTCGGGGATATTCTGATCACAGATTTGATATATTTAACATATTTGATTGTAAAACACAATACCCCACTTTTCTAATTAGGTTTTACTAAAAATTATAGATGTTAATTTTTACCCGAAATAATGAGAATTTGACAAGTGTCAAAAATTATTTTTGTTTATTAGAATAGAAAGATTTTCATTAATAAATATATAATACATTTTTTATTCAATATGTGTAACACAAGAGGTACTAACCTAGTTATACACACATATGATTTGAAATTATTGTTAACTCGTATTAAAACAAACATCTCATTAACAAATTTTGATTAATTAATTTAAAATAAGAGATTCATATTAATTCTGAAAATAAGAGTAGTTGTGATTTTTTGAATGTTATTTTGGACAATTACAAATTAAACATAATTTCAATTAAAAAAGTTTACCCCTCTATTTTTAAATCCTCTATAACTTTATATACATTGCTATTTTTTTATAAAATTACATCATTAAACTCTTCTTATTTTTATCCTTAATTCATTTATGGTATTGTCAATATTTCTAAAGTGTTCGTAATTACATTACATTAATGAATTATAACATTAAATATTGATTATTACATTAGTGTAATTACATCTCGTTGCATAATACTCTCTTATTTTTAAAACCTTCATATCTTTTATTTACATTGTTATATTTTTCATTTTTTTATAAAAATTACACCGTTAAAATCATCGCATTTTTTATTTTTAATTTAAGTATAGTCTTATTAAATTTTTTTAAAGTATTGATAATTACACTAGTGTAAACAAGCTGTAATATTAATACTATCAGTTTTTATTATTTTTCAAATAATTGTTTCCTTCCATTTTGAAAGAACTTGCCATTTAAAAAAATCACTTATTTTTAAATATTTTATACAATAGATATTTTTTTATGAAAATTATGCAATTAAATATAAATCGTTACATTGGTGTAATTACAATTTGTTACGTAATCTGTAGTTTGTAATTATGTCATTGCCCATTACATTGGTTTAATTTATATTTAAGATGAGGGAGAAGTTTTTTAATTTAAAAGAAAAATTGATTAGTTTTTAAAAAGAGAATATTAATGTAGCAATATTATTGATTGTTACATTTGTGTAATTTTGAATGTTTTGGCAAAAAATTGGCATGGTTATAATATAATTAAAAAGAAAATTCAGGTTAGTTTAATGATATAGTTCATACAAAAATTAACTTAGTATAAAAAAATTATAAGTATATAAAATCAAGGAGGAATCATCGACTTAAAAATAAGAAAATTGAGGGATTTTTAAGAGTGTCAGTTAACAAAAAATAACATAAATTTAAGCATATATACATTTTTGAGTTTTCTAAAAGGCTGTCTATACAACAAATTCTTATTAATTGAAATGTGTTATTTAGTTTTTACAAAGAATATATATTTATATTTTATTCCCAATCTTTTATATATATATATATATATATACACATACACACACACATATAATGTAACATTTTTATATAATTATCTAATAAATTATGAGTGATGATAAGTGCTGTACACTTCAATTTTGAGTGCTTATCAATATTCTCATCATAGATGTATACTTTGTTGGATGTGATTTGATGCACACTATCGATATGTCAAGTAAAGTTAGAATTAAAGGTGTCTAACAACCAAACAATTTTTGCCTAAATCTAATGCCAGAATCAAACAAAGATAAGAGATATCATGGGATGGGATTGTCCAGAAAGGGTTTTTGTTACTATAATAATTGGAAAATTAAGAAATAAGCAAATAAATACTATTATACATACTAATTATAATTGTCTTGTAAGAGAATTTGAATTTTGAAATTGTAGTTGCTAAGATAATTACTATTTTTAAATTAATTTGAATAATAAATAGTAATACTATTTTTTTAAATAAATTGCCAATAGCAGGATCATCGAATATATGAATATAAGCTTAAGTTAAAGTAATTTATGTTTTTATTAGTTAATTGTATAGTGATCTATAGTTCTATACAATTAACTTACTTCTTCATGAATTTCATTCAAAGTCGACTAGCTTGAAATGAATTGTAGCAAGTCTATGCTAAGCCAACTATAAGACACGAGTTAGTTTAAACTCGTTCAAATTTTCTTTTTATTGTTATTATTTTTATTATTATTGTTGTTGTTATTATTTTGTTTATATATATATATATATATATATATATATATATATATATATATATATATATCACGTTGTTCTTTGTTGAACAACGGGCTAGAGGTGCACAAATCGGTTTTTTTTAACCGGTTCCGGTTTCAACCAGTTCCAGTTTCAGTCAACAAAGTCAAGACCCGGTTCCAACCGGTTTAGGTTCGGGTTTTGGCCGGGTATAGGTGGAACCAGTTCCCGTTTTTCCGATTTCAGTTTTGGTTCCGGCTCTAATTTATCTGAAAAACCGGACCCATTTGTACCCACCGGTTCGATTATAACAGGTTCCGGTTCTAGGTTCGTTTTTTTGCCCACCTCTACAATGGGCTATATAACGAAAGCTAAACTTGAAAAACTAAAGCAAAAGTAACGAAAGCCCATTTAATAACCCAAGCCCAAACTTACAATCATTGAAGACAAGGTGCATATCTCGTGAAGTGCATTTACTCATGTACCCGACATTTACTTCACATCCCCATTTCCTCGTGACAGCTTTTATTATTCTCGGACAATAAAACATACTATAAATTCCAAAATAACGTAACAATTCTCTTCTAAAACAATGAATCTTTTTCCATCGATCTTAACTCTCATAATATTCATCCCGACATGCGTCTCCTTTACTGTTATCATGTCGGATTCTGGGGTCCCGTCTGCCCTTGTAGACGCTCCTCAAACTGGATTCTCAATGAACAACGGGGCTAAAACTGACCATGATGAGCAACAAGCAGTATACGACGTCATGAAAGCCACAGGTAACGATTGGGCAACAGATATCCCAGATGTATGTCGAGGACGTTGGCACGGGATCGAGTGTATGCCAGATAAAAACAACGTTTTTCATGTTGTTTCATTGTCTTTCGGGGCGTTATCGGATGACACGGCTTTTCCGATTTGTGATCCTACCAGATCCTACATTTCACCTTCAATCACTAAATTACCACATATTCGGACCTTGTTTTTTTACCGGTGTTTTACTGAGAAGCCACAACCCATTCCGTCTTTTTTGGGCCAATTGGGCCCTTCTTTACAGACTCTTGTTCTTAGGGAAAATAGACATGTAGGCCCAATTCCTGTTGAGCTCGGTAATCTAACCAGTCTTAGAGTTCTAGATTTTCATAAAAACGATCTTAATGGTTCCATTCCAGTTTCTTTTAGCCGGTTCACCGGTCTAAAGTCATTAGATTTGAGTAGCAATAAATTAACTGGTTCGATTCCGAGTCTTAGCTTTCGCGAACTCACTATACTCGACCTCAACCAAAACCACCTAACCGGTTCCATCCCAGCTGCGATTGGAAATTGTGTATCGCTCCTGAAAATTGATCTAAGCCGTAACCGACTGTCGGGCCAAATACCTGATTTCATAAATATGTTAACAGGTCTCACCTTGATGGATTTAAGCTATAATAGCCTCACAGGCCCAATTCCGCCTGCCTTAAACTTAGGCTCCCTTCAAGCACTAATTCTCAACGGGAATCCAATCGGCTCGACGATTCCCACAACCGCATTCGACGGGTTAAACAACTTAATGATCTTGATTCTTTCGGACACCGGTTTATACGGGCCAATACCCGAATCATTATCCCAATTACCAAACTTACGTATCCTCCACCTTGATAGGAACCAGTTAAACGGGTCAATTCCAGCGACCTTTCGGAATTTAAATGGGTTAAGTGAGTTAAGGTTGAATGATAACGAGTTACTTGGGCCAATTCCATTCGGAAAAGAAATGATTTGGAACATGAAAAGAAAACTGAAGCTAGAAAACAACTTAGGGCTATGTTATGATGATAGAAATGGCTTCGGGGATGATTTGGGTTTGTTATCGGATTCGGGTATTGGTCATTGCGACATGCCGAGACCGGGTCCAGCTAAGATGGTGCAACATGTGTCCACAACAAATGATGATGGTGAACCAGTCCGGGCTAGCACGTTTGTCGCAAACAGTGCAATTAGTTATAATAGAGGTTTAATTCAGTTATTAACGTTACTTGTTTTATTATTGTAATTAGTTATTGTAATTTACATGAATTGTTTGTTGTTAGTGGCTATATTATTAGTGTAATTAATTAGTGTATAGTTTCCATATGAAATTTTAGCTATGTGTATTGGTTTATGGAACATTTTAAGCTTTTAGGACTGTTTGGCCATCTTTTTAATGACTTTGAATAGGCTATTTTTTTAATGAATCATAGCTTCTTAATGGTTAAAATATAACCTTAAGCCTGAATGGTTGAATTAAGGTTACCCAATAACCATTAAGATGTTATGAACCATTAAGACGTAATCTCTTAATGATCATTAAGAGACTACCAAATAGCCTTTATTTCAGTAATATTTACGTGTTTTTTCATTGAGGTGTGAGTTATGTGTTATGACACGAACTAAACAAAATTTGTTAGTTCGGGTTTAGTCCAGATGTGTTCGGGTTAGTATGAGCGCATTTCAATACACAAGTTCTAGGTTTGGTGTTGCTCGTTCCTGGATTGACTAGTTTATCAACATAACAATAGGTTTAAAAAATATGTTTTATATATCATCACAAAATTAATTGTGTATTTTCTAGTAAATATTTAAAAAATAAAACAAAAATAAACTCCAAATATTATGATGATATGTTTTATATACATATAAATTTAGTTTAGTACTGGTTGAATAAAAATATCTAATAAAAAATCATTAATAAAAATTTATACAATGTAAGACAATTTTTTTATTTAAAAATATGTAACTTAGTACTCGTGTAAATATTACACGGGTTGAACTTTAGAAACTCCCTCTTGTATATAGTTTATTAAAAGTTGTCTTATAAAGGTAACATAAAAAAATATTAAATATTGTAATGTAAATATTGGTCAAATAAAAAATAATAATGTATACTAAATAAGAACAAATAGAATATTAAGAAATAAAAATAAGATAATTAAAAATAACAAATTTGAAACTGTTAAAATTGTGACATAATATTACTAGTTACTTCTTATATACACACCAACTATGTATGCATGGTCATGGATGCATTTCAACACTCTAACCAACCACCATTTTTATTTACAAAAAACTAGCTAAAGAACACTAACTTATGAAAGTATGGTTGTTACATTAATTTATACAATCACAAGATGAGAAACTTCACATTAACCATAACATAGAATAGTGTCGGTTCTCTCCCATGCTAATTGGCTAATGCAAGTGTAAATTACAAGAATCACATGCATGCATATGAGTTTGTTGGAACCATAATTATGAACCATATTATTCATATGCATAATATGTATATTGTTTAAAGTATGTTTTATGTCAATTGTGTATGTGTAATTAGTTTAGGGATGTAATATGTCAAGTGAGAAATTTGTTAACTTTGGTTAGGGTTATATTTACCCAACCATGGTTGTGGGTAAAGTGATCGATCATATATCAGAGAAAGCATACGTATTTTGATTCTTGTTCTTCTTTTAGATTTCTTGATTATTGATTGTGAATGTATTCCGTGATTTATATTTAGTATCATAGCCGAAGGCTCGAATTGATCCGGGAAGAACATTTGTACATCCAGAATTCAAGAAATCATTTTTTTTATCCAAACCAGGCGCCGGTTTTCTTTTTCTCCGTTCTTTTGATTAACAACATCACAAATCGATTAAATTGAGAGTAATGATCGTACATCATCACTGTGGGTGATTACAAACCGGTTTAGAGATTCAATTCAAGGTAAAGGGTGTATTTTTTTTGTATAATTTGACGTTCTGTGGGTTCAAGTTCGTTTCTTCCTGATCAAAATCAGAAATTGATTAACGGTATTGTTGATCCATATGTGACACAAAACATCACTGAGGGTGTTTGTGTTGCAAAATTTTTGGATTACAGTTTTGATTTCAAAAAGAGTAAATTCCCTATTTATCCACTTTGACCTAAAAAAGGAACAAAATGTTCAAATGGTTTCTATTGGCTTAAACCATCGGCGTCCCGCCTGTAATCAGATCCAACTATGGGCGTCCCGCCCGTAATAACATATTTCAACATGGGCGGTTATGGGCGGGCCGCCCATGGTTGGATCCGATTACGGGCGGGACGTCCATGGTTTAAGCCAATAGAAACCATTTGGACATTTTGGTCCTTTTTTATGTCAAAATGGACAAATTGGGAATTGATTTTTTCAAAAAAAAGGGGTCCCAACTGGTCAAAATCACCATCTGAATTGGTTGTTACAATATATAGTCTCGGATAAAGAGGCAAGGTGTTTTTGTTTTCATTTTAACTTGTTTCAACGGAAACCGAGATTTTTTTTGGGTTAATCTGTTGTTGAAAAACAAAGCAATTGAGGCTTTGTTTCCTAGTTTTGTTTGAATTTCGAGCAAGTGGGCAACATTTGAAACCATGAATTTCGTTGGGTTCAAAGTAGTGAGTTTTGTGTTTTTTAATTAAAAGATCAGACCATTTTGTCATTTCTCCAAATTCGATTAAGACCGGACACATTCTGTGAAGGTTTTTGCTTTATCAAATAAGATATTCAAGAACATCACGAGGGTGTTCACGTTTCAAGAACAGACTCAAATCATGAGGATTTGGGGGCTGTTCGTTGATCGAAATTTCGTTTTTTGTTGTTTGAATTATTTGAGAATCGAACAACAAAGATAGCTGCTTATGAGTGTTTTTATAAGAATGGGAAGAATTTTTTTTTTTTTTTTTTTTCGTGTTTCTGGTGATAAGCGTTAACAATTAATAAAAGTGTTTATGCTTCTATCATTTGTCGGGTACTCCTCTTGTTCCTACGATCACAAAAAGGAGACTGGTGCAGTGATTTTTTTGTTGGTGTTCATAGATACACGGAGAATTCAAGATCAAAATTAAGATATGTTGCTATGTTTGTTTATTGTGTGTACAAAGTTTAGAGTGGTCAAAAGGGTTGCTGTTGGAAGTGTTCTTTATTGTTGTTGAGTTTGGTTCATTTTAAGAAGAAAAGCCATGAGGGCTGTTTTAGAAGGGATGGTTTGAACCAAACATGTAACGGGTCTTTTGCAAATCCGGGAGAAGGCAGTTTGTGTTTAGAGTTATGGCAAATCCATGAGGGATCAGTTGGTCATTTTCGAAAGCAATAGTGGGTCAAGAGGATCAAGAGAAACATTGCTTAGTAAAACACGTTTGATTCTCTAAATTTCTAATGGATTCGTGAATAAGAAGAAAGCGTATGGAAAGGAGCTTCAAGACAAATGTACAAGAAATGAGGACTCAACTTGGATTAACAATTAGGGGGTGAATGTTGGAACCATAAATGTGAACCCAAGTTAGAAAAGTCAACGGGTCAAATATGTATATTGTTTAAAGTACGTTTTATGTCAATTGTGTATATGTAATTAGTTAAGAGATGTAATATGTCAAGTGAGAAATTGTTAACTGTGGTTAGGGTTATATTTACCCAACCATGGTTGTGTGTAAAGTGATCGATCATATATCAGTGAAAACATACGTAATTTGGTTCTTGTTCTTCTTTTAGATTTCTTGATTATGGATTGTGAACGTTTCCTGTGATTTCAAACGAGGATTGTGCCCGAAGATACCGGGATAGAAAAAATGAATTAAAAAGGCATTTTGATAACTATGGTGGTTACGATAATGTTGAAAATGCAAAAAATCACCCGCCTGACACACAAACTCAAGAAGCTTGGGAGAAAATTATTGATGAATTATTCCTCAATGCTGACTTTATGAAACGATCTGTAAAAAATGCATCAAACAGATCAAAACAACTTTACGCAACTGCTGGTGGAAGTAGGTCGTATGCTCAGATGCGACATGAAGATGTAAGAAAAATAATTAGTATTATCACATATTTATTCACAATTCATTGAAATGATGAATATTTTTCTTGTTTACAGATGCGAGATACAGGAACTTCAAGCATGCTCAAGGACTGGAAGAAGATGCACACGAAGAAAGGAGGTGGATGGGTGAATGAAACAGCAGAAGATGATTGGGTAAATATATTACTTTTAGGTTACCATTTAGAGTATATTGCCAGTAAATAGATAAATTTAAAGTATCTTACATTGCACATGTTTGTGCAAGTAGATAGAGAATTTAGAAACTATGTGTATTGTTTTAGATTTAGTGAATCATTTTGACATATTTAAACAAACTCTTGCATATGTTTTGTCAAATAAAGTATATGCAAGTTATTGTTTCGCTTGTGTCAAAATGACTTCAACACATTAAGGTGAACTTAGTGAATTAAAGCTTGTTTGGCTCATTTTGCCCCTTATGTTGAGATTTTTTTATGCTATTTTGCTGTAAATTTAACAGGATGGTTATCTAATTTCTAGCAGTTATGCTGTCGGTTTTTTTTAAACTAATTTGTATTTATTGTACTATTTAAATACAGGAAAGACTTGAGGAAGAAGCTGCTCGGATGCGTAAAGAATCTGGGACAGAACAAATTGATGAAGAAGAATGTTTGTCACGTGTTTTAGGTGACAGACGTGGTTGGAACAGGGGTGTTGGCAGAAGACTTAGAAATATAGCCCCTGATGTTTCTTATGTATCAAACTCGCAGTCCCAATTGTCTGACATGCAAGAGACAATTCGCCTCATGAATGAGAACATGCGACGAATGCAAGAGGAGATTGATGCACTTAAATCAAAGACACATGCCACGTCAACAGACTCGGAAGAAGACTAATGTGCTTGGAAACATTGAATATTATATTATCATGGTTTGGAAAACATTAAGTTAGATTATATAACTGTTCGGATGTATTTGACACTTTGTAAATATTGTTGTGTGGTTTATGTTGTGTTGTGTTTTGTTTGATTATTTGTATTTTGTGTTTGGTTAGATTTTAGCATATATTCAGGTAAATATAACAGGTTATTTGGGAATAAATAGCAGGTTTTGTTCTTATAAACTGGGAAAAAAAAAAATAGGAAAAAAAATTTTTTTTGGTGTGACCTTTGCCGACGACATGTCGTCGGGAAAGGGGTCATTTAAATTTTTTTTAATTTTTTTTTATTTATTTTTAAATTAATTATTAATTTCTGCCGACGGTTTCGGGCGACGACATGTCGTCGGGAAAAACAATGTATACCGACGAAACTTTCCCCGACGACCTAAAATCTCTATAGCGACGAAGCTATACCGTCGAACACAGTGGCAACGATATGTCGTCGGGACAGGGCGTCGTATCAGAAAAGATTTCTTGTAGTGTGTATGCATGGTCGCATGGATGCATTTCAACACTCTAACCAACCACCATTTTTATTTACAAAAAACTAGCTAAAGATCACTGACTTATGAAAAGTATGGTTGTTACATTAATTTATACAATCACAAAAAGAGAAACTTCACATTAATCATAACATAGAATAGTGTCGGTTCTCTCCTATGCTAATTGGCAATGCAAGTGTAAATTACAAGAATCACATTCATGCATATGAGTTTGTTGGAACCATAATTGCGAACCCAAGTTAGAAAAGTAAGCGGGTCAAATATGTATATTGTTTAAAGTACGTTTTACGTCAATTGTGTATGTGTAATTAGTTTAGGGATGTAATAGTCAAGTGAGAAACTTGTTAACTGTGGGTAGAGTTATATTTACCCAATCATGGTTGTGTGTAAAGTGATCGATCATATATCAGAGAAAGCATACGTATTTTGGTTCTTGTTCTTCTTTTAGATTTCTTGATTATGGATTGTGAATGTATCCTGTGATTTCATCATTTGGTATCAGAGCCGAAGGCTCGAATCGATCCAGGAAGAACATTTGTACATTCAGAATTCAAGAAATCAACTTTTTTTAATGCAAACCAAGCGCCAATTTTCATTTTCTCCGTTCTTTTGATTAACAACATCACAAATAGATTAAATTGAGATTAACAATCGTACATAATCACTGTGGGTGATTATGAACCGGTTTCGAGAATCAATTCAAGGTAAAGGGTGTATTTTTTGTATAATTTGACGTTCAAAAGACCGAACCACTGTGGGTTCGAGTTCGTTTCTTCCTGATCAAAATCAGAAATTGATTAATGGTATTGTTGATCCATATGTGACACAAAACATCACTGAGGGTGTTTGTGTTGCAAAATTTTTGGATTACAGTTTTGATTTCAAAAAAAGGGGACGAAACATATGGTTTCCATTTTGACTATTTTGGTCAAAATCACCATGTGAATTGGTTGTTGCAATATCTAATCTCCGATTAAGAAGCAAGGTAATTTTGTTTTCATTGTAACTTGTTTCAACAGAAACCGAGATTTTTTTGGGTTAATATGTTGTTGAAAAACAAAGCAATTGAGGCCTTGTTTCCTCGTTTTGTTTGAATTTCGAGCAAGTGGGCAACATTTGAAACCATGAATTTTGTTGGGTTCAAAGTAGTGAGTTTTGTGTTTTTTAATTAAAAGATTAGACCATTTTGTCATTTCTCCAAATTCGATTAAGACCGGACACATTCTGTGAAGGTTTTTGCTTTATTGAATAACATATTCAAGAACATCACGAGGGTGTTCACGTTTCAAGAACATACGCAAATCATGAGGATTTGGGGGCTGTTCGTTGATCAAAATTTCGTTTTTTGTTGTTTGAATTATTTGAGAATCGAACAACAAACAAAGATAGCTGCTTATGAGTGTTTTCATAAGAATGGGAAGAAACAAAGATCGCTACTACTTGTGATGTGTGCCTGAAATTTAAGAATGGGAAGACATTTTTTTTTTTTTTTTTTGTGTTTCTGGTGATAAGCGTTAACAATTAAATTAAGGTGTTTATGCTTCTATCACTTGTTGGGTACTCCTCTTGTTCCTACGATCACAAAAAGGAGACTGGTGCAATGATTTTTTCGTTGGTGTTCATAGATACACGGAGAATTCAAGATCAGAATTAAGATATGTTGCTATGTTTGTTTACTGTCTGTACAAAGTTTAGAGTGTCAAAAGGGTTGCTGTTGGAAGTGTTCTTCATTGTTGTTGAGTTTGGTTCATTTTAAGAAGAAAAGCCATGAGGGCTGTTTTAGAAGGGATGGTTTGAACCAAACATGTAACAAGTCTTTTGCAAATCCGGGAGAAAGCAGTTTGTGTTCAGAGTTATGGCAAATCCATGAGGGATCAGTTGGACATTTTCGAAAGCAATAGTGGGTCAAGTGGATCAAGAGAAACATTGTTTAGTAAAACACGTTTGATTCTCTAAATTTGTAATGGATTCGTGAATAAGGAGAAAGCGTATGGAAAGCATCAAACATAGGAGCTTCAAGACAAGAACAAGTGAATGTACAAGAAATGAAGACTCAACTTGGATTAACAATTAGAGGGGTGAATGTTGGAACCATAATTGTGAACCCAAGTTAGAAAAGTCAACGGGTCAAATATGTATATTGTTTAAAGTATGTTTTATGTTAATTGTGTATATGTAATTAGTTTAGAATGTAATATGTTAAGTAAGAAACTTTGTTAACTGTTGTTAGGGTTAAACATACCCAACCATGGTTGTGTGTAAGGTGATCGATCATATATCAGAGAAAACGTACGCATTTTGGCTCTTGTTCTTCTATTAGATTTCTTGATCATGGATTGTGAATGTACCCTTTGATTTCATCATTTAAGATGATGCATCACTTTCTCACATACACACATATATCACACTCTCTGGCTAAGTTTTTATATATGAGTACATGGTGATTGTTATGCCTCGGTTGTTATACATTACTTGTTAGATTATTGCAGCTTTCGCGAGTAGTGATAGTTGGGTTCTCTTTCGATCTGCCTCGGTTGGTAAGTAAACATCGGTTGCCAATCCAACCATCTCTAAAAACTTAATTATCCACCATGTCACATCGACTTGCCACCATTTGAATCCGTGACGAGCCGACCTTGGAATAGCATGGTGATTGTTATGCCAACCCTCACCAAAAGTAAACAATGCCATGATCCTACATGTTTTAATTAACATATCAATAGTCTTGTGAATTAAGAGAAGTAAAATATTGTCTGGTGATCATAAATATTTATTTAATTTTTTTTTTTAAAAAAAAGATAGCACATATACCCGTTGTTTGTGGATGTATCTGGTGTGTTATATGGTCTGCCACCCCATAAATGGCACACAGGGCCAACAAGGAAGGTGCCATGGTTAACAACAAGTGTTCGCACCCCCTGTATAAAGTGAATTAAATAGCATAATATTATTTAGTCATTCTTTCAACAAAACTTAAAACATTACAGCACAAACCGATTTTTGTGACTAAATTATTTTCTTTTCATGAGTTTACAATAAATTTGCCACTTTTATCTATATGTTTTTCATTTTTTAATCTAAGTAAGAGGGTAACAACTCACAAGCCAGCAACAGCTTTGCAAATATATATACACACACATACATATGTGTGTGTATTTTTTTCATGTCTTTTTTAGTTGTATATATGATAATTATTGTTTAAATATTAAATATATATCAATATTAGGAGATATGAGAGGGGAGAAAAGATTATTTTAAGATTTAACTGATTTTTAAGAGAACAAAATTATTTAGACTAGTTTACCAATTAAAATGAGTATAGTTTTATTATATAAAAAATAAAAAAATTACGCTTTCCTTCACTTTGTATATCTATAATGCGTCATTGTGTATTTTTGTCTGTTATTATGTCCTTTTGCTTGTTATTGTTTTTTTGTTTGTTATTGTGTCTTACTATTTTTTCTAAAATGATAAGCTTTAAAAATAATAATGACGAAACAATACAATTACGTACGTTTTATATTTAAATCATAATGATAAAACAACAACAAATTCATTTAACACATAAAAAAATGATAAAATCAAATCAAATAGCCAATAATATAAAACACAGTGATTAATACATTTGATACAATAACCTGAAATATATGATAATAAAGTAAGAGAGGTATTTTTAAAAAAATATTGGGTAAAACCATGTAAAATATATGTATAATCTGGGCGCAACATTACATATGTTTTACATGGTTTACAAAATACTTTTTATAAAAAACAACTTGTCTCTTTTTTTATTTTTTTTAAAACATGTGTCAAATAATGCTACAAACCTGTAAAAAGTTAAAAAAAAAATTTTTTACATTGTTTTCACAACAAAAGAGGATTTTTATTTTATTAATTTCCTATATATATATATATATATATATATATATATATATGTAGATTGTATTGTGTGAAAACCCAATTTTACTGAAAACTCTTGAATTCTATCTATGTCTTAATTAGTAATTTTGAATATAACTATGTGATACATGTTAAAATAAGTTGAACTATTAAACAAATCAAATTTAATTTGATTTAAGGTGATCACATGTTTATTTTGAGAAAAATAACAACAATAAAAAATGATAATTTGCGCACGTACCATTCCCCAAGCTAAGTATGGATAGCCTCCAACGAGATAGAGGAGGACTCCAAGTCCTATTATATGCCAAACGTATGTATCATGAAGAAACCTATAGAACCATTGGGCCTTTAGCTCAGGAACGTTAGAATACACACCGATTTCTGGCTCTCCACACTATTAATTACCCAATTTTATTTATCAGTTCCATATATTTTATTATATAAAAAATTAATTTAATTTAAATATTTGAGAAATGCAACTAATTAATATCAATCACCTTCATAGCAAGATATTCGTGATAATGGAACCAACCAAAATGACTGAACCAAAAACCTTCGCGTGGGCTGTGAGGGTCCCTCTCTTGATCAGTATACTTGTGATGGTTTTTGTGTACGCTAACCCAAAATATTGGATCTCTCTGTTCATTTAAATTCAATAAAATCATTATCTAATTACACAATTTAAATATCTATTAACCAATAAAAGGCAATTTTGGTTGAATTAATGATCCATCTATTTAAATTTTGTTAATTTAATATTGTTTGGTTTATTAATTGCTGAATCAGTAAAATGTATAAATTATATACTCAGGCATGCATAACATTCAATGGTTAAAATGTTTAAATGAATTTTTTTAATGAAAAGAAATTATCTAAAAACCTCAACTTTTTAAATATATAATTTTAGAAGAAAATTTGGTTCTAGCTTTTCTTGGTTTTGGGTTTTACCAGCCAGACAATATTAACTTTGCATTTAAACAAAAATATTAGAAATATTAATATGTAATTAGTAAATATTAAAATGCTACATACCTGGCCGGAATGACAACCACAATAAGCAAAACAATATTCGAGCCATTTTGGGAGCTTGAAACTCCTGTGGGTAAGAAGCCTATGATAGCCAAGGGTCACACCTATTCCAGTCATGAAAAATAGGACGAGTGCCACCAAGACCGCACCCGTATTGAACACGAAAGGCGCGCTAAGAGCCAACACATGCGTTCCAACGCCCAATAACATGTGCGTCACATCCGCCATATGCCATTTGCGGTTCCAAAACCCTCTGTTCCGCATCCTTTGTAGCTCCAACTCGTTTGGTGTCTTGATTGGTGTTGCTTTCTCAGTTGCTACCGTTGCTATTGCAACGGTATCAACTGGCAATGCAACTGCAGCTGAAGCAACCCTTGTTATGCGGTTTGGTGGTGTGTTTTCGTTGGCACTAGCTTTAGGTACAACGCGCTTGGTTGGTGAAGTGGTAACGGAACATGACCATGATGTTTTAGTGTTTTGAGGGCTAGTGTTGTTGCTGGACGAACCGGCAACAACACGGCGGATCCTCCATTTAGTGTTGGTTACAGTAGGAAAAGGTGAAGGTTTGAGAGGCAGTGGCATGATTCTAATGCAATGATTTTTGTTATGATAGTCAAAGTTTAATCGGTCATTATGCATATACATATACTGATGATCGATGCAATGGAACTATTTAAGAAACGATAACGACGTGTTACATCTTATTGCAGTACTTCATAGATTTCAATTATTTTACGTGAAACAGTTATTGATATTATTTTCAAGGAAAAAGCGTCAGAAATTCGGATAAATCCAACAGTATAGTGGCAAAGCTTGACCATAATCCCAGGGGGCGAAATAATTTTTTTTTCCCATAGGGGACGAAATAAAGGTTTTTAAAAAATTTTACACTACGTATCGGAAAATTTACACTAATGCACGAAAAAACAGGGAGCGGTCGCCCCCTTGTCTGACTAAAGATGCGCCCCTGCAATAGTACATCAATTAAAACCGATTGATGACATAAAATTTTATTAAAATTACTAAAATAACAAAGCTACAATTTTTTTATAAAATAAACATAAGTCAGTTTAGCGTTCTGCTTGGTTGACTTATCCTGTATGTTGAACACATTTATTAGCTAGATGAGACTTTGTACTTATCTGCATATTTAGTGTGAAGTGTTGGCTAAGGCATTAGCCTGCTTAGCGGAAAAGTCTAAAATTAAGGTTTTAAATTGAATAGATTTTTAAGAAATTATGAGACTTATATATATATAGGGGAGAGATATTCTAAGAAGGCAAAAAACCATGAGAAGTGTGAGAAGCCATGAGAATGTGACACGTGTATTTTAGGGTAAAGGGTATAAACGTCAACACATAAATGGAGGCTGCACATGCAAGTCACATGTTAATTCCACCAAAATTTTTAAACGTATGTAACTATTTTATACGTTAAATTTTTTAAAAAAAAAATACACCATAAAATCACAAATTTCTTTACCTTTCTAACGAGTATAATATTGTTATATTTAACAATAGAAAAAGAACAAACATGTATGTTCTTGAAACTTGTGCGTTTTTATGGTGTTTTCATATTGTTTGTGAAACTAGACATTTTATGGTGTTTTGAACATAAACAAAACACAACGTTTTTTAATTGCGTCATTTACACATGATGTTTTATGGTGTTTCTGTACTGTGTAATTTTCACAAACATTTTATGGTGTTTTTGAACTGTAATTTTATTTATGGTGTTTTTGGACTGTAATTTTATTTATGATGTTTTTGAACTGTAATTTTATTTATGGTGTTTTTGAACTGTAATTTTATTCATGGTGTTTTTGGACTGTATAATTTTACACATTGTGTTTTATGGCGTTTTTGAAAACTAAAAAACATGTCGTTCTAAACTTTGTGTTTTTCCACATTTAAGTTTAAAACGTCATGTATAAAATGTTTATGAACAAGGTGTTTTTGTTATGGTGTTTTTCAAATGTTTATGAAATATAGCGATTTATGGTGTTTTTAGTATTCAAAAACACCATAAAAATGCCTGGTCTTAGTTTCATGAATATCCGAACACAAAAACACCATAAAATGTTAACACCATAAACACAATAACATATCTTGAAAAAACGCCATAAACAATAAAATATCTCGAAAAAACATCATAAACTAAGTTAAAAACACCACGTACAAACTTAGGTGTTTATGGTGTTTTTCGTTTTCAAAAACACCAAAAAATGACCTCTTTTAGTTTTATTAATACGCAAACACCAAAAAATAACATAAAATGTTAACATCATAAACACCATAAAATATCTTTGAAAACACCATAAAACATACATATGGGTAAAAAACACCATAATAGATCAGTTTCGTATATATTGGAAAAACACCATAAACATATGGTTCGTGAAACTCATTTTAGGTTATTATTTAAATTTTAAAAAATATACTAATATTATACTCATTAGAAAGATAAAAAAATGCTCGATTTTATGGTGTAATTTTTTTAAAAAAATTCTAACGTATAAAAAAGTTATGAACGTTTAAAAAAGATGGAGGAAAATGCATGTGACTTGCATGTGCAGGTTTTTGGCTAGATCTTCCCATTCTACCCCTACTGATGGTTTTAACTTATAACTATTTACGAAAATACCACTAAATTAATCTCAACCACAAAACCAATTGATCTAATGGTTGAGATCTCTTCTCACACTTCTCATGGTTTTAAAACTTTTTAGCCAAACCTTATACTATATATATATATATATATATATATATATATATATATATATATATATATATATATGATTTGGTTCAAATAAGAACCCTGCCTAATTACGGTAACCCAGTGAACTTTGACAAAAAATGCCCGAATCTTTGGTTTTTTTTTCATGGTCTTTATTATACATATTTAGGGGGTTTCTTTTTTGTGTTTTGGCTAATTCGCAATGCAAATTGAATTTGCATCGGTTTCAAAATTTTGCACTTTTCTAAATGTTGCGAAATGCAACTCAAATTTACACCGAGGCAAATTCGATTTGCAATGAGAATTAGCCAAAACACAAAAAAGAAACCCCTCTAAATATGTATAATAAAGACAATGAAAAAAAACCAAAGATTCGGACATTTTTTTCAAAGTTTACTGGGTTACCACAATTACAGTGGGTTAACAATGGAACCTTCCTCTATATATATATATATATATATATAGGGGATAATTCCATCGAAACCCACCTTAATTGCGGTAACTCAATAACTTCGACAAAAAATGCACGAATCTTTGGTTTTTTTCATGGTCTATATTATACATATTTAGGAGAGGGTTTTTTTTTTTTTGTATTTTTGCTAATTCACAAGGCAAATAGAATTTGGACTAGTGTAAAAGTTTTGCAATTTTCGTAACATTTAGAAAATTGACAAACTTTTAAACTAGTTCAAATTCGATTTGCCTTGTGAATTAACAAAAACCAAAAAAAAAAAAACCCCCGTAAATATGTATAATAAAGACCATGAAAAAATCCAAAGATTTAGGCATTTTTTGTCAAAGTTATTGGGTTACCACAATTAAGGAAGTTCTTATTTGAACCGAATCAACAATCATAACTATACCATTACGTTCAAAAACAAGATCTAATCAACTATTATCAAACTAGAAGGTTAAAACAAACCGTTACCTAATCAGACCGATGTTCAGCTGCAAAACAACGATAAGATGTGGCAGATATGTTCCCTAATGCGATCCGTGGGTTTAGAAGATCTCAAAACTGAGATTTGAAGCTCAAAAATTCGTCTGGTAATGGGTTTCTAGAGCTGGAGTTCGAGAAAAATCGAAATGGTGAGATATGCTTGAAAAATCTGATATTTTGATCTGATCTGCCAAACCGACACACGCCAGGCGCATCACCCCGCGTGGGTGCTTGGCACAAGGCATAGCGCGCGAGACCGAAGGTTCTCAGATTTTTTCCTCTTCCGCGCGTACCGCCTAGCGTGGATGTCTAGGGATAGGCATACCGCTTGGCATCATTGATTTTGATATTTTTATAATTTTCTTCGTTTTGTGATTCCGGAGAATCCGGAACTCCGTTTCGCGCATGGTTTTCGCCCATGTTCACCATTTCTTGCATACTTTCAACCTGTAACAATCACAATCACTAAATCAACGTGGATTCTGCACACGACTAAATGTGCTATCGATCATTGATGACGTAATTATCAAATGCAATTGTCACATAAGACGAAGCACGTTTTACCGTATCCCGTCCAAAGGGTCTAACCGGTTCCTGGATTTTAAATTCATTGTCTTCCTCGTCTTGTTCGAGGTTAAACGTATGTGCATCTGACCCCCCGGTGAATATTCGTTCTTATCGGAATTTTTAGTTCTTTTTGAAAAACTTTGGCTCTCGTTCACTTCTTGACAAAGAACGCAAAATTTTGGAGCGTCTTTTATCGCGGCCTGAACATGATAGTGGTTAAACGTATGGCCTTTCGACTTTAGTTGATATTCTTTTTCCTCCCATTTTAACACACCTTCGTCGTTCAAACCGTTTTTGCGGTTGTTGGCATAGTTGATGTAGATGCCACTAAATCACATCAATTCCGCGCTCATATCCTTTCATTTTGAATTTAATTGATGAAAAATAATTGAACATTGTCGGCCTTTGAGAAAAGTAAATTGTCTTCTTGCAGAATAATTGATATCTTCTTTATTAAAGTTGACAGAGTGTCTACTTTAATAAAAGTTGACATAAAGTTGATATAGCATCTTGAAAAATCTGTATCTTGAAAATAAGTGTCTTGACAGATTGTTATCCTCTTGACAATAATTGAGATTAACCCATAATGGAATTGGATCAACCCATGGATATCTTATATGGGACCAATATCTTCATACGGGTCTTGAGAATCTTGAAAATCTTCTTTATTAGTAGAACGCTTTGGCCCTGAAGGAGATTGTTTAATCTCACTGATAATTCTTTGCATTTCTTCAGGAGTGGAACAAGACTGTAATCGAATTATATAGTCTTGATCTTGAAAAGAATTTAGATTTTGAGTGATAGGAGATTTTACAGATCTTTCATATTGACTGGTTATAGACATATAATATTTTTGAACTGAAGCAACATTGGCTTTTTCAATTGAAAATTTATTCCACCATTTACTCCTATAATGTCTTAATATAAGAGGAGGAGATATAATATGGGTGTTTTGTATATCTGTCTGTATAATGAGCTATGTGTGTGAACTATAATTAATTTTTCTATGTGAGAACATAATCGTATGCGAACGAACTAAAATGTGAACATGTTGAACTAAAATATATATTTCGCTGAAATACAGTACGGGAGCAATACTGTATGCGAATATATCGAACTAAAATATATATTTTGCTGGAATACAGTACGGGAGCAATACTGTATGCAAATATATCTGTAACTAAAGTACAGTACGAGAGCCATACTGTACGAGAACATGTCTATGGTCTGTATGAGAACTTAATGTATGAACTGAGAACATATTAGAGAACTTGTGTGAGAACAGGTCCTAGTTCTGTATGAACATATTTCTAAAAACATGTGATGCAATGCAAAGAGCTGGGTAAGACTCTAACATGTTTTTGAAATAACAGGACTAAGTATAACTACGAACAATTGTGTGATCTGTGTGTAATACAAACATGTCTGGATTGAATTCATGTAGTTATACTATATTCTTTATAATCACATTTCAATATAAATTTTCAGTGTAACTGAATATGATTGAATTTATGTGATAGAATGGGTTATATCTTTAATGTTCTTAAACTGACCTGAATTTGTCTGCTTGTGAGCAGATTAATGGCTCCTAAAATAGGTCGAACAGCTAAGAAAGCTGCTAAGAACATTACAAACCCTGAACAAAATCAAATTCCACCTCTGAATGTTGAATCAAATCCGGATCCGCATGTTAATCTGGAAGCAAACGTGGTCCCACCTGGGAACTTGGAAACGAATACTACTCCACCAGTGAACCCTGGAGCAGGCATTGTTCCACCTGCTGGTACAAGCGGATCTGAAACAAATGAAGCTATGATAGCTAGAATTGTGCGTGAGCAATTATCTGCTTGTGGTGTTCTGACACAACACCAGCCATATATTACCGCAGGTTCTGGTAGAGATCACGATCATGCTGAACATAATGCTACAGGTGGTCACGTTGAAACTCATACCACTACCGGTACAACTACCATTATTCCTGATCCACCCCGACAGGGATGTACTTACAAGTATTTTGCTTCCTGTAACCCTCCTACTTTTACTGGCAAAGAAGGAGCGGCTGGTCTTTTAAGGTGGATCGAGGAGATGGAAACTAAGCTCAAAATAAGTCAGTGTTTGGAGGAGCAGAAGGTGTCTTATGCTGCCTGTTCTTTGAAAGACTCTGCTTTGACCTGGTGGCAGGCCAAGACTTTGGGTGCAGCCACAGTTGACTCGATGGGCTGGAATGATTTCAAAACTCTGATTAGATCAGAGTACTGTCCCATCACTGAAATTCAAAAACTCCAGGAGGAATTCTGGAATCACTCGATGATCGGTGCTGATTGTCTTGCTTACACCGATCGTTTTCATGAACTTACTTGTTTACTTCCCGATATGTTTCCTACGGAAGCCGCTTTAATCGAGAAGTACATTAAGGGTCTGATTCCTCAGATACGAGGAATGGTGACTGCTGCTGAACCTACAACCCTGAAACATACCATTCTTTTGACCACTAAGCTTACCAATGAGGCGGTAAGGAGTGGTACTCTGTCTTTGAAGCCTCAGACGGTTCATAGTAGTAGTGATGTCGGTACCTCGAAGGTGTCAAAAGGTACCAAACGAAAGTGGTTTGGTAAGAACAAAACAAGGGCTCCGGCTGAGATCAGTCAGAACAAACCAACGGTGAAGAACTATGGTGCAAATGTTCCTGAGAGGAAAACTTATACTGGGCAGGCGCCCAAATGCAATAAGTGTCCACTCCATCACACGGGACCATGTCCTGTTTGTCTGAACTGTAACCGAGTTGGACATTATGCTAAATATTGCAACTTTCCTGCTCAGACACCAAACCAAGCACCACGACAAACTACTCAAACCAACCGGTCATGTTACAAATGTGGAAGTCCTGATCATCTCATACGAAACTGTCCACACAATAACACCAATCCGGGAACTGAAGCTAGGGGGAGAGCTTTTCAGATTGGTGCGACCGAGGCGAGACATGATGCAAATATTGTTACTGGTACGTTTCTTCTTAATAATCTATACGCATCAGTTCTGTTTGACACAGGAGCAGATAAGAGCTTTATTTCTCCTGAATTTGCATCATTAATTTCATTGCCTACAGTAGATCTAGAAACTCCTTATGTTATTGAACTTGCTAATGGCAAGTTGATCAAAACTAACAGTGTTATTCAAGGATGTTCCTTGAATCTGAATGATCATCTTTTCAATATTGATTTACTTCCTATTGAGCTTGGGAGCTTTGATGTCGTTGTTGGTATGGACTGGCTTTCTAATAACCAAGCGGAAGTTGTGTGTCAAAATAAGGTGATCCGTATTCCATTATCTAACGGTAATACACTAGTAGTTCAAGGAGAACGAGCAGGTATAAAACTTGGTCTCATATCTTGTATGCGAGCTCAGAAATTCTTAAGGAAAGGTTGTTATGCTTTCCTGGCACATGTGACTGAGCACAATTCTTCACCCAAACAAATCACAGATATCCCAATAGTCAAGGATTTTCCTGAAGTTTTTCCTGAGGACATATCAGGATTACCCCCAGTGAGACAAGTTGAATTTCGAATCGACTTAATTCCAGGTGCAGCACCTGTTGCTAAAGCCCCGTATCGGCTTGCACCATCCGAAATGCAAGAACTTTCAAGTCAACTGCAAGAACTGTTAGACAAAGGTTTTATCAGACCTAGTTTCTCACCCTGGGGAGCACCTATTCTTTTTGTGAAAAAGAAGGATGGTTCATTCAGGATGTGTATTGACTACAGGGAACTCAGTAAAGTGACAATCAAGAACCGTTATCCACTACCTCGTATCGATGATCTGTTTGATCAACTACAAGGTGCTACTTATTTTTCAAAAATCGATTTAAGATCTGGATATCATCAGTTACGTATTCATGATGATGACATTCCTAAAACTGCTTTCAGAACTCGATACGGACATTACGAATTTCTAGTAATGCCGTTTGGTTTAACAAATGCACCAGCAGTTTTCATGGATCTGATGAATCGAGTATGTAGACCTTATCTGGATAAATTTGTGATTGTGTTTATTGATGATATTCTTATTTATTCTCGAAATCAACAAGAACATGCTCAGCACTTGAAATTAATTCTAGAACTTTTGGCACGTGAAAAATTATATGCCAAGTTTTCCAAGTGTGAGTTCTGGTTACGAGAAGTTCAATTTCTTGGTCATGTAGTAAATCAAAACGGTATTCAAGTGGATCCCAGTAAGATTCAGGCGGTGAAACAATGGGAGACACCACGAACCCCGACTGAAATACGCCAATTTTTGGGGTTGGCAGGTTATTATCGCCGGTTTATCAAGAAATTTTCAAAGATAGCCTTGCCACTGACTACATTGACACAGAAAAATCAACCGTTTATATGGAGTTCTCAACAGGAGGAGGCGTTCCAACTGTTGAAACATAAACTCTGTAATGCACCTATCTTGACACTACCGGAAGGTACTGATAACTTCACAGTGTATTGTGATGCTTCACGTCAAGGTCTTGGGTGTGTTCTAATGTAGAAAGATAAGGTAATTGCTTATGCTTCTCGACAACTGAAAGTACATGAGAAGAATTATACCACACATGATCTAGAACTTGGTGCAGTAGTGTTTGCACTCAAGATTTGGAGACATTATCTATACGGAACTAGGTGTATTATATACACTGATCACAAAAGCCACCAACACATTCTAGATCAGAAAACGTTGAACATGCGACAGAGGCGATGGGTTGAATTGTTGAACGATTACGACTGTGAGATTCGTTATCACCCAGGCAAAGCAAATGTTGTAGCTGATGCTTTAAGTCGCAAGGAACGAGTCAAGCCTTTACGTGTGAAAGCGTTAGGTATGACTATTCAAACCAGTCTAATTCCTCAAATCAAAGACGCTCAGCAACAAGCTTTACAAGCAAAGAACTATTCTGATGAAGGACTGAGAGGATTAGATAAGAAACTTGATACCAAAGACGATGGACTATTGTATTTCAAAGACCGAATGTGGGTTCCCCTATTCGGTAACTCTCGAACTATTATCTTGGATGAGGCGCATAAATCCAGGTATTCTATTCATCCAGGTGCTGATAAAATGTATAAAGATCTTAAGGATTTTTACTGGTGGCCTGGAATGAAGAAACAAATAGCTGAATACGTGGATCGATGTTTAACATGTCTCAAAGTTAAGGCTGAACATCAACGACCTTCTGGGTTATTGCAACAACCTGAGATTCCCATGTGGAAATGGGATCAGATCTCTATGGATTTCATTACTAAATTACCCAGAACATCACGTAATCATGACTCTATATGGGTTATCGTTGATCGCCTTACGAAATCTGCGCATTTCTTACCCATCCGAGAAGATTATTCTATGGATCGACTCGCTAAACTCTATGTTAATGAGATCGTATCTCGACATGGAGTACCGATCTCTATCATTTCTGACAGGGATAGTCGATTTATGTCACGATTTTGGCAAACTCTTCAGAATGCTCTGGGGACGCAAATCAATATGAGCACAGCTTATCACCCACAAACTGACGGGCAGACTGAACGAACAAATCAAACTCTTGAAGACATGCTCAGAAGCTGTGTGATTGATTTTGGAGGTAGCTGGGATATTCATCTTCCACTTGTTGAATTTTCATACAATAACAGCTACCATACCAGTATTCAATGCGCTCCATTCGAAGCACTTTATGGACGGAAGTGTAGATCACCTATCTGTTGGTCAGAGGTAGGTGAAAGTCAAATCATCGGCCCAGAATTCATTCAGGAAACAACTGATAAGATCGCACTCATTCAAGAACGAATCAAAGCTGCTCGCGATCGTCAAAAGAGTTACGCTGATAATCGCCGTAGACCACTCGAATTTCAAGTAGGTGATCGGGTAATGTTGAAAGTGTCACCTTGGAAAGGCATTTTCAGATTCGGGAAGCGAGGTAAACTTTCGCCAAGATTTGTAGGGCCATTTAAAATTCTTGAACGAATTGGACCAATAGCCTACAGACTTGAATTACCTCTTGAACTCAGTAATATTCACGATGTCTTTCATGTATCTAATCTGAAGAAATGTTTAACTGATGAATCATTGATCGTACCTCTCAAAGAAATTCATATTGACGAAAAACTTCAGTTCAGTGAAGAACCAGTAGAGGTAATGGATCGGGAAATGAAAGTGCTAAAACGTAGTCGCATACCAATTGTTAAGATGCGGTGGAACTCGCAACGTGGACCCGAATATACGTGGGAACGTGAAGACCAAATGAAAGCAAAGTACCCACATCTATTCTCATAAACAATTGTCTTAATGTAAGTCTTCACTAAATTTCGGGACGAAATTCCTCTAACAGGAGGAGACTGTGACAGTTGCGTACGAAGAATTCGGCATTAATGACGTGAGCACATTTGGTCGTGCTTGAAATCCACGAGGATTTAGTAACTTTTGTTATTGGGGATTGATAGTATGTGAAAAATGATGAACGTGGGCGAAAACCGTGCGCAAAACAGAGTTCGTATGCTCCCGGAATCGCGAAAAGAAGTTTAAAGTCAAAATGATGACGCTGATGACGTGGGGCGGTACGCCCCAGCCCAGACCTCCAGCTGGGGCGATGCGCCCCGGAGCATATGTCGGCAAAAGTTGTTTTTAATCGATCAGATCGCGTAGGAAGCTTCAAAAACGTCCATTTCAAGCTGTTCTTGAGCCGAGGCGAAAAAATAACATATCTACACCTCAAATCTTCATATTAAAGCCATAAATCGCACCACGGATCGTGTTTTCAAGTCCTGATCGTCGTTTTAACCGCAGATATCCATCAGATCAGGTAACGGTTCGTTTTACCCTTCTAGTTTGATTTTGATTGATTAGATCTTGATTTTGAACGTAATGAGATAGTTAGGATTGTTGATTATTGCCTAGATGATGGCTAGGATTGATTATAAATGAAGAACACGAGGTTCTAACGGTTAAATCCTTGTTTTGATCCGTTGTAATGCCCAATTTGCATGAAATCATACCGATGATTATAATGGTTTAAACCATTTGATTATGACAATGTAGGTGATTAGTTTGATTAATCTTTGAAATGCAAAGGTTAAATCTAAGTGTTTCAAACTAATCACAATCATTAACATACTCATTGGAATGATTATCTGATGTTTGTGATAACAGTCAGATTAGTATGTTAAATCTGGTTATTTCACCTATTCTGATGCTACATTGTGATATTTCATGATATTTGGGTAATCAATAATAAGGATTAATCATTTCTAAGCCATTAATCTATCTAGAAATTGTTATGGCATCATAATCAACAACATTAACTATTTTATTAATCTGAGATTATTCTGATTAATCAAACATGTCATCAACCTTATATTAGGAATCTAATGCAATGTAGGTTCCTACATTATCATACATTGTATGATATAATATTAAATTAATTAATTATATAATTAATATCGAGTTGATGATTTACTAAGCAATGTCTTTGACATTGAATGTTCAGGAAGATCTAATCAATAAACTAGAACATAAATAATTCATTAAATATAACTAAATGCAGAATCATCTCTGTACTATCAGTTTGGTGATACTCTGCTACCTTTATATCATCAGGTGAGTTTCGTACAACCCCTTTTATTTTTAATCTTTTATAAACATCGGGGAAACTCTGCAAACTGTTGTCTGAATATATGATATGCATCAATGATATCTGTGTGATTTCATGTGATTTGTGGGATTTCATGGGATTTTGCCTGTAGACTGAACTCTATCATGGAACTGAAAGTCCTCGTTTCTAAACTGTATCTAGTGAACCCATGTGTGGCCGAGCAGAAAACATTGATAGTACTATTGATTGACACCCCATTCGCTGGGAGGGTTGCATCTCCCCTTGTGTGAATGTTTGTTATCTGTTTCCTGAACTTCTTAATGGTGTGATAGACATTAAGATAATGAGGCACTAAGATATGTACCGACGGGTAATATCTTGAGACAGACTAGACGTCCGAAAGGAACTAGATACAGGTCCCATGGTTATCCGGAACTGAACTTTTGAAAACGTGCTTATCATATCATATTGTTTTAAAATGAACTGTCGAACTCACCAGCTTTGTGCTGACGTTTCAAACTCAAACTTTTTGCAGGTAAACAGTAATAGCCGGTGAGGATGCACTTTTGGGATATTTGCACTTGTAAAATTAATATTGTAATTAAATAAATATATCTGTAATGTAATTGTGATTGCGACATCCTTGTAATGAGTTTACTTTAAGTTAATCTGTGTGCTTATGATATCGGTTCAAGTAAGTCACCCCTCACCTCTGAGACATCACCACTATGCTTCCGCAACCGGTTTGGTGACGTCAGATCAGACACGAGGTGACGAGGGATGGGGGTGTGACAGTTCCTAATATAATTTATGAAGTCAGATTTTTTTACTAATATTAATTGAGTTTGATAGCAATAACTATCTTTACATATATGTACATTTGATAATTTATAATTTATTATAAGTCTTGAACCACTAGCTGTTGATAATCTATATGAAGTTTTTTCATAATAATGAGTAGGTATAATTCCTTCTTGAATACAATTCATATCAGCTCCACTATCAATTAAAGCTGTTAAGGTTATTCTAAATTCATTATTAATGATAACATTTACTTTAGTATACCATTTCTGATAATCTAATTCTTTTAATATATTTATTTTATTAACCTTATTATCTTTTTCGTTAATTTTATTTTTATCTTTTTCAATATTTTTGATTTGTAATTTAATTGTATTAATATCTTCTTTTATGTTTTTTAATTCTTCTTGTAATTCTTGAATAGTAATTGGTTTTTTTTTCTTAATTTTTTTATAAATCTCTTCTAGACTATATATTTCTGTTTCTTCTTCTTCTGTTTTAGAATTTTTATTTAAATTTTCTTTTATTTTTTCAATATATAATTTTTTAAATTATTATCTTCAGTTTCTTCTAATAATTTTAATAATATTAGATTTTCTTCACTATTTATCATATTTACGGATCCAATATTACATAAACATGGTCCTATACATTTACATTCTTCACTTTCATTATTGCTACTAATACTATTATTATCACTATCAGAAATATAATTTATATCATTACTATCATAATCAGAAAAATCTTCATCACTTGTTTATAAGCATTAGAAGCCATAGTCATTTCTTGTAATATATTTAAAATTTGAGCTTCTGCTTGTCCATCAATATTCCATTCATATATAGACTTACCACTGTATTCAGTATGAAGTCTATTACTTTGTTCTTCATATTGTAAATCAGGAGGGGTTGGTTTATAATACCAATTCCTATTATCTGGTCTTATATTAAATTCTTTTAATTTATTTATTATATCATTTTTGTTTTTAAATTGAGATTCTAAATTTTCATAGGAAGAATCTGTAGTATCAGATTCGTCTCTATCTCTTATAGTATTCAGACTTAAATTCTTAAATTTTTTTAATGTTTCTAGATGGTCTTGCATTAAATTTAAAGTTTTCTCTTTTTTGTTAAGTATTATAGGTGTATCTATTGTAAAAGGTTTGAATATAGGATTTTCTAAAGGTTTAACTATAGGATTTTCAATTTTTATTCCTTTTCCTTTATCCTTTATTTTTAATTCATTTGTCTCATTTTCAATTCTTTCTAATTGTTCCCCAATAGTTTTTAATTTTTCATTTGTATAATTGTTTTGAAAAATAATTGTATGTAAATTTTTTGAATCATCATCACTGATTCTAGATAATGGTGTTCCTATATATTCTTGTTTATCTTTTACAAATTTTATATTTTCATGAGGTGGATGAATACTAATTAATTCTTCATCGTTTTTTTATTAACTTATAATTTTTTGTAATTTTATTATTAACAGATATATGTTCAATAGTAGGATATTTAATATTATTATTTTTACAATATATAGGTAGCCAGGTAAAAAATGTAATATTTTCATCATTTTTAATAATATATTCCTCCCATTCTTTAGTATGCCTTTCTCTAGAATCTTGATTAAAAGTTTTATGATACCATAATAAATTATCTATATTATATTTGTTTAATATTTCACATCTTAAAAATTTCATAGTCTCCTTGTGATTCATTTTAACAAGTAAATTTTGATATTTCAGTAGAAATTATTCTTATCTTTCTAAACTGATATTGTATTTCTTCTGTTAAATGAAATTGTAGGTTAGTATAATAATATAATTTATCTACTTGATCTTCTATATCATCTTCGAAATCATCTTTACTAAAATAATTGTCTATAAATTGTAACTTATCTTGAGAAACTTTTACTTTTTCATAACATTCTTTTAATAAAACCTTTAAAAATTTCATTTGAGGATTTCTACACCGAATTTTTGTATCACTCATATTAACAAGTATACTTTGCTATATTTGTAGAACAAATTTTTATAAGTTCTTTATTAATTTTAATTTTATCTTGTAAAAAATATTTAAAATTCATATGATGAAATTTTTGTATTTTATCATTATATTTATTTTCTTCTAAATATTGATTTGTTTTTTCTAACTCTATTTTATATATTTTTGATTTTTTATGAAATTCTTTTAATGCTGAAACATAAAATTGAACTTGAGAATTTATTATTTGCATTTTAGTATCACTCATAATTCTTTATAAAATTTCATATCAGATTTACTAAGATTATATGATTTATCAGATTTATAATCTGATTCTTGTTCATAAAAAGCCTTAGGTATGGAATTAGAATAGTCTATTCCTGCGATTTTCATAGATTGTGATCTTCTTAAAATATTTCATTGTAAACTATTTATACTATTTATACTACTGCTTGATGTTGAATATCTAGCAGCATTATTATTATTGTTAAAATTTATTTCTATTGAACCATCAGATTTTTCTATAATATTTGAAGTTTGATTTTCTATATCTAAAGGTTTTGGTGGATTTATATCTTGTAAATTCCATGATAAAGATTGTGTAATTTCATTCCATTTTAATCTTTTTGGTGTTATAATTTTTGCATGCATAGTGTTTGCTTCAAATAATATAGTTTCATCTCTTGGGGATGATAATTTAGTTTTTGGTTCTTTAGTTGTAGTCATAGTTTTATAGTAAATTCTGTATATTATTACAGCAGCATTTGTTTTTTCTTTAAATTCTAATTTTTTTGTTTTTATTGTTAAGGTTAAGGTATCAAGAATATTTGGATCAAATAATCCTATTGAAAAATTTGGATAACAATTAAAATATATTGGACCATTAGCTATATTTGATTCAGCCATAGCTAATAATGAATTATTGAAATTAGTATGCCTAGCATCTCTTAATATAGTTAATATAGGAACGTCTATTCCTAATCTAAACATAGGTTTTATAGCTACCTGTACTAATCCTATATGTAAAAATTTATAATTCTTTCTATGGTTTAATATAGCTTCTTTAGATAATAATTGTAAATTTTGATGATCTTTATTTATAGGGATAGTTTGTTCACTCATTTTGATTGAGTAATCTTGTAAAAAATCAAAAGTTCCTATTTTATATATAGTTTTTACATCTTGTGTAGGTATATTCCAATTTAATAAATTGTTTTCAATTTGAGAAATACTTATTTCTAAAGAATTAATATTATTATTTAAATCTTCCTCTTGATCATTATCCGTAGAAGTTGAGCTATGATCTCTTCGTGATAAAAATCTAGATATTCTATTCATTATTTGTATTTGTTTAATGATTAAATCTTTGAATTAACTGAATCTATATTTTGAAATATTTAGAGTATACTGATGGAACATCCCCAAAGCCCGAGACGTGGTCCGGCTGCTCTCTATCTTGGAGCCTTACGCTAATCCAACCGTCTAGCCGACAGGACTTGCCAACACAGTATAATTCTAAATATTCAGAATAAGATTGTGTTTTTTCAATGAATTTTATCATTATAATATATATATATATATATATATATATATATAGGGTATGGTATATTTTGGAAACCATAATGAGTTGAAGAAACTTTGGAATCCATATACTTGGTCCACATTTTGCCACATCACTATTTCATTTTAATAACCTAATATAATAGAAGGGCAATATTGTCTTTTCCTTCACATGTACCACCACACAATAATTGATTAATTAACCACATTTTCTTTCTTCAAATTCAAATCAAAAATAAAAAATTTAATTTTTTAATATTTTCCCCTTTTATTTCCCCCAAGAATTTTTAATTGAATAAAATGTTTGATATATGATGGTTGTATATAAGTGATGTCGTTGTTACATTTATGTTACGTTTTATGAGAATATTGTGTATATTTGTTGTCATACCTAACACATTGATTGTTTATGCTTTTTTTTACACCCGATTTTATAAGATTACAACTGTTTTTTTCTGATTTATAGGTCTGCATTTATTTAACTTAAGTTTAATTTTTTTATGTTCTTTTTTTTTTTCAAGTAATAATACTTTTTTACTAACACAAAATTTCATAATAGATTTCCTATTTTCGCATTTCATTATATTTAAATAAAAAAATTAAAATCTAATACTTATAATCCAATATTATATAAACTAACAATCAAGTTATGTTTGTGTTACAACTCGACGATTAATTTGACACTTGATTTTTATATACTCTTATATTTTATTTTGGTTACTTTTTAGTGCCTATTATAATTTTCCTTTTTTCATAGTACACAATTCAAATTTGAATATTTATGTTTTTTTCCAACCAGATACTTATTTACAGCAAATTTAAATTCCTTTTTTTCAGGTAATATTACATACTTATAATTCAATGTTATATAAACTAACACACAAGTTTCGTTTATGTTACATCTTGACGGACTTATTAAACAAGGTTTTTTATAGACTCTTATATTTTTATTGTTTGTACTTTTTACAGAGTATCATAATTTGTTCTTTTTTCATACTACACAAACATGTAATTATTGTTTGTTTCATATTGTATATTTTACAATAAAATATGTACTACATCAAATCAAAAAG
This sequence comes from Mikania micrantha, assembly GCA_009363875.1. Classification (NCBI taxonomy): domain Eukaryota; kingdom Viridiplantae; phylum Streptophyta; class Magnoliopsida; order Asterales; family Asteraceae; genus Mikania; species Mikania micrantha. Next base: position 3,597,582 of record CM018684.1, read on the forward strand.
TGTACTATTGTACCTTTTACAATTAAGTATTCATGACTTAATTTCTTAAAAAAATAACAATAAATTTATTTTATTTTGTATGTACACAATTTTAAAGATACAAGAATTATTGTTCTATGTATAATATCAGTTTTTCTAAGTTATTCTTTTTGAGATTCAACGTTTAAAATATAATTAAGTTGTTACACTAATGTTACACATAATACTGCAGGTTATGTGTATTTTCCATTAAGTTCATGTTACCAAATATATTTTCCATATAGTGTACTAATTATTAATTATTTTATAATTTTGTTACAAAAATTTTCATTAATTGTATTATTATACTGTTTTAATTTTTTTAATGTTGCATTTTATAACATTTTATTATGTTACGTTATTGTTACATATGTAAAGTTAGTGCAACTAGAGCATTATGTTACAAATTTTATATTTTGCTCAATATTTCATAATTTATATTCTTTTTTTTTGTTTTCTTTTTGCTCAAATATTTTTAAACTTATGTTTACATGCAAATTACATATGTAAAATTAGTATAACCAGATTATTTTTTTTGTTGGAAGATATATGTGTTACATAGATGTTAAATTTACATATATGAATTTTTTATGTAACGTCAATGTAACATACATGTAACAATTGGTTATGTATATAAAATTAATAAAATTGAACCACGTTACATAATTAGTCGGAATCCCCCTCTCCACACAACCACTGGTCTCCATTCATCCCGATCATGACATCTCCTGCCGGAATTCCCACCGTTTTATCATGACGATGTAACATAATACAAATAAAAAGTACGTAGCTGAAATAACTTTTAATTATGTAACTTTGATGTAACATAATACAAAATATATTAAAAGACCAACTTTAGCTTCGACGATCATTTTTTAAAATTTTGGGGAAGGGGAGCCTCGAAAAGTATGTCTTGATCTTGGGGAAAGTAAAACATGTTTTTGGTAGAAGCCAATTTGTACTATATGTGACAATCCGACTTTTCGAATTAACCTCGTTAACTGAAAATAACGAAATCACAAATAGGAAGGCCCAATAAGGCCAAGGTAGGCCCAATAAGGCCAAGGTAGGCCCAATGAGGCCAGTAAGGCCAACGTAGGCCCAATGAGGCCCAATGAGGCCCAAGTTAGACCCAATTGTGTTTATGAGGCCCAAAAGGATTAATCTAGCCCAACAATGTTCTAAGTGGCCCAATTAGTAACAATCCGGCATTTCGGATTAACGTCGTTAAACAAAAATTAACATAAATGATGCGAAAGCAAACAAAATCAAACTGAAAAGACTTAAATTGAACAAAATAAGTTTGGAAACAGTTAAAACACAAGGATTAATCTTGAAATCAACTAAATACTCAATTTTGACTTCAATAAGTCAAAATTCGTTCAATAATATTGGGGGAATTCGAAATTGGCATTAAAACACCATAATGGATTGAATTAATCACTTATAAAACACATAATGATGATAATTAACGGCTGATATCAGTTACCAAGCCATCAATTGTTGAATTAAACCCTTTTAACAAACCATTATGTGGAAAACGTTACTAGAATCGACTAAAACCACACAATATGGTTGAATTTCACCAAATCAAACATCCATAAGCCTTAGTCGGCACTATTAGTGGATTCTTCACACGACAATTCAAGGAAATAAACATTGGAAGAAGAATTGGATCGTGACCTCGGCCGAACTTAAGCCACATGTCGAACCACAACAATTCGAAGACAAAACAGGTAATGATCGACTCCCACAATACCTAAAAGGGCCGATTAAATAAAACCATATATCAATTTCAAGTTCTAACATCAAATCATACGAGTTTGATTGTTAGGGTTCATACTAAGAACGTATTTGGGGGATTCTAATAAAACGAATTCGAAAATCAAATTGACTTATACAGAAAGTTTCGTGATGCTATGTTCATTGAAACGCATATGTTAATTCTGGTTTGTAACATCGAATCGTATGGATTCAATTTCTAGGGCTTGTTATGAAAAACGTTTTGGGGGTTTTTGATCAAACAAGTTCTATAATCCAATTAAAACTCATGAACAGCTTCGTGATAATGTGTTTAATGAAAAACCTAATGTAGTTGGATCAAACAATAACAAATTTCATGATTTCAAGATCTAGGGTTCATCACATAAACGGGTTTGGGGTTTTTGAACATAACGAGTTCAAAAACCAAATTAAACTATACTAGTAGTTTCGAAATCATTCATTTAATAAAAACCCTATGCTAACTTGATCAAATAACATCGAATTGTTCATGAACCGGTTACAAGTTTTGAATGGAAAAATGTTTTGAGGTTTTCTAAACAAACAAGGTTTAAAATCAAATTAAATTACACAAATGGTTTCGGTTTGGTCTGGGAATGGAAAGCTCTACGAATTTAAGGATTAACACTTGCGAATTTTAGTAAATTGAATCGGGGATTTGGGTTGTTGCACCCGACTTTGTTCGGGTCTGATTTGTGATACTCAACCGAACCATTGTGTGAATTAAGACCACCCATAGATGCGTCTGAATCCATGGAACAGAAGCCCCAAGGTGGGGAACTCGATCTCAGTTGAATCGTGGGTCAATTTGGAACCCAAAGGGGTTCGGTGGGTTTACAAAGGGGAACCCAGGACTTAAAGGTTAAAACAATTAAAATCTATAGTCTGTTGCGAAATCAGAAGCAGAGGAACTGGTTGGGTTGGTTGGTGTGTGGTTCGGGAGGTCCAGGGTTCGAAACCGAGGGCCACCGGTTTTTGAGTTTAAAACTTACTTTTGGTTTTTGAACCATAACTGGTTCATTTCAACTCCGGTTTAATCCGTTCAAAAGACGTTGGAACCGAAATGGAATTTCGAACGTCATGAAACAATAAAATTTATATTTTAACTCAAAATCATAAGTCGCGTATAATTACGCGTGTTTAAACGACATCGTGAAAAATTTAAACAAACAAACTCGAAATTATACGTACTTTCGTATAAACGTTTCAAATGACTTAATATACATGTGTTAACACGTATGAGATAACAAACACAATTTGACATTACGAATAACGCGACGTTATTGTAATGACACAGATTTTTCGTAGAAGGTTGTCTACGCGAATTTTCAAGCACGTGATCATCCTGTGTGCTATCAAAGGTGCGTACACGGCCCCTTTCTTATTTCAAACTGTTTTGGGGGAGAAAACATGTGCAACAAACTCTTTTTAGATACATATCACTTGCATGAGTTAGCTGTTTACATTATGTGACAACATAGCAACTTGAAAGTCCTTACACACCTCGAACCGTTTAGTTTGCTGTAACGCAAAGCGTGGTAGTTGGAAATAGATCTATTAGCTTTGACAAACCTCACCTGGTAGATGGGATCTACGCAGGTGTTTGACTGACCAAACACATTTTACTATTGTTGTGCTAGACAATAGTGGCAAGGCAAAAACATGCTATAGCATGGCAATTCGTCAGCTTCGGTGTCGACCACTTATGTAAATAGTTATATGACTAGCTATCATGACTGTGCATGTGTGATTATGTTATCTACAAACTTGTTATTCAAACTGCTGTTTTGAACATTGTGAATGCTTAAAACCTGTGTATGCACCAACCTTTGTGTTGACTTGATTTACATGTTTTCTCAGGACACCAAGGCACAAGAAAGGACAAGCAGGGACTAGGATGTTGAGCCTCATGCATACAGTTTATATTGATTATTGATTTACAACATTGAACATTGTATACATGGTTTTACAACTGTTACACTTTGTTATAAATTTTCAAACGCTTCCGCAAAAGTTAAACTCTGATTTTACAAATTAAGACTGAATTATGTTTAAAAGCGTATAGAGGTCTTTCGTTATGTCTAATGATCTGAGATCCTGGTTTGTCACGTTCCCAAACGGTATGATTCCGTTAGTTGAAAATTGGGGGTGTGACAGATTGGTATGAGAGTGATTGGTTATAACGAATTAGGTTTGCATTCGTAGATCTAGACTATAACTGTTAGACATTAGACTCACTTGCCTACACGATAGTTTGCATAGCTGTACATATGATATTATGTAGCAGACATGACATCACCATCCATATTTACTAGTGATATAGAACATTAAGTTGCATCATCACCAGCATCCAAGAAGAGGCAACTTAAGCCAATGGATGACACGATTCACTACGATGAGGAGATACACAAACGACCGAGGGAGAACAGCCAGTATTGGCATTGGATCCATGATCTCATTCATAGTTGGGTGCGTGAGAAGCGAGTACTTCCGCCACCTACTCCTGACACTACTACTAGTAGGACATTACCTACTCTGGGATACTCACTAGGGCAAGCATTTGCAGCTTTTGTTGCATGTATGAATCGGGAGATTCACAACATGTGAGAGGCAGCTACAAAGATCACTGGATTACTATAAGGATGAAATAGATTCTATGATTCACAAAAACAAGTCAAGGGATGAAATAGGCTCTGTGACTCACTAAAACAAGTCAATGGATGACATAGGCTCTTTGACTCACTAAAACCAGTCAGGAGATGAAATAGACTCTATGACTCACTAAAACAAGTCAAGGGATGAATTAGGCCCTACGACTCACTGAAACAAGTCAATGAATGAAATAGATCACTAAGGCTCACTTGAACAAGTCAGGGGATGAAATAGGCCCTATGGCCCACTCAATGAGTCAGTCGATGAAATAAACTCAATAATTCAAACAATACCATTCCTTAGTTTGGGACTATATCCACTAGTTCCACTAAACTTCCAATTTTGACAAATGATCCATCACTCGTTACAACACTGACGACAGGTAATAAGGTTGTGCTTCAGCCTTGATAGGAAAACATCAATTTCCATTCTAACTCCTCAACAACATTCTTGTAACTCTTGGTACTCCTAGATATACGATTTACAAGAACCACATTCTGAACTCATCAACTGTAAGATGAGAATTCAAACCTAACGCATTGTTACACTTGAAGTGCCACCAAACGGACACTATCACTCGAGTTAAGAAGAACTAGAATGATCGTGCGGGAAAGTTTTCCGTTACCGGTGCATACGTAAAGGCGAATTACGTTATTTGAAAACACTGGCGACCTTTATTGTGAGTTAACTATCAACTTGGGAATTTATGAGAGATACAATGACTGTAAGGTGGTCAACTCCAAACAACTACATTAACACTCACACAATGATTGTCTCGACATCAGATTACATAAGAGAAACACACTCAAGCCGAATAGCTATTCTTGAAGGATCTACACTAAACCCTATAGTGGCATTCAACTCAAGTAACTATTTCTAGGTATTCTTTTGGATAGACTATCCAATCATATATTATGTGACTTTGTCTGAATCCTGATGTCCCGAATAAACTCTGAATTCCACAAAACCAAATAGCTCAAGGTAGGAGGAACTAGAATCCTTATGTAAGGTAAATTGACGATCATGGTGCGCAACGTAATCGTGAATTTACAGGTACGCATGAATTCTGGCAAATTCTATTGTGAGCCTATTTTTCAAAACGCATACATAAAATATTCACTTATCCTTTATTCTGGTAATTGAAACGAATTCCGTTAACATATCGGGATTCTAACATAACATTCATCAAATTTCCAGCCGTAGTTCTGGTTACTCTGTGTTTGAGAAACACTCATAGTGAGATTTTACACTTCACTTGGATAACTTCAAATGTATGTCAAAACATCTACTTGTGAACATCTGTAAAGATTCCCTATCAAACGAAGAACGAAATCTGATTTCATGTGTCTACTGAGCAGAGTTCTCAATGACCACAACAACAACAAGAAACACTCAAAGGATGTTTTGGATGCAAGAAGCTAAGGCATTTCAATTGAACCACTCTGGTAGAACAACAAAAGGAACAAAAACAATGGTCTGAGGGGACAAGCCTTCATGATCATAAGAAGCATAGAGAAAAGCTCGACCTCATTGCAAGTACATGTGTGATAAACAAATGATATGATATGTGTTGTTGGAGACTGGAAGATAAATGAGCATTAGATCTAATGAATTTAGTGGAATATTTGCCATAACCTTAACACCAGTAGAGGTTGAGTACACTGTAGAACTAGCTGATGGCAAGTTAATCACAGTAGAACATATTCTCAATGGATGTATTCTCGACTTGATGGTTCAGACACATGACATTGACTCTATGCCTATTGCTTTAAGCAGTTTTGATGTAGTTATTGGCATGGACTGGTTGTTCAAACACCAAGCTGAAACAGTAGGCTATCAAAAGATCGTTCGTATACCGCTTTCATATGGAGAGACATTATATGTACAAGGCAAGAAGAGCAGTACGCCACTGCGTCTCATAACTTGTATAAAAGCACACAAATGTCTGCGTAAAGGTCATACGGCAGTTATAGCACTTATAACTGAAAAACCGGTAGCTGAGAAGAAAATTGAGGATATACCGGTAGTTTGTGAATTTCTGGAGGTAATTCCAGAAGACTTGCCGGGACTACCGCCTATCAGATAGGTGGAATTCCGAATCGACCTTACACCAGATGCAGCACCGATAGCTAGGGCGCCTTATCGACTTGCACCGTCAGAAATGCAAGAGTTATCTACACAACTGCAAGAGTTGTTGGATAAGGGCTTTATACGACCTAGTTTTTCATCGTGGGGAGCTCCAGTTTTGCTTGTTAAGAAGAAGGACGGGACTTTCCGTATGTGTATCGATTACCGGGAACTTAACAAGGTTACTATCAAAAACCGTTATCCGTTACCCAGAATTGACGATCTGCTCGATCAGTTGCAAGGTTCGAGTTACTACTCGAAGATTGATCTCAGATCGGGTTATCATCAACTAAGAGTTCAGGAGGAGGATATTCCAAAGACAGCATTCAGGACACGCTATGGTCATTATGAGTTCTTGGTCATGCCATTTGGGTTGACAAACGGTCCAGCAGTATTCATGGATCTCATGAATCGTGTTTGTAAACCTTACCTTGATAAGTTTGTCATTGTTTTCATCGATGACATTCTCATCTATTCACAGTCTGAAGAGGAGCACGCTGAACATCTCCGATTGCTACTGGAATTACTGAAACAAGAACAATTGTACGCTAAATTCTCGAAATGTGATTTCTGGATGCGAGAAGTACAAATTTTGGGTCATATAGTCAATGAAAAGGGCATACATGTTGATACATCAAAGATTGAAGCGATTAAGAATTGGGAAGCACCAAAGACCCCTACCGAGGTACGACAATTCCTTGGTTTGGCGGGTTATTACCGATGATTTATTGAGGGTTTCTCAAAGATCGCTCAACCACCTGCAGCTCTTACGCACAAGGGAACGAAGTATAACTGGACGGATAAACAGGAAGCTGCATTCCAGCTATTGAAATAGAAACTCTACAGTGCACCGATTCTGTCCGTACCGGAAGGAACAGAAGACTTTGTGGTGTATTGTGATGCATCTGCACAGGGTTTGGGATGTGTGTTGATGCAACGTGATAAAGTGATTGCTTATGCTTCAAGGCAACTACGACCACACGAAAAGAATTACACCACTCATGACTTGGAGTTAGGAGCAGTGGTTTTTGCTTTGAAGATTTGGAGGCATTACTTATATGGAACCAAGTGTACTATTTACACTGATCATAAGAGTTTGCAACATATCTTTGATCAGAAGAAACTTAATATGAGACAGCGACGATGGGTTGAGTTGTTAAACGATTATGAATGTGCGATTAAGTATCACCCGGGAAAAGCTAATATGGTAGCTGATGCTTTAAGCAGAAAAGATATTTCAACAAGACGGGTTCGCGCACTTATGATGACGATACAGACTGACTTACCTGACAAGGTGCATAGTGCTCAGATCGAGGCCTTGAAAAGGAAAACTCGGTACAGGAATCCTTACGAGGAATGGAAGAACAGTTGGATGTTAAGTCTGATGGAATTCGTTATTTCATCAATCGGCTGTGGATATCTTTGTATGGAGGTTTAAGGGAACTCGTGATGGATGGAGCACACAAGTCCAGATATTCAGTCCATCCAGGATCAGACAAGATGTATCATGATTTGAAGGCACTGTATTGGTGGCCTCACATGAAAGCTGACATTGCTAGATACGTTAGCAAATGTTTGACTTGTTCGAAAAGTCAAAGTGGAATATCAGAAACCATCTGGTTTGCTGCAACAACCAGAAATACCAATGTGGAAATGGGAACAGATTTCAATGGACTTCATTACTAAGTTACCCCGTACACCGAGTGGTTGTGATACGATATGGGTAGTTGTCGATCGATTAACGAAATATGCACATTTCTTAGCAATCAAGGAAACCGACAAAATGGAGAAACTGACTCGTATTTACATCAAGGAAGTGGTAGCACGACATGGCGTGCCAATCTCTATCATATCGGATCGGGATGCTCGATTCACTTCAAACTTTTGGAAATCACTTCATAAGTCCTTGGGGACTCGCTTGGATATGAGCACCGCCTATCATCCACAGACCGACGGTCAAAGTGAACGTACGATTCAAACGCTCGAGGATATGTTACGAGCTTGTGTAATTGACTTTGGTGATAGCTGGGAAAACCACTTGCCATTAGTAGAATTCTCTTACAACAACAGTTATCATACAAGTATTCAGGCAGCACCGGTTGAAGCTTTGTATGGTCGTAAATATCGTTCACTAATTTGCTAGGCTGAAATTGGTGACAGTCGGATTACAGGTCCTGAACTAGTGCATGAAACGACAGAGAAGATAGTTCAAATCCGGAACCGTATGGCGGCGGCCCGGGATCGACAGAAGAGTTATGCTGACAAACGTCGTAAGCCGTTGGAATTTCAAGTAGGAGATCGAGTTCTTCTAAAGGTATCACCTTGGAAATGTGTGATACGATTTGGCAAGCGCGGGAAGCTTAGTCCACATTACGTAGGACCTTTTGAGATTCTGAAAAGGATTGGTCCGGTTGCGTATCAACTCAAATTACCGGATGAACTCAGTGGAGTTCATGATGTCTTCCATGTATCGAACTTAAAGAAATGTCTTTCTGATGAGACATTGATTGTACCATTGGAAGAAATACAAGTGGATGAACAGTTACGATTCATTGAAGAACCAGCAGAAATCATGGACCGGGAGGTCAAACAACTTAAGCAAAGCAAGATTCCGATAGTTAAAGTTCGATGGAATTCAAGACGTGGTCCTGAATTCACATGGGAACGAGAAGATCAAATGATGAAGAAATACCTTCATCTGTTCAAAACAACAACTACAAACACTGAGAGCGCACGTTAAATTTCGGGACGAAATTTCCTTCAACAAGGGGATGACGTGATGTTTCACACATCAACACTGCAAATTTCAAACTGTAAGCACAAACACTTTATTCAATTGGTTTTGTTACAAACATTTGTGCTACATTATATTTTATGTGCTACATTTCATATGTTATATGTTATGGTAGTACATGCATGATTAGTTACACACATTTTATGTGCTACATTTCATATGTTACATGTTATGGTAGTACATGCATGATTAGTTACACACATTTTGCTATGTGCGGGGTTGCATAGTGCAAACAGTTACATACACTCACTATGTGTAAGGTTACACGGCACAGTATGATCAAACACAAAAGTCACAGTTAGGTGAACTAACTAGTGTACACACAAACAGTCACATTGAACGATCACATTTAGTTGTGATGTTGCAAGCATTAGATTTTGTGTATGAATACACACAAGCACATGGAATGATCAAAACCACACTAACACGTACGATTTAAACTCGTAAGTAGTTTCCTAACTACTCCTAACATTTACTAATTTTCGGGACGAAAATTCCTTCAACAAGGGGATGATGTGACAATCCGACTTTTCGAATTAACCTCGTTAACTGAAAATAACGAAATCACAAATAGGAAGGCCCAATAAGGCCAAGGTAGGCCCAATAAGGCCAAGGTAGGCCCAATGAGTCCAATAAGGCCAACGTAGGCCCAATGAGGCCCAATGAGGCCCAAGTTAGGCCCAATTGTGTTTATGAGGCCCAAAAGGATTAATCTAGCCCAACAATGTTCTAAGTGGCCCAATTAGTAACAATCCGGCATTTCGGATTAACGTCGTTAAACAAAAATTAACATAAATGATGCGAAAGCAAACAAAATCAAACTGAAAAGACTTAAATTGAACAAAATAAGTTTGGAAACAGTTAAAACACAAGGATTAATCTTGAAATCAACTAAATACTCAATTTTGACTTCAATAAGTCAAAATTCGTTCAATAATATTGGGGGAATTCGAAATTGGCATTAAAACACCATAATGGATTGAATTAATCACTTATAAAACACATAATGATGATAATTAACGGCTGATATCAGTTACCAAGCCATCAATTGTTGAATTAAACCCTTTTAACAAACCATTATGTGGAAAACGTTACTAGAATCGACTAAAACCACACAATACGGTTGAATTTCACCAAATCAAACATCCATAAGCCTTAGTCGGCACTATTAGTGGATTCTTCACACGAAAATTCAAGGAAATAAACATTGGAAGAAGAATTGGATCGTGACCTCGGCCGAACTTAAGCCACATGTCGAACCACAACAATTCGAAGACAAAACAGGTAATGATCGACTCCCACAATACCTAAAAGGGCCGATTAAATAAAACCATATATCAATTTCAAGTTCTAACATCAAATCATACGAGTTTGATTGTTAGGGTTCATACTAAGAACGTATTTGGGGGATTCTAATAAAACGAATTCGAAAATCAAATTGACTTATACAGAAAGTTTCGTGATGCTATGTTCATTGAAACGCATATGTTAATTCTGGTTTGTAACATCGAATCGTATGGATTCAATTTCTAGGGCTTGTTATGAAAAACGTTTTGGGGGTTTTTGATCAAACAAGTTCTATAATCCAATTAAAACTCATGAACAGCTTCGTGATAATGTGTTTAATGAAAAACCTAATGTAGTTGGATCAAACAATAACAAATTTCATGATTTCAAGATCTAGGGTTCATCACATAAACGGGTTTGGGGTTTTTGAACATAACGAGTTCAAAAACCAAATTAAACTATACTAGTAGTTTCGAAATCATTCATTTAATAAAAACCCTATGCTAACTTGATCAAATAACATCGAATTGTTCATGAACCGGTTACAAGTTTTGAATGGAAAAATGTTTTGAGGTTTTCTAAACAAACAAGGTTTAAAATCAAATTAAATTACACAAATGGTTTCGGTTTGGTCTGGGAATGGAAAGCTCTACGAATTTAAGGATTAACACTTGCGAATTTTAGTAAATTGAATCGGGGATTTGGGTTGTTGCACCCGACTTTGTTCGGGTCTGATTTGTGATACTCAACCGAACCATTGTGTGAATTAAGACCACCCATAGATGCGTATGAATCCATGGAACAGAAGCCCCAAGGTGGGGAACTCGATCTCAGTTGAATCGTGGGTCAATTTGGAACCCAAAGGGGTTCGGTGGGTTTACAAAGGGGAACCCAGGACTTAAAGGTTAAAACAATTAAAATCTATAGTCTGTTGCGAAATCAGAAGCAGAGGAACTGGTTGGGTTGGTTGGTGTGTGGTTCGGGAGGTCCAGGGTTCGAAACCGAGGGCCACCGGTTTTTGAGTTTAAAACTTACTTTTGGTTTTTGAACCATAACTGGTTCATTTCAACTCCGATTTAATCCGTTCAAAAGACGTTGGAACCGAAATGGAATTTCGAACATCATGAAACAATAAAATTTATATTTTAACTCAAAATCATAAGTCGCGTATAATTACGCGTGTTTAAACGACATCGTGAACAATTTAAACAAACAAACTCGAAATTATACGTACTTTCGTATAAACGTTTCAAATGACTTAATATACATGTGTTAACACGTATGAGATAACAAACACAATTTGACATTACGAATAACGCGACGTTATTGTAATGACACAGATTTTTCGTAGAAGGTTGTCTACGCGAATTTTCAAGCACGTGATCATCCTGTGTGCTATCAAAGGTGCGTACACGGCCCCTTTCTTATTTCAAACTGTTTTGGGGGAGAAAACATGTGCAACAAACTCTTTTTAGATACATATCACTTGCATGAGTTAGCTGTTTACATTATGTGACAACATAGCAACTTGAAAGTCCTTACACACCTCGAACCGTTTAGTTTGCTGTAACGCAAAGCGTGGTAGTTGGAAATAGATCTATTAGGTTTGACAAACCTCACCTGGTAGATGGGATCTACGCAGGTGTTTGACTGACCAAACACATTTTACTATTGTTGTGCTAGACAATAGTGGCAAGGCAAAAACATGCTATAGCATGGCAATTCGTCAGCTTCGGTGTCGACCACTTATGTAAATAGTTATATGACTAGCTATCATGACTGTGCATGTGTGATTATGTTATCTACAAACTTGTTATTCAAACTGCTGTTTTGAACATTGTGAATGCTTAAAACCTGTGTATGCACCAACCTTTGTGTTGACTTGATTTACATGTTTTCTCAGGACACCAAGGCACAAGAAAGGACAAGCAGGGACTAGGATGTTGAGTCTCATGCATACAGTTTATATTGATTATTGATTTACAACATTGAACATTGTATACATGGTTTTACAACTGTTACACTTTGTTATAAATTTTCAAACGCTTCCGCAAAAGTTAAACTCTGATTTTACAAATTAAGACTGAATTATGTTTAAAAGCATATAGAGGTCTTTCGTTATGTCTAATGATCTGAGATCCTGGTTTGTCACGTTCCCAAACGGTATGATTCCGTTAGTTGAAAATTGGGGGTGTGACACTATATAACTAAATATTATTATAAATAAAAATAAGTACACATTGTAAGATTACATCCCTACCTTTTTTGTATCCTTTTGTACTTTCACCAGATTTTTTAATATAAAACAATCAAATCTACTTTTTTATATTTAATCTCATCAATCCAAATTTCTAATCAATGGTTCAAAATTAGTTTCCAAAGTTTCTTCATCTCAACCTAGTTTCCAATATAACATTTCCCTATATATATATATATATGTATATAGGATAGGATCCGTTGTTAACCCACCTTAATTGAGCTGACCCATTAACCCTGTAAAACCCGCTCAAATCTTAAAAAAAAATTTTGATGGTCTTTTTTATACAAAAATAGGGGGGATTCTTTTTTAAGTTTTTGCATATTACAAGCGTTTAGAAGTTAAATGAAGTGTAAGTTTGCATTACACTGCGAAGCTATATTTATTTTTGCTCTAATTACATTGACGTAAGATCTTAAACGGTGATGAATTAACAAAAACTTAAAAAAGGAGCCCTCTATTTTTGTATAAAAAAGGCAATGAAAAAAAATTTCGAAGATTTGAGCGGGTTTTGCCAGGGTTAATGGGTTACCTCAATTAAAGTGAGTTATTATATAATCCCAATCCTATGTATATAATTTGTATATATATGAGAATGTTTCTATAAAAAGTCCATTTTGCCTAAAAAGGCTTAAGGAAATTTTAAAAACTCGAAAACCAAACCAAACAAACTCTGATTGAACTCATTTTTGCATCTAGCACCGAGTTGTCGAACTCTAAACCACAAACATTAAACCATAAATAAAAACCTCTAACACTAAAACCAAAACTTTGATAATAAACCATAAACAAAAAGATAAAATCCATAGACTAAAAACAAAGCTATAAAACATGAACTCTAAAGCTAGTTGTTAAAGCTAAAACGTAAAAGATAATATTATAGGTTTCGTTGAGACGGTTTCATTGAAATCGAAATGATTTCAATCGGAGTTCGTTTGAGTCATTTTGAAGGTTTGAAAAATCTTTTTTAGCCTTATTAGAAAAAATAAACTTTTTATTTAATCTTTTCTCTACACACAACACTTAACAAAGGTAATTTTTCAAAGGTCAAAACTAAAAACATAAGTTGAGTAATTTTAAAGGTTACCATAACAAAAGCAATTCTCTTCAATTTAGTAGTTAACGAAAAGTGAATTTAATTAACTCCTAACATAAAAGCACAACGCCCCATTTGTGGTGCACGTATATAATGTATATATGTGTTGGCCCTTAAGGAGCAAAAGTAAAATTGCACTAATTTTAACGTTATTTTACTTATTTTGTAAAATAATCGTTAAAAGCGTTGAGATGATTAACCTCAAACGATAACTTTGAGCCAGGAACTCCTTTGAAGCAGCCTCTCTATCCCAACTAGGATAGTGCTAAGGTTTGTTTCTATCCTTCCCCCTCAAACCCTACCTTAAATGAGATTTTTACCGGGTATGCTTGTTGCTGTAACATAAAAGGACAAAAGTATTAAAACTGTCAAGAATTGAATCATTTTAATATTGGAAGACTAGCTACACAGGACAAAGTGAAATGAGATAAAACATTTAGGTTAGATATAAAATGGTGTATCATATGGTACAAAAGTTGTAAAACTCCTATTCTTTAGAATTTTAATCATATTACCATTTTGTCTTTCTAATGTGTATTATATAGTAGTATAGATATATAATTTTGAAAAAAAAAATAGATAAAAATATTCCAATCTAATTAACATCTGGTACTTACCGCATCAATCAGTTGATTACCACTTGCTATAGAATAACCTATAATTAGTATTCGCTTATAACAAGTTTATATATGAACTTATAAATAAAAATTCATTTAAAGAACTTGTAGAGACGACAAATACTTCCAACGACAAGTTTTTATTGAAGCCTTTTTTAATTTTCTTATACATTTTCATAAATATTTTAAACATGTAACGATGCATTCAAAAATTCGACAAAATAACACATAAAATTTATTAAAAATACAAATCACAACCTGTGTAAGTACTTCAACATAACGACAAATTATTTAAACTAAACAATAGTACATTACTATTACCATCACGTCGTCACTGTCATTGTGAACACATTTCCTTTATTTTCTTGATTTTAGAGTTATTGAATCTTATTCATTGTCGTATATGAATATTCATATTTAATAGCCACCATAAACATAGCCTAAAGCACAAAACACACTTTAGTTAAAAAAATGTAACAAGTCAAAAAAATAGACTTATTGAGTGGTCCTCTTGGTGCACATCGTGTTTTTGTCCTATAAAGTTTGATGACTTATTCTACGTACTAGTCCGCTATAATTAACTCCTTATTTGGGCAGTGTGTATAACGTTTTCCACCCTTAAATAAATGCCAAATGTAAAAGGAAGAAATAATTTCGGTATGTCTTAAATTTTAAATAATTGTCGTTGAATTTTAGGCTCATTTTTATAAAAAAAATCTTTTTTTTTTATTTTTTTTTTGTGGCATTAAATGTGTCCTGCTATTTCAACCAAAGTACATAGAGTAATATCATTTAGATGCTCTTATTGAAAAATGTATCGTTCAACTTGGAAGAAAATCTTGGTGTGATGAAAATTCAATTTAATTGGGGTGTTGGCCAAACTACTAATACGGCTGCCGGACACTTGTGCATGCAAATTGAACCAGAATCAGTGAATCTGGATATATGGATGATGTCTAAAATTTTAAAAAAATCTTCCAACAAGTATACAAGTTTTTTTTTCATCGTAGCATGAATTATCAATAGATATTCAAACTACACACACAATTACATGATCATTCATAATAGTGTTAAAAACACTTCAAAAACTCATCATCATTGTCGTCATCATCATTATCATCATACTTACCATATCCCACCATTAGCAAAACTAAGGTTGAGTCTCCGAAGAGTAAGATGTTGACAACCTTCAATCCATGAAAGATAATATGATATGTTGCCTTCTCTCGACGATGTGTCGTGACAAGAGACTTTTCCTACGACATGCCGCCCATACTTTCGTTGCCATAGCTTTGACGCGACAAGTTTTAATGTCGTCGGCAAACACTTCGTCGGTAGAGGCCCCCTTTTCCCAGATATGTGTCGTTGCTGTACACTTTATGTTACATTTAAAAAAAATATTTTTTCTTTAATTTTATTGTTTTTCCAGTTTTTCAAAACATTATAAAAACCTGCAATAGACATACAAATAACATGCTATATTATAAAAACTCAAGAAATAGAGATGTTGTTTACAATGAAACCCCCGGTTCAATCCGTGATACGTGATTAACCGACAAATTCAACACTTTTAGCGCTATTTTTACAAAAATTAAATTAAATAACGTTAAAATTAGTATATTATTGGTTTTTACCTCGAGGGCCAACACATATATATAAGTTATATACGCACACCGTAAACAAAACCTCTAGTCAATTCAAAAACTAAGTTACGATTATATGAAGTCACTTCCATAATAAACTACACAAATTTAGCATTAACTTGATGCAAATTGACCAGTATAAACGTAGCATTTTGAAATTGCAAGCTTTGATAAATGAAAATTGAAAGAAAAACCAATGCAGATTTTAACATTCTACATGCAATAATTAACGCATGTAAAACCCTTAGTTTTTTATTGCATGTCTAATAGTGCTGAGTTATACACAAAATCACATGTATAAATAGGGATTGTATCATAGGTGTAACCTTTAAGATTTTCTATAAATAATTCGAAAATGTAATTGTGGGATATACTAAGTATGATGAAGATGATACATAAATGCTTATTATATACCTTCATAAATATGTGTGTGGATGAATAATTAGAGTTTTATAAAACTAGTTATATACATATATACTTATAAGTAAGATTTCAATAAACAATTAAATTATTTGTAATAATAAAAATAATTAATAAAGACTATATAAGATTTATTAAAATTATAAATAACCAATAAAAGTTTGATACACTTTTCAAAATGTTTTTTTTACATAAAATATCAAATTAAGAAAACATGGGGGACCAAACTTGTAATTCTCTAGTATGGTTTCAGCCTATTTAAGAAATTTTGGTCAAAGTTGTAAAAACACAAAACATCAAGGGAAAAAACTGTCAATCTTTGACTTCCTTTTAACTTTTCCAGCCGATCCTAACTTTGAAAGCCCTCTCCTCCACTTCAACACCAGTCTGAGTGATGAAGTGTGGTTCTTAAGGCAATCTAAAAAAATGTAGGAGGTGGGGATAAGTGAACAACCAGAAAATGTTGGAAGGTTCACTTTGAAACTTGTGGTTCTTAAGGCCACCTTCGATGAGGTCTACAATATTATGAATGATAGAGGTCAAAGGTCAAAGGAAAACACTAAAGAGAAGAAAGAAGTTGAGGTGATCGAGATAGAGAGCAACGATTCACTACAAGAAATTTGAGTGTTTATCAACACATAAAGAAATTTGAGTGTTTACCAACACATACCAATGATCCTCAGCTCAAGTCCTCGTATGAAAAAAATAGGGTTTCATGCTTGGCTAGGGAGTTTTATCTCACCTATGGTGGGCTTCCTCCTATTGGATGTGGATATGATCGGATGGGTCTATGACCCGTCAGTGATCCAAATTGCCATTCAAAAAAAACCAACACATAATGTACCTACACTTGTAAATGTGTAGGTAAATTACCTACACATGTGTGATATGTGTGGGTAATGCTTTATCATATATTTTCATAATTACCAACATTTAATATGTGTTGGTAATACGTTTTAGCTTCACTTAATATTGATAGGAAAATTTGCCCCCAAAATTTACCATCAAGTAAATGTTTAATTACCTACACATGTGGTAAATTTATGTTATGTGTAGGTAAATTATCTACACACATGTAAAAAAGTTAGATATGTGGATAAATTGTTATGCTTTACCAACACATAATATGTGTAAACAAATGTGTGTTGATGACGGGGGTAGGACCGTTATGGACGGGATAATGTGTCATGTCCATAATAGAGCCATCAAACGCGTCACGAACAGGATAACACATCCTGCCCACATATGACCGGGAAATGCATAATGGACAAGATAACTTGGCCAATCCACTTAAACTCCTCCAACTTCTTCTCCAAGGAAAATATCGAGAATCGAGCTCGGATTTGACGGCAAAAAGATAAGATTTACACGTCAATTCTCAAAAAGTTGATAGGAGTCAATTCTGACAAAAAGTGATAGGAGTCACATTCAGAAGAGCAAATAGGAGAGTCTGAAGGATAATAGAAAGGACCTCCTGTAAAAGGAAATGCATGCTGGACAAAGCTAGGGACCCCAGTGACCCTCAAGACTATAAATACTAGCCCCTGATCAGGTATTGACACACATTAATCCATACTCCACTCTTCTACTCTCTCTCTCTAATTCTTCTCTCTAGAATTATCGTATGCTCCGATACTTATTCTCACGTCGGAGGCTGATCGCAGGGGACCCTCCCCTGCGGTGAGACTAACGGTGTTTTGTTCTTAGCAGGTTCGCAACATCATGGACAGGATATCGTATCCGACCCATAACGCTCTGATGTATCGACAAGTTGATCTCCTCATTTGGCTGGCCCAGATCTGCTGTAGCAACGAGTTTTGTTGTTTCAACAAGTGGCGCCATCCGTGGGACCGACTTCATTTAAAAGTTTTCTAAAGTTGGTCTTCTACACCTATTTCTAGTTTGCTACTGCTATCTATGGCCAGTTAAAATCCATTCCGAGATGATTTTATTCCTCAATCCTCGTCGCCAACGTTAGCTCTTATTAACTTAAGAAGGAGTTCTCGAAAAAGTTCCATGCTTGCTGGTACATATGAAAAACTATGCTCAAGAAATGTGTCTCCAAAGATTAAGGGTCCGTCTCAGCTATGAAAAAGAATCAAACGCTCCTCCTGTTACAGACCTTCCAAATAACTAAGGGGACATTTATCCTTTAGAGATGCCACCTGGTAAGCTGGTATCGCGGAAGTCAAGACTCTTTTCGGAAGGCTACTTACTTTCGCTAAGATGGAAAGTATTGACAAATACAAGAAAGAAGTCATCCATTAACGCCCGAACTCCCAAATTATTATTAGTTATTGAAAGATCTTGATATTATTCATAAGTCTGGTCCATCCAGTACCTTATTTTTCATAAGTCTGGTCCGACCAGCATCTTCACTTTGACAAGTCTGGACCTTCCAGACAATCCTTTCCACGGATCTAGTTATTTTTAAGTTTGGTTCATCCAGCACCTTAAGTCTGGTCCGACTAGCATCCTGACTTTGACAAGTCTGGTCCTTCCAGACAATCTTTTCCAAAGATCTAGTTATTTTTAAGTCTGGTTCGTCCAGCACCTTATTTTTCATAAGTCTGGCCCTTCCAGACAATCCTTTCCAAATATCTAGTTATTTTTAAGTCTGGTTCATCCAGCACCTTATTTTTCATAAGTCTGGTTCGACTAGCATCCTCACTTTGACAAGTCTGTTCCTTCCAGACAATCCTTTCCAAAGATCTAGTTATTTTTAAGTCTGGTTCGTCCAGCACCTTATTTTTCATAAGTCTGGTCCGACCAGCATCCTTACTTTGACAAGTCTGGTCCTTCCAGACAATCCTTTCCAAAAATCTAGTTATCTTTCAGTCTGGTTCGTCCAACACCTTATTTCTCATAAGTCTTATCTTACCAGCATCTTAACTTTTACAAGCCTGGTCACTCTATACAATCCTTTCCAAGGACCTCATTATTCATAATTATGTACCATTGAGCACTTTTTTTTCATAAGTTTATTTCAACCAATATCTTTACTTTAACAAACATGGTCATTACGGAGAATCATTTTCATGTATTATTTTATTCATAAGTATAATACTTTACATAATTCTTTTCCAACCATTATATTGATATTGAAAAGTTTGGGCCTTCCAAACAATTTTTTCAAAGAATCACTAGATTCATAAGTCTACTCTGAAAAGAACTTTGTTTTTCATAAATTGGACCGCAACATTTCCATCTTTATTAGTTTGATCCTTCCAACACCTTAATATTAACAAATTTGTTCCAAGAAGCATCTTTATCTTGACAAATTATGGCCAACATCAAAATATTCATGTATTGTTAAGTATGTATATCTTTCTCGGACAAATTTTCTACTTAAATGTATGACAACGGGCTGATTCGCCCAAGCTCTCTAACGCATATTTCATTTGGTCCTCATATGACATGACAGGAATATCATGATACATGGTGGAAGATACCCACAATATTGTTCAAATCGGACGAGCCAAAGTATCACGCCCATTTCTCAACCCTTCATGTAAAGAAGATCTTCAAGGACATCATCATGATTTTCGTAGACCTTTTGAATAGAAACCTCACCGCACATAACACTGTGAAGACAAACATATACTTGTTTAGTTTACAACTTTATCAATGACTATGCAATAAATATTTGCTACTAAAGAAGTATACACCTTTCAACCTCCTCGACCAATGAGTCAAATGGATGACTGAAATCCTCAAGTACTTTGAATTTCATGAATATAGGATCTATCATACTAAAGATTATTCTTTGTTCAAGAAAAGAATCAAGATGACAATGCAAAGTGTCGAGCTGGCTCATCACTAAAAGTTTGAAATATAGCACATGAAAAAGGAAAAGAAAAAGAAGCAAAAAAAAAAATCCTTATGATTTCCTCTTTTTAAAAGAATAACAGATGAAAATAAAAGCTACAGAGATGTTTCTCTCCAAGATTCCATTATATTCCTTCCGATATCATCACATGCAACGACCAAGGGGCCAATGGTCATCAAAGCATCTTCAGAAATGAAAGCTAAGATTACAACCATTAAATTTGTTTCCCTCTCATACGTCCTTAGTGGGATTCTTTGAATAAAAGGTATAACCAATGAGATCGGCCTAGAAGTCACTCTGCAGAGGAACAAACCTTCAAAATCATAACATTAACCTTTATGGTTATTTTTTACACTTTAAGAAACAATGCAACAAAAAGAATGACTACTCTTTTTTCAAAATACAATTGATCGCCTAATATGCATGGATGAAAATAAAGATCACAAAGCAGAGGAAGATACATTTCTAGTGGTAATCAATGAGCAGTTATCGTAACAGACGGTCCAAATTGGGAATAACATATCTCCACAAGGACATAGGTCCTTGATTAACCTATTATAGAAAAACAAAAATTTTTTTTTCTCTTGATCCTCAAATAATATTATATGGTTAAGCATGCCCTCAAGACGGCTCTGAAATCAATTCTGGAAGTAAAGAGAAATTTATTTTGGAAGAAGCAATATAGTCTTAGCAGAATTGTCCAAGTTAATAAACGTCAGGACACTCAGGGAGGCCCAATATCGCACTTGTATAGAAAATCTAGTTATGGCAAATATGGAAAAACGATAATTGAAAGATGCGTACATACTTCGAAAACCTTAATAAATCATGTCATAAGAAATATTCCCCTGCTTGATATTGATTCAAAGGTGGATTCTTAAATCAATCACAAAGTAAAATGCTTTCTTAGTACCCGCAAAGGATATCATAAGATTCAAATGAAGAAAGAATATTTCACATAATAAGGCGTCTATATGACCCGCCCACTTTATACGGTCCACTGGACCAACAACATGAAAATTAGTGAATTTTAATTCACTTTTATTTAATGTAATCACATATGCACCTAGGGTGTCCGTAAAAAGGAGGTACTGGTGGATTTTTTGGTTGAAATACCGAACAAAGTGGAACACCCAAATGTGGAGGTCCAAGAAGTAGTCATAGAGGAAAAACAACCAGGAGAATGGCTATTCTATACAGATGGAGCTTCAAGCGTTGAAGAAGCAGGGGCAGTGCTAATCCTTATAGATCCCTCAGGTATTGAGGTTACTTATGCTTTGAGGCTAAACTTTCCATTACAAATAATGAAGCTGAGTATGAGGCCTTCTTAGCCTGTTTACGCTAGCTCATAAGATGGGGGTTACAATTCTAAAAGCTCATGTAGATTCCCTCTTGGTGGCGAACCAGATTTATGGTAATTATGAAGCAAAAGAACCATCAATGAAGAAATACAAATCCTTGGCAATAAATCTACTCTAGCGATTCGAAAAATGTACAGTGGTCCAAGTAGCAAAACAACAGAGAGGACGCTCTGAGTAAGTTGGCATCATTAACTTTTGCTCATCTAACAAAGAAAGTGTTGGTGGAAGTTTTGCATTCACAGATTAACCAGAAGTCAATAATGTCATACAAGAAGAGGGAAATGCATAGATTACTGCTATTTACAATTTTATTTCCCAAGACGTTCTACCAAATGATAAGGACGAAGCTGAACACATATGTTTGAAAGCAAAGCAATACACAGTTCAAGACGGTGTGCTATACAAGAAAGGGTTCTCATCTCCCTTGCTTAAATGTGCTGGTCTATAGCAAAATAATTATCTTATCTTATTCGAGAGATTCACATGGGAATCTGTGGAACACATGCGGGTTCACGATCGGTGGTATCACGCATAATGAACTTGGGATATTACTGGCCTTCCATGCACGGAGACACAGTTGAAGAACTTCATAAATGTGAGTCATGCCGGTTACATGCACCAATAAAGCACCTTCCCAAGTACGAACTTATACCTATTACTGCAGCATGGCCCTTCCATAAATGGGGGATGGACATTGTCGGGCCATTCCTAATGGGCAGCAACAAAGCAAAGTTCCTTAGTTGTGGCAGTAGATTATTTCACAAAGTCGCCTGAGGTCAAACCATTGTCCACCATCATAGGAAAACAAGTCATACGCTTTTTTTTTTTTTTTTTTTTTTTTTTTTTTTTTAAGGAAATGATCATATGTCGATTTGGGCTTCTAGAAGATATAGTTACAGACAATGGCCGTCAATTTGTTGAAGATCACTTCAAAAGCTGGTGCGCAGAGTTGCACATAAAACAAACATTCACAACCATAGCACATCCTCAGGAAAATGGCCAAGTCGAACGAATGAACAGGAGTATCATGGACGGGTTAAAGAACCGGTTGGGAAAGCATGGAGGAGCATGGGTGGAAGAGTTACCCAGTGTGTTGTGGGCCCTCCGCACAACTGAAAAACAAGCAATGGCCGTTCCTTGTATAATTTAATGTACGGATCATATGCTGTCATTCCTGCTGAAATTGGAGTGAAAACGACGCGAAACAAGTCCATCATCACTGTAACATTTGTGCATATAGTCATGTAGTTGTAAACAGTGTTAGAACAGTGTCTATTCATGGTTCAGTTCATCAATGTGTTTCAGTATGTTCATAATGTGTGCTTGTGTGTTACAGGATCTTAGTAGTCAGAAAACAAGTATGTATTATCTATTTACAGTCGATTTCACTAAGCAAGAACAGTAACTTGTTATATCGAAACAGTGGTGGGCAGCGAGAGTGAGCCCTATACATATACTGCGTTCGGTGTAACAGGTTAGTGTTAGTGCGTAGTGTTGAGACGAATAGTATAACAATTAATTAATTCAACCAAGATCGTAATCGGTAAGCGAGACTGAGTATAGTTATGGGTGACGATCCATAATAATACGAATGTTGAACTTATAATTACAATTAAACATCTTTAAATATTTTAATACGATCGGAAAACGTACGCGATTGCGGGTATACACGTAATTGTGAATGTTTTAACGATCCGACAACACACGAAGAGTAAAAATAATTAAATTAATTATTTTATATTTTTTTACAATTTTGAAACTCATCATTTTAATGAGTTTAATAACTCTTTTATTTTAAAACCGCGTAAAATACGCGTTACGTTCCGGAAACGCGAACCGAGCGACCGAAACGAACCCGAACACTACCCGGACTATAAAAGCCCTAAAGAAGGCCATTTCCTTCATTTATTATCAGCCAAACCCTCTCTCTCTCTAGAAATTTCGCAAACCCTCTCTCTCTCTAGAAAACCAAACTTTAAACGTTCGTAACTTGCTTATTTCTCGACGGATTTCGACGTTCTCGGTGTCCACGCGAAGCTCTCGACATCCTCTACACGGAAGTACAAGATTTCCGCAGATCCATCCAGCAAATCGCGAGGTAATGAGGCTTGAAGTTTCGGAAAAATAGGGTTTCTTGGGTGTTTTTGTTTAAACCGACCCTTAGCCGGATCTAGCCAACCACAACCATGTTCGAGGCCAAAGAAACATTCTCTGATGTTAGATCAGCTTAGATCAAGACCAAGGACTAGAAATCAGATGATGAAAATGGTGCAGGTCGACAGGTTCGGGACTGTGGGAGTGGCCGAACCCTCTTCGGCGAGTAAAACCTGAAAAACGAACCTATGGTTCGTTGGCCACAAGCAGCCGAACCCTAGTGGGCCTCATGAACCTGCACGAACCTTAGCACTGATTCACGAACCATCACGAACCCATTGGTCCTTGGCGAAGCTTCACGAATTTCAGAGTGCCGAACCATGTAGGTTTATCGGCCGAACCATTTCTTCAACCAGCGAGTCATATGAAGCCGAACCCTAGTATTCCCGAACCATACACATCACTCCACTAGAGCCGAACCCTCGGGGTATAGCCGAACCTTGCAGGTCTGATCATTTCACGAACCCTTCAAGTCGGACGAACCCTTCATGCATGCATGCAACGGACCCTAGCTTCGTCATCTTAAACCACTGAGCCTTGTTGACACCTTAAGCAGCGAACCATCATGAATGCCGAACCCTATCATTTGACTAACCTCGCCACACCTTTGGATTCAACCGAACCCTACAGGGTTCGTTAGTTTTGCAGCTGGACCGGTAGTTTAATCTTGTTGCCGAACCTTTGTAGTTAAAAACCTGATTAGGTTCGCTGGAAATCGTTGGCAGCCCACCCCTTTCGGCCCAATTACATTACAATCGGCCCATTATGATCCCAAGTGGCCCAATTGATTAGTTAACTTCGGTCACATTAAATTAAGCCCAACAAGACATGAGGTCCAATAATTCATTCATTGGGCCCACGAAATCCACTTTTGGCCCAATACTTAGCAATTGGCCCATTAATGAATTAAGTGGTCATGAACTCGAATTAAGGACCATTGGGGTTACATGGACTAAGGCCAATTGTTTTGGGTTCGACTTATAATACTTGTGAATTGATCATGAATTGGTTAAGTTATAACTTAATAACAATCATGAAGATAAATTCACAATCACAAGACTTGAAAACAATTGTACATCTTTTCACAACAAATGGTAATCAATGGCTCTCAAATTCTTGAACATTTATCATTATATGCATATGAATTATGCATCAAAGAACATTTCATAAGTTTCTTGGACCCATGATCAATCAAATGATTCAAAGCATAACATTCAAGTTTTCACAACAATCATAATCATGAGAACACAAGTCAATCAATGAATCAAGTTATACAATTATAAATCCTATATCTTATGTATGATTACAATGTTATAGGAACAAGTTAGAAGTCCTGTTTGCTACTTGCTAACTGTTTTAGTTCAGAGTCTACTGCAGACAGGTGAGAACTTTAGCCCCTCTTTTACTGTTTTATAACTGTTTTGGGGTGGAACACGTGATCAAAACTGCTATTTCAATCTTGTTTCATTGCACAGTTTATGTGCATTCATAAACATTACAGGTTTATCTTACGAATCCAAGTGATTCTTCAACTGTTTAAGGAAATTGTCAACTGTTTTAAAGGAATTATTTACTATTAAACTCTTATTACTAAAAAGGATTTTATAATGTTTTCTTGAAATGTTTTATAACAGTTTTACTCAAATGTTCTTTTAAAGGATTTTACAAACACTTTTGTTATAAACCTTGTTATTACACAAGGTCATCACATCATGGTATTCAAAACAAGTGGTTCACAACATGGTATCCAAATCAAGTGGTTCAAAACATGGTATTCAAATTCATTGGTTCAAAACATGGTATTCAAATTCATTGGTTCAAAACATGGTACTCAATTTCATTGGTTCAAAACATGGTATTCAAGTCAAGTTGTTCACATCATGGTATTCAAATCAAGAGATTCATTTCATGTTACATAAACAAAGGATTCAACTCGTGGAGTTAAATCCAGGTTTTCAATAAGACATTAACACATCCGGTTAAAGTAAGATTCAGAAAACATGGTGTCATTTGTTGTAAACAAACTTATAAACCCATCAAGTATCATATTCATTAGCGTTAGTACTGGGTGATCACAACAAGGGAAAGCGGACACATACATTGGGGCAGACCGATTGCTGCAGTTAGTTTTTAAATCTGTTTTATAAACTAACTGCAGATTTCGGTTACATATGGTTTATTCAAAACTGTTGACACATTATCTAACTCCAAACGTGGTTTGGGACTTGATATTATATGTTGACTCATGTGCAAACAGTGATTGGACTGTTTACACTCATTTTCTTACTTGATGTTAGTTTGGGTTGCAGCTCATCCGTGTGAATCTTATGATGCTTTAACTTACCTATGTCTTATATCATAAAACTCATGTTTACAAATGTTTAAACCTATTGTTCTCACCAACTACGTCTGTAGTTGACAGTTACTTTTCACGTGTTTCAGGTAATCAGGTTTAAGACATTCTCAGAGACAACTAAGGAGACCATACTAAGATAGAACAAGATGAAGAAACATACTAGGATGGAATAGAAACTCACTAAATCCTAAATGTTTAATTGTCTTGTTTGGAGTCTTATTTTGTAACTATATTTTGGGTCTGTAGTTGTCTTACTTTTGGTAGATAGATTGTCTGTAACTAATCAACTGTCTAAACAATTATGAAATGTAGTAATCCATTGTGGTTGTTCTTATTCAATACTTGTGC
Organism: Mikania micrantha; assembly: GCA_009363875.1. Lineage (NCBI taxonomy): Eukaryota > Viridiplantae > Streptophyta > Magnoliopsida > Asterales > Asteraceae > Mikania > Mikania micrantha. Next base: position 3,624,323 of record CM018684.1, read on the forward strand.
ATGATTCAACTGATCATACGTCACCGCGCCGTGGATTCCGCACGCGGCGCAGGGGTGTGACAGGTTGGTATCAGAGACAGGTTGTAGAGAACTAGGAAAAACCCAATGTTTAATGACCTAGACTATAACCTAAGCTACCCAATAGGACTAAGTGCTATAGGCTTGAGGATACTTAGGATCTAAGTAACTTAAGTGAGCATTAAGTCTACAATAAGCTTGAAAGATCTTAGGGGCATTTTACTAAGATTAGACATCGAGTCAAAGAATTTGAATCGGACTTCTATAATTTTAGAAACCGAATTAAATTCTCACACATATGCATTTAAGGATTTCAGAGGCAAGGATCTGTATTCTTAGTATCCTTGATCTGAAATTTTCACACAGAGATCATTATAGAAATTCAGAGGCAAAGATCTGTAGTTTCAGTATCTTTGATATGAATTTCTTGTCATATTCATTATAGGATTCAAAGGTCAAGATCTATTAATTTAGAACTTGGATTTGAGATCCTTGTCATATTCATTATAGGATTCAAAGGTCAAGACTATTAATTTAGAACTTGGATTTGAGATCCTTGTCATATTCATTATAGGATTCAAAGATCAAGATCTATTAACTTAGAACTTGGATTTGAGATCCTTGTCATATCACTATAGGAATTCAAAGGTTGAGGTCTATTAATTTAGAACTTAGATTTGAAATCCTTGTCATTGTTATCATTGTTATCATTATCAGGTGTTCATTATCATAGGAACTTTATAACTTAGAATCTGTGTAACAGTATTCTTTAGTTGAAGTTCTCACAGGAAATCATTATGCTCAGTACTGTAAGTATTGGGAAACTAGGTTGATTAACCTAGGACACATATACATAAACCTAAGGTCTTAGTTTCTAGTAAATTAAGGACCATGGTTTACACAATCATAAACAGAATCAAGGAACAAGAGGAAATCATGGGATAATCATAATCAATCAACAGTTGGAATCTTAGCCCCAAATATAGACGATGGATTAACGCTGACGTGTTGAGGTAAGTGGTGGGTCGGTGAGAGCTTACCCTATATATAAGCTTATTTCAGTATGTTAGGGGGAATCCGGCGTTTGTATTTGGAGTGAGGATTCAGGATCAACTGGACACATGGAACATTAGTCAAAACACATGGGATACAATCATTTGGGAAACAATCATTGGTGAATCAAATCATAATGAAATTCAAACTTGGATGAACCAGACATTATGGTGAATCAACCAAGTTGTGAACATTCCTTCAATGTAAACCTTAAGTGAAATTCTTAAGTGATTACATCATTAGTACTTGCTAACATAGGTTAACGGGAAAGTGTAGAGCACACGTATGATTTAGTTCTACATGTTAACGATTGTTAGAAGGTGCACGCATAACATAATCATAGTTCAATCATGGAATCAATCATAGTTCAAGTTGCTCAAAGATCATGGGATTCTTAATCAATGGAAAACACATGGAAATCAGTACAAACGTGTTGCCAAATGCTAGCAAGGGCATGATCGTGGTATACCGAAACGGTGGTGGGCAGCGAGAGTGAGCCCTATATATAAGCTATTTTCGGTATATCGGGAAAGTGTCAGTGTGTAGGTTTGGTGGAGAGATCATGAGATATCGTACATATTCACATGATAAGTATACAAATAAGTTGATAACTTATACGTGTACTGGATCATATTACAATTGAATGATAATACTAGTAGTATGGATATATTACTGACCTTATCATGAAAATTCAATTGTATCCATTCTCATTACTGACCCGCTTGTGGCTTCTATTCGTAGAATGCCTCCTCGACGAGACCCAAATGCTGGGGGTTCGACAAGCGGTAATGATGATGAAATTAACAAGATTGCTCGAGCTATCGCTGTTCACATGAGGGATGTGATCCCGGGTATGGTCACTGATATTACCCAGAATCTTCGGGGAAGTACCGGTGATTCTGCACACAACTCCAATGCCACTACCGTTGGAACTGCTAACTTTACTTTTAAGCAGTTCAACGATGCTAAACCTCCCAAGTACTCTGGTACTGAGGGAGCAACCGGCCTACTGCAGTGGCTGGAAAGCATCGAAGACATTCTCGACTTCACTGGATGCCCTGAAAATCTAAAGGTCAAGATGGCCTCGAGTGCATTTCACAAGGGCGCACTCACCTGGTGGAATTCTGAGAAGAACACCAGAGGACGTGAAGTCGCTCTAGCCTTACCATGGAATGGATTCAAGAACTTACTGGTGGAAAAGTTTTGTCCACGTCACGAGCTAAAGAAACTGGAAGTGGAGATGTGGAATCTGGTGCAGGATAGTGGCGAAAATGCCAAGTATACAACTCGTTTTCATGAGTTGTGCATTTTGGTACCACATCTGGTTACTCCTCTATCCCGCAGGATAGAGAAATACATTGAAGGGTTGCCTCTGGTGGTTAGAGGAACTGTCATGGGTAATAACCCTACTACTTTAGAGGCGGCAATTCAACTGGGTGCTACTCTTACTGAAGAGTATGTGAAATCTGGGGTGCTCACCCGAAAGGGATTCAAAAGGGCACAGATTGAAGAAGGCAAGAAGCCTGAACAGCACCATCCTAAGAAGAAGAAACAAAAGACAATCAAGAACTTTGCAGCATTGACTGCGGCTGCACCTACTCATGCTACTCCCCTCACTGCTATGCCACAACCTGCTAATGTCAGAAAGCAGTACACTGGCTCGTTTCCACTCTGCACCAGATGCCAATACCATCATCTACCCACTATTCCATGCAGAAAGTGTCTCAAGTGTGGGCGTATGGGACACTTGGCAGCTACATGCCGATCTGCTCATCTTATTGCTGCAACAACTGCTGCCACAACTTCTGCTGCTACAGGTGGAAGAGCTTGTTACAATTGTGGGGCAGAGGGACACTTCAGAAATCAGTGTCCGAAACTCCACAACAATACTGCTGCCGCTCGTGCTTTTGTGATTGGAACTGCGGAAGCACGTGAAGAGCCGGCAGTCATCACGGGTACATTTCTTATCAATGATCACTATGTTCCTATCATATTTGATACTGGTGCTGATAAAAGTTTTATCTCTGCTCATACTGCTTCTTTGCTTAATATGCAACTATCCACACTTACTGCCCCCTATACTGTAGAAGTAGCGAATGGTAAGACTATAGTTGTAGATTCCATCATTAATGCTTGTGAGCTAAGATTAAATGACCATCTTTTCTCAATCGATCTCATTCCTATGACTCTCGGAAGCTTCGAAGTTGTAGTAGGAATGGATTGGCTATCTAAGAATAATGCTGAAATCGTATGCTCGGAGAAACTTATTCGAATTCCTCTACCGTCCGGCGAAACGATGATAGTCTACGGTGAGAAACCCTGCCGCGGATTGAAGATAGTATCGTGCATCAAGGCGAGGAAGTATCTAAAGAAGAAATATTATGCGTTCTTAGCTCACGTGGTGGAAAAGAAACCTGACAAGAAAGCAGTTGGAGATGTCCCAGTTATCAAAGAATACCCAGACGTATTTCCAGAAGACTTGCCTGGACTACCACCAGTCCGACAAGTGGAGTTTAGAATTGATCTCGTCCCTGGAGCAAACCCAGTGGCGAAGTCACCGTATCGGTTAGCACCGTCTGAGATGCAAGAACTGTCTAGTCAGCTTCAAGAACTTCTAGACAAAGGGTTCATTAGACCGAGTTTCTCTCCATGGGGAGCTCCGGTTCTATTTGTCAAGAAGAAAGACGGTTCATTTCGCATGTGCATAGATTATCGTGAGCTGAACAAGTTAACAATCAAGAACAGATATCCTCTACCTAGGATCGATGATCTATTTGATCAATTACAGGGAGCAACTTGCTTCTCTAAGATTGATTTACGATCCGGGTATCATCAGTTAAGAGTAAATGATGAGGATATACCAAAGACTGCATTTAGGACTCGATATGGACACTATGAGTTTGTGGTTATGCCATTTGGGCTGACCAATGCACCCGCAGTGTTCATGGACTTGATGAATCGAGTCTGCAGGCCTTACTTGGATCAGTTTGTTATCGTCTTTATTGATGATATACTGATTTATTCCAAGTCAGAACGAGAACATGAGGATCACTTGAAGAAAGTCTTGGAACTACTAAGAAAGGAACAACTTTATGGTAAATTCTCAAAGTGTGAATTTTGGCTAAAGGAGGTTCACTTCTTAGGACATGTCATAAACAAAGATGGAATTCATGTAGATCCAGCCAAGATTGAGGCGATTAAGAACTGGACTACTCCATCTACTCCAACAGAGATTCGTTCATTTCTGGGTTTGGCAGGTTATTATAGAAGATTCATTGCAAACTTCTCTAAGATAGCCTTGCCACTCACTACATTGACTCAGAAAAGTCAAGCCTTTATATGGGGACAGAAACAAGAAGATGCATTTCAACTTCTTAAACAGAAGTTATGCAATTCCCCTATCCTTAGTCTTCCAGAAGGCAGTGATGATTTCATTGTCTACTGTGATGCTTCAAACCTTGGTCTCGGTTGTGTACTTATGCAACGGGACAAGGTCATTGCTTATGCTTCAAGACAACTTAAGGTTCACGAGAAGAATTACACTACTCATGACCTTGAGTTAGGGGCTGTGGTCTTTGCACTGAAGATTTGGAGACACTACCTGTATGGTACTAAATGTGTTATCTATACAGACCACAAGAGCCTTCAACACATTCTCAATCAGAAAGAACTCAACATGAGACAACGACGTTGGGTTGAGCTTCTAACTGATTACGACTGCGAGATTCGTTACCACCCGGGTAAAGCCAATGTGGTGGCGGATGCTCTTAGTCGCAAGGAACCAGTCAAACCGATTCGTGTAAGAGCCATGGAGATCAACACACAGCCAAACTTGAAAGACTTGATTCGTATTGCACAACAACAAGTAGTAACAGATAATCAACTCAAGACAGACTTGGATTGTGGTATTGAGAAGAAACTAGAACCTCGAGCTGATGGGGTGTTATATCTCAACGGCCGCATTTGGATTCCAAAGTCTGAAGAATTGCGCACACTCATCTGTGATGAGGCACATAAGTCGCGATACTCAGTTCATCCTGGAGCCGACAAGATGTATCAGGACTTGAGGACATCTTACTGGTGGCCGGGAATGAAGAAAGACATAGCACTGTACGTGGGAAAATGTCTTACGTGTTCAAAGGTCAAAGCAGAACATCAAAAGCCTTCGGGACTTCTGCAGCAACCCGAAATTCCTGAATGGAAATGGGAGCAAATTTCCATGGATTTCATAACAAAGTTGCCGAGAACTCCGAGAGGTTTCGATTCGATTTGGGTGATCGTTGATCGACTCACCAAATCTGCTCATTTTCTCCCAATCCGAGAGGATTACAAGATGGAGAAGCTATCCACATTGTACATCAACGAAATCATTGCACGTCATGGTACTCCAACATCAATCATATCTGATCGTGATAGTCGCTTCACTTCTCGCTTTTGGCAATCATTGCAAAAGGCTTTGGGAACGCGTGTTAATCTTAGCACGGCGTATCATCCCCAAACCGACGGCCAAAGTGAGAGGACTATCCAGACACTTGAGGACATGCTCCGTTCTTGTGTCATTGACTTCGGTGGAAGTTGGGACACTCATCTCCCACTCATTGAGTTTTCATATAACAATAGCTATCATACGAGCATTCAATGTGCACCATTCGAAGCTCTATATGGTAGAAAGTGCCGATCACCGGTCTGTTGGACCGAGATTGGTGACTCACAGGTCGTAGGACCAGAACTCATTCAGGAAACATCAGACAAGATCACAATCATTCAGTCACGGCTTAAGGCCGCACGAGATCGGCAGAAGAGTTATGCTGATCGACGTCGGAAACCACTTGAGTTTCAAGTCGGTGACCGAGTCTTACTCAAAGTTTCTCCCTGGAAAGGCGTTGTCCGATTCGGGAAGAAAGGGAAACTTGCACCAAGGTACGTTGGACCTTTTGAGATCCTGGAACGGATTGGTCCCGTAGCCTACAAACTCAAACTTCCAGTGGAGCTAAGCAATGTTCATGATACTTTTCATGTATCAAATCTTAAGAAATGCTTGGCGGATCATGATGTTCAGATTCCACTGGAAGACATACAGATTCAGAATAACATGCAATTCATTGAACGTCCAGTTGAGATCATGGATCATGGGGTCAAGAAACTTAAACGCAGCCGTATCCCGATCGTGAAAGTGCGATGGGAGGGCAAACGCGGTGCTGAGTTCACCTGGGAACGTGAAGACCAGATGAAGCTTAAGTACCCTCATCTTTTTACAGTATCTTCGGCTAGTTAATTTCGGGACGAAATTCCCTTAACTAGGGGAGACTGTAACATTTGTGCATATAGTCATGTAGTTGTAAACAGTGTTAGAACAGTGTCTATTCATGGTTCAGTTCATCAATGTGTTTCAGTATGTTCATAATGTGTGCTTGTGTGTTACAGGATCTTAGTAGTCAGAAAACAAGTATGTATTATCTATTTACAGTCGATTTCACTAAGCAAGAACAGTAACTTGTTATATCGAAACAGTGGTGGGCAGCGAGAGTGAGCCCTATACATATACTGCGTTCGGTGTAACAGGTTAGTGTTAGTGCGTAGTGTTGAGACGAATAGTATAACAATTAATTAATTCAACCAAGATCGTAATCGGTAAGCGAGACTGAGTATAGTTATGGGTGACGATCCATAATAATACGAATGTTGAACTTATAATTACGATTAAACATCTTTAAATATTTTAATACGATCGGAAAACGTACGCGATTGCGGGTATACACGTAATTGTGAATGTTTTAACGATCCGACAACACACGAAGAGTAAAAATAATTAAATTAATTATTTTATATTTTTTACAATTTTGAAACTCATCATTTTAATGAGTTTAATAACTCTTTTATTTTAAAACCGCGTAAAATACGCGTTACGTTCCGGAAACGCGAACCGAGCGACCGAAACGAACCCGAACACTACCCGGACTATAAAAGCCCTAAAGAAGGCCATTTCCTTCATTTATTATCAGCCAAACCCTCTCTCTCTCTAGAAATTTCGCAAACCCTCTCTCTCTCTAGAAAACCAAACTTTAAACGTTCGTAACTCGCTTATTTCTCGACGGATTTCGACGTTCTCGGTGTCCACGCGAAGCTCTCGACATCCTCTACACGGAAGTACAAGATTTCCGCAGATCCATCCAGCAAATCGCGAGGTAATGAGGCTTGAAGTTTCGGAAAAATAGGGTTTCTTGGGTGTTTTTGTTTAAACCGACCCTTAGCCGTATCTAGCCAACCACAACCATGTTCGAGGCCAAAGAAACATTCTCTGATGTTAGATCAGCTTAGATCAAGACCAAGGACTAGAAATCAGATGATGAAAATGGTGCAGGTCGACAGGTTCGGGGCTGTGGGAGTGGCCGAACCCTCTTCGGCGAGTAAAACCTGAAAAACGAACCTATGGTTCGTTGGCCACAAGCAGCCGAACCCTAGTGGGCCTCATGAACCTGCACGAACCTTAGCACTGATTCACGAACCATCACGAACCCATTGGTCCTTGGCGAAGCTTCACGAATTTCAGAGTGCCGAACCATGTAGGTTTATCGGCCGAACCATTTCTTCAACCAGCGAGTCATATGAAGCCGAACCCTAGTATTCCCGAACCATACACATCACTCCACTAGAGCCGAACCCTTGGGGTATAGCCGAACCTTGCAGGTCTGATCATTTCACGAACCCTTCAAGTCGGACGAACCCTTCATGCATGCATGCAACGGACCCTAGCTTCGTCATCTTAAACCACTGAGCCTTGTTGACACCTTAAGCAGCGAACCATCATGAATGCCGAACCCTATCATTTGACTAACCTCGCCACACCTTTGGATTCAACCGAACCCTACAGGGTTCGTTAGTTTTGCAGCTGGACCGGTAGTTTAATCTTGTTGCCGAACCTTTGTAGTTAAAAACCTGATTAGGTTCGCTGGAAATCGTTGGCAGCCCACCCCTTTCGGCCCAATTACATTACAATCGGCCCATTATGATCCCAAGTGGCCCAATTGATTAGTTAACTTCGGTCACATTAAATTAAGCCCAACAAGACATGAGGTCCAATAATTCATTCATTGGGCCCACGAAATCCACTTTTGGCCCAATACTTAGCAATTGGCCCATTAATGAATTAAGTGGTCATGAACTCGAATTAAGGACCATTGGGGTTACATGGACTAAGGCCAATTGTTTTGGGTTCGACTTATAATACTTGTGAATTGATCATGAATTGGTTAAGTTATAACTTAATAACAATCATGAAGATAAATTCACAATCACAAGACTTGAAAACAATTGTACATCTTTTCACAACAAATGGTAATCAATGGCTCTCAAATTCTTGAACATTTATCATTATATGCATATGAATTATGCATCAAAGAACATTTCATAAGTTTCTTGGACCCATGATCAATCAAATGATTCAAAGCATAACATTCAAGTTTTCACAACAATCATAATCATGAGAACACAAGTCAATCAATGAATCAAGTTATACAATTATAAATCCTATATCTTATGTATGATTACAATGTTATAGGAACAAGTTAGAAGTCCTGTTTGCTACTTGCTAACTGTTTTAGTTCAGAGTCTACTGCAGACAGGTGAGAACTTTAGCCCCTCTTTTACTGTTTTATAACTGTTTTGGGGTGGAACACGTGATCAAAACTGCTATTTCAATCTTGTTTCATTGCACAGTTTATGTGCATTCATAAACATTACAGGTTTATCTTACGAATCCAAGTGATTCTTCAACTGTTTAAGGAAATTGTCAACTGTTTTAAAGGAATTATTTACTATTAAACTCTTATTACTAAAAAGGATTTTATAATGTTTTCTTGAAATGTTTTATAACAGTTTTACTCAAATGTTCTTTTAAAGGATTTTACAAACACTTTTGTTATAAACCTTGTTATTACACAAGGTCATCACATCATGGTATTCAAAACAAGTGGTTCACAACATGGTATCCAAATCAAGTGGTTCAAAACATGGTATTCAAATTCATTGGTTCAAAACATGGTATTCAAATTCATTGGTTCAAAACATGGTACTCAATTTCATTGGTTCAAAACATGGTATTCAAGTCAAGTTGTTCACATCATGGTATTCAAATCAAGAGATTCATTTCATGTTACATAAACAAAGGATTCAACTCGTGGAGTTAAATCCAGGTTTTCAATAAGACATTAACACATCCGGTTAAAGTAAGATTCAGAAAACATGGTGTCATTTGTTGTAAACAAACTTATAAACCCATCAAGTATCATATTCATTAGCGTTAGTACTGGGTGATCACAACAAGGGAAAGCGGACACATACATTGGGGCAGACCGATTGCTGCAGTTAGTTTTTAAATCTGTTTTATAAACTAACTGCAGATTTCGGTTACATATGGTTTATTCAAAACTGTTGACACATTATCTAACTCCAAACGTGGTTTGGGACTTGATATTATATGTTGACTCATGTGCAAACAGTGATTGGACTGTTTACACTCATTTTCTTACTTGATGTTAGTTTGGGTTGCAGCTCATCCGTGTGAATCTTATGATGCTTTAACTTACCTATGTCTTATATCATAAAACTCATGTTTACAAATGTTTAAACCTATTGTTCTCACCAACTACGTCTGTAGTTGACAGTTACTTTTCACGTGTTTCAGGTAATCAGGTTTAAGACATTCTCAGAGACAACTAAGGAGACCATACTAAGATAGAACAAGATGAAGAAACATACTAGGATGGAATAGAAACTCACTAAATCCTAAATGTTTAATTGTCTTGTTTGGAGTCTTATTTTGTAACTATATTTTGGGTCTGTAGTTGTCTTACTTTTGGTAGATAGATTGTCTGTAACTAATCAACTGTCTAAACAATTATGAAATGTAGTAATCCATTGTGGTTGTTCTTATTCAATACTTGTGCATGATTCAACTGATCATACGTCACCGCGCCGTGGATTCCGCACGCGGCGCAGGGGTGTGACAATCACAGATGAAAACAATGAACAACTCCTCATCAATTTGGAACTTCTGACAGAATCACGGGAACAAGCTAACAGACGGGAAAGAGAATACAAACGGAAGTTGGAACGATACTATAATGCACGGGTTAAACCAACTAAATTCAAACTGGGCGATCTGGAGTTGAGAAAGAACGAAGTAAGTAGGCAATAGCCCGAAGGAAAACTAGGGGTCAAATAAGAAGGGCCATACCGAGTCAAGGAGGCCCAAAAAAAAGATTCTTATAAGCTAGAAACAATAGAAGTCAAACCCATACCCAGACATTGGAATGCTGATAATCTTCATGGCTTTTTTGTTTAAATAACTATGTTCTTTTTCTCTTTGTTAAGTATTATTATGAAACAGTGGAGACACACATCCACCTTTTGTATGCCAACAGTTGATCGTATTAAGAAAGATGAAGATGATGGTACATGATGATGTATAATTCTCAAATCTAAAAAGGGGTTTCGGCCTTGTCCTTCCAACAATACCAAGTACATTCGAAGGGTATCGGTATTATCCTGCCCAGGAATTACTCAAATCTAAAAAGGGGTTCCGGCCTTGTCCTGCCCAACAATATCAAATACATTCCGAGGGTATCGGTATTATCCTGCCCGGGAATTACTCAAATCCAAAAACGGGTTCTGGCCTTGTCCTGCCCAACAATACTAAGTACATTCCAAGGGAATCGGTATTATCCTGCCCAGGAATTACTCAAATCCAAAAACAGGTTCTGGCCTCGTCCTGCCCGACAAAAACATATACGTTACATGGGTACCGGTGTCATCCTACCCACGAATTTCTTAAATCCAAAAACAGGTCCGGCCTTGTCTTGCCCAACATGGGTATCGATATCATCCTACCCACAAATTTCTTAACTCCAAAAACGGGTTCCGGCCTTGTCTTGCCCAACAAAAGCATATACATTCAATGGGTATCGATATCTTCCTACTTAGGAATTTCTTAACTCCAAAAACGGGTTTCGGCGTTGTCTTGCCAAACAAATACACATTAGGTACACATATAAAAGTGTCACATTGCCCAATAATTTCACAAAGAATGGATTCATTTTCGCCTTGAGAGGTGCAACAAAGGAGTAGAAATGATATGGGCAATGGTGTAACCTGCCCAGCAATCACCAAAATAAAAGAAATTTTCTTTTTTCAAAATTATACTGATGACAAGAAAGAAAAGCATTTCATGCATAAAGGCTCCAAGACAAATATGCTTATAAGCCAAAAACACTTAAATTTCTTGATCATAGAAATCAGGTAATGACCATCATAACACATAAAGTTGTCTTCAACAAACAAACTAGAAACCATCAACTGCAGCCGATCCTACTGCATCTGTTTCACCATCAGCAACTTGAGAGGCATCCCCTCATGCGCCCACGGCGGCCTCACAACCAGAAGGTCCACTATTGTCATTCTTGGATCCAATAATAGCATCTTCCATCAATGGAAGGTCAAAGTTAAGCTCATCCAGACCCTTGGCTCCCATCATAGCATCTTCGGTAACGACATCCTTACTTTTTGATCCCGTCTTCCCCTTGGTAGGAAGCATAGACTTTAAATGCGAACTTGAGCCAGGATGGGTACCTTTGGAAACACTCCCAAAATCTAACCCGCCAGTAGCCTTTCCAGCGTAACTAATGGTAGTCTGACCATTAAGTTCTTTTCCTCCAGTAATGGGCAGGCCATAATTGACTCCTATAGGCTCAAGTGCCTTAAGCACATCCAAGCTTTCTCCAGACAAGGAAGCTAACTCCTGCAAGTAAGAAAAATTCAGGGAATCAAAGTTAAAAGCAACCTCCTGCATTAATTTCTCTGCATCTGGCCTAAACTGGGTAATATCATTCACCGTCCCATTCTTCAATCGGTTGCAGTACCACGACTGCATACCAATATGTAACCCATGGTGAAATATGGCCTTCTGCAACGTCCCAAGGCTTGATCGAAATTCATCGCTTCCCATTACCCGTTTAACTACATACCTAAAACCTTCTTTAATCAATCACCTTCGATCCACTTTTAACACACCCAGATTCCTCTGCAGATCTTGGTACTTCCGGCACTCATGTTGTACAACATCTTCGCTAACCTTTAAGCTTCTATGATAGCTCAGCAATCGTCACCCCATGCTTTTCCTCCAAAGTGTTTAAAGCTTCGGCTTCCTCTTTCTCAAACAACTACACCCATTGTTTCAACTCAAAACGGCTAAGTGCAACAGGCAAAACACCACAAAGTTGAGAAAATAATGAGTTAACTTTGTAGATAACCTCCTCATTACTTAAAGCATCAACAATCATTTTTTCCCCAGATGGGCAAAATGATTGAACAATTTACGGCAAACAATACTGGACCTTAGCACATCCCCGTTGCACACATCCTAGCAAGGGACGTACATTTCAGCAGCAACTGCAGGATCCATCTCAGAAATATCATCCTTTTTTTCCTTTGCAACAGGGTCATTGACCAACAGAGTCTTACCTTTTGAAGAGGACCCTGTTAAATGTCGCACCCCTGCCTTCCCGGCCTGAACAAAGGGGCACGACGCGACTGATCTTGCAGGATTGCAGTCTCCGGTCACACAGTGATGCGAGACCTACATGTATGGTTTCATACGTACATCTAATAACTTGGATAAAATAGTTTAGTAAAATCAGAGTTGCGAAAGTAAAGTATAAGTTATCAAACAGATTTAAAGTTCATGATTAGCAGAAGCATTTATGAAACGGTTTTCAAAACGAAATATAAGGTTACAGTTTGCGGAAGCGTTAAAAGAAATTATCACTACATAACAAAATGAGAAAACATGAGAAAACATGCGAGTAAAAGGGTCAACACAAAGGTTGGTGAGAGCATAGGTTTGCATCAGCAGTAAACATCAGAATGTTTAAAGTAAATGTTTTACATATTTGTATATCATTACAATGCAATATCCAATGATAGCTAGTCAATATGTTTTATATCATATGCGGGTTCGCAACCGAAGCTAACATGCTGCCTCCCGCCATATCCGTCCAAGATATGGCAATGTTGTTTTGGTCAATTATGCACTGTTCCAACCTCCAGTCGGGATGGCCATACGACTCTCAACATTGGGGATTGTCAGGCCCAATAGTACTATTCAGAATTACCATGCTAAGCGCAACACGCAATTAACAGTTCGAGATGTGTTTATGAGGACTTATCAGTTTTGTGGATGAATGCCACACATATGCATATACGCGATATTTACATGTACAAAAGTAACCAAAAGTATGTTTTTGTTCAAAAATAGTTGTATGCAATGTTTTCTCCCCCAAAGGTAGAAAATAGAAAAAGGGGCCGTGAACTCACCTGATAGAGCAGTCCTGGTTTATGTGGTGTTCGCAATTGTGAAAGCTAGCAGTCCTGCTAGTAAGCACCTATGATCATATAGGTGTAAGTATGTGTTCTGTGGTGTGTTGTAGTCCATACAACTCCAAGTGTCGGTGTGCTCACCCGAGTTTGTGTGTGTTGACTTGTGTTGACTCTACGAATCGTTGGTGACACGTTTGTGGTGTTAAGTTGCTTTAATGCAAGTAAGACACCAAAATGCATCCTATGACCCAACTCACACTGCTTTCACGAAATCAATTTTTGAAAATCATAATGTTCTTGTTTCGGGAAACATTCTATATTTAGAAAGTTTCTATTTTTGGAAAGTATGATTATGAAATCTTATTTCATAAAACTAATAACTTTAGTATGTTTGTAAGAACATATGTAAACATTTAAAATAAGTCGTTTGTGCATAAAATACCATTTATGCCATTTTGCCCAAACAAAGTTTCCTAAAATAGTAAGTATTCGTTTAAAAGCTTGTTTTCACAAAACGAAGTTTCTAAATACGTTAAAAATCATTTCTAAACATGTTTCATCAATCAAAGTTCATCAAAACACTTTAAAACATCAAAAGCCCTCTTTTGATTTTGAAAAGTTTCCATAAATAGAAAGTTTATGAAAAATCATATTTTTGACCAAATCAATCACCCGAGTGTGTTTCTAAACACTCCAATACACATTTGACATCATCTAGACATGTCTAACATGTCTAGATCATCACAAATCTATGACTTGCAACATAAAAGTTTCCTTTTATGGCAAGTGTACCAAAATCATCATCACATCAAACATAACTCAACCAAAACTCAAGTCTAACATTTCTAAACTCTAAAATCAGTAGATCTACAACAACTACACAACAAATCACCAACAAATTTTGAGCACAACAACCATATGGGGTTGCATGTGGGTTTTTACCCATTGCATGTACGATCTAACACTAGGTAAACGTTTAAAACTACCTTAGAGCTATAAATCCCAGCTAAAACAGCTTCTGATGATGGCAAGCTACTGGTTGATGGTTGTTCCAAGCTCTTGATGGCTCCTAACACCTTCTTCAAGCTCCAATGGCTTCAAATCACCAAGAAATGCATATAGATAGCTCCTAGGTTGATTCCAGAGGCTTGGGGTGTGATTTCAGAGTGTTTTGGTCGAGGGATTGAGTGGAAGTTCGGAGAAATGAGTGAAGAATCGAATGAAATGAAAATGGTTGGTTTTTATAGAAATTTTCGATCTGCATGGCCTTCGCGTACCGCGAAGGCCAATCAAAATTTCATATCGCGTACCGCGATGGGATTCGGGAGTCTCGACTCCCGGTTTACTTCGCGTACCGCGACGCCTTTCGCCATAGGATCCTCGAGTACCGCGATGGATCCATTTTCATGTTTTTCGATTTTGATGATTCGATTTCGCTCGTACTTTATTCCTAATGTTTATCTTAAACATCTAATGCGTGTTTAACACATAATCATATAGTGACACATAAGTTTGATTGATCACCAACGTTCGTGAGACTCGTGTGTGTGTTTCGATAATTTCTCGAATTATCTTTGATAGTTTGTGTTTGTGTTTTACGAAGTGTTTGCACGCTTGATTAATCCTAATCAACGTGTAATGCACAATTTAGTAATTCTCCGAATTATTGTTTTTGTGTTTGTGTTTGTTGCAGATCATCTAATTAACCCTAATTAAATGAAATGCAACGAGTATGAATGTGAAATGTAAAGTTGTAAGAGTTGCAATTTACCAGAAATTGCCGGGTGTCACATCATCCCCTTGTTGAAAGAAATTTCGTCCCAAAATTTGGTTGTTGTTGATAGTGTTTGAGAAGCAAGAGTGTCTGAGGAACAAAAATTTTCTGGTTGTCACATCATCCCCTTGTTGAAAGGAAATATCGTCCCGAAATTTATTCGTTGTTGTCGGCGTTCGAAGTTGACTGTTTGAAGAGATGGGGGTATTTGTGCATCATCTGATCTTCACGTTCCCACCTGAATTCAGGTCCGCGTTTCGAGTTCCATCTGACTTTGACAATCAGGATTCGACTCTGCTTAAGTTGTTTGACCTCATGATTCATGATCTCTATTGGTTCTTCCACCTGGATCTCATACGCAAGTGTCTCATTGGGTAAACACTTATTTAGGTTAGGGACATGAATTACATTGTGGATTTCAATGAATTCGGTTGGTAAATTGAGTTGGTATGCCACTGGACCAATATTCTTCAGAATCTCAAGCGGTCCAATATACCGTGTGTAACATCACTGTACTTTAGGTTGTCCGTACATCCGTACATCCGTACGATTGTACTGTTACGACCTGAGATTTATTAATTATTAATGATGATGAATTATTGATTGACATTACTGATATTATCACTGTTACTGGTATACATGATTATAATTTATTATACGCGTAAACCACGGGAAGTTTAGTTGTAATTCAACTAAACAGACCCGTAGTGTTTATCGCGGTTACTTATCACTGATAATGATGGATTATTGGTCTGAGAATGGATTGAGATGGAATTGGGAGTTTGTTTGAGTCTGGTTACTGAACGTAGTCAAGGACCCATGGTCATGGTTTATCGAAATAGCGGTGGGACGGTGGCTAGGGCAGTTGCGACTGACCCTTACATATGCCCTATATATATGCATATTTCGGTTTATCATGGATGTGTCAGTGACTAGGGTTTAGTGGGTTTTGGTTTGGGAAATGATAATATTAAAGATGATTAATAATGAGAATTAATTACGCGATGTGAGGTTACGGATATCATTAAACGAGAATATTAATTCAGAAATATTAACTTAATAATGTATTGACGATTCACAAGAATATAATTATTAAGAATAATATACTGAAACGATATTCCATAAATAATAAATCAAATCGAAATACGATACGAGCGTTGGATTCGCAAAGGTGACGATCTTTACGAATACGTACGCGAGTAACGCGTTTCGACGAGATAATTAAATAATATCTCACGATATTAAATTAATAAATAAAACTAAAAACGTTTATTAGGAATCACAACTTAAATCGTTTCGAATAAAATTATTTATAAATTAATTTATTTAACGATAATGAGACGGAATCATTTTACGAAGCAAATTTTATTTAAAACAATTGTATTTAAAATGGAAACTAATTATTTAAATGTTTTATGTGTTAAATATGTTTTACGTTAAAAACCGAACATTTATTATATGTTATCGCGATAAAAACGAGATCGGACGCGCGGGAAATACACGCGATATATGGGAGAAGCCTCCCACCACTTCCTTCATTCTCACCATTGCATTCTCTCTCTAAAACACAAACCCACGTCTCTTTCTCTCTCTAGATCTTCTCTCTACGATTTCTCCCTCGTTTCTCGACGGAATTGCAAGATCTTGATGTCCACGCGTTCGTGTAACCGAGGGGAACAAGAAGATACAAGAAAATCCAGTGGTTGGCCGACGATTCGAGGTAATTTGGTACTTTAGTTTCGGTTCTCTTCCTAAACAAGAACTAAGATCGAGTCTTATGTTTTAAGCTATTGATTTACCTTGAAAACCCTAAATCGCATATCTATGAAAGTACTGGAACCATGGATGGATCTGCTAGGGCTGGATGTCGAGAAAGACGATGAACAGTAACCGGTGTAGGGCAGGTCGCGATCGCAGGGGGCCGAACCTTCTTGGGTTCACGAACCCTTATGGGCGGGAAACTAAGTGGCCGAACCCTGAAGGGTGGCCGAACCCTAAGGGGTGGCGAACCCTGCTGGCGAGTCTTCCTGAGCCACGAACCCTCGGCACCTCACGAGCCCTAGCGAACCATGCATGATGGGAACGAACCTATAAGCTGGTGTTGGTCGAGCCTTAGGTGGTTAAAGCTACGAACCCTTTAAGTGTCGAACCTTATTGTTGGCTGCGAACCCTAGTTGTGCAGGTACTGAATCGCGAACCCTATCCCTATGCAGCCGAGCCTTGTGAACCGAACCCTAGGGCTGCTTAGAACTCTCTTGTGCAGCGAACCCTTAGAGAAAAACCTGTTGGCCGAACCCTATACCTTGTTGGCCGAACCTATGTTAAACATTTTAGAAGGTTCGCTGCCCATGAGGAATACGAACTAGTTTCCAATTAATTGAGAGATTAAGGGTAAGTAAATTACATGAATTATAAACATATAAGTGTATATATAAACATGCATGCATGGGAGGAGTTAAGTTACCACCTTTCCTTAATAATATTACCCTTAAATTATGAGATGTTTTAATTGAAATGTTTAGTAAAATAACTTAAGTGTAGTCATTTAAAACCATAAAGTTGATCTTGATAACTTGATAAAGGTGGTTAAGAGACTTAATATTGCATGCATGGGTTTGAAAGTGGGCTTAAAATATAAAGATGATATCTTTATGAGTGTGAACTTTCAAATTGTAAATATAAGGCCTTCATATAATGAGCGATTGAAGCCAACAAGTTCAAAACACAAATGTAGGTGAAATATGTATAAACTTTAGATGTCACTACTTAACTTAGATACAAATGAAACTAAGTTAATAAAGTACCTATGGTTTAAAGTAAATAGCAATGGACATTCAATTCTAATCAAACACAAATGCTTATAAGCACAATCACCTCTTAAATTTACAGATCCTTGAGTAGATTTGAGATATATATATACGCGAGCGCGCATAATACGAGAACAAAATCTAAGGACTTCAGGTGAGTTCTCATAACCTCCCTTTCTTTAAACTGTTTTTGGTTTTAAAACCCGGAGGTGAAACATGTATACCAAATTAAATATTATTTTGATAACACAAGGTTAATACCTGTTTATCAATATGATATTCACATTTGAAATTATCATTATTATGGGATTATCTCTTATTATTTTATATCCATGTAAACATTGTTATTGACCTTGGTCAATAACAAAGATTACAAGTATTGTCACAAATCCCGAGAATCATCGCTCTTAACTTCGGTTAATTGCTTTGACATCGTGTATTGTCACGTGGATGGTTTCCACATCTGTGAAGCATTGCCTTTGACTTCGGTTATTTGCTTTGGCTTCATGTATTGTCACGTGGTTAGCGACCACTCCATGAATCATGTATTTAACTTATGTTAATTACATGATGATCATGTATAGTCACGAACATTATTTGAGAATATGGTTGATGAGATTGGTTGATTAGTTTGTGGATTGATTATCTATATTTGATTATGATTATTTGTGATTGGCTATGATTGATTTGGTTATGTGGTTATGTGATTGTGTATGTGTTTGGCTGTTGAATTGATGGATATGTGTTGGATTATCTCATACAGGTATTCATATGGATTTTCTCAAGAAGATCATAAGTTTTATACTCGTTTTAAACAAAGCATTTTATAAAACCATTTTAAGCATAAACTTTCAAACTCATTTTACTAAAACATTTTTAAATATAAAAACTTATGATTACTCACCAACTACTTTTGTAGTTGACACTTGATTTTCTACATGTTTCAGGTGATGGAGACAAGTAGGAATGAAGAGAGGATCTCTTCTATTTTGGACATCATCTTATAGGATCTTGGACTTAGTTAATTAACTAAATTCCTGGCGACTAGAGTTTAGTTAGTTTAACTAATTCTTTTGTGTAATTGATGTACTTGATTCATGATGAACATGATTTTTGTGTAACTAATTTGGTTTGATTAAATGATATATGATGATTGAATTAGATGCCCATGAGATTTTGAACAATCTACACATCCCTCGTGGCATCCCGATGATTCCGCCGTCGGTCGGGGTGTTACAGATTGGTATCAGAGCCTGGGTTATAGGGAATTAGGTTACTAGAAATGGTTGACCTAGTCTATAACCGTAGGATACCCTAGTATGAATTAATTTCATACACTAGTTAGTATATTCAGGATTTCATGCTTATGTGTTTATTACATGTTAACTGAACTCCTGTTATACATCTGATATATATGCTGCTTATTAATTTCTTGCTTACGTGTGCCCTAATGATTCGATAAGGACATGCACGTGGTGTATCGTAAAGGTGGTGGGACGTTGGCTAGGGCAGTTGCGACTGACCCTTACATATGCCCTATATATATACCATTTACGGTACATTGGGTGGATGTCAGTATTGAAGAATGTGGGAACTACCCGTTTGGAAAATTACTTGCTTAAGAAATTAAATGCTTAGGAATTATCTGCTTTAGGAATTATTTGTTTTATCTATAAACTCCAGACAAGGACACACTCGTGGTGTACTACAAAGGTGGTGGGACGGTGGCTGGGGCAGTTGCGACTGACCCCTACATATGCCCTATACATATACCATTTGTAGTATATTGGGGGTCTGTCAGTGTCAGGAACTTAGGATATTACTAGGAATTATTGTGAGATGGATGTTGATGGTCTGTTGGTTAAGGTTGGTTTGGATTGACACTTTGGATGATCACACTTAATAAACACTTATAAATTCCCTTATAAAAACATACGGATTGGACACGTAGGGTGCATGGGATTAATGAACGATATGAGCGATTAGTGATGGAATATGGACTTGGGTGATGATATAGACACTTGATGATAATATAAACGCATAGTGATGATACTAACACTTAGTGATGGTATGGACACTTGATGAGAATAAACTATAGGGAGGATATGAACACTTAGTGACAATAAGAGCACTTCGTGATGATATGAACCCTTAATGATGATTATCTACATTGGGATTGATATGGATTTTAGTGAACTTATACAAGTGGGGGAAACTTAATGTCAGGTGAACTTAGACATTAGGTGAACTTAGAAATAGGCAAGCCTACATGTCAGGTGAACTTAGACATTAGGTAAACCTAATTGTCCAAGGGAACTAGAGATCACTTCACTCAAAATTATCCTACTAAGGATAAGGTTTGTGAAGAGAGAATTATGGTGAAATACATGACACACTCTACACACTAGCAATGGCATAATCGTGGTGCAATGGAACGATGGTGGGACGGTGTAGGGGAGATTGCGATCTACCTCTGCATATGCCCTATATATAAGCTTGTTGCATTGCATTGGGAGGTTGTTAGTGTTAGTATAGAGTGAGGAATGTATAGGACCTAGGAAATAGTTAGTTAACACTAGTTATGACCAACTAGGACACTTAGAATAATAATAGGAAATTATAAGCCTTTTTGAGTTAATGACTGATAGGAGAGAAATATAGTTCCTATATGTAATCCTAATTGTCTAATGAACTCATTTAAACATTGTTTGTGTGACTTACGTTGTAAACGGTAGTAACATGTTTCTATTTCCTTCAGAAACATGCCGCCTCGCCGTCACAACGAGGATGACTCGAACAATGGGGAGACTAACAACAGTAATGCCAACTCCGGCATACAAGAGTTAGCCACACTTATTTCTGGATTGGTTAGCCAACTGACTCAGGCTAACCAGAATGCGAACCAGAACCGAGGTGGTGCAAACCAGACAACTTGCACATTCAAACACTTCAATTCCTGCAATCCCCTGAAATTTACGGGTGCTGAATCAGCCACTGGTCTGCTGCAGTGGTTTGAGAGTATGGAGAACACCTTCATCAACAGCGAATGCCCTGAGAATCTGAAAGTTCGCTATGCCACCAGTGTTTTCCAAAAAAGAGCACTGACTTGGTGGAATGGGGAAAAGCGAACTAGGGGAGTAGATGCTGCCTTAGCACTGACATGGACAGAGGTCAAGACTCTGATGACCACTGAATTCTGTCCTAGAAGCGAAATGAGGAAGCTTGAGACTGAGTTCTGGGAACTCAAGCAAGATAGCGGAGAGAATGTCATCTACAATACTCGGTTTCATGAGTATAGTTTACTGGTGCCTCATATGGTGACACCCTTGGATAGGGCGATTGAGAAGTATATCGGCGGGCTGCCGGTGCAGATTCAGGATACAGTCTATGGGAGCAATCCCAAAACACTTGAGGCTGCAATCCGATTATCTGCAACTCTTACTGATAATCACGTGAGGAATGGAACTCTTACCCGGAAGGGGTATAAGAAGACTGACACCAAGACTACTGCAAAGGAAGTCAAAGATGAAGTCAAGTCTGAAGCTGCTAGCTCGTCCAAAAGCAGCAACAAGAAGAGAAAGAATAGGAACTTCATGGTAACTGTACCTGCTGCGAAGTCTGCGCAGCAATCATCAAACAATTCTGCTGCAAGAAGTTACACTGGGAATACTCCCCAATGTAATACTTGCAGGTATCATCACGCACCTAACTTGCCATGTCGCGTCTGCAACAACTGTGGCAAGTTTGGGCACTATGCTAATGTTTGTAGGAGTGCATTGCAAGCACAAAGGATGCAACATGCACCGCTTGCCCTGCCAGCTCCTCATGCTCAACCTATTCCGGCTGTACCCATTCGCCAGGTACCTCAAGCACAGGAAAGGGCTTGTTATGAATGTGGTGAAGTGGGTCACTTCAGGAATCAATGCCCAAAATTGACCGGGAATAATCAAAGGGTGGCAAGAGGCCGGGCTTTTCAACTGAATGCTCCAGCTGCTCAAGCCAACCAGGATGTGGTCAACGGTACATTTCTGATCAACAACTCTTATGCATCTGTCTTATTTGATTCTGGTGCCGGTAGGAGTTTTGTTTCATATGATTTTGAATGCTTGCTTGGTAGAACACGTACATACTTAGATAAACCGTTCAATGTGGAGGTGGCTGACGGAAACACTGTTGATATTGACACTATTATCATTGGATGTACTGTGAACTTAAATGATCACGTTTTCCCAATTGATCTTATACCTATGCATCTTGGTAGCTTTGATGTTATCATAGGCATGGATTGGTTAGCCACTCACAAAGCGGAGATTGTATGCCATGAGAAATATATACGTATTCCCTTACCTTCGGGTGAAACTTTGAGAATATTTGGAGAAACTGCTAGTAAAGGTCTTAAGCTAATGTCTTGCACTAAAGCACACAAGTACCTTAGGAAGAAATGTATAGCATTCTTAGCTCATATTGTGGAGAAGAAAGAGAAAGGAAAGAAGATTGAAGATGTTCCAGTGATACGAGATTTTCCAGAAGTCTTCCCAGACGATTTACCGGGTCTTCCACCAGAACGTCAAGTTGAGTTCCGAATCGACTTAGTACCTGGTGCGAACCCAGTCGCCAAAGCTCCCTACAGACTTGCGCCCTCAGAGTTGCAAGAATTGGCGAGTCAACTGCAAGAACTTACCGATAAAGGGTTCATTCGCCCGAGCCATTCGCCATGGGGTGCACCGGTCCTGTTTGTCAAGAAGAAGGACGGGTCATTCCGAATGTGCATCGACTACCGCGAGTTGAACAAACTCACAATCAAGAATCGATATCCACTGCCGCGTATCGATGATCTCTTCGATCAGCTTCAAGGCTCGGCATGGTTTTCAAAAATCGATCTTAGGTCTGGGTATCATCAGCTTCGCGTACATGATGATGATATTCCCAAGACAGCTTTTAGAACAAGATATGGCCACTATGAATTTCTGGTAATGCCTTTCGGTCTTACCAATGCACCTGCGGTTTTCATGGATCTCATGAACCGTGTTTGCAGGCCATACTTGGATAAATTTGTGATTGTATTCATTGATGATATTTTGATTTACTCAAAGACGAAGGAAGAACACGAGAAACACCTTAAGTTGGTTTTGGAGATCCTAAGAGAGGAGCGACTGTATGCCAAATTCTCTAAATGTGAATTCTGGCTTAAGGAAGTTCAATTCTTGGGGCACATAGTCAACGAGTATGGTGTACACGTAGATCCTGCAAAGATTGATGCTGTGAAGAATTGGAGTACACCGAAGACACCGACGGAGATTCGATCGTTCCTTGGACTTGCCGGTTACTATCGGCGGTTCATATCGAACTTCTCCAGAATTGCTGTCCCTCTCACTGCTTTGACTCAGAAAAATAGGCCATACGAGTGGGGACCAAAGCAAGAAGAGGCATTTCAGACTCTGAAGCAGAAATTGTGATGCTCCTGTCTTGACACTGCCTGATGGAAATGATGATTTTGTAGTCTATTGTGATGCATCCAACTTAGGTCTCGGTTGTGTTCTCATGCAATGGGGAAAGGTTGTGGCTTATGCATCAAGACAATTGAAGATTCATGAGAAGAACTACACTACGCACGACTTGGAACTTGGTGCAGTCGTGTTTGCTTTGAAGATATGGAGACATTATCTTTATGGCACCAAGTGTGTAGTCTTTACTGATCATAAAAGTTTGCAACATATTCTAAATCAGAAAGAGCTCAATATGAGACAACGGAGATGGGTTGAACTGTTGAACGATTATGACTGTGAAATTCGCTACCATCCTGGTAAAGCGAATGTAGTAGCAGATGCGTTTAGTCGCAAAAGTCAAGTTCAGATTCATAGTGTCCGAGTGCACACTAATCTCCGTAATGATGTTCTCACAGCCCAACAACACTCATTAGCTCAAGATAATTTGAAAAATGAGATGTCTTGCGGGGCTGAAATCTTATTGGAAACTAAGGATGACGGTTTGATGTATTACTTGAATCGGTTGTGGATACCGAACAGGGGTGATCTTAGGATGCTGATTATGGATGAAGCTCATAAGTCTCGTTATTCAATCCATCCAGGTGCTGATAAGATGTATCAAGACCTTAGGGGCTTGTACTGGTGGCCTGGAATGAAGAAGGATATTGCTGAATATGTGTCTAAGTGCCTTAACTGTGCTAAAGTCAAGGCAGAACATCAGCGACCTTCAGGATTGTTACTACAACCAGAAATACCGATGTGGAAGTGGGAGAATATCTCCATGGATTTCATTACTAAACTCCCACGGACCGCGAACGGTAAAGATAGTATCTGGGTAATTGTTGACAGATTGACCAAGTCGGCTCATTTCTTACCGATACGTGAAACTTACCCGGTGCGGAAGTTAGCTCGTATCTACATTGATGAGATCATTAGCCGACATGGCATTCCCTTAAGCATAATATCGGACCGTGATGCTCGATTCACGGCACGATTTTGGGAGTCACTTCATGAAGCCTTTGGAACAAGACTGGATCTTAGCACTGCTTATCATCCTCAAACGGATGGTCAAACGGAGCGAACGATTCAAACATTGGAAGACATGTTGAGAGCTTGTGTCATCGATTTCGGTGGCAATTGGGATGGCCATCTACCATTGGTTGAGTTCTCGTATAACAACAGTTATCACGCGAGCATTGGTATGGCACCGTTTGAAGCTCTGTATGGCAGAAAATGTCGGTCGCCTATTTGTTGGACCGAAGTTGGCGATTCGCAGATTACTGGTCCGGAAATTATTCAGGAAACGACTGACAAGATCTGCCAGATCCGCGACAATCTGTTAGCTGCTCGCAGTCGACAGAAGAGTTACGCGGATAAACGAAGAAAACCTTTAGAGTTTGAAGTGGGAGATATGGTATTACTCAAAGTATCGCCTTGGAAGGGCGTTGTTTGATTCGGAAAGAAGGGGAAGCTTGCTCCACGATATGTTGGCCCTTTTAAGATCCTTGAACGGATCGGGAAGGTTGCTTACAAATTGGAACTTCCTCCAGAACTTAGTAATGTGCATCCGACGTTTCACGTGTCCAATCTAAGAAAGTGCTTAGCTGATCGGGATCTTCAGGTACCACTCGATGACATCCGCATCGATGATACCATGCACTTTGTTGAAAAACCAGTGGAGATAATGGATCGTGAGATTAAACAGCTCAAACGCAGTAGAATTCCAATTGTCAAAGTACGTTGGGAATCGAAGCGGGGTCCAGAATTCACTTGGATTGGGAAGATCAGATGAAGCTTAAGTACCCACATTTATTTACTACGGTCACTCCAAGTTGAATTTCGGGACGAAATTCCTTTAACTAGGGGAGACTGTAACATCACTGTACTTTAGGTTGTCCGTACATCCGTACATCCGTACGATTGTACTGTTACGACCTGAGATTTATTAATTATTAATGATGATGAATTATTGATTGACATTACTGATATTATCACTGTTACTGGTATACATGATTATAATTTATTATACGCGTAAACCACGGGAAGTTTAGTTGTAATTCAACTAAACAGACCCGTAGTGTTTATCGCGGTTACTTATCACTGATAATGATGGATTATTGGTCTGAGAATGGATTGAGATGGAATTGGGAGTTTGTTTGAGTCTGGTTACTGAACGTAGTCAAGGACCCATGGTCATGGTTTATCGAAATAGCGGTGGGACGGTGGCTAGGG
This sequence comes from Mikania micrantha, assembly GCA_009363875.1. Classification (NCBI taxonomy): domain Eukaryota; kingdom Viridiplantae; phylum Streptophyta; class Magnoliopsida; order Asterales; family Asteraceae; genus Mikania; species Mikania micrantha. The sequence goes on from CM018684.1 coordinate 3,650,065, forward strand.
CAGTTGCGACTGACCCTTACATATGCCCTATATATATGCATATTTCGGTTTATCATGGATGTGTCAGTGACTAGGGTTTAGTGGGTTTTGGTTTGGGAAATGATAATATTAAAGATGATTAATAATGAGAATTAATTACGCGATGTGAGGTTACGGATATCATTAAACGAGAATATTAATTCAGAAATATTAACTTAATAATGTATTCGCGTGGGTGACGATTCACAAGAATATAATTATTAAGAATAATATACTGAAACGATATTCCATAAATAATAAATCAAATCGAAATACGATACGAGCGTTGGATTCGCAAAGGTGACGATCTTTACGAATACGTACGCGAGTAACGCGTTTCGACGAGATAATTAAATAATATCTCACGATATTAAATTAATAAATAAAACTAAAAACGTTTATTAGGAATCACAACTTAAATCGTTTCGAATAAAATTATTTATAAATTAATTTATTTAACGATAATGAGACGGAATCATTTTACGAAGCAAATTTTATTTAAAACAATTGTATTTAAAATGGAAACTAATTATTTAAATGTTTTATGTGTTAAATATGTTTTACGTTAAAAACCGAACATTTATTATATGTTATCGCGATAAAAACGAGATCGGACGCGCGGGAAATACACGCGATATATGGGAGAAGCCTCCCACCACTTCCTTCATTCTCACCATTGCATTCTCTCTCTAAAACACAAACCCACGTCTCTTTCTCTCTCTAGATCTTCTCTCTACGATTTCTCCCTCGTTTCTCGACGGAATTGCAAGATCTTGATGTCCACGCGTTCGTGTAACCGAGGGGAACAAGAAGATACAAGAAAATCCAGTGGTTGGCCGACGATTCGAGGTAATTTGGTACTTTAGTTTCGGTTCTCTTCCTAAACAAGAACTAAGATCGAGTCTTATGTTTTAAGCTATTGATTTACCTTGAAAACCCTAAATCGCATATCTATGAAAGTACTGGAACCATGGATGGATCTGCTAGGGCTGGATGTCGAGAAAGACGATGAACAGTAACCGGTGTAGGGCAGGTCGCGATCGCAGGGGGCCGAACCTTCTTGGGTTCACGAACCCTTATGGGCGGGAAACTAAGTGGCCGAACCCTGAAGGGTGGCCGAACCCTAAGGGGTGGCGAACCCTGCTGGCGAGTCTTCCTGAGCCACGAACCCTCGGCACCTCACGAGCCCTAGCGAACCATGCATGATGGGAACGAACCTATAAGCTGGTGTTGGTCGAGCCTTAGGTGGTTAAAGCTACGAACCCTTTAAGTGTCGAACCTTATTGTTGGCTGCGAACCCTAGTTGTGCAGGTACTGAATCGCGAACCCTATCCCTATGCAGCCGAGCCTTGTGAACCGAACCCTAGGGCTGCTTAGAACTCTCTTGTGCAGCGAACCCTTAGAGAAAAACCTGTTGGCCGAACCCTATACCTTGTTGGCCGAACCTATGTTAAACATTTTAGAAGGTTCGCTGCCCATGAGGAATACGAACTAGTTTCCAATTAATTGAGAGATTAAGGGTAAGTAAATTACATGAATTATAAACATATAAGTGTATATATAAACATGCATGCATGGGAGGAGTTAAGTTACCACCTTTCCTTAATAATATTACCCTTAAATTATGAGATGTTTTAATTGAAATGTTTAGTAAAATAACTTAAGTGTAGTCATTTAAAACCATAAAGTTGATCTTGATAACTTGATAAAGGTGGTTAAGAGACTTAATATTGCATGCATGGGTTTGAAAGTGGGCTTAAAATATAAAGATGATATCTTTATGAGTGTGAACTTTCAAATTGTAAATATAAGGCCTTCATATAATGAGCGATTGAAGCCAACAAGTTCAAAACACAAATGTAGGTGAAATATGTATAAACTTTAGATGTCACTACTTAACTTAGATACAAATGAAACTAAGTTAATAAAGTACCTATGGTTTAAAGTAAATAGCAATGGACATTCAATTCTAATCAAACACAAATGCTTATAAGCACAATCACCTCTTAAATTTACAGATCCTTGAGTAGATTTGAGATATATATATACGCGAGCGCGCATAATACGAGAACAAAATCTAAGGACTTCAGGTGAGTTCTCATAACCTCCCTTTCTTTAAACTGTTTTTGGTTTTAAAACCCGGAGGTGAAACATGTATACCAAATTAAATATTATTTTGATAACACAAGGTTAATACCTGTTTATCAATATGATATTCACATTTGAAATTATCATTATTATGGGATTATCTCTTATTATTTTATATCCATGTAAACATTGTTATTGACCTTGGTCAATAACAAAGATTACAAGTATTGTCACAAATACCGAGAATCATCGCTCTTAACTTCGGTTAATTGCTTTGACATCGTGTATTGTCACGTGGATGGTTTCCACATCTGTGAAGCATTGCCTTTGACTTCGGTTATTTGCTTTGGCTTCATGTATTGTCACGTGGTTAGCGACCACTCCATGAATCATGTATTTAACTTATGTTAATTACATGATGATCATGTATAGTCACGAACATTATTTGAGAATATGGTTGATGAGATTGGTTGATTAGTTTGTGGATTGATTATCTATATTTGATTATGATTATTTGTGATTGGCTATGATTGATTTGGTTATGTGGTTATGTGATTGTGTATGTGTTTGGCTGTTGAATTGATGGATATGTGTTGGATTATCTCATACAGGTATTCATATGGATTTTCTCAAGAAGATCATAAGTTTTATACTCGTTTTAAACAAAGCATTTTATAAAACCATTTTAAGCATAAACTTTCAAACTCATTTTACTAAAACATTTTTAAATATAAAAACTTATGATTACTCACCAACTACTTTTGTAGTTGACACTTGATTTTCTACATGTTTCAGGTGATGGAGACAAGTAGGAATGAAGAGAGGATCTCTTCTATTTTGGACATCATCTTATAGGATCTTGGACTTAGTTAATTAACTAAATTCCTGGCGACTAGAGTTTAGTTAGTTTAACTAATTCTTTTGTGTAATTGATGTACTTGATTCATGATGAACATGATTTTTGTGTAACTAATTTGGTTTGATTAAATGATATATGATGATTGAATTAGATGCCCATGAGATTTTGAACAATCTACACATCCCTCGTGGCATCCCGATGATTCCGCCGTCGGTCGGGGTGTTACAGATTGGTATCAGAGCCTGGGTTATAGGGAATTAGGTTACTAGAAATGGTTGACCTAGTCTATAACCGTAGGATACCCTAGTATGAATTAATTTCATACACTAGTTAGTATATTCAGGATTTCATGCTTATGTGTTTATTACATGTTAACTGAACTCCTGTTATACATCTGATATATATGCTGCTTATTAATTTCTTGCTTACGTGTGCCCTAATGATTCGATAAGGACATGCACGTGGTGTATCGTAAAGGTGGTGGGACGTTGGCTAGGGCAGTTGCGACTGACCCTTACATATGCCCTATATATATACCATTTACGGTACATTGGGTGGATGTCAGTATTGAAGAATGTGGGAACTACCCGTTTGGAAAATTACTTGCTTAAGAAATTAAATGCTTAGGAATTATCTGCTTTAGGAATTATTTGTTTTATCTATAAACTCCAGACAAGGACACACTCGTGGTGTACTACAAAGGTGGTGGGACGGTGGCTGGGGCAGTTGCGACTGACCCCTACATATGCCCTATACATATACCATTTGTAGTATATTGGGGGTCTGTCAGTGTCAGGAACTTAGGATATTACTAGGAATTATTGTGAGATGGATGTTGATGGTCTGTTGGTTAAGGTTGGTTTGGATTGACACTTTGGATGATCACACTTAATAAACACTTATAAATTCCCTTATAAAAACATACGGATTGGACACGTAGGGTGCATGGGATTAATGAACGATATGAGCGATTAGTGATGGAATATGGACTTGGGTGATGATATAGACACTTGATGATAATATAAACGCATAGTGATGATACTAACACTTAGTGATGGTATGGACACTTGATGAGAATAAACTATAGGGAGGATATGAACACTTAGTGACAATAAGAGCACTTCGTGATGATATGAACCCTTAATGATGATTATCTACATTGGGATTGATATGGATTTTAGTGAACTTATACAAGTGGGGGAAACTTAATGTCAGGTGAACTTAGACATTAGGTGAACTTAGAAATAGGCAAGCCTACATGTCAGGTGAACTTAGACATTAGGTAAACCTAATTGTCCAAGGGAACTAGAGATCACTTCACTCAAAATTATCCTACTAAGGATAAGGTTTGTGAAGAGAGAATTATGGTGAAATACATGACACACTCTACACACTAGCAATGGCATAATCGTGGTGCAATGGAACGATGGTGGGACGGTGTAGGGGAGATTGCGATCTACCTCTGCATATGCCCTATATATAAGCTTGTTGCATTGCATTGGGAGGTTGTTAGTGTTAGTATAGAGTGAGGAATGTATAGGACCTAGGAAATAGTTAGTTAACACTAGTTATGACCAACTAGGACACTTAGAATAATAATAGGAAATTATAAGCCTTTTTGAGTTAATGACTGATAGGAGAGAAATATAGTTCCTATATGTAATCCTAATTGTCTAATGAACTCATTTAAACATTGTTTGTGTGACTTACGTTGTAAACGGTAGTAACATGTTTCTATTTCCTTCAGAAACATGCCGCCTCGCCGTCACAACGAGGATGACTCGAACAATGGGGAGACTAACAACAGTAATGCCAACTCCGGCATACAAGAGTTAGCCACACTTATTTCTGGATTGGTTAGCCAACTGACTCAGGCTAACCAGAATGCGAACCAGAACCGAGGTGGTGCAAACCAGACAACTTGCACATTCAAACACTTCAATTCCTGCAATCCCCTGAAATTTACGGGTGCTGAATCAGCCACTGGTCTGCTGCAGTGGTTTGAGAGTATGGAGAACACCTTCATCAACAGCGAATGCCCTGAGAATCTGAAAGTTCGCTATGCCACCAGTGTTTTCCAAAAAAGAGCACTGACTTGGTGGAATGGGGAAAAGCGAACTAGGGGAGTAGATGCTGCCTTAGCACTGACATGGACAGAGGTCAAGACTCTGATGACCACTGAATTCTGTCCTAGAAGCGAAATGAGGAAGCTTGAGACTGAGTTCTGGGAACTCAAGCAAGATAGCGGAGAGAATGTCATCTACAATACTCGGTTTCATGAGTATAGTTTACTGGTGCCTCATATGGTGACACCCTTGGATAGGGCGATTGAGAAGTATATCGGCGGGCTGCCGGTGCAGATTCAGGATACAGTCTATGGGAGCAATCCCAAAACACTTGAGGCTGCAATCCGATTATCTGCAACTCTTACTGATAATCACGTGAGGAATGGAACTCTTACCCGGAAGGGGTATAAGAAGACTGACACCAAGACTACTGCAAAGGAAGTCAAAGATGAAGTCAAGTCTGAAGCTGCTAGCTCGTCCAAAAGCAGCAACAAGAAGAGAAAGAATAGGAACTTCATGGTAACTGTACCTGCTGCGAAGTCTGCGCAGCAATCATCAAACAATTCTGCTGCAAGAAGTTACACTGGGAATACTCCCCAATGTAATACTTGCAGGTATCATCACGCACCTAACTTGCCATGTCGCGTCTGCAACAACTGTGGCAAGTTTGGGCACTATGCTAATGTTTGTAGGAGTGCATTGCAAGCACAAAGGATGCAACATGCACCGCTTGCCCTGCCAGCTCCTCATGCTCAACCTATTCCGGCTGTACCCATTCGCCAGGTACCTCAAGCACAGGAAAGGGCTTGTTATGAATGTGGTGAAGTGGGTCACTTCAGGAATCAATGCCCAAAATTGACCGGGAATAATCAAAGGGTGGCAAGAGGCCGGGCTTTTCAACTGAATGCTCCAGCTGCTCAAGCCAACCAGGATGTGGTCAACGGTACATTTCTGATCAACAACTCTTATGCATCTGTCTTATTTGATTCTGGTGCCGGTAGGAGTTTTGTTTCATATGATTTTGAATGCTTGCTTGGTAGAACACGTACATACTTAGATAAACCGTTCAATGTGGAGGTGGCTGACGGAAACACTGTTGATATTGACACTATTATCATTGGATGTACTGTGAACTTAAATGATCACGTTTTCCCAATTGATCTTATACCTATGCATCTTGGTAGCTTTGATGTTATCATAGGCATGGATTGGTTAGCCACTCACAAAGCGGAGATTGTATGCCATGAGAAATATATACGTATTCCCTTACCTTCGGGTGAAACTTTGAGAATATTTGGAGAAACTGCTAGTAAAGGTCTTAAGCTAATGTCTTGCACTAAAGCACACAAGTACCTTAGGAAGAAATGTATAGCATTCTTAGCTCATATTGTGGAGAAGAAAGAGAAAGGAAAGAAGATTGAAGATGTTCCAGTGATACGAGATTTTCCAGAAGTCTTCCCAGACGATTTACCGGGTCTTCCACCAGAACGTCAAGTTGAGTTCCGAATCGACTTAGTACCTGGTGCGAACCCAGTCGCCAAAGCTCCCTACAGACTTGCGCCCTCAGAGTTGCAAGAATTGGCGAGTCAACTGCAAGAACTTACCGATAAAGGGTTCATTCGCCCGAGCCATTCGCCATGGGGTGCACCGGTCCTGTTTGTCAAGAAGAAGGACGGGTCATTCCGAATGTGCATCGACTACCGCGAGTTGAACAAACTCACAATCAAGAATCGATATCCACTGCCGCGTATCGATGATCTCTTCGATCAGCTTCAAGGCTCGGCATGGTTTTCAAAAATCGATCTTAGGTCTGGGTATCATCAGCTTCGCGTACATGATGATGATATTCCCAAGACAGCTTTTAGAACAAGATATGGCCACTATGAATTTCTGGTAATGCCTTTCGGTCTTACCAATGCACCTGCGGTTTTCATGGATCTCATGAACCGTGTTTGCAGGCCATACTTGGATAAATTTGTGATTGTATTCATTGATGATATTTTGATTTACTCAAAGACGAAGGAAGAACACGAGAAACACCTTAAGTTGGTTTTGGAGATCCTAAGAGAGGAGCGACTGTATGCCAAATTCTCTAAATGTGAATTCTGGCTTAAGGAAGTTCAATTCTTGGGGCACATAGTCAACGAGTATGGTGTACACGTAGATCCTGCAAAGATTGATGCTGTGAAGAATTGGAGTACACCGAAGACACCGACGGAGATTCGATCGTTCCTTGGACTTGCCGGTTACTATCGGCGGTTCATATCGAACTTCTCCAGAATTGCTGTCCCTCTCACTGCTTTGACTCAGAAAAATAGGCCATACGAGTGGGGACCAAAGCAAGAAGAGGCATTTCAGACTCTGAAGCAGAAATTGTGATGCTCCTGTCTTGACACTGCCTGATGGAAATGATGATTTTGTAGTCTATTGTGATGCATCCAACTTAGGTCTCGGTTGTGTTCTCATGCAATGGGGAAAGGTTGTGGCTTATGCATCAAGACAATTGAAGATTCATGAGAAGAACTACACTACGCACGACTTGGAACTTGGTGCAGTCGTGTTTGCTTTGAAGATATGGAGACATTATCTTTATGGCACCAAGTGTGTAGTCTTTACTGATCATAAAAGTTTGCAACATATTCTAAATCAGAAAGAGCTCAATATGAGACAACGGAGATGGGTTGAACTGTTGAACGATTATGACTGTGAAATTCGCTACCATCCTGGTAAAGCGAATGTAGTAGCAGATGCGTTTAGTCGCAAAAGTCAAGTTCAGATTCATAGTGTCCGAGTGCACACTAATCTCCGTAATGATGTTCTCACAGCCCAACAACACTCATTAGCTCAAGATAATTTGAAAAATGAGATGTCTTGCGGGGCTGAAATCTTATTGGAAACTAAGGATGACGGTTTGATGTATTACTTGAATCGGTTGTGGATACCGAACAGGGGTGATCTTAGGATGCTGATTATGGATGAAGCTCATAAGTCTCGTTATTCAATCCATCCAGGTGCTGATAAGATGTATCAAGACCTTAGGGGCTTGTACTGGTGGCCTGGAATGAAGAAGGATATTGCTGAATATGTGTCTAAGTGCCTTAACTGTGCTAAAGTCAAGGCAGAACATCAGCGACCTTCAGGATTGTTACTACAACCAGAAATACCGATGTGGAAGTGGGAGAATATCTCCATGGATTTCATTACTAAACTCCCACGGACCGCGAACGGTAAAGATAGTATCTGGGTAATTGTTGACAGATTGACCAAGTCGGCTCATTTCTTACCGATACGTGAAACTTACCCGGTGCGGAAGTTAGCTCGTATCTACATTGATGAGATCATTAGCCGACATGGCATTCCCTTAAGCATAATATCGGACCGTGATGCTCGATTCACGGCACGATTTTGGGAGTCACTTCATGAAGCCTTTGGAACAAGACTGGATCTTAGCACTGCTTATCATCCTCAAACGGATGGTCAAACGGAGCGAACGATTCAAACATTGGAAGACATGTTGAGAGCTTGTGTCATCGATTTCGGTGGCAATTGGGATGGCCATCTACCATTGGTTGAGTTCTCGTATAACAACAGTTATCACGCGAGCATTGGTATGGCACCGTTTGAAGCTCTGTATGGCAGAAAATGTCGGTCGCCTATTTGTTGGACCGAAGTTGGCGATTCGCAGATTACTGGTCCGGAAATTATTCAGGAAACGACTGACAAGATCTGCCAGATCCGCGACAATCTGTTAGCTGCTCGCAGTCGACAGAAGAGTTACGCGGATAAACGAAGAAAACCTTTAGAGTTTGAAGTGGGAGATATGGTATTACTCAAAGTATCGCCTTGGAAGGGCGTTGTTTGATTCGGAAAGAAGGGGAAGCTTGCTCCACGATATGTTGGCCCTTTTAAGATCCTTGAACGGATCGGGAAGGTTGCTTACAAATTAGAACTTCCTCCAGAACTTAGTAATGTGCATCCGACGTTTCACGTGTCCAATCTAAGAAAGTGCTTAGCTGATCGGGATCTTCAGGTACCACTCGATGACATCCGCATCGATGATACCATGCACTTTGTTGAAAAACCAGTGGAGATAATGGATCGTGAGATTAAACAGCTCAAACGCAGTAGAATTCCAATTGTCAAAGTACGTTGGGAATCGAAGCGGGGTCCAGAATTCACTTGGATTGGGAAGATCAGATGAAGCTTAAGTACCCACATTTATTTACTACGGTCACTCCAAGTTGAATTTCGGGACGAAATTCCTTTAACTAGGGGAGACTGTAACATCACTGTACTTTAGGTTGTCCGTACATCCGTACATCCGTACGATTGTACTGTTACGACCTGAGATTTATTAATTATTAATGATGATGAATTATTGATTGACATTACTGATATTATCACTGTTACTGGTATACATGATTATAATTTATTATACGCGTAAACCACGGGAAGTTTAGTTGTAATTCAACTAAACAGACCCGTAGTGTTTATCGCGGTTACTTATCACTGATAATGATGGATTATTGGTCTGAGAATGGATTGAGATGGAATTGGGAGTTTGTTTGAGTCTGGTTACTGAACGTAGTCAAGGACCCATGGTCATGGTTTATCGAAATAGCGGTGGGACGGTGGCTAGGGCAGTTGCGACTGACCCTTACATATGCCCTATATATATGCATATTTCGGTTTATCATGGATGTGTCAGTGACTAGGGTTTAGTGGGTTTTGGTTTGGGAAATGATAATATTAAAGATGATTAATAATGAGAATTAATTACGCGATGTGAGGTTACGGATATCATTAAACGAGAATATTAATTCAGAAATATTAACTTAATAATGTATTCGCGTGGGTGACGATTCACAAGAATATAATTATTAAGAATAATATACTGAAACGATATTCCATAAATAATAAATCAAATCGAAATACGATACGAGCGTTGGATTCGCAAAGGTGACGATCTTTACGAATACGTACGCGAGTAACGCGTTTCGACGAGATAATTAAATAATATCTCACGATATTAAATTAATAAATAAAACTAAAAACGTTTATTAGGAATCACAACTTAAATCGTTTCGAATAAAATTATTTATAAATTAATTTATTTAACGATAATGAGACGGAATCATTTTACGAAGCAAATTTTATTTAAAACAATTGTATTTAAAATGGAAACTAATTATTTAAATGTTTTATGTGTTAAATATGTTTTACGTTAAAAACCGAACATTTATTATATGTTATCGCGATAAAAACGAGATCGGACGCGCGGGAAATACACGCGATATATGGGAGAAGCCTCCCACCACTTCCTTCATTCTCACCATTGCATTCTCTCTCTAAAACACAAACCCACGTCTCTTTCTCTCTCTAGATCTTCTCTCTACGATTTCTCCCTCGTTTCTCGACGGAATTGCAAGATCTTGATGTCCACGCGTTCGTGTAACCGAGGGGAACAAGAAGATACAAGAAAATCCAGTGGTTGGCCGACGATTCGAGGTAATTTGGTACTTTAGTTTCGGTTCTCTTCCTAAACAAGAACTAAGATCGAGTCTTATGTTTTAAGCTATTGATTTACCTTGAAAACCCTAAATCGCATATCTATGAAAGTACTGGAACCATGGATGGATCTGCTAGGGCTGGATGTCGAGAAAGACGATGAACAGTAACCGGTGTAGGGCAGGTCGCGATCGCAGGGGGCCGAACCTTCTTGGGTTCACGAACCCTTATGGGCGGGAAACTAAGTGGCCGAACCCTGAAGGGTGGCCGAACCCTAAGGGGTGGCGAACCCTGCTGGCGAGTCTTCCTGAGCCACGAACCCTCGGCACCTCACGAGCCCTAGCGAACCATGCATGATGGGAACGAACCTATAAGCTGGTGTTGGTTCAAGTAGGAGACCGAGTTCTTCTAAAAGTATCACCTTGGAAAGGTGTGATACGATTCGGCAAGCGCGGCAAGCTTAGTCCACGTTATGTAGGACCTTTTGAAATTCTGAAAAGGATCGGTCCGGTTGCGTATCAAATCAAACTACCGGATGAACTCAGTGGAGTTCATGATGTGTTTCATGTGTCGAATTTAAAGAAATGTCTTTCTGACGAGACATTGATTGTACCGTTGGAAGAAATACAAGTAGATGAACAGTTGCGATTCATTGAAGAACCAGCAGAAATCATGGACCGAGAAGTCAAACAACTGAAGCAAAGTAAGATTCCGATAGTCAAAGTCCGATGGAATTCAAGACGGGGTCCTGAATTTACATGGGAACGAGAAGATCAAATGATGAAGAAATATCCTCATCTATTCAAGACAGCTACTGCTAACACTGAGAGCGCACGTTAAATTTCGGGACGAAATTTCCTTCAACAAGGGGATGACGTGATGCTTTCACACATCAACACTGCAAATTTCAAACTGTAAGCACAAATATTTTATTTATTCAATTGATTTTGTTACAAACATTTGTGCTACATTACATTACATTCTATATGTTTTATGTGCTACATTTCATATGTTACATGTTATGGTGGTACAACACATGATTAGTTAAATATATTTTGCTATGTGCGGGGTTGCATAGTACACTCATTATATCAAACAGTCACAGTTAGGTGAACTAACTAGTGTACACGCAAAACAGTTACATTGAACGATCACAATTGAGTTGTGATGTTGTAAGCATTAGACTTTGTGTGTAAGTACACACAAGCACACAGAATGATCAATTCACACTAACACATACGATTTAAACTCGTAAGTAGTTTCCTAACTACTCTTAACACTTACTAATTTTCGGGACGAAAATTCCTTCAACAAGGGGATGATGTGACAATTCGACTTTTTACACTAACCTTGTTAACGAGAGTTGGTGATATCACAGGCCCAATAGTGATAATGTAGGCCCATTGAGATATAGGGAGGCCCAATTACAAAATCAAGGCCCAACAAGGCCATTGAAGGCCCAATAAGGCAAATGGAGGCCCAACAAGACCAATTAGGCTCAACATAGCTAATGTAGGCCCACAAAGCCAAGAGAAGCCCAATAAGGCCCAATAAATTCAAGTAAGGCCCAATGTAAACAAAGTAGGCCCAGGGAAGGCCAAGGTAGGCCCAGGAAGGCCCAGTGAGGCCCAATTGTATTTGAGAAGCCCAATTGGGTTAATTTAGCCCAACAATGAGTTAAAAGAACAATTTATGGTAATCCGGGATCTTTAATTAAATTTTATTAGTCGAAGCAATATGTTAGTGATCCAGAATGATCTATAAGGGTTAAGAAGTATCAAAAATCAGGTTTCAAAGTGTTAATTTCAAGGTTTAGTCTATAAGTTGTAATAATAGTAGATTTTGACTTCTAAAAGTCAAAATTAGGTTATGTAAATATGGGGAATTCGAAATTGGTGTTGTTACATTGAAATTAATGGAATTAACTTTTCAATCATCTCATATTAGTGAGATGTAACAGAAATCATACGTTATTAGAAGAATTAATGACCGAATTTAAGTCATTTGGGGTCCAAGAGTCGTAACCGAAGTTGGTTCAAATCACACTTGTATAATACGAGTTAAATCAATCAAATTGAGGATTTCTAAACTTCCATCGGCGCTATCAGAAGCTGTTACACTCGACAATTTGATCCTAACAGCTCGATACAAAGGATTTCACTCTTGAGGGGGCCGAAGAACAACCCGTGTGTCGATCTGCTTGAATTCATCATCAAATCAAGTAAGAAATCATCTCTATTCCTTCTGATATGGCCAATTAAGAATACACACATCATAATTCCAGTTTCTATTATCGAATTGTTGGAATACAAATTCTAGGGTTCATATGGAAGTCGGATTTGGGGGTTTCGGTTATGATGGGTGTAAAAATGAAATCAAATTGTACACACACCTTCATAAATTGCCGATCAAACATAAGCCTATGTTAATTTCAGGTTATAACAACGAATTGATAGAGGTCGACTACTAGGGTTCGTTGTTAGAGTTGTTTTGGGGGTTGTTGATTAAATCGGTTTAAAAATCAAATTAAATGGCATGGGTAGTTTCAGAAAGTCCCGATTAAGGTTTATGATGTGTCAATTTCATAATGGAACAACGAATTGTTGGGGTTCGATTCTAGGGTTGTGATAGAAAAACTGTTTTGGGGTTTTTGATGCAATTGGTTGTAAAAATCGAACTAAAGGATCTATGTAGTTTCAGAAGGGAACGATTTAGGATAGTCCTAGGTTAATTTTGGATAATAGTATCGAATTTATCAAGATTAGATGTTGGGTTTGAAGATTCAAGTTCGAAAATATATAGGTCATGAATTGGAGTTGTAAAATGATAGTTTATCAAATTATGGACATGGTTGGGTTCGATTAGATTGCTGGAACCATAACCCTATGGTTGCAAATCCGAAAGTAATTGAATTTCGGGTCAATTGTGATGCAAGTGCTTCGGCTATAGATAAACAAGGGGGGATCGACCCATTAGGAGTTAAAAGAATTAAAAACCATATGATATCAATGAAATTTGGACTAGATGAGTTGGTGGTGTGGGTGTGCAAAGAGGTGGGGGTCGCGGGTTCGAACCCGATCCTTACCAGTTTTTGAGTTAAAACATATTTTTGGGTTTTAACTCATAAATTGATCATTTTAACTCCGTTTTAATCCGTTCAAGTTGCGTTGGAACCGTAACGGGAATACGAACGTATTAGATCAGTAAAATTCATAGTTTAATCCGAACACGAAATCGCGTATAATTACGTTTAATTAAATAAAATCAAATGTGATTTTATTTAAACGATTTCAATGGCACGCGTACTTCCGTATGCATAATTCTCACACTTTAACATACGTGTGTTGACACGTATGTGATTTCAAGCACAAAACGACATTTCGAATAACTTTAGGTTATTGTTTAAATCACAGATTCTTCGTAGAGGATTTCTACGCAAGTTCACACGTATTTGATCATTCTACTATTATCAAAGGTGCGTACACGGCCCCTTTCTTATTTTAAACTGTTTTGGGGGAGAAAACATGTGCAACAAACTATTTTTAGATACATATCACTTGCATGAGTTATCTGTTTACATTATGTGACAACATATCAACTTGAAAGTCCTTACACACCTCGAACCGTTTAGTTTGCTGTAATGCAAAGCGTGGTAGTTGGAAATAGATCTATTAGGTTTGACAAACCTCACCTGGTAGATGGGATCTACGCAGGTGTTTGACTGACCAAACACAATTTTTACTATTGTTGTGATAGACGATAGTGGCAAGGCGAAAACATGCTATAGCATGGCAACTAGTCAGCTTCGGTGTCGAACACGTATGTAAATAGTTTATATGACTAGCTATCATGACTGTGCATTTGTGAATATGTTATCTACAAACTTGTTGTTCAAACTGATGTTTTGAACACTATGATTATTTAAAACCTGTGTTATGCACCAACCTTTGTGTTGACTTGATTTGCATGTTTTCTCAGGACGCTAAGGCGCGCGTTACAGCTGGCATGGACTAGGAAGATAGAGTCTCATGCATTATAAACACTTTGAACATTTGAATTTGAATATTTCAGTATTTTGATTTGTAATGTTTTACTTAACAACAGTTTATTGGTTTTGATTTGAAACGCTTCCGCAACTTTTTGTAAACTCTGAATGATATGTTTTAAAGATCAACGTATGTTTTGAAATTCATATAGAGGTCTTCGCTATGTCTAATGATCTGAGATCCTGGTTTGTCACGTTCCCAAACGGAATGATTCCGTTAGTTGAAATTTGGGGGTGTGACAGATTGGTATCAGAGACATTGGTTATAGTGAACTAGGTTTGCATTTGTAGGCCTAGACTATGACTGTTAGACATTAGACACATCTGTTAATACGTATTGCTTAGAAATTAAATATGACACTATGTAATTGACTTGTTTACGTATTCCATGGCACTGTACTTACATATGGTATTATGTAACAGGCATGGCTTCATCATCAGTCCCGTATATTATCATTGATGATTCCGAGGACGAGGAGCCGATAGTTCCGGCACCACCATCATCATCACCACCACCTATTCCATCACCTCCACCGTATGAGATGGATGACTCCGATCCAGAGGAGGATCCGGAGGAGGACCCAGAGGAGGATCCGGAGGAGGATCCAGATGAGGACCCATATGAGGATCCATACGAGGATCCAGAGGAGGACCCGGATGAGGATCCGGAAGAGGAGCCTGAGGAGGGCACTCAGCAGATTCCTGCTGAGGGACCTTCTACACATTCACCACCAGCACTAGATGCTCCTGAGCCTAAGAGGCGAAGGACGGACGCGGAGGAGATCGCCAAGTTGCGCGAGGACTTGGATGAGACAGAAGACAAGCTTATACAGAGATCTCAGGAGTTATGGGATGCCATTGAGAGGCAAGATGAACTTGCCCATCTAGTTCATGACATGCGGGATGAGATGGTGAACATGATTGGTCGTCTCGACGCTGCAGAGAACCGAGCTTTGTTCTTGGAGGGTAGAGTAGAAGCCTTGGAGGATTTGGTGGCCTCTGAGAATGAGGAGGAGGATGAGGAGGAAGAAGGGGAGGAACCAGCACCAGTTGCTGAGTCCGATCCTGAATCCGCCGTTGAGGACGATTGATTGTTTTCTTATTTTATTTCTGTTTTGTTTAAACTTATTAGGAACGGGTTGTGTTCCTACATTAGTAGTTTGAAAACTTGTATTTCATTTCAAAAGTATTGTACTCAAAGAAAGTTTCTATCTATTAAAGAGTTATCTTTTATTTTCAACAACTGTGTTGGTTTATATTACATGTTGTGTTTGTTGTTTTACTTACACATGTCACATTAGATTTTGACTTCGTGCTAACACTTCTTGTAAATAGGAACTAATGGCTGAGGGAAATGTTCATATGACTGTTGCTGAGCTCAACGAGCTAATCAACAACAGAGTTGCAGAGGCAATCGCACAGTATGCTCAGACTCACAACACGGGACCACAGGGTCCAGCTGGGGGATTGGTTAACCCACAAGTCTGCACGTTCAAGATGTTCTTGGACTGCAAACCTCACAATTTCAAAGGGTCGGAGGGGGCCATTGGACTCCTTCGGTGGATTGAAAAGGCTGAGTCTGTATTCGAAATGTGCAACTGCCCTAACGAAAGCAAGGTGAAATTTGCTACTGGAACGTTGGAGGGTCCAGCACTGACTTGGTGGAACTCCAATGTTCAGACCCTGGGATTGGGAGAAGCAAATGCCTTAACCTGGGATGATTTCAAAACCTTACTGCGAGAGGAGTACTGTCCTCGCAGTGAAATGCAGAAGTTGGAAGAAGAATATTGGCACCTCAAGATGGAGGGGTCAAACATTGAAGAATACACAACTAGGTCACACGAGTTGGCCAGACTGCTACCACACATGGCTACTCCAGCCAGTAAGTGGATTGAAAGATACATTGGAGGACTAGTGCCTCAGATTCAAGGGTTGGTGACTTCAGCAAATCCCACCACCATCCAACAAGCTGTTCGTCTAGCACATCAGCTTACTGATCAGGGAGTGTTGCAGGGGACTCTGCCTAAGCGAACATCTGCTACCAAGGTGGGAGACCATAAGAGAAAGTGGGAGAGTAACAACTTCAAGGGCAACAACCAACAATCACATCAGCAAAACAGGAAACAAGACTCAAACAAGTCTTATCATGGTTCAAGCAGTGGTCAGCAATCATCATCATCGGGGGGCTATATTGGTAAGCACCCCAAGTGCAACAGATGTGGTTATCATCATGCGGGTAACCAGTGTGACAAAGCTAAGTGCCAGAGGTGTGGCAAGATTGGACATGCGGCTAAGGATTGTCGCGGAGAGCTGCAGAACAACAATAACAACCAGAATAACAATCAAAACAACGCGCAGAAAGGTTGTTTTGAGTGTGGCAAGATGGGCCATTTCAAGAAAGATTGCCCACAACTTAAGAAAGGCGGGGACAACAATGGTAATGGTAATGGAAATGGAAACGGTAATGGCAATGGCACCAACAACAACAACAACAATAATAACAACAACAACGGTGCTAGAGGCAGGGCGTTCGTGATTGGAGGACGTCAAGCGCGGGAGGATCCCAACATTGTCACGGGTACGTTCCTCTTAAATAATCACTATGCCTCTATGTTGTTTGACACTGGTGCCGACCGAAGTTTTGTATCTAGTTCACTTGCTAAGTCGCTAAATGTTAGTCCCACTGCCTTAGATAGTCCCTACACTGTGGAATTAGCTGATGGTAAGTTGATTGTAGTAGAAAACATTTATAAGGGATGTATCCTTGATTTGATGGGTCAGACATTAGAGATTGATTTGATGCCTATTGCTTTAGGCAGTTTTGATGTAGTCATTGGCATGGACTGGTTGTCCAAAAACCAGGCTGAAATTATATGCCATGAAAAGATTGTTCGCATACCTCTTCCGCAGGGAGAGACATTATATGTACAAGGTGAGAAGAGCAGTACGCCACTGCGTCTCATATCTTGTATGAAAGCACACAAATGTCTGCGGAAAGGGCATACGGCAGTTATAGCACTTATAACTGAAAAACCGGTAGCTGAGAGGAAGCTTGAAGATATACCTGTAGTTTGTGAGTTTTCGGAGGTATTTCCAGAAGACTTGCCGGGATTACCGCCTGTCAGACAGGTGGAATTCCGAATCGACCTTACACCAGAAGCAGCACCGATAGCTAGGGCGCCTTACCGACTTGCACCGTCAGAGATGCAAGAGTTATCCACACAATTGCAAGAGTTGTTGGATAAGGGATTCATACGACCTAGTTTTTCACCGTGGGGAGCTCCAGTATTGTTTGTAAAGAAGAAAGACGGGACTTTCCGTATGTGTATCGATTACCGGGAATTGAATAAGGTTACTATCAACAACCGGTATCCGTTACCCAGGATTGACGATCTGTTCGATCAGTTACAAGGTTCGAGTTATTACTCGAAGATTGATCTCAGGTCGGGTTATCATCAACTAAGAGTTCAGGAGGAGGATATTCCGAAGACGGCATTCAGAACACGCTATGGCCATTATGAGTTCTTGGTCATGCCATTTGGGTTGACAAACGCTCCAGCTGTATTCATGGATCTCATGAATCGTGTTTGTAAGCCTTATCTTGATAAGTTTGTCATTGTTTTCATCGATGACATTCTTATCTATTCAAAGTCTGAGGAGGAACATGCTGAACATCTTCGATTACTACTAGAGCTATTGAAACAAGAACAACTGTATGCTAAGTTCTCGAAATGTGATTTCTGGATGCGAGAAGTACAGTTCTTGGGTCATATAGTTAATGAAAAGGGTATACATGTAGATCCAGCGAAGATTGAAGCGATTAAGAATTGGGAAGCGCCAAAGACCCCTACCGAGGTACGACAATTCCTTGGTTTGGCGGGTTATTATCGACGATTCATTGAGGGTTTCTCAAAGATCGCTCAACCACTTACAGCTCTGACGCACAAGGGAACAAAGTATAACTGGACGGATAAACAGGAAGCTGCATTCCAGTTATTGAAACAGAAACTCTGCAGTGCACCGATTCTGTCCTTACCGGAAGGAACGGAAGATTTTGCGGTGTATTGTGACGCATCTGGACAGGGTTTGGGATGTGTATTGATGCAACGGGATAAAGTGATCGCTTATGCTTCCAGACAACTACGAACACATGAAAAGAATTACACTACGCATGACTTGGAGTTAGGAGCAGTGGTTTTTGCTTTGAAAATTTGGAGGCATTACTTGTATGGAACCAAGTGTACTATTTATACTGATCATAAGAGTTTGCAACATATTTTTGATCAGAAGGAGCTTAATATGAGGCAACGACGATGGGTTGAGTTGTTGAACGATTATGAGTGTGCGATTAAGTATCACCCGGGAAAGGCTAATGTAGTAGCTGATGCTTTAAGCAGAAAGGATACTTCAACAAGACGGGTTCGTGCACTTATGATGACAATACACACTGACTTACCTGACAAGGTACGCAGTGCTCAGATTGAGGCTTTGAAAAAGGAAAACTTGGTACAAGAATCCTTACGAGGAATGGAAGAACAGTTGGATACGAATGCTGATGGAATTCGTTATTTCGTTAATCGAATGTGGATACCTTTGTATGGAGATTTAAGGGAACTCGTGATGGATGAAGCGCACAAATCCAGATATTCAGTCCATCCGGGATCAGACAAGATGTACCATGACTTGAAGGCACTATATTGGTGGCCTCATATGAAGGCTGATATTGCTAAGTACGTTAGCAAATGTTTGACTTGTTCGAAAGTCAAAGTTGAATATCAGAAGCCATCTGGTTTACTGCAACAACCAGAGATACCGATGTGGAAATGGGAACAGATTTCGATGGATTTTATTACTAAGTTACCCCGTACACCGAGTGGTTGTGATACGATATGGGTAATTGTTGACCGATTAACGAAATCTGCACACTTCTTAGCAATCAAAGAAACTGATAAGATGGAGAAACTGACTCGCATTTACATCAAGGAAGTAGTAGCACGGCATGGTGTGCCAATCTCTATCATATCAGATCGGGATGCCCGATTTACTTCCAATTTTTGGAAATCTCTTCATAAGTCATTGGGGACTCGCTTGGATATGAGTACAGCTTATCATCCACAGACCGATGGTCAAAGTGAACGAACGATTCAAACGCTCGAGGATATGTTACGAGCTTGTGTAATTGATTTTGGTGATAGCTGGGAAAATCATTTACCGTTGGTGGAATTCTCTTACAACAATAGTTATCATACAAGTATTCAAGCAGCACCGTTTGAAGCGTTGTATGGTCGCAAATGTCGTTCACCAGTTTGCTGGGCTGAAATTGGTGACAGTCAGATAACAGGTCCTGAACTGGTGCACGAGACGACAGAGAAGATAGTTCAAATCCGGAACCGTATGGCAGCGGCTCGGGATCGACAGAAGAGTTATGCAGACAAACGTCGCAAGCCGTTGGAATTTCAAGTAGGAGACCGAGTTCTTCTAAAAGTATCACCTTGGAAAGGTGTGATACGATTCGGCAAGCGCGGCAAGCTTAGTCCACGTTATGTAGGACCTTTTGAAATTCTGAAAAGGATCGGTCCGGTTGCGTATCAAATCAAACTACCGGATGAACTCAGTGGAGTTCATGATGTGTTTCATGTGTCGAATTTAAAGAAATGTCTTTCTGACGAGACATTGATTGTACCGTTGGAAGAAATACAAGTAGATGAACAGTTGCGATTCATTGAAGAACCAGCAGAAATCATGGACCGAGAAGTCAAACAACTGAAGCAAAGTAAGATTCCGATAGTCAAAGTCCGATGGAATTCAAGACGGGGTCCTGAATTTACATGGGAACGAGAAGATCAAATGATGAAGAAATATCCTCATCTATTCAAGACAGCTACTGCTAACACTGAGAGCGCACGTTAAATTTCGGGACGAAATTTCCTTCAACAAGGGGATGACGTGATGCTTTCACACATCAACACTGCAAATTTCAAACTGTAAGCACAAATATTTTATTTATTCAATTGATTTTGTTACAAACATTTGTGCTACATTACATTACATTCTATATGTTTTATGTGCTACATTTCATATGTTACATGTTATGGTGGTACAACACATGATTAGTTAAATATATTTTGCTATGTGCGGGGTTGCATAGTACACTCATTATATCAAACAGTCACAGTTAGGTGAACTAACTAGTGTACACGCAAAACAGTTACATTGAACGATCACAATTGAGTTGTGATGTTGTAAGCATTAGACTTTGTGTGTAAGTACACACAAGCACACAGAATGATCAATTCACACTAACACATACGATTTAAACTCGTAAGTAGTTTCCTAACTACTCTTAACACTTACTAATTTTCGGGACGAAAATTCCTTCAACAAGGGGATGATGTGACAATTCGACTTTTTACACTAACCTTGTTAACGAGAGTTGGTGATATCACAGGCCCAATAGTGATAATGTAGGCCCATTGAGATATAGGGAGGCCCAATTACAAAATCAAGGCCCAACAAGGCCATTGAAGGCCCAATAAGGCAAATGGAGGCCCAACAAGACCAATTAGGCTCAACATAGCTAATGTAGGCCCACAAAGCCAAGAGAAGCCCAATAAGGCCCAATAAATTCAAGTAAGGCCCAATGTAAACAAAGTAGGCCCAGGGAAGGCCAAGGTAGGCCCAGGAAGGCCCAGTGAGGCCCAATTGTATTTGAGAAGCCCAATTGGGTTAATTTAGCCCAACAATGAGTTAAAAGAACAATTTATGGTAATCCGGGATCTTTAATTAAATTTTATTAGTCGAAGCAATATGTTAGTGATCCAGAATGATCTATAAGGGTTAAGAAGTATCAAAAATCAGGTTTCAAAGTGTTAATTTCAAGGTTTAGTCTATAAGTTGTAATAATAGTAGATTTTGACTTCTAAAAGTCAAAATTAGGTTATGTAAATATGGGGAATTCGAAATTGGTGTTGTTACATTGAAATTAATGGAATTAACTTTTCAATCATCTCATATTAGTGAGATGTAACAGAAATCATACGTTATTAGAAGAATTAATGACCGAATTTAAGTCATTTGGGGTCCAAGAGTCGTAACCGAAGTTGGTTCAAATCACACTTGTATAATACGAGTTAAATCAATCAAATTGAGGATTTCTAAACTTCCATCGGCGCTATCAGAAGCTGTTACACTCGACAATTTGATCCTAACAGCTCGATACAAAGGATTTCACTCTTGAGGGGGCCGAAGAACAACCCGTGTGTCGATCTGCTTGAATTCATCATCAAATCAAGTAAGAAATCATCTCTATTCCTTCTGATATGGCCAATTAAGAATACACACATCATAATTCCAGTTTCTATTATCGAATTGTTGGAATACAAATTCTAGGGTTCATATGGAAGTCGGATTTGGGGGTTTCGGTTATGATGGGTGTAAAAATGAAATCAAATTGTACACACACCTTCATAAATTGCCGATCAAACATAAGCCTATGTTAATTTCAGGTTATAACAACGAATTGATAGAGGTCGACTACTAGGGTTCGTTGTTAGAGTTGTTTTGGGGGTTGTTGATTAAATCGGTTTAAAAATCAAATTAAATGGCATGGGTAGTTTCAGAAAGTCCCGATTAAGGTTTATGATGTGTCAATTTCATAATGGAACAACGAATTGTTGGGGTTCGATTCTAGGGTTGTGATAGAAAAACTGTTTTGGGGTTTTTGATGCAATTGGTTGTAAAAATCGAACTAAAGGATCTATGTAGTTTCAGAAGGGAACGATTTAGGATAGTCCTAGGTTAATTTTGGATAATAGTATCGAATTTATCAAGATTAGATGTTGGGTTTGAAGATTCAAGTTCGAAAATATATAGGTCATGAATTGGAGTTGTAAAATGATAGTTTATCAAATTATGGACATGGTTGGGTTCGATTAGATTGCTGGAACCATAACCCTATGGTTGCAAATCCGAAAGTAATTGAATTTCGGGTCAATTGTGATGCAAGTGCTTCGGCTATAGATAAACAAGGGGGGATCGACCCATTAGGAGTTAAAAGAATTAAAAACCATATGATATCAATGAAATTTGGACTAGATGAGTTGGTGGTGTGGGTGTGCAAAGAGGTGGGGGTCGCGGGTTCGAACCCGATCCTTACCAGTTTTTGAGTTAAAACATATTTTTGGGTTTTAACTCATAAATTGATCATTTTAACTCCGTTTTAATCCGTTCAAGTTGCGTTGGAACCGTAACGGGAATACGAACGTATTAGATCAGTAAAATTCATAGTTTAATACGAACACGAAATCGCGTATAATTACGTTTAATTAAATAAAATCAAATGTGATTTTATTTAAACGATTTCAATGGCACGCGTACTTCCGTATGCATAATTCTCACACTTTAACATACGTGTGTTGACACGTATGTGATTTCAAGCACAAAACGACATTTCGAATAACTTTAGGTTATTGTTTAAATCACAGATTCTTCGTAGAGGATTTCTACGCAAGTTCACACGTATTTGATCATTCTACTATTATCAAAGGTGCGTACACGGCCCCTTTCTTATTTTAAACTGTTTTGGGGGAGAAAACATGTGCAACAAACTATTTTTAGATACATATCACTTGCATGAGTTATCTGTTTACATTATGTGACAACATATCAACTTGAAAGTCCTTACACACCTCGAACCGTTTAGTTTGCTGTAATGCAAAGCGTGGTAGTTGGAAATAGATCTATTAGGTTTGACAAACCTCACCTGGTAGATGGGATCTACGCATGTGTTTGACTGACCAAACACAATTTTTACTATTGTTGTGATAGACGATAGTGGCAAGGCGAAAACATGCTATAGCATGGCAACTAGTCAGCTTCGGTGTCGAACACGTATGTAAATAGTTTATATGACTAGCTATCATGACTGTGCATTTGTGAATATGTTATCTACAAACTTGTTGTTCAAACTGATGTTTTGAACACTATGATTATTTAAAACCTGTGTTATGCACCAACCTTTGTGTTGACTTGATTTGCATGTTTTCTCAGGACGCTAAGGCGCGCGTTACAGCTGGCATGGACTGGGAAGATAGAGTCTCATGCATTATAAACACTTTGAACATTTGAATTTGAATATTTCAGTATTTTGATTTGTAATGTTTTACTTAACAACAGTTTATTGGTTTTGATTTGAAACGCTTCCGCAACTTTTTGTAAACTCTGAATGATATGTTTTAAAGATCAACGTATGTTTTGAAATTCATATAGAGGTCTTCGCTATGTCTAATGATCTGAGATCCTGGTTTGTCACGTTCCCAAACGGAATGATTCCGTTAGTTGAAATTTGGGGGTGTGACAATGAAAGTACTGGAACCATGGATGGATCTGCTAGGGCTGGATGTCGAGAAAGACGATGAACAGTAACCGGTGTAGGGCAGGTCGCGATCGCAGGGGGCCGAACCTTCTTGGGTTCACGAACCCTTATGGGCGGGAAACTAAGTGGCCGAACCTGAAGGGTGGCCGAACCCTAAGGGGTGGCGAACCCTGCTGGCGAGTCTTCCTGAGCCACGAACCCTCGGCACCTCACGAGCCCTAGCGAACCATGCATGATGGGAACGAACCTATAAGCTGGTGTTGGTCGAGCCTTAGGTGGTTAAAGCTACGAACCCTTTAAGTGTCGAACCTTATTGTTGGCTGCGAACCCTAGTTGTGCAGGTACTGAATTGCGAACCCTATCCCTATGCAGCCGAGCCTTGTGAACCGAACCCTAGGGCTGCTTAGAACTCTCTTGTGCAGCGAACCCTTAGAGAAAAACCTGTTGGCCGAACCCTATACCTTGTTGGCCGAACCTATGTTAAACATGTTAGAAGGTTCGCTGCCCATGAGGAATACGAACTAGTTTCCAATTAATTGAGAGATTAAGGGTAAGTAAATTACATGAATTATAAACATATAAGTGTATATATAAACATGCATGCATGGGAGGAGTTAAGTTACCACCTTTCCTTAATAATATTACCCTTAAATTATGAGATGTTTTAATTGAAATGTTTAGTAAAATAACTTAAGTGTAGTCATTTAAAACCATAAAGTTGATCTTGATAACTTGATAAAGGTGGTTAAGAGACTTAATATTGCATGCATGGGTTTGAAAGTGGGCTTAAAATATAAAGATGATATCTTTATGAGTGTGAACTTTCAAATTGTAAATATAAGGCCTTCATATAATGAGCGATTGAAGCCAACAAGTTCAAAACACAAATGTAGGTGAAATATGTATAAACTTTAGATGTCACTACTTAACTTAGATACAAATGAAACTAAGTTAATAAAGTACCTATGGTTTAAAGTAAATAGCAATGGACATTCAATTCTAATCAAACACAAATGCTTATAAGCACAATCACCTCTTAAATTTACAGATCCTTGAGTAGATTTGAGATATATATATACGCGAGCGCGCATAATACGAGAACAAAATCTAAGGACTTCAGGTGAGTTCTCATAACCTCCCTTTCTTTAAACTGTTTTTGGTTTTAAAACCCGGAGGTGAAACATGTATACCAAATTAAATATTATTTTGATAACACAAGGTTAATACCTGTTTATCAATATGATATTCACATTTGAAATTATCATTATTATGGGATTATCTCTTATTATTTTATATCCATGTAAACATTGTTATTGACCTTGGTCAATAACAAAGATTACAAGTATTGTCACAAATCCCGAGAATCATCGCTCTTAACTTCGGTTAATTGCTTTGACATCGTGTATTGTCACGTGGATGGTTTCCACATCTGTGAAGCATTGCCTTTGACTTCGGTTATTTGCTTTGGCTTCATGTATTGTCACGTGGTTAGCGACCACTCCATGAATCATGTATTTAACTTATGTTAATTACATGATGATCATGTATAGTCACGAACATTATTTGAGAATATGGTTGATGAGATTGGTTGATTAGTTTGTGGATTGATTATCTATATTTGATTATGATTATTTGTGATTGGCTATGATTGATTTGGTTATGTGGTTATGTGATTGTGTATGTGTTTGGCTGTTGAATTGATGGATATGTGTTGGATTATCTCATACAGGTATTCATATGGATTTTCTCAAGAAGATCATAAGTTTTATACTCGTTTTAAACAAAGCATTTTATAAAACCATTTTAAGCATAAACTTTCAAACTCATTTTACTAAAACATTTTTAAATATAAAAACTTATGATTACTCACCAACTACTTTTGTAGTTGACACTTGATTTTCTACATGTTTCAGGTGATGGAGACAAGTAGGAATGAAGAGAGGATCTCTTCTATTTTGGACATCATCTTATAGGATCTTGGACTTAGTTAATTAACTAAATTCCTGGCGACTAGACTTTAGTTAGTTTAACTAATTCTTTTGTGTAATTGATGTACTTGATTCATGATGAACATGATTTTTGTGTAACTAATTTGGTTTGATTAAATGATATATGATGATTGAATTAGATGCCCATGAGATTTTGAACAATCTACACATCCCTCGTGGCATCCCGATGATTCCGCCGTCGGTCGGGGTGTTACACCGTGGGTTCAGTTCGCCTTGTTTTCCAAAACGAATGACGCCTTTCCATGGCGAAACTTTCAGAAGGACTTTTATCTCCTACCTGAAATTCCAAAGGCTTTTGGCGTTTGTCTGCATAGCTCTTGTGACGATCATGAGCTGCTGCCATGCAGTTTCTGGTCTGTACCATCTTCTCGGTTTTTCCATGTACAAATTCCGGGCCAGTGAGCTGACTGCCGCCCACTTCTGCCCGACAGATAGGTGACTGGCATTTCCTGCCATAGAGTGCCTCAAAGGGCGCAACTTCGATGCTGGTTTGATAGCTGTCGTCGTAGAAGAACTCAACTAACGTTAGGTGGGTTTCCCAGCTATTGCCGAATTCTACTACGCGCGCTCGTAGCATGTCTTCAAGGATTTGTATAGTGCGTTCGCTTTGGCCATCGATTTGTAGGTGGTATGTTGTACTCATATCCAACCGCGTGCCAAGCGATCTTTGCAATGATATCAAAAAGTTGGAAGTGAATCTAGCGTCTAGATCAGAGGTGATGGAGATCGACACTCCCTGGCGTGAGACTACTTCCTTGACAAGTGATTTCAGCTTGGTCTTTAGACAACAAACCCATGCCCACTACAACCTCCAAAATTGTCTAGTGTAACTGGCATGAGTTTGATCCTAAATCTAAGGTCTGCTATCTCTAAAGTGCGTTCTCTTAGAATGTGCTTAGTTACAATCAGTTTACCATCAGCTAGCTCTATAGTGTATTCAACCTTTAAAGATATTGGGGTTATGACAAGTATTTATTAAGGTGCTTAAATATAGGACTTTTCTCAGTTTCAATATCAAACAATACAGATGTGTAATGATCGTTTAAGAGATATGTACCCGTTGCAAGATTCGGATCATTTATGACTTCCTTGGTCCAAATTACGAGGGTTCGTCCCTTCGGACCTTTGTTGTTTTTGTTATGGTTGTTGTGCTTCAGATGTGGGCAGTCCTTTTTGATGTGCCCTGGATTTCCACATTCGAAGCAACTCCTCGGTGCTTCGTTCCCATTGTTTTTCACATGGGGGCAGTCCCTCTTGAAGTGCCTCGGCTTTGCACATCCGAAGCAACCATTTGGTGTTTTGTTCTGCTGCTGTTGTGGCTGTGGGATTTTGGTCACTAGTTCACCCCTGCATTTCTCAGTTGCGTGGCCTAGCTTTTCGCACCGTTAGCATCGGTATCTTTCACACGGTACTCGTTGATGGTGATACTCACAGTTGTTGCACTTTGGGTTTTTGCTGACATGGGAACTCTTACGTCTTCTTGGTGGTTGAAGGGGGGGGTTTCGTTTAGAGAGTTAGCCCATTTGCGTTTGTTGTCGGTGCTTTTGATTACTGAGCCACGTGGAGGTATCAATCCTTGAATAACTGCCGTATCGGTCAGTTCATGAGCTAAATAAACAGCTTGTCGTAAGGTGGTGGGGTCAGCAGATAGTACCATATCCCGAACCTGTGGTATCAATCCCTCAATGTATCTTTCAAGATGTTTGTAGGCTGGGGTCACCATTTCTGGGCACATGTGTGCCAACGCATAAGATCGAGAAGTGTATGCCATGATTTCAGAACCAATCATCCTGTGGTTCCGAAATTCCGTTTCCATTTCCTGAACTTTTTCGTGAGGGAAATATTTGTGGTTCATCATACTTTTGAATTCTTCCCAAGGTATAGCATTAGATGTTTCTCGTCCTATGGTTTGAACATTTGTGTCCCACCAAGTGAGGGCTGCTCCCTCTAAGGTTCCTGTTGCGTATTTCACGCGATCATTAACTCTACAGTTGCTGGTGATGAAAGCTGATTCCAACCTCTCAATCCATCGGAGGAGACCGGCAGCACCCTCCGTACCATTGAAAGAAGGTGGTTTGCAGTCTAAGAATGTTTTGAATGTGCAGTGTTGTGGATTGTAGTTTGTCCCTTGGGTCAGTTGATTCTGGTTACGTGTAGCTTGGCGTGTAGCGATTTCCTCAACTCTTTCGCTGATTAGTGCATTCAGTTCTGTTACGGTGAGGTTAATGTTTCTACTTCCTCCCGCGTTCTTGCATCCTTCGCATCTTCCAGCCATGATCTTCATAGCGAGAATAAGCGTTAGTGTAGGTCTAATGACTAATGTAGCGCGTGATTGATATGAAAAGAAAACATGTACTGATTGGCATAGACAAAATTTTTCATAACAGATATTAGTCTTGATATATAATAAGTTGTACTAGTTACAATTCATTTAATACCCAAGACACTAAGATTCCAAAATTTCGAGTACAGAGACATGACCCGTCTCTACTAGGTCTATGCTAAGTTAATCGGAGGCATTATCAATAGTAGAATCAGAATCAGCATCCGCAGCTGGTTCCTCTTCCTGAGTGTCAGTTCCTCTGCAAGACACTCGATTCGGTCGTCTGCCCAAGTCAGGTCCCGAGTCAATTCGACTCAAGACACTGCCTCTCTGGCTTAGGTGAGTCTAGTATGGGTGATGTATTTTCGGGTGACTCCTCCATGGGGTTCTCCGCAGGATCCTTATCAGGGTCCTCATCGGAAAATTTGATACGTTGCTTCATGTGAAGTGTAAGGTCGCAACATGAGGTTTTTGTGGTTATATGATAATCTGGACTATAGCTGGAAATTTGATGGACGTTATGTAGAAGTCTTGATATGTTGCTTGGATTCCGTTGCAACCATCAGGATAAGCGAATATCAACGTATGTGTTTTCAATAAAGGCTCACAATAGAATTTGCCAGAATTTATGCGTACCTGTAAATTCACGATTATGTTGCGCACCATGATCATCTATTTACCTTACATAAGAATTCTAGTTCCTTCTACTTCGAGCGTATTAGATTTTGCTGGATCCAGAGTCTATTCATGACGTCAAGATTCAAACAAGAGTCATATGAGGTATGGCTGAATAGCCTATCGAAGCTAATACTTGGGATAGTTATGTGAGTTGAATAATATTATAGGATCTTGCGTGGATCCTATAAGTATAGCTTTTTGACTTGAGCGTGTTTTCCTCATGCCATTTGGTGTCGAGACCCTCATTGTGTGAATGCTAAGATAGCTGCTTGTGGATGACCACCTAGCAGTCAAGGAGTTTCTTATGCACCCGTAATGAAATCTCTTCGCATGGTCGCTCTAGTTCTTCTTAACTCGAGCGACAATGTTCGTTCGGTGGTATTCTGAGAGTGACAAGGAGTCGAGTTCGGTACCTCCTCATGTTGTCTTTGCAAGTAGTAAGTGCGGTAGTACCAAAAGGGCTACGGGAATGTTGTTTAGGAGTTGGAAAGAGAATCAATGCTTTTCCAATAAGGGTTGAGCCACAGGGCCTATTTCATCCCTTGACTTGCTGTGGTTTCATCCCCAATCAGCTTTTGTCGTAGCCTCTTCGATTCGGGCACCGGTGATGTAGCATATGTGTACCGGTTGCTCCTCCTGCAATGGCTTAGACGTGCTGCATTCGGGTGATAGTTGCTTCACTTTGGTAACTCAACTACTACCGATAGTGTTGATACTGAAGTTGTAGGAACAATCTGTTCCTTCTCGTCGAATGCGAGCATAGATGATGACGACAGTGACACCGTATCAAAAATATGCGTATAGTGTATATGTACGATAATGTATGCAAGTAGTACTAATACTAAGCACTATGTGTTGTGTGGAGACTAACGGCTATAGACTAAGTTCACTAAATGCAAACCTAATTCGCAATAACCGGAGTTTCTGATACCAATCTGTCGCACCTCGGCCTTCCAGGCCTGAACGAAGGGGAATGACGCGACTGATCTTGCAGGATCGCAGTCTCTTGTCACACAGTGATGCGAGACCTACAAGTCTGGTATCATACGTACATCCAATAACTTGGATAAAATAGTTTAGTAAAATCAGAGTTGCGAAAGTAAAGTATAAGTTATCAAACAGATTTAAAGTTCATGATTAGCGGAAGCATTTATGAAACGGTTTTCAAAACGAAATACAAGGTTACAGTTTGCGGAAGCGTTAAAAGAAATTATCACTACATAGCAAAATGAAATGATAAATATTCTCAACATCCTAAGACACTAAAGCTGATGCATGGGACTCCATCCTAGCATCCTATCCTTGTGTGCGTGCCTTAGTTACCTGAGAAAACATGGGAGTAAAAGGGTCAACACAAAGGTTGGTGAGAGCACATGTTTGTATCAGCAGTAAACATCAGAATGTTTAAAGTAAATGTTTTACATATTTGTATATCATTACAATGCAATATCCATTAATAGCTAGTCAATATGTTTTATATCATATGCGGGTTCGCAACCGAAGCTAACATGCTGCCTCCCGCCATATCCATCCAAGATATGGCAATGTTGTTTTGGTCAATTATGCACTGTTCCAACCTCCAGTCAGGATGGTCATACGGCTCTCAACAGTGGGGCTTGTCAGGCCCAATAGTACTATTCAGAATTACCATGCTAAGCGCAACACGCTATTAATGGTTCGAGATGTGTTTATGAGGACTTATCAGTTTTGTGGATGAATGTCACACATATATGCATATACGTGATATTTACATGTACAAAAGTAACCAAAAGTATGTTTTTGTTCAAAAATAGTTGTATGCAATGTTTTCTCCCCCAAAGGTAGAAAATAGAAAAAGGGGCCGTGAACTCACATGATAGAGCAGTCCTGGTTTATGTGGTGTTCGCGATTATGAAAGCTAGCAGTCCTGCTAGTAAGCACCTATGATCATATAGGTGTAAGTATGTGTTCTGTGGTGTGTTGTAGTCCATACAACTCCAAGTGTCGGTGTGCTCACCCGAGTTTGTGTGTGTTGACTTGTGTTGACTCTACGAATCGTTGGTGACACGTTTGTAGTGTTAAGTTGCTTTAATGCAAGTAAGACACCAAAATGCATCCTATGACCCAACTCACGCTGCTTTCACGAAATCAAGTTTTGAAAATCATAATGTTCTTGTTTCGGGAAACATTCTATATTTAGAAAGTTTATATTTTTGGAAAGTATGATTATGAAATCTTATTTCATAAAACTAATAACTTTAGTATGTTTGTAAGGACATATGTAAACATTTAAAATAAGTCGTTTGTGTATAAAATACCATTTATGCCATTTTGCCCAAACAAAGTTTCCTAAAATAGTAAGTATTCGTTTAAAAGCTTGTTTTCACAAAACGAAGTTTCTAAATATGTTAAAATTCATTTCTAAACATGTTTCATCAATCAAAGTTCATCAAAACACTTTAAAACATTAAAAGCCCTCTTTTGATTTTGAAAAGTTTCCATAAATAGAAAGTTTATGAAAAATAATATTTTTGACCAAATCAATCACCCGAGTGTGTTTCTAAACACTCCAATACACATTTGACATCATCTAGACATGTCTAACATGTCTAGATCATCACAAATCTATGACTTGCAACATAAAAGTTTCCTTTTATGGCAAGTGTACCAAAATCATTATCACATCAAACATAACTCAACCAAAACTCAAGTCTAACATATCTAAACTCTAAAATCAGTAGATCTACAACAACTACACAACAAATCACCAACAAATTTTGAGCACAACAACCATATGGGGTTGCATGTGGGTTTTTACCCATTGCATGTACGATCTAACACTAGGTAAACGTTTAAAACTACCTTAGAGCTATAAATCCCAGCTAAAACAGCTTCTGATGATGGCAAGCTACTGGTTGATGGTTGTTCCAAGCTCTTGATGGCTCCTAACACCTTCTTCAAGCTCCAATGGCTTCAAATCACCAAGAAATGCATATAGATAGCTCCTAGGTTGATTCCAGAGGCTTGGGGTGTGATTTCAGAGTGTTTTGGTCGAGGGATTGAGTGGAAGTTCGGAGAAATGAGTGAAGAACCGAATGAAATGAAAAAGGTTGGTTTTTATAGAAATTTTTGATCTGCATGGCCTTTGCGTACCACGAAGGCCGATCAAAATTTCATATCGCATACCGCGATGGGATTCGGGAGTCTCGACTCCCGGTTTACTTCGCGTACCGCGACGCCTTTCGCCATAGGATCCTCGCATATCGCGATGGATCCATTTTCATGTTTTTCGATTTCGATGATTCGATTTCGCTCGTACTTGATTCCTAATGTTTATTTTAAACATCTAATGCATGTTTAACACATAATCATATAGTGACACATAAGTTTGATTGATCACCAACGTTCGTGAGACTCGTGTGTGTGTTTCGATAATTTCTCGAATTATCTTTGATAGTTTGTGTTTGTGTTTTACGAAGTGTTTGCACGCTTGATTAATCCTAATCAACGTGTAATGCACAATTTATTAATTCTCTGAATTATTGTTTTTGTGTTTGTGTTTGTTGCAGTTCATCTAATTAACCATAATTAAATAAAATGTAACGAGTATGAATGTGAAATGTAAAGTTGTAAGAGTTGCAATTTACCAGAAATTGCCGGGTGTCACATCATCCTCTTGTTGAAAAAAATTTCGTCCCGAAATTTGGTTGTTGTTGATAGTGTTTGAGAAGGAAGAGTGTCTGAGGAACAAAAATTTTCTGGTTGTCACATTAAAGATAAAGCATCATTCTTCAACGACACAATAGCCACAACAGCTTTCTGGGTACGTTTGGAAGACCGAATGAGTAACACCTTTTTCCCCTTGCGCTTCCCACCAGTCGCAGCCTTGTTTGCCTTCGGAGCAATTTGAGGTTTTTGATGTTTTTCATTCTCTCCGATACTATCTCTTGTCCAACTAATCACACTAGTATATCCAGTACCAACTTCATGCAAATCACACTCCAGGGGAACCTTATCCCCAGGCTTGCATCGATGGGATGAGAACTCCACATTAGAAAGGGATTACAAACTAAGAATCGATATAACATCCATTTCTGTCAGAAGAGTCAAAAATTACAATTAAAAGTTCATTCATCATCAAAGTAATAATATCAAATGAAAGGAGGATGTCATACCAAGACCCTAGTGAAGACACGCCGCCTAACGCGCTACTAGCTATATTAAAATTCAAAATAATATTCAAACCATACGGTACCATCTTTGAAATATGCACTGCATAATGTTCCAACACATTTAGAAGAAACACAGGCAACGGTAATCCGAGATTGGAGAAATAAAAAAATCGAGTGTACAATATGATAAATCCAAGAGGTGGTTCCCAGATCTTACTCGATGAATCAGGACGCGAAGGATGAAATTCCAGTCCGATGTGATATCGAACACAGGCCTCAGAATATTCCTTCTCCGATAAATCACAAAGACGGGATAGCATATCGCGTTTTGTATCCGTCATCGCCGGATAAAATAAACTAAGGAAGGAAATAGACACTAACTTGCGATTGTTGAAGCTTCGAACGAAGAAAACTACAAAGATAAATGAAATCGAGGGAAAAATAAGAGGAAATTGGGAAGTAGATGAAGAAATGATGAAAAAGAAAACGCCCTGCCCAATGTATACCTGATTGACGGTTACAGTCATGTCATGCTACAGTTTAGGGAACGGACAACATTTCAAATATCAAGTCAGTGTCATTTACGTAAAAGGTCACGCTAATAACTCTGACTAGGGGGCTGATGACAGGGGTAGGACCGTTATGGACGGGATAATGTGTCCTGTCCATAATAGAGCCATCAAACGCGTCACGAACAGGATAGCACATCCTGCCCATATAAGACCGGGAAATGCATAATGGACAGGATGACTTGGCCAATCCACTTAAACTCCTCCAAATTCTTCTCCAAGGAAAATATCGAGCATCGAGCTCGGATTTGATGGCAAAAAGATAAGATCTACACGTCAATTCTCAAAAAGGTGATAGTAGTGAATTCTGACAAAAAGTGAAAGGAGTCACATCCAGAAGAGCAAATAGGAGAGTCTGAAGGATAATAGAAAGGACCTCATGTAAAAGGAAATGCAAGCTGGACAAAGCTAGGGACCCCAGTGACCCTCAAGACTATAAATACCAGCCCCTGATCAGGTATTGACACACATTAATCCATACTCCACTCTTTTACTCTCTCTCTAATACTTCTCTCTAGAATTATCGTATGCTCCGATACTTATTCTCACACCGGAGGATGATCGCAGGGGACCCTCCCCTGTGGTGAGACTAACGGTGTTTTGTTCTTAGCAGGTTCGCAGCATCATGGACAGGATATCGTATCCGACCCATAACGCTCTGATGTATCAACAAGTGGATCTCCTCATTTGGCTGGCCCGGATCTGCTGTAGCAACGAGTTTTGTTGTTTCAAGATGTGTATAAAGTGAGTATATAAAGTTTTATTTTATTTTTTAAAATGTCATGGTAAAGAAAATACCTACACATATTTCAAAATGTATAATATGAGTAAATATTGGATACTTATTACATATACGAAATATTTTAATTAAAATGTGTATATAAAAGTATAATGACATGAAAATAAATATTTAAAACAAAAATTAAGATCAAACTAAAAGAAGTAGCAAAACATAATTTACCTAGACATGTTTGTATACGTGTGAATAACTAGAGGTGTTAACCAAAAATTGTCTAAAACTGTTACTGAACCGTATATGTAACTGAAAAATCGAATTGAATAGTGTGTTCGGTTCATAACTGTATCTGACCACATCACACTAATATGTGATTTGTTTTCTTTATAACTAGGTACTTAAACTATAATTATATTTTTGAAGATATCCTATTTGCAGGCTAAAAGCATAGTCATAACTATTATATTAATGCTTTCTACACCTAATGAGAAATCACCGGGCTAATATAGGTGTGTAGTGACATTTTATGATTAAGTATTAAGTTCACTGTTTACTTTTAGCCATCAGATTTGTGATTCACTATTTTATCAATTTCTAGCATTTCGTATGTAATTAAATAGATTTTTTTATTCTCCAATCATTTATGGGTTGCATATGTTTACAACTTTGTTTAGGCGTGATTCTTTCTTTGATAACATTATTGAATTGAGTTATTTCCATTTGTTTCAGAGTATGATTCAATTGGGGGTTACCAAGTGTAGGAGAAAAGGTGATTGTTGCTTATGAATAAAGGGTTTGTTTACTTGATTCCTTACTCAATCATTCAGCTAAGATGTATATGTTACCTAAAGGATATGTGTGTCTTTGTTTTTTGCATTAGATTTAACGTTCTTTTTTTTCTTTGTTTTTTTTTTTGCGTTTCATGCTAGATTTTGGGTTTCGATTGGTTTTGCATGTGATTAGATTGTGATTTTAGGTTTGCTGTCATCTTTTCAGTTATATGATGGTTTGGCTGTTTCTGTGTTATGGTATGTTGCTTTAGGATTAATTATGTCTTCTGCTATGTTGCCTCAAGTTTAACATATGATAAATAATGTTAAATGCAATGGTCCTATAATTTACAGTTTCACATGTAGGATTCGGGAGTTATTTTAAAATGAAACTGATATTAAGAGGTATTGAGCTTTAGGGAAAACACCATCTTCAAACGCTAATGCTGTTACGGATATCAATCTCTGCATCGTAGTGATTTTGGTAGGGTTTTCGGGATGAAGAAAGGCGAAAGGGGTAGAGTTGCTGCTATTTTTTAAGATGATTGTGAGGACGATGATGGTGGTCATGGTGGAGTTGTTGGTGCTAAGAAGAGGAGAACAACTGTTGCGTCTGGTTCTGATGGGAAATCGTTTTCTAGTTAGTGATCACATGTTTTTTTAATGTTATTAGATGTGTACAATTTGAAAACACTTAATATGGGTTCATGTGGCCTTGAATACTTGATGAGGGTTACAAGAATTAAATACTAGAGACTCTGAGAGGTTCATCTCATAAGTTTTTTCAAATTTGTTCATACCATATAAATTTGTAGGAACCTTGAGCTTAATGGTATCAATACAAGTTATTACCTAGGAACATTAATGGTGGCCTTATATTTTGGTAGAATGCAATGAACTAACAACATTTTGGAGTTGTAGATTTTGTAATGCATATATCCAATGTACGACCGTGCATTTCACACATCCAACTCTTTAAGATTCTTTAACAATCAATTTTTGGGGTTTACACCGTCAGGCATCCATAAATTTCTGTCAAATCTCTTCTATTATTAATCGTTTTGAAAAGTCAAACTTCTTGTAAGTTGTAACAGAGAAAAGGAAATGTGAAAGCCTAATGGTAGCCCCTTGATTTCTCTTATGAGAGGTCTTGGGTTGGAGTCTCACCTAGAGCAAATATTGTTCTGGGTGAGCCAGGGGGTTTTCCTAGTTGTAAGTTTCCTCCTGGGCAGGTGGGTCAGGTCACCACGCTCTGTTATTTGGGCGGAAGGGTGATCTATTTGCCAGGGTGATCCTGGGTGACCGAGCGTTTGCTGTTCAAAAAAAAAAAGTGCATTACCATGTTTTAAATGAACAAAAATAGCTGAATTCGTTTGTTTTATATGATATTTTCAATTTGCTCAAGAAATATGTCTACTTTCTAAATGTTGTTTTACATGATATGAGCTAATCTTTTAGGTATATCTGATCCAAGTATTTTAGTCCTTTCGATTTCCGGAGTACTTTGACTCATGTTCGTGTTTCAACTATGATTGCTATGATTTAAATCATTCATGTGCCTCTTTTTTTATGTTACGTAAAAGTGATATCCATTCAACTTTTTTGTAATTTCCTTGTTATATTATACCATCTGTTGAAATTGCTATTTTTTTTTATCTTAATTTGGTCTTCTTGGTGTTCTTGAGACTATTGGGTAATGCTAAATAGTAAATGCTACAATGTGGGGTGGTTTCGTTCAGTATGTGTAAATTTGTAGCTGTGTCAAAACATGTTATGTTCAGGTTGGTTGGGCTGTTTTTTTTTAAATCCATATTGTTTGAATCTTATAGATAATTAAGGTGCTAAATTTGATTGCCAAAATTATATAATTACGTAACATTTATTAATATATTTTTTGGATCGGGTTATGTAAATTGCATAACTCTTACACAAGGTATCTTCTACTTAGTTGATAGATGCGGAAATTTTATCAACTGGTTTTATCAAACAGTATGAGAGAAATGCACAAAGTAATTCAAATCAAGGTTTAAGTATATTGCATTCAACTGTAAAGATATACAACTCTTAGCTCAAGCACAAGCATTTCTAATTTACAAGTGAACGTATTTATACTAAAATCTACAGTTGTATCCTTATAGGGATACAAGGCAGGACAAAATACTAGAAACAAATAAATGCTAAAACTAGTATCTGTTATGGTCTTGACAGGTCAAGCCATATTAATTACAATGAATGCAAAAGATTCCCTTGATTTTTACAATAAATACCTAAACTACAAAACGAATTAATGTAAAGGTATTTTTGTTCTTCTGACAACTCTTCCGTGTTGCTGACTATCATTGGAATATCTTTTGTGTTGGTTGTGATGACAAAAAGCAACTTTGATTATTTCTTTAAGTATCTTGGAATCTTTGTCAGAAACAAGTCTTCGGAAGTCATTGTACTTAGAAGCTGTTGAGCATATCTTTGAAAGACTTTGGCTTCGGAAGCTTTGAGTGTTCTGATGCTTTAGGTGCTAAGGAGGGCTTTGGAAGCAATACTCTTCTGTATAGCTTTTGGAAGGAGGGAATTATCCTTCGGAAGCAATACTTCTTCCGAAGGTTAATTCCGAAGCAATACTTTTCCGAAGGTTAATTCCTTCCTTCCGAAGGCTGTTTGGCTTTAGAGTGTCCTAGACTTAATCAAGATAGTCTTAGGTGAGCATTAGCCTTTATTGATCTTACAGTCTCCCCCTAGGTTGATGCTACCAAAACTTGTATCCTTCATTTCTTAAATATTCTTCTCTACTTTTGATTAGCCTTGGTGCGAGTCTTGCTTCAGGACGATTGTCTGGATTGGTCATCAGCATGTTTTCCAGATCAAAAATGTATGGAGCAGGAAGAGAGAACATATCAATTTCTCTGAGCTTCATAATATTTCCATTGCATTGCTAGAGAATAAACTTCTATTCAACTATTGGGAAATATACGCCCTTGGGCATTTCCTCATGTCTTCTTCTTCTGGCCATGGACTTCCATCTTTTGAAAGGTCACACCTTTTATACATAATAATTTGACCTGAGGGTTGCCTCTCCTCTTCTTGCTCTTCCTATCCTCTTACTTCCTCCTCAGCCTCAGCTTCTTCAGGTGAGCCCACTGCTGCATCAAGTTCTGTAGTGGGCTCTGGATCTGCTACAGGATCTTTCCCTGCAGCCTCTGATCCATCTTCCTCATCTTCTCTCCTCTCATCCGTCCTTGGTTGTTCCTCAGGATCAGGATTTGTAGTTTGTTGCTCTGTTTGACCTCTGTTGATCCTGATCATTAAGGATATGGGCATGTTATCATAAGAAGGACTGGATGGCGGAGTGATGGGCTCTTCTTTTGGAAAGAAGGCATCTGTAGCCTCATCACACATGACCTCCTCTCCTGCTCTGATTGTTAGAGCAGAGAGGGGTACATTCGGGTGTATCCTAACTCCCAGGATAATGTTTATAGCTTCCTTCGAAGCCTGGATCTGGTCCATTGAAGGTAACTCTCCCTTGGATATTTTGCCTTTGATCTCCCTCATGTGTAGATCCATGGTAGAGTTATTCATAGGACTGAGCTGTCTCTGAGAGAATCCATAGTTCTCAAGGAACTACTTCATCTTCTCTCGGTAGGTAGCCTCCTTTCGCTTCTCGGAGGAGGCTGCCACAACCTTGGATGCAGCACCAGCCTATTCAAGCTGCTGCACCCGATCCAGCTCTTCAGCCATTCGAGGTACTGACCAGAGAAGTACCTTATCTATCTCATAGCCCTTCTCATGGAGGAGACTAGATAGTCGTAGTATCTCTTCATCCAGGGAAGTGTCTGGTCGGCCCTTCTTCATCACTGGCCTCCTTTCCTCTTGTTCAACTTCCTCCTCTAGGGTTAGCTTCCTTTTGCCTTTGTCCATCATGTTCAAAAAAAACATACAATGATGTTCTCTTTTTAAATGGTGATGAATTTAAGCAAACTCATAAAAGAAGAAAGTGTTCTAAAAATGTTATAATGATGTTCAATAAGAGAAACCCAAGATTTGGCTTGATTATAAGGAAAGAATTTTGGTTATTGCAATA
Source organism: Mikania micrantha (assembly GCA_009363875.1). NCBI lineage: Eukaryota > Viridiplantae > Streptophyta > Magnoliopsida > Asterales > Asteraceae > Mikania > Mikania micrantha. The sequence goes on from CM018684.1 coordinate 3,689,333, forward strand.
ACAATTAGTTAGTATTAGTTTCATTCCCTATATATACACATATTATATATATTGATTTTTCTTCAATACCAGAGTAGATAGATCCTATAGCCTCACCAGTTGGTTCATCAGCAAATAGTTCTTCTGTGAAAGAATCTTCATGTATGATTGGGCCTTCGGAAGCAGCTATAGCTTCGGATTTAACCTTAGATTTCACTGACTCCTTCAGTTGATCAACCAACTTGAAAGATTTGTTAGTAATGTCCACAGAGAACTTAGGATGCGAGGAGAGGTCGTCATGAGGTATTGTCCCAAGAGGGGACATAGGTTCCATGAAGATAGAGGGCTGAACTTGAATGGGATCCTCCATCGTAACCTTGGTTGTAGTCCCAGAAGGGGACTGTTGGTGTTCAACAAGAGACTTGGGCTCCATGGAGATGTTGGTTGATTCTTGTATCTCCATGGATGCCCATGCTTCTTTGGAAGAGGAGGAGGAGGAAGAAGTTGAGTGATGAAAGTATGTACCCAAGAACTCATCCCATTCACTGTCTAAATAGACTATGAATGGAATGGATCCTTGACCATCCTCCTCCTCTCTTTCTGTTGGTGAACCTGACCCTATAGGTTGTACCTTCTCCCCCCTTTTTAGTAGCATCGAGGGAAAGAGAGGACACCTGACTAGGATCAGGTTGAAATGGGTGACAGATGATTGGGGGCGGAGCTGGAGGTCCAAGATGGTAGCATCTTTGGCTTAGACCTGCAGCCTCAAGGTAGCAACCTCAACTTCCTGTTGGACTACCCTGGCTTTTAGACTGAAGATTGTGGCCATCAATTCCTTTATGGTTGTGCCCTCATCCACCTGAGTGGAGTCATTGGGCGATGGAGTCTTGAGCCTAGCTCCTCCACCTCCCCCACCAGATGTGGTTTCTTGGCTCCCTGGATTCCTTTCATTGAAGATGACCTCAAAGAAGTCATCAGCAATGTAGCTTGCCGCAAAGGAGGTCCTATTGCCTGTACCACTGTCTTGAAGAACCTGAGAAGTTTTAACAGTAGTGGCAGCCTCTATTGTATTGACCCCTTCAGAACTCTTGGGGTCAACCTTTGTAATGGTAGGCTCTGGGTCAGGAAACCATTCTTGTAGCTCAGTCACCACTCTTAATAATGTTCGGATAGTGGGAGAGAGTGGGTCATCCAGAGCAACAGCAGAGGGTCCTTAAACGTGGGTAGAAATATGGGTGGGGGCATTGATAAGGTGTACTGACCTGGGGACCTGGGAGACAGTCCCTAGACTAAGGGAGTTGCTTCAACAGACGCAGACTCCATGATGGGGGTATTCCTTGGGATATTCTCAAGTATGTATGGTGACATACTCTAAGGGCTTTCAGGCTGGAGAGGGGCAGCCATTGGTTCTAGAGGAAGAGTCAATTCTAAAGCAGTAGGTGTGGTTTGCACGTTGGCCAAAACTGGGCCCTACTAGTTCTTTTTGCCCTTTTCTTTGTAGGTTCAGAAAAAGGTGCCTGAACAGCTGTAGAGAGCTGCTCAGGGGTTCGTTTGCGTTGGATGTGGGATAGAAGGGGAAGGTGTGGGATTAACATTTGTTGGTCCTACAAAATAATCACCTTCAGGACCAGGATGCTCCATGGAAAGAAGAAGAGGAGTGAAAGTTATTGAGAACTGAGCATTCTTCTTCATGAGTTGTACAAAAACTTTGGTAGTAACCAAGGGGATATTATATATGTTCCCAGTCAGTGAGGGGATGAGCCCAACCCACTATTGAAAAGGTGATGCAAAAATCTGGGATACATATAAAATTTCTTTGGTGACGAAAGATTGTCAGCCAAATTATTGAAAATAAAACCTGAAAAATTAAAAAGTTGATTGGAGATCAAGCCATGTTTAGCCGAAGCTAAATCAGAGGGGACTTGATCCCAACCACTAATATTATTGGACAGAAAATGAAGGGAGAGGACCTTCATACCCCATCGGCCTAAAGGACCATGCTACCTCATCCCTTGTGAATGAGACCCTTCCACCGGCATCATTAAGATGAAGATGCCGATAGATGGTCTCCACATTAATGGAGATGGGATGAGCATCAATGGTGGCCATGAGAGTTCTACCATTTGGAGATGAAATAATAGAGCAAGAATGCCAAAACTGTTGGTGATGAGATTCATACACCACAGGTTTGACGGTGAGTGCGAAATAATACCTGCTCCTTTTGAGAAAGGAGATGATTGGTGAGAAATCAACATCGTGTTTAGCTGATAGCTCTGCAACCAGGTTGTGATCAGGTCGAAAGGCAAGTGATTCCATGGCAATCGAAGAGGATTTAGGGTTTAATTTGAGAGAGAACGAAGGATTTGATTTGTAAATGGAACAGTGAGAGAAAGTGGAATGAGCGGGAGACCTTTTTTATACCTTCGGATGTCAACTTTTAATATAAAGACACATTTAATTTTGAGATCCGGAATGTCAGAGAAAAAGGTATCCCGATATAGTTATGATGCATTGGGACAGTTAAAGTTTTTCTAAGAAAGACAAGCTTCCGAGAGAACGGCTTTCGGAAGGAAAGCTTCCAAGCAAATGTTCTTCAGAAGGCATTCGCTTCTGATATATATTTAAACACTATGGTGAGACTATAAATATTTTATCGAAAAGGACCTCCTTCTGAAGGTTTGGAAATCACTATCAAACTGATTTGTGCTTCGGAAGACATCTTTGTATGATGATGATATTATTGCTTAGATAAGTAATTTAAGTTCATCAGAAGATAAAGCTTACGAAGGCAAAGAAATTTATCAGAAGATACTTACCTTAGAAGAATTAATGTCTTCTGAAGTGTGATTACTTCCGACATAAGAGTTAAATAATATTTCCGAAGACTTCAAATATCTTCTGGTGAGTAATTTACTTATCAAAATATAGATTAAGTTTATCTTCCAAAGGATCATTTAAAACATGTTACAAATTCATTTATTCAAAATTGATTATACCAATAGCTGTTATTAAATACCTGAATCTTTCTTCATCAAAAGCCTTGGTGAACATATCAGCCAGCTTGTGTTCTGTATCAACTTTGACTAGATGAATTAACTTCTTTTCTATAAAATCTCTGATGAAGTGATATCTGATGTCAATATGCTTGGTCTTGGAATGCTTGACAGGATTGTTGGTGTTGGAGATTGAACTGGAGTTGTCTATCTGTATAGGAGTGTTAAAGAATTTACTCCATAATCTTTCATTTGATTTTGAATCCAGATTACTTGAGCTCAGCAACTAGAGGCAGCAATGTATTCGGCTCCTGCAGTAAAAACACATGTTTGCTTCTTACATTGCCATGAAACTATTCTGGACCCAAGAATCTGACATCCTCCTGATGTGGACATCTTGCTGATGTTGCAACCTCCATAATCACTGTCAGTGTAGCCCATGAACTGAAAATCTGCATTCCTCGGATACCACAATCCTAGGCTTGGTGCAACCTTGAGGTAACTAAAGATTCTTTTCACAACAAACATGTGAGAACTTTTTGGATTAGACTAAAATCTTGCACACAAACAAGTTGCAAACATGATTTCAGGCCTGCTTGTTGTGAGATACATCAAAGAGCCAATCATAGCTCTATATTGGTGCTGATCAACATCCACCCTCTCAAGATATGGGCCTAAGGAAGTTGTTTTGGACATTGGGGGTACCTAGAGCTTTGCAGTCAATGAAGTTAAAACTTTCAAGAATATCCTTGAAATATTTTGATTGATTAATAAAAATCCCTGTAGAAGTTTGCTTCACTTGTAGTCCAAGAAAGAAAGTGAGCTCTCCCTTTGAGCTCATTTCGAATTTGGACTTCATTAGTGCTTCAAAGTCTTTGTAGAGAGATTTATTAGTAGAACCAAAGATAATATCATCAACATAGATCTGGACAAGCATAATATGTTGATTGGATTTCTTGAAGAAAAGAGTCTTGTCAACAGTTTCTCTCTTGAAATTTAATGACAATATAAAGGAGGACAAATTTTCATTCCATTTTCTGGGAGCCTGATCCAGCCCATATAGAGCTTTATCAAGCTTACAGACATGATTAGGAAACTTAGGATCCTTAAATCCAGGTGGTTGACAAACGTATACTTCTTCACCAATTTTTCCATAGAGGAAGGCACTCTTGACATCCATTTGAAATACCTTTAAGTCTTTAGCAACTGCAAATGCTAGAGATATCCTGATAGCCTCAATCCTTGCAACTGGAGGAAAAACATCATCATATTCTATCCTATCCTCAAGTGTTTACCCTTGTACAACAAGCCTTGCTCATTTTTGATGACAACACATTTTTCATCCTTCTTATTTCTAAAAACCAACTTGGTTCCAATTGCATATTTACCCTTAGGTAAAGGGTAGATCTTCCAAACTCCTTGCCTTTCAAACTGAAGGAGTTCCCCTGAATTTCTTATATCCAACTGTTATCTTTCAGTGCTTCAGCAAATTTCTTTGGTTCTATTTGGGATAGAAAGCAGGAAAACAAACAGATGTTTGCTTCATGCATGGAACTCCTTGTTCTTACTCTTTCATCAACACTGCCAATGGTATTCTCAGCTGGATGAGTGTTATGAATGCGAGTTCTTGGAATCACATCCAGCTTGGAACCCAAATTCAAATTGCTGGGCTTAAGGTTTGGAAGCACAACCTCAAGCTGGATTTCTGGCAGATTTTCGATTCTCTGATGTAGGACTGTTATGGATTGATTTTCTCTGGGAAGAGAAGCTCCTAATGTGGTTGCCTCTTCAGTAGGGCTGCTAAAATCCTCATGATTTTGTGGGACAGAAGTAGATTCACTTAAAGGAGTAGCTTGAGATGATATGTTGGTTTCTGAATGTGAGACTGTTTGCTGTGTTGAAGTGGATTCTACCCAGGGTTGTCTTGAAGCTACTGGCAGTTCAACACAATAATCATCTTCCTTTCTGAGCTGATTTGAGTCTGAGGTAGTTGTCTGAAATCCTGGAACATACTCTTTCAAAAGATTAAATGTAGATGTGAATTTATCAATATCAAACAACCAATCAGGGCCTATTCTAGGTTTATTGATAGTATGTTCATTGACCTGAACATTTGCAGACTCTTTAATAATCCTAAAACCTTTAATGTATACTCTAAATGCCTTAGCCTATGAAGAGTACCCAACAAAGCAGCCATCTACTGATTTCTCAGCAAATTTGGCTAGATGATCTTTGCTATTCAATATGGTGCATTGACATCCAAATGGTTTAAAAAATCCAATAAATGGTTTTCTCTTATTCCAAATTCATAAGGATTCATACCATGTGATTTAACTACCAATATCTATTTTGGACAAAGCAGGCAGTGTTGACTGCTTCTGCCCAAAAAGTTATTGGTAGCTTGGCATCAGATAACATGGTCCTAGCAGCCTCATTCAGTGTCCTATTCCTTCTCTCAGCAATACTATTTTGTTGTGGAGTCCTAGGAGCACTAAATTGTCTTGTAATACCCTTAGATTCACAAAAGGAGTTTAAAGTATGATTTTTGAATTATGTACCTTGATCAGACCTTATAATATTTACATTATGGTCACTTTAATTCTCAACCCTAAGAATGAATGACTTCAAAATTTTAGCAGTTTCATCCTTGGTACTCAGAAAGAATACCCAGGTATATCTTGAGAAGTCATCAGTGACCACCAAACAGTAGGATTTTCTACCTAGACTTTTCAGACTTGTAGGACCAAACAAGTCCATGTGTAGCAAGTGTAGGATTGTTGTTATTGAATTTATCTCTTTGGCATGATGAGATGATTTGTGTTGCTTCCCTTTTAGGCAGGCAACACATTTATCAACACATATAAATTCCTTTGTTGGTAAACCTGTAACTAAGTTGTTTTTGACAAGTTTATTCATTTTTTTCTGGTTTACATGACAAAGTCTCCTATGCCAAAGAGATGATTCATCAAGTGAGGCTTTTGAGACAAAGCAATTTATATTGCTAAGTGGTGAAGCTGTGCTCATGTCTAGCATATACATGTTGTTCCTTCTGGGAGCTTTGAGCAAAATTTGGTCATTGGGAACAACAAATCCTGGTTTCAGGAAAAATGCATTCATGCTCAGTGAACAAAATGTTATGTTTCTGGTCACACACCTGTGACACGCTTAGCAAATTATAATTCAGTTCTTTCACAAAATCTACATTGTCAAAAATTACATTACCATTTGTTATTGTGCCTCTACCTGTAATGCATCCACCCACTTGATCACTTTCAAAAGCAACTGACCCTCCAAAAAATGGTTCATATTTGTGTAGATGGGTCTTGTTGCCTGTCATGTGTCAGGAGCAGCTATTGTCAACAATCCACAAGTTGCCTTTTGAGTCTTGCTATCCCTGCACATAGTTAGAAGTGAACCAGTTTCTGATGTGAACCCAAGCCCATGTGGTCTTGGGTTTTCCATTTGCTTCATTATAGGAAAATTTCTTTGAGATCATATTTTGTGCAACAGATGATGTGCTTGCTGATGGAGCAAGAGGTTGAGTAGAGTCCTTTATTTTCCAGACTCTTTTGACCTTTGGAGTGGTCGGAAGGAATTTCTTTTTAGGCGGGAAGCAACTTTTGCCTTCTCTTCCAATAGTTTGGATTTTGTCTTAAGGTGGGGCCTTTCTTCTGATTTTCTTCTTCCGAAGTAATGGGACTTCTTGGTTTTGTCGGAAGCATTTTTGGCATGTGCTTCCAGTGTTCCCTTTGCTTCGGAAGGCTTCATGATCTTCCTTTTCGTGTTGTCAGAAGTACATCCTTCCGATGGTTTCTTGTGCTACTTGACTGATCTTTTTCTTTCGGAAGCAGATTGTTCTTCTGAGGAAAAAATGATTTGCTCCAACATTTCCTGCTGTTTTCTCTTTCTTTTGGTCTTGAATGTGTTCTACTTCTTGGATTGAAGAAGTAATCGACAGCAAAAAGATTTGTATCCCCACACATAAGACACACTGGCTAAACTTTGGTTGATTTCTGAAAATTATTTCTTGTGGAGGTACCTGAGCTGTGCTTCACTGAACTTGACTGTTCTGATTTTGGTGTTCCAACAAGACTTTTGTTGGGGTGATTTACATGAACCATAGATCTGCTGGCATTTCTGTTTCCTGATGATGTACTCCCTGTTTGTACATATTTAGCTTTGAAAAAAGTAGGTGAGGTTTTCTTGTTTCTTTTCTTGTGTTTTAAAACTAGTTTTTCTTTTTCAAAAGAAATGGGGTATTATCCTCAGATGAAAAGGTTGAGTAAGAAGGGCTAATATCATATGAATCATTTTCTTGAGCAATCTTGTGTATATCCAAACCCTCATCATACACAAGGCTTGCTTCAGGTTTGCAGCGAACCTCCACAATCGGAGTATAAGCAGATTGAGGTTCAATGTGATTATAACCCACCCGATTACCCTTTTTCTTTCCCAACTCAGGTATCTCAGTCATTTTGAGAAGTTTCTCAAACTTCTCACCCTGCCTGAGAAAGTTGTCACTGTATGACTGAGCCAATACAAGTTCTATTTTGGCACTGCTTGTTAGTTCTTCATGTTTTATTCCGGAGATAGTCTTTTCTAACTCCTCAATATTTTCTTTGTAATTTCTTTCAGCTTCAAAGAAATTTGCCTTAATAACTTGTATTGACTCAAGCTCATCACAGACTTGAGCATTATCAATTTTGTAAGCATTTAATTTTTCCAGTCATTTAGGGGTGCACATGTCATCTATTACCTTAAATGTGAAGGTGGAGTCATTTGGCATCAATGCATTGTATGAGGTAGATGCTTCCTCAACTTGAAAGCTCCAATCAGAAAAGTCATGCTGCTCTACAACGTTTGCATTGTTGGATTGGCTTGGTGCTTTGTAGCTTGGCTGACCTGAAGTTGATGGCTGAGAACTTGGAGATTTACACTCTCTTGCAAAATGACCCAGCTGCTGACAATTGTAACATTTGAGTTTGGACTTGTCCAGACCAAACCCAGCTTTCATGTTATGCTTTTTGAGTTGTCTTCTAGTTCTCTAGTAGAACTTCTTTGCTCTGTATGAGATCATATCCATCTGGTAATTGATGTCCATTTCTTCTAGGTCATCTGCAAGGATCCCATATAGATCATCCTGACACAAATGAAAGTAATTTGTTTCTTCGGCCATGAATGCTCCCTGACCAGAGGTGAGCAGTGGAGTTGAGCTTGCATGCGGGTTTGAATGAGATGTTGATGGAGTTGGTGTTTCTGGAAATGTGATAAGGGGTGTGGAGTTTGAATGGTGTATGGGCTGATAGTTCTAAAATGGAGGATTGTGGATGGGGGCATACAAAGCAGCTGAACCTGTAGGAATCGAGGTTGGTTTAGGTTCTTGAGCATCAATATCCATTTGGTATGCACTAAGTATACAAAACAATTATCCCAGCTTCAAAGTTCTGAGATTTTATGTACTACTAATAGTAACAGAGTATATATTCAGGTTTGTGGATGTGATCTTAGAAACTTCCTAATGACATCTTGATTCTCCATTTTCACTCCTGCAGCAATTAACTCATCAACCAGTTGAACATACCTTAGATACTGAGAAGCCATCTTCTCATTGTTCTCTTGACAAAAGTTCTCAAACTTTTGCTTCAGCATGTCTTTCTTATTCTCCTTCACATCGTCAGACCCTTCAAACATCTGTTGCAAAGAGTTCCACAACTCTTTGGCATACTTGCATTTGTTGAATGCATGTATGATAGATTATAGGATGGACATCTGAATCAGCCACAATGCTTTAGAATCCACCTCCATCTTTTCAGAATCTTCATCGGAGTATAAGGATGGGTCTTTTGGCACAGGTGCTCCACCAATTCCTGCAGCCGCAACAGTTGGAATGAATGGTCCCTCAAGAACCGACTTCCATAGCTTGAAGTCTTGGTTCCTGATAAACCTTCCATTCTAACTTTCCAAGTGTCATAATCATCTGGTGTAAACATAGGGGGTTTGATGAGCGTGCTATTTTCTATGTCGTGCTTGTTCATTGTTGTCATTTTATCAAAAAGGTTTTGAGCAAAGAGTAGTAGAAAATTACAACTGGTAACTTAAGAATGGTTAGTTACTTAAGTTAGAGATCCAAGGCTTTGATACCACTTGTTGGATCGGTTTATGTAAATTACACAACTCTTACACAAGGTATCTTCTACTTAGTTGATAGATGCAGAAATTCAATCAACTTGTTTTATCAAACAGTTTAAGAGAAATGCACAAAGTAATTCAAATCAAGGTTTAAGTATATTGCATTCAAATATAAAGATATACAACTCTTAGCTCAAGCACAAGCGCTCTTTTCTAATTTACAAGAGAACGTATTTATAATAAAACCTACAGTTGTATCCTCGTAGGGATACAAGGCTGGACAAAATACTAGAAACAAATGAATGCTAAAACTAGTATCTCTTATGGTCTTGACATGCCAAGCCATAGTAATTACAATTAATACAAAAGACTCCATTGACTTTTACAATAAATACCTAAACTACAAAACATATTAATGTAAAGGTATTTCTGTTCTTCTGACAACTCTTCTGTGTTGCTAACTAGTGACTATCATTGGAATGTCTTCTGTGTTGTAACTGATGACAAAAAGCAACTTTGATTATTTCTTTAAGTATCTTGGAGTCTTTGGCAGAAACAAGTCTTCAGAAGTCTTTGTACTTAGAAGATGTTGAGCATATCATCGGATGACTTTGGCTTCGGAAGCTTTGAGTGTTCTGATGCTTTAGGTTCTAAGGAGGGCTTTAGAAGCAATACTTTTCTATATAGCCTTCGGAAGGAGGGAATTATCCTTCGGAAGCAATACTTTTTCCTAAGGTTAATTCCTTCCTTCGAAGGCTGTTTGGCTTTAGAGTGTCCAAGACTTAATCAAGATAGTCTTTGGTTAGCATCAACCTTTATTGATCTTACAATATTAACTAAGATGATTCTCTCTGTTGTTTTGTAGATAAAAAGTCTAAGGGAAGGTCAGAAGTTGACCGGGAATCTGACAACCTTCAGCTGTTGCAGTTAGAAGGGAAAGATATAGTATCATCCGTAGCGACTATGTTATCGGATTTTTGTAGGCCTAGTGACTGGATGCCTATGGAGAAACTTTATGGAGAGGTATGTTCCGTCTTTTCTGATTATATTTGTGCCTAGATTGAGTTTCTTAAGATGGCAAGTTGGAGGGATTGAATAGTGGATCAAATGGGTACATGTTAAAACATTTTTTTTAGTATGCGTCTGGTCAGGCTGAAATATTTTATTTTTCCTTTACTGGTTGCCTAGGCAGGAGCATATCTGTATAAGTGCTGGATGAATTCAAAACGTCCTATTTATGAAGAATTTGCGGATGTATTTGCATCACTGAAGGGTACAAGTGCAATTATACAACAAGCACTGATTGTGAATAATATCATGTCACCTTCATCAAGCGCATCAGAATAATTTCAAAGAGATACATTAGAGTGTTGATAATATTAATGAGTAAAGTAGGTTTGGTTTTATCTATAAATTTGTGACTTATGAATAGTTTATATTTTGTTAGTTGAAGTATTTGGTTTCAATGACTGGTACTTTACTTTTAGGGTTTGAAGAATAATATTTGAAGATATTTAAATAAGTGTGGTCATTTTCGTCAAGTATGTATTTATTTGTATATGTCATTTTGTATTTGTTAGTATGGATTTGAATATAATTACCTACATATTACATGATTAATGTTAACATATAAATATATTTTTACCAACACATATTACTCAATATCTATACATAACACTTTTACCTACACATAATTTTCTTTTTACCCACACATATATGTGTAAGTATTGTGTGATATATAACTACACATAAGTGATGTGTGGGTAATGATCTATATCAACAGTCATGAGGCCACACATCATGACATTTAATTTATGTGTAGGTAAAAACTATTACCTAAACATAATATGCTTTTACCTACACATACTAAGTGTGGGTAAACATTCAAATTTCTTGTAGTGATTCCCATCAAGGAAAAAGCAAAGAATGTGATTGCAAGGCATTCAAATGATATAACATATCGTCCTTTGATAGCAAGAAGGACGTGATGGCAACCTCCCACTAATTCTCAGCAATGGAGGTCGTTATCTCCATTAGCGAATGTTGAGTCCATCATGTTTTGAACTTTGTAGCCAATTCCTTTACCAAGGAGGTACTTCACTCATGGAACACTGTGAAGCAAACAAATATTGCGAAAGAGGCCAAGGCTAGTTCCTTATTTGATTGGCAAAGAGGAAATATGAATTATAGACAGTATACATCAAAGTTCGACAAGATGTCAAGGCTAGTTGCTTATTTGATTGGCAAAGAGGAAAGGAAGATGAAGGTATCTACCAAGGGATTGCCCTCCAATGTTCGTATTCATGTGAATGTCACTGTCGATCTGAGTGGTAAAATGTGGGAAAGTGAGCCAGTGAAGGAGATGTTGAAGTAAAAAGGGTCATTTGGATCAAAGAGGTGCAACAAAGAGAAGGCAGGACCCTCATCAAAGAAAATAAAGGTCAAGGAAGTGGGGTTTTGTGGCAAATGCGGGAAAGTTCATAAAGGGGAATGTTGTTTGGGATCTACACTTTGCAACCGATGCGGAAAAACAAGTCATTAATCTAACAACTGCATGAATGCCAATAGATGTTCAATTGTGATGGAACCGTACACATTAGCTGGGATTTCAAGAGGCCACAGATGGGAAGGTCGTGTTCAGGAAAGACTTAGGAGATAAAGAACACCGAAACGTACAAAGCTATGCCTCGAGCTTTTACTTTGACGAAGGATAATACGATCGTTGATCCCGATGTGGTGACACATACATTTCCTGTCAACAATATTCCAGAATCCATATAATTTGCTTCTGATGCTAGTATAAGTTTTGTGCCCACTAATTTTTGTGACAAGTTATGTGCTAGGGTTAAGAGAATCTAACAAGTTTTTGACAGAGAGACAACAAATGGAAAGACAACTAAGGTGATAGAGGTTGATAATGATTATTGTATTAAGATAGAAGGTCATAAGTTCCCTATACAATTATTCATTATAACCTTGCGAGGATTTGAAGTGGTTTTGGGTATGCTTGATTGGATATAATGTGTGTGATTGTGATATTGTCTAGTTACCCATAGGACTTAACCTTTGTTAGGAGTCTCTTTTCTAGACGAGCTTTGTATTTATACAAAATCTTGTGTAAAGGGATTCCTAATTGTACAAGTCCCATTGATAGAGGAACCTAATGGTTCATTTTCTAGATGAACAAAATTGTTCGCTTGTTAGAGAGATGATGATTGTGCATTCTCATATGATGGAGTGAGTACTTTGGTACAAACATAAAAGGCTAGAGGCTTTTTTACTCTGGTAAAACCCAGCTTGCTTTGTGAATGCACTATGTTAAATGTATGCAAGTGTATGATTGCTAGAGTTATGTGTTATGTGTAAAGCATGTGACATGTTTTTATTATGAAGCATATTGGATGAATATGGAAATGATTTTTTTTTGTTAGTGCTTAAATGTATTGTTTTGTTAAAGCATATTGGATGAAGCACGTGGTATAGTAAATGAAGTTTTTTGATTCTTGACTTACAGTTGTAGCAACTTAAAAAATTCAGGTCCAATTTAAAATTTTATTAATTTTTAAATTATTTAGAATATTTCGTAATTTACTTGCGAAGTTAACTCAATATTCAAAAGATCGATCAACAAAACACGCTGTTACATATAATGGACTTAGACCCAAACATGAAAGGTTTTCGAATCTACATTAGACGGTGAATTAAGAACCACTTTAGTCACTTCGAGAAACATTAACAATTTAACGACAATGATTAGTAAATACAATATCTACATAAAATACAACTACATACACACATACATGCACGTATGCATACACAACAAATCAAAGAAGTATAAGACACATACATATATATGCAAGACACATAAAATACATATGCATACAAGTATACAATAAACTAACAAATACTACAAAACAAATATTCATAACTCAAAAACACCTCCTATTCTACTAATTCCTCTTTTTCTTCTTCTTTTCAAGATTCTTTTCACCATTTACTTTAAGGTAGATTTCTCTTGCCACTTCTAAGAGTCGTAACTGAAGCCACACTTCGCCAAATATGTCCATTCCTTTTTCATAATAGACCTCAACTTCCTTAAGAAAAATCCCAAGTGGTCTCACTCATTTTCATCAAGAATTCGACCTCCAAACAACCTACAAGTTGTGCTGATTCCGACATGTTGTGCTATATTCACTTCTTCGTCATGATTAGAGTATCAAATGAACTCTGAATCATCTCATTTGTGATTTACTTGGACTTCAATTTAATTCATTTGGTTGAAAACCCCTGTAGTATTTGAGACTCATAACGAACCATAAAGTTGTTGAAAACATCAAACAAGTGCAACAACATCACATGCGAAGACATACATCTTCCTTTTTCCTTGATTATTGAACATTTCACCACAAACCATTTCAAGAACACATCATGACAAATTGTTTGTTATCATTTGAAGGTCATTCAGTCTCATAATCCATCTTCCATCGTTATCCTTAAAGAAATAGATAAGACACGTGCATTTTGAAATCAAAAACTCACTTTCTGAATGTTGTTGCACTCTAACATTTACTCTTTCTAAATTCATTGTAACATTTACGAAATTTGTAATAAACATTTATGTTTAATAAAGAAATTATGACGTCAATGGGAATTTTCTTTTTACACAAACACATATGTACATAGGAGGATGTACAAGAAAACAATTGAAATAAATAATTAAAGATACACACATGTATGTATGTATGTATGAGAAATTTATTTAACAATTTAAAGAAATACAAACAAAAACATATTATTAAAAGTTTATGATAAATCTTATAAGATTTAGAAAAATTTTAAATTAAACAAACACATAAATTTTTAAATCTAGGGGAAAGAAAAAAAATAATAAATATATATATATATATATATATTTTAGTTACTAACTTTTATAAACTTTACCCATAATTAAAATTTGAAATAAATATAATGTTTTAAAATTTTATGATAATATTAAAATAAAGTTTTTACAGAAATATAATCAAATTATATTAATTGAGAGTTTAAATAAAATTATAAACAAATTATGACAATTAAATACAAGGGTTTATAAAAGTTTTGGGGTACAAGTGTCAAAAATGAAAATTACAATTAAAAGAAAACAAGGAGGGTTGAATTTGCAAATAACTCAAAGAAGACTTTCCCCTCTACCCGTTTCTTTACCCAAGCCGACCCATGACCCATATGTTTCCGTTCGACCTGGTAACTCAAATTCGAGCATTACAGCTAGATTCCAGCTAATCAAAACCCATTTTAGGCAAGATTCGAACACTCAAATTGGATTTCAATCACAACAATGGTCCATTTATAGCTAATAAACGCGTAAATCCTTCCCAAACATAGAACATCGAGCGGAAATTCAAATTATAGATGAACGTGTATAAATACCGAATAAACTCGACCAAAACAATCCTTTCGACCACACAAAACTTTCTGTGAACCCAAAACAAACTCATAAGCTAAAGAAATCGCGAATCAAGATCTCACAAAGTTCGGCCGATCGTCTCCTGTTGTACAACTCAAAACCAGTTCAAACTAAACTCAGTGTACACTTTCTATACCTCATTCGAATCGTTTTTCTACCTAGAAGAAAAGCCCCATGAATAGGATTGCATTCGGGATCCCATTTTAACGAATTCTGATGAAAAGGAAGTCAGGGCTCGTTTTGGTTATGAACTGAATTGTCTGGCTACGGCTTATGCTAAAAGTATTTTGAAACCAATTATTTCGTGGCTTAGATGACTAGATAAACTAGTTAGGGCATTGGTTTTGAGTCTTGTGGTCGTGGGTTCGAATCTAGGTACCGATGGGTTATTCGGTTTTGACCCAACATTTTTACACTTTTTAATCTGAAAATCGTTTTTTATTTTTATTTTATTATTTATGTTTTCATAGAAAATTAATTATATTAAAATCTTATCATTTTAATGAGGAAAACATATAAAATAAAAAACATATGTGTATATTTTAATAAATAACTATGTTAAGTGAATAAATATTTAGAATTTATTTTAAAACTATACATTTTATAAAAATAAATATTTTTCTTTTACATCTTATAAACTTTATAAATACAACTTGTATTCAAATAAGCTTAAAAATTTTATTTGTTTTATAACATATTTTCTCATTTATTCATTTATTTATTTACTTATTTATTTTAGTAAGTTAAAAGTTTTAGATAAAATTATTGAATCTTATAAACATAATATTTACAAATGTTTTAATCAAAGTATGTGAATTATTTTTATGAACTTATGTTATGAAAATATTACAAATTTTATATAAGTTGTCATACAAAGAATTTTATTAGAACATTTTATTTTATAACTTATATTCTTATATTTCATGAGAATATAATAAATCGAATAATTTTTAATAAAATTATTCTAAATAGTTAGAAACAAGAATTTTGATAATTTTTGTTTAAACATACAATAATTAGATTCTAAATTTAAAAAAAAAATACTTTAAATCAACATTTGTAATATAAACATCTTATAACACCGTTACTATTTTCATTTAAATCATAACAAATCTATTTGTTTTTATTCATAACAAATCGAACCCGTTGATTCTTTTAGAACTTCGATAAATCCATAGAAAAACATAGCTATGTTAACATATGCCTATTAAACTATTTAGGTGAACATTGAAATTGTGTTGGATATTGTTGAACTATACTTGACAACCATTGCAAAGACTACCTCACACACTAAGGGTAAAACATGCAACTTATTTACTTAATTTACATGTGAACTTAGCTAATGGTTTTATAGTTAATGAACTTTAGCCAAGCATAGGCATTGATCACATCAATTTTAGTAACTATGATTGATCTATTGGACCGACCATCCCACCGATGTTTGATTTACCCTTCGGGGGAGGCTCGCGGTGATAGTTTACTATTTAAGCATTGTTATACTAAACATAGTTCAAACATCATTTATCTACATTAGTTGATCTGCTTTACTTGCTAGTTCATTTTCACTATGTTCATTATGCTTTGAGTTCACATAAGACATTATCTATAACATTTTTATTGAACCTTTTGGTGTGAGTGTTAAAAACCTATGAAACACATCAACTCTTTGAGTTGACACTTGATTTTAACATGTTTATGATGGAAATGGAAACAAGCATTCGTATGAGCTTGGATTTAGTTTTATTTGTTTAAATTATGTATTTGAATTTGAATTTGAATTTTAAATGATGTAATATCTAAGTTTGAATTTATTTGACTTTGTAATGAATGATTGGTTTAATTGCATTGAATGATTAATTATGATTATTTACATCTTTATACCCTAAGCTATAAACAATCTACACTTCATTTCACCCAGATGTTTCCACCATCGATCGGGGTGTTACATTCATGATCAAGAATTGATATTAAACAGAAAATAAACTTCATTTTACAACCAAAATTTTGTTTTTTTGATGATTGGGTCAAAACTTTTACATGCAACAAGGTTACATGTTCACAGTGATGAGTTCTCATGTCCTAAAACCAACAATTATGTATTTTTATCACTACTTTTTTACCACGACTAAGAAATTATTTTTGTAGTAAATATACATACTATCAATGTTCATGGGTATGATAGCTTGGTCAAAAAACACAATTGCATGACGGTTGCATGTGTAAACATGGTTTTTAGACACCAAGACCTTCATATTTTTACCTTCACTCCATCTAAAGAAAATAAATTTTTGTTAACCATATTACAGCCCAAAAATCCTCTGGGACAGCAGCCTCACATGCAGTATTGATTGAGCTTCGGTTAAGACGAAGCAACATCGATAACGGTATTCATTTAACTAGTTTAGTTAAGTTTTACATGCACAGTTTGTGTCTAAAACTTATCCTATTACATGGTCATTTATGATATATAAATCAAATGTAATATAAATTAAAATGAGTAAAACGATATAAAACTAGCAAGTAGCATAATGCATGCAGCGTCTTATACCCAAAAAAACATACATAACACATTAAAATCTCAAAACCGTCACAAAAAACGTATGCACAACTGTAAAAAATCCATAGGGTTAAACATATCTTAAAAGTTGTCAAAATTAGTTTAAAAATGTTTTATAAGACATCCATAAGATGACTGAAACTTAAAATTATTATATTACCGAACTCACAGCTTGAAAAATAATTAAAATGTTTTATTTGCATGTATTTCTAAATTCAATAAATTTTTTTAGTTTTATATGATAGTTAATGTATAATATCTTATTTTTGCGTATTATGGTGATTAAATTGGCTAACAAAATATTTTATGCAATACTAGTTGCGAAACAGATTTGTTTAAATGGTTAAATCACATAGTCTTGGACTATAACTTATTAATTACATGGTGCACACAAAATCCGACAAGTTTTTCTTTATCCTCAAGCGACGCTAATTTCATGGCTACCATGTCAACCGTTTAGCGTTGTGACTAAGAAGTATGTTAAGTTAGTTTACCTAAGAAAGACTCAAGCAAGACAAGATTCAAGACGTGTTACTTTATGGTGTCTGTTTAACTTTGTTTGTTTGTTTGTTTTTTTTTTTTTGTCTTTCTATCATCTTAAATCAGATCATACATTTCATTTATGATGTCTTCTTTTTTTTTTTTTGCTTTTTTTTTATTAAATAATAGTTGTGTTAATAAATATATTTGTGTATATTTTAATAGAGTTAATTTTAAATAATTATTATATTTCTAATTAAATGATTATGAATTATTTAATTTTTCTTTATTCATTACATGTAATACACATGTTTTTTCTAAGCTAGTATATGTATATGCATATGTATATGTATATGTGTGTGTTATACACACACACAACACAAGAATGGACATATGATGATGAAAAAACTGAACCTGTAACCATGGTTGTAAAAATCGGCTTAGTCGAATCTTTGTCGAGGACTAATCGCAAGAAGGTCATCTTCCGATTTTGTGTTCCCTAATCAGCATCCCCAAAATTCGGTCAAAATTGAGCTAGGCAAACACTAGGCCGGAATCTGATGAAATTTGTAACGATCGGTTTTTACGGTCATGTATGCATTGTAATAAAATAATATAAAAGTTTATGTGATTTTAAATTATGTTATTTTTATAACTTTGATGTGTAAAACTTAACTAGTAACTAACAGGATTAAGTTAGTTAAATGGGTGAACCAATTAAAAAGGTTGAGGGGCTGAAATCGTTAGTTGGCCAAACACGATAAGTCATGGGATAAGACCACTTTGGTCAAAATTCCAAAACATAAGCTGTATACATCATTCGTACTACCTGGAGATGAAAACAACAGCTCAAGAAACCTAGCTCAAATTCATGGGTTTTTTTGGCTAAATCCGAAATTTATGTGTTAAATCACCCTCTTCGGTGATGCCTTCAACTAGTAAGTGTCTATCTAGCCTCTCTTGATCCTTCTTATGAGTTCCAGATTGAGATTAGAAGGGTTTTTGCTTAAAAATTGAAATTGAATGATTATATATGTTAGTAATCATTTAACTATGGTTTGTAATACCTATAAACCATCAGAATACTAAATTACGTTGAAGTTGTTATGTTGCGATGAGGGTTATTTGGAGACTATGTTGAAATCCATGTAAATTGGGATTAAAAACTTGAAAGATTGTTCATATTTATTGATATTGTTGAATTTGTGCATAATTTGACTAAATCTTTGTAAAAGTTATATGTTTTGATAATTTGAGAATGATAGGTAAGATTGGTTAATATTTAAACATTAAAGAAGATTAGTCAATTAAACTATGCATGCAAGGTGTTCAATAAAATGCCTAAAATTGAAATTCTATGATAATAATGGTCATAGATTGGATATTGATAAATTGACTTCCAATTAATTTATGTTGTTGAAAATTGGTTCAAACGGGTCAAATTGGTTTGAGTCAATATGAATATGTGTTATATGTATTGAAACTATTTGTATATGTGCTTTGCAACGAGGTGGTGGTAGTGGAAGTCAAGCAAGTGAAGGAGCCTGTAGGTGCTAATCCATTATGTGATCAAGGTAAGTAATCTCCCCACTATGACATCACATAATGAATTTTAAATTTGTTGAATCAATTATATGATAAGAAGAGTATTGGTATTAGTTGATTGTTGAATAGTAAAAGTTCAACAAACTATGATAAATCCAATACTAATGGTGAATTGAAGTGGTGTATTCTATGATGGAAGCACCGGTGGGTTAACATCATACAGAATTGATGGAAATATAAAACCATAGGCGTCTAGATAGCTAGAGGTGCTAGTGAGTGTTTTAGATGGAAAGACTGGCGGGTGAACATCTTAAGACATAAAAACTTATGTGAAACCACAGGTGTGTGGATAGCCATGGATGCTGGCAGTATTATGATGGAAATACCGATAGGAGAACACCATAGTTACTAAATGGGTTAAATCAATTAAAGTTTAACAACTTTGGAGGTTAATGTTATATAATGGTTTTGTGGAATCCATTTGAATAGGAATTGACCCATTTGATTTATGATCTTTTACTTTGTTGATGATTATACCAAGGTTTTGTCCAAGGATTAGTAATCATATAGGAATGATATTGGGTTGAAGTGCATAAATTGGTGGCTTTGGAACTACAATTAGAATCTTATGCGATTGTATTGACCCATTAGCAAAATTCCTAAACTAGAATATGATAATTTGTTGGGAGTGATAATTGCATGGTGTAATCATTGCATAATATGTTATTAGACCTTTTGGACATGTTGAAACACTTTGGATAGGGTGTTGCACTAAAATAGGAAGTCAAAATTGGAAGAAAGTTGCAAAAATTGGAAATCTGCAAGTCTGAGACCATAAGCTTACCGCTTGAGGACCATAAGCTACGTCCTGGGTGTCTGGGTCCTCGGTTTTACGACCTTAAGGGAGTAGGTTACGGCCTTGCTTACGTCTTTGACCAAATTTTATATATTTTGCCATTTTCGACTTGGGGAAACAATTAGGATTAACTTACTTAGTTCCTATGAACTAATGAATGTTTTTATGTGATGTTTGTAGGTTAAACATGATGGATACGAATTTAACGCTCGAGGCGGGTCAAGAGCTAAATCGAACGAATTTCGTCACACGAGTTAGTTCATATAGGAGCTATAGCCGTTTCATTCTCGCGCGGTCCAGAATCAAAAACATAAGAGTTTGGAGTATTAAATAACTTGTATCCATAGAACATCTGGCGTGA
This sequence comes from Mikania micrantha, assembly GCA_009363875.1. NCBI lineage: Eukaryota > Viridiplantae > Streptophyta > Magnoliopsida > Asterales > Asteraceae > Mikania > Mikania micrantha. Next base: position 3,709,697 of record CM018684.1, read on the forward strand.
CATAGATAATAAATAAATAGGAGTTAATATCATTCCAATTGCCATTACAAAAGTGATGGTCACTCATTTTATTAGTCTTTATTGTGAATGCCGGGTTAGTGTTCACTTGAACACTCACGCTATTTCAACTTTTGTTTAAACTTACTTATTGCAAGTATTGTAAATGTGTGTGACATGGTTATGTCTAGGTTAAAACTTTGTTTTAAATGTTATAAACAAGATTAGTAGGTTAAACAAAGGTTTGAAAATGAAGAAATTTTCTGGACCAACTCTAATATTTTGTTATATATGTTAAATAGTAATAGGGGGTTACAAAGTTGGTATCAGAACAATGGTTTGAGGGATTCAAGTATTAGAAACACACTTGAACTCAAATGTTATGCTCTTGATATGTGATTAAACTGTTGATTCATGCTTTGATAATTAAGCTGGAAGTATGAGGTGAGTATATATGTGTTGAATTGCATAGGTACATGTTGTTGAGAATAAATTGTATGAACCGAACTTCTTAATTATGATGTGAAATGGTTTAGTTAAGGTCACAAGTGTATGATAAACATGCTATTATGCCTGGCTAGTATAATAATATGTTTATGACATGAACGTTTCCTTAATTGAATTAAATTGTGTCATGATGTGGAATAGTAGGTAATGTGTTAATGAATTGGAAAATATATGATTATTAATAAGTACAAGCGTTGATTGGTACATGAATTTTATAAAACTGACATTCTAGTTACATGATTTCAGCCAAGAATGGTTGATGGACATACCTCCGGTGGGAATGGTATTAAGAAGGAGAAACACACCGAAAGTCCAATAATGGTAAGGGAGGAAGTTGCAAAGGCTCTTGAAGTTGCCTTGCCCCAGTACATAGAAGGAATTCAGTCTTCACTAAAAGAGTTCCTTCATCAAGACATGGAAGTGTATAAAGCCGGAGTAGTGAAACAAGCTTCTAAGAAAATTACTTTTAAAAGATTATGTCCTGTAAGATGGAATGAAAGGGCTGAAGAACTCTTCTTGAAGCGGTGTTTTCCTTCCCTTTTTGCTATTGATCTTATTAATGAGTAGTTTCTTCAACTACAACATAACGATGAAGTATTGATACCATCACTGCCATTTTCTTCGATATAGCTAAATTTTGTCTAGATCTTCTTCAAACATAAAGAATGTGGATAAAATGGTATCATAACATGTTGAATACAAAGCACCTGGAATTTCTCATGCCTTCTAAGTGTGAGACACTAAATGAGTTGATTGGTTGTGCCCGAGAACGAGAATTGGAGTTCAAACGGCAAAAAGATCGAGGAGATAAACGAAAGGCATAATCTGACATGAGTTCATCTAAAAATGTGAAGTTTCTTAAATATCCTAAAAAGTTTGTCCTTACTAAACCTTGTCCTAATTGTGGGAAGATGCATGTGGGTGAATGTCATGCTAGACCTGTTGTCTGCTATAAATGCGGGAAGCCGGGGCACTTGGCAACCTAGTGTTTGAGTCCTCCTAGTCTATGCTACAATTGCTATAAGCTAGGGCATAGGAGCAGTGAGTTCCCTGAACTAAAAGGGGCAGATCTGAGTAGTGGTGATAGTCGATCGTTTAAAACTCAAGGCTCGGAAAAGAAACCAGAAGAGCCCAAACCAAAGGGGAGAGCTTTCCAGATTCCTGCAGAGGAGGCTAAAGTCAAGTCTAATGTAGTGACAAGTACCTTCTTTCTTTATTCAATACCTGCTTTCGTGTTATTTGATTCCAGAGCCAACCGATATTTTGTGTCTGCGAAATTTGTCAATCACCCATCTTTTGTCTTAAAAAAGTTACATGTATCTTTAGAAGTAGAGGTTGCTGATTCTAAGAGTTTTCTTGTGTCTGATGATTTTCAAAATTGTAAACATACGATCAACGAAGATTATGTCGTTGATTTAATACTGATGATCTTGGGGGAATTTGATGTTATTGGAATGGATTGGCTAGCTTCTTATAAAGCCAATATTCTTTGCAATCGTAAAGTTATACAATTAATAACCCCCCGAGTGGTTATGAATTGTCCATTCAAGGTGAAAAATGTGGAGGGGTCGTTTTGTGTTTTTTGGTCAAGGGTATGAAATATATGAATCATGGGGCCAATCTTTCTTAGCTCATGTCATTGATGCTGAAAAGAAAGTAAAGAAAATAGAGGATATGCCGATTGTTAGGGAATTTTCTGATGTCTTTCCGGATGATTTACTTGGAATCCCCTCTGTTAGAAATGTTGAGTTTAGAATTGATATTATTCCAGGAGCCAAGCCTATAGCAAAAGCTCCTTATTGTTTAGCACCATATGAATTGCATGAATTGATGAGTCAATTGCAGGACCTTCTCAATAAAGGTTTTATTGACACAAGCATCTCGCCTTGGAGTGCTCCTGTTCTTTTTGTTAAAAAGAAGGATGGAAGTTTTCGTATGTGTATTGATTGTCGAGAACTTAATAAAGTGACTGTGAAAAACAAATATCCATTGCCTTGGATTGATGATGTTTTTGATCAGTCACAAGTGGCTTCTTGGTTCTTTAAAATTGACTTTCGGTCAGGTTATCATCAACTTAAAGTTAGCGAAGAAGATGTTCTTAAAACATCGTTACTGTCACACCCCGAGCCGGCGGGATAGGATCGGTTGTCCCGTCGGGCGGAAGGTTCCCAGGGCGCGATATCGTGAGTGATAATCGTGATGATCAGATTGTTTACATTGCACATGATATAACTGAGAAATGCTAAATATAATAGAATTACAAAGTTAAATTACATCAGTATTGTTTATAATTTAACAATGTAAATCTACCATTAACATCATATATTTCTATCTTGTATTTACACAAGATATACAAAATAATTTGTATAATGATGTCTTCAAAAGTATGCAGGTCCAAAATGCTAAGTCTTCTATCTGAAGTCCTAGTCCAAAAGGAATAACTCCTTAGTTGACCTGTTCGTCACCTGAGAAGTCATGCAAAAATCAAGTCAACACATGGTTGGTGAGTTCATATAGTTTTATGATTTGAAAATGATTTGAAAACCTCTTTTGGTAAAGACCCTAACCTCATTAATTCCACATGTAATATCCACATCGGTATGCTTATATATAGGGAATCACGAAAGGGTCAAGCCCAGACACTATCCCACCACATACTAATATGCATATGACACTGTTGTTAATGATGATTAAGCATTTTTACCCAACACCTCTGTATTTGATTATGATTTTGAAACCTGATTTGCCTTTGATCCTCTTGATTTTGATCGTAGATATAGGATTTCCCAAAAGTCAGTGATAGTAGTAAAATGTCAAATATTTAATTAAATAATTAAATAAAACATTTAAGTACAACTAAGACATGATGATTGGGTATGGTTTTACTCAATCATTTAGACTTAGTTGTTGGTGGGTGTCCAAATTGTAACCTCTCACACGTGACCCATGTCAGGCATAACTCACAAGGAGTACACCTGAACTGACGGGATTTTAATGATTTGCCCTTACAGCTTGACCCAAAGGTCTTCTGTACATGCGGGGACTTTAATGTTTTGCCCTTACAGCTTGACCCAAAGGTCTTCCGTACATGCGGGGACTTTAAGGATATCATTTGTTTCTTGATCTCTTGATTCTCTTAGACTTTGATATTGATTTCAATGATTTTTCACGTTGTTGCCCGTATAGCCTGACTACAAGAGTCTTCTATACCTGAAGGGACTTTATATGTGTGTTACACGTGGTCTTGATTCCATATACAACTGACATCCACCTTGACTTGAGTATTAATGATTTCATTAGATTGTAATGATTTCATTATTTCAATGATTCACACACATTTATGAATTCTGATTCCTTGAGCCTCTTGATCTTGATCTTTAGAATTTCCATGATTCACAATGTTGTTTGATTCTTGATTTTGATTCTTTGTTCTCAGATCACACACTGAGTTAAGTTTCTTTAACATGATCTTTTGCTTTAGTTCATATGATTTCACTTTGAATTTAGATTATTGAATTTGAACTGAATGGACTAGGGGTTTGTTTAAAGTTTAGGATTAAAGTATTACTCATAAGAGTACTTTAATTAATTTGATAATTTGATCAGTTTAATAATTTCCTAGACAGGAGTCTAGGAGTATCAACAAGCATGTATATATGTAAAAACATATAATAAATAAAAGCATTTAAATAAACAGTTTTAAATAAAACAGTTTACGCATGCTTCTCAGCCCCGCGTTTTAAAACAAAATGTTAGAAAAGGGGCAATGAACTCACCTGTGTTGCTGTGCAAATGATTCACAAAAGATAATGCGCGCTCTTTGACTGTAGCTTATGTATCTTTAGCACCTGAATTGTTTGAAGGAAATTCGCATACGGTGAGTATTTATAATAGACGTCGTAACTAGGGTTTAGTCTCGGTGTGCAACTAAGTGTCCTATGATTACTAATGCGTACCTATGACTCCTTCTAACTTAGCCTAATTTATTACCCATTGATAACCCATATCCCAATATTAGTAGTTACTAAACCCTAGATGATTAGGGTTCATTTTAATTACATTAAAGGTCTTTAATCAAATTGTTTTTAATATTTTTCATTCTAGTTTAATCATTTAGAACACCTTATATAATTTAATTAACATTATTAATTTAATTTCTTTTATAAACAAATAATTAATTTAAGAAAAGGATAATCAAACATGATGGGCTCATATTGAGCCTATTGGGCCACCCTTGGGCCCATTTATAAGACTTTTGATTTCCGAGTTGTTTTTGTTACATCTTTTGAGTAACACGGCCTAAGTAATTCAAGTGAATCACTTTGACTAGTCACATGTTCTCATAAACCGTCTAAGTGTTGGGAGTTACTTGTGAGAATAAACCATAACCTTAGACTTAATGCCTTTGTTTAGAAAATGAGGGGGTTTAAGAAAACTCTTGTTACTCAAAACCCAACCCATAATGTTTTAGAAAACCCTAGTTTTTCCCATGTATACACACACATGGCCGAATCCATGCATGCACACACACAAGGTCATCTCAAACCATGCATACGTGACCCATCACATACACAATCATACATGTATTGTATGTATCCATGTCACTTGACCCATGCACTTTATGGTGTCCCTAACTAGCTCGAATGGTTGACCGATCCACGTTTGCCGAATGAGACTAACCCGACTAGACATGGTCGAATAGACCTGAGCCGGTCGAATGAAGGCTGGCTCGAATGAAGTTAACATGGCCGAAAGAGTGGGGCGCATGTCTAGAGCCGAATGTGGAAGGTCGAATAGCTCTAGTCGAATGACTCTATTCGAATGGCTCTAGTCGAATGGCTTGGTTCCATCGAATGAGATTGGGCCGAATGAAGGCTGCCGAGCGAATGGCTAGGTCGCGAAAGAGGGTAGCTCCGAATCTGGTCATTCGGCGAATGAAGGCATGGGTTGGCCAAGTTCATTCGGCGATTAGGCTTCGAATGAGGCCATTCGGCGAGCTGGGCCTCGTCATTCGGCCTGTCAAGTGACAACCATGGCAACCGGGATTTGCGGGCTAGATGGCTAGGTGGGGGATGAGAACTTGTTCCTACACATTTTGAGTTACTTTTGTGAAGATCCTATGGGGTAGAGGGTTGTGAAGCCGGTTCCTATGGGTTTCGAACAAGAGGGTTTTCAAAACCCTAAAATCGCAACATAAAATGGATTTTTACCTCAGATTTGTTGGACAAAAACACAGATCTTTGTACTTCTATGATCTACAAGTGATGAGGAACGTTTTGACACCAAATATGCAAGATTTCGTGAAGAAATGAGGAAGAAAACTTAGAGAGAAGGTGGGTTTTCTTAGAGAGAGAAAGCTTGAGGGTGAGAGAGACGAAAATGGGGTTTGAATCTGGTAGGTGGTGGTTGTTGTGGCATTAAAAGCCATAATAAATGACTAAGGTTCATCCGGGTATGTTCGTGCTCGTTCGGTTTCGCGTGGTTTCGCGTAGAAATGTCGGTTTCTCGTCGTTTTCATAACGAAACGGCTCGGTTTTAAAATAGAATTATAAAATTTATTTTAGATTGTGATTCCTAATAAATTAACTAAATATCTTTTAATTATTCAAATTTCAAAAATATTTATTTAACGTTTAAATCGAATCGCGCGGTCATCGCGCGTATTTGTTCGAATCGTCACCCGATCAAACACGACGATAACTACACTTTTCAATATTGTTTTCTAATTATTGAATATCATTCAGAACGTTAAACTTTCAGATTTATTCGTACGGATCGTCACCTATACGAATAATCCGTCGGTTTAGCATTCACGTAACGACATTCGTGCTGTTTTGTTCTGTAAAGCCTCACATACGTTTATACATAATAAGATCCTAACAAATAAGTCACATGATGGTTCTGTGTTGCCAGATAATTATCTGACTCAAGAACCATTGTTCTTAACTTGTTTCTCTGAAATGATTCTGATATCACTGTTTCGATAACATGAAATGATACTGAAACTTAATATGAATGTGAAATACACTGAATTACATAAGATTTGTACCTGATTACTGTTCATGTACTGTTCACGATCACTGTTCCGGTAACGGTTCCGGCACTGATGTTACAGTCTCCCCTTGTTAAAGAAATTTCGTCCCGAAATTTAAGAATTGTTATCGGGTACGGCTTCCTCTTCAAACAGCTGGGGATACTTTAACTTCATGTGATCTTCACGTTCCCAAGTAAACTCGGGTCCGCGTCTTGAATTCCATCGAACCTTTACTATCGGAATACGGCTTCGCCTCAGTTGCTTGACCTTGCGATCCATAATCTCTAAAGGTTCTTCGATAAAATGCAACTGTTCATCAACTTGAATTTCTTCGAGTGGAATGACGAGTGATTCGTCAGCAAAGCATTTCTTTAAGTTCGAGACGTGAAACACGTCATGCACACCACTGAGTTCATCTGGTAATCTCAGTCGATAAGCTACAGGACCGACACGTTCGATGATTTCGAACGGTCCCACGTATCGTGGTGCTAACTTGCCTTTTGTTCCAAAGCGTACTACACCTTTCCAAGGAGAAACCTTCAACATGACCCGGTCTCCCACTTGGAATTCCAACGGCTTACGCCGTTTGTCAGCGTAGCTCTTTTGTCTGCTTCTTGTAGCTTGCAATCTTCTCTGAATCTGAGCTATCTTGTCAGTGGTTTCCTGAATAAGCTCTGGCCCAGTTATACGATTATCTCCCACTTCGGCCCAGCAGATCGGTGATCGACATTTCCGGCCATAGAGAGCCTCGAATGGTGCACATCCGATACTGCTGTGGTAACTGTTGTTGTAGGAGAACTCAATCAGTGGCAAATGAGAATCCCAATTCCCACCAAAATCCAAAATACAGGTTCTTAACATGTCCTCTAGGGTTTGAATAGTACGTTCGCTTTGACCATCCGTTTGAGGATGGTAAGCTGTACTCAGATTTAACTGTGTCCCTAGAGATTTCTGCAGTGATTGCCAGAACCTTGAAGTAAATCTGCTGTCTCTATCAGAAATAATTGACAATGGCACACCATGACGTACCACTATCTCATTGATGTACAATCTCGCCAGTTTATCCATCGTGAAAGTCTCACGCATCGGCAAGAAGTGAGCAGATTTCGTCAAACGATCAATGATAACCCAGATAGTATCATGACCACTGGAAGTGCGGGGTAGCTTGGTAATGAAATCCATAGCTATTTGTTCCCACTTCCAGAGCGGAATCTCAGGCTGTTCCAGTAAACCAGACGGTCTCTGGTGTTCCGCCTTTACCTTCGCACACGTCAGACACCGACCGACGTACTCGGCTATGTCTTTCTTCATTCCCGGCCACCAATAAAATCCACGCAAGTCTTGATACATTTTATCAGCGCCTGGATGAACAGAGTATTTTGTCTTGTGTGCTTCATCGAAGATAAGTTTTCTCAATTCATCTACCTCCGGGATCCATACACGGTCCTGATAGTAGATCATTCCATCGGACTTGGTCTCTAAATGTTTCTCTGCTCCGCAGTCAAGTTCTTTCTTCAAGTTTCCTCTGTCAACTGACTCCTGTTGTGCTTGTATGATCCTGTCATGTAAATTGGTCTGCACAGTCATCCCCATAGCTCTAACGCGTAAGGGTTTGACCCGTTCCTTCCAGCTCAAGGCATCAGCTACAACGTTTGCCTTTCCCGGATGGTACTTGATCACACAATCGTAATCATTCAGAAGTTCAACCCAACGGCGTTGTCGCATGTTGAGCTCCTTCTGATCAAAGATATGCTGCAGACTCTTATGATCGGTGAATATGGTACACTTAGTGCCATATAAATAATGTCTCCAGATCTTCAGTGCGAAGATCACTGCTCCCAGTTCAAGATCATGAGTAGTGTAATTCTTCTCATGAACTTTTAACTGTCTTGATGCATAGGCGATAACTTTGTCCCGTTGCATCAGTACGCAACCAAGTCCCTGATGGGATGCATCACAGTAGACTACAAAGTCATCACATCCTTCCGGGAGTGATAGGATTGGAGCATTACATAACTTCTGCTTCAATGTCTGAAAGGCATCCTCTTGTTTATATTCCCAGACAAACGGTTCATTCTTCTGAGTTAACTTAGTGAGAGGCAAAGCTATCTTAGAAAAGTTCGAGATGAACCTTCTATAATAACCCGCCAATCCCAGAAAAGACCGTATCTCCGTTGGTGTCTTCGGAGTGTCCCAGTTCTTTATTGCTTCTATCTTGGTAGGGTCTACATGAATTCCCTCACTGTTGACTACATGACCATGAAACTGAACTTCCCTTAACCAAAATTCACACTTAGAGAACTTGGCATAAAGTTTCTGTTCCATCAAAAGTTCCAAGATCTTCCTGAGGTGTTGCTCGTGCTCTGTCTTGGTCTTGGAATAAATCAGTATGTCATCTATGAAGACAATGACAAACTGATCTAAATACGGCTTGCACACTCGGTTCATGAGATCCATGAAAACCGCTGGTGCATTTGTCAATCCGAAAGGCATCACCATGAATTCATAATGCCCGTATCTGGTTCGGAATGCCGTCTTCGGTATGTCTTCGTCTTGAACTCTGAGCTGATGACAACCAGACCGCAAATCAATCTTCGAGAAGTACTGAGCTCCTTGCAGTTGGTCAAACAAATCATCAATCCTCGGCAATGGATACCGATTCTTGATGGTTAGTTTGTTCAGCTCTCTGTAATCTATGCACATCCTGAACGATCCGTCTTTCTTCTTCACAAACAAGACCGGAGCTCCCCAAGGCGAGTAGCTCGGTCTAATGAATCCTTTGTCCAATAACTCCTGCAACTGGTTTGATAATTCCTGCATCTCCGAAGGTGCTAGCCGATAAGGAGATTTAGCGACAGGAGTTGCTCCAGGAACTAAATCGATTCGAAACTCTACCGGTCGCACCGGAGGCAAACCTGGTAGGTCTTCAGGGAATACTTCTGGATATTCTCTTACTACTGGTACGTCTTGTATCTTCTTCTTGTCTTTCTCTTTTTCCACTACATGAGCCAAGAACGCTACACACTTCTTCTGTAAACACTTACGCGCCTTTATGCAGGAAATGATTTTGACACTTCGTTTTGCTTGATCCCCTCTGACTTCCAATACACGATCATTGGGCAATGGAACTCGAAGCAGCTTCTCAGAACAGACAACTTCCACTCGGTTAGAGGAAAGCCAATCCATTCCAACAATGATGTCGAAACTACCCAACTCCATCGGTATCAAATCGATAGAGAATGTATGACCGTTAAGTGTCAATGGGCAATTCCTGTGAACTGTACTAACTGTGATCTGTTTTCCGTTAGCTACTTCTATAATGTAAGGGGAGTCTAACTGTTCTTCTATGGAATCTAGTTGGCATGCAAAATCGGCAGAGATAAAACTCTGATCCGCACCAGTGTCAAATAGAACAGATGCATAAAAGTCATGTAAGAGAAACGTACCAGTGACCACATTTGGGTCCTGGCGTGCAGCTGGTGCTCCAATAACAAAAGCTCTTCCACGAGGAGCTTGAACTGCCTGTTGTGCCTTCTTCCGGCAGTTCTTTGCAAAGTGGCCTTGTTCGCCACAGTTGAAGCATCCACCGTTATTCTGATTAGCTGGTGGAGGGAGAGCTAGAGTAGCATTATTGACTGCTGGGTTGGGTGTCATCCGGCATTGTTGAACCCAATGGCCCTTCCTTCCACATCCCGTGCATTGTCTGCAGGGAGTGTTAGCATTGTGGTGATAATGGCACTTAGTACACAAAGGATGTGGGCCAGTATATTGTCTCTTGGGCACATTTTGTTGTGCTGCTGCTACTTGATTCAGGGGAGTAGCCACAGTGTAATTCTTTATGAACTTCTGCTTCTTCTTTGGGTGTTGCTGATGTTGTGGCTTCTTTGAAGTCTCTTCCTTTCTCTTGCCGGTGTCTGCCTCTTTCTTCAGAACTCCAGAGGCAACCATCAAATCAGTAAGTTTTCCAGACAGTCTCACTGCAGATTCAACAGTGGTAGGGTTGGCTGAAACAACCATGCCCTGGATGCAGGCGGGAAGTCCACCCACATATCTGTCTATTCTCTTCTCCAAGGTTGGTACCATGTCAGGTACCAAAGCAACCAACTCATGATAACGAGTTGTATACCCCATGTGATCAGCACCTTTCATCACATGGTTGGACAGTTCCACTTCCAACTTCTGCAGCTCATTCTTAGGATAGAATTCCGCCCTCAGTAACGCCTTGAAGTCTTCCCATGGCATTGCCATAGCTTCATCTCTTCCTCGGGCATTGATCTGACCATTCCACCAGGTTAGAGCCCGCTTGTTGAATGTTCCAGCAGAGTAGCGGACTTTATGGTGCTCTGGACAGCTGCAGAGGTCCAGAGTAGCTTCAATCTTTTCAATCCATTGGATTAATCCAACGGCTCCTTCAAATCCGCTAAAGCTAGGCGGCTTACATCCTACAAATGACTTGTAGGAATAGTGTGAAGTACCTCCAGTATTTCCACTGGCTTCTCCAGATGAATTGCCAGTGTTGTTTATCTCATTACGGAGAAGGTTGAACATCTCCGGAATCGCTTCCTTCATTTGGTTGGTCATCTGACTGCTCAGTAGAGTCACCAAAGCGATGGTGGTAGGATCCAGTATGGGAGTCATGCCTGAACCTGATGCCTGTGTGATCAGTGGGGGAGGAGGTGGAGGCGGTGGAGGAGGTGGCGGTGGTGAATCATTTGGTGATGGCGTTGAGGAGTGTGGAGCTTGGTCTTGTGTTGATGTCAACAGCGGAGGTTGTCTTCGTGGCGGCATTCTGATCATAACCAAATGAATATTGGTTAGTGCAATGATCGAATGCAGAAGACGCAATGCAATAAGTCTTAAACCCTAAGTTCTCTACATGCAGGGTCCCTAGGTTATAGTCTAGGCCAAACCGTTTAAATAAATGACCTATATTTCTCTATAACCATGGCTCTGATACCAATCTGTCACACCCCGAGCCGGCGGGATAGGATCGGTTGTCCCGTCGGGCGGAAGGTTCCCAGGGCGCGATATCGTGAGTGATAATCGTGATGATCAGATTGTTTACATTGCACATGATATAACTGAGAAATGCTAAATATAATAGAATTAGAAAGTTAAATTACATCAGTATTGTTTATAATTTAACAATGTAAATCTACCATTAACATCATATATTTCTATCTTGTATTTACACAAGATATACAAAATAATTTGTATAATGATGTCTTCAAAAGTATGCAGGTCCAAAATGCTAAGTCTTCTATCTGAAGTCCTAGTCCAAAAGGAATAACTCCTTAGTTGACCTGTTCGTCACCTGAGAAGTCATGCAAAAATCAAGTCAACACATGGTTGGTGAGTTCATATAGTTTTATGATTTGAAAATGATTTGAAAACCTCTTTTGGTAAAGACCCTAACCTCATTAATTCCACATGTAATATCCACATCGGTATGCTTATATATAGGGAATCACGAAAGGGTCAAGCCCAGACACTATCCCACCACATACTAATATGCATATGACACTTTTGTTAATGATGATTAAGCATTTTTACCCAACACCTCTGTATTTGATTATGATTTTGAAACCTGATTTGCCTTTGATCCTCTTGATTTTGATCGTAGATATAGGATTTCCCAAAAGTCAGTGATAGTAGTAAAATGTCAAATATTTAATTAAATAATTAAATAAAACATTTAAGTACAACTAAGACATGATGATTGGGTATGGTTTTACTCAATCATTTAGACTTAGTTGTTGGTGGGTGTCCAAATTGTAACCTCTCACACGTGACCCATGTCAGGCATAACTCACAAGGAGTACACCTGAACTGACGGGATTTTAATGATTTGCCCTTACAGCTTGACCCAAAGGTCTTCTGTACATGCGGGGACTTTAATGTTTTGCCCTTACAGCTTGACCCAAAGGTCTTCTGTACATGCGGGGACTTTAAGGATATCATTTGTTTCTTGATCTCTTGATTCTCTTAGACTTTGATATTGATTTCAATGATTTTTCACGTTGTTGCCCGTATAGCCTGACTACAAGAGTCTTCTATACCTGAAGGGACTTTATATGTGTGTTACACGTGGTCTTGATTCCATATACAACTGACATCCACCTTGACTTGAGTATTAATGATTTCATTAGATTGTAATGATTTCATTATTTCAATGATTCACACACATTTATGAATTCTGATTCCTTGAGCCTCTTGATCTTGATCTTTAGAATTTCCATGATTCACAATGATGTTTGATTCTTGATTTTGATTCTTTGTTCTCAGATCACACACTGAGTTAAGTTTCTTTAACATGATCTTTTGCTTTAGTTCATATGATTTCACTTTGAATTTAGATTATTGAATTTGAACTGAATGGACTAGGGGTTTGTTTAAAGTTTAGGATTAAAGTATTACTCATAAGAGTACTTTAATTAATTTGATAATTTGATCAGTTTAATAATTTCCTAGACAGGAGTCTAGGAGTATCAACAAGCATGTATATATGTAAAAACATATAATAAATAAAAGCATTTAAATAAACAGTTTTAAATAAAACAGTTTACGCATGCTTCTCAGCCCCGCGTTTTAAAACAAAATGTTAGAAAAGGGGCAATGAACTCACCTGTGTTGCTGTGCAAATGATTCACAAAAGATAATGCGCGCTCTTTGACTGTAGCTTATGTATCTTTAGCACCTGAATTGTTTGAAGGAAATTCGCATACGGTGAGTATTTATAATAGACGTCGTAACTAGGGTTTAGTCTCGGTGTGCAACTAAGTGTCCTATGATTACTAATGCGTACCTATGACTCCTTCTAACTTAGCCTAATTTATTACCCATTGATAACCCATATCCCAATATTAGTAGTTACTAAACCCTAGATGATTAGGGTTCATTTTAATTACATTAAAGGTCTTTAATCAAATTGTTTTTAATATTTTTCATTCTAGTTTAATCATTTAGAACACCTTATATAATTTAATTAACATTATTAATTTAATTTCTTTTATAAACAAATAATTAATTTAAGAAAAGGATAATCAAACATGATGGGCTCATATTGAGCCTATTGGGCCACCCTTGGGCCCATTTATAAGACTTTTGATTTCCGAGTTGTTTTTGTTACATCTTTTGAGTAACACGGCCTAAGTAATTCAAGTGAATCACTTTGACTAGTCACATGTTCTCATAAACCGTCTAAGTGTTGGGAGTTACTTGTGAGAATAAACCATAACCTTAGACTTAATGCCTTTGTTTAGAAAATGAGGGGGTTTAAGAAAACTCTTGTTACTCAAAACCCAACCCATAATGTTTTAGAAAACCCTAGTTTTTCCCATGTATACACACACATGGCCGAATCCATGCATGCACACACACAAGGTCATCTCAAACCATGCATACGTGACCCATCACATACACAATCATACATGTATTGTATGTATCCATGTCACTTGACCCATGCACTTTATGGTGTCCCTAACTAGCTCGAATGGTTGACCGATCCACGTTTGCCGAATGAGACTAACCCGACTAGACATGGTCGAATAGACCTGAGCCGGTCGAATGAAGGCTGGCTCGAATGAAGTTAACATGGCCGAAAGAGTGGGGCGCATGTCTAGAGCCGAATGTGGAAGGTTGAATAGCTCTAGTCGAATGACTCTATTCGAATGGCTCTAGTCGAATGGCTTGGTTCCATCGAATGAGATTGGGCCGAATGAAGGCTGCCGAGCGAATGGCTAGGTCGCGAAAGAGGGTAGCTCCGAATCTGGTCATTCGGCGAATGAAGGCATGGGTTGGCCAAGTTCATTCGGCGATTAGGCTTCGAATGAGGCCATTCGGCGAGCTGGGCCTCGTCATTCGGCCTGTCAAGTGACAACCATGGCAACCGGGATTTGCGGGCTAGATGGCTAGGTGGGGGATGAGAACTTGTTCCTACACATTTTGAGTTACTTTTGTGAAGATCCTATGGGGTAGAGGGTTGTGAAGCCGGTTCCTATGGGTTTCGAACAAGAGGGTTTTCAAAACCCTAAAATCGCAACATAAAATGGATTTTTACCTCAGATTTGTTGGACAAAAACACAGATCCTTTGTACTTCTACGATCTACAAGTGATGAGGAACGTTTTGACACCAAATATGCAAGATTTCGTGAAGAAATGAGGAAGAAAACTTAGAGAGAAGGTGGATTTTCTTAGAGAGAGAAAGCTTGAGGGTGAGAGAGACGAAATGGGGTTTGAATCTGGTAGGTGGTGGTTGTTGTGGCATTAAAAGCCATAATAAATATCCGGGTATGTTCGTGCTCGTTCGGTTTCGCGTGGTTTCGCGTAGAAATGTCGGTTTCTCGTCGTTTTCATAACGAAACGGCTCGGTTTTAAAATAGAATTATAAAATTTATTTTAGATTGTGATTCCTAATAAATTAACTAAATATCTATTAATTATTCAAATTTCAAAAATATTTATTTAACGTTTAAATCGAATCGCGCGGTCATCGCGCGTATTTGTTCGAATCGTCACCCGATCAAACACGACGATAACTACACTTTTCAATATTGTTTTCTAATTATTGAATATCATTCAGAACGTTAAACTTTCAGATTTATTCGTACGGATCGTCACCTATACGAATAATCCGTCGGTTTAGCATTCACGTAACGACATTCGTGCTGTTTTGTTCTGTAAAGCCTCACATACGTTTACACATAATAAGATCCTAACAAATAAGTCACATGATGGTTCTGTGTTGCCAGATAATTATCTGACTCAAGAACCATTGTTCTTAACTTGTTTCTCTGAAATGATTCTGATATCACTGTTTCGATAACATGAAATGATACTGAAACTTAATATGAATGTGAAATACACTGAATTACATAAGATTTGTACCTGATTACTGTTCATGTACTGTTCACGATCACTGTTCCGGTAACGGTTCCGGCACTGATGTTACAGTCTCCCCTTGTTAAAGAAATTTCGTCCCGAAATTTAAGAATTGTTATCGGGTACGGCTTCCTCTTCAAACAGCTGGGGATACTTTAACTTCATGTGATCTTCACGTTCCCAAGTAAACTCGGGTCCGCGTCTTGAATTCCATCGAACCTTTACTATCGGAATACGGCTTCGCCTCAGTTGCTTGACCTTGCGATCCATAATCTCTAAAGGTTCTTCGATAAAATGCAACTGTTCATCAACTTGAATTTCTTCGAGTGGAATGACGAGTGATTCGTCAGCAAAGCATTTCTTTAAGTTCGAGACGTGAAACACGTCATGCACACCACTGAGTTCATCTGGTAATCTCAGTCGATAAGCTACAGGACCGACACGTTCGATGATTTCGAACGGTCCCACGTATCGTGGTGCTAACTTGCCTTTTGTTCCAAAGCGTACTACACCTTTCCAAGGAGAAACCTTCAACATGACCCGGTCTCCCACTTGGAATTCCAACGGCTTACGCCGTTTGTCAGCGTAGCTCTTTTGTCTGCTTCTTGTAGCTTGCAATCTTCTCTGAATCTGAGCTATCTTGTCAGTGGTTTCCTGAATAAGCTCTGGCCCAGTTATACGATTATCTCCCACTTCGGCCCAGCAGATCGGTGATCGACATTTCCGGCCATAGAGAGCCTCGAATGGTGCACATCCGATACTGCTGTGGTAACTGTTGTTGTAGGAGAACTCAATCAGTGGCAAATGAGAATCCCAATTCCCACCAAAATCCAAAATACAGGTTCTTAACATGTCCTCTAGGGTTTGAATAGTACGTTCGCTTTGACCATCCGTTTGAGGATGGTAAGCTGTACTCAGATTTAACTGTGTCCCTAGAGATTTCTGCAGTGATTGCCAGAACCTTGAAGTAAATCTGCTGTCTCTATCAGAAATAATTGACAATGGCACACCATGACGTACCACTATCTCATTGATGTACAATCTCGCCAGTTTATCCATCGTGAAAGTCTCACGCATCGGCAAGAAGTGAGCAGATTTCGTCAAACGATCAATGATAACCCAGATAGTATCATGACCACTGGAAGTGCGGGGTAGCTTGGTAATGAAATCCATAGCTATTTGTTCCCACTTCCATAGCGGAATCTCAGGCTGTTCCAGTAAACCAGACGGTCTCTGGTGTTCCGCCTTTACCTTCGCACACGTCAGACACCGACCGACGTACTAGGCTATGTCTTTCTTCATTCCCGGCCACCAATAAAATCCACGCAAGTCTTGATACATTTTATCAGCGCCTAGATGAACAGAGTATTTTGTCTTGTGTGCTTCATCGAAGATAAGTTTTCTCAATTCATCTACCTCCGGGATCCATACACGGTCCTGATAGTAGATCATTCCATCGAACTTGGTCTCTAAATGTTTCTCTGCTCCGCAGTCAAGTTCTTTCTTCAAGTTTCCTCTGTCAACTGACTCCTGTTGTGCTTGTATGATCCTGTCTTGTAAATTGGTCTGCACAGTCATCCCCATAGCTCTAACGCGTAAGGGTTTGACCCGTTCCTTCCGGCTCAAGGCATCAGCTACAACGTTTGCCTTTCCCGGATGGTACTTGATCACACAATCGTAATCATTCAGAAGTTCAACCCAACGGCGTTGTCGCATGTTGAGCTCCTTCTGATCAAAGATATGCTGCAGACTCTTATGATCGGTGAATATGGTACACTTAGTGCCATATAAATAATGTCTCCAGATCTTCAGTGCGAAGATCACTGCTCCCAGTTCAAGATCATGAGTAGTGTAATTCTTCTCATGAACTTTTAACTGTCTTGATGCATAGGCGATAACTTTGTCCCGTTGCATCAGTACGCAACCAAGTCCCTGATGGGATGCATCACAGTAGACTACAAAGTCATCACATCCTTCCGGGAGTGATAGGATTGGAGCATTACATAACTTCTGCTTCAATGTCTGAAAGGCATCCTCTTGTTTATATTCCCAGACAAACGGTTCATTCTTCTGAGTTAACTTAGTGAGAGGCAAAGCTATCTTAGAAAAGTTCGAGATGAACCTTCTATAATAACCCGCCAATCCCAGAAAAGACCGTATCTCCGTTGGTGTCTTCGGAGTGTCCCAGTTCTTTATTGCTTCTATCTTGGCAGGGTCTACATGAATTCCCTCACTGTTGACTACATGACCAAGAAACTGAACTTCCCTTAACCAAAATTCACACTTAGAGAACTTGGCATAAAGTTTCTGTTCCATCAACAGTTCCAAGATCTTCCTGAGGTGTTGCTCGTGCTCTGCCTTAGTCTTGGAATAAATCAGTATGTCATCTATGAAGACAATGACAAACTGATCTAAATACGGCTTGCACACTCGGTTCATGAGATCCATGAAAACCGCTGGTGCATTTGTCAATCCGAAAGGCATCACCATGAATTCATAATGCCCGTATCTGGTTCGGAATGCCGTCTTCGGTATGTCTTCGTCTTGAACTCTGAGCTGATGACAACCAGACCGCAAATCAATCTTCGAGAAGTACTGAGCTCCTTGCAGTTGGTCAAACAAATCATCAATCCTCGGCAATGGATACCGATTCTTGATGGTTAGTTTGTTCAGCTCTCTGTAATCTATGCACATCCTGAACGATCCGTCTTTCTTCTTCACAAACAAGACCGGAGCTCCCCAAGGCGAGTAGCTCGGTCTAATGAATCCTTTGTCCAATAACTCCTGCAACTGGTTTGATAATTCCTGCATCTCCGAAGGTGCTAGCCGATAAGGAGATTTAGCGACAGGAGTTGCTCCAGGAACTAAATCGATTCGAAACTCTACCGGTCGCACCGGAGGCAAACCTGGTAGGTCTTTAGGGAATACTTCTGGATATTCTCTTACTACTGGTACGTCTTGTATCTTCTTCTTGTCTTTCTCTTTTTCCACTACATGAGCCAAGAACGCTACACACTTCTTCTGTAAACACTTACGCGCCTTTATGCAGGAAATGATTTTGACACTTCGTTTTGCTTGATCCCCTCTGACTTCCAATACACGATCATCGGGCAATGGAACTCGAAGCAGCTTCTCAGAACAGACAACTTCCACTCGGTTAGAGGAAAGCCAATCCATTCCAACAATGATGTCGAAACTACCCAACTCCATCGGTATCAAATCGATAGAGAATGTATGACCGTTAAGTGTCAATGGGCAATTCCTGTGAACTGTACTAACTGTGATCTGTTTTCCGTTAGCTACTTCTATAATGTAAGGGGAGTCTAACTGTTCTTCTATGGAATCTAGTTGGCATGCAAAATCGGCAGAGATAAAACTCTGATCCGCACCAGTGTCAAATAGAACAGATGCATAAAAGTCATGTAAGAGAAACGTACCAGTGACCACATTTGGGTCCTGGCGTGCAGCTGGTGCTCCAATAACAAAAGCTCTTCCACGAGGAGCTTGAACTGCCTGTTGTGCCTTCTTCCGGCAGTTCTTTGCAAAGTGGCCTTGTTCGCCACAGTTGAAGCATCCACCGTTATTCTGATTAGCTGGTGGAGGGAGAGCTAGAGTAGCATTATTGACTGCTGGGTTGGGTGTCATCCGGCATTGTTGAACCCAATGGCCCTTCCTTCCACATCCCGTGCATTGTCTGCAGGGAGTGTTAGCATTGTGGTGATAATGGCACTTAGTACACAAAGGATGTGGGCCAGTATATTGTCTCTTGGGCACATTTTGTTGTGCTGCTGCTACTTGATTCAGGGGAGTAGCCACAGTGTAATTCTTTATGAACTTCTGCTTCTTCTTTGGGTGTTGCTGATGTTGTGGCTTCTTTGAAGTCTCTTCCTTTCTCTTGCCGGTGTCTGCCTCTTTCTTCAGAACTCCAGAGGCAACCATCAAATCAGTAAGTTTTCCAGACAGTCTCACTGCAGATTCAACAGTGGTAGGGTTGGCTGAAACAACCATGCCCTGGATGCAGGCGGGAAGTCCACCCACATATCTGTCTATTCTCTTCTCCAAGGTTGGTACCATGTCAGGTACCAAAGCAACCAACTCATGATAACGAGTTGTATACCCCATGTGATCAGCACCTTTCATCACATGGTTGGACAGTTCCACTTCCAACTTCTGCAGCTCATTCTTAGGACAGAATTCCGCCCTCAGTAACGCCTTGAAGTCTTCCCATGGCATTGCCATAGCTTCATCTCTTCCTCGGGCATTGAACTGACCATTCCACCAGGTTAGAGCCCGCTTGTTGAATGTTCCAGCAGAGTAGCGGACTTTATGGTGCTCTGGACAGCTGCAGAGGTCCAGAGTAGCTTCAATCTTTTCAATCCATTGGATTAATCCAACGGCTCCTTCAAATCCGCTAAAGCTAGGCGGCTTACATCCTACAAATGACTTGTAGGAATAGTGTGAAGTACCTCCAGTATTTCCACTGGCTTCTCCAGATGAATTGCCAGTGTTGTTTATCTCATTACGGAGAAGGTTGAACATCTCCGGAATCGCTTCCTTCATTTGGTTGGTCATCTGACTGCTCAGTAGAGTCACCAAAGCGATGGTGGTAGGATCCAGTATGGGAGTCATGCCTGAACCTGATGCCTGTGTGATCAGTGGGGGAGGAGGTGGAGGCGGTGGAGGAGGTGGCGGTGGTGAATCATTTGGTGATGGCGTTGAGGAGTGTGGAGCTTGGTCTTGTGTTGATGTCAACAGCGGAGGTTGTCTTCGTGGCGGCATTCTGATCATAACCAAATGAATATTGGTTAGTGCAATGATCGAATGCCGAAGACGCAATGCAATAAGTCTTAAACCCTAAGTTCTCTACATGCAGGGTCCCTAGGTTATAGTCTAGGCCAAACCGTTTAAATAAATGACCTATATTTCTCTATAACCATGGCTCTGATACCAATCTGTCACACCCCGAGCCGGCGGGATAGGATCGGTTGTCCCGTCGGGCGGAAGGTTCCCAGGGCGCGATATCGTGAGTGATAATCGTGATGATCAGATTGTTTACATTGCACTTGATATAACTGAGAAATGCTAAATATAATAGAATTACAAAGTTAAATTACATCAGTATTGTTTATAATTTAACAATGTAAATCTACCATTAACATCATATATTTCTATCTTGTATTTACACAAGATATACAAAATAATTTGTATAATGATGTCTTCAAAAGTATGCAGGTCCAAAATGCTAAGTCTTCTATCTGATGTCCTAGTCCAAAAGGAATAACTCCTTAGTTGACCTGTTCGTCACCTGAGAAGTCATGCAAAAATCAAGTCAACACATGGTTGGTGAGTTCATATAGTTTTATGATTTGAAAATGATTTGAAAACCTCTTTTGGTAAAGACCCTAACCTCATTAATTCCACATGTAATATCCACATCGGTATGCTTATATATAGGGAATCACGAAAGGGTCAAGCCCAGACACTATCCCACCATATACTAATATGTATATGACACTGTTGTTAATGATGATTAAGCATTTTTACCCAACACCTCTGTATTTGATTATGATTTTGAAACCTGATTTGCCTTTGATCCTCTTGATTTTGATCGTAGATATAGGATTTCCCAAAAGTCAGTGATAGTAGTAAAATGTCAAATATTTAATTAAATAATTAAATAAAACATTTAAGTACAACTAAGACATGATGATTGGGTATGGTTTTACTCAATCATTTAGACTTAGTTGTTGGTGGGTGTCCAAATTGTAACCTCTCACACGTGACCCATGTCAGGCATAACTCACAAGGAGTACACCTGAACTGACGGGATTTTAATGATTTGCCCTTACAGCTTGACCCAAAGGTCTTCTGTACATGCGGGGACTTTAATGTTTTGCCCTTACAGCTTGACCCAAAGGTCTTCTGTACATGCGGGGACTTTAAGGATATCCTTTGTTTCTTGATCTCTTGATTCTCTTAGACTTTGATATTGATTTCAATGATTTTTCACGTTGTTGCCCGTATAGCCTGACTACAAGAGTCTTCTATACCTGAAGGGACTTTATATGTGTGTTACACGTGGTCTTGATTCCATATACAACTGACATCCACCTTGACTTGAGTATTAATGATTTCATTAGATTGTAATGATTTCATTATTTCAATGATTCACACACATTTATGAATTCTGATTCCTTGAGCCTCTTGATCTTGATCTTTAGAATTTCCATGATTCACAATGATGTTTGATTCTTGATTTTGATTCTTTGTTCTCAGATCACACACTGAGTTAAGTTTCTTTAACATGATCTTTTGCTTTAGTTCATATGATTTCACTTTGAATTTAGATTATTGAATTTGAACTGAATGGACTAGGGGTTTGTTTAAAGTTTAGGATTAAAGTATTACTCATAAGAGTACTTTAATTAATTTGATAATTTGATCAGTTTAATAATTTCCTAGACAGGAGTCTAGGAGTATCAACAAGCATGTATATATGTAAAAACATATAATAAATAAAAGCATTTAAATAAACAGTTTTAAATAAAACAGTTTACGCATGCTTCTCAGCCCCGCGTTTTAAAACAAAATGTTAGAAAAGGGGCAATGAACTCACCTGTGTTGCTGTGCAAATGATTCACAAAAGATAATGCGCGCTCTTTGACTGTAGCTTATGTATCTTTAGCACCTGAATTGTTTGAAGGAAATTCGCATACGGTGAGTATTTATAATAGACGTCGTAACTAGGGTTTAGTCTCGGTGTGCAACTAAGTGTCCTATGATTACTAATGCGTACCTATGACTCCTTCTAACTTAGCCTAATTTATTACCCATTGATAACCCATATCCCAATATTAGTAGTTACTAAACCCTAGATGATTAGGGTTCATTTTAATTACATTAAAGGTCTTTAATCAAATTGTTTTTAATATTTTTCATTCTAGTTTAATCATTTAGAACACCTTATATAATTTAATTAACATTATTAATTTAATTTCTTTTATAAACAAATAATTAATTTAAGAAAAGGATAATCAAACATGATGGGCTCATATTGAGCCTATTGGGCCACCCTTGGGCCCATTTATAAGACTTTTGATTTCCGAGTTGTTTTTGTTACATCTTTTGAGTAACACGGCCTAAGTAATTCAAGTGAATCACTTTGACTAGTCACATGTTCTCATAAACCGTCTAAGTGTTGGGAGTTACTTGTGAGAATAAACCATAACCTTAGACTTAATGCCTTTGTTTAGAAAATGAGGGGGTTTAAGAAAACTCTTGTTACTCAAAACCCAACCCATAATGTTTTAGAAAACCCTAGTTTTTCCCATGTATACACACACATGGCCGAATCCATGCATGCACACACACAAGGTCATCTCAAACCATGCATACGTGACCCATCACATACACAATCATACATGTATTGTATGTATCCATGTCACTTGACCCATGCACTTTATGGTGTCCCTAACTAGCTCGAATGGTTGACCGATCCACGTTTGCCGAATGAGACTAACCCGACTAGACATGGTCGAATAGACCTGAGCCGGTCGAATGAAGGCTGGCTCGAATGAAGTTAACATGGCCGAAAGAGTGGGGCGCATGTCTAGAGCCGAATGAGGAAGGTCGAATAGCTCTAGTCGAATGACTCTATTCGAATGGCTCTAGTCGAATGGCTTGGTTCCATCGAATGAGATTGGGCCGAATGAAGGCTGCCGAGCGAATGGCTAGGTCGCGAAAGAGGGTAGCTCCGAATCTGGTCATTCGGCGAATGAAGGCATGGGTTGGCCAAGTTCATTCGGCGATTAGGCTTCGAATGAGGCCATTCGGCGAGCCGGGCCTCGTCATTCGGCCTGTCAAGTGACAACCATGGCAACCGGGATTTGCGGGCTAGATGGCTAGGTGGGGGATGAGAACTTGTTCCTACACATTTTGAGTTACTTTTGTGAAGATCCTATGGGGTAGAGGGTTGTGAAGCCGGTTCCTATGGGTTTCGAACAAGAGGGTTTTCAAAACCCTAAAATCGCAACATAAAATGGATTTTTACCTCAGATTTGTTGGACAAAAACACAGATCCTTTGTACTTCTATGATCTACAAGTGATGAGGAACGTTTTGACACCAAATATGCAAGATTTCGTGAAGAAATGAGGAAGAAAACTTAGAGAGAAGGTGGGTTTTCTTAGAGAGAGAAAGCTTGAGGGTGAGAGAGACGAAAATGGGGTTTGAATCTGGTAGGTGGTGGTTGTTGTGGCATTAAAAGCCATAATAAATGACTAAGGTTCATCCGGGTATGTTCGTGCTCGTTCGGTTTCGCGTGGTTTCGCGTAGAAATGTCGGTTTCTCGTCGTTTTCATAACGAAACGGCTCGGTTTTAAAATAGAATTATAAAATTTATTTTAGATTGTGATTCCTAATAAATTAACTAAATATCTTTTAATTATTCAAATTTCAAAAATATTTATTTAACGTTTAAATCGAATCGCGCGGTCATCGCGCGTATTTGTTCGAATCGTCACCCGATCAAACACGACGATAACTACACTTTTCAATATTGTTTTCTAATTATTGAATATCATTCAGAACGTTAAACTTTCAGATTTATTCGTACGGATCGTCACCTATACGAATAATCCGTCGGTTTAGCATTCACGTAACGACATTCGTGCTGTTTTGTTCTGTAAAGCCTCACATACGTTTATACATAATAAGATCCTAACAAATAAGTCACATGATGGTTCTGTGTTGCCAGATAATTATCTGACTCAATAACCATTGTTCTTAACTTGTTTCTCTGAAATGATTCTGATATCACTGTTTCGATAACATGAAATGATACTGAAACTTAATATGAATGTGAAATACACTGAATTACATAAGATTTGTACCTGATTACTGTTCATGTACTGTTCACGATCACTGTTCCGGTAACGGTTCAGGCACTGATGTTACAGTTACGAACCCGATACGTTCATTATGAATTTCTTGTCATGTCTTTTGGGCTGACTAATGCACCAGCTACGTTCATGGACTAGATGAATCGGGTGTGTCGTCCAATGTTGGATTAATCCATTATCGTCTCTATTGATGATATTCTTGTTTATTCTAAAAATGAATCTGGTCAGGGCTGTCATTTACGTGAGGTACTTGAAACTCTCTGTAGGGAGAAGTTATATGCCAAATTCTCTAAATGCTCCTTCTGGCTGCATGAAGCCCAATTTCTTGGACATGTGATAAATTCAGATGCCATTCCCGTTGATCCTTCTATAAGTCAAGCGGTGACCAACAGGACTCCACCCAAAAATCCAACCAATGTTTTAGAAGTTTTCATGTCATAGCGGGTTATTATCGTAGATTCATTCAAGACTTTGCCAAGATTGATTTCTCTTTAACCAAACTTACAAGAAAGAATGTTAAGTTTGTGTAGGGTGATGACCAAGAGAAAGAATTCCATGAGTTAAAGTCGAAATTAACTTAGGAACCGGTATTAACATTACAAGATGCCCCTAATGATTTGGTAGTATATTATGACGCTTCTTATCTTGGTCGAGGCCGTGTTCTTATGAAAAGAGGCAAGGTGATTGCTTATGCCTCAATATGACTTTAAACCCATGAAATCAATTATCTTATTCATGATTTAGAACTTGCAACAATCGTATATGCCTTCAAAATTTGGAGTCATTATTTATATGGCTTAAAGTGTACTATTGACAAAGATAATAAAAGTTTGAAATATTTATTCACTCAGAAGAAATTGAATATGTGGCAAAGATGATGGTTGAAATTACTCAAGGACTACGATTATGAAATTCTCTACCACTGTCACACTCCCAAATTTCCACTATCGGCCTCAAGCCTTCGGGTGTGACGTGGCAGGATCAAAGCTCTAGTCATATACAATGACTCTATATGCGTTTGTAAAATATAGTTGTTATACCATTAATAACAAAATAGTTTAATAATCATGCAGCGGAATTCATAAGTTATAGAAGTGGAAATAAAGTTGTTTCAAGCAGTGGAAATTAAATAGTAAACACTACAATGTTTGACGCAACATAATAAAGTAAAAATTGTTTTTCAAATGCATGAGATGAATGCATGCAGGTCTTGTGCTCGTTCTCCTACGTGCAGTCCTATCCATGTGCGAGCTAGTTACATGAGAATGCGTATAATAAGTAAGTGTTAACACATAGTTGTTGAGTTCACGGATTTTGATAAACAATATATAATCAAAATAATGTTTGTCGTGTGTCATGTTGTTTATTAATGTTTGTCGACCCCGAAATTCTAAGTGTCAGTTGCGTCACTACCGAACTAGACTTGTTTCTCTCTGCCTCCGCCATGTCTATCGAGAAAACAATGGCGCGATGGGTCGAGTCACACCCAATAGTACTATCTAAACTCACCTTGTTGTAAACACATTAACGGTATGACTGTGTGAGGACTTTTTACGATGCACAAAACTTAATGTTTATTCCTAATAAACCAGCATACACAAATGTTCATTAAAATAGTTTGAATATACAACACGTATTCTCCCCCTACTTAAAAGCTTAAAAACAATTTGAAAAAGGGGGCGTAAACTCGCCTGAGTTGTGCACACATAGATGCTAAATCAGCATGTGTGTCTGTTACTGGTTACGTATATTACATATGACATATAAGTTAATGTTTAGGTTTGTGTTCATGCTCGTGCTCGTGTTTGTGCCTAACAACCAAAGTTGTTATGTTTGTTCATATTTGACCATCTTTGATCAGGTTCGACCTTGTCAACCAAACGACCCGTTGGTGAATGGTTAGTTTATTATAGTTTGTTCAATTATCTTTATCTATCGCGTAGTGCATGAAATCACATAAGTCATGTTAAATGGACTACTTACTGTTTATAGTAAGTTTCCATTTTTAATAAGTTTGCATCAAATTACATTTTAACAATTCTAGTATGTTCCTTTAGCCTAACTGATCATGTTATCACATAACAAATTGTCACACATTGTCAAATAAACACAAAAGTCTCTTTCAAGAAATTAAAGCTTCTATTTAAGGTAGGTTACTATGATTATCATGTTTTGTCATCAAAAATCACATAACAACCCTTCTATAATCAAAACAAAATGTCTAGAATCACGCTTCATTTTTTAACATGTCCTTAACCTAAGTTTTCACAAAATACACAATTTAAATTGTCTATTAACAGTAAGTTTTCATATTTACTATGTTATAACTTCAAAAATCATGTAACAATCTTCATCATGATAGTAAGACATTCTAAACTATCTATCATTATCAAACATGTCCAATATCTCCAATTCAAGAAAATTCCCAAATAAAGTTTATTAAAATGGAAAGTTTGCAAATAAACTCTTTTTTATGAAAATCAAACTATCCAAATAGCTTTATATAACCATTAACATGACCAAAAACACTTAATCAAAGCCAAAATCAACATGCATGTATGTCCTTTACCATTAAAGTTTCCATTTATGGGAACTTATGAACAAACGTAACCATTTCATTAAATCTAACCAATCTATTTGCTAATAACATCAATACTAACTTCAAATCATCATTCAAACATGCTTAGTGTATCAAAATCATCATCTGACTAGACTTTGCATTTCTAAAGTTACTATTTATAGTAACATACAGAAATCACCATTTATGACCACAAATGTCCAAATTCTTAGCATAGAGATTTCTAATACCATGAATTATCATTTAAACACGTATAACATGTTTAAAACATCAACCGTCAACATTGCATGTCTTCAAAGTTATCATTTATAGTAATAATCACCAATAATACAAAATAGCATCAAAATGCTCAATATATCAACACAATAACTCAAATCAATGAATCAAAGCTTAAATAACATAATCATAAACTTAAAATTTTATGCATGTCCTTTTGATTGTGTTGCATGCGTGTTTCATGGTATGTGGGTTTTTATGTGTTCAAAGTGTGTATAGGCCATCAAGACTACCTCAAGTGAGCTTTAGAGGATGAGATGAACCAAATCAGATGATGAATGGCCATTGATAGCTGTTGTGACGTCTTCCTCAGCTGGTACAAAGCAATAGTGGTAGTAGATGACTCCTTCTAGCTCCTCTCTAGGTTCCAAGCTCCAAGCCTTCCAGAAGATGTGGGTAAATGGCTTCCAGAGATTGTAGAAGGTGGTTTAGAGTGTGTTTAATCGATTTTGTTGCTTCTGAGTTCGGAGATGTGGGTAAGGAGTGACATAAAAGATTTGGAGTTGGTTTTTATAAAGCTATGCGAACTGGGATGCTTTGCGTACCGCCAAGATTATTTAATCGGGTTCTTTTCTGAAACACACCCTGTACCGCTGATGTGGCATTTGATCGATCGTGTTGTAGCGCAAATAAATCAGTAGATTTTAAATGGTCATTTGTGTTGTTTTGAATCTTTTTTTGTTCGTTTTTCGTTATTGTTTGTAGTTTCTCGATTTGTGTATCCATTTTGTTCTTGTTGGATCACACATTCCTCAATTAATGTTAAATTGAATATATTGTTTGACAATCACCCATTTTCTTGTGTTTTACAACGTGTGTGTGCGTTTCTCTATAATTCATCGAAATACCGTGCTTTGTGACTGTGTTTGTACTATCGTGCCTCGTGTCACACTAAATTCAACCAATTCCAGTGCCACGTGCAATATAATCAATTTAATGAATATGAATTAAATAGTTTGCTACCTGGAATTTGCGAGGTGTCACATCATTCCCTTGTTAAAAAGAATTTCATCCCGAAATTCAGCTCGCGTTGTCAGTGTTGGTTGAGTTTGTGAACAGATTTGGGTATTTCGTTTTCATTTGGTCTTCACGTTCCCTCGTGAATTCCAGTCCACGTCTTGGATTACATCGAACTTTCATGATTGGTATTCGACTAAGCTTGAGCTTCTTAACTTCACGATCCATGATTTCAACCGGTTCCTCAACAAAGTGGAATTTTTCGTCGACTTGAATTTCCTCCAGAGGAATCGTAAGCGTCCCATCAGATAAGCACTTATTGAGGTTTGATACATGGAAGACGTTGTGCACACTGCTCAGCTCGTTTGGTAAGCTCCGTTCATAGGCTACAGGGCCTACTTGTTTCACAATCTCAAGCGGTCCGATGTAGCGATGATTCATCTTTCCTCGTTTCCCGAATCGGATGAGTCCCTTCCATGGTGAGACTTTGAGAAGTACCGTGTCTCCTACTTGGAATTCCAAAGGCTTGCGCCTTTTGTCAGCACAGCTCTTCTGTTGATCTCGAGCTGCTGCCTTGCGATTTAGTATTTGCACGATTTTCTCAGTCGTCTCGTGCACTAGTTCAGGGCCAGTTAGTTGGCTCTCGCCAACTTCTGCCAAACAAATATGTTATTGGAACTTATGCCCATAACGTGCTTCAACGGTGCAACTTTGATGCTGGTGTGGCAAATATTGTTGTAAGAGAACTCCACTAACGGTAAGTGAGTCTCCCAGCTGCTGCCGAAATCGATAACACATGCCCTCAACATGTCTTCCAATGTTTGTATAGCTCATTCGCTCGGCCCGTCAGTGTGAGGATGATATGATGTACTCATGTCCAATATCGTGCCTAGTGCCATATTTAAGGACTTCCAGAAATGTGTCGTGAATCGACTATCATGATCGGATATTATCAAAATTGGTACTCCATGCCGCGTGACTATTTCTTTAAGATTAATTCTAGTCAATTTATCCAGTTTGTCCGTTTCCTTAATGGGAAGGAAATGTGCAGATTTTGTAAGTCGGTCTAAGATCACCCAAATCGTATCGCAACCACTTGCGGTTTTTGGCAAGTTGGTGATAAAGTCCATGGAAATCTACTCTAATTTCCATACCAGTATCTCAGGTTATTCAAGTAGTCCTGGTGGCTTCTGGCATTCAACCTTAACCTTTGAATGACTTAAGCACTTACTCACGTATGTCGCAATGTCTGACTTCATATTCGACCACCAGAATGTTGTCTTAAGGTCGTGGTACATCTTGTTAAAACTAGGATGTACTGAGTACCTACTCATATGAGTTTAATCGGGTTTGTTGCTTCTGAGTTTGGAGGTGGGGTACCCAGTGACAGAAAATATTTGGAGTTGGTTTTTATAAAGTTTTGCAAACTGGTATGCTTCACGTACCACCAAGAGAGGCCCCATGGGGTCTCAGCGCACCACCAAGATTATTTTAATCGGGTTCTCTACCGAAAAATGTTGTGTACCACCGAGGTGGAATTTGATCGGTCATGTTATACCGCGAATAAATCCGAAGATTTTAAATTCACCGCTCACCTTCATGTACCGCTCACCTTTGTGTACCGCCAAGGCTTTCTAGAGTTTTGTATCAATTTTGTTCTGTGTTTGATCACACATTTCTCAATTAGTGTTCAATTGAATATATTGTTCGACGTTCGCCAACGTTCGTGAGTTTTACAACCTGTGTGTGCGTTTTTCGATAATTCATCGAATTACCTTGCTTTGTGACTGTGTTTTTAGTATATTTCCATTTGTCACACTAAATTAAATCAATTCTAGTGCCATGTGTAATATAATCAATTTAATTAATATTAAATTAATAGCTTGCTGACCTGGAATTTGTGAGGTGTCAGAATCATGCAGGGAAAGAAAATGTAATGGCTGATGCCTTGAGTACAAAGGAAGAATATACACCTATTAGGGTGAAAGCTATGAAACTTGTGATTACTTTAGGGCTGATAAAACAGATCGAAGAACCCCAGACTGAAGCTTTAAAAGAAGAAAACTGGAAATGTGATAGAATTAAAGGACAAGTTAATAATCTTGGTGAAGATAATCAGGGTTTATAGACTAGGTGGGGTCGAGTGTCGATACCTCCCACTTGTCCACTAAGTCTGCATTGTTGGAAGAAGCACATAAGTCAAAATACTCAATTCATTTGGGCTACTAAAATGTATCATGACCTCCGGGTAAACTATTGGTTAGGTATGTAACGAGATGTTGTTAAACATATGGCGAAGTGTTTGACTTGCATGCAGGTAAAGGCGGAGCATCAGAAACCTTATGGTAAGCTGCAACCATTGGAAATCCCAATATGAAAATGGGAACATATCACAATGGACTTGATTACTAAGCTTCCTAAGAATAAGAAGGGATTTGATATGATTTGGGTCATTCTGGATAGGTTGACTAAGAGTGCTCATTTCTTGCCCATTCGTGAAACCTATTCTTCTAATAAAGTAGCAAAAATATATGTACGAGAAGTGGTGTCTCGTCATGGTGTGCCGGTAACCATTATCCCTGATCGGGATACTCGATTTACTTCTTGATTCTTGAGAATTTTTCAGGAAGAATTAGCAACAAAATTGTTGTTAAGCACGACATATCATCCTTAGACTGATGGACAGAGTGAAAGGACCATTAAGACCTTGATGGATATGTTACGAGCTTGTATTATTGACTTTAGGGGTAGCTGGGATGATTACCTATATTTGGCAGAGTTCTCGTATAAGAATACTTATGATTACAGCATTGGAATGCCTCCTTATGAAATGCTTTATGGCAGAAAATGTCGAACTCTTATATGTTGGGGAGAAGTGGGGCAGCGTGGACTCGTGCACAAAAAGGTATTAAAGCTACCAATGAACGGATAGATCAAATTTGTGCCCATCTGAAAGCGGCTCAAGACCGTCAAAAATCATACGCTGATAAGCGTAGAAGGATCATTGAATTCCAGGTGGGAGATTTTGTACTATTAAAAGTTTCAACGCGGAAAGGTGTTATACGTTTTCGTAAGTGAGGAAAACTAAGTCCACGCTTTATAGGGCCATTTAAAATTATAGCTCGTGTTGGTGTAGTTGCTTGTCGCCTGGAGCTACCTCAGGAGTTATGTGAAATTCATAACACATTCCACGTTTCTTATTTGCGAAAATATTTAGCAAATGAATCGACTTATGTACCACTAGTAACTAGCAGGATTAAGTTAGTTAAATGGGTTGACCAATTGAAATTGTTGAGACGCTAAAATCATCGTTTGGCCAAACTTAATAAGTCATGGGATAAGACAAAGCTTTGGTTGAAATCCCAAAACATAATCTGGATACTTCATTCGTACTACCAGAGGAAGAAAAGAAGAGCTCAAGAACCCTAGCTCAAATGCATGGGTTTTGTTGGCTAAATCCGAAATTGAAGTGCTAAATCACCCTCTTCGATGATTCTTACAACTAGTAAATGTTCATCTAGCCTCTCTTGATCCTTCTTATGAGCTCATGATTGAGGCTAGTACGCTTATTGCTCAAAAATTTAAATTGGATGATTATATATGTTAGTAACCATGAAACTATGGTTTGTAATACCTATAAACCATCTGAATACTAATCTTCATGAAATTATGTTGAAGTTGTTATCTTGCGATGAGGGTGATTTGTAGACTATGTTGAAATCCATGTAAATGGGTATTAAAAACTTGTAAGATTGTTCATATTTATTGATATTGTTGAATTTGTGCATAATTTGACTAAGTCTTTATAAAAGTTATATGTTTTGATGATATGAGAATCATAGATAAGATTTGTTAATTTTTAAACATTAAAGAAGATTAGACAATCAAAGTATGCACGTAAGTGTTGGATGAATGCCTGAAATTGAAATTCTATGATAATAATGGTCATAGATTCAATATTGAAAAATTGATTTCCAATTAATTTATGTTGTTGAAATTTGGTTCAAACGCGCCAAATTGGTTTGACTCGATGTGCTTATGTGTTATATGTATTGAAACTAGTTGTATATGTGCTTTGCAACTAGGTGGTGGTAGTGGAAGTCAAGCAAGTAGTCATAGATCTAGACGGGGCCTGTAGGTGCTAGTCCATTATTTGATTAAGGTAAGTAATATCTCCCACTATCACATCACATAATGAATGTTAAACTTGTTGAATCAATTGTATGAGAAGTAGAGTATTGGTATAAGTTGATAGTTGAATAGTAAAAGTTCAACAAACACTAATAAATCCATTAGTAATGGTGAATTGAAGTGGTGATATTCAGTGATGGAAGGAGCGGTGGGTGAACATCATAGAGAATTGATTGAAATATAAAAAAACAAGTGTGTGGATAACTAGAGGTGCTAGCATATGTCTAAGATGGAAGGACCGGTGAATGAACATCTTAAGACTTAAAAACTTATGTGAAACCATAGGTGTGTGGATAGCCAGGGATGCTGCCAGTAGTTATGATGGAAATACCTATGGGTGAACATCATAGTTACAAAATGGGTTAAATCAATTGAAGTTTAACAACTTAGAAGGTTGATGTTATATAATGGTTTTATGGAATCCCTTTGAACAGGAATTCACCCATTTGATTTATAATCTTTTACTTTGTTTATGGATTATACCCAATTTTTGTCCAAGGGTTAGTAATCATATAGGAATGCTATTGGGTTGAATTGCATTAATTGGTGGCTTTGGAATTACAATTAGAATCTTATGATATTGTATTGACCCATTTCCTAAATTCCTAAACGAGGACGTGATAATTTGTTGGGAGTATTATTGCATGGTGTAAATCATTGCATAATACGTTATTAGACCCTTCAGATATGTTGAAACACTTTGGATAGGGTGTTGCACAAAAATAGGAAGTCAAAATTGGAAAAAAATTGCAAAAATTGGAAATATGCAAGTCTAGTTCCGGAGAAAATAAGCTTACGACCTGAGGACCATAAGCTACGGCTTGTGTCTCTAGGTCCTCGGTTTTAAGGTCTTAAGGGAGTTGGTTACGGCCTTGACCAAATTTTATATATTTTGCCATTTTCTACTGGGGAAAATTTGGGAATTAACTTACTTAGTTCCTATGGACTAATGAGTGTTTTTATGTGATGTTCGTAAGTGAAACAAGATGTATACGGGTGTAATGCTCGAGGCGGGTCGAGAGCTAAATCGAACGAATTGTGTCACAACAGTTTCAACTTTTTTTAAACTTACTTATGTAAATAAGTATTGAAAATATGTGTGACATGTTTATGTTTTGGCCGAAACGTTGTTTTAAATGTTATAAACAACGTTAGTAGGTTAAACAAAGGTTTGAAAATGAAGAAATTTTCTTGGGCGAGCTCTGATACTTTGTTGAATATGTTAAATAGTAACATGGTAAATAAAATTCCCTTGACTTTTGAATTTCTTGTGAGATTTTTGGAGATTTTTGGAATGTAGTTAGATTTTGAAGCTATGTTTGAAACTAGGTCGTGATTTCCAGCTATCTTTTGGATACATACATACATATACACACACAGACACACACACGGACACACACACACATACAGACACACATACACACACACATACACAAAGACATACACACACACACACACATACATACATACATACATACATACATACATCAGGGAAGGTTTCTCTATAAAGCCAATTTTGCCTAAGATGGTTAAAAAAGATTTTTTAAATTCAAAAAACAACCAAAACAAACTCTGATTGAAATTATTTTCGTATCATTAAACTGGCTTGTCGAACCCAGAAACCACAAATCTTAAACCATAAACAATAACCTCTAACACTAAAAACAAATCCCAAACTTAAAAATAAAACCTAAAAGCTAAAAGAAAATCCATAAAAGAAATCCATAAAACATGTATGGTAAAGCGAGTTGTTAAAGTTAAAAGATAAAAGCTAATATTGTAGGGTTCAATGCAACGGTTCTAATTCAATCAAAATGAGTTCAATCAGAGTTCGTTTGTGTTGGTTTCGAAGGTTTTGAAAAATCAAGTATGGCCTTCTTATGAAAAATAAACTTTTATTTAATATTTTCCTTACACACACAACAATTAACAAAGGTAACTTTTCAAAGATTAACACTTAACATTAATGTTGGGAAATTTTAAAGGTATACATGGTTCAGTTTTGCGTCATAACCATAACAAAAGTGTTTTTTTTATTTATTTATTTTGTAGTTAACTAAAAGGTACTTTCATTAATTCTAAACAGAAAAGGCCAAATGTATCAAAAATGTCAAAAAGTGATTTATTTGTCTGGAGATTTTATTTTCTTTTATAATCAATTTATCTCACTTTAATTATTCAAGGCTACTAATATGAGACAAAGTGAAAAGAAAAAAAAAATTAGGTTGTATTTAAAAAGTTGTATCTTGTGGTATAAGAGTTGTAAAGCTCTTAATTTTAAGAAATATAATTAAATTATCATTTTATATTTTCTAATATATATTATATGGTGGAATAGATATATAATTTTGAAAAGTTAGGTATAGATATTCCAATCCAATTAATCTCTAATCCTTACTCCATCACTCGACAAACGATTGACGATTTCTATAAACATGCATGTAATGGCAAAATGTTGTCGTTTAGGGTCTTTGAAAATGTTGCATCAACATAGTCCTATTACATGTTTCGTGAGTAGCGAGAAATACAAATGGATTAAATAAGTTGTCATTATATTTAGAGTCATTGCAATTAACAATCTATAATTAGTATTGGCTTATAACTAGATTACATACAAATTTACAAATAAAAATTCATTTTAGCAACTATGACTTCTCCATACGCTAAGTTGTCGATAAATTATATTTCATTTAAAAATTAAAAAAAATGAAAATTAACATGTGGAGATGACAAATAGTCTCAAAAAGTTGTCCTTAAAGCCTTTTTTAATTGTTTTTTTAATTATTTTCAAAAAAATTTAAAACATGTAATGATACATACAAATATTTCAACACAATAACAAAAAAATTTTATTAAAAATACGAATCACAACTTATCTAAATATTTCAACATAACAAATTACTTAAATTAAACAAAAGTACATCACCATTATCACTGCATCGTAACTTTCATTGTGGACACGTTTCCTTTATTTTCTTGTTTTTAGCATTACTATACTTTATTCATTTGTCGTGTATATTCATATTTACAAGCCACTGTGAACACAGCTTAAAGCTCAAAACACACTTTTGCTAAAAAAACACATGACATCAAAATAACACAACCATTTAGTGGTCCTCTTGGTGTGTGTCGTGTTTTTGTTCTATAAAGTCTATGTACATGTCTGCTATAATTAGCTTGTTTTGTTTGCAACATGTTTTAATAATTCATATTTTCCTTTAAAAATAGAATTAATATTAATATTAATATAAATTTTATTCTTCAATTTAATTATTGTATGTGTGTATTTTTTTATTGTCATAAGAAATGTTGTTGAGCTTATGAGAGTAATCTGTTGGGCTGCTCCTGTTGGGCTACGTCTGTTGGGCTATTAAAGAGGATAAATGGCTGGGTTTATTTGAAGTTCAAGTTGACAAATACAATATCTTGGAAGAGTATTCGAGAAGCTAGAATGTGTGTGAGACTTGTTATTCTCTTTTCATATATAAAGACTTATAGAAAGATTAAAATGTTTCGTTCACTGAGTTTTCATATCTAAAATTATTCTCTTAAATTTCTTGAAGACGGGAGTAGTCTCCATCCTACAAACAAAACTTAATGTCCTTTCAGATACACAGTTTATTTGGGATGTCATGTGGCCGAGATAAGCAACTGCGAGCCCGCTTGCCAGCCGTAAACCTTAGCATCCCGGATAAAACTTTTACTAAGATATCTATAAATGGCATCTAACCACAAGGAGAAGGAAACAATAGGAGATCCTTGCCAAAAGCAATATTCTCCAATCCCTTTTTAATGAAAAGTGTAATCCACAGACTGATTAAAAGACAGCCTGCATAAAGCATGAAATTAAGGGCATAAAGCAAATAGTATTAAACCATTTGCACAAATATATGAAGATTGCAAAAGCCAAGGTCAAGCTCAGCAATATATGAAGGATAGGCCTCCACAAGAGGAAAGATATTTTCTGCTCCTTTTTAGCAAGGATGAGTATAAATACCAGATTCAACAAGGAAGACAAGTAAGTCCAAAACAGACTCACTTCTCTATGTTTCATCTCTCATTCTCATAATTCTCCCCAAAAACTTGTACTTATTCTCACGCCGGAGTCTTGATCACTAGAGAAACCTCCTATGGTGAGGCTAACGGTGTTCTCTAAGTACTGCAAGGAACCAAAGACCTTTGAAGCAACATTGGCGCCCATCATGGAGAAGAATCTTACTTAGCTGGTGAGTAGGATAGTCCATTTTTTCTAAATATAACTAAGCTTTGTAGGTCGAAGGTTTTTTTACAGCCAAAAGATGGAAGAAGCGGGTAACTCTTAGAACAATCTGCGCGACTCTCCAATCATAAATGATATGATCGAGCTAACTCCCGAAGGAGTTAGAGCGAATTTCCATTGTTTACAGGAATTAGTAAGTAATTACATCAGGGAAGAAAGGTTGCGAGGAGTAAGGGTTCAATTGGCCTACGAGGGGGATTTATCTATCCCTCTAACACCACCTATGTAGAATGTTCTCGAACCCGTTATCCAAGCTCTGGAGGATGTCAGGGCTACCACTCATGCACTAACTCTAGCCCTGACATCTTTACCAGAAAATACTAACCAAATATTTTTGGGGCTCATAGGAGGGATCTCCCATGCAGCAGTCCGCCCAAAAGTCGTAATGGTCAGCTATACCCAGCCTCCGTACGCACAACCCCAGACATACATAGATTTCAACCCTTTACCCTCCTATTCCATACCTTCCACCAGATACCCGCTCATACAGTACACGGGAGAACAAATGTTTAACACCCTAACAAGCCAGAGTACTGCTCAGCCCTTTTGGTCACACCCCGTTTTTCAAACTTACCCTTACCCAGGTCATCCCAATTTTCACTTACCTAGGATGCCTTATTATGTCCCAGCAGGGCCAAACTTGTGACTGTTTAACACATACATGCCAAATCAAATACCCCTCACCGAGCCAATCACAACCACTAATGACCTGTCACGGCCATACATGCAAACAACTCACACCAAGTTTTCGGCCAGTATCGCCAATTTTCCTTTCCCACCAGAAACCAAAATGCCGACCAACGTTAAGACATACGATGGCCTGGGTGATCCAGACTCACCTCGAATTATTCTCTTGCGCAGCCAGTGTAGAAAGATGGTGCTTACCGTTATGGTGTCATATGTTATTACAAACACTGATTGGACCAGCCCGACTTTAGTTTAATGGTCTGCTGGATGGTAGCATCGATACCTTCGAAGATCTTAGTAGAAAATTCCTAGCTAATTTTGTGCAAAAAAAAAACGGTATTCACGTAATCCCATGGAGTTCCATAATATAAAGTGAAAGGAGGATGTGTATCTGTGGGCCTTCATGGAAAGATACAAGCTAGAAAGTTTAAGTATTAGCGGAGCCATAGAACATGAGGGTGTTCGGTTTCATTCATGAGGTCCGGCCATGACAGTTGATAGAGGACCTCAACAGAAAGATTCCAAACATAATGGAGGAAGCTATGAAAAGAACAGAAGCATTCGTCAGAAGAAAGGAGGTGGCTTAAATACTTGATGCAGCCAGGAAACTGAGATCCTAGCCTCGAAAAAGCTCACCTCCATGGTCTCGTACCTCAAGGTTCCAGCCTTTCGATCAAAAGTCAAACACCCATCCCTATGAATTTCATAGGCCATACAGCCGAGCTCCTTATTTTCCAAAAAGCAATGATGATGACAAAACACAGTTCACAACGTAGACAAATTCTCCTAAAGAAATTCTTGCTAACTAGGAAGCTAGGTTTAGTTTCGGTGATCATTTCTAAAGATATTATAAAGACTGATTTTGAACAAATGCCACATTCATGTGCAAAGTGGAGTTTGTTAGAACTTGCATATAACAATCATTTGCAAAGAAGATCAATGATGCTTATGATCGTCTTTTACCACTTATGCAAGAATTGAAATATTTTAAGTTTGATATCACTGATGGGCAAATCGTTGAGAAGTTTACGCAATTCTTACCTTGTCGATGGAGTGGTTTTGTTGAAAGAATGAAGGAAACTGAAGTCATTCATCATGTCAAATTAATGAACTTCAAAGATGTGGTTGACAAAATGGAATCGGAGATAAGACGAACCGGAAAATGGATTGTGAAAATTGTTGATTTCTCGTGGATTGATGAACAAAGAAACATGTTAAAGGCAAGTATGAGTGTTGAGAAAGAAAAAGAAGATGCTGATGGAGGAACAGAAGATGAACCTGACATGTCTGAATATAGCAACAGATGAATGAAGTTGTAGATGAGAGATGTAATGTAACTGAAGACACACACATTCTTGATGATTCTGAAATCACAAGTGAGATGAAGAAATCTGAAGATGATGTTTTGAAGTCAAAAGATGAAACTTCAAGTGTTGAAGTGGTGTCAACAGAGGATGAGAGTGTTTATGAGGTTACCTCTGATGATTTGTCTGAAACAAATACCATCATTAGTGAAGATCATTGTCATACCATTTCAGATAAAGAGGTAAGTTCAGGTACGTTTTCTAAACTTTCATGCTCTAAATGTTTAAATCTTAAGGGAAAGTCTCCAATTTGTGCTGATAACAACATTCCTCCGATCATTGAAGATTGTACTTTAGAGGAATATGATGAGGAGACATTGTACAGATGTGGGTTGATTGATGTACACAAGAATTATGATGATTCTCACAATAATATCTTTGATGATGTGAAACCATGTGTTTCAAACTCTGCATCATCATCCAAAAAGAAAGTTTCTTTCAAAACCCCATTGGTTGAAATTAAAAAATTTTCAAAGAACAAAAACAAGAAATTTTCAAAACAAAATGGTTTTTCAAGTTACAAACCTAAAAGTCAAATTCAATCAAAATGGGTTGTGAAATCATCATGTGCGTCAAATAAAGTGGAATCGAAGTTTGATACTTCAAAGTCTTGGATCAAAGACAAGATTTCACTAAGTCCCACAAGATGTGAAAAGTTGAACTTTGAGTTTCCCACGTCAAGTGGTAAGAAGTCACATTTGACTCATATTGGTTCAACAAGGAATCAAAGACTGGTTTATGGTTTACCAGTGACAAATCACCAAAACCATAGGTTGGTGCAAAACTATTCTCCTAGGTTTGTAGAGAGGAGAATATGTTTTGAGTGTGCTACAAGAGGGCATATCATTGCTAATTGTTCTTATCTGTGTGAGTTACAAGGACATTTTAGTAATGCCAAGTCTTGTGTCACAGAGGTTTCAAAGTTCATTCCTAAAAAACATAAAATGCCAAATAAAAACAAGGAAGAACTTGTAAAAGTCTTGGATGAAGAGATGTTGAAACTTTCAAAACCCTTAACGACTAATTTGGTTTTTAACAACAATGTGGTGATTCAAGATAAGTATTATCTTAAGAATGCACTTGAACAGGAACAGTTGTGGATACCAAAAACAAACAAAGTTTTAAAAGGAAATTTATCTGTTTCAACTGGGAAATGGATTAAATTTCGGTATATGGATGGTCATGGAAAACTCAAGACCTTGAAGGCTTGGGTGACCAAACCTATCTAATGGTTTGTGAGTGTGTGCAGGAGGATTTCAAGAGGACCTATCAATTGGAGGAGAGCTCATTGATAATGGAACTTCCTGGCGTGTATTTGGTAAAATCGTTCTAATTCTTTAACTGTCATATTATTCTGGAGAACTTGACAGGTTTGGAATTACATTGTCATATTTTCTTGATATTTTCAAGTCACATTGATCATAATGTTTTACAAAGATGGTAAATCATATCGGTTATCAATTTTCCGGAAATTTTGATTTTTTTATATACTTATAAAATTCTAAAAATCAAAAAAATTTTCATTTTTAGCATTTTAGGGGGAGAAAATTTTAAAAATCAAAAACAATATAAAATTAGAAAATTGAGAAATTGATCCGACCTCTGAGATATGAATGTACATTGTAACATTCTGAAGCTTACTTATATCATACAAGATCAAATACAAAGCGATCACAATGCATTCAGTATGATATGTTGGTAGGTCTTTCAATTTGTTGTGATTTATGTAGACTAATACCATAATCATTTTTTGTGGGATACATTACTTAGAACACAGTGTTCGATCTTTGTCCTGAGTGCTTGGTCATTTGCATCAGTGATTGCTAATTGTATTAGTACATATATTAGTTTGATCATGTGTTTCTTTCAAAAGAAATTCTGAGTTCATTTTTCTTTTATTTTCGTTCAAAACATGGACATTCTCTGTGTATACTTACGTATCGACCTGATTGCTATGTTTTGTACATTCTGTTTTTATTTTCTTGTTTTTGTTTAAAACTTGGGCATTCTATGTGTATACTGAAGTATCAATCTGATTGCTAGGTTTTAAACTTAAGTTATTTTTTGGTTCAATAACCTGGTTTCATCTGCGCATACGGAAGTATCAATCTTGTTACCGGATTTTGAACATTCTGTTTTATTTTACACTTTGTTATTTCACAAAAGATATTCTGCTTTATTTTTGCATGATCAAACTAAGCAAGAATTTGAACTTATAATTTACAATGGCATCGCTTTTGGTTGATGTTTCACAAAGCGGGGATGTGTTCAAGTGAGTGGGGAACACAAAGTCTTGTTATTGGTTTTCATTAATCCAAATTCACAACAAGTAGTAAGACTTAAAGTGGATCCATATACTGGCAATCGTCCTAGGCTTGTGCATTGACTAAATAAATCTCATTAACAATCAATAAGTAATGCTAAAGTATGATTACAATATAATCTTATGTTTAGATCTTTCTCATCAAAAACATATTTATTTTTTAGTTAGAATACAAATTTTGTAGGATTCTAGGATATACAATTTTGTAATTCATAGCTTTAGGGGGAGTTTATTCAAATCATTGAAAAATTCATAAAAATTTTCTTATATTTTCTTTTAGACTATCCGATGTGACTTACTAATTCTTTGTAAACACTATAATTGATTTATTGTTAACAAGTGACAAAGAGAAATTGGAATTGTGATGAGACATCTAGTATGATTACATGTGAAGCAAAAGATTTATTTTTGATTATGTATCAACTGATGCAGGTGATAAGGGTGATGAAGATCTGTGTGTTGAAGATGTCACTGCAGTCCTCAGCAGATGAATCTTGACAAAGAAAGACATAAGATGGAGAGAGAGAGAGAATGAGATTAAGATTAAGAGAAAGAATGAAGTAGAAACAAAGAGACTGATGTATTTTCTGTGTGAAAATATAACAGCTACAACTGAAGGGAAGTATGTTGATAGCAAGGTTGTATGGGAGTATGTTGATGCATATATGTTCCCTGATGCACAAAATGTTTGAGCATATACAACAGCAAGGTTCAAGGGGGAGTATGTTAGTACATTTTCTGTGTGAAAGCTACATTTACTGTGTGAACTTGGCTTGTTGTATATGAAATCGCAGTTTGTTGTATATGATTAAGGGTTCGGCTAAAGATCCAAGAAGGTTCGGCTATGATTGATAGCTAAAAGGTTTGGTGCTCACATGTTTTAAGGTTTGGCAAACCTATTGGCAAACCTATAGGTTTGGCAAACCTTTTGGGAAACCTATAGGTTTGGCAAACCTATGAAACCTATATATAGGTAGACTTTTGAAGACTTGAAGACTTAGAGTTTACAATTCACACACACAAAGTCAAATTCTCTCTCAAGCTCAAGATTAAGATTCTCTTCATCTTTTGTGTCTTTCTTGTATTCAAGTGTGTTGTAATTCAAGTTTATTGTTTGTATACACTTGATTGGATATGAAGTATTCAGATTTGAGATATATTACAATGTTTTTCTTGATCCAAATCTAGTCATAAACGGATTCCGCACGTTTATGATCGAATCGTAGAATTTCGTGATCGATTCTTCAAATCTACATTTTTTTCTTTTCAAATCCGTTTACAAATATTTGAGAATCAACTCATGTTTCTTTGCCGAGAAATACTTCTCACGGTCCTTTTGACCTGTTATTGTTTACAACATGGCTAACATGACCTCTCCTGGATCCACTAAAAATATTTGAAAAAAATCTTTTTCTGTAATTAAGTAGAATCATGCTCAAAGTACTGAAATAGAAATAGAATCAAAAAGAAAAAAAAATTAGCTTGGATGGCTAGTAACTACCTTTAAGACCTTCCCTATTTCTTTATAATCAATTTGCCATGTATATCCACTTTGATAACATTTTCTTGCAATCCATTTCAGATTCTTAACCTTTTTTTACGAAGTTCAATATCAAACTAGTACAAAATGAGGCAAAAAAAATGGCAAAAGTAAAACTTTTCCTATAAAGTAATTGAAGGAAGTTGAATCCGAATAAGAAACATAAATGGAGATTGAAAATTTCTTTTAATTATCGTGTAGCAATTAATAAGTTTGCTAAAAGAGTTATTATTTGTAAGTGATTTGGGATAGCCTGGAGAGAAGAAGTATCCCTTGGAGATATATAGAGTTGATAAGAGATACGTATGCAGGTGCTAAGACTAGTGTTAGAGCACCAGTGGGAGAGACGGAGTCTTTAGTTGTGGAGGTGGGACTACACCAAGGGTAGACACTTAGTCCATTCCTTTTTGCAGTTATTCTAGATGAGCTCTCGAAGTCTATTCAGCAAGATATTTCATGGAGTGACTGTTGGCCAATCAAGAGGACACAGGCGAGAAAGTTAGAGTCAACAGAGATGAGGATGCTAAGATGGATGTGTGGGAACACAAGGCTCGATCGAATAAGGAACGAAGTCATCAAGGAGAAAGATTGGAGATAGCGTGCATCTCAGACAAAGTAAGGGAAGGAAGATTGAGATGGTTCGGACATTTGAGGAGAAGGAACCTGTTGGCACCTGTTCGAAGAGTAGAGAGCCTTATTGTGGAGGGAAAGAGGAGTAGAGGACGACCGAGGTTGAAATGGGAGGAGCAGATTCGCCATGATTTTTCGGAGTTGAATCTCTCGGAGGACATGATCAGTGATAGGAGTTCATGGAGGCGTAGGATAAAGGCGAGAGATTTCTAGTTGGGGCAGGACGTAAGTTGGTAGGAGCTTAGTTTCATAGAATGGATGTGTCATAGGTGATTGTGGTTGTGGTCTGCATGCTAGCGGTGTGTTTAAGTTTGGTGTACTTGCTTTGCTTGCTTTTGGTTGGATGGTTTCCTGCTTTCTCTGTTTGTTTTGTCTTCCCTACCGACACTACTTCTCATGGGTATTATTTATGTGTGTATCTGACTGTTCCTTTATGCGTGTTTATGTGGGTGGACAATGGTCTTTATCTGTTCTTTTATGGCTTCGTGTCCTAAAATAATAATAATAATAATAATACTAATAATAATAACATTAATAAAAAAATACGAAAAAAAAGAAGGGCAACAGATTTTTTTGAGCCGGGTTACTCTTTAGAAGCAGCCTCTCTACCACATCTGTGGTAGGGGTAATGTTTGTTTTCATCTCACCCTCCCCAGACCCCACACAGTGGGAATATACTGGGTTTGTTTGTTTGTATTGTTTTCTTTAACAGGAAGATATGATGAAGTTGAGAAAACAACATTCAGTGGAATCAATGACCAGCAAGTTAATTCTTGAGAAGGAACTCGAACAAAGCTTTCTTCGTTTGCATGGTTGGGGACGTGATCCAACTATTTGTAGTAACACCATGGGTACTAATAATAAATTAAAGCATCATACATACAATGAACTTGTAGACGAGGTTCAAACACTCAAGAATACATGTGCAATAATGCAACGAATACTAATTGAAAAGAATCTCATGTCACCTTTATCAGGAC
This sequence comes from Mikania micrantha, assembly GCA_009363875.1. Classification (NCBI taxonomy): domain Eukaryota; kingdom Viridiplantae; phylum Streptophyta; class Magnoliopsida; order Asterales; family Asteraceae; genus Mikania; species Mikania micrantha. The sequence goes on from CM018684.1 coordinate 3,753,820, forward strand.
CATCTTAAAATGATACATCAGAGAGTGTTGAAAACATTGATAAGTGAGTTAGTTTTAGTATACTCTGCAACAGAGGCGTACCCAATGCTTGGGTATGGGGTTCGACCGACCCCCATAAACTTTTGGTTTTTAATGTTATATATATGATCCGATCTCGACCGACCTCAAAACTTTTGTTCCCGACCCCCATGAAAATTTGACAAATTAGATTAGGTCCAATTTAAAATCATTTTAAAGTCAAAAATAATAAAATAATATGATGAACCACAATTGGTAATTAATAATTTAACTAAATATCTAATCAGTTATAGCCCACTTAAAAAAAGTAATAAGATGTAATTTATATATTGAGTGATTGAATTTGAAGTTCAGGATTTATGTTTGGATCTCTCCTAAAAAAATAGAGCAATAACTTACTAATATATATCGTTGCTCTCCACATTACAACCATAATCTTGGGTGATTATTGTATAATTTCAAAAGTATAAGCATAGCGAGAAACTTAGTTGATTTGTATATAATTAGCATATGTTTTAATCTTGAATTTATTTATTCAAATAATATTCTTTTAAATCATGTCGAAAGAAAACCAATTTTATTATATTAACCTAATCAATGAGATGATAATTTGGTGTGGTTTATTATATGTATATGTGCTTTAATTTAGTTTAATCATTTTTTTGGGTGATCCGAACCGACCCCATTCGAATCGGCCAAGAAAATAAAATATTTAAGGACAAATAATTATCCAAAAAAATTTTCCGACCCCCATAAAAAAAATTTCTAGGTCCGCCACTGCTCTGCAAGTAATTCAGAAGTGCCATCCGTCCTAAAGTTCTTACAATGAAGGAAGTTACAAGCAAAGAAAGTTTTTTCAGTGCGTCTTTTTTTGTCCCTTTTGTTTTTAGTTATAAGTCTTATTTTATTCTTATTTTTTTACCTTAATCAGGAGTGCTTTTAGAACTGAGCATCACATTAGCTCATTATTTTTTATCGTGCATGCCTATCGAAACCTATTAAAATTTCAAATGTCCAATTACATGTGACTATTTCCCCATATTTGCTTATGAATCTATTTGAGTTATGCTTATCTATAATGAGTCAAATAAAAACTGTTTAGCTAGAAAGGAAACATGTCTTACGGGTCAAACAAGTCATAGGTTTTTGAATTTATACGTCAGAGTCGATAATTGATAATTGGACTTTTTTTTGGATCATGAGAATGTTTTTTTAAAATTTTTTAATACAATTTAGAAAGTATTTCACCAGTTCAATTCGTCTCTTATGCCTTAGGTGGAGGTTGTAATTTTGACCCGTTAATGCGTAAAAAGTAAAAGTTAGCTTAAAAGGACATGGGTCAGTGAGTGGAAAGTCACCCTATGGTATATTTTGATTACATAAAGCCTCTTAAATCATTTTATTTGTCTAGGGTTCAAAGTCCGGCGTCACCCAATTTTTCCTGGGTCACGCGATTTACCTCCATAATATTGGCCGTGGGACCGGTTGGTGAGGGGCGTCTAATGGTGACGTTCACCATTTAAATCATTTTATTTGTTTTATTAAGAATTATTAGATTATATTAAATAATATATAATTTTTCACCAAAGTAAAAAAATGGGACAAAAAGAACCTTGGTTCAATACAAATATGTTAAATGGCGTCACAAACACCATCTAAAACGCCATAACGAGGGTTTATTCCATTTTCTTCTTAAAAATTGCGCATTAACAGCCAAAAGTTAATTACAAACTGCAATATGCTGACATTGTCTTCCTTTTTTGTTAATTGTTAAAACGATCAATATGGATCCAATTACAATAGAAAGGCAGGTAAGCGAGCAACAAGCTGCGCCGCCACCCCCTTTTTAATGGCAAATCCGATCCTATTGAAAACAAAGTTAGCGTTCTTTGGTGTCGATGAATTACTGTGCACGATCTGCTGAACTCTTTTCAGAAATGTAGCAGCATCGGGGGCAAGAGACCCAAAAGTATCGAAATCAAACGGAATGAAGGCATGTTGATTCTCGGCACACGCCTTCTCGTGCTTAGCAATTTTTCCCAATTCTGCCATTAACACGGCCTGCCTAGCGACAAACCCGGTGTCCCTAAGCCCAACAAGGGGGGACACCCCAGTAAGGTCTACACAAGCATGCTTCCCCCTGCGCTGAGTTGCCTACATGTTATATATAAGCACTCTTAATCATTCACTTGCAACCAACAGACCAGATTTTCGATTATGTTGTTGCCTTAGTTTTTTTTTTTTTTTTTTTCTTTAAGTTTGGCTGTATCTTTCTATAAGCTAAAGATACAAAAGGCTTGTGTTGTTTGTCAATTTTATAGAAGACATTGGAAAATATTGACGCTTTAAATTCTCACTTTATGAGGGAAATGCTACGAGCATTAATTTAATTATGCTCATTGTTTAAAACATTTAAGGAATTTTAGTCGTTTTAGAAAAAAAAAAAAAACATGATTTTTTCTTCAACACAAGGATTGTTCATCTACATTTAACCTGTTAAATTTGTAAACATTCGTCACAACAGCATCGTCCAGGCTTCTTGCTCGTATGTATATGTATATGTGTGTGTGTATATATATACTTTATAATAAATGAAGATTATTTTGCTTAAGTGTCATTACCACATTAATTTTCTCTTTTAAATTGACATGTGTCATTACCACAAAATTCTCAAATTAATTTTGACACATGACAATCACACATTATATCTAATTCACAATTTCAAATATATTTTAAATAATAAAAACCTAATTTTTTTTTGAACGGCAATTTGGATCACTGACGGGTCATAGACCCAACCGATCATATCCACACTCAATAGGAGGAAACCCACCATAAGTGAGAGAAAACCCCCTAGCCTAGCATGAAACCCCTATTTTGTTCATGTCAAGACTTGAACCCGTGACCTCCCCAATATTGAAGCCACATGGTACCTCCTCTCAACCACTTGAGCTGAGGATCATTGGTAATAAAAACCTAATTAATCCTAATTAATCCCATTTTTTTGGTTATATGAAACCTCAAATCAAATAATCAAGATACACAAATAAAAAATATTTGAAATACTATAATTCCAATTAAATTTAATTTGACATTCGTTTGCACATACGTAAATTATTATTATTTTTTTTAATTTTAGGTGTTTAATTTATTTATAACAAAATGTTACTTTTTGAATAAAATTTTTAATGTCCTCAACTATTAACAAAATATATGATTGTTAACATGTTATACTACTTTAATATTTTAAATTTTTAAATAATTTATACTAATAAATCAAAATAAAATGTGAGAAATGTCACTTTCCTAGACTGTTTTTATAAAAATTTTCCCGCATTTCTCTCGCATTAAATGCATCCGTATTTAATAATAATAATATTAAATATTAATATACTTTTATGCATTTTTATATTAAAAAGGTTTTAAAGCATTAAAAATATATTAATTTTAAAAGAGTACATTTTTTTTGAATCCAAATTATTATGAAATATAAAAATCTAGTAATTGTTTTTCAAAACGAAATATTCAAAAAAAAAACTTTAATAAACTTAGTGTTTAAATAAATACTATTATTTTTATTTTATTACTTACGTATTAGACAATATAAACTTTTAATCATATAAATATTGACTATATATTATTTTTTTATTTAACCCGTGTAATACACGGTGTATTAACCTAATATATATATATATAGGGAGATGATCAAATGTTAACCGAATAAAAATCCAGTCATTTCAATTAATCATAACATTTTTAATTAATAATTTTAAAAATTCAAAATTTTCAAATCTCATTTGTATTGTTTAGAGAATTGTAAAATGTATGTATCTCATTTAAATGTTAAACATTGTATGTTATGTATATATCTATATTTTTGTGAATGATTGTTTTGTAATGCTTTTTTATACAATTACGTATAATACATAGCTAGGTCGATAAGCTTATATATAGATATATGTATGTATGTATGTATGTATAAATAAGAGGATTGAAAATATATAATAAATTTTAATATGTTGAAATAGTGATATATAATATTACTAGTTACACACAAACTATTTATGCTTGAATGCATTTCAACATTCTAACCAACCACCATTTTTTATTTGCATATGAAAGCACGGTTGTTACATACATACATACACAATCACAAGACAAACACATGCATGCGTTGATAATCTAGTCTTCCAACTCATATGCCTAAATAATAGTGTGGATCACTCATCCAACTGCGTATGAGTTAAGATGCTGCATCATTTTCACACATACACACACATATATTTCACACTTTCCAGCTATGTTTTCAAATAATAGTGTGGATCACTCATCCAACTGCATACACATACATGACTTATTAGATGCTTGCGGCATTTGTGAGTAGCGACAGTTTGGTTCTCTTTTTATCGGCCTCGGTTGGTATGTAAACATCGGTTGCCAATCCAACCATCTCTAGAAACTTAATCACACCCCATGTCGAATCGAATTGCCACCATTCTAATCCATGACGAGCCGACTTTGGAATAGCATGGTGATTGTTATGCCAACCCTCACCAAAAGTTAACAATGCAAGGATCCTGTTTTAATTAACATATATTCTTCCACGTTATATTACATTGTGGCATTAAGATATGTAAAAAAAATGTTTGGTGATCGTAAATATTTAATTTTTTTTCAAAGATAACATATTTACCCGTTATTGGTGGATGTATCTGAGGTGTTATATGGCCTGCCACCCCATAAATGGCACACAGGGCTAACAAGGAAGCTAAAATGGTTAGCCATGACCATTCGCGCCCCCTGTGTAAAGTTTATCAAATAGCACAATTTTTTTAGTCATTCTTTAAAAAAAAAAATTAAAAAGCTCAAACCAATTTTTGTGAGTAAACTGCAACACAAAATTTCTTTTGTGGCAGGTTTTAGCAAAATAAATTGTGGTATCAATTTTCTTTTCCAACTTTTGTGACACTATGCCATACTAGAATTTTAGTGACTAAAAACCAAATTTGAAATTAGAAAAACCCTCTAATCCTTTTTATGGCTTCATTTTAAATATTAAAAATAAATATATGGTACATATTAAAATTAAATTAGAAATTGTGGTTTTATTAAACAGTAATAATAAAAAAAATATATGCACCATTCCCCAAGCTAAGTATGGATAGCCTCCAACGAAATACAGCAGTACTCCAAGTCCTATTATATGCCAAACGTATGTATCATGAAGAAACCTATAGAACCATTGGGCTTTTAGCTCCGGAACGTTCGAATACACGCCGATTTCTGGCTCTCCACACTATTAAATATTAATTGATTTTTTTTATCAGTTCCATATATTTTATTATATATAAAATTAATTTAATTTAAATATTTGAAAGATGTAAGATTAATTAATCACACCTTCATAGCAAGATATTCGTGATAATAATACCAACCAAAATGACTGAACCAAAAACCTTCGCGTGGGCTGTGAGGGTCCCTCTCTTGATCAGTATACTTGTGATGGTTTTTGTGTACACTAACCCAAAATATTGGATCTCTCTGCCCATTTAAATTCAATAAAATCATTAATGATCTATCTATTTAAATTTTGTTAGCTTAATATCGTTTGGTTTATTAAGTGCTGATTAGTAAGATGTATAAGTTATATATTCAGATACTGCATGTATAAAATTTAATGGTTAAAAATGCTAGCTGACTAATTTAGATGAAGCTTTTTAATAAAATAATTAAGAAATTATCAAACAAGTGCAGCTTTAAATATATAATTTTAGAAGAAAATTGGGTTCTAGCTTTTCTAGGTTTTGTTTCACCAGCCGGAGAATATTAACTTTGCATTTAAACAAAAAATTAGAAATATTAATGCGTAATTAGTAAATATATAGCTAGGTTAGTAAGTTATATAATTATTGAAGAAATATTAAAATGTTACATACCTGGCCGAAATGACAACCACAATAAGTAAAGCAATACTCGAGCCATTTTGGGAGCTTGAAACTCTTGTGGCTAAGAAGTCTATGATAACCAAGGGTCTTACTTATTCCAGTCATCAAAGATAAGACGAATGCCACCCAGACTGCACCCGCGTTGAACACGAAAGGCGCGCTAAGAGCCAACCCATGTGCTCCGACGGTCAATAACAGGTGAGTCACATCCATCATATGCCATTTGCGGTTCCAAAACCCTCCGTTCCGCATCCTCTGAAGCTCCAATTTGTTTGATGTCTCGATTGGTGCTACTTTCTCAGTTTCTATCGTTGCTGCTTCAACGGTATCAGCTGGCACTGCAACTGCAGCTGATGCAGCCTTTGTTACATGGTTTGGTGTTGTGTTTTGGTTGGCACTGGTCTTAGGTACAACCTGCTTAGTTGGTGAAGTGACAATAGAATTTGTGCTTGATGTTCGAGTGTTTTGAGGGCTAATGTTGTTACCGGACGAACCGGCAACCACATGACGGATCCTACATTTGGTGTTGGTTACGATAGGAAAGGCTGAAGGGTTGAGAGGTAGTGACATGATTCTAATGCAAAGATTTCTGTTATGATAGTCAATGTTTAATGGCCATTTTACTTATACATATACTGATGCATGATCGATACAATTTCGTTAACGAGTTCGAAGAATTATGAAGCAGTAATTAAGAAACAATGACACGTGAATCGATAACGACGTAATCGATATATATGTTTTATATATAATTATACATATTGCAATATAAAATTTACTTTAATTAGATAATCCCGTTTAGTATATATAATTCATAGATGTTTATGTATAATACTTGATGTCATCATAACATTATTTTTACCAAATACCAGAAACCGGCATTTTCAAGGAAAAAAGCGTCAGAATTTCGGATCATCAACTTAATTACGTTACAAAATTTTAAAAACTTACAACGACGTTAACTCTCTAACGGTGATAAATTTACGCAAACTCATAAAATAAGAGAGTGTTCTTAATGTGTTTACAATGATGATAAAAAAATTCGAAAATTTGGTTTGATTTTGACGGGTTATTTAGAGTTATCGCTTTAAAAGTAAGTTATTTTTTTAACCTTCCCCTATATATATATATATATATATGTAAGGTTCTCTAAGGGTGATGCATATCAAAACATCTTTGGATCAAGTTATATTCTATCGGAAGAAGTACAACCACAGATCAACAAGGATTAGCATTCGAAAGGATTATTGCTTCCAAAGGATAATTCCTTCCACTGAATACATCTTGTTCCGTGGAGTGAAAGCCCAAATCGATCAGTGCTTCCGATCGACCATCAGTACTTCCGATCATCAGTGGTTCCCAATACTTCCTATCTTTAGTGGTTCCCAAGACAAAGACTTCCGAAAACTTTTCTCTGACAAAGATTCTCTTTACTTTAGGAAATAAACAGAGCTGCTTTCTCACAATCAGAATAACAGAGAAGACATTCCGATGTTAGTCAACAACAAAGAAGATTTGTCAAGGCTACAAAGATAATAAACAATTAATGTATTTTGTTATTTAGGTAATTATCATAAAAGTCAATGGAGTCTTTCGCATTGATTGTAATTAATATGGCTTGGCTTGTCAAGACCATAACAGATTATAGATTAAGCATACATTTGTTTCTAGTGTTTTGTCCAGCCATGTATTCCTACGAGGATTCGGCTGTAGGTCTTAGTATATAATCCTTCACTTGTTTGTTGGAAAATCACGAGTGAGTGCTTGAGCTAAGTGTTGTAATTCTAACAGTTGAATGCAATATACTTTGACCTTAAATTCACTATTGCTTTCAGTACTTTGTTTTTCAAATTGTTTTTACAAAACTAAGTTGGTAAATTTCCGCACTATCAATTTTGTAGAAGATAACTTGTGATAAGTGTTGTGTAGTTTACTCAACCCGATCCAACAAGTGGTATTAGAGCTTTGGCTCTTAACTTAAACAACTAGCCATTCTTAAATTACCATTTGTGTATCTTCTACTACTCTCTATTTTCAAGTCACTTCAATGTCAAAATGACCACCGTCAGCAAACACGACACTGAGAATACTAATGTTAGGCAATGTTTTCAAGTTTGTTTTCAATCTTGTCATCATAAGCTTACCAGTTAATGTTCATTTGTAAATCTCTTAATTATACAAAATTGATGATGAAAATGTTGTGTTGAGCTATTGTACCCATGTTTCATGTCACATGACATCCGTTATCCAAATATATGTTGCATGATGCATGTTACAATGTAAGATTTGAAAATCTATTGCACGAGAGTTATTTGATAAAAGTCCAATCAAAATTTTGATAAAACGTTTTGCAGAAAGGTTTTCTGAAAGCATTGGCGAATTGTTTACTAAAATATTTAAACAAAAGCTGGACGAAAGGTTTATTTCCAAATTTTTTGTGTAATATGTTGTTCTCACATATGTTTCACCCCAAAGGTTTTCAAAATATAAGTAAAAGAGGGGCTATGTTCTCACTGACAACAGTAGACTCAGTCTTGTGTATGCAACTATGAAACGAGACTCTAACCGAATCCTATAATATTATAGTTATACATACGATAAGATTTTTTTATGGTGTTTGACCTTGTTTACTTGTGTAATGTTAAAATTTTTTAAGCAGTTGAAAATTGGTGAAAAATTTCTATGTATGGACCCACCGATACTCTTAGTATATGAACCAGTACTAATAGTTTCGCTCACCTTAGAGTTTGTTTAGAAATTCGTCACGTGTTAAAGGGTTTCACCGATATTATTAGTATTAGCAAGCTTGATGCTGATACTGATAGCATCAGCGGTTAGATTTGACCGAGACTTATCTGTTGTTCCTAGCAGTATCGGGGCTATGAGCCGATACTGTTAGTATCGGTAGCACTGAATATTTAAAATCGCATATAGGCCAATACTATTAGTATCAACGTATTTCTTCAAAATCGGGTAAGACCTACGACTCGTCTTTTTCACCTAAAAACTTTATTTTTTCAGTGGTAATGGCTTCAATATAATTTTTATCAAGTTTAAAAAGAGTTTTGATGGTGGTTTTGAGAGTTCTAGGCCAAAACTATTTTGTGTCTTATATAAACCTTCTTGACCATCAAGATGATGATTTTGCTCCTTGATCTTGCTTAAAATCAATGGAGAATGCTTCAGGTAGTCTCGAAAATAGTTCAAGATGGTGAGTTCTAGAGAGAGAAAATGAGAGAGAATTTTCTAGAGATGGAGATTAGAGAGTGAGTGGAAGCAAAAGAGGTGGTTGAGGTTTCATGACTTTTATAGCCCAGCGTGTTCTCGTGTTTAACATTCGTGTTTTAAGTCGTTTTATGTTTTAGTTTACGATTTCTTGATATTAAAAGATGTAATTACTTAAACTTTGTAATCTTCGTTTATTTTAACCAATTACGAATGCATTTATGTGTATACCCGTATATGTGTACGTATTATGTTTAAAGACCTTTTCACTGAAAGATAAGCTTAAATTATATATCTTATAGATCGTCACCCATAAGATTATCGAGTTTTACTTACACGTTCCGATTTTGTTCGTTAGTTTAGTTGTTAATATTTAATGGCATACAACCATACACCAACATTTTCCTATTGCATCAAACACATTATCGATAGGGAATACGTAGAGACAATGTCAACCGCCAGCCCACCACTATTTCGATACACTACGATCGTGACATTATTGAGTGTGTGGCCATAAGACTAATCTTAAATTCTACTTTCCTAACACTTGTTGACAAAATGTTGAATGAGTATGATGTATGTTGATATATTATATTGTTGCCATGTACTCATGATATATTCAACTACTTGACTTCAAACTTGTTATTGATTACTATGTCCACGTTCACAGTTATTGGTTACAAAGACGTTAAGGTGAAACTGTTATTCCTTGAGTGTGACACACCTACAATTCTGTATTTCACATTCATACTTCTTGCATTTCATTTAATTAGGTTTAATTAAATGATTTAAACACAAACAAGTACAAAACGATAGTTTGAGAACTATCGAATCGAACATTTCAAATTGATTTTGGAAATCAAGTGTGACAAACACAAACACAATGCCAAAACAAAAATTTTTGGAATTATTGAATTGTGCATTACACGTTGATTATGTTTAATCAAGCATGCAAAGCGTTTTTAAAGATGAACACAAACTATCATCGATAATTTAAAGAATTATCGAAACACACACGAGCATGTGCTTCAGTGGTAAACATGAACTAAACATTTATGATAAACATCATGAATCGAACGCGAACAAAATCGAATAAATAAATTGAAGGGTCTGTGAAAAGGACTCTTAATGGTACGCGAAGAGCCTTGGAAAAATCTTCGCGGTATGCGAAGCTCGAGCGGGATTTTTGAACAACCGAATTCGTTGGCGGTATGCCAAGGCCATGCAACAAGAGGATTGGCGGTATGTGGTGTGTCTCGGGGCAGAACCTGAGTATTTTATTCATTGCGATACGGCAAGACCATGCACCATCGGGCTTGGCGGTACACGACGAGTCCCAGAACTCAATAAGTCTATAAATACAACCCCAAACTTTCACAACTCGTTTCCTCTTCTTTTATCCCGAACTTGGCAACCCTACTCAACCAAACCTCCGGCCAAACTATCTCAAACCCATGTTGAATCATCCTAAGGCACTCTCATTACATTCTTGGTGTTTTGGGACCATAGAAGCATCAAAGGAGGCTTTAGGAGACACTAAGGCACAAGAAACACCATCATCAACCACTATCTGAGTTATTAGCAGCTGTTCTAGATCGAATCCACACAACTAAGGTAGTTTAAATGTTTATTTATGCTTAGATCATACATGTGAGGTGTAAAAACACACATGCAAGTGTGTTTTGACCACATGCAACTTCATATGCTCTTGTGCACGAATTTGTTAGTGTTCAAATGTGATTATTGATGAGATGTTACTGGTTTAGAGTGTAGAAAGATTTTGATTGAGTTTTGGCAAGTTATTATGATGATTTTGTAAAACTTGCCATAAAAGGAAACTTTTATGAAGCATGTTGTTGATTAAGGATCATCTAGGCATGTTGGATATGTCTAGATGATTTCAAATGCTTATTAAAGTGATTTGGAAAAAGGTTTGGATGATTAGGTTCGTGAAAAACATGCTTTTGGAAATAACTTACTATTTATGGAAACTTTTAAAAATCAAAAGATGGATTTCAATGTTTTAACATGTTTTGATGATTTGGGATTATTGAAATATGTCTAAGAATGATTTGTAAACGTATTAGGAAATTTGGTTTGTGAAAACGAGCTTTTAAACGAACACTTTCCAAATAATGAAACTTTATTTTGGGCAAAATGACATAAATGGTAATTTATGCATAAAAGAAATGTTTTAGGTGTTAAACGCATTTCCACTGGGATTTCATAATTACACTTTCCAAAAATATAAACTCTCTAAATATAGAAAGTTTCCTAAAATAGGAAAGTTTTTAAATATGGCAACTTTCCAGGAATGGAAATTTTATGATTTTCATACGTGACTTGTGTGAACGTCGTTATGCATGATGATGTCCTACTTGCGTTTAAGGTCTACATAACACATAAACGAACTAAACACAACAAACGTGTCACCAACAATTCGTAGAGTCAACACACAAACATTCAGTTGAGCACACCGACACTTGGAGTTGTATAGGATAAAACGCACCACAAAGCACATACTAACGAACTATACGATTATACGTGATTAGTATCAAGTGGTAGCATTCGCGGTTTGCAAACATACAAATAGGAAATGCACTAAGAGGTGAGTTCACGGCCCCTTTATCTCTTTTCCACCTTTGGAGGAGAAAACACTACATACAAACTTTTTTTAATATCAAACATATTTTTAATACACATGGACATGCTTTATCACTATATGCATATGTGTGGCACACATCCAAAAAACATAGAAGTCCTTATAAACACATCTGGGACCGTTAACAGCGTGTGACGCTCAGGGTAATAATTCTGAATAGTAATATTTGGGCCTAACAAGCGCCATTGTTGCGCGCCATATGGCCCACTCGACTGGCGTTCGGAACAGTGCAAAATTGACAAAACAACATTGCCATGTCTTCTTGTATGGACATGGTGGGAGGCATCATGTAAGATTCGGTTGTGAACCCATATAGGATATAGCACATATTGACTAGCTATCAATGGATAATGCATTGTAATGATATGTAGCCCTGCAAACATTTACTTCAAACATATTGCTGATACAAAACCTGTGCTCTGACCAACCGTTGTGTTGACATTTTACTCGCATGTTTTCTCAGGTAATTAAGGCACACACACATAGACTAGGATGCTAGGATGGAGTCTCATGCATCTGCTTAAGTGTCTTAGGCTACTGAAAACATTTACTATTTGTTTTGTTATGTAATGATTAACAACTTAAAATGCTTCCGCAATTATTCAATATGTAATGTTTTTGAAAACAATTTTAACTTATTTTCCACAACTCTGATTTACAAACGTGTTCCATCCAAGTTACTAGATATACGTATGCAACCAGACATGTAGGTCTTGCAAGTGTGACCGGATACAACAATACTGCGCTTAATGGTGTAACTCGCACCAGCCTGAGTCGCGCCCCTGGAAGGCCTAGAGGGCCAGGGTGTGACAGATTGGTACTAGAGCCCTCGGTTACAGCAAATTAGGTTTTCATTTAGTGAACTTAGTCAATAATCATTAGTCTCCACTCAACACATAGTGCCTAGTATTATTACTTGCACACATGATTGTACACATACTCATAACGCACATTTTGAATGTCACATCATCATTATCACCCTAACCCACACACAACGAGTAGGAGTAGATTTTTCCTACACTATCGGGATCAACACTACTAGTTGCAGTCAGGTTACCGAAACAAGCACCAACTATCATCCGAAGGCAGCACGTCTGAGCTATTTGAGGGGGAGAAGCGAGTACACCTACCCCTAGTGCTACCATCACCGGTGCTCGAATCGAAGAGGTGACGACAAGGGTTGATCGGAGATGCACTTAAATAAGTCAAGGGATGAAATAGGCCCTATGGCTCACAAAAAAAAACCAGTGAAGGGATGAAATAGGCCATGTGGCTCACTAAAACAAGTCAAGGGATGAAATAGGCCATGTGGCTAACTACAACCAGTCAAGGGATGAAATAGGCACTATTGCTCACTAAAACAAGTCAAGGGATTAAATAGGCCATGTGGCTAAGTAAAACCAGTCAACAGATGAAATAGGCTCTATGGCTCACAAAAACATGTCAAGGGATGAAACAGGGCCTGTGGTTCACTAAAACAAGTCAAGGGATGAAATAAACTCGGTGCCTCGTTCAAAACAATTCCATAGTTTCAAGACAGTATCTATTAGTTTCACTAAATTTCTGGTTTGACCAAAGATCCATCATTCTTTAAAAATTTGGAAGAAATTAATAAGTTTGAGGCTTCAACCTTGATAAGAAAACATCAATTTTCTTTCTAACTCCTAAAAAACATTCTTGTAGCTCTTGGTACTTCTACATATACTGTTCACAAGGACCACTTTATGAACTCATTAACTTCATGATGAGATTTCAAACTCAAATCCTTGTCACTCTTAGAATACCACCAAACGGACACTGTCTCTTGAGTAAAGAAGAACTAGACTGATCATATGGGACAAATTACCATTACGGGTACACGCATAATTGTAATCTACATTATATGAGGACCCTGATGATCCCTACTATGAGTCACCTATCAACTCTGGAACTTGCGGGAAATGCCTTGACTTCTAGGCGGTTATCCCCAAACAAATATACTAACACCCACACAATGAGTTTCTGAACACCAGGTAACACCAGTTTAATCCACTCAAGTCAAATAGCTATTCTAATAGTATCTACACTAGACTCTATAATAGCATCCAACTCAAGTAACTATCCCAAGTATTCTTTTTGATTGGCCATCCAACCATACGTCATGTGACTATTGTCTGAATCTTGATGTCATGAATAAAACCTGCGTCGAACAAAACCTCATAGCTCTAAGTAGAAGGAACTAGAATTCCTATGTAAGGTAAATTGATGATCATGGTGCGCAACGTAATTGTGAATTTAGAGTTACGCATGAATTCTAGCAAATTCTATTGAGCCTATTTTCAAAACACGCACATAAATATTCTCGTATCCTTCCTTCTAGTAGTTGCAACAAAACATTCATCAAACTTTCCAGCCATAGTTCTAGTTATGCTTTGTAGAAAAACTCTCATGGTGCGACCTTGTACTTCACATGGACAACCTCATACATGAGTCAAAGCACCTACTTTTCAGTGTCTGTGAATATTCCCTACCAAGCAAAGAACAAATTCTGATCCCATGCCTTTACCGAGCATATTTCCCAATAAACCCTCAACGACTATGACAATAGCAACATGAAGCACCGAAAGACTGCTTCGAATACGGGAAACCTGGGTACTTCAAGAAAGATTTCCCAAGCTTGAAGAACAACAAAACCAACGAGTTCGAGAGGATGAGCCTTCGTGATCGGGGAAAAGGAAGCCATAAGGGATCCCAACCTTGCAACAAGTACGTTTCTCCTAAACGATCATTACGCTTCTGTATCATTTGATACTAGTGCTAAGAAAATATTTGTATCTAAGGATTTTAGTGAGATACTTTTTGTAACCCCAACACTCTTAGAGATTGAATACAAAGTAGAGTTAGCTGATGGTAAGCTGATTATAACTAAACACATTTTGAAAGAATGCACCTTAGAGCTAGTCAACCATAAGTCTAAGATGGACCTGATGCAAGTTACACTAGACAGTTTTGATATCGTAGTAGGCATGGATTGGTTGTCTGTAAAAAAAACTGAAATAAATTACCACAACAAGGTTGTGTGCATAACTCTTCCTAGTGGAGAAATATTAATCATCAAGGGTGAAAGGAGCGGCACACCCTTGAACATCATCTAGTGCATGAAAGCTAACAAATGCCTACGCAAGGGATACACAACCCTCTTGGCATTCATCACTGACAAAACTAAAGAGGAGAAGAAACTAGAAGAAATCTCAATCGTACGTGACTATCCCGATGTATTTCCTGAGGATCTACCAGGACTTCCATCACCATGACATGTGGAATTCCGCAGAGACCTCGCACCTGGGGCAGCACCCATTGCATGAACACCCTATCGACTTGTACCATCGGAGGTGTAGGTGCTGTCCAACCAACTGCAAGAGCTGTTGGACAAAGGTTTCATTAGGACGAGCTTCTCACCGTGGGGGAGCTTCTGTCTTGTTCGTTAAGAAGAAAGATGGCACATTTCGAATGTGCATCGACTACTGTGAGTTGAACAAAGTGACGATCAAGAAACGTTACCCATACCTCACATCGATGACATGTTCGATCAACTATGAGGATCAAGTTATTACCTCAAGATAGATCTACAATCTGGGTACCATGAGTTGAGAATCCACTAGGAAGATATTCCTAAAGCGGCCTTTTGTACTCGGTATGGTCATTACGAGTTCCTGGTCATCTCATTTAGTCTCACAAATGCACCTGCGGTATTCATGGATCTCATGAATAGAGTGTGCAAACCGTACCTCAACAATTTTATCATTGTTTTCATAGATGCTATTCTCATTTATTCCAAAACTCATGAAAAACACAAAGAGCATCTTCAATTGGCACTTGAACTTTTACGGCAAGTATACTAAACTCTCAAAATGTGACTTCTAGATTCGACAAGTCCAATTTTTAGGACAAGTTGTTAATGAACAAGGAATTCACGTGGATAAATCCAAGATAAAGGCTATGAAGAGTTGGGAAGCACCAAAGACCTCAACAGAGGTGCGACAATTCCTAGGCTTGGTTGGCTATTATCGACGATTCATTGAAGGATTTATCAAAATAGCCCAACCACTCACAACCCTCACACATAAAGACAAGAAATATCTCTGGACTGACAAACAAGAAGTTGCATTCCAACCTCTCAAGTAGAAGCTTTGTAGCGCATCTATCTTATCTCTTCCTGATGGAACGAATGATTTCGTAGTATACTGCGATGTCTCGATACAAGGACTCGACTGCATGTTGATACATCGGGAGAAGGTGATCGCATATGCTTCTCGACAACTGAAATTTCACGAGAAGAACTAGACCACCCACCACTTGGAGCTTGGAGCCGTGGTATTCGTACTCAAGATTTGGAGACACTACCAGTATGGAACAAAGTTTACCATATACACTGATCATAAGAGCCTCTAGCACATATTCAAGCAAAAGGAACTAGTCACTCACTTGAACTACTGAATGACTATGAGTGTGCTATAAAATATCATCTGAGGAAGGCCAACGTAGTGGCCGATGCCCTAAGCCTGAAGAATACCTCGAACGAGGGTATGAGCTTTACAAATAACCATTTATCCCAATCTCCCTGAGCAGATATGCAATGCCCAATATGAGGCACTGAAAGAAGAAAACTTATTGACCGAATCATTAAGGGGAATGGAGAAACAACTAGAAGGCAAAGTCGGTTGCTTACATTATTTCATGGAACGCGTCTAAGTTCCACATCACGCGAGCTTACAAGACATTGGGATGGACGAGGATCACAAATCTTGGTATTCCATTCACCCTCGATAAGACAAAATATATCATGATCTATAGATTTTTATTGGCGGCCGAACATGAAAGCAGATATTGCCACTTATGTAGGCAAATGCTTGACTTGCGCCAAAGTCTAGATTGAGTACCAGAAACCGCCTGGATTACATAGACAACAACATATCCCCATGTGGAAGTGGTAACAAATTTCCATGGATTTCATCACCAAATTACCCCGTACTCATAGTGGATGAGACACTATCTGGGCAATTGTGGATCAACTGAAAAAGTCATAACATTTCCTAGCGATTAAAGAAAATGACAAAATGGAAAAATTAGCCAGGATCTATGTCAAGGAATGAGTCTTACGAAATGGGGTGCCAATCTCCATCATATCAGATCAAGACGCTAGATTCACTCTAACTTCTGGAAATTGTTACAAAAGTCTCTTGGCATGCGGTTGGATATGAGTACAGCATAGCACCCACAAACTGATGGCCAGAGTGAACGCACAATCCAAACACTTGAAAATATGCTACGAGCTTGCGTAGTAGACTTCGGCCATAGCTAGGAAACTCACCTACCGTTGGTGGAGTTTGCCTACAACAACAACAACTACATTGGCATCAAGGCAGCATCGTTTGAAGCACTCTATGGCCGGAAGTTCCGATCACCCATTTGCTAGGCGGAAGTGGGCAACAGTCAACTTACTGGCCTGGAAATGTACATGGAACAACGGAGAAAATCGTGCAAATCAGAAACCGTATCACAGCAACCCGTGATCGTCATAAGAGATATGCCGACAAGCGGCGTAAGCCTATGGATCTTCAGGTAGGTTATTGAGTCCTTCTGAAACTTACCCCATGAAAAGGCATCATTCATTTTAGGAAATGAGACAAACTAACCCCACGATATATTGGACCATTCGAGGTCCTAAAGTGGATTGGTCCAGTGGCATACCAACTCAATCTACCCGCTGAACTAGATGGAGTTCACAATGTATTTCATTTCTCAAACTTGAAGAAGTGTTTATCCGATGAGACACTTGTTATTCCACTGGATGGTATCCAGGTAGATGAACAACTTCGGTTCGTGGAAGAACTAGTAGAGGTCATGGATCGTGAGGTCAAACAACTCATACAGATTCGGATTCTAATTGTTAGAGTCCAATGGAACTCAAAACGCGGACCTGAATTCACTTCGGAACGTGAAGATAAGATGATCCGCTAATATCCCCACTTGTTCAAACAGTCAACATTAAACACAGACAACAACGCATAAATTTAGGGACGAAATTTCCTTTCAACAAGGGGATGATGCGACAACTAGAAAATTTTTTGTTCAACACTACTGACCACAACCAAATTTCGGGACGAGATTTCTTTCAACAAGGGGATGATGTGACACATCAATAATTATGGTAAATTTCAACAATTTCAAATTCATACTTCTTGCATTTCATTTAACTAGGTTTAATTAAATGAGTTAAACACAAACAACTACGAAATGATAATTCATGTCATATGGCATTTCTCCCCAAATATTTGTCTCCTGAGAGAGACATTGAAGAATTGTA
The DNA here is from genome assembly GCA_009363875.1 of Mikania micrantha. NCBI lineage: Eukaryota > Viridiplantae > Streptophyta > Magnoliopsida > Asterales > Asteraceae > Mikania > Mikania micrantha. The sequence continues at coordinate 3,772,016 of CM018684.1, forward strand.
TGGTATAGGAACTTGTACTTAGTGTGAAAGAAGGCTTTGTACAAAGTGCCATTCTTTAGATCTCCCTTGTAGTCACACTCACACATGTAGTGTGAGGAGACCAACATACAAGATCGAATGTGAGATAGAATCAAGAAGATTTAGGGAAAAGGAAATCATTGAAGGGGTTATGTTGATCTGTTGCTTAGCAACCATATAGGTGATGTTTTCAATAGTGTTATTTTTAGTTACTATATCAGAGTTTTCCAAAAATGGTTTAGGGTAGTGACCGAGATGGGTGAATTGAGTGTTAGAGTAGTGTGAACAAAGGAAGTCAAAAAAACATTGATTATCTCCTCATACTGCGGATACTCCAATGATCTGGTGAGATAAGCAATTAGGTTGTTAACAGGTGTGATTTTCAAAGATTCAAATGCCATGGAAGCTTTCGAAGATGAAACTAAAATCAAAGCGGTTGTGAGAATTTGAGAACAGGGTGAGAGAGGAGAGAAAGCCAGACTGATTTAATCGCTGTAAAATAAATAGAGGATTTACAGGGAAAAAGGCTAGCTTTTATAACAACCGGCAGAGAGTCCGATTAGGTCAAAATAGAAAAAGGTAACAAAGGTAAAAATAAGAAAAGAGACAACGAGAAGAAAAAAATCATAAACAAGCAAAAACCATATAAACATGGATAGTGTTTGGATAAGAATGAAGCCTAGTCTGATGCCGTTACCCTAAATCATCTTAAGCTTAAGCTCTTAAGCTTAAGCTCATTATTCTTAGACAATATGACAAGAGTAAATACAACGAGCTAGATGACATTCCTTACAAATAGATACTCTTAAGCTTAAGCTCATTATTCTTTATCAAGGATTAGCGTAATCACAGTGATCAAGAAGGGTTAATGAAGTTTCAGAGAAAATTGGGTAAGTGTGAAAGATAAGAACGAAAGAATTGGCAACGACATATATTAATAGGAAAAATGAATGAGGGTCAATGCAAGTCACAAGGTAAGAATATCACAAGAGCACATTAGTTATAACCGCTGATGGTTTTACACATGGATGTATATACAATCACGGATGATCACATCCAAGAACACAAACACGGATGATCATATCCACGGACAGTAACACAACTACGAATGATCATATCCACGGACACAAAAAATGTTCGTATAATTATATCCACAGACGAAAATGTAAAACTGATAGGGTACGACCACATATAGAAATAAGCAATGGAATATAACAACTGGTTGATATATCCATAGCAATCTATCCGCGGTTAGGTAAAAAAATTTGGAAAATGAACAATGGTTGTTTATTCAGTGGTTATTCCTTTTGTCTGTTGTTAGGTCCATTAGTGGATTGATGCGACAACTAGTACCAGATCGTCCGACAATCCATATGGTATGTGTATTTTCACTAGTACTATGTGTAAATACTATACGTGAAACAGTTGTGTTACAACAGGACTATGAAAACAATTAACAGTTGTGTGAATTTCAATGAGAACTCAAAACTAAATACGCAACAACACATGTGAAATAACAATTGTGAGAGCAAATGAAAAAAACATATCGGTTGTGATCTGATATCCATAAATAACAGGAATCAGATGGCCGAAAATTCATGAGAAAGCAATATGGAAATCATTTATAGCAATGCGAAAACAATTAAGTCTAGTTGAGTTCGTCAGCGAGAATTTTAATTCAAAATAACAATTAAGTATCATTTACGAATAATAAGCTGACAGTGTGTTTGCGTGGATGACGATTCACACAAACATATCTGTGGGTTTAACAATCTGAATGATAACTGAAAAATAGAAAAAAAAATCAGAAAGTGAACCCCTCGTTGTGTTCATTCGGGTGACGATTCGAACGAATACGCGTGAAGGTGAAATGATATGACGAAACAATTAAAATAAACGTTTCAAAACAATAAAATAAAGAAAAGAAATATAAAAACATTTATCAGGTATGGAAACCTTAAAAAGAATTAAATAAAACTATTCTATTTAAAGTTTGTAAATTCGCGTTACGTTACGAAACGTGACGTAAACGTAATACCGAGGAAACAAAACGAACTCGAAACATCCTTAAAAAGAATTAAGTAAAACTATTCTATTTAATACCTCACCTACCCATTTCTTTCCCCATTCATGTTTTCTTCACTCTCTCTACTTTCTCTTTCTAAAAACCCTCCTCAAAACCTCTTTCAATCTTCATCTATCTTCAACCAATCTTGAAGATCTAGCAACCTAAACAAAGCTCCAATCAAGTATAAGAACAAATCAAGAAGAGAATGAGCTAAAGGTCACAAGTTAAGGTAAATCTACGAATCTCATTTAGGATTTTCTTTAGATTAAACTTAAACCAAAGTGTTTCTGCACCTTTAGGTGAGTTTTTCTTAATCATTTGAGTATAAATAACATAAAAATGGGGGTTTTAAGGAACGTGCAACCTTATGGGGGGTCTGGGAAAGTTGGAGGTTGAAGATGAGGATGAAGGATTCGAGAACCCTTAGTTGAACTCGAGAACCACCCCACCTCACCGAGAACCATTTTTATCCAAAGCTGAGAACACAATATGCTGAAAAGCCACACAAGTCGAGAACCAATTATTTTGAACCTTCTTGATCAAGAACACCTCCATTTGTTTGGCCGAGAACCATATAATAGTGTTGCCTACCCAATTCGAGAACCATTATAATAGTTTTACATGAAAATTTGAGAACCCCCTAGTTGGCTAAGAACCTTTTATGTTGGACACCCTAAGTTTGAGAACCCATTTATGGTGGCACCAACAATTCCAGAACCCATGTACACTCGAGAAATCGCACATGAAGCCTAGAACACCACCACACTTGGTTGTCTAAACCAAGAATAACTCAAACAAGTGTTAGTCGAGAACCAAGTGGGTTTGGGTGCAACGAGTTATGCTACTTCCATCGACACAACTTAACTTTGGCTTAAAAACATAAATTAACCCTAAAACAAATGTTGAAATTATATACATGGTTTTAAAACATGTTAAATATTTATAACTAAATCATATGTTGATCAAACTAACAAGAGGTTTACTTATAAAATAAGTTACGTAGGCACGTGGTTAGGATCTATATGATCCGGTGTAACATGATATTACTTGCGAAATCCATAAGGTCATGTTTGGACAAAAATATAATGAATTGAAATGAATAGAATTAAGTATAAATTCAATCTTCTTGCATTAATTTCTAGTAGTATGTTCATACAATCAGAGAAAATTCACAATGTAAAGAAATTTGAATTATGCTTAAACGATTGATTGTTATCACATCAAAACTAACCTATTTATAGCTAAACCTGTCGATACTAATAGTAGCGAAAGTACCGATGTTGATACTAATAGTATCAATGATGTTACCATCGATACTAGTAGTATCGACAGTCTCAAGACTTAGTTATTTTACAATGTGTTCAAAACAAAAACAAAACTCAACCTGGAAAGGAAAGCTACAGGGACGACGAAAAGAGAGCGCTTTCCTGCACTTAAAAAAAGGACCTAAGAGAAGAGCATCTTCTATCCACTTATTTGATGGGCTGGTTAAGAGATTATTTATGGTTAAACTCTTCACAACTGATTAATGAATATAATCCTTTCGGTATGAAAAGTTTATCGGTCTGGGCAAAAACAAAACAAAAACAAAATAATTATTAAATTGAAATAAAACAAATACAATAATCATGAAGATATTTACAAAAACTCAGCATCAATCTTCTGCCTTCGATTCAACGACTGAAGCTAATGCTATCAGGGTACTAACAGACTCCCACCTTAGCAACAGCTTCAGTTGTTGAATTAAAAACTAAAGATTGCTGTTAAGTTTATGTGAAGATATTCATGATTAATGTATTTGATTTATTTTATTTTAATAATTATTTTATTTTTGTTGTTTTTTTTGTTTTGTTTTGAACACATTGTAAAATGACTAAGTGTTGAGACTGTCGATACTATTAGTATCGATAGTAGTTTCATCGATACTAGTAGTATCGAAGGTAACATCATCGATACTATTAGTATCAACATGTTTGCCTATAAATAGGTTAGTATGTTATACTATCCAATGAGTTCAAGAAATAATCAATAAACAAAAACTTATAATGGCTAACCAACTTTAGGGTTAACCTACGAATTAATAACTCCTAATTATAAGTTACGAGCAACATTGAATTCAACAAAGGCTTTGAATACAACATCATCACAACAACAGCGAGCGCATGCATTTCTTGATTTTTAGTCAACCACATCAACTATAAGGTGAGTTCATATGCCCCTTTTCTAATCGTTTGATTTTAAAAGCGGGGCTGAGAAAAATGCTAACGCTTTAAATTATTAAAAGTTTTAGTACATTATTTAAAATATCATGTGACGTAGGTAATAAAGATTCTTACATTATTAGCGTACTTTATCATATCAATGTGAATACGTGCATGTGTAAGGACAATTATGACATATCAAGGATGCATCATGATAATATAATTTAATGATATCATCAAATCTTTGAAATAACATAAGTGTATAAGATCTGATATTATAATACTTTGTTATTAACATTGAGATAACAACGAGATAACACTGAGACAATTACAAGAGATGACAAGAATGATATTCATGATAACATAATATCTTGATGATATTTTTCACCACATTTACTAACACAGTGTAATAAGGCAAGTTCTTATAACACTTCTTGAAGGACACTGAGTACATGCTAAAAGTTTTTCTAAAATGTTTTACTACAAATTATGACAACAAGGCTTTACTTGTATTACAATTGTATGCTTTGTATTGTCAATGCTTATAACTATGCTCATACTTTTGGGTTTTTTTTCCCAACGGGTAATATCTATGGTTGGGAAATTAGAAAATGATGAGACTATATTTTTCAACATCTATGAGACTAAAATTGTATTTCTATGAAAATATGAGACTATATGAGACTATGTGATATGAGACTATATGTGACTATGAAACTATTTTGATTTTTAGTCAGCCTATTCCAACTATATCGCTGCTGACACGGGTGATAATAGTATGATAGTGACTGCTAATTATCTCACCACTCCTATTCTGTGGACTCAGACTGACGTCACTCATGTCATAAGCTGGTGACAGTTAGTTGTAAGTACATGTAAAAACCCATGAATAGAAATGAATTGAAGACATTGTAGTTTGCCTTTGTGGTGGCTACAATGTGGTCAAATTAGTTCTAATCATTAATTGGGATATAACTACGTGTCAAAACTTATTCACAATTCTTGTTTAGAAGTGAGTACCAGTAAGCTCTCATCAATTAAAGACCGATTAAAAAGGGGATAAGATTAATAAAATCTACACCTTTGAAATTTAAAGAGTGTACCATTACTTATGTTATGGAAACTTTTTCTCTTTAAAACCTATTATTCTACGTTTATATTATCGTGGGATAATGACGTTTTATTTGGGGAATACCAATTGAGAATAAGCCTATGTGAGATGAAATGGGTATCTATAGCTAAAATATAGGTGGTATAGAGCTCTGTTAAGTGTGTGGTGGGCTGGTGGGCTGGTGGCTTCATTCATGATACATATGCCCTATATATAAGCAAGCTTAGCTGGACGATATACTATCTATAGGTGTAACTATGGAGAGGACATTGGAGTATTATAATGACAAATGAGCCTAAATATGACTTGTGTGTGACGTCATGATTTTTGAATAACCAAATTCAATAGTTCTCATTTACTAAACTTAGGAACTCACCAACCTAGTGTTGACTTTGTTTAAAATGCATGATTTTCTCAGGTGACAAACACGTGTAGTCACCAGACATCAAGATATAAGCTAGTTGGACTTTATAGAGGGCCAATAGCTTACTTTTGTGTTGTGCATATTTTGGGTGACATATTTGTGAATCATCTTTTGTAAATCATGTGCAGATACAAGATAGAAACATTAAGATTCTTTTTAGTTTGATTTACTAGTTAAATTATGATCACAACTTGTGTAATTTAACTTCGTAATTCTATGTCAATATAATATTAGCATTTCTCATTATATATCATGTGCCATGTAGACAATCTGATCCTTTCGATTATCACACGATATCACGCCCTGAGAACCTTCTGCCCGATGGAAAAGTCGATCTAGCCCGCCTGCTCGGGGTGTGATATATTGGTATCAGAGCCATGGTTATAAAAAAATGTAGATCATATTACTTAAATGATTTGGCATAGACTATAACCTAGGGACCCTTCATGTAGAGAACATAAGACTTAGGACTTAATTGCATGTGTCTTCTGCATTCAATCATTGCACTAACTGATATTCTTTCGGTTGTGATCAGAATGCCGCCGAGAAGACATCCACCAATACTACCTCCACCGCCACCACCACCTCCACCTCCTCCTCCGCATACCCTACCTCATTAGCCACCACTAACCACGAGTTATATCCTGCCACCATTGCACTAGCCACTCTACGGGTGAGTCAACCGAGGGAAGTAATTCCTGACATAATGAACAAGATTAACTCCAATAACAACAACACTGTCAACTCATCTGTAGAGGGCGGTGGAAACACTAGGAAATAACAAGACTATTTCTACAAGAACTTTGTAAGATGCAAGCCACCTACCTTCAGTGGCAGTGAGGGGGATGTTGTCTTGATCCAATGGATCGAGAAAATGGAAACAACTCTCGACATCTGTGGCTGCCCTGATTAGAATAAAGTGAGGTATGCTGCAGGCTCGTTAAACAAATGAGCACTGACATGGTGGAACGCACAGGTCCAAACCAAGGGACAAGATGAGGCATTGTCTATGCCTTGGGAGGAATTAAAGGTTTTGCTGAGGGCCAGGTTTTGCTCAAGGAACGAGTTGAAGAAGGTTGAGACTGAGCTCCTTAATCATGTCATGGTGGGAGCTGGGCATCTTGCCTATACTATCAGATTCCATGACATAGAAACATTGGCACTTGACATAGTGCAAACATTGGAGAAGCGGATCAAGCGGTATTTCGGCGGACTACCGGCTTGCATCCAAGGTCAAGTGATTGCTGCCCGCCCAACTATTCTAGAGATGGCTGTTACATTGCCAGCTACTTTGACTGATGTAATGATTGCCTCTGGAGCTATGAAGAAGGAGGATGAATCAGCCAAATTTGGAACAACACAGAAGCTGGACAGACATCTGGCTAAGAAACGGAAAATGATCAAGAATTTTGTTGCGACCACTCATGTTCAACAAGCCACACAACCACCAACACTGCAGATCAAGAGGCCGTATACTAGCATGCCCCCCAAATGTAACAACTGTCAGTTTCATCATCATAATGGAACTCTGTGCTGGCCATGCGCTAGGTGTGGAAGATTGGGTCATTGGGTTAGTCATTGTAGGAACCCAACTCCAGTGAACACGAACAACAACGCAGCAGTGATGATGCATGCTGTTACTGCTGACAACATGTATTGCTACACTTGAGGCAAACCTGGACGTTTCTCAAGGGATTGCCTCAAGATAATTCAACCAAGGGCACCGGCAGCTAGAGGACGAGTCTTTGCACTTGGAGCAGTTACGGCATGACAAGACCTGAATGTGGTCACTGGTACGTTTCTTTTACATGGTTTCTATGCATCTATATTACTTGACACTGGGCGGATCAAACTTTTATCTCGTCTGACTTTCCATGACAAGTCAATCACGTTAAGGAATATTTGAACTCCCCTTATATCATCGAGGTTGCAAAAGGCAAACAGATAACGGTTAACACGGTACTTAGCAACTGCCCATTGACACTCAATGAGCACAACTTTTCGAATGATTTAATACCAATGGAATTGGGAAGTTTCGATATCATTGTCGGAATGGATTGGCTGTCCCTTAAGAATGTTAAAATCATCTGTTCTGAAAAGCTATTACGTATTCTACTGGAGAACAATCGGGTGCTGGAAATTCAGGAGAATCAAGAAAATCACAGTGTCAAATTAATATTGTGCATGTAGGCACGCAAGTGTCTAAGGAAAATGTGTGTCGCATTCCTCGCTCACGTACTAGAGAAAGAAAAGAAGACAATCAAGATACAAGAAATAGCGGTTGTGAAAGACTTTGCGGACGTGTTTCCAGATGATTTAACAGGATTGCCATTTAAGCGATTGGTGCAATTCCGAATCGATTTGATTTGATTCTGGGAGCGGTTCCGATGGCTAAGTCTCCTTATAGACTAGCACCTTCAGAAATGAAGGAACTGTCCAATAACTTACAAGAGTTATTGGACAAAGGGTTCAACCATCCGATTTTCTCACCATGGGGAGCTTTGGTCCTGTTTGTCAATAAAAAGGATGGATCCTTTAGAATGTGTATTGATTACAGAAATTATACCAAGCTCACCATTAAGGATCGGTACCCATTATCGAGGATTGACGATCTGTTTGATCAATACAGAGAGCTTAGTATTTCTCTAAGATAGACATGCGTTCAGGTTATCACCAGCTTCGTATTCAAGAGGAAGACATACCCAAGACAACATTTCATACCCGATATGGTTACTATGAGTTTATGGTAATGCCATTTGGATTGACGAGCGCACCGACTGTGTTCATGCATCTTATGCACCGGGTGTGCAAGCCGTATTTTGATCAGTTCTAAATAATGAACACCTCTACGCCAAATTCTCCAAGTGTGAATTTTAGTTAAGAGAAGTTCAGTTCATGGGTCATGTGATTAACAGTGATGGACCTCATGTGGACCCTGCCAAGATCGAAGCAGTCAAGAGTTGGGACGTGGCCACAATGCCTAAAGAGATCAAATCATTTTTGGGTTTGGCGAGTTATTAAGGAGACTCATTTAGAATTTCTCTAAGATGGCTTTGACACTTACAAAGCTAACCCAAAAAAGCGAACCATTTGTGCGGACGCAGGAAAAGGAAGAGCCATTCCAAACTTTGAAAAAAAGATTGTGCAATGCTCCAATCTTAACACTCCCTGAGGGCAATGATGATTTTGCAGTTTATTGTGATGCTTCTCACCAGGGACTCGGTTTGTTTTAATGCAACGAGACAAATTTATTGCCTACGCCTCAAGAAATTTGAAGATACATAAGATGACTACATGGCACATGACATGCAACTGGGAGCTGTTGTCTTTGCTTTAAAGAGTTGGAGGCATTATCTATATGTTACCAAATGCACAATCTTGACAGATCACAAGAGCTTGAAACATATATTTGATTAGAAGGAGCTTAACATGAGACATAGACATTGGGTTGAGCTGAACGATTACGATTGTATGATCAAATACCATCCAGGCAAAGCTAATGTGGTCGCTAACCCTTTGATCCGGAAGGAAAGAGTCAAGGCCGTGCGTGTTATACCAATGGGAATGAAAGTACAAACAAGTTCGAGAAATCAAATTCTAGAGGCACAACAAGGATCAGTAGCCAAAAACTCTTTGTTGAACGAGCTCGACTGTGAGCTGAGAAATATTTTGAGACAAAACAAGATGGAGTAATCTATTATCAGGACCGGGTATGGATCCTGGAAGTCGATGAACTTTGGAATCTCATACTCGACAAGGCACACAAAATACACTATTTTGTTCATTCTGGTGCTGATAAGATGTACAAAGACCTTAGGACATTTTATTGGTGGCATGATATGAAGAAGGATGTGGCTACTTATGTTGGTAAATGCCTAACATGTGCAAAAGTCAAAGCTCAACACCAGAAACCGTCAGGTTTGCTGGAATAACCCGAGATAACACAATGCAAGTGCGAACAACTAGCTATGGATTTTATTGCTAAGCTACCCCTTGCTTCCAGCGGACATGATTCTATATGGGTCATCATTGATCGATTGACCAAGTCGGCACATTTTTTGCCAATTGGGAGAATTACAAGATGGAGCACCTAGCACGATATTATGTCAATGAAATAGTAGTGCAGAATAGTGTGCCACTATCTATAATTTCGTACCAGGACAGTCTATTTACATCGTGGTTCTTGCAATCATTGCAACAATCCTTAGGGACAAGTGTGAACTTGTGCACCGCTTACCATCCACAAACGGATGGCCAAAGCGAGCAAACCATACAAACCCGAGAGGATATGTTGAGGACATGCGTAGTTGACTTCGATGGAAGTTGGGACAATCATTTACCACTCAATGAGTTATCCTACAACAATAGCTACCATAGCAGTATCGGATGTTCTCTGTTCCTAGCACTGTACGGTAGGAAATGTCAGTCGCCAATTTGTTTTACCGAAGTGGGAGACAACAGGATCACTGGGACTGAACTTATAAAGGAAACTACTGCTAAGATTGCCTAGATCCAGCAAAGATTACAAGCAGCACGTAGTCGCCAAAAGAGTTACGCAGATAACAACGAAAGCCTTTGGAATTCCAAGTGGGTGACCGAGTCTTTTTAAAAGTATCCCCATGGAAAGGCGTGGTTCGTTTTTAAGCTACAAGCAAGTTAGCACCGAGGTATGTGGGACTATTTAAAATAACACAACGAATTGGCCCTATGGCATACATACTTAGACTTCCTGATGAACTAAGCGGGGTACACGATGTGTTTCATGTGTCAAATCTCAAGTAATACGTCGCCGACGAATCGTTAGTCATACCATTGAAAGAAATACAAGTTGATGAACAACTACACTTCATTGAAGAACCTATAGAGATTATGGATCGTGAAGTCAAGAGACTGAAATGAAGTTGTATCCCTATTGTAAGGGTTAGTTGGAATTCCAAGCGCAGAGCAGAATTTACCTGAGAGCATGAGGATCACATGAAGACAAAGTACCCCCATCTGTATACAATAGAAGTAGTACCCGGAGATGATGCTTAAATTTCGGGACAAAATTTCTTTAACAAGAGGAGACTGTGACAACCAGCACCAGATCGTTTGTCAATCCGTATTGTATGTGTGCTTTCACTATTACTATGGGTAAATACTATGCATGAAATAGTTGTGTGACAACAGGACTGTGAAAAAAATTAACATTTGTGTGTATTTCAATGAGAATTGAAATATAAATACGCAACAACACATGTGAAATAACAATTGTGATAGCAAATGACAAAAAGATATATGTTACGATCTGCTATCCATAAATAACAGGAATCAGATGGCCGACAATTTAGTGAGAAAAACATGTGGAAATCATTTATAACAATGCGAAAACAGTTAAGTCTAGTTGAGTTCGTTAGTGAGAAATCCAATTCAAAATAACAATTCAGTATCATGTACGAATAATAAACTGAAAAATAGAAAACAAAAATTAGAAAGTGAAACCATCGTCGTGTTCATTTGGGTGACGATTTGAACAAATACGCACGAAGGTGAAACGATCTGATGTAACAAATTAAATAAACGTTTCAAAAAAATAAATTGAAGAAAATAAATATAAAAACATTTATTAGGAATTATAACATTAAAAAGAATTAAATAAAACTATTCTATTAAAAGTTCATAAATTCACGTTATGCTACGAAAGGTGAAGTAAACGTAAACCATGCAAACGAAATGAACTCGAAACAAGAATGGGTATGAAACCCTTAAAAAGTTTTGAATTCTCTCATTTAATAACTCACCTACCCATTTCTTACCCCATTCACGTTTTCTTCACTCCCTCTTTACTTTCTCTTTCTAAAAACCCTCCTCAAAACATCTTTCAATGTTCATCAATCTTCATTCAATCTTGAAAATCTAGCAACCAAAACGAAGCTCAAATCTGGTAGAAGAAAAACTCACGAAGAAAATGAGCTAAAGGTCACAAGCTAGGGTAAAGCTACAAATCTCTTTTGGGATTTTCTTTAGCTTAAACTTAAACTAAAGCGTTTCTGCACCTTCTGGTGAGCTTTTTCTGAATCATTTGAGTATGAATAACATGAAAAATTGGGGTTTTAAAAAACCCGCAACCTTACGTGAGATCTAGGAAAGCTGGAGGTTGAAGATAAAAGATACGAGAACCCTTACTTGAACTCCAGAACCACCCCACCTCACCAAGAACCATTGTAATCCAAAGGCGAGAACACAATATGCTGAAAAGCCACACAAGTCGAGAACCCTGTATTTTGAATCTTCTTTATCGAGAACACCTCCATTTTTTTGGCCGAGAATCATATAATAGTTTTACATGCAAATTCGAGAACCCACTAGTTGGCCGAGAACCTTTTATTTTGGACACACCAAGTTCGAGAACCCATTTATGGTGGCACCAAAAATTCAAGAACCCATGTACACTCGAGAACTCACACATGAAGCCAAAAACACCACCACACGTGGTTGTCTAAACCAAGAACAACTCAAAAAAGTGTTAATCGAGAAACGAGGGGGTTTGGGTGCAACGGGTTATGTTGCTTCCATCGATACAACTTAAATTTTGTTTAAAAACATAAATAAACCCTAAAACAAATGTTAAAATCATATACCTGGTTTAAAAACATGTCAAAGGATTATAACTAAATCATATGTTGATAAAAGTAACAAAAGGATTACTGATAAAATAAGTTATGTAGGTCCGTGGTTAGGATCTATATGATCTTGTGTAACATGATATCACGTGTGGAATCCATAACATCATGTTTGAAAAAAAAATATATAATTGTAATGAATTGAATCAAGTCCGAATTCAATCTTCTTGAATTAATTTCTGGAATTATGTTCATACAATTAGAGAAAATTCACAATCTAAAGAAATCTGAATTATGCTTAATCGATTGATTATAATCAGATCAAAACTAACATATTTATAGGCAAAGCTGTCGATACTAATAGTATCGAAAGTACTGATGTCGATACTGATGGTATCGATGATGTTACCATCGATAATACCAATATCGTTGAAACTAATATCCATACTGATAGTATCGATAGTCTCAACACCTAGTCATTTTACAATGAGTTCCAAAAAAAACAAAAACAAAACAAAACGTAAACATAAACAAAATATTTATTAAATTGAAGTAAAACAAAAACAATAATCATGAAGATCTTCACATAAAGTCAGCGTCAATCTTCTGCCTTCAATTCAAGATGCTATCAGGGTACTAACAGACCCCCCCTCCCTTAGCAACAACTTAAGTTACTCAATTGAAGACTTAAGATTGCTGCTGAGTTTATGTGAAGATCTTCATGATTATTGTATTTGTTTTATTTTAATTTAATAATTATTTTGTTTTTGTTTTGTTTTGTTTTGTTTTTGTTTTGGACACATTGTAAAATGACTAAGTCTTGAGACTGTCGATACTATTAGTATCGATAATAGTTTCATCGATACTAGTAGTATCGTGGTAACATCATCGATACTATTAGTATCGACATAAGTACTTTAGATACTATTAGTATCGACAGGTTTGCCTATAAATGGGTTAGTTTTGATACGATTAGAACTAATCAATTAAGCGTAATTCAGATTTCTTTAGACTGTGAATTTTCTCTAATTGTATGAACATAATTCCAAAAATTAATGTAAGAAGACTGAATCCGTATTTGATTCTATTCATTTCAATTCCTTATATCTTTTTATCAAACATGATGTTATGAATTCCGCACGTGATATCATGTTACACTAGATCATATAGATCCTAACCACGGACCTACAAGTAGTATAAGAGATTTTGCTCGATTGTGATCTTAGTTGAACTAAGTTTTGGTGATTTTCTTGATTGTTAAAGACAATTTGATGATAATTTGATCAATTTTGATGATAAAATGAAGACTTGTTACTGAAGAATTGTTGCTGCACTTGAAAACTTGTAAAAAATTGAAATTTTTTAGTTCGAGAGTGATAGTATCGATAAAAACGGGTTCTAATTCATTTTTCATCGATACTACTAATATCGATAGTCGTTCTATCGATATTATCAATATCGACAAGACTTTCATCGATACTACTAATATCGACATATTATTTCCTGATTTTGTCTAAGTGTTGATTATTTCAACAAAATATCTTTAGATGGCCAATCATTCTTCATTGTCTACCCTGTTATCTAATAATGATGCAGGTACTATGACCAAGCCTCCTAAACTTGTTTCATTGAGTGAATATTCCTCATGGAGTGCAAGGTTTTAATTATTCTTGTCCATAGTTAATCCAGATCTTATGATACCTTTAACTAAAGGATATGAGCAGCCTCAGCTCAATAGTGTTTACAAGAATGTGTTTCGTCTTAATGAAGAAGAAAAGAAACTAAAGCCTATGCTTTTTTCAGTCTTTAATATCACAAAAGAGATCCAAAGCATTATGGAATGCTTTAGCAAAGAGCTGTGAACGGAGTGACCAAATGAAAAGAAGTAAGAGAACACTTCTTAAGAAGCAACTTGAAGTGTTTAAGTGTCTATATGTTGGACTAAAAGAACCAATGAGCCTGATCAGAAAAATCTCTAAGTCTCACAGCATTACAACAACTGAAGAAGAACACAAAGGCTGATATTCAAATTTGCTGAAGTCACAAGATCTGAAGAGATGTACAACAGCTGAAGTGTAAGTCGTCAGGTGTTGTAGTGTATAGTTAGTCTTCAGTAGTTTTCTTATTGTTTGTAAAAGTCTGGTGAGTAGTTTACTCATCAGAGGTTTTAGTATTTTGTATTTCAGTAGTTTCAGTATTTGTACTTCAGTAGTTCTGTTCTTCAGTAGTTGTAGAGTTTGTCTTCAGATGTTGAAGACATTCTTAGTCGTTTAGTTATTTTCAGTTGTTTTGTTTTGTCTGTTAGATGTCAACATCATGTGACATCATCAGACGTCACTGCCTTCTATATATAGGCAGTTGACATGATTGTAATGTAACGAAGTTAATCAATTGAATGAGATATTCCTTTTACAGAAAACTTTCTCTCTCTATAACAAACTTGCGTTACTGTTTGATTGAACTTGTTCTTACTTTACTTATGCTAATTCTGTGTTGAATTCCGCTGCTATACTCTACTGATTTATCAATTGAGAACATCTGATCCTACAATTGGTATCAGAGCAGGTTAATCATTGATCGATTACACAATTGATCTCTGAAACTGCTCAAATTTGTTCTCAAATTGAGTGAATTAGCTGATTAAGTAAGAATTTGTTATAGATTGAAGTTTTCTGCTAACTTCTGTTGATTTGTATTTAAATATCAATCTGTTTTGCATCAATTGATTGAGATTTGAATTAGTTTGTGTTAAATTGATTGAATCTGTGATCATGTCAACTCCGAACAATGATCCACACAATACAGGCTCCGCAACCAAGCCTCCGATGCTGGTGCGGAGTGAGTACAACATCTGGCAACGTAGAATGCTACATCACCTGTCGATTAACAGCGCAGGATGTTGGAAATCTGTTGTGCATGGACCATATAAACCCACGATCACTGATCCTGAAACTAAGATCATGATTCCGAAACCTGCTGATATGTATTCGGATGAGGACATTAAACTGTTTGAAATTGATGCTAAAGCTCATGGTATTCTGGCCATGGCTCTGCCGAATGAGATCTATTCTGGTTTGATGCATTATGATACTGCTCATGATCTCTGGGTTGCACTGAAAGAACAATTTGGTGGAACCGATGAGGTTTTAGCAAATACTAGAGAAATTCTGGCTCAGCAGTATGAGACATTTTCTCACCGAAAGGGTGAATCCTTGACTCAACAATTTGAGCGATTCTCATGTTTAATTTCTGAGTTAAAAATGGTTAAGCAAGAATACACTAATAGTCAGATGAATAACAGATTTCTCAGATCATTGCCTGAGAGATGGGACACTTATACAATTGTCCTACGCTCTAATGCTAATCTAGAAAGTCTATCTCTCACCCAATTACATGGGAAACTCTTAACTTTTGAGAGAGAGGTAGAACAGAAGAGAAAACTGTCTTCATCTGGAAAACTTGCTGATGATTTTGTTCCTGGTAACACTGCTTTACTTGGTCAGGAGTCAGAGTTTAATGGGTCTGAATGTTCTTATGATGAACATATTGACTTTTCTACTAACAATTCTGATCATGCTTTTGTGGGAGTTGAGGGTAATGCAGGAAGTTATAGTGACAACTTGTGTTTTGTGATGGATGATTTGAAAGGTATCCCGGATGATGATCTAGAGGAGATGGACATTTTAAGTCAAATGGCATTGATCAACATCAGATCACAAAAGTTTTATAAAAGAACAGGAAGGAAGTTCCCTGGATTATCTGGCAAGACTAAGGTTGGATTTGACAAAGGGAAGTTGAGGTGCCATAAGTGTCATAGGCTTGGTCACTTTGCTAGGGAGTGCAAAACCTCTGGCTCTAATCCTGCTGCACCTTTTGTGACCTTTCCAAGCAACAATTCCTCAGGCAAAGGACCACAATCTTCTAGTACTAGTCAACAGCAATTCTATCCAGCTCACTTTGTTCCACAAAATCCAATGCCCTATCCATATCCTTGCTTTTACATGCCTCAACCTCCTCACAATCCAGCATTAATCTCACCACAATCACCTGCTCTTCCTGAACCCAGCAAACCTCAATCAACTCAACAGTCTCAAGAACAACAGCATCAGAGTTTCTTCACTCCTGGTGTTGTTGATTGGAGTAGCTTGCCTGATGACTTATCAGACTTCAACATGCAGCCTTTTTCTGAAACTGGTCCACATGGTGGAGACAATCCTTTTGGAAATCTGGCACTGATGGCTATTGATTCAACTGAAAATACCTGTCAATCCTCTTCAACATCTCAGGTATCTTCTGAATCAAAAGCTAAATTATGTTCAGAGTCATGCATTTCAGCATTTGCTTCCATTAGGGAAATCAATGTAGAACTGATTAATGAGAAATTTGAATTGGAAAAGGTTGTGGCTAAAAACAAAACTGAGTTTGAAAAAGCCTTAAATGAGAAAGAGTCTGAAATTTATAAACTTAAATGTTTGTTGTCTGATGAAAAAGCTAGAGTGGAAGTCATGCTGGTAAAGCATAATGATCTAAAACAAACACTTGCAGCAACCCAAGTCAATTGTGAAAAATGGGTTGAGTCCTGTAAAGGGTTTGAAATGTTGTTGAGCAAACAGTCAGCTTCAAATGTTAAGTTTGGGATTGGTTACAATCACACTGGCCCCCCTGCTGATTATAAACCAAAAAGTCTTGACTGTGAATCTGATGGGGAGAGTGTGTACCAATCTACCAACTCTTCAGAAGTGTCTGATTCTGCAGACATATCTGAAGAAGACTCAAATGTTTGCAAAGCTGCTGCTGAAAAGGTTGAGATTGAAACCTATTCTTATTCAATTGGGTGTACAAATGTCATTAAGGATGACACTTGTCAGGATAATGTCTTAGTTGAGATTAATCCTGATGAACATGTCTCAAATGTTTTAAACTTACACCTAATTGAGTCAGATGGGGATGGTGTTGGAGAAAATGATGCAAGACTTTTAATAAGTCAAAGTCATTCATCAGCAGTTGGTGACAAAGCTGATACTGCAACAACTGATGTTGGTAAATGTGTTGAGACACAAGTGCTGAAGAATAACTCTTCAGATGTTATCAATCCATCAGCTGTTGTCAATTTGACTACAAATACTGATGCCTCAGATGTTCTGATGAACAAACAATCTGTTTCTAAGTCATCAGTACTTGTAGACAATCACAAGGAAAGAAAGAAGAGAGTGCCTTGTGATATTTGTAGGTTGTTTAATCATTCAACTGATGAATGCTGGTACAGAAAAGGTTCAAAATTCAATAAAATCAAGAATAAAAACAAGAATATACTTAAAATGAAAAATGAATTCAGTTCAAAATTTGTACCAGAATCATCAGTTGTTTCAAAATCTGGAAAATCAGTACAAGGAAATACTTCAAGTCAATTCAAGAAAGGAAAAGAAATTATTCCAGATTCAGGGAAACAACACTTGAAAACATCTATTTTAACTAAAGACACAAAACTAATCAAAAAGAAAAATAAAAAATCAAGTCCTGATGTGTCTGATGAAATCAAGCTTTTAACTCAAACTCATAATCAACTGATGCTAATGATGCAACAACTGATAGGAAGGGTCAATATGGCAGAGGCATCTGTTGATTCATTTCATAAAAAGAAATCAAAATCAAAAGTCAAACCAAAAATTTCTGATAAGAATGCTTCAAGTGTTGCTTCAACTGATAATGCTAGTTCTGTTTCTTCAAATGTTAACAGACCCAAAACCAAAATGGTTTGGGTCCAAAAGTCTAACTGAGTGTGTTGTTGTATGCAGGGTCCTTCAGCATGCCAAAGTAGCATCTGGTATGTTGATAGTGGAGGATCCATGCATATGACTGGGAGCAGATCTCTTCTTCATAACTATTTCACTGGAAGGAGAGGATTTGTGTCCTTTGGTAATGATGCTAAGGGGTATATCATAGGTAAAGGTGTAGTCACTAATGGTGAGATTAGGTTTGATGATGTTAATCATGTTGAGAATCTTAAGTACAATCTGCTGAGTGTTAGTCAAATGTGTGATAAGGGTCATGTGTCTCTCTTCACTAAGCAAGATTGTAGGATTTTATCTTCTGATGTGATGCCTTTGATTAGCAAAGTGTTAGATGAGTATACACTTCTTAAGGCTAACAGAGTGGGAAAGGTATATGCCTTTGATCTTTCTAAGAAAATCTCTGTCAAAGGTCATCCTTGTTTATTTTCTAAGGCCTCTTTCAAGGAATCAAATCTGTGGCATAGAAGATTAGGTCATGTGAACATTAAGAACATGAATCAATTGGTGAAACATGGTTTGGTTAGAGGTCTTCCTTTAAAGGATTTTAGCTGTGATGAAAACTGTTCTGCATGCTTGAAAGGAAAGCAACACAAAGTCTCTTTTCCTTCAATTGGAGATTCCAAATCCACTGGTTGTTTACAACTGTTACACATGGATCTGTTTGGTCCAGTGCAGATAATGTCTATGGCAAAGAAGAAGTATTGTCTAGTTATTGTTGATGACTATTCAAAGTTTGTCTGGACTTTCTTCTTACACTCAAAAGGTGAGGTTGCCAAGGCTATTATCAATTTTGTGTTGTATGCTGAAAAGCAGTATTCTCTTTCTATCAAGTGTGTTAGGAGTGACAATGGCACTGAATTCAGAAATCATCTTCTTGATGAATTTTATCAGTCAAAGGGAATTCAGAGACAGTATAGCATTCCCAGATCTCCTGAACAGAATGGAGTGGTAGAAAGGAAGAATAGGACCCTAATTGAAGCTGCCAGAACAATGCTTGCTGATTCTGGTTTACCTCTCACATTCTGGGCAGAAGCTGTTAACACAGCTTGCTATGTGCAAAACAGAGTTTTGGTGAATCAAAGATGGTTGAAGACTCCATATGAAATCCTTCATTCTTTAACTCCTTTGATTTCCTTCTTCAGAGCTTTTGGGTGTCCTTGTTACATTCTCAACACCAAAGATCAACTTACCAAGTTTGATTCCAAAGTTGATGCAGGATACTTTGTTGGATATTCTTCAACATGCAAGGCATATAGAGTGTTCAATTGTAGAACAAAGACTGTAGAAGAAACTCTTCATGTCAAATTCAATGAATGTCCTAAAGATTCCATTCCTCAGAATCCTGCTGAGATGTTTGATCTGAATATCTTGCAACATGATTTTCATGTTGAGAATAGTGGTGTAGAAGATGAAGTTCTTCCAGCTGATCCACCACCAGCTTCTAATGCAACATCACAAGGAATTTCAGATGATGAAGATGCAAGTACTCATTTGTTCAGATTCAGTGACAATATGTCCACATCTACCAAATCTGATGCTCCTTCTGCTTCAGCAATCCCACTCACTACAAATGCTGATGAAATTCTGGCATCTTCTAAATCCTTTGAAATTCCTGCTGCTGTACATCCTGAATCTTCTTCAACTGCTGCATCAGTTCCTCCAGCAAACACTTGCACTGATCTCATTCCATATCAAGAACTGAAGGATCATCCATTATCTCAAGTTCTTGGTGATATTTCTGCAGGTGTTTCAACAAGAAGTCAATTATCTAACTTTTGTCTTTATGCTTTGTTTGTCAGTCAACAAGAGCCAAAGAACTACCACATAGCACTTAGAGACATTGGCTGGGTGGAGGCCATGCAGTTGGAATTGTTGCAATTCAAGAAGCAACAGGTTTGGGAGCTGGTTTCTTTACCTCCAGGTAAGTGTGCAATAGGCACAAAATGGGTGTTTAGGAATAAAACAGATGAAAAAGGTCAAATCATTAAAAACAAAGCTAGACTGGTTGTATAGGGGTTCTGTCAGGAAGAAGGTATTGATTATGATGAAACTTTTGCCCCTGTAGCCAGATTAGAAGCAATTAGGCTGTTTTTAGCATATGCTGCCTTACATAAACTTAAAGTTTTTCAAATGGATGTCAAAAGTGCTTTCTTATATGGCAAAATAAAAGAGGAAGTGTATGTGTGTCAACCTCCAGGCTTTGAGGACAATACACATCCTGATTGGGTGTACAAGCTTGATAAAGCTCTTTATGGGCTGAAACAAGCACCTAGAGCCTGGTATGACACATTATCCACTTTTCTTCTAAAAAATAATTTCACTAGAGGCTCCATTGATCAAACTTTATTCATAAAGAATGTAGGTCAGCATAAGCTACTTGTTCAAATTTATGTTGATGACATTATATTTGCTTCATCTGACCCAAAGTTGTGTGATGATTTCACTAAACTTATGACTACAAATTTTGAAATGAGTGCTATGGGGGAGTTACAGTTTTTCTTGGGTCTTCAAATCAAACAAAAACCTGATGGAATTTTCATTCACCAATCAAAATACACAAAAGAGCTTTTAAAGAAATTTGATTTGCAAAACTGTAAGCCATGTTCCAACCCCATGAGCACCACCACACAACTTGATGCAGATCTGAAAGGTACTTCAGTGGATGAAACTCTTTATAGATGTATGATTGGATCTTTAATGTATCTAACTGCATCCAGGCCAGACATTATGTTTGCCACATGTGTTTGTGCTAGATTTCAGGCTGCACCCAAAGAGTCTCATTTGATAGCTGTGAAAAGAATTTTCAGATACTTGCAAGGTACTCAATTCCTGGGAATATGGTACTCCACTGGACAATCCTGCAAGCTGGTTGCTTTTTCAGATAGTGACTATGCATGATGCAAACTCTCAAGAAAATCTACTTCTGGTGGGTGTCAGTTTCTAGGAAATTGCTTGGTTTCTTGGCAAAGTAAGAAGCAAACTTCTGTAGCCACCTCCACTGCTGAAGCTGAGTACATTGCTGCTGCAAGTTGCACTTCCCAAATTCTCTGGCTTCAGTCTCAACTCCTGGACTATGGCATCAAAGAACTGAAGACACCATTGTTAATGGATAGTGCTTCAGCTCTTTGTATTGTCAAGAATCCAGTTCAGCACTCTAGGACTAAACACATTGAGATCAGACATCACTTTATAAGAGATTGTTTTGAAAAAGGTCTGATTGATCCCAAATTTGTTCCTAGTGCTGATGAGCTTGCTGACATTTTTACTAAGCCTTTAGACACATCAACTTTTCAAAATTTAGTTCTAAGGCTTGGTATGTTGCAGCTTGAATAGGTTAGTGTTTCAATGAATAAAAAAAAAAAAAAAAAAAAAAAAAAACATTCCAAAAATATTTTCACTTCTCTCTTTTAACCATAAATATTCTTTTATCTTGGCACATTTTGATATTTTCAGTACATACTGATACATATCAAAAGTACTGATTCAAGAACAGTCATGACCTTTTATAATACTCTAAGTTACAAAGTACTGATGAGTATTGATGTTCTAAGTACTGAAGGTTAAACATTGTTCACAAGTTCTGATGAATAAAATTTCTACAAAGTTCTGATGAACAAATTGTGTACAAGTTCTGATGAACACATTGTTCACAAGTTCTGATGAACAAAATTTCTACAAAGTTCTGATGAACAAATTGTGTACAAGTTCTGATGAACACATTGTTCACAAGTTCTGATGAACAAAATTTCTACACAGTTCTGATGAACAAATTGTTTACAAGTTCTGATGAACACATTGTTCACAAGTTCTGATGCACAAAATTTCCACAAAGTCTGATGAACAACTGTTGAAAACACCTGATGAACAAAATTATCGACAACACCTGATGAGTAATTTTACTCTTCAGTTGTTTAAACCTCAGTTGTTTTCTCTAATTTAACTCAATCCTTCTCAGTTGTTTCATTATCACTTTCTCAGAACTTTTCATCTTTTTCAAAACCTACTTTCCCTCTTTCATCTCTGCATCCATGGCTACCATAACTTTGAAACCGCGTCACAATTCTATAGCCTATCTGACCAAATCTTCATTCTGGTCCAAGTTTGATGAAGCTGTCGACTTGATGAACTCATCTCAATTCAAAACTGCTTTTCTCATCAATCCAACTCTGTATGTTGAATCCATTCATCAATTTTGGATGAATGTTGAACTGGTAAATGTTGGAACTGGAGTCATCTCTCTTCGATCAACAGTCAATGGTCACAACGTGCATATCAGTCCCGCTGAGCTCAGGGATGTTCTTCAACTTGACGATGCCAACCTAGTCACTCAGTTCCCTAAAAGCGCCACTGACCTCTGTTTTACAAGTCATGAATACCAGGGCGACTTGAGTGACTCAACACTTTTCAAGAAGCACTTTAATGATCCAGAGCGTCTGATATTCCATATGATCAACATATGCCTGGCTCCGAAGTCTTCTTCATGAGATCAAATGTCATCTCGTTGGCAACAGGTATTGTACTCTATTCTCGAATCTCAAAAGCTAAATTTTTCTCAAATACTTTTTTCTGAATTAACTGAACATGCTGGTAAGCCTGTTTCATCTAGATGGTTACTCTATCCTCGTTTTATTATGGCCATCATAGAGAAACAGCTGCCACAAACAGGCCTTGTTGGTCAGGGGATCCCTGCTCCAGCAGTTTTGCTGGAAGTATATTCCAGACACAACTCCAACCTCACTTTAAAAGAGGCTGCCCGGAAGCTCAAACCCAAGCAACGGGAACCCACAGCCTCATCCTCAAAATCCAAATCCAAAGTCCCCACTAAACCAAAATCCACTAAGCCCAAAAAGGCTGCTCAGGGAAATGAGTCCCCTGAGTCTGCCCATGCCTCACCAAGGCATGAACTGACCACTGGTAGTAGTCAACCAGTGGTTCATCAGACTCAACCGGCTCAAACCGCCCAGGTTTCCTCTCTACAGGATCCTGGTGCAACCTTTGTAGGGGACACCACATCACTAGAACCTATTTCAGTTGAAATGGTTTCTATTGAAAAGCACCAATCTCCCCGGGTGCATTCTCCTTCAAACCCACTTTCTATAGAAACCACCACCAATAGCCCAACATTTGTTATTGATCAAATCCTGAATCAGCTGAACACTCCTTCTCCCTCCCAGACACCTATCAATACTGGAAACTGCTCCAACATTGAGGGGGAGGACCATAGTGTCTCTGATAACCCACAGGATACTGACTACAATATCAGATCTCCTAGTGTGGCAAGAGAGATTCTGATATCTGACAAGGCTGCTACTTCATCACCTCCATCATTTGGAGTGATTGCTAGTGGTACCATTGCTAAGACCTTGTCAGAGGCAACAACTGATGAAGGGGTTACCCCTGAGGTTGGAAGTCCCCAGAACCAAGAAAAAGGGGCACCTGATCATGTTGAGCCACACTCAACTCAGGTAGATCCTGATACTCTCAGGAGGTCAGATGATTTAGCTAAGGCTACTGATGACCAAAGAACACTTGCTGAGGTTCTGAAAAAGAACCAACTCCTTGAGGCTGAGGTATGTAGACTCAATGAGCTACTCACCAAAATGTCCAAGGACAAAAGTCCATCTTCCCCACTTAACCCACAGATGGCACCTTCTCATTCTGAAGGTCACCCAAACACTTCCCCCACTACTTCACAATTTCAATTGCCGCCAGCCTTTGCTTCAGGCACTAATCCTTTGGGTTCTAGCCCCCCAGAGGCATTAGCTGCTGCCTTTCTACAAATCCTCCCTCTCATCACTCCATTATTGAAATCAATTATTGTTCAAGCCCTTGATGAGAGGTTACCTTCCCAAACTCAAATTCAACAAATGGTTGATGAGGTTGTGACTGCTAAACTTTCAACTCTACATACTCCTTCTTCCCCTGCAGCCAAAAAGGGGGAGTTAGGAACTGAATCAGTCACAACTTCAGCTTCCAAAAGGCCAAGGTCTGAAGAGGTTGCATTTGAAAGGTCTCTTGTCATTCAAGTAACTTATAAGAGACAGAAGAAGAACAAACCTGCTGAGATTATCAACAGAGATGATGTGGAAGTTGAGCAGGAAATGGTTGCTAAAGAAATTGAAGTTAGTGCTGAACAATTGGAAGCCACAACATCTGATGTACAAAAACAAGTCAAAACCTCTGATGTACAAGAATTTGATGTACAAGAATTGGCTACAACTTCTGAAGTCCAAACACAGGCTACAATCTCTGAAGTTCAAGTACAAGCCACAACTTCTGATGCACAAGACACTGAACTAGAGGGGGTTCAAATTCCAGAGGTTCAGACTCAGGTTGAGACTCAGGTTGTTGAGGTAAGGGCTCCTCCAAAGAAGAGAAGGCAACTCAGAATTCAAGAAGAAGAAAGTTCTGATGCAGAAGACAGGTTGCCTATCTCCACAGTCATCAAGCCAAAAGCTCAAAAGCCTGCACCTTCAACAACTGGGGTAGATCTGACAGTTCCAAAGAAGAAAATTACTCCTCCTGCCAATTACATTCCTGAAAAGCCATTAGTTTTTGGTCAACAGCCAATTATTACACCAGAGGCTAGGATGTTGGCAGTCAAAGTAAAACTGGAAGAAGAAGAGAGCCAAAAGAAACATGATGAGCAATTTCTCAAGTTGGTGGACAAAGATTATCCTCAGACTTCAACTATCACTGCAATGAAAAAGGAAGCTCAAAGGTTGTATGCTCTGAAATGGACATTTAAATATACGAAAGAATTGATTAAGATGTGGCCTGACCCAAGGGTTCTTCATAGGATTCACAAGAGACAGCCCCCAGTAACTTATGCAAATAGGATCAAAAGGGTGTTGAGTGCTGAAATCATGCTTGGGTCAGTGCTTGATCCTTGGGAAATCATTAATGACTTCAAGAGTGTCTACAACTCGGGTGCAAAAGCTCCTAACTTCTTAGAGAACAAAATGATAAAGAAGGGACTGGTGTATAGGAGGCTGGAACATGTTCAGCAAGAAGAACTCTTTTTGTTTTTAGAGGGTAAGCACCCTGATGAGTTTGTGTACAGGGAAATTACAAGAGTAGAACTGAAGGATGGGTCTACGGCCAGATACTTGTCTGAATTTTATGGGCCTGAGTCCTTCTTCGAAGGTGAACCTGAAAGAATGACTCCAGAAGAGAAGATGTTACTACTTGAAGCTTATGTCCGGGAGTCTTTCAGGTTAGTATACAATCAATAGCTTCAATGAGAGGGGTTAATGCTCATAGTCCATTTCCCCAAAGGAGTTCCCTCTCATATTTTGACAGTTAGAGTTTTTGAAAGCTGTTGGTTATCAGGCTTATACTTTAATTGGTCATTTTGATACTGATCTCAAAGAAAAAGACATTTCTTTCTGCCTGGAATAAATAAGTGAGACCTTAAATAAGTTAGAGGTTTTTGGCTGCATTGGTTCAGGGGGAGTTTGTTGGACTAAAAGAACCAATGAGCCTGATCAGAAAAATCTCTAAGTCTCACAGCATTACAACAACTGAAGAAGAACACAAAGGCTGATATTCAAATTTGCTGAAGTCACAAGATCTGAAGAGATGTACAACAGCTGAAGTGTAAGTCGTCAGGTGTTGTAGTGTATAGTTAGTCTTCAGTAGTTTTCTTATTGTTTGTAAAAGTCTGGTGAGTAGTTTACTCATCAGAGGTTTTAGTATTTTGTATTTCAGTAGTTTCAGTATTTGTACTTCAGTAGTTCTGTTCTTCAGTAGTTGTAGAGTTTGTCTTCAGATGTTGAAGACATTCTCAGTCGTTTAGTTATTTTCAGTTGTTTTGTTTTGTCTGTTAGATGTCAACATCATGTGACATCATCAGACGTCACTGCCTTCTATATATAGGCAGTTGACATGATTGTAATGTAACGAAGTTAATCAATTGAATGAGATATTCCTTTTACAGAAAACTTTCTCTCTCTATAACAAACTTGCGTTACTGTTTGATTGAACTTGTTCTTACTTTACTTATGCTAATTCTGTGTTGAATTCCGCTGCTATACTCTACTGATTTATCAATTGAGAACATCTGATCCTACACTATACAATGAAACATTTGAGGAATTGATGACTAGATAAACTTTACTATTGAGTGAGTTAAGTTATTTGGATCACAAAGTTTCTTTGGAAGAGCAAAATGACAACCTTCTTGATGCACCTCCATATTCATGGGAGACATATGCCATGATCATCAAAGAAAACACAGACTTGGAAATTACCGAACTTGATGTGTTGTGTTCCAAAATTCAATCTTTTGATCTGCTCAAAATCCAGGCCTTTATATGAAACCCATTGTTGTTCCTGCTACATCTTCAAGTTTAGTTGCATTCTTGTCAAGCACTGAAGATGGTGAAATATCTGCTGTTATTGATGTTTCAACATAAGTGTGTTTTACTTCTGCAACCGTCGAAGAGAAAACATCAGGCAATAGATCAAAGTTGACGAATGTGAAGGTACCATAAGAGCTTCTAGCCTTTTTCTTTCAAGTCGTCAATGCATATGATTTTGTGGTATTAGATCATGCTCAAAGATTGACTGATGAGGATATGGATCAACTAGATCCTAATGATTTGGAGGAAATGGACATACAGTGGTAGATGGCCTTGTTGACCAGGAGGGCAAGGAGGTTTCTTTAGAGAACTGGAGGAACAGAAATTTCATGAAATTTGAAAAAAAAACTGGGTTTTCAAATAAAAAAGTTGAATGCTCTAATTCTGAGAATTTAGGTCACTTTGCAAGGGAATGTGAATTGCTAGTGAGAAACTATTCAAGATTTGAAACTGGAAACAAATTTGAAAAGTTTGATCCTCTAAAGGGAGGTACTTCAATTTCTAATCAAGGTTCTCCTGTCCACTTTGCGAAGTCAAGCTCGTTGACTCTCCTTTGCCTGTCAGGCTGATCTCCCTAGGTATATACCTTTAGCCAATTTAGCTCTTAATACAAGATCTCGCTTGTCGACGCAAACAAACGAGATTGATCTGAATGCTACAGTAGCAACCAATTCAATGACCACTCCTCCTACAAAAGATAAAGCTTTGCTTGTAGAAGTTTAGTTTGGAGCTGACTGGTCATCATATGCTGAGGAAGTTCAAGTCAATGATGAAGGTCATATGGCTTTTATGGCCCAGACAAGTCATAAAAAGGATGATTCATCAACTGTCAAAGGTTTTAATATTAAACCAAATTGTCTGAAGTGTTGTGTTTATTTAGCTAAACTTGATATGGTGGTTAAGCACAACGAATCATTGATTGATCATGTCAGATGTATAGAAGATAATGTTAAACAATATTTAGCAAATGAATCAAAATATAAAAATAAACTTGAAGAGTACAGTGCTCATATTAAATCTTTAACATTAGAATTGGCAGATAAATATGACATCAATGATCATATGATTGAAGATATGAATAATCAGTCAAAGAAATGTAAGTTGGTTGAATGTTTGGAGAATTCGCAAATGATATTGAATAACATTGTGGCTAATCATGTACATAACCCTGGTATTCAAGGGATTGGTTTTAAGGCGATGCCTTCACCTATAAATCCTCTTTATGGATCCCTTCCTGAAAAGCGAACTTTTATTCCAGATCATGTTAAATCTTCTCAGAATTTAGAAATGTGTTCAAATAATTTATATAACATGTCTAGTTTTGTCAAATTTAAACATGCAGGGAATAGGGTAGAGGGTCCTGAAACCAAGAATGAAGTTTGTGATGATTAAGATGAGGAAAAAGAAAATCTGTCTGGTGTAGGTTTGGATGTACACAAGAAAAATGATGTATACAAACTGTTTGATGATAAAATTGATTCTGATTTTTCTTAATTGAAGATGTAGACATTAGTGATGAAGTTGTTCAAACGGAATCTGATATTCCTAGGGATAGATGTCTATTTACTGAACCAGGCAACATCATATATTATACAATTAGACAAAAATATGACATTTTCTGTGATGATGTTCATCCATTGATTTTGGTAAAACCTACATTAATTGACACAATTTTAAGAAACCAAATGAAAAGATTTTTCAAAAAGAAAATCAAAAGTGTCAGAATGGTAAAGAAAACATTGGTACAACTACTTTTTTTTAAAGAAAAACTGGACAAAAGGATTTTGAATATCTATTGTGTCAATCCAATGTTGATTTTTTCAAAAATAAAGATTCATTTTCTAAATCACAAACTTCTACTTCACAAAAGTTTCCACTTGTACAAAGTGTAAAACTTTTTGAATCCGCACAATCAGGTAGCTAGTACTCTAGATCTGTCGTGTCAAAGGGGTCTAGTTCTGGGTCTAAGGTTCAGGATGTAACTACCCAGGAATGAGTGTAAATCACAGGTTATACATTAAAAGCAAGGCAAAAAGAAGCAACCCACAAATCCAATTAACTTGATTGGTTTTCTAATAACAACTTTTACTACACATTCATTAAGAAAAAAGAATAATGTTAAGACAGTAAAGTCTGTAATTTCTTTTCCTTTTGGAGAAAGAAACATGTTACAACATGGGTTTATAAATCCAAAACAATTCTTGGAAAATCTAAAAGGTTTAACTCTAATAATTCAAAGGTTTTTCAAAAGAAAATGTATGACATTGATAAACCAATGGTGAAACATCACAATGAAACTCTTCCTTATAAACCAACTCTTAATCACATTTGGATTGTTAAGGAAACATTTTCTCTTGATTCCACTGTTTGTGTAATTTATGATACTTCAGTTGTTTCTCCAATCCATGTCAAAAGTCATAAGACTAAGACATGGATTCAAGTTTCTAATTGATTTATTTTCTATGTGTTGAACTCATTATTAGAGGCTCAATAGAATATATGGTACATTGATAGTGGATGTTCTAGACACATGACTGTAAACTTGGAGTTTTTGATAAATGTTAAACGAACAAATGGTGGTTATGTTATATTTGTTGGTAACACCGGAGGATATATTACAGAAGAGGGAGTATTATCAAATGAAAGAATAAGCTTTGAGCATGTCAGCTTTATGGAACAACTTAAACATAGCATGTTGAGTGTTTCACAAGTTTGTAACAAAGAATATTCTGATATATTTGATAATAAAGCATGTTACATTCTGAAGCCGGCTGTTGTCATACCTGAAGACTAGATTGTGGTTACTGCTCCCGGACACAAAACACATATCAACTGGATACGTCTTCTGTTTTATTATCTTTTCAAGTTACATGTTTCTTTTCTAAAGCTATTGAAAAAGATTCAATTTCATGGCATAGATGGATGGGACATGTTCATTTATGAAAAATGATTTTGTTGATCAAAAATAGTCTTGTTGAAGGTGTTCCATCTCAGTCTTTTGTAATGTCTGGTCAATGTATTTCTTGTCAAAAGGGAAAACAACGCAGACAATCTCATAAGCCTAAAGTTGATAATTTCAACAACATTCCTCTAACTCTGTTTCATATGTATCTTTTTGGTCTTGTGTCAGTTAAGAGTGTGGGTGGACGATCTTTTTCATTAGTTGTTACTTATGATTTTTCTAGATTTTCTTGGGTTTTCTTTTTAGCAATTAAATCAGAGACTTTTGAAATCTTGAAGAATATGATCATCAAGTTAGAAAATGTATTTTATCCACAGATTAAATTTTTGAGAAGTGATAATGGAACATAACTTAAGAACCATAATCCGGAGCTGTTTTGCGTTCAAAAGAGTATTACTCACCAGTTCAGTGCTTCATATACCTCTCAACAGAATGGTGTTACTGAGAGGAAGAGTCAAACTTTGATTAAAACTGGGAGAACTATGCTTGCAGATTCTCATCTTCCAATAACATTTTGGGCTGAAGCGGCCAATACTGCCTGTTACACATTAAATCGTGTGTTAACTGTCAAAAAGGATGGAAAAACATCTTAATAGTTTCATAAAGGTAGAAAGCCCAATCTTGCTCATTTGAAACCTTTTGGAGCTACATGCACATATCTGAAACTGACTACTCCAAAATTTGGGTTGAAGGCAGTGGAAGAAATATTTATGGGACATTCAGCTAACTCTCTGAATAAAGAGTTCTTAATATGGCGAATATAATGATTCAAGAAGCATATGACGTTTTGGTGTGTCGATTCACTGCCGCTTTACCTGGACGTGCTCTAGATTGGCTGTTTGACTATGAATCAGTGTTTCACTGTTTTCATAAGTTGTTTTCATCATCTTCAAATGATGTTGCTGAGGCTTTGATTGATACAATTACAATTCATGGTGCTCTATTTCTAGGATTTGTTTTGGAATATTCTGAATTACAAGATGATTGTTCTTCTTCTTTTGTTCCTGAGAAACATGAAGATTCTGTTCAATCATATTCTGATGATGAATTTCATGATTCAAATAATGATCCTTATGTTATTATTGAATCTGAAATTTAGGGGAGATTGTACCTGAAGTACAAAATCATATTACAAATCTTGAAGATGAAATTGCTGTGGAAGAAATTGCAACTCATAGAATAAATAAGATCATTCAATTGACAATATTATTGGTGATTTACATTCTGGAGTTCAAACAAGAAGTCAGCAAGTTCAAGTTGAAGATGATGAAGTTTAATTGTAACAATTTCAGGAGATGATGACTTGATGCTTATATTCATGTTTTATAAGTCATATAGAACCAAAGAATATCAAAGAAGCTTTGAAGGAGTCATCCTGGATTACATCCAAGGAGGAAGAATTAAGCCATTTTGAGAAATTGGGAGTTTGGAAGTTGGTTGATTGTTCTAAAAATGTTATTCCCGTAGGTACCAGATGGATGTATAAATGTAAGAAATATGATAAAGGCATAATTTTCAGAAACAAGGCTAGATTTGTTGTTCAGGGATTCAATCAATAGGAGGGGCATTGATTAAGATGAAGTTTATGCTTCTGTGACAAGAATAGAAGCAATCAGATTGTTTCTTTCTTATGCCAGTTTTAAAAAAATTAAAGTATTTCTATTAGATGTTAAGATCACCTTTCTTTATTGCAAAGTGAAATAATAGGTTTATGTTGTTCAACCGCCTGGGTTTGAAGATCCTAATAATCCTACAAACTGTTATCGTCTTGATAAGGCTTTATATGGATTACATCAAGCACCTAGGGCATGGTATCAAACATTGTCAATTCATCTGCTGAACAATGGATTTTTCAGATGAAAGATTGAGAGCACTTTGTTCATCTTGAAGATGACTGACGATATTCTGATTGTGCATATATATGTGGATGATATCATTTTTGGAGAAACAAATGAACACTTATGCAAAGATTTAGAAGCAGTCATGAAGCAGAAATTTGAAATGGGTGCAATGGGGGAGCTTACTTTCTTTATGGGAATTCAAGTGGATCAAAGAAGGATGGCTTGTTTATTCATTAGAGTAAATTTGTACCTGACATCTTTAACAAGTTCAAGATGAATGATTGTACATCCATTTCTACCCATATTTGTACACATCATAATTTGGGGAATGATAAGAATGGTATAGGTTTTGATCAACATTTATATCGTTGAATGATTGAATCCCTGATGTGTTTAATTGCTTCTAGACCTGACATTATGTTTGCTGTTTGTTTGTGTTCTAGGTTTCAAACAAAACCAAAGGATTCACAAATCAAAGCCATGAAACGAATTTTTCTTTATCTAAAGGGAAAACCTAATCTGGGACTGTGGTACCCTTATGATGATAGTACGAATTTTATTGCTTTTTCAGATTCTTACTATGGTGGTTGTAACTTTGACAGGAAGTCAACAAGAAAGGGTTGTCAAATTTTTGGTGTAGGACCTAGGAAACAACTCGGTTCCTTGCGGATTTTGCTCAGCAGGCCCTCAAATAGTGCGGAATCCTATTCGGGGGTTTTCCAATTGAAATCAAAGAGGCCCGTGGTAATCCGATGATGAGGAGTCAACGTTTTGATCGAAATCGAACACCATGGATATGAGAACCAACTTGGAAGACAAATGGCGGCTCTAAAAACCTAGGAAGTTGACAGGGAATGTTTAGGGGGTCAGAAAAGTTATGAAACATTCTGATTGCAGGGGTATTTAGAGACTATACTCATTCGGCCGAATGAGTTGTGCAGAACACTCATACGGGCGAATGGTTTAGCCGAACGAGCTAGACACCTGAATGAGTCATGCGGGTGACTCAGTCGTTTGTCCCAATCACTCGCTAGCGTTCCTTACGTTCGAATGAACTCATTCGTAGGTATCATTCGGACGAATGGGTCTATTTGGTAAATAAAGTCAAAGTCAAACATAATAAACTTGGATAAACACAAACGAACAATACAGAATGCTTGATTTCATTACTTATATAAACTTTGTACAATCAAAACAACCATTGCATAGAACTAGGGACATTTCATGCATCAAGAAACTCCCCCTCAGACCTAGTTCTCTACATTATCAGTGTTGGTTTTCAAAAACTTTTCTGAGATAGCTTTCCAGTCAGAGCCGGCATGAATATCAAATGCAAAGCATAGCTGGATGACTCTCATAAATTGCAGTACTTGCTCCATATCTTCGATATCTAAGAAGATTTGACTTCTGTACAAGATCTTCACATCTTCAATTGATAGGTTCGTCAGCCACACGGGATCAAAAACATGAACAATATCCATTTTTCTTCCTTGCAAAGAACTATCACAGCCTCTGTGGTTGTACCATCATAATACCACCATTTGAAGCTGTTTGAAAAGTTTTGAGGCATCTTCCTTAATGGAATCTTCTTCATGACTTTTGGAGGCAGCCACTTCAGGATAACTATATGCTTTCTTGAATGAGCATGAATCTCTGGTAGATAGTAACATTCTGGTTGTTGTGGCTGGAAGTTCACCCACTTCTTTCTATACTCAAACTAAATTTGCCTAGCAAACCAAGATGACAACCCCGAATCTTCACTGTATAACCTCTTTAGATGAGCCAACTGATTTACTTCAAACCCGGGAAGCGTCTTGAAGTCATGTGGAAATCTACAATATTGGATTCCTCTTTCTCTTTTGACAGCATAACAATCCAAGCCGTCAAAATACACCCAACTCAAAATTTGACTACCAGACTTGTATCCTTTGGTCCTGTAAACCTTGGTGTGAGGAGTTGGCATAGGAGGACCACTGCTTTTCTTCAGCAATTCCCAATAAGCAGCCCATTCTTTTTTTCTCTTATGAATTTCTTCTGCAGAAGATTCACTGGGACTGAACTGCTCATCTATTTTCCTATTCAGTTCCTCCTCAGAATGTAACCCAAAAAGATCAGCAAAAGTACGAAGTTCCTATTCAGCAGAAGTATACTTGACATCCTCTTCTTCATCAAGATCCTCTAGAATAACCTCATCAGTGTCATCAAAGGCTTTTGGGGTGGGAAGGTCGGAAGTAGGAACGATAGCTTCATCCAAAAACAACATCATCAGGATTTAACCTGAATAGCTCTACTATTTGTTCCTTGGTGAGGCATTGAGTGATCTCACATTCTTCTTTGTCATAGTTCACTGGATGTTGTATGATGCCTTGAGCGTCAAAAATCATGGTCAACTTTTCATCAATAAGACGTCTCACAGGCACATCATCAACTTCCTCAGTGGCTTTAGGTTCTTCAGTTTGCTTTTGAGATTACTCGGGAGCTTTGTCGTGTTTCCTCTTGGTTCTGATTTCTCTAGGTGGGGACTGATCTAGGGAATAGGAAGAACTTGCATAGGCATTCCCCACTCTGTCATTGTCATCTGAATCATCATCATCAGTACTGTCATAAGTAACCTTCTCCTCATCAAATTCTTCATCATCTTCTTCGTCTTCTTTGTATGAATCATCGGAATCAGGCTTGGATGCCTCAATCCTGGGAGTGGATTCCTATAAGCTTTCAACCTGCTCAGTGAGACACTGGTTGTCAACCTCCTGGGCGAGGATCCTCTCGTTAAATCCATATGCAGTCAAGGCCAGCTGATTATGCTCGTCCATTGGCTTGAGCAACGATATTCGAGATCATTATTTTGGGCTCTCAAATTTGCCCTTTGATCTGCAGCCTGCAGCAGTAGATCATCCTACTCATTAACCCGTTGCGACAGCTGAGAAATGGCTTGATCTTTTTCATGGTTCCTCTCCATTAGACGAAGAACAAGACTGTTAAGTGTGCAAAGCTGTTCAACAATTGAGACCTTCGGTGTATAGGGATCTGAACCTGTAGTGGAGGGACCAGAGTAAGAAACTATGAACACAGTTGTAGCAACAACATATGAAGTTTGAGGGAAAGTAGTATGACGAGCAAGAGTAGCCCTAGACCTGGACAGTGAGGAAGTCATAACTGTTGCAGCAGGTGCAGCAGTGAAGGCTGCAACAGAAACTTTCTATGTCTGTCTTTGCAGGACAAATCTAGTCATTCTCTTCTTAGCTAGAGGGGAGGTATTCTATGAAGCAGTGGCAGAAGAAGTACGAGGAATATGATCAATGTCAAACTCGGGAACGAAGGGAGGATCATCAATATCTTTCTTCCTTATGGCTTGATCCCTTGGTTTCTTATCAATATAAATCAACTAAGATCTGTATGTGCTAGAAACCCTTACAGGTTCAGGCTCAGTGTTTTCTGAGTCAGTATCATTAGAACCTTCATCAGCTTCACCCTTAGCATTTTCCATATCAGATTCGTGAGCTTCCTCCTCCGCATCTTAAGATGTGGTAGCATCGAGTCCTCGTGTCTCCACCTCCTCCCTACAGGTGCAACATATTCAGGATTGAGGAGGTGTCGAGATAGATGATGAGTTGGAGGCTTGTTTTCCATTCCCCTACATAAAAGAACTCGATTGCGCGTAACTTCTGACATGTCCTCCAACCAAATAAACTATGAGTTGACTTTAAGAATATTTGGCACTTAAGCATCAAAAATCATCTGCAAGAACCTCAGATACATCAGAAACCTCTTGTCACCCTTCAGATAGACATTCTCCTTCATATGAGTAAACACCATCTCTGATTTGTGGAAGGGAATGTTCAGCACAAGAGCAACAAAGGCACACTAAAGTGTATCTCGTAAATCATCGAATCCCCCACTCCTTGATCAATGCAGGCATTGACAAGCTTTGTTCAGCACTTCGGCTTCCATATCTCCATCATACTTACACCTCATAAAACATCCACGAACAAGATATCTGTCCAATGTAACTGGGTGATCTACTAAGTCTTGGAATCCGCACACACGCCTGATGTGTTCAACAGAAACAACAAAATCTTGTCCTCTGATCTTACATGGATAACTGGAGGTTCAACCTCACAGTAAATATCTGCAGAATTCCATAACTTTCTCTGATTAGGAAAATATGGAACATGAACTGTAGATATGGTTGTGGATATCCTGGAGCGTCTGTAAACTGTGCAGCAATCCTTATGGTGGCTTCAAGGTGAGCGCATATGTTGTTCTTGGGAAATGCTTTGATGTTTTCCTTTCTGAAATCACAAGAACATCAACATGTCAGATCAGATCAGTAAAAAATGATAAAAATTTGAAATTTAAACAAAAGTGTTCAACTTGTGCGAATAACCCAATTCATCCGAATGGGTATTCAAGCGAATGAGCAAGTGTGTTGAATGAACTTGTCATCAGAATGACTCACGAATGAAGTCATTCGGTTTATTGAATTCATTCGGAGGTACAGAGGTCTGAATGAAATCATTCGGTTGACCTATTGATGCGTTTTTGGTTTTCATATGCTTTAATCCTTTAAAGTTGCGTTTTTGTGTGCATTTCACATGGAACAATGATACTTTGAGATACAATGTTGATTTGTAGGTAAAAACAAGTTAGATGGATGCCCGGGGTTGTTAATGAGGTGAAACGATGCACAGATGGATCAAAAACAGCCGAGAAAGCTAAGAGCTTTGGAAGGGCATATCTTGATCTATAGGAAACATTACGGTATCCATAATATTTGAAAACTGAGTTTTCTCGACGAGACAAAGGTGCAAGTAAAGTCAGCTTTGGTGTAGGCTACGCCCAAGTCACCGCAGGATACGCCCGAGCGTAGGCTACGCCAAAAAATTTAGCGCTGGCAGAAATTTCTCAATATTCAGATGTGCCCAGCGTAGGCTACGCCCAAGGTGGGTGTAGGCTACGCCCAAAATGCAGAAATCAGCTTTTTAATCCTAATTTGTCTATTTTTGACGGGTTATCATCTGAGGACGAAAAACACACATTTGGGGCAAATTCTTGGGCGATTTTGGAGCACTTTGGAGCATTCTAAAGCCCCAAAACATCAATCCAAACATCAAGATCAAGATTCCATCTTGGAATTTCACATGAAGATTGAAGATTCAAGCATTGAAATGTCCAGCTAATCTTCTCGTGATCTTCTTCGGGTAGAGAATTAGGTTTGATAGATAGCTTCGTTATTTGATTTGTTTATCGTTGGTATTGAATTCGTTTTTCCTAGATTTCTGGATTCAATAGTGCTTGATTGTTGAACGGTTACGATTTTAGATTGATTTTGCAATTCCAAGTTCAAGTTTATTGCATTCTTTTCATTCATTGTATGACTGAATGGGTAATTAACGGAATTGGGATTTAAAGTCTTAAAAAAACTCATTGTTTTTGTAGAACTAGAAACCAATCGAGTCAACAACATCGGTCTAGTTATCGTTTGTCAACAAGATCATCGCATTGTGTCAAAATCATAGATGTTTAGCAATTGAAGTATGAATCATGTCTATGTGATTCCCAATTGACATGTTAATGAAAACCTAATTGTCCTCCTAATTCGGAACCCGGAGTGATCACCTTTTCCATTAATTGTTTACAAATCTTTTGTTTTAATTCGCTTGATTTTAGTTCAAGTTAATTGTTTTATAATTCACACCTACAATCAACATTTTCAAGTTTACTTTTCAATTGCATGTAGTTTATTAATTGTTTGCGAAAGTGATTTTCATATGACTCTTCGTAGATTGATACCCGACTTCCCTATCTAATTCGGTAGTAGGACTTGAGTGAAAACTCTTATTTTTGGTTGGTACTTCGACACCGATCGAATTTTGGCGCTGTTGCTGGGGAGTCGCGCACAAATTACTTTCTATTTCGTTTTCTTTTGTTTTCTTTTTCAGATTTACACAGGTTGTGTTAGTGTGCAGGTAATTTCAGGTTTGCATTCATACTAGGTATCCTGGGAGATCCTCACTACCGAAATTCAATCCAGAAATCAAATGCACCACTCGTAGGAATCGAGTACTCCATCGGACAGAGCTTTCATCTCCAAGCATTCATCAACAATTGATCATGGAGTTTCCACTTAATAATCCACTACTTGACCACCAAGATTTTGAGGATTTTGGGAATCTATAAGGTAGTCTAAATCCACCACCACCACCTGCACAACCCCAAAATAAATTTTAGCATATACCTCCCCCTAACTATCCTCCTAATGATGACCACCATACCAACGAGGAAAGACATACTTTTGGAGGAGGGAGTCATCATGGAACAATAGGGAGTGATGAGAATAACATCCATAATTGGGATGATGGCTTGAACGGTGGTGACTACAATGTCCTAAATGTCAATGCTGCTTATGATGTCCCTTACGGGTATCCACAACCACCACCACCTATGCATAACACTTACCCACTCAATCGAAAACAATTGAATCAAGGGGGTTATGGATTCCATCAACATGTACAATACAGTTATCCGCCTCAATAATATTTCAACAGGCCACCAAGACTGCATAATCAGAACTATGGGTCTGGAATCCCTATGCCTCCTCCAAACATGGGAGTACCAATGAACTACAATCAAGGCATGGCACATGCACAAGGTGCAACTACTCATTTCCGACCTGCTTTGACTACCAATTCCTCAACGGTAGTGACACCTGTAAGGCATGGTAGATCCTTTGAAGTGAGACCAGCAGTACTTTCCTCATTTCCTCCAATTCATGGGAGAGCTACTAAGGAACCATACCAACACTTTCAATAGTTTGAATAGTTTTGTCAAGTTACAGGAGGACAGGGATATCATCAAATTAAGTTAAACTCATCTTGTTCCCTTTTAGTTTGAAGGATAGGGATAAAGAGTGGTTTTCTACATTACCAGCAGCTAGTATTTATACTTGGGCAGAAATGCAGAAACAATTTTTGAGTGAGTTCTACACTATGAAGAAAACAACTGAAGCTCAGGCTGCCATTAGAAATTTCAAGCAAAAGAGAGGGGAGTTATTTCATGAGGCATTTTCTCGTTTTAAAGACAAGTTGAGGAAATTCCCACATCGTGGGATAAACATGTGGGAGCTATTGGTTGCTTTTTATGATGGGATGTCATCAGAATACATTTAGGATATCAACTCCCAAAGTAATGGGACATTCTTGTACAACCATGTACAAGGGGATTAGGACATGCTCGAACAAATGAGCGCCACTTCAAAAAGGTTAGAGCAATCTAAGAAAAGATCAAAGCATGAGTAAGTTACTGGTGCATTTTCATTTTTAATTGAGGAACAATGAGAAATCATGGCACAAAACATGGCCAAAATAGCTGGATAGGGAAAGGGAAACACTACATTGAAAAATG
This sequence comes from Mikania micrantha, assembly GCA_009363875.1. Classification (NCBI taxonomy): domain Eukaryota; kingdom Viridiplantae; phylum Streptophyta; class Magnoliopsida; order Asterales; family Asteraceae; genus Mikania; species Mikania micrantha. Next base: position 3,810,802 of record CM018684.1, read on the forward strand.
ATTTTAGTGTGTGTGGTGGATGTGGAGAGACTGGACACACAACAAGTCAATGCTCAGTTCAATTTGGACCAACTTAGGAAGTGAATAAAATGTTTGGAGACATGAATTCCAACACTACCATCCAGGGCTGTGCAACGATCCTAACTTCAAGTATGGTAACACTGTAAATCAAATGAATCCAAACTTGCAAGTTCCCAGTAATCAAGCAGGTTACTAGAAACCATATCAAGGAAATCAACAACAAGGGTTTCAAAACAACTATAGGCACCAACCTCCACAGCAACGTGGACCAACATCTAAATCTGAAGCTTCAAAGCTAGATGACATATTTGAGATGTTGAAAGAGATGAAGAAAGAAAATGAGATGCGAGATAAGGTGTTCAATGCTTTGAACAAGCAAGTCTGACAGATGGCAGAGGAGCTGGCGAGAAGAAATCATGAAACACTTCCAAGTAACACAGGCAAATCCAGCACATCAAGGCTCAGACTCTAAGAACCTGCATGTCAATGTTGTAAGTAATCTTTCAACAGATGGCGTGAAAGGACTTAATTTGAAAAAACAGGACCCATCTCGCGACAAGAGGTGGGAAATTTTTGAACAAGTTAAAGTTAATTTACCATTGCTTGATGATATAAAGAAAGTTCTCGCCCATGTTAAAATTTTGAAACATTATGCACTAAAAAATGGCATCATAAGATACTAAATCAAGTTGAGTTAACAATGAATACATATGCCATTTTGTCGGGTGAATTGCTATCTAAACATCTAGATCTAGGAATGCCTCAAATTTCTATACAAATTGGGAATTTTCAAATTGATCAGGCATTGTTGGATTTGGGAGCTTGTGTTAGCATTCTCCTCGGGAGTGTGTATGACCAATATGATTTTGGTCCTCTACAGAAAGTTGACACTACTGTGGTATTAGCTAATCAGACATCTAAACTTCTTAGGGGAATGTTATCTCATGTGATTGTTAAGGTGGGCAATTTTTACTACCCAGTTGATATTTTGGTTTTAGACTGTGCTGAAAGTGCCAAGGACACACATCCTACAGTCATTCTGTGTAGACCTTTTTTTGCCACAACACATGCTATGATTGATTGTGCCAACAGGACTGCGGGGTTAAGGTTTGATGGCTGGGAAAAGCATATTAACATGTTTGAGATTGCTACTAACCCTCTTGTTAATGATGAATGCTTAAAAGGAAACATTGTTGACTTGTGTGACTTCCTTTTTAAGGAAGATAACACCAAAGAGGAGTGTTTTGTGTTGCATAGGTCTGAAGTAGCAAAAGAAGAACAACCCAAGGAAGATAAAGATGTGGAGAAGAAAGGGCCATCAAAAGACGATGGGTGAATACTGAAATGGAGAAGGGTGAAGAATGAGAAGAAATCTAAATCAATGGAGTTTGATCAAAAACAAGTCAAGTTAAAGATTTTTGGACCCAACTGGGAAACCTAGGAAGATTTACCATAGTCACCAAAGCTTGATTTTGTGGGCTATGCAGCAGGTGATAGCCTTTTTCAGGTCACCTTGAGTGGTGGTGGGTAGGGTCTGGCTGAATACCATAAACAAAACTTAGCGCTGCACACGAGGCAACCTGTGTGTTTGTATCGAATTTATTTAGTTAGTTTGATTTTTTTTAAGTACTCCCATATTTAAACCTTTTGTTTTGTTGAGTTCCTGCCTCAATGATAGCTTGAAATAAGTGTAGGGAAGACTCATGGAGATTCGAGGTCACAATGGCATTAGTAACATTATCTACGTCACAAGAGCAAACAAGATCAAGTCCATGTGCTCTTCCCATGCTTTCATAACTATTTGTTTGAGCTATGTTTGACAATTTGTGCTTGTGTTGTTTGTTGATGTTTGGTTGGAGTTTATGTTTGTTTGAAGTGAAGTGTAAAAGGGAATTTGAATGGGGCATCTGGGTAAGTCATCACATCATACTCCTTTGACACTCATAATTAATGCAAAATTTACGTTCTGAACAATGTAAGGTTTAAGTGTGCGGATGAGGGGATTGAAATCTATTGTTTTTTTAAAAAATGTTCCAAACAAGGTTTTTTTTGTGTATATAAAAAACAAAATTTGTCACATGCAAAGTAAATCGTGAAAGTGTCTTAAACCGGTGTTTACGTTTAAATTCTCAATTATGCCTAGTTCTTTAAGTTGCGGAATACAGTCTTTTTAGCAAGTTGTACGAAAATTTGATAGGTGAGTCTCAATTAAGGATACAAGGCTAGATAGTGGATAAACGTGCATGTTTTACATTCGAAACCCGTTACCACCGTTTTTGTGAGAAATTGAGCCTGCGTGACCATGAAATAGATGTAGAATTGAATGCTCATTTTATTTTGATGTGTGATTACCATAATGTTGTTGTCATTTCAGAACTTGCGAAGATAATACATGTTAAGAACATGAATGAGAGTGAGCACAAAAGTGATAGAGGCATTAGTATAACCCCTTTGTTCATCCTTTTTGTTAGTTTCACCAACCCTTGACAAATCCTTTAGTCACCATTTTGAGTCAATTACCCAATTCTTTGCTAAACCAAACCCATGCCATTAGCCAAAAATTGCCTTCTAGCCATTTTATTTTTGAACCCATTAGTGAATCCAAGTTGAGTAAAAAAAAACAAGAAAAAAAGGAAGAAAAAGGATGAAAAAATGTTCATAATGAAGTTGGTTTTGTTTAGAAATAAAAAGTAATCAAATAATGGTAAATACTTACCTTAGTGATTACGTGTAGACGTTTTGTTTTTGTGAAATAGACTTGGATTTCACTTTTTGTAGCCATTCCCGTTCCTTTTCCTTACCTTAGCCCTAGCTAACACTACAACCTTGACAATTTGTGCTTGTGTTGTTTGTTGATGTTTGGTTGGAGTTTATGTTTGTTTGAAGTGAAGTGTAAAAGGGAATTTGAATGGGGCATCTGGGTAAGTCATCACATCATACTCCTTTGACACTCATAATTAATGCAAAATTTACGTTCTGAACAATGTAAGGTTTAAGTGTGCGGATGAGGGGATTGAAATCTATTGTTTTTTTAAAAAATGTTCCAAACAAGGTTTTTTTTGTGTATATAAAAAACAAAATTTGTCACATGCAAAGTAAATCGTGAAAGTGTCTTAAACCGGTGTTTACGTTTAAATTCTCAATTATGCCTAGTTCTTTAAGTTGCGGAATACAGTCTTTTTAGCAAGTTGTACGAAAATTTGATAGGTGAGTCTCAATTAAGGATACAAGGCTAGATAGTGGATAAACGTGCATGTTTTACATTCGAAACCCGTTACCACCGTTTTTGTGAGAAATTGAGCCTGCGTGACCATGAAATAGATGTAGAATTGAATGCTCATTTTATTTTGATGTGTGATTACCATAATGTTGTTGTCATTTCAGAACTTGCGAAGATAATACATGTTAAGAACATGAATGAGAGTGAGCACAAAAGTGATAGAGGCATTAGTATAACCCCTTTGTTCATCCTTTTTGTTAGTTTCACCAACCCTTGACAAATCCTTTAGTCACCATTTTGAGTCAATTACCCAATTCTTTGCTAAACCAAACCCATGCCATTAGCCAAAAATTGCCTTCTAGCCATTTTATTTTTGAACCCATTAGTGAATCCAAGTTGAGTAAAAAAAAACAAGAAAAAAAGGAAGAAAAAGGATGAAAAAATGTTCATAATGAAGTTGGTTTTGTTTAGAAATAAAAAGTAATCAAATAATGGTAAATACTTACCTTAGTGATTACGTGTAGACGTTTTGTTTTTGTGAAATAGACTTGGATTTCACTTTTTGTAGCCATTCCCGTTCCTTTTCCTTACCTTAGCCCTAGCTAACACTACAACCTTGAAAGAGCTGTTGATTTGTGTATACTTTGTACATAATGGTGGAGATGTGATTGCTTTGCAAGCCTATGATAATGATGCATCATTAGTGAATAGAGAGTTCAGAAATACTAGTGCATCATTGCTAGTCCAAAAACAAAACCAAGTGGAGTGTTTATTGTGAGAGGTGTGAATGCATGCATGTGAACCATTTAAAGCTAAGTATCATTGTTTAGGGATTTTATTGTCGAATGTGTAATATTGCTTGCTAGGATGTAAATTTATTGCACGTTGTAAGTCTTGGGAACTAGGTGTGGTTTTGGATTTTTGCGATTAGCCGGTAAAGAGATGTTTTTTTATTGAGTTATTTGTTAGCGTGTGTAAAGGACTTTGTTTGGGACAGGCAAAACATAAATGTGGAGATGTGATGCGTGTTTAGTTTTCATGTTATTTATCAATTAAAGTTGCATTCTTATGTGCATTTCATATGGAACAATGGTACTTTGAGATACAATGTTGATTTGTAGGTAAAATCAAGTTAGATGAAAGCCCGGGGATGTTAATGAGGTGAAACGATGCACAGATGGATCAGAAACAGTCAAGAAAAGTTCAGAAATTCAGAAGCGCATATCCTGAGCTAAAGGAAGAGTTACGGAATCCATAATATATGAAAACTGAGTTTCTTGACGAGACGAAGCTGTAAGTAAAGTCATCTTTTGAGTAGGCTACGCCCAAGTCACCGATAGACACGCTCGAGCGTAGGCTACGCCAAAAAATTCAGCGTTGACAGAAATTTCCTGCCGTTTAGATGTGCCCAGGTTATGCTACGCACAAGGAGGGCGTAGGCTACGGCCAAAACTCGGAAATCAGCTTATTAATCCTAATTTGCCTATTTTTGAGGGGTTATCATCCCAGGACCAAAAACACTCTTTTGGGGCAAGTTCTTCGGCGATTTTGGAGCACGTTGGAGCGTTCTAAAGCCCTGAAACATAAATCCAAACATCATGATCAAGATTTCATCATGCAATGTCACATGAAGATTGAAGATTCAAGCATTGAGATGTCCGGCTATGCTTCTCGTGATCGTCTCCAGGTAGAGAATTAGGTTTGATAGATAGGTTTGTTATTAGATTTGTTCCACATTGGTGTTGTATTCGTTTTTCTTAGATTTGTGGATTCAATAGTGCTTGATTGTTAAACGTTTACGATTTTTGATTGATTTTGCAATTCCAATTCCAAGTTCAAGTTTATTGTTTTTTTTTCATTCATTGTATGATTGAATAGGCAATTAACGAAATTGGGTTTTAAAGTCTTTTAAAAATCATTGTTTTTGTAGAACTAGTAATTAATCAAGTCAACAACATCGGTCAATGTGATTCTCAGTTGAGAAGTTAATGAAAGTCTAATTGTCTTCCTAATTCGAAACCCAGAGTGATCACCTTTTCCATTAATTTTTTACAAATCTTTTGTTTTAATTCGCTTGTTTTTAGTTCAAGTTAATTTTGTTCTTATACAAACCTACAATCAACATTTTCAAGTTTACTTTTCGATTGCAAGTAGTTAATTAATTGATTGCGAAAGTAATTTCCACCTGACTCTTCGTGGATCAATACCCGACTTCCCTATCTAATTGGGTATTAGGTTTGAGTGAAAACTTTTATTTTTGGTTGGTTCTTCGACACCGATCACCTATCATCCGGAAGACCTTCATTTGGTCAAAGACCCTCACTCGGTCGAAGTGCAGAGCAAATGACTTTCATTCGGTCGACCGAAGAATTCTTAAACCTTTTTCTTCCAAAATCAAAAATTAGACTCAGAAATGGTAACATTATGATCAGAGAGGGCCGATTAATGTTTTAGAGCATGTTTTAGTTTCATTATGGTCCAATTTAACAGTTGATTTGTTCGAAACAGGTGCGAGGCCAAAAACCCTAGAAATTCGATTTGTTTTTAATTAAATTTAAGTCACAATTGATGAGAGTTTATCCCAAATGTACCTGAAACAAACATAATCAGAATGGATTAAATGATTGGCGAAAAATGAAGAAGAAGATCTTGAAGGTGTTTCAGGAGAAAGAGACTTCACTCAATAAGTGCGAAAGAGACTGAGGTGAATGAGCCTAAAGGCCGAACAGTCAGCCTTAAATACTAGGTCTCATTCGGGAGAGAGTTCACTCAAATGACCTATTCGCATGAATGTTCACCCGAAGGATTCATTCGCATGTGTGTTTCAATTCCCGCGGCTGAGTCTAACGAATGACTCATTCGGGCGAATGAGATTCAGTTTTTGATGATTTTCAAAGAACTTGGTTAGAACAGCACCCAAGACACGACACACTTTTAGATCTGACATTTTGAACATTTAAAAGAATACCATTATGAAGTTTTGTATGGTTTGGTGATAAGTTAAGACAACATTGAATGCCCGAACAAACAAATGATCATTTAAAACAAAATTTGAAAATCTTTTGGTATTTTTCTGATAAGAACATAACTGTACAACTAAACTATGACAAGCAAAACACATATTTTTGTGAGTAGTCTTTCAGGAAAGTAACATATATACCAGAACAAATTAAATCAGCATCCTTGAATGTTATACTTATGACACGTTGGGTTTATGATGCAACTACTGGTATACTTGTCCATTTTAAACTTAACCATACATCATATCTAAGCAAATCAGTGATCACTCATATCTTCTTACTGAGTTACGCATTTTAGTTAACCGATAAAGGTCAAAACTAATTTATAACTTATCTCCGCATATTTTAATACCTAAGATCATAAGTTATATAAGGTTTCAATTTATTATAGTTTTGCGTTTTTCTTAGAATCAGTTTCTCAATTTCAACACATTCTCATTGACGGCTTCAGCTAGGTCTTTACAAAGCAATATTGCACGTGTCAGAACTGTGTTGATCAAGAGCTTGGTTCTATCCAATTGGATGGCTTCATCTAGGCTGCAACCCAGTGTATGGCACATGTATGGAATCAAACTTATTTATATTTGTATTTTTATTTTTCTAGATTATCCTATCTGAATGGACGGCTTCAGCTAGGCTTCAACCTAGCAATGTGGCACGTGTACAGAGTCAAACTTACTTTCATTTTCATGTGATTCATTCATTCTAATTTGAATGGATGGCTTCAGCTAGGCTGTGACCCAGCAATGTGGCATGTGTAAAGACTTGAACTCATGAATCATTGGAAGCCTCATAAGATCCTATGGTACCAAGTGTATGCCTGATTTGAATTATAACATGTTATTCCTTAAATCTATTTTCTAGACTGGATCCCACAATTTAGACATTCTAACCAAACACCAATAGTCTATAAACTTGTAAAGTCGGCCTATCAGTACATCAAACCATAATACCCATGTGCTTTCAGTTTATGCATTCAATTTTGCTTTTAAAATATGTCTGGTTAACACATCACTTTCCCAAACAAGACTTTCTCATTTTTACAATTTTTTAAATGTTTTTGATATTTCAATAATATACTTTTTCTCCCTCTAAAAACATAAAACTGAAAATCTTTTTGGTTTTAGAATAAGCAAAAGAAATGCAAAGGAAATTCTGTATATACAAAAGAAACTAAAAATAAGGACAATGATCATTTGTTTGACTTAGATTAAGGAATGATTTTATATCTTTCTAAAAAACACCATTAGCCGATAACAGATATAAAAATCGGGGTTTATCAAAAGCTTTTGTGTAAAAATCGGTTTCGGGTGATCGGTGTGAATCTAAACATTGCTTATTTTCTTTCCAAAACAATCACGTATGAAGTCATATTTAATGTCGATGTGTTTTGTTTTTGAGTGCTGGACACGATTTTAAGTGATAGCAATGGCAGCACTATTATCAACAAATATAGGAGTGTTAGAAAAATGTAACCCATAGTCCCCAAGTTGTTGCTGAATCCAGATGATTTGAGAGCAAAAACTTGCAACTACAATGTATTCAGCTTCACATGTGGAAGTAGACACTGTATCTGCTTTTTGCACTTGCAGATAACCAGGCGTTTCCCAAAGAACTTACACCCCACAGATGTTGACTTGAAATCTCTCTTGCATCTACCATAGTTTGAGTCACTAAAAGCATTCAGGTCAAAATTACCATCATTAGTATACCGTAAGCCTAGATTTGGAGTACCCTACAAGTTTGTGACAATCCGACTTTTCACACTAACCTTGTTAACGGGAGTTGGTGTTATCACAGGCCCAACAAGGCCAATCAAGGCCCAATAAGACCAATGAAGGTCCAACAGGCCCAACAAGGCCAATGAAGGCCCAACAAGACCCATGAAGGCCCAGTGAAGCCAAAGAAGATCCAGTAAGGTCAAGGAAGACTCAACGAGATCAATTAGGCCCAACAAGGTTAATGTAGGCCCAATAAGTCAAGAGAGGCTCATTAAGGCCCAATAAGTCCAAGTAAAGCCCAATATAAACCAAATAGGCCTAGGGAAGGCCAAGGTAGGCCCAGGAAGTCCCAGTGAAGCCCAATTTGATTAATTTAGCCAATGATAGTACAATTTGGCCCAATTAGTGAAAATTAGAGACTTTTGGCTCAATGTTGTTAACCGAATCATTGTGTTATTGAACTAAATAGAACCTAAGGGATTAGAAATAGTAGAAATCAGTCTTAATATGCTCTAATTACAAAGTTAAGACTTGTAATTAGTTTAAAAGTCCAATTTTGACTTAAAAGGTCAAAATTCGTGTATGTAGCATAGTGGAAATTTGAATCGGGCAATACTATGGGTTGAAACCGAAAATTAATGATCATAAATCATTTCAATAATGATTATTAAGGATAATTAGACGTTATTAGTCCTTTAAACAGTCGAATTTATTGTGTGGTTAGCAAGAAGGTTGTAACCGTTTGAATTGAGGATCGAATTCATATAAATCGGTTGAAATCCATTCGATTAACCCCTAAAGCACATAAGTCGGCATCTTTAGAAGAGATTACAAGCAACAATTTGATCAGTGAAGCTTCAGTTCGAAGGATTTGATCGTGAGTGAGCCGAATATAGGGCTTGGAGTGAACTACTTCAATTGGATAACAAATCAAGTAAGTAATCATCCTTATTCCTTCTAATAGGACCGATTAAGGATAAGCATATCATAATTCCAGTTTTTATTATCGAATTGATAGAACCCGATTGCTAGGGTTCTTAACAAAGTCGGTTTTGGGGGTTTTCGATCAAAGGAGTTTAAGAATCGAATTAATTGATATAGGAAGCTTCATAAGGTACCGATTAAGCTAAAGCATAGAACAATTTCTGGTTTAAACAACGAATTTATAGATATCTAATTCTAGGGTTCATCACATAATCGGTTTTGGGGATTTTTATACCAATGAGTTCTGGAATCAAATTAATTGGTATAGATAGTTTCAGAATGCTTCGATTAATCTAAAGCCTAAGTTAATTTGATGTTATAATCGTGAATCATAAGATTTTGTGTTGAATGATAATTCGGTTTAAAACCGAACATATTTGGGATTAATTAGAACATTCTGATTCAGTTTGGATCAAATTAGAACCATTATTAGGATCGGTTGGATTCAAGGAATAATAGCCCTATGGTTTTAGGTTTGATAGAATTCGAATTCGTGGTCAATTGGGGATTGAATGCCTCGGCTATAATATCAAAAGAGAAACCGGTTTGTTGAGTATTTAAAACAATTTATTCTGGAATCCTTGTGCGATACCCTAGCGGGCCGGAGTGGTAGGATGGGTGTGTTGTGAGGGAGTGGTCGCGGGTTCGAATCCGGGTTCCACCAGTTTTTGGGTTTTAATTCATTTTTAGTATTTTTAAAATAACTTTCTCATACGAACTCCGATTAAGTCCGTTCAAGTTGCGTTGGAACCGTAACGAAATTTCGAACGTGTTGAAATGATGAAATCCATATTTTAATCCGAACACGAAATCGCGTATAATTACGTTTAATTAAATAAAATCAAATGTGATTTTATTTAAACGATTTCAAAAGCACGCGTACTTCCGTATGCCAAATTCTCACACTTTAACATACGTATGTTGATACGTATGTGATTTTAAGCACAAAACGATTATTCGAATAACAATAGGTTATTGTTTAAATCACAGATTCTTCGTAGAGGATTTCTACGCAAGTTCACACGTGTTTGATCATTCTACTATCATCAAAGGTGCGTACACGGCCCCTTCTTATTTTAAACTGTTTTGGGGGAGAAAACATGTGCAACGAACTGATTTTTAGATACATAACACTTGCATGAGTTATCTGTTTACATTATGTGAAAACATATCAACTTGAAAGTCCTTACACACCTCGAACCGTTTAGTTTGCTGTAATGCAAAGCGTGGTAGTTGGAAATAGATCTATTAGGTTTGACAAACCTCACCTGGTAGATGGGATCTACGCAGGTGTTTGACTGACCAAACACAATTTTTACTATTGTTGTGATAGACAATAGTGGCAAGGCGAAAACATGCTATAGCATGGCAACTAGTCAGCTTCGGTGTCGAACACGTATGTAAATAGTTATATGACTAGCTATCATGACTGTGCAATTGTGATTATGTTATCTACAACTTGTTATTCAAACTGATGTTTTGAACACTATGATTACTTAAAACCTGTGTTATGCACCAACCTTTGTGTTGACTTGATTTGCATGTTTTCTCAGGACGCTAAGGCGCGCGTAACAGCTGGCATGGACTAGGAAGATAGAGTCTCATGCATTTCTTTTACTTTGATTATTTAAATCTGAATATTTAAGTACTTTGAATTGTAATGTTTGATTTACAACTGTTTATGTTTTTTTTTAAACGCTTCCGCACTTTTTGTAAACTCTGGTTATTATGTTTGTTTTTAAAGACCAATGTATGTTTTTTGAAATTCATATAAAGGTCTTCGCTATGTCTAATGATCTGAGATCCTGGTTTGTCATGCTCCCAAACGGTATGATTCCGTTAGTTGAAATTGGGGGTGTGACAGATTGGTATCAGAGCCCATTGGTTATAGCGAACTAGGTTTGCATTTGTAGGCCTAGACTATGACTGTTAGACATTAGACACACATGTTTACACATACTGCTTAGAAATTACATATGACATTATATAATTGATTTGCTTACGTATTCCATGGCACTGCACTTACATATGGTATTATGTAACAGGCATGGCTTCACCATCAGTCCCGTATATTATCCTTGATGATTCAGAGGACGAGGAGCCGATAGTTCCGGCACCACCATCGTCACCACCACCACCCATTCCATCACCTCCACCATATGAGATGGAGGACTCCGATCCAGAGGAGGATCCGGAGGAAGACCCGGAGGAGGATCCGGAGGAGGATCCAGACGAGGATCCTGATGAGGATCCAGAGGAGGATCCAGTTGAGGACCCGGATGAAGATCCGGAGGAGGCACCATGGGTGAATACCCAGGGACTCTATGCTGCAGGACCATCTACACATCCACCACCCGTACTGGATGCTCCTGAGCCTAAGAGGCGAAGGACGGACGCAGAGGAGATCACCAAGTTGCGCGAGGACGTGGATACAGCAGAGGAGAAGCTCTATCAGAGATCTCAGGAGTTATGGGATGCCATTGAGAGGCAAGATGAGCTTGCCCATCTAGTTCATGACATGCGGGATGAGATGGTGAACATGATTGGTCGTTTAGAGGAGTCAGAGAACCGAGCCGAGATCTTGGAGGGCAGGATTGAAGCTTTAGAGGATCTAGTAGTAGTTGAGAATGAGGAACAGGACGAGGATGAGGAGGAGGAACCAGCACCAGTTGCTGAGTCCGATCCTGAATCCACTGTTGAGGACGATTGATTTTCTTTCTTTTATTTCTGTTTTGTTTAAACTTATTAGGAACGGGTTGTGTTCCTACATTAGTAGTTTGAAATTTTGTATTTCATTTCAAAAAGTATTGTATTCAAAGAAAGTTTCTATTTATGGAAGAATTATTGTTTGTTTTCAACAACTGTGTTGATTATATTACCTGTTGTGTTTGTTGTTTTTACTTACACATGTTACATTGGATTTTGACTTCGTGCTAACACTTCTTATAAATAGGAAACTGATGGCTGAGGGAAACGTACATATGACTGTTGCTGAGCTCAACGAGCTAATTAACAACAGAGTCGCAGAGGCTATTGCACAGTATGCTCAGACACACAACACAGGACCACAGGGTCCAGCTGGGGGAGTGATTAACCCACAAGTTTGCACGTTCAAGATGTTCTTGGACTGCAAACCTCACAACTTCAAAGGGTCGGAGGGAGCCATAGGACTTCTCCGATGGATTGAAAAAGCTGAATCTGTGTTCGAGATGTGCAACTGCCCGGATGACAGCAAAGTGAAATTTGCTACTGGAACTTTGGAGGGTCCAGCCCTGACTTGGTGGAACTCCAATGTTCAGACCCTGGGGTTGGGTGAAGCAAATGCGTTGACCTGGAACAACTTCAAAACTTTACTACAAGAGGAGTATTGTCCTCGTAGTGAAATGCAGAAGTTGGAAGAAGAGTATTGGCACCTCAAGATGGAGGGGTCAAACATTGAGGAATATACGACCAGATCGCATGAACTGGCCAGACTGCTACCACATATGGCTACTCCAGTCAGTAAGTGGATTGAACGGTATATTGGAGGACTAGTGCCTCAGATTCAGGGGATGGTTACTTCAGCAAATCCCACCACCATCCAACAAGCTGTACGTCTAGCACATCAGCTTACTGATCAGGCAGTGTTACAGGGAACCCTGCCTAAGCGGACATCTGCTACTAAGGTAGGAGATCACAAGAGGAAGTGGGAAAGCAACAACTACAAGGGTAATAACCAACAGCAGAACAGGAAGCAGGACTCGAACAAGTCCTATCATAATTCAAACAGTGGTCAGCAATCATCATCGTCAGGGGGCTATATTGGTAAGCACCCCAAGTGCAACAGGTGTGGTTACCATCATGCGGGTAACCAATGTGATAAAGCTAAGTGCTAGAGGTGTGGCAAGGTTGGACATGCGGCTAAGGATTGTCGCGGAGAGCTACAGAACAATAATAACAACCAGAATAACAATCAAAACAACGCGCAGAAAGGTTGTTTTGAGTGCGGCAAGATGGGGCATTTCAAGAAAGATTGCCCACAACTTAAGAAAGGCGGGGACAACAATGGTAATGGTAATGGTAATGGAGGTGGCAACGGTAATGGCAATGGCAACAACAACAACAACAACAATAATAACAACAACAACGGTGCTAGAGGCAGGGCGTTCGTGATTGGAGGACGTCAAGCGCGGGAGGATCCCAACATCGTTACGGGTACGTTCCTCTTAAATAATCACTATGCCTCTATGTTATTTGACACTGGTGCCGACCGGAGTTTTGTATCTAGTTCACTTGCTAAGTCACTAGATGTTAGTCCCACTGCCTTAGATAGTCCCTATACTGTGGAGTTAGCGGATGGTAAGTTGATTGTAGTAGAAAACATTTATAAGGGATGTATTCTTGATTTGATGGGTCAGACATTAGAGATTGATTTGATGCCTATTGCCTTAGGCAGTTTTGATGTAGTCATTGGCATGGACTGGTTGTCCAAAAACCAGGCTGAAATAGTATGCCATGAAAAGATTGTTCGTATACCTCTTACAAACGGAGAGACACTGTATGTACAAGGTGAAAGGATCAGTACGCCACTACGTCTCATATCTTGTATGAAAGCACACAAATGTCTGCGGAAAGGTCATACGGCAGTTATAGCACTTATAACTGAAAAGCCGGTAGCTGAGAAGAAACTTGAAGATATACCTATAGTTTGTGAATTTCCGGAGGTATTTCCAGAAGACTTGCCGGGATTACCGCCTGTGAGACAGGTGGAATTCCGAATCGATCTTACACCAGACGCAGCACCGATAGCTAGGGCGCCTTATCGACTTGCACCGTCAGAGATGCAAGAGTTATCCACACAATTGCAAGAGTTGTTGGATAAAGGTTTTATACGACCTAGTTTTTCACCATGGGGAGCTCCAGTATTGTTTGTCAAGAAGAAGGACGGAACTTTTCGTATGTGTATCGATTACCGGGAATTGAACAAGGTTACTATCAAGAACCGGTATCCTTTACCCAGGATTGACGATCTGTTCGATCAGTTGCAAGGTTCGAGTTACTACTCGAAGATTGATCTCAGGTCGGGTTATCATCAACTAAGAGTTCAGGAGGAGGATATTCCGAAGACAGCATTCAGGACAAGATATGGCCATTATGAGTTCTTGGTCATGCCATTTGGGTTGACAAACGCTCCAGCTGTATTCATGGATCTCATGAATCGTGTTTGTAAACCTTATCTGGACAAGTTTGTCATTGTTTTCATCGATGACATTCTCATCTATTCAAAGTCTGAGGAGGAGCATGCCGAACATCTTCGATTACTGTTAGAGCTATTGAAACAGGAACAACTGTACGCTAAGTTCTCGAAATGTGATTTTTGGATGCGAGAAGTACAGTTTTTGGGGCATATTGTTAATGAAAAGGGCATACATGTTGATCCAGCGAAGATTGAAGCGATTAAGAATTGGGAAGCGCCAAAGACCCCTACCGAGGTACGACAATTCCTTGGTTTGGCGGGTTATTATCGACGATTCATTGAGGGTTTCTCAAAGATCGCTCAACCACTTACAGCACTGACGCACAAAGGAATAAAGTATAACTGGACGGATAAACAGGAAGCTGCATTCCAATTATTGAAACAGAAACTTTGCAGTGCACCGATTCTGTCTTTACCGGAAGGAACGGAAGACTTTGCGGTGTATTGTGACGCATCTGGACAGGGTTTAGGATGTGTGTTGATGCAACGGGATAAAGTGATCGCTTATGCTTCCAGACAACTAAGAACGCATGAAAAGAATTACACCACTCATGACTTGGAGTTAGGAGCAGTGGTTTTTGCTTTAAAGATTTGGAGGCATTACTTGTATGGAACTAAGTGTACTATTTACACTGATCATAAGAGTTTACAACATATCTTTGATCAGAAGGAGCTTAACATGAGGCAACGACGATGGGTTGAATTGTTGAACGATTATGAGTGTGCGATTAAGTATCACCCGGGAAAGGCTAATGTCGTAGCCGATGCTTTGAGCAGAAAAGATACAACGGGAACAAGACGGGTTCGCGCACTTATGATGACGATACATACTAACTTACCTGACAAGGTACATAGTGCTCAGATTGAGGCTTTGAAAACGGAAAACTTAGTACCGGAATCTTTACGAGGAATGGAAGAACAATTGAATGTTAAACCTGATGGAATTCGTTATTTCATTGATCGAATGTGGATACCTTTGTATGGAGGTTTAAGGGAACTCGTGATGGACGAAGCACACAAGTCTAGATATTCAGTCCATCCGGGATCAGACAAGATGTACCACGACTTGAAGGCACTGTATTGGTGGCCTCACATGAAAGCTGATATTGCTAAGTACGTTAGCAAATGTTTGACTTGTTCGAAAGTCAAAGTCGAATATCAGAAGCCATCTGGTTTACTGCAACAACCAGAGATACCGATGTGGAAATGGGAACAGATTTCAATGGATTTCATCACTAAGTTACCCCGTACACCGAGCGGTTGTGATACGATATGGGTAATTGTCGATCGTTTAACGAAATCTGCACATTTCTTAGCAATCAAAGAAACTGACAAGATGGAGAAGTTGACTCGTATTTACATTAAGGAAGTAGTAGCACGACATGGCGTGCCGATCTCTATCATATCAGATCGGGATGCCCGGTTTACTTCTAATTTTTGGAAATCTCTTCATAAGTCATTGGGGACTCGCTTGGATATGAGTACCGCTTATCACCCACAGACCGATGGTCAAAGTGAACGAACGATTCAAACGCTCGAGGATATGTTACGAGCTTGTGTAATTGACTTTGGTGATAGCTGGGAGAATCATTTACCGTTGGTGGAATTCTCTTACAACAATAGTTATCATACAAGTATTCAAGCAGCACCGTTTGAAGCGTTGTATGGTCGCAAATGTCGTTCACCAGTTTGCTGGGCTGAAGTTGGTGACAGTCAGTTAACAGGTCCTGAACTGGTGCACGAAACAACAGAGAAGATAGTTCAAATTCGGAACCGTATGGCAGCGGCTCGGGATCGACAGAAGAGTTATGCAGACAAACGTCGTAAACCGTTGGAATTTCAAGTAGGAGATCGAGTTCTTCTAAAGGTATCACCTTGGAAAGGTGTGATACGATTTGGCAAGCGCGGGAAGCTTAGTCCACGTTACGTAGGACCTTTTGAGATTCTGAAAAGGATTGGTCCGGTTGCGTACCAACTCAAACTACCGGATGAACTCAGTGGAGTTCATGATGTCTTTCATGTATCGAATTTAAAGAAATGTCTTTCTGACGAGACATTGATTGTACCGTTGGAAGAAATACAAGTAGATGAACAACTACGATTCATTGAAGAACCAGCAGAAATTATGGACCGAGAGGTCAAACAATTGAAACAAAGCAAGATTCCGATAGTCAAAGTCCGATGGAATTCAAGACGGGGTCCTGAATTCACATGGGAACGGGAAGATCAAATGATGAGGAAATATCCTCATCTATTCAAGACAGCTACTGCTAACACTGAGAGCGCACGTTAAATTTCGGGACGAAATTTCCTTCAACAAGGGGATGACGTGATGCTTTCACACATCAACACTGCAAATTTCAAACTGTAAGCACAAACGTTTTATTTATTCAATTGATTTTGATTTTGTTACAGATATTTGTGCTACATTACATTTTATATGTTTTATGTGCTACACTTCATATGTTACATGTTATGGTAGTACATACACGATTGGTTACATACATTTTGCTATGTGCGGGGTTGCATAGTACATTGGTTACATACACTTTGCTATGTGCGGGGTTGCATAGTACAAACAGTTTCAGACACTCACTAGGTGTGAGGCTACACAACACAGTATGATCAAACACAAACAGTCACAGTTAGGTGAACTAACTAGTGAACACGCAAAACAGTTACATTGAACGATCACAATTGAGTTGTGATGTGGCAAGCATTAGACTTTGTGTGTGAGTACACACAAGCACACAGAATGATCAAATCACACTAACACGTACGATTTAAACTCGTAAGTAGTTTCCTAACTACTCTTAACACTTGCTAATTTTCGGGACGAAAATTCCTTCAACAAGGGGATGATGTGACAATCCGACTTTTCACACTAACCTTGTTAACGGGAGTTGGTGTTATCACAGGCCCAACAAGGCCAATCAAGGCCCAATAAGACCAATGAAGGTCCAACAGGCCCAACAAGGCCAATGAAGGCCCAACAAGACCCATGAAGGCCCAGTGAAGCCAAAGAAGATCCAGTAAGGTCAAGGAAGACTCAACGAGATCAATTAGGCCCAACAAGGTTAATGTAGGCCCAATAAGTCAAGAGAGGCTCATTAAGGCCCAATAAGTCCAAGTAAAGCCCAATATAAACCAAATAGGCCTAGGGAAGGCCAAGGTAGGCCCAGGAAGTCCCAGTGAAGCCCAATTTGATTAATTTAGCCAATGATAGTACAATTTGGCCCAATTAGTGAAAATTAGAGACTTTTGGCTCAATGTTGTTAACCGAATCATTGTGTTATTGAACTAAATAGAACCTAAGGGATTAGAAATAGTAGAAATCAGTCTTAATATGCTCTAATTACAAAGTTAAGACTTGTAATTAGTTTAAAAGTCCAATTTTGACTTAAAAGGTCAAAATTCGTGTATGTAGCATAGTGGAAATTTGAATCGGGCAATACTATGGGTTGAAACCGAAAATTAATGATCATAAATCATTTCAATAATGATTATTAAGGATAATTAGACGTTATTAGTCCTTTAAACAGTCGAATTTATTGTGTGGTTAGCAAGAAGGTTGTAACCGTTTGAATTGAGGATCGAATTCATATAAATCGGTTGAAATCCATTCGATTAACCCCTAAAGCACATAAGTCGGCATCTTTAGAAGAGATTACAAGCAACAATTTGATCAGTGAAGCTTCAGTTCGAAGGATTTGATCGTGAGTGAGCCGAATATAGGGCTTGGAGTGAACTACTTCAATTGGATAACAAATCAAGTAAGTAATCATCCTTATTCCTTCTAATAGGACCGATTAAGGATAAGCATATCATAATTCCAGTTTTTATTATCGAATTGATAGAACCCGATTGCTAGGGTTCTTAACAAAGTCGGTTTTGGGGGTTTTCGATCAAAGGAGTTTAAGAATCGAATTAATTGATATAGGAAGCTTCATAAGGTACCGATTAAGCTAAAGCATAGAACAATTTCTGGTTTAAACAACGAATTTATAGATATCTAATTCTAGGGTTCATCACATAATCGGTTTTGGGGATTTTTATACCAATGAGTTCTGGAATCAAATTAATTGGTATAGATAGTTTCAGAATGCTTCGATTAATCTAAAGCCTAAGTTAATTTGATGTTATAATCGTGAATCATAAGATTTTGTGTTGAATGATAATTCGGTTTAAAACCGAACATATTTGGGATTAATTAGAACATTCTGATTCAGTTTGGATCAAATTAGAACCATTATTAGGATCGGTTGGATTCAAGGAATAATAGCCCTATGGTTTTAGGTTTGATAGAATTCGAATTCGTGGTCAATTGGGGATTGAATGCCTCGGCTATAATATCAAAAGAGAAACCGGTTTGTTGAGTATTTAAAACAATTTATTCTGGAATCCTTGTGCGATACCCTAGCGGGCCGGAGTGGTAGGATGGGTGTGTTGTGAGGGAGTGGTCGCGGGTTCGAATCCGGGTTCCACCAGTTTTTGGGTTTTAATTCATTTTTAGTATTTTTAAAATAACTTTCTCATACGAACTCCGATTAAGTCCGTTCAAGTTGCGTTGGAACCGTAACGAAATTTCGAACGTGTTGAAATGATGAAATCCATATTTTAATCCGAACACGAAATCGCGTATAATTACGTTTAATTAAATAAAATCAAATGTGATTTTATTTAAACGATTTCAAAAGCACGCGTACTTCCGTATGCCAAATTCTCACACTTTAACATACGTATGTTGATACGTATGTGATTTTAAGCACAAAACGATTATTCGAATAACAATAGGTTATTGTTTAAATCACAGATTCTTCGTAGAGGATTTCTACGCAAGTTCACACGTGTTTGATCATTCTACTATCATCAAAGGTGCGTACACGGCCCCTTCTTATTTTAAACTGTTTTGGGGGAGAAAACATGTGCAACGAACTGATTTTTAGATACATAACACTTGCATGAGTTATCTGTTTACATTATGTGAAAACATATCAACTTGAAAGTCCTTACACACCTCGAACCGTTTAGTTTGCTGTAATGCAAAGCGTGGTAGTTGGAAATAGATCTATTAGGTTTGACAAACCTCACCTGGTAGATGGGATCTACGCAGGTGTTTGACTGACCAAACACAATTTTTACTATTGTTGTGATAGACAATAGTGGCAAGGCGAAAACATGCTATAGCATGGCAACTAGTCAGCTTCGGTGTCGAACACGTATGTAAATAGTTATATGACTAGCTATCATGACTGTGCAATTGTGATTATGTTATCTACAACTTGTTATTCAAACTGATGTTTTGAACACTATGATTACTTAAAACCTGTGTTATGCACCAACCTTTGTGTTGACTTGATTTGCATGTTTTCTCAGGACGCTAAGGCGCGCGTAACAGCTGGCATGGACTAGGAAGATAGAGTCTCATGCATTTCTTTTACTTTGATTATTTAAATCTGAATATTTAAGTACTTTGAATTGTAATGTTTGATTTACAACTGTTTATGTTTTTTTTAAACGCTTCCGCACTTTTTGTAAACTCTGGTTATTATGTTTGTTTTTAAAGACCAATGTATGTTTTTTGAAATTCATATAGAGGTCTTCGCTATGTCTAATGATCTGAGATCCTGGTTTGTCATGCTCCCAAACGGTATGATTCCGTTAGTTGAAATTGGGGGTGTGACAAAGTTGTTGGCTTTGTTTGATATCGTGCACACAAGCAAGTAGCAAACATGATGTCTGGCCGAGAGGCGGTGAGATACACAAAAGATCCGATCATTCCGCGATACAGAGTGGCATCGATTAACTCCCCCTTTTCATTTGGAGTAATATTGTGATTTACAGCCAGTGGGGTACCAGCAGGTTTTGCATCCAACATACCGAACTAACTCAGAATGTCACCAACATATTTGGCCTGATTAATAAAGATCTATGCATCAAACTGATCCACCTGCAATCCAAGAAAAAAGTTTCATTTCTCCCATGGAGCTCATCTCAAACTTGTCTTTCATAACTTTCTCAAAATCTTTACACAGAACATCATTTGTGGATCCAAAGATGATATCGTCCATATATACTTGCACCACATTCGCGAAGCTTGTGCAATCCATATAAGGCATTGTCTAGCTTGTGAACTTGGTCACGATGTAATGGATCTTCAAACCCGGGAGGTTGATTGACATACACAACTTCATTTATTACACCATGAAAAATGCATTCTTAACATCCATCTGATAAACTTTGAACTTTGTTTAGGATGCATAAGCCTGGAAAATTCGGATTGCTTCAAGACGAGCAACTTGTGCAAATACTTCATTGTAGTCAATCCCTTCAATCTGTCTAAAACCTTGCACCACTAGACGTGCTTTGTTTCTAACCACAATGCCATGATCATCTTGTTTTCCGCGTAGAACCCATCTAGTGCCAATAACTTTAGCACCCTTAGGTCTATCAACAAGCTACCAAACTCCAAGCTTCTTAAACTGCAACAACTCTTCCTGCATAGCATCTACCCAACATTCTTCTTTCAAGGCTTCAGTAATGGTTTTGGGTTCGACTTGGGAGATAAAACAAGAATGGGCACAAAAGTTCACATCTGCAAAGTCGAGAATGTCAGCAAGACCACCTGAAGATAACTGGTTTTAGTCTTCACTCCATCAGTCAGATTTCCAATAATATTCATTTGAGGATGCATGTTGTTAATTCTTCCCACTGGATGAGCATGAACAACAACTTTTGGATCAAGATTATTCAGATCAAAATCCTCAAGAGCAGGTAGAATATTTTCAACATCAGGTTCTGGAACATCTGGATGAGAGTGATGATCATCTGAGTCTGAACTATCATCATGTGTCTGTATTGGAGCTGGAACTGATGAATCCTGCACTGGTTCATAAGGTTCATTTTGTGCATCATACATCATTTGAACATCAACATTTTCATCGGAGTACATAAGAGGCATATTGAATGAGTCAAAGAGGTCAGAATAATTGAACATCTGGTCTGGACCCTTTCCTGGTGGTGGCATAGTGTATCTTTGAACATCCACATGGTACCACTCCTCCACATTGCGAGTTGATCAGTTGTATACTCTTTTGTTAGGTTTGCTATAGCGAAGAAAATAGCCTTCTTCCACCTTCTCATTGAAGTATCCTTGCTCATATTTCTAAAGCATTGTGCATGGAGCACCAAATGGTTCAAGATACTTAAGATTTGGCTTTTTGTTATGGAGCAATTCAAAGCATGGATTCGCATGTCTCTTCACAATCAACACCTGGTTCAAAATGTAGCAAGCATTTGCTACTGTATCATCCCATAATTGAAACAGTAGGGGGGAATCATCAAGCATAGTCCGAGCAGCCTCAATCAATGTTCTTTTCTTTCGCTCTATGGGACATACGAAACACTAATTGTTGGACAATACCACGTTCATTGTAGAAAGTCTCCGTCTTATGATTCTTGAATTTCATCCCATTATCTGCTTTGATCATCCCAACTTTGAGCTTATAAAGTGATTCAAGTTTGGTAACCAGAATCTGAATACACTCAAAAGTTTATGACTTTTCCTTCATAAAAATACCCAAGAGTATCTGGAGTACTCATCTGTAATGACTAAACAATACAAATCTCTAGCGATACTCTTGCAGTTGATAGGACCTAACAGATCCATATGAAGAAGCTCAAGTGAAACAGTAATTGAGTGATGCTTTTTGAGCTTATGAGACTGCTTGTCTTGTTTTTCCTCCTTGCATGATACGTAGACACCAGACATTTTGAAATTCTTTAAACTAACTCCTTCAACCAGATTGTTGTGAACCAAATGATTCATCTTACGTAGACTCAAATGACCTATCTTCTTATGCCAAAGGATTGAATCTTTTTATGTTTCCTAAGACATAAAACATGAAGCTGTAGAGGATGTAGTTGAAGCTGTGGCCATGTTGAGAACATAAAAATCTTGCTTTCTAGGAGCTGACATCAAAATCCAGCCTTCAGGAATGGTGGTACCTTGCTTGAGAATGTAGCAGCTCGAATCATCAAAGAGAACTATGTACTTCTTGTCACATATTTGTGATACTGACAGAAGATTGTTTTCCAGCTGCGTCACATACCTTACTTTGTAAAACAAAACTTGACCAGAGTCCCTTCCCTAGTAATAAAACCACCTTTGTCACCAACAAATCCCACACATCCTCCTCTGATTAAATTGACATATGTTAGAAGATAAATGTCTCCAGTCAGGTGCCTTGATGCCCCACTATCAACAATCTAAGCGTTGTTAAGAGCAGCATTTGGGGCATCCTGCACATACACAAATCTTTAGTCGAAATTGGGAACCATAGCCTTTACAACCTTGGGTTTACCCAATGAGTCTAGGATTTTCATTTCAATCCATTGTCCATCTGAAGTCACTTTGTATGGAGAGTTTGAATCAGAAGTCTCAGAGGATTTAGCCTTCCCGATAGAGTTTTTGTTGAAAGATCTTTTGAAATATACAGAAGATGGTTTGGATAGTTTGTTAAAAACAATTTTGGGTGTATCTTGATCAATCATTAACCTTTTACCCTTATCTTGAAACTTGATGGGAGGTTGATGTTTGGGTTTGACTCAAAGTGAATGATGTATAGATTTGACCTCATTAACAAAACACTGATTTGTTTTTCTAAATGGTGCAGCACATGGTTGAATCAGACTAGGGCATAATCTAGCAAAGTGCCTAGGTGCACCACATTGAAAACAAGCTTGTTTATCTTTAGAAACGAACTATTTGGTTTTATCCTGAAACTGTTTGTTTGAAACTTTAGAAACATGGTTTCTATGAAAATCAGTTGTTTTTATCTTTTCATGTTTAAAACCCATTCCCCTAGTCCCATTAAAAACAAGATTTTCAGTCTTGTTGGAGTCACTTACTTCATTCACTTGTGAGGCTTTCACAAAGCCTATCGTTTTGGAGAGTTTTGAAGACGTATTTGTCTTAGGTGGGATTGGGTAAACCTTTTTCACAAGATGTCGAATTCTTAACAATGGACACTGAGGTAAAGAATTATAATCATTCTCAGAATTAGAGACCCAATCCTCAACCACTCCCTCCATAAATGATTCCTAAGACAATGAAGAACCCTCATCTGAAATGACTCCATTAGGATCAATTATTAATGAAGTTTTAACTTGAAAATATTTAATTTCTTTGTCATTTGATGAATTTACAAAACAATTTAGAACCGGTAGAGGACAATGGTTATACTTTGTTTCTTTACCCTTTCCCTTCTGATCAGTCCCATCACTGATCATGTGCTCAATGTTATATGAAGCACTTTCATAGCTCTTGAGCTTTTGACTCAAAGTCTCATAGTCACATTCGACTATGGCTAACTTCTTCTTTGTTTCATTAATGGTGTTGAGATAAGAAGTGATCGCATCTTGCTTATTAAGCACAGCGATCTTAGCATCATGCAATTGCCTGTTTAATAAATCAATTTTAGCTTGAAAATATTTTTTGTTTGATTTTAAAACACGATTTGCCTCAATATATTGGTTGAGACCACTGATCAGGTCTGCGTTATACTCCTGATAAGCCAAGACCTTACTTTGAAGGTCAACACAATGATGATCATTCATCATATATCTGACAAGTCAGAGATGTAGCAGAAGTATCCACCATCAAAACAAATTGTGTAGCATGTTGATCTTCAGAATCAGCATCAGTAGCTCTTTGAGTTTTTGAATCTGAGGTGCTAGCATACTCTGATCGTGATGATTTATCCACCCAAGTCTTCATTTCCTTTGAATCTTGTTCTTTGCTTTACTAAACCCAATTCAAAATGGTTTTAGAAATTTCATATATATATTTTCTGCTTATGGCCATTATATCCAAAGGTGAAACTTTCCCGCTATTGTACAGATATATGGGACTCCTTAAAGAAACTTTACTTAGGTTAATGCATTGCACCACTTAAGATATTTTTCAAGGCTATATACTCACCCGCATTAAATTCTGAAACATTAAGAATTTGGCTGGTTTGAAACAACATCTAAGCATGATTAAATGTTTATAAGAGTATTTTTTATTGCGAGAAATAATGTAAAAATCTTACCTTTTACTTTTTTAAACTTCCTCTCTATAAAAATATCTCTCTTTCTAAAATACAGACACAACACATACTATCTCTCTCTCATTCTCCTTTTAACATTAGGAAACAAGTAAGAATGATGTTAAAAAGTATATTTGTATATATTTTAATAAAGTTAATTACAAATAATTATTTTATTTCTAACTAAACAATTATGAACTATTATTTAATTTTTTAATTAATCAATTCAGCTAGCTACATATAATGGTTTGGGCAAATTAGTTTAATCTTAAATTCTAGTAGTTTGAATTGTGTTTACATTGGTTAACTTATACAACAATTTTGGTTGGTGTTTACTTTCGTTTTTTTATTAAATAATAATGATGTTAAATACTATATTTGTATATATTTTAATAAAGTTAACTACAAATAATTATTGTATTTCTAACTAAATAAGCATGAATTATTATTTAATTTTTTATTTAATCAATTGATGTAATACTCATGCTTTTTCTAACCTTATATGTGTGTGTGAGTTACGGACACACATAACACAAGAACGGACCTATATACGGTGACGAAAAATCTGAACTTGTAACCACGGTTGTAAAAATTGGCTTAGTCGTATGAGGATTAATCGCTAGGCGGCCATATCTCGCTTTTACGTCCTTTAATTGGCTAATTAACAGGCAACACCAAAAGTGGTCAAAATTGGGCTAGGCGAACACTTAACCGAAATGCTATGAAATTCCATAAGAAATTCAGGCGAAATTTTTAGCAACTTTTGAAATTCAATGAGATTTAGCCACGACTTTGGAAACTACGGCGACATTTCCAGCTATTTTATGATGAAATTTCCTTTCTCTCTCTCTCCCTATATATATATATATATATATATATATTTGAACATGGTGTTCAAAATGTGTTACAATGATGTTTGAAAAAAAAAATCCAAGATTCGGCTTCATCTTGTCAAAGTTATTTGGGTTAGTACACATTTAGTGGGTTATATTTTTAACCTTCCCCTATATGGGTGTGGAATTTTTAATAACCCACTAAATGTGTACTAACCCAAATAACTTTGGCAAAATGAAGCCGAATCTTGGATTTTTTTTTGAACATCATTATAACACATTTTGAACACCATGTTCTTTTATGAGTTTGTGGAAATTCATCACCGTTTAAAAAATATCCTCATTGTAAGTTGAGTGCTACAGTATTGTAAGTTTTAAATATTTACAAACTTACAATACTGTAAGATTTTGAACGGTGATGAATTAGCCCAAACTTATAAAAGAACATGGTGTTCAAAATGTGTTACAATGATGTTTGTAAAAAAAAATCCAAGATTCGGCTTCATCTTGTCAAAGTTATTTGGGTTAGTACACATTTAGTGGGTTATATTTTTAACCTTCCCCTATATATATATATATTTATATTTATGTGTGTGTAATTTAACATTTTTAAAAAGATATATATGTCGAAAATTTGGATATATTGAAGGGAAGGTACGTCTAAAAAGTCCATTTTCCCTAAAAAAGGCTAAAAAAGATTTTTAAAAAACTCGAAAACCGACCAAAATAAACTCCGATTAGTTCCAGGTGAACTAATCACATAATCATCTCAGTTAGGGTTGGTAAATTATCACAAGGTTGATATTACAGACACACCACACAACAAAAACAAGTGTTTTCAAATCAAATAAATGTTCAAGACATGGTCTTGAACGAGTCTCAAACGAGTACACAGTAAACAATGTTTTACTAGAAGAAAGGGGCGTCACTTGTGTGATTTTCTAAACAAATAAAACATGTCTCATATACCTAGAGACAGAGCATACGCTTCTTTCTCACAATTTTATTTACAATCAACTATCGTGTCCAGTGGAGTGGAGATACACAAGTGACAAGGTCCGATTTCCATTAAGAACTCCCTCGTGGACCATTGAAAGGGTGGTGAGCTGGTGGTAAGCTTGACCCTACGTATTCCATATACATAAACTAACTTCGGTGATTTGGGATGTTGCCAGTAATGATGGTCAGACCGACGTTCTTGCGAAGTTCATTCCTGTTTCCAACACCATACACACATCACTTTAAAAATCGATGCGAATGAAGAAAGTAGTCTTTGAAAAACATCTTGTTTTGAATTACGGGTTACACTATGGTAAGATACTTGATCATTTAAGAAATTCAGAGTTAAAATATTTCATACAAGTATTAGTTAGTAACATACAAAATATGCAATGCTGACGACTAAATGTTGCAATGCTGTAGTTACTTTCATTATTTAGGCAACTTTGAAATTTTCCCAGGTTTTGTATGGAAATTGTAGAAAAATATATATGTTTCTAACAAACTAAGTAGAAAACAACAATTTTTTTTTTACATATTGTTGGAAAGTTGTAGGAAATTGTCAGATTTCCCACAAGTTTCCCACAAAAATTATACTTTGCTATTTTTTTTATTAGACAAGGTAACTTAGTTATTTAAATAATTACAAAAAGTGTGTGTTGTTTGTATGTATGTGTGCGTGTGTTAATTCGTGTAATATTTAACTTGTTTACTTTAACTGCAGGAGATACAGTGGAACAACAACCAAACCAATTAGATATGAAGCATTATTGGCCTTTGAAACTCAGGAAGGTAAGTATTGAAGTTGTTGGTGCTTACAGTTGTGATGCTTATGAATTAATCTAATTATGTTTTTCATGCTAATCAAGAGAATGCTTCAGTTAATTTGTAACAACCATTAGGAAACAATTGAGATCCGATAATGTGCTACACAAATCCTCTTTGTTGAATGTGGAAATAATTACATACACAGTTGGATATAATCCTATTGTTTTATCATTTTATTACGCTTTTAATGCAGTAAAAAATGACTTACGTTCCGGCGGTGTTTTGAGATTTAGTTTTCATGTTTGAATTAGGCTTTTTTTATTCCTCTAAAAACTATTTCACGTTATCTGGATTTTATGTCATTAGACCATGTATGTGAACCATGTTAATTGCTTTGTTTTGTTTGATTTAAAACACACATGCTTGAGGGTGATCTGTTGGGGGCTTCAGAATCATTCTCAGTGTCAGATGCAACACATTTCGTAGCAGATGATCTCTTAAATCACGAGAGGTAAATTATTTGTTTACCACTGTAATTGCATAGTTTTTGTTATCAAATATAACATGCTAATTGTTTATTAGGAGATTGTACAAAGAAAAAACTACATGCTAACATAACCTTCTTTTTTTTACTCCATCCATTTGACCGGTTATCCAACCCGCCCATTTTCCTCCTCTAGACATACAAAGTAACAAAAATCTATATATTCATTCCAACTTATAATTTTGAAGTTACAAGATCGAGACAACTCATCACGAACAGGTGATATTAGTTTTATAGTACCTATGTTATAAATTTATGATCAAATAAGGTTATACCTTTAGTTAAATTCTTTATTTGATCTGCAATTATTTACCATCTATTGTGAGCCTTTTTTTGTCAAATTTAGTATGAATAATCTGTTTTTGTTTTAATTTATGCAAATTGGAAACCATTTGATCATAATCTTTCTTCACATCAAAAAATCATTTGTATTTTAAGGTTTGTGTATCTAATACGTATATAGTATTTTTATGGTTTTTTATAGGTTATGGCGACATTTGATTTCGAGATTAATGTCTGCATCGCTTCACGTCAGTATATCAGACCCCGCTGCAACACGCGGGTTCTAAATCCTAGTTAATGTATTAACTAGTAATTTTAACCCGTTGCGCGTTGCGGCGGCGACGCAACGTTGAGACGTACACATAGTTATCAAATGCGTAAGGCGCCCTCAAGGCGATTGGTCCCCGCCTAGGGGCCTAGGCGTTAAGCGCCAAAAAATCTGGGGCCTGAGAAAAAAAAAAGCGTCCTTTCCAAAAAAATTCTAAAATAAATTATAACATAAAAAATAAGACTAGAAATCCAAAAAGTTCTCACTAACCAAACACAATGTTCAAAAATATCAAATAGCAAAATCATCCCAAATGAAAAAATCCCTCAAAACCAAAAAAGTTTAAACTCGAAAACAAAAAGTTCATAAAATAATAGATAATATTTCTTCATAACCAAAGTGGCGCCTGACTTTTCTAATTATGTTAACTTATAATTAATTTATATATTTTTCATAAATAAAAAAAACAAGTTTCCATGTGGCGCTTTATTTCCTAATTATCAAAAGCGGGATTTTACCGCCTGGCTTCAGATTAGAGCCTAGGCGCTCAAGGCGCTCGCTTTTAATAACTATGGACGTACCGGAATTCATATATATATATATAGGGTAAAGATCCTATAATAACCCTCTCTTATTGCATAACCCGAAATAACCCTGCAGGATGAACCCGAATCTTTGGGCTGTAAGGCAAATTACATTGATGTAGGATCTCAAACGAAAAATAATTTGCTCAAACACATAAAAGAACATATTCTTGTACATGTAAAACTAAGATTTTGAAAAAAAACCCAAAGATTCGGGTTCATCCTGCAGGGTTATTTCGGGTTATGCAATAAGAGAGGGTTATTATAGGATGCGGATCCTATATATATATATATAGGCGAATGAAGACGTATTATATCACGTATTATATTTGACCCAACTTGTCTTCTAATCTCTATGTTGAATGACGTTTAAATAGAACCATCATATTAATATAAGTTTTTAGTTTATACATGAATAATATTGATTTGGTTCTCTTTTATATGTTTATCTTTTGAAAGGCAAAGGATCTCAACGTGTAAACAACAGGTTATCAGGTCACGTCATTAAGGTTTGGTTACCTTGACCGTCGTGAGATCATACCCACCATATAAGCAGGAACCGAAAAAATAGTAAACTATTTCCCCTGCTCAGGTTTAAACCCCTTATATTATTAAGGTGCAACTTCTCATTTTCATTGTAATACCGTTAGGCTAGAAGCCTTTAAGAAAAACTTGTATGTTAATAAAGACCTTTGGTTCTCTTTTATTTAATATAAATATTATGGATGCATGGAAGTTAAATTAATTAAGAGGAAGCTAAAAGCCCAAAACACGTTAAAAGTTTTGACTTGGAAAAGAGTCAGCCAAACAAAATGGGTAGCAAAGCATTAAATAGTTGTACATCATGCAATAAAAACAGTATAAAAGTGAATAGTGTTTCTTCCTCACACCAACTATTTGCAATTTAATATATATATTAATATGATGGAGGTTCTATTACCCGTAATTGTATTACCCCTAATTAACCCATTAACTTAAACTTTAAAAGTTGCTCGATTAGTCGTTCATGAATTCTTCGATTTAGACTGTCAATATAAACGTATTAAGTATGCAACAATTATTTGTTAATAATATCATAAAGTATCAAATTAATATTGTAGAAATGATTAAATCTAAACTTACAACCATTATCAAAGAAAACCAAAATATGGTTGTAATTTAGATTAAAAGAATATGTATAATATGAATTTCATCTACAACTCGTGGTCAGGTATAAAGTCTGAAAAAAATGAAAAATTTTAATTTAATAATCATCAAAGATTATAAATATGTATAGATGTCTTTATATGCATGGCATGTGAAATATATGCCATAATTAGTAATGAGTGTAAATTCATTATATTTTAAAACAAATTTGGTATCAAATCGTACATGTCAATATGTAAATTAAAAAATTTTGCATCAAACATTTTTCATTACATGTCAAACCTAAAAAGGAAGATTACACTACATAAATAACCCAAATTACAAAACAACTTAAAGCATAACACAAATTCTTAATTCATCACATATGGTGAAAAAAACCATCAAATCATACGTTTCTTCATTCATCACATGTTAAGATAACCTAAATCAAAAATCTGTTGCAAAATACAGATATGGTAACTCCATTTAACTGTATGAATTTGAAGTTTAGTGAGTTTCAAAGAGAATGGTCTTGCCTTTGCTATGGTCCATGGTTGTTCATAAAAAAGAGGCATAGTTGTAATGTTTGGCAAGAAAGGATCATTGTATTTGTACCTAATTGCTATTTAATACACAAAACATGTTGTAAACACAAACATATGGTATGAAACAAAACTTGGTGAGTTAAACTTCAATAGACAATCCAAATCATAG
The DNA here is from genome assembly GCA_009363875.1 of Mikania micrantha. Lineage (NCBI taxonomy): Eukaryota > Viridiplantae > Streptophyta > Magnoliopsida > Asterales > Asteraceae > Mikania > Mikania micrantha. Next base: position 3,841,212 of record CM018684.1, read on the forward strand.
ACATCCGGTGAAACAAACCACTAAATCACATGTTAAGATAATCCAACAATCAATCATATGTTAAGATAATCCAAGTCATTAATTCGTTGTAAAATGTTGTCATATGGTGACTTCATTTAATTGAATGAATTTTATCCAACCAAATTCCTAAAATAACATACCTAACGATGTGAATATAGTAGAAGCGAAGTAGATCAACAGGCAAACGCGAGACAACAAACCATGACTAAAAACAGTTACACAGTAAAACAAAAGAGAAAAATAAAGTGGAAAGCAGGGACGAAGAGAAGAAATTCAACAAAATCATGAACAAATTAAGACAATAATTGTGTTAGGTAAAACTTATGAACTATATAAAATTGAGTTTGGATTATTTTGACATTTATACGCAACTACTGAAGCTGAATACATTGCAGCAACTCATTGCACTGCCCAACTTCTCTGGCTTCAATATCAAATGCAAGACTTTGGAATAACTGAACTAAAGACTCCTCTTCTAATAGACAGCGAAGCTGCCAAAAACATAATAAAGAATCCTGTCTATCATTCTAAAACCAAACACATTGAAATAAGGTATCACTTCATTAGAGACTGTTTTGAAAAGGGACTAATTGTTCCAGAACATGTCTCTGCAAGTGACCAAATAGCTAACATATTTACCAAGCCTTTGGACTTCTCAACTTTTTCTAAGTTTGTAGCCAAATTGGGAATGATAAATATGAGTTAATAAACATGAGTATGTTTGTTAACCTTCTTAAAAATAAAAGGATAATTAGCAAAAATTATCCTGACAATGGATACTTGATAAACCTCTGCATAAAGAAATCTTATTTTCTTTCAGTAGTTATCAAAACACGGATAGGATCAGTGGCAATGTTGTCACTGCTTCATATCTATCCGTTGTTAAAACTTTCCATTGTTACAATTCATCACCATTCTTGCTTCTTTCATCTTCCGATGATTTCTTAACTTCTGCTAATTCATTTTCCTTTCGAATATCCTCGATTGATTCCTTCCGAGGATAAGGTTCTTCCGAACTACAAATAAATCATTGAACCTTGCACCTGATGTGACAGTTGCCAACTTCTCTATGAGATTCGATTCTCAATGCTGACTCCCACGGCTCGAGAAGATACTTAACGTCATCTTAGTGACTAATAATCTTATTTAAATCCTTGATCACCATTTTTAATTCTCATCTTTCTCACTTAAGCTTTCTTGATCCTCTGGTTATCAAGAAACCCTTCGTCACCTTCAAACATTATAAGTAATGCTCATGGCTATGGATGATCACTTGTCAGGCATGTAGCCTGGCACCAAGCACTTACACTAAATTTGTCGAAGCTTCAAGCTTATGATAATGGTGTAACGGCTTCGGACCAGGCTTCATTCCTCACAAAGCTTCATCTGTACTTCAAGATGTGCATGAACTCGTCGTTGTGCGAAGTGTAAGCATTAATCTTTCTTTTCTTCTCCTTTGTATTCATAACATAAAAATTTCTTGTGTATCACATATTTCTTTTGGTATCTTTCTCAAGGTCAAAAGTTAGGGATACTTGTCCAAATGGCGTGCAATCTGCTAACTTATACATTACCAGAAATGTTCCAAGTCCCTATTGTGTTTATCTCATTGATATACATTGTACTGTGAAGCGCATTAATAACAAGATGTTCACAAGTTTGAACACTGATGGATGACACTAAGGAAACACCCATCTTCAGTGAACTCACATCCAATCCTTTTTCACACCTCTAACAGGTACCGGCCATAAGATAACTCCTCCAAAATCCTTGTAAGCCTAATAAGCCCAAAAAGTTTGTTCAGGAAGATGAGATCCCTGAATATGACTGTGTTCCTACTGAACACATGGATACATCTGTTTCATCCTCTCAGATGAATCAAGAATCTCTTCCCATCCAGCTCCTCATTAATCCTCTCAACAGGATGATGTTTTATTCCATAAGGAACCCTCACTAACCTCTGAAATGTCATTTGATACTCAGATGGTAGTCCTCTCTCCCACGGACATCTATGTTCTTGCTCAAAGCCCCCCACTCTCCTTAACTAATCTTTTAACTCTAGAAAAGAGGATGAGATCCAGATTGAAGTCCATCTAGACTTCTTGATCATATACCTGGAGCATCCATATCACATGAAAATCCAATGGATTCTCATCTGAATGGATCAGGCAATAAGACTCCTAGTATGGCAACATCCCATGAAGTTTCTTTCTAAACTAAGGTTGAAAATCCCCAGTACCAAGAAAAAGGGGTTCATGACATATCTGAGATAGACTCAGGTTGTGATCAAACTGACTCTCTGGTCAGGGATTCGGATGAAATCTATAATAAGATGGACGGATCAGTTTTTAGCATAAAGGAATTGACGGATTCCACTTTCTATAACCAAACTCATTGTGTTAGTTACAACTATCTTAACTAACTAAGTTCCGCACTCCCCATCCATCCCACTGCAGGCACCTTAACTTGAAGACCTCCTAAGTCCTTTAGCCACCTTCACTACTCCCACCTCTCTATCATTGCCTTTCAAGAAGTATCCAGCTCACTTCTCAATACTTCTATGTCTTTCTTCCATTTATGGTCCTGGCTGCTAAAGCCAAAAAGAGTGAGATTATATGGCTAATACATAACCCCTCCTCACATAACCCATTTAAACCATTCTTATGATCTTCTCTCACAAGGTTTGATTGGGTTTTTGTTAGCTAAAATAAGTTGGTTTTGGCTTCATCAGTCCAGAGGGAGATTGTTGGAAAATAAGGACTGACGAAGCAAAACCACCTTTCAAATAATCAAATTGAATAAATGTTGCAGGACATACTAACTTCCGAAAACATTACTTCGGAAGACTTCAAGACAAAGCTTCCGAAGACAACTTCAAAACATGCTTCGGAAGACAAGCTCCAGAAGACACGATCGGAAGAGAACATTTCTTTAGAAGACTTGTGTATCTACATCAGCTTCCGATGAAGAACAACTGATTCATCAATTAGTTTCAATAACTTCCGAAACAATAATAACTTCTAGCATCTGTATAAATGTCTGAACCTCGGAAGACTTCAAGATCTTTGAAGATCTTAGTTTGACTTCACTCTTGTACTTTTCTTATGCTACAGTGTCTGTAAATGTGTCTTCTCTGTTGTCCTTATCATGTATTTATCCTGAAACATTAAATGTCGGGGCTATTTATACCCCGACATCCTTTGAATGAAATAACAAAACTTTTCTGAATCTTCTTTGTGTTTCCTTCTTACTTTCTTACTTTCTGTTCTATCTTTCTTTTTAAAAACAAGAAAACTAAACTATAAAAATAACTAAGATCAAGTGCTAAATCTTAGAGGGAGCTAACACCAAAGGTTTTGACTAAGCGTCTAAAAACATCTGTTCCTGGTTAAAAGGCCTCTCCTCGGATTTCCTGATTTCCTTCAAGATCGTTGATCGAACCTAATTCAATTAGATTCGGTGAATTAGGTTCGGTTTTGGTTAAAACCGAACAAACCTAATTCAAACGAATAAACCTATTAAACTGAAGTCGACCGAATTGTGTGTGATATTCATTTTTTAAGGTTAATAAACTGATTAAACCAAATAACCCGATTTCAAAAAAAGTATGAAACTAATAACCAAACCGAAAACAAAATTCTTAACTCGGATAAGGTAAGGAATCAAACCAGAACCCGAATTCATAATTTGTTTTTTTTTCTTTATTTAAATACAATTCGGATTTTAGTTTTAAATGTTTTTTTAGTTTTTTTAATGCCCCTAGTTCTTACATGATATCCATCTGTGGGATTCTCTACAAGCTACAAAATTTTTTTAGCCATCTAGACATTTCCTTGTGCATTCTAACTTGACATTTTTCTCACTCTCACTAACTAAAAGTCTTGAATCCATCACTTCTTGTTGCTATTTGAGGTAAAAGGTTCAAATCTCGACATATATATATATATATATATATAAACAATTAAATGTGTGTGTCTTTAATTTTCAAAAATAAATTTAAACTACCAAATCAAGCCTATAGAGTATCGACCAATGTGATTATGTATTAGTTCTTAACTTAATAACACCCCCTTTTTTATTGGCATAGTTTATGCATGATCACGTGCTTCAAATAGGTGTTAATACTTTTTTTTGTATTCAGTTGCACATAATTTGGGCTAGTTTTTACTAGGAGTTTCATCATTATACTGTTATGGGAACAGATGTGGTATATGTAGACCACAAGTATGATAGACTAGAGGATAAATTTTAAGAATTTAACCTGGTCAATTTTATTAATTAAATAACATATTCAATAAATCTCAGTCCTAGCATGCCTATTTATAAGGTACGTGAAGGATGATATGTAAGCTAACTTTATCTCTAATAATAATATGAGAAAACAAGACCACTCTATAATCTGCAATTCGAAGTTTGAAAACGTGATTAGGATAGAGTTCATTATTGGTACCACATAGGGAGATCCTTCTTTTACTAGTTGCATCAACGTAAAAGTATAAAGATAGGAAGAAAAAAACAGTTTAAAGTGTGAAGAAAAACTAAAATGCAGAGGTTGTATTTGTCTTTTTTTTTTTATTTTTTTTTTTGGTAAGAGAAGAACATGAAAATGGAAGTTTTGAGTGATAAAATTGGGGAAATATAGGACATTTGGAAGTTTGGTTAAATTTTATAAAAAAAGTTAAATAAAATTTTTTTATAAAAATTTATAAAGTTTTGAAATATATATATATATATATATATATATATTTATATATTTTAAAATGCATTTGTTACAAATACATAAATATGAAAAATCCTAATCACAAGAAAGTGCTATGAAGAGAATCGGTAAATATGAAAAATCATATGGGATGTATATGGATCCTACTTGGAGATTTTAATGCGGTGAGATCACCACAAGAAAGATTTAATTCTAATTTCTATACAACTACAGCAAGAGATTTTAATATATTCACTAAAAAAGTGGGTTTGGTTGAGTATAACATGGGAGGAATAAAGTTCACTTACTTATCAAGAAATTATGAAAATATGAGTAAAATAGACAGAGTACGTGTCAATCACAGTTTTTCTTCTGGACATCATTAATTGCATTACGTAGAGAAAAATCGGATCATTGTTCGGTGATTATAAAATTGAATCACTCGGACTTTGGACCATCACCATTCAAAGTATATATTTCATGGTCATATGCGGATGGCTTTTGTGAAGTAGTAAAAAAACTACAGAGAATTGTTAGAATCTTTAGAATTTTCATCAACAAAAATGAAAGATTACACATAAACTGGCAGGATAGATCATATATATAAAACTTAAAGTAATAAAGTGAGAAATATTCGCTCATGGGCAGCAATGAATAAGAAAAGGAGTCAAAATCGTTACATGCACTTAAGAGAAAAAGTCAATTCTCTTGAAATGGAAGCAGATTGTAGAGAACTACTAAAAAGTGAAAAGATGACATATGTATATAGAGAGAAAATGTGAAGAAAAGAAGCAAGAGTAAAATGGGCATTGGGAGGAGATGAAAACACAAGGTATTTCCATCGCATTGTGAACAACAAAAATAGAAAGTGTAAAATTCAAGGGTTGGTGATTAATGGCAGTTGGAACACTGATCCAAAGATTATAAAACTAAGTGTTTGTAATCATTTCAACAAATGTTGTCAACAAACAACAAAGAAAAGACCTACATTCTAAAATGATAGATTCAAACAGCTAACAACTAAGATTGTAGAATCAGTTATTGCCCATTTCTCTAAGGAAGAAATCAAGAATGGAGTGTGGGATTGTGGGAGTGAGAAATCACCCGGTCACGATGGTTTCAATTTCAAGTTCATCAAAAAAATTCCGGGTTTTATCCGAAGAAGATTTTATAGAGGTCATGGATGATTTTTATACAATGGGAATAATTAGTAATGGTTGCAACTCCATACTTTTTACGTTGTTGAATCCAAAACTAACGCGTAAGGGCTAAGCGATGGATCCTACTAAACAATGAGGATTATAACAAATGCTAAGTAAAAACCTCCCTATGGCCTTCTCTCCTTCTTCTTATATTCTCCTTACGAAGATACTCTCTCTCCGGTAGTTGAGTTGCATTGAATGCCTTCTATCCCTGCATTTTCTCCTTTTATTTGCCATAGACCTCCCCCCTCTTACGGCCGGTCTTTTCATTCCTAAATGATGGGTGTCACTCATTTTCTTATGCTTAGTCCTTACCCAGTAGGTAAGGATCTTGTCTTTCTTTATTTTGCATGGACTGTCGTTGTCACACCCCAACCGACGGCGGAATACGCCGGGGCGTGAGTTTGACTGTTCATTAGCTCATGGTGCTATTTTAACGTTTGAATATTTAATGCATCAATATTACAAAACAAAGAGCACATTCATTGAATCAAATAGTCATTACATGAATTCAATACACAACGGTTACATATGATATGCGAAAACATTGATTTCAATTTAACCTGGTCACTAATTCTTATCCTATGTCTTCATCATTGCTTCCTTATCATGTTACACATGTAAAATAGAGTTTGTCAACTATTTGCATAATTGTAGGGTTCACACACTAAGTTTAAATAATAAGTATAAAAATGATGCAAACTATAGCCTAACTAGAATACGTATCATAAGCATAGCATGAATACAAGTTTGAATAAATAGAATAAATGAATGAATGAATAACAATAGCTTGTGTCCAAACAAGTATCCTTACAACATGTTAATTCAAGTATGGTCATACTATAAATTAACAGTTATAATTCAACAAGTTTGCAAGGTGTACTTTTCACCTTTTTCACACAATGACAAAAGTCAATGCAAAGATGGTATCTAACACATCTTAGGCTACTAAGTACTAGTTTGCTTGACTGACAACACACATAGAATCAACACATTGTATAAGCTTAGCATTTAACACATAAAGCTAACTAGGTCTAAGGCTTGCATCATAGATTGACTGAATAATAGAATGAATATTGTTTTGAATATGACATGTGTAACATCCCAAAAACAAAATGTAAAAGGGAGTGTGAAGAAACTCACCTAATTGCTTAACTTTGTCCAAGTATGTCTTTGAATTTGAGGTAATGAAATTAGCACACATCACCCTATTGTTTATGTAAATATAAAGTCTTAGTATTCTAAAATTTAATGCATTGTGTCTTAGGTCTATGGATTCTATGGAAACCCTAAAGGAATATATATAGAATTGAAAATGCATTTGTCTAAGCCTTGAAGGGTAATTTGTGAATATTTAGTCATTATTTTAAAGAAATACCTTTAAAAGTTTTTTTTTCTTTTTTTAATAAATAATAATAGATTATCAATATAAAATATTCCATCTATTTATTTATTAAACTCTTTATTTGTCATAAGACTTATAATCATATTTGTATAAATTAGTAATTATTAATATTTTATTTAAATAAAAATATATCTTAAACTTTATACGTAATAGAATAAATACATAATTATTTTAAATAATTATGTTTGACTTATTCTATATATTATTTGTATAAAAATCTAGGTTATTTAATTTATTTGATAACAACCATGATGAATAGTTTCAAAAATCACTTACAACAATATATTTTTGTTATTCATTATTATTTTTTTTTTCAAGATTATTGTTTTATATATATTTTTATCAATAATTATATTACTTTAATAAGACCTTGTTTAAAAGAATAGAAATAATTATATATATATATATATATATATATATATACACATATATAGGGTGAGGTTATAGTAAAAAGACTTAGATGGGTGAGAAGTGTGAGAAGGATTTTAGGCCTTAGATCTACAATTTAATGGTTGAGATCAAAGTTGTATTAAAAAAGTTAGTGGAAGGGTATTTTAGTCATAGACACTTATGTTGACTTTTTATCATGTTCCCCCTAATTTTTTAAACGGGCATAACTTTTATATACGATATTATTTTTTCAAAAAAACTACACCGAAAAAACGAGCATTTTTTTATCTTTAAAACGAGTACAATATTGTTATATAAAAAAACAAAAATTTTTTTTTTCCTCTACCTTTAATATTTGTAATGCGTTATTGTGTCTAATTGTATATTATTGTGTCTTTTTGTTTGTGAGTGTTTTTTTTTGCCGTTGTAGTGTCTAATTATTTTTTTTTATAAATTCACGAGCTTTAAAAACAATATCGGTGAAACAACAAAATCACGTAATTTTTATATGTAAATCATAATGATAAAACAAAACAAATTCATTTGATACAACAATGTGTATATTACACAATGACCTGAACGTAAAACACAATGACGCGTATATTACACAATGACCTTAACGTAAAACAAAAATAATGACTATTACACAATGACCTGAACATAATACACAATGATGCTATATTACACAATCATCTGAAGATAAAAAACAATGTTGAATATATTACACAATGACCTGAACATATCTATTAATATATATTACAAACCAAATTAAAATATCTATATATATATTTTGTATGTTACTAACTAATACTTAACGTGGTTTTATGTTATATTTGTTCCACTAACATATATAAGACATATACGTTGTGGAAAATCATATATAGGTGTTGCAACTAAAGCGTTTTCATTAATAAAATTAACTATATTTTCTCAATTATTACTTCTCAAATTATCGGTCAATGTTACTAAACCCTAAACCCTAAACAGAACAAAATATATGCACACATGATATTTACTAAACGAGCTGGCTCAGTTCGGCTCGGTTTCAACAAACAGAATGAGTGGTAAAAAGAAATAGTTAAAATACCAAAAAAAAAAGAATGGAAAACCCGCTGCCGCAAGGTCTAGAACCCGGGTCGGCGCGCGGAGGCTTCCGACGAGAGATGGGGAAACCAGTTAGTCTAAGTCTGATGATCGGTAGTTAACCCGCCAGTAAATATAAAACACAACTTTATGATTTACCCCAATTACATCCAGACACCCTATGAACCCTAATTTTGATTTCAATCCAATTCGTTTAATACTGAAATCTTGAGTATGTAAAAACATAGGGCTTTTGATCCTATCAGATAAAAGAGTTGAATGGTATGATTTATTACCTGTTTTGCTTTCGATTTGATAGAGTTCGGATGAAGCACGACTCGCACTCACGACGTGGATGTGATTCGAGAATGGAGGGCCTTCTTGATGGGGGTTTTGTTACCAGAACTTTCAGAACTGGAGCGCAAATGCGTGTGAGAGTTTAATTTGATTTCGATCTAGCTTTTCATCGTTTTCTCGCTTGGGTTTGATTATCATTTCCGGTTTTTATGGTCTACAATGTTAAAGATGGTAAATATTGAAATTGGTTGATTGATTATATCCTAAATTAGTTCTAAAACGCGTAAAAATTACTAGATTGATGTATTGATTGCGAAATTCACGTTTGATTTTTGATTTGGTTGGGGATACGTTCGAACAGAAGCAATTGGGAGGAAGGGAAGCCAAATTTTCATGTATTTACAGAATTGCCCTTCTATTTTGGGTTCCTTTGCAAATTTGAATTTGAACTTAAAACAACACTAGTGTAGGTTTCTATTGTGACACAATTTGTCCCTCTTGTTTACTATTTTTATTATTTTATTTATTAAACTAGTATAAAAGTTTACAATCTTTAAATAAAACTTTGACATACAATTTCTCTATTTACTTCATTTAATCATTGTATATTAAATATCATTTTCATCGTTATTATTATATAAAAACACATACTCACATATGTATGTATATTATTGATTTGTTTGCTAAATCTTATAAGTATAAGAATATTATTATGCATGATGAGTAGCTTTTATTTATTTGATATATATGTGTATATATGTAAGCGTATAAGTGTATAAATACGAATGTTTCAAAGAACATTCAAAAGCTTTTATTTATTTCGAATTTAACACGATTACAATATTCGAAATTCATAACGAAAAATCCTGGGGATTACAGGTCTTTTGAGATAAGGCCCCAGTTTGGGTATCATTCCTAAGTTTAGAGGGATAGAAATTGAAGAACCTTACGTCCATCTATCTGAATTTGGTGCAATATGCAGCACCATTGGTGGCCAAGGATTCACACCAGACGAAGTTAAACTCAACTTTTCCAATTCTCCTTGAAGGAAAGGGCCAAGCAGTGGTTTCACACACTACCCTTTGGTAGTATTTATACATGGGAGGAGATGTAGCAGCTATTCTTGGATGAGTATTACCCCATGAGTAAGACTAGTGAAGCCCGGAATGCCATCCGATCATTCCAACAACAATCGGGTGAATTATTACATGAAGCATTCACTTGATTCAAGGAGTTGCTGAGATTTTTCCCACATCACCAGATTCCCAAGTGGGAATTGATCAAGGCCTTCTATGATGGCTTAACACCAGAGGACTTGAAGTTTGTAAGTTCTAGTAGCAATGGAACTTTCTTGACAAACTTAGAAGATGATTATTGGGAATTGCTGGAAAGGCTAAGTAAGGGATCGAAAACTCAAGCTTCAGCAAGTAGGAAGGCCAAAAATGCCATAGGAAAACCAGGAGGAGAGTATGTGACAAAGGAGAGATTCCAGGCCTTAGAGAGATAAATAGCAAGTTTCAACAGGAATTCAGGTAAGAATGGATCTAATGTTGCTAATGTTTTTGATGTTTGCAATTTCTGTGGTGATATAGGTCACTTGGAGCCGGATTGCATGATGAATATGGGCAGGAATGAGGAGGTGAACCAAGTACAAGGCTCATTTCAGAATTAAGAGAGACAGAATGACATGAACTCAAATACTTACCACCTGAGTTTGCGAAATCACCCTAATTTTAGATATGTAACTCATCTAACTAGTTGAATCCAAATTTTCAGGGTAGCAATCAACAAGGTGGGAGTCAAGGATCCTCTTATCATAATTGACAGCAGAATTACAATCAAGGCAACTACCAAAGAGGAAACTACAATCAAGGTGGACAAGGCAGTGGGCAAGGTGGATGTCAACAAGGAGCATCAAGGAGCTTCCAACAAAATCAAGGAAGTCAGAATCAATTCCAAGGAGGTCAACAAGGAAACAACATATCAATGGAAGATATCGCCAACCAAAACAACGAGTTAAGGTTGATGCTAACCGGAGTGGTGCAGAAACAAGAGCTCCAACAAAAGACAAATGAGTCACATGCTAAGCAATTAGGGCAATTGGCAGAGCAACTAGCAGCAAGTGATAAAGAGAAGCTGCCTAGTGACACCACTCTCAACCCTCAACACCAACCATCAGGATCAAAGAACAAGAATGCTCAAGTAAGTCATGTAACTACTTTAAGAAGTGGTAGGCCTTATGACAACAAGGTTGTCCTTCCACTACACTTGGTAGAAAGAGTGGTGGAAGAAGTGAATGAAAGTGAGGAGAGTGATACCAAACCGGAACTTGTTGCATTTTAGTCTAAAAAGAAAGTGTCTTTTCAAGAACCAATAGAAAAAGTTTTAAACTCGGATGTAGAAACATCCAAAGGAAAGGATGTGGAGGATAAAACCACCATTCCTTACCCTTCTGCCTTAAACTCTTCTCAAGCTAACATCAATAAAAGGGGCACACAACAAGATGAGATGTGGGAAATTCTTAAACAAGTTAAAATCAATTTACCCTTAATTTATGCAATTAAACAAGTTCCTGCATATGCTCGGTATTTGAAGGACATGTGCACTCAAAAACGGCACCATAAAATTCCTAAGAAACTTGATTTGACTGATAATGTGAGTGCTGTTTTTTCGGGTGCACTTCCACCAAAACTTCAAGATCCTGGAGCCCCTTTGATTTCAATACAAATTTGTGATTTTAAAATTAATAAGGCACTCCTTGATCTTGGAGCAAGTGTTAGATACAAGACATTCAAGTTTTTACCCCAAATATTAACTCTTATTCTCCTAAACAAACAACATATATAAATAAAGATTAATAGTTAGAATATTGTATCGATTTATCTAAAAAAATTATACAGTACTAATAATTTAAATAATTAAATGCTATAATTTAAACTTAGATATAATCTTAGTGATTCCATAGAAATACCATGTCACGCGATATTAAACTTGAATTATAAGGATACCAAACTTACTAAGTATTCTTTTAAACTTTAGGTTGTCATTTGAATCTTGATTTAGAACTCTGTCCATCGCATTGGTCTAGCTAAGCAATTCAAGTGAGTTTTCTTCACACTCCCTTTTATATTTTTGTTTTTGGGATGTTACACATGTCTTATTCAAAACTTTATTCATTTTATTATTCATTCAACCTATGATGCAAGCCTTAGACCTAGTTAGCTTTATGTGTTAGAGGCTAGGCTTATACAATGTGTTGATTCTATGTGTAATTCTATGTGTGTTGCCAGTCAAGTGATTGTATGTAGAAATAGTAAATATATATATATATATATATATATATATGTGTGTGTGGGCCCAATGGGACTTAATTTGAGTAAATATGGCATTGGTGATATTTGTAACCGATATCACCATATCACAATTATTGTTTTTGATAGTGCATTTAGTACCATCCAGGGTAATATATATATTTTCATACTCCAGGGTTAATCACTGAAATAGTAAATATATATATATATTATATATATATATAGTTAAAGACTTCCTTGAACGAGTCGGTGGATCTTTGGGACTTTAGAAGTTTTAGACACTTATCTCAGGTACGGATGTTCTCCTATACTTTTAGTGCTTGCTAAAATTATGTGTTTTTTTAAAGTTTGATCCGTGGGTCTATGATCTGATCGAATGATCCGCTTCCTATTATTTGGTTACGAGCTCTTGAACCATTTTCTAAGACTTTTGAGAAAACCTTGGTTATGATATGTTTTTAAAAACGTTATGAAACCGCTTGCGTGATATGGTTTGATTTTGTTCAACTTAGGTTTCTTATGAGCATGATGGACATACTTTGATGAGGTTGGATATATGTTCAATCATGCGACCATAGAACCCTAGATTTGTAGACAGGAGATAGGGATACCGGGTCAACTACCTGTAGAGGTACTACAGGCATGTTATTGTGGCGACCAATGACATGACACTATCCGTGACGGTGTGATTAGTTCACGGCGTCTCCACTTTGTATTTTGATTATTTGCTCGCGGGAGAGCCTTTGGATTATTTTGGGAGGCGTATGGATGCATCCGAGGATTTGATTTGATATGTGACTATTTTGCGGTCGAGTTGTGTAGTGCCAAACTCCCAATGACTATGGGTGGTATTCACAAACATGTCAGCCAATTAGCTAATTAATACACATATCGTGATAACCAGAGGACGGAACTTTAAGATTGTTGTTTTGAGGACTTAAGGTTATCAATTCAAGTTATACGAAGCAACCACTTACTCAAATATGTAGGGTAAGAGTGCTTACATCGGATCATAAAGCGATCTAGCCCCTTTCTCGTTTATGCAATGGTGAAGCTAGGATCGTTTTATACGAGAGGCGAAAATTTCAAAACTAAGACAAAATCGATCCCTATAAAAAATTTAATATATCGTCAAAAAATTAACATTACTCATTAAAAAAAGTGGCAGTCACCACCCCAACCCAACTAAGCTACTGATGTGTAGAAAATGGTCTATGAAAAAGACTCCAGACTCTAACCTAGACCCAACCTAAACACGAGTTAAAAATCGGAAAACCTTCAACTAGACCACTAAAACAGGCAAGCGGACCTATCAATCGTAGAATAGCCTAACGGAAGTCCGGATATTGAACTCACGAGACACTGACACAATGAAAGCAGACTAGACAATGATTTACCTAATGGGGGGGGGGATCTTGATTAAATTAAAATACTAAATCAAATAATTAAACTAGTATTAACCTATGAATTAAACTAACAAAAGAAAAATAAAACAAAGAAAGACTAGACACGAAAACTTAAGAGACACTCTAATCAACGAGGAAAACTCTACTTAGGTTAGAATCCTGTTTACGACTCTTGGAATATGTTGACTTTGGTTGACTCGATAGAACTAGGATCTTAGAAAACGAAATCTAGACAACCTATAATGGATCCCGGATTAGCTACCAGGTGTGACCAAATAGGAAACCCTAGATCCGTAATACACGCACTAGTTAGTCGGATCACCTTCCGAATTTCTCCAACAGCAATCTTGTACTCGAACAGACAAGTCATCTTCCAGATTTTCCTGTCCCAATACACCCAAAGATGCAAGGAGTAACATAAGAATACCTACTTTGATACGGAATGATAGAAACAACAAGAATCCCAAATAAACATCCCTCCCAGGCAGTTTATGTGACACCCGGCAATTTTAGATAAATTGCAACACTCATTTCACATCCATACTTGTTGCATTTCATTTAATTGAGTTTAATTAGATGAGCTAATCACAAACGCAAAACAATAATTTTGATTATTATTGAATTGTGCATTACACGTTGATTAGGATTAATCAAGCGTGCAAACACGTCGTAAAACACAAGCACAAACTACCAAAGATAATTCGAGAAATTATCGAAACACACACACTAATCTCACGAACGTTGGTGATCAATCAAACTTATGTGCTACTTGTATTTATGTGCTTAAACATGCATTAGATGTTTAGGATAAACGTAGGAATCAAGTACGAGCGGAATCGTATCAACGAAATCGAAAAACAATGAAATGGACCCGTCGCGGTACGCGGAGAGTCCCTCGGCGAACAGTTTCGCGGTACGTGAAGCAAACCGGGAGTCGAGACTCCCGAATTACATCGCGGTACGCGGTAAATGATTTTGATCGGCCTTCGCGGTACGCGAAGGCCATGCAGATCAAATTTCTTCTAAAAACCAACTCCATTCATTCCAATCGGTCTTCTCTCATTTTCTCCGAACTCTTCCTTATTCCCTCGACCAAAACCCACTGATATCAGCCTCTAATCCCCCTGGAATCATCATTGAAGCCATTCATTGCAACTAGAAGTGTTCTTGGAGTCCTTGAAGCTTGGAAGAGGAACTAGGGAGCTAGAAACCATCACCAACAGTTAGATCATCATCATCAGGAGCTGTTCAACAGCAATCCTAGCTGCTAAGGTAGTTTTAAACGTTTTCCTAGTGTTAGATCGTACATGCAATGGGTTATAACCCACATGCAACTCCATTTAGTTATGGTGCTTGGATTTGTTGGTGATTTGTTGTGTAGATGATCTAGATTTACTGATTTAGTGTTTAGATGTGTTAGATTTGAGTTTGATTGAGTTATTGGTCGATTTGGTAATGATTTGGTGCACTTGCCATAAAAGGAAACTTTTACGTTGCAAGTCTTGGATTTGTGATGATCTAGACATGTTAGACATGTCTAGATGTTGTTAAAAGTATATTGGAGTGTTTAGAAACACATTTGAATACTTGATTTTGTCAAAAACATGGTTTTATAGAAACTTACTATAAATGGAAACTTTTGTAAATCAAAAGAGGGCTTTTGATGTTTTTGAATGATTTGATGATTTGTGATCATTGAAATATGTTTAAAAATGATTTCTAAGCATATTGGAAACTTGGATTTGTGAAAACAATCTTTTAAACAAATACTTACTATTTTAGGAAACTTTGTTTGGGTGAAATGACACAAATGGTATTTTATGCACAAACGACTTATTTTAAGTGATTACATACGTTTTTACAAACATACTAGAGTGATTTGTTTTATAAAATGGGATTTCATAACCACACTTTCCTAAATTGGAAACTTTCTAAAAATGGTAACTTATGTGATTGAAGTCATAGGAAAGCATTTTGGTGTCTTATGTGCATTGAGGCACGTAAACAAAACAATCGTGTCACCAACGATTCGTAGAGTCAGCACAAGTCAACACACACGCACTCGGTTGAGCACACCGACACTTGGAGTTGTATGAATTACAACACACCACAAAACACATACTCACACCTATATGATTATAGGAACTTACTAGCAGGACTGCTAGCTTTCACAGTCGCAAACAACACATAAACCGGAACTGCTTTACCAGGTGAGTTCACGACCCCTTTTTATCCTTCTACCTTTGGGGGAGAAAACATTGCATACAACTGATTTTGATCAACATACATACTTTTGGGTACATTGGTACATACTTATATCGTATATACATATGTGTGGCATTCATCCACAAAACTGATAAGTCCTCATTAAACACATCTCGAACCGTTAATAGCACGTAGCGCTTAGCGTGGTAATTCTGAATAGTACTATTTGGGCCTGACAAGCCCCACTGTTGTGCGCCGTATGGCCACCCCGACTGGAGGTTGGAACAGTGCATAATTGACCAATAAACATTGTCATTGTCTTGTTGGATGGACATGGCGGGAGGCAGCATGTTAGCTTCGGTTTCGAACCCGCATATGATATATAAAACTGCAAAACATTTACTTTAAACATTTTGATGTTTACTGCTGATACAAACCTGTGCTCTCATCAACCTTTGTGTTGACCCTTTTACTCGCATGTTTTCTCAGGTAACTAAGGCACGCACACAAGTTCCATGTGCATTAATATAGGGTAAGCACCTGGTAAGAGAGGGTGTGAGAATGTAGTTCAATATAATCTTGAGAGCTCTTTTCTATAGACTTTACGATTCTTTATCTCCGTGAAGCTTGAGGAGTGGGAAGGATAAGTAATGTGATCATGTTCAAGATTGAACTATTATTAATATACATCATTTCTTTATTCATCTAAATAACATTGTATATCATATTTTTGTTTGTTTGTTATTTTATTTGTTTTAATTTGCACAGTTTTTCACCATTAAGACAAGTATGGTGGTATAGTGCATTATTAGTTCTTACTTTTAATTTTAAATTTCGTTGTATGGACTGCCTATTTTTATATTTGTGATAGAATATTTTTAGTTTTACTCAACAGAAATTCTTCTATGACAAAGTAATTTATTGAATGACACCATATCTTATACGATCTTTTTTATCGTTCGTGCCATAAATAAGCGATATTGATATTTTAGTGTGCAATGAAATACCAATTCCAACCAAAATTGCTTAATCCGGGAACAAAACAGTGTTAATGATTAGACTTCTATACAGTTCGTATAGGTCTATACGCGTCGTATATGTCTATACGCGTCGTATATGTCTTATATGTGGTGTATACGTAATTAATCATTGTCAAATCTTGAATATGTACCCCGTTTTTATTCCGCAAGACTATTATAAACACGACTGGAGCATTAGTTAATCCAAATGGCATCACTACAAACTCGTAATGGTTATATATCTTCTTTTTTAAACCCTATCCTTGAACTGCCTGTTGTGCCTTACAGTTAATTAACACTGGAGTATGAAAATTTAAGTGTTCGCTACTTGTCGCTCATGCCACACCAAGAAGCAATATACTGGCCCACATCCTTTGTGTACTAAGTGCCAGTACCACCATGTTGCAAGCAACCAGTGCCGTCAATGCACAGGTTGTGGAAGAAAAGGGCACTGCCTGTGATGCAAAATTTGTGATTTTAAAATTAATAATGGAGTATGTGAACATTAGAAGAAAAGTTTTTGGCAGTTATTGGCTTTCAGCATAATAACTTTGGTTGTCAGCACTGCAACATCCTTTGTTTAATGAAATATATGAGTATTGGAATGTACACCATACATTGTAAGTGGAACTCAGACAATTGTTTATTACTACGTTTACCAAAAACATTGATTTGCAACAACAAAGTTACAAAAGATCGTAACTCTTCATCAGATCTACGAAATTTTTTTACGTTTTGTTACGTATGTTTTACATGGTTTTATAAAATATTTTTTTTAAAAATATTTGGTCGGCGCTTTTTTGATTTTTTTTATAAAAATGTGCCCAATAGTGTTACAAACCTGTAAAAAGACTAATAGGGTCAAACTTATGTTATGGCAGAAACATTAGGATTTTTAATGTGAACATTAGAAACACATAAGTTTCTAATGTGTTATAAATGAGTCTGAGCTCGGATACACCACCCAAGAACTTGACTTAAAGATTAATACTGGTCATTTGGATGTATATAAACTTGCCGTCAATCCAAAATTATTAAGAATTTGTGGTAAACATGATATTGGTTTACTGATGAACAAAACTTCAAAAGTATGACTTAAAGATTAATAAAGTGTGCTGATGCCAGGATGGACCCAATAACTCTAGAAAATTAAAAAACTTAATTGCTAAGTTTTAACATTAGCAACACCTATATATGATTTTCCAAATGTATGTTTACCCAAAGAGAAATAGACGAAGAAGACTTAATTATATTTATGTATTCGACTGTTATTTAATTTTAAAAATTATTTTTAACTCTAGATCTCCCTAATAAGTACTGAAATCAGTAGTATTTAACTATCCAAATATGGTTCTCATATTTACAGACTCTTTCACCTTTGCTTCTTCTTTGGCTGGCTCATCTGACATAACATCGTCCCAAACTATTCCACTGAGCTCCACAGTGGAATCCTAACTCTTGGGGGCATTCGCCTTCACATGAATCCGAACCTTGGGAGGCAAACCCTCCATGTACAACTTCACCCTGCGTTCCTCGGTAGAAACCAGATGAGGAACAAGTCTAGCCATCTCGTTAAACCTCGACGTGTACTGATGGTGGTTCAGACTTCCAGCTTTCAGAACCAGAAATTCCCTTTCGACCTTATCCAGCTCGTTCTTGGGTTATGAAATCATATGACCTTGATTTATACTAACATCTAAATTATTAATTTATTTCTTAATCTATAAACATTGGATTACCCAAAGAGAAATAGACGAAGAAGACTTAATTATATTTATGTAGATCATTTGCACAACTCATTTTTCTCAATTTATTTTGCTTTACTACAAATTGGTGCTTATGAGAATAAATTCATATGTCACACCAAATGGCATCACTACAAACTCGCTTACGTATTACGATTTTTGTTTAATTAATTGATTGTCATAATATTCGTCTAAACACTACGCACTAACACTATCCCATTACACCGAACGCAGTTTATATATAGGGCATACCCCAGAGTTCAGCTACCTGCCTTATCTGACGCCGTCCCACCACTGTTTCGATATAATACGATAATGTTCTTGCCTAGCGAAGTCGACTGTAAATAAATAATACATACTTGTTCCTAAATAATCAAGATCCTAACACAGAAGCACATTATGAACACATGAATCACATTGACTGATTTGATATGAATACACATTTGTCCTAACACTGTTTACGACTACCATGACTAAATGTACAAATGTTACAGTCTTACAACACATAATGTCTAAAGCAATGTCCTATAGCAATGCCCAATAGTAATAAGCACGTATAGATATCTAAATTTTGAAATTAAGCATGTTGCACAGTCAAGTTTATATTCAACCAAGATCAAACACATGCCCACTACATAAATTGCTCAATCAAACAAGCAAATTCATTTGATTCCTCGTCTAACAAATGGTGCGGTTGTGGAGTTCTGCAATAAGCTGTGCCACTCAGGATGAATTCATTCAGCAATGCGCAACAAATAAAAACACAGACAGAACTTTACACAAATTTTCACCAAAAATCAAACTTTTGAGTAGCCCAAGATCTCTACCTGAATTTCGTCACACGATATCACGCACCCATTGACTTCTTCTTGTATGTTAACCCACACCAGAACTATCGGAACAAGATGAAAACTTTACATCGAACACTTGGCGTGCAACATTTGGTACGCATATGCGTAGAGGGATTTGAATCAACAGTCAAAGAAAGAATGAAAATTTGTCGATGATCTTACAAAAAGAAAGCAATTTTATGCTTTCAATTTGTCTGGTAAAGAAGTAATCACCCACTTTATGTTTCTAAACTTTTGTGCTGGAAATGAAATGGGATTCGAGTGATGGCGATGATGATGATGACACTTGTTTTGGGTTCTGGACCTCTGGTAAATGAGGATTTTGGGAATTAATTAGAGAGAGAGTGAAGTGAGAGATGGATGTCAAATGCATAGCTGTAAATAATATTGCGATTATGAAAGCGATCCCCACCCGTATTTATTTATTCATTTACTAGTTTAGGCCACTCCAAACGTCTCACTTTTCCCCATTTTTCCTCGTTGTCACATAAGCGTCATATCACTTTTCCTCACTTTTCTTTATTTTGCATGGTGTCGTCCCATTTTTTCCACTTTTCCTCACATTTTTTCCCACTTTTTCAAGGTCAAATGGTTTCTCCCACGCTCGGCCTCAAACGGCTTCCCCTCCCTGATTTTTCCCAAGCCGATTCCGGGGGCACGGTGTTCCCGGCCGGCCCCGGTTCGGTGCAATGGTCCCCGTGGCTTTCCCGAGCTCGACTCCGTGTCCCCTTATATAAGGAAGACCATTATGGACAGGATAACTTATCATGCCCATACAAGGTTCTCCAGCTTCTTCTATAAGGCAAACGTCGAAGACTGAGCTTGGATATGATGGCAAAAAGATAAGATCTATATGTCAGATCATAAACAAGTGATAGAAGTCATTCCTGACAAAAGGCATCAGCAATCAACTCTAGAGAACCAGAAATAGAACAAAAGACGGGCTAAGGGATAATAAGAAGATCACCTTCCATAAAAAAAATTACATGGTGGGCAAAGCTGGGAACTTTAAGCCTCTCAAGGTTATAAATACCAACTCCTAGTTCAGGTAGTTGGACACAATTAACTCTCTCAAACACATTTAATACTCTTTCTCGTGAACGTATACTTATTCTCACGCCGGAGGCTGATCGTAGGGACACCTCCCTGTGGTGAGACTAACGGTGTTTGGTTGCAGGTACCTTGAAGTTGTGGACGAGATAAACTGGGAAGGCCAAACAGAATCGTTGTTTCAACAAGTGGCGCCATCCGTGGGACACTACACTGCGTTACTATGTGTCTTGCTCTATTGGCCTTGAACTCTCGATAAGTTACCCATGGCAGAGGGTGCTCCCATATGAGATGAATCCATTCCTCGATCTACATCCCCCTTTGTGGCTGTCGAACCACCGGAGATCAATGACACGGTGGACTTGACTCCCAAGGGGATTCGTGAAAACTTTTCCAAACTCCAAGAGCTCATGAAAGAGTATGTGCGAGAAGAAAGACTCCGTGGTGTGCGAGTGCGTCTGGATTATGAAGACGAATTTGACACTCCCCAAAACACCGCCCTGCAAGGTAACCCTACCAACTTAGTAACTTTGGTGATTCCCCCAAACACGGCCGAAGCACAGGTCCTTTTGGCAAGCATAACACTGTTTTCCTCCCTGCCTCTGCAAAATTCAACCTCAGTACCCGTGGGAGCAACTACATACCCGTTCGCAACAAGTTTTCCCTTTATCATGGATCACACGTTTCCCTCAATACCAAATCCCCTACTGACTTTTCCAACATTTTCGGTGAGCATGCCTCAACCTCCTTTCTACACAAGTGGACCAAGGACCTCCACCACTATCCACAAACATGTGGACCATGAAATATAAGGAAGACCATTATGGACATTGACCATGCTTGCTATAGGAAGAAGGGATTGACTACGATGATGTTTTTTCTCCAGTTGAAAGGATTGAAGCAATCATAATATTTATATCATTTGCAGCTACCAAGGACTTCAAGGTATTTCAAATGGATGTCAAGAGTGCCTTCCTCTATGGAAAAATCAATGAAGAGGTATATGTTTGTCAACCACATGGATTTAAGAATCCTAAGTTTCCTAACCATGTCTGCATGCTCAATAAAGCTATATATGGGCTGGAAGGTGGGTTAAGTGGAGGAGGAGGCGGTGATAGAGGTGAGTCAGCTGGTTACAACGCAATTCGAATGAGTCGAAACGGAGTTAGAACGAACGTTTTATGACAAAATGTTAGTGGTGTTTTCAGATGTCTTGATTAATAAAGCTGTATATCAACAAACCATTATTAATATTTTAATATTGTAATGTTTTGATGATATCCCACAAGGATATTGCAGTGCTGATGAACAAATCTTGAGATGCTGATAACCAAGTGTGATGCTGATAGGATAAGTTGTGCTGATGATTACAAGAGAGCCAAGTATTCAGCAATGTTGACATTGAACTCTTAAATGCTGACAGCCAATCCTCAATGTTGACAGCTTTATGAGTTCAAGTGCTGATACTTGAATGCTGATAATGAAAACTTACATATACAATGCTGACATTCAATTCTCAATGCTGAAAGCAAGTATATTGTAATGCTGACATGAAGTGGACTGCTGACACATTGCAATGTTGACGACTAAATGTTGCAATGCTGAAGTTCAAGCTTGCTGTTGCTGATGAAGAATCTACACTTAGATTTTGTTGTTTATTTGTTTTTGCTGACATCAGTTATGACATGTATAACTGATGTGACGTTTATTTTTGTTATTTTGATAGCGGTGATCCGTTAGGGCAGTTATGTAGGTCTGAAATAGGTTTCTATAAATAGGACCTTTATAGTTTCAGTCGGTACGCTTTTTGTACTCTTTCTGGTGATTACACACACTGTAATTCTCTGAGAGATTTCAGATCTACAATCAATATAACTGCCTTTAATATTCATCAATTCTTAACTGTTCTTATTAAATATGTCTTGAATATTAATTACTGTGGGTTTTATTATTTTGGATATATACACACATGTAGTTTTGTATAACTTAATATGTAACATATATGTTGATTATAACTTAAAAGCCTAATGTTTGTATAAAATTTTGATAACCAATTGTTTGATAATGCAATGTGGTTGATAAAAGGATGATAAGTCACCACAAATGGTTTGGGACTTAGTTAGCTTCCATGTAGCGTCATGGAGCGAAAATGGGATGAAAATGATTAAGTCAATTGAAGGGTAAAATTGACCCATTAGTTATTATTTTAAAAATAAATTGTGATTGATTATTTTGAAATTGATGAAATTACAATCTTAGATATGATTGTATATGTGATATATTGAGTTTTAAAAGTATTTTGAAACCCCGGAATGTTTAGAAATGGTTTTGGGTGTTTAAAACGT
Organism: Mikania micrantha; assembly: GCA_009363875.1. NCBI lineage: Eukaryota > Viridiplantae > Streptophyta > Magnoliopsida > Asterales > Asteraceae > Mikania > Mikania micrantha. The sequence goes on from CM018684.1 coordinate 3,864,241, forward strand.
GGAACAGTTGAAAAATAGCTGTAGGCAGAGTACAGTACGCTGCTGGGGGCGTACTGTACGCCGGGCACAGTATGGTACGCCCAAACCATTCTGTTGTACGCTGGTGTCTTGGCGTGCTGTACGCTGATGTCTTGGCGTACTGTACGCCGGGGATGCAGTACCATACGCCGGGCTGTGTAAAATTCCCGGATTTCAATTTTCGTGATGAATTTGATTCCGGGGGTCAAAGGGGTTAACTCACTTAGTTCTTATGAACTAACACTTGATTAATTGTGGTGTTTTCAGGTCATAAATAGGTACTGTTTGGAGATCATGATCGGGCAAGAGTTTGTGAAGAATCAAACGTTATGCATGTCGAAAGTTTGTGGTCACATACAAACTAAGTATTTGTGATTTTATTAACAAAACAAACATGTTTTACATATGTAATTAGTTTTCACGCTTCCGATTGAAATGTTTTGTAATATTTAAGTCGAAATTTTCTGGGACCGTATTTTGAACACGTGTACTCACGTGGAGGTTTTGGGGTGTCACAACATGTCAATTCTATCTTGTGTAGTCAGTGCATATGATGAACAAATTGCAGGAAGGATTGGAAACTCTAATCTTACATTTGAAGATTACGAGCAAATTGATGATGACGAAATGGAGCTGATTGACACTCAATGGGCACTGGCAAGTGTGATTAGAAGAATCAATCGATATGAAAAGAAGACTGGGAAGAAATTCACTATTGATCGAAACACCAAGTTTGGATTTAATCCAAAGACTACTCAGTGTTACAACTGTGGTGAGTTAGGTCACTTTGCCAGAGAATGTAAGAATCCGAAGAAACAAGGAAATTTAAACCCGTTCAAGCCAAAAGAAACCTATCAAAAGAAGAAAGAAAAGTCTGAAGAGTCATTGAAAGCTTTGGTTAGTCAAGCTGATGAAGGCTATGATTGGGGCAAATAGTATGATGAATTGATGGGTGCTTTTATGGCTTCTTTGGATGAGGAAACTAGTAAAGGCAAAGAGAAAGTGGATGAGGTAAATGAGGATCTGTTAGATATCATTGATAAACTAAAAGAGATGAATTCTCAGCTGACTGCTGATCTGGTAGAGTGCACAGAAGCAAAAAAGAAGCTAATTTCAAGAGAAAAAGCTTTTGACAAAAAGATAATTGATTTAGGCAAAGAAAATGAAGATTTGAAAATCAAAGTTTTACAAAATAACCATGTTGTGTCTGTGCATCTCGAATCAGTGCAAATGCTGAAGGTTGAATTATCAGCAGCAAAAGCTGAAGCTGAAGTGAACAAGTGCAAGCTTGAAAATTATCAAAATTCTAAGTATGTCATCGATTACTTTGCTGCCATGCAAAGATCATCGCATGATAATACTGGAATAGGTTTTCATGCTGTACCACCTCCTTCCAGCTTTGTGCCAAGACCACAACTTGATCTGAATTTGGAAGTTCAGCTTGTTTCTTTGGATGAACATGAGTCTGAATATATGGTTGCAAGTGCTGGAGGATCACCATCTGATAACATTGTGTTTCTTGATAGTGATGCTCCTATTATTGAAGACATCACTGAATCAGAATATTCACCTGATATTCTGAGACAGAATGGTTATCAAGTTAAAACTGGTGATAAAAAGATTCTGAAGTCTCAAAAGTCAAAAGCTGAGATGAAACCAGTTGAGACAGTGGTGATCAAACCCAATCTTGTTTCCAAACCAATGAAGAAACCTAAAACAACTACTACTCTCAAACCTATGGTGTATGTAAAGTCTTCTACTACACTTAAAGGAGAGTCTAGTAGTATTTTTCAAAAGCAAAAAGTGTTTTCTGAAAAGGTTGACAAGGTTGTTAACAAGGTTGTTGAAAAGGTTAATAAGTTTGGGGTTGGAAATAAAGGAAAATCAAAGGTTTTTCAAAATCAAAAGAATAATTCAAAGATAAAATTAACTGGTTTGAAGAAGACATTCTCATCAGCAAAGGTTGCTTCTAAACCTTTAAGTTCATCTAAGTATTTTGATGAACCAAGACCAAAGATTCATTCACAAAGAAAGTGCTACAGATGTGGTATATCTGGTCATTTGATTTCTGATTGTGATTTGGATTTCAGTTCTACTGATTGTAGCAGCTTTAGGTCTTATTCACCAAGAGAAACACGTAAGTGTTTTACTTGTTTTGGAAAAGGACATATTTCTGCTAATTGTCCAAACAACAGAATCAGAAAGAGTTCAGATGATGAGAGTTGGGTGAATGGTTTGGGTGGAATTCCTAGGAAAGTTAAACCTAGTGAAGAGGAAATGAGAGTTCTCAGGAAGTTTGATCCTGAGTGTGATTGGGTAAAAGAAGAAAAGAAACAGAAGAAAAGAGTTTTTTGATAACAGAAAGAATGTGAAAAAGCTTGTGAAAATGGTGACAACATCTGATGATGATTTCTATGATAAATTTTCTTCAAAATCATTTTCAAAACAAAATGGTAAGTCAAAATATTTTTGGAAATTGAGATGCAGGTCAGGTGATCAAATTTCTGGGAAAAAGGATGAAAGCATTGAAGATGGGTCTTCAAGCAGTTCATCACAACAGAATGGCAGGAGTCCATTCAGGGAGACTCGACGCCGAAATGGCGGGGGTCATCCCTTTTGAAATTGATTGGTTTTAATTTATTATGCAGGTGGCATTCATGGACCATATCAATAGTCGCTGGATTGTTGATAGTGGATGTTCACGGCACATGACGGGAGAGTTGAGTTTGTTGAAGGATTTTAAGTCGATGAAAGGTAGTTATGTTAATTTTGCAGGTGACAAAGGTGGTCAGATTACAGGGTTTGGTAGTTTGACTAGTGACAAAGTGATAATATTAATATAATGGTTATGTTTAAGTTGAATTTGTATTAACTAGTAGGTTAATTTCTTAAATATTAACTACTAGTAAAATGAAAATGTTGTTTAAAGTTAAATACAAGTAGAGGGACTAAATTTGACAATATATCAAACTTAACTTAATATATAAGGGAGGATGTTGACCAAAGTCAAAATCACAACCCTTCTCTTCCTCTTTCTGTGGCAAACGTGAAACAAGAAGAAGAAAACCCCAAAATTTTCATACTTTGATCAAATTTTCATCTAACTATTGTTGGATCTTGAATGCATTCATCTACAATGATTCTTCTTGCATCATAGAACATCCTGGTAAGTGATTTTATAAGTTTTGATCTTAATTTTCGTGGGTCACCATGTGTGTAAATGGGTTTGAGTAAAAACTTGAAAAAAAGTTGTTCTTGAGTGTTAGATAGTTAGGGATTCATGTATATTAACATGAAATCACCTATTTTGAGATTTGATGATCATGCATGATGGTTAATTAATGGATTTTAGGTGATTAAGTTGTGAGTTAGAAATCTTATGCACACCAAGTGCTTGTTTAAATGTTTGCTTGAAAAAGAAAGATCAAGTGCAGATTGAAATTATTTTGGTTACTGCACTGTTTTTGAAAATTCATATAAAATCAACCGTACCTCCGATTGAGGCGTATTTTATATGCTTGGAAAGGTATTTGAGAATACTATATTTTGTCTTTGAACCCCATAAACTGATTCGGGTTGTAAGGGAGTCAAAATGGATGATTTTTATAGCATGATTGAAATCTCAGCATGCTGATAGAAAATAATTTTGTTGTTGTGCTGATTTTTGAAAAATCATATAAAATCAACCGATAATCGGTTTGAGTCATATAAGATATTTAAACTTGTTTAATTAATTGATTAGTTTAAAACACTCATAGTGAAGGAAGATGAATAGAGATATGCACACATATATTATACCCTGGAGTATGAAAATATATATATATTACACAAGTCTTATCATTGGTGACGGTTCGTCTTTACCGATCACACACATTGGTTCATTATCTCTTTCTTTTAATAATTATTCTCTTTCTCCCAATAATGTTTTGTGTGTACCACAATATTATTTTCTAGTGGTGTTGGGGTGATATCTAGTAACTTACTAAACTCACTAGATATGAAATGTGTGGTGTTTGCAACTCAAAAAACTCAACCATTCAAAGTTTATTTTTTATTGCAATTAGTTAAGTGACTTGTGTTTGAAACTAGTTTCCACTTGATTTCTCTTGAATCGATACCTGACTTTCCTATCTAATTGGATAGTAGAACTTGAGTAAAAAACTCTTATTTTTGATTGATACTTCGACAATGAGCCAGGAATCCCAAGAACTCTTAAAATATAGGATCCATAATTTTCTAAAAATATATTTTTTTGAACAGCTTAACAAGTGCTCGGACCCAACAACCCACGCGCTGCGACCACAGACCGCTACCAACCCCCGGAAACATTTAAACTTCTTAAATGTGATGAATAGCGCTTAACGTTTTGTTACCAATTTAAATCGTTGTATCTTAACCATAGATACAGGACATTACTATTTGGTAGGCTCAGTTGAAATCTAATCATTTCTGTGCATATAATGTGTATCCCTCATACGGATATTAAGTTGAAATATGAAATAAATTGTAGTAAAATTAATCTTAATCATTAATAAAGCTAATTGTATAAACTAATCAAGTTGTTTCGAGTAGAAAGTCGAGATCAGATCGGTAGAAAAACTTGAATAAATCAAGGTTAAATGAGTCTGAGCTCGGATATACCATTTCGACACATGGGAAAACGTTTAGCAAAGCTAATGAGGGAAACACCGCGAACCCAACTGAAATACGTCAATTTTTAGGGCTGGCAGGTTATTACCGTCGATTCATCAAGAACTTTTCAAAGATAGCCTTGCCATTAACTACACTGACACAGAAAAATCAACAGTTTATATGGGGTTCTCAACAGGAGGAGGCGTTCCAACTGTTGAAACAGAAACTCTGCAATGCACCTATTTTGGCATTACCGGAAGGTATCGATAACTTCACAGTGTACTGTGATGCTTCCCGCCAAGGTCTGGGGTGTGTTTTAATGCAGAACGATAAAGTGATTGCTTATGCTTCTCGACAGTTGAAAGTACACGAGAAGAACTATACCACTCATGATCTAGAACTTGGTGCAGTGGTGTTTGCACTCAAGATTTGGAGACACTATTTGTATGGAACTAAGTGTATTATATACACTGATCACAAAAGTCTTCAACACATTCTAGATCAGAAGATGCTTAATATGCGACAAAGGCGGTGGGTCGATTACTTATATATATATATATATATATATATTTAGATCAATATGTTATTTGAAGGTATATAACCATAAAGTACTAAAAGTGGTTGAAATCTTTGAAAAAACATTTGATCGTGCTTTAGATATTCGTAGCACAACAATTATTAATATTTTATAACTATTGTTAATTATTAAGTTTTTATTAAAAGTATCATTTAGTTCAAACCATTGGAATTTCTTAAGCTTGTGGTTCGGCCGACTCACGTTTGCACTTATCCATTGAGTGGTAGTGTACACGTTTGCATTATGTATAGGTGATTTACATTTCGATTTAACGTGTTAAACCAATATCATTTGTCATATGATTTAAAAAATGAAATGTATTTAATTAACCTAAGTGCCAGTACCACCAAACATATATGATTATTCATCAAAGGAAATGACATCATAGCTTTATGTGTTAGAGGCTAGGCTTATCACAACATGAGAATATATATACATAATTCATAGATTTAATTACATATCTTAATGTAATATCATACAATTTATGGCCATATCATAAATGGTTTAATGCAAACCATTTAATGGTTTACTCATTCCAGGAGTTCTTGCGCATCTGGTGTGGCTACGTCTTACCTCTGCCCGGTGGGCCCTGTTAAGACATCATACGTGATATGTACGATCGTCGCCGTTCAAAAAATATATATATGAGTGATGGGCTAAAAATGAAGATATTTCATTTGTGGGTAATAAAATCAAATGAGCCGGTTAGGTAAGTTAGGGTTGTGACGGCACTAGTCAAGTGTAGCATAAATAAATGTTTTGATGGTTAAGCTAAGAAAAGGATTTAAATCTTTTAATTTAAAACAAATCTTGAACTAATGTCTCCTATACTCAATCTAATTAATGTTCCAATACCAAATTACTCGTAATATAATAAAATCATTATCTAATGATATAATACACCAGTATCCTGTATCTCTCACGATCGATTAGATAATGTAATGCGATCTAATCCCAAATTATCAAAGTTGTTTTACTAACCGATTACAATTAACCATGTTATTACCTATTAGCATCATCAATTTATTCTCGATGGTTATTTTTGTTAATTTAAACAAATCACATGCACCAAGAAGCATTTACATGATGTGGTGGGTTGGCTGCGGTATACCCTGTATATAAGATGATAGTCACATCATGTAAATGCTTTTACTTATTATGAATTGCTCATTATATATGCTTGTTTATACTCCTAGATGTGGTAGATGACAGGTGTGGAAGAGGAGGTGGATGTGGCCTCACCGAGGGTGGTTGTGTCCTTAGTGTCATCCATGAGTTTGGCTTGAGTGTTTGATAGGAACAATGGTGGGTGCATCAGTATCACCCAGATTTAGGGCAAGACTAAGTTTAGAGGGGGTGATGGAAACCAGTTGACAAGCAACCACAGAGGTGATTCTACATTTGGAAAATCATATATAGGTGTTGCTCGTACTTGATTCTTAACGTTTATCCTAAACACCTAATACGTGTTTAGCACATAACATATAAGTTTGATCACCAACGTTCGTGAGACTCGTGTGTGTTTCGAAAATTCAAGATAATTCCTTGAATTATCTTTGGGAGTTTGTGTTCGTGTCTTATGAAGTAAATGTTATAACACAAATGCGCATTGATGGCCCTATTAGTATTTTATCTTACATTAATACACTAAGTTGTGTGATCTTTATGTACTGAGAACATTAAGTTGATTTTTGTGTCATATAAAATCAACTTCTTAATCACCGGGGGTCGGGGGCAGCTCGACCTCAGCATAATAACTTTGGTTGTCAGCACTGCAACATCCTTTGTTTAATGAAATATATGAGTATTGGAATGTACACCATACATTGTAAGTGGAACTCAGACAATTGTTTATTACTACGTTTACCAAAAACATTGATTTGCAACAACAAAGTTACAAAAGATCGTAACTCTTCATCAGATCTACGAAATTTTTTTACGTTTTGTTACGTATGTTTTACATGGTTTTATAAAATATTTTTTTTAAAAATATTTGGTCGGCGCTTTTTTGATTTTTTTTATAAAAATGTGCCCAACAGTGTTACAAACCTGTAAAAAAATTTTCAAAAAAAAAATACGTTTTTTACATGATTTTTACATGGTTTTCACGGTTTTCGCACTAAGAAGTGGTTTTCAAATTATGTATTCCCTATATATATATATATATATATATATTTTTTTTTTATTTTTTTTTTGTATTCTTATAATACCCACCTTGTTCAGATGCTTCTGCATATAAGATGGGTTCATCATCACTAGCTGATGCATCATTGTCGTGTTTTTGCAGCTTCATGAGATCCTTCATATATAAAGGATTGACCCTTCCTTGTGCCATCTTATCATATGCGTCTTCCTATCATAATTCATTCATACAGAGTTATTACAGGGTTTTATATATAGAATCCACGTTCCAAAAAGTGACAAGATGTAGTCATTCATATACATGCATATACATATACATATACATATACATATACATATAATTAAAGTTTAGCAAGAGCGGAGATTGAAGATGGAATGCCTTGGTTGCTGGACAGGGATCTGATGATCATACAGGACAATGGAAAGTTAAAAGCATGTATTTAATACGATCCCTCAGATTCGCAAAAGGATTGTCCAATGAAGATCAGCTCACCCACATTAGTAATCTGCTTGACAATTTCGTTGTAAAGTATTTACAACGAAATGTATTTAATTTTAACATGGGGTAATAAACGATTATTTTTAGTTTTGAACAAATACATTTGTCATATGACAAATGATATTGGTTTACACGTTAAATCGAAATGTAAATCACCTATACATAATGCAAACGTGTACACTACCACTCAATGGATAAGGTTGTTACACATGTTTACGACATAAGGCATAAGTGTTCGCTACTTGTCGCTCATGCCACACATATTTGTTGACATATGTTTGAGTGTCATCACTTGAGAAGGTATACAAAGTACTCGTTCAAATGTGTGTATATATGCACGCAATATGTTTAAATGTCAACGTTTGTGGAAAATTTCACATCAACCTATAGTCTTACATAAATTACATTTTGTGTATGATAATACATGAATCAACAGTCACGTATTACCTCCATGCTATAAGTTTACGTTACTTAAATGATGATAATGCTTAATAACTAATTATAGAACACAAAATATATCTTTATTCCATATAATTAATGATTATATATAAAAAATATATATATCTTAATTTCAACCACTTTTTGTTGACACACACATGTAGTTGTGTTAATTTCGATGCATATATTGGGAAAGGATCAAATAAGAAGATTTTCATGTTGCATATTTACACATAAACAGTAGAAGGTCTAATGTTTCACAACAATTGAGTAAATCAAAGGGGCTCCGGTTATTACTCCAAAACAGATCGCGAACGAGTTTAAAATGCAACGATTCAACAAACCATTATTAATATTTTATATTGTAATTAAGTCTGATACATATCGGTCTTCAACAATGGTGTATATAAACAATATTGTGTTATGTTATATTTGTTACCAAACCCGACCTACATTTTAACACCCCATACTAGGTAGAAATCATAAACAAAATTTTGCACTCTTTCCTTTGCTCTTCTTTATTTTGACAACATAACATGTATATATCACATCATCATGCTCCAAGCCTACTTGGTCAATATACTACCATCATTCAGTAAATGTTTAATATTATAACCCTTGAATAGGTGTGAGAGACTTTGACTTGCTTTTCAAAAAAATTGCATGAGTATAGAGGTTTTCGTCAATGAAATTTTTGCAATGGAATTTCTAGCTTGTTGCATATGAATTGATAGATGATCGATTTTTTTTTTGGATAAACGAATGATGTAGATGACATAGATTTTGATATTACATAGAGATTGTGCAAAAACTCTATTTTTGGTGTTTTTGTCATAAAACGTTCGTTCTAACTCCGTTTCGACTCATTCGAATTGCGTTGTAACCAGCTGACTCACCTCTATCACCGCCTCCTCCTCCACTTAATAAACATACCTAGAATTTTATTTATTGACGGCACCTTTAATGGTTTAGACATTAGATTTAATTATATTTATGTATATAAGGACTATATGTGTATATATATTAAATGTTAAGTCTGGAGTGTTGCACAGTTAGAGGGTATTCCGAGCTAACAAGAGAAAAATAACGATTAAACTTCTAGAAGCAGATGACATCTTATATAAAGATTATGGTGTGGTATCAGAGCTTACTGGGACCCGTTCTATTACGTTTGCAATAAATTTAGGAACCCATAGGGATGATGTTTTGAGGCTTGTGTCGGGTTTAAAGCATATATCACAAACACACAGTTTTTCAACCCTAAATGCGGAAAGATTGGATGGTGAAATTGTGAAGCTTCGAAGTTGTGATAGGAATGGATTGGTTATCTTTCAAGTATTGATGTTGTTAACTTACATAGTTGATTCACAATTACAGGGTTTCACCCTATGCTGCTGAACATGCGGGATGGCCAAATAAATGGAATGAAGAACAATTGTTCCTGAAAGAACAGTGATGAATCCACATATTTCAGATGCTATATCACTAAAGCTCTGATCTTTCCAATCCTGCATACAAAAATACAACCTGCTTCCATTCCATTTATTTGGCCATCCCGCATCTTCATCATCGGATTACTTATATATAATATCTGGAGTATGATAGTTAAAATCTATATACTTATTGACTTATTGGTTGTTATATACTGATAATTGATGTTAAATCTAGTATTATATTATGACTTAATAGGCCAATCTTATTAATTGCAATTTGTACAATTGACTCCATTATACCAAACCAATTCCAACCAAAATTGCTTAATCCGGGAACAAAACAGTGTTAATGATTAGACTTCTATACAGTTCGTATAAGTCTATACGCGTCGTGTATGTCTATACGCGTCGTATATGTCTTATATGTGGTGTATACGTAATTAATCATTGTCAAATCTTGAATATGTACCCAAAAATCTCTAGAATTGTGCTTACTCCCATTGTATATCCAAAATTATTAAGAATTGAGTAAATCAAAGATTAGTTATTAACTATATTTTCTCAATTAACTTCATTTATTAAACATTCGTAAATTTATCAAAGCGGTCATATCCAACCACCAAATGGTTTGGATCTTAACCCTAACCTTACATTTTGATGATAACATCGTCATTTCTCACACAAGACAACACATGAATATCTAGAGATTAGTGATGGTGATCCATCACTACATCTCACAAGCTATGATGTCATTTCCTTTGATGAATAATAATATATGTTTTATGATTCAAGAAAGTTTATTAATGTCATACATAAGATTGTGATGGTGATACACCACTACATCTAAGAGTTATGATGTTATCTTTCTTGGGTTAGTAATGTATATGTTATGATTCAACAACTCCTTTATATCATACTCAAGATCCTAATTTTCTTTTGTTGAATAATATATTTGTTATGATTCAAGAAGTTGGTAACATTATATCTAAGAGTTGTGATGGTGATGCATTACAATATCAAAAGATTATGGTGTTATTTTTCTTGGGTTGATAATGCTTATGTTTTATTTCTTATAGTACATGATATCAGACTCGAGGTTAGTGATGGTGATTCATCACCATGTCTCACAAGATATTATGTCAATTATCTTTGATTTATGTTATGATTCACGAACTAATAACATTATACTTAAGATTTGTGGTGGTGATACACCACTACATCAATAGGTTATAGTGTTAATTTTCTTGGATTGATAATAAATATGTTATGATTTTCAGAACGCCATGATATCATACTTAAGACTTGTGATGGTGATTCATCACTATGTCTCACAAAGTGTGATTTCATCTCCTTTTGTTCCATGTCACTTATGTTATGATTCAGGAATTAGTAATATTATACCTAAGATGTGTGATGGTGATTCATCACTACATCTAAATTTCCTGGTGTTACTTTTCTTGGATTGATAATGTATACGCTATTGTTTTTAGAACTCCATGATATCATACTTGAGATTAGTGATTGTGATTCATTACTATGTCTCACATGATATGGTATCATCTCTCTTTGTTCTGTGTTAACTATGTTATGATTTAACTAACATTAAACCTAAGATCAGTGATGGTGATACATCACTAAATCTAAAAGGTTATGGTGTTATTTTTCCTTTATTCATGATGTATATTTTGATTCAAGAAAACAAGTAATATTATACTCAAGAATTATTGATGGTGATTCATCAATAAATATAAAAGGTTATAATATTACATATTTTCATTATCAAAACTCGTGATAGAAAATTTGATGATATGGTTCTTATGATTAGTGACTTGTCACTACATCTATAAAATTATTGTATCACATACCTTATTTTAACCATGACGTCTATGTTATAATTTATAAACCCACTAGGATATTATGCCTAATAATTCTAACATGTCATTTGGTATTCAACTCTGAAAAAAAAAAATCCTTCTCTGTGTTTCAAACAAGTTATAATGATTTTTGCTTTTATTATTTTAACCAAGAAACATTTATTTTTTTATTATATTATGTTTAGATTTCAATAGAATGACATAATGTGGACTTACGAATTGAAGTATGGGGGATTCCATATAAAATTTTAAAACAAATCCACATGAATCATATTATTGATTTTTAGACAAACCATTCTATATTCATACCTTTAGACAAAGATTCAAAAGTTCCATGATATTATAGCTAAGATTAATGATAAATAGTTATCACAACAATCAAAGCTTATATAATATCAAAATCTATGTCTTCTACATCATTCGTTTATCCAAAAAAAAAATCGATCATCTATCAATTCATATGCAACAAGCTAGAAATTCCATTGCAAATATTTCATTGACGAAAACCTCTATACTCATGCAATTTTTTTGAAAAGCAAGTCAAAGTCTCTCACACCTATTCAAGTTTGTCTAAAGTTCTTGTCACCCTTGGTAGGCGTTTGGTATGCTAACAAAGTATTAGTAGTGTGGTGGGTTGGCTGCGGTATACCCTATATATAAGCACTAATGGTACATTGGTAGTAGGATCAAAAGCTTGATCAAGGGCTAGAGTAGTCAATTCAATCTACAGTTTTGAGAAACCGTGCTAGTCATATCAATTGTTACTCAATTTCTAATCTTGGTGTGTATTCTTACACCAGGTCAAATTAAGGATATCGATTACCATAGGAATCATGCTAATGATTCTTAAATGAGTTATCCTATATTCGTATGTTTAAACAATTATTCAAAGATTCAGTGATATCATAACTAAGGTTAATGATTTTTGCTACAATTTCCCAACAATTTAATAATAACAACTAACTTTTGTAACTAACAAAACTTAAAGGAAAATAAGTGACATTTATAAATAAATTCCATTTCAAAATAAATCAAGATATATCTTTATAATTGTATGTAACTTATATACATAAATATAATTAAATCTTTTTATATGTTGAATCATTTTTTGGCAAGTTTTTGTTCCTCCTTCCTACTCTGCTTGTCGCAAACACATACCCCATACAAGTTTCTGGTTTTTTTTTAACGCCTCAAATGTTATTACATTTTTATCAAAACATATTTAAAATATCTAACAACATTCGTTTTCTTTTAATAAAGAAACACCCACAATCGTTTAACATACTTAAGACAGTTATAAACTTATTAATAATTATATGTTTTAGAATGAATGAAGATTTTAAAACCCAATAATATTCTAGGTGGGTCTTGAATAAACATTAAGAAGTTGTTATGTCTAAAATAGAAGAGGCATGGTGTAAGATCTTGTGTGTTGGAATAGTAAACTAGTGGGAATGATGGTAGTATATTGACCAAGTAGGCTTGGAGCATGATGATGTGATATATACATGTTATGTTGTCAAAATAAAGAAGAGCAAAGGAAAGAGTGCAAAATTTTGTTTATGATTTCTAAGACCATTTAACCTTTAAGTCAATATACATTTTATTTACATAATTTTTAGGATATTAATTTTGTTATAAAATTAACTTTGTATTTTCAGAGTTAATTTTGTTGATATGGTTATTTTTGTTAATCAAACCATTAAATCTAATGATCTTATACTAAAGCATCCTAATTGGTCATATCTAACTTTAACTAAGTATTCCTAAGTTTCAAACATTTCCCATCTTAAACTAACACTGACAACCTCCCGATGCAGTGCAACAAGTTTATATATAGGGCATACGTAGACTTGACCGCAGTCGCGTCATCCACCGTCCCACCACCGTTGCAATGCACCACGATTATGCCCTTGTTAGATTTTAGGGTATACGTATGTTTTCCATGTGGTCCACTTCACAGCCTTATCCTATGGAGAATAATTATGCGTGAAGTGTATACAAGTACTTCTGACATCTAGGTTTGCCTAATGTCTAAGTTCACCTGACTTTAGGTGCACCTATTTTCTAAGTTCACATAATGTCTAAGTTCAACTGACATTTAAGCTCCGCTATTGTCTATGTTTAGTATATGCTCACCTCATTATCAAGTGTTCATACCATCACTAAGTGTTAGTATCATCACTACGTGTTCATATTGTCACCAAGTGTCCATATCAGCATTTAAGTATTCAGTTCGTCACTACGTGTTCATATTGTTCATCGAGTCTATCTAAAATGTGTATTCACAAGTGAGTGTATATATGTGTCCATTAAATGAGATCATCAAATATGTCAATCCAAAACAATTCCAACCAATACTCCATCAACCACAACTTTACAACATTTCCTAATAATATTCTAAATTTCCTGACACTGACAAACTCCCAATATACTACAAATGGTATATGTATAGGGCATACGTAGGAGTAGGTCGCAACCTCTCCAGCCGCCATCCCACCACCTTTGTAGTATACTACGAGTGTGTCCTTGTCTAGCGATCAATAATCAACAAAAAATTCCTAAGCAAATATTTTCCTAAACAAGCATTTTCCCAAATGGATAGTTCCCTTATTCCTCAATAATGACATCCACCTAATGTACTGTAAATGGTATATGTATAGGGCATATGTAGAAGTCAGTCACAACTGCTTCAGCCACTGTCCCACCACCTTTACAATACATCACGAGTATGTCCTTATCGAGTCGTCATGGCACAGTCAATCACATAAATAATCAACAAGTAATGGATGCAATTCATATATGTATCAAGAGTTCAATTAACATGTTATAGACACATAAGCATGAAATCCTGAATATAATAACTAGTGTATGAAATAGTTCATATTAGGGTATCCTACGGTTATTGACTAGGTCAACCATTTCTAGTATCCTAATTTCCTATAACCCAGGCTCTGATAGAAATCTATAACACCCCGACCGATGGCAGAAACATCGGGATGCCACGAGGGATGTGTAGATTGTTCATAAGCTCGTGGGCATCTAAATGAATCATCACATATCAATTAAATTAACCAAAGTAATTACACAAAAATCATGTTCATCATGATTTAAATACAACAATTTACACAAAAGATTAGCTAAATTAACTAAACACTAGTCTTCAGTAATCCAGTTAATTTTAGCTAAGTCCAAGACCCTAAGTGATGATGTCCAAAAGTGTGAGACCATCCTTCTTAACATACTTTTCTTTGTTCCCTGAAACATGTAGAAAATCAAGTGTCAACTACGAAGTAGTAGGTGAGTAATCATAAGTTTTTATATTTCAAAAGTGTTTACAAGTGTTTATGAAAGTTTTATAGTTTTCCAAGAAAATACACATGTGAACCTGGGAGATAATCCCGCTCGGTCAAAACACAACAAATAGAACAAGCAAATAACCCAAGTAATCGCAGATAATCATTCAAGTAGAGTCAATCAAACACAACCAAACACATTAATCAGATAACTCAGGAGAAATTCCACAATCATCAATTACAATCATCAATCATCATATTGTTGTGAAACGTGTGATAATTTCAGGTTGAAATAGATAACACTATAACATACAACGGGTTTAGATGCATAACACATTAACACAATATGGTTCATTGGTTCAACATTGATAACCTAAAAATTATGTAAATAAAATGTATATTTAAACAGATAACAATGGTCAATAACATATTTTATGAGAAAATTATCAAAAAAAAAAGTTATTTATGTAATTACAACACATTTCAATTTAAACTAATTTAATGTTTTTAAAAAGACGACTCAAAATCCAATTTCATTAAATTAATACTTCTAACATGTTACTTAACTAGGTTAGTACAAACATTTGTGTGATCTTTATGTACTGAGAACATGTCTGAACTATATCAATGTAGTTATACTATAACTATTATCGGTTACAAATATTTTAAGTTGTAACCTTTTAGTAAGTTACTAGATATCACCCATATATTTAATTTAAATATTGTAGATTAAGTATCTTTAGTACCTGGGTTGATTTATTATGATTTGAATACGATAAGTGTTTGGAAGGTAATGTATATAGGGTTTTGGTCTCGGTGTGCAACTATGTGTCCTACATACTTGTTAATGTGTTTCTAAGTTCCCCTAACTAATCTATACTAATCACCCTCTATGAGTCATTATCACGTAGATAATCACAATTAAACCTTACTTATGTAAGGTTCGTATCATTTTATTTGAAATTTATCCTTATGTTGCAGAACATTAAGTTAAGAAATCATTTAAGTTATTTTAAAGCATTTAAATAAAGAATTTTACAAATCATTTCATTTTAAATAAAACATATGTTATTACTCATTATTCAAAATTAGTTAAAACGTGTGATAATTTCAGGTTGAAATAGATAACACTATAACATACAACGGGTTTAGATGCATAACACATTAACACAATATGGTTCATTGGTTCAACATTGATAACCTAAAAATTATGTAAATAAAATGTATATTTAAACAGATAACAATGGTCAATAACATATTTTATGAGAAAATTATCAAAAAAAAGTTATTTATGTAATTACAACACATTTCAATTTGAACTAATTTAATGTTTTTAAAAAGACGACTCAAAATCCAATTTCATTAAATTAATACTTCTAACATGTTACTTAACTAGGTTAGTACAAACATTTGTGTGATCTTTATGTACTGAGAACATGTCTGAACTATATCAATGTAGTTATACTATAACTATTATCGGTTTAAATATGTCAAACCATTGGAATTCCATGTGGGAGATCGGGCCATGTTAAAGGTATCTCCGTGGAAGGGTGTAGTCCGTTTCGGGAAGAAGGGCAAATTGGCGCCACAATATGTCAGACCATTTGGAAAATCCGACATATGTAAATTACAATGTCAATGTTTTAAATAACCAAATTCAAAACAACTGAAATGTAATTGATGCATGAGACTCGATCTCCTAGTCCCTGCCTGCTGAATAGGCTAAGAGGTTTTACAAATTCTATATAAAGGTGGACGTATTTCACTGGTTAGGAACAACAGCGGAGTGCGTCTTACAATTGTTCCCTCCAGCCCAAATATATGAGTATAATTTGGTTACAACTTAAATGTTTGGTGATATATTATCTAGAATTAATGATTAGACAACATATGATGGTTTGAATTGATGTCGTCACAACGAAGATGACTCAAGATTTAAATATAAAATACGATTACGAATGGAAAGTATGATCAAAGATGGACAAATCAAGACCCTACGAAGAAATATCGAATACTTGTTGAAAGAAGTTCATGATTTGATGAAAGGAAAAGACACTGAAGTCTGTAGTGAAGATAACAAGAATGATTAGAAACATGATGATGAAATGAAAGACAAAGATAATTAAGGGGACAATGAAGAGGAAGAGGAGAAGATGGATGATGATGATAATGATGATGATGATGATGAAAATGATGACAAAGGAGATGCTGAAAACGGTTTAAGAAGTCAACTTTATACTTGTATTAGATGTATGTAATTACAACACATTTCAATTTGAACTAATTTATAATAATATATTAAGCCCTAATTTAGCTTAATAATTTTACTCAATTCTTAATATAATTAAAACATATCTTTTCTTAATATAAATTATTAAGAATTGAATAAATATTTGAGTACCTATAAGTTCAAGTTCAAAAGTTTAATATCCATCCTAATCACAACAATCGTTTATTACCCCATGTTAAAAAGAACACCTTTCTTTCATTTTTACACATCTCTCTCTCTCTAACTCTCACTCCCGTCCATTCTCTCTCTCTCTAAGTTTACATCTTCAAACTACAAGAACTTGCTCAAATCTCCGCAAAATTTGGTGTTCTTGGTGTCCACGCGTAGCTAGCAACGAGTTCTACACGAAAGTACAACCGATCTGTGGATTTGTTCAGCCATTGTTGAGGTATGAAGTCTTGAACTTCACGAAAAATAGGGTTTTCTTCATCATGTTCGACCTAGACTCATGACCGGAAAAATAACTATTACACGCACACGTATTACACCTTTGATGGCTGTTATTCGCGTCCCCATACCCTAGGAACACCCACACATCAGATTTACAGGTTGATGATGATGATTCAGTGCACAGGTTCGTGGGTTCGTGGCTGGTCGGAGACTGCATCAGACGAACCCAAGCAAGTGCACGAACCCTCACAAGGCAACGAACCCCGGCGAACCCTACATGCACAACCAGCCGAACCTTTCTCTTCACATGCTGGAACCGAACCTTCAACCAGTGACGAACCCTAACCGAACCATGGGAGTTGGCGAACCCAGAGGCGAACCCTACACTCCTAGCCGAACCATGTGACAATTGCCGAACCCTCTAGCCATTGCCGAACCTGTAATGGAAATTAAACCATAGGTTTCACTGCCTAGAACCATGCAATTCGGTTGATTATGGAACGACAATGCAGGTTTTTAGAAATCGAATGGCCCATCATAGCCCAACACAACATTCACTAGCCCAAGGCAAATTCAAGCGGCCCAACTCTTTTGATCTAGGCCCAACTGCACATAGATGAACCACAAGATGATGTTCGACCTATTCACAATCGGCCACATTGAAGTGTCGGCCCAATATTCAAGGCCCAATATGGGTTAAGCCCAATTACACTTAATTCGGCCCAAACCCAAATGTATAACCCATTTTATTTAATACGGGTCATTCATCAACAAAGCCTAGGCCAACAATCTATCCTAGACCCATATGGGTGTGTTAATCGGCCCATGTGTTGTAATGACCCAACAAGTTCGAGTTTAGCTCGTTAGGAATGAAATTGGTTCTAGACTTGACTCACAAGTAGCCGTTTAATTTAATTTGGGCCACATAAGCTCCTAAGACCCAATGACACTATTATTAGGCCAAGATCACTTAATTTGACCCAATATCAAGGATGATCATTCATTTGGTTAAATACAAATGAATCTCCTTAAGCTAAGTAGCAATGTCATGAAGAGTACATTAGGGATGGATAACAAGAACCTAAAGGTTATGGTTTGACTTAAATGTTAACACCTAAACCATGGGGAAATTTCAAATATATATGACCAACCTAAATGGTTTATTTAAACCATCAAGGTTAGTGCCTCAATAAGCAAACAAGAGATCATTTGAAAATCAAAGTTTATTAATGGGCCCAAGAACGGCCCAAATGGGTTTAATATAAGCCCATCATGTTTAATTACACTTTTCATAAATTAATCATGTTTCTCATGAAAAGAAAATAAATTATAAACCTTATCAATATAATTAAATGATTTTCCTAAATAAATGATTAACTTAAAATGTAATAAGTTGAAAATGTTTTACTTAATTACTTTAAACGATTAATGGGGAATCTGGGTTATTAATGGGTAATAGTTTAACTTAGATAGAAGGAAATTCTAGAAACACACTAGTAATCTAGGACACGTAGTTGCACATCGAGACCAAACCATAGATACGACAATTCCTGTAGGTACTTATCGTATCCGAATTCTTTAAAATAACTCAGGTGCTAAAGATACTTAGACAACAATCAAAGAGTGCGCATATCTTTTGTGGTTCATTGCACGGCAACACAGGTGAGTACAAATCATAAGTAATGGATGCAATTCAAACCCATTACATATAACAAATGTATTTTTATATATTATTATTAGACTTATGCAAACATTTATGCTAAACGTTTGCATAAGTGTTCCTATACGCCACAGGACCAATTCTTTGAATGATTTCAAATGGTCCGACATATTGTGGCGCCAATTTGCCCTTCTTCCCGAAACGGACTACACCCTTCCACGGAGATACCTTTAACATGGCCCGATCTCCCACATGGAATTCCAATGGTTTGACATATTTAAACCTACAAGGTTGTGAAGCTGTATCATTTTATTTGAAATTTATCCTTATGTTGCAGAACATTAAGTTAAGAAATCATTTAAGTTATTTTAAAGCATTTAAATAAAGAATTTTACAAATCATTTCATTTTAAATAAAACATAAGTTATTTCTAGAATTGCATCATAGTTAATTGCATCATAGTTAATTGCATCATATACATCTAATATAGCATAACGATAGGCAACCTCGCCAATCCGAGCTATAATCTTGAATGGTCCAATAAACCGTCGACTAAGTTTCCCCCGCTTCCGAAAACGAATCACACCCTTCCAAGGAGAAACCTTTAACAACACAAAGTCTCCCACTTGGAATTCGATCGGCCTCCTCCGTTTATCCGCATACGATTTCTGACAGTCTTGTGCCGCCTTTAAATGAGCACGGATTTGATCGATTCGTTCATTTGTCACCTTTACTACCTTTTTGCTAGCGAGTTCCCTTGGTCCCACTTCTCCCCAACACACGGGAGTTCTACATTTTCTCCCATACAAAACCTCAAAAGGAGGCATTCCAAGACTGGAATGATAACGGTTATTGTAAGAAAACTCCGCCAAAGGTAGGAAATCATCCCAACTTCCCCCAAAGTCAATGAAGGACATTACATACGAAATTTTATGACCAAATATGAGTGAAGACGAACCATGTAGTTGTATATAATAATACCAAAGTTAATCCTCACCGTATTATTTAACTCTGAAAATACAAAGTTAGAAGATGTAAACACTCTTACGGACCCTCTGCTCGCTGTTATGAGCTACTGTCCTCTTCCTTAAATATAGAATATCACAATTATTAATCCTTTAGCAGCTCAAGCCATCGTCTCTGCCTCATGTTCAAATCCTTTTGCTCGAAGAAGTACTTCAAGCTCTTGTGGTCGGTATAGATGGTACTCCTTACTCCATACAAGTAGTGCCTCCATATTTTCAATGCAAACACCACTGCAGCGAGTTCAAGATCGTGGGTCGGGTAGTTAGCCTCATGAATCTTTAGCTGGCGCGAAGCATAATGTTAAATGTTTTGGTAGTTAACTAAAGAAAAGGGTTTGTACTATATGTTGTTAAAATTCACACCGATCACCAGAAAACAGATCTTTTCACAAAATCTTTTGATAAATCTAGATTCTTATATCTGTTATCGGCTAATGGCAAAACACAATTGCTTTAAACCCCCTTGGTCGTTAGAACCCATGGTTATATGTTAGTGTAGTTTAGAAAAGCTTTGAAATTGAATTTCTTAGCATAACGGATTATCAAAACCGTTATGCTAAACTTGCAAGAACACATATACATTATCAAGAATCATCCCCATATAAGATCATTAGATTTAATGGTTTGAAAACGGCCACATTACCCAGGATTGTTGTAACTGATTATAGGCAAAAGGACTACAATAACTCTAGAAAATCTCCAACCAAGAAATCCAATCAACATATTATGCTAGTTCAAATTTACGTTGATGATATTATTTTTGGTTCTACTAATGAATCTCTCTGCAAGGACTTTGAATTACTCATGAAGTCCATATTTGAAATGAGTTCAATGGGAGAACTCACTTTCTTTCTTGGACTACAAGTGAAACAAACTCCTACAAGGATTTTCATTAATCATTCAAAGTATGTCAAAGTTATTCTTGAAAGATTTAACTTTACTGATCGCAAAGCTTTGGATAACGATCGAAAACAGACACTTCTACGCGAAACTGAGCACAACCGAACGAACCCGAACACATCGGAATGATTAAAAGAGTCAAATGGCATTAAATGCCATTTACCACCATTCACCTACCCATCCTTTGGATGTATATAAACTTGCCGTCAATCCAAAATTATTAAGAATTGAGTAAAATTAAATAACAGTTCATAAGCTAAATTAACTTGTTTATTAGTAATAAGTTGTATTAAGTTAAATCATGGAGTATGTGAATGTCAAAATGATAAACTTGAAGGTTTATCACCCCAATACTAATTCAATTTTAACATGGGGTAATAAACGATTATTTTTAGTTTTTTGAAACTTAATCTCATTTGAATGCATATATATTTTCCTAATAAACAAGTTAATTTAGCTTATGAACTTTCCACAAAACAAGAGAAGATGTGATTGGTAACATTGGTATACTTTATAATCAAATAGTTGTCTCTTCAAATCATGTAAAGCACATATATATTATTATTTAAAAGTAGAAGACTATGTGAAGTAGATATGTGTTTGTCAATTGCAAAAGAATAAAATCATTCTTAATATAATACTTTGGGTAAACATACAAATTTTTAGGATGGATATTAAACTTTTACATTCTTTAATCCGTGTTTAATGGTATATACCAAACCTCAAGTTCATACCATGTCATCTACCTGCATTTGACAAAATACAATGGATTATATTTCACATAAAATAATTCTTTGACAAGAATTATATATTAAATGAAGTTAATTGAGAAAATATAGTTAATTTTATGGAAGCGATTAAAGATGTTTAATATTACATAACATATCAAATGATAAGTGTTTCTCAAAACGCCCTAAGACACTAGAGCCAATGCATGGGACTCCGCCTAGCATCCTATCCTTGTGTGCGTGCCTTAGTTACCTGAGAAAACATGCGAGTAAAGAGTCAACAAAAAGGTTGGTGAGAGCACAGGTTTTATATCAGCAGTAAACATGAAAATGTTTAAAGTAAATGTTGCAGGTCTACTTTTCAATACAATGCAATATCAATTGATAGCTAGTCAATATGTTTTATATCATATGCGGGTTCGCAACCGAAGCTAACATGCTGCCTCTCGCCATATCCATCCAAGATATGGCACATGAATATCTGGAGTATGATAGTTAAAATCTATATACTTATTGACTTATTGGTTGTTATATACTGATAATTGATGTTAAATCTAGTATTATATTATGACTTAATAGGCCAATCTTATTAATTGCAATTTGTACAATTGACTCCATTATACCACTAAACCAATTCCAACAAAAATTGCTTAATCCGGGAACAAAACAGTGTTAATGATTAGACTTCTATACAGTTCGTATAGGTCTATACGCATCGTATATGTCTATACGCGTCATATATGTCTTATATGTGGTGTATACGTAATTAATCATTGTCAAATCTTGAATATGTACCCCGTTTTTATTCCGCAAGACTATTATAAACACGACTGGAGCATTAATTAATCCAAATGGCATCACTACAAACTCGTAATGGCCATATCGAGTACGAATAGCAGATTTGGAAACATCCGTACTACCGTATTAAAGATATTTACGTCTCACCTGACTCCTATGAAGCAGGTGAATGCTCTAGAGACGGTATCATCTCTGAATACCTTGTGTGTAAATCTATGAATTATATATATTAATATCGAACTTGTATGAACTATATATTAACATTGAACTTGTATGAACTATATATTAATATTGAACTTGTATGAACATTTCTGTGTATGAGAACTATGAGAACATTTTTGTGTGTGAACATGTTTATTGACTGTATGGAAATGTATTGAGAACTATGAGAACTATGAGAACATGTTTGTGTGAGAACATATATGTTTCCTGTATGGCAATGTATTGAGAACTATGAGAACTATGAGAACATATATGTTGCCTGTATGGCAACGTATTGAGAACTATGAGAACTTTGGGCTGGTGGGCACTTTTTGCTCCGTTCCAGAACTTCATCAGTAACCTTGGAAAGGAATCAGTTGTTATAACCGTTGAAAGGAATCAGTAGTTATCTGGTCAGTGGTTGCATTCCATGGTTATGGATCAGTGTTTGTATCCAAGGTTATGATCAGTGGTATCTATTCAAGGTTGTGATCAGTGGTTGCGATCAATGGTTGTTATCAGTAGTTGCTATCCAAGGTTGTGATAGGTGGTTGCTATTCATGGTTGCTAGCAGTGGTTGTTTGCCACCGATCCTGGAATGGTTCGGCTGATGGGTGGTATTCATAGGTTCGGCCGTAGAGGAGGCAGGTTCGTGGCGACAAGAAAGGGTTCGGCAATGGTGAGGCAGCTCATAGGTTCGACAGCCAATGAAGGGTTCGCCTAGTCTTGGCTTTGCATGGGGGGGGGGGGGTTCGTCGGCCATGGGTTCGGGAGTAGCTCACGCAGGTTCGGCAGTGTAGGGTCTGTGTCACACCCCCAATTTCAACTAACGGAATCATACCGTTTGGGAACGTGACAAACCAGGATCTCAGATCATTAGACATAGCGAAGACCTCTATATGAATTTCAAAACATACGTTGGTCTTCAAAACATACGTTGGTCTTTAAAACATAATATTCAGAGTTTACAAAAAGTTGCGGAAGCGTTTCAAAACCAAATAACAGTTGATAAGTAAAACATTACAAACCAAAGTACTTAAATATTCAATGTTCAAATTCAAATTCAAAGTGTTTATAATGCATGAGACTCTATCTTCCTAGTCCATGCCAGCTGTAACGCGCGCCTTAGCGTCCTGAGAAAACATGCAAATCAAGTCAACACAAAGGTTGGTGCATAACACAGGTTTTAAGTAATCATATTGTTCAAAACATCAGTTTGAATAACAAGTTTGTAGATAACATAATCACAAATGCACAGTCATGATAGCTAGTCATATAAACTATTTACATACGTGTTCGACACCGAAGCTGACTAATTGCCATGCTATAGCATGTTTTCGCCTTGCCACTATTGTCTATCACAACAATAGTAAAATGTGTTGGTCAGTCAAACACCTGCGTAGATCCCATCTACCAGGTGAGGTTTGTCAAACCTAATAGATCTATTTCCAACTACCACGCTTTGCATTACAGCAAACTAAACGGTTCGAGGTGTGTAAGGACTTTCAAGTTGATATGTTGTCACATAATGTAAACAGATAACTCATGCAAGTGATATGTATCTAAAAATAGTTTGTTGCACATGTTTTCTCCCCCAAAACAGTTTAAAATAAGAAAGGGGCCGTGTACGCACCTTTGATAATAGTAGAATGATCAAATACGTGTGAACTTGCGTAGAAATCCTCTACGAAGAATCTGTGATTTAAACAATAACCTAAAGTTATTCGAAATATCGTTTTGTGCTTGAAATCACATACGTGTCAACACACGTATGTTAAAGTGTGAGAATTATGCATACGGAAGTACGCGTGTTTTGCAAAATAAAATCCTACACTGTGTGTTAATTTAATAAATTAAATCCTACATTATTTTAATTTAATTATAACGTAATTATACGCGATTTCGTGTTCGGATTAAAATGTGAATTTTTCTATTCTAATACGTTCGTATTCCCGTTACGGTTCAACGCAACTCGAACGGATTAAAACGGACTTGAAACGAATAAGTTATGCTCAAAATACAAAATTAATATTAAAACCTAAAAATATGGTTGGGCCGGGACTCGAACCCGCGACCTCAACACCAAACACACCGCATCTACCATCTCAGCCCGCTAGGGTTTCGCAATATGTTTCAGAAATAATTTCTTTTAAGCTTACATGGTTCAGTTCCCTTTGTCTCTACTATGGCCGAAGCAATTTTCCCCGATTGACCACCATTTCGAATCCGATTCAATCTAAAACCATAGGGTTTATGTTCTAATCATCCAACCAACCTCTCAGATGTTTTTAATTCGAAAAATTAAACAACATAACCCCATAAAACTGCTCTTAACCTGTTTCGAACTTGAGTTCTCAATCCCCAACTTGAAATCGTTTAATTCTAACAAATGAGTCCATAAAATCATATAGTTTAGCTTAATCGGAGTATTATGATGCTAGGGATGTCAATCAATTTCATTTCCCAATTCATTTGCTATGAAATTCCCAAACCGTTTTTCCCACTAAGAACCCTAGAATCGAAATCTACCAATTCGATATTGCTTCATAAAATTAACGTATGGATTTTGTTAATCGGTTCATTCAGAAGCTAACCATAATAATTAATTTGATTCTTAAACTGTTCAATCAACAACCCCCAAACCGATCATATAAGAACCCTAATTACTCGAACTCTATCAAATCGATGTATCAGTTGAAATTGCTTTAGGATAAACTTAGTCGGCCATGTTAGAAGATGTAGGAACGAATTCTTACCTTAATTGATGTAGAATTGATATAGTTCACTTTGTGTGTGGTGTTCGGCCGAGCTTGATTGAGTTCTTCAATCCCGAAGCTAATGTTTCCAATTGTGATGTGTAATAGATGCTAAAAGTGCCGATTGGGAAGTATGAAACTTCAATTTGATGTAATGAAATCGAATGATGTGATTTTGGGTAATGAATAGCATCGGTTTCAACTTTTGAGACTTCCCTTGAATTAAATTCGACATTATGGTCCAATATAACTGTTAAGTATTGATGATAATCATCAATATGATGATTAAGAATGTTAAATCATCAGTTACAAGTCGATTTGTGAATAATTTCGGATTTAATTGCAATTATTCACTTCTTTTATTCCGAAATTTGACTTTAAGAAAGTCAAAATTGATCCTTCTAATCGTATACAAATTAAAACCCTATAATCTAAGTGTTTTAGACTTATTTCACTTAATTCAAACCCTTAGAAATCATTCTAGATCAATAACTTAACATTTCGGTTAACAAAGTTAAACCGAAAATTCCGAATTGTCATTAATTGGGTCATTTAACTCGTTGTTAAGTTAAATTATCCCAATTGGGCTCCTTAACTACAATTGGGCCTCATTTGAACTCATTGGTCCTATTTTAACCTTACTGGGCCTTCCTAGATCTCATTGGGCCTCCCTGGGCCTTACTGGGCCTACACTGTCCTTACTGGGCCTACTTTAGCTCTGTTGGGCCTTCCTTGATTTCCTTGGACCTATCCTGTCTTGTTGGGCCTTAATTGGTCTTATTGGGCCTACATCGGTTAACTAGGTTAACTCAAAAAGTCGAATTGTCACATCATCCCCTTGTTGAAGGAATTTTCGTCCCGAAAATTAGCAAGTGTTAAGAGTAGTTAGGAAACTACTTACGAGTTTAAATCGTACGTGTTAGTGTGATTTGATCATTCTGTGTGCTTGTGTGTACTCACACACAAAGTCTAATGCTTGCAACATCACAACTCAATTGTGATCGTTCAATGTGACTGTTTGCGTGTACACTAGTTAGTTCACCTAACTGTGACTGTTTGTATTCGATCATACTGTGTTGTGTAACCTCACACATAGTGAGTGTCTGAAACTGTTTGTACTATGCAACCCCGCACATAGCAAAGTGTATGTAACCAATGTACTATGCAACCCCGCACATAGCAAAATATATGTAACCAATGTACTATGCAACCCCGCACATAGCAAAATATATGTAACCAATGTACTATGCAACCCCGCACATAGCAAAATGTGTGTAACCAATCATGTATGTACTACCATAACATGTAACATATGAAATGTAGCACATAAACACATAGAATATAATGTAGCACAAATGTTTGTAACAAAATCAATTGAATAAATAAAATGTTTGTGCTTACAGTTTGAAATTTGCAGTGTTTGATGTGTGAAAGCATCACTTCATCCCCTTGTTGAAGGAAATTTCGTCCCGAAATTTAACGTGCGCTCTCAGTGTTATCAGTAGCTGTCTTGAATAGATGAGGATATTTCTTCATCATTTGATCTTCCCGTTCCCATGTGAATTCAGGACCCCGTCTTGAATTCCATCGGACTTTAACTATTGGAATCTTGCTTTGCTTCAGTTGTTTGACCTCTCGGTCCATGATTTCTGCTGGTTCTTCAATGAATCGTAACTGTTCATCTACTTGTATTTCTTCCAACGGTACAATCAGTGTCTCATCAGAAAGACATTTCTTTAAGTTCGACACATGAAAAACATCATGAACTCCACTGAGTTCTTCCGGTAGTTTGAGTTGATACGCAACCGGACCAATCCTTTTCAGGATCTCAAAAGGTCCTACGTAACGTGGACTAAGCTTCCCGCGCTTGCCGAATCGTATCACACCTTTCCAAGGTGATACCTTTAGAAGAACTCGATCTCCTACTTGAAATTCCAACGGCTTGCGACGTTTGTCTGCATAACTCTTCTGTCGATCCCGAGCCGCTGCCATACGGTTTCGGATTTGAACTATCTTCTCTGTTGTTTCGTGCACCAGTTCAGGACCTGTTATCTGACTGTCACCAATTTCAGCCCAGCAAACTGGTGAACGACATTTACGACCATACAAAGCTTCAAACGGTGCTGCTTGAATACTTGTATGATAACTATTGTTGTAAGAGAATTCCACCAACGGTAAATGATTCTCCCAGCTATCACCAAAATCAATTACACAAGCTCGTAACATATCCTCAAGTGTTTGAATCGTTCGTTCACTTTGACCGTCGGTCTGTGGATGATAGGCGGTACTCATATCTAAGCGAGTCCCCAATGACTTATGAAGAGATTTCCAAAAATTTGAAGTAAACCGGGCATCCCGATCTGATATGATAGATATTGGCACGCCATGCCGTGCTACTACTTCCTTAATGTAAATGCGAGTCAATTTCTCCATCTTGTCAGTTTCTTTGATTGCTAAGAAGTGTGCAGATTTCGTTAATCAGTCAACAATTACCCATATCGTATCACAACCACTCGGTGTACGGGGTAACTTAGTAATAAAATCCATCGAAATCTGTTCCCATTTCCACATCGGTATCTCTGGTTGTTGCAGTAAACCAGATGGCTTCTGATATTCAACTTTGACTTTCGAACAAGTCAAACATTTGCTAACGTACTTAGCAATATCAGCCTTCATGTGAGGCCACCAATACAGTGCCTTCAAGTCATGGTACATCTTGTCTGATCCCGGATGGACTGAATATCTGGACTTGTGCGCTTCATCCATCACGAGTTCCCTTAAACCTCCATACAAAGGTATCCAAAGTCTATCAATGAAATAACGAATTCCATCAGACTTGACATCCAACTGTGTTTCCATCCCGCGTAGAGATTCCTGTACCAAGTTTTCCGTTTTCAAAGCCTCAATCTGAGCACTGCGTACCTTATCAGGTAAGTCAGTATGTATTGTCATCATAAGTGCACGAACCCGTCTTGTTCCCGTTGTATCTTTTCTGCTCAAAGCATCGGCTACGACATTAGCCTTTCCCGGGTGATACTTAATCGCACACTCATAATCGTTCAACAACTCAACCCATCGTCGTTGCCTCATATTAAGCTCCTTCTGATCAAAAATATGTTGCAAACTCTTATGATCAGTATAAATAGTACACTTGGTTCCATACAAGTAATGCCTCCAAATTTTCAAAGCAAAAACCACTGCTCCTAACTCCAAGTCATGAGTAGTGTAATTCTTTTCATGTGTTCGTAGTTGTCTGGAAGCATAAGCGATCACTTTATCCCGTTGCATCAATACACATCCCAAACCCTGTCCAGATGCGTCACAATATACTGCAAAGTCTTCCGTTCCTTCCGGTAAGGACAGAATCGGTGCGCTGCAAAGCTTCTGTTTCAATAACTGGAATGCAGCTTCCTGTTTATCCGTCCAGTTGTACTTTGTTCCTTTGTGCGTAAGAGCTGTAAGTGGTTGAGCGATCTTTGAGAAACCCTCAATGAATCGTCGATAATAACCCGCCAAACCAAGGAATTGTCGTACCTCGGTAGGGGTCTTTGGTGCTTCCCAATTCTTAATCGCTTCAATCTTTGCTGGATCCACATGTATACCCTTTTCATTAACTATATGACCCAAGAACTGTACTTCTCGCATCCAGAAATCACATTTTGAGAACTTAGCGTACAGTTGTTCTTGCTTCAATAGCTCTAACAGTAATCGAAGATGTTCAGCGTGTTCCTCCTCAGATTTTGAATAGATCAGGATGTCATCGATGAAAACAATGACAAACTTATCAAGATAAGGTTTACAAACACGATTCATGAGATCCATGAATACAGCTGGAGCGTTTGTCAACCCAAATGGCATGACCAAGAACTCATAATGGCCATAGCGTGTCCTGAATGCTGTCTTCGGAATATCTTCCTCCTGGACTCTTAGTTGATGATAACCCGACCTGAGATCAATCTTCGAGTAGTAACTCGAACCTTGCAATTGATCGAACAGATCGTCAATCCTGGGTAACGGATACCGGTTCTTGATAGTAACCTTATTCAATTCCCGGTAATCGATACACATACGGAAAGTCCCGTCCTTCTTCTTCACAAACAAAACTGGAGCTCCCCACGGTGAAAAACTAGGTCGTATGAAACCCTTATCCAACAACTCTTGCAATTGTGTGGATAACTCTTGCATCTCAGACGGTGCAAGTCGATAAGGCGCCCTAGCTATCGGTGCTGCGTCTGGTGTAAGGTCGATTCGGAATTCCACCTGTCTGACAGGCGGTAATCCCGGCAAGTCTTCTGGAAATACCTCCGGAAACTCACAAACTACAGGTATATCTTCAATCTTCTTCTCAGTTACTGGCTTTTCAGTTATCAATGCTATAACTGCCGTATGACCCTTACGTAGACACTTGTGTGCTTTCATACAAGATATGAGACGCAGTGGCGTACTGATCTTTTCGCCTTGTACATACAGTGTCTCTCCATTTGTAAGAGGTATACGAACAATCTTTTCATGGCATACTATTTCAGCCTGGTTCTTGGACAACCAGTCCATGCCAATGACTACATCAAAACTGCCTAAGGCAATAGGCATCAGATCAATCTCTAATGTTTGACCCATCAAATCAAGGATACATCCCTTAAAAATACTTTCCACTACAATCAACTTACCATCAGCTAATTCCACAGTGTATGGATTATCTAAGGCAGTGGGACTAACATCTAGTGACTTAGCAAGTGAACTAGATACAAAACTCCGGTCGGCACCAGTGTCAAATAACATAGAGGCATAGTGATTATTTAAGAGGAACGTACCCGTAACAATGTTGGGATCCTCCCGCGCTTGACGTCCTCCTATCACAAACGCCCTGCCTCTAGCACCGTTGTTGTTGTTATTGTTGTTATTGTTGTTGGTGCCATTGCCATTACCGTTGCCATTTCCATTACCATTGCCATTATTGTCCCCGCCTTTCTTAAGTTGTGGGCAATCTTTCTTAAAATGCCCCATCTTGCCACACTCAAAACAACCTTTCTGAGCGTTGTTCTGGTTATTGTTCTGGTTGTTATGGTTGTTCTGCAGTTCTCCGCGACAATCTTTAGCCGCATGCCCAATCTTGCCACACCTCTGGCACTTAGCTCTGTCACACTGGTTACCCGCATGATGATAACCACATTTGTTGCACTTGGGGTGCTTACCAATATAGCCCCCCGATGATGATGATTGTTGGCCACTGCTGGAATTATGATAGGACTTGTTTGAGTCCTGCTTCCTGTTCTGCTGTTGGTTGTTACCCTTGAAGTTGTTACTTTCCCACTTCCTCTTGTGATCTCCTACCTTGGTAGCAGATGTTCTCTTAGGCAGAGTCCCCTGCAACACTGCCTGATCAGTAAGCTGATGTGCTAGACGAACAGCTTGTTGAATGGTGGTGGGATTTGCTGAAGTCACCAACCCTTGAATCTGAGGCACTAGTCCTCCAATGTATCTTTCAATCCACTTACTGGCTGGAGTAGCCATGTGTGGTAGCAGTCTGGCCAACTCGTGTGACCTGGTTGTGTATTCTTCAATGTTTGACCCCTCCATCTTGAGGTGCCAATATTCTTCTTCCAACTTCTGCATTTCACTGCGAGGACAGTACTCCTCTCGCAGTAAGGTTTTGAAATCATCCCAGGTTAAGGCATTTGCCTCACCCAATCCCAGAGTCTGAACATTCGAGTTCCACCAGGTTAATGCTGGACCCTCCAATGTTCCCGTAGCAAATTTCACCTTGCTTTCATTAGGGCAGTTGCACATTTCGAATACAGACTCAGCCTTTTCAATCCACCGAAGGAGTCCAATGGCCCCCTCCGACCCTTTGAAATTGTGTGGTTTGCAGTCCAAAAACATCTTGAACGTGCAGACTTGTGGGTTAATCAATCCCCCAGCTGGACCCTGTGGCCCTGTGTTGTGAGTCTGAGCATACTGTGCGATTGCCTCTGCAACTCTGTTGTTGATTAGCTCATTGAGCTCAGCAACAGTCATATGAACATTTCCCTCAGCCATTAGTTCCTATTTACAAGAAGTGTTAGCACGAAGTCAAAATCTAATGTGACATGTGTAAGTAAAACAACAAACACAACATGTAATATAAGCCAACACAGTTGTTGAAAATAAAAGATAACTCTTTAATAGATAGAAACTTTCTTTGAGTACAATACTTTTGAAATGAAATACAAGTTTTTCAAACTACTAATGTAGGAACACAACCCGTTCCTAATAAGTTTAAACAAAGCAAGAAAGAAATGAAAACAATCAATCGTCCTCAACGGTGGATTCAGGATCGGACTCAGCAACTGGTGCTGGTTCCTCTTCCTCATCCTCATCCTGTTCCTCATTCTCAACTACCACTAAATCCTCCAAAGCTTCAATCCTGCCCGCCAAAATCTCCTCTCGGTTCTCTGACTCTTCTAGACGACCAATCAAATTGATCATCTCATCCCGCATATCGTGAACAAGATGGGCAAGATCATCCTGCCTCTCAATAGCATCCCATAACTCCTGAGATCTCTGTGCTATCCTATCTTCTGCTACCTCCAGATCCTCGCGCAATTTGGCGATCTCCTCGGCGTCTGTCCTTTGCCTCTTAGGCTCCGGAACATCTAGTGCTGGTGGTGGGTGTGTAGAGGGTCCCTCAGCAGGGATCTGCTGAATGCCCTCCTCCTCCTCCTCCGGGTCCTCCTCTGGATCCTCGACTGGATCCTCGTCTGGATCCTCCTCCGGATCTGAGTCATCCTGCTCATGTGGTGGAGGTGATGGAATAGGTGGTGGTGGTGATGATGGTGGTGCCGGAACTATCGGCTCCTTGTCCTCGGAATCATCAATAATGATATATGGGACTGATGATGAAGCCATGCCTGTTACATAATACCATATGTATGTACAGTGCCATGGAATACGTAAACAAGTCAATTACATAGTGTCATATGTAATTTCTAAGCAATACGTATAAGCAGATGTGTCTAATGTCTAACAGTCATAGTCTAGGCCTACAAATGCAAACCTAGTTCGCTATAACCAATGGCTCTGATACCAATCTGTCACACCCCCAATTTCAACTAACGGAATCATACCGTTTGGGAACGTGACAAACCAGGATCTCAGATCATTAGACATAGCGAAGACCTCTATATGAATTTCAAAACATACGTTGGTCTTTAAAACATAATATTCAGAGTTTACAAAAAGTTGCGGAAGCGTTTCAAAACCAAATAACAGTTGATAAGTAAAACATTACAAACCAAAGTACTTAAATATTCAAATGTTCAAATTCAAATTCAAAGTGTTTATAATGCATGAGACTCTATCTTCCTAGTCCATGCCAGCTGTAACGCGCGCCTTAGCGTCCTGAGAAAACATGCAAATCAAGTCAACACAAAGGTTGGTGCATAACACAGGTTTTAAGTAATCATATTGTTCAAAACATCAGTTTGAATAACAAGTTTGTAGATAACATAATCACAAATGCACAGTCATGATAGCTAGTCATATAAACTATTTACATACATGTTCGACACCGAAGCTGACTAATTGCCATGCTATAGCATGTTTTCGCCTTGCCACTATTGTCTATCACAACAATAGTAAAATGTGTTTGGTCAGTCAAACACCTGCGTAGATCCCATCTACCAGGTGAGGTTTGTCAAACCTAATAGATCTATTTCCAACTACCACGCTTTGCATTACAGCAAACTAAACGGTTCGAGGTGTGTAAGGACTTTCAAGTTGATATGTTGTCACATAATGTAAACAGATAACTCATGCAAGTGATATGTATCTAAAAATAGTTTGTTGCACATGTTTTCTCCCCCAAAACAGTTTAAAATAAGAAAGGGGCCGTGTACGCACCTTTGATAATAGTAGAATGATCAAATACGTGTGAACTTGCGTAGAAATCCTCTACGAAGAATCTGTGATTTAAACAATAACCTAAAGTTATTCGAAATATCGTTTTGTGCTTGAAATCACATACGTGTCAACACACGTATGTTAAAGTGTGAGAATTATGCATACGGAAGTACGCGTGTTTTTGAAATCAATTAAATAAAATCCTACACGATTTTATTTAATTAAACGTAATTATACGCGATTTCGTGTTCGGATTAAAATGTGAATTTTTCTATTCTAATACGTTCGTATTCCCGTTACGGTTCCAACGCAACTCGAACGGATTAAAATGGACTTGAAACGAATAAGTTATGCTCAAAATACAAAATTAATATTAAAACCTAAAAATATGGTTGGGCCGGGACTCGAACCCGCGACCCTCAACACCAAACACACCGCATCTACCATCTCAGCCCGCTAGGGTTTCGCAATATGTTTCAGAAATAATTTCTTTTAAGCTTACATGGTTCAGTTCCCTTTTGTTCTACTATGGCCGAAGCAATTTTCCCCCGATTGACCACCATTTCGAATCCGATTCAATCTAAAACCATAGGGTTTATGTTCTAATCATCCAACCAACCTCTCAGATGTTTTTAATTCGAAAAATTAAACAACATAACTCCATAAAACTGCTCTTAACCTGTTTCGAACTTGAGTTCTCAATCCCCAACTTGAAATCGTTTAATTCTAACAAATGAGTCCATAAAATCATATAGTTTAGCTTAATCAGAGTATTATGATGCTAGGGATGTCAATCAATTTCATTTCCCAATTCATTTGCTATGAAATTCCCAAACCGTTTTTCCCACTAAGAACCCTAGAATCGAAATCTACCAATTCGATATTGCTTCATAAAATTAACGTATGGATTTTGTTAATCGGTTCATTCAGAAGCTAACCATAATAATTAATTTGATTCTTAAACCTGTTCAATCAACAACCCCCAAAACCGATCATATAAGAACCCTAATTACTCGAACTCTATCAAATCGATGTTATCAGTTGAAATTGCTTTAGGATAAACCTTAGTCGGCCATGTTAGAAGATGTAGGAACGAATTCTTACCTTAATTGATGTAGAATTGATATAGTTCACTTTGTGTGTTGGTGTTCGGCCGAGCTTGATCGAGTTCTTCAATCCCGAAGCTAATGTTTCCAATTGTGATGTGTAATAGATGCTAAAAGTGCCGATTGGGAAGTATGAAACTTCAATTTGATGTAATGAAATCGAATGATGTGATTTTGGGTAATGAATAGCATCGGTTTCAACTTTTGAGACTTCCCTTGAATTAAATTCGACATTATGGTCCAATATAACTGTTAAGTATTGATGATAATCATCAATATGATGATTAAGAATGTTAAATCATCAGTTACAAGTCGATTTGTGAATAATTTCGGATTTAATTGCAATTATTCACTTCTTTTATTCCGAAATTTGACTTTAAGAAAGTCAAAATTGATCCTTCTAATCGTATACAAATTAAAACCCTATAATCTAAGTGTTTTAGACTTATTTCACTTAATTCAAACCCTTAGAAATCATTCTAGATCAATAACTTAACATTTCGGTTAACAAAGTTAAACCGAAAATTCCGAATTGTCATTAATTGGGTCATTTAACTCGTTGTTAAGTTAAATTATCCCAATTGGGCTCCTTAACTACAATTGGGCCTCATTTGAACTCATTGGTCCTATTTTAACCTTACTGGGCCTTCCTAGATCTCATTGGGCCTCCCTGGGCCTTACTGGGCCTACACTGTCCTTACTGGGCCTACTTTAGCTCTGTTGGGCCTTCCTTGATTTCCTTGGACCTATCCTGTCTTGTTGGGCCTTAATTGGTCTTATTGGGCCTACATTGGTTAACTAGGTTAACTCAAAAAGTCGAATTGTCACAGTCTGCATGCAAGGTTCGCCAGAGTTGGGTAGGTTTGGCTGGTGAGGACTTTATGCTGAAGGTTCGGTGGTATAGAGTGGTTCGGCTAGGGTACACAGGTTCGCCCACCAGAGATCCCGCGAACTTGCACCACCTTCGGCCTCCATCAACAGCACCAGCATCGAACCCTTGTGGCTTTAGTCGTTTCCAAGGTGAATGGCATGTTCTAGGTACTTCTCGGTCATGTAAGACTCAATAGGGTTCGGCCTTTGATCGGCCAAAACTGTGTGTTCGAACTAGAGGGTATAAACCCTTATTTTTCACGTATTAAAGCTTTAATACCTCGAATCTCAGTGGATGGATCTTCAGATCGGTTGTACTTCTAGGTAGAGGATGATAAGAGCTTCATCTAGACACCAAGAACACGCGATTTCATCACCAAATGTGCAAAATCTTGATGTTTGAAGATGTGAATTCTTAGAGAAAGAGAGAGAGTGACGGGTAGAGAGTTCTAGAGAGAGAGAGGGTTTGTGTAAAATGAATTAAATGCCCTCATTGGATGTTTAAATACCCCGCGGGTATTCGGGTTCGTTTCGGTTACTCGGTTCGTATTTTTGTCGGGTTTCCGGATCGTAACGCGCATATTTCGTAAATTTATTAAAAAGAATTATTTTAGGATTTTTAGAATACGATTATTACTAGAAATTATTTTAAATATCGTTGTATTAAATTATTTATCGAGTTATATCGTTTTTACGCGTTTAGTTTATTTGTTCGCGAATTAATAAAATAGTTTCGTTTAATCTTACTTTTGATGAGTTTCAAAATTGTTAAATAGGAAATATTTTATTTCCTTAAGCTTATGATCGTTCGTATCGTTTTTCGTGTTCGTTTTCGTTTCGTCAGAACGCGTCGCCATCGCGCGTATTCGTTCGAATCGTCATTCGAACGAACACGACGATGGTTTGGCTTTCTGATTCTTGTTCTCTACTTTTTAGTCATTATTTCAGAACGTTAAACTTTCAGAATCATTTGTACAGATCGTCACCTATACGAATAACTCGTCGGTTTAGCATTCCGTAACAACAACCGTTATAGTTTCGTTCTATTTAACCTAACATACGTTTATACACAATAGCATCAAATCAAGTATCTGTGTTTCAACACTGTGTTGTCTGATATGTTTTCTGACTGTTAAACCCTAAGGTTTTAATCAGATTTCAGACAATCGCATAATAGTTTCATGTTAAGCATAATGTATCAATAGCATAAGCATAGTTTCACGTAATGTGTACCTGAGTTACTGTACGAATTACTGTTGCGATCACTGTTCCGGCACGCGTCCGGCACTGATGTTACATGCTCCTACCGCAACTCCATGAAGGTTTTTCTGTGATTGTGTGTTAGGGCTAATTTTCTAAGATATTAAGGTCGAGAGAAAGGGTTCCTAAACCGGTTAGGGTTAGGGACAACAAAAAGGGGTGAAAACCCTAATTTTCGGGACTTTTATGCTCAGATTACCTTCGATTTAGGAACTGTTAGGACGGATCCTTTGTACTTTCTTGTAGAGGAGATCAATAGCTTCGTTTAGGCTCAAGAATCACTCGATTTCATTAAGAAATGAGCAAGTTATGGGAATTTGAAGTTTGAAATCTAGTGAGAAAAAGTAGCCGGGATTAGGGTTGTAGAGAGAGAGTGGGAAAGGATAAATGAGGAAGAAAGCCCATTTAGGGTATTTATACCCCGGGCGTGTTCGGGTTCGTTTTTGTTGCTCGGTTCGCGTTTTCGTTGCGTTTCCGGAACGTAACGCGCGTTTATGGGTTTTTAAATAAAAAGGATTTATTTTAAATATTTTAAAGGTCGTGATTCATAATAAATGTTTTGTATTTATTTTTCTTATTTTATTATCGTTCGATTCGTTTATCGATTTCGTTTCGTCAGATCGCGTCACCTTCGCGCGTATTCGTCGCGTATTCGTTCGAATCGTCATCCGAACGAACACGACGATGGTTTTGCTTTCTGACTTTTGTTTCTACTTTTCAGTCATCATTTCAGAACTTTAAACTCATAGATATGTTTGTGTGAATCCTCACTCACGCAAACACACTGTCAGTTCGTTATTCTGAAACAACACTGCAATTGTGTTTTGAATTGTGTTTCCTCACTGACGGACTCAACTAAACTTCCTGTTTTCACCTTGTTTTCATATTGATTCATCGGCCATCTGATTCCTGTCATCTATGAATATCAGATCGCAACCGACATGTTCTTGTTGTTTACTTGTACACTGTTGTTTCTCTTGATTCGTTCTATTAATCGTACTTAGGTTTTCACCTAAATGCATACAACTATTGTTTATCGTGAGTTGTTGTACTTATGGTATTTAAGTTTTCACAAAAATACGTACAACTGTTTCTTGTATTCAGAGTTCTGTTATCACAAACATTGTTCATGCATTGTATTTACACACTGTAAATAGTGAAAGTACACATGCCGTACGGACTTGCCGGACGATCAGGTACTGGATGTCACAAGCCTTACAAATATTTTTCAAAGCATTCGTTAACTGTACATCAATGTAACAAGTTATATATTATATATATATATATATATATATATATATATAGTTAAAGTTCATGAAAATGAATAATAACTATATATTATATTGAAATAGTAAATATATATATATATATATGTGTGTTCAAAAAAAAGATCGTATAATATATATTATTGATTGGTATGACATTATGTTCTTATTGTTTAACAAAGAAGAACATTAAGCCAGGATAATCAGGTGGTACAAATTCCAGTTATGAGGGATACATTTTGGTGTTTTTTTTCTAGAACAGAAAATTGCCAAAACTTACCATTATGATGTGATTCATAATGGTGTGTGACATACACATACTTACATATATAATTGTATGATATGTAATTGTTGTGCTACGTGCGAATGAAACCCTGCGAATGACCGAGGTCATTCACACTTTTCATTTGTGCGAATGGGCTCTTCTTTGCTCTTTTGGGGTTATACAGATATTCAAAATGTATTAGACAAGTTCTTCAGTTTTACGTCCAGTATTCTTGTTCTAGCAACCCAGTATCCGAGTCGTACCTGTTTCTAATTACCTGAAAGACATGCTAAAATACGTCAACTAAAAAGTTGGTGAGCTCATGAGTTTTAGTTTACAAACACAATAATAAATAGCATGTGATAATTCAAAATCATTACAACCAACCCTGCTCCATGCTCGGTCTAATATGTAAGTGTCACATATTAAGTGTTGACAGTTCGTATAGGCTTGTTTAACACAACAATCGTTATCATTTAATAATGTTACCTCTGGAAACACCAACTTCGCATGTGATAATTCAGTCTTACGTGTTGGACCATATGTCTGGTTTCAATAGTACAATCCAATATTGTTCAAATTCAAAATGAAGATCTAAACAATCCGACGGTTGAGTAGCATGCCACGCTGGCAATCCGTAATCGAAACTTTCAGCTCATTCCTTGGTATGCAAGTCGTCTTTTTGAAATATTTAATCCAACGGTCAGTGATATTACATGTTGGCAATCCAAGATAGGAGATTGTTCGACTGTGTAATGTTTTACTCATAATCAACAAAGGTGGGCAACTTGTAACGAGGGTTTTGATAGACTTGGTTTATTCACAAATCATGCTAAATGACCATATTTTACAAGTTACTCAAATAAAGTTTCTATAATTAGCAAGTGCTCATTTTTACTAAGTTTTGACACTAAATTTTCATGTAACAACATTTCTATAATCATAACTAGTAATTTAAATCACTTATTATCATTTAACATATTTATTAGTCACATTTAATGAAAAATCCCCATTTCAAAGTTACTAATCTTAGTAAGTTTGTATATAAACATATTTAATATTTTAACCAAATCAAATCAATAAACACATCAATAATCAAGACTTTAGTTACAAAAATCCATTTAAGCATACTTACAATACTTAGAACATCATTCAACATTGATTTGCAACAACAAAGTTACAAAATATAGTAACTAGTATTCAAATACCTTTTTACATAGATTTTTAACTAGTCAATATATCAAAATAATCATAAAAATCATCATCTTAAAGCACATGATGAATAGTAGCATATAGGGAATGTTATAATTAAAAGGGTAAAATTCTTAATAATAAAAAATGCAACTGAATATTATAAAATATGGTATGGTGTAATAAGTGACAGAGCTTATTACTCATTAGCAACCCAAATCCCAATTTGTGTTGTTTATGACTAGGATATGTTAGAACAA
This sequence comes from Mikania micrantha, assembly GCA_009363875.1. NCBI lineage: Eukaryota > Viridiplantae > Streptophyta > Magnoliopsida > Asterales > Asteraceae > Mikania > Mikania micrantha. The sequence goes on from CM018684.1 coordinate 3,903,993, forward strand.
ACTTGAGGATCATTTGCACAACTCATTTAAAGTAAGAAAAGAATTGAAGAGATTAATAATTTGTGTATATAAACATTGTCAATTATAGAGAATTGATTAATATTACCTTACTTAAGATGTGAAAAAATTTGGGCGGGAAAATGTTGCACCACAAGAGGACACGTGTACAAAATTATTTTGATTTATTATATTAGATAGGTAAGATAAGATTTGTTTGTTGATCCCTTTTCATATCAAATATATATACGATTGCATAGTAGCAGTCTCGTATATATAGTATAATTAAATTTGCTTGATTGAAATTAATTGTAAAACTTTCTTGAGTTTTGTTACTTTTTAGGGATAACTTCGTATAAATGTAACCAACTTATCATTTTGTTCCAATTAAGTCACTCAATTTTTGTCTCAATTAAGTCATTTAACTTATTTTGGTGTTTTATTCTTATGTTTTTGACCTGAATAGCAGAAAATACATGTTAATATATATCATGTAAACCAAGTATTAGTTAGTAACATACAAAATATGAAATGGATAAAAGTTTAACCATTAAATCCATCGAACATACAAAAGTGATGTGTGTATGGTGTTACACGTAGTAATTCGAACCATTACTCATAACTGTTGATTATGTATTTGATACATCTAATACATGTTGATTTTATGGCATTAACACGGTACATACAGATATTCATGGATCCCTCAGTATAAAGTTATAAACAATATTAACATGTATTAATGGGTGTGACATACACATACTTACATATATAATTCAGTTATTATCAGTGTTTTCAAACCCGGACCGGACCGGCCGGTCGGACCGGGATTCGGAGTGTAGAGCGGGCCAGTTCTAGACTCAAAACCATTTTGGGGTGACCCGGCCGGTCGGACCGGCGAACCGGTGGTCGGACCGGTGATTGAACCGGTTTTTTTATTTTTTTTTAATTTTTTAATTTTTTTATTTTTTTTGAATTTATATATATATATATATATGTATTTATAAAATGTTTAAAAAATCATCCGGTTCTCAAATCCGGTCCAACCGATCCGACCGGTCCGACCTCTGACCGGTAAGGAGACCGGTTCGATGTCCGGTCCGGTTCTGAAAACATTGGTTATTATACAAATGGGCTTTATCATGCGAAAAATACAAAGAATTTGCGTGACTATCGACATGTTTTTCTAATTTTGTGTGATTATCAAGTAACATTTACATTATTATTCTATCAATATATATAAGTACCACAAGTGTGATACAAAACAAACATAAGTTTGATTTAATTTCAAATTAAAATCATGCAAGTTTATATTTTTTTTGAACAGCGAATGTCTCAATCGTGTGAACCCACTATTTCCAGATCATATCACAAATGTCTAGTTACCTGGACCTCCATGGACCTCCACAGCCACCCCAGGAGGAAACCTAACAGGAAAACCCCCTGACCCCCCACCGATACCTCTAATTTGAAAGAATTCCGGAGTACCGCTGAGGCACTGCCCCGTTGGTTTGGTACAAAACACCATTTGAAAAAGCCAGCAATTTGAAAATTTTGTTTGGTACAAAAGCAGGCAATTAGAACAAAATTACACAAAACGGCTTCAAACTTGCCGTTTTTTGTATGTAAACAAACAATCTTTTATTTTAAATATTTTAGAGTAGATTGTCAAGATGGTTTATGTGGTTTGTTAATATTTCACTCTTGGTTCTTTTGTTTTATAAATTTTTTATACGGTCTCAAACTTTGAACATTTGTAACACATATATTCTTTATATGCGGGTAATTTGGTCAACTATATGAAGTTAATTTGGTGACATAAAAATTATATGTATTACAAATGTTTAAAGTTAAGTATTATATAAATAATTTATGAAACTTAAAAACTAGAAGTAACCAAAAGGGCTTCTAGCCTAATGGTATTGCGATGAAGGGATAAGCTACCTAAGCAAGGGAAAGAGTTTACGAATTTATTCGGTTCCCGCTTATCTAGTAGGTTGAGAGGTGAGACCAAGTCTGCCTTGAACATGTGCATGTTTGGGCTTAAATCAGTCGTTTAACCTGAAATCGTTGATTTACTCAGCTTTTTATATATTAGAGAGGAGTGGGAGATTGAATGAAAAGCACGCGAGCAACATTAAAAAAGCGCGTGTAACCCACGTTAATATATATATAGATATGTTCAGGTCATTGTTGAACATCATTAGGTTCAAGTCTAATGATTTAGGCAGATGTTTGATACACATTAAAATATCTATAATAGAATTTTTAACATATCTAACTTTAACTAAATTTGATATACATAAACAACTTAATGTTCTGTTGAGATTTGAAAACATATATACAATGGATTATATTTCACATAAAATAATTCTTTGACAAGAATTATATATTAAATGAAGTTAATTGAGAAAATATAGTTAATTTTATGGAAGCGATTAAAGATGTTTAATATTACATAACATATCAAATGATAAGTGTTTCTCAAAACGCCCTAAGACACTAGAGCCAATGCATGGGACTCCGCCTAGCATCCTATCTATTACATGCAATATATTTCCTTAAAATGCTTATAATTCAAGTTTAATATCGTGTGACATGGTATTTCTATGGAATCACTTAGATTATATCTAAGTTTAAATTATAGCATTTAATTATTTAAATTATTAGTACTGTATAATTTTTTTAGATAAATCGTATTAGAATATTATACAATATTCTAACTATTAATCTTTATTTATATATGTTGTTTGTTTAGGAGAATAAGAGTTAATATTTGGGGTAAAAACTTGAATGTCTTGTATCTAACACTTGCTCCAAGATCAATATTGCAGTGCTGATGAACAAAACACATATTAAGTTTTGCAACATGTATTTGGACTAATAGGCTTGTTTAACACAACAATCGTTATCATTTATCCCTTTTAGCAAGCTATGGATAACAGGAATGCACACTCTAAGGGACGAGCATGTCACACCCCCCCAATTTCAACTAACGGAATCATACCGTTTGGGAACGTGACAAACCAGGATCTCAGATCATTAGACATAGCGAAGACCTCTATATGAATTTCAAAACATACGTTGGTCTTTAAAAACATAATATTCAGAGTTTACAAAAAGTTGCGGAAGCGTTTCAAATCAAAACCAATAAACTGTTGATAAGTAAAACATTACAAATCAAAATACTGAAATATTCAAATTCAAATATTCAAAGTTTATAATGCATGAGACTCTATCTTCCTAGTCCATGCCAGCTGTTACGCGCGCCTTAGCGTCCTGAGAAAACATGCAAATCAAGTCAACACAAAGGTTGGTGCATAACACAGGTTTTAAGTAATCATAGTGTTCAAAACATCAGTTTGAATAACAAGTTTGTAGATAACATAATCACAATTTCACAGTCATGATAGCTAGTCATATAAACTATTTACATACGTGTTCGACACCGAAGCTGACTAGTTGCCATGCTATAGCATGTTTTCGCCTTGCCACTATTGTCTATCACAACAATAGTAAAAATGTGTTTGGTCAGTCAAACACCTGCGTAGATCCCATCTACCAGGTGAGGTTTGTCAAACCTAATAGATCTATTTCCAACTACCACGCTTTGCACTACGGCAAACTAAACGGTTCGAGGTGTGTAAGGACTTTCAAGTTGATATGTTGGCACATAATGTAAACAGATAACTCATGCAAGTGATATGTATCTAAAATAGTTTGTTGCACATGTTTTCTCCCCCAAAACAGTTTAAAATAAGAAAGGGGCCGTGTACGCACCTTTGATAATAGTAGAATGATCAAATACGTGTGAAGTTGCGTAGAAATCCTCTACGAAGAATCTGTGATTTAAACAATAACTTAAAGTTATTCGGAATGTCGTTTTGTGCTTGAAATCACATACGTATCAACATACGTATGTTAAAGTGTCAGAAATATGCATACAAATCATATGCGTGCTTTTGAAATCGTTTAAATAAAATCCTATACGATTTTAGTTAATTAAACGTAATTATACGCGATTTCGTGTTCGGACAAAAATATGAATTTTACTGTTCTAATACGTTCGTATTCCCGTTACGGTTCCAACGCAACTCGAACGGATTAAAACGGAGTTAGAACGGGTGAATTACAATATAAAAACCAAAATGGTTTTAATTTTCAAAAACCGGCCAGGTCAGGGTTCGAACCCTCGACCTACCAGTCCACACACCCAGCCACAACCATTCGATCTATCAAAGCTTTTGTTAACAGATTCAATCCCAAATGGTTTTAAACACAAATGGGCCGGCTCCCCTTTGTCTTCCTATAGCCGAAGCAAATCATACCCGATTGACCCACCATTTCCACACAATCGATTCTTAAACCTTAGGGTTAATATTCCCAGGATTCAAACGAGTCTAATATCGACTTTAATCTGATTATGGATCAACATAAAATCCCAATTTGCGATCTGTCTAATTCCGAATATGGTTAGTCTACCCCACCATTCAAGCATGTTAAATTCATTATAGTTTGATAAAATTATCCTGTGCTTATCCTCCATCGGAACACTCTGAATCTAACTATAGGAATCAATTTGACTCTTGAACTCGTTTGTATGGAATTCCCCAAAACCGTTTTGCTCAAGAACCCTAGAATTCAATCTCTTATAATTCGTAGTTACATGATGAAATTGACTTGTCATTAACCTTAATCGGTAGACTCTGAAACTACCTATATACATTAATTATATTTTTAAACTCTTTAGAATCGAAACCCCCAATTCATTCCCCTTCAAGAACCCTAATTGTCGAATTCTTACAATTCGAAATTAAAACCCTAAATCATCATAGGTGTAAGCTTGATCGGTGTACTCTGAAACTATCCATATACATTAATTTGATTTCCAAACCGTTTTGATCAACGACCCCCAAAACCGATTTTTGATATGAACCCTAATACTGAATTGATATAATTCGATGTTGTTACACGAAATACAGTTGGGGATAAACTTAATCGGCTCATTTAGCATGTGCGAGTGTGATTTATTACCTGATTTAGTATCCAATTCGAGTAATTCGAATTTAGCTCAAGCTTCGGCCACCTACGATCGGTTTCTTCAAATCTGGAACTCTTGAAATCAAATTCTTGTATGCAGAGACTCCTAATGTTGCCGAATAAGGATTTTGAAAGTTCAATTGTGAGAAATGAAGTCGATTTATGGGATTTTGACATTGAATGGTTTCGGTTTCAAGTGTTGTGGCCGTTTTTGAACAAATTCGATAATGATTCGATTCTGTAACGTATAGAAACTGTTAATCATCATAATTGTGATGATTATGATGATTCAATATCAGTTACAATCTGGTTTTGATGACAATTCCGAATTTAATTGAGGTTAATGGCCGAAATTTGACTCTAAAAAGTCAAAATTGATCATACTAATCATTTACAAGTTAAAATCCTATAACCTAAGTGTTTTAGACTTATTTCAATTAATTCAAACCCTTAGAAATTATTCTAAATCAATAACTTAACATTTCGGTTAACAAAGTTAAACCGAAAATCCCGAATTGTCACTAATTGGATCATCTAACTCATTGTTGGGCTAAATTATCTCAATTGGACTTCTAAAATACAATTGGGCCTCACTGAGCCTTCCTGGGCCCACCTCGGCCTTCCCTGGGCCTACTTTGCTTTACATTGGGCCTTACTTGAACTTATTGGGCCTTACTGGGCCTCTCTTGGCTTATTGAGCCTATATTGGCTATGTTGGGCCTAATTGATCTTGTTGGGCCTCAATTGGCCTTATTGGGCCTTCATTGGCCTTGTTGGGCCTTCATTGGCCTTATTGGGCCTTCATTGCCTTTATTGGGCCTGTGATATCACCAACTCTCGTTAACAAGGTTAGTGTAAAAAGTCGGATTGTCACATCATCCCCTTGTTGAAGGAATTTTCGTCCCGAAAATTAGCAAGTGTTAAGAGTAGTTAGGAAACTACTTACGAGTTTAAATCGTACGTGTTAGTGTGATTTGATCATTCTGTGTGCTTGTGTGTACTCACACACAAAGTCTAATGCTTGCAACATCACAACTCAATTGTGATCGTTCAATGTAACTGTTTTGCGTGTACACTAGTTAGTTCACCTAACTGTGACTGTTTGTGTTTGATCATACTGTGTTGTATAACCTCACACATAGTGAGTGTCTGAAACTGTTTGTACTATGCAACCCTGCACATAGCAAAGTGTATGTAACCAATGTACTATGCAACCCCGCACATAGCAAAATGTATGTAACCAATGTACTATGCAACCCCACACATAGCAAAATGTATGTAACCAATCGTGTATGTACTACCATAACATGTAACATATGAAATGTAGCACATAAAACATATAAAATGTAATGTAGCACAAATATTTGTAACAAAATCAATTGAATAAATAAAACGTTTGTGCTTACAGTTTGAAATTTGCAGTGTTGATGTGTGAAAGCATCACGTCATCCCCTTGTTGAAGGAAATTTTGTCCCGAAATTTAACGTGCGCTCTCAGTGTTAGCAGTAGATGTTTTGAATAGATGAGGATATTTCTTCATCATTTGATCTTCCCGTTCCCATGTGAATTCAGGACCACGTCTTGAATTCCATCGAACTTTGACTATTGGAATCTTGCTTTGCTTCAGTTGTTTGACCTCTCGGTCCATGATTTCTGCTGGTTCTTCAATGAATCGTAACTGTTCATCTACTTGTATTTCTTCCAATGGTACAATCAATGTCTCATCAGAAAGACATTTCTTTAAGTTCGACACGTGAAAAACATCATGAACTCCACTGAGTTCATCCGGTAGTTTGAGTTGGTACGCAACCGGACCAATCCTTTTCAGAATCTCAAAAGGTCCTACGTAACGTGGACTAAGCTTGCCGCGCTTGCCGAACCGTATCACACCTTTCCAAGGTGATACCTTTAAAAGAACTCGGTCTCCTACTTGAAATTCCAACGGCTTACGACGTTTGTCTGCATAACTCTTCTGTTGATCCCGAGCCGCTGCCATACGATTCCTAATTTGAACTATCTTCTCTGTCGTTTCGTGCACCAGTTCAGGACCTGTTATCTGACTGTCACCAATTTCAGCCCAACAAACTGGTGAACGACATTTGCGACCATACAAAGCTTCAAACGGTGCTGCTTGAATGCTTGTATGATAGCTATTGTTGTAAGAGAATTCCACCAACGGTAAATGATTCTCCCAGCTATCACCAAAGTCAATTACACATGCTCGTAACATATCTTCGAGCGTTTGAATCGTTCGTTCACTTTGACCATCGGTCTGTGGATGATAAGCGGTACTCATATCCAAGCGAGTCCCCAATGACTTCTGAAGAGATTTCCAAAAGTTAGAAGTAAACCGAGCATCCCGATCTGATATGATAGAGATTGGCACACCATGCCGTGCTACTACTTCCTTGATGTAAATACGAGTCAGTTTCTCCATCTTATCAGTTTCTTTGATTGCTAAGAAGTGTGCAGATTTCGTTAATCGATCGACAATTACCCATATCGTATCACAACCACTCGGTGTACGGGGTAACTTAGTAATGAAATCCATCGAAATCTGTTCCCACTTCCACATCGGTATCTCTGGTTGTTGCAATAAACCAGATGGTTTCTGATATTCAACTTTGACTTTCGAACAAGTCAAACATTTGCTAACGTACTTAGCAATATCAGCTTTCATATGAGGCCACCAATACAGTGCCTTCAAGTCGTGATACATCTTGTCTGATCCTGGATGGACTGAATACCTGGACTTGTGTGCTTCGTCCATCACGAGTTCCCTTAAACCTCCATATAAAGGTATCCACATTCGATCAATGAAATAACGAATTCCATCAGGTTTAACATTCAATTGTTCTTCCATTCCTCGTAAAGATTCCGGTACTAAATTTTCCGTTTTCAAAGCCTCAATCTGAGCACTATGTACCTTGTCAGGTAAATCAGTATGTATTGTCATCATAAGTGCGCGAACCCGTCTTGTTCCCGTTGTATCTTTTCTGCTCAAAGCATCGGCTACCACATTAGCCTTTCCCGGGTGATACTTAATCGCACACTCATAATCGTTCAACAACTCAACCCATCGTCGTTGTCTCATATTAAGCTCCTTCTGATCAAAGATATGCTGCAAACTCTTATGATCAGTGTAAATGGTACACTTAGTTCCATACAAATAATGCCTCCAAATCTTTAAAGCAAAAACCACTGCTCCTAACTCCAAGTCATGAGTAGTGTAATTCTTTTCATGTGTTCGTAGTTGTCTGGAAGCATAAGCGATCACTTTATCCCGTTGCATCAACACACATCCCAAACCCTGTCCAGATGCGTCACAATACACCGCAAAGTCTTCCGTTCCTTCTGGTAAAGACAGAATCGGTGCACTGCAGAGTTTCTGTTTCAATAACTGGAATGCAGCTTCCTGTTTATCCGTCCAGTTATACTTTGTTCCCTTGTGCGTCAGAGCTGTAAGTGGTTGAGCGATCTTTGAGAAACCCTCAATGAATCGTCGATAATAACCCGCCAAACCAAGGAATTGTCGTACCTCGGTAGGGGTCTTTGGTGCTTCCCAATTCTTAATCGCCTCAATCTTTGCTGGATCAACATGTATACCCTTTTCATTAACTATATGACCCAAGAACTGTACTTCTCGCATCCAGAAATCACATTTCGAGAACTTAGCATACAGTTGTTCTTGTTTCAATAGCTCTAGCAGTAATCGAAGATGTTCAGCATGTTCCTCCTCAGACTTTGAATAGATGAGAATGTCATCAATGAAAACAATGACAAACTTATCCAGATAAGGTTTACAAACACGATTCATGAGATCCATGAATACAGCTGGAGCGTTTGTCAACCCAAATGGCATGACCAAGAACTCATAATGGCCATATCGTGTTCTGAATGCTGTCTTCGGAATATCCTCCTCCTGAACTCTTAGTTGATGATAACCCGACCTGAGATCAATCTTCGAGTAGTAACTCGAACCTTGCTATTGATCAAACAGATCGTCAATCCTGGGTAACGGATACCAGTTCTTGATAGTAACTTTATTCAATTCCCGGTAATCGATACACATACGGAAAGTTCCGTCCTTCTTCTTTACAAACAATACTGGAGCTCCCCACGGTGAAAAACTAGGTCGTATGAAACCCTTATCCAACAATTCTTGCAATTGTGTGGATAACTCTTGCATTTCTGACGGTGCAAGTCGATAAGGCGCCCTAGCTATCGGTGCTGCATCTGGTGTAAGATCGATTCGGAATTCCACCTGTCTGACAGGCGGTAATCCCGGCAAGTCTTCTGGAAATACCTCCGGAAATTCACAAGCTACAGGTATATCTTCAAGCTTCTTCTCAGCTACTGGCTTTTCAGTTATAAGTGCTATAACTGCCGTATGACCCTTACGTAGACATTTGTGTGCTTTCATACAAGATATGAGACGCAGTGGCGTACTGCTCTTCTCGCCTTGTACATATAATGTCTCTCCCTGCGGAAGAGGTATGCGAACAATCTTTTCATGGCATACTATTTCAGCCTGGTTCTTGGACAACCAGTCCATGCCAATAACTACATCAAAACTGCCTAAGGCAATAGGCATCAGATCAATCTCTAATGTCTGACCCCTCAAATCAAGAATACATCCCTTATAAATGTTTTCCACTACAATTAACTTACCATCAGCTAATTCCACAGTGTAGGGACTATCTAAGGTAGTAGGACTAACATTTAGCAACTTAGCAAGTGAACTAGATACAAAACTCCGATCGGCACCGGTGTCAAATAACATAGAGGCATAGTGATTATTTAAGAGGAACGTACCCGTAACAATGTTGGGATCCTCCCGCGCTTGACGTCCTCCGATCACAAACGCCCTGCCTCTAGCACCGTTGTTGTTGTTGTTATTGTTGTTGTTATTGTTGGTGCCATTTCCATTACCGTTGCCATTTCCATTTCCATTTCCATTGTTGTCCCCGCCTTTCTTAAGTTGTGGGCAATCTTTCTTGAAATGGCCCATCTTGCCGCACTCAAAACAACCCTTCTGCGCATTGTTCTGATTGTTATTCTGGTTGTTATGGTTGTTCTGCAGTTCCCCGCGACAATCCTTAGCCGCGTGCCCAATCTTGCCACACCTCTGGCACTTCGCTCTGTCACACTGGTTACCCGCATGATGATAACCACACCTGTTGCACTTGGGGTGCTTACCAATATAGCCCCCCGATGATGATGATTGCTGGCCACTGTTGGAATTATGATAGGACTTGTTTGAGTCCTGCTTCCTGTTCTGCTGTTGGTTGTGACCTTTGAAGTTGTTACTTTCCCACTTTCTCTTGTGATCTCCTACCTTGGTAGCAGATGTTCGCTTAGGCAGGGTTCCTTGTAACACTACCTGATCAGTAAGCTGATGTGCTAGACGAACAGCTTGTTGGATAGTGGTGGGATTTGCTGAAGTCACCATCCCCTGAATCTGAGGCACTAGTCCTCCAATGTACCGTTCGATCCACTTACTGACTGGAGTAGCCATGTGTGGTAGCAGTCTGGCCAGTTCATGCGATCTGGTCGTGTACTCCTCAATATTTGACCCCTCCATCTTGAGGTGCCAATACTCTTCTTCCAACTTCTGCATTTCACTACGAGGACAATACTCCTCTTGTAGTAAAGTTTTGAAGTTGTTCCAAGTCAATGCATTTGCTTCTCCCAACCCCAGAGTCTGAACATTGGAGTTCCACCAAGTCAGTGCTGGACCCTCCAACGTTCCAGTAGCAAATTTCACTTTGCTGTCATCCGGGCAGTTGCACATTTCGAACACAGACTCGGCCTTTTCAATCCATCGGAGAAGTCCTATAGCCCCCTCCGATCCCTTGAAATTGTGTGGCTTGCAGTCCAAAAACATTTTAAACGTGCACGCCTGTGGATTAAGCAATCCCCCAGCTGGACCATGTGGCCCCGTGTTGTGTGCCTGTGCGTACTGTGCTATTGCCTCTGCAACCCTGTTGTTGATTAGCTCGTTGAGCTCAGCAACTGTCATTTGTACGTTTCCCTCAGCCATTAGTTTCCTATTTACAAAAAGTGTTAGCGCATAATCAAAATCCAATTTTGACATGTGTAAGTAAAACAACAAACACAACATGTAATATAAGCCAACACAGCTATTGAAAAAAATAATTCTTCCATAAATAGAAACTTTCTTTGAGTACAATACTTTTGAAATGAAATACAAAATTTCAAACTACTAATGTAGGAACACAACCCGTTCCTAATAAGTTTAAACAAAACAGAAATAAAAGAAAGAGAATCAATCGTCCTCAACAGTGGATTCAGGATCGGACTCAGCAACTGGTGCTGGTTCCTCCTCCTCATCCTCATCCTGTTCCTCATTCTCAACTACCACTAAATCCTCCAAAGCTTCAATCCTGCCCTCCAAGATCTCGGCTCGGTTCTCTGACTCCTCTAGACGACCAATCATGTTCACCATCTCATCCCGCATATCATGAACTAGATGGGCAAGTTCATCCTGCCTCTCAATGGCATCCCATAACTCCTGAGATCTCTGTATAAGCTTGTCTTCTGTCTCATCCAAGTCCTCGCGCAACTTGGCGATCTCCTCCGCGTTCGTCCTTCGCCTCTTAGGCTCAGGAGCATCTAGTGCGGGTGGTGGATGCGTAGATGGTCCTGCAGCATAGAGTCCCTGAGTATTCACCCATGGTGCCTCCTCCGGATCCTCATCCGGGTCCTCAGCTGGATCCTCATCTGGATCCTCCTCTGGATCCTCGTCTGGATCCTCGTCTGGGTCTGAGTCATCCATCCCATACGGTGGAGGTGATGGAATAGGTGGTGGTGGTGATGATGGTGGTGCCGGAACTATCGGCTCCTCGTCCTCGGAATCATCAAGGATAACATAAGGAACTGATGATGAAGCCATGCCTGTTACATAATATCTTATGTAAGTGCAGTGCCATGGAATACGTAAGCAAGTCAATTACATAATGTCATATGTAATTTCTAAGCAGTATGTGTAAACATGTGTGTCTAATGTCTAACAGTCATAGTCTAGGCCTACAAATGCAAACCTAGTTCGCTATAACCAATGGCTCTGATACCAATCTGTCACACCCCCCCAATTTCAACTAACGGAATCATACCGTTTGGGAACGTGACAAACCAGGATCTCAGATCATTAGACATAGCGAAGACCTCTATATGAATTTCAAAACATACGTTGGTCTTTAAAAACATAATATTCAGAGTTTACAAAAAGTTGCGGAAGCGTTTCAAATCAAAACCAATAAACTGTTGATAAGTAAAACATTACAAATCAAAATACTGAAATATTCAAATTCAAATATTCAAAGTTTATAATGCATGAGACTCTATCTTCCTAGTCCATGCCAGCTGTTACGCGCGCCTTAGCGTCCTGAGAAAACATGCAAATCAAGTCAACACAAAGGTTGGTGCATAACACAGGTTTTAAGTAATCATAGTGTTCAAAACATCAGTTTGAATAACAAGTTTGTAGATAACATAATCACAATTGCACAGTCATGATAGCTAGTCATATAAACTATTTACATACGTGTTCGACACCGAAGCTGACTAGTTGCCATGCTATAGCATGTTTTCGCCTTGCCACTATTGTCTATCACAACAATAGTAAAAATGTGTTTGGTCAGTCAAACACCTGCGTAGATCCCATCTACCAGGTGAGGTTTGTCAAACCTAATAGATCTATTTCCAACTACCACGCTTTGCACTACGGCAAACTAAACGGTTCGAGGTGTGTAAGGACTTTCAAGTTGATATGTTGGCACATAATGTAAACAGATAACTCATGCAAGTGATATGTATCTAAAATAGTTTGTTGCACATGTTTTCTCCCCCAAAACAGTTTAAAATAAGAAAGCGGCCGTGTACGCACCTTTGATAATAGTAGAATGATCAAATACGTGTGAAGTTGCGTAGAAATCCTCTACGAAGAATCTGTGATTTAAACAATAACTTAAAGTTATTCGAAATGTCGTTTTGTGCTTGAAATCACATACGTATCAACATACGTATGTTAAAGTGTCAGAAATATGCATACAAATCATATGCGTGCTTTTGAAATCGTTTAAATAAAATCCTATACGATTTTAGTTAATTAAACGTAATTATACGCGATTTCGTGTTCGGACAAAAATATGAATTTTACTGTTCTAATACGTTCGTATTCCCGTTACGGTTCCAACGCAACTCGAACGGATTAAAACGGAGTTAGAACGGGTGAATTACAATATAAAAACCAAAATGGTTTTAATTTTCAAAAACCGGCCAGGTCAGGGTTCGAACCCTCGACCTACCAGTCCACACACCCAGCCACAACCATTCGATCTATCAAAGCTTTTGTTAACAGATTCAATCCCAAATGGTTTTAAACATAAATGGGCCGGCTCCCCTTTGTCTTCCTATAGCCGAAGCAAATCATACCCGATTGACCCACCATTTCCACACAATCGATTCTTAAACCTTAGGGTTAATATTCCCAGGATTCAAACGAGTCTAATATCGACTTTAATCTGATTATGGATCAACATAAAATCCCAATTTGCGATCTGTCTAATTCCGAATATGGTTAGTCTACCCCACCATTCAAGCATGTTAAATTCATTATAGTTTGATAAAATTATCCTGTGCTTATCCTCCATCGGAACACTCTGAATCTAACTATAGGAATCAATTTGACTCTTGAACTCGTTTGTATGGAATTCCCCAAAACCGTTTTGCTCAAGAACCCTAGAATTCAATCTCTTATAATTCGTAGTTACATGATGAAATTGACTTGTCATTAACCTTAATCGGTACACTCTGAAACTACCTATATACATTAATTATATTTTTAAACTCTTTAGAATCGAAACCCCCAATTCATTCCCCTTCAAGAACCCTAATTGTCGAATTCTTACAATTCGAAATTAAAACCCTAAATCATCATAGGTGTAAGCTTGATCGGTGTACTCTGAAACTATCCATATACATTAATTTGATTTCCAAACCGTTTTGATCAACGACCCCCAAAACCGATTTTTGATATGAACCCTAATACTGAATTGATATAATTCGATGTTGTTACACGAAATACAGTTGGGGATAAACTTAATCGGCTCATTTAGCATGTGCGAGTGTGATTTATTACCTGATTTAGTATCCAATTCGAGTAATTCGAATTTAGCTCAAGCTTCGGCCACCTACGATCGGTTTCTTCAAATCTGGAACTCTTGAAATCAAATTCTTGTATGCAGAGACTCCTAATGTTGCCAAATAAGGATTTTGAAAGTTCAATTGTGAGAAATGAAGTCGATTTATGGGATTTTGACATTGAATGGTTTCGGTTTCAAGTGTTGTGGCCGTTTTTGAACAAATTCGATAATGATTCGATTCTGTAACGTATAGAAACTGTTAATCATCATAATTGTGATGATTATGATGATTCAATATCAGTTACAATCTGGTTTTGATGACAATTCCGAATTTAATTGAGGTTAATGGCCGAAATTTGACTCTAAAAAGTCAAAATTGATCATACTAATCATTTACAAGTTAAAATCCTATAACCTAAGTGTTTTAGACTTATTTCAATTAATTCAAACCCTTAGAAATTATTCTAAATCAATAACTTAACATTTCGGTTAACAAAGTTAAACCGAAAATCCCGAATTGTCACTAATTGGATCATCTAACTCATTGTTGGGCTAAATTATCTCAATTGGACTTCTAAAATACAATTGGGCCTCACTGAGCCTTCCTGGGCCCACCTCGGCCTTCCCTGGGCCTACTTTGCTTTACATTGGGCCTTACTTGAACTTATTGGGCCTTACTGGGCCTCTCTTGGCTTATTGAGCCTATATTGGCTATGTTGGGCCTAATTGATCTTGTTGGGCCTCAATTGGCCTTATTGGGCCTTCATTGGCCTTGTTGGGCCTTCATTGGCCTTATTGGGCCTTCATTGCCTTTATTGGGCCTGTGATATCACCAACTCTCGTTAACAAGGTTAGTGTAAAAAGTCGGATTGTCACAGAGCATTAGGAAACTCATGCATTTCTGTTTATGATTAGTTTTCGAAAACAATTTAACTTTCGTTTGTTAAGACAATGTTGTACTAAACTTATTATTTTCCGCTGCATGTATTCAAACATATTATTTCCGCTGCTATGAAATACTTTTCCGCTGCAAACTATTTTGTTATGTGTATGTGTCAAACTTGGATTTGTAAACGCATATAGAGTCGTTCTATATGACCTTGAGCTGTGATTCTGGACACGTCACATCCACGTGGACATACACCACGAGTGGGAATTTGGGGGTGTGACAGGTTTGCATGTGTCACACCCCTAATTTTCAACTAACGGAATCATACCGTTTGGGACATGACAAACCAGGATCTCAGATCATTAGACATAACGAAGACCTCTATATGCTTTTCAAACATAAACTTTGGTCTTAATTGTTAAATTTCAGAGTTTTAACGTTGCAGAAGCGTTTGTAACAGTAAACCAATATCATGTTTACCACAAATGTAAATTACATATGACAAATGTATTTTTTTAAATCATATATAGGTGATTTACATTATGATCAGTGGCCTTATGTCGTAAACAGTTAATGTATCATACAGTTATGTATGACATTAACTATGATTCTACTAAACTGTTTTATCCAAGTTATTGGATGTACGTATGAAACCAGACATGTAGGTCTCGCAACGTTGTGTGACCGGAGACTGCGATCTTGCTTGGCCCATTATGGATTACATGAATCACATTACAAGTTTAGTGATGGTTATATATATATATTAGTCTTTAACTTAATATCCGTATGAGGGATATACATTATATGCACAGAAATGATTAGATTTCAACAGTATTTTAACCATATGTGGAATTCCCCGGTTGTTTCTTCTTCTTAGATATATAACTATTATCGGTTACAAATGTAGTTATACTATAACTATTATCGGTTACCACATAAAGATCTTTATGGTTTACCACAATTAAAACATTTTATAGTGCTAAAATCCCTCTTTGGTTTATTGTTGTCAAATCGACGATTTTTACCAAAGCTTTTATCATTTCTTTGCCCAACTCGACTATTATCTGTTAGGTTTCCATTATGAGATGGTGCACTGCCCACAATTATTCAACCCTTCTGCAAGCTTCAAGTTCATTAAGTCCATTTAATGATGGCAACATTCTAACTCTCTTTACTTCTGTTTTTCTATTTTATACAGATTTATTTTTTTGATATGCTGATATTTTGAATAAAGTTCAAATCCATATAATATGTTGATGTGTTGACAGGCACAATACAGACAACACATATGGTCCATATTTCTGAACCTTAAACCTTTCTATTTATAAGATCATTATTTGTTAATTGATTCTTATGTTTAAGTGTTTAGTAATTGCAGAATTTGTCAAGGATGTTGCAGTGCTGACAACCAAAGTTATTATGCTGAAAGCCAACTTATTGAAGATAGAGATGCTGACAAGTTCTCAAAGGCTCTTCAATGCTGACAGCTTAAAGTTACAGTGCTGACATTCAAAGTCCATTGCTGATGATATCCCACAAGGATATTGCAGTGCTGATGAACAAATCTTGAGATGCTGATAACCAAGTGTGATGCTGATAGGATAAGTTGTGCTGATGATTACAAGAGAGCCAAGTATTCAGCAATGCTGACATTGAACTCTTAAATGCTGACAGCCAATCCTCAATGTTGACAGCTTTATGAGTTCAAGTGCTGATACTTGAATGCTGATAATGAAAACTTATATATACAATGCTGACATTCAATTCTCAATGCTGAAAGCAAGTATATTGTAATGCTGACATGAAGTGGACTGCTGACACATTGCAATGCTGACGACTAAATGTTGCAATGCTGAAGTTCAAGCTTGCTGTTGCTGATGAAGAATGTACACTTAGATTTTGTTGTTTATTTGTTTTTGCTGACATCAGTTATGACATGTATAACTGATGTGACGTTTATTTTTGTTATTTTGATAGCGGTGATCCGTTAGGGCAGTTATGTAGGTCTGAAATAGGTTTCTATAAATAGGACCTTTATAGTTTCAGTCGGTACGCTTTTTGTACTCTTTCTGGTGATTACACACACTGTAATTCTCTGAGAGATTTCAGATCTACAATCAATATAACTGCCTTTAATATTCATCAATTCTTAACTGTTCTTATTAAATATGTCTTGAATATTAATTACTGTGGGTTTTGTTATTTTGGATTGTTACTGAACTTAGATTGATTGCTTGTTTCCGCCTAGCAATTGATCGAAATCATAGCTTATTGTTATCATCAGATCTCAGATTATGATCTGATCCGATCCTGACAATTGGTATCAGAGCCAAGTGCTCGATATTTTGATTTTTCTAAAAAATCAAAAGCTGAAGTTATGATTTCTACGATCAAGAGCTGATTCTAGCTTGAAATCGTATAGTTTAGAACAATCAAATTTAAATCAAATCAATTCGTTAAACTAATTAACATGGATTGATTGATTTGTTTTACTGTGTGTGTTCTTGGTGAAACTGTGTGTTTTTGAGATTTCAGACTCATAGCTTAATATTGTGAAAACAATCAAGAGTATACGATTACCCATCACTAGTTGATTCGTAATCGGTCTGATAGTTGAAATTTGTGATCTGATTCACAGATTTCTGTCTCAAGCGTCAAGTGGTTATTTCAGGTTTTACTGTTCCATTGGTTTTCGATTCTCCTCAATAGATCGCAAATCTTTGAAAATAGTATTTCTGTTGTTTTTGTTACTTACTTAGAATTGTCTCTGATTACTATTCCATCATTTGAACAAATTGTTTGGACAAATTTGGACTAGGTTATTAGATCCTGAATTAATCTTAACTCATTAGAAATTCTAAGTAAATTTTAACAGAAATGGCAGATCAACAAATAGCACAACCTACTGTGTCTGTATATTCTGAATCAGGTTCTTCTGGTGCCAAACCCCCTGTGTTGAAGAATGCAGCTGACTTCCAACAGTGGAAGCTTAGGTTTCAAAACCATATCGATAGCACTGATTCAGAGATGTGGTGCTCGATTGTCGAAGGCCCATATGTTCCTGCTGATTTGAGTGAAGAAAACAGATTGAAGTATCATAACAAAAGCTTACCTCTTAGAGGAATCAATCTGAGAGATGATGAGAAAAGAATGGTTAAAGTGGATATTAAAGCCTATGGTACTCTTAAATCTGCTTTACCAATGGAAGTTTTAGTATGTGTCAAAGATTTTGAAACAGCAAAAAGCTTGTGGGATCAGTTGGAGGTGATGTTTGCTGGAAATGAAGAAATCAAGAGAATGAAGAGGGATAGCCTCAAAATGATGTTTGACAACTTCAAACACATGTCTGGTGAAACAGTCACTCAACAAATCCAACGCTATGTGCAATTGATCAATGAGTTAAAAACCTTTGGAATCAAAGTTGATAATTATGACTTAAATCTTAAGTTATTAAATACACTGCCAGAGAGCTGGACTGAGAAGGTTACATTGATCAAGGAAACCAGAAAGCTTGATGAAGTAAAAATTGAAGAGATGATTGCCAAACTTGAAGCTATTGACATGGATGTCAAAGCACGAGCATCTACTGCTCAAGTTGGTCAATACAAATTTGTGAAGACTGCTGGTGTTCAAGGTGGTGTTCAAGCCTTGGTTGTTGAAGAAGGGAGGAGTAATTCTCAGTACTCTCCTAATGAAAATCTTGGATTTGGAGTATATTCAACTCCCACACCTAAAGCATCACAGACACCTCTATCACAAAATGACTCTCAACAACATCTTTCTCAGCAACAGTTTTCTGTAAACACCAATTCTGTTGAGCAGCAAGAAGCTTGCAAAGCATTTGTTGCAAGCTTTGAATGTTTTGCTGCAAGTTCTCTTGCAAAAGCTCAATTTACTCAACATGATCTTGAAGAAATAGATCCAAAGGATGTTGAAGAAATGGATATCAAATGGCAGATGGCCATGGTTGTCTTGAGGCACAAAAAATTCTGGAAGAAGTATGGTCCCATGAAATTTGAAGCTGATAAAACAAAAATAGGTATTGATCTTGATAAAGTAAGATGTTACAACTGCAATCTGTATGGTCATTTCTCACGTGATTGCAAAGCTCCCAAAGACACCTCCAGATATTAGTCAAATCAACAATCAAATCAATCTGCACCTGTTGTTCAAATGAAAGCCATTGAACCACCAAAACCAAAAGCACTTGTGGTAACAAACAACTCAGAAGATTTTGATTGGAGCAAGTATGCTGATGAGTATGATCCTGCACAAGCCATGATTGCTGTTGAGAAAAACTTTCAAGAAGACACAGATGAAACACTTCTTGCTTTAATGGCATTGGGAAATGAGGTAACCAAACCATGTTCTGATGAGTGTAAAATCAAGCAAGAAGTTTCAAAACAACACATAGCTGATTTACAAAGAGAATTAAGCAAATGCAGGTTTGAAGAGAAACAGTGGATAAATGACAAAGTCACACATGAAAATAAAATTAATTCTCTTTTAATTGATAATGAAAAACTTAAAACTGAGAAATTAATTTTACAAAAAGAACATGATGAAAATTTTTCAAAATTAACAAAAGCACTATCTGATTTATCCACTGCAACTCTGAAACTTGAAAGTTTTGAAACCTCTTCCAAACACTTGACTAATCTGCTTAATAGTCAACTTCAAGGAAAGTCAAAGGCAGGGTTGGGTTTTCATGAGGTTCCACCTCCATACAATGAAAACTATACACCCATGCCTGAGTCAATGACCAGTCCAAAAGTGGTATTCCAAAATTCTGACTCTCAAAATCAGAAAAGTGTAATTGGTGATGATTCACATTTATTTTCTTCTAAGAATTTTGTCTTGGCTGAAAATAAATCCTCTGATGCTTTGAAATTATCAATTGAAAATAAATCTGAGAATTTGATGACATCTGAGAACCAATCAAATTTGAAAAACAAACAAAAAGTCTCTAATTCAAATCAGAATTTAGAAAAATCAAATGGATCTAAGTCATCAAATTCAGATTCATCAACAAAATGCACAATTTGCAAAAGCTTGTCTCACACAAGGAAACATTGCACATACAAATCAAAGAATCATTTTAACAAAATATCTGAATTTATGGAGAAAAAGAAAAGATTGCAAGATAAACACTACTCTTCAGTTTCTGCAAACACTTCAAAGTACTGTTCTATATGTAGAACAAACAATCATGATATTGTTGATTGCTACTATCATCAACCTGGTTTGGAGTGTATGCAGAACAGTAAAAATGCAGCTTATTCTTTTTCTAATAGTAGAGTTGACAAAACAAAGGGTAAATCTGGAAACAATGCCTATCATTCAAGAAATTCCAAAGATTCTAGATTCAGACAAAATCAATCTGAAAATAAAATGTTTGGTAATTATTATCAGCCACAAATTTACCCATATCAACAATCAAGAGTTTCTCCTCAGCAATGGCAAACTATGTTTGGTGGTTATCAACATCCCACACATAGTTTTGGTACTAAACAGTACTATAATGATGACAGCTATGGATACAACTTCACTCCACCTAAAATTAGAAAACAGAACTTTCACAAAACAAAAGCATCATTTTATGAATCAGATCCAAGCAGTCATCATGCTGATCGCAAATCAACTTTGAAGAAATCTGTTAATAAATCAAGTGGATATGATTCTTCTTCCTCTCTCAAGGTTGAGAAAGGAAATAACAATCAAAAGAAAGTCTCATTTGAATCTCAATTCACTCAAAATTGGAAACTAAAAGATGATTCTAAAAACAAACAAAAGGATGAATCTGATTTGCCAGATTTATCAAAAATGCAGAAAGTTACCTTTCAAACTTTTGAAAACAGGAAACCCAAGACCTGGGGGGCTTGGGTTCCTTTGTCTAATTAATTTGTTTCATTGATTGCAAGGGCATCCAAGGAGAACTGACAACATCTGGTATGTTGACAGTGGATGTTCCAGGCACATGACAGGTAATGTCAACCTGCTTCATGATTTTCAAAATATCAATGGCATTTCTGTTGCATTTGGAGGAGATCAGAAGGGAAAGATCACTGGTACTGGAGTAGTAAAGTGCAGAAATCTCAGCTTTGATAATGTAAGCTATGTGCAGCAGCTTCAGTATAATCTGTTGAGTGTCTCACAGATTTGTGATAAAGACTACTCAGTCTTCTTCACCAAGCAAGACTGTGTAATTATCAAGCCTGGTTTTAAAATTCCTAATGAATGGGTGGTGATGAGAACCCCAAGAAGGAATCATGTATACACTCTTGATATGGAGTCACCCCCACAAACATCTCAAGAAACTTGTTTACTTTCAAAGGCTACTGATGTTGAATCAACATTGTGGCACAGAAGACTTGCTCATGCAAACTTCAAATATATGAATAAGTTGGTCACTGGAAATCATGTCTTTGGTTTACCACAATAATTGTGAGACATTGTTAATATCTGTATATAAGAAGCACAACTAATCCCTAAAGTTAATCCAAATTGGTGCTTATGATTTTGTTTAACTATTGTTCAAATTTGAATTTCTTAAGATCCGTTTTTTAATAAAGTTATGAAAGAGATTGTGATCCTCAAGTTGAGTGGTTGGAAAGTAAAATACGAAACTTGATGGGATATGTCACATTTTTTTAAATTAAATTCTTAAATAAAAATTTATTACTTAGAACCGTCAAAAGCTATAGGACATGTATATTTTATAACTTTATTAAAAAACTTATTTTTACTAAATTTCCAACAAAAATAACAAAAATAATTAAAACTATTATATTTCTTAGTTTCGAGTTATTTATTTTGCTTTCACAATGTTTTCATATCATGTCCCGTCAAATGATTGATTTAGCTCAAATGATACTTCGTGTTGTCGTTACTCTTTCTTTTTATTTCATCTTAGATATTTGTCAATGATAACTCATTGAATCGTTGCATTTTAAGGAAATATATTGTTTATTACCCCTTGTTAAACATGTCCTATAGCTTTTGAATAAGTTGAACCATTGTGTCCAACTACCTGAACTAGGAGTTGGTATTTATAACCTTGAGAGGCTTAAAGTTCCCAGCTTTGCCCACCATGTAAAATAATTAACTATATAATTTTTGCCACATTTAATGCCACATTTATGTCATCTTCATAGATTTACTCAATTCTTAATAATTTTGGATATACAATGGGAGTAAGCACAATTCTAGAGATTTTTGGGTACATATTCAAGATTTGACAATGATTAATTACGTATACACCACATATAAGACATATACGACGCGTATAGACATATACGACGCTTTCAGATGTTATTTTTCAAAAACTTTTCTTGTGATTATAGAATATTTTAAGATATGTAAATTTTTTGGTACTTAAGCTGCCAAAAGCTTAAGTATTGGGGTGATATCTAGTAGCCTATGATGCCTTGAATAGGATCTTGTAGTACGATTGTATTCAAATATAATGTAAGTTCGCAACCAACCCATTCCACCCTCTCTTTCCCCATTCACATTTTAAACACAATAATAAATAGCATGTGATAATTCCTGTTTCCAAAACCAAGCGAGCAGAGGGTCCGTAAGAGTGTTTCTCGGGACATCTTGGGTAATGTCGGGCTGATAATTCTAAAGCTCGACCCTAATCAACTAGAACCTTCAAGGAAACCATTACTTCTAAGAGAGCAGGAGCAATTTCAGGAATCAAGAGAGCTCATGAGAGCCTGATATCCCTTCAATTGAGTTTTTAACCCTGAAGGCTACAGGTCTTGGTCGGGTGAACCATCGAACCTAAGTCGACAAATGCTAAACACGATAACACAGAAGAAGGAAACGACAAGAGGGATATTCACTAATTGGGCTGTCAAACTAGTTAAATGAGAAACTTTTGACCACTTCGGCCTGATTTTGTATAGTCACTTCCTACACATCCAAGGATCGTTCGTCGGCTAAACGTCTTCGCGTGGATGAATTCTGACCATTAATTTTGGAATTTAAAAGTGTAGTAGAACACAGACTGCCTACAACCATGCTCATTTCTCAACCATAATACTCTAGATTGAAGGATTAGTGGAGAGGCCAACTACAAGAGGCTGACACTAGTGAGAAGAGATAGTAATTATCTCAGTCCCAAAACACAAGGACTTTCTTCCTTTTGAGGAGGTATTGCTAACATTACGGCGAGTCAAGCAAAAAGGCATAGGCCTTTACATGCCTAAATTGTGATGTCCTGGTGGAGGCAGGAGTTGCACACCATCGGCAACTTGAAAACAAGGCATCCTCTACCATTTTCTTGTGGATCATCATTCCGAGAAGGGTAGTGTAGTTAAAGTCTGCCTACATTTCCCATACCAGTACGACAGCAATGGGACCGGAGCGGTAATGAACTTAACACCCTTCGTTGGGAAGATCATAAGCAACAACAGTGGCTGAAACTCAACAGGGAGGGCTTACATGTTGTGAAGCAACTCAAAACATCCATCTAAGCAATGAAGGCAAAGTTATCACTAAAGGAGACATTTCTTGAAAACACGAAATTTTGGATGAAATACACTCAACGTATGCAGTACCAATAACTGCAACAAACTAATAAGAAGTCGATCCCAAGAATGAATGTGAAGAAACGGTCATTGACTATCTCAGTTCACAACATTAAGATCGCGAACGAGGTAAGATCAAACAAGAATGTCAAGAAATGATATTCACCTCCCGAATGAGTATCAGTTTCAACAACCCAACATCAGAAAGCAACCTCTACATGCGGCGTCTGACGAACCACTGGGGAAGGAGCCTTGCATGCAAATCAAAGTAGGAAATTTCTCCATGAGCTCGACGGGATTGAAAGAGAAACAATCCAGGATAGTTCCGGGAGAACTATGCTGCCAGATTGTGTAATGCCACAGCTGACCCTATATGTACATAATCGTCAGGCAATAAGACGAGGGAAAGAAATCGCTAATGAGCAGAATTTCCAAAACCCAATCGAGGACGATCCATAAATTGTTCTACCCGAACAAAATACAACACCAAAGCCTCAGAGCAGTCACAACTTCAAGGTGAGGGGACATCCATACAACTCGAGGAGAAATCGTGAACTTGGGGATTTGAAGGAAGGAAACCATATGTAACCACATCTGAAACAATTCAAGAAAACCGCACAATGCAAAGAATATGGTTCAACACATTGCATTGTCAACAGTGAGCAGATTGAGAAAGTTGACATTCTTGGAAACGCAAAGTGGAAACACTGCTTCAATGAAAATTCTAAACAGATTAGACTAACTCACTAGGCAAACCCCAATATCTATACGAACCAAGTTCGTAAGTCTATCCCAATTGAGAAGCATTAGGAATAACTGATCCAAACCACAGCCAACAACTCGGTCCACAAAGGACACAAAGACACAGTTGGTATCGTAACATCATTGGTGTATAAATCGTCTGTGCAAAACAGAGCTGACCACATTACTCTATCGTGAACAATAAGACTTCAAGTGGACATTCATCACATTTTTGCGGAACCACAAACCAACACTACGGTCGGCAACTCATAGGACGCGAACGAAGTTCACACAAATGGATGTCAAACTGTGACAACATTTTTCCCATGTATACCTCAATACAACAGGGAGAACATGGAGACTCAAATTCATAACTGGTTGTCTCCAAGAACATTCATGTCACACCCCGAGCCGGCGGGGTTGGATCGGATTCCCCGTCGGGCGGAAGGTTCCCGGGGCGCGATATCGGGAATGATAATCGTGATGATCAGATTGTTTACATAGCATCAATGTTAAGAATATCTAAAGCACAAAAACTTCTATCTAAAATCTACAAAGTTAAATTACAATGTCAATGCTTGATAATTTAACCAAATAAACATATCAAAATGAATCATAAGTTCACTATCTTGTATTCGTACAAGATATCAAAAATGATTCACAATGATCAACAAAAGATTAGCTTTCCAAAACTACTAGGTCCTCTAACTGAGCATCCTAGCAAGCAATCCAATTTCCTAGCTTAATCATGTATATCACCAGAGAAAGCATGAAAATAAAACAAAGTCAACACAATGGTTGGTGAGTTCATATGATTTTGGTATTTGAAATACCCAAGAGTATCTGGAGTACTCATCTGTAATGACTAAACAATACAAATCTCTAGCGATACTCTTGCAGTTGATAGGACCTAACAGATCCATATGAAGAAGCTCAAGTGAAACAGTAATTGAGTGATGCTTTTTGAGCTTATGAGACTGCTTGTCTTGTTTTTCCTCCTTGCATGATACGTAGACACCAGACATTTTGAAATTCTTTAAACTAACTCCTTCAACCAGATTGTTGTGAACCAAATGATTCATCTTACGTAGACTCAAATGACCTATCTTCTTATGCCAAAGGATTGAATCTTTTTATGTTTCCTAAGACATAAAACATGAAGCTGTAGAGGATGTAGTTGAAGCTGTGGCCATGTTGAGAACATAAAAATCTTGCTTTCTAGGAGCTGACATCAAAATCCAGCCTTCAGGAATGGTGGTACCTTGCTTGAGAATGTAGCAGCTCGAATCATCAAAGAGAACTATGTACTTCTTGTCACATATTTGTGATACTGACAGAAGATTGTTTTCCAGCTGCGTCACATACCTTACTTTGTAAAACAAAACTTGACCAGAGTCCCTTCCCTAGTAATAAAACCACCTTTGTCACCAACAAATCCCACACATCCTCCTCTGATTAAATTGACATCTGTTAGAAGATAAATGTCTCCAGTCAGGTGCCTTGATGCCCCACTATCAACAATCTAAGCGTTGTTAAGAGCAGCATTTGGGGCATCCTGCACATACACAAATCTTTAGTCGAAATTGGGAACCATAGCCTTTACAACCTTGGGTTTACCCAATGAGTCTAGGATTTTCATTTCAATCCATTGTCCATCTGAAGTCACTTTGTATGGAGAGTTTGAATCAGAAGTCTCAGAGGATTTAGCCTTCCCGATAGAGTTTTTGTTGAAAGATCTTTTGAAATATACAGAAGATGGTTTGGATAGTTTGTTAAAAACAATTTTGGGTGTATCTTGATCAATCATTAACCTTTTACCCTTATCTTGAAACTTGATGGGAGGTTGATGTTTGCGTTTGACTCAAAGTGAATGATGTATAGATTTGACCTCATTAACAAAACACTGATTTGTTTTTCTAAATGGTGCAGCACATGGTTGAATCAGACTAGGGCATAATCTAGCAAAGTGCCTAGGTGCACCACATTGAAAACAAGCTTGTTTATCTTTAGAAACGAACTATTTGGTTTTATCCTGAAACTGTTTGTTTGAAACTTTAGAAACATGGTTTCTATGAAAATCAGTTGTTTTTATCTTTTCATGTTTAAAACCCATTCCCCTAGTCCCATTAAAAACAAGATTTTCAGTCTTGTTGGAGTCACTTACTTCATTCACTTGTGAGGCTTTCACAAAGCCTATCGTTTTGGAGAGTTTTGAAGACGTATTTGTCTTAGGTGGGATTGGGTAAACCTTTTTCACAAGATGTCGAATTCTTAACAATGGACACTGAGGTAAAGAATTATAATCATTCTCAGAATTAGAGACCCAATCCTCAACCACTCCCTCCATAAATGATTCCTAAGACAATGAAGAACCCTCATCTGAAATGACTCCATTAGGATCAATTATTAATGAAGTTTTAACTTGAAAATATTTAATTTCTTTGTCATTTGGTGAATTTACAAAACAATTTAGAACCGGTGGAGGACAATGGTTATACTTTGTTTCTTTACCCTTTCCCTTCTGATCAGTCCCATCACTGATCATGTGCTCAATGTTACATGAAGCACTTTCATAGCTCTTGAGCTTTTGACTCAAAGTCTCATAGTCACATTCGACTATGGCTAGCTTCTTCTTTGTTTCATTAATGGTGTTGAGATAAGAAGTGATCGCATCTTGCTTATTAAGCATAGCGATCTTAGCATCATGCAATTGCCTGTTTAATAAATCAATTTTAGCTTGAAAATATTTTTTGTTTGATTTTAAAACACGATTTGCCTCAATATATTGGTTGAGACCACTGATCAGGTCTGCGTTATACTCCTGATAAGCCAAGACCTTACTTTCAAGGTCAACACAATGATGATCATTCATCATATATCTGACAAGTCAGAGATGTAGCAGAAGTATCCACCATCAAAACAAATTGTGTAGCATGTTGATCTTCAGAATCAGCATCAGTAGCTCTTTGAGTTTTTAAATCTGAGGTGCTAGCATACTCTGATCGTGATGATTTATCCACCCTAGTCTTCATTTCCTTTGAATCTTGTTCTTTGCTTTACTAAACCCAATTCAAAATGGTTTTAGAAATTTCATACATATATTTTCTGCTTATGGCCATTATATCCAAAGGTGAAACTTTCCCGCTATTGTACAGATATATGGGACTCCTTAAAGAAACTTTACTTAGGTTAATGCATTGCACCACTTAAGATATTTTTCAAGGCTATATACTTACCCGCATTAAATTCTGAAACATTAAGAATTTGGCTGGTTTGAAACAACATCTAAGCATGATTAAATGTTTATAAGAGTATTTTTTATTGCGAGAAATAATGTAAAAATCTTACCTTTTACTTTTTTAAACTTCCTCTCTATAAAAATATCTCTCTTTCTACAATACAGACACAACACATACTATCTCTCTCTCATTCTCCTTTTAACATTAGGAAACAAGTAAGAATGATGTTAAAAAGTATATTTGTATATATTTTAATAAAGTTAATTACAAATAATTATTTTATTTCTAACTAAACAATTATGAACTATTATTTAATTTTTTAATTAATCAATTCAGCTAGCTACATATAATGGTTTGGGCAAATTAGTTTAATCTTAAATTCTAGTAGTTTGAATTGTGTTTACATTGGTTAACTTATACAACAATTTTGGTTGGTGTTTACTTTCGTTTTTTTTATTAAATAATAATGATGTTAAATACTATATTTGTATATATTTTAATAAAGTTAACTACAAATAATTATTGTATTTCTAACTAAATAAGCATGAATTATTATTTAATTTTTTATTTAATCAATTGATGTAATACTCATGCTTTTTCTAACCTTATATGTGTGTGTGAGTTACGGACACACATAACACAAGAACGGACCTATATACGGTGACGAAAAATCTGAACTTGTAACCACGGTTGTAAAAATTGGCTTAGTCGTATGAGGATTAATCGCTAGGCGGCCATATCTCGCTTTTACGTCCTTTAATTGGCTAATTAACAGGCAACACCAAAAGTGGTCAAAATTGGGCTAGGCGAACACTTAACCGAAATGCTATGAAATTCCATAAGAAATTCAGGCGAAATTTTTAGCAACTTTTGAAATTCAATGAGATTTAGCCACGACTTTTGAAACTACGGCGACATTTCCAGCTATTTTATGATGAAATTTCCTTTCTCTCTCTCTCCCTATATATATATATATATATATATATATATATTTGAACATGGTGTTCAAAATGTGTTACAATGATGTTTGAAAAAAAAAATCCAAGATTCGGCTTCATCTTGCCAAAGTTATTTGGGTTAGTACACATTTAGTGGGTTATATTTTTAACCTTCCCCTATATGGGTGTGGAATTTTTAATAACCCACTAAATGTGTACTAACCCAAATAACTTTGGCAAGATGAAGCCGAATCTTGGATTTTTTTTTTTGAACATCATTATAACACATTTTGAACACCATGTTCTTTTATGAGTTTGTGGAAATTCATCACCGTTTAAAAAATATCCTCATTGTAAGTTGAGTGCTACAATATTGTAAGTTTTAAATATTTACAAACTTACAATACTGTAAGATTTTGAACGGTGATGAATTAGCCCAAAATCATAAAAGAACATGGTGTTCAAAATGTGTTACAATGATGTTTGTAAAAAAAAATCCAAGATTCGGCTTCATCTTGTCAAAGTTATTTGGGTTAGTACACATTTAGTGGGTTATATTTTTAACCTTCCCCTATATATATATATATTTATATTTATGTGTGTGTAATTTAACATTTTTAAAAAGATATATATGTCGAAAATTTGGATATATTGAAGGGAAGGTACGTCTAAAAAGTCCATTTTCCCTAAAAAAGGCTAAAAAAGATTTTTAAAAAACTCGAAAACCGACCAAAATAAACTCCGATTAGTTCCAGGTGAACTAATCACACAATCATATCAGTTAGGGTTGGTAAATTATCACAAGGTTGATATTACAGACACACCACACAACAAAAACAAGAGTTTTCAAATCAAATAAATGTTCAAGACATGGTCTTGAACGAGTCTCAAACGAGTACACAGTAAACAATGTTTTACTAGAAGAAAGGGGCGTCACTTGTGTGATTTTCTAAACAAATAAAACATGTCTCGTATACCTAGAGACAGAGCATACGCTTCTTTCTCACAATTTTATTTACAATCAACTATCGTGTCCAGTGGAGTGGAGATACACAAGTGACAAGGTCCGATTTCCATTAAGAACTCCCTCGTGGACCATTGAAAGGGTGGTGAGCTGGTGGTAAGCTTGACCCTACGTATTCCATATACATAAACTAACTTCGGTGATTTGGGATGTTTCCAGTAATGATGGTCAGACCGACGTTCTTGCGAAGTTCATTCCTGTTTCCAACACCATACACACATCACTTTAAAAATCGATGCGAATGGGAAGACTTTTACTAAACCTTTTACAAAACCTAGTATTTTCAAAACAAATGTGACTTACCAACCTAGTGTTGACATATTTTACATGTTCTCAGGTGAAGAACAGGTGAAAGCAGGATGACTTTAAGAGAGAAAGGTAGGTTCCCTTAGAGGAATCTACAACTCCTGCATGGAATCTCTCCAGTTAGCACAGATATCAGATTCAAGAATTGCACTTGTGCAAGCCATCTTTGTGGGACATCTGGTTCTCATTCTAGATGTCCAAGTCAACCTGTAATAGAATTAAATTATGAAACAGTTGTAATTTAATTTTATTCATTTGTTGTGTTTTTGTATTTCTCATATTATCATGTGCAAAGTAACATTCTAAACACTCCGATTGCAATTATGCCTCGGGACTATTCCGCCCGACTGGTCTCCGATCCGAACCGCCAACCCGGCCTGGGTGTGACAGATTGGTATTAGAGCTATGATTATAGAGAATTAGGTCATTTACTTAAACGGTTTCACCTAGACTATAACCTAGGGACCTCATTTGGAGAAATCAGGATAGAAACAACTGCATATATTACTTTTGTTTAACCACAGGTACTAATCGTTCCCACTTCGGGGGTAATCAGAATGCCTCCTAAAGAATAACCACGCGCCATCCTGGACACCACCGCTCTAGCTACTCTCATCGCGGAGCAACTCATCGCTTCCATCCTCGACATTGTGGATCAAACCAATCGCGGACCTCGATACCCAGCAAACACCTCCATCATGCCGAAGACTGAAGTCGAATCCGCTACAAGAGAGTCGACGGGCGAATCCAGCTGCCTTCTCCCCAAGAGACAAAGAACCGAAAAACCTAACCAAGCGAGCCCCAGCCACCATGGCGAACCACACAGATCCTATGCTCTAGCATTTCCCATTTGCACCAAATGTCAGTATCCCCACCTTGACGACAGAGGGTGCGAGCTGTGCTATAATTGCGGGAATTCGGGTCATTGGGCTCATCATTGCAACTCAACAGTGGGCCAAGTTCGTAGGCGGTATGCTGGCACCTCTCCCAAGTATGCCCGCTTCAAACATCATCATGTCGCGGACCAACCGTGTAAACAATGCATGACATGCGGAATAATGAGTCACGAAAGCCAGAACTGCCGGACTCCAACTACTCAACGACCAGGCAGTGTGACCACAACCCACCTTCCACCAAGAAACGTCAAGTGATGTTACACATGTGGTGAACCGGGTCACGTAGCTAAGAAGTGTCCCAAAAGGTTGTGAATCACCACAAACGTAGTGTGCATTATTTAAATATATGCATCACCATGTGTCCGCCCATCCCAAATCCATTAACAACCTGAAACCCCAAGGGACCGATGAGCGAGACACAATCTAGGATTTTTGTTGGGACTAGAGGAACGAGCGCAAGGACAACCTCAGTCACCACTAGCTAATGAGGGACACAAGGAGGAAGAGGACAGTAGCTCATAACAGCGAGCAGAGGGTCCGTAAGAGTGTTTCTCGGGACATCTTGGGTAATGTCGGGCTGATAATTCTAAAGCTCGACCTTAATCAACTAGAACCTTCAAGGAAACCATTACTTCTAAGAGAGCAGGAGCAATTTCAGGAATCAAGAGAGCTCATGAGAGCCTGATATCCCTTCAATTGAGTTTTTAACCCTGAAGGCTAAAGGTCTTGGTCGGGTGAACCATCGAACCTAAGTCGACAAATGCTAAACACGATAACACAGAAGAAGGAAACGACAAGAGGGATATTCACTAATTGGGCTGTCAAACTAGTTAAATGAGAAACTTTTGACCACTTCGGCCTGATTTTGTATAGTCACTTCCTACACATCCAAGGATCGTTCGTCGGCTAAACGTCTTCGCGTGGATGAATTCTGACCATTAATTTTGGAATTTAAAAGTGTAGTAGAACACAGACTGCCTACAACCATGCTCATTTCTCAACCATAATACTCTAGATTGAAGGATTAGTGGAGAGGCCAACTACAAGAGGCTGACACTAGTGAGAAGAGATAGTAATTATCTCAGTCCCAAAACACAAGGACTTTCTTCCTTTTGAGGAGGTATTGCTAACATTACGGCGAGTCAAGCAAAAAGGCATAGGCCTTTACATGCCTAAATTGTGATGTCCTGGTGGAGGCGGGAGTTGCACACCATCAGCAACTTGAAAACAAGGCATCCTCTACCATTTTCTTGTGGATCATCATTCCGAGAAGGGTAGTGTAGTTAAAGTCTACCTACATTTCCCATACCAGTACGACAGCAATGGGACCGGAGCGGTAATGAACTTAACACCCTTCGTTGGGAAGATCATAAGCAACAACAGTGGCTGAAACTCAACAGGGAGGGCTTACATGTTGTGAAGCAACTCAAAACATCCATCTAAGCAATGAAGGCAAAGTTATCACTAAAGGAGACATTTCTTGAAAACACGAAATTTTGGAGGAAATACACTCAACGTATGCAGTACCAATAACTGCAACAAACTAATAAGAAGTCGATCCCAAGAATGAATGTGAAGAAACGGTCATTGACTATCTCAGTTCACAACATTAAGATCGCGAACGAGGTAAGATCAAACAAGAATGTCAAGAAATGATATTCTTCACCTCCCGAATGAGTATCAGTTTCAACAACCCAACATCAGAAAGCAACCTCTACATGCGGCGTCTGACGAACCACTGGGGAAGGAGCCTTTCATGCAAATGAAAGTAGGAAATTTCTCCATGAGCTCGACGGGATTGAAAGAGAAACAATCCAGGATAGTTCCGGGAGAACTATGCTGCCAGATTGTGTAATGCCACAGCTGACCCTATATGTACATAATCGTCAGGCAATAAGACGAGGGAAAGAAATCGCTAATGAGCAGAATTTCCAAAACCCAATCGAGGACGATCCATAAATTGTTCTACCCGAACAAAATACAACACCAAAGCCTCAGAGCAGTCACAACTTCAAGGTGAGGGGACATCCATACAACTCGAGGAGAAATCGTGAACTTGGGGATTTGAAGGAAGGAAACCATATGTAACCACATCTGGAACGATTCAAGAAAACCGCACAATGCAAAGAATATGGTTCAACACATTGCATTGTCAACAGTGAGCAGATTGAGAAAGTTGACATTCTTGGAAACGCAAAGTGGAAACACTGCTTCAATGAAAATTCTAAACAGATTAGACTAACTCACTAGGCAAACCCCAATATCTATACGAACCAAGTTCGTAAGTCTATCCCAATTGAGAAGCATTAGGAATAACTGATCCAAACCACAGCCAACAACTCGGTCCACAAAGGACACAAAGACACAGTTGGTATCGTAACATCATTGGTGTATAAATCGTCTGTGCAAAACAGAGCTGACCACATTACTCTATCGTGAACAATAAGACTTCAAGTGGACATTCATCACATTTTTGCGGAACCACAAACCAACACTACGGTCGGCAACTCATAGGACGCGAACGAAGTTCACACAAATGGATGTCAAACTGTGACAACATTTTTCCCATGTATACCTCAATACAACAGGGAGAACATGGAGACTCAAATTCATAACTGGTTGTCTCCAAGAACATTCATGTCACACCCCGAGCCGGCGGGGTTGGATCGGATTCCCCGTCGGGCGGAAGGTTCCCGGGGCGCGATATCGGGAATGATAATCGTGATGATCAGATTGTTTACATAGCATCAATGTTAAGAATATCTAAAGCACAAAAACTTCTATCTAAAATCTACAAAGTTAAATTACAATGTCAATGCTTGATAATTTAACCAAATAAACATATCAAAATGAATCATAAGTTCACTATCTTGTATTCGTACAAGATATCAAAAATGATTCACAATGATCAACAAAAGATTAGCTTTCCAAAACTACTAGGTCCTCTAACTGAGCATCCTAGCAAGCAATCCAATTTCCTAGCTTAATCATGTATATCACCTGAGAAAGCATGAAAATAAAACAAAGTCAACACAATGGTTGGTGAGTTCATATGATTTTGGTATTTGAAAAATAGCTTTGCAAACCTTTTAGGTAAAACCTTAACCTCACTAACAACACTTGTATCATCCAACTCGGTATGCTTATATATAGGGCATACCCCTGAGTCGAGCCTACGACCCGCCCAGACGTCGTCCCACCGCATACTAAGTCACATAGGACATTGTTGTTAATGATAATTAAGCATTTTACCTACCATTTCCTTCTATGATCATCTGAGATTTAAACCACTCTGTTTAACAGTTTATGATATCAACCCAAAAATGTTTATGTTTCCCCCTAGGTAACAACCTTAATCTCATTAACATCACCTGTATCATCCAGCTCGGTATGCTTATATATAGGGCATACCCCTGAGTCGAGCCTACGACCCGCCCAGACGCCGTCCCACCACATACTAAGCCACATAGGACATTGATCTTAATGATAATTAAGCGTCTTACCTAACACCCATTTCTATGTTAAAAGACTTGATTTCCATAATTTGAAATAAAACTGATTTCCTGGGTTCACCATGTCTTCATGATTTCCCAAAAGCAATTATAGAAATAAAATGTTAAATGTTTAATTAAATAAATAAATAAACATTTACATACAACTAAGGTATTACCCATAAGAGTAATTTAATTAACTTGCTTAATTAACTTGATAGTTAATTTAGCCTGGGATTTACCTAGACAGGAGTCTAGGTGTATAAACAAACATATATAAAGTATTTAAGAAGTAAAAGCATTTAAGTAAACAATTTAATTAAAACAGTTTACGCATGCTTCTCAGCCCCGCGTTCGAAAACAAAAATGTTTAGAAAAGGGGCAATGAACTCACCTGTGTTGCCGTGCAAATGAACCACAAAAGATATGCGCGCTCCTTGGTTGTTGCCTAAGTATCTTTAGCACCTGAGTTATTTTTAAGAAGATTCGTAGACGATAAGTATTTATAATATAGTAGTATCTAGGGTTTGGTCTCGGTGTGCAACTAAGTGTCCTACACTACTAATGTGTTTCTAATACTTCATTTAATTAATCTAACTTATTACCCGTTAATAACCCGTGTCCCAATATTATTCACTACAAACCCTAGATGATTAGGGTTCATTTTAATTACATCACAAGTCTTTATTTAACACATTTTTAGGACAATTTATTTTAAGTTAAACCTTTATTTAGAAATCATTTAATTAATTTAATAAGGTTTATAATTTAACTTTCTTTTATTAAGAACATAATTAATTTAAATGGAAAAATGTTTACCATATGTTGGGCTTATATTAAGCCCATGGGGCCAACCTCGGCCCAATTTCTAGGCTTTTGATCTCTAAATGATGATCGATCAAGATCTTTGATTTAACTTGTCTTAGGTAATTCAAGTGAATTGCTTAGACTAATCATGTGTTCTTACAACTCGTCTAAGTGTTAGGAGTTATTCGTGGGAACAACCCATAACCTTAGGCTCAATGTCTTTGTTTCTCAATGCATTTTCGAATGTTTTGTACACAACATTATCGCAAACCATGTTGAGATTATGAGGTGTTTTATAAAATCCCTAATTCAAGGTTAAACCCCATTGTTTTTAAAAAAGTATTAGTTTATTGTGTGATAACCCATACTTTATTACCCCATACTTGATTCCTAGGTCATCCAAGTTGATGACATGTCATGGACCATAACATACTTCCCATACACACTCATGCGCCATGCATGCATAGCTAGGTTTCCCATGCACACACGTGCGTTCACCCCATGCATACCACTCCACGATCGCATGCACCCCCCCATGTAACCAGTCGGCGTTCACTAATGTCTTAGCTGACAAAAAGGGTTCGACCGCACGAGGGATGAAGGCCGAATGGGTCTTGTCGAATGGAGTCCTGCTGAACCAAATTGGCGAATAGGTATGGCCGGATGGCATTTGGGCGAATGGGAGGCTGCCGATCGAATGAAGATGGCTCAACCCCGATCGAATGAGGCTGGTTCGGCTCCAATCCATTCGGCGAATAAAGGTAGCTTCGGCAGAGAGCCATTCGGCGAATGTGGTTCATGGCTCATTCATTGAGCTGGTTACTTGGCCATTCGGCCAGTCGTGAGATACCAGGTACACCCATTGTGTTTGAGCCGATCGAGCATGGTTTGGTTTGCTACTTGTTCCTAATACCGTCTAGAGGGTTTGTAAGTGATTTCCTAAGGTTGGAACTGATCTTTAGCCGGCCAAAGAATGGGTTCGAAGCAGGGTTTTCAAAACCCTAAAATCGCAACAAAACATGGTTTTTACCTCGAATCTGGTGGTGTAAAGATTAGATCGGTTGTACTTTCGAGTTCTACAAGTGATGGTCGTTTAGACACCAAAATGGTTCAATTTCGTGAAGAAATGGAGGAGATATGGTGATTTCTTCTAGAGAGAGAAACTAGAGAGAGAAAGTGACGGTGGTGAGGTTGAAGATGAGAGAGTTATGAGAGAAATGAGGGTTCAAAAGCCTCATTAAAGGCTTTCAATATACCCGGGTGTTCAGTCTCGTTCGGTTTCGCTTGGATTCACGTAGAAGTGTCGGTTTCGTTTCGTTCTCGTAACGAAACGTCTCGGTTTTTAAAATAAAGTTAATAAAATTATTTTAGGTTGGGATTCCTAATAAATTAACTAAATATCTTCTGTTTATTTGAAATTTACGAAATATTTAATTTACTGTTTGAGAATCGAATAATACAGTCTTCGCGCGTATTCGTTCGAATCGTCACCCGTACGAACACCGCGATAACTATACTTTTCAATATGGTTTTCTAATTAGCGGATATCATTTAGAATGTTAAACTTTCAGATATATTCGTACAGATCATCACCTATACGAGTAATCCGTCGATTTAGCATTCACATAACGACATCCGTTTTGTTTTGTTCTGTAAAGTCTCATATACGTTTATACATGATAAACTCCTAACAAATAATCCCACAATGGTTTTGAATTTCCAGGTAATTATCTGACTGATGAACCATGTGTCTGAGTTTCGTTTCTGAGTAAATTATGAAACTGTGCTATGATAACATAAAGTGATAATGATATATGAACAACAACTGGTATGTGTACTTGGTTTACTGTTCATTTTGCTGTACTGATCACTGTTCCGGTGACGTTTCCGGCACTGATGTTACAGTCTCCCCTTGTTAGAGAAATTTCGTCCCAAAATTTAAGTATAGTTATCAGGTACGGCTTTCTCGGTAAACAATTGGGAATACTTTAACTTCCTGTGATCTTCGCATTTCCCAAGTAAACTTGAGTTTGCGCTTTGAATTCAAGTGAGACTTAGCAATCGGAGTACGGCCTCGCCTTATTTGTTTAACCTAGCGAGCCATAATCTCCGAAAATTCTTAGATAAAGTATAAATGTCCGTCCACTTGAATTCCTTCAATTGATATGGCGAATGATTCGTCTATACGGCATTTCTTCAAGTTCAAGATGTGAAATACGTCATGCACACCATTGAGATCATCTGGTGATCTCAGTCTATATGCTACAAGACGGATACGTTCGGTGATCTCGAACTGTCCTGCGTTTCGTGTTGTTTATTTGTCCCTTTATTCCAAAATGGACTACATCTTTCCTTAGGGTACCTTTAGCTTGATATGATTTCCCACTCAAAATGTCAACGGCTTGCGTTATTCATTGGTTTAACTATTCTATCTGATTCTCGCCATCCGTAGCCTTTGTTAACTCTGAGCTATCTTGTCAATAGTTTCTCTACTAAGCTCTGGTTTAGCTGTTCGATTATCTCCTGTCTCAGTCCAACAGCTCGATAACCGACATTTCCGGTCTTAATGAGCCTTGAATGGTGTGCATTCAATGCTACTATTATGACTGTTGTTAGAGGAGAATTTGATCAGTGGCAATGGAGAGTCCCAATTTCCACCGAAGTTTAACACACAGGTTCTCAACATATCCTCCAGGACCTGCGTCGTACTTTAGCTTCGACCGTCCGTTGAGGAACGGTGAGCTGTGCTCATATTTAAGTACATCTCTAGAGGTTTCTGTGATGTTTGTTAGAACCTTCAAGTGAACTAGCTGTCTCTATCCAAAATGTTAGACAATGGTACCCCATGACGTACCACTATCTCGTTGTTGTACAATCCGTCAGTTCACCTAGCGCGATGTTTTCCTGCGTTAGCAAGAAATGGATAGATTTTTGTCAATCGGTCATTGGTGACTCAAAGAGCACCCTGACCCATGGAAGCGCGAGGTAGCTTGGCTTCGATATCCGTAGCTGTTTGTTCCCACTTCCAGAGCGGAATTTCAGACTGTTCCAGTAACCCTGACGGTTTCTGGTGTTCCGCCTTTACCCTTGCACACTTAAGGCATCAACCGACATATTCGACGATGTCTTTCTTCATTCCCGGCCACAAATAAAATCTCTGTAAGTCTCGGTACATTTTATCGGCGCCCGGATGCATTGATTATCTAGCTCGTGTGCCTTCTCAAGAATAAATCTTCTTGATTTACCTACCGCCGGAATCCACCCACTATTTTGGTAGTAGGTATTTCATCCGGTTTATCTGAAACTGTCTTTCTGTTCTAAAATCTGGCACACTCCTTAAAGTGTTCATAGGTGGCTCTCACAACTCTAGGTCTTGATCTTCAGATCGAGACCCTTGAGTTGCACATGGTGAATCCTTAGGTTATTTGATATAACCGTATACCTACTTCACCATCTATTTAATCTATTCTTCTCTTTAATAGGGTACTCTATAAGTAGTGGAGGTCTACCTTAAAATATGGCAGATCCATTAAGATAAAGGAAATGATTTATCTTTTAAGTAATCCTATACACATCTCCGAAGTGATGCATATTTACCTTACTCCAACCCGAAGATTATGTAACTTACGGAAGCCCGTTGTAACTGTTGTTCCAACTGTTACTTATTCTCACCCTAATTTCACAATTGAAGAATTTAACGTAGAGTTGTTCTTCCTTTAACAGCTCCAGAATATCCCTGATATGTCGTTCGCGTTCTGTCTTGCTACGAGAATAAATCAATATGTCATCCTTAATGACAATGACAAACTAATCCAGATACGGTTTGCACACTTGGTTCATGAGGTCCACGAAAACCATGGGTGCATTCTTCTATCCAAAAGGCATCACCGTAACTCGGAATGCCCATATTTCATTCGGAATATTGTCTCTGGCGTATCTTCATCTTGTATTCGCACTGATTCTCCTGATCTACTTATCTAGCTTAGATAATATTTCAGCACAGTTCTAACCTTCATCTTCTCCTAACATCCTAGAACCGGAGTTCTCTAAATCAAGTGAATCGGGTTCTACGAGATCTAAGTGAGAGAGTGACAGCTTACACACTAACTTTAGCATCTGGATTCACACAGGCCTTTAATACTCTAAGTAGATAAGGTTCTTTTCCAAACTATAGTAACTAGACTGTAATTAAGGATCACCATAACTTTATTTATTTTCTTAATTCTTAATTGACCTAAGGCTTCCTTAGATTACTATTCCTATTATCTGATTTGCGACGAACTTACTTACAGTTTCCTTTGATTTATTGTTCCTATAGCTACAACAGAGTATGCATCACTATTTAGCACGCCAATAAATAATTTAACGTACAAGGCAAAATATGCATACATGTGGGATCATCCCACTCCAAATCTGCCTCAGAAGCTGGTAAAGTAACCATTCCCTCAGAACGTGCAGGACCTGTTGAAGATATCCTCACAGGGCAGTCTCATGCAATGTGTTCGGACAGTCTGCACACATAGCAATCCTTTCTGTGTCGAGGAAGGGGATATGTAGTGTTTCCAGGATTCTGGTTATGAGTCGGAGGATTATTACAATCACGACTCCAGTGCCCCTTCCTCCCGCAATTTAGGCAATGTTTGCACAGTTTATTCTTAGCATGGTGAAGACCGCACGTGGCACATAAAGGAAATGTGCCAGCACTCTTTTTGCATTTCAATTCTATCAAGGATTTGCATTGATGGTCCCAATGGTTCATCTTACCACAATGGGTGCATTGCTTGCATGAGATTTCAGCACAGTGGTGATAGTGACAGCTAGCGCAAAAGGGGGCTTTTCCAGCATAACGCTTACGACCCTCTGACTCAGGAGCAACGGCCATTTGGCGAAGGGGAATGGCCTCAGTATAGATTACAGGATCTCTTGATTTCTTAGGACGAAAACGTTTTCGCTTCTTGCTTGTTTCTCCTTTCTCCGGTTCCTTCTTCTCCGTAGAGATTTGTGAGAAGTTCCTAGCAAACTCTTCACTGTTCCGGATCCGAGTGATGATTCCAGGGAGACCCGCCATCAACTCTTCAGTTATCAGAGTTGCAAGTGCATTAACTGCTGGATCCATCTCCTGGGAAGGAGGTGGTGGTGATGGTTGTCTTCTTGGTGACATTCTAATCATAACCAATAGAATATTGGTTAGTGCAATGATTGAATGCAGAAGACACAATGCAAGTAAATTCATAATTCCTATGTTCTCTACATACAGGGTCCCTAAGTTATAGTCTAGGCCAAACCGTTTTAAGTAAATGACTTATTATTCTCTATAACCTTGAGCTCTGATACCAATCTGTCACACCCCGAGCCGGCGGGGTTGGATCGGATTCCTCGTCAGGCGGAAGGTTCCCGGGGCGCGATATCGGGAATGATAATCGTGATGATCAGATTGTTTACATAGCATCAATGTTAAGAATATCTAAAGCACAAAAACATTTATCTAAAATCTACAAAGTTAGATTACAATGTCAATGCTCGATATTTAACCAAATAAACATATCAAAATGAATCATAAGTTCACTATCTTGTATTCGTACAAGATATCAAAAATGATTCACAATGATCAACAAAAGATTAGCTTTCCAAAACTACTAGGTCCTCTAACTGAGCATCCTAGCATGCAATCCAATTTCCTAGCTTAATCATGTATATCACCTGAGAAAGCATGAAAATAAAACAAAGTCAACACAATGGTTGGTGAGTTCATATGATTTTGGTATTTGAAAAATAGCTTTGCAAACCTTTTAGGTAAAACCTTAACCTCACTAACAACACCTGGTTGTTGCCTAAGTATCTTTAGCACCTGAGTTATTTTTAAGAAGATTCGTAGACGATAAGTATTTATAATATAGTAGTATCTAGGGTTTGGTCTCGGTGTGTAACTAAGTGTCCTACACTACTAATGTGTTTCTAATACTTCATCTAATTAATCTAACTTATTACCCGTTAATAACCCATGTCCCAATATTATTCACTACAAACCCTAGATGATTAGGGTTCATTTTAATTACATCACAAGTCTTTATTTAACACATTTTTAGGATAATTTATTTTAAGTTAAACTTTTATTTAGAAATCATTTAATTAATTTAATAAGGTTTATAATTTAACTTTCTTTTATTAAAAACATAATTAATTTAAATGGAAAAAATGTTTAACATATTAAGCCCATGGGGCCAACCTCGGCCCAATTTCTAGGCTTTTGATCTCTAGATGATGATCGATCAAGATCTTTGATTTAACGTGTCTTAGGTAATTCAAGTGAATTGCTTAGACTAATCATGTGCTCTTACAACTCGTCTAAGTGTTAGGAGTTATTCGTGGGAACAACCCATAACCTTAGGCTTAATGTCTTTGTTTCTCAATGCATTTTCGAATGTTTTGTACTCAACATTTTCGCAAACCATGTTGAGCTTATGAGGTGTTTTATAAAATCCCTAATTCAAGGTTAAACCCAGCTGTTGTTAAAAAAATATTAGTGTATTGTGTGATAATCCATACTTTATTACCCCATACTTGATTCCTAGGTCATCCAAGTTGATGACATGTCATGGACCATAACATACTTCCCATACACACTCATGTGCCACACACGCATACCTAGGTTTCCCATGCACACACGTGCGTTCACCCCATGCATACCACTCCACGATCGCATGCACCCCCCCCCACATGTAACCAGTCGGCGTTCACTAATGTCTTGGCTGACAAAAAGGGTTCGACCGCATGAGGGATGAAGGCCGAATGAGTCTTGTCGAATGGAGTCCTGCTGAACCAAAGTGGCGAATAGGTATGGCCAAATGGCATTTGGGCGAATGGGAGGCTGCCGATCGAATGAAGATGGCTCAACCCTGATCGAATGAGGCTGGTTCGGCTCCAATCCATTCCGCGAATGAAGGTAGCTTCGGCTGATAGCCATTCGGTGAATGTGGTTCATGGCTCATTCGTTGAGCTGGTTACTTGGCCATTCGGCCAGTCGTGAGCCACCTGGTACACCCATGGTGTTTGAGCCGATCGAGCATGGTTTTGTCTGCTACTTGTTCCTAATACCATTTAGAGGGTTAGTGAGTGATTTCCTAAGGTTGGAACTGATCTTTAACCGGCCAAAGAATGGGTTCGAAGTAGGGTTTTCAAAACCCTAAAATCGCAACAAAAACATGGTTTTTAGCTCGAATCTGGTGGTGTAAAGATTAGATCGGTTGTACTTTCGAGTTCTACAAGTGATGGTGGTCGTTTAGACACCAAAATGGTTCAATTTCGTGAAGAAATGGAGGAGATATGGTGATTTCTTCTAGAGAGAGAAACTAGAGAGAGAAAGTGACGGTGGTGAAGTTGAAGATGAGAGAGTTATGAGGGAAATGAGGGTTCAAAAGCTTCATTAAAGGCTTTCAATATACCGGGTGTTCAGTCTCGTTCGGTTTCGCTTGGTTTCACGTAGAAGTGTCGGTTTCGTTTCGTTCTCGTAACGAAACGTCTCGGTTTTAAAATAAAGATAATAAAATTATTTTAGGTTGGGATTCCAAATAAATTAACTAAATATCTTCTGTTTATTTGAAATTTATGAAATATTTAACTTACTGTTTAAGAATCGAATAATACAGTCGTCGCGCGTATTCGTTCGAATCGTCACTCGTACGAACACCGCGATAACTATACTTTTCAATATGGTTTTCTAATTAGCGGATATCATTTAGAACGTTAAACTTTCAGATATATTCGTACAGATCGTCACCTATACGAGTAATCCGTCGACTAAGCATTCACATAACGACATGCGCTTTGTTTTGTTCTGTAAAGTCTCTCGTACGTTTATACATGATAAAATCCTAACAAATAATCCCATGATGGTTCTGTATTGCCAGGTAATTATCTGACTGATGAACCATGTGTCTGAGTTTCGTTTTTGAGTAAATTTTGAAACTGTGCTATGATAACATAAAGTGATAATGATATATGAACAACAACTGGTATGTGTACTTGGTTTACTATTCATTTTGCTGTATCGATCACTGTTCCGGTGACGTTTCCGGCACTGATGTTACAATTCAAAAGGAAGATGAGGGCCCGATAACACATTTTCATATTTCGGGATGAAATTCCTTCAAGAGGGGGAGACTGTGACAATCAGTACCCGAGCAACCATGAGTCGGAAATCGAAGGGTGTACACATTCAAAATGTAAGACATAGGGTTATAAGAGTGAAGGCAACGATATAAACAACAATAAAATACACAAGTTTTCCTAAAACAGTTAGGAAAATCCACTTAATCACATGAACTTGAATCAGAAGAAAAGAAAACAACCTATGGGGGAAAACAATGAACAAAACCACAATGGATAACATTTGGATTATCGATCCAACAACATGGGTGATGATCCATGTGGATATGTTGTTAGATTTGGATACTTCAAATGAAATCTTTACAGTATCGAACAATGTCAGCAGTTAGATACAACGCGGCGTTTCTATGGGTGACGGCTCATACAGATGTAAGCGTGAGTCTTTAACGTTGACGTAAAATAATAACAATTTTACATAAAATCCCACTAAAACAATTTAATAAAAAAATTAAATTTAAAAACACATAACCGTTCGTACGAATGTACTCTCATTCATACGAATCAGTCTAATTTGTGAAGTTTTTGTAGCCACAGCTCATTCGCACGAGTGGGAGCCATTCGCCCGAACGGCTGATTCGTGTGACAACACAGCTATAAAAGAAACACTTACGTTTTTCAAACCCATTTTTCATTCAACTCTCTCAAACTAACCCCCCTTTCGTCCCTCTTGATTTTCGACCATTTCCAAACGAAATCGGACCATTCCATCGTCCAAATCGTGTGTATTTTAACCCCAACACCTCCCTTTCAAGATTTCAACCCTTTTCATCTCATTTCGGTCAAATACGAGCTCCACGGTAAGTATTAGCGCCGATTCTTAGCACAAAAACATTCCAAAACGTTTTACCATCAATTTCGACCATAAAAACACCAAAAACAACCACCGATTTCAAAAATGGCGTTCTTGGTGAACTTGCAGACGAATGAGTCCTACGAAGGCCTCGTTCGTGCGAACGAGAAGCCTAGTTTGTAAGGCGGAGTCACATGAACGAGCTGCCAGACGAACGAGCTATCACATGAATGACATGGGTTGGTTCGCGTGGAACAACCATACGTATGACGATCCATTCACACGAACGGATAATACAATAAAGAGTATGCATTCACACGAACCATTCGTTCACACCAAGAACAGCCCAAAAACGGCTAAGTGTTGAAAGTTCTATTTTACACCATTGTAATGATAGAACCTAACCTTAGACCCGATTTTAAATCTTATCAAACTAAAACCAATGAAAAGGTCGACACCCTCGTGGACCATCGAAAGGGTGGTGGGCTGGAGGCTGGGCTGGCGGTAAGCTTGACCTTACGTATGCCCTATACATAAACTACCTTCGGTAATTTGGGATGGTGCCAGCAATGATGGTCAGACCCACACACTTTTGAAGTTCATTCGTGTTTCCAGCACCATTCACACATCACTTTTAAAATCGGTGTGAATGGAAAGACTCTTACTAAACCTTTTACAAAACCTAGTATTTTCAAAACAAATGTGACTCGCCAACCTAGTGTTGACAGATTTTACATGTTCTCAAGTGAAGAGTAGGTGAAAGTAGGATGACTTA
Source organism: Mikania micrantha (assembly GCA_009363875.1). Lineage (NCBI taxonomy): Eukaryota > Viridiplantae > Streptophyta > Magnoliopsida > Asterales > Asteraceae > Mikania > Mikania micrantha. The sequence goes on from CM018684.1 coordinate 3,948,793, forward strand.
GAGAGAGAAAGATAGGATCCCTAAGAGGAATCTACAACTCCTGCATGAAATCTCTCCGGTTATCCCGGATATCATATTCAAGACTTGCACTTGTGCAAGCTATATTTGTGGGACATCTGGTTCTCATTCTAGACGTCCAAGTCAACCTGTAATAGAATTAAATTATGAAATAGTTGTAGTTTAATTTTATTCATTTGTTGTATTTTAGTATTTCTCATATCATTATGTGCAATGTAACAATCTGATCACTCCGATCACAATCATGCCTCGGGACTATTCCGCCCGACGGATCTCTTATCTGGCCCGCCGTCCCGGGGTGTGACAATGTAACCAACGATTCGTAGAGTTAACACAAGTCAACACAAAAACAATCGGTTGAGCACACTAACACTTTGAGTTGTATGGATACAATACACCACAAGAGACATACTCACCACCTATATGGTTATAGATGATTACTAGCAGGTGCTAGCATTCGCAAGTTGTGAACACACGTAAACCGGAACTGCTATATCAGGTGAGTTCACAGCCCCTTTTTACATTTTCTACCTATGGGAGAGAAAGGATTGCATTGCAACTGTTTTTGAACAACAAACTTATTTTGGTTACATATATATGTATATGTGTGGCACACAACACAACTCAAAGTCCTCACAAACACACCTGAGACCGTTAGTAGCGCAGGGCGTTTAGTGTGGTAATCTTGGATAGTACTATTTGGGCCTAGCAAGCCCCACCCATCGTGCCTGGGAGGCCAACCCGACTGGAGGTCGAAATGGGTGCAAAATTGACCAAACACTTTCCTATTTCTTGCGATGGACATAACCGGAGGCATGCAGTTAGCTTTGATTTCGAATCCACATATTATATAACTTGAATTGACTAGCTATCAATCGAAATTGCATTGTAATGATATGTATACAAGCAAACACTTTCTTTAAACATTTGATGTTTACTGCTTATAAAAAACATGTGCTCTCACCAACCTCTGTGTTGACCTTTTTACTCGCATGTTTTCTCTAGTAACTAAGCCACGCGCACAAGGGTTAGGATGCTATGAATCGAGTCCCATGCATCTATTGTAGTGTCTTAGGCTGTTGAACATTTAATATTTGTCTTGATATGTTTTATTAAACAACTTAACCACTTCCGCAACTACTGCCATGTGTTATTTTGAAAATTGTTTTTAACTTACGCTTTCGCAACTTATGAACTCAAACTGTTTTGATATTTTATACATTAAACTTCCACAACTCTAATTTTACAAAACTGTTATAACTAAATTATTGGATATAGATATGCAACCAGACTTGTAGGTCTTGCAATTGTGACTGGAGACTGCGATCATGCAGATCTCACAGCAATAGCATACCTGATCATATGCAATTGCATACATAATCGTACACACACTTATCACAAGTATTATATATATGGTGTCACCATCATCACCGCATATGATTTCACACAACGAGGAGGAGCCGATAGCTCCAGCACTACCCGAATCACCACTATCAGTGACTGTAGAGTCACCTGACCAGCATCCCTTAGCATTGGATGATCCCGTGCAGGATTTCGACGAGTATCTCAAGAAGAATCCAGATGAGGACCCCGACGAGTATCCTAAGGAGGACCCCGTGGAGGAATCACCCGCCAATTGTCACACCCCGAGCCGGCGGGCTGGATCAACTTTTCCGTCGGGCGGAAAGTTCTCGGGGCGCGATATTGTTTGATAATCGAAATGATCAGATTGTTTACATAGCACATGATAAATAAATGAGAAATGATAACATGACAATGAAATAGAATTACAAAGTTAAATTACATTGTTTCCTCATAATTTAACTAAGTAAATCTAATCAAAAGAATCAATGAGTTTATATCTTGTAACTGTACAAGATATATAAAAGATGATTCACTGTTTTGTCATTCAAAAGTATGCAACACCAAAAAGTAGCTAGGCCTTCTTAAAGTCCACTAGCTATATCCCTGAATGTCTGATGACTAAACATGTTCGTCACCTGAGAAAAACCTGCATTTAAACAAAGTCAACACTAGGTTGGTGAGTTCATAAGTTTCATAATTGAAAACCTTGATTTGTTCACATAGACAATCCCAATGTCATACATGTTACATGTAAATTGTTTGATTCACCCATTAACGCAATGGCCTCTCCATAGTTATTTTTATAAGTAGTATCTCATCTATTAGTTATGATTATATATAGGGCGTATGTAGGGGAACAAGCCCTAGCCAAAATCCCACCACATAACTAATTGAATTCCACACTACTTGCAATACAACTATAGATATCCATTTCCATTTCACCTGTTCATCCCGTTTGTTAATCACCCGTCTGTTGTGTTCATCTCCCATTGTATCATATGTAGAATAATATAATAAGAGGGGTTTCATTATCAAACCGAAGTATTGATAAACCCTCGATGTGTTAAAGAAATTAGATCAATTTAATATGTTCCTTGTTATTATTCTACTACTTGTGGGGTTAACTGTTAATCACTTTTAGTAATAAGAGTGTTAGTTAACCGATTGATATTTCTTCTCAACTTGAAGTGCATAGAGCCTAAAAGGAATCCATTGCAATTCTCACGTAATCAGATCACAATGCATCAGATTTACTTCTACCACTTTGTATTACCGTAGGCCTCATCGAAACGGTTACTAGTAATATGACATGAGAGAAAATGAATTCCTCAGTCTACTAGTCAATAGAACTCGATGGATTAATTACAATATCACTGTCGAATGATATCACCATGTGTCGTTTTCCAAACCTGACTGATCGTCGCCCTGTTACTGGTCATACGTTACCGGCCAATTGATGTTACGATTAACATACCGACCTCCCTCGTCGGAGGTTTCTCAAACCTATGGTAAACGATTCTGAGAAGGGACTTACAATGAAACATGAATATATGGCACATGATTGAAATGATTTAATACAGACAGTTCAATAGCAATCAGTTGTATTACGTTCATCAATGTTGTTTGTTCTCAATGTTGTGTGTTCTCATTGTGGCTAATAAAGTTATTTAAGATCTTGTCTTATTAAACAATATTAGTTGTTGTGTGAATGATGTTGTTATCATGAAGATACATTATCATGTTTATCATTCTAGTTATTCCATATAGTCACCATGTTGTAACTAAAGTTTTGTAGGAACCATTCTTACAACACTTAGTTGACTCAAGTGGTGGATTTTGTTTGTTGTTGTTCTTGTCATCTTGTTAACCTGTGATAATTCTCTTATTGCTCTTGTAAGAATAATTATGTGTCATGAGATATAATCTTACAACTACATTATTCTATTGTGTTGATGAGTTATAAAATTATATTATCATGTTCATCTTAGTTGTCCCTGTCATGTTATGATCATACAAACATGCATACAATTATAAATGATAATAACGTCAAACAATATTATCCAAAATCATAGCATGATCAATATATTGTATCAAAACTTTTAAGTAATATAAAAGCTTTAAGCATGTTTCTGAGCCCCGAGCTTTGAAATCAGTAAAGATTAGAAAAGGGGCATATGAACTCACCTTGTTGTTGAAGTGGTTGACTTAGCTTAAACAAGAAATGCACGCGCTCTTTGTTGTACTTGAGTTTGTTTTCACGATCCTGTATTGATTTCACGTTGTGTGTAACTTATAAGTATGAATTATAGTGATTTGTGTGCGTGTATGTGTTAGCTCTAAAATTGGCTAACACTCGTGAGTCGCGGTCATCATTCGGCCTTGATTACCTGCTGGGGATTATACTTAACATTTAGTCAAATTTAGATAGGCTTATTTCCTTGTGTTATTCACTCTTATGTTTCATTTGATTTTGATCCTTGTTATAGTGTATAGCCTTGTAATTACCATAGTTTATGAGTATACCTTTAGATTTTCGATTAAAAGTTTGAACCCTTAACATGTTGTCATTACTTGTGAATATTTTTGAGAGAAAAGGTTTTAGGACTTAGAAAATTCATTAGCTTCAAACCCTAACAACACCTTTGTAGTAATTTATATTGATGACCCCATGCAAGTGATTATTAGTATTGATGTCAAGTGTTTTACATCTATTTGGGCTGAATGAGCCATAATGGGCCGAAGAATCAATTGGGTTAGGCCAAACAAATGTGGGTAAAGAAACGGGTTTGGACAAATCAATTGGGCCGAGTATATATTGTTGGGGCCAAATGAATTCAACTGGGCCGAATAGGATGCATGGATTGATTAAAATGGTTTGGGCCGTGCAAATTGTGGCTTATCAGTTTAGATTATCAACGAAGAATGAGTCCAACCCTACTTCAGCGAACCTCATGGTGAGTTGGCCTAGGGTTTGGCCTTGACCTGTCTAGCGAACCTTATGGTTCGTGCATGTTAAGGTTCGGCTAGGGTTACTACTCATGGGTTCGGTGATCACTCAGGTTCGTTGACAGATGCATCCATGCAAGGTTCGTGGTAGTGGTTTCAGTCACACAAGGTTTGGCTCCTTGCATGTTCAGCCATGCAAGGTTCGCCCCTCCCATCTTGGTTCGTGTAGGTGAAGGTTCGTGAGTGTGGAAGGTTCGGACATTAGAGTTTGTCCACAGAAGGTACGGTGATGATGACAGCTAGCAGGTTCGTGACTCATAGGGTTTGGCACCCCCATAGCACCCAACTCCTCCTAAGCTCAAAGGTTCGGCTGGGGTTGACTCGTGGCTCACACAGGTTCGTGACAGCATGAAAGGTTCGGCCGACCCAGCTATCTTGCGAACCTGCACATGCTTCATCATCATCGAATCTCGGTTGTTGCAGAACGATTCCCATGATAGTGTTGTGTGGAGATGAGTTTTCAAGGATGTAGGGTCGGTGTGTATAAGGGTTCTAGCCGGTTGAGTGTGGGTCGAACAAAAGGGTATGAAACCCTATTTTTTTGAACTTTCAAAGCTCATTACCTCGGATTTGGCTGAATAAACCTCCAGATCAGTTGTACTTCTATGTAGAGGATGTTGCTAACTACGTCTAGACACCAATAATGCTTGATTTCGTCCAAGGATGAGCAAATTATGATGAATTGAATGTTGGTTTTCTTAGAGAGAGAGAGAGAGAAAATGGGTAGAGTGTTTAGAGAGAGAAAAAGATGAGAGAAATGAGGTGAAAGGTCTCATTTAGTCTTTAAATACCTCGAGGGTATTCGGGTTCGTTTTTTTTTGCTCGGTTCTCGTTTTCGTCGTGTTTCCGGAACGTTACGCGCGTTATTTGCGTGTTTTAAATACAAAGAATTTATTTGAATTATTTTAAGGGTTGTAATTCCTATTAAATTTTTAATATTTATTTTCTTTATTTTAGTTTCGTTCGAGTCGTGTTTCGTTTTCGTTTCGTCAGAACGCGTCACCTTCGCGCGTATTCGTTCGAATCATCACTCGAACGAACACGATGATGGTTTGGCTTTCTGAATTTTATTTTCTACTTGTCAGTCATCATTTCAGAACATTAAACTCACAGATTTGTTTGTGTGAATCGTCACCCACGCAAACACACTGTTACTCCGCTATTCTTAAACAACACTGCAATTATGTTTTGAATTGTATTTCCTTACTAACGGACTCAACTAAACGTCCTGTTTTCACATTGTTTTCGTACTGATTTATCGGCCATCTGACTCATGTCATCTATGGATATCAGATCGCAACTGACATGTTCTTGTTGTTTACTTGTACACTATTGTCTTTCTTGATTCGTTGTCTTAACTGCACTTAGATTTTCACCTAAATACAAACAACTATTGTTTATCATGAGTTTTGTACTTACAATGTTTAAGTTTTCACATAAATATGTACGACTGTTTCTTGTATTTTGAATTCTGTTATCACAAACACTGTTCAAATATCGTATTTACACACAGTAAAAGGTGAAAGTACACGTACCGTACGGACTTGCCAAACGATCAGGTACTGGATGTCACAGGTACCATACAGGTAATGTCTTTAAATCTTTAAAGCAAAGACAACAGCTCCCAGTACCACGTCATGTGTTGTGTAATTCTTCTCGTGTATCTTCAGTTTTCGTGAGGCATACACAATGACTTTGTCTCGTTGCATTAAAACACATCCGAGTCCCTTATAGGAAGCATCACAGTATACCACAAAGTCATCATTGCCTTCTGGGAGTGTTAAGATTGGAGCATTGCACAATCTTTGTTTTGGCGTTTGGAACGTCTTCTTGTTTCTGTGTCCACACAAATGGTTAACTCTTCTGTGTGAGTTTGGTGAGAGGCAAGGCTATCTTAGAGAAATTCGAAATGAATCTCCGGTAATAACCCGCCAATCCCAAGAATGATCTGATTTCTGTCGGTGTTGTGGACACATCCCAGTTCTTGATTGCTTCAATCTTGGCAGGATCCACGTGAATACCATTACTGTTAATCACGTGACCCAAGAACTAAACTTCTCTTAACCAAAATTCACACTTAGAGAATTTGGCATAAAGTCGTTCTTCTTTCAGGAGTTCCAAGACTGTCCTGAGATGTTGTTCATGTTCCTTCTCGTTCCTTGAATAAACCAGTATATCATCAATAAAGACAATAACGAACTGATCTAGGTACGGCTTGCACACCCGGTTCATAAATCCATGAACACTGCCGGTGCGTTCGTCAATCCGAATGCCATCACCATGAATTCGTAGTGACCATATCGGGTACGAAAGGCCATCTTCGGTATGTCTTCCTCTTGAATCTGGAGCTGGTGATAACCTGAACGCAGGTCTATCTTTGAGAAGCATTGAGCTCCCTGTAATTGGTCAAACAAATCATCAATCCTCGGTAACGGGTATCGATTCTTGATGTTTAGTTTGTTGATCTCTCTATAATCTATGCACATTTTGAACGATCCATCATTGTTCTTGACAAAGAGTACCGGAGCTCCCCACGGGGAAAAGCTCGGCCGGATGAATCCCTTGTCGAGTAGCTCTTGTAAATGATTGGACAGCGCCTGCATTTCTGATGGTGCAAGTCTATTAGGAGACTTAGCTACAGGAGTCGCACTCGAAATCAAATCAATTAGAAACTGCACCGATCTCTCGGGTGGCAGTCCCGGTAAATCATCCGGAAACACGTCCGCATAGTCTTTCACCACTGGTACATCTTGAATCTTGATTGCTTTCTTTTCTTTCTCTACCACGTGAGCTAGGAATGCTATACATTGTTTTCTGAGATACTTGTGTGCCTTCATGCACGATATTATCTTGACACTGCGATTTGCTTGATCTCCATGAATTTCCAAGATCTGATCTTTCTCCACTGGAATACGTAGTAGCTTTTCGAAACAGATGAACTCAACTCTATTAAGAGATAGCCAATCTATTCCGATAATCACGTCGAAACTACCAGTTCCATCGGTATCAAGTCGATAGGAAATGTCTGACCGCCAAGTGTTAATGGGCAATTCCTAAGTACTGTGTCTACTGTTATCTGTTTGCCGTTTTCTATCTCAATAATATAAGGGGAGTCTAAAGATTCCTCAACATGATTAAGATGGCATACAAATTCGTAAGAGATAAAACTCTGATCCGCACGAATGTCAAATAATATGGATGCATAAAAGTCAGATAAGAGGAACGTACCCGTGACCACATTCGGGTCATGTCGAGCCGCAACTGCTCCAATCTGAAAGGCTCCACCTAGTGCTGCTGTTGGTTCTTCTTGGGAAATCCCTAGAGAAGTGTCCAGGTTCGACACAATTGTAGCAAGACATGTGATCAGCAGTAGCTGTAGTAGCTACGTTGTTGTTTCTGTTTGGAGCCCCCGTGCTCCGGCATTGGCTTGCCCAGTGACCAAACTTCCCGCAGTTAGTGCATTTTCTGCATTGGGTGTTTGGTGGATGATGATACTTACAGGTGTTGCACAAAGGTACTGTGCTAGTGTAGGGCTTGTTGATCTATAGTGGAGGTGGTTGATTGATCATCGGTGTCTGAGTTGTTGCAGAAAAGTTCTTGACCACCTTTTGTTTCTTCGTCGGACATTTATCTGGTTTTCTTGAACTCCCAGCCTTGACTGAGTCAGCTTCTTTCTTGAGTGCCCCGGAGGCAACCATTACATCTGCCAAAGTTGCTGACAGCGTAACAGCCATCTCCATGGTAGTAGGATGGGCTGAAATGACGTGACCTTAGATACAAGCCGGCAGTCCACCGACATACCGCTCAATCCTTTTCTCCAATGTTGGCACCACATCCGGTGCCAAAGTAGCTAACTCGTGAAATCTTGTGGTGTAGGCCAGATGCCCAGCACCAATCATAACAAGGTTGAGCAGCTCAGTTTCAACCTTCTTGAGTTCATTCCTTGGGCAAAACTCTGCCCTCAGCATCGCCTTGAAATAATCGCAAGGCATGGACAAAACTTCATCCCTGCCTCTAGTTTGAACTTGTGCGTTCCACCATGTCAGAGCCTGCTTGTTAAACGAGCCAGCAACATATCTCACTCGATGCTGGTAAGGACAACCACTGATGTCTAAGGTTCATCTTCTCAATCCACTGGATTAATCTGACAGCACCTTCACTGCCACTGAAACTTGGTGGCTTGCATCCTACCAAGTTTTTGTAGAAATAGTCCTGATGGTGTCGAGTGTTACCACTGTCCTCTCCAGATGAGTTGGCGATGTTATTACTGTTGTTTCTGTTGATTCGGTTCATCATCTCTGATATCACATCCCTCAGTTGACTGGTCAGCAGTGTGGCCAATGCTATAGTAGCAAGATTCAACTCATGAGTAGGCGGTGGCGGAGGAGGAGGTGGAGGTGGTTGTGTAGGAGATTCAGGTGGTGTGAATGTCGATGAATGAGGAGCTAAATCATGTGGTGGTGGTGGCAGGTAAAGCTGGTGGTGGTCTTTTTGGCGGCATTCTAATCATAACCGAAAGAAAATCGGTTAGTGCAGTGATCAGATGCAGAAGACACATGCAAATAGAATCCTATGTTGTATGATCTCTACATGAGGGTCCCTAGGTTATAGTATAGGCCAAACCGTTAAAGTAATATGACCTATATTTCTCTATAACTATGGCTCTGATACCAATCTGTCACACTCCGAGCCGGCGGGCTGGATCGACTTTCCCGTTGGGCGGAAAGTTCTCGGGGCGCAATATCGTTTGATAATCGAAATGATCAGATTGTTTACATAGCACATGATATATAAATAAGAAATGCTAACATGACAACGAAATAAAATTACAAAGTTAAATTACACTGTTTACTCATAATTTAACTAAGTAAATCTAATCAATAGAATCAATGAGTTTATATCTTGTAACTGTAAAAACTATACAAAAGATGATTCACTGTTTTGTCATTCAAAAGTATGCAACACCAAAAAGTAGCTAGGCCTTCTTAAAGTCCACTAGCTATATCCCTAAACTTCTGATGACTAAACTTGTTCGTCACCTGAGAAAAACATGCATTTAAACAAAGTCAACACTAGGTTGCTGAGTTCATAAGTTTGATAATTGAAAACCATGATTTATTCACATACATAATCCCAATGTCATACATGTTACTTGTAAATTGTTTGATTCACCTGTTAATGCAATGGCCTCTCCATAGTTATATTTACAAGTAGTATCTCATCCTATTAGTTATGCTTATATATAAGGCATATGTAGGGGAACAAGCCCCAGCCAACATCCCACCACATAACTAATAGAACTCCACACTACTTGCAATACAACTATAGATATCAATTTCCATTTCACCTGTTCATCCCCTTTGTTAATCACCAGTTCGTTGTGTTCATCTTCCATTGTATCATATGTAGAATAATTTAATAAGAGAGGTTTCATTATCAAACTGAAGTATTGATAAACCCTCGATGTGTTAAAGAAATTAGATCAATTTAATCTGTTCCTTGTTATTATTCTACTACTTGTGGGGTTAACTGTTAATCACTTTTAATAATAAGAGTGTTAGTTAACCGATTGATATTTCTTCTCAACTTAAAGTGCATAGAGCCTAAAAGGAATCCATTGCAATCCTCACGTAATCAGATTACAATGCATCCGATTTACCCTACCACTTTGTATTACCGTAGGCCTCACCGAAACGGTTAATAGTAATATGACATGAGAGAAAATGAATTCCTCAGTCTACTAGTCAACAGAACTCGATGGATTAATTACAATATCACTACAGATTAATTTCACCATGTGTCGCTTTCCAGACCCTGACTGTTCGTCGCCCTGTCACCGGTCATACGTTACCGGCCAATGATGATTACGATCAACATACTAGCCCTACAAGCTAGAGGTTTGTCAAACCTGTGGTACCACTATGATATCGTTGGTTTATTCACGTCAAATTAACTGGTCAGCGATTTGTGAAGGGACTTACAATGATCAACTTGAATACATGGCACATGATTGAAATGATATAATACAGATAGTTCAATAGTAATCAATTGTATTGTGTTAATAAATGTTGTTTGTAAACAATGTTGTGTGTTCTCGTTGTTGTTAACAAAGTTAAATAAGAACTTGTCTTATTACATTATGTTAATTGTTGTGTGAATGATGTTATTATCATGAAGTTACATTATCATGATTATCATTCCTTGTTTTTCCATATAGTCACCCTGTTGTCACTAAGATGTGGTAAGAACTAGTCTTACTATACTTAGTCGACTCAGGTGGTGGATGATACTTGTTTCATGTTATCTTGTAGTATATGCCGAGTTGTAGACTAAGTGTTATAAGAACTTGTCTTGTTACACTTAGTTAACTCTGGTGTTGAATGATATTATGAAGATATATTATCTTCATATCATTCATGTTTGTTGTTGTTGTTGTCATCATGTTCACCTATAATAATCTCAGTGTTTGTTATTGTAAGAATAATTAAGTGTTGTAAGATATAATCTTACAACTATGTTATTCTATTGTGTTGATGAGTTATGAAATTATATTATCATATTCATCTTAGTTGTCCCTATCATATCATGATCATACAAGGATGCATACAATGATAAATGATAATAAGTCAAGCAATATTATCTAATCAAAGTATAAGCAATATGTTAAACTAAAACTTTTAAATAAATAAATGTTAAGCATGTTTCTCAGCCCCGAGAGTTTAAAATCAGTTAAGATTAGAAAAGGGGCGTATGAACTCACCTTGCTGTAGATGTGGTTGACTTAGCCTAAACAAGAATGCACGCGCTCGTTGTTGTACTTGTTGTTGTTTTCACGATCCTGTATTGATTTCACGTTGTTCGTAACTTGTAAGCATAAGTTTAAGGGATTTGTGTGTGTGTGTGTTAGCCTAAAAATTAGCTAACACTCGTGAGTCTCGGTCATCATTCGGCCCCGTGCATTTTTTATGAGTTTTGAATCCACTTAACCCAATTAAGTAAGGCTAATGTACTCGTTTATTTGTTTTAGATTATCTTACTTTATTGTCAGAACACAAGAGATGCTAAGTATAAAACTTAGGTTTTAGGTTGAAAGTTAACAACCCTTAATATCTTGTAACATAGTTTTGTATCATCCTTGTTCCATTTGTCTTGACACCTTGAAATCACTTGTTAAAACCTTTAAAATAACATGTTTAGACTTTTGAACTTTGTTATACTCAAAACTTGCCACCTCTGTAGTAAATTAGAATTAATATATGATTCAATGTATGTTATCCCTTGGCTTTGGTTTAAAATGTGTTTCTATTTCTTGTTATGTGGGCCGGACTAAATAATCTTGGGCCGAATCATGGGCCAAATTTGTCACATAGGCCAAACAATTCCTATGGGCCGAACAATTGGGCCTAGTCGATTGGGATGCTGTCTGCGCCGAATGAGGAGTGTTGGCCGAACAGTTGCCCACGTCAAATGGTCATGGTCTGGTTAGATAGCAATGCATGGCCCTAGGTTTACCGAACCTTAAGTTTCGTTTAAGTGGAGGTTCGGCCAGGGTCTAGCTTCGTTTAGCTCAGGTTCAAGCTACATGGTTCGCTACAATAAAAGGTTCGTGGTTAGGAGCTTCATTCTAAAGGTTCGTGGTTCCAAGATTCGGTGGTCTCAAGTGGGTTCGGCTGAGGTCAAAGGTTCACCGAACGGTTGCTTGGTTTGAATGGTTCGCTGCTCCTGCACAGGTTTGGCAACAGTAAGGTTCGGCTAATGGTGTGGGTTCGCAGGCCATGCACAGGTCCGGCCAAGTAGGAGCTATAGGTTCGGCCGTGTGTGGGTTTGCTGCTCCTGCACTGGTTCCGTGATGATGGTTCGGCCATGCTTGGTTCGGTTAGGTTAGGTTGGGTTCGCCCTTTGCCCAGCTCAATATAGGTTCGGCCGCCATTTTGCCCAACTAACCCAAGGTTCGGCTGGTCGAGGGTTCGACCAGCCCATCCTTCCTCAAACCAGCAGCTGTTCAGCCCATCACCATCAAGCCTCTCTCCAGTTGTAGGGCGGCTGCCATTGCTGTGTTATGCGAAAATGGGTTCTTGAGGGTGTAAGGTTCGAAGGGTGTGGTCCATAAACCGGCCGTGGGTTTGGTTCCAACAAAAGTGTAAAAACCCTAGTTTTCGTGGGTTTTCCTAGCTCAATACCTCGATTTTGGCTGGAAAATGCTCAGATCTGTTATACTTTCTTGTAGAGGAGGTCGAGAGCTTCATTTAGGCTCCAAGAACACTCGATTTCGTCCACAAACGAGCAAGATATGAAGGTTTAAAGGTGGTTTTCTAGAGAGAGAAGGTTCGGCAAGCGTGTTTTAGAGAGAGAGAAAGATGAGTGAAATGAGGAAATATGCCTCATTTAGGGTATTTATACCCCGAGCGTGTTCGGGTTCATTTCGGTTGCTCGTTTTTCGTCTCCGTTGCGTTTCCGAATCATTACGCGCATTTTACGTATTTTAAAATAAAATGAATTTCCTTTTAAGTTTTAAAAGGTTGTGATTCCTAATAAATGTTAAATATTTAATTTTCTTAAATCATTATCGTTCGTTTCGTTTTTCCTTTTCGTTTCGTCAGAACGTGTCACCTTTCGCGCATATTCGTTCGAATCGTAAACCGAACGAACACGACGTTGGTTTCACTTTCTGAATCTTGTTTTCTACTTTTCAGTCATCATTTCAGAACGTTAAACTCACAGATATGTTTATGTGAATTGTCACCCACGCAAACACACTGTCAGTTCGTTATTCAGAAATAACACTGCAATTGTGTTTGAATTGTGTTTCCTCACTGACAGACTCAACTAAATGTCATGTTTTCACATGGTTTTCGTACTAATTTATCGGCCATCTGATTCCTGTCATCTATGGATATCAGATCGCAACCGACATGTTTTTGTTGTTTACTTGTACACTATTGTTTCTTTTGATTCGTTGTATTAATTGTACTTAGGTTTTCCCCTAAATACATACAACTATTGTTTATCGTGAGTTGTTGTACTTACGGTATCTGAGTTTTCACTTAGATACATACAACTGTTTCTTGTATTCCGAATTCTGTTATCACAAACACTGTTCATACAATGTATTTACACACTGAAAAAGGTGAAAGTACACATGCCGTACAGACTTGCCGAACTATCAGGTACTGGATGTCACAACAATGCATCACCCATACTAGAACCACCCGAGCCTAAGATGCAGTGTCTTGAGTTGGATGTTGTCAACAGATTGACTCTGGACCTGGAATGGGCAGATGACCGAATCGAGTGTCTCACAGAGGAGCTTAGATATACAAACACTCGACATGTAGATCCCTGTAGTGTAGTCAACAAGATATATTGGGATATGACCCAGCTAATTGCACTATTTCAGGTAGCCGAAGACAGAGATGCCATCGCTGAAGCTAGCTCAAAGAGCTAGAGAACGGGGCTGTCAATCCAGTCCCAGAAGAGCCTGAAACTGAGGAAGATGAACCAGCAAAGGATGTTGATTCTGACTCCACTATCGACAATGCATTTAACTAACTTAGCATAGACCTAATAGGGACGGGTTGTGTCTCTGTACTGGATATTTTAGGATCTTAATGTTTTGGTATTAAATGAATTGTAGCCAGTACAACTTATTAAATCCCAAGACTATTGTTGTTAATGAAAATCTTGTCTATGCAAACCAATACATGTTTCCTTTTGATACCAACCACACACACTACATTAATTGTTGGAAAGACTCTAACTCTTATTCTCGCTATGAAGATCATGGATGGAAGACGTGGAGGATGACAAAATGCGGGAAGACGTGGAAACATCAACCTCACCGTAGTGGAACTGAATGCTCTCATCAACAAACGCGTTGAGGAGGCACTCGCTGCACGAGAGACCGGCCGAAATCAAAATCAACTGAAACAAGGTGACAAATTATATTTCACATTCGCCATGAACAATAATTACTCATTTCCAATACAATGCATTTATCGAATTTTGAATCCAACTTCTTTAATTTCTTTGCATATCTTAGGAGCAAACCTTAACCACCTCTCTGCAAGTTCAAATCATTTCGGGATTGAAAACCCCACTCTTTCAACGGTACAGAGGGTGTTGTCAGACTATTGCGCTGGAAGGAAAAGACGGAGTCGGCCTTTTCCATGAGCAACTGCGGGAACGAGGATCAAGTGAAGTTCGCTGATGGAACTCTTGAGGAAGCTAGCCTCACTTGGTGGAACACCAATGTCCATAACTTAGGGTTGGATGCAGCCAATTCCTTTCCTTGGGATGATTTTAAGCGAATGATGAACCTAAATATTGCCCTCGCAGTGAAGTGCTGAAACTTGAGACTAGAACCACAAGATGGCTAGTTCCGAGATTGGGGCACACACTGCTCGATCGTATGAGCTGGCACATCTGTGCCCGAAGATGGTAACACCGGCCTACAAGCATATCATGAAATACATTGAGGGATGACCCCCTCAAATTCAAGGAATGGTACTATCAGCTGACCCCATCACCTTACAACAAGTGGTGCAATTAGCCTAAAAGCTCACTGATTCGACAGTTGCCCAAGGACTTTTACCACCTCGTGGCACAGTAGCCAAACCTACTGATAACAAATGCAAATGGGATAATACCTTGAGTAAACCTTCCACTCTATAACCACCACCATAGAAACGTAAGTTTGGGTCACCTAAAGGTTACACTTCACCCATCCCAACCAACCAGAACTCAGGATCCTATGCAAGCAAGCACCTCAAATGCAACAAATGCAATTTACACCATGCCTTGGGACAATGTGGCAATCTCTGATTCCAACGAGCAGCAAAGGAAGACATATGGCCAAAGATTGTAGAGGAGAGACACTGGCAAAAACCACACAGTCACAACAACAACAACACGAAGCACAAAAAGGCTACTTCGAATGTGGAAAACCAAGGCACTTCATCAAGGATTGGCCTTACATATGAAGAGCAACAACAACGGGAACAACAACGGTCCGAAGGGACAAGCCTTCATGATCGAGGCGAAGGAAGCCAGAAGGGACCCCAACCTCGGAACAGTTATGTATCTCAAAAACGATCATTATGCTTCTGTATTTTTTGATACTATAGCTGAGAAAAGATTTATATCCAAGGATTTTAGTGAGATACTCACCATAACCAGAAAACCATTAAAGGTTGAATACACCGTAGAGCTAGTTGATTGTAAATTGATTGTAACTAAACCTATCCTGAAGGTGCACCTTAGAGCTTTCAGAGCATAACTTTAAGATTGATCTCATGCCAGTTACACTAGGCAGTTTTGATGTCATAGTATGCAAGGATTGGTTATCTGAAAATCAAGCACAGACAGTTTTCCATGATAAGGTTGTACGTATACCCCTCCCTAGTGGAGAAACCTTAAACATCAACGGCGAAAGGAGTGACACTCCTCTAAATATCATCTCGTGAAAGCTCACAAATGTCTACGAAAGGGATACACAACCATACTCGCGCTTATCACCTACAAGACTGAAGAAGAGAAGAAACTAGAATATATCCCAGCCGTATGCGACTATCCCGACGTATTCCCTGAGGATGTACCAGGGCTACCACCACCATGACATGTGGAGTTCCACATAGATCTTGCACTGGGATAAACACCTATCGCATGAGCACCATATCGACTTGTACCTTCAGAGATGCAAGAACTATCCAATCAACTGCAAGTGCTATTGGACAAGGGTTTCGTTAGGCCAAGCTTCTCAACTTGGGGAGAACCTGTTTTGTTCGTGAAGAAGAAATATGGCACGTCTCGTATGTGCATCGATTATCGTGAGTTGAAAAAAGTTTCCATCAAGAACCGTTACCCCTTACCTCGCATTGATGATCTGTTCGATCAACTGCAACGGTCGAGTTACCACTCTAAGTTCTATTTGTGATCTGGGTACCATCAACTGAGGATCCAAGAAGAAGATATCCCAAAGATAGCTTTCCACACTCGGTATGGCAATTATGAGTTTTTGGTTATGCCATTAGGATTGATTAATGCACCCGTAGTATACACGTATATCATGAATAGCGTGTGCAAAATGTACCTTGAGAAGTTTATAATTTTATTCATATCTGATATTCTCATCTACTCCAAAACTCAGGAAAAAGACGAAGAGTTTCTTAGATTGGCTCTTGAACTATTATGACAGGAGAAGTTGTATGCTAAACTCCTAAAATGCGACTTTTGTATCCGAGAAGTCCAAATTTTGGGACATGTTGTTAACAAAAAAGGATTACACGTGGATAAATTCAAGATAGAGGCCATTAAGAACTGGGAAGCACCAAAGACCCAACTTAGGTGCAACAATTCCTAGGCTTGGCAGGCTATTATCAAAAATTCATAGAGGAATTTTGCAAGATAGCCCAACAACTCACAACTCTACCCATAATGACAAGAAATATCTATGGACTGACAAGCAAGAAGCTGCAATCCACCTTCTCTAGCATAAGCTCTGTAGTGGACCTATCTTATCACTTCCTGACAGAATGGGCGATTTTGTAGTATCCTGCCATGCCACGATACATGGACTTGGCTGCATGTTGATGCAACGAGAGAAGGTGGTCGCATATGCTTCTCGAAAACTGAAAGTCCACAAGAAGAACTACACCACCCAGAACTTGGAAATTAGAGCCATGGTATTTGCACTCAAGATCTGGAGGCACTACCTGTATGGTATGAAGTATATTATATACACTAATCACAAGAGTCTCCAACACATATTCAAGCAGAAGGGACTTAACATGCGACAACATCGCTGGCTTGAACTTCTAAACGACTATGAGTGTGCTATCAAATATCACCCAGGGAAAGCCAACGTTGTGGCAGATGCCCTAAGTCGGAAGAATGCCTTGAAACCCTAGAGGGTACGAGCTTTACAGCTCACCATCAATCCCAAACTCCCTGAACAAATATGAGATGCTCAAGCTAAGGCACTAAAGGAAGAAAACTTAATGGCCGAATCATTAAGGGGAATGGAAAAAAAATTGGAAGTAAAACCCGATGGCTTGCACTATTTCATGGAACGCGTCTCGGTTCCACAGCATGGAAACCTACGAGAACTTGTGATTGACGAGGCTCAGAAGTTTCGGTATTCCGTTCACCCTGAAACTGATAAGATGTATCATGATCTGAAAGTCCTTTATTAGTGGCCAAACATGAAGTTCGATATTGCCCCATATGTGAGGAAATGCTTGACTTGCGTCAAACTGTAGGACCTGGTAGGAGCTCGGAAACAATCCGGTTCCAACGGAAATCTGCTTGACAGCCTCTGGAATAGTGCGGAATCCTATTCCTGGGTTCTCTAATCGAAATCAACAGCAACCGTGGTGAATCGAGAGCATAGAATCAACGTGCAAGTGAGAATCGATCACCACGGGTTGAGAATCGAAGTTGGACTGCAAGAATCGCTCAAAACTTCAATGGTTTGACATTGGAGTGCACTGGGAAGAATGAGGACTCGGAAAAGTTACGTTTGAAATGATTTGAACTTGTATTTATAAGTTGTCATCATTCGGCCGAATGAGTGGCCGAAGCAGCTCATTCGGCGAATGACTTGGCCGAATGGACATGTCAGACGAATGAGTCATTCGGCAAATGACTCATTCGCTCGCCTATGTCATTCGCTAGGGCGTTCATTCGGCGAATGACTTCATTCGTAGAGTCATTCGCCCGAATGGTCAAAATTCATACTCAAACATTAATAAACCAAATCAAACAATCATATAATCAGTATTTAACATTAAGAACAATATATAAAGACAACTTCCATTATTATAACTTGAACTTTACATGATGGATAATACAAAATCGAACTAGGGACATATAGTGCATCTACAAACTCCCCCTTGGACCTAGTTCACTCCTTGGAAGTGTCTTTCTTGAAATACTTGTCAGAGATAGCTTTCCAGTCTGCACCAGCATGAACCTTTAAGCATATGCAGAGCCAGATCACTCTCATGAACTGAAGTGCCTGTTCCATGTCTTGTACATCAAAGAAAATCTAATGTCGAAATAAAGCTTTGACATCGTTGTGTCACAAGTTAGTCAACCACATCGGGTCAAATATACGTTCAGTTTCCCGCTTCTTATCTTTGCATATAAAAATCATAGCTTCTCCACTTTGCCGATCATAGTACCATCATCGGAAGCCCTCTATAAAGTCTTGTCGCATCTTCCTTAACGGAATCTTCTTCAAAACTTTAGGAGAAAGCCACTTCAGGATAACTTTATGCTTTCACGTGTATCCATCAATCTCTGGAAAATAATAGCGTTCAGGCTGTTGGGGCTAGAAGTTTACCCATCTCTTCATGTACTCGTACTGAAGTTGCCGAGAAAACCAGGCTAACATTCCAGTGGCTGTAGCAGATGAAATGCGTAGAGGAGGAGAAATGTCAAACTCTGGAGTGAAAGTAGGATCAGTGATTTCTTCAAGTTCAGCTTCACTCCACTTCCTCTTTCTCTTCATCAATCTGCCACCTATCCATACGTTCTCAAACTCATCATCTGGTGTATCATTTGAATCAGAACTCTCAGCTTCATCAGCACCAGCTTCACCACCATCATCACTTGAGTCATCTGACTCATCCCCGTCAGCTGCAGATGTGGTGCCTGTCATATCAACTGGAGCAGAGGTAGTGACTGTAGAAGTAGCCATGAAATCTAACTCCAGTCTTGAATCAATATCAACATCCTCTTCTTCTACAACAGATACACCAGCTCCACCACCAACAATCACATCACCTATACTCACAACACCTGCACTCTCCACACCTACACTCACACCACCAGCATCAGTCGAGCTAACTTCAGCAACAGTGCTCACACCAGCATCAGCAACAGCACCACTACCACCTACACCATCATCATCACCACTATCATCATCAGGCACAACTATATCATCTACCTCAGAGTCAGAATCCTCATGCCTCCATCTCCTGCCAGCTGGGGCTACATAGTCAGGCCTCGCAAGATGTCTGAATAAAGACCGAACAGTAGGCTTCCTCTCCTTGCCTCGGTATGACATCACCCTGTTGAGAGTGAGGTCATTCATGTTCTCCAGCCTAATGATATCAGCATTGATCTTCGGAAAATCAGGTAACTGGGCATCAATCAACTGCTGCAGAAACCTAGGATACATCAAGAACTTCTTATCTCCCTTCAAAGCCACATTCTCCTTCATATGAGTGAAAACCATCTCAGAGAAGTTGAATGGTCGGTTCAGCACCAGGGCAATGAATGCACACTGTATTGTCTCCCTCATATCATCAAAACCCCCTCTCCTAGATCCAAGGCAGTGAATCAACACATGAGCGAGGTACTTGAACTGTGGAGACATATAAGCCTTGTTCAGGATTCCCGCTCCAAGATACCTTCATACTTGCACCTCATAAAGCAGCCACGAACCAAATAACAATCTAACAGATACGGCTGATCAAGGGTATCCTGGAAACCACAAACTCTCTTGATATGCTTAGCTGATATAACAACATCATGTCCAAGCACTTTCCCTCAAATAGCAGGAGGTTCAGCTTCTCAATCTATATCAGCGAAGGCCCAGAAATCTTGCTGATGAGAGTGATATGGCACATGCATAGTCGATATGGCAGTGAAAATCCTCGAACGTCTCAAAAATGTAATAATCTCGGTGTAATGTCTGTCATTTGGTGTAGTGAGATCCAAATGAGCACAGATGTTGTTCTTTGTCACCGACTTGTATCTAGCCATTCTGAACATCAGATAAAAACTTGTTAGAACCAATCAGTTTCACAAAATACAGAAATCAGATCAAAAACACAGTTGAAACATATTGGTCGAATGA
This sequence comes from Mikania micrantha, assembly GCA_009363875.1. Classification (NCBI taxonomy): domain Eukaryota; kingdom Viridiplantae; phylum Streptophyta; class Magnoliopsida; order Asterales; family Asteraceae; genus Mikania; species Mikania micrantha. The sequence continues at coordinate 3,969,044 of CM018684.1, forward strand.
GTCTGATTTGGACGAATGAACTCTTTGACCGAATGAGCCTTTCACCGAATGATCTTAATTCGCCGAATAGACCTCATTCGCCGAATGGCATCATTCGGTTGTCTGTTCATATTCAAAAAACCTCTTTGACAAAATGTTCAAATCAGTACACAAAACTCATGTATTTAGACTCAGAAACCACCGATTAAAGATATTAGAACATGGTTCTAGTATTTTCAGACCCATTTTGATGGTCTATTTACAGGGCGATTCTAAAAACCCTAAAACCCATGATTTAGGGCTGTTCTTTATGATTTCAGGGTCAAAATTCAACGATTTTTGATCCACATGTACCTGAGATGATAAGAAACAAGATTATCAGAGGCTCGGTCAATAGAAATCAAGAGAAAAAGAAAAAATGAAGAAAGAAGATATTCGGGCGAATGAGGTTTCACACAGTAAGGGCGAATGGCTTTTTGACGAATGAGGTTGTTCACCCGATTAACTGTTTATATAGGGTGGGTCATTCGCTGAATGAGACTGGCGAATGAGCTATTCGCCCTAAAGTCATTCACCGAATGAAATTTACACACAATCTTAATTCGCCAAATGAACTAGCCGATTGACTTCCTTCGGCTTATGTTGATTCGGTCAAATGACTCATTCGCCGAATGAAGTTCATTCGGTCGAATGAATCATACTCAATACTCATTCGAGCGAATTAGACAATGCACTCACAAAAACATCAAGTGATTTCAAGATTTGACATTTGAACAGTAAAAATGATGCCAATTATGAAGATAAGTCCGGTCGGTTCAGGATTCAGATAAGACAGACATCTGAACTTACAAATGATCATCTAAACTAAACTTGAAAATATAAAATCTTTTTGTAATTTTCTGAAACAAAATACAACTGTACAACTAGCAACTAAAGACAAAGAAACACATGTTTTTGTGAAAAGTCTATTGAGAAACTAGCACACACCTAATCATATCAGATGAACATCAATGAATGTTTCACTTTAGACACATTTGTCCTATAACACGATTACTGATATATTTGTCCAATCTTAAACTTCACTTTACATAACTTCTAAACAAGCTTTATGATCACTCATGTTTTCTGATTGAGTTACCCATTTCATTTTACCAGTTAAAGATCAAAATCAATTTACAACTCATTTCAGCACATCTTAATACCAGTCATCATAAATTCTATAAGATTCCAATTTTATTATCTTTTTGTATTTTTCTTGTTCTATCCAAATGGACGGCTTCAGCTAGGTTCGTCCCAACAATATGGCACGTGTATGGAATCGAACTTATTTTGTTTATGTATTTCTCAAGCTTAATAGCAGCTTGTTTTTATTTTTCTTCAAGCTTAATACCAGCTTGTTTTTGTTTTTCTTCAAGCTTAATACCAGCTTGTTCTTGTTTTTCTTCAAGCTTAATACCAGCTTGTTTTTGTTTGAAACCTCATTTGATTCTATGATGACCGATGTATGCTTGATTTGAGTCAAAAACTATTTCTCACTCAACTGGTTTTATAAAACAGATCCCACAAATCAAACTTTCTAAGTTATCACAAATTGTTTATTCATTTTGTAAAATCGGCCTATCAGTACATCACACCATAATTCTCATGTGTTTTTTGCTTTCACATTCACCTCAGCTTCTATGATATGATAGATTAATATATTACTTTCTCAAAGAAGACTTTCTCATTTTTACTAATTTTTCAAATGTTTTTGAGTTTTTCAAAATTTTTAATGTTTTTCGTTTTTCAAATAGCATACTTTTTCTCCCCCTAAAAACCTAAAATAGAAAATCTTTTTGTATTTTTTATTAGTATAATGAAATAACAGGAATACTAAATTAAAGAAAGAAATAAAAACAAAAACAAAAATAACTAAGAAAAGCGATGATCATTTGTTAGATTCAGATGAAGGTAGGACTTCATCATTTTATAAAACACCATTAGCCGATAACAGATATAAAAATATGGGTTTATCAAAAGCTTTTGTGAAAAGATCGGCTTTCTGGTGATCGGTGTGAATTTTAACAACATCGATTAATTTCTTTTCAAAACAATCACGTATGAAGTGATATTTTATGTCGATGTGTTTTGTTTTCGAGTGCTTGATCGGATTCTTAGTTACAGCTATGGCAGCAGTATTATCAACATATATAGGAGTGTTAGAAAAATGTAACCCATAGTCCCTGAGTTGCTGTTGGATCCAGATGATCTGAGAACAGCAACTAGCAGCAGCAACATATTCAGCTTCACAGGTTGAAGTAGACACCGACGTCTGCTTCTTGCACTGCCAGGTAACTAATCGGGTTCCAAAGAACTGACATCCCGCAGATGTTGACTTGAAGTCTCTCTTACAGCCACCATAATCTGAGTCACTGTATGTAGTAAGCGCAAAATTATCATCATTAGGGTACCTTAAACCAAGATCCGGTGTACCCTTCAGATAACGCATAATCCTCTTCACAGTGATTAGATGTGACACTCTTGGTTTTGATTGATAACGTGCACACAAGCATGTGGCGAACATGATGTCTGGCCGAGAAGCAGTAAGATACATCAGAGATCCAATCATTCCTCGGTACAGAGTGACATCAATTAACTCTCCCTTTTCATCTGGTGTAATCCCGTCATTAACAGCCAGTGGGGTACCAGCAGGTTTCGCATCTGACATACTGAACCGGCTCAGTATATCACCAACATATTTGTTCTGATGAATAAATATTCCTGCCTCAGACTGATCCAGTTGTAATCCCAAAAAAAATTTCATCTCTCCCATTGAGCTCATCTCGAACTTCTCTTTCATAACCTTCTCAAACTCCTTGCACAGACCATCATTGGCTGAACCGAAGATGATGTCGTCCACATAAACTTGTACCAAGAGTATATCACCATCCTTTTCTCGAATAAACAGTGTACAATCAATGACACCTCTTCTGAACCCGTTGTTTAGAAGGTGAGTAGACAGTGTCTCATACCATGCTCGCGGCGCTTGATGCAATCCATATAAAGCCTTGTCTAGCTTGTAGACTTGGTCTCGATGCAATGGATCCTCAAACCCGGGAGGTTGACAGACATACATTGTTTCACAAATCACCCCATGAAGGAATGCACTCTTGACATCCATTTGATAAACTTTAAACTTCTTGAAGGATGCATATGCCAAGAAAATACGAATTGTTTCAAGTCGAGCAACCGGTGCAAACACTTCATTGTAATCCAAACCTTCAATCTGTCTAAAGCTCTGAACAACCAGACGTGCCTTGTTTCGCTCAATGATCCCATGATCATCTTTCTTGCAACGAATAACCCATCTAGTGCCAATGACTTTTGCACCTTTCGGTCTGTCAACAAGTTGCCAGACTCCTAACTTCTTAAATTGCAGAAATTCTTCTTGCATGGCATCAACCCATGATTCTTCCTTTAATGCCTCAGTGACAGTCCGTGGTTCCACCTGAGAGATAAAACAGGAATGAGCACAAAAGCTTACATCTGCAAAATCAAGAATGTCAGCAAGTCCCCCTGAAGAAAGCAGATTTCTGGTCTTAACTCCATCTAATGGACTCCCAATTATGTTCTATTGAGGATGAATACGATTAATTCTTCCAACAGGATGGGGAGGAACCTCAACCTGTGGATCTAGATTGTTCAAATTCAAATCCACAAGATCAGGTGCAAGATCATCAACATCTGGTTCGGGGGCAACTGGTGGAACAGGGTTTTCATCAGTGTCTGAGCTATCATCATTTGTCTGTACTATGGGGATTGAAGTGGATGAAGGTGGTACAGGTTCATTAGGTGCATTTTGTACATCATATAACATTTGAACCGCAACATCTTCATCTGAGTACATGGGAGGCATATTGAAAGAATCAAAGAGGCCCGAATAATCAAACATCTAGTCTGGCCCTTTTCTAGGTGGGGCATAGAATATTTCTGAACATCAACATGGTACCACTCTTCTACATTCTGAGTTGCTTTATTATAAACCCTTTTATTTAGAGTGCTGTACCCAATAAAGTACCCTTCTTCCACCTTCTCATTGAACTTGCCCTGCTCGTGTTTCTTAAGCATCGTGCATGGTGCACCGAAAGGTTTAAGATACTTAAGATTTGGCTTTTTGTTATGAAGCAGTTCAAAGCAAGTTTTCCCATGCCTCTTCACTATCAAAACCCGATTCAATGTGTAACAGGCATTTGCTACAGCCTCATTCCAGAACTGAACTGGAAGAGAAGAATCAGCAAGCATCGTCCTAGCATCCTCAATCAAAGTCCTGTTCTTTCGCTCAGCAGCACCATTCATTTGTGGGACATACGGGGCACTAAATTGTTGAATAATTCCCCGTGCATTGCAGAAATTCTCCATGTTGTGGTTCTTGAATTCTGTCCCATTTTCTGTTATGAGAATACGAATCTTGAGCATATACAGAGATTCAAGTTTGGTAACCAATACTTGAATACAATCAAACGTTTCAGATTTCTCCTTTAAAAAGAACACCCAAGAGTATCTGGAAAATTCATCGGTAATGACAAGACAGTACTGATCTCCAGCTATACTCTTGCGGTTAACAGGACAAAAAAGATCCATATGGAGAAGCTCAAGAGGAACAGTGATTGAATGATACTTCTTTGGCTTGTGAGACTGCTTGGTTTGCTTTCCTTTCTTGCAGGATACACAGACATCAGACAGCTTAAAATTCTTGAGAGAAACCCCTTCAACTAGATTGTTGTGTACCAAATGATTCATCTTGCGTAGACTCAAATGACCTATCCTATTATGCCAAAGGATTGAATCTTTCTCAGTTGCCTTTGTCACAAAACATGAAGCTATGGAGGATGTTGTTGAAGCTGTGGCCAATTTGAGTACATACAAGTCTTGCTTTCTGGGGGCTGACAACAAGATCCAATCTTCAGGGATAGTCACACCTTCCTTTAGAATGTAACATTTGGAGTCATCAAAGAGAACCTTGTACTGTTTATCACAAATCTGTGATACAGAGAGAAGATTATTCTCCAATTGCTTGACATATCTGACTTTGTCAAATGAAACTTGCCCATTTGATAAAATTCCCTCTCCTGTGATAAAACCACCTTTGTCACCGGAAAACGCTACATATCCACCTCGAACTGAATTCACATTGGTGAGAAGCGATATATCACCAGTCATGTGTCTGGAAGCCCCACTATCAACGATCCAAGAGCTGTTAAGAGCAGCTGTTGGGGCAACCTACATAGAAATGAAACAATTAGTTCATTTTGGGAACCCAAGCCTTTACAGTCTTGGGTTGACCCAATGAGTCTCGGATCCAAACATCGATCCATTTACCATCTGGGACAGCCTTGTCTGAAATGGGTGGAACTAAAGTCTCAGATTTGACATTCCAGACTGCATTTTTACTGAAAGAATTTTTCGGATAAATCGATGATGATTTAACTTGATTACCAATTATCATTTTGGAAACATTCAAGTTCACCAGTTTCCCTTTACCCTTGTCCAAAGATTTAACCTGTGTGAATTGTTTGGGTTTTGTCTGAGCTGATTTGGATTCAGATTTGACAGCTTTGATGAAAACCTGATTTAGTTTTATGGGTGGTGCAACCTTTGGTTTGACCAAATGTGGACAAAATCTGACTGTGTCCAGGTGCACCACACTCAAAACAAACTTTATAATCTTTTTTATGAAAATGTTTTAATTCAGAAAAAGATTGTCTTTTTGGTTTGAAAACATTAGTTTGAGGCTTGCTCTGAGTAAAACCCAAACCTTTTCTCCTATTAGAAACAAGATTGTCAATCTTGTTTGACACACAAGCTTCGTTTTCCTTTGAAGCTTTAACAAAGCTTAAAGCTTGATAAATTTTTGATGATGAGATTGGGTCACCTTTCATGACAACAAAAGATTGATTCTTAGTAATAACACAGTCAGATGAATAATCGGATTCATCCTCAGAATCTGAAACCCAATCTTCAACAATGCCCTCCACAAAAGATTCCTCTGACAAGGAGGAACCCTCATCAGTAATCATCCCGACTGGATCAATTACTAATGAAGTTTTACCTTGAAAATCTTTAACATCTTTGTCATCAGGTGAATTGGTAAAGTTGTTCAAGATTGGTGGAGGACAATGTTGATAACTAACTTTTCCCTTACCTTCTGATCAGTACCCTTACTGATCATGTGCTCAATGATATACGAAGAGCTCTCATAGCTCTTGAGCTTTTGTCCTAGAGTCTCATAGTCACACTCGACTATAACTAATTTCTTCTTTATCTCATTGATGGTATTGAGATAAGAAGTGATAGCATCTTGCTTATTCAGAGCAGCAATCTCAGCCTCCTGAAGTTGTCTATTTAAAAGATCAATTTTAGCTTGAAAATCTTTTTCCTTAGATTTTAAAATTTTGTTAGCCTCAATACACTGGTTGAGATCGCTAATCAAATCAGAATTATGCTTCTGATAAGCAAGGACCTTGCTATCAAGGTCAACACACTTAAAACAAGTAGAATGAGAAGAGAAACAATCATCAGATACCTAATCAGACTGTGAAGATGCAGCTGGATTAGCGGATGAGTTCACCATTAAAGGAAATTGTGTAACTGGTTCCTCAAAATCAACATCAGAATCAACTTGAGTGTCTGAGTCTGACAAGCTTTCTGACTCTGAACCCGATGTTTTTTCTCTACAAATATGTGCTTCTCCTGAAGTATTCTCTTCAATTTGATTCTTCAAATTCTGAATCTCAGCAATGCATGCTTTATCATGTTCCTTCTGATCATGATTGAATCTGAAATCCCAGTTTTCACCCTCATCTTGTTGAACCATTAATGCCTTGCTTGAATTAGAGGAGCTAGCTTGAACAGGAGACTCAATAGGAACAAGTCTTCTTTCTGGATTTGAAGAAGATGATTTCTAATGATGAAAAGGATTTTTGTTTCCTGCTTTCTTTGGTTGTTTGCACTGTCTAGCAAAGTGACCTTTCTCCCCACAATTGAAACAGGTGACAGAAGCCATGTCAAAACCAAACTTAGATTCCTTGTTAAAGTTAATGTCTTTACCAGTCCTTTTTACAAACTCCTTGGCTCTCCTCACAGCACTTGCCAAGGCCCACATGATGTCAATCCTTTCCATGTCATCTGGATCTATCTGAGAATAGTCATCATTTGTCAGATAAGGATTGCCAATATGTCCTGCTACCAATCCATCATAAGAACTAACCAAAGTGGACAAAAGACCCATATGCTCTTTAGCAATCTCAACAGTAACTTTATCAAAATTTTCAGTCTTCAGACTTGTGACAGGTTGATGATGTTCCTTTTGTGAGCTGGGTGAAGAGGATGACTGACTGAAATGAATCTGAGTAGAAGATGGAGCTTCAGTCGTCTGAGAAACAAAGGTTGTCTTCAATGGAACATGTGAGGATGATTTCTCAACAGTAGGATTAAAATAATACAATGATGGATCTTGGACTTGAGCAACTCTCTTAGCCTTCCATTTGTTCTCTATTTCTTGCTCCTTCAACTTCTGAATGAAATCATTTATATCCATATGTGCCATCATCTCATTTTGCTTGAGCACCATCAAGAATGATTCCCACTTGGGAGGTAAAGCATCTGCCAAACACTGAATCTTCTCCTGAGTAGTATTCTTGACTTCATGATTGAACAACTCACTCAAGAGATGGTAGAATCTGGCAATCAACTCATCCAAAGATTCATTTCCAACATACATAAAACTATTGAATTCCTTCCTTAAAGCCTTTGACTTGATGTTCTTCAGTGCGTCATTCCCCTCATATCGTTGTTGCAAAGCATCCCACAAATACTTAGAAGATGTAAACTGTATGAACTAATGGAAGATATCAGTGGCAATGGACTGCGATAGAATAGCATAAGCTTTCTTCTCATAATCATAAAGCTTCCTTTGAGGCTCAGTCATCCATGTGACTAGCATAGGAGTTCCATCTTCATTCAGAGGCCTGAGATAACCTCCTTCAATCATCATCCATAAGTTCGTATCCACTCCATTGATATGAATCTCAAACCGATACTTCCAGTGCAGATAATCATCTAATGATAACAACTTTGGAGCTTTGTTGGAATTTCCTCTCTCGGTCTCAGTTAGCAACAACGTCTGAATTCGGTGATTTTGATTAGCCATCAGTGCTAAATCCTCCATTTAATCAAGAACAACAAGATTCAACACTTAGAAAAATTTTCAGACTGATGGCCAAATGAAGATGCTTGGGGCGAATGTCGAGGCCCGAATGAACTGGTTATGGCGAATGAGAAGCTGAGTATGACTATTGGGAGAAGAACCTATTCGGCGAATGAAGGATCGAATGAGGGTATTCGCCGAATGAGAATTGAGAATGAAGCTATTCGCCGAGTGACTAAGACGAATGGAGCTATTCGGCGAATGAGACTGTCGAATGGTGCTATTCGGCGAATGAGAGTGATTCGGCCAAACTTATTCGGCCGCCATGCTCATTCGGCCGATCTGAGGGTTTCAGCAACGATTGCCATGAGATGATGATCAATCAATTGGGATGACTGTATTGACACAAACGCCACAAAAACTCACTGATTTTAATAAAACAGTAACTTGGAGAAGGGGAAGATCAGGGTTTTTGCAAGTTTCGAAAATCCAATCTGAGATCTGATGATTTTGAATGGAAATCGAGCAGAATCAAGAGCCAAAGCTCTGATACCACTTTGTAGGACCTGGTAGGAGCTCAGAAACAATCCGGTTCCAACGGAAATCTGCTTGACAGCCTCTGGAATAGTGCGGAATCCTATTCCAGGGTTCTCCAATCGAAATCAACAGCACCCGTGGTGAATCGAGAGCATAGAATCAACGTGCAAGTGAGAATCGATCACCACGGGTTGAGAATCGAAGTTGGACGGCAATAATCGCTCAAAACTTCAAGGGTTTGACACTGGAGTGCACTGGGAAGAATGAGGACTCGGAAAAGTTAGGTTTGAAATGATTTGAACTTGTATTTATAAGCTGTCATCATTCGGCCAAATGAGTGGCCGAAGCAGCTCATTCGGCGAATGACTTGGCCGAATGGACATGTCAGACGAATGAGTCATTCGGCGAATGACTCATTCGCTCGCCTATGTCATTCGCTAGGGCGTTCATTAGGCGAATGACTTCATTCATAGATTCATTCGCCCGAATGGTTAGAATTCATACTCAAACATTAATAAACCAAATCAAACAATCATATAATCAGTATTTAACATTAAGAACAATATATAAAGACAACTTCCATTAATATAACTTGAACTTTAAATGATGTATAATACAAAATCGAACTAAGGACATATAGTGCATCTACACAAAGTGAAGGTTGAGTACCAGAAACCATCTGACTTACTTACACAACCAGAGATCCCCATGTGGAAGTGGGAACAAATCTCTGTGGACTTCATTACTCAATTACCCCGTAATCCTAGTGGATGTGACACTATTTGGGTAATATATTGGATCGATTGACCAAGTCTGCACATGGAGTCCCAATCTCCATCATCTCTGATCGAGATGCTAGATTCACTTCAAACTTATAGAAATCATTGCAAAAGTCGCTTGGTACATGGTTGGATATCAGTGCAACATACAACCCACATACTGATGGCTAGAGCGAACGAACAATACAAACTCTCAAATATACGTTACGAGCTCGCATAGTAGATTTCGGAAATCGCTGGGAAACTCACCTACCACTGGTGGAGTTCTCCTACAACAACAGCTATCATGCAAGCATCAAAGCAGCACCTTTTAAGGCACTCTATGGCAGGAAATTCCGATCACCCGTCTGTTGGGCGAAAGTGCGCGATGGCCAGCTCTCTGGCCCAAAACTTGTACATGAAACAATTGATAAGATTGCACAAATTAGAAACCGCATGGAAGCAGCTCGCGAACGTCAAACGAGCTATGCCGACAAACGCCGGAAACCATTGGAGTTTCATGTAGGAGATAGAGTCCTTCTGAAAATTTTGCATGGAAAGGCGTTATTTGTTTCGCGAAACGAGGCAAACTAAACCCACGATACATTGGACTGTTTGAGATCCTGAAGAGGATTGGTCCAGTGGCATACTAACTCAACCTAATAGACAAACTCGATAGAGTTGACAATGTATTTCATGTCTCTAACCTGAAAAAGTGTTTATCGGACGAGACACTTGTAATTCCTTTGGATGAGATCCAGGTGGATGAGCAACTACGGTTCGTGGAAGAACCAATGGAAATCATGGACCGTGATTTTAAACAACTCAAGCAAAGTCGGATTCCGATTGACAGAGTCCGATAGAACTCGAAATGTGGACCTGGATTCACGTGGGAACATGAAGATCAAATGATGCTTAAATATCCCCACCTCTTCAAACAGACAAGGTCAAACGCCGAAAACAATGAATAAATTTTGTGACGAAATTTCCTTTCAACAAGGGGATGATGTGACAACCATAATATTTTGTTCTCAAACACTACAAGCAACAACCAAATTTTGAGATGGAATTTCTTTCAACAAGGGGCTGATGTGACACCCGACAATTTCATGTAAATTTCAACTCTTACAACTATGTATTTCACATTCATACTTGTTGCATTTCATTTAATTATGTTTAATTGAATGAGTTATCACAAGCAACTACGAAACGATAGTTCGAGGAACTATCGAATCGTACATTGCATAATTGTTTTGGAAATCAAGTGTGGCAAACACAAACACAATGGCAAACAAAAATTCAAGTAATTATTGGATTGTGCATTACACGTTGATTATGCTTAATCAAGCATGCAAACATTTCGTAATGACGAACACAAACAATCATAGATAATTCAAGAATTATTGAAACACACACGAACCTCAATACACGAACGTTGGTGAACAAACGATAAACAAACAAACATATGTGTCATTATGTGCTTAAGTGCTAAACGTGAACTAAACGTATATGATAAAAGCTACGAATTAAACGCAAACTAAATCGATTAAAGAAATCTAAAAATATGTGAAATGGATCTTTCGCGGTACGCGAGGATCGCCCGGCAAGAAGCTTCGCGGTTTGCTAAGTATGAGCGGGAGTTTTGAACTGCAAAATCTTAGGCAGTACGCCAAGACCATGCAGCTTGGGCTACGCGGTACGCGGCGTGTCTCAGGGGAGAACCCGAATATTTTATTCATCGCGGTACACAGAGGCCATGTAGCTTGGGCTTGACGGTACGCGGTGTGTCTCGGGGGAGAACCCGAATATTTTAGTTATCGCGGTACAACGAGGCCATAAAGCTTGGGCTTGGTGGTATGCGACGGGTCTGAGAGATCAAAAGCTCTTTCACTCATTCAACCATTACCATCCACACATTCTCGGCAAAACACACCAGAAATCAACCCCCAAACCTCTCCAAACATTCCCTATACCATTCCTTTACATTCTTGGTGTTCTTGTATGAACAACCATCCATCTGCTAGATCATCATCACCAGAAGCTATTGAAGCTCATCCGCACTGAATCTTGTAATCTAAGGTAGTATTCTATACTTATTTATACTTAGATCGAACATGAAAGTGGTGAAACCCCACATGCATGAAGATCCACCTACGTGCAACTCCATACACTGTTGTGCACGAATTTTAAATGTTCATAGATGATTATTTTGTGTAATATAACTGAGATTGAAGTTAGAAATCATTTAGGATTGAGATTTGGTAATTTGATGATGATTTTAAATAACTTGCCATAAAAGGAGCCTTTTATGTTGCATGTCATAGATTTATGATGATCAGGATATGTTAGACATGTCTAGATGTTGTCAAATGTATATTGAAGTGTTTAGAAACACTTTTGGGTATTCGGATTTGGCAAAAACATGTTTTTATAGAAACTTTCTATATATGGAAACTTTTTGAAATCAAAAGAGGGATTTTGATGTTCGCTTATGATTCTGTGATTTTAGATTATCATAATATGTTTAAAAATAATTTCTAAACATATTGGAAACTTTGATGTGTGAAAACGGACCTTTAAACGAATACTTACTATTTTAGGAAACTTTATTTTGGACAAAACTACATAAATGGTAATTTATGCACAAACGGTGTATTTCAAGTGTTTAAATATGTTTTACAAACATACTATAGGTATTAGTTTTATGAAATGGGATTTTGTAACTATACTTTCCAAAAATAGAAACTTTCTAAAAACAAAAAGTTTCCTAAAATAGTATCTTTACCAAAAAGGGAAACTTTTACGATTTTCACACGTTACTTAAGTGAACGTTGTACGATTAGATTTATAGGGTGCATATTGGTTTCCTACTTGTATTAAGACACATAAACAAACTAAACACAACAAACATGTCACCAACGATTCGTAGAGTCGACACAAGTCAACACACAAACACTCGGTTGAGCACACCGACACTTGGAGTTGTATGGGATACAACACACCACAAAAATCATACTCACCACCTATATGGTTATAGGTGCTTACTAGCAGGTGCTAGCATTTGCAAGTCGTGAACACATGTAAACCGGAACTCCTTTATCAGGTGAGTTCATGACCCCTTTTTACATTTTCTACTTTTGGGGGAGAAACATTGCATTACAACTGTTTTTTAATACGAAAAACTTATTTTGGTTACATATGGACATGTTTTCTCACTATATTTATATGTGTGGCACACATCACAACTCAAATTCCTCAAAAAAACACATGAGACCATTAGTAGCGCAGGGCGCCTAGCATGGTAATCTTGGATGGTACTATTTGGGCCTGACAAGCCCCACCTATCGTGCCTAGGAGGCCAACCCGACTGGAGGCCGGAATGGGTGCAAAATTGACCAAACACTTTCCTATTATCTTCTGATGGACATAGCGGGAGGATGCAGTCAGCTTCGGTTTCGAGCCCACGTATAATATAACTTGTATTGACTAGCCATCAATCGATATTGCATTATAATTATATGTATACCTACAAACACTTTCTTTAAACATTCGATGTTTACTGCTTATGGAAAAACCTGTGCTCCCACCAACCTTTGTGTTGACCTTTTTACTCGCATGTTTTCTTAGGTAACTAAGGCACACACACATGGGTTAGGATGCTAGGAATCGAGTCCCATGCATATACTGTAGTTTCTTAGGTTGTTGAACAATTAATATTTGTCTTGATATGTATTATTAAAAAACTTAGTCGCTTCCACAACTATTACCTTCTGTTATTTTGAAAACTGTTTTTAATTTTTGCTTCCGCAACTTATGAATTCAAACTGTTTTGAAATCTTATACATCAAACTGCCGCAACTCTGATTTTACAAAACTATTTTATCCAAGTTATTGGATGTACATATGCAACCAGACATGTAGGTCTCGTAATTGTGACTGCAGACTACGATCCTGCAGATCTCACAGACTGACTGAACAGTCGCGTTCGTGCCTCCAAAAAGATCGGGTAGGCCGGGGTGCGATAGTTGTGGCATCCTCTAAGAAGAAAGAAAAGGAGGATGCCTACCAAAAGAAAATGAAGCAGTTCCTTGAGAGCTACAGTATCCATCGGCGACAGCTTGGTCCTATGAAGAACTCTACCATGGATCTACATATGAGAGATATTAAAAACAAAATATCCAAGGGAGAGTTGCCTTCAATGGACCAGATCTAGGCTTAAAGGGAGGCTCTTAACCTTAGTATTGGGGGAAGGGTTCTTCCCAACATACTCCTCTCTACTCAAGCAATCAGAGCAGGAGAGGAAGTTCATGTGCAAAGCTGCAACAAAGACACTCTTCCCAAAAGGAAGAACCTATCATTACTCCATCCAGTCCCTCATATGATGGCATGCCTATATCCTTAGTGATCTGAATCAACAGAAGTCACACAGAGCAACAGTCTACTAGTAGTTATCCTGAGAAACAATCAAGGATGGATGAGAGGAGAGAAGAAGGCTTGGTAGCTATAGAGATGGATCTTGCAACTATACAAGGGCCAACGACAGAACTTGAAGCAGTACTGGCCTCTGTAGAAGCAGCGGCATCCTTGGAGGGTGAGAGAGAGCAGGAGGAGCAGGAAGAAGAAAAGAATCAGGCCTCAGGTCAAATTATTCCATACAGAAAGTGTGGACCTTTCAGGTGATGGAAGTCCATTTCTAGAACAATACCTATGGAGATGTCCATCAATGTATATATCCCTATTATTGAATGGAACTATATCTCCCTAGAGAAGAAATTTAAACTTAAGCTTAGCAATGGAAATATAGTTAAAATTATGAGAGATTGAACTTATTTCTCTGCCTGCTCCATGCATTTTTGACCTTGAAAACATGCCTCTTCTCAACCCAGATAACCATGCTGAAGGAAGACTCACACCAAGACATATCAAGAGTAGAACTGATAACTTAAGGAAGGAAGGACAAAATTTTGGTAGCGTCAGACTATGGGGAGATTGTAAGATCAATTAAGGTTGACGCTCACCAAAAGATCTCTTGATTAATTCTTGGGCTTTTAGAAGACAAACAACCTTCGGAATAAAAGAGTAAACCTTTGAAAGAACAAATGCTTCCGAAGGTTAACTCTCTTCTTCTGAAGGTTATACTAAAGACTTGAGCTTCCGAAGCCTTTCAGCATTAAGAGCTTCCAAATGAAGACCAGCGGCTTCCGATAATAAAAGCTTTCGAAGACTTCTCTTACAAGATCCATAACACTTAATGAATTATTCAGACATGCTTTCTATCATCAAGACCAACACAAAAGAAATTCCAATGATAGTCAGCAACAAAGAAGATTTGTCAGAAGTACAAAGATACCCTTACATTGATGGTGTTTGTAGTTTAGGTATTTAATGTAAAAGTCTATGAAGTTATTTGTATTAATTGAAATTAATATGGCTTAGCATGTCACCCCATTACAGCATAATAGTTTTTGTATTCGATTGTTTTTAATGTCTTGTCCAGCCTTGTATTCCTACGAGGATATAGCTGTAGGTTTTAGTATAAATACGTTCACTTGTAACTTAGCAAATGGGTGCTTGTGCTTGAGCTAAGAATTCTGTATATCTTACATTTGAATGAAAGATACTTGAACCTTGAATTCAATCCCTCCTTGTGTATTTCAATTTGTGATGTAAGTGTGTGAGTTAGGCTGATAGAACTTTCAGCATCTATCAATCTTAGTAGAAGATACCTTGTGAAAGTGATGTGTAAATTACGCGACCCAATCCAACAATTAGAACCAGCTTGTCGAACCCTAAACCACAAACCTTAAACCATAAACAATAAACCTCTGTAAGTAAAACCGAAACTTTAATAATAAACCTTAATCATAAACATAAAAGCTAAAAACGAAGCCATAAAACAAAAACTCTAAATGTAGTTCTTAAAGCTAAACCTAAAAGCTAATATTGTATTCTTCGATGTGCCGTTGAAATTAGTTTAATTGTAGTTCGTTTGTGTTAGTTTCGGAGGTTTTGAAAACCTAAAAGCTAATATGTATATGTATATGTATATCTATAGGTATATGTATATGTATATCTATGTATATGTATATGTGCATATATATATATATGTGTATATATAGATATAGATATACATATATATATAGACGCACACGCACGCACACACAACACTTAACAAAGACAATTTTTCAAAGGTTAACACGCAACACTTAACTTGGGTAATTTTAAAGGTTTATATGGCCCAATTTTGAGCCATAACCCTAACAAAAGTATTCTTTTGTAGTTAACTAAAAGTGAATTTAATTCTCTTAACATAAAAGTTCAAATGTATCAAAAATGTCAAGAATACTATATTTGTTTTAGGGTTTTTTTTTTTCTTTTATAATCAATTTATCTCAATTTAGTTATTAAAGGCTACCAATGTGAGACAAAGTGAAAATAGTAACAAAAACATCTAGGTTAGATTTAAAAAGTTCTGCAATAATTTTTATCGAATTACCGTCTTATTTTTTCTAATATGTATTATATATTAGTATAGATATATAAATTTGAAAAATTAGATATAAAATTAGTATGTGTAACAAAAGAAGGCTAGAGCAGATAGTAAGCTATGTGTTTGAAAGACTTTAAGTTGACCCAGGTTCAATTCCTTCAGTTGCAACCTTTTGTTTTCTTTTTTTCTTTTACATAATGGAACAATTGCATCCTTGGTAGATGTTTTGGTTGTATGTTGTCACTGGTTCAGCTCCTATCGGCAACACTTTTTCCCTTGTTTTTTTTTAACTTTTTACACATCGTATAGCAATTTGTTTTACATGTCCCATTTGTGTTGCACATACAATGTATATATATGTAGCCTTTAAGGAAGAAAAGTTAAATTGTACTAATTTTAACGTTATTTGACTTATTTTTATAAAAATAATATTAAAAGCGTTGGGATGATTAACTTTGAATGATAACTTTGAGCCAAGAATTCTTCTATTCAACATTTTTATCCTAAACGTAGTGAAAAGTGATAATATATAGGATAAGTTTGTTTGTTTATAGCAAACAGTTTCTGCGTTTCAACTTCCACCCAACACAATACATAGTGTGAATTTCTATTACAATCTCATTTAGATGTTCGGTTGAGAGCCTACCGACATGTTCTAAACATTATAATTTACCATACGTTAGTTTAAAAGAGTTACGTTTTTGGCTTGACTGTAAAGGCTATGGAATTTTAGACAAGGTGCTAGGTTCGAAGCCTAAAAAAGTTGTTTTCCTTTATTTTTTTTGTGTGATTGTTAGGTATAAATATGCTTATCTCGTATTTCAAATGCAAAAGTGAGCCTCATCTAGATGATTAGGACGTGATTTTAAGATTTGTGATGATGCAAGTTTAAATCTTGTGGACTCTAATTTTTTTTGTCTTTGACATTTTCAATTTGTCTCCTATTAAGTTATCTTCTTAAATTGTTATGCTACAACATAACAAAACAAAAAAAAGTGTTTTCTATTTCCTTTTTTATCTGCATGACCGATTTGTCACAATTGTATATGTTTCTTTGAGTATTATCACCACTTCGTAATGTTCATGTTTTAATCATACCGTCCGCCGCAAAGCGCGGGTAATGTTACTGGTTTTATTTAAGAATTAAAAAAATGAATTTTTAAATTGTAGAGATGATAAACATTCCCGACAACAAGTTATCCTTAAAGCCTTTTTCATTTTATTTTTTCATAATAGTTTTCACAAATATTTTAAATATGTAATCAATCAATCAATCAACGTACTCAGTATATCCCGCCATTAGCATGCTAAGGCAGGGTCTGAGGAGGATGAGATGTAGACAGCCTTACCCCTACCCCGTAGGGGTAGAGAGGCTGCTTCCAGTGAGACCCTCGGCTCATGATGCTTGATCAACCGTCCGAAACGATTTTAACGTTATTTTCACTGAATAAGTAAAATAACGTTAAAATTAGTGCAATTTTACTTTTGCCCCTCAAGAGCTGTCGACACATATATACATTATATGTGCGCACCGCTAACGGGGCGTCATTTTAAATATGTAATGATATATCCAAATTATTTAACACAATAACACATAAAATTTATTAAAAATACGAATCACAACTTCTCTAAATATTTCTAACATTACTTAGAGTAAACATAAGTACGTCACCAGTATTATATCATCAGTGTTATTGTGGACTCTTTTCTTTTATTTCTTTATTTTTCGTGTTATTGTAGTTTATTCATTTGTCTTGTATATTCATGTTTACAAGCCACAGAAAAAGTAGCCTAAATCTGAAAAACACAATTTAGCTAAAAAATAAGACGTCATAAAAATACACCCATTGAATAGTCCTCTTGTTGTGTATCGTGTTTTTGTCTTTTCAAGTCTATGTACTTGTCCGCTATAATTAGCTTGTTTTGCGGGTAGGGTGTTTTAATTATTTGATATTTCCCATCCTTGAAAATATGTGAAAAAAAGGATGAAATTAATTTTGACATCCCTTAAATTTTATTTTAAATAAATGACGTTGAATAACCAAGGGCTTATAGCTTAATGGTTACTTCTTTGGCTTACATTTGGAGAGTCATGGGTTCAAATCCCTCTAATGCGAAATAGGGGTCCTTGGTAGGTTATGGGTTTTCGGGTGCGGTTTCCACCTGGATGGTGGTGGGGTCTCCACAGAGGTCCTTAGTGACGTGGCCTAGAAATCAGTGGTTAACACATTGAGATCAAATGTCGTTAAAAAATAATAATAAATGACATTGAATCTTAGACTCAATTATTGTTCTTTTTTTTTATTAATTTTAGGGCATTAAATGTGTACAGCTATTCTAACCAAAATCCGTGGTTAATTAAATGATATTATTGCAAAATGTGTCGCCCAACTTGGAAGAAAATATTGGTGTGAAGGAAATTCAATTTAAGTGGGGTGAGAGAAATTCAATGCCAGAGACGCTTGCATGCATGCAAACTCTGAACCTAAATCACTCAATCACATGATTTAGGTTCAAGTTTTAAAAGTCAATAGACATTCAAAAAATACAATATTTTACTTCAAGTTGTCAAAATTATTTCGGGTTAGTGTAATAAAAGTGAGTTATTATTTGTTAACAATCATATGTATGTATGTATGTATGTATGTATGTATGTATGCATAATCAAACTACATATAATCTATATATATAGGGGAGGGTTCAAAACAAAACTCCTCACTTTGGAGAAAACCAAGAAAACTCCTACTAACCAATCAATTTTTAAAAAATTTTTTCCATGATTTTTTATGATTAGCTTAGTAATGTTATAAACACAAATTTTTTTTAATAAAAATATGTATATCACGAAATTACGTATATGTAACCAATAAAGTTACGTATATGTAACTAATATATGTTATTTACAAGTTACATATATGTAATCAATGAGTTACATATATGTAATAACATAAATTACATATATTTTTTTATTTGCTTTTTTTTTTATAACAAATATAACCTTATAATAAAACAAAATGTAAAATAAATAACAAAAAACGAAATTGATTAATAACAATTGTGATTAGTTTTCTAAGTTTTCTCAAATATGAAGGTTTTCTATGGAACCTCCCCTTATATATATATATATATATATATATATATATGAGGTTAGTTTTTTGTAAAAAAAAATTAAATTGGTAAGAAGGATTGTGGGCCATTAGATATATAATTTAATGGTTAATATCAAAATTATATTAACAAAGTTAGTGAAAGTGTATTTTAGTTATAAACACTTTTGTTGACTTTTTTTTTCATGTTCCCCATTTTTTCAACGGCTATAACTTTTATATACAATATTATTTTTTTAAAAAATTTACACCAAATACGAGGATTTTTTATTTTTAAAACGACTATAGTATTGTTATATAAAAAATTATTTTTATCTTTTATATTTGTAATGCATCACTGTGTCTTTTTGCTTGTCACTTTTTTTTGTTAGTCATTATGCATTACTATTTTTTTCTAAAATGATAATCTTTAAAAATAATAATGACGAAACAACACAATCACGTACTTTTTATATTTAAACCATAACGTTAAACCAAAAAAAATGTTATCTAATTCATAAAAAACAATGATATGACGTTAAATCTTTAACTCATGATCAGAATTATTGTTCTTATTTTTTTATGAATTTTATGGCATTAAATGTGTACCACTATTCTAACCAAAATCCGTGGATTGATATTAATTAAATTATCTTATTGCAAAATGTGTCGCCCAACTTGGAAGAAAATATTGGTGTGATGGAAATTCAATTTAAGTGGGGTGATAGAAATTCAATGTGAGAGACTTAGTTGTGCATGCATGCAAACTTGAACCTTAATTAGTGAATCATATGGATGATGCCTAAAGGCAGAAAATAAAGCTTTCAAAGACAAGAAATTTTTCTTCATCGTAGCATGAATTCGTAATCTCATGTTTAAAAAATCAATTGATAATCAAGCTATATATATATATAATCAAACTACATAATATATATATATATATAGGTATGTTCAAATACAAAAAGAGAGTTTTGTAAAAATTGTAGGAAGCAATCATGTGTTGACACATGTATTTTTATTTAATTATAATATGAGGGTAATTTAGTAAGACTAAAAATAAGTAGATTTAATAATCGCTAAATTATAGGAAGATTCTTAGTTAGTTACGTATGAATTACAAATACACACCAAATCTATGCGATTAAAAAGTTTTAACATCAAGTAAAACTTCATAATCGTGTTTGAGTATTTCGTTTCAATAAGAAATATTATTGAATAGATGATTTTCATAGAAACTGTTGGATCGGGTTATTTAATCCAACACAACACTTTCACAACTAATCTTTTACTAAGCTTGATAGATGCGAAAGATTCTATCAACTCAACTTACTCACACTTGCAGAACAAATATAATACACAAATAAAGTTGACTTTAAAGTCAAAGTGTATTTCGTTAAAATGCAAAGTGAACAAGACCTTAAAGCTCAAGAACACACTCGTGCTCTTGCTAAGTTACAAGTGAAGTATTATATCCTAAAACAACAGTTGTATCTTCGTAGAGATACACGGCTTGACAAAACATTAGAAACGAATGAATGTTAAAATTAATATTTGTTATGATCTTGACAGGCCAAGCCATATTAATTACAATTAATACAAAAGACTCCATTGACTTTTGCAATAAATATCTAACCTACAAAAAGTATTAAATGCTTCTTGTGTTTTTACCAGATTGTTGTGTTTTTTTTTGCACTGGATTTTTTTGTATTCGATTTTGTTTGTTTTTACCGGAGTCTTGTGTTTTTTGTACAGTATTTTTTTTGTACTAAATTTTTATTTTTTTGTACTGAATTTTTTTTTGTACTAGATTTTTATTCTTTGTACTGAATTTTTATTTTTTGTCCTAGATTTTATGTTTTTTTATGTACTGGATTATGTTTTTTGTACTAGATTTTTGTTTATAATATTTATAGCGTGTCACATGTCAAATTTATATTGTTTCTTGATCTTCTTAGCTAGTGGATCCAAACCCTATGAGTATATTACATAATGTCGTGAAGATAAAACACAATAATAAATATATTACACAATGACATAAACATAATACATAATGACCAAAATGTATTTTTCATAAAATAAAGAAAATTTATGGTTTTTAAAATTATGAGTTATAAAAACATAATGGTGAAATAACACAATTATATACTTTTAATACATAAAACATTAAAAAAATAAATAACAACAATTAATGTAATGCATAAAAAAAATTACAAAATATCATAATATAAAAATTAAAACACAATAATAAAGACATATTACACAATGACATGAAGCATCAAACACAATAAACTGAAACATTAAACACTATGACCAAAATACCGTTTTTATAAAATTAAAGAAATATCACTTGTAAATCCCACAATCCTTTTCAACATTCTCACCAATCTCACCATTTTTATTTGAACCTAATCCTATATATATATATATATATATATATATATATATATATATATAAGGGGAGGTTCCTAAGAAAACCTTCATATTTGAGAAAACCAAGAAAACTATGATCTAACCCTTCATCCAAAAAATCAATGGCTATAAATTGATAGTGACATTTTTGTAATTAATACTATTTAAAATATGTTGAAAATATATCAAAAGGGTATTATGGGTAATTGCTTTAAAGTAAATTTTAGAAACTAATAAAACATGCTTTAAAGGATGAAACCTGATTCATGGATTTCCCCCAAATAATTCGGACCTACCAAATTTAAAAAATTAATTCGAGATAAGGATAAGAAGACAAGACAAAAGTTTACATAACGGGTGTTATTTAGAGACGACAACAAACCATTTCCTTTAATACATATATGAATTTAAATTGTATATTATGTTTATAGTTATGATATTACGTTATTATATGTTTAACTGAAATTTTATATAATTTTAGATTATGGATTTATTCAAAAATTTTATTTTAGTGACTGATTACATATATAATCATCATGTAAATAAGTTATTTTATAATGGTCATAAAATTATTTAAAAATCTGATACATATGTGTTATATTTAAAATTATTATTTTATTTTATTTTATGATTTTATAAGGAAGCAAACGAGTTGGAAATTGAAAAGTAATCAATAGTGATATTTGATGGTTTAATGTGTTGATGAAAATGTTTAAAACTATTTCCTTTTTTTTTATTTAGTAGTTTTAAATATTCAGATTCACATTATGAAAATATTATGGTTTAATAGTAACTTTATAGTTATTTGGTACCTGCTTCAGTATGTATTGATAATATACATGATATACAGGATATTGGATGTAATGTTTGATGCATAATTCTTATTTATACTTTTAAACTATGATAATCAATTATTACATATAATGTTCAACCATGATTACATATATGTAATAATCAATTATTACGTATATTGTTCAACTATGACTACATATATCTAAGTGATTACATACATGTAATCATACAAATTACTTCGATCAAGTTACATACATGTAAGCATGCTTACATATATAAAGTCATAGAAGTAAACTTGATTACATATACGTAAGCATTCGAGAAAAAAGGAATATACAAGCATTATTTTTTCAACAAAAAAAAGAACAAGGGACAAAATTGTGATTATGTAAACATGCATACATATATGAAATCATATAAGTAACTTGATTACATACATGTGTGTAATCATTCTTGCATATTGTTACATATATGTAACCATACTAAAATAATCTTGCTTACATATATGTAAGCATTGAGTAAATTGCTTACTTATATGTAAATATACATGTAACTTGAAGTTTAACAAAATTGAACCAGATACAAAGTAGATAAGAACACTTAGTCAAAAACTAAAATCGGAACTCAACGGTACAACCAATACAAACAAAAATAAAAATAAAAGATGATAGGATATAAAAACACACAAATTGAAACCCAACTAAGCTAATGTTGCAAATGATTACATATATGTAAGCATACATGAATAATTGAATACCTTGTATAATTTGGATGCAACTTCATTTTCAATGTTAAACCATAAAAAACTAAAAGAATACAAACAAAAATAAAAATAAAAGATGATAGGATATAAAAACACACAAATTGAAACCCAACTAAGCTAATGTTGCAAATGATTACATATATGTAAGCATACATGAATAATTGAATACCTTGTATAATTTGGATGCAACTTCATTTTCAATGTTAAACCATAAAAAACTAAAAGAATATCATAATACAACAAATGATGTTTTTGATTTGGGCAAACCAATTGATCATAAAAAGCCAGATTACAATCAAAATTTGATAATATAATCAATTTGATATATTTACATTTTGTTGGTAACCATCGTAGAGGCCTGAATCACCACACAATTTCACACTTGAGAACACATGCTCTGGCCATTTTATAACATGAGTGAAAAAAAAACAACCACCTTAGAGAATGAAACAAAAGCAAAAAGATGACCAGTTGTGTGAAAAAGTGCAGAACCCAACAGAGCAATTATATAAGATTTATCAATTTTGGGGCAAGGTTGAAGCATTGTAAATATTGATAACAATGTTCAAGTACCAAAATCCAAAGACAATCATGATCTAGAGAGTCTTGTTAGGCTTTTTTTTTGGATTTCCCCATCTGGGACTGAATCTTGCAAGCTATCAGAGACCTAAAGTCACGGGAAACTTGCCGGATCTTTGTGCCTCGAAAAAACAGCAATCTTTTGCCAAAAGCTTCACTATAATCAATTTCCCACTGTAATCGAACTGTGATGATGCGTTGATGATGGTTAAAACGTAGCTTTTGTTGTTGTTGCTGCACATCGGCGCTTGTGTCGGAAACGTCGTATAGTAAATGAGGTTTTGAAGTCGGATTTCGGCATGAAATTGGGTTGGAACATGTCGAAGTTGCTGCCATTGAAAAGGTTGATTGATAACTAATATGGTCCATCATTTATTTTTACGATCTTGAAATAACATTAACGATGATGATCTTGGTAAGGAAATTCAAAAGAAAAATATAATTACCAAAATTAAAAGGCGTTAAAATTACTAAATAATCCTTTTATTTAAATAAAAATATATATAAAGGAAATTTTTTAATTGGTTAAAGGGAGTTTTCTTGGTTTTCTTAAAAATAAAGAGTTTTCTTATGAACCTTCCTCTCTCTCTCTCTATATATATATATATATATATATAGGGGAAGGGTCCATTGTTAACCCACTGTAATTGTGGTAACCCAGTGAACTTTGACAAAAAATGCCCGAATCCTTGGTTTTTTTCATGGTCTTTATTATACATATTTATGAGGGTTTTTTTTTTGTGTTTTGGCTAATTCTCAATGCAAATCGAATTTGCCTCTGTGTAAATTTGAGTTGCATTTCGCAACATTTAGAAAAGTGCAAAAATTTGACACCGATGCAAATTCAATTTGCATTGTGAATTAACCAAAACACAAAAAAGAAACCCCACTAAATATGTATAATAAAGACCATGAAAAAAGTCCGAAGATTCGGACATTTTTTGTCAAATTTTACTGGGTTACCGTAATTAGGCAGGGTTTTTATTTGAACCAAATCTTATATATATATATATATATATATATATATATATATATATATATAATCAAACTATATATATAATTACAAGATCATTCGTAATAGTGTTTAAAACACTTCAAAAAATTCATTAATGATGAGCACCATCATCATAATTAGTATATCCCTATAATTTTACAAATCTAAGGTACGGTTTGAGAATCGTAAGATGTATACAACCTTTACTCCAAGAAAGCTATAATCTGATAAGTCGCCTTTTCCCAACAACATGTCGTCGCCCATACTTACGTCGCCATAGATTCAATGTCGTCGGCTAACACATTGTCCGTATAGGTCTCTTTCCTTGACGAGTTATCGTTGCTAAAGGGCGTCGTAATACATTTTTGTTACATTTTAAAGAAATAAAAATATTTTTTTAATACCTTCTGGACAAACGACATATCATGGGCAAAAGTCAACTAAAAATAAAATTTCTTTTTTTTTTCAATTATTAGTTTTAAAATTCAAAACTTCCAAATCTCTCTTTTTTTTCAAAGAAGTGTTTTGAGAATTATAAAATGCATGCTTGTTTTTATATGTTAAAAATTTTGCGTTATTTGTATATCTATTATTTTCATACTGATTGTTTTGCAATTTTTATTTTTTTTATAATTTTGTAAAAAACACATGTCAATACACTAATATATATATATATATACACACTAGGTTAAAATATCGTGTATTACATGAATTGAAAGAATAATATGTTTAAAAAATGAATTAGTAATTATAAATCATGTTTTAATTGTTAAATTTTTTTCAAGTATGTGTTAACATTTTTATGTAATTAATAAATTTTAATTTACTTATAGTCTATTATTATTCTTTTAACAAATTTAAATTAACTTGAATTAAAATTTATATTAATATGTATAACTTATATTTTAAGAATTACATACCTTTTTTTATTTCAATATAAGTATTTATATTATTTAAATCATCCAATCATATTAAATGTTTAAATGTTTTTAAAAGCACTCATAAAAAATTAGTATCTATGTTATTTTATTTTTAAATATTTTAAAAAATTTAATTTGAATTTAATAGTATTTAAAAAATTAAATAGAAACTGGTAAATAAATATATAAGTTCATTTAAAAGATTCATAATTAATTGCATTTTAATATATTAATTATTATACATAGAATAATATAAATCATAATCCCAATCCTAATCCTAACTAAATAACATATATAGATAAACAAATATGAAAGAGAAGAGGGAAAACCAAGATTTACATGGTCTAAAATAATGACAAGTGTCCACAATCACTTTTATTTGTTAGTATAATTATTAATAGATATATGAGACATTTGGGAAAAATATGTGTGCTGAGTTTTGAGATTTCGTTAGCTATATAATGTTGATCTAGAAATTAATTATATCGTTTTCAATTGTTTTGTTTCTCTTAAGTTATTAATCCTTGAATCTCTCTATATAACCAAAATGTCATATAATGATTTTGATCATTGATCAATGATTATCAAAGGTTTAGAATTTGCAAACTCTCCCTTGTAAATTGTTGGTTATAAGTTGTGTATTATAAAGGTACAATAAAAAATACTAAATAATTAAATGTAAATAAAAATATATATGGTTAAATGAGAGGTCATGATCCTGGGTACCTCTTAGAGTTTGGTTTACATCATCATTTCCTAGCTTTTAAACTAAAAACTTTCATAACATGCAGCGGAAATTTAACACAATTTGTTCAAGAACATAAATACATATAATGTAATGTATCAAAAACATTAAACATTGCCAAAAAAACCACAATATCTTCTGGATGAGTGCCACGAGCTCCTCCATTCCTTTCTACATGTTCATCAACCTGATATACATACTAAAAAGTCAGCTTTTCCTGGTCAGTTCTAGTTTAATTAAAACTTTGTAAGTATTTAATTAGGTAAAAACCTTATTATCATAAAACATCATTTCATTCACATTAACCATAGACCATATAACGTAATCATCATAATCGTCATAATCATCATCATCATCATGCAACCAGTTTCACTAAACATGACCAGTGGGCTTATGCCGGCCCAAGGCTTCATGTTTATAGTCCAATCGACTCTTACCATGTGTATAGCCCAATCGGCTCTGTGCTTATAGCGCAATCGGCTCCGTGTTTATTGTCCGATCGACTATGTGTTTATAGCCCGATGGACTCCATGTTTATAGTTCGTTCGACTATATGATTATAGTCCGGTCGACTCCATGTTTATAGCCCGATCGGCTCCATGTTTATAGTCCGGTTGACTCCATGTTTATAACCCGGTCGGCTCCATGTTTACTGCCCGATCGGCTACATGTTTATAGTCTGTTCGACTCCATGTTTATAGCCCAATCGGCTCCATGTTTATAGTTTGATCTCCTACCTTGTTATAGTTAGGTTGACTTTAATACTCTTCCCGTAACGAGTATGGGGGCATCATCGTCATAACATTCTCAACACATCACAGTGTCAAATCATCGTTACATCCTAGCATCATAATTAGGTCATGCAAGCATCGTATCATCAAAGCATCATAACATAACATCATAATCATGTCATGATTGTATCGTATAGTCATAACATCATAACATAGCATCATAATCGTGTCATGCTAGAATAATATCAACATAACATCTTAACATCATCATCAACATGTTATTCTAGCATCTTATCATTATAATATCATAACATTATAAACATGTTATGCAAGCATCTTATCATATTCATGCATCATCATAACCTTATAACATCTTAGCCTCAAAAAAATGTTATGCTAACATCTTATTATTTTAGCATCATAACTTTATCCTAACATATATATAGGACTTCATCATAACATAGCATCATATAACTATCATCATAGAAGTCATTATAATAGCATGTCATCATACATTCATCATCATATCACATCATATCATCATGCATTCATCATAAACATTCATCATCATAGCACTTTATAATAACATCATATAGCATCGTATATCATCATTGTTGTATTATGTCATCCCAAAACATATGTACACGTAACATGTATAAAAGAGGGCATATAGAACTCACCTGATCGTGGAGTGGCTCTAGGTTTCCTAAACCAAATCGTCTTGGCTAGGACTTAAGAACCTACATCATTACATCATTTCATTACATTTCGTCCCTAGACTTAGAATTTATTCTAAGTCCTCAGAGACCACCGAACTAGTCCCCCATAATCACAAGTTCTCGAAATTATGCAAAAGTATTCGAAACCTTAGAGTTCACGAACCCTCAGTTCACGAAACCTAGTTCACGAACCCACAGTTCACAAACCTAGTGCACAAACCTAGTTCACGAAATTGAGGTTCACAGAGAGTGTTCGTATACTCCCATTCGTGTACTCTTTGAATACTCATCTTTTCTACATAAAAAATCTCAAAAAACAATCCAAGACTTTGAGGAGCTAGTTATAGGTTCCTTATCGCATTACCAACGCATTGGAACCAAAAAGGAATGAACATTATGCATAAAGGTATGAATTTTATGCATGTTTTCCTTTATGCATAAAAATCATAACTTTCTTAAATTAAACACTTACCCGTTGATTGATGATCCTTCTCGTAGCTTCCAGTGTGTTCCTGCTTATTTTTGAGCGATTTACAGTTGTTTTTGACTTCTCAGAAGTTGCTAACTTCGAGAGAGAGAGAGAGTGACTCGAACCAAAGGTGATCATGTTTCCCAACACACTCCTATTTACAGACTAATTTCGTGAAGCAGGGTTCACGAAATGGGGTTCGCGAACCTCAATTCGTGTATTTCTATTTTTGTGAACTTTAGTTCACGAAATAGGTTCGAGTATTCCATTTCGTGATCTCTCATTTAGTTTATTTTTCGTCTCTTTCCTAAAAGTTAATTTATCTGTTACGCATTCATAAGCTTAAATAACTTACATAGACAATTTGTGGTGTTACAACTCTCCCCTCCTTACAATAAGTTTCATCGCGAAACCTGCCTTGTCACATATCAAACAAATGGGGATACAATCTCTTCATTTCCTCTTCCGTTTCCCATGTGGCGTCTGAATCTTCATGATGCTTCCACTGAACTTTGAATTTTCGAACCATTTTGTTTCATAGTTTATTTTCTTTGGTGTCAATGATTGTCACACCCCGAGCCGGCGGGCTGGATCAAGTTTCCCATCGTGCGGAAGGTTCTCGGGGTGCGATATCGTTTGATAATCATAGTGATCAGATTGTTTACATGGCACATGATATATAAATGAGAAATGCTAATATGACATTGATATAGAATTACAAAATTAAATTACATTGTCATGTTCATAATTTAATTATGTAAATCCACCCAAAGGAATCATTCAGTTTTCTATCTTGTATTTGTACAAGATTTACAAAACCGATTCACCAAAATATGTCATCAAAATTTATGCACACAAAATGTAGCTAGGTCTACTATAAAATTCCACTAGCTAATGCATCCTGATTATGGTGATTAAACATGTTCGTCACCTGATAAAACATTACATTTAAACAAGTCAACACTAGGTTGGTGAGTTCATAAGTTTAGTAATTGAAAACAATTGATTTATTGTCATTCACAGTCACATTGTTACACACAAGTCTTATTGATAATTGTCTTATTTGTCTCACACAATTTCCTCTCCATAGTTACACTTACAAATAGTGTTTCACCCATATCAAGCATGCTTATATATAGGGCTTACGTAGGGGAAACAAGCCCCAGCCAACCTCCTCCCACATGCTTCACATAATTCAACACCACTTGTAATACGACTATGGATACCCATTTCTATCTCACATGTGTTCACCCATTTGATATTCACCCATAAATTGTGTTCATCACCCATAGTATGATATGTATAGAATAAAAGAGTATGAGGGAAATACGTTATCAAAACCTAAGTGATGATAAACCCTGAGTGTTTTAAGGAAAATAGATTTATTAAATCTTATCCTTTTTATTATTCTCTCAAGTGAAGGTTAACTATAATTTACTTCTAATTAAAGGAGTAATAGTTAACTCATCAGTAATGTAATTGGCCTAAATGTATAGAGAATATATGGGACCCATTGTGGACCTCACGTAATCAGACCACAATGCCTCCCATTTACCTCTATGCATTTGTGTTCTCATAGTTTCGTTGACTTCAACGAAACTATTACCAGTATGATGACATGCGAGAAACCAATTCCTCAGTCTACCAGTTAATAGAATCAAAGGAATAATTACAATTAGTTTATCGTAGATTAATATCACCAGGTGTCATTTACCAAGCTTGACTGACGTCACCCTGTTACCAGTCATACGATGCCGGCCAATGATAAAACATGATCGCGAGTTTAGTAGCACTAAATTAAATGGTAAACGATTCATTTTTAAGGGACTTACAATTGGACATGATCTCATGAACACATGATTGTTGTGATATAATGCTAGCAGTCTTAATAGTAATTAATTTTTTTTCATCTATTCACTCATTGTCAACATCTCTGTGTTATCTGTTCTCAGTGTTATGTGTTCTCATAGTCTTTAACAAAGTGTTATAAGAACTAGTCTTATGACACAATGTTAGTAAATGTGGTGAATGATATTATCATCATGAAATTATGCTATCATGATTATCATTCTCGTTATCACTTGTAATTGTCTCATGTTATCACGTTGTTATCTCATTATAAATAACGAAGTGTTATAAGATCAAATCTTAAATACACTTATGTTATTTCAGTGATTGGATATTATCAGGAAATTAGGTTATCGTGACATCCTCCTTGATATGTTCTCATAGTGTAATCAAAATAAAATGAACACAATGTTATGATCTCTAGTCTTTAACATTGTCTCATAAGATCTCATCTTATCATACATTGTTAGCATATGCGAGGGATGGCATCTCGAAACTATGTTATCATGATGTCATCCTTGATATCCCATGTGATTGTCTCAAATGTTGTCTCAATGTTATGTATTCTAAATGATTTTAACAACATGTTATAAGAGCTCATCTTATTACATAGTGTTAATAAATGTGGTGAATGATGTCATCATGAAATCATGTTATCATGAGCATCACTCTTGTTGTCTCAGTGTTATAAGCCCGTTGTTATGAGATCTAGCCTTGATGCATTGTCTCATTTATTTTGATGGATGGTATCATGAAGTTATGTTATCATGCTATCATACCTGTCATGTATTACATGTTATTTCACACACAAGCACACGTAATGATAATGATAAGATAAGATCATAAGAATATGATAATTAAGATAAAATCAATATTATCTATATCACATGATGACTGAAATAAAATACTAAAGATTTTAATAAAAAAAAAGAGTTAGAATGTTTCTCAGCCCCGAAGTTAAAATCAAAAGATTCGAAAAAGGGCGTATGAACTCACCTTGTTTTTGTAGTGGTTGACTAAGACTCAAGAAATGCACGCGCTTGTATTCACAGTCCTGTGTTTGATTAAGTGTTATATGAGTTATAATCCCTTATTTGATTGTTCTTTTAGAAATCTGAGTTGTAAGCTGAGTTCGTGTAGTGAAAACGACTCATTCTTGTGATTTTTGTAAAAATGAGTCATGCTAATGAGTGTTCACCCGAATGAGTCTGTCACCCGAACGAGTCTGTCACCCGAACGAGTCTGTCACCCGAATGAGTCATTCGCCTGAATGAGTCCCCCGAATGGCTCATTCTCCCTGCTCGTTCTCCCGATTCATTCTCCCGAATGGCTCATTCGTCTGAACGAGTTTTCAGTCATGGGAGAAGACTAATTCGATTTTTGGTCGTATAAATAGTCGTTTTGAGTGGGTTTATGTGAGTAAACTCATTTGGAAGGTGTATGGGTTGAAAAAGAGATGTTTTAAACCGGTTTAACTTCGGTTTTGTCGGGTTAGGAGAAAACCCTAAAACCGGAACTTCTCTCTAAGATTTTGGGAGTTTGAGATGGGGAGAGGGCCGATCCTTGGTACCTTTGTGTAGAGAATGTCGAAATCTTCATTTTGATACCAAGATTGCACGATTTGGTGAACATTTGAGAGGGTAACTTGTTGATTTTTTGTAGAAATTCTAGATAGAGAGAGAGTTTGGACGGGAGTTAGAGAGAGAGAGAGAAGGTGGGTGGGTATTAAATGAGAGTTAATTGCTTGGTTAATGGTTTTTATACCCCGAGTGAGTCTGGGTTCGTTTCGGTTGTTCGGTTTTTACGTTTCCGCCACGTTATTTCGTTACGTAACGCTAATTACGTCTAGTTTTATAAAACTAATTTAAAACAAATCTTTTTAGGTTGTGATTTCTAATAAATATTATTTTTATTTTATTTTAATTGTTTTAAGGTTCGTAATCGTTGATTTTTGCCGTTTCGTCATATAACGTATTACGCGCGTTTTCATACAGAGCGCTAACTGTACGAATACGATTGTACGTTTCACTTTTTGATTTGATTTTCTATTTTTCAGATGTCGTTCGAAACATTAAACCCACATATATGTTTGTGTGAATCGTCACCCACGCAAACACACTGTCAGTTTATTATTCCAAAACGATACTGAATTCCTGTTTTGCATTAAATTTCCTCACTGACGGACTCGACTGAACACACCTAATTGCACATAATTACACTTTTTTCACCTTGTTTACTCATTGAATTATCGGCCATCTAATTTCTGTTATTTGTGCAGATCAGATCGTAACTGATATGTTTTCGTTACTTGTTCTCACTCTATTGTTTCACATGAATTGTTGTATTTACTGTATTTAAATTTTCACTTAAACACATACAATTGTTATTGGTTTTCTTAGTCCTGTTGTCACACAACTGTTATTCACATTGTATTTACACATAGTAAAAGATGAAAGTACACGCACGATACGGATTTCCGGACGATCTGGTACTGGTTGTCACAGTATCTTCTTGTTAAAGAAATTTCATCCCGAAATTTAAGCATTATCATCGGGTACTACTTTTTCTATATATAGGTGGAGCTGCTTTAACCTCATGTGTTTCTCATGATCCCAGGTTAACTCGGAGTTGTGTTTGGAGTTTCATCGAACCTTTACGATGGAATACGGCTTCGTTTTAGTCTTTTGACTTCACGATCCATAATTTCTACAGGTTCTCTAATAAAGTTTAATTGCTCATCAACTTGTATCTCTTCCAATGGTATGACTTACGATTCGTCAGCGAGACATCTCTTAAGATATAATACATGAAATACGTCGTCTACCCCGTTGAGTTCATCAGGAAGTCTGAGTCTGTTTGCCACAGGACCAATTCGTTGAGTTATTTCAAACGGTCCGACATACCTTGGTGCTAACTTTCCTTTAGTCCCAAAACGAACACCACCTTTCCATGGGGACACTTTCAACATGACTCGGTCGCTCACTTGGAATTTCGAAGGCTTTCGTCGTTTGTCTGCGTAACTCTTTTGGCGACTACGAGTTGCTTGTAAGCTCTGTTGAATCGGGGCTATCTTATCAGTAATCTCCTGAATAAGTTCAGGCACAGTATTTCTGTTATCTCCCACTTCGGTCCAACAAATTGGAGACCGGCATTTTCTACCATATGATGCTTCAAACGGAGATCATCCGATGCTGCTGTGGTAGCTATTGTTTTATGAGAACTGGATGAGTGGTAAATGATTGTCCCAACTTCCAACGAAGTCTAGGACGCATGTCCTCAATATATCCTCTAGGTATGAATTGTTCGCTCGCTTTGACCATCCGTTTGTGGCTGATAAGTGGTGCTCAAGTTCACGCTTGTCCCTAAGGATTTTTGCAATGCTTGCCAGAATCTCAATGTAAATCGACTGTCCCGGTCAGAAATAATAGACAGTGGCACCCCGTGCCGCACTACTATTTCATTGACGTAAAGTCTTGCTAGTTTCCCCATCTTGTAATTTTCCCGAATTGGTAAGAAGTGTGTGCACTTGGTCAATCGATGAATGATGAACCATATAGAATCATGTCCGCTGAAAGTGCGGGGTAGCTTGGTATTTTAAATTCCATAGCTATTCATGTACACTTTCGTTGTGGTATTTCAAGTTGTTTCAACAACTTTAGAGGTTCTAGTGTTCTCTATAAGTATGCCAAGTTCTAATGGGAATACTCCGTTAGTGCTATTATGATATCTAGAGTATTATGAATGTGAGATAATAGTTTCGATTCTGTTCTCACAGATAGTGATAGAATCAACATACTTCACATTCATTTAGGATTTATGTTTCTTAATTGTCTGGACCATCCCTCTTTGAATAGCAGTTGACTTTGCAGTTCCCGTAAATCCCGAAGGATCTATGCATTTACTGTAAAGTTTACGAGTTTACCGACTGTTTTAGTTAGAAGATCGAGGTCTTTCGGTAACTCATACCATGGTTTTAATTGTATATGATCTAGTTGAGTGGTCCCAATCACAATTCTTTTATGTCATGGGAATTGTGAGCGGACTTGATCATGCAGGTATTATATACCCGTATGTTTTAGTATCTATTAGGAGTATAGGATGAAAGTTTGGTGATTTAATTATAGCTATTTGGTAATGCTCCCTTAGAAGTGTCTCATATAGTTCTCACATCTCTAGATCTCGATCGTTCGATCTCGACCTTTAGGTCATAATAGCATATCCTAGATCATGCATGTATGGCCTTATACTGACACATTACCCATAGATCTGTTTCCAGAATCTGGGTATGTGTTTTAATTTTTTGAGAAAACTGTCTATGAATAAGGTAGCTCTTAGTATGATCAGGGCAAAGATTTACCTATGAGATAAACCCATGCTTCTCTCCAAAAGCGATGCACAATAACTCTCTTTCTACTCAAATGTCATTTGACTTATGTGATCTCATTGTAATCTTTGTTCCATGTATTATTCCTCATTGTCTTTGTTACACCGGTAGATGTCTCACATTACGCATTTCAGGATCCTAGCAATTTTGCCGACCTAGTTCAGATAATGTCGAGCTACCACTTTATGGCTACCCATACTTTTAATCAATCATGATCTCATCATGTGAATTTTTATTAGCTCCACCAAATAACGAGTCCTATGGTTCCCGTATTAAATCTCCCATTACATTATTGTTTAAACTACTAGAAGTTCCCTTAATAAGAATGTCTAGGGTTTTGATCCTAGTATTATCTCGAACTTCTCTGTCCAAGCTCTATGGATCTGATGTTAAGTCTCCTCAATTGTTAATGTGATCGAATGACTATCTTATCGTAGTTATTCATGTTGTTTCCCCCAGAATCTAGGCCCTATGAAATAGCAAGCACTGGTTTAGTTGGGTCTAGACATGGCTTTACAGCCTACACTTTTGATTTGGTATACTCTACAACATGGAAAATGATAATCTTTTTAAATATCTATAGCAAATATTATAACAGACGTACACTTGCTATGGAACTCTATCTGGTGTGAAAAGTACATCAGTAGCTTTCTGGATAATTAAGACTAAGTCATTTAAGACTAATAAATCTCAATTGGTTTAAGGATTTCCTAATATGTCTCTGATTCCATCCCTCATTGATGGTCTACATGTTTTAGTGTTCAATCTTCATAAGATTTCTCTTTTTCTAGAAAAATGATTCTTAAGTAAAGCATAGGCAATGATTATCCTAACTCCCAAAATTGGCACCTAGTTAATCCATGGTTACCTTAAATTATTGTTACTAAAACTACAACATAATATACAATTCTAAACATAACTTAAATACACAGAATTAAAATGACATACCTACGAAGTCATCTGACTCCGAGCGTACATCTGGAGCTGGTAGTGCGAGTAGTTCCTCTGTAGCTACTGGAGCTGTTGAGGACGTTAGAGCTGTTGGAGGCTTTCTCCAAGGGCAGTCTCTTGCAAAGTGTCCAGGCATTCCACAGGTGTAGCAGTGGTGGTTGTGTTGAGAGGAAACATACGTGTTCGCTCTCTTCGTCGTTTTTTGTTTGGGAACAATATGACACTCCTGAGTCCAGTGTCCTTTTCTCCCACATTTCAGACAATGTCTACACAGATTGTCTTCCTTGTGGTGAAAACCACACTTAGTGCATAGGGGAAAGGTACCAACATACCGATGGGGAATTGGATCTATTGGTGTTCTGCACTGCTGCATCCAATGGCCGCCTTCCCACAGCGGGTACATTGTACACATGGAAGTTCAGCTCTGTGATAATAGTTACAAGCTTAACAAAGAGGGGCCTTTCCCTTGTAGTGACCACTAACTCGGGTCAGGTCAGGCATAACTTAACAGATAGGAGTAGCTTCCGTGAATTTCACGGGTCCGTTTTGCCTTTTAGTAGGACGATGTTTGGATTTCTTACTGGTTTCTCCTTTCTCAGGGTTCCTTTGTTCAATAGTGACAGGTGGACAACTCCTAGCATGTTCCTCACTGTTCCTGATCTGATTGATGATCTCAGGAATCACTGCAACCAACTGTTCAGTAATTAGGGTTGCCAATGCAACAGTTGCTGGGTCCCTGTGACATTTTCATCTTACCCAAAAAGTTATCGGTTAGTATTTCTGATCAAATGATGTAACACATGCAAATAATCCCTAAGTCTCGTATTCTCTACATGAGGGTCCCTAGGTTATAGTCTAGGCCAAACTGTTTGAAACAAGATGAGCCATATTTCTCTATAACCATGGCTCTGATACAAATCTGTCACACCCCGAGCCGGTGGGCTGGATCGACTTTCCAGTCGGGTGGAATGTTCTCGGGGTGTGATATCGTTTGATAATCATAGTAATCAAATTGTTTACATGGCACATGATATATAAATGAGAAATGCTAATATGACATTAATATAGAATTACAAAGTTAAATTACATTGTCATGTTCATAATTTAACTAAGTAAATCCACCCAAAAGAGTCATTGAGTTTTCTATCTTGTATTTTTACAAGATTTACAAAAGTAGTTTACCAAAATATTTCATAAAAAGTTATGCACACAAAATGTAGCTAGGTCCACTAGCTAATGCACCCTGATTTTGGTGACTAAACATGTTCATCACCTGAGAAAAACATGCATTTAAACAAGTCAACACTACGTTGGTGAGTTCATAAGTTTAGTAATTGAAAACAATTGATTTATTGTCATTCACAGTCACAATGTTACACAAATGTCTTATTGATAATTGTCTCATTTGTCTCACACAATGTCCTCTCCATATTTATACTTACAAATAGTGTTTCACCCAAATCAATCATGCTTATATATAGGGCTTACGTAGGGGAAACAAGCCCAAGCCGACATTCTACCACATGCTTCACATAATTTAACACCACTTGTAATACGACTATGGATACACATTTCTATCTCACATGTGTTCACCCCATTTGATAGTCACCCACAAATTGTGTTCATCACCCGTAGTATGCTATGTATAGAATAATATAGTATGAGGGAAATAAGTTATCAAAATCTAAGTGATGATAAACCCTTAGTGTTGTAAGGAAAGTAGATTTATTAAATCTTATCCTATTTATTATTCTCTCAAGTGATGGTTAACTATAATTTACTTCTGACAAAAGGAGTAATAGTTAACTCACCAGTAATGTAATTGGCCTAAATGTTTAGAGCATATATGGGACCCATTGTGGACCTCACGTAATCAGACCACCATGCCTGTTCTCATAATTTCATTGCCTTCAACAAGATTATTACCGGTATGATGACATGAGAGAAATCAATTCCTCAATCTACCAGTTAATAGAATCGAAGGAATAACTACAATTAGTTTCTGTAGATTAATATCACCATGTGTCGTTTATCAAACCTAACTGGTGTCACCCTGTTACCGATCATACGATACCGGCCAATGATAAAAACACGATCAACATACCGACCTCACTCGCTGGGGGTTTGTCAAACCTATGGTACCACTACGCTGTCGTCGGTTTAGTCGCACTAAATTAAATGGTAAATGATTCATTTCTAAGGGACTTACAATTGAACATGAACTCGTGAACACATGATTGTTGTGATATAATGCTAGCAGTCTTAATAGCAATTAATTGTTGTCATCTATTCACCCATTGTCATCATCCCTGTGTTATCTGTTCTCAGTGTTATGTGTTCTCATAGTCTTTAACAAAGTGTTATAAGAACTATATTATGACACAATGTTAGTAAATGTGGTGAATGATATTATCATCATGAAATAATGTTTTCATGGTTATCATTCTCGTTATCACTTGTAATTGTCTCATGTTATCACGTTGTTATCTCATTATAAATAACGAAGTGTTATAAGATCAAATCTTAAATACACTTATGTTATTTCAGTGATTGGATAATATCAGGAAATTAGGTTATCGTGACTTCATCCTTGATATGTTCTCATAGTGTAATCAAAATAAAATGAACACAATGCTATGATCTCTAGTCTTTAACATTGTCTCATAAGATCTCATCTTATCATACAATGTTAGCATATGCGAGGGATGACATCTCGAAACTATGTTATCATGATGTCATCCTTGATATCCCATGTGTTTGTCTCAAATGTTGTCTCAATGTTATGTATTCTCAATGATTTTAACAACGTGTTATAAGATCTCGTCTTATTACACAATGTTAATAAATGTGGTTAATGATGTCATCATGAAATCATGTTATCATGAGCATCACATTTGTTGTCTCAGTGTTATAAGCCTGTTGTCATGAGATCTAGCCTTGATGCATTGTGTCATTTATTTTGATAGGATGGTATCATGAAGTTATGTTATCATGGTATCATACCTGTCATGTTTTACATGTTATTTCACACACAAGCACACATAATGATAATGATAAAATAAGAATATGATAATTAAGATAAAATCAATATTATCTGTATCACATGATGACAGAAATAAAAGACTAAAGCTTTAAATAATTAAAAGAATTAGCATGTTTCTCAGCCCCCAAGTTAAAATCAAAAGATTAGAAAAGGGGCATATGAACTCACCTTGTTGTTGTAGTTGTTGACTAAGACTCAAGAAATGCACGTATGAGTCAGTCACCCGAATGAGTCAGTCACCCTAATGGGTCAGTCACCCGAATGGGTCTGTCACCCGAATGAGTCATTCGCCCGAATGAGTCATTCACCCGAATGGCTCATTCTCCCGATTCATTCTCCCGAATGGCTCATTCGCCTGAATGAGTTTTCAGCCATGGGAGAAGACGAATTCGATTTTTGGTCGTATATATAGTCGTTTTGAGTGGGTTTATGGGAGTAAACTCATTCAGAAGGTGTATGGGTCGAAAAAGAGATGTTTAAAACTAGTTAAACTTCGGTTTTGTCGGCTTAGGAGAAAACACTAAAAACCGAGACTTCTCTCTAAGATTTCACGAGTTTGAGATGGAGATAGGGCCGACCATTGGTACCTTTGTCTAGAGAATGTCTAGATCTTCGTTTTGATGCCTAGATTGCACGATTTGGTGAAGATTTGAGAGGGTAACTTGTTGATTTTGTGTACAAATTCGAGAGAGATGGAGAGAGAGAGAGTTTGGACGGGAGTTAGAGAGAGAGATAGAGAGTTTTGATGCCTAGATTGCACGATTCGGGTTCGTTTCGGTTGTTCGGTTTTTACGTTTCTGCCGCGTTATTTCGTTATGTAACGTTAATTACGTCTAGTTTTATAAAACTAATTTAACATAAATCTTTTTACGTTGTGAGTCCTAATAAATATTATTTTTATTTTATTTTAATTGTTTTAAGGTTCGTAATCGTTGATTTTTGTCGTTTCGTCAGAAAACGTAACTTACGCGCGTTTTCGTACAGGGCGCTAACTGTACGAATACGATCGTACGTTACACGTTCTGATTTGATTTTCTATTTTTCAGATGTCGTTCGGAACGTTAAACCCATAGATATGTTTGTGTGAATCGTCACCCACGCAAACACACTATTAGTTTATTATTCCGAAACGATACTGAATTCCGATTTTGCGTTGAATTTCCTCACTAACGTACTCGACTAAACACACCTAATTGCACATAATTACACTTTTTTCACGTTGTTTACTCACTGAATTATCGGCCATCTGATTTCTGTTATTTGAAAAGATCATATCACTACCGATATGTTTTCGTTACTTGTTCTCACTCTGTTGTTTCACATGAATTATTGTATTTACTGTATTTAAATTTTTATATAAACACATACAACTATTAATGGTTTTCTTAGTCTTGTTGTCACACAAATGTTATTCACATTGTATTTACACATACGAAAAGGTGAAAGTACACACACCGTACGGATTTCTGGACAATCTGGTACTGGTTGTCACAATGATCACGGCTGGTTCTTCAATGTAGTTCAGTCGGTCATCCACCTCGATGTCATCCAAAGGAATATGTGCTTGCTCTTCCGCCAAACACTTATTAAGATCTGACACGCGAAAGGGAGGATGGATCCCGTTCAATTATTCGGGTAAGCCTAGTCGGTACGTGACTTTTCCTACCCATGTTCTATTCGAAATGGCCCAATATACCTCGGACTCAACTTTCCTCTCGTTCTGAATCAAATGATTACTTCCCATGGTGATACCTTCAGCAACACTTGATCACCAACATTGAACTCTATAGGTCTTCGGCATTTGTCTGCGTAGGATTTCTGGCGATCTTGTGCGGCTTTCATGCGTGCTTTTATCACCCATAACTTTTCTTCCATATCGATCAATGCAACTTTGTTACCCATTTCTTTCTATCCCACTTCACCCCAACACACTAGGTTCTGCATCGTCTTCCGTATGCCTCATAAGGTGGCATTCCGATACTAGAATGGTAGATATTATTGTAGGAAAACTCCACCGCTGGTAAAAGGTCATCCTAGCTTCCTCTAAAATCGATAATGCATGCCCTAAGCATATCCTCTAGCATTTGGATGGTCCTTTCAAACCATCCATCCATACCAAAAGGGCATTTGTCCCAATGGTACCAAGGTGTGTTAAAGGTGTCCTCCCTAAAATAGGTTGAGGGTTCTAGTCCCATAGTGGACAAAGGTGGAAAAAAATTGCTGTTCAAAAAAAAAAAACCATCCATCCATTTGAGGGAGATAGGCAGTGCTGATGTTCAGTCTTGTTCCCATCATATCGTGAAACTGCTTCCAAAATCTCGAAGGGAACTTCGTATCTCTATCCGACACAATGGAGACCGAGACTCCATGTCAGGTCACAATTTATTTCACGAACAACTCAGACAACCTTTTGGACATATAAGTTTGCCTGATCGGGAGGAAGTGTGCACTCTTCGTCAATCGGTCCACAATAACCCATTTGGTATCATAACTCTTAGATGTTCTCAATAACTTGGTGATGAAATCCATGGTGATGTGTCGCATTTCCAATCCGGTATCTCTAGAGGTTTCACATATCCATATGACTTCTGATGTTCGGCCTTTACTTGGGCACAAGTAAGGCACTTGTTCACATACTACATCTCATTAAACTTCATTCCTGGCCACCAATAATCTTTTCGTAGATCTTGGTACATCTTGGTCGCACCGGGATGTGCAGAATATCGTGACTTGTGAGCTTCATCTAAAATTCTCGAGAGAATGTTGCCATTTCTGGGCACTCATATTTGACCGAAACGTACTTTCACACCATAGTCATTGTCTTCCAAGTTTTTCACTTGTCCAAAGACATATTCAAATCCCACATTTTCTTCTTCTAATACTTTTCGTTGTGCCTCCTTGAGCTCATCCTGAAAGCAAAGAGTTATCACCAAACTGTATGATTTGACTTCTATAGCGGGATGCTCGGTCTAACAACTTAAGGCATCCGCTACCAAGTTGGATTTCCCCGGGTGATATGAAATATAACAGTCATAATCCTTTACAAGCTCAAGCCATCGTCTCTGCCTCATGTTAAGCTCTTTTTGTTCGAAGAAATACTTCAAACACTTGTGGTCGGTATACATGGTTCTCTTAACTCCATACATATAGTGTCTCCGTATTTTCAACGTAAACACTACTACCGCTAGCTCAAGATCGTGGGTTGGGAAGTTAACCTCATAAACTTTGCAAGACATAAGTTATCCCCCTTCCCCTTTGCATAATTAAATATCCCAACCGTTGTCATGATGCATCAGCATACACAACCGTGTCATCATTTCCATCCGACAATGCTAAAACGGGAGCTTGGGTAAGTTTCTCCCTTAGCACTATAAGTGCTTGTTCTTGGCTCGGGCCTCATTCATACTGTACATCTTTTTTTATAAGCTTTGTCAATGGCATCGCAATATTGGAGAAGTCTTGAATAAATCTGTTACAATAGCCGGTCAAACCAAGAAAACTACGTACTTCCGTTGGTGACTTCAGAGGACTCCATTTCATAACAGCTTCAGATTTAATTGGATCTACCATGATGTCGTCTGGGTTCACCATGTGACCAAGAAACTGTACTTCTTGTAACCAGAAAGCACTTTTGGAGAACTTAGCATACAATCTCTCTTTCCTTAGTGTCTCCAATACATCGCGTACGTGGCAAGCGTGATCTCCCACTTTCTTTGAATAAATGAAAATATCATCAATAAACTCAATCCTCGATCATTCCAACATCGGTCGACATACTCGGTTCATCAAATCCATAAATTCTACAGGAGCATTCGTCAATCCAAATGACATCACAAGAAACTTGTAATGTCCATAACGTGTTCGGAATGTATTCTTTGGAATATCCTGCTCTTGAACTATCAACTGATAGTAACCGGATCGGGGATGTATCGTGGAGAACCAACTAGCACCTTGCAATTGATGGAATAAATCATCAATTCTATGTAAAGGATACATGTTCTTTACGGTCAGTTTATTTAGTTCCTGGTAATCAATACACATCCTCATGCTTCCATCTTTCTTCTTTACATACAGTACTGGTGCAACCTAAGGTGAATCACTCGGTCGCATAAAACCTTTATCAAGAAGTTCTTGTAGTTGGGTCATCATTTCTTCAACTTGGTGGGAGCCAAATGATAAGGTGCTTTCACTACGGGTTGAGCCACCAGCACTAAGTCAATTTGGAACTCAATTTCCCTCTCAGGTGATAATCTAGGAAATTCTTCAGGAAATACGTTAGGAAAGTTACACCAAGAGAACTCATCAATTGTTCTAGTATTCATACGTTCCTTGATCACATATGCCAAGTAAGCTCCACACCCTCGCCTCATCATATCATTAACCTTGATCATAAAAATGACCTTCGGCGATACATCACTTTATCGCCACAGACTTTTACAGGACTCCCATCCAAGGCTCGTAAATATATCATCTTTCATCGACATACAATGTTAGCCTCGTACTTGGCTAACCAATCTATCCCCAAGATTATATCAAACCCTTATAAGGTTATAAGAAACAATCGTATAGGGAACCTATGAACCTCTATCTCAATGTAACAATCATCAATAGCCTCCATCACCCTGGTCATCTTACGAATAGTTGTCTCTACATAAAATACATGTTCTATCTTCTTAACCTTCCCACATAACCCATCACAAAATGTAGAAGACACAGAACTCATACTGGTACCAAAATCAAACAATAGAGATGCAACAATATTGTTAATAGAAAAAGTACCTGTGACCACATAAGGGTCCTCAATAGCATCATCCTCGGTCATCGTAAATGCTTAAGCCTTAGCTTTCTACTTGTCATTCCCCTGATCCTCTTTCTAGCCGAAACATGAAGCATCGGCCCTCGGTTGTCTGCAATCGAACAGATGTCCAATCCCATTGCAATTAAAGCATCTGATAGCACTGGGACAACAGGAAGAAAATTCTCCAACTTTCCCACATTGGAAACATAAATTGGTGCCCACACGGCACGGCCCCGAGTGGCACTTTCCACACTTACTTCATGAACCAATATCTTCTCGCTTCACTTTCTTTCTAGAAAAATTTTGTTGATATGTCCGGCCTCT
Source organism: Mikania micrantha (assembly GCA_009363875.1). Lineage (NCBI taxonomy): Eukaryota > Viridiplantae > Streptophyta > Magnoliopsida > Asterales > Asteraceae > Mikania > Mikania micrantha. The sequence continues at coordinate 4,012,548 of CM018684.1, forward strand.
TTTAGTCCCGAGGAACCCTTTCATCTTTGACTTCTCCTGAACTGGCTCATCAGCCATCACATCATCCTATATTATCCCACTAAGCTCCACAGCGGAATCAAATGTCTTTGCTTTCACATGAATCCAAACCTTTGGAGGTAAACCCTCCATATACAGTTTCACCCTTCGCTCCTAAGTAGCGACCATATGAGGAGCTAGTCTTGCCATCTCGTTAAACCATGAAGTGTACTACCTGTGGTTCAAGCACCCAGGCTTTAGAACCAAAAATTCCCTTTCCACCTTGTCAAGCTCGTTCTTAGGATATAAGTGCTTGGTGAATAAGTCCTTCATATCATCTCAATTCATCTTCTGCATGTCAGTAGCACTCTTTGATTGTTTGACTATATTCCACCAGTGGAGTGCCTCCTTAATAAAAGAGTGAGCTGTAAACTTTACATCTTGGTCAACTTGACACTCACTGATGGAGATACCAACCTTTGTAGCCGATACCCAGTAACAGGTGGCCACTGCATCTTTCTTTCCATCAAAGTTTGGTGGGTTGCATCCTTTGAAAGCTTTGTAGTCACAACCTTTTATTTTCCCCTGCTGGAAATCACTGCTCTTTGTCTCGATAACAACCACTTTCTCGTTTTCCTTGGTGTTTTCTTTGGTTCCCTCTGACTATTTTTCAATGCATCATTTAATGCCATGGAAATTAATGCCAAAATTTTCTAATCCATGACTTTATAGATCTCATCAGAAATTGCCTTTAGTACGATAGGCTCCAGTGTGAGCTCTTCTTCATTTTAGTGCCATTAGCTCATCTTGACCTCCTCTTCATTGTTGTTCTCAGCTTCCCCAACATGTGGCTTCTCTGTCGTCCGAGGTTGCTTTCGTGGTCTACCCTTTTGTCCTGCCATTTAACTGTCTACAGGATGCAACAAATGACGTGTCATTAAAGGAATCAGTTTAGCATAAAATAAGTGCTGTAAATCGTTAATGAATTTGATCAGGTATTATTAACCATTTACCCAACTTATAGGCTCTAAACATCTCCCATCCCATTTCATCAACATGCACACCCTTGGCTACCTTCCTAGCCCTTAACTATTTCTATTCATTCTAGTTCATACGTAGACATTCGGCTCATGGCATCCGTTCATCCGTGGCTGGCAATCCGCATTGCTTAATCCCATTCTCAGTTTAAGTCTTAGGCATTTGGGATGCCAAGATCTCTTCAACTATGGATCTGATACCAATTTGAGAGGCTCCGATCCCGGGTACCTCCTAGATTTGGGTTTACATCATCATCTCATAGCTCTTAAACCAAAAACTTTCATAACATGCAGTGGAAATTTAACATATTTTGCTTAATAACATAAATAAATATAATGTAATGTATCAAAATCATTAGAGATTGCCAAAAAAACCACAATATTTTCTAGATGAGTGCCACAAGCTCCTCCATTCCTTTCTACATGTTCATCAACCTGACATACATACTAAAAAGTCAACTTTCGCTGTTGAGTTCTTATTTAATTAAAACTTTGAAGCACTTAATTAGGTAAAAACATTATTATCATAAAACATCATTTCATTCACATTAACCATACACCATATCACGTAATCGTCATAACCATCATAATCATCATAATTTTCGTAATCATTATCATCATCATCATCATGCAACCACTATAACTAAACATGACAAGTGCGGCACAAGGCTCCATGTTTATAGTCCGATCGACTATTATCGTGTTTATAGCCCGATTAACTCCGCGTTTATAACCCGATCGGCTCCATGTTTACAGTTCGGTCGACTCTTTGTTTACAGCCCGTTCGGCTCCATGTTTATAGTCCGATGGACTCTGTGTTTATAAACCGATTGGCTCTATGTTTATAGTCCGATCGACTCTATGTTTATAGTCCGGTCGACTCCATGTTTATAGTCTGGTCGACTCCATGTATATTGTCCGGTCGGCTCCATGTTTATAGTCTGGTCGTCTCTATGTTTATAGTCCAGTCGATTCCATCCTTATAGGCCAATCAACTCCATGTTTATATTCCGATCTACTCCATGTTTATAGCACGGTCCGCTCCATGTTTATAGTCCGATCGACTCATACCCTGTTATAGTCAAGTTGACTTTCATACTCTTCCCGTAACGAGTACGGGGGCATCATCTTCATAACATTCTCAACACATCATAGTGTCATATCATCATTACATCCTAGCACCATAATTAGGTCATGCAAGCATCGTATCATCAAAGCATCATAACATAACATCGTAATCATGTCATGATAGCATCGTATAGTCATAGCATCATAACATAGCATCATAATCGTGTTATGCTAGAATAAGATCAACATAACATCTTACCGTCATCATCAACATGTTATTCTAGCATCTTATCATCATAATATCATAACATAACATCATAAACATGTTATGCTAGCATCTTATCATAGTCATGCATGATCGATCATAAACATGATCTTAGCCTCGTAAACAGGTCATGCTTTTATCTTATTAGTATAACATCATAACTTTATCCTAACAACATAGGATTTCATCATAATATATCATCATATAACTACAATCATAGAAGTCATTATCATAGCATGTCATCATACATTCAACATCATATCAAATCATCATGCATTCAACATAAACATTCATCATCATAGCACTTTATCATAACGTCATATAGCATTGTATATCATCAACGTTGTATTTATGTCAGCGCAAAATATATGTACACGTAACATGTATAAAAGAGGTCATCTAGAACTCACCAGATCGTGGAGTGGCTTTTAGCTTCCTAAACCCAATTGCCTTAACTAGTACTTAAAAACCTACATCATTACAACATTTCATTACATTTTGTTCCTAGACTTAGAATTTATTCTAAGTCCTCGTAGCTCACTTAACTAGTCCCCCATAAGCACAAGCTCTCTAAATTTGGCTAAGTATTCAAAATCCATGAAGTTCACGAAGTACCAATATACACAAAAATCATAGAGTTCATGAAATGCCAAAGTATTTGCAACCTTAGAGTTCACAAAACCTAGTTCACGAACCCTCAGTTGACGAACCTAGTTCACCATGTGTGATCGGATACTCCCATTCGTGTACTCTTCGAATACTCTCCTTTTCAGCATAAAACATCTCTATAAACTATCTAAGACTTTGAGTAGCTAGTTATAGGTTCCTTTTGGCCTTACCAATGAATTGGAATAAAAAAGGAACGAACTTTATGCATAAATGACCTTTATGCATCGTTTCCTTTTTGTCTAAAATCATAACTTTTTTAAATCAAACACTTACCGTTGTTTGATAATCCTTCCCGTAGCTTCCCGTGTGTTCCTCCTTATTTTTGAGCAAGTTACAGTCATTTTTGTCTTCTCAGAACTTGAAAACTTCGAGTACATCGAGAGAGAGAGTGTGTCTCTAGCCAAAGGTGATCATGTTTGACAAGGCACTCCTATTTATAGACAAATTTCATGAAGCTGGTTTCATGAAATGAGGTTCACATGCCTCAGTTCGTGTACTTCCATTTTTGTGAACTTTAGTTCACGAAATAGGTTCGGCTATTCCATTTCGTGATCTCTCATTTAGTTTATTTTTCGTCTCTTTCCTAGAAGTTAATTTATTTGTTACCCATTCGTAAGTTTGAATAAGTTGCATAGAAAATTTGAGGTGCTACATTAAATAAAAAACTAATAATACATATCAAATAAGAAATAATAGAATATTAAGAAGTGAAAATAAGAGAATTGAAAATAATAATTTTAACTGTTAAAATTGTGACATATAATATTACTAGTTCCGCACAAACTATGTATTCCTTTCATCACTAAAACTGTTGAACTTAATACCACAATATGATCAATTTCAACCATGTTTTGGAATTGTAACAAGAACAAATTACCTAAATGATTGGGTTAGAAATGGAATTGAGGAAGCTAAGATCATTGTAAATTTAAAAGAAACAAAAATTAGTTGTGTTTTATATGTATCGGGTTATGGAAGGAATGTTCTTAGTTTTTAACATATCTTGTATCAAGGATATAGAGTGAAGTTCATGGGTGATAAATGTGAAATAAATATATGTTTGATGAGGCTGAAAAACATTAAATAAAAAGTTTTAACTCAATAAGTTTGGATGCAGTTTATCAAAACCTAGATCAAAAGATGTTTATTCAAACCAAAAAAGATATGTTGAAGTCTTATTTAGATGGTCATTATGAAGGATTGTTTAATGAAATGATGAACACTAGAGAAATTGAAGAAGAAAAGGGTATAGGAAAAGTATATGAGTGTGTTAAAATAGATTCCTTACTTTTGTGGTTAAGTTTCTTGATTCCTTTGAGAATGAGATGTTTGTGAATCACAATAAAGAGACCTTCAAAGTTTGTTGTGACAATATGCTAAGATGGTTTTACAAGAAGCAACTAAGGCTTGAAAAGGAATTAGACATGCCACCAAATATAGATGGCTATGAAATTGAGATGATGCATTTCTATTTAATTGTGAAATACATGGGAGGCTATGAGAAAGTCACAAAATAGGAGAGGTGGCTTGATGTTGTAGATACAATGGGTCTCCAAGTGGGTATGATAAGAATGGTAGAATTATATTACATGAAGCATTTTGACATTTTTGATTCCTATTATAAAACCATGAAAAACGGAGATGTTGGAACTATCAAGTCAATAAAAGTGAGGGTTGATTATGTGAAAGGGCAGTTTGCGAATTTAGGAAATTATGAAGAAGTTGGTGACCTAGTTTGGGTGACAAGAAATGTTAGTACTCAAAAGGATTGGCCATATCTTTATGGTCCAATTAACACCTTTTAGAAAACTAAAACCAATCCAAGGAACCTAGCATGGTTGAGTTTGAAAGTTGTGGTTAAGATAAGGATCCAAACATTAATGAAGATAAAATTGAGAGGGATAGTATGAAAACTGATCCAAGGATGTATCAAATGATGGAATAGCTGATCCTAAGACTGCAAAAGCTGATCTAGAGGCTGTGTGGATTTTGGAGGCTAAACCGAACATTTAAAGGTTGTTGTACATGTTTCTGATGCTACAAATACTACACAAGGTGTTCATAAGGTGGCAGACGCTATTGAAGACAATTCAAGTGAAGAAAATGATGAATTTCTCATCATTTTGAACAAAGACATGAATGAAGATTTAAATTGAAGGCTTGATCATATTTAGGAAATAGGGTGAATGTTGAACTTAATACCACAATATGACAAAGTTCCTTGGTAAAAGTTCTAATGGGTCAAAAATTTTGTTTTAATTAGGGTTGTGTTACTCTCACACCCTTTGTACATGTCGTATAGTACCCTACGCCATGTACAACAACATTTTCACTGACATTCTAGGCAATGATTGGGTGTTGTAGGCAAAGTAGAGTACTGTACGCCACGTAGAGAACCTCATACAACCATTATTGACACCTATGCACAATGATGGGACGTAGTATGCCATGTAGAGTGCTTTACGTGGCGTATAAAGGACAACTATATGAGAGTAACAGTCTGCAACTTGACATGATGAAAAAGTTATACACCACATACAGACCTGTACGTGGCATCTAAAGGGCAATAAATGGTTTAAAAGCCTTGTGTGTGTACTAAATATTTATCTATAGGCCACGTATAAGTACTATACGACACGTATACAAATTTTGAAATTGATTTCTCGTACAACTAACGAAACAACGTAAGATTCCATAAATTATATATATCAAACGAACAACGTTTCGAATTCATTCGCGTTTTTCGTCATTCGCATTCTCTATTTGAATTCTTTCGGTTTTTTATTGTATTCACATAATATCATTTTGGGACATTAACTTCTTCTTTGGAGACGAGATAGAATAGGCTTCTATTGGTAAATCTTATCATGGTGATAGTAGACCTCAAGAGCTGCCTAATTTAAACGAGAAACCCAACTTTCAGTCAAACAAAGCGAATAGGATTCCTAATTTAAATGTGGATCCTTGGTTGAATCTTTTCACAACTAAGAAAACCAGCCTGAATTTGGATGGGAATGTCAGCCTTCATACAGGCATAAAAGTTTGCATTAAGAAAATGATGTATATTCAGAACCACAAAATAACTGGCATGATTATTTCGATGGAGGTCATCATGCTAAAGTGTTGTGAGATACCAATCAGGTATAATTTAGATTGACTTTAGTGTTTTTCGCATTAGATATATTTTAAGTTGTGTTATTGTTTTAGAAATTTATGTCTCATGATGAGCTGGTTGCCTGGGTGAAAAGCGGAGCAGTTGACAATGGTTATATTGTAGTCATGGCCCGATCTAAAAATAAGGTAGACGTCGTAAATAAGTTATGACTTCTTTGTGATCATAGTGGCGAACACAAGACCATAGCGATGCGTAGACACTCCGGCGACAAGAAAATTGGCTGTCCATTTGGTGTATACAACGAAAAGCATCTTGTTTGGCAGTTAGAGGTTCGAAATGATGAGCATAACCATGAGGCTGCTCAACATCTAGAGGGGCATCCATTTCTAAGAAGGTTGTCTCAAGACGAACATAAGATGGTGGAACAACTGACAGAACAACATAAGGACCCGCGCAATATACTGTCAACTATCAAGAAGCAAAACCTTGATAATATTTTTTTAATCGAGAACATATACAACGCCCAATAGAAAATAAAAAAAAATTAAAAGAAAGTAGGTACTACTCTGATGCAGGTTTTGGAAAACTACTGCACTCTAAGGGCTATGTATATTATGCCAGAGAAGATCCTGCAACAAATGTCATTGAGGAAGTGTTCTTCTGCCATCCGAAGTCATACACACACTGGCGAGCATTCCCGCAAGTGCTGATGATTGATGCCACATACAAAACGAACATGTACATAATTTTGTTTGTGCAGATTGGTGGTGTGACTTCAACACAAGATACATTGCACATGCGTTTATAACAAAAGAACGTGTAGAGAATTACTTTTGGGTATTACAAAAGCTGAAAGAAATGTTAGACAAGTGTATGGAGCCCCGTGTAATAATAACAGACTGATATCTTGCACTGATGAATGTGTGTAAGCTAGTATTTCCTGATGCGTCTTGGTGCTTATGCAGATGGCACATCAATGAAAACGTTTTTCTAAACATCGCAAGGCAAGTTTTTCTAATAGTGATTGGAACAGATTCTGCCATATGTGGATGAAATTGTGTGAGTCTTCATCTGACGACATTTATCAATACAATCATAATAAGCTATACAAGCAGCTCACCAAAGGCAAACGACAACGTAAACTTTTACACATGCTTGCATACATACATACATACACTAATTATGTGGTTACATTTTGTTTCAAGTGTTTTGAATTATTTAACGCAAACCTAGTTGAACAGTTACAAAGAAATGTTTGTATGTGATTGGACTAGAAAAAACCGGAACTGCGGTCAACATACAACCAATAGAGTCGAGAGTCAGCACACGAACTTAAAACGATACCTAAAAATACCAAATAGTTCGCTTGCCACACTTTTTGGGTTTGTTGACGACATTGCAAATTCACAAGAGGTGAACATAAACCACGGTTTTGAAACAAGCAAGGTGAAAACTATGAATCATCACAAAGTAGCGTTGTTGGATTACCTTCAATCTAAGGTTTCACACAAGGCTCTTGATTTTCTTGTTGAAAAAAGCAAGATACATGTATTGCGGACCGGGAATCATTCCTGTAACTGTCAAATTTTCACTAGTTGTGGCTTGCCTTGTGCTTGTCATCTATGAAAATTCAAAAACACAGGCAACGTGATAAACGAGTTTCATTTAATAAAAATTTTGATTATCGATTTTGTCTCAGATACAAAATTCCACTTGCTGCCATAGATATATTCTAGGCCAAACTTGATACTCGTCCGTTATTTTTAGACGAAGAAGAAATTGATTTTGAAGAACAGTTACAAGACATGAAACAACTAACACAGCTGACCGAAGTAAAAAAAAGTATGATGAAGAAAATATTGGCTACAGATTTTCCATGGAAAACTGATAATAAACCGCTTGTTGTTCAGAAAGACGTACGTGGACGTCCTAGTTCTAAAGTGAAACAACAAAAGAAACAGGACTCACAACATAGCGTCATTGGTCAACCAAGACATAGTTCTTACACACATTCCAAGGTGAAAGATCAGATTGTCGCACTACAGCGTAGTCGGTCAACATCTTCAAGAGGGAAAGTCATAGCAAAAAAAATTACCCTATCCAATTATCATAAGAGCCTGCTTCATTCCAATCGGTTTTTGAAAACGAAAGTGCTTGGAATTTTAACACATTTAAAAGCTTTTATCCCACATTTGTTTCGTGATCACATTTCACGCATACAAGATGTGTATCGGTCGATATTTGAAAATATACAAGATGACATGAATAATTTCATTTATAACAACATTAACTAGCAGCAGCTTCAAGCTAAACCATTCCGACATTGGATACAAATGCCTTAGACTGGGATTTTGATTGCTCAAAGATTTTGTGTGATTGTTCACCTAATATATATACAAAGCTCTCAAACGGAAAGTGAAGTCGTCAACCCTCATCAAGTCGTGTCGTTTGTATTTGTTAACAACAATCATTTTGTCAACATCAAGTTAGAAGGAGATTATCCAATGCCGTCAGTAAGTGGGATTTGGAACAACTATCACACTAAACGCGACTTCTTGGGAATACATGTATAGATAAAGTATACAACAATTCATAGCTTTACGTCGCGCAAAAGGAAAAGCCGATTATATTGATTTATTTTAAATGTAAATGTATTTAAAAATCGATAACAATTTTTTAATAAAAATCGTAAGATTACTAAAAAATCTAAAAACTAAAAAAAATTAAAAAATTGTACGTGGCGTACATGGTGGAGTATAGCCTATACTACATGCCATACTCCACCCTGTATGCCACGTAGGGAACTCTACGACACATACAGGGGTGGAGTATCGGTTGGGTTGGATCGGGTTGTTTACTTCAAACAAAACTTCACAAGTATTTCTTTTTTACAATCTAACATATGCGGAATTTCTGTTAGAAGGATTTCTCAAACACTCAAAGATAAACAAGTAATCTTCGAATAAAAGTAAGAACACAAGAACAAATTTCAAGCTCAAAGATATATTTCTCTCAAAAGTAATACAAGTGTTACAACAATCAAGCACACTTATACAAGTTACAATGAGAGGTTATATAGCCAAGGCTACAACCGTATACTCGTAGGAATACAAGTTGGGTATACTAGACAATACATAAAGTAAAGCTTATTCTAGTATCTATAGTGTCTTAACAGGCTAAGACACTGAATTACAATCATTACAAATATAGACATTGACTTTACAAAAGACTAGCTAAATACAAAAGACATTTAATGTTCTTGATCTTCAAGGATTTAGATGATCTTTTACATTTAATGCTGCTGAGGAGAAGTAAGGTGTTGTGTCTGTGTAGAAAATCAGTGACCTGAGGAGAGGCTGATTTAACCAGGAACAAGAGCTTTAGATACTTAGTCAAAGCTTTTGGTATTAGCTCCCTCTAGGGTTTTGCACTTAAGTTTAGTTATTTTGGTTGTTTAGTTTTCTTGTTTAAAGAGAAGAGAGAACAGAAAACAGAAAGGCAACACAAAGAAGATTCAGAAAAGTGTTGTATAATATACACAGGATGTTGGGGTATAAATGGCCCCGACAATTAATATTTCAGGACAAATACAAGAAAAAGACAAACAGATAAGACTGAAGACACTTTTACAGACACTGTAGCATCAGAATAGTACAAGTGCAAAGTCAACTTAGGATCTTCAAAGATCTTGAAGTCTTCCGAGGTTCAGACATTTGTACTGATGCTAAGGAGTTATTCTTTCAGAAGTTCTTCATATGAAATTGATTAAAGGAATCAGTTATACTTTTATCGGAAGCTGATGAAAGAAACACTTATTCTTTCATCAGAAGACAGTCGTTTATTATTTCATCAGAAGACCATCATCGGAAGCTGATGTAGATGCATAAGTCTTCTGAAATAATGTTTTTCTTCAGAAGCTTGTCTTCCGATGGAGTCTTCCGATAGTGTCTCCCGAAGAGTATTTTATCTTCAGAAGCTAATGTCTTCCGAAGCATCTTCTGAATGTTGTCTTCCGAAGTGTTTATTATCTTCCGAAGCAGATGTCTTCCAAAGGTAGTGTCCTGCAACATTTATTCAGATGGATTATTTGAAGGGTGGTTTTGCTTCGTCCGTCCTTATTTTTCCAACAATCTCCCTCTGGACTGATGAAGCCAAAACCATTTAGCTTTAAAACCCAACCAATTTATAGAACATCAAACTCAGTGGGGAAAGTACATGAGAATGGTTCAGATGGGGTTTGAGAGGCAGGTGAGCATTCTTTATTTGTGAGTTTGGACAAAAACCGGTTATAGTTTATTTAGAGTAGTGTCCTTAGAGGAAAACTGAAGTAGGTTGCCTGAATACAACGAATGCTTCTTTGTTTATTTAAGCTTCAGCCTCTTTTGAGAATGGTTTATGTATTAATCTCCCTCTTTTTGGCTTTATCAGCCGAGAACTAGAAGCAGTAGGCAAGGCAGGGAAGTAAGAGAGGCAGGAAGAAGTGAGCTAGATACTTCTTGAAAAGCATTGAAACAAAGGTGGGAGTAGTGATTAGAGTTTGGGAGACATTCAAATGAAGGTGCCTGCATTGGGATGGATTTGGATTGCAGGACTTTGGATATTCAATATTGTTATGACTTAACACAATGAGTGTGGTCAGAGCAATCTGATAATACGAAAAGTGGAATCCGTCAATTCCTTATTGTGAAGAACTGATCCGTCCATCGTGTTACAGATGTCATCCAAATCCCTGACTTGAGAGTCAGTTTTATCATGACCCGAGTCCATCTTAGAAATGTCATGAACCCCTTTTTCTTGGTTCAGGGGATTACCAGCCTTGGTTTAGAAAGAAAACTTCATTGGCTGTTGCCATACCAGGAGTCTTATTACCTGATCCATTCAGATGAGAATCCATTAGATTTTCATGTGAAATGGATACTCCTGATATATGATCAAGAAGTCTAGATGGACTTGACATCCGGATCTCATCCTCTTTTCATGGGTAAGAGATTTGTCAAGAGAGAGTGGGGGGGCTTTTAGAAAGAACAGAGATGTCCTTGGGAGAGAGGACGACCATCTGAGTGTCAATTAACCTTTCAATGGTTAGTGAGGGTTCCCTTAGGAATACAACATCATCCTGTTGAGAGGATTGATGAGGAGCTGGATGGGAAGAGATTCTTGATTCATCTGTGAGGATGGAACAGTTGTATCCATGTGTTCAGTAGGAACACATTCATGTTCAGGGATCTCATCTTCCTGAACAGACTTTTTGGGCTTATTAGGCTTAAAAAGGTTGTGAGAGAAATTATTTTATGTCCGGTACCTGTTATAGGTGTGAAAGAAAGGTGGATGTGGGTTCACTGAAGATGGGTGTTTCTTCAGTGTCATCCATCAGTGTTCATACTTGTGAACACTAGTTTGTCAAATCCTTCATAGCACTATGAGTATCAATGGGACAAACTAAAAGCATGCCATGGACTTGGGACATTTCTAGTAACGTACCAGATGATCAAGGATATGCTAACATACCGCATGTTATTGAAATGATTTTCCCTATCTTGAGAAGGATACTGTAAAGACATGTGATACGTAGATCAAAAGAAATGTTTATGCACAATCAGATTTTTCAGGTTAACCTTATAATCACATTGTCTAAAACAGTATAAAGAAGAAGTGAAAGAGTCGAAAGCTTCATGATTATTTTTGAGATTATGATTACAGATCAATTTGAGAAGAAACGAAAATTTAATGCTTTGATGTGTTGCAAAACACATCTGTTTTTCTATTTGTTTTTAATTGTTTTTGTACAGTTTTATTTAACTTTAGAGTCGATTGATGCTGGTTCTTCACATTTCTACAAATTTATGCTCTATATCAATTTTTAGCAAAAGATCAAGAAAACGAGCTCCCGATTGGACGAAGACGGATCTGAGAATAAAGAAAGAAAAATCTGGATTTCTAAACCCTTCGCGTATCGCGAAGGCTATCTGAAACCCTGTCGCGTTACGCGACAGGTGGAAATTACAAAACTGCCCCTTTTAATGATTGCGGGTTGACCCGACTAATTTATCGGGTAGCGAGAGCCATCGCGTAGCGCGAAGGGTTTGGAAGAAGCTGTCGCGGTACGCGACGCGGGGTAAAATTCTGAAAATCGAGATCTTTCAATAAAAACGGCTGGGAAGGTATTTTTAGGGCATCTTCGAATAGGAGAGACCGCAGGGGCGACCAAGGAAGTGATTTGGAGATTTAGGAGGCTAAGGATTGAGGAATCAAGGCTTAGGATTGAAGACATCGGGTGTTCTTCATTCGGTTACTTGGTTTCTTTGTTCTCTTTTGAATCCTATGGTTTTCATTTACATTAAACAGATTATGGATTGTTTTCATATGATGTTTATTGGCTAAACTCTTAGAACTATCTAGGTTAGATGATTATACCTGATTGACTTGGTTTATTTTGGTGTTAGAACATTATGATGTGATGGATTTATGATTTAAAGACTTGGTTTGGAATATTGGATGTGTATGTGTGTCTTTGATTGTTAAATGATTGATATTATGTTCCTCATGTGTCTTGGCGATTGTCTGTCGCAAAATAGGTGCATGCTAGAATCAATTACTGTGTGTTTTTGATTAATGGATGAGTTGCTTTGGCCGAGTGATTCATAGGAGTGTTTTATTATGATTTAGACGATTAAGATGTGCAACTAACTTTAATAGCCGTGAGGTGAGAAGTTGTCGATAAGTCTTGATTGTTAGCTTGTTAGGTTAGAGACTTCGTGAGAAGATCACTCTAATTTGTCTATCAAACCTTGTTTATTGAGTCCAATAGGAAAACCCAAGTTATCCCTAGCATTTAAGTGAACTGTGACTTTCGCGCTATGAGGTAGATTGTTTAACAGTTATTTCTTAGGTGTTTTGAGATTATCGTACTGTGAGGTAGATAATCTAACGGATATTTCATAAGCAGTTGGATGACATGTGAAGGAAATCCATTCAACTGGTGGTTTAACATCTTTTAGGATATTCAGTTGATTATCCTTGAGAAGGGTCGAGGGTACTCTAAGTTTCCAATAGGTTTAGTATTTTTAGATCCCGGTATCACATCAGTTCCATTACCGATTAGAACCTTGTCAAGCATGTATATATGATTCAAGCCTAGGTAGTGTTTTCCTTCTCTTGATTTAGTCTTTGTTTCGTTGATTGCTAGTCTTTAGTCTTGTTTTATTTAAGTTATTTTTAGTTTTGGTAGTAAAACCCCCCTTTTCCTCATCAATATTTTGTTTAAGTAAATTTTGTATAGATAAGTCTTTGAGTCTAGTTAGTACAGTCTGTAGAAGTCTGTGGGTTCGATATCCGGACTTACTTTTGTCTTGCTACATACGATAGGTACACTTGCCTGTCGGTAGCTTAGGTTTTAGAGAGTCTAGATTTGTTACTTTGTGTCTAGTTTTAGAGTCGGTTTTTAGTTAGTTTATTAGCTAAGCTCCGTCGCATCATGTTTTTGGCGCCGTTGCTGGGGACTTCTTAGTCGATTGTGCCAACTAGTTCTTTGTCTTTTCTGTGCATTTTTGCTTTTAGTTTTATTTATATTTTATTTCTTTCTGAATATTTTTATTTATTTTTTTGCAGGTTTGTTAGTGCATGCCACACCTACGCTCACACGGACCGCCTCCTGAGCTTTCATTGCCATCAAGGAGCGATTCGCGGGACTTTTCTGAAGGTTCTACGAGCGAGGTAAGTGCTTCTACTCCCATTTCTGCAGATTTTTCTGAGCACACATCTTCTTCTTCTTCTACTCACTCTAGCCCACGTTTTCATTTTGTTCCACCCATGGTGGCGCGTCGCACTGTTCACCAGCAGGCCACTGCAGGTTTCACGGGACTTAACAACCCCATTACACCGCCACCAATACCGAATGAAAATTCGTGGCAGATTCCTTCATATATCATGACCGCTATTAATAATGCTCAATTCAGCGGTCGTGATGATGAAGATGCACCCACGCACCTTGCTCGGCTCACACGCATCTGTGGCACCTTTAATTTTCAAGGTGCCATTGAAGATGCGATTTTCATGCACATGTTTCCCTTTTCTTTATCAGGGCGAGCAACCACTTGGCTTGATTCTCATCCGCCAGGCACTTTTACCACTTGGACTAGACTTCGGGATGCTTTTCTTAAAAAGTATTTCCCACCTGCTAAGGCCGCCCGCCCGACAGATGAGATCCATTCATTCCGAATGGCCCCTGATGAACCCTACTATCTTGCTTGGGAGAGGTTCCAAAACCTTCTAAGTCGATGCTCCCAGCATGGTTTGTCTGAATGGGCCCTTGTAGAGAAATTCTACAATGGGCTCACATATGAGACTCGTGCCAGATTTGACACTTCTACAGGAGGCCACCTCATGGGTAAGAGGAATGTGGCTGAATGTAATGATTTATTTGAGAGTTTTGCTCAGGCCTAGTATGAGCAGCGGTCTTCAAATAGGAATTCCACTCCTATTGCTAGTTCCTCCTCTTCAACAAGAGGAGTTCACCACGTTAATGTGGACACTAGTGTTGCTGCTGCTCTTGAGTCTTTAGCTAGGGATGTCAAGGAGTTGAAGATGAGAGTATATAGGTGTAAGATCTGCAGAGGTAGTCATGCTACTTCTGAGTGTTTAGTGAGCCAGGAGCAGGCTAGTTATGTAGGAGGACAGGGTAGGTTTGGGCAGTCTTATAAACCCGGTTGGGGAAATTCTCATAACCAAACCTATAGATCTTCAGGCAATCCCCCTGGTTTCCATCATAGTTACCCTCAAAACCAGGGGCAGGGGCAGCCTAGTGGTAGTTCTGGTAGCACTTCAGGTGCTGGTGGTGGTTTAGGTAGGATAGAGGAGTTATTGACTCAGTTAGTGGCTAAGGATGCCACTACACAGAAGATCTTACATGAGCATGATGTTCTCCTCAAGAACCATCAATCTGCGTTCTTGGATTTACAGCGAACGGTTGGTGACATAGCCAAACGGTTGGATGAACGACCTCAGGGCCAGTTCCCAGGTCAGCCCCAAACCAACCCAAACGCCCACGTTAAGGCGGTCACTACCCGTTCTGGAGGAGGTAGAGGAGAAGTGTTCATACCACCGGTGTTGGTGGAAGTTGAGGAGAGTGAGAGATTGGTTCCACCGGTTGATTTAGATGAGGAGGAACCATTGGATGAGGAAATTGAAATGGAGACTCCTGGGAGGGTGCCCCCGAGGCTAGTCCCAGCAAGTACCGCACCTAACAGTGAGTCTCCCTTTGAGAAGACGGCAGTTGGTAAGCCGGTCATGTTTAAACCCACCACGGAGATTGATCTCACCCGTGTTCCTTATCTGGCGCGCTTAACCAATCAAAAGCATGCTAAGGAATACGAGCATTTTCTTGACATGTTTAGACAACTCAAGATCAATCTTCCTTTTATTGAAGCCCTTCAGCACATACCCAAGTATGTCAAGTTTCTGAAAGAGTTGCTGAAAGGTAAGGACCATTTAGGAGAGGTCGCCAATGTACCATTGAGTGCGGGTTGTTCCGCGGTGATTTTAAACAAGCTTCCTGAAAAGCTTGCAGATTCGGGAATGTTCACTATCCCATGCTTGTTTGGAGATGATGTAAGGAGGTATGGTCTGGCGGACTCAGGGGCTAGCATCAATCTGATGCAATATTCTTTACACGAGAAGCTAGCCCTTGGTGACTTGTCCCCCACACGCATGACCTTGTCGTTGGCGGATCGGTCGGTTAAGTGTCCACGGGGGATTTTGAAGAATGTGTTAGTCAAAGTGGATAGGTTTATGTTCCCCGTGGATTTTGTGGTAATGGATATGGAGGCAGACACGTCAGTTCCCATCATTCTTGGGCGGCCATTTTTGCGCACCGCTAAGGCGATTATAGACGTGTATGAGGGGCAAACTCACTTTTAGAGTGGGTGATGAGAGCATTTGTTTGAAGATAGCAAAGTCTATGAGGTCCGGGGGTGAGTTAGTACATCAAGTTGATGGTGTGAATCTGGTGAGTGATGAGGTAAGTGTGAATGAAGTTGTGGGAGGAGGACCATGGGATGTTGGTGATCATGGTCATGATCGAATTGCAAGGGAGGAGGTTTCCCTTGATTCTCCCAGTTGAGATGAGTTTGAGTAAGCTCTTGGGTTAAACTCCCAAATGTAGAGTTTGTAGAATTTTTAGTTTCTGAGTTTCTTTGGTGTGTTTTTCGTGTTTTTTTCTCGTTCTTCGTTTTCGTTTTTGTGTGTTTTGATTTGTTTTGCAGGTTTTTGATCGATTTGATACCATAAAGATGAATTGGAGCCACCAGGTATGTTTTTCTCTTCCTTATAATGGTTTTAGGATGATTTGGTGTTTTAGGGGTGAAAATTTTGGCTAAGGCATGGAAAATCCGGAAACTTTCTGGAAAAATGACCCCGTCGCGTCACACGACACCCACAGGGCCATCTGTCGCGCTACACTAGAGATTTCGGTCAACGCGCGGGTCAAACATGCGTCGCGTATCGCGACGGCCATTCGAAAGTCTGTCGCGGTACGCGACGGGCCTCTGGGTGTTTAAAAACTGTTTGAAAACCCTAGTTTTCAAATTTTTACCTCTAATTTACTAATCCTACACCGCATTCACCACCATAGGAGGTTCTCTAAATTCATTTTTGTTGCATTGAATTGATGTTTTTCAAAGTTTTAGTTAGTTCTTATTTTTCTTCGTTGATTTGTGTTTTTCTTTGTTTACTTTACTTAAATGGTAGGATTGGTTTGTGGTTGGGCTTAATCATGGATATCATTATTTTTCTTTGGACGTGTTGATGCTTGTTTGATCTTTGTTTTGTGTAGATCTTATGTTATTGTTTATAGCCCGCGGAGCAGAATTGTAGATTGTGGAGCTATGTGGAAAGATTGGCACTCGACAGTCTTCTCTTCAACCAGCTAAGTCATTTTCAGTTTATAGTTTTAAATTTTGTTTTAGTTTTTCTTTTGGGTTTCCTTTTTCTCTACATTGGGGACAATATAAAGTTTAAGTGTGGGGACGGGAAACTTAGTTTAGTTATGTTTTAGTAGTTAGTTTTTGAATTTTAGTTTACTTAAGTTCTTGAGTCAAAATTTTTTTTTAAAAATTTTTGAAAATTTTTATTTTTTTTTCTGTTTCTACATCTTTGGCTTAGATCTTCCTTGTCCTTGTTTAATTTGGTTGCAAAAGTGTGATGGGAAATGATAGAAAAGCTAGGTTTTATGGTTTCTTTCATAGTTAACTTGTTGGTTTGGGTTTTATGTTTTGGTTATGGGATGTGTAGGTAGGCTCAACTGAGTGTTTTTGTCCTGCAGGATTGGTAAAATCTAATTAAATGCATGATTTTCATTGGAAACATCTTGGGAATTTGTAATTAATGAAACTGTTGTCTAGTCAGAGAGAAGTTTTTGCATAATAACGGATTAGAGTTTTGAAAATCTGATTTTTGATTGGCACATAAGTACTCTTTTTATGAGAATAAATTCGAGTCTTATGGCGCCCCCATTTCACCAAATAAGCTGAGCTAAAAGAAAAAAATAAAAAGAAAGAATTTGGATGAAAACTTATGTGTCACACGCCGGGTTGCAGCCTGGTTGAAACACCACTGAGTTAAGTTCAATGTGTAAAAGAAAAATGCTCACGCTTTCATCTGTTTCCATTATAAAAATCTGATTTGAAAAATTTCTTGTTTGTTTATATGTAGGGATGACTTGAAAGCTAGAATCCAGGATTGATTTGGTTTTAATCTCCTAAGTGTGGGTCTAATGAAATGAAATGTAGAACATGAACTTAATGAACCATGATTGAGGGACAAGAATAATCAGTATGTGTTTAATAGGATAACGATACTTGCAATCTTTTCCAAAGCATTGAATTTTGAATTGACTACTTTAGTTGTGTAGAAACCATTTTACCTCGCTATGATCCCAGATTTTTAAATAAGCCTTTTCCAGGGACGAAAAAGAGATAAGTGTGGGGATGTGATGTGTTGCAAAACACATCTGTTTTTCTATTTGTTTTTAATTGTTTTTGTACAGTTTTATTTAACTTTAGAGTCGATTGATGCTGGTTCTTCACATTTCTACAAATTTATGCTCGCGGGTAATAAACATATCAATTTTTAGCAAAAGATCAAGAAAACGAGCTCCCGATTGGACGAAGACGGATCTGAGAATAAAGAAAGAAAAATCTGGATTTCTAAACCCTTCGCGTATCGTGAAGGCTATCTGAAACCCTGTCGCGTTACGCGACAGGTGGAAATTACAAAACTGCCCCTTTTAATGATTGCGGGTTGACCCGACTAATTTATCGGGTAGCGAGACCCATCGCGTAGCGCGAAGGGTTTGGAAGAAGCTGTCGCGGTACGCGACGCGGGGTAAAATTCTGAAAATCGAGATCTTTCAATAAAAACGGCTGGGAAGGTATTTTTAGGGCATCTTCGAATAGGAGAGACCGCAGGGGCGACCAAGGAAGTGATTTGGAGATTTAGGAGGCTAAGGATTGAGGAATCAAGGCTTAGGATTGAAGACATCGGGTGTTCTTCATTCGGTTACTTGGTTTCTTTGTTCTCTTTTGAATCCTATGGTTTTCATTTACATTAAACAGATTATGGATTGTTTTCATATGATGTTTATTGGCTAAACTCTTAGAACTATCTACGTTAGATGATTATACATGATTGACTTGGTTTATTTTGGTGTTGAAACATTATGATGTGATGGATTTATGATTTAAAGACTTGGTTTGGAATATTGGATGTGTATGTGTGTCTTTGATTGTTAAATGATTGATATTATGTTCCTCATGTGTCTTGGCGATTATCTGTCGCAAAATAGGTGCATGCTAGAATCAATTACTGTGTGTTTTTGATTAATGGATGAGTTGCTTTGGCCGAGTGATTCATAGGAGTGTTTTATTATGATTTAGACGATTAAGATGTGCAACTAACTTTAATAGCCGTGAGGTGAGAAGTTGTCGATAAGTCTTGATTGTTAGCTTGTTAGGTTAGAGACTTCGTGAGAAGATCAGTCTAATTTGTCTATCAAACCTTGTTTATTGAGTCCAATAGGAAAACCCAAGTTATCCCTAGCATTTAAGTGAACTGTGACTTTCACGCTATGAGGTAGATTGTTTAACAGTTATTTCTTAGGTGTTTTGAGATTATCGTACTGTGAGGTAGATAATCTAACGGATATTTCAAAAACAGTTGGATGACATGTGAAGGAAATCCATTCAACCGGTGGTTTAACATCTTTTAGGATATTTAGTTGATTATCCTTGAGAAGGGTCGAGGGTACTCTAAGTTTCCAATAGGTTTAGTATTTTTAGATCCCGGTATCACATCAGTTCCATTACCGATTAGAACCTTGTCAAGCATGTATATGATTCAAGCCTAGGTATCACATCAGTTCCATTACCGATTAGAACCTTCTCTTGATTTAGTCTTTGTTTCGTTGATTGCTAGTCTTTAGTCTTGTTTTATTTAAGTTATTCTTAGTTTTGGTAGTAAAACCCCCCTTTTCCTCATCAATGTTTTGTTTAAGGAAATTTTGTATAGATAAGTCTTTGAGTCTGGTTAGTACAGTCTGTAGAAGTCTGTGGGTTCGATATTCGGACTTACTTTTGTCTTGCTACATACGATAGGTACACTTGCCTGTCGGTAGCTGAGGTTTTAGAGAGTCTAGATTTATTACTTTGTGTCTAGTTTTAGAGTCGGTTTTTAGTTAGTTTATTAGCTAAGCTCCGTCGACATCATGCTTAAAAAATATGACAAGAAGACATGTTCATGCACACGGTGAAGTACAGACGAAGCTTTGTGAGGAATGAAGCCTGGTCCGAAGCCGTTACACCATTATTATAAGCTTGAAGCTTAGACAAATTTTGTGTAAGTGCTCCGTGCCAGGCGAGATGCCTGACAAGTGATCATCCGTATTCATGAGCATTACATAGAATTTTAAAGGTGATGAAGGGTTTCTTGATAATCATAGGATCAAGAAGGTTTAAGTAGATTAATGGTGAGAGAGATGAGAAATGAAAGAGGTGATTATTGATTTAAATAAGATTATTGGTCATTAAGATGACGGTAAGTATCTTCTCGAGCCGTGGGAGATAGCATTGAGAATCGCGTTTTGCAGAGAAATTGACAACTGTCACATCAGGTGCAAAGCTCAAGAATTTTATTTGCATATTGGAAGAACCTTATCCTCAGAATCAAGTTAAATGATCATTTGATGATTTTCCGAATGAAGAGAGATCATCGGAAGGAGAAGAAACCAAGGTGGTTATGGATTGTAACAATGGAAGGTTTGAACATCGGATATATATGAAATAGTGACAGTATTACCACTGATCCTATCCGTGTATTGAGATAATCACTGAAAGAGACCAAGATTTCTTTAACAGTAGTTTATCAGATATCCATTGTTAGGACAATTTATGAAAATTGTTCTTTTATATGTATGTGTAGGAAGGTTAATAAACATAATCTTAACTATGTTTATTCACTCATATTTATCATTCCCAATTTTGCCACAAACTTAGAGAAAGTTGAGGAGTCCAAGGGCTTGGTAAATATGTCGGCTATTTGGTCAAATGTAGAGACATGTTCTGGAACAATTAGTCCCTTTTCAAAACAGTCTCTAATGAAGTGATGCCTTATTTCAATGTGTTTGGTTTTTGAATGATAGACAAGACTCTTTATTATATTTTTGGCAGCTTCGCTGTCTATTAGGAGAGGTGTCTTTAGTTAAGTTATTCCAAAATCTAGCAGTTGGTATTGTAACCAAAGAATTTGGGCAGTGCAATGGGCTGCTGCAATGCATTCAGCTTCAGCAGTTGGCTTTGACACTGATGTTTGCTTCTTGCTTTGCCATGACACTAAGCAACCTGCAAAGAACTGAAAACCTCCTGAAGTAGACTTTCTGGTGAGCAAGCAACTACCATAATCACTATCTGAGTATCCTCTTCACAAATGAAAGATGAGATTGTTTGGGGGCAGACTGGTATCTTGCACAAACACATGTTGCATACATGATGTCTGGCCTTGATGCAGTGAGATACATCAGAGAACCAATCATGCACCTGTAGAGAGTTTGATCTACAGGTTCACCATTTTCGTCTGGGCATATTCCAGGACTTGTTGCCATGGGAGTAGAAATTATTTTGCAATCATTCATATCAAATTTATTTAGAAGATCTTTTACATATTTAGATTGATGAATGAAAGTCCCATTTGTGGTTTGTTTGACTCGAAGTCCTAAAAATGTTTTTAGTTCACTTAAAGCACTCATTTCAAACTTAGAAGACATTAATTTAGAGAATTGTTCACACATGGAAGGTTTTGTTGATCCAAAAATGATGTCATCAACATAGATTTGGTCAAGCAGAAGTTCCTTATCTACCCTTTTGATGAACTAGGTCTTATCAATGGTTCCCCGAGAAAAATTATTAGAAAGAAGAAACTGAGAAAGAGTATCGTACCATGCTCTGGGTGCTTGTTTTAGACCATAAAGTGCCTTGTCTAGTTTGTACACCTAATCAGGATGATGAACATCATCAAATCCTGGTGGTTGACACACATAGACTTCCTCTTTTATTGTCCCATACAGGAATGCACTTTTTATGTCCATTCGGTATACCTTTATATTATGGGAGATAGCAAATGCTAGGAAGAGTCTGATGGCTTCCAATCTTGCCACAGGAGCAAAGGTTTCATCATAGTCAATACCTTCCTCTTGACAATAACCTTGTACCACTAATCTGGCCTTATATTTTATTATAATGCCTCCATCATCTGTTTTGTTTCTGAACTCCCATCTGGTTCCGATGGGATATGTTCCAGCTGGCAAAGGACATAGAGTCCAAACATTTTTCCTTTTGAACTATAAGAGTTCGTCTTGCATAGCGTCTACCCAATTATTGTCGTTGAGAGCCTCCTGATATTTAGAGGGCTGAATTTGGGATAAGAAGGCAACATGAAGGCAAAAGTTTGAAATCTGGCTCCTAGTTTGAACTCCTTTACTTAAATCACCTAAGATTTGTTCTAGAGGATGATTTTTGTTGAAAGCAATGATGTCTAAACAATTATTTAGGGAGGCAGCATCGGAAGAAGGTGAGTTTTCAATGGGGCTTAGAGAATTTTCTGGAAGAGAGACATGATTATTTTCATGAATGTCTACGGGTATATTATCCAAGACGGGAGATGAAGGAGTAGATATTTGATTGTCTTGGTTTTGAGAATTTGTTTCTTGAGAATTTATTTGATAAGAAGGAAAGGAGGTAAAGAAATTAGAAACAGAACATTCATCAAGAGAGGATAGATCTTCAGAAGTTTGACATGATCTGAAGAAGTTGAAGAAGGGGAAATAGGATGAATGAAGGAGAAGCTTTCAAGATCAAAGAGGTCATCAGGGGTAGAAGGGAAGGATGCGGTTGATGCTGATTCAATGAATTTGACATCAATGGATTCCTCAATAATTTTGGTCCTGAGATTAAAAGCTCGATATGCTTTAGAAGTCTGAGAGTATCCAACAAAGTATCCAGAGTCAACTTTAGTAGCAAACTTGGATAAGGAGTCCTTTGTGTTCAAGATGAAACACGGACATCCAAATACTTTGAAGAAGGAGATGAGAGGCTTTATGTTATATAGGATTTCATAGGCAGTTTTGTTATGTCTTTTTACAATGTGAACTCTGTTTAAGACATAACAAGCAGTTTTTACTGCCTCAGCCCAGAAGGATAAAGGTAATCCTGAGTCTGCAAGCATGGTTCTTGCAGCTTCAATTAGTGTCATGTTCTTTCTTTCTACTGCTCCATTCTGAGCAGGAGTTCTAGGAGCACTATATTGTCTAAGGATTCCTTTAGAGATGCAGAATTTATCAAGAACTTGGTTCTTGAACTATGTGCCATTGTCACTCCTTATTATTTTAACAGGGAGACTAAATTGTCTCTCAAGATTAGAGATAAGAGCAATTATTTTGTCAGAAGTCTCGTCTTTGCTGAAAAGGAAGAAGGTCCAGCAAAATCTTGAGTAATCATCCACAACAACTAAGCAATATCTTTTTCTTTCCAAACTGGCTACCTTCACTGGACCAAACAGATCCATATGAAGCAGATTAAGACAGTTAGTTGTTTTAGATTCCTCAATGGACTTATGTGAAGTTTTATATTGCTTTCCCTTTAAGCAAGATTCACATTGACCTTCAAAGTGAAATTCTTTGGAAGGCAATCCTCTTACTAAAAAAAGGGTTGAAAGCTTATGAAGAGTTTGGTGATTAAGGTGACTGAGTCTTCTGTGCCAATGAGCAGTTTCAGAAGATGATGCTTTGGCTATCAAACATGTAGGAGAAGATGTTTGAGAGTCAGTAGTCATATCTACAATATAGACATTTCCACTTCTTCTAGCCGTTAACAGAGTATGTTGATCAATCAAGATCTTTATTTTTGAATTTATTTCTGGAGAGAGAATTTTGCAACTATCTTTGTGAAAAATGAACTAAAATTTTTGTTAGCTAGTTGAGAAACACTCAATAGATTAAACTTGAGATTCTCAACTAAGCTAACATCTTTAAATTTCAAATTTCCACTTGAGACATAACCAGACCCCACTATCCAACCTTTTGCATTGTTTCCGAAGGAAACAGATCCTCCATTCTTTGGAATGAAGTTATTTAGAATGGATATGCATCCTGCCATGCGCCTAGATCCTCCACTATCCACATACCAGAGATGATTTTGGTTTGAAGAGGGTTTTTGCACATGAGGATCAAATACAATCGGTTAGACATGGGATATTTTATTTTATTTTATTAGTTTGGTTTATTTTCTTGTTTTATTAATTCATTAATTTCTGCATCATTAATAGCAGCTGTTGCTGATTCTGTTGGAGAAGATTGATTTGTGAATCCACCGGAGAAGTGTTACCAACATTATGAGAGTAAGAAATTGGGTTCACCGTAGAGTAAGGAGGTGGTGTTCCCAAAATAGAAGGTCTAGAGTTTGCAGTCAAGGAAGGAGGTAAGATGAACGAAGAATGGGGGTTTGGTCCAACAAATTGTTTACTTGTTGTTCTTACTTTCTTCATATTATTAGGGAAGTTCCCTTTTGATGAAGAGGCATGTTTAGCTTTCAACTTATTAGCCTTCAATCCAGCTTTCTCCAAAGGCATTTTTGTTCTGCAGTCTTCAGTAGCATGGTTGCACTTAAAACATTTTAAGCAGGCTGGAGAGAGAGATAAATAATTTGGGATGAAAGGTCTGTTTACCTTCATTATGGGGTAAGGAGGATGAGGATGAGAAGGAGGAAACTGGATATTAACCATAGGCCCTTTCCTTTTTCAAGATTTGACTTGATGTTAGAAGAGAGACCCGATTTTGTTGTTTCTTCTAAACTATGAGTAGAGCTCATATCAGGAGCAATCTCATTTTGTTCTGAAGAGTTATTGTGTTGAACTGAGTTCAAATGAGGTTTTTCTAATCTTGTCAGATTTGTATTAGTGGGGTATACAAACCAAGAAGAATAGTTTGGCTGATACACCAATGGAGGTGTGTTTATTATTGGAGGAATTTCATCAGGAAGAAAGGTTGGTGAGATAGGTTCAGAAGTGGTTTCTTCCTTATTATTATCAATTGGGGTGTAATCCTCTGGTTGAGCAGTGTGATTATACCCAATCCGAATCTTGCTTTGCTGTGACCTTGTTTTTGTAAAAGCATTTTGAATCCTTTGCAAGACTCAACCCACTTTTCACAGCTCACTTGAGTTTGAGATAATTCATCTTTACAAGCATAATATTTTTCTCTTTGTAGATCGAATGATGCTTGTAAGTTGAGTTTCTCAGTTTTTAAAGTGGAGATCTCATTATCTTTAATTTTTATTAATTTTTCCACTTCAGAATTTTTATTGTCCATGAATTTGCTTTTGAAGCAACATATTGGCTTTCTTTATTTTTGCAAAAGCCTCTATGCATGCATCGGAACATAGTTTTTCTAAGGTAGAAGAAGATACCTGAGCATCAGAAGTATCTGCTTCAGGTTGAACAGGAGAAAAGGAGTCTTCACCAACAGCCACGAGAGCAAATTCTGTTGGTTCAGAAGTGATGAGGGCATAGCCAACATCTTCAGGTAAGCTGCTCCAGTCTATGTACTCTTAAGAGAAAAGAGCCCGTTGACTAGATGAGGAAGACTAGACAGCAGGGCCTGGTGCATTTATTTGTGAAGAAGGAGCTGCAACAACTTGAAGTGAAGCAGGAATGAGTTGGTACATGCTACCATTGGCAGCTTGTCCATATTGTGCATTAGTGGAAGGAGAGTTTTGTACAATATGAGCTGATTCCAGAGGGTTGTTAGTCCTTTTAAAAGATGAGGAGGAAGATGAAGAAGAATAAGGTGCACAAGAAGTATGTGAAGTTATGTTTGGAAAAGTCACATATGGTGAGGAGTTAGAATTTGGAGCATTAGTGCATTCCATGGCAAAATGTCCAGTGCCATGACACTTATAGTATTGGACATTAGCCTTATTTAGACCGATCTTGGTTTTTCCATGGATACCAGTAAATTTTCTTCCTGTCTCTTGTAGAACTTGTTTGTTCTAATGCTCAAGAGAGCCAGTTGATGAAGATCGTCCATGATAAAACACAGATGGTCAGAAGGGAGAGAATGGTCATCACGAGAAGAGAATGAAGAGGTGATGCTAGTAGTTATGTCAATGTGTTCATCATAACCCTGATCATTTATCACAGAGTTATGACTAACAAGAGCTGTGTTCCCTTGAACATACTATTCAGTTGATTTACCAGATTTTATTAGTTTTCGTTTCTGGTCAATCTCTCGCTCAAAGGTGAGCAACTTACCATGAAGTTGGGTAAGTGAGAGTTTGCCAAAATATGGTGAAGATCTCATAACTATAGAATAAGTTTCCCATTTTTCAGGAAGAGATCTTAAAAATCGATTAAGAACTGAGACAGGAGGGTACACTTGACCAGCTAATTTTAGTTCACTTAAGAGAGAAGTGAACCTTTCAAATTGCTGAGTCAATGACTCATTATTTAGTTGGCAGAAAGTCTCATATTGTTGAGCCAATATTTCCCTAGTGTTGGCTACAACATCATCGGTACCACCGAATTGCTCTTTTAGAGCATCCCATAAGTCCTTAGCAGACTCATGGTGAAGAAGACCCGAATAAATTTCATTCTGAAGGGCCATAGCCAGCTGAGCATGTGCCTTGGCATCAAGCTCCAATTTCTGAAAGTCTTCTTCGGTGTAATTCCGAGGGTCCTTAGGGACATCGTCTCCAGTCTCCGTGTCCAGGACCATTGGTTTATGAGGTCCGAACATGACAGACTTCCAACTTCCTGTATGATTATTTGACAGGAAATGTAACATCCGTCTTTGCCAAATATTGTATTGATGCCTAAACAAAATTGGTGGCTTTGTGGCAGAACCAGTGAAAAGGGAATCTAAGGTGAATTTTTCTGCCATGTGTTCAAACAGTTATGAGTAAATCAACAAGTAATGAGTACTCAAGGTAGTTTGTTGGAAATGATTTTTGAACACTTTAGAGTTTCAAAAATCAATCTTCAGCAGATTATGAAAAGTAGATGAACACAGAAAACTAAACACCAAGATATCAAAGAGAGCTTTGAATTTTAGACTTGATGGTTAAACCAAGACTAAAGACAAGGCTCTGATACCAATTGTAGAAAATCAGTGACCTGAGGAGAGGCTGATTTAACCAGGAACAAGAGCTTTAGATACTTAGTCAAAGCTTTTGGTATTAGCTCCATCTAGGGTTTTGCACTTAAGTTTAGTTATTTTGGTTGTTTAGTTTTCTTGTTTAAAGAGAAGAGAGAACAGAAAACAGAAAGGCTACACAAAGAAGATTCAGAAAAGTGTTGTATAATATACACAGGATGTTGGGGTATAAATAGCCCGGACAATTAATGTTTCAGGACAAATACAAGAAAAAGACAAACAGATAAAACTGAAGACACTTTTACAGATACTGTAGCATCAGAATAGTACAAGTGCAAAGTCAACTTAGGTTCTTCAAAGATCTTGAAGTCTTCCGAGGTTCAGACATTTGTACTGATGCTAAGGAGTTATTCTTTCGGAAGTTCTTCATATGAAACTGATTAAAGGAATCAGTTATACTTTTATCGGAAGCTGATGAAAGAAACACTTATTCTTTCATCAGAAGACCATCATCGGAAGCTGATGTAGATGCATAAGTCTTCTGAAATAATGTTTTTATGGAGTCTTCCGATAGTGTCTTCCGAAGAGTATTTTATCTTCAGAAGCTAATGTCTTCCGAAGCATCTTCTGAATGTTGTCTTCCGAAGGTAGTGTCCTGCAACATTTATTCAGATGGATTATTTGAAGGGTGGTTTTCCTTCGTCAGTCCTTATTTTTCCAACAGTCTGACTCTCGGTATGTTATCTTTGTTGTAATCAGACCAGCATGTCTGTTGTCAGCACTTTTTGTACCATAAAAGGTAATCAGCTACAGTCTTTGTCAGAGTATTATCCTCAAAAGTCTTTGCCTTTGAAATATGCTGAGGAGAATCTTCGGAAGCGTTTATCTTTCAGAAGCTTTATGTCTTCGGGAGCTCTGAAGCTTTGAATCTTCTAAATGTTTGCCTTCCGAAGCAGTTTGTGTTGTACAGCCTTCGGTAGGAGTAAGTTACCCTTCGGAAGCAATGCTGCTTCCGAAGAGTAACTCCTTCCTTCCGAAGGTTGTTTGTCTCTGTAGAGTCCAGTACTTAGACAAATTAGAAGTTTGGTGAGCATCAGCCTTTATTAGTCTTTACAGTCTCCCTCTAGGCTGATGCTACCAAAACTTCCTATGTTATTCTCCTTGTTTTCATTTCTCCCCTCAGAACCTGAGCCCTAGCCTATACCCATTACAGGTTATTCTCCCATCAGATCCATTATCTGGATTGTTGTCAAGTGGGAGTTTCTCAAGATCAAACACAAAGGGCTCAGCTAACACCATCAGCTGCATAATATCCAAAACCTTTATTCCTCCAATGACTTTAGTGAGTGTGAACATTTTATGTTGTGCATCAAAGCTCCACTTCACTATAGGAATGTAAGAATGAGTATGTATCAAGGAGTGAATGTCCTATGGATTGACCTTAGGCTCTGAAGATTCTGGTGTGCCTTTTGGTTCTGAGGGTTCTGAATCTGGCTCAAAGTCAGGGGAGATGGCAGTAGTTCTCTTTCTTCTTCTAGCCATGGTCTTTCTTCTTCTCATTCGTGGTTTGTCTAAGACCATGGCTTGACTCCCCTGTACTCTAGCCTGTTGATCTTCCAAATTGGAGCCCACTGCTGCATCTATTCTTGTAGTGGGCTCTGTGCCTGCATCCTCAGATCTATGATGCTCTGTTCTCCTTTCATCTGCCATTGATTGTCTCTCAAGATTAGGGTCCTTTGATTGATGTGTCTTTGCAGCCTCATTACCCTTGTTGATCTTAATCATTGAGAAGATTGGCATGTTATCCAAAGAAGGGCTTGATGGAGGAGATACTGGTTCCTCCTTAGGGTTTAGGGGGAACATGTTGGGGAATATGGCCTTTGTAGCCGCCACACACATGACTTCTTCACCCTCTCTGATCCCTACACCAGAGAGGAGCATTTCAATTCTGACTTCTCCCCATAAACCTAAGCCTAAGTTTAGGCTTGCCCTTTGAGCCTGTATTAGCTCCATAGAAGGCAACTCACCTCTAGCAATATTGGCTTTTATGTCTCTGACGTGCATGTCCATGGTTGAGTTCTTCAGAGTGCCTAGCTGCCGAGCATGGAAGCCATACTTTAGGAGGATGGCCTTCATTTTGTCTCTGTAAGCCTTCTCCTTTTGTTTCTTTGTCAGTAAAACCATGGCTTTGGATGCAGCAGCTGCCTGTTCCTGCCGTTGCACCATATCTAGTTCGGCAGCCATTTCAGGTACCGACCAGAGAAAGACTTCATCTATATCATACCCCTTCTCCTAGAGAATAGCAGAAAGTCTAATAAGCTCATCATCCAGAGAAGTGTCTAGTCGGCCCTTCTTCTTCTTTGGCATCATTTCTTCTTCTTCTGCTTCCTCCTATGGGGTTAGTTTCCTTTTTCCTTTGTCCATCAATTTTGCCCAGAGGAGATGGATCCTGTAGCCTCATGTAACACCTCGTATCTAAAGACTATTATATATAATAAATAAATAATAAGAATTTATTGTTGACTGGTCAAATATGGTTCGAACAGGTAAAATAAATTCGAATGAAAAGATGGTCGGTTGAGTTTAAAGGAAGACCCCTCTACTTTTGGTTTGTTCTTGACCCAAACATAGACGAGATGAATTTATATTAGAATATATATATATATATATGTGTGTGTATATATATATAAATAATAGATTACGTTCAAAAAAAACAATAATAAAAAAAACATACGTTCAGAGATGGGCTTTTGGGCCCAATATAAAAAATTGAAATCAATGGAAACAGCATACAGCACCTGCTGTTGCTTCTGTGTGATCAGTAGCAAAAAAAAAAGAAGGGGGGAGTCTTGAAGGCAGCATCAGCGACGGAAAAAAAAAATTGTCAACAAGCATCACAACAAAGCAATCAAGAGGAATCAACTACAAGTCTTGAACCTAAACAACTTGGGAGCTGCCATTATCAAGATTTGAAGAAGATTGAGGTATCGTGACTCTTGCTTTTACAAAATTAGGGTTCTTGAGTTTGGGAGTAATGTATTTTACCCTTTTGTATAGGTTCGTTTATGAGACCAAATTGATGCTTGGAATCATACAATCAAGGGGTTAGGCCGATTTGAGAAGAAATTAGAGGCGACAAGTATGTACTTCTTTTTGGTCAAACATAGGTATATGTTTATCAAAGTTCAAAGATTGAGAGCTTTTAAACTTAATTTGTAGGTTAACCTATCTACTTGTGTAAAGACTTGAGCATCATTGGGCACTTAGAAAGGTATTGACACTTGCTAATATTTTTAGTGGTTAATTGACTCAAGACATAATTGTTGATTCAACTAGCGTATATGAGGGCAAAATTGGGGATTTTGACTAAACCGAACTGACAAGTATTTTAAGCAAGTGTATAGGTGGATTATGTTCAAAAATGATTATAGAAGTTCCCTTGAACATAAAATGTTGGAATTTAGTCGTTGAGCCTAAGGATGGTGGTTAAATTATAAAATGAATTTTAAGACAAGTTTGACTTTTAAAAGTCAAACTATCAAGAATATAAGTTATGGGTTTAAACCATCATTATGTTTAATGCTTCAAAAAGGATTATTGGTTCGATTAATTTGGTTTGACTAGTCGAGACCCTCGGTCTAGTATGAGCCATAATATATATATATATATATATATATATATATATATATATATATATATATATATATATATATATGATTGGGATCAAATACTAACCCTCTCTTACGGCGCTAACCCATTAACTTTGTCAAAACAAAGCCGAATCTTGAATTTTTTTTTTTGAACATCATTGTAACACAATTAGAACACCATGTTCAGTTTTGAGTTTGGGCTAATTCATCACCGTTTAAAAAATATCATCGTTGTAAGGTTTTTGCTACAATACTGTAAGTTTTAAATATTTAAAGACCTACAGTACTGTAAGAGCCCAAACGGTGATGAATTAGCCAAAACTCAAAACTGAACATGGTGTTCAAATTGTGTTACAATGATGTTTAAAAAAAAAATTCAAGATTCGGCTATTTTTTGGCAAAGTTAATGGGTTAGCGCCGTAAGGAGGGTTAGTATTTGAACCCTTCCCTATATATATATATATATATTTTAATGGACAGGATTAACGCGGTGGCATTATTTTTTCAAAAACGTAAATTTCTTTTTTCAAATAAGTAACCTAATCCTAAAAACAAGGGAAATTAACAAAATCATCCCATAATTAACGCTCCTCTTCGATTTTGAATTTCTTAGTAACTGAAATGATATTCGATTTCGAATAACAATGGAGAAGACGACTAACATCAGTACAAAGCGTAAGCATGTTTTTTCCTTCAATCTTTCGTTTTTTTATAAGTATTTGTTTAAAATGTAGTTTTTTTATAATGTAATGACGCTCTTTTTGTGTTCTTTGATGTCGAAATAGGGAGCATTTCGATTGCTGCTAACACAGATACTTCAAGAGTCTTAAGCGAACGAAGATCAAAGACTAATAACGATAGGCGCTCTGCGAGGAAGAAGAAAGGTTTGCATGTACTTTTTCTGGTCTGTAATTTTTTGATTTTGGGGTAATCCTTTTAATGGTTCGTAATTTTGCTTCCTATTTAATTAATTGTAATTTTATAAATTTAAATGTTATTCGATTATTATCAATGAGTATTTGTAACCCGTAATTTGTGAATGCTAATTGTAATCCGTAATTTGTAACCCATTGTAATTATAATTTAATAAATATTAAATGAGTATGTGTGCTTTTTCTTATCAGTCCGTAAATATCACATGTAGTACGTAAATATTGTATTTAGTTATAGATGACTAATCAATGAGTATTTGTGGTTTCTTAGTTAGTCCGTAAATATTATACATGTTTGATTTTATTTTTCTGTCTTTATTAAATATGTAAATATTTAGTCCGTGATAATTATGTTTCAGTTCGTAAAATATATGTTGTTTTACCATTCCTTAGATAATATGACTCCAATATCAATCCAAAGTTATGATAGTTCTGATGATGATGATGACTTCGTTCGTCCACCAAAACTTCAAAAACAAACATCCAAAACAGTTGATCAAACAAATGAAGATAAACGTCCACCATTTGTTGATTATATGGATAAAAAATTGAAAGGCAGGGTAGGTGTTCTTAACCTAAAACTCAGTGTCACCGGTTTATCAAAACAACGAAAAAAGGCTATTATTGATATGGGTTTCAAACCATTCTTGTCAATTGCTGTTGATACAATACCAACAAGACTTGCATATTGCTTAGTTTCAAATTATGACTGTGAAAGAAATGAGTTGAATGCTGGTAATCATACTATCAAAGTAACACCTGTTACTGTTAAAGATGTTTTGGGGGTGCCTCTTGGGAAAATAACAGTTAATGAGAAAAACAAACCACAGATTGGGTCATCCGATACTTTAAAAACCTGGAGGGAGCAATATGATGGCAAATAAAGAATAACAGTGAAAGATGTTTTGGACCAAATGAAGAAAGGAGATAACGGGGATTATCTATCTGTTCAAGCTTAATTGGCTAGTTGTCTACAACACAGTGCTAGGCTAGACAACTATGAGCACCACAGTAAACCAAAGATTTTTGAATTTTATAACAAGTGAATCAGACATTCCCAAAATCAACTGGTGTGATTATTTAATTACTTGTCTTAAGAGGACAAAACAGGAGTGGAATAATGAAGAAACTTTCAATGGGCCTCTGCTTTTCCTTGCAGTACGTGATACTTTTCAAATAACAATTCTATAATTTGTATTATTAGTATTTGTTGTATGTGAATTTTAAATTTATAACTCATGTTTAACTATTTACAGCTTCTATACGTTCATCAAAAGCGTAAACGATATATTGAAACACCACCACCAATTCCAACAATTACAAAAATTACAAATAAGTTTCTCATAGAGCTTGATACTCATCTCTTTGAAAATGGTCCATTCACGGACTATGAGAAAGATGGTAATGATGAAGATGGATCTGAAGATGATGTGCATGCTGTTATTGAAAATTCTACTGATGGTGATGAAGGTGATGGTGATGAAGGTGTTGGTGATGAAGTCAGATGTTAATGTCCATCATGATGTTGATGGTGATGAAGATGGTCATACAAATGATTCTGCTATTAATGAAGATGTTGATGTGGTTCCTGGTAACTCCCCCTTATCACTCTCTATTGGTAGAGCCCAAGATGAGGTTTATGTTCAACAACCTTCACCAATAGTTCCCATCACAACATCATATTCTGTAAGTAAATCTTGACTAACAAAGTGTTAAAATTACGTTCTATATTAAGTGAATTACGTCCCAATCATAACATTTCTACTCTATATGTAATTATGTACTCATTAATTGTAATTACGTCCTAATCATATATTTACATATTATGTTCATATAAATACGTTCTGTATCCTAATAATTACGTACTGTATTTATAATTTCCAGGAAAATATAAAAATAATCAACCTAAAGATCTCAACTTTTGAAAGTTTGGGCAAAGAAATTCATTCTTTTTTCATAGAGAAATCATCTGAAGTTGCAAATAATGAGGAGATGACAAATATGAAAAAAAATGGGATGATACAATTAATGTTATCTCAACACTTGCATCAGTTGGGAATATAGGATCAGATCATATTCCACAAGAATGCCATCTTGATGATGTTACTCCAACGTTTGTGCAAGAGATGGTCCAAGTATGTGAACAGGTTGAAATATCAAGATCTATATCTAAAACAGTCCATCCTGTATCTAAAAATGTTGATTTGGCTGTAAAGATAGACACCAATGTTGATTTGGCTGCAAATATAGACACCGTGATCGCAACCATTCCATTTTTGCAGTCTGTCAGCATTGAAAATAAAGATCAACAAAGTGATCCCCTAGATAAAGATGATACCTACCAAACTCCAGCCTTCCCTATTAAACACACATACAAACGTCACCTAAGGGAAAAATTTGTTAGTGAATCCTTAAGATCACCCTTTGTTGAACGTTCAGTAGTTTTGGCTAGCAAACTAACAAAAGAAGAAACTGTATTATCAAAATATATGTTTGACCCCAGAAATGATCCACAGTAAGTGATTATACGTTTTATCTTATTTGTAAAACTTACAAAAAATCCACTAATTGTTTTTTATACGTTTTTTTGTTTCAACACAACACACTTGTGTTCATGACACAAAGTGAAACTGAATTCTACAAGGTCATATTTGAGAGCCTATTCCCTGGCATTTATGTACATATTGGTGTTTTGGAATCATGGATGCATATACTTAATGCTGATGAAAAACATCATGGACCTGGATCTCCATTGAGGATGTTTTTAACTCCAAACATAATAGTAAGTGAAACTAAAACTGCTATCCTATCTAAATTTTAAAATTTACGTTTTTATTATCTTTTTTTTCTTTTTTTTTCTTAACATTCACTTCAAAAATTTCAGCCCTTGCCTATGCTTGAGAAAGGAATCCCTGATAAAGCAAGGATGGAAGTTTTTCAATCAAGTATTGATGTGCTGTTGACAAATTGCAACATCAATAACATATACAAAGTTGATTTGATTTTCATCCCCATTATAAAAAGCGAACATGTTTTCTTGTTCGTTTTTGATTTGAAAAATCCATCAATGGTTATTATTGATAACATGGAGACTGCCAACCAATCAGGGGATATATACTCTCACATTCCTTACATAATTGTTAGTAAAAACAATTACGTTTTAGTTGTAAAACACATCATTTTTAGTTGTGAATTACGTACTGATCAAATATAGATTCCCTGCATTAATTACTTATCATTCATATTACAATTACTTACTGTTAATTACGTACCATACAAACTAAATATAAATTACGTACTACTCTTAAATAAATTACGTACCCACAAAATGGTTAATAAAAACAATTACGTTTTAGTTGTAAAATGCATCATTTTTAGTTGTGAATTACGTACTGGTCAAATATAGATTCCCTGCGTTAATTACTTATCATTCGTATTACAATTACTTATTGTTAATTACGTACCATACAAACTAAATATAAATTACGTACTACTCTTTAATAAATTACGTACTTTGTACAAACTAAGAGAAATTAGAGTACCCATTTAATTATTACGTACTATGTTCAATTATATTACGTACTTAACCTTATGAATAACTTATTGTTACTTATTTATACAGAAAGATGTTTTGACAAACTATCTGTTATCAAAGGATCATCCAAGGGCACTCAAAATCAGTAACCAAACTCCACAATCTATAGACCTTCCATGGAGAACAACAAAAAATGGAGTAGATTGTGGTATCTTTTGTATGAGACATATGGAGACTTACATGAGTGGAGGAGCCAAGAAATGGAATTCTGGATTGTTGAATGAATCTGAAGGACAGAATAAACAACTAAGCCAACTAAGATTCAAGTACCTCTGTAAGAACCTTATGTCAAATGTCAACTTCTTGAAAGAAGATACACTTGCACAATCCAGAAAGCATGATGAAATGGATGAAAAGAAGAAGAAATGGCCAAAACCCATCTTAAATATGATAAAGAGTAGGCAAAGAAAATACTTATGAAATGTATTCACGTACTAATTACTTATCCAATCCTATGAATTTAGTTATTTATATTTATCATTTTTTATATTTTGCTATCATCTTATCATTATATATGCAAATCTTTCCATGTATGTTAATATAACCAAACAATAAAAATGAAATACCAGATTAAAATACATCAAAATCAAAATTTTTATATATACATATTTATATTTAACATTATATAATCAAAAACCATCTTCCACAAACCACAACCACCCAAAAAAAAAACACAAAAAACACCACAACCAACACCACCACCACCTAAAACTTCTTAATCTCGTCCACCCCCTGCTTCCTCTTCTTGGTCTTGTCAATGGTGCCGTCGACCAGCTTCTTGACAACACCATGGATTTCTTCGTTCATCATTATTTGGTTGATCAGATAGTCTTGTGCCAAATCATCTCCTTCAGTCAACTGATCATCAACAAACTCACCAAGGGTTGCAATGTTGGACCGGATATCATAAATGACTAACCCATTCAACATACCAAATGAGTTACGCATTCCCCTATCAGCTTTCTTTTCTTTTTCGATGTTTTTCTCCAGAATCTTCATTACTTTCTCGTCCTTTGCAAACTTGTAACTTGAAGAAGAAGATGCCATTTTTCTTTTTTCTATCTCGTTTTGTTGAATGTGAATATTCATGCATGCTTTTGTTACACATATATAAGTTATAAAAAGTTGATATCTAAACTTGTTAGCCGTTTCGTATTCCAATACTGGTTGTTGAATAACATTTACTCCAATTTAAACCGATTAGTTATCCAAATTAAATTCGGTGGTTGAGAAGGTGGGAAATCGTTCGTAATTAATAACTAGTAATAAATATCTACTGCATAAATATTGACGCTCTCTATAGCAATCAAACACCCTACTCCTATTTTTCAAAAAATAAAAAAAAATGTCTTCTTCCTCATCAACACCCGGGAATGACAAGAAATCAAGGCTTACATCATAAATTCTAAAACAATACAATAAAGATGTCCTGTACATGGACATCTTGAAGCAAAGCTTTGAAAGTCTAGATGAAAGTATCAAGAAAAGAGACAAACTCAGTAATACGTGATCTTGTCATTCTGTTCATGATCGATGAGGATGCAACCGATGTTCAACAACTTCATTTAATTGCTGACATCATAAAGAAGTTACGTTGTTCAATGAAGCTAAAAATTGATTTCCTAGATGCTTATATGTAATTTTAATGTTTGTAATTTTTTATCTATGTGTTCCTTTTAAAATTATTGCAATTTAATCTTTTGTGATTTTAATTTTTGTAATGTTTAATCTATGTTTTTTTTAAATAACGTACCATTCAAGATATATAACCACAATAAACATAAAAGTACCATGATCTAACATACATAAAAATACACTCACCTATTACTTATAAAATAATCACGTACCAGTAAAATAAATCCTTTTGATACAATAATGTTCTGTTATTCACGTCCCTACACCAAAACCTATTGTTCAAATGAAAATGTATAGCAAATGTAATAAATCACACTCATCAAAAATAACGTACCAACATTCATACATCGTAAATCACGTACCATTTCAATTTATTTCACAAAAATCATGTCATATAGCTTAGCTCATGTAACTATCTAGTCTTCTGGGGTCCTCTTAATGCAGGACATGTGCACCTGTCATGTCCAGCTTGTCCACAACTATGGCAACCTCTCGATCTTTTTCCCATCCTACTTATAGGTTGTTCACGCTTTGACTTAAACCTTTTGTGTGATCTTGAACCTTTGTTTCTTATACCAGATGGCACACGAACATCAGACGTTGATTATTTATTATGTGGAACAAAAGAAGACACAATGTCCTTCTGTTTAACTGATGGCCTGTCTCTAGTTTCAACATCTGTTTGTTCCATTAAGTTCTTTAAAGTGTCTCTAAAAATAGACAACTTACTCATGTCCGGTACCAGTTTGTTTACAATATACTCACTGGATGTCATTATATCACGCACCATATTGTCCACCTCAGGGTTTATTCCGCTTAAAATATGTGGGTTAATTATGGAATTATTTGACATGTTTGGTACCACATCTTTTGTCCATCTGTGTTTAATATATTTTTCTGGAAAAACCTTTATAACCTTAAAACATAAAAACAATGTCTGCATAATAACCCATAACACTCAAACCGTTTGCAACTACACATCACTGTTATCTCATCCTCATCCTGACCATATAACACCTATGAAAAAAAATAAAGAATTACAACATTAATGAAATTACGCACCATACTATATAAAATCACGTACTACATTCAAAAAAAAAGGAAACATACCTCCAAATACCCTTTTCCATATGCTTTCAAATCTTTAATTAGAAATTTTGTAAAATCACCTGATTGTGATGTACACACAGACAAAGAATTATGAACAGAATCATATATTTCTTCTTGCACGTCAAAAAATATACTTCTTGTGTATATTTTATGAGCCTGCTCTTCAAGAGGATAATCTGTCCACAAATCAGCATTTGTGTTCCTTGATACATGGCCATTTTTCCTATGCATATGCCTTTGAGCCTCCATAGCAGTGTCAAAATGTGTGAAAAATTCAAGTAAGGTTTACTGGCAATTCGAAACTTGTCCAAAATAATGATTTTCGCTCTCGGATCTTGATGTTGTTCGCATAAGGCCTGACATTGGCTCATCCCTATAAAAATCAGGAATCCACATATCCCTAATCTCAAACATGTATCCAAAGCAATCAACATTGCTCAGCTCATAATCATCCATAATTGATAAGCATTCTCTATCAAAAAATTAAGGTGACACCGAATCCGTCCATACTATGTTACATAAACGTGACTTGAATTCATCATTGTTACATAACGCAGTCCCAACCTGTAATATGTAATAAATAAATATGTAAAATCATCTATAACTACGTAATTTATAAAATACGCACCATATACTATAATTACCTACCATCATCATTTCTTCTTATGAATTAAAACAAAAAAGAAAAATAATACGAAAATTATACATATACCTTGTCAGAAACCTTTGTCATGATGTGCCACATGCATAACATATGCCTACTAGAAGGCCAAACAGATTCTACTGCTTGCTTTATAGCAGCATCTTGATCTGTCACTACAACCTTTGGCGCCATACCAAATGCATTGGTAAAACATTCTAGTAACCATTTGTAAGATGTTATACTTTCAGAACCTAAAAGTGCGGCTCCAAAACTAATGTTGCAATGATGATTATCAATACCAGTAAATGGAACGAACACCATTTTGTATCCACAGAAAAAATATATATATGTATATACAAAAATATTAAAAAACATTATCACAACTAATATTGTAACATTGAATGACATATTAAAACATAACTTAAAAATTTTACTTGTTGGTCCTGAATGTTGCATCAAATGAAACAACATCACCGAATATGATATAATTCTTTTTCGCATGCCCGTCTGCCCAAAACAAACCAGTAAGTTGGTCTTTATTATCCTTCGTATACTCAAATGAAAAATCTGTAACAAACTCTTTCTTCTTAAGCAACATACTAACAACCATATTCGTATCATATTCACCAACTAACAAATTCAATTATTTCTTAAAATTCTTACAATCAACAGATGTAATTCTCACTTGATCAAAACCACCATACTTGGTACGCATTATATTAAACGCTCTAACAGGTCCAATATTGTGTTTAGACATCGAACACATCATCTGCATTTGTTCGTACGTTAATTTCCTACATGATGGCAACATGTGAATATCTTTTTGTGCCATGAATCCATGGTTATGCTCCTCAACAAATTTGTTAACTTTGAATATAACTCCATCATCAGATTTCAAAACAACCTAAGCTAAGCATCCCGTCCTTTGTGTTGGCCTATTCCTCGTTTTAATTTTCTTTCCATTATCCATATTATTATTAATATAATTACAACTTTTTATAGGTTTATGTCCCTCATTTGAACATACCAAATATTTAAGTTTTATAATGTTACCCAAACAATACTGAGATCCTCTGCGAGCAACAAAACCACTGGTTTTAGCATATTTTTGATAAAACTCAAATGCATGTTCAATCAAATTGAAAATCATTCCTTCCAAAGGTTTGCATGATATCGGGACATCAGGTGTGTAAAACTTCTTTCCTGATTTGGGTGAAATACGTTGCAATCGAATAGTAATTTCCTCAATAATACAACCTACATCGATTGTACAAATTATTACTTACTAATACAATTATTACGTACTAATAATAACACTCTCTGAATGGCACACCAATAATTACGTACTTATAATAACGTCCTTGTAATTACGTACTTTGCAATTACGTACTATAAGTGATAAGATGTTAGACATACAATCTGCATCGATTGTACAATTTATTACTTACTAATACAATTATTACGTACTGATTCTAACGCTCTTTGAATTACTAAGTGATAGTTACGTACTTATATTAAAGTACTTGTAATTACGTACTATATATTAGCATATTCTCGCTTTAAAAAAAAGTTGTTATTAGCGTACTAATTAATACGTACTGCTAACTTATTATCACGTTCTATGTTTGATTCTTTTTTATTTTTCTAATCAATTCATAAGTTGTCATTTTTTTGATCTTTCACCATTCAACAAAATTCAAAACACAACTTTTAATGCTTTTATAATGCCTTTAATCAACAAATTTAACTCTAATATAAATTCTGCATAAATCTATCGACAATATATCAATAACCAATCGCTTTGAAAACAATAACATGCTTGTAAAAACAAACATACATATGTATAACATAAATATATTTAATCAAACGTACCTTCTCAATCTCTAACGTCGGCCATTGATTTTGTATATATGTATAAACGACAACTTCAAATGCTCTTAATTTATCAAAATACGAACAAACCAATTCTATATACTAATATCTATTATAATTAATATAATAAAATTAAACAATAAACTGAAACCGTATAATTCGGTCATATATTTATTTTTTTAATCATATCCTTAAATAACCAACTCATATTTTACCGAAAATGACCCTCCGTCTAATATTACTAATTGTCCACGTGTCCTTCTTTAAGTGGCTTCCTACGCTTTGTACATTAAACCTCATTTGTATTGTATCCGCCTCCTATATATATATGTATATGTATATGTTTAAGAAAAAGTAAGAGGCTTTATAAATAATTGAAGGGAATATTAATAGAGGTTTAAAGGATGAAATTATATTTTAAAAGAACGTATTTAGAAACGTATAGAAGAATCTCCGGTTATAATTACGACTATTACCATAGTACTAATTTTAGTAATATGCCTAAGAGTCATGACTAAGGATTAAAGGATTGGGTCGTGAGACCACTTTCTAAACTCACGTGTTAACTCAAAATGTTTATTATAAATTAGATTTGCAAGTGCGTGATTATTCTTACTCCCCCGGACTTGGTGAGCCTGCTACTTCAGAATTTAC
This sequence comes from Mikania micrantha, assembly GCA_009363875.1. NCBI lineage: Eukaryota > Viridiplantae > Streptophyta > Magnoliopsida > Asterales > Asteraceae > Mikania > Mikania micrantha. Next base: position 4,053,479 of record CM018684.1, read on the forward strand.
GAACCGGTCAAATAACTCAGTGAGTCTTGACCTCCCCATTTTACTTGATTGTTTTGGGGATGTATCCGAGCTCTTTTAAAAGGATTTTCTTTAAAGGATTTTTATTAAAAGAATTTTTATGTGTGTTGTTGTAAGATAAACTGTACCTCTTAGCTAGCATTGCATAGACTTAGGTACGTCCGGTTATGGATGTTGGTCAGAGGCAAATCATCAAGGTAGGGGGAAGGGGTGGGCCGGTTTAACCGTAAGACCTGCTTACAACTACCTCGAGGCATATACGCGTTCAAACGGATCCGTGCGAATTGGAGGTACCTTGCTCTAGAAGCTAAGGATAAGGATAAAGATAAGCATTAAGGATGGAGTTGAATATTCGACTCCGGACTACGGGCCATTCCCTATGGGGATAAGGGATTTACGGGCGACTGTTCACTACGGTGGAGTTGCTGCGGTTGACGTCACAGATAAGGGATTTGGTGTAGCACTACAGAGGACCCCATGTGTGTCATTCAACACTGTATCTGTACCAGTGGCTCTAGTGTAGTGTATATGTTATCAAACACCGCTTTAGAATCGTCGACGGACGAGTACTTGGCGTTGTGAGACCTGATTTGTCAACCAATTTACTTGCACACACAACTATGATTTGATTATTATTTTAAATGTCACTGGCCATGACTCACCAACCATGTATGTAGTTGACTTGTTTTAGCTCGCGATACAGGTAATACAGGAAAAGGGAAGTGAAAGGATTTATGAAGGATGCTGACAAGAAATTGAAGACTAACTTTTGGAAATCCGTCTACTTGATAATACTATGAATTTTGTTAAAACATCGACTTAAGAATTTATGAATGTTTTGTAACTTATTTACTTATGCACATTAATGGTGCAATTATTACGATGTTTGAAAAAGTTTAAATTTATTCTTAATTTTGCGGTCAACATAAGTCTTACGCTGTATTTGACTGGCTAAGGATGATATGACGTGACAACCCTGGGATCGGGGTGTTACAGGTTGGTATCAGAGCCATAGGTTTCAACGAAGTAAGGGTCATGTAGATCCTTAAGCTCTAACCTTTAGTGCTCCTGACCGCGAAAATATTAGGACCTAACCTAGGATAGTTATGAAGCATGGTAGTTAATAGTTAGTGTACACGTTCAAGACAACTTGACAAGTGTGCCTGATCAACGTAGTTGTCAAGGTTATCTTGATACAAATATACTAATGGTTATCTATAGTGCGGACTAACTTAGAAACCTCATCACGAGGATGATGGGAAGTTGACAACCGACAACTGGCAACTAACATCTGACGACTAACAACTGACAACTGACGACTGACAAATGACTGCTGATGTTTAATTATACGCATATGCTTATACATGATTAGTTACTGATGATACTTATTTTAAATTTCAGGATGTCTGAAGGAAACGGTAAAGGTAAGGGTATCTTTGGAATATTTGGACGAAAGAAGACTTCGTCAAAGTCTCATTCCGGATGCCGTGGCACTGAAGAGGGCCCGAGTACGCTAGACTGTCACAAGAACCAGATGCATCTGGCTACTGCACGGCTATACCATCTAGATCCCGACAGAGACAATCACCTACTCCTGCGGTTAGTGTTCCACAGGCAACACGTGGAAGACGCTCTATTGGCGCAAGGATGACCACCCAGATGCCGGTGATAAAGTGGTTTGAGGCTCTGAGAAACCTCAGTGAGTTCACTCATACTCCCCCAACACCTTCTGAGGATGAGGAACCTTATGTGGAGTCTGAGGCTCTAACTCACATTGTGATTTCAGACGATGACACACATGGTGTTGCTGCCGACAGTTTGCCACTCCCGGTATTGTCCGATGATCAGACTGAGTTTGTAGAACACACGAGTGCCCAGAAGGAGAGTACTCGCATGTCAGAGGAGTACGAGCAGGACAGTCCGGATGAGTCTGTGCCGATGGAGTTCCTAATGAACGACGAACCATGTTGTTGGACTAAAAGAACCAATGAGCCTGATCAGAAAAATCTCTAAGTCTCACAGCACTTATAACGACTGAAGAAGAACACAACAGCTGACATTCAATGTACTGAAGACACAAGATCTGAAGTGATATACAACAGCTGAAGTGCAATTCATCAGATGTTGTAATGTGTAGTTTAGTCTTCAGTAGTTTTCTTTTAGTGTTTGTAAAAGTCTGATGAGTAGTTTACTCATCAGATGTTTTGGTTTATTTCTTCAGTAGTTTTATTATGTCAGTAGTTGTAAGAGAATGTCTTCAGATGTTGTAGACATTCTCAGTAGTTTAGTTATTTTCAGTTGTTTTGTTTTGTCTGTTAGGTGTCAACATCATGTGACATCATCAGACGTCACTGTCTCTATATAAGGGCAGTTGACATGTTTGTAATAAAAAAAAACGAAGTTAATGATCTGAATGATATATTCCTTTTGCAGAAAGTTTCTCTCTCTATAACAAACTTGCATTTACTGTTTGATTAAACTTTGTTCTTGCGATGATTATGCTAATTCAACTTTGAATTCCGCTGCTATATTCTATTAATTGTATCAATTGAGAACATCTGATCCTACAATTGGTATCAGAGCCGGTTAATCATTGATCGATTAAACAATTGATCTCTGAAACTGCTCAAATTTGTTCTCTAATTGATCGAATTAGCTGATTAAGTAAGAATTTGTTATAGATTGAAGTTTTCTGTTAACTTCTGTTGATTTGTCCTTCAATATTAATTTGTTTTGAATCAATTGATCGAAATTTGCATTAGCTTGTGTCTAATTGCTTGAATCTGTGATCATGACGACTCCAAACAATGATCTGCACAATACAGGCTCCGCAACCAAGCCTCCGATGCTTGTGCGGAGTGAGTACAACATATGGCAACGTAGAATGCTACATCACCTGTCAATTAACAGCGCAGGATGTTGGAAATCTGTAGTGCATGGTCCTTATAAACCCATGATTACTGATCCTGAAACTAAGCTAATGATTCCGAAACCTTCGGATATGTATTCGGATGAGGATATCAAACTGTTTGAAATTGATGCGAAAGCTCATGGTATTCTGGCCATGGCTTTGCCAAATGAGATTTACTCTGGCTTGATGCATCATGATACTGCTCATGATCTCTGGGTTGCACTGAAAGAACAATTTGGTGGAACCGATGAGGTTTTAGCAAACACAAGAGAAATCCTCGCCCAACAGTATGAGACATTCTCTCATAGGAAGGGTGAATCATTGACTCAACAATTTGAGCGTTTCTCATGTTTAATTTCTGAGTTGAAAATGGTTAAGCAAGAATATACTAATAGTCAGATGAATAACAGATTTCTCAGATCACTGCCTGAGAGATGGGATACTTATACTATTATCCTACGCTCCAGTGCAACTCTAGAACATCTATCTCTCACCCAACTTCATGGGAAACTCTTAACATTTGAGAGAGAGGTAGAACAAAAGAGAAAACTGTCTTCATCTGGAAAACTTGCTGATGATTTTGTTCCTGGTAACACTGCTTTGATTGGTCAGGAGTCAGAGTTTAATGGGTCTGAATGTTCTTATGATGAACATATTGATTTTTCTACTAACAATTCTGAACATGCTTTTGTGGGAGTTGATGGTAATGCAGGAAATTATGGTGATAACTTGTGTTTTGTGATGGATGATTTGAAAGGAATCCCGGATGATGATCTAGAGGAGATGGACATTTTGAGTCAAATGGCATTAATCAACATCAGATCACAAAAGTTCTATAAACGAACAGGAAGAAAGTTCCCTGGATTATCTGGCAAAACCAAAGTTGGATTTGACAAAGGGAAGCTGAGGTGCCATAAGTGTCATAGACTTGGTCACTTTGCTAGGGAGTGCAAATCTACTGGTTCTAACTCTGCTGCACCTTTTGTGACATTTCCAAACAACAACACATCAAGCAAAGGATCACAATCTTCTGGTACTAGTCAACAACAATTCTATCCAGCTCACTTTGTTCAACAAAATCCTATGCCATATCCATACCCTTGCTTTTACATGCCTCAACCTACACACACTCCAGCACTAATTCCCTCACAATCCCCTGCTCTTCCTGATCCCAGCAAATCTCAAACCAATCAGCAATCTCAACCACAACAACATCAGAGTTTCTTTACTCCTGGAGTAGTTGATTGGAGTAGTCTACCTGATGATTTATCTGACTTCAACATGCAGCCTTATTCTGAAAATGGTCCACATGGTGGAGACAATCCTTTTGGAAATCTTGCATTGATGGCTATTGATTCAACTGACAACTCTTGTCAATCTTCTTCAACATCACAGGTATCTTCTGAATCAAAAGCTAAGTTATGCTCAGAGTCATGTATTTCAGCATTTGCTTCCATTAGGGAAATAAATGTAGAATTGATAAATGAGAAATTTGAATTAGAGAAGGCTGTGGCTAAAAACAAAACTGAGTTTGAAAAAGCTTTAAATGAAAAAGAGTCTGATATTTATAAACTTAAATGTTTGTTATCTGATGAAAAAGCTAGAGTGGAAGTCATGCTTGTGAAGCATAATGATCTGAAACAAACACTTGCAGCAACCCAAGTAGAATGTGCAAGATGGGTTGAATCTTGCAAGGGGTTTGAGTTGCTGTTAAACAAACAAACAGCATCAAATGTGAAGTTTGGTATTGGATACAATCACACTGCTCCTCCAACTGATTATACACCAAAAAATCTTAACTGTGAGTCTGAAGGAGACAGTGTATACCAATCCACCAAATCTTCAGAAAAGTCTGATGCTGAAGAATCATTTGAAAGTGATTCAAGTGCCTGCAAATCTGAGTCTGAAACTATTGACATTGAAACTTATTCTTATTCTCTTGGATGTACAAATGTTATCCAGGATGAAACATGTCAGGATAGTGTTTTAATTGAGATTAACCCTGATGAAAAGGTTTCAAATGAATTAAATTTAAAACTGGTTAAGTCAGATGGGCATGGCACTGGAGAGAAAGATGCACGGCTTCTGATAAGTCAGAATCACTCATCAGTAGTTGTAGAAAAAGCTGATGGCACAACTATTGATAAGTGGAAAAGGGTTGATAGACAAGTGCTGAAGAATACCTCTTCAGAGGTTGTCAGCACATCAGCTGTTATCAATTTGTCTACAAATACTGATGTTTCAAATGTGCTGAAGAACAAAAACTCAGTATCTAAGTCATCAGTACTTGTAGATAATCACAAGGGAAAGCAAAAGAGGGTGCCTTGTGAAATTTGTAGGCTGTTTAATCATTCCACTGATGATTGCTGGTACAGAAAAGGTTCTAAATTCAACAAAATAAAGCATAAAAACAAAAACCTTCTCAAAATGAAAACTGAATTTCGTTCCAAGTTTGTACCAGAATCATCTGTCAGTTCAAAGACTGGAAACACCTCACATGGAACTGAATCAAATAAGTTCAAGAAAGGTAAGGAGGTGGTTCCAGATTCAAAGAAACAACACTTGAAAAATTCTTCATCAGTTAAAGAAACTAAAGTGTTAAAACCCAAAAATCCAAAGTCAGGTCAAAATGTGTCTAATGAAATCAAAATCTTGACACAAAATCATAATCAACTGATGTTAATGATGCAACAACTGCTAGGAAGAGTCAATCTGGCAGAGGCATCTGTTGATTCATTTCCTAAAAAGAAATCAAAATCAAAAGTCAAAGCAAAATCTTCTGATAAGAATGCTTCAAGTGTTGCTTCAACTGACACTGCTCATTTTGTTTATTCATGTGTTAACAGACCCAAAACCAAAATGGTTTGGGTCCCAAAGTCTAACTGAGTGTGTTGTTGTATGCAGGGTCCTTCAGCATGCCAAAATAGCATCTGGTATGTTGATAGTGGAGGATCCATGCATATGACTGGGAGCAGATCTCTCCTTCAAAATTATTTTACTAGAAGGAAGGGATTTGTATCCTTTGGAAATGATGCTAAGGGTTACATTATTGGGAAAGGTATGGTAACAAATGGTGAAATTAGGTTTGATGATGTGAATCATGTTGAAAATCTTAAGTACAATCTTCTGAGTGTTAGTCAAATGTGTGATAAGGGTCATGTTTCTCTTTTCACTAAGCAAGATTGTAGGATTTTATCTTCTGATGTGATGCCTTTGATTAGCAAAGTTTTAGATGAGTATACACTTCTTAAGGCTAACAGAGTGGGAAAGGTATATGCCTTTGATCTATCTAAGAATATCTCTGTCAAGGGTCATCCTTGTTTATTCTCTAAGGCCTCTTTCAAAGAATCAAATCTGTGGCATAGAAGATTAGGTCATGTGAACATTAAAAACATGAATCAATTGGTGAAACATGGTTTGGTTAGAGGTCTTCCTTTAAAGGACTTTAGTTGTGATGAGAATTGTACTGCCTGCTTGAAAGGAAAGCAACACAAAGTCTCTTTTCCTCCAATTGGAGATTCCAAATCCACTGGTTGTCTGCAACTACTGCACATGGATTTGTTTGGTCCTGTGCAGATAATGTCTATGGCAAAGAAGAAGTATTGTCTAGTTATTGTTGATGACTATTCAAAATTTGTCTGGACTTTCTTCTTACACTCAAAAGGTGAGGTTGCCAAGGCTATTATGAATTTTGTGTTGTTCGCTGAAAAACAATATTCTATTCCTATCAAGTGTGTTAGGAGTGATAATGGCACTGAATTCAGAAATCACCTTCTAGATGAATTTTATCTGTCAAAGGGAATTCAGAGACAGTACAGTATTCCCAGAACTCCTGAACAAAATGGAGTTGTAGAAAGGAAAAATAGGACCTTGATTGAAGCTGCCAGAACAATGCTTGCAGATTCTGGTTTACCATTAACCTTCTGGGCAGAAGCTGTTAATACAGCTTGCTATGTGCAAAACAGAGTTTTGGTGAATCAAAGATGGTTGAAGACTCCATATGAAATACTTCACTCTTTAACTCCTTTGATTTCCTTCTTCAGAGCTTTTGGGTGTCCTTGCTATATTCTCAACACCAAAGATCCACTTACCAAATTTGATTCCAAAGTTGATGCAGGATACTTTGTTGGATATTCTTCAACTTGCAAGGCTTATAGAGTGTTCAATTGTCGAACAAAGATTGTTGAAGAAACTCTTCATGTTAAATTCAATGAATGTCCCAAAGATTCCATTCCTCAAAATCCTGCTGAAATGTTTGATATTAACATCTTGCAACATGAGTTTCCAGTTGAGAATAGTGGTGTAGAAGATGCAGTTTTTCCAGCAGATCCTCCAAAAGCTTCTACAGCAACCACACAAGGAACTCTAGATGATGAAGATGAAAGTACTCATTTGTTCAGATTCAGTGACAATTTGCCTACATCGGCAAAATCTGATGCTTCTTCTGCTCCAGCTGGTCCACTCAATACAAATGCTGATGAAATTCTGGAATCCTCTCAATCATTTGAAATCCCAGCTGCTTTGTTCCCTGAATCATCTTCAACTGCAACATCTGACCCTCCAGCAAACACTTGCACTGATCTAATTCCATATCAAGAACTGAAGGATCATCCATTATCTCAAGTTCTTGGTGATATTTCTGCAGGTGTTTCAACAAGAAGTCAATTATCTAACTTTTGTCTTTATGCTTTGTTTGTCAGTCAACAAGAGCCAAAGAATTACCACATAGCACTTAGAGATATTGGCTGGGTGGAGGCAATGCAGTTGGAATTGTTGCAGTTCAAGAAGCAACAGGTTTGGGAGCTGGTTTCTTTACCTCCAGGTAAGTGTGCAATAGGCACAAAATGGGTGTTTAGGAATAAAACAGATGAACATGGTCAAATCATTAAAAACAAGGCTAGACTAGTTGTACAGGGGTTTTCTCAGGAAGAAGGTATTGATTATGATGAGACCTTTGCCCCTGTAGCCAGACTAGAAGCAATTAGGTTGTTTTTAGCCTATGCTGCCTTACACAAATTAAAAGTTTTTCAAATGGATGTCAAAAGTGCTTTTCTATATGGTAAAATAAAAGAGGAAGTGTATGTGTGTCAACCTCCAGGCTTTGAGGACAATAAACATCCTGATTGGGTGTACAAGCTTGATAAAGCTCTTTATGGGCTGAAACAAGCACCTAGAGCCTGGTATGACACTTTATCCACTTTTCTTCTCAAAAATAATTTCACTAGAGGCTCCATTGATAAAACTTTATTCATAAAGAATGTAGGCCAGCATAAGCTACTTGTTCAAATTTATGTTGATGACATCATATTTGCTTCTTCTGATCTAAAGTTGTGTGATGCTTTCACTGAGCTTATGACCAAAAATTTTGAAATGAGTGCCATGGGGGAACTACAGTTTTTCTTGGGTCTTCAAATCAAACAAAATCCTGATGGCATTTTTATTCACCAATCAAAATACACAAAAGATCTTTTAAAGAAATTTGATTTGCAAAACTGTAAACCATGTTCCAATCCCATGAGCAGCACCACACATCTTGATGCTGATCTGAAAGGTACTTCAGTTGATGAAACTCTTTATAGATGTATGATTGGCTCTTTGATGTATCTAACTGCATCAAGGCCAGACATTATGTTTGCCACTTGTGTCTGTGCTAGATTTCAGGCTGCACCTAAAGAATCTCATTTAATTGCTGTGAAGAGAATTTTCAGATACTTGCAGGGTACTCTATCTCTGGGAATATGGTATTCCACTGGACATTCCTGCAAGCTAGTTGCTTTTTCTGATAGTGACTATGCAGGATGCAAACTCTCAAGAAAATCTACTTCTGGTGGGTGTCAATTTCTTGGAAATTGTCTGGTTTCTTGGCAAAGTAAGAAACAAACATCTGTAGCCACTTCCACTGCTGAAGCCGAGTACATTGCTGCTGCAAGTTGTACTTCACAAATTCTCTGGCTTCAGTCTCAACTCTTGGATTATGGCATCAAAGAACTGAAGACACCATTGTTAATGGATAGTGCTTCAGCTCTTTGTATTGTCAAGAATCCAGTTCAGCACTCTAGGACTAAACACATTGAGATCAGACATCATTTTATAAGAGATTGTTATGAAAAGGGTCTGCTTGATCCAAAGTTTGTTCCTAGTGCTGATGAGCTTGCAGACATCTTTACTAAGCCTTTAGACACCTCAACTTTTCAAAATTTAGTTCTAAGGCTTGGTATGCTGCAACTTGAATAGGTTGGTTTTTCATCAAATAAATTTAATTTCTTTTCAAAAACCCAAAAATATTTTCAATTTTTCTTTTCAAATGAAATTTTTTTTACCTTGAAACTTTTTGATATTTTCAGTAAATACTGATACATATCAAAAGTACTGATTCAAGAACAGTTATGACCTTTTCTAATACTCTAAGTTCCAAATACTGATGAGTATTGATTCACTAAGTACTGAAGGTCAAACATTGTTCACAAGTTCTGATGAACAAAATTTCCACAAAGTTCTGATGAACAAATTGTTTACAAGTTCTGATGAACACATTGTTCACAAGTTCTGATGAACAAAATTTCCACAAAGTCTGATGAACAACTGATGAAAACAACTGCTGAACAAACTGTCGACAACACCTGATGAGTAATTTTACTCTTCAGTTGTTTTAACTTCTGTTGTTTTCTCTATTTAACTCAACCTTCTTCAGTTGTTTCATTATCACTTTCTCAGAACTTTTCATCTTTTTCAAAAACCTATTTTCCCTCTCCAGTCTTTGCATCCATGGCGTCAATCACCTTGAAACCTCGACACAATTCCGTTGCTTATCTGACCAAATCCTCCTTTTGGTCAAAGTTTGATGAAGCTGTGGACTTGATGAACTCCTCTCAATTCAAAACTGCCTTTCTCCTCAATCCAACTCTGTATGTCGAATCCATTCATCAATTTTGGATGAATGTTGAACTGATCAATGTGGGCACAGGAGTCATCTCACTTCGATCCACAGTTAATGGTCATAATGTGCACATCAGCCCCGCTGAACTCAGGGAGGTTCTTCAGCTTGATGATGCTAACCTGGTCACTCAGTTTCCTAAGAGCGTCACTGACCTCTGTTTTACAAGTCATGAATACCAGGGTGACCTGAGTGATTCCACACTTTTCAAGAAGCACTTCAATGACCCAGAGCGCCTGATATTCCATATGATCAACATCTGCTTGGCTCCGAAGTCTTCTTCATGGGACCAAATGTCCTCTCGATGGCAACAGGTATTGTATTCTATCCTAGAATCTCAAAAGCTAAATTTTTCTCAAATACTCTTTTCTGAATTAACTGAACATGCTGGTAAGCCTGTTTCTTCTAGATGGCTACTCTATCCATGTTTTATCATGGCCATCATAGAGAAACAGCTTCAGCAAAATGGCCTTGTTGGTCAGGGGATCTCTGCTCCAGCAGTTTTGTTGGAAGTATATTCCCGACACAACTCTAACCCTACTCTCAAAGAGGCTGCCCGAAAGCTAAAACCCAAGCAGAGGGAACCCACAGCCTCCACCACAAAATCCAAATCCAGAGTCCCCACTAAACCAAAATTCAAACAAACCAAAAAGGCTGCTCAGGGAAATGAGTCCCCTGAGTCTGCCCATTCCTCACCAAGGCATGACATGGCCACTGGGAGTAGTCAACCAGTGATCCATCCGACTCCACCGGCTCAAACCGCCCAGGATTCCTCTCAACAGGAACCTGGTGCAACTTTTGAAGGGGCAGACACATCACTAGAACCTCTTTCAGTTGAAAAGGTTTCTATTGAACAGCACCAATCTCCCCGGGTGCAATCTGTTTCAAAACCAATTCCTATGGAAACCACCCCAGATAGTCCCACTTTTGTTATTGAAAACATCCTGAATCAGTTGAACACTCCTATCCCCTCCCAGACACCTATCACTACTGGGATAAGCTCCAACATTGAGGGGGAGGATAAAAGTGTCTCTGATAGCCCACAGGATCATGACTACAACATCAGATCTCCTAGTGTGGAAAGAGAGATTCTGATATCTGACAAGGCTGCTACTTCATCACCTCCATCATTTGGAGTGATTGCTAGTGGTACCATTGCTAAGACCTTGTCAGAGGCAACAACTGATGAAGGGGTTACCCCTGAGGTTGGAAGTCCCCAGAACCAAGAAAAAGGGGCACCTGATAATGTTGAGCCACACTCAACTCAGGTAGATCCTGATAATCTCAGGAGGTCAGATGATTTAGCTAAGGCTACTGATGACCAAAGAACACTTGCTGAGGTTCTGAAACAGAACCAAATCCTTGAGGCTGAGGTATGTAGACTCAATGAGCTACTCACCAAAATGTCCAAGGACAAAAGTCCATCTTACCCACTTAACCCACAGATGGCACCTTCTCATTCTGAAGGTCACCCAAACACTTCCCCCACTACTTCACAATTTCAAATGCCACCAGCCTTTGCTTCAGGCACTAATTCTTTGGGTTCTAGCCCCCCAGAGGCATTAGCTGCTGCCTTTCTAAATATCCTCCCTCTCATCTCTCCATTACTGAAAACAATTATTGTTCAAGCCCTTGATGAGAGGCTACCCTCCAAATCTCAAATTCAACAAATGGTTGATGAGGTTGTGACTGCCAGACTTACCACTCTACATACTCCTTCTTCCCCTGCAGCCAAAAAGGGGGAGTTAGGAACAGAGTCAGTCACAACTTCAGCTTCCAAAAGGCCAAGATCTGAAGATGTTGCTTCTGAAAGGTCTCCTGCATTTCAAGTGACTTATAAGAGACAGAAGAAGAAACCTGTTGAGGTTATCAACAGAGCTGATGAGGAGGTTGAGCAGGAAATGGCTGAGAAAGTAATTGAAGCAAGTGCAGAACAAGTGGAGGCTACAACATCTGATGTACAAAAACAGGCTACAACATCTGATGTACAAAAACAGGCTACAACATCTGATGTACAAAAACAGGCTACAACATCTGATGTACAAGAAACTGAACCAGATGAGATACAAAATCAAGAGGTTCAAACTCAGGTTGTTGAGGTAAGGGCTCCTCCAAAGAAGAGAAGGCAACTTAGAATTCAAGAAGAAGAGAGTTCTGATGAAGAAGACAGGATGCCTATCTCTACAGTTATCAAGCCAAATGTTCAAAAGCATGCACCATCAACAACTGGGTTGGATCTGTCAATTCAAAAGAAGAAGGTATCTCTTCCTGCCAAATATGTGCCTGAGAAGCCACTGGTGTTGGGACAACATCCAAAGCTCACACCAGAATCTCAAATGTTGGCAGTAAAAGTGAAGCTTGAAGAAGAAGAGAACCAGAAACAGCATGATGAGCAAATCCTAAAGATGGTTGACAAGGATTATCCTCAGACATCAACCATTATTGCAATGAAGAAAGAAGCTCAAAGGTTGTATGCTCTGAGGTTCACCTATCAGTATAGGAAGGAACAGATTAGAATGTGGCCTGATCCAAGAATCATTCATAGGATCCACAAGAGAGAGGCTCCAGCATCTTATGCCAGAAGAATCAGAAGGGTCTTAAGTGCTGACATTATGCTAGGGTCGGTACTTGATCCTTGGGAGATAATCAATGATTTCAAGAGTGTGTACAACTCTGGCTCAAAGGCTCCAAAGTTTATAGAGAACAAAATGATCAAGAAAGGCTTGGTATATAGGAAACTTGAAAATGTTCAACAAAATGAGCTTTCTCTATTTTTGGAAGGGAAGCATCCTGATGAGTTTGTATACAGAAAAATTACTAGAGTTGAGCTGAATGATGGGACAACGGCCAGGTACTTGTCTGAGTAATATGGACCTGAGTCTTTCTTTGAAGGTGAACCTGAGAGGCTGACTCCAGAAGAGAAGGTAATACTGCTTGAGGCATATGTCAGGGAGTCCTTCAGGTTAGTATATAATCAATAGCTTTAATGAGAGGGGTTAATGCTCATAGTCCATTTCCCCAATGGAGTTCCCTCTCATATTTTGCTTGTTAGATTTTTGGAAGCTGTTGATTATCAGGCATATACTTTAACTGGTCATTTTGATACTGATCTCAAAGAAAAAGACTTATCTTTCAGCCTGGGAATGAATAAGTGAGACCATCAATAAATTAGAGGTTTTTGGCTGCATTGGTTCAGGGGGGAGTTTGTTGGACTAAAAGAACCAATGAGCCTGATCAGAAAAATCTCTAAGTCTCACAGCACTTATAACGACTGAAGAAGAACACAACAGCTGACATTCAATGTACTGAAGACACAAGATCTGAAGTGATATACAACAGCTGAAGTGCAATTCATCAGATGTTGTAATGTGTAGTTTAGTCTTCAGTAGTTTTCTTTCAGTGTTTGTAAAAGTCTGATGAGTAGTTTACTCATCAGATGTTTTGGTTTATTTCTTCAGTATTTTTATTATGTCAGTAGTTGTAAGAGAATGTCTTCAGATGTTGTAGACATTCTCAGTAGTTTAGTTATTTTCAGTTGTTCTGTTTTGTCTGTTAGGTGTCAACATCATGTGACATCATCAGACGTCACTGTCTCTATATAAGGGCAGTTGACATGTTTGTAATAAAAAAAAACGAAGTTAATGATCTGAATGATATATTCCTTTTGCAGAAAGTTTCTCTCTCTATAACAAACTTGCATTTACTGTTTGATTAAACTTTGTTCTTGCGATGATTATGCTAATTCAACTTTGAATTCCGCTGCTATACTCTATTAATTGTATCAATTGAGAACATCTGATCCTACACATGTAGAACCAGAAACCCAGAGCCATCATCTCGTCACACACACAGACGACATGGGGAACGTGACATGGTAGACTCGCACAGACGATCGGGTGAGCGTTTTGGACAAAGTCGTGATGTCCTAGCGCAGGCGGATGCACTATGGCAGAGTTTTGAGGAAGAACATAGAAGACAACATGCGATGTATCAACCGCCTCCTCCTGTATATTAGCCAACACTACCGATCATGCATCAGGTACCACCGGGTTATCCACAGATGCCTGTTTATTAGCCTATGCCTACCTATGTTCCAGCGCCTACCTATCCACTACCACCAATGTATCAGTCACCTCCTCTCGTTGGATACCCATCTCCACCTTTTGGATATAAGACACCAGCTTACCCTATGTACCCATCTCCGCCAGCATACGCACCTCCCTACCTGCATTATCAACAAGCGATGCCATATCCACATTAGCAGCCATATCCGGAGCCACACAGAGAATCATTTGAAGCTAGACCTCCGAGCCGACCACATGTATGTGAGTGGTCTCGTCGATCGACCGGCACTCGCTTGGATGATCGAGGCGAGGGTAGTTTTCGTCGCAGGGATACTCGATTCAGGGGAGATGATGATATAAGAAGGCATTTATAGGGATGATCGGTAGCATGTTTATTTCAGTATTGTATTTTTGAATTGTATTTCAAGATTTGTGTAATTCGTTATAACAAACACTTATGACAAACCAGACTATGATGTATTATCTAACTAGATCTTGTACTATCTAACTTTGGGATTCTAATTATGAAGTTAGTTATGATAATCTTCACTTTAAATTGCATGCATGATGTATTGAAATGGTGCTTCTTTAGTTAAAAAAAATTTATTTGTAAGGCACTCATAAATGTTAGGACATATGATTTCTAACGTGTATACCTTGATTTGGATATTTTGTATAGAATGGAGAACGACAACATTAATAAGGCTAACAAAAGAGCAGGTCCATCCCAAGGGACTCGCAGTAAGAAGATTGTAGAAACGACTGAGAGATCCCATTCTGTTGACGTTACGAAGAATGATACACCTCTTCTCAGCTATGAGAAACAAAGAGAAAATGAAATGGAAACCAGACTTCAGGACCTAATAGCAGCTGGCATCGAAAAGGCCATGCCAAAGATTATTAATGGGGTTGCAAAAGCGGTTAGGAAAGAGAAAAATGCAGAAAAGGTTGACAACAAAAGTTCTAAGTCAAAACAGGAGAAAGAAGAAAAGTCAAAGACTAAAGAAAAGATTCCTTCTGAATCAGAATCCACTTACAACATTTCTGATAGCAGTGATTTCCATGATAGTAGTCACAGTTCTTATGAATCGGTTGAGAAACCCAAAAAGGAGAAGGAAGAAGGAAGAACCAAGTCTAAGGACTCAAGTTCAAAAGGGTGCTCTTATCGCAACTACATGGCATGCAAGCCTGAAGTGTTTAAAGGAGATAAGTCGGCTACTGATGCTCTAAGATGGATTGAGGAGATTGAAACCACAGTGGATATGAGTGGTTGCAAGGAAGAAGACAAAGTGAAGTTTGCTGCTCAATCTTTTAAGAATGAGGCTCACATTTGGTGGAAGACCATTCTTTCCACTTGGGGTCGAGAAAAAGCCTATGCAATGGGTTGGAAGAAATTTCGCAAGATCTTCTTGAAAAAGTATGTGCCTCATCATGAAGTAGAAAAGTTAGAGGATGAATACTTACACATGAAAATGGAGGGCACTGATTATCGAAAATACATTTCTCACTTCTTGGAAATCACGGGTTTGATTCCCGACTTTGTTGGTTCAGAATCAAAAAGAATAGGAAGGTTGATTTGGGTGCCCATCCTGATGTTCGGGCAGACATGAGGACAACCAAACCCCGCTCAATGCAAAAAGCTACGGAATTACTTGCTGAACTTACCGAAGAACTTATTCGAACAAAAGGAAGCCGTGTGTTTGACAACAGTCATAAACGAAAACGTGATGATGGCAAGTCCGGGAGACATGGCGGAAAATTTGATCGTAGCGGGAAAAACTATAATGCGGAAAACAACAAGTTCCGGAAGGTGGATTCAAGGGGGGAGATGGAAAGTCAGTTTGAAAAATACGTAACAAATCACATCTAGGGGTATGTAGACTAAAGCCTTGTGGTAAATGTGGGAAAAAGGGGCACTTGACCCATGAGTGTGGGAAACCTTCAGTTTGTTATCTGTGCGGCAAGGAGGGTCACATCAGAATTGATTGCCCAAATTTTAACAAAAACAATCCCCCGAACCAAAACGACAAAGGAAAGGGAACAAATATTGCAAAAGGCAACACAAGGGTGTACATTATGAGTGCTGAGGAAGCTCGCAGGATGGAGGACATGATCATTGGTATGTTACTAATTAATAATAATTATGCTTATGTGTTGTTTGATTCAGGAGCGAATAAAAGTTTTGTGTGCGCAAAATTTATGTCATGTTTAAAGGGATCTCCTGACAAATTAGAAAATCCATACGTGGTAGAAATGGCCAATGGGCATGAAGAGAAAGTAGAGACCGTGCTTAAGAACTGTGTTATTAGAACCAATGATCAGGATATTCCTTTAGAACTACTTCCCATGCACATAGTAGGATTTGACATTGTTCTAGGAATGGATTGGCTAACAGCCAATAAAGCGCGTATCAACTGTGAACAAAAGACACTTGATGTACAACTTCCTGATGAATCCAAGGATTGAAATCAAAGGAGACTTGCCCCGAAAGTCAAATAACATCATTTCATTAATGAAGGCAGAGAGATGCTTGCGACAGGGCTACGAAAGCTTCCTGTTATATATGGCCTCTATCGAGGAAGAAAGGAGAATCGAGGACGTGCCGATAGTCAATGAGTATATCGATGTATTTCCAGAGGAATTGCCAGGATTACCTCCAGATAGACAGGTAGAGTTCAGGATTGACTTGCTAACAGGAACTGCACCTATAACAAGAGCGCCATACCGTCTAGCTCTATCCGAAATGCAGGAATTGATGAAACAACTCCAGGAGCTGTTGGAAAAAGGGTTGATTAGGCCGAGTTCTTCACTATGGGGAGCCCCGGTCTTATTTGTAAAAAAAGGACGGTTCGATGCGGAAGTGTATTGATTATCGAGGTTTGAATAAGGTACCTGTAAAGAATAGATATCCGTTGCCCAGGATTGATGACTTATTCGATCAACTACAGGGTTCAAGTTACTTCCAAAAGATTGATCTACGTTCAGGGTATCATCAGGTGAGGGTAAATGAAGTGGATGTTCCAAAGACAACTTTTCGAACCAGATACGGACACTACGAATTCCTTGTAATGCCGTTTGGATTAACCAATGCGCCTGTGGTATCTATGTACTTGATGAACCGAGTGTGTAAACCTTATCTGGACAAGTTCATTATTGTCTTCATAGACGACATATTGGTGTACTCTCGCACTAAACAGGAACATGAAGGACATCTTAGGATGCTTTTAGAGCTTCTAAGACAGGAGAAGTTATATGCAAAATTCTCGAAGTGCGAATTCTGGCTTCGAGAAGTACAATTTCTGGGGCATGTGATAAATGACAAAGGAATCCAAGTTGACCCTACAAAGGTTGAAGCGGTAATGAGGTGGGAAACACCTAAATCACCAAGAGAGATTCAACGATTCTTGGGTTTGGCAGGTTACTACAGGAGATTCATCCATGATTTCTCCAAGATAGCTTCCCCACTTACCTCACTCACTCAAAAGAATATCAAGTTTGTTTGGGGTCAAAAACAAGAAGAAGCATTCCAGATTCTGAAGCAGAAACTAAGCAACGCACCAATCTTGGCATTGCCGGATGGTAGCAATGATTTTGTTGTATATTGTGATGATTTAGCCAATGGATTGGGTTGTGTTCTCATGTAGAGGAACAACGTGATTGCTTATGCTTCAAGGCAATTAAAAAGGCATGAGGCCAATTATGCAACTCATGACCTTGAACTAGGCGCGGTGGTGTTTGCGTTAAAAATCTGGCGTCATTATCTGTATGGCACAAGATTCGTGGTCTATTCAGACCATAAGAGTCTAAAGCATATATTTGATCAAAAGGATTTAAATATGCGCTAGCGCAGATGCATGGAAGTTCTCACTGATTATGATTTTGAGTTTCAATACCATCCAGGTAAGGCAAATGTAGTTGCCGATGCACTAAGCCGAAAGGAAAGGGTTAAACCGATTCGAGTGCGATTTTTAAGATTAGATGTGCGAGTGGATATAATGGATCAACTGAAGGAGGCTCAGGAACATGCACTTGAAGATGATAATGTCAAATTTGAAGAAATGGTAAAAAAAGTTCAATAAATGACGAAAGGAAATGATGGGTTGCTAAGATTGAAAACCAGGATTTGGGTACCAAAGCATGGAGGGTTAAGAGGTCTTATTCTAGAGGAAGCACACAAATCAAAGTATCTAATGCATTTGGGTTCGGATAAGATGTACTATACATTGAAGGACCACTACTGGTGGCCAGGGATGAAAAAGGATATAGCATGATACGTTGAAAGGTGTTTAACCTGCTTACAGGTGAAGGCTGAACACCAAAAGCCATCAGGTAAGTTACAACCTTTAGAAATCCCATTTTGGAAATGGCAGAAGATTACGATGGATTTTGTCATGAAGTTACCGAGGACCAAGAAAGGAAATGATGCCATATGGGTAATTGTGGACAGATTAACTAAATCTCCACACTTCTTAGCTGTTAAGGAATCGTATGAATTAGAAAGATTGGCACAAATCTACGTGGATGAAATTGTAACAAAGCACGGTGTGCCACTTTCGATTGCTTTAGATCGAGACAGCCGATTTACTTCACGGTTCTGGCAAAGCTTTCAAAATGCAATGGGAACTAGACTTGACATGAGCACGGCTTACCATCCCCAAACTGACGGCCAAAGTGAAAGAACAATACAAACATTAGAGGATATGCTTCGTGCTTGTGTGATAGAATTTGGTGGTAGCTGGGACACAAATCTTCCTCTCATGGAATTTTCGTACAATAATAGCTACCATGCAAGTTTGAAATCTGCACCATTCGAGGCATTATACGGGCAAAAATGTCGAACGCCAATTTGTTGGTTTGAGGTTGGCGAAGGACAACTTACAGGACCAGAATTAATACTGGACACAACAGACAAAGTCAATCAAATCAGGGAAAGATTAAAGGCTGCACAAGATCGCCAGAAAAGTTACGCAGACAAACGGTGTAAACCATTGGAGTTTGAAGTGAATGATAAAGTGATGTTAAAGGTTTCTCCTTGGAAGGGGACAATTCGGTTTGGTAAACGAGGCAAATTAAGCCCTCGTTATATTGGCCCATTCAAGATCACAGAAAGAATTGGACCAGTTGCTTACAAGTTGGAACTGCCTTCTGAATTAAGTGGAATACATGACGTGTTTCACGTTTCCAATTTAAAGAAATGTCTAACAGACGAGACCCTCAAGACTCCATTGGAAGAGATTCAAGTAGATGAAAAGATTAAATTTCAAGGAGGAACCAATAGAGATTTTGGAGAGACAAGTTAAGAAATTAAGGCGAAAGAGGATACCGATCGTGAAGGTGAAATGGAATGCCAAGAGGGGACCCAAATTCACTTGGGAACCTGTGGCAGATATGAAAAAGAAATACCTGAACTTGTTTACAGTTAAACAGAATTCCGAGACAGAATTATAATAAGGGGGAGAGGATGTAACACCTCGTATCTAAAGACTATTATATATATTAAATAAATAATAAGAATTTATTGTTGACTGGTCAAATAGGGTTCGAACGGGTAAAATAAATTCGAATGAAAAGATGGTCGGTTGAGTT
Source organism: Mikania micrantha (assembly GCA_009363875.1). NCBI lineage: Eukaryota > Viridiplantae > Streptophyta > Magnoliopsida > Asterales > Asteraceae > Mikania > Mikania micrantha. The sequence goes on from CM018684.1 coordinate 4,072,992, forward strand.
TAAAGGATGACCCGTCTACTTTTGGTTTGTTCTGGACCCAAACATAGACGAGATGAACTGATATTAGAATATATATATATATATATATATATATATACTAGTAGGAAACCCGCGCAATGCTGCGGCGACGCCTATTTACGGCGTGATCCGCATTGTGGCGGGCGGCTTGGTTTCTATGCATTAACATTTCTAAACTGTTTGAATTTTACTACGTAATATTAAAAAAACATTGATTTCTTAAAACTTTTTATTAAAAGATATTTGGTTTGTAAATATTGGGCTTTAATTTTATTTTATCACTTAGTTTGATTAAGATAGACAAAAAAATCCAATTCTCCAACAACCATACAGTGTTTAGTGGGCAGTACAACAAAAATACTAAACTCTTCAACCAACTGTTTAAACACGAAAGACAAAGTAAAAAGAGTAGCCTTCCTCATTTGGATTATGTGATTGTTTACTTACAAATCGAATGATTTCTTCTCCCTTATAATACTGCCTTCACTTTGTCAAAGTCCTCGATTTATGCTAGAAGTGTGTGTATTCTTGATATCTCTTATCTCAGTCCTAGGCTGTCTAGTAAGAAGTTTGGAAAAAGATGTGCTTACTACTACATGACGAGCAACCATTGCTTTCTTGCTACCTTGCAACTTGGTGGTTTTCTTTTCAATCTCGTATTATATTACCACCATGCCAACTAAGTAGGCTTCATTTACCAAATTTAGAAGTTTTGCCACGCTTGCCTTGTTATATAATTGTCTTTTAAGTGTTAACAAACAATATAGGAATGGATATATAAAATGTTGAAGTCGTAAAACCACAAGTTAAAATAAAAACAACTGATAGGAAAAAAAAATGCCACTTCATAATCTTAAAATCATTAAATGCCAAAAAAAAAAGAACAAACATGATTCATGTTGTATTGTAAAGATAACTTAGTAGAGATAGTTCGTTGATATGTTCCTGACCAAACTAAATAACTCAAAGAAAAAACAAAAATACAAAGCATAAATCAAATAACCTTAAATCTCAAAAACTTAATGTATGATAATCTGTCAAATAAACTCATCAGAAAAAAGATAACAAACCTAATGTCTCATTTAATATAACCAACCAAATAGCATCAAGATTAACATCAAAAAACAGAGTCAATACAAAACATCCAGCACCCTAAGCAGCAACATACATCTTAGAAGCAGCTGACAGCCTGGACAGCTTCTTTGCCAAGCTCTTGTTTCGCCTTTCCCTCTGCTCCTTCAACCTTGAAGCAAGAAGCTTCTAGGACTCTGCCACCTCGGATTTAGCCTTTGCAATCGGTTTCTTCTTGTCAGCAATTCTAGCCCTCTTCCTTTGCAGAGTCAATGGTGTCACCAAACTTTGAATCTTGGGAGCCTTGCTCACTTCTTTCCATGAAACACGTTTCAAGATGACTCGTTAAAACAAACGAACCCTTACAAGTTGATGAGTAGCCGAATTAGTGCACGTCAAGACTCAAGAACGCATAATTTATGTTGCAAGAAAGGACGGACCGACAATTTATGTTGAAGTAGAGAAAGACGGAAGCAAGAAGTATAAAAGTGATGTATTGAAAAATAATTTAAATAAATAGTGGTTACCTTTGTAATGTCCTTAATCAATTCCAACTTAATCCACCTCGTCGTTGTCCTTTTCCATTTGGCTTAACTTCATCGCCATTATTCTCCCTTCCTGTCAAGAAAAAACCCCTAGAAACACAAAGTACACTCAAAATTAGTCAATTACCTATTGAAGAGGCTGGTGGGGATGGCAAGAGGATCAGCCATGTTATTACCATTTATGAATGTTGCATGCATATAAATACAAAGCTATACATATACATATGAAATAAGCACACATAGGGTATACATAGAAAACTGCATACAAACACAGAATTGCATGCATACATATATACAGAATATAAATTGAGGTTAAACAGAATATAAATCATATCATAAAAATGCAGAGAAAGATAATGAACTTCGAACCAATATAGAAATTGAAGTTTTCTGCTAAATAGCTTGTTTTTTTATGGAATCGATTAAGGAACTTCAAGCAACCTATAAACAACCTATATTCCTCCAATGTGTGCTTTGTCTATGTGTATCCATGCTTTGTCTATATGTGCCTTATATTCCTCGAGTGTGTTTGCTGTAAAAATAAAAAACAAATAAAAAAAAGGAAATTTCGTGAGCCCAGGGCCTCTTCTGAAGCAGCCTCTCTACCTTTCTTAGGGTAGGGGTAAGTTTTGTTTTCATCCCCCCTCCAAGACCCTACTTATAAGTGGGATTTCACTCGGTATGTTTGTTTGTTTGTAAAAAACCTATAAACAACTTATTTCACTCACAAATTAGCATAAAACCAGTTTTAGTAAAAAATCCCAAGCACCCCCAAAACTCTATCAGTTTATTTTTTAACACTGAACCGCTACAGCCCTCAGCCTTCACATCCTCGTGCTAGACCCACAACCAACGTTGTCGTTGACCCACCAAACACCTCCACGTCCACCAAAACTCTGCAACCTCTTCAAAACAGGGCTGCATATCCTGTGTGATGATATATATGGATTTAAGGCTTGTCAAAACACCAGAAAGCTCCACACATTTTTAGCTCCGATTGAACGTATGTATGCTGCAAGTTTAAGAGCTAAAGGACTTGATTAATCCTTTATCTCAGTTGGAGTTTCTTTGATAATTTTAGCCATCAAAGTATCATCTTCTTTAAAGAATAAAACAATTTGTGGCTTTAATCATGATTTTAGCCATCAAAGTTTCTTTGATAATTTTAGCCATCAATGTATACAATGCTAAATGTTTGCAATACAATCTCATGTTGCAGGAATATAATTCATAGTCGCTTAGATTGAAATAAACATTACTCTATATCAATGAAAATGCCTAAAATGGACATGGAAACGCTAGTCCAAATTCATCAAGAACTCCATGAAATTCATCAAAATGGATATTGAAAACCCAATACCTAAATTTATATAAATGAAAATGTAACTAAAATCATGAAGAACCCGATTAAATAGAAACCATGCAATCAGAAACTAAACAAAAGACTTTGATAGACAAAATCAAAGTAAAAGGTCGACCTTAAAACTAATACAACTAAATGACTTGTCCAAAATCAAGACTTAGCGATTCATCACACACTAACTAAAATATCCAAACAAATCTCGATAAATCTAATCTTTAAAGAAAAATTTGGAACAAAAGAATTTAAAGATAAAGTGTAATTAAATGAAACTACCTTTAGAGTGGCAATGAATGATAGATGAATCTGTCTAACGCAGATGAATCTAAACTTGCAGAAATGGTGATGCTCTCCACCACTCTCTAACTAACTTCCCATCCATTAGGATCTGAATCCATTGAGGCATCATTGTTTTTTCCCCCAAAGTTGCAGCCATTTTTCGAATTTCAGCATTCCGTTTTGCCATTTTAGAATCATCCTCCTTTTTTCTTTTTCTCTAGCAATTCCCTGCTCTTGAATTTTCTAAATGGCATCTAACAATAGTTACATGAAGCTTAAAACGTTCACACTGCAGTATTTAGGAAGCATTAGCTGCCCACATATAGACACACACACATATAATTATTGAACTAAACCATTCGTTTATAGTAGCTAGCCATATACTATATCTAAGAATGTCACAAATAACAATGTCAGGATACACAACACATTAACACAAACCAAGTCAAACATTAGGGGCATGGCAGCAGCATTGAAGCCTAAGTGTAGTAGACAATGGCCTGACCAAATGACACTTTTATGTCCTTAAACAATAACAAATACAATAGGCTGGTTTCAGAAAAAGGAAGAGGCAAATCAAAATTGAACACCAATAGTAATCATTTTACATTAATACCATGACCTGTTATTAGTCTAGTTTATTATTTGTCAAATTCTCTTTTAACTATCTATAAGCAAGTCAATTGAGACTCATCAAACAACCAAGTCAGATTTTAGCTTAACCTAATGTACCCAAACCTGTCAAGTATGAGCTCAGCTAGATTCACTTGAATTGAAAGCATCACATATTGTCTTATGAGGATCCATATCAGCAAAAGCAGCATGCATCTTTCCAAGTATTATTGACTTGCTTGCTTCTAGCTTCATGCCTTCCATTGCACACTTAGCCATCTTCTTACGCATTAGCTGAAATAGATGAACCATAACACTTTATGAAGGTGAAAAATTAAAAACTTCGTGAACAAGTTATTTCCAATTGCATGCATAACCTGTCTCTTAAGAATTGAAAGACTCCTGGTATGCCTGGGAGATTGTGGTAGGACACCGTTTGATAGGCGAACTCCCACCAAACAACAGTTCAAAGTCTTAAGGGGGATACAAATGGACACCGTTTGATAAGGGGGACTCCACATGCTAAGCAGTCAACATTCATCACACCTGATGCAGTCAATGCAAAGTCAAAGGTCACAAATGGAATTAGAGCGTTAGTTACGAACACATTCAACTCAGTTTCCGTATCAATTAACTATGAAACAGAGGCTTCCAATATCACTTAAGCAATAGAGAGCAATGGCAGATGCTTCATCAAGTAAATTTTGGTGTTATAAACACACATATACACATGTTTATCTCATTTTTTTTATGTGAGCGGGTGATGCATTAGTTTTGATGTAATGCTAAAATATTTATTTTTTTATCTTTTATTCATCTGTAGCATCTTCAGATTCCATAGCTTAGACAAGAGATCCGATCATTGGAGATTGGCAAGAAGAGGTGTATCAAAAGATGTCTAACATTTTTAACCCCTTAAATATTAGCATATTTTTGCAGTTTGGCGATTTAAGATGATATTTTTTTATTTTTGACAAAAAAGAAAAGAACCTTTAAAATGATAATATGTTCATGAACATTATACATATAGAGAATGACACATTCCAAAAACAATAAAAATTGTCAAACGAGGGGCACACATCATTAAACCGCCACAAAATTTAAAAAAAGAACAGAACTATGCAAATTTCAAACCACCCTCAATTTGTGTGGTTTTGTTGTTCTTATGGTTTATGACACGCCAACACCTAAAACTACACTAACACAACGAAGAATTGGAAAATTTATGAAACATAACCATATAACTCTCCACTGGTCTTTCAAAGGGGATGTCACAAAAAAGTTGTAGAGTAGCACATCCTAGCATCAAAGAAATAAGAAAGCTAAAATCACATAAGCAATATCTTTCATGAATGGAAGAAAAAGAAACAAACCTGAGCAAACGTACTATTCCTGTGGCAGAGAAACCCGAGCAAACGAACGACATAAGACCTGAAAAATAGCAAATTAGAGCAGATTCAAGAGAGTAAAAACAAAGCTAATGAGAAAAAGTAGGTACCCATCAGTCCATCACAGCCTACCTTTTCGCCTTCATCCCTTTCCCGCCATCGCATCCACCTTCTTCTTCTCATCACAATAAGAAAAAAAACTTGCAGAAAGAGAAGAACGCAACAAACATCTTCATATCCAAACCCTAAATCGATTGAGATGGAAGCAAGTCCAACATTACAGTTGATGGTGTTCTTATGTCGAGGGAGACCGGTGGTGGTTGCCAGAGAGGGTTTCGTGGAGGGTTCACGCATATGAGAAAAAGGGTGATTTGAATTTTGAAAAGATTAGGGGTTCTGTGTATATTTGAATTTTGAATCTGAAAATGGTATAGAAATTTTGGGAGAGAAGGAAAGTAAAAACCAGGGTTTCAATACCAAATTAAGCAGGATGGCATATGATTTTGAAGTGAAGCTTAAATTGGTTGTACTACAAGCTTTTAGTGTTGTATTTTTCTTAAATTTAAGACATTTGTTTTTCATCTCTCCAATATCTATTATAAAGTAGTATAGATAGATAGATATATATATATAATAGATTAGGTTCAAAAAATAATAATAAAAAAAACATACGTTCATAGATGGGCTTTTGGGCCCAATATAAAAATTGAAATCAATGGAAACAGCATACAGTACCAGCTGTTGCTTCTGTGCGATCAGTAGCAAAAAAAAAAGAAAAAGGGGGGAGTCTTGAAGGCAGCATCAGCGACGGACAAAAACAAAAAAAAAAATTGTCAACAAGCATCACAATAAAGCAATCAAGAGGAATCAACTACAAGTCTTGAACCCAAACTACTTAGGAGCTGCCATTATCAAGATTTGAAGAAGATTGAGGTATCGTGACTCTTGCTTTTACAAAATTAGGGTTCTTGAGTTTGGGAGTAATGTATTTTACCCTTTTGTATAGGTTCGTTTATGAGACCAAATTGATGCTTGGAATCATACAATCAAGGATTAGGTCGATTTGAGAAGAAATTAGAGGTTACAAGTATGTACTTCTTTTTGGTCAAACATAGGCATATGTTTATCAAAGGTCAAAGATTGAGAGCTTTTGAACTTGATTTGTAGGTTAACCCATCTACTTGTGTAAAGACTTGAGCATCATTGGGCACTTAGAAAGGTATTGACACTTGCTAATATTTTTAGTGGTTAATTGACTCAAGACATAATTGTTGATGCAACTAGGGTATATGAGGGCAAAATTGGGGATTTTGATTAAACGAACCGACAAGTATTTTAAGCAAGTGTATAGGTGGATTATGTTCAAAAATGATTACAGAAGTTCCCTTGAACATAAAATGTTGGAATTTAGTCGTTGAGCCTAAGGATGGTGGTTAAATTATAAAATGAATTTTAAGGCAAGTTTGACTTTTAAAAGTCAAACTGTCAAGAATATAAATTATGGGTTTAAACCATCATTATGTTTAATGCATCAAAAAGGATTATTGGTTCAATTAATTTGGTTTGACTAGTCGAGACCCTCGGTCTAGTATGAGCCATAATATATATATATATATATATATATATATATATATATATATATATATATATATATATATATATCTGTGTGTGTGTGTGTATGTTTAAGAAAAAGTAAGAGGCTTTATAAATAATTGAAGGGATTATTAATAGAGGTTTAAAGGATGAAATTATATTTTAAAAGAACGTATTTAGAAACGTATAGAAGCATCTCCGGTTATAATTACGACTATTACAAAAGTACTAATTTTAGTAATATGCCTAAGAGTCATGACTAAGGATTAAAGGATTGGGTCGTGAGATCACTTTCTAAACTCACGTGTTAACTCAAAATGTTTATTATAAATTAGATTTGCACGTGCGTGATTAATCTTACTCACCCGGACTTGGTGAGCCTGCTACTTCAGAATTTACGAACCGGTCAAATAACTCTGTAAGTCTTGACCTCCCTTTTTTACTTAATTGTTTTGGGGATGTATCCGAGCTCTTTTAAAAGGATTTTATTAAAAGGATTTTTATTAAAAGGATTTTTATGTGTGTTGCTGTAAGATAAACTGTACCTCTTAGCTAGCATTGCATAGACTTAGGTACGTCCGGTTATGGATGTTGGTCAGAGGTAAATCATCAAGGTAGGGGGAAGGGGTGGGCCGGTTTAATCGTAAGACCTGCTTACAACTACCTCGGGGCATATACGCGTTCAAACGGATCCGTGCGAATTGGAGGTACCTTGCTCTAGAAGCTAAGGATAAGGATAAAGATAAGCATTAAGGATGGAGTTGAATATTCGACTCCGGCCTACGGGCCATTCCCTATGGGGATAAGGGATTTTCCGGGCGACTGTTCACTACGGTGGAGTTGCTGCGGTTGACGTCACAGATAAGGGATTTGGTGTAGCACTACAGTGGACCCCATGTGTGTCATTCAACACTGTATCTGTACCAGTGGCTCTAGAGTAGTGTATATGTTATCAAACACCGCGTTAGGATCGTCGACGGACGAGTACTTGGTGTTGTGAGACTTGATTTGTCAACCAATTTACTTGCACACACAAATATGATTTGATTATTATTTTAAATGTCACTTGCCATGACTCACCAACTATGTATGTAGTTGACTTGTTTTAGCTCGCGATACAGGTAATACAGGAAAGGGAAGTGGAAGGATTTATGAAGGATGCTGACAAGAAATTGAAGACTAACTTTTGGAAATCCGTTTACTTGATAATACTATGAATTTTGTTAAAACATCGACTTAAGAATTTATGAATGTTTTGTAACTTATTTACTTATGCACATTAATGGAGCAATTATTACGATGTTTGAAAAAGTTTAAATTTATTTGTAATTTTGCGGTCAACATAAGTCTTACGCTGTATTTGACTGGCTAAGGATGATACGACGTGACAACCCTGGGATCGGGTTGTTACACCTCATGAGCTGGTTCAGTGGCAAACAACTCTTCTGTGAAAGAAGCATCAAGTATGACTGGGCCTTCGAAAGCAGCTGCAGCTTCGAAATTAACCTTAGCATTCACTGCCTCCTCCAGTTGACCAACTACCTTGGGAGATTCTTTAGTGGGGTCCACAAAGAGTTTAGGATCAGAGGAAAGGTCTTCAGCAGCCTTTGTCCTAGAAGGGGACACAGGTTCCACAGAGATGGGTTGTTGTTCTTAAATGGGTTCCTCCATGACAACCTGGGTTGCAGTCTCATAAGGAGACTTAGTCCCAGAAGGGGAATGTTGAGTCCCAACAGGAGACCTAGAATCAATAGAGAGATCTGTTGTGAGCTCTTGCTCAAACTCTATGGCAGCCTCATCATTTTCAAACGAAGAGGAAGAGGAAGTAGTAGAGTGATGAAAGTAAGTGCCCAATAATTCATCCTATTCATTAGTTAAGGTGACTATGGATGGGTTGAAGTATTATGCAACTTCCTCTTCTCTTGCTTCTGATCCTGACCCTACAGATGGTACCTTCTCCCCCTTTTTGGTAGCATCAGGGGAGAGAAAGGTAGTGGCAGTAGGATCAGGACAAAAGGGAGCACAAACTATTGGTGGTCTTCTACTAAGGTCCAGGATAGTAGCCTCTTTGGCCTGGACCTCCAGCCGCATGGTAGCAACTTCAGTTTCCAAGTGAGCTACCCTGGCTTGGAGAGTAGAGATAGTGGTCGTCAATTCCTCAGTGGTTATGCCCTCATCCACCTGAGTGGAATCACTGGGAGATGGTGCCCTGAGCCCTGCTCCTACGCCTCCACCACCAGATATGGTTTCTTGGCACCTTGGATTCCCCTCATTGAGGAGGGCTTCAAAGAAGTTCTCACCAGTGTGGGTTTCCATAGTTGAGGTCCTATTGCCTGTACCACTGTCCTGAAGATCCTGAGAAGGGTCAAAAATAATGGTAGCCTCAACTGCATTGACCCCTTCTATACTCCTGGGGTTAACCTCTGATATTGTAGGCTCTAGGCCAGGGAACCTTGCTTGTAGTTGTGTCACCACTCTCATTATTCCTTGGTATTCGGAGAGTGTGGGTCATCCAAAGCTACAACAAAAGTCCCTTAAGCCTGGGTAAATGGGTGGGTGGGTCATTTCTGGGTAATAGACACCTGGAGACCTGGGAGACAGTCCGTGTACTAGTGGATTTGCTCCATGAGAAGAAGACTCAATTATTGGGGTATCTCTTTGGGTATTCTCAGGTATGTATGGTGACGTACTCTGAGGGCTTTCAGGCAGGTGAAGGGCAGACATAGGTTCCAGAGGAAGCACCTGTGGAGAGACAGCAGGTGTGGCTTGCACCTTAGGTGGAACTGTGCCCTTTGCAGTTCTTTTCACCTTTTTCTTTACAGGTTCAGAAGAAGGGGCCTGAACAGCTATAGAGAGCTGTTCAGGGGTTTGGCGGCGTTTGTAGGTGATTTTGATGGGATGGGGAACAGATGGGGAAGTTGTGGGTTCAACATATATGGGTGCAACACAACTATCACCTTCTGGAGTAGGTAACTCCATAGAAGAAAGAAGAGGAGTGAAGATCCCGGAGAATTGGGCACTCTTCTTCTTTAATTGTACAAAAACTTTGGAAGAGACCGAGGGAACTTTATATGTATTCCCAGTTAATGAGAGGAAAGAACCCAACTCACTATAGAAAATATGCTGCAAAAGCCTGGGATACATACAAAATTTCTTTGGAGACGAAACATTGTATACCAAATTATTGAAAATGAAAGCAGAAAAGTTAAATAGTTGGTTTGATACCAAGATATGAATAGCCAAAGCTAAGTCAGATAGAACTTGATCCCAACCATATGTCTTATTTGATAGATAGTGCAAAAAAGAAATGTATGAGGTACTTGTAATTAAAGGACACTCTACCCTTCAAATAAGTTGTTGAAGGGAGAGGACCTTCGTACCCCAATGAACTAAAGGTCGATGCTACCTCATCCTTTGTGAATGAGACCCTTCCTCGGCATCACTGAGTTGAAGATGCCGACAGATGGTCTCCATGGTGATAGATATGGGATAAGCATCAATGGTGGCATGCAAAATCCTACCATTGGGAGTTGTCGACAAAGAACAACAACACCAAAATTGCTGGTGATTCAACTCATACACCAGGGGTTGAAAGGTAAGAGCGAACAAATACCTGCTGCTTCAAAGAAAAGAGATGATTGGAGCAAAATCAGCGTCATTATCTGCTGATAACTCCGCAGGAAGATTGTGGGCGGGTTTGTATGCAAGAAGAGCCATGGTGATTGAGGTGTTAGGTTAATTTGGGAGAGAAGATGAAGATTGAAATGGAACGGTGAGAGAAGATGAATGAGCGGGAGACCTTTTATACCTTCGGATGTCAGTAATTAATATAGAGGTACATTAAATTTTGAGATCCGGATGTCAGAAAAAGGTCTTCCGTTTACAGCTGTTTAATGTTCAAAATTTGCTAAGGACAAAGGTGCTTCCGAATGAATTATTCATCGGAAGTAGTTCATAGGACCAAAAATGTTCTTTGGAAGTACATCTTCTGAAGGTTTAGATAAGTTCATCAGTAGGATTGTTCTTAGGAAGACATCTTCTCCTGAAGAGTAAGTTCAAAAGATTGAGCTTCTGAAGGTATAATGTATCGCAAGGAAAATACTTCAGAAGGGAATTTATCTTTTGAAGTGTGACTTCTTCCGACATAAGGAAGGAAGAATGCTTCCGAAGACTTAAACTATCTTCTGAAGAGTAATTACTCATCAGAAGATAATTTAAGTTTATCTTCTGAAGAATTGTTCATTTCTTATTAATTTATTTACTCAAAGTTAATCATGCCAATGGCTGTTATTAAATATCTGAATCTTCCTTCATCAAATGCCTTGGTGAAAAGATCAACCAAATTATGTTCTGTATCAACTTTGACTAGATGAATTAACTTCTTCTCTGCACAATCTCTGATGAAATGATATCTGATATCAATGTTCTTGGTCTTTGAATGCTTGACAGGGTTGTTGGTGATGGAGATTGCACTTGAATTATCTATTTGTATAGGAGTGTTGAACAGCTCCACTCCATAATCCTTCATCTGATTTTGAATCCAGATAACTTGTGCACAGTAGCTAGAGGTAGCAATGTATTCTGCCTCTGCAGTAGAGGTAGAAATACAAGATTGCTTATTACATTGCCAAGACACAATTCTAGATCCAAGAAATTGACATCCTCCTGATGTGGATTTCTTGCTAATGTTGCAACCTCCATAATCACTGTCAGTATAAGCCATGAACTAAAAGTCTTCATTTCTAGGATACCACAATCCTAGACCTGGTGCTCCTTTGAGGTATCTAAAGATTCTTTTCACAGCAAGCATGTGTGAAACCTTGGGATTGGCTTGAAATCTTGCACATAAGCAAGTTGTAAACATTATATCAGGCCTGCTTGCTGTGAGATACATTAAGGAGCCTATCATTGCTCTGTATTGATGTTGATCAACATCCTCCCCCTCAAGGTTAGGGCTTAGAGATGTTGTCTTAGAAATTGGAGTTCCCAGAGCTTTGCAATCAGTTAATTTGAACATTTCAAGAATGTCTTTGACATATTTTGATTGACTAATAAAAATTCCTGTAGGAGTTTGTTTCACCTGTAGTCCAAGAAAGAAAGTGAGTTCACCCATTGACTCATTTCAAACTTGGACTTCATCAATGATTCAAAGTCCTTGCAGAGAGATTCATTAGTAGAATCAAAGATAATATCATTAACATAGATCTGTACTAGCATGATATGTTGATTGGACTTCTTGAAGAAGATAGTTTTGTCGATTGTTCCTCTCTTGAAGTTGTTAGCCAACAGAAAAGAAGATAAAGTTTCATACCATTTTCTAGGAGCTTGATGCAGCCCATATAGAGCGTTATCAAGCTTACAGACATGATCAGGAAACTTTGGATCTTCAAATCCAGGAGGCTGACACACATACACCTCCTCATCAATCCTTCCAAAAACAAAGGAACTTTTCACATCCATTTGAAAAACCTTGAAGTTCTTGGCAGCTGCAAAGGCTGAAAATATTCTGATTGCTTCGATTCTTGCAACTGGGGCAAAAACTTCATCATAATCTATGCCTTCTTCCTGAGTGTATCCTTGAACAACCAACCTAGCCTTATTCTTGATGACAACACCTTTGTCATCCTTCTTGTTTCTGAACATCCATTTTGTTCCAATGGCATACTTACCCTTAGGTAAAGGGAAAATCTTCTAAACTCCCTGCCTTTCAAATTGAAGAAGCTCCTCCTGCATGGCTTCTACCCAGCTGCTATCTTTCAGTTCCTCAACAACTTTCTTTGGTTCTATTTGAGATAGAAAGCAAGAAAACAAACAAATGTTTGCTTCATGCATAGAGCTTCTTGTTCTTACTCCTTCTTCAACATTACTAATAATGTTCTCAACTGGATGGGTGTTATGCATGCGAGTTCTAGGAATCACATCTAGTTGAGAAGCCAAATCTAGATTTCTTGACTCAAGGTTAGGAAGTACTACCTCAAGCTGGATTTCTGGCAGATCTTGTGGTTTCTGAGATTGGACTGTGGTGGGATGACTTTCTCTAGGAGAAGAGGTTCTTAGAGTGTTTGTTTCAGCTGAGGGACTCACATCTTCTTCTTGACTCATTGGAACTGAATTGTAGTCACTTAAGGGAACAACATGAGAGGTTTTAATTGATTCAGACCGTGAGACATCATTATGTGCTGAAGTGGATTCTGTCAAGATTTGTCTTGAAGCTATTGGCAGTTCAAACCGAAAGTCTTCCTCTCTTGTGTACTTGGAGGAGTCTATGGTAGTTGTATGTGAAGCTGGAACACTCTTTCACAAGATTAAATGCAGATGTAAAGTTATCAAGATCAAACAACCAATCAGGGCCAGTTCCAGGCTTATTGATGGTATGTTCATTGAACTGAACATTTGCAGACTCTTCAATAATTCTGGAATCTTTGATGTATACTCTATATGCTTTTGCATGTGAAGAGTATCCAACAAAGTAGCTCTGTGCTGATTTCTCAGCAAACTTGGCTAGATGATCTTTAGTATTCAATATGGTGCAATGACATCCAAATGGTTTGAGAAATCCAATAAATGGTTTTCTCTTATGCCAAATTTCATAAGGAGTCATACCATATGTCTTAACTACCAATACTCTATTTTGGACATAACATGCAGCATTGACTGCTTCTGCTCAAAAAGTTATTGGAAGTTTGGCATTAGACAACATGGTCCTTGCAGCCTCAATTAGTGTCCTATTCCTTCTCTCAGTGACACCATTTTGTTGTGGAGTCCTAGGAGCACTAAATTGTCTTGTGATACCTTTAGATTCACAAAAAGAATTTAAAACATGATTCTTGAATTCTGTTCCTTGATCTGATATGATTATTTATACATGGTGATCACTTTCATTCTCTACCCTAAGAATGAATGATTTTAGGGTCTCAGCAGTTTCATCCTTGGTACTTAAGAAAAATACCCAAGTGTACTGAGAGAAATCATTAGTGATCACCAAGCAATATGACTTTCTACGAAGACTTTTAACACTTGTGGGGCCAAACAAGTCCATGTGAAGTAAATGCAGGACTGTTGTGATTGAATTTATCTCTTTGGCATGATGAGATGATTTGTGCTGCTTACCTTTTGAGCATGCAATACATTTATCAACACAGATGAATTCCTTTGTTGGTAAACCAGTTACTAAGTTATTTTTGACAAGTTTATTCATATTTTTAAGGTTTACATGACAAAGTCTTCTATGCCAAAGAGATGATTCATCAAGTGAAGCTTTTGAGACAAAGCAACTTATATTACTAAGTGTTGCAGCTGTGCTCATGTATAGCATGTACATATTGTATCTTCTTAGTGCCCTGAACAGGATCTGATCATTTGGGACTACAAATCCTTGCTTCAGAACAATGAATTCTTGCTCAGTAAACAACATGTTATGCTTTTGATAACACACCTATGATACACTTAGTAAATTGTAATTTAGTTCCTTTACAAAGTGCACATTCTCAAAGCTTACCTTGCCTTTTGTGATTGTGTCCCTACCTGTGATGTAACCTCCCACTGGATCACTTCCAAATGCAACAGACCCTCCAAAGAATGGTTCATATTTGTGCAGGTGAGTCTTGTTGCCTGTCATGAGCCTGGAACATCCACTGTTTACAATCCACAAGTTGTTCTTTGATTCCTACCGTCCCTGCATATGACCAGAAGTGAATTAGTTCCTAATGGGAACCCAAGCCCATGTGGTCTTGGGTTTTCCATTAGCATCATTGTAAGTAAATTTCTTTGACATCATCTTTGGTGGAACAGATGATGAGTTTGTTGTTGGTGGGATAGCTGGTAGAATAGTTGGTTCAGTTATTTCCTTCTTCTTCCATATCTGCTTGACCTTTGAGGTTATTGGAAGAGTTTGCTTCTTTTGACAGTCATCGGAAGCACTTTTAGTCTTTCCTTCGGATGACTTGGTTTTTGCTGGTAAGTGGGATTTTTCTTCCGAAGTTCCTCTTCCGAAGGGATAAGTTTTCTTTGGTTTGTAGGAAGCCTTCTTTGCATGTGCTTCAGATGCTTTATTTCTGGAAGCCTTCTTGCTTTGTTTCTTCCGACTATGAGAAGTACTTGCTTCTGATGCTTTCTTGACTAACTTTCTTCCTTGTTCTTCCGAAGAAATAGATGACTTGCTCCAGCTCTTCTTTCTTCCTCTCCCTTGTGTTTCTGAAAACTTTCTGCTTCTTGGATTATAGAAGCAATCAGCAGCAAAGTGATTCTTTTCACCACACATCAGGCACACTGTCTGATTGTTTAGGGATTGTTGATGCTGATCTTTGTTGAAGAAGGTTGAGCTTTGGTTCATAATGGTTGATTGTTTGGATGTTCCAACAGGCTTGTTGGCTGGGTGATCTACCTGTATCCCTGAAAAACTTGCTTTCTCTCCTTTGATCTACACGTTTTGGACTTGTCAGATGGTCAAGTAACATAGTCATTTGAGGAGGTACTCCCAGTTTGTATATTTTTAGCTTTTACAAAAACTGATGAATGATTCTTAGTTTTCTTATTTATTTTCTTAATTTTCAAAGCTGGTTTTTCTGTTTCAATGTTAATAGGAGTATCATCCTCATCTGAACATGTTGAGTTACTTGGGTTCAGATCAAAGAGATCATCATTTTGAGCCACTTTGTGTATGTCCAACTCATCATCAAACACAAGGTTAGTAACTGGTTTACACTAATCTCCACCATAGGAGTATAGGCAGATGGTGGCTCCACCCTTTATAACCCAAACCAGACCCTCTTTTCTTCACTAACTCAGCTGGGTCACTCATTCTGAAAAGTTTTTCATACTTTTCTCCTTGGCTAAAAAATTTGTCTCTGTAAGACAAGTTCTGTCTTGGCAGTGGTTAGTCTTTCCAAAAGATTGTTAATTTGACACTGTTTGTTAGTGTTCTCATGTTTTAAGCTAGAAATGGTCTTTTCTATTTCTTCAATCTTTACTTTGTAATTTTTTTCAGATTCAAAGAAATTTGCCTTGACTACTTGTAAAGACTCAAGTTCATTATAAAGTTGAGAATTTATTCTTTTATAAACATTTAACTTCTCTAGACATTCAGGTGTGCACATATCATCAGTTATCTTTAATGAAGAAGTTGAGTCATTTGTCATAAAAGCACTGTTGGAGATGGAAGCATCCTCAGCTTGGAAGCTCTAGTCTGTAAAGTCTTGTTCTGCAACGTTTGCACTGTTTGATGAGCTTGATGGTCTTTGATGTGGTTGCCCAGAAGTTGATGGCTGAGTGCTTGAGGATTTGCACTCTCTGGCAAAATGCCCTAACTGTTGATGGTCTTTGATGTGGTTGCCTAGTCTTCATGTTGTGCTTTTTAACTGCCTCCCAGTTCTTTGATAAAATTTCTTTGCTCTATGGGAGATCATGGCCATTTGATAATTTATGTCCATCTCCTCAAGGTCATATGCAGGAATGCCATCTAAGTCTTCCTGGCACACATGAAAGTAGTTGGTTTCCTCAGCCATGAAAGCTCCTTGCCCAGAGGTCAAAAGTGGAGTTGGGTTATAGAAAGGATTTGAGTGTGTGGTTGATGGGGTTGGTGTTTCAGGAAAGGTGACAATGGGTTTGGAGGTAGGGTGGTAGATGGGTTGATAACTCTGGTAAGAAGAATTGTTGATAGGTGCATAAAGTGCTGCTAAACCAGAAGTTATATGAGAGGGTTTAGGTTCCTGGGCATCTATTTCCATCAGGTAAGCACTGAGTATACCAAACAGTTCACCAAGCTTCAGAGTTCTTAGATATTCTGTTCTTCGAATGACAACAGAATATATGTTCAACGCTTGTGGAAGTGATCTAAGAAACTTTCTGATCACATCTTGGTTCTCCATTTTGACACATGCAGCCGCTAACTCATCAACCAGCTGAACATACCTGAGATATTGAGAAGTCATCTTCTCATTGTTTTGTTGACAGAAGTTCTCGAACTTCTGTTTCAGCATGACCTTCTTATTGTCTTTGACATCTGCAGATTCTTCATACATTTGCTGTAGAGAGTTCCACAGCTCTTGAGCAGATTTGCATTTCTTGAATGCATGTATGATTGAGTTAGGGATAGCCATCTGGATGAGCCACAAAGCCTTCGAGTCCACCTCCATTCTCTTGTAGTCTTCATCTGAGTAGAGAGCTGGATCTTTTGGCATAAGTGCTCCACCGGCTCTAGCAGCATGAACAGTTGGGATGAAAGGCCCTTCAAGAATTGACTTCCAGAGCTTGAAGTCCTGATTCCTGATGAATCCCTCCATCCTGACTTTCCATGTGTCATAGTCTTATGGAGTAAACATCGGTGGCTTGTTGAGAGTACCATTCTCTGTATCATGTTTGTTTAGAGCAGCCATTTGAAAAAACACAGAGGATATGAGTTTTGATGTAATGAGATTTAAGAAGAAATAAAACTGGTAACTTAAGGATGATTAATCACTTAAGTTCAAGAGCCAAAGCTCTGATACCACTTGTTGGATGTGGTTGTTTACCTCAAACAACACTTCACAAGTATTTCTTTCTTACAATCTAACAGATGCGGAATTTCTGTTAGAAGGATCTCTCAAACACTCAAAGGTAAACAAATAATCTTCGAGTAAAAGTAAGAACACAAGAACAAATTTCAAGCTCAAAGATATATTTCTCTCAAAAGTAATACAAGTGTTACAACAAGCAAGCACACTTATACAAGTTACAATGAGAGGTTATATAGCCAAGGCTACAACCGTATACTCGTAGGAATACAAGTTAGGTATACTAGACAATACATAAAGTAAAGCTTATTCTACTATCTAAAGTGTCTTAACAGGCTAAGACACTTAATTACAATCATTACAAATATACACATTGACTTTACAAAAGACTAGCTAAATACAAAAGACATTTAATGTTCTTGATCTTCAAGGCTTTAGATGATCTTTTGCATTTAATGCTGCTGAGGAGAAGTAAGATGTTGTGTCTGACTCTCGGTATGTTATCTTTGTTGTAATCAGACCAGCATGTCTGTTGTCAGCACCTTTTGTACCATAAAAGGTAATCAGCTACAGTCTTTGTCAGAGTATTATCCTCGGAAGTCTTTGTCTTTGAAAGATACTGAGGAGAATCTTTGGAAGCCTTTATCTTTCTGAAGCTTTATGTCTTTGGAAGCTCTGAAGCTTTGAATCTTCTAAGTGTTTGCCTTCCGAAGCAGTTTGTCGTGTACAGCCTTCGGTAATAGTAAGTTACCCTTAGGAAGCAATGCTGCTTACGAAGAGTAACTCCTTCCTTCCCAAGGTTGTTTGTCTCTGTAGAGTCCAACACTTAGACAAATTAGAAGTTTGGTGAGCATCAGCCTTTATTAGTCTTTACAGGTTTCATGATAAAAAAAAGGCCTTGTACGTGTCGTAGAGGTCCCTACGTGGCATACATGGTGGAGTATGGCTATACTACAGGTATACTCCACCCTGTACGCCACGTAGGGACCCCTACGACACGTACAGAGGTAGAGTATCAGTTGCATGATAAAAAAGACCATGTACGTGTCCTAGAGCTCCCTACGTGGCGTACAGGGTGGAGTATGGCCTACAGTATAGCCATACTCCACCCTGTACGTCATGTAGGAACTTCTACGACACGTACACGTCCCTATAAATACCCTTCATCGGCCATATGCCTCCCAAACCGCCATCATATATGCTATTTGAGCCATTCGAGCCTCATATCGAGCCATACGACTCCGGATTCGAGCCAAAAGCATTCAAATCATCTTTCGACACATTAAAGGTAAGTTTTTCTCCTTTTTAACTGTTAGAATGTGTTAGATTACAACGGGAAAGGGCTGGGACGCGTAGAAATCCCTAAACGATGAACTATACACCACGTACAACACTGTACGTGGCGTACTGTTCTTCCCCAATTCATAGGATTAAGAACTATACAGCCACGTAGAACACTGTACGTGGCGTACAATTCGTCTTTATTTTTGAGTCTCTTTATAGGACCTATACGCCACGTACAATGTTCTACGTGGCGTACAGGGTGGAGTATAGCCTGTAGTATATCTATACTCCACCGTGTACGCGATATACAGAACTGTACGTGGCGTACAGGGTGGATTACAGTTATACTGCAGACTATACTACACCCTGTACGCCACGTACAACACTATACGTGGCGTATGGGTCCAAAAAAAATATTTTAAAAAAAAAGTTAACTTTATATTCGTATTTTTTTCACGTGCAGAAATATCATCGGGATCCAAGACGGAGGGCGGCGGAGACGATCTACGAGATCATCCGATCCTCCAATTTCCCGAGGGCACCGTCACTGCAGGGCGGTGCGTGAAGTTCCACATCATGAAGATCAACCAGCAGAAAGCCATCGACTAGGACATCCTGACAGAGATCGACGAGCGAAAGCGCGTCGAGAGATAGATAGACAAGGAGACGCCGTGGAGACGTCTCTTCGACATGGTGTTCCAGCCTTCCTACAGGGGGTCTGTATGTGGCGTACGAAATGCTTGAGGTTCTAGGTGTCACATCTGGGAATTTAAGGTTCTATGTGTCAGATGTCGTACGCCACATAGGGGTCTGTACGTGGCGTACGAATCGCAGAAAACAATGCTTGAGGTTGTGCTGTACGTGTCGTATAGGCCTATACGACACGTACAGAAAAAGGTGGGGTGTGAAATTAAAAAAGTGCAGGAGCTATGTTAGACAAGTTCATAGTGTCATGTTATATGTGTATGTGTCTAAGTTGATAGGGGTAAAATGGTCATAGATTGTGTTAAGTTGTTTAATTGTTTCGACAGTTAACAAACTGTAAAACACTTTCATTATAACCCACATAATTTGGTCCTATTTATGTGTGTATGTTAAAGTCTGAACACGACTGTCGAACATATATCAGTTTGTATATAACTTTTTTTTCAACAACAGTTAAATTGTCTTGTCATGTTACCTTCAGTTATCCTAACGATTGATAGATAAAATGGATTCCTCGATCTCCGTAAACCTTGCCCCCATTAAATTGCACCCAAGAAGGTTTGAACCCATGGCCTCCACATTGGGAGGGTTGGTCTTTTACCAATTGAGGCAATTTTTCGGATCAGTTTGTATATATTGTTCTTGATTTCAGTGGAGGAGAGTAATACTTGGAACACAGATTCTAAAACTCTGATTCCTGGCCTACAAAAACTTCCATAATTTTTATTTGCATAAAACCAGCTAAAGCACACACACTTATAAAAGTACGGGTGTAACACACATACATACACAATCATAAGACAAACAGATACATGCGTTGATAATCTAGTCTTCCAACTCATATGCCTAAATAACCCTCTTGATACATACTTCACATTAATCATAACATAGAAGAGACTAAGAGAGCCGGTTCTCACCCATGCTAATTGACTAATGCAAGTGTAAATTACAAGAATCACATGCATGCATATGAGTTAAGATGATGTATCACTTTCACACATACACACATATATCACACTCTCTCGTTATATTAGATGCTTGCGGCATTTGCGATTCTCTTCTTATCAGTGTCGGTTGGTAAGTAAACATCGGTTGCCAATCCAACCATCTCTAGAAACTTAATAACACCCCATGTCGCATCGACTTGCCACCATTCTAATCCATGACGAGCCGATTTTGGAATAGCATGATGATTGTTATGCCAACCCTCACCAAAAGTTAAAAATGCAATGATCCTGTTTTATTAACATATATATATATATATTCTTCCACGTTATATTACATCAATAGTCTCGTAGCATTAAGATATATATGCAAAAAAATGTTTTATGATCATAAATATTTAATTTTATTTTTTTAAAAAGATAGCATATGTACCCGTTATTGGTGGATGTATCTTTGGTGTTATATGGTCTGCCACCCCATAAATGGCACACTGGGCCAACAATGAAGCTGAAATGGTCAACCATGACTATTCGCGCCCCCTGCATAAAGTTAATCAAATAGCACAGTTTTATTTACTCTTTTTTTTTGAACAAAACTTATAACATTACATCACATTAAACCTGGTGTTTAAAGGTTTTTTTTTAAGATCAGATTTTTAAATAATACAACACCTATATATGTGTGTGTGGCAAGGACGAAGCTTTTATTGGGGGCACCCTTTTTCGTCTGTAATGTTAATTTTTTGACTGAAAAGTCATTTTTAGGAAAAAATAGTGGGTCCGCTCCCCTTACCCCTACAAACCGTTGAAACTCCGCCACTGGTGTGTGGATTGTATCATATGAAAACCTAATTTTTGAGAAATTCTTTAACCATTTATGTACTTTCATTTGAAATTTTGAAAATAAACATATGATTTACATTAAAGTTGGATTAAAAATTATGTTTTTGTTAAACAAATCAATTTTAGTTTAATTTAGTGTGATCACATATTTATTTTCAAAAACTAACAATAATAATAGAAAATATTTTACGCACGTACCATTCCCCAGGCTAAATATGGATAGCCTCCAACGAGATAGAGGAGGACTCCAAGTCCTATTATATGCCAAACGTATGTATCATGAAGAAACCTATAGAACCATTGGGCCTTTAGCTCCGGAACGTTCGAATACACCCCAATTTCTGGCTCTCCACACTATTAATTAGTCCATTTTTTTTATCAGTTCCATATATATAACCAATTTATATTATATATAAAATTCATTTAATTTAATTTAAATATTTGAAATATGCAATATTAATTAATCACCTTCATTGCAAGATATTCGCTATAAAGGAGCCAGCCAATATGACTGAACCAAAAACCTTCGCGTGGGCTGTGAGGGTCCCTTTCTTGATCAGTATACTTGTGATGGTTTTTGTGTACGCTAACCCAAAATATTGGATCTTTCTGTTCATTTAAACTCAACAAATATATATTAAGCAGTAAAAGAATAATTTAAAACAAATTAATGATCCACCTATTTGTTGGAGAAATTCGTCAGATAACTTGAAAATCTATCGGATCGTGTATGAATTAATATCCGAAATCAATATTTCTTCCCTTTAAAGTTCAAGAAATTTGATTATGAGATAATACAATTGAGAGAATCAGAGATACGAATTTCAATTGTCTATGAAAATTCTGCGAATTCGTCTCTATATTCATCACCAACCAACCGCAAGTTAGTTATTGGCGGTTGGTTTTGGCGGGTGAAATTGCGGGTGAATTCACGGGTCAAGGCAATTCCTAACATAACAAATAAGTAAATTTCGTTTAGGTTTCGGGGCGTTACCCCGAACCCTACAAAGGGCCCTGCCTCCTTGACCCCCGCCCGCCACCGGGGGATCTGCCCTTTGGACTGTGCAAGGGGGCGCTGCCCCCTTGACCTCCGCGCTTGGTCTGGAGCTCAGAAATATTAAATAAGTGTGCACTCCGCACCTCCAACACTTTAATATTCCTTTACAATCAATTACAATAAAATATACGACACTATCAACTTAATGTTTATTTAAATTTTGTTAACATAGGGTTGTTTGATTTATAAAGTGAGTCCGTAAGAGGTATAAATCATATATTCAGGTCATGCTTGTTTAAAATGTAATGGTTAACATACCAGTTGACTGATTTAGATTAAGTGATATAATTATGAAACTATCTAACAACGTTTTAATTGTTATGTAAGTTATATAAGTAACGCTTTTGACAATCATAATCAGTTTTATTGTTCATATAAAATAAAGTATTTTGAAATATTATTTTAGAAGATAATTGGGTTCTAGCTTTTCTTAACTTTGCATTTAAACAAAAAACTAATAATATAGGGACAATAAAACGTAAATAGTTAACTATATAGCTAGGTTATTGAAAGAAAATTAATTATTTAATTTGTAACTTGTATAATTATTGAAGAAATATTAAAATGTTACGTACCTGGCCAGAATGACAACCACAATACGTAAAGCAATACTCGAGCCATTTTGGGAGCTTTAAACTCTTGTGGGTAAGAAGTCTATGATAACCAAGGGTCATACCTATTCCAGTCATCAAAGATAGGACGAATGCCACCCAAACAGCACTCGCGTTGAACACGAAAGGCGCGCTAAGAGCCAACCCATGTGTTCCGATGACCAGCAACAGGTTAGCCACATCCATCATATGCCATTTTCGGTTCCAAAACCCTCCATTTCGCATCCTTTGAAACTCCAACTTGTTTGATGTCTTGATTGGTGCTACTTTCTCAGTTGCTATCGTTTCGATCCTCCATTTGGTGTTGGTTGCGATAGGAAAGGTTGAAGGATTGAGAGGTAGTGACATGATTCTAATGCAATTATTTTTGTTATGATAGTCGATATTTAATGGTCATTTTACAAATATATACTGAAGATCGGATACAATTTTGTTAACAATGGGACATGAATTGATAACGACGTGATCGATATATAAAATTTACTTTAATCTCGGTTAGCAAATACTAGGAACGGCATTCTCAAGGAAAAAAAAACGTCAGAATTTTAGATAAATTTAACACATCAATTACAACCGATTCATGGCATAAAATTTTACTATAATTACTAAAATAACAAAGTTACCGTTTTTTTTTCAAAATAAACATAGAAGTCAGTTTAGCCTTTATGCCTTGCCTGGCAGACTTATCGTGTATGTCGAACAGATTTATCAGCTAGAATAGACTTCTTACATATCTGAAAATTTAACCGGAATCGAAGTGTACGTAAGTGTAAGTTTCTTACACTTACTTACTTACACTTACTTACATCAGATAGTGTAACTTAAACTTACAATTAATTTAAATTCTAAACGGTGATCAATTAGCAAAAACACAAAAACAGAAACCCTCCCTATTTATGTATAATAAAACCAATGAAAAGAAAAAAAAAAGATTCGGGCAAAAAATGTCAGGGTTAACGGGTTAAAGCTATAAGGGAGAGTTAACATTTAATCCTCTCCCTATATGTGTGTGTGTGTGTCTATATATATGTTTTTAATATATGTCTTCGAAATTTGTGTCAAAATATGTTTGCTAGAAATATGTTTTTAAAATATATATACACAAACGCACATATATAGATGTATGATCATATACAAATAGATTTTTTTTGTAAAAAACAGTGTATGAACAAATGATGAATTAACACATTTCATTTTATTTAATTATACTACGAGGATAACCTATTCAATTTAAGCCTTGCGGATGACCCTTAGGTTTTCGAGGTATTGCATTGTAGATTTAACAAGGCCTCATTAATTGCTAAATTGTTAACACTGTTGACCTTGATATGAGATTTTAGACATGGGCTTCCATACCCCATTTGAAGAAGCATATGATGACAGTTATAGGCATTGGAAGAAACAATAAACTGTATGACAGGTGGTCAATATCTAAAATTTCAAAAAAAACCATTGTTCCTTTTCAGTGCATGATATATATGATGGTCAAATTCTAAAATTTCAAAAAACAACTATTTCTTTTCAATGTATTTTAATATATATATATATAAATATAGTAATAATTACATACTTATCTCAATTCCAAATCCTTATGATCTTATTCATTTACGAAAGAAATAAAATAGTTAAAATAATTCGTCTTCATCATCACATATTTAACATTTACTAATAACATATTCACACATACAAAATAGAGAAAAAATATTGTTAACATGTATATGATTGTGTATATGTGCTTATTTATATATATATATATATATATATATATATATATATATATATATATATATATATATATATATGATAGAATGTATTAATAGCACATATTAACACAAAGCAAAACAAGCGTACAACATTGCTAACATGTATATGATTATATATATATATATATATATATATATATGTTGATATATGAAAACATACATTAATTACACTTATTAGCACATACAAAAACAGCCAAACGAGATTGTTAACAGATATATTATTATGTATATGTGCTTATATATTAACACATTTCAAAACATCCAACCGATTTATTGCTTGAAAATCATAATTGATATCTTTGATTTAAATGTAGTGTGATATCAACAAATTGGATTAACGAAAATTCCTTTTATTCTCTTATTTTCATTCTAAATAACATATTAATTACGACCATGCCATTATTTTTTTTGTGACCAATTATGATAGCATATTAAATGTCCAGATTTTCTCATAGTTTTTACAAAACAATCATTTTGTACAAATCTTTGTTAACCCACATTTATTGTGGTAGTCTATATAACTCCGTCTAAATCACTCCAAATCTTTGTTTTATTTTTTTTAATATCATTATTATATATGTATAACACTCTCTTATTTTATGTGTTTACGCAAATTTATAAGCATTTAAGATCTTACACCAGTGCAAGTTTTCATTACATTAAATGTATCGAGAAAGTATAACGCAAACTTACACTTGTTTTAAATCTTAAACGCATGTGAATTTACACAAAGACATAAAATAAAAAGAAGTGTTCTATATGTGTAATAATGATAATCGAAAAAACAAAACAAAGATTTGGATATATCTTGTCAAAGGTTATACATATTACTGCAATAAAGCAGGAATATCTTTGTGAAGTCCATTTGTTTATTTAACCAACATTCTCTTCTAATAATACTCGATCAGCTACAATGTCAAGTAACAAAAGGTTGCTGCTATTGTTTTTCCTTGTCCTAGTAGCATTGAGGACCCGACACGAGTCAAGAATAGTTATTGATGCATTGTCTATTAATTAGCATTATATAATCTTAAATATATTTCTGATAGAAACTCAGTTTTTTTAAGCCTCTATACAACTCATCTTGAAAAAACGATTTCATCCAATTAAGCTTTAAAACCTGTAACTATTGATCAACATACAACAGTAAATGGTCTAAATACTTTATTGTAACTCAAATGAAATTATCCACTTTTGGTTAATTTAGTATATGAATCATGTAAAGACTAATAAAGGCTGATGCTCACTAAACTTCTTATTTTGTCTAAGTATAGGAGCTACAATGACTAAAAGCTTTCGGAAGGAAGAAGTGATTCTTCGGAAGGATCATTGCTTCCGAAGGATAACTTGTTTCTGCCGAAGGTTAAACAAGACAACTGCTTCGGAAGAATAACACTTAAAGGTTTTAAAGCTTCAGAAGACTTAAAGCTTCGGAAGACTACAAGCTTCCAAAGAACCTCCCCAGCTTCCACAAGACAAAGACTTCCGAGGTTTATCCTCTGACAAAGACCATAGCTGAAGTACTTTCATAGTACAAAAGGAACTGACACAAGGCATGCTGATCTGAGTAAAGACAAAGACAGCACACTAAGAGTCAGTGAAAGCACCTTACTTCCCTACTTTAGCATTAAATGCAAAAGATCATCTGAACTTTGAAGATCATCAACATTAAATGTTCTTTGTATTTAGTAGTCTTTTGTTAAGTCAAATGTCTATGAATGTAATGATTGTGATTGAGTGTCTTAGCCTGTTAAGACACTCAACATACTAGAATAAACTTTACTTTATGTATTGTCTAGTATACCCAACTTGTATTACTACGAATATACGGTTGCAGCCTTGGCTATATAACCTCTCATTGTAAACCGACTAAGTGTGCGTGCTGGCTGGGTGTAATACTTTGAGAGAAATATATCTTTGAGCTTGAATTTATTTCTTGTGTTCTCATTGTTATTTGATCACCTCTGAGTGTTTGTGAGATCCTTCTAATAGATATTCCGCATCTATTAGATTGTAAGTAAGAAATACTTCTGAAGTGTTGTTTAGGTTGAACAACCCGATCCAACAAGTGGTATCAGAGCCTTGGCTCTCAAACTTAAGTGATTAATCATCCTTAAGTTAACCGTTCTATTTCTTATAATATCTCATTGCTTCTGAACTCATACTCTGTGTGTTTAATAAAATGGCTGCTCTAAACAAACATGATACAGAGAATGGTACACTCAACAAACCACCGATGTTCACTCCTGATGACTTTGACACTTGGAAAGTCAGAATGGAAGGATTCATAAGGAACCAAGACTTCAAACTTTGCAAGTCTGTTCTTGAAGGTCCTTACATTCCTACAGTTGCTGCTGCTGGAGCTGTAGTACCAAAAGAACCATCTATGTACTCAGACGAAGACTACAAGAAGATGGAAGTTGATTCTAAAGCACTTTGGCTCATTCAGATGTCAATACCGAACTCCATTATACATGCATTCAAGAAATGCAAGTCTGCTCAAGAACTGTTGTAACACCCCGACCGGCGGCGGAATCGTCGGGATGCCACGAGGGATGTGTAGATTGTTCAAAAGCTCGTGGGCATCTAAATCAAATCATCATATATCATTTAATCAATCAAAATAATTACACAAAAATCATGTTCATCATGAATCAAGTACATCAGTTACACAAAAGAATTAGTTAAACTAACTAAACTCTAATCGCCAGAAATTTAGTTAATTAACTAAGTCCAAGGTCCTATATGATGATGTCCAAAATAGAAGAGATCCTCTCTTCATTCCTACTTGTCTCCATCACCTGAAACATGTAAGAAATCAAGTGTCAACTACAAAAGTAGTTGGTGAGTAATCATAAGTTTTTATATTTAAAAATGTTTTAGTAAAATGAGTTTGAAAGTTTATGCTTAAAATGGTTTTATAAAATGCTTTGTTTAAAACGAGTATAAAACTTATGATCTTCTTGAGAAAATCCATATGAATACCTGTATGAGATAATCCAACACACATCCATCAATTCAACAACCAAACACATACACAATCACATAACCACATAACCAAATCAATCATAGCCAATCACAAATAATCATAATCAAATATAGATAATCAATCCACAAACTAATCAACCAATCTCATCAACCATATTCTCAAATAATGTTCGTGACTATACATGATCATTATGTAATTAACATAAGTTAAATACATGATTCATGGAGTGGTAGCTAACCACGTGACAATACATGAAACCCAAAGCAATTAACCGAAGTCAAAGACAATGATTCACAGATGTGGAAATCACCCACGTGACAATACACGATGTCAAAGCAATTAACCAAAGTTAAGAGCGATGATTATCGAGGTTTGTGACAATACTTGTAATCTTTATTATTAACCGAAGTCAATAACAAAGTTTACATGGATTTAAAATAATAAGAGTCCATCCATAATAATTGATAATTAAATAGTGAATATCATATTGATAAACAGGTATTAACCTTGAGTTATCAAAACAATATTTGAATTTGGCATACATGCTTCACCTCCGAGTTTTAAAACAAAAATAGTTTAAAGAAAGGGAGGTTATGAGAACTCACTTGAAGTCCTTAGTATCTGTGTTCTCGTATTATGCGCGCTCACCGTTGTCGTACTGATGTTGTATTCACAGTCCTGTGTTTGATTAAATGTTATCTAAAGTTATGATCCTTTATTTGATTGTTCTTTTTGAAATCTAAGTTGTTAATTGAGTTGGTGTAGTGAAAATGACTCATTCTTGTGATTTTCATAAGAATGGCTCATGCTAATGAGTTTTCACCCGAATGAGTCATTCTCCCGAATGAGTCCCGAATGAGTCATTCTCCGAATGAGTCCCGAATGAGTCATTCTCCGAATGAGTCTCCCGAATGAGTCCCGAATGAGTCATTCTCCGAATGAGCTCATACTCCACTCATTCTCCCGAATGAGCTCATACTCCACTCATTCTCCCGAATGAGCTCATACTCCACTCATTCTCCCGAATGAGCTCATACTCCACTCATTCTCCACTCATTCGCCGAATGGCTCATACTCATGGGCCATTCGCCCGAACGGGTTTTCAGCCATGGGAGAAGATGATTTCGAGGTATAGTCGTATATATAGTCGTTTTGAGTGGGTTTAGGTGAGTAAACTCATTTAGAAGGTGTATGGGTCGAAAAAGTGATGTTTTGAACCGGTTAA
The DNA here is from genome assembly GCA_009363875.1 of Mikania micrantha. NCBI lineage: Eukaryota > Viridiplantae > Streptophyta > Magnoliopsida > Asterales > Asteraceae > Mikania > Mikania micrantha. The sequence goes on from CM018684.1 coordinate 4,101,769, forward strand.
AGTTCGGTTTTTGTCGGGTTTGTAGAAAACCCTAAAAATCGCTACTTTGATCTCGATTTTACCTCGGTTTTGGTCGTTTTCAGAGCAGATCTTTTGTACTTCCGTGTAGAGGGGATCAATACCTTCGTCTAGGCTCAAGAATGGCTCGATTTCGTTGAGAGATGAGTGAGATATGGTAGAGAGAAGGTTAGGGTTTCTAGAGAGAGAAAGTTCCGGTGGTTTGGTTTTAGAGAGAGAGTGGGAAGAGAGAAAATGAAGAAGATGACTCATTTAAGGGTATTTATACCCCGAGTGAGTTCGGGTTCGTTTTTGTTGCTCGGTTCGCGTTTTCGTTACGTTTCCGGAACGTAACGCGCGTATTTTTACGGTTTAAAATAAAAGATGTCGGTCATTCAAAATCATATAAATGGTCGGTTATGCTTGGTTTTTAACGATAATATATTTAAACATAATATGTTTAAATAATTGGATTTCATTAATTAAAATGATTTAAATAATTTTATTTCGTAAAACGATTTCGTTTTATTTTTACTAAATTAATTATTTTAAATAACTGATTTACCCGGTTTTGCTTTAGGTTGTGATTCCTAATAAACGTTTTCAGTTTTCATTTATTAATTTAATATCACCATTAATTATTTTATTATCTCGTCGAAACGCGTTACTCGTGTACGTATTCGTAAAGATCGTCACCTTTGCGAATTCAACGCTCGTACCGTATTTCGATCCGATTTATAATTTATTGAATATCGTTTCAGAATATTATTCCTAATAATTATATTCGTGTGAATCGTCACTCACGCGAATACATTTATTAAGTTAATATTTCTGAATTAATATTCGTGTTTAAATAACGTGCGTAACCTCACCATCGCGTAATCAGTTCCATTATTCTATAAATTTTAATATTAAAATTCCCAAACCAAAACCCATATTCATTTTTATTCCGAAACCAACAATCATTATTTTCAATAATATAACTGCGATAAACTCTCGGGTTCTGTTTAGTTGGGTTACAACTAAACTTCCCATGTTTACGCGTATAATATATGTTATAATCATGTATACCAGTAACAGTGATAATAACCAATAATATCAATAAATAATCCATTATCATTAATAATAGTAAATCTTAGGTCGTAATAGTACAATCGTACGGATGTACGGATGTACGGACAACCTAAAGTACAGTGATGTTACAGTCTCCCCTAGTTAAAGGAATTTCGTCCCGAAATTCAACTTGGAGTGACCGTAGTAAATAATTGTGGGTACTTAAGCTTCATCTGATCTTCTCGCTCCCACGTGAATTCTGGACCCCGCTTCGATTCCCAACGTACTTTGACAATTGGAATTCTACTGCGTTTGAGTTGTTTAACCTCACGATCCATTATCTCCACTGGTTTTTCAACAAAATGCATGGTATCATCGATGCGAATGTCATCGAGTGGTACCTGAAGGTCCTGATCAGCTAAGCACTTTCTTAGATTGGACACGTGGAACGTCGGATGCACGTTACTAAGTTCAGTAGGAAGTTCTAACTTGTAGGCCACCTTCCCGATCCGTTCGAGGATCTTAAAAGGGCCAACATAACGTGGAGCAAGCTTCCCTTTCTTTCCGAATCGAACAACGCCCTTCCAAGGCGACACTTTAAGCAATACCATATCTCCAACTTCAAACTCTAAAGGTTTTCTTCGTTTATCCGCGTAGCTCTTCTGTCGACTGCGAGCAGCTAACAGATTGTCGCGGACCTGGCGGATCTTGTCAGTCGTTTCCTGAATAATCTCGGGACCGGTGATCTGCGAATCGCCGACTTCGGTCCAACAAATAGGTGACCGACATTTCCTGCCATATAGAGCTTCAAACGGTGCCATACCAATGCTCGCGTGATAACTGTTGTTATACGAGAACTCAACCAATGGTAGATGGCTATCCCAGTTGCCACCGAAATCGATGACACAAGCTCTCAACATGTCTTCCAGTGTCTGAATCGTTCGCTCCGTCTGACCATCCGTTTGAGGATGATAAGCAGTGCTAAGATCCAATCTTGTTCCAAAGGCTTCATGAAGTGATTCCCAAAATCGTGCCGTGAAACGAGCATCACGGTCCGATATTATGCTTAAGGGAATGCCATGTCGGCTAATGATCTCATCAATGTAGATACGAGCCAACTTCCGCACAGGGTAAGTTTCGCGTATCGGTAAGAAATGAGCCGACTTGGTCAATCTATCAACTATCACCCAAATGCTATCTTTACCGTTTGCGGTTCGTGGGAGTTTGGTAATGAAATCCATAGAAATATTCTCCCACTTCCACATCGGTATTTCTGGTTGAATTAACAATCCCGAAGGTCGCTGGTGTTCTGCCTTGACTTTAGCACAGTTAAGGCACTTGGACACATATTCAGCAATATCCTTCTTCATTCCAGGCCACCAGTACAAGCCCCTAAGGTCTTGATACATCTTGTCAGCACCCGGATGGATTGAATAACGTGACTTATGAGCTTCATCCATGATCAGCATCCTAAGATCACCCCTGTCCGGTATCCACAACCGATTCAAATAATATATCAAACCGTCATCCTTAGTTTCCAATAGAATTTCAGCCCCGCAAGACATCTCCTTTTTCAAGTTATCCTGAGCTAATGAGAGTTGTTGGGCTGTGAGAACATCATTACGGAGATTAGTGTGCACTCGAACACTATGGATCTGAACTTGACTTTTGTGACTAAGCGCATCTGCTACAACATTCGCTTTACCAGGATGGTAGCGAATTTCACAGTCATAATCATTTAACAGTTCAACCCATCTCCGTTGTCTCATATTAAGTTCTTTCTGATTGAGAATATGTTGTAAGCTTTTATGATCAGTAAACACTACACACTTAGTGCCATAAAGATAATGTCTCCATATCTTCAAAGCAAACACGACTGCACCAAGTTCCAAGTCGTGTGTGGTGTAGTTCTTCTCGTGAATCTTCAGCTGCCTTGATGCATAAGCCACAACCTTTCCCCGTTGCATGAGAACACAACCGAGACCTAGGTTAGATGCATCACAATAGACTACAAAATCATCATTTCCATCAGGCAGTGTCAAGACAGGAGCATCACAAAGTTTCTGCTTTAGAGTCTGAAATGCCTCTTCTTGCTTTGGTCCCCATTCATACGGCTTATTCTTCTGTGTCAAAGAAGTGAGAGGGACAGCAATCCTGGAAAAATTCGATATGAACCGCCGATAATAACCGGCAAGTCCAAGAAACGATCGAATCTCCGTCGGTGTCTTCGGTGTACTCCAATTCTTTACCGCATCAATCTTTGCAGGATCCACGTGAACACCATATTCGTTGACTATGTGCCCCAAGAATTGAACTTCCTTAAGCCAAAATTCACATTTAGAGAATTTGGCATACAGTCGCTCATCTCTTAGAATCTCCAAAACCAACTTAAGGTGTTTCTCGTGTTCTTCTTTGGTCTTTGAGTAGATCAGAATGTCATCAATGAATACAATCACAAATTTATCCAAGTATGGCCTGCAAACACGGTTCATGAGGTCCATGAAAACCGCAGGTGCATTGGTAAGGCCGAAAGGCATTACCAGAAATTCATAATGGCCATATCTTGTTCTGAAAGCAGTCTTGGGAATATCATCATCATGTACTCGAAGCTGATGATACCCAGACCTAAGATCTATCTTTGAAAACCATGCCGAGCCTTGAAGCTGATCGAAGAGATCATCGATGCGCGGCAGTGGATATCGATTCTTGATTGTAAGTTTGTTCAACTCGCGGTAATCGATGCACATTCGGAATGACCCGTCCTTTTTCTTGACAAACAGGACTGGTGCACCCCATGGTGAATGGCTCGGGCGAATAAATCCCTTATCAGTAAGTTCTTGCAATTGGCTAGCCAATTCTTGCAACTCCGAAGGCGCAAGTCTATAAGGAGCTTGGGCGACTGGGTTCGCACCAGGTACTAAGTCGATTCGGAACTCAACTTGGCGTTCTGGTGGAAGACCCGGCAAATCATCTGGAAATACTTCTGGAAAATCTCGTATCACTGGGACATCTTCCATCCTCTTTCCTTTCTCTTTCTTCTCCACAATGTGAGCTAAGAATGCTATACATTTCTTTCTAAGGTACTTGTGTGCTTTAGTGCATGACATTAGCTTAAGACCTTTACTAGCAGTTTCTCCAAATATTCTCAAAGTTTCACCCGAAGGTAGTGGAATACGAATATATTTCTCATGACAAACAATCTCCGCTCTGTGGGTGGCTAACCAATCCATGCCTATGATAACATCAAAGCTACCAAGATGCATAGGTATGAGATCAATTGGGAAGACGTGATCATTTAAGTTCACAGTACATCCAATAATAACAGTGTCAATATCAATAGTGTTTCCGTCAGCCACCTCCACATTGAACGGTTTATCTAAATATGTACGTGTTCTACCAAGAAAGCATTCAAAATCATATGAAACGAAACTCCTATCGGCACCAGAATCAAATAAGACAGATGCATAAGAGTTGTTGATCAAAAATGTACCGTTGACGACGTCCTGGTTGGCTTGAGCAGCTGGAGCATTCAGTTGAAATGCCCGGCCTCTTGCCACCCTCTGATTATTCCCGGTCAACTTTGGGCATTGATTTCTGAAATGACCCACTTCACCACACTCATAACAGGCTCTTGCCTGTGCCTGAGGTACCTGGCAAACGGGTACAGCTGGAATAGGTTGTGCATGCGGAGCTGGCAGTGCAAGCGGTGCTTGTTGCATCCTTTGTGCTTGCGGTGCACTCCGACAGACATTAGCAAAATGACCAAACTTGCCGCAATTGTTGCAGACACGACAGGGCAAGTTCGGTGCGTGATGATATCGGCAGGTATTACATTGGGGAGTATTCCAGTGTAATTTCTTGCAGTAGTGTTGTTGGATGACTGCTGCGCAGACTTAGCAGCAGGAGCAGTGACCATAAAGTTTCTGGTCTTCCTCTTTTTCTTGCTGCTCTTTGATGAACTTGCAGCCTCGGTCTTGATCTCAGTCTTTGCTTCCTTTGCGGTATTCTTCGTCTCAGTCTTCTTCGTCCCTTTTCTCGTGAGAGTTCCAGCCTTTACATGGTTATCCGTAAGTGTAGCAGACAACCGGATCGCAGCCTCAAGTGTTTTGGGATTGCTCCCATAGACTGTGTCCTGAATCTGCATCGGCAGTCCGCCGATATACTTTTCAATAGCCCTCTCCAAAGGTGTCACCAGATGAGGCACCAGCAGGCTATACTCATGAAACTGAGTATTGTAGATAACATTCTCTCCGCTATCCTGCTTGAGCTCCCAGAACTCAGTCTCCAGTTTCCTCATTTCACTGCGAGGACAGAATTCAGTGGTCATCAAAGTCTTGACCTCAGTCCAAGTCAGTGCTAGGGCAGCATCAACTCCCTTAGTTCGCTTCTCCCCATTCCACCAAGTTAGTGCTCTCTTCTGGAAAACACTGGTGGCATAGCGAACTTTCAGGTTATCGGGGCAGTCACTGTTGATGAAGGTATTCTCCATGCTGTCAAACCACTGCAGTAGCCCAGTGGCAGTCTCAGACCCCGTAAACTTTAGTGGATTACAGGAGTTGAAGTGTTTGAATGTGCAAGTTGGTGGGTTTGCACCACCTCTGTTCTGAGTGAGTGACTGGTAGGCTTGTGTCAGTTGATTCACCAATCCAGTGATCAGTGTTGCTAACTCTTGGATGCCGGAGTTGGCATTACCGTTGTTAGCATCCCCACTGTTCGAGTCATCTTCGTTGTGACGGCGAGGCGGCATGTTTCTGAAGGAATTAGAAACATGTTACTACCGTTTACAACGTAAGTTATACAAACAATGATCAAATGAGTTCATTTAAGCAGTTAGGATTTCATATAGGAACTATATTTGTCTCCTATCTGTCATTAAACTCATAAGGTTTATAAATTTCCTAATATTATTCTAAGTGTCCTAGTTGGTCATAACTAGTGTTAGCTAACTATTCCTAAGTCCTATACATTTCTCACCCTATACTAACACTGACAACCTCCCAATGCAATGCAACAAGCTTATATATAGGGCATATGCAGAGGTAGATCGCAATCTCCCCTACACCGTCCCATCACCATTCCATTGCACCACGATTATGCCCTTGCTAGAAGTTAGGGTGTGTCATGTATCTTACCATAATCTCACTTCACAAACCTTATCCTAGGTAGGATAATTTTGAGTGAAGTGGTCTCTAGTTCCCTTGGGCAATTGGGTTCGCCTAATGTCTAAGTTCACCTGACATGTAGGTTTACCTATTTCTAGGTTCACCTAATGTCTAAGTTCACCTGACATTAAGGTTCCCCTAATTGTCTAAGTTTACTAAAATCCATGTCAATCCCCATATCAATAATCATCATTGAGGGTTCATATCATCACAAAGTGCTCTTATTGTCACTAAGTGTTCATATCCTCCCTATAGTTTATTCTCATCAAGTGTCCATACTATCACTAAGTGTTAGTATCATCACTATGCGTTTATATTATCACCAAGTGTCTATATCATCATCCAAGTCTATAAGTCAATCACTAAGTGTTCGCGTCGTTCATTGATCCTATGCACCCTACGTGTCCAATCCGTGTGTTTCATAAGGGAATTTATAAGTGTTTATCAAGTGTGATCATCCACAAGTCAATCCAAACATTTTCAACAAACATACTACCGACAATCCATCAAACTCCACTGTAGAATATTTCCTAATCATATGCTAATAATATCCTATGTTTCATGACACTGACAGACCCCCAATATACCACAAATGGTATATGTATAGGGCATATGCAAGGGTAGATCGCAACCTCCCTTACACCGTCCCACCACCTTTGTAGTATACCACGAGTGTGTCCTTGTCTGGTGATCACAAGATCTGACAGATAATTCCTAAAGCAGATAAATTCTTAAGCAGTTAAGTTTTTAAACAAGTAAGTGTCCCAAACGGGTAGTTCCCTTATTCCTCAATACTGACATCCACCCGATGTACTGTAAATGGTATATATATAGGGCATATGATAAGGGTCAGTCGCAACCGCCCAAACCACCGTCCCACCACCTTTACAATACACCACGAGTATATCCTTATCGAGTCATTAGGGCACAAGTAGCAAGTAAACAACATATATAAATAAGATGTATAACAGGAGTTCAGTTAACATGTAATAAACACATAAGCATGAAATCCTGAATATACTAACTAGTGTATGAATTTCTTCATACTAGGGTATCCTACGGTTATAGACTAGGTCAACCATTGCTAGTAACCTAATTCCCTATAACCCAGGCTCTGATACCAATCTATAACACCCCGACCGGCGGCGGAATCGTCGGGATGCCACGAGGGATGTGTAGATTGTTCAAAAGCTCGTGGGCATCTAAATCAAATCATCATATATCATTTAATCAATCAAAATAATTACACAAAAATCATGTTCATCATGAATCAAGTACATCAGTTACACAAAAGAATTAGTTAAACTAACTAAACTCTAATCGCCAGAAATTTAGTTAATTAACTAAGTCCAAGGTCCTATATGATGATGTCCAAAATAGAAGAGATCCTCTCTTCATTCCTACTTGTCTCCATCACCTGAAACATGTAAGAAATCAAGTGTCAACTACAAAAGTAGTTGGTGAGTAATCATAAGTTTTTATATTTAAAAATGTTTTAGTAAAATGAGTTTGAAAGTTTATGCTTAAAATGGTTTTATAAAATGCTTTGTTTAAAACGAGTATAAAACTTATGATCTTCTTGAGAAAATCCATATGAATACCTGTATGAGATAATCCAACACACATCCATCAATTCAACAACCAAACACATACACAATCACATAACCACATAACCAAATCAATCATAGCCAATCACAAATAATCATAATCAAATATAGATAATCAATCCACAAACTAATCAACCAATCTCATCAACCATATTCTCAAATAATGTTCGTGACTATACATGATCATTATGTAATTAACATAAGTTAAATACATGATTCATGGAGTGGTAGCTAACCACGTGACAATACATGAAACCCAAAGCAATTAACCGAAGTCAAAGACAATGATTCACAGATGTGGAAATCACCCACGTGACAATACACGATGTCAAAGCAATTAACCAAAGTTAAGAGCGATGATTATCGAGGTTTGTGACAATACTTGTAATCTTTATTATTAACCGAAGTCAATAACAAAGTTTACATGGATTTAAAATAATAAGAGTCCATCCATAATAATTGATAATTAAATAGTGAATATCATATTGATAAACAGGTATTAACCTTGAGTTATCAAAACAATATTTGAATTTGGCATACATGCTTCACCTCCGAGTTTTAAAACAAAAATAGTTTAAAGAAAGGGAGGTTATGAGAACTCACTTGAAGTCCTTAGTATCTGTGTTCTCGTATTATGCGCGCTCACCGTTGTCGTACTGATGTTGTATTCACAGTCCTGTGTTTGATTAAATGTTATCTAAAGTTATGATCCTTTATTTGATTGTTCTTTTTGAAATCTAAGTTGTTAATTGAGTTGGTGTAGTGAAAATGACTCATTCTTGTGATTTTCATAAGAATGGCTCATGCTAATGAGTTTTCACCCGAATGAGTCATTCTCCCGAATGAGTCCCGAATGAGTCATTCTCCGAATGAGTCCCGAATGAGAGTCATTCTCCGAATGAGTCCCGAATGAGTCATTCTCCGAATGAGTCTCCCGAATGAGTCCCGAATGAGTCATTCTCCGAATGAGCTCATACTCCACTCATTCTCCCGAATGAGCTCATACTCCACTCATTCTCCCGAATGAGCTCATACTCCACTCATTCTCCCGAATGAGCTCATACTCCACTCATTCTCCCAATGAGCTCATACTCCACTCATTCTCCACTCATTCGCCGAATGGCTCATACTCATGGGCCATTCGCCCGAACGGGTTTTCAGCCATGGGAGAAGATGATTTCGAGGTATAGTCGTATATATAGTCGTTTTGAGTGGGTTTAGGTGAGTAAACTCATTTAGAAGGTGTATGGGTCGAAAAAGTGATGTTTTGAACCGGTTAAAGTTCGGTTTTTGTCGGGTTTGTAGAAAACCCTAAAATCGCTACTTTGATCTCGATTTTACCTCGGTTTTGGTCGTTTTCAGAGCAGATCCTTTGTACTTCCGTGTAGAGGGGATCAATACCTTCGTCTAGGCTCAAGAATGGCTCGATTTCGTTGAGAGATGAGTGAGATATGGTAGAGAGAAGGTTAGGGTTTCTAGAGAGAGAAAGTTCCGGTGGTTTGGTTTTAGAGAGAGAGTGGGAAGAGAGAAAATGAAGAAGATGACTCATTTAAGGGTATTTATACCCCGAGTGAGTTCGGGTTCGTTTTTGTTGCTCGGTTCGCGTTTTCGTTACGTTTCCGGAACGTAACGCGCGTATTTTTACGGTTTAAAATAAAAGATGTCGGTCATTCAAAATCATATAAATGGTCGGTTATGCTTGGTTTTTAACGATAATATATTTAAACATAATATGTTTAAATAATTGGATTTCATTAATTAAAATGATTTAAATAATTTTATTTCGTAAAACGATTTCGTTTTATTTTTACTAAATTAATTATTTTAAATAACTGATTTACCCGGTTTTGCTTTAGGTTGTGATTCCTAATAAACGTTTTCAGTTTTCATTTATTAATTTAATATCACCATTAATTATTTTATTATCTCGTCGAAACGCGTTACTCGTGTACGTATTCGTAAACGTCGTCACCTTTGCGAATCCAACGCTCGTACCGTATTTCGATCCGATTTATAATTTATTGAATATCGTTTCAGAATATTATTCCTAATAATTATATTCGTGTGAATCGTCACTCACGCGAATACATTTATTAAGTTAATATTTCTGAATTAATATTCGTGTTTAAATAACGTGCGTAACCTCACCATCGCGTAATCAGTTCCATTATTCTATAAATTTTAATATTAAAATTCCCAAACCAAAACCCATATTCATTTTTATTCCGAACCAACAATCATTATTTTCAATAATATAACTGCGATAAACTCTCTGGTTCTGTTTAGTTGGGTTACAACTAAACTTCCCATGTTTACGCGTATAATATATGTTATAATCATGTATACCAGTAACAGTGATAATAACCAATAATATCAATAAATAATCCATTATCATTAATAATAGTAAATCTTAGGTCGTAATAGTACAATCGTACGGATGTACGGATGTACGGACAACCTAAAGTACAGTGATGTTACAACTGTGGAACTCCTTGAAGCAGATGTATGAAGGTTCAGATGATGTCAAAGAAAACAAGAAGGATATGCTGAAACAGAAAACTTCTGTCAACAAAACAATGAGAACATGTCTTCTCAGTATCTAAGGTATGTCCAACTTGTGGATGGATTAACAACTGCAAGTGTGATACGGGATAATCAAGATGTACTCAGAAAATTTCTGAGATCTCTTCCAAAGGCTTGAAACATTTATTCGGTCACAATCAGAAGAACAGAAAATTTGAAAACTCTGACTCTAGGAGAGTTGTTTGGTATTCTCAGTGCTTACCAGATGGAATTAGATGCCCAGGAATCTAAAACTTCCCATATATCATCTGGTTCAGCAGCCCTTTATGCACCCATCAACAATCATCCATACCAAAGTTAACAACCCATCTACCATCCTACCTCCACACCCACTGTCACATTTTCTGAAACTCCAAGTTCATCATACACACACTCAAACCCCATCTCTAACCCAACACCACTACCAAATGGCCATGATCTCCTATAGAGCAAAGAAGTTTTATCAAAGAACTGGCAGACAATTCAAAAGGCACAACATGAAGACTGGGTTTGGGCTTGATAAATATAAGCTCAAATGCTTCAACTGCCAACAGTTAGGGCATTTTGCCAGAGAGTGCAAGTCTTCAAGCACTCAGCCATCAACTTCTGAGAAACCACAACAAAGGCCATCAAGCTCAACAAACAATGCAAACATTGCAGAGCAAGACTTTGCAGATTGGAGCTTTCAAGCTGAGGATGCTTCCATTTACAACAGTGCTTTGATGGCAAATGACTCAACTTCCTCAAACAAGGTAAATGATAACATGTGCACACCTGAATGCTTAGAAAAGTTAACTGTTTATGAAAAGATAAATTCTCAACTTTGTAATGAGCTTGAGTCTTTACAAGTTGTCAAGGCAAATTTCTTTGAGGCTGAAAGAAATTACAAAGAAAAGATTGAGGAAATGGAAAAGACTATTTCAAGTTTAAAACATGAAGACACTAACAAACAATGTCAAATTAAAAATCTTTTAGAAAGACTAACCATTGCCAAGACAGAACTTGTATTGGCTGAGTCTTATAGAGACAAATTTCTAAGCCAAGGTGAAAAGTATGCAAAACTTTTTAGAATGAGTGATACATCTGAGCTTGTAAGAAAAATGGGAGCTGGTTTGGGTTATAACAAAATGGAGCCTCCATCTGCTTATACTCCTATGGTTGAAATTAAATGTAAACCAGTAACTAATCTTGTGTATGATGAAGAGTTAGGCATGCACAAGGTAGATCAAAGTGATGATCTCTCTGATCCAGAACCAAGCAACTCAACATGCTCAGATGAGAGGGATACTCCTATCAAACCAGAAATAACAAAATCAGCTTTAAGAAATAAGAATAGAACTAAGAAAACTAAGAAACACTCATCAGTTTTTATTAAAGCTAAGAACATACAGACAGGGAGTATCTCCTCAGATGACTATGTGACATGTCCATCTGACAAGTCCAAAAGGGGTAGATCAAAGGAGAGAAACGTCAATTTTTCAGTAAATCAGGCAAATCCTAGATCCAACAAGCCTGTTGGATCATCCAAACCATCAACCTCTGAAAACCAAAGCTCAACCTTCATCAAAAAGGATAAGCAGAAACAACCGTGTGCCTGATATGTGGTGAGATGAATCACTTCGCTGCTGTTTGCTTCTATAATCCAAGAAGCAGAATCATCTATGAAATACAAGGAAGAGGAAGAAAGAAGAGCTGGAGCAAGTCATCAGTTTCTTCAGAAGAAACAGGAAGGAAATTAGTCAAGAAGGTATCGGAAGCTAGTACTTCTGATAGTCAAAAGAAACAAAACAAGAAGGCTTCCGTAGGTAAGAAAGCATCGGAAGCACATGCAAAAAGAGCTTCCTACAGACCAAAGAAAACTCCTACTTTCGAAAGAAGATCATCAGAAGGAAACCATCAGAAGAAAAACTCCACTTTCAAGTCATTGGAAGGAAAAAGTAAAAGAACTTCCGATGATCATCAAAAGAAGAAAACTCTTCCCACAAAAGTCAAACAGATATGGAAGAAAAAGGAAATCTCTGAACCATCTGTTCAATCATCAGTCCAATCAAAAACAAGCACATCATTGGTTCCAACTAGAATGATGTCAAAGAAATTTACTTATAATGATGCTAATGGAAAACCCAAGACCACAATGGCTTGGGTTCCCATGAGAAACTAACTCACTTCTGGTCATGTGCAGGGACAGCAGGAATCAAAAGGCAACTTGTGGATAGTTGACAGTGGCTGTTCCAGGCACATGACAGGCAACAAGACTCACCTTCATAAATATGAACCATTCTTTGGAGGGTCTGTTGCTTTTGGAAGTTATCCAGTGGGAGGTTACATAACAGGTAGGGGCACTATCACAAATGGCAAGGTAAGCTTTGAGAATGTGCACTTTGTTAAGGAACTAAATTATAATTTACTGAGTGTATCATAGGTGTGTGATCAAAAGCACAACATGTTGTTTACTGAGCATGAATGTATTGTTCTAAAGCCAGGATTTGTTGTTCCAAATGATCAAATTTTGCTCAGGGCTCCAAGAAGAAATAACATGTACATGCTTGACATGAGCACAGCTACACCACTCAGTAACATAAATTGCTTTGTCTCAAAAGTTTCACTTGATGAATCATCTCTTTGGCATAGGAGACTTTGTCATGTAAACCATAAAAATATGAATAAACTTGTCAAAAATAACTTGGTAACAGGTTTACCAACAAAAGAATTCATTTGTGTTGATAAATGTGTTGCATGCTTGAAAGGCAAGCAGCACAAATCATCTCACCATGCCAAAGAGATAAATTCTATCACAACAGTCCTACATTTACTGCACATAGACTTGTTTGGCCCCACAAGTGTTAAAAGTCTTGGTAGAAAATCATATTGCTTGGTGATCACTGATGATTTCTCTTGGTATACCTGGGTATTTTTCTTAAATACCAAGGATGAAACTGCTGAGATCCTAAAGTCATTTATACTAAGGGTGGAGAATGAAAGTGACCACCATGTAAAAATAATTAGGTCAGATCAAGGAACAGAATTCAAGAATCATGTTTTAAATTCTTTTTGTGAATCTAAAGGTATCACCAGACAATTTAGTGCTCCTAGGACTCCACAACAAAATGGTGTTGTTGAGAGAAGGAATAGGACACTAATTGACGCTGCAAGGACCATGTTGTCTGATGCCAAACTTCCAATAACTTTTTGGGCAGAAGCAGTCAACACTGCCTGTTATGTCCAAAATAGAGTATTGGTAGTTAAGACACATGGTATGACTCCTTATGAAATTTGGCACAAGAGAAAACCATTTATTGGGTTTCTCAAACCATTTGGATGTCAATGCACCATCTTGAATACTAAAGATCATTTAGCTAAGTTTGCTGAGAAATAAGCGGAGGGCTACTTTGTTGGGTACTCTTCACATGCTAAGGCTTATAGAGTATACATCAAAGCTTCCAGAATTATTGAAGCGTCTGCAAATGTTCAGTTCAATGAACATACTCTCAATAAACCTGGAACAGGCCCTGATTGGTTATTTGATCTTGATAGCTTTACATCTGCATTTAATCTGGTGAAAGAGTATGTTCCAGTTTCACAGTCAGCTACCATAGATACCTCCAAATGCACAAGAGAACATGACTTTCGTGTTGAACTGCCAATAGCTTCAAGACAAATCTTGGCAGAATCCACTTCAGCACAAAATGGTGTCTCACAGCCTGAGACAATTAACACATCTCAGGCAGGTCCCTCAAGTGAATCTACTTCTGGTTTACAACATCAAGAAGAAGTAGGAAGTCCATCAGCAGAGGCAAACACTCTGGAAACTACTTTTCCCAGAGAAAACCAACCCACCACAGTCCAAATTCAGAATCCACAAGATATGCCAGAAATACAGCTTGAGTTAGTACTTCCTAAACTTGAGTCAATCAATCTGGATGAGGCTTCTCAATTGGATGTGATTCCAAGAACTCGAATTCACAACACTCATCCAGTTGAGAACATTATTGGAAATGTTGAAGAAGGAGTAAGAACTAGAATCTCTATGCACGAAGCAAACATTTGTTTGTTCTCATGCTTTCTATCCCAAATAGAACCAAAGAAGGTTGCTGAGGCATTGAAAGACAACAGTTGGGTAGAAGCCATGCAGGAGGAGCTTCTTCAATTTGAAAGACAAGGAGTATGGAAGACCTGTCCTTTACCTAAAGGCAAGTATGCAATTGGAACCAAATGGGTGTTCAGAAACAAGAAGGATGACAAAGGTGTTGTCATCAAAAACAAAGCAAGACTGGTTGTTCAGGGATATACTCAGGAGGAAGGCATAGACTATGATGAAGTTTTTGCTCCAGTTGCAAGAATTGAAGCCATCAGAATCTTCTTAGCATTTGCAGCTGCCAAGAACTTCAAAGTGTTTCAAATGGATGTAAAAAGTGCCTTTCTCTATGGAAAGATTGATCAGGAGGTTTATGTGTGTCAGCCTCCCGGATTTGAAGATCCAAAGTTTCCTGATCATGTCTGTAAGCTTGATAAAGCTCTCTATGGGCTGCATCAAGCTCCCAGAAAAGGGTACGAAAATTTGTCTTCCTTTCTATTGTCTAACAATTTCAGGAGAGGAACAATTGATAAAACTCTCTTTTTCAAGAAGTCCAATCAACATATCATGCTAGTACAGATCTATGTTGATGATATTATCTTTGGTTCAACTAATGAATCTCTCTGCAAGGACTTTGAATCACTGATGAAGTCCAAGCTTGAAATGAGTTCAATGGGAGAACTCACCTTCTTTCTTGGACTACAGGTGAAACAAACTCCTACAGGGATTTTTATTAATCAATCAAAATATGTCAAGGAGATTCTTGAAAGATTCAAGCTGTCTGATTGCAAAGCACTGGGAACTCCTATGTCCAAGACAACATCTCTTAGCCCTGATCTTGAGGGGGAGGATGTTGATCAACACCAGTACAGGGTAATGATAGGCTCTTTGATGTATTTCACAGCAAGCAGGCCAGACATCATGTTTGCAACTTGTGTGTGTGCAAGATTTCAGGCCAATCCCAAAGTCTCACATATGCTGGATGTGAAAAGAATTTTTAGATATCTCAAAGGAGCATCAAGCCTAGGATTATGGTATCCTAGAAATGAAGATTTCCAGTTCATGGCTTACACTGACAGTGATTATGGAGGTTGCAACATCAGCAAGAAATCAACATCAGGAGGATGTCAATTCCTTGGACCCAGGATTGTGTCTTGGCAATGCAAGAAATAGTCATGTATATCTACCTCTACTGCAGAGGCAGAATACATAGTTGCTTCTAGCTGCTGTGCACAAGTTATCTGGATTCAAAATCAGATGAAAGATTATGGATTAGATCTGTTCAACACTCCAATTCAGATAGACAACTCAAGTGCAATCTCCATCACCAACAATCCTGTCAAACATTCCAAGACAAAGCACATTGACATAAGATATCACTTCATTAGAGATTGTGCTGAGAAAAGGTGAATTCATCTAGTCAAAGTTGATACAGAACACAATCTGGCTAATCTCTTCACCAAAGCATTTGATGAAGGAAGATTCAGGTACTTAATAACATCCATTGGGATGATTAACTTTGAATAAATGAAATAATAAGGAATAAATAATTCTTCGGAAGATAAACTTAACTTATCTTCTGATGAGTAACTACTAAGCAGAAGATAGGTTAAGTCTTCGGAAGCATTATTTCCTCCTATGTCGGAAGTTCTCACACTTCAGAAGCTAAATTACCTTATGAAGTAATACTCTTCCGATACATTAACTTTGGAAGCTTAATCTTCTGAAGGTACTCTTCAGAAGAAAGTATCTTCCGAAGAACATTTTTTCTGATGAACTTATCTAAATATTTCAGAAGCAGTGCTTCCGATGTATTAATTTTATACTTCTTAACCATTGCTTCTGATACTTCAGAAGCAGTGCTTCCGATAGTATAAATTTTATACTTCAGAAGCAAATCTCTTCTGAAAAATTTTTGGTCTCTTAAACTCCTTCTAAAAGCCACATCTTCGGAAGCAACTCAGCCCTTAGCAAATATTCATACATTTATTGTGAAACCAGCTGTCATCGAAAGACCTTTTTCTGACATCCGGATCTCAAATTTAATGTGTCTATATATTCAATGCTGAATTCCGAAAAAAGGTCTCCCGCTCATTCATCTTTTCTCACCATTTCACTTCAAAATTGATTTTCACTTTTCTCTCAAAACGTAACCTAAAAACCTCCGATCGAAATGGCTCTCCTTGCATTCAAACCTGCTCACAACCTTCCAGCGGAGTTGTCATCAGACAACGATGCTGACTATGCTCCCATCATCTTGTTTCTTCAGAAGAGCAGGTATTCCTTTGCACTCACTTTTCAGCCCTTGGTGTATGAATCTCATCACCAACAATTTTGGGCATCCTGTTCTGTTTCTTCTTCTTCCAATGGTCGGACTCTTAATGCCACCATTGATGCTCATCCTATTTCTATCACTATGGAGACCATCTGTCGGCATCTCAAACTCAATGATGACGGTGGAAAGGTCTCATTCACAAAGGATGAGGTAGCATCGACTTTTAAGTCGATGGGGTACGAAGGTCCTCTCCCTACAACAACTTATTTGAAGGGTAGAGTGTCCTATAATTACAAGTACCTCAAACATTTGTTCCTACATTGTCTTTCCAAGAAGACAGGAGGTTGGGATCAAGTTCCATCTGACTTAGCCTCGGCTATTCACGGTTTGGTCTCCAATCAACTGTTTAACTTCTCTGCTTTTATTTTCAATAATTTGGTTGACAATATTTTGTCACCAAAGAAATTTTGTATGTACCCCAGGTTTTTGTAACAAATCTTCTATGAGGAGTTGGGCTCTTCCCTCTCTCTAATTGGGAATACATACAAAATACCCTTGGTTTCTTCCAAGGTTTTGTGCAGCTAAAGAAGAAGAGTGCACAGTTCTCTAGGAACTTCACTCCTCTTCTTCCCTCTATGGACTCACATACTCCTGAAGGTGACAGCTCTGTTAAACCCACAGATGCTGAGCCCACACCTTTCACTTCTGTTCCTCATCCCATAAAGATTACCTACAAATGCAAACGAACCCCTGTGCAGCTCTCTATAGCTGTTCAGGCCCCTTCCTCTGAACCTAGCAAGAAAAAGGTGAAAAGAACTGACATGGGCACAGTTCCACCTAAGGTGAAGGTCACACCTGTAGTTACTCCACAGGTTCTTCCTCTGGAATCTGTGGCTGCCCCTAACCAGCATGATAGCCCTCAGAGTATGTCACCATACATACCTGAGAATATCCAAAGGGATTCTCCAATCATTGAGTCTGCTTCTAATGAAACAACTCCATTAGATCCGAGACTGTCTCCCAGGTCTCCAGGTTCTTACCATCCAGAAATGCCCCCCACCCATACTACTTCCCAGGCTCAAGGGATCTCTGCTATAGCTGTGGGGGAACCACTCTCTCCCACTTCCCAAACACTTCTGAGAGTGGTGACATAGTTACAAGCTAGGTTCCCAGACCCAGAGCCTACCACATCAGAGGTTGATCCCAGGAGTGAAGAAGGGATCAATGCAGATGAGGCTGCCACTACTAATGAACCTTCTTAAGTTCTTCAGGATAGTGGTACAGGCAATAGGACCTCATCTACGGCAACCAACATTGGGGAGGCTTCTTTGAAGCCCTTCTCAATGAGGGGAATCCAGGGTGCCAAGAAACCACATCTGGTGGTGGAGGTGCAGGAGCTAGGCTCAGGACTCCATCACCCCATGATTCTACTCAGGTAGATGAGGGCACCAAAACACAATAATTGACGGCTACCTTCACATCCCTCCAAGCCAGGGTAGCTCATCTGGAAGCTGAGGTGGCTACCCTGCGGCTTGAGGTCCAGACTAAAGATGCTACCATTCTGGACCTCAGGAGGCGTCCCCCAGTACTTTTTCAACACTTTCATCCTGATCCTGCTACAACCACCTTCATCTCCCCTGATGCTACCAAAAAGGGGGAGAATACACCTTCTGTAGGGTCGGGATCACAAGTAAGAGAAGAGGAAGCTGCACAGGATGTCAACCCATCCATAGTCACTTTGACTACTGAATGGGATGACTTCTTGGGCACTTACTTCCATGTATCCTCCACTTCCTCTTCCTCTTCCTCTTCTTCTGAGGCAACAGAGGCTGCCAAAGAGACAGAGCAAGAGCACAACACAACAAATGTCTCTTTGGAGCCTCAGTCCCCGACTTACCTGTCCCCTTCTGGGACTAAGTCTCCAACTGAGACTCAACAGTCCCCTTCTGGGACTAAGTCTCCTTCTGAGACCGCAGCCCAGGTTGCCATGGAAGAAACTATTCAAGAACAACCTTCAATCTCCATGGAACCTGTGTCCCCTCCTACTGGGATAAAGGCTACTGAAGACCTCTCCTCCTCTCCTGAGCTCTCTGGGGAATCTAATAAGGAATCAACCAAGATTGTTGGTCAACCGGAGGGGGCAGTGAATGCTAAGGTTAACTCCGAAGCTGCAGCTGCTTCCGAAGGCCCTGTCATTCTTGACGATTCCTCCTCAGAAGAGCTACGTGCCAATGAACCAGCTGGTGAGGCAATTGGAGACACTTCCTCTGGGGAAAAATTAAATGCTGATGACAAAGGAAAAAGAAAATTAACCCCAGAGGAGGAAGCATAACAGGAGGAGAGAAGACCAAAGAAAGTGAAGGGCCGACCAGACACCTCTCAGGATGAAGAACGAGTTAGACTCTCTGCTCTGCTTGGAGAGAGAGGCTATGACTTTTATGAAGTATGGGGCTGGTCGGTGCCTCAGATGGCTGCCGAGATGGACATGGTACAGCAGCAAGAACAGGCTGCTGCTGCATCCAAGGTCAAGATTGTCCTTACAAAGAAGCAAAAGGAAAAGGCCTACAGAGACAAGTCAAATGTAACATCACTGTACTTCCGGTCGTCCGTACATCCGTACAACCATACGATTGTACTGTTACGACCTGAGATTTTGTAATTATTAATATTGACACATTATTTGATGATTATAACTGTTACTGGTATACATCTTTAGAACATATTATACGCGTAAACCATGGGAAGTTTAGTTGTAACTCAACTAAACAGAACCAGAGAGTTTATCGCAGTTATATTGTTGATAATTATGGATTTGATTTGGAAATGAAAAGGGGTTTAAGTTGGTTGTTGTTTGGTTACTAAACACAGTCAAGGACACATGGTCATGGTTTATCGAAATAGCGGTGGGACAGTGGCTAGGGCAGTTGCGACTGACCCTTACATATGCCCTATACATATGCATACTTCGGTCTATCATGAATGTGTCAGTGACTAGGGTTTAGTGTGTTTTGGTTTGGGAAGATAATAATAAAGTTAATAAAATAATGGAAGTGTAACTGGAATTAATTACGCGATGGTGAGGTTACGGACATTATTTGAACGCGAATATTAATTCAGAAATATTAACCTAATAAATGTATTCGTACGAGTGACGATTCACACGAATATAATTATTAGGAATAATATTCTGAAACGATATTCCATAAATAGTAAATCGAATCGAAATACGATACGAGCGTTTGATTCGCAAAGGTGACGATCTTTACGAATACGTACGCGAGTAACGCGTTTCGACGAGATAATTTAAATAATATCAAACGATATTAAATTAATAAATGAAAACTTAAAACGTTTATTAGGAATCACAACCTAAAACAAATCCGAGTAAAACGTCTTAATTATGTAATTAATTTAACGGAAGCAAACGAGGCGTTTTATGTGAACGAATTTTCTTAAAATCATTTTTATTAAAAAAAAATCATATTTATTTACATGTTATGTATTTTAACCGTGTTACGAATAAAACCGAGCAATTTATTTTATTTTATCGCGATAAAAGCGAGACCGAACACGTGGTGACTACACGCGATATAAGGAAGAGAAACCTCCTTTTCTCTTTCATTCCTCACTCTCATTTCTCTCTCTAAACAACACATTCACGCCACTTTCTCTCTCTACATCTTCTCTCTAACTTATCTTCTTCGTTACTCGACGGATTCGCGAGATCTTGGCGCCTACGCGTTCGTGTGATCGAGAGGAACAAGTGGATACGAAGAAACCTTGCCTTTGACCGACGAATAGAGGTAAATCTGCGTTTTACTTTTCGGTTATGTTGGAAATAAGATGTGCATATGGTTGATAACTTATAATCGTGATTAGGATTCTTGTAACTTGTTAAACGAGTTGGTATGTATACAAGGGAGGCCACGGTTAACCTTTACAGTTGAAAAGCTTGAGAAGGATGATGATGGCATGACAGGTTCGCAATACAGCAAAGGGGGTCGAACCCTCGTGGCTCACGAACCTTTGCCCGCAAATCTTTGGCCCACGAACCTTTTCCCCAGCCGAGCCTTTGCACCTGAACCGAACCATAGGGGTACGAACCTTCTTATGATGAGCGAACCTTGGCCAACCTTTAGGCCGAACCCTGTGTTGAACGAACCTAGGCGCAGCTCAACTGGACGAACCTATATGCATGGAGCTCACGAACCCTCATGGGCCGAACCCATGCAAAGCAGCCGAACCATCTCATTAAGCTAGTCGAACCCTTCTTTCTCTCCCAGCCGAACCTTCCTTCTAACATACGAACGAACCAGTTGGATGGAATGAACCCTCCCATGATAAACGAACCTAGCTGCTACAATGTCGACCTAGACGAACCTTACATGGGGACACGAACCAGTTGATGTTAGCCGAACCCTGTGTCCCTTGGAGGGCAGCGAACCTTGTGATGGGGGGAATTAGTATGGGCCGAATCTTATTCCTTTGTCTCGGCTGAATCTTATTCCTTTGTCTTGGCCGAACCTTGGCCCAACAAGATGACATCAGACGAGCCTAGGCCCAAGCAACCCAAAGGGTTCGCTAGATTTGGGTGATTCCGAATATGGGTCGGGCTAGACTAATAGCAACGAACCCTTGACCGATCCACTTAAGTTTTGTTGGAATAGAAATTTAAAAAGGGGAATAAAGGATTAATGGGTTTATCTCACATGCATGCATGCAAAGAAAATTAGGTTGTCATCATTTTTATAAATATTAATTGAGTCATGAAACCGTATGTGTTGAACATTTTATAAAGTCAAGCTAAGTATAGTTTCTAAAATTTGAATTAAAAAACTTAATTAACTTAAGCTTTTTGATGATGACCTAACTAAACGTGCATGCAAGTATGGGTATAGATATGTGTAAGATAAGGATTAACACCTTTGAATATACATTTATGGAGAAACACATAGGGATTCACAACTAATCATCATATAGTAAATAATTTAAACTAACAAGTTTAGATGATTTTCTTATGATAACTATTTTTAAAGCCTCAAGTGTATGACTTAACTTAGAATAGATAAACGAAGTTAATAAAACGCTTGATCAGCAAAAGTAAAAACATGAGAACACTTATGATACTTGAATGTGACTCACATACTTATGAATATGAAATACGAGAAAATTACAGATCTTTGAGTCGAGGGCGCATAATACGAGAACACATATAGTAAGGACTTCAGGTGAGTTCTTATACCCTCCCTTTTTAAACTGTTTTGTTTTAAAACTCGGAGGTGAAACATGTATACCAATTTAAATATTATTTTAATAACACATGGATGATACCTGTTTATCAATATGATATTCATATTATGGATTATCATTATTATGGATTATCACTGATTATTATACATCTGTGTAACATTGTCATTGACCCCGGTCAATAACAATGATTACATGTATTGTCACTTGGATTATCACAACTCCGTGAAACATTGCCTTTGACCTTGGTTAATTGCATTGGTTTCATGTATTGCCACGTGGTTAGCTACCACTCCATGGATCATGTTTTTAACTTACGTTAATTACATAATGACCATGTATAGTCACATATATTATTTGAGAATATTGATGTTGAGATTGATTGAATGGTTATGTGGTTGATTATCTATTATTGTCTATGATTATCTATGATTGACTATGACGGATTGAATATGTGATTATGTGTTTGTGTAAGTGTTTGATTGTTGAGTTTGGAGATGTGTTTGATTATCTCATGCAGGTATTCTTGTGGATATTCTCAGAAAACAATCATAAGCATTTATACTCATTTTATCTAAACCTTTTATAAAACCATTTTTTTTAAACTTAAACTCTTAAATTCTTTTTATAAAACCTTTTAAGTATAAAAACTTATGATTACTCACCAACTACTTAGTAGTTGACCTTTGATTTCTTTACATGTTTCAGGTGATGAAGCTAAATAGGTTGAAGAAGATGAATTCTCACTTTTGGACATCATCACATAGGATCTTGGACTTAGCTAATTAACTAAAATTCTGGCGATTAGAGTTTAGTTAGTTTAGCTAATTCTTTTGTGTAATTGATGTATTTAATTCATGATAGACATGATTTTTGTGTAAACATTTATTTGGTTTGATTGATATGTGATGGTTTATATTTAGATGCCCACGAGCTTTTGAACAATCTACACATCCCTCATGGCATCCCGACGTTTCCGCCATCGGTCGGGTGTTATATCAAAGGCCTTTCTCCTGGAATATGGCTTCCTTGCTCGGCAGCTAGGCCCAATGAAGAACTCAACCATGGATTTGCATATCAGAGACATCAAGGCTAAGGTTGCCAGAGGTGAGTTACCTTCAATTGAGCAAATACATGCTCAAAGGGCAAGCCTAAACTTAGGCTTAGGCTTAGGGGGAGGAGCAAGAATAGAATTTCCCCTCTCTGGAACAGGGATCAGACAGGGTGAGGAAGTCATGTGTGGGGAAGCAACAAAAGCCATGTTCCCCAACATGTTTCCAATCCACCCTAAAGAAGAACAAGCATCTTTTTCATCTAGTCCCTCAATGGATAACATGCCAATCTCTTCTATGATCAAAATCATAAAGGGAAAGGCAGCTAAAAGAACTATAGTTCCTGATCCTGAGAGACAATCTATGGCAGATGAGAGGAGACCAAATCCTCCAAGAACTGATGCTGCAGGCCCAGAGCCCACTGTAAGAGAAGATGATCCAGTGGGATCCAATGTGGAGGCTCAACAGGCCAGAGAACAGAGGAGTGAAGCTGTGGCTCAAGACTCACCAAGATTCAGAAGAAGAAAGAGCATGGCTAAAAAGAAAAAGAGAACAAATCCTATCTCCCCTAACTCTGAGCCTGAAGCAGTAATCTTAGTACCTGAAGTCATACCAGAAGCAGCTCCAGCAACTACACAATCTCAGGAAGATCTAAGGGACATTCATGGACTAATGCATGAGCTTTCATATATCCCCTTAGTGAAATGGAGCTTCAATGCACAAGAAAAGATCTTCATTCTCACCAACTACAATGGAGTAATAAAGCTGGTGAATCTTGTGCAGCTGATGGTGTTGGTAAATCCCTATGTCCTTGACCTAGATAAGCTTCCTCTCAACAATCCTGATAATGGATCAGATGGGAGGGTAGGCAGCAAGTGGGTAAAGGCAAGGGCACAGGTACTGAGAGGTGAAAGGAAGCCAAGGGTAATTCCATAGAAGTTTTGGTAGCATCAGCCTAGGGGGAGATTTTAAAGACTAATAAAGGCTGATGCTCACTAAACTTCTTATTTTGTCTAAGTATAGGAGCTACAATGACTAAAAGCCTTCGGAAGGAAGAAGTGATTCTTCGGAAGCAGCATTGCTTCCGAAGGATAACTTGTTCCTGCCGAAGGTTAAACAAGACAACTGCTTCGGAAGAGTAATACTTAAAGGTTTTAAAGCTTCAGAAGACTTAAAGCTTCCAAAGACTACAAGCTTCCGAAGAACCTCCCCAGCTTCCACAAGACAAAGACCTCCGAGGTTTATCCTCTGACAAAGACCATAGCTGAAGTACTTTCATAGTACAAAAGGAACTGACACAAGGCATGCTGATCTGAGTAAAGACAAAAACAGCACACTTAGAGTCAGTGAAAGCACCTTACTTCCCTACTTTAGCATTAAATGCAAAAGATCATCTAAACTTTGAAGTCATCAACATTAAATGTTCATTGTATTTAGTAGTCTTTTGTTAAGTCAAATGTCTATGAATGTAATGATTGTGATTGAGTGTCTTAGCCTGTTAAGACACTCAACATACTAGAATAAGCTTTACTTTATGTATTGTCTAGTATACCCAACTTGTATTCCTACGAGTATACGGTTGTAGCCTTGGCTATATAACCTCTCATTGTAAACCGACTAAGTGTGCGTGCTGGCTGGGTGTAATACTTTGAGAGAAATATATCTTTGAGCTTGAATTTATTTCTTGTGTTCTTATTGTTATTTGATCACCTCTGAGTGTTTGTGAGATCCTTCTAATAGATATTCCGCATCTATTAGATTGTAAGTGAGAAATACTTGTGAAGTGTTGTTTAGGTTGAATAACCCGATCCAACAAATCATATTTCTTGTCTACGGCCATTTGTAGAGTAGACATAAAGTTAAAACAGAAGTTTGGCAGTTAATCGGTAAAAACACCAACATCTAAAAATAAATTAAATATTTATTTTAACTCCAATATGGAGCTAGTTTCTTAAACTTCTTCACCCTATAGATACAAAATGCTACTAATTCAAAATAAATAATTAAGTAGACGTACATAATAATCAAATGTACTACCTAGTCATTGTAAATTTGACAAAATTTATTAAACACAAATAGAAGTTGTGATACTTAAAACCCAAAATTGAAAACATATGTAATATAGAACTTAAAGACTTAAAAGCAACGAAACTCTAAGAACTTTAAACCCTAGATATGGGAGTGACCAAGTGAGGGTGAGAGGGTTTTGCATTACCACACAAGACTAAATTCTAAATCGATAAGATAAAGTACCTTTGATCGTTGAATTTCGCATAATTTGTAAAAGTGACGAATGATGAATATGAATGTATGGTGATGGTTGGAGAAGGCGGGAGAGATCGGTGATAGTGGAGAAATATTCTAGAGAAAAAACCGGAGAGAAAGATATGTTTGAATTTTGAAATGAATTTAGGGTTTTGAAATGGTGGGTTTGTCCTCCTCGTGTGTTTACTCTTACGTAAACCAATACATCCATGTGAACCCTTTTTCGGTATAGCTTTTGCCATATTTTATCATCTCATAAATTTGATTCAGAGATATATGGATATATCCATTTCATGTCAAAAAAGATCCCCCTTCTTATGTATATTGGGTCTTTAACGAGTCTTATTATCCGTGTCTTTGTTTATGTCTTGAGTTGGAACAAATTACTATAATTCGTCCCCGACGACGGATTAGTCGACATTTTTCACAAATTTTACGAACAGAAGCTCTTATTTTCATATTTGCCACTCCTTAATTTCATTTTGAATCCATTTCTTGGAAGAATATAAGTTTATTGAAATTTTTGATTTCGAATTGTATTCCTGCGAAAGAAATAGTGGAGTTGAAACAAACTATGCATTATCGATTATACATCAGGCTTGAAGATTTGTACGTCTCTTAACCTTAAGAGATTTGTATTCTCTCTCCAATATATACATATATATATATAGAAGAGAAATATAATTTGTAAACTCCTTTTGAGTGTGAAAACCATGAAACCGTGTAAAAAATTATTTTTTATTTTTTACACGTTTATAAAAAAATATTTAAAAGCACTGACAGGATTTCATTATAAAAATATTTTGTACAACCATGTAAAACTTATGTAATGTTGCGCCAAGATGATACATACGTTTTACATGGTTTTACAAAATATTTTAAAAAAAAAATCCCCTTAGTGCTTTTTTAATGTTTTTATAAAAATGTGTCAAATAATGTTACAAATCTGTAAACATTCAAAAGGAAAAGAAAAAATTTTTTTACATGGTTTTTATCATGGTTTTTACATTAAGAAGGAATTTTTAAATTATCTTTCCCTTACACACACACACACATCATTTATAAGGTTCAATAGTTTAAAATAATTTTTGATTTTTTAATATAAGAAAAAACAGTATATTTTTATAAAAAATTCTTTAAAAATTCAGACATAAGAAAATAAAAGGAAGAACATTAAAAAGAAGTAAAAAACTGTTCACGCCTGGTCTCGAACCTAGGGTGGCGGTGTCCTACTCTTTATACTCGTGAGTCTTCTAATCGGAAGCAATCTGGACCAAAAATAAAAAATGTGCTCTCACTTGTTTTCCCAAATCGGTCTATTGATCTCGACGAACCCTAGCCTAATCTTGGTCAAATTTGAACGATTAAGGAACCGATTGTCGAAATATTCATATGGTTATTGTTAAGTATTGAAAAACAATTCGAACAATGTATAAAACGCTTACTAAGGATTGATGATCGTGTGTTAAGTAACGAAAACTAGAGACTGAACACCTTGAGGTTATACTATCTGTTTTCGGTAAAAATTAATAAATATAATTTTTAGCAAAACCGAATTAGTTTAGTGGGGTTTAGTGTCTTATAATCAAAAATATCAATTATACGCAATTTATAATAAAAATAGAATATGAAATAGAAAAATAGCCAAACAAACAAGATTTATACGAGGAAAAGCCCTTAATCCTTTAGGATTGCCGGCATAAAAACCTCGGGAGATGACAATCGTTACTCTGCCTTGTTCTTATTAATATAATAAAACGAAATTACAAAAGAAGAGCACAGATGATCTATCAATAAGTGTTGCAAGACTCTGATTATCACCAAAGTAAACAAGAAGTAAGTAGAAGTAAGCTAAGTGTGTACGGTGTGTCCCTAGATTGATCATAAGCCTCAATTTATACAACAAAAAATTACACAACAAAAAATTACACAACAATAGACTATGTGGTTCCACTATTTCCGTTACAGTCCTGATCATGCGCCAAGCCAGTCTATGTTACCGTTGATAGCGTCTCCACTTTGTCCACGTTTTTCTCCTTTATCCGGCAAAATAGGAATATTGGTTTCTATTGACCTGTTGACTCAATTTGAATATTAGCAGCACATGTTGAATTAATAACTAACAATAATTAATCTAAAATCATTATTTATTATTTAAGTCATCAGATCATAGAAATTTATATGCGCAAATATTCCTACTTATCCCGAAATATTTCATATCTCGAATTATTCTTAATTATAAAGTAAAATTTTTCAGGCACAACACTATCCATTCACAATAATTAAGAGTTCATGTGTATATTTATTTTGCACATAAAGCCTCACAGAGGTTAAAAGAAACTCGAGGATTAGATTGATTTAGTTTTTAAACATGGTTAGATAGATTTTGAATTCCTATTCAACATCGTTAATTAGGAAGCAATATACCATTAACGTGCTTTTAATTAGCCTTAAAGGTTGATTGCAAAGAATCACATGTTTCCAATCTTTCTAATCGCGTGATGGATCAAACAGCTCGGTATTTGTTTATACGCTGGTTTCTGAGTAATAAACGGGGGAAGTAGGGAATAAGGTTTGAGCTTTTGACACCATTAGCCCTGGTTACATATTTTGACTTTTGGTAAATTTAGCCCCTCTTTGTGATAATTATACTTCTACAATTTAATTAAACATTATGTAATTTTTAAGATCAGTTAAGGCCGATGCTCACCAAAACAGCTCTTAAACCAGTCTTGGACTCTTAGAAGACAAACACCCTTCGGAAGGAAAGAATTAACCTTTGGAAGAAATATTTCTTCCCAAGGATAATTCACTTCTTTTGAAGGCTATACAGATGACTAAGCTTCCGAATCCCTCCGCAGCATTTAGAGCTTGAAAACACTTAGAGCTTCTGAACAACTATCAGCTGCTTCCAAAGACAAAAAGATTTTCGAGAACTTTCTCTGACAAAGATTCCGGACACTTATAAAAAAAATCAAAGCTACTTTCTCTCATCAAGACCAACAAAGAATACATTCAGATAATAGTCAACAGCAAAGGAGATTTGTTAGAAACACATAGATATCAAGCATTTAATGCCTTTGTACTTTAGGTATTTATTGAAAAAGCCAATGGAGTCTGTTGTATTAATTGTAATTAATATGGCTTGGCCTGTCAAGACCATAATAAATACTAGTTTTAGCATTCATTTGTTTCTAGAGTTTTGTCCAGCCGTGTATCCCTACGAGGATACAACTGTAGGTTTTAATATATAATCCTTCATTTGTAGGTTAGCAAGTGCATGAGTGCGTGCTTGAGCTTTAGAGTCTTGTTCACTTTGCATTTGAATGAAATGTACTTTAACCTCGAAATCAACTTTATTTGTGTATAGTATTTGTTCTGCAAGTGTGAGTAAGCTGAGTTGATAGAGTCTTCCGCATCTATCAAGCTCAGTAGATGATTAGTTGTGAAAGTTTTGTGTTGAATTACATAACATGATCCAACAAGTGGTATCATATCATTGGCTCTCTAACTTAAGCAACTGACCATTCTTAAGTTACTAGTTATTCATCCTCTACTACATACAAAATGTATAAGGATATGCGAGTCCTCTATAATTGTGCATTCGTTATCATATTCGATCATGATGCTTGGTTTGCGACTCATTTTTTTTCTTGAATATCTTCACGAGTCGTTGGTCACTCAATTCGATCTTAACATGACTTACTATCCTCAAACGGAGGGTCAAATCGCACGAAAAATTCAGTTCCTTGCACTTCCATTTGAACTCAGCAACATTCACCAACTTTCACAATTTTGAACTTGAAATTACTTATCTTCGCTACAGTTCTCCTTAATTTCGGGACAAAATTCCTAAAAGTAGGGGAGACTGTAACATTTCTAAAAATTTGTAATAAACATTTTTAATTATTAAATAAATTATGACGTAACTCAAAATTTTTATCTATGAGTTTATAGACATATATAGATACTAGTCAGAAACCCGCGCGATGCGGCGGCGTTGACTACAATTTACAATGGGTTACTCATTTTATATTAGTTTATGAACCCTTGCGTGATATATTGTATAACATGTGTGCTAGTTTTCTTACTATGACCATTGTGTGTGTCAAAAGAGAGAAATAGAGTCATCATAAATAAGATTGCTAACAAAACACAAAATAAAATAGAATTGAACATTAAAATCATCATAGCAATTCAACAAATAAACAACAAAATAAGATTACTACCAAAACATTTAATGAAAGAACATAAGGTTTACTTGTAATGAAGTAAGAAAGGGACAATCACAGCTATAGTGTTGGTGCAAACAGAGATATAATATACTTTCCCCTTAAATTAATGGGTACAACTGTTGAACTGTATTATTCAATAGAGCTCCCAAAGGCCAATACTACAAACTTGCAACATGAGGCAAAGATCCACAATGAATCATATTTAAATATTTTAATTCAAAGAAAGATAGGTATATGAAAAGAGAGGTCTGTATCTCAAAATCAATGGTTGCATGCTCATAGTTTCTAATATTCACATGTATTTTTGCTCTCCTAGAAACCGCCTACCTATTAGAAACCTATAGTTGCTCTCATAGAAAAAGCTCCATTGCATGTGTTGAAAGTTGAACTTGAGTTCCAGTAGTTGCAAAAACACAATCTGAAACAATCCAAAGCACTAAACAAATCAAATTACAACAAATACTAATGCTAGATTGTATAAAAACATCATACTCCAAAGCAAGATATTACTAACGAATTCAAAGATATTACTTACCAACTTAAATCACTAATTGTAACACCTAAAATGAAGCATAACTTCCCCTAAAAAGTAATTTTCTTACGAAATGTAAACATGCTAAAACTTTTTTTAACGATAATTATTTGATGTCGAAAGAATGTACATATATATAATGTTATAAGTAAAATCAACCCATAAGATAGTTGTGAAACCCATTTGACCTAAAAGCTTCTTGCATTTCCACATGTTTCATTCACATCCATTTTCACATGCTTATCATCTTCTCTGCATACTTTGCCTGGAATCATAACCACAAAGAGCTTGCTTCAGACAAGTTGTAATTAAAAATAAAAATGATTAAAAAAATTGTATTTCCTTACAAAATTGATGACCCGGTTACACATTTGCAAAATGCAAGAAACAAAACATGCCTTCATTTTGTTTCCAACCCTAAGTTATAATAAATCTTAATCTTTAAGACGATCAAATGCTATCTATTGATGAAAACCCAACTAAAATTCTAAATTCTGTTAACATATGAGCAGAAGCTGGAGATTTATCCAAGCTAGTTTTGGGACCTGGTATCTCCAGCTATTTCATCATCTTGAATACGTCCCTTGACAAATACAATGTTTGATTCACCATATTGCCAATAGATGAATAGTTGGCTTTTCCTCTAGGCAACCTATCAAATATGAAATCAACATTTAATCAAATGGTATAATGAAAACGTGAGTAGGCAGAGTAGTGGTAGATCTGACCCAAGCAGAACTAACTTTGCTGATTTGACAAAGAAGCACAATGAGGACTTTAAAACAAAATTAGAATGTATCCCCTCGGTATCTCCGGTGATGGTAAACGACAGGTTGTCTTACGACAGAGGATGTTAAACAGGCTGCTAGTGTTTTTGCTATGCATCTCTACGGTTACTTTCTTGGAATCAAAAGTAACCAAAGCAAGCAGTGCACCTTATTTCAATTAATTTCCATTAATAAACTGAAAGCAACATTAAAATGAATTTTGCCTATACAAGAACTTGTTCTTGATTCTCATAAACTTCCTCAAATCCACCCTTCTACTACCTTTTCAAATGCCACTCCCATTTAATCCAAATTGAAAAAAGAAAAGAAAAAAGTAACCGGTTTCTTTCATGTACATACCTGCATACATGTCTTTGTCATCCATCTTTGTTAACCCTTGAACTGGTTTTAATAGAAAGTTAAACCATAACATACATCCATCCCAAAATAGAAAATATAATATATTTATAATTACTTGTACACATTACTAACACATGGAGTTAAAAGGTTTCAAAACCCAAAACATACATAAATATTAAAAGACATGCATACATACACACATACATACTCTCAATACATACATATCTATATATATTACATAGAGACATACAACAATTTATGACCATTTTAAGTTCCTTTCAGAGCATTTAATCATAAGTTATTAACCAATTATCAGTGTATCTCTTTTTTTTTTGTAACATTTTAGAGCATTTAGATGCAAACATATTTAACTGAATAAAGATAAATATATTATTATCATGCATTTACAGATGTACATACATATACATAGGCATAATTTTTGAAAAGAAAAGATTATAAATTAATGAAAATAGTTCGATGAATGGCCTATTGTATAAGTAACACATTTTTTTAATTTTTACCCATACACACTTATACATACATACATACTTATACAAACATACAAACTGATACATACATACTTATACATACATACATTGGCATGGGGTGTGGCAGGAGGGTTGGGGCATGGGTGTGGCACATACTCATGTGGGGCTGTTGCTATGGCATGGGGCTGCCTTGGCAGGGGGCTGTGGCCGGAGGGTTGGGGCTATGTATGTTGTTGTATGTATATATTATGAAGCTTCGTATGTATGTATTAAGACCAAGTATTTTGAGTCAACCTGGTCTTGCCGTGTCTAAGGGTATCAGAAATCAACAGTGATAACTCATATTTAAATCCACCCTTCTACTACCTTTTCAAATGCCACTCCCATTTAATCCAAATTGAAAAAAGAATAGAAAAAAGAAAAAGAATAGCCTTATTTTCTATCTGTGTGAAATATAATTAACTAAAATACTAAGAGCATAAAGGATACATACAGACTGTGCAAGAAGGATACATACAGATGGTGCTCACAATACATACATATCTACAGATTTACTAATATAAAATAAACACACTACAGGGCTGCATCAGGCCACTGCAGGCCACCATCGAAGCCACAACAATGTTTTAGCATTGGTAACCAAGTATAAAAATGAGCTTGTTTGTTTGTAAAGAAATACAAAAACCAGATTATTACAATAATTTTCAAAAACCAGATTGTATAAAGGGGGCATTAGTGCAGGTCATTCGATGCACCATGTATGTAAACAGAGCATACAAACAACATTATGGCAGCCTTGGCATTCATTACTGTGGCATATTAATACCAGCATACATACATGTATATAAACAAATTATAAAGCCAGCATACATCTATATAGCTGTTCATACCAGCATACTTTTAAAAAATTGACCACGGGGTGTGGCTTGGGGCCGCATTGACTATTCATACATCTATATAATTGTTCATATATACATGTTCATACCAAAATTAGGTTAAAGAAATATTCTGAAACATACCGAGATTGAAGAAGCTAACGAAGGAGGGATGGGTGTTCCATTAAAGAGCGTCATCTATTTAAATAAGAAATCAAACATTTCAAACATTTGAAATTGGAGCCAAATTTCTTCTAACCGGTGTATTGTTTCAGAAAAGAAGAAAAGAGAAGAAGATGCTTACCCTTTTGCGTTGATGCTTCAGTGGCGAAGATATCAAGATAGGTTTCTTCAAGATCCTGTTCTCGAATCTCATTCTCCTGGTTGTGATATTAACCGTATAAGGTAAGAAGAATCAAAGAGAAGGAATATCAATCGAACGACTCACCGGTTTAGGAGGAAATTGCTGAGAATGGTATAGGAAACGATGGGGAGATGGAAAGCAAAAATTAGGGCTTCACTTGGGAATGGACGTTTAAGCATCATCTGGATTGATTTTAAGCTTATTTGTGTTGTACCACATGCATCTTGGCTTGTATTTTTCTTAATTTTAAGACAATAGTATATCATCTCTCCAATATGTATTATTAAGTAGTTAAGATAGCTATAAATGTGTATATATGTAAGAGAAAACAAATTTAAACATCTTTAATATGCATATAAATGTATGAATATGATTAAATATGTATTTAATTATTTAAAATTAAACGAGTTAAAAATATATATATATATATATATATATATATATATATATATATATATCTATATATATATATATATTCTAAAAAAAGATTTATAATAAGCTTTATAACATTTAGAACTTATTTGAAAATACATAACTTTAGCAAATAAATAAATTTTAATTATTAGATTTTAGTTAATATCCCAAAACAATTTAAATTAAAAAAAATGACATTTATAAAAGTTTATATAATAATAAGTAAATTTCATAAACTTTAAATAAATATTTAAACTAAATTAAAATGAGAAAAATGAAGTTGAGGGACCAATTTTGTCAATTCTGAAACATGTTTTAAAGAAGAAAACATGGGAGAGGCCAAATCTGACAAAACACCAAAGAAACCACCCCTCCTACCCGTTTCCTCTTCCCAGCCGATCCATCCATCTTCATTTGACCCATCGTGACCCGAATACACATCCGATAGCTCCCAGCTCGATTCTAGTTAATCAGAGCTTGATTAGGCAAATTCTAAACCGCGTGAGTGGATTTCGATCACAATTATGGTCAATTAACAGCTAATGAACGTGTTAAATCACTTCCAAACATAGAACCACGACCGCAATTCAAAATCGTACATAAACGTGTATAAAAACCCAATTAAATCGACCAATACAACCCTTTGAACATTACAAAACTTTCTGTAACACGAGAACACGCTCACAACTCAAAACAATCGTGAATCAAGCAAGAAAACTCTCGGTCGACTGACTCAACACCTCTAACTCGAAAACCATTCAATCTCGATCCAAGGTAGGTGTTTCTTACACCATCATACTCGTCCTTGACCCCTAGACAAAAGCCCCATGGAATGCATTTCATTCGAGATCTCATTCGAACGAATTTCGAATAACAATAATCTAGGGCTCAGTTTTCTTCTTTGATTCTTGAAATTGAAATGGAGATGTAAACTTAGGTACTGTTAAAACATTTAAAACCGGTTTGATTTCGCAGGCTTCTAGCCTAGTCCAGCCGGTAAATGCATGTGGTATGTGTGTGAAGGGTCATGGTTTCGAACCAGGTCTGCACCGGTTTGGACCATTTTTTTTGAAAACATTTTATAACTTTTATTTAGAAACGTATTTCGAAATTCTGTTTTCACAAAACCTATTTATAAATTAAAATTTTATTATTCTTATAAAATAAATAAATTTTTATTCTAAGTAAATTTATTAAATAAAGATATGTTAGTAATAATTATTTTTGACAAAATGTTAATTAGTTATTAATCTTGTAAAACAAAAAGATACTTTATTAATATTCATTCATTTAAATAATTATTTGTAATATTCAAACTTTGATTATAAAATTTTAATCATCAAATGTTGAAGTAAATAATTATAAACTTATTAGATTAAATACTTAAAGATGTATTTAATAATTTTATACACAATAGTATATATTTTATAAAGTCTAGATATTTACAAATATTTTTCATAACAAACTTTTTAATAATCCATGTTGAAATAAATTCTATAAATTATTTTTAAATTTTTGTTTCAACTTATTATTACATGATAAAGATGATTTAACAAAATACTCGTAAAAGTTAGTTAAACATGATTTAACGATTTTTAAAACTATTAAAGGATTCTTTCTATTATTTTGGTTAACTATAAAATAAGTTTACATTTCAAAACTTCTAATTTATAAATTATGAAACATAAGAAATTTAAATATTATAAACATTATTTCTCTTTTCATTTAAATAAATCATAACAAATTGCAAGATTATTTATTCAACAACAAATCGAACTGTCGATCCATTTAAAACTTAGATAAATTCATAGAAAGGCATAGTTATGTTAACATATGCCTATTGAACTATTTAGGTAAACATTGAAATTGTGTTGGATATTGTTGAAATATACTTGAACAACTATTGCAAAGACCACCTCACATACTAAGGTGAGTATTCATAGCCCCTCTTTTACTTGTTTTGAACTTTTGGGGTGAAACATGTTATCTTTGAACTTATCTTAAATTCTAAACATTTTCATGTGAACTTAGCTAATGGCTTTATAGTTGTGAACTTTAGTTAAGGATATGCATTGATCACACACATTTAGTGACTATGATAGATCTATTGGACTGACCATCCCACCAATATTCGATTTACCCTTTTGGGGAAGCCCGTGGTGATAGTTTGCTAGCTTTGAGCATTGTTTGTAGTGCTAAACATTGGTCAAACATCATTTGTTAACATTGATGATCTGCATTACTTGCTAGTTCATTTTAACTATGTTCATTATGCTTTGTGTTCACATATGACATCATTTATAACATTTTTGTAGACATATTTTGGTGTGAGTACTCAAACCTATGAAACTCACCAACTATTCGTAGTTGACACTTGATTTTAAACATGTTTCAGGTGAAAATGACAAGTTAGCTCTATTAAAGAGCTTGGATTAGTTTACATTTAATTTGTATTTAATGTATTAGAATTGAAACAATGTAGCAGTTAGGGTTTGAGAATTTGAAGCAATGTATTAAATGTTTGAACAATTTACAAGTTTATACCTTGTGCTATGAACAATCTACACTTCGTGCCGCCCCGATGTTTCCGCCATCGGTCGGGGTGTTACAGCCCTACACCCTCTCTCTCTCAAACTCAAGAAAATCCCGGTTTTGGATTCCTACCCAAGAAAACAACACAAAAAGCTTCATAACTTCTTCATTCCTTGACCAAATCGCACAAATAATATATCGAAACGATCGTGTCGATGAGAGGAATCTGAAAGTACAACATATCGGAGCTAGTTTGAAGTATTTTGGCCGGAATCTTAGAGAGAAGTTACGGTGCTGAAGGTAAGTTTACTATTCATTGTCTTCTTCACTTTTAAAATCTGGTTTTGAGCTATGAGGTCATACGAATGCGCACGAAACTAGTTTAAAAACCTGTAGATTCGAAGTTGGATGGCTAAAGATGGGCTAGAAACCCTTGAAACTGAGTTTCGGGCCATTTACTCCCCATGAAACTAGCATCAACGAGCTGTGAAAACTGAGCAGTTGTTCATCGAGATTACTATGATCGATGGACCATCCAGGGACCTGCAACTGTTGAGATGAGTAGGTTCGACGACCTCCACATGCTTGGGTCAAAGATGGGTTCACACTAACAGTGTCCATGCACGCAGAATTGACAAAACAGGAGCTGGCCGAACATACCATATCGACAGGATGGTTCTCGGTTTCTCATAAGCTTGTCAAACTTAAATGTCTTCGTTACTGAAAATAGTCCATCGATATTAGTACACACAAGTGATCTAAGTTAATTTTGATTAAAAGAATTAAACCATGTTAATCGAAATGTGAACAGCAGCAAGGATTGGAAGTAGTAGGATCGGCTAGGAGGTTGTACTTTTTTTTGCCTTATCCGATGAGACCATTACCGATACTAAATTGGATGGGAGCTGGACATCTATATTGTCTTAAGCTAATTAATAATAGTATGTGCATATATAATCCAATTAAAATGAATGAGAAATCATGAATAAATAAATGAAGTTGAGATAAGAAGGAGAGGTTGAAAGATGATAGTGTTGAGAAGGGATATTAGAGTTTTTTTCCATGTGTTAGCAAACACTAGATTTTATCTATGTTACCCTCTGGTCAATATCCCATTGATATTAACTTAAACTTAAATATATACTTTGGAAGTTTCAATTAACTAAACAACAAAAAAATTAAGTCACAAGGATTGGATTTGAGCTATCATGATCAGTTAAAACAAGGTAGTGTGAGTGGGACCTCATTAGAGTTTTCTAGAGGTTAATCCTATCATGGGACCACCAATGTTACTTACGAGTTTTCTAAACATATATGGCATATTGAATGTATCTTTCAAATAGATATAACATGAGTTGAATAAAAGTTAAAAACAATTTTATAATTTAACTTAGTGTTACAAATTAAACACCATCCTTTGTTGCAATACTGTAAGCCACATTATAAAAATAAACTTCTTTTATAAATAAACATGAATTTTTTGATGAAATATTTTTATATAAAATAAGTGCAACCACTTAATAAATGAAACATGAAAGCTTAAAAATTTTATGTTTTTAATAATTTGAAAAAAAATGTATTATTTTAATTCAAGCTTGATTCACATCAAGTAAGCTAATGGTTAAGGGTTTATTAGAGATAATATCATGAAACTTTGTATTAATAAACCTATTAACTCATTAGTGGGGTTTTTAGGACACTTAGTCAATACGCACAATTCCTATTATTACTCTTAAACACATACTAATGTTATCCATGTTGAACACAAACAAATCAAACACAGGATCGTGAGAACAATCTCAAAAACAACACGAGCGCATACATTATGTGATTACTTAGTCAACCACTTCAACAACAAGGTGAGTTCATTTGTCCTTTTCAAACATATTTGTTTTTTTTTACCTCGGGACTATGAAGCATGTTATACATTTTAAACAATTATTGAAATGTTTTTAAATGCTTTTACACTTATTCATGATGTTTATACTAATGCTTAAGCTTGTAACTCTTATTCTGGAAGCTAGAGACTAAGACTTAAACTTAAATGCAAATGTTATAAACTCTATGCTTAAACTATATGCTCCATGCCAATGCTATTGTCACACCCCCAATTTCAACTAACGGAATTACACCGTTTGGGAGCATGACAAACCAGGATCTCAGATCATTAGACATAGCGAAGACCTCTATATGAATTTCAAAACATACGTTGGTCTTTAAAACATAATATTCAGAGTTTACAAAAAGTTGCGGAAGCGTTTCAAATCAAAACCAATAAACTGTTGATAAGTAAAACATTACAAATCAAAATACTGAAATATTCAAATTCAAATGTTCAAAGTGTTTATAATGCATGAGACTCTATCTTCCTAGTCCATGCCAGCTGTTACGCGCGCCTTAGCGTCCTGAGAAAACATGCAATTCAAGTCAACACAAAGGTTGGTGCATAACACAGGTTTTAAGTAATCATAGTGTTCAAAACATCAGTTTGAATAATAAGTTGTAGATAACATAATCACAAATGCACAGTCATGATAGCTAGTCATATAAACTATTTACATACGTGTTCGACACTGAAGCTGACTAGTTGCCATGCTATAGCATGTTTTCGCCTTGCCACTATTGTCTATCACAACAATAGTAAAAATTGTGTTTGGTCAGTCAAACACCTGCGTAGATCCCATCTACCAGGTGAGGTTTGTCAAACCTAATAGATCTATTTCTAACTACCACGCTTTGCATTACAGCAAACTAAACGGTTCGAGGTGTGTAAGGACTTTCAAGTTGATATGTTGTCACATAATGTAAACAGATAACTCATGCAAGTGATATGTATCTAAAAATAGTTTGTTGCACATGTTTTCTCCCCCAAAACAGTTTAAAATAAGAAAGGGGCCGTGTACGCACCTTTGATAATAGTAGAATGATCAAATACGTGTGAACTTGCGTAGAAATCCTCTACGAAGAATCTGTGATTTAAACAATAACCTAAAGTTATTCGGATTGTCGTTTTGTGCTTGAAATCACATACGTATCAACATACGTATGTTAGAATATGAGAATTGTGCATACGGAAGTACACGTGTCATTGAAATCGTTTAAATAAAATCACATTTGATTTTATTTAATTAAACGTAGTTATACGCGATTTCGTGTTCGGATTAAAATATGAATTTTATCATTTCAACACGTTCGTATTCTCGTTACGGTTCCAACGCAACTTGAACGAGTCAAAACGGAGTTATAACGGACGAAATATGATCAAAATATCAAAATAACCTTAAAAGCCCAAAAATTGGTTGGGCCGGGACTCGAACCCGCGACCCTCAACTCCCACACCCACGCATCTAACCATCTCATCTGATGACACATTTGTTACAAGCTTCAATTCCAAATTATTTTAAACACTAATGGCCGGTTCCCCCCTTTTCTTATTATAGCCGAAGCTTGAACCCTTCAATTGATCGTGAATTCGAACCCGATAATCCTCAAAACCAAAGGGCTTTTCATCCCTAACCATAAACGAACTCATCTGAATGTTTTAATTGAACTATAATTATCGATTTCTCAAAAACCCCAATTCATTTTTCGCTAATAAATCCTAGAACTTAACATCTTCCAATTCGATAATATATTACGAAATTGATATGGGTATCATCTCAATCGCACCCTTCTGAATCCATATGTATGATTTAATTTCATTTCCAACCCGTTTAAGCAAGAAACCCCCAATTCGATATTAAGCAAGAACCCTAGAACTTAAAATTACACAATCCGATGTCTTTAGTTGAAATTAACCGATGTTTTTCCATGTATACATCAGACCGAACCTTTCTGTGCAATTCAATTTGATTTTTAACCACCCTAGGATCGAAACCCCCAAAATACTTTTGATATGAACCCTAGTTAATCGAATTCTAACAAATTGATGTTATCAATTGAAATTGATTTAGGAAAAACCTTAATCGACAAATTCTGAAACTACCCATGTGGATTGATTTGAATATTAAACTCATTTGGGTTGAAATCCCCAAAACCGATCATATAAGAACCCTAATTACTCGAGCTCTATCAAATCGATGTTATCAGTTGAAATTGCTCAAGGATAAACCTTTGTCGGCACTTTTAGATGCTATAGAATCGAAAACTTACTTGCTTTGATGCCGAATCGATGTAGTTTGATTATACCCTTGAGTCTCGGCCGCCCCCAAATCGAAATCCTCTATCCTGAGTTGTTGAGATCGAATTGTGGTTTGAAGGATGTTCTAACAATGCCGAATGATCTTTAGACATCCTCAATTCAACTGATTGCCATCGTATTATACCCAATTGATCTCAACCGATTTCGGTTACTAACCCCAAGTCATTATTTCACTTGATTTCGATCATTATGTGATCATCAACGGTTGGTAACTGTTATACATCATCAATGTGTATTGATTGCATGATTAAATTGGTTAATTGTAACAAATTGAGAGGAATTCTGAATTTCCTTAACAAATTAACCGAATTTTGACTTGTAGAAGTCAAAATTGCCACTAAAAATCAATTACAAGTTTAATCTTGAATAATTTAACACTTAGGACTTTATTTTTCTTAATTCCTAACTCCTATAATTTATTCCGGCTCGACAACATATCATTTCGATCAATAAAGTCACTTTAAAAATTCCAATTTATCACTAATTGGGCCAAATTGGACTACTACTGGCCAAATTAATCCAATTGGGCTTTTCAAATACAATTGGGCCTCACTGGGCCTTCCTGAGCCTACCTTGGCCTTCCCTAGGCCTACTTTGTTTACATTGGGCCTTAATGGGCCTACTTTAACCTTGTTTGATCTAATTGGGCCTTCCTTGTTTTCCTTGAGCCTAAATTAATCTTATTGGGCCTACTAGACTTTGTTGGGCCTTCATAGACTCCATTGGGCCTTACCGGGCCTTCCTTGACTTTGTTGGGCCTTTATTGGCCTTGTTGGGCCTTCATTGGCCTTATTGGGCCTTGATTGGCCTTATTGGGCCTTGATTGACCTTGTTGGGCCTGTGATAGCACCAACTCCCGTTAACAAGGTTAGTGTGAAAAGTCGAATTGTCACATCATCCCCTTGTTGAAGGAATTTTCGTCCCGAAAATTAGCAAGTGTTAAGAGTAGTTAGGAAACTACTTACGAATTTAAATCGTACGTGTTAGTGTGATTTGATCATTCTGTGTGCTTGTGTGTACTCACACACAAAGTCTAATGCTTGCAACATCACAACTCAATTGTGATCGTTCAATGTAACTGTTTTGCGTGTACACTAGTTATTTCACCTAACTGTGACTATTTGTGTGTGATCATACTGTGTTGTGTAACCTCACACATAGTGAGTGTCTGAAACTGTTTGTACTATGTAACCCCGCACATAGCAAAATGTATGTACTATGCAACCCCGCACATAGTAGAATGTGTGTAACCAATCATGTATGTACTACCATAACATGTAACATATGAAATGTAGCACATAAAACATATAGAATATAATGTAGCACAAATATTTGTAACAAAATCAATTGAATAAATAAAACGTTTGTGCTTACAGTTTGAAATTTGCAGTGTTGATGTGTGAAGCATCACGTCATCCCCTTGTTGAAGGAAATTTCGTCCCGAAATTTAACGTGCGCTCTCAGTGTTAGCAGTAACTGTCTTGAATAAATGAGGATATTTCTTCATCATTTGATCTTCCCGTTCCCATGTGAATTCAGGACCCCGTCTTGAATTCCATCGAACTTTAACTATCGGAATCTTGCTTTGCTTCAGTTGTTTGACCTCTCGGTCCATGATTTCTGCCGGTTCTTCAATGAATCGCAGTTGTTCATCTACTTGTATTTCTTCCAACGGTACAATCAATGTCTCATCAGAAAGACATTTCTTTAAGTTCGACACATGAAACACATCATGAACTCCACTGAGTTCATCCGGTAGTTTGAGTTGGTACGCAACCGGACCAATCCTTTTCAGAATCTCAAAAGGTCCTACGTAACGTGGACTAAGCTTGCCGCGCTTGCCGAATCGTATCACACCTTTCCAAGGTGATACCTTTAGAAGAACTCGGTCACCTACTTGAAATTCCAACGGCTTGCGACGTTTGTCTGCATAACTCTTCTGTCGATCCCGAGCCGCTGCCATACGATTTCGGATTTGAACTATCTTCTCTGTTGTTTCGTGCACCAGTTCAGGACCTGTAATCTGACTGTCACCAATTTCAGCCCAGCAAACTGGTGAACGACATTTGCGACCATACAAAGCTTCAAACGGTGCTGCTTGAATGCTTGTATGATAGCTATTGTTGTAAGAGAATTCCACCAACGGTAAATGATTCTCCCAGCTATCACCAAAGTCAATTACACACGCTCGTAACATATCTTCGAGCGTTTGAATCGTTCGTTCACTTTGACCATCGGTCTGCGGATGATAAGCGGTACTCATATCCAAGCGAGTCCCTAATGACTTATAAAGAGATTTCCAGAAATTGGAAGTAAACCGGGCATCCCGATCTGATATGATAGAGATTGGCACGCCATGTCGTGCTACTACTTCCTTGATGTAAATGCGAGTCAGTTTCTCCATCTTATCAGTTTCCTTGATTGCTAAGAAATGTGCAGATTTCGTTAATCGATCAACAATTACCCATATCGTATCACAACCAGTCGGTGTACGGGGTAACTTAGTAATGAAGTCCATCGAAATCTGTTCCCATTTCCACATCGGTATCTCGGGTTGTTGCAGTAAACCAGATGGCTTCTGATATTCAACTTTGACTTTCGAACAAGTCAAACATTTGCTAACGTACTTAGTAATATCAGCTTTCAT
Organism: Mikania micrantha; assembly: GCA_009363875.1. Taxonomy (NCBI): domain Eukaryota; kingdom Viridiplantae; phylum Streptophyta; class Magnoliopsida; order Asterales; family Asteraceae; genus Mikania; species Mikania micrantha. The sequence goes on from CM018684.1 coordinate 4,144,479, forward strand.
GTGAGGCCACCAATACAGTGCCTTCAAGTCATGGTACATCTTGTCTGATCCCGGATGGACTGAATATCTAGACTTGTGTGCTTCGTCCATCACGAGTTCCCTTAAACCTCCATACAAAGGTATCCACATTCGATCAATGAAATAACGAATTCCATCAGATTTAACATTCAATTGTTCTTCCATTCCTCGTAAAGATTCCGGTACTAAGTTTTCCGTTTCCAAAGCCTCAATCTGAGCACTGTGTACCTTATCAGGTAAGTCAGTATGTATTGTCATCATAAGTGCACGAACCCGTCTTGTTCCCGTTGTATCTTTTCTGCTCAAAGCATCGGCTACGACATTAGCCTTTCCCGGGTGATACTTAATCGCACACTCATAATCGTTCAACAATTCAACCCATCGTCGTTGTCTCATATTGAGCTCCTTCTGATCAAAGATATGTTGCAAACTCTTATGATCAGTATAAATAGTACACTTAGTTCCATACAAGTAATGCCTCCAAATCTTCAAAGCAAAAACCACTGCTCCTAACTCCAAGTCATGAGTAGTGTAATTCTTTTCGTGTGTTCGTAGTTGTCTGGAAGCATAAGCGATCACTTTATCTCGTTGCATCAATACACATCCCAAACCCTGTCCAGATGCGTCACAATACACCGCAAAGTCTTCCGTTCCTTCCGGTAAGGACAGAATCGGTGCGCTGCAAAGCTTCTGTTTCAATAACTGGAATGCAGTTTCTTGTTTATCCGTCCAGTTATACTTTGTTCCTTTGTGCGTCAGAGCTGTAAGTGGTTGAGCGATCTTTGAGAAACCCTCAATGAATCGTCGATAATAACCCGCCAAACCAAGGAATTGTCGTACTTCGGTAGGGGTCTTTGGCGCTTCCCAATTCTTAATCGCTTCAATCTTCGCTGGATAAACATGTATGCCCTTTTCATTAACTATATGCCCCAAGAACTGTACTTCTCGCATCCAGAAATCACATTTCGAGAACTTAGCGTACAGTTGTTCCTGTTTCAATAACTCTAGCAGTAATCGAAGATGTTCAGCATGTTCCTCCTCAGACTTTGAATAGATGAGAATGTCATCGATGAAAACAATGACAAACTTATCAAGATAAGGTTTACAAACACGATTCATGAGATCCATGAATACAGCTGGAGCGTTTGTCAACCCAAATGGCATGACCAAGAACTCATAATGGCCATATCGTGTTCTGAATGCTGTCTTCGGAATATCCTCCTCCTGAACTCTTAGTTGATGATAACCCGACCTGAGATCAATCTTCGAGTAGTAACTCGAACCTTGCAATTGATCAAACAGATCGTCAATCCTGGGTAACGGATACCGGTTCTTGATAGTAACTTTATTCAATTCCCGGTAATCGATACACATACGGAAAGTTCCGTCCTTCTTCTTTACAAACAATACTGGAGCTCCCCACGGTGAAAAACTAGGTCGTATGAAACCCTTATCCAACAATTCTTGCAATTGTGTGGATAACTCTTGCATCTCTGACGGTGCAAGTCGATAAGGCGCCCTAGCTATCGGTGCTGCATCTGGTGTAAGATCGATTCGGAACTCCACCTGTCTGATAGGCGGTAATCCCGGCAAGTCTTCTGGAAATACCTCCGGATATTCACAAACTATTGGTATATCTTCAAGCTTCTTCTCAGCCACTGGCTTTTCAGTTATAAGGGCTATAACTGCTGTATGACCCTTACGTAGACACTTGTGTGCTTTCATACAAGATATGAGACGCAGTGGCGTACTGCTCTTCTCGCCTTGTACATATAATGTCTCTCCCTGCGGAAGAGGTACGCGAACGATCTTTTCATGGCATACAATTTCAGCCTGGTTCTTGGACAACCAGTCCATGCCAATGACTACATCAAAACTGCCTAAGGCAATAGGCATCAGATCAATCTCTAACGTTTGACCCATCAAATCAAGAATACATCCCTTATAAATGTTTTCCACTACAATTAACTTACCATCAGCTAATTCCACAGTGTAGGGACTATCTAAGGCAGTGGGACTAACATCTAGTGACTTAGCAAGTGAACTAGATATAAAACTCCGGTCGGCACCAGTGTCAAATAACATAGAGGCATAGTGATTATTTAAGAGGAATGTACCCGTGACAATGTTGGGATCCTCCCGCGCTTGACGTCCTCCAATCACAAACGCCCTGCCTCTAGCACCGTTGTTGTTGTTGTTATTGTTGTTGTTGTTGTTGGTGCCATTGCCATTACCGTTGCCATTTCCATTACCATTGGCATTATTGTCCCCGCCTTTCTTAAGCTGTGGGCAGTCCTTCTTAAAATGCCCCATTTTGCCACACTCAAAACAACCTTTCTGAGCGTTGTTCTGGTTATTGTTCTGGTTATTGTTGTTCTGTAGTTCTCCGCGACAATCTTTAGCCGCATGCCCAATCTTGCCACACCTCTGGCACTTTGCTTTGTCACACTGGTTACCCGCATGATGGTAACCACACCTGTTGCACTTGGGGTGCTTACCAATATAGCCCCCCGATGATGATGATTGTTGACCACTGTTGGAATTATGATAGGACTTGTTTGAGTCCTGCTTCCTGTTCTGCTGTTGGTTGTTACCCTTGAAGTTGTTACTTTCCCACTTCCTCTTGTGATCTCCCACCTTGGTAGTAGATGTTCGCTTAGGCAGAGTTCCCTGTAACACTGCCTGATCAGTAAGCTGATGCGCTAGACGAACAGCTTGTTGGATGGTGGTGGGATTTGCTGAAGTAACCATCCCTTGAATCTGAGGCACTAGTCCTCCAATGTATCTTTCAATCCACTTACTGGCTGGAGTAGCCATGTGTGGTAGCAGTCTGGCCAACTCATGTGACCTGGTTGTGTATTCTTCAATGTTTGACCCCTCCATCTTGAGGTGCCAATATTCTTCTTCCAACTTCTGCATTTCACTGCGAGGACAGTACTCCTCTCGCAGTAAGGTTTTGAAATCATCCCAGGTTAAGGCATTTGCCTCACCCAATCCCAGAGTCTGAACATTCGAGTTCCACCAGGTTAATGCTGGACCCTCCAATGTTCCCGTAGCAAATTTCACCTTGCTTTCGTTAGGGCAGTTGCACATTTCGAATACAGACTCAGCCTTTTCAATCCACCGAAGGAGTCCAATGGCCCCCTCCGACCCTTTGAAATTGTGTGGTTTGCAGTCCAAAAACATCTTGAACGTGCAGACTTGTGGGTTAATCAATCCCCCAGCTGGACCCTGTGGCCCTGTGTTGTGTGCCTGTGCGTATTGTGCTATTGCCTCTGCAACCCTGCTGTTGATTAACTCGTTGAGCTCAGCAACAGTCATATGAACATTTCCCTCAGCCATTTCCTTCCTATTTTACAAGAAATGTTAGCGCGTAATCAAAATCCAATTTGACATGTATAAGTAAAACAACAAACACAACAGGTAATGTAAATCAACACAACTGTTGAAAGTCAATAATAATAATTCTTTCATAGATAGAAACTTTCTTTGAGTACAATACTTTTGAAGTGAAATACAAGTTTTCAAACCACTAATGTAGGAACACAACCCGTTCCTAATAAGCTTAAACAAAACAAGAAAGAAAAGGAAAATCAATCGTCCTCAACGGTGGATTCAGGATCGGATTCAGCAACTGGTGCTGGTTCCTCCTCCTCCTCATCCTCATCCTCATCCTGTTCCTCATTCTCAACTACCACTAAATCCTCCAAAGCTTCAATCCTGCCCTCCAAGATCTCGGCTCGGTTCTCTGACTCCTCTAGACGACCAATCATGTTCACCATCTCATCCCGCATATCATGAACTAGATGGGCAAGTTCATCCTGCCTCTCAATGGCATCCCATAACTCCTGATATCTCTGTATAAGCTTGTCTTCTGTCTCATCCAAGTCCTCGCGCAACTTGGCGATCTCCTCCGCGTCCTTCCTTCGCCTCTTAGGCTCAGGAGCATCTAGTGCGGGTGGTGGATGCGTAGATGGTCCTGCAGCATAGAGTCCCTGAGTATTCACCCATGGTGCCTCCTCCGGATCCTCAGCTGGATCCTCATCTGGATCCTCCTCTGGATCCTCGTCTGGATCCTCCTCTGGATCCTCCTCGGGATCCTCGTCTGGGTCTGAGTCATCTCCCCCATATGGTGGAGGTGATGGAATAGGTGGTGGTGGTGATGATGGTGGTGCCGGAACTATCGGCTCCTCGTCCTCGGAATCATCAATGATAACATAAGGAACTGATGATGAAGCCATGCCTGTTACATAATATCATATGTAAGTGCAGTGCCATGGAATACGTAAGCAAGTCAATTACATAATGTCATATGTAATTTCTAAGCGGTATGTGTAAACATGTGTGTCTAATGTCTAACAGTCATAGTCTAGGCCTACAAATGCAAACCTAGTTCGCTATAACCAATGGCTCTGATACCAATCTGTCACACCCCCAATTTCAACTAACGGAATTACACCGTTTGGGAGCATGACAAACCAGGATCTCAGATCATTAGACATAGCGAAGACCTCTATATGAATTTCAAAACATACGTTGGTCTTTAAAACATAATATTCAGAGTTTACAAAAAGTTGCGGAAGCGTTTCAAATCAAAACCAATAAACTGTTGATAAGTAAAACATTACAAATCAAAATACTGAAATATTCAAATTCAAATGTTCAAAGTGTTTATAATGCATGAGACTCTATCTTCCTAGTCCATGCCAGCTGTTACGCGCGCCTTAGCGTCCTGAGAAAACATGCAATTCAAGTCAACACAAAGGTTGGTGCATAACACAGGTTTTAAGTAATCATAGTGTTCAAAACATCAGTTTGAATAATAAGTTGTAGATAACATAATCACAAATGCACAGTCATGATAGCTAGTCATATAAACTATTTACATACGTGTTCGACACCGAAGCTGACTAGTTGCCATGCTATAGCATGTTTTCGCCTTGCCACTATTGTCTATCACAACAATAGTAAAAATTGTGTTTGGTCAGTCAAACACCTGCGTAGATCCCATCTACCAGGTGAGGTTTGTCAAACCTAATAGATCTATTTCTAACTACCACGCTTTGCATTACAGCAAACTAAACGGTTCGAGGTGTGTAAGGACTTTCAAGTTGATATGTTGTCACATAATGTAAACAGATAACTCATGCAAGTGATATGTATCTAAAAATAGTTTGTTGCACATGTTTTCTCCCCCAAAACAGTTTAAAATAAGAAAGGGGCCGTGTACGCACCTTTGATAATAGTAGAATGATCAAATACGTGTGAACTTGCGTAGAAATCCTCTACGAAGAATCTGTGATTTAAACAATAACCTAAAGTTATTCGGATTGTCGTTTTGTGCTTGAAATCACATACGTATCAACATACGTATGTTAGAATATGAGAATTGTGCATACGGAAGTACACGTGTCATTGAAATCGTTTAAATAAAATCACATTTGATTTTATTTAATTAAACGTAGTTATACGCGATTTCGTGTTCGGATTAAAATATGAATTTTATCATTTCAACACGTTCGTATTCTCGTTACGGTTCCAACGCAACTTGAACGAGTCAAAACGGAGTTATAACGGACGAAATATGATCAAAATATCAAAATAACCTTAAAAGCCCAAAAATTGGTTGGGCCGGGACTCGAACCCGCGACCCTCAACTCCCACACCCACGCATCTAACCATCTCATCTGATGACACATTTGTTACAAGCTTCAATTCCAAATTATTTTAAACACTAATGGCCGGTTCCCCCCTTTTCTTATTATAGCCGAAGCTTGAACCCTTCAATTGATCGTGAATTCGAACCCGATAATCCTCAAAACCAAAGGGCTTTTCATCCCTAACCATAAACGAACTCATCTGAATGTTTTAATTGAACTATAATTATCGATTTCTCAAAAACCCCAATTCATTTTTCGCTAATAAATCCTAGAACTTAACATCTTCCAATTCGATAATATATTACGAAATTGATATGGGTATCATCTCAATCGCACCCTTCTGAATCCATATGTATGATTTAATTTCATTTCCAACCCGTTTAAGCAAGAAACCCCCAATTCGATATTAAGCAAGAACCCTAGAACTTAAAATTACACAATCCGATGTCTTTAGTTGAAATTAACCGATGTTTTTCCATGTATACATCAGACCGAACCTTTCTGTGCAATTCAATTTGATTTTTAACCACCCTAGGATCGAAACCCCCAAAATACTTTTGATATGAACCCTAGTTAATCGAATTCTAACAAATTGATGTTATCAATTGAAATTGATTTAGGAAAAACCTTAATCGACAAATTCTGAAACTACCCATGTGGATTGATTTGAATATTAAACTCATTTGGGTTGAAATCCCCAAAACCGATCATATAAGAACCCTAATTACTCGAGCTCTATCAAATCGATGTTATCAGTTGAAATTGCTCAAGGATAAACCTTTGTCGGCACTTTTAGATGCTATAGAATCGAAAACTTACTTGCTTTGATGCCGAATCGATGTAGTTTGATTATACCCTTGAGTCTCGGCCGCCCCCAAATCGAAATCCTCTATCCTGAGTTGTTGAGATCGAATTGTGGTTTGAAGGATGTTCTAACAATGCCGAATGATCTTTAGACATCCTCAATTCAACTGATTGCCATCGTATTATACCCAATTGATCTCAACCGATTTCGGTTACTAACCCCAAGTCATTATTTCACTTAATTTCGATCATTATGTGATCATCAACGGTTGGTAACTGTTATACATCATCAATGTGTATTGATTGCATGATTAAATTGGTTAATTGTAACAGATTGAGAGGAATTCCGAATTTCCTTAACAAATTAACCGAATTTTGACTTGTAGAAGTCAAAATTGCCACTAAAAATCAATCACAAGTTTAATCTTGAATAATTTAACACTTAGGACTTTATTTTTCTTAATTCCTAACTCCTATAATTTATTCCGGCTCGACAACATATCATTTCGATCAATAAAGTCACTTTAAAAATTCCAATTTATCACTAATTGGGCCAAATTGGACTACTACTGGCCAAATTAATCCAATTGGGCTTTTCAAATACAATTGGGCCTCACTGGGCCTTCCTGAGCCTACCTTGGCCTTCCCTAGGCCTACTTTGTTTACATTGGGCCTTAATGGGCCTACTTTAACCTTGTTTGATCTAATTGGGCCTTCCTTGTTTTCCTTGAGCCTAAATTAATCTTATTGGGCCTACTAGACTTTGTTGGGCCTTCATAGACTCCATTGGGCCTTACCGGGCCTTCCTTGACTTTGTTGGGCCTTTATTGGCCTTGTTGGGCCTTCATTGGCCTTATTGGGCCTTGATTGGCCTTATTGGGCCTTGATTGACCTTGTTGGGCCTGTGATAGCACCAACTCCCGTTAACAAGGTTAGTGTGAAAAGTCGAATTGTCACAGCTATAAACTCTATGCTTAAACTATATGCTCCATGCTAATGCTTTAAACTCTATGCTCAAAACTATATGCACAATGCTAATGCTACAGACTATATGCTCAAACTATATGCAAATACTAGATGCTATATGCTACAAGCTATGATTATGTGTTGAATGCTAAGCTTGTATCTATGCATGAGATACGTAAATGCCAAACTATGCTATTGCAAGCTGGTATCTATGCATGAGGTACGTGTAAGCTAAACTATGCGAATGCAAAGCTTTTATCTATATATGAGATACGTAAATGCCAAACTATGCTAGAGCAAGGCTTGTATCTGCATATATGAGATAGGTGAATGCTAAACTATGCGTGTGCACAACTTGTGTCTATATATGAGATACGTAAATGCCAAACTATGCTAGAGCAAGGCTTGTATCTACATATATGAGATATGTAAATGCTAAACTATTCTGAAGCTAAGCTAGAATCAATTCATGAGATACGTAATGGCTAAACTATGCTAGAGCAAAGCTTGTATCTAGTCGTGGGCTACGCAATTGCTAAACTATGCTAGAGCAAAGCTTGTACCCATGCATGAGATTGGTGAAAGCTAAACTATGATTTGTGAAAACTATTATCCTTATATAACATACTTTAAAGCTAATCTACGTGAATGCTATACACTTGTAAACTTTTAAACAATATGCTAAATCTATGATGAAGACGGGATTGGGGGTAGGTAAGACGCTTAATTATCATTAACAACAAGGTCATATGTGGATTAGTATGTGGTGGGATGGCGTCTGGGCGGGTTGTAGGCTCGACCCTTTCGTATGCCTATATATAAGCATACCGATCTAGATATTACATGTGATGTTAATGAGGTTAAGGTTGTTACCGAAGGGATTTGTAAATGCTATTGGGTGCTTGTCTTAAACATCTAAACAGGATGCTTGAAACTATGATGGAATGTGATGGTAGGTAAAACGCTTAATTATCATTAACAAGAATGTCATATGTGGATTAGTATGTGGTGGGATGGCGTCTCGGCGAGTTGTAGGCTTGAACCTTTCGTATGCCCTATATATAAGCATACCAATCTGGATATTACAGGTGATGTTAATGAGGTTAAGGTTGTTACCGAAAGAGGTTTGCTAAAGCTATTTTTCAACTATTAAACTATATGAACTCACCAACCATTGTGTTGACTTTGTTTTCTTACATGCTTTCTCAGGTGACATACATGATTAAACTAAGGCTCGGGAACGCATAATAGGATACCCAGTTAGAGGACCTAGTAATTTAACTTTGTAATCCTAGTTTAATGCTATATTGTGATTTAGTTATTTCAATGTTGATGCTATGTAAACAATCGGATCATCACGATTATCACTCACGATATCACGCCCCGGGAACCTTCCGCCCGACGGGAAAGTCGATCCGTCCCGCCGGCTCGGGGTGTGAAAAAGATGATAAGTGATACGTTTGCAAGTGCCAAAATGAGTGTTAGAGCTCTAGTGGGTGATATAGATTTATTCTCTATAGAGCTGGGACCACACCAAGGATCGGCACTAAGCCCGTTTCTTTTTACAGTTATTTTAGATGAACTGTGAAATTTAATTCAGGAAGACATTCCGTGGTGCATGCTTTTTGAGGATTATATTGTGCTAGTGGCAGAAAAGAGGGACCTAAATGAAAGGTGGGATGAATGGAAATTGGCCTTAAAGAGTAAAGGATTGCGCATTAGTAGGTCAAAAACAGACTATCTTTCTTGTAATTTTAGTGGTACTAATAGGGAGGAAGATGAGGAGAACCAAGTGACTACTGGAGGTCTAAAGGTGCCACCGATAACAAAGTTTAAATAGCTAGGAACTTTCGTACAAAGTGATGGAGACATTGATTGCGACGTAGCTCATTGTGTTCAGGAAAGTTGGAACAAGTGGAGAGCAGCTACAAGTATCTTATGTGACAAAAGGTTCCTAGACAAATTAAAGGGCAACTTAAATAGAGTAGCAGTTAGATCAAGCATGACGTATGGAAGTGATTTTTGGCCGATCAAAAAGATTCAGGAGAGGAAGTTAGAAACGACAGAGATGAGGATGCTAAGATGGATGCGTAGGCACACGACTTGATTGAACAAGGAACGAAACCATCAGGGGAATACTAGGGTAGCGTTCACTCAGAAAAAGTAAGGAAAGGAAGATTGATATGGTTCATCATGTGAGGAGAAGAGAAGTTTTGACTCATGTTAGAAGTATAGAGAACCTAATCGTGGACATGAGGATGTGGAGGGGCCGACAAAGATTGACATGGGATGAGCAGATTCGCAAGGATTTGTTAGCATTGCACCACTCGGAGGACATCATCAGTGATAGGAATTTCTGGAGACGTATAATTAAGGCTATAGATTATTAGTTCGTTAGGATATAGGTTAGCAACCCTATCCTTAAGGAGTGAATGATTGACATGTTGGTATGTTTGTTTTCTGTGTTTACGCTTGTTTAAGTGGGTATGTCGAATATTATATGTGGCTCTTGTATGTTGTTTACTAGTTACTTGGTTAGTATATTATGTTGGTTTGTTTCTTTTATATCTATATGTTCCTTGTTTATATGTACCTATGTGTATCCGCTTGACATATATCTTTCCATGTGTTTATTTTACAAGAAGTATGTAAAAAAGGGTGCGATACTGTGAGTTAGGGGTCTCTTTTGAAGCATACCTTTCAACCTCTTAAAGGGTAGGGGTAAGGTATGTGTTCATCTCTCCCCCAGACCCTACTTAAAACTAGGATTTCACCAGATACGTTTTTTTTGTTTGTTTGTTTTGATTTGTGGAGACGCATAAGCATTAACCTTTCCCTTTTGCATAAGCACACAGCCAAGACCCTAATTTGATATATCATAGTAGACAACAAAATGGTAGTTACCATCAGGAAAATTCAGTATAGGAGCATTGCATTACATATGATTTAGAGTTTGAATCACATCTTCTTACTTAGGTCACCATTCATATGGTTTACCTTCTGAGTCACGGTAGTGAGGGGTAAAGCAACTTTGGAGAAATTAGATAGGAAACGCCGATAGTAGCCTAATAAACCAAGAAAAGAATGAATTTTGGTAGGAGTAGTTGGGTATTCCAATTCTTAAGAACCTCTATTTTTTCATGATCTATATGAACACCCTTTTCATCACAATGTGACCCAAGAATTGAACTTTTTTATGCCATAATTCACATTGGGAGAATTTGGGGTATAGTTGTTCTTTTCTTAAAACATCCAAAATCAAACATAAATATTGCTCATGGTCAGATTTTGTCTTAGAGTAGATAAAGATGACATCGATGAAAACAATTACAACTTTGTCCAAATAGGGTTTGAAAACACAGTTTATAAGATCCATGAAAACCACAGTTGTGTTGGTTATCCCAAATTACATGACAAAGAACTTGTAATGACTATATCTTTTACAAAAATAAATCTTTATAATATCATCATCTTGAACACGGAGTTGATGATATCCTATCGAATATCGATTTTAGAGATCCAAGTAGCACATTGGAGTTGGTCGAGGAGATCATCATTTCTTGGCAACGTGTAGCGATTTTTAATGTAAGGTTTTTTAGTTCACGGTAGTCAATGAACATCCGAAATGTTCCATCTCTCTTCTTTATAAACAAAATATGTCTACCCATAGGCGAAAACTAAGACGAATGAAGCCTTTGTCAGAAAGTTCTTGGAGTTGACTATCCAAATCTTAAAGTTCGAATGGTGCAAGACGATAAGGAGACTTGATCACGGGATTTGCGCCAAGTACAAGTTCAATACGAAATTTGAATTGTTGAATGAGAGAAAGATCATGTAAGCCTTTAAGAAAAACTTCAGGAAAATCTTTGATAATAGGAATATCTTTAATTTTCTTTTCCCTGTCCTTCTTGTTCACAATATGAGCTACGAAAGCCACGTAATTCTTACGCAAGTACTTTTGTACATTGTACAAGACATAAGCTTAAGTCAACAGGTTGGTTTTCCTCCAAACATGTTCAAAGTATAGCTGTATGAAAGAGGAATGTGAATCTACTTTTCAACACATACGATTTCAGCACAGTTAATGGTTAACCAATCCATGCCTACTATGATGTCAAAACTCCCAAGTGAAACATGCATAAGATCAATCGAGAATGTATGGTCATTTAAGTTTAAGGGAATGTCAAGAATGATAGAATCGATAGTAACGGGAGCATCATCTGCTACTTCTACTATGAATGTGCTTTCTAATCTAGTGTTGTTTTTAGCAAGTAAAGGTTCAAATTCAAGAGATACAAAGCTTGTATCATCCCTTATATCAAATAGAATAGAAACATATTGGTGATCAACAATGAGCGTAACATTCACCACATCATTGTTGTTTTGGGATTTATTGCATTGATGTTGAAAGAACGCCCACGATTCACAGGCACTATCGGGTTTTCATTGGAAAGCCTCGGGCATGGGTTGCGAAAATGCTCCAAGTCCACACAATTGTAGCATGCCATACCCTGGATTGCAAGTGGGAGAGCTTGGTTGTTTTGCCCCATGGCTTGGTTGGCTTGGTTAATTTGCTATTGTTGGTTGTTGAATTGAGGCCTGGTGATTTTACAAGTGATTACCAGGTGTCCATATCGCCCATAGTAGGTACAGATGGGACACAACACATTGTCTGGATGATGGAGTCTACATGTGTTGCACAGAGGCTCATTACCCACATATTGTTTCTTTGGAGGGTTGGTAACCTGAGCAGACATTTAATTCACAGGTGTAGCAGGGGTTACTGTAGCATAGTTTTTGGCTTTATGCTTCTTGTTCATGGATGAGGATTTAGTTGGGCTGGTTTTGGATGATTCAGCTGTAGTAAGTGTAGTGACAATTTTGTTTCATCCTTTCTTGGTTAGGGTACCGACCTTGACATGATTATCGGTTAACATTGCAGCAAGAAAGATAGCATTCTCAAACGTTGTAGGATTTCCGCTTAAGCCAGCATCTTGAATTGTCATTAGCAGTCCACCCATGTATTTCACTATGGCCCTTGATAAAAGGGTGACCATATAAGGCAAAAGCAAACTAAGCTCATGAAATCAGTTAGTGTATGTAGGTTTTCCCCACTGTCTTGGGAATGATCCCAAAACTCAGCCTCAAGCTTCTTCATTTCATTCCTTGGGTAAAATTCTTCGGTCATAAAATTTTCGACTTCGACCCAGGGTAATCCCATAGTAACATCCACTCAATGGTTACATTTTTCACCTTTCCACCAAGTTAGTTCCCTCTTTTGGAAGATACTTGTAACATATTGCATCCGAAGCTTCTCAAGGCAACCACTATATATACAGAGTGCTATTACATGTTTCGTGACTAGCGAGACATATTAGTAGATTACATAAGTTGTCATTATATATAAAGTCATTGCTATAGAACAACCTATAATTAGTATTGGCTTATGACAGGTTATATACGAAGTTATAAATACAAATTCATTTAAATAATTGTGACTTCTCCCGATGATAAGTTGTCAGCAAATCATATTTTAGTTAAGAATTAAAAAAAATGAACTTTTAAATTGTACAGAATATAAGTAGTGTCAAGGACGACTTATCCTTAGAGCCATTTTTAATTTTTTTTCACAAATATTTTAAATATGTAATGATACAACCAAATATTTCAACACAATAACACATAAAATTTATCAAAAATACGAATTATAACTTCTCTAACGTAACAAATTACTTAAATTGAACAAAAGTACATCACGATTATCACTACATCGTCCCTGTCATTGTGGACTCCTTTCCTTTATTTTCTTGTTTTTATCCTTAAGATGTCGTAAAAATACACCCATTGAGTCGTCCTCTTGGTGTATGTCGTGTTTTTGTCCTATAAAGTTGTCCGCTATAATTAGCTTCTTTTGTTGGCAGTGTGGTTTAATAATTTTATATTTTCCATGCTTGAAAAAATGTAAAAAAAAAAAGAAGAAAGAAAGAAGTAATTTCGTCATGTCTTAAATTTTGAATAATTGACGTTGAATTTTAGACTCATGTTCCAAATTATTATATATTTTTTTTTAATTTTATGACATTAAATGTGTATCACTATTCTAACCAAAATCTGTAGATTAATATTATTCAAGTGATCTTATTGCAAAATGTGTCGTCCAACTTGGAAGAAAATATTGGTGTGACGGGAATTCAATTTAAGTGGGGTGATGGAAATTCAATGTCGGAGACTTGTGCAAGCATGCAAACTTTAACATCAATTAGTGAATCATATGGATGATGCTCAAACAGTTGAAAATTTGTTTCAACAAGTATAAAACAAGAGTTTTTCTTTATCATAGCATGAATTCCTAATCACAGGTTTAAAAAATCAATAGATAATCAAACTACAAATATATATATAAAGAATTACAAGATCATTCATAATAGTGTTTAAAACACTTCGAAAAACATCATCAACATACTTAGTATAACCTATCATTAGCAAAGCTAAGGTATGGTCTTATAAGACTAAGATGTAGACAACCTTCACTCCAAGAATGTTTATCCGACTTTCGTCGTCATAGCTTCAACGATGCAAGTTTAAATGTCGCCGGCTAACATTTCGTTGGTATAGGGTCCCTTTTCTTAGAGTGTTCAAAAAAAATTCGTATCTGAATCTGAATATGAAATATCCGAAAATCTGAATCCCAAATATCTATAAAAATCGGATATCTGGAAGTTTTGGATATCCGAAAGTTCAGATATCCGGAAATTCGAATTCGGAAACCTATTTCTGATATCTGAAATACTTTTTTATTTCGGATAGTTTTTCGGACATTTGGATAATTTTTTAGATATTCGGATAGCCGAAATACACTTTTTCAATTTTTTTCAAATTTCAGATATCCGAATCCAAATATGAAATTTCGAATAACCGAACATCGGATATCCGAAGCATCGGTTTCAGATATTGAAAATGACTATCCTAAATTTTCGGATCTCTGAAATTCAGATATCTGAAACACTAGATATCTAAAAATGAACACCTCTACCTTTTCCCGACGACTTATCATCGCTAAAGGTTGTCACTAGTAAAAATCAACCAAAAATAAAATTTGTTTTTTTTATGTTATTGTTTTTCCGGTTTTTTAAAGCATTGCATAAACATCCTATAGGCATACAAATAATCTACTATATTATAAAAATACAAGTAAAAAAAACTATGTTAAATAATGTTAAAATTACTTCATTTTGATTTTTAACTTGAGGGCCAGCAAACATATATAAATTATATGCACGCACCACAAACATAACCTATAGTAATTTCAAAAGCTCGGTTAGGATTACATGAAGTCATTTCCAAAATAAACTACACAAATTTTTGCATCAACTTCACGATGCATCTTGACAATATGAACATAGCATTTTGAAATTGCAAAAGTTTGACGGTATGAAAGAAAAATCATTGCATATAAACATTCTCCATTCAAGGATTAATGCATGTAAACCACTTAGTATTTTATGGCATGTCAAATAGTGCGACATCTAGGTAAAATTGTGGCAAATAGTTTATAAGTTCAATTTATTCTTGTTTTAAATCAATGATAGTAATAAGATCGTACTTTCATTGGTTAGAAAATACTCAAGAAATTGTAAATGTGGGCGAAAATTGTGCAAAATACGAAGTTCGCATTAGCCCGGAATCGCGAATACAAGAAAATTAGTTAAACATTTGAACTCCAGAAATCATTGCGGTACGCCAAGACCATTTGGGCTACTTTTGCGGTACGCGACGAACACAAAATATCTTAAAGTCTCCAGATTCCTTCATGGTACGCAAAGGCCCCTTAGGTCCCCTTGGCGGTATGCGACAAAGGGTCGGCGATTATAAGCTGCTAAAATTATCAAAACTCTTCAGGCAAACCTTATTTCATCTTCTTTCGAACTCCAAACTTCAAAAGACGATCTGCATGACCTTAAACCTTCAAATCACTATAGAAAAGCCATAGGAACACCCTAATCAAGCTAGAAATCATCCCTACAACATCATATGATCATTTGCAAACAAAAATCCATCCGAATGGGTAACCATTCCCAAAACAATACTGGTTTTAACCTATTGATCTTGACAATGGTTTTGGAGGACTTGATCATTCTTTGGAATGCTAGATTATATCCAAGTGTTTTCAAGCTAATGAAAGACTTTTGATAATCATTGGAATAAAGTCTGATTTTCATATAAATAGTCAGATTAGTATATTGAATTTGGATATCAAACCCATTTCAATATGATATTCCTATAGTTCATGATACCTAAGTGGTCCATAACAAGGATTGACTATTCCCAGACCATAAATCAGCCGGGAAACTATTCCGGTTTTATAATCAACCACAATACCTATTTGGTTAATATAGGAATGTCCTGATTAATCCAACAAGTCATAAACTCTTTAATAGGAATCTAAATCATTATAGGTTCCCAGTTTATCACACTTTGTGTGATATTCAGTTAAGGAAACTGATTAAGGATTTAAGATCAGTTTGATGAGTCGAGTTGTAATGTCCATGACATTGAATGTTAAGGAGGTCCTGATAAGCAAATTAAAACACAAATAACTTATAAAAATTTAAATTAATGCAGAACTAAAATACAAGAACAATAACACAAGTCTGCGCACTAACCATTGATTGCAATAATTCAAGTGTGTTTCGTACAACCCCTTTTCTTTTTAATGTTTTCCAAATATCGAGGTATAATTATGAAATTTTTCTTAAATGTATGATATGCTTATATAACTGTATGCCGGTTTAGGATATCATGGGATAACGATGGGTATCGAAGTGATATGTAAAAGAGTCCTCAATCATCAAACTGTATGTAGTGACCCCTTTTTTTTAGTGAACGTGTCACAACTTCCTCCTATTTTTAACGAGTGAACAATTGGTAAATTGGGCTGACAACACCATTTCTTAGGAGGATTGCATCTACCCTTGTTTTAATGTTTGTTATCGTTTCCAATATCAAATTAACGTAGTAATTCATTAAGGTGAGGCATCTATGTTCAACTTCGGTTAATATCATATCATTCAGTCGGAAAGGGAGTAGATATGGTTCACATGATTATTCCAGTTATGTCAATGAATACCATTGACTATACTTAACATATCATATTGTATCGAGTATTGTGTATGAACTCACCGGTTTTTTACTCACCTTTCAAACTTAAATTCTTTTACAGTTAGACAATGTTGAATGGGTGAGACTTACACTTTCAAGCATTTTGTAAATAAGTAACTCAGTATGTTAAGAATGATTATACTGTGAACAATGAATTGTGGTTAGTGATAGTAATATTATCCTTGTAATATATTCTCTTTAAGTTAATCATGTGTGTTTTGATACCGGTTCAAGTAAAGTTGCACCCAAACTCTGAGATATCTCTACTATCCTTCTGCAACCTTCAAATAGTGAACAGTGATATCATAATCAGGTGACAAGAGGTGGGTGCGTGAAAAAAATCGTATGTACATATAGGATTCTATCCTATGTGTAACCTTATAGATTTTCTATAAAGAATTCAAAAATGTAATCGTGACTCATTTAGAATAAATACAGTTTTATGAGTATTGGATTTAAGATTTAATTTCTTTAAAATTTTATTAAAGCAAAACATTTATAATTATATTTTTTGATTCAAAAGCTTATTATGTACCTACATATATGTATGTGTATGAATTCTTAAAGTTTTATAAAACTAGTTATATATACATATATACTAATAAGTTAAATTTTAGTAAATAATTAATTTCAATTAACCAATAATAATAACAATAATAACAAGAATAACAATAACAAGAATAACAATAACAACAATAACAACAATAACAACAATAACAAGAATAACAAGAATAACAATAATAACAATAACAACAATAACAACAATAACAACAATAACAACAATAAAACAATAATAACAATAATAACAATAATAACAATAATAACAAGAATAACAAGAATAATAATAAGAATAATAAGAATAAGAATAAGAATACAATAATAATAATAACAATAACAATAACAATAACAATAACAATAACAATAACAATAACAATAACAATAACAATAACAATAACAATAACAAGAAAGAATAATAAGAATAATAAGAATAATAAGAATAATAAGAATAATAATAAGAATAAGAATAAGAAGACAACAACAACAAAACGACAACAACAACAACAACAACAGCAGCAGCAGCAAGAAGAAGATGATGAACGATATGATGCCATCAATAAATGCTAAGGCGTGGAGGCTTTGATGAACTTCGAGAGACTCTTCAGTCTGCTTTTGTGGCACTCATTCTGAATATTCCTTTCAACTTCTCTCAAATGGTATTCACTCATATGAAGGAGAATATTAGTTCAAAAGGTGATAAGAATTACATGATGTAACAAGTTTCTTCAGATGATTTTTAATGCTTAGCTGCCTAATCTTCCCAAGATTAACGCTGATATCATTCGGTTGGAACATATGTCGTACACTACACTAAACCGAATTAATACTTATAAGGGAAAGGAAGACAAACCCTAAGACCGTCGCCTCTTTGGACATCTCATTAACCCTGATTATGCTACACCGACCAGGAGGTGATGGAGGCATGATGATTCTGACTCAGACATTGAGGGTATGATTGTTTCTCAAGGAGATGGTAATGATGAAGATGATGGTGTGGATGCTGTTGGTGATGATATTGTTGGTGCTGGTGATGTTGTGTAACACCCCGACCGATGGCGGAAACGTCGGGATGCCACGAGGGATGTATATATTGTTCATAAGCTCGTGGGCATCTAATTAAATCATCACATATCAATTAATCAACCAAATTAATTACATCAACAATCATGTTCATCATGAGCTAGTTACATCAATTACACAAAAGATTTAGCTAAACTAACTAAACTCTTGTCTTCAGAATTTCGGTTATTTTAGCTAAGTCCAAGAACCTAATTGATGATGTCCCAAAAGATGTAGAGCTATCATGCTCTACCTACTTCTCCTCGTTTCCTGAAACATGTAGAAAATCAAGTGTCAACTACGAAGTAGTTGGTGAGAAATCATAAGTTTTTATGTATCAAAATGTTTATAAGATGTTTATGAAAGTTTATAATTTCCCGACAAAATCCACATCTGCACCTGCGAAATTGTAACATCAGTGCCGGAAACGTCACCGGAATAGTGATCTCTATAGTGACTTGAACAGTAATCAGGTACGAACTATATGTATTTCATTTGTTAGATCTATAACAAAGTATCATTATCAATTTGTGTTATCAAAGAGCAAAACCATAATCAGTTCAGAAAACAAGTTCAGAAATATGGTTCATCAGTCAGATAATTATCTGGCATTATAGAACCATCATATGATTATTTGTTAGGCTTTTATTATGTATAAACTGTGAGGCTGTACAGAACAAAACGACAACGGATGTCGTTACTTGAATGCTAAACTGACGGATTATTCGTATAGGTGACGATCTGTACGAATATATCTTAAGGTTTAACATTCTGAATGATATCCAATAATTAGGAAACCATATTGAAAAGTATAGTATCGTCGTGTTCGTACGGGTGACGATTCGAACGAATACGCTCGACGACTGTACGATTCGATTTTAAACCGTAAATTAATTAATTCTGAAAAATTAAAATAAACAAAAGATATTTAGTTAATTTACTAGGAATAATCACCTAAAATAATTTTATTAACCTTATTTTAAAACCGAGTCGTTTCGTTTTGAAAACGACGAAAAAATGACATTTTTCGCGAAAACGAGCAAAACCGAACGAACCCGTGTATTTTCATGCCATTTAATGTGGCATTCAAAGCCACACCAAACACCACCTACCAGCCCCATCACACATTCTCGTCCATCTCTCTCTACTTTCTCTCTCTAAGATCCTCAAGCCCTAGATTCTTCATCACTCAACGAAATTGAGCATTCTTGGTATCAAAACGACCCCTATCGTCTGTAGAACACGAAAGTACGAACGATCGGAGCTTGGAATCACTTGATTTGAGGTAAAACCCACGATTTTAGTTCGGTTTTTAGGGTTTTCTGAACCCTAGATTCGAACCCTTATAGGACCGGTTTTAAACCATCTTAAGCCATAAGAAACACATCACAATACCTTAGAACGAAGTAGGAACAAGTGAGGCATCATTTGGTGGTCTTACAGTTCGAATCTAGAGGGCTGCACCTGGGTAAACACGATCGGCCGAATGGCCATCAAGCAGGTAGGCCGAATGGCCTTGTCCGAGCCAGCTCCTCATTCGCCGAATGGCCTAGGCAGTATGACTTTCTTTCGGCCGAAAGGCCACCTACCCTCTATTCGATCAGCAGCCATTCGCCCGGCCAGATCCTATTCGACCAATGATCCATTCGATCGGCCCTTCTATTCGGTCCACCTGCTATTCGCCGGCCATGTTGGTTCGGCCAGATCCTCCTCATTCGGCGGCCACATTCGGGCCAATGGGTGCTCAGCCAAGTTGACTTGGATTGAGTTGCGGTGCAAGGGGGAGAGTACGTGGTGCATGCATAGAGTTTATGTGTGTGTGTGCATGGGAAGAGAGATTTGGTTTTTTTTTATCATGCAATAAACCTTGGGTGGACTTTAAATCACATATCGGGTTATCAAGGAAAATGGTGCATTATGATACAAGGAACTAAGGTTTTCTTAGTGGGAATAAGGGGCTTTTAAATAACCATGAGGATCATTTCATGTGAGTTGGTTAAAAATGCATGAGTGCATTACAATAAACAAGGAATTAGGGTTTTAGGGAAAATGGGTTTCTTAATCATGCAAATAACTAAATATGGACTGTTAACATCCATTGGTTAAGCTTAACACATCGTGAATTCATTGTAAAATCATGTGGATCAAAACCATAATCTAAGGTTCGAGTGTTGATTTAATTATTAACATCTAAACCTTAGGAAAATTCATAAGGACAAGTAACTAGTCCCGATGATTCACTTGAATTATCTAGGCCTAGTTATTCAAAGACGTTGATTAAAGAATCAACTGGAAATCAAAATCTAACAATGGGCCTAGGTTAGCCCAATCGTCTTAACCCAAGCCCATAATGTGTAAATCTCACTTTTCTAAAAAGTCATGATACTTTAATAAAACAAAATTAAATTGTGAACTTTATTAAACTACATTAAATGAGGTTTTCTAAATATTTAACTTAACTAGAAATAACTTAGTAACGTTTTAATTAAAGACTGGTTATGAATAATCGTGGGGTACGGGTTATTGACGGGTAATAAGTTAGAATAGTTAGATGAATATATTAGAAACACATTAGTATCTAGGATACTTAGTTGCACACAGAGACCAAACCCTGGATACGACGACTGTTATACGTACTTATCGAATTCGAATTCTCTTAAAACAACTCAGGAACCGAAAAGACATAACCTACAAACAAAGAGCACGCATTTTGTGATACTTCTATTGCACAGCAACACAGGTGAGTTCATTGCCCCTTTTCTAAACATTTTGTTTTCCAAACGCGGGGCTGAGAGGTAAAGATCTAAATCAAAGAACTATTTTCAAAGAAGTAAAGATCTAAATCAAAGAACTATTTTCAAAGGTCTATTTCAAATAACTAACGGATTAATGAAAGAACTACTCTTGGGGCTGAGCAGTCAGAGAGCTAACGGTATATTTTCAACGATCTATCTCAAAGAACTATTTTCAAGGAATATCTGGGAAATATTCAAAGATAGCATGTGAACGGTCAAAAACAGTCAATAACGGTCAAGAACGGTCAATGAAATCATGTATCTCAAAAGATGTCCTAGCTAGACTGATTGAGTATAGGTCGCATGCTTGATGATATTTATAGATCTCCCTCTACTACTAAGAACCTAGAATGTTAGACTAGTCTACTCGAGTATGACCAAGGCCCAATCATTAGGTCTTAGATTTTATTAAATTTTTATTTATTTATTTAACTAAGCATTTATTAAATTGTTTCTACACATGTTATGGTTGATCATGATTGCGTGATGAAGTTAAGGAATCCATAGAGATTTCAAAGTGTATTCACAGGAACAAAGAATTTAAGAACTGAAGAACTCATGGGTTAATGGTAGGGGTAAAATGCTTAATTATCATTAACAACAATATCCTATGTGGGTTAGTATGTGGTGGGATGGCGTTTGGGCGGGTTGTAGGCTCGACCCTTGCGTATGCCCTATATATAAGCATACCGATCTGGATAATACAGGTGATGTTAATGAGATTAAGGTTGTTACCCGAGGGTTTAACAAATGTTTTATGTGTATGTTAGAACTATGGTGGAATGGAAGTGAATGGTAGGAAAAAATGCTTAATTATCATTAACAACAATGTCATATGTGGTTTAGTATGTGGTGGGATGGCGTTTGGGCGGGTTGTAGGCTCGACCCTTGCATATGCCCGATATATAAGCATACCGAACTAGATATTACAGGTGAAGTTAATGAGGTTAGGGTTTTTACTGTAAAAGGGTTACAAAGATATTTTCAAATACTAAATTATATGAACTCACCAACCATGTGTTGACTTAATCTTTTGCATGACTTCTCAGGTGACGAACGGGTCAATTAAGAAGCTAATGCTTTTAGACTAGGACTTCAGATAGAGGACCTAGTATCTTTGGACCTGCATACTTTTAGAACATCATTACTCAATATATTTTGTATATCTTGTGCATATACAAGATAGAGAATTTATGATGTTGATAGTAGATTTACATTGTTAAATTATGAACTAAACTGATGTAATTTAACTTTGTAATTCTATTATCATTTAGCAGTTTCTCATTTATATATCATGTGCCATGTAAACAATCTGATCATTATGATTGTCATTCACGATATCGCGCCCCGAGAACCTTTCGCCCGACGGGAAAGTCAATCCGTCCCGCTGGCTCGGGGTGTGACAGAAATAATCCAACTCTGCTAGAATCCAACAATCACAACATCCAAACAATCCAAGTAATCACATACACAATAATGACAAATGGTTATCCACATATGTTCAACCAATCAATTTAATAATCATGAATCATCATAATCATTTCAACATAAGTTACTGCGGAGGACCTCAGTCAACTCAATCAACAGCGGAATTATCGCGGAGGACCTCAGTCAACTCAACCAACGATATTCCTATAAGTGTATTCTTGCACTGCGGAGGACCGTAGTCAACTCAACCAACAGTAACTCAATCATCGCGGAGGACCTAAGTCAACTCAACCAACAATGACTCACAGAAAAGTAATAATCCATCTCAATCCATAATCAATAATAATCCATTAATATGAATATCATATTGATAATCCAGGTGTCACCCATGTGTTATCAAAATAATATTTAAATTGTTATACATGTTCCATCTCCGAGTTTAAAAACATAATGGTTTTAAAAGGAGGTTATGAGAACTCACCTAAATTCCTTGAAATCAGTGTTTGTGGAATGCACGCTCACGTATGTCAAATCAAAATAACTCAATCAACCTGTATTTAATACATGTTCGTGTTCATAAGTATACGCGTTTCGCTTCAATCAAGTGTCCATAAGTATTTACTATCAATCGTAAAGTGTTTCGTTAACTTAGATAATTTAATCTAAGTTAGAATGATATACGCAACATTTTCTAAGTATTCATCATTACAGTATAGTTTAGACTTGCTAGTTTTAACTAATTGACAATGATAATTATTTATGATATCTTATGTGTGTCCCCATAGATATGTATATATAAAAGTGATTACCATTATCATACACGTCTATACACATGCATGCATACCTCATTATATTGACCACCATAGTCTAAATTATTTAGAATTGACTTTTGTGTTTAATAATTCTCACTTAATTCATTTATATAAAAAGTGTTTTTCAATATATATATAACCCATAATTTCTAAAACTTGTATTTTAGAGCGAGAAAAGGTGGCGGCCTTAAAATCCTTATGCATGTAATAGTGTACTTAGTCTCAAACCCTTTTTGTTTAACCTTAATTCGAGAACCCAGGTTCGTCAATCTCCCATGGTTCAGCCCTGTAGATTCGTTGCTTATTAGAGTTGGGTTGTCCAATGGTTCGGCTATGATGAAGGTTGGAAGCCCTTAAGGTTCGGCCGAGAGGTTCGCGGCTCCTAAGTTCATTAAACTAGGGTTCGGCTGAACATATGCAGGTTCAATGCCCATGGGTTCGGCTAAAATAAAGGGAAAGGTTCGGCCTCATGTCAAGGTTCGCCCAAGGGATGTTCGTCCAGCATGTACCCAGGTTCATAGCCCATACAGGCTTGCTGCCAAGGGAGGGTTCGTTTAAGCCCAAGGTTCGGCTGAAAGAACAATGGTTCGTGGCTCCATGAGAGGTTCGGCTGGAGTGAGGTTCGTGGTCCATGAGAGGTTCGACCCTGTAGGGTTTTCAGCTCCTAGGAGGTTCAGCCGCCTCCCTTCTGTCACAAGTACAGCCTTCTCATCATCACCATTGACCCAACTCCATTATCAGCTCATTGTACACCTTGTTTTCCCACTTATACAGCTTCGTTTTAGGGTCTAGAACTTGTTAAAAACGTGTAAATGCAAACCGGTTTGTTTAAAGAAGCAAACTAAAAGAAAAAGGTTAGATCTACCTTCAAATCTCGATCAAATGCTTGAAACCTTAGTGGGTGCTTGTACTCCTCGATCACGCGATCGTTTTGGCACCAAGATCTCGCGATTCCGACAAAAAATGAAGAAGAAAATCTAGAGAGAAGGTAGAGTGAGTGGGGTGACGTTTTTTCTTTCTAGAGAGAGAGAACTCTTGTAAAATGAAGAAGAAGAAGAAGAAGAAAGGGGCTTTTATAGCCCGGGATATCCCATCATGCTCGGTCTTGTTTAATACGCGCTTCAAATTATTAAATGCTCATTTTTATCGTCAAACGCCATTAAAACATAACACGTTTAAAAATGTTGTCTCATTTAAATAAAATGCTTTTAATTCAATTATTTCGCAAAAACGATTCCGTTTTATTTTCATTAAATTATTTATTTAATAAAACTATTCATTCCGATCCGTCTTAGGTTGTGATTCCTAATAAACGTTTATAATTTCTTACCCGAGGCATAAAAGAAGCATTTTCCACCGGATCCCGAAACCACCAGCCACCGCGACCTAATTAATGATGAGCCCACCAACTTCCTGGAAAAATACCTACGGTTAAAAACCTTTTCTTATTTTAATATCGTTAAATATTATTTCGTTACCTTCTCGAAACGCGTTACTCACGTACGAATCCGTAAAGATCTTCACCCTTCCGAATCCAACGCTTGTATCGTATTTCGATTCGATTTACGATTTATGGAATATCATTTCAGGATATTATTCTTAATAATTATATTCGTGTGAATCGTCACCCACGCGAATACATTATCAAGTTAATATTTCTGAAATAATATTCGCGTTTCAGTTATGTTCGTAATATCACCATCGCATAATCATTTCCAATATCGTTTTCATTATCTTATTATCTTTAATATTATAATTTCCCAATCCAAACCCACTAAACCATATCACTGACACATACATAATAAACCGAAATATGCTTATGTATAGGGCATATGTAGGAGTAGGTCGCAACCTATCCAGCCACCGTCCCACCGCTATTTCGATAAACCATAACCATGTGTCTTTGACTATGTTTAGTAACCTAACATAGCAAACTCAGAAATCCTTTCCATTCCAAACCAAAACCCCGGATTCTCCTCACCAAAGGCTCAACACTAATATAATCATGATAAACCAAAGATGGTTTATGTATTGGGCATTCGTAAAGGTCAGTCGCAACTGCCTCAGCCGCCATCCCACCACCTCTTCGATAGACCATCATTATCCTTGCCTATCTTTGATTATAGAATCCTAAACCACAACTATTCCAAACCAACAACCCATAACATGTGAGTTCAACTGCAGTAAAACCTCTGGTTCCGTTTAGTTGTAATTCAACTAAAATTCCCATGGTTTATGCTATAATATAATATTTTCTCAATATGTATACCAATAATATCAAGTAATCCATAATAATTATCAATTATCATATCAGGCTTAACAGTACAGTATTTATGTAATGAAGTGCCTGAAATACAATGATGTTACAGTCTCCCCTAGTTAAGGGAATTTCGTCTCGAAATTCAACTTGGAGTGACCATAGTGAATAAATGAGGGTACTTAAGCTTCATCTGATCTTCTCGTTCCCAAGTGAATTCTGGACCACGCTTCGATTCCCAACGTAATTTGACATTTGGAATTCTACTGCGTATAAGCTTTTTAACTTCACGGTCCATTATATCGACTGGTTTTTCAACGAAGTGCATGGTATCATCGACGCGAATGTCATCGAGTGGTACCTGAAGATCCTGATCAGCCAAGCACTTTCTTAAATTGGACACGTGAAAGGTCTGGTGTACATTACTAAGTTCAGGAGGAATTACCAACTTGTAGACAACTTTCCCGATCCGTTCAAGAATCTTAAAAGGGCCAACATAACGTGGAGCAAGCTTACCCTTCTTCCCGAATCGTACAACGCCCTTCCAAGGCGATACTTTAAGTAATACCATATCGTCAACATCAAACTCTAAAGGTTTCTGTCACTTATCCGCGTAACTCTTCTGTCAACTGTGAGCGGCTAACAAATTGTCGCGAATCTAGTGAATATTGTCAGTCGTTTCTTGAATAATCTTAGGACCAGTGATCTGCGATTCACGGACCTCAGTACAGCAAATAGGTGACCGACATTTTCTTCCATAAAGAGCTTCAAACGGCGCCATACCAATGCTCGTATGATAACTGTTGTTATACGAGAACTCGACTAACGGTAGATGGCTATCCCAATTGCCACCGAAATCGATGACACAAGCTCTCAACATATCTTCCAATGTCTGGATCGTCCGCTCCGTCTGTCCATCCGTTTGAGGATGATAGGCGGTGCTAAGATCCAATCTTGTTCCAAAAGCTTCATGAAGTGATTCCCAAAATCGTTCCGTGAAACGAGCATCACGATCTGATATTATGCTCAAGGGAATTCCATGTCAACTAACGATCTCATCAACATAGATACGAGCTAATTTCCGCATCGGGTACGTCTCACGTATAGGTAAGAAATGAGCCGACTTGGTTAATTTATCAATTATCACCCAAATACTATCCTTACCGCTTGCGGTTCGTGGGAGTTTGGTAATAAAATCCATAGAGATATTCTCCCACTTCCACATGGGTATTTCTGGTTGTAGTAACAATCCCGAAGGTCGCTGATGTTCTGCTTTCACTTTAGTGCAATTAAGGCACTTGGCTACATACTCAGCAATATCATTCTTCATTCCAGGCCACCAGTATAAGGCTCTAAGGTCTTGATACATCTTATCAGCACCCGGATGGATTGAGTAACGAGACTTATGTTCTTCATCCAAAATCATCATTCTAAGATCATCCCTATTCGGTATCCACAACCGATTCAAATAATACATCAAACCATCATCCTTAGTTTCCAATAGTAACTCGACCCTGCAAGACATCTCATCTTTCAGACTATCTTGAGCCAATGAGTGTTGTTGGGCTGTGAGAACATCGTTACGAAGATTAGTGTGCACTCGGACACTATGGATTTGAACATGACTCTTGTGACTAAGCACATCTGCTACTACATTCGCTTTACCAGGATGGTAGCGAATTTCACAGTCATAATAATTCAACAGTTCAACCCACATCCTGTAACACCCCGACCGATGACGGAAACGTCGGGATGCCACGAGGGATGTGTAGATTGTTCAAAAGCTCGTGGGCATCTAATTCAAATCATCATATATCATTCAATCAACCAAAAGAATTACAAAAATATCATGTTCATCATGAAATAGTTACAACAATTACAAAAGAAATTTAGCTATCTAACTAAATTCTAATAGCCAGACATTTAGTTACTTAGCTAAGTCCAAGATCCTATATGATGATGTCCAAAATATGAGAGACCATCCTTCTCATCCTACTTAGCTTCATCACCTGAAACATGTAAGAAAATCAAGTATCAACTACGAAGTAGTTGGTGAGTAATCATATGTTTTTATACTTAAAAGTGTTTTATAAAATGAGTATAAAAGTTTGTGTTTGAAAAGAGTTTTATAAAAAGTTTTGATAAAATGAGTATAAAAACTTATAGTTTATCCGAGAAAATCCACAAGAGTACCTGTATGAGATAATCCAACACATCTTGCAACACACAATCAAACACATACACAAACACATAATCACATATCAATTCAGTCATAAATAATGATAGATAATCATAGTCAATAATAGATAATCAACCACATAATCATTCAACCAATCTCAACATCAATATTCTCAAATAATATCTGTGACTATACATGGTCATTATGTAATTAAGATAAGTTAAAAACATGATCAATGGAGTGGAAGCTATCCACGTGACAATACATGAAACCAATGCAATTAACCAAGGTTAAAGGAAATGATTCATGAAGTTGTGACAATCCAAGTGACAATACATTTAATCCTTGTTATTGACCGAAGTCAATGACAATGTTACACGAATATATGCATATAAGTGATAATTCATAAGTAATGATAATTCTAAAATGTGAATATCATATTGATAAACAGGTATTATCCTTGTGTTATCAAAATAATATTTGAATTTGGTATACATGCTTCACCTCCGAGTTTTAAAACAAAACAGTTTAAGAAAGGGAGGTTATGAGAACTCACCTGAGTCCGTAGAATCAGTGTTTCTGTAATATGCGTGCTCGCGTAAGTGAAATCTAACACACTTCAACAATCTGTAATTATCGTGTATTTCATATCCATAAGTATACGTATTCTATTTCCTTCATGTGTTCATAATTGCTAACTTTTAATGGTTAAGTATTTCTTTAACTTAATTTATTTAACCCAAGTTAAAGTAATTCACCCAACATTCTATAATTAATCACATTACTTTTTAGTTTCCTTTTCATAGATTTTTAATTTAGTTAGCGATGTAAAACAATTGTAACATCTTATGTGAAATCCCGTAAATGTGTACAACTAAGGCAATAACCCTAATCATACTCATAACTTTACATGCATGGTCATGCATGTGTTTATTTATGTTCAAAGATGGTAACCCTAGTCATGTCTATATCAATACCCACCTTTGCATGCACTTCTAATTAAATTGTCACGATAAGTTTAAATTAATGACCTTAAATCAAAGTCTAAAGGATCGACTTTAAATGAAATCCTTACAATTTATTTATTCTATAAAGTCTCTAAATTTAAATTGTATTTATAAGAAAAAAAATGACAATTACACTTCCCATGCATGCATAAGTATGTATATATATATTTAGATGATCTTAACCTTTCATTTAACCTAAATCTTAGTTTTAAAGATAATTAACTCCTGGTTAACCCCTTTTTCAGCGAACCTATTGCCCAAGGCCCTTAGTTTCGGCCAAGGTTCGGCCTACTGTATACAGGTCATCCAAATAAAAGAAGGTTCGGCTCCATCAGGACATCCCTAGGTTTGTTTATATCAAAGGTTTGCTGAAATAACGAGAAGGTTCGGCCCTTAATGATGGTTCGGCCCAAGATGCGGCCTAAGGTTCGCCAGCTTAGTAGGGTTCGCTGCAAGGACGGTTAGGTGGTGAAAGGTTCAGCCCTGGCAGCTTCGACCGAAGGTTTGGCAGCCGCAAGGTTCTAGGTTCGTTCAAGATAGTTCGGTGATGCCTAAGGTTCGTGACCCAAGGGCTTGGCTAGGCTCAAGGTTCGGCCACCCTAGGGTTCGGCCACCTTGTTTCTCGTCCAAGAAAGGTTCGGCTAGGACTTTACACGTTCGCCAACCAGTGGGTCGCGATCCAGCATCCTTGTTCCACGCCACCAACCGCCATCTATGCTTCCCATGGTTCATAACACTCGGTTTCACATAAAACAAGTCCCAATCCCGATCATATGTTCAAGACACAACAACATTGAGTTCGTAGTAAAAACCGAAAAGTAAACTTTAGATTTACCTCGTTTTGTAGATCAAAAGTAAGGTTTCTTCGTATCCTCTTGTTCCTCTCGATCACACGAACGCGAGAGCACCAAGATCTTATGATTTCGTCAAGGAATGAAGAAGAAAATCTAGAGAGAAGGTAAAGAGAGAAAGGGGGGCGGTTTTGGAGCTTAGAGAGAGAAATGGTGTGTAGAAAATGAAAGAAGAAGAAGGATTCTTCCTCATTAATAACCCGTTTCGTACCCGCGTGCTCGGTCTCGTTTATTTCGCGATAAAGTAATTATATGCTCGGTTTTTATCATAAAACCCCTTTAAAACATAATACATTTAGATAAACAAGTTTCGTTTTAAAATGGTTTTTAAATAACATCGTTTAAATACAAGTCCCCGTTTATTTTCGTTAAATCGATTATTTAGTAAATAAATTTATTCAAATTCGTTTTAAGTTGTGATTCCTAATAAACGTTTTAGTTTTCATTATTAAATTAATATCATAATTAATTATTCTGTTATCTCGTCGAAACGCGTTACTCGCGTACGCATTCGTAAAGATTTTCACCTTTGCGAATCCAACGCTCGTACCGTATTTCGATTCGATTTACTATTTATGGAATATCGTTTCAGAATATTATTCTTAATAATTATATTCGTATGAATCGTCACCCACGCGAATACATTATTAAGTTGATATTTCTGAATTAATATTCGTGTTTAAATTATGTTCGCAACCTCACCAACGCGTATTCATTTCCAATTAAGCTTTTATTATTAATTTATTAACTTTAATAGTATCCATCCCAATCCAAAACCAATAACAAACTCCAAATTCCGTTCCTTCCAAACCATAATCCTTGATTCGTGTAATCATCTGCGATAAACTCTCTGGTTCTGTCTAGTTGGGTTACAACTAAACTTCCCATGGTTTACGCATATAATAATATGTTCTAAGCATGTATACCAATAACAGTGATAGTCATAATTTAATGCATTATCATAAATAATTACAAATCTCTGGTTGTAATAGTACAATCGTACGGATGTACGGATGTACGGACGACCGGAAATACAGTGATGTTACAGTCTCCCCTAGTTAAAGGAATTTCGTCCCGAAATTCAACTTGGAGTGACCGTAGTAAATAAATGTGGGTACTTAAGCTTCATCTGATCTTCCCTCTCCCAGGTGAATTCTGGACCCCGCTTCGACTCCCAACGTACTTTGACAATTGGATTCTACTGCGTTAGAGTTGTTTAACCTCACGATCCATTATCTCCACTGGTTTTTCAACAAAGTGCATGGTATCATCGATGTGAATATCATTGAGTGGCATTTGAAGATCTTGATCAGCTAAGCACTTTCTTAAATTGGACACGTGAATCGTCGGGTGCACATTACTAAGTTCAGGAGGAAGTTCCAATTTATAGGCAACCTTCCCGATCCGTTCAAGGATCTTAAAAGGATCAATATAGCGTGGAGCAAGTTTACCCTTCTTCCCAAATAGCACAACGCCCTTCCAAGGCGACACTTTAAACAATACCATATCTCCCACTTCAAACTCTAAAGGTTTCCTTCGTTTATCCGCATAACTCTTCTGTCGACTGCGTGCAGCCAACAGATTGTCACGGATCTGGCGGATCTTGTCAGTCGTCTCTGGAATAATCTCGGGACCAGTGATCTGCGATTCGCCGACCTCGGTCCAACAAATAGGTGACCGACATTTTCTGCCATAAAGAGCTACGAACGGCGCCATACCGATGCTCGCGTGATAACTGTTGTTATACGAGAGCTCAACTAGTGGTAAATGGCTATCCCAATTGCCACTGAAATTGATGACACAAGCTCTTAACATGTCTTCCAATGTTTGAATCGTTCGCTCTGTTTGACCATCCGTTTGAGGATGATAAGCGGTGCTAAGATCCAGTCTTGTTCCGAAAGCTTCGTGAAGTGATTCCGAAAATCGTTCCGTGAAACGAGCATCACGATCCGATATTATGCTCAAGGGAATACCATGTCGGCTGATGATCTCATCAATGTAGATACGAGCTAACTTCCACATAGGGTACGTTTCGCTTATCGGTAAGAAATGAGCCGGCTTGGTCAATCTATCAATAATTACCCAAATGCTATCTTTACCGTTAGTGGTTCGTGGGAGTTTAGTAAAAAAATCCATGGAGATATCCTCCCACTTCCACATCAGTATCTCTGGTTGTAATAACAATCCCGAAGGTCGCTGATGTTCTGCCTTGACTTTAGCACAGTTAAGGCACTTAGACACATACTCAGCAATTAACTTCTTCATTCCAGGCCACCAGTACAAGCCCCTAAGGTCTTGATACATCTTGTCAGAACCCGGATGGATTGAGTAACGTGACTTATGAGCTTCATCCATAATCACCATCCTAAGATCACCCCTGTTCGGTATCCACAACCGATTCAAATAGTACATCAACCCATCATCCTTAGTTTCCAATAAAATCTCAGCCCCGCAAGACATCTCATTTTTCAAGTTATCCTGAGCCAATGAGTGTTTTTGAGCTGTGAGAACATCATTACGGAGATTAGTGTGCACTCGGACACTATGAATCTGAACTTGAATTTTGCGACTAAGCGCATCTGCTACTACATTCGCTTTACCAGGATGGTAGCGAATTTCACAGTCATAATCGTTTAACAGTTCAACCCATCTTCGTTGTCTCATATTAAGTTCTTTTTGATTGAGAATATGTTGTAAACTCTTATGGTCAGTGAACACTACACACTTAGTGCCATAAAGATAATGTCTCCATATCTTCAAGGCAAACACGACTGCACCAAGTTCCAAGTCGTGTGTGGTGTAGTTCTTCTCGTGAATTTTCAGCTGTCTTGATGCATAGGCCACAACCTTTCCCCGTTGCATGAGAACACAACCGAGACCTAGGTTGGATGTATCACAATAGACCACAAAATCATCATTTCCATCAGGCAGTGTCAAAACAGGAGCATCACAAAGTTTCTGCTTCAAAGTCTGAAAGCCTCTTCTTGTTTTGGTCCCCACTCATAAGGTTTATTCTTTTGAGTCAAAGAAGTGAGAGGAACAACAATCTTGGAGAAATTCGAGATAAACCGCCGATAGTAACCGGCAAGTCCAAGAAACGATCGAATCTCCGTCGGTGTCTTCGGTGTACTCCAATTCTTCACCGCATCTATCTTTGCAGGATCCACGTGAACACCATTTTCATTGACTATGTGTCCGAAGAATTGAACTTCCTTAAGCCAAAACTCACATTTAGAAAATTTGGCATACAGTTGTTCTTTTCTCAAGACCTCCAAAATTAACTTAAGGTGTTGCTCGTGTTCTTCTTTAGTCTTTGAGTAGATCAAGATATCGTCAATGAATACAATCACAAACTTATCCAAGTATGGCCTGCAAACACGGTTCATGAGGTCCATGAAAACCGCAGGTGCATTGGTATGGCCGAAAGGCATTACCAGGAATTCATAATGGCCATATCTTGTTCTAAAAGCAGTCTAGGGAATATCATCATCATGTACGCGAAGCTGATGATACAAAGACCTAAAATCGATTTATGAAAACCATGCCGAGCCTTGAAGCTGATCGAAGAGATCATCGATGCGCGGTAGTGGGTATCGATTCTTAATCGTGAGTTTGTTCAATTCGCGGTAATCGATGCACATTCGGAATGACCCGTCCTTCTTCTTGACAAACAGGACCGGTGCACCCCATGGCGAATGGCTCGGGCGAATAAATCCTTTATCAGTCAGTTTTTGCAACTGACTCGCCAGTTCTTGCAACTCCGAAGGCGCAAGTCTGTAAGGAGCTTTGGCGACTGGATTTGCACCAAGTACTAAGTCAATTCGAAACTCTACTTGATGTTCCGGTGGAAGACCCGGCAAATCATCTGGAAATACTTCTGGAAAATATCTGATTATTGGAACGTGTTCAATGCTCTTTCCTTTCTCCTTTTTCTCCACAATATGAGCTAAAAATGCTATACATTTCTTCCTAAGGTACTTGTGTGCTTTAGTGCATGACATCAACTTGAGACCTTTACTAGAAGTTTCTCCAAATACTCTTACAGTTTCACCCGAAGGTAATGGAATTCGAATGTATTTTTCGTGACAAACTATCTCCGCTTTGTGGGTGGCTAACCAATCCATGCCTATGATAACATCAAAGCTACCAAGATGCATAGGTATGAGATCAATCGGGAAAACGTAATCATTTAAGTTCACAGTACATCCGATAATAACAGTGTCAATATCAATAGTGTTTCCGTCAGCCACCTCCACGTTAAACGGTTTATCTAAATATGTACGTGTCCTACCAAGCATGCATTCAAAATCATATGAAACGAAACTCCTATCGGCACCAGAATCAAATAAGACAGATGCATAAGAGTTGTTGATCAGAAATGTACCGTTGACCACGTCCTGGTTGGCTCGAGCAGCTGGAGCATTTAGTTGAAACGCCCGGCCTCTTGCCACACTCTGATTTTTCCCAGTGAACTTTAGGCATTGATTTCTGAAGTGACCCACTTCACCACACTCGTAACAGGCTCTCTCCTGTGCAGGAGGTACCTGGCGAACGGGTACAGCTGGAATAGGTTGTGCTTGAGGAGCTGGCAGTGCAAGCGGTGCATGTTGCATCCTTTGTGCTTGCGGTGCACTACTACATACATTTGCGTAATGACCATACTTTCCGCAGTTGTTGCAGACGCGACATGACAAGTTATGTGCGTGATGATATCAACAGGTATTACATTGGGGAGTGACCCCAACATAATTCCTGGCAGTGGTGTTGTTCCTGATGAACTGCCTTGTTCAGTCTTGATTTCAGTGGAAATCTCCTTGGCAGATGATTTGGTGTCAGTCTTCTTGAATCCCTTCCGAGTGAGTGTTCGAGCCTTCACATGATTGTCAGTGAGTGTAGCAGATAAACGGATCGCAGCCTCAAGTGTTTTGGGGTTGCTCCTGTAGACAGTGTCTTGGATCTGCATAGGCAGACCGCCAATGTACTTCTCGATTGCCCTCTCCAAGGGTGTGACCAAGTGAGGCAGCAGCAGACTATACTCGTGAAAGCGAGTATTGTAGATGACATTCTCGCCACTATCTTGTTTGAGTTCCCAGAACTCAGTCTCCAGTTTCCTCATTTCACTGTGAGGACAGAATTCAGTGGTCATCAGGTTCTTGACCTCAGTCCAAGTCAGTGCTTGGGCGGCATCAACTCCCCTAGTTCGCTTTTCGCCATTCCACCAAGTCAGTGCTCTCTTTTGGAAAACACTGGTGGCATAGCGCACCTTCAAGTTCTCGGGGCAATCGCTGTTGATGAAGGTGTTCTCCATGCTCTCAAACCACTGCAGTAGACCAGTGGCAGTCTCAGATCCCGTAAACTTCAGTGGATTACAGGAGTTGAAGTGTTTGAATGTGCAAGTTGGTGGGTTTGCACCACCTCTGTTCTGAGTGAGAGACTGATTGGCTTGAGTCAATTGATTCACCAATCCAGAAATAAGTGTGGCTAACTCTTGTATGCCGGAGTTGGCATTACCGTTGTTAGTGTCCCCACAGTTCGAGTCATCTTCGTTGTGACGGCGCGGCGGCATGTTTCGGAGAAATTAGAAACATGTTACTATCGTTTACAACGTAAGTCATACAAACAATGGTCAAATGAGTTCATTTAGACAGTTAAGATTACATGTAGGAACTATATTTTTCTCCTATCTGTCATTAAACTCATAACATTTATAACTTTCCTAATATTATACTAAGTGTCCTAGTTGGTCATAACTAATACTAGCTAACTATTCCTAAGTTTTATACATTCTCCACCCTATACCAACACTGACAACCTCCCGATGCAATGCAACAAGCTTATATATAGGGCATATGCAGGGGTAGATCGCAACCTCCCCTACACCGTCCCACCACCATTGCATTGCACCGCAATTATGTCCTTGTTAGAATTTAGGGTGTGTCATGTATCTTACCATAATCTCACTTCACAAACGTTATCCTAGGTAGGATAATTTTGAGTGAAGTGGTCTCTAGTTCCCTTAGACAATTAGGTTCGCCTAATGTCTAAGTTCACCTGACATGTAGGTTTGCCTATTTCTAAGTTCACCTAATGTCTAAGTTCACCTGACATTAAAGTTTCCCCAAATGTCTAAGTTCACTAAAAGTCCATACTAAATCCCAATATTCATAATCATCAATGAGGGTTCATATCATCACTTAGTGCTCTTATTGTCACTAAGTGTCCATATCCTCCCTATAATTTATTCTCATCAAGTGTCCATACCATCACTAAGTGTTAGTATCATCACTATGCGTTCATATTTTTACAAAGTCTATACCATCATTCAAGTCTACCGTCCATCACTAATCGTTCATATCATTCGTTGATCCTATGCACCCTACGTGTCCAATAAGTGTGTCTGTTGATGAGTTTATATGTGTTCATCAAATATGATAATCCAAAGTTCAATCCAACACTAACCTTTACCACATTCCCTCAACAGTCCATCAACCACAACTCCTGAACTGTTCCTAGTACATCCTAGTAATATCCTAAGCTCCTGACACTGACATACCCCCAATATACTACAAATGGTTTATATATAGGGCATATGTAGGGGTCAGTCGCAACTGCCCCAGCCAACATCCCACCACCTTTGTAGTATACCAAGAGTGTGTCCTTGTCTAGATATCCTATATCAAACAATTAGTTTCTAAAGCAAATAAGTTCCTAAACAGTTAATTTCCTAAACAGATAAGTTTCCCAAACGGGTAGTTCCCACATTCTTCAATACTGACATCCACCTAATGTACCGAAAATGGTTTATATATAGGGCATATGTAGGGGTCAGTCGCAACTACCCCAGCCAACGTCCCACCACCTTTACGGTACACCATGTGCATGTCATTATTGAAGCATTAGGGCACAAGTAAACAAGTGATACATGCGAATCAAACATATATAGCAGGAGTTCAGTTAACATGTAATAAACACATAAGCATGAAATCCTGAATATACTAACTAGTGTATGAATTTCATCATACTAGGGTATCCTACGGTTATAGACTAGGTCAACCATTTCTAGTAACCTAATTCCTTATAACCCAGGCTCTGATACCAATCTGTAACACCCCGACCGATGGCGGAAACGTCGAAATGCCACGAGGGATGTGTAGATTGTTCAAAAGCTCGTGGGCATCTAATTCAAATCATCATATATCATTCAATCAACCAAAATAATTACACAAAAATCATGTTCATCATGAAATAGTTACAACAATTACAAAAGAGATTTAGCTATCTAACTAAATTCTAATCGCCAGATATTTAGTTATTTAGCTAAGTCTAAGATCCTATATGATGATGTCCAAAATATGAGAGACCATCCTTCTCATCCTACTTAGCTTCATCACCTGAAACATGTAAGAAAATCAAGTGTCAACTACGAAGTAGTTGGTGAGTAATCATAAGTTTTTGTACTTAAAAGTGTTTTATAAAATGAGTATAAAAGTTTGTGTTTGAAAAGAGTGTTATAAAAAGTTTAGATAAAATGAGTATAAAAACTTATAGTTTATCCGAGAAAATCCACAAGAGTACCTGTATGAGATAATCCAACACATCTTGCAACACACAATCAAACACATACACAAACACATAATCACATATCAATTCAGTCATAAATAATGATAGATAATCATAGTCAATAATAGATAATCAACCACATAATCATTCAACCAATCTCAACATCAATATTCTCAAATAATATATGTGACTATACATGGTCATTATGTAATTAACATAAGTTAAAAACATGATCAATGGAGTGGAAGCTATCCACGTGACAATACATGAAACCAATGCAATTAACCAAGGTTAAAGGCAATGATTCACGAAGTTGTGACAATCCAAGTGACAATACATGTAATCCTTGTTATTGACCGAAGTCAATGACAATGTTACACGAATATATGCATATAAGTGATAATTCATAAGTAATGATAATTCTAAAATGTGAAATCTGTAATATGCGCGCTCGCGTAAGTGAAATCTAACACACTTCAACAATCTGTAATTATCGTGTATTTCATATCCATAAGTATACGTATTCTATTTCCTTCATGTGTTCATAATTGCTAACTTTTAATGGTTAAGTATTTCTTTAACTTAATTTAATTAACCCAAGTTAAAGTAATTCACCCAACATTCTATAATTAATCACATTACTTTTTAGTTTCCTTTTCGTAGATTTTTAATTTAGTTAGCGATGTAAAACAATTTTAACATCTTATGTGAAATCCCGTAAATGTGTACAACTAAGGCAATAACCCTAATCATACTCATAACTTTACATGCATGGTCATGCATGTGTTTATTTATGTTCTAAGATGGTAACCCTAGTCATGTCTATATCAATACCCACCTTTGCATGCCCTTCTAATTAAATTGTCACGATAAGTTTAAATTAATGACCTTAAATCAAAGTTTAAAGGATCGACTTTAAATGAAATCCTTACAATTTATTTATTCTATAAAGTCTCTAAATTTAAATTGTATTTATAAGAAAAAAAATGACAATTACACTTCCCATGCATGCATAAGTTTGTATATATATATTTAGATGATCTTAACCTTTCATTTAACCTAAATCTTAGTTTTAAAGATAATTAACTCCTGGTTAACCCCTTTTTCAGCGAACCTGTTGCCCAAGGCCCTTAGGTTCGGCCAAGGTTCGGTCTACTGTACACAGTTCATCCAAATAAAAGAAGGTTCGGCTCCATCAGAACATCCCTTGGTTCGTTTATATCAAAGGTTTGCTGAAATAACGATAAGGTTCGTCCCTTAATGATGGTTCGGCCCAAGATGCGGCCTAAGGTTCGCCAGCTTAGTAGGGTAAGCTGCAAGGACGGTTAGGTGGTGAAAGGTTCCGCCCTGGCAGCTTCGATCGAAGGTTCGGCAGCCGCAAGGTTCTAGGTTCGTTCAAGATAGTTCGGTGATGCCTAAGGTTCGTGACCCAAGGGCTCAGCTAGGCTCAAGGTTCGGCCATCCTAGGGTTCGGCCACCTTGTTTCCCGCCCAAGAAAGGTTCGGCTAGGACCTTACAGGTTCGCCAACCAGTGGGTCGCGATCCAGCATCCCTGTTCCGCGCCACCAACCGCCATCTATGCTTCCCATGCTTCATAACACTCGGTTTCACATAAAACAAGTCCCAATCCCGATCATATATTCAAGACACAACCACATTGAGTTCGTAGTAAAAACCGAAAAGTAAACTTTATATTTACCTCGTTTTGTAGATCAAAAGTAAGGTTTCTTCGTATCCTCTTGTTCCTCTCGATCACACGAATGCGTGAGCACCAAGGTCTTCTGATTTCGTCAAGGAATGAAGAAGAAAATCTATAGAAAGGTAGAGAGAGAAATGGGGGGTGGTTTTGGAGCTTAGAGAGAGAAATGGTGTGTAGAAAATGAAAGAAGAAGAAGGATTCTTCCTCATTAATAACCCGTTTCGTACCCACGTGCTCGGTCTCGTTTATTTCGCGATAAAGTAATTATATGCTCGGTTTTTATCGTAAAACCCCTTTAAAACATAATACATTTAGATAAACAAGTTTCGTTTTAAAATGGTTTTTAAATAACATCGTTTAAATACAAGTCCCAGTTTATTTTCGTTAAATCGATTATTTATAAATAAATTTATTCAAATTCGTTTTAAGTTGTGATTCCTAATAAACGTTTTTAGTTTTCATTATTAAATTAATATCATAATTAATTATTTTGTTATCTCGTCGAAACGCGTTACTCGCGTACGTATTCGTAAAGATCGTCACCTTTGCGAATCCAACGCTCGTACCGTATTTCGATTCGATTTACTATTTATGGAATATCGTTTCAGAATATTATTCCTAATAATTATATTCGTGTGAATCGTCACCCACGCGAATACATTATTAAGTTGATATTTCTGAATTAATATTCGTGTTTAAATTATGTTCGCAACCTCACCAACGCGTATTCATTTCCAATTAAAATTTTATTATTTTATTAACTTTAATAGTATCCACCCCAATCCAAAACCACTAACAAACTCCAAATTCCGTTCCTTCCAAACCATAATCCATGATTCGTGTAATCATCTGCGATAAACTCTCTGGTTTTGTCTAGTTGGGTTACAACTAAACTTCCCATGGTTTACGCATATAATAATATGTTCTAAGCATGTATACCAATAACAGTGATTGTCATAATTTAATGCATTATCATAAATAATTACAAATCTCTGGTCGTAACAGTGCAATCGTACGGATGTACGGACGACCGGAAATACAATGATGTTACACCTCCGTTGTCTCATATTAAGTTCCTTCTGATTGAGAATATATTGCAAACTCTTGTGATCTGTAAAGACTACACACTTGGTGCCATAAAGATAATGTCTCCATATCTTTAAAGCAAACACGGCTGCACCAAGTTCCAAGTCGTGTGTAGTGCAGTTCTTCTCGTAAATTTTCAGCTGTCTTGATGCATATGCCACGAACATTCCCCGTTGCATGAGAACACAACCGAGACCTAAGTTGGATGCATCACTGTAAACCACAAAATCATCATTTCCGTCAGGCAGTGTCAAGACTGGAGCATCACAAAGTTTCTGCTTCAAAGTCTGAAATGCCTCTTCTTGCTTCGGTCCCCACTCATAAGGCTTATTCTTTTGAGTCAAAGAAGTGAGAGGGACAGCAATCCTGGAGAAGTTTGAAATAAACCGCCGATAGTAACCGAAAAGTCCAAGAAATGATCGAATCTCCGTTGGTGTTTTCGGTGTACTCCAATTCTTCACCGCATCAATCTTCGCAGGATCCATGTGAACACCCTTTTCGTTGACTATGTGTCCCAAGAATTGAACTTCCTTAAGCCAGAATTCACACTTGGAGAATTGGCATACAGTCATTTTTCTCTTAGGATCTCCAAATCCAACTTAAGGTGTTGCTCGTGTTCTTCTTTGCTCTTGGAGTATATCAAAATATCATCAATGAATACAATCACAAATTTAACCAAGTTTGGCCTGCAAACACGGTTCATGAGATCCATGAAAACTGCTGGTGCATTGGTAAGGCCGAAAGGCATTACCAAAAGTTCGTAATGGCCATATCTTGTTCTGAAAGCTGTCTTGGGAATATCATCATCATGTACATGAAGCTGATGATACCCAAACCTAAGATTGATCTTCGAGAACCATGTCGAGCCTTGAATTTGATCGAAGAGATCATCGATGCGTGGCAGGGGATATTGATTCTTGATGGTCAGCTTATTCAACTCGCGCTAGTCGATGCACATTCGGAATGACCCATCCTTCTTCTTGACAAACAGGACCGGTGCACCCCATGGCGAATGGCTCGGGCAAATGAATCCCTTATCAGTCAGTTCTTGTAGTTGGCTCGCCAATTGTTGCAACTCTGAAGGCGCAAGTCTGTAAGGAGCTTTGGCTACTGGGTTCTCACCCAGTACTAAGTCAATTCGAAATTCTACTTGGCGTTCTGGTGGAAGACCTGGCAAGTCGTTTGGAAATACTTCAGGAAAATCTCTTATTACAAAGACGTCTTCAATACTCTTTTCTTTCTCTTTCTTCTCCACAACTTGTGCTAAAAATGTACATTTCTTCCTAAGGTACTTATGTGCTTTAGTGCATGACATTAGCTTAAGACCTTTACTAGAAGTCTCCCCGAAAACTCTTAAAGTTTCACCCGAAGGTAAGGGAATACGAATATATTTCTCATGACAAATGATTTCCACTTTGTGGGTGGCTAATCAATCCATGCCTATGATAACATCAAAGCTACCAAGGTGCATAGGTATAAGATCAATTGGGAAAACGTGATCATTTAAGTTCACAGTACAACCAATAATAACAGTGTCAATATCAATAGTGTTTCCGTCAGCCAGTTCCACATAAAACGGTTTATCTAAGTTTGTACGTGTTCTACCAAGCATGCATTCGAAATCATATGAAACAGAACTCCTATCGGCACCAGAATCAAATAAGACAGATGCATAAGAGTTGTTGATCAGAAATGTACCATTGACCACATCCTGGTTGGTTTGAGCTGTGGGAGCATTCAGTTGAAAAGCCCGGCCTCTCACCACCCTTTGATTGTTCCCCGTCAACCTCGGACATTGGTTTCTGAAATGACCCACTTCACCACACTCGTAACAGATTCTTTCCTGTACAGGTACTTGGAGAACAAGTATAACTTGAATTGGTTGGGCCTGCGGAGCTGGTAGTGCAAGCAGTGCAGGTTGCATCTGTTGTGCTTGCGGTGCACTCCGACAGACATTTGCAAAGTGGCCATACTTGCCACAGTTGTTGCAGACGCGACAAGTCAAGTTTGGCATGTGATGACATCTGCAGGTGTGACATTGAGGAATAGCCCCAACATAATTTCTGGCAGTTGAGTTGTTTGTGGATTGTTGAGCAGACTTAGCTGCAGGAGCAGTAACAGCAAAATTTATGGCCTTTCTCTTCCTATTGTTTCTTTTAGATGAGTTGCCTTGTTCAGTCTTGACTTCAGTTGAAGCCTCTTTTGCAGCTGTTTTGGTGTCAGTCTTCTTGAACCCCTTTCTCATGAGTGTTCCAGCCTTCACATGATTATCAGTTAAAGTTGCAGATAGACGGATTGCAGCCTCCAGTGTTTTAGGGCTGCTACCATAAACTGTGTCTTGAATCTGCATAGGTAGACCGCTTATGTATTTCTTGATTGCTCTCTCCAATGGTGTCACTAGATGAGGTACCAGTAGGCTATACTCATGGAAGCGAGTATTGTAAATTACATTCTCCCCGCTATCATGTTTGAGTTCCCATAACTCAGTCTCAAGTTTCCTTATCTCACTGCGAGGACATAATTCAGTGGTCATCAGGTTCTTGACCTCAGTCCATGACAGTGCTAGGCTTGCATCAACTCCCCTAATTCGCTTTTCGCCATTCCACCAAGTTAGTGCTCTCTTTTGGAAAACACTTGTGGCGTAGCGCAACTTCAGATTTTCTG
This sequence comes from Mikania micrantha, assembly GCA_009363875.1. Lineage (NCBI taxonomy): Eukaryota > Viridiplantae > Streptophyta > Magnoliopsida > Asterales > Asteraceae > Mikania > Mikania micrantha. The sequence goes on from CM018684.1 coordinate 4,187,041, forward strand.
GGCAGTCACTGTTGAGGAAGGTGTTTTCAATACTCTCAAACCACTGCATCTGAGCAGTGGCTGTTTCAGAACCCATAAATTTTAGTGGGTTACATGAGTTGAAGTGTTTGAACGTGCAGACTAGTGGGTTTGCACCACCTCTGTTCTGATTGAGAGTTTGATTGGCTTGAGTCAGTTGATTCACCAATCCAGTAATAAGTGTTGCTAACCCTTGACCGCAGTCGCATTAGCTGCCATCCCACCACCGTTGCATTGCACCACGATTATGCCCTTGTTAAAATTTAGGGTGTACCATGTATCTTCCAATTATCTCACTTCACAAACCTTATCCTAGGTAGGGTAATTTTGAGTGAAGTGGTCTCAAGTTCCCTTGGACAATTAGGTTCGCCTAATGTCTAAATTCACCTGACATGTAGGTTTGCATATTTCTAAGTTCACCTGATGTCTAAGTTCACCTGACATTAAAGTTCCCCTAGTGTCTAAGTTCACTAAAAGTCCATACTAACTCCCAATATCCATAATTATCAATGAGGATTCATATCATCACTGAGTGCCCTTATTGTCACTAAGTGTTCATATCCTCCCTATAATTCATTCTCATCAAGTGGTCATACCATCACTAAGTGTTAGTATCATCACTATGTGTTCATATTTTCACCAAGTGTCCATCTTAATACTCAAGTATTCAGTTTGTAACTAAGTGTCCATATCGTTCACCTTGTCCATCTCATCGCTAAATGTCTATTGCATTATTAAGTGTTCATATCGTTCGTTGATCCTATTCACCCCACGTGTCCAATATGTGTGTTCATAATTGAGTATATATATGTGCTTCTCAAATATGATCATCCAATGATTTAATCCAAACCAAATTCAATCAACATTGCATTAATCAATATCCCATTAATCTCAACTTCACAACATATCCTAGTAATATCCTAAGTTCCTGACACTAACAGACCCCCAATAGACTACAAATGGTATATGTATGGGGAATATGTAGGGGTAGGTCACAACCGCCCCAGCCACCGTCCCACCACCTTTGTAGTATACTACGAGTGTGTCCTTGTCTGGTGATCAAAGATCATACAAATAATTTCTAAGCAAATAAATTCCTAAATAGTTAATTCTTAGGCAATTAATTTCCCAAACGGGTAGTTCCCTTATTCTTCAATACTGACATCCACCCAATGTACCGTAAATGGTATATGTATAGGGCATATGTAGAAGTCAGTCGCAACTGCTTCAGCCACCATCCCACCACCTTTACGATACACCGCGTGCATGTCTTTATCGCATCATTAGAGCACAAGCAATCATAAAATCAGCAATTAATACATGCGAATCAGATATATAATCAGGAGTTCAAATAACATGTAATAAACACGTAAGCATGAAATCCTGAATATAATAACTAGAGTATGAAATAGTTTCATACTAGGGTATCCTACGGTTATAGACTAGGTCAACCATTTCTAGTAACCTAATTCTATAACCCAGGCTCGGATACCAATCTGTAACACCCCGACCGATGGCGGAAACATCGGGATGCCACGAGGGATGTGTAGATTGTTCATAAGCTCGTGGGAATCTAATTAAATCATCACATATCAATTAATCAACCAAATTAATTACATCAAAAATCATGTTTATCATGAGCTAGTTACATCAATTACACAAAAGATTTAGCTAAACTAACTAAACTTTAGTCTTCAGAATTTCAGTTATTTTAGCTAGGTCCAAGAACCTAAGTGATGATGTCCCAAGAGATATAGAGCTATCCTGCTCTACCTACTTCTCCTCGTTTCCTGAAACATGTAGAAAATCAAGTGTCAACTACGAAGTAGGTGGTGAGAAATCATAAGTTTTTATGTATCAAAATGTTTATAAAATGTTTATGAAAGTTTATAAATAGGTTTATGAAATTTTATAATTTCCCAAGAAAATCCACATGCGCACCTGCGAAATAATCCAACTCTGCTAGAATCCAACAATCACAACATCCAAACAATCCAAGTAATCACATACACAATAATCACAAATAATTATCCACATATTTTCAACCAATCACATAAATTTAATAATCATAAGTCATCATAATCATATCAATATAAGTTACCGCGGAGGACCTCAGTCAACTCAATCAACGGCGGAATCGGACCTCAGTCAACTCAACCAACGATATTCCTATAAGTGTCTTCATGCACTACGGAGGACCGTAGTCAACTCAACCAACAGTGGAATCACTGAGGAGGACGTTAGTCAACTCATCAACAGTAACTCCATCATCGCGGAGTACCTAAGTCAACTCAACCAATAATGACTCACGGAAAAGTAATAATCCATCTCAATCCATAATCAATAATAATCCATTAATATGAATATCATATTGATAATCCAGGTGTCACCCATGTGTTATTAAAACAATATTTAAATTGGTATACATGTTTCACCTCCGAGTTTTAAAACAAAATGGTTTTAAAAGGAGGTTATGAGAACTCACCTGAATTCCTTGAAATCAGTGTTTGTAGAATGTGCGCTCACGTATGTCAAACCAAAATAACTCAATCAACATGTATTTAATATGTGTTCATGTTCATAAGTATACACGTTTCGCTTCAATCAAGTGTCCATAAGTATTTACTTTCAATCGTAAAGTGTTTCGTTAACCCAGGTTCGTAGCCCATGCAGGTTCGCTGCCAAGGGAGGGTTCGTTTAAGCCCAAGGTTCGGCTGAAAGAACAATGGTTCGTGGCTGCATGAGACGTTCGACTGGAGTGAGGTTCTGTTGGTTCTATCTGCCCAAGAGACATAATAAATTGATGTGGCTAGTATGTTATGATCCAAGTCGGGTCATACCCAATAACAAACTAGACAGACACCTACTATATTTATTTGATTGATATGATCAATTAATTAAATAACAACACTTAGAAAAATTGTGTTTTCTAAATAGAAGCACTTGTGAAATTAATAGATTTACTTGGGTAATTTATTTATGAGAGATAACTTTATTTTGTTATTTAATTGGTTTATAACATTTATAAAGTTTAAATAAAATGTAACAAGTAACTAATTAAATGTCACTAGTGAAAATGATTTTTACTATGACTAAGTTAGTTAAAAGTAAAATGGTAAAGGTGAAATGGTAAAAGGCAAGTGGGAGGTATCTCATTGGTGAAGAGATGCATGACCCAAGAGTGGTCAATCCCACACATGCTTTTCCACCTTTTATCTAACCAGTCAAGAGACATGCATTTACACATTCTCTCATACAAGAATCTCTCTCACAATAAAAACTCCATCATCCTCTCTCTTCTTGTGTGGAATTTTCGGCCAAGAAAAAGAGCAAGAGAAAAAGGAGCTTTGTGGTTCTTCTATGTTGTTCAATCCTAGCACACCTTGGTGTTTGTTGTAGGTTTGTGGGTATACAAGCTTGTGGTCTTCATCCTTTGGAGATTTCATTCAAGAATCATCATCTATTTCAAGAATCACACCCTCTAGAGGAGGAGGTAGTTTTCTTGTTTCTAACTATGTTTGTTTCTAAGCATGAACATCCTCATATGGATCCTTTGATTCGGGTTAATCATAAAATGGTTTATGAACATTTAAAACAAGTTTTAAACTATTAATATCCGCTGCATTTTTACATTTTAAGTGGTTAAAATGGCTTTGATAAACTTGTTAAAACCCAACAATGGCATCGAGAGCCACTTATGTGGATGCATGCTTCAAAAATCCAAGAAAAAAGTGATTTTTGACACACTTGAGCCTAGGGGCTGATGTGTTTTGATAAAATGGTGAAACCCTTGTCTTTCAAAGTTTACAATATGCATGTGAAAACATTGAAAGATTAGTCATTTGGATGATAGTTAATTTGGACAAAATCGGTTTTGTTGAATTTTTTTTTTGTGTTTGGCCGAAAGTTTCAACACAAAAGGGGACCATTTTTTGAATACTTGTATGATTGTATATTTGGTGTTCATAACCTAGCCATGACCTTGTGATTGTGTTTTGGATGTATTTGGTTGTTTTTGGCATTTGACTATTCAAAGGATTGTAATAATTATTTTATTCATTTGGGCATGTAATTTATTTATTTCATTTGGTATGTAATAAATAGATTAGTTGTATTTTGGTTTCATTTACTAGATAAAAATGTATTAGGATATTTTTTTTGTAATTGTAAATGGAAGATACAAAATGGTGTTTTTGGTTTGAGCCAATTTGGGTCCAAAAGGACTTCATAGTCCAAAATGGGATTCAAGCCCAAAACGAAATAACACCTTGAAGGCCCAACTAGATTTTGGAGCTGAAAAATGAAGCCCAATTGAAGCCCAAAGCAACATGGAGAAATCACAACACAAATGGACACTTGAAGCATTTGGATGCAAGATCAAGTGGGAGTTCATGGACACAACACTTGTGTCAATTTTACCCTTAAGAAAGACCTTTTGGCACACTTGTTTTTGGCTAACAAGTGTGACAAGATTAGTTGGCTATGGTTATGCACTTATTTAGTTTATGTTTATTTGGTGGTTGTTTTGTATTATATTTGGATATGCATGAATAACAAACAAATAAACGCGACAAACTAAAACCGGTTCATTAAAATCATTAAAATTGGTAAAATACTTTGATTTTATTAAACATAATGATTTAATAATAAAATGGGTTTTATTATAAAAGAACCTAAGGGTACCACTCATTTGGATGCATACAAATGCAAGGTACACAAAGTTTTCTAAACTAGAATTAAGAAAACTATGAAAAATTCCCTTTTAAAAAACAAGTTTAACACCATCCTTTTACGCAACACTTGGGTCACTTGGAAAATCTTTGTGGGATAAAGGTCACCTAACCACTTGGAGGAAACTTGTGTTTTAAGGTGGGAATACTATACTTGTGGGATAAAGGACACCTAACCACTTGTGTAAGTAAACTCACACGAATGTGTAAGTAGGACAACTTAATTTGCAAACCATGTGGAATGGATCACCTAACACATGGGTTTCCAAATGGTGTTGATGGGATAAACATGCCAACTAAATATATGATATTTAATCGATCCCATACACTAGAAGTTGCAAAGGGTTGCAATTTTCAAACGTTGACTACCTTGTTAATTTAAAAATGGGATAAAGGTCACCTAACCATTATTTGAATGTAACATTGGATTCTAGATTTACTTATTTATTAATTGTCATTAAGACACAAAGGGTATTAATAATTAAAACGTAATAAAGAAAGTACTAAAATCAAACTTTGTTAAATTCTTGTAGATGGCCGCAAACGATGCTAATAACGATAACCCAACCGGTAATAGCCAATCGCTAAGAGCAATTCTCCAAAGAGAACGTCTAAATCACACAAACTTTATGGATTGGTATCGAAACTTGAGAATTGTTCTCAAGCAAGAGAAACGATCCTACATTTTAGACGATCCCATCCCCGATGAACCCAACGAGGATGATGAGGATGCCTATCTCGAATGGGTTAAATATGTCGAGGATTCCGTACAAGTCTCTTGCCTAATGTTGGCAAGTATGACTACCGAACTCCAAAAGGAGTATGAGCTCCACGGGGCTTATGACATGATTACCCAATTGAAGGAAACATTCCTTCAACAAGCAAGGGTAGAAAGGTTCGAAACGGTTCGAGCACTTCATGCATGTCATATGGAAGAAACCCAATCGGTTCATCTTATGTACTTAAGATGAAAAGCCACATTGATCGCCTCGAAAGGCTAAATTGTCCCGTCTCGAAAGAGTTGGCAACGGATTTGATCCTCAACTCTTTGTCAAAAAGGTTTGACAACTTTGTCATGAACTATAACATGAACGGATGGGACAAGAGCGTTGGTGAACTTCACTCAATGCTCAAAACTGCCGAGGCTGCAATGGGTAAAAAGGTTTTACCCGTTCTCAATATCAATGAAGGGGCTAACAAGAAAAGGCAGCATCCCGAACCTAAGGCAAATGTTGCCAAAGGTAAAGGGTACTCAAAGGGAAAAGGGAAGGGTAAGGCTAAAGTGGAACCACCAAAACCCAAAGAAAAGAAGCAAAAGGTTGCTGCAAATGACCCATGCTTTAAGTGTGGTGAGATAGGACATTGGATGAGGAATTGTCCAGTATATCTCAAAGAGTTGAAAGAAAAGAGGGATGCGGGGCAAACCTCAGGTACAACTTTCATGATTCATATTGATCTTAATGTTATTTCCTCTAACACATGGCTACTGGATACCGGATGTGGAACTCATACTTGCAATTTGTTGCAGGGGTTCAAAAGAAGTAAGGACTTCAAGAAAGGAGATGTTAGCCTCTTCATGGGCAATGGAGCAACAGTTCAGGTTGAAGCCCGAGGAGACTATACATTAAATCTTCCAAGTGGTTTGGAAGTAATTTTGAAAAATGTTTTGTATGCTCCTAGTTTGACTAGAAACATTATTTTTGTTTCCATTTTAAGACAATATGGGTATGGTTTTAAATTTATTGAAAATGATATTCATGTTTCTTTAAATGATGTGTTTTATTTCAAAGCTATTCCTTTAAATGGTATTTATGAATTGGTTCATGATAATGCATTGAATGATAGCTCATTGTACCAAGCAACCTCCAAGAAACTCAAAATGGATTTGAGTGAGACCTATTTATGGCATTGTCGCCTCGGACATATAAACAAGAAACGTATAGAAACACTTCAAGTGAATGGTCTCTTGAAAACGAATCAAAATGATTCATTTGATATATGTGAATCTTGTTTACATGGCAAAATGACCAAAGCCCCCTTTAATAGAATTAATGAAAGGGCCAAGGATTTATTAGGAATCATACATTCAGATGTATGCGGTCCTTTTAAACCAATAAGTAGGAATGGTGAAAGATACTTCATTACCTTTACCGATGACTATAGTCGTTATGGGTATGTGTACTTGTTAAGACACAAAGATGAAGCTTTTGAAACGTTCAAAATCTTTAAGAATGAAGTAGAAAATCAACTCAATAAGTCAATTAAAATTCTTCGAACCGATAGAGGAGGTGAATACCTAAGTGATGCCTTTCAAGAGCATCTTAGAAGTTGTGGGATTCTATCACAACTCTCTCCACCTGGAACACCACAACATAACGGTGTGTCTAAAAGGAGAAACCGAACCTTATTGGATATGGTTCGTTCTATGATGGCTAGAAGCACACTACCTTTATCATTTTGGGGTTTCGCTTTGCTCTCCGCAGCCCGTATTTTAAATATGGCACCAACCAAGAAAGTGGAAAGGACACCTTATGAAATATGGCATGGAAAGGCTCCATCGCTATCATATTTAAAGGTATGGGGTTGTGAGGTTTATGTTAAACAACATGTTCCAAACAAACTAGAAGCCTAATCCACTAAGTGTATCTTTGTTGGATATCCTAGAGATTCTATGGGATATTATTTCTATGATCCAACCGAGCAAAGAGTATTCATTGCTCGAAAAGGGGAGTTCATGGAAACTAAGTTTCTCGTGGAGGAAACTAGTTGTAGAACAGTGGAACTTGAGGAAGATCAAGAACCACAACCCGATACACGTTTGGTTGATACTAGCACTCAACAAAAGGTTGTTGAAAATGATCAAATGGTTGATCAAGGTACACAAAACGTTTGTACATCTGGCAGAATAAGCAATCCACCTGAAAGATATGGATTTTTCATGGATGGATGCTATGTGGTAGATTCGGATGAATCGACCACATACCGAGATGCAATGTCCAATCCAGACTGTGACAAATGGCTCAAAGCCATGAACGTTGAGATGCAATCTATGTATGACAACCATGTTTGGGAACTGGTTGTACCACCTCTTAACTCCAAATTAGTTGGAAGTAAGTGGGTTTTCAAGAAGGAAAACGGACATGCATGGAAACTTGGATACTTATAAAGCTAGACTTGTAGCAAAAGGTTTCACTCAAACTCAAGGGGTTGATTATGATGAAACTTTTTCGCCTGTGGCGATGCTAAAGTCTATTAGGATATTATTTGCCATAGCTGCACATTATGATTATGAGGTATGGCAAATGGATGTCAAAACGGCTTTCGTAAATGGACATCTTGTGGAAGATGTCTATATGGCTCAGCCTGATGGTTTTGTCGATCCTAAACATCCCAATAAGGTATGCAAGTTAAAGAAGTCAATCTATGGATTGAAACAAGCATCAAGGAGATGGAATCAACGTTTTGATGAGGAAATACAAATGTATGGATTCATCAAGAACGCTGATGAAGCATGTGTATATAAGAAAGCTAGTGGGAGCATGATTACCTTCCTAGTATTATATGTCGATGACATTTTACTTTTTGGGAATGACATTCCAACCATGGAAGGTGTAAAAATCTGGCTTGGAAGTCGTTTTTCCATTAAGGATCTTGGAGAAGCCGCCTATATTTTGGGAATAAAGATCTATAGGAATAGATCTAGGTGGTTGATAGGCTTAAACCAAAGTGCATACATTGACAAAATCTTGAAAAGGTTCAAGATGGAAAACTCTAAGAAAGGTTTGGTACCTATTCAAAGAGGGACAATATTGAGTGCCTCTCAATGTCCAAGCTCAAAGGATGAGCAAGAGAAAATGAAAGGAATCCCATATGCTTCGGCTATAGGATCCATCATGTATGCAATGATATGCACTAGGCCGGACGTGTCATGCGCTTTGAGCATGACAAGTAGATACCAGCAAAATCCCAGTAATAGTCATTGGATGGCTGTCAAAAGCATACTAAAGTACCTGAGAAGGACTAAAGATATGTTTCTTATCTATGGATCTGGTGAAGAGGAACTCATGGTAAAGGGTTACACGGATGAGAGTTTTCAAACCGATCGAGATGATTCTCGATCGCAATCGGGTTATGTCTTCATTCTAAATGGAGGAGCTGTTTCTTGGAAAAGCTCAAAACAAGACGTGGTAGCATTGTCCACTACAGAATCGGAATACATCGCTTCTTCAATAGCAGCACAGGAAGCTGCTTGGTTGAAGAAGTTCATATCCGATCTTGGGGTTGTTCCTTCCATTCAGGATCCCCTAGAGATCTTTTGTGATAACGAGGGTGCGATTGTTCAAATCAAGGAACCTCGTGCCCATCAAAACACGAGGCACATTGAACGTAGATTCAACTACATAAGGGATGAATTTGAAAAGGGAAAGATATGTATTCGCAAAGTTCACACCGATCAAAACATTGCGGATCCACTCACGAAGCTCCTTGAAAGGCCAAAGCATGAGGGTCATACTTGTGGCATGGGACTTCGATATTCTAGTGATTGGATTTGATCATATGTCGTACTTAAATGTTGGAAACTTTTGATTATTTGAATGAATTATTTGGTTATAATGTTTCATATAATATTCCAATTTTGCATGTTTAATCCTTGAATAAATTAATTATTCTAAATGTCCGTAGTCATTCATACTTGAGGGAACAAGCATGAGGGTAAGACTATTATGAACCTGGATTGGTGGATATCCATAAGGTATGAATATAAAGCAAGGGTTGTTACCAATGTTCATGGATATTTGCGAGGTACAAATATTGGACTGACCCGCTCTCAAACATTACTGCATGGAATCTTAATGATTTGATCATAAGTAAATTTGAGTATTTACTTTCAATCATAAAGTGTTTCGTTAACCCAGGTTCGTAGCCCATGCAGGTTTGCTGCCAAGGGAGGGTTCGTTTAAGCCCAAGGTTCGGCTGAAAGAACAATGGTTCGTGGCTCCATGAGAGGTTCTACTGGAGTGAGGTTCTGTTTGTTCTATCTGCCCAAGAGACATAATAAATTGATGTGGCTAGTATGTTATGATCCAAGTCGGGTCATACCCAATAACAAACTAGACAGACACCTACTATATTTATTTGATTGATATGATCAATTAATTAAATAACAACACTTAGAAAAATTATGTTTTCTAAATAGAAGCACTTGTGAAATTAATAGATTACTTGGGTAATTTATTTATGAGAGATAACTTTATTTTGTTATTTAATTGGTTAAATAACATTTATAAAGTTTAAATAAAATGTAACAAGTAACTAATTAAATGTCCCTAGTTAAAATGGTTTTTACTATGACTAAGTTAGTTAAAAGTAAAATGGTAAAGGTGAAATGGTAAAAGGCAAGTGGGAGGTATCTCATTGGTGAAGAGATGCATGACCCAAGAGTGGTCAATCCCACACATGCTTTTCCACCTTTTATCTAACCAATCAAGAGACATGCCTTTACACATTCTCTCATACAAGAATCTCTCTCACAATAAAAACTCCATCATCCTCTCTCTTCTTGTGTGGAATTTTCGGCCAAGAAAAAGAGCAAGAGAAAAAGGAGCTTTGTGGTTCTTCTATGTTGTTCAATCCTAGCACACCTTGGTGTTTGTTGTAGGTTTGTGGGTATACAAGCTTGTGGTCTTCATCCTTTGGAGATTTCATTCAAGAATCATCATCTATTTCAAGAATCACACCCTCTAGAGGAGGAGGTAGTTTTCTTGTTTCTAACTATGTTTGTTTGTAAGCATGAACATCCTCATATGGATCCTTTGATTCGGGTTAATCATAAATTGGTTTATGAACGTTTAAAACAACTTTTAAACTATTAATATCCGCTGCGTTTTTACATTTTAAGTGGTTAAAATGGCTTTGATAAACTTGTTAAAACCCAACAGGTTCGTGGTCCATGAGAGGTTCGGCCCTGTAGCGTTTTCAGCTACTAGGAGGTTCAGCCGCCTCCCTTCTGTCACGAGTCCAGCCTTCTCATCATCACCATCGACCCAACTCCATTATCAACTCATTGTACACCTTGTTTTCCCACTTATACAGCTTCGTTTTAGGGTCTAGAACTTGTTAAAAACGTGTAAATGCAAACCGGTTTGTTTAAAGAAGTAAACTAAAATAAAAAGGTTAGATCTATCTTCAAATCTCAATCAAATGTTTGAAACCTTAGTTGGTGCTTGTACTCCTCGATCACGCGGTCGTTTTGGAACCAAGATCTCGCGATTCCGACAAGAAATGAAGAAGAAAATCTAGACAGAAGGTAGAGAGAGTGGGGTGTTGTTTTTGCTTTCTAGAGAGAGAGAGAACTCTTGTAAGAAGAAGAAGAAGAAGAAAGGGGCTTTTATAGCCCGGGATCTCCTCGCATCCTCGGTCTCGTTTAATAAGCGCTTCAAATTATTAAATGCTCATTTTTATCGTCAAACGCCATCAAAACATAACACGTTTAAAAATGTTATCTCATTTAAATAAAATGCTTTTAATTCAATTGTTTCGTAAAAATGATTCCGTTATATTTTCAGTAAATTATTTATTTAATAAACTATTCATTCCGATCCGTCTTAGGTTGTGATTCCTAATAAACGTTTTTAATTTCTTTTTCTTATTTTAATATCGTTAAATATTATTTCGTTATCTCGTCGAAACGCGTTACTCACGTACATTATCAAGTTAATATTTCTGAAATAACATTCGCGTTTCAGTTATGTTCGTAATCTCACCATCGCGTAATCATTTCCAATATCGTTTTCATTATCTTATTATCTTTAATATTATAATTTCCCAATCCAAATCCATATCACTGACACGTCCATAATAAACCAAAATATGCTTATGTATAGGGCATATGTAGGAGTAGGTCGCAACATATCCAACCACCGTCCCACCACTATTTCGATAAACCATGACCATGTGTCTTTGACTATGTTTAGTAACCTAACCATAAAAAACTCAGAAATCCTTTCCATTCCAAACCAAAACCCCGGATTCTTCTCACCAAAGCCTCAACATTGATATAATCATGATAAATCAAAGACGGTTTATGTATAGGGCATACGTAGAGGTCAATCACAACTGCCTCAGCTGCCATCTCACCACCTCTTCGATAGACCATCATTATATTCTTGCCTATCTTTGATTATAGAATCCTTAACCACAACTATTCCAAACCAACAACCCATAACATGTGAATTCAACTGCGGTAAACCCTCTGGTTCCGTTTAGTTGTAATTCTACTAAACTTCCCATGGTTTATGATATAATATAATATTTTCTCAATATGTATACCAATAATATCAAGTAATCCATAATAATTATCAATTATCATATCAGGCTTAACAGTACAGTATTTATGTAATGAAGTGCCTAAAATACAGTGATGTTACATGTTGGGGATGTTGGTGATCCTAGTGTTGTTCACCAGGGAGTTGATACTACTCTTGTTTCTACGGCCACTATATCTGCTTCAGTTGAGATCAGGGTACCTACATCTGGTGATGAGGGAGAGGACTACCAGAGTACTGACTTGGAGAACATGGATGTTGAAGCTAATGCTTCCATTGATGACACAGACCCAAAGGAGACTGAAGATGAGTGTGTCACTACTAGTGTGAGATCTCAAGTTATATGGATAAGGAAGAGGCCGAGGAATCAAGCCTCAAGTATTGAGGAGATTGAGGATCCCACATTTATTCCAGAGTTTGACATCGCTCCTCCATTACTTCCAACAACTGCCAAATGGAAAAGGACTGGATTCTTTCTACAGGGGAGGACAGAATAAGCATCTGTTGCAGCTTCCACTATTATATCTACTGCAAATACACTGACTTCTTCACTGTCTAGGTCTGGTACAATTCCTACACGTTCAACTGCCACTTTCCCCCTAACCTCCTCTGCCACTACTACCATATTTACAGATGCTTCTACTGGTTCTTCCATTACACGCTCAGATTCTTTCATGCCGATTGTCTCATTTGCTGAACAACTCAGCACATTGAACAGCTTGGTCCTCCGGTTGATGGAAAGGAACCACAAACAAGATCAATCCATTTCCCAATTGACACAGAGAGTTAGTGAACATGATACTCTATTGTTGTAGGCTGTTGATCAAAGGATTGATTTAGGGGCTCGCAATGCTGATTTAGAATATCTCATGCTCAAGTCTGTTGATGAGCATAATCAGCAGGCCCTGACTATTCATGGCTTCAATGCCAGGATCCTTTCCCTAGAGGCTGACAACCTACGCCTATTTGAGGCAGTTGAAACCTTAAAAGAATCTACTCCCAGGATTGAGGGATCCCAACCTGATTCTGCTGATTCAGATCAGGAAGACGAAAAAGATGAAGATGACGAGTCTGATGAAGAAAAAGTTGACTATGATAGCACAGATGACACTGATGATGATGATGACAATGACGGAGCAGCAGACGCCGCTTCAAGTTCATCTAGTACCTCAAGGCAATCCACCACCAGTGAGATCAGAACAAAGAAGAAACATGATAAAGCTCTAGAGTCATCCACAAAGCCAGCTGAGGAAGGCAAAGCGACTGAGGAAGTTGAAGTTGTGCCCCTGAGACGTCGTTTGAACAAGATGTTGACTATAATTTTAGATGCTCAGGCATTATACAACACTCATTCAGCTACAACAAGGAAGAAGGAGAGATCATTCACCGTCTAACAAAGGAACATATTGCTGAGCTGTTCAGCTTAAATCCTTACGAGGTTGTCGTTGACAACTCCTTCGTTCTTGCTTTAGATCTCCCAACTCATGAGTCATTCGATGACGTTGATGAGGTTATTTTAGAAGACCTTGATGACAGAGAATCTATTAAGTACACTTATGCAGAAGAAGAGCTACCAACTTTCACTGATATTTTCCGTCAACATTAACTCAAACATAAAATTGACGAGAAGGAAGGTGATAAGGAGGCTTCTGCAGAAGACCTACAAAGAAGGAATGAGGAGTGGGCTATGATTTGGCAGACACTCAAGAAAGATAGCATTCCCTCCACTCCAATTCAATACATGAAAGTTTACATGACCAAAGGATACGGATCTGATGGTTGCATTCCGAGTTGGGCGTACTTCAAATATCTGGGATGCTATGGAGTAAAGAGGGAACGTTGAATTCAGTACTTTAAATTCATGCATGATTTCAAGACGTTGTCGGGTTTCGAGGTGAGTCAGTTAGCACATCTAAACATGCTTTATTGTGAAGACTCAGGAATGTCATGTTAATTTGCAAGGCAAAGCAAGTTTGAGTATAGAAAGAGATGGGTGAACTTCCAACCTCAACAACCAGAAAGGTATTACCTTCTAGAGATTGATGCTCAATCTAGAAAGCACAAAGTTATTCTGAGGTGGCTACCTCCCAAAGTTATGAAGACAATTCCTCTAAGGAAGATGCCTCAAGTCTTTGTAAGTAGCTTCCAATGGTGGTATTTTGACGGCAGAACTTATGAGGCTGTGACAGTTTTGTGCAAGAAGGGTGGGATTTGGTTAGGGTATTTGACCCTATGTGGCTGACCAACTTGATAGAGGAAGATATCAAGGTCCTCTACAAGTGTCGGATTTTCTTTGATTTATCAGATATGGAGCAAGCACTTCAGTATACGAGGGTCACTAGACTCTGCTACGCTTTTAATGTTTATGCTACTGCTGATTGGAAGACTCTTTCATAAAAATTCTTAAAGACAAATGATCATCAAATAAAGAACTAGGTCCAAGGTGGAGTATGTTGATGCATATAGTGTCTCTAGTTCAATGTAATAGTCTATTTTGATTGTACAAAGATATTATTAATGAAAACAAGTATTTCCTATTGTTTGGTTGTGTTTATCTATGCTTATCAAGTTTGACTTTGACTTTATATATCAAACATGAACATTCGTACGAATGGACCTAAAAGTGAGTTCTTTCGTAGAATAAACATATAGCGATTGTCTAGTCAAACGAATGGATCAGGAATCTGATTCATTCGTGTGGATGGTTCATTCGTGGATCGTCGTTCCTGTGAATGAGTCATACACATGACTCATTCGCCCGACATGCTGATGCCTATATTTACCTCAAAAAACATAATGTTTTAAAACTCTTCTCATTCTCATGTCACATCCCTAGGTTTCAGCGCCCCCTTGCAATCCAAATTTGATTTCAGGCCCATGGTGTTCGATTTTGATCAAAACGTTGATTCTTATTCGTTGGATTACCACGTGGTGCATAGATTTCCATTGGAAAACCCCCGAATAGGATTCTGCACTATTCGAGGGCCTGCTGAGCAGAATCCGCAAGGAACTTAGGCGTTTCTGAGGTCCTACAAACATCGTTGTAAGTTTTAGGCCTAAAACAATTACAATGTTGTAAGTCGAAAACTTACAACGATGTTACGTCTCAAACGGTGATGAATTTTCACAAATTCATAAAAGAAGAAAGCGTTGTAGATGTCTTACAATGATGTTCAAAAAAATTTAAGATTTGACTTCATATTGACGAGTTGTTTTGGGTTAATGCTTTAAAAGTGAGTTATTATTTGAGCCTTATCATACACACACTAATTAAAAAAACATACAATTTTAAATTTACTATAATGTTAGCCCTAAGTAATAATATTTAGTTATTCGGTTAACGCAATATATGTTAACATTTGATCGTCTCCCTATGTGTGTATATATATATATATATATAATAAAAATATGTCACATGACGTCTTTCTAATCTCCACACATATTTGCCACATGTTATCTTTCTAGGCTATCCGCATATCATACTTGATAAATTTAAAATTAATTTCTTTTAATACAATTAAGTGAAACTTACAAACCAAAAAATAATATTCGTTTTCTTGAACTATTAATAAAAATTCAATCGTTTCTATCTTAACATTTTCTATTAATAATTTTAAAAATTCAAATTGTTTAAATCTCATTTGTATTGTTTAAAGAAGTGTTTAGAAAATTATAAAATGTACGTTTCTTTTTTTTTAATATTAAAAGTTTTACATTATTTGAAGATCTATTATTTTTATCAATGATTGTTTATAATGTTTATATTTTATTTAATTCTGTATAATACACATATTATATACGAGAGATATGACAAAAAGTGTGAGTGAGTTTTGGGATTTTGTTTCATATAATGTTGATCTAGAAATTAATTAGATAGTTTTTAGTTCTTTTGTTTCTGTTAAATTATTAATCGATCCTAAACCTCTCTTTATAACCAGAATGGCATATAATACATTTAAGTTTATACTTATATCAAAACAATATTTTAGTTTGTTTTAATTTTATGTGGGTCTATTAAGTCTTGTCGTCTTGATGTAGGTAATGGGCTGTACATATTTACAACTAAAAGCCCAAGGTCTATAGCTTGTATTTAGATCGGTCAAAATTAGGTATATTGCAACAAAGGTCAACAGCTGAGAACCCCGAAACCGGACCGATTCAACCACCGATCCGACCGATGATTCACCGGTTCAACTGGTCAGTTCCCCCAAAGCGGTCTTGATGTAGGTAGCGGTTGAATAAACCACTCGTTAATTAGACGGTTTTAATGTATTCATAGATGCATTTCAACACTCTAACCAACCACCATTTTTATTTGCATAACACTGGCTAATGCACACTAACTTATGATAGTACAGCTGTTACATACATACACAATCACAAGAAAAATTACAAGAATCATATGCATATGAGTTAAGATGATGCATCACTTTCACACACAATATATTACCCTCTCCGGCTAAGTTTTGAAACATGAGTACGTAGATCACTCATCCTACTGCATACACTGTATATATTACTTATTAGATACTTGCGGCATTCGCTAGTAGCGATAGTTTGGTTCTCTTTTTATCCGCCTCGGTTGGTAAGTAAACATCGGTTGCCAATCCAACCATCTCTAGAAACTTAATCACCCCATATGTCACATCAGGTTGCCACCATTCGAATCCATGACGAGCCGACTTTGGAATAGCATGGTGATTGTTATGCCAACCCTCACCAAAAGTTAACAATGCCATGATCCTGTTTTCATTAACATATATATAGTCTTCCATGTTATATTACATCAATAGTCTTGTGGCAATAAGATATGTAAAAAAAATGTCTGGTGATCATAAACATTTAATTTTAATTTTTTTTTTTAAAAAGATAGAATATATACCCGTTATTGGTGGATGTATCTGGGGTGTTGTATGGCCTCCCACCCCATAAATGGCACACAGAGCCAACAACGAAGGTGACATGGTTAACTAGCACTGTTCGCACCCCCTGCATAAAGTTAATTAAATAACACAATTTTTATTTACTCATTCTTTAAACAAAACTTATAACATTAAATCTGGAATTTAAGGATTTTCTATTTAAGATTAGGTTCTCACATAATACAATCTTTATATATGTGTGTGGTTTGTATCATATGAAAACCGATTGCATGTTGCGACCACGTTAGCCACATATTGTTGACTCCTACTTAAATCATAAATAAATTTCAATTTATTTTCTTTTCATGAGTTTACACCACAGATCTTATAATTTTAGGTTTATCTTTAATTCTTTCAAAATTTGTTTATCTAATTAAGAGGGTAAACAAAGTGTCACAAAAGATCTTTATATAGAAAGTGTATCATGCATGTGAAAACTTAATCTTAGAAAGGAAATATGTCTGTGTTCTTCATTTGAAATCATAAAAATAAATATGTATCATAATAAAGTTGAAAAAATTAGTTCTTTTTTATTAAACGAATCAATAAATTTTAATTTGATTTAATAATGAAACGTATTTATTTTTAGATTACTAACAATAATAATAAAAAATAATTTACGCAAGTACCATTCCCCAAGCTAAGTATGGATAGCCTCCAACGAGATACAGCAGGACTCCCAGTCCTATTATATGCCAAACATATGTATCATGAAGAAACCTATAGAACGGTTGGGCCTTTAGCTCCGGAACGTTGGAATATACGCCGATTTCTGGCTCTCCACACTATAAAATATTAATTGATTTTTCTTTATCAATTCCATATATATATTTAACCATTTTATTATATATAAAATTAATTTAATTTAAATATCAATCACCTTCACAGAAAGATATTCATTATAATGGAACCAGCCAATATGACTGAACCAAAAACCTTCGTGTGGGCTATGAGGGTCCCTCTCTTGATCAGTATACTTGTGATGGTTTTTGTGTACACTAACCCAAAATATTGGATCTCTCTGTCCATTTAAATTTAACAAAATCATTAGCTAATTACACAAGTGCTGAATCAGTAATATGTATACATTATTTAGGCTCTGTTTAAACTTAATTGTTATGATGCTAGCTGACTGATTTAGATGTAATATTTTGATAAAATAATTAAGATATTATCAAACAACCTTTTAATTTCTATGTACATAAATATGTAAAGTTGTTGACACATAATCTTTGTAATTTTTTACATATATCTCTTAGTAAAAACATTTATTAAATATTTACCTAACCTTTAAAATAAATTATATATTTCCTCATGAATAGTGAAATATGTAATTACTAGTTTATTTAAAAGAAAAAATGTCATTAATTTAAAAAGTGGAAAAATGCAATTGTATTTTTTACTTGGAAGGGTAGATATGTAGATGCCCATAATCTTTATTATTGTTTATATAAAAATGAACTTCGCATATAAACTAAAAATTATTAGAAATAATAAAACGTAATTAGTTAACTATATAGCCTGGTTCTTGTAATAATTATTGAAGAAATATTAAAATGTTACAAACCTGGCCGGCATGAGAACCACAGTAAGTAAAGCAATACTCGAGCCATTTTGGGAGCTTGAAACTCCTGTGGGTAAGAAGTCTATGATAACCAAGGGTCACACCTATTCCAGTCACGCACGATAAGACGATTGCCACCAAGACTGCACCTGCGTCGAACACAAAAGGCGCGCTAAGAGCCAACCCATGCTTTCCAACGCCCAATAACAGGTGCGTAACATCCATCATATGCCATTTACGATTCCAAAACCCTCCTTTCCGCATCCTCTGAAACTCCGTCTCGTTCGATGTCTCGATTGGTGGTAGTTTCTCAGTTGCTACCGTTGCTGCTGCAGCAGTATCAACTGGCAAAGCAACTGCAGCTGACGCGGCTCTTGTTACATGGTTTGGTGTTGCGTTTTGGTTGGTACTGGCCTTAGGTACAACGCGTTTGGTTGGTGAAGTGGTAATTGAACATGACCTTGATGTTCGAGTGTTTTGAGGGCTAATGTTGTTGCTGGACGAACCGGCAACAACACGGCGAATCCTCCATTTGGTGTTGGTTGCGATAGGAAAGGCTGAAGGGTTGAGAGGTAGTGACATGATTCTAATGCAATGATTTTTGTTATGATAGTCAATGTTTAGTGGGTCATTTTACATATACATATACTGATATTGGATGCAATTTTGCTAACTAGTTCAAAGAATCATGAATCAGTAAGAAACAATGGCACGTGAATTGATAACGACGTGATACATGCATCTTATATATAATTAAGCCCAATACAAAATTTACGTTTTCTTTTAAGCCCAATACAATTATTATTTTTTGAACGGCAATTTGGATCACTGACGGGTCTTAAACTAATCCGATCATATCCACGCCCAATAAGATGAAACCCACCATCAGTAGCGGATACAAGCTTTAAGTATGGGGGGGATAGGCCCCCCGTAGAGTCCTGCGATCGAGTGTTAATACGCGTTATTTTTAAATAGTTTTGCTTAATTTTGAAACAAAAGGGGCACGAATCTGATTTTAAGGGGCACTAATCTGATTATAAAAGGCATCATTAGAAATGAATAATAAAAACTGTGTTCTTTTCATAAAATTTATACGTATATTAACTTGTGATTTAAATTTGAAATTGATTATTTAAGTAATTGTTTTTCTAAAAACTTTTGATAGGTTTGTT
The DNA here is from genome assembly GCA_009363875.1 of Mikania micrantha. Taxonomy (NCBI): domain Eukaryota; kingdom Viridiplantae; phylum Streptophyta; class Magnoliopsida; order Asterales; family Asteraceae; genus Mikania; species Mikania micrantha. Next base: position 4,206,772 of record CM018684.1, read on the forward strand.
TTGTGGTTTCAACTAACCCGGTCCGTTTTTATCTAGACATATTTTTATTGACCTGTTTTTTACCCCCGTAAAAAAAATTTCTGAATCCGCCACTGCCCACCATAGATGAGAGAAAACCTCCTAACCCAGCAAACAACCCATATTTTGTTCATGCTATGACTTGAACCCGTGACCTCCCAAATATTGAAGACACAGGGTACCTCCTCTCAACCTTTTGAGCTGAGGTCAATGCAAAGGAAATGAATGCATTTTATACTATACTATTAATTAATCTGAAGTTAAGTAAACTAGATCTTACGGAGCCTGCTCATGTATGACATGATTCGTATAAGATCTTAGAAAAGATTCTCTTTAAGCGAACCAGCCTATCCATAGTATGGGCTTACGTGATGATTGGAACAAAGACACATTTGGTTGTGAATTCAAATGAGGCAGATAAATATAAATAAAGGCACATATCTGCACAGACCAATCAATAATTCAAGTCACACACTCCTATAATCCATTTTCTCTTCGGAAAATTCCCTTCAACTATTGATGCCAAATCAAAAATATTGCGGAGTTCAAGGGAAATATCCAAATACATGTCTTATTATTTTCAATAATCCATACTTGTAGCAATAAAATACTATAGTTCCTACCCTAAGTGATAAACGATGAATTCAAAATATTTATGCTATATCTTCTCTATATCTATAAAGGACCAGAAAAACCTTGTTTACGTATCATTGGGAAGTGCATTAACATAAATACGGTAGTAAGAAGCGGCAATACAAAAGTGTAAACTATAAAAACGAGTCAAAGTGCATTGTCCCACACTAACACTTCCGCGCAATAATTCTACCAAAGGTGATCCTATTACGGGAATAGCGTCAGGTACACCTGTTACAATTTTCACTGCCCAATAACCAATTTGGTCCCAAGGTAAGGAATAACCAGTTACACCAAAAGATGCAGTCAATACAGCCAGAACCACACCTGTAACCCAAGTTAATTCGCGCGGTTTTTTAAATCCACCAGTGAGATATACACGAAATACATGTAGGATCATCACTAGGACCATCATACTTGCCGGCTATCGATGAACTAATCGGACTAACCAACCAAAATTAGCTTCAGTCATTATGTATTGAACAGAAGCAAAAGCATTAGTAACGGTCAGACGATAGTTAAAGGTCATAGCAAATCCTATAGCCACTTGTACTAAAAAACAAGTAAGCGTAATTCCCCCTAGACAATAAAATATGTTTACATGAGGAGGAACATATTTACTAGGTATATCATCCGCAATCACCTGAATCTCGAGACGCTCTTCAAACCAATCATAGACTTTATTTGAGATATGTGTGATCCCCCCTCCGAGAACTGTATATGAAAATTTCATCTCGTACAGCTCAAGCAAAAACACCCAAATATTGGTTTGTGGTCATACCAACAAATTTTGTAAACGAAAGTTGGTACATGTTTGTTTTATATGTCACGCCCATCACCAGGCGGGGGTCTTAGAGCAAGTACGTGAGATGCGACTGCACAAGGCACATTTTTTTAGGAGCCCAAATTTTTTAAAATATATGTCTGTGTATATATATATTATATATATATATTAATTTATTTTACAACAAACACATATAATTTACAATCTAATTTTTTAAATATATTTAACACAGATACGAATTTTATAAAAGCTAAAAGAAAAACGTGTTTCTTAAACATTTGACCTAATAACTCAATATAATTTAAAAATTAGGTAAAAAAACACAAAAACAAATTAACTCACTTCAAATTTAGTTCCAAACGAATTACCATTTCAAATTTATTTACAAACGAATTACAACACACAAGCAATAGAGGGGCCCTTTTCTAGCATTCGCACAGTGCACCTAATCTCTCAGAGACGGCCTTGTCACCAGCATTTGTGAAAATGCATGACACCAAGCATATGATTTTCGTTGATAAAAGATAATATCATCCATGTCGTTTGTTTCGAGATGTTTCTGAGTATGGTAAATGCACCCCAAAGTATGAAGTAGGTTTTCGAAAACTTGCATCGAAGTATCACCGACTTTCTTTTGATCTTTTATTTTTTGTTGCAACTTGTATGTATCATCTCTTGAAATTGAGACATTTGTGGCGTTATGTTTCCTTATTGTTGATAAATGTTACGTGGATCAATATGTTGCTCCAGTAGTTTTTCTACCATATTTGGTTCCACATGAGCACATTTTTAAATTTTGAGCAGATTCGTGGTTGTGATTGTCATTCCTCACCTTTAATTCCAAGAATCGCGATCCTCGTTGTAGAACCCTATTAATTTAGATGGACACTTGATTTTTTTTTGCTTCCTAAACGTCTAAAGATGGCTATATTATTTTCTTCGCCACCATGACCACACATAAGCCAGACCTTGATAACATTGTTTATTATCTTTGATTTCTTCGCTCTTCTTTTGATTATAATGTAATTGTTGTCCAGTGCAATAAACTTAACCCAACCTACCAGTCATTCTTCAATCATAATCATAAATTCCTAATACATAATAATTGTCACAAAAAACGAATTCATAATACATAATAATAATCTTAAAAAACGTAAATAATAAATATGAAATACACACAGAAATTTAAATTATTCATAAATATATACGAATAAGTAATACCTTGTTTGTTTTCTGGCTAATTTGCGGATGGGCATGTTCTTAGACATAAGTCACTTCCAATTTGTTGTGCGTGTAATGGTTGAATTTTTAAACCGAAATGATGATTTTTCCATACATATGTCATGGTTGATTTTCAATTTGTTGCGCGTATGAATGATAAACATGAGGTTCCACGTTCAAATTTATATGACCGTAAAGAGAGTTAACATAATATTCATCCTTCAAGTTTGGCAGGTTTCAAATATCATGAAAAGATTATGCGTGATCAATCTTCTCATTTAAATAAACATTTTAATCAGTATTCTTATACAAGGAAACAATTTTATCCATATTTCACCGGATTATTTTTCGAGATATATGAAATGTTGGAATATACGCTAAAAAGCTCATGTCCTAGAACGACATCGTTAACGGTGTTAATTGAATCTCAAATTCGGAAAGTTGAGAGACGATGCATATTCGATTTGTTTAAATGATATATAAAATTTATAAAAGAATTTATGTCATGTCAAATAATTCAAACGATTCGCATAACTTAGTCGTTTCTAGTATAGATCTATATGTCCTTTATACAAAATTAATATGGGTCATATAGACTAGTACAATATGACGCCCGTCTCCTGGAACCATCACTAAATCATAATTACAACAGAACACATGGTATAACAGAGATAAGCGTCGGAACTTTTATTAATATAACACAAGTTCCAATACAATAAGCCAGCATGATCTAATTTACATCATTATACAAATGCCAAAATTTCCAACAACTTGCTATTCTTTTCCATTACACCTTGCCATTGCCATGGCTACACGAAGGCTTATCTTTTCCTGATATGCATACTTAAAAGGGTCAGTTTTCAGTGATAAGTTCTAAATTTAATCATACAGGAATTAAGATAGCACACCTAGGAAAAGATTTACATGACACGTTTTAAATAATAATAATAAAGGGAATTCGTAATCATAAAACATGCATACTTTGTGAAGAAAAGTTTCAAACCAATAACCGGTTTATCAGAACCCCGAAACCACCGGGTTACCAAAGCCCAAATACCAATCCGCCAAGTCCACGGTATGGTTACCACCTGCCAAGTCCACAGTGTGGTAGTCCGTATATTACATCTATAGTAATATCAAGCCACTGTCTAGGGTCATGTTCACCCTCTGTAGGCCCGGTCGTCACCAGCCAAATATAGTCAATTAATCAATTCACCCCCCTATACCCACACAAATTCCGGGGTTGTTTCCCACCAGAAATTGGCAACAAAGACATGTACGACGCTTGTTTTTACATATATAGCAAGGACACCATCGACCACGGTTGACACATTTGTCAAAAACACAATTTTGATTCAAACTGCACAATCACTGTTTTATAAAACATTTTCCCTAGTCAAACAATGTGCCCAAAACGTTTTCAAAACCTGTATCAAGACCTTTGTCCAAATCAAAGTCGTAAAACGTTTAAATCATCCAACTAGTCTTAACTAGTGGCACACAACCAAAATACGTGTCAAAACATTTTTCCCATGCCCATAAAACTCATCAATTTTATGTATCTTTAAAAATCAATCAACTCGTACAATCTCAAGTACCACATTCCAAAACCATGTTTAGACCAAAAGTCATTTGACATGTTCAACCTCACGGACAACATCATTGTTTTACAAACACAGGGTCTCAAACATAGTTTAAATATAACATTGTCAAATACAAACAATTAACAGTATCCATATCAACCCAAAACATTTTAAAACATAAAATGGGCATCATAGAACTCACCTTATTGATCCCGCACGGTAAACTTAATATCGCACACTGATCTCACATTTTCTTAAGGAATCCTAACAACCTAGATATCCTAGAAAGATCATAAAAGAATTCACATATCCCAAAAACCGTAATTCGGGCTTCCAAATGGACAGCACAACGACTATGTTAAGATATCTTCAATACAAGTTTTTAACTCTTTATTTCTATCCTGGGTGTTCTCCGTATCACACGGGCATATCCACATCTTATCAGATGATTTATTTAGCCAATACAACCCCATATACACTTATGAATATAACGTTAACATTTAAAACTTAAGCATAAGCTTACCTCGCTTTATCCGGACCACAGCTTGTTTAACCGTCTTGCTAGTCCCGATAACTCATCACGTGCTTCCACACACTTAATTGACCTCAAAGGAGGTTTATGGGGTATCTATGCCGTGATAATAGGGTTAGAACTCGAAACTTTGAGCGAAAAATGACGAGGTACGAACTATTTAGAGGAACTGGCATGCGAATCGAGATAAGCAAGCTGTGACACCTCGCCGGACACTTTGCAATCATGTGGGACACGTGGCAGCCACTTATGACAGTTGGCAAACCATGAAAACACGTGTCTTGCCACCTAGGACACGTATCGATGAACGCACGTAGTGTTTTGAACTTTTTTTTGCGATTCTGGCTTCATACAAACTCCGTTTTACGCACCGTTTTTGCCCACGTTCTCGATTTTTAAATACCTATATAACCATATCAATCACACCTCCTAGTGATGTACCGATTATATAGGTCATTTTATGATTATTGTTCAAAACTCATTATATTATAACTTTCATTCGAAGCATTGTTTGCCAATTTCGGTTTCCCTAATTATGATCATTATTTTCTTGTCTTGAAAATGTGATATTATTAATCCATAAACCACTTGCTAGTTTCATGTGATCACCCTTTATAGAAAAGTAACCACATAGCGACTTTATCATGTCATTATCAAAACACTCTTCATAGGAAAATCAAAGCACTTTATTATATATAAATTTATTAAAATACTATGAAAACCGGTTGTTACAAATATACCCCCTACATTAGGTTTCGTCCTCGAAACTTATTATATCAAAAACAAATGGGGATAGAATTTACGCATTTCCTCCTCAATTTCTCATCATAATCGAGAATTGCTACTGGATGCTCCACATAATTAAGCTTATTATCGATCTCAATTTCGTCATATGGTATGTGTGAGGTTTCATCCGTCAAGCACTTGCGCAAGTATGAGACATGGAATGTTGAGTGAATCTTACTTAATTCATCCGGTAACTCCAGTCTATATGCAACCTCACCTACACGGGCTAGAATTTTGAAAGGTCCAATGTACCTTGGACTTAATTTTCCGCGTTTCCGAAAACGAGTAAGGCATTTCCATGGAGATACCTTTAGTAACACCATATCTACAACTTGAAATTCAATCGGCCTCCTTCTGTTATCAGCATACGACTTCTGTCGGTCTTGTGCCGCTTTTATTCTTAATTTAATTTGTTCTAGTCTTTCAGTCATAGCCCTAACCACTTCCTAGTTTCCCAATTCTTTCTGACCTACTTCACCCCATCATCATGGGTGTACGACATTTTCTCCCATATAACATTTCAAATGGCGCCATATCAATCGATGAATGGTAACTGTTATTGTAGGAGAATTCTGCAAGAGGTAAATGCTCATTCTAATCACCTTCATAATCTACAGCACATGCTCGAAGCATATCTTCAAGAGTTTGAATGGTCCTTTCACTTTGACCTTCTGTTTGTGGATGATATGCCGTGCTAAACTGCTAACTTATTAGATACCATAGTATCTTGGAACCTTTTCCAAAACCTGGAGGTGAAACGAGTATATCTATCTGACACGATCGAGACCGGCACACCATTTCGTGCTACAATTTCATTCACAAATATTTCTGCCAACTTTTCTGAAGAATATGATTCATGAATAGGCAGAAAGTGGGCACTTTTAGTCAATCTATCCACCACTACCCAAATGATAGTGTTGGCAGGGAGAGATCAAGCATGATCTCTCCCCCTCTCGTGCTCAAACCCAAGAACACACACAAAACCTGAAACCCTAAAGTCTGGAAAACTGGTATTTATAGGGGCTGTAGCCCATTCGCCCTAATGGAGACATTCGGCCCTTCATTCGGCCGAATGGACCCCTTTACATAATGTCCATTCGCATATGCTCCTGCGAATGACTCAGTTTCCAGTGTAACAACATACAAATATGTACAAGTGATTACAAATAAGCAAATACAAATCTAATCTATTCGAACAGCAGCGGACACCCAAAATATGCATCAACAAAATCCATAGTAATATGTTCCTATTTCCATTTGGGTATTTCTAGAGGTTGAAGCCTGCCATATGGCTTTTGGTGTTTAGCTTTAACTTAAGCACAAGTTAGACATCTATTCACATATTGCATAACGTTAAACTTCATACCAGGCCACCAGTAGTGCTTCTTTAAATCTTGATACATCTTAGTTGCACCTAGGTGAATAGAGTAATGAGTCTTGTGGGCTTCATCCAAAATTTTCTTTCGTATATCACCGCCACGCGGTACCCACATTCAACCAAACCTAGTCTTCACCCCATAATCATCTTCTTACAAACTTTTCACTTGACCAAATATTCTCTCACTACATACATTTTCTTCTTTTAACGCCTCAACTTGAGATTCCTTGAGTTGGTCTAGGAAATTTGGAGTTACTACCACTTGACATGCCTTCACCCGAATTGGAGAATGGTTGCTCTATCAACTTAAAGCGTCAGCCACCATGTTGGCTTTTCTAGGGTTATATAAGATGTCACATTCATAATCTTTAATTAACTCCAACCATCTACGCTGTCTCATATTCAAATCCTTTTGTTCAAAGAAGTATTTGAGACTCTTATGATCGGTGTAGATGGTACATTTGACACCATACAAATAGTGACGCTATATTTTCAAAGAAAATACAACTGCTGCCACTTCCAAATCATGAGTTGGATAATTTACTTCTTTAGGCTTCAGCTTTTGAGAAGCATAAGCGATGACCTTTCCTTGTTGCATGAGTACACAACTCAATCCTTGATATAAAGCATCTGAATAAATAACCATGTCTTCTGTACCATCAAGTAAAGATAGTAGTAGTGCTTGAGTCAATCTTGACTTTAACTCTTCAAATGCTTGTTGTTGTCGTGTACTCGAATCAAGCTTAAATTCTTTCTTAGTCAACTTAGTCAATGGTGAAGCAATTTTAGCAGAGTCTTGGACAAAACGCCGGTAATAACCAGCTAATCCCAAGAAGCTTCGAATGTCTATTAGGAGGACTCCATTTCATTACTGCTTCCACCTTTGTTGGATAAACCAATATTGTCATATCCCGAGCCGGCGGGCTGGATCGACTTTCCCGCCGGGTGGAAGGTTCCCGGGCGTGATATCATTGTGATAATCGAAATGACCAGATTGTTTACATAGCACATGATAAATAAATGAGAAATGCTAACATGACAATGAAACATAATTACAAAGATAAATTACATTGTTTCCTCATAATTTAACTAAGTAAATCTAATCAAAAGAATCAATGAGTTTATATCTTGTAACTGTACAAGATATACAAAAGATGATTCACTGTTTTGTCATTCAAAAGTATGCAACACCAAAAAGTAGCTAGGCCTTCTTAAAGTCCACTAGCTATGTCCCTGAATGTCAGGTGACTAAACATGTTCGTCACCTGAGAAAACATGCATTTAAACAAAGTGAACACTAGGTTGGTGAGTTCATAAGTTTGATAATTGAAAACCTTGATTTTTTCACGTACATAATCACATTGTTATACATGTTACTTGTAAGTTGTTTGATTCACCCGTTCACCCAATGGCCTCTCCATAGTTATATTTGCAAGTAGTATCTCATCCTATTAGTTATGCTTATATATAGGGCATATGTAAGGGAACAAGCCCTAGCCAACATCCCACCACATAACTAATAGAACTCCACACCACTTTCCGTATAACTATAGATAACCATTTTCATTTCACCTGTTTATCCCATTTGATATTCACCTGTTTTATCATTTGTAGAATAATATAATAAGAGGGGTTTAATTATCAAACCGAAGTATTGATAAACCCTCGATGTTTTAAGGAAATTAGATTAATTTAATATGATCCTTATTATTATTCCATTACTTGTGGGGTTAGCTGTTAATCACTTTTAAATAATAATAGTGTTAGTTAACCAATTGATATTTGTTCTCAACTTGAAGTGCATAGAGCCTAAAAGGAATCCATTGAAATTTTCACGTAATAAGATTACAATGCATCCGATTTACCTCTATCACTTTGTATTTCCATAGACCTCATCTAACTGTTACTAGTAATATGACATGAGAAAAAAATAAATTCCTCAGTTTACTAGTCCACAAGAAGCGATGGATTAATTACAATATCACTGTCAATTGATATCACCATGTTTCGTTTGCCAAACCTGACTGATCGTCTCCCCGTTACCGGTCATACGTTACCGACCAATTGATGTTACGCTTAACATACCGACCTCACTCGTCGGAGGTTTGTCAAACCTATGGTACCACAATGCTATCGTCGGTTTAGATCCCACTAAATTAACTGGTAAACGATTCTGAGAAGGGACTTACAATGAAACTTGAATATATGGCACATGATTGAAATGATATAGAGTAAACTTCTCTTTTGCTCCCTGTGGTTTGACAAAAGTAACCATTTTCATCCAAATTTTGAAATTTTGCAATTTTCCTCCATTAGTTTCAGAAAATTAACCATTTTAGTCCCTGTGGTTTGACAAAAGTAACCATTTTCATCCAAAGTTTAAATGGACTTTGGATGACAATGGTTAATTTTCTGAAACTAATGGAGGAAAATTGCAAAATTTCAAAATTTGGATGAAAATGGTTACTTTTGTCAAACCACAGGGAGCAAAAGAGAAGTTTACTCAAATGATATAATACAGACAGTTCAATAACAATCAATTGTATTGTGTTCATCAATGTTGTTTGTTCTCACTGTTGTGTGTTCTCATTGTTGCTAATAAAGTTAAATAAGATCTTGTCTTATTATAAAATATTAGTTGTTGTGTGAATGATGTTGTTATCATGAAGGTATATTATCATGTTTCTCATTCTAGTTGTTCCATATAATCACCGTGTTGCCACTATAGTGTCGTACGAACCAGTCTTACAACACTTAGTCGACTCAGGTGGTGGATGCTGTTTGTTGTTGTTATTGTCATCTTGTTCACCTGTGATAATTCTCTTATTGCTCTTGTAAGAATAATTAAGTGTTATAAGATAAAATCTTACAACTACATTATTCTATTGTGTTGATGATTTATGAAGTTATATTATCATGTTCATCTTAGTTCTCCCTGTTATGTTATGATCATACAAGGATGCATACAAAGATAAATGATAATAAGCCAAGCAATATTATCTAAATCAAAGAATAAGCAATATGTTAAACTAAAACTTTTAAATAAATAAAAGCTAAGCATGTTTCTCAGCCCCGAGAGTTTAAAATCAGTTAAGATTAGAAAAGGGGCATATGAACTCACCTTGTAGTAGTTGTGGTTGACTTAGCTTAAACAAGAAGTGCAGGCGCTCTTGATTGTACTTGTTGTGTATTCACGATCCTGTATTGATTTCATGTTGTTGTAATTTATAAATATGAGTTGTGGACATTTATGTGTGTGTATGTGTTAGCCCTAAAGTTGGCTAACACTCGCGAGTCACGGTCTCCATTCGGCCCTTGTCCAATTGTCATATATTTCCTAATACTTAACTAATTTAGTTATAGCTTTGCATGTCATGTTATATTGCACTTTTCTTAATCATAATTAGTCTTGTAGGTTTAGAATAGTTTTTAGAAAACACTTAGGTTTTTCATCAATCTTGTTTATCACCCTTGACATCATTTGTTAACATGTTTGATGAAATAAGCTTTATGATGTATAAGATTTATAATTCAAAGTAATTTCACCACCTTTGTAATAAAATCCCAAGCATACTTATCCACGACTTGTTTTTTGTTAAATTATTAGATAAGTGCCTCAATCCACCTCATGGGCCGAGGATCTATTGGGCCGAATGGAGTTAACCCAATTAATATGTGGGCCGAGGTAAGGGTTTGGGGCCGAATGAATTCAACTGGTCCGAATAGTATGCATGGGTTGATTAAATGGTTTGGGCCGTGCAAATTGTGGCTTATCAGTTTAGATGATCAACGAAGAATGAGTCCAACCCTACTTCAGCGAACCTCATGGTGGGTAGGCCCAGGATTCGGCCTTGACCTGTCCAGCGAACCTTATGGTTCGTGCATGTTAAGGTTCGGTCGTAGGGAAGCAGTAGATTCAGCCTGGTACAAGGTTCGCCTAAGGGTTCGCCATTATGGTTCGTGATCCACAGGTTCGTACGAATGATAGGCTCGCAGCTCCTAAATTGGTTCGGTTGTAGGGTTCGTGTACAGCACAAAGGTTCGGCTGATAACGAAATGTTCAGCTAGGGTTGCTGCGCATGGTTTCGGTGATCACCCAAGTTCGTTGATAGCCACAATCATGCAAGGTTCATGGTATTGGTAGGCGAACCCATGGTTTGGAGATGGTGAAAGGTTCGTGGCAGTAGGGTTCGCCCCTACCCCTGGTTCGTGAAAATGAAGGTTCAGCCATCCCATGTGCCCCGCTCCTCCTAGGTTCGTTTGAGTGGAGGTTTGGCTGGTCGAAGGTTCGGCCAGCTGTCCTCACAAACCTTATGTATCACCATCATCATCCAACTTTGGATTTGTCGTATGGTGTTTTCCCATGGTGGTATGATGCTGATATAGTCCTTCAAGGGTGTATGGTCGGTTTACAAGGGTTCTAAGCCGGCCAAGTGTTTGGATCGAACAAAAGGGTGAGAAAACCCTATTTTTCGAGATATTCAAGCTTCCATACCTTGAGTTTCAGTGGATAAATTCTCTGATCTGCTGTACTTTCTTGTAGAGGACATCAAAAGCTTCCTTTAGACACCAAGAACACCCATTTTCGTCAAGAATCGAGTTAGATATGATGATTTGAAGATGAAAACTAGAGAGGGAGAGAAAGGTTCGGGAATGAGAGGTTTAGAGAGAGAGAGAATGAGTGTAATAAATGAAAGAAATGCATCATTTAGTCTTTATATACCCCGTGCGTGTTCGGGTTTGTTTCGGTTGCTCGTTTTTCGTCTCCGTTGCGTTTCCGGCACATTACGCGTATTTTACGTTTTTTAAATAAAAGAAGTTATTTTTAAATATTTTAAAGATGGTTATTCCTAGTAAATCTTTTACGTTTTATTTTCTTGATTTATTTTGTTGTAACCAATTATTTTAAACGTTTCGTCAGATCGCGTCGCCTTCGCGCGTATTCGTTCAAATCGTCACTCGAACGAACACGACGATGGCTTGGCTTTCTAACTTTTGTTTTCTACTTGTCAGTCATCATTTTATAATGTTAAACTCACAGATATGTTTGTGTGAATCGTCACTCACGCAAACACACTGTCAGTTCGTTATTCTGAAACGACACCGAAATTATGTTTTGAATTGTGTTTCTTCACTAACGGACTCAACTAAACTTCCTGTTTTCACATTGTTTTCGTACTGATTTGTCGGCCATCTGATTCTTGTCATCTACGGATATCACATCGCAACCGACATGTTCCTGTTGTTCACTTGTACACTGTTGTTTTTCTTGATTCGTTGTATTAATTGTACTTAGGTTTTCACCTAAATACATACAACTATTGTTTCTTGTGAGTTGTTGTACTTACGGTAATTAAGTTTTCACATAAATACGTCCAACTGTTTCTTTTATTTTGAATTATGTTATCTCAAACACTGTTCACACAATTGTATTTACACAAAATAAAAGGTGAAAGTACACAGACCGTACGGACTTGCTGGACGATCAGGTACTGGATGTCATAGTCTCCCCTTGTTAAAGAAATTTCATTCGAAATTTAAGCATCAATGTCAGGCTCTAGTTCTCGAACAGGTGGGGATACTTTATCTTCATGTTGTCCTCGCGTTCCTAGGTAAATTCTGGTCCACACTTGGAGTTCCATCGAACCTTTACAATAGGGATACGGCTTCGTTTCGGTCTTTTGACTTCACGCTCCATAATCTCAACAGTTTCTTCAGTGAAGTGTAATTGTTCATCAACTTGTATCTCCTCTAACAGTATGATCAATGATTCGTCAGCAAGACATCTCTTGAGATTTGATACGTGAAATACATCATGTACTACGCTGAGTTCATCAGGGAGTTTGAGTCTGTATGCCACAGGACCTATGCGTTGAGTTATCTCAAACGGTCTGACATACCTTGTGCTAGTTTGCCTTTAGCCCCAAAACAAACTACGCCTTTCCATGGGGACACTTTCAACATAACTCGGTCACCCACTTCGAATTTCAAAGGCTTTCGCCGTTTGTCTGCGTAACTCTTTTGGCGGCTACGTGTTGCTTGTAATCTCTGTTGTATCTGGGCTATCTTATCAGTAGTCTCCTGAATAAGTTTAGGCCCAGTAATTCTGTTGTCTCCCACTTCAGTCCAACAAATTGGAGACCGACATTTTCTACCATATAATGCTTCAAACGGAGCACATCCAATGCTGCTGTAGTAGCTGTTGTTGTAGGAGAACTCAATGAGTGGTAAATGTTTATCCCAACTTCCATCGAAGTCTAGGGTGCATGTTCTCAACATATCCTCCAGGGTTTGAATTGTTCGTTCGCTTTGTCCATCCGTTTGTGGATGATAAGCGGTGCTCAAGTTGACACTTGTCTCTAGAGATTGTTGCAATGATTGCCAGAACCGCGATGTAAATCGACTGTCCCGGTCCGAAATAATAGACAATGGCACTCCGTGCTGGACTACTATTTCATCTACATAGAGTCTTGCTAGCTTTTCCATCTTGTAAGTTTCTCTGATCGGCAAGAAGTGTGCGGACTTGGTCAATCTGTCAATGATGACCCAAATCGAATCGTGTCCGCTGGAAGTGCGGGGTAGCTTGGTAATAAGATCCATAGCTATTTGTTCCCACTTCCATTGTGGTATCTCTGGTTGTTCCAGCAAACCCAAGGGTTTTTGGTATTCAGCTTTGACCTTGGCACATGTGATGCATTTGCCAACATAAATAGCAACATCTTTCTTCATTCCTGGCAACCAATAAAACGACTTAAGATCTTGGTACATCTTATTCGCACCAGGATGAACAGAGTATCTTGTCTTGTGTGCCTCTTCAAATATGAGTGTGCGAAGTTCATCTACTGCCGGGATCCAAACACGATCCAGGTAATAGATAACTCCATCTTGTTTTGTCTCAAAATGTTTCTCGGCTCCACAATCGAGCTCGCATTTCAAATTGTCTCTTGCCATTACTTCTTGTTGTGCTTGTATGATTTGATCTATCAAACTTGTTTGCAAGGTCATTCCCATGGCTCGAACGCGCAAGGGTTTGACTATTTCCTTCCGACTCAAAGCGTCTGCTACAACATTCGCTTTGCCTGGATGGTATTTGATCACACAATCGTAATCGTTCAGGAGCTCAACCCAACGTCTCTGTCTCATGTTAAGCTCCTTCTGATCAAATATGTGTTTTAAACACTTGTGATCTGTGAAGATAGTGCATTTAGTACCATATAGGTAGTGTCTCCAAATCTTTAAAGCAAAGACAACAGCTCCCAGTTCTAACTCATGTGTTGTGTAGTTCTTCTCGTGTATCTTCAGCTATCGTGAGGCATAAGCAATGACCTTGTCTCGTTGCATTAAGACACAACCGAGTCCTTGATGGGAAGCATCACATTATACTACAAAGTCATCATTGCCTTCTGGGAGTGTTAGAATTGGAGCATTGCACAATCTTTGTTTCAATATCTGGAATGCCTCTTCTTGTTTCTGTGTCCACACAAAAGGTTCACTCTTCTGTGTGAGTTTGGTGAGAGGCAAGTATATCTTAGAGAAATTCGAAATGAATCTCCTGTAATAACCTGCCAATCACAAGAATGATCTGATTTCTGTCGGCGTTGTAGGCACATCCCAGTTCTTGATCGCTTCAATCTTGGCAGGATCCACATGAATACCATTACTGTTAATCACGTGCCCAAGAATTGAACTTCTCTTAACTAGAATTCATGCTTGGAGAATTAGGCATAGAGTTGTTCTTCTTTAAGGAGTTCCAAAACTATTCTGAGATGTTGTTCACGTTCCTTCTCGTTTCTTCACTAAATCAGTATATCATCAATAAAGACGATAACGAACTGATCTAAGTACGGCTTGCACACCCGGTTCATTAAATCCATGAACACCGCCGGCGCGTTCGTTAATCCGAATGGCATCACCATAAACTCATAGTGGCCATATCGGGTGCGAAAGGCCCTCTTTGGTATGTCTTCCTCTTGAATCCGGAGCTGATGATAACCTGAACGCAAGTCTATCTTTGAAAATTACTGAGCTCCCTGTAATTGATCAAATAGATCATCAATCCTCCGTAATGGGTACCGATTCTTGATGGTGAGTTTGTTGAGCTCTCTGTAATCAATGCACATCCTGAAAGATCCATCCTTTTTCTTAACAAAAAAACCGGGGCTCCCCACGGGGAAAAGCTAGGTAGGATGAATCCCTTGTCGAGTAGCTCCTGTGATTGATTGGACAACTCCTGCATTTCTGATGGTGCAAGTCTGTAAGGAGACTTAGCTACAGGAGTCGCTCCCAGAATCAAATCGATTCAAAACTGCACCGATCTTTCAGATGGCAGTCCCGGTAAATCATCCGGAAACACGTCCGAATTGTCCTTCACAATGGGTGCGTCTTGAATCTTGATTGCTTTCTTGTCTTTCTCTACCACGTGAGCTAAGAATGCGGTGCACTGTTTCCTGAGGTACTTGCGAGCCTTCATGCACGATATTATCTTGACACTGCGTTTCGCTTGATCTCCATGAATTTCCAAAATCTGATCGTTCTCCACTGGAATGTGTAGTAGCTTTTCGGAACAGATGAACTCAACTCTATTAAGGGATAGCCAATCCATTCCGATGATGATATCGAAACTGCCCAGCTCCATCGGTATCAGGTCGATGGAAAATGTGTGATCGCCAAGTGCTAGTGGGCAATTCCTAAGTACTGTGTCCACTGTGATCTGTTTGCCATTTTCTATCTCAATAGTATAAGGGGAGTCTAAAAATTCCTCAACATGATTAAGATGGATGCATAAGAGTTAGATAAGAAAAATGTACCCGTGATCACATTCGGGTCCTGTCGAGCCGCAGCTGCTCCAATCTGAAAGGCTCGTCCTCTTGCTACCTGAGCCCTCGGTTGAATTCACTAGGGACAATACCTCGAGAAGTGTCCAGGTTTGCCACAAGTGTAGCATGACCTGTTATCAGCAGCAGTAGTAGCAGCAGTTGTAACCGCTGTATTGTTGTTTATGTTCGGAGCCCCCGTGCTCCTGCAATGGTTAGTCCAATGACCAAACCTCCCACAGTTAGTGCATTGTCTGCATTGGGTGTTTGGTTAGTCCAATGACCAAACCTCCCACAGGTTTGCCACAAGTGTAGCATTGTTGCACAAAGGTGCTGTGCCAGTGTAGGGCTTCTTGATCTGTAGTGGTGGCGGTTGGTTGATCATCGGGGTTTGAGTGGTCGCAACGAAGTTCTTGACCACTTTTTGTTTCTTAGCCGGCCTCTTATCCGGCTTTCTTGAAGTTCCCACTTTCGTTGATTCAGTTTCCTTCTTCAGCGCTCCAGAGGCAACCATCACATCGGTCAGAGTTGCCGACAAAGTAACAGCCGACTCCATTGTAGTGGGATGGGCAGAAATCACGTGCTCTTACATGCAAGCAGGTAGTCCACCGACATACCTATCAAGCCTTTTCTCTAGTGTTGGCACCACGTCCGGTGCCAAAGTAGTTAACTCATGAAAACGGGTGGTGTAGGCCAGATGCCCAACACCAATCATGACAAGGTTCAGCAGCTCAGTTTCAACCTTCTTGAGTTCATTCCTCGGGCAAAACTTTGCCCTCAACATCACCTTGAAATCATCCCAAGGCATGGACAGGGCTTCATCCCTGCCTTTAGTGTAAACTTGAGCGTTCCACCAAGTTAACGCTCTTTTGTTGAATGAACCAACATCATATCTTACTTTGTGCTGATCAGGACAGCCACTAATGTCAAGAGTTGTTTCCATCTTCTTGATCCACTGGATCAATCCGACGGCTCCTTTAGTGCCACTGAAACTCGGTGGCTTGCACCCTACAAAGTTCTTGTAGGAGCAGTCCTGATGGTGTCGTGTGTTACCGCTGCCTTCCCCAGATGAGTTGGCTATGTGGTTGCTGTTAATCCGGTTCATCATCTCTGGGATCACATCCCTCAGTTTACTGGTCAGCAGTGTGGCCAGTGCAATGGTAGTGGGATCCAACTCATGGACTTGTGGTGGCAGAGGAGGAGGTGGAGGTGGTTGTGTAGGAGAGTCAGGTGGTGTCGGTGTCGATGAGTGCGGTGTTGAGTCATGTGGTGGCAGTAAAGCCGGTTGTCTTCTTGGCGGCATTCTAATCATAACCGAAAGAAAATCTGTAGGACCAATCAGGAGCTCGGAAACAATCCTATTCCAACGGATATCTACTCGATAGCCTCTGGAATAGTGCGGAATCCTATTCCAGGGTTTTCCAATTGAAACCAACAACAACCGTGGTGATCCGAGTGCGTAGGAAGGACGTGTGCGTAGGAAGGACGTGTGAGTGAGAATCAGAAGTTAGGTTTGAAATGATTTGGACTTGTATATATAGACTGTAGTCATTCGGCCGAATGAGTGGCCGAAGCAGCTCATTCGGCGAATGACTATGTCGAATGGACATGTCAGACGAATGAGTCATTCGGTGAATGACTTCATTCTTAGAGTCATTCTCCAGAATGGTCAGAATTCATACTCAAACATTAATAAACCAAAGCCGGATCACCCTCATAAACTGTAATGCCTGTACCATGTCTTGAACATCGAAGAAAATCTGATGACGATAGAGAGCTAAGACATCTTTGTGGGACAAGTTAGTCAACTACATTGGCTCAAAAATACGTTCCTTCTCCCACTTCTTCTCCTTGCACAAAACAATTACTGCCTCTCCAGTCTGTCCATCGTAATACCACCATCGGAAGCCCTCCACTTCAGGATAACTTTGTGCTTCCTAGACTGACCATCCATCTCGGGCAGATAATATCTTTCAGGCTGTTGGGGCTGGAAGTTTACCCATTTCTTCCTGTACTCGTACTGAAGTTGTCGAGAAAACCAGGCTGACATTCCAGAATCTTCGCTATAAAGCATCTTCAGATGTGCTAATTGATTGACTTCGAAACCGGGCAACGTCTTAAAATCATGAGGATGCTTAAAGTAGTCAATGCCTTTTTCCCTCTTCACTGCATAGCACCCAAGATCATGAAAGTATGCCCAGCTCAAGATTTGACCTCCAGTCTTGTAGCCTTTGGTTCTGTAGACTTTCTTGTGCGTAGCTGGCATCGTCATGGTGCTTTCTTTCTTCAAGACCTCCCAGTAGGCCTTCCATTCTTCTTTTCTTCTTTTCTGATCATCGGATTCAGATTTGCTGACCTCTACCTATTCTTCTAAGTACCTGACCAGTAGATCTTTGGTAGCTTGATCAAAATGATCAGTGATACCATCTAGGATGACTTCATATACATCATCAAAGGTCACTGGAGTTGGCTCATCAAACACTGGAATAGAGGTATCATCAGTGATAACCTCATCTGGATTTTGCCTGAACAGTTCGGCTATCTGCTCCTTTGATAAGCAGTGTATAATCTCCCCCTTTTCTTTGTCGTAGCTTACTGAGTGCTGTATAATGCCTTGAGCGTCCAATATCATCGTGAGTGTCTCATCCAGTTGACGTCTCAATGGCACATCTCGGACTTCCTCAGTAGCAGCTGGTTCTTCTGTCTGTGTAGAAGGAGGTTGAGAAGGAGCCTGTTTCTTCTTGTCATGCATAGACTTGGACCGAATCTCAGGAGGGGGAGGGGCTTGATCATCATCATCATCTGAACTTGACGAACCAGAAGACCCGCTCCCTGATCGGTCCTGATCATCTCCGTCTGAGTCATCATCTTTGTCAGTATCTTCGTAATCAACCTTCTCCTCATCAGATTCCTCTTCCTCTTCTTTCTCCTTCTCTGAATCTGAATCATAGGAGCTGACTGAAGTGCCCTCCAACTGAGGAGTACCTTCCTTGGAACCTTTAACCAGTTCAGCAAGTCTGGCGTTCTCAGCTTCTAATAGCAGGATCCTCTCATTGAAACCAGTGGCAGTCAGTGCCAACTGATTATGCTCATCAACATACTTGAGCAATTGTTCTTCTTGCTGAGCTGATCTTGCTCTGAGATCTGCTAGCTGATCTGCAGCTTGAAGCAACAATGCATCCTGATCTGTTATCATCTGAGTGAGTTGAGCAATAACCAGATCCTTCTCCCTGCTCTTTCTTTCTTGCTCCAGGTTCCTCTCCATCAGTCTCAGTACCATACTGTTTAGAGTGTTAAGCTGATCCACAACTGAAACAGTAGGCACAAACGTGTCAGCTCGTGAAATGGAGGGGCCAACAGAGGCAGCAGTGAATATGGGAGCATGAGCAATAGAGGTTGTCAGAGGGGCCACAGTAGTACGAATTGGAATAGCCCTTGACCTGGTCAGTGAAGAAACTGAGACAGGTTCTACTGATGTAACAGTAGTTGTAGCAACTGTCGCCAGTTCTGACCTCCTCTGAAATAAGAATCTTGATCTCTTTCTCCTCCCAACAGGAGATGAAGTGGATTGAATAGCAGCCACAGAAATTGCTATAGTGACTGGAACAGAGGAAGTGCGTGGAGGAGAAGGAATGTCAAACACCGGAATAAAAGAAGGATCAGTGATCTCCTCCATCTCAGCTTCACTCCGCTTCCTCTTCCTCTTCACCAATCTGCCACCAACCCATACACTCTCAAACTCATCATCTGGTGTATCTTCTAAATCAGAACTCTTAGCTTCATCAGCACCAGCTTCACCACCATCATCACTTGAGTCATCTGACTCATCCCTGTCAGCAGCAGATGTGGTGCCTGTCATATCAACTGGAGCAGAGGTAGCGGCTGTAGAAGTAGCCATGAAATCCAACTCTAATAGAGAATCAATATCTATGTTCTCCTCTTCTGTTGTAGACATACTAACTCCACCACCTGCACTCACACCTCCAACATCTACACCACTAACATCAATCATGCTAACATCAGCAACAGAGATGATATCACCAGCAACAGTACTAGAGCTAACAGCAGCTGAACTCACACCAACACTGGCACTTGCACCACCACCACCTGCACTACTAGCACCAGCACCACCATCATGATCAATGTCATCATCTGGAACGATAATGTCCTCTACTTCAGAATCAGAATCCTCATGTCTCCATCTTCTACCAATCGGAGCTATGTAATCAGGCCTAGAGACATGCCCAAACAATGATCATAAGGCAGGCTTCCTATCTTTTCCTCTGTATGACAGTACTCTGTTTAGAGTAGTGTCATTCATGTGCTCCAAGCGTAAGATATCATCATTGATCTTCGGCAGATTGGGCAACTGTGCATCAATCAACTGCTGCAAGAATCTAGGGTACATCAAGAACTTCTTGTCCCCTTTCAGAGTCACATTCTCCTTCAAATGTAAGAAGACCATTTCTGAGAAGTTGAATGGCAGGTTCAGCACAAGTGCAACAAAGGCACACTGTATGGTCTCTCTCATGTCATCAAATCCTCCTTTCCTCGACCCAAGGCAATGAATAAGTACATGTCCTAAGTACTTGAACTGTGGAGACATGAATGCCTTGTTCAGGATCCCAGCTCCAAGGTCACCTTCATACTTGCACCTCATGAAGCAGCCTTGAACTAAATAACGATCTAGAAGATACGGGGGGTCAAGTGCATCTTGGAAACCACAAACTCTTCTGATGTGTTCAGCAGAAATGACCACGTCCTGTCCACGAACTTTGCCTCGAATGACTGTAGGCTCAGCTTCACAGTCGATATCAGCAGATGCCCAGAAGTCTTGCTGATGTGAAATATATGGCAAATGTAAGTTTAAGATGGCAGTGAATATCCTCGAACACCTCAAAAATGTGATGATCTCGGTCAAATGTCGGGCATTAGGTGTGTTGATATCCAAGTGAGCACATATGTTGTTCTTCGTCACCGTTTTGTATCCAGTCATTCTGAACATCAGATAAAGACTTGTTAGAACAATTTAGTTGCACAAAATACAGAAATCAGACCAGAAAATCATTTGAAACATATTGGACGAATGAGATTGATTTGGACGAATAAGCTCTTTGGTCGAATGAGCCATTTGCTGAATAGACCTCATTCATCGAATGAATTATGTGCTGACTTAGCCATTTGCCGAATGAGCCATTCGCGGAATGAGCTTCATTCGCGGAATGAGCTTCATTCGCCGAATCAGCTTCATTCGCCGAATGAGCCATTCGTCGAATGACGACATTCGGCTGTCTGTTCAAGTTCCAAACCCCTTTGACAAAAAGTTCAAATCAGCTCGCAAAATTCATACATTCATGCTCAGACATGACCGACTAAGAGTTTTAAAATAGGTCTTTTGTGGTGTTAAGTCCATTTAGACCATTTATTGCAAGGGCGATGTTAAAAAACCCTAAAACCCTTAAATCAGTTCTGTTTTTGATGATTTCACGGTTCAAATTCGATAATATGTGATCCATAAGTACCTGAGATGATAAGAAACAATATTATCAGAAGCTGGATCAGTAAAAATCACGAGAAAATGAACAACTGAAGAGAGAAGATATTCGGGAGAATGGGGTTCACACAGTATCGAGCGAATGAAATTTTGACGAATGAGGTAGTTCACCCGATTAACTGTTTATATATGGTGAGCCATTCACCGAATGAGAATGGAGAATGGGTCATTCGACACAAGTCATTCGAAAATGAAGTGATTCTATCATGAGTGATTCGGCCGAATGACTCATTCGCTGAATGAATTCATTCGGTCGAATGAGTGATTCTCACACCCCATTCGGGCAAATGAAGGTTTTCACCCACAAAACACAAGATAATTTCAAAATTTTTACATTATGATCATCAAACCATATGCCATTTATGAAGATAAGTCTGCTTGGTTCAGGATTCAGATAAGACAAACATCTGAAATTACAAATGATCATCTAAACTGAAATTGAAAATATAAAATCTTTTTGTAATTTTCTGAAACAAGATACGACTGTACAACTAGCAACTAAAGACAAAGAAACACATATTTTTGTGAGAAATCTATTGAGAAACTAGCACACACACCTAATCATATCAGATCAGCATCACTGAATGTTTCACTTTAGACACATTTCTCCTATAACACGATTACTGATATATTTGTCCAATCTTAAACCTGACTTTACATAACTTCTAAACAAGCTTTATGATCACTCATGTTTTCTGATTGAGTTACCCATTTCATTTTACCATTTAAAGATTAAAATCAGTTTATAACTCATTTCAGCACATCTTAATACCAGTCATCATAAATTCTATAAGATTCCAAGTATATTATCTTTTTGTATTTTTCTTGCTCTATCCAAATGGACGGCTTCAGCTAGGTTCGTGCCAGCAATATGGCACGTGTATGGAATCGAACTTATTTTGTTTATGTATTTCCCAAGCTTAATACCAGCTTGTTCTTGTTTTTCTTCAAGCGTAATACCAGCTTGTTCTTGTTTTTCTTCAAGCTTAATACCAGCTTGTTTTTGTTTGGAACCTCATTTGATTCTATGATGACCGGTGTATGCTTGATTTGAGTCAAAAACTATTTCTCACTCAACTGGTTTTCTAAAACAGATCCAACAAATCAAATTTTCTAAGTTATCACAAATTGTCTATTCATTTTGTAAAATCGGCCTATCAGTACATCACATCATAATCCTCATGTGTTTTCAGCTTTCACATCCACCTCAGCTTCTATGACATGATAGATTAATATATTACTTTCTCAAAGAAGACTTTCTCATTTTTACTAATTTTTCAAATGTTTTTGAGTTTTTCAAAATTTTTAATGTTTTTGGTTTTTCAAATTTTTTAATGTTTTTGGTTTTTCAAATAGCATACTTGTTCTCCCCCTAAAAACCTAAAACAGAAACTGTTTTTGTGTTTTTGATTAGTATAATGAAATAACAAGAATACTAAATTAAAGAAAGAGATAAAGCAAAAACAAAACTAAATAAGAAAAGGGATGATCATTTGTTAGATTCAGATGAAGGTAGGACTTCATCCTTTTGGAAACACCATTAGCCGATAACAGATATAAAAATCTGGGTTTATCAAAAGCTTTTGTGAAAAGATTGGCTTTCTGGTGATTGGTGTGAATTTTAACAACATCGATTAATTTCTTTTCAAAACAGTCACGTATGAAGTGATATTTAATGTCGATGTGTTTTGTTTTGGAGTGCTGGACTGGATTCTTAGTGACGACTATGGCAGCAGTATTATCAACATATATAGGAGTGTTAGAAAAATGTAACCCATAGTCCCTGAGTTGTTGTTGGATCCAGATGATCTGAGAACAACAACTAGCAGCAACAATATATTCAGCTTCACAGGTTGAAGTAGACATCGACGTCTGCTTCTTGCACTGCAGGTAACTAATCTGGTTCCAAAGAACTGACATCCAGCAGATGTTGACTTGAAGTCTCTTTTGCAGCCACCATAATCTGAGTCACTGTATGCAGTAAGCTCAAAGTTATCGTCATTAGGGTACCATAAACCAAGATCAGGAGTACCCTTCAGATAACGCATAATCCTTTTCACAACAATCAGATGAGACACTCTTGGTTTTGATTGATAACGAGCACACAAGCATGTGGCGAACATGATGTCTGGCCGAGAAGCAGTAAGATACATCAGAGATCCCATCATTCCTCAGTACATAGTGGCATCAATTAACTCCCCCTTTTCATCTGGTTTAATCCCGTGATTAACAGCCAGTGGGGTACCAGCAGGTTTCGCATCTGACATACTGAACTGGCTCAGTATATCACCAACATATTTGGTCTGATGAATAAAGATTCCTGCCTCAGACTGATCCACTTGTAATCCCAGAAAAAATTTCATCTCTATCATTGAGCTCATCTCGAACTTCTCTTTCATAACCTGCTCAAACTCCTTGCACAGACCATCATTGGTTGAACCGAAGATGATGTCGTCCACATAAACTTGTACCAAGAGTAAATCACCATCCTTTTCTCGAATAAACATTGTGCAGTTAATGACACCTCTTCTGAACCCGTTGTTCAGAAGGGGAGTAGACAGTGTCTCATACCATGCTCACGGCGCTTGATGCAATCCAGATAAAGCCTTGTCTAGCTTGTAGACTTGGTCTCGATTCAATGGATCCTCAAACCCGGGAGGTTGACTGACATACACTGTTTCATTAATCACACCATGAAGGAATGCACTCTTGACATCCATTGGATAAACTTTAAACTTCTTGAAGGATGCATATGACAAGAAAATACGAATTGCTTCAAGTCGAGAAACTCGTGCAAACACTTCATTATAATCCAATCCTTCAACTTTTCTGAATCCTTGAACAGCCAGACGTGCCTTGTTTCGCAAAATGATCCCGTGATCATCCTTCTTGCAACGAAGAACCCACCTGGTGCCTATGACTTTCACACCTTTTGGTCTGTCAACAAGTTTCCAGACTCCTAATTTCTTGAATTGCAGGAGTTCTTCTTGCATGGCGTCAACCCATGATTCTTCCTTCAAGGCTTCAGTGACAGTATGTGGTTCAACTTGGGAGATGAAGCAAGAATGAGCACAAAAGCTTACATCTGCAAAATCAAGAATGTCTACAAGTCCCCCCTGAAGAAAGCTGGTTTCTGGTCTTAACCCCATCTAATGGACTCCCAATGATCTTTTCTTGAGGATGAATGCGATTAATTCTTCCAACCGGATGAGGAGGAACCTCAACCTGTGGATCTAGATTGTTCAGATTCAAATCCTCAAGATCAGGTACAACATCATCAACACCTGGTTTGGGGGCAGCTGGTGGAATAGGGTTTTCATCAGTGTCTGAGCTGTCATCATTTGTCTGTACTGTGGGAATTGTAGCGGATGAAGGTTGAACTGGTTCATCAGGTGCATTTTCTGCATCATATAACATTTGAACAGCAACATCTTCATCTGGGTATATGGGAGGCATATTGAAAGAATCAAAGAGGCCCAAATAATCAAACATCCAGTCTGGGCCTTTTCCAGGTGGGGGCATAGAATGTTTCTGAACATCAACATGATACCACTCCTCTACGTTATGAGTTGATCTGTTATAGACCCTTTTATTAGGAGTGCTATACCCAAGAAAATACCCTTCTTCCACCTTCTCATTGAACTTGCCCTGCTCTTGTTTCTTAAGCATCATGCATGGGATACCGAAAGGTTCAAGACACTTAAGATTTGGTTTTCTGTTATGAAGCAGTTCAAAGCAAGTCTTCCCATGTCTCTTCACTATCAAAACCCGGTTCAATGTGTAGCAAGCATTTGCTACAGCCTCATTCCAAAACTGAACTGGAAGAGAAGAATCAGCAAGCATCATCCTAGCAGCCTCAATCAAAGTTCGGTTCTTTCGTTCAGCAACACCATTCATTTGTGGAACATAAGGGGCACTGAATTCTTGAACAATTCCCCGTGAATTGCAGAAATTTTCTATGTTGTGGTTCTTGAATTCTGTCCCATTGTCAGTTATGAACACACGAATCTTGAG
The DNA here is from genome assembly GCA_009363875.1 of Mikania micrantha. NCBI lineage: Eukaryota > Viridiplantae > Streptophyta > Magnoliopsida > Asterales > Asteraceae > Mikania > Mikania micrantha. Next base: position 4,232,088 of record CM018684.1, read on the forward strand.
CTTATAAAGAGATTCAAGTTTGGTAACCAACACTTGAATACAGTCAAACGTCTCAGATTTCTCCTTTAGAAAGAACAATTAAGAGTATCTAGAATATTCATCAGTTATAACGAGACAATATTGATCATCGGCTATACTCTTGCGGTTAACAGGACCAAAAAGATCCATATGGAGAAGCTCAAGTGGAACAGTGATTGAATGATATTTCTTTGGCTTGTGAGACTGCTTGGTTTGCTTTCCTTTCTTGCAGGATACACAGACATCAGACATCTTGAAATTCTTCAGAGAAACCCCCTCAACCAGATTGTTGTTTACCAAGTGATTCATCTTGCGTAGACTCAAATGACCCATCCTCTTATGCCAAAGGATTGAATCTTTCTCAGTTGCCTTTGTCATAAAACATGAAGCTGTGGAGGATGTTGTTGAAGCTGTGGCCATCTTGAGAACTTACAAGTCTTGCTTTCTAGGGGCTGACATCAAAATCCAATCTTCAGGTATAGTAACACCTTGCTTCAAAATGTAGCATTTGGAGTCATCAAAGAGAACCTTGTACTGTTTATCACAAATCTGTGATACTGAAAGAAGATTATTCTCCAATTGCTTGACATATCTGACTTTGTCAAATGAAACTTGCCCATTTGATAGAATACCCTCTCCCATGATGAATCCACCTTTGTCACCAGCAAATGCTACATATCCACCTCGAACTGAATTTACATTGGTGAGCAGCGATATATCACCAATCATGTGTCTGGAAGCCCCACTATCAACGATCCAAGAGCTGTTAAAAGCAGTTGTTGGGGAAACCTACACAAAAATGAAAGAATTAGTTCATTTTGGGAACCCAAGCCTTTACAGTCTTGGGTTGACCCAATGAGTCTCAGATCCAAACATCAATCCATTTACCATCAGGGGTAGCCTTGTCTGGATTGGGTGTAAATGAAATCTCATAAGACTTGACTTTCCAGACTGAATTTTTGCTGAAAGAATTTTTCAGGTAAATGGATGATAACTTGTGTTGGTTGTTTGGGTTTTGTCTGAGCTGACTTGTATTCAAATTTAACAGCTTTGATTAAATCCTGATTTAGTTTTCAGGGTGGTGCAACCTTTGGTCTAATTAACTGTGGACAAAATCTGACTATGTGTCCAGGAGCACCACACTCAAAACAAACTCTGTCACCGTTTTTATGAAAATGTTTTAAGTCAGCAAAAAACTTCCTTTTTGGTTTAAAAATATTTGCTTTAGGTTTGTCCTTATTAAAACCCAAACCCTTTTTCCTTTTAGGAACAAGATTATTAATCTTGTCAGACACACAGGTTTCATTTTCTTTTGAAGCTTTTACAAAATTTTAAGCTTGATAGATTTTTGAAGAAGAAATTGGATCTCCTTTAATGACTGTAGGTGTCTGATCCTGAACAACATTGTCAGATGAATTGTCAGATTCATCCTCAGAATCTGAAACCCAGTCCTCAACTATCCCCTCCACAAAAGATTCCTCTGATAATGAGGAACCTTCATCAGTGATCATCCCAATTGGATCAATTACTAATGGAGTTTTGATATGAAAATCTTTAACATCTTTGTCATTTGGTGAATTGACAAAGGTGTTTAAGATTGGTGGAGGACATTGCTGATATTTTACCTTTCCCTTACCCTTCTGATCAGTACCCTTACTGATCATGTGTTCAATGATATTCGAAGAGCTCTCATAGCTCTTGAGCTTTTGTCCTAGGGTCTCATAGTCACACTCAGCTATTGCTAACTTCTTCTTTATCTCATTGATGGTATTGAGATAAGAAGTGATAGCATCCTGCTTGTTCAAAACAGCAATCTCAGCCTCATGAAGTTGTCTATTTAAAAGTTCAATTTTAGCCTGAAAATCTTTTTCATTAGATTTTAAAACTTTGTTAGCCTCAATACACTGGTTGAGATCGCTGATCAAAGCAGCTTTGTGAGTCTGATAAGCAAGGACCTTGCTGTCAAGATCAACACATCTAAAACAAGTAGAATCAGAAGAAGAATAATCATCAGATACCTGATCAGATTGTAAAGATGCAGTAGGGATAACGGATTAGTTCACCATCAAAGCAAATTGTGTAATTGGTTCCTCAATATCAGCATCAAAATCAGCTTGAGTGTCTGAGTCTGACAAGCTTTCTAACTCTGAACCGGATATTTCTTCTCTACTAAGTTGTGCTTCTCCTGAAGTAATCTCTTCAACTTGATTTTTTCCAACTTCTGAATCTCAGCAATGCATGCTTTATCCTATTCCTTCTGATCATGATTGAATCTGAAATCCCAGTTTTCACCCTCATCTTGTTGAACCATCAATGCCTTGCTTGAATTAGAGGAGCTAGCTTGAACAGGGGACTCAATAGGAACAAGTCTTCTCTCTGGATTTTCTACAGAAGACTTTTGATGATGAAACGGATTCTTGTTTCCATCTTTTTTGGATGTTTACATTGTCTGGAAAAGTGACCCTTTTCTCCACAATTGTAACAAGTGACAGATGCCATGTCAAATCCAAACTTAGATTCCTTGTTCAAGTTAATGTCTTTAGCAGTCCTTTTCACAAACTCCTTAGCTCTTCTCATAGCACTTGCCAAAGCCCACATGATGTCAATCCTTTCCATGTCATCTGGATCTATCTGTGAGTAGTCATCATTTGTCAGATAAGGATTCCAATCTGTCTTGCTACCAGTCTATCATAAGAACTAACCAAAGTGGACAAAAGACCCGTATGCTCTTTAGCAATCTCAACAGTAACTTTATCAAAATTCTCGGTCTTCAGACTTGTGACAGGTTGATGATTTTCCTTTTGAGAGCTGGATGAAGAGGATGACTGACTGAAATGAATCTGATTAGAAGATGGAACTTCAGTAGTCTGAGAAAGAAAAGCAGTCTTCAGTGGAGCATGAGAAGATGCTTTCTCTACAGTCGGATTAGAGTAGTACAAAGAGGGATCCTGGACTTGAGCAACTCTCTTAGCCTTCCACTTGTTCTCTATTTCTTACTCTTTCAACTTCCGGATGAAATCATTTATATCCATATGTGCCATCATCTCATTTTGCTTGAGCACCATCAAGAATGATTCCCACTTGGGAGGTAAAGCATCTGCCAAACACTGAATCTTCTCCTGAGTAGTAGTCTTGACTTCATGATTGAACAACTCACTCAAAAGATGGTAGAATCTGGCAATCAAGTCATCCAAAGATTCATTTCCAACATACATGAAGCTATTGAATTCCTTCCTCAAGGCTTTTGACTTGATGTTCTTCAAAGCATCATTGCCCTCATACCGCTGCAGCAAAGCATCCCACAAATATTTAGAAGATGTAAACTGTCTAAACTGATGGAAGATATCAATGGCAATGGACTGAGATAGAATAGCATAAGCTTTCTTCTCATAATCATAAAGTTTCCTTTGAGGCTCAGTCATCCGTGTGACTAACATAGGAGTTCCATCTTCATTTAGAGGCCTCAGATAACCTCCTTCAATCATCATCCACAAGTTAGTATCCACCCCATTGATGTGAATCTCAAATTTGTATTTCCAGTGTGGATAATCATCTAAGGATAGCAACTTGGGAGCTTTGTTGGAGTTTCCTGTCTCAGTCTCAGTCAACAGTAAAGTCTGAATGCGATGATTCTGATTAGCCATCAATGCTAAATCCTCCACTTAATAAAGAACAACAAGATTCAACATTTAGAAACATTTCCAGGCTGATGGCCGAATGATGATGCTTGGGGCGAATGCCGGGGCCCGAATGAACTAGAACTGATGAATGAGAAGATGAGTATGATTATTCGAGCGAAAGAACCTATTCGGCAAATGAGGAATCGAATGAGGCTATTCGCCGAATGAGAATTGAGAATGAAGCTATTCGCCGAATGACTAGGACGAATGGAGCTATTCGGCGAATGAGACTGTCGAATGGTGCTATTCGGCGAATGAGGGTGATTCGGCCAAACTTATTCGGCCGCCATGCTCATTCGGCCGATCTGATGTTTAAAGCAACAAAAATCGCAATAACTTTTGATTTTGACCAAATCTATGTACCAAAATTGGTACAGAATATCATGACAATATTACTAACCAATTGGGATAAAGGTTTTGACAAACACACCAAAAAAACCAACTGATTTTGAATGAAACAGTAACTTAGGGGCCAAGAAAATCATTGTTTTTGGAGATTTCGAACAGCTAATCTGAGATTTGATGATTCAGACTGAAAATCGAGTAGAATCAAGGGCCAAAGCTCTGATACCACTTTGTAGGACCAATCGGGAGCTCAGAAACAATCCGATTCCAACGGATATCTACTCGACAGCCCCTGGAATAGTGCGGAATCATATTCCAGGGTTTTCCAATCGAAACCAACAGAAACCGTGCTGATCCAAGTGCGTAGGAAGGACGTGTGAGTGAGAATCGAACACCACGGGTTGAGAATCGAACTTGGACGATCAATGGCCACTTAGATCTTCTAGGGTTTGACACTAGGTGCTCTGGGAAGAAGGAGGGCTTTCAGAAGTTAGGTTTGAAATGATTTGGACTTGTAAATATAGACTGTAGTCATTCGGCCGAATGAGTGGCCGAAGCAGCTCATTCGGCGAATGACTATGTCGAATGGACATGTCAGACGAATGAGTCATTCGGCGAATGACTCATTCGTTCGCCTATGTCATTCGCTTGGGCTTTCATTCGACGAATGACATCATTCGTAGAGTCATTCGCCCGAATGGTCAGAATTCATACTCAAACATTAATAAACCAAATGACACAATCATATAATCAATATTTAACATTTAGAACAATATATAAAGAAAACTTCCATTAATATAACTTGAACTTTACATGATGGATAGTACAAAATCGAACTAGGGACATATAGTGCATCTACAAAATCGGTTAGTGCAGTGATCAGATGCAGAAGACACATGCAAATAGAATCCTATGCCATATGATCTCTACATGAGGGTCCCTAGGCTATAGTGTAGGCCAAACCGTTTAAGTAATATGACCTATATTTCTCTATAACCATGTATCTGATACCAATCTATCACACCCCGAGCCGGCGGGCTGGATCGACTTTCCCACCGGGCGGAAGGTTCCCGGGGCGTGATATCGTTGTGATAATCGAAATGATCAGATTGTTTACATAGCACATGATAAATAAATGAGAAATGCTAACATGAGAATGAAACAAAATTACAAAGTTAAATTACATTGTTTCCTCATAATTTAACTAAGTAAATCTAATCAAAAGAATCAATGAGTTTATATCTTGTAACTGTACAAGATATACAAAAGATGATTCACTGTTTTGTCATTCAAAAGTATGCAACACCAAAAAGTAGCTAGGCCTTCTTAAAGTCCACTAGCTATGTCCCTGAGTGTCTGGTCACTAAACCTGTTCATCACCTGAGAAAACATGCATTTAAACAAAGTCAACACTAGGTTGGTGAGTTCATAAGTTTGATAATTGAAAACCTTGATTTGTTCACATACACAATCACATTGTCAAACATGTTACTTGTAAGTTGTTTGATTCACCCGTTCACCCAATGGCCTCTCCATAGTTATATTTGCAAGTACAATCTCATCCTATTAGTAATGCTTATATATAGGGCATATGTAAGGGAACAAGCCCTAGCCAACATCCCACCACATAACTAATAGAACTCCACACCACTTGCCATATAACTATAGATAACTATTTTCATTTCACCTGTTTATCCCATTTGATATTCACCTGTTGTATCATTTGTAGGAAATTAGATAAACCCTCGATGTGTTAAGGAAATTAGATTAATTTAATCTGATCCTTATTATTATTCCATTACTTGTGGGGTTAACTGTTAATCACTTTTAAATAATAATAGTGTTAGTTAACCAATTGATATTTGTTCTCAACTTGAAGTGCATAGAGCCTAAAAGGAATCCATTGAAATTTTCACGTAATAAGATTACAATGCATCTGATTTACCTCTATCACTTTGTATTTCCATAGACCTCATCTAACTGTTACTAGTAATATGACAAGAGAAAAAAATAAATTCCTCAGTTTACTAGTCCACAAGAAGCGATGGATTAATTACAATATCACTGTCAATTGATATCACCATGTTTCGTTTGCCAAACCTGACTGATCGTCTCCCTGTTACCGATCATACGTTACCGGCCAATTGATGTTACGCTTAACATACCGACCTCACTCGTCGGAGGTTTGTCAAACCTATGGTACCACAATGCTATCGTCGGTTTAGATCCCACTAAATTAACTGGTAAACGATTCTGAGAAGGGACTTACAATGAAACTTGAATATATGGCACATGATTGAAATGATATAATACAGACAGTTCAATAACAATCAATTGTATTGTGTTCATCAATGTTGTTTATTCTCACTGTTGTGTGTTCTCATTGTTGCTAATAAAGTTAAATAAGATCTTGTCTTATTATACAATATTAGTTTTTGTGTGAATGATGTTGTTTTCATGGAGGTATGTTATCATGTTTATCATTCTAGTTGTTCCATATAATCACCCTGTTGCCACTACAGTGTCGTACGAACCAGTCTTACAACACTTAGTCGACTCAAGTAGTGGATGTTGTTTGTTGTTGTTATTGTCATCTTGTTCACCTGTGATAATTCTCTTATTGCTCTTGTAAGAATAATTAAGTGTTATAAGATAAAATCTTACAACTACATTATTCTATTGTGTTGATGATTTTTGAAGTCATATTATCATGTTCATCTTAGTTGTCCCTGTCAAGTTATGATCATACAAGGATGCATACAAAGATAAATGATAATAAGCCAAGCAATATTATCTAAATCAAAGTATAAGCAATATGTTAAACTAAAACTTTTAAATAAATAAAAGCTAAGCATGTTTCTCAGCCCCGAGAGTTTAAAATCAGTTAAGATTAGAAAAGGGACATATGAACTGACATTGTAGTAGTTGTGGTTGCCTTAGCTTAAACAAGAAGTACACGCGCTCTTGATTGTACTTGTTGTGTATTCACGATCCTGTATTGATTTCATGTTATTGTAATTTATAAATATGAGTTGTGGACATTCATGTGTGTGTATGTGTTAGCCCTAAAGTTGGCTAACACTTGCGAGTCACGGTCTCCATTCGGCCCTTGTCCAATTGTCATAGATTTCATAATACTTAACTAATTTAGTTATAGCTTTGCATGTCATGTTATATTGCACTTGTCTTAATCATAATTAGTGTTTTAGGTTTAGAATAGTTCTTAGAAAACACTTAGGTTTTTCATCAATCTTTTTTATCACCCTTGACATCATTTGTTAACATGCTTGATGAAATAAGCTTTATGATGTATAAGATTTATAATTCAAAGTAGTTTCACCACCTTTGTAATAAAATCCCAAGCATACTTATCCACGACTTGATTTTTGTTAAATTATTAGTTAAGTGCCTCAATCCACCTCATGGGCCGAGGATCTATTGGGCCGAATGGAGTTAACCCAATTAATATGTGCGTCGAGGTAAGGGTTTGGGGCCGAATGAATTCAACTGGGCCGAATAGTATGCGTGGGTTGATTAAATGATTTGGGCCGTGCAAATTGTGGCTTATCAGTTTAGATGATCAACGAAGAATGAGTCCAACCCTACTTCAGCGAACCTCATGCTGGGTGGGCCCAGGGTTCGGCCTTGACCTGTCCAGCGAACCTTATGGTTCGTGCATGTTAATATTCGGTTGCAGGGAAGCAATAGATTCGGCCTGGTACAAGGTTCGCCCAAGGGTTCGCCATTATGGTTCGTGGTCCACATGTTCCTACGAATGATAGGCTCGCAGCTCCTGAATTGGTTCGGTTGTACCGTTCGTGTACAGCACAAAGGTTCGGCTGATAACAAAAGGTTCGGCTAGGGTTGCTGCGTATGGGTTCTGTGATCACCCAGGTTCGTTGACAGTCGCAACCATGCAAGGTTCGTGGTATTGGTTGGCGAACCCATGCTTCGGAGATGGTGAAAGGTTCATGGCAGTAGGGTTCGCCCCTCCCCCTGGTTCGTGAAAATGAAGGTTCGGCCATCCCATGTGCCCCGCTCCTCCTAGGTTCGTTTGAGTGTAGGTTTGGCTGGTAGAAGGTTCGGCCAGCTGCCCTCACAAACCTTGTGTATCACTATCATCATCCAACTTTGGATCTATCGTATGGTGTTTTCCCGTGGTGGTGTGACGCTGAGATAGTCCTTCGAGGGTGTACGGTCGGTTTACAAGGGTTCTAAGCCGGCCAACTGTTTGGATCGAACAAAAGGGTGAGAAAACCCTATTTTTCGAGATATTCAAGCTTCCATACCTTGAGTTTCAGTGGATAAATTCTCCCATCTGCTGTACTTTCTTGTAGAGGACATCAAAAGCTTCGTTTAGACACCAAGAACACCCATTTTCGTTAAGAATCGAGTTAGATATGATGATTTGAAGATGAAAACTAGAGAGGGAGAGAAAGGTTCGGGAATGATAGGTTTTGAGAGAGAGAGAGAATGAGTGTAATAAATGAAAAAAATGCATCATTTAGTCTTTATATACCCCGTGCGTGTTCGGTTCGTTTCGGTTGCTCGTTTTTCGTCTCCGTTGCGTTTCCGGCACATTACGCGTATTTTACGTTTTATAAATAAAAGAAGTTATTTTAAAATATTTCAAAGATGGTTATTCTTAGTAAATCTTTTACGTTTTATTTTCTTGATTTATTTTGTTGTAACCAATTATTTTAAATGTTTCGTCAGATCGCGTCGCCTTCGCGAGCATTCGTTCGAATCGTCACTCGAACGAACACGACGATGGCTTGGCTTTCTGACTTTCTGACTTTTGTTTTCTACTTGTCAGTCATCATTTCAGAACGTTATACTCACAGATATGTTTGTGTGAATCGTCACTCACGCAAACACACTGTCAGTTCGTTATTCTGAAACGACACTGAAATTATGTTTTGAATTGTGTTTCCTCACTAACGAACTCAACTAAACTTCCTGTTTTCACATTGTTTTCGTACTGATTTTTCGGCCATCTGATTCCTGTCATCTATGGATATCAGATCGCAACCGACATGTTCCTGTTGTTTACTTGTACACTATTGTTTTTCTTGATTCGTTGTATTAATTGTACTTATGTTTTCACCTAAATACATACAACTATAGTTTCTCGTGAGTTGTTGTACTTACGGTATTTAAGTTTCACGTAAATACGTACAACTGTTTCTTGTATTCTGAATTATGTTATCTCAAACACTGTTCACGCAATTGTATTTACACACAATAAAAGGTGAAAGTACACATACCGTACGGACTTGCCGGACGATCAGGTACTGGATGTCACAATTATACCATTGGTATTGATCACGTGGCCGAAGAACTAAACTTCCAGTAACCAGAATGCACACCTGGAAAATTTAGCAAACAATTTGTCCTTGTGTAAAGTTTCCAAAACTTCCTTCAAATGGCATGCATGGTCGCCTTCATTTTTGTAATAGATTAAGATGTCGTCAATAAACACAATCACGGATCGGTGCAACATAGGTTGGCACACTCGATTCATCATGTTCATGAAAGCTGCTGGCGCATTGGTTAATCCAAACGACATAACCAAGAACTCATAATGACCATAGCATGTACAAAAAGTCGTCTTTGGAATATCTTATTCCCAAACTTTCAGCTGATGGTACCCAGATCGTATATCAATCTTTGAAAACCAGCTCGCCCCTTGCAGTTGATCAAAGAGGTCATCAATTCTTCAGAGAGGATACTTGTTCTTTACCATAATGTTAGGACATTTTAGTAATAGTTTGTTTCTCAAAATTGTATAAGTTAAATAGGTTTTTCTAAGGTTCTTCTGGCCCACGAACCTAAGCAGGTTTGACGAACCTAAGACTTTTCTTGTAAAGGTTTGTCCAGCGAACCTCAAGGTTTGGCTGGCGAACCTAAAGGTTCGGTTAGGTTCGGCTGAATGTAATGTATATATAACAAGTTTGTCTATCAGTTTTTAAGTTTTGGTGTGTGAAACAGATCTGTGAGAGAGAGTTTCTCTGTGTGAGAGCTTTAACTGTGTGCTCAGATTTCATTTTAATCAGATTGTTTTGATCAATGAAATGATGTGTTTATATAAATGATTGTATATCTTTGATTCATATAGATCATATCTAGATTCCACATAGATTTGATTGTTAATGGGATTCCGTAGATCGATCGAGAGCTAATCTACAGTGGTATCAGAGCACCAAGGAGGAGTTCTATACAAGTATTTTGAAGATTATCAATCATTTGAAGATTATTCAATCATTTTGGAGATCAAGAGATCAAGAGATGGATTAAAATTTGAATTTCTTTGTGTTTGATTGCTGTGTTGATAGTGTTATCATCGTCTACTGCTTCGGTACATCAAAATTCAGAGATTTGTGGCTGAAATTGTGGATTTTGAAGGTTTCTTCTTGAAATTTTGAAGGTTTTCCCTCCAAAATTTTCAAATTTTGTAGAAAGGTTTGTGAGCCGAACCTTGGGTATCTCAGGTGTTGTTTGAAGCAGAGGTTCGTTGTTAAAAGTGATTTTTGTTGAGGTTCGTGTAGTTCGTCTGAAGGATTTGCCTATTGCTGAGGTTCGTTTGATTAGGGTTCGTTTGACTAAGGTTCATTGGTCAAAGTTCTATTGAAGAGGTTCGTTGGTCGAGGTTTGTCTCAAGGTTCGTTGGATAAGGTTCGTGAGATCAAGGTTTGTCTCAGGTTTGTGAGATAAGGTTCGTGAAGATCAAGGTTTGGATAAGGTTTGCCTGTCATTTAGGTTCGTGAAGTTAAAATCTAAGTTGAGGTTCGCTGATAAAATTTTCAGAATCATGGATGATATGTTTACTCCTATTGCTAATCATAATTCTAAGATACAAAGTATTTTGATTAGTGAAACTGAGTCAGGAAGTACAAATAAAGTACCCAAACTACTTGATTTGACCGATTATGAAAATTGGAAAGGTCGGTTTGAGACACATCTTAATGGAACTGACACAAATCTTTGGGAAAGAATCTTGTCACCATATGAAAGACCAAAGGTGGTGGGAACAGATTTGTATCAGACTCTTGATAGATTGGATGTTGATCAAAGAAAGAAATATGATTATGAAAAGAAAGCATATTGGATGTTGAGTCAAGCAATTCCTAATCAGATTCTTCATCAATTTGATGAACATAAAACTTCATATGGTTTATGGAATTCGTTAGAGGCAAGAATTGAGGGAAACACCAAACTTAAGAAGATGAAAGCCACTGATTTATGCAAAGAGTTTGAGAATTTCAATTATATTGGAAATGAGAGTCTTGAAGCTTTAATAACCAGATATAGGCATTTGTTGACTGAAGTTCGAAAGTGTGGAATTGAGTATACTGAAGACGAGAAAATAGATTGTTTTGCAGATGCTTTGCTTGAAAGATGGAATTCGTTGGTGTTGATTTTGTGAGAAAATCAATCGGGAATGACACTGGTTGAGTTTATCCAAAAATTAGAAGAACAGGAAATGAAAGATAAGAGAAAAGCAAGAAGAGTTAATGTAACTCAGGATCTTTCACTCTATGGTGCATCTGTGATTACACCTCCTGTTTCCTCTGCGAAGATTCAAACAACTTTTGTTTCAAGTACTGCTGATAGTATTTCTGTACCATCTGTATCGGCTAGTTCAAGTTCATACTATTCTGTGAATGAGAAGAAGTCTGATTCTACAATAACTCCAGTTCAATTGAATACAAAAAGTTTGGGAAAAGTAACTGTGGAGGCTGTTAGAGATCATATGTCAATCTTGTCATGTGTTGTCAGTGCTTATGATGAACAGATAGCTGGAAAGATTGGAAATTCAAATCTTACTTTTGAAGATTATGAGCAGATTGATGATGATGAGATGGAGCTTATTGATACTCAATGGGCTTTGGCAAATGCAATAATAAGAATCAACAGATATGAGAAGAAAACTAGAAAGAAGTTTACTTTCAATAGGAACACAAAGTTTGGATTAAATCCAAACGCCACACAATGTTACAATTGTTGTGAGTAGGGTCATTTTGCTTGAGAGTGTAAAAATCCAAAGAAGCAAGGAAACTTGAATTCTTTCTAGCCAAAAGAAGCTTATCAAAAGAAAAAAGAAAAGCCTGAAGAATCAACAAAAGCTTTAGTCAGTCAAGCAGATGAAGGATATGACTGGGGAAAGCAATACGATGATTTAATGGGTGCATTCATGGCTTCTCTGGATGAAGAAACAAGCAAGGGCAAAGAAAAAGTTGAAGAGGTAAATAATGATGTTTTAGAGATCATTGAAAAGTTGAAAAAAAAATGAATACTCAAGTGACTGCTGAACTGATCGAGTGCACTGAAGCTAACAAAAAGTTGGTTTCAAGAGAGAAAGCTTTTGATAAAAAGATAATTGATTTGGGAAAAGAAAATAAAGAATTAAAAATTAAAGTTTTGCAAAATAATCATGCAGTTTCTGTGCATCTCGAGTCAGTGCAAAAGTTGAAAGTTGAATTGTCAGCAGCAAGAGCAGAAAGAGATATGAACAAGAGCAAGCTAGAGAATTATCAAAATTCTCAGTATGTTATCGATTACTTCGCTGTCATGCAAAGATCATCGAATGATACTACTAGTTTGGAATTTCATTATGTACCACCTCCTTCAAGCTATATTCCTAGACCACAAATTGATCCGAGTTTGGAAGTTCATCCAGTTTCTTTGAATGAATATGAGTTTGAACAAGTCGTTTAAAATGCTGAAGGTTCATATTCTAATGAACAGGTGTCTCTTGACAGTGATGCTCCAATCATTGAAGATATCACTGAATCAGAATATTCTTCTGATATTTTGAGACAAAATGGTTACCAAGTTAAAATTGTTGATAAAAAGAGTTTCAAATCTCAGAAGTCAAAAGCTGAGATGATACAAGTTGAGAAAGTGGTGATGAAAAACACTCAAGTTTCCAAACCAGTGATTAAAGCCAAATCAACCACTACTCTTAAACCAATTGTGTATGTTAAGTCATCTACTACACATGAAGGAGAGTCTAGTGGAAATTTTAGAAAGCAAAATGTGGTTTCTAAAAAGGTTGAAAAAGTGGATTTTTTCTTTGACAGATTTGGGATTGGGCATAAAGACAAATCAAAGAATTTTCAAAATCAAATGTGTAATTCAAAGATAAAATCAACTGGTTTGAGAAACAGAATCTCATCTGCAAAAGTCGTTTCAAAACTTTTCAGTTCATCAAAGTATTATGATGAACCCACACCAAAGAATCATTTGAAAGATAGAAAATGTTACCGATGTGGTAATTTTGGACATTTGATTGCTAATTGTGATTTGGATTTCAGTTCAACTGATTGTAGCATTTTTAAGTCTTTTTCACCAAAAGAAACACGAAAGTGTTTTATTTATTGTGGTAAATGACATATTTTTGCTAATTGTCCAAACAACAAAATTATCAAGAGTTCTGATGATGAGAGTTGGGTGAATGGTTCAGGTGGAAGTCCTATGAGAATTAGGCTTAGTGAAAATGAGATGAGAGTTCTTCGAAAATTCAATCCTGATTGTTTTTGGGTGAAGGAAGAAAATAATCAAAAGAAAAGAGTTCTTGAGAATAAAATAAATGTTAAAAGGATTGTGAAAATTGTCACATCATTTGATGATGATTCTTTTGATAATGTATCTTCAAAATCATTTTCAAAACAACATTTTAAATCAAAATCGGTTTGGAAACTTAAAAACAGATCAGGTGATGAAGTTTCTGGGAAAGAGGATGATAAAAGTGATGATGGGTATTGGAGTAGGTAATCACAAAAGAATGGCAGGGGTCCATTCTGGTAGAGTCGACGCCGAAATGTTTTGAATACTGATAGGTTGTTTTAATTTATTGTGCAGGTTACATCCATGGGCCATATCAATAATCATTGGATTGTTGATAGTGGATGTTCCCGATATATGACTAGAGATTTGAGTTTGTTGAGAGATTTCAAGTTAGTTAAAGGAAGTTATGTGAACTTTGCTGGAGACAAAGGAGGTCACATTATAGGGTTTGGTAGTTTGACCAATCAATGTGAAAAGTATAGGTGGTGAATCTTATTGTTTTGTTGTGACTAATGATTTTTCAAGATTTTCATGGGTCATGTTTTTAAAGCATAAATCAGATACTTATGAAAATTTTGTGTTGTTGATTAATAGGTTGGAGACGTTGTATAAGTTGAAAGTGAGACGTGTACGATCAGATAATGGGACTGAGTTAAAGACTCATCAAATGGAGGAATTTTGTAATTCCAAAGGCATTCAGCAGCAGTTCAGTGCACCGTATGAACCTTAGATGAATGGTGTAGCTGAAAGAAAGAACATGACTTTGATTGAATCTGCGAGAACAATGCTAGCTGATTCTAAACTTCCCATTACTTTTTGGAGTGAAGTTGTGGCTACAGCTTGTTTTACTCTTAACAGATTTTTGATTGTTAAAAGACACAATAAAAATTGTTATGAATTGCTTCAGAATCGAAAGCCTAATTTGGAACATTTGGAAACTTTTGGGGCTCCTTGTACAATGCTAAAGAAAGATTCATAATTCAATTCTAAAGTTGAAGAGGGTTTCTTTCTTGGCTACAGTCTTCCTAACAAACATGTGTTTAATAAACGTATGGGTGTTGTGGAATTATGGTATCATGTGGATGTTCAATGACATACACCTATACTAGACAGAAAAGGACCAGATTGGCTTTTTGATTACAATAAACTATTTGAGTCTTTTAATATGTCTCAAATTTTTTTTGATGATGAAATAACCTTACAAATGTTATATGATTTGCAACATTCTGAAGAACAAGGTATTTCTCATCATTCTGAAGATGGTATTATTACACCACATGAGGAAGGCATTTCAGAAGTAATTAATGATGATTGGTCATTTGATGATGATAATGATGTTTTTGAAGATGCTATTTCTCATTATCAAGACACAGATCAGAATATTACAAATCTGGATCATGATGTGGGTGTATCGCAAGTGCCTGTCACACGTGTTCATGTTAATCATTCGATTGCTCAAATCATAGGAGATTCAACTGCAGGAGTACAGACACGACATCAAGTCACAAATGAGGAAAGTTTGTATGTGGAGTTAGAGAGCACTCATGGCAGTCAACAGCTCTGGATGCATTCGGCATTTATTTCACAAATAGAGCCAAAGACTGTGACTGAAGCTTTGCGTAAGCCTGCCAGGGTGGAGGCGATGCAAGAAGAATTGAATCAGTTTCCAAAGTTGGGAGTTTGGCATTTAGTAGATTTGCCAAAAGGAGAGAAAAAGATTCGTACTAGATGGGTGCTGAGATGTAAACTAGATGACGGAGGCGTAATTGTCAGAAACAAAGCTCGTTTAGTGGTTCAAGGTTTTAGACTAGTTGAAGGAATTGATTAAGATGAAGTTTTTGCACCTGTGGCGCGGCTGGAAGCAATTAGACTTTTTCTAGCTTTTGCTGCTCACAAAAAGTTCAAAGTTTTTCAGTTGGATGTAAAATCTGCATTTCTGTATGGTTCTTTGAAGGAAACAGTGTATGTTTGTCAGCCACCGGGCTTTGAGGATCCTATCCATCGGGATCAGGTTTACATCTTGGAGAAAGCACTGTATGGTCTTCATCAGGCTCCACGTGCCTGGTATGAGACGTTATCGACTCACCTTATTGAACACGGGTTCAATAGGGGTCAGATTGACAAAATTTTGTTCTTTCAGGAAAAGGGCAAGGACATTCTTCTTGCGCAGATTTATGTAGATGATATCATTTTTGGATCTACCAATGAACAAATGTGTTTGGAGTTCAAAGAGGTGATGATTGATAAATTTGAGACGAGTGCCATGTCAGATATCAAATTTTTTCTAGGCTTACAAATTGATCAAACTGATAATGGAATTTTCATTCATCAGAAAAATTATATTCAAGATGTGCTAAAACGGTTTAGCATGCTTGATTCAAAATCAAATTCCACGCCCATTCAGCCTAATCATGGGATTGATCCTGATCTTAAGGAGGAGTTGATTGATCCTACTCTTAATCGTGGAATTATTGGAAGTTTGATGTATCTGACTGCCTCAAGACCAAATATTGTATTTGCTACAAGTATCTGTGCAAGATATCAATCAAAACCTAAAGTCTCACATCTGATTGCAGTCAAGAGAATACTTCGTTATCTGAAGGGTACACCAGATACTGGTCTGTGGTATCCTAAAAATGATAACTTTTCCTTCAAGGCCTACAGTGACTCCGATTATGGAGGATGTAAGACAGATGCAAAATCCACAACTGGGGGTGCACAATTTTTTGGAGAACGATTAGTTTCTTGGTAGTGTAAAAAGCAAACATCTGTGGCTACTTCAACTTGTGAAACTAAGTATGTAGCTGCTGCCAGTTGTTGTTCCCAAGTATTGTGGATACAACAACAGATGAGAGACTATAGTTTGAATTATCTTACGACCCCAATTCATGTTGATAATGAGGTTGCTATTGCTATAACAAAGAATCCAGTGTATCATTCACGTTCTAAACACATTGATATTAGGTTTCATTTCATACGCGATTGCTATGAAAAGAAACTTATTGATGTGGTGAATATATATACAAATGAGCAACGGGAAGACCTTACTCAAATTAAATGGCATTCGGGTCATGGGTGAGGTCATTTCAAATCAACTTCCTTCATAATCAACTTTTATTGACTTAACATCAGATATTTTAAATTTTTTTTGTTGTTGTTTTGTTTATTTTGTGTTTTAGTTTTAGGGGGAGAAAATTTTGAAAATTCAAAAATATTTGAAAACTCGAAAACATGAAAAAATTAAAATTCTGAGAAATTTATTCGACCAAATGAGAAATAATAGTATATTGTAGCAATTGGAAGCACATCTGTATCATACAAGAACTTAAACATAAAGAGCATTTACAATTACGTAGTATGATATGTTGGTAGGTTTATAACATAGTTGAGATAACATTTGACAAAATTTTGATTATGCTTTGTGGGAAACAGATGCTTAGAATACAGTGCTTAGCTTTGTCCTGAATGAGTGGTGGTTAATTTTACAATATGTTTCTTGAACTAAAAATTATTAATTTGCTAGTTTTGAACATGTTTTAAATTTTAAAAGAAATTATAATTTTTTTTTAGTTTAAAGCTGAAACATTCTTTGCGTATACTTACGTATCGACCTGATTGTTATAGCTTTAAACAATTCAAATTTGTTTTCTTGGTTTGATTAAGATTTGGACAATCTCTGCGTATAGAGAATATCGATCTGATTGTTAAAATCTTAATCTAAAATTATTGTTTCGTTCATTTTCTGGATCATCTGAGCATACGAAAGTATCAACCTTGATTCCAAGATTTTGAACAATTTTGATTTGTTTTAAATTTTGTTATTTTCAAAAGATATTCTACTTTGTTTTTGCATGATCAAGTTAGTTAAAATTGAAGTAAATTGTTTCAAGAACATTGTTGTTTGTTTAATTATTCACAAAACGGGGATGTGTTCAAGTAAATGGAGAACTTAAAGTATTTGATGATTTTGTTTTAATTGATATCTTAATTAAGTAATTAAATTTAAAGAGGTTTTATATACTGACAATCATCTTTGAATTGTAATTTGCTGATAAAAATATTCATTAATTCAATCAGGTGTGTTGATGATTGTAATACAATATGATCTCATGTCTGGATCTTTCTCAACAAAAATATGTGATTGTTTTAGTTAGTTTTATATTTCATAGTTAGGTTCATTACATTTGTAGTGTGTTTGTTCTAAAATTTGAAATATAAAAAAAATATTTTTGATTTTTATCTTATCTTAATTCAATAATTTTTGATTATTTGTTTTGACTCTGAAATATTAAAACATTGGTTTGTTTGAAATTTTAAATAAAATTGGATTTTGAAAAGGTTTGCTTGAAGGTCGCTTGATAGGTTCGTCCAACAGGTTTGGTCACAGGTTCGTTCAACAGGTTTTGTTGAAGGTTCGTCTGAGAGGTTTTGGACAGGTTCGTTCAATAGTTTTGACCAAAGGTTCGGTCAACAGGTTTGGTCAAAGGTTTGGTCAACAGGTTTGGTCAAAGGTTCGTTCAAAAGGTTTGTTCACAGGTTCGTATAAATAAAGAGGTTCGTGAATGAGCTTCGTCACTTTCATCTGAAACACTTTCACGAACCTTCGAGCTTGAGTTTTGATTTTTTCGATTTTGGATCTTTGAGTTTCTTTGTCATATACCATTAGCTTTGGATTTGTATTGTGATTCTAAATAGGTAAACATATTTGAGTTTGACCTGCTAGATTTGTAGATATTTCGAATTTTAGATCTAGATAGTCAAACCTGTTATTTTAATTAAAAGCTATTTAAATCGAAATTTGATGGAAATTGTTTTCATTAATGTTGTTCATTTGTGAATGGCGAACCTTTGGGTATAAGTTGTTTGATCTAATTCATAGATTTGAAATTTTGACTTTAAACTGAAAAAGGTTCGTTTAAATGAACACAGGTTCGCTGATTTAAAAAGGTTCGTTTGAACTTAAAAGGTTCGGGCCGAACTTCTTCACATTATTGAACCGAACCTTGTATAGTCAAGGGTTCATTTGACCATAGAGTTCGTTGTATGTTTAAGGTTCGTTCATTTATAGGTTCGTTAGTTTAAATAGGTTTGTTTTGTAATGAGGTTCGTCTAATCTAGGTTCGACACAGGGAGGGTTCGCTAGTTTCTATACATGAAATTTTTTGAATTTTTTGAATTTTTTATTTTGAATTTTTTTTAATTGTTGTTTGTTTTGATTGTAGAAATGGCAACTCTCACCTTTGGAGATAAACACAATCTCTGTGCTTATTTGGATCCTACAACAAAGAATGGCAAGGAGTTTCGTCCGATGATTGAGTTTTTGAGACGTTTGAGGATTTATTACGCTATCTCCAACTCATGTCATATCTACAGATCACATATTCTGAGTTTCTGGGAGTCAGCTAGGTTGGTTACAGTTGATGAAGCTTATGTGATTGAAGCTAATGTGCTTGGATAAGCCATTAGAGTTACTGAAGCTGATATCAGGAGGATTTTATAGTTTGGAGGTGAACCTGCAGGAATGACTCTGATTCCTGAGAGGTGTATTAAAGGTTGTTTTATGAGGATTAGATACTTTGGTGTCTACAGTGAGTACTCTATCAAGAAGGGCAAGTTACCGTTGTAGTACAAGTTCCTGACACATGTTCTTCTTCATTGTCTGAGCATGAGGAAGGGTAATTTTGATGAGTTGAGAGATCTTATGAGGTCTTCTATGGTAGCATTGATTTTGAACAAGCCATTCAACTTCTCTGAGATGATATTCAGATATTTATCAGACAACATAACCAAGGCTAAAGACAGATTCTATATATATCCAAGATTTATTCAGATGATGATTGATGAAAGGTTTCCTAAACAGAACTTGCCTAGGGTTGCTTCTGATATTCTCAAGTTAAAGCACATGACTGATTCAAGTCTTGGTCAAGTAAAGATTTATCAGAAAAGCACTGATGATATTCTGATAAAAGATTTGGTGGGACATTGTGCTAGAGCCAACTACATTGCTCCTCTAAATGATGCCTGGAGACATGATGATTCCAATTCAGAGAATGAACAGTTGGGTGATGATGATGATCAACAACCACCACCTCCTCTTCAAAATCCACAAGCTGGACAATCTCAGGCTCAATCTTCTCAGACACATCAACAAACACCAGATCCAATTCAAGAGACTCCAGATGTAACTCCTACTACACTGGTTCCTCTTCAAGTGATTTATCCAGGTCAACAAGATGCTCAAAGACAATAAGATGTTGCTGCTTCTTCTCCACATGTTGATGCTGATGAAGAATTTACAGAGTCTGAGATGGAGACAGTTCAAGTTGGTAACAGGTTGGTGAGAAGATTGAAGAAAATGTCAGCACAACAACAGAATGAAGATGAAAGGGAAGAGGTGAATGATCCTAACTTTACAGCTGATGAGCCTGAATCATCAAGGCCTAAGAAGAAGAAGAGGATGGCCAAGGTTCCAAAGGAGAAGAAGTCAAGGACTCCTAGGATCATTGTATCTTCACTAGTGACTACATTTGTTACATCTACCTCCATTCTTGTTTCTGTACCTATTTCAGTTGCTACTACTGTTCAAGAAGCTATTTCTACTTATCAAACTTATGTTCATACAGAAGCTTTTATACCTAATCATGATTTTGTAAATGTTGCATCATTCATGCCTTCTTTTGTGAATGCTACAATAGTTACAACTTCATTTCAAGAAGCTTCTACTTCTAGAGGAGATTCTTTGTTTGAGGGTTTAGATGATTTGGACTTAAACTTCTCATTGGATTATGATGACTCTGAGTTGAGACGGAGAATTTCTATTCTATCTCAAGAGTTTGATAAGTACAAGAAACAGAAGGAGAAAGCTGAAATGGAACAACCATCTTCTTCGAGTCAAAGTGATATGGATGTGATGAAAAGCAATATGGCTCAACTTCTGAAATGGAGAGAAGAGGATGTACCGGAAAAGAAATTGAAGAATAATAGGATTGCTTTATTGGAGATTTTGATTGAGAAACAAAGTGTTGAATTGGCTGAATTAAAGAAAGAGAATCAAGTGCTGAGGCAAAAGGTTAATGATATTCAAGTCAAAGACAATCAAGCTGAGGCTACTGATGCTAGTGCTGATCCAGTGTATGTTAACATTGATGATGAGGAAGAAGAAGAGAAGGTAGATTATGACGACTCAGTTGTTGATGAACATCCAAGCTTTAATGCTTTTCATGATAATGATGAAGATGAGGATGGTGATTTGACAGGATTTGGAAGTTCAAGTGTTTTGAATTCCATAACCGGTGCTATTGTGATTTACAAGCCTTCTGTGATTCTTTTGGTGTTAATCCTATTTCATTTGTTTCATCTGATAAGGCTAAAGATAATAAAGATGTAGATATTGAAGAATTGACAGAGTTGGAATATCCAAAGCAAGTGATTGATAGTTCATTGCTTACTTTTGTGGAGTTCTTCAAACAGAATGTTGATATACAGTTACAAAGTATGTTTGGTGAAGAGAATGAAGATAGAGATTTGGAGGAAGGAGAGATTGAAGGTGGTTATTCTGCAAAATCTTCTAACTTTGAAACCCTATCATTTAAACAATTAATGGTTTTGATCCCTATCTATAACTAAAAACGTGAATAGCATCGGATGAAACAATTAAAAGACTTTAACCACACGAGCCAATACTATTAATTATTAAGGGCTTTGTTTTTTTAAAAAACAATGTCTTAGGTTGAGTAGATTAAAAGATTTAAAATACATAAACAAAAACTGTAATTTACTTTTCTCAATTTCCACATTGGTAATGTCTCAATTTCCATAGCAGCTTCATTCTCATTTTCGTTTATGTGCTTTTCATGAACTGAGCCATACCATCTTTCTCAGATGCAACTTCTTCATCCGTTGGCATGGAGCTATCTTACCCTCGTTCATCATATTCCTCATCAGATAATGAAGATTTAGAATATTTCCTTGTAGCTTTAGCCCCTTCAACAAAATCATAGACATTGCACATATCATGGAAGTAATTTATTTGTGAGAGGTTCCACTTCTTTAGTTGTTGTTTTGATGGGACACTTTTTGCTGTAATGAATTACAGCTTTTCACCCTTTTGTTTGGCGTTGAGGTGATCATAGTAATATTTATACAATGTTTTGGCTTGGTCTTGATGCCATTTTGTATGTAGACTTCACTCCGCATTCTTCTTTGTGGTTTCCTGCTTTTCCTCATGTATTTGTTGCATCTCTTCACCCTCTTGATCCAGAAGTATAAATCGGTTACTTGATTCCTTCATTTGTATTACTCTAGTAGCGTTCTTTCCCTGTATGGCTTGTTGTAGCCCCTGTCCGACTCGTTGGGGTGCTTTTCCGGCAAGATGCGACCCCTGCATGGTCTGGAGCGGCCCATGCTCAGCCTGGAGCAACCCCTGCAAGGTTTTAATTTTTGGCCTGATGTGGCTTACTCGTGGCCCTTTGCTGGCCTGTGATGGCTTGGGTTGTATGAGCTGCAGCCCCTTGGTAGCCAGGTAGCTTGCCCCTCGGGTGGTTGGCAGTAGCTCATATATTGTGAAGCCTTGGTGACATCTGTAGACTGGGCAGTCCCTGGAATGTTCATATCAGCTTCTGTAGTCCTTGTTACTCCATGACCAGCTTTCAAAATTGTGCAATCTGCTCCTGATGCTTCTTGTACAACCTGTGCAGCCTGCAAATCGACACAAGCAGCATGCAAATCGACAACCTGTGTAGTTGTTCTTGAGGATGAGTTTAGTTTCATACAATATATTTTTACACTGTGCATTATAGTAACTAAAAAATCTAAAGTTTGTTTTATCTCTTTATATTGTTACATGTGAAGTTTTTAGATATATCAATTGTGTTTTATGCATATTAATATCAATGTTCTAATTCCATTTAAAGTTCCATGCTTCAATAGTTTATCATTTACTTTATAACTCTTTTAATTTTTACTTCATACAGTATTCCTTATACATTGATCTTCAACAAATAATATTTTCTTTTCAAATACAAATCAGTACGATGTTATTACAATGTTAAACTACCCGAAAATCGGTCGGGTATAAAACTAGTTGATGATGGTCAGGCTATTGTTGTCACAGCTGCCCATATATAATCCGCATATAAGATGTTGCATACAACCTGTTAGGTAGTCTATTCCTGGCTATTCCTGGTGACTGTTATAGCATGGATAAGGTGGTTATTACTGCATATAACATGGGTGAGATGGTTATTGCTTTAAGAGTTTAAAAAAAACCATAAAAGTGTTTGATAATTGACCTGCTGCACCACATGTTGTTTCTGAGAATGTTGCTGCTAAACACGCTGCTAATGAACAACCTGCAGTACAACAAGCTGCTGAACAACATGTTGCTGAAATACCTGCTGGAGAACAACGTGCTGATCCACCAAAAAGGCGTGGTCCTAATATAAATCATAGTGTTGCTCGGACCTTACATAATTTTCCTGAGGGTACTAAAATTCCTTTAACTATGGATAAGGAAACAAAAACTTTTGTTGCGACCTTAGCAGCAAAATTTGCAACCGAGTGTGGAATCGTCATTCAGAATGTGTGTCCGATGAATTTTCACACTTAAGATTCAGTGCCAAAAGAAGTGAAAACACTTATGTATGAGAAACTGGAAGTAAGTTTATATTTTACTTTTAATAATTTCAATATATTGTGATGTTAAATTTAAATTTATATTAGTAACATAAATATTCAATGCAGGGAAGCTTTGAATTGTTGCGAGCAGATAATGTTTTTATGGAATATGTAGATGCTCGACTCCGCGCCCAATGGAAACGCACATGAGGTGTTTTGAGTCAGCATTGGAAGAAGAGTGAAGGTAAAAAAAATCCGCTCGTGGCAAGATCGAATATGAAGCCCGATTGCCGGAGCGAAGAAGATTGGAATCATTTGTACAACTATTAGGAATTAGAAAAAACTCGGGTTAGTTTGATGTATTTAGTTTTATAAATCATAATAAATATTCATGAATAATTTTCTTATTTTTTGTGGTTTAACATGCATTAAAAATTTTAAATTTCGTAGAAATATAGTGATAAGATGGAAGAAAATAGAGCCAAACAAGTTAACACAAGCAGAGGGGGCTCTCGTTCAATATCTAATCATGTATGCCAAATGGTAAGATTTACAATTGTTTGCCCATAATGTGTTATTGTGTGTTTTGATTTTAAAATTTGTTATCTTATTATATCTCTGTTAGCCTTGTAGAAATTGAATTAGACATTTATATCTCTGTTAGCTTTGTGAAAGTGAATTTGACATGTCAGCATGATCATGCCCTATATCATCAGCCAGCTTTTATCTGCTGCTCCAACAGCCCTCATAGCCCCATCCACAAGCCACACACCCCAGACCGGCCTGATGCAGCCCCCCTGCATATACCCTTCGGGCCACAGGGCCAGATTCTGCTCACAACAGGTCTCCTACTGCGTAGATCAGCCTGCTCACAACAGGTCCCCTACTATGCAGATCAGCCCCAACCTGAGAAATAAGACCATTGATCAGCCTTTCAAACCAGCAAACCATTAGCCCAACGTGAGACATAATACCATTGATCAGCCCCTTCTTATAAGCTTATTGATTATTGCCTTAGTGCTTAATTAATTTGCTTGTTGGCTTAATTATTCTTTTGTTGCTTGCTTAGTGCCTTATCCATTAGTTGAGTGCATGTTGGTTGTTTCTTTACTGCTTGTTGGCTACGTATAGTTATTAATATTATGCTATTAGAAATTTGTATTTAGCACATGGGTCAGAGATGAGCGTTTCAAGGTTTTATTTCATGAATATATCTAGGATACCCACCATTGTAAATGGCAAATTGAAGAGACAATTATCTTTTAAAACCTTCAGTCCGACATGTAATAATTTAAACTCATTTCTCATTATAACTATGGATCAGAGACTACTATAATTGAAACTTGCTTAATTATCTATGGTACGCAATGATTTTATTTAAAGTCTTATGTTTATACATGTTACAAACTAAAGACTCCACTCTTTTTATAATATATTTATTATTCATTATATTAAATTGATAGATAAATCCCAAGACTCAAATGCCCCCTAGCCCATTACAAGTTTACTACAAGCTTCATTATAACGTTAAGAAGGAAGGTTGGTTAAACAATCATTCAAGAATTGAATACGTAAGCATCTCTGTACTAAAATCTTTTGATATAAAGTTGTAGTTTTTTCTAATTTTGATTTTTGTTTGATATTAGTTTTCAATAATGTTTTTTTCTTTGTACCTTATCTTATTTTAGGAAAATATCATTGAGCATAAAAAGTTAGCCGTTGATAAATTAACTTTGGAAGGAACCGTGATTACTACCGCTATAGAACACAACATTGAAAAGGAAGCTATCAAAAGTGTTTGCGGAAAATAGAAAACAATGCAATCTGCATGGCAAGTAGGTGTAGGGCCTGTTCTGAGGAAAAAAGATAGCTGGATGAACACGAATGTCCAATCATCTCATCAAGATTCAAGTCAAACCAATGAAGATCTGAAAAACCAGGTAATTGCACTCAAGAAGGAACTCGAGCATAGTAATGACAAATATCAAAGAATGTCAGAGTTTATAAGCTCAAAGTTTCCAGAATTTGAGAACATAATATCTACGCCTGTGACTGTTGAAGCTCATGATTCAGAAGGACTATCTGGTGATAGTTACCACACTACCTAGAATATTAGTGGTCATGTTTTTTAATTTTATTTCATTGTCAAGTACATTTTCTTGTTATTAAACGGATAAATTGGTATTAGTTTGATTGATAATGTTAATGCTTGAATATATTGAGATTCTTGAAACATAAGAAACAAAATTATGAATGATATTTATGATATGTATTAAAGAAAGTTAATGTGTATTGAATACTAAATCAAATTGTATTAGAAACTGTTTTTCAGTATTAAATTTAAAATAAATTATTCTTTTGAGACTGATTATATGTATTAACTAAACATATTGCAGACTGAAATTAACTATATCGTGAACTGATTATCAGTGTCTAATAATATGTATTAGAGACTAAAATACAACACTAACATTGACTAATTTTCAGTCCTTAAAACAATCATATTAGCCACTAAAATTGACTTATATTAAAAACTAAATTTCAGTCTTAAAAACTTCTTATTGGAAACTGATTAAATTTAGTCGCAAAACTAAATAAATGTATCTGGGACAACAAATATATTGTTTAACGACAGATTTTCAGTCCCTATAATCATCCATTTGGGAATGAAATATCATATAAACTGAGAGTGAATTGTAGTCACTAAAACATGCGTTGGAGACTAATTTGGTGTGGTTTTATTGTCCATATTAAGGACTAACTATTTTCGTATCCGGTACTAAATACTATTCCCAGTTGTGCAATACAAATAGGGACTGATTTTCAGTTACCATGACCACTATCTAGTACTAGGTATCCGTCACTGAATTTTTCAGTCCCTAATCAGTCTTCGATAACCACTTGCAACTGATTGAGAAGTATTGAGGACTGATTTTTCAGTCATAAAAACCCTAGTTTTTTGTAGTGATGAGCAACGAGTCACCGCACGAGCCACTAAAGACTCTGGTTGAAGAAGACACTTGATGACCAAAAGACACGAAGACCACAACAAATGATAGAGCTTAATTTATTATTTATTATCATTTTGTTGTATTTGTTGTTTTTAGGGTTTTAGGTCATGTGACACTATAAATAGAGATTATTCTCATTTGTAGAAAAAAATAACCAGACAAAAGAGTGGTGAGGGTGTGCTTCAATGTAATCTTGAGAGAGCTCTCCTCCATGAACTCCATGGATTCTTTATCCATGGAGTTTAAGAGCATGTGAGGGGTAGTAATGTAATCTTGTTGACTAATGAATCTTCCTTTTTCATTGTTAGTCGTTACATTACATCTCAGATTCATTCTTGACTGTGTTCTTCAACATCTTCATCTATCTTCAAGACTTTCTCCGTTCATATTGAGCTTAATCATCACAAATCGGGTAGGTCCTATTCTGCAACCGTTTTTACAATTGGTATCAGAGCCAAGTTCCCGAGATTATCATTCTAACCATTGATTCTCTCAAACTTGTGCTCCATACCCTGATTTTGTGAATTTTTGTGAAAGTTCTTTCAAGGTGTTCGTGTTACTAGGTTCGTCAATTTATTTGGGTTTTTGTGGTTTGATTTGTTAAAACCCAAGTGGGTTTTGGCTCTCCCTAATTTCGTCAAAAACCCCACCCAAATCCGATCATCATCGTATGTTCTATCAAATTTTTATTCATATGGTAACAATGGCGGCTGTTAATAAAATCAGGGCAGATGGGGCTTTTTTAGAAAAGAACATAATGATGACCGCAGCGTTCTTGAATTTAGGATTTTCAGAAGGTTTTAGTTGATTGGTTTTCGGAAGCTTACCATTGATATTCTTTAAAATAATAAGCTTCCGATGGCTATTGCTTCCTGTGGCTACTGCTTCTGATTGGAAATTGCTTCCTGAGAACAAGTTGCTTTCGATTGAAAAAATTGCTTCCTAAGCATAAGTTGCTTCTGAAGCATAGAAATTGCTTCCTAAGCATAAGTTTCTTCCGAAGCATAAGTTGCTTCCTAAGCATAGTTGCTTCCTAAGAATAAGTTGCTTCCTAAGCATAAGTTGCTTCCGATTGAAAAAATTGCTTCCTAAGCATAAGTTGCTTCCTATTGGAAACAACTTTTGAAGCATATTCTAAAGACATCTCCTTCCGATGAGTGAAGCTTTTTCCGGAATTGAATTACTATCGCTTCCAAAAGTTACCTACAAAGAGCAGAAATATTATTGGTATGTAAAGAAGTTAGTATCTTAAGTGTTAATTTGTGATGTCCAAGTTCTAATGCATCGAATTAATACTTCTGAAGTTAACTAAATTGTTTAAAGAACCAAAGTTTTTTGGCATAAAAGGAGGTTAGCTTCTTAAGTGCTTATTTTTGATGTCCAAGTGCTAATGCATCTATATATCAGTACTTATGAAGTTAACCAAATATTTCGTAAGTAGCATCATCTATTGATATGTAATGTCTTCTTTCTAAGTGTTAATTTGGATTATGTCCAAGTGCTAATGCATCTTCAAATCAACACTTTAAATTTGAGAACATATGATTTTACTTATGAAGCACATTTGACTTTGGTTCCCTCATTTGGTATGACAAGATGTTAACTTTCTAAATGCTCATTTGTGATTACAAGTTCTAATGCATCTACAAATTAGCACTTTGAAATTAACAAAATGTTTCATAAGTGATGTCTTTTCTTGATATGCAATGCCACTTCTTAAGTGTTTATTTTTGTGATGTCCAAGTGCTAATGCATCCTCAAATCAACACTTTAGAAATTGATAACATATGACATCACTTTCGAAGCACATAAGCCTTTGGTTCACTCGTTTGCTCACATCATTGGAAGTACATTACTCTTGGGCATGATAGAACTGAAACTCATATATGGTTAGAAAATTAAACCATGTTAATGATGACTATACTTTAAGTCCAATTGGTGTTCTAGATATGCAACATGGAACATATTACCGGTTAGCAATGATTGCTTCCAAAGAACACAACTTGTTTTTAGACTTGATGGATCTTCACATGTTAGTTATCTATATCATCAGTTTATGGGATACCGATGGATTAAACTGATGGCAAGTGTGTTATCAATGGTTTATAAGTGAAGACTTAAGTTTCCTTGATGTGAAGATTTCTTTTTTCTACTTTGAAGACTCTCAAGAATCAAATTGTTGCGATATGGTTTACTTTCATCTTTGAACCATTATTTGTCACACGTTCATTGCAAGGAATGTTGGGATTCCTATACTTGGACTGTTGCCCTATATTCTGGTATCCTTTGGTGGTGGGAATGAAGATTAAGATTGCTAATCGTAGGGGGAGCTTGATTAGAGGGGGAGAAGATAAATGGAAGACATGGAACTTCAAGAAGATTGTCTTAGGTTTGAAAAGTGGGATAAAGAAACCTTCACAATATTGTTGCAGTGAAAGAAACATGAATTTATTCTACATAAGTTCAATATTATTATTTATGTTTGTTTCATTATACTTCTGCGTTTATTTACATTAATCTAACCAAATAGGGGGAGACTATTGGGTCTAGAAAAGTCAAGACCAACGGTTGATTAGGATAGATGGAATGTAAATTAGAAATATTATGTATTTGTTGATTAAGGAGCAACGAGTCACCACACGAGCAACTAAAGACTCTAGTTTACGAAGAACTTGATGACCAAAAGACACGAAGATCACAACAAATGATATAGCTTAATTTAATATTTATTATTTATTATCATTTTGTTGTATTTGTTGTTTTTAGGATTTTAGGTCATGTGACACTATAAATAGAGATTATTCTCATTTGTAGAGAAAAAAATAACCAAACAAGAGAATGG
Source organism: Mikania micrantha (assembly GCA_009363875.1). Taxonomy (NCBI): domain Eukaryota; kingdom Viridiplantae; phylum Streptophyta; class Magnoliopsida; order Asterales; family Asteraceae; genus Mikania; species Mikania micrantha. The sequence continues at coordinate 4,261,169 of CM018684.1, forward strand.
TGAGGGTGTGCTTCAATGTAATCTTGAGAGAGTTCTCCTCCATTAACTCCATGGAATCTTTATCTATGGAGTTTGAGAGCATGTGAGGGGCAGGTAATATAATCTTGTTGACTAATGAATCTTATTTTTTTTCATTGTTAGTCGTTACATTACATCTGAGATTCGTTCTTGGCTGTGTTCTTCAACATCTTCACCTATCTTCAAGACTTTCTCTTTTCATATTCTGCTTAATCATCACAAATCGGGTAGGTCCTATTCCGCAACCGTTTTTACAGCATATGAGTTTTATTACAGTTCCCTCTTTACACTTTTGTAATTTTTGGGATGCTAACATGTGTTATCAAACATGTTATTTTTTGGGTCATAAACAAATACAAAGATGTTGTACTTTAGTTTGAGATAGAATTAGATTTGAATGTTATGTGCTGCCTAATTGTTTGTTTATCTATGTCCTATTGTTATTGGGATAATAATATATGATGCATTAGTACTAGTAGTCTTTGATTAACATGACTTATGTCATTGTTTATATTGAAGGTGAAATTGCCAGAAACATTTACTATTACTAGTAGCCTTTCTTTAATGACTTTTGTCATTATATTAGCAAAGATGAAATTGACAAATTCATATTAGCAAACATTAGAGATTACATATATATTTAGACCAATTTTTATTAGACTATTGTTGCATCTTATTTCTTATATATATATATATATATATATATATATATGTCTATATGTATATATGTATCAAATTGTATGAGAATCTCACCAACTATGTAGATAATTGATCAAAACTTTATTTTACATTTTTCACAGGTTAGTTGCTTGGATGAAGACAAATTTAGGCTACTTGGACCTAGTTTAATAAAAAAGAACATGTTATTCATTTTGGTTTTTGGAATTATAATGTTGGATTGATTTTTGGTTGCCTGGAATACTTTGAATGTTGAATGGATGTTATGCTAGAATCAAATTGGATTATTAACAATTGAAACTTACAAATTAGCATCATGAGTTATGACGATCACAATCATGCCCCAATTTATTCTGCCATAGGTTGGGGAGCGAAATATTCTGTTCTTATTCATTTGCTATTATATTTCTCCGTGTTTGATTCGCGGCTACTTATCCTCGGTTACTCTTCACGGGGGCTCCATGGTTGGGGATTCAAGGTTTATTCTCTGTGGTTGGGGGTTTAGGCGTTGCTCTATGTGGTTAAGGGTTCAGTGGCTATTCTCTGTCGTTAAAGGTTTAGGGGTTGGTCTCTCAATCACAATGGAGTTTGTCTTCTTCACAAAATACCATCTCTTGATCCCTGATTTGGATATAGACATAGAATGGTGTGACTAAGAGGGTGGAGTTGGTAGTTGCCTTATTTGAACATTTGACATTTTAGGAGATCTTTTATTTATTTTGACTGAATGAAAGAAAATTCCATTTGAGGTTTGTTTAATTTGAAGACCTAATAAATGTTTTCAATTCACTTGGGGCACTCATTTCAAACTTTGATAACATAAGTTTTGAAAATTGTTCACACCATGCAGAATTAGATGATCCAAGGATAATGTCATCATCATAAATTTGGATTAATGATATATTTTCCAATCCTTTTTGCAAACACTATTTTATCAATTGTCCCTTTAGTGAATTTATTTTCAATAAAAATTAGGAAAGGGTATCATAATAGGATCTTGGATCTTGTTTTAGACCATATAATGTCTTTTCGAGTTTGTCAACCCAATCAAGGTGATGAACCTCATCAAATCCTGGAGGCTGATATACATAGACGTATTCATTTATTTTTCCATATAGGAAAGCACTCTTGATATCTATATGGAAGATCTTTATTTTGTGGGAGATAAGAAAATGCAAGAAATAGTCTGATACCCTCAAGTCTTGCAATAGGGTGAAATGTTTCTTTATAGTTAATTTCTTTTTCTAGGCAATACTCTTGGACAACCAATCTTGCCTTATTTTTTACTGCAATTCCCCTATCATCAGTTTAATTCTGAATACCCATCTTGTCTCTATAGGATACTTTCCGCAAGGTAGTGGGCATAAAGTCCAAAACATAATGGTCTTTTGACTTATAGATGTTCTTATTGCATTATTTCAACCCAGATCTGATGCTTCAAAGCCTCTTGGTATTTTGAAAGTTTAATTTGGGATAAAAAGACAACAAAAAGACAAAAATTTTCTACATGGATTCTGGGTTGAATTATTTTATTCAAATCACCAAGGATTTGTTCAAGTGGGTGATTTTTGTTGGAAGGAATGATAACAAGGCAATCATATTCATGGGATGAAGAAGTGTCATTGGGAAGTTATCAAAAACTGGTGATGAGGTTGTTGAAACATTTGTAGAAGGAACTAGATGATTTATTATGTGTTGAGGAAAGGTGAAGGACATAGGTGATTATGAAAAATCCTCAATACGTGAAAGATTTTCAGGAGTTTGAGAAGGTTTAGGCATAATTGGTGTAGTGGGTGCAGAAGGAAGGTATGTAAGTTCATCAAGATCAAACAAATCTTCAGGAGTTGGATGAAAGGGTAGAGATGAAATTCATTGAATTTAACATATATGGTTTCTTCAACAATCTTGGATCTTCGATTGAAAGTTCTATAAACTATCCATAGTCAACTTTTGAAACAAAATTAGACAGTTAGTCATTTGTATTTAGGATGAAGCAGGGGCATCCAAACACTCTGAAGAAGGAAAGCAGCGACTTTATTTTGTGAAGGACCGTTGGATCAAAATCGGATCTCAAAACAAGAATGTTTAGGCCATATTTGATTAGTCGCTTAGACTTCTTGATTATTTTGATTCAAAGATCTCCCTTTCAAATTATGCACTACGTGCTCTCTAGTTATTTTAGGGTTTTCATAAAATACATACACACACAATAAAACATTCAAAGAAGAATCGTTATTTCATTCAGAGAATGTCGGCGATTAAATATCTGACAATTACGTATGAATGACGTCACTGGGAAAGTGACATTTAACAAATTACTTTGCAACCACAGAATGTAAATTAGAAACACTGAATAAAGGAAAATACATAACAACGGAGTAATAAATTACAACAATTGAAACCTAAACTGAAGTCTTCAATCTTTGGTCTTCCGTGGTTTTTCTTCAATGGTTGATATTCCGTGGTTATGTTCAATGCTCGTTCCACATTTCTTCATCCATGATTATTCATTGAAATCTTTTGTGGTTGTGAGTTTAAGTGGTTATTAAGTGGTTAATGGGTTCCGAGGTTGTGTATCCGTGGTATGGGTTCCAAGGTTATATATAATTTATTGGATGTAGATTAAGTTTCCGTGGTTGAGTTCAGTGTTTATTTACTTAGTTGTTGGGTTCCAGGAGGCAAAAAGATTAAGGGGTTAAGGTTTGGGGATGTGGTTATGGCTCATTAGTCCTTATTTTTCAACAAGGACTTCATAAGTAGTCTTTTTGTGTGTTTTCACATTGTGAACTCTGTTTAAGACATAACAAACTGTGTTGATTGCTTCAGCCGAAAAGGACAGGAGTAAGCCAGAATCAACAATCATGGTTCTTGCAGCTTCAATGAGTATCCTATTCTTCCTCTCACTAACACCATTATGAGTAGGAGTCCTAGGAACACTATATTGTCTCATTATTTCTTTTAAAGTGTAGAACTTTTCAAGAACTTGATTTTTGAAGTAAGTACCATTATCACTCCTTATTGTTTTGATTGGAATGTCAAATCACTTTTCAAGCTGAATGATTAATGCTTTTATTTTGACAACAGCCTCGTCTTTCCTGAAAAGGAAGAATGTCCAGCAAAATCTTCAAAAGTCATCTACAACTACTAACTAAATATTTCTTCTTGGCCAAGCTAGAAACTTTTACTGGTCCAAAGTGATCCATGTGGAGCAGTTGTAGACAGGATGATTCCTTCGACTCTTCAATGGACTTTTGACATACTTTACTTTGCTTTCATTTAATGCAAGAGTAAGATATGTTGATTACTTCAGCTTCAATGAGTATCCTAAGATGTGTTGATTGACCTTGAAAATGAGAGACATGAATTGTTTGGTGATTGATATGGTTAAATCTTTTGTGCCACACTTCAGTCTTAGAAGATGAAGCTTTGTCAATAAAATAGGTAGGTGGTGTGGTTTTGGAGTCCGTTGTCGTGTCAAAACGCAGACATTTCCACTTCTCTTAGTTGTTAAGAGATTGTGTTCGTCAATCAAGGTATTTATTTTGGTCTTTATTTCTGGATAAAGAATTTTGCAACCATCTTTGGTGAAGGAGCAGTAACTTTTGTCAGCAAGTTGAGAAACACTCCAAAGATTGAACTTTAGGTTCTTAACAAGGCTAACATCAGTGAAATTCAACTTTCCACTGGAGAAAGTGCCAGACCCAACATCCAACATTTTGCATCATTGCTAGAATACATAGATCCTACATTCTTGGCTATGAATTTGTTGAGATAGCTACATCTTATCGAATGCCGAGAACCTCCACTATCTACATACCATAAATTATTCAGGCATGGAGATATACTCAGCACATAAAAAGTGATTAGTTAGATTTGGGTCCTCCAAACCTTTATTTTTTGGATGTGTTGTTATGGTAAACTGATGATGTTGATAATGATGATGATGATGATGATGATGATGATGATGCTGGTGAAGATTGTGATTCAGACTGGATGTTGGTCAATAGTTGTTGCATCATCATAATCAGTTGTTGTTAATTTTGATTCAACGCATCAAATTGTAAATGGACAGGTGGTGTTTGAGTTACAACAAGAAACTGAAAGGATTTAGTGTATATTTAAGGTTGGGAATGTGTATACCAAATCGTGGATAGAACTGTGGTGCAGTTGGTAATTGTCGGGGTCGTAGTGCAAGTTGTGGTCTAAAGGATGGAGCAACAACTATTGGAGGGTGGTAATAGAAGAGATGGTCCTGCCAAGATCTCGTTTGAAAAGTTGATTTTGTTTTTTTTTTTTTGGCATTTTCACCTTATAACTTTGTTTTGTCTCAACTACCAGAGGTTGATACAGACTTGGCTTCTTTTTTCAATTATTTGAAGTGCCTTTTTTTCTACACTCAGTAGTAATATGGTTTGAATTAAAAATACCTAGCGCTAGAAGGTGTCAAGGCTGAGTAGTAGGGAATGAAAGGTTTGTTAACTTTCATTACTAAATAAGGTGGGTCAGGAAATGATGGAAGATATTTGATATTTTCGATGGTGCTACACCTATGATTTGGAAATTTCAAAATAGCATATTTTTCAATGGGATTAAATCTTTAGTAGCTGAAGAATTACTCATTGATTGAACAATCTTCTTGAGTTCTAAATTTGAATTTTATTGAATGTGTCTGAAACAGATACAAAGTATATTGATGTAACCAAAGTTTGATCCTTAGGTAGGGAATCAATTTTTGTAGAGATGGTGTGATTATAATCAATACCAAATTTGAATTTCTATGAACTAGCTTTTGAAGACGTAATTGAATCCACTCATTTCTCATACCTTATTTTGTTTTCAGACAACTAAAATTTGCAGGTTGCATATTTTTCTTGTAAAAAGTCAAATTGAGCTTGCAAGTCAGCTTTTTTTGTTTTCAATACTAAAATTTGATAATTCTTGATTTCATTTTTTTCTAAAAGTCTGAGTTTTTCTTCTTTTAAAGCTGCTCAAGTTCTATCATCTAATCATTTAATAGAACATTTTCTTTCTTAATGTTGGAAAATGCCTCTATACATGATTTAGAACATAGTTTTCAAGGATAACAGGAGATATCAATGCATCACTTGAAGATGATTGACTAATAGAGGCAGGATGGGAATGAGTAGGTTTGCCAATAGCCATGAGTGCAAAGTGTATTGGTGGCTCATTGACATAAAGTGTGTGACCTACATCATCAGGTTGGCAGTTCTAGTTTACATATTCTTATGTGGTCCTGGCTAAGGTGTAGGTCATGTTGGACCTGGACTTGTGAGGGAAGGTTGGTGTGGAGGGACTAATTAGTAAGGTTGAGTGGTCGAAACCAACTGATACAAACTGCCAATTGTATAGACATCCATTTAGTTTGGTAGTTGTAAAATGCAGGAAATGGCCTATTTTAGGTTGTCTTTATGATAATGGATTTGGGAGTGAGACTTGGTTGATGGGAAAGTCACGTATGGTGTTGTGTCACTACTTGGTGCATTTCTGCATTCCCTAGCAAAATATCCAAAGTGTAGATTCACTTTTGTCGCTAGTTCAATGTAACAGTCTTTTGTGATGTATAAAGTTAATATTATCAACTAATATGATTTTTATAAGTTGTTTAGTTATTATTTAATGTTTAAGCCTGAATTAAATGGTTTGTTTAACCCTTCTTATGAATGAGACCTAAGAATGAGTGTATTGGTACGAATGAATGCCTAGCGAATGTCTTGCTCATGTGAATGAGGCCTTGAGCAATGATGAGTCATTCATGTGACATTCATGCGAATGGCCTCAATATGCATATATCCTACAAACAGAATGTTTGAGCAGCTGTCAAATCACTCATCATTCTCCTAGGTTTCAGCGCGGTCTTCTTTGTCTGACTTTGATTTTTTTAACAGTGCAGTGATTGATCGTTCTTGATTCCAAGTAGATTCTACACCACAGGTTGATCACGGGTCATGTTAACATCAATTAGAAAAGCTTCGAATAGGATTCTTCACTATTCGGAGGCCCACCGTGCAGATTCCCTTAGGAACCAACGAGTTCTAAGGTCCTACAAAGTGGTATAAGAGCGTTGGCTCTTGATTCTACTTGGTTTCTATTGATTATAGCCTATCTTAGAGAAAATTTGCAAAAACCCTACTTTGGAGACATTTAAAGTCACTATTTCATTGAAAAAACTTGAGTTTTTGATCTTGTTTTGTGAAAAAGTTTATTCCTAAAGCTTAGACGCACTATTATGGTTGTCTATACCAAATTTGGTTGTCTGAATCGCTCTAAAACCCAAATTGAAAGAATCATTCTGCTAAAAAATACCAGATCGTACGAATGAGTGACCTGCACGAATAGCATGCTCCATTCGTACGAATAGCTCTCTTTGCGCACATCATCTCCATTCGCACCTAACCATCCATTCGCACGTAAGTCATTCGTCCAACCATCCATTCTCCTTAGTCCTTCATTCTCCCCTTCAATCGTATAAATCATCCATTCGTACCCGTCATTCATGTGACCAAGTTTCATTCGTCCAAGTTGCTGAAAATTTGCCTAAGTGTCAAGTCAGTTGGTATGTACTGTTATGGCGGACTTTAAACTCATCGCTAACCGGAACCTTCGGATTCAAAATCTTCTCTTGACTGAGACTGAGAGTGGGAACTAGAACAAACCTCCAAAGTTGCTATCATTAGATGACTATCCTCATTGAAAGTATAGATATTAGATTGATATCAATGAAGTGGACACAAATCTATGGATTATGATTTAGAGTGAATGAAGATGGATCTCGCGTGCTTGTCACAAGACTCACCGAACCTCAGAAGACAACCTATGACTATGAGAAGAAGGCTTATGCCATTTTTTCCCAATCCATAGCAATTGACATTTTCCATTTGTTCAGACAGTTCACTTCTTCCAAGTTAATGTGAGATGCACTTCAACAACGTTATGAAGGCAATGATGCCTTAAAGAGCATAAAGTCTATGGCCTTGAGGAAAGAATTCAGTAGATTCATGTATCTTGGGAATGAATCTTTTGATGGCTTGATTGCTCGGTTTTATCATCTACGGAGTGAACTTTACAAGCATCAAGTAAAGACTTCTATTCAAAAAAAGATTCAATGTCTTGTCGATACACTTCCTCCTAGATGGATGCATTCCTTATGGTATTGAAGAAAAGTGGGATTCTTGCTACCATATACACTGATTTCATTCAAAAGTTGAAGAAGCATGAGATTGAGAACAGGTGGAAAGCTAACAGGGGAGCTCAAGTTTAAAACCCTTCAGTGTACTATTTTACTCCAACACAAAATGTAATACTCAACAATGCTCCACTGAGAACAACTTTTTTTACTAATACCTCCAAAGCCCCAAGTTCGAGCAATATCAACCTTGCCCAGCATGTCTCTACTTCAGATCTTAGATTTATTCAGATGAGATTTCTCCACTTATCAAGTTAAAGTTTTACAATTTTGATAATCGTGATGATCAGATTGTTTACATAGCATCAACAGTGAGAATAACTAAAGCACAAATAACATTAAGCTAGGATTACAAAGTTAAATTACAATTGTCAATGTTTGATAATTTAACTAAGTAAACCTATCAAAGAATCAAATGTTTACTATCTTGTAACTGTACAAGATATCAAAAGTGATTCACAACAATGAACAAAATATGTGCTTTCCAAAATCTACTAGGTCCTCTAACTGGGCATCCTAGCATGCATTCCTTGGCCTTAGCTTATTCATGTACGTCACCTAAGAAAACATGTAAGAAAAACAAAGTCAACACAATGGTTGGTGAGTTCATATAGTTTTAGTATTTGAAAAATATCTTTTGCAAACCTTTTTGGTAACAACCTTAACCTCATTGACATCACCTGTAATATCCAATTCGGTATGCTTATATATAGGGCATACGAAAGGGTCGAGCCTACAACCCACCCAGACGCCATCCCACCACATACGAAACCACATATGACATTGTTGTTAATGATAATTAAGCATTTTACCTACCATCCAATCTCATTCCTATCATAGCTTTAGCATTCTGTTTGTATGTTTTCAACATGCACACAATAACATCTGCAAGTCTAGCTTTGAGAGTTACCTTTATGGACAACTGAACACCATAAGGAATCCAATATCAATGCATATCGGAACTAAATGTGATTAGCAACATCAGTGTTTTGATAAAGGATTTCTAAGATGACACAAAGTCAACTAAAGAAAACCAGAATCATCCTAGTCACATATCACAATCATTGGTGGACAATGAGGAATCACTGTATGCCAAGCACTGAGAGGCCAACAGTTTATTCCTCCAATTCCTGACTATAAAGGACACCCTATGGCAAGCACTGAGAGGCCGACGGTCTGTTTCTTCAAGTCCCGATTATGAAGAACACCCTATGGCAAGCACTGAGAGACCAAATCAGTATGTTCTACCATAGCCGATAGCTTTAGCATACAAGTTTATAGCATTCATATAGCATAGCATTTACGTATCATGTGCACAAGTACTAGCTTCACAACCGGTATGGCAAGCACTGAGAGGCCAACCCGTTTGTCTTAGAATTTCAAGCATATAAAGCATACAAGAGTTTAAGGCATTCTGAGCATTTCAAGCATTTCGAGCATTCGAGCATAGCAAGCATATCAAGCATATAAGTCTTTCTGAGTTTGAGCATTCAAGCTTTCAAAGTTAGTTTATAAAAGCATTTCAACCTGTTAATCTTTGCATTCTTTGCATATGAAAAGCATCCAGGGTTTTAAGCAAACTAGTATAAGATTGTGTAGCCTTAGTATGTAGTCTTAGCATGTAGCATTTAACATTAGCATGTAGCATTGGCATTTTGCATTAGCATTTAGCATTAGCATTTAGGTTACAGTCTTAGCTTTTAGCTTTTAGCTTTTAGAATAAGTGTAATAAGCATAAGCATTAGTATTAGCATTATGAATAAGTATAAAAGAAATTATGCAACATTTAAACTTTTGTTTAAAAGGTGTAACATGCTTCTCAGTCCTGAAGTAAAACAAATTAGTTTGAAAAGGGACAATGAACTCACCTGTGTTGCTAATTATGTATTACCACAGACAATGCGCGCTCTTTAGTAGTAACTTAAGTATCTTCAACACCTGAGTTGTTTTAAGAGATTCGAATACTATAAGTTGTTATAATAGACGCCAAACTAGGGTTTTAGTCTCGATGTACAACTAAGTGTCCTATGTTACTATTGAGTTTTCTAGGATTTCATCTAACTAGTCTAAGGTATTACCCATAAATAAACCCTTGATCCCGAAAGTAATCATTACAAAACTTTAAGTAAATATTTTAAGATGGTTCATTTTAAGTTAACCTTAGGTTAGAAATCATTTAATTAATTTAAGAAAGTTTATCATCAATTTCATTTGTTAAAGCCATAGTTTATTTTAAGAAAATCATAGATTAGTTTGTTAGACTTAAGTTAATCCAATTTGATTAACTCTAAGCCTAAGTTTAAGGCTTAGCTTCCTTTTGTTTCTTGAATCATTAGTATGTACAACTTAGCTTAGAAGGCCCATAGAACTATCTAAGTTAGTTGTAAGTAGTAGAATATTTACTAAGTATTGGGTGTTAAATATGAATTAACACCAATACTTAGTTAATTCCTTGCTTTATTGCATTTCATGCTTTATACTAATCTAGTTGATACCCTTGTTGTTGTTGCTTGATTCTTTGTCCAATTTCAATCTCATTTGATAGACAAGATGTATGTTTAATATTTGTTTTAGCTAAATATTGATGTTCTAAACTTAAGCATGAAAAAATTTCAAGCTTATCACCCTTATTCTCAATTAGACTTGCTTCTTATTAAGAAACCCTGATAGTTTCCCATGCACACACACACATGCATGAGGTTCATGTAGCCATCGATGCACACCATGTTATCCTCCGTGCATACCATACGAATGGGCCATAGCCGCCCGACTGGAGGCCTGGGCGAATGGCTGGCCACAGGGCCTTTGGCCGAATGTAGTTGGGCCGAAGGAAAAGGGGCCGATCGAATGAAGTAGTCGGATGGCTAGGGTTTCGGCCGAATGTTGACCGAATGAGGTTGGCTCTCGAATGGCAAGCTACTTGGGCGACCAAAAGAGATTCTGGACTGAATGAGAGGCTGTCCCGATCGAATGAGACTTTTGGCCGAAAGAAATACCCATGGGCCATTCGGCCGAAGGAAAATTGTGATTCGATGGGAGCCATTCGGCCACCTGTTGGCTATGGCCATTCGGCCATTCGGCTGGGATTAAGGCAACCTCACATTTCGAACTAACTAGCCAGTCTTCGGATCAAAACTTGTTCCTAAGACATCCTAGGGGTTTAGGGAGTGTTTTCCCCAAGATTTGAAGTGCTTAGAACTGGTTTCAAGGAGGGTTTCGAACAAGGGTAGAAAACCCTAAAAATTGCAACAAAACTTTATTTTTACCTCGAATCCAATGGTATAAAGCTTGGATCAACTGCACTTCTATGATCTATGTGTTGTGGTGGTCGTTTAGACACCAAAATGGCTTGAATCGTTGAGAAATGAGTGAGATAGAGGGTGGGTTTCTAGAAAGAGTGTAGAGAGAGAAAGTGACAAATTTAAGTGAGAGAGAGGGTAGATGGCTGGTAGGTGGAGGTTGTTATGGCATTAAAAGCCATCATAAATGGCTTTAGTTTTCCCGGGTATGTTTGGGGCCATTCGGTTTCGCGTAGAAGCGTCGTTTCGTTACGTTTTTGCAACGAAATGTTACGGTTTTTAAAAGTAAAGTTTATTAAATTAATTTAGGTGGTTATTCCTAGTAAATTAATTAAATATCTTTCGTTCATTTAAATTTTCTAAAAACGTTTAATTTACGATTTATATCGAATCGTATTGTTATCGCGCGTATTCATTCGAATCATCACTCGTACGAATATGATGATAACTACACTTTTCAATATGGTTTCCTAATTATTGGGCATCATTCCGAATGTTAAACTTTTAGATGTATTCGTACAGATCGTCACCTATACGAATAATCCATCTATTTAGCATTACTGTAACGACGTCCGTTATCGTTTTGTTCTGTTCAACCTCGCATATGTGTATACAAAATAGCATATTAACAAGCATTCGTGTGTCAATTCAATGTTGTCTGATATGTTTCTGACTGTTAAACCGAGAGATTTAATCAGATTACTGAAACAACTGCTTAGTAGTTTAGTGTCTAGCATCACAATGTTAATAGCATACAAATAGTTCACATAGTTTGTACCTGAGTTACTGTGCATGTTACTGTGCAGATCACTGTTCCGGTAATGTTTCCGGCACTGATGTTACAACTATACACAGATTGATCAAGATGACATGGAAAGAATTGATATCATATGGGCCCTAGCAAGTGTAGTAAGGAGAGCTAAGGATTTTGTTAGGCGAACACGGAAGGAAATTAACCTCAACAAGATTCCAAATTTTATTTTGGTATTTCCTTAGTAACTTGTAACTATTGTGGAGAGAAGGGGCACTTTTCCGGTCAATGCAAAAAGCCGAAAAAGGTGGGCAGCAAGAACCCATTTCCAAATCAGCGATCTTCATCATCAAATTCTGAAAAACGATTAGTACCCATTGAAACACGATCTTAGGCTAGTTTTTTAATTTCGAAAAAGTCACTGATGGTACAAAATGGTGAGGGAGAGAATTGGGAGTTCAAATTCAACTCTGAAGGTGTAAATAATAAGAACACTTGCCTGGTTGAACTTAGAGATGACATAGTATTGGAGTTGAGAATCATACTAGAGGGGTATCAATCAAAGAGAATGAACAACGGGAGAAAATGACAAGCTCGGATTATGAGAGTGTTTCTGATTCTGGTAGTCAAGAAGGACATGACACCGTCACTAAAGATCAACATAGCACACAATTTTCTTTGATGGTTGACACTTCATCCTCTTCTCAGGTAATACAGGTACAAGATGATTTTTTATCTTCTAACTCCAAACGTTTCAGGTGCATTGACCTTGAAAGAAAGGTTCTGGCATATCAAGAACGTAATGATGCTCTTATTTGTGATCTCAATTAGTGTATTGAAGCAAATCGAGTTCTAGAATTAAATGAAAAGGATTTCACAACTAAAATTCAGGCATTGAACAAATAGATACATGAGATTGAGATCACAGTGCTTAATAGGCAAGATGCCATCACTTCTTATCTCAACACCATTAATAAAACCACAAAGAAGTTGGCGATCGCTGAATTTGATTACGAAACTTTAAAATGTAAACTCATGAGCTATAAGAGCTCTTCTTATATTATCAAGCATACAATGAGTGATCACTCAGACCTGAAATAGAAAGGAAAGGAAGTAAGTTATAACAAGTGTCCTCAACCTGTGTTGAGTTGTTTTGTGAATTCTCCAAATGATACTAACATCAAAATTTTTCAAGTCAAAACAGCACTTGTTGCTGATCCTATTGGAGTCAACTCAAGTTGTGAATCATTATCATCTGGATCATAGTTTGTGGAAGGAATTGTTGAAAACAGGGTCTCTGATTCCGAGGATGAGTCACATTCGTCTACAAGTACTATTACTCTTGACAATAACACTTTTTGTGTCAAGAAAGTAGACTTTGTGTCCTCAAAATCTGAGACTAGAACCTCAGCCTCTAAATTCTTAAGGGCTAAGGGAAAAAAAAAAACAATTTTTTAAAGAAACCTACTGGGTCAAATCTCAACAAACAGACATCTAAGCAGCAAGTCTTAAATTATATTTTGGTAAATCAAAGCAGGTTTCTTCAAGATTTGTTGACAGGAGAACATGCTCTTAATGTGGTGTAGTTGGGGTTAAATGTACAAATGGTCAACTAAACCCATCAACCAGCCCCAAAATCGAGAGTTTTGTGGATACACAATTGGTAATCGTTACCTACCCGCCTAGTCATAACAATGGAAAGTGCTATAGCCATTCATTGATTATAACAAAGCAGGATCTCATTCCTATTAATATATTTTGTGTAAGGGTCATAATATAAAAGGACAATGGAGAGTGCTATAGCCATTCATTTTACTCAGGGCTGACAACAAGTTGTATGTCCTTGAGAGACCAATCCCAGTAGAGCCTGTAAATGCAACTGGTGCAATCCGTAAAGCCTATGACAAACATGTGATTATTCTGTCAAGGTTTCTTGCTTGATGCTTGCTTCCATGATTCCAGAACTCCAAAAATGTCTAGAGCAGATGAAGGCATATGTAATGATTCAACATCTAGTGGACATGTTACAACAACACGGTCGACATGAACGCTTTGAAGTGATATGATCACTATTAGGTTGTCACATGCAAGAAGGTTCTTCAGTTAGTACTCATGTACTAAAGATGAATGATTTCATTGATCATATAGCGCGTCTTGAGTCTCCATTAACAAATGAATTAGCTTGGGATATAATCCTCAATTCACTGCCTAAGTCATATGACCAGTTCACTTTGAACTATAATATGAATGCTTGGAAAAAGACCATCCCATAGTTGCATACGATGCTGAAAACTGCTGAGATGAACATACGAGGCTCTAACAAAGCTGGTTCAGTGCTGATGATCAGAGAGGGTCAGGTTAAGAAATCCAAAGGTAAGGACAAGAAGAGCGTGAAAGGGAAGGGAAAAGGTAAATGCAAGGTTGTTTCCAAGACTAAACCTCTAAAGGATGCCAAATACTTTCATTGTGATTAAATTGAGCATTGGAGAAGGGTTCTACTACGAGCACAATAAGTATTTTGGTTATGGAAATCTTCTTTTTTTCTCGCAACTCTTGGGTGTTTGAAACTAGATGTGGTTCTCACAATGCAATGATTTGCAAGGACTAAGGAAGGTTAAGAAATTAAAAACAGGAAACCTGAAACTCCATGTGGGAAATGGACATAAGGTTACAGTCAAAGCAGTAGGAGAATATGTTATTTTAATTCCAAATGGTTTAGAACTTGTTTTGAACAATGTTTGTTATATTCCAAGTTTGACTAGGAATATTGTTTCAGTTTCTGCTTTGCGTGATCATGGTTTTAAGTATGCTTCTTCTTGAACCTTAGCTGGAGTTACTTAACCAGGAATATAGACTTTAGACTCAACGTCAAAGCCTACGTATTCACTCCCTCTTGAGTTTAACACTTAGTTAATTTTAGGTTGTTTAATATTGCTAGAAAAGGAGAAAACAAGGTAATGGCACAAGGAATTTTCATGAAATTCAATTCATATAATTTAGGGAATGTTGGAGTATAAATACCCAACATTCAATGTTACAAGACAAGAAAGAATAAGACAAACACCTGATAGAAATACAGGTACTGAAACAAAAAAAAATGTACAACAACTATGGAAACATGGGTCTTCAGTTGTTCCTCCTTGGTTGTGATCAATTGTTGTGTCTTCAGTGGTTGAACCGTGGAAGCCATTCCGCGGTTTTTGAATCTGTTGTTGTCTTCAGGTCTTGATCTGCGGTTGTCTTCAGCTACTTGATCCACTGTTGCTGGATCAGTGGTTATTCGATCCGTTGTTGTCGAATCCACTTTTGTAGTCCGCAGTTGAAAGACAGTGGTTGAGGGAAAGTGTCCGCATATGGGCAGTCGGCGGTTGTTTATTCCATTGTTGGGCATAAGTGGTTTTGCTCATTAGTCCTTATTTTTCCAACAATATCCCTCTAGACTGATGAAGCCAAAACCATTTATTTTTGCCTTAGAATCAAACCAATATGATCCATGAGAATGTGCACATACTTACTTCATACTGTGTGTCAGCATTCTCCAAGGTCTTATGCTGCAGATCTTTCAGATCATCCTTGGGGAGCTTAAGGATTGAGTCTCAATATGAGAAGAAGGATCTTAATCTACGGAATCTTTCAATGATCATGGATTTGGTGACAGAGTCAAAGAACCATCGCTTTATTCTAGCTCCAGAATGGGTAATCTGAAGAGATTGAGTTTTAGGAGAAGGACCTATGGGGAGAATGGGTGGAGATGCCATAAGCCAATGGATGTGGTATAACCACGGAATGTAACAATGGATATAGTAAAACCACGAAAAGGTTTGAAGCAGTGGTTTATAACAACTGTATAACCACTGAAGTCTATCCATGGTTAAGTATAACCACTGAGAAAAGAACCACGGTTGTTTTTGTCAGAGGTTTTCCCTTTGTCCGTTGTTAGGATAATTAGAGAACTATCCTTTTATGTAGAAATTCAAAAGTTAAGAAAAATATGTTTTAACCATATTTATCAAATAACTAACTCATATCTATGGTGCCCAATTTAGAAACAAATTTTGAAAAGGTTAGAGAATCCAAAGGCTTAGTAAATATGTCTGCTACTTGGTAACTTGTGGATACATTTTTTTGGACAATTAGTCCTTTTTCAAAACAGTCCCTTATGAAGTTATGCCTTATTTCTATGTGTTTAGTTTTAGAGTGATAAACTGGATTCTTTATTATGTTTTTGGCAGCTTCGCTATCTATTGAAAGAGGTGTTTTCAATTCTGTCATTCCAAAGTCCAGTAATTGGTATTGTAGCCAAAGGATTTGGGCATTGCAATGTGCTGCTGCAATATACTCCGCCTTAGCAGTTGAATTGGAAAATGAGGTTTGTTCTTTCTTTGCCATGACCCAAGCAGTTTGCAAAGAACTGACATCCTGCAGAGGTTGACTTCCTAGTGAGTGAGCATCCTGCATAATCACTAGCTGAAAAGGCAACAAGCTTACAAGTCTGATTAGCAGGATACCAAATACCAAGTATAGGGGTACCTTTTAAGTATCTGAATATCCTCTTCAGAAATGATAATTGGGATTGTTTGGAGGCAGATTGGTATCTTGCACAAACACATATGGCATACATGATATATGGCGTTGATGCAGTGAGATACATCAAAGATCCAATCATGCATCTGTAAAGAGTTTGATCTACATGTTCACTATTTTCATCTGGTATTACTCCAGGAGCAGTTGCCATAGAGGTAGAGATTATTTTACAATCAGTCATTTCAAATTTATTTAGAAGATCTTTTACATATTTAGACTGATGAATAAAAGTTCCATTTGGGGTTTGTTTGACTTGAAGTCCTAAAAATGTTTTTAATTCACTTAAAGCACTCATTTCAAACTTAGAAGACATTAATTTTCAAAGTTGTTCACATAAGGAAGGTTTTGTTGATCCAAAGATGATGTCATCAACATAAATTTGAACCAGTAAAAGTTCCTTATCTACCCTTTTACTGAACAATGTCTTGTCAATGGTTCCCTTGAAAATTTATTTGAGAGAAGAAATTGAGAAAGTGTGTCATACCATGCTCTTGGTGCTTGTTTCAAATCATACAAGGCCTTATCTAGTCTGTACACCCCGTCAGGATGATGAACATCATTAAATCCTGGTGGTTGAGAAACACATACTTCCTCCTTAATGGTTCCATACAAGAATGCACTTTTTTATATCCATTTGGAATACCTTTATGTTGTGGGATATGGCAAATGCAAGAAAGAGGCTTATGGCTTCAAGTCTGGCTACAGGGGAAAAGGTTTCATCATAATCAATGCCTTCATCTTGGCAGTAGCCTAGCACTACCAATCTAGCTTTATTTTTTATTACAATGCCCCTGTCATCAATTTTATTACTAAATACCCATATTGTTCCAATTGGGTATTTCCCTTTAGGCAAAGGACAAAGAGTCCAAACATTTTATCTCTTAAACTGAAGTAGTTCATCCTACATGGCTTCCACCCAATTATTATCCTTTAGATCCTCTTCATACTTTGAGGGCTCAATTTAGGATTGGAAGGCATCATGAAGAAAAATGTTTGAGATTTGGCTTCTGGTTTGGACCCCTTTATTTACATCACCTAGAATCTGTTCTAGAGGGTGATTTTTACTGAATGGAATGATTTCCAAACAATTACTAGCAGAAGTAGCATCAGAAGAGGAGGAATTTTCAGCAGGGTCAGGAAAGTTTAAACATGTGTTAACAAGAGCTTGTTCAGATGCTGGAGCATTATCAATTATTGGAGATGTGAAGGTAGACACATGTTCATTTTGATCTTAAGAATTGATTGGAAAAGAATGAATAGAAGAGAAAAACTGAGATACTGAGCATTCCTCAAGAGATGATAGATCTTCAGAGGTTTAGCAGGATTCTGAAGGAGACATAGATGATGCAGGAGGAGTGTACGTGAAGCATTCAAGATCAAACAAATCATTAGGAGTAGAAGGGAAAGAGGAGGTTGATGCAGATTCATTGAATTTGAATCAATGGATTCCTCAACAATCTTAGTTCTGATATTGAAAGCTAGGTAAGCTTTATAAGTTTAAGAGTATCCCACAAAGTATCAGAGTCCACTTTTGCAGCAAATTTGGACAAGGAATCCTTTGTGTTCAGAATGAAGCATTAACATCCAAAAACTTTGAAAAAGGAGACGAGAGGCTTTTTTTTATGAAGGACTTCCTAGGTTGTTTTGTTATCTCTTTTCAGAACGTGAACTCTATTTAGGACATAACAAGCAGTGTTTACAGCCTCAGCCCAGAAAGACAAAGGTAATACTGAGTCTGCAAGCATGGTTCTTACAGCCTCAATAAGTGTCATATTTTTCCTTTCCGCAACTCCATTTTGAGCAGGAGTTCTAGGAACACTATATTGTTTAATAATTCCTTTAGATGTATAGAACTCATCAAGAACATGGTTCTTGAATTCAGTACCATTATCACTTCTTATTACCTTGACATGAAGAGCAAATTGTCTTTCAGTTTCAGTGATAAGGGTTTTTATTTTATCAGCAGTCTCATTTTTGCTGTATAGAAAGAAAGTCTAGCAAAATATTGAGTAGTCGTCTTCAACAACTAAACAATATCTCTTTCCAGCCAACTAGCTACCTTCACAAGAACAAACAGATCCATGTGAAGCAGATTAAGCCAATCAGTTGTTTTAGATTCCTCAATAGACTCATGTGATTATTTATGTTGCTTTCCCTTCAAGCAAGATTCACATTGTCTTTCAAAATGAAATTCCTTTGAAGGTAATCCTCTTACCCATGAAAGGGTAGAAAGCTTATAAAGAGTTTGGTGATTTAGGACTAAATCTTCTGTGCCAAAAGGTAGTTTTATAAGATGAAGCTTTGGCTATGAGGCATGTGGGAGTGGAAGATTGAGAGTCAGTTGTGATGTCAACATCATAGACATTCCCTCTTCTCTTCGCCGTTAGCAGAGTGTGTTTGTCAATTAAGACCTTTATATTTGAATATAATTCAGGAGAAAGGATTTTACAACTATCTTTGGTGAAAAATAAACTATAATTTCTGTCTACCAATTAAGACACACTCAAGAGATTAAACTTGAGGTTCTCAACTAGACTGGCATCCTTAATGTGCAAATTTTCACTAAGGACAGAACCAGACCCAACTGTCCAACCTTTTGCATTGTTTCCAAAGGAGACAAATCCTCCATTCTTTGGAATTAAATTATTTAGAATGGATATGCATCCAGTCATATGCCTAAAGCCTCCACTGTCCACATATCGTAAATGATGTTGGTTTGAAGGTCTCTGCACATAGAGGATAAAATGCAACAGGTTAGATATGTGTCAATGATTATTTTAGACAAGAAGAAAAATATTTTGAGAGTTTATTTATTTTTCTGCACATTACTCGTCAATTTCTGCATCATGTGAATCAACTGTTGCTGATTTTGGTGCAGAATATTGATCTGTGAGTCCACAAAAGGAGGGTTCACAACAGCTGGTGAATAAAGAACAAGATTCAACATAGGGTAAGAAGGTTGTGTGCCAAGGATTGATGGTTTAGGAATTGTAGCCAAAGAAGGAAGTGAGAAGAATGATGGATGAGGGTTTGGCTTTAATGTGTTGCTGGCACCTTGTTTACTCACTTTCTTAACCTTCTTCATTTTATTAGGCGATGTCCCTTTAGATGAAGAGGCATGTTCAGCTTTCAACATATCTCTTATTTTCTTGAGGGGAGTTTTTGTCCTACAGTTCTCAGAATAATGGTTGTATTTGAAACATTTTAAGCAGGCATGAGATAAGGATGAGTAGTTAGGAATGAACGGTTTATTGGCCTTCATTATTGGGTATGGAGAGTGAGGATGAGAAGGGGAAACTAGATATCAACCAAAAGTCTTTTTCCTTTGTCAAGAATGGCCTTTATCAACAGTGGTTTCCTTTTGTTTTGTATCTTCTGAACGTTTAGTAGAGCTCATAGTAGGAGCAGTCTCAATATGTTCGGAAGAGTTATTTATTGGAACATTATCCAAGTGTGTTTCTTATGATTTTTATGGGTTTGCATTAGTGGGATATACAATCCTTGGAAATTGCCCCGAATGATACACCCTTGGAGGTGAGTTCATTATTGCAGGAATTTCGTCTGGAAGGAAGGTGGGAGAGAGATGTTCATGAATCTTTTCTTCCATATTATTATCAATTAGGGCATAATCCTCTTGTGGGCTAGTGTGGTTACACGGAATTCCAAACTTGGCTTTGCTGTGAACCTGCTTGCTGAGAAGCATTCTAAATCCTTTGCAGGACTTGACCAACTTTTCACAGCTAACCTTAGTTTAGGCCAATTTATCTTTACAAGCAGAGTACTTCTCTTGCCGAAGTTCAAATAGTGCTTGCAACTTAGTCTTTTCAGTTTTTAGGACATAAATCTGACCATCTTTATTTTTTATTATTTTCTCTACTTCTAGGTCTTTATTGGAAAACTGTTATTCAAGTTCTTGATTTTCTTGTTGTAGCAAAACATTGGCCTTCTTTATTTTAGAAAATGCCTCAATGCAAGCATTGGAACATAGATTTTCTAGAGTAGAAGAAGATACCCGAGCATCAGAAGATTCAGCTTTTGGCTGGTCAGAAGAGCTTGGGTTTTTACCAATATCCATTAGAGAAAACTCTGTTGGCTCATTGGTGATAAGAGCATAGCCTACATCATCAGGCATGCTACTCCAGTCCACATACTCTTGTGGAAAAAGAGCTGGTTGGTTTGATTGGGAAGACTGGTCAGCTAGGGCTAGTGTGCTTATTTGAGTGGTGTAGGTGTAAGCTGGTACATGTTGCCATTAGCAATTTCTACATACTGAACATTGGGTGAAGGAGAGTTTTGTACAATATGAACAATGGCCTAAGTGTTATTATGTTTTGGAAGGTGAGAAGAAGATGAGGAGAATGGAGCTGATGAAGAGTGAGTGTTAGGGAAGGTCACGTAAGGTGAAGAGGAGTTGTTGGCAGCATTTCTGCATTACCTAGCAAAGTGTCCTATGTCGTGATTTCTATAGCGTTGGACCTACGCTTTATTAGACCTATTTTGGTTTTACAATGGATACCGGGAAATTTTCTCTCTATCCTTTTGTAGAACTTATTGGTTCACATACTCTTAAGCGCAAGTTGATGTAAGATGTCCATATCTTCCAAGTCATCACTTGGAATCTGATGAAGATCATCCATGATGAAACACAAGTGCTCAAGGGTGAAAGCAGGGTCATTACATGAAGAAAAAGAAGAAGTGATGCCCGTAGTTATGTCAATATGTTCATCATAACTCTAATCAGCAATCTTAGAGTTATGACTATGAAGAGCAGTTTTCCCTTGAACATACTATTCGATTAATTTACCATACTTGATTAACTTCCATTTCTGGTCAATCTCTCGCTCAAAAGTGAGCAACTTACCATGGATTTGGGTAAGTGAAAGATTGCCAAAGTCTGGCGAAGATCTCATGACAATAAAGTAGGTTTCTCATTTGTCTGGGACAGATCTTAGAAAGAGGTTAAGGACATAAATGGTCGAGTAAACTTTACCCGCGGGTTTCAGTTCACTAAGAAGATATGTGAACCTTTCAAACTGTTGAGTCAGTGACTCATTATTTAGTTGAGAGAAGGTTTCATTCTTTTGAGCCAATATCTCCCTGGTATTGGCAACAACATCGTTAGTACTCCCGAACTGTTCTTTGAGGGCATCCCACAAGTCTTTAGCATACTCATGGTGAAGAAGTCCAGAGTAGATTTTATTAGGGAGAGCCATGGCTAGTCGAGCATGTGCCTTAGCATTAAGCTCTAGCTTTTCGAAATCTCCCTCAGTGTAGTTTCGAGGGTCCTTGGGAATTAAATCGCAAGTTTCTGTGTCCAAGACCATGGGTTTGTGCGGTCTGAACATAACTGACTTCCAACAACCAGTGTGATTATTGGATAAAAAATGCAACTTCCTTCTCTGCCAAATGTTATACTGGTGCATTACCAGTATAGGAGGTTTGGTTGCAGAGCCGGTGTTGTGGGGATCGAGGGTGAATTTTTCTGCCATTTGGTCACAAACGGTATGAGAGAATCGATAGAAAGATGATTTCTCAAGATTGTTTGTTTGAATGCTTTTGAACAATGGTTAGTTCAAAACCAAGCACCTACAGACCTTGAAAACAGATGAAATAAAAAGGAAACAAAGTTTTAGAGAGACTAAACAACCAGAAATCAAAGAGAGCTTTGAGTTTTAGACTTGATGGTTAAACAAAGACTAAAGAACAAGGCTCTGATACCAATCGTTGAACCTTAGCTGGAGTTACTTTGAAGGAACACAAACTTTAGACTCAAGTTCAAAGCCTAGGTATTCACTCCCTCTTGAGTTTAACATTTAGTTGTTTTTAGGTTGTTTAGTATTGCTAGAAAAGGAGAAAACAGAGTACTGGCACAAGGAATTTTTCGGGGAATTCAATTCATATAATCCAGGGAATGTTAGGGTATAAATACCCAACATTCAATGTTACAAGACAAGAAAGAATAAGACAAACAGCTGTCAGAAATAAAGGTACTGAAACAAACAAAAATTTACAACTTATACAAAAGTCAACAACTACGAAAACACGGATCTTCAGTTTTTCCTTTGTGGTTGTGATCAGTTGTTGTGTCTTCAGTGGTTGAACCGTGTAAGCCATACCGCGGTTTGTTGAATACGTTGTTGTCTTCAGGTCTTGATCCACGGTTGTCTTTAGAAACTAGATCCGCTGTTGTGGATCAGTGGTTATTGGATCCGGTGTTGTCGGATCCGCTGTTGTAGTCCGCGGTTGAAAGAAGGTGGTTAAGGGAAAGTGTTCGCGGTTGGGCAGTCCGCGGTTGTTTATTCCGTTGTTGGGCTTCAGTGGTTTTGCTCATTAGTCCTTATTTTTACAACAATTTTGATGACAATGTTTATTTTTCTGCATATTTGAATGGTCTTCTTTATTTTGATGCAAAGCCTTATAATGGAATCTATGAGATAGATGTCCATAGAAATAACAAAATATAAAACTTCTCCATTAAACGTTTAAAATTGGATTTCAATGATACGTACTTATGGTATTGCCGGCTTGGACACATTAACAATATTCACATCAAGAAACTCCAAATCTTAGGAATATTAGATATATTGGACACATTAACAATACGTACTTATGGCATTGTCGGCTTGGACACATTAACAATACGTACTTATGGCATTGCCGGCTTCGACATGAACCTGATAGATATATTGGACTTCATGAAAGTGTCAACAACTTGGTAATCAATCAAGCTGAACCCACTTCTTATAATATGCCATTATGGATTCAGAATCCACAAAATGGCTGGATGCTATGAATTCAAAGATGCAATCCATGTATGGGACTTGGCTTTCCTCCTGAGTCTCGGAGAGTAGGATGTAAATGGATCTTCAAAAAGAAGACTGACATGGATGCAAATGTACAAACCTACAAAGCTAAGCTAGTAGCATAAGGCTTCACACAAACTGAAGGTGTTGATTTTGAAGAAACCTTTTCACTAGTAGCCATGCTTAAGTCAATTAGGATCTTACTAGCCATAGTTGCATATTATGAGTATGAAATATGGCAAATGGATGTCGAAACCACATTTCTAAATGGACTTCTTACCAAAGATATATGTATGGTGCAACCTGAATGTTTTGTATATCCAAAGAATTCTAATAAGGTTTGTAAGTTGAATAGATCCATTTATGGACTAAACAAGCATCTCGGAGTTGGAACTTTTGTTTTGATCAGAGAAACAAAGAGTTTGTTTTTATCAAGAATGAAGATGAACCTTGTGTTTACAAGAAGGCTAGTGGGAATTGTGTTACTTTTCTGATCTTGTATGTGGATGACATACTAATCATTGGAAACAACACCTATGCTAAAAGATGTAAAATCTTGGTTAGGTAAATGTTTCACAATGATAGATCTTGGAAATCTAGCTTATATTATGGGAATAAAGATCTATAGAGATAGATCTAAACGAATCATTGTATTAAGTCAAAGTACATACATAGATATAGTTCTTAAATGTTTTCAATGCAAGATTTTACCCATGGCACGTGGTACAATACTCGGTAGTAGCCAATCTCCTAAAACAAATAAAGAGAAGAAGAAAATGGAAAGAGTTCCATATGCTTCTGCGATTGGTTCAATTATGTATGCCATGTAATGTACAAGACCATATGTATCATTTGCTTTGGGTATACAAGTAGATACTAGCAAAATCCTAGTGAAAGTCATTGGGTTGTTGTAAAAAACATATTAAAGTACTTGCAAAGAACTAAAGATATGTTATTGATCAATGAAGGAATGGAAGAAGAGCTAACTCTAAGGCATTACACATACGTTAGCATCCAAACAAATCAAGATGATTCTCGATCACAATTGGGGTATGTGTTTACCCTCAATGGTGGAGCTGTAAATTGGAGGAGCTTTAAACAAAGTGTTGTTGCTCAATCCACGACAGAGTCTGAATACATTGCTGCTTTGGAAGCTGCAAAAGAAGATGCTTGGATAAAGAAATTCATGACTGATCTCGATGTGGTTCCTAGTATTAGGAAACCAATATAGATAATATGTGACAACACTGGTGCCATAGCTCAGGCAAATGAACCAAGGTCACATCATAGATCAAAGCACATACTCAGACAATTTCACTACATAAGGGAAGTAGTTAAAGAGAAGACATCAAGATAGACAAAAATCACACAAATCAAAATCTAACGGATCCCATTACTAAGCCTATGCATGTGGCTAAACACGAGGAGCATGTTGAGAAGATAGGTCTTAGATTTGCTAGTGATTGGATCTTATTTGTATTTAGACATATTCAATTTCACAAATTATATAAAGTGGTGTTGTTATTATTATTTGTGAAATAATAATAGTAGCTGGAGGAATTAATTATTGTGATAACTAACTAGAATTAAATTGATAAAGTTTTAGTTAAACTTTGGATATTTAATTACAGGTTACTAATTAATTGTTTATTAGTTAAATTGGAGAGTAAAAATTAAATTGTTTAATTAATAAAAGAGATTAAGTATATTTAATGTGAAATAAAAGGTGGAAAATGTATTTTTAATTGGTAATTCAAAATCCCTAAAATGGTGGATCTATATCAGTTAACATGAACTACAAATATACAATTAGTTTACCCATTAGTATATACAAATGTTATGATTCAAGGCTTACAGTATAGTCTAACTATTGTGATGGTACTAGCTATCACAGTTTTCCTTTGCTAACGAAACTTCATCCTGAAATTCAAGAATTGTTATCGGGTATGACCTCCTCTGTGAACAAGTGGGGATACTTTGTCTTCATATTATCTCCGCACTCCCGAGTAAACTCGGGGTCACATTTGGAATTCCATCGAACCTTCACAATTGGAATACGGATTCGCTTAAGTCTCTTGACTTCGTGATCCATGCTTTCAAAGGGTTCCTCAACAAAATGAAGTTGTTCTTAAAGGCGAATTTCCTCTATTGGTATAACTAACATCTCATCGGCAACACATTTCTTAAGGTTTGGTACATGAAATACAATATGAACACCACTGACATCAGTGATAGTTTTAGTTTGTATGCAACTGGATCAATTCTCTACACAATTTCAAATGGTCCAACATATCTAGGTGCGAGTTTGCATTTGGCCCTAATATGAACTACTCCTTTCCAAGGGGAAATCTTTAACTTAACATAGTCACCCACTTGGAATTCGAATTTATTTTTGGGTTTGTCTGCGTAGCTCTTTTGGCAACTTCTGAAAGCTAATAATTTTTCTTGAAATTGAGCTATCTTATCAATCGTTTCTTGAATGAGCTCTGAACTTGTAATCCGGTTGTCTCCTACCCTTTTCCAACAGATCCGCGACCGACATTTCCTAGTATACAATGCCTCAAAAGGAGAACATTCAATGCGGCCATGGTAGTTGTTATTGTAGGAGAAATCAATAAGTGGTAAATGTGCATCCCAATTTTCACCGAAGTCAATGACACATGTTCTAAGTACATCCTATAAGGTTTGTATGTTTCATTTTCTTTGACCATCAGCTTACGGAAGATAAGGTGTGTTAAGATTTAAGTTCAACCCTAAAGATTTCGGTAATGATTATGAGAATCGTGATGTTAAACGACTATCTCAATCGTAAATGATGGACAAGGCACACCGTGTCATACTACTGTCTTGTTCACATAAAGCTACGCTAGTTTCTCTAAGGTATAGTTCTCGTGCAATGAAAAGAAATGAGCGGACTTGGTCAACAATCGACTATGACCCGTATCGTGTTGTATCTGCTTGCTGTATATGGAATCTTGGTGATAAATTCATTGCTATTTGCTCCCGTTTCCACTAAGGTATCTCCGGTTGTTCCCATAAATAGGAAGGTTTCTAGTGTTCAACCTTGACTTTCAAAGAGGTGAGGCACTTCTTGACATAGACGGCTATATCTTTCTTCCTCCCGAGCAACAAATAAAACTTCTTAAATCTTGATACATTTTACCAGTCCTCGGATGAACTGTGTATCGGGTCTTGTGTGCCTTATCTGGAACGAGCATACGGAATTATTCTAAATCAGGAATTCATACTCGATCTTTGAGAAAAATAACATCACCTGCTTCTATTTCGAACTGCTTTTCGGCTTCGCAATCGAGTTCACTTCTCAGGTTGTTCCGCTCGACTACGTGCTGTTGAGCTTGTAGGATCCAGCCACGAAGGCTTGTTTGTACAAGCATTCACATTAGCCTAGCACCAGTGGGTTTGATCCTCTCATATCGAATCAATGCATCGACCACTACGTTGACCTTGCCGGATGCTACTTAATCTCATAGTCATTAACCCATTGCATCTGCCTCATATTGACCTCCTTCAAATCCAATATGTGTTGTAGACTCTTGTGATCAGTGAAAATCGTGCACTTTGTGCCACAAGTAATGCCTCCAAATCTTAAAGGGAAACGCCATAGCTCCCTTCCCCAAGTCATGTATGGTATAGTTCTTCTTGTGTGTCTTGAGTTGTCGTGAGGCGTATGCAATCACTTTGTCTTATTGCATTCACATACAACTGAGTCCCTGATGGGAAGCATCACAATAAACAATAAAGTCATCGTTTCCATCCGGGAGGGTCAACCTCGTTGCATTGCATAATTTTTGTTTCATAGTTCGAAAGAATCGTCTTGTTTATGCTCCCAAACCAAAGGCAGGATCTTATGGCTTGGAGCGGTAAGAGGCAAGGAAACCTTAGAGAATTTCAAGATGAATATTTCATAATAGCTTGCTAATCCCAAGTAAGATCATATCTTAGTTGGTGTTGTGGGCGTATCCTAGTTATTAATCACTTCTATGTTAGCAGGATCCACATGAATCCCGTCATGGTTGATCACATGAACAAGAATTGCATTTCGCTTAGCCAAAAATAACACTTGTAGAATTTAGCATAGAGTTGTTCATTTCTCAAAAGCTCTAGGATCTTCTTGAGATGTTGCTCATGTTCCGCCTGGCTTCAAAAGTATATTAGTATGTCATCAATGCAAACAATAATGAACTAATCCAAGTATGGTTTGCACACATGGTCCATGAGTTCCATGAACGATGTGGGTGCACTCGTTAATCCGAATGGCATCACCATTAACTCATAGTGCCCATACATGGTTTGGAATGTTGTTTTAGGAAGGTCTTCTTCCTGAATACGGAGTCGGTGGTAACCTGATCTATGGTCGATCTTCGAGAAGTATATTGCTCCATGTATGAACCGGGGCTCCCAAATGTGAGAAGCTCAGGTGAATGAAACCTTTTTCTAACAGTTCTTGCAACTAACTATATAACTCCCTGCATCTCAAAAGGTGCTAATATATAAGGAGACTTGGCCACAGGAGTCACTCAAAGCACCAAATTGATACGAAACTCTACCAAACGAACTTGTGGAAGTCCAAGTAAATCATATGGAAATACATCTGTGTAATCGTTAGCGACAAGAACATTTTAAATCTTCTTTTCCTTCGTATTCTTCTATACAATGTGAGCTAAAAATGAAACACACTTCTTCCTCAAACATTTGCGGGCCTTCATGCATGATATGATCTTTAAATTCCTACGTGGTTGATCTCCACGAACTTCTAAGACTTCACCGTCGGTTATTGGGATGCTGAGAGGCTTTTCAGAACAAATGATTTCAACATGATTGCAGGATAACCAATCCATCCCTATGATCACATCGAAACTAACAAGTTCCATTAAGTGTCAACAGGCAATCTCTGATTACGATATGTACAGTAATTAACTTACCATCAGCAACCTCAATCGAGTATGCAGGGTCTAAAGTTTCCTCGGATTGGTTAAGTTTAGATTCGAAATCCAAAAAGATGAAACTCTTGTCTGCACCTGTGTCAAACAATACGGACACAAAATAATTATTGAGAAGGAACGTAGCAGTGATGGAAATAGAATCTTGACGGGCGTGAAGTGATCTTAAAGCAAAAACTCGCCCACAGGGTGTTAGGTTCTCAATTTGCACCTTTCAATTTGCACCTTCTTGGGGCATTTCCTTGCAAAATGACAGGTTTCCACAAGCATAACATAACCTGCAGGTTGTGTTTTGAGGATCAGCAGCCACTTGATTGACTGGAGTGTTCGTGGTGTAGCTCTTGATGATTTTCAATTCACTGGCTTTGTGGTGCTTAGGTTTTTTACTCGGTTCTTCTTGGACTGTTCCACCTTCCTTCTTCAAAATCCCTGAAGCAACCATCACGTCAATTAAAGTGGTCGATAGAGTGATAACATCCTCCAGTTTTGTGGGTTAGAAGTGAGGACATGACTCTGGATGCATGCAAGTAACCCCCTGATATATCGATCGATGACCTTCTCAAGAATACGCACCAAGTATGAAACCAAAGCAACCAACTCGTGAACACAAGTGGTTTAGGTCATCTGAAGCTTTTAATTTCAAAAAACTTATCTAACACACTCCTGAATTCAGTATTGAAAATCAAGAACACAACGCGTCGTGCTGTATATTCAAAACAACACTCCAGAATTCGTTTATTCTAGAGTCATAACAAGACATTGATGCAAACAATAGTTCTAATGTAGTCTTGATTTGTATGACATGTGCTTGTTTGAAAACTTTGTGACTATTGTTGTGCTACTAGATAGTAACTAGTAGCCTCTGTCACAGAACTTATGTTATGGCGTATATTAAAGGTGAAATTTTCAAATTCATATTATACTAGTAGCCTTTCTGTAATGACTTAAATCATTATGTTAGTAAATATGAAATTGCAAAGTTCATATTAGTAAACTTGCTGAAGATATTTGTTTCAATTCACTACTATTTAGACTAAGGTTTGCATATATATATATATATATACATATAGGGCATGTATAAAATGGAAACCAACTTGAGGTGAAGAAACTTTGGAAACTTTGAAAAAAACAATGTAAACAAACCCAAAAAATTTTTATTTTTTTATAGTTTTGTAACATCATTAGGGTCAATTTTATTAAAAAAAGTGCCGAGCCACTTTTTTTAAAAAAATTAATTTGTCGACGATGTAACAAAGACATAACACAGCTGTACAACTGTGTACATCGTGTTACGCCTGTGTTACAGTTGTGTTACGTCTTTGTTACATCGTCGACAAATTAATTTTTTTAAAAAAAATGGCTTGGAGCTTTTTTCATTTTTTTTTATAAAATTGACCCTAATGATGTTACAAAACTATAAAAAAACAAATTTTTTTTGGGTTTGTTTACATTGTTTTTTTCAAAGATTCCAAAGTTTCTTCAACTCAAGTGGGTTTCCAAAATATTCTTCCCCTATATATATATATTTATATATGTGTGTGTGTGTGTGGGAAAAGTGAATATGGAGATGTTAAGCACCTAACTTAGGTGCGAAACCCATCAAAACGACGTAGTTTTGATTAAATCTCATTAATTATGGCTAATATTTTTTGTTCCTATTTTCACTACATTAATTTTGCACATACAATAATTAATAAGATTTAATCAAAACTACGTTGTTTTATGGGTTCCATACCTAAGTTAGGTGCTTAGCAGCCCCATATTGACTATCTCCTATATATATATGTGTGTGTGTGTGCACGAGAATTACCAACTATGCAAAAAGTTGATAAACTCCAAATTTACATGTGTAACACGAATATTAAATACATGAAGAGAAACATAGGATTCCGGGACTTAGTTAATTATAAATCAGACATTTGTATTCTTTTGTATTGTATAAAAATTTGTAATTATTCTATTGTGTTTGAATGTGAAGGATAAATGATATCTTTAAAATGGATGTTTAAATATTTAAACTTTAAAATAACATCATGAGCTTTTGAACAATTACAAAGCACACCCCGACGTATTATGTCGTCGGTTGGGGTGTGACATAAGTTGCGAAAATATATTAACCAAGAGATTTAGTGTTAAATGTGATGATTATGTTTCTTTAGTAAAATAAAGGCTTAAATAAATTGAATAGTAAGTCTTGTTACTTAAATTAATAGAACAAATCAAAAAATAAATAAAGTGTTAAAAAAATAGTTAAATGCCTAGTGGCTAGGACATGTGCCAAGTTGGTTACCATGGTTGGCTTAATGATCCAGTTCAAGTTCTGAGTGTCAACAAGAAAAAGTGTCATGGCTTTGAGGAGGACCAGGTACAACTAGATCATTGTAACCTTTAGAAATTTTTTAGGAATTAATTCTAATTTTAATTATGTCAATTTTCAATAAAATAACTATGTTAAAATTATTTAAATTGAGTAAATTGTAGATTCCTAAAAACATTTTAATAAGACTATATAATATTAGTATTGTAGGTAGTTAGTTAGGTATGTGTGCGTGTGTGTATGTATGTATGTGTGTGTACATCAATACAAACACACACACAAACACACACGTACACACACGCATATATTAGTAATCTTAATAAAGAATTGATTCATAAATGAATTTTTGGGAATGTATTAAAATAAAAACTAATAAAATAAAATTTTATAAGAATTAATAAGTTTATAAAACAATGTAAAATTACTGAGCCAAATATATTTAAAAAGAATTTTTATAAACATTATCTCAAAAGTTTTTGATACAAGATGTTGAGAACTAAACTTGACGAACCAATATTGAAATTTTTCGAAACTACAAGGGTCATTCCTATCATTTTCGAATTCTCTTCTCTTCCTCGACAGACCAAGAGTTCGAGATATTTTTGATCAGTTTTTGTTCAAAAAGTACCTTCGAGTGCTTCTTAATTCAAAACAATAATGGGTGTGTGTTTTTAACATGATTCATCCTTAAACACCTAGTCAATTTCAATTAACATCATCATTAAGAAAATTAATAATAAGCGTAAACAATTCGTTTAAACATAACAACTAATTAACAAAATTACAAATGATTAATCGAAATTGATCTTAGAAACATGTTGGCGACTTTATTCTTATACAAAACATGCCAAGAACCCCCACTGTAAGTTACTAAATCATTGAATCGAATCAAGACCCAACTGAGATCAACCATATATGAAAGCAAACGGTGGCGGAGCTTGGTTGACGTCAGAGGGAGGGGAAGAATTTTTGTAACCCATAATACATTTTTATTTTTTGAAGCGATGAGGGACGAACCCCTATTTTTAACTAAAAGCAGCATTTCGGCCGAAATATTAACACTACGGACGGAAAAAGTGGGGGGCGGTAACCCACCCGGCAAGATTCTCCCCTAAAAGCGAACTTGTTGGTCTTGACTTCATTTCTAATTGTCACTACTACCATTTTAATCGTTTTTGTATACCAAAGAGGCATTGCCTCAATGGTACCTTGAGATTCTTTCAAATGAAAGTCTTGGGTTCAAATCTCTTCCACAGCAAAATAGAGGTCTGTAGGGGGTCAGGAGGTTTTTCCAGTGAGGTTTCCTCCTGGGGTGGTTGTGGTGGCTAATGGGAGGTCCAGGTAACTAGACCTTTGTGACATGGCCGTAAACAGTGGGTTCACACGATTGAGACCTTTGCCGTTCAAAAAAAAATCGTTTTTGCATGAAGAGCAATAACCGCATGATTCCTAGGTTTCACAAACCAAGGCTCAAACGAATTTGATATCATGATTTATAGGGTTCTTCGATAATTCGGGACGTTGAGAAAAGAGTGATATATCCTATTTGGTTCTGAGATTAGTTGCTACTCTCATGGCTAGACTATTGGTAACATAAGCAGGTTTAGGCTGAGAAGAGTTGGTTCGAAGCCCATAAACGGCCTTCTCGTCCGGGTTTTTCCATGTTTGCATTTTATACAGCTTAAACAAATTCTAAAAATTGTATGAAATTTCAATAAATTATAAATTTAATTTTTAAACATTTAAGAATTTTTTTAATAGAATTTTTAATTATTTCTTTATTTAATTATTATAAATGGTTATAAATTAGTTAAAACGTTATTTAGATTGCAAAAAAAAATCAGATAGAAATTCTAGAAATTCATTTTATAAACCTTTGAATTATACAAGAAAAAAACTCAGAATTATTTCATTTTAATAAGTTATCTTATAATAATTAAACTTTATGGAAGACAGAACTTATATACCTATTCTTTAAAATTATTAATCATATAAATTTACAATAATATTTATAATCAGACCAACATACAAATTTATAAATATAACCTAAATTTACAATAGAATATAATATATTATTAAATTAGTATTCATAGTTTTTCTACAAAACTTATATTATAGAAAAGTTTACAATATTTAATTATCAAACTAATATTCATGCTTATAAAAGCATTCTAAAGATGTAATATAAATCAAATTACCTAAAAAAATTTACAACATATTTTATTTAATATTTTTAAATAAAATATTATTAAAATTATTCTACATACGAACCTTTTACAAACTAAAACTTTTATACAAACAAATAAATTTAATTTAGTCTTAAAACATTAATAACTCTAAGATTCTAAATATATATATAGAACTAGAATATATTTACATAAATATTCTAAGACTTATTTATAAAACTCATAAAAATATCTATTTAAATTATGTAAGTGAATATTTCTAAACGAATATTCAAGCTATTTTTATAAGAATTATAAAAATCTATATTCTCTAATAAAAGAGTAAATATTTTACCACATGTCAATTTATTAGGTTATTATTGACACATGTCATTTTTTTAAAAAAATTATTGACACGTGTCATATTTTAATCTTTAGAATCATTCTCTCTCATATTAAACGATAATTAATATTTTATTCATTAATTTATTAAAGAATTTTAAATCTAATTACTATTGACTTTATATACATTTTTTCATATTAAAAAATAGTTCTAACAAATAAAAAAATAAAATCTTTTTTTATTAAAAAGCACCCTTAAACAAAGCTTACAAAATATGGAAATTTTCTATAAATGATTTTTTTTTAAAAAAATAAGAATTATTTTAAATTTGTAGTTTAGGAAAAATAAAAGTTCAATAAAAATAAGTTTTCTTAAAAAACAAGTATTTTAAAACAAGTTTTCTTACAAAGTATATAACATTTCAGTTTTCAACCCGTGTAATACACGGTATTTTACCTAGTAGTTAACATATAAGAATCTTTAGACTAGATCCAATACTTCAAATTTAGAATACATTAAGTCTTATTCCTCGTATATTATAATTATAGGGTGAAAAACAAACAAACAAACTTATCTAGCATTTTTCCTCTTCTTTAATAGGATATGGGAGAAAAGATGAAAGCAAACATTACCCCTATCTTAAGTAGGAAAACGTGGCTACTCCAAAGGAGTATTTGGCTCAAAGTTATCGTTTGAAGTTAATCATCAAACGTTTTTAACGTTATTTTCACAAAATAAGTAAAATAACATTGAATTTCATGCAATTTTACTTGTCCCCCTTATGAACACACACATATCTATATCTATACTACCTAATAAAAAAGTAACAATTTGGCTACATGTCATCATTTTAGGCTATACACATCATATGTGTGTCACATGTCAATACTAATAATTCTAGGAAATTTAAAATTTAATTTCATTTAATCAATATAATTAATTCATACTTTAAATGAGGTAAATTAATTAAGTTAAATTATCATTAAATGTTAATAAAAATACAATCATGTGAAAAACCTCCAATCTCACATTTGAACAAAAATGATGAAATAATTTTGTTAAATTGAGATAAAAAGAAAAGACAAACCCTGATATAAAGTGTAAATTAATAGAATTGTATGATCTTGATTTAATAACAAGTTTTTTTGACACGGTTAACTATACGTTATTTATTCGGAGTTAAAAGTAATGATGGTCTAATACTTTTAATTTTTAATAAAGATGATAATATTACTAACAGTACGTCCAATGTTGTATGCAAAAAAGTTTTAGAGATTTATAGTTTGGATTTTTAATATGAAATGTATTCTTATATAGTAGATTATGTAATTATTTATTAAAACTATATTTTAATGGTATATTTTTTTGTACCTAATCCCATGTAATATATGTGTTTATAACCTAGTACACATTATATGCATGTACCGTAACATTGCGTTAAAATTCTAGGGTGATGTCTGATCGAAATAGCTTCGCAACTATATAGTGTTATTGCTTTGGATCGCTATGAAACATGTGAGTTTTTTTCATACTTTCTTTTTTTTACTTTTTTTTTGTAATTTTAGGGATGTTTAACATGTTAAATTTGAATTTCTTGAATTCTAGAGTGATTCAAACTATATATGCCAACTATTAATTCTTTTTACTTGATTGATGCTATGTGTTGATACTTGTTTGTAACTATTGAGTTGTTGTTAAGTCTTAGCATACTATTTATTTTATTCATTCTAGTATATTACTAGCCCGAGAAGGTCATATACTTAATTCGCATGACAAAAGTCATTGTATAAAAAGGTTGAAAATGTACACATTAACAAAATTGTTGATATAGATGTTTTAATTAAATTCTATTAAACTAATGTTTGCATTCTTATCTTTATTATATGTAAACTTGTCTTAGACACGCTAAATATGAAAATAGTTGTCAAAATTATATTTTATATGTATAGCATGTTAAGTGAAGATTAGTGAACACAATTGATAAAGATCTATGAAATCTTGGACCTAGATAATTGTTAATAAACATTTTGCTATTTGATATTTTGTTATTTTTAATGTTTGAAATATTTGTAATTGGTTTGTTGTGTGTGAGACTTTATTATGGATCACTAATATATTTGGATTTCTAGTAGCACCTAATATATTTGAATTTCTGGTAGCACCATGGGCTTTTAAACAATTAAAATTCATTTCCCGACGTATTTCGCTGTTGGTTGAGGTGTGACAATCATGTTTAGGATGCTACTGAAAACATTGGTTCGTATATAGTATGGAATGTTTGACCATTCTTGGTAGCTACTTGAGATTATCGATAACCCTTACGAATTTGTCGAGAAAGCGTGTCAAGTGTTGAGGGCTTGCCGATCTTGGCCTGGTTGCGATATGAGATTTCTAGACATTACCGAGTAGTGACGAGGAGTTTGTGACCATTATCGAGGGCTACCGGGCAATGCATTGCCTAGGTCCATTGAGAAATGCCTAGAATAAGTTGATCATGATTTGAGGTTTATCAATAGTACCAATTCATTGCCAATAACTTGTTAGCCGACGTCAGATATTATACGGATTTGATCGTTTTCGAATTTAAATTAATATTTTAATACGTCCAATTGATATAGATATTTATACAATTGTGAATTATATAGTATGTACATGTACTTATTTTTTTAAGGGTCAATTACATATATCCCCTTGTTAAAACCTTTTTATTACATATTTACCCAATCATAATACTAAATTATATATTTTCCTTTCTAATCCAAATATATTACATATTTATCTATTTCATTAAAAAAAATTATATATTTCCTATTTTACCCTTAATAAACTAACCAAAAAAATTTACATATCTCCTTACTAAAGGTCAGTTTTGAAACATGCGGATATTTGTAATTTTACTTTAACATTTAGGATATATGTAATTTGGATGTTTAATGAAGGGATATATGATATTATCCCTTTTTTTAAATAATGAAAATATAATTGTTTTTTACTTGATTTATTTTGTGTGTATTTTGTATATTTAAAACATGTCACTATGTCTAAATTTTAAAGTTTAAAATTGTTACTTTAACGTCTGCGATATGTGATTTAACCAATTATTTATATTGAATAGTATTTATTTGCTTTATTTTATAAATAATCAATTCAGAATGAACCTGATTTATGTTGAACATTACACATAAACAAACCACAATTTAACTAATGATAAAAGTCTAAGCATAACAACTTAACAAAAGATAAAAGTCTGAAGCACCATTTCAAAATCCTCCAAATTATTGTACTTTATATCAGATTTCAGATGTTTATGTTACTCACTTTGTTGGTAATTATTTTACAAAGGTGACTTTCGTGATTCATTTATTGAATACTTAGGTGATGTTTGTTTTTTCTGAGACAAAACTGCAGTCTGCGGACCATATCTGCAGGTGTCTTTTGAAAAAGATGTGGACCAAACATCTGCTTATGAAAGGCTAGGTGGTGCTTGTTTTCTCATAATAGCTCACCATCATCACCTGCCAGCACCACCACTCTTCACGTAGCCGACAACTGCCCTATCTCTGGCAGCCATCAAAACAATTAAGGTTTGGTCGAAAAGAATCAAATCCTTACCTCTCTCTTGACGGCAACAGCCCTACCTCTGCCAGCTGTCTGCGCGACGCAGATAAAAGATGTTAGAAAGAGCTTTTCAAGAACAACAAACAACACCTTAATTTAATTAGCTTGATATATATCAAAAAGTATACAAATCATAATTACAAGAATCTATTTATTTGTTATGATTTTAATTCTTTTTAAATAACGTAATTAACGAGCATCCGGAAAAAATAAAAAAACCTAGTCAAGAATATAACGTAATTAGCGAGCTCGGGATCGGCTTGGCTCATTTACACTCTTAAACATAACCCCTATTTATTCTACAACAATGTAAACCCAAATTCGTTAAAACTCGTTACAAATAATTTGTTATTGTTATACTTGTTACATTGGTGTAAATACGAACATCCGAAAAAAATAAAATAAACCTAGTCAAAACTGTAACGGAATTAAAGAGAAAAATAAGACGAGTAAAATGGTGCAATTTTTATAAAAAAAATATTATAGTATAAAAAAGTTATAGATGTATAAAAAAAGAAGAGGTAACTTTAATAATATAGCAAATTACAATAATACCCTTATTCCCTTGTCTTTCAAATCATATATATTATTTATTATAATTTAATATGAACCATTAGATTTGAATCTTAAAATTTGATCCTCAAATATGGTGTAATTATTGGGTTATTGATCTATCATAAGGTTATGAATTGATTACTTTCATACATATGTATTAATTTCTTTTACAACAAACACATATAATTTATTCCAATCTTTTAAATATATACAATTAACCTAGTTATGAATTTTATAAAAGTTAAAAAAAACTTTTTTCCTTAAACATTTGACCCAATAACTAATTACAATTTAAACTTTAGGTCAAAAAAACAAATTACCTTACTTCATATTTAGTTACAAATTAATTATCACATACACATAAGAACTCATTTTTAGCATTCGCACATGACACATAATCTCTTAAAGACGACCCTGGCCTAACTAGCTCTCCATGCATGTAAAGTTGTTTGCCTTGGTGAATAAGTTGGGGGGATAATCCTCAATTTATTAGTCGGATGGTCGTTACAACGTTCCCTCATGCATGCATTAACTACAACTAAAGATTTAATTCGTATTTTTCTTTTAAAAAAAAAAGAAAAATATTGGATTTCTAAACGTAATATTAAATGAGAAATTCTAATGACAAGAGGTTAATGAATCTCCTGAAACTCTACCCGCACTAAAATAAACTTGACCTATTACGATACAGTTTCACTATATATATATATAGGGGAAGGTTCCCCTAAAAAGTCTATTTTGCCTAAGAAGGCTAAGAAGGATTTTAAAAACTTGAAAACCGAATCAAACAAACCCCGATTGAATTAATTTTTACATCATTGGAACCGGCTTGTCGAACCCTAAAACCCAAACCTTAAATCGTAAACAATAAACCCCAATACTAAAACCAAAACTTTAAAAACAAATCTTTAACATAAAGATACAACTTAAAAGCTAAAAACCAAGCCCTAAAACCCAAAATCTAAATCTAGATGTTAAAACGAAAACTTAAAATCTAATATTGTAGGGTTCGATGAGACGGTTCCAATGCCATCGAAATGAGTTCAATCGGAGTTCGTTTGGGTCGGTTTTGAAGATTTTAAAAATCCTTCTTAGCCTTCTTAGGCAAAATATACTTTTTATTTGATCTTTCCCCTATATATATATATATATATATATATATATATATATATATATATATATTTTGTTGCTATAGCCTCTAGGCTATAGTGATAACAAATAGCCATTGATAGATCGCACCTATAGTTCCGTTGTTAGAGCTTTGACATTTATCCATATAACTTAATGTACAGTATATAGCGACGACGAGTCGCTATATGACTAGTTAATTTTTTTAAGTAATTAAAAATAATATTTTTCTAACTAGTTGTATATGTTTTAGTAAGATAAAATAAGATTCAATATTAGTTTTTTAATTATATTTCTCCTTTATTTTTCAATAAAAAATATTAATAAAAGAGAAAAATCAGTTTATGTGTCGTTGCTATGGAGAATTCGTTAGGCTGCAAAATTTCACCCATATCCCACCAAAGTTATAGCAAAAACACGCGTTGATAAATGTAAAAGAATAAAAATAATAATAATAATAATAATAATAATAATAATAATAATAATAATAATATTCTTATTATTATTATAATCTAACTTTTATCATTTTTAATAGTTTACGTTTATGTTCGTGTTTTTTAAAATTTTACGAATAATTGAGGCTTATATATACAATAATGTGATGAGAGACAAGAAAATTAGGTTAATTATATTAAGAAGATGCCTTATATGTATCACCTCACATACTTGTTTATTAGCATATATTTTTATTTATTAGTATTAGAGTGTTGGGTTCTCTGTTTACCAACGAAATTTGGATGGAGGAAGCTAGTATGTTTTATTATTGTCGGTTAAATATTTTCAAAGTTTTTCATTAACAAGACTTTTTTATGATGAAATATTATATTTCTCAAACACAAATAGTAATGTATTTCTGAAACTAATAATTGTGAGTTGAAGGATGAGTAAATATTATAAATATTTTATCTCAAACATACAAGTGGCGTTTAAAATATAAGTGGTCGAATTTAATGTACAGGATGCAGCTAGTGTTTTATGTAGTCTTCACTTATAATCGAATTACGGAATTCTATTTGTATCAATTCTCTTCTTCACTTTGTTATATGTTTGAATTCGGATTGTGGTATATTTTTTGAAGTAAAATAAGAGGATTTATCCGGTACTAGGTTTTTAAATTTGTGTGATGGTTTAGGCGTATGCCACGAAGCTTTAAATATATATAAGATGGCTAAAATTATAGCTTAAGTGTTTACATTCTAATACGTTAAAGAGAAAAGAAAAAGAAGAAGATAGTCTTCGCATAGGTGATCGATGATCGAGTTAATAATTAAGCCTATTTATAAACTTTAATAGGACATGTATTCTATTTAAATTGCATCACAACATTCAAAGTGTGTTTCATAGTCTTTTAATAATAAATAAAGGCTACATTTTAATAAATTATAACCACTTAATAGATAAGAGATAAGCATAAGTTTAATTGATTAAAATAATATATAATGTTATCTACTAGCCATTCAAAGTTAACATTATTTTTAACTTTTGAAAGATATGATGCATTAAGAGGTATCCTGCTAATGACTATTATAAGGCTAACAACAAAAAATACTTAGTATGTTACTTTTAATTTTTAATTGATATCATTATCTAAAAACAATCTTTCAAAAACCCTTTAAACTACTTTTATATCCATATGGTGGATGGGTATAATGGGATAATTGAATCAATTTTGTAAAAATGAATTTTACAAAAATTAATAATTGTTTAACTGAGATAAATGGAACAACAGTGAAGTGGAGATAAATTGTTTTCATAACTATCTCCTCAGCTATTTTAAACAACCAAACTCTTCTTTCAAGGCAGTTGAATTAGGATAAATAGGATAGTGGGGAAACTATGATAAATTGTTTTCATAACTACCTCCTAAATTTAATTTATACGGCTGAGATTTATTTTCAGCCATTTTAAACGTCCCAGATCTTCTTTTAATGCAGTTGAATTGACCGAAAACTATATATATACAATTTTAAAGTGCAAACGATAGATGTTAAAAAGGTAAGTTAGTTTTATATATCTGCCTCACATGACACGCATGCATGCATGCAATTAAATCTCAGCTGGTTGTGGGTGAGAGTTGAAGAAGAAGACGAGGCTTTGGTAGGGACTTTCATGCGTAGTTAAAGATTTGGATAAGATTATATAATGAAATGTTTAAAATATATAAAAAGAAAAATACTATGACACATACGTCAACACATTAATTACTTGTCGCCATCTATGAATGTGTTGCGTCAATCCCACTTGTATGATTCTTTTTATTTTTCTAAGTACGACAATCTTGTTTTTATTGTGCCAGGTCTTTGTCTTCTATAATGGTATGTTTGACTGCTTTGATCTATGGATATGATTTGCATTTTTTATACAAATTAAAACAACCAATCTTATCTTTAAATTAATGCATATTAAATTAATACATATGTTTATACAACTAAAATATATTATGAGACATATGTCACGCTCATATGCTCTTGTTTTACGTCCCTACAAGTTGCTAAAATGAAGTGCATTTGTTTAATCTCGCTCTTGGTATAATGGACTCGTGATCATCTATAGGAGACTGCAACTAAAAGAATGACAGTCTCTATACATTCAAATTTTTATTTTAACATGATAATGCTTATTTGTGCGCTTTGACATTCTATATATTTAAATTTTTGTTTTCAGACGACACATTTATCATGTTTTTATATTAATTACCCTGAAATAATAAACTTTTAGTTTAAATTTGGAAACATCTAAGTGACTGTTAATGTCTATACCAAATACGTTACTCTCAGTCTCTCACATTGGCATAAGAACAACATTATAAGGATTTGGGTTAATGACTTCGACTAAAATAGATTGTAGTTTTCTAGACCAAGGCATGAGTAGA
Organism: Mikania micrantha; assembly: GCA_009363875.1. Lineage (NCBI taxonomy): Eukaryota > Viridiplantae > Streptophyta > Magnoliopsida > Asterales > Asteraceae > Mikania > Mikania micrantha. The sequence goes on from CM018684.1 coordinate 4,302,465, forward strand.
ATTGAAGATTCATACCACGACTACGGTGAGTTCATCACCTATCCAGTTTTATGTTATATTTTATTTTAACATATTTTTAATAATAATAATTTTTAACTAAATTTATTACTTTGACTCACATATATAACACCTATAAAAATATATACGTCGTAACTTTTTTAAAGCCATTATCGGTTATACGTTAAATTTGTTTGAATAAACTAATTTATATATTTCAAAAATCAGTAAATCATTTTAAAATTTATAAAGATATAATTCGATTTGACAAATCTATGACCAAAAACAAAAGTATTCTTATGTGTCTGCTGCACGAATCTATCTTTCTTCGTTTGTTTGTTTCTTGGATTTGATAGACAATTCACCAACTTAAATTTTCTCTTTTTGGGTTTGATATTAACAATTTAATTAATTGGCACTATCTTATTCACAAAAATAAATATAAAAAAGGGGAGTATTATGTAGAGTTACCTTCTTATTTTTACATCAACTTAATTAACCATGCATTCTTTGTCACCGTCTTTATTTTCTTGTCTTAATCGGACTGTTTGGTAACTTTCTAATAATTATTAATATGGTATTTCTTAATAGTTTATAGTCGTTTAATCATTTAAAATTAAGATTACTTATAACCATTAAAGACTATATATATATATTAACAGATAACATCTTAATTAATTACCATTGAAATATTACCATACAACCTCTTATATTTTTTAGATGTTTTTTTTTTTTTTTCATTTGAGGTTAATTAATTAAACGTTCAAGTCCTATTAATCAAACAGTAATGTATTGGTAAAAAAAGCTTTTATTTAAAAAAAAACACGTTTTAGGGAGATTTCACATTTTAGATTTTCAAGAAACATGAATAAGTTAGTTAATTCTTAATTTGGATCATTTGAGTATAATCGTGCACTAATGATATCATCCAACTATATCTACCATCATGTCACCAGTTCACGGGAAACTCAATGCTTTTGAGATTCGATAACCCATTTGTGCAATTCAAACCAAAGATCTTACGGTTCACAAGTCTTATCTCACTAACAAGTATAGACTTACTTTAATTCAACAAAACCATCTTAATAATAAATCAATTAGTCGGTTAATTTTAATTTACAATTGATTTTTATCAATCTTTCCAATCTTCTATAGGTTAATTTTTAAATATCTTCATTATATATTTAAATCAAGCTTTCAAGAATTTAATTTCTAAGAAAAAGTATGATTTAAAGTCAAATAATATTAATAAATGTTAGATTATTTAGTTAATGAACATCAACAACATATATTTTAAATCGGAAAAATTGTTTTCCACGAACAGCAGAATAACATTATCTAAACTTAATTAAATATATGAACTATTTGTCTAATAACCTAACTGGTAGTTGCATTTAATGATTTGTCGCGAGTGTTCAACCAACTTGATTCAGTGAGTTAAGACTTGTCCTTGTATCTAGCTACTTTGATATCGTAGTAAGGCTTTGACATTTGGATTAAGACATTAGGGTTATTACTGTCTGAGCCTATTATTTATTTTTTTTTTTTTGTCATATTGACTTATACCATATTATCAGTAGACGCCTTGTTAGACTTAGAACTAAAGACATTATAGTCTAGCAATATCTTGATGGTAAAATAAGACTCGGGAACCAAATGGTCCTGAGTTCAAATCCCACAAGAGAGTTTTCTCAAAGAATTGAGTTTCTTACAGAACTGGTGACTTGATGATTGATATGATTGGGTGATAGTGCTGGTGGAGGTACTAACATAAGGCTAAATATGGACTATACACTTAAGCAGAAGGATTAACATTCTCTAATACTCAATAAGTTTTTGATATACTGTTTCATCGCATCTCCCTTGTTTTCGCCGATGGTGGGGGTGTGACATGTTTCTTCTGATTTCAACTTATGCATTTTTTATTTACGTTAGGAAGATGGTAGTAGGATAGAATTATGTTTCTACTTAGAATTTTGTTCATTACTAGATGAATATTTGACTTTTCGGGTTTGTTTTGATTGAATAAATCTTTACATTTGATTTTAATATGTTTGAAATCATTATGAATGTTAATAAACAACAATGAATGATTATTTCATGTTCAACCATCTTGCCAATAAAGTTTGAATTTTCTTGGTAAAAACTTGAATTTTGCATGATTTTGAAAATAAAGGTTGAATCTAGTAAACCATAGAAGTTGCATGTAATCAGATTATAATCAGTAGGCTAACCATCTTAGAGCCTGATCCAGTCTTAAAGTGCTTTGATATCTTGGTTTAACCGTGTTTTCGGATAATTTGCATGATTTTTGGGTGACTTGGTGACTTAGTATTTCAAGTTTATAGTTAATCTAGGTATATTGATTCCTTTGTGCCTTCTTAAATTGTGGTTATTGAGATTGACCTGGTTATATAATCTTAGAGTCCTTAAGCATTGCATGTTTGGTGATTCACACTTGATAGCATCATTACATCCTAGGGAACTTTACACAACTCTAAGGATCTATTATAGTGTTAGAGAGTCTAATCAAGAGAGTTAGAATTCCTTAAGTTTCCTGAGAAGATTGTGTCATTAGATATGGTATCATTCTTTCAAACATTCCTGATATCAATTTAGATTTCATTAGGATTTGCGGTCTGGGTAGAACTTTCCTCGCTTCCGGTTTTCTAGTTATCTTTGCTATATTTAGTTGATCTATCTAGTTTCCTTAAGTTATTGTTTAAAATTCCTTTTCATCAAAACTAATTTTTTTAGTTATTTGAGGTGAGACGAGGCTTACAATGGTTATCTAAAGTATTTTCTTAGTCTTAAAACTCATCATTTTCAAGAATGCATATCAGGATTTTGTGAGACCTTTAGCAACTTTGAAAATGTAATTTAAGATTGAAAGAAAGGACATCACAATAAAATATATTAATTAATGTCTTCTAAAGTAACAAGAAGAATATGAATAACTTTAAAATGTTACATAATATAAAACTAGTGTGTTGACGACGGGTTTTCAGCGAAAAGTCGGTATATTACATTGCAAATCTCACGAGAAAAATGCAGCCACTAATTAAAAAGAACATCAAGACGTGTTTTACAATATTTACCCGTGAAAATTTAACATAATTTGAATCACTAACCTCGGCTAGAATAACAAATACATGTGCTTGATAAAATACTTTATGTTTTGGTATAATTTTAAAAGGTTTGGATTATCGGTACACCGGTGTGCCAACAATACTGCATTTTTTTTACTTTGTAATGTTAAAAAATATCTAAAAAATGCTACTAGTATAGGTACATTGGTGTAACAATATCACTATCTTTTTATATTTTTTTAATGTTAAAAAATATGTATAACTAAAGTTATATGAATATGATCTGATTGATTTGACATAAATATAATGCATAGATTATAAGGGTAGTGTATGAATATTATGACTTTACAAAATTATATGCGAGAAAAGTTATGAATGGATGTGATTAATTTGACCAGAGATAGAAGATAGTTAGGGTCAACGTTTCGCTTCGTATTGTAATTTTGCGTGTTTTCGTTCAGAAATTTAAAACATTTTAATTTCGTCCCCTAGATTTATAAGCCCCCCCCCCCCCCCTCCCCCCCGACTTCACTATATATCGAAGAAAGCTCTGTCAGTAGATTGACTTAAGTATAATGTATAGATAATATGGGTAATATACGAATATTAAGACACTTATGAAATGTTGATAATACATGCAAACTTAAATAAATTAAATATGATTTTAGATAACAAGTAATGAGAATGAGATATGAAAAACAAACTAATTAACAAAGTAAAAAAGAAAATGAAAACATTTTCTAAAGAAACTAAAATTTTGATAACTAAAATAAACTAGTGAAATATATTCACAAAACATTTAATTTTCTAAAAGCCACGTGGACCAGTTCTATAGTCGTTTTTCATTGACCGTGTTTTCAAAAGAAAGACTAATGCATGCAAGTTGATGGGCCAAAAATATCTTTTTCTATTTTCTTATCTAAATAATGATCTTTGGCCAATTCCTCAATCACCAAAAAAAGGATAGATCCAACTTGAAGGGTACCCCCACACTGGAAGACTTTCACCAAATTGTGATCTGGGACCCTCGATCACGTTTTGCAATAATGTGGTCAATCGTTGATTCCATTTAAAGATAAATATGACAAATGGCCCCCGAACTAAGTTTGTCAACTTATACATTTTTTAAATTTATTTATAATATATTTTTGCAATTTTTATCGAACACTTTTATTTTATTTTTTGTTATATTTTTTCATACTTACATATATGCATACTTACATATATGCATACTTATATGCATATACATGCATGTATATACAGATACATCCTTTACTCCTTTATTAAATGCATACCATAGTGCACAAGGTTCTCCTTTACACTTGCAAGAAACTTGATTAGTTAAGTCAAAGAAATAATTAAAGTTACATTAATTAATTCAATAAATATACTTGTAAAAGTAGTTGGAGAATAACTTTTTTTTTGAACGGCGAAGGTCCCAATCGTGTGAACCCACTGTTTCCAGGCCATGTCACCAAGGTCTAGTTACCTAGACCTCCCATGAGCCACCACAACCACTCCAGGAGGAAACCCCACTGGGAAAACCCCTTGACCTCCCTCAGACCTCTTTTTCGCTACGGAAGGGATTTGAACCCATGACCTCTCATTTGAAAGAATCATGGAGTACCATTGAGGCAATGACTCTTTGGAGAATAACTGAGTCATCACTCTAAAATTAGCATAATTTAATATTGAATGGAAAAGTATTGCTGGTGCTCACAGCTCACTAAAGACTTTGTATCTTGAGACATGGATCCTTAGAGATGACCAAAACTGCCTAATCCTATCTTTCGAAGATTAGAGTTACTAATTAAGAAACAATACAAATTTATGAAGGATACACACCTTTTGAAGGATAATTGCTTTTGAACAAAACAAGATAAAGCTTCCTAATTAAGAACTACCTCTTCCTAATATTTTTACGTGTCACCCTTGCTCTAGTCTCTAATATATATATATATATATATATATATATATATATATATATAGGATTTGGTTCAAATAAGAACCCACCATATTTGTGGTAACCTATTAACCCATTTAAGTCAATCAGATTCACCCACATCATAGATTCTCTTTTGCTTTAATAAGGGTATTATGGAGTTTTTATTAACTCATTTAAGTCAATCAGATTAACCCACATCATAAAAATATATCCATTTTCCTTTTTTTAAATCAAAGTTTTCCCCTTGATTTTTATACACTTATAATTTTTTTATACTATGTTATTTTTTTATAAAAATTACATCATTAAAGTCGTTATATTTTTCTCGTTAATTCCATAATAGTAATGCCAATTTTTTTTTTAATTTTTTCGAGCGTTCATAATTACACCAACGTAACGAACAATAAATATAATAATTTTCTCTCGTTTTTTCAAAATCTTTCCATCTTTAAAATGTTTTCGAGCGTTCATAATTTTCTCTCATTTTTTCGTTTAACATGTTTTTTCGAGCGTTCGTAATTTTCTCTCATTTTTTCGTTTAAAATGTTTCAAATTCTCATTTAACATGTTTTTTTGAGCGTTCGTAATTTTCTCTCATTTTTTCGAGCGTTTGCAATTACACCAACGTAAAATCTCTCCATCTTGTTACAAATTATTTTTTATTACAAAAATTAGTTAATTAATATTTTAAAAAATTAAGAACACTTTGAAAAAATCCAGATCCTTACATCAGTGTAATTACGAAAGCTTTGTAAAAATTCAGCTCGTTACATCATTGTGATTACATAAGTGTAAAAAAATGCATTTCGTTACGTCAGTGCAAAATGTCGTTGCATCAGTGTAAAACGCCGTTGCATCAGTGTAAAACGTCGTTGCATCAGTGTAAATTACGAAAATTTTAAAAAAATTTGACAAAATTATACTTGAATTAAAAATAAAAAGGTGATAAATTTAATGGTGAAATTTTTATAAAAAAATAATAATGTATATAAAAGTTATGAGTGTTTAAAAAATTGGGGGTAAACTTTTTTTAAAAAAGGAATCAAGTACACCCACCAAATGTCAAATCAGTGTAAAAAAATGCATTTCGTTACGTCAGTGCAAAACGTCGTTGCATTAGTGTAAAAAGTCGTTGCATCACTGCAAATTACGAAAATTTTAAAAAAATTTGAAAAAATTATACTTGAATTAAAGATAAAAAAGTGACAAATTTAATGGTGAAATTTTTATAAAAAAATAATAATGTATATAAAGGTTATGAGTGTTTAAAAAATTGGGGGGTAAACTTTTTTTAAAAAAGGAATCAAGTACACCACACCAAATGTCCAAAATGCCCTTAAACAAATCTCATCCACATGTTTTTTCAGATTGAATATGGACCACTCATTTCAAAAGGCTTTATTTTAACAACCAATGAAAATGAGTTAATAAGTTGTCACACTTGGAGTGGGTTACCAATGGAACCTTTCCCTATATATATACATATATATATATATATATATAGGGAGAGAATCAAATGTTAACCCTTCCTTATAGCGTTAACCCGTTAACCCTAGCATTTTTTGCCCGAATCTTTGTTTTTTTATGTTTTTATTATACATAAATAGGGGTTTCTTTTTTGTGTTTTTGCTAATTCATTACCGTTTAGAAATTAAATCAATTGTAAGTTTAAGTTACACTATCTGATGTAAGTAAGTGTAAAAAACTTACACTTACTTACACTTTGATTTAATTTCTAAACGTTGATGAATTAACAAAAACACAAAAAAGAAACCCTCTATTTATGTATAATAAAACCATGACAAAAAAACAAAGATTCGGGCAAAAAACACCAGGGTTAACAGGTTAACGCTATAAGGGAGGGTTAACAATGGAACCATCCCCTATATATATATATATATATAGGGATTAATAAAATGAAAACCTTGTTTTAGTGAGAAAACCTTGAAAACTTGTAAAAACGGTTGCGGATAGGACCTACCCGATTTGTGAAGATTAAGCAGTTCAAGAATAGAAAAAGTCTTGAAGATATGTGAATATGTTGAAGAATACAGCCAAGAACGAATCTGAGATGCAATGTAACGACTAACAATGTAAAGAAAATAAGTTTCATTAGTCAACAAGATTACATTACATACCACTCACATGCTCTCAAACTCCATGGATAAAGAATCCATGGAGTTCATGAGGGAGAACTCTCTCAATATTACATTAAAGCACACCCTCACCACTCTCTTGTCTGGTTATTTTTCTACAAATGAGAATAATCTCTATTTATAGTGTGACATGACCTAAAACCTTAAAAACAACAAATACAACAAAATGATAATAACTAATAAATAATAAATTAAACTCTATCATTTGTTGTGGTCTTCGGGTCTTTTGGTCATCAAGTGTCTTCGTAATCTTGAGTCTTTAGTGGTTCGTGCGGTGACTCGTTGCTCCCTAATCAAAAAATACATAATACTTCTTGTTTACATTCCATCTATCCCAATTAACCGTCGGTCTTGACTTTTCTAGACCCAACATTCTCCCTCTATTTGGTTAGATGAATGTAAGCCAATGCAGAAGTATGATGAAACAAACATGAATAATAAGATTGAACTTGTGTAGATGCAATTCATGTTTCTTTCATCGCAAAAATTGTGAAGCTTTCTTTATTTCATTTCTCAAACCCAAAAGAAACTTCTTGAAGTTCCATGTCTTCCTCAGACTGATGGCCAAACAGAAAGAACAATTCAAACGTTGGAGGATATGCTTAGATGCTGTGTGATAGATTTTGGTGGAAATTGGGATGCTCATCTTCCATTAATCGAATTCTCTTATAATAATAGTTACCATACGAGCATTCAGTGTGCTCCATTTGAAGCCTTGTATGGAAGAAAATGTCGATCACCCGTCTGCTGGGCAGAAATTGGGGAAAGTCAACTAATTGGGCCAGAGATAATTCAAGAAACAACCGACAAAATCGCACAAATAAAAGAAAGGATCAAAGCCGCCAGAGACCGACAAAAGAGCTACGCCGATCACCGGAGGAAGCCACTAGAGTTTTCAATTGGTGATAAAGTAATGTTGAAAGTGTCTCTGTGGAAAGGCGTGGTGCGATTTGGCAAAAAGGGAAAACTGGCACCAAGATACGTTGGACCTTTTGAAATCCTCGATAGGATTGGTCCTGTAGCTTATAAACTTAAATTACCCCAAGAACTCGGTGGGGTGCATGACGTATTTCACGTGTCAAATCTTAAGAAGTGCTTATCAGATGAATCGTTGATAATCCCTCTTGAAGAAGTTCGGCTCGATGACAAGCTACAATTTATCGAGGAACCCATTGAAATTATGGATCGTGAAATGAAAAAGCTAAAGAGAAGTCGAATATCGATTGTTAAAGTTAGATGAAACTCTAAACGAGGTCCTGAATTTACATGGGAACGAGAGGATCAAATGAAACAAAAATATCCTCATCTATTTTCAAATGTGTCGGATCCTGACCATAACTAAATTTCGGGACGAAATTCTTCTAACCGGGAGAGACTGTAACGAATGACACATATTCAGGTTCTCTTTTAACTAAATAGATGTATACATATTATTCTTAACTTATGACTCGAGTGGAGGATACAAATAAATAAATTCGGACCAGTTAACTCGAAAATTATCTACAGTATTAATAAACCACCACCATGATCTTCCTAAAAATAATATATATATATATACATATCTACCTGTGTCATGCATAAAAGAACGCATACATGGAAATGAAAACGTAAACACATACGCACCCACAAAAAAAATGCGTTAATTCACTCTATTCAACCCAAAGTAAAATATTACTTTGACACGGTTAGAAACCCATCCTAGTCCCAAGATTTCTCAACCTTAACAAAGAAATCTAAAATATATCTTGGGCCCCAAAAACGTAGGTAGATGGCTGAAAAGATCCAAGGTTAAAGTATCCATCTAATCACCTGCAATCCTATTCCTTTTCCCTCATACTGTTCGACAGCTTTTTCTACCCAAGAACCCATTCCCCTCAAACATGGTACAACCTAAGGAAATCACATCATGGTCCTTTTCCAGCCGAGAGAGATTTTCAAGGGGAATTCCACCGTCATATCACCTCCAACAAGATCTTAAAAACCCTTCCAAACTCAATTGGTTTGGTTTCCCTCCAATTACAAGGCTGTAAACCATTTAAAAACCCTATAAATACGCGCATATGGAGTTCAATAAAGCATCTCAACATCACCAAAAACTTCCAGCTTCTGGAAGTTAACGGGTACCTCAAAGTTCCAGCCAAATCCTTGCTACCTAAGGTCCGACCAAGACACAGCAGCCCTCGGATGCTAGCCAGCAGTTCGATCAGCGACATTCAAAGCCCCTGGAGATTCAGGAGTGAAAATGCAACACTGAACCAGAAGCAGCTCAAAACGAAACCTTGTTCTTCGGCTAAGTTCCGGTAACTACTCCTTCCAAATCAATCTACTACATAACTATAGAAGCTTTTATCTAAAATCTCATTACAACTACGAATTGTAACCGGAACTCGGGTCGGGAATGTACTAATATACAAAAAGATAGATAAGTCTAAAGAAACATAATCAAAGCAAACCACGGCCAAGATAGTAGCTGTACAATCTTCTACCCCAGCCCCTTCGGCTCATCACCATTTCTTGCGCCAAACCTCTTCTTTTTTTACCTCTTTGAACACTCGGCCACACAGCAGGCCCAAGGAACATCCCTCAGCTCCTCATCGTAGAGGCAGCAAGTTACTGTTGATCGAAGAAGCTGGTGACCAGGAGCTGATCCAGTAGCTGACCAGCAGTCATCAGCACCATCAACACCGAACCTGTGAAGGATGAGCAGATCAAAGGCAACCTGTACTCCTCCTGTCCTCCATCACCATCTATATACAACCCTGCTAGCTTCCTCGATTGAATTCCCAACAACACCCCGTCCGGTTCTAAGGATCGAAACAGCCCCTCGGCATGCCATCTGAGTCGCAAATATTGCTGGTAATCAAGCTGGTGGTGAAGTTCTTTCCCTTGGGATTTTCGGCCTAATTTCCCGCACAAGGACTGGTCTCGATCTCTCCCAAGTTACTCCCAACGTTTGACAGCCTTCTAAAAACTCAAGTAACTGGTCTCGCTTAAAGTTTCCTGCCCAGCTCGCTTGATGTACGTAGTCCTCCCTATAGATGAGCTCATAAGATAGATACATATAAATATCTAGCACCTACTTCAAATATATACATAAATATATATATATATACACTTCAGATATATATATATATATACACACACACCAATTATATAGAGGTGTGTATGTTTAAAATAATCAGGAAATGTTTCATGGTATAATAACCTATATACCTATAAACATATATATTTATATATATACACACGCACAGAGAGACGCATACATATCAAGTTTTGAACTATTCTTTTTAAATATTGTCAATAAGCAAAAACTTGTTTTCTTGAGTAAATATAAACCTATATGTAGGAATAACATGGGTTTTGAATATCTATATATATATATATATATATATATATATATATATATAAAGAGTTATAATTTCAATAGATGGATAAAAGAATAACTAAGGAATTCACCCCCACCACGTAACTAATCGTGGTGAATGAAACAAATAAGTAAACAAAAAGAATATATCATAACTAAAGGTAACATAAATATAATGCATGCAAATAAGCATAAATTTATTAGGTATTTACCTAGTTACACGTATATAAAGAAAAAAAAGAAGTTGAAATGGTTACACATATAACTTAGACATTTTGATATTACGTAGCAGCAGCAGCAGTAGTAGTAGTAATAATAATAATAATAATAATAATAGCAACAATTTATTTATCATACTTTTGGGCGGAATCATAAGTCCCCTATTTAAATTTGGGCAAATAAGTAAGACCCCTCAATTTAACTATTAATAAAACGAACATTTAAAATCAACGAACACTAAGATAAATATGTAATTCGATATCATAAGGGTCATTCCATAAATCTCATAAAGCACCATGCATTTGTAGGGCTCGAGAAGGACACTGAACCCTAAACTCACGATTACTTGGAACCACCTGATCACTGCTCAAGTGAGTTTCGTAGCCCCCTTTTATTTAAATATTTAAACTTTTCGGGATGAAATACTTGCTATCTTACTTATCCATACGTGTTTACTAAAATGACACTTGTTTGAATGTTTATTTCATGAGTACTTATTTCAAAGTCCCCATTGATATATATGTATGACTGTATGTATTATATCGGTAATTCCACAACTATTTAGCTCAATTGACGAGCCGTGGATTAATATGGATAGTACTATCGGGCTGACGACCCCATTCATTTCGAGATTTTGGTTGCACCAAATCGTTCCCAAGTGTCTGGGCTTAAATGAATGTATATTTCCGTTTACTATATATTTGATTGATTGTTGGCATTATGGTACGAAAAGTCATAGGTTTGGTTGAGGGCTCATGGTTAAGTAATCATTCACTTGTGCTAATTTTAATTTAAACATTATATGGATAATTTTTATAAATACTTTCCTTCAACATTTTATCGAGTCGTAAACCTACGGACTCACCAACTATTTTAGTTGACCCTTTTTATGCATGTATTTCAGGAAATAACTAAGCTTGGATTATGCATGCTCTTTTGTGATACAACCGAAGATTTGGACAATATTGTTTTGATTAGACAATATGAAGAATCTTTATATGTTGTATTTATTTTGAAATATTGTAACCTACATTATGTATCTCTTATGGACATGAATGCATGCTAGAAATTTCTTTAGAAACAATGTGTTCAAGATCCGATTTCGTGACACCCTCGTGTTTCCGCTCTAGCGCGGGTGTGACAGATTGGTATCAGAGCCATTGGTTATAGGGAATTAGGTTTTTCTCTTAGGGAAACGTAGCCTATGACCTTTAGCTTATCCTAGGATTTATGTGCATTTACATGATACATAATGATTTATTGTCTCTAGATACGAAATAAGAGTGTTGTACATGTGTATAGAAGATGCCGCCAAAAAGAAGAGGGAGGAAGCCAAAGCAAACCACCGAAGATGAAACTACAAATCCCTTAGCAACTAAAATAGTGGACAAGCATATCGAAGCTGCCATACCTAAAATCATTGCTCAAGTGAATTCAACAACAGGGAACAAGACCAATAATAATGGTGGTCACAACGGCTCTGCAAGCAACAATGTAGACCTCGAAGAGGGAATTGCCAACAAGGGGTGCACTTACAAAACCTTTGTGGCATGTAAACCTAAGGAGTTTTATGGAAATGATGGGGCATTGGAGTTTTGAAGTGGCTTGAGAAGATGGAGGCAGTTCTTTACATCAGTGATTGTCTTCCTAGCCAAAAAGTGAAGTATGCTGTGTGTTCACTCCAGGGTAAAGCCTTAACGTGGTGGAACACTCAGATTCAAGCTCGTGGAATCGATGAAGCTGAGGCACTAGGATGGGGTGAATCCAAGGCATTAATCACCGAAGAGTATTGTCCTATTAATGAACTGCAAAAGTTAGAAGCTGAGTTTTGGAATCTCTCTATGGTTGGTGCTGAAATTCAAGCATACACTAATCGCTTTCATGAGTTGTCATGCTTACTTCCACACATGGTTAACTCGGAAGCCAAGAAGGTGGAAAGGTATGTCTGGGGTTTGGCACCTCAAATTCGGGGCTTGGTCACTTCCTCTCGACCAACCACCTTGAAAAGTGCCATCCTCCTGGCAGGACAATTGACTGATGAGATGAACAGAATGGGAACACTGACAAAGAAAGGTGTAGGGGAAAAACGAAAGTTTGAGAGCTCACGCCCGGCAACCGCACCAAGCAAGAAGACCACAACTGCCCGCAACTATGGGGCAGTCACACAGGAAAAGAGATCACCTTCAATATCAAAATGCAGCAAGTGTAACTTGTATCATCAAGGAGAATGTCCTATCTGCTCGCAATGTAAGAAGACGGGGCACTTTGCTTGAAACTGCCGAAACAGCCAAAGAGTTTGTTATGAGTGTGGAAGTTTGGAACACTTGAGAAACGTGTGTCCGAAATTACAGCGCGGACCAACAAATGGAAGCAATCAGGGTAGGGGAAGAGCTTTCATTCTTGGAAAGCTCGCCAGGATCCCAACGTAGTGACAGGTACATACCTTATCAATAATAACTATGCATCTGTTTTATTCGATACGGGTGCTGATAAGTGGTTTATATCCCCTGAATTTGAATGCTTGATCACACAAAAACCGATTCCCCTGAATGAACCCTACACAATTGAATTGGCCAATGGAAAATTATTAAAAGCTCAAACTATCCTTAAAGGATGCAAAATAAGTTTAGAGAATCACTCATTCGACATTGACCTTATTCCAATTCAACTTGGAAGCTTTGATGTAGTCGTAGGGATGGATTGGTTATCTAAAAATCAAGTTGAGATTAAGTGTTTCGATAAAATTATTCGCATTCCGCTCCCGAATGACGAAACACTTGAAATCAAAGGTGAAACTCCCGAAAGAAGTTTTCACATCATATCATCCATGAAAGCCCAAAAATATCAAAGGAAGGAGTACCAAGCATTCTTGGCCCATATAAAGGTAAAGGAGATTAAGGAGAGGAAGATTGATGATATACCCGTTGTGAGAGACTTTCCGGAAGTCTTTCCGGAAGACCTTCCTGGTTTACCACCTGTTCGACAAGTCGAGTTTCGCATCGACTTAGTCCCTGGAGCCGCACCAATTTCTAGATCTCCTTATCGCTTAGCACCATCAGAGATGCAGGAGTTATCCAATCAATTACAAGAACTATTGGATCGAGGATTCATTAGACCAAGTTTCTCTCCTTGGGGAGCACCGGTGCTGTTCGTGAAAAAGAAGGACGGTACATTCTGAATGTGTATTGATTACAGAGAACTGAACAAAGTGACGATCAAGAACCGTTATCCTCTTCCCCGTATTGATGATCTATTCGACCAACTACAAGGGTCAACTTATTTTTCAAAGATTGACCTTCGGTCGGGTTACCATCAACTACGTATTCAAGAGAAGACATTCCTAAAACGGCTTTCTGAACTCGGTACGGGCACTACGAATTCCTAGTAATGCCTTTTGGGCTGACTAATGCCCCTGCTGTGTTCATGGACTTAATGAATCGAGTCTGCAAGCCATATCTTGATAAATTTGTGACTGTATTCATTGTTGATATATTAATATACTCTCAAAATCAACAAGACCACGAACAACACTTAAGGTTGGTTTTGGAGCTACTCGCTAAGGAAAAATTGTACGCTAAACTTTCCAAGTGCGAGTTTTGGCTAAGAGAAGTTCACTTTCTCGGTCATGTTATTAATCAAAAAGGAATTCATGTGGACCCAAGCAAGATAGAAGCAGTAAAACAATGGGAAGCACCAAAGACTCCGACGGAGATCCGGCAGTTCTTAGGGTTGGCAGGTTATTACCGAAGATTTATCGAAAATTTTTCCAAGATAGCCCAACCCCTAACCGCTCTGATACAGAAGGATAGAAAATATGATTGGGGAAAAGAACAGGAGGATATTTTCCAACTGTTAAAACATAAGTTGTGCAATGCACCTATCCTATCTCTCCCAGAGGGTACCGATAACTTTGTAGTATTCTGTGACGCATCGCACCAAGGTCTTGGTTGTGTGCTAATGCAAAAAGACAAGGTTATTGCGTATGCCTCTCAACAACTCAAGGTTCATGAAAAGAATTACACCACTCATGATCTTGAGTTAGGAGCAGTCATTTTTGCACTAAAAATATGGAGACATTACCTATATGGTACAAAGTGTCTCGTCTATACCGATCACAAAAGTCTGCAACACATTCTTGACCAGAAAATGCTCAATATGCGACAAAGGCGATGGGTAGAATTATTAAACGATTACGACTGTGAAATCCGTTACCATCCAGGCAAGGCCAACGTAGTTGCGGATGCATTGAGTAGAAAGGAAAGAGTCAAGCCCATACGCGTACGAGCTCTGGGAATGACAATTCAAACGACTCTTAAGACCCAAATTCTGAATGCACAACAAGAGGTCTTAAGGAACAAAGAGTTAAAAGATGAACTATTATGTGGAGCAGAGAAAAAGCTAGAATCAAAAGATGATGAGGTGCTGTATTTTCAAGAAAGAATATGGGTTCCTGATCTGAACCACTTGCGTGAATTAATCTTTGATGAAGCCCACAAGTCTAAGTACTCAATTCATCCTGGTGCTGACAAAATGTACAAAGATCTTAAAGAATTCTATTGGTGGCCTGGGATGAAAAAGGATATAGCTGTATATGTTGGAAAGTGCTTAACGTGCTCAAAAGTCAAGGCTAAACACCAAAAGCCCTTAGGTTTGTTACAACAACCAGAAATCCCTCAGTGGAAATGGGAGCAAATTTCTATGGATTTTATAACCAAGCTTCCACGTACCTCGAGTGGTCATGATTCCATTTGGGTTATAGTTGATCGCTTGACAAAATCCGCGCATTTCCTGCCAATTAGAGAAGACTTCAAGATGGAGAAGTTGGCTCGACTTTACATTAATGAAGTTGTAACTCGACATGGAGTGCCTATCTCAATTATATCTGATAGAGACAGTCGATTCACTTCGCGATTTTGGCAATCCCTGCAGAAATCTATGGGAACACGTCTAGATTTAAGCACTGCTTATCACCCTCAGACTGATGGCCAAACAGAAAGAACAATTCAAACGTTGGAGGATATGCTTAGATGATGTGTGATAGATTTTGGTGGAAATTGGGATGCTCATCTTCCATTAATCAAATTCTCTTTTAATAATAGTTACCATACAAGCATTCAGCGTGCTCCATTTGAAGCCTTGTATGGAAGAAAATGTCGATCACCCGTCTGTTGGGCAGAAATTGGGGAAAATCAACTAATTGGGCCAGAGATAATTCAAGAAACATCGACAAAATCGCACAAATAAAAGAAAGGATCAAAGCCACCAGAGACCGACAAAAGAGCTACGCCGATCACCGGAGGAAGCCACTAGAGTTTTCAATTGGTGATAAAGTAATGTTGAAAGTGTCTACGTGGAAAGGCGTGGTGCGATTTGGCAAAAAGGGAAAACTGGCACCAAGATACGTTGGACCTTTTGAAATCCTCGATAGGATTGGTCCTGTAGCTTATAAACTTAAATTACCCCAAGAACTCGGTTGTAACAGCCGACCGTATTGGATATTCGGGCTCACGGATTTGCTTTTGGTTACCCGGGTGAAAACTTCCCAGGAAGGTCACCCATCCCTGGATTGCTGCCACCTAAGCACGCTTAACTGTGGAGTTTTCATGTGCTCCACAGCCAACTAAGCCCAAAACGCGTCCAATAGAGAAGGTCTACACTCCCTCTTGTAAGGAAGTTTCGTTCCCCTTACTCAACCCATGTGGGATTAGCCAGCCACGCTGGAGTGGAATTCCTCCCCCACTGGGGAATCAGCGTCCCCGCTGATCACATGGATTCGGCCCCTGTCTCTGATACCATCTGTAACAGCCGGCCGTATTGGATATTGTCCGCTCTGCCCCACCGGGCTCACGGATTTGCTTTTGGTTACCCGGGTGAAAACTTCCCAGGGAGGTCACCCATCCCTGGATTGCTGCCACCTGAGCACTCTTAACTGTGGAGTTTTCATATGCTCCACAACCAACTAAGCCCAAAACGCGTCCAATAGAGAAGGTCTCCACTCCCTCTTGTAAGGAAGTTTTGTTCCCCTTACTCAACCCATGTGGGATTAGCCAACCGCGCTGGAGTGGAATTCCTCCCCCACTGGGGAATCAGCGTCCCCGCTGATCACATGGATTCGGCCCCTGTCTCTGATACCATCTGTAACAGCCAGCCGTATTGGATATTGTCCGCTCTGCCCCACCGGGCTCACGGATTTGCTTTTGGTTACCCGGGTGAAAACTTCCTAGGAAGGTCACCCATCCCTGGATTGCTGCCACCTGAGCACGCTTAACTGTGGAGTTTTCATGTGCTCCACAGCCAAGTAAGCCCAAAACGCGTCCAATAGAGAAGGTCTCCACTCCCTCTTGTAAGGAAGTTTCGTTCCCCTTACTCAACCCATGTGGGATTAGCCAGCCACGCTGGAGTGGAATTCACTGTAACATCAGTGCCGGACGCGTGTCGGAACAGTGATCGCCACAGTAAACATGTACAGTAACTCAAGTACACATTTCGTGAAACTATGTTTAGACTATTGATGCATTTGATTAACATGAAACTATTAAATGATTGTCTGAATCTGACTGGAATCTTAGGATTTAACAGTCAGAAAACATGTCAGACAACACAGTGTAGAAACATAAATACTTGATGTGATGTTATTTTGGTGTAAACGTATGTGAGGATAAACAAAACAAAACCTTAATGGTTGTCGTATCAGAATGCTAAACCGACGTGTTATTCGTATAGGTGACGATCTGTACGAATGATTCTGATAGTTTAACATTCTGAAATAATGACTTAACTGTAGAAAACAAAAATCAGAAAGCCAAACCATCGACGTGTTCGTTCGAATGACGATTCGAACGAATACGCGCGATAGCGACGCGATCTGACGGAACGAAAACGAAAACGAATGAAGATTCGAACGATCATAGATTTAAGGAAATAAAATATTTCATATTTTACAATTTTGAAACTCATCATAAAATAAATTAAATTAAACAATTTATTTAAATCGCGAACGAATTAATGAAACGCGCACAAATAATTTAATTCTAAAAATAAATAAACGCAACGATATCTAAAATAATTTCTAATGATATTCGTATTCAAAATATTCTAAAATACTTCTTTTTATTTGAATTACGAAAAACGCGCGTAACGTGCCGGATACAAGACGAAATTACTAACCGAGCAACCGAAACGAACCCGAACACCCACGGGGTATATATACCCTAAATGAGGTGATTCCCTCATAATTTACATGTTCTCTCTCTCTCTACTATCTCTCCCGTTCATTTTCGCTCAACAAAAAAAAACCCTTCTTGATGCTTTAAAGCTTCATAACTTGCTCATAACTCCACCAATTCGCATGTTCTTGGTGTCCAAGTGAAGATCTCGAAGTCCTCTACAAGAAAGTACAAACAATCTGGAATTATACCTAGCCAAATCGAAGGTATGAAGCTTGAAATGTTGCAAAAATTAGGGTTTTTGTGCACCCGTGTGACCCAACCTATCCAACCGGTTCTAGCATCTTTTGAGGCTAACCCTACATCCATGAGACCTCTTCTGATGCATCCCGACGAGTACAGGACCTTACAACACTACAACACGATGTGAATAATAATGAACTGCAGGTTCATGTGCGTGGCAAAACCAGTGAGACGAACCTTTCTTGGCAGCTACATGTCCCGAACCTTTTTCTGATTCACGAACCCTGGGTGTGACGAACCCAGACCTGCGGGTGCCGAACCAGTGAAGCTCCCACGAGCCTATCTAGGCGAACCTAACATGCATGACACATTGGCAACGAACCCTCGGTGTTGCGAACCTTCTTCCTCGTGGGGAACCCTCGGTGTTGCGAACCTTCTTCCTCGTGGGGAACCCTTGGCAGCCACCAACTCCAACGACGAACCCTTCTAACATCACCGGCGAACCTTTGCCATGTTGCGAACCAACTGGGAAGCGAACCCCAACGAACCCATGCATCCCCGAATAGCATCGGCCGAACCTTGACTGGAGCGAACCTTAGGGTTCGTCTGAAACCATCAAGCCGAACCTGTGGCTGAAATGAGTAGAGGGTTCGCTGGTTTTGAGTTTTCCCTGCTGTCGAAGCCTTCGACCAATCAACCGCAAATCTGTTTATCTTTCTAGTCCAGCCCCCATGTTGTTTTCTATTAGTTGGGCCCATATAAACGACCCAAACCTTTTGTTTCATCCCACCCTTATGCGATGTAACAAGCTTCGGCCCAATTGGATCATTTGGCCATCGTGGGTACAGGCCCAGCAACATGACTGCAGCCCAAGTAATGAAACGGCCCATAATGCTAATGGGAATAACCGGCTCTAGACTTTCTAGGCCCAAACCTTCGGCCCAAGTGATGAATAAATTCAAATGGTCAAGCCCATTTGTGATTAACCGGCCCAACGATAAATACTTGGCTCAACCCACCCTATTCGGCCCATGGGTATTAGTCGGCTCAATACATCTATTTGGCCCACACCCATGACATTTAAGTCATTCATATACCAAAGACACAAAAGGGTTATCCGGCTCAACAAGTTCTAATGATTAACTAACTCAAGAATGAAAGATCGGAATTTATAATATTTGCATGCACGGTTTATCATTTAAGTATTACAAATGTGGTGACAAGTGAATAGGCAAAGCAAATAAATACTTAAAGTGTTGACTAAAAGTGATAGCTTTTGAAACTAAAACTTCAATTGTGAATTTACAACACAAACCAAAGAGACTCAACCTTTCCTTACACGATATTAGGAACTATGGGCCGGATAGTAAACAAGACTAATGAGTATTAGTTAACCTTATGACTAACGCAACTCACACAAACAAGAAATATTACAAACTTATACTTATGAACTGCAACATTATTAAATCAATACAGGAGCGTAAACATCAAAACAAGTGCAAACAAAGAGCGCGTGCATTCTTACTTTACATAGTCAACTGCTTCGGACACAAGGTGAGTTCATTTGTCCCCTTTCAAACTTATTTGTTTTACTTCGAGACTGAGAAGCATGTCAAACATTTTCATAAATTGTTGAAATGTTACTTAATGCTTTAAACATAAACATGATACTTATGTTGAAACTTATACTTTAAGCTTAATACTTGATATTAATTGTTGATTTCTTATGAGACGTGATGCTTTTATATGAGACATGATACTTAAATATGAGATGAGATGCTTGTGATACGATATGCTTAAACATGACACTTCTTTCTTGTGACAACATTATGCTTAAACATGATACTTGATGTTTGTGATGTGATACATTTAAACATGATACTTGATACTTATGAATCATTGTGTGAACACTTGTAACTTTATGCTTGAAACTACTACTTGCGCATGAAACATTGTACATGTATCTAACCATAGGCTATGTAAATCCTAAACTTCTGGTAGCCCAGAGCTTGTACCTATGGGGTGAGATACATGTAAAAACATAAATGTAACGAGACTAGGCTATTACCTAGATATAAGAGACATGTAAATGCTAAACTTCTGGTATTCCAGAGCTTTTGTCTGCTTATATGAGGTATGTAATTGCTAAACAGAAACGTAACGAGACTAGGCTATTACCTGGATATAAGAGACATGTAATTGCTAAACTTCTGGTATTCCAGAGCTTTTGGTCTGCTTATATGAGGTATGTAAATGCTAAACATAATCTTAAACGATGCTAAGCTATTATCTATATAAGAGACATGTAATTGCTAAACTTCTGGTAGTCCAGAGCTTTTGTCTGCTTATAGGAGATATGTAATTGCTGGATTTTTTGTGCATGCATGGCTTGTGTATCTTGTATAGGAGACACGTAATTGCTAGACTAAGCTTAACTAATATGTGTGCTACGTAATTGCTAATCGACTGCTAGTGCAGAGCTTGTACTCACATATGGGATTAGGGACATCTAAACTAAGTGCGTGTGAAACTTGATGCTTGATAAACATATTTTGGAAACTAACACGTGAGAACCATGTAGACTTGTGAACTTTGAAACAGAAAACAAAAGCTTGATGAGGAATGAGTTGATTTGGTAGGTAAAATGCTTAATTATTATTAACAACAATGTCATATCCGGATTAGTATGTGGTGGGATGGCGTCTGGGCGGGTTGTAGGCTCGACCCAGGGGTATGCCCTATATATAAGCATACCGATTTGGATATTACATGTGGAGTTAATGAGGTTAAGGTTTTACCGAAAGAGGTTTGTAAAACTATTTTAAACTTATAAACTTTATGAACTCACCAACCATTGTGTTGACTTGATCTTTTTACATGCTTTCTCAGGTGAAGAACATGTTTAAGCTTAAGCTCTTGGATTTGCATACTAGGCTGCCCAGATAGAGGACCTAGTAGATTTTTGGAGAAGCACATCTTTTGTTAATGATAAACATTACCTTGGATATCTTGCATATATACAAGATACAAACATTTATTCTTTTTTTAGGTTTACTTAGTTAAATTGCTGAACAGTGATGTTGTAATTGAACTTTGTAATCCTATATATCATTTGATTGTGCTTTAGTTATTCTTAAACGTTGATGCTATGTGAACAATCTGATCATCATGATTATCATCCACGATATCACGCCCCGGGAACCTTCCGCCCAACGGGGACTCCGATCCAACCCCGCCGGCTCGGGGTGTGACAGATTGGTATCAGAGCTCAAGGTTATAGAGAATAATAGGTCATTACATAAACGGTTTGGCCTAGACTATAACTTAGGGACCCACATGTAGAGAACTTAAGACTTTAGCTTGCATTATGTTTTCTGCATTCGATCATTGCACTAACCAAATTCTTTTGGTTATGATCAGAATGCCGCCGAGAAAACAACCTACTCCGCAAGTATCTACACCACACTCTTCGACACCCTCACCTGCAGATTCACCACCGCCACCGCCACCTCCCCCTCCTCCACACTCTCCGCCACCAGGCTCAAGCAATGCTCAGACACTAGATCCTACTACTATCGCTTTGGCGACGCTGCTGAGTACTCAACTGACGAGTCAACTGAAAGATGTCATTCCCGAGATGATAAATCGGATTTAAGGACATGGCCACACTTCTGGCCATACAACCGGGAAGCTAGTGGAAACACTAGCCATACTTCTGACTGCTCCTACAAATCCTTTGTAGGATGCAAACCCCCTAGCTTCACGGGAGTTGAAGGAGCTGTTGGATTAATCCAATGGCTAGAGAAAATGGAGAACACCCTGGACATTAGCAGCTGTCCAGAACACCATAAAGTTCGCTATGCAGCTGGTTCATTTAGCAAGCGAGCACTGACATGGTGGAATGCTCAGATTCGAGCAAAGGGAAGAGATGAAGCAATGGCGATGCCATGGGCAGAATTTAAGCTTCTTGTGAGGAATGAGTTTTGCCCGAAACACGAACTGCAGCTGTTGGAGACTGAGCTCTCGAACC
Source organism: Mikania micrantha (assembly GCA_009363875.1). Classification (NCBI taxonomy): domain Eukaryota; kingdom Viridiplantae; phylum Streptophyta; class Magnoliopsida; order Asterales; family Asteraceae; genus Mikania; species Mikania micrantha. The sequence goes on from CM018684.1 coordinate 4,324,674, forward strand.
ATGTAATGAAGGGAGCTGATCATATGACCTTCACCACTCGATATCATGAGTTGGTAGCTTTGGTGCTAGAGATGGTACCAACCTTGGAAAAGCCGATTGACCGTTATGTGGCGGGACTACCCTCTTGCATCCAAAGCATCGTGTTGGCTGCTTATCCTGCTACTTTGGAGTCTGCTATCTCCCTCTCAGCTAAACTTACCAATGTGATGGTGAGGTCTGGAGTTTTAAAGGATGATACTGGAAAAGCCAAGGAGATAACATCAAAGAAACCAGAATACCACCAGAAGAAGAAACAAATGGTAGTAAAGAACTATGCGGCCGTTACTCCTCTGCGACAGGCGCCTGCAGCACCTGTCAACCCTACTACTAGGGGCTATGGAGGGGAATATCCCCAGTGCACAAACTGTAAGTATCATTATCCTGCTGGTGCTCAATACAGGAAGTGCACAAATTGTGGCCGGTTTGGCCACTGGGTTAGCAAATGTCGCTTTGCGATGAATCAGGCTACCAACACTGCAACAAGAGCACTGCCTCCACCACCACCTTAGAATCCAGTCAACAACAACAGAGGCTGCTACACCTGCGGGGAAACAGGTCATTTCGCCCGCGACTGTCCAAAGAGAGTGCAACCTGGAGCACAAGCACCTCAAGGACGAGCTTTTGTCATTGGAGCTAATGCTGCACGCCAAGACCCTAATGTGGTCACTGGTACATTTCTTTTACATGACTCTTATGCATCTATACTATTTGATACTGGTGCAGACCAGAGTTTTATTTCATCTGACTTTGCACAACAACTTAGACTTACTGAGGAAATTTTAGACTCCCCTTACATTATCGAAGTAGCTAATGGGAAACAAGTTACAGTTAGCACTATACTTAGGAACTTCCCACTTACACTCGTAGATCACACATTTACCATCGACTTGTTACCGATGGAGTTGAGCAGTTTCGATATCATCGTGGGGATGGATTGGCTCTCACTCAACAGATTTGAAGTCATCTGTTCAGAAAAGCTACTTTGGATTCCAGTAATGGATGATCGTGTATTGGAAGTTCGTGGGGATCAAGCAAAGCGAAACGTAAAGATCATATCATGCATAAAAGCGTGTAAGTGTCTGCAAAAGAAGTGCATAGCTTTCTTGGCTCACGTGGTGGAGAAGAGAAAGACAAGAAAGCAATACAAGACGTACCGATAGTGAAGGAGTATCCTGAAGTATTTCCTGAAGATCTACCTGGTTTGCCACCTGTGCGACTGGTAGAGTTTCGTATTGACCTGATTCCTGGAGCAACACCTGTTGCTAAATCTCCTTACATGTTAGCACCTTCAGAGATGCAGGAACTATCTAATCAACTACAGGAACTGCTTGATAAAGGTTTCATCCGACCGAGGTACTCACCTTGGGGAGCTCCGGTTCTGTTCGTGAAAAAGAAGGATGGATCTTTTCGTATGTGCATAGACTACAGGGAGTTAAACAAACTAACCATCAAGAATCAGTATCCATTACCGAGGATTGATGATTTGTTTGATCAATTGCAAGGAGCTCAATACTTCTCGAAGATCGATCTGCGTTCTGGATATCACCAGCTCAGAGTGGAAGACGAAGACATACCGAAGACGGCGTTTTGTACCAGATATGGACATTACGAGTTCATGGTGATGCCTTTTGGTTTGACGAATGCACCTGCGGTTTTCATGGATCTCATGAACCGTATGTGTAAGCCATACTTAGATCAATTTGTTATTGTTTTCATTGATGACATCTTGATCTATTCAAAAAGCAAAGCAGAACACGAGCAACATCTTAGAACGATCTTGGAACTGTTAAAGGAGGAGAAGCTCTATGCCAAATTCTCTAAGTGTGAGTTTTGGTTAAAAGAGGTTCAATTCCTAGGTCATGTTGTTAACAGTGAGGGAATACACGTTGATCCTGCCAAGATCGAGGCAATAAAAGATTGGGACACTCCGAAGACACCTACGGAGATACGTTCTTTTCTAGGCTTAGCAGGCTATTACAGAAGGTTTATTTCAAACTTTTCTAAGATAGCTCTACCACTCACGAAGCTAACACAGAAAAGCGAACCGTTTGTTTGGGAACAAAAGCAAGAAGAAGCCTTTCAGACGTTGAAGCAAAAGCTATGTGATGCTCCGATCTTATCCCTCCCAGACGGTTGTGATCACTTTGTTGTGTATTGTGATGCATCCCATCAGGCACTTGGCTGTGTACTTATGCAGCGGGACAAAGTTATTGCGTACGCTTCAAGACAACTCAAGATTCATGAGAAGAACTACACTACTCATGATCTGGAATTGGGAGCTGTGATATTTGCACTGAAGATCTGGAGGCATTACTTGTATGGAACCAAGTGTACCATATTCACAGATCATAAAAGTCTGCAACACATATTCGATCAGAATGAACTCAACATGCGATAGTGGCGTTGGGTTGAGCTTCTGAATGATTACGACTGTGTAATCAAGTACCATCCGGGCAAGGCAAACGTTGTAGCTGATGCCTTGAGCCGGAAGGAACGGGTCAAACCCTTGCGCGTTAGAGCAATGGGAATGACTGTGCAGACAAGCTTACATGACAACATCATACAAGCACAACAAGAAGTTATTGAACGTGAACACTTGAAGAAAGAACTTGATTGCGGTGTGGAGAAACAGTTGGAAACAAAACCCGATGGACTTGTTTACTTCAAGGATCGTATCTGGATTCCTGCAGTAGATGAGTTAAGAAAACTTATTTTTGATGAAGCACACAAGACCAAGTACTCTGTGCATCCCGGTGCTGATAAGATGTATCAAGACTTACGGGCGTTCTATTGGTGGCCGAGTATGAAGAAAGACATAGCTGAGTATGTTGGTAGATGCCTTACGTGTGCTAAAGTAAAGGCAGAACACCAGAAACCGTCAGGTTTACTGGAACAGCCTGAGATTCCACTTTGGAAGTGGGAACAGATAGCTATGGACTTTGTCACCAAGCTACCCCGCACTTCCAGTGGACATGATACCATTTGGGTTATCGTTGATCGATTAACCAAGTCTGCTCATTTCTTGCCGATGCGAGAAACTTACTCGATGGATAAACTAGCGAAGCTTTACATCAATGAGATAGTGGTACACCATGGTGTGCCATTATCCATCATTTCAGATCGTGATAGTAGATTTACATCAAGGTTCTGGCAGTCATTGCAGAAATCTCTGGGGACGCAATTAAACTTGAGTACAGCTTATCATCCACAAACGGATGGTCAAAGCGAACGTACTATTCAGACCCTGGAGGACATGTTAAGAACTTGTGTTCTAGATTTTGGTGGTAATTGGGACTCTCACTTGCCACTAATCGATTTCTCCTACAACAACAGTTATCACAGCAGCATCGGTTGTGCCCCATTCGAGGTCCTTTATGGTTGAAAGTGTCGGTCACCGATCTGTTGGTCAGAAGTGGGAGACGATCATATCACAGGGCCAGAACTTATTCAAGAAACCACAGACAAGATTGCTCAGATACAACAAAGACTACAAGCAACCCGAAGCAGGCAAAAGAGCTATGCCGATAAACGGCATAAGCCGTTGGAATTTCAAGTGGGGGATCGTGTTATGCTTAAGGTCTTTCCTTGGAAAGGCGTAGTCCATTTTGCTAAGAAAGGCAAATTAACACCACGATACGTGGGACCGTTCGAGATCCTCGAACGTATTGGTCCTGTAGCGTACAGATTGAGCTTATCGAATGAACTTAGTGGTGTACATGACGTATTCCACGTCTCAAACTTGAAGAAATGTTTAGCCGATGAAACTCTTATGTAACGACCCGTTTTCAATAAATCAAACATGTTTGAAATAATCGTTAATTGCGGAATCGCGAATCGAGGCTCTGATTTCAAGATACGCTGAGTTGAAGATAGCGTTAAATAAGAGATCATATATTTTGAATTTTTCAGGTCTTGAAATTATAACCATTAGAAAGAGCTCGAAATATCGTGAACGTAGGCGAAAACCGTGCGCAAAACGGAGTTCGTATGCTCTCGGAATCGCGAAAACAAGAAAAAAATCAAAATTGACAATGCTGACGTGGGGCGCTACGCCCCGGGCCAAACTTCGGACCGGGGCGATGCGCCTGGCGTGTTAAGTCGGCAAAAATTTGTTAAAGTGATCAGATCGCGTATTTGAAGGTATTTTTCCTTCTTTTTCGACCAGTTCTTGCTCCAGACGAAGAATTCATCATTTCTAAGCCTAAAACCTTCATCTTGAAGGATTCTAATCATCCGGATCGCACCCAGGAACGTATCTGCAACATCTGATCGTTATTTTGCGACTGAATATCCGCTCGATTGGGTAACGATTCGTTTTATCCTACTAGTTTAATATTGTGTGGATTAAATTTAGTTTTGATTGTAATACTATGATTATGGGTATTGATTATTGCCTAGTTGATAACTAGGGATTGTTAGAAACGAAGAACTTGATGTTTTGATGGTGAAATCTTCGTTTTGAAGCCGGGATAATGTCCGGTTGTTATGAAACCCATATCATGGTGTGATAACTAGTAGGATGGATAGATTTTGGTTTTGAAATGAATTATGGATTATGATCCATGGGTTAAATGATGAATTGATGTTAAAATCATTAACAAGTTATGATCTTAAATAAAAATTTAATAATAAAAGTGATTAGAGATCGTAACTAATGTAATGAACATCAATTATTTGATGAAATGCTTGGGGAGGCATGAAATATGATTAATTGTGATAATTGACTAGAACTTGCTAAATATAGCAAGATAAAGTCAGTTATGTGATAAATTGACTTTGATCAAGTCAAACCAGTCAAGTACGTTGAACTTGATTGTATGTGCTATATGTATTGAAATTAGTTGTATATATGTGAATACAACTAGGTATTGATGGTGAAAGTCAAGGGATAAGCCACAAAAGTGGAAAAGAGGTTGTAGGAAGTGAATATGAACCAGGTAAGTTACCCAACTTACTGTAACATTACATATAAGTAGTAGAAAGAGTCTACTTGCGTATTTGATATATGTGAATAATGTTAAATATGTGATTGAAACTATGGGATGAGAAATCCTTTAGTTTGTGTTTGTTAAGTTTCAATGGGAAACGTATATGCAATATATTTGCATTAGAATAACTGGATGACCCGGTGATTGATTAATATGATTTGGTGTTTATAAAATAATGGGCCATAACTTGATTAATGAATCTAATGGAATTATAAGACCTTTGAGAAGGCATTATTAGTTTCAAAACGAATGTTATGCTTGTGTGGTGTGCATAATATAAATGCATTAAAATTTAGTCGGATGAGCCGGTGAAATTGATTTAATTGTTGAACCACAAATGTGTGGCTAACCGGTTAATCCGAGAACTAAATTGTTGAACCACAAATGTGTGGCTAACCGGTTAATCCGGGAACTAAATTGTTGAACCACAAATGTGTGGCTAACCGGTTAATTCTGGAATTGAATTAAATATGACTCCACAATGGTGGATAGCCAGAGGTGCTGGCAATTGTCTAGATGGAAGTACCGGTGGGTGAGCATCTTAGACTTAATAAATATGACTCCACAATGGTGGATAGCCAGAGGTGCTGGCAATTGTCTAGATGGAAGTACCGGTGGGTGAACATCTTAGACTTAATAAATATGACTCCACAATGGTGGATAGCCAGAGGTGCTGGCAATTGTCTAGATGGAAGTACCGGTGGGTGAACATCTTAGACTTAATAAATGTGACTCCACAATGGTGGATAGCCAGAGGTGCTGGCAATTGTCTAGATGGAAGTACCGGTGGGTGAACATCTTAGACTTGATTAATATGACTCCACAATGGTGGATAGCCAGAGGTGCTGGCAATTGTCTAGATGGAAGTACCGGTGGGTGAACATCTTAGACTTGATAAATATGACTCCACAATGGTGGATAGCCAGAGGTGCTGGCAATTGTCTTAGATGGAAGTACCGGTGGGTGAACATCTTAAGACTTGAATTAATTATGATATCACAAATGTGTGAATAGTCAGATGTGCTAACAAATAGCTATGGTGGAAGTACAGAAATGTGAACACCATAGTGTAATTTTGATTAAATTATTGTGAACAATAGTTGATGATTGGTAATGTGATATTATTACCTGGTGAGAGTCAATTCGAATAGAAATGACTCCGTTTGAATATTGATTGTGAAAAAAAAATGTATTTATACATTTTGTTGTTGAGAAACCATTGGGGTTACTTACTTAGTTCATATGAACTAATTGTGACTTATATGTGATGTTACAGGTCAAAGATAGATATGCATCGGGCAATCAGATCGGGCACGTTGTGAAACAGAACCAAACGTTATGTAAAGTATGTGGTAGTATTAAACTTAAACACACCAGTTTTTATTAATCATAAACGTAAATGATTTGAAATTAAGTGTGTTTAAATCATGAAATGTTAATTTCATGCTTCCGAACATGATTTTTGATAAAGTTTAATTTGGGACCTAAAATGGGACACGTGTAAACGTGTGCAAGGTTTGGGTGTTACATCTTATCATACCAGTTGAAGAAATTCAATTGGATGAAAACCTACGTTTTGTGGAAGAACCTCTAGAGATCATGGATCGTAAAGTCAAGAAACTGAGGCGAAGCCGTATTCCTATAGTTAAAGTTCGTTGGAACTCAAGGCGCGGACCCGAGTTTACTTGGGAACGTGAAGATCACATGAAGAACAAGTATCCCCAACTCTTTGCCGAGGAAGTCGTACCGAATAACGAGTCTTAAATTTCGGGACGAAATTTCTCTAACAAGGGGAGACTGTAACATCAGTGCCGGACGCGTGCCGGAATAGTGATCGCCACAGTAAACATGTACAGTAACTCAGGTACACATTTCGTGAAACTATGTTTAGACTATTGATGCATTTGATTAACATGAAACTATTAAATGATTGTCTGAATCTGACTGGAATCTTAGGATTTAACAGTCAGAAAACATGTCAGACAACATAGTGTTGAAACATAAATACTTGATGTGATGTTATTTTGGTGTAAACGTATGTGAGGATAAACAAAACAAAACCTTAACGGTTGTCGTTTCAGAATGCTAAACCGACGTGTTATTCGTATAGGTGACGATCTGTACGAATGATTCTGATAGTTTAACGTTCTGAAATAATGACTTAACAGTAGAAAACAAAAATCAGAAAGCCAAACCATCGACGTGTTCGTTTGAATGACGATTCGAACGAATACGCGGATAGCGACGCGATCTGACGGAACGAAAACGAAAACGAATGAAGATTCGAACGATCATAGATTTAAAGAAATAAAGTATTTCCTATTTTACAATTTTGAAACTCATCATAAAATAAATTAAATTAAACCATTTATTTAAATAGCGAACGAATTAATGAAACGCGCACAAATAATTTAATTCAAAAAATAAATAAACGCAACGATATCTAAAATAATTTCTAATGATATTCGTATTCAAAATATTCTAAAATACTTCTTTTTATTTTAATTACGAAAAACGCGCGTAACGTGCCGGATACGCGACGAAATTACGAACCGAGCAACCGAAACGAACCCGAACACCCACGGGGTATATATACCCCAAATGAGGTGATTCCCTCATAATTTACATGTTCTCTCTCTCTCTCTACTATCTCTCCCGTTCATTTTCTCTCAACAAAAAAAAACACCGTTCTTGATGCTTTAAAGCTTCATAACTTGCTCATAACTCCACCAATTCGCGTGTTCTTGGTGTCCAAGTGAAGATCTCGAAGTCCTCTACAAGAAAGTACAAACAATCTGGAATTATACCCAACCAAATCGAAGGTATGAAGCTTGAAATGTTGCAAAAATTAGGGTTTTTGTGCACCCGTGTGACCCAACCTATCCAACCGGTTCTAGCATCTTTCGAGGCTAACCCTACATCCACGAGACCTCTTCTGATACACCCTGACGAGTACAGGACCTTAGAACACCACAACACGATGTGAATAATAATGAATTGCAGGTTCATGTGCGTGGGAAACCAGTGAGACGAACCTTTCTTGGCTGCTACATGTCCCGAACCTTCTTCAGATTCACGAACCCTGGGTGTGACGAACCCAGACCTGCGGGTGCCGAACCAGTGAAGCTCCCACGAGCCTATTGTTGGACTAAAAGAACCAATGAGCCTGATCAGAAAAACCTTTAAGTCTCACAACACACACAACAACTGAAGAAGAACACAACAGCTGAAAGAGTTACAAGATCTGAAGTTATTCACAATAGCTGAAGTGTTAGTCTTCAGATGTTGTGATGTCTGTTTTTGTCTTCAGTAGTTTTCTTTCAGTAGTTGTAAAAGTCTGATGAGTATTTTACTCATCAGATGTTGTAGTTTACTTTCAGTAGTTTAATTCTTCAGTCTTTGTAAGAGGATGTCTTCAGTCGTTGTAAACATCCTCAGTAGTTTTGTTTATTTCAGTTTTTGTTTTATGTCTGTTAGGTGTCAACATCTTGTGACATCATCAGACGTCACTGTTTCTATATAAGGACAGTTGACATAATGTATTGTGAGACGAAGTTAGTGAATTGAATGAATTATTCCTTTTGCAGAATTCTCTTTCTATAACTACTTGTTTGTTACTGTTTTATTAGATTCAAGGTGTTCTTGCTAATTCTATGCTAATTCATCTCTGAATTCCGCTGCTATAACCTAATATTGATCAAATGAGAACAACTGATCCTACAATTGGTATCAGAGCAGGTTAATCATTGATCGATTAAACAATTGATCTCTGAAACTGCTCAATTCAGTTCTCTGGTTGATCGAATTAGCCGATTAGTAAGAACTTGTTATAGTTTGAAGTTTTCTGATAACTTCTGTTGATTTGTTTTTCAATATCAATTTGTTTTGAATCAATTGGTTGAAGTTTGTGTTAATTCATTTGAATTTAGTTGATATTGATTGAATCTGAGATCATGACAACTCCAAACAATGATCCGCACAACACAGGCTCCGCAACCAAGCCTCCGATGCTGGTTCGGAGTGAGTACAACATTTGGCAACGTAGAATGCTACATCACTTGTCAATTAACAGTGCAGGATGTTGGAAATCTGTAGTGCATGGTCCGTATAAACCCATGATCACTGATCCTGAAACTAAAATCATGATTCCGAAACCATCGGATATGTATTCAGATGAGGATATCAAATTGTTTGAAATTGATGCGAAAGCTCATGGTATTCTAGCCATGGCTTTGCCGAATGAGATTTATTCAGGCTTGATGCATCATGATACTGCTCATGATCTCTGGGTTGCACTGAAAGAACAATTCGGTGGAACCGATGAGGTTTTAGCAAATACTAGAGAAATCCTTGCTCAACAGTATGAGACTTTTTCTCATAGAAAGGATGAGTCATTGACCCAACAATTTGAGCGGTTTTCATGTTTGATTTCTGAATTGAAAATGGTTAAGCAGGAGTATACAAATAGTCAGATGAACAACAGATTTCTCAGATCACTGCCTGAGAGATGGGACACTTATACTATTGTCTTACGCTCTAATGCAAATCTAGAGAATCTATCTCTCACCCAACTCCATGGAAAACTCTTAACTTTTGAGAGAGAGGTAGAACAGAAGAGAAAACTGTCTTCATCTGGCAAACTCACTGATGATTTCATTCCTGGCAATACTGCATTGATAAGTCAAGAGTCAGAATATACTGGGTCTGAGTGTTCTTATGATGAACATATTGACTTTTCTACTAATAGTGCTGAACATGCTTTTGTGGGAGTTGATGGTAATGCAGGTACATATGGTGATAATCTGTGTTTTGTGATGGATGATTTGAAGGGAATTCCAGATGATGATTTGGAGGAGATGGATATATTAAGTCAGATGGCATTAATCAACATTAGATCTCAAAAATTCTACAAAAGAACTGGAAGAAAATTTCCCGGATTATCTGGCAAAACCAAAGTTGGTTTTGACAAAGGGAAGTTGAGATGTCACAAGTGTCACAGGCTTGGTCATTTTGCTAGAGAGTGCAAATCCACTGGACCTAGTTCCTCTGCACCCTTTGTGACCTTTCCTAGCAATAACCCACAAAACAAAGGACAACAATCTTCTGGATCTGGTCAACAACAATTTTATCCAGCTCATTTTGTACCACAAAGTCCTATGCCTTATCCATATCCTTGCTTCTATATGCCACAATCCACTCACACTCTAGCACTAATACCTTCTCAATCACCTGCTATTCCTGACCCCAACAAATCTCAAACAAATCAACAGCCTCAACAACGAGCTTCTTCACCCCTGGAGTAGCTGATTGGAGTAGTTTACCTGATGACTTATCTGATTTCAATATGCTGCTGTACTCTGAAGCTGGTCCACATGGTGGAGACAATCCATTTGGGAATCTTGCCTTGATGGCTATAGATTCAACTTACACCTCAGGTCCAACTTCTTCAACATCACAGGTATCATCTGAATCAAAAGCTAAGTTGTGTTCAGAATCATGTATTTCAGCATTTGCTTCCATTAGAGAAATAAATGTTGAATTAATCAATGAGAAGTTGGATTTAGAAAAAGCTGTGACTAAGAATAAAACTGAATTTGAGAAAGTTTTGAATGAAAAAGAGTCTGAAATTTATAAACTCAAGTGTCAGTTGTCTGATGAAAAGGCTAGGGTGGAAGTCATGCTTGTAAAACACAATGATCTGAAACAAACACTTGCAGCAACCCAAGTAGAGTGTGAAAAATGGGTTGAGTCTTGCAAGGGGTTTGAGATGTTATTAAACAAACAAACAGCATAAAATGTAAAGTTTGGTATTGGATACAATCACACTGCCCTTCCAGCTGATTATACACCAAAAAATCTTGACTGTGAGTCTGAAGGGGACAGTGTATACCAATCCACCAAATCTTCAGAAAAGTCTGATGCTGAAGAATCCTCTGAAAGTGAGTTAAGTGCATGCAAATCTGAGTCTGAAACTGTGGATATTGAGACATATTCTTATTCTATTGGATGTACAAATGTCATTCAGGGTGACACATGTCAGGATAGTGTTTTAATTGAAATTGATCCTGATGAAAAAGTTTCCAATGAATTAAATTTAAAACTGATTGAGTCAGATGGGCATGGCACTGGAGAGATAGATGCACGGCTTCTGATAAGCCAGAGTGTCTCATCAGCAGTTGTAGAAAAAGCTGGTAATGTTACAACTGATGATGAAAAATGTGTTGATAGACAAGTGCTGAAGAATAACTCTTCAGAGGTTGTCAACACATCAGTTGTTGTCAAAATGTCTACAAATACTGAAGTTCCAAATGTTCTGAAGAACAAAAATTCAGTATCTAAGTCTTCAGTACTTGTAGATACTCACAAGGAGAAGCACAAGAGGGTGCCTTGTGAAATTTGTAGATTGTTTAATCATTCTTCTGATGAATGCTGGTACAGAAGAGGATCTAAATTCAATAAAATTAAGCACAAAAACAAGAATATAATCAAGATGAAAAATGAATTTTGTTCCAAATTCGTACCAGAATCATCAGTAGGTTCAAAATCTAGAAAATCCTCACAAGGAAATGAGTCAAGTAAATCCAAGAAAAGTAAAGGGGTTTTTCCAGATTCAAAGAAACAGTACTTGAAACCTTCTTCATTACCCAAAGCAGTTAAGGAAATGAAGCACAAAAATTTGAAGTCAAGTATTGATGTGTCTAAGGAAATCAAAAATTTGACTTAAAACCAGCATCAATTGGTTATGATGTTGCAACATCTGCTAGGAAGAGCCAACATAGTATATGCCTCTGTTGCTTCATTTCATAAGAAGAAACCAAGGTTAAATCTTTTGAAAAGAATGATTCAAGTGTTGCTTCAAATGAAAATGTTAATTTTGTTTCTTCATGTGTTAACAGACCCAAAACCAAACTGGTTTGGGTCCAAAAGTCTAACTAAGTGTGTTCATGTATGCAGGGTCCTTCAGCATGCCAAAATAGCATCTGGTATGTTGACAGTGGAGGATCCATGCATATGACTGGGAGCAGATCTCTTCTTAATGATTATTTTACAGGAAGGAAGGGATTTGTTTCATTTAGAAATGATGCTAAGGGTTACATTATAGGAAAAGGATATGTGTCAAATGGTGAGATAAGGTTTGATGATGTGAATCATGTAGAGAATCTTAAGTATAATCTCCTGAGTGTTAGTCAAATGTGTGATAAGGGTCACATTTCTCTTTTCACCAAGCAAGACTGCAGAATACTGTCTTCTGAAGTGTTGCCTCTGATTGGCAAAGTTTTGAATGAATATACTCTCCTTAAGGCTAACAGAGTGGGAAAGGTTTATGCCTTTGATCTGTCAAAGAAAATCTCTGTTAAAGGTCATCCTTGTTTATTTTCTAAGGCCTCTCTTAAGGAATCTAATCTGTGGCACTGAAGGTTGGGTCATGTCAATCTCAAAAACATGAATCAACTGGTGAAACATGGTTTGGTTCGAGGTCTTCCAATGAAGGATTTTAGTTGTGATGAGAATTGCACTGCTTGCTTGAAAGGGAAGCAACACAAGGTATCTTTTCCTTCAATTGGCGATCCCAAATCCACTGCTTGTTTGCAAATGCTGCATATGGATTTGTTTGGGCCAGTGAAGGTCATGAGTATGGCAAAGAAGAAATATTGCTGAGTTATTGTTGATGAATACTCCAGGTTTGTCTGGACCTTCTTCTTGCACTCAAAAGATGAGGTTGCTAAGTCTATTATAAACTTTGTGTTGTATGTTGAGAAACAATATTCTCTTCCTGTCAAGTGTGTAAGGAGTGATAATGGAACATAGTTCAGAAATCATATTCTGGATGAATTTTATCTATCAAAGGGAATCAAGAGGCAGTACAGCATCCCTAGAACTTCTGAACAAAATGGAGTAGTTGAAAGGAAAAATAGAACTTTAATTGAAGCTGCCAGAACAATGCTTGCTGATTCCGGCTTGCCATTGACTTTCTGGGCAGAAGCTGTCAATACTGCTTGTTATGTGCAAAACAGGGTTTTGGTGAATCAAAGATGGTTAAAAACACCTTATGAAGTGCTTCATACTTTGACCCCTTTGATTTCCTTCTTCAGAGCTTTTGGTTGTCCTTACTATATCCTCAATACCAAAGATCAACTTAAAAAGTTTGACTCCAAAGTTGATGCAGGATATTTTGTGGGATATTCTTCAACTTGCAAAGCTTACAGGGTGTTTAATTGCAGAACCAAGATTGTTGAAGAAACTCTTCATGTAAAGTTCAATGAATCACCAACAGATCCCATTCCACAAAACCCTGCAGAGATGTTTGATTTGGATATACTGCAATATGTTCCATATCAACCTTCAGCTGAGTCTGTTATTCTGGCAGATAATGTATCCACAGCTGCTATGGGAAAATCACAAGGTAGTACTGATGATGATGATGATGTTAGTACTCACTTGTTCAGGTTTAGTGATTCTCTGCCAAGGTCTGCTAAACCTGATGCTCCACCTGCTCCAGTGGTTCCTCCTAATACAAATGCTGATGAAATTCTGGAATCTTCTACCTCATTTGAAATTCCTGCTGAACTGTTCCCTGGATCTTCATCAACATCTGCAGCAACTGGACCTCCAGCAAACACTTGCACTGATCTTATTCCATATCAAGAACTGAAGGATCATCCATTATCTCAAGTTCTGGGTGACATTTCTGCTGGTGTTTCAACAAGAAGTCAATTGTCAAATTTTTGTCTCTATGCCTTATTTGTCAGTCAGCAAGAGCCAAAGAACTATCACACAGCACTCAGAGACAATGGCTGGGTGGAGGCTATGTAGTTGGAGCAGTTGCAGTTCAAGAAACAACAAGTCTGGGAGCTGGTTCCTTTACCCCAAGGTAAGTGTGCAATAGGCACTAAATGGGTGTTTAGGAATAAAACTGATGAAAATGGTCAAATAATTAAGAACAAGGCCAGACTGGTTGTACAGGGGTTCTCTCAGGAAGAAGGTATTGATTATGATGAAACTTTTGCCCCTGTAGCCAGACTGGAAGCAATTAGATTGTTTTTAGCATATGCTGCCTTACACAAACTAAAAGTTTTTCAAATGGATGTCAAAAGTGGTTTTTTATATGGTAAAATAAAAGAGGAAGTGTATGTGTGTCAACCACCAGGTTTTGAGGACAATAAGCATCCTGATTGGGTGTACAAGCTTGATAAAGCTCTTTATGGGCTGAAACAAGCACCTAGAGCCTGGTATGACACTCTATCCACTTTTCTTCTTCAAAATAATTTCACTAGAGGCTCCATAGATAAAACTTTGTTCATAAAGAAAGTAGGACAGCATAAGCTCCTTGTTCAAATTTATGTTGATGACATAATTTTTGCTTCATCTAATCCAAAGTTGTGTGCTGATTTTACTGAGTTAATGACAAAGCATTTTGAAATGAGTGCCATGGGGGAATTACAGTTTTTCTTGGGTCTTCAAATCAAACAAAGTCCTGATGGCATTTTCATTCACCAGTCAAAATATACAAAAGAGTTGTTAAAGAAATTTGATTTGCACAACTGTAAACAATGTTCTAACCCCATGAGCAGCACCACACAACTTGATGCAGATTTGAAAGGTAAATCAGTTGATGAAACACTTTATAGATGTATGATTGGTTCCTTGATGTATCTCACAGCATCTAGACCAGACATTATGTTTGCTACATGTGTTTGTGCTAGATTTCAGGCTGCACCTAAAGAATCTCACTTGATTGCTGTAAAAAGAATTTTTAGATACTTGCAGGGCACTCAATCACTGGGAATTTGGTATTCCACTGGGCATTCCTGCAAGCTTGTTGCTTTCTCTGATAGTGACTATGCAGGATGCAAACTTACCAGAAAATCAACTTCTGGTGGTTGTCAGTTTCTAGGAAACTGTTTGGTTTCTTAGCAGAGTAAGAAACAAACATCTGTGGCTACCTCCATAGCTGAAGCCGAGTACATTGCTGCTGCAAGCTGCACTTCCCAAATTCTCTGGCTTCAGACCCAACTTTTGGATTATGGCATCAAAGAGTCTAAGACACCATTGTTAATGGATAGTGCCTTAGCTCTTTGTATTGTCAAGAATCCAGTTCAGCACTCTAGGACCAAACACATTGAAATCAGACATCATTTTATAAGGGATTGTTTTGAAAAGGGTCTGATTGATCCAAAGTTTGTTCCTAGTGCTGATGAACTTGCAGATATCTTTACTAAGCCTTTAGACACTTCAACTTTTCAAAATTTGGTTCTAAGGCTTGGTATGCTGCAACTTGAATAAATTGGTTTTCACACTAATAAAATTTCATCCACCAGCTAAAATTTTCAAAAATACAAAAATATTCACCTTTGTCAAAACTCAAATTTTTGTATCACCTTGCACCTCCTGATATTTTCAGTAAGTACTGATAAGTATCAGAAGTACTGATTCAAGGAAACATCTGACCTTTACCAATATTATCAGTTAAAAGTACTGATGGGTTTTGGTTGACAATGTACTGAAGGTCAAAAATATTTCACAAAGCCTGATGAACAACTTTTGTTCACAAGTTCTGATGAAAAATTTTTCACAACATCTGATGTTTTACAACATCTGATGAGTAAATCTGATGTTTCACAAAGTCTGATGAGTAAATGATGAAAACAGCTGATGCACAAATAATGCCAACAACACCTGATGAGTACACTTACTCTTCAGATGTTTCAACCACTGCTGTTTTCTCTTTGTAACATCTGAAGAACAAATTCCAATTTCTATTTAATCCAAACCCTCTTCAGTTGTTTCATTACCACTTCATCAGAACCTTCAATCTTTTTCAAAAACCTATCTTCCCTCTCAAGTCTCTGCTTCCATGGCGACAATGAACCTTAAACCTCGTCATAACTCAGTCGCATATCTCACCAAATCATCTTTCTGGTCCAAATTTGATGAAGCTGTTGATCTTATGAATGCATCCCAATTCCAAACAGCGTTTCTTATCAATCCAACAATCCATGTTGAATCCATTCATCAATTCTGGACAAATGTTGAGCTGATCAATGTCGGCACTGGTGTCATCTCCCTTCGCTCAACAGTAAATGGACACAATGTGCATATCAGTCTAGCCGAACTACGGGATGTTCTTCAACTAGATGATGCTAACCTGGTCACTCAATTTCCAAAGAACCTAACTGACCTCTGTTTCACAAGTCACGAATACCAGGGTGACTTGAGTGACTCCACTCTTTACAAGAAACACTTCAATGATCCTGAACGTCTCATTTTCCACATGATCAACATCTGTCTAGCTCCAAAATCATCTTCATGGGACCAGATGTCCTCAAGGTGGCAGCAGGTACTATACTCAATTCTGGAATCACAAAAACTTAATTTTTCACAAATCTTATTTTCAGAATTAACTGAACATGCGGCTAAACCTGTTTCCACAAGATGGCTTCTTTACCCACGTTTTATAATGGCCATCATTGAAAAACAATTAAAACAAGAAGGCCTTGTTGGTCAGGGGATCTCTGCTCCAGCAGTTCTGCTAGAGGTATATTCCCGACACAACACTAACCTCACACTCAAAGAGGCTGCCCGAAAGCTAAAACCCAAGCATAGGGAACCCACAATCTCAACTTCCAAATCCAAATCAAAAGTCCCCACCAAGTCACATACCAAAAAGCCCAAAAAGGCTGCTCAGGGAAATGAGTCCCCTGAGTCTGCCCATGCCTCACCAAGGCATGACATGGCCACTGGCAGTAGTCAGCCAGTGGTACACCAGACTCCACCAGCTGATACCGACCAAGATTCCTCTCAACAGGAACTTGGTGCAACTATTGAAGGGGTAGACACACATCTAGAGCCTCTTTCATTTGAAAAGGTTTCTATTGAACATCACCATTCTCCCCGGGTGCACTCTGTTTCAAAGCCTACCACTCCTGAAACCACCCAACAAAGCCCCACATTTGTGATTGAACAAATCCTGGATCAGCTTAACACTCCAATCCCTACCCAGACACCTATTACCACTGGGATTAACTCCAACATTGAGGGGGATGATCAAAGTGTTTCTGATAACCCACAGGATTTTGACTACAATATCAGATCTCCTAGTGTGGAAAGAGAGATTCTGATTTCTGCCAGGGCTGCTACTTCATCACCTCCATCATTTGGAGTGATTGATAGTAGTAACATCTCTAAGACCCTGCCAGAGGCAACAACTGATGAAGGTTTTATCTCTGAGGTTGGAAATCCCCAGTACCAAGAACAAGGGGCACCTGAAAATGTTGAGCCACACTCAACTCAGGTGAATCCTGATACTTTCAGGAGGTCAGATGATTTAGCCAAGTCTAATGATGACCAAAGGACCTTATCTGATGTTCTACAACAGAACAAGCTTCTTGAGGCTGAGGTCTGCAGACTCAATGAGCTGCTCACCAAAATGTCCAAGGACAAAAGTCCATCTGCTCTTTCGAACCCACAGATGGCACCTTCAAATTTTGAGGGTCCCCCAAACACTTCCACCACTACTCAACAACCACATAAACCTCCAGCCTCTGCTTCAGGCACTAATCCTTTGGGTTCAAGCCCCCCAGAGGCATTAGTTGCTGCTTTTATCTCTGCCCTCCCTCTCATCACTCCTTTGTTAAAGAATATAATAAACCAAGCTCTTGATGAGAGGCTTCCCTCCCAAACTCAACTCCAGAAAATGATTGATGATGCAGTTGATGCAAAAATCTCCACCTTTCAAACTCCTTCTTCCCCTGCAGCCAAAAAGGGGGAGTCAGTAAAAGATTCAGGTGCTGCACACAAAAGATCAAGAAATGAGGAGGAGGATGATGCTTCTGAAAAGTCTCCAGTCATACAAGTCACATATAAGAGACAAATGAAGACAAAGTCTATTGATGTTGTTTTATCTGTTGAAAAAGAGGTTGAGAAAGAGGTTGAGGAGGAGGTTGCAACAGATGAACATGAAAATGGAACCTGAAAATCAAGAGATTGAAACAGAGGATGATCAGGCAAAGGATGGTCAAGTTCATTTGATTGGGGTTGAGAAGGTTGGAAATGAGAAAGAACCTGAAGTAACTGAGGTACAAAAAGAACAAGTCAAACCTTCTACTCAATCAACCCAACTGATTGCTGATGATGCACCTCCCAAGAAAAGGTGAATTTTAAGGATTCAAGAAGAAGAAGATACTGATGAAGAAGACAGGCTTCCAATTTCTACTGTGCTGCAAGCAAAAATCCAGAAGCCTGAGTCTTCAAAAGCTGGTTCAGAGCAAGTGGCTCAGAAAAGGATAGTCAAGTTGCCAGCTACTTATGTACCAGAAAAGGGGTTGGTCTTTGGTCAACATCTAAAGATAACACCAGAATCTCAGAGACTAGATGTAAAGATTAAGCTTGAAGAAGAAGAGAGCCAGAAGAAACATGATGAAAATATTCTGAGGTTAGTTGATAAGGAGTACCCTCAGACATCAACCATCATAGCAATGAAGAAAGAAGCACAAAGGTTGTATGCTCTGAGGTTTACCTATCAATATAGAAAAGAACAAATCAGGATGTGGCCTGATCCAAGGGTGATAGACAGAATCCACAAGAGAGATGCTCCAGCTGCATATGCAAGAAGAATCAAAAAGGTAATCAGTGCTGATATAATGTTGGGATCTGTGCTTGATCCTTGGGAAATAATAGGAGATTTTAAAAGTGTTTACAACTCTGGATTGAAAGCTCCTAAGTTTCTAGAAAATAAAATGATCAAGAAAGGTTTAGTGTACAGGAAACTGGAAGTGGTGAAACAGAATGAGTTACCACTATTTTTGGAAGGAAAGCTTCCAGATGAGTTTGTATACAGAGAAATCACAAGGGTAGAACTCTATGATGGGACAACAGCCAGGTACTTATCTGAGTATTATGGGCCTGAGTCATTCTTTGAAGGAGAACCAGAAAGGCTGACACTTGAAGAAAAAGTTAATCTGTTGGAAGCATATGTCAGGGAGTCTTTTAAACTCATTTATGATCAGTAGCTTCAATGAGAGGGGTAAATGCTCATAGTCCATTTCCCCAATGGAGTTCCCTCTCATCCTTTGCCATTCAGATTTTCAGAAGCTGCTGATTGCCAGGCCTGTACTTAGTTGGTCATTTTGAAGCTGATCTCAAAGAAAAAGACAGATCTTTCAGCCTGGAAAACCAATATAAGTGAGACAGTCAATAATTAAAGGTTTTGGCTGCATTGGTTCAGGGGGAGTTTGTTGGACTAAAAGAACCAATGAGCCTGATCAGAAAAACCTTTAAGTCTCACAACACACACAACAACTGAAGAAGAACACAACAGCTGAAAGAGTTACAAGATCTGAAGTTATTCACAACAGCTGAAGTGTTAGTCTTCAGATGTTGTGATGTCTATTTTTGTCTTCAGTAGTTTTCTTTCAGTAAAGTCTGATGAGTATTTTACTCATCAGATGTTGTAGTTTACTTTCAGTAGTTTAATTCTTCAGTCTTTGTAAGAGGATGTCTTCAGTCGTTGTAAACATCCTCAGTAGTTTTGTTTATTTCAGTTTTTGTTTTATGTCTGTTAGGTGTCAACATCTTGTGACATCATCAGACGTCACTGTTTCTATATAAGGACAGTTGACATAATGTATTGTGAGACGAAGTTAGTGAATTGAATGAATTATTCCTATTGCAGAATTCTCTTTCTATAACAACTTGTTTGTTACTGTTTTATTAGATTCAAGGTGTTCTTGCTAATTCTATGCTAATTCATCTCTGAATTCCGCTGCTATAACCTAATATTGATCAAATGAGAACAACTGATCCTACACCTATCTAGGCGAACCTAACACGCATGACACATTGGCAACGAACCCTCGGTGTTGCGAACCTTCTTCCTCGTGGGGAACCCTTGGCAGCCACCAACTCCAACGACGAACCCTTCTAACATCACCGGCGAACCTTTGCCATGTTGCGAACCAACTGGGAAGCGAACCCCAACGAACCCATGCATCCCCGAATAGCATCGGCCGAACCTTGACTGGAGCGAACCTTAGGGTTCGTCTGAAACCATCAAGCCGAACCTGTGGCTGAAATGAGTAGAGGGTTCGCTGGTTTTGAGTTTTCCCTGCTATCGAAGCCTTCGACCAATCAACCGCAAATCTGTTTATCTTTCTAGTCCAGCCCCCATGTTGTTTTCTATTAGTTGGGCCCATATAAACGACCCAAACCTTTTGTTTCATCCCACCCTTATGCAATGTAACAAGCTTCGGCCCAATTGGATCATTTGGCCATCGTGGGTATAGGCCCAGCAACATGACTGCAGCCCAAGTAATGAACCGGCCCATAATGCTAATGGGAATAACCGGCTCTAGACTTTCTAGGCCCAAACCTTCGGCCCAAGTGATGAATAAATTCAAATGGTCAAGCCCATTTGTGATTAACCGGCCCAACGATAAATACTTGGCTCAACCCACCCTATTCGGCCCATGGGTATTAGTTGGCTCAATACATCTATTCGGCCCACACCCATGACATTTAAGTCATTCATATACCAACGACACAAAAATGGTTATCCGGCTCAAAAAGTTCTAATGATTAACTAACTCAAGAATGAAAGATCGGAATTTATAATATTTGCATGCACGGTTTATCATTTAAGTATTACAAATGTGGTGACAAGTGAATAGGCAAAGAAAATAAATACTTAAAGTGTTGACTAAAAGTGATAGCTTTTGAAACTAAAACTTAAATTGTGAATTTACAACACAAACCAAAGAGACTCAACCTTTCCTTACACGATATTAGGAACTATGGGCCGGGTAGTAAACAAGACTAATGAGTATTAGTTAACCTTATGACTAACGCAACTCACACAAACAAGAAATATTACAAACTTATACTTATGAACTGCAACATAATTAAATCAATACAGGAGCGTAAACATCAAAACAAGTGCCACAAAGAGCGCGTGCATTCTTACTTTACATAGTCAACTGCTTCGGACACTAGGTGAGTTCATTTGTCCCCTTTCAAACTTATTTTTTTTACTTCGGGACTGAGAAGCATGTCAAACATTTTCATAAATTGTTGAAATGTTACTTAATGCTTTAAACATAAACATGATACTTATGTTGAAACTTATACTTTAAGCTTAATACTTGATATCAATTGTTGATTTCTTATGAGACATGATGCTTTTATATGAGACATGATACTTAAATATGAGATGAGATGCTTGTGATACGATATGCTTAAACATGACACTTCTTGCTTGTGACAACATTATGCTTAAACATGATACTTGATGATTGTGATGTGATACATTTAAACATGATACTTGATACTTATGAATCATTGTGTGAACACTTGAAACTTTATGCTTGAAACTACTACTTGCGCATGAAACATTGTACATGTATCTAACCATAGGCTATGTAAATGCTAAACTTCTAGTAGCCCAGAGCTTGTACCTATGGGGTGAGATACATGTAAAAACATAAACGTAACGAGACTAGGCTATAACCTAGATATAAGAGACATGTAAATGCTAAACTTCTGGTATTCCAGAGCTTTTGTCTGCTTATATGAGGTATGTAATTGCTAAACAGAAACGTAACGAGACTAGGCTATTACCTGGATATAAGAGACATGTAATTGCTAAACTTCTGGTATTTCAGAGCTTTTGGTCTGCTTATATGAGGTATGTAATTGCTAAACATAATCTTAAACGATGCTAAGCTATTATCTATATAAGAGACATGTAATTGCTAAACTTCTGGTAGTCCAGAGCTTTTGTCTGCTTATAGGAGATATGTAATTGCTGGATTATTTGTGCATGCATGGCTTGTGTATCTTGTATAGGAGACACGTAATTGCTAGACTAAGCTTAACTAATCTGTGAGCTACGTAATTGCTAATCGACTGCTAGTGCAGAGCTTGTACTCACATATGGGATTAGGGACAGCTAAACTAAGTGCGTGTGAAACTTGATGCTTGATAAACATATTTTGGAAACTAACACGTGAGAACAATATAGACTTGTGAACTTTGAAACAGAAAACAAAAGCTTGATGAGGAATGAGTTGATTTGGTAGGTAAAATGCTTAATTATTATTAACAACAGTGTCATATCCGGATTAGTATGTGGTGGGATGGCGTCTGGGCGGGTTGTAGGCTCGACCCAGGGGTATGCCCTATATATAAGCATACCGATTTGGATATTACATGTGGAGTTAATGAGGTTAAGGTTTTACCGAAAGAGGTTTGTAAAACTATTTTAAACTTATAAACTTTATGAACTCACCAACCGTTGTGTTGACTTGATCTTTTTACATGCTTTCTCAGGTGAAGAACAGGTTTAAGCTTAAGCTCTTGGATTTGAATACTAGGCTGCCCAGATAGAGGACCTAGTAGATTTTTGGAGAAGCACATCTTTTGTTAATGATAAACATTACCATGGATATCTTGCATATATACAAGATACAAACATTTATTCTTTTGTTAGGTTTACTTAGTTAAATTGCTGAACAGTGATGTTGTAATTTAACTTTGTAATCGTATATATCATTTGATTGTGATTTAGTTATTCTTAAACGTTGATGCTATGTGAACAATCTGATCATCATGATTATCATCCACGATATCACGCCCCGGGAACCTTTCGCCCGACGGGGACTCCGATCCAACCCCGCCGGCTCGGGGTGTGACATCGGTGGGGTGCATGACGTATTTCACGTGTCAAATCTTAAGAAGTGCTTATCAGATAAATTGTTGATAATCCCTCTTGAAGAAGTTCGGCTCGATGACAAGCTACACTTTATCGAGGAACCCATTGAAATTATGGATCGTGAAATGAAAAAGCTAAAGAGAAGTCGAATACCGATTGTTAAAGTTAAATGGAACTCTAAACGAGGTCCTGAATTTACATGGGAACGAGAGGATCAAATGAAACAAAAATATCCTCATCTATTTTCAAATGTGTCGGATCCTGACCATAACTAAATTTCGGGACGAAATTCTTCTAACCGGGAGAGACTGTAACGACTGACACATATTCAGGTTCTCTTTTAACTAAATAGATGTATACATATTATTCTTAACTTATGACTCGAGTGGAGGATACAAATAAATAAATTCGGACCAGTTAACTCGAAAATTATCTACAGTATTAATAAACCACCACCATGATCTTCCTAAAAATAATATATATATATATATATATATACATATCTACCTGTGTCATGCATAAAAGAACGCATACATGGAAATGAAAACGTAAACACATACGCACCCACAAAAAAAATGTGTTAATTCACTCTATTCAACCCAAAGTAAAATATTACTTTGACACGGTTAGAAACCCATCCTAGTCCCAAGATTTCTCAACCTTAACAAAGAAATCTAAAATATATCTTGGGCCCCAAAAACGTAGGTAGATGGCTGAAAAAATCCAAGGTTAAAGTATCCATCTAATCACTTGCAATCCTATTCCTTTTCCCTCATGCTGTTCGAAAGCTTTTTCTACCCAAGAACCCATTCCCCTCAAACATGGTACAACCTAAGGAAATCACATCATGGTCCTTTTCCAGCCGAGAGAGATTTTCAAGGGGAATTCCACCATCATATCACCTCCAACAAGATCTTAAAAACCCTTCCAAACTCAATTGGTTTGGTTTACCTCCAATTACAAGTCTGTAAACCTTCTAAAAACCCTATAAATACGCGCATATGGAGTTCAATAAAGCATCTCAACATCACCAAAAACTTCCAGCTTCTAGAAGTTAACGGGTACCTCAAAGTTCCAGCCAAATCCTTGCTACCTAAGGTCCGACCAAGACACAGCAGCCCTCGGACGCTAGCCAGCAGTTTGATCAGCGACATTCGAAGCCCCTGGAGATTCCGGAGTGAAAATGCAACACTGAACCAGAAGCAGCTCAAAACGAAACCTTGTTCTTCGGCTAAATTCCGGTAACTACTCCTTCCAAATCAATCTACTACATAACTATAGAAGCTTTTATCTAAAATTTCATTACAACTACGAATTCTAACCAGAACTCGGGTCGGGAATGTACTAATATACAAAAAGATAGATAAGTCTTAAGAAACATAATCAAAGCAAACCACGGCCAAGATAGTAGCTGTACAATCTTCTACCCCAGCCCCTTCGGCTCATCACCATTTCTTGCGCCAAACCTCTTCTTTTTTTACCTCTTTGAACACTCGGCCACACAGCAGGCCCAAGGAACATCCCTCAGCTCCTCATCGTAGAGGCAGCAAGTTGCTGTTGATCGAAGAAGCTGGTGACCAGGAGCTGAACCAGTAGCTGACCAGCAGTCATCAGCACCATCAACACCGAACCTGTGAAGGATGAGCAGATCAAAGGCAACCTGTACTCCTCCTGTCCTCCATCACCATCTATATACAACCCTGCTAGCTTCCTCGATTGAATTCCCAACAACACCCCGTCCGGTTCTAAGGATCGAAACAGCCCCTCGGCATGCCATCTGAGTCGCAAATATTGCTGGTAATCAAGCTGGTGGTGTAGTTCTTTCCCTTGGGATTTTCGGTTTAATTTCCCGCACAAGGATTGCTCTCGATCTCTCCCAAGTTACTCCCAACGTTTGACAGCCTTCTAAAAACTCAAGTAACTGGTCTCGCTTAAAGTTTCCTGCCCAGCTCGCTTGATGTACGTAGTCCTCCCTATAGATGAGCTCATAAGATAGATACATATAAATAACTAGCACCTACTTCAAATATATACACTTCAGATATATATATATATATATATATATATATATACACACACCAATTATATATAGGTGTGTATGTTTAAAATAATCAGGAAATGTTTCATGGTATAATAACCTATATACCTATAAACATATATATTTATATATATACACACGCACTGAGAGACGCATACATATCAAGTTTTGAACTATTCTTTTTAAATATTGTCAATAAGCAAAAACTTGTTTTCTTGAGTAAATATAAACCTATATGTAGGAATAACATGGGTTTTGAATATATATATATATATATATATATAAAGAGTTATAATTTCAATAGATGGATAAAAGAATAACTAAGGAATTCACCCCCACCACGTAACTAATCGTGGTGAATGAAACAAATAAGTAAACAAAACGAATATATCATAACTAAAGGTAACATAAATATAATGCATGCAAATAAATAAGCATAAATTTATTAGGTATTTACCTAGTTACACGTATATAAAGAAAAAAAAAGAAGTTGAAATGGTTACACATATAACTTAGACATTTTGATATTACGTAGTAGCAGCAGCAGCAGCAGCAGTAGTAGTAATAATAATAATAATAGCAACAACTTATTTATCATACTTTTGGGCGGAATCGTAAGTCCCCTATTTAAATTTGGGCAAATAAGTAAGACCCCTCAATTTAACTATTAATAAAACGAACATTTAAAATCAACGAACGCTAAGATAAATATGTAATTCGATATCATAAGGGTCATTCCATAAATCTCATAAAGCACCATGCATTTGTAAGGCTCGAGAAGGACACTGAACCCTAAACTCAAGATTACTTGGAACCGCCTGATCACTGCTCAAGTGAGTTTCGTAGCCCCCTTTTATTTAAATATTTAAACTCTTCGGGGTGAAATACTTCCTATCTTACTTATCCATACGTGTTTATTAAAATGACACTTGTTTGAATGTTTTTTTCATGAGTACTTATTTCAAAGTCCCCATTGATATATATGTATGACTGTATGTATTATATCGCTAAATTCCACAACTATTTAGCTCAATTGACGAGCCGTGGATTAATATGGATAGTACTATCGGGCTGACGACCCCATTCATTTCGAGATTTTGGTCGCACCAAATCGTTCCCAAGTGCCTGGGCTTAAATGAATGTATATTTCCATTTACTATATATTTGATTGATTGTTGGCATTATGGGGCGAAAAGTCATAGGTTTGGTTGTGGGCTCATGGTTAAGTAATCATTCACTTGTGCTAATTTTAAATTATATGGATAATTTTTATAAATACTTTCCTTTAACATTTTATCGAGTCGTAAACCTACGGACTCACCAACTATTTTAGTTGACCCTTTTTATGCATGTATTTCAGGAAATAACTAAGCTTGGATTATGCATGCTCTTTTGTGATACAACCGAAGATTTGGACAATATTGTTTTGATTAGACAATATGAAGAATCTTTATATGTTGTATTTACTTTGGAATATTGTAACCTACATTATGTATCTCTTATGGACATGAATGCATGCTAGAAGTTTCTTTAGAAACAATGTGTTCAAGATCCGATTTCGTGACACCCTCGTGTTTCCGCTCTAGCGCGGGTGTGACATAGGGTGTCAGTCCATGTACAGGAAACCCATCCTTCCTTGTAATGAACATGTGACAAATAAAGGTTCAAAGATGAATGTAAACCATAGCCCAACAATTTGATTCTTGAGAGTCTTCAAAGTAGAAACAAGAAATCTTCACATTAATGAAACCTAAGTCTTCACTGATAAACCACTGATACCACACTTGCCGTCAGTTTAATCCATCAATCTCCCCCTAAACTGATTCTATAGATAACTGACTACGAAAATCCACCATGTCTTCAAAAACAAGCAGTGTTCTTCGGAAGCAATCATTACTAACCGGCATTGTGTCCCATGCTGCAGATCTGGAACACCAATTTGGACTTACAGAATAGACGTCACTAACTCATTGTAATTTTCTGATCATATGTGAGTTTCAGCTCTATCATGCCAAAGAGTAAAGTACTTCCAACAATATGACCTAACGAGTGAAACAAAGGCTGATGTGTTTTAAAAGTGATGTCATATGTTATCAATTTCTAAAGTGTTGATTTGAGGATGCATTAGCACTTGGACATAACAGAAATAAACACTTAAGAAGTGGACATTGCATATCAAGAAAAGATATCACTTATGAAACATTTTGTTAATTTCAAGTGCTAATTTGTAGATGCATTAGAACTTGGACATCACAAATGAACACTTAGAAAGTTAACATCTTGTCATACCAAATGAGGGAACCAAAGTCAAATGTGTTTCAGAAGTAAAATCATATGTTGTCAAATTCTAAAGTGCTGATTTGAAGATGCATTAGCACTTGGACATCATCCAAATTAACACTTAGAAAGAAGACGTTACATATCAAGAGATGATGTTACTTAAGAAATATTTGGTTAACTTCATAAGTACTGATTTATAGATGCATTAGCACTTGGACATCATAAATAAACACTTAAGAAGCTAACCTCCTTTTATACCAAAAACTTTGCTTCTTTAAATAGTTTAGTTAACTTCAGAAGTATTAATTTGTAGATGCATTAGAACTTGGACATCACAAATTAACACTTAAGAAACTAACTTCTTTACATACCAATAATACCTCTGCTCTTTGGAAGTAACTCTTAGAAGCAATAGTAACTCAATTTCAAAAAAAAAGCTTCACTCATCAGAAGGAGATGTCTTCAAAAGATGCTTCGGAAGCAATTTCTAATAGGAAGCAAATTATGCTTAGGAAGAAACTTATGCTTAGGAAGCAATTTTTATACTTCAGAAGCAACTTATGCTTAGGAAGCAATTTTTGTGCTTCGGAAGCAATTACTTCTTAGGAAGCAATTTTTCCAATAGGAAGCAACTTGTTCTCAGGAAGCAATTTCCAATCAGAAGCAGTAGCCATAAGAAGCAATAGCCATCGAAAGCTTGTATTTTTAAAGAATATCAATAATAGGCTTCCGAAAACCAATCCACTAAAACCTTCTGAAAACCCTAAATTCAAGAACGCCGCCGTCATCATTATGTTCTTTTCTGAAACAAACCCTGCTGCCCAAAAAATTTTCAGCCGCCTCCATTTTTATTAAACGAACAAAAATGTGATTATTCATATGATGACGATCAGATTTGGGCGAGGTTTTAACAAATATTAGGGAGAGTGAAAACCCACTTGTGTTTACCATATCAAAACACAAAAAATATAACCCAAATAAATTGAAGAACGTAGAACCCAGAACAAGAACATCTTCAAAGAACTTTCACAAAAATTCACAAAATCAGGGTATTGAGCACAAGTTTGAGAGAATCAATGGTTACAATGATAATCTCGGGAACTTGGCTCTGATACCAATTGTAAAAACGGTTGCGGAATAGGACATACCTGATTTGTGAAGATTAAGCAGTTCAAGAATAGAGAAAGTCTTGAAGATATGTGAATATGTTGAAGAACACAGCCAAGAACGAATCTGAGATGTAATGTAACGACTAACAATGTAAAGAAAATAAGATTCATTAGTCAACAAGATTACATTACCTACCCCTCACATGCTCTCAAACTCCATAGATAAAGAATCCATGAAGTTCATGGGGGAGAGCTCTCTCAAGATTACATTGAAACACACCCTCACCACTCTCTTGTCTGGTTATTTTTCTACAAATGAGAATAATCTCTATTTATAGTGACACATGGCCTAAAACCCTAAAAACAACAAATACAACAAAATGATAATAAATAATAAATAATAAATTAAGCTCTATCATTTGTTGTGGTCTTCGGGTCTTTTGGTTATCAAGTGTCTTCGTAATCTTGAGTCTTTAGTGGCTCGTGCGGTGACTCGTTGCTCCCTAATCAACAAATACATAATACTTTTTGTTTACATTCAATCTATCCAAATTAACCGTTGGTCTTGACTTTTCTAGACCCAACAAAACTCATGTAAAACGAACGTATTTTTTTTTGAATTTTTTTACAGGTTTGTAACATTATTAGGCACATTTTTATAAAAGAAAATCAAAAAAGAGCCGAAGAAATATTTTATAATTTTTTTGACGTTGTAAAACATACGTAACACTGCGTCGGATCTGACGGAATTTTTTTACGTTTTTACGTATGTTTTACAAATATTTTTTTTAGATTTGTTACGTATGTTTTACATGCGGTTTGCTGGGTTTTCACAATAAAAAGTAGTTTTCAAATTATCCATATCCTATATATATATATATATATATATATATATATATATATATATATATATATATATATATATATATATTTGCGAACAATAGCAATATACTTGAGTTTAAAGTAAACTATTCTTGGCGTTCTTAGGTTTTCATGATGGGAAAATTATAAAAATAATCAAGTTTGATCCTCTTTTTAGCAAAAAATTACTAAAATTTAGCCCCTCGTTTTAGCTTTAGACGCCTCTTTAGGCGTATCTTTCTTCTTGGGACACAAAAGTAAAAAAAAAGGTGTCTAAAGCGGCGACTAAAGGGACGTCTAATACTGAAATGGGGGGCTAAATTTCAGTGATTGTTTTGGTAAAAATAGGGTCAAACTTGATTATTTTGGTAATTAACCCTTTCATCATTTACAACATACTTAGGGCCGGTACATAGGAATAGGGATGAGTTAAAAAACCAAACCGAAACGGAATTAACCGAAAAAATCAAACCTAAAAAACCAAATTGAACAATAACCGAAAAAACCGAACCGAAAAAAGCCGAAACCAATTTTTTCGGTTCGGTTTTTCATGTTTTAAAAACCTAAAAAACCGAACCGATTTGTAATCTTGTTTAAAAATACATATATATATATATGTTGGTCTTTTTATACTTATTTAACGGGATAAAAATACACAAAGAGTCTACCGTTGGAGATTATAAAGATTTGGATTCAATAAACTCTACCATTTTAAAAGGTGTAAATCGGAATTATTGCTTATTTAGTTATTTACTTTTGAATTTTTAATAAAAATAAGAATATGATGATAATTTTAGTTTATATTGATTAATTGGTATTCGATCAATTAATTTGTGAATTGTCCATTGTTAAACATGTTTGCTTTTTTAATATTGGCTGTGAAAGAGAACAAAAAAAGGTAAAAAAAACCGAAAACCGAAAACCGAACCGAAACCGACCAAAAAAACCGAAAAATGGATGATTTCTAATAACTAAAAACCGACGATGTCAATTTCGGTTTTAGCCAAAAACTGAATCGAACCGAACCGAACCGAGCACAACCCTACCCAGGAAAATAGTTTTCGTGTCATTTACTAGTCCAAGTCTTGGGTCTTGTTTGTTAATTAGTTGTGTGATTAACATTAGACCCATGATTTATGCATTTAATGCTAGAAGGTTTTGATTGGTTGTCATATAATGCTCAAAACTACCATCAATTTATTTTTATAATTCTACTTGCAACCTCTACATCCAATCAAATTTTTATTCTATACATTTTTATCTAGATATCAGTTTTTTTTTTGAACGGCATTTAGATATCAGTTCATAGATATAATGTAAACAAATAATTATGTCAACTTGCAGTTGAAGGAAGAAGGGGACGCTTTGGTAGGGACTGTTACGCATCGATCCATATTTCGATCATTATATATTCACATATTTTAAAAATATATATAATAAAATTGATAAACTTGTGCAATGTCTTATCTTATAAATCCAAAATATACGTCAAGATATCCTGTTGTAATTTTCAGTCACAAGTGGTAGCAATGTTATTGTTTACATAAGGCTGTCAATGAAAATCATGGGTCAATCCAACTTGTCCAATTAATTTATTTTATTGGACAATATTGCGAGTTGTAACAATTAAAGTTATTGTTTGAATATGATGATGCATCTTGGTTTTAAACTACTAATTTTATCAATCACCTGTTAAGACGGCATAGAAGGATAGAGTTTATTGACTTTATATATAGTGTAGAATAGAATGTTTTGTAATTGACTCGACTTGTTTTCAAACAAATTTATGTCAAAATGTAGTCCAAGAGGAAACGTAAATTAAATAGACATGCAAAAAGATTATATTTGACATAAATCGTTCTAGAAAATGTTTAACCAAGACGTAAATCAACTTGAATTTATAAGGACACCCAATAAAATAAGCACGCAAGAAATTAATTTTATTTAGTTATGAAATAAAAGAGGTAAATTCGAAGCTTTATAAAATTATGACATAAAATAACATTTTACTATGTTTTTAAAAAGTTAAGGGTGAAAATTTCAACTTTGAAAACAGAGAGAACAACTAGTGATGAATAACCCACAAACTTTGCATTTTAAGAAATAGTAAATGCTTGTGAAGTCTTCATATTTAATTTAAAATTAATGTTAGATGAAAATTAAAATAATTATTTAAAAGAAATAGTAAATGCTTGTGAAGTCTTCGTCTTCACCACAAGTTTTAAACACTATTATGAATAATCTGGTAATTATATATATTTTTAGTTTGATTATCTATTGATTTTTTAAACCTGTGATTACGAACTCATGCTACGATCATGGTTGCAAAAGTCGGTCTATAAAGCCGAGTATTCACTCCATGCAGTTGTTTCAAGACCGAGTACTTCCCAAGTATATCCCCAGTGCTCCTCAATTACTCGCTCTAAGGAGTTGTTCCGGTCTAGAAGCACCAGCGACTTTTACAACCTTGACTACGATCAAGAAAAACTTATTGTCGTATACATTTTGAAAGATTTATTTTTTAACTTTTGGGGCATCATCCATATGATTGACTGATTCGGGTTCAAGTTTGCATGCATGCACAAGTCTCCGACATTGAATTTCCATCACCCCACTTAAATTGAATTCCCATCACACCCAGATTTTCTTCCAAGTTGGACGACACAATTTGCAATAACAGCATTTAAATAATACTAATCCACAGATTTTGGTTATAATAGCGGTACACATTTAATGTCATAAAATTAAAAAAATATAACAAAAATACTTTGGATCATGAGTCTAAAAGTTCAACGTCAATTATTCAAAATTTAAGACATGCCGAAATTATTTTTTTTTTCATTTTTCTTTTGAAATTTTTTAAAACATGAATAAAATAAAATTATTAAAAGACGCAGCTAGCGAAACGAGTTAATTATAGTAGGCAAGTACATAGAATAAGTTACTAGACTTTATAGGACAAATACACGACATACACCAAGAGGACCACTCAAGGGATTATGCTTTTTTTAGCTAAAGTCTGTTTTGAGGTTTAGACTATGTTTACGATTGCTAGTAAATATGAATATACACGACAAATGAATAAAATATAGTAACACTAAAACAAATAAAAGAAAGACGTCCAGAATGAGAACGACGAAGTGGTGGTAATGGTGATGTGCTTTTGTTTAATTTCATTGATTTTTTGTTGTGTTGAAATAATTGGATACGTTATCATTTGTATTTTTGATAAATTTCATGTGTTACTATGTTGAAATATTTGGATGTATCATTACATATTTAAAATATTTTTAAAAATAATTAAAAAAGACTTTAACGATAACTTATTGTTGGAAGTACTTGTTGTCATTACAAGTCAATATTCTTTTTTAATTCTTATATAAAATATAATTTATCGACACTTAATTATCGTCAAGAGAAGTCACAGTTATTTAAATTATAAACTCTTTATGACCCAATACTAATGGTCGGTTGTTCCATAGTAATGATTCTATAATGATAACTTATTTACCTATGAATATGTCTAAGTTGTCACTTAACTTTACTAGTAAAATGAAATGATTTCTACAAATTACCAACAACAAAGTTTTTCATAAGTCAATGACGAATTTCATATAAAAAAGTTAGAATAAAAAATGACCCTAAATTTCTCTACATTTTTGACAATGTTTTAACTAATTTCTTACAAAATAATACATTTTTTTAATTTTTATGTTTTGTTAAAAAATTATAGGAAAATATCTATATTTCGAACAATTTTTGCACGAAAATTAATTTTATTTTTAAATAGGTTATTTGATTTATTAATTAGGGTAAATTATTTAATTAAAAAAAATAAAGAAATGTTTACGTATTGTCAAAAATTTGGAGGAACATTATAGACTACCTACGAATTTTCCACAGAATAAGTTTAAGTTTTTTAATATAACAAATTTTAAGTATTCTCATAAAATTTACAAAACTATCTAGATTTTCTAGAAATTTACTACAAAAACACATTACTTTTTTCATTTTTTAATTTAGTTTATTAATCTAAGGAAATATTCGCTTTTTGTAAGGATTTTTACCTACTACAAAAACACATTAATCTAATTTCAATGTTTTTTTCGTTTTCTTTTCATTTTATCTCCTGTTGGTAACATGTAAAAATTGAAGTGACATGAAATAATTATAAAAGCAAAACAAAACCTCAAAACAAATAAATTACTTCTTGATATTTTTGATGCATTTAACCTTTTATGTTAAAAGTTAAAATCATTCTTAGTTTACTACTAAATTTAGAAAACAAAAATTGCTTTTGTTATGTTTATGGCCTAAAATTAACCATACAAACCTTTAAAATTACCCAACTTAAGTATTAAGTGTCAACCTTAAAAAAATTCTTCGTTTAAGTGTGTGTATCCAAATTATATATATATATATATATATATATATATATATATATATATATATATGAATACATACATATATGAATACATACATATATAAAAATAATTTAACCATAAATCATTAGAAAACTCGCTGTAATTTCAAAATCCGCCGTTAAATCTCAGCGTAATTTTAAAATTTGCCGAAAATCTCGATGGAATTTTATAATTCAACAGAATTTCATTAAAATTTTGGCCAATTGTTCGCCTAGCCTGGTTTTGACCGATTTTTAAGATGGCTGATTAGGGGAAATAAAAGTAGGAGACGACAGACTAGCGAATACTCAATTAATTAGTTGACTAGGTTGTTTTTTACATCCATGGTTACAAGTTCAATTATTTTTCGCCATCATAGGTCTATTCTTGTGTTTTACACACACACACACACATACTGGTAGTTAATGTTGGGAATTCTAGGTTACTTTTTATTTAATCAATTTCAATTAATCGAATTAATTGACAAAAATCAGTTTTCATAAAACCTGATTAAACTATCAGATCAGATCTGACACAGTGGAAGCATTTAAATATTATAACCTTTCGATTCGTAATCGAAACAATTCCCAAATCAGGATTCAGTTAAAAATCGTTTAAACAACAATTAAATTAAATAACACAACCATAGGGGGTTTTAGAAATTGACCTTTACGAAGCGGTTCTAAATCCACACGATGGATCGACAACAGTCTCGCTAGTTAACTCACTACGATCACCCGAGTCCGGATCTCGTCCTACGAAACACCGGATTGGACCAAAACTGATTTTGGCTCGGTTCGACTCTCAGTGCAGCCCACGGCTCGGCTTGGGGTGGCTCACGATCGGCTCAGCCCACGGCCCCTTGCGGCCCTATGGCAGCCCGATGTGACCCTTGGTGCGGCCTGGTCACGGCCCTGGTGCGGCCTTGCCTCCGGCCTGGCTAGGTGGCTCAGTGGTGGCTGATTTCGCCGCCCACAAAAACCCCAAAGGGTGGTGGTGTGGTCAACGACTACTATGGTGAGGGAGAAGAAGAGTGAGTCAAAGAGTGGTGGAAAAAATGTGGTGATTTGATCTAGATTTAATAGTCAAATTAGATCCACATTTTTAGGATCTAGGAATTACCAATTCAAAATTAGAATTCCCACCACTTATTTCATATTTAATTCAAATTAAACTCTTTTAATTTGATTAACCTCTTTTACTTTTAAATTAAACTCATTTAATTTAGTTAAACTCTTTTAGTAATTAAATCATTTAATTACTACTCTCCAAATATTACTAACTAACAATTAGTTAGTAGCATTTAATTAAATGTCTGAAGTTTAATTAATTCTCAATTTATTAATTAACATTTAATTAACAATCCCTCATAATAAAGTTCAAAACTTTATTTGTTTAACGAATTAATTATCTCTATAATTAATTCCCACCGATTATTATTTCATAAATTATAAAAGCCGATTCGATAAAACCGACAATTCGTGATCGTATATTATGTTTAACAATTAAACATAAAGTCGTTGCCTTCTAAAGTGTAACTCTTTGGATCATACCTTTCATAGCAATGTTGAACTTATCGTTAATCTGTAACATCAGTGCCGGAACCGTCACCGGAACAGTGATCTCTACAGTATATGAACAGTAAAACATGTACGAACCATATACATTTCAGTACGTTTCATATTCATATCATTTATCATTATCATTTTGTGTTATCATAGAACAAATTCAGAAAACATTTAACAGAAACACAGTTCAGAACAATGGTTCTTGAGTCAGATAATTATCTGGCAATACAGAACCATCACGTGATTATTTGTTAGGACTTATTATGTATAAACGTATGTGAGGCCTTACAGAACAAAACAATACGAATATCGTTATGTGAATGCTAAATTGACGGGTTATTCGTATAGGTGACGATCTGTACGAATAAATTCGACAGTTTAACGTTCTGAATGATATTCTATAATTAGAAAACAAAATTGAAAAGTATAGTTATCGTCGTGTTCGTACGGGTGACGATTCGAACGAATACGCGCGACGACCGTACGATTCGATTTAAACAGTTAATTAAATATTTTAAATTTAAACGAATAAAAGATATTAGTTAATTTATTAGGAATCACAACTTAGAATAATTAAATAAATTCTATTTTTATAAATCATGTCGTTTCACCGCGAAAACTACGCGAAACAACACGTTACGCAAAACCGAACGAGACCGATCTACCGGGTATCTCTAAAACATTAAAGATGGTCTTAAATGCATCACCAACCTCCACCCAACCCTCTCTTTCCCCTCATTTTCGTTCTAGCCCACTCTCTCTCTAAAAAGTGTGTTCTCCACCTTCTCTCTAGAAGATCTCACTCGTTTCAAGCCGGATTCGAGTATATTTGGTGTCAAAGCAACCATCTCATCGAGTAGATCATAGAAGTACAAGAATTTTGAGCATTCATCCGTGAAATTTGAGGTAAATAACCATTTTAGTTTCGGTTTTATAGTATATCACGAACCCTTTAGGTTGTTGATGTTCTAACCGGCCTAAACACTCACAAACACTTAGATGAACTAATGTAATTGATTAGGAAGTTGTAGGACTGATTTGTAACAGATCTGGATCGAAAAAGGAAGAAGATAGTGCAGGTTCGCGAACCAAATGCGATTAGACGAACCTATTACAGGTTCGCTGAACCTTTCTACTGGGAAACGAACCTGTTGGCCTGCAATGAACCTGCACCGAACCTGTTAAGTCTGTAGCCGAACCCTGTTGGCCTGCAACGAACCTATTAAAGTGACGAACCTAGGAACATGCCGAACCTTCACTCACTAGACGAACCTACTAGCAACGAACCCTAGATCAACGAACCTTGTTGAGCGAACCCTAAAGGTTCGTCGAACCTCTATCATACACGAACCTCAGAGGTTCGTCCCACTCAAAGGTTCGCCGAACCTACCTTTACTAACCAGAAGGTTCGCCGAACCTATACTCATATCCAAATAGGTTCGCTGCCCAAGGTGGTTAGAACCTCAAAATGTTAGCTAATCAAGGAAATTCAGTACCTAGGGCTATTGAACTTAGTTGTAAGAACAAGGAAATGATCATACGAGCACTCGAAACTTAGAACGAACGGAGGAACATGCATTAGTGGGGGTTATACCACAAGATGTTGGTGTAAATCTCAATATTCACATCTAACACTTAGAAATTTCATACGAATGTATACAACTAATTTGGATTGTTCAATTGTGCACTCCAAGCTAAGTTGTAAACTCGGAAGAACAAGAATCAAGTTGGGAAACAAAGAACTACCAAAGGACTTGGAATTGACCTAAATTTGGTTAATTCAAAGTTCTAACACGTTTAACTTGTATTTTCATAAAAATATCTTATGTTTTAATAAAATAGCATGATTTTAATTTATAGCTCATTGTTATATTTTATAAATGTCATTAGTTTCTTTTAAAGTTAGTTTATTATAATTGATTGGGAAATTGTTGAAAATAGACAATATTATTGTCTGGTTTTGGACTAAAAACAAAGGAAACTCTGCCCAAATTTTGTAAAATCTTAAAAGTAAGTTATTATAACTAACCATGGGAATTGGGATCAAAAAAGGGTAACTAAGTTAGATTAAACCATAGAACCACTTAGTAACATAGGACACTTAGTTACACACACACGGACCAAGTCTTAGATACTACTTCTAATACGTATACTTATCGGATTCAAAACTATTATAAAACAACTCAGGAACTGAAGATACTTAGCGTACAAACAAGAGTGCGCATTCTGTGATAGTACATTAGACATCAACACAGGTGAGTTCATTGCCCCTTTTCTAACAATTTTGTTTTAAAACGTGGGGCTGAGAAGCATGCGTAAACTGTTAATTAAATTGTTTACTTAAGTGCTTTTAAATTTCTATGTTTTACATATATAAAGGTTATTCTAGACCATGTCTAGGAAGATTTTATGCAGGTTTTACTAAGCTTATTTACTTATAAATTAAGTGAATAATCGGGTTAAACTAAACATTTCAAACGAATCAAAACATTTCAAACGAATCAGACTAAACATTTTGACAAATCAAGTGGGTGAGTTCAACGAATCAAACGAAACATTTTGACAAATCAAGTGGGTGAGTTCAACGAATCAAATGAAACATTTTGACAAATCAAGTGGGTGAGTTCAACGAATCAAACGAAACATTTTGACGAAACAAGTGTGGGATTTCAACGAATCAAACGAAACAATCTTTGCAAAGGTAATATTCAATGTTCAACAAATCAAGTGTTTGTCGAACAATGAATCAAGTGTACAATTGATCAATGAATCTAGTATTCTATGATCAACGAATCAATTACATCTTGTAATAGAATCAGACGAATCAATAAATCATTTTCAAGGGAAAAATCTGGGAAATATCAAAGATAACATATGCCAAAACGAATCAAGAACGAAACAAAAACCCTACATTTCAAGAAGTCCTAGCTAGACTGTTTGATTTGTAGGTCATATGTTTGATGATATTTACAGATTCCCTAACTACTAAGTACCTAGATTGACAGACTAGTCTACTCGAGTTTGACCAAGGCCCCAATCATCAGGACTTAGATTTTATTAAATGTTTATTTATTTATTTAATTAAGCATTTATAACTGTTTATACAATTACTGTGGTTGATCATATTGTGTGATGAACTTATGAAGTCAACATGGATTTCAAATGATTGTAATTACATGGACAACGAACAGAAGAACCTATGGGATTGTGTTAGGGGTAAAAATGCTTAATTATCATTAACAGCAGTGTCATATGCATATTAGTATGTGGTGGGATGTTGGCTAGGGCTTGTCCCTTACATATGCCCTATATATAAGCATACCGATGTGGATATTACATGTGGTGTTAATGAGGTTAGGGTCTTTACCGAAAGAGGTTTACAAATCATTTTCAATTACTAAAACTATATGAACTCACCAACCATGTGTTGATT
Organism: Mikania micrantha; assembly: GCA_009363875.1. Lineage (NCBI taxonomy): Eukaryota > Viridiplantae > Streptophyta > Magnoliopsida > Asterales > Asteraceae > Mikania > Mikania micrantha. The sequence goes on from CM018684.1 coordinate 4,363,097, forward strand.
TTATTTTTGCATGACTTCTCAGGTGACGAACAGGTCAACTAGGAAGCTTATGTTTTTGGACTAGGACTTCAGATAGAAGACTTAGTATTTTTGGACCTGCATATTTTTGGAAACATCATCATACCATTATTTTGTATATCTTGAGAAATTACAAGATAGTTAATTTATAATGTTTACGATAGATTTACATTGTTAAATTATGAACGATTCGGATGTAATTTAACTTTGTAATTCTATTCTATTTAGCATTTCTCAGTTATATCATGTGCAATGTAAACAATCTAATCACTTTTGATTATCACTCCTGATATCGCGCCCCGGGAACCTTCCGCCCGACGGGGACTCCGATCCAACCCCGCCGGCTCGGGGTGTGACTTAATCGGACATCCAATATCCAACAGACTCCCACTTGGACGATTCATCGACTAAATGATTCAACGTAGACAGTGTTGGACGCCTAGTGTCACACCCCTGCGCCGCGTGCGGAATCCACGGCGCGGTGACGTATGATCAGTTGAATCATGCACAAGTATTGAATAAGAACAACCACAATGGATTACTACATTTCATAATGTTTAGACAGTTGATTTGTTACAGACAATCTATCTACCAAAAGTAAGACAACTACAGACCCAAAATATAGTTTACAAAATAAGACTCCAAACAAGACAATTAAACATTTAGGATTTAGTGTGTTTCTAATCCATCCTAGCATGTTTCTTCATCTTGTTCTATCTTAGTATGGTCTCCTTAGTTGTCTCTGAGAATGCCTTAAACCTGATTACCTGAAACACGTGAAAAGTAACTGTCAACTACAGACGTAGTTGGTGAGAACAATAGGTTTAAGCATTTGTAAACATGAGTATATGATATAAGACATAGGTAAGTTAAAGTATCATAAGATTCACACGGATGAGCTGCAACCCAAACTAACATCAAGTAAGAAAATGAGTGTAAACAGTCCAATCACTGTTCGCACGACAGCCGATAATATCAAGTCCCAAACCACGTTTGGAGTTAGATAATACGTCAGCAGTTTTGATAACCATATGACACCAGACCTGCAGTTGGCTTTTAAAAGCAAATTTAAAAGCCAACTCCATCCTGGATAAGAAAACCATGACACCAGACCTGCAGTTAGCTTTTAAAACAAATTTAAAAGCTAACTCCATCCTGGATAAGAAACAATGTGTCCGCTTTCCCTTGTTGTGATCACCCAGTACTAACGCTAATGAATATGATACTTGATGGGTTTATAAGTTTGTTTACAACAATGGACACCATGTTTTCTGAATCTTACTTTAACCGGATGTGTTAATGTCTTATTGAAAACCTGGATTTAACTCCACGAGTTGAATCCTTTGTTTATGTAACATGAAATGAATCTCTTGATTTGAATACCATGATGTGAACAACTTGACTTGAATACCATGTTTTGAACCAATGAATTTGAATACCATGTTTTGAACCAATGAATTTGAATACCATGTTTTGAACCAATGATTTGGATACCATGTTGTGAACCACTTGTTTTGAATACCATGATGTGATGACCTTGTGTAATAACAAGGTTTATAACAAAAGGGTTTGTAAAATCCTTTATCAAAAAGTGTTTCTCCTTCATAAATACATTTGAGTAAATAATTTCAAAATAGTTCAAAAGTCCCTTATAAAACCTTTTTAATGAAAAGAGTTTAGTAATTGACAAGTAAATTAAAACAGTTGACAATTTCTTTAAACAATTGATGAATCCCTTGGATTCGTAAGATGAACCTGAAATGTTTATGACTTACACATAACTTGTGTAATGAAACAAGATTGAAATAGCGGTTTTGATCACGTGTTCCACCCCAAAACAGTTATAAAACAGTAAAAGAGGGGCTAAAGTTCTCACCTGTCTGCAGTAGACTCTGAACTTAAAACAGATAGCAAGTAGCAAACAGGACTCCTAATTGTTTCCTATAACATTGTAATCATACATAAGATATAAGATTTATAGTTGTATAGACTTTGATTCATTGATTGACTTGTGTTCTCATGATTTGATTGTTGTGAAAACTTGAATGTTATGCTTTGAATCTTTGATTGATCATGGGTCCAAGAAACTTATGAAATGTTCTTTGATGCATAATTCTTATGCATTAATGATATTTGTTCAAGAATTTGATAGCCATAGATTACATTTGTTGTGAAAAGATGTTCCAATTGTTTTAAGTCTTGTGATTGTGAATTGATCTTCATGATTATTGTTAAGTTACAAACTTAACCCATTGATGATCAATTTACAATTGTCATAGTCGAGGTTCTCACGTTGGGCCTTAAGCCCATGAAACCATGATGGTCCTTAAACCGAGTCCATGGGCCAATTAGTATAATAGTGAGCCTAATGGGCTTGGATTAGGCTTAAGAATTTAATTGGGCCCACCAATGTGGATGTAAACCACACAAGTTTCTAAGACAAATGTCGGGCCAATTAACCCATAATGGGCCAATTTAACTATATTGTGCTTAGTTGAAAACCTATGGGCCAAGTGTTAATGAATTTGGGCCGATTTGGGCTTTGGCTGCCAACATAGGCAGCGAACCCTCTTGAGTTTCAGCCTAGGGTTCGCCCCTATACCAAAGGGTTCGGTCATGATGAGAGGTTCAAGGGTTCGGCCTAGTATCCTACATGGTTCGGCTAAGATGATGTCATACAGGCTCGTGGATCATAGCAGCAAACATGGTTCGTGTCTAAGTTCCAAGGTTCGGTGACAACCAGAGAACCATGCAGGGCTCGTCTGTATAAGGTTCGACATAGTAGGGTTCGGCAGATCTTGCCACGAACCATGCAAAGGTTCGTGGTTTCTTGAAAGGTTCGCCCGTGATGGATGCTGCATGAAGGTTCGTTTGATCCTCAAATGGTTCGTGAAGGCTCGTGATGATCCAGAGGGTTCGTGATGGCTTGATGATTCGGCACTGGTTCGTGAGATCCTCCCCTAAGGGTTCGGCAGAAGGTTGGCGAACCATGTCGGTTCGTGGAGGTTCATTAGGGTTCGGCCGGCTGTGAATGCAGGTTTGGCCGCCGAACCTGTTACCATCATCATCACCATCGTTGATCACCTGTATCCAGACCTAGATCTAAGCTAAACAAGCATCAGAGAAGGTTTCTATGGCCTCGAAAGTGAATGTGGTTTGCTAGAACCGGCTAAAGGTCGGGTTTAAACAAACCCACGTTCGAAAACCCTATTTCCCGAATCTTTCCAAGGCTCATACCTCGTTTTTGGCTGGACAAAGCTGCGTAAATCTTGTACTTTCGTGTAGAGTTTGTCGAGAGCTTCGCGTGGACACCAAGAACACCAAAATCCGTTGAGAAACGAAGAAGATACGCGCGTTTGAAGTTCGGTTTTCTAGTTAGAGAGAGGGTTCGCGAGTTTGAGAGAGAAAAGGGGTTGTTGGCTGAATTTAATGAAGGAAATGACCTTCTTTAGGGCTTTTATAGCCCGGGTAGTGTTCGGGTCCGTTTCGGTCGCTCGGTTCGCGTTTCCGGAACGTAACGCGTAATTTACGCGGTTTTAACTAAAATAGTTATTAAACTCATTTAAATGATGAGTTTCAAAATTGTAAAAATATAAAATAATTAATATAATTATTTTTACTCTTCGTGTGTTGTCGGATCGTTAAACATTCACAATTTACGTGTATACCCGCAATCGCGTACGTTTTCCGATCGTATTAAAATATTTAAAGTCGTTTAATCGTAATTATAAGTTCAACATTCGTATTATTATGGATCGTCACCCATAACTATACTCAGTCTCGCTTACAGATTACGATCTTGGTTGAATTAATTAATTGTTATACTATTCGTCTCAACACTACGCACTAACACTAACCTGTTACACCGAACGCAGTATATGTATAGGGCTCACTCTCGCTGCCCACCACTGTTTCGATATAACAAGTTACTGTTCTTGCTTAGTGAAATCGACTGTAAATAGATAATACATACTTGTTTTCTGATTACTAAGATCCTGTAACACACAAGCACACATTTTGAACATACGAATCACATTGATGAACTGAACCATGAATAGACACTGTTCTAACACTGTTTACAACTACATGACTATATGCACAAATGTTACACCTAGCTGCATCACGCTGCCCCTAGTAAGGTATGACTTCTTAAGTCGACTAAAACTCATTAGTTTAAGTAACTCTTTACCTTAACTAACAATTATAGTCTCAGATAACCTTTATCTGTATATCCTTTCTACTTAGATATTCCTTGAACATGAGACATGGATCTCTTTTCAGTCTCATATATTGTTCAAGTATTCTCATTGTCGTTCTCAATTTAAAATAATCCAACAAACTACTTTTAGTTTGAGCGTGGCCATGCGTTTACATCAGTTTAAATCAACGAGGGCGCCATAATATCTTCTCTTATCTGTATAAGAGTATATAATTCCTTTGGCAGCATATAACTCCCACTTAATCTTACAACCATTCCCAATCGTTACCCTTATTACTGCCTATTTTTCAAGACAGCGTGAGGTAAGATCAAAGAATGACCTTTGATTAACGTTAGTTCAATATACTCCTTAGGTCTAAGGATATTTATGTATATAGAATATACTTTAATATCAAAACATCTATGACAACGATCCATGAAGAATGTTTTGAAGCGAGTTACGTCCGACATCATTCTCTAATGAATGCCTATGAATCTTGGTTCTCAACACTTGAGCTTTTATCACCATAAACTAACCAAGCATTCAAGTAGTCTTACTTCAGATTGATTCCCATGAATCTGATCGACTACGGGCATTTATAATATTATATTCAAGGATACTAAAATGTACAAAATTTCGAATTTAGAAACATAATTTTATTTTGCCTTTAACCATTAAATCAAAATGAACATTCAATGTTTCCTATTTCGATTATAGAGCACCCAATACTAAAGTTAAATCAGATTCACCATCTAGCATATCTAATATCTATTTATCAGCCTTATCCTCATATTCAGCTCTTTAAATAGACTTAGTGAACTGAATTGCTAGATTCTGATTTATGAATTTTATTTATTATTATGTCTTTCTTTCAGTTCTTTCTCATAATGCTTCTACTATAATATGACTACATTTTCATAGTCTTAGCTATGTTATATTGTTGTCATATGTTTTCTCAATCCATTCCTAGTCATTAGGAATTTTATTGAGATTAGTATGAATTCTTTCATTCTAAGCATTTTGATGCATTTATTTGTGTTCTCTAATCCTTTAGTGAACACTTCATGCTTTGACATAGACAATTTGCATGTGACTCTTCATCTTATGCAAGATTTATCTAAGTTTTTATTTTCAATCTCTATTGAAAATGTCATTGAATAAATTATATATTAACCATTAATATATATTCAATTTTATCAAATAAAATTGTTACTTATTTCGTTTAACATCATATGTTAAAGTTTATGTCTTTATTATAGAAACACCTTTCTATAATGAGTATGTCATCTACATACTTACATAATGTTGTCATTAGAATTTACCATGCTCCCACTAGCCTTGACATATATATATATATATATATATATATATATATATATATATATATATATATATATGTAGAACATCTTTGTCCTTTAGGTACAACTAACACCTTAGTTTCTTATCATGACAAAGATTCCCACTTGAGATGCTTTTATCAACCATGGATTTATCGCAACAAGTTTGCCATATTAGTATTTCAAAAATTTCTAATTACTTATAAGAATACTCAATTAAGGTGTTCTTATGGTAATTTAGTTTTGATATTTAACTACTTATCTGTCAAACAACTCTTGTTTACAGTATTTGTAGTATCTTAATACATCCATGTTGATCTTGTCATTGAAATTCTCTAATTTCAACTACACAACATCTAAATGTTGTTTAAACAAGTCTCTTAGCTTGTTTTATTGCATCTTTAGTGTTTATGGTTCCAAACCATATATTATATTTATCAATTAACAATTACACTTCTGCAAGTTTTGGGTTCACAGTGATCCCATGAGCTCTGCAGATGTCATGTGTAACAACTGGTTCTTAAACTCATTTAAGATCCATTCAAACACTTTGTGTTGATTGAAACATATATATCATGTCATTGCAGAATTGAACTCTTTCAATATGCCCTATCTAATTTTCAACCATACAGTTCCTTGCACTAGGAAGCAATTGATGAAACTTCTATCTATTCCATTTTAGGGATTTATGATAACTATCTTTATCATTAATAAGGATCCAATTTTTAATAAATTTTCAACAACTCTTTGTTAAATCCTCAAACCCCAAATAGGAATTTATACAGGTTTATTTTACAACTCTTTATATTTACCTGTAATAAAGCTAGTGTAGTAATTCATATGATTAGTTCATTGGGATATTTAATTATTGGATCATATTGAATAGAAAACACAACATGTATTGGTATTTATTAAATTACCTACATCATTGTGTTCTTGGTTGTGAAACAATTTCACATTATATGCATTAATTTGGAAACTTTTGGTTATATCTTGTGGCAATTCGCAATTTCTATGTTAGAATCATAACTTGAAAAATAAAGAAAATGAGTGTAAGCGAAATCACGAAACGAGGCCCCGATTTCAAGATACACTGAGTCGAATATAGCGTTAAATAAGAGATCATATAATTTTAACTTTTCAGGTCTTGAAATTATAATGGTTGGAAAGAGCTCGAAAAATCGTGAACGTGGGCATAAACGGCGCATAAAACGGAGTTCGTATGCACCCGGAATCGCGAAAACGAAATTGAAATCTGACTAAGGCGGTGGAGGTACGCCGAGGACCCTCTTTCCACTCTTGGCGGTACGCGAAAGACCCATCTGCTATAAAAATATGTTCTACTCAATCAGAAGTCATTTCTGGTCTATAATACGCGATTTCTTGACGAACAGAGCTATTTTCTACCATATAAACTCAGATTTGAAGCCATCCAAACATCCGGATCGAGCTAGGGAACGTTTCTAAAAGTCCTGATCATCATTTTCATCCAAGAAATCCATTCTAAAGGGTAACGATTCGACCTCTTCTATTAGTTTGATAATATATGAATTAGATGTAGATTTTAAACGTGATATCATGGTTGTTGTTGTTGATTATTGCCTAGATGATGGCTAGGAAAAGTTAGAAACGAAGAACTCGACAGGATAACGGCGAAATCTTTGTTTTGATCCGTTATAATGTCCTATTATCATGAAACCATATCATAGATCATAATGGTTTAACCATTTGATTATAACAATGGTTGTGATTGTCTTGATCATTCTTTTGGAATGATCAATGACAAGGATTAACTATTTCTAAACCTGGAATCTAGTGAGAAACAGTTTTGGTGATATAATCAACAACAATACGAATTTGGTTATTCTGGCAATGTCCTGATTAAACGAACAAGTCATAAGTTTCTTAATAAGAACCTAAATCATTTTAGGTTCTCAGTTAACACACGTTGTGAGATGTTAAACTAAGGAAAATGATTAAACATTTGAGATAAGATTGATGACTTGAGTTGTAATGTTCTTGACATTGAACATCAAGGAAAGTTCTGAGAACCGGATTAAGCTTAAGTAACTCATAGAAATCTAATGACATACAGGTTTAGAGCTCAAGAACTAGCGATACGAACGTTGTGCATTGTTATTGATTTGAATTAACTCAGGTGAGCTCACGACCACTTTTTCTGTATTTTGGCTTTTGAAACTCGAGGAATGAGAAAACATAAATACTTATTTGAAACATTTTGACTTTTGTTGGAACTCTGAAACTCTTTTGATACATTTTGTGAAACATGAAACCTGATTAGATCAGGTGGAACTCTGAAAACGCTTTTGATACATTTTGTGAAACACGAAACCTGATTAGATCAGGTGGAACTCTGAAACGCTTTTGATACATTTTGTGAAACAGGAAACCTGATTAGATCAGGTGGAACTCTGAAACGCTTTTGATACATTATGTGAAACATGAAACCTGATTAGATCAGGGGGAACTCTGAAACACTTTTGATACATTTTGTGAAACATGAATCCTGATTAGATCAGGTGGAACTCTGAAACACCTTTGATACATTTTGTGAAACGTGAAACGTGAAACCTGATTAGATCATGGGGAACTCTGAAACGCTTTTGATACATTTTGTGAAACATGAAATCTGATTGGATTAGGTGGAACTCTGAAACGCTTTCTCTACATTTTGTGAAACATGAAAACTTATTTGCATTATGTGGAACGCTGAAATACTTTTGAAACACTTTGTGAAACAAGAAAACGAAAGTGTTGTAAAGCATTTGGTTGAAACACGTGAAAGTGGGGCGAAACATATGACCAAACTTGTCATTATTTCACGGGTTACACATTTGTCGCTAAGTCCCTTATTCTGTAACCGTTAAACGTGGGGGGGGCGTGATTATTGAGAATAGATTCTAATTGTCGTTGCAAATCCTCGCCTGTGGTTCGTAGCTAAAACCACGACTGGATGTCGAGCGGACGCTCAATAAGGCTAAAACACACAATGTCTTGCGACAAGGACATTGGGAATGGGCAAATACTGAACTAGTCAGCTTGGTTACAGGAGCCCAGGAGTTATAATTCGACAGTTGGTCGGGAACTAAACACGACATTGTTGGAAGGAACAATGTTCGCACTGGATACCAATGTTTTACACCCAGTTTGGGACATAAATATTATTTAACTCTTTTGATGCAAACATTTGATTTGTTTGGATACATTGCATACATTTTGACATTTTTAAACTTGTGAACTCACCAGCAATATGCTGATTGTTTAAAACCATGTTTTCTCAGATGCCCAATGATACAGGGGGTTGAGCTGGTAGCTCAATCAATGGAAACATATAGTAGAGTCTATGAGAATTAGACTCAACCGGGTGAAACATAGTATAGTGTATATGTGAAACTCAGTTATAACTGTTGTTACATTAGATTTGGGGCTAATGTAGTTGTAACATTTCTCTGTAATATAGAAACATATGTGTGTTTTGTTGTAAACAATGACTGTGAAACCTTGAAAGTCACACGGTACGCTTCCGCAAACAACAAGGGTGTGACAGATTGGTATCAGAGCCATTGGTTATAGCGAACTAGGTTACCTGATTAAGACCTAGACTATAGCCTTAGCCTCATTCTAAGACATGCAGTATTCATTTTCATGGGTTAAAAGGAAGTGATTGCAACTTGCGTTGGGAGGAACTAGGGTGATTGTGTAAGGCAAATTATCGCTATGGATGCATACATAATGATAATTAACAATACATATGAATCCTGGTGAAACCTGATAATGGTTAACAGTCATGACTGATTAAACCACAACATTAGCAACAAACTCGATATCCAAGTATAGGAATCAGTGGCACAAACAATAAGAATGTATTCTCTGGTATACGTTCTCACTCATATTTCGATGTACTCCTTATACAGGAGAATTCCACTCAAATGACAAACAAGGTCGCAAAATAAGTTGAAAAACAATGAGTATGGTCCCGACCTAACCTCTGACCGAATGACACTCAGTTCAGCTAACACAGCCATGATTGTGGCTGACCAGATCAAAGCTAAAATTCCAAACATAGTTTCCCAACAACAAGGAGACACCAAGACAGGCTCTGGAGGTGGTGGAGAGTCTGGAACGCAGGAGAACCCGAGCAACAATGCTAAATAACCCAAGAATGGCTGCTCGTAAAGATGTGGAAGAAAGGGACATCTAGGAAGGAGTTGTCGAGACCCTTTACCTACATCGGTAACAGATAGCAACATGGATAATAGGAGTTTTTTTGAATGCGGTGTAGTAGGTCATCTCAGGAAGAACTACCCAAAGCTAACAAATCAATGTGGCAACAATACTCGAGGTAGGTCCTTTGTTATTGCAGCCTGAGACCCAAACGAAATCGTGAACGTGGGCGAAAACGGCGCGTAAAACGGAGTTCGTATGCTCCCGGAATCGCAAAAACAAAATTGATATCTGACTAAGTCGGTGGAGGTATGCCGAGGACCTTCTTTCCACTCTTGGCAGTACGCGAAGGGCCAATCTGCTATAAAAATATGTTCTACTCAATGAGAACTCATTTCTGGTCTATAATACGCGATTTCTTGACGAACAGAGCTATTTTCTACCATATAAACTCAGATTTGAAGCCATCCAAACATCCGGATCGAGCTAGGGAACGTTTCTACAAGTCCTGATCATCATTTTCATCCGAGAAATCCGTTCTAAAGGGTAACGATTCGACCTCTTCTATTAGTTTGATAATATATGAATTAGATCTAGATTTTAAACGTGATATCATGGTTGTTGTTGTTGATTATTGCCTAGATGATGGCTAGGAAAAGTTAGAAACGAAGAACTCGACAGGATAACGGCGAAATCTTTGTTTTGATCCGTTATAATGTCCGATTATCATGAAACCATATCATAGATCATAATGGTTTAACCATTTGATTATAACAATGGTTGTGATTGTCCTGATCATTCTTTTGGAATTATCAATGAGAAGGATTAACTATTTCTAAACCTGGAATCCAGTGAGAAATAGTTTTGGTGATATAATCAACAACAATACGAATTTGGTTAATCTGGGAATGTCCTGATTAAACCAACAAGTCATAAGTTTCTTAATAAGAACCTAAATCATTATAGGTTCTCAGTTAACACACGTTGTGAGATGTTAAACTAAGGAAACTGATTAAACATTTGAGATAAGATTCATGACTTGAGTTGTAATGTTCTTGAAATTGAACATTAAGGAAAGTTCTGAGAACCAGATTAAGCATAAGTAACTCATAGAACTCTAATGACATACAGGTTTAGAGTTCAAGAACTAGCGATACGAACGTTGTGCATTGTTATTGATTTGAATCAACTCAGGTGAGTTCACGACCCCTTTTTCTGTATTTTGGCTTTTGAAACTCAAGGAATGAGAAAACATAAATACTTATTTGAAACATTCTGATTTTTGTTGAAACTCTGAAACGCTTTTGATACATTTTGTGAAACATGAAACCTGATTAGATCAGGTTGAACTCTGAAAACACTTTTGATACACTTTGTAAAACATGAAACCTGATTAGATTAGGTGGAACTCTGAAATGCTTTTGATACATTTTGTGAAACATGAAACCTGATTAGATCAGGTGGAACTCTGAAACGCTTTTGATACATTTTGTTAAACATAAACCTGATTAGCTAACAGGGAACTCTGAAACACTTTTGATACATTTTGTGAAACATGAAACCTGATTAGATCAGGTGGAACTCTGAAACGCTTTTGATACATTTTGTGAAACATAAACCTGATTAGCTAAGGGGGGAACTCTGAAACACTTTTGATACATTTTGTGAAACATGAATCCTGATTAGATCAGGTGGAACTCTGAAACGCTTTTGATACATTTTGTGAAACATGAAACCTGATTAGATCAGGGGGAAGTCTTAAACGCTTTTGATACATTTTGTGAAACATGAAACCTGATTGGATCAGGTTGAACTCTGAAACGCTTTCGCTACATTTTGTGAAACAAGAAAACTTATTTGCATCATGTGGAACGCTGAAATACTTTTGAAACACTTTGTGAAAAAAGAAAACGAAAGTGTTGTAAAACATTTGGTTGAAACACGTGACAGTGGGGCGAAACATATGATCAAACTTGTCATTATTTCACGGGTTACACATTTGTCGCTAAGTCCCTTATTCTGTAACCGTTAACCGTGGGGGGGGGGCGTGATTATTAAGAATAGATTATATTTGTGATTGACTATCCTCTCCTGTGGTTCGTAGCTAAAACCACGACTGGATGTCGAGCGGACGCTCAATAAGGCTAAAACACACAATGTCTTGCGACAAGGACATTGGGAAGGGGCAAACACTGAACTCGTCAGCTCGGTTACGGGAGCCCAGGAGTTATAATTGGACAGTTGGTCTGGAACTAAACACGACATTGTTGGAAGGAACAATGTTCGCACTGGATACCAATGTTTTACACCCAGTTTGGGACGTAAATATTAGTTAACTCTTTTGATGCAAACATTTGATTTGTTTGGATACATTGCATACATTTTGACATTTTAAAACATGTGAACTCACCAGCAATATGCTGATTGTTTAAAACCATGTTTTCTCAGATGCCTAATGATACAGGGGGTTGAGCTGGTAGCTCAATCATTGGAGACATAAAGTAGAGTCTATGAGAATTAAACTCAATAGGGTGAAACATAGTATAGTATATATGTGAAACTCAGTTATAACTATTGTTACATTAGATTTGGGGCTAATGTAGTTGTAACATTTCACTGTAATATAGAAACATATGTGTGTTTTTTTGTAAACAATGACTGTGAAACCTTGAAAGTCACACGGTATGCTTCCGCAAACGACAAGGGTGTGACATATCTCATATAACTATTGTTGCTTTTAGATCTTCATTTTAGGGAAATCTTTTTTGAACTCTTTCAAAGATTTCATTAGGTTCACAGCCTTATGAATTATTCATATTTAATCTTTAGACATTTTATTCAACAGAATTGCGTTTTATAGATCACAATCTTTGTAACCTTCATTAAGCATATTGTGTAATAATCAAACTCTTGTAACAATGAATTCCATTTTCAATTGTTTAGAGATTCATGTATTACACCTTGATTTAAAGGTTAATCTTGTCTAATTATAATTATTTAAACACTTTAAATTATTCTATTAATATGAATCATGAGTATTGCCTTTTTATTAATTCTATCATATAGAATTCACCTTGCATTATCAATAATCAATACTAATTATGCTATCTAAACAATTTATCAAGCATAAATATAATTTATCAATCAATGCATATATACTACTAGAAGAATTATTCTTAGTCAAACTAAGAATGTTAAAAGTATTCATAATAGTTTTAAACCATTTAAACAATCAGCAAAAATGAATAAAAAATGAATAAAAGAACATTTCTTCTATTTGTCTTGTCTTCCATCCCATGGAAATCAAGACTCCAGCTCCCAGCTTATTAACCACCTTGAATACTTGCAAATAATTGAAATAATTGTGACACTCACTGTAACATCTTTGCCGGAAGCGTTACCGGAACAGTAATCTGTACAGTAGCTGATACAGTAACTCAGGTACAAACTAGAAGAAATACTTAGAAGCTATTAACATTCGATGCTAACATAAACTATTACACGATGTTTCTGAAATTCTGATTTAAACGTTATGGTTTAAGCAGTCAGAAGCACATCAGACAGCAATGAACAGATGCATACATATTTGAATTGTTACTATTATGTATAAACGTATGTTAGGATAAACAGAATAAAACCATAACAGTTGTTGTTACAGAATGCTAAACTGACGAACTATTTGTATGGGTGACGATCTGTACGAATAAAATCTGAAGGTTTAACAATCTGAAATGATACTGAAAAGTAGAAAACAAAATCAGAAAGTAAAACGTACGATCGTGTTCGTACAGTTAGCGCTCTGTACGAAAACGCGCGTAAGTGACGTTTTCTGACGAAACGAAACGAAGACGATTCGAACGATAATAAATTTAAGGAAATATAATATTTCCTGTTTTACAATTTTGAAACTCATCAGAAATAAATTAAAAAGAAACTATTTTAAATTAAAATACGTCAATACGAGAAAGAATTAACGAAAAACGTAAAATAATAAATTACGACAAATAATTCAAGAAAATTTAATATTTAGTATTTATTAGGAATTACAATCTTTAAAATAATTTAAATTAAAACCATTTCATTTAAATTATGTAATTATGCGCGCGTTACGACTCGGAAACGCAACGGAGACGAAAACCGAGCTAACGAAACGAACCCGAATACTCTCGGGGTATTTAAACTCACTAATGAGACTTTTCCTCATTATTCTATCATCACTCTCTCTCTCTACACTCTCATTCATGAATTTATCTCTCTCTCTAAAAATCCAAGACTTTAAACCCTCGTATCTTGCTCGGTTCTTGGCGAAATCACGTGTTCTTGGTGTCCACGTGAAGCTCTCGACTCCCTCTACACGGAAGTACAACCGATCTGGAGTTTTACCCAGCCAAATTTGAGGTATGAAGCTTGAAACATCACTGAAATTAGGGTTTTCTTACTCTTGGATGAACACACACACACACAACCGGTTTTTAGCTTCATCTTCGAACCCCCACACCCTCGAGAACCTGTAAATCAGTAGCAGCACCCCAGGAATGGTTGAATCAAGAGTTAAAGATGCATGGTAGTTACGAGATGTACAGGTTCGTGTGGGGGGGGACTCTAGTCGACCGAACCTGTTAAGGGTTCGATCATGACAGCTGTAACATCTGTGTCGGAACCGTCACCGGAACAGTAATTTGCACAGTAAAGTGCACAGTAACTCAGGTACACGTTACGTGAAACTATGTTAATACTATTTACACATGTGGCATAACATGAAATTATCATGCGATTGTCTGAAATCTGATTTAAAACCTTACGGTTTAACAGTCAGAAACATATCAGACAACACAGGACTGACAAACAGATGATGGATTTCATGCTATTATGTATAAACGTATGCGAGGTTAAACAGAACAAAACTTTAACAGTTGTTTGTTACAGAATGCTAAACCGACGAAATATTCGTATAGGTGACGATCTGTACGAATAGATCTGATAGTTTAACGATCTAAAACGATGACTGAAAAGTAGAAAACAAAATCAGAAAGTGAAACGTACGATCGTGTTTGTACAGTTAGCGCTCTGTACGAAAACGCGCGTAAGTGACGTTTTCTGATGAAACGAAAACGAAACACGACCCGAACGATAATAAATTAATAAAATAAAATAAATAACATTTTACAATTTTGAAACTCATCAAATAATTAAATTTAACTTTCTTTTATTTATTACAAATTAAATACGCGTAATTTCCGGATACGCGACGAAAACGCGAACCGAGCAACGAAAACGAACCCGGACACCACGCGGGGTATAAAAACCCAAAAATGAGAGTGTTTCTCATTTTTATTCATCTCCCTCCTCTCTCCAAGACCAAAATCCGGCCACCACCCTTTTAGGGTTTTCCACACCTTCAATCACTCATAACTCCCTCATTTCTTGGCCAAATCACCCCATCTTTGGACCTACACGAAGGTATTGATCTCCTCTACACGAAAGTACAAGGGATCGGCTCTGAAAACGACCAAATCGAAGGTAAATGGGCTGTGAAGTTTGCGAAAATTAGGGTTTTCATACCCTCTTTCTTGAAACCTTACTCTCAACCGGTTCTAACACATCCCTTTCGACCCCCACATTCAAAACCCAGTTCTTGCACCACACCACCATTGAATAGCTTTGTTTGTCCCACCTAGAACCTGAAAAACTGATTGAGGTGCGGCGGCCTGTGGCTAGGTCGAATGAGGGCCGAATAGGGTTAGAGCCGAAAGGCTTGAAGGACGAGTGAGTCATCCATTCGCCATCTTCATTCGACCTGGAACCAGCCTCATTCGTGAAACCTCATTCGGTCATCCACATTCGTGTACTACCCATTCGACCACCACCACCCTCATTCGCTGCCACCTACATTCGCTGGACTACCTTGGTTCGGCCAAGGCAAGCCATTCGACCACAGGATTCATGCGGCCAAAACATTTTCATTCGGTGGCCTCCAACAGCTTCAATCGGCCGAACCACATACTCTCACTCGACCACCAGTCTTCATCCAGTCCCAGGCCTGTGATTACGGCCCAAACATAGTTTACTTGGCCCAGCAACTTAGCCCACTTCAGCCATGCAGCCTACCAACATCTTATGGTTCATAAGGCCCAAGAGACTAAGCCCATGCCACTGGTGGGCCCACACACCCTTGATTCAGCCCAAGTTCATCAATTCGATCCAAAGACTATTCGGGCCCAATATCAACATGCCAACGGTTGAAGCCCATGAGATGGCCCATATGATTACCTTGGCCCAAATGCTTGACCTATGCCCACTGTTCAGTCCTGGAAATTCAGTAGGCCCACTGTGACTTATTAGGCCCACCTTGGATCTTCGGCCCATTTAGTGTAGTTCGGTCCATGGGATGAGTTCTGGCCCATCACGGCTTATCAGGCTCAATGAAGCCTAGTTGGGCCTATCAATTGGCCCACGTGAATTGTAATAAGAACTAACAAAGTTATAACAACTTAAGTATAACCAAGAGGAGATATGCTTGAACATGGGACATAAATGAATGAGATTACTACTAAAGTGAGGGGTTTAATATAATAGATTTCATAGACTTAAAACATGAAGTTTACAAAGGTGGTTGCATAGTTATTTAATTACTATGTAGCAATGGGTTTGAATTTAATAAGACTAACAAGTGAAGTTTAATCCATAAGTCTAAGTTTATTTTTGAATTTATTTAACAAGTTTCTTATCAAAACAAATGATTATTACATTGTGATAAGACGTATCAATTTCAAGGGCCGAATAATGACCAAGACTTACATGTGTTAGCCAACTTTAGGGCTAACACGAACACATTCACAACTCAACTATAACTTATACTTACTAGATACAAACAACGTGTAAACAATACAGGATTGTGAAAACAACATCAAGTACAAACAACGAGCGCGTGCATTCTTGTTTAGGACATAGTCAACCACTTCAAACACAAGTGAGTTCATTGTCCCTTTTCAAACATATTTGCTTTACCTCGGGACTGAGAAGCATGTTATACATTTTAGATAAACATTGAAATGTTTTAAAGAAATGCTTTTACACTTATTCTTGGTGCTTATACTGTATGCTTGACACTTATGACTTATTGTTTATACTTAAACTTCATGATTGATACTTATGCTATGAAACTTTAGGCTTAAACTTTACACTTGGTGAGGATACTATAAACTTTATTCCTAAACTATAGGCTAAAGTCTAAATGACTATGCCAGGGGCTACGTGCTTAAACTATACGCTTGATGAGTGTGTTATAAACTTTATGCTTAGACAACATACTCGATGCTAAGGCTTTGAAACACTGACACTAAATGCTAACACTTGATACACTCGTTTCGGAAACAAATACTATGAACGCATATTCTGAACACTAATACTTTATATCATTATTCTAAAGGTTAATTTCTTACACTCTTAATCTAGGTGTCAATTTAGTTTGTCACTTACACTTCCTTGATTAAACTTAAACTTGGAAACTTAACTCACGGAGACTTATATGCTTAGAATTCTTAAAGCACTTAAATGCTTGAAACAATTGTTTTAAACTTAGAAAAATGCTTTTATACTAATGATTATGCCAAGTGCTAAAGGCATAAGACACAACTAAAACTAAATGCTAATGATTATGCCAAGTGCTAAAGGCATAAGACACTATTTAAACTCAATGCTATTTGATTATGCCAAGTGCTAAAGGCATAAGCTACTTGCTAATACTAAAGCTATGTGTTAATACCAAGTGCTAAGGGTATTTGTTATCTGATGATGCTAATGTGAATGCTTGATATACTTGGGAAGACTCAGACAACAGACTGATTGACCGCCACGTCTTGACATTGGTCAAGCCCTACTAGTCATCAATAAAACTATGGGGATGCTTTAAACTTGTATGCTTAAGCTATAGGACATTGTAGGACAGACTGTTGACCGCCGCGTGTTGACCTAAGTGTCAACCCCTACTAGTCATCAGTGTTCCTCCTTGTCGAACATCGTAAGATCGACTGATGGCCGCCGCGTCTTGACATTGGTCAAGCCCTACTAGTCATCAGTGCTCTTCGGTGTTAAAATCATGTAAGACAGACTGATTGACCGCCGCTCCTTGACAGTGGTCAAGCCCTACTATTCATTCAGTGTTCTTCTTGATTTAATCATCAGGACCGTTATGGATGGATGCTAAATTCCCTAGGGTATTAAGCTGTCCATAATGGTGCCCCTCAAACTTGATACTCATATACTACTTTGTGCAGGTTGAATGTTAGGTAAGACGCTTAATTATCATTAACAGCAATGTCCTATGCGACTTAGTATGTGGTGGGACGTCGTCTGGGCGGGTCGTAGGCTTGACCCAGGGGTATGCCCTATATATAAGCATACCGAGTTGGATGATACAGGTGGTTTAATGAGATTAGGGTTGTTACCTAGGGGATACATGAATGCTTTTGGAGGATTATCATAAACTTCTAAACACGATGCTTGTTAAACTCATATTGAAGCTAATACATACAAATAATATAGACTTGCAAACTTTGAAACAATAAACAAAAGCTATTTTTCACATACTAAAACTACATGAACTCACCAACCATTGTGTTGACCTTGTTTTCTTACATGCTTCTCAGGTGACGCACAGGTATAAGCTAAGGTTCGGAATTTTGCATGCTAGGTAGCCCAACTAGAGGACCCAGCAGACTTTTGGAAAGCACACCTTTTGTAGTTAATACGAATCTCTTTTGATATCTTGTATAGATACAAGATAGAAACATTTGATTCTTTTGGAGAGGTTTACTTGGTTAAATTATCAAACATCGACATTGTAATTTAACTTTGTAATCCTGTCTTAATGCTTTATTGTGCTTTAGATATTCTTAACATTGATGCTATGTAAATAATCTGATCAACCCAATTATCACACCCGATATCGCGCCCCGGGAACCTTCCGCCCGACGGGGACTCCGATCCAACCCCGCCGGCCCGGGGTGTGACACCAGCCGAACCTAGTAATGCCCCACCAACCACCGAACCCATGGCGGCCATTAGCACCGAACCTTGCAGGGAAGCTCTACAGCGAACCTATGGGGCTTGGGTGATCCTTCATGCACAAGCCATCAACCCCGAACCTTTCATGCATAACCATACCCACGAACCTTGCATTTCAAACGAACCATTAGGCGAAGGGGGCGAACCTCAATACCATGGCGAACCCACGAGTCACGAGGGCCGAACCTACATCAGAGAGCCACCAACAAACCTTCTGCGAACCTATTACCATGGCATGGCCAAACCTTTCTTGCATAGCTGACGAACCTTATTACCGCGAACCCTCTTACAACCAAATCCAGCGAACCTGTACCCGGCCAAGTGTAGCCGAACCTGGTAACCCCTCGACTCAGAGGTTCGCTGGAACTAGGGGGCGAGTATCTGATCGAATGGACCATTTCGTTTCAGCCATGCATATAAACATATGACCATGAGAAGGATTTGGCCCAACAATGTGCACTTCGGCCCGAAATCCCCTTAAAACTAAGTAAACCAATCGGCCCATTTGCATATGTTCGGCCCACATATTTATAGGGCAAACTCTATTCGGCCCAAATTAACAAATGCTTAATCCATATCACTCGGCCCATAAAGATGCCAACAAACGATGGTCTTGGATTGGCCAACTTAGGCATCTTGGCCCATTTCTTTTAATTCAGCCCATGTAAAACAATCAGCTCAAGGCCACCTACATTCGGCCCACTTTGTTAAGGGTACAACTTGATACATTCGTAACATTTAAAACATTATGTTTTACTAGGATAATATCATGGTTAATTATTAACTGTGAAACGGTCTACTCAAAGATATTATAAGTGTTAAAGATTTATAACCTTAAGTTAAAACCTAAGTGATTTTTTATACAAAACAGTAAATTTTAAGGTTTTACTACATGAAATAGATTCATGTAGAGTTAAACATAAAACCATGATAACACGACAAGTTAGGTAACCAAATTGTTTAAATATTAGTATGATTCATAACCAGAGAAATCGGGGCCGAATGAAGATCGAGACTTACAGTGTTAGCCAACTTTAGGGCTAACACTAACACGTACACGCACAAAAATAAACTATAACTTATGCTTATAAGTTACAAACACTGTGAAATCGATACAGGATCTTGAACACAACAAGTACTACAACGAGCGTGCGCATTCTTGTTTTTACATAGTCAACCACTTCAAACACCAGGTGAGTTCAATTGTGCCTTTTCAAACCATTTGTTTTAACTCGGGACTGAGAAGAATGTTATTCATTTTAGACAATTACTGAAATGTTTATTAAATGCTTTTACACTATTGATAATGCTTTTACTAATGCTTGAACTCGTAACGCTTATTTGGAAACTAAAGACTAAGGCTATAGTGTAAATAGCTAACACTGTTTACACTATACTTATTTACATTATACTTACACTTTGTGCTCAAACTGGAAACTTAGAATTAAATGCTTGATGCTTATGCCACAAACTAGAAGCTTAAACTATATGCTTGAGGCTTACGCTATAGACTTGAAGTCTAAACTTTATGCTTGACACTTATGATATAAACTTGATACTTAAACTTTGAGCTAAATACTTATGCTATAAGTTATGTGCTTAAACTATACGTTTGATGTTTAAATTATAAACTCTACGTTTAAACTATATACTCAATGCTAAGGCTTTGAAACACTTACACTATTTGCATAAACTTAAACTTCACAACTTAAACTTCGAGAGACTTTTATGCATGGAAGGCTTAAAACACTTGAATGCTTCATATACTTGAAATGCTTGAAATACATGAATGCATGATATACTTGGAATGCTTTATACACATGAATGCGTGATATACTTGGAATGCTTGATACACATGAATGCGTGATATACTTGGGATGCTTAAACAAAAGACTGATTGACCGCCGCGTGTTGACCTAGGTGTCAACCCTTACTAGTCATCAGTGAAACCATGTGAATGCGTTAAACTTGTATGCTTAAGCTATAGGACATCGTAAGACAGACTGTTGGCCGCCGCGTCTTGACATTAGTCAAGCCCTACTAGTCATCAGTGATCTTCGTTGTAAGAATCATGTAAGACAGATTGATAGGCCGCCCCGTCTTGACATTATTCAAGCCCTACTAGTCATTCAGTGTTCTTCTTGATTCATCCATGGTTATGACAAGTGACTAGAATGATTTGGATTCTTCTAGTTGACTTTGTGTCAGCTTGAAGGTTTCTCTATCATAACACGTCACGAGTCATATTCAGGATCATTATGGATGGATGCTAAATTCCCTAGGGTGTTCAGCTGTCCATAATGGTGCCTCTCAAACTCGATACTTATATGTCATGAAATCAATAGGGTGGAGTGAAACGCTTAATTATCATTAACAACAATATGCTTAGCAGCCCGGTATGTGGTGGGACGGTGACTGGGGCTTATCCCCTACATATGCCCTATATATAAGCATACTTGGTTGGATAGCATAGGTGGTTGTTAGTGAGGTTAAGGTTGTCATTTCGGGGAAATCAAAGTAAACATTTTCAGGGTAATCAAAAGCTAAGAATCATATGTTATGGAATCAAGGTAGTGGAATGAAATGCTTAATTATCATTAACAACAACATGTTAAGCAGCCCGGTAAGTGGTGGGACGGTGGCTGGGGCTTGTCCCCTACATATGCCCTATATATAAGCATACTCGGTTGGATAACATAGGTGGTTGTTAGTGAGGTTAAGGTTGTCATTCAGGGAAATCAAGGTAAACAATTACAGGGTAAACGAATTCAATGAATCGAAGGTTACGGAATCGAAGAAGTAGGATGAAACGCTTAATTGTCATGAGGAACAATATATCATGTGTTTTGGTATGTGGTGGGACGGTGGCTGGGGCTTGTCCCCTACATATGCCCTATATATTAGCATACTGAAATAGATGGTATAGGTTGTTAATGGTGAGGTTAAGGTTGTCATTCAAAAGATTTTTCAAACTATTTTTACATAAACTACATGAACTCACCAACCATTGTGTTGACCTTGTTTTCTTACATGCCTTCTCAGGTGACGTACATGATTAAGCTAAGATTCAGGATTGCATGCTAGGAGGGCCAGATATAGATCCTAGTTGACTTTTGAAGAAGCACATCTTTTGAGATCAATACGAATCCCTTTTGATATCTTGTATAGATACAAGATAGATATAATTGATTCTTTTGGAACATTTACATTTGTAATTTAACTTTGTAATCCTAGTAAATGTATTATTGTGCTAAATTATCCTTAACATTGATGCTATGTAAAACAATCTGATCATCAAGATTATCACTCACGATATAGCGCCCCGAGAACCTTCCGCCCGACAGGGACTTCGATCCAACCCCGCCGGCTCGGGGTGTGACACTCACATTATTATCAAAGATTTGCCAATTCAAGAAATATGTTGAAGTAACAAGGCATACTAGAAGATCCCGGCATATCTGAACTCTTTAGACGTCGAGCAACAATATACTGGACCTCATCGACCTCGGTCAATGGCCTCTTCCTCCCACTGCTCACCACTATCCTCATCTTGGTTTCCTAAACCAAGAGCATCCCCTTGAGTTCATCAATTGTCCCTCCAAAGATATTTCTTTTGTAACTCTTTACAAAAGATTCATATTCCTCTGGTAGGGAAATAAGGATGAAATCAATAGCAATCTCAAGGTTCATGGGCTAGCCTAGTTTACCAAGCCTATCAAAATAGCCTTGAAACCTATCAACGTGAGCCCCTACGTCTCCACCCGGTCTCAAACCCTTTTGGACCTCCTTAAGAATTTCAAATTGCCAAAACCTGTTTGGCAGGAAACTCTTCTTGATCTCCTCAATCATCTCATGACTGAAGAGATACATAAGTTGATCCACATATTTAGGAGACACCGAAGTTAATATGAGATATTTTATCTCACATTCGTGTCCAATGTGCTTCATCCTTCCAAATGTGGTGCAGCATACAGGTGGCTCGGGAGTAATAGGGTTATCCAAAGCATACAACTTTCCTTCTATTCTTAGGACTTCTCTAAGATGATGTATCTAAGTAGAAAAATTACTCCCATTGAACTGATTTCGAAAAAGATTTATCCTGTGAGGTTTAGTAGCATCAATGAAAGACATCTATAAAATTCAAAAGAAAAGTTTTTAGTATTTCATGCTTTATATAACCCCAAATTAATTATGACTCATTAACGAAATTAATTTAGAATTGTGAGATCATGTTTATTTAATGAACAGTGAATTGGCTAAGCTCTCTATTTACTGTTCACAATAATACAAGAGGGTTATGATAACCAATTATGACAATCATAATCCTCAAGTTTTGGGGTTTGTTAGAGCACTCATTTCTAAGTTTGTACATTTACCCCAACTATGCCAACTTGACTCTTCAAGTATACGCCTTATGAGTTTTGACTGAATAACCGGCCTAAGTGTATTAGGAATCGCGATCATTCCTGTTTCAATAAAACCATAGACCTAGTGCAGGGTAAACACTAACACTAGATGTTAGGTCAAATTGATAAAGTTTCTTAAATCTAAGATGGCATTTAAATAAAAAAGTTTATCCTTTTCTAACATATATAAACCTATAGCAGGGTAAGCACTAACTCTAGGTTTACACATTTAGAAAATAAACATCTTGACCAATGAGTCACTTAATTACTTTAATTAATCGCTTTTATGTTTCAAAAACATTTTGGACAACTAATTTTAAATGAGGATAGTTGTGCATTTTATAAAATCTCTATTTTATTTATTCGCTATCTAATTGAAGTCGTATTTCAATTTTGACCTAATATGTTTTAATGCCTTATTAAAACTAAATTGATCATAATTGCGAATTTGTTAGTCTAAACAATCATATTGATTTTATTGTTTTAGTTTAAAACTATTGAACGATTTGAAGCATGACACAAATCGTACAATTTCATATTAACATGTGACGATTGCGTACGAGAAATCCGGCAAAAATGACGTAAGCACATTTGATCGTGCTTGAAATCCACGAGGATTTAGCAACTTTGGTTAGTAGAGATTGATAGTATGTGAAAAATGATGAACGTGGGCGAAAACCGTGCGCGAAACGGAGTTACGGATTGTCCGGAATCGCGAAAAGAAGATTAGAGGCAAAAATTGACGTAAGCACATTTGATCGTGTTTGAAATCCACGAGGAATTAGCAACTTTTGTTAATGGGGATTGATAGAATATGAAAAATGATGAACGTGGGCGAAAACCGTGCGCAAAACGGAGTTCGTATGCTCCCGGAATCGCGAAACGAAGTTGAAAACCAAATTGTTGAAACTGCTGACGTGGGGCGCTACGCCCCAGCCCAGCCCTCCGGCTGGGGCGATGCGCGCGGATGGTTATGTCGGCAAAAAAATTCATTTTTGAGATCAGAACGCGTAGAAACTTGCAGAACATCACCATTGTCGTCGCTGATCACCTTTAGACGCAATTTTCAGCCATCAAACCTTTCCAAGCTTCATTTCAAAGGTTTCTAATCATCCGGATCATCCCAAGAAACATATATACAAGTCCCGATCGTAGTTTTACCCGTACAAACTCGTCAGAACAGGTAACGGTTCATTTTAACCTTCTAGTTTGATTTTGATTGATTAGATCTTGATTTTGAACGTAATGAGATAGTTAGGATTGTTGATTATTGCCTAGATGATGGCTAGGATTGATTATAAACGAAGAACACGAAGTTCTAACAGTTAAATCCTTGTTTTGATCCGTTGTGATGCCCGATTTTTATGAAATCATAACTGTGATTATAATGGTTTAAACCATTTGATTATAACAATGTAGGTGATTAGTTTGATTAATCTTTGAAATGCAAAGATTAAATCTAAGTGTTTCAAACTAATCATAATCATTAACATACTCATTGGAACGATTATCTGATGTTTTTGATAACAGTCAGATCAGTATGTTAAACATGGTTATTCTATCAATTATGATACTACATTGTGATATTTCATGATATTTGGGTAATCACTAACAAGGATTAATCAATTCTAAGCCATTAAATCATCTAAAAATTGTTTTAGCATTATAATCAACAATATTAACTATTTGATTAATCCGAGATTATTTAGATTAATCAAGAGGGTCATCAACTTTGTATTAGGAATCTAATGCAATGTAGGTTCCTACATTATCATACATTGTATGATATAATATAAAGTTAATTAATTATATAATTAATATCGAGTTGATGATTTATTAAGCAATGTCTTTGACATTGAACGTTCAGAAAGATCTAATCAGTAAACTAGAACATAAATAACTCGTTAAAAATAACTAAATGCAGAATTACTCTTTATTATCTATTGGAAGATATTCTGCTATCATTATATCATCAGGTGAGTTTCGTACAACCCCTTTTTATTTTTAATCTTTTATAAACATCGGGGTAACACTGCAAACTGTTGACTGAATATATGATATGATTCAATGATATCTGTGTGATTTCATTAGACTTTTGTGGGATTTCATGGGATTTTGCCTGTAGACTGAACTCTATCATGGAACTGAAAGTCCTCATTCTTGAACTGTATCTAGTGAACCCATGTGTGGCCGAACAGAAAACATTGATAGTACTATTGGTTGACACCCCATTCGCTGGGAGGATTGCATCTCCCCTTGTGTGAATGTTTGTTATCTGTTTCCTGAACTTCTTAATGGTATGATAGACATTAAGATAATGAGGCACTAAGATATGTACCGACGGGTAATATCTTGAGAACTGAACTAGACGTCCGAAAGGAACTAGATACGGGTCCCATGGTTATCCGGAACTGAACTTTTGAGAATGTACTTATCATATCATATTGTTTTAATTTGAACTGTCGATCTCACCAGCTTTGTGCTGACGTTTCAAACTCAAACCTTTTTGCAGGTAAACCATAGTAGCCGGTGAGGATGCACTTTTGGAACAGTTGCACTTTAATAATTAGTATTGTAATTAAATAAATGTAGCTTTAATGTGATTATTATTGCGACACCCTTGTAATGTATTTACTTTAAGTTAATCTGTGTGCTTATGATATTGGTTCAAGTAAGTCACCCCTCACCTCGGAGACATCACCACTATGCTTCCGCAACCGGTTCAGTGACGTCAGGTCAGACACGAGGTGACGAGGGGTGGGGTGTAACAGGGTGGTATCAGAGCCACAGGTTATAGAGAATTAGGTTGACTTAGAAACCTAGACTATAACCATAGGCTCGTATAGTTACACAGAGAGCACCGAACATTAATATTGAACAAAACTTGTTTTGAATTAAGCCAGAATAATCAAGTAGTACAAATTACAGTTTTGACTGGCCAGCACAACTGGAATTTGCAACACTTGTGCGTTCTAGTTTACTTTAATTCAAGCAGAACCTCAATAACTATAAAGACGAATAGCTGCTCTAAGATAGGAGAGAGCATCATATCATGTTCATATTAAATATTGTTATTTAATATTTATGTCATGATACTAATTAGAAATTTTTATTGTACTAGTGATGGCTGATCGAGGAGAACAGCATGTTCATCAGCGAGTCCCACATGTGATGAGGGATGATACTCCGAGCTCTAGCTCAGCACCGGATTCAGATCCTTCAGAGGCATCGACTGCAGCCTCACGGGCGCCATCTGTAGTGCCACAGGCACCACCAGCATTACCACATTCACCATTGGAGCCTAGACCAGTTACACCACCACCACCAGCACATGTAGCATCACCCGGACATTCTCAGCTTCGTGCTGAGAATGTAGTAGCTGAGAGACAGCATATTCATTCACCACAGAGAGTCCCTGCTTGGGATGGACTCAGGAGGATGCGGGGTCAGGCCCGCAAGACCACAGGATTACCTCCCCGGAAGCAGTTGGCTTTCAGGGATGAGTTTCACACTGTACATGAGGTAGGAGAGTCCTCACAGCAGGCGGAGTTTAGGGCACAGCTTCGCCAGGTGACCTTAGATCTTCAGGGGACTCGACTAGAGTTACAGGAGTCTCGTGCTATTGGGGAAGATACACGTACCACTGTGTTCGAGATACTCACATCTCATCTGTTGTTGATGGAACAGATGAATGCACTGGATGCTGGCTCGCAAGCTTGGCGGGCTATGATCGAGGAGAGGATGAGGAGAACCGTGATTCAGGGGATGATAGCTGCATTTTGGCAGCGAGTGATAGTGATGAGAGGAGTGATGATGGGAGTGCTAGGGGGTATGAGCTTAGAGGCTAGGTTATTATGTGTGGCTATAGGGTTGGTCATTATAGCCATGGTTTTGGACGGATTATGGTATTTTCTGCGGTGAGGGTTGATTGGAGGCGGAACAATTGTGACTTTATTGTACATATGATGTGATATAATGTGATCAGTAGTTGTGAGAGCGGGATATTTTGGTATGGACAGATCCTGAGTTGTGAGATGTAGTGTATGATGTTGTTGGTTTAGAGTATTATGACTTTTGGTTGTATCGAAACTTGGTATGTATAAAACTATGGTACTGTAATATATGGGTGTTTTTGTATATATGTTGTACAATGAACTTTGTGTGTGAACTATAATTAATTTTTCTGTGTGAAAACATAACCGTATGCAAACGAATTAATATGAGAACATGTCAAACAAATATATATATTTCGCTGAAATACAGTACGGGAACAATACTGTATGCGAATATATTGAACTAATATATATATTTCGCTGAAATACAGTACGGGAACAATACTGTATGCGAATATATTGAACTAAAATATATATTTTGCTGGAATACAGTACGGAGCAATACTGTATGCAAATATATCTGTAACTTAAGTACAGTACGAGAGCCATACTGTACGAGAACATATCTATGGTCTGTATGAGAACTTAATGTATGAACTGAGAACATATTAGAGAACTTGTCTGAGAACATGTCCTAGTCCTGTATGAACATATCTTTAAAAACATGTGTTGCAATGCAATGAGCTGGGTAAGACTCTAACATGTTTTTGAAATAACAGGACTAAGTATAACTACGAATAATTGTGTGATATGTGTGTAATGTGAACATGTCTGGACTGAATTTATGTAGTTATACTGTATTCTTATAATCACCTTTTAATACAACTTTTCAGTGTAACTGAATGGGATTGTATTTATGTGATAGAATGGGTTATATCTTTAATGTTCTTGAACTGACCTGAGTTTTTGTCTGCTTGTGAGCAGAATAATGGCTCCTAAACGAGGTCGACCAGCTAAGAGAGCTACTCAGAACATTACAAACCCTGAACCGAAACAAATTCCACCTTTGACTGTTGACTCAAATCCGGATCCGCATGTTAATCCGGAAGCGAACGTAGTTCCACCTGGGAACTTGGAAACGCATAC
This sequence comes from Mikania micrantha, assembly GCA_009363875.1. NCBI lineage: Eukaryota > Viridiplantae > Streptophyta > Magnoliopsida > Asterales > Asteraceae > Mikania > Mikania micrantha. Next base: position 4,391,287 of record CM018684.1, read on the forward strand.
TACTCCACCAGTGAACCCTGGAGCAGGTATTGTTCCACCTGCTGGTACAAGCGGATCTGAAACAAATGAGGCTATGATAGCTCGCATTGTGCGTGAACAACTATCTGCTTGTGGTGTTCTGACACAACACCAACCACATATCACTGCAGGTTCTGGTGGGGAACACGATCATGTTGACATAATGCTACTGGTGGTCACGTTGAAACTCATACCACTACCGGTACAACTACTATTGTTCCTGATCCACCTCGACAGGGATGTACTTACAAGTATTTTGCTTCCTGTAACCCTCCTACTTTTACTGGCAAAGAAGGAGCGGCTGGTCTAATAAGGTGGATTGAGGAAATGGAAACTAAGCTCAAAATCAGTCAGTGTTTGGAGGAGCATAAGGTGTCTTATGCTGCCTGTTCTTTGAAAGATTCTGCTTTGACCTGGTGGAATACCCAGGCCAAGACTTTGGGTTCAGCCACAGTTGACTCGATGGGCTGGAACGATTTCAAAACTCTGATTAGATCAGAGTACTGTCCCATCACCGAAATTCAAAAACTCCAGGAAGAATTCTGGAATCACTCGATGATCGGTGCTGACTGTCTTGCTTACACCGATCGTTTTCATGAACTTACTTGTTTGCTTCCCGACATGTTTCCTACGGAAGCCGCTTTAATCGAGAAGTACATTAAGGGTCTGATTCCTCAGATACGAGGAATGGTGACTGCTGCTGAACCTACTACCCTGAAACATACGATTCTTTTGACCACTAAGCTTACCAATGAGGCGGTAAGGAGTGGTACTCTGTCTTTGAAACCTCAGACGGTTCATAGTCGTAGTGATGTCGGTACCTCGAATGTGTCAAAAGGTACCAAACGAAAGTGGTTCGGTAAAACCAAGGCGAAGGCTCCGGCTGAGATCACCCAAAGCAAGCCAACTGTGAAAAACTATGGTGCAAATGTTCCTGAGAGGAAAACCTATACTGGACAGGCGCCCAAATGCAATAAGTGTCCACTCCATCACACGGGACCATGTCCTGTTTGTCTGAACTGTAACCGAGTTGGACATTATGCTAAATATTGCAACTTTCCTGCTCAGACACCAAACCAAGCACCACGACAAACCACTCAAACCAACCGGTCATGCTACAAATGTGGAAGTCCTGATCATTTCATACGAAACTGTCCGAACAATAACACCAATCCGGGAACTGAAGCTAGGGGAAGAGCTTTTCAGATTGGTGCGACCGAGGCGAGACATGATGCAAATATTGTTACTGGTACGTTTCTTCTTAATAATCTATACGCATCAGTTTTGTTTGACACAGGAGCGGATAAGAGCTTTATCTCTCCTGAATTTGCATCATTAATTTCATTGCCTACGGTAGATCTAGAAACTCCTTATGTTATTGAACTTGCTAACGGCAAGTTGATCAAAACTAACAGTGTTATTCAAGGATGTTCCTTGAATTTGAATGATCATCTTTTCAAAATTAATTTACTTCCTATTGAGCTTGGGAGCTTTGATGTTGTTGTTGGTATGGACTGGCTTTCTAAAAACCAAGCGGAAGTTGTCTGTCAAAACAAGATGATCCGTATTCCATTACCTAACGGTAATACACTGATAGTTCAAGGAGAACGAGAAGGTAGAAAACTTGGTCTCATATCTTGTATGCGAGCTCAGAAATTCTTAAGGAAAGGCTGTTATGCTTTCCTGGCACATGTGACTGAGTACAATTCTTCGCCTAAACAAATCACAGATATCCCAATAGTCAAGGATTTTTCTGAAGTTTTTCCTGAGGATATATCAGGATTACCCCCAGTGAGACAAGTTGAATTTCGAATCGACTTGATTCCAGGTGCAGCACCTGTTGCTAAAGCCCCGTATCGGCTTGCACCATCCGAAATGCAAGAACTTTCAGGTCAATTACAAGAACTGTTAGACAAAGGTTTTATCAGACCTAGTTTCTCACCCTGGGGAGCACCTATTCTTTTTGTGAAAAAGAAGGATGGTTCATTCAGAATGTGTATTGACTACAGGGAACTCAATAAACTGACAATCAAGAACCGTTATCCACTACCTCGTATCGATGATCTGTTTGATCAACTACAAGGTGCTACTTATTTTTCAAAAATCGATTTGAGTTCTGGATATCATCAGTTACGTATTCATGATGATGACATTCCTAAAACTGCTTTCAGAACTCGATACGGACATTACGAATTTTTAGTAATGCCGTTTGGTTTAACAAATGCACCAGCAGTTTTCATGGATCTGATGAATCGAGTATGTAGACCTTATCTGGATAAATTTGTGATTGTGTTTATTGATGATATTCTTATTTATTCTCGAAATCAACAAGAACATGCTCAACACTTGAAACTGATCTTAGAACTTTTGGCACGTGAAAAATTATATGCCAAGTTCTCTAAGTGTGAGTTCTGGTTACGAGAAGTTCAATTTCTGGGTCATGTAGTAAATCAGAACGGTATTCAAGTGGATCCCAGTAAGATTCAGGCGGTGAAACAATGGGAGACACCACGAACCCCGACTGAAATACGTCAATTCTTGGGGTTGGCAGGTTATTATCGTCGGTTTATCAAGAATTTTTCCAAGATAGCCTTGCCACTGACTACATTGACACAGAAAAATCAACCGTTTATATGGGGTTCTCAACAGGAGGAGGCGTTCCAACTGTTGAAATACAAACTCTGCAACGCACCTATCTTGGCACTACCGGAAGGTACTGATAACTTCACAGTGTATTGTGATGCTTCTCGTCAAGGTCTTGGGTGTGTTTTAATGCAGAAAGATAAGGTAATTGCTTATGCTTCTCGACAACTGAAAGTACATGAGAAGAACTATACCACACATGATCTGGAACTTGGTGCAGTAGTGTTTGCACTCAAGATTTGGAGACATTATCTATACGGAACTAAGTGTATTATATACACTGATCACAAAAGCCTCCAACACATTCTAGATCAGAAAATGTTAAACATGCGACAGAGGCGATGGGTGGAACTGTTGAACGATTACGACTGTGAGATTCGTTATCACCCAGGCAAAGCAAATGTTGTAGCTGATGCTTTAAGTCGCAAGGAACGAGTCAAGCCTTTACGTGTGAAAGCGTTAGGTATGACTATTCAAACCAGTTTAATTCCTCAAATCAAAGAAGCTCAGCAACAAGCTTTACAAGCAACGAACTATTCTGCTGAGGGATTGAGAGGATTAGATAAGAAACTCGATACCAAAAACGATGGACTGTTGTACTTCAAAGACCGAATGTGGGTTCCTCTATTCGGTAACTCTCGAATTATTATCTTGGATGAGGCGCATAAATCCAGGTATTCTATTCATCCAGGTGCTGATAAAATGTATAAAGATCTTAAAGACTTTTACTGGTGGCCTGGAATGAAGAAACAAATAGCTGAATACGTGGATCGATGTCTAACATGTCTCAAAGTTAAGGCTGAACATCAACGACCTTCTGGGTTATTAGAACAACCTGAGATTCCTATGTGGAAGTGGGATCAGATCTCTATGGATTTCATCACTAAACTACCCAGAACATCACGTAATCATGACTCTATATGGGTTATCGTTGATCGCCTTACTAAATCTGCGCATTTCTTACCTATCCGAGAAGATTATTCTATGGATCGACTTGCTAAACTTTATGTTAATGAGATTGTATCTCGACATGGAGTACCGATCTCTATCATTTCTGACAGAGATAGTCGATTTATGTCACGATTTTGGCAAACTCTGCAGAATGCTCTGGGCACTCAAATCAATATGAGCACTGCTTATCATCCTCAAACAGACGGGCAGACTGAACGAACAAATCAAACTCTTGAGGATATGCTTAGAAGTTGTGTGATTGATTTTGGAGGTAGCTGGGATATTCATCTTCCACTTGTTGAATTCTCATACAATAACAGCTACCATACTAGTATTCAATGCGCTCCATTCGAAGCACTTTATGGACGCAAGTGTAGATCACCTATCTGTTGGTCAGAGGTAGGTGAAAGTCAAATCATAGGCCCAGAATTCATTCAGGAAACAACTGATAAGATCGCACTTATTCAGGAACGAATCAAAGCTGCTCGCGATCGTCAAAAGAGTTATGCTGATAATCGACGTAGACCACTCGAATTTCAAGTAGGTGATCGAGTAATGTTGAAAGTGTCACCTTGGAAAGGCATTTTCAGATTCGGAAAGAGAGGTAAACTTTCACCAAGATTTGTAGGACCATTCAAAATTCTTGAACGAATTGGGTCAGTAGCCTACAGACTTGAATTACCTCCTGAACTCGGTAACATTCACGATGTCTTTCATGTATCCAATCTGAAAAAGTGTTTAATTGATGAATCATTGATCGTACCTCTAGAAGAGATTCATATTGATGAAAAACTTCAGTTCAGTGAAGAACCAGTAGAGGTAATGGATCGAGAAATGAAAGTGTTGAAACGTAGTCGTATACCAATCGTTAAAGTACGATGGAACTCGCAACGTGGACCTGAGTATACGTGGGAACGAGAAGATCAAATGAAATCAAAGTACCCACATCTATTCACATAAACGACTGTTATAAAGTAAGTCTTCATTAAATTTCGGGACGAAATTTCTCTAACAGGAGGAGACTGTGACGATTGCGTACGAGAAATCCGGCAAAAATGACGTAAGCACACTTGATCGTGCTTGAAATCCACGAGGATTTAGCAACTTTGGTTAGTAGAGATTGATAGTATGTGAAAAATGATGAACGTGGGCGAAAACCGTGCGCGAAACGGAGTTACGGATTGTCCGGAATCGCGAAAAGAAGATTAGAGGCAAAAATTGACGTAAGCACATTTGATCGTGTTTGAAATCCACGAGGAATTAGCAACTTTTGTTAATGGGGATTGATAGAATATGAAAAATGATGAACGTGGGCGAAAACCGTGCGCAAAACGGAGTTCGTATGCTCCCGGAATCGCGAAACGAAGTTGAAAACCAAATTGTTGAAACTGCTGACGTGGGGCGCTACGCCCCAGCCCAGCCCTCCGGCAAGGGCGATGCGCGCGGATGGTTATGTCGGCAAAAAAATTCATTTTTGAGATCAGAACGCGTAGAAACTTGCAGAACATCACCATTCTCGTCCCTGATCACCTTTAGACGCAATTTTCAGCCATCAAACCTTTCCAAGCTTCATTTCAAAGGTTTCTAATCATCCGGATCATCCCAAGAAACATATATACAAGTCCCGATCGTAGTTTTACCCGCACAAACTCGTCAGAACAGGTAACAGTTCATTTTAACCTTCTAGTTTGATTTTGATTGATTAGATCTTGATTTTGAACGTAATGAGATAGTTAGGATTGTTGATTATTGCCTAGATGATGGCTAGGATTGATTATAAACGAAGAACACGAAGTTCTAACGGTTAAATCCTTGTTTTGATCCGTTGTGATGCCCGATTTTTATGAAATCATAACTATGATTATAATGGTTTAAACCATTTGATTATAACAATGTAGGTGATTAGTTTGATTAATCTTTGAAATGCAAAGATTAAATCTAAGTGTTTCAAACTAATCATAATCATTAACATACTCATCGGAACGATTATCTGATGTTTTTGATAACAGTCAGATCAGTATGTTAAACATGGTTATTCTATCAATTATGATACTACATTGTGATATTTCATGATATTTGGGTAATCGCTAACAAGGATTAATCAATTCTAAGCCATTAAATCATCTAAAAATTGTTTTAGCATTATAATCAACAATATTAACTATTTGATTAATCCGAGATTATTTAGATTAATCAAGAGGGTCATCAACTTTGTATTAGGAATCTAATGCAATGTAGGTTCCTACATTATCATACATTGTATGATATAATATTAAATTAATTAATTATATAATTAATATCGAGTTGATGATTTATTAAGCAATGTCTTTGACATTGAACGTTCAGAAAGATCTAATCAGTAAACTAGAACATAAATAACTCGTTAAAAATAACTAAATGCAGAATTACTCTTTATTATCTATTGGAAGATATTCTGCTATCATTATATCATCAGGTGAGTTTCGTACAACCCCTTTTTATTTTTAATCTTTTATAAACATCGGGGTAACACTGCAAACTGTTGACTGAATATATGATATGATTCAACGATATCTGTGTGATTTCATTAGACTTTTGTGGGATTTCATGGGATTTTGCCTGTAGACTGAACTCTATCATGGAACTGAAAGTCCTCATTCTTGAACTGTATCTAGTGAACCCATGTGTGGCCGAACAGAAAACATTGATAGTACTATTGGTTGACACCCCATTCGCTGGGAGGATTGCATCTCCCCTTGTGTGAATGTTTGTTATCTGTTTCCTGAACTTCTTAATGGTATGATAGACATTAAGATAATGAGGCACTAAGATATGTACCGACGGGTAATATCTTGAGAACTGAACTAGACGTCCGAAAGGAACTAGATACGGGTCCCATGGTTATCCGGAACTGAACTTTTGAGAATGTACTTATCATATCATATTGTTTTAATTTGAACTGTCGATCTCACCAGCTTTGTGCTGACGTTTCAAACTCAAACATTTTTGCAGGTAAACCATAGTAGCCGGTGAGGATGCACTTTTGGAACAGTTGCACTTTAATAATTAGTATTGTAATTAAATAAATGTAGCTTTAATGTGATTATTATTGCGACACCCTTGTAATGTATTTACTTTAAGTTAATCTGTGTGCTTATGATATTGGTTCAAGTAAGTCACCCCTCACCTCGGAGACATCACCACTATGCTTCCGCAACCGGTTCAGTGACGTCAGGTCAGACACGAGGTGACGAGGGGTGGGGTGTGACATAACAAAATCACATTTGTTCTTGATTTGCGATAGTTTGAAACTCCTTTCAACTCTCGACTCGATTAGTTTTAAATACCTTATTTAAACTAAGTCGGTAATTATCGCGAATGATTTTAAACTAACAAGTTCTACTTTTATAAAATAAACCTTCTATTTTATGAACTTGATTTATTAAAATAAAACACTTTTATTTTAAAAAAACCCTTTTAAAGTAACTACAAAACTCCTTTTGTATTACTTATCGTTTTGCAATGATTGTCAAAATTTTGTTTTTACTAGGTTTATATTTCCTAAATATTAAACAACCACAAACAACAAAATGTGATTATGAAACGAGCCAAAGTCTCATTTGTTCGGTTTAGTTTGAGTCATCAAACACAAACCGAACGATACTAAGGTTTACAATTCAACGTCTTGAATGTTGTCTCCCACTTGATCCAAGATCTCCATCTTCGATCTCCCCGATTGTCTCTATCTTCCGTCTTGTATCCATTGCTTGATTACATTTGTAAAATACAAATCACATTACAAAAAATTAAAACCTATTCTATTACATCGGGTCCAAATACCCGTAGAAATACAATATTTCAAAAACCAACCAATCAAACAAAACAAAAGATACAATCACATGGGTCGGATCCTAGGGCTCGATTCATAATCATAATCACAATCACAATCATCACATTCACAGTTTCGATCTTTTTGTCAAACAAAAGTTTTGAAAAAATAAAAACAAACAAAGATCGATTTATTACTTGCATTTAAACGTTTGTAAAAACCGCTTTGATGCCACTGTTGGAAATTGTAGGTTACTTTTCATTTAATCAATTTCAATTAATCGAATTAATTGACAAAAATCAGTTTTCATAAAACCGGATTAAACTATCAGATCAGATCTGACACCACGGAAGCATTTAAATGTTATAACCTTTTGATTCGTAATCGAAACAATTCCCAAATCAGGATCAAGTTACAAATCATTTAAACAACAATTAAATTAAATAACACAACCATAGGGGGTTTTAGAAATCGACTATGAAGCGGTTCCAAATCCACACGATGGATCGGAAACGGTCTCGCAAGTTGACTCACTACGATCACCCGACTCCGGATCTCGTCCTACGAAACACCGGATTGGACCAAAACTGATTTTGGCTAGGTTCGACTCTCGGTTCAACCCACGGCTCGGCTTGGGGTGGCTAACGATCGGCTCAAGAGTGACTGGCCCCTTGCGGCCCTATGGCAGCCCGATGTGACCGTTGGTGCGGCCTGGTCACAGCCCTGGTGCGGCCTTGGCTCCGGCCTGGCTAAGTGGCTCGGTGGTGGCTGATTTCGACGCCCACAAAAACCCCAAAGGGTGGTGGTGTGGTCGACGGCTACTATGGTGAGGGAGAAGAAGAGTGAGTCAAAGAGTGGTGGAAAAAATGTGGTGATTTGATCTAAATTTAATAGTCAAATTAGATCCACATTTTTAGGATCTAGGAATTATCAATTCAAAATTGGAATTCCCACAACTTATTTCATATTTAATTCAAATTAAACTCTTTTAATTTGATTAAACTCTTTTACTTTTAAATTAAACTCACTTAATTTAGTTAAAATCTTTTAGTAGTTAGTAGCATTTAATTAAATGTCTGAAGTTTAATTAATTCTCAATTTGTTAATTAACATTTAATTAACAATCCCTCGTAATAAAGTTCAAAACTTTATTTGTTTAACGAATTAATTATCTCTATAATTAATTCCCACCGATTATTATTTCATAAATTATAAAAGCCAATTCGATAAAACCAACAATTCGTGATCGTATATTATGTTTAACAATTAAACATAAAGTCGTTGCCTTCAAAGTGTAACTCTTTGGATCATACATTTCATAGCAACATTGAACTTATCGTTAATCGGACATCCAATATCCAACAGTTATAACCCCGTGTATTTCACTGGGTTATATACTTAATATAATCTAATTTAAATACATAATGTTAAATAACTAAATGTTTAGAAATGTATGACTACAAATACAAATCCAAAGTGTGTAACAACTTCTTTATACACACACACACACCAATAGTCGTTAACTTTAAAACACAAACAATTATTTGTTAATAATACTCGTACTTATAATTGTAGGAAAAAATTAAACAAGTAAGTAAGTTTAAAAATACACAACAATAGTAAGCATTATTAATGCAAAAACATAGTATCAATTAAAATTATAATAATTTTAAATTTGTAAACATTTTAATGCACATAGTATATAATGGAGAAATAATTAAAAATTACATTTTTAAAAACCTACATATTTTAATTTATACAAAATTTCTTTGATTGAATACAAAAAATTATAAATATGTAATTTTAATAATAATAATAAAATATATGTTAACAAAATAATATAAATTAAATTTGTTACCATAGAAAGATTTGTTTAATTTCATATAAAAATAGGATTTATTTGTTAAATTGTTTTTAATAATACATTGACATGTTTCATTATTATTTGAAATATAATGTAGGAATGACACGACAACATTATCCGTTATTATAAATACACACACACACACACTTATATATATATATGTATATATATATACTATACCATGCCATACCATGCCATACCATACCATACCATATCATACCATACTAACGAAATGTTTTTTAACCTTTTAGTTTGCCCACATTGTTACTTTTAAGTAATAAAATGTAATAAGATAATTGTAAAAAAAATTCTCTTAAATCAAATGAATTACTTCTTGAACCTAAATCACATTTAACATGTCATGTTTCGCCTATTAAGTTGCCAATTTTCTCAAATAGTTATTTTAATTAAATGTTAAAATTAAATTCAAAGAGTTGATTTAACAAAACATGAGCTGGTTTAAGTTTTTTACGAGCCAAAATCAAGAACCTAATGTTTTGTTTTCTAACGCATCGCACAGGCATCTCACTTATGTGTGTGTGTGTGTGTGTGTGTATATAGTTTTGAGAAAACTTGTGTATTGTATGCATTAAATAAATAAAAAATTATTTAATAACTCATAACCATTTAGTTAGAAATATAATAAATATTTATAATTAAGTTTATTAAAATATATACAAATATATTTTTAATGTCATTATTATTTAATAAAGAAAAGTAAAAAAAGAAGAGGACATCGTATAATGCCAGGTTTCATCATAATTAATTTAAGAGAAAAACAGAAAATAAAGTTAAAAAGACATAATAAAATATCACGCGCTACACTCAATTATTTATTTTGTTATAACAGATATAACAAAAATCATTTCTTAAACCATCGTATTGCGATAACTTATAATAGCCCACCAACATATGGGTGTTCAGTTTTCGAATCTGACTCGAAAAAATCGAAATTCGATTCGATTTCAATTCGAAAACACCAAGTCGAAATTCAATTCAAATTTTTAGATTTGAATTTGATTCGATTCGTAATATAATATCGAATTTCGAATGGAATTTTGAATTTCATATTTTTAATTCGATTCGATACGAAATTCGAATTTAAGCTATTTGTATGTTTTTGTTTTATATTCACAAGCAGTTACTATATTTAAAAATTAGGTTTTTTAAGTTAATTGGTTTAGTTTATAAAAACTGAAATATTACTACACAAAAGTCAATTTAATTATTAAATATCCGTAATTTTAGCACTTTTAAATACGCTAAATCTAAACATTCACAACAAACGTGTCAATCGTGAAACACAAAAAATTGAACATTTTGTTTGTTAATTTCTAATATTTTGATTACTTGTTACTTAATGTTTTATATATATTATCAGTGACATTATATATTGAAATTTTATCATTTTATTAGTTTAAATGATCTTTCTAATATTACAACTTAGATGTTGATTATTTGATATTTGAATGTTTAAGGTTTTGATTATTTGATATTTTGAATATATAAAGATAGCAAGTATAAATGATTTTTTTAATCTTTGTTATATCTGTTATAATAAAATAAATAATTGAGTTATTCGAAATTCGATTCGATGAACACCCCTACACCAACATTGATTTAAATCTTTATTTTTTATAATATCACTTTTAAACGTGTAAAATATCTTCTTCTTATATATGTATATGAATTCGCATGTACTTTGAATTTTATATTATTGTATATGTCACTGTAAATTCACAAGCTAAAAAATCATCATTATAGTATATACTTGCATAATCTTGACTCAATGTGTGACAATTATGTTGAAAGTTCACGTCATCTTTGTTTAAAATCCACGTTAATAATACGATCATAATTGAAACGATTAGAAAATACTCGAGAAATCACAAACGTGGATGAAAACCGTGCGAATAAACGAGTTCGCGATTCTCCGGAATCGTAAAAACAAGAAAAATTAGAAAATATTGTATTCCAAGATTCTTCACGGTACGCCAAGATCGTCTTAGGTTCTCTTCGTGGTAAACAAAGTGTCCAAATATCTAAAATCCTTCGGGTTTATTTGTTGTACGCCAAGCCCCTTTTAGGCCTTTTGGCGGTACGCGACGATATGTTGGTTGAAATATATTAGCTAACCATTAGATTTTCACGCAGAAAAACATAATTTCTTCTACTCTCTCAAACTTACACTTCTAAAAATGAACTGATAGAATTTCTAACTCCAAATCAGTAAGGTGAAGCTAGAGAAACATCAAGATCAAGCTGGGGAACGATTCTACAACACATGTTCATCGTTTTGCAAACGAAAATCCGTCCGAATTGGTAACGATTCGATTTCTCCTACTAGTTTGATATTGTATAGATCAAATCTATTTTTTAAACGTGAAAAAATGGTTATTGTTGTTGATTATTGCTTAGATGATGGCTAGGCAGAGTTAGAAACGAAGAAATTGATATGTTAACAGTGAAATCCTTGTTTTGTTCCATTATAATGTCCGGTTATCATGAAACCATACGATAGATCATAATGGTTTCAACCATTTGATCATAGCAATGGTTATGTTTAATTTGATCATTCCTTGAAATGCTAGATCAAATCCAAATGTTTCAAGTTAATGACTAGAATTAGGATAATCGTTGGAATAACGATATGATGCTCATGTAAATAGTCATATTATTATACTGAATATGGTTAATAAACCTATTCTAATATGATATTCCTATGTTTCATGATATCTAGATGATCAATGACAAGGACTTGCTATTCCTATACCTGAAAGCACTCGGGAAACTGTTCCAGTGATATAATTAACAACAATACCTATTTGGTTAATATAAGAATATTCTGATTAATCCAATGAGTCATCAACTTCTTAATAGGAACCTAAATCATTATAGGTTCCTATTTTATCATACATTGTGTGATATTCAATTAAGAATACTGGTTAAGGATTTAATTTCAGTTTGATTACTTGAGTTGCAATGTCCTTGACATTGAACTTTAAGGAAAACCTAACAAGAAAATTAAAACACAAATAACTTATAAAACCTTAACTAATGCAGAACTGAACTACAAACACAATTCTGCGCACTAACCATTGACTTCAACACTTCAGGTGAGTTCCATTCAACCCCTTTTATTTTCAATGTTCTTTAACATTGGGGTATCTTTTTGAACCCATTCATAAACTTATGATATGCTTATATAACTGTGTGTCAGCTTTGGGATATCATGGGATAACCGTGCGTATCAAAGTGACATATCAAAAAGTCCTCATTCTTGAGAATTGTATGTAGTGAACCCATGTGGGGCCAAAGAGTAAACAATGGTAGTATTATCGGTCTGACAACCCCATTTGCTAGGAGGATTGCATCTCCTCTGATGTGAATGTTCGTGACCGTTTCCAATATCAACATCAACGTGTATACGTTACAATGAGGCACATATCAACATTCACTCACTTGATAGAGGCTTTGCCTTTTAAAATGGGAGGTCATAGGTTCTAACCCATACAATAGTGTAATTAGTTTCGGGTAGTTTATGAGGAAGATAACATTTGCGATTCAAAAAAAAAAAAAAGAACATGAGTTTGTTGAATAAGGTTAATATTAAAAACTTAAGAATAAGCATAATACATGGTTGTGCGTTGAATAAAAATATTAAAAAGTAAGGAATATGCATAACACATGGTTGGTAAGAAAAATGTTTACTATTATATGGGCAAAAAAATACAAAGCGAAGGATGAAATAACACAAAAAAAAAATCATGGTCTGAATAAGAACATTTAAAAGAAATCATAAATTATATATTAAGTATATGCATGAACCAAAAGTGTTTTGTCCTAACGGTACGTCTTGGCTTTCCAAATGAAAGATCATGGGTTCAAATCTCTCCCAAGCCGAAATAGGAGTCCTTGAGAGGTCAAGGGTTTTCCGATGCAGTTTCCTCCTGAGTTGATGGTGGGGTCTCAACGGAGGTCATGATAACCAGACATTGTTGGCGTGGCCTGAAATCAGTGGTTCGTACGTTGAGACCAAATGTCGTTTAAAAAATAGTATACGCATGAAAAGAAAATAAAAAATAAACTAATAAACTGCCCCATACGATGTACATTAAATCCTGGTAATATGTTACGAAACAACCCATTTAAAGTTTTAATCAAACGACAAATGCTTCAACATGTCACGTGTTATACACTCCGTATAATACCATACAAAACCTACAACATAAGGACAATATAATACAATATGACACACACACACACTTATATATATATATATATATATATATATATATATATATATAGGATTAGGATCATATAAAAACTCATGGATCAAGTAATAACCTATTAACTCAAATTTAATGGTTAATCTAAAAGTTAATTGTATAATATTATGGCATGTGTACTCATTCATATTAACTACACAAGGTATTTTAGTCATTTGTAACATATCAAAAAAATAGAATTACTATGATGGTGTCATGCGTCACTATCTAATATATTTTAATAAAGTTAATTTTTTATTTAAGTTTACTTCCACTTTTTTTATATATTCATAACTTTTTTATAATATAACATTTTTTTATAAAAATTTCACCATTTTACTCGTCTTATTTTTCTCTTTAATTCCGTTATAATCTTAACTAGTTATTTTTATTTTTTTTCGGATGTTCGTATTTACATCAATGTAACAAGTATAAACATAACACATTATTTGCAATGAGTTATAACGAATTTTGGTTTACATTGTCATTAATTAAATATGGGTTACGTTTAGTCATTACATTGATGTCATTTAGTGCTGTAAAAATCAAAAGAATATATTACGTTTATAGTCGTTACATTGATGTAAATCCAAAATTTTTGGTTCAAAGTCAAATAAAAGTTATGTTAATAACAAATTTAAAATGATTTTGTAAAGAATTTTGAGTTACATTGCTGTAAATTAAATATGGGTTACGTTGTATCAATTATTTAATTATGGTGATGTAAATGGTGGTAGACTTATTTTTGGTTCAAGCCTTAACGAAGTTGGTATCGACTCAGCTCGTTTACATCCTAAACGTAGCCCATATTAATTTACAACAATGTAACCAAAATTCATTACTACTTGTTACATTGATGTAAATTCAAACATCCGGAAAAAAAGAAAAGAAAAACCTAGTCAAGAATATAACGGAATTAACGAGGTCGGATCGTCTCGGCTCGTTTACATTCCTAAACGTAACTCATATTTAATTTACAACAATGTAAATCCAAATTCGTTACAACTTGTTACAAATCATGTGTTATGATTATACTTGTTACATTGGTGTAAATACGAATATTCGAAAAAACACTAGTCAAAACTATAACGGAATTAAAGAGAAAAATAAGACGAGTAAATTGTGCAATTTTTATAAAGAAATATTATAATATAAAAATGTTATGAATGTATAAAAAAATATGGGGTAAACTTTAAATAAAAAATTAGTTTTATTAAAATCTGATAAAAGTGACACATGACACCACTATATTAATTCCAGCTTTGTGATATGATTTAAATAACTAAAATACCCTTCTGTATTTTATTATTAATGAGGACACATGGCACAGTCACATATACTTAACTTTTAGATTAACCATTAGATTTGAGTTAATTGATTATTACTTAATCCAAGGGTTTTCATTTGAACACTTCCTCATATTTTATATATATATATATATATATATATATATATATATATATATATATATATATATAATGTGTAAACTTGATGTTAAAGAGAAAACATTTTAACCTTATTAAACCCTTCATTTGAGATCTTAAATATAAATAAGTGATCTACATTGAAACACATCAAATTGATTTTTCTTTTCAAACCTTATTTTTTATTCAACTTTAATGAGAACCATATGTTTATTTTTAATAATCCAAATAAAGAACGCCTGTAGGGTATAAAAATTTTCACTTTAACATTAACATGATACAATATATACGTATGTGTGTGTATAAATATATGTGTGTGTTGTTAAAGGTGTCAATGTAATATTACATTTTTTTCAAAAGTAATTGTATTTATAATGTTGCATATACATAGAATCATGTTAACAAAAAAATATGATAAATTGTTATTACGTATATGTAACAGAGTACGTATAATGATATTTTGTCAAATGTGCAATATTACATAAATATCTTTTGAAAATAAATTAAATTAATAAATAATTTTTAAATTATATGATTGTTTGATAGTATTTTTTTAAGTTTTCTCAGAAGTAAAAGTCTCTAATATGTGTGTGTGTGTGTGGTATAGCTTTCTAATAAAAACAGCTTTAATTGTAAAAAGGTTGAGAAAGATTGTAGGATTTACATGTGTCATTTTATTAATTTGTAGAAAGAGTATTTTGGGTATTATGTTTTATGTTTAAGGTCATTGTTTAATATGTCTTTATTATTGTTATTTATGTTTTAAGTCATGTTATGTTGTCATTATTTTTATGCATTAAATACATTATTTTATTTAAATTTTATGTTTTACATACTAAAATACACAATTGTGTTATTTTATCATATATTTCTCAGAGCTTATAGTTTTGAAAAACACATACTATCTTAATTTTTTGAAAAATGCATTTTCGTCGTTGTGTTTTACATTTAGTTTATTGTTTAGTATATTCATCTTTATGTTTTACTTTCAAAACATTGTATTTTACGTTTTAAATCATTTAATGTTATCTTTGTGATTGTTTTTTATGTATTTGATAAATTTATTGTTATTTTATTATTGTAATTTTGCATATAAAAGGTAAACCATTGTGTTGTTTCTTCATTATATTTTTTAAACCGAACATATTAGAAAGATTGTAAGACACAATCATTAGCAGAAAGAAACAATGACAGGTTAGAAATGCAAGATGCTAGAAAATGTAATTCTTTTAAAATTTTTGATATGACAATATTATACTCATTTAAAAAATAAAAAACACTCATTTTTTTAGTATAATTTAAAAAAAAAGATAATATCTTGTAGAAAAGTTATGATCATTTAAAAAGTAAAGGAACGTATAAAAAAGTAAAAAAAATGGTTATAAATATAATACTTTTCCATTAACTTTTTTAAATGATGAACTTGATCTCAACCACTAATTATAAGTTTAATGGTTTTATACCATTCCAGTACTTTTTACACTAATAACTTTTTTCTATTACAACCTCACTCTCATATATATATATATATAGGAGGGTTCATAATAACTCTTCGTTTTAAAGAAAATTCATATTAAACAATAAATTTTAAAAAAATATCATAACTTTTTATTATAAGGCTATAAATGTTATAATGAAACACAAATTTTTAATAAACATACGTAGATCACGAAATTACGTACACGTAACTCGAAAAGTTTCACATGTAACTCATAAAGCTACATATATGAAACTAGCATGTTGTCACACCCTTATCGTTGCGGAAGCGTACTGTGTGACTTTCAAAGTTTTACAGTCATTGTTTACAACAAAGGACACATGTTTCTATATTACAGAGCAATGTTACAACTTCATTAGCCAAAAGCCTAACGTAATAACAGTTTTAACTGAGTTTCACACATATATACAATGCTATTACACATTTATACTATGCTATGTATCACACTGTTGAGTCTATCTCTCATAGACTCTACTATATGTCTTCAAAGACTGTATCATTATGCATCCGAGAAAACATGATTTTAAACCATCAGCATATTGCTGGTGAGTTCACTAGTTTATTTGTCAAAATGTATGTTATGTATCCCAAACGAATCATATGTTTGCATAAAAAGCATTAAATAATATTTATGTCCCAAACTGGGTGTAAAACATTGGTATCCAGTGCGAACATTGTTCCTTCCACCAATGTCTTGTATCAGTTCCCGACCAACTGTACAATTATAACTCCTGGGCTCCTGTAACCGAGCTGACGAGTTTAGTGTTTGCCCCTTCCCAATGTCCTTGTCGCAAGACATTGTGTGTTTTAGCCTTATTGAGCGCCCGCTCGACATCTGGTCGTGGTTTTAGCTACGAACCTCGGGGCGGTACGCCCGGACGTAGTGGCTTGGATGCCTGCCATGTGTTAACACGTGGTGCCACGTGGCGCGTTCGGGTGCGATCTGTCACACCCCCAATTTCAACTAACGGAATCATACCGTTTGGGAACGTGACAAACCAGGATCTCAGATCATTAGACATAGCGAAGACCTCTATATGAATTTCAAAACATACTTTGGTCTTTAAAACATAACATTCAGAGTTTACAAAAGTTGCGGAAGCGTTTAAAAACCATAAACAGTTGAAAAGTAAACATTACAAAACAAAATACTTAAATGTTCAAATTCAAATATTCAAAGTGTTTATAATGCATGAGACTCTATCTCCTAGTCCATGCCAGCTTTAACGCGCGCCTTAGCGTCCTGAGAAAACATGCAAATCAAGTCAACACAAAGGTTGGTGCATAACACAGGTTTTAAATAATCATAATGTTCAAAACAGCAGTTTGAATAACAAGTTTGTAGATAACATAATCACACATGCACAGTCATGATAGCTAGTCATATAAACTATTTACATACGTGTTCGACACCGAAGCTGACGGATTGCCATGCTATAGCATGTTTTCGCCTTGCCACTATTGTCTATCACAACAATAGTAATAATTGTGTTTGGTCAGTCAAACACCTGCGTAGATCCCATCTACCAGGTGAGGTTTGTCAAACCTAATAGATCTATTTCCAACTACCACGCTTTGCATTACAGCAAACTAAACGGTTCGAGGTGTGTAAGGACTTTAAAGTTGATATGTTGTCACATAATGTAAACAGCTAACTCATGCAAGTGATATGTATCTAAAAATAGTTTGTTGCACATGTTTTCTCCCCCAAAACAGTTTAAAATAAGAAAGGGGCCGTGTACGCACCTTTGATAATAGCAGAATGATCACACACAAAAAGCTCATGAAAGAAATCCTTCTACGAAGAATCTGTGTTTAAACAATAACCAAGTGTTATTCGGATTATCGTTTTGTGCTTGAAATCACATACGTGTCAACACACGTATGTTAGAGTGTTAAAGATGTGCATACGTATGTACGCGTGCCTTTGAAATCGTTTAAATAAAATCATATTTGATTTTATTTAAATAATCGTAAGTATACGCGATTTCATTTTCGGATTAAAATACAAATTTTATTTTGCTATTTTGTTCGGGATTTCGTTACGGTTCCAACGCAACTTGAACGGATTAAAACGGAGTTTAAACGAAGAAGTTATGGCTAAAAAAAATCACATTTTTTTTTTAAGTGATAAAAACATGGCAGCCCCCAGGTTCGAACCTGGAACCTCCCACACACACACACAAGTCCATACCAGTTGATCTATGAAGACTTTTGTTAACCGATTCCATCCTAAATGGTTTTAACCACTAATGGGCCGGCTCCCCTTTTCTTATACATTCAAGCCCACAATTCCATAATTGTCTCTAATCGAACCCCAATTCGAATCCAACCGAGGCTGAAACTTTAGGGCTTTCGTTCCTATGGTCCAGTCGATCCTAATTACGATTTCAATTCGATAATTAACTCATCATAACTCGTTTAATCGAACATACTCTTATTCGAACACTAATCATATACCCTCAGATTTGATTTCCTAAAATTCGTTGTTTTCATACCCAATTAACTTAGGGTTATCCTTTGTCGGAATCTTATGAAACTATTGATAACAGTTAATCGAATTTTCTAAATCTTTTGAATCACAAACCCCAATTCGTTCTTAACCGAAAACCTTATCTACGGATTCTATACAATTCGATGTTAAGGCCAGCAATTAACAAAGGAATTTTGTTAATCGGAGTTTTTAGAAACCTAGTATAGAGATCAATTTGATTTTAAAACTAATAAGAATTGAAACCCCCAAATCGTTTTTAGCTAGGAACCCTAAAACTAAAGACCCATGAATTCGTTAATGCTTCCAGAAATTGACATATGAGTTAGTTTTATCGGATCTCTCTGGAACTAATGTCACCATTGAATTTCATTTTTAGACCCCTCTCGACTGAAACCCCCAAAACAACTCCCACGATGAACCCTAGAAATCGGGTTCTATCAATTCGTGATTCTGTGGTTCCATTTCTTTGTGTGTTTGCTTAGGTAAGATAGAAGTAATGTGTAGGTGTTGATAATTACCTGATTTCACTTCGAATTGATGTATCTCGATGACCCACTTGAAATTCGGCCGACTCCTAATTGATTCTTCTACTCACGGCTTCTTGGATTAAATTGGTTGATGTTAAATCTCCTAAGAGTACCGACTAAGAGTTCTGTATGATCAATTTCTTGAAATTTGATCGAATTTTGTGTTTTTGATAGGTGATGGTGACGGTTTCGACCCCTAAGCTTGCCTATGATTAAATTCGACAACTTAATGACCTTGTAACGTATGGAAACTGATACTAATCATCAATAGCATGATTAAGGTTAATCAATTTCGGTTACAATTGAGTTTTGATGTGAATTCCGGATTTAATTGCAATATTCACTACTTTTATTCCGAAATTTGACTTTAAGAAAGTCAAAATTGATCATTCTAATCATATACAAGTTAAAACTCTATAATCTAAGTGTTTTAGGCTTATCTCAATTAATTCAAACCCTTAAAAATTATCCTAGCTCAATAACTTAACATCTCGCTTATCAAAATTAATCCGAAACTCCCTAATTGTTACTAATTTAGTTACTTAGAATATTGTTGGGCTAAATTATCCCAATTGGGCTTCTCAAATACAACTGGGCCTCATTGGGCCTTCCTGGGCCTACCTTGGCCTTCCCTGAGCCTACTTTGTTTATATTGGGCCTCACTTGCCCCTATTGGGCCTTACTGAGCCTCCCTTGGCTTATTGGGCCTACCTTAGTTCTGTTGGGCCTTCATAGACTTCAGTGGACCTGATTTGTCTTGTTGAGTCTTCCTTAACCTCACTGGGTCTTCTTTGGCTTTACTGGGCCTTCATTAGCCTTGTTGGGCTTGTTGGGCCTTCATTGGTCTTATTGGACCTACACTGGCCTTATAGGGCCTACATTTGTCCTGTTGGGCCCACACTATCTCTGTTGGGCCTATAATATCACCATCTCCCGTTAACAAGGTTAGTGTAAAAAGTCGGATTGTCACATCATCCCCTTGTTGAAGGAATTTTCGTCCCGAAAATTAGTAAGTGTTAGGAGTAGTTAGGAAACTACTTACGAGTTTAAATCGTACGTGTTAGTGTGATTTGATCATTCTGTGTGCTTGTGTGTACTCACACACAAAGTCTAATGCTTGCAACATCACAACTCAATTGTGATCGTTCAATGTGACTGTTTGCGTGTACACTAGTTAGTTCACCTAACTGTGACTGTTTGTGTTTGATCATACTGTGTTGTGTAACCTCACACATAATGAGTGTCTATAACTGTTTGTACTATGCAACCCCGCACATAGCAAAATGTGTGTAACCAATCATGTATGTACTACCATAACATGTAACATATGAAATGTAGCACATAAAATATGTAGAATATAATGTAGCACAAATGTTTGTAACAAAATCAATTGAATAAATAAAATGTTTGTGCTTACAGTTTGAAATTTGCAGTGTTGATGTGTGAAAGCATCACGTCATCCCCTTGTTGAAGGAAATTTCGTCCCGAAATTTAACGTGCGCTCTTAGTGTTAGCAGTAGCTGTTTTGAATAGATGAGGATATTTCTTCATCATTTGATCTTCCCGTTCCCATGTGAATTCAGGACCACGTCTTGAATTCCATCGGACTTTAACTATCGGAATCTTGCTTTGCTTCAGTTGTTTGACCTCTCGGTCCATGATTTCTGCCGGTTCTTCAATGAATCGTAACTGTTCATCTACTTGTATTTCTTCCAATGGTACAATCAATGTCTCGTCAGAAAGACATTTCTTTAAGTTTGACACATGAAAAACATCATGAACTCCACTGAGTTCATCCGGTAGTTTGAGTTGATACGCAACCGGACCAATCTTTTTCAGAATCTCAAAAGGTCCTACGTAACGTGGACTAAGCTTCCCGCGCTTGCCGAATCGTATCACACCTTTCCAAGGTGATACCTTTAGAAGAACTCGATCTCCTACTTGAAATTCCAACGGCTTACGACGTTTGTCTGCATAACTCTTCTGTCGATCCCGAGCCGCTGCCATACGGTTCCGGATTTGAACAATCTTTTCTGTCGTCTCGTGCACCAGTTCAGGACCTGTTATCTGACTGTCACCAATTTCAGCCCAGCAAACTGGTGAACGACATTTGCGACCATACAAAGCTTCAAACGGTGCTGCTTGAATACTTGTATGATAACTATTGTTGTAAGAGAATTCCACTAACGGTAAATGATTCTCCCAGCTATCACCAAAATCAATTACGCAAGCTCGTAACATATCCTCGAGCGTTTGAATCGTTCGTTCACTTTGACCGTCGGTCTGTGGATGATAGGCTGTACTCATATCCAAGCGAGTCCCCAATGACTTATGAAGAGATTTCCAAAAGTTGGAAGTAAATCGGGCATCCCGATCTGATATGATAGAGATTGGCACGCCATGTCGTGCTACTACTTCCTTGATGTAAATGCGAGTCAGTTTCTCCATCTTATCAGTTTCCTTGATTGCTAAGAAATGTGCAGATTTCGTTAATCGATCGACAATTACCCATATCGTATCACAACCACTCGGTGTACGAGGTAACTTAGTAATGAAGTCCATCGAAATCTGTTCCCATTTCCACATCGGTATCTCTGGTTGTTGCAATAAACCAGAGGGCTTCTGATATTCAACTTTGACTTTCGAGCAAGTCAAACATTTGCTAACGTACTTAGCAATATCAGCTTTCATGTGAGGCCACCAATACAGTGCCTTCAAATCATGGTACATCTTGTCTGATCCCGGATGGACTGAATATCTGGACTTGTGCGTTTCGTCCATCACGAGTTCCCTTAAACCTCCATACAAAGGTATCCACATTCGATTAATGAAATAACGAATTCCATCAGGTTTAACATCCAATTGTTCTTCCATTCCTCGTAAAGACTCTGGTACTAAGTTTTCCTTTTTCAAGGCCTCAATCTGAGCACTGCGTACCTTGTCAGGTAAGTCAGTATGTATTGTCATCATAAGTGCACGAACCCGTCTTGTTGAAGTATCCTTTCTGCTTAAAGCATCAGCTACTACATTAGCCTTTCCCGGGTGATACTTAATCGCACACTCATAATCGTTCAACAACTCAACCCATCGTCGTTGCCTCATATTAAGCTCCTTCTGATCAAAGATATGTTGCAAACTCTTATGATCAGTATAAATAGTACACTTAGTTCGATACAAGTAATGCCTCCAAATCTTCAAAGCAAAAACCACTGCTCCTAACTCCAAGTCATGAGTAGTGTAATTCTTTTCGTGCGTTCTTAGTTGTCTGGAAGCATAAGCAATCACTTTATCCCGTTGCATCAACACACATCCCAAACCTTGTGCAGATGCATCACAATACACCACAAAGTCTTCCGTCCCTTCCGGTAAAGACAGAATCGGTGCGCTGCAAAGCTTCTGTTTCAATAACTGAAACGCAGTTTCCTGTTTATCCGTCCAGTTATACTTCGTTCCCTTGTGCGTAAGAGCTGTAAGTGGTTGAGCGATCTTTGAGAAACCCTCAATGAATCGTCGATAATAACCCGCCAAACCAAGGAATTGTCGTACCTCGGTAGGGGTCTTTGGTGCTTCCCAATTCTTAATCGCTTCAATCTTCGCTGGATCAACATGTATACCCTTTTCATTAACTATATGACCCAGAAATTGTACTTCTCGCATCCAGAAATCACATTTCGAGAACTTAGCGTACAATTGTTCTTGTTTCAATAGCTCTAGCAGTAATCGAAGATGTTCAGCGTGTTCCTCCTCAGATTGTGAATAAATGAGAATGTCATCAATGAAAACAATGACAAACTTATCAAGATAAGGTTTACAAACACGATTCATGAGATCCATGAATACAGCTGGAGCGTTTGTCAACCCAAATGGCATGACCAAGAACTCATAATGGCCATAGCGTGTCCTGAATGCTGTCTTCGGGATATCCTCCTCCTGGACTCTTAGTTGATGATAACCAGACCTGAGATCAATCTTCGAGTAGTAACTCAAACCTTGCAACTGATCGAACAGATCGTCAATCCTGGGTAACGGATACCGGTTCTTGATAGTAACCTTATTCAATTCCCGATAATCGATACACATACGAAAAGTCCCGTCCTTCTTCTTTACAAACAATACTGGAGCTCCCCATGGTGAAAAACTAGGTCGTATGAAACCCTTATCCAACAACTCTTGCAATTGTGTGGATAACTCTTACATTTCTGACGGTGCAAGTCGATAAGGCGCCCTAGCTATCGGTGCTGCATCTGGTGTAAGGTCGATTCGAAATTCCACCTGTCTGATAGGCGGTAATCCCGGCAAGTCTTCTGGAAACACCTCCGGAAATTCACAGACTACTGGTATTTCTTCAAGCTTCTTCTCAGCTACCGGCTTTTCAGTTATAAGTGCTATAACTGCTGTATGACCTTTCCGCAGACATTTGTGTGCTTTCATACAAGATATGAGACACAGTGGCGTACTGATCTTTTCACCTTGTACATACAGTGTCTCTCCGTTTGTAAGAGGTATACGAACAATCTTTTCATGGCATACTATTTCAGCCTGGTTTTTGGACAACCAGTCCATGCCAATAACTACATCAAAACTGCCTAAGGCAATAGGCATCAGATCAATCTCTAATGTTTGACCCATCAAATCAAGGATACATCCCTTATAAATGTTTTCTACTACAATTAACTTACCATCAGCTAATTCCACAGTGTAGGGACTATCTAAGGCAGTGGGACTAACATTTAGCAACTTAGCAAGTGAACTAGATACAAAACTTCGGTCGGCACCAGTGTCAAATAACATAGAGGCATAGTGATTATTTAAGAGGAACGTACCCGTGACAATGTTGGGATCCTCCCGCGCTTGACGTCCTCCAATCACAAACGCCCTGCCTCTAGCACCGTTGTTGTTGTTGTTATTGTTGTTGTTGTTGTTGGTGCCATTGCCATTACCATTGCCATTATTGTCCCCGCCTTTCTTGAGTTGTGGACAATCTTTCTTAAAATGCCCCATCTTGCCGCACTCGAAACAACCCTTCTGTGCGTTGTTCTGATTGTTATTCTGGTTATTATGGTTGTTCTGCAGCTCCCCGCGACAATCTTTAGCCGCATGCCCAATCTTGCCACACCTCTGGCACTTAGCTCTGTCACACTGGTTACCCGCATGATGATAACCACACCTGTTGCACTTGGGGTGCTTACCAATATAGCCCCCCGATGATGATGATTGCTGACCACTGCTGGAATTATGATAGGACTTGTTTGAGTCCTGCTTCCTGTTTTGCTGATTTGATTGTTGGCTGTTACCCCTGTAGTTGTTACCTTCCCATTTTCTCTTATGATCTCCTACCTTGGTAGCAAATGTTCGTTTAGGCAGAGTTCCCTGTAACACTGCCTGATCAGTAAGCTGATGTGCTAGACGAACAGCTTGTTGGATGGTGGTAGGATTTGCTGAAGTAACCAACCCTTGAATCTGAGGCACTAGTCCTCCAATGTACCTCTCAATCCACTTGCTAACTGGAGTAGCCATATGTGGTAGCAGTCTGGCCAGTTCATGCGACCTGGTCGTGTACTCTTCAATATTTGACCCCTCCATCTTGAGGTGCCAATATTCCTCCTCCAACTTCTGCATTTCACTGCGAGGACAATACTCCTCTTGCAGTAAAGTTTTGAAGTTGTTCCATGTCAACGCATTAGCTTCTCCCAACCCCAGAGTCTGAACATTGGAGTTCCACCAAGTCAGTGATGGAACCTCTAATGTTCCAGTAGCAAATTTCACCTTGCTTTCATCAGGGCAGTTGCACATTTCGAACACAGACTCTGCCTTTTCAATCCATCGGAGAAGTCCTATGGCCCCCTCCGACCCTTTGAAGTTGTGTGGCTTACAGTCCAAGAACATCTTGAACGTGCATGCCTGTGGGTTAAGCAATCCCCCAGCTGGACCATGTGGCCCCGTGTTGTGTGCCTGTGCGTACTGTGCTATTGCCTCTGCAACCCTGTTGTTGATTAGCTCGTTGAGCTAAGCAACTGTCATCTGAACATTTCCCTCAGCCATTTCCTTCCTATTTACAAGAAATGTTAGCGCGTAATCAAAATCCAATTTGACATGTATAATTAAAACAACAAACACAACATGTAATATAAGTCAACACAGTTGTTGAAAATAAATGATAACTCTTCAATAGATAGAAACTTTCTTTGAGTACAATACTTTTGAAATGAAATACAAGTTTTCAAACTACTAATGTAGGAACACAACCCGTTCCTAATAAGTTTAAACAAAACAAGAAAGAAAAGAAAAGAAAATCAATCGTCCTCAACAGTGGATTCAGGATCGGACTCAACAACTGGTGCTGGTTCCTCCTCCTCATCCTCATCCTGTTCCTCATTCTCAGAGGCCGCTAAATCCTCCAAAGCTTCAACCCTGCCTGCCAAGATCTCCTCTCGGTTCTCTGACTCTTCTAGACGACCAATCAAATTGATCATCTCATCCCGCATATCGTGAACCAGATGGGTAAGATCATCCTGCCTCTCAATAGCATCCCATAACTCCTGAGATCTCTGTGCTATCCTATCTTCTGCTACCTCCAGATCCTCGCGTAATTTGGCGATCTCCTCGGCGTCCGTCCTTTGCCTCTTAGGCTCAGGAGCATCTAGTACCGGTGGTGAGTGTGTAGAAGGTCCCTCAGCAGGGATCTGCTGAGTGCCCTCCTCAGGCTCCTCTTCCGGATCCTCATCCGGGTCCTCGTATGGATCCTCCTCTGGATCCTCGTCTGGATCCTCCTCCGGGTCCTCGTCCTCCTCCGGATCTGAGTCATCCTGCTCATATGGTGGAGGTGATGGAATAGGTGGTGGTGGTGATGATGGTGGTGCCGGAACTATCGGCTCCTCGTCCTCAGAATCATCAATAATAATATAAGGTACCGATGATGATGCCATGCCTGTTACATAATACCATATGTAAGTGCAGTGCCATGGAATATGTAAACAAGTCAATTACATAATGTCATATGTAATTTCTAAGCAATACGTATAAGCAGATGTGTCTAATGTCTAACAGTCATAGTCTAAGTCTACCAATGCAAACCTAGTTCGCTATAACCAATGGCTCTGATACCAATCTGTCACACCCCCAATTTCAACTAACGGAATCATACCGTTTGGGAACGTGACAAACCAGGATCTCAGATCATTAGACATAGCGAAGACCTCTATATGAATTTCAAAACATACTTTGGTCTTTAAAACATAACATTCAGAGTTTACAAAAGTTGCGGAAGCGTTTAAAAACCATAAACAGTTGAAAAGTAAACATTACAAAACAAAATACTTAAATGTTCAAATTCAAATATTCAAAGTGTTTATAATGCATGAGACTCTATCTCCTAGTCCATGCCAGCTTTAACGCGCGCCTTAGCGTCCTGAGAAAACATGCAAATCAAGTCAACACAAAGGTTGGTGCATAACACAGGTTTTAAATAATCATAATGTTCAAAACAGCAGTTTGAATAACAAGTTTGTAGATAACATAATCACACATGCACAGTCATGATAGCTAGTCATATAAACTATTTACATACGTGTTCGACACCGAAGCTGACGGATTGCCATGCTATAGCATGTTTTCGCCTTGCCACTATTGTCTATCACAACAATAGTAATAATTGTGTTTGGTCAGTCAAACACCTGCGTAGATCCCATCTACCAGGTGAGGTTTGTCAAACCTAATAGATCTATTTCCAACTACCACGCTTTGCATTACAGCAAACTAAACGGTTCGAGGTGTGTAAGGACTTTCAAGTTGATA
The DNA here is from genome assembly GCA_009363875.1 of Mikania micrantha. NCBI lineage: Eukaryota > Viridiplantae > Streptophyta > Magnoliopsida > Asterales > Asteraceae > Mikania > Mikania micrantha. The sequence continues at coordinate 4,418,576 of CM018684.1, forward strand.
TGTTGTCACATAATGTAAACAGCTAACTCATGCAAGTGATATGTATATAAAAATAGTTTGTTGCACACGTTTTCTCCCCCAAAACAGTTTAAAATAAGAAAGGGGCCGTGTACGCACCTTTGATAATAGCAGAATGATCACACACTAAAAGCTCGTGAAAGAAATCCTTCTACGAAGAATCTGTGTTTAAACAATAACCTAGTGTTATTCGGATTATCGTTTTGTGCTTGAAATCACATACGTGTCAACACACGTATGTTAGAGTGTTAAAGATGTGCATACGTATGTACGCGTGCCTTTGAAATCGTTTAAATAAAATCATATTTGATTTTATTTAAATAATCGTAAGTATACGCGATTTCATTTTCGGATTAAAATACAAATTTTATTTTGCTATTTTGTTCGGGATTTCGTTACGGTTCCAACGCAACTTGAACGGATTAAAACGGAGTTTAAACGAAGAAGTTATGGCTAAAAAAAATCACATTTTTTTAAGTGATAAAAGCATGGCAGCCCCCAGGTTCGAACCTGGAACCTCCCACACACACACACAAGTCCATACCAGTTGATCTATGAAGACTTTTGTTAACCGATTCCATCCTAAATGGTTTTAACCACTAATGGGCCGGCTCCCCTTTTCTTATACATTCAAGCCCACAATTCCCTAATTGTCTCTAATCGAACCCCAATTCGAATCCAACCGAGGCTGAAACTTTAGGGCTTTCGTTCCTATGGTCCAGTCGATCCTAATTACGATTTCAATTCGATAATTAACACATCATAACTCGTTTAATCGAACATACTCTTATTCGAACACTAATCATATACCCTCAGATTTGATTTCCTAAAATTCGTTGTTTTCATACCCAATTAACTTAGGGTTATCCTTTGTCGGAATCTTATGAGACTATTGATAACAGTTAATCGAATTTTCTAAATCTTTTGAATCACAAACCCCAATTCGTTCTTAACCGAAAACCTTATCTACGGATTCTATACAATTCGATGTTAAGGCCAGCAATTAACAAAGGAATTTTGTTAATCGGAGTTTTTAGAAACCTAGTATAGAGATCAATTTGATTTTAAAACTAATAAGAATTGAAACCCCCAAATCGTTTTTAGCTAGGAACCCTAAAACTAAAGACCCATGAATTCGTTAATGCTTCCAGAAATTGACATATGAGTTAGTTTTATCGGATCTCTCTGGAACTAATGTCACCATTGAATTTCATTTTTAGACCCCTCTCGACTGAAACCCCCAAAACAACTCCCACGATGAACCCTAGAAATCGGGTTCTATCAATTCGTGATTCTGTGGTTCCATTTCTTTGTGTGTTTGCTTAGGTAAGATAGAAGTAATGTGTAGGTGTTGATAATTACCTGATTTCACTTCGAATTGATGTATCTTGATGACCCACTTGAAATTCGGCCGACTCCTAATTGATTCTTCTACTCACGGCTTCTTGGATTAAATTGGTTGATGTTAAATCTCCTAAGAGTACCGACTAAGAGTTCTGTATGATCAATTTCTTGAAATTTGATCGAATTTTGTGTTTTTGATAGGTGATGGTGACGGTTTCGACCCCTAAGCTTGCCTATGATTAAATTCGACAACTTAATGACCTTGTAACGTATGGAAACTGATACTAATCATCAATAGCATGATTAAGGTTAATCAATTTCGGTTACAATTGAGTTTTGATGTGAATTCCGGATTTAATTGCAATATTCACTACTTTTATTCCGAAATTTGACTTTAAGAAAGTCAAAATTGATCATTCTAATCATATACAAGTTAAAACTCTATAATCTAAGTGTTTTAGGCTTATCTCAATTAATTCAAACCCTTAAAAATTATCGTAGCTCAATAACTTAACATCTCGCTTATCAAAATTAATCCGAAACTCCCTAATTGTTACTAATTTAGTTACTTAGAATATTGTTGGGCTAAATTATCCCAATTGGGCTTCTCAAATACAACTGGGCCTCATTGGGCCTTCCTGGGCCTACCTTGGCCTTCCCTGAGCCTACTTTGTTTATATTGGGCCTCACTTGCCCCTATTGGGCCTTACTGAGCCTCCCTTGGCTTATTGGGCCTACCTTAGTTCTGTTGGGCCTTCATAGACTTCAGTGGACCTGATTTGTCTTGTTGAGTCTTCCTTAACCTCACTGGGTCTTCTTTGGCTTTACTGGGCCTTCATTAGCCTTGTTGGGCTTGTTGGGCCTTCATTGGTCTTATTGGACCTACACTGGCCTTATAGGGCCTACATTTGTCCTGTTGGGCCCACACTATCTCTGTTGGGCCTATAATATCACCATCTCCCGTTAACAAGGTTAGTGTAAAAAGTCGGATTGTCACACGATCTTACAGGTTTTTTGTGTTCGCGATAACTTGAGCATACGAACTCCGTTTTACAAGCCGTTTTCGCCCACGTTCACGATTTTTCGAGCTCTTTCCAACCGTTATAATTTCAAGACCTGAAGAGTTAAAAATACCTGATCTCTTATTTAACGTTATATTCGACTTTGTGTATCTTGAAATCGGAGCCTCGTTTCGTAATTTCGTTTACACTCATTTTCTTTATTTTCGAGTTATGATTCTGACATGAAAATTGCGAATTGTCACACCTGTGTAACATATAAGTTACATATATGTAAATAACATGAACTACATGTTTTTTAAAAATTCCTTTTTTACATTTTTTAACTTATAATAAAAAGATAAAAATAAAAAAAATAAAAAAAAATTAATTGGTACTGATTGTGGTTAGTTTCTTAATTTTATTCAAAATAATGGTTTCTTAGGTATCATTCCATAAAGTATAGGAAGTTATTTTTAATCCCTTCAAAGTAGAGTGTTCATTGGTTCGGTTAACATTCATTTGTTTACGTTTACTCAGTTTTCAATTTTTTTCTCTATTCAAAAACCGAACCGAATTCGGGAAGTGGTTCAGTCTGGTTTTCAGTTAAAACCAAACAAACTGTTTAAAAATCATATAAACCAGATAAAAACCAAATAAACTAAATTCAAACGAATAAACCAATTATAATCCAATTAAACCGGTTAAAAAACGAATATATCAATCCAAATACACTGAGTATAACCTTGTATAATATTAATAAAATACTAATTTTAAATATGAATTCAGCTTAATCGGTTAATTAGATAAGCAGAATTCATATGAAAATTCGAACCGAAAACCGAAATTCAATTCGGATACGGTTAGGAACCAAACCAAAAGTCGAATTCGGAATTTGGACACAGTTTGGAACCGAACCGAAAACCAAATTCGGAATTTGGTTCGGTTTTTTCAGTTATGAATAAGGTTCAATTTTCGGTTTTAAACGATTATCGGCTTTAAACGGTTTTCGGTTTTTTTGAACACTCACCCCTACTTTAATATTTGAATTTGCTTGGGGACTTATTTTCCGGCTCTTTCTGTGCGCCTCAATTCCTAATGCGATATATATAATGCAATGATAATTCGATCCACTAAAACTTTGCAATGATGGAAAAAACAAAATTCTCTGTGTGTATAAATGTGTGCTTATTTCGTGCGTTGATTAAATGAAACACATCACTTACATGTGTATGATACATATATTAACTAATGTGTGAGTAATAGTTTCACAATGAAAAATATTGCATTTCAATATTTTTTTAACGGCAGAGGGTTTCGTCGTGCTAACTTCAGTCATCCTAATGGTTGGTAAAGAAGATCGATTCCTCTATCACCGACCGTGAGACCGTACCCTTCCGATGCACGGGACCCCGTCGAATAGTTAAACCCTCGTCTCCATTGGTTTAGAATCCGAGATTAAGCCCAAAATTCCTCCCTCACCTGGTATCTATTATAGTGTTGTCAGTAAGAATTGAACCCTGGTCTCCAAAAAGAAAGGGAAAAGCCTTTACCACTTGGTTAATTTTGCTGGATTGCGATTCTATTATTTATTGTACTTAAAAGATTTAACACTAAAGCAAAAAAAAAAAAAGAATCTTTGTTTCACATGCTCTCGGACTATTCATTGTTATGCGGATAATTTTTTATGTATATATATTTTTTTGAACGGCGAATGTCTCAATCGTGTGAACTCACTGTTTACAGGTCATGTCACCAAAGTCTAGTTACAGGACCTCCCATGAGCTACCACAACCATCCTAGAAGGAAACCTTACTGGGAAAACCCCCTGACCCCCCCTCCCAAGACCTCTCATTTGATAGAATCTTGAGATACCATTGAGGCAATGCCTCATTGGTTTTTTATATATATAATAGTTGAAAAAACTATTCTGAAAAAAGCATAAAAAATCTAAGTTGAAACATAAAAGTCGTTAACTTATCTTGTTTTATCTTATGTTACTTAACTAATAAATAAAAGTTTTATAAGCACACGTGGCGAATTCTTAGAGCACCTTCATGTTTTTTTCCCGACTCTCTCTCCGATTAAATATATCACATACTATATATTAAATATACTTTTCATACATTTTAAAATAAAAAAGTAAGACTTTTTTATAATACTTTTTTAATACATTAAAAATATTTTAATATAAAAAACACACTTTTTTTTTAAAAAAAACAAGTTATTATAGAATATATAATTTTTAAAAATAGTTTTAAAAACGAAATATTTAAATAAACAAACTTTGAAAAAATTAGTGTTTAAAAATAATAATGTAATTATTTTATTATTTAATCTATGAAATTATATTAAACCATATTTTATATTAAAAAATCATCTTATATAGTTTAAATTTTTATTGGTAGCTATTAATTAATAAAAAAATTTTATTCATCTCGTGTAATACACGTGGTACTAACCTAGTTAACCTTATATTTACACGATTTTTTATTGAATTGTATGATGAACTTTTTATATATCTAAGTTGAAAATGTCAAACTAAATTAAATATGCAGATATAGAATATGTCATCTAGTTGGAGATAAAAAAAATTATATTAAAACATTTATAATTTAGAAGTCCATGAAAATTTCAATTGATAATTTGACATGTAAAATTAAGAATTTTATTATTATCATCTTATCTAATTCAAACTATTAATAAAATAGGATTAGGTTCAAGTAAAAAGGGTGAGATTGGTGAGAATGGTGAGAAGGATTGTGAAATTGACAAGTGACATTTCTTTAATTTAATAAAAAGGGTATTTTGTTAGTTGTGTTTAAAACTTAAAATCATTGTGTTTAATATTTCAGCTTATTGTGTTTAATGATTCAGGTCATTGTGTTTAATTTTTTTATTATTGTGTTTAATTTTTTTATATTGGTATTTTGTTATTGTTTTTATGCATGAAATAAATTGTTCTTATTTATTTTTTATGTTTTATGTATTAAAAGTATATAATTGTGTTATTTCATCATTATGTTTTTAAAACTCATAACTTAAAAAACATAAATTGTCTTTATTTTTTGAAAAATAAATTTTGGTCATTGTGTTTTATGTTTAGGTCATTGTATAATATATTCATCATTGTGTTTTATTTTTAGACGATTGTGTAATATACTCATCATTGTGTAGTACATTCATGTCATTGTGTAATATATTCATCATTGTGTTTTATTTTCAGAAAATTATGTAATATACTCATCATTGTGTCTTACGTTCAGGTCATTGTGTAATATATTCATCATTGTATTTATCTTTATATTGTGTAATATACATATCATTGTGTTTTACGTTCAGGTCATTGTGTAATATACTCATTATTTTGTTTTACGTTCAGGTCATTGTGTAATATACGCATCATTATGTTTTACATTCAGATTATTGTGTAATATGCTTATCATTGTGTTTTACGTTCAGGTCATTGTGTTATGTTTTTGACAATTTGATTATATCTTATCATTGTTTTTTTGTATTAGATAAATTTGTTGTTGTTTTATCATTATGATTTATACATAAAAAGTACGTGATTGTGTGGTTTCGCATTATTATTTTTAAAGCTCATCATTTTATAAAAAAAAAAAATAGTAAGACACAATGACGAACAAAAAGAAAAAATCACAAACAAAAAGACACAATAACAGACAAAAGACACAATGACGCATTGCAAAATATCAAAGGTGAAGGAAAACGTAATTTTTTTTATTTTTTATATAACAATATTATACTCGTTTTAAAGATAAAAAAATGCTCGTTTTTTTGGTGTAGTTTTTTAAAAAAGATAATATCGTATATAAAAGTTATGCCCGTTTAAAAAAATGGGGGGAACATGATAAAAAGTCAACAAAAGTGTTTATGACTAAAATACCATTCCACTAACTTTCTTAATACAAATTTCATATTAACCATTAAATTGTAGATCTAAGGCCTATAATCCTTCTCACACTTCTCACCAATTTAACCTTTTTTACTATAACTTCACCCTAATAAAATATTAGCTATCTAAAATCAAACTTTTTATTCATGTCCATGTGAATTATTGTGCTTGTATGTAAGAAACTTGATTACGGATGTGCTACTAATAGTACTAATCACGGCTTCTCGATCTAGTGATGTGCTTTATTGTTTATACAAAAATTAAATTGATCTTTATCTTAGTGTTTTGCTAATGATGAAGTTTCTGAAAATATTATAATTTTGTCAAGTTTATTAGTTTCTACAAATAAAATTTATTAGTTTCTATTAAAATTTTGGTTTTAATACATTTATTAGTTTCTATTGAAGATCCTTTTGTGTATATGGCACACCTAGATAAACTGAAAGACAAAATAGTTGTAATAGAATATCACTTACTTAATTCGGATTGTAAAATCTCATACTCTTTATACTAAACGAATTGTCATAGTTGTTTGTGTTGTAAAATTATCTACTAAACTGTAAAATTCTATCAGTGTCATTCGTTAAATCTAAAAAAAATATATGTAGTTTAAAAAACAACTTAAATAAAAAAGTTAGGTTTAAATGCACGAGGCTTTTACAAAAGTTTTTATCTTGTATCTTGGTCACTTTTAGTTACTTCCCCTTGCTAAATTTATTTATTACATATTAAGTTAATTAAAACCCATGAATTACATGAGTTTAATTTATATAATTTGTTAAAGTCGTTAATCAATTTCTCTTATTATATAGATTGAGTATATATAAGTTTTTAAGTTTCTATTTTTATATTTTGATTATTATTATTTTATTTTTGCTTAATTCTTTTACTTTTGATCATTTTTATATTTTAACTTTAGTTTTTATTTATTTATGGGTAGACCATTTTATTATTTTAAACAAAATTATTCATTTTTATTATTTAATAAGAGAAGACAATAATAGAATTGAGAGAAGAGAAAAATTCGCAAGTTGACTTAAGTAGAGATTGACATGTGTCAGTAGTAAACTTTTATTTATTATAATACATAGATTACCTAAGTAAAAAAGTAAATTACATATTTTCCACTTCCAAGAGGAAATATGTAATTTTTTTATGACTTGTGTAAATATGTAATTAAAACACTTGGCATATATATATATATATATATATATATATATATATATATATATATATATATATATATATACATACATACATATATACACACACACATATTTAACCATACGTATGTATATATATAGACACACACACATGGAGAGGATTAAATGTTAACCCATGTTTATTGCGTTAAACAAATAACTACATCTTAACACTTTGGGGTCCATATTAAAGTAAATCTAAATATATATGTTTTTTCTTTTTCTTTTTTAATTAATGTATAGCTCACTTACATAAATAAAAAAATAGAAAAAACTTACACCTTTAGATTTACTTTAATGTGGGTCCCAAAGTAATAAGACGTAGTTATTCGGTTATCGTAACAAGGAAGGGTTAACATTCGAACAATCCCCTACACCCACATATATAAATATGTGGTATACATTTAACAATATATATAAACACACACACACACACTTAAACCATATTTGGGCCGTTCATTTAAAATCTTAAAAATAAAAATGTGGTTCACTGTAAATTGAATAAAACATTGGGATTTGTATAAAAGAATATGGTTTTACGCAGACCACATATTTATTTTCCATATTCCAAGTGCACGGTCCAGATAGGGTTTAAGGACCAATGATCCTCACCTCAAGTGGTTGAGGAGAGGTACCTTGTGGCTTCAATGTTGGGAAGGTCATGGGTTCAAGTCCTGTCATGAACAAAATAGGGGTTTTATGCTGGGTTAGGGGTTTTCTCTCATCTATGATGGGTTTCCTTTTATTGGGTGTGGATATGATCGGGTGGTTTTATGACCCGTTAGTGATCAAAATTGCCGTTCAAAAAAAGATAGAGTTTAAGGGTTTCTTTATAAGATCGGTGCTTCGCATGATAAAATCCTCTATTTACATGCATCTAATACAGCCATAATTAATTCAAACACCCGAGATGTGGAAACTGTCATATGTAATCCAAATCTAATTAATGCCACTCACTTGATAGAGGCTTTGCCTTTTAAAATGAAAGGTCATAGGTTCTAACCCATACAATAGTGTAATTAGTTTAGGGTAGTTTATGAGGAAGATAACATTTGCGATTCAAAAAAAAAGAACATGAGTTTGTTGAATAAGGTTAATATTAAAAACTTAAGAATAAGCATAATACATGGTTGTGCGTTGAATAAAATTATTAAAAAGCAAGGAATATGCATAACACATGGTTGGTAAGAAAAATGTTTAATATTATATGGGCAAAAAAATACAAAGCGAAGGATGAAATAACACAAAAAAAAAAAATCATGGTCTGAATAAGAACATTTAAAAGAAATCATAAATTATATATTAAGTATATGCATGAACCAAAAGTGTTTTGTCCTAACGGTAGCTCTTGGCTTTCCAAATAAAAAAATCATGGGTTCAAATCTCTCCCAAGCCGAAATAGGAGTCCTTGAGAGGTCAAGGGTTTTCCGATGCGGTTTCCTCCTGAGGTGATGGTGGGGTCTCAACGGAGGTCATGGTAACCAGACATTGTTGGCGTGGCATGAAATCAGTGGTTCGTACGTTGAGACCAAATGTCGTTTAAAAAAAAGTATACGCATGAAAAGAAAATAAAAAATAAACTAATAAACTGCACCATACGATGTACATTAAATCCTGGTAATATGTTACGAAACAACCCATTTAAAGTTTTAATCAAACGACAAATGCTTCAACATGTCACGTGTTATACACTTCGTATAATACCATACAGAACCTACAACATAAGGACTATATAATACAATATGACACACACACACACACACATATATATATATACGATTAGGATCATATAAAAACTCATGGATCAAGTAATAACCTATTAACTCAAATTTAATGGTTAATCTAAAAGTTAATTGTATAATATTATGGCATGTGTCCTCATTCATATTAACTATACAAGGTATTTTAGTCATTTGTAACATATCAAAAAAAATAGAATTACTATGATGGTGTCATGCGTCACTATCTAATATATTTTAATAAAGTTAATTTTTTATTAAAGTTTACTTCCACTTTTTTTATATATTCATAACTTTTTTATAATATAACATTTTTTTATAAAAATTTCACCATTTTACTCGTCTTATTTTTCTCTTTAATTCCGTTATAATCTTGACTAGTTATTTTTATTTTTTTTGGATGTTCGTATTTACATCAATGTAACAAGTATAAACATAACACATTATTTGCAATGAGTTATAACGAATTTTGGTTTACATTGTCATTAATTAAATATGGGTTACGTTTAGTCATTACATTGATGTCATTTAGTGCTGTAAAAATCAAAAGAATATATTATGTTTATAGTCGTTACATTGATGTAAATCCAAAATTTTTGGTTCAAAGTCAAATAAAAGTTATGTTAATAATAAATTTAAAATGATTTTGTAAAGAATTTTGGGTTACATTGCTGTAAATTAAATATGGGTTACGTTGTATCAATTATTTAATTATGGTGATGTAAAAAAGGTGTTAGACTCATTTTATATCATTTATTTTTGCTAAACGAGCCAAGCTCAAGCCTTAACGAACTTGGTATCGACTCAGCTCGTTTACATCTTAAACGTAGCCCATACTAATTTACAACAATGTAACCAAAATTCATTACTACTTGTTACATTGATGTAAATTCAAACATCCGGAAAAAAAAAAAAAGAAAAACCTAGTCAAGAATATAACGGAATTAACGAGGTCGGATCGTCTCGGCTCGTTTACATTTCTAAACGTAACTCATATTTAATTTACAACAATGTAAATCCAAATTCGTTACAACTTGTTACAAATCATGTGTTATGATTATACTTGTTACATTGGTGTAAATACGAATATTCGAAAAAACACTAGTCAAAACTATAACGGAATTAAAGAGAAAAATAAGACGAGTAAATTGTGCAATTTTTATAAAGAAATATTATAATATAAAAATGTTATGAATGTATAAAAAAATATGGGGTAAACTTTAAATAAAAAATTAGTTTTATTAAAATCTGATAAAAGTGACACATGACACCACTATATTAATTCCAGCTTTGTGATATGATTTAAATAACTAAAATACCCTTCTGTATTTTATTATTAATGAGGACACATGACACAGTCACATATACTTAACTTTTAGATTAACCATTAGATTTGAGTTAATTGATTATTACTTAATCCAAGGGTTTTCATTTGAACACTTCCTCATATTATATATATATATATATATATATATATATATAGAGGAAGGTTCATAAGAAAACTCCCAAATTTCAAGAAAACTCATAAAACTAACATTAACCAATAAGATAATTTCTTTATTATTATTTTAATTTAATTAAAAAGGACATATTAGTAATTTTTACAACCAATTATTTATAGAATATATATTTTATTAAACATTGTTTCCTTATTTTTTTCCATGCAATTAATTGTCTTTGGTTTCGCAATTGAAATTGCCATTATCGTTTTCACAAATGCAGAATCAGAGCTTAGTTTTTATGAAATAAAAAAGGAGTATTACGAATTTATGATTATTCAATCATATTTACATATGGTTAGAAAAAAAATTTTATGTTCGAAGAGTATGAAGGAATCAACGCTTGAAGGTATCGATCGTAAGGAAGAAAGGAAAATCGAATGTGCAGATTTCAAAGCATGAATTTTGAAAGAAGGCAAATGTAATTGGTAAACAGAAAGCGAGATTCATGGAAGAGTTCAATTTAACAAAACCTGGCGTATGGATGAACGAAGAAAATAGATGGGCAACGTTGAATGGAACTTCAAGGTTGGAATATGTTGTCATGCAATTCAAAAATAATAGAAATTCTGTTTTTTAACATTTGTTTTAATTTTTGGCTTTTAGCTTCTATTAATTTTTTTGTATTTATGTTAATTCTTATCATAAAATTGAAGTTCATTGACCAAGATGATCGTCGTTGATGTGATTAACCTATGTAAGCACGTTAACACAAGATATGATATTATTCTTCGCATCATATCTATTTGGTTGGTTATTTTATTAATTATACTATTATTTCCGATATACATAAACGAAATGTCCTTTTATTTTATTGATTATATATATGTAATCAAATATATGTAACCATATATACGATTACGTATTTGTAATCATATGACTGGTTCATTACACGTATGTAAGGTATATGATTACGTATGTGTAATCAGCTATATATGAAACTAGATTTATAATTACATGTTAATTTACATGATTACACATATGTAATCATAATCAGGTATATATGAAACTATGTATACGATTACACATACGTAATAATAAAATTGCTTAAAAAAATTAGATTTTTGAATTAAAAAAATCCAGATGCTTTGAATGCATTTTTTGGGTAAAAAGTCGAAATTTTTAAAATTAAATTATTTATATTAATTAAGAAATATGAGAGATGAGAGAGGAGAGAGAATAAAAAATAAAGAAGAGTAATTTTAGGAATTTATTAAATATGGAGAGAGAAAAAAATTTGCTTTGACAATTATAGCCTTATTATCTTATTATTAAATCCTTTAACTATCATTTATTTACAAAATTGTCATTGTATGATCTTAACCGTATATTGCTTTGATCAATGGTGAAAAACTAGTTTACTTAGTTTTCTAGAAAAAAAGAGTTTTCTTAGGAACCCTCCCCTATATATATATATATATATATATATATATATATATATATATATATATATATAATGTGTAAACTTGATGTTAAAGAGAAAACATTTTAACCTTATTAAACCCTTCATTTGAGATCTTAAATATAAATAAGTGATCTACATTGAAACACATCAAATTGATTTTTCTTTTCAAACCTTATTTTTTATTCAACTTTAATGAGAACCATATGTTTATTTTTAATAATCCAAATAAAGAACGCCTATAGGGTTTAAAAATTTTCACTTTAACATTAACATGATACAATATATACGTATGTGTGTGTATAAATATATGTGTGTGTTGTGTGTGTATATGGTTAATTTGATAAGATACTCATATCTTTGTCAAAACTCTATCAAACTCTTCTCGATTAATCATATAATTTAGATAATTTTTACTTTTACTTTTTATTGTTAAAGGTGTCAATGTAATATTACATTTTTTTTCAAAAGTAATTGTATTTATAATGTTGCATATACATAGAATCATGTTAACAAAAAAAATATGATAAATTGTTATTACGTATATGTAACAGAGTACGTATAATATTTTTTTGACAAATGTGCAATATTACATAAATATCTTTTGAAAATAAATTAAATTAATAAATAATTTTTAAATTATATGATTGTTTAATAGTAATTTTTTAAGTTTTCTTAGAAGTAAAAGTCTCAAATATGTGTGTGTGTGTGTGGTATAGGTTTCTAATAAAAACAGTTTTAATTGTAAAAAGGTTGAGAAAGATTGTAGGATATACATGTGTCATTTTATTAATTTGTAGAAAGAGTATTTTGGGTATTATGTTTTATGTTTAAGGTCATTGTTTAATATGTCTTTATTATTGTTATTTATGTTTTAAGTCATGTTATGTTGTCATTATTTTTATGCATTAAATACATTATTTTATTTAAATTTTATGTTTTACATACTAAAATACACAATTGTGTTATTTTATCATATATTTCTCAAAGCTTATAGTTTTGAAAAACACATACTATCTTAATTTTTTGAAAAATGCATTTTCGTCTTTGTGTTTTACATTTAGTTTATTGTTTAGCATATTCATCTTTATGTTTTACTTTCAAAACATTGTATTTTACGTTTTAAATCATTTAATGTTATCGTTGTGATTGTTTTTTATGTATTTGATAAATTTATTGTTATTTTATTATTGTAATTTGCATATAAAAGGTAAACAATTGTGTTGTTTCTTCATTATATTTTTTAAACCAAACATATTAGAAAGATTGTAAGACACAATCATTAGCAGAAAGAAACAATGACAGGTTAGAAATGCAAGATGCTAGAAAATGTAATTCTTTTAAAATTTTTGATATGACAATATTATACTCATTTTAAAGATAAAAAACACTCATTTTTTATGTAAAATCACTGTACTTTCGGTCGTCCGTACATCCGTACGATTGTACTGTTACGACCTGAGATTTGTAATTATTAATGATGATGTATTATTTGATGATTATCACTGCTATTGGTATACATGCTTAGAACATATTATTATACGCGTAAACCATGGGAAGTTTAGTTGTAACTTAACTAAACAGAATCAGAGAGTTTATCGCAGATAATTACACGGATCATGGATTTTGTTTTGGAATGAAAAGAATTTGGAGTTTGTTATGTTTTGGGTTGCTAAACATAGTCAAGGACACATGGTCATGGTTTATCGAAATAGCGGTGGGACGGTGTAGGGGAGGTTGCGATCTGCCTCTGCATATGCCCTATACATATGCATATTTCGGTTTATCATGGATGTGTCAGTGACTTGGGTTTAGTGGGTTTTGTATTGGGATTTATAATATTAAAGTTCATAAAATAATGGAAGTATAATGGGAAATGAATACGCGTTGGTGAGGTTACGGACATTATTTAAACGCGAATATTGACTCAAGGATAGTAACTTAATAATGTATTCGCGTGAGTGACGATTCACACGAATATAATTATTAAGAATAATATTCTGAAACGATATTCCTTAAATTGTAAATCGAATCGAAATACGATACGAGCGTCGGATTAGCAAAGGTGACGATCTTTATGAATGCGTACGTAAGTAACGTGTTTCGACGAGATAATTAAATAATATCTAACGATATTAAAATAATAAATGAAGACTAAAAATATTTATTAGGAATCTCAACCTAAATTAAATTCGAATAAATTGTTTATTTAAAAGAATAATTTAACGAAAACTGTTTTACGAAACAATATTAATTAAAATCATTTTATTTAAAACAAAACTTATTTATTTAAATGTTTTTATGCCTTGCATATGTTATATGTTAAAAATCGAGTATTTCATTATTTATACGTGATAAAAACGAGACCAAACACGCGGGGGCTACGCGAGTTAATAAAGAAGAAGAAGACTTCTTCTTCATTTTACACACATTCTTTCTCTCTCAAGTTCACCAAAAACGCACACATACTCTCTCTCTAACTTCTCTCTAGTTTTTCTCACTCGTTACTCAACGAAACCACGAGATCTTGGCGCCCACGCGTTCGTGTGATCGAGGGGAACAAGGAAGTACAAGAAAAACACACGTTTGAACGACGAATCGAGGTAAATCTATGGTTTTTAAATTCGGTTTTTGTGTAAATCTAGAATCATTTAACCCATCTATGTTCAAACCGGTATAAACACTTAAAAGAATGCGAGTAAACCGTTGTAGCTCGCTAGTTCTAGAGTCTTGGAAGCCAAATTTCGTTTAATTAGGAGATTTGTGATAAAGCGAGGGAGTACGAGCACGTGTGTATATATATATATATATATATAAGTATAGATGTACATGTGGATATAACCATGCATGCATAACCAAACTAAGTCACCACCTTTTCTCTTTCTAATTTGAATTTTTAAAGAAAATAGGAAGAATATATATATTGAACTTGAGATGCAATTAACTTAATTCATAGGTTTTACTAAATTGTAATTAAAGGGTTACTTAACCAAATTATGGTGGCTAGTATAATTGATCGTGCATGTGAGGATATATCTAAGATATCACGACACTTGTAATATTATAAAGTAGTTAACAACTAGCGAGTCTAAACTATCTTTAATGATGGACATTTATAAGAGATCGGGTAATCCGTTTCAACTTAGGCTAATCAAACTAAGGGAGGGAAGCACCTAATGAGTTAAAAGTGATCATGTGAGAATATTTAAAATAAAACACGTATGCTTATGAATACCCGACACACGATAATTACAGGTTGACTGAGTGGTTGTTGATTTTGATTTCTCTTACGCGAGCGCACATTTCTGCAAGAACACTGATTCTAAGGATTCAGGTGAGTTCTCATAACCTCCCTTTCTTTTAAACTGTTTTGTTTTAAAACTCGGAGGTGAAACATGTATACCAAATCTTTAATATTATTTTGATAACACATGAATGATACCTGTTTATCAATATTTATGGATTAACATTGATTATTATAACTCCGTGTGGCATTGCTGATGACCTCGGTTATACGCAATGATCACATGTATTGCCACGTGGGTTACCACAATTCCGTGTATCGTTGTGTTGACTTCGGTCATCCGAGACGATTACATGTATTGTCACTTGGATTATCATAACTCCATGAGACCTTATTGTTGACTTCGGTCATCCATAATGGTCACATGTATTGTCACGTGGTTGGATACCACTCCATGAATCATGTCTTTAACTACGATTAATTACAATGACTTCATGTATAGTCACTTATATTATTTGAGAATGTTGATGAATGTGATTGGTTGAATAGATATGTGAATGATTGTCTATGATTATCTATGATTATCCCTAATTATTTGAGTTTGTGATTATGTGCTTGTGGTTGCTTGTTTGGGTGTTGTGATGGATTATCTCACAGGTACTCTGGTGGATTTTCTCAGATAAACCATAAGCTTTTATACTCATTCTATCTAAACTTTTTTTATAAAACCCATTTCAAACATAAACTTTTATACTCATTTTATAAAACACTTTTTAAGTATAAAAACTTATGATTACTCACCAACTACTTCGTAGTTGACACTTGATTTTCTTACATGTTTCAGGGAACGAAGACAAGTAGGTTGAAGAGGATGATCTCTCATATTTTGGACATCATCACTTAGGTTTTTGGACTTAGCTAAATAACTGGAATTCTGGCGAATTAGAATTTAGTTAGATAGCTAAATCCTTTTTGTAATTGATGTATTTAATTCATGATAGACATGATTTTTGTGTAATTAATTTGGTTGATTGAATGTTATGTGTAGGGGTGTTCAGAAAATCCGAAACTCGAAAAAAATCGAAACCCGAATCGTATCCGAAATCCGAAAAACTCGTTTCGAATCGGTTTTCGGGTTTTTCGGGTCGGATATATCCGAACCCGAAATAGACTTTCGGATAATCGGTTCGGTTTCGGATATTAGTTCTTCGAATTTTCGGGTTTTTCGGATATCCGATTAACTCGTTTAAAAAATAAATATAGGCTTCCAGTTCCAGACTTGCAGCCCACTTAAAATTAGTCTGGCCCATTTAAATTGCCTACACATTGAACTCCTTAGTCCTTACTCGTCGACAGGTGACAACATCTTTAACCTAAATTCCTAAATGCTACGATTTGAAGACCATTCACGATCTTGACTGCCACGATCTTGACTCGCAGTTCCAGATCTTGACTTGCAGCAACCTAAACTCCTTAGTTCTTGACTGGTGCGGGGTGCTGCGTGGCGGGGTGCTACGGGGCTGCTGCGGTGCTGCTACAGGGCTGCTTAGTGGCTGCTGCGTCAAGAACTCTCTTTGTTTCAACCGTAAGTTTCTTGATCTGTTTTTATCTCTAGATTACCATATAGTTGTTCGATTTGTGTTGATTACTTGTGGTGTCGACCTCGATCTGTTTTTATTACTAGGAATTAGGAAAAGTTTCCTATTTCTTGATCTATTTTTTTATTTTTTTTGCCAAATTTGTTTAAGGCACTGTTAATAAGAAATTGTTGTTTTTTAAAATTTGTTAAGAAATTGTTGTCTTTTAAACATTGTTAAGAAATTGTTGTTATTTTAAACTTTCTTGATCTATTTTGTTTTTAAAACATTGCTGTTGAGGAAATTTTGAACTAAAGTTATAATTTACTCTTTGCAATGAATGTTGGGGCTTGGGATTCTTAGGTCACACAGTTTAAGTATGTCAATGGAGGAAGATTCAAATACAGCTACATTGAAATCAGAATGTTTGAAGAAACCAAAGTCCTTTAACCCAAGATCAATTGTGTGGAAACACTTCACTAAATATTTTGATGAAGATGGAAAACAAAGGGCTCAGTGTAATTATTGCAACTCAAATTATGGATGTGAATCGAAAGGTGCTGGCACAAGTAATTTGAAAAATCATATTCCAAAATGTAAGGCGAATCCCGAAAATAGTTCTTCTCAATCACATCTTGCATTTAGTGTAGAGAAAGATGAGGAAACTGGTGATAGTAAAGTTTGTCTACAATCCTTTAGGTTTGACCAGAAAAAAGGTAAGAGAGCAATAGCTGAAATGTTGATTATTGATGAGCTACCTTTCAAATTTGTAGAAAATGAAGGATTTAGAAGACTCATGAGAATCTGTCAGCCAGCACTTGTTGTTCCATCTCGAAGCACGATTCGACGGGAGTGTTATCAAATATATCTTGATGAGAAAATTAAGCTTAAAGCTCTAATGAAAAATTCAGTCCATAGAGTTTCTTTAACAACCGATACATGGACATCTTTGCAAAGAATAAACTATATGTGTCTCACTGCACATTATGTTGATGAAAACTGGAATTTGCAAAAAAAAAGTGATAAATTTTTGTCCTATTTTCAGTCATCAAGGATATGATATTGGACGAGCAGTGGAGAATTGTTTGATTGATTGGGAATTGCAAAATGTGATGACTATTACGGTTGATAATGCATCTAGCAATGATGTTGCAATTGAGTATTTAGTAGGAAGAATGGTGAAATGGAGTGATAAGTGCCTTCTTAAAGGCAAATGGACTCATGTTAGGTGTATAGCTCACATAATGAATTTAGTTGTGCAAGATGGACTTAAAGAAGTTGAAACTTCTGTTGATCGTATTAGAGCTGTTGTTCGATGGGTTAGACAATCACCGGCCCGATTGAAAAGATTTAAAGACTTTGCTTGTTGGAATCAATTTTATGTGAAAAGTCTTTAATTTTGGACGTTCCGACTCGTTGGAATTCTACTTATCTGATGTTGAGTGTTGCAAGTGAGTATAGAAAAGCATTTGTGACAATCCGACTTTTCGGATTAACTTTGCTAACTGAAAATAGTGAGATCACAGGCCCAATAAGGCCAGTGTAGGCCCAATGAAGTCTAGGAAGGCCCAATAAGGCCAAGGTAGGCCCAGGTAGGCCCAATAGTATTTAGGAGGCCCAATTGGGTTAATCTAGCTCAATAATGGTTCAATTGGCTCAATTTATGACAATTCGGCAATTTCGAGTTACCACCGTTAATTCGAAACTAACCGAAACGACTCTGAATCAAGCAAAAACAAATTGCAAGGGTTAAGATTGAATAAAGCAGGTTCATAAAAACTTAAAATACAAGGGTTTGATTGGTATTTACACAATATACTTAATTTTGACTTTAGAAGTCAAAATTCGACTTTGATGATCAATTAAACTCGAAATTCATCACAAATCGACTTGTAACTGATCATTAACTTTCCTTAATCATCATATTGATGATTATCATTAATGATTAACAGTTATATTACACAATAATGGCGAATTGAACTCAAAAGGTCACAAGAACTTAAAACCGTAGCCCTCAACTCTAGAATTCGCATAATTCGGTTTCAACTCACACAATTGAAGCCTAAGAACTCCCAATCGGCACTCTTAGAGGAATTATCACAAGCCAATTCAATCGTAGAAGCTCGGGCTAGAAGATTCAATCGTGAGGTGACCGAAATCTAACCTAGAAGTCGATCTCTTTCAATTGGTTATCAAATCAAGTAAGTAATTACTTCTACATTTTCTAACATGGCCGACTAGAGATAACCACATACTAATTTCATCCTTTAACATCGGATTATCAGAATTCGATTGTTAGGGTTCATGCTATGAACCGATTTGGGTGTTTTGATATAATAGGGTTTAATAATCAAATTAAAGTGTATAGAGGGTTTCAGAAACCTCCGATGATACTAAATTACATTTCAATTTTATGTTACAACAACGAATCGATCATAGTCTAATTCTAGGGTTCTTGAAACATTTGAATTTGGGGGTTTCAACTTAAACTGATCAAATATTCAAATTAATCGATATTACTAGTATCAGATAGTTCCGATTATGAATAAACACATTTTAATTCGAAATTCTAATATTGAATCACAAGAATTTAGTTATTAGAGTTCTTTAACATAAACGTTTTGGGGATTTTATTGTAAAATAGATTAAAAATCAAATTAAACCTTACTGATGGCTTCGAAATTCATTACTAGATGAAAACCCTATGAATTTATATTGTGATATTAGCGAATTGAATCAAATTGAGTAAATAATAAAGAGTTAGGTTTGAATCGGTGAAGATCAAAAGAAATAGAATGATTCGATCAAAAATAATCCAATTAAACTCACTGATGGGCTCTTTTGGATCCATACAACGAAAGCCCTATGACTGGGGGATTGATCGAGTTCGAAATTCGGGTTAATTGGGTTAAAATAAGGTTCGGTAAAGGTAAACCCAAGGGAACCGGTTGGGTTGGGCTTAAAAGTATTAATTTGGCTATTTTGTTGCAAAAGATTGGTGGGTTGAGATGGTAGGTTGGGCGCATGGTGAGTGAGGGGTCACGGGTTCAAGGCTGAAGCCCACCGGTTTTTGAGTTTAAAACCAATTTTTGGTTTTTAATTCATAACTCCTTCATTATAACTCTGTTTTAACTCGTTCCAGTTGCGTTGGAATCGTAATGGAATCCTGAATTAAATAAAATAATAAAAACTTATATTTTAATCCGAAAACGTAATCGCGTATAATTACGTTTATTTAAATAAAAATCATATACGGCCATATGATTTTATTTAAACGATTTTAAAGGTACGTGTACATACGTATGCGTATCCCTAACACTCTAACATACGTGTGTTGACACGTATGTGATTTCAAACACAAAACGACTATCCGAATAACACTAGGTTATTGTTAAACCACAGATTCGTTGTAGAGGATTTCTACGCGAGTTCACGAGTGTTTGATCATTCTGCAACAATCAAAGGTGCGTACATGACCCCTTTCTTATTTTAACTGTTTTGGGGGAGAAAACATGTGTAACAAACGCTTTTAGATACATATCACTTGCATGAGTTAGCTGTTTACATTAAGTGCAAACATAGCATTACAAAGCCTTCCATTTCGAACCGTTTAATTTGCTGTAGCGCAAAGCGTGGTAGTTGAAGATAGATCTATTGGGTTTGACAAACCTCACTTGGTAGATGGGATCTACGCAGGTGTTTGACTGACCAAACACACACATTACTATTGTTTGTGCTAGACAATAGTGTTAAGGCGAAAACATGCTATAGCATGGCAACGTCAGCTTCGGTGTCGACCACTTATGTAAATAGTACCAATGACTAGCTATCATGACTATGCACGTGTGATTATGTTATCTGCAACTTTACATTTAAACTGTGGTTTCAACATTTGTGAATGCTTAAACCTGTGTATGCACCAACCTTTGTGTTGACTTGATTTACATGTTTTCTCAGGACACTAAGACACAAGCAAGGACAAGCAGGGACTAGGATGTTGAGTCTCATGCATGCATTTCAGTTCAAGTGTTTTAGTTTTGATCAATTAGGACATTGAATATTATTGGATTTGTACTTTATATTTTCAAACCGTTACGTTTTGTTATTGGTTTTAAAACGCTTCCGCAAACATTGAAACTTTGATGTTACAGTTTTAGACCAACATATGATTTGAAATTCATATAGAGGTCTTCGTTATGTCTAATGATCTGAGATCCTGGTTTGTCACGTTCCCAAACGGTATAATTCCGTTAGTTGAAAATTGGGGGTGTGACAGCATTTGAAGGATTTATAGAGGAGGACAGAGTGTTTTATCGGGATCTAATGGAGGGACATGGGGTTCCAGATTCAAATGACTGGAATAATATAAAAAGGTTGGGTGGTTTTCTTCGGCATTTTTATGAACTCACACTTCGAGTTTCAGGTAATAGTTAACATTTTGTTGTATTTATTCGTTTATATAATCATATTTGATAAAGCTCACCTTTATGTTGTTTTAATTTAGGTACAAAATACATCACCTCAAACACATATCTAGACTCAATTAGTTGTATGGATACATGTCACAACCCACGCCGAGTGCGGAATCCACGGCGCGTGACGTAATGATTACATAGCCATAGTTGAAGATCTCCATTGACTTCTGGTTTACATAGATACTTGTTCCACTGTTCTTGAGCTGGTGGGTGATTTATAACCTGGAACATGTAGATAAAAGTCAACTACGAATAGTTGAGTGAGATTCATAGGTTTTGTTGATGTAAAATGATTGTTCAAATAATGAATTTCATGATATAGTAATCACAAGTGATAAAACAGGTACTTTGAAATTGAATCTACCTGAGCATGCAAACATCAAACCTAATGATAAATGCTAACGTTTGGCTACCCGCCAAACGCCGTAATGCTAACGTCCAGCTACCCGCCGGAGCGCCGTAATGCTGACGTCTAGCTACCCGCCAGAGCGCCGTGATAAAGAATCTTGTGTTCCCGCATATGATCATACCAGTACTACCAAGGGCTTGATAACAAGTTAATGATGTTCACATAAAGAATGTCCTCAAGTAGCCTCCACATAACCAAAGTTCCCAAGTGATACGCTTGTTTTTAATACATTGATAAAATATTTGTTTGATGATTGTTTACCATGATTTTTCTGATGATTATGATATATGATTTCATGGTAGTTGATAAATGTTTATCATGACGTTCCTCATGATGATGATATATGATTTCATGGTATTTGATAAATGTTTATCATGATTTGCCTTATGATACTGATATATGATTTCACAATGATAAATGAAATATGTTTTGAAATGATATCTGCATGTTCCACCTCGAGTTTTGGAAAACAAAACATTGAAAAGGGGACTATGAAACTCACCTGTTTCACCGAAGTGTTTTGTTATTGAAGTATCACTCAAGGTTCGTAGAGAATTCTGCAATTTATTAATGTTTTATGAGTTCTTGTGTTTGAATTGGATTATCGAAATACTCCTTGACTTTTGATAACAAGGAATCGTAGTTTAAGTCATCAATGCTGATCTTAATCCCTAATCAGCCTCCTTAAGTTAATATTGCACCAAGTGCGATAAACAAGGAACCTATAATGATTTAGGCTCCTATTAAGGAATTAATGACTAACTGGATTAATCACAACATTTTCGGATTAATCATATAGATGTTGGTTGTTGATTATTCAATTAGAACGATTCCTAGATGAATTTCTGGCTTAGGAATAGTTAATCCTTGTTATTGATCATTTAGGTATCATGAAACCTGAGAATGTGATATTAAAATAGATTTAATAACCATGCTCAATGTACTAATCTGACTGTTATCATAAACATCATATCGTTATTCCAGTGATTATCTGTATGCTTATCATTAGTTTGAAACACTTGGATGAAACCTAACATTTCAAGAAATGATCAAGACAATCATAATCATTGTTAAAATCAAATGGTTTAAATCATTAAAACCATTATTGTGGTTTCATGAAAACCGGGCATTACAACGGCTCAAAACAAGGATTTAACCGTTTGAGTTCTTCGTTTATGATCAATCATAGCCATCATCTAGGCAATAATCAACAACCCTAACTATCTCATGATGTTCAAACACAAGATTTAAACAATCAGAATCAAACTGGAAGGTTTAAACGAATCATTACCTAATCCGACGGATTTCTCGGACAGAAATGACGATCAGAACTTGTAGATACGATCCCTAGTGCGATCCGGACGTTTAGAAGCTTTCAAAATGGAGTTTGGATGGTGAAAATATGATTTGTGGCTGTTTTTGAGCGTAAATGATCGAAGACTAATGAAAAAAATGAGATTTTTACGCGATCTGATCTTAAAACTCATTTTTCAGCCGCCAGCCCTTCCAGGCGCATCGCCCCAGCTGAGATGCTGGTTTGGGGCGTACCGCGCGGATGGTTGATCGCAGATATTTTGGATTTCCTTCGTTTCGCGATTCCGGGAGCATACGGACTCCGTTTTGCACACGGTTTTCGCCTACGTTCACGATTTTTCGAGCTCTTTCCAATGGTTATAATTTCAAGACCTGAAAAAAATTCAAAATATATGATCTCTTATTTAACGCTAACTTCAACTCAGCGTATCTTGAAATCAGAGCCTCGTTTCGTGATTTCGCTTACACTCATTTTCTTCATTTCCGAGTTATGATTCTAACCTGAAAAATTTGAATTGTCACAGTCTCCCCCTGTTATTGGAATTTCGTCCTGAAATTTAATTTGTGCTCGTCTATGATTGTCTGTTTATGAAAACAAGTAAGGATATCTCTCTTTAATACGATTCTCACGTTCCCAAGAGAACTCAGGTCCACGCTTGGAATTCCATCTGATCTTCACGATAGGTATCCGACTGCATTTTAGTTTCTTGACTTCGTGTCTTAAGATCTTAGCTAGTTTCTTATATGTTGCAATTCATCACCCTCATGGATTTGCTTAAAAGGAAGCTGCCAGTGTTCTATTAGCTAAACACTTTCCAATGTTTTATACATGAAGCACATCATGTAGGTTGTTAGGTTTAAAAGATGATACCAATCTTTATGTTGCTTATCCAAATTTGTTTAGAATATTGAAATGACCATGTTTTCTGATGTTAGTTTATCTTGTTACTCAGATCTATTTGTATTTGATCATAATGTCATCTCCATCATTACACTGGTAGTAACCTGGAGTCTCATAAGTTTTTTTTTCTGTTTTCCTTCACATGGTTCCTTGCTCAACTATGATCAGTTTATTTATGTCCAGGGAAACAATAATTTCCATTGATAGTTCCTTGTATCCATTTCAGGCTTACTCACCTCAGTTCAAAGTACAAAATCTCTATCTTCCAATTTATTTGAGCTTTGGGTTGTACACCCCCAATGCCTATGTAGTGACTATTGTTACAAGGGATTGCAACAAGTAAGAAATGCGTATATAATTCAACTATCATTAAAGTTGTAAACACCGCTTCTCATTGTGTTTACTAGGATCTTAAGGGTTCATTCAGTTTGGCCATCCACTTGAGGCAGGTAAGATGTGTTTAGATTAAGTGATTTTACCAATGCCTTCTGAAAGGTTTGTCAAACTCGTGAGGTGAAGTTGACTATCTCATTTGCAAATGATTGAGACCGGCACCTCATGTCGACTCACAGTTTCATCTAGGCATATTTGGTTAACATGATAATTGTTGTAATCTTCCCAAAATTCAAGAGTAGCTATAGACATAGCCCAACTGGACCCGAATCAAAATTGCTAGAGGGTTTTCAAGAATCTTAAAGGACATATAGCTGACATCATAGAGTATTTTAAAGAATGACAGGATGATAGTGATGGCTGAAAGGAATACGTATCAAATATACGTAAATAACTTCCTTTCTGTGCATATGTTCATGTCAATCCCAGTTTAATTTATTAGTTTCATTTTAGATTCCATGTTTTGATATGTGATCCCATTTTCATGATTTGATCACATACCTCAAGTATGTTGTTCGTTCTTGTTTCAAGATTGCACGACGCTTGATTATGCTCATTGTGTTTCTCATGTTCTTATGAGTGTTAATGATATTAGGAGTAATAGTTGTTTGTTTACCTTGAACTTCCCCAGAACTCCCATGTACTACAATTTACAATTACGCCGGCCGGTCGCAGCTGGAAATTGCACTGCATGTTTGTTCTAACTCTGCTCAAGTTAGATTTCACTTGTTATTACAATGGTTTTCATTGTGACTTTGTTCCAATCATGTTTTGAGTTCTGTTCACAAGTTCTAAGTTTGACTGGGATAAGTTCCCTATCCCTTCTTGTTCTAATATGTTCATGATATGTGATCCTAACAGGATCCATGAGTTTTGATAGTTCTGATAGTTGATCAACCATTGATTTCGTCTCAAAGTTTACAGTTTAGCTCGATAGTTTGATAGACCCACGATGTCATGCATTGAGGTTCACTGATAGTTTCATGTTGTCATTATGATTTATGATCTATGATCAACAGTTTGAGTTTTCTAATAGAACTATGAAATAGTTTCTAGTAGCATGAAGTTCAAAGAATTACATGGTGCACGTACATCCTTATGTAAAAGACCCAACACATATTCGTTTATCGCTCGAATACATTGTAGAATATGTTCACAATCGAACGTATTCCGAGTGGGTACAAGATGTAACATTGGTGTTTGATGACAATCAAGATTTCATGAGACTGTTCTTTCAACAGCTCACTCTGATGATTCTGATGCACCAACAAGTAGGACAGGAGAAGGTGCATTTTGAGCACAGGGGTTAAGATTAAAATGTTGGCTTTTGATGTAGGCACTTGAGTTGCAGGCATAACATGTTCTATCCTTGGTACTAGTTAGCATAGTGTATTTGTTCTAGGTGGGTTTCAAGCTAACCGGCAAGTTGTCGTTGGATGATCTAATTGTTCACATCGAGCTCATAACTGACATATGCCTCTAATGGAATGATGGTAGTTGCATGTGTCTCCTAAAGGTTGAGATTCCATATATAGGTTTCTCACATAGGTATGAGTTTAAGAACTTAGTTGAATAATATGTCAGAGATATACTCAACAAGGTTCTTAGCTTTCTTTTGTTTCCTTTATAGAGGTTTTGATTTCACCTTTTGATCTGTTGTACCCAAACTGTTGTCCTTTTGTGGGAAGTAGTTTACTTTCACATGTTTGTTGGTTCCGATGTGCTAGAGTGAGTAGCTAACTTGAGAGTAGTAGGTTGCCTCCTAATTATCCTTTACTGTACTTATCAATGTTTGTGATGAAGTGAAATAACCATTAGGACTAGTATACTCAATTCGTGAAATCGAGTAGAGTAAGTTTTATTGTCCCATTCAATATGGACTAGGTTCCAGAGTTTATTTTCAAGTTTCCTGATCCCATGCTTAAAATAGTAGTGATCGATTAATAAAACTCTAAAGTCTTCCAATGACATACTTGGAATAACTTCTCATTCTCTAGTTAGGTTTTTCGTCATCCCATTAGATCAATGTTCCTTGTTGAAGAGTATTTACAGCCGTTTAGGCATTCTGGTCTATAAAGCAATTAAGGTATCCAAAGGTATATCCAACAAACTCACTCCATTGTATGATTCCTAATGTACCTTCTGTGCCCGTAGAAGATTGGGTTTGGCATCCGAAATCAGTTCGAAAAGAATGAAGTCAAATTTTCAACAGAGTGATCGTGATTCTGATTAAAGTACTACTTAAAGACCAAAGGGTACAATAGAATCAAATGACAATTTGGCTAATACAACAGTCATCTGTCATGCAATGATAATAGCCAAACGAATGATTTCATGATTGTTGCTAGTCATTCTAAGAACGGAAAGCAAAAGATTTAGTAAACCAGAAAGTTCCAAGAATCAAGGGAGATAGAGTTTAGACACGATGTCTAAACATATAAGAGATTCTTAGGTTGTATTCTAGGTAATCCATTAAAGGGTTATTCTAGATCTCTACAACCATGGCTCTGATACCAACCTGTCACAACCCACGTCGAGTGCGGAATCCACGGCGCGTGACGTAATGATTACATAGCCATAGTTGAAGATCTCCATTGACTTCTGGTTTACATAGATACCGGTTCCACTGTTCTTGAGCTGGTGGGTGATTTATAACCTGGAACATGTAGATAAAAGTCAACTACGAATAGTTGAGTGAGATTCATAGGTTTTGTTGATGTAAAATGATTGTTCAAATAATGAATTTCATGATATACTAATCACAAGTGATCAAACAGGTACTTTGAAATTGAATCTACCTGAGCATGCAAACATCAAACCTAATGATAAATGCTAACGTTTGGCTACCCGCCAAACGCCGTAATGCTAACGTCCAGCTACCCGCCGGAACGCCGTAATGCTGACGTCTAGCTACCCGCCAGAGCGCCGTGATAAAGAATCTTGTGTTCCCGCATATGATCATACCAGTACTACCAAGGGCTTGATAACAAGTTAATGATGTTCACATAAAGAATGTCCTCAAGTAGCCTCCACATAACCAAAGTTCCCAAGTGATACGCTTGTTTTTAATACATTGATAAAATATTTGTTTGATGATTGTTTACCATGATTTTTCTGATGATTATGATATATGATTTCATGGTAGTTGATAAATGTTTATCATGACGTTCCTCATGATGATGATATATGATTTCATGGTATTTGATAAATGTTTATCATGATTTGCCTTATGATACTGATATATGATTTCACAATGATAAATGAAATATGTTTTGAAATGATATCTGCATGTTCCACCCCGAGTTTTGGAAAACAAAACATTGAAAAGGGGACTATGAAACTCACCTGTTTCACCGAAGTGTTTTGTTATTGAAGTATCACTCAAGGTTCGTAGAGAATTCTGCAATTTATTAATGTTTTATGAGTTCTTGTGTTTGAATTGGATTATCGAAATACTCCTTGACTTTTGATAACAAGGAATCGTAGTTTAAGTCATCAATGCTGATCTTAATCCCTAATCAGCCTCTTTAAGTTAATATTGCACCAAGTGCGATAAACAAGGAACCTATAATGATTTAGGCTCCTATTAAGGAGTTAATGACTAACTGGATTAATCACAACATTTTCGGATTAATCATATAGATGTTGGTTGTTGATTATTCAATTAAAACGATTCCTAGATGAATTTCTGGCTTAGGAATAGTTAATCCTTGTTATTGATCATTTAGGTATCATGAAACCTGAGAATGTGATATTAAAATAGATTTAATAACCATGCTCAATGTACTAATCTGACTGTTATCATAAACATCAGATCGTTATTCCAGTGATTATCTGTATGCTTATCATTAGTTTGAAACACTTGGATGAAACCTAGCATTTCAAGAAATGATGAGGACAATCATAATCATTGTTAAAATCAAATGGTTTAAATCATTAAAACCATTATTGTGGTTTCATGAAAACCAGGCATTACAATGGCTCAAAACAAGGATTTAACCGTTTGAGTTCTTCGTTTATGATCAATCCTAGCCATCATCTAGGCAATAATCAACAACCCTAACTATCTCATGATGTTCAAACACAAGATTTAAACAATCAGAATCAAACTGGAAGGTTTAAACGAATCATTACCTAATCCGACGGATTTCTCGGACAGAAATGACGATCAGAACTTGGAGATACGATCCCTAGTGCGATCCGGACGTTTAGAAGCTTTCAAAATGGAGTTTGGATGGTGAAAATATGATTTGTGGCTGTTTTTGAGCGTAAATGATCGAAGATTAATGAAAAAAATGAGATTTTTACGCGATCTAATCTTAAAACTCGTTTTTCAGCCGCCAGCCCTTCCAGGCGCATCGCCCCAGCTGGGATGCTGGTTTGGGGCGTACCGCGCGGATGGTTGATCGCAGATATTTTGGATTTCCTTCGTTTCGCGATTCCGGGAGCATACGGACTCCGTTTTGCACACGGTTTTCGCCTACGTTCACGATTTTTCGAGCTCTTTCCAATGGTTATAATTTCAAGACCTGAAAAAAATTCAAAATATATGATCTCTTATTTAACGCTAACTTCAACTCAGCGTATCTTGGAATCAGAGCCTCGTTTCGTGATTTCGCTTACACTCATTTTCTTCATTTCCGAGTTATGATTCTAACCTGAAAAATTTGAATTGTCACAATACAGTTTTGAAACAATGCCATTTAAGTGATGATGAGCAATTGAAAAAAATGGCCGAGTCAATGACATCCAAATTTAACAAATATTGGGGTGATGTAAAGAAATTCAACTTGTTGGTATTTATTGCTTCTCTTTTTGATCCTAGGACAAAGTTAGTGTATCTTCAGATCAATCTCCGTAGTATGTATGGAATTGAGGTCGGGAATCAAGTATGTCAATTGTGTGAAGAAGCATTGGTTAGCATTTTTAATGACTATAAAAGAATTCACTCAAACACTCAGACAACTAAGGCATCATCATCATCGTCATCATCTAAGCCTATAAATGATGGGACTTTAAGTATTAAAAGTTTTAATTTGTTTGGCAGTGTTGATGATACATTTAGGGCACTAAGAGAGAGAAACAAGACTGAGGTAAAAAAGACAGAAGATAGAATCTGGTGTGACTGAGGATTCTAAGACTGAATTGGATAGGTATTTGAATGAGGAGATTGAAGGAGATAATGTGTGGTTTGAAAGTGAAGATTTCACTGTTTTGGGTTGGTGGAAGAAGAGAAGTCCGGCATTTCCTATTTTATCATTGATTGCTCGCGATATTTTAGCTATTCATATCTCAACAGTGGCATCTGAATCCACATTTAGCACAGGAGGTAGAGTGCTCGACTCATTTAGGAGTTCTTTAACTCCTCAAATTGTTGAAGCTTTAATATGTTGTCAAGATTGGATTCGACCTAGTGGTGTTGCTTGCAATGTGGAAGAAAATGTTGAAGACCTTGATAAGTTTGAAGAAGGTTATTGACTTTTAATTCTTTATTTCATACATCTTTTATTATATCTAAAGTTTAACATTTAAGTTTTAATTGTCTTTTATTTTATCTCATTTCTTGTAGAGATGAAAAAGGTACCTATTGATTAATATAGTTGGAGGCATGTTTGGCCGAAGAGTTGCTCACATGTAGAGATGAAAAAGGTATCAATTCATTGCTTGTTGTCTTGTATAAATTATCAAGAAACTTTGAAATGTGTCCTTATAATAAGTCAGATGTGTTGTCATAATTAAGCAATTCAATTACATAATTGGTTCTTTATGTTTCGTTATGCAGGTTTAAGAGTCACTCTCCTGTTGTCAGATTTGATGATTTATGGAATTAATGTTCGTGACTTAGTGTGCTTGTTGGAACACAAAACTTATTATTTTAGATTTTTAGATTTGATGATTTCTATGTATTTGATGTAATCTTGATGGATTGATGTCTTGATGATGTTTTTGAAGTTTGAATTGTTTTATTTATGTGTTATATTTACTAAAATGTTTGGCTTTAGAAACCATTCCAAGATCTTTTTGTAAAGCAGGTAAGTACAACCTTTTTTTCATAATATGTATATAATATTTTAATCTTTTTTAGAGCTGAGAATGTGGTAGGGAGAATGTAGTTGGCATGTTATGATGCTATCAGCAGCAAGCTGAGAATGTAGGCATGTTACCAGCAGCAAACAACCAAACACCTACAATTCTGGTTTTTCGGGTTAATCCGAAATCCGAACCGAATTCATTTTCGGGTTTTTCGGGTCGGATGGCATTCAGCCAATTTCGGGTCGGGTCAGGTCAGATTTCGGGTCAACATGCAAAATTTTAATATCCGAATAACTCGTAATCCGACCCGATGAACACCCCTAGTTATGTGGTGATTTAATTTAGATGCCCACGAACTTTTGAACAATCTACACATCCCTCGTGGCATCCCGACGTTTCCGCCATCGGTCGGGGTGTTACATTTTAGTATAATTTAAAAAAAAAAGATAATATCTTGTAGAAAAGTTATGATCATTTAAAAAGTAAAGGAACATATAAAAAAGTAAAAAAAAAATGGTTATAACTATAATACTTTTCCATTAACTTTTTTAAATGATGAACTTGATCTCAACCACTAATTATAAGTTTAATGGTTTTATACCATTCCTGTACTTTTTACACTAATATTTTTTTCTATTACAACCTCACTCTCATATATATATATATATATATATATATATATATATATATATATATATATATATAGGAGGGTTCATAATAACTCTTCGTTTTAAAGAAAATTAAGAAAATTCATATTAAACAATAAATTTTAAAAAAAATATCATAACTTTTTATTATAAGGCTATAAATGTTATAATGAAACAAAAATTTTTAATAAACATACGTAGATCACGAAGTTACGTATATGTAACTCGAAAAGTTTCACATGTAACTCATAAAGCTACATATATGAAACTAGCCTGTTGTCACACCCTTATCGTTACGGAAGCGTACTGTGTGACTTTCAAAGTTTTACAGTCATTGTTTACAACAAAGGACACATGTTTCTATATTACAGAGCAATGTTACAACTACATTAGTTAAAAGCCTAACGTAATAACAGTTTTAACTGAGTTTCACACATATATACAATGCTATTACACATTTATACTATGCTATGTATCACACTGTTGAGTCTATCTCTTATAGACTCTACTATATGTCTCCAAAGATTGAGCTCCCAGCTCCACCCCCTGTATCATTATGCATCCGAAAAAACATGATTTTAAACAATCAGCATATTGCTGGAGAGTTCACAAGTTTATTTGTCAAAATGTATGTTATGTATCCCAAACGAATCATATGTTTGCATAAAAAGCATTAAATAATATTTATGTCCCAAACTGGGTGTAAAACATTGGTATCCAGTGCGAACATTGTTCCTTCCACCAATGTCTTGTGTCAGTTCCCGACCAACTGTCCAATTATAGCTCCTGGGCTCCCGTAACCGAGCTGACGAGTTCAGTGATTGCCCCTTCCCAATGTCCTTGTCGCAAGACATTGTGTGTTTTAACCTTATTGAGAGCCCGCTCGACATCTGGTCGTGGTTTTAGCTACGAACCTCGGGGCGGTACGCCCGGACGTAGTGGCTTGGATGCCTGCCATGTGTTGACACGTGGTGCCACGTGGCGCGTTCGGGTGCGATCTTACTGGTTTTTTGTTTTCGCGATAACTTGAGCATACGAACTCCGTTTTACAAGCCGTTTTCGCCCACGTTCACGATTTTTCGAGCTCTTTCCAACCGTTATAATTTCAAGACCTGAAGAGTTAAAAATACCTGATCTCTTATTTAACGTTATATTCGACTTTGTGTATCTTGAAATCGGAGCCTCGTTTCGTAATTTCGTTTACACTCATTTTCTTTATTTTCGAGTTATGATTCTGACATGAAAATTGCGAATTGTCACACCTGTGTAGCATGTAAGTTACATATATGTAAATAACATGAACTATATGTTTTTTAAAAATTCCTTTTTTACATTTTTTAACTTATAATAAAAAGATAAAAATAAAAAAAAATTAATTGGTACTGATTGTGGTTAGTTTCTTAATTTTCTTCAAAATAATGGTTTCTTAGGTATCATTCCATAAAGTATAGGAAGTTATTTTTAATCCCTTCAAAGTAGAGTGTTCATTGGTTCGGTTAACATTCATTTGTTTACGTTTACTCAGTTTTCAATTTTTTTCTCTATTCAAAAACCGAACCGAATTCGGGAAGTGGTTCAGTCTGGTTTTCAGTTAAAACCAAACAAACTGTTTAAAAATCATATAAACCAAATAAAAACCAAATAAACTAAATTCAAACGAATAAACCAATTATAATCCAATTAAACCGGCTAAAAAACGAATATATCAATCCAAATACACTGAGTATAAGCTTGTATAATATTAATAAAATACTAATTTTAAATATGAATTCAGCTTAATCGGTTAATTAGATAAGCAGAATTCATAAGAAAATTCGAACCGAAAACCGAAATTCAAATCGGATTCGGTTAGGAACCAAACCAAAAGTCGAATTCGGAATTTGGACACAGTTAGGAACCGAACCGAAAACCAAATTCGGAATTTGGTTCGGTTTTTTCAGTTATGAATAAGGTTCAATTTTCGGTTTTAAACGATTATCGGTTTTAAACGGTTTTCGGTTTTTCTGAACAACTTTAATATTTGAATTTGCTAGGAGACTTATTTTCCGGCTCTTTCTGTGCGCCTCAATTCCTAATGCGATATATATAATGCAATGATAATTCGATCCACTAAAACTTTGCAATGATGGAAAAAACAAAATTGTCTGTGTGTATAAATGTGTGCTTATTTCGTGCGTTGATTAAATGAAACACATCACTTACATGTGTATGATACATATATTAACTAATGTGTGGGTAATAGTTTCACAATGAAAAATATTGCATTTCAATATTTTTTTAACGCCAGAGGGTTTTGTTGTGCTAACTTCAGTCATCCTAATGGTTGGCAAAGAAGATCGATTCCTCTATCACCGACCGTGAGACCGTACCCTTCCGATGCACGGGACCCCGTCGAATAGTTAAACCCTCGTCTCCATTGGTTTAGAATCCGAGATTAAGCCCAAAATTCCTCCCTCACCTGGTATCTATTAAAGTGTTGTCAGTAAGACTTGAACCCTGGTCTCCAAAAAGAAAGGGAAAAGCCTTTACCACTTGGTTAATTTTGCTGGATTGCGATTCTATTATTTATTGTACTTAAAAGATTTAACACTAAAGCAAAAAAAAAAAGAAGAATCTTTGTTTCACATGCTCTCGGACTATTCAGTGTTATGCGGATAATTTTTTATGTATATATATTTTTTTGAACGGCGAATGTCTCAATCGTGTGAACCCACTGTTTACATGTCATGTCACTAAAATCTAGTTACATGGACCTCCCATGAGCTACCACAACCATCCCAGAAGGAAACATTACTGGGAAAACCCCCTGACCTCCCTCCCAAGACCTCTCATTTGACAGAATCTTGAGATACCATTGAGGCAATGCCTCATTGGTTTTTTATATATATAATAGTTGGAAAAACTATTCTGAAAAAAGCATAAAAAATCTAAGTTGAAACATAAAAGTCGTTAACTTATCTTATTTTATCTTATGTTACTTAACTAATAAATAAAAGTTTTATAAGCACACGTGGCGAATTCTTAGAGCACCTTCATGTTTTTTTCCCGACTCTCTCTCCGATTAAATATATCACATACTATATATTAAATATACTTTTCATACATTTTAAAATAAAAAAGTAAGACTTTTTTATAATACTTTTTTAATACATTAAAAATATTTTAATATAAAAAAACACACTTTTTTTTTTAAAATAACAAGTTATTATATAATATATAATTTTTAAAAATAGTTTTAAAAACAAAATATTTAAATAAACAAACTTTGAAAAAATTAGTGTTTAAAAATAATAATGTAATTATTTTATTATTTAATCTATGAAATTATATTAAATCATATTTTATATTAAAAAATCATCTTATATAGTTTAAATTTTTATTGGTAGCTATTAATTAATAAAAAAAATTTATTCATCTCGTGTAATACACGTGGTACTTACCTAGTTAACCTTATATTTACACGATTTTTTATTGAATTGTATGATGAACTTTTTATATATCTAAGTTGAAAATGTCAAACTAAATTAAATATGCAGATATAGAATATGTCATCTAGTTGGAGATAAAAAAAAATTATATTAAAACATTTATAATTTAGAAGTCCATGAAAATTTCAATTGATAATTTGACATGTAAAATTAAGAATTTTATTATTATCATCTTATCTAATTCAAACTATTAATAAAATAGGATTAGGTTCAAGTAAAAAGGGTGAGATTGGTGAGAAGGGTGAGAAGGATTGTGAAATTGACAAGTGACATTTCTTTAATTTAATAAAAAGGGTATTTTGTTAGTTGTGTTTAAAACTTAAAATCATTGTGTTTAATATTTCAGCTTATTGTGTTTAATGATTCAGGTCATTGTGTTTAATTTTTTTATTATTGTGTTTAATTTTTTTATATTGGTATTTTGTTATTGTTTTTATGCATGAAATAAATTGTTCTTATTTATTTTTTATGTTTTATGTATTAAAAGTACATAATTGTGTTATTTCATCATTATGTTTTTAAAACTCATAACTTTAAAAAACATAAATTGTCTTTATTTTTTGAAAAATAAATTTTGGTCATTGTGTTTTATGTTTAGGTCATTGTATAATATATTCATCATTGTGTTTTATTTTTAGACGATTGTGTAATATACTCATCATTGTGTAGTACATTAATGTCATTGTGTAATATATTCATCATTGTGCTTTATTTTCAGAAAATTATGTAATATACTCATCATTGTGTCTTACGTTCAGGTCATTGTGTAATATATTCATCATTGTATTTATCTTTATATTGTGTAATATACATATCATTGTGTTTTACGTTCAGATCATTGTGTAATATACTCATTATTTTGTTTTACGTTCAGGTCATTGTGTAATATACGCATCATTATGTTTTACATTCAGATTATTGTGTAATATGCTTATTATTGTGTTTTACGTTCAGGTCATTGTGTTATGTTTTTGACAATTTGATTATATCTTATCATTGTTTTTTTGTATTAGATAAATTTGATGTTGTTTTATCATTATGATTTATACATAAAAAGTACGTGATTGTGTGGTTTCGCATTATTATTTTTAAAGCTCATCATTTTATAAAAAAAAATAGTAAGACACAATGACGAACAAAAAGAAAAAATCACAAACAAAAAGACACAATAACAGACAAAAGACACAATGACGCATTGCAAAATATCAAAGGTGAAGGAAAACGTAATTTTTTTTATTTTTTATATAACAATATTATACTCGTTTTAAAGATAAAAAAATGCTCGTTTTTTTGGTGTAGTTTTTTAAAAAAGATAATATCGTATATAAAAGTTATGCCCGTTTAAAAAAATGGGGGGAACATGATAAAAAGTCAACAAAAGTGTTTATGACTAAAATACCATTCCACTAACTTTCTTAATACAAATTTCATATTAACCATTAAATTGTAGATCTAAGGCCTATAATCCTTCTCACACTTCTCACCAATTTAACCTTTTTTACTATAACTTCACCCTAATAAAATATTAGCTATCTAAAATCAAACTTTTTATTCATGTCCATGTGAATTATTGTGCTTGTATGTAAGAAACTTGATTACGGATGTGCTACTAATAGTACTAATCACGGCTTCTCGATCTAGTGATGTGCTTTATTGTTTATACAAAAATTAAATTGATCTTTATCTTAGTGTTTTGCTAATGATGAAGTTTCTGAAAATATTATAATTTTGTCAAGTTTATTAGTTTCTACAAATAAAATTTATTAGTTTCTATTAAAATTTTGGTTTTAATACATTTATTAGTTTCTATTGAAGATCCTTTTGTGTATATGGCACACCTAGATAAACTGAAAGACAAAATAGTTGTAATAGAATATCACTTACTTAATTCGGATTGTAAAATCTCATACTCTTTATACTAAACGAATTGTCATAGTTGTTTGTGTTGTAAAATTATCTACTAAACTGTAAAATTCTATCAGTGTCATTCGTTAAATCTAAAAAAAATATATGTAGTTTAAAAAACAACTTAAATAAAAAAGTTAGGTTTAAATGCACGAGGCTTTTACAAAAGTTTTTATCTTGTATCTTGGTCACTTTTAGTTACTTCCCCTTGCTAAATTTATTTATTACATATTAAGTTAATTAAAACCCATGAATTACATGAGTTTAATTTATATAATTTGTTAAAGTCGTTAATCAATTTCTCTTATTATATAGATTGAGTATATA
The DNA here is from genome assembly GCA_009363875.1 of Mikania micrantha. Lineage (NCBI taxonomy): Eukaryota > Viridiplantae > Streptophyta > Magnoliopsida > Asterales > Asteraceae > Mikania > Mikania micrantha. The sequence continues at coordinate 4,455,410 of CM018684.1, forward strand.
TAAGTTTTTAAGTTTCTATTTTTATATTTTGATTATTATTATTTTATTTTTGCTTAATTCTTTTACTTTTGATCATTTTTATATTTTAACTTTAGTTTTTATTTATTTATGGGTAGACCATTTTATTATTTTAAACAAAATTATTCATTTTTATTATTTAATAAGAGAAGACAATAATAGAATTGAGAGAAGAGAAAAATTCGCAAGTTGACTTAAGTAGAGATTGACATGTGTCAGTAGTAAACTTTTATTTATTATAATACATAGATTACCTAAGTAAAAAAGTAAATTACATATTTTCCACTTCCAAGAGGAAATATGTAATTTTTTTATGACTTGTGTAAATATGTAATTAAAACACTTGGCATATATATATATATATATATATATATGCATACATACATATACACACACACACATATTTAACCATACGTATGTATATATATAGACACACACACACATGGAGAGGATTAAATGTTAACCCGTGTTTATTGCGTTAAACAAATAACTACATCTTAACACTTTGGGGTCCATACTAAAGTAAATCTAAATATATATGTTTTTTCTTTTTCTTTTTTAATTAATGTATTGCTCTCTTACATAAATAAAAAAAATAGAAAAAACTTACACCTTTAGATTTACTTTAATGTGGGCCCTAAAGTAATAAGATGTAGTTATTCGGTTATCGAAACAAGGAACGGTTAACATTCGAACAATCCCCTACACACATATATAAATATGTGGTATACATTTAACAATATATATAAACACACACACACATACACACACACACATACACATATATATATATATATATATACATGTATAGGGAGAGGTTCAAATGTTAACCCTCCCTTATAGCGTTAACCGCTTAACCCTAGCGTTTTTTGCCCGAATCTTAAATTTTTTTTTCATGGTTTTTATTATGCAAAAATAGGGGGGTTTCTTTTTTATGTTTTTGCTAATTCATCACCGTTTGGAAGTTATTGTAAGTGTAAGTTACTTACACTTACTTACATTTACTGCATCAGATACGAAATTGTAAGTAAGTGTAAGTAACTTACCCTTACAATAACTTCCAAACGGTGATGAATTAGCAAAAACACAAAAAAGAAACCCCCCTATTTTTGCATAATAAAAACCATGGAAAAAAAAAATTTAAGATTCGGGCAAAAAACGCTAGGGTTAAGCGGTTAACGCTATAAGGGAGGGTTAACAATGGAACCTTCCCCTACATGTATATTATATATTTATATTAAGGGTTTTTTCTCTCTAAGATCAAACATTAATTAAAAAATGTCAATGTCACTATATGAGACAATTGTATGTGCATTATTATATATCATGAATCTACATATGATAATTGTATGACTTCTTTGTGCATGCTATTAATTAGTTTGATCGATAACATCTAACTTTAGTTTTTAAGAGGAAGACAAAAAACAAAAACTAAGATTATTATTGTTTGAATTGAAAGTTGTGTAACATACTCGCAAATCAAGTAATTTGATGATTCACCCAAATTTTTGATTAAATAACATGTTCCCAGTGAAATCCTATTTTGTGAGGTCTGGGGGAAGATAAAAACAAACCTTACCCATATCCGAAATGCGGTAGAGAGGCTGCTTTATAAAAGACCCACGACTCAAAATAACTTTTTTTTATTGTTTATTTATTTATTTTTCATGATATTACGAACGGCTTAATAAGGACCCAAACACATTTGTAAGAATCAACATAAATCAACAAACACATGGTCAAAATCACATAGCACATACTCACCAAGTTATGTAGGACTAACACATTTGACAGATCACAGTTCTAGGTACAAAACATATGTAGGAATAACACATATGACATATAACAGTTCTAGGTACGAAACATATACATGTACATATACATATACATATAGATAATAGCTAAACAAAAGAAGTGGCAAAAAACCAAGTGCTAAAGAAACCAAAGCAAACAGATAGGCATATATCGAGCATAGCATCATGCCATACATGTATCTACTAATAATCCTAGGTTCCTACATAGGACTAAAATCACTAACGTACTACAAAAATCAGTCTAATGCAACTTTTATATTCAAAAAAAGGCTGTATTAGCTGAAGTTGCATTAGATCTAATACAATTTTTTTGTTACATAATGTAACTTTTTAAAAAAAGTTGCACAATGTAATAAAAAGATTGCATTAGGTTAATGTAACTTCAGCTAATGCAACTAAATTGCAACCTTTTGTGATAAAAAAAGGTTGCATTATGCTGATTTTGTAGTAGTACTCCTAACTCCTCTCGGGAACTCTCGCTCTTATCCTACATCTCCAAGAACTCCTATTACTGATCATGTCATCTGAGAGGTGTAACTCTAACAAAAACTAAGTATGATAATTTAGAGAGTGATTTTGTGTGCCAATAAACTAATGGATTGAGAGAATTATTCAAGATAAGCAAGGGAATCAGAAACTACATAAATTCAAATTTCAGGTTTTATTACTTCTAAAACTACCCCGAAATAAATAAACAAATTAAAAAAAATCAATTTTCAACCTCATCCTTGAGTCACCGCCCCTTGTACCTCGCTCTCTCTTAGAAGCGTTGCCCTCTTGAAACATCTACTAAATTATAAATTAACCTCAAACAAGTGTACGCTTCATACTCAACTTTTTTTATGAATTTTATTATTCATATTTATTATTAAATCAATTCAATTACACTAAAATATCAATTTTGTAATATTTTAATCCAAGGATTCTTAATAATAATAAATAAAAATACTGTATACCATCGTTATCAATTCACGTGCTAATGTTTTTTCAAATTTGGTTCATTGAACAGTATGTAAAGGAAACTTCGTGTATCCTAATCCGTATATGTATATGCAGGGTTTAACATGCATCTAGCAAGCTACTAATATCATAACTCGATCGAAAACCTTTGCTTTAGAGATACGATGTCACTCATGCCACTAAGCCTCAGTCGTCATGCATCGTCTCCGATCACAATCAACGACCACAAATGGCGGTTCCGTCACCGCACCACCCTTCAAAATACAAATCCTACCCACATACCTAGCTCAAGTTTCGTTGCAACCTCATCAACCAAGCTCAATGCAGTAACTCGGCCAATAAGAAGCCAGCTAAACCAAACACCAAACCATGTAACCAAGGCTGCATCAGCTGCAGCTACAGCTGAAGTCCTAGTATCTGATACGACTGTTACTGATACTGTTACTGATACTCGTCAAACATTAATGTCAGACTTGGAGAAGAAACGGAACGCAGGATTTTGGTTCCGAGACTGGGATATGGTGGACGTGACTCATCTTAGCTTGATGATCGGAAAACATGCTTTGGCTGTGGTCGCACCTTTCGTGGTCAACTGGGGTGCGTTATGGGTGACGGTGATCTTGACTTTCTTTAGCGGGATGGGTGTAACCCTGGGCTATCATAGACTTCTTACTCACCGGAGTTTCAAACTCCCAAAATGGCTCGAGTATTTCTTCGCTTACTGTGGAGTCCATGCCGGCCAGGTATATATGCTTAATTATATGGATATTAACGAATCTAATTTACTTTTTCTTCTAACATGTCACTATTAGAAATCTAAAATAATTAAGGTGTTTCTTACTAAAAGAACGGTTGTAACAAGTTTTTAAACTAAGTTCGACTAAAGCAAGGCTTATTTAATATATTTTTACCTTAATTGTGTAAATATAAGAATAATAATTACGTTATATATAAAATTAGGATCAAATAATAACCTACATAAATTCAGAATCCCGAGTAACTTAATTTAACCAGATCAACCAAAATCTTTGTTTTTTTTTCCATAATATATAATATTATATGTTTGTGCAAATTAATCACTGTTTAAAATCTTACCTTAGTGTAAGTTGTCGTAACATCAAATAAATATTTACAGTGTAAAGCAACTTACACTTCCTTTAAATCTCAAACGATGATGAATTTGCACAAACTCATAAAAAACATAGTATTGTACATGTATAATAAAGGTCTTGAAAAAACCCCAAAAATTTGGTTTGATCTTGTCAGAGTTAATCGGATTTTCGCAATTAAGGTGTGTTAACAATGAATCTTTACCCTACATATAATATTAATAAAAATTAAACAAATAGAATATTATGTGTAACTAACCTCAATAAATTATGAAAAACGGGCACATGCTAAAGCTCATTGATTATTAATCGAACTTAAATAAAAAGCTCTAGGTTAAGTTCCGACTTGTTTAAGCTCAGCTTGGTTAGAGCTTTTAGAAATTCAATCTCATGTACGTAACAAGTCACCTTAACTTGTTTACATCCAACAAATATCATACTTAGTGACAAAACTATATATTATCTATAGTTTGCTAGTAAAATTAAAGGGAATATTTTGAAATTTTTCTTTGCAATAAACAACCTCTCACAACTAATATTGACATACCATGTCAAAAGTTAGTAATATAATTCAATAAATGGAACAAAACAAAGTAAAATACAATTTGGTGCAATTAACTTTTGATATTTTTTGTTTTAACTATTTTATTATTAATACTTAAATATATAAAATGCACAGAGAGATCCTATATTTTGGGTTAGTGTACACAAGAACCACCACAAGTATTCTGATACAGAGAAGGACCCTCATAGCCCAAGAGAAGGGTTTTGGTTCAGTCACATGGGTTGGTTCCATTACAATGACTATCTTGCTACAAAGGTATATATATTTATATTTATATTGTATTTTTATGTTTTTATTATTTATTTCATCATATTAATTATATATATATATATATATATATATCTTAATTATTTTTATATTCATACGTTTCTATCAAATCAATTAGTGTGGGGAATCAAAAAGTGGACAATATTCGAACGTTCCGGAGCTAAAGGCCCAATGGTTCTATAGATTTCTTCATGATACATATGTTTGGCATACAATAGGACTTGGAGCCGTACTATACATGCTTGGAGGTCTTCCTTACCTAGCTTGGGGAATGGTACACATACATGCAATCATACTTTAACACTCCTAATTACTAAACAAAAGACTATTACTAACGCGTTTAACCGTTAGTAACTATCGACCGATTTCCGACAGAACCCAGATCGACTTTTTAAAAAAAATTAATAGAGAAATACTTAATTAAATGATTAACTTGGACGAACTTTTACAATCATCGTAAGTTTTAGGCATAAAAAATAATAAAGAAATACTTAACTCAATGACACGTATTTATTTATTTATTTAACTTAATTTGGATGAGTGTACTTATAACGCAGGGCATGCGAGCAGTGTTGGTTAACCACTTCACCTTCTGTGCTACCTCTGTATGCCATATATGGGGTAATAGACCATGGAAGACCCGAGACACTTCTACCAACAACTGGTATGTTAACATTACCTTAATCTGTTAACCTAATAACCACATCTTATTAGTTTGGGTCCGCATTAAAAAAGAAAAAACCTACACTCTTAGATTAACTTTAATGTGAGCCCCAAACTAATAAGACGTGGTTATTCGGTTAACATATTAAGATAAAATTAATAATTGAACTCTTTCATATACACACACACATACATACAAAGGTGTGTTACTTAGCTTTGTATGGTATAGATAAGATTGAATGCTTGTATGTAGGTGGGTTGCATTGTTTACATTTGGAGAGGGTTGGCATAACAATCACCATGCTTTTCCAAGCTCAGCATGCCATGGAATGGAATGGTGGCAATTGGATATGACATGGGAGTTGATAAAATTTTTAGAGATGGTTGGTTTGGCAAAAGATATTAAGTTACCCAGCAAGGCTGAAAAAGAAAGAATGATATTAGCATGTGCCAACTGATCAATTCTAAATAATATATATATAATTATATGTTTGTTTGTAGTTATTCTAAATTAGGATTTCATTCAAGAATGAGAGGGAGAGAGAGAGAAAGTTCCTCCAAATGCATAGTAGAATGTCTGTAAGGTATCTATTAAGGAGACGCATATATTGATTAATGTATACATATCATGTGAAAATATATGGTGGGGTTTGGGTGTGTTTGTATAATATATGTCAATCTAGTGTTTGATGAAATTAATAATGAGGTAAGTCACTTTCATACTATTGTTCAAATTAATTAAATCAACACACATATATAACACTCTTAAACCATCCGTACTACTCACCCCACTGAAATCTCATCCCACTGAATTTTCTTCTACGTCATCACCTAACTGAAAATCTTAAAATCCTTAATGGTTACCCCACTGAAAAATTTTCCCCACTGAACCACATCATCACCAATTTATAATTTTATTTTTTACTAATTTTGTTTGGGTAAAAATTAATAAAAAGACATTGCAATAATTAAAATAAATTAAATATTTTACAAAAAAAAAAAACACAATATGATATGATATGAAAAAAGATAACTAATACACACACACATATAGGGAGATGATAAAAAATTAACCATTTCTTATTGCGTTAACCAAATAACTACATCTTATTATTTTGGGGCACAAGTTAAAGTAAATCGAAAGATTTAGGTTTTTTCTTATCTTTTAATTAATGTATGACCCACTTAAATTAATAAAAAAATAAAAAACACTAAACGTTTAGATTTACTTTAATGTGGTCCTCAAATTATTAAGATGTAGCTATTCGTTTAATGCAATAAAAATGAGTTAACAAAAGAACCACACCCTATATATATATAGGGAATACATAATTTAAAAACCCCTCCTTAGTGCGAAAACCGTGAAAACCATGTATAAAAAAACGTTTTTTTTTTAATTTCTTTTACAGGTTTTAAACACTATTGGGCACATTTTTATAAAAAAAATAAAAAAAGCGCCGACCAAATATTTTTTAAAAAGGTATTTTATAAAACCATTTAAAATATACGTAACTCTGCATCAAATCTGATGAAATTTTTCTACGTTTTGTTACGAATGTTTTACATGGTTTTATAAAATAATTTTTTTAAAAATATATGGTCGGCTCTTTTTTTATTTTTTTTATAAAAATGTACCCAATAGTGTTACAAACATGTAAAAAAAAATTCAAAATAAAAACGTTTTTTTTACATGATTTTTGCATGGTTTTCACGGTTTTCGCACTGTTTTCACGGTTTTCGCACTAAGAAGTGGTTTTCAAATTATCTATTCTCTCTCTATATATATATATATACATATATATATATATATATAGGAGATTGTTCTAATACAAAGGAGGTTTTTGGCGAGAAGGATAAGAATGATTATGAGCCCTTGATCAAATTAATCAATAGTTAAGATCTTTTGATCCCCACTATTTCCTTAAAACCTTGAGTGAATTAAAACAGAAAGGGCAAAAAATGAATAACCAACTCTAGTTGACTTTTGAATGGGTAAATCAAGTTCCACCATTTTTTTTAAAATCAAATAACTTTTAAATGCTTAGTTATTTTTTTTAAAAAAAATTACACCTTAAAATTAAGAATTCTATTGTCTTTAATTTGAGTATGATATTGCTATAGTTTTTTTCGATTTTTTTTATTGTTCCGTGATTTTTAAGTTTGGTCCATGATTATTGGTCTGTAATTATGCAGTTCATTATTGATTATGCATATAAAATGACGGTCCGTGATTTTTATATAACATGGTATACAATTATTTGGTACGTGATTTATAAAGTTTGTTTATGATTATGAGTGTTAAATTACGGTCCGTGATTTTCTAGGTAATTCCTTGATTATCGGTGTCAAGTGACGGTCTGTGATTTCATATAGCATGATTTTACACTTGGTCCGTAATTATCCAATATCACGGTCTGTAATTTTGTATAATGTGGTATGTGATTTTTTGTAACGATTATACCCTTTTCCTAGATGACACTTGGCGTGTTCTGCTTCCTTCGTACGCTTAGTACCGTTTATCCCCTTTATAAATTAACCGGCCCCTATATATATACATACACATACATACGAACACATAGGATTGTGAAGAAATAAAAACACATGGATATAGCTTTAACCCATATATATTACTCGTTATAATCTTGACTATGTTTTTTAATTTTTTTAATTATCTCCGTATGTACATCAATGTAACAAAGATTGAAAATATATCATTCACGTCAGATAAAAAACTGTTACATTAATGTAACGACTCACAACAAAATTTAAATTAAAAATCAACTAAAAATCACGTTTGTCTTAAATTTGTAACGAATTATAATGAATTTTTTTATATAAAGTTTACCTCTTTCTTTTTTAAAATTCATAACTTTTTTATACTATATGATTTTTTTTTTAAAAAAATTTGCACTATTATACTCGTCTCATTTTTTCTCTTCAATTCTATTATAGTCTCGAATATTTTTTTTTGGATGCCCCTATTTTTATCATTGTAACATCCATAAATATAACAATTTAGTTTGGATTTTTCCCCTAACAATGATAAATTACGTCACTGTAAATTACACAACTTTATATTACATCATTGTAATTTATTATTGTTAGAAATAAAATTTAAAATAATGTGTTATATTTTGCTCATTATATTGATGTAAATAAATGATATATGTGAAATAATTAAAAAAATTAGTTGAAATTATATTGGAATTAAAGATAAAAAGTGAATCACTTAAATAAGGGGTTACGTCACCGTAAATTACATAAATTTATAATAAATTAGTTTGATTTGTCATCGTTAGAAAAAAATTAAATTAATGTGTTATGTTTTATGCTTATTACATCGATGTAAAGCGAGATATTTGGAAAATAATTTAAAAAACTAATATATATTAAAAAAAAATTAAAGAGAAAAATTATATCACTTTAAATAATAAGTTGCATATCTGTAAATAACGTGCTACCTCAATGTAATTTAGCATTATTAGGAAAAAAATTAAAACTAATTTTTTATCTTATAAGCTCGTGACAAAGATTTAAAATACGAAGTATCTACAAAAATTAAAAAAAATCCTATTCAAGACTATAACGGAATTAAAAAGAAAAATAAGACGAGGAAAATGTTGCAATTTTTATAAAAAACATAATGTTGCATAAAAAGTTATGAATGTATATAAAATGGGGGTAAACTGTTAATATAAAAGTAGATTAATTAAAATATAGTAAAATGTTATTTTAATCCCTATGGTTTAGCAAATTTTGCCATTTTAGTCCAACAGTTTAAATTTCGCAATTTTGGTCATTATGGTTTCATTTTATGGCAATTTTGGTTATTATGGTTTCTATTTTATTGTCATTTTAATCCAATTAATTTTAAACTTTTGGACTAAAATGACAAAAATTAACAAACCATAGAGACGGAAATGACAATAAAATGAAACCATAATAACCAAAATGGCAAAATTTGAACTATTGGACTAAAATGGCAAAAATTGTCAAATCATGGGGACTAAAATGACACTTACTCATTAAAATATATTAAATGGTGACAAGTGTTACCATCATATTTAATCTTGCTTTTTAGTTAAACAAAATGTCTAATATGCCCTTTCATATAAAATAAAGAGAAATGCCACGTGTCACGATCTTGTGAACTTGACTTTTTGATTAACATTAGATGATAATTATTGGGTTATAGCTATATCTAAGGTTTTTATTTGAACACTTTCATATATATATAGGGAAGTGATCTATTGATAACCATAGGATTCATCAATAACCCAATAACCTCCCCATATTTAATGATCAAATTACAAGATGTTGAATTAATGATTAATATTAAATAATAATATAATAATGTACTTGATTTGAAAGAAAAAGGAATAAAGGTATTAATGTAATTTCCTATATTAAATACTTTACCCCTCTTTTTTTATACATCCATAACTTTTTTATACTATAATATTTTTTTATGAAAATTGCACCATTTTACTCGTCTTATTTTTCTCTTTAATTCCGTTATAGTCTTGACTAGGTTTTTTTATTTTTTCCGGATGTTCGTATTTACACCAATGTAACAAGTATAAAAATAACAAATTATTTGTAACGAGTTGTAACGAATTTGGGTTTACATTGTTGTAGAATAAATAGAGGTTATGTTTAAGAGTGTAAACGAGCCAAGCCGATCTCAAGCTCGTTAATTACGTTATATTCTTGAATAGGTTTTTTCATTTTTTCCGGATGCTCGTTAATTACGTTATATTCTTGATTTTGTAAAGAATTTTGGTTTTTAAAGTATTAAAATGTATTTACAATCTTGTAGATATATTTTTTTTAAAGTATTAACATGTATTTACAAGAACGAATTTTGGTTTTTATTAACAAAATGTTATACTATTTTTTTTAAAGTATTAAAATGTATTTACAATCTTGTAAATATAACGAATTTTGGAGCATCCGGAAAAAATAAAAAGACCTAGTCAAGAATATAAAGTAATTAACGAGCTCGGGATAAGCTTGGCTCGTTTACACTCTTAAACGTAACCCCTATTTATTCTACAACAATGTAAACCCAAATTCGTTACAACTCGTTACAATGGTGTAAATACGAACATCCGAAAAAAATAAAAAAACCTAGTCAAAACTATAACGTAATTAAAGAGAAAAATAAGACAAGTAAAATAGTGCAATTTTCATTAAAAATATTATAGTATAAAAAGTTATAGATGTATAAAAAAAGAGAGGGTAAGTTAGTACAACGAGCAAATTACTAATGTGCCCTCATCAGATTTAATAATAGAAATTCATGTGTTTAATTTTGATTGGGTAATTAGAGTTAATGAGTAATTGCCATAAATGGATGTTATAATTAGATCACAATCCTATATATATATATATATATATATATATATATATATATATATATATATATATATAGGGGAAGGTTCCATTGTTAACCCTCCCTTATAGCGTTAACCGCTTAACCCTAGCGTTTTTTGCCCGAATCTTAAAATTTTTTTTTTCATGGTTTTTATTTTGCAAAAATAAGGGGGGTTTCTTTTTTGTGTTTTTGCTAATTCATCACCGTTTAGAAGTTATTGTAAGTGTAAGTTACTTACACTTACTTACAAAACCGTATCTGATGCAGTAAATGTAAGTAAATGTAAGTAACTTACACTTACAATAACTTCTAAACGGTGATGAATTAGCAAAAACACAAAAAAGAAACCCCCCTATTTTTACATAATAAAAACCATGAAATTTTTTTTTTAAGATTCGGACAAAAAACGCTAGGGTTAAGCGGTTAACGCTATAAGGGAGGGTTAACATTTGAACCTCTCCCTATATATATATATATATATATATATATATATATAGGGCAAGGTATAAAAAATAACCCTCTTTTTTTGTTACAACTACATAACCTATTTAAACCAATCATAAACTTACACATAAACATTATATTAAAATATTAAAAAGGGCATCATAGTTATTTTACCCCTTATAAGTTTTCCCCCCCTCTTTTTTAAACATTAATAACTTTTTTATAATATATTATTTTTTAAAAAAAATTGCACCATTATATTCGTCTCATTTTTCTCTTTAATTCCGTTATAGTCTCGACTAATTTTTTTTTACTTTTTTTAAATGCCCTATATTTACATCATTGTAACGAAGTTAAATATAACAAATTTATTTGAAATTTTTTTAAAAATGATAAATTACAGTGATGTAATTTACATTGACGTAATTTATCGTGATATAATTTACATTGACGTAAAATTCGGTTTCGGTTTTTTTCGGTGAATTTGGTTTAAATTACAGTGATGTATTTTACATTGACAACAAATTAGTTTAAATTTTTTTCGAACAATGATAAATTACATCACTATAATTATCATTGTGAGAGAAAAAAATAAAAATAATGTGTTCTATTACATCACTGTAATTTATCATTGTTAGAGAAAAAAATAAAATAATGTGTTACGTCACCGTTAATTATGTCATTGTAAATTACTTCATTTTGTGTTACATTACTTCATTTTTTGTTACATTACTGTAATTTACCATTGTTAGAAAAAATTTCTAATTAATTTGCTATCTTTAAGCTCGTTACAATGATGTAAATACATGACATAAAAAAAAAAGTAGTCGAGACTATAACGAAATTAAAGAGAAAAATGAGACGAGTATAATGGTGCAATTTTAAAAAAAAAATAATATAGTATAAAAAAGTTATGAATGTTTAAAAAAAATGGGTAAACTTTACTTAAATAACAAATGTCTTAAATGCCCTTTACATTAAAAAAAAGAAAAAAAAAGAATCTGACACGTGTCACCATCCTATACACTTACATTTTTAAAGTAATCATTGGATGATGGTTAATGGGTTGTAACAAAAGATGAGGGTTATCAAAAATCCGTCCCCTATATATATATATATATAAGGTTTGAATACTTTGAAAACCCGATTTTAAAGAGAAAACCCTTAAACTCTATTTCAGCCGTTAAATCAAACTTATTTTAGTTTTTAATTAATTAAACAGAAAAAATATGTGATCCACAATTAAAGTTGTTTATTTTATTGAGATTTTTAAAAAGGAAAATACCTATTTTACCTCTTAAGGGGTAAAAATGACTTTTTTAAACTATCTCTTCTCTCTCATCTTTCTTTCTATCACCATCAGTGTCTCTCTCTTCTCTCTCTCTCTTCGTCAGTATCTATATATATTTTTTCTATATATTTTGATTACAAAAATAAAACACATGTGTAATGTTTTTTTAATTAAAAATATATTTTTTTAAAATATTACAGCAACAAAAAATGTATAATTTTCATAGAAATTAAAAAAGTCATATTTTATTAAAGAAAAAAAATATGCACTTGTGTATCAAACACAAAAATCATTGCGCAAACACAAAATTACATATTTTCAATCAAAATAAAACATTACACATGTGTATTTTTACATATCAAACAAACATTACACTTGTGTAATTTTATACAAGAACATCAAATTAACCAAAATAACAAAAAGTACACATGTGTATTGTCACACTCCCTGCGCCGCGTGCGGAATCCACGGCGTGGTGACGATCGATGGTTGAATCATGCACAAGTATTGAATAAGAACAACCACAATGCATTACTAAGTTTCATAGAGTTTAGACAATTGTTTAGTTAAATACATTCTATCTATCTACCAAAAGAATAACAACTACAGACCCAAAAATATTGTTTACAAAATAAGACTCAGACAAGACAATCAAACAATCAGGATTATGTGAGTTTCTAATCCATCCTACCTTGTTTCTTCATCTTGTTCTATCTTAATTATGGTCTCCTTAGTTGTCCTTGTGAAGCTCTAAACCTGATTACCTGAAACACGTGAAAAGTAACTGTCAACTACAAAAGTAGTTGGTGAGAACAATAGGTTTAACATTTTTAAATATGAATCTGCATTGTAAAACATATGTATAAAACATTTAATGAAAATAACATGGATAGTTGCAACCCAAACTAACATCAAGTAAGATTAACGTGTGCAAACAGTCTAATGACTGTCTACTAGAAGAGCCAACATATAATCGAGTCCCAAACTACGTCTGGAGTCAGAAAAAGTAGTCAGCAAACGCATTCAACACGAGCTGTACTAATGAGTTTACTCAGAAGACAAACTCCGTGTTGACGTACCCGGTCAATATGACCTATGCTGGTAAAGCTAATTAGCAGCAAATCCATATTACTGTAAAGCATCCAATCTGTGGTTAGTTTTTAAAACAAATTTAAAACGATAACCGCAGCCTTGGCGTAACCATAACGTGTCCCGCTTTCCCTTGTTGTGATCACCCAGTACTAACGTTGTAAGAATAAGAATAAGATTGAGTAAGTGTCTTGATGTGTGTATAAGTTTGTTCACAACGATGAATACCATGCTTTTAAGTTTTTAAGATTTAATCCTGTGATTGAAAACCTTTGGTTGAATGCTCATGATTGATTACTATGACTTTGAAATCCTTTGATTGAATATCACTATGAAAACCCTTGAATGAATACCTTATTTGAAAACCTTGATTTAATCCGGTGATAGAAGACCCTTGTATAAATACAAGGTTTGAATGAAAACATTTAATAAAACATTTATTTAAAAATACGGGTTATAGTTTAAAAGCTTGTAAGAGTTTGTGAAACTTAATCTTTCAAAGTGTTTAACATTTATAAAACATTTTATGTAAAACAGGTTGTAAAATAATTCATAAAACTCTTTTATAAAACTTTGTAGTAGAAAATGTTTAATAGTTGATAACTCATTTAAAAATAGTTGAGAAATCCCTTAAATTTGTAGAGTGAACATGTAATTGTTGAAAAGTAGCACGAATCCTGTATATGAGATATTATTGTATAAAGAGTATTTGGTCACGTGTTCCACCCCAAAAAAGTTGAAAAATAGTAAAAGAGGGGCTAATGTTCTCACCTGACAGCAGTAGACTCTGAACCTGAACAAGTAGCAAGCAACAAGACCTCTAACTGATTCCTATATCATTATAATCATACATATAATATAAGATTTATAATTGTATAGACTTTGATCGACTGATCGACTTATGTTAATTGATTGACTTATGTTTCCTCGTTAATGATTACTTCTTGAATGACTTGTTCTCATGTTTAAGAATGTTGTATGATCTTGAAAGACATGATTGAATCATTTGAATTAACACTTGATTTATGAAAAATACGTGTCATGTTCTTTTATGCACAACTCGTTATGCATAAGGATAACATGTGTTTATGGGTATGATAAACTCTTGTTTAACATGTAGTTTATTGAAAAGTTAAAGTGTTTTAAGCCTTTGTATTTAGGATATGATCTTATCATTAGATTAAGTTACACTTAAATTAAATGAGATCAATCCATAATTACTTTAGGTCGGATTAGAGTTAGATCACCCTTATCGACCCATTAGGCTTAAATGACTACTTGTATTTTTTATTAGCGTTTGATGTTTAACAACCCTTAGGTTTAGAACCCATACATGGATTTAGGAATCTAATATCGACATCCTTTGTGTCTGGGTGACAATCAAACTTAGCACCATCGACCATCTAAGGCTCAAGAGGAACCCATCGGAATTAATAATATCTATAGCTTATTATTCTTTCAATACTAGCCAAATTGTGCGCCCAATACCCATGGTTCGATGTTTTAAAATCATTGAGTTAACCTACTCCAGATTATGTTTGTGAATTATGGTGGTTTTTAAGAGATTGCATGGTTGTTTTTATCAAACAGAAGGTGGCATCCATTGAAATCACAATATTGATAACTATCCACTTACTGGCATCCTTCTATCTTTACCCCTTCGATTCAATGGTCTAACCAATCACAATTTCTGATTTTCTTGGGCTGATATTAGTTATTAAGATCATGCATTGGTGGGATATTAGAAGCAATGAAAGTTAATATTAATTGGTGGGGTTTATTTGTTCGATGCTCCCTTAATTTTATCCAACTCCACCAAATTTATCTCATGTGTTGGCCTGGGATTTCCTTGGGCGGATAGCAAAGGATAAGAACATGGGTCAGTGGCTTCTTGTGAAATTTGCAGAGGATAATTCAATCGGTGGGTATTATGTACGCAAGGGGATATTACAATTTCCGGCGACTTCCACTTCCTCCTGATTTTAATCAATTTCGACCAGCAAGTTATTGAAATTAATTCCCTTGGACTGATATTAAATGTTATAATCGTTGGTCAGTTGGTCATCTACAGAACAGAAGTTGTAAATAATGATTTTATAGAGTTGGTTCATGCATAGAAGGTCTACCTAAACTATCACTCTCGTTGCAGCAACATTTTCCATCGATTTTTATTCTCAGATGTTACCATCGACCAAGCTAACCCTTAACAACCTTAATCCAAGTCATTCCAAGTGTTTATAACTCATTTTCGAGTTTAGATTTGTAACTGGAACGAGCTGAAACCCAGTTCTTAAACAAGGAAGATGATGAATAGTATCATACCTTCAGTGCAGTAACTTCTCTCTAGGATTCCGGCCAGTATACTTCGAATCAGCCTCGATCCATTGTACTTCCAGATTCCTCTCGTCGATTTGGTGAAGAAACGAAGGAGATATGGTCGAATTTGTGGAGCTTTCTTGTGTGAGAAATGGGTTGGACGAGATTATAGAGTGAGAGAGAGGTGAGGCTGCACTTTTTGAAGAAAAATGAGGGAAAACAAAGGTTTTTATGTCCCGGGTGGTTCCCCGCGTGTTCGGGTTCGGTCGGGTTCGGTTTCGCTTATTTTTACGCGCACGTTTCCACGATTACGTAATTAAATATTTTGAATTATGAAATAGTTTTCTTTAATTGTTTTTTATGAGTTTCAAAATTGTAAAATATAAAATAAAATATTTTACTTATTTTTACTTTTCGTTCGTAGTCAGACCGTTAAACGAATATAATTACGTGTATACCCGCAGTTACGTACGTTTTTGGTCGTATTATTTATTTATTGTCGTTTTTTCGTAATTATAAGTTTGACATTAATATCATCATGAATCGTCACCCATAATGATACTCAGCCTCGCTTACGCATTACGTTTTGTTTAATTAATTTGTTTGTCATAATATCCGTCTGAACACTACGTACTAACACTATCCCATTACACCGAACTCAGTGTATGTATAGGGCATACTCAGAGTCCAGCTACCTGCCTTATCTGCCGCCAGCCCACCACTGTTTCGATATAATACAATATTGTTCTTGCCTAGCGTAATCGATTGTAAAATAAATAATACATACTTGTTCCTAATTAAGTAAGATCCTGTAACACACAAACACAACACATGAACACATAAATCACATTGACATATTGGATATGAATACATATTGTTTTATCACTGTTTACGACTACAATGACTAAATGCACAGATGTTACATGTATAAAATAAAAATGTGCAGCTTTTAAAACACACAATACACCTGGTCAAGTACTACTATAAGATCTGAAAAAACTACACATGTGTAGAAATAAAGATGTACAAGTTTTACTACACAAGGTACATCTGATCAAAGCAATACTATAAGACCTGAAAACTACACATGTGTATAAACAAAGATGTACAAGTTTTACAACACACAATACACATGGTCAAGCACTATTATAAAGACCTGAAAACTACACATGTATAGTAATAAAAATATACAAGTTTTTCAGCATAAAGTACACCTGGTCAAGCATGTATTCGAACCACCACCATGAGCACCACCTCTTGAAACTACCACCACCACCTCCTAGACCCATTGACGCCTCTTGAAACGGCCAGCACCACCACCATCACCATCACCATCGTCGCCTAGACCTGTCGCATCCGTCGTCAGTTGCCACCCCACATCCACCCAAAATCGCTTGAAAAACCCACCACCACCTTGATCTTTAGAGAGAGAGAGAGAGAGAGAAAAAAGAAAAAACCATCACCACCATTGTCGCCACGCCAACTAGGAAACACCACCATCGCCATCGGACCACCCCACAGCCTCCACTACCGCTGCCTCACCACCACCACCACCTAACCTCACCACAATCACCATCATGCGTCGGTTGTTGTCGCCATTGCTCATCATCAGCACCACCGTAAACCACCATCATCATCTGTGAATGTGTGTGTGTGTTTTGAGAGATGAGAGAGAGAGAGAGAGTGTGTGTGTGTAGAAATCAATAAATGAAAAGAAAGAGAAAATATATGACTGGTAATATTGAGGGTGGAGAAAATACCAAAATACCCCTCTATTTAATAATAAATAAAAAATCAATAAGTTTGATCTAACGGTTCACAAAGGGTTTAAGGGTTTTCTCTTTAAGATCGGGTTTTCATAAGATTCAAATCCTATATATATATATATATATATATATATATATGTATATGTATATATGGTAAGGTTCAAATATAACTCACTTCTATTGCTGAAACTCAAATAACTCTAATAAGATCAACCCAAATATTTGATTTTTTTTATCATGACATTTATTATACATGTATAAGATTATGTTCTTTTATGTGTATTAACTAATTAAGAAACATTTAGAATTACAACAAGTGTAAGTTTACATTACATAGCCAACTTTTATATTATGTTATGACAAGTTTCATTGATTTAAGATTTTTAACAAAAAAATTCGCACAAACATATAAAATAACATAGTAGTATACATATATAATAGAGGTCATGATAAAAAACCAAAGATTTGGGTTGATATTGTCGGAATTATTTGGGTTTTCGCAATAGAGGTGGGTTATTATTTGATCCCTTCCATATATATATATATAGGGCTGGGAACAAAAAATAACCCACTAGATGTGCGCTAACCCAAATAACTTTGGCAAGATAAAGCCAAATCTTGGATTTTTTTAAACATCATTGTAACATATTTTGAACACTATGTTCTTTTATGAGTTTGTGTAAATTCATCATCGTTTAATAGATATCAACATTGTAAGTTTTTTACTTACAGTACTGTAAGTCAATTTTGCCCAAAACTTACAATGTTGATATCTCTTAAACGATGATGAATTTACACAAACTCATAAAAGAACATAGTGTTCAAAATGTGTTACAATGATGTTTAAAAACAAAATCCAAGATTTGGCTTCATCTTTCCAAAGTTAATTGGGTTAGAGCGCATTCAGTGGGTTATGTAAAATTCCATGCCCTATATATATATCTATATATATATATATATATATATTGTTGTAACTAAATCAACACATGTATACTACATTCTTATAATTGGAAAAATAATATCCAAGAGATATAGTCGATCCCGCTTAAGTTTTTATAGTTTATAGTTGATTACTCTTAAATTTTTATAGTTTCTAGTTTATTCTTACACTGAATGTCAAAACTTTTAATTTTCACTTCTATACTTTTTGGTATAATCACTAAACTTTGTATAATATCAAATTGACTTCTTCAAGTTTTTAGAGTACAGAGTTATCCCTTCACTAAGTTTTAAGTGTTGATGGTTACATTCTACCAACAATTATTACCCTCTAACTGTCAAACTTTTAAGCATCACTCCTAAAACGTTAGGTTCTATCCCTAAATTTTTTGGATTGTCACTTTATTCCTTTGAATTTTAAAGTTTAGAGTTTATACATCTGTACTAACTTTTAAGTTTAATCTCTAAACTTTGTACAATGTCATTTTTGTTCTCCCAAGCTTATAGAGTTCAGGATTTATCCCTTGTCACACCCGAACTGGCAACATAATGCATCGGGAAACCATTGCGATTGTTTGTTTACTCAAGGTGCTAGCATTCGTTATTATAATTAAACTAAACACTCATTCAATGCAATTCATAAAACCAAGTTCAAACATCCATTACATAACTTTAAAAATCCAAAAATACAAAATGAAATTCTAAACACTGTTTAAAGATTTAACTAAGTCCACTAATGCATATACTATGTCTTCATCATAGTATTCACCTAACCTTTTACAAATGTAAAATAAATATTTTGGTCAAGTATTTGCATAGTTGATGAGGATAGCATACAATTTGAATAGAAACATAAAAAGTGATGCATTAAAAATAATCTACCTAGAATTATACTCTAAGCATGTATAAACTACAAGTTTGCCCATAAAGATAAGTTTCAACAATGTTTCTCAAACAAGTTTCAATACCTTGACTTGAATTAAGACTCATCAAGTCTTAAACTAAAACATGTATAACACAATGTTTGCAACATATATAAAGTCTCTCAAACATGTTTTAATACTACCATAATCGCTAGTATATCAACAAGTTTTCATAAATGTACAATTTTACCCTTTTACACGATGACATAAGTTAGAGAGAAGGAGGTATCTACCCATTCTTAAGCTACTTATGTACTAGATAACACAAGCTTGAATCATAGTCATAAACAAAGAAGCACACTTATAGCAAGGATTCAATCTAAACACTACTAAATGATTTGCATCTTATAGTTTAGATTCTAGATGAACAATGTTTGAATAAAGAATATGTATTATCCCTAAAACACGAAACATAAAAGAGGCAGTATGAATATACTCACTTGCTAAGAATACCAAGGCAAAATTGCTTCTAAAAGGCAGGCAACGAAATCCTTTCAAACTTACTAAGAATAACAAGGGCACATGTCGCATCTCCCGTGTTTTCGCCGACGATGGGGGTGTGACGAATTGGTATCAGAGCCATTGGCTATAGAGAATTAGGTTTCCTTTAGTGACACCTAGACTATAACCATAAGTTCTAAATTGTTGGGGCTATAGAAAACTATAGTAAGATCCAACTTTATGCAGACATATTTTGTTCAGGAGATTGTTTATCCCTAAGGAACAACACATGATTTAATTGGTGCTAATCGTTGTGTTAAGAAATGAAAACTTTAAGTTAGCACCACTACACTACCATTACACTGGAAATTGCTTGTTTATAGATAATGACTCTTGCAAGTTAAGCTGAGAACCTGTCAAGTTGTTGTAACATTTTACAAATTTTTATCACCAACGCATACATAATGTATTGGTGAACAATTGACAAATAACATTACAAATGAAACATGGTCTGTAAAACTCGATAATGTACACAATGTTGTTGGACCGAGTAGGACGTTTCAAATTTCTAAAGTCTCAAAGTTATACTAACATGAGATTAAACACGATACTTCTGACTGCTAATGGCAGCTCAGTGAAAAGACATGACAAATGAAACGACTTGTGAAATCATTGGATTTACATGTTGGAAAGATTGAATGAATCAACAACAATATATGATAAGAAGTGATTACACGGAGTGAACAAAAAAATGAGAGAAAACAATACAATGCATTATGACTCATGAGGGAGATTACTGGAGTGATCAAGTAAGATAATTGATAGTTACACTTTGTGCTACGTAACTATGAATTATGTTACTTGTGAATTCTGGGAAATCCTATTGTGATGATTAGTGTATGAACTTAATGATAAGTTTGACGTTACAAGTACCAATGATGAATCTTTTGAGCTGAACAAACACAACCATACATTATGGCAACTAGCTGAATTTAACTATTCACATAAATACAAAATTGCCAATGATGGTATAACAATGATTCTTTATAGCCTTTTGAAAAGGATATGACAACACTAATAATGCCAGGACAAATTCTGGCATGGTAACTTATTCAATTGATCAGATTGATCTCCTTAAACTCTTCAGACACTTTAGTCGTTGACTATGGTAACTATTCCTAAAAGCTTAGACAAACCCATTAATGCTTGAGAATTTTATATCTCATTGGATAATGGGCACCATGTTTTAATTCACATGATATGAAATATTACACTCTTTACCAACGAATCAATGAGATTAATGCCAATCACTCAAGTTATTTAACAGTGGCATTATCAAAACTCAATAAAAGACAAATTAGTGGCACGAGTGTCACAAACCATGCATGACTAGACACAATGTCTATTGTGTACATTCCTTGCGATCAATGAACGAAAAGTTAAACTTAGTCCTATTTTAGAATTTCACAACAAAGGAATTAAATAAAAATTACATGATATCCTTTCATGAAGAGGGACTAACGAGTTTAAAACAATGTAAACATTTTTTTTTCCTTAGGGCAAGCTATATCTTAATAGTATGGCATCATACCTAGATTTCAGTCTAGTGCTCACTATGCATTTGAAACTGTATACAAGTCTTTCAATACAATGACTTAATGAGACAACTATTTAAGGTTTTTGTTGCCTTAACACATGATAATGGTAATGGTTTACCAATGCTATAAACATACATTATGATGGTCAAAATTTCACACATCAAACTAAGTGATGAAATTAAAGTACATTTGGATTAGGGAAATGCTAATGGTAAGACACCTTAGCATAATTCATTTCCCCATTTTATACATGTTATCTTTATCTTGAGGCATCTACCGATTGCCTTAACAGGCAAATAATTATACAAAATTTCAATTGTTGAACAAACTGGGAAGCTCTCTAAGAGTATCTTTCAATCGACAAGAATGCTAATGAAAATTTCATGTAATCCTTGAACATGACATCGATCAGTGAACCACGTGAAAATACAAGTGGTGTAATTGGTATTGATTACAATACGATGCAAACAAGAAATAATCACATTGACACTAACGCATTCTTCTTACTTAGTCATTATCGAATTTCACAAGTATATACTTGTGACATACTATTCGATTCAAGGTGACTATGAGTGCTACACACTTTCTCGGGTATTATACAAAGAGTAGTAGTGTTATCTTAATTCAAGTGACATTAATTGAACAACTACAACTCAAGTTGAGTTAAATGAGAGACTTGACTATCAAATTCTCATATGGCTAGATACATATACTACCTACTATATTGTCAATAGTTGAAGAAATCATATGTTAATTCACACATGACCTCAAACTCAAAAATTAGGTGACTATCAAACTCTAATCTAATCAAGGATGACGCACCCATCCTAAAGTTCTCTTCATCTACTCATGTTCTACTACCATTCTCATTATATAACTTCCCACCTATTTGATGGAACAAAAGTTGTCATTGACAACTATAAATCTGTGAAATCTATATGATCGTGACGTTGGTCGTTAATCATACCATGATGAATCACAAACACTTAACCCGAATGTATGTTTGGATGACTATAACACTTGATTTAAGTTATTATAATTGACATACATTGAGAACCAAGCCTACTAATTCCACGATGAAACCCAAAACAAATTCTACGAATGGTGTAAGAGTTACTATTCCATAACGGGGAATAGAAACCCGTAAATTGTACCCTCCACATTTAATTTGTTATCAACATACCTTCAAAGTTAAAAGTGTGTGACAACAATGGTCATCAATACACTTTGAACTTCTTAAGAATTCCTACCCTGTAGGGTTGACTGATTCATCCCGAGTTGAAGAACAAATTTTGGCAGGAGTGCAATTCTCTAAATCCCTAAGAAAGAGATTATAACCAAACTCTCATTAGTGGGAAAATTAAAAAGAAGCTAATATATTTTCCACTCAAACAACCATGTAGTGGGTTATGATGAATTCAATAATCATTGTAGCAAAGACGTAAAAACATGCACAAAGAATTTAATAATCCTTAGAGAATTTCATGAACTGTTGATGGAAGTTCACAAGAGACCTTGTGTTAATTTACAAGGATTTATTTCTGATTATGTCAAGAGAGCAATCAAGAAGAGAAATTGATTTAAGATCAAAAAGTGCCATGAGTATCCAAACTCTGGTTTATACGACGATCATACTATAACAAAGGATTAACCTATCTCAGTTTGAGGTTTTTGGATTGATTAGGAGTGGTCTACTTATAAGTGCATTCTTATCAAAGGATGATTCCCTCATATGCTTATTAGAATGGATGACTCATCTCCCCCAAAAATAGACTGAGTCTAAAGTGAAAAGACATGCTTAAAGAACACAGTTAATTTATTGGATGGAATTGTCATAAATGTTTGCAGTAATACAAAAGACGAAGGCATGTTAGTCAAATTGCCATTTAGTTGACATAACTTGCTCTATTCCATACAGTATTAAACAAGTCGAGCTATTCATAACTTGACTTGTGCCCTTGAACAATACGTCAGATATCCGTCAACATGAATAGAAATGTTGTTCGAAGGAATGTCGACAGAGTAATTTAACCGATCGACAAACGAATAACAGGATCTTGCAGAATCTCTAGTTAGTGGGAAGCTAGTCAAGAAAAAGTGCTTAATACTATACTTAACTCGTAAGAGACCTTATCTCATATAAGTGATCAAAGAGATTATTCAAATGAACTCATGGATATTCCTAACAAACTTGAGTTTGGTAAGGAAGATTTTTCCATTCCAAGACAAACATTTTATGAAAATTAAAGGAAGGTTGTAGTTCCTAAATTCTACTGAGCTAGCTCATGCAACCTTTAAATGGTTGACAGCATGGACGATCCGAAGCATCAAGTTTCTATCAAGAGAATTTCATAATGACGACATACAGTCTCATTTAAGACTAGAAATATCTCGCTCAACCCTGATTAGCGAAAATAACCTAGTCAACTATTCAAATTTGACTAGTTTAATTAACAAAGACAACCATAACGTTGTATCGATTTCACTCTTTAAGAGAAACAACTTACTAGTTGCGATAAGATTCTCATATGAACCATTTATGGTCAAGATGATAAAACCCTTAAACCCAGTCAAGAACCAGACAGATATGAAGACAAAGGAATGCTTCGTGAAAGCTCACTTTACATACTCTCTAGCATACTCTATTAGTTCAACATTCACAAGAACCTTACTGCAAACGAATTAAGTCACTAGATAGGTTACAATCTCCTTCCAAATAAGTGATATCCAATTTCGAGGACGAAATTTCTTAAAGGAGGGGAAACTGTAGCTACCATCCAAATTCGATAATTAATTTATTATTAACGGGACCCACAGGTAGGCCCAGTCAAGCCCAGTGAGGCCTAATATGAACTCAGGCCTAAATAAGGCCAAATCGATAAAGATAAACCGATTAAACTTACGGATCTTTTAACAGACTGTTATATAATTATTTGAGGCTTTCGAAAGAAAACTAACAAGTTATTTAGTAATGACCAATGATCGATTATTAGCGCGAACCTTAATAATTAAGCTTCCAACATTATAACATTAATGTTATTATTTTATTTAATACCCAATTAAGGAGACTGTTTAAAACGGTTAAACAGTTAAACATATTTAGTATTATTTTAAATAAAAAAAATGTTTCGGTCACAAAATGATACTCGATAATGATAACGAAACTTGAACGGTTTACTTCACGAGTTATACGCGATACGTACTGAACTGAGGATTACTTTTCACCTCCAAAACCTAGCTATATAAAGGATTAAATCACTTTTTCCCCCATAATTTTTGAGCAGCCATAACTCACGTTCAAAACACACAGATGTGTGTGTTTTTTTTACCCGACCAAGAGAGAAACGGGAAGGAGCCTCAGCTCCGGCAACTTCCTTCTTCGGCAACACCCAGGACCTCCGACGAACACTCTATCCAGCCACCAGCCTGGTCATCTCCCTTCGTTTCTTTTCTAATGGCAGCCACAAGACACACACACAAAAGAGTGTGTGTCTGTGTTCGTGAGAAAGGGAGAGAAGAGTGCTGCTACCTCCGGCGAACTTCAGCTCCTCTAGCAGCCAGCCTGCAGTCCGACATTGCTCCGGCCACAAGTCGACTACCCTCGACAAAAACACAAGTACATCTTCTTTCTTCAGCCACGAACGCAGCTTCCTTCTTCAGCCACGAAAGAGAAGCTGGCGACTTTCCTTTTCTTTCGCTTTTTCTTTCAATGCCAGCCTCCTCCTCCTCCTCCGACTCAACACCTACATCACACCTCCATACATGCTTTTGTGTGTGTTCTTTCTCATGATACCAAAAAGAGCCTGGTGCTGTCTTTTTGGCTTCGTTTCCGGCAACGAGGCTGATTCTGGCAGCAGCGGTAGCAGGCTTCTACTGTCCTCTGTCGTGTTGTTCTGTCATAATTAAACAACAATATGTGTATTGAGTTCCGGTGGCTTTGGGTGGTGTTACAGATGTGGTTTCAAGGTTTGGGTTGGTGAAAAAGGTAAAACCCAACACCTCATCCGTAGATCTGATCTTTCGGGTCTTGAATCTAGTGATTTCTAACTCGATCAATATTATTTATTGTTCGTGTGCATAATATATACATTCAACAAACATATCTGAAAGTCAAGATGGTTAACGATGAAAATATGGTTATATCGGGCGCTTGTATGGTGAAACGAGTGTCGGTCAACATCAGCCAAAGTTGGCAAGCCAGGTCCAGTCAGATCTAGTCAATAACAATAACTGAGTGCTATGAAACAATCGTGATGCAAAACTGTAACAGCCGAAGATTTAGCACATTTGATCGCGTTTGAAATCCACATTGATTTGACTAACAAAATTATTAAAGGGTGATAGAATGCGAGAAATGGTGAACGTGGGCGGAAACAGTGCGCGAAACGGAGTTACGGATTGTCCGAAATCGCGAAACGAAGATAAAATCGAAAAGTGGACGAAAATGGCCTGGGGCGGTACGCCCCGAGCCACATGTCGGGCCTAGGCGGTACGCCTGGAAGCCAAGAAAATATTTGGATGTCACCAACCCGCGCGGTACGCCTGGAGTGGGAGTTCGGTCTGGGGCGATGCGCCTGAGGCCAGTTTCGTCGACAAGTTGGATAAAAGATAAGATGGCAGCTAGAAACCATAATTTTTATCTTCTATTCGACGATCCAGCCACCACACACGAAAAATCAGCCTTCAATCCATTAAATCTTCAATTTTAAAGCCTCTTGATCACGTGGATCGCACCAGGGAATGTTTCTGCAAGTCCGGATCATCTTTTTAACCGCAGAACTTCATCTGATTAGGTAATGGTTCGTTTTAACCTTCTAGATTGATTATGATTGATTAAATCTTGCTTTTGAACGTAATGATATAGCTAGGGTTGTTGATTATTGCCTAGATAATGGCTAGGATTGATTATAAACGAAGAACTCGAACTGTTAACAGGTAAATCCTTGTTTTGGGCCGTTGTAATGCCCGGTTTGTATGGAATCATAACAATGGTTATAATGATTCAAACCATTTGATTATGACAACGTAGGTGATGAGTTTCGTTAATCCTTGACATGCAAGGTTAAATCCAAGTGTTTTAA
The DNA here is from genome assembly GCA_009363875.1 of Mikania micrantha. NCBI lineage: Eukaryota > Viridiplantae > Streptophyta > Magnoliopsida > Asterales > Asteraceae > Mikania > Mikania micrantha. The sequence goes on from CM018684.1 coordinate 4,482,071, forward strand.
ACTAATCACAATCAGTAACATACTCATTGGAACGAGTATTTGATGTTTATGATAACATGTAGATTAGTATGTTAAATATGGTTGTTAAACCTATTCTAATACTACGTTGTAATATTTCCTGACATCTGGGTAATCAATAACAAGGATTGATCATTTCTAAGCCATTAATCTATCTAGGAACCTATTTTAGCATTATAATCAACAACATTAACTATTTGGTTAATCAGAGATTATTCTGACTAATCAAGTGGGTCATCAACCTATTATTAGGAACCTGAATCAGTATAGGTTCTTACATTATCATACCTTGTATGATATGACATTAACATAAATAGTTAAAAATCTAATATCGGTTTGATGACTGTCAAGGAAATGTCTTTGACATTGGACGTTCAGAAAGATTCAATCAGTAAGTTTAGCAACGTCTAAGATGAATTAATTAAATAAGAGAATACGCTTGTCTAAGTCGAGCAAGTAATGTAAAGTATGAATGTCAAGCATGGGTATGAGTGGTTAGGATAAATCAAGTACGTAAGAACGTAATTTAATCTAACCACTAGCCCTATTGGTTTATATAAGGATACTTATATGATATGTTAAAACAATAATGTTATACAGGTTATTAGCAATTCCTAAAGCCGAGGCTAATTGGGAATTTATTGTAAGTCGAGCTTTGAATTAAGGTGAGTTCTTTGTAGCCCTATTTTAAATGTTTTATCATTTTGGGCTGATATGCATGTTATAAAGTTATTGTATGAAAGTGATTTTAACCTTATTAAAGTCAGGTAAAGAATGTTTTCTGATAAAGAATGTTTTCAGATAAAGAACGTTTTCCGATAAAGAATGTTTCTAACTAAAGAATGTTTTAAAGTAAATAACGTTTTAAGAGTCTCATCTGAAGTGTCAAGAATGTTTTAAGTCACAACTGTAGTTGAGAAGTAAATGATGTTAAGAGTCTCAGCTGAGATGTAAAGAATGTTTTCAGTCTTAACTGTAGTTGAGAAGTAAATGATGTTAAGAGTCTCAGCTGAGATGTAAAGAATGTTTTAAGTCTCAACTGCGGTTGAGAAAGAAATGAGTTTTTTTGTAAGACACTCGGCCGAGGTCGAGGAGGAAATGTGGTTTTGCCAGCTGCGGTTGGGCAGAACTTGAGCACTGCGGTGCAAGGAATTGACTATGATTATGATGGATATGAATGATGTATGTAAAGAAGTCTTGTACCGGTATGAGCCGTCAACTTCAGTTGATGGTTAAAGAGTCCTGCGGAAACACAGGCCTGCCGACTGTGTGTCGCAAGTTGAGGAAATCTTATGCATGTATAAGTTATTGACGTCGGGTAGATAGTTTAAGATTCTTGTGCTGCACAAGCCTGTTGACTTCGGTTAGCAGCGAAAGGCTAATTCTCTATGTACAGTATGTTTGATGTTATGATGATATGTATGTTATGTAAGTATGTTATAAGGAAAAGTATGCTATGTATTTGAATTATGTCACGAGAAGACATGGATGTTATGTATGTGAAATACGTTATGTTATATAAAGATATGAATGAGTAAAGATTTGTATAATAAGTTAACTTAGAACTCACAAGCGAAAGCTGACTTGTTTTAGCATACATGTCAGGTTATGATAAGGATATGATGGCTCGTGGCAAGACATGAGGACTACATACTCAAGAACTGTCATTCCTAAAGAAACTAAATATTTCGTAATGAATTCCGCTGCCATAGTATTCGATTATTCTACGGTTTAAGAGCTATGTTTTTGATGTTTAACCAACCGAGTGACTCCTGAGGAACGGGGCCTCTCAAGTTGGTATCAGAGCCATAGTTTGAGAGATTCGGGCATAACCTGATGCCCGAACTTAAACTGAGAATGGGACAAAAGCTAAGGATGCCAGTAAAGGGTAGCTCAATGCCCCGAGCATCTTGTTAAAGTAAAGAATATATGTTATGATATATTTGAATTAGATTTAAGGTATATGTGCCTTAAAGTTAACGTGAAGTTGTTAAAGTGAAATGCATGTATATGTGCCTATATGTGTTAAGATGTATGAATATGTTGGATTGTTTAGACTATGGATAATACTAATGTTTATTAGGAAATGAACTAAGCATGTGGTGGAAGAAACCCTAGACACACGAGTACAGATAAATAGTGACCGCAATTTGCTACTGCGGTTACAAATTTATCTATATGACTAATGCTCGGGTTTCATCTGTCATATGACTTGGAGACCACAGGAAAGATTCAATGACTGAACGAATTATAACTATGCGATTCTAATGAAGGTAAAGAACAAAATGCAATTAGAAAGGTGGAAAGAGTTATAGAAAGAATTGGAAATGCTTGTTTGGTCAAATGGATAATGGTTAAGGTCTTACTTTATTGGTTTGACAAAGATTCATGGATTAATAGCTATAAAGTATGAATGGGAATAATAGAAACACGGTTGGAAAAGTAAATGATTAATGACATTCCGGACACTGTTATTAATGATTTACTATACAACTGAGTTTGTATTATTGTCTATCATACGAATACCTTATATATCCTTAATTGCATTATGGTTAGGTTGACTTCATCATTGAAGTTATTGGGAAGCTAATGCTGAATAACATACCCTAAGGAATTGTAATTGTGCTAATTCCAAAGGTCGATCAAGAAGGAAAGCATAAAGGGGAAGAAATGAGAACAATAATGGTGGATGCAACACATTGTGCAATCATTCGGGCAAAGATATCACGATGATGATAGGAGTGTATGTATATCAATATGGATGACAGAAATCAATTGTGGATGAAGAGAATTAGTACGGGTGATTGAGTTTATGTGTAGGTGATTCAATTGACTTACGAATGATAGAATTAATGTACGAATGAAGGAAATGGCTTACAAAGGAACCAAGGAACTTTATTTAGGGAGGAATTATTCAGCACTTGCGAATGAATAATATTATAAAGTAAGAATGAGTACATCTGATTGGGGTAATGTAAGTTCAAATTTGACCTAGAGGTTTGATGAGATTATTATTTATGTCATGAATGATAATGCTTTGTTAGTATCCCATATCCTGATAATGTTCCACTAGGTTGAGAAATGCATGTTGACGTTAGGATTTGGGAAGTGCACTGATGTTTATTAAACGTTAAAGTGAGATATTAAAGCTGATTACACGAACGTGTGTGATAAATGTGTGATTAGGAATTGATAAGCGAAGATAAATGAATGTATGTCTGGCTTTAAGTATAAGTGAATCTCAAAGACTAGAGTCAGTCTTATGTCAAATGCGAAGGAAAAGAAAATGTTCAACCATCAAGATAGTTCGAAGGTTATGAAAAATTGAAATGATACGACTTGCTTTTGACAAGAATTCATGTGAAGACTGACTGGACCTAGAATTGCTATGCTAAAGATGTTATAGATGATTTTAATAACTCTAACGGGAAGCTATTTATGCTAGAAGAGGATACATAAGTGTTGCAACATTCTTATCGTCCTAATGAACCATCTTGTCTTCACAAGATAATAAATGTTAAATATGCATAGAATATGTTTAGAGCTTAAAGTACGGGTTATAAAATGTGGGTTTAAGGCGGTTACAGGTGTTAAGAAAGTCTTGCATCTGTTGCAAGAAACTACTTAAAGAACTTTGTATTAGTACAAGCTTAATGATAAAGGATACTTGCCACTGTCTTATGTATAAGAAAAATTCATAGTATTGTTATGTGATAGTGTGCATACGTATGTTATCAAAGGAAAGTTTTATGATAAGATTGTCATGCATAAAGTGGATCAAATGATGTAGTCCCTTGTGGAGGCAAACGATAAAGTCTTCTTAACAAAGGAAAATGATGAAGTCCTCTTAATGAGGCAAATGATGAGATAAATGATGAAGCCTTCTTATTGAGGGAAACAAGAAGATTATTATTATAAGGTGACCAATGAAATCTTGTAACAACAACATGACTTGGTTTGGTCTGTTTTATGCAATGAAAAAGTTGGTTGGCTTTATGCATTAACAACCTTATGTGTTAAGATATGTATGCAAGTTATGTTGAGAAAATTTATCAATTACCAACTTTCAACAAGTGCTCTATAAATGGTTAATGCCAAGAAAGATAACTGTTTATAAAAACTAAATGGAAGAAGATATGAACTATATTCTCTCGTTAACATGTAAATGATACGAGAAGCACAAGAGTACAGTAAAATGGGAAAGGTAATACTATATGCTTCAAGATAATTAAAAGTTTGGAAGAACATGGATCGGTTTTAAGACCCGATTTGATAGAGTGTAGGTTCCGCGAAATAGGGGTAACAGGTCAAGGATTTTAGATAAAGAACATAGGTTACGTTACTCTATCCATCCTGGTGCAACGAAAACGTATCAAGATCTTCGAAAGGTTTACTGGTGGCCAAGTATGAAGTTAAATGTAATGTAATACGTAAACAAATGGTTGACATAAGCGCAAGTGAAAGCGGAATGTCAGAAACCATATAGTTATGTGCAACCTTCAGGAGTCCCAGAAGGGAAGTGAGAACACATCACCATGGGTTTAATTATTAAGTTGTCTCTCAAGGTAAAATGTCGCGATACTATTTGAGTGATTGCAGATCAATTAGTGAAAAGTGTTCATTTCTTGTCTGTGCGTGAGACTTATACGTTAGAGAAAATTGTCCGAATTAATTGTGAAAGAAAAAGTTACAAGACATAGATTTCCAGTGTTATAGTATTAAATCGTGATACGCGATTTGTTTCAAGATTTTGGAAACAATTTCATGAAGATGGGCACGAGATTAAATAGCAGCACTGTGTATCATCCTTAAACATATGGACAGTCCGAAAAGAACTATACAAATTTTAGAAGATATGCTTGGAGCTTGTTTTATTGATCTTGGTAGTACCTGAAATGATCATTTACCACTAGTGGAATTCTCATACAACAACAGCTATCATGCTAATAGTAAGATTAGCTGAAAAAGTTTCAACTAGTTAAAGTACAGATGAAAGCTGCACAGGATCGACAAAAGTCCTATGCTGACAAAAGGCGAAGACCAATAGAGTCGAGGTAGGCGATTAGGTATGGTTTAAGTTTTCACTATGAAGAGGAATTATTAGATTCAGAAAAAGAGGAAAGCTGAGTCCGAGAATTATTGAACCTTTTTGAATAATGGTACGGGTCGATGGGATAGCCTATCGATTAAAATCCTCCAGATAAGTTGAGTGAAATTCACCCGATATTTCACATTTCACACTTAAGAAAATGTCTAGCAGATGATGTAGGATATGTGCCATTAAACGATATTGAAGTGGATGAAATGTTAAACTACATAGAAGAACCTGTGGTAATTGTTGACACGAAAGAAAAACAATTACGTAACAAGATGATTAGACAAGTTAAGATTCAATGGAAACACCGAAAAGGATTTGAGGCTACATGGGAGACTGAAGACGCAATGAAACGACTCTACCCACATTTGTTTGAAACGTAACAGGTTTCGAGGACGAAACCTATTGTAAGGAGGGTAGATTTGTAACAGCCGAAGATTTAGCACATTTGATCGTGCTTGAAATCCACGTTGATTTGACAAACGAAATTATGCGAGAAATGGTGAACGTGGGCGGAAACCGTGCGCGAAACGGAGTTACGGATTGTCCGGAATCGGGAAACGAAGATAAAATCGAAAAGTTGACGAAAGTGGCCTGGGGCGGTACGCCCCGAGCCACATGTCAAGCCTAGGCGGTACGCCCGGAAGCCAAGAAAATATCTGGATGTCACAAACCCGCGCGGTACGCCTGGAGTGGAAGTTCGGTCTGGGGCGATGCGCCTGAGGCCAGTTTCGTCGACAAGTTGGATAAAAGATAAGATGGCAGCCAGAAACCATAATTTTTATCTTCTATTCAACGATCCAGCCACCACACACGAAAAATCAGCCTTCAATCCATTAAATCTTCAATTTTAAAGCCTCTTGATCACGTGGATCGCACCAGGGAATGTTTCTGCAAGTCCGGATCATCTATTTACGCGCAGAACTTCGTCTGATTAGGTAATGGTTCGTTTTAACCTTCTAGATTGATTATGATTGATTAAATCTTGCTTTTGAACGTAATGATATAGTTAGGGTTGTTTATTATTGCCTAGATAATGGCTAGGATTGATTATAAACGAAGAACTCGAACTGTTAACGGGTAAATCCTTGTTTTGGGCCGTTGTAATGCCCGGTTTGTATGGAATCATAACAATGGTTATAATGATTCAAACCATTTGATTATGACAATGTAGGTGATGAGTTTGGTTAATCCTTGACATGCAAGGTTAAATACAAGTGTTTTAAACTAATCACAATCAGTAACATACTCATTGGAACGAGTATTTGATGTTTATGATAACATGTAGATTAGTATGTTAAATATGGTTGTTAAACCTATTCTAATACTACGTTGTAGTATTTCCTGACATCTGGGTAATCAATAACAAGGATTGATCATTTCTAAGTCATTAATCTGTCTAGGAACCTATTTTAGCATTATAATCAACAACATTAACTATTTGGTTAATCAGAGATTATTCTGACTAATCAAGTGGGTCATCAACCTATTATTAGGAACCTGAATCGGTATATGTTCCTACATTATCATACCTTGTATGATATGACATTAACATAAATAGTTAAAAATCTAATATCGGTTTGATGACTGTCAAGGAAATGTCTTTGACATTGGACGTTCAGAAAGATTCAATCAGTAAGTTTAGCAAGGTCTAAGACGAATTAATTAAATAAGAGAATACGCTTGTCTAAGTCGAGCAAGTAATGTAAAGTATGAATGTCAAGCATGGGTATGAGTGGTTAGGATAAATCAAGTACGTAAGAACGTAATTTAATCTAACCACTAGCCCTATTGGTTTATATAAGGATACTTGAATGATATGTTAAAACAATAATGTTATACAGGTTATTAGCAATTCCTAAAGCCGAGGCTAATTGGGAATTTATTGTAAGTCGAGCTTTGAATTAAGGTGAGTTCTTTGTAGCCCTATTTTAAATGTTTTATCATTTTGGGCTGATATGCATGTAATAAGGTTATTGTATGAAAGTGATTTTAACCTTATTAAAGTCAGGTAAAGAATGTTTTCTGATAAAGAATGTTTTCAGATAAAGAACGTTTTCCGATAAAGAATGTTTCTATGTAAAGAATGTTTTAAAGTAAATAACGTTTTAAGAGTCTCATCTGAAGTGTCAAGAATGTTTTAAGTCACAACTGTAGTTGAGAAGTAAATGATGTTAAGAGTCTCAGCTGAGATGTAAAGAATGTTTTCAGTCTTAACTGTAGTTGAGAAGTAAATGATGTTAAGAGTCTCAGCTGAGATGTGAGATGTAAAGAATGTTTTAAGTCTCAACTGCGGTTGAGAAAAAAATGATTTTTTTTGTAAGACACTCGGCCGAGGTCGAGGAGGAAATGTGGTTTTGCCAGCTGCGGTTGGGCAGAACTTGAGAACTGCGGTGCGATGAATTGATTATGATTATGATGGATATGAATGATGTATGTAAAGAAGTCTTGTACCGGTATGAGCCGTCAACTTCTGTTGATGGTTAAAGAGTCCTGTGGAAACACAGGCCTGCCGACTTGTTGTCGCCAGTTGAGGAAATCTTATGCATGTATAAGTTATCGACTTCGGGTTGATAGTTTAAGAGTCTTGTGCTGCACAAGCCTGTTGACTTCGGTCAGCAGCGAAAGGTTAATTCTCTATGTACAGTATGTTAGATGTTATGATGATTTGTATGTTATGTAAGTATGTTATGAGGAAAGGTATGCTATGTATTTGAATTATGTCATGAGAAGACATGGATGTTATGTATGTGAAATATGTTATGTTATATAAAGATATGAATGAGTAAAGATTTTTATAATAAGATAACTTAGAACTCACCAGCTAAAGCTGACTTGTTTTAGCATACATGTCAGGTTATGATAAGGATATGATGGCTCGTGGCAAGACATGAGGACTACCTACTCAAGAACTAGTATTCCTAAAGAAACTAAATATTTCGTAATGAATTCCGCTGCCATAGTACTCTATTATTCTACGGTTTAAGATCTATGTTTTTGATGTTTAACCAACCGAGGGACTCCCGGGGAACGGGGCCTATCAAAAACCAAGTTCATCGGTGAGCTCGGATCCCATATCGAGCTTCCGGATCTCAAAATGAGTTCGCGCACGCGAACCGACCCGAAAGGTATACCCGCAAGCTTACTTTTTATCATATTTTTCATAACTCGTGCGTTTAAAATACTTCGATTCACGACTAAGTCAAATACTAACTATCGGGATAAGATCTAAAACGTGTTATAGTTGTAAATATTCACCTATAAAAAAAGATTGATTTAATAAATTGTATCAAGTGTTTAACGACGTTGAGAGAACGGAGACGGATACATTTATTTTAACCAGAAATTTAATTATTAATATAATTAAACAATTTTAATCTTTAGAGATGTGTATATATATACAAGTGCAAAATATTAATAAAGGGGAAATGATAATGGCAAACATTAACCTGCGTGTAAAACTGACAAATTAATATTTGTATAGTATTGAGCAATTAGATTGTTTTAAATAATTGAGATTCATATATATTAACGAACTAGTTACAAGAAAATTTAGAAAAAAGGATTACAAATTACAAATAATATGTCTACATATTTGTAAATCAACGAAGTGTATTGTGATATGTATATATTTACACGGTTCAAAAACTATAAATGAATTCAAATGGTTTTGAATATATTTTATACTAAATAAGTCATCAAATTAAAATAATTACTACTAAAAGAGACCAATGCTTATACATATTAACGACAACTTATATATATATAAATACAATTCAGGATACAATAAACATCATTACTATAGATTATACATATATGAGTTAAGATATTTTTTTTAATATTTTTATTACAAATATGAAATAATTATTCTATAAAGTTACATATATATATATATATATATATATATATATATATATATAAACAATAATTATCAAGTTTGATAATTTAAATTTTATACATTTAAGCATATCAATTATGAACACATACGACCAATTAAATAATCGAGTATTAAAGGATAGACAATATTAACCAAAAGTAACATATGTAAACAAAAGTCTTCGGTTAATCAAACTTAACACCCGTGAGGACGCGTTAGAACACATGCGACAGTTGTGTCAAGTAGGTACATGAAACAAGATTGTGGGTATTGATTATTGATATACATTTGATTTACAAACAGAAACTTATGCTTCATTTGATTGGGAAATGCTATACTATATCAAACGTACATAGTTGACTAGCACTGATATGCTGACTATGATTACTCTGATTTCGGTTATCACAACGTATGGATATGGGTTCCATTGCTATACACACTGTAAGTATTCGTAGCCCCTTTTACTTTTTACATATTTTGGGGAAAATACATGCTACAATACTTTTCTTTTCTACTATGATACTTAAAAGGTTTTCATTACTTTGCTAAATGTGTTAATGCTGGAACATAAGTTAGCCAGATGTTGATTGCATGAGATTTTGTTATTCTATTGTAAGTCCCTTATTATTTATGCCTAGACACAACCATTAACTCATAGGTTTGAGGCAAGGGATATATTGAATAGTACTATTTTGGTTGACAACTCATTCACCTATCGGGTGGTCTTGCTAGCTACAGTCACTTAATGACGTGGTCAACCACGGTGAATGAATATTTCCAACCCATACATACTATGAACTCGGGAAGAGTTTGTTGATCATGAGATCATACACAAGGGCAGTCAGTCATAGGCTTGGTTGTTGACTCATGTAGATTGCATCCATTCACACTTATGGCTTAACATATTATTAAGATAGCATAGCATTACGGGATTGATGATCCTATTGGATTTTTATTGAAAAATTTTACTCGTGCCAACGCATTATGGGATTGATGATCCTACTGGACTTTTATTGAAACATTTTACTCGTGCCTGGAATGGCCAACACATTATGGGATTGATGATCCTACTGGATTTTGATTTAAACATTTTACTCGTGCCTGAAATGGCCAACACACTATGTGATGATGATCCAACTGAGTTTTGATTGAAACTTTTTACACGTGCTTGGATTGCAAACACTATTACTTAAACTGTTTAATTAAATATAAATCTACGAACTCAACAACTTTTTAGTTGACACTTGTTTTTGCATGTATTTCAGGTACTAATCTAAGGCTAGATATGGACCTTACACTTAAGGAGAAGGACTAGCATTCTCTCATACTCAATGAGTTCTTGATATATAGTTTCATCGCATCTCTCGTGTTTCCGCCGACAGCGGGGGTGTGACAAAAAAATTAACCCATATTTTATACACATGCGGATCCTTTCGGATCTACCATATCTACAGGATATTCTCGATTTCGCATACGGTATTCTCATTCTACACATTCTCTTTTAAAAAAATGCTAGTTTACACCGCCTCATCTTCACATTGGAAGCAAACCATAGCCAAATAAGCTAACAAAACCACAATATCGTTAGGTTCTAGAGTTTAAACCTAATAACATTTGTGACAAAATGGTCTCACATACCTGGTTACAATCACAACGTGCAGTAGTTCATCCAACTTGCAACCTGGAAAGTGTCAAACATGATACTTGAAAGTCATCAGCTCCCAAATTGCAACACACTCTATTTAAGATATTCAACAACATTCAATAAGTAACCTGCATATGTAAGTTATGTATATATATCCGCAATCAGGTAGTTAGTAATTCCACGCATGGTGTATGTTTTCCCACTTAATTCTGCATATAGGCAAATATACTTTTAAGGATCATTTAATCGCTTAGTATAGACATATGCAATAACATGCAATCAATTCTAAAATTTAGTTGGGAGATAGATCTTTGTATCGACAAAAGCTCCAGACAAATTCTTCAAACAAATAAAAAAAATTATCAAAGATATTATATACCAAAAATTATAATACTTTAAAAAGTATATAAACTGAAAATACTAAAGAGGAAGAATATTGCCATCATTGTTAGTAGAGTTCAAATATTTATTATAGTCATGGATGAAATGATAGATTTATTATAGTCAAATGAAGTCTTCTTACCAGAAATTAAGATTTCGAGTCTTGAGTCATGACATCAAAAAAAGAAGGCACTGTTATAATTGTTACAGAAAAAGCATTAATAACATTTTGTATTGTTGTAACAATTATGATTGAAATGACAATAAATTAAGTGGTCATTCAAACCATAAACCAAATTAACATTTTTTATGTGTCAAACATTAGCTACAATGTTTAATTATAAGTCATTGCAGGTTTATGGCTGATAAGATATACCAATATGTATAAGGGTTCATCCGCTTTCGAGTATGTTGAAAGTAGGGTGTAACCATGTGTTGTGTAAAATTAATTTGGGTGATTCCACACATATATTGCTATGTATTCATCAAAGTGGTTAGTGTATGAATAGCATTTCTGATATTAACAAAGTGGAAAATAGCATAAATTAAAAGATTGTGAGAAAAAGTGTTATCAGAAAAACATAACTTGAGTCAACCAAGACAGAAAAGAAAGATGAGAACATTGTACCTGTTATCATCAACAAATAATAATTAGACAAAACACGAAAAAATACTTCCAAAAATTACAACTGGAATGTAAAAAATTCATACAAATTTTATGTGACTCATAATCCACAAACCTTATATAATCATTCAATTAAATTAACCAGGTGGATAAATATAAACACACTTACTATATTGAGAACGTGGTAGCATATTAGTTTTGAAAATTTTTAAAAATAATTTAATATGCGAAAAGGAACATTAAAAATGTATCAAACATGTAAAGCATACAGTAGTCTGATTAAAAAGCTTAACAAAATCTCCAACCTTTCAATCAACTCCATTTTTCAACCAATATGTGTGGCAATTTTAACCATGTCAAAGGAAATGGGTTGGTTTGGGTAAACAGTTGTAGTATAATAGGTTGAGATGGGTAACATCATAATAGGTTAAGATGGGTAGGACTTAAACACAAAAAAAAATGTAAATGCAATGGATTCAAACATTTAAGATTGATTAATAACATATTTGATGAGAAAATCACTAAAAATTATCCAAATGAACTATTTGTTTGCTTATAACACATCGTAAGTTAAACTAAATTGATGCTTTTAAGAACAATTCATTTAGACTCGAACTGATTTTGCTTAAAACCCAGTATGACCCACAGCCATCCTGACCCGAATCCGTTCTGACCCATTACCCAACCCGATTCAACCCACCCATTTTGCCACACGACAACAGTTACCAATCAAATAAAAAGGATCAATCTCAATAGGAGCATACTTCAGAAGCGAAAGTTGCATCAATTATGAAGAAACTTAAAAAGGTTGAAAATTGTGGTTATGGATATCAAGTTCCATAGAAGAATCCGTCAGAAATCAAAACAGATAACCAATATTCAGTGAGGAGTATTGTAGATCAAAAGAGTAAATCAATTGAACTTACAAGGATGAGACCAAAGCTTAAGTTATTAATCCGTTAGGGCAACAAAGGAGAATCAGGGGGAGAAGAAGTTTAGGGTTTCATGGTGTTTGACGGGAAAGGGATTAGAAATCCACAAAGGAATCGATAGTAGGGTCGGATCTCAGCATCCGCGTAAGATTTTAGTCGGGTTATTGCAATAAGCGGGAAAACATAGAAGAGATGTATCAAAAATTCACCACGTGTCCCTAAAATATTTTTACTTTTTTTTTAGTTAAGATAGACAGTAATATATATATATATATATATATATATATATATATATATATATATATATATATATATATATATATAATAGATTTTAGTCAGGTTATTGCTGCAATAAGCGGGAAAACAAAAAAGAGATGTATCAAGAATTCACCACGTGTCCCTAAAATATTTTTACTTATTATTTAAGATAGATATTAATATATATTATAAGATACAAATTACAAGATAAAAATAAAGATAAAAGAAAAAAATACAGTTTGAACAGTTTAACCGTATAACCAAACACATCGAATTTAAAAAATAATGTAATCGAAAACAAAACCACAAACGAAATTTTTGATGTGATCAGATATGATTATGAACCGAATACACAATTCAATTTGATTTTTTCAGTTACAAATAATGTTCAGTTAACAGTTTTAGATAATTTTTGGTTTTTCGAAACACCCTTAATTATTCACACATATACAAACATGTGTAGATAAATTATGTTTTGCTACTTCTTTTAGTTTGATTTTAATTTTTGTTTTTAAATATTTATTTTCATATCATTATATTTTTATATACACATTTTAATTAAAATATTTTGTATATGTAATACGTATCCAATATTTACATATATTATACATTTTGAAATATGTGTAGGTATTTTCTTACCATATCATTTTGGAAAATAAAATAAAACTTTATATACTTACTTTATTTACATATTTGTTTACACATATTATGTGTTGGTAAACATAAACATTTATCCACACATATCTAACTTTTTTACATGCGTGTAGATAATTTACCTACACATAACATAAATTTGCCGCATGTGTAGGTAATTAAACATTTACTTGATGGTAACTTTTTGGGGCAAATTTTCCCATCAATGTTAAGTGTAGCTAAAACATATTATCAACACATATTAAGTGTTGGTTATTATGAAAATATATGATAAATCATTACCCACACATATACACACATGTGTAGGTAATTTACCTACACATTTACAAGTGTAGGTACATTATGTGTTGGTAAACACTCAAACATCTTGTAGTGTTGCTTCCACATCTCATGAGGTTGAAGGTCGCGTTCGAGTATCTTAGCCTACAAATGTAGAATTTAGATTCAATAAATAAATGTTAATACTGACATTATATATATATATATATATATATATATATCTTATAACACAATGATTAACATCTTTTTATCGCTTTTCATTTTGCAGTCATATACGTTTGAGATCCAAGTGTATGTTTGCCTCCAGTTGATTTACTTCTAATATCACTATTTATTTGTGACTTTGCTTTCCATTCAGGTGTGTTCCAAATGTCTATCATTTATTTCCATATGTCTGTTCTTATCCATGGTGGTTTAAAGTCAATAAGAACGAGCATATCATCTTCAGCTTGGATACCATGTTTTCTTGTTGTCTCTTTGGCTTCATTTCTTTCCCTCCTCAACAAATCGGGAAACTTACGAGCAATGCACTTTTCCCAGTGACTAGAGATTGATGCATTCCATTTATCCTCCCACTGAAAATAACCCTACAAAAAAAAGACATTTTTTTCTAGTGAACTTAGCCTACAAATTAGCATGGGCTTATTTATTAAACAAAAAATATAACAGCTAAATTGACGCCACTGTGACAAAAAGAAGTTTGACCTGAAACTCATATATTTGATAGTTTTTTGAACTGTCTAAACTAATAGTACTACTGTCTAAAATCGTATTAGCCCAATGATTTTGACACCCACAATGATCAAGATCGTATCAGGTGTTTAAAACGACACCATAAAACACAACCTGAATGACAACCTAAAGATTCCGTTCTCTATATATATGATGTTGCAGACACAGAAGAATGGAAACTGAAATAATGAATGCCACCTCTACCATACTTTGGTAAGGGATCTGTCTCATTTTATATTTTTCTTGTCTAGTGGTGAAAGTGGAATCTAACGAGTATGTTCTTCTTGCAAATACAATAGGCAAATACAGCTTCTAATTGAAACTTCTAAAATAATATGCAAATACACGTGCTTCACATTTTCATATTTCAATTGGTCCTGACAAAAAGATTATGACCTTTACAATTAAACGGACAAATATTGCGATGAAAGCATATAAACCAAATTAGACAACTTACAGGTGCACTGAACTACTAACCAGGAAAGTAGGCAACCAATATTATCAAGAAGGTGTTGAAACGATCGGACCACAACAAGAGAATCTGAACCGATTTGAGGCCAGGCGAATCTGAACTGCAATAAGGTGTTGAAACGATTTGAGGCCAGGCGAATCTGAACCACAACAAGCATGCTTGAGAAGCGCCGATTGGACCAGCTTGAGAAGCACCAATCGAACCAGTTCGAGAGGCAACCAATCAGACCAGCTTGAGACGCTGTGAAGTCGCAGCACCGATACGAGGTGAGGCGGAAAGATGAATGGCGGGATTAGGGTTTGGCTAATTTGGGGAAAAACTTCTCAGGTTGCCGCCTAATTAAAAGTTTTTACGATGGTGTGAATTTTTTTTTTATGGAAAGATTGTAGGACCAAGTTGGAGCCCGGAAACACTCCGGTTCCTGTGTAGATCTTCCTGACAGCCTCTGGAATAGTGCAGAATCCTATTCCATGGTTTTCCAATCGAAATCAACAGCCCCCGTGTCAATCCGACAAGGATGAGTGAACGTTTGGATCGATATCGGACACACAGGGATGAGGAACGAAGTTGGATAGAAAAGAACCGCTCAAAAACCCTTGGGTTTGACACTGAAGTGCTCTGGGAAGAAGAGGGGCTCGAGAGGGTTCGGAAAATTTAGGTTTGCATCTGTTTGAACAAGTATATATAGACTGTCGCCATTCGGCCGAATAAGTGACCGAAGCAACTCATTCGCCGAATGAGCTAGACCGAACGAATGAGTCATACGGTTGACTCATTCGATCGCCCTAGACATTCGCTATGCGTTCATTCGGCCGAATGACCTCATTCTTAGGGTCATTCGTCCGAATAGGTCTATTAGACATATATAATCAAAGTTAAACATAATCAAACACATATAAACTGAAATAAACATTAAGAACAATATAGAAAGACTGATTTCATTAATAACATAAACTTTATACATCAAAGATCATACAAAACTGAATTAGGGACATTTCGTGCACCAACATACTCCCCCTTGGACCTAGTTCTTCACTTTGAAGCATCTTTCCAGAAGTATTTGTCTGATATGGCTTTCCAGTCTATTCCAGCATGAATCCCAAAAACAATACAGATCCGGATCACCCTCATAAACTGTAGTGCTTGTTCCATGTCTTCTATAACAAAGAAAATCTGACGTCTGTAAAGGGCTTTGACATCGCTGTGTGACAGATTCGTCAACCACATCGGGTCAAAGATACGTTCAGTCTCCCACTTCTTGTCCTTGCATAGCACTATCATAGCCTCTGCAGTTCGCCCATCATAATACCACCATCAGAAGCTGTCCAAGAAGTCTTGACGCATCTTCCTCAAAGGAATCTTCCTCATGACTCTTGGAGGCAGCCACTTCAGTATAACCTTATGCCTGCGGGTATCTGCATTGATCTATGGCAAATAAAATCTTTCTGGTTTCTGAGGCTTGAATTTAACCCACCTCTTCCTCTATTCATACTGAATCTGTCAAGAGAACCAAGCGAACATTCCCGAATCTGAACTGTATAGCATCTTCAAACGTGCGAGCTGATTGACTTCAAAGCCTGGCAACGTCTTGAAGTCATGGGGGTGCTTGAAATACTGAATTCTGTGTTCTCACTTGACAGCATAGCACTGTAAATCATGAAAGTATGCCCAACTAAGTATCTGACCTCCAGCCTTATAGCCTTTGGTCCTATAAACTTTAGTGTGTGTAGCTGGCATCTTCGCAACGCTCTCTTTCTTCAAGATCTCCTAGTAAGCTTTACACTCTTCCTTTCTTTGCTGAATGTCTTCTACCTAAGACTCACTACTGCTGACCTTTTCTTCAACCTTTCTGCTTAGCTCCTCTTCAGTGTGTTGTCCAAAAAGGTCAGTAAAAGTCGGTAGTTCATCCTCAGCTGAAGTATACTTTACGGTCTCTTCTTCAATGATGTCCTCCAAAATCACTTCATCCACATCGTCAAAAGTCTCTGGAGAAGGCATATCAGAAATAGGAGCAGAGGTGTCATCAATGACCACCTCGTCAGAATTCAACCTGAACAACTGAGCAATCTTCTCCTTGGTTAAGCAGTGAATGATCTCTCCTTCCTCCTTATCATAGCTGACTGAGTGTTGTATAATACCTTGAGCATCTAAGATCATAGTCAATGTCTCGTCCAATATACGTCTCAAAGGCACAGCTTCAACTTCCTTAGTAGCTTTTGGATCTTCAGTCTGAGGAGGAGGAGGAGCCTTAGCACTCTTGTCGTGCTTGGTCTTGGTTCGGATTTCTGTGGGAGGGGACTGCTGTCCAGATGAACTTGAAGAACTAGCAGACCCACTTCCTGAACCATCATCATCATCATAATCATCATCTTTCTCTGAATCACCATAGTCAACTTTCTCCTCATCAGACTCTTCATCTTCTTCTTTATCTTCTTCTTCTTTCTCCTGGTCTGAATCATCGGAGTCAGCCTTAGTATCCTGGATCCTGGGAGTAGCCTCCTTGAGGCTTTCAACTTGCTCAATGAGACGCAAGTTTTCTGCCTCAAGGGTCAGGATCTTATCACTAAAAACAGAGGCAGTCAAGGCCAACTGGTTGTGCTCATCAATGTATTTGAGCAACTACTCCTCTTGTTGAGCATATCTAGCCCGTAAGTCTGCACGCTGGTCATCAGCCTGGAGTAGAAGATCATCTTGCTCACTAACCTTCTGTGTGAGCTTGGCAATCGCTTCCTCTTGCTGATGGTTCCTCTCCATCAGCCTAAGTACCAAACTATTCAGTGTACTGAGCTGTTCAGTCACTGAAACAGTAGGATTGTAAGAATCAGCTCGTGTGATGGAAGGACTAGAAGAAGCAACAGTGTAAACAGGAGCATGAATACCAGAGAAGGTCAGTGGGGCAACTGTAGTGCGTGAAGGTATAGCCCGTGACATGGTCAGTGAAGAAACTGCAACTATTGCAGCTGATGTAACAGTGGTTGCTGCAGCAGAAGACAGTTCTGACCGCCTCTGTAGGACAAACTTCGTCCTTCTTCTCTTGTCCGGGGGGGAGGATGTGGACTGAACAGCAGCAATAGTAGATGTGGAAGAGGAAGTACGTAGGGGAGGAGAGAAGTCAAACTCAGGGATAAATGAAGGATCTGTGATCTCCTCCCTATCAGTCTCTATGTCTCCAGTCTCAAGAAAAACAACCTGAGATCTATAGCATGTAGTCACCACCTGAGGCCTAGCATCCTCTGAATCAGAATCCTCTGAGGCATCCTCTCCCTCATCCTCTTCATCAATGTCTTCCATCAGTTCGTCTTCGGGTGAAGTGGTACCAGCCATCTCTAGTGGACTTGGACTTCATGGCTTCATGGCTACTACTCAGCATCATTACCAGCCGTCTTTGGCTGAAGTGGTACCGGCCATCCTCTTCGCCACCTGAGGCCCAGCACCTGCATCTCCACCATCATCTTCATCATCATCACCTTCCTCTCCTGGTACAACAATATCCTCAACATCTGAATCAGAGTCGTCATGTCTCCACTTCCTGCCACCAGGAGCAATGCAATCAGGGTTTTTGAGATGACCAAATAAAGTACGAACAGGAGGCTTCGTCTCCTTTCCCCTGTATGACAACACTCTGTTGAGAGTGATGTCATTCATGTGCTCCAACCAAATAATGTATGTGCTGGTCTTTGGTAGGTTGGGAACTTGAGCATTAATGATCTGCTGCAGGAATCTGGGATACATGATAAACTTCTTGTCTCCCTTGAGTACAACATTCTCCTTCAGATGTGTGAAAATCATCTCGGAGAAGTTGAAAGGCAAGTTCAGCACCAACGCAACCAATGCACACTGAATAGTCTCTCGAAGCTCATCAAATCCTCCACCCCTCGAGCCCAAGCAATGAATAAGTACATGTGCTAAGTACTTGAACTGTGGTGACAGAAAGGCCTTGTTGAGAATTCTAACTCCCAAGTCACCGTCGTACTTGCACCGCATAAAACAGCCACGAACAAGGTAGCGATCAAGTAGAATGGTCTGATCAGGGGCATCCTGAAATCCACATATCCTCCTGATGTGCTCTGCTGAGACTATAACATCATGACCGAGCACCTTGCCCCTGATCACTGGAGGCTCAACCTCACAGTCTATATCTGTGGATCTCCAGAAATCCCGCTGATGTGTCAAGTAGGGATCATAGACTGTAGAAATAGCATGGAAGATCGTAGAACGCCTAAGAAAAGTGATAATCTCTCTGAAATGCTTGCCGTTCCTGCTGGCAAGATCCAAATGAGCGCAGATGTCATTTTTCGTCACCGCTTTATAATCAGCCATGCTGAAAAACAAAGAAATAAACGTGTCAGTTCAATTCAGTTAATCAATTGATCAAAATCAGAAAATATTCACAAGTGTAAAACTTGTATGAATGAGTCTGTTCTGACCGAATGAGCCTTGGCCGAATGAGTATTCTGACTGAATAGACTAAGTCAACCGAAAGAGCTCATTCGGTTTGACCATTTACCGAATGAATCAAGTCAACCGAGTGACTGACGAATAAGACTTGCGACCGAAGGAGTCTCATTCGGCCGTATGACCTCATTCTGTCGCAGCGCTCGTTCGATCGGGTCCTGAAGTCCGAAAGGAATCATTCGGTAGGCCGAAGGAAATCAAAGTCCCAAGTTCACAAAATCACAAATCGGATCATAAAAATTACACCAATATACTCAGAAACGATCGATTAAAGTTTTTAGTAAAGGTATTAGGTGCTCTTGAGTTCGATTTGGCCATTTATTGAGAGGCGATAGTCAAGAACCCTAAAATCCTAAATCAAGTGATGTTCACGATGGATCCATGGACAAAAATGGATGACCTTAGTTCCATTAGTACCTGTTACAGTAACAAGTAGAAATATCAGCACAAAAGTTTTGTTAATCGAAGAAAACTTGATGAACAGAAAAGAGAGAGTGTATCGGGCGAAAGACACACACAGTTAGCCGAGCGAATGAATTTTTGGGGAATGAAGTGATTCGGCCGAAAGATCTCTATAAATAGGAAGTCTCATTTGGCGAATGGCTCAACCGAATGAGTTGTTTCGGCCTAGATTGATTCGACAGAATGACTCATTCGTTTGAATGAAGTCATTCGGTTGAATGAGCTATTCTCCTGGTACATTCGCACGAATGAAGCTTAGCACTGACAAACAGACCTCAATTTCAAAATTTAACATTACTAGCAATTAAACAAATGTCATTATGAAGATCAGTCTGGTTGATGATGGATTCAAATATGATTGAACATCTGAACACACAAATGATCATCTGAAACAAATTTGAAAATATAAAATCTTTTTGTATTTTTCTAAAACAAAAGACAACTGTACAACTAACATTAAAAACAATTAAGAAGCACATATTTTGTGAGCAGTCTATCAAGAAAATAACACATACACCTAATCATATCAAATCAGCATTACTGAATGTTGAACTTCTGACACATTTGTCTTATGATTTGATTACTGATATACTTGTCCAAATTAAACCGAACAATACATCACTTCTAAACAAATTTGATAATCACTCATATTTTTTGACTGAGTTACCCATTTTATTTAACCAACAAAGATCGAAATCAGTTTGTAACTCATCTCTGCATAACTTAGTACCTAACATCATAAGTTTCATAAGGTTCCAATTTATTCTCTTTTTGTATTTTCCTTTTTGATTTGTCTCTCATGTTCAACACATTCTCATGGACGGCTTCAGCTAAATCTTTACAAAGCAATATGGCACGTATACAGAACTGTGTTGACACGATCAACTTGTTCTATCCAAATGGACGGCTTCAGCTAGGTCTTTACAAAGCAATATGGCACGTGTATGGAGTCGAACTTATTTTATTTTTGTATTTTCCAAGCTTAATACCAACTTGATTTAATTTTATTTTCTTGTGATTCAATCATTCTTATCTGAATGGGCGGCTTCAGCTAGGTCTTTCAAAGCAATATGGCATGTGTACAGACTTGAATTCATGAATCATTGGAGACCTTATTAGATCCTATGATAACAGGTGTATGCCTGACTTGAGTCAAAAACTATTTTTCACTTAACTGATTTTCTAAAATGGATCCCACAACTTAGACTTTATAAGCAATCACCAATAGTCTATACATTTTGTAAAGTTGGCCTATCTGTACATCAAATCACAATTCTCATGTGTTTTCAGTTTGTCCATTCACTTTTGCTGTTAAGACATGATAGGTTAACACATCACTTTCTCAAATAAGACTTTTTCATTTTTTACAATTTTTCAAATATTTTTGGTTTTTCATATTAAACTACCTTTTCTCCCACTAAAAACCTAAAACAGAAAATCTTTTTGGATTTTTTTATTAAGTAAAAGAAAATTAACAAAAATACTAATGAATTAAAATAAACTAACTAAGAAAAGAGATGATCATTTGTTTGTTTCAAGTGAAGGAATGCCTTCATCCTTTTGAAAAACACCATTAGCCGATAACAGATATAAAAATCTGGGTTTATCAAAAGCTTTTTTATAAAGATCGGCTTTCTGGTGATCAATGTGAATTTTAACAACGTCGATGAGTTTTTTTCAAAACAATCACATATGAAGTGATATTTTATATCGATGTGTTTGTTTTTCGAGTGCTGGACTGGGTTTTTAGTGACAGCGATGGCGGCAATATTATCAACATAAATAGGAGTGTTAGAAAAATGTAATCCATAGTCCCTAAGTTGTTGCTGTATCCAGATGATTTGTGAGCAACAACTAGCAGCAGCAATGTATTCAGCTTCACATGTTGAAGTAGACACCGACGTCTGCTTCTTGCATTGCCAGGTAACTAAACGGGTCCCAAA
Source organism: Mikania micrantha (assembly GCA_009363875.1). Lineage (NCBI taxonomy): Eukaryota > Viridiplantae > Streptophyta > Magnoliopsida > Asterales > Asteraceae > Mikania > Mikania micrantha. The sequence goes on from CM018684.1 coordinate 4,503,899, forward strand.
GAACTGACATCCTGCTGATATTGTCTTGAAATCTCTTTTGCATCCGCCATAGTTTGAATCACTGTATGCAGTAAGATCAAAGTTATCATCATTAGGGTACCATAAGCCAAGATCCGATGTACCCTTCAGATAACGCATAATCCTCTTCACAGCAATCAGATGTGATACTCTTGGTTTGGACTAGCGAGCACACAAACATGTGGCGAACATGATGTCTGGCCGAGAAGCAGTAAGATACATAAGAGACCCAATCATTCCTCGGTACAGAGTGGCATCGATTAACTCCCCCTTTTCGTCTGGTGTAATCCCGTGATTAACAGCCTGTAGGGTACCAGCAGGTTTTGCATTCGACATACTGAACCGGCTCAGAATGTCACCAATGTATTTGGTCTTATGAATGAAGATCCATGCCTCAGATTGATCCACCTACAACCCAAGAAAAAATTTCATCTCCCCCATTGAGCTCATTTCAAACATGTCTTCCATAACCTTCTCGAATTCCTTGCACAGACTATCATTTGTAGAACCAAAAATGATGTCGTCCACATAAACTTGCACCAGGAGTAAGTCACCATCCTTTTCTCGAATGAACAGTGTGCAGTCAATGACACCTCTTCTGAACCCGTTTTTCAGAAGGTGAGTAGATAGTGTCTCGTACCACGCTCACGGTGCTTGATGCAATCCATATAAACCCTTGTCTAGCTTGTAGACTTGATCACGATGCAATGGATCCTCAAACCCGGGAGGTTGATTGACATACACCACTTCATTAATCACACCGTGAAGGAATGCACTCTTGACATCCATTTGATAAACTTTAAATTTCTTGAAAGATGCATATGCCAAGAAAATACGGATTGCTTCAAGACGAGCAACCGGTGCAAACACTTCATTATAGTCAAGTCCTTCAATCTGTCTGAATCCTTGAACCACCAGACATGCTTTGTTTCGCACAACGATCCCCTGATCATCCCTTTTGCAACGAAGAACCCATCTGGTGCCTATAACCTTTGCACCTTTCAGTTTTTCAACAAGTTGCCAAACATCTAGTTTCTTTAATTGTAGAAGTTCTTCTTGCATGGCATCAACCCATGATTCTTCTCTCAATGCTTCGGTAACAGTGTGCGGTTCAACTTGAGAAATGAAAAAAGAATGGGCACAATAGTTCACATCAGAAAAGTCAAGAATATCATCAAGATCACCTGAAGATAGTTGATTTCTTGTCTTAACCCCATCCAGCGGACTTCCAATAATGTTCTCCTGAGGATGAATGCGATTAATTCTTCCAAAGGATGAGCAGGAACCTCAACCTGTGGATACAGATTGTTCATGTTCAAATCCTCAAGAGCAGGTACAATGTTGTCAATATTTGGTTCGGGAACATCTGGTTGAACTGGGTTATCATCTGTGTTTGAGCTATCATCATGTATCTGGACTGTGGGAATTGAAGCTGATGAAGGATGCACAGGTTCATTAGGTGCATTCTGTGCATCATACATCATTTGAACAGCAACATCTTCATCTGAGTAAATGGGAGGCATATTCAAAGAGTTGAAAAGGTCTGAATAATCAAACATCCAGTTTGGACCTTTCCCAGGTGGGGGCATAGAATGTCTCTGAACGTCTACATGATACCACTCCTCCACATTCTGAGTTGATCTATTGTAGAACTTTTTATTTGGAGTGCTATACCCAAGAAAATACCATGCTTCCACCTTCTCATTAAACTTGCCCTACTCGTGTTTTTTAAGCATCGTGCACGGAGCACCAAAAGGTTCAAGATACTTAAGATTAGGCTTCCTGTTGTGGAGCAGCTCAAAGCAAGTCTTCCCGTGTCTCTTGACTATCAATACCCAGTTCAGTGTGTAGCAAGAATTTGCAACAGCTTCATTCCAGAACTGAACTGGAAGGGATGAATCAGCAAGCATCGTCCTAGCAGCCTCAATCAAAGTTCTGTTCTTGCGATCAGCAACACCATTCATTTGCGGGACATATGGAGCATTGAATTGTTGGACAATGCCAAGTTCATTGCAGAAGTTCTCCATATTATGATTCTTGAACTCTGTCCCATTATCTGTTCTGAGCATACGAATCTTGAGCTTATAAAGAGATTCAATTTTGGTCACCAAAACTTGAATGCACTAAAATGTTTCAGACTTCTCCTCTAGAAAGAAAACCCAAGAGTATCTGGAATACTCATCAGTGATGACTAAACAGTATTGATCTCCAGCTATATGGAGAAGCTCAAGAGGAACAATGATTGAATGATACTTTTTCAGTTTGTGATACTGCTTGGTCTGCTTTCCCTTCTTACACGAGACACAGATATCAGACAGCTTGAAATTCTTCAAGCTGACACCCTCAACCAAGTTATTGTGTACTAAATGGTTCATCTTGCGTAGACTCAAATGACCCATCCTCTTATGCCGAAGGATAGAATCTTTCTCTATGGCTTTTGACATAAAACATGAAGCTGAAGAGGATGTTGTTGAAGCTGTAGCCATGTTGAGTACATACAAGTCCTGCTTACGGGGTGCAGACATCAAAATCCAATCTTCAGGAATAGTGAATCCTTGCTTGAGTATGTAGCAGTTGGAGTCATCAAAAAGAACTTTGTACTGCTTGTCATAAATCTGTGACACTGAAAGAAGATTGTTCTCAAACTGCTTGACGTATCTGACTTTGTCAAAAGAAACTTGGCCGTTTGAAAGAATACCCTCTCCCGTAATGAACCCACCTTTGTCACCAGGAAAAGCTACATAACCACTCGAATAGAATTGACATTGGTGAGCAGCGAAATATCTCCAGTCATGTACCGTGAAGCCCCACTATCAACGATCTAAGAGCTGTTAAGAGTAGGTGTTGGGGCAACCTGCACAAACACAAACAATTAGTTCATTTTGGGATCCCAAGCCTTTACAGTCTTGGGTTGACCCAATGAGTCTCGGATCCAAACATCAATCCATATACCATTTGGGGTTGCCTTGTCTGGAGTGTTTAAAACTGAAGTCTCAGAAGACTTGACTTTCCAGACTGTATTTTTACTGAAAGAGTTTTTCAAGTAAATGGATGATGGTTTTGATTGATTAACATTAACGACTTTAGGAACATCCAAGTTCACAACCTTCCCTTTACCCTTATCCAAAGGTTTGACCAGCTTAGGTTGTTTGGGCTTTGCTTGAAATGATTTAACATCAGATTTGACTTGTTTGCTAGAATTCTGATTTTGTTTCCTGGGTGGTGCAACCTTAGGTCTGATCAAATGAGGACAAAATCTAAGAACATGTCCAGGTGCACCACACTCAAAGCAAACTCTTTTGTCTGTGTAACAAGATTGTTTGGTTTTAGTTTGAAAAACATTTTTCTTAGTATTGTCTTGCACAAAACCCAAACCCTTGGTTCCTTTGTTACCAATAAAAACAGGTATCTTAGTCTCTTTGATCTCACTTGCTTCACAATCTTGTGAAGACTTCACAAAACAAATGGCTTTGGATAACTTTGAAGCCATATTTGTCTTGGGTAAGATTGGGTCTGCCTTTCTGGCAACAGATATCTGATTCTTGACATAAGACAATTGAGGAGTAACATCAGATTCATCCTCAGAATCAGAAACCCAATCTTCAACAATGCCCTCCACAAAAGATTCCTCAGACATTGAGGAACCCTCATCAGTGATAATCCCTATAGGATCAATAACCAATGGAGTTTTCACCTGAAAGTCTTTGACCTCTTTGTCATTTGGAGAATTGACAAAGCAGTTCAAGACTGGTAGGGGATAGTGATTATACCTTGTTTCCTTACCCTTCCCTAATTGATCGGTCCTAGTACTAATCATATGCTCAATAATGTATGAAGAGCTCTCATAACTCTTGAGCTTTTGTCTTAATGTCTCATAGTCACACTCGACTATGGCAAGTTTCTTCTTAGTCTCATTTATTGTGTTGAGATAAGAAGTAACTGCATCCTGCTTGTTGAGCACAACAATCTCAGCCTCATGAAGCTGTCTGTTTAACAAATTAATTTTGTCCTGAAAATCTTTTTCATTAGTTTTTAAAATTCTGTTTGCTTCAATCATTTGTTTGAGATCAGTAATCAAATCAGAATTGTGCTTCTGATAAGCCAGAATCTTGCTGCCAAGATCAATATAGTTAAAACATTTTGAATAAGAAGAAGAACATTCATCATATACCTGATCTGGTTGAGATGAAGCAGAAGTGTTCACCATCATAGCATACTGTGTAGCTGATTGATCTTCAACCTCAGCATCAGAAATCTCTTGAGTGTCAGAGTCTGAAGTACTCTCTAAATCTGATCCTGATGATTCCTCCAGACTTGTCTTTAGTTCTTCTGAAGTGTCTTCATCACTGGATCCAGCAGCTTTCTGAATTTTAGCAACATAGGCTTTGTCTTCTCCTCCCTGATCAGAATTGAATCTGAAATCCCAATTCTCGCCTTCATCATTTTGGACCATCAGGGCTTTGCTAGAATTTGAAGAACTAGCATGATTTGGAGTATCAATGGGTACAAGTCTTCTTTCTGGATTTGCTGCAGAAGATCTTTGATTCTGAAAAGGATTCTTGTTGCCCACCTTCTTTGGTTTGTTGCACTTTCTTGCAAAGTGTCCCTTTTCTCCACAATTGTAGCAAGTGACAGATGCCATATCAAAACCAAATTTTGAGTCCTAGTTTAGATTTATATCCTTTCCAGTTCTTCTCACAAACTCCTTAGCTCTTCTTACAGCACTAGCTAGAGCCCACATAATATCTATCCTCTCCATTTCATCTGGATCTATCTGAGCATAATCTTCATTAGTCAAGTGAGGATTGCCAATCTGCCTTGCTAGTAATCCATCATACGAGCTGACAAGTGTAGACAGCAAACCCATATGCTCCTTGGCAACCTCTACAGTCACTTTATCAAAATGATCTGTCTTCAGATTAGTGACTGGATGACTGCTTTCTTTCTGAGAGTTTGAAGTTGAAGATGATTGACTGAAATGAGTCTGACTTGAAGTAGGAGCTTCTTTAGTCTGAGAAACAAAAGCAGTCTTCTGTGGAGCATGAGAAGAAGCTTTCTCTACAGTAGGAGTAGAGTAGTACAATGAAGGGTCCTGAACTTGAGCAACTCGCTTAGCCTTCCACTTGTTTTCAATCTCATGCTCTTTCAACTTCTGGATAAACTCATTAATGTCCATACTAGGCATCATCTCATTTTGCTTCAAAACCATGAGGAATGACTCCCATTTGGGAGGTAAAGCATCTGCTAAGCACTGTATCTTCTCTTGAGTTGTAGTCTTGACCTGATGATTGAACAGTTCACTCAGAAGATGGTAGAATCTAGCAATCAGATCATCAAGGGACTCGTTTTCCACATACATGAAACTATTAAATTCCTTCCTCAAGGCTTTTGACTTGATGTTCTTCAAAGCATCATTTCCTTCGTATCTCTGCTGCAATGCATCCCAAAGTAACTTTGAAGTAGTAAACTGTCTGAACTGATGAAAAATATCAGTAGCAATAGATTGGGACAGGATAGCATAGGCTTTCTTCTCAAAATCATATAATTTCCTCTGAGGTTCAGTCATCCGTGTGACTAACATTGGAGTTCCATCTTCATTTAGAGGTCTCAGATAACCACTCTCTATCACCATCCATAAGTTTGTATCAACTCCATTGATATGAATCTTGAATCTGTATTTTCAGTGAGGGTAATCATCTAATGAAAGCAGCTTCGGAGCTTTATTAGAGTTCACAGTCTCAGTCTCAGTGAGTAACAGTGTTTGAATCCGATGATTCTGGTTCGCCATCAAAGCTAAGTCCTCCATAATGTCAAGAACAAAAATGTCCAACACTTAGAAAAATATGAAATCTGATGGCCGAATGACACAAATTGAACCGAATGTCGGGGACCGTATAGGCTTGATCTTGGCGAATGAACTGGATCAGCCTAAAGAATGAGGGCAGAATAACTTCAAGTCCGAATGACTAGTCCACCGAATGACAATAGAACCGAACGAATGAAGCTGGCGAATGAGTAGGCGACCGACTGAGCAGAAGACCGAAAGAATAGGCCGAAAAAGAGCTATTCTGCGAATGAAACTTATTCGGCCGAATGACAGTGATTCGGACGACATATTCGACGAATGGAGCTATTCGGACCATGTAGGGTTTTCAGCTACAAAAATCGCGATAACTTTTGTAGAGCGAATCTAATCACCAAATTTGGTACAGAACGTCAGGACATCATTACCAAGCAAATGGGATTATTGATTTGACAAAACAACCACAAAAACCCATGGATTTTCAATGAAATAGTAACTTGAAGAACAAGAGACTTAGGGCTTTTGAATATTTCGAACACCCAATCTCTGATTTAATGATTTTGAATGGAAATCGAGCAGAATCAAGAGCCTTAGCTCTGATACCACTTTGTAGGACCAAGTTGGAGCCCGGAAACACTCCGGTTCCTGTGTAGATCTGCCCAACAGCCTCTGGAATAGTGTGGAATCCTATTCCAGGGTTTTCCAATCGAAACCAATAGTACCCGTGTCAATCCGACAAGGATGAGTGAACGTTTGGATCGATATCGGACACACGGGGATGAGGAACGAAGTTGGATAGCAAAGAACATCTCAAAAACCTTGGGTTTGACACTGAAGTGCTCTGGGAAGAAGAGGGGCTTGAGAGGGTTCGGAAAAGTTAGGTTTGAATCTGTTTGAACAAGTATATATAGATTGTCTCCATTCGGCCGAATGAGTGACCGAAGCAACTCATTCGCCGAATGACTCAGCCGAATGAGTTTGACCAAACGAATGAGTCATGCGGTTGACTCATTCGATCGCCCTAGACATTCGCTATGCGTTCATTCGGCCGAATGACCTCATTCTTAGGGTCATTCGTCCGAATGGGTCTATTAGACATATATAATCAAAGTTAAACATAATCAAACACATATAAACTGAAATAAACATTAAGAACAATATAGAAAGACTGATTTCATTAATAACATAAACTTTATACATCAAAGATCATACAAAACTGAACTAGGGACATTTCATAAAGATCGGACTTGTTTTTTTTAATTAATTCATGTTTAGATTTTTTTTGTTTCAATTTCTCCAACCAATTTGCCACCTAAAATATATTAAGGTAAATTTTCCCACCATTTAGCTACCATATCGTAAAAAATGCGCTTAATTTGTATTTGGTGTGAAATTGGTGGGTGAATCTGTTACCGTTTATTTTGGTGGCAAATTATGGTTGCAATTGCCTTATTTTCTAGTAGTGTTTCTTGCAGTAAATATTTACATCAATCAATTACTTAACTCGTAAATTATTGAAAATTAATTCTTTTAGACATATTCTTAAAACCTATTATTAAATTATAAAAATTGTTACTCAAAAACAAATGGTTGGAAAATACGATACTTAAAATGCTATGAGATATTGAAAATCAATTAAAACTACGTAGGCACCACATAAACAATTAAAACCATCACCCCTCTTCACATACATATGTGTTACCATCACTCCATCATCACTTCATTCTATTTAAAACAGTTACAGTATTATAAGTTAAAAACTTATAACAATGTTACCTTTTAAACGGTGATGATTTACACAAATTCATAAAATAAAAAAGTGTTCTATATTTGTTACAATGATTTTCATAAAAAATTCAAGATTTGTCTTTATCTTAACAGAGTTATTTAGGTTACTGTAATAAGAGTGAGTTATTTCATTTTTCACACACACACACACGTGTTAAATTTTATAATATAAACATACTAATGTATTTTATACGTGTTTATATTTTAACTGTAATTTATAATTTTAGAGTATTATTTTATATATTAAATTTCATGAAAATAAATAGTAAATATATGTATATTATTTTAAATTGTATGACACTAACTATATATATTATTTGTACTTATATAAAATCGATATTTGATTAGATATTTGATTTTTTTAAATTCAACCCGTTAGTTTTCTATTAATTTTGGTAACATTTGTATGGATTTTGTGTTTTTACGAGAAATTTGTATAGAGTTCGCGATAAGAAATTTGATTTTGTTATGATTTACACAATGCTACAATGATTTTCATAAAAAATCCAAGATTTGTTTTTATCTTGACAGAGTTATTTAGGTTACTGTAATAAGAGTGAGTTATTTAATTTCTCAATCACACACACGTGTTAAATTTTATCATTTAAACATACTAATGTATTTTATACATGTTTATATTTTAACTGTAATTTATAATTTTAGAGTATTATTTTATATATTAAATTTCATGAAAATAAATAGTAAATATATGTATATTATTTTAAATTGTATGACACTAACTATATATATTATTTGTACTTATATAAAATCGATATTTGCTTAGATATTTGATTTTTTTTAATTCAACCCGTTAGTTTTCTATTAATTTTCATAACATTTGTATGGATTTTGTGTTTTTATGAGAAATTTGTATAGAGTTCGCGATGAGAAATTTGATTTTGTTATGATTTACACAATGTTACAATGATTTTCATAAAAAAATCCAAGATTTGTCTTTATCTTAACAGAGTTATTTAGGTTACTGTAATAAGAGTGAGTTATTTAATTTCTCAATCACACACACGTGTTAAATTTTATCATTTAAACATACTAATGTATTTTATACATGTTTATATTTTAACTGTAATTTATAATTTTTAGAGTATTATTTTATATATTAAATTTCATGAAAATGAATAGTAAATATGTGTATATTATTTTAAATTGTATGACACAAACTATATATATTATATTAAAATAGTAAATATATATATATATATATATATATATATATATTATATTAAATAGCATATATTGTATTTATATATATAGTGAAAGAACGTGATCCTTTTTAGGTTTTGGTAGTGTTCAGAAAAGGCTACGGTGAATTATTTGTTCTTATATAAAATCGATATTTGCTTAGATATTTGAGTTTTTTTTAGTTCAACCCGTTAATTTTCTATTATTTTTCGTAACATTTGTATGGATTTTGTGTTTTTATGAGAAATTTGATTTTTATGAAAAAACCTAGTTAATATGAAGAATAGAAATTTTTTTGAGTAAAATAGGTGTGTGATTCATACATGCTTTTTGGATAATAAGTTGCGATTAAAATCATATCATCAAATTTCTCAATCATCATACATGCTTATAATTGAAGCTATAATTCGATTACAATATTGATGAAGTCAATCAAGTGAACTTCAAGTGGGTTCAACATGCCTTTAGTTGTCACAATGACCTGTTTTGGCTGTTCTTCATGGGGTTTTCCACTTGGCAAGTTGATTTAGACGTTTTTGACCGGTCCACACACTTGTATGGAATATGGATAACCGGTATTTTACACATTAAATCAAATTATTAAAGCCCAACTGGTGTGAATAACATTAAATGTAGGGGTGTTCTTCAAAATGTTTGTAACGAGTATGTTTCCCCGCGTGTTGCGGCGGTAATTTCGTTATGATTTCGAATCTCCTAATAAAGGAATAATCATGTATATCAAAATACATGTATAAAAGCACGTTACAACGGCTGTCACTCTGACACAAAACCCTAAAGTGTATTGGTCGTAAACGTGTCCATTTCACAAAAAAGAGAGGTGTGCTTAATCGTAAAATTTAGTATCAAGAAACGCAAACATAAAACTAACAAATAAAACAAAAAAAGAATAATTATAACCAACATAAAGCGAACCATCACAAAAGCATGTGATCTCCCAATGAATATGAATGCATACACAGACATACAATGTAAAAATAAAAAAACAAAAATAATAAAAAACACTTTTGTATTCGTAAAATTTAACGTAAAAAATACAAAAATATGGTTGACAAATAAAATTGAAAAAAAATACTATCTAATTATTTATATTATTTAACTATTGTTATTTTAAAACTAATATTATTTATATAGCATATGTGTTTTCTGTTGAGAATAATACATATTTATTTATATATTTTTATTTAAATAATTTACTATTCATATGTACGATTGCCTTTTGTATATATAGTAATAGTTCTTGATCATTGTACATCAAAACCGAACTATTACTATATATACAAAGAGCAACTGCAATGATTACGTTTGAATAATGAAAATAATTAAATAAAAATATTAACTAGATAAATATATAAATTTGTCACCGATTCGATTATGAGCAACCAAGTTTTTATCTTCCTTCTTTGATTTCCTTAAATATTTTGTTAAAGAATAATAATAATTAAATAATAGTAATATCAAATAACAACAGTAATTAAATACGAATAATTAAGCAATGTTTGGTATTTCTTTTGGCTAGATTTTGCAAAAACAAAAGTTTTTTTTTTATTTTCATTATACGATTTTTAGTATCATGTATTTATATCTGTGTTTGTATTCTTTGAGAGCGTCATATTCTTTGTGATGGTTTTGTTTATTGTTTAAGATGGATTAACAACCATTGCTGTCGGTTTTTTGAGTATATGTTTTAATACTCATGATATTACTACCCCTATTGTGACAGAGTACTCATATCAACAAAATGATATTGGTTAAACTTTTTTTAATTGGGTGGCATTGTGTGAGTCAAGTTTTAGGTCATTTTCAATTTTTTACTATTATTGAATACTAGCAAATGAATAATAATATTATTTAATTTAAATAAAATCATAATTAATAGTTTTTCTGTTTTATTTGTTATCTCTATGCTTACGTTTCTTGATTCTAAATTTTACGACTAAGGACGAAATTTTTTTGTTGGTGTCTCTACGACGACATTTTAGGGTTTTATGTCGGAGTGAAAATCGTTCCTACTTATTCTTATATATGAATTTTTATATATGAGATCATGTATTCATTCTGATATTCGCAATTGTAACAAAATTCCTGCCGCAACGCGCGGGTAAACCCAATAGTTGAAGATTAAACACCAAAACAAGCCAAAACTAAAAGAGTTTTACCTCAGTATAGTTTCATACTATGGACTTATATATTGGGCCTTTATATAAAATAAAATAAGGTCAAAATGAAAAAGCAACAATGTTCCGACACTTAAAAGATGACTCTAAATACTGGATTGTTAAGGAAAGCCAATGTAACTTAAAATAGTTAAAAGCCCAACTAAAATTACATAGCCCAACGAAAAAAAATTGTAGAAACCAATGGCCAGTTCGGGTTTCGTTAATAAAATTGAATCGTCGTAACTCCGTTAAAATTTAAATAAACGAAAAGATTATGGAATCTTTGAATAATCTATCTATTTTAATAAATAAAGATTTTTATAGACACATGTCATCTTTGTAGATCACCTCACTTTTAATTTCCCGCTTCTCTCTCATATTAAATACATTTCATATAAAATAATTATATTAAATATTAAATATAATTTTTATACTTTTTTAAATTAAAAAAAGTTTTTTAATGCAGTAAAAATACATTAATATTTAAACATATTTAGAAAAACCAATTTATTATAAATTGAGAAATTTCAAAAATAATATTTTAAAATATAATGTTTATAGAACAAATTTGGGAAAACTTAGTGTTTAAAAAACAATATTATTATTTTATTACTTAGTATTTAACATATAAAACTTTAATCATATATCATATTTAAAAATCATCTTCTATATATTAGTAACTGTTTGTATTTTCTTTATTTAACCCGTGTAATACACGGGGTATTGACCTAGTTATATATATATATATAGGGGATGCTCCTAAGAAAACATAGACAAATGAATAAAACTAAAAAAACCATGATCTAACCCTTAATTATAGAAATCAATGGTTTAGATTAAAAATGGCAGAATTGTAATTAGTATTAGATGGCAAATTATTAAAAATAAATGTTGGAGGGTATTATTGAAAATATGTGTATATGTGGGTTTTAGAAACGATTATTGTAAAATTTTGTAACGCATTGGGGCATCCTATTGGTAAGGCAATTTGGACCGATTTATCAGATTCTGATATTATTGAGCGCTTTGGCCGTATATACAGAAATCTTTCTCATTATCATAGTGGATCTTCAAAAAAAAAAAGTTTGTATCGAGTAAAATATATACTTCGAGTTTCTTGTGCTAGAACTTTAGCAATTACATGTATTAATGTGATAGACACCTTAATTTTGGAAACTTCCCCCAAAATCAGTCGTATCCTCATTCAATTCAAACAACATCGTTGATGACAAATTGATTGCGAATAATTAAGGAGACCGTCTGATTACGAACGGTGGTGTAATTTGTTGCATTATTTGTTTGAAGGTGAAGATTGTATTACAGAATAGGAACTTCATCTTGTAAGAACAAAATGTTTAATTTTTCAAAATGCGGTTAGTAATCTGAGGCAATTAGTTATATTATCAACTGTTATCTTCATCTGTTAATGGTATATTTTTAATTGCATGCTGAATCGATGATTGTTATGCAGTTTCTTCCAAATGCAGTTTGTGTTCGCACATGTTTTAGTGTTTCTTGTGATAACCGATTTATATTATGCATTTGATGCATGTTTGCTTGTCACACCCCCGTCGTCGACGAAAACACGAGAGATGCGACGAAACTGTATATCAACAACTCGTTGAGTATGAGAGAATGCTAACACACACACACACACACACACACACATATATATATATATATTCTTAATTATCATCCTGATAATTATCGTTATTATACATAACTTTGCTGAATAATTAGCTCATGTTTATAATCGACATTATAACACGAGAGATGCGACGAAACTGTATATCAACAACTCATTGAGTATGAGAGAATGCTAATACACACACACATATATGTATATATTCTTAATTATCATCCTAATAATTATTGTTATTATACATAACTTTGCTAAATAATTAACTCATGTTTATAATAGACATTAAAATGTCTTAACATATCTATGTATGTTCTGTGGTAACGATGTTTATTGTATCTTGAATTGTATTTATCATATACGGGGCGTTATTTGTATATAAACGTATTTGTCCCACTTATTAGAGATGGTTGTCATTTGGTGATTTATATACGTATAAGATATATTTAAAACTAATTTATTGAGTAACAATCATTATACATATATACATTTTTATACTCGGTTAGTCGACATAAACTTATATTACTTGAAATTCGCTAATTTACATAGTTAAATATCAAACGTTCAGATTTGTTTTAATAATTTTCATTATATAAAATACGTGTTCTAACTATCAATTTTACCAAAAATAATATTTGAGTTTAAAAATAATTATGCCATCTTGCCCCATATAATGCATTTAATAAACTCAATAGTTCTTAAAATTCATTTTATGCAGATTGAGTATATTGGTTTACTTGTCTAAGACCACTTACTAATATCCAATGTCTTTAAAGGTACCCATTCTTTTGATATTCTCAATGTTGGGAATTACCATAAAAACACACACATGTCCCGAACTCATGAACGTTGGTGAAACATTAAACGATTCATGCAATTGAACAATAATTGAACAAAGTGTGAACTAATAACAAACAAAAATCAAAGCAAAGTCAAGAAACGATAAACGATAACAAAGATCAGACGAAAAACGAATCAAATATACAAAAATAGGTCAATGCGCCAGCCCAGGACCCATCGCGGTACGTGAAGATGGGCGGCAAATTTGAATTCAGCAGAAACTCGTCACGGTACGCCACGACCGATCAATTTCCACCATAGCGATATGCGGCGTGTACCGAAGGAGCACCCGTCTATTTTGTCCTTGGCGGTATGCCAAGACATCCGGGGGACACTCTTGGCGGTACACGAAGCCCCCAGAAACTTTAAAACTTTACAAAACCAGACCCCTTTCATTTCATTACACCCCTTTGCATGTAGTAAACTTAGAGTATAGCCATAGCTCTACACTTAGACCTTACATTTTATTTGTACTCATGGAAACGACATTAACAGGAATGGCCGACAACTGAGAGCGAAAACTAGGGAAAAGACCCGCAGCAGAGACTCGTGAGGAAGAGGAGGATGAGCGCAAGACGAGGAGGATGGTTCCATTAGCAGATATATTCCCTAGAGAGATCATTTATGTTCTCTCTCGTAGCAACACGTAGGACTGAGATTGGTATCCCGACATGATCCAGAGGTGGATACATAGGGAGCGGGTACCCCCACCATTGACTCAGGGCAACAATTCGAGCCTGCTTACGCTGCCAGCTTTGTGATATCCCCTGGAATAGGCATTCGCTGCTTTTGTCTCGACTATGGATAGTGAGCTCCGACATATGAGAAGCGCAGCTGGAGCTATCATCGGCCTTCTGGAGGGTGAGCATCGTATCATCCAGAGAGTGACACATTTGGAGGTGGAGTTGACCGACATTGACCAATTCCATAATAACCTGGTTGACTCGGTACACAGGACGGAGATAAGACTAGACGAGGTCACTACACGATTGGAGTTGACAAAGGCTCGACTTAGGCTAGCTGAGGCTCGAGTAGCAATAACAGAGTCCATGGTGGGGGCTATAGTTGCATAGGTAGCAGTTGAGCCGGCACCCGTAGAGGAGGAAGAACTTTTTGAAGATCAGGAGGACCCGGTGGAGGACGAAGAAGAGCCATTCGATGACGAGGATGGACCGGCTGACAGTGGGAACTCAGTTTCCACCATCTTGTCAGCTAACTAGTGATAGATGCATTTCTTTTATTTGGTAGTAGTAGAAACCTAGAATGGGCGAGTTGTGCCCATACAACTATTTTGAATGGTAGCATTTGAAATTAGAACACATTTTGTAACCTTTTGAAAATTGTTAATGAAACATTATGTATTGACTTATTGATGTTGTATTTTTATGAACACTAACTTCTACCTAACTCTAATAGTAATTAACATACATCATTATTTGTATATAGACACTAACAAATGGCCGGAAGGGGAACATATGTACGAGCTAACAACCGAACATTCGGTTCGGCCGCAATTAAGGCCATGGTTGAACGACGAGTCAACAAAGCAATTGCGGACTACGAAGCCACTTGAAACCTGAGCGAGTCCAGTGGGAACAACCATGGTAAACAAACTTTAGTTTTGAACAAACATGACAACGAAGCGCAAACACTAACCCATAAATCTGACTACTCAAACACAGGATCTCATAAAAACAACTCAAAGGGATGCTCATTCAAGACATTCCTTAGTTGCCATCCCCATACCTTTAAGGTATCGGAAGGAGCAGTGGGACTGCTCCGGTGGATTGAGAAGGCCAGTCTTCTGCATGTGCGAATGTGCCGAAGACACTGGAGGGACATGCCCTCGCCTGGTGGAATTTACACATCCAGACACTGGGTCTGGGGCTGCCAACTTAATCTCATGGGAGGATTTCATTAACATACTGAAAAAGAAGTATTGTCCTCGTAATGAAATTAAAAATGGAAGAGGAATCCTGGATCCACAAGATGGAGGGATCAGAGATAGAGTAGTATACCTCTAGATTCCACGAGCTGTGCAAACTGTGCCTGGGAATGGTGACCCCGGAGTACAAAAAGATCAAGCAGTACATTAGTGGGCTGCCCGAACAAATCCAAAGCATGGTTACTGATGTTGTTCCCACACTTATCCAACTTACTATCTGCTTATTTCACCGCCTAACTGATCAAGAGGTAGCATAGAGAAAGCTGCCCAAGAGGGCCGAGCATCTAAAGCTGGCTGACCACAAGCGCAAGTAGGAACCAAGAAATAACTGGACATTCACTCCACAACATCAACCCCATCATCGACCAGCACCAGCCAGAGTATTCACTGCCACAGAATAATACGCCCAGGGGAGGGGTGTGTACAAGGGTAGCTACCCTAAATGCAATCACTGCTCCTACCATCACTTCGGCCCATGCAAGAGGGTCAAGTGCACCAAATGTGGGAGGAGTGGACATATGACAAAGGACTGTCGAGCCAACCTGAATACAAATTCTCATGACACATAGAAGGGATGCTTTATCTGAGAAATTAGGGCCATTTGCGCAGAGACTGCCCACAATTCAAGAAAGTAGGGGGCAACACGACCAATGGTAGAGCATTCGTCATTGGGTCATGGGAAGCAAGGATGACCCGAACATCGTGACTGGTACGTTTCTCTTAAACAACGTATATGCATCTGTTTTATTTGATACTGGTGCCGATAGAAGTTTCATTTCTAGCGAGTTTAGCCTATTACTTAGCATAACACCAACACCACTAGACATTAAGTACACTGTAGAGTTAGCCGACGACAAACTTATCAAAACAAGACACGTATTCCAAGGATGCGTCTTGGAATTGGCAAACCACGAATTCAAAATCGACTTAATTCTGGTAACTCTAGGAAGCTTTGATGTGGTGGATGGAATGGATTGGCTGACTGCAAACCAGGCGGAGATCGTATGTCACGAGAAGGTTGTTCACATCCCGTCGTCAAACGGGGAACGGATATTAATCCAGGGAAAATGACCAGGGATACCCTTAAACATAGTGCCATGCATGAAGGAAAATAGGTGTTTGTGGAAGGGATACCCGAGTATACTGGCTCTTATCATTGAACAGCCAAAAAAGGAAAGGAAGCTCGAGGACATCGATTCTTGTCCACGGTTATCCCAAAGTATTTCCCGAGGATTTACCTGGACTTCCACTAAAGAGTCAGATTGAATTTCAAATAGATCTTACACCCGGATCTGCCCAAATAGCCAAGGCACCATACCGACTGGCGCCTACAGAGATGCATAAGTTGTCTAATCAGTTGCAAGAGTTGTTAGATAAAGGATTTATTAGATTGAGCTTCTCACCATGAGGAGCACCGGTCCTATTCGTGAATAAGAAAGATGGAACATTTTGAATGTGCATAGACTACCGAGAACTGAACAAGGTGACGATCGGTATCCACTTCTACGAATAGACGATCTGTTTGACAAACTACAAGGGTCAACCTACTATTCAAAGATCGATTTGAGATATGGTTACCATCAATTGAGGATACAAGAAGATGACATTACTAAGACAACTTTTAGAACACGTTATGGACATTACGAATTCCGAGTCATGCCCTTTGGACTGACCAACGCACCGGCTGTAACATCAGTGCCGGACGAGTGCCGGAACAGTGATCGTAACAGTAAACATGTACAGTGATTCAGGTACACATTCCGTTAAACTATGTTTAGACTAATTATACATTTGATTATCATGAAACTATTAAACGATTGTCGGAATCTGACTAAAACCTTAGGGTTTAACAGTCAGAAAACATGTCAGACAACACAGTGTTGAAACACAAATACTTGATGTGATATTAGTTGCCCTAAACGTATGTGAGGTTTAACAAAACGAAACCTTAACAGTTGTCGTTTCAGAATGCTAAACCGACGTGTTATTCGTATAGGTGACGATCTGTACGAATAATTCTGACAGTTTAACGTTCTGAAATAATGACTTAACAGTAGAAAACAAGAATCAGAAAGCCAAACCATCGACGTGTTCGTTCGAATGACGATTCGAACGAATACGCGCGATGGTGACGCGATCTGATGAAACGATAACGAAAACGAATAACGATACGAACGATCATAATTTCAAAGAAATATTATATTTCTTATTTTACAATTTTGAAACTCATCATAAAATAATTTAAATTTTATTTTGTTATTATATCGCGAATAAATTTAACGAAACGCTAAAATTAATTAAACGCGTAAAAACAATTAAATACGACAAATAAAATATCACAACGATAATTAAATTTAACTTTAGAAATAAATATCATTCGAATCGTAAAAACAAACTTATTTTATTTAAATTACGAAAAAGTCGCGTAACAATCCGGAAACGCGACGAACTTATGAACCGAGCAACCGAAACGAACCCGAATACCCACGGGGTATAAAAACCCCTTACAAGCATTTAATTTCATTTATATCACTCACCTACACACTCTTTCTCTCTCATTTCCGGCTAACTCAAGAAACACCATTTTTACACCTTCAAGACCTTGTATCTTCCTCGTTTCTAGCCCGATTTGAGTGATTCTTTCGCTCACGTGAAGCTCTTGAAGTCCTCTACAAGGAAGTACAGCAGATCTGGAAGTTTACCCAGCCGATTTGGAGGTAATCGCGTGTGAAAATCCACGAAAATAGGGTTTTCTACCCTATACCCGACTTAACCATTTAAACCGGCTAACCCTTGTGACCTAGCAGCATGTTAACAACAGTAGACCACCACCATTTCACCATGACTGTGGGGGTGCGACTGGAAAAGACAAAGGGACGAGATGGGATGAGCGGTTGACAGGTTCGTGATGACAACCTCCATGGCCGAACTCTGTTCAGTTCCCGAACCCTCGTCCACTGAGCAACGAACCCTGCTGCTGTCTACTCACGAACCATACATGTTCAGTTGAGTATGACGAACCCTAGAGTATCTCACGAACCCTGGCTAAGAACGAACCACGTCACAGGCGAACCCTACTGCTCGGGAGTGGGGCCGAACCCTTGCTGTGAACACCATGAAGCACGAACCCTTTTGGGCGAACCAGGGATCCGGTCGAACCCTTGGGGCTCACGAACCATGTACACGCAGACGAACCCCGGTTAGCCAAGGACTAAGTACCGAACCCTGAGTGCTTACAAACCCAGCCACACCTTTTCATCTACGAGCCCTGCATGAAACCACCGAACCTTCATGCTTTCTGTTAACCGAACCATTTACCCAGTTGCCGAGCCAGTAGTCAACGAACTCTATACTTGGGATGTCACGAACCTGCAGCATGGTGAACAACAGCCGAACCCTAGGCGAAGCCATGGCATCTCACGAACCCAGCTAAGACGAGATAATCGGCCGAACTATTTTGTATTCTAGGCCCACCACTTAGACAACTCATGCTCAATTTTCTTTGGCCCACACCGATTACAGAACAGGCCCAGGAAAAACAATAGCTGGCCGTGGCTACTGTTACAGCCCAATATTAACATTCAGGCCCAATAACAGCAAACAGGCCCAATAAACCTTCTTCATTCGGCCCACCTGCATATCCTTTGGCCCAATAGGACTGTTCCAGCCCAGTCAATTCGGCCCACAATGGTTTCCCTTTTTGGGTTTAACCGAGTCCCATAACTTTGGCCCACACGCATTCATTCGGTCCAAGACCATATCATATTCGACCCGTAACTCATTTCGACTCAATAAAAAAAATCGACCCACTTGAAAAGAATTGAGTTTGATAACAAAACATAACCTATGGCATCTCAAAGGTGTAGATAATAATTTTAAGTTTTATACTTAGAATATTTTTGTTATGACAACAATTCAAGTAATCAATACATTAATAAACAAAGGGGTGCTAGATTAAAACAAGTGGATTGGGCATTATTGAGTTGATTTGCAAGTTAGTTGGGCCAAATATCAAGGACTGAGACTGAGACACGCGGGTGTTAACCAACTTTAGGGTTAACACATACACTCACTTCAATTACAATAATTAAATACTTATTAGTCGAAAACAAATTGAAATCAATACAGGATCGTGAACATTACAACAAGGGCCAACAAAGAGCGAGCGTATTCTTATTTTACATAGTCAGACACTACGGACACAAGGTGAGTTCATTGTCCCCTTTCAAACTTATTTGTTTTAAATTCGGGACTGAGAAGCATGTTAAACATTTTATTTAAATGTTGTTTAATGCTTTAAACATAAACATGAATGCTTATGATTGGAACCTTTACTTTAAGCTTGATGCTTAAAATCAATTGTCGATTACATGATACTTGATTCAATTACATGAGACTTGATTCAATTACATGAGATGTGATTCAAATACATGAGACATGATACAAATACATGATACTTGATTCAATTACATGCGATGTGATTCAATTACATGAGACATGATACAAATACATGATACTGGATACGATTACATGATACTTGATACAATTACATGAGATTTGATTCAATTACATGAGATGTGATTCAATTACATGAGATATGATACAAATACATGATACTTGATTCAATTACATGAGACTTGATACTATTACATGCTACTAGGCCATCATACATGTATCTAACCATAGACTACGTAATTGCTGAACGTCTGGTATTCCAGAGCTTGTACCTATGGGGTGAGATACATGTAATAACATAAACGTAATGATACTCAGCTATTACCTGGTTATAAGGGACATGTAATTGCTAAACTACTGGTAATCCAGAGCTTTTGTCGGCTTATATGAGGTATGTAAAGGCTAAACATGAAAGTATCGATTCTAAGCTATTACCTGGTTATAAGGGACACGTAATTGCTAAACTACTGGTATTCCAGAGCTTGTGTCGGCTTATATGAGGCATGTAAAGGCTAAACATAAACGTAACGTTACGGAGCTATTACCTGGTTATAAGGGACATGTAATTGCTGAACGTCTGGTATTCCAGAGCTTTTGTCCGCTTATAAGAGGTATGTAAAGGCTAAACATGAACTTGTTGAATGCTAAGCTGTTATCTATATAAGAGACAAGTAATTGCTAAACTACTGGTATTCCAGAGCTTTTGTCTGCTTATAGGAGATATGTAAATGCTAAACTATGTGTGTGTGAATCTATGATGCTTGATAAACATGATGAGA
This sequence comes from Mikania micrantha, assembly GCA_009363875.1. Taxonomy (NCBI): domain Eukaryota; kingdom Viridiplantae; phylum Streptophyta; class Magnoliopsida; order Asterales; family Asteraceae; genus Mikania; species Mikania micrantha. Next base: position 4,524,543 of record CM018684.1, read on the forward strand.
AACTAACACGTACGAATACATTAGACATGAAAGCATTGAAACAGATAACAAAGGCTTGATGAGGATTGAATTGTGTGGTAGGTAAAATTGCTTAATTATTATTAACAACAATGTCATATCCGGGTTAGTATGTGGTGGGATGTTGGCTAGGGCTTGTTCCCTTACATATGCCCTATATATAAGCATACCGATTTGGATATTACATGTGGAGTTAATGAGGTTAAGGTTTTACCGAAAGAGGTTGTTGAAAACTATTTTAAACTTATAAACTATATGAACTCACCAACCGTTGTGTTGACTTGGTCTTTTTACATGCTTTCTCAGGTGAAGAACAGGTTTAATCTTAAGCTTTTGGGATATGCATACTAGGCTGCTCAGTTAGAGGACCTAGTAGACTTTTGGGAAGCACAACTTTGTTGATGACACATGTTACTCTTGATATCTTGTACATATACAAGATATATACATTATTCTTTTGGTTAGGTTTACTTGGTTAAATTGCAGAACATTGCTATTGTAATTTAACTTTGTAATCCTACATATCATCTGATTGTGCTTTAGATATTCTTAAACGTTGATGCTATGTAAACAATCTGATCATCATGATTATCATCCGCGATATCACGCCCCGGGAACCTTCCGCCCGGCGGGGACTCCGATCCAACCCCGCCGGCTCGGGGTGTGACAGATTGGTATCAGAGCTCAAGGTTATAGAGAATAATAGGTCATTTACTAAAACGGTTTGGCCTAGACTATAACTTAGGGACCCTCATGTAGAAGAACTTAAGACTTAAGTTTGCATCATGTTTTCTGCATTCGATCATTGCACTAACCAAATTCTTTTGGTTATGATCAGAATGCCGCCGAGAAAACAACCCACTCCACAAGTTTCTGCTCCTCACTCTTCGACTCCTACACCACCGGATTCACCACCGCCACCTCCTCCTCCTCCGCACTCTCCACCACCAGGCTCAAGCAATACACCGACACTGGATCCTGCTACTATCGCGTTGGCTACGCTACTGAGTACTCAACTGACAAGCCAACTGAAAGAGGTCATCCCAGAGATGATAAACAGGATTCAAGGACAAGGCAACACTTCTGGTCACACTACAGGCGAGGCTAGTGGAAACACTGGTCATACTTCGGATTGCTCCTACAAGTCCTTTGTAGGATGCAAACCCCCGAGCTTTACTGGAGTTGAAGGAGCTGTTGGACTGATCCAATGGCTTGAGAAAATGGAAAATACTTTGGACATCAGCGGTTGTCCAGAACATCACAAAGTTCGCTATGCAGCTGGTTCTTTCAGCAAGCGAGCTTTGACTTGGTGGAACGCACAGATAAGAGCCAAGGGAAGAGATGAAGCAATGGCGATGCCCTGGGCAGAATTTAAGCTTCTTTTGAGGAATGAATTTTGCCCGAAACATGAACTCCAACAACTGGAGATTGAGCTCTCGAATCATGAGATGAAGGGAGCTGATCATATGACTTTTACCAACCGCTATCATGAACTGGTAGCCCTGGTGCCAGAAATGGTACCGACCTTGGAGAAACTAATTGATCGCTATGTGGCAGGACTACCTTCATGTATACAGAGCGTTGTACTGGGCTCATATCCTGCTACTTTGGAGTCAGCCATTTCCCTCTCTGCTAAGCTTACCAAAGTAATGGTAAAGTCTGGAGTTTTAAAAGATGAAGCTGGAAAAGCCAAGGAGACAACATCAAAGAAGCCCGAGTACCACCAGAAAAAGAAACAAAAGGTTGTCAAGAATTATGCAGCCGTTACCCCTCTGCGACAGGCACCTGCAGCACCTGTCAATCCTACTACTAGGGGTTATGGAGGGGAATATCCCCAGTGCACAAACTGCAAGTATCATCATCCTGTTGGTGCTCAATGCAGAAAGTGCACGAATTGTGGCCGGTTTGGCCACTGGGTTAACAAGTGCCGAGTTGCTGTAAACCAGGCCACTAACACCGCAGCAAGAACACTACCTCCACCACCACCACAGAACCCAGGCAACAACAACAGAGGATGCTACAACTGCGGGGAAATGGGTCATTTCTCTCGCAACTGTCCAAAGAAGGTGCAAGCTGGAGCACAAGCACCTCGTGGACGAGCTTTTGTCATTGGAGCTAATGCTGCCCGCCAAGACCCTAATGTGGTCACTGGTACATTTCTTTTACATGACTCTTATGCATCCATACTATTTGATACTGGTGCAGACCAGAGTTTTATTTCATCTGATTTTGCACGACAACTTAGTCTTACTGAGGATACTTTAGACTCCCCTTACATTATTGAAGTAGCTAATGGGAAACAAGTTACAGTTAGCACTATACTTAGGAACTGCCCACTTACACTCGTAGATCATACATTTTCCATCGACTTGTTGCCGATGGAGTTGGGCAGTTTCGATATCATTGTGGGGATGGATTGGCTCTCACTCAATCGAGTTGAAGTCATCTGTTCCGAGAAGCTACTTCGGATTCCAGTAACGGATGATCGTGTATTGGAAGTTCGTGGGGATCAAGCCAAGAGAAACGTAAAGATCATTTCATGCATAAAAGCGCGTAAGTGTCTGCAAAAGAAGTGCATAGCATTTTTGGCTCATGTGGTGGAGAAAGACAAAGACAAGAAAACATTACAAGACGTACCGATAGTGAGAGAATATCCTGAGGTGTTTCCTGACGATCTACCTGGTTTGCCTCCTGTGCGACCAGTAGAGTTTCGTATCGATCTGATTCCTGGAGCAACGCCTGTTGCTAAATCCCCTTATAGGTTAGCACCTTCGGAGATGCAGGAATTATCTAACCAATTACAGGAGCTACTTGATAAAGGTTTCATCCGACCGAGCTACTCACCTTGGGGAGCTCCGGTTTTGTTCGTGAAAAAGAAGGATGGATCCTTTCGGATGTGCATAGACTACAGGGAGCTAAACAAATTAACCATCAAGAATCGGTATCCATTACCGAGGATTGATGATTTATTTGATCAGTTGCAAGGAGCTCAATACTTTTCAAAAATCGATCTACGTTCCGGATACCATCAGCTTAGAGTACAAGACGAAGACATACCCAAGACGGCGTTTCGTACCAGGTATGGGCATTACGAGTTCATGGTGATGCCTTTTGGTTTGACGAATGCACCTGCGGTTTTCATGGACCTCATGAACCGTGTGTGTAAGCCGTACTTAGATCAATTTGTTATTGTTTTCATTGATGACATATTGATTTATTCTAAAAGCAAGGCAGAACACGAGCAACATCTGAGAACGATCTTGGAACTGTTAAAGGAAGAGAAACTCTATGCCAAATTCTCTAAGTGTGAGTTTTGGTTAAAAGAGGTTCAATTCCTAGGCCATGTTGTTAACAGTGAGGGAATTCACGTTGATCCTGCCAAGATCGAAGCAATAAAAGATTGGGACACTCCGAAGACACCTACGGAGATACGTTCTTTTCTAGGCTTAGCAGGCTATTACAGAAGGTTTATTTCAAACTTTTCTAAGATAGCTCTGCCACTCACGAAGCTAACACAGAAAAGCGAGCCGTTTATTTGGGAGCAAAAACAAGAAGAAGCCTTTCAGACATTGAAACAAAAGCTATGTGATGCTCCGATCTTATCACTCCCAGATGGTTGTGATGACTTTGTTGTTTATTGTGATGCATCCCATCAGGGACTTGGCTGTGTACTTATGCAGCGGGACAAAGTCATTGCCTATGCTTCGAGACAATTAAAGATTCATGAGAAGAACTACACAACTCATGATCTGGAATTGGGAGCAGTGGTGTTTGCACTGAAGATCTGGAGGCATTACTTATATGGAACCAAGTGTACCATATTTACAGATCACAAAAGTCTACAACATATATTCGATCAGAAGGAACTCAATATGCGACAGCGACGTTGGGTTGAGCTTCTGAATGACTATGACTGTGTAATTAAATACCATCCGGGCAAGGCAAACGTTGTTGCTGATGCCTTGAGCCGGAAGGAACGAGTCAAACCCTTGCGCGTCAGAGCAATGGGAATAACTGTGCAGACAAGTTTACACGATCACGTTAGGCAAGCACAACAAGAAGTGATTGAACGAGAAAACCTGAAGAAAGACTTAGATTGCGGTGTGGAGAAACAATTGGAAACAAAACCCGATGGACTTGTTTACTTCAAGGATCGTATCTGGATTCCTGCAGTAGATGAGTTAAGGAAACTTATTTTCGATGAAGCACACAAGACCAAGTACTCTGTGCATCCTGGTGCTGATAAAATGTACCAAGACTTACGTGCATTCTATTGGTGGCCGGGTATGAAGAAAGACATCGCTGAGTATGTTGGTAGATGCCTTACGTGTGCTAAGGTGAAGGCGGAACACCAGAAACCATCTGGTTTACTGGAACAGCCTGAAATACCACTATGGAAGTGGGAACAGATAGCTATGGACTTTGTTACCAAGCTACCCCGCACTTCCAGTGGACATGATACCATTTGGGTTATCGTTGATCGATTAACCAAATCTGCTCACTTCTTGCCGATGCGAGAAACGTACACGATGGATAAACTAGCAAAGCTTTACATCGACGAGATAGTGGTACGCCATGGTGTGCCATTGTCTATCATTTCAGATCGTGATAGCAGATTTACATCAAGATTCTGGCAGTCATTACAGAAATCTCTAGGGACTCAATTAAACTTGAGTACAGCTTATCATCCACAAACGGATGGTCAAAGCGAACGTACTATTCAAACCCTAGAGGACATGTTGAGAACCTGTGTTCTAGACTTTGGTGGTAATTGGGATTCTCATTTGCCACTAATCGAGTTCTCCTACAACAACAGTTATCACAGCAGCATCGGTTGTGCCCCATTCGAGGCTCTTTATGGTCGCAAATGTCGGTCACCGATCTGTTGGTCAGAAGTGGGAGACAATCGTATCACCGGGCCAGAACTTATTCAAGAAACTACAGACAAGATTGCTCAGATACAACAAAGACTACAAGCGACACGAAGTAGACAAAAGAGCTATGCTGATAAACGGCGTAAGCCGTTGGAATTCCAAGTGGGAGATCGTGTTATGCTTAAGGTTTCTCCTTGGAAAGGCGTAGTCCGTTTTGCAAAGAAAGGCAAACTAACACCACGATACGTAGGACCGTTCGAAATCATCGAACGTATTGGTCCTGTAGCATACAGATTGAACTTACCGGATGAACTTAGTGGTGTACATGACGTGTTTCACGTCTCAAACTTGAAGAAATGCCTTGCTGATGAAACTCTTATCATACCAATTGAAGAAATTCAATTGGATGAAAACTTACGTTTTGTTGAAGAACCATTGGAGATTATGGATCGTAAAGTCAAGCAACTGAGACGAAGTCGTATTCCTATCGTTAAAGTTCGTTGGAACTCAAAGCGCGGACCTGAGTTTACTTGGGAACGTGAAGATCACATGAGAAACAAGTATCCCCAACTCTTTGCCGAGGAAGTCGTACCGAAATAACGAGTCTTAAATTTCGGGACGAAATTTCTCTAACAAGGGGAGACTGTAACATCAGTGCCGGACGAGTGCCGGAACAGTGATCGTAACAGTAAACATGTACAGTGATTCAGGTACACATTCCGTTAAACTATGTTTAGACTAATTATACATTTGATTATCATGAAACTATTAAACGATTGTCGGAATCTGACTAAAACCTTAGGGTTTAACAGTCAGAAAACATGTCAGACAACACAGTGTTGAAACACAAATACTTGATGTGATATTAGTTGCCCTAAACGTATGTGAGGTTTAACAAAACGAAACCTTAACAGTTGTCGTTTCAGAATGCTAAACCGACGTGTTATTCGTATAGGTGACGATCTGTACGAATAATTCTGACAGTTTAACGTTCTGAAATAATGACTTAACAGTAGAAAACAAGAATCAGAAAGCCAAACCATCGACGTGTTCGTTCGAATGACGATTCGAACGAATACGCGCGATGGTGACGCGATCTGATGAAACGATAACGAAAACGAATAACGATACGAACGATCATAATTTCAAAGAAATATTATATTTCTTATTTTACAATTTTGAAACTCATCATAAAATAATTTAAATTTTATTTTGTTATTATATCGCGAATAAATTTAACGAAACGCTAAAATTAATTAAACGCGTAAAAACAATTAAATACGACAAATAAAATATCACAACGATAATTAAATTTAACTTTAGAAATAAATATCATTCGAATCGTAAAAACAAACTTATTTTATTTAAATTACGAAAAAGTCGCGTAACAATCCGGAAACGCGACGAACTTATGAACCGAGCAACCGAAACGAACCCGAATACCCACGGGGTATAAAAACCCCTTACAAGCATTTAATTTCATTTATATCACTCACCTACACACTCTTTCTCTCTCATTTCCGGCTAACTCAAGAAACACCATTTTTACACCTTCAAGACCTTGTATCTTCCTCGTTTCTAGCCCGATTTGAGTGATTCTTTCGCTCACGTGAAGCTCTTGAAGTCCTCTACAAGGAAGTACAGCAGATCTGGAAGTTTACCCAGCCGATTTGGAGGTAATCGCGTGTGAAAATCCACGAAAATAGGGTTTTCTACCCTATACCCGACTTAACCATTTAAACCGGCTAACCCTTGTGACCTAGCAGCATGTTAACAACAGTAGACCACCACCATTTCACCATGACTGTGGGGGTGCGACTGGAAAAGACAAAGGGACGAGATGGGATGAGCGGTTGACAGGTTCGTGATGACAACCTCCATGGCCGAACTCTGTTCAGTTCCCGAACCCTCGTCCACTGAGCAACGAACCCTGCTGCTGTCTACTCACGAACCATACATGTTCAGTTGAGTATGACGAACCCTAGAGTATCTCACGAACCCTGGCTAAGAACGAACCACGTCACAGGCGAACCCTACTGCTCGGGAGTGGGGCCGAACCCTTGCTGTGAACACCATGAAGCACGAACCCTTTTGGGCGAACCAGGGATCCGGTCGAACCCTTGGGGCTCACGAACCATGTACACGCAGACGAACCCCGGTTAGCCAAGGACTAAGTACCGAACCCTGAGTGCTTACAAACCCAGCCACACCTTTTCATCTACGAGCCCTGCATGAAACCACCGAACCTTCATGCTTTCTGTTAACCGAACCATTTACCCAGTTGCCGAGCCAGTAGTCAACGAACTCTATACTTGGGATGTCACGAACCTGCAGCATGGTGAACAACAGCCGAACCCTAGGCGAAGCCATGGCATCTCACGAACCCAGCTAAGACGAGATAATCGGCCGAACTATTTTGTATTCTAGGCCCACCACTTAGACAACTCATGCTCAATTTTCTTTGGCCCACACCGATTACAGAACAGGCCCAGGAAAAACAATAGCTGGCCGTGGCTACTGTTACAGCCCAATATTAACATTCAGGCCCAATAACAGCAAACAGGCCCAATAAACCTTCTTCATTCGGCCCACCTGCATATCCTTTGGCCCAATAGGACTGTTCCAGCCCAGTCAATTCGGCCCACAATGGTTTCCCTTTTTGGGTTTAACCGAGTCCCATAACTTTGGCCCACACGCATTCATTCGGTCCAAGACCATATCATATTCGACCCGTAACTCATTTCGACTCAATAAAAAAAATCGACCCACTTGAAAAGAATTGAGTTTGATAACAAAACATAACCTATGGCATCTCAAAGGTGTAGATAATAATTTTAAGTTTTATACTTAGAATATTTTTGTTATGACAACAATTCAAGTAATCAATACATTAATAAACAAAGGGGTGCTAGATTAAAACAAGTGGATTGGGCATTATTGAGTTGATTTGCAAGTTAGTTGGGCCAAATATCAAGGACTGAGACTGAGACACGCGGGTGTTAACCAACTTTAGGGTTAACACATACACTCACTTCAATTACAATAATTAAATACTTATTAGTCGAAAACAAATTGAAATCAATACAGGATCGTGAACATTACAACAAGGGCCAACAAAGAGCGAGCGTATTCTTATTTTACATAGTCAGACACTACGGACACAAGGTGAGTTCATTGTCCCCTTTCAAACTTATTTGTTTTAAATTCGGGACTGAGAAGCATGTTAAACATTTTATTTAAATGTTGTTTAATGCTTTAAACATAAACATGAATGCTTATGATTGGAACCTTTACTTTAAGCTTGATGCTTAAAATCAATTGTCGATTACATGATACTTGATTCAATTACATGAGACTTGATTCAATTACATGAGATGTGATTCAAATACATGAGACATGATACAAATACATGATACTTGATTCAATTACATGCGATGTGATTCAATTACATGAGACATGATACAAATACATGATACTGGATACGATTACATGATACTTGATACAATTACATGAGATTTGATTCAATTACATGAGATGTGATTCAATTACATGAGATATGATACAAATACATGATACTTGATTCAATTACATGAGACTTGATACTATTACATGCTACTAGGCCATCATACATGTATCTAACCATAGACTACGTAATTGCTGAACGTCTGGTATTCCAGAGCTTGTACCTATGGGGTGAGATACATGTAATAACATAAACGTAATGATACTCAGCTATTACCTGGTTATAAGGGACATGTAATTGCTAAACTACTGGTAATCCAGAGCTTTTGTCGGCTTATATGAGGTATGTAAAGGCTAAACATGAAAGTATCGATTCTAAGCTATTACCTGGTTATAAGGGACACGTAATTGCTAAACTACTGGTATTCCAGAGCTTGTGTCGGCTTATATGAGGCATGTAAAGGCTAAACATAAACGTAACGTTACGGAGCTATTACCTGGTTATAAGGGACATGTAATTGCTGAACGTCTGGTATTCCAGAGCTTTTGTCCGCTTATAAGAGGTATGTAAAGGCTAAACATGAACTTGTTGAATGCTAAGCTGTTATCTATATAAGAGACAAGTAATTGCTAAACTACTGGTATTCCAGAGCTTTTGTCTGCTTATAGGAGATATGTAAATGCTAAACTATGTGTGTGTGAATCTATGATGCTTGATAAACATGATGAGAAACTAACACGTACGAATACATTAGACATGAAAGCATTGAAACAGATAACAAAGGCTTGATGAGGATTGAATTGTGTGGTAGGTAAAATTGCTTAATTATTATTAACAACAATGTCATATCCGGGTTAGTATGTGGTGGGATGTTGGCTAGGGCTTGTTCCCTTACATATGCCCTATATATAAGCATACCGATTTGGATATTACATGTGGAGTTAATGAGGTTAAGGTTTTACCGAAAGAGGTTGTTGAAAACTATTTTAAACTTATAAACTATATGAACTCACCAACCGTTGTGTTGACTTGGTCTTTTTACATGCTTTCTCAGGTGAAGAACAGGTTTAATCTTAAGCTTTTGGGATATGCATACTAGGCTGCTCAGTTAGAGGACCTAGTAGACTTTTGGGAAGCACAACTTTGTTGATGACACATGTTACTCTTGATATCTTGTACATATACAAGATATATACATTATTCTTTTGGTTAGGTTTACTTGGTTAAATTGCAGAACATTGCTATTGTAATTTAACTTTGTAATCCTACATATCATCTGATTGTGCTTTAGATATTCTTAAACGTTGATGCTATGTAAACAATCTGATCATCATGATTATCATCCGCGATATCACGCCCCGGGAACCTTCCGCCCGGCGGGGACTCCGATCCAACCCCGCCGGCTCGGGGTGTGACACCGGCAGTATTGATGAATCTCATGAATCGCGTGTGCAAACCATGCTACTTTATGAATTGAATTTTGGTACCACACTACGGAAGGTTGAGAAACGTAGTGATGGATGAAGTTCACAAGAGTAGGTACTCAGTACATCCTGGATCTAAGAAGATGTACCATGATCTGAAGACAACACACTAGTGGCCGAACATGAAATCTGACATTGCAACATATGTGAGCAAGTGCTTAACTAACTCAAAAGTTAAGGTTGAATACCAGAAGCCATCATGACTTCTACAACAACCAGAAATACTAGTATGGAAATAGGAACAGATTTCTATGGATTTCATCACCAAACTGCCCAAAACCACAAGTGGTTGCGATACCATCTGAGTAATCGTAGACCGACTTACCAAATATGCACATTTCATTCCTATCAAAGAACAAACAAGCTAGATAAATTGACTCAAATTTATCTGAAGGAAATAGTCACTTAATACGGAGTGCCAATCTCGATAATCTCTAACCGTGATAGTCGATTCACCGTACACTTTTGGAAGTCCTTACATAGGGCATTGGGAACAAGATTGGAAGTCCTTACACACATATATGTATATATTCTTAATTATCATCCTGATAATTATTGTTATTATACATAACTTTGCTAACGAACCATACAGACATTAGAAGACATGCTCAGAGCATGCGTGATTGACTTCAGCAGCAGCTGGGAGGCTCACTTACCTCTGGTAGAGTTCTCTTACAACAACAGTTACCACACCATCATCAAGGATGCACCATTCGAAGCGCTTTATGGGCACAAGTGCCGATCACCTATTTGTTGGGTAGAAGTCAGAGAAAGCCAACTAACTAGCCCTGAACTTTGCATGAGACGACTGAAAAGATCTTGCAAATACGGGATCGCATGGCAGCAGCTCGAGAGCTACAGAAGAGCTATGTTGACAAAACGCACAAGCCTTTGGAGTTCCAAGTAGGGGACAAGGTACTTCTCAAGGTCTCACCTTGGAAGGGAGTCATCCGATTTAGGAAACAAGGAAAGCCGAAGTCTCGTTATATCGGACCATTTGAGTGTCAAATGAATAGGCCCTTTCACCTATGAACAGAACCTAACACAGGAACCGAGCAGTGTGCATAACGTTTTTCACATATCGAACCTCAAAAAGTGTTTATCTGATGAAACGCTTGCAATTCCTCTTGAGGAGATCCAAGTTGATGAGAAATTACACTTCGTTGAGGAACCAGTCGAGAAAATGGACCGTGAAATTAAGAAGCTCAAACTCAGTCGCATTCCTATTGTGAAAGTTTGATGGAATTTGAAACGTGGACCGGAATTTATGTGGGAACATGAAGATCAAATGAAAAATAAATAGACACACCTGTTCTTTAACAAAACAAACATTGACAACACGAGCTGAATTTCGAGACGAAATTCTTTTCAACAGGGGGATGATGTGACACCTCGCGATTTCCAGGCCAGGAAACGTTTTAATTTAATAATAATTTAATTTATTATTACATACGGGGCACTAGAATCAGTTTAATTTAGTGTGACACGTGACACAATAGTACAAACACAGACACATCGCACTGTAATTCTAGGAATAACCAATATAACACACACGTGTCCCGAACTCACGAACGTTGGTAAAACATTAAACGATTCATGCAATTGAACAATATTTGAAAAATGTGTTAACTAATAACAAACAAAAATCAAAGAAAAGTCAAGAAACGATAAACGATACGAAAGATCGTACAAAAAATGAATCAAATATACAAAAATAGGTCAATGGGCCAGCCTAGGACCCATCGCGGTACGCAAAGATGGGCGGAAAATTTGAATTCTGCCAAAACTCGTCGCGGTACGCCACGACCGATCAACTTCCACCTTGGCGATACGCGGCGTGTACCGGAGGAGCACCCATGTATTTCATCCTTGCCGGTACGCCAGGACCCCCGAAGGACACTCTTGGAGGTACGCGAAGCCCCAAGAAACATTAAAACTTTATAAAACCCAAACCTTTCATTTCATTACACCCCTTACACCTTTCTCTCGACTACAAACCACGAACCCCGGTCAAAAAGCTTTGTCAACCTCCTCTAACTTCCTGAATACCCGTCCAAGACCAGCTCTAGCCACCACTATTAAGGATTGAAGCTTGGAAGGAGTCTAGAAGGGTCATCCATCATCACCATCATCTGTCAACTGCTAAGGAACCACACCAGGGGCATCCAGAAGCTTTCTAGCTGCTGCCTCAACTCAATTTCAGTCACAAAACCTTGTGAGGTAGTCATTGATGCTTAATCTCACTTATAATCGCACATGCAAACACATTTGGACGCATGCAAGCATTTATGGCTACATGCAGCCCCAATACACAAACATGCATGAAATATTAGACATACAAATATGTATTGGGATGTCTTGATGATTGATTTTAAGGTATTGGTATGTCTAAAAGTGACATTTGATGATTATTTGATAACATTACCATAAATAGTAACTTTGATGATGTAAAATGTTATTAGACGATATTCTAAGCATGATGAATGGTTTTAGATGATTACTTGTGATTGTTGATATGATTATTGATGCATTAGCATAGATAGAATTGATGAAATTGATGATTTGGTCATATGTTTCTATAAATAGAAACTTTGTTAAATCGAGAACATGCATAAATAAGGGTTTTGGTTATGATTAAAGTGTTTTAATGATGAAAATGATCTTGTGAACGTATTTGAATAGGTTGTTGATGATTAAAATGAGTTTTATAGTAAACTTTCTATTAAAGGAAACTTTAATTAGGGATTTCCATTAAAATACATTATAGGAACATGTTAGTTGATGGAATGTGTTTTAAAATGCCTAATTATGATAATGTGAGAGTTGTTGCATGAATATTGGTATTAAAACATAATAATGAAGTAAATTACTAAAAATAGCAACTTGTGATATTTGGGTATTTTCTAAATTAAGATGTAAAGATATGATTAAAGGGTGAAACATGATTGTAAGTGCCTTGTTATATTGTTATTAAAGAATTTGCATGTTTTTTGGCGTTAAAACATGACAAATATAGAAAGTTTCAATTTTTACTAACGTTAGGTACTTAAAATGGATTTTGTGTTTATATGACAACATGTGACAACGTGCTATGTGATAACATGATTACTTAGGGAAAACAAGTGTGCTAGTAAGTTTAAATATGATTCTATGTAAACTTACCAAAAGTAGAAACCTGCTAAAAATGGAAACTTACTATAAATAGTAAGTTATCCATTTTACAAGAATTACGTGAATACATGTAATACATGATACTTAACACACGTTAAACAAATGCTAAGAACTAAATGAGTCACCAACGGGTCATTGAGTCAAAATGGTCAAACATGACAACTTAGAGTTGTTTGGACACAAACATGGTCTAGTTAGGCCAACACGAACACAAACATTACTGCGAACACAAACTCACAATACCTATGTGATATAGGTGAATGTTAAAGACAATCCGTTCGAAGTAACAACGACAACTACAACCCATGTGAGTTTACAGCCCCATTTTCTATCATTAACTGTTTTACTTAAACTTGGGGGAGAATACATTGCAAACAATTTTTAGATATATGACTGATTCAAAAATTTTTGAGTGTGCTTATATCGTAACAAAGTCCTCACAAAACCTTACCGTTAGTTTTGTACTTTCACAAAACCTTACCATTAGTTTTGTAGCCCCTTTTACTATTTTTATTTGCAAACTTTGGGGGTTATGCATGTTACCATACTCTATTTGATACAAGGAATTGTTCACTTAATATTTCACATTATAATGAGGTATAGTACATAAGACAAAAAATTATCACACTAAATCCATGTTCCCTACACAACAATTTAACTCAAAGAGATGAGCCGATTGATTAATATAAGTTAGTACTAGCAGGGTTTGACAAACCTCCATTAATGGTTTGGTAGCACCAACCATAACTACATCATTAAGTGAATGGTATATTTCCACCAAGAAGTAATGTTAGTAGTAAGACATTACACAGGGTATACAAGAAGTCAATAGGCATGGTTGTGGACTTTTGTTATTTACTTCGAGACCTTGTGTTTATATTGTGGACAATAATTTTGTATGCACTAATTTATCGAGTCGTAAAACCTAAGAACTCACCAACAGTGTTGTTGACTTTCAAATTAACATGCATTTAAGGGGATTAGCAGGTAGAGTCTACCAAGATGGATAATCATGTACTTTTGAAATACAATTGAAGATTTCGTTGTATTACCTAGCTAGAAATAGGCTATATTTTTGTGAATCTTCTGTATTGTATTTAAGACAACAATTATTTTGTCAACATGTCTCAAACTCATAATGCATGATTTAGAATCCCCTTATACACAATGTTGTGACAATTACGTTAAGAATACACGTCATTTTGTTTGAAATCCATGTTAACAATACGATCGTGATTGTCTTAATTTGAAAATACGCGAGAAATTGTAAACATGGTTGAAAACCGTGCAAAAAACTGAGTCCCCCGAAATTCTTCGGAATCGTAAAAACAAGAAAAAATCGAAGATATTTTACCCTGGAACTCTTCGCGGTATGCCAAGGCTATTCAGGGTCTCCTTGGTGGTACGCGATGAGTACAAAATATTTAAAATTCTCCGCATTTCTTCGTGGTACTATAAACCACTTTTCAGGTGTCTTGGTGGTTCGTGAAGAAAAAGGCGGTTCAGATAGATCAAATAGAACAATCAGAATTCATGCAGAACATAATATTTCTTTCTTCTCTCATTTTCCACCCTCAGCAAGACGATTTGCTCGAATTTCCAACTCCAAAACTTAGTTCTAAAGCCGCAAAATCATCAGGATCAAGCTAGGGATTGATTCTACAACAATCGATCATCGTTTTGCAACTGAGAATCCGTCCGAACGGGTAAATATTCAACTTCTCCTACTAGTTTGATAATTTATGGATTAAATCTAGTTTTTGAATGTAATTCAATATTTATCGTTGTTGATTATTGCCTAGATGATGGGTAGGAATAGCCAAAAACGAAGAACTCGATACGTTAACGATGAAATCCATGTTTTGATCCGGTATAATATCTGGTTATCATGAAATCATATCGTAGATTATAATGGTTTTCACCTTTGGATTATAAAAATGGTTTTGATTGTCTTGATCATTTCTTGAAATGCTAAATCAAATCCTTGTGTTTCAAGCTAATGACAAGAAGTAGGATAATCATTGGAATAACGATCTGATGTTTATGTTAACAATCAGATTAGTATATTGGATATGGTTATTAAGCCTATTTCAATGTGATGTTCATATGTTTCATGATATTTAAATAATCAATAACAAGGATTGACTATTCCTAAATCAGAAATTCATCGGGAAATTGTTCCGGTGATATAATCAACAACAATACCTATTTGGTTAATCTGAGGACATTCTGATTAATCCAGTGAGTCATCAACTTCCTAATAGGAACCTAAATCATTGTAGGTTCCCATAATATTGAACGTGAAGGAAGACTTAATAAGCAAATTAAAACATTGATTAAGGATTTAATATGAGTTTGATGACTTGAAATGCAATGTCCTTGACATTGAACGTGAAGGAAGACTTAATAAGCAAATTAAAACACAAATAACTTATAAAACCTTAACTAATGCAGAATTGAACTACAAACACAAGTCTGCGCACTAACAGTCGATTCCAACACTTCAGGTGAGTTTCATACAACCCCTTTTCTTTTTAATGTTTTACAAACATCGGGGTATTACTGTGAAACCTTTCTTAAACATATGATATGTTTCACTGTTTTCAGTGTGATTTCATGGGATTTTTTCATGTATCTTCCTATCACAATATCAAAAAGTCCTCATATATCAAACCGTATCCAGTGAACCCATGTGGGGCTGAACAAGAAACGAAGATAGTACTATTGGCTGACAACCCATTTGTCGGGATCTTACAACTCCCCTTGGTGTAAATGTTTGTTACATGTTTCCAGTATCAGCTTAATGTATGTGTTAGACATTAAGAATGAGACACAAAGATATTTACCGACGGGTAGTATCTTCACAGAACATTCAGTCTGAAAGGAACTAGATATGGTCACATGGTTATCTTTGGAAACATGTATCAATAATTCTCTTATCATATCATATTGTATCGAATCATTTATTACGAACTCACCATCTTTTTGCTAACCTTTCAAACTAACAAATTTTTGCAGGTAGACATTGACGACATGTCAGAACCGCATTATCAGGCACTTGTAATTAAGTAACTAAGTTTGTTTAGTGTGCTTAAGTTGTGAACAATGACTTGTGGCTTGTAATGATGCTATTATCCATGTATTGTATTGTATTTTCTTTAAGTTAATCTTGTGAGTTGTGATACCGGATCAAGTAAATTACACACTATCTCTAAGATATCACCATTATGCTTCCGCAACCATATCTAAGGGATCAATGACATCATCATCAGGTGATTAGAGGTCGGGGTGTGACAGGGTGGCATCAGAGCCACATGTTATAGAAAATTAGGTTGAGCTAGTGACCTAAAAAATGGCCATAGGCTCGTATAGTGACACTGAGTGCACTGAACATAACTAAAGACCAAAACTTGTTTTTATTTGAGTCAGAATAATCAAGCGGTACAAATTACCGTTATGAGTGGCCAGCATAACTGGAATTTGCAACACGTGTGCGTTATAGTAAATTTCAAGACAAGTATAACAATAACAACATCAATTGTTAATAGTTGCTTAAGATAGGAGTATATATCATGGTTGTGATGAATATTATTATTGAATATTCATTTCATGATACTGATTTGGAAATTTTGTTTTATACAACAATGGCAAATATAGGAGAACAATACATCTACCAAAGGATCTCAAACGTGATCTTAGATGATACACCTAGCTCTTGATATGGGTCAGATACAGAGTCATCTTCAGCAGCATCCAGAGTGGTACCCCAGGCTTCTCATACACCACCATTAGTACCATAGAAACCATCACTTATGCCATACACACAACCACGATATCCTTAGTTATCTGATGAGTATACATCAGCCATGAGACGGGTTAGGATCCCAACACCATAGAAAGTTCTGGTATTCACTGGGGGATCAGACGGATGTGGGGACAAGCCTGCAAGACCATTGGGATTCCACCTAGACATCAGACTGCTCCCAGAGATTTTCCATGATCTACCCACGAGGTGGGAGAGTCCTCTAGACAGGTTGAGCTTCGATTGGAGCTGATGCAGTCGCGGGGAAATCTTTAGGAGACCCATGATATGTTGACTAAGGCTCGTGCTGCTCACTAGATCTTGGTAGAGGAGGTAGTTGCTTTCGAGGCGGGGATGAGAGCCTATAGGATGGTGATTGAGGAGAGGATGAGATGGACGGTGATTGTTTTGCTCTGGTAGTATGTGGAGGGGGAGAGTTCAGGTTGAGAGATTTAGGAATCTAGGATCGGAGGTGAGGATGATGGTGATGGCTATAGTGATGGCTGCTATAGCCATAGTGATAGCTTGGTTGCCGTACTTTGTACGGTAAGTATGACAAAATTCCGATATTTTGGGACGTTTCATTGTAGATATCACTGAATGGAGGCGAATAGGTAGGTATGTGAGGATATGGTATAGTTTTGACATGTAGAATAGATCCCATATGGTTAGGTTGTTTACTACTGTGATTAGTATCATGACACTCTTTTGTAACTAACTATACTGATGTATAAAACAATATTGTAGTAATGAAAGGTTTTCTTTCAGTTTGTGTGTTGTGTAAACATGTGTGTTTGTATCAAAAACTTTTATTTCATAAACTGTAACTGGGTATCATAATGTATCAAAATCTTGTGTGGTAACGTATCAAAATCCTGTGTGGTAATGTATCAAAATCCTGTTTGGTATCTTATCAAAGGCCTGTGTGGCAACATATCAAAATCTTGTGTGGTAACGTATCAAAATCCTGTGAGATATCATATCAAAGGCCTGTGTGGCACAATTTCAAAATCTTGTGTGATAGCGTATCAAAATCCTGTGTGTTATCATATCAAATGCCTTTGTGGCAGCGCATCAAAATCTTGTGCGGTAACGTATCAAAACTCTGTGTGCTATCATATCAAATGCATGTGTGGCAATGTATCAAAATCATGTGTGGTAACGTATCAAAAGCCTATGTGGTAACGTATCAAAGTCCTGTTTGGCAACATTCCAAAATCTTGTGGGGTAACGTATCAAAATTCTGTGTGGTAACGTATCAACATATTTTGAGGTATCATATCAAAGGCCTGTGTGGCAACATATTAAAATCCTGTGTGGTAACGTATCAAATCCTGTGTGGTATGTTTTATTTTTTTAATCCAGTTTCACTCAAATACAGATGAACCCTAGTTTTCTATTTGTTCGAAATTCGTTCCTTAGGATTGATGTTAAAAAGGTTATGTTCTGTTCTAAAAAAAAATCTAAACATGCATCAACTTACTTGGATCAGTAGTATTTCAATCGGGTTCGAGTTCAACGAAGGGTTTCGGTTGATCTTCAATATGTTCCTGATTATTGAGCGCTTTAGAGAACGAATTGAGAGTATAATTTTGTTGAAATGTCAAAATGAAAATAACCCCTTAGGCTATTGGGTTGACTCGAGCCGTAAGGTCGAGTTCAATTCTTGTGTTAATGCTTCAGTTATATGGTAATCAAAGTCAAATTAAGTGTGCTATTCCTTGCATTTAAATCATTCGATTAGATTAGAATAACAATTTGGGTCATGAGGATCGAAAAACCGCTTTGAATAGTGCATTAAAACGACTTTTGGAGTCCATAGCCAGCGCTACGCCGGATTCCGACGCCTTGGCCTGTGACTACGCCAGAAAAAAGGGGACGCGGGGGGGGGGGGGGGGAGGTTGGCTTTTCAAATTGACCAATTTGGTCCTTGTAGTTCATTTCTTGATCATATACCGTCTAAACTACATTTTTAATGTTTAAAACTACCCATTTTAATCATCTTACTTTTATTTTTTTCATTTATATACAAAGCCTTATAGTTTTATACACATAATATATATATATATATATATATATATATATATATATATATAGTGTATATACAAATTGGAAACCCCTTTGAGTTGAAAACACATTTAAAAACCCTATGTAAAAAAGTTTTTTTTATAGTTTCGTAACATTATTTGGGTCATTTTTATAAAAAATACAAAAAAAGCACTGACTAAATGTTTTTTAAAAAATAATTTGTAAACATTGTAACATAGACATAATACATTTTTCCAGACCTGTACAGATGTGTTACATGGGGGTTACATTTTTTAATTTTTTTTGTTAAAAAAATCTAGTCGGCATTTTATTTTTGTTTTTTTTATAAAAATGCCCTTAATGTTGTTACAAAATTGTAACATGATAGGCAATCTCACGTCGGCCGTGAAAAGCAGAGATTCATGTCTCATAATTAACGATCCACCTTTTATATCAACAACACGTTTTGGGATTAGCTGGCTGTGGAGCAAATGAAAACTCCATAGTTAAGCATGCTCAGGTTGCAGCAATCTATGGATGGGTGACCTCCCTGGGAAGTGTTCACCCGAGCAACCAAAGGCAAAATAGTATAAGTGGTAGACAAGGCCGTATGTTACAATATGGTATTAGAAACACTCCTGTTCTACAAGAGATGGTGGGGCAAACCTCATCGAGGATGATGAGTCCCTAAGGGGGAGTATGTAACATCCTAAGCTATTCCACATCAGCCGTGAACAGTAGAGATTTTTGTCTCATAAGTCACGATCCGCGTTTAGTGCTTAGATGGCTGTGCAGCACATGAAAACTACACAGTTAAGTATACTAGGATTGCTATCAAAAGCCTGTGTGGTAACATATCAAAAACATGTGTGATAACATATCAAGTTTAACAATAACATATATGTGTCGGTGTCACAATGTCGTGTGCTATGTGATACTATAAAATGTTTTTGAGACAACAGAAATGAGTATAACTACAAACATCAGTGTGAATACTTTGTGTTACAAACATATCTGGATAATATCAATATAGTTATACAACATCCTTATAATCACATATCAACATAATTTTTCAATGTAACTGAATGCAGTTGAATTTATGTGACTGATAGGGTTATATTTGAATGTTTTTAAACTGACCTAAGTTTGTCTGCATGTGAGCAGAAAAATGGCACCAAAAATATGTTGACCTGCTAAGAACATTGCTAACCCTGAAACAAATCAAATTCCACGTGTTAATCCGGAAACGAACACGGTTCCACCTGTTAACCCAGAAACGAATACAGTTCCACCCGCGGTTGCAAGTGGATCAGAACTGAACGAAGCAGCAGTAGCATGAATAGTGAAAGAACAGCTATTTGCTGTAATACCGGGTATCTTAACACAACATCAACAAAATATCACTTTTGGTTCTGGTGGAGACCATGCTGAACACAATGCTACTGGTGGACACGTAGAAACACGTCATACCACCAGTGCAACAAAAACTGTTCTTGATCCACCACAACAGGGATGTACTTACAAGTACTTTTCTTCCTGCAACCCTCTTACTTTTACTTGTAAGGAAATAGGAGCGGGACTTTCAAAGTGGATCGTGGAAATGGAAGCAAAACTCAAAATCAGCCAATGTTTGGTAGAGCATAAGGTGTCTTATGCTACTTGTTCATTGAAGGACTCAGCGTTATTTCAGAGTACTGCCCAATCATTGAAATCCAGAAATTACCGGAAGAATTCTGGAAAAATTCTATGATCGGTGCTGACTGTTTAGCGTATACCGATCGATTTCATCAACTTACATGCTTGCTTCCCAACATGTTTCCTACGGAAGTAGCATTGATGGAGAAATACATTAAGGGTCTACCTCCCAAGATTCGGGGAATGGTAACTGCGGCAGAACCCACTACACTCAAACGTACCATCTTGTTGACCTGCAAGCTTACTGATGAGGGAGTAAGAAGTGGTACATTGTCCACAAAAACAGAAGCGGTTGTGAGCCATAGTGATCTTAATGCCCCTAGTAACACGATAGGTATTAAAAGAAAATGGTTTGGGAAAGGCAAAACCAAAGCTCTGGCCGAGACTAGCCAGAATAAACCCACAGTGAAGAACTATGTTGTAACTCTTCCTGAAAGAAAAGCTTATACTGGACAGGCACCCAAATGAAACAAGTGTCCTTTTCATCACAACGAACCATGTCCTGTTTGTGCAAATTGTAACTGAGTCGAACACTACGCAAAGTACAGTAACTTTCCTGCCCGTCAATTAAATCAAGCACCACGACAACCCAATCAACCAAATAGGTAATGCTTCAAGTGTGGAAGTCCTGACCATTTCATGAGAAACTATCCCAAAAACAACAACAACAATAACAACAACACCACCAATCCAGGGAATGAAGCTAGGGAGAGCTTTCCAGATTGATGC
This sequence comes from Mikania micrantha, assembly GCA_009363875.1. Taxonomy (NCBI): domain Eukaryota; kingdom Viridiplantae; phylum Streptophyta; class Magnoliopsida; order Asterales; family Asteraceae; genus Mikania; species Mikania micrantha. The sequence goes on from CM018684.1 coordinate 4,545,807, forward strand.
AACAGAAGCTAGGCATGATGCGAATATTTTCACCGGTACGTTTCTTCTCAATAATCTATACGCATCAGTTATGTTTGATACAGGGACAGATAAGAATTTTATCTCTGCTGAATTTGCAAGATTTCTTTCGTTTCCTACTCTAAATCTAGAGCATCCCTATGTCATTGAACTTGCTAATGGCAAGTTGATCAAAGCTAACAATGTTATTCAAGGATGTTCCTTGAATCTAAATGATCACCTTTTCAATATCAATCTACTTCCTATTGAACTTGGAAGCTTTGATGTCGTTGTCGGCATGGATTGGTTTTCAAATAATCCAGCGGAAGTTTTGTGTCAAAACAAGGTGATTCGTATTCCATTACCCAATGGTAATACGCTCATAGTTCAGGGTGAAAAAGATGGTAGAAAACTTGGTATCATATCATGTACGTAATCTAAGGAATGTTTAAGGAAAGGTTATCAGGCCTTTCTAGCCAATGTAACTGATAACAATAATCCCCAGAAACGTATCGAAGATATCCCTATAGTCAAATACTATCCTGAAGTTTTTCTTGATGATATATCGGGATTACACCAAGTGAGAAAAGTTGAATTTCGTATTGACTTGATTCCAGGTGAAGCGCTTGTTGCTAAAGCTCCTTATCGTTAGCACCCTCGGAGATGCAAGAGCTTTTAGGTCAACTACAGTAACTCTTAGACAAAGGTTTTATCAGATCTAGTTTCTTACCATGGGTAGCACCAATTCTTTTTGTGAAAAAGAAAGATGGTTCATGCAAGATGTGTATTGACTATCGAAACTCAATAAATTAACAATCAAGAACCGTTATTCACTACCTCGTATAGATGATCTATTTGATCAATTGCAAGATGTTACCTATTTCTCTAAAATCGATTTAAGATCTGGATATCATCAGTTACGGATTCATGATGATGATGTTCCTAAAACAACTTTCAGAACCTGATACGGACATTACGAGTTTTTACTAATGCCATTTGGGTTAACAAATGCACCTGCAGTTTTAATGGATCTGACGAATCGAGTGTGTAGGCCTTATCTGGATAAGTTTGTGATTGTATTTATTGATGACATTCTCAATTACTCCCGAAACCAACAGGAACATGCTCAACACTTTAAACTAATTTTGGAACTTTTAACACGTGAGAAGCTATATGCCAAATTTTCCAAGTGTGAATTTTGGTTACAGAAAGTCCAATTCATTGGACACGTAGTAAACAAAAATCGTATACAAGTGGATCATAGTAAGATTAGAGCAGTGAAACGATCGGAAACACTATGAACCCCAACTGAAATTCGTCAATTCTTAGGACTGGTAGGTTATTATTGGAATTCATTAATAATTTTTCAAAAATAGCCTTACTACTAACAACTTTGACTCAGAAGAATCAAAAGTTTATATGGGGTTCTCAATAGGAGGAGGCATTCCAACTGTTGAAAAACAAACTCTGCAACGCGCCTATACTTGAATTACATGGAGATACAGACAACTTCATAGTATATTGTGGTGCTTCTCTTCAAGGTCTATGGTGCGTGCTAATGCAAAAAGACAAGGTAATTGCTTATGTTTCTCGACTGTTAAAAATACACGAGAAGAATTATACCACTCATGATATAGAACTGGGTGCAGTTGTGTTTGCACTTAAGATTTTGAGACGCTATCTATATGGAACAAAGTGTATTGTATACACTGATCACAAAGTCTTCAACACATTCTTGATCAAAAGATATTGAACATGCGACAAAGGCGATGGGTAGAACTTCTAAATGATTATGACAGTGAAATTCGTTATCACCTAGGTAAAGCGAATGTCGTAGCCGATGCCTTGAGTTGCAAGGAACGGGTCAAATCTTTGCGTGTGAGAGCGATAGAAATGACTATTAAAGAGGCTCAACAACAAGGGTTACAAGAGACAAACTACCCAGCTGAGGAGTTAAGAGGATTAGACAAACAATTAGAAACCAAAACCGATGGAGTGTGGTATTTCAAAAGCCGAATATGGATTCCTCTATTCAGTAACATTAAATTAATCATCTTGGATGAAGCGCACAAATCCAGGCATTCTATTCATCCAGGTGCCGATAAAATGTATAAGAACCTTAGGGACTTTTATTGGTGGCCTGGGATGAAGAAACTTATAGCAGAATATGTGGATAGATGTTTAACGTGTCTTAAAGTTAAAGCAGAACATCAACAACCTTCTGGGTTATCACAACAACCAGAGATTCTTCAAAATGGTCTAGGTACGCAAATCAATATGAGCACAACTTGTCATCCACAAATGGAAGGATAAACAGAGCATACAAATCAAACTCTTGAGGATATGCTTATAAGCTGTGTGATTGATTTCGGAGGTAGCTGGTATATTCATCTTCCACTTGTTGAATTCTTATACAATAACAACTACCATACTAGTATTCAATGCGCTTAAATTGAAGCACTCTATAGAGGCAAATGTTGATCTCCTATCTGCTGGTCGGAGGTATACGAAAGTCAAATCATTGGCCAAGAATTCATACAAAAAACTACACACAAGATTGCACTTATTCAAGAACGAATCAAAGCTGCACGCGATCGTAAAAAGATTTATGCTAATAATCTTCGGAGACCTTTAGAATTCCAAATAGGTGATCGAGTCATGTTGAAAGTCTCACCATGGAAGGGTATCTTCAGATTTGGAATGCGAGGTAAACTCTCACCAAGATTTGTAGGACCATTCAAAATTTTAGAACGAATTGGAACGGTAGCCTATATACTTGAATTACCTCCTGAACTTAGTAACTTTCATGATGTCTTTCACGTATCAAATCTGAAAAAGTGCCTACTGAACGAATCATTGATCGTACCCATTGAAGAAATTGAAGTTGATGACAAACTCTAGTTCACTAAAGAACCAGTAGAGGTAATGGATCGAGAGGTCAAGGTACTGAAGCGAAGCCGCATTCCAATCGTTAAAGTTAGATGGAAGTCACAAAGTGGACCTAAATACCCTTGGGAACTTGAGGACAGTATGAAAGAAAAATATCCTCATTTGTTTTCATACAGAATTATCACCATATAAGTCTTCACCAAATTTCGGGACGAAATTTCTTTAACAGGAGGAAACTATGAGAATTACGTTAAGAATACATTTTGTTTGAAATACACGTTAACAATACTATCATGATTGACATAATTTCAAAATACGCGAGAAACCGTAAAGGTGGGTGAAAACCATGTCAAAAACAGAGTTCCTGATTCTCAAGAATCGTAAAAACAAGAAAAATTCGAAGATATTTTACTCCGAAACACTTTGTGGTGCGCCAATGATATTCAGGGTCTCCTTGGCGGTATGCAATGAGTCAAAAATATCTAAAATTTTCCGGATTTTTTTTGCAGTAAGCCAAAGCACTTTTCAGATGTCTTAGCAGTACATGAAGATAAGGCAGTTCAGATAGATCAAATAGAACAATCAAAATTCATGCAAAACATAATATTTCTTTCCTCTCTCGATTATCACCCTCACCAAGACGATTTGCTAGAATTTCTAACTCCAAAACTCAGTTCTATAGCCACAAAATCATCAGGATCAAGCTAGGGATTGATTCTACAACCCTCGATCATCGTTTTGCAACTGAGAATCCTTACGAACAGGTAAATATTCAACTTCTCCTACTAGTTTGATAATTTATAGATTAAATCTAGTTTTCGAATGTAATGCAATAGTTATCGTTGTTGATTATTGCCTAGATGATGGGTAGGAATAGTTAGAAACGAAAAACTCGATATGTTAACGGTGAAATCCTAGTTTTGATCCTTTATAATGTCCGGTTATCATGAAATCATATCATATATTATAATGGTTTTAACCATGGGATTATAAAAATGGTTTTGATTGTCTTGATCATTTCTTGAAATGCTAAATCAAGTCCATGTGTTTCAAGCTAATGGCAGGAAGTAGGATAATCATTTGAATAACAATCTGATGTATATGTTAACAGTCAGATTATTATATTGGATATGGTTGTTAAGCCTATTTCAATGTGATGTTCATATGTTTCATGATATTTAAATGATAAATAACAAGGATTGACTATTCCTAAATTAGAAACTCATTGGGAAATTGTTCCGGTGATATAATCAATGACAATACATGTTTGGTTAATCTGAGGACATTCTGATTAATCCAATGAGTCATCAACTTCCTAATAGGAACCAAAATCATTGTAGGTTCCCATAATATCATACATTGTATGATATTCAATTAAAACAACTGATTAAGGATTTAATATCAGTTTGATGACTTGAAATGCAATGTACTTGACATTGAACGTTAAGGAAGACTTAATAAGCAAATTAAAACACAAATAACTTATAAAACCATAACTAGTGCATAATTGAACTACAAACACAAGTCTGGGCACTAACAGTCGATTCCAACATATGATATGCTTCACTGTTATCTGTGTGATTTCATGTGATTTCATTAGATTTCTTGGGATTTTTGCATGTATCTTTCTATCACAATATCAAAAATTCCTTATATATTAAGCTGTGTCTAGTGAACCCATGCGGGGCCGAACAGGAAATGATGATAGTACTATTGGTTGACAAGCCATTTTCTAAGAGCTTGCAACTCCCCTTGATGTAAATGTTTGTTATCTGTTTCCAATATCAGCTTATTGTATGTGATAGACATTAAGAATGAGTCACAAATATATTTACCGACGTGTAGTATCTTCATTGAATATTAAGTCCGAAAGGAACTACATATGGGTCCCATGGTTATCTTTGGAAATGTGTATAAATAATTCTCTTATCGTATCAAATTGTGTCATATCATTTATTATGAACTCACCAACTTTGTGCTGACCTTTCAAACTAACAAATTTTTGCAGGTAGATATTGACAACATAACCGCACTATCAGGCACTTGTAATTAAGTAACTCAGTTTGTAATTAAGTAACAAATTTTTTCTGTGTAACTCACTTAATACCTAATATAAATCAGTTAAAAATCAGTTTTTGGGTGATGGATTGTTGTTTTGCTTTGAATCCATGTTAAAACTGCAATCGTGACCGCGAATGATATGCTATACGCTCAATGTATGTTTCCTTGCACTAACATTGCACTTTCGTGTGTTGTCTAACTATGTTTTCAGGAATGTCAGGAGCTGAATCTTCAAGGGCAGCATCGAAGAGAAGGAGAGCGACATTTGCATGCCCCAGGGGTGAACCGGACTCCCTAGTCCAAGTTCAGAGAAATGAGAGAACCATAAGGTATTCGAATGTTGAGAGGGTGCCAACCACAAAGACTAGAAGGATTCGTGAGCATGCTTTGCTTAGTTTTGAGATTGGCATGTTCGAGAGCGATCGGATTGATAGATCATATTGTGTGTTTGCGGCATATTGGAGCATATCTGGCTTACGGAGCTGTTCTTGGAAAGACTGGAACTTGACAGTCTTGTTTTATAACCAGCTAAGTCTTTTATATTTTTTCATTTTTCATTTTAGTTTTTGCTGCTTTCATATCCCCACATTGGAGACAATGTAAATATTCTGCGTTTTTAGCTTTAGTTTTTGAATTTAAGTTGATCTATTGAGTCATTTTTTTTTCAATTTATGTATTTAAGCTTAGAAATGTTTCTCCCTTGTTAAGTTGGTTGCAAAATTTTACATGGGAAATGATAGAAAAGTCAAGTTTTATGTTTTCAATCATTTTAAACTGTTTGGATCTGGATATATGCTTTGGTTATGGGATTTGTGGGTAGGCTCAACTGATTTATCTGTTCCTTAGGATTGGTGTAATAGTACTTAAATGCATGATTTTTTGTGGGAAACATCTTGGGGAATTTGGAATCAATGAAACTGTTTTCCTGTTATTAAAGGAACCTTTACATAGTAACAAACTAGTGTTTTTAAAATCTGATTTTTATTGGCACATAAGTACTCTTTTTATGAGAATAAATTCGAGTCTTGTGGCGTCCCTCGTTCCACCAAATGAGTTGAGCTATGATAAAAGAGAGAAGTTGAGCTGAAACTTATGTGTCACACGCAGGGTTGCAGCCTGGTTGAAACACCACTAAGTTAGGATTAATGATAGAAAAAAATAAATAAAAGAAAAATGCTCACACTTTCATCTGCTTCCATTTTGAAAAATCTGATTTTAGCAAATTCTTAGTTTGTTTATATGTGAGGGTGACTTGAAAGCTAGAACACTAACACAAAGGATCATGATTAAGGAATTAGATAATCAGTTTATAGGTTTAGAAGGACAAACATACTTACAATTTTTTCCAAAGCATATGAATTTGATTTAATAAGTTTAATTGTGTAGAAATCTTATTGCTTGACTGTGATTTCATCTTTGCATAAGTCATTTTCAGGGACGAAAAAGATATAAGGGTGGGTTTTGGATTGAATCCGAACTTGTGTTATGATCAAAAGTGAACTTCTTTCCTGTTTTCTTCTCATATTTTTAATTCTTCTGATTGCACTAGCCAAAGCCCACTGTGTGTCAATAAGTTCCATTTAGTCATCATCTATCTGCTCATAATCTTCAAAAGTAAGATTAGAATTTCCTATCCTTCCAGCTATTTGTTCATCATACGCACTGACCACACATGAAAGTACTGACATGGGATCTCTGACAACCTCCATAGTCACTTTTCCCATATTTGTAGTATTCAATTGAATTGGAGTGGAAGATAAAGAATCAGACTTTTTTTCATTCCCAGAATAAGACGAACTTGAATTGGAGTAACTAGTAGAATCATATGGTAATGAAGTACTATCAGTAGTATTTGAGACAAAAGCTGTCTGTATTTTTGCTGACTGAATAAGAGGTGTGACAACTGATGCACCATAAAGTGAAGGATCATGTGTTACATTAACTCTTCTAGATTTTCTCTTGCCCTTCATCTCCTGTTCTTCTAACTTTTGAATAAACTCCACAAGTATCAATTTCTGGAAGATTTTCTCTCAAAATCAATACCAATGAATTCCACTTATCCAGCAAAGCATCTGAATAAAAATCTATCTTCTCTTCTTCTGAATACTCATAACCACACTTACGTACTTCTGTCAACAAGTGTCGATATCTAGTAATCAAAGAATCAAGACTCTCATTGCCAATGTAGTTAGAGTTTTCAAAGTCTTTTCTCAAATCAGTTGCCTTTATCTTCTTAAGTTTAGTGTTTCCCTCCACTCTAGCCTTCAATGCATTCCATAATCCATATGATGACTTGTGTTCATCAAATTGATGAAGAATTAGATTATGAATAGCTTGGCTTAACATCCAATATGATTTCTTTTCAGAATCATATTTCTTTCGTTGTTCAACATCCAATCGATCAAGAGATTGATCAAGATCCGTTCCAACCACCTTTGGTCGTTCGTATGGTAATAGAATTCTCTCCTAAAGATTTGTATCAGTACGAATTAAGATGTGTCTCAAACCGTCCTTTCCAGTTCTCATAATCAGATAAATCAAGAAGTTTTGGTACTTTGTTTGTGCTCCCAGACTCAGTTTCATTAATCAATATACTTTGAATCTTTGAATTCTGATTCGCAACTGCTGCAAGCATATCCGCCATGTTTCAAACTTAATCAGCGAACCTTTTACACTTTTTTTCAAACTCACGAACCTAATGCACTCACGAACCTTTGATCAACAAATGACTCTTCATGAACCTTTGGATCAAACGAACCTTCTAGAAAACCTTTTGTCCAACGAACCTCTTCAAAACCTTTTGACCAACGAACCTTCAGTCTAATAGGTTCGTCCCACGAACCTGAACGAACCTGTAGTTTTGTCTTGAAATTTCAGCAGGAAAATCTTCAAAATTTAGAGGGAAAACCTTCAAAACTTCAAACTTTCTAATGTACTGTTTTGACAAAAAAAATCTCTGATTTTAACCAACAAAATATCAACAGATGATGATGAAATATCAGAAAAACATTCAGATACTGAAAATCAAACTCCTGCCATTTCCAGAATCATCAAGAATGATTGATAGTCTTCAAAAACATGTATAGAACTCCTCCAAAAGCTCTGATACCATTGTCGAAAGCTCCGGATCGATAACTTGAATTATATTAACAATTTTATCTATGCAGAATCCAGATAAAATCTATATGAACCAAAGACAATACAATCATGCTCGTAAATATCCTTTTCGTTGATACTGAAATCAATTACAAATGCACACAGCAAGAACACACAGTTCGGTTACACACACATATGAGAATTACAGGTTCTGTCAAGACTACTAACAAAATTAGAAAACCTGCAAATATATACAAGTCTCAAACGAACCTATAAGAACCAATAGGTTCGCCAGACGAACCAATAGGTTCGCTGGACTAACCTTTACAATACACAGACCATAGGATCGCTGAAACTAACACACATGCATAGGTTCGTGGGCCAGACGAACCTACCACAAACCTATTCTAACTTAACCAAAACAACTTGAAAGCAATCTATTACAATGTACCAACAATTTCTTTCTTGTTTTGTCCATTGAATGATGTTTTGTATTTGGTTTTTATCTAGATCTCTCAGTATGTTTGGGATGATTATGGGCTGAACCATTAGAACTACCTAGGGTTTGAATGATTATGCATGTTTGACATTTGTTTTGATTGATTGTGGAACAATGTTTGTGATTATGTAATGACATAACGATTTGGTTTTGAATCTTGGATGTGTATGAATGTTTAGATACGTTTTTGGTATGATCAATTATTCCCTATGTGGTTTGATGAATGTCTTTCACAACATAGGTACATGTTAGATCAATTACTTGGTGTTTTTGATTAGTGAATGGCTTGCTAGACGTAGTAGTTCATAGGAATGATGATTATGTTTTAAAGGTTCTAGATGTTTAACCAATATCAAAAGCTGTGAGGTGAGAGGTTGTTGGTTTGTCTTGAATGTTTGGTTTCTAGTTAAAGTCTTTGTGGAAAGACTAAGTCTAGTTGATTGGACATTTCTTTGCTTACCAAATCCAAGTTGAGATTCCTTGTTATCCCTTGCACATTTGTGAGCTTGAGAATTTCGTTTCCGTGAGGTAGATTGTCTTTAGGGTATGTCATTGATGGTTTGGGTAACTTGTGAATGAAATTAAAAAACCGGTAGTTTAACAACTTGTAGGCATCTTAGTTGACATCTTTGAGATTCTTGAACGAATTGGGAAGGTTTTCTACAAGCTGGAACTTCCTCCTGAACTTAGTAATGTACACCCAACCATTCACATATCCAATTTGAAGAAATTCTTAGCTGACCACGATCTTCAGGTACCACTCGATGATATTCACATCGATGACACCATGCACTTCGTTGAAAAACCAGTCGAGATAATGGACCGTGATGTTAAGAAACTCAAACGCAGTAGAATTCCAATTGTCAAAGTATGATGGGAGTCGAAGCATGGTTCAGAATTCACCTAGGAACGAGAAGATCAGATGAAGCTTAAGTATCCACGCTTATTCACTGCGGTCACTCCAAGTTGAATTTCGGGACGAAATTCCCTCAACTATGGGAGACTGCAACATTACTGTATTTCAGGTATTGTCATTATATAAGTATTTTGTATTAATAGAACTTGTTATGATAATTTGATAATTTGAAATTTATTTGATGATATTATCACTGGTATACATTGCTGAGAATATATAATTAATGAGCATAAACCATGGGGAAGTTTAGTTTGGAATATAAGTAGACAAAACCACAGAATTTATTGCAGTTGAATATATGAGATGATATGATTTGATTGGGATTGATAGTGGTATAGGATTCTATCACCAAAGATAGGCAAGGATATAATCATGGTATATCGAAGAGGTGGTGGGCTGGTGGCTGGATAAGTTGCGACTCATTCCTACGTATGCCCTATACATAAGGTTTCTTTGGTTTATCATGATTATGTCAGTGTTGAGGATTTGGTGAGGAGAATCAGAGGTTTTGTTGAATTGGTAAGGTTTATGGTTTGGTTACTAAATATAGTCAAGGACACATGGTCATTGTTTATCGAAATGGAGGTGGGACCGCGGCTGGATAGGTTGCGACCGACTCCTACATATGCCTTATACATAAACTTATTTCGGTCTATCATGGATGTTTCAATGATATGATTTAGTGGGGATAATGGTTTGGGAAACAGATAATTGATAAACATATTTTAATAAGATAATGAAACTGATAATGGGAATATTTACGCGATGGTGAGGTCATAAATATAAATTAAAACGCGAATATTATTTCAGAAATATTAACCTGATACTGTATTCGCGTGGTTGACGATTCACATGAATACAATTATTAGGAATAATATACTGAAACGATATTCCATGAATCATAAATCGAATTGAAGTACGATGGGAGTGTTGAATTCGAAAAGGTGATGATCTTTACGAATTTGTACGTAAGAAACGCCTTTCAATGAGATAACCGAAATAATATTTTACGATATTTAAATTAATAAAAAAGAATTTTAAAACTTTTATTAGGAATTACTACCTTAAACGGATTTAAGTAAAATCATTTTATTAAACGAGATCATTTTAATAAACGTTTCGTGATAAAAAAATATAAATTACGAGAAAACCGAGCAACTTAAATTAATTAACGTATGAATAAACGTAACCGAACGAGCGGGATCGATCCGGGGCATAAAAAGAGGAGAACCCTTCTTCTTCTTCATTTTTTCACACCACTTTCTCTCTCTAAAAAGCAAATCCCGGCTGTCTCTCTCTCACTCTAACTTCTCTCTAAGATTTCTCACTCAAATCTTCACCATTTCACTTGATTCTTGTCCCAAAACGTTTGTATAATCGAGTAGAACATGAACCCACGAAGATTTCAAGAGTTTGTTCGACATTTAGAGGTAGATCTTGAGTTTTACGTTTTGAGTTTTTGAGAAAAAGCAACCGGACATGGCTGCCATCTTTTAAACATGATTTTAACAATTTAACTCCCAAAAATTGAGCTTCTGTGAATGAGTGTAAACCATAGAAAGAACCTGCAACTGAAGGAAAGTGATGGCTGGATGATGAAGAGGAACAGCAATGTCGAGACTATAGTCTGGACGCCCACTGGTCGAGATTACTACCCTCGATGGCCTGTTTCATCGAAATTACCTGTTTTGTTCGACTTTGATAAATTTGAACAAGGACAGCAGCATCATCATAGACATTAAGGCACCATCGACATTTCTAATGTCGACGATGGTGATGGTTGAACTTGTTGGCTGAGTCTGTGTGTCGATATTATCAAGTTGATCCCAAATTGGTTCGGTGGAGTTGTCTCGATGCTAGTTACCGATACTAACTTTTGTCGAGATTATAAGATCGATGGATAATATCGATGAACAATGAACAAGGAACAACCGGTCGAACCTATTAATATCGACAGCCATACAAGCTGTCGATACTAATCATGCACCCCATCATCGATATTACTTGTTTAGGGTCGTCGATGCGAGGAGTTAGTTTTGTCGATCAAAAATCTTGATACTAAGGGCAGAACATGATTAGTATTGATGGATTATACATACATAACATATATAACAAACCTAATGAATATGTTAACCTACAAACAAGCATGCAACGATGTGAATACAAAATTACCACCTTTCTCATAATACATATACATACACTTATGAATTTACATAACTTGAACTTTTTAAGTAAATAACATAAGTATGATTTCCTTAAGCTTAATTGAATTTTTACAACTTAAGTCATTGTGATTAACTTAAATAAACACGCATGAATGCATAGGTACGTGTACGAATCAGGTTGCCACCTTTTAGTATACATATCTATATGTGTATATGTAAAATTTTACACTTGGATCATCATCATTATTGTGACACTCCTCAAAATCCAGGTCAGCTTCTGTTTAATTAAATGTTTATTTAATTGATAATTGCATACGTGGCACTAGAATTAGTTTAATTTAGTGTGACACCTGGCCCGACAGTACAAACACTAACACAGACATCCAGAAATTCATTACGCGATGGATGGGCAGGGATTTTGAATCCCTAAATTCATTACGGTACGCCAAGCCCATAGGGGACCCCCTTGGCGGTACGCGACGACATCCAGACGCCAAATATTTATAAAACCAAGACAATCATGCCTACTGCTATCCATTTTCATCATTTTTCTCAATCCTACACGCCACCCTTTCGGTTTATCTCTTCCATAACCACCTGATAACATCATTAGGACCTCAAACCACCATTGTTGAAGCCATGGATTGGAAGATTGAAGTCTTTGAGCTTGAAGAAGAGTTGTGAAGCTTGAACAATCACCATCACCTTCTTGTTTCTGGCAAACCCAACGATCCAGAAAGCTTAGGAGCTGATTCGTCATCCCTGCACTCTTGGAGCATTGGAAGGTAAATCCATGGCTAGAATGCACTCTACACACTCACAAACACACGTGCAACACTTGAAACCCACATGCCCACACTCTAGCATCACATGCACGAATTTTTGATGATTCGAATCTGGGATTTGATTATGTTACTATAGATAATGATGATCTAGGATGATTTAATGGTTTATTATGATGATCCATGATGTTGTAGATACGTCATAATGTATAACTTGATAGTAGATGTTAAAATAATGACATGCAATCATGATCTAAACTATATTAGGTGATTTTGGTTATTGAGAAATGATTATTGATGATATTCAAATGAATTTACAAGGTTTACTATGATTTTGATGGTCAAAATTTGATTATTTGAGACTCTTGCCATATATATTAACTTTTGTGTTGCAACATGATGAAACGGCTGAAGTTAGGAACATGCATGTGGATAAGAATATCATTTGTGTGATAATATGATAATATGTGGCATAATAAATTGATTAGATATCGATTGTGGTCATTTTGGACCTAGTTACTATATATAGTAACTTTTATAACTTAAATCTTGTTAGATGATTATTTATGTGAAATGGACATGTTTAAATGATGATTGATGATATATTATAATGGTATTTGGTATGAAAATGGATTAGGAATGTTTAGGATAATCATTTGATGAATATTTGACAAGGTTACTATTTATAGTAACTTAAATTGGTGAAAACTTGGTAGATAATGATATTAGGCAAAATATGTTGCTAGAATTGATGTGTTATTATTAATAATAAGATTATTAACATATATTGGGCATTAAATTGATTAATAAAATGTTAGAATGAAAAGTTACTATTTTTAGTAACTTTATTGTATGAATTCTTGAAATAGAAATGCTAGACATGATTTGTTCATGCTAAATGGACTATCATGATGTAATATGACTATTGTGTAATAGATGTTGTGATTTTGATGTTAAACATGTCAAACCCTAGAAACTTTCCGTTTTACGAAACTTTAAAGGCTAAAAACGGGTTATATGCTTATTTGGCCATATGTGGCAATGTGCAAAGTGTTAACATGATCACTTAGGAACAAAAAGCATGCTAGAACTATTATAACGATATGTGTTTGTGAACTTGCCAAAAATGGAAACTTACTATAAATAGTAAGGTGTCCATGAACGCGATTTGCGCGTTTTGCACAAAAAGAGCACGACCACGAATGTTACACGAATTACAACCAACACATGGTTAACCAACAGGTCGTTAACTTGACACGGTCAAACACGATCAAACATGGTCAATGTGGACCGACATGGACAAACATAACAACCAAGGATTATTGAGCACAAACACAAGCACGAACATCAACATGGACACTTACACGAACTCACGTAAGCTATGCGATATAGGTAACCGGTGACCGACACGCCTACGCAGCAGGAGCTTACCCACTTTCTAATTTTCACTAAGGTGAGTTTACGGCCCCTCTTTAACTCTTTTACAAACTTTTCAAATAGGGGGAGAATACTTATTCAATCAAGTCAAACATATACTACTTGTACAAACATATTGTGTATGCTGGTTTATTGGACAAACATAAGTGTTGTAATCGTAACAAGCCCTCAAAAAGTCTTACCGTTAATGTACAAACAACGAGGTGAGTTTGAATAGATCTGTTTGGGTGTGATGAACCCCACATGGCACAATACTGACTAGAGGTCAGGACACGTGAAATCTCGACCTATCTTGCCATTGTTATTACGAGACATGGCAGAGGCAAGGACTAACAAGTCTAGTTCGGTAGTGACGCACTGACACTTGGAGCCTAGGGCTCGGGACTAACATTTGATAAACAGCATGACACGTGACAAACATTTTTGATTATATTATATGTATATCAAAACCTGTGAACTCACCAACCTATGTGTTGACACTTTTTCTTAAACATGTATTCTCATGTAACTAACAGGCACATGGAACAGGAATGCACATCAGGAATTAGCATAGGATTGCTTACATTCATTTCATGTCATTTAAACAAAACAATTTTTATTTATGATGTATTGTATGAAACATGTAGTGTCTGACAAATTATTTTCCACTGCACAATTTATGTATTTCCATTGAGTTATTTTATAAACTATTTGGTTTCGTTTATGACATACATTGTATCTAGAAACGCATATAGAGTTGTTCTATATGATCATGAGCTGTGATTCTAGGCACGTCACACCCATGTGGACTGACACCACACGTGGGAATTTGGGGTGTGACAGACTGTTATCAGAGCCATGGTTATAGAGAATAGGTTTGCATATAGTAAACTTAGAGTACAGCCATTGATCAACACTAGACACTACACTAGACATTGCACAACAATATATTTTTATTATTGTTATTTGTTACTTATCGAACCGAGATTACATGATGGACAACGATAACAACAAGGACGGGAAGAACCCGGGGAAACGCCCGGCCGAGTATGAGTTGACTGAAGAAGATAAGTAGAGGATACGGGATATCGTAGCCCGATTAGACTCTCAGTAGTCTAAGAGAGCTCGACCATCGAGCAGCACTTGATCGTGGGATTGGTACCCCGCTACCGTTGCTACATGGGTCAGGGAGGAGAGAGTCCCACGACTACCTTTGCTAGGTGATGCATCTAGCGGACCCGCACTACCACCACTAGGCCTGCCCATCGAGCAGGCATTCACCGTGTTGGTCTTGAGGTTTACTCTTGAGTCTTGACTGCTGTATGAGCTGGCTAATGAGGTCAGAATCCTCCAAGAGGATAACCAGCGCCTACAGGACTCGATCTGAAGACAGGACCAGACGGTGGCTGTGGTCGCAGATATTCGTGACAGGACCGGGCAGCTAGAGGAGTAGCTGGGGGCCATAGCTGCAGGAGTGCACGAGCACAGCGGACGACTAGTGGCGGTAAAGGTCGTGTCCGGGGAGAACAACGCGATGATCCAGGCCAGCGACACCATGCTGAATGCTTGGGTGGAGCAATTTATTGTGGAGCCACAGCCCGAGGAGGAGCCTCAGTTCAAGACGGAGGACCTCGAAAAGGGGGACTTCGACGAGGATCTAGAGGATGATCCCTAGGAGGAGCAGGACGACGAGCCTACCGACAGTGGAGACTCACAATCCACGATTATCTCTGACTAGATAGATCATTTTATTTCAGATACTTTACTTTTCTTGTACGCCATGATGAGAGGGATGTGCTGAATCATGTTAGAAGTATTTTGTTTGAAAGCTATTGTACTCAAAAGTTGTTGTTTAATGAAATGATATTTTGATTATATCATTGTGTACTTCATTTATGATGCATTCTAACTCAACATCTAACACCACTGACTATTAACACAACATCTATTTGGTATAGAACTAACATTATGGCTGGAAGGGGAACACTCTCGCGCACACAAAAGACAAATTGGTGCGACGACCATTAAAATGATGGTTGACCGACGGGTCAACAAGGCGATTGCTGAATACGAGGCAAGTCGTCTACACAGTGAGACTAGCGGAACGAACAACGGTACTAACATATGCTTAACCCGACTAACATAGTGTATCTAACGCGATCACTAACACGCGACATTGATTACTGACAAACAAGACCCCAGGGAAACACTAACAAGGGGTGCTCATTCAAAACCTTCCTTAGCTGTCATCCCCGTACTTTCAAGGGAACTGAAGGAGCTGTCGAAATGCTCCGGTAAAATAGAGAAGGCGGAATCTGTCTTCTCAATGTACGAATGTGCTGACGAAAACCGGGTCAAGTATGCGACCGGTACTCTCGAGGGCCCTGCCCTCACATGGTGGAATACTCATGTCCAGACCCTGGGTTTGGATGGTGCTAACTCTATGACTTGGGAGGATTTCACTAGGATGTTACAGGAAGAATACTGCCCGAGGAATGAGATCAAAACGCTGAAGGAAGAATTTTGGGTTCATAAGATGGTGGAATACTCATGTCCAGACCCTGGGTTTGAACAACACTACACACGGTTCCATGAACTATGCAAACTGTGTACAGGGATGGTGATCCCCGAATATAAAAAGATCGAGCAGTTCATCAGTGGACTGCCCGAACTGATTCAGAGCATGGTCACAGCCTCTGACCCGACACAGATCCAACTTACCATCAGACTAACCCATAAACTAACTGATCAAGCCGTGGCTCAGGGAAAACAGCCCAAACGAGGTGAACATTTGAAACCTTAAGAAAGCCACAAGCGCAAGTGGGAGCCCAGTCACCACCAGTCTCCTTCTTCACTCCAACAACAACAACAACAACAACAAAGATCTGCACCACCTAGAGCTTTCACTGCAACCCAACCTGATGTCAAGGGAAAGGGTGTGTACGAGGGAAATACCCTCTGTGTAACCGGTGTTCATATCACCACTTCGGGCAATGCGATAGGTACCGTTGCCTAAAGTGTGGACGACATGGCCATATGGCCAGGGATTGTAAGACCAAGCTGCCACACACAACAACAACCCCAACCACAACAACCAGAACACTCTCAAGGTGTGTTACAAATGTGGGAAACCGGGGCATATGTAGAGGGATTGCCCGCAATTGAAGAAGGCTGGAGGTGGTGCAGCCAAGGGTCGTGCATTCGTGATTGGCTCAGGGGAGCCAAGGATGACCCAAACATCGTGACCGGTACGTTTCTTTTAAATAATGTCTACGCAAGTATATTATTTGATACCGGTGCCGATAGGAGCTTTATATCTAGTGAATTTAGCAAACTGCTTGATATTGTCCCCAACACCACTAGACTATAAGTATACCGTAGAGTTAGCCGACGGCAAACTGATTGAGACACAACACGTCTTTCGAGGATGTGTCATAGTGTTGGCAGATCACGAGCTTGAAATCGACCTGAACAAGTATATACAAAAGAGATACACTGCCATACTACACCTTATTACTGAACAACCGAAAAAGGAGAAGAAGATCGACGACATCGTTGTAGTCCGTGACTTTCCTGAAGTATTTCCTGAGGATTTACCTGGACTACCACCGAAACGACAAATCGAGTTCTAGATAGACCTCACACCAGGAGCTGCATCGATTGCTAAAGCTCCATACCGACTAGCACCGACAGAAATGCAAGAGTTGTCTAACCAGTTGCAGGAGTTGTTAGACAAAAGATTTATCCGACCGAGCTTCTCACCATTGGGAGCACCGGTCTTGTTCGTGAAGAAGAAAGACGGATCATTCCGTATGATATTCAAGAACCACTCGATTTCATTGAGAAATGAGTAAGTTATGTGGATTTGAAGTTCAAAAATGGTGGTGGGAGTCAAAATCCGGGAATAGGGTTTTTAGAGAGTGGAGGAGATGAGAGAAATGAGTTGATTGAACTCATTTAGGTTATTTATACCCCGAGCGAGTTCGGGTTCGTTTTTGTTGCTCGGTTCGCGGTTTCGTTGCGTTTCCAGATCGTTGAGCGCGTTTACTTATTTTAAATAAAAATTTAGTTTTAGTTTACATTTCCAAGGCTGTGATTCCAAATAAATCTTTAAAATTTATTTGTCTTAAATTATTTATCGTAATTAATTATTTTGAACGTTTCGTTAACTTGCGTCACCATTTCGCGTATTTTACGTGTTTACTTTATTTTACGCATTTTAAAATAGTTTCCTTTTTAATTCATTTCTGATGAGTTTCAAAATTGTAAAACATTAAAATGTTATATTTTCTTTAGTTATTATCGTTCGTTCTTCGTTTCCGTTTCGTTTCGTCAGAAAACGTCACTTACGCGCGTTTTCGTACAGAGCGCTAACTGTACGAATACGATCGTACGTTCCAATTTCTGATTTTGTTCTCTACTTTCCTGTCATCATCTCAGATCGTTAAACTTTCAAATCTATTCGTACAGATCGTCACCTGTACGAATAATTCATCGGTTTAGCATTCTGTAACAACAACTGTTATAGCTTTGTTCTGATTATCCTCGCATACGTTTACACACACTCGCATCAAATCAAGTATCTGTGTGTCAGGTTTGTGTTGTCGGATATGTTTCTGAATGTTAAACCATAAGGTTTTAAATCAGATTTCAGACAATCGCATCATAGTTTCGTGTTACACCTCATGTGTAAATAGTATCAACATAGTTTCATGTAATGTGTACCTGAGTTACTGAGCAAATTACTGTTCCGGTGACGGTTCCGGCACAGATGTTACAGTCTCCCCTTGTTAAAGAAATTTTGTCCCGAAATTTAAAAGTTATTATCAGTGACACTTTCTTTGTAACAAATGGGGGAAGACTTTATTTGGTGTAACGTCTCTACGTTCCCAAATGAACTCTGGGTTGCTTTTGGAATTCCCACTAAGGTTAGTAGTTGAAATACGGTTTCGTTCAGTACTTGACTTCACCCTTCCGTAGTTCCTATTGATTTGTCTATGAAATGTATGTGTAGGCTTTTCACGTCACCTCGATCGATTTGATCGAGAGTTAATCTGCCAATCATTTCTTGTGATCTATCCTCTAAGTCGCATCATGCTTAGGTCTATGTCATTTATACCATCTGGTCCCATGTATAATGAGTCTTTTATGTTGACTTATTCATCATGAGTCAGATGTATCTTGTTTTCGTCTCCTGGGGTCATTGCATTGAGTATGATTCGTCAAGTATTGCCTCAGAGTTTTGCTCGTCTTATTGCTTTGCGTAATCTTTGCATAATTTTAACATCTTATTGTTCAAAACTAATTGATGCTATGAGCATCAATCATTAGACCACTTTAGTGTTAGCTGTGGTTTCCCAAGTATGTTGTATATATTAACTAAGGATTCCTTCATTGTTTCTACCACATGACAGAATTTTCTAGGCTTCCATGGAATACCTATGTGGTTGTACTAATATAAACAAGATACATTCCTGGTGCATACTAGTATCAAAATGAAACAAGCACTTATGGGTTAGAATATATCACATATCATTACCCATCTTTGGCATATCTTTGTCTTGTATTCGCAATTGATTCTCCCGATCTACTTATTTAGTCTAACCATGATTTCAGCATAGTCTTAACATTCATCCTTTCCTTAGCATCCCAGAACTGAAGTTCTCCAAATTAAGTGACTCGAGTTCTATATGGTCTAGGTGAGAAGAGACAGCTTACACACTAGTTTTAGCACTTTGACTTTCTACAGCTTTTAATGTTCTAAATGGATAAGGTCCACCTTCTAGTTACAGTAGTTAAACTATAATCAAGAATTACCCCATCTTTTACTTAATCGTTTAATGTTAATTTGACCTAAGAATTTCTTAGGTTACTATTCCGATTATCTTATCGGCACCGAGTTTGTTTACAGTTACCTGAGATTTATTGTTTCTAAAATCACAACAGATCATGCATTTCTAGTTTATACATCAATAAATAATTCATTGTAACTTAATGAAGTTTGCATACCTATGGAATCATCGGACTCCGGGTGATCCCCAGGAGCTGGTAAAGCAAGTAATTCCTCAGTGATTGCTGGATCAGCTGGAGGCATCCTCCTAGGGCAGTTTCTTGCGAAATGTCCGAACATTCCGCACGCGTAGCAGTTATGGTTATGTTGAGAGGGAGTAGAGGTACTTGCTCTTTGTTCCTGTTTCCTAGTGGAAATAAACCGACACTGTTGGATCCAGTGTCCGTATTTCCCACAATTCAGGAAGTGTCTACAAGGTTTCTTCTCGTCATGGTGAAAACCACATTTGGCACATTTAGGAAATGTGCCAAAATATTGACGGGGAATATGGGTCATGGGCGTTCTGCATTGTTGCATCCAGTGGCCTGTTTTCCCACAGCGTGTGCACTGCACACATGGGAGTTCAGCTCGATGATAATTACGACAAACTGGGCAGTGAGGGGTTTTTCCCTCGCATTGGGCACTCATCCCTGCAATCGGACCAGGCAGGATTTGACTGATGGGTGTAGCGTCAATGTAGTTCACAGTTCTCTTTCGCCTTTTTGCAGTACGTCGTTTAGGTTTGTTGCTGGTTTCTCCTTCCTCCGGTTCCTTCTTCTTTTCAGCAAGGAGTGGAAAGTTCCTAGCAAACTCCTCACTGTTCCGGATCCGGGTGATGATTCCAGGAAGGACCGCTACCAACTCTTCAGTAATCAGAGTGGCTAGTGCATCAACTGCTGAGTCCATCTCCTGTGAAGGAGGAGGCGGTGATGGTTGTCTTCTTGGTGACATTCTGCTTACACCCGAAAGAATATCGGTTAACAAAATGATCCAATGAAGAAGACACAATGCAAGCTTAAATCCTATGTTCTCTATATGAAGGGTCCCTAAGTTATAGTCTAGGCCAAACCGTTTAAGCATATGACCTATTATTCTCTATAACCTTGAGCTCTGATACCAATCTGTCACACCCCGAGCCGGCGGGGTTGGATCGAAGTCCCCGTCGGGCGGAAGGTTCTCGGGGCACGATATCGAGAGTGATAATCGTGATGATCAGATTGCTTACATAGCATCAATGTTAAGAATCACTAAAGGACAATAGCATCAAACTAGGATTACAAAGTTAAATTACAGTTGACCATGTTAGGTAATTTAACTAAATAAACCTATCAGAAGAATCAAATGTATCTATCTTGTATCTGTACAAGATATCAAAAGTGATTTGCTTTTGTAACAAAATATGTGCTTCCCAAAAGTCTACTAGGTCCTCTATCTGAGTATCCTAGTATGCATTCCTGAAGTCTGATCCTATTCCTGTGCATCACCTGAGAAAGCATGTAAGAAAACAAAGTCAACACAATGGTTGGTGACTTCATGTAGTTTTAGTATTTTTAAAATAGCTTTTGCAAACCTCCTAGGTAAAACCTTGACCTCATTAACAACACCTGTATCATCCAACTCGGTATGCTTATATATAGGGCATACCCCTGAGTCGAGCCTACGACCCGCCCAGACGCCATCCCACCACATACTAAGTCGCATAGGACATTGTTGTTAATGATAATTAAGCATTTTACCTACTATCCAATTCATCCTTCATCATAGCTTTAGTTTACTGCTTCAAAGTTTACCAGTCTATAGCATTCGTATGTAATAGCTTCAATAAGTTTGACAAGCATCGTGTTTAAAAGTTTATGATATTGACCCAAAAGCATTCATGCATCCCCTAGGTAACAAACTTAATCTCATTAACACCACCTGTATCATCCAACTCGGTATGCTTATATATAGGGCATACCCCTGAGTCGAGCCTACGACCCGCCCAGACGCCGTCCCACCACATACTAAGTTGCATAGGACATTGCTGTTAATGATAATTAAGCGTCTTACCTACCCTCCATTTCCTTTATAGCTTTAGCATTATGTTTAAGTTTATAGCATGAGTGAACATTGAGGAATCACTGTATGGCAAGCACTGAGAGGCCATCAGTCTACTCCTCAAGTCCCGACTATGAAGGTCACCCTATGGCAAGCACTGTGAGACCATAATAGGTGCCTTCTAGTCCCGAACATGAAGAACACCTGAAGGCAAGCACTGAGAGACCAACTACTGTTCTTCAAGTCCCGACTAGGAAGAACACATGAAGGCAAGCACTGAGAGACCAACTATTGTTCTTCCATAGCCAATAGTTTTAGCATTCAAATAGTTTCACAACTGGTAAGGCAAGCACTGAGAGACCAAACTGTTGTTTTAGCATGGCAGGCATATGAGCATACAAATTTTATAGCATGAGTGAACATTGAGGAATCACTGTATGGCAAGCACTGAGAGACCATCAGTCTACTCCTCAAGTCCCAACTATGAAGGTCACCCTATGGCAATCACTGAGAGACCATAATAGGTGCCTTCTAGTCCCGAACGTGTAGAACACCTGAAGGCAAGCACTAAGAGACCAACTATTGTTCTTCAAGTCCCGACTAGGAAGAACACATGAAGGCAAGCACTGAGAGACCAACTATTGTTCTTCCATAGCCAATAGTTTTAGCATTCAAATAGTTTACAGCATTCTGAGCACTTATAGCATTTCTAGCATTCAAGCATAGTAAGCATATAGTATCAGCACATAGCGTTAGCACTTAGCATTAGCATGTAGCTTTGGTGTTTAGCATTATTGTGTAGCATTAGCATGTAGCATTTGTGTTTAGCATTAGCTTGTAGCATTGTAGCATGAGTGTTTAGCATTAGTGTGTAGCATTAGCATGTAGCATTAGTGTTTAGCATTAGCATGTAGCATTAGTGTTAAGCATTATCATGTAGCATTGTAGCATTTGTGTTAAGCATTAGCATGTAGCATTGTAGCATTTGTGTTAAGCATTAGCATGAAGCATTAGTGTTTAGCATTAGCACGTAGCATTAGTGTTAAGCATTAGCATGTAGCATTGTAGCATTTGTGTTAAGCATTAGCATGTAGCATTAGTGTTTAGCATTTGTATGTAGTATTAGTGTTAAGCATTAGCATGTAACTTTGTAGAATTTTTGTTAAGCATTAGCATGTAACATTAGTGTTTAGCATTAGTATGTAGTATTAGTGTTAAGCATTAGCATGTAACATTGTAGCATTTGTTTTAAGCATTAGCATGTAGCATTAGTGTTTAGCATTAGTATGTAGTATTAGTGTTAAGCATTAGCATGTAACATTGTAGCATTTAGTATAAGTGTTCAAGCTTTAGTATCGAGTACGTAGTTTAAGCATATAGTTTATAACATAAGCATCAAGCGTATGGTTTAAGCATAGAGTTTATAACATAAGCATTAAGCATCTAGTTTAAGCTTCAAGTTTGTAGCATAAGCATCAAGAATTTGTGTAAAAGAATTTTTATAAATCATTTAAACATTGGTTTAAAATGTATAACATGCTTTTCAGTCCCGAGGTAAAATCAAAATATTTAGAAAAGGGACGAATGAACTAACCTTGTTGTTGTAGTGGTTGACTAAGACTCAAGAATGCCTGCACTCACTGTTGTCGTACTGATGTTGTATTCACAGTCCTGTGTTTGATTAAATGTTATTTGAGTTATGATCCCTTATTTGATTGTTCTTTGAAATCTGAGTTGTTAACTAAGTTGGTGTAGTGAAAATGATTTATTTTTGTGATTTTAGTAAGAATGAGTCATGCTAATGAGTGCTGGCCCGAATGAGTCATTCACCCGACTGAGTCACCCGAACGAGTCATTCACCCGACTGAGTCACCCGAACGAGTCTTTCACCTGACTGAGTCACCCGAACGAGTCACCCGACTGAGTCACCCGAACGAGTCATTCACCCGACTGAGTCACCCGAACGAGTCAGTCGACTGAGTCACCCGAATGACTCATTCTCCCGGCTCATTCTCCCGGCTCATTCTCCATGCTCATTCTCCCTGCTCATTCTCTTGACTCATTCTCCCCCCTCATTCTCCCCACTCATTCTCCCACTCATTCTCCCGAATGGCTCATTCTCCCGAATGGCTCATTCTCCAGACTCATTCTCCCGAATGACTCATTCTCCCGACTCATTCTCTCGAATGGCTCATTCTCCCGACTCATTCTCCCGACTCATTCTCCCCACTCATTCTCCCCACTCATTCGCTCGAATGGCTCATTCTCATGGGCCATTCTCCTGAACGGGTTTTCAGCCATGGGGGAAGATGATTTCGTATTATAGTCGTATATATACTCGTTTTGAGTGGGTTTAGGTGAGTAAACTCATTTAGAAGGTGTATGGGTCGAAAAAGATATGTTTAAAGCCGGTTAAACCGTGGTTGGGTCGGGTTTGTAGAAAACCCTAAAAAACGAACCTTCTCACTAAGATTTCGAGAGTTTGAGGTAGAGATAGAACCGATCCTTTGTACTTTCGTGTAGAGGATGTCGAGATCGTCGTTTAGGCTCAATAACCACTCGATTTCATTGAGAAATGAGTAAGTTATGTGGATTTGAAGTTCAAAAATGGTGGTGGGAGTCAAAATCCGGGAATAGGGTTTTTAGAGAGTGGAGGAGATGAGAGAAATGAGTTGATTGAACTCATTTAGGTTATTTATACCCCGAGCGAGTTCGGGTTCGTTTTTGTTGCTCGGTTCGCGGTTTCGTTGCGTTTTCAGATCGTTGCGCGCGCGTTTACTTATTTTAAATAAAAATTTAGTTTTATTTTACGTTTCCAAGGCTGTGATTCCGAATAAATCTTTAAAATTTATTTGTCTTAAATTATTTATCGTAATTAATTATTTAGAACGTTTCGTTAACTTGCGTCACCATTTCGCGTATTTTACGTGTTTACTTTATTTTGACGCGTTTTAAAATAGTTTCCTTTTTAATTCATTTCTGATGAGTTTCAAAATTGTAAAACATTAAAATATTATATTTTCTTTAGTTATTATCGTTCGTTCTTCGTTTCCGTTTCGTTTCGTCAGAAAACGTCACTTACGCGCATTTTCGTACACAGCGCTAACTGTACGAACACGATCGTACGTTCCAATTTCTGATTTTGTTCTCTACTTTCCAGTCATCATCTCAGATTGTTAAACTTTCAGATCTATTCGTACAGATCGTCACCTGTACGTATAATTCATCGGTTTAGCATTCTGTAACAACAACTGTTATAGCTTTGTTCTGATTATCCTCGCATACGTTTACACACACTCGCATCAAATCAAGTATCTGTGTGTCAGGTTTGTGTTGTCGGATATGTTTCTGAATGTTAAACCATAAGGTTTTAAATCAAATTTCACACAATCGCATCATAGTTTCGTGTTACACCTCATGTGTAAATAGTATCAACATAGTTTCACGTAATGTGTACCTGAGTTACTGTGCACTTTACTGTGCAAATTACTGTTCCGGTGACGGTTCCGGCACAGATGTTTCATTAAGAAACTCAAACGTATTAGAATTCCAATTGTCAAAGTATGATGGGAGTCGAAGTGTGGTCTAGAATTCACCTGGGAACAAGAAGATCAGAAGAAGCATAAGTATCCACACTTATTCACTACAGTCACTCCAAGTTGAATATCGAGATGAAATTCCCTCAACTAGGGGAGATTGTAACATCACTGTATTTCAGGTATTGTCATTACATAAGTATTTTGTATTGATAGAACATGTTATGATAATTTGATAATGTGAAATTTATTTGAGGATATTATCACTAGTATACATTGCTGAGAACATATAATTAATGAGCAAAAACCATGGGGAAGTCTAGTTTGGAATATAACTAGACAAAACCACAGAGTTTATTGCAGTTGAATATATGAGATGATATGATTTGATTGGGATTGGTAGGGGTATAGGATTCTATCACCAAAGGTAGGCGAGGATATAATCATGGTCTATCGAAGAGATGGTGGGCTGGAGTCTGGATAAGTTGCGACTAATTCCTACGTATGCCCTATATATAAGCTTTCTTCGGTTTATCATGATTATGTCAGTGTTGAGGATTTGGTGAGGAGAATCTGAGGTTTTGTTGAATTGATAAGGCTTATAGTTTGCTTACAAAATATAGTCAAGGACACATGGTCATTGTTTATCGAAATGGTGGTGGGACGGCGGCTGGATAGGTTGCGACTGACTCCTACGGATTTAAATAAAATCATTTTATTAAACGCCATTTTTTTTAATAAACGTTTCGTGATAAAAAAAATATAAATTACGAGAAAACCGAGCAACTTAAATTAATTAACGTATGAATAAACGTAACCAAACGAGCGGGATCGATCTGGGCATAAAAAGACGAGAACCCTTCTTCTTCTCTATTTTTCCACACCACTTTCTCTCTCTAAAAAGCAAATCTCGGCTCTCTCTCTCTCTCTAACTTCTCTCTAAGATTTCTCACTCAAATCTTCACCATTTCACTTGATTCTTGTCCCAAAACGTTTGTATAATCGAGTAGAACAAGAACCCATGAATATTTCAAGAGTTTGGTCGACATTTAGAGGTAGATCTTGAGTTTTACGTTTTGAGTTCTTGAGAAAAAGCAACCGGACATGGCTGCCATATTTTAAACACAATTTTAACACTTTAACTCCCAAAAATCGAGCTTCTGTGAACGAGTGTAAACCATAGAAAGAACCTGCAACTGAAGGAAAGTGATGGCTGGGAGATGAAGATGAACAACAATGTCGAGACTATAATC
The DNA here is from genome assembly GCA_009363875.1 of Mikania micrantha. NCBI lineage: Eukaryota > Viridiplantae > Streptophyta > Magnoliopsida > Asterales > Asteraceae > Mikania > Mikania micrantha. The sequence continues at coordinate 4,572,284 of CM018684.1, forward strand.
TCGACGCCCACTGGTTGAGATTACTACCCTCGATGGCCTGTTTCATCGAAATTACCTATTGCCATCGACTTTGATAAATTCGAAAAGGACAGCAGCATCATCATCGACATTAAGGCACCATCAACATTTCTAATGTCGACGATGGTGATGGTCGAACTTGTTGGCTGAGTCTGTGTGTCACACCCCGAGTCGGCGGGCTGGATCGACTTTCCCGTCTAGCGGAAGGTTCTCGGGGCGCGATATCGTTTGATAATCATAATGATCGGACTGTTTACATAGCACATGAGATATAATGAGAGAAGCTAAAATGACATTGATATAGAATTACCAAGTTAAATTACACAATACATGTTCATAATTTAACTAAGTAAATCTATCAAAAAGAATCATTGAGTAGTTATCTTGTCTCTGCACAAGATTTCCAAAAGATGATTCAAGGTTTTGTCATTCAAAAATATGCACAACACAAAATGAAGCTAGGTCTTCTAAAAGTCCTCTAGCTTAAGTCCTGAATGATTGATGACTAAATATGTTCGTCACCTGATAAATCATGCATTTAAACAAGTCAACACTAGGTTGGTGAGTTCATAAGTTTAGTAATTAAAAACATTAGTAATTTGCCATTCACAAGTCATAGTGTTACACACAAGTCTTATTGATTTCGCATGGTCTTATCACACAACAATGTACTCTCCATAGTTACACCTACATATAGTATATCATTCAAATTAGGCTCGCTTATATATAGGGCATACGTATCACGAATGAAGCTGCCAGCCCACCACTCACTTAACTGAACTCAATGCCACCTGTATTGCAACTATATATACCCATTTCATTCTCACATTAATTTGTTTCCCCATTTGATATTCAACCTGATATTCCCATATGATCTGATTTCCCAGTGATATAGATATAGGATAATACATTGATGAAGGGTATAAATCACCATGACCTAAGTCATGGTAATATTTGAAAGATATAGATTTTTATTAAATCTTATTCTTTAATTATTCTCTCAATGATCGAGTTTACTGTAATTTACTACCAAAATTAGAATTGTCAGTATACTCTATAATGTGTCTCACAATTGAAATGATAGGCCATAAATGGGACGCCATTGTGATCCTCACGTAATCAGATCACAATGCCTCCAATTTACCCCTATCCGTTCGGTGTCCCAGTGCCCTCACAACGAATCTGAACGAGTATTATGACATGAGATAAAATCAATTCCTTAGTCTACCCGTTAGGAGAGATGAAGGGTACAATTACAATCAATGTCTGAAAATTTATATCACCATGTGTCGTTTACCAAACCTGGCTGATGCAGCCCTGTTACCGGTCATACGATACTGGCCAATAATGATAATATGAATAACGTAACCTACCTCGCCAGCGGTTTGTCAAACCTATGGTACCACTACGCTATCGTTGGTTTAGTCGCACTAAATTAAATGGTAAACAATTTACTTGTAGCGACTTACGACAGGACATGAACTCATGAACACATGATTGTTATGATATAATACAAACAATCTTAATAGTAATTATTGATTGTGTTAATGTTATTGTCTCAGTGTGTACCCAGTGTTTTTAACAAGTGTTATAAGAACCTGTCTTATTACACAGTGTTAAGAAATGTGGGGAATGATATCAGTATCATGAAATTTTGTTATCATGATTATCATTCGTGATATGACTTGTATTTTTCTCAGTGTCATCTGCTGTTCATCTTTGTAATAATAACAAAGTGTTATAAGATTTAATCTTATAACTTATGTTATTTTATTGTGTTGATGAAATCATGAAACTATGTTATCATGATTCATCCTTGATATCTCAAACATGTCATATACACACAAGCATACATATAATTGATATGTGATAATAAAGATGAAATCTATATTACCTAAATAAAATGATAATTGAAATAATGTAGTAAAACCTTTTAAGTAATTAAAAGATTTTAGCATGTTTGTCAGCCCCGCATTTAAAATCAAAAGATTAGAAAAGGGGCATATGAACTCACCTGGCAGTTGAAGTGGTTGACTTAAGAAATGCACGCACTCACTTGTTGTGATGATGTTGTATTCACGATCCTGTGTTTGATTTGTTTGTGTTCACATCGTTGACATTAGTATATGTTTAATAGTTGTGACGAGAACTGTGCAATCCGACTAAGTGTCCTAGACCTCACTAATGAGTTACTAGGTTTATAATTATATGTGTTTTATGATTTTATCTTCTAACAACCCTTAACCATTGATTTATTTGATGTAAATAAAGTTTGTATTGAAAGGACACAAGTTTTTAAGCTATTAGAAAACATTAAGCTTTTGGATATGTCATGTTTCTCAGTGTTACATTTATTTCTTCAAAGGATGTTTTATTAACAAAATTCTTTATTTATAAAAGCAACCTACTAACATGATATTAATTAAAATTTATAAAAAAAAGTTATGTTAAGTTTATAAAACTAAGTCAAAGTTGTAAAATCTCTTTTAACACTTAAACAAGTCTTAAGTGTTTCTTAACTTGTTTTAATCCTCTTGATCACTTTCTTGTTATCTAGATGTTATTGTGAACTCCTGCTTTGTTTGATAAACTATACATTTTATATATCATTTATGTTTAGGAAGCTCATAAGTAACATTTGTGGTCCCATGATAGGATTAACCTCTAGAAAACCCTAACAAGGTCCCATTCAAGCTACCTTATTTTAACCCATCATAGAAACTCAAACCCAATCCTTGTGACTTGAATTTCAAACATTATCAGTAAGTTTAGGTTCCTTATAGTTGTATTAAATCCAGGCATTAGTATCGAAGATTATGGCTTAATCTTGTCGACTAGCAGCTTATCAAATTTCGCAGCCCAAGGCTTGCCCATACTAGGGGGATTCCCATCGTTCTTATGCATTTGATATTGTCAATATCAACAATACACTTTGCCCACAAGCCTTGGACTTCATGAGTGTGGTTAATATCAAAGGGCCTGCAGGTTGTCGAGGTTAACATTGTCGATGAAAACAAGGCAAACCCGATCCCTGTCGTCGATACTACCAAGTTCGACAACTTGGATAGTATCGACACTCCCTGTACACTCAGCCTAATATCGATGAATTTTTGATTTCATTACACTTGAACATGTCGACATTAACAGCCTCGCTAAGAGTTAGTCAGCAGGGGCCATCGAATTTATCAGGTTCGATGGTCAAACTGTTGAGGATGATATGAACCCATCGATATTGTGTTCTCAGCTACCCTTCATCGACACTACCCATCTCCGACCAAACCAGCCACCATCAATCATCCCAGCTTCAAAGCAAAGGGTCGGTTTAAGTTCTTAATCGTTTTTTCGTGCTCAACCTAAGAGATTTAGGGTGGTGAAAACCGGTTTCTAGCTCATACCGTCGAGATGAAGAAAAGTAACTTCCAGTAGCAACTTCTCTCTAGATTATCCTCCGATTGAGCTCGTTTTTGACTACATCCCTTGTACTTCCTTGTTCTACTCGATGGAGGGTCGTTCGGACACCAAGAATGCAAAATTTGGTGGCCGTTTTCTATGGTGGAATGGGTGAGAAGCTAGAGAGAGGACGATTTCTTGAGAGAGGAGAGAGAGATTATGGCTGGGATGAAGAAGGAGGAGGAGAAAAATGGGGTTTTATACCCCGGGTGTTTACCCGCATGTTCTGTCTTGATCGGTTGCGTTAAATTACCATTTCTCGTAACTTAACGTTAATTACGTTTAATTTTAGAAAAATAGTTTATTTTAAATATTTTTAGGTTGTGATTCCTAATAAATATTATTTTTATTTTATTTTCATTATTTTAAGGTTCGAAATCGTTTAATTCCGTCGTTTTGTCAGAAAACGTAACTTACGCGCGTTTTCGTACAGAGCGCTAACTGTACGAACACGATCGTACGTTTCACTTTCTGATTTGGTTTTATATTTTTTTCAGTTATCTTTCCGAACGTTAAACCCACATATATGTGTGTGTGAATCGTCACCCATGCAAACACACTATCAGTTTATTATTTGTGAACGATACTAAGTTGTTGTTTCGAATTGGACATTCTCACAGCCGGACTCAACTAAACCTAACTGTCTTCACATTGTCATGATTAATTTCACATTTTTTTCTCACTGAATCGCCGGCCATCTGATTCCTGTTTATTTGTGGATATCAGATCGCAACCGACTGTATTTGCCATTTGTTTTCACACCGTTATTTCACATGTATTGTTGTATATTTATTTTTCAATTCTCATCGAAATATATATAATTGTTTAATTTTTTCCACTGAGTTGTTATCACACACTGTTTATCACATAGTTTTCACACATAGTTGAAGTATAAGTACACATACCGTACAGATTTTGCCGGACGGTTAGGTACTAGTCGTCACACTGTGTGTCGATATTATCCAGTTGATCCCAAATAGGTTCGGTGGAGTTGTGTCGATGCTAGTTACCGATACTAACTTTAGTCGAGATTATAAGATCGATGGGTAATATTGGTGAACAACGAACAAAGAACAACCGGTCGAACCTATTAATATCGACAGCCATACAAGCTGTCGATACTAATCATGCACCCCCCATCATCGATATTACTTGTTTAGGGTCTTCGATACTAAGAGTTAGTTTTGTCGATCCTAAATCTTGATACTAAAGGATGAACATGATTAGTGTTGATGGATTATACATACATAACATATATAACAAACCTAATGAATATGTTAACCTACATACACGCATGCAAGGATGTGAATACAAAATTACCACCTTTCTCATAATACATATACATACACTTATGAATTTACATAACTTGAACTTTTTATGTAAATAACATAAGTATGATTTCCTTAAGCTTAATTGAAGTTTTACAACTTAAGTCATGGTGATTAACTTAAGTAAACACGCATGAATGCAAAGGTACATGTACGAATGAGGTTGCCGCCTTTTAGTATACATATCTATACGTGTATATGTAAAATTTAACACTTTGATCATCATCATTGTCTATTTAAAAACCAACAGGTTTAAACTTGTATTTTAATAATAATAACTTATATACCAACAAGTGTCTCATTCTAACTTAGATAAATTAACCTAAGTTAATGGCATATCTATGGATTTAAGTTAAACACATTGAACATTAAAAATTGATAAAACACGTATGCTTATGAGTATGAAACACGCAATAAATCCAGGTCGTTGAGTCGTTATTGATTCCCTCTACGTGAGCACGCGTTCTACAAAACACTGAATCTAAGACATTCATGTGAGTTCTCATAACACCCTTTTTAAATCATTTTTGCTTTTAAACTCGGGGGTGGAACATGTATACTAAATGAATATGATTTGATAACACATGGGTGAAACCTAGATTATCATTGAGATATTCTTATTATTGAGATAATTATTGATTGATGTGGTATTATCATAACTCAGTGAGTCATCGTTTGTTAAGTTGACTTCAGTCCTCCGCGATGATTGAATTACTGTTTGTTGAGTTGACTTTGGTCCACCATGGTGATTCCACTGTTGGTAGAGTTGACTGCGGTCCTCCGCAGTGCAAAGTATAGTCACTTATGCATATTAAGGAATGTCGTTGATTAAGTTGACTTCGGTCCTCCGCGATGATTTCACTTACCGTTGATTGAGTTGACTGAGGTCCTCCGCGGTACCTTATTGAGATAATTATGATGAATGATGATTATTGATGATGAATGATGATTATTGATTTGATGTGTTAGGTTAAGATTGATTGGTTATACTTGGTTGACTACTTGATAATTACTTGAATTATTTGATTGGTGTGTTTGTTTGTGTGTTTACAGAGTTGGATTATCTCACAGGTTCACATGTGACTTTTCTTAAAACTATAAACTTTTATAAACTTTTTTAAACATTTTTGGAAAATTAAAAACTTATGATTACTCACCAACTACTTCGTAGTTGACGCTTGATTTTCTACATGTTTTAGGGAATGAAGAGAAGTAGGTAGAGAAGGATAGCCCTTCACTTAGGGTATCGGACTTAGCTAAATTAACTGGATTACTAAAGACTAGTGTTTAGTTAATTTAGCTATATCTTTTGTGTAATTTGTTGTGATTAAATCATGACGAACATGATTTTTGTGTAATTACTTTAACTGATTTAATTGATATGTGATGATACATTTAAATGCCCACGAGCTTATGAACAATCTACACATCCCTCGTGGCATCCCGACGTTTCCGCCATCGGTTGGGGTGTTACAGATAGTACTACCATTGTTCACTCATTCGGCCCCACATGGGTTCACTGGATACAGTTCAATGAATGAGGACTTCTTGATACGTCACTTCGATACCCTTGGTTATCCCATGATTTCCCAAGCTGGCAAACAGTTATATAAGCATATCATAAGTTTAAGAAAGATTTCATAATAATACCCCGATGTTTGTAAAACATTAAACAGAAAAGGTGTTGTACGAAAGTCACCTGAAGTGTTGAAATCAATAATTAGTGTGCAGACTTGTGTTATGGTTCTTGTAGTTCTGTTCAGCATTAAGTTGAATTTTTATAATTTATTTGTGTTTTAATTTGCTTATCAGAACTTCGTTAACGTTCAATGTCAAGTATATTGCAACTCGAGTCATCAAACTAATCTTAAATTCTTAATCAGTCTCCTTAACTAAATTTCACACAAAGTGTGATAAACTGGGAACCTATAATAATTTAGGTTCCTATTAAGGAGTTTATGAATCATTGGATTAATTAGAACATTCTCAGATTAACCAAATAGGTATTGTTGTTGATTGTATCACCAGGACAGTTTCCCGATTGATTTCTAGACTAGGAATAGTCAATCCTTGTTATAGATCACTTAGGTGTCATGAAATATAGAATATCATATTGAAATAGGGTTGATAACTATAATCAATATACTAATCTGATTGTTAACATGAACATTAGATTGTTATTCCAATGATTATCTTAACTCTTGTCATTAGTTTGAAACACTTGGCTTTGTTCTAGCATTTCAAGGAAAGATCAAGTCATCCATAACCATTGTTAAGATCAAATAGGTTAAAACCACTAGAATCAACAACAATAACTATTACATTACGTTCAAATACTATATTTAAACCATACATTATCACTAGTAGGAGGAATCGAATCGTTACCCGTTCGGACGAATTTTCGCTTGCAAAACGATAATCCGATGTTATAGGATTGTTTCCCAACTCAAACCTGATGATTCTACAGCTCAAAATGATGAAGGAATGAGATTTTATTCAATCTAATTAATGAAAGCATGATCGTATTTTTATTATTTTTAAACAAAAATGAATTGATCTTGTGATGCTTGCTGAGAATAACAACCTGGCGTAACGTAATTGTCACAATTGTCTTATGAATATCTTCTTCTCGAACTTTTAATTGATGATATCCAGAGTGTAGCTCTTTGAAGTTGATCGAACAAATCATCTATTCATGGCAATGGATACTTGTACTTCACGGTTAGCTTTTTTAGTTCCCTATTATCGATGCTCACATGTTAACTACCATCTTTCTTCTTTAGGAAAAATACTTGTGCACCCCAATGTGAGATGCTAAGTCAAACAAAACCATTATCAAGTAGATTTTCCATTTGTGTCATCAGCTCCTTCATTTTGGATGAGGCAAGTCGATAAGGCGTCTTGGTAATTGGCTTCTCTCCTAGTACCAAATCAATTCTGAATTCAACTTCTCTATCGGGTGGAATACTATCACACCCCGAGCCGGCAGGCTAGACCGACTTTCCCGTCAGGCGGAATGGTCTCGAGGCGTGATATCGGGTGATAATCGAAATGATCAAATTGTTTACATGGCACATGATGTATAATGAAAAATGAGAAATTGACATTGATATAGAATTACAAAGTTAAATTACACCAGTCATATTCATAATTTAACAATGTAAATCTATCAAAAGAATTATAAACTATTCTATCTTGTATCTGCACCAGATATGCAAAAGCGATTCACATGATGTCATCAAAAGATATGCACACCAAAAGAAGCTAGATCCACTGTCAAGGCCCACTAGCTATATGTCCTGAATCCTGGTTACTAAACATGTTTGTCACCTAAGAAAGCATGCAAGTAAAACAAGTCAACACAAGGTTGGTGAGTTCATAAGTTTAGCCTTTTAGAAATGTTTGAAATTGTTATTCTCAAGTCTTATTGATATTCTCAAGTCTTATCCCCCATAAATGTTCTCTCCTTAGTTCCCAATACAGATAGGGTCCCATTCAGTCAAAAATGCTTATATATAAGGCATACATACCAACAAGTGGAGCCGCCAACCCACCACACCCTTGACTGAATACAACACCACCTGTAGGGCAACTAAGGATAACACATTTCATTCTTACCATTTGTTTTCCTCATATGTTATGATCTCATGCCACAATTGATATATAGAATAAGGTTTTGTATGGTATATACTACCATAACATAAGTGATGGTAGTCCTTTAATGTTTAAAGATACAGAGTTTATTAAATCTTAATCTTTTATTTGTACTCTCATATGTAGAGTTTACTGTTACTCACTTCTAAATTAGAAGTGACAGTCAACTCATTTTATGCATTCCCAAAATTGATGAATAAAGCATAAATGGGACCACATTATGGTCAACACCAAGTCCAACCACAATGTCTCCAATTTATCCCTATTCATTTGTAATCACTTGTCTTCATAATGATATGTCACCAACTAATGACATGAGTGAGGCCAGTCGCTCAGTCTTGCCGGTCTACAGATCAGATGTGGTAGAATTATTAGCAGTTTCTGTTTGATTAATATCACCCATGTGGTCGTTTACCAAACCTAATTGTTGCCGCCCTGTTACCTGTCATACGTTACTGGCCAAATGTCATTTACGATGCGCATAATTTTTCAAACTTATGGTACGACTACGTTACCGTCGGCCTGGCCTCTGCCACTTAATGGTAAACGAACTATAGAAAGGTACTTAATGCACTTGAATCTCAATTGACACATGATCACACTTATATAATACAAGAAGTCTTACTAGTTATCAAATGTAATATTATATTATCATTTCATTGTTATTTGTTATCATCTCATGAATATATGTCTTTTGTCATCTCAATCCCATTGATATATCAAAAGCATTTAATGTTATCATAAACGTTGTATTACTTGTCTTTGGTAACCCACCATCATTTTTATCAACTCTTGTTGAATCACATTGTTATGAACATTGATATAAACATAGATAGATATAGATGCATTAACAAAGGTATAACCTTTGATACATCATTGTTATGAATCATGTATAAATGTAATAAAACCTTTATGAAAAGGGTTTAGCATGCTTCTCAACCCCACATTTTGAAATCAGAATATTATAAAAGGGGAAAATGAACTCACCTTGGTGTTGTTGTATTGATTGACTGTTAACAAAGAATGCACGTGCTCATTGTTGTGATGTGCGTTCCCTATGATTGATTTATTCGATGTTCACAACCTGTAAGTATAGGTTTGCGTTATAAATAACCTTATTGGTAGTTTAACTTGTGATATCTCGTTGTAGATTACCTTGACTTTAACCTAAGACCTTGTACTCATTGTATGTTTTGAAACCATTGGGACTTTCATAAGTTACAAACTTGTAACAATGATCATATATGTTTGTTTCTCAAAGGCTTTTGTTATTAGTTTAAAACCAATTAAGTAAGCTTAGAAAAGTTATTTATCATTAATCATTACCATTTATTCTATTGTGAAAATGTTTTGTCAAAGCCATGAACAATTTAAGAAAAATGATACATTTAAAATGCTTAAAATTAGTTAACACTTAGAGAAAACCCTAAGGAACCTATGCCAATACTATCCTTTTTAAACTTCTTGTCATCAAATGTCATGGTTTTAATCTTATTTTGTTAGTAAAACATATGTTTTATAAGTTATATCTAGTGTCAAAATGTTAAGACTAGTATCGAAGATTCCCTAAATCGGCTAACACTTGGAAAACCTTATTGATCACCCTTCAATACCCTCACATTCACGCATCTCCCATGGCTTCATTCGTGATTATTGTTAATGGTTTGTAGGTTCAAAATGCTTGGATTACATAAGGTTAGCTAGTATTGACGATCCAAGATAGTATCAATGAGACTAGGTTCGGTGAACTCATGAGAAACTCCAAAATGGCCCTGTCGATACTAACAGTATCGACACCTATTAGTATCGACGATCATAGCCCCTTCGAAACTCAATATCAATGGCCACCCACCCCTTTGATTTGGACTTGGTCGAACTTAATAGTATCGACGAGTGTGGGACCGGTGGGACCATCGAACTTAGTAAGTTCGATGGTGAAGTTTGCTGAGTCTGAACACCTTCATCAATACTATCCATCATGAAGATCATATGTCGATAATATCATTTCTCATGACTTCAGCCTTCTTCAGCCCTTCAAACTTTTATCCCAACATGTTCCAAGTGTTTTAAACCTATTTTCATGTAATTCTCATGTGATTTGATGGTCCAAAATTGAGTTACAAGTTCGGCTAACCCGGTTTGATGAAAACCCTAAAAGGCGTGACTTTGGCTCGATTTTTACCTCATTTCTAGTTGTTTTGAGCTCCGATCTGTTGTACTTTCGTGTTCTAGACATTCCAAGGATCGTTTTGGTACCAAGAACCAAGAACCTTGATTTGGTTGAGAATTGAGGTGTTCTAGATGTTCCAAGGATCGCGTGTGTTCGGTTTCGTTCGGTTTCACTTTAACGCGTCGTTTCCGGAACGTAACTCTTAAAATACGCGTTTTTGTAAAACGATTTCATTTTAAATCTTTTAAAGTTATGATTCCTAATAAATATTTTAAGTTCCTTTTTATTATTTTTAAAGTTTTGAAAACTTTTATTTTAATGATTTCGTCAGATCATATCACCATCACGCGTATTGAAATGATCACCATCACGCGTATTCATCCAATTTTGATTTCGCATTGATTTCTCATTTTTTTTTGTCGGTTATCTAAATCCTGTTATCTATGGATTCAGATCACAATCGAACTGTTTTTGTCATTTGTACTCATGATGATTTGTTATTTCATATGAAATATTGTTTGTTGTACTCACAACTGTCATTGCATTCAAAAAATTGTTATCACATAGTAGTTATTCACATAAGTAATCACATAGAATAATGATGAAAGTACACATACCGTACGATTGCCGAACGTTTAGGTACAAGTTGTCACAAATACCTAGTAGGTGTTTTGGAAAGATATCTGGAAACTGGGAAACCACTGAATCATCTTCAATCGTATTTGGCCACCATGTGTGCAAAGTAAGCATAACAATTATGATTAATCAACTTTTCCACTCTCATCATTGAAATAATCTTCACCGTCGACTTCATACGATCACCATAGACAAGAATCTGGCTTCCATATGGTGCTTGCAGACATACCATTCTCTTCTTACACTCTATCTAGGATTCATTTTCTAAAAGTCAATGCTTTCCTAGTACTACATCGAATCTTCTAGGGTTAGGGAAATAAGGTGACTCGTATTTTGTGACCTTCCAATTCTATACTACATCCATTAATGTTATCTACAATCTTAACATTTCTGCCTCTAGTGGTTTCTACTAAAATAGGTTTCTCCAATTCCATCTTAGGCTTATTTAAAATTTTACTAAATGTATCTAAAACAAAACAAATACTAGCACCCGAATCAAATAAAATAGTAGCAGTCATGTTGTTGATAAGAAATGTACATGTTACTATATCGTGTTCTCTCTACGCCTCCTCAACCATTAGTGAAAACTCCTTGCCTCTAGTCTTGGGTGGCTCTCCACCTTTTTGAAGGGATCATCTTGAGTGGTTCTGGATTACTTATTAGTTTGGGCAGTTGGTTCGAGTATGTCCAACTTACCCACAAGCAAAACATGTTAATGACTTCCTTTTCTCTGAACATTTGGTTGCTAGATGTCCATCTTTCCGCAATTATAGCACCTAACTCTTACATTTGCTTCTGGACAATCCTGAATAAAATGATCTGACCTTCCACATCTATAGCACCTGTTCAACCCCTGTCTATGATTTTTCACACATTTCTTGCAACTATTCTTCTTTATACCCATTTTAGGCTTTTTCTTCAATGTAACTTCATTCTTCCTTCCACCTTCAATAAATTCCTCCAACTTTTGTTTAACTTCTTCTGATCTGCCACCTTCTCCATATTCTTTGTCATACATACACACACTGATTTCCACAGCTGACTGAAATGTTTTTTGTCACACCCCCAATTCCAACTAACGGAATCATACCGTTTGGGCACGTGACAAACCAGGATCTCAGATCATTAGACATAGCGAAGACCTCTATATGAATTTCAAAACATACGTTGGTCTTTAAAACATATCATTCAGAGTTTACAAAAAGTTGCGGAAGCGTTTCAAAACCAAATAACAGTTGATAAGTAAAACATTACAAACCAAAGTACTTAAATATTCAAATGTTCAAATTTCAAATTCAAAGTGTTTATAATGCATGAGACTCTATCTTCCTAGTCCATGCCAGCTGTAACGCGCGCCTTAGCGTCCTGAGAAAACATGCAAATCAAGTCAACACAAAGGTTGGTGCATAACACAGGTTTTAAGTATTCATAGTGTTCAAAACAGCAGTTTGAATAACAAGTTTGTAGATAACATAATCACAAATGCACAGTCATGATAGCTAGTCATATAAACTATTTACATACGTGTTCGACACCGAAGCTGACTAATTGCCATGCTATAGCATGTTTTCGCCTTGCCACTATTGTCTATCACAACAATAGTAAAATGTGTTTGGTCAGTTAAACACCTGCGTAGATCCCATCTACCAGGTGAGGTTTGTCAAACCTAATAGATCTATTTCCAACTACCACGCTTTGCATTACAGCAAACTAAACGGTTCGAGGTGTGTAAGGACTTTCAAGTTGATATATTGTCACATAATGTAAACAGATAACTCATGCAAGTGATATGTATCTAAAAATAGTTTGTTGCACATGTTTTCTCCCCCAAAACAGTTTAAAATAAGAAAGGGGCCGTGTACGCACCTTTGATAACAGTAGAATGATCAAATACGTGTGAACTTGCGTAGAAATCCTCTACGAAGAATCTGTGTTTAAACAATAACCTATTGTTATTCGAATAATCGTTTTGTGCTTAAAATCACATACGTGTCAACACACGTAGGTTGGATTTGCTAAAATTGTGCATACGAAAGTACGCGTGTCATTGAAATCGTTTAAATAAAATCACATTTGATTTTATTTAATTAAACGTAGTTATACGCGATTTCGTGTTCGGGTTAAAATATGAATTTTTCTATTCTAATACGTTCGTATTCCCGTTACGATTCCAACGCAACTCGAACGGATTAAAACGGAGTTAGAACGAATAAAATATGTTTGAAATACTAAATTAGCATAAAAACCCAAAAATGGTTGGGCCGGGACTCGAACCCGCGACCCTCAACTCCAACACCCACGCAACTAACCAGTCAAGCCCGCTAGGGTATCGCGATGGTTATCAGGAAATAATTGTTTTAAACCCACACTGATGAGTTTCCTTTTGATTATCTATAGCCGAAGCAGTTATCCATCCAATTGATCCTATTTCGAACCCGATTAACATTCAAACCATAGGGTTTTCATTGAACAACAAATTCCAAACCTTTCTGATTAATCAATTTCGACTATCATATCAGTTTGCATCAAAAACCCAAAAGCGTATTCATCTTATGAACCCTAACATCTAATTCATCCAATTCATTATTGAAACCACAAATTGAAACGATATTATGCTTAATCGAGGTTGTCTGAAACTACTGATAACATTTAATTCGATTTCTAAACCCATTTTAACCAAATCCCCCAATTCGTTTTTGAAGTATGAACCCTAGAACGAAAATCCATCAAATCGTTGTAACCTTCTGAAATTGATACCTGGTTTAGTTACATCTAACCCCTCTGAAACTATTGGTATAATTTAATTTGATTATAGAACCCAGTTTCACAGAAACCCCCAAAACCGTTTCTAATAAGAACCCTAGTTGTCGTTCTTGAACAATTCGACATTGGAACCCCGAATTAACATATGTTTAAGCTTAATCGGTGGTTTTAGAAGGTATATAATCAATCACTAACCTGTTTTGATGCCCGATTGAAGTATCCCCGTTTCTAAGTTGATTTTCGGTCGACCTTCAATCCACTTCACACACCCGAGCTTCTGAGATCAAATTGTTGAATGCTAGAGAGCCTAAAGGTGCCGACTAATGTTTCAGAAAACTCAATTGCTTGGATTCTGTCGGATTATATGGTTTTGCATATACTAGTAACGGTTTTGAGAAACTAGATCATCATTTAGGTTTAATTCGCCCATAATGACTGTAGTAACTGATGATAACCGTTTAATATCATCATTAGGTGTTTTAAGCACCATTAATTCGATCCATAACTTCAGATTTAATTGAAATTCATAATACCCTTTTGTATACATGAACGAATTTTGACTATGTAAGTCAAAATTGTGTGTTTTGACAACCCACTAGTTAATTCTTACAATTCCAAGTATTCTAGATTTGTTTTGCTTAATTCTTAACTCCTATATAATAATCTGGATCAATACATATTGTTTCAATTTACAAAGCTACTTTAAAAATCCCTAATTACCACTAAATGGGCCAATTAGAACATTGTAGGGTTAAAGTAAACTAATTAGACTTCTCAATTATAATTGGGCCTCACTGGGCCTTCCTGGGCCTACCTTGGCCTTCCCTGGGCCTACTTTGTTTACATTGGGCCTTACTTGAACTTATTGGGCCTTATTGGGCCTCTCTTGGCTTATTGGGCCTACATTGGCTATGTTGGGCTTAATTGATCTTGTTGGGCCTTCATTGGCCTTGTTGGGCCTTCATTGGCCTTGTTGGGCCTGTGATAGCACCAACTCCCGTTAACAAGGTTAGTGTAAAAAGTCGGATTGTCACATCATCCCCTTGTTGAAGGAATTTTCGTCCCGAAAATTAGCAAGTGTTAAGAGTAGTTAGGAAACTACTTACGAGTCTAAATCGTACGTGTTAGTGTGGTTTGATCATTCTGTGTGCTTGTGTGTACTCACACACAAAGTCTAATGCTTGCAACATCACAACTCAATTGTGATCGTTCAATGTGACTGTTTGCGTGTACACTAGTTAGTTCACCTAACTGTGACTGTTTGTGTTTGATCATACTGTGTTGTGTAACCTCACACATAGTGAGTGTCTGAAACTGTTTGTACTATGTAACCCCGCACATAGCAAAAATGTGTGTAATCAAGTGTAACCTCACACCTAGTGAGTGTCTGAAACTGTTTGTACTATGCAACCCCGCACATAGCAAAATGTGTGTAATCAATCACGTATGTACTACCATAACATGTAACATATGAAATGTAGCACAAAAAATATATAGAATGTAATGTAGCACAAATGTTTGTAACAAAATCAATTGAATAAAATGTTTGTGCTTACAGTTTGAGATTTGCAGTGTTGATGTGTGAAAGCATCACGTCATCCCCTTGTTGAAGGAAATTTCGTCCCGAAATTTAACGTGCGCTCTCAGTGTTAGCAGTAGCTGTCTTGAATAAATGAGGATATTTCTTCATCATTTGATCTTCCCGTTCCCATGTGAATTCAGGACCCCGTCTTGAATTCCATCGAACTTTAACTATCGGAATCTTGCTTTGCTTCAGTTGTTTGACCTCTCGGTCCATGATTTCTGCTGGCTCTTCAATGAATCGTAACTGTTCATCTACTTGTATTTCTTCCAACGGTACAATCAATGTCTCGTCAGAAAGACATTTCTTTAAGTTTGAAACATGAAAGACATCATGAACTCCACTGAGTTCATCCGGTAGTTTGAGTTGGTACGCAACCGGACCAATCCTTTTCAGAATCTCAAAAGGTCCTACGTAACGTGGACTAAGCTTTCCGCGCTTGCCGAATCGTATCACACCTTTCCAAGGTGACACCTTTAGAAGAACTCGGTCTCCTACTTGAAATTCCAACGGCTTGCGACGTTTGTCTGCATAACTCTTCTGTCGATCCCGAGCCGCTGCCATACGATTCCTAATTTGAACTATCTTCTCTGTCGTTTCGTGCACCAGTTCAGGACCTGTTATCTGACTGTCACCAATTTCAGCCCAGCAAACTGGTGAACGACATTTGCGACCATACAAAGCTTCAAACGGTGCTGCTTGAATACTTGTATGATAACTGTTGTTGTAAGAGAATTCCACCAACGGTAAATGATTCTCCCAGCTATCACCAAAGTCAATTACACAAGCTCGTAACATATCCTCGAGAGTTTGAATTGTTCGTTCACTTTGACCGTCGGTTTGTGGATGATAAGCGGTACTCATATCCAAGCGAGTCCCCAATGACTTATGAAGAGATTTCCAAAAGTTGGAAGTAAACCGGGCATCCCGATCTGATATGATAGAAATTGGCACACCATGCCGTGCTACTACTTCCTTAATGTAAATACAAGTCAGTTTCTCCATCTTATCAGTTTCTTTGATTGCTAAGAAGTGTGCAGATTTCGTTAATCGATCGACAATTACCCATATCGTATCACAACCAGTCGGTGTACGGGGTAACTTAGTAATGAAATCCATCGAAATCTGTTCCCATTTCCACATCGGTATCTCGGGTTGTTGCAGTAAACCAGATGGCTTCTGATATTCAACTTTGACTTTCGAACAAGTCAAACATTTGCTAACGTACTTAGCAATATCAGCTTTCATGTGAGGCCACCAATACAGTGCCTTCAAGTCGTGATACATCTTATCTGATCCCGGATGGACTGAATATCTGGACTTGTGTGCTTCGTCCATCACGAGTTCCCTTAAACCTCCATACAAAGGTATCCAAAGTCTATCAATGAAATAACGAATTCCATCAGACTTGACATCCAACTGTGTTTCCATCCCACGTAGAGATTCCTGTACCAAGTTTTCCGTTTTCAAAGCCTCAATCTGAGCACTGTGTACCTTGTCTGGTAAGTCAGTATGTATTGTCATCATAAGTGCACGAACCCGTCTTGTTCCCGTTGTATCTTTTCTGCTCAAAGCATCGGCTACGACATTAGCCTTTCCCGGGTGATACTTAATCGCACACTCATAATCGTTCAACAATTCAACCCATCGTCGTTGCCTCATATTAAGCTCCTTCTGATCAAAGATATGTTGCAAACTCTTATGATCAGTATAAATAGTACACTTAGTTCCATACAAGTAATGCCTCTAAATCTTTAAAGCAAAAACCACTGCTCCTAACTCCAAGTCATGAGTAGTGTAATTCTTTTCGTGTGTTCTTAGTTGTCTGGAAGCATAAGCGATCACTTTATCCCGTTGCATCAACACACATCCCAAACCCTGTCCAGATGCGTCACAATACACCGCAAAGTCTTCCGTTCCTTCCGGTAAGGACAGAATCGGTGCACTGCAGAGCTTCTGTTTCAATAACTGGAATGCAGCTTCCTGTTTATCCGTCCAGTTATACTTTGTTCCCTTGTGCGTCAGAGCTGTGAGTGGTTGAGCGATCTTCGAGAATCCTTCAATGAATCGTCGGTAGTAACCCGCCAAACCAAGGAATTGTCGTACCTCGGTAGGGGTCTTTGGCGCTTCCCAATTTTTAATCGCTTCAATCTTCGCTGGATTTACATGTATGCCCTTTTCATTAACTATATGACCCAAGAACTGTACTTCTCGCATCCAGAAATCACATTTCGAGAACTTAGCGTACAGTTGTTCTTGCTTCAATAATTCTAACAGTAATCGAAGATGTTCAGCATGTTCCTCCTCAGACTTTGAATAAATGAGAATGTCATCAATGAAAACAATGACAAACTTATCAAGATAAGGTTTACAAACACGATTCATGAGATCCATGAATACAGCTGGAGCGTTTGTCAACCCAAATGGCATGACCAAAAACTCATAATGGCCATAGCGCGTCCTGAATGCTGTTTTTGGAATATCTTCCTCCTGAACTCTTAGTTGATGATAACCCGACCTGAGATCAATCTTCGAGTAGTAACTCGAACCTTGCAACTGATCGAACAGATCGTCAATCCTGGGTAACGGATACCGATTCTTGATAGTAACCTTATTCAATTCCCGGTAATCGATACACATACGAAAAGTCCCGTCCTTCTTCTTGACAAACAATACTGGAGCTCCCCATGGTGAAAAACTAGGTCGTATGAAACCCTTATCCAACAACTCTTGCAATTGTGTGGATAATTCTTGCATCTCAGACGGTGCAAGTCGATAAGGCGCCCTAGCTATCGGTGCTGCATCTGGTGTAAGATCGATTCGGAATTCCACCTGTCTGATAGGCGGTAATCCCGGTAAGTCTTCTGGAAATACCTCCGGAAACTCACAAACTACAGGTATATCTTCAAGCTTCTTCTCAGCTACCGGCTTTTCAGTTATAAGTGCTATAACCGTCGTATGACCCTTACGTAGACACTTGTGTGCTTTCATACAAGATATGAGACGCAGTGGCGTACTGCTCTTCTCGCCTTGTACATATAATGTCTCTCCGTTTGTAAGAGGTATACGAACAATCTTTTCATGGCATACTATTTCAGCCTGGTTTTTGGACAACCAGTCCATGCCAATAACTACATCAAAACTGCCTAAGGCAATAGGCATCAGATCAATCTCTAATGTCTGACCCATCAAATCAAGGATACATCCCTTATAAATGTTTTCTACTACAATCAACTTACCATCAGCTAATTCCACAGTGTAGGGACTATCTAAGGCAGTGGGACTAACATTTAGCGACTTAGCAAGTGAACTAGATACAAAACTCCGGTCGGCACCGGTGTCAAATAACATAGAGGCATAGTGATTATTTAAGAGGAACGTACCCGTGACAATGTTGGGATCCTCCCGCGCTTGACGTCCTCCAATCACAAACGCCCTGCCTCTAGCACTGTTGTTGTTGTTGTTATTGTTGTTATTGTTATTGTTGTTGGTGCCATTGCCATTACCGTTGCCATTCCCATTACCACTGCCATTATTGTCCCCGCCTTTCTTAAGTTGTGGGCAATCTTTCTTAAAATGCCCCATCTTGCCACACTCAAAACAACCTTTCTGAGCGTTGTTCTGGTTATTGTTCTGGTTGTTATGGTTGTTCTGCAGTTCTCCGCGACAATCTTTAGCCGCATGCCCAATCTTGCCACACCTCTGGCACTTAGCTCTGTCACACTGGTTACCCGCATGATGATAACCACATTTGTTGCACTTGGGGGTACTTACCAATATAGCCCCCCGATGATGATGATTGCTGGCCACTGTTGGAATTATGATAGGACTTGTTTGAGTCCTGCTTCCTGTTCTGCTGTTGGTTGTTACCTTTGAAGTTGTTACTTTCCCACTTTCTCTTGTGATCTCCTACCTTGGTAGCAGATGTTCGCTTAGGCAGGGTTCCCTGTAACACTGCCTGATCAATAAGCTGATGCGCTAGACGAACAGCTTGTTGGATGGTGGTGGGATTTGCGGAAGTAACCATCCCCTGAATCTGAGGCACTAGTCCTCCAATATACCTTTCGATCCACTTACTGACTGGAGTAGCCATGTGTGGTAGCAGTCTGGCCAACTCGTGTGACCTGGTTGTGTACTCTTCAATGTTTGACCCCTCCATCTTGAGGTGCCAATATTCTTCTTCCAACTTCTGCATTTCACTACGAGGACAGTACTCCTCTCGCAGTAAAGTTTTGAAGTCATCCCATGTTAAGGCATTTGCTTCTCCCAACCCCAGAGTCTGAACATTGGAGTTCCACCAAGTCAGTGCTGGACCGTCCAATGTTCCAGTAGCAAATTTCACCCTGCTGTCATCAGGGCAGTTGCACATTTCGAATACAGACTCAGCCTTTTCAATCCACCGAAGGAGTCCAATGGCCCCCTCCGCCTTTGAAATTGTGAGGTTTGCAGTCCAAGAACATCTTGAACGTGCAGACTTGTGGGTTAATCAATCCCCCAGCTGGACCCTGTGGCCCTGTGTTGTGAGTCTGAGCATACTGTGCGATTGCCTCTGCAACTCTGTTGTTGATTAGCTCATTGAGCTCAGCAACAGTCATATGTACGTTTCCCTCAGCCATTAGGTTCCTATTTATAAGAAGTGTTAGCACGAAGTCAAAATCTAATGTGACATGTGTAAGTAAAACAACAAACACAACATATAATATCAATTAACACAACTGTTGAAAATAACTAATAATTCTTCCATAAATAGAAACTTTCTTTGAGTACAATACTTTTTGAAATGAAACATACTTTTCAAACTACTAATATAGGAACACAACCCGTTCCTAATAAGTTGAAATAAAACAAGAAAGAAATGAAAAATAATCAGTCGTCCTCAACGGTGGATTCAGGATCGGACTCAGCAACTGGTGCTGGTTCCTCCTCCTCATCCTCATCCTGTTCCTCATTCTCAACTACCACTAAATCCTCCAAAGCTTCAATCCTGCCCGTCAAAATCTCCTCTCGGTTCTCTGACTCTTCTAGACGACCAATCAAATTGATCATCTCATCCCGCATGTCATGAACTAGATGAGCAAGATCATCCTGCCTCTCAATAGCATCCCATAACTCCTGAGATCTCTGTGCTATCCTATCTTCTGCTACCTCCAGATCCTCGCGCAATTTGGCGATCTCCTCGGCGTCCATCCTTTGCCTCTTAGGCTCAGGAGCATCTAGTGCTGGTGGTGAATGTGTAGAAGGTCCCTCAGCAGGGATCTGCTGAGTGCCCTCCTCAGGCTCCTCTTCCGGATCCTCATCCGGGTCCTCCTCTGGATCCTCGTCTGGATCCTCATATGGGTCCTCATCTGGATCCTCCTCCGGATCCTCCTCTGGGTCCTCCTCCGGATCCTCCTCTGGATCGGAGTCATCCATCTCATACGGTGGAGGTGATGGAATAGGTGGTGGTGGTGACGATGGTGGTGCCAGAACTATCGGCTCCTCGTCCTCGGAATCATCAATGATGATATATGGGACTGATGATGAAGCCATGCCTGTTACATAATACCATATGTAAGTACAGTGCCATGGAATACGTAAACAAGTCAATTACATAGTGTCATATGTAATTTCTAAGCAATACGTATAAACAGATGTGTCTAATGTCTAACAGTCATAGTCTAGGCCTACAAATGCAAACCTAGTTCGCTATAACCAATGGCTCTGATACCAATCTGTCACACCCCCAATTCCAACTAACGGAATCATACCGTTTGGGCACGTGACAAACCAGGATCTCAGATCATTAGACATAGCGAAGACCTCTATATGAATTTCAAAACATACGTTGGTCTTTAAAACATATCATTCAGAGTTTACAAAAAGTTGCGGAAGCGTTTCAAAACCAAATAACAGTTGATAAGTAAAACATTACAAACCAAAGTACTTAAATATTCAAATGTTCAAATTTCAAATTCAAAGTGTTTATAATGCATGAGACTCTATCTTCCTAGTCCATGCCAGCTGTAACGCGCGCCTTAGCGTCCTGAGAAAACATGCAAATCAAGTCAACACAAAGGTTGGTGCATAACACAGGTTTTAAGTATTCATAGTGTTCAAAACAGCAGTTTGAATAACAAGTTTGTAGATAACATAATCACAAATGCACAGTCATGATAGCTAGTCATATAAACTATTTACATACGTGTTCGACACCGAAGCTGACTAATTGCCATGCTATAGCATGTTTTCGCCTTGCCACTATTGTCTATCACAACAATAGTAAAATGTGTTTGGTCAGTTAAACACCTGCGTAGATCCCATCTACCAGGTGAGGTTTGTCAAACCTAATAGATCTATTTCCAACTACCACGCTTTGCATTACAGCAAACTAAACGGTTCGAGGTGTGTAAGGACTTTCAAGTTGATATATTGTCACATAATGTAAACAGATAACTCATGCAAGTGATATGTATCTAAAAATAGTTTGTTGCACATGTTTTCTCCCCCAAAACAGTTTAAAATAAGAAAGGGGCCGTGTACGCACCTTTGATAACAGTAGAATGATCAAATACGTGTGAACTTGCGTAGAAATCCTCTACGAAGAATCTGTGTTTAAACAATAACCTATTGTTATTCGAATAATCGTTTTGTGCTTAAAATCACATACGTGTCAACACACGTAGGTTGGATTTGCTAAAATTGTGCATACGAAAGTACGCGTGTCATTGAAATCGTTTAAATAAAATCACATTTGATTTTATTTAATTAAACGTAGTTATACGCGATTTCGTGTTCGGGTTAAAATATGAATTTTTCTATTCTAATACGTTCGTATTCCCGTTACGATTCCAACGCAACTCGAACGGATTAAAACGGAGTTAGAACGAATAAAATATGTTTGAAATACTAAATTAGCATAAAAACCCAAAAATGGTTGGGCCGGGACTCGAACCCGCGACCCTCAACTCCAACACCCACGCAACTAACCAGTCAAGCCCGCTAGGGTATCGCGATGGTTATCAGGAAATAATTGTTTTAAACCCACACTGATGAGTTTCCTTTTGATTATCTATAGCCGAAGCAGTTATCCATCCAATTGATCCTATTTCGAACCCGATTAACATTCAAACCATAGGGTTTTCATTGAACAACAAATTCCAAACCTTTCTGATTAATCAATTTCGACTATCATATCAGTTTGCATCAAAAACCCAAAAGCGTATTCATCTTATGAACCCTAACATCTAATTCATCCAATTCATTATTGAAACCACAAATTGAAACGATATTATGCTTAATCGAGGTTGTCTGAAACTACTGATAACATTTAATTCGATTTCTAAACCCATTTTAACCAAATCCCCCAATTCGTTTTTGAAGTATGAACCCTAGAACGAAAATCCATCAAATCGTTGTAACCTTCTGAAATTGATACCTGGTTTAGTTACATCTAACCCCTCTGAAACTATTGGTATAATTTAATTTGATTATAGAACCCAGTTTCACAGAAACCCCCAAAACCGTTTCTAATAAGAACCCTAGTTGTCGTTCTTGAACAATTCGACATTGGAACCCCGAATTAACATATGTTTAAGCTTAATCGGTGGTTTTAGAAGGTATATAATCAATCACTAACCTGTTTTGATGCCCGATTGAAGTATCCCCGTTTCTAAGTTGATTTTCGGTCGACCTTCAATCCACTTCACACACCCGAGCTTCTGAGATCAAATTGTTGAATGCTAGAGAGCCTAAAGGTGCCGACTAATGTTTCAGAAAACTCAATTGCTTGGATTCTGTCGGATTATATGGTTTTGCATATACTAGTAACGGTTTTGAGAAACTAGATCATCATTTAGGTTTAATTCGCCCATAATGACTGTAGTAACTGATGATAACCGTTTAATATCATCATTAGGTGTTTTAAGCACCATTAATTCGATCCATAACTTCAGATTTAATTGAAATTCATAATACCCTTTTGTATACATGAACGAATTTTGACTATGTAAGTCAAAATTGTGTGTTTTGACAACCCACTAGTTAATTCTTACAATTCCAAGTATTCTAGATTTGTTTTGCTTAATTCTTAACTCCTATATAATAATCTGGATCAATACATATTGTTTCAATTTACAAAGCTACTTTAAAAATCCCTAATTACCACTAAATGGGCCAATTAGAACATTGTAGGGTTAAAGTAAACTAATTAGACTTCTCAATTATAATTGGGCCTCACTGGGCCTTCCTGGGCCTACCTTGGCCTTCCCTGGGCCTACTTTGTTTACATTGGGCCTTACTTGAACTTATTGGGCCTTACTGGGCCTCTCTTGGCTTATTGGGCCTACATTGGCTATGTTGGGCTTAATTGATCTTGTTGGGCCTTCATTGGCCTTGTTGGGCCTTCATTGGCCTTGTTGGGCCTGTGATAGCACCAACTCCCGTTAACAAGGTTAGTGTAAAAAGTCGGATTGTCACATTTTTGGAGCAAGTGGCTTGATTAACTTTCTGATTATAGACGGAAACCCTTGAACATGCCTTCTAATTCTCTTTTCATCAGTATTTACCATATCAAGGACCAATCGAGACATTTCATTATATATTGTTGTATATTCCCAATGGGTCATATTCCCCGCCTCCAATTTCATAAAGTTTATTTCCATCTTGTCTAGCTTATTTTGGGAACAGAACTATTCTAAAACTAACTTCTTCAAGTCTTTCCATTTCATAGTTGCCACAGCTTGAGCTCCCCGAGCTTGTTTGATTGTGTCCCCCCAGTATAACGCTTCGAACATAAACGAGTGTGTGGAAAACTTAATTGCCTGATCTTCCGTACACTCGCTTATTTCGATCACTGCATCCCTTTCATGAATCCAATGGAAGGTGGATACAATGTCATTCTTTCCATCAAAGGATAGAGGATTACCTCCCTTGAAATTATTGTAGTCATAAATCAGTGGTTGCTTTTCTCCCATGACAACTTGATTTTGTATTTGCTCAACATATTTTTGATTGCCACCATTAATACCATCGGTAACTGCATCAGCTCTGGACCAATATCATTCCTATTACTATCGTCCTTTTGACTTCATCTACTATCATAGGGATAACTTCTCGCAATGTAACATCACTGTACTTTCAGTTGTCCGTACGTCCGTACATCCGTACGATTGTACTGTTACGACTGGAGATTTATTTATTATGAATGATTATGAAATTATTGATTGACATTACTGATATTATCACTGTTACTGGTATACATGATTATAATTTATTATACGCGTAAACCACGGGAAGTTTAGTTGTAATTCAACTAAACAGACCCGTAGTGTTTATCGCGGTTACTAATTACTGATGATGAAGGATTATTGGTTGAGAATTGTTTTGTGATGGAACTGGGAGTTTGTTGGAGTCTGGTTACTAAACGTAGTTAAGGACCCATGGTCATGGTTTATCGAAATAGCGGTGGGACGGTGGCTAGGGCAGTTGCGACTGACCCTTACATATGCCCTATATATATGCATATTTCGGTCTATCATGGATGTGTCAGTGACTAGGGTTTAGTGGGTTTTGGTTTGGGGAAATGATAATATTAAAGTTATTAAATAATGGGAATTAATTACGCGAAGTGAGGTTACGAACGCTATTTAATCGCGAATATTAATTTAGAAATATTAACTTAATAATGTATTCGCGCGGGTGACGATTCACGCGAATATAATTATTGGGAATAATATTCTAAAACGATATTCCATAAATCATAGATCAAATCGAAATGCGATACGAGCATCGGATTCGCAAAGGTGACGATCTTTACGAATACGTACGCGAGTAACGCGTTTCGACGAGATAAGTAAATAATATTTAATGATATTAAATTAATGATTGTGAACTTAAAACGTTTATTAGGAATCACAACCTAAAGTGTTTTCGAATAAATTGATTTATTTAAATAATCATTTAACAATAATTAAACGAAAGTTATGTACGAAACCAATTATTTAAATTTATTTTATTTAAACAAAAATTTAATTTTTTTTTAAAATGATATATTGTTTTAAATATGTTACGATAGAAAACCGAACAAGTTACAGCATTTCACAAGTGTTAAACGAGATCTTTTACGAGATCACAAATAATTAAAATAAAATTTAATTGATGAAACCATATTATTATTTAAACATTTCATGTTAAATATGCTTAACGAGAGAGAAACCGAGTTTTATTGTGTTTATCGCGATAAAAACGAGACCGAACTTGGGGTGTCACACGCGATAAAAGAAGGAACTCTTCTTCTTTTCTTCCATTTTTTTTCCAACACCACTCTCTCTCTAAAAACACACACATACACTTTCTCTACCTTCTCTCTACGATTTATCACTCGTTACCCAACGGATTTGCGAGAACTTGACGTCCACGCGTTCGGGAGGACGGGAGCTACAAGAGGATACGAAGAAACCTTGCTATTGATCGACGAATCGAGGTAAATCCAAGTATTTCTTTTCGGTTTTGTTGTTGGACCACGATTTTCGAACTTGTTGTGATGATAAACGGATCTAACATGCATAAAACCCTAAAACGAGTTAGTAGTAAAGGTAAGGAAGCCATGGATGACTAGGATCTGCAACGGACTGGAGGTTGAAGATGATGGGCGGTGGGTTCGTGACACAGCTCGTGGCCGAACCCTCTTCTTCAGCCGAGCCTCCCTCCTCGACCACGAACCCTAGCTGCATCCTCTTGACTCACGAACCCGTACAGCCAACCACGAACCCCGTGCAGTCTCGAACCACCCTGGGTCGAGCGAACCCTGCTGCTTGCAGGTGAACGAACCTGATGGTTCGTGAGTCTACAGCAGCGAACCTTGTATGACCTACGAACCATAAGAGCCGAAGCCACCTGTTGAAGCCACGAACCCAGAGAGACCGATCCCTCAGATCATGCTGGTCGAACCTTTGAAATGGCGAACCCATAGTGGCCAGCAAACCAGTGGGGCTGACCAGGAACCTACGAACCTTGAGGCTAAGCATTAGGGGCCGAACCCTACTCTCCCATTTGCCGAACCTATGCTAATAGGGAGGGAAGGTTCGCTGCCCATGTGTTCTACGATCCAGATTTTTTATTAATTAAGAGGGTAAGGGTATATATATACAAGGGACTTGACCATATACATGTAGGTTTACATATTCATGCATGCATACAAGCCCTTAGTCACCATTTTCATTTGTTATAACAAATTATGAAGTTTAATTAAATTTGAGATACATGATGGGAACGAATTAAAACATATAGCCTCTTTAAATTCCAACCTAAGTTTTGCTAATTTAAATACGGGCGATAATATGTAATTAGAACTTTGCATGGAAAGGGTTATAAGTCCCCCACTCATTAAAAAAAAACTATAAGGCCGGGAATTTAGAATGACATGTATTGAGCAACTTATAAGGAGAGACTAAAGTATGATTTATTAAACTTTCAAGTGAATGATTGCTCGCAATTTAAATAGTAAATCTAAGTAACTCAAGCACTTAATGATTTAAAGTCATACGTGACAAAACAAAGTTAATGACATTACTTATGAAGGATTATGAAACACATATGCTTATAAATACAAATACCCATTAACTACAGATCGCTGACTTGAGTCACATACGCGAGCGCGCAAAATTTGAGAACACGAACTCTAAGGACTTCAGGTGAGTTCTCATAACCTCCCTTTCTTTAAACTGTTTTAGTTTTAAAACTCGGAGGTGAAACATGTATACCGGTTTAAATATTATTTTGATAACACAAGGATAATACCTGTTTATCATTATGATATTCACTATTATGAATTATCATTATTATGGATTATTACTGATTATTATAAATCCGTGTAAACATTGTTATTGACTTCGGTTAATAACAAAGATTACATGTATTGCCTCATACTCCGTGAAATCATTACTTTTAACTTCGGTTATTTGTTTTGACTTCATGTATTGTCACGTGGAGGGTTTCCACATCCGTGAAGTATTGCTCTTAACTTCGGTTAATTGCTTTGACTTCATGTATTGTCACGTGGTTAGCGACCACTCCATGATTCATGTATCTAACTTATGTTAAATACATAAGGAATCATGTATAGTCACGAACATTGATTGAGAATATGATTGATTGAGTTTGGTTGACTTGTTGTGGATTGATTGCCTATATTTGATTAGGACTATTTGTGATTGGCTATGATTGATTTGGTTAAGCGATTATGTGATTGTGTATGTGTTTGGCTGTTGCATTGATGGATGTGTGTTGGATTATCTCATACAGGTATTCATATGGATTTTCTCAAGAAGATCATAAGTTTTATAACCGTTTTAAACAAAGCATTTTATAAAACCATTTTAAGCATAAACTTTCAAATGCATTTTACTAAAACATTTTTAAATATAAAAACTTATGATTACTCACCAACTACTTTTGTAGTTGACACTTGATTTTCTTACATGTTTCAGGTGATGGAGACAAGTAGGATGAAGAGGATGATCTCTTCTATTTTGGACATCATCATCATATAGGATTCTTGGACTTAGTTAATTAACTAAATTTCTGGCGATAAGAGTTTAGTTAGTTTAACTAAATCTTTTGTGTATTTGATGTATTTGATTCATGATGAACATGATTTTTGTGTAATTATTGTGGTTGATTAAATGATATATGATGATTTGATTTAGATGCCCACGAGCTTTTGAACAATCTACACATCCCTCGTGGCATCCCGATGATTCCGCCGTCGGTCGGGGTGTTACAGATTGGTATCAGAGCCTGGGTTATAGGGAATTAGGTTACTAGAAATGGTTGACCTAGTCTATAACCATAGGATACCCTAGTATGAATTAAATTCATACACTAGTTAGTATATTCAGGATTTCATGCTTATGTGTTTATTACATGTTATATGAACTCCTGTTATACATCTGATATATATATGCTGCTTATTAATTTCTTGCTTACGTGTGCCCTAATGATTCGATAAGGACATGCACGTGGTGTATCGTAAAGGTGGTGGGACGTTGGCTAGGGCAGTTGCGACTGACCCTTACATATGCCCTATATATATACCATTTACGGTACATTGGGTGGATGTCAGTATTGAAGAATGTGGGAACTACCCGTTTGGGAAATTATCTGCTTAAGAAATTATTTGCTTAGGAAATAAATTATTTATGAATTACTTGCTTTAGGAATTATCTGTTTATATTGTAAACACCAGACAAGGACATACTCGTGGTATACTACAAAGGTGGTGGGACGGTGGCTGGGGCAGTTGCGACTGACCCCTACATATGCCCTATACATATACCATTTGTAGTATATTGGGGGTCTGTCAGTGTCAGGAACTTAGGATATTACTAGGAATTATTGTGAGATGGATGTTGATGGTCTGTTGGTTAAGGTTGGTATGGATTGACACTTTGGATGATCACACTGGATAAACACTTATAAATTCCTTTATAAAAATATACGGATTGGACACGTAGGGTGCATAGGATTTACGAAAGATAATGAGCGATTAGTGATGTGATATGGACTTGGGAGATAATATAGACACTTGATGATAATATAAACGCATAGTGATGATACTAACACTTAGTGGTGGTATGGACACTTGATGAGAATAAACTATAAGGAGGATATGAACACTTAGTGACAATAAGAGCACTTTGTGATGATATGAGCCCTCATTGATGATTATTGACATTGGGATTGATATGGATTTTAGTGAACTTAGACAATTAGGGAAACTTAATGTCAGGTGAACTTAGACATTAGGTGAGCTTAGAAATAGGCAAGCTTACATGTCAGGTGAACTTAGACATTAGGCAAACCTAAAAGTCCAAGGGAACTAGAGATCACTTCACTCAAAATTATCCTACTAAGGATAAGGTTTGTGAAGTGAGATTTATGGTGAACTGCATGACGCACTCTACACACTAGCAAGGGCATAATCGTGGTGCAATGGAACGGTGGTGGGACGGTGTAGGGGAGATTGCGATCTACCTCTGCATATGCCCTATATATAAGCTTGTTGCATTGCATTGGGAGGTTGTCAGTGTTAGTATAGAGTGAAGAATGTACAGGATCTAGGAGATAGTAAGCTAACACTAGTTATGACCAACTAGGACACTTAGAATAATAATAGGCAAATTTATAGACATTATGAGTTTAAATAACAGATAGGAAATAAATATAGTTCCTATATGTAATCCTAACTGTTTAAAATAAACTCAATTGACCATTGTTTGTATGACTTACGTTGTAAACGGTAGTAACATGTTTCTATTTCTTTCAGAAACATGCCGCCTCGCCGTCACAACGAAGATGACTCGAACAATGGGGAAGCTAACAACAGTAATGCCAACTCCGGCATACAAGAGTTAGCCACACTTATTTCTGGATTGGTGAGCCAACTAACTCAGGCTAACCAGAATGCTAACCAGAACAGAGGTGGTGCAAACCAGACAACTTGCACATTCAAACACTTCAATTCCTGTAATCCTCTGAAATTCACGGGTGCTGAATCGGCCACTGGTCTGCTGCAGTGGTTCGAGAGTATGGAGAACACCTTCATCAACAGCGAATGTCCCGAAAATCTGAAAGTTCGCTATGCCACCAGTGTTTTCCAAAAGAGAGCACTGACTTGGTGGAATGGGGAAAAACGAACTAGGGGAGTGGATGCTGCCTTAGCACTGACATGGACAGAGGTCAAGAATCTGATGACCACTGAATTCTGTCCTAGAAGCGAGATGAGGAAACTGGAGACTGAGTTCTGGGAACTCAAACAAGATAGTGGCGAGAACGTCATCTACAATACTCAATTCCATGAGTATAGTCTGCTAGTGCCTCATATGGTGACACCCTTGGAGAGGGCGATTGAGAAATATATCGGCGGGCTGCCGGTACAGATTCAGGATACGGTCTACGGGAGTAATCCCAAAACACTGGAGGCTGCAATCCGGTTATCTGCAACTCTTACTGATAATCACGTTAGGAATGGAACACTTACCCGGAAGGGACACAAAAAGACTGACACCAAGACTGCTACAAAGGAAGTCAAAGCTGAAGTCAAGTCTGAAGCTGCTAGTTCGTCCAAAAGCAGCAACAAGAAGAGAAAGAATCGGAACTTCATGGTCACTGTACCTGCTGCAAAGTCTGCGCAACAATCATCAAACAATTCAACTGCCAGGAATTTCACTGGGAACACTCCTCAGTGTCATACCTGCCGTTATCATCACGCACCAAATTTGCCTTGTCGCGTCTGCAACAACTGTGGCAAATTTGGTCACTTTGCTAATGTTTGTCGGAGTGCACTGCAAGCACAAAGGTTGCAACATGCACCGCTTGCACTGCCAGCTCCTCCTGCACAACCTATTCCAGCTGTACCCGTTCGCCAGGTACCTTAGGCGCAGGCAAGAGCCTGTTATGAGTGTGGTGAAGTGGGTCATTTCAGGAATCAATGCCCAAAGTTGATCGGGAACAATCAGAGGGTGGCAAGAGGCCGGGCTTTCCAACTGAATGCTCCAGCTGCTCAAGCCAACCAGGATGTGGTCAACGGTACATTTCTGATCAACAACTCTTATGCATCTGTCTTATTTGATTCTGGTGCCGATAGGAGTTTCGTTTCATATAATTTTGAATGCTTGCTTGGTAGAACACGTACATACTTAGATAAACCGTTCAATGTGGAGGTGGCTGACGGAAACACTATTGATATTGACACTATTATCGTTGGATGTACGGTGAACTTAAATGATCACGTTTTCCCAATTGATCTCATACCTATGCATCTTGGTAGCTTCGATGTTATCATAGGCATGGATTGGTTAGCCACCCACAGAGCGGAGATTGTTTGTCATGAGAAATATATTCGTATTCCATTACCTTCGGGTGAAACCTTGAGAATATTTGGAGAAACTGCTAGCAAAGGTCTTAAGCTGATGTCTTGCACTAAAGCACATAAGTACCTTAGGAAGAAATGTATAGCCTTCTTAGCACACGTTGTGGAGAAGAAAGAGAAAGAAAAGAGAATTGAAGATGTTCCAGTGATACGAGATTTTCCAGAAGTTTTTCCAGACGATTTACCGGGTCTTCCACCAGAACGTCAAGTTGAGTTTCGAATCGACTTAGTACCTGGTGCGAACCCAGTCGCCAAAGCTCCCTACAGACTTGCGCCTTCGGAGTTGCAAGAATTGGCGAGCCAGCTACAGGAGCTGACTGACAAAGGATTCATTCGCCCGAGCCATTCGCCATGGGGTGCACCGGTCCTATTTGTCAAGAAAAAGGACGGGTCATTCCGAATGTGCATCGACTATCGCGAATTGAACAAGTTGACTATCAAGAATCGATATCCACTGCCGCGCATCGATGATCTCTTCGATCAGCTTCAAGGCTCGGCATGGTTTTCAAAGATCGATCTTAGGTCTGGGTATCATCAGCTTCGCGTACATTATGATGATATTCCCAAGACAGCTTTCAGAACAAGATATGGCCACTATGAATTTCTGGTAATGCCTTTCGGCCTTACCAATGCACCTGCGGTTTTCATGGACCTCATGAACCGTGTTTGCAGGCCATACTTGGATAAATTTGTGATTGTATTCATTGATGACATTCTGATCTACTCAAAGACTAAGGAAGAACACGAGAAACACCTTAAGTTGGTTTTGGAGATCCTAAGAGAGGAGCGGCTGTATGCCAAATTCTCTAAATGTGAATTTTGGCTTAAAGAAGTTCAATTCTTGGGACACATAGTCAACGAATACGGTGTTCACGTGGATCCTGCAAAGATTGATGCTGTGAAGAATTGGAGTACACCGAAGACACCGACGGAGATTCGATCGTTCCTTGGACTTGCCGGTTACTATCGGCGGTTTATATCGAACTTCTCCAGAATTGTCGTCCCTCTCACTGTTTTGACTCAGAAAAATAGGCCATACGAGTGGGGACCAAAGCAAGAAGAGGCATTTCAGACTTTGAAGCAGAAACTTTGTGATGCTCCTGTCTTGACATTGCCTGATGGAAATGATGATTTTGTAGTCTATTGTGATGCATCCAACCTAGGTCTCGGTTGTGTTCTCATGCAACGAGGAAAGGTTGTGGCTTATGCATCAAGACAGTTGAAGATTCACGAGAAGAACTACACTACACACGACTTGGAACTCGGTGCAGTCGTGTTTGCTTTGAAGATATGGAGACACTATCTTTATGGCACGAAGTGTGTAGTCTTTACTGATCACAAAAGTTTGCAACATATTTTGAATCAGAAAGAGCTCAACATGAGACAACGGAGATGGGTTGAACTGTTGAATGATTATGACTGTGAAATTCGCTACCATCCTGGTAAAGCGAATGTAGTAGCAGATGCGCTTAGTCGCAAAAGTCAAGTTCAGATTCATAGTGTCCGAGTGCACACTAATCTCCGTAATGATGTTCTCACAGCCCAACAACACTCATTAGCTCAAGATAACTTGAAAAATGAGATGTCTTGTGGGGCTGAAATCTTATTGGAAACTAAGGATGACGGGTTGATGTATTATTTGAATCGGTTGTGGATACCGAACAGGGGTGATCTAAGGATGTTAATTTTGGATGAAGCTCATAAGTCTCGTTATTCAATCCATCCAGGCTCTGATAAGATGTATCAAGACCTTAGGGGCTTGTACTGGTGGCCTGGAATGAAGAAGGATATTGCTGATTATGTGTCTAAGTGCCTTAACTGTGCCAAAGTCAAGGCCGAACATCAGCGACCTTCAGGATTGTTGTTACAACCAGAGATACCGATGTGGAAGTGGGAGAATATCTCCATGGATTTCATTACTAAGCTTCCACGTACCACGAACGGTAAAGATAGTATCTGGGTGATTGTTGATAGATTAACCAAGTCGGCTCATTTCTTACCGATACGCGAAACTTACCCTGTGCGGAAGCTAGCTCGTATCTACATTGATGAGATCATTAGCCGACATGGTATTCCCTTAAGCATAATATCGGACCGTGATGCTCGTTTCACGGCACGATTTTGGGAATCACTTCATGAAGCCTTTGGAACAAGATTGGATCTTAGCACCGCATATCATCCTCAAACGGATGGTCAAACGGAGCGAACGATTCAGACATTGGAAGACATGTTGAGAGCTTGTGTCATCGACTTCGGTGGCAACTGGGATAGCCATCTACCATTGGTTGAGTTCTCGTATAACAATAGTTATCACGCGAGCATTGGTATGGCGCCGTTCGAAGCTCTTTATGGCAGGAAATGTCGGTCGCCTATTTGTTGGACTGAGGTCGGCGATTCGCAGATCACTGGTCCCGAGATTATTCAGGAGACGACTGACAAGATTCGCCAGATCCGCGACAATCTGTTAGCTGCTCGCAGTCGACAGAAAAGCTACGCGGATAAACGAAGAAAACCTCTAGAGTTTGAAGTGGGAGATATGGTATTACTTAAAGTATCGCCTTGGAAGGGCGTTGTTCGATTTGGAAAGAAGGGGAAGCTTGCTCCACGTTATGTTGGCCCTTTTAAGATCCTTGAACGGATCGGGAAGGTTGCCTACAAGTTAGAACTTCCTCCTGAACTTAGTAATGTGCACCCAACGTTTCACGTGTCCAATCTAAGAAAGTGCTTAGCTGATCAGGATCTTCAGGTACCACTCGATGATATTCGCATCGATGATACCATGCACTTTGTTGAAAAACCAGTGGAGATAATGGATCGTGAGATTAAACAGCTCAAACGCAGTAGAATTCCAATTGTCAAAGTACGTTGGGAATCGAAGCGGGGTCCAGAATTCACATGGGAACGGGAAGATCAGATGAAGCTTAAGTACCCACATCTATTTACTACGGTCACTCCAAGTTGAATTTCGGGACGAAATTCCTTTAACTAGGGGAGACTGTAACATCACTGTACTTTCAGTTGTCCGTACGTCCGTACATCCGTACGATTGTACTGTTACGACTGGAGATTTATTTATTATGAATGATTATGAAATTATTGATTGACATTACTGATATTATCACTGTTACTGGTATACATGATTATAATTTATTATACGCGTAAACCACGGGAAGTTTAGTTGTAATTCAACTAAACAGACCCGTAGTGTTTATCGCGGTTACTAATTACTGATGATGAAGGATTATTGGTTGAGAATTGTTTTGTGATGGAACTGGGAGTTTGTTGGAGTCTGGTTACTAAACGTAGTTAAGGACCCATGGTCATGGTTTATCGAAATAGCGGTGGGACGGTGGCTAGGGCAGTTGCGACTGACCCTTACATATGCCCTATATATATGCATATTTCGGTCTATCATGGATGTGTCAGTGACTAGGGTTTAGTGGGTTTTGGTTTGGGGAAATGATAATATTAAAGTTATTAAATAATGGGAATTAATTACGCGAAGTGAGGTTACGAACGCTATTTAATCGCGAATATTAATTTAGAAATATTAACTTAATAATGTATTCGCGCGGGTGACGATTCACGCGAATATAATTATTGGGAATAATATTCTAAAACGATATTCCATAAATCATAGATCAAATCGAAATGCGATACGAGCATCGGATTCGCAAAGGTGACGATCTTTACGAATACGTACGCGAGTAACGCGTTTCGACGAGATAAGTAAATAATATTTAATGATATTAAATTAATGATTGTGAACTTAAAACGTTTATTAGGAATCACAACCTAAAGTGTTTTCGAATAAATTGATTTATTTAAATAATCATTTAACAATAATTAAACGAAAGTTATGTACGAAACCAATTATTTAAATTTATTTTATTTAAACAAAAATTTAATTTTTTTTTAAAATGATATATTGTTTTAAATATGTTACGATAGAAAACCGAACAAGTTACAGCATTTCACAAGTGTTAAACGAGATCTTTTACGAGATCACAAATAATTAAAATAAAATTTAATTGATGAAACCATATTATTATTTAAACATTTCATGTTAAATATGCTTAACGAGAGAGAAACCGAGTTTTATTGTGTTTATCGCGATAAAAACGAGACCGAACTTGGGGTGTCACACGCGATAAAAGAAGGAACTCTTCTTCTTTTCTTCCATTTTTTTTCCAACACCACTCTCTCTCTAAAAACACACACATACACTTTCTCTACCTTCTCTCTACGATTTATCACTCGTTACCCAACGGATTTGCGAGAACTTGACGTCCACGCGTTCGGGAGGACGGGAGCTACAAGAGGATACGAAGAAACCTTGCTATTGATCGACGAATCGAGGTAAATCCAAGTATTTCTTTTCGGTTTTGTTGTTGGACCACGATTTTCGAACTTGTTGTGATGATAAACGGATCTAACATGCATAAAACCCTAAAACGAGTTAGTAGTAAAGGTAAGGAAGCCATGGATGACTAGGATCTGCAACGGACTGGAGGTTGAAGATGATGGGCGGTGGGTTCGTGACACAGCTCGTGGCCGAACCCTCTTCTTCAGCCGAGCCTCCCTCCTCGACCACGAACCCTAGCTGCATCCTCTTGACTCACGAACCCGTACAGCCAACCACGAACCCCGTGCAGTCTCGAACCACCCTGGGTCGAGCGAACCCTGCTGCTTGCAGGTGAACGAACCTGATGGTTCGTGAGTCTACAGCAGCGAACCTTGTATGCCC
Organism: Mikania micrantha; assembly: GCA_009363875.1. Taxonomy (NCBI): domain Eukaryota; kingdom Viridiplantae; phylum Streptophyta; class Magnoliopsida; order Asterales; family Asteraceae; genus Mikania; species Mikania micrantha. The sequence goes on from CM018684.1 coordinate 4,608,539, forward strand.
TACGAACCATAAGAGCCGAAGCCACCTGTTGAAGCCACGAACCCAGAGAGACCGATCCCTCAGATCATGCTGGTCGAACCTTTGAAATGGCGAACCCATAGTGGCCAGCAAACCAGTGGGGCTGACCAGGAACCTACGAACCTTGAGGCTAAGCATTAGGGGCCGAACCCTACTCTCCCATTTGCCGAACCTATGCTAATAGGGAGGGAAGGTTCGCTGCCCATGTGTTCTACGATCCAGATTTTTTATTAATTAAGAGGGTAAGGGTATATATATACAAGGGACTTGACCATATACATGTAGGTTTACATATTCATGCATGCATACAAGCCCTTAGTCACCATTTTCATTTGTTATAACAAATTATGAAGTTTAATTAAATTTGAGATACATGATGGGAACGAATTAAAACATATAGCCTCTTTAAATTCCAACCTAAGTTTTGCTAATTTAAATACGGGCGATAATATGTAATTAGAACTTTGCATGGAAAGGGTTATAAGTCCCCCACTCATTAAAAAAAAACTATAAGGCCGGGAATTTAGAATGACATGTATTGAGCAACTTATAAGGAGAGACTAAAGTATGATTTATTAAACTTTCAAGTGAATGATTGCTCGCAATTTAAATAGTAAATCTAAGTAACTCAAGCACTTAATGATTTAAAGTCATACGTGACAAAACAAAGTTAATGACATTACTTATGAAGGATTATGAAACACATATGCTTATAAATACAAATACCCATTAACTACAGATCGCTGACTTGAGTCACATACGCGAGCGCGCAAAATTTGAGAACACGAACTCTAAGGACTTCAGGTGAGTTCTCATAACCTCCCTTTCTTTAAACTGTTTTAGTTTTAAAACTCGGAGGTGAAACATGTATACCGGTTTAAATATTATTTTGATAACACAAGGATAATACCTGTTTATCATTATGATATTCACTATTATGAATTATCATTATTATGGATTATTACTGATTATTATAAATCCGTGTAAACATTGTTATTGACTTCGGTTAATAACAAAGATTACATGTATTGCCTCATACTCCGTGAAATCATTACTTTTAACTTCGGTTATTTGTTTTGACTTCATGTATTGTCACGTGGAGGGTTTCCACATCCGTGAAGTATTGCTCTTAACTTCGGTTAATTGCTTTGACTTCATGTATTGTCACGTGGTTAGCGACCACTCCATGATTCATGTATCTAACTTATGTTAAATACATAAGGAATCATGTATAGTCACGAACATTGATTGAGAATATGATTGATTGAGTTTGGTTGACTTGTTGTGGATTGATTGCCTATATTTGATTAGGACTATTTGTGATTGGCTATGATTGATTTGGTTAAGCGATTATGTGATTGTGTATGTGTTTGGCTGTTGAATTGATGGATGTGTGTTGGATTATCTCATACAGGTATTCATATGGATTTTCTCAAGAAGATCATAAGTTTTATAACCGTTTTAAACAAAGCATTTTATAAAACCATTTTAAGCATAAACTTTCAAATGCATTTTACTAAAACATTTTTAAATATAAAAACTTATGATTACTCACCAACTACTTTTGTAGTTGACACTTGATTTTCTTACATGTTTCAGGTGATGGAGACAAGTAGGATGAAGAGGATGATCTCTTCTATTTTGGACATCATCATCATATAGGATTCTTGGACTTAGTTAATTAACTAAATTTCTGGCGATAAGAGTTTAGTTAGTTTAACTAAATCTTTTGTGTATTTGATGTATTTGATTCATGATGAACATGATTTTTGTGTAATTATTGTGGTTGATTAAATGATATATGATGATTTGATTTAGATGCCCACGAGCTTTTGAACAATCTACACATCCCTCGTGGCATCCCGATGATTCCGCCGTCGGTCGGGGTGTTACACGCAACATACTTTCAAATTCATTCGTCATATCGGCTCGTTATCGTTCATTTAAATGGATATTCGTAGTATCTCCAGTTGTTTCGTTATTATTTGCACGCGTATTCCTTCATGGTCTACCTTGTCCTCTAACTGGAGCCATTATGATTATCTATAATCAAGTTAAGGAACATGTCAACATTCCCATGATAAGTAACAATCCAGCACACAGATCTATAATAAGTCAATAAATACGAGGCCTAGGACGTAGTTATTCATTTATCATAGCATCATGATCTAGACCACTTCTCATCATGCTCATACCACTTGAACCCACCCTGACCGGCATCAAGCAACCCATGCTGGCACTATCAACTCTTATCCATCCCAAGAGTCTTAATTTAAGTCTTGGTTCCAACTAAGGCAGCTAAATCTCTTTGAAACCAAGGGTCTAATACCAACATGTGACCCCCCAGCTCCTGAGACACATCCCTTAATGGAATTACTCATAAGCACAAGGTTAATTAGAGATACAAAATGCAGCAGAATCAAAAACCTTATTTATTAACCAAGTACTAATACATAAGTTGTAATATTACAAAAGATATCTACATCCCAAAAGTACGTGCCAATCCTTCTCTATTGGGTGCTTGCTAGATGCCTCTGTTCATTCCTTTACTTTACCTTTATTGCTAGAGGTTTCACCTGTCCTGATATATGCAACACCCCAATAATGACACTTGTTTAGATGCTTAGCTAGTGTCAAGGTTCTTGAAATGAGGACACAAAGCTGTCTACTCACACTAAAGTTGAGTAACAAGTCTTAGCATCCTAATAGTTCAAAGTTTAAGAATCCTAAAACTATGGCATACTAATGGAAGTCCTAGTTTGAATGAGTCTATGTTAAATGAATACTTAGAATGACAATCTCTATAATATTGATTAAATAAAATAGAATATCAAATATTCCTTTTTATTTACCAATATTATTTTATGAATAAACTAGGCTAATGTTTTAAGAATATTTAATAATATTCTTAATAAATAAAAATAGAATATGAGATATTTATTTTATTTATTTTGTATATTGAATTGCTATTTGAATAAATTTCCATCCATCATTTATTTGTATTTAAAAGTTTATACATTTGAATTATAAGATTTATTTGTTTAAAAATCATTTATAAAATTATATTTAGTCTTTTAAGGAATTTAAAATAAACCTTGAATTATATTGAATAATTATGTTGAATTATTTTATCCCAAAATTTTAAAGACAATATTTTTGTGCACATGGATTTCAAAACAAATAATTGGGTATTGAAATGATTTGAATTAAGTTTTATAATGTTTAGAAATATTCTAATTCAAATGTTTAAAATATGTTTTTGAAAACATTTTGTTATGATAATTAACTTATTTAATGATATATATATATATATATTATATATGTATACATATATATGTGTGTGTATATATATGTATATATTAGGTATGTAACAGAAGGGGTAGAAAACAAGTTTATAATTTTATTATTATTATTGCTATTAATATTAATATTATTATTTTTAAACATTTCATTATATATATATATATGTTAAATAAACTTTGTAAAAGAAATTATTTAAATTATTTCTTAACTATAACAGAAGGTGTAAATAAAATTTTTATGATTTTTAATATAATTTTTATATAAAAAAATGAGATGGAAACAAGATATAGCAAAAAAACGGATCTGGGTGCCACTCCCAGGTTTTGAACCCGGGTCTCCCGGCCACACTCACTGTGTCTTACCAGTGAACTAGGCCGAGATTCGCTGATTAGGTTGGTTTCCTTTTTATCTTATACGCATCTTAAATCAAAGCCCCAAATCAATTATGAACCCTAGATTTGATCCGATCGAATTCGAGTGATTCTTTGATTATAAGAGCCCAAAATGATAGGGCTTTTGTTCCTAGCTAGATTACGAACCTACTGGCATATGAAATTACCTGGAGTGAGATCTATTTGTTTATAGTTCGAGTTGGAGACCGAGAGTGATCGAGCTTGAGCTTGTTTCTGATTTAAAATCGTTTGTTTGTGAATCAATTGTTCTCAGACACACTCGAGAGGACCAAGAGAAGCTATTCGAGTAATTTGATTAGCAATTTATACTAATTCTAATCGAGTTTGAATTTCCGGTTGCTCGGTTTATTTTGGGAATTCCATTTACGCGTTTAAAGTGATTATTACCATTAATTGATGATTGGGTTTTGATTTCGCAATCGTATATTTTTCAAATCGGTGGGTGAGTGAGCTGTTAACTCGCTTGATTTTAGCTGGAAGAAGATCCGGGTCTCAACCGGACGTGGGTCGAATCCGGGTAATAATCGAGCGAAGAAGATTAGAAACAATATGGTATTAGCAGTTTTGGTCCCTTCCTTTTCTCTCTTCATTTACAATTTTGAATTTGGGAAAAGTAGTCCTTTAACTTTATAGAATCATGTTTTTAATTATTATAACATTTGTATAATTTATTTAAATTTCATAGAACTAATATAAATAAAGTAGTTATATATATATATATAGGGGATGGTTCCATTGGTAACACACTCCAACTATGATAACCCTTTAACTAATTTTGATTTGTTCTTTAAATAATGTGTTTTAAAATGAGTGGTCCATATTAAATCTGAAAAAAACAAGTGAATGAGATTTGTTTAAGGGTATTTTTGACATTTGGTGGGGTGTACTTGATTACTTTTTTTAAAAAAGTTTACCCCTCAATTTTTTAAACCCTCATAACTTTTATATACATTATTATTTTTTTATAAAAATTTCACCATTAAATTTTTCACTTTTTTATCTTTAATTCAAGTATAATTTTGTCAATTTTTTTTAAAATTTTCGAAATTTGCACTAATGCAGCGACGTTTTACGCTGATGCAACGATGTTTTGCACTGACGTAACGAGTTGAATTTTTTTACACTGATGTAACGAGCTGAATTTTTACAAAGTTTTCGTAATTACATTGATATAAGGAGCTGGATTTTTTCAAAGTGTTCTTAATTTTTTAAAATATTAATGAACTAATTTTTGTAATAAAAAATAATTTGTAACGAGATGGAAAGATTTTACGTTGGTGTAATTAAAAACGCTCGAAAAAATAAGAGAAAATTACGAACGCTCAAAATAATTTGTAAAACATTTTAAAGAGGGAAAGATTTTGAAAAAATGAGAGAAAATTATTGTATTTATTGTTCATTACGTTGATGTAATTACGAATGCTCGAAAAAAATTTAAAAAAAAATTGGCATGACTATTATGAAATTAATGAGAAAAATATAACGAGTTTAATGGTGTAATTTTTATAAAAAATAACATAGTATAAAAAAGTTATAAGTGTATAAAAATCAAAGGAGAAACTTTGATTTAAAAAAAGGAAAATGGATAGATTTTCAAGAGTGTGACACTTGTCACTCTCTTATTAAATCTGACTTTTTTATATTAAGTGAAATTACTTAGATACTCTTTTTAATTTAAAAAGGTAGGTGACACATGGCAACACCTTATTAAATCTGAAAAATTAAAACTATTGGATTTGAGTTATTAGGTTAACACAATTATGGTGGGTTCTTATTTGAACCAAATCATATATATATATATAAAAGAAGGGGGCAAGGTTCAAATGGTAACCCATGTTAAGTGTGGTAACCTAATAACTCAATCTAAAGGTATTGTTGTGAATTAATTAGACTAATCTAATGGTCTTAATTAAATTGAATTTAATATTGTGTACTAATTACACTTTTTTAATCAGAAGGTTAATTTGGTAATTTGAATTGCTGTCCTTGAATGACATCTCTGTCAAGTGTCATCCCCCTCGTTTGAATATCAATTTTAAACCATCTTCATCAAAGTTGTCTCTGGTTTCATCACATTTGGGGCTTCAAGAACAAATTACGTCGATAAATTTTCGAAGATTGAAGATCGTTCCTTTATCAAATTCAGTTAAGTGCTTCCTCCTCCCGATGAAAATATCTTTTTTTTTCATTGTACCGATGGTACCGAAGCCTTTTTTGTTTTCCCCCGATTGTAGTTTATGCATGCAAAATCGGATTATATCCTTCAAGTTATTTTAGTTTATCCTCATCAACTTGAGTTTTTGTGAACGATAGGTTAGTGTTGTTATCAATGAAGTGGGTTTTCCGATTGTAACCGCCACAGACGACACCACGCCCCTCTGCGTTTGCATTGTTTAATTTTGAACAACCTCCACTTTATAGTTCACGAACATATTTTAGAAGTAAAATCGATCATCCAGATGAAGCGAGGGATATATAAAAGTAAGGCGGAAAACCATTAAACTAAAATACTCCAATTTGTATTGTTTGAATGTAAAAGTTTTTTACATTTCATTTTAGGGAGGTCAAGTGAGCGTTTGGCGATAAAGTCACTTGGTAGGTTTAAAAATACATCAAGCAATCCAGTGATGGTTGATAGTGATACAGAGACCAAATATGTTTGTAAAGATTCATGTATTTTATAAATATGGTTAAATTTGATAGTAATGGTTCATAGTAATGGTTCAAAATTACAGGGTTGTCGGAATCAGATGTTAATGAAGACGATGTTTCTTTACAACAAAAGAATAAAGGTAAACGATTGGTGTTTTCTGATTCGGATGAAGATACTACAGTTGCATCCAGACAAAAACAATGTAAATACCTTATACTTTGTTTATGTTGTTTTGTTTGATGTGATTACCATTAACATATATTCATACGTCTGTAAGAGCAGCATTGTCTAAAATGATAAAAGTAAAGCAAAGAAAGAAAGCGAGAAAGAAGCAATCTGCAGGCAAAGAAAAGCATATGATTAAAAAAAAAGAAGAAGCATAAAAAAGATTATGAAAGTTCATTGCAAATTAGTGTTCCTGAGGGGCGAAGGAAAAAACGCAAACGATTTGTTGTTTATGATTCTGATGTGGATACAACCATTAAAGCAAAAAAGAAACAAAGTAAATACATTTTACATGGTTGTCAAGTTTTATGCAGTATAGATTTACATTTATAATAGTTGTGTAACAAAACTAACTTAAGTTATTTAATTATGTTATTGAAGCAAAAGATTCTAAATTTGGGAAACCAAAAACCTCAGTCGTGGATACTTGGTTTTCAATAAAAAAACAGATGCTCACCAACTCAACTAACAAGGGTGGTTAAATCATTAACGTCCAGACAAAAAGAAATCGTTGAACGTTTGGGTTTTGGGAAGTTATTATCATTACAACTTGATGGCATACCTCAAAAGCTTGGACATTTTGTGGTGCAAAACTTTAATGAAGTGAGAATGGAAATTTGCTTAGAAAATGGAGTTATAAAGATAGATGTTGAAGCAATTCATAGGTTGCTTGGCATCCCTAAAACAGGATTGAATTTGAAGTCAATGCCTGCAATGAGAAGGCTTTGTCCGAGGATACAACAATGGAGAAACCTTTATGGTAAGGAATTCATTTCACCTAAAGACATAGCATCAAGGATGGCGGTTGACACAAGTGATGATTCGTTGGATTTTGAATTGGATTTCTTAATGTTGTTTATGTCTACAATGGTAGAATGCCAGGCTCATGGGAAGTGTAGATTAGAAATGTTAGATTATTTGGATGATTATATAGATCTGTCTGTTATTAACTGGTCAGCATATGTTTTGGATTGCATCAAGAGATGTAAAAGTGGATGGGAACCATTTACAAAAAAACTTTCAAAGGAGCATTGACAATACTAACGGTACAATCATCCTTTTTAATCATATCAGATAAATTTCCTCTAAAATCATGGAATAAGTGTTTTGAACAATTTATTATTTGTTTTGTAGTTTTTGTACGTAGAAAGGTTCTCATGTGAGGGTGTAGATGTGGATGAGACAAAAACAACAATCGAATTCTGGACGTTGGATAAATTGCATGAGCGAGAGGCTCTTGAAATTTCGGGCGGTGGCTTTGGTAATGGGAAATATATTCCTTTGTCAGCTGATGATTGTCCCAACAAAAATGGCAGTACTTTGCAAGATAGAACATCTTCAAGTGACATGTATGGATTGGAGGTATGAATCACTTATTCATAGTAAACTACATATTTCAATCACTATTTGATATTTGATGATTTTACATATTCAGTATTTACAGAAACAACTGTCATTCTTGAATAATCTGTTGGAGGTTACTACAGAAAACAAAAAAAGACTGGAGACTGATCTTGGCATTACGATTCATCAACATCCAGGTGATGTAAAAGTTAAAAAATTGATGGTTGGTTTTGAGGAAGTTTTCAAACAAAAAATTCTTGTTGAAGAAGCGGAACCACACAATGGCATCAATGCAACAATAAGTAAGTCTGATGCAGAAGCTTATCATGAACATGACAAAGATGATGGTGAGAGTCCACATTCAGGTATTGAATGGTTTAGTTATATTAGTTGTTTGCTTTGATCCTGTTAATCTTAGTTGAATTAATGAAATACTGTAAATTGAACTTAGTAGGTAAAAAACGTTTGGAGAAATCACATGAAGACTCTCTCGACTCTGTTGTTAACCTTAGTGATAGCTCCCCAATAATGAAGGGTCAAGTTGTTGGCATTAGAAAATCAGACATAAAGAAATTAAAGCTAGCATCTGCTGCAAAGTCTGGTAAAATGATTCTATCTTAAACACATGTAGGTGTCTATCTAAATGTAGGTGTCTCATTAGGTAATATAAATGTAGGTATCTCATTGGGTAATATACATCAACCAAGCTCCAGCCTGGGAATGACACAAGAAGGCGTAGGGGATGTGACTCCAAAGGTGTTTATCAAGAAAAAAGGTTAAACGTTGATAAACTAGTATGATTTGTACTTAAGAAATTAGTATGTTTATAAACTAGTATGATTTCGAATTCTATAGATGTAGTGCATGTAGATAGCAGCCCAGTTGACAAAGATAAACACAGGACCCCGCAAGTTAATCTCACAGTTGATGGTGGGCATGTGGAGTTACAAACAACTGGTAAATTGTGTGTAATGTTTTGAAGTTACACATTTTTGCATCTTTTTTTAAAGATCTGCTTTTTACTAAAAGTTTATTATGTGATCTAATCATAGGTGTCTTGTTCGGTAACATACATGAACCAAGTTTCAGTCTCGGCATGACGCAAGAAGGCATAGGTAATGTGACTCCAAATAACCTTGTTAAAAAAGCAGGTAAAAAATCATTATCAAATAAGTTAACATATTCGAATGCTTTACAAATATAGCAAATGAAGATGTTTTTAAGCAGGTAGGGGTTTGTATATTTTAGATGTAGTACATGTAGGTAGCAGCCCGATTTACGAAAATAAAATCAAGACCCAGCCCTTTTATGTGAAAGATGATGATGCTGGGCAGTTGAAGTTGCAAACAAGTTGTTCTACACTGAGTATATTGTTTTCCTTTTACACATTTCTTAACATATTTATTTTAAGATGTAATCTTTACACATGTTTATTATGTCTGGTGTGATTTTGTTTGGAGTGTCATTAGGATCTAAAGAGGTAGTACATGTTCATTCAACATTGTCTAAACAGAGTGTTTTAAAGAGAAAGAGTCGTGTAAGATTTGATGTTAGTGGGCAAATGAAAGTAGACGCACCGAGTTTTAGTCTGGGCATGACACAAGAAGGGTTAGAGAAACCTGTAATGGAAACACCGGTTGAGGGAGCTAGGAAAAAACCATTGGAGGGGCCTAGTTTCAGCCTTGGCATGACCCAAGACGAGAGTGAAGCACCAAAAACAGATGATAAAAAACCAGGTAAACCTGTTGCATCATTAACAGGTTATAAAAAAAATCCAACTTTTCAAATGGCCAATTAACATTTTTGTAGGAAAGTTGGGTGTTGATAAAACTGAGGCTAGGAGAAACCCAACACGACTCAAAGTAGTCTCCAGAGATTGTAAATCACCTTTTGTGCAACGAGAAGTGGTGATTAAAAATCGTTACACAAGTGAAGAAAAGGCGATTTGGAAACTCATCTTTGCTGGAGATAATGAAAGGAAGGAGACGCAGAGAGCCGTATGGTGAGTATGCCAAGTTGCACACCAAATTTACACCAGTGGAATCCAGATTCACACCAGTGTAATCAATATTTACACCAGTGTAATCCATATTTACACCAGTGTAGTACAGATTTACACCAGTGTACTCCAAATTTACACCAATGTAAAAGATAAAAATAGTAGGCAATACTTTTTTTTTATTTATTTTTTTAAGAAATGGTGTTATTTTATTAGAAAAGTTTATTGACTGATATATGACATCAAATAATGTTTCAAACCCTGCTATATTGTATTTTCTTTGACTCTCTTATTACCAAATTTTCACAAGTTGTGATGTGGTAATGTTAGCCTTAGTCTCATTGGGAACCTCTTGATTGGGGAATGTTAAAGTTCACGAATGAAATCTAGTGCCTGTAAAGTATAGTCCAAATTTACACCAGCGTAATCCAAAACTGCACTAGTGTAATCCGAGGTTGCACATGTGTAATATTGGTTTACACCAGTGTAATATTGGTTTACACCAGTGTACTCCTCTTTTACACCAGTGTTAATTTACACTTAAATTTGCGCTTACACTACTGACTAACATTGTCTTCATTTTAAAATAACTAAGTAATGTAGTTTGTGGGAAATGAACAGGGATAAAGTTTTTGAAACAGTCTCTGAAGAGAAGACCGAAATCTTTTTCCTCCAAACTTTAGAAACAGGTAAACGTGTGTATGGAAATATCATCGATTGTTGGGCGGCAGTCTTAAATGACGAAGAAAGGTTACGCAGCGCAGGATCGCCTCATCGACTATTTTGTGGGCATCGTATATTTGTAAGGAAATTCTGCATAATACATCTCATTTTTAATAGTTGTTACTTAAAACTCATATTCGTTCATCTTTTTGTTGTTTATTTTGCAAGTTGGACTGGATGTTTAAGAATAATGTACATGATGACATAAAAATGGTAAAAATAAACAAGATGATGTTGCAAGCTGTTGGTGGGATGAAACAACTACAAGATTTGAAGTCCTTTGATTTAGTTTTCTTCCCTATACTTGAAGGCAACCATTTCTATGTTATTGTTTTTGAGTTTAAAAATCTTGCTATTTATGTATTGGACAACATGCATCATGGTGTGTCACCGGTAACATACAAAGACGACAGTGATTACCACAAGAAAAGTACTCCCTACAAAGTGGTAAAATACATGCATCCTGTTATGATAATGCGTTCTTTTAAATTAGAAAGTCACATTTCTTAATTGTATGATATTGTATTTTTTCAGAAGCACTTTATGATGTTATACCTTCGACAGTGGAAGAACCCAAAGACGTTTGTTGATGGAAAGCATTCAACAAGTGCAGTTGGAATGGGCTACAACAGATAATGTTACCGATTGTGGGATATTCACAATGAGACACATGGAGATGTTTATGGGAAGCTATAAAAAATTTGAATGTGGTTTCAAAAAGGTTGAATCCCAGCAAAAAAAAAAAGATCAACACGCTCAGGAAAAAATATGCATCAAGAATACTTCTTTCAAGTATTAATGTGCATAGAGAGAAGGTGCTGAAGGAAGCTGGTTTAAAGTCAGCATGTGGCCTTTAATGTAACTTTTATTTTGTAAGACATTATCAATGTTTTTAGGCTTGGTTTGTTTTCGAAGACATCTATCAATGTTTTTAGGGACAACTTATGTAAAGTGCACCCGCTCCATGTGATGAACATTTATTTTTACTTTTGTAAAACATTAAACACTTTAAACTCTAACCTAAACATAAAAATATTTTGTAAACATAAAAAAATGTTCATTGACCTTTAAAATCATTCATACAAAAAGAACTAATAAAGATTAGTAACAAGGTTATCAATAAAAACATCCAACACAAAAACACATTCTTTGCCCACAAAATCCATATAAGTAATAAGCATATAAGTAGCCTTACAAAATCCATATAAGTAACAAGCATATAAGTAGCCTTACAAATCCTTCACTGTTTGCACCCTACTAATATAAAACCTATTTACACAAAAAAAGATTTTAGGTGGCAAACCAAAAGATCATCACAACACCATTTCATCAAACGGACGACCCCTGAACTTCCTTCCCCTTGCAATTGCGTGAGTCATGGTAACTAAGCTGATTACAGGTACGACATAACCTTAGATTCTTCCTGCTCTTCTCAACAGCCCTTTCCCCAGGCCCGACTAGCCTTCGATTCGTACCACATCCCTTGTTTCGAATACCTACAGGCGGTGTCAACAAAGTAGAATTCTCATCTACCTGACCAACTAACTCCTCAATTACATTAGAACGCTTCCTGGGATTGACTGTTGACGGGTAATCATTGAAAATACCTTCCTTTAAATCTTTCATCCGGTCCACAAAAGTTGACAAACCTTCTAGCTGCCCTGACAGCTGCTGAACACAATCATTAAGACAATCCATTGCTTCGTTCCTGAAAACAGATTCTGCATTGTTATCCACTGCCAGCCTGCTTGATATTCCATACACACGACATGGAAGAGCCTGTAACCGCCAACGACTTGCAACATACCGATCAGGAATCTCTTTTACCTTGATAAAACGAAACACACAAAAAATATGTCGGCATAGATAGCCAATGCGAGTGAACCCCATGCATGTACACTCAACAGAATTGTCATGCCTGTGTGCCAAAACCTACAACAAGGAATGTAAACTAATAACTAAGAATTTAAAAAATGCTTGCTATCAGATTTTAAACCGTAAATGATAATGTTACCTTAAACTGGTTGACAAATTCCATCTTTTTATCCATATGAGATATAGTGTAAACCTTCGACTGATCAACAATATCAACATTTGATATGAAACAACTCATCATCCCTTTCATAATTTCTTTCTGAACATCTTTAAACACAGAGCGGGTGTAAATTTTAGATGCATGTGCCTCTATATCCAAGCCAGTGCAGAATCCAGGGGTGGTCGTGTTTGATTGGAATTCTACAAGCCTTTGGTTGTACCGTTGATTGTCAATGGCTGTGTCAAAACACAAGAAAAATTGCACAAGAGTGTTTGCGTAACTGGAGTTGACCCTAAACATCGCATTTGAACTCTCACACCGGGAAGTGGTTTTCATCAAACAACACATAGGAATCTCCCTGAAATACGCTGGTACCCAAAGATCTCTGATAGCAAACATATCAGTTAACCAAACATTACTGCTTAGTTTAAAGGTGTCTATCAAATGTTGCCATTTCTCTTCAAAGGTGGTGGGTGATATGTAGACATTCCAGACTAGCTTATGAAGCGATGATCTCAAAGTAGTGTTATTACTTAAATCAGCAGAGATCTAGAAAACAAATAAAGTAAAAAAAAAACATGTAAAAAAGTGTGTGAGTTATCTTCTATGCCAATGTAAAAACAAATTACACTAATGCAATAATAGGATACATTTAACATCGAAACTCATGATATGTGTCCTACTATATCAGTGTAAAAACACTTATTATAAAAGCAAAAATAACATATGATTTCTTATGTTGTAGTCTTACTTTCGAGCGAAGCTTCTTCATTATATGCCACATGCATAGACGATGAAATGACTTGTTAAACACAGAAGGGACTGCAATCCTCATTGCTGGGTCTTGATCAGTTAACACTAACAGGGGGTGCTTTTTATGAACTTTAAGAAATGCTGAAAGTAGCCACTCATAAGATTCAACGGTCTCGTTAGCAATCAAACCAGCACCAAAAATCACACACCTTTTGTGGTGATCAACCCCCGTGAAAGGTACAAATATCATGTTATACCTACCAAAAAAATTGTATAATGGAATGTTTTAACCAAAGTAAATCATACAACTTAATAATTTTAAATTGTTGCTGAAACTTACTTGTTAGTAGAATATGTTGCATCAAATGCTAAAACATCACCAAACATTCCATAGCTGACTTTAGATACATCATCAGCCCAGAAAATTGCTTTCAACTCGGGTCCAGCATGCCAAAACTCGTAAGAAAAGTTGGGTAGGTTTTTTGCCCGTTGCTCCAGTTTTTGAACAACCAATTGAACATCGCGATCACCAATGAACATCCTGATGTCACGACTGACATTCTTGAAAGCATTCCTTGTAGCACGCATGTTGTGATGACCTCCCTTTAAAGAACTCTGCAAACGATGAGCAACAGTTGCACCTACTTTGTTCAAATTCATTGTGTGAACAAAATTTATGTCTTCAAAGGTTAGATGTCTCCCATGACGAGTCAAGTCCATGTTGTCGGTAGCCACCAAACTATGGTTATGATTCTCAACAAAGTCATAAAGGATGTACTTGGATGAACCTTTTACAGCCTTTAACCTAATAAGTGCTTTACAATCCGTAACTTTGAACATACTACCACGAGCAGGAACCATAGAACCGGGATTCAAAGAATCATACTTTTTGTTCTTAGGCTTCCCCCATTTGTTACAAACTAACACCCTATGTGTGATTTCACCTTTCCATTTCTTACATCCACTTATACGAATGCCAAAACCAGATAGCTGCCCATAAGTTTCATACATCCTATAAACTTCATCCCAAGAATTGTAAACCATACCAACAATTGGTTTTTTGTCTGGTTTCACATCAGGGCACCAAAACCTACTGCCATTCGGTGATTGGTAAACTAAAAAAGATTGCGAACCTACATAACCCAAAAAAAGAAATACAATCTACGATTTAAAATAAATACTTCGACATCTGAAAGTAATAACAAACCCGATTCTCATCTGATTATGTAAAAAAGAAAAATTTAACATCAAGTTAACAGACACTTAAAAACAAATATTACCATTTTGATCAACCCTAATGCAACGTAATGGCGAATTTCCAACTAGCACGTCAAAATCCTCGTCAACTACAGAGTCGCCAAGAGGTGTGGTGATCAAGCTAGCTTCATCAAGAACCTCGTCATCTTCACCTCTGTTAGTTACCATTACCACGGTTTCTTCGTCATCTCCCGTATTCATCATCTGGTCGTCGTCGCCACCCCCCATTTGATTCAAAGCTTCTGTATTTTTAAAAACCCTTGTTAAATGATAAAGCAAATGACGATATTGAGTTTAAATGAGATGCATATATTGAATGAATTAATTAAATGATTAAATGAGATATTAATCAAGTGATGTGACTATAATGGTCTTGATTAAATTTCTGATGTGATATGGTTAGATATAAAATGTCCATAATACCCTCAAAAAATCAAAAAGGAATCTATGATGTGTATGAATCTGATTGGCTCAAATGGGTTAATAGGTTACCACAGAAATGGTGGGTTCTTATTTGAACCAAATCCTATAAGAAGGTTCATAAGAAAACCATCAATTTTTAAGAAAACCAAGAAAACTTATATTGACCAATCACATAATTTTAAGCTTTTCTTTTTTCATTTATTGAAAAGGGTATTAAAGTAACTATTTTGTCAAACTAATCTTGGAAAGTATCTTATTTCTATTTTTTTGAATATCACGTTTTTTTAGTCAAAAGTCAAAATTTATTTATTTTTTTATCCAAGAAACCCAAGAACAATATTTTCAAAACCAGACCGGACATCGAACCGGTCTACTTACCGGTCAGAGGTCCGGACCGGTTCGATGTCCGACCGGTTGAACCAGATTTAAAAACCGTATGATTTTAAAAACATTTTATAAATACATATATATAATAAAAAAACCGGTTCAACAACCGGTTCGCCGGTTCAACCGGCAGGTTCTCCCAAAACGGCCCTGAACCCCTAACCGGACCGGTTCACCCACCGGTTGACGATTCGACCAGTCTGGTCCGGTTTTCAAAACAGTGCCAAGAACACGTAATCAGAATTCCAATCCATTTGGTTGTATATATTATCGGTATATTAGGATTGCAATGTGTGACCCATAATTTTTATTTTAGACCAAGTATATGATTGCATATGTAATCAGATAGGTTAGACTAATTTTTTTTACAATGCGCTTACACCTGGTGTTCTTCGTCATTTTCTTTACACTAGGCATGATTACATATATGTAATCATATTACTTATGTGCTTGCTTTAATATGTGTTGTTGATTACATATATATAATCAGCTTACATATGTGTTACATTGTTTACTTTAATTGATTACATATACGTAATCAGATATATATATATATGTATGTAATCAGCTTACATATATGCAATTAGGTATATAAGTAACCAGCTTATATATGTAATCAATTATATGTAACATATAATATTACTTTTTTTGCTCTTGATGTTCATTTTTTATTTTTTGAGAATAAGTTATATGATTACATATATGTAACACCTAGTATAACATATTTTTTGTTCTTCTTAATATTTTGATTCATACTATATAAAAAATTTGATTTAATAGAATTTTTTATTTTGTAAAATAAAAAAACGTTAGTAAAAAATGAATATAACAAGATGTTTAAAAGTTAAACACGTATAAATAATTGTTTATTATTACATACATGCAATATATCAATTTAAATGATAATAAAAGTTATTAATCAAATTTTTCTTTGGATTCAAATTATCATGTGAGATAAAACATTTATGAAAATGATGGTTTAAATTTAAAAAAAATTGGTGCAAATAAGAGAGAGAAAAAGAGACTCATATATTCTAATTAATACTATTAAAAGTTTCCATAAGTAAGTTTTTACTCTACCAAAAATACCCTTAAAAGCATATAAAAATACCTTTCAAATACTAATTCTTTACAATTGTGCTCCCTGTGGTTTGACAATTATAACCCTTTTGCTCCTTGTGGTTTCGAAAAAAATGGAGTATAATGGAGATATATTGGAAAAGTTTGGAGCAAAATGATTAAACTGTCAAACCACAGGGAGCATAATGATCATTTTGAAAGTTTTGGAGCAAAATGGATAATATTGTCAAACCACAGGGAGCAAAAGAGAAGTTTACTCAAGGTAAAAAGATGGTTTTCTTAGTTTTCTTAAAAATGAATGTTTTTTTAGGAACCCTCCCCTATATATATATATATATATATATATATATATATATATATAGGGAGAGGATTAAATGTTAACACATGTTTATTGCGCTAACCGAATAACTAAATCTTATTACTTTGGGGCCCACACAAAAGTAACTCTAAAGGTGTAGATTTTTACTTTTTTTTAATTAATGTATGGCTCACTTACATTAATAAAAAAAATAAGAAAAAACATACACCTTTAGATTTACTTTAATGTGGGATCTAAAGTAATAACATGTAGTTATTCGGTTATAGCAATAAGGAAGGGTTAACATTCGAACCATCCCCTATATATATATATATATAGGGTTATTTGGGTTACCACAATTACAGTGGGTTAACAACGGAACCTTCTCATATATATATATATACTAGTAAAAAGCTTAAACCACCTAATTTTTGTCAAATCAACTCTTTTAACTAAAAAAATTATTATGATAAAATTCATAATTTAAAATGTCAAATATTATATGACAAAAGTGTGAAAAAGTAATTTATTTGATTTGAAAGGATGTTTTTTATAGGTATTACATGACATTTTATTTTTTTTAAATGTATCAAAATGGGACAAACTAAATAGTAAAAGAAAATCATTTAATTTATGGTTCTTAAAGAGTTAAAGCTTTGTTTGTTGTACTTTATGTTCTAAGAGTTGTAAAACTCTTAATTTTAAGAGTTTTTGTTAAAAGACCATTGTGTAATTCATATATGTATTATATAGTAGTGTGTGTGTATATATATATAATATAGTATAAGGTTAGGCTAAAAAAGAGAAAAACTTTAAAAAGTGTTAACATAAACACCATAAAATGTTAACACCATAACATAATTCAAAAACACCATAAAATGCACAGATACGTTATAAAAAAACATCATAAAATGCTTTGTTTTATTTCATTAACTTCTGAACATCATAAACACCATAAATGTTAACATCATAAATAACTTAAAAGACATCATAAAACATGAGCACCATAAAACGTAGAGATGCGTCACAAAAAAACACCATAAAGGCCTGTTTAAATAACATTCGAAAAACACCATAAAACGAATATTTCGTGAAACTCAGTTTAAGTCGTTATTTTTATTTTAAAAAAATATATTAATATTATACTCTTTAGAAAGATAAAAAAACGTTTGATTTTCTGGTGTATTTTTTTAAAAAATATTAACGTACAAAAAAGTTATAATCATTTAAAAAAATGAGAGAAATTTTCATATGACTTGCATGTGTAAGTTTATTTTTTGTTTTGACATGTTAACCCTTATGCTTTTAGTCTAAATGTGTTTTTCCTTGTTTTTTTTATTTTTTATTAACTGATACAATATTAATTAATTATCCATACCTAATTACATACATTCATGTGTATATATATTATAGTATGTTTAATTTGTCTTCGTGTGTATATATATATCAAAAGTTTATAAAAACTTTTTATTATTATATATATATATTTTAGATTTATGTTCTATTAAAGTTTATGATTAAATCAAACCTACCAAAAGGTTAATTAATTTTTTTTTAATTCGAAAAAACCCTAGAGGTTACACATACAAACATTAGTCATATCCCACCAAATATTTATCCACAAATTAGATTAACTTGTTTTTAAATAATAAAGGAGTGGTTCTATCGGCATGAATCAACGATTTTCAATCTTTCTAACCGTATATATCATGCCTCCTAAGGATGCAATAATTACAGGGGTCATTTTACGACTATCGTTCAAAATTCGGTTTGTAGAAACTTTCACTACAAGCATCATTTTCCAATTCTGCTTACACTCATTTTTAACATCATTTTATCATCTTCATAAACTAATGCTATTAAACCTTAAATATATTTATTGGATAATGTGATCATGGTTTAAAGTTTAGTTTGCTTATTATGGCATTGTCAAATACTATCATAACTTATTAATGAGAATGTTTTATCTTTACAAAGAACGAGACACTCTCTATCGGCATTAAAACATGCATTTGCTTAAAAGACGAATTGAATGCAATGGAATGTACACAACACAATACTAATCTTGAACGCAAGCTCAAAATGAAAGAAACGAAACACAACACTAAAGTTGAATAAATGATCACTTTTTAATAAAGAAAAATAAAAGAATGAATAATGTAATCCTGAAGCACAAACTGAAAATTGAAATATATTTTTAACCAGTTAGATGAAACTAAACATTTATATTTTTGTTTTATTTCTGTAATTAAATAAAATATTTTTCTTTGAGTTTTATTTTTTTTCACTATTTATTATTTTTATTTAACAAAAGAATTTTATTAATCTGTACCGGTTGACAAGTTATATACCGAAAATATAGACCAAAAAACCAAAACTCTTTATCACATCCTAGCATCACCTATATCTTGTTTACCCCCTTTTCTTCTTCAAACCCTAAACCTGTCACCCTAATTCCCAAATTAGTGTTAGATTTGGGATCAATTTCCATACAAACTGACCGTTGTTGATCGTATCACACGCAAATAATCGAAGATGGTGTTGGCAGAGTTAGGGGGGAGCATTTCACGTGCTCTCCAGCAGATGAGCAATGCCACGATCATCGATGAGAAGGTCCTCAACGATTGCTTGAATGAGATCACTCGCGCTCTTCTTCAATCGGATGTACAGTTCAAGCTCGTTCGTGATATGCAGACCAATATTAAGAAGATTGTCAATCTCGATGATCTTGCTGCTGGGCATAACAAGCGAAAGATTATCCAGCAGGTATTTATATATTGGTTTTTTGTTAATCTGGTATTGCGTTATTGTATTTGAAGTTAACTGATTTCTGTTTTGGAAGTCCAATCCCATTGATTGAAATTTATAATTTAGCAAATCTTGTAGAGTTTGTATAAATTTAGATCAAATTGCATTTCCAAACTTCCAACAGAAATAAAGAACTGTATATGCTTTCAAACATCAAAATTTTATATCCTTCCTGGCTGTCAAGAATCAAGTTTAGAAAAATTTTAAGACTATATATCATAAACCAAGACTAAGACCCCAACCATTAATTGTGGTTATTTGTTAATTGTTACTTCACACAAGTCGTTCTTTTTAAGGTATTGCTGCTACCTTTAAAGTTCAGGGTTATAGCTCCACAGAAGGCGGATTGGTGTAACAAATTGCTGTTCAAAAAAATAAATAAAAATGTAATGCTTATTGCACCCTGCTAACAAAGTAATTAGTCAAGATATAGTAGAAAATTGCTTCGAGAAAGTTTTGCTTCTTCTGATGGCTATGCCTGCTTAAGTTTCTGTGGTTCTTTTCTAAATCAATTGCCGTGGCAGACAAAATAACTTGGGTCCTTAATTTTCTAAAAACTGTCTGTTATGATTTTTCCATTTCTTTTAGGCTATTTTTAATGAGCTCTGCAAGATGTTAGACCCTGGGAAGCCATCTTTCACACCCAAGAAGAGCAAACCAAGTGTTGTCATGTTTGTGGGTCTACAAGGTAACTTGTCCTTAATAATATTCTGCTGGTATATTATACTACCACTTAAATATATATTGTATCCTCGATGATATGTGTTTACTGCATGTGAATGACACAGGGTCCGGCAAAACTACAACATGCACAAAATATGCATATTACCACCAAAAGAAGGGCTGGAAACCAGCTTTGGTGTGTGCAGATACATTTAGGGCTGGTGCTTTTGACCAGTTAAAGCAGAATGCAACAAAAGCAAAGATTCCGTTCTATGGAAGGTTGTTTGTTTATCTGTTGAATGTATATCTGATTATTTTTTTTTTTTTTGGAAGCCTGTTAATATCTCTGATAGTAAAGAATGATTGTGAACTAAATCTTAACTATAACGCTACAAAGCTGAGAAAGATGTGTAGTGTGGGTGTTAGGGTAAGTAAATAAAGATATTAAGCTGGACAC
The DNA here is from genome assembly GCA_009363875.1 of Mikania micrantha. Classification (NCBI taxonomy): domain Eukaryota; kingdom Viridiplantae; phylum Streptophyta; class Magnoliopsida; order Asterales; family Asteraceae; genus Mikania; species Mikania micrantha. The sequence goes on from CM018684.1 coordinate 4,629,375, forward strand.
TGCTGATTGGTACAAAAATTAAAGTCTATATATCAAGATTATACTGAAAGGGTTGGTCACCCACTCACCCTTCACCGATAGTGAAAAGAAAGGCCCATTGTTTAACAGTCCCTAAACAAATTTTTAATGCACACATCCTTCTAAATTATTTTATTCCTAGAATTTAACTTATTAGTGTAACAATAGTTTCTTTCAACCATTATTGACAAATCAATAATCTATAATATTTTTTAAAAAATTGAGAATAACGTGTTGCTTAATCTGGCATGCTCCAGTCTGTTTCAACATGTACTTGTAATGGCTGTTTCAAACACTCACTTTTTTGGTCTATTTCTTAACTTACCTGATCCGTTTATCAGATTGTTCAGTTGTCATATTATTACCTTCATACCCCTAACCCTTATCTACTGCAAACAGCTATATGGAGTCAGATCCTGTGAAAATTGCAGTGGAAGGTGTTGAGAGATTCAAAAAAGAAAATTGTGATCTTATTATTGTTGACACAAGTGGTCGGCACAAACAAGAAGTAGCTCTTTTTGAAGAAATGCGACAAGTGTCTGAAGCAACGGTACTTACATTTTCTTGTTAATAAATTATCATTCTTTTGCAGTTAAAAATAAAATAAATAAATATATAAATTATAAGTATTTTTAAATTTGAATTATTAGTGGAGCTTGCTAAAAGAATGGTGTGTGCAATCTTGCAGAAACCGGATCTGGTTATATTTGTGATGGATAGCAGTATTGGTCAAGCTGCATTTGATCAAGCTCAAGCATTTAAACAGAGTGTTGCTGTTGGAGCTGTTATTGTTACTAAAATGGATGGCCATGCAAAGGGAGGTGGAGCTCTTAGTGCGTAAGTGTCAATGTTGTAATTTTGTGTGATTGATTATTTTTCTTAAAATTTGACTTATTTAAAATATTTTATGGGTTGAACTTATAACTTTTGAAACTTCTATATCTGAGTCTTTTTGGTTGGTGGGTTTATATAACCAACCCGAAATGCTGACCCTAAGCTGAAAACATGGTAACAAGGGTATCCAAAAGATGACTTTTGTAACCAGATTATCTAAACAGTTTAAAAATGGGTTGACAATTGATCATTTTTAAAGAAACAAATGAGAAAAAAAAATTAACTGAAAAATGGGTTGTTTGACTGAATTTCTGATTTTTAAATATTTAATTTTTAATTACAACTTTAAATATAAACATGTTTGGGGTCTGCTCAACCCCAGCTTTAACCTGTTTATGTCTATTAGGTCAAGCATTTCTGACCCTACACACTAGCATGCTAATGTAACAGAACACATGCATTATCAAGACCAGTGTTGCAAAAATCGCGATTAGGCGGCTGATTAATCGGGATTAATCGGTAATCGGCCCTTAGCCGATTAATTTTAGCCTAGTCGCTCCATTAATCGGTAGTCGGTCATAGCCGGACAAAATCGGACCTAGTCGTCCTAATCGGCTCTAGTCGGTTGATCAAATTAATCGTTTTTAATGTAAAAAATCGGTCAAAGCACAACAAAATTGGGGTTTTCAACGATCCAGGCTCCAAAATCACGCCGACTAACAACGATCGACCACACGATTGACCAAGAAAACTCACCTGCACGCAGGCTCCATTGTCGATTCGCCCCTGCTGCTCACAATCGCTGCACACAATCGTCACGATCGAGCATCATCGTCGCCTGTGTTTGCCCTAACCGAGAACGGGAGGGACGAAGAAGGGAACGAACGATCGGGAGATAGATTTAATGTTTATGGGCTATGTTGGGTTTCTTATTTATGGGCTTTTATATTTTTTTGGGTTGAAACTTTTATTATTTATGGGCTTTCATGAATTAGTTGGTTAAAATATGCAGGTATTTAAAAATTTATATATAAAAAAATTGTATATATGTATATAATTTTGAAAATTACATATAAAATTCCAATCCGATTAATCCCGATTAATCCCTAGTCCCTACATCGCCGACCGACTAGCGATTAGCGATTTTTACAACACTGATCAAGACAATATTATGGATAATTATATTTTAAATTACCAGGCATGTAGTTGCAGATGCCTTTGTAATAATCAAACTGTGCAGTAAAACAATGAATATCTAATTATCTTTTCCTTCATCTGTCATCTTTTTTTATCGTATGCAGAGTTGCAGCAACAAAAAGCCCAATCATATTTATTGGAACTGGTGAACATATGGATGAATTTGAAGTTTTTGATGTTAAACCGTTTGTCAGCCGCCTTTTAGGTTTGCTTCATTTTCATTTGCATAATTCTTTTCATATTTAATATTCACATGGAGTCTACTTGAAAGAACAACAGGGATCTTTTTTCTTTTTATTGATATTAGCTTTAATACACACACTGACACACATACGTGTTCGAGGAGTGTCCACATGATGCAATGGAGAACACAACACACTAACACAGACAGTCAGACACAGACGCTAATAAAGTGCTGAACAATTAATTGTCAAATAGCATAGAGATTTGAAAGTTTAATAAAAGTTTATAAAAAAGTAAATATGAAATCATAAGGACAAGTGTCTTTTAATCTTTAAAACGAGTATAGTACGTTATATAAGGACAAAATTTAAAACAAGTATTATATAGTTATAAAAAAAATAATACATTTTACATCTCATTGTTGTCTTCTATTGTGTCACTGTGTCTTTATGCTGACATGGTGTCTTTCTGATCATCATTTTGTTTTATTAATTTTCGAAAATGATGAGTTCTGGAAAACATTATGGTAAATAAAACCAATGTGTACTAATATGTAAAGCACGATAACAAAATTAGAACAAATTTATCTAAAACATAAATTACAATTACAAAATAACATGAAATTATATAAAACGTAAAACACAAGGATGAATGCATTTAACACAATAAACAATAATGTGTTGCACCAGTTTTAACGTTATTTTACTTAATTTTTGTGAAAATAACGTTAAAAGCATTGGGTTGGTCGGTTAATCACGCATCTTGAGTCGAGGGTCTCACGCATCTTGAGTCGAGGGTCTCATTGGAAGCAACCTCTCTATTTCTACAGGTAGAGGTAAAGCTATCTACATCTTACCCTTTTCAGACCCTGCCTTAGCTTTGCTAATGTTAGATATAAAAAACACATTGGTGAAATAACTTTAATGTGTATTTTTAGTATGTAAAACATAAAGATTAAATAATAACAAAATTATTTAATACATAAAAAACAATGATAAAAAAACATGAATTAAGCGAAAACGTAAAGCACAGTGATGAATACATGTTGCACATTGACTTGAAACATGAAACATGAAACACAATGCCTAAAATGCTCTTCTTAAAAAATTATGCCACATGTTAATCCAATAGCCATTCTTCGTTTTTTTTTTACTTTTGGGGAACTTTTAACAAGAATCTGAATTCATACACACATACATAAACATGCCTACATAAATCTATGTACATATATTGGTACACATATTTATAGATACACACATATGTGTGTGTAAGTATGGGCATATGTATTAAGGATTGTTTTGCGAGAACTCTGAAAACTTTGTTTTTACACAGATGCTCTTTGTGGTTTATATGAATTTCACTTTTAGTCTCTAACTTTGTGAAAGTATAGAGCAAGTGGGGTTAACTTTTTATAATTATATGAATTCACTCAGCTTCACTATCCAACCTAGTTGGGGTTAATTTTTTCTTTAAAGTGGGTTTGAATGACCAACATGCCCTCAACATTTAAAATAAAAATAACTAAGAACAATAAATTACCTTGTAAGCCTATAGAAAAACTTCACCCACATGGCCACACCACACACCCACTAATACCATCCATGAAGATGAATCGTCGGCCACCACCAATTCCATGCCAGCCACTATTAGCGCTGCCACCAGAATCATTATTGTAAGACTCAGTTTAGGTATCTGTGTACTTGGTGAGTATTTGGAACTTAGCCAAGGCGATTTCTTCAAATTGGTCAACATTACTCGAACCAACTCGATCAAGTTGAATTTTTGTTGTTCTTCACCCATTTTAACTGTATTCATCGTTTTTTGTTGTTTTATTTGCCGTTTTTCACGAAGATACCTTGAAAGACGAGAATTAAATGATTAGTATGTCTATAGTATTAAAGAATGAGTATCAGTTTTAGAAATACTTTATTATTTAAACATACATCATTTTGATTTATATTGATATTCACTTTATATGTTATAAACGCTCCATTTGTGGTGCACGCATATAATGTATATATGTGTGGGCTATCAAGGGGTAAAAGTAAAATTGCACTAATTTTAATGTTATTTTACTTATTTTGTGAAAATAACGTTAAAAGCGTTGGGATGATTAGCTTCAAACGATAACTTTGAGTCTGGTACTCTTTTGGAGCAGCCTCTCTATCCCAATTGTGATAGGGGTAAGGTTTGTCTCTATCCTTCCCCACCAGACCCTATTGAAGAGTGCGAATATATTGAATAAGTTTGTTTGTTTGTTTCATCTGTTATAATATTATTAAACTTATGATATTTTACATATATATATATTTTCTCGAAAATTAATTTCTTTAAAATTTACCATGCTCGTGTACTCCTCACCTAGGCTGAATACTTGCAATTCCTTAGTGGACCGACCTAGTAGCACTTAGCAGCTCCTACATCCATGACCAAACAGATCCGCTACTACATCACCACATGATTTAAAAAGGTTGTCTGAGGCCTGCCTCGAGGCTTACGCCTCGGTCAAGGCTTTGGAAAAAAGCATAAGAGGCTTAGCCTCATGGGGATAAGCTGGAACCCAAGTCTCAGCATGTCTGAGGCATTGAGGCTTATGGCTAAAGTCTTACTAAACCTGCATAATTTCTATTTTTTGGAATGTTTTTCACCTATTTTCGACTGTTTTTGACCTATTTAATAGGAAAATGACTCGTCAACCCAAATTCTAATTTCATTCTTTAGTACTTCAACCATTCGATTGGCTTTCAGATTCGATTATTCTTCTGTACTTTGGCCAACTCAGACGCTTGATCTTCATACGCCAACCCTAACCATCATTCTTCATAGTTAATACGTCATTCGATCGACTATTAGATTCTATCATCTCCAAACTCCTGGCTTTTAGATTTGATGGACTTTTAGATTGAACAACCCACCTATTAATCGGCTTTAAATCATCTCTAGATGCTTTTAATTGAAAACGATAAGGAGAAAAATGAGTTTTATAATACTTGAATCTCATAATATTAATAAATTAGGCTATTGCACTATTTTTGCGCTTAAAGTGTCACACTTATGACGTTTGTTTTGAATTAAATTGTGATTTTTATAAGATGTATATTCAGAGTTCGAATCTTATTGAACAATCCTAATCATGGTTTGAGCAAATCTAACCATGAATTGAACAAGAAGTTTAGTATTTGAACAAATTAGACCATGGATTGAACATATCTGACCAGAAATAATGAAAAGGTTATGTGTTTTAGTGTTTTAAAGCAAGGTTTAAAAGAACAGAAACGAGCCTCGAGGCGCTTTCTGTAAGCCTCGAGGCGGACTGAGGCGTAAGCCTCGAAACATTAAAAAATAATTAAAATAATAGATACATCTCATAAAAATCACAATTTAATATAAAACAAACGTCGTAAGTATCACAATTTAAGCATAAATACTTCAATAACCTAATTTAACAATGTTATGAGATTTAAATATTATAAAATTCTTTTTCTGCTGCGATCATTCTTAGGTGTTGTTTGTTTTTTCAGAGGTAAAATGTCTGCAGTATGCGGACCACATCTGCAGAGATTTGCAGAAGAAGAGTTGGACCAACAGTCTGCAAGAAGCAGACTGTTTGTTTTTTAACGTCTGCAAGCTGCTAAAATTGATTAAAATTTAAATAAACCATTATTGGTGAACACGAGCTTGTCATCATAGGACGCCATACTAAGAAAATGATAGGAAACAACATTGTGCAACAAAGATGCCAAAAATGCCATTAAAATTCACAAAAAAAACCCATCCTTTTCAAGGGAACAAATGATGGTATAAACAGATATGGGAAGATAGTAAACATGAGCAGACTTGAAAACCAATTTCATGTTAAAGTCAGCATAATTAGGTTTATTTATGTTGATAACCACAACAAAAAAGCTAGCATCATAAAATCCTAATCTTGGCATCCCAATAAAACACAACACATGTAATTAATTCAGAAGCCAAACCATACACGATCAGACTGGTAATAGCAACCTTAACTTTCTGAGGGTTTGAATGAAATGGGAATCTAGTGTCCCCTTGGGATTTGATCGCTGTGAAGCAAAATATGCCAATAACTACAAAATTAAAGGTGGATCCTGGCATCGTTACACCGTCTTCCCCAGTGTTCCTCATGGGAAACAGTGAGTCCACATGCGTTTAAGATACGTAAATGTTATGACTGGAATATGGTAGAAATTGGTGATTCAGGACAAACACCGGATTATCTGAATTCTGAAACATAACTAATTATGATAATTTGATTTTGCGTGATCTTGGGTGGAAGCTTGAACTCTTCGAAGAAAAAGAAGCCCCAAGAAACATCACGGCGGTGGAGAGCGAGAACAGGGAGGTTGAGAGCGGCGACGGGAGGCGGGGGGTGGAGGGCGGCGACGGGAGGGCTGGAGGTGGAGGCCGGCAACGAGAGGCAGCAGCTGTAGAGATCGAACAGAAGCAGCCATGGAGAAATCGAACTGATGAAGCGTGAACTGGTGAAGCGTGTTAACCTAATATCAGATGAAGATGAAGAAGAGGTGGAGAAGTGGTAAGAAGTCCTTGGACCATGTCTGCCTCAAGAAGAGGCCGGGAAGACGTTTTTAAATGAAATGTCTTCCAAAAAAACAAACACACTGTAGAGGTAAACCTCTTCCCGTGGTCTGCGTGGCGCAGACATAAGAGGTCAGGAAGACCTTTTTCAAAAAAACAAACACCTCCTTAATGTTTTTATTAACCAAATTTAATTCCTCATCGTCATCTTCATCTTCATCTTCATCTACCAAATTAACTTGAACGCTTTTTCTTTTCCTAGATAATGAACTCTAACTTCTTCCCTATTTGACCCGCCAACTCCACTAATATCATCTTCATCAAAACTTGGGTTGACTATCCACTCATCCAAAAAAACCTCCTCGCGAACTATTAGATCCTCATTATCTTTTAAATTAGTCTACATTATAAACTCTTTCTAATTTCTTAGTGTATATAATTTACACCAAGGTTTTCAACTTATCGAATATGAAATCCAAGAGAACGGAAGCTTTCAAAGTCTGGGAGAATGGAAGGGTGAAGTGTGTGACTGTGTGTTCTAAGTCTAGGGGGATAATGGATGAAGTGTGCGTTTGAAGTCTGGGAGAAAAGTGTTATAATTTAATTCAAGTTTTGGTGGCAAGCGTGTTTTCTATCAAATGGGTCAAAAGGGTCCAAAATAGGTCAAAATATATTACAGGGAAAAAATAAGGCTTGTTTAGTGAGGCTTAAGCCTCAAAGCCTCACCTCACAGCCTTAGAACGTCTCACCGTCTCGGACCGCCTCAGACAAACCGAGGCGTAGGTTCCAACTACCGTCCTTGAGGCTAAGCCTCATAAGCTTTTTTCCAGCGCCTCGGCCGAGGCGTAAGCCTCAAGGCGAGCCTCAGAAAGTTTTTTTAAACCATGTTTTAAAGTTAACAATTTAAAATATTATCTATACATAATTTTTTGGTTTTTTTTTTAATTGTGAGCACCTTGCTAACATGATGTGTGCACATCACACATTGGCTTTTCGAACTATAACACATTGGAGTGGTTTTTTTAACTAGGCATGGGTGACTTGTCTGGATTCATGGACAAAATTCATGAAGTTGTTCCTATGGATCAACAGCCTGAGCTTCTGCAAAAGCTATCAGAAGGAACTTTCACTATGAGGATTATGTATGACCAGTTTCAAAACATTCTCAAAATGGGTCCCATTAACCAGGTTTGTTTGTATATTTTACTGAAAAAAAAACTGTGGGGTTTCGTGTCTTTTAGCATTATTTAATATTTTGTGTTTCATGTAGGTATTTTCTATGCTTCCAGGGTTTAGTTCAGAGTTGATGCCTAAAGGCCGTGAAAAGGAAAGCCAGGCGAAGATCAAAAGATACATGACAATGATGGACTCAATGACTAACGAAGGTTTGTTAAATTTCAAGGGTGAAAAATGGGCTGGTCATAATTGGATTGGGCTGTTATCAGTCATTTTTGGTATGGGACAAAACCGGTGACTCGAGGACTAGGTTTGTTAAACTTGTGAAATGGGCTGGTAATAATTGGGTTGGGCTGCTAGAGGTCATTTCTATACGGGTCAGAGCAGGCTGGGCCATGATGGTACAAGTTGATTTGTTCCACAAGCTTATTTGCCCTTGTATTTCAACAGTTTTATAGATGAAGTAAACTTTTAAAACGTTAGTCGCAACATAGGTGGTAGTAAAATAAAAATATAATTATCTAAATAAAATAATTTAATAGGTGGTATACACTGTTTATGAACATGTGCAGCTTTCAACCTGTCTAACCAGTTTAACTGATTTTCAATTGCATCTAATGTTTAGTATAGCCTGTTTTTGAGGTTAAGCACGACCCATCCTAACCCATTAATAATGGGTTAAAGTTGTCACCCCTTAAGCAATAAATGGGCTGATACGAGTCATTTTTTGTACGGGTCAAAACAGGCTGAGCCGTTTAGCCATGATGAACTAAGTTAATTTTTGCCCAAGGCATTTTTTGTCTTCATGTTTAATTTTTTTTATAAATAATTAATGCGCTAATTGCAAGAACTGTTACTAAAGTAGTAACATGAATATCTGAATAAAAAAAGGTCTAAAAGGCCGTATACATTATAAATGGACATGGAAAACTTTCAAACCGTTTGACCCATTATTCACTCGTTTTTTACAGAGCTGGACAGTACAAACCCGAAACTCATGAACGAGTCAAGGATGATGCGAATAGCAAGAGGGGCAGGTCGTCAACTGAGGGAAGTTGTTGAAATGTTTGAAGAGTATAAACGACTCGCCAAAATATGGAGCAAAATGAAGGGTCTAAAAATCCCTAAAAAAGGCGACATGAGTGCGCTATCAAGAAACATGAACGCCCAACACATGAGTAAAGTCCTTCCCCCACAAATGCTAAAGCAAATCGGTGGTATGGGTGGTTTACAAAACTTGATGAAACAAATGGGTTCTAATAAAGACATGATGGGCATGTTTGGGGGTGGTGATAAGTAGACCGTTAGATCAGCTAGCTTTTATAGCATGTGGCTCATGTTATGAACCAAAGTGGCTAGCTTTTGCAGCGTGTTGGTGTTATGAACTGTATCAGCTCGCCCTAGAGACCCAGTTACAAGTCTTGGATTTTTTTTTTTTTTTTTTTTTTAATCATACTTTGTTTTCGGCAATTTACCATTTGTAAAGACTGAATGTGTTTATGAAGATGTACATGATCAACAGCCTATAATTTCTGGATGCTACTTTTAATGGTTTTGTATGAGTTTTTTTAAGTTATATACAAGAGTCAAATGCAATTTGCAAACAATCATGTGGTTTATTTGTTAAAACATTTTACAACGTTTTTAAAATAATTGAGAAAGTGAAAGTGATGACGTCGAAAGCATAAGGGAAAGATTTAAGAAACGAAAGAGATGAATTCGAAATTTTAGAAACCTGAGTGGTTCAAAACGAAATTTTGCAATTTTTTTATAAAATTGAGAGGGTGAAAATATGAATCTTAAACAAAAAAATTTAACGAAGTAAATCTGCTAAAGAAAAATCACAACCAACTGTGTCAGGCGCAACTTGGTATAAAAAACATGTTTTACTTGAGGGCTGAATAGGAAGACGACACTTGAAATAGCGAGACGACAATAATAGATTTATTATTCTTTTTTAAAAAAAAGGAAAAAGTAAACCGTAAAATATGAGGGAAAAAATTAAAGTTTAAAAAATTAGGCGACTACATGACAATAAAGATCAATTGAAACAACCATTCCTCATTTGTGTAGTGTTTTCATGACCGCAGATAGGGCTGTAAACGAACCGAACGTTCAGCGAACGTTCGTGAACCGTTCGGCGGGAAGTTCGTTTATGTTCGTTCGTTTAAAAAACGAACGAACACGAACAAGAAATTACGTTCGTTTAGTTAAAGGAACGAACATGAACAGAGGTCATGTTCGTTCATTTGTGTTCGTGAACGTTCGATAACATGTTCGTTTATGTTCGGTTAAGTTCATTTATTATATTTATTCATTAAATGTGTTGTTTATTTTTAATTTTTAGTTTAATACCATAATACTTAAGTTAATTTTAGTTTAATGCTTTAATATCTTAATTTATATATTTATAAATGGTTATCTCCATTGCTTGATATTAAAAATGTTGATTTTTATTGTGTAAATAACATGTGTTCGTTAGCGTTCGTGAACCGTTCGCGAACAAGCTAAATTCCTTAATGAACGAACACGAACAAGAATTTTCGTCCGGTAAGCTTTCGTGAACAAGTTAAAAGTTAAACGAACGAACACGAACAAGGCTCGTTCGTGTTCATTCGGTTCATTTACAACCCTAACCGCAGAGTGGTATAAAAAGTAAAATGATAACTTTAAGAAAAAAATTAGGAAAAGAAAAAGAGAGGCAAAATACGAAATATGGGAAAGGAAGAAAAAAAATTTTTTGATGTGGGATTCGAACCCTAACCGTTTATGTACAAAATCATCACCTTACCAACTATACTACAAAAACATTTTTTAAATTGTGTTGAAACCACCAAATAAATATAAAACAATATTTAACCAAGAAATGTACACCGACCTTTCAAATTGTATATATATACAATAAGTAACGTAATGCATAAATACTAAAAAATTAAAAAAACATAATAAGATAAATACAAAAAAATAGTAATATTCAAAAAATTGCATTATAATTTTTATATTTTAACAATTTTTCAATAAATTACATAAATAACATAAAAATAAAAATAACATAAACAAATACTAAAAAATTAACATAGATGCATTTATTTATATTATAATAATTTCAAAAAAAAATAAATACAAAAAAAATAAAAATAATTAAAAAAAAGTCAGCGGAAGTCCTATTGTGTTGCGTTTGCATACGACCCGATTACCTGATTATATATACCCGTTTACCCGTCCCGTGTACCCGATTATAAATACCATTTATATACATTTGAATTAATAGAATTTGTTTATTTTTTAATCTTTTTGAACTTTAGAAATTGTTCATATAATTTTTTTTTATCTTTATTTTTTTTGGCAATTACAAAAAATTATTTGAAACATTTTGTTAATAGTTGCTATTTTTTGGTTTATTTTGAATGATGATAATCAACTTATAACATTTTGAAATTTCATATTATTTGATATATTAATAGCTTGTTTTTGGCATATTTAACATATAGTTTTTTGTTATAAAAAAAATAAACTTATTATTAGTTACCGGTTACCCGATGCCAGACGTGTTTTAAGCCAGTTATTCTCAACGAATATATTTAGCTAAACCCGTCGAGATACCCGAAACCCGCTGGGATACCCGATACCCAACGGGTAAATACCCGATGGGATTTGGGACGGGTATGGGACATACTTTTATAAACGGGTATGAGACTGGAATTACTCAAACCCGTCCCAAACCCGGCCCATTGCCATCCCTATTCCAAAGTAAGTCTTGTTATTTGTAAAGATAATACCTTATCACTAAGAGAAAATGCAGATTCCGAAACTACCGTAGAAGCTTGGGTAGTTAGTAAATCATGAGCCATGGTGGCTAGAATTGGAAAATCGGATTTCTTTCCTTTTCACCCTGACAAAAGATCTAAATTGTGATAATCATTGGATTAAAAAGTGGACATAAAATATGTTTCACTAAACCTTCCGAGCTCACTTGAAGGGGTTTTACCCCTTTGTCATTTTGTCGTTTCATTACGAACGATATTAAATAAACTAAGAAGCGGATCTCGTGGTTTGCTACTGCTCAAATATTCATCTATTCAACCCCTGTAACATTCAAAATCGGGTTTAAAGCTGCGACGCAAGTAAACACGGGTGGTAATTCTTTAAAATATTTCACCAATTTGATTTTCATTGGTTTTATCATATCGTCAAACATTTGGTTTTTATTTTCATTTTTTTTAAATTTAACGTCATTAAAGATAATTCCGACAGCACCAATGGACTATTAGGATAATAAACCCCCGATAATCTTGTAGTGGTAGCTTTGAATAAGTTAAGAAAATTGGTTAAGTCTTGAATATTACTCCAACAAATTATCAAAAATGGTTCGGCCAAACCACTTTCATAAAGACTCGCATGAAAAGTTTGTAACGTTGCTCTTTGTTTTAAACCACTTTCTAACATTTTATAATTGGAGTTCCACTGAGTAGGAACATCCCAATTAGGACCCAAATAAGGTATGTCCATATCTTCACAAAATGTTTTATATTCAGTGAATGTTCTACTTTTTTTCAAAAAAACATCATGCAACATATTTCTAAAAGTGAGTTTGAAACGCTCAACATTTGGTGAAGCGAGCCCTTCTTACACCACTTTGTTAATAATATGTGTGACACATCGAATGTGGAAAAATACACCGTTGCAAATTGGTATATATTTTATTTTCAATTTTTCCACCATAGCCGTGTTGTTTGAACCATTATCAAATACTATTGAAAATAGTTTATTTTACAAATTATATTGTGTTATTACAAAATCTAAAAGTTTAAACAAATATTCAGCCGTATGTAGATACGGATAAGTTCAAAATCAATCGTACTTTCATCATTTATCACGAATTGGGATCTACTCGATGGGCAGCGACACAAATGTACGATTCAGATAAACCATGTGGAGCAGACCAAACGTTTCTAGTCAAATTTACACTAGTGTTAAGATTTTCAATAAATAAGACCAAATCATTTTTTTTTTGTTTCTTTTATTCCACATTTTTAAACAATGACGCCTTAGCATTCTTTGACTTACATGATTGTAAAAATGTTGAAGTGTTTCTCGAATCATGTTTGTTATGTGAGAGTTGTTGAAGTGTCCGAACGACAATGCCTCTTGAATCACGAACTTCGGCATTCGATCACAAACCGCATCTACGTCGTAATGATAAATTCCACCATCGCTACCAATTAGAGTTTGTTGACTCTCCAGGTAATTCTTTAACGCCTTGCAAAATGGTTTGTTATATGTTCTTCAAACTCGAGTTTGATTCTTTTGCAAGAAGCATGCCACAATACTTGCAACGAGCCTTTTGAGACACGTCATTCATTTCAACTAAATCTTAGTTACACTATATTTTCATGTTCCTATTATGTGTAAGAACATGAACAGTGATGTCGGTATTAGAACATTGACCGGCAGAAGATGTAGAATGAGCCATTGTGTAATATAAGAGTAAAGTTATAAAGAAATTGAGCATAATGAGAATGTATCGCAAAACAAAGATAGTAAAGCTATCAGAACTACGTAACGATAGCGTTTTTTTGCTTATAATGTGTGTTTTCAATTGTTATAAAACTAAATCAAACCACAACCATTTATACTAACTTTAGGACAAAAAACATCAAAAAAACGGCTACAAAACAGTTAGAATTGGGTCCAACGGCTAGAAAAATGACTTCAAACGATTGGAACCGGTTTTTTTTGGGCGGGTTGGAACTGGTAAAAAAATCGAAAACTCAACCCGGGTAGGAACCGTCAGTTTTTTTGGTCCCGGACACGTTCTTGTTAGTACCAGGTCGGTGTAACATTCGTACAGTAATCATGTTAGTCATAGATTAGGATAGAAAAACGTGTACATGATAGCCTTTATATCAGTGTGATTCTTGTTCAATATGTCAATGTGCCTATGTGATTCATATGTTCATGTTTGTGTGTTATAGGTTTTTTTATTTAAGTATATATTAATTAATTAAAGTCGATTACGCTAGGCAAGAACAATATTGTATTATATCGAAACAATGGTGGGCTGGCGGTTGATAAGGCAGGTAGATGGACTCTTGGTATGCCCTATACATATACGGCGTTCTGTGTAATAGGATAGTGTTAGTGCGTAGTGTTATGACGAATAGTATGACAAACAAATCAATTAAACAAATCGTAATGCGTGAGCGAGACTGAGTATCATTATGGGTGACGATTCGTAATGATATGAATGTCGAACTTATAATTACGAGTAAACATCAATAAATACGCAAAACGACCAAAAACGTACGTAATTACGGGTATACACGTAATTATATTCGTTTAACGGTCTGATTACGAACGAAAAGTAAAAATAAGTAAAATATTTTATTTACATTTTTCAATTTTGAAACTCATCAAAAACAAATCAAGAAAAACTATGTTACAATTCGAAATATTTAATCACGTAATCGAACCAACGCGCGCGTAAAAATACGCGAAACCGACACCAAGCGAGACCGAATATGCGGGGAACCCCTCGGGGTATAAAAACCCTTATTTTGGTTCATCCTCTTCATTCTTGACAGCCACCATCTCTCTCTCTCTAGAAATTCCTCCAACCCATTTCTCACCCAAGAAAAACTCACAAATTCGATCATAACTTCTTCATTTCTTATTCAAATCGCGCATATAATATATCAAAACGACCGTCTCGATGAGAGAAAGCTGGAAGTATAGGGGATCAGAGCTGATTCGAAGTATTTTGGCTGGAATATTAGATAGAAGTTACTGCGCTGAAGGTATGTTACTATTCATCATCTTTTTCCTTTTAAAATCGGTTTTCAGCTTTCAATACTCAAGAACCAGACCTGAAATCGACTTAAGGGCACTTGGAAACCCTTTGGACAAGGTTACTTTAAGGTTATGGGAATCGTAGATGGGCTGGTTCGATCACAGCAGATAATATCGAAGGATTGGGGCTGCTTGTGCAGAATCGGTCGATGGGGGTGGTGTTAGACAACCGGTTTTGCTTAAATCGAACATAGCAAGCCTCCACCATTCTTAGTAGTACCTTGAACTAACTTTGATAGTCAGAAATCCTAAAAAAATTGAAAACGTGTTTGAACAAGATAGATTCCAAAAAGAAGACAGATTTCCCACTTTTGGTTCTTCTTTGAAGACCTAACGGGGGATCCTCAAGTTAATACATAGGTTCCCACTTTTGGTTCTTCTTTGAAGACCTAACGGGGGATCCTCAAGCTAATACATAGGTTCCCACTTTTGGTTCTTCTTTGAAGACCTAACGGGGGATCCTCAAGTTAATACACAGGTTCCCACTTTTGGTTCTTCTATGAAGACCTAACGGGGGATCCTAAGGTTAATACACAGGTTCCCGTTTTTTGTTCCTGTACAACACCTTTTGGGGAATCCTAATCCCAGACAACAGATTTCCCACTTTTGGTTCTTCTATGAAGACCTAACGGGGGATCCTCAGTTAATACACATGTTCCCGTTTTTGGTTCATGTACAACACCCTATGGGGGATCCAAGTCCCCCGATATTTTTACAAGGAAGTCAATCATGTTTTCAATGATAATCTAATGTTCTTAAACATAACAATTATACAAAGCCATATTCATTAACAGGTTAACATGACTCAATCAATCAATCAAAGTTTATAACATATTAAATCTTATATTATATGTATGATTACAATGATATAGGAACCGGTTAGAGGTCTATTTGCTTGCTACTTGTTCAGGTTCAGAGTCTACTGCTGTCAGGTGAGAACGTTAGCCCCTCTTTTACTGTTTTACAACTGTTTTGGGGTGGAACACGTGACCAAACATCTTTTGTACTACAACTTATCAAATACAGTATCCACTAATCTTTTACAACAATCAAAGGTTTATTCTTTACTTCTACCGTCTTACAACTGTTAAACACATTTTGTTAAAAGGTTTTATAAAAGAGTTTTATAAATTATTTTACAACCTGTTTTACATAAAATGTTTTATAAATGTTAAACACTTTGAAAGATTAAGTTTTACAACTCTTACAAACTTTTAAACTATAACCTGTATTTTTAAATAAATGCTTTAGTAAATGTTTTCATTCAAAGCTTGTATTTATACAAGGGTTTTCTATCACCGTATCCAATCAAAGGTTTTCAAAACAAGGAATTCAATCAATGGTTTTCAACGTGGTTTTCAATCAAAGGTTTTCAAAACAAGGTATTCAATCAATGGTTTTCAACATGGTATTCAATCAAAGGTTTTCAAAACAAGGTATTCAATCAATGGTTTTCAACGTGGTATTCAATCACAGGTTTTCAAACAAGGTATTCATTTAAGGGTTTTCATAGTGGTATTCAAACAAAGGATTTCAAAGTCATGGTAATCAATCATGGGTATTCAAACAAAAGGTTTTCAATCACAGGATTCAATCTTAAAAACTTAAAAGCATGGTGTTCATCGTTGTGAACAAACTTATACACATATCAAGACACTTATTCAATCTTATTCTTATTCTTATAACGTTAGTACTGGGTGATCATAACAAGGGAAAGCGGGACACGTTTTGGTTACGCCAAGGCTGCGGTTATCGTTTTAAATTTGTTTTAAAAACTAACTGCAGATTGGATGCGTACAGTAAAATGGATTTGCTGCTAATTAACTTTACCAGCATAGGTCATATTGACCGTGTACGTCAACACGGAGTTTGTCTTCTGAGTAAACTCATTAGTACATCTCGTGTTGAATGCGTTTGCTGACTGCTTTCTGACTCCAAACGTAGTTTGGGACTTGATTATATGTTGGCTTTTCTAGTAGACAGTCATACGGCTGTTTGCACACGTTATTCTTACTTGATGTTAGTTTGGGTTGCAACTATCCATTTCATTTTCATTCAATGTTTTATACATATGCTTTTCAATGCAGATTCATATATACATATGTTAAACCTATTGTTCTCACCAAGTACCTTTGTAGTTGACAGTTACTTTTCACGTGTTTCAGGTAATCAGGTTTAGAGCTTCACAAGGACAACTAAGGAGACCATAGTTAAGATAGAACAAGATGAAGAAACAAGCTAGGATGGATTAGAAAATCACAAAATCCTGACTGTTTAATTGTCTTGTCTGAGTCTTATTTTGTAAACAATACTTTTGGGTCCTGTAGTTGTCATTCTTTTGGTAGATAGATAGAATGCATTGTGGTTGTTCTTATTCAATACTTGCGCATGATTCAACCATTGATCGTCACCGCGCCATGGATTCCGCAAGCGGCGCAGGGGATGTGACATTTGGAACCGGTTCCTGTTCCTGTTCCTGTTCCGAACCCGTTTTTTTTACCACCTCTAGTTGCAACCCTCTTTTTTTTTTGCAACTTGCAACCCTGTGTATTTAAAAAGACATATAACCTGCATCAAATCAGTTAAAACTAACATAATTCCGTTAATTTATAAAGGGTAAAGTTGTCATTCATTATTAAATTAATAGTCTTGTGCATTTTAGCGGTATTAATTCGAGCTTTCCTTGAACTCTTTCAGGACATTGAGCTTGGCTTTGGTTCCTTTAAACCGAAGGGTCGCTTCATCGTATGCTACTTTTGTTGATTCAGTTGTCTCGAAGGTCCCAATCCACACGTAATCACACATACTAGATTATAAACTTTGTAATTTAGCTGATTTTTAGTTATCCAAAAATATAAAGTTTAACCAGATTAATTAAAAAAGTGCAAATATTCTTACAACATTATTTTCTCACATGTTGTAATTAATTTTATAATATATATATATATATATATATATATATATATATATATATATATATATATATATATGTTCATAAATTATTTCTACATCAATTTTGCGTGTTTAAAATTATATCAAAGAGTATACATACGAATACTGTTAATTAAAATAAGTCTTTTTTAAAATAGAATCTTTAGTTCTTTAGGATCTCTAAGATTAAAAATACATTAATATCAAATATTAAAAGTAAATTAATATCAATTTCCCCGAAAGAGTTCAAGGAAGGCCCGAATTAATGCCAATAAAATGCACAAGACTATTAATTTAATAATAAACAATTCATTACATTTTTACCCTTTATAAACTAACAGAGTTACGTTGCAGTATTTTTAAAACACATGGTTGCAAGTTGCAAAAATAAAAAAGAAGGGTTACAACCTTCAGTAAGAAACAAACCACATGATTGCAAATTGAATTTAACTGTATATATAATCTTGTACTAGGTTACTTAGGATTGAATAAAATTAAACATTATATTGTTAGTTTTAAAGATTTATGAATTAAGACAAACAACTTATTTATTATGTAAATTGTGAAGCAGAGTTGTTTATTGAGTCGGATATTAGTTTATTTGGATTTTAGATTCTTAGGATTCTCTTCAAGATCTAATCTAAATAAGAAACATGCTGAATCAACGCGAATCTATCAAAATTATTAAAATAACCCCCATGAGCTGATGAGCATGACTTGTATATTTGAATTTTCAAAATAACCTTAATAAGCAAGTATTATTTGGTTTATTTGGGTTGAATTCGGATACCCAATTCGAATAAACAAGTTTATATATATAGGATTGGGATCATATAATATCCCACCTTAATTGAGGTAACCGATTAACCCTGGCAAAAAACTCTCAAATCTTCGAATTTTTTTTCATGGTTTTTTTTATACAAAAATAGGGGGGCTCCTTTTTTAAGTTTTTGCTAATTCACAAGCGTTTAGAAGTTAAACGAAGTGTAAGTTTGCGTTAGGCTGCGAAGATATATTTAAGCTTCGTAGTGTAACGCAAACTTACACTTCGTTTAATTTCTAAACGCTTGTAAATTAGCAAAAACTTAAAAAGGAGCCCCATATTTTTGTATAAAAAAGACCATGAAATTTTTTTTCGAAGATTTGAACGTTTTTTGCCAGGGTTAATAGGTTACATCAATTAAGGTGTGTTAACAACGGATCCTTATCCTATATATGTGTGTGTGTGTGTGTGTGTGTGTGTCGCACACTGTATTGTCCTATCTTTGATTATTTGAAACATGTGAAAAAGTAACAGTCATCTACAAGTAGTTGGTGAGATGCATAGGTTTAAAGAATTAAAACAATGCAAGTATATAGATTTACAACAGTAAAAGTAAATGAGTAATGACCTGTATGAAAATATGATTGAACACTTGAACAATGTACAATCTAAATATAAGTGATATAAAAGTAGTAACATGATGTTGTAACACAAACTATCATCAAGTATATTAGCATGTCATCTTATATCCAAGTTTCAAACTATGTATGGAGTTAGGATTAAGACTGACTAATGAAACCAAAATGGCCCATGGTAATAAAATTAATTACTACCAACTTCGTGTTAATAAGCATGTGTCCAATAAGGCCTAAGCTTTTAAAGTTAATTTCCTTATTGCTAAAACTACACCAATCCACAATTAGCTATAAAACAAATTTAAAGCTAATTCTGACCTTGGTGTTAGGGGTATGCAAATCGCGGTTCGGTTCGGTTTTCACCCTTAACCATAACCATAACCATAACCGCTAACTTCGGTTATGAGATTTCCTGAACCATAACCATAACCAAACTTTGGTTTCGGTTAATCGGTTATAAGGTCGGTTGTGGATCGGTTTTGGTTAATTTCGGTTAATTAACCAAGCCTAAATTCAAGTTAAAATTTGAACTAAATGAACATGGTTAATTGGTAATAAGGTCGGTTTTCGATCGGTTTTAGTTAATTTTGGTTAATTAATCAAGTAAACATGTAATGCAATAACACAAACAAGTAGTATATGATTAAATTCTTGTACCCAATAATTTTAGACTTGTTCATTAGAATTTGGAGAAGGAATTATGGGAGAAAACACACAAGCTACAAGGGATAAAAGGTTGTAACGGTTCGGTTAATGTTCGGCTATGGGACACCTTTAACCATAACCGATTTATCGGTTAATCAAAAAACCTTAACCATAACCGTCGGTTAATTTCGGTTATCGGTTAATCCGGTTAGTGGCGGTTCGGTTATCGGTTAATTTCGGTTAATAGTTAATGTTTGCTCACCCCTACTTGGTGTATAAACCCCACTTTCCCTTGTTGTGATCACCCAATACTAACAATAAACGATTGTGTGAACTCAAGTTTGGAACACTAAGTAAATAACTTCCAACCATTGAGTCCTAAGATTAATGATTGTGTGAACTTCTAGTCTAAAATCTAAGAATAGTGATTTCAGCCCTTGAAGTCCTAATGATAACGATTGTGTGAACTTCAAGTCTGAAATCTAAGAATAGAGATTTCAGCCCTTGAAATCCTAAATAAGAACATGCTGGATGTGAATAAGTTTGTTTTCAAAAATTTATCCATGTTACAAAGTGTATTATGATTTTGAAAACCAAGATATACAAAAACGTATCTTGACTAAGGTTGTGTGCCATGATAGATCATGACCAAATTTTCTTTGATTCCAAAGATTTCTTAAAATATTTAAGTTACCAACATAAGCCAAACATAAGTTTATCAGAGAAAACCATTTAAGGAAATAAATTCCAAAATAGTTATTCACATGTTCCACCCTAAAAGATTTTAATGTAGAAAATAGGGAATATGATTTCACCTTATTTGATTATGAAGTGCACTTGAGTAAGATTAATGATGCTCTCCCTTGTGATTTATGATTTGGTCTTATTCAAAACCCTGATTGAGTTTAATATGAATTATAAATTATAAGTACATGTTCGTATTTTTTTATGAAGGGTGATTCATACTATTACACTATTTGAATATACTAAGTTAAGGTTAACATTCACCAGCCAACTCAAACTAACCCATAGCTTTTTAATGATAACATTTGTAAATGTTAGAACAATAGTTTCAAACCTTGTTTATGTCATTAAAATGTAATTTGGACTTTAAAAGACTTGTAACATATTTTACCTTGCATGTCACTTATTATACATAAGTATGCATGCAGGTTTGTTAAAGTGGTTTACCTTTATGTTTAAAACTTAAATTAAGATCAGCCTTTGAAAAACATACAACATATTACACCAGGCATAGACTTTTCATGCATGGTATAACATGAGTTTTATTATGATATTGGAATCCTTGTGCTCATGATATCCTCATTAAGTTAATGTGGTAGGCCTTGAGTTATGGTCAAGTTGAGCTAAGCTCAAGTTAAGAAGATGTTAAGCCATGGTCATTTAGAATCAGATGAGGGTTAAACTATCCTTGTCCGACCTTTTTGCTTTAATGTTCGATTACCAATTGGTTCATGGTTGGTTTTGGTTAATTTGTGGTTTAAAACACTTGGATAGAGTTGGAGAGTTAGTATCGACAGTGGCCTACTGTGTATGATAGTGTCGATATTGTCAATATCGACACAAGTCAATCCCCTAAAATGTTGACCCTTCGATACTATAGTATCGACACTTCACTTGATTTCATCGAACTTTAAGGCCTTCGAGACTACTAATATCGATGAACTTGTTTGTGTGTCCTTGGAGGAGTCGATACTAGTAATATCGACGAAGACTTAGTTCTTTCTGCCAGCATCAAACTTACTAAGTTTGATGGAAGAACAGTCTTTGCAGTTCATCCATCGATATTAGTATTCCCAGATCCCTTGGCGTCGATACTAATCTCCATCTCATCCCACGACTTCTCCAACCTTCCAAAAGCAAAGATAACTTCATCCAAGTGTTTCGAACCCAAAAGCAATTTATTATAACATGGTTTGATGAACTCACAACCAGTTCTATGTTCAAAGGTTTCCGGGTTCAATAAAACCCTAAAAACCGGACCTTCAAGCTCAAACATGGGTCGATCTGGATGATGTCAGCTCGGATCCCTTGTACTTCCTTAATGTACACACCAAGAGCTTTCCATAGAGTCCAAAAACTCGAAAATTGGTGAAGAATTGAGAGAGATCACTTGAGGGTTTCTAGTGAGAGAGTAGAGAGAGAATGACGAATCTAGAGAGAGAAAAAGGGTGAAATCTGGTTGGTTGGGGTATTAAATGAGACTTTTAAGCCTTTTATAGTCTGGGTAAGAATAAGCGTGTCCGGGTTCACTTGGTTTCGTGTTTCCGCGTTATTTTACGAATAGACGTAAACATTACGTTTTTAAGGAAATAGTTTTTATTTTATCTTTTTTTTGTTAAGATTCCTAATAAATATTTTATGTGAAGCATTATTATTATTTATTTATTTATTTATTTTCGAAATCGTTTATTTCAATAATTTCTTCAGAACGTATAAATTTCGCGTGTATTCGTACGAATCGTCATCCTTACGAACACGAATATTGTTTTACTTTATGTTTTGGTTTCCTAATTGTAAGATATCTTTTAAAATATTAAATCCATAGATATATTCGTGCGAATCATCATTCCCATGAATAAGCTGTTAGTTCAATATTTTCTAATGTTATCCCTTATTGTTTAGAACTTGTTTCATCACGACGTTTATGTTTCATCATTGGGTTATTTTGGATAACATTACTTACGATTTATGTTATCAGACACCGGATTCCCTCGTTATTGAAAGAAATTCCATGTCTTAATTGTTGTGTATGTGCAAATATTTTACCTGTTCACAATGAAGATTCATAATGTTATTGATAAATGAACTTATAGTTACAAACATGTAGTTACAAGTATCGTCCATACATACGATTACTGTACATATGTTACAGTCTCCCCTAGTTAAGGGAATTTCGCCGCGCAATTAACTAGCCGAATGTACTGTAAAAAGATGAGGGTACTTGAGCTTCATCTGTTCTTCACGTTCCCAGGTGAACTCTGCACCACGTTTGCCTTCTGATCGTACTTTTATGATCGGTATACGGCTACACTTAAGTTTCTTGACTCCATGATCCATGATCTTGACTGGACGTTCAACAAATTGCATGTTGTTTTGAATTTGAAAGCCCTCTAATGGAATTTGAACATCGTGGTCAGCTAGGCATTTCTTAAGATTCGACACGTGAAATGTATCGTGAACGTTTCTTAGCTCGACTGGAAGTTTTTTTTGTAGGCTACTGGACCAATCCTTTCCAAGATCTCAAAAGGTCCAACGTATCTAGGAGCAAGTTTCCCTTTCTTCCCGAATTGGACAACGCCTTTTGAGGGAGAAACCTTAAGTAAGACTAGGTCACCGAATTGAAACTCAAGAGGTTTACGACGTTTGCGGCCTTAAGCCTTGATTGAATGATTGAGATCTTATCGGTTGTTTCTTGAATGAGCTCAGGACCTACGACCTGCGAGTCATCAACCTCGGTCCAGCATACCGGTGATCGAAACTTCATACATATAGAGCTTCAAATGGTGCACATTGTATTCTCGTATGATAGATATTATTATACGAAAACTCAATAAGTGGAAGATGGGTATCCCAACTTCCTCCAAAATCGATCACACAAGAACGAAGCATGTCCTTGAGTGTCTGGATAGTCCTTTTGTTTTGACCATCGGTTTGGAGATGATACGTCATGCTAAGGTTAACATGGGTCCCCAAAGCCTTTTGGAATGACTGCCAAAAGCGAGATGTGAAACGACTATCACGATTGGATATGATTGACGTTGGTGTACCATGACACGCAATGATCTCGTTGATGTACAATGTGGACAATTTCTCCATTTTGTAATCCTCTCAGATCGGGATAAAATGAGCAGATTTGGTAAGGCGGTCGACTATCACCCAAATTGAAGCGTAACCTCGCGGTGTCCTCGGCAACTCAGTTATGAAATCCATGGAAATTTGTTCCCATTTCCATTGAGGAATTTTAAGTTGCTACAGAAGTTTCGAGGGTTTTTGATGTTCTGCTTTGACTTTTGAGCACGTTAGACAGGCTATGTCTTTCTTCATCTCAGGCCACGAGTAAGATGTTCTCAAGTCTTGATACATATTATCAGCTCCCAGATGAACAGAATATTGCGACTTATGTGCCTCATCACATATGAAAGTGCGCAATTCCTCTGACTTTGGAATCCACATACGTTTGTTGAAATATAAAACCCCATTTGATCGAGGTTCTAGTTTACCTTCAGCCCCGCAATCTAACTACGTCTTCAGCTGATCATTGATCACCACGTGTTGCTGTGCAATATGAACCAAATCCTTCAGTTTCGGTTGCGTGTTTATTTCCATGGCTTTAACGCGCACTTTCTTGATTGGTTCCTTGTGACTAAGAGCATCCGCCACCACGTTGGCTTTTCCTGGATGACAGCGAATCTCACAGCCGTAGTCAGTTAACATCTCAACCTAATGCCTTTGTCTCATGTTGAGCTCCTTCTGATTGAGAATGTGTTGAAGGCTCTTGTGGTCCGTGTATATGACATATTTGGTACCATAAAGGTAGTGTATCCAAATCTTTAATGCAAAGACCACTGCCCATAACTCAAGGTCATGAGTAGTATAATTCTTCTCGTGAACCTTAAGTTTTCTTGAAGTATATGCAATGACCTTGTCTCGTTGCATGAGTACACAACCTAGACCAAGGTTTGAAGCATCGCAGTGGACAACAAAATCATCGTAGCCTTCTGGAAAACTAAGAATAAGGGAGTTGCATAACTTCTGTTTGAGAAGTTGAAATGCATCTTCTTGTTTCTGCCCCCATACAAACGCTTGACTTTTCTGGGTCAAAGTTGTAAGTGGCAAGGCAATCTTTGAAAAGTTCGCGATGAACCTTCAATAGTAACCTGCCAAACCCAGAAATGAACGAATTTCTGTTGGAGTGGATGGGGTAGTCCAGTTCTTAATTGCTTCTATCTTCGCTAGATCTACATGTATCCCATCTTTGTTGATAACGTGTCCTAAGAAATAAACCTACTTTAACCAAAATTCACAATTTGAGAATTTGGCTTAAAGTTGTTGTAGGACCAACTTGGAGCCCGGAAACAATCCGGTTCCTATGTAGATCTGCTCGACAGCCTCTGGAATAGTGCAGAATCCTATTCCAGGGTTTTCCAATCGAAACCAACAGTCCCCTTGGCGATCCGAAGGTAAGGAATGAACGTTTGGATCAAGATCGAACACCACGGGATGAGAATCGAAGTTGGATAGGGAAGAACCGCTCAAAACCTTAGGGTTTGACACTAGAGTGCTCTGGGAGAAGAGGAGGCTCGGGAAAGTTAGGTTTGAATCTGTTTGAACTAGTGTATATAGACTGTACTCATTCGGCTGAATGAGTGACTGAAACAACTCATTCGGCGAATGGCTCAGCTGAATGAGCTTGGTCAACCGAATGAGTCATGCGGATGACCCATTCGATCGCCCTAGTCATTTTGTAGGCGTTCATTCGGCCGAATGACCTCGTTCTTAGGGTCATTCGTCCGAATGGGTCTATAAGACATATATAATCAAAGTTAAACATAATCAAACACATATAAACTAGAATAAACATTAAGAACAATATAGAAAGACTGATTTCATTGATAACATAAACTTTATACATCAAAGATCATACAAAAGCTGAACTAGGGACATTTAATGCACTAACATACTCCCCCTTGGACCTAGTTCCTCACTTTGCAGCATCTTTCTTGAAGTATTTGTCTGATATGGCCTTCCAGTCTGTTCCAGCATGAATCCCAAAAACAATGCAGATCTGGATCACTCTCATATATTGCAGAGCCTGCTCCATGTCTTCTACATCAAAGAAAATCTGGCATCTACATAAAGCTTTGACATCGTTGTGTGATAGATTTGTCAGCCACATCGGGCCAAATATACGTTCAGTCTCCCACTTCTTGTCCTTGCATAACACTATCACAGCCTCTCCAGTTCGCACATCATAATACCACCATCTAAAGCTGTCCAAGAAGTCTTGACGCATCTTCCGTAACGGAATCTTCTTCATGACTCTTGGAGGCAGCCACTTCAGGATGACCTTATGTCTGCGGGTATCTGCATTGAATTCTGGTATATAATATCTCTCTGGTTCCTGAGGCTTGAAGTTAATTCACCTCTTCCTGTACTCATACTGAATCTGTCGAGAGAACCAAGCTCACATCCCCGAATCTCCACTATACAACATCTTCAAACATGCAAGCTGATTTACTTCGAATCCTGGCAACATTTCGAAGTCGTGGGGGTGCTTGAAATACTGGATTCCCTGTTCTCTCTTGACAGCATAGCATTGCAGATCATGGAAGTATGCCCAGCTAAGTATTTGACCTCCAGCCTTGTAGCCTTTGGTCCTATAAACTTTGGTGTGTGTAGCTGGCATCTTCGCAACGCTTTCTTTCTTCAAGATCTCCCAGTATGATTTCCATTCTTCCTTTCTTTGCTGAATGTCTTCTGCTGAAGACACACTACCACTGACCTTTTCTTCAACCTTTCTGTTTAGCTCCTCTTCAGTGTGTTGTCCGAAAAGATCAGTAAATGTAGGTAGTTCATCCTCAGCTGAAGTATACTTTGCGTCCTCTTTTGCAGTAATATCGTCCAGTATCACTTCATCAACAACATCAAAAGCCTCGGGAGAAGGAATATCAGAAACAGGAGCAGAGGTGTCATCAATCACAACCTCGTCAGGATTTAACCTGAACAACTCATCAATCTGCTCCTTGGTCAAGCAGTGAATAATCTCTCCTGCCTCCTTATCATAGCTGACTGAGTGTTGTTGATGCGTTGAGCATCTAAGATCATAGTCAACGTCTCATCCAATCGACGTCTCAAAGGCACAGCTTGGACTTCCTCAGTAGCTTTAGGATCTTCAGTCTGAGGAGGAGGAGGCGGAGGCTTGGCACTCTTATAGTGCTTAGTCTTGGTCCGTATCTCAGTGGGAGGGGACTGCTCTTCTGTTGCACTTGAAGAACTGGCAGACCCACTCCCTGAACCATCATCGTCATCAGAATCATCATCTTTATCTGAATCCTTATAATCAACTTTCTCCTCATCACACTCCTCATCTTCTTCTTCATCTTCTGTTTCATCTTTCTCCTCGTCTGAATCATTGGAGTCAGCTTCAGTGCCCTGGATCCTGGGAGTGGCCTCCATGAGACTTTCAACTTGCTCGATGAGATGCAAGTTTTTGGCCTCAAGAGTCATGATCCGATCACTGAAACCAGAGGCTGTCAAATCCAACTGGTTATGCTCATCGATGTACTTGAGCAGTTGCTCCTCTTGTTGAGCAGATCTGGCCCTTAAGTCTGCACACTGGTCAGCAGCCTGGAGTAGTAGAGCATCTTGCTTACTTACCCTCTGCGTGAGTTGGGCAATAGCTTCCTCCTGTTGATGGTTCCTCTCCATCAACCTAAGCAACAAACTTTTCAGTGTACCAAGCTATTCAGTCACTGAAACAATAGGAATGTACGAATCAGCTTGTGTGATGGAGGTCAGTGAAGGTATAGCCCGTGACTTGGTCAGTGAAGAAACTGCAACTGTTGCAGCTGATGTAACAGTGGATGCTGCAACAGTCGACAGTTCTGACCGCCTCTGCAGGACAGACTTCGTCCTTCTTCTCTTGGCCGGGGGAGAGGATGTGGACTGCACAACAGTAGTAGCAGATGTAGAAGTGAAAGTACGAGGGGGAAGAGAGAAGTCAAACTCAGGGACAAATGATGGGTCCCTGATCTCCTCCCTATCAGGCTCTATGTCTCCTGTATTAAGAAACACAAGCTGAGACCTAAAACATGTGGTCACCACCTGTGGCCCTGCATCCTCTGAATCAGAGTCATCTGAGGCATCCTCACCCTCATCCTCTTCATCAACATCCTCCATCTGTTCGTCTTAGGCTGAAGTAGTACCAGCCATCTCTAGTGGAGTAGAAACGGTGGCCTGAGTAGTAGCCATGAAATCCAAGTTGAGTAAGGCATCAACATCCACATCCTCCTCACCAGCACCAGAACCACCAACACCTGTATCAGCACCACCACTAACAATATCACCACCAGAAACACCAACATCAGCAGCACTAACACCTGCCCCACTACCACCAACACCAGCACCTACATCTCCACCATTGACACCAACACCATCACCTTCACCATCATCTCCATCATCTTCATCATCATCCAGTACTATAATGTCCTCAGCATCCGAGTCCGAATCGTCATGTCTCCACTTCCTACCACCAGGGGCAATGTAATCAGGATTCTGGAGATGACCAAATAAAGCACGAACAGGGGGCTTCTTCTCCTTTCCCCTGTAAGATAGCACTCTGTTAAGAGTGGTGTCGTTCATGTGCTCTAACCGAAAGATATCTGTGCTGGTCTTCGGTAGATTGGGTACTTGAGCATCAAAAATC
Organism: Mikania micrantha; assembly: GCA_009363875.1. Taxonomy (NCBI): domain Eukaryota; kingdom Viridiplantae; phylum Streptophyta; class Magnoliopsida; order Asterales; family Asteraceae; genus Mikania; species Mikania micrantha. The sequence continues at coordinate 4,657,612 of CM018684.1, forward strand.
TGCTGGAGAAACCTAGGGTACATGAGGAACTTCTTGTCACCCTTGAGCACAACATTCTCCTTCATGTGTGTGAAGATCATCTCAGAGAAGTTGAATGGCAGATTTAGCACCAGAGCAACAAACGCACACTGAATAGTCTCCCTCAGCTCATCAAATCCTCCTCGCCTCGAGCCCAAGCAATGAATAAGTACATGTGCTAAGTACTTGAACTGTGGAGACAGAAAGGCCTTGTTGAGGACTCCAACTCCCAGGTCACCATCATACTTGCATCGCATAAAATATCCACGAACAAGATAGTGATCAAGTAGAATGGGCTGGTCAGGTGCATCCTGAAATCCACATATCCTCCTGTAGGATCAGATGTTCTCAATTGATACAATTAATAGAGTATAGCAGTGGAATTCAAAGTTGAATTAGCATAATCATAGCAAGAACAAAGTTCAATCAAACAGTAAATGCAAGTTTGTTATAGAGAGAGAAACTTTCTGCAAAAGGAATATATCAATCATTCAGAATATTAACTTCGTTACAATTACAAACATGTCAACTGCCCTTATATAGAGACAGTGACGTCTGATGATGTCACATGATGTTGACACCTAACAGACAAAACAAAACAACTGAAAATAACTAAACTACTGAGAATGTCTACAACATCTGAAGACATTCTCTTACAACTACTGAAGAACTAAAACTACTGAAGTAAAAAGACTAAAACATCTGATGAGTAAACTACTCATCAGACTTTTACAAACACTGAAAGAAAACTGCTGAAGACTTAACTACACATTACAACATCTGATGAATTGCACTTCAGCTGTTGTATATCACTTCAGATCTTGTGTCTTCAGTACATTGAATGTTAGCTGTTGTGTTCTTCTTCAGTCGTTATAAGTGCTGTGAGACTTAGAGATTTTTCTGATCAGGCTCATTGGTTCTTTTAGTCCAACAAACTCCCCCTGAACCAATGCAGCCAAAAACCTCTAATTTATTGATGGTCTCACTTATTCACTCCCAGGCTGAAAGATAAGTCTTTTTCTTTGAGATCAGTATCAAAATGACCAGTTAAAGTGTATGCCTGATAATCAACAGCTTCCAAAAATCTAACAAGCAAAATATGAGAGGGAACTCCATTGGGGAAATGGACTATGAGCATTAACCCCTCTCATTAAGGCTATTGATTATATACTAACCTGAAGGACTCCCTGACATATGCCTCAAGCAGTATTACCTTCTCTTCTGGAGTCAGCCTCTCAGGTTCACCTTCAAAGAAAGACTCAGGTCCATAGTACTCAGACAAGTACCTGGCCGTTGTCCCATCATTCAGCTCAACTCTAGTAATCTCTCTGTATACAAACTCATCAGGATGCTTCCCTTCCAAAAATAGAGAAAGCTCATTTTGTTGAACATTTTCAAGTTTCCTATATACCAAGCCTTTCTTGATCATTTTGTTCTCTATAAACTTTGGAGCTTTTGAGCCAGAGTTGTACACACTCTTGAAATCATTGATTATCTCCCAAGGATCAAGTACTGACCCTAGCATAATGTCAGCACTTAAGACCCTTCTGATTCTTCTGGCATAAGATGCTGGAGCCTCTCTCTTGTGGATCCTATGAATGATTCTTGGATCAGGCCACATTCTAATATGTTCCTTCCTATACTGATAGGTGAACCTCAGAGCATACAACCTTTGAGCTTCTTTCTTCATTGCAATAATGGTTGATGTCTGAGGATAATCCTTGTCAACCATCTTTAGGATTTTCTCATCATGCTGTTTCTGGTTCTCTTCTTCTTCAAGCTTCACTTTTACTGCCAACATTTGAGATTCTGGTGTGAGCTTTGGATGTTGTCCCAATACCAGTGGCTTCTCAGGCACATATTTGGCAGGAAGAGATACCTTCTTCTTTTGAATTGACAGATCCAACCCAGTTGTTGATGGTGCAGGCTTTTGAACATTTGGCTTGATAACTGTAGAGATAGGCATCCTGTCTTCCTCATCAGAATCTTCATCTTCTTGAATTCTCAGTTGCCTTCTTTTCTTTGGAGGAGCCCTTACCTCAACAACCTGAGTTTGAACCTCTTGATTTTGTATCTCCTCTGGTTCAGTTTCTTGTACATCAGAGGTTGTAGCCTGTTTTTGTACATCAGAGGTTGTAGCCTGTTTTTGTACATCAGATGTTGTAACTTCCACTTGTTCTGCACTTGCTTCAATTACTTTCTCAGCCATTTCCTGCTCAACCTCCTCATCAGCTCTGTTGATAACCTCAACAGGTTTCTTCTTCTGTCTCTTATAAGTCACTTGAATTGCAGGAGACCTTTCAGAAGCAACATCTTCAGATCTTGGCCTTTTGGAAGCTGAAGTTGTGACTGACTCTGTTCCTAACTCCCCCTTTTTGGCTGCAGGGGAAGAAGGAGTATGTAGAGTGGTAAGTCTGGCAGTCACAGCCTCATCAACCATTTGTTGAATTTGAGATTTGGAGGGTAGCCTCTCATCAAGGGCTTGAACAATAATTGTTTTCAGTAATGGAGTGATGAGAGGGAGGATATTTAGAAAGGCAGCAGCTAATGCCTCTGGGGGGCTAGAACCCAAAGGATTAGTGCCTGAAGCAAAGGCTGGTGGCATTTGAAATTGTGAAGTAGTGGGGGAAGTGTTTTGGTGACCTTCAGGATGAGAAGGTGCCATCTGTGGGGTAATTGGGGAAGATGATCTTTTGTCCTTGGACATTTTGGTGAGTAGCTCATTGAGTCTACATACCTCAGCCTTAAGGATTTGATTCTGTTTCAGAACCTCAGCAAGTGTTCTTTGGTCATCAGTAGCCTTAGCTAAATCAGCAGACCTCCTGAGATTATCAGGATCTACCTGAGTTGAGTGTGGCTCAACATGATCAGGTGCCCCTTTTTCTTGGTTCTGGGGACTTCCAACCTCAGGGGTAACCCCTTCATCAGTTGTTGCCTCTGACAAGGTCTTAGCAATGGTACCACTATCAATCACTCCAAATGATGGAGGTGATGAAGTAGCAGCCTTGTCAGATATCAGAATCTCTCTTTCCACACTAGGAGATCTGATGTGGTAGTCATAATCCTGTGGGCTATCAGAGACACTTTTATCCTCCCCCTCAATGTTGGAGCTTATCCCAGTAGTGATAGGTGTCTGGGAGGGGATAGGAGTGTTCAACTGATCCAGGATGTTTTCAATAACAAAAGTGGGACTATCTGGGGTGGTTTCCATAGGAATTGGCTTTGAAAGAGAGTGCACCCGGGGAGATTGGTGTTGTTCAATAGAAACCTTTTCAACTGAAAGAGGTTCTAGAAATGTGTCTGCCCCTTCAAAGGTTGCACCAGGTTCCTGTTGAGAGGAATCCTGGGCGGTTTGAGCCGGTGGAGTCGGATGGATCACTGGTTGACTACTCCCAGTGGCCATGTCATGCCTTGGTGAGGCATGGGCAGACTCAGGGGACTCATTTCCCTGAGCAGCCTTTTTGGTTTGTTTGGATTTTGTTTTAGTGGGGACTCTGGATTTGGATTTTGTGGTGGAGACTGTGGGTTCCCTCTGCTTGGGTTTTAGCTTTCGGGCAGCCTCTTTGAGAGTAGGGTTAGAGTTGTGTCGGGAATATACTTCCAACAAAACTGCTGGAGCAGAGATCCCCTGACCAACAAGGCCATTTTGCTGAAGCTGTTTCTCTATGATGGCCATGATAAAACGTGGATAGAGTAACCATCTAGATGAAACAGGCTTACCAGCATGTTCAGTTAATTCAGAAAAGAGTATTTGAGAAAAATTTAGCTTTTGAGATTCTAGTATAGAATACAATACCTGTTGCCATCGAGAGGACATTTGGTCCCATGAAGAAGACTTCGGAGCCAAGCAGATGTTGATCATATGGAATATCAGGCGCTCTGGGTCATTGAAGTGCTTCTTGAAAAGTGTGGAATCACTCAGGTCACCCTGGTATTCATGACTTGTAAAACAGAGGTCAGTGGCGCTCTTAGGAAACTGAGTGACCAGGTTAGCATCATCAAGCTGAAGAACCTCCCTGAGTTCAGCGGGGCTGATGTGCACATTATGACCATTAACTGTGGATCGAAGTGAGATGACTCCTGTGCCCACGTTGATCAGTTCAACATTCATCCAAAATTGATGAATGGATTCGACATACAGAGTTGGATTGAGAAGAAAGGCAGTTTTGAATTGAGAGGAGGTCATCAAGTCCACAGCTTCATCAAACTTTGACCAAAAGGAGGATTTGGTCAGATAAGCAACGGAATTGTGTCGAGGTTTCAAGGTGATTGATGCCATGGATGCAAAGACTGGAGAGGGAAAATAGGTTTTTGAAAAGGATGAAAAGTTCTGAGAAAGTGATAATGAAACAACTGAAGAAGGTTGAGTTAAATAGAGAAAACAACAGAAGTTAAAACAACTGAAGAGTAAAATTACTCATCAGGTGTTGTCGACAGTTTTGTTCAGCAGTTGTTATCATCAGTTGTTCATCAGACTTTGTGGAAATTTTGTTCATCAGAACTTGTGAACAATGTGTTCATCAGAACTTGTAAGCAATTTGTTCATCAGAACTTTGTGGAAATTTTGTTCATCAGAACTTGTGAACAATGTGTTCATCAAAACTTGTAAACAATTTGTTCATCAGAACTTTGTGGAAATGTTGTTTATCAGAACTTATGAACAATGTGTTCATCAAAACTTGTAAACAATGTTTGACCTTCAGTACTTAGTGAATCAATACTCATCAGTACTTGTAACTTAGAGTATTAGAAAAGGTCATATTTTTCCTTGAATCAGTACTTTTGATATGTATCAGTATTTACTGAAAATATCAAAAAGTTTCAAGGTAAAAAAAATTTCATTTGAAAAGAAAAATTGAAAATATTTTTGGGTTTTTGAAAAGAAATTAAAATTTATTTGATGAAAAACCAACCTATTCAAGTTGCAGCATACCAAGCCTTAGAACTAAATTTTGAAAAGTTGAGGTGTCTAAAGGCTTAGTAAAGATGTCTGCAAGCTCATCAGCACTAGGAACAAACTTTGGATCAATCAGACCCTTTTCATAACAATCTCTTATAAAATGATGTCTGATCTCAATGTGTTTAGTCCTAGAGTGCTGAACTGGATTCTTGACAATACAAAGAGCTGAAGCACTATCCATTAACAATGGTGTCTTCAGTTCTTTGATGCCATAATCCAAGAGTTGAGACTGAAGCCAGAGAATTTGTGAAGTACAACTTGCAGCAGCAATGTACTCGGCTTCAGCAGTGAAAGTGGCTACAGATGTTTGTTTCTTACTTTGCCAAGAAACCAGACAATTTCCAAGAAATTGACACCCACCAGAAGTAGATTTTCTTGAGAGTTTGCATCCTGCATAGTCACTATCAGAAAAAGCAACTAGCTTGCAGGAATGTCCAGTGGAATACCATATTCCCAGAGATAGAGTGCCCTTCAAGTATCTGAAAATTCTCTTCACAGCAATTAAATGAGATTCTTTAGGTGCAGCCTGAAATCTAGCACAGACACAAGTGGCAAACATAATGTCTGGCCTTGATGCAGTTAGATACATCAAAGACCCAATCATACATCTATAAAGAGTTTCATCCACTGAAGTACCTTTCAGATCAGCATCAAGCTGTGTGGTGCTGCTCATGGGATTGGAACATGGTTTACAGTTTTGCAAATCAAATTTCTTTAACAGCTCTTTTGTGTATTTTGATTGGTGAATGAAAATTCCATCAGATTTTTGTTTAATTTGAAGACCCAAGAAAAACTGTAGTTCCCCCATGGCACTCATTTCAAAATTTGTGGTCATAAGCTCAGTGAAAGCATCACACAACTTTAGATCAGAAGAAGCAAATATGATGTCATCAACATAAATTTGAACAAGTAGCTTATGCTGTCCTACATTCTTTATGAATAAAGTTTTATCAATGGAGCCTCTAGTGAAATTATTTTTGAGAAGAAAAGTGGATAAAGTGTCATACCAGGCTCTAGGTGCTTGTTTCAGCCCATAAAGAGCTTTATCAAGCTTGTACACCCAATCAGGATGTTTATTGTCCTCAAAGCCTGGAGGTTGACACACATACACTTCCTCTTTTATTTTACCATATAGGAAAGCACTTTTGACATCCATTTGAAAAACTTTTAATTTGTGTAAGGCAGCATATGCTAAAAACAATCTAATTGCTTCTAGTCTGGCTACAGGGGCAAAGGTCTCATCATAATCAATACCTTCTTCCTGAGAAAACCCCTGTACAACTAGTCTAGCCTTGTTTTTAATGATTTGACCATGTTCATCTGTTTTATTCCTAAACACCCATTTTGTGCCTATTGCACACTTACCTGGAGGTAAAGAAACCAGCTCCCAAACCTGTTGCTTCTTGAACTGCAACAATTCCAACTGCATTGCCTCCACCCAGCCAATATCTCTAAGTGCTATGTGGTAATTCTTTGGCTCTTGTTGACTGACAAACAAAGCATAAAGACAAAAGTTCGATAATTGACTTCTTGTTGAAACACCTGCAGAAATATCACCAAGAACTTGAGATAATGGATGATCCTTCAGTTCTTGATATGGAATGAGATCAGTGCAAGTGTTTGCTGGAGGGTCAGATGTTGCAGTTGAAGATGATTCAGGGAACAAAGCAGCTGGGATTTCAAATGATTGAGAGGATTCCAGAATTTCATCAGCATTTGTATTGAGTGGACCAGCTGGAGCAGAAGAAGCATCAGATTTTGCCGATGTAGGCAAATTGTCACTGAATCTGAACAAATGAGTACTTTCATCTTCATCATCTAGAGTTCCTTGTGTGGTTGCTGTAGAAGCTTTTGGAGGATCTGCTGGAAAAACTGCATCTTCTACACCACTATGCTCAACTGGAAACTCATGTTGCAAGATGTTAATATCAAACATCTCAGCAGGATTTTGAGGAATGGAATCTTTGGGACATTCATTGAATTTAACATGAAGAGTTTCTTCAACAATCTTTGTTCGACAATTGAACACTCTATAAGCCTTGCAAGTTGAAGAATATCCAACAAAGTATCCTGCATCAACTTTGGAATCAAATTTGGTAAGTTGATCTTTGGTGTTGAGAATATAGCAAGGACATCCAAAAGCTCTGAAGAAGGAAATCAAAGGAGTTAAAGAGTGAAGTATTTCATATGGAGTCTTCAACCATCTTTGATTTACCAAAACTCTGTTTTGCACATAGCAAGCTGTATTAACAGCTTCTGCCCAAAATGTGAGAGGTAAACCAGAATCAGCAAGCATTGTTCTGGCGGCTTCAATCAAGGTCCTATTTTTCCTTTCTACAACTCCATTTTGTTCAGGAGTTCTGGGAATACTGTACTGTCTCTGAATTCCCTTTGACAGATAAAATTCATCCAGAAGGTGATTTCTGAATTCAGTGCCATTGTCACTCCTAACACACTTGATAGGAATAGAATATTGCTTTTCAGCAAACAACACAAAATTCATAATAGCCTTGGCAACCTCACCTTTTGAGTGTAAGAAGAAAGTCCAGACAAATTTTGAATAGTCATCAACAATAACTAGACAATACTTCTTCTTTGCCATAGACATTATCTGCACAGGACCAAACAAATCCATGTGCAGTAGTTGCAGGCAACCAGTGGATTTGGAATCTCCAATTGAAGGAAAAGAGACTTTGTGTTGCTTTCCTTTCAAGCAGGCAGTACAATTCTCATCACAACTAAAGTCCTTTAAAGGAAGACCTCTAACCAAACCATGTTTCACCAATTGATTCATGTTTTTGATGTTCACATGACCTAATCTTCTATGCCACAGATTTGATTCTTTGAAAGAGGCCTTAGAGAATAAACAAGGATGACCCTTGACAGAGATATTCTTAGATAAATCAAAGGCATATACATTTCCCACTCTGTTAGCCTTAAGAAGTGTATACTCATCTAAAACTTTGCTAATCAAAGGCATTACATCAGAAGATAAAATCCTACAATCTTGCTTAGTGAAAAGAGAAACATGACCCTTATCACACATTTGACTAACACTCAGAAGATTGTACTTAAGATTTTCAACATGATTCACATCATCAAACCTAATTTCACCATTTGTTACCATACCTTTCCCAATAATGTAACCCTTAGCATCATTTCCAAAGGATACAAATCCCTTCCTTCCAGTAAAATAATTTTGAAGGAGAGATCTGCTCCCAGTCATATGCACGGATCCTCCACTATCAACATACCAGATGCTATTTTGGCATGCTGAAGGACCCTGCATACAACAACACACTCAATTAGACTTTGGGACCCAAACCATTTTGGTTTTGGGTCTGTTAACACATGAATAAACAAAATGAGCAGTGTCAGTTGAAGCAACACTTGAAGCATTCTTATCAGAAGATTTTGCTTTGACTTTTGATTTTGATTTCTTTTTAGGAAATGAATCAACAGATGCCTCTGCCAGATTGACTCTTCCTAGCAGTTGTTGCATCATTAACATCAGTTGATTATGATTTTGTGTCAAGATTTTGATTTCATTAGACACATTTTGACCTGACTTTGGATTTTTGGGTTTTAACACTTTAGTTTCTTTAACTGATGAAGAATTTTTCAAGTGTTGTTTCTTTGAATCTGAAACCACCTCCTTACCTTTCTTGAACTTATTTGATTCAGTTCCATGTGAGGTGTTTCCAGTCTTTGAACTGACAGATGATTCTGGTACAAACTTGGAACGAAATTCAGTTTTCATTTTGAGAAGGTTTTTGTTTTTATGCTTTATTTTGTTGAATTTAGAACCTTTTCTGTACCAGCAATCATCAGTGGAATGATTAAACAGCCTACAAATTTCACAAGGCACCCTCTTTTGCTTTCCCTTGTGATTATCTACAAGTACTGATGACTTAGATACTGAGTTTTTGTTCTTCAGCACATTTGAAACATCAGTATTTGTAGACAAATTGATAACAGCTGATGTGCTGACAACCTCTGAAGAGGTATTCTTCAGCACTTGTCTATCAACCCTTTTCCACTTATCAGTAGTTGTGCCATCAGCTTTTTCTACAACTACTGATGAGTGATTCTGACTTATCAGAAGCCGTGCATCTTTCTCTCCAGTGCCATGCCCATCTGACTTAACCAGTTTTAAATTTAATTCATTTGAAACCTTTTCATCAGGGTTAATCTCAATTAAAACACTATCCTCACATGTTTCATCCTGGATAACATTTGTACATCCAAGAGAATAAGAATAAGTTTCAATGTCAATAGTTTCAGACTCAGATTTGCAGGCACTTGAATCACTTTCAAATGATTCTTCAGCATCAGACTTTTCTGAAGATTTGGTGGATTGGTATACACTGTCTCCTTCAGACTCACAGTTAAGATTTTTTGGTGTATAATCAGTTGGAGGAGCAGTGTGATTGTATCCAATACCAAACTTCACATTTGATGCTGTTTGTTTGTTTAACAACAACTCAAACCCCTTGCAAGATTCAACCCATCTTGCTCATTCTACTTGGGTTGCTGCAAGTGTTTGTTTCAGATCATTATGCTTCACAAGCATGACTTCCACTCTAGCTTTTTCATCAGATAACAAACATTTAAGTTTATAAATATCAGACTCTTTTTCATTTAAAGCTTTTTCAAACTCAGTTTTGTTTTTAGCCACAGCCTTCTCTAATTCAAATTTCTCATTTATCAATTCTACATTTATTTCCCTAATGGAAGCAAATGCTGAAATACATGACTCTGAGCATAACTTAGCTTTTGATTCAGAAGATACCTGTGATGTTGAAGAAGATTGACAAGAGTTGTCAGTTGAATCAATAGCCATCAATGCAAGATTTCCAAAAGGATTGTCTCCACCATGTGGACCATTTTCAGAATAAGGCTGCATGTTGAAGTCAGATAAATCATCAGGTAGACTACTCCAATCAACTACTCCAGGAGTAAAAAAACTTTGATGCTGTTGTTGTTGAGACTGTTGATTGGTTTGAGATTTGCTGGTATCAGGAAGAGCAGGTGATTGTGAAGGAATTAATGCTGGAGTGTGTGTAGGTTGAGGCATGTAGAAACAAGGATATGGATATGGCATAGGATTTTGTTGAACAAAGTGAGCTGGATAGAATTGTTGTTGACTAGTACCAGAGGATTGTGATCCTTTGCTTGATGGGTTGTTGCTTGGAAAAGTCACAAAAGGTGCAGCAGAGTTAGAACCAGTAGATTTGCACTCCCTAGCAAAGTGACCAAGTCTATGACACTTATGGCACCTCAGCTTCCCTTTGTCAAATCCAACTTTGGTTTTGCCAGATAATCCAGGGAACTTTCTTCCTGTTCGTTTATAGAACTTTTGTGATCTGATGTTGATTAATTCCATTTGACTCAAAATGTCCATCTCCTCTAGATCATCATCCGGGATTCCTTTCAAATCATCCATCACAAAACACAAGTTATCACCATAATTTCCTGCATTACCATCAACTCCCACAAAAGCATGTTCAGAATTGTTAGTAGAAAAATCAATATGTTCATCATAAGAACATTCAGACCCATTAAACTCTGACTCCTGACCTATCAAAGCAGTGTTACCAGGAACAAAATCATCAGCAAGTTTTCCAGATGAAGACAGTTTTCTCTTTTGTTCTACCTCTCTCTCAAATGTTAAGAGTTTCCCATGAAGTTGGGTGAGAGATAGATGTTCTAGAGTTGCACTGGAGCGTAGGATAATAGTATAAGTATCCCATCTCTCAGGCAGTGATCTGAGAAATCTGTTATTCATCTGACTATTAGTATATTCTTGCTTAACCATTTTCAACTCAGAAATTAAACATGAGAAACGCTCAAATTGTTGAGTCAATGATTCACCCTTCCTATGAGAGAACGTCTCATACTGTTGGGCGAGGATTTCTCTTGTGTTTGCTAAAACCTCATCGGTTCCACCAAATTGTTCTTTCAGTGCAACCCAGAGATCATGAGCAGTATCATGATGCATCAAGCCAGAGTAAATCTCATTCGGCAAGGCCATGGCCAGAATACCATGAGCTTTCGCATCAATTTCAAACAGTTTGATATCCTCATCCGAATACATATCCGAAGGTTTCGGAATCATTAGTTTAGTTTCAGGATCAGTAATCATGGGTTTATAAGGACCATGCACTACAGATTTCCAACATCCTGCACTGTTAATTGACAGGTGATGTAGCATTCTACGTTGCCATATGTTGTACTCACTCCGCACAAGCATCGGAGGCTTGGTTGCGGAGCCTGTATTGTGCGGATCATTGTTTGGAGTCGTCATGATCACAGATTCAAGCAATTAGACACAAGCTAATGCAAATTTCGATCAATTGATTCAAAACAAATTAATATTGAAGGACAAATCAACAGAAGTTAACAGAAAACTTCAATCTATAACAAATTCTTACTTAATCAGCTAATTCGATCAATTAGAGAACAAATTTGAGCAGTTTCAGAGATCAATTGTTTAATCGATCAATGATTAACCTGCTCTGATACCAATTGTAGGATCAGATGTTCTCAATTGATACAATTAATAGAGTATAGCAGCGGAATTCAAAGTTGAATTAGCATAATCATAGCAAGAACAAAGTTCAATCAAACAGTAAATGCAAGTTTGTTATAGAGAGAGAAACTTTCTGCAAAAGGAATATATCAATCATTCAGAATATTAACTTCGTTACAATTACAAACATGTCAACTGCCCTTATATAGAGACAGTGACGTCTGATGATGTCACATGATGTTGACACCTAACAGACAAAACAAAACAACTGAAAATAACTAAACTACTGAGAATGTCTACAACATCTGAAGACATTCTCTTACAACTACTGAAGAACTAAAACTACTTAAGTAAAAAGACTAAAACATCTGATGAGTAAACTACTCATCAGACTTTTACAAACACTGAAAGAAAACTGCTGAAGACTTAACTACACATTACAACATCTGATGAATTGCACTTTAGCTGTTGTATATCACTTCAGATCTTGTGTCTTCAGTACATTGAATGTCAGCTGTTGTGTTCTTCTTCAGTCGTTATAAGTGCTGTGAGACTTAGAGATTTTTCTGATCAGGCTCATTGGTTCTTTTAGTCCAACACCTCCTGATATGCTCAGCAGAAACTATAACATCGTGTCCTTGCACTTTTCCCCTAATCACCGGTGGTTCAACCACACAATCTATATCTGCAGAACTCCAGAAATCATGCTGATGTGACTGATATGGATCATAGACAGTAGAAATAGCAGTGAAGATCCTAGAACGCCTGAGAAATGCAATAATCTCCCTGAAATGCTTGGCGTTCTTGGTGGCAAGATCCAAATGAGCGCAAATGTTGTTCTTCGTCACCGCTTTATAATCAGCCATACTGAAATACAGAAGAATAAATGTATCAGTTCAATTCAGTTAATCAGTTGAGTAAAATCAAAAAAATTTTTACAAGTATACAACTTGTACGAATGGGACTCCATTGACCGAATGTGCCTTGGCGAATGTGTCTAAATTGACCGAATAGGTCAAGTCAACCGAATGAAAACCGAAAGAACTCATTCGGTTGAACCCTTGACCGAAAGAGTCTAGTCAACCGTATGACTAGCGAATGAGAATAGCGACCGAAAGAGCCTCATTCGTTCGGATGGCTTCATTTTGTCGCTGTACTCATTCGGTCGGCTTCTGAAGTCCGAAAGAACTTTATTTGGTCGAGCGAAAGAGTTCAAACTTCCAAGTAGTAAAAAACACAAATCAGTCCATAAAAACTACACCAATATACTCAGAAACAACCGATTAAACTTTTTAAAACTGGTTTTAGGTGATTTAATGTCCAATTTGTCCATTTATTCTGAGGCGACAGTTAAGAACCCTAAAACCCTATGACGAAGGCTGTATATGGCGAATCCATGGACACAAATGGATAATCTAGGTTCCACAAGTACCTGTCACAGTCACAAGATGAAATCTTAGCAAAAGAATCAGTTTAATCAAAGAAAACTTGATGAACAGAAGAGAGAGAGAGTGTTTTGGGCGAAAGGGAAACACTCAGTAACCGAGCGAATGAATTTGGGGGAATGAGCTATTTTGTCCGAAGGAGTCCTTTAAATAGGAAATCTCATTCGGCGAATGACTCAACCGAAAGAGTTGCTTCGGCCCAGATTGATTTGGCCGAATGACTCATTCGGTTGAATGAAGTTATTCGGTCGAATGAGCTATTCCCCTGGTTCATTCACACGAATGAAGCTTAGCATTCACAAACACAACTTAACTTCAAATTTATCATTATGAACAGATAAACGAGTGCAATTATGGAGATTAATCTGGTTGGTGATGGATTCAGATATGACTGAGCATCCGAACACACAAATGATCATCTAAAACAAATTTGAAAATATAAAATATTTTTGTATTTTTCTGAAACGAAATACAACTGTACAACTAACAACTAAAAACAAAGAAGCACATATTTTTGTGAGCAATCTTTCAAGAAGATGACACATACAACAGATCATGTCTAATCAGCATTTCATGAATGTTACACTTCAGACACATTTGATTTATGATTTGATTATTGATATGTTTGTCCACTTTAAACCTGACAATACATCATTTCTAAAACAACTAATGATCACTCATACTTTCTGACTGAGTTGCCCATTGAATTTAATCAATAAAGATCAAAATCAGTTTGTAACTCATCTCTGCATAACTTAGTACCTATCATCATAAGCTTCATAAGGTTCCAATTTATTCTCTTTTTGTATTTTTTACTTTTGATTTGTCTCTCATGTTCAACACATTCTCATGGACGGCTTCAGCTAGGTCTTTACAAAGCAATATGGCACGTATACAGACCTGTGTTGACACGATCAACTCGTTCTATCCAAATGGACGGCTTCAGCTAGGTCTTTACAAAGTGTATGGAATCGAACTTATTTTATTTTTGTGTTTTACTTAGCTTATCCTATCTGAATGGACGGCTTCAGCTAGGCTGCAACCCAGCAATATGGCACGTGTACAGAATCGAATTTACTTTTATTTTCTTGTGATTCAATCATTCTCATCTGAATGGACGGCTTCAGCTAGGTTTGTACAAAGCAGTATGGCACATGTACATACTCGAATTCATGAATCATTGGAAACTTCATTAGATCCTATGATAGTAGGTGTATGCCTGATTTGAGTCAAAAACTATTTTTCACTTAGCTGGTTTTCTAAAAAGGATCCCACAAATCATACTTTCTAAGTAATCACCAATAGTCTATACATTTTGAAATGTTGGCCTACCAGTACATCAAATCACAGATCTCATTTGTTTTCAGTTTATGCATTCACTTTTGCTTTTAAGACATGATAGATAAACACATCACTTTCTCAAATCAGACATTCTCATTTTTACAATTTTTCAAATGTTTTTAGATTTTTAAAATTAAACTACTTACTTTTTCTCCCCCTAAAAACCTAAAACAGAAAATATTTTTTTTAGTTTTTGATTAAGTGAAAGAAAAAATAACAGAAGTACTAAACATTAAAACAAACGAAACTAACTAATAAAAGCGATGATCATTTGTTTGTTTCATATGAAAGAATGACTTCATCCTTTTGAAAAACACCATTAGCCGATAGCAGATATAAAAATCTGGGTTTATCAAAAGCTTTGGTATAAAGATCGGCCTTTTGGTGATCGGTGTGTATTTTAACAACATCGATGAGTTTCTTTTCAAAACAATCACGTATGAAGTGATATTTTATGTTGATGTGTTTGGTTTTCGAGTGTTGGGCTGTGTTTTTAGTGACAGCAATGGCGGCAGTATTATCAACATAAATAGGAGTGTTAGAAAAATGTAACCCATAGTCCCTGAGTTGTTGCTGTATCCAGATTATTTGTGAGCAGCAACTAGCAGCAGCAATATATTCAGCTTCACATGTTGAAGTAGACACCGACGTCTGCTTCTTGCACTTCCAGGTAACTAAACGGTTTCCAAAGAATTGACACCCTGCAGATGTTGACTTGAAGTCTCTTTTGCATCCCCATAGTCTGAATCACTGTATGCAGTAACCTCAAAGTTATCATCATTAGGGTACCATAAGCCAAGATCCGGTGTACCCTTCAGATAACGCAAAATCCTCTTCACAGCAATCAGATGTGATACTCTTGGTTTTGACTGATAACGAGCACACAAACATGTGGCGAACATGATGTCTGGCCGATAAGCAGTAAGATACATTAAAGACCCAATCATTCCCCGGTACAGAGTGGGATCGCTTAACTCCCTCTTTTCGTCTGGTGTAATCCCATGATTGACAGCATGTGGGGTACTAGCAGGTTTTGCATCTGACATACTGAACCGACTCAGAATGTCACCAACGTATATGGTCTGATGAATGAAGATCCTTGCCTCAGATTGATCCACCTGCAACCCAAGAAAAAATTTCATCTCCCCCATTGAGCTCATTTCAAACTTGTCTTTCATAACCTTCCCCAATTCCTTGCACAGACTATCATTTGTAGAACCAAAAATGAGGTCGTCCACATAAACTTGCACCAAGAGTAACTCACCATCCTTTTCTCGAATGAACAGTGTGCAGTCAATGACACATCTTCTGAACCCGTTGTTCAGAAGGTGAGCAGATAGTGTCTCGTACCACGCTCGCGGAGCTTGATGCAATCCATATAAAGCCTTGTCTAGCTAGTAGACTTGGTCACGATGCAATGGATCCTCAAACCCAGGAGGTTGATTGACATACACAGTTTCATTAATCACACCGTGCAGGAATGCACTCTTGACATCCATTTGATAAACTTTAAATTTCTTGAAGGATGCATCTGCAAAGAAGATACGGATTGCTTCGAGATGAGCAACCGATGCAAACACTTCATTATAGTCAAGCCCTTCAATCTGTCTGAATCCCTGAACCACCAGACGTGCTTTGTTTCGCACAACGATCCCGTGATCATCCCTTTTGCAACGAAGAACCCATCTGGTGCCTATAACCTTTGCATCTTTTGGTTTGTCAACAAGTTTCCAAACACCTAGTTTCTTAAATTGTAGGAGTTCTTCTTGCATGGCATCAACCCATGATACTTCTCTCAATGCTTCAGTGACGGTGCGCGGTTCAACTTGAGAGATGAAGCAAGAATGGGCACAATAGTTAACATCAGCAAAATCAAGAATATCTGCAAGACCACCTGAAGACAACTGATTTCTTCTCTTGACCCCATCAAACGGACTTCCAATAATGTTCTCCTGAGAATGAATGCGATTAATTCTTCCAACAGGATGAGCTGGAACTTCAACCTGTGGATCTAGGTTGTTCAGATTCAAGTCCTCAAGAGCAGGTACAATGTTGTCAACATTTGGTTCGGGGGCAGCTGGTTGAACTGGGTTATCATCTGTGTCTGAGCTGTCATCATGTATCTGTATGGGAGTTAAAGTTGATGAAGGTTGCACAGGTTTATCAGGTGCATTTTGTGCATCATACATCATTTGAACTGCAACATCTTCATCCGAGTACATGGGAGGCATATTGAATGAGTTGAAAAGGTCTGTATAATCAAACATCCAGTCTGGACCTTTCCCAGGTGGGGGCATAGAGTGTCTTTGAACATCCACGTGGTACCACACCTCCACATTCTGAGTTGATCTATTGTAGACCCTTTTATTAGGAGTGTTGTACCCAAGAAAATACCATTCTACCACCTTCTCATTGAACTAGCCCTGCTCGTGTTTATTAAGCATCGTGCACAGAGCACCAAAAGGTTCAAGATACTTAAGATTATGTTTTCTGTTGTGAAGCAGCTCAAAGCAAGTCTTCCCATGTCGAGAGACTATCAAAACCCGGTTCAGTGTGTAGCAAGCATTTGCAACAGCTTCATTCCAAAACTGAACTGGAAGGGATGAATCAGCTAGCATAGTCCTAGCAGCCTCAATCAAAGTTCTGTTCTTGCACTCAGCAACACCATTCATTTGCATGACATATGGAGCACTGAATTGTTGGACAATGCCACGTTCATTGCAGAAGTTCTCCATATTATGATTCTTGTACTTTGTCCCGTTATCTGTTCTGAGCATACGGATCTTGAGCTTATAAAGTGACTCAAGTTTAGTTACCAAAACTTGAATACACTTAAACGTTTCTGATTTCTCCTTAAGAAAGAAAACCCAATAATATCTGGAATACTCATCAGTGATGACTAAGCAGTATTGATCTCCAGCTATACTCTTGCGGTTGACTGGACCAAATAAATCCATATGGAGAAGCTCAAGGGGAACAGTGATTGAATGAAATTTTTTCAGCTTGTGAGACTGCTTGGTCTGCTTTCCTTTCTTACACGAGACACAGATATCAGACAGCTTGAAATTATTCAAACTGACACCCTCAACCAAGTTGTTGTGTACCAAATGGCTCATCTTGCGTAGACTAAAATGGCCCATCCTCTTATGCCAAAGAATATAATCTTTCTCTGTGGCTTTTGACATAAAAAATGAAGCTGAGGAGGATGTTGTAGAAGCTGTGGCCATGTTGAGAACATACAAGTCCTGCTTACGGGGTGCAGACATCAAAATCCAATCTTCAGGAATAGTGTTGCCTTGCTTAAGTATGTAGGAATTTGAGTCATCAAAAAGAACTTTGTACTGCTTGTCACAAATCTGTAACACCGAAAGAAGATTGTTCTCCAACTGCTTGACATATCTGACTTTATCAAATGAAACTTGGCCGTTTGAAAGAATACCATCTCCGGTAATGAACCTGCCTTTGTCAATGGCAAACGCTACATATCCACCTCGAATAGAATTAACATTGGTGAGCAGCGAAATATCTCCAGTCATGTGCCTAAAAGCCCCACTATCAACAATCCAAGAGCTGTTAAGAGCAGTTGTTGGGGCAACCTGCACAAACACAAACAATTAGTTCAATTTGGGAACCCAAGCCTTTACAGTCTTGGGTTGACCCAATGAGTCTCGGATCCAAACATCAATCCATTTACCATTTGGGGTTTACTTGTCTAGAATGTTTAAAACTGAAATCTGAGAAGACTTGACTTTCCAGACTGAATTTTTGCTGAAAGAGTTTTTCAAGTAAATGGATGATGGTTTTGACTTATTGACATTAACAACTTTGGAAACATCCAAGTTCACCACTTTCCCTTTACCTTTACCCAAAGGTTTAACAAGATTGGGTAATTTGGGCTTTGCTTGAGATGATTAAAAATCAGATTTGACCGGTTTATTGAAATTCTGATTTTGTTTTCTGGGTGGTGCAACCTTAGGTCTGATTAACTGAGGACAAAATTTGACAACATGTCCAGGTGCACCACACTCAAAGCAAACTCTTTCGTCTTTGAAAGAAAATTGTTTGGCTTTAGACTGAAAATTTTTGGTTTGAAAAACACTTTTCTTAGTCTTGTCTTGAACAAAACCCAAACCCCTTGTGCCATTGAAAACAATTTTATCAGATTCTTTGATCTCACTTGCTTCACCCTTCTGTGAAGACTTCACAAAACAAATGGCTTTGGATAACTTTGAAGCTATGTTTGCCTTGGATAAGATTGGATCAGCCTTCTTAGCAACAGATGTCTGATTCTGGACATAAGACACTTGAGGAGTAACATCAGGCTCATCCTCAGAATCAGAAACCCAATCTTCAACCACGCCCTCCACAAAAGATTCCTCAAACATTGAGGAACCCTCATCAGATATTATCCCAATGGGATCAATAACTAATGGAGTTTTCACCTGAAAGTCTTTAACCTCTTTGTCATTTGGAGAATTGACAAAGTTGTTCAAGACTGGTAGTGGACAGTGATTGTATCTTGTTTCTTTAACCTTTCCATCTTGATAGTCCCCTTACTGATCATGTGCTCAATAATGTAAGATGAGCTCTCATAGCTCTTGAGCTTCTGATTTAATGTCTCATAGTCACACTCGACAATGGCAAGTTTCTTCTTAGTCTCATTTATGGTGTTGAGATAAGAAGTAACTGCATCCTTCTTGTTGAGCACAGCGATCTCAGCCTCATGTAACTGTCTGTTTAACAAATTAATTTTATCCTGAAAATCTTTTTCATTAGATTTCAAAATTCTGTTTGCTTCAATCATTTGGTTGAGATCGCTGATCAAGTCAGCATTGTGCTTCTGATAAGCCAGGACCTTACTGTCAAGATCAATACAGTTAAAACATCTAGAATGAGAAGAAGAACATTCATCAGATACCTGATCTGGCTTAGAGGTAGCAGAAGTGTTCACCATCATGGAAAACTGGGTAGCAGGTTCTTCAAACTCAACATCAGAATCTGCTTGAGTGTCTGAGTCTGAAGTGCTTTCTGACTCTGAACCAGATGATTCCTCTAGACTGATCTGTGCTCCTTCAGAAGTGCTTTCTTCACTGGATTCATCAGTCTTCTGGATTTCTGCAACACAGGCTTTGTCTTGTCCTCCCTGATCAGGATTGAATCTAAAATCCCAATTCTCGCCTTCATCATTTTGTACCATCAAAGCTTTGCTTGCATTTGAAGAACTTGCATGAGCAGGAGTATCAATGGGTACAAGTCTTCTTTCTGGATTTGATGCAGAAGATCTCTGATTCTGAAAAGGATTCTTGTTGCCTATCTTCTTTGGTTGTTTGCACTGTCTTGCAAAGTGTCCCCTCCCTCCACAGTTGTAGCAAGTGACAGATGCCATATCAAAACCAAATTTTGAATCCTTGTTCAAATTTATATCCTTTCTAGTTCTTCTCACAAAATCCTTAGCTCTTCTCACAGCACTATCTAGAGCCCACATGATGTCTATCCTCTCCATGTCATCCGGGTCTATCTGAGAATAATCATCATTTGTCAAGTAAGGATTGCCAATCTGTCTTGCTAATAATCCATCATAGGAGCTAACAAGAGTAGGCAGAAGACCCATATGCTCCTTTGCAACCTCTACAGTCACTTTATCAAAGTTGTCTGTCTTCAGACTGGTGACTGGATGACTACTTTCTTTCTAAGAGGTTGAAGATGAAGATGATTGACTGAAATGAATTTGGTTTGGAACAAAAGCTTCTTTAGTTTGAGAGACAAAGGCAGTCTTTAGTGGAGCATGAGAAGAAGCTCTCTCTACAGTAGGAGTAGAGTAACATAATGAAGGGTCCTGAACTTGAGCAACTCTCTTTGCCTTCCATTTGTTCTCAATTTCCTGCTCTTTCAGTTTCTGGATAAAATCATTGATGTCCATACTTGCCATCATCTCATTTTGCTTCAAGACCATGAGGAAGGACTCCCATTTTGGAGGTAAAGCATCTGCCAAGCACTGAATCTTCCCTTGAGTTGTAGTCTTGACCTGATGATTAAACAGCTCACTCAGAAGATGGTAGAATCTTGCAATCAGATCATCTAGGGACTCGTTTCCCACATACATGAAACTATTAAACTCCTTCCTTAAAGCTTTAGATTTGATGTTCTTCAACGCATCATTTCCCTCGTATCTCTGCTTCAACGCATCCCATTGAAACTTAGAAGATGTAAACTGTCTGAACTGATGAAATATATCAGTTGTTATGGATTGGGACAGAATAGCATAGGCTTTCTTCTCATAAGTCATATAATTTCCTCTATGGTTCATTCATTCGTGTGACTAACATTGGAGTTCCATCTTCATTCAGAGGTCTCAGATAACCACCTTCTATCATCATCCATAAGTTTGTATCAACTCCATTGATATGGATCTCGAATCTGTACTTCCAGTGAGGGTAATCATCTAATGAAAGAAACTTAGGAGCTTTATTAGAGTTCCCTGTCTCAGTCTTAGTGAGTAACAACGTCTGAATCCGATGATTCTGGTTAGCCATCAAAGCTAAGTCCTCCATGATATCAAGAAAAAGTGTGTCCAACACTTAGAAAAATCTTCAAATCTGATGGGCCGAATGTATATAACTTGGCCGAATATCAGGGACCGAATGGAGGTGAACTTGGTGAATGAACTGGATCAGCCGAATGAATGAGGGCAGAATGACTTGAAGTCCGAATGACTAGAGCACAGAATGATAATTGAACCGAACGAACGAATCAACTGAATGAGCTGGCAACCGACTGAGCAGAAGACCGAATGTGAGCTATTCGGTGAATGAAGCTTATTCGGCCGAAAGAAGGCTATTAGGAAGATCTATTCGTATGAGCTGCTCATTCGTACCATCTGGGTTTTTCAGCTGCAAAAATCGCGATAACTTTCGATCTAGAGTGAATCTAACCACCAAATTTGGTACAGAACTTCAAGCCATCATTACCAAGCAATTGGAATAATCTATTTAGCAAAAAATCCACAAAAACCCACGGATTTGCAATGAAACAGTAACTTTGAGGGCAAGAAACTTAGGGTTTTCAAGGAACTCGAACAAGCAATCACAAATTTGATGTTTTAGATTGGAAATCGAGCAGAACCAAGAGCCAAGGCTCTGATACCACTTTGTAGGACCAACTTGGAGCCCGGAAACAATCCGGTTCCAATGTAGATCTACTCGACAGCCTCTGGAATAGTGCGGAATCCTATTCCAGGGTTTTCCAATCGAAACCAACAGTCCCCATGGCGATCCGAAGGTAAGGAATGAACATTTGGATCAAGATCGAACACCACGGGATGAGAATCGAAGTTGGATAGGGAAGAACCACTCATTACCCTTAGGGTTTGACACTAGAGTGCTCTGGGAAGAGAGGAGGCTTGGGAAAGTTAGGTTTGAATCTGTTTGAACAAGTATATATATAGACTGTACGCATTCGGCCGAATGAGTGACCGAAACAACTCATTCGGTGAATGGCTCAGCCGAATGAGCTTGGTCAACCAAATGAGTCTTGCGGATGACCCATTCGATCGCCCTAGTCGTTCTGTAGGCGTTCATTAGGCCGAATGACCTCATTCTTAGGGTCATTCATCCGAATGGGTCTATAAGACATAAATAATCAAAGTTAAACATAATCAAACACATATAAACTAGAATAAACATTAAGAACAATATAGAAAGACTGATTTCATTGATAACATAAACTTTATACATCAAAGATCATACAAAAGCTGAACTAGGGACATTTAATGCACTAACAGTTGTTCGGCTCTTAGTAGTTCTAAAATTTTATCAAATGGCTCTTATGTTCCTGTTCAGTCTTAGAATAGATCTGTATATCACCAACAAAGACGATAACGAACTAGTATAAGTACGGCCTGCAGACTCGATTCATCAACTCCATGAACACCGTTGGTGCGTTAGTCAGCCCAAATGGCTTAACCACGAACTCGTAGTGCCCATATCGAGTCCTAAACGCAGTCTTTGGAATATCCTCATCATTCACTGCTGGTGCGTTAGTCAGCCCAAATGGCACAACCACGGTTCATTTGATCAAACAGATCATCGATCCTGGGTAGAGAATATCAGTTTTTGATTGTCAACTTGTTTAGCTCACGATAATTGATGCAAATTCCAAATGAACCGTCTTTCTTCTTGACAAAGACAACCGGTCTCCCCATGGTGAGTAGCTCGGTCTGATGAATCCTTTATCTAGAAGCTCCTGAAGTTGACTGTACAGTTCTTGCATCTCGGACGGTGCAAACCAATATGGAGACTTCACCACTGGGTTCGCCCTGGGGACGAGATCTATTCGAAAACCCACTTATCGGACCAGTGGTAGTCCCGTCAAGTCTTCTAGGAATACTTCTGGGTAGTCTCTGATGACCGGTACATTTTAACCATCTGTTTCTCTGATTTCTTCTCCAACAGATGTGTCAGGAATGCACAATATCTATTTTTTAAATACTTCTGCGCCTTGATACACGACACGATCTTCAATTCGTGGCATGGCTTCTCGCCGTACACCCGCATCGTTCGGCCAGACGGTAAGAGAATTCAAAGTAATTTCTCCGAACAACTTCGACATTATATTTTGATGACCAATCCATTCCAATGACAACCTCAAAACTACCGAGTGTCATTGGAATGAGATCGACGATGAAAGAATGGTCATTTAACTTAAGTTCACATCCATGAATTATCGAATTTACAAGTATGTTCTTACCATCAGCTACATCTACCATACAAGGAGTAGCAAGTACTGATGGATGTATGTCAAATAATGATGCAATGGTGGCAGAGACAAAACTCTTGTTTGCGCCAGTATCAAATAATATAGAAACATAATGGTTGTGATGAGAAATGTACGTGTGATGACTGCCAGCTCTTCGCGTGCTTCGCTGGCTCCGATGACAAAAGCACGAGCAGTGGCAGTGACAGCAGTGTTGTTTTTGAGACGAGGACATTGATTTCTGAAATGCCCTTCTGCCCTACAGTTGTAGCAAGCCCTCTCGCCTTTGATAGCAGGAACTACTGCGGCTGTAGTGGCAGGAAGATTTGTGGCACGAGACATTGTCACTAAGTGCCCATACCTTCCACACTTTGTGCACTGTCGGCATGGAAGGGTAGAGAGATGATGATACTGGCACTTAGTACAAAGTGGGTACTGTCTAATGTAAGCCTTTCGGGCTTTTTTGTTTTATCATCCTTAAACCCCTTGTACCCCTTTCTGTGAAGCAGGCCAACTTTGACATACTTCTCAATTAAGGTAGCACTCAAATGAATAGCCGCCTCCTAAGTGGTAACACTATTGATATTGACACTATTATCATTGGATGCACTGTGAACTTAAATGAACAGGTTTTCCCAATTGATCTCATACCTATGCAACTTGGTTTCTTTGATGTTAACATAGGCATGGATTGGTTGGCCACCCACAAAGCAGAAATAGTTTGTCACAAGAAATTTATTCGTATTCCCTTATTTTCGGGTGAAACTCTAAGAGTTTTCGGGGAAAACCCTAGAAAAGATTGTATGTTAATGTCATGCACCAAGGCACATAAATGCCTTAGGAAGAAATGCATAGCATTTCTAGCACATGTAGTGGGGAAGAGGGAGCAAAGCAAAATCATTCAAGATATTCAAGTGATACAAGATTTTCCTTATGTATTTCCATATGATTTACCAGGGATTCCACTAAGCGTCATATAGAATTTAGGATTGACCTTGTACCTGGTGCAAACCCAGTCACCAAAGCTCCTTACAGACTTGCGCCTTCGGAGTTACAATAATTGGCAAGTCAATTACAAGAATTGTCTAATAAAGGATTCATTTGCTTGAGCCATTCACCATGGGGTGCACTGGTCTTGTTTGTCAAAAAGAAGGAAGGGTCATTTCGAATGTGCATTGATTATCGCGAATCGAATAAACTTACCATCAAGAATCAATACTCGTTTCCACGGATTGATGATCTTTTTGATCAACTTCAAGGCTCGGTATGGTTCTGAAAGATTGATCTTCAATCTGGATATCATCAGCTTCGCGTACATGAAGATGACATTCCCAAGACAGTCTTTAGAACAAGATATGGCCATTATGAATTTCTAGTAATGCCATTCGGCCTTACCAATGACCTGCGGTTTTCATGGATCTCATGAACCGGGTCTGTAGGCCATACTTGGATAAATTTGTAATTGTGTTTATAGATGACATACTGAGATACTCCAAGAGCAAGGAAGAACAAGAACAACACCTTAAGTTGATTCTGGAGATCTTGAGAAAAGAACAAGTGTACGCCAAATTCTCCAAGAGCAAGGAAGAACAAGAACAACACCTTAAGTTGATTTTGGGTCACATAGTCAATGAGAATGGTGTTCACATGGATCCTGCAAAGATTGAAACTGTGAAGAACTAGATTACACCAAATACACCAATGGAGATTCGTTCTTTTCTTGGACTTGCCGGTTACTATCGGCAGTTTATTTCAAATTTCTTCAGGATTGCTGTTCCCCTTACCACTTAGACTCAAAAGGATAAACCTTATGAGTGGTGATAGAAGCAAGAGGAAGCATTCCAGACATTGAAGTAGAAACTTTGTGATGCTCCTGCCTTAACCTTACCAGATGGCAATGATGATTTTGTGGTTTATTGTGATACGTCCAACCAACGTCTCAGTTGCATACTCATGCAATGGGGAAAGGTTGTAGCATATGCATCAAGACAATTGAAAACCCACGAAAAGAATTACACTACGCATGACTTGGAACTTGGCGCAGTCGTGTTTGCTTTAAAAATATGGAGACATTATCTTTACGGAACCAAGTGCGTAGTCTTTACAAATTATAAGAGCTTACAACATATTCTTAACCAGAAAGAACTCAATATGAGACAATGGAGATGAGTTGAATTGTTAAATGATTATGACAGTGAAATTCGCTACCATCCTAGCAAACCGAATGTAGTAGCAGATGCGCTTAGTCGCAAGAGTCACGTTCAAATTCATGGTGTCAGAGTGCACAAATAATCTCCACAATGACATTCTGGTAGCCCAACAAACCTCATTGGCTCAAGGCAGCCTACACGATGACATGTCATGTGAGGCTAAACTACAATTGGAAACAAAGGATGATGGTTTGATGTATTATTTGAATCAGTTGTGGATACCGAACCGAGATGATCTTAGGAGGAGGATCATGAACGAAGCGCATAAGTCTAGTTACTCAATCCATCCTAGTGCTGACAAGATGTACCAAGACCTTAGAGTTTTGTACTGGTGGCCTAGAATGAAGAAGGATAAAGCTGAGTACGTAGCCAAATGCCTAAACTGGGCAAAAGTTAAGGCTGACCATTAGCGAACTTCGGGATTGTTAGTACAACCAGAAATACCCATTTGGAAGTGTGAGAACATCCCTATATATTTTATTACCAAACTCCCATGAACTGCAAGTGGTCATGATAGCATATGGATGACAATCGATCGGTTAACCAAATCAGCTCATTTCCTCCCGATACGCGAAACGTACACTGTGAGGAAAGTAGCTCGTATCTACGTAGATGTGATTGTTATCTGACATGAAATTCCATTAAGCATAATATCGGATCGTGATGCTCGTTTCACGGCACGATTTTTGGAATCATTACATGAAGCTTTTGGAACACGATTGGATCTTAGCACCACTTATCATCCTCAAACGGATGGACAGACGAAGCGAACGATACAGACACTTAAAGATGTGCTAAGAGCTTGTATCATCGATTTTGGTGGCAACTAGGATAGCCATTTACCATTAGTTGAGTTTTCGAATAACAACGGTTATCATGCGAGCATTGGTATGGCACCATTTGAAGCTCTTTATGGTAGAAAATGCCGGTCACCTATTTGTTGGACCGAGATCGGCGAAACACAGATCACGGTTCCCGATATCATTCAAGAAACGACCGACACGATTCACCAGATCTGTGACAACTTGTTAACCGCTCGCCGTCGGCAAAAGAGTTATGCGGATAATTGTCGCAAACCTTTAGAGTTTCAGTTGATGATATGGTACTACTTAAAGTCTAATCATGGAAGAGAGTTGTACGCTTTGGGACGAAAGGTAAACTTGGTCCACGTTATGTGGGTCCTTTTAAGATTCTTGAATGAATTGGGAAGGTTGCCTACAAACTGGAACTTCCTCCCAAACTCAATAATGTTCATCCGACCTTCCATGTGTCGAACCTAAGGAAGTGATTAGCTGAACAGGATCTTCAGGTACCTCTTGATGATATTCTCATTGACGATACCATGATTTCGTTGAGAAACCAGTTGACATCATGGACCGTGATGTTAAGAAACTCAAACGCAGTCGGATTCCAATCGTTAAAGTGCGATGGGAATCCAAGCGTTGTCCAGAGTTCACCTAGGAATGAGAAGATCAGATGAAGCATTAAGCATCCACATTTATTCACTACAGTTGCTTTTAGTTGAATTTCGGGACGAAATTCCCTCAACTAGGGGAGACTGTAACATAGCTGCTTTTCAGGTAAATTATTATTGCTTGCACATACTCTACTTTTGATAGAACACCTTATGTTATTGAGTGTGTTAAATTTGAATTGTGATATGAACACTGATTTACAATATTGAGAACACACAGTTAGCATGCATGAAACATTGGGAAGTTTTAGTTTGCAAAATAGCTAGACATCCCAGAATGTTTATTACAGTTCAACACGCATGATATATTTTGTTTGAGTGGTATTGGTAATAGTGGAGGATTCTGTGACACCCCGTAAATTCCAGGTCAGCTTAAATTTTATTTAAATGTTTATTTAAATGCTTATTGTACACGTGGCACTAGAATTAGATCAATTTAGTGTGACACGTGGCACGACATTACAAACACTGATACACAACAGATAATTCGTGGAATTATCGGCAAACAACACACACGTGTCAAAACACACGAACGTTGGTGAGCGTCTAGCACAGGGTGTAACACGACACTCGAAACCTCACGAAACACTCACATTTTGAACTTGGAAGTTCAAACGAGGCCAAACGATAGTTCTTAGACGTGAAAACGGTGACGAACGGATCAACCTCACTAAAATGGGCCTATTGGGCTCTTCAGGGGAGCTGTCGCGCTACGCGAAAGCCCACAAAGATCCTGTCGCGGTACGCGACAGGTAGGCAGGGGAAATTTGAACCCCGAATTCCCTCGCGCTACGCGAGACCCACCTTACATGTTGTCGCACTACGCGACAAGACCCAGTTCGCAGAATCTTTATTTAACCAAGATGTAATCATTTTCTAGCCACCCTACTCTCATTTCTCGACACCCAGACACTCAAGCTCGTCTCTTTCACCTGCAAATCACCATTAACACCTCTGGAAGCCATTGTTGCACTCTTGAAAGCTTGAGGGTGAAGGTTTGAAGACCCGAATCAAGGAAGAAACTCATCAAGATTATCACCACTCTCTTGAAGCTGCTACACTCGAATTTCCAGGAAGCTTAGGAGCTGTTCATTCATCATTCCAGTGTTCTTGGAGCCTTAGAAGGTAATCTCTACATCCATCGTGGCTTAAAATCACCATTACACACACATGCATGTGTTAAATCACACATGCAAACACCATGGAGGCACATGCACGAAATTATGTTATGGGTTTGTTGATTTTACTATGATTCTTGATGATCTAAGATGATTAGATGATGTTCTAAGACGATCTAAGATGATGGGTATAGGCCATTGTGCTTAAAATGATAGTTTGTGATGACATTGATGCATGCATGTATGATCCATGAGTATTGGAATGATCTTGAGTATATTGATATGTTTATTGATGATGTTAGAAGGATTACCCATGGTTAGACTTGCTTAAAATGGTTAAAATGATGATTTTTGACAATCTTTCTATTTATAGAAACTTGTTTTGTCTAAATGGTGTTATAGTTAAAATGGTGGACATGCATGTATGGATAATTGTTCTTAGGATGATAATATGATGATTGAAATACTTGGAATGTGATTTTGATGATGTTTATGGTCATTGTGACATGGTTACTATATTTAGAAACTTTTAGTGATGAACTATTGATTGATGATGATTTTGGTTATATTGATATGTCTAAATGATATTAGATTGGTTATTATAATGATTTATGACATGAAGATGGACTAGAAATGTTTAAATGGTCATTTGATGCAAAAACAACAAAGTTACTATTTATAGTAACTTTATTTTTACAAAACCCGACTTAGGAACGTTTTGTTTGATTCGAGCATGCTAAGTAACTTAATATGTTATAACATGATGTTTAGATGCTAAGTTAGATGGTTTCCGATATCACGTATGCTAAAAATGGAAACTTTCCATTTTAGGAAACTTTTACGTGCTAACATGATGAAAACAACTTATGTGACATTGTATGATGACGTGCTATGTGTTAACATGATCACGTAGGATTAACAAGCATGCTAGAATTACAAAATTGTTATGCTTCGTGAACTTTCTATAAATGGAAACTTACTATAAATAATAAGTTGTCCATAGACGCGACCTGCGCGTCTTGCACACGACAAGCACTTACACGATTGCTACACGATTCACAACCGTCACACGGTTCACCAACGGGTCGTTGACTTGACACGGTCAACTTGGTCAACTCTGGTCAAACATGGTCAAACACGGTCATTGTGGACCAACACAGTCAAACACGGTCAATGTGGACCAACACGAGCAAACGCGGTCATTGTGGACCGACACGGACAAACATGAACAACCAAGGGTTGTTGGACACAAACACGAGCACTAACACAAACACTAGCATGGTCACTTACACAAACTCACGTACGGTATACGATATAGGTTGCCAGTGACCGACGTGCCATCTACGCAGGAGCTTACGCTTGACTTACTACTTCATCACTAAGGTGAGTTTACGGCCCCTCTTTACTCTTTTCAAACGCTTTTAAATAGGGGGAGAATACTAGTTACATCGAGTCAAACATTTATTACTGTACAAACATTTTTGTGTATGCTGGTTTATTGGACAAACATTAAGTGTTGAAACTCGTAACAAGTCCTCACAAAGTCTTACCGTTAATGTACGAACAACGTGGTAGATTTGGATGGATCCATTAGGGAATGACTAACCCCACGGGGCACTATGTTGACTGGATGTCATAACCCGTGCAAACTCTGACCTAACTTGCTATGCATGCGAGGCATAGCGGAGGCAAGGACAAACAAGTCTAGTTCGGTAGTGACGCACTGACACTTGGAGCCTAGGGCTCGGTACTAACATTTGATAAACCGCATGACACACTTTTATTACTATATGTATATCAAAACCTGTGAACTCACCAACCATTGTGTTGACACTTTTCTAACTTGTATTCTCAGGTAACTAGCTGCGTATGGAACAGGATGCACATTTAAGGGATGAGCTTTAGGAACCGCATGCATTCTGTTGTGTCTTTTGAAAACAATATTTATCCGTTATGTAATTTCTAAACAATGTGATGTCTAACATTTTCAACTTTCCGCTGCACGTTATGACTTATTTATTCCGCTGCACTACTATTTGATTTTCCGCTGCAATATGATATGATAACTTTTATTCCGCTGCAAACTATTTTATGAGTGTATGTGTCAAACTTTGGATTTGTAAACGCATATAGAGGTGTTCTATATGACCTTGAGCTGTGATTCTGGACACGTCACATCCACGTGGACATGAGCCACGAGTGGGAATTTGGGGGTGTGACAGATTCTATCACCAAATATATGGAAGGGCATAGGTCAAGGTTTATCGAAATGGTGGTGGGCTGGCGGCTGAATAGGTTGCGACCGACTTTCACGTATGCCTTATACATAAAGTTATTACAGTTTATCATGAGTATGTCGGTGATATGATTCGGTGAGGAGAATCTGGGGGTTTTTATTTTGAGTTTTTAAGGGTATATGATTCTATCACTAAATATAAGCAAGGACACATGTCATGGTTTATCGAAATGATGGTGGGCTGGCGGCTGAATAGGTTGCGACCGACTTCTACGCATGCCTATACATAAACTTATTTCGGTATATCATGGATGTGTTAGTGTTATTATTTATTGAGGAGAATTCTTGAATGTTAAATTGGAATAAACAAAATAACATAATAAATTTATTGAAATCATTATGCGTTGGTGAGGACATAAAATACCATTGAAAACACGAATGTTATTTCAGAAAGGTTTACCTAATAGTGTGTTTGCGTGGGCGATGATTCATATGAATACATCTGTTAGGGTTAATATTCTGAAATGATATTCCATAACCTTATAAATCAAATTGGAATACGATACGAGCGTTGTATTTGTAAATGTGACGATCTTTACGAATATGAACGTGATTTACACGTAGCTATGAGATAACCAAAATAAATATTTTTATGATATTTAAAATAATAAAAATAAATCAAAACATTTATTAGGAATTACCACTTTAAAAGATTTCGGAATAAAACTATTTTATAAAACACCTCACGTTTTGAAAGTATTTAAATAAAACTCGACAAATTAGTACGATAATGCGTAAACGAAGGAAACATAAGACATGGAATTGGCCCGGGCTATAAAAGCCCATTTCCTTCCTTCTTCCTCAATCCTCACAACTTTCCACCCCTCTCTCTCTCTCTAAAAACATAAAACCGTCACTTTCTTTATCTAGCTTTCTCTCTCTAGAAATCTCTCTCAATTCATCACCATTTTGCAAGATCTTTGTACCAAAACGATTCTCCACTCGTCTAGATCACGAACCCACGAAGAAAACGAGCTCTCAATCACTTTTTGAAGGTAGATCTACAATTTTTGTTATAGGTTCTGAGGGTTTTCTCAACAACCCGACACCAACTTGTTTAAAGCGGTTTTACACATTACAAAAAAACTTTACTACCATTCCTAACTCAAAACCATCACCAATTTGGTGATAAATAGAGAAATCGTCATCTCCGCCATGGCTGATCCCCGTTTCAGGGAAATGGCTTATGAGAATGAGCCATTCGTACGAATGGCCCATAAGAATGAGTCATTCATATGAATGGTCATAAGAATGAGTCATTCGTATGAATAGACAAAAGAATGAGCCATTCGTATGAATGTTCCACAAGAATGAGTCATTCGTATGAATAGCCATAAGTATGAGCCATTCGTACAAATGGCCCACAAGAATGAGTCATTCGTATGAATCACCATAAGCATGAGTCATTCGTATGAATGGCCATAAGCATGAGTCATTCGTACGAATGGCCCACAAGAATGAGTCATTCTTATGAATATCACAAAAATGAGTCATTCTCATTACACGAGCACAGTTGACAATTCAGATTTAAAAAAAAACAATCAAATAAGGATCATAGCTCAAACATATTGTCAAATCTTAATTGTAGGATTCGAGTAAAGTTCCGTTCCTACGTTCGCTTACCGAAGAACTAAGCAAACCGTTTAGTCAATGTGAGCTATCATAACCCCCCTTTTTCTCTTTATGTTTATTAACTCGGGGGTGAAACATGTACAACTTAAACTCTAATACTTTTGCATAAAACTTGTGAAACTTAGATGTCATTGATGTATTGCCACTAGTCTTGCATTGATCTGGCCACTGTTGGTTGAGTCGAGTTCGGTCCTCCGCAGTGATTAGGATAAACCCTTATGGACATTGAACCACCGTTGATTGAGTTGAATTCGGTCCTTCGCGGTGATTCATTACACTGTTCATTTAGTTGACTACAGCCTCCTTAGTGATTAAGGTAAAATCTTATGGATCTTGAATCACTGTTAATTGAGTTGACTTCAGTCCTCAGTCGTGTTTTATTACACTGTTGATTGAGTTGACTATGGTTCTCTGCAGTGATATACTGTTGATTGAGTTGACTTTGGTCCTCCGCAGTTATTATATGCTAAATTCATTATTGTGGTTAATATTTATTTGATTGAATTTATTTGGATGACTTGTTGAACTTATTTAAATAATTTGTTGATATGTTTGTTAGTGAATTTACATGTTCACATGTGTTTATTTAAACTCTTATAATTATTTTTGTGTGTTAAAACTTATGATTTGTCACACCCCGAGCCAGCGGGCCGGATCGTGTGTCCCATCGGGCGCAAAGATCTCGGGGCGTGATATCGGGAGTGATAATCGTGATGGTCAGATTGTTTACATTGCACATGATATATAATGAGAAAATGCTAAATAAAATAGAATTACAAAGTTAAATTACATCGTTTCTGTTTATAACTTAACGATGTAAATCTATCATCAACATCATAATCCTTCTATCTTGCATCTGCACAAGATATCCGAAATAGTTTGTATAATGATGTTCCAAAAATATGCAAGTCCAAAATACTAGGTCCTCTATCTTAACTCGGACCTGTTCGTCACCTGAGAAAGTCATGGAAAAAGATCAAGTCAACACATGGTTGGTGAGTTCATATAGTTTAGTTTTAAAAGAAAATGTATAGCGTTGCAAACCTCTTCGGTAACAACCTTAATCTCATTAATAACACCTATCCTATCCAATTCGGTATGCTTATATATACGACATACGAAAGGGTCGAGCCTACAACTCGCCCAGACGCCATCCCACCACATACTAAACCACATATGACATTGTTCTTAATTATTATTAAGCGTTTTACCTACCATCCAATTCCAATTCCATTTCCATCATAGTTTCAACATTTTGTTTAAGAATTTCAACACGCACACAAAACATTTGCAAACCTCTTGGGTAACAACCTTAATCTCATTAATAACACCTGTCCTATCCAATTCGGTATGCTTATATATAGGGCATACGAAAGGGTCGAGCCTACAACCCGCCCAGACGCCATCCCACCACATACTAAACCACATATGACATTGTTGTTAATGATTCTTAAGTGTTTTACCCACACCATTGACACATTAGTTCTTCAGTTCTTAGTTCCTGTAGTCCCACAAAATAGAATTTCTATTTATTCTTTAAGTTCATCACGTATTCATGATCAACCATAGCACTTGTGGAAACATAATATTAAATGCTTAATTAAATGAATAATTAATCATTTAAATACAACTAAGACATGATGATTGGGCCTTATTTGACTCAATCAATTAGACTTAATTGTTGGTGGTGTCCAAGTTGTACCGTCTCACACGTGGCCCATATCAGGCATGACCCAAATGAGTCTACCTGTATGTGTCGGGACTTTCAAGATGTGCCCATATCAGCTTGACCCTCAGGCCTACTGTACATGTCGGGACTTTAGGATATCCTTTGATTTTGATCGCCTTTGTTCCTTAGAATTCGTTTGATCGTTTTGATTTATGCCCATATAGCTTGACTATAAAAGTCTACCATTTATGACGGGGCTTTCCGTGTTTTAACACGTGGTCTTGATCTGCATACAACTGACATCCACCTTAACTTGATCGTTAATGATTTCATTAGTTCTTAATGATTTCATTAGTTCTTTGATTCACACACGGATATGATTTCCTTGATTCTGATCCTTAGAATTTCATGGCTACAACAATGATTTTAGATTCTTGAATTTGATCCTAAGTTTTATTGAACACACACTGAATTAGATTTCCTTGGATTTGATCTTTAGTTTAGTTCTCTTGATTCAACCTGAGTTTGGATTCTTTAAATTAGAACTTTGTTAGGTTAATTGTTTGATTTAGAATTATTGTATTACTCATAAGATTAATTAGTTAATTCATTAGTTGAACCTGTATATAATTTACCTAGACAGGAGTCTAGGAGTACATACATGCATATGAAACATACCATAAGTAAAAGCATTTACGTAAAACATATTTAAATAAAAAGGTTTACGCATGCTTCTCAGCTCCGCGTTTGAAAACAAAAATGCTTAGAAAAGGGGCAATGAACTCACCTGTGTTGATAAGATTTGAATCACAACAGATAATGCGCGCTCGTTAATTGTAGCTTAAGTATCTTCAACACCTGAGTTGTTTTAAAAGGATTCGAATACTATAAGCATTTATAATAGACGTAATCTAAGGCTTTGGTCTCGGTGTGCAACTACGTGTTCTATGTTACTAATGTGTTTGCTATGATTCCCTCTAACTAGTCTAATGTATTACCCATTTATAAACCCTAATCCCATGAATAATCACCATTACACCTTAGTGATGTATGGTTTACGTTGTTCACATTCGAAGTCTTTAATTAAAACATTTCAATTAATCAATTTAAATTAAATCGTTAAGTTAGAAATCATTTTATTTAATTTAAAGAATATTTTAGATAAGAAACTTATAAATTATTTTTTTTTAAGAAAATATAGTTAAACATGTTAGGCTTAGGTTAATCCCATTCGATTAATCCTTAAGCCCGTTACTAGATCTTTGTTTCCCATGGTTCTTTGTTCGTCCGTGTGTATAACTTAGCTTAGAGAGTTCAGTTGAACAATCTAATTTAGTTATATGTTCGTATGAAATTACTAAGTGTTAGATGTTAATATTGAAATCAACACCATAACCTTAGGCTATAATATCCAAGATTTATGTTTAGGTGTCAACATAGTTTAAGAAAACCATTGATCTTGAAAACCCTAATTCATGATTTCTTGTTAAACTCTATGTTTGAACTTTAAATACACAAAGGTGGTTGCATGTCATGAAACCCTAATATCCTTTTACCATGTAAGTAACCCACATTCAACCACCTTGCATGCATGTAATTCTATAATGAGATTCATTGTTCCAACTTAATTTCCAACTTGTTCTTTCATGTGATACCCTTTCCAGACCCATTTCGGCCCATTTCGGCCCATTTTGGCCCATCCACATCAAATCGTGCGAATGGTTGCCATGCTAATCTAACTATGGCCGAATGTGTTGGCTACATGCGAAGGGACCAAGTCTGGACGGGTAGGGTAGCCGATCTAATGGGTGTGGCTTGCCAACATGTTGACCGAAGGAGGGTTGCCGAGTGAAGACCTAGCCGAATAAGGGTGACTGCCGAATAAGGAGTCGGCCGACCGAGCCAATCTCATGCGAATGGGAGTGCTCCAACCGAAGGTGACCTAGACAGACCGAATGAGGGAGTTTCTCTCGGCTTTGAGGCCATTCGGCCGAAAGACAGTCCATGCGGCCTTGGGCCTTTCGGCCTATCTGCGGCTAGGCCATTCGGCCGGTGCAGCTTCCATGGTGCAGTCCTCACATCTCGAACCTCATGCCACACCTCAACTTCCCACTGGTTCCTACACTATCCTAAGGTGTTAATGTGTAAATCCTAAGGGTTGAAAGAGGGTAGAACCGGCTAAAGAGGTGGTCGAACATAGGGTTTTGAAAACCCTAAAACCGAACAAAAATTCTCATCTTTACCTCGATTTGGATGGTTCCAAGTTCAGATCATTTGTACTTTCGTGTTCTACAAGTTGTAGTGGTCGTTTTGACACCAAGAGAGCTCGATTTGGTTGAGAAACGAAGGAGATAAGGTTGTGGCTTCTAGAGAGAGAAAGTAGAGAGAGAGTGGACGGGAAAATGGTGGTGGATTTGGTTGGTGAGGAAGAATGAGGAAATATATGCCTCATTAAAGGCTTTCAAAATACCCGTGTGTTCGGTCTCACTCGGTTTAGCGTAAAGACGTCGGTTTCCTTTCGTTTTCGTACGAAACATCACGGTTTTAAAAGTAAAGTTTATAAATTTAATTTAGGCGGTAATTCCTAGTAAATTAACTAAATATCTTCCGTTTATTTTAAATTTTCTGAAAATATTAATTTACAGTTTAAATCGAATCGTACAGTCGTCGCGCGTATTCGTTCGAATCGTCACCCGTACAAATACGACGATAACTACACTTTTCAATATGGTTTTCTAATTATTGGACATCATTCAGAACGTTAAACTTTCAGATATATTCGTACAGATCGTCACCTTTACGAATAATCCGTCTATTTAGCATTCACATAACGACATCCGTTGTTGTTTTGTTCTGTAAATCCTCACCTATGTTTATACATAATAGAATCCTAACTAACAATCACATGATGGTTCTGTGTCGTCAGATAAATATCTTATTGTTAAACCATAGTTCCGAGTTACGTTTCTGCAATGATTGTGAAATAATTCTATGATAAGCATCAATGATAATGATATATGAATAACAACTGAAATACGTATAGTTTGTACCTGAATTACTGTTCATGTTACTGTGTAGATCACTGTTCCGGTTACGTTTCCGGCACTGATGTTACATGATTACTCACCAACTACTTTTGTAGTTAACACTTGATTTTTACGTGTTTCAGGGAATGAGGAGAAGTAGGAAGGATCGCTCTACACTTTTTGGATATCATCACATTAGATCTTGGACTTAGCTAATTTAACCGGATCTACTGAAGATTAGGATTTAGTTAACTTAGCAACATCCTCTGTGTAATTTTTTGTAACTATATCATGACAAACAAGATTTTTGTGTAATTACCTTAAGTGATAAAATGATATGTGATGATACATTTTGGTTGCCTACGAGCTTTTGAACAATCTGCACATTCCTCGTGGCATCCCGATGATTCCGCCGTCGATCGAGGTGTTACATATGTTTTCATGGAGGTTTTCTATGGAACTCTCCCCTATATATATACAATATAATAAAAAAAAGTAACATTTCACCACTTGTTGTTTTCGGGTTAAACTACATGTCAATTGTCATTAAGTGATTGGAAAAATTTACAACTAATGACATATATCACCATTATATTAATCATCAATGTTTAAAAATAAATTTCATTTAATAAATGTAATAAAGTTAAACTTCATAATTTTAAGGTAGCGTTTGGTATGCATGAATGAATGATGGAATGGAATGAGTCATTACGTTGGAATGAATAGAAACGTGTTTGGTTACCATATAAGAATTGAATGTACTATTTCATAAGGAATGTGATTCCTTCACTTTTGATGATTTTTATTCCTTGGAGTAGGTTTTTTTTCATTCCTTCTCTTGAAGGAATGATCCGACCCATGTCCAACACCCCGACCCGAACCGACCCATGACTAGAACCTGACCCGACCCTTGACCTGAACCATGACCCGGTTTTTTTCATTCCTTCTCTTGAAGGAATGATCCGACCCATGTCCAAAACCCCGACCAGAACCGACCCATGACTAAAACCCCGACTCGACCCTTGACCTGAACCATGACCCAAATCATGACGCGAACCATGATTTGAACCATGACCTGAACCATAATGTGAACTATGATTTGAACTATGACCCGACGCATAACCAAACCCATGACCCAAACAATGACCCAAACCATGACTCGAAAGATGACCTAAACCATGATATGATCCATGACTCAAACAATTACCTGACCCATGACTCAAACAATGACCCGACCTATGAACCAAACCATGACCCGATCCATGAATTGCCCCATGACACGACCTATGATCGAACCATGGGCTAAAACAAAAACCGACCAATGAACCGACTGACAATCTGAACCATGAATCGACCCATAACACATGACCTGACCCATGACCCGACCCATGATTCAAACAATGATTAGAACCACAAATCGAGCCATAAATTGTATTCCATTTATTCATCTTCTCATGTCTAGCAAACAATGAAGTGATGAATCATTTCATTATCATAGGTAACCAAACATGGCAATGGAATGGTAATGATCCATTCCGTTCATTTGTCCATTCCATTTCCTTGTCCATTCCATTTCCTTTGTCCATTCCATTTCTTCTTATAATTTATTAAGTTTAAATAATTTATTATAATAAAAAGATTTATCTTTTTTGTATTTAGTTATATAAATAACTAGATTATTAACCCATGTATTACACGGATTTAATATAAAATATTAAATAGTTAACAACGTAATTTAACAATTATATAACAATACTTTAATATAAAATGATTAATTTACATATCAATAAATATTTAAGTGATAAAAAATAATTAAAAACTTTAATCATATACAAATGATAGATGACCATTTAATGTTTAACAATTAATATTTTTTAAATAATTGACGTTTAAAAATGGCGTTAAACATAATGGACCAAAAGTTTAACTTTATCTATCATTTTTATTACTTTAAATTATAAGTAAATTAAAAAATGTCATTTGTTTATAAAAATCTCATTGTTTAAAAAACTTCTTTTATAGTATACTTTATTTTTAAAAAAATTATTTTTTAAGATAACCTTTTTTTTTACATAAATTTTGTTTTTGTTTGAAAATAAAATATTATACTTTAAAAATTTTGTATTTTTATAAAAAAATTAAATGCGTTTTAAAATAAAAAGACAAATAATATATTAGTTATTAATATTATAGCCTACTGGTTAAGGCTTTACTGTCCCGCAAATCTAGCCTACTAGTTAAGGCTTTACCTTGTGACCGAGAGGTCATGGGTTCGAGTCCTGCTAGAGGCAATTTAAAGGACATCCAGGTGAGGGAAGGAATCTTGAGCTTAATTTCGGGTTCTGGACCAATGGGGGGCGAGTGTTTACCTATTCCACGGGGTTCCTGCGCATCTGGTGTGGCCGCGTCTTACCTCTGCCCGGTGGGCCTTGTTAAGACAACATACGTGGTATGTAGGATCGTCGCCGTTCAAAAAAAAATTAATATTATAATTATTTAATAAAAGAAAAAAAATATTTAATAAGAAAGAGAAGATAGTTATTTAATAGGAGAGATAATTAAGTAAAATAATAAGAAATTGACAACTGTCACTTCTGGTGTAAGAATGTGACAAATGTCAATAATGTTGTAAGAAGATGACATTTGACAAAATATTTACTTTTTTATTATATAGTATAGATTATTTAAAATTATTAGTGTTAAATAAGAGAGGGAGAGAGAAAAGCTTCCTTACTAATAATTGATTCCAAGAAATGTCACATGACATTCTCATGCTATTCTAAAAAAATGTTATTTATTTTAATATAAAAACTCATATTTAATGTTATTATTAATATAGATAGTTTACATAAATACACAAAATTAATGCTTGACAATAAATATAATATATGTTCAATGTTATATGTGTGTGTATTAAAAACATTTTTTTATAATTTTTTGTATTTAAAGTTTTTTGATATAAAAAGGTATAACTAATATTATTATTTTTGATATAAGTATTTGATAAAAAAAATATAATAATAAAGAATTATAAAATCAAATAATTTTTGTTCATACACCCGTGTAATACACGAGTATATAACCTAGTATTTAATATATAAAATAAAAAAGGAAGAAAAAATGAAAGAGTGATTATAAGTGTAACATGTGGTATTTTTGCTCCTCTTTTATTAGGTAACTATGTTGATTTAAATAAACTCATATTTTATATTGAATAAAATATAGTATAATTTGCTTATAATTATAAATTATCTTTTAATATTTTTTTCTCACCTATGTGCTAATAGTTTTATGTAATATAAAAATATTATTTAATTTTTATATTTTGATATAGTGTATTTTTATAATTCAAATCATCAAATTACATTAAATTTTAAAAGATTTTTAAAATCACTTATAAAAAATTTAGTATCATAATTGTTTTAATTTTTAAATATTTTAAGAAATTTAATTTGAATTTTATGATATTAAAGAATTAAATAAAACTTGTTAAGTAAAAAAATAAGTTCCTTTAAAGCTTTGTAATTAATTTCATTTTAATTCATATAATTAATCATATATTAATTATTACAGATATAATAGTTTATGATCCTTAATCTTAACTAAATTTTATAAATATAAATAATTAAATAGAAGAGAGAAGCGGGAAAACAAAAAATAGACGATTGAGCCGGTTCACTGATCGGACCGAGAACCGGTTCACTGGTCGGATTGGATTTTAGTTTTTTTTAACTAAAATCTAAATAATAAAAAACCAAATCTTATATTTTTTTAATATATTTATGTTTGTTTAACTATAAATTATGTTCGCTTATATATGTTTATAATTATATAATCTTTTTGGAATATATTTATATATTTATAATGTTATCTGATTCTTAAATCCGACCTAACCAGTCCGACCAATAAACGGTAAAACGTTAAGTTCGGTGTACGGTCCGACCGAAAACATTTTGTTTAACTCTCGTCATTAAAATTCATCAACTCTTTGTACGGGCGTCCAATGAAACATCCAATCAATTCCGTTCGATTTAATTTTTTGTCATTTTCTATTAAATGTGTTTTTTTTTTCATTTTTTGTCCTTTCTTTTCTTTTTTTCAGTTGATATTTTTGTACATGTTGTTCAAATTAAAAACTATTATATTATTATACAATAATTTGAATCGATTAAAAACGTTGGGCTTGTAATATGTTTAATAATTTGAATCGATTTTAAACGTTGGGCTTGAAATATGTTTACAAGTCGTTGTAGAGTTGTAACATATAATATTTAAAAACCCATTGGTCTATAAATTAACCCGAATTATAATTAAACATGGAAATTATTCAATAAAAAAACTTATTTTATTGAATGAAATGTTTAAATTTGAATGGTTTTCGCGTAATCTAACCAACATACCCGAAAATCTCTACCACATGATCAAAACAACTGTTGTCACTCGATCACACTCAATAAATTTGGTTATGAAGCTAATATCCACAATGATGAGTCTTTGTTCAAATGTCACTCTTGATAGTCAAAGCATCGCACCTATCAATAGTTGTAATGCTTGTTTGAATCTATATCTATATATCCTAGTCAAGGTTCGATTGATCCGATCTTCGTCGTAATTGAGAAGAAGTGATCAACAAAGCAACAACAAGATAAACCGATGGAGAGGGGAGATCGAGATCACAGGTTTATGTATAAGTGGAGCAAAGATGTTGAACGGAAAGATTAGGATCGCCACGTACTAGAGGTTCCATGTATGGTGAGTTGATGAAGACATGAGCTAGCTAGGTTACTTACATATTGTGATTGTATCATTTGAAAACACGATCTTAAAGAGAAAACCATTAAACCATGTATGAGTCATTGATTTGAAATCTTGAAAATAAATATGTGGTACATACATATTAAACCACATTTTTTTTATTCAAATCCCAATTTTTTATTCAATTTAATGTGAAACACATGTTTATTTTCAAGATTTTAAATCAATGGCTTATATAGTGTTTAAGGGTCGTCTTTTTAAGATCGGGTTTTCAAATGACACAATCCCCTTTTATATATACACACACATATATAGGTGCCAAACATTTTATTTTTAATACCAATGCAACTAGACTATAAATTAAATAGGTACACGAATTAAATTTTACTTCTAATAATCAAAACTTATCAAATTTTCATCTAGTGATTACTTGCTTAATTTCATTAGGGTTTTCATCCATACATACATGTTTCATATATAATGTCAACCCTTCACCCAAAATCTTATATACGTCACTTATTTTATTAGGTCCTAACTTTCTCAGTCAATTTTTCTCATGATTTTGCAAATCAAGTCATTTAATTTGTTTACATGTCACTTTTTGCAAATCAAGTCGTTTATGTATGTATGTATGTATGCATGTATGTATGTATGTGTGCGCGTGTGTGTATTTGTGTGTGTACATGCACGTGTGGTTATAGAAAAATTATATGAGATTGGAGCATTTAATGAAAGTTAATATGATTACAAAACAACAAAAAATTTTAAGTGAGTTTAGTTATATACTTAAAAAAAACTTGGTTACTAGTGGAAGAAATTTCTCATCGTTATATAAAGCAAACATCAAATTATATATGAATTACATATGGGCGAAGCTTCTTTTGGGCGGGCGGGGACCGCCTCCCCTCTTTTTCCGTCTGAAGTGTTAATTTTTCAGCCGAAATGCTGTTTTTAGTTAAAAATAGGGGTTTTACCCCCCTTGCTTCAAAAATTAACATGTATTCTGGGTTTCTAAAATTTTTGTCCCCTTCTCAAGTCGACCAAGCTCCGCCACTGGTTACACACATGCATGAAATTATAGATATTACCAAAGTTGTTGTCACGTAACACGTTCCTTCATCGTAGAAGAACGTTTGATAATGATACGTGAGTAAAAAATCAGTATAGGTTATAATTACATGTATCATGTGCATTAAAGTATATACACGCTATGAAGTTGCATATCTCATTTTTTTTTGAACGGCAGTTAAACTGTCTCGTCGTGCTACCTTCAGTTATCCTGGCGATTGATAGCTAAGATCGATTCCTCGATCTCCGACCTGAGACACGTGTGCCCCCAGATGCGCGGGAACCGGATGGAATCAGTAAACCCTCGCCCCCCATTAGGTTCGAACCTGGGATTAAAGCCCTGATTCGTTCCTTCACCTGGATATCCATTAAATTGCTCCCAACAAGGTTTGAACCCATGACCTCCACATTGGGAGGGTGAGCCTTTACCAGTTGAGGCAATTCTCCGGATGAAGTTGCATATCTCATGTCTGTTGGATTTGTTTTCCTCATATGGCTATAGAAGCATAATAGATCAAATATATTTGTTATTATTCCCCTAACAATGTATCTATAAAGTTCAAGAGATGACATATCATCACAAAAAAAATACAATTTGAAAATACTATTGGCTGTTAAATAAATTTTAATAAAATAACAAAAAAAAATCATCTAATTTATGACTTGTCATCAATGTTTCATGTTAATGATCCGACTCAACCACATGACCTATTTATTGTGTCATCCCAACTTAAGAACTCATGTGATTTTTGTTTCTAGATTCCCTATTGGTTTCTAGGCTAGTGCTAGTTTTTTGACTTCTCTTATGAGAGGTATTAAGTTGTAGCCTCATTTAGAGGAAATATTGTTCTGGGTTGAGTCAGGGGTGTTTCTAGTTGTAGGTTTCTACTGAGCGGGTGGGTCAGGTTACCAAGCTATGTTATTTAGGCGGAAGGGTGTTCTATTTGTCAGGGTGATCCTGAGTGACCGTGTGTTTGCTATTAAAAAAAAAATAGGATTCCCCCATTAAGCATGGGACCCGACCCCCGTCCCTGGCTCATTTTTTAAGGGGCACAAAACTTTTGTTATATACTTATATGTAGAGAATTTATTCAAATGAGAACCAACAAGTTGTAAAACTTAAAAGAACCGTTTATAAAACATGATTTAAGGGATATAAAAAGTAATTTCCTTCGATGTAAAAGAAGTTGCTTTCATGCCCTTTAAATAAGAGGTGCTCATTCTGTTCGGTTAACGATTTATTTGGTTTAATTGGTTTTCAGTTTCTTCCTTATCCAAAAACCGAAACGAATTCGAGAAGTGGTTTGGTTTGGTTTCGGTTAAAACCAAACAAACCGAATAAATCGATTAAAACCCAAATAAACTGGTTAAAAACCGAATAAACCGATTTAAATAAACCAAATTCAATTGAATAAACTGACTAAAAACTAAATAAACTGGTTAAAGCCCGAATAAACCGAATTCAACTTTATATATTATTAACAAGATGATAAATTTAAAATTGGTTAACTGAAGAAACCAGATTAAAAAAAAAATTTGAAATCAATAACCGAACCAAAGACCAAAATCGGATACGGTTAGGAACCGAACCGAAAACCTTAATTTGGAATTCGGATACAGTTAGGATTTAGGAAGCAAACCGAAAATCAAATTCAGAATTCGGTTCGGTTTTATCGGTTACAAATACAGTTCGTTTTCACTTTTTTAAATACACCTATTTTAATATTTAAATTCGCTAAAGGGCCTTTTTTTTCCGACTCGTTCTGGGCACCTCAATTCTGAGGACCACCCCTGCCATTAAGTCTTATAAAAATACAGCTATCTTTTTTCATTTTTATAGCGGTGTGTTTCTAGATTATTTCTCAGTGGGAGCAAAAAAACAGATATTTATTCTAGTTAGGAGGCTAGTTAACAAGTAAATCACAAGGGATGTGGTTTCTTTTTTCTTTATTTTTTTATAAAATTTACATTACTAGACTGGTTTTTAGTACGAGGCCTTTTCTTTCACAATTTCACTAGGCCTAACCGCCCCTGCCCTACATAGTACTATAAGTTCTACACATATATGAACATAAACATGAACTTAAAATTATTACGACAAATACACAAACATAATCAATTTTTGCAT
Source organism: Mikania micrantha (assembly GCA_009363875.1). Classification (NCBI taxonomy): domain Eukaryota; kingdom Viridiplantae; phylum Streptophyta; class Magnoliopsida; order Asterales; family Asteraceae; genus Mikania; species Mikania micrantha. The sequence goes on from CM018684.1 coordinate 4,702,035, forward strand.
TTTTACAGGTTGACAATAGATAGCCTAAAGCTTTTTAGTTTTCTTTAGCAATAACACAGTGTTTAGCCTAAACATTTTAGTTTTCTTTTGCATATTGATACTTTAAAATTACAAATTTATAGAAGGAAACATAAATTTCTATATAATATTACGCTAAAATTACAAAAGCCGACACTCATCTTTCTTTTAGACTTGAAATTTTGATATAAAAAACACAACCAGTATAATGCGTGACATGAAATAGTAAAAATAATCTATTCTAACGTATAGGATTTTTTTTCTTACCGAAAAGTGTAGCATATACGTATCAATTTTGTGACGCATTTATTGCGTTGCAACTTTTTTTAGCAAAGACCTTTTTTTTCTTGCAGTGAACCTTACAAATTTGTTACACCCATTTAGCCAAATAGATTCAATTTGAACTCATTTAAGCTAAATAATAGTATCTAAAAGACTGAGAATAAAATAAACTTTCAAATTACATGTTAGATTAATATCATATAAGTAATTGGCATCTCTATTCATGCATCCAACCAATTAGCATTAAGAATTTTATCCCTAAGTAAAGAAATTAAAAAACAAAATAAAAGTTTAGAAAGAGTAATATTATCAACTATTTATTATGTAAAATGAGTTAATGTCATATAAGAAATACCTCATATGATTTGTTAGTTGTTAGAACCCTAATGGCATAATTTAACCGGTTGGAATTTACAACTTTACCCCCAATATCTATTCTGCCATGTCATTGTTAATTATACGGCCAATAATTGTGTTGTGATTTGAAGAATTTTCATGGCTGCATTTAAAGGTGGAAAAAAACCGGTTCTAGAACCAGAATCTGAGAGCATTGGGGGGCTCGGTTTGTTAGAGACAACATGACCGAAACTATAATTATTAGAACCGGTTTCATCTTTATCCTGCCAAAACAGAAACTAGAACCGACCAAAACTGGAACCAGAACTTGCCAAAACCGATTAAACTGGCTAAAAACAGGAAACGGAGCCTATTTAGACAAAAAAAAAAATAAAAAAAAAAGGTTTCGCCCATCTCTAAACTTAAGTTCGAGCTGGAGCATATACAAACCTCGGTTGAAGCTTATATACGCATAAAGCTGGAGTGTAAGCCATATACACCGAGCTTATCTAGACAAATGAAGTGGACTTAAAAAAGCATACTTATGATATAAGTGGAGCAAAGATATTGAACGGAAAGATTAGGATCGCCACTAGAGGTTCCGTGTATGGTGAGTTGATGAAGACATGAGCTAGCTAGGTTACTTACATATAGTGATTGTATCATTTGAAAACACGATCTTAGAGAGAAAACAATTAAACCATGTATGAGCCATTGATTTGAAATCTTGAATATAAATATGTGGTACATACATATTAAACCACATTTTTTTATTCAATTTAATGTGAAACACTTGTTTATATTCAAGATTTCAAATCAATGACTTATATAGTGTTTAAGGGTCCTCTTTTTAAGATCAGGTTTTCAAATGACACAATCCCCTTTTATATATACACATATATAGGTGCCAAACATTTTATTTCTAATACCAATTCAACTAGACTATAAATTAAATAGGTACACGAATTAAATTTTACTTTTAATAATCAAAACTTATCAAATTTTCATCTAGTGATTACTTGCTTAATTTCATTAGGGTTTTCATCCATACATACATGTTTCAAATAAAATGCCGACCCTTCACCCAAAATCTTATATATATACATCACTTATTTTATTAGGTCCTAACTTTCTCAGTCAAAATTTTTTTCATGATTTTGCAAATCAAGTCGTTAAATTTGTTTACATGTCACTTTTTGAAAATCAAGCCATTTATATATATGTGTGTGTATTTGTGTGTGTGCACGGACGTGTGGTTATAGAAAAGTTATATGAGATTGGAGCATTTAATGAAAGTTAATATGATTACAAAACAACAAAAAACTTTAAGTGAATTTAGTTATATACTTAAAAAAACTTGGCTACCAGTGAAAGAAATTTCTCATCGTTATATAAAGTAAACATCAAAACAATTAATATATATGAATTACACACATGAAATTATAGATATTACCAAAGTTGTCGTCACGTAACACGTTCCTTCATCGTAGAAGAACGTTTGATAATGATACATGAGTAAAAAAAATCAATATAGGTTATAATTACATGTATCATGTGCATTAAAGTATATACACGCTATGAAGTTGCATATCTCATGTCTGTTAGATTTTTTTTCCTCATATGGCTATAGAAGCATAATAAATCAAATGAAATTGTTATTATTCCCCTGTAACAATGTGTCTATAAAGTTCAAGAGATGACATATCATCAAAAAATCACAATTTGAAAATACTATGACTTTTCATCAATGTTTCATATTAATAATAATAAAATAACAAAATAAATCATCGAATTTATGACTTTTCATCGATGTTTCATATTAATGATCCGACCCAACCACATGACCTATTTATTGTGTCATCCCAACTAAGCTAAGATCTCATGTGATTTTTGTTTCTAGATACCCATTAATCAAAGGGCTTCTGTCATAGTGGAAGCGCATTAATTTACTTCTTTTATAAAAGATCTTGATTAGAGACTCACCTAAAGCAAATGTTGCTCTGGGTTGAGCCAGAGAATTTTTCTAGTTGTAGGTCTCCTCCTGAGCGGGTGAGTTAGTTCATCACGCTCTGTTATTTGAACGAAAAGGTGATGTAGTTGTTATGATTATATATCCCGGCGACCGTACGTTTGCTGTTAAAAAAATAAAGATTCCCCATATTAAGTCTTATAAAAATATAACCATCTTTTTCATTCTTATACCGGTGTGTTAAACTAATGGTTATCATGGGTTGATAACTCAAACATCAGTAACGGATACAAGATTATTTCTCAGTGGGGGCAAAAAACATATATTTATTTTGGTTAGGAGCCTAACAAGTAAATCACAAGGGATGTGGTTTCTTTTTTTCTTTATTTTTTATACAATTTACATTACTAGACTGGTTTTCTTACTAAAAAGTATAGCAAATGCGTACCGATTTTGCGACGCATTTTATTGCGTCGCAATTTTTTGTAGCAGAAACATTTTTTTCTAGCAGTAAACCTCACCAATTTGTTACACCCATTTAGCCAAGTAGATTCAATTTGAAATCATTTAAGATAAATAATAGTATCTAAAAGACTGAATGAAGCAAACTTTCTAATTACTTGTTAGATTAATATCATATAAGTAATTTGCATCTCTATTCATGAATCCAACCAATTAGCATTAAGAATTTTATCCATAAGTAAAGAAATTAAAAAACAAAACAAAAATTTAGAAAGAGTAATATTATCAACTATTTATTATGTAAAATGAGTTAATGTCATATAAGAAATACCTCACATGACTTGTTAGTTGTTAGAACCCTAATGGCATAATTTAACCGGCTGGAATTTACAACTTTACACCCAATATATATTCTGCCATGTAATTGTTATACGGCCAATTATTGTGTCGTGATTTGAAGATTTTTTATGGTTGCATTTAATGGTAGGAAAAAAACCGGTTCTAGAACCAGAATCGGCGAGCATATATAGGGGGGTTCGGTTTCTTAGAGACAACTATAACCGAAACTAGAACCAACCAAAACCGGAACCAGAACTTGCCAAAACCGATTAAACCGGCTAAAAAAAGGAACTGGTAATCGGAACCAGTACCGATTTGGAACCGGAACCTACTTAGACAATTAAAAAAAAAGGTTGTACCCACCTCTAGACTTAAGTTTTTGAGCTCGAGCATATACAAACCTCCATTGAAAGCTTATATACGCATAAAGCTGTAGTGTAAGCCATATACACCGAGCTTATTTAGACAAATAAAGAAACCAATGGCTTCTAGCCTAATGGTTACCCCCTTGGCTTCCATGTGGAAGATCACGGGTTCAAATCCCTCCCAAGGCGAAATAGGGGTCCTTGGGAGGTCAGGGGGTTTTCCGGTGCGGTTTCCTCCTGGGGTGGTGGTGGGATCTCAACGGAGGTCATGGTACTAGACCTTGGTGACGTGGCCTGGAAATCAGTGGTTCACACGTTGAGATCAAATGCCGTTCAAAAAAAATCTAGACAAATGAAGTGGACTTAAAAACGTATATTTATGATATATTAGCTTTTAAAAAAATGGTGAACACCATCATTATGCGCCCCTCACCGACCGATCACACGGCCAACATGAGGGAGGTAAATCGCGTGACCCAGAAAAAATTGGATGGTGCCGGACTTTGAACCCTAGACCTCCATTATATACTCTCACCCCCTTACCACTAAGCTACCATCACGGGGACATTATATACTCTCACCCCCTTACCAAAGTACAGGTATTCCCCCTTCCAGATTGTATGTGTTTCCTAATCATTAGAATGAACCTAAAGACTATTGACGGGATTCAAGATTAGACTTAGAAGTCTAAGATCATTCCTCGTGATGACGATCCTCGTTCAAGTCGTAAGAAAGGGGTCGAGAAGTTTTGAACCATAAAGTCTAGTGTGTGCATACTAAAGTATCATAAACTAGGTTCAAACATTTGACCTATCAAATAAGTAGTCACATAAGCAAGTATGACCTATCATGGCAACTAAAAGTTCAAATAACAGTTCATGGCCTAGCATGGCAACTAAAGAGTCCAAATGACAGTTCATGACCTATGAGTTCAAACTAAGGTATCATATGGTTATAGTCTAGGTCATCTAGTTCAAATAACCTAATTCTCTATAACCCAGGTGTGACAGTTGTATACGAGGATTACGTCATAAATGGTGTGATCACATTTGATCATTCTAGAAATCCGTGCTAATTTGGTAAGTGAAATTACTACAGGTTGATAGTACACGAAAAATGATGAACGTGGGCGAAAACCGTGTACAAAACGAAGTCCTGGATTGCCCGGAATCGAAAAACGAAGAAAAACTTCTAAGAGTTGATCGAATGGACTCGTCGCGGTACGCAGAGGTGGGCTCGAGAGTCCTCCGCGGTACGCGATGCATGTAAAATATCTAAGATTCCTCCGGAAATCTTCGCGGTATGCGAAGCCTTTTTGGGCTCCCCGCCGCGGTACGCGACGGGTGTGGCGGTGGAATGATCTGATCTTCTTTATTAGAACGCATGCAGAAGTTATTTTTTTATAACTCTCGACCCTTCTCGCTCAAATACGAATATCAGACGAAACTTGAAGCCTTCAAACAATCTTTTGAAGCTATTAGAAGCCACGAATCATCCTAAGGAACTTGTTTTCAAGCTCTGATCGTAGTTTTAGCCGTAGAAATCCGTCAGATTAGGTAATGATCCGTTTAAACCTTCTAGTTTGATTTTGATTGATTAGATCTTGATTTTGAACGTAATGACATAGTTAGGATTGTTGATTATTGCCTAGATGATGGCTAGGATTGATTATAAACAAAGAACACGAAGTGTTAACGGTTAAATCCTTGTTTTGATCCGTTGTAATGCCCGGTTTTCATGAAACCATACCCATGATTATAATGGTTTAATCCATTTGATTATAACAATGTAGGTGATTAGTTGGATTAATCCTTGAAATGCAAGGTTAAATCCAAGTGTTTCAAATTAATCACAACCATTAACATACTCATTGGAACGATTATCTGATGTTTATGATAACAGTCAGATTAGTATGTTAAACCTGGTTATTACACCTATTTTGATGCTACATTGTGATATTTCATGATAATTGGGTAATCAATAACAAGGATTGATCATTCCTAAGCCATTAAATTATCTAGAAACTGTTACAGTATCATAATCAACAACATTAACTATTTGGTTAATCCGAGATTATTCTGATTAATCAAGAGGGTCATCAACCTTGTAATAGGAACTTAATGCAATGTAGGTTCCTACATTATCATACATTGTATGATATAATATTAAATTAATCAATTAAATACTTAATATCGGTTTGAGGATTTACAAAGCAATGTCTTTGACATTGAACGTTCAGAAAGATCTAATCAGTAAACTAGAACATAAATAACTCATTAAATATAACTAAATGCAGAATCATCTCTTTGTTATCAGCTTCGAGATATTTTGCTACCTATATATCATCAGGTGAGTTTCGTACAACCCCTTTTCTTTTTAATATTTTATAAACATCGGGGTAACTCTGTAAACTGTTGTCTGAACATATGATACGCATCAATGATATCTGTGTGATTTCATGTGATTTTTGTGGGATTTCATGGGATTTTGCCTGTAGAAATGAACTCTATCATGGAACTAAAAGTCCTCATTCTTGAACTGTATCTAGTGAACCCATGTGTGGCCGAACAGAAAACATTGATAGTACTATTGGTTGACACCACATTCGCTGGGAGGATTGCATCTCCCCTTGTGTGAATGTTTGTTATCTGTTTCCAGAACTTCTTAATGGTATGATAGACATTAAGATAATGAGGCACTAAGATATGTACCGACGGGTAATATCTTGAGAACAGAACTAGACGTCCGAAAGGAACTAGATACGGGTCCCACGGTTATCCGGAACTGAACTTTTGAGAACATGCTTATCATATCATATTGTTTTAACTTCAACTGTCGAACTCACCAGCTTTGTGCTGACGTTTCAAACTTAAAACATTTTGCAGGGAAACAGTAATAGCCGGTGAGGATGCACTTTTGGGATATTTGCACTTGAATAATTATAAGTTGTAATTAAATAGACATAGCTGTAATGTAACTGTGATCGCGACATCCTTGTAATGTATTTACTTTAAGTTAATCTGTGTGCTTGTGATATCGGATCAAGTAAGTCACCCCTCACCTCTGAGACATCACCACTATGCTTCCGCAACCGGTTCAGTGACATCATACATGAGGTGACGAGGGGTGGGGGTTTGACACCAGGCTCTGATACCAATCTGTAACACCCCGACCGATGGCGGAAACATCGGTGTGGCACGAAGTGTAGATTGTTCATAACATAGGGTATAAAGTTGTAATTAATCATAAATAAACATTCAATGCAATTAAATCCATCATTCAATACAAAGTCAAATAAATTCAATCCTAACTATTACATCATTTCAAATTCAAATCCAAATACATAATTCAAACAAATAAACTAAATCCAATTTCATATCAATGCTAGTTTCCATTTCCACCTGAAACATGTTAAAATCAAGTGTCAACTCAAAGAGTTGGTGAGTTTCATAGGTTTTAAACACTAACACCAAAAGGTTCAAAAAAATGTTATAAATATCTTATGTGAACTCTAAGCATAATGAACATAGTTAAAAATGAACTAGCAAGTAAAGCAGATCATCAATGTTAACAAATGATGTTTGACCAAATGTTTAGCATTACTAAAATGCTAAAATAGCAAACTATCACCACGGGCTTCCCCAAAAGGGTAAATCAAACAATGGTGGGATGGTCAATCCAATAGATATATCATAGTCACTAAAATGAATGTGATCAATGCCTATTCTTAGCTAAAGTTCACTAACTATAAGGTCATTAGCTAAGTTCACATATAAATGAAATAAATGAGTTACATGTTTCACCCCTAAAACAAAAATAGTAAAAGAGGGGCTATGAAGACTCACCTTAGTGTGTGAGGTAGTCTTTGCAATGTCTTGTCAAATATAGTTCAAATATGTCCAACACAAATTCAATGTTCACCTAAATAGTTCAATAGGCATATGTTAACATAACTATGTCTTTCTATGGATCTATCTAAGTTCTAAAACTGATCAACGGGTTCAATTTATTTTGAATAAACACAATTAGATTTGTTATGATTTTAAATGAAAATAGTAAAATGTTTAAATTACAAATGTTGACTTTAAACTATTTATTTAAAAAATTATAAATTTAAATATTGATTTATAAAATTATTTTGATAATTCTTGTTTGAACATATGTAAGTATTATGTTTATAACATTTATAAATAAATAAGAATAAATAAATGAGTAAGAATAAATAAATAAATAACTAAATAAATGAAATAAGGAGTTATAAATAAATTTATAAATTTATAAAACTTATTTATTTATTGATGTAAATTTATAAAACTTATTAAATTATTTTATTATTACCATTATGTAAATGAATAAGTAAGAACATAAATAAATAAATAAATAAATAAATAAATAAATGAGATAAGGATTTATGAGTTTATAAAACTTATTTATTTATGTAAATTTTATAAAACATATTAAATTATTTTATTATTACTAAATGAATGAATAAGTAAAAATAAATAAATAAGTAAATAAATAATTGAGAATAAAAGTTATAATTATAAATCATTTATTAATTATATAACATTTTTTATACAGATTAATACTATTTTTATAAAAAATTTTCTATGCAATTAAAAGTTTAAAATAAAGTTTAAATAACCAGAAAATGGGGCAAAACCGATTACAGACCCGGTTATAGGTTTCGAACCCACGACCTTAGGCTTGAACCCGGATGTGTTTAACCGGTTGATCTAGACCCATGTCTGTGAAATAATCGGTTTAACATTATATTTAATAAGGTTCATATTCGAACCCACATTTCAGTTTCAAGAACAAGAAAAAGAAACCGAGCCCTAGATCAATTTCTTTCGAAATTCGTTCGAATAAGGTCTCGAATGCAATCCTAATCATGGGGTTAATGTTCTAGATGTAAAAACGATCACAATGATGTAAGGAATACCAACATTTACTTATTTTTGATTGATTTCGACTGAGAGAAAGCAAACGCACGAACCGAACCTTCAGGGTCTTTATTCCTCGACTTAGAACGCTTGTGAGAATGTTTTCGTTTCACAAAGAGTTTCGTGGTGTTCAAAGGATTGTCTAGGTCGATTTGATTTGGGTATTATACACGATTTGATCAAGCTCGACTAACGCGTTTTTCTTTGTTAATTTTGGTAATGGTTCATGAGTTAATACCGATTGATTTATCAAATTAATGCTTGGAATCATTTACGCGCATCGTATACTTCCTAAAATTAGTCTTGATTTGCTGGCATCGTGCTGGAATGGATGGGATCGCGAATCGGGTCGCACGAGAGGTCTTGGGTCGGGTTTTGCAGCTGGAAACGGGTAGGGGGAGAAGAGGGTTTGGGTTAATGACAGATTCAGCCCTCCCATGTTTTCTTTTAAATTCAACTTTTGGTTTTTGACACTTTTAACCCAAAACTTGTACAAATCTTTGTTTTTTTTTATTGTTTACTTTTTATTTAAAATCCAAAATCAATATAAATTGATTATATTTTCATAAAAACATTATCTTAATGTTATTTTAAAATTATAAAATTTTAAAACATCCTTATTTGTATTATTTTTTTAGTTATGATTTTAAAGTTAATAGAAATTTGTAACTAAGATATATTTGTATGTATTTTTCATATAGATTATTGGAGGTTTAAAAAAAAGAAACTTATTTGTTTATTTTATTTAATTGTAAAAATTTATAAATCTTATAGTATTTATTAAAAGCTTTAATAACTTGTTTTTGTTTGTTTACATATGTGTACATACATATGTATATAATATATATATATATATATATATATATATTTATATATGTATGTATGTATATTTAGTTATCTTTTTTAATGTACATATATGTTAAATGTGTAAATAATAATAAATATATAAAAAGAATATTCCCAATGACATCATAATTACTTTATTGAATATAAATGTTTTATAACAAATTTCATGAACGTTACAGTCTCCCCTACTTTTAGGAATTTCGTCCCGAAATTAAAAAGAAACTGTAGAAAACAGATGAGGATACTTGGCTTTCATTTGGTCTTCGCGTTCCCACGTGAATTAGCGACCATGCTTTGATTCCCAACGGACGTGTACAATAGGAATTCGGCTTCGTTTGAGTTGCTTGACGTGTCGGTCTATGATCTCTACCGGCTTCTCACTATTATGCATCGAAGCATCAATGTGAATATCATCAAGAGGTACTTGTAGATTCTCATCGGACAAACACTTCTTCAAGTACGATACGTGAAAGGTCGGATGGACATTACTAAGTTCCGAAGGTAGATCAAGCTTGTAGGCCACTTTCCCATTCTTTCAAGAACCTTAAAAGGACCAACATAGCAAGGTGCAAGTTTACCTTTCTTCCCAAATCGAATCACTCCTTTCCAAGGTGAAACTTTCAGGAGTACCATGTCACCGACTTGAAATTCCAAAGGCTTACGACGTTTATCAGCAAAGCTCTTTTGTCGGCTTCGAGCAGCTAACAAGTTGTCGCGAATCAGATGAATCTTGTCGGTCGTTTCTTGAATCAGTTCAGGACCAGTGATTTGAGCTTCACCAATCTCAGTCCAAGAAATAGGCGATCGACACTTACGACCGTATAGAGCTTCGACAGGCACCATGCCGATACTCGCGTGATAACTATTGTTATACGAGAACTCGACTAGCGGTAAATGATTGCCCCAATTGCCACCAAAGTCAATGACACATGCTCTAAGCATATCTTCAAGAGTTTGAATCGTGCGCTCGGTTTGACCATCCGTTTGAGGATGATAAGCCGTGCTAAGATCCAAACGAGTACCGAATGATTCGTGAAGCGATTCCCAAAAACGAGCCGTGAAACGAGCATCGCGATCAAAGATGATGCTAAGAGGTATACCATGACGGCTTACTATTTCATCAACATAGATGCGAGCTAACTTTCGCACGGGATAGTTCTCGTGAATCGGTAAGAAATGAGCTGATTTTGTCAAACGATCGATGATTACCCATATACTATCATGACCACTAAGTGTTCTTGGGAGTTTAGTGATGAAGTCCATAGAAATATTTTTCCATTTCCACATGGGAATTTCGGGTTGAACAAGCAAACCCGAAGGTCGTTGGTGCTCGGCTTTGACCTTAGAACAGGTCAAACACTTTGCTACATACTCGACAATGTCTTTCTTCATGCCGGGCCACCAATAATGGACTCGAAGATCTTGATACATTTTATCCGCGCCGGGATGAATGGAATAACGAGTCTTGTGTGACTCGTTCATAATAGTGAGTCGAAGATCATTGCGATTAGGAATCCAAATACGGTTCAAGAAATAAAGCAAACCATCAGACTTTGTTTCTAATTGAAGTTCAGCACCACAAGACATTTCATCATGCAAATTGCCTTGGTTCAAAGATGTTTGTTGAGCTACAAAGATGTCATTATGAAGATTGGTTTGGATTCAAATGCTATGAAGTTGGACATGGCTTTTACGACTGAGTGCATCGGCTACAACGTTTGCTTTGCCGGGATGATAACGGATCTCACAATCGTAGTCATTTAAGAGTTCAACCCAACGTCGTTGCCTCATGTTGAGTTCTTTTTGGTTTAGAATGTGTTGGAGGCTTTTATGATCAGTGAAGACCACACATTTGGTGCCATAGAGATAATGCCTCCAAATCTTTAAGGCAAAAACAACCGCACCAAGTTCAAGGTCATGAGTGGTATAGTTCTTTTCGTGAACCTTTAATTATCTTGACGCGTAGGCAATGACTTTACCGCGTTGCATAAGAATACAACCAAGCCCTTGTTCGACGCGTCACAATAGACCACAAAATCGTCGTTACCATCAGGAAGAGTCAAGATAGGTGCATCGCAAAGCTTTTGCTTTAGCAACTGAAAAGCTTCGTCTTGCTTTGGCCCCCATTCATAAGTTTTTATCCTTATGAGTCAAAGCAGTGAGTGGAACGGCGATCTTAGAGAAATTTGAAATGAACCGTCGGTAGTAACCGGAAAGTCCAAGAAACGAACGGATTTCAGTTGGAGTCTTTGGTGTACTCCAATTTTTAACAGCTTCAATCTTCGCGGGGTCCACGTGAACACCCTTTTCGTTGACAATGTGTCCTAAGAAGTGAACTTCCTTAAGCCAAAATTCACATTTAGAGAACATGGCATACAATTATTCTTTTCTTAAGAGCTCCAAAACCAACTTAAGATGTTGTTCATGGTCCGCTTTGCTCTTGGAATAGATCAAAATATCATCTATGAATACGATCACGAACTTGTCCAAGTATGGTCTACACACTCGGTTCATAAGGTCCATGAAGACCGCAGGTGCATTGGTTAGTCCAAATGGCATAACCAAAAATTCATAGTGACCATAACGAGTTCAAAAGGCGGTTTTAGGAATGTCATCCTCATGTATACGCAACTGATGATAACCAGATCGAAGGTCGATCTTAGAAAACCAAACCGAACCTTGAAGTTGATCAAACAGGTCATCGATACGAGGCAAAGGGTATCGATTCTTAATGGTGAGTTTATTGAGTTCACGATAATCAATGCACATACGGAATGAACCGTCCTTCTTTTTAACAAAAAGAACTGGCGCACCCCAAGGTGAATGACTTGGACGGATGAAACCCTTATCAGATAATTCTTGAAGTTGGCTTGCTAGTTCTTACATTTCAGAAGGTGCAAGACGATAAGGAGATTTTGCAATTGGATTTGCACCAGGCACAAGATCAATACGAAACTCGACTTGTCGAACCGGTGGAACTCCCGGTAGGTCATCGGGAAAAACTTCAGGATAGTCGCGAATGATTGGAATATCTTCAACACTTTTGCCCTTTTCTTTCTTTTCCACAACATGGGCCAGAAAGGCTACGTATTTCTTACGTAGGTATTTTTGGGCCTTTGTGCAAGACATAAGTTTAAGTCCACCACTAGGCGTCTCTCCAAAGATTCTTATAGTTTCACCTGACGGTAGTGGAATACGAATGAACTTTTCAAAACAAACGATCTCGGCTCGATGAGTGGCTAACCAGTCCATGCCTATGATAACATCAAAACTTCCAAGATGCATGGGAATAAGATCAATTGGGAAAACGTGATCCATAAGGTTCACAGTACATCCAATTATAATAGAGTTAATATCAATTGAGTTGCCGTCAGCCACTTCCACGTTAAATGGTCTATCTAGTTTAGTTCTTAGTCTACCAAGTAATGGTTCAAATTCATATGACACAAAGCTCCTATCAGCACCAGAGTCAAATAACACAGAAGCATAACAATTATTGACCAGGAACGTACCATTCACAACGTCTTGATTAGCTTGAGCTGCTTGAGCATTGAGTTGAAAGGTCCTAGCTCGTGCAACCCTTTGATTATTTCCCGCAAGCCTTGGGCACTGGTTTCTAAGATGATTAGGGTTGCCACATTCATATCAAACCATTCCATTCGCTTGTGCAGGATTGGTGGGTGCAAGTTGTTGTTGGTTCAATGGTTGAACTTGTTGCCCTTGCTGGCCAAGTGGCCCATGTCGACAGTAGTTTGCAAGGTGGCCATACATTCCACAGTTCGTGCAAATTTTGCAAGGTTGAGTAGTGGGGTGATGATATCTGCAAGTGTTGCAGAGTGGATTTAGCCCCACATATGGTTTGGTGTTTGGCTTTGGGGCTTGTTGGTTTAGTGGTTCAGCAGGGGTCACCACCGCAAAATTTTGACTCTTTCGCTTGCGGTTGTTGAACTTTGGAGGGTTTGAGGTTCCAGCTTTGACCTCCTTTGAGAGTTCATTTGTGGTTGACTTGGATTCAACCTTCTTGGCACCCTTCCTTGTCAAAGTGCCATCCTTAACATGATTATCAGTTAAGGTTGCAGCAAGTCTGATTGCATCTTCAAGAGTGGTAGGATTGCTACCAAAAACAGTATCTTGGATTTGCATAGGAAGGCCACCAATGTACTTTTCAATGGCCCGAGATAAAGGAGTGACCAAGTGTGGTACTAGTAGACTGAGTTCATGAAAGCGGGTCGTATAAGCAAGATTTTCCCCACTGTCTTGCTTGAGCTCCCAGAATTCAGCTTCAAGCTTCCTCATTTCGTTGCGAGGACAGAATTCATCAGTCATAAGTTGCTTGACTTCAGTCCAGGTCAAAGCGAGTGCAGCATCCGAATCCCTAGTTCTTTTCTCACTATTCCACCAAGTAAGTGCCCTTTTTTGAAAGACACTAGTAGCATACCGAACCTTAAGGTTCTCAGGGCAGTCAGAATGGATAAAGGTGCTTTCTATACTTTCAAACCATTGGAGCAGTCCAGTTGCTCCTTCAGTGCCAATGAACTTAGCAGGGTTACATGAATTGAAGTGTTTGAAAGTACAGGTGGGATTTGCACCCCCACCATTCCCATTGTTTTGAACTGGGTTCACATTTGCAGTTTGATTGAGTTGGGTCACCAAAGTGGGTAACACAACAGCCACTTGTTGAGATATGATCTGGGCCAACTCTTGAATAGAGGGGTTCGTGTTGTTGGTGTTTGTGTTGTTGGTGTTGTTTGTGTCGGTGTTGTTGGTGTTGGCGATGGTGTTGCTGCAAAGACGACGAGGAGGCATGACTACAAGAGTTCAATTGAAAAGAGTTAGAATTTATATAGCTCAAAGAGTTCAAATAAGAAATAGAGAGTTCAAATGAAAGTTCAATCACAAATCAATATTTGGATTGTATTCCTAGAGGAATACTTTTGATAGATCAAAGTGTTTAAGTTCATTTTAACTTTCAGAAAGACATACTTTAGCCTATAGGTTCATACTCACTCCAAGGGTTCCCAGGAAAGCATAACAGGTCCACCGGTTGATTTGGATTTATGCGAAATTCTTTCCTAGACAGAACTCCCCAAAGTACAGGTATTCCCCTTTCCAGATTGTATGTGTTTCCTAATCATTAGAATGAACCTAAAGACTATTGACAGGATTCAAGATTAGACTTAGAAGTCTAAGATCATTCCCCGTGATGACGATCCTCGTTCAAGTCGTAAGAAAGGGGTTCGAGAAGTTTTGAACCTTAAAGTCTAGTGTGTGCATACTAAAGTATCCTAAACTAGGTTCAAACATTTGACCTATCAAATAAGTAGTCACATAAGCAAGTATGACCTATCATGGCAACTAAAAGTTCAAATAGCAGTTCATGGCCTAGCATGGCAACTAAAGAGTCCAAATAACAGTTCATGACCTATGAGTTCAAACTAAGGTATCATATGGTTATAGTCTAGGTCATCTAGTTCAAATAATCTAATTCTCTATAACCCAGGCTCTGATACCAATCTGTAACACCTCGACCGATGGCGGAAGCATCGGGGTGGCACGAAGTGTAGATTGTTCATAGCTTAGGGTATAAAGTTGTAATTAATCATAAATAAACATTCAATGCAATTAAATCCATCATTCAATACAAAGTCAAATAAATTCAATCCTAACTATTACATCATTTCAAATTCAAATTCAAATCCAAATACATAATTCAAACAAATAAACTAAATCCAATTTCATATCAATGCTAGTTTCCATTTCCACCTGAAACATGTTAAAATCAAGTGTTAACTCAAAGAGTTGGTGTGTTTCATAGGTTTTAAACACTAACACCAAAAGGTTCAAAAAAATGTTATAAATAATGTCTTATGTGAACTCTAAGCATAATGAACATAGTTAAAAATGAACTAGCAAGTAAAGCAGATCATCAATGTTAACAAATGATGTTTGACCTAATGTTTAGCATTACTAAAATGCTTAAATAGCAAACTATAACCACGGGCTTCCCCAAAAGGGTAAATCAAACAATGGTGGGATGGTCAATCCAATAGATCTATCATAGTCACTAAAATGAATGTGATCAATGCCTATTCTTAGCTAAAGTTCACTAACTATAAGGTCATTAGCTATGTTCACATATAAATAAAATAAATGAGTTACATGTTTCACCCCTAAAACAAAAATAGTAAAAGAGGGGCTATGAAGACTCACCTTAGTGTGTGAGGTAGTCTTTGCAATGTCTTGTCAAATATAGTTCAAATATGTCCAACACAAATTCAATGTTCACCTAAATAGTTCAATAGGCATATGTTAACATAACTATGTCTTTCTATGGATCTATCTAAGTTCTAAAACTGATCAACGGGTTCAATTTATTTTGAATAAACACAATTAGATTTGTTATGATTTTAAATGAAAATAGTAAAATGTTTAAATTACAAATGTTGACTTTAAACTATTTATTTAAAAAATTATAAATTTAAATATTGATTTATAAAATTATTTTGATAATTCTTGTTTGAACATATGTAAGTATTATGTTTATAACATTTATAAATAAATAAGAATAAATAAATAAATAACTAAATAAATGAAATAAGGAGTTATAAATAAATTTATAAATTTAAACTTATTTATTTATTGATGTAAATTTATAAAACTTATTAAATTATTTTATTATTACTATTATGTAAATGAATAAGTAAGAACATATAAATAAATAAATAAATGAGATTAGGAGTTATGAGTTTATAAAACTTATTTACTTATGTAAATTTTATAAAACATTTTAAATTATTTTATTATTACTAAATGAATGAATAAGTAAAAATAAATAAAGAAGTAAATAAATAATTGAGAATAAAAGTTATAACTATAAATAATTTATTAATTATATAACATTTTTTTATACAGATTAATACTATTTTTATAAAAAATTTTCTGTGCAATTAGAAGTTTAAAATAAAGTTTAAATAACCAGAAAATGGGGCAAAACCGGTTACAGACCCGGTTATAGGTTTCGAACCCTCGACCTTAGGCTTGAACCCGGATGTGTTTAACCGGTTGATCTAGACCCATGTCTGCGAAATAATCGGTTTAACATTATATTTAATATGGTTCATATTCGAACCCACATTTCAGTTTCAAGAACAAGAAAAAGAAACCGAGCCCTAGATCAATTTCATTCGAAATTCGTTCGAATAAGGTCTCGAATGCAATCCTAATCATGGGGTTAATGTTCTAGATGTAAAAACGATCACAATGATGTAAAGAATACCAACCTTTACTTGATTTTTGATTGATTTCGACTGAGAGAAAGCAAATGCACGAACCGAACCTTCAGGGTCTTTATTCCTCGACTTAGAACGCTTGTGAGAATGTTTTCGTTTCACAGAGAGTTTCGTGGTGTTCAAAGGATTGTCTAGGTGGATTTGATTCGGGTTTTATACACGATTTGATCAAGCTCGACTAACGCGTTTTTCTTTGTTGATTTTGGTGATGGTTCACGAGTTAATACCGATTGATTTATCAAATTAATGCTTGGAATCATTTACGCGCATCGTATACTTCCTAAAATTAGTCTTGATTTGCTGGCATCGTGCTGGAATGAATGGGATCGCGAATCGGGTCGCACGAGAGGTCTTGGGTCGGGTTTTGCAGCTGGAAACGGGTAGGCGGGAGAAGAGGGTTTGGGTTAATGACAGATTCAGCCCTCCCATGTTTTCTTTTAAATACAACTTTTGGTTTTTGACACTTTTAACCCAAAACTTTTACAAATCTTTGTTTTTTTTATTGTTTACTTTTTATTTAAAATCCGAAATCAATATAAATTGATTATATTTTCATAAAAACGTTATCTTAATGTTATTTTAAAATTATAAAATTTTAAAACATCATTATTTGTATTATTTATTTAATTATGATTTTAAAGTTTATAGAAATTTGTAACTAAGATATATTTGTATGTATTTTTCATATAGATTATTGCAGGTTTAAAAAAAAAGAAACTTATTTGTTTATTTTATTTAATTGTAAAAATTTATAAATCTTATAATATTTATTAAAAGCTTGAATAACTTGTTTTTGTTTGTTTACATATGTGTACATACATATGTATATAATATATAGGATTGTGCTCAAATGATAACCCATGGATAGAGCAATAACCTATTAACTCAAATCTAATGGCTAGTCAAAAAGTTGAGTGTATAGGATTGTGCCATGTGTCTTTACCAATATTAAAACACAAAAGTGTATTTTAGTCATTTGCATCATATTAAAAAGCTAGAATTAATTTGTTGGTGTCATATGTCACCTTCTAATATATTTTAATATATCAGCTTTTTTATTTAAAGTTTACCCCCTCTTTTTTTATACATTCATAACTTTTTTATACTATAATATTTTTTTATAAAAATTGCACCATTTTACTCGTCTTATTTTTCTCTTTAATTCCGTTATAGTCTTGACTAGGTTTTTTTATTTTTTTTCGGATGTTCGTATTTACACCAATGTAACAAGTATAAAAATAACAAATTATTTGTAATGAGTTGTAATGAATTTGGGTTTACATTGTCGTAAAATAAATAATGGTTACGTTTAGGAGTGTAAACGAGCCAAGCCGATCCCGAGCTCGTTAATTCCGTTATATTCTTGACTAGGGGGCCGTTTGGTTGAGTCTGAACCATTAAGTGCTGAATGGTTAAGATGTCTGAATGATTAAGAGGGTCTGAACCATTAAGTGGTGTTGTTTGTTTTAACATCTGAATGAGATACCTATTTATTTGGAAATACATATTTATTTGGAAAAACCCTAAAATATAAAAAATGTCGTCCGCATCATCTCAACTACCCACATTTTATTCTTTGCAAGAATGTTACGGAGCCGACCGAATTATTCTTCCCGCCGCACCTCCGCCTCCCGTCCCGCCTCAGCCTTCGTCACACCAGATCCGCCGCCGTCAACAGCCCCGCCACCGCCACCGTCACGATCAGACTTGAGCAGGTCGTCAAGCACCAACGTCGCGTCGTCTAGCGAGGTCAGACTTGAGCAGGTCTTCGCGTCCCATTCGTTGTTCCGTCGTCGCAAACAAACGATCGGTTGTGGGGGAGGAGGACGGGAAGGAAGCCACGGTGCTTGTTCCGGCGGGGAGAGGCTGTCGTGTGGGAGGAGGAAGCCACGGTTCTTGGGTGAGGTCGGCTGTGGGGGAGGACGGGAAGGAAGAAGGAACACTTTCTTTTTTCCCCATTCAGATCCATTCAGACTTGGTTTAAGGTCTGAACCATTCAGACCCTGATTCAGACGTTTTTTTTCATTCAGACGTCCCAAACAAACGATCTGAATCTGAATGGTTCAGATTCAGACCCATTCAGACCCATTCAGATGCTACCAAACAGCCCCTAGGTTTTTTTATTTTTTTTTCCGGATGTTCGTATTTACATCAATGTAACAAGTATAAACATAACACATTGTTTGTAACGAATTTTTGTTTACGTTGTTGTAAATTAAAAATGAGCTACTTTTAGGTTGTTAAACGAGCTGAGTCGATCCCAAGCTCGTTAAGGCTTGAGTTCGGCTCGTTTAGTCAAAATAAAAGATATAAAGTGAGCATAACACATTTGTTGCATCATTGTAATTAAATAACTGATAGAATATAACCATATTTAATTTACAGCAACGTAAACCAAAATTCGTTACAAAATCATTTTAAATTTATTATAAATGTAACTTTTATTTGACTTTGACTAAAACTTTTGGAACATCAATGTAACGACCATAAATATAACACATTCTTTTGATTTTTTTACAGTAGTAAATTCCAACAATGTAACAAATATAAACATTACACATTATTTTTAAGGAGTTGTAACGAATTTTGGTTTACATTTTCGTAAGTTAAATATGTGTTACGTTTAGGGGTGTAAACGAGCCGATACAATCCCGACCTTATTAAGGCTTGAGCTCAGATCGTTTAGATAAAATAGCTCGTTAACACCCATAGTTATGTTGTATCATTTATTTATTTACAGTGATGTAACAAAGGTTTTATGCTCACTTTATATCATTTTTATTTAACTACAGTAATGTAATTTACTGTTGTAAAAAAATCAAAGAATGTGTTATATTTTATAGTCGTTATATTTATACTTGTTACATTGATGTAAATACGAACTTTCGGAAAAAAAATAAAAAAACGTAGTCAAGAATATAACGGAATTAACGAGCTCTGGACCGGCTTCGCTCGTTTACACTCTTAAACGTAGCCCCTATTTAATCTACAATAATGTAAACCCAAATTCGTTACAACTCGTTTCAAATAATTTGTTATTTTTATACTTGTTACATTGGTGTAAATACGAACATCCGAAAAAAAATAAAAAAACCTAGTCAAGACTATAACGGTGTTAAAGAGAAAAATAAGACGAGTAAAACGGTGCAATTTTTATAAAAAAATATTATAGTATAAAAAAGTTATAGATGTATAAAAAAAAGGGGTAAACTTTAAATAAAAAATTAGATATATTAAAATATATTAGAAGGTAACACATGGCACCACCAAATTAATTCCAGCTTTTTAATATGATGCAAATGACTAAAATACACTTCTGTCTTTTAATATGAAAGATGACACATGGCACAATCCTAGACACTTAACTTTTTGACTAGCCATTAGATTTGAGTTAATGGGTTATTGCTCTATCTATGAGTTATCATTTGATCACTTTCCTATATATATATACTAGGTTATTACTCGTATATTACACGGAATAAATATAAAATATTAAATAGTCAAAACAGATACATTAGAGATTATAAAATAATAATTTGATATAAAATGATTATGCTACGCATTAAAAACTATTTTAAGTAGTAAAACAACAATTAAAAAGCTTAATAACTACATAAAAATGACTTTATATGAAATGAATAAATTTAACATGCTACGAACCAATAGTTTTATGAAAATTTTATATGTTGGATATCATATCAATCGTTATTGAAATTATTAAGAATTAAAAATTAAAAATATTTTAAAATTATAAATTTTATTTTAAAATAAGATATAATTGAAACTTAATTATGATTATTAAGTTATAATAAATTATTAAAATAAAAAAATTATATTTTTTACATTTAATTATATAATTTAATTATTTAAAATTATTAACATTAAATAGGAGAGAGAGTTAGTAAAATATAATTGAATGATAGATGAATGTGAGAATGACAAATGTCAAAAATTAATAACAAATGAATATGAGAGTGATATGTGACAAGTTTGTTATTCTTTTATTATATAGTATAGATATAGATGTATGTATATTTAGTTATCTTTTTTAATGTACATATATGTTAAATGTGTAAATAATAATAATAAATAAAAAGAATATTCCATTGACGTCATGATTACTTTATTGAATATAAATGTTTTATTACAAATTTCATGAACGTTACAAAGGTGTCGTGTTCTGGTTAAATATGAAAATGTTTTTTCCCGCCTCTCTTTCTTAATAAATACTATTAATTTTTAGTAAGTTAAAATTATATAATTAAATATTAATAAATTTACTTTTTTTCTTATTTTAATAATGTACTAATTTATTGAAATTTAAAAAGCAATAAGAACATTTCAATTATATCTTATCTTAAATACAATTTTATAATTATCAAATATTTATTATTTAATATTAACGAATTAATTTTTTTATCATTCAACTCGTGTAATACACGAGATTATAGGCTAGTAAGTTAATATAAAACAACGTAACAACCAACCTCATACTTGCACATTTGAATTTAACAAACAAAACAACTCAGAACTCAAAAGAAAACTAAAACATATATTATATATAGTATAGTATGTTTTAAAACGTTTGAAACTAAAATCGTAGGCTTGAAATATTAGATTGGATATAATTTTACAAAAAAAAAAGAAAGAAAAAAGAAGTGTGTCAGCCATATATTTCAAACCTGTCGATACACAATTGGTAAATCAGCTATGGCAAACTATGACAAAAAAAACATTACAAAATCATTATTTCAATTCTGATACAACTCTTAAATAATCACATTTTGTTAGCATGATAAAATAAGCGAGTTGAATAATGAGTCAGAACAGATTTATGTCAAGATTAGTTTGGGTTAGCGTTACTCTGTTGAAAAACCCAATGTATAGCATCAAAAAGTTCCAATATACGCATATGTAGTGACACACATGACACTTAAGTACTTAACCTTATACCAATACATTAAATAACATAAAGTCAAAAGAGATAGCACAAAATGACAATTTAAGCACAATCCATGCAAGTTCCTTTTTGTAGTATTACATGTCTAGTGAGGTGATATAATGATATGGATGTGGTTAAATACATAAATAAAACGGTATGAACATGATTTAGTACGTAAAGAGAAATGTATAATAATGTTGTCATGGCTCGGTTTTGAATATCACAATAGAGATACATAAAAAAATTGTCGCAGCGGTTTATTTATAAAAAAAAAAGTTACACCAAACATGCATTAAAGCAAAACTAAATAGGAACTAAAAATATATTAGATTTAACCCTGCCTTATTTTGAATAAAAATTATATGAAACTATAGACAAAAATAAATGCATCGTAACGTTATACTCAAAATTTAGGAAGACAATTATACATAAAAAGATAATTGAACAAAAATTATTTTAAAAAATACACTCTCATAAAATATATATACAAAGGAGATAAAAAAATATTTAATAAATAAATATAGTTTTTTTTAAGAATAAGTCTATTATACTCCACTTCTAAGTTCTAACTATTCATGACAACTTCAATATTCTCGTAGAATATTTCCATTGCAATTAGGTAGAGAGACTTAGAGATATTTTCCAACTCAATCCTTTATTGTTAAAAATTAAAAAATAAATAAAAAGTAAATACATAAATTTGAACCGGACAACCGGCTGAAGAAACAGGGCCACAGGGGCCTCCCTCGATGACCTCTCACCTATTCGGCTGGAGAAAAATGGAAACGCCACTGGACTGGCATAATATTTTAAGTAGGTCCTTGTAATCCCAGGTCGAAATCTCTATTCTCACACCCATCTATATGTGTCATACAGCACCATACGACACACATGGCAACCTATACGGCATGTAGCGATCTTTACGTCACATACAACAAAAGCGTCAATCGTAAAGCTCAAAACATTGATCATTTTGATTGTTAATTTCTAATATTTTGATTAATTGTCACTTTATTTTTTTATGTAATCCCTTACATTATATATTGAACTTTTATCATTTTATTAGTTTAAATGATGTACCTAATATTACAACTTAAATGTTAGTTATTTGATATTTGAATGTTTAAGGTTTTGATTATTTGATATTTTGAATAGGGGTAATTTTGTAGAAACATAACCAAGTTTTGATTTTGTTCCAATTAAATCACTAAAACTTTGTTTTGTTTCAGTTAGGTAACTTAAGTTTGATTTATGTTCTAATGCTAGATAAAAAAACCCGGATAACATGTAATCTTGATTCGTATAGGCTTTATAAGTGAATTTTTAGATGATTTTATGACCCGTTTATGATTTTATGACCCGTTTCTATAACATTTTGAAAAAAGCACAAAATGCCCAAATGAGTCTAAAATACGTCTAAAACCTTCAAACGGGTCATAAAATTATCTAAAAATTCACTTATAAAGCTTAAATGAATCAAGATTACCTGTTACCTAAGTTTTTTATCTAGTATTAGAACATAAATCAAACTTAAGTTACCTAATTGAAACAAAACAAAGTTCCAGTGATTTAATTGGAACAAAATCAAAAGTTGATTATGTTTCTATAACATTTTCCCTTTTGAATATATGAAGATAGCAAGTGTAAACAATTTTTTAATTAAATTTAAATAAAACCAATTCGAATTCGGATCGAATTCGAATGTCCCTAAAAAATTCAAAATTCGAAATCATTCGATTCAACTTATTAGAGTTATTCAAAATTCGATTCGATGAACACCCCTAGACAAGTTTACTTTAAATGAATTAACGTTTGTCATTTTTTCAATTCAATACTGGCATTTTTACACAATCGACAAATTTTAATTCAATTAAAGTATGCTTAGGGCTATTTGGTAACATCTGAATCATTTAATGCTAAATAAGTAAGATGTCTGGATGATTAAGAGTCTCGGAACCAATCAGTGTTGAACCAGTTAAGACTGTTTGGTTAAACGTCTGAACGTTAAAAAAATCAAATATATAGGTCGACAAAACCCCACCAAAAACCATTTCTCCCAAATACAGATCGTCGTGACACAATTGTCAAAGCCACCAAGTCGAAGAGGAGAGATGAATCCAGTGCAAAGTCGAAGCCAAACGATTTCTCCGATGCAAAACTTGCATGACGGTGCTAATACAATCAGGAAGAGGAGGTCGTTGTTGTCGGTGCTGAACTCGTCCGGTCGAAGAGCAGTGATGAGTCTGGTAGGGAGGAGAGATGTCTTCCGATCGTCGGTGAGGTCTTCGTCGAAGAGGAGAGGTCGCCGTCAATATTGGAGGAGGGCGACGTGATAAATCGGTAGAAAACCAGGGCATCCCCTTTCTTGTTTCCCATTCAGACATGCACGTAGATCTGAATGGTTAGATGTCCATTCTGACGTTTTTTTCCATTCAAAATGTTTGAAACAAATGGTCTGAATCTGACCGATTCAGACATATGTTTATTCAGACCAATTCAAATTCAAATAAACAGTCCCTTACTCGTTTAACACGGTGAAATTAATTTAAATTGTAATTTATATTAATACATAAAAAAACAAGAACTGTGCATTGGATTTTTTTTCACTTAATTTTTTATTATTTTGCATAGCGTATTTATATCATTCAAATCTTGCAACCAAATGAAATATCTTTATTTTTTAGTACATTATTTATAAAAAAATATTATCGTTATTCTTTTAATTTCTTAAATATTTTAAAGAATATAGTTTAAATTAGTGATATTCAGACTTAAATAGAAACTATTAGAAAAAACTCTATTTTGGAAGTTTATAATAATCTAATATTAAATTTATTTAATTAATAATATATTAATTATTATCTATTTTCATAATTTGTTATCCTTAATCTTTAACCAAATAATAGATATAAATAATTAAATATGACATGCAGGGTGCTAAAAATAAGAATTTGACATGTGACATGTTAAAAATAATAAAAACAAAAATCTAGTGTTAAAAAACAAAATCCAGTACAAAAGTTAAAAAATCCAGTATATAAAAATAAAAATATAGTACAAAAACAAAATATAGTATACAAAAAACACAAAAATCTAGTACAAAAAAAAAACAAAGAAATCTTGTACAAAAAATAAAAATCTAGTGGAAAAAATAATATGTTATATCTAACTTATCATTATTCATTACACATGTCAAAATTTATTAGTTCTTGCTCATTTTAAACAAAAATCTCTTCTTATTTGATTTTTCTAAATATTTGAAAACTTAAAGATATTTAGATAATAATTTGTTTTTTGTTAGTATTAATTAAGAGAATATATATATATCATCTATGTATAGGAAGGAAGAAGCGTGCAATATAGAATCAATTTTATAATAGTTAGCATGTATAATGCATTACATTACATTACATAGGAAGTGATATGCTAATATAAGTATATAACTAGCTTGAGAGAGTAAATGAGTGGGAAAATGGAATTATGTATTATTTTTAAAATAAAACATACAAGTATTTATTCCGATTTAGAAGTTCTCAGCTTGGTTCTGACGTAAATAATATGCATCGAATAATGTATTTGTGGTGTATAAATCAAATTTAAAAGTAATTATTTATAAACAAATACAGTATAAGCGGAAAGAAAAAAATAACATAGTGACCCCTAAAAACCTGTCTTGAAAAATGCATTTATTTACATATAAAATGAATATACCAAACAAAATTAAAGAAAAAAGAAAAAACTATCAAGTAATAAGTAATGTGACCGACGTCGATGTATCAGTCAAATAAGGGCTAAGAGAATATGTTCATAGTTACCTTAACTAGTAGAGTAAGTAGGTTGTCGAATCACGAATAGTTTATGTGGAAGGTGTTAATGCTAATTGATTTATCACCTAAACTAACTAAGAACAGAAAATGTAAACTTGAATTTGATAATTGTTGATTTGAAAATTGAATTGGAAGAACCAATTGTGATCAAGAAAGAAACTAAAATTAAATGAAGTGTAATTCTAAAGTAAAGACGAATCACACCTAGGTTTTGGTTTAGTAAGAAATTAGGTAATCTTGCATTTTGACCCGTTTAGAAATTACATAGACATAACTTGTTTAAAATCCGTGTTGATGGATAATTGAAACTCGGATCTCTGATTTTGTAAATTAATTGATCTAAACCAATTAATGACAAAATCTAGAATCCCAACTACAATTATCAATTAGGGTTAATAATCCAACTGACATTTAATGGTTAACAATACGAAACTGATAAACGATGAACATGCAATTGAAATATCTAACACAAATCGTTCAAGCAGTTACGAATCCAAAAATACAAAACACAAACGGATCAAAAGATTTATCAATGTTTGAATCTAATTACAGATGAAACACAAGAAACCTAACATTGACTAAATCGTTCACCTGGGTGTAATTATGGGAAATTTAGCCTTGAATCTACATTCTGGACAGCTCTGATCTTGACTTGGAATGAAAGGACATTAACTTCAATGGATACGGGACCTTTGGAAGACCGAAATTCATCACTTTTTCGCCCAGAAAACTCTCCAAAAACGTCTCTCTTCGAAACCCTAAGATCTGGGTTTTAATAGGGTTAAGATAAACCAAAATTTCAGTTTTCTTGGTTGTCGGCGTATGATACGCCGGGCCTGGGCGTATCATATGCCCACCCAGTTAACATACGCCCCAGACTTTCTGCAAACGCCCAAAACTGGGCGTATCATACGTCCAATATGACGTCATATTTAGATTCGTCTGGTCCGTCAGTTAATGTTTCCATCTAGTTAACGTCTACGAGCATCCTTTTAATCTGTTTTACTTGCAATTCACAAACGTATGTCAAAGTACCATTGTTCTATACGAAATGCACATAAAAAGTCTCTTTAAACCTTTAAATATATGAAAACCATAACCCATTATAATGTATCAAAGGTTTTGTAGCGAAATTATATTTTAGCTCTTGACTTCTCTTATATAAAGTCTTGAATTCAGGTTTCTTTGTGAACAATTGCTCTCAAATGAACATGAATTTTTTAATAGTGGGTTTCCTCTCGAATTTATAAAATATAGATGGTGTTGCTAACGTACGGATTCTTTCTTTAAAGAAGCAACAGACATTAAAAAAAAGTATTAAGTAACGTTAAGGAGTCTCCTGTGTGTACATAGTAGGCGTAGTACGTTAGATATAATCTATATATCTTTCTGTGCAAAATTAAGGCTGCATGTCCCTCCCATGTTACTGATCAGTGATCACCTATAGCTTTAGTAGTGTGGTCCTCCCCACACCGTATCAATGCCCTACCCTATCTAGCTATCTGCCTATCCTCATGCATGTTCACGGGTAAAATCGTCTGAATCATTCGTATATATATCATTATGTTGATATATAATTTAATTTAATATTTCCTCTTAAATAAAATTAACTCCCTTAATTGTTTGATCAATCTTTTTATTTTTCATTTTTTTTCATATTGAAAAAGTATGAAGAACGGGAGGTGTGAAGTTTTTTATCATCCTGGCGTCGAGCTATTTTTCCACAGGACCTCCCCTACAGTATCGTCACCGCAGTAGAGTTTAACCACCAAGTTCGGGATGGATTGGTGTGGTTCCTCTACGCCTAGGACACCAGAATATCGAACCATGAACGAAGAAAGGCATGAGATAAAAGCAATCGTCGATATGCTCATATTGGTGACGTTATTGTTGCTGTGATCAAAGACGCCGTTCCAAACATGCCTCTAGAAAGATCAGAAGTGGTCAGAGCTGTAATTGTCCGTACTTGTAAAGAACTTAAACGTGACAACAGTATGATAATACGATATGATGACAATGCTGCAGTTGTGATTGATCAAGAAGGGAGGAAGAATACCGACTCCTGAGGATGCTCCAGAATCTTTTCGGTTGTTCGTTCGAGAACTACGATCTTTAGCTCTGGAACTGAATCATTTTTTTGTATATGAGAAGACTTTCACTTCTTGTTCTTGAAAAAATGAATATTGAATTCAAATTCATAAAAAATTTGGGCTCAATCTGAAGAGAGTCTCCGGCCCAACACTGCACAAATATGCTCCAGACATATATATCATATATGTATAAGATGATCTTTGCAACAATACTTTGGATACGTTGGATGAAAACTACGCCCGGACACCGGTGGTGGCATAGATGAGAACCTGTAAATTATATCAATGTTTTCATAATCAAACGAGACATAACGATGTGTTTAAAGACCCCTTACGTGCACAAATGGTTGTTGCGACCATTGAACCGTCTTCTTTTTAATCGACAAACTCAGTTGCTATCAGTTTTAAAATACTTGTTCTTTTTTTAAAAATATTGTTTATTGATTCATTTACCACTTTAGACTTAATATTTAATCATAAGAGTCTTCATATTAAATTTTAATATGATTATGAATTCTTATAAAAAGTAGAGCCACTTCAAGTCTTTTAATGACTTAAAAGTACAGATAAAATTAAAGCCATTTCAGTTAAAAATCCTCTCCTTTTTTTATCCAAGCTTGAGAAACAATAAAGAATTGATAATTGTAAATGAAAAGGTTACAAAAGGTATAAATAACAAATAAAATTTGTAAATTAATTAGGTATATTAAAATAATATTATACTCTAAAAAATCCATTACAACCAAAAAATCGATTTACCTCAATTTACGCCTTTAATTTTAAAAAACCCTAAGTTAAAAGCTTACTATATTTTGTATGCTCTAGAGCCAGTTAAAAAGTATAATGATTCTACACTAGCTTTTCTTTAAAGTTGTATGTACGTGTATCTATATTAAATAAGTTATGACGTTATTTGAGTTTTAAAACACATCCAACCAAAAAGATATATGATTTGATGATATTTAGTTATAATAATAGTTTTTTTTAGAAATTAAAGATGCATAACTACTTTTCATCATCCTCCTGTTGAAAAATTTACTAAAAATAAAAATCGATTCGTAGTTTTTTTTATTTTCAACATAAATTCTCTGTTAAAAATAACAAAGAATTTCATATATGTCCTTACAAACTTGCTAAATATCATATATATTCAAACCAAACTTTTAGTGTCAAATATATCATTTTTCTAATAGTTAAAATATCATATTTATCCTTATTAATATATTTTACTAAAAATAATTTTTACATGACCATTTTAGCTATAAATTTTATTATATCGAATATACATTCTTCGAAAACTAAAAATATCATAAATGTTTATTTTAACGTATTATTTATTCTTGTTACTCTTACGATATTTATCTACTTTTATTTCCTTTTATTATTATTTTAAAGCAAGTATTTATGAAAAAAGAAAAAAGAAAATGTATAAAAATGAGCATTTAAGATTTTTTTAGTTTTTGAAGAAGGATGTATTTGATATAATGAAATTTAAGGGTAAAATGGTTATATTAAAAATTATTTTTAGTACAATATATAATAAGGATAAATATGATATTATAACTATTAGAAGAGTTAAAATTTAGTATTAAAAGTTTGATTTGAATATACATGATATTTAGTAAGTTTGTAAGAACATATATGTAATTATCCCTAAAAATAACCGTAAAGTTTCAAGAATAGAGAGGGATGAATTTTACATTTCATCAATGATTTAAAAAAAAAAATAACAGCCAACACCTCGCAGGCAAAAGATTTTAGCAGAAAATTTCTCTCGTGTAACGATTTAAATCTAGAAATTTTAGTTGTAAAACAATACATTTACGAGTATTGAAAAATCCTTACCTTATGTTTTAAGTTGTATTACAAAAATGCTAAACTAAAATATTATTTATTTGAAATACGCACAATTTGTATATTAAGTTTTTTTATGAATTTGAATGCTACAACTATATATATAGAATTGGATCAAATTATAACTCAATTTTATTGTGTTACCCGTATAACTCAGTCAAGATCAATCAAAATTTTGTTTTCCTTTTTGAATATCGTTATTATAGATAGAGAACACTTTCTTCTATTACGCGTTTATAAATTTATCACCGTTTAAAATTTAAAAGCAGTTTAAGTTACATTGTATCGGAAATTATAAATCGATCTTTTTATTATAACCAAAACTTACATTGCTTTTAAATTTTATATGTTAATGAATTTATGCATACGTATAAAAGAAGAAAGTGTTGTGTGTGTGTCTATATATATATCTAGGGGAGGGTTTCTAAACAAACCATTATTTTAGTGAAAAGCAAGAAAACTAATCAAAATCATAACAATTAATTGTTTTTAATTTTTTATTTCTTATTATTATAAGGTAAGAAATGTACAAAAAAAATTTACAAAAAAGAATGTAGTTCATATTATTATATATATGTAACTGTATGCTACACACACTAGTTAAATATATGTAAGTTTATGAGTTACATGCGAAATTTTTTGAGTTACATATATGTAACTACGTGATCTACATATATTTTTTCGTTATAACATTTTTAACTTTATAACAAAAAATTATGAAAATAAATTATTAAAAATTTATCGGTAAATATGAGTTTTCTTACTTTATATAAAATGAGGAGTTTTCTGATGAAAACACTATGTAACATGCGATTTCATTTTCATTTTTTTACAGATTTGTAACATCATTTGTTAACTTATATATAAAAAAAAAGTGTCAAGGCAATATTTAAAAAATATATATATATTTTGTAACATTGGGTTACGTATGTGTTACATAGTGTTGCAAAATATATATTTTTTAATTCTCTTGGCACTTTTATTTTTATTTTTTATAAAAATGAGCCAAATAATGTTACAAACTTATAAAAAAAATAAAAACAAATATTACATGTTTTTTTCATTATTTTTATGGTTTTTACAACTTAGAGTGATTTTCAATTTATGAATTCCTTATGTTTTATGCTTAATAATAAATTAAAATAGTTGGGAACACTTGACATGATTATAAAGCATGATATTTTTTTAACGGCTTTAGGCTGAGCGACTGACTTAAGTCCAATGGGCACACATCCAAGGACAGACCTAATTGTCACCCCTCCACCCACTAGATAAGCGGGAACCGAAGAAATCCCTAAACTCTCTCCCCTGATCAGGTTTGAACCCCTGACCTCAATGAGGTGTGTCTTTTCCTCTTATTAATATTTTTTCCGCTTCTCTCTCATATTAAATGCATTCAAATTAATAATTATATTATTTATACTTTTTTTATTATAATTAAATTTCAACTTATGTTGTGAAACACATGTATTTACCTATATTTTGTAAAAATAATAATTTTTTAAAAAATATATTTTTTTAAAAAAATATTTTTTTAAATAATGTATAGAAACAAACATTTAATTAATGGATGTTTTAAATATGATATTATTATTTTATTATTTAAAATTATAAGTTTATGAAAGTTTAATCATATTTTATTTAATAAACTGTTAAAATTAGCCTAGTGTGTGTAAGTGTGACTTGTATTTTACCCGTACGGAATATCCCACTATTTGTGGCATCACGAGTTCAAGTAACATAAATGTCAACATGTATATCTCACACACAATCCCCTCTCTCTATATATATCATATATAATATGTATAGATTGATGCAGGTAGAAGATGAATAGGCAAAATATTCAAGTCCAGCTCATGCTTTTCCACAGCTTTCTTGAACTTTTTAATTTCGTAAGATTTTTCAGACTCTACTTTATAAAAAGTTCAAGAAAACTATGGAAAAACACGACAATTTTTGGACTTAGTACTACAAATTTTACGCATTTAGATAGATTAAATCATAGAAACATGTTTGATTTTTGCTTGCATCTATTTAACATTCTTAAATTTATGTTTACAATTCCATTTTATATTGACATTCGTAACAGAAATGGAGGAGGCACGGTGTTGTATGGTTTGCTACACAATTTTATAAATTAATTAGGCCATGTATTATGGGGCATGACCCATATGTGTCACTGGCCTCAAGCCGCCTCTTACGTCACAATTGCCACTACACAAGCCCTTGAAAAGTCTCACGTGACCATGGTGACGTTCTTCTACACCGTGAACAAGCCGTTGAGAGGGAATGCAAGGGAACTTGACTAGGTTGATGATTTACATATGACGTGACAATTTGGTGATGAGAATGACCTCATACGCGAAGTGATGGTCTTACGTATGCTTATTGATTATTGTTTAAATAGTATATTTGTGTCTACACAGTTTTTCGAATATGTTATCGCTTTCTAGTGGTGTTGTGGAGATTTAAAAATGTTAAACTTGCTTTTAATTTTAGCTATTTCATTATATTTATATTATTTGGATGCATATCTTTGCTGATAACATATTTTGTGATACGCAATTGATGTCTTGTTAGCTTGATCTATGTGCTTATTGTTTCGTTTGTTGTTGTTTAGTTTTTGAGGCGTCCTATATTTATTAAATAAAAAGAATAAAAAAAAACTTGAGGAGTTTTATCACGACGGTTTCATAACATAACGGGTACTTTAACCGGCCTTCTCATTGTTTCATTACATTTTTTGATGAAACTAAAGGTGTTAATTGTTCTTTATCTCTGTCAATGTAGGACTAGCCCACTTGGTATAGGCTTTGTCTCTTAGAAGGTTTATAAGGAAAGTAAGCTTAGCTGTTTAAAAAAAAAAGGTTCTTTATCTCTAATGGGATCAAAGATTTGTGAATGTTTCAACTTCCAAATGTTGTTTTATTGAGTTGTTTAGGAAATGTAAAAAAAAAAAAAAAAATCTTTTAATTAGAAAAATATTCAACAAAATCTCATTCATAGCATGTTTTTGGAAAGAAAAAAAGCCTTTCTTCTATCCAAAAAATTAAATAGAGAGATTGCTCCTATTGAAACTCACATGTGTATCACTCATAGCAGGTTTTTAATATGTTTTTGAATTGTATGATTATGCCTTTCTTGCTAATGTATTTAATTCTTTTGTGATTCGGATGATAATAAGAAGCAAAGATTTGATTGTGCAGTCGAAATATACGTATACGAAATACTACATTTACAATATGTTCTCATATATATATATATATATATATATGTATATATATATATGTATGTACAAGACATGTGTTTATAACTTTCAACATGACTGCTAATTGGTTACTATCCAGCAACTGTTATTTTGGCGTCAATATGATGGATCATTATATTCGTATATATCCTACATCTATGTTTTTTTTATTTCAAGAATCTTGGCTGGCCGGTTTCATACTTTCGTGGCAACACTGTCGCAACTGGATTGTGTATATCGGCATCAAGTCGGAGATTCGAGTTCGTGAAACTCTGATGTTGAAGGTAAACGGTGGAAATGTAGTCATTGGTAGAGGTGGCCAACGTACCCGGAACCGCAACCGAGGAACCGAACCGGAAACTGAACCGGTGGGTACGGTTGGTTCCGGGTTTTCAGAAAAATTGGAACCGAAACCGGTTCCACCCTTAAACCAGTCAAACTCGAACCAGAACCGGCCAATTATGACCAGAACCGGCAAAAAATCGGTTGGAACCGGTCAAAAACCGGAACCGGAACCGATTTTGGTTCCAAAAAAAACCCGGTTTTGCCACCTCTAGTCATTGGGGTGGGGAAGCGGTTTAGAGTGATAAAATAATTAATTAATTAATTTAAATATATATATCTTATCTTATCTTATATTTCTATTCTAATAAACAAAAATAATTTTTGACATTTGTCAAATTCTTATGCTTTTGTTGCCGCTTGTCATTATTCTATCAACTTATTCAATTATCTATCCTATTAATGAATCACATTCTCTGATATTAAATACTTATAATATTAATGAGTAATAATATTATTTGTCTTTTTCATGCAAGAAAATAGTTTTAATACATTAAAAATCAAATATTTTTGTTAAAATCACACTTAAAAAAGTTTATAAAATATGATATTTTCTAAAAATTATTTTTTTAAAAGTAAGAAAAATATTATTTTAAGTTAGTATCTTTAGAAAATAAAAAGTTTAATAAAAATTTTTTAAACAAATGATATTTCTTAAAACGAAATTGCTTAAAAACTGATTAATTTAAACCAAAAGTTGTAAAAATGTTAGGAAATTAAACTTTAGCTATTTATGTTTAATGATATTTCAAATTAAGTAATCAAATTTTAATAATTATACAAATTGTACATTATCTTCTTGACTTGTAACAATTAGTTTTAGATAGAAAATTAATGAATTTTTAACATCAATTAGTTCAAAAATCTTTGTTCTTACAAAACAAGTATATGACGTATTATTTCTTTAGTTATTGAAAATTTTAATTATTATTTTATTACTTAAAATACTCATTAATATGTAATTTAATTAATTTATAACAAAATATTGTATAATTTTTAAATTTTTATTACAAATTATTTAATATTTTATATTCAATCTGTGTAATACACGGGGTAATAATCTATTATTATAATAAATAAACATCTTTTTACATATCAAAAAAATAAATCATTCTTGCCACTTGTCATTTTTTTTATGCTCTCCTTCATTCTCTCTCAAATTAAATGATAATAATAATTATATTCTCTAATTTATTAAATAAGTCTAAATCTAATGACTAATGATATTATATACTTTTTACATATCAAAAAAATAGTTTTAATAAATTAAAATGAATTTTTTTTATTAAAAAACACACTTAAAAAATATGAATTTTTTTCTAAAAAATATTATTTTTCAAAAAAATAATTATTATAAATTTGTAGTTTTAGGAAAACGGAATGTTTTGTAAAAATAAGTTTTCTTAAAGACAATTTTTTTTAAAACAAGTTTCTTATAAAATACATATCATTTCACTTTTCAACCCGTGTAACGCACAAGATTTAGTCTAGTATATATATAAAAGAAATCCAATATTTAAATTTACACATATATATAAAAGAAAAAAATATTCTAAAAATGGGTTATATTTTATTCTTAATCTTATATATATATATATATATATATATATATATATATATATGAGAAAGATAAAATAAAAACCCCTTTTAGTATGAAAACTATAAAAGTCATGTAAAAATCATGTAAAAAAAACTTTTTTTTGAATTTTTTTTACAGGTTTGTAACATTATTTGGTATATTTTTATAAAAAAAATAAAAAAATCGCTGAATAAATATTTAAAAAAAAATTATAAACCCACGTAAAACATACATAACGTTGCACCCAGATGTTACGTATGCTTTACTTGGTTTTACAAAATATGTTTTTAAAAATATCTACTTGGCGTTATTTTAATTTTTTTTATAAAAATATGCTAAATAATGTTATACACTTGTAAAAAAAGTTAAAAAAAAAAATTTTTTTTTGCATGATTTTCTTAGTTTTTACATTAAGGAGGGGTTTTCATTTTATCTTTCTCCTATATATATAGGATTAAGAATAAAATATAACCCATTTTTATTATATTAACTCAAATAACTCTGGCACATGTTAAGATTCTATTAATTCTTACTATTTTTAGATAAAAATCTCTTCTTATTTGATATTTATAATCACGTCACGTACTATAACAACCCACTAAAAAGACTTGAGAATGATGAATTGCAACTTTATATATACAATTGCACCTTTACTAATACTAAGCACTTTTGTCTGCTACTAACCGAACCTTGTTCAACGACTCTTTAAACGCTTGCCAAGCAACCGTATAATGTTCTAGAGAAGTCATACCTTCCTCAACAACTTGTAAAGCCCGTTTATGCAAATGCTCAAACCGCTGAACCGGGTTTGTAATATCCACATTGTTTGAGCCGGTATCCGGTACATACAGTCGTTTGAAGTCTTTCCTCCATCTAGTCAAGATGTACTGACTCGGGATTTCATCTATGCCATTATGTTTAAGAACACATAGCGCGTGTCTACATAAGTAACCTCTGAAGTTAAAACAGCTGCATATGCATCGGACCTCGATTCCTATTTTATCATACATTACTTCCATGTTTCTTATAACACTCCCCTTAGTTTCTTGCTCGGTGATCGTGTACGTAACAATGGATCCACTAGTGTTTGTTTGTGATATGTGAAAGCAATGCGACATCATCTCGACTTCATATTGAAAAAGTGAGAATATTTCTTTTGTGTGTAGCTTCGAAAGCTGTGATTCATATGTGCACATTGTTCTTAGCTTTGGGTCTGACTCTTTTGACTCGATATCATCAAATGCTTCTTTTTGGATCTTGTTTTGATATACTAAATCATGCATCTCGAAAAATTCTTTTAAAGAAGTTTGTTGGTGAACATACCCGTGAAAGAAAGGAACCATGGACTCTCCAGGTTGAAAAGCAAACATTCCTGCAAAAAATGTGTCTTTCAAGTAAACCGGGACCCATCGTTCTCGATCTTCAAACAATCTTTGTAGATAATCATTGTCCTGAATCTCGAACCGTTGGATCATATCATCCCAAGCTAATTCAAACTCATCAACTTTTATTGACTCATAGATTACATTGTTAAAAACCGTTCGAAACACTTCCGAATCCAAATTACCCGAATTATGGAAAATGCTTTCGATAACAAGGGGCAAACAAAAACGATGGTTGGCCCGTGGAAAGATCTCAGAAATTACACTTTGCAAGCCCGCACACTGGTCTGTGATTAGAGTTTGTGGAGGCCGACCCGCCATACAGGTCAACCATGATCTCAATAACCAGTTATACGTTTCCTGACTTTCATCGGTTAGTAAACCATAACCAAGTGAAATAGTTTGACCATGGTGATTGACTCCAACAAATACCAGCAACGGGACTTTATACTTGTTCTTCAAACATGTTGTATCAAGTGTCACCACATCTCCAAAATACCCATATGAAGCTCGCGCCCGTGAATCGATCCAAAAGACGTTTCTTACAAACCCATCATCTGTAAAATCCATTATATAAAAGAAGTTTGGGTTCGTTAACTGAACCCGACAAAAATAATCATTGATAACTTGTGCATCCTCTTTGTTTAGATTTAAACGCTTATTTTTTCCAAGATCATTATCTGGGTCCATTTCATTCAAGCTCCCATAACAAACTGTATCTGCAACAGGGGTCCGGTAAAGCTTTATGGTTCTCACTTCCACGTCAGCACTCGGCTCCAGTTTCCGTTTTAATCTTGATTCTGTTTTTTTGTGTGATTTGACATTTTGGGCCCGTTCAGGATCAAAGGAGTGATTGTGCTCAAGTTTAACTTCATCAACCCGCCATCGGTTTGATTCCATTAACTTCAGCCTAATCATTGCCAAACAACCGGTTCTTGTATCTTTTCTTCTACTAGTTGCTTCTTTTAAGGTCTTGAAGCCCTCACAGTTGCAACAAAGAACTGCACCCCGTTTTTCTTTA
This sequence comes from Mikania micrantha, assembly GCA_009363875.1. NCBI lineage: Eukaryota > Viridiplantae > Streptophyta > Magnoliopsida > Asterales > Asteraceae > Mikania > Mikania micrantha. The sequence continues at coordinate 4,739,171 of CM018684.1, forward strand.
CTGTTTCGTTTAGTCCATGAAGATTTTACTCTAATGACAAATCCGAATGCCATAGCATATAAATAGTAGTATTTATAAGCATCTTCATATGAATCAAATTCCATTCCCACAACTGGTGGATGATTGTGTTTGTCTTTATTATTAGTTTCAATCTCAAGTACTTGGGTACCTGTGGGATCATGACCTTTGGATCCAAACTCGAGTGTTTGGTTTTTATCATCAAGATCATTGCTTCCAAACTCAACAATTTGCTCATCGTTTTCATGATCATCAGTTTCGATATCGAGAACTAGTTCACTGTCATTTTCCATGTCATCACCTTCGATCCCGAATAACGACTCGGTTTCCATATCCTCATTTCCAATTTCAAACACTTGCTCGCTGTCAATGTCATGATCACCACCATCATCCTCAAGAAGTTCTTCACTTTTATCAGAATTGTCTTCCATCTTGAATGAAAATTATCCTAAACAAGCAATAGTTGATTAATTTGTTTTCAAAGACATAACTACTATTAGATTATGCAAATATATGATAACTAAAATGCCACTATTATACGTATTTTGACATGAAATCTCATTATACAATCACTCATAAGTATTGAAAAGTTCCCTCCCACATGGAAAAGAAATCGGTGTATTACATCTAAACTCAACGATTGGTTGCTAACAAATGTGGTAAGGATCCTTCAACTCCAAAGTGACCCTAGGTAATCAAAGTGGTTGACACTAGCCAGCAGTTTCAGCGGTTAACAGCTAACCAGCAGTTTTTGCGGTTAGGTGATTTTGAACCATGGCCAAATGGTCTTACCCAAAGATGCATCATAAAAAAGGTTAACTGTATCAATATGAGTAACCATCTAGTTCTGGTTAGCATGTTTAAAATTACATGTATGACCTATGATAATAACTAACTATTATTAATGGAGAATGAAGGCATAAAATTGTAAGACTGTAAGCCCTAGCCTTGTGGTTGTTTCACTATGGGTACGGGGCAGTGTTATATAATTGGTCAGTACAGGACTGTAATTACCTAAACCAGTCCCATTGTCATTCCTAATGAGTAGTTATGTAGATCTTTGAAACCAACTAGTAATCACCCAATTCACCAAATATTTTATTGCCAGGGTAAAGATAAAGGCATAGATCACTCTAAGTAGAAACAACATTACATCAAGAACAAATCAAAAAGTTAAAAGCTAATTTAAGAACATCATTTATGTCACTATACAAATGTAATATATATCAGGCAACTATATCATGTAATTAACTTGAAACCTGCGCTCAATATGCAGAAACTGAAGTTAGACAGCTTTTATAGAAGCACGCTCTTAAAGATTGACCCGTTAACACATTTTACATGTTCTATTCTCATTCTTGTGATGATCGGCCAAACAAAAAACAGATATTCGCATTCATTTTTGGCCTAAATATTTTCAAGATGCAAGTATACAACTGTGTAATCCAAAAGCACAAATCAATACATAAAAGAACATAATATAAATGCCTATAGATTGCAAAACTAAAAACTATATTCCTCAGTTATACTTCCATGCCTTTGGCTCACGTGAATCTCAAAATTTTGAGCTCTACAAACTCCATCAATGGAATATGCAAACTACCAAAACCTACCTAAATTTGAACTTCTAACTAGACGTGTTCGATTAGTAATTTGTTGTAAAATAGCATTAGTCTTTAGACTTTCATGCCGATCAAAATCAAAAAACCTAAATTAGGCATTAACTACCAACTAATCAGCAAATTACGATCACGTTGCCAAAAGTTCTATGCTACAGATTTTCGTAAAAGAATTGAGAATGTGAAATTACATCTGGTGATTGTATAAGCAATGAAGAACTCAAAAAACAAAGAAGAATAAACTAATTAACACAGCGATGTAAGTAAGAAAAGAAGTAAATTGAAGAATCATACTCGAATACGGAGATCTAGGGATGAAGAAACTAGTTCTCCGGTCGCCGGAGGAAGGGGCACCGGCGGAATTGGGGAGAGTCGGGAGCGGTTCTGTCGAAGTTGGATTCGTTGCTTTGACCCAAAGAAACAATTTTTAGACGTCATATGAAATTATCACCAATTATATTAAATAAGACAAATTATTAATTAAGATTTAATAATTCTAAAATGATTATGTGAGATAACTTTTTCTTTGTTAAGTTATAAATAAAGTTAATTGAGAAAATAAAGTGAATTTCATCTAGATTGATTAATGAAATTTAATAAATATGATACAAACATCCTAAATAATTATTTTTATGTACAAGTAGAAATACATGTATGCATCAGGGTGTTTGAATAGAAAAATATTAGGGTAAAGATATAAAAAGTTATTTGAAATTTGAAACTATCTAATAATTTCAAATGACGATTTATTTAAGCAACTGATAAACATGAAATTAAATAAAATAGAAAACATTTAAAACTAAATAACAGATATTGGTGGAATTTTTTTAATTTAAAAATTTTTTTTTTGAAGATGAATATATACAAAAGAAAAGACTGGTTTAAAAAAAAATTCAAATAATGTCATTACAAAATAGCATAAACAATATTTGAATAATATTAATTGGCAAATCATTACTAAAAAAAGATATATCAAAAAATGTTCTATCAGTATCATTCTATTTTAAATGTCAAGTTTTGATAATAAAATATTATAATTAAAGTAAATCTTATCTTATCTTATCTTATTTTGTTTAACTAATAAATAAAGGTTTTCTAAAGACATTTAACACATTCCTATAGCACCTTGATGTTCTCCCCCCCCCCCTCTCTCCTAACAAATATATCCTCTATTAAATATTAAATATACTTTTAATACATTTTAAAAATAAAAATAACACTTTTCCTAATACATTAAAAAAATTTAATATTAAAAAAACACACTTCTTTTAAAAAAACCAAATTATTATAAAATATATAATTTTAAAAATAGTTTTACAAAATGAAATATTTAAAGAAACAAACATTGAAAAAATTAATGTTTAAGAAAATAATATAAATATTTTAGTATTTAATCTATGAAATTATATTTAATCATATTTTATATTAAAAACTCATCTTATATAGTTAAAATTTTTATTAGTAACTATTAATTAATAATACTTTTTTTATTCATCTCGTGTAATATACGAGGTACTAACCTAGTTTATAAATATATTAGAATAAAAGCATGAAAGGAAAAAAAAAAACAATTTAACATAAACTATCATATAATATTTGCCGTATTAGTAAAAGGAAAGTTTTAAAGTTTAAATGTTTGTACCAACAGAAACCAAAATACTAAGTGTCAAATCTAATTAATAAGCATAAATAGCAAGTAAAACAATATTTTTTTTTTTTCACGAAACATAGATTTTCGGTCTATATTTAAAGACTAAATTGATTTTAACAATGTTTTAAAAACCGGTATTTTAGGATTTGGCTCAAAAATGGTTCAACCGGACACACTAATTAATTATAAAATTATATATAAATACAACTTATACTAAAATAGGTTTTCAAAAAGTATACACATTTATCAAAAAACAATTCAAAAAGTATTCAAATTCATTCAAAACAATTTAAAAGTACTCAAATTCTAATAATTTTTTTTAAAATAAAAGTTCATAATAGGATTATGACATTAGGGTGTTAACGCATCAAGTTAACGATCGTTTAAAATCCGAAAATCGCTTAAAAGCCGAAATTGTGTTTTTTTGAAACCGGAAATACCGGTAAAACCGGATCAAACCGCCGGAACGATCGATCAAAGGAACGTGCATAATACCAGAGTGTCACGTACCGGATTAGTAAACGGCAGACGGTTGAACTGGCCAGTTCGAACCGATTTTTAAAATATTGGATTTTACTTTGATACATTTAACTAAAACTATGTTGTTTGATATATTCAATTAGAAAAATATAATTAACAAAAATGTAATTTATAATTTGGCATGTTAATTGTTATTTATTTATTAAAATTAATTGAATCTTTAAGTATGTTATTTGAAAATTTTGATTTTTTAAAATCATTAATCACAAAGCAAATGTTTGACATGACTACATTTTTATAAATATTTAAAGAAAATATTTTTTTTTAATTTTAAAACTTGACTTAAATTTATTTAAATTAAATTGATTTTAAAAATGCTAAGAATGAAAATAACATTGACAAGTATGTTTATTTATAATATTATAATTTAAGGGTTAGTTAAACTAAGTAGGCTCATTACCCTAAAAAGTTTAAAAAAATCAATAGTCATTAAATCACTAATCAACGATTATAATTAAATCAAGTTGTTGAAGAGTATTTCAATAATGATCACTTTTGTTAGGTTTTTTAATCAAGTTCTTCCATCTTATTTAAATGTTCATAACTTTTACATACAACATTATTTTAAAAAAAATTATAGCATAAAAACGAACATTTTTTATCTTTAAAATGAGTATAATGTTGCTATAGAAAAATATTGTTTTTTCATTTCATTATTTCTTTTGTACAAAGCATTGTGTCTTTTGTGTTTCCTGCTTAATGTTGTGTTTTCCTAAACAGTTCAAGACGCAATGATGTTGGAGAATACATAATGTCAAGCAGGATTGACACAATGACGAGTATGAATGACACAATAACTTTAAAAAAACACAACAACCTTTGAATTTCTTTCTTGAGTCTCCGCCTTCTGACTTTGAGTGAAACTCGGAACACTTTCTTTTACTTTCGCCATGCCTATCGCCCACACCATACCCATCAACATAGATTGTTGCACTAAGTTCCATGGCTGACTGATATTGCGACACTCCAACCCGGTTCAGGGCTGACGTGTCACATATACGGAATCAGAAATAAATGCAACAATTCCAAATGTATTTAAAAACATAAATATATAAGTCTTAAATTGATATTTAAACATAAGAAAACAAATATTTAAGTTTTTAAGTGTTGATTATTACATTTATTAAAGTAACAGAAGTTTTCAGATTTAGCTCTGATTTTACTCTCAGAAGTTCCTCACCTGGTTTCCTTGATTCCCTACATAATACAAATAAACACCAAAAAAACAAATACGACTGAGCTAATGTAACATCAGTGCCGGAACAGTAATTTCAGCACAGTAGGAAAGTACTGTAGATACTGGTACGGAAAGTGTTTGTATAGTATTCTATGTTAACATTATATGAAACGGCTGATTTTAACAGTGCAGAAACTCAGAACTGACAAACAACACACACAGACACAATACTGATATGTTAAACATGATAAACAGTGATTGGATAACTTATGTGTTTTTTTAGATAGGATCTTATTACGTATAAACGTACGTGAGGAAACCCAAACTAAAACCATAACAGACGTCGTTAAATGAATATTAAACATACAGTATATTCGTGTGAGTGACGAGCTGATTTTCGGCTGTTACTGTTTAGGTGAGTTTCTCTCGAACATCAGTTCCTTTCGGTCGATTTTTGAGTTGTAAAACCCTAGGATCTTGCACCAAATTGACGTAGGAATCTAAGAAACATGTTAGATAGATGTTTAGGTCAGTTGGGAATCGATTTGGAGCTGGATATTGGCAAAAGTCGAAGGGCTTGGAGCTGCTGAAACTAAGTGTGTCGAACATGGTAGTCTCGACAGCAAGGGGGTCTTGGTTTCATCGATATTGTTGGATCAGGGGACATTGATACTGAGCTATGGTTGGTCGATACTAATACTCAGATCTAATCCAAGAATTTTGAACTTGGAACCAGCTCAAACCATTTAGAAATGAGTACATGGGATCAAATAGAACACGAGAGGGTCGGGCTATGATGCATTGGGGTTTTCACATGTGTTAACCGGTTTTTGTAACATCAGTGCCGGAAACATCACCGGAACAGTGATCTCAACAGTAACACGAACAGTAATCAGGTATAAACTATATGTATTTCAGTGTATGTCATATTCATATCATGTGTTATTATCAATTCGTGTTACCAAACAGCAAATTCAGAATCATTTCAGAGAAATATAACTCAGAAATATGGTTCATCAGTCAGATAACTATCTGGCGTTACAGAACCATTATGTGATTATGTGTTAGGATTTTATTACATATAATCGTATGTAAGGCTTTACATAACAAAACAGCAACGGATGTCGTTACGTGAATGCTAAATCGACGGGTTATTCGTATAGGTGACGACCTGTACGAATATATCTGAAAGTTTAACATCTGAATGATATCCAATAATTAGAAAACCATATTGAAAAGTATAGTTATCGTCGTGTTCGTACGGGTGACGATTCGAACGAATACGCGCGACGACCATACGATTCGATTTTAAACAGTTAATTTAATATTTCTGAAAGTTTAAAATAAATGGAAGATATTTAATTAATTTACTAGGAATAACCACATAAAATAATTTTATAAATCTTAATTTAAAAACCGAGTCGTTTCGTTACGAAAACGACTATAATCTGACGTTTTACGCGAAACCGAGCGGAACCGAACGAACCCGGACATAACCGGGTATTTTACCATCATTTATGATGGCAATTAATGCCATCTTCCTCCCCCAACAACCAGCCCCAACCCCATTTTCGTTCTCCACTTTCTCTCTCTACTCTCTCTCTAGAAGCCATAGCTAGATCTCCTTCAACACTCCACGAAATCACGTGTTTTTGGTGTCAAAACAACCATCACAACTCATAGAACTCGAAAGTACAACCGATCTGAGCTTCTATCCAGCAAATTTGAGGTAAAATCCAATATTTAAGTTCGATTTTAGGGTTTTGAAAACCCTCTTGTTCGGACCTATCTAGAGCCGGTTAAACCCCTTCATAACCCTTAGGATTTGCACCATAGTGTCTTAGAATGACATGGGAACAAGACCCACTTAAACCTCTATTAGATTGGCTCAAAACCATGGTGGTACTTGTGAGAATCTTGACTTGGCCGAATGACCAGCCCATCAGGTCACCGAATGACCAGCCAAAGCAAGCCTCTTTCGGCCGATTGGCTTTGTCCGACTAGCCAACCTTCTTCGCCCGAACCAAGACTCAGTCGGCCAGCCTCATTCTGTCGCCCAGCAGCCTCCTTCGGTCGGGCACCTTCTTTCGGCCATGGACTTTCGGCCAATCTATTCGGCTCAACCTCTTTCGGCCATGCCGCCTTCAATTGACCATTTTCTTTCGGCCTAGACCTAGTCGGCCTGAGTTCCATTCGATCGTCCCATACTTCCTTCGGTCGGCCAAGCTTCGTTCGGCCAAGGACCCTTACGGCCAAGGCCCATGAGCTGCACTAACCAAACTTCGGTCAAGGGGAGTCGGTATGGTGAACGTGCATGGCTGATCTAATGGAGTTATGCATGGTATCGAACGAGTGTGTGTGTGCATGCATGGGAACAACACTTATGCATTGCATGCATGGAGCTTTAATGTGTGTGCATGGGATGACGTAGGGTTTCCATCCATGCAAAATCAACCTTGGGTGGGTTTAGATTCAACATATATAGGGTTGTAAATCACAAGAATCACATGATCTTACTAAGAGATAAGGAACTAGGGACTTCCTAATTAACTATGGAATTTAATCGATAATGTACTATTGGGTTATCATATATGAACCCATTTATAAAGACCATAAATTAGAGTTGTCAAGAATAATGGATTCTTAAATAATGATATCATCTAACGAGGGTTGTCAACTTCAAATTGGGATCAAACATGAGGAAAGGTTATAAAGGCTAAAGAAATAACATGGGGTTGAAGTGTTGATTTAATTATTAACACTTAGACCTTAGGGAAATCCAAAAGGATATGTAGCTAACCTAGATGATTTGTCTAAATTATCCAGGCTTAGTTGATCAAAGTATTGAAAAGAAATCGTTTGGAAATTCAAAGGCTAATAATGGGCCGAGATTGGCACAATGGGCTTAACTCAAGCCCATCATGGTAATTATAATCATCTTTTGAAGCCTGTTATGTTTTTAATAAAAGAAAATGATTTATAAACTTTACTAAACTAAAATAAATGATTTTGAGTTAATGTTTAACTTATAGTAAATTAATTTGAAGATGTTTTAATTAAAAGATTTGTAATGATTGTCATGGGATAAGGTTTTGCTAATGGGTAATAAGTTAGACTAATTAGATGAAATCTTAGAAGCACATTAGTACATAGGACACTTAGTTGCACACCGAGACCAAACCTTAGATGCGTCTATTATAAATACTTATCGTATTCAAATTCTCTTAAAACAACTCAGGAACTGAAGAAACATAGTCTACAACAACGAGCGCGCATTTTGTGTAATTCAATACAGAACAACACAGGTGAGTTCATTGCCCCTTTTCTAAACATTTTTGTTTTCAAACGTGGGGCTGAGAAGCATGAGTAAACCTTTTTATTTAAATTGTTTTACGTAAATGCTTTTACTTATTACATGCTTTATATATGCTTGTTTATACTCCTAGACTCCTGTCTAGGTAATTGCTATGCAGAATTATCTAACAAGTTAATTAACTACTCTTATGAGTAATACTTTAATTCTAAATTCTAAACAAACCCATAGTCCATCGAGTTCAAATTCAAGAATCTAAATTCAAAGAGAAATCAAAAGAACTAAAGCTAATGATCAAATCTCATGGAATCTAATCCAGTGTGTGTGATCAGTAAACTAAGGATCCAAATCAAGAATCTATAATCATTGTGGAAATCATATAATTCTAAAGATCAGAATCAAGAGAATCAAGGAATAATAACCGTGTGTGAATCATTTAAATAATGAAATCATTAAGATCTAATGAAATCATTAATTGCTTAAGTTAAGATGGATGTCAGTTGTATGTAAATCAAGACCACGTGTAACACACGGAAAGTCCCGTCACAATAGTAGACTCTTGTAGTCAAGCTATTTGGGCATAACTTAAACTATTAAACGAAATCAAGAGAATCAAAGACGATCAAGAATCAAATGATATCCTTAAAGTCCCGACATGTACAGTAGGCCAAAGGGTCAAGCTGATATGGGCATCATGAAAGTCCCGACGCATACAGGTAGACCCCTAGTGGGTCATGCCTGATATGGGCCACGTGTGAGAGGGTACAACTTGGACAACCACCAACAACTAAGTCTAATTGATTGAGTCAAATAAGGCCCAATCATCATGTCTTAGTTGTATTTAAATGCTTAATTATTAATTTAATTAAACATTTAATATTATATTTCTACAAGTGCTTTGGGGTAATCATGAATACATGGTGAACTCAAGAGATCAGAGGTGAATCTATTTGTGGAAATCAAAATCAAAATCTAAATTGAAGATGAATGGAGTGAAACGCTTAATTATCATTGATAACAATATGCTAAGCAGTTTGGTATGTGGTGCGATGGTGGCTGGGGCTTGTCCCCTACATATGCCCTATATATAAGCATACTTGATTGGATAGCATAGGTGGTCGTTGATGAGGTTAAGGTTGTAACACCCCGACCAATGGCGGAATCATCGGAGCGTACACGAAGTGTAGATTGTTCAATAGCACAAGGTTTCTAATTTGTATAATACTTACATCCAACATCAACACCAAAGTTTCAAATCAACAAGTCTAATTAAATAACTATGTCCAAGCTCTAATATGATAATCAGTCAAGTATAGTTTGCAGTTCCACCTGAAACATGTTTAAATAAAAAGGGTCAACTATAAAGTTGGTGAGCTTCACAGGTTTAAGCACACACACCAAAATAGTTGAATAAAATGTTGATAAATGTTGTAAATAATATGTGTATCCAAGCAATATGAACATACAATATTGAATTAGTAAATGAAGCAGATCAACTAATGTTAACAGAATAATGTTTGACCATGGTAAGCATCGCAATGCTTGAACTAGTAACTATCACTGCGGGCTTCCCCCGAAGGGTAAATCAAACACAGTGGAATGGCCGGTCAATAGATCTATCATAGTCACTAGGGGTGATCAATGCTAAATGTTAACTAAAGTTCAACATGTATAATGTCATAAACTTGTTTCACATAAATTGTTTAAAAGATTTGATAACATGTTTCACCCCAAATAATAGAAGCATAAAAAGGGGCTATGAAGACTCACCTTGATTGATGAGCTAAGCGTTGCAATTAAATGACAATTATGTAGTCCAATAATATCCAACTCGAATTAGCTTAACCTATAATTCAATCGCACGCAACTAATGTAACTATGACTTTGCATAAAATTTCATAATGTATTTGTGTTCCATATGTTTATAACTAAATCGTTAAATAAAACTTTATATTAATTGTTTACAAGTCGTGTTTATTGTCTAAAGTTTATAATATTTATATATGTTCAAAAGTAATAGTAATTCTATGATATTAATATTATCAATATCATTGATAATAATAATAATAATTATATTACTAATGATAATACTTGTAAAGTTAATAATACTAATAATACTAATGTTAATAATAATAATAGTCATAATAATAATAATAACAATAATAATGATATTTATTAATAATATCAATAATAATTGTAATAGTAATAATAATAATAATAATAATAATATTTATATTATTTAATAATAATAATAATAATATTAATAATAATAATAATAATAATAAATGTTATTTGTATAAATAATATCAATAATAATTGTAATAATAATAATGATAATATTTGTATTAATAATAATAACAATAATAAAAATGATGATAATAATAATAATATTTGTATTAATAATAACGATAATAATAATAATAATTATAATAGTTTCTGTTATTAATTATAATCATAAAAATAATGATCATAATAACTATTATTTATAATATTAGTAATAGTAATTTTAATACATTTGATAGTAATAATAATAATTAATAATAATCTAAATTGTATTAACCATAATAAATAACAATAATAATAATGTTAACTAAAATAATTAAACTAATAATAATAATTATATCAATCATAGTAATAATAAAATAACCATATCCATATTAAAATAGTAATAATAATTAAAATTTATTATAATATTTATAGAATTAACAATATCATAATAATTAATAGTAATATTAATCATCATAGAATTTAAATAAAATAATAATAATAATTTAATGATAATCATTTAAATAATAAGATAGTATTAATTTATAACATTGTAACAATATTAATAAAAAAAATATATAAATAATAAATGAACTAAATATAGCTTTTATATATTTAATTAAAGAAATAAGTTTATAATTAATTTTAAAATAAATTAACTAAACTGAAATATATTTATTTTATTTATTAAGTTAGTAGTTTTTAAGTTTATAAAAATTTAGGTGAAATCAGAATTTAAAAATAATTTATAAATAAAAAGTTATTAAATAAATTCAAAAAAAAACGGTTTAACCCGCTCTGGACCCGGATCGAACCCACGACCCATCGGATGGAATACGAGCGTGTTACCGGTTGAACTGAAGGCCTAAGCCGCAATATGTATCCATTTTAAATAAACTTAACATAGTTTTTGTTTGGTTCCCCAATCCTTTTAAATAATAAAAAACGAGCCCTAGATCTAATCTCACCCGAATTCGATCGAATCTGCATTCGATAGTGATAATAGGTATGGGGCTTTTGTTAATCATTGCAAACCGAAGCTAATGGTGTATAGAACACTAACCTTTGTCGAGTTTTGATAGCTTTTCGAGTATAGCTTCAGAAACGAACGACCGTGGCGTATAATCGCTTGATTTCACGATCTGAGAAGCTTTTGAATCTGCTTCGACTTCACAGAAAGCTTCGTGGGACTTAAATGAATGTGTGGGTTGATTTAATTTGATTTTTATGTTCGTTTATATAGACTTTGAGTAACTCGATCGGTTACGGGTTTGTAGGCAAGAAAGTCGTCAAAATTTGATTTTTAAATTTCGAATTAACGATAGAAATATATCCCGTAATGTTTGTAGTTGATAAAGCTTCCAGATTTGTTGGTCTTTCTAGTCTAATTTGAGTTAAAAACGATCGGGTTGTGAGGAGATCCATGGGTCGATCCATGTCTTGTTTGGGTGAGGAAGATAAAGAAGAATGAGTTTATGGCAAGATCAGTCCCTCCTTGATTTCTTTTGTGTTTCATGTTCTTGTTTTGACAGATTTGGTCCCTATAGTTTTATAAAACCTTTCTCAAAGTTTATAAACTTTATAAAATTTAAAACTTGTTTAAAGAAAGTGTTGATAATGTTTTGTTATTTATTAAACTTATTTATAAGCTTTTAAAACTTGAATTTATTACTATTATTATTATTTATTACTTTTCTTTAATATATATATTATTTAGTACTTTATAAAACTTACTTTATAAATACTTTAAACTTTATTATTATTTTTCTTATTAATATTTTAGTATTGTTATATATTTATGTATAATATAATATCTATATACATGTGTGTGTGTATATATATTATATATATATATATAAATGTTTAAAATTTCCCATTAATAAAATGAATTTACATAATTAATCGAAATGTTACAGTCTCCCCTACTTTTAGAAATTTCGTCCCGAAATTTAGAAGAGTCTATAGGGAGTAGGTGATGTTTAAATTTCAGTGTATTGTAATAAATGTTGTGAATATTAATGTTTATTATTGTTTATGTTCGTTGAATCTGGTAGCTTTAAACGATACGTTTTTCTACTTTAGTTAATTTCGTTATTAATTTCTACCGAATTCTGGCTAAAGTAATATACCATTTATTAACAATGTTTATGTATAGGGTATATGTAGGGCGAACCCAGCCACCAACCCACCACATTGTCAATATTTGATAGCTTACTCAGTCAGAATCTGTAGTGATTTCTGTTTTACTAAAGGCATTAATTTAATTAATTAGGATTTGTATTCATTTCGTTATATTGAATTATTGTAGTTCGAGTAATAGTGAGCTAAAAATAGGTTGTAAATTTTTAGTGTGAGCGTTTTGTCATTTCTTGATCATTTGAAAGAATAATGGATTCTTACACCACATGTAGATGGATTCCGAAATTCGAATTTTCAGAAACCAAATATGAAATTACAACTTGTAATTTGAGAATTTGTGATTTATGTAATACAACAACGTTAGATTCCTATTCGTGAAGTACTATTGAAAGGTTACAACATAAGTTTACATTAGATTTAAAGTTTGATGTTTGACATAATCCTGACTCCCGATAATTAAGTTACATATTTGTCTTTTATGTTTTCATTACAACAAATACACTTATTATAGGAATAATAACTAAGACTTTAGTAGGATACACACCTAGAGTTTATTGATCCAACTACAAGCTTTGTCTACGTTATCTTACTGACATACTCAAATTTATGATAACAAACATTGGTCAAGCTTTCGGTGCTACTCCCAAAATATTGTCGGTGCTTATATATAGGGTATACCGCAGCCAACCCACCACACCAACAATACTCTGAAAGCATTCCAATCACCTACCAACACTACATAACACAAAATGTTTCACATGTTAGAAGTCTAAAACAGGTCTACCTGTTGTTGGCACTATAAGTATGATTATTAGTTTTTTTTTTTTAACCAATTGAACTTAAGTTAATCGTCCCAAAGTTTTCAACAGTTGTGCCTTATATCTCGCATTTGTAGAATTTACATGTACCACAAATTCTCGTTCCGTGTGCACCCGTAACGAAAATTTTGCCTTGCATATTTGTCCTACTTGCTGATTTTTGGCATAACTGGTTGGATACAAGATCACATAATGCAAACAAGTATAATATAATAAATGTTGACAGAATTCTCATCAAAACTTAAACATTAAATGATAATTAAATTCTAACTGTGTTCAACCAAGTAAAACTTCAAACTACGAAGAAATATAAATCTTAAGTCTTAAAAATCATAACATCACTAGAGCCTATCAATCCTTAATCAACAATGTATCGTTCTCCATGTCTTGGTTAACTTGAGGGTCTTGAACATTAAGTTGAAGAGTTTGTGCCCTTGTACCCCTTTGATCGTTGCCCACAAGCTTTGGGCATTTGTTTCTAAAGTGATTAGGATCTCCACACTCGTAGCAAGCTCTTCCATGAGTTAAGGCAGGAGTAGGTGCAGCTGGAGTGTTTGGTTCAATTGCAGAGCATTGTGACCTTGTTGCACCATCTGTCTATTCCTACAATAATTCGCCAAATGACCATACCTTTTGCAGTTCGTGCAAACTCGGCAAGGTCGGTTCGTTGCATGGTGGTATCTACAAGTAGTGCAAAGTGGATGCTCCCCTACATACGATTTGTTGGTTTGTTTGGCTGAAGGTTGTTGATTCACAGGTACAACAGGGGTAGCAGAAGTTGTCAAAGCAAAGTTATTAGCCTTTCGCTTGCGATTGTTGAACTTTGGACCATTGGGAGATTCAGCACCCCTAGTTCGTTTCTCGGTATTCCACCAAGTAAGTGCCCTTTTCTGAAAGACACTGGTGGCATAACGAACCTTAAGGTTCTCAGGGCAGTTTGAATGGAGGAAGGTACTCTCCATACTTTCGAACCACTGAAGCAGTCCAGTGGCCCCTTCAGAACCAAGGAACTTGGCAGGGTGGCAGGAATTGAAATGCTTGAAGGTGCAAGTTTGGTTTGCACCATTTCTGTTGTTTTGAACCCCATTGGCTTGAGTGAGCTGGTTCACAAGTCCAGGTAGGACTACTGCCATTTGCTGAGTAATGACAGCAGCCAATTCTTGTAAGTTGGGGTTTGTGGTGTTATTTCCATTGTTGTTAGCATTCGTATTGTTGGCATTGTTGGCGTTGTTAGCACCATTGCCACGAGGAGGCATGATTCTACAAGAGTTCAAAATGAAAAGGATCATAAATAACCCAAGGAGTTCAAAAAAATAGGAAATTGATAATTCGAAGGAGGGTTCAAGCACAAATTAATACACATATTGCATTTAGGAAGACTTTTGACATAACAAAGTGTTTATGTCCGAATCAACTTTCAGAAAGGCATACTTTAGCCTATAGGTTCATACTCACTCTAAGGGTTCCCAGGAAAGCATAACAGGTCCATCGGTAGATTTGGATTTATACGAAATGCTTTCCTAGACAGAACTCCCCAAAGTACAGGTATTCCCCCTTCCAGGTTGTATGAGTTTCTATTCATTAGTGTGAATCTAAAGACTATTGACGAGGTTCAAAGATTTAATTAGACGTAACAGTGTAAGAGTAGTCTTTGTAGTAGCGATCCTTTTGTAAAATGTAAAGAGAAAAATCAAGAGGTTTAACTCTAGTTCAACTAAGTGTTGTACGATAAAGGTAGCAAGTTCACTCGATCATATGTCACTAAGACGATGCATTTTATAACATATTTAGTTGTTACGTATATTAGTTAATAGTTATTGTAATCAATAAATAACGTCTTCATTATTGTTATTCAAATTTTGGAAACGAACATTTAATCGAAAGTGTAGACATAAGCATACATATACTTGATGTCTAGTACAATAATAGTGAAAGAAAAAAAAATAAAAAGAACAAAAACGTCTGCTAATCATCAGATTCCTCGTGAGTTCTCCAAGAACACGATCCAATCGTGTGAGCAAGCTTCCTAGCAAAAACACGTCCTTCACGTGGTGGAGGTAGTCGTGCGCCTTGACTTATGCGACGTATCTTGGGTGGTGGCTCCACAATAGTAGATTCTGGTCCAATCCGACTTTCACAGCTACTGGTGGGGCTTGTAGGACGTCTGGGAGCTTTTGGTTTGGAAATTTTAGGTTTTGTAGAGGCGTTAGAGGCTTTTGGTTGAAGTTCTGGAGGACTGATGGAAGGCAGTGAGGCTTCAGGAGGATGATATGGGCTTTCAGCATCTGATTTTAATTATTCTTTCTCTAACTCTATCTCATACTCCCAGGTGGACAAAGGTCTGTACTCCCGAGATTTTTGTTCTCCTCCGACTATGAATTCAAAAGAAGATGGGAAATGGTAGTTACGTAAAACCGACCAATGTATTGAACCACCCCAGTAGGATGTGTTATGTCTGGAGAAGTCTGATGAGCGAAGTTGAGAAAATGGAATGTCAGGCTGAGGAGGTATTGCTTCAGCTTCTGCCCAATAAGCTTTTTCTGACTCTGTCTCTATCCTTGGTGGTCTGTCACTCTCCTCTTCTGGTACTGCTATGAATTCCTCAGATTTATTTCGAGGGACACTTGCTGATCTGTCGGCAGAGTGCGAAGACATAGCTAAGAAAGTAAGGGAAAAGTTAGAAATCTCTTTAAATTTCTAATGTTATTATTACTAAGCATGAAGGGGAAATCTTAAGTTATAGTCTAGGTCTTTAACTATGTTCGACCTAATTCTCTATAACCAATGCTCTGATACCAATCTGTAACACCCCGACCAATGGCGGAATCATCGGAGCGTACACGAAGTGTAGATTGTTCAATAGCACAAGGTTTCTAATTTGTATAATACTTACATCCAACATCAACACCAAAGTTTCAAATCAACAAGTCTAATTAAATAACTATGTCCAAGCTCTAATATGATAATCAGTCAAGTATAGTTTGCAGTTCCACCTGAAACATGTTTAAATAAAAAGGGTCAACTATAAAGTTGGTGAGCTTCACAGGTTTAAGCACACACACCAAAATAGTTGAATAAAATGTTGATAAATGTTGTAAATAATATGTGTATCCAAGCAATATGAACATACAATATTGAATTAGTAAATGAAGCAGATCAACTAATGTTAACAGAATAATGTTTGACCATGGTAAGCATCGCAATGCTTGAACTAGTAACTATCACTGCGGGCTTCCCCCGAAGGGTAAATCAAACACAGTGGAATGGCCGGTCAATAGATCTATCATAGTCACTAGGGGTGATCAATGCTAAATGTTAACTAAAGTTCAACATGTATAATGTCATAAACTTGTTTCACATAAATTGTTTAAAAGATTTGATAACATGTTTCACCCCAAATAATAGAAGCATAAAAAGGGGCTATGAAGACTCACCTTGATTGATGAGCTAAGCGTTGCAATTAAATGACAATTATGTAGTCCAATAATATCCAACTCGAATTAGCTTAACCTATAATTCAATCGCACGCAACTAATGTAACTATGACTTTGCATAAAATTTCATAATGTATTTGTGTTCCATATGTTTATAACTAAATCGTTAAATAAAACTTTATATTAATTGTTTACAAGTCGTGTTTATTGTCTAAAGTTTATAATATTTATATATGTTCAAAAGTAATAGTAATTCTATGATATTAATATTATCAATATCATTGATAATAATAATAATAATTATATTACTAATGATAATACTTGTAAAGTTAATAATACTAATAATACTAATGTTAATAATAATAATAGTCATAATAATAATAATAACAATAATAATGATATTTATTAATAATATCAATAATAATTGTAATAGTAATAATAATAATAATAATAATAATATTTATATTATTAATAATAATAATAATAATAATATTAATAATAATAATAATAATAATAAATGTTATTTGTATAAATAATATCAATAATAATTGTAATAATAATAATGATAATATTTGTATTAATAATAATAACAATAATAAAAATGATGATAATAATAATAATATTTGTATTAATAATAACGATAATAATAATAATAATTATAATAGTTTCTGTTATTAATTATAATCATAAAAATAATGATCATAATAACTATTATTTATAATATTAGTAATAGTAATTTTAATACATTTGATAGTAATAATAATAATTAATAATAATCTAAATTGTATTAACCATAATAAATAACAATAATAATAATGTTAACTAAAATAATTAAACTAATAATAATAATTATATCAATCATAGTAATAATAAAATAACCATATCCATATTAAAATAGTAATAATAATTAAAATTTATTATAATATTTATAGAATTAACAATATCATAATAATTAATAGTAATATTAATCATCATAGAATTTAAATAAAATAATAATAATAATTTAATGATAATCATTTAAATAATAAGATAGTATTAATTTATAACATTGTAACAATATTAATAAAAAAAATATATAAATAATAAATGAACTAAATATAGCTTTTATATATTTAATTAAAGAAATAAGTTTATAATTAATTTTAAAATAAATTAACTAAACTGAAATATATTTATTTTATTTATTAAGTTAGTAGTTTTTAAGTTTATAAAAATTTAGGTGAAATCAGAATTTAAAAATAATTTATAAATAAAAAGTTATTAAATAAATTCAAAAAAAAACGGTTTAACCCGCTCTGGACCCGGATCGAACCCACGACCCATCGGATGGAATACGAGCGTGTTACCGGTTGAACTGAAGGCCTAAGCCGCAATATGTATCCATTTTAAATAAACTTAACATAGTTTTTGTTTGGTTCCCCAATCCTTTTAAATAATAAAAAACGAGCCCTAGATCTAATCTCACCCGAATTCGATCGAATCTGCATTCGATAGTGATAATAGGTATGGGGCTTTTGTTAATCATTGCAAACCGAAGCTAATGGTGTATAGAACACTAACCTTTGTCGAGTTTTGATAGCTTTTCGAGTATAGCTTCAGAAACGAACGACCGTGGCGTATAATCGCTTGATTTCACGATCTGAGAAGCTTTTGAATCTGCTTCGACTTCACAGAAAGCTTCGTGGGACTTAAATGAATGTGTGGGTTGATTTAATTTGATTTTTATGTTCGTTTATATAGACTTTGAGTAACTCGATCGGTTACGGGTTTGTAGGCAAGAAAGTCGTCAAAATTTGATTTTTAAATTTCGAATTAACGATAGAAATATATCCCGTAATGTTTGTAGTTGATAAAGCTTCCAGATTTGTTGGTCTTTCTAGTCTAATTTGAGTTAAAAACGATCGGGTTGTGAGGAGATCCATGGGTCGATCCATGTCTTGTTTGGGTGAGGAAGATAAAGAAGAATGAGTTTATGGCAAGATCAGTCCCTCCTTGATTTCTTTTGTGTTTCATGTTCTTGTTTTGACAGATTTGGTCCCTATAGTTTTATAAAACCTTTCTCAAAGTTTATAAACTTTATAAAATTTAAAACTTGTTTAAAGAAAGTGTTGATAATGTTTTGTTATTTATTAAACTTATTTATAAGCTTTTAAAACTTGAATTTATTACTATTATTATTATTTATTACTTTTCTTTAATATATATATTATTTAGTACTTTATAAAACTTACTTTATAAATACTTTAAACTTTATTATTATTTTTCTTATTAATATTTTAGTATTGTTATATATTTATGTATAATATAATATCTATATACATGTGTGTGTGTATATATATTATATATATATATATAAATGTTTAAAATTTCCCATTAATAAAATGAATTTACATAATTAATCGAAATGTTACAGTCTCCCCTACTTTTAGAAATTTCGTCCCGAAATTTAGAAGAGTCTATAGGGAGTAGGTGATGTTTAAATTTCAGTGTATTGTAATAAATGTTGTGAATATTAATGTTTATTATTGTTTATGTTCGTTGAATCTGGTAGCTTTAAACGATACGTTTTTCTACTTTAGTTAATTTCGTTATTAATTTCTACCGAATTCTGGCTAAAGTAATATACCATTTATTAACAATGTTTATGTATAGGGTATATGTAGGGCGAACCCAGCCACCAACCCACCACATTGTCAATATTTGATAGCTTACTCAGTCAGAATCTGTAGTGATTTCTGTTTTACTAAAGGCATTAATTTAATTAATTAGGATTTGTATTCATTTCGTTATATTGAATTATTGTAGTTCGAGTAATAGTGAGCTAAAAATAGGTTGTAAATTTTTAGTGTGAGCGTTTTGTCATTTCTTGATCATTTGAAAGAATAATGGATTCTTACACCACATGTAGATGGATTCCGAAATTCGAATTTTCAGAAACCAAATATGAAATTACAACTTGTAATTTGAGAATTTGTGATTTATGTAATACAACAACGTTAGATTCCTATTCGTGAAGTACTATTGAAAGGTTACAACATAAGTTTACATTAGATTTAAAGTTTGATGTTTGACATAATCCTGACTCCCGATAATTAAGTTACATATTTGTCTTTTATGTTTTCATTACAACAAATACACTTATTATAGGAATAATAACTAAGACTTTAGTAGGATACACACCTAGAGTTTATTGATCCAACTACAAGCTTTGTCTACGTTATCTTACTGACATACTCAAATTTATGATAACAAACATTGGTCAAGCTTTCGGTGCTACTCCCAAAATATTGTCGGTGCTTATATATAGGGTATACCGCAGCCAACCCACCACACCAACAATACTCTGAAAGCATTCCAATCACCTACCAACACTACATAACACAAAATGTTTCACATGTTAGAAGTCTAAAACAGGTCTACCTGTTGTTGGCACTATAAGTATGATTATTAGTTTTTTTTTTTTTAACCAATTGAACTTAAGTTAATCGTCCCAAAGTTTTCAACAGTTGTGCCTTATATCTCGCATTTGTAGAATTTACATGTACCACAAATTCTCGTTCCGTGTGCACCCGTAACGAAAATTTTGCCTTGCATATTTGTCCTACTTGCTGATTTTTGGCATAACTGGTTGGATACAAGATCACATAATGCAAACAAGTATAATATAATAAATGTTGACAGAATTCTCATCAAAACTTAAACATTAAATGATAATTAAATTCTAACTGTGTTCAACCAAGTAAAACTTCAAACTACGAAGAAATATAAATCTTAAGTCTTAAAAATCATAACATCACTAGAGCCTATCAATCCTTAATCAACAATGTATCGTTCTCCATGTCTTGGTTAACTTGAGGGTCTTGAACATTAAGTTGAAGAGTTTGTGCCCTTGTACCCCTTTGATCGTTGCCCACAAGCTTTGGGCATTTGTTTCTAAAGTGATTAGGATCTCCACACTCGTAGCAAGCTCTTCCATGAGTTAAGGCAGGAGTAGGTGCAGCTGGTGTTTGGTTCAATTGCAGAGCATTGTGACCTTGTTGCACCATCTGTCTATTCCTACAATAATTCGCCAAATGACCATACCTTTTGCAGTTCGTGCAAACTCGGCAAGGTCGGTTCGTTGCATGGTGGTATCTACAAGTAGTGCAAAGTGGATGCTCCCCTACATACGATTTGTTGGTTTGTTTGGCTGAAGGTTGTTGATTCACAGGTACAACAGGGGTAGCAGAAGTTGTCAAAGCAAAGTTATTAGCCTTTCGCTTGCGATTGTTGAACTTTGGACCATTGGGAGATTCAGCACCCCTAGTTCGTTTCTCGGTATTCCACCAAGTAAGTGCCCTTTTCTGAAAGACACTGGTGGCATAACGAACCTTAAGGTTCTCAGGGCAGTTTGAATGGAGGAAGGTACTCTCCATACTTTCGAACCACTGAAGCAGTCCAGTGGCCCCTTCAGAACCAAGGAACTTGGCAGGGTGGCAGGAATTGAAATGCTTGAAGGTGCAAGTTTGGTTTGCACCATTTCTGTTGTTTTGAACCCCATTGGCTTGAGTGAGCTGGTTCACAAGTCCAGGTAGGACTACTGCCATTTGCTGAGTAATGACAGCAGCCAATTCTTGTAAGTTGGGGTTTGTGGTGTTATTTCCATTGTTGTTAGCATTCGTATTGTTGGCATTGTTGGCGTTGTTAGCACCATTGCCACGAGGAGGCATGATTCTACAAGAGTTCAAAATGAAAAGGATCATAAATAACCCAAGGAGTTCAAAAAAATAGGAAATTGATAATTCGAAGGAGGGTTCAAGCACAAATTAATACACATATTGCATTTAGGAAGACTTTTGACATAACAAAGTGTTTATGTCCGAATCAACTTTCAGAAAGGCATACTTTAGCCTATAGGTTCATACTCACTCTAAGGGTTCCCAGGAAAGCATAACAGGTCCATCGGTAGATTTGGATTTATACGAAATGCTTTCCTAGACAGAACTCCCCAAAGTACAGGTATTCCCCCTTCCAGGTTGTATGAGTTTCTATTCATTAGTGTGAATCTAAAGACTATTGACGAGGTTCAAAGATTTAATTAGACGTAACAGTGTAAGAGTAGTCTTTGTAGTAGCGATCCTTTTGTAAAATGTAAAGAGAAAAATCAAGAGGTTTAACTCTAGTTCAACTAAGTGTTGTACGATAAAGGTAGCAAGTTCACTCGATCATATGTCACTAAGACGATGCATTTTATAACATATTTAGTTGTTACGTATATTAGTTAATAGTTATTGTAATCAATAAATAACGTCTTCATTATTGTTATTCAAATTTTGGAAACGAACATTTAATCGAAAGTGTAGACATAAGCATACATATACTTGATGTCTAGTACAATAATAGTGAAAGAAAAAAAAATAAAAAGAACAAAAACGTCTGCTAATCATCAGATTCCTCGTGAGTTCTCCAAGAACACGATCCAATCGTGTGAGCAAGCTTCCTAGCAAAAACACGTCCTTCACGTGGTGGAGGTAGTCGTGCGCCTTGACTTATGCGACGTATCTTGGGTGGTGGCTCCACAATAGTAGATTCTGGTCCAATCCGACTTTCACAGCTACTGGTGGGGCTTGTAGGACGTCTGGGAGCTTTTGGTTTGGAAATTTTAGGTTTTGTAGAGGCGTTAGAGGCTTTTGGTTGAAGTTCTGGAGGACTGATGGAAGGCAGTGAGGCTTCAGGAGGATGATATGGGCTTTCAGCATCTGATTTTAATTATTCTTTCTCTAACTCTATCTCATACTCCCAGGTGGACAAAGGTCTGTACTCCCGAGATTTTTGTTCTCCTCCGACTATGAATTCAAAAGAAGATGGGAAATGGTAGTTACGTAAAACCGACCAATGTATTGAACCACCCCAGTAGGATGTGTTATGTCTGGAGAAGTCTGATGAGCGAAGTTGAGAAAATGGAATGTCAGGCTGAGGAGGTATTGCTTCAGCTTCTGCCCAATAAGCTTTTTCTGACTCTGTCTCTATCCTTGGTGGTCTGTCACTCTCCTCTTCTGGTACTGCTATGAATTCCTCAGATTTATTTCGAGGGACACTTGCTGATCTGTCGGCAGAGTGCGAAGACATAGCTAAGAAAGTAAGGGAAAAGTTAGAAATCTCTTTAAATTTCTAATGTTATTATTACTAAGCATGAAGGGGAAATCTTAAGTTATAGTCTAGGTCTTTAACTATGTTCGACCTAATTCTCTATAACCAATGCTCTGATACCAATCTGTAACACCCCGACCAATGGCGGAATCATCGGAGCGTACACGAAGTGTAGATTGTTCAATAGCACAAGGTTTCTAATTTGTATAATACTTACATCCAACATCAACACCAAAGTTTCAAATCAACAAGTCTAATTAAATAACTATGTCCAAGCTCTAATATGATAATCAGTCAAGTATAGTTTGCAGTTCCACCTGAAACATGTTTAAATAAAAAGGGTCAACTATAAAGTTGGTGAGCTTCACAGGTTTAAGCACACACACCAAAATAGTTGAATAAAATGTTGATAAATGTTGTAAATAATATGTGTATCCAAGCAATATGAACATACAATATTGAATTAGTAAATGAAGCAGATCAACTAATGTTAACAGAATAATGTTTGACCATGGTAAGCATCGCAATGCTTGAACTAGTAACTATCACTGCGGGCTTCCCCCGAAGGGTAAATCAAACACAGTGGAATGGCCGGTCAATAGATCTATCATAGTCACTAGGGGTGATCAATGCTAAATGTTAACTAAAGTTCAACATGTATAATGTCATAAACTTGTTTCACATAAATTGTTTAAAAGATTTGATAACATGTTTCACCCCAAATAATAGAAGCATAAAAAGGGGCTATGAAGACTCACCTTGATTGATGAGCTAAGCGTTGCAATTAAATGACAATTATGTAGTCCAATAATATCCAACTCGAATTAGCTTAACCTATAATTCAATCGCACGCAACTAATGTAACTATGACTTTGCATAAAATTTCATAATGTATTTGTGTTCCATATGTTTATAACTAAATCGTTAAATAAAACTTTATATTAATTGTTTACAAGTCGTGTTTATTGTCTAAAGTTTATAATATTTATATATGTTCAAAAGTAATAGTAATTCTATGATATTAATATTATCAATATCATTGATAATAATAATAATTATTATATTACTAATGATAATACTTGTAAAGTTAATAATACTAATAATACTAATGTTAATAATAATAATAATAGTCATAATAATAATAATAACAATAATAATGATATTTATTAATAATATCAATAATAATTGTAATAGTAATAATAATAATAATAATAATATTTATATTATTTAATAATAATAATAATAATATTAATAATAATAATAATAATAATAATAATAATAAATGTTATTTGTATAAATAATATCAATAATAATTGTAATAATAATAATGATAATATTTGTATTAATAATAATAACAATAATAAAAATGATGATAATAATAATAATATTTGTATTAATAATAACGATAATAATAATAATAATAATTATAATAGTTTCTGTTATTAATTATAATCATAAAAATAATGATCATAATAACTATTATTTATAATATTAGTAATAGTAATTTTAATACATTTGATAGTAATAATAATAATTAATAATAATCTAAATTGTATTAACCATAATAAATAACAATAATAATAATGTTAACTAAAATAATTAAACTAATAATAATAATTATATCAATCATAGTAATAATAAAATAACCATATCCATATTAAAATAGTAATAATAATTAAAATTTATTATAATATTTATAGAATTAACAATATCATAATAATTAATAGTAATATTAATCATCATAGAATTTAAATAAAATAATAATAATAATTTAATGATAATCATTTAAATAATAAGATAGTATTAATTTATAACATTGTAACAATATTAATAAAAAAAAATATATAAATAATAAATGAACTAAATATAGCTTTTATATATTTAATTAAAGAAATAAGTTTATAATTAATTTTAAAATAAATTAACTAAACTGAAATATATTTATTTTATTTATTAAGTTAGTAGTTTTTAAGTTTATAAAAATTTAGGTGAAATCAGAATTTAAAAATAATTTATAAATAAAAAGTTATTAAATAAATTCAAAAAAAAACGGTTTAACCCGCTCTGGACCCGGATCGAACCCACGACCCATCGGATGGAATACGAGCGTGTTACCGGTTGAACTGAAGGCCTAAGCCGCAATATGTATCCATTTTAAATAAACTTAACATAGTTTTTGTTTGGTTCCCCAATCCTTTTAAATAATAAAAAACGAGCCCTAGATCTAATCTCACCCGAATTCGATCGAATCTGCATTCGATAGTGATAATAGGTATGGGGCTTTTGTTAATCATTGCAAACCGAAGCTAATGGTGTATAGAACACTAACCTTTGTCGAGTTTTGATAGCTTTTCGAGTATAGCTTCAGAAACGAACGACCGTGGCCTATAATCGCTTGATTTCACGATCTGAGAAGCTTTTGAATCTGCTTCGACTTCACAGAAAGCTTCGTGGGACTTAAATGAATGTGTGGGTTGATTTAATTTGATTTTTATGTTCGTTTATATAGACTTTGAGTAACTCGATCGGTTACGGGTTTGTAGGCAAGAAAGTCGTCAAAATTTGATTTTTAAATTTCGAATTAACGATAGAAATATATCCCGTAATGTTTGTAGTTGATAAAGCTTCCAGATTTGTTGGTCTTTCTAGTCTAATTTGAGTTAAAAACGATCGGGTTGTGAGGAGATCCATGGGTCGATCCATGTCTTGTTTGGGTGAGGAAGATAAAGAAGAATGAGTTTATGGCAAGATCAGTCCCTCCTTGATTTCTTTTGTGTTTCATGTTCTTGTTTTGACAGATTTGGTCCCTATAGTTTTATAAAACCTTTCTCAAAGTTTATAAACTTTATAAAATTTAAAACTTGTTTAAAGAAAGTGTTGATAATGTTTTGTTATTTATTAAACTTATTTATAAGCTTTTAAAACTTGAATTTATTACTATTATTATTTATTACTTTTCTTTAATATATATATTATTTAGTACTTTATAAAACTTACTTTATAAATACTTTAAACTTTATTATTATTTTTCTTATTAATATTTTAGTATTGTTATATATTTATGTATAATATAATATCTATATACATGTGTGTGTATATATATATTATATATATATATAAATGTTTAAAATTTCCCATTAATAAAATGAATTTACATAATTAATCGAAATGTTACAAAGGTTGTCATTTCGGTGGATCAAGGTAAACATTTTCAGGGTAATCAAATGCTATGAATCAAGGTTGTGGGATAAAATGTTTAATTATCACCAGGAACAATATATCATGTGATTTGGTATGTGGTGGGACGGTGGCTAGGCGGGCGGTAAGTTCGACCCTACATATGCCCTATATATAAGCATACTAAATCGGATGGTATAGGTGGTTAATGGTGAGGTTAAGGTTGTCAGTCAAAGGTTATTCAAATTCATTTTTATAAAACTACATGAACTCACCAACCATGTGTTGACTTGATCTTTAGCATGACTTCTCAGGTGACGAACAGCTCAACTAAGGAGTTATTACTTTTGGACTAGGATGTCAGATAGAGGACCTAGTGCTTTTGGACCTGCATATTTTTGAAACATCATTTTACAGATTTATTTTGTATATCTTGTGCAGATACAAGATAGAAGAATTATGATGTTAATAGTAGATTTACATTGTTAAATTATGAACTAAACTGATGTGATTTAACTTTGTAATTCTATTTTCATTTAGCAGTTTTTCATTTATATATCATGTGCAATGTAAACAATCTGATCATTCCGATTATCACTCACGATATCGCGCCCCGAGAACCTTCCGCCCGACGGGACACACAATCAGGCCCGCCGGCTCGGCGTGTGACAGTTTTGTAACCATAGAAATTAAATGTTTTCTAACACAAAGTTTTCTAAACTAACTTAACCACTTAAACAAGTATTTCTAGAAATCAATTAAGTAGAAAATGAATGGAATTGCTTGATGAAAATCATTAGTGAAACATTAGCAATGACAATGGTCCATAAGGATCCTTTGTTGTGTTAGTCGGTTTTGTAATCTATCCAACTTAAGGTTTTTAATATCAAAGTTTTAATAAACTACTTTAAACAACTAAACACATGTTTTAGCAATCAGGTAAGATTATTACTTATGGGTATTGTTAGATAAATCATGGACAAAAAGGGTAGCAATAGTTAAGGTCCAAGGAAATTGGTTACAAGGTGTAAACTAAAGATACTAATTACAAAAACCTAAACTTAGTGAATTCTAAGCAAATGAACGAAGCATTTTTCATATAAAACTCAATAATCTAAGAGTTGTTAAATGATATTAAGTGCTAGAAGAAGACCAAAGAACAAGATGGGATTCATGGGAATTCAACAAAACAACTAAGTACAGAGGTGTTGATTTTGTGTGTCAACTCACAACACTTAGTGACTACATGCATTGTATAATCAACTTAGATTGTTCAAATGGAATAATTTAAAGGGAGTATATACACAAGAATAAACAAAGAACAATGTTGAAACAAAGAACTAGTGAAGGACTTAAAGTTAATCTAGTATGATTAACTTAAGTTCTAACATGTTTAACTATATTTTTCATAGAAATAACTTATGTTTTTACTAAAATATAATGGCTTATAAATTAACTTATTAAAATGTTTTCAAAATAATTTAAAGGATTTCTAAACTTAATATTTTACAATTTGAAGAGAACTTTATAAATGATGGTCTATTTAAAAAGGTCAAGTATTTTATTAGTATAAACCTTATATAAATAAGGCTTAGTTGTTATTAACTAAGGGATAAGGGATTAATAGAGGGTATGTAAGATGAATAGAGAAGTCTTAGAAACACATTAGCAAGTATATAGGACACATAGTCGCACACCGAGACCGAAATCCTATATACGTCAAATAATAAATATTTATGGTATTCCAATCATAATAAATCAACACAGGTACTAAAGATACATAGTCTACAATCAACGAGCGCGTATATCTTTATGTGGTTCATTTGTATAGCAGCACAGGTGAGTTCATTGCCCCTTTTCTAAACATTTTTGTTTTATTAACACGGGGCTGAGAAGCATGCGTAAATTATTTTCCTTGGAATATATTTTTACTTAAATGCTTTTAAATCATATATATTTTGCATGTATAATTGTTACCCTAGATTATGTGTTGGTAAACTTATTTCAGATTTCATAAAGGATTATTTACTTATCATAAGTGGGTGATTGTTTCATTTCAAGTAAACATTTTCAACGATCTATTTTCAAAGTACTATTTTCAACGATCTATTTTCAAAGTACTATTTTCAACTATCTATTTTCAAAGTACTATTTTCAACTATCTATTTTCAAAGTACTATTTTCAACGATCTATTTTCAAAGTACTGTTTTCAACTATCTGTTTTCAAAGAACCGTTTTCAAAGATCGAATCATTTTCAGGGGAATGTCTGGGAAATGTCAAAGATAGCATGTGCCAATCCTATATTTCAAAAGATGTCTTTGGCTAGACTGATTGAGTTTAGGACGCATGTTTGATGATATTTACAGAATCCCCTAATCATTTTCAGAGGAATATTTGGGAAATATTCAAAGATAGCATGTGCTAAAGAACTGAACGATAAAGAACGAACAAGAACGATCATTAAAATCCTATATTTCAAGACGTCCTAGCCAGACTGAATGATTATAGGTCGCATGATTGATGATATTTACAGATTTCCTCAACTACTAAGAACCTAGATTGCTAGACTAGTCTACTCGAGTTGACCAAGGCCCAATCATTAGGACTTAGATTTTAATTAAATGTTTAATTATTCATTTATTTAATAATTTTAATTACTTATTTCCACATTTGCCATGGTATTGTTATGTGTATGATGTTGGTTGAGGTTGTCATTTCAGATTGTTCAAAGTTTATCATTTTCAGAATGTTTAAGGTTTTTAGTTCAGTGTGTGGGGTGAAACGCTTAATTATCATTAACAACAATGTACTATGTGGTTCGGTATGTGGTGGGATGTCGGCTGGGGCTTGTCCCCTACGTATGCCCTATATATAAGCATATTTGACTGGATAGTATAGGTGGTTGTTGGTGAGGTTAAGGTTGTCATTCGGACAGGTTTTGTACAAATTCATTTTTCAATGACAAAACTATATGAACTCACAAACCATGTGTTGACTTTGTTTTCTTACATGTTTTCTCAGGTGACGTATAGGACTAGATTAAGACTGCATGATGCATACTAGGATGCCCAGATAGTGGACCTATTAACTTTTGGAAGCACACATTTTGCTTGTAGACAATGAATCAGTTAAATATCTTGTACATCTACAGGATAGTAGACTCATGATTGTATTAAATGTGTTGCTTAGTTAAATTATCATATATAACAGTGGTAACTTAACTTTGAAACTTCTAGTTAACTATTGTTGTGGTTTAGTTATTCTCATAGGTTGTGCTATGTATACAATCTGATCACTCCGATTATCATCCCGACATCACGCACCGGGACCATTCCGCCCGACGGGACATTCAATCCGGCTCGCCGGCTCGGGGTGTGACAGCTAAAGAATGCTCAGTAACAGATAAACAATAGTAATTAAAAGAAATTTAGAAGGTGATGAAAATACTCAGAATAACAATTAGAAGCAGAAATCAATAACAAAACGGTAAACAGAAACATAACAGTAAACCGTGGTCTGATTTTGATAATATATAACCTTTCAAAAACAATAACACAGGTTATATTATAAGTCAGATTAAATAGAATCGGAATATACCACGAGCCGATCTGTACATATAATAAGTGTAAGGTTCACGGGTAGTTACTCTCGCTTACTAGACACATAAGATAGTATGTGTTGGCATACACAACACTATCCCCAGAAACCAGAAATGTACAGTTTAAAATATCCTAGGACTAGTCCATACGGCTCCCCATAATTCAGTAGGTGCACAGTGTACTATCAAAGTACTTATGGAGACGCCCTGAATTCAACTAATCGTCACGGATAGTTCCATATCATAGTTGCCGTCATGAAGGGTCTGTAGTCATCCTTACAGGTAGGGGCATGCTCGGGTAACAAAATATGGTTTCTGAAAGTTCAGTAGGTTCAGTAGGGAGTCAAACTACCAATTAATGTCATGTTCGGATCATGCAATAATGATTAAAATACAATTTAGAGCTATTGCATGTTAAACGAAATACAGTAACACGATATCATATCGTGACAATCAGAAATCAGAACAATATAGTGATAAAATTTAATGATTACAGAAACAGATTACATAACAGAAAAAAACTATGAGGCAAAGGTATAAAATCCGTACATTAACGGACAAAATAATTTATACTCTGAGTTAAACAAACAGAATCCGTACCTTAGCCTTAGCAAATGATCATCAGAAATCAGAAAAATAAGCGATTAATCCAAATCCCAACGATTCAGAAATCTGTGTTTTTGTATAATTTTTACGTTAGTTTAAACGAATGTTGATACGTATAAGTAATTAAATTGAATTAGGTGATTTGGACTTTTTAACGTTGATTCAGTCCAACCGGTTTAATTCAACGAGTCATTTATTAACGTTTGTAAATATTGTTTAATTTCATAAATTGGTGATTTTAACACTTTTTGATCGAAAATGTTTTTTTTAATAAACGATTTAAAAGTATGTTTTGGTAATAATTCAAATTAATCCAAACTGAAACCCAGTCAAGCTAGACTCGCAATGGTTAATTTAATGATTTTAAAATTTCTTAAACAGTCTCTGGAATCTTAAAAGTGTTTAAAAAAATATAGAAGTGGTCGAACACAAAACGTCCAATCTAGACTCATATTTGTTACATTTTTAGCCTGGCTATTCCCAAAACTCCATCAGATGCCAATCAAGGAGGAAGGAAAAAAAAAGGTGCACACAAAGGGGCTAGAACCAGTGACCTTCAAAATATAAGACCAAGCACCTAACCAATTATATATATGTTAAAAAGCAAATTCTCGCTTCCTCACATAAATCACTGTTCACTTTGTACCACACTTGATGCGTTTGGTACAATCACTGATTCCATGTTCTCTCCATCTCAATTCTCACACTCTCTCAATCTCACTCCAGCCGTTGCTTTCTCATTCCGTTCGTCACCATTTCCACCGACAACCACTGATCATCTTTGTCGGTTCGGTTGAACGCAACGAGGCAATCGGGTGACTTAGGTTGCGCCCTTCCCCTGATCTATGTAATAGGTCGTGGTAGGTGGCGACGATGGCGATGATGAAGGGCGGCCTGTGTAGCCGTTTCAACTCTTATCTTACAAAAGGTAAAATTCAGATCTAACTTACTACGTCACCATCACCACCAATCATCCAAGATCATCTTCGTGGGCTCAGTCGTCTACGCGATTCGATCGTTTGAATTAGGTCAGCGTTTTTGGCTGATCTGTGAATTAGGCGGTGGTAGGTAGCGGTGATGGGGATGATGAAGGCTGATTGGAGTAGCCATTTGTTGGATATGTGGGTGTTATCGAGATTATTGGTGGTGATAATGGCAGATATGTGTAGGGTTACCATTTTGATTGGTGGCTATGATGAGTTCTAAGCTTTCCACAAGATTCATGAAGATGGCATGGTAAGGATGGTGGATGGTAGGTTTAGTTTAAACATGCAACCTGTCTTGCAGCCACGTTTTTGAGAACTCTGAGCCTCTCAAAGGCATATTTTTTGTGCCTTTCAGTTCATTTTTTAGGAGTTTTGACTCTCTCATAGCTATTGTTTTGATTGGGATTTTTTGTGTTGATTGTTGAATGTAAATTCTTATTGTTTGGATCACAATTATAGATTGAATTAAACAAATAATGATACTAACCACTTTGCAAGTTTTTATGCTGTAATGATGAATTTGTGGGTCTAAACTGGTTGATGATTCAAATTTTAAAGTAGGTGTGCATCTAATTTTCATTGCTCAAATTATCATCCATGGTATGGCTATATGTTTCATTTGGGTAGTGTTTTGGTATAGGATTTTTAGGAAATTTTGGATCTTGAAGGTTGTGTTTTGGTTCCATGCAAAGGAATTAATTTCTTTTGATGGTCCATTTATGCTTGATAGTTTACTTTTTCATTTGTTGTGTGATTGCCTAATGAAATGTTGTGATTTTGTTCTTCATGTCAGATTTACTAACAAAACTTTCTATATTCTTAGCTGAAATTCCATCTTTGCACCAAAAACTGTTGACAGGTAAGTGCTCCTATTCAAGCTTAAAGTTTCAGTCACTATTGTATTATTTTGTTTAAGCAAACTTCAGTGTTACAATTTAGATTTTGAATTTGTTGGATAAGTAATTTTGAATTTAGGCTAGATTTTAATTGTTCTATCATGTTATTCTTCTTACAGTTATACTAGGATGATTGAATCCAGATTGTCACTAAATAATTTAATCTATATATGTTTGTGTTTGGAAGCGCAGAGTCAACCTTCGCATGATTAATCAACTACTGTATTTGCATGTTGATAGTTTTATTTACACTCTAAAAAGGTTAAGTTTTGATAGTTAAAGAACATAAAACACTTTTAATTAAACATACAAGGATTGGTATATTTGAGAATTAAGAGTAGTAGGTTCTCTTATTAAGTATTGTTTTAGTGATGCTTTGTTTTGTATTTGGCATTTTGTTATAGTATTTTTCTTTTATTGTTTACCAATGTGTGTTTTTAGGTTTTTTTCTATAATTATTTAATTAAAAGTACAATATGTTAGATATTTTTAAATGTTGGGTATGTTTTTCTAGGCATTATGCATCAATCAATCTAATATACCAGTCTTTAATTGCGGTTAAACATCAAGCAATTGGCAAATGAGGTTATGTTCACTATTGTTCGTAGTCATAAGATGAATCTCATTTTTGAATCTTTGCTAAAGAAATTGATACAATGCAGGATACATTATGGAGATGATAATTTGAACATGGAGATACCATGTGCGTGTTGTGCAGCATAATGGTTATCATTCTTAATCTCATTTCTAGAAATTAAATAACTCATTGATTAATAAAACCTTAGAAATTTATGAAGGATTTTTAAATATTTATTTTTTCGAAATGAAGACACCGCTTCAAATAGTAGGTTTTTCATTAAGAATTTATTTAGTATGAGAATTCTGTTTGCAATCTAATGTTTAGGTAATTTTTTTAACACGGTCTCATCTTTAAATGTTTCTTTTATATATTACCGTTTATCAAAAAATGGACTCACGTCCTGCTATGAAGCGCGGGTCGAATCCCACTTGTTGAACTAAAATATTTATTGTTGTTTTATTTGTTTGCTAACATAATAACTGATTTAGTCTGGCTTCATCTTCTTCATTTATCTTCTAGTTTTCCAATAACTCAGACATCGATGGGTTCTCTGCCCCATGGGAGGCCCTAGGGAGGGGCAAACCCGACCTCCGTCCAGGGCCCATTTATCATAAGGGCACAAAAATTTTTAAAATCGTTTTTAAATTATATATATTTACTTATATCTACAAATATAAAACCGAAAAAACACAAGTTTATAATTCACTAGGGGCCTTTTTTTCTCAGTACGTCCGGGACACTTGAATTATCAGGGCCGCCCCTGCAGTCTGCCCCTGCGGGGATGAAGCGACAAAAGTTTTGAGAATTCAAGAGACGGTCACGACGAGACGAGCCGTTTATCATTACGATAGGTGTCAAGTGAAAGTGCAGTGATGTATGCAGCTGAGGCATCCTAACTCATGGCCATACATGAAGACAACCCTTATTGGTTTGTTTCTTTTTTCTTTTTCTTTTTTTCACAGACTCCATGTGGTGTACATACATATATGAAGCAATACACGCACACATACTTCATGCTTCATGCTGTTCATGCATCATCCCCTCGACAACCATCAGCTATTCAGCTATACCTAGATTGTGTTATATAAGGTCTAAACCACCTGTTCTTAGTCGTTTTTTTTCTTTTTTCTTTTTGTTTTTTTAAACCAATCCGCGACTTTATTAAGTTGTGAGAATGTTTGGTTGCTTTGTTGAAGGATAAGAATAGAAACCTAAGAAAATTTAACCGACGATTTTTTTAACAGCTAACGCCAAGTACCACTGTTTAAATGGGTACATTGACACCACCTTCTAATAGGAAATTCACACTGGGAAAACCCTCTAGCTCAACCTAGAGCATTTTTTTGCTCAAGCCGAGACTCGAACCCAAGACCTCCCATTCGGGAAGTCAAGAGGGTACCATTAGACTATTATTAATCCACTTTTAATTACCATTTAACAATTAGTTTACGCTTAAAAATTTTGATTTATAAGGTTTAAGTTAATTAAATGAATTTAACGGTTGTATTTCGGGTACGGTTTGGTTTCAAATCGATTCTCATTCTAATCGGTTTTTAATCAAACGTTATTAATATATGGTTTTAACGATTAAAATGCTAGCGATATGAATAGATCGTTTATTTCTATTGTTAATAACAATTTGATCGATGGAAATTAAATTGGTCGGTTATCACTAAATAAAACAGTTTTTCGGTAATTAACTCTTTAATTATTGTCGAAACCAAAGTTTAATTAAATTTGGATTTTTTATACTGATTATTATTTAACTGTATTTATTTATTTTGTTCATTTTTGGGTATTATAATTCTACCTCACTGAAAAAAATTTCGTCCTCGAAATTTCAGAGTTTAAAGAATCAATTATTTACAACATTACAGACTTTACATAATGGTTATTTTAGATTTATATACTTACATACTTTAATTTAATTGTTCCTATACTACAAACCTTACAGAATTTCAGCTACGTTTTTCAGAGCATAGAATTATTATTACAGATAAAATAGATACAAAACAATAAACACAAATAAAAAAGGGTTAATCTAGCAATTATGACTCAAATAAATTCAGGTATTGAGAGTGATTTGTATTCTCTAACTTCCAAGTCGCTTCACGTTTAAAAGGGTTCTTCCATTGAATTGTAACAAACATGATCGTCTTTCTTGGCATAATTCGTTCTTAACGGTCGGAGAATCGTTTATGGTGTTATATATTTATATATATATATATATATATATATATATATTATTTTTCTAAGATTTGATTGAATTTCTCATTCTATATACTTTATGTGTTAATGGCCTCTAGCATCATAATGATATACATATATTCATGAATCATACTCAACATTCAGATGATTTTATTTCTAGTGTTCTAGATTGAAGTATCATGCTAAATGTTAGACAATGAATCGTCATAGTGATTGATAGTTTTTCTTTAAACTATGTTCTTACATTTATTTCGCATGTTGATATTCTTTCCCATATCACGCGTGTGCTTCATTTAATCCTTGGCATTCTAATGTTTCATCCTATCACACGAATAATATTTGATCCTTCGAGTGCATGAAATTACAAAACCTTATTCGAGATTCATGAGAAATTTTGAACGCGGCTCTAGTCGTTAATATGAGGGTGTTGTGAGTTCTCTCTCTCTCTCTCTCTCTCTCTCTCTGACTAAGCCATTGGTAACAACATTAACATTCCGAATTTTCGCATCATAATCCTTCAATAATTCCAGCCAACGTCTCTAATGCACGTTTAACTCACTCTAGGTGAATTGTATCTTAAACTCGATATTGTGGATCTATCCGCATATATAGTATCTCCAAATCTTCAACGCATAATGACTAAAACAAGCTCTAGATCATGCGTTAGATAATGAACTTAAAAGGTTATAATTTCTTTGAAGGATAAAACTAATCATGTTGCATCAACACACATAAGAGTCTCTTTATTTTAGAAGCGTCACTATAAATTTGGTATCAGTGACGGACCCAGAAATTTTTTTTAATAGGGGGCGGAAATTTTTGTAGGTTCATTGGTGTTCAAATTGGGTTGGGGCGGATCAGATCGGATCGGGTCATGTTAAAAAAAGGCAATCAAACTAAATTTTATATATAATGACATAATGAAAATACAACACATTCAAAGTTGTTGACTACGTGATTTTATTTTTTTATATATTCAAAACAACGTATAAGGAGACGTTCCTAAGTAACTCATAAGCAATTCGATTACGCAAATCTAACATTAAGTATGATGTTAATATTCTATTTAAATTAATAGTATAATTTTTTATAATGGGCTAGCTAGGGGCGGCCCTGAGAATTGAAGGTGCCCAGGACGAGTCGAAAAAAGGCACCATAGTGAATCCAAATATTAAACTAGGGGTGTTAAAGAAAACTGAAAATTGTTAATACAGAAAATGAACCGTATTCGTAACCGAAAAAAATGAATAGAATTCTGAATTCGGTTTTTGGTTTGGT
Organism: Mikania micrantha; assembly: GCA_009363875.1. Lineage (NCBI taxonomy): Eukaryota > Viridiplantae > Streptophyta > Magnoliopsida > Asterales > Asteraceae > Mikania > Mikania micrantha. The sequence continues at coordinate 4,775,605 of CM018684.1, forward strand.
TCCTAACTGTATCCAAATGTCGGTTTCAATACAGTTATCAGGCCCAATTTTTTTTGGATTCAATTTGTTTGGTTAACCGATTAAAGCGAATTCAGATTTAAATTTGTTTTCCTTATAATATACAAGGTTGAATTCGGTTTATTTGGGTCGATTTATTCGTTTTTAATTGGTATATTTGATTGAATTCAGTTTAATCGGTTTTAACCGGTTTAGTGATGGTTTGACTTATTATAAGTAATACTAAACTTGATTTTACATTGGGTTTAAATTATTAGTTGGACATTTTTCAACTTAGTTTTATTAATTAACACTTAGAAATCAAAAGTTTAATGGAGGCGATTGCAAAATTTTATGGGGGGCGATCTAGATTTTAACATATATATACTATTAAAAAAAATTTCAAGGTGGACGGCCGCCCCCCCATGGCTTCAAGTGGGTACGCCACTATTTGGTATCCACATATGCTCGAAGGTAAATTGAGAATCAGGGTGGATACCAATTTTTCTACAATTCTTGAAACTCTTCTCATGTTCTTCATTCCAAGAATACTTCACTCTTTTTCTTAGCAGTTGCGAAAAAAAAATAAAACGATCTTAGATAATCCATCCACAATTCTTTCCTAGATATTTATTTTCGTTTTTAGTGTATAAACAATTTCTAATTTCATATTCGAATTTTCATGATGTAACCAATAATATGCTCTTAGCATATTTCATATTTATAAACATAAACTTATAATTAGTTACTTGATACATACCCATCGAGTTTTAAGTTAAGTATTCACGACAGGTATAGTTAGCTAATGTCACAACCCACGCCTCGTGTGGAATCCACGGCTAGTGACTGTGTGTTCATGTGCCAATGTTGGAGAATAACCCATGATTAACTATGTTTCATAAAATTAAGTTCATTTAAACAAGCATACCATACATATTATACAACAAGTTTATCATAAGATAATTATTATACAATACGGTGTTTTTGTTTCCTTTCTAGGTCACAACTATTTCTGTTGTTGATCCTGACCTAGATTGCTTTACTGACGCTCCCGATTACCTGAAACATGTAGATAAAAGTCAACTACTAGCAGTTGAATGAGAACATAGGTTTTTATTGATTCAAAATAATTGTTCAAACAATGATTTCCATGATATAGTAATCACAAGTGATCAAACAGGTACTTTGAAATTGAATATAATTGAGCATGCAAACATCAACCTAATGATAAATGATCGTTAATAAATGATTGTTAGTTCATATGATGATGTCCAACTGTCATACCCCCAAATTCTCACGTGGGGTGTCAGACCGCGCGGGTGTGACGTGGCCAGGATCATAGCTCTTGGTCATATAGAATGACTCTATATGAGTTACACAAACATACAATTTTATAAAATATATCAAGTTTCATAAATACGCAGCGGAATAGATAAAATGTCAAGCAGCTGAATAAATAATTGTTATCAAATACTACATGTTTAGAATTGTTTTAAATCACACAAATCAAAATACAAGCCTAGGAGGAGAGTCTATATGCATGCAAGACTCCTCAGTGCATCTCCATGTGCATCCTAGCTTGTGATCCATCAATTACCTGAGAATACATGCGAAAACGTGTCAATATAAAGTTGGTCAGTTCACAGGTTTAGACAGTAGTAAAACAGTAAGACAAACATATACTGGGTATGTTAAGTTGTTTGTTAGATCGGGTATGTTAAGTTGTTTGTTAGATCCACGATCCGGAGTGTCATTTCATCTTACCGAAACTCGAATGTTTCCTTTGCCTCCCCGGGTCATCGCGGAACCCAGCGTCAACATCTATATTACACTCGTTGTGACCTCCAGTCACAGTTGTTGTCGAGTGGGGCTAGTCAAACCCAGTAGTACTACGTAATAACGACTCGTTTGTTACACAACTAACGGTAAGGGTATGTGAGGACTTGTTGCGATAATAGCTACACTCAAAATAGTTTTACAACATACCAGTCATATATCTAAAATAGTTGCATAGTATTCTCACCCCAATAGTTTAACAAAACAGTTAAAGAGTAAAAGTGGGGCTATAAACTCACCTGAGTTTAGTAGTAGCGTTCTTCACGTGAACGGCTTAGTGCGCCTCTTAGCGGTTACCTATATCATATAGGTGTTATGAGATTGTGTTCACATTCGTGTGGGTCTCACAGGACCGTATTCGTGTCCAAACAACTCCAAGTTGTTATGTGGTTCGTGTTGACCGTGTTTGACCGTGTTTGACCTAACGACCCGTTGGTTACTTTTTTAGTTCAAGTGATCGTTTAACGTGCGATTTGTGTTGTGTGATGTGTGTGAGCACCTAAATTGCATCAGTGGGGATAACTTACTATTTATGGTAAGTTTCCTTTTTAGGAGAGTTTCTAAATCAAGCAAGTCATACAAGACATCACTTACCGTTTGTTCTAGCATGCATAGTTAACCTATATGATCATGTTATCACATAGCACATAGTCACACTTAGTCAATTAAGCACGTTTCTTGTTTAAAAGCTACTATTTATAGTAAGTTGTAAAGATAAGCATATTTCACTAAATCTATCAATCAAACTCATCCAAATATCAATATCCTAGTCTCCAATATCCGGTTAAGCATGCTTGTTGTGACCAACCCATTGCTATTTACCAATTTCCTAAAATAAAGTTACTATTTATAGTAACTTTTGTCAAAGTCACTACTTTCATGATCCTTTTACACCAATAACACTTAGTATTATTTCATTGACTCCAAATAACTATCTAAATCATAAAAGTCATGTCAAGTTCATTCCTCTTTGTGACACCTCGTAATTTCCAGGTCAGCAATTCTATTATTTTAATAATAATGTTTACTATTATTTCATACGTGGCACTAGAATAAATGCATTTAGTGTGACACGTGGCACAACAGTCTGAACACACCGATAATTCGAGGAATTATCGCACAACAATCCCACGTGTCTTGAATGACGAACGTTGGTGAACGGATCAATCTGTAACACAAAACACTGCACTTAGGTTCGGTGAACCTAATTTAGTTAGAACAAAGCCAATGTGTTGAGAAACGATGATCGTATTCGAGAAATACGAAAGATTCGGCTCAAAACAATGAAATTGGGCCTATTGGGCTCAGCCGAGACCCATCGCGATACGCGATGGGCACACAATTGGGCTTTCGCGGTACGCGAAGCTCAAGCGGGAGAATTTGAATTCTCCGAAAAACGTCGCGGTACGCGACGACCGATCATCTTCAACCATCGCGGTACGCGGCGTGTTTCGGGAACAGAATGATTATTTTAATCATAGCGGTACGCGATGATACTTTTTGGACAGGCTCCGCGGTACGCGACGACCCCAACACGCCAAATCTTTATAAAACCAAGACCAAATCATTTCTGCCGAACTCTTAACCCATTTCTCGAGCTGTAAGCGACCAAACACCATCCTCTCCGTCTGTGAGCCACCATTACACCTGCAAGGAAGCAAGATTGAAGCTTCATTGAAGAGTTGAAGTGCAAGGAAGCTAGAGGTGATCATCTTGTGCAATCCACGACTTGTGCAAGTCCAACCACGAGGTCACAGCCACGTTCAGGAGCTCACAAAGCCTGCTCGAACTTCATCTCGACAATCTAAGTCCTTAGGAGGTAGTCTCCTATCACTATTTTGAATTTTAGCACTTAGAATCACACATGCAAGGGAAAATACCCACATGCAACACCATCACCACTCAACCCACGAAATTTTGATGTTCTATATATACTATTTGGTGATTTATTTACTGATTTGATGATCTTATAATGATCCATGATGATTTTAATGATGTTGGATGGCTATTTGTTGATTTTACTAAGAAATAGTCACTTTAATCAACATGCATGTAAGATCCATGATGCTATATGTGATTTTCAATATTAAAATGTTATGATAAATGATATTGATGATGGATTACAAGGTGTAGAGGTGTTGATTTTGATCAAGAGCATGATTATTAGCATTATTTCCAAATATAGTAACTTTAATGTTACAAAATGGGTGTTCTTGATGAAATGACTACATTTGTATGTTTGGATCTATATGTTATGCTAGGAAAAGATGTTTAGAAGTTAACATGATGATTATTAGTACATTTGGATGGTTAAAATTGTTAAAAGCATGATTTTTATAAATGTTACTATAAATGGTAACTTTTTGTCACAAGTTTGCAACTTGATGATATGCATGGTAATGTCTTGAGTCTAACATGTTCATTTAGTGATTATATGATGTTATGGGAAGGGATATGTTATTGGGAAACTTGATTTGGTGTTATTATCGTAAGTTACTAAATATAGTAACTTTATTTTATAAAGATTACGATTTGTCACATGTTAGTTGTAACAAGCATGATTAACAGATTATTTAGGACTAAGATGATAATATTAGATGATGTTGATTGTTAAACTTGATGAAATATGCTTATTTTAGTAACTTTCCATAAATGGAAACTTTTACGCGCAAACTATGTTAAAACGATTATGTGTAACTATGTGCTATGTGATAACATGCTCATTTAGGATAAATATGCATGTTAGAATAATCGGAATATGATCTTATGCATGACTTGCCAAATGTGGAAACTTTCCCAAAATAGAAACTTGCCATAAATGGTAAGTTTCCTCATAGGAACGATTTTGGTATCCGTACACTTCACACGACACTAAACCGCACGATACACGAACACTTGATCCAAACCGTCACCAACGGGTCGTTAGGTCAAACACGATCGACACGGTCAAACACGGTCAACTCGACCTACATAACCACTTAGTGTTGTTGAACACTAACACGGTCCGGTGAGACCCACACTTGTGAACACAAACTCATAGTACCTATGTGATATAGGTGACTACTAGCCGGCGAGCTACGCAACTCTATTGAGCTAACGCATTACTCAAACTCAGGTGAGTTTACGGCCCCACTTTTACTCTTTAACTGCTTTTACTCAATCTTGGGGTGAGAATACTATGCAACTGTTTTAGATGTATGACTGGTATGTTGTAAAACTATTTTTGAGTGTAACTATTATCGCATAAAGCCCTCACTTATCCTTACCGTTAATTGTTACGAACGAGTCGTTATTACGTAGTACTACTGGGTTTGACTAGCCCCACTCGGCAACAACTTTGACTGGAGGTCATAACGAGTGTAATAATCGATGTGAATTGCGAGTTCAGCGATGACTCGCGGAGGCAAATGGAAACAGTCTAGTTTCGGTAAGATGACATGACACACTCACGGATCGTAGATCCAACAACTAAACTTAAACATGTCCAGTATATATCTGTCTGAAATTTCTGTCTGTCTAAACCTGTGAACTCACCAACTTTTTAGTTGACACTTTTCGCATGTATTCTCAGGTAACTGATGGAGCTTACGCTAGGATACACACAAGAAAGCTTTAAGGAGTCTGGCCTGCATATAGACTCGTATCTTAGGCGTTGTGTGCATTTGTTATGAGTTGAAAACAATTTATTATGTAGTGTCTTGAACAATTACTTTCCGCTGCTACTTATGTATTTGATGATTTACATTTTCCGCTGCATACTTATGTAAACTTGTTTGGTTTTGCAAATTGTGTGATTGTGTAACTCATATAGAAGTCGATCTATATGACCAAGAGCTGTGATTCCTGGCCACGTCACACCCACGTGGACTGACACCACGAGTGGGAAATTGGGGGTGTGACACTCTTTGAACATTTGTAACTCAAAAGTTACTATTTTTAGTAACAATGGTGTAAATCAAGTTTTATAACAATTTCAACAAACCAAAAGTACTTAAAATCATCATTTAAGTCATAACTCTTGATTCTAAGCACATGCATATGATTATTTCATCATCTATCAATGCTTTGTAACATTAAAGTTACTAAAAATGGAAATAATTGCAAATAACCATTTCTTGACTAAATCAACCATCCTTGATTATGTAAATCATCACAAATATCATTCATAATCATGTATCCTTAACCAAAATCATCTAAATCACCTTAGATCATACATGCATGTAAGTATCTCTTGCACATTTCATAAATCCATGACCCAAACCATACTTTCATCAATAAAACACATCATAGATCATCTCAAACCATCATAGTTAATCAAAATCAGTAGAAATAACATCAAACCCAGATCTAAAACATTGAAAATTCGTGCATGTGATGCTAGAGTGTGTGCATGCAAGCTTTGAGCCTTGCATGTGGGTTTGTGTGTATTGTGTGTGTGTATGAGGGACATTAGAACTACCTCTCAAGCTCTTGCAACCCTTAGATGTTGTTGTAGCAGCTCTAGAAACTCCTGGACTGCAAGGTTTTGCAGAGATGAGAAGGTGAGGATGGTGTTCAAGCTCTCCAAGCCTTCTTCTTCAAGGACTTGATAATCTCCAAGCTTTAAGCTTCAAGATGGGTCTCTAATGGCTTCCAAGAGCTGAATAAGAGGATTTGTAGGTGTTTTGGGGAAAATAATTCGTGCTAATTGCGTCTGAAACCGAAAGTGATGATTATATTAGGCTAGCCATGATGTTTGTGTTGTCCAAAAAGATTTCTGCTGTTAGGGCTCCCAGGCACATCGCCTGACTGGCGCGTTTGGCGCCGGGCGTAGCGCGCGGGTCAGCCGGCCATGGGCGCCTTCCTTCTTCTCGCGCGCATCGCCAGGGAATAGAAGTTGGATCCGGGCGTAACGCCTGGGCCTCCGAATGAGCCCAATAAGCCCAATTTCATAGTTCTGGCTCGTTTTCCGTGTGTTTCTCGATTACGATCATAGTTTCGAGGCTTACAAACATTGTTTCACTTGTTTTATGTTCCATAGAGTCTAAGTGTTGTGAAATTAGGTTGGGGTTCATTTATTTCACCAACGTTCGTTACTCAAGATACTTGCGAGCGTTTTACGATAATTCCTCGAATTATCTGTTTGTTGTGTGTGTTTGGACTGTTGTGCCACGTGTCACGCTAAATATTACTAATTCTAGTGCCACGTATGTAATAATAATATATATTATTATTAAAATATTATAAATGCTGACATGGAAAAGACGAGGTGTCACACCAACCCACGGTTGGATCGATTATGATAATGATACTTGTTTTCCCGCATATGATCATAGCAGTACTACCAAGGGCTTGATAACAAGTTAATGATATTTACATAAGAATGTCCTCAAATAGCCTCCAAATAACCAAAGTTCCCAAGTGATCCACTTGTTTTAATGATTTGATAAATGATTTGCTTGATAAATGTTTATCATGATTTTCCTGATGATCCTGATATATGATTTTAAAATAGTTGACAAAATATGTTTTAAAAATGTATCTACATGTTCCACCCCGAGTTTTGGTACAAGTTTAAAGAGAGAGGGGGTGGGGCTATAATCTCACCTGTGTTATTGAAGTATTTTGATTTTGAAGTATCACGCAAAATCTGAAGAGAATTCTGCAATTCATTAATGTTTTATGAGTTCTTTGTATTTGAATTAGATTCATCGGAATATTCCTTAGACTTACGATATCAAGGAATAACAGCTCGAGTCATTAAGCTGATCTTAAATCCTTAATCAGTCTCCTTAACTTAATATCGCACATAGTGCAATAAACAGGGAACCTATAATGATTTAGGCTCCTATTAAGGAGTTTATGACTCACTTGATTAATCACGACATTTGTGGATTAATCAAATAGATATTGTTGCTGATTATATTACCAAAACAGTTTCTTGATGGATCCAGGTTTAGGAATAGTTAAATCTTGTCATTGATCATTCCAAAGAATGATCAAGACAATCACAACCATTGTTATAATCAAATGGTTAAAACCAGTATGATCTATGATATGATTTCATGATAATCGGACATTATAACGGCTTATAAAACTGAGGTTTCGTATACTTGTTTTGGACAGAGTCACTGTTTATAAAATAAGGTTTTCAGGTTTTAAGTCGGCCTCGACTTATACTCCTTAAGTTTCCTGAAAACAATTGGGCAAAATCTCTGCTTATAATTGTTTGTTTCCCAAAAATTAATCAAGCAGAACCATGTTTTTGATTCAAACCAAACAATTAATCATAATCCTATTATATATAATAATAATAATAAGATTCAAGACAAGCATTATAACGAATTGAAAGGGTAAGAAACGAGATTTATACCTCACAGAATTTCAGCAGCACCTCGTGTTGAACTTACAACGTTTGGAGGGTTAAAAGTGTGTGTTTTGAGGTGTAGGGACGAGTTTTGAGGTGAAAATTGGATTTATTTTTCGAAATCTGACTTCTGGTATGTATAGGCACGAATTCTGGGTCTGGGGCGCATAGCCTTGCCCCAGCGTTTGGCTCGGGGCTATGTGCCTGGAAGTAACATGTTGCATGCGTGCCACGAGTCCGGGTGTATCGCCTAACCCCAAAGTTTGGCGCGAGGCGGTGCGCCGGGAAGCAGTAGATTGCATGTGTGCCACGTTTTGACACGTGGCGCCATGTGGCGTGACCGAACGCGATCTGACTGGTTTCTTGTTTTCGCGATAACAAGAGCATACGAACTCCGTTTTACGCGCCGTTTTCGACAATGTTCATGATTTTTCGAGCTCTTTCCAATGGTTATAATTTCAAGACCTAAAGAGTTCAAAATATCTGATCTCTTATTTAACGCGATATTCGACTCAGTGTATCTTGAAATTGGAGCCTCGTTTTGTGATTTCGCTTACACTCATTCTCTTCATTTCCGAGTTATGATTCTAACCTGGTATTCGTGAATTGTCACAGTTAATTAACGTGCATATCTGAAACCCATAGTGATACCCAATACACGATGGGTTTTGGGCCGGGTATGGAACAAACTTTTATAATCGGGTATGGGGTTGGGATTACTCAAAACCTCCCCAAACCCGACTAGGACTGTCCAAAATACATGTCGCTCTACGCTCGCTTAAAAAAATTTGAAAAAAGCTCGCTCGAATTTCGCTCAGTTTTAAATGAGTCGAGCACACTTAGTTCGATTTCAAAACCGGTCAAGATAAGCTCGCTCGTGTCTCACTCGGATAGTCACTCGTTTGACTCGCTCGTTTTTGTTCGTCTAATTATGATTAAACTATACACACACACACACACATATATGAAGATCAAGACTTGATTTGAGTTGATGACGATTAAGCCCAAAATCCGAATTTGGGGTTTTCTCACTTGTTCACTTGAGTTCTAAGACCAAAACTAGGGGATTTTGACCGAAGTCAATAATCCTCTACTCTTTAAAAAAATTTAGTTTTACAACTTAACAATTTCAACTCTTCTAATTTTCTATGGCAACTTAACTAGATTTATTTACTAGTTAATTATTTACTATTTAACTCACTAATCAAACATTATAGTTACATACTATTTAAATTAAAATTTTCATCATTAATTTCTAAATTCGTAAATAACTTAAAATAGGTCGTTACATAGTTACATTTTGATGTTGTATGTTGTACACCAGGTTATAGACCTGTGTATTACACGGGTTTGTAGATAAAATTATGTAATTTATAATGTCTTTATAATTTGCATAATTAAAAGAATTTTATTTGAATTTTTTGATTTAATGCATTTATGTTTATACTACTAATTTAAAAAATTAGACATACTTTTATCAGTTGAATAATTGTGTAAATAGATAGTAATTAAATATTTATTAATTATTATTATTAATTTAATGTTTTTATGTGAACAATTTATATTTTTAACGCTATTAATTGGTAGTTTCATGTTAAATCTTTTTGAAAGGGTATGAGCATGCCACGTGACATTTTACTGGAATCATTTATTAAAATAGTAAGATTTGGATGCAACTTTTAAAAATAATAGTAGGATTTAATTTTTAACAATGCAACCTTTTTATAATAAGAGTTGTGTTTAAAATTTTCACAATGTAATTTTGGAAGAAAAAGTTGCAGTTTTAGTAAATTAGCAACTTCTAAAAACAAAAGGTTACATATTCAATAAAATGTTGCAACTTTTTATATAAAATGTTGTATTAGACCTTTTACTTCAACCTTTATGTATAATAAAGTTATGTTAGAACCAAATGCAACTAATTTTAAAAATTTGTTTTTAAAAAGTTGCATTAGACCTATTTTTTTTAATGATTTTAAAAAGTAATAAAAAATAAAATGTGATGTAAAAAAGATACAAAAAATAAATAAATAAATAAATAAATAAATAAATAAGTTCAAATATATGAAAGAAGAATTGTGGAAAAATAAATCAACTAACATCAAATCATGTCATTAAAGAAAAGCAGTGATAGCATAAACAAGATGCGAATTCCAAAAAAATTGACAAAATTACACATTTGAACCTTTATGTTTGTAAGAAATAACAAATATGAACCTTTAACTATCTTAATTACGCTAAACAACCTTTAAGTATTTAATTTGTTTCAACTTTTAACCTTTACATTAACCTCGGTTAGATTTACCAGTTAAATCTAGTCATGTGCAAAACATGTGATGGGTATTCTAGGTATTTTGATCTTTTGTTATTTTTAAATATAAAACTCACTATTCACGTATTATTGTATCTTATTCAATAATTTACTCCAAATTGGGGTGTTCAAAAATTAGGGCTAAAACCCACCTAGAAGTTCACGTGGTTCCTCCCTCTTCGGTTAGTGTTCACCCAGAAGTTCAGGTGGTTCATCCATCTTCAGTTAGTGTTCGAAACCTAAGGTCATAGTTGGATAGGATTTATCATTTTTCTTTTTATCATTATGTAACAATGGCAGTAGTAACAATGATAAATCCTATCCAACTACAACACTAGGTTTCGAACACTAACTGAAGATGGAGGAACCACGTGAACTTCTAGGTGAACACTAACCGAAGAGGGAGGAACCACGTGAACTTCTGGGTGGGTTTTAGCCCTAATTTTCGAACACCCCAATTTATAGTAAATTATTGAATAAGATACGATAATACGTGAATAGTGGGTTTTATTTTTAAAAATAACAAAACATCAAAATACCTAGAATACCCATCACATTTTTTGCACATGACTAGATTTAACTGGTAAATCTAACCGGGGTTAATGTAAAGGTTGAAAGTTGAAACAACTTAAATATTTAAATGTTGTTTAGCGTAATTAAGATAGTTAAATGTTCATATTTGTTATTTCTTACAAACATAAAGATTCAAATGTGTAATTTTGTCAAAAAAAATATGCAACCAACACTTGTACCAGCCACCAGGTACAACAATAGAGCTGTAGATGAATTGTAAATGCATTTGAGTTGATAATGCAAAGTCCTAAATATAAACCTTTATCACGTCTATTGTTTTTTAATACAAATAACTTTTAATTTTTATAATAATCTTATCTTACTACTATAATAAATAAAAATAATTTTTACCACTTGTCATGTTTTAAAAATATTATTGCCACATGTCATCTTAATATTATTCCATTTAATTTTCTTTGTTAATAAATAATTATATAATCTCTCCTATTAAATAATTATAATATTAATCATATTATTTACTTTTTTCATATTAAGAATTAAAAATAGTTTTAAATAAATTAAAGTTTAGTTTTTATTAAAAAAGCACATTAAAAAGTTTATAAAATTAGTACTTTTTTCTATAAATTAGAATTTTCTGTATATATGAAATATTTAAAATCATTATGTATAGGAAATTAAAAGTTTCCTAAAAAAAATAAGTTTTCTTAAAAGATGATTTTTTTACATAAAATTAAGTTAAAACTAAGTTTTTAAACAATATGATTTTTATAAACAAATAACATTTTTTTTAAAAAAATGTTTAGAAATGATTTTTTTAAACCAAAAGTTATAGAAATGATAGAGAAAACTATACTTTTTACTGAAAAAACTGTATGAAGTTTTCACCGTCATAGTTTAAAAATCTAAGTTAATACAAAGTAACAAGGTCAAATAATAATTCTTTAGTTATTGGAGTTTTTAATTATTGGTATATTACATAAAATACTTATCTATACTTACTTTAATCATTCCATACCAAAAAATTGTTTTATAATTCTTAAGATTTTTATTACGAACTATTAAATATTTTATAATCAATCCATGTAATACACGGGTTAATAACCTAGTAAATAATATTAGGTTATGTTCAAATAAATATACTCCTTATTATAAAAAGTCAAACAAGGATTATTGAGTATTATATCTATGAGATCAAATTTGAGAGAAAATTCAAAATTTTAGACTTAAAAGTTGTTGGAGGGTAAGTTAATCATGACCACTATCGCCTCATATTTTTTAAATGTTTATAACTTTACATACGATATTATTTTTTTTAAAAAAATATCTCATAAAAACGAACATTTTTTATCTTTAAAATTAGCATAGTATTGCTATAAAAATGAATTTTTTTAGTTTATTATGTCTATTTATCGTCATTGTATCTTTCTTAAACGTTTGTGTATAATAATCTTTTTTTTTTGTTTTTCTTACAGGTAATTATGTCTTTCTTACAGGACATTATCAATTTTGCAACACTCAAATTTTCATTATTTTTCACTGATTTTGCTATTTTTCACTAGTTTTCGTTGTTTTACATTTTTTATTGTTTGATTTCCATTGTTTTTAATTAAGATACCTTATAATACAAGAATTAAATTATTAGTATGTGAGTAATATTAGAATATAGAAATCAAATTTTGAAAAACCATATTATTCGAACATGTATCTTTTTTATTTGTATTAATAATCACTTTATCTATTATAAATATTAATAAAGCTATAATATTTGACATATATATAATTTCATAAAAATTAATTTCTTTATAATTTAATATATTCGGCACTTACTGAGACTTACCATTCCCAATCGACAGATCTGACAACACGTAACGACTTTTACAACCATAGTCCCCTTTATTCATTTATATCAAATTCTATGTAAAAATCCATTTTTCTGACTCGAATAAGTGAGTTGAATGGGTTACACGAGCATTATTGGAGTTTGAGGTTGTCTTCTAAAAAACCTAAAACTAAATAAATAAAAGAGTTAATTTCGTTTTTACTCCATATGATTTGGACCAAATAAAATTTTTCATCCAAAGGTTTCAAAATGTTCATTATACTACCTGTGTTTGACAATTATAACACATTTGTTCCAAACTTTTCAAAGTTATAACCCATTCGTTCCAAACTTTTCAAAATGTCAAAGAGTATAATGGAGATGGATTGTCAAATTCAGGAAGTATTAGAGAAACCAAATGGCAAAGTTAGAAAGTATAATGCACATTTTGAAACCTTTAGATGAAAAATGTTATTTGATTCAAACCATATCGAGCAAAAACGAAGTTAATCTAAATAAAATCTATATCTATATCTATATCTATATCTATACTCTATAATAAAAGAGTAACAATTTTGCCACTTGTCACCATTTCACATCACTAATGCCACATGTCATCTTTCTTATACTACTATTGTCACATGTCAACTCCTTATTATTCCATTTAATTATCTCTCCTATTAAATAATTATATTATCTCTCTTATTAAATAAATTATTTATCTTTTTATTATAAAGCACAATTAAATCCTAAAATCAAAATTTTTAAAGTAAGAAATGTTGTATTTTTTTTAAAAAAAAAAGAACATTGATGTAAAAAAAAGTTATCTTAAAAAATGTTTTTTTAAATAAAATATATTATAAAAGGAGTTTTTAAACAATGAGATTTTTATCATCTAATGACGTTTTTTTTAATTTATTTAAAATCTGAAGTAATTAAATGATAGAAAAAGTTACATTTTTGGTCCGTTATGTTTAACGATAATTTAAATTGGGTCGTTGAACTTTAATAATTACAAAAATTATATTTTATATTATTAATTTATAAAAGTTAGTTTTTAATATAATAGAAATTGAAGTTTTTAACGTTAGTTATTTCAAATATATCAATTATTACACATTAAAATGTCATATATCATTTGTATACTGATTAAAATTTTTAATTATTTTTTTATTACTTAAAATATTTATTAATATGTAAATTAATCATTTTATATAAAAATATCGTTTTATAATTGCTAAATTTTCATTACTAAGTATTTAATATTTTATATTAAATCCGTGTAATACACGGGTTAATAACCTAGTTGTTTTTAATAAAACGAAAATATTGAAGAATCAATAATTCGAGAAAAATAAAAACGTATGTATGCGCGCGTGATGAGTTTGATTCACAAAAACAGAAGCAACTGTATCACAATCCGGTGGTTCATGGCTCTCGCTCTTGCCTCTCCACCGCTTAATTTTCCGGCCTCATATTACTCATCCGCCGGAAACTGCTGCACCACCGCCGTCTCCGCCACAAACATAAAAACCACAAGTCGGAGGCTATCACTCACACGAAAACTTGTCGCAAAAGCTTCGGAAAAGGACGATGAAACACCGTCGTTTAATCCTTTCGGTTTCGTAACAGATAATCCGTCGAGCCGGAGCGCAATTCAACTTCCAGAAGTTCCAGCAGAGGACGGAAATGTTGGACAGATGCTCTATGTATGTATTATCATTGATTAATCTAGCTTAATATCATTTATGTTCTTTGATTTTTTTTAGAAATCGGAGCTAGATTCTTACTATTTTGTGGTTTGCTGAGTTTCTGAGTGATATATGACTTTGAAATCAGGGTAAATTTATGCAGGAAAGTAATAGAACCAGTTGCTTTTGTTTAAAATTGTGCGGCTATGATCTGTCAAATAGTGAATCTCCTGCTAATGATCTGCCATTTGCTTACACTGATGTTGCGTATATAGTACATTAGCTGAATTATGTTGCTCATTATTTACAAGTGAATTGCAGATGCAAAATCTGCAATGGCTAACTCATTGGACGCTGAAACTAAAATAATGTTGTTGATTTTAGTGTCAAGCCATTTCAGATAATCAGGATTTACTTAAGACGTAATGGAAATATGAATAAACGCCCTATTTGGGGTGCAAGTAAAAGTGCACTAATTTTAACGTTATTTTAATTATTTTGTGAAAATAACGTTAAAATCATTGGGATGATCAACTTCAAACGATAACTTTGGGCCGGAGACTATTTCGGAGCAGCCTCTCTATCCTTCCCCCCAGACCCTACTGAAAAGTGAGAATATACTGGGTAAGGTTGTTGTTGTTGTTGTAATGGAAATATGAATAAGCCTCGTCATGGATTAGGAGTTGCATAGGGCACACATGTTCAAGACTAATCTGATTTCTGATTTTTTATTTAGGCAAACAATGGGAGTCAAGGGGCAGCCAACTAGCAATGCCTATGACGACCTGAAAATATTTATTTACAGAATACCAAAATTACCCACCCAACCGACAGATGCATAGGTTCACACCAACTAATGAACTTTTTCTCATGAAGCATTGTGTCATTTCAACCGGAAAGTGTGATGGTTTGTTGCATATAAATTCAAGGTTTTGGTCTAATTTTGGGGTTAGACACTCTTAACATAAACACATATGCAAGTACTGAACCTTTTGAATTATCCAATGGAGATTTTGAATAACTCGTTGAAATGCTTCAATCTGAAAGTGAACACATGATTCAGAAGTTTGTCCAGAAAACTATAACCTACAATTAGCACGAGGATAAGAATGTATCCAGTATACATGATTAAAGAAGTCATTAGTTGCTGCAGTCTTGGTCTTAGCTTTACTGACCTCAGACTTAATGTTTTACTTAACATTGGGTGGATTTTCTTCATCATGTGATTTCCTACTAGTTATTTATTTCAGCAAAAATGCACCAACTTCCGTTAAAATAATGTGATTGTGATTGTATAGAGAATTGAAGACAAGGGAAAGGATTATGGCTCTTACATCAAATCTGGAGGCTTTAGATGGTTTGTGAGAGAAACAGGTACAAAGTGAAATAAAAATAGTCATCTAATTTACTTGGTATTTTAAAATTTTAAAATTACAGGTTCGTCTGACACTCGACTTGGTCCACGTGGAACTGTTGTTTTCCTCCATGGTGCTCCAACACAGTCTTACAGTTATCGGGTTGTGATGTCTCAGGTTCTGCTTCTGGTTCTTCCATGTAAATGTTTTATTATTTTAACTTTTATTTGGATAGAAATACAAATACCAGCTTGATTGATGAATAACATATTTTTATCATAATTGCTGAATGGATGATTAACTTGAATCAAATAAGCCTATTCTCTAGTAATTATTGGTATTTTACATATTGATGTTTAGATGGCAGATGCTGGTTTCCATTGTTTCGCGCCTGATTGGATAGGATTTGGTTTCAGTGACAAACCACAGGCAGGATATGGCTTTGACTACACCGGTGTGTTATATCTTGGCAGGAAAATGATTATTTCAACATATATTCGTATTGTAAGC
Source organism: Mikania micrantha (assembly GCA_009363875.1). Lineage (NCBI taxonomy): Eukaryota > Viridiplantae > Streptophyta > Magnoliopsida > Asterales > Asteraceae > Mikania > Mikania micrantha. The sequence continues at coordinate 4,792,004 of CM018684.1, forward strand.
AGCGTTGGAAATCTAACCAAATTATTGTTGACAGAGAAAGAATACCACGAACAACTGGATAAATTGCTTGATGTCCTGGATATCAAGTCCCCTTTCTCACTAGTGGTTCAGGTTTGAACTAATTATAAATGCTGGTATATTTACAGTGCTTATGTGAAACTGAATTTTTTTACTTCTCCTGCCGATTGTTTGACTTCCAACCGTACACCTTTTTTGGACATCAGATAATTGCATATTTATCTATTGGTTGTATATCCCTTAGAACACAAACATGTGGAATATATCAAACTAACCCCAACTCCTTAGCAATTATGAGCTATTGTTAGACCCAAAATACTGAATAGTGTTGCTTCATCAGTAGAGTGGCATGCCATAAATTTTTTGAGGCATAGTACTATTTGTTACAAGCCAAATAGGAGAACTCAACCCAAAAGACTAGTCTGATGGGTGAGAGAGCCCATTTGGCTTATAAACCCCACATCAATTGCCCATACAACCGATGTGGGACAAGTCTCATACCTTGCAATGGTTTCGATCCGTAACAATCGACCCTCCTTAAGGGCCAACGTCCTCGTTGGTCACGGCTGGCTCCTTCTGGGCCACCACTCCGAGTTGGCTGTGATACCATTGTTACAAGCCAAACAGGAGAACTCAACCCAAAAGGCTAGTCTAGTAGTCTGATGGGTGAGAGAGCCCATTTGGCTTATAAACCGACATTTAGTCCGTACAACCGATGTGGGACAAGTCCCATAACTTGCAATGGTTTCGATCCGTAACACTATCCAAGGTAGGTTATATACTTATTTTTTCATAATGTTATAGCTATGTAAGTCAATCAAACCTGGGAAGTGTTTGTCAAAGAGAGGGTTTTTTGTTTAGATAATTTGAGAAAAATGTTTATAATAGACAAATTGCAAATAGTTGCAATTATTATGTCTAACCTTATACAAGCATTGGGAATTATTGTAGTTGTTGGAATCAATTATTTTCTTAAAAGAAAAGGAGAGGTATTTTATTTCTAATTGTTTGTATTTGATGTATAAGTCACTATAACAAGGAGCACCATGCTGCACGCCCTATTTTATGAATTCACCAAGAAATCTCATTGTTCGAGTAAGTGCCAAATTCCTAGGTTTTAATCCAATAAGATCTTACACCTTTATGCACCATAAAATGTACCTTCTTACATGCCACAACTTTTTAATTAACAATACATCTTTTCTAACAATTTAAAAATGGATACATAGCCTTGGTAATATAATATTATAAGTAAATTAATATGTTTATAAATCATTCAAGTCATGCCTCGTCATCAAACTATCAATCGATGCCATGTAGAGGGTTTACCAAACAGCAATCGTAATATTTTAATCGTGTATTTTCTGATGTTTTTTGAAGGAGTGGTAATTTCTTCATTTTATACGAATTATTCCTTACCTATCTGTTAGTCTATATGAAAAACACATATCTAAAGTTTCTTCACTCTTACTGTAGGGATTTCTTGTAGGTTCCTATGGATTAACATGGGCCTTAAAAAATCCCAGCAGGATATCTAAACTTGTAATATTGAACACTCCTTTGACAGCTTCATCTCCTATCCCAGGACTGTTTCAGCAGCTCAGGTTCAAATTCTTTGACAATTAATTTACTTGTGTAACAGTAGTAATATATTGATAAGTTATTATTTAAAACATGCATCCGCATTTAAACTTATCATACCTTTCATTATGTTTTATCTTGCCTATGAAACATGAGTAAATAGAATTTGCATCAAATATAGAACACTAACAATCTAATTCTCTCTCCTATCTATTCACAGAGTTCCATTGCTTGGAGAATTCACTTGTCAAAATGCAATAATGGCTGAACGATTTATCGAAGCAGGTAGCGCGTATGTATCCAATAGTCCATTATTTACTATAAAATTGATGTGTGCTTTATATAATGGCTGAAATATACAGAAGTGAGTAGGAGGTGATCACTTAACTTTTATTTAACCAGGTAATGATTATGTTAAGCTGGAATGCTCATTTGACCATCTATCTTTATGAATGCTGATTCCAACGTGAAACTAAATTAGTACTTTTTTTTCTTTGGATTGGGTATTATTTTTATTTGGTGTATTGGTAGTTCATCAATGCGCTGGGAATATTTCTGATGAAATATTAAAAAACTTTTGAAGTTCTATTTTAAAAAAAAAATGACGTTTCTTGTGACAGCTATGTCCTGAAGGTGGAAAAGGCTGATGTTTACCGGCTACCATATCTGAGAAGCAGTGGACCTGGATTTGGTTTGTAAATTTACCTTCTTTCCATTCTTCAACCCAGGCAGGCAGGGCATATCGGGTAGCTGGTCAAATAGAATTTTGATCACTATGGGTCGACCCACAAACACTTTTGTTTCTTTTTGTAAGCTTAATGATTATTGGCTGGTTAAATATGATAACAAAGCCATATTATTACTATAATAACTTGAGTTTATAAAGAGGTTTTAACTTTTATGCATTTGAATCAATTAGATGACTTTCAAACCATTTGACCTGTTTCTTTTCTAGTTATATCTTTTAGCTTGACTCATTTGACCGGTTAAAGATACAAATGTATCAAAGTTCTCGCTTCTAAACGTTTATCATTGATTGTTGATGTGTACATGTTAAAGAAAATCTTTTTTCAAATGTTTTAGCTTTGCTTGAAGCTGCCAAAAGAGCCAACTTCAAAGGGACTTCAAGCCAGATAGCTGACGGCTTTGCAACAGGAAGGTAAAAATTATTTCAAAAATGCAAATAGTATGCTCTTTTTCTTTTTTTTTTTGGCAAAAACATTAATTGATCATGTATTTTCAAATTATATAAAATTAGCTTTTTGTGACAGGTGGGATACACCAATATTAGTTGCATGGGGTATATCCGACAAATATCTTTCTCAATCAATTGCAGAGGAGTTCCAAAAAGGAAACCCATCTGCGGTGACTTTGAAGTTAATCGAAGGGGCTGGTCATATGCCTCAAGAAGACTGGTAATGTATTTAAAACTCTTCTATTAACTTGTTTATGTGGAAATTGGTCAAGCTGTGGGTAACATGTTAAATGAGTAAAAAGAAAGACTAATGTGTTTTCAAAAATTCCTTACAATTTCATAACACAGTCTTATTTAAAAGATTTTAAATTATTTTTGTTGATGTAATGATTTAGAACCCCATTCCGATAGGGACTTCTCGCCTTATCCTTGCTATCCTGCTAAAGAATGAAACAATACACCGTTAGCCTTACCGCAGGAGGGAGCCACCTGCTATTAGACTCTGACGTGAGAATAAGTATTTGGTCGCTGAGATTGTAATTGAGAAAAGTAAGGAGCTGGAGGGTAAGAAATGGAATGCCTTGGTTGTTACCCTGATAGTCCTATCTATACTACCAAGCTGCCTAGGAGCCTGGTCTTCTTGTGAGTCGGGACCTTCCTCTTTTGAAGGTAAAGCCTCCTAGGAGCCTGGAATGCTTTCTAAACGTCTCCCTCGTGTATCCTCCTCCTTTCCATTTTCGAATAAGAAGTTGACTTGTGCTTTTGGCAGCTGTCTTGGTGCTTTAGGATTTTGACCGTTTCTATTCTTTATCCAACCTTAGGGCCGTTATAGTTACAGCCGCTGTTCATCGGGGATATATATATATATATATAGCGCCTTCCCTGCTACTGTCTTTTCATCCTTATCCTTACTGATACCGGGTAAGTCAATTCACTGTATCAAGAGTTTTACTATCTGGCGATGTTATCGTATTAATTTCTTATAAAGGTGGTTGTGCGATTTGCTATTTTTTCATTTTGCTTACTAATATTACGAGGTACCTTCCTGCGTCATCAGCCCCCTAATCAGGCTAGCCAATCTTGATTGGAGATGGGTGGTCCTGACTATCTTTTTGTTCGGCCTATTAGGTGCATCTCTATTTTATTATTAATTTTTTTATCATTTTCCCGCTCTCTATTTGATTTGTTGAAGTGACTGGCCAGTCTTGTCAATTAAATACACAAAAACCGCCTCCTATTTCTTCTCCCTCTTCGACGGTTACCAGCATTTTCTCCCTAATTTAATTCTTCTTCATAAGGCCATGGTACTGACTGCAAAACTCCTGAAAATCCTCTTTCGAAAGTTCGGCTAAACGACGATGCATGTCGAATCGACCAACCATCTACGATTCAGAATGAAAACAGAGAGATTCATTACCTGTGTGAAGTATTCTCGTTGAAGAAGAAGCAAATTAGGGAGAAAATGCTGGTAACCGTCAAAGAGGGAGAAGATATAGGAGGCGGTTTCTTTGTATTTAATTGACGGGACAGGTACAGTCACATCAACAAATCAAACAGAAAGCAGGAAAATAAAAAAAAATAATAATAATAATAAAATAGAGATGCACATAATAGACCGAAACACAAGATAGTCAGGACCACCCATCTCCAAGCAAGATTGGATGGCCTGACTACGGGGGCTGATGACGTAGGAAGGCACCTCGTAATATTAGTAAGCAAAATGGCAAAACAGCAAAATCACACAACTTCCTTTATAAGAAAGTAATACGATAACACCGGCAAATAATAAAACTCTTGATGCAGGGAAGGCGTTCTTTACCCGAGGGATAAAGAACAGAAGCTGACAAAATCATAAAGCACCGAGACAACTGACAAAAGAATAAGTCAGGAGGATACACGAGGAGGACATTTAGTACAAAAGAGGAAGGTCTCGACTCCCAGGTAGACCAAGCTCCCAGGCAGCTTGGTAGTATAAATAGAATCATCAGGGTAACAACCAAGGCATTCCATTTCTTACTGGCGAGCTCCTTACTTTCTCTCAGTTATAATCTCACCAACCAAATACTTATTCTCATGCCGTATTCCAATCGCAGGAGGCTCGCTCCTGCGGTAAGGCTAATGGTGTCTTGTTTCATTTTTTAGTAGGATAGCAAGGATAAGGCAAAAAGTCCAGATCGGAAGGAGGTTCTAAACCATTACATCAATAATGCCTATGCTTAGTAGGGATGTTCAATTTTAGATAAGACAAAAAAAACTTGAAATTGGAGTTCAAGTTTCGCATTTTGGAATCTAATTACAATTAGAATTGCTTATATAATTTTTATTTTTCTTTTATAGATAATTTAAAAAAATATACGTTTTTATAATGAATTATATATATTTTTTATTAGTTCAAACCAAATTCGACAGTGAATCAAATTTTGAATTCAAATCAATTTTGAATTCATATAAGTTTTTTTCAAATCTAATTCAAATTCAAAATTTCCAAAATTCGAATAACTCTATTTGATTAACTCAAGTAATTCGGCTTTCAATTGAATTGTCGATTTGTCGTTTCATGCATGCTCTGGAACACAAGCATAGGTCTGACACCAAATTAAATTTGTTTCAGGCCTGAGAAAGTTATTGATGCTCTAAAATACTTCCTCTGATTAAGAAACCTCGGTGAGTGAATATTTCCCGTGATAGTGAGATTGTTTTGTAAAGAAACACAAATTAGTAGTATAATGTATAGTATGTACATTTATTATATATGATGTCTTATTGCAAATAAGATGAAGGCCAGCAAGTCACTACTAGGGTTGTTTAAAAACATTTGATAGCAAACAAACCATTCAGACCAAAACAAGTTGGCCGGTTTGAGATTCAGATTGTTACTGGTTTGATACTCAAATGGTTTGGTTTTCACAATTTGACAGTACCACCTGAACATTTAACTTTAAATGTTTATTTGTTGTTTCTTTCTCATTTTTATAATGTCATTTTTAAAACTCTAGTTAGAAGTTTGACTTTAAATTTTCATGAAAATTGACAAACCAAACCATGAAGGCATGAACCCCTGTTGGGCCATATTTTTGCGTTTGTTACGCTTTAATTGCACAAATATTAGGTTGGTAGTTGTTTTTGGTTACCGTTATGTAATTGTCTATGTGATAGCTTTGATTCTGTTTAATAAGATGATTGACTTTTGCAAGTAATTTTGTACACTTAAAGTTTCTTTCAAGTGGTATCAGAGCAAAATCATACAAGAATAGAGAGATCGCATTCATGATTGAAGAAGAAGACTGAATGGCTGAGGAATCAAACAATTTTCAAATGCCTATTGTGCCTAAGTTTGATGGTGACTATGATCATTCGAGTCTTGTGATGGAAAATCTGCTTAGGCCTAAAGACTATTGGAGGGTAATTAAGGAAGGGTATGATGAGTTGAAAACAGAAGAATAGCTCACACAAACTCAACGCTCTCGCTTCGAGACTACGCAACTACAAAACCTGAAAGCTTGAAACTGTATGTTCTTGTTCATTGACAAACATGTGTTAAAAACTATTACCCTGAAATATTAGGCAAAACAAATTTAGGACACCTTGAAGATCAAATACAAGGGTAATGCACGTGTGAAACGAGATCAGCTGCAACGTCTTCAACGGGAGTTCGAGACACTAGAGATGAAGAATGGCTAAATAGTGATGGCTTATTCTGGAAGTGCAATGGTCATTGCGAATGACATAAGATCTTGTGGAGAGGGCATGCCAAATGTGAAGATAGTAGAAAAGATTCTTCGCACACTAACTAAAACTTATAGCTTTGTGGTATGTTCAATTGAAGAATCCAAATATCTTGATGAGATGATGGTGGATAAACTACAAAGTTCTCTTTTGGTTCTTGAGCAAAAGCTACAAGGAAAGGAACTTGAATAACAAGTGTTGAAGGTTGAAAATGAGAGCATCTGTGGACGAGGATGCAGACATGGTCGATTCAATCCAAGCAGAGGTAGAGGAAGAGGACTTGTTCAGTTTGATAAAGCTACCATAAAGTGCTACAAGTGTCACCAAATGTGACATTTTCAATATGAATGTCTAAATGGTGAAAAATCTGCGAATTACCCTAAGTATAAAGAAAATGAAGAAACTATGTTAATGGCTCTTGTTGAAGAACAAATTCCTAAAAAGAAGGAAGGATTGTAGTTCATTGATTCTACTTGTTCAAATCACATGACAAGAAACAAAGAGTGTTGTAAGGACCCTACACTCCATAGGAGCCTTACTCATTTGATTAACACGTCACGTCATAGCTCATAAGCCAAAAACATTTAATAAAGTTTCATTGCAGCGAAAAACTCAAATTCCCAAGCCTAAGTAGTTATTCAATGACAACCATATCGATTTATGTAATGTAATTAAAACTTGTCCATAAAACATAAATACCATGTCCATCATAAAAGGCCATATGCTAGGTAGTTCTTGCTTTGATCTTAAGTCGGCCCATAACTTCATTCATCACTTACATGTCAAACTAATATGCATACAAAGTCAGCTACGCTGAGTGAGTTTTAGTTTACTCTATTAAATTAAAAGATTTAGAGTAAAATGTATGACTTTAAAAATTTTACTTTATCCTTAACCTTTCTTTACCTTTCACGTTATTTCAATCACATTAATCATCATATGGTCATAAGAGTTGCATGCACACACAAGGCTAACCTTGGAAGACTTCACATATAAATAATCCTACTAGTTGTAACATTCTCGTGTGCTCGCAAGGTGTAACTTGAAAGACTCCAAATAAATGCGTACACACACATACATACACATTTTAATACATATCACACTTAAACATTAACATGTGCTCGCAAGCTCGTGCTTGAAAGACTTGACCTGTGCTCGCAATATTACACTTGAAAAACTTCACATATTTTGTGAACCGTGAGCCTTGCCCATATACCTCACATATGCTCGCAAGATTTCTCTTGAAAGACTTCACATAACTCGCTGGACTATGCCTGAAAGGTTTCACATGTGTGGCATTCGAAATCATCTAACTGGTTGAACAAGTCTGCATGGTGCTATACCTAGAATATTTGTCATCTATATAGTAACTTATACATCCACCATCAACATAACAATGAATTGGATTGGTTATTCGCAAACATGCTATACCTCCACATAGGCACATACCATACTTGTTATAACTTGATCAACCGCAAAGGTCACTAAGTGAACATCCGCAAGGCTCTCACTTAACATAATTGCTCATCCACATATGTCCCTAAATGAACATCCACAAGGGTCTCGCTTAACGTAATTGGTCATCTACAAATGTCCCTAAGTGAACATCCGTAAGAACTTTATAGTTAGCAAATTATTCATCCACAAATGTTTCATATACTATGGATTCCTCATCCACAAATGTTCCTTACACAGCGAACTAGTTCATTCGAATAACTCCTATACTTGGATAATAGCCATCCGAAATCATCTATACAAGGATGATGTTAGTCATCCGCAACTTCGATATGTTTGTCATTCGTAAAAATCTATATCGAGTTGACGGTCTTCACATACTCTCTATACTTGAGAATTATTGACACTCCCAACCAAATCAGTGTGCACTAACAACAATACGTAAACAATTTTAATATTTTTTTCCTTTTAACCTTTTAGATCAAAACGTTGACTTTTAGGGTTCTTCATGCATGCAAGAATGTTCTTGGTGCTCTTGCACCATGAACACTAACATAAAATCCTTTCAAGGTTCAAACTTTATTTCATAAAAACATTCCTTTATGTGTGAAAGTACTTTTTGTATGCATACCAGCCCCAGAATATTTTTAAACATGTAAAAAGATGGGATCTATCGACTCCTGTCGTGTATGCATTGAAGAAAACCCTATCCGCACCTTTCACTTTCGAGATCTCTGATTACACATGTAGGGATTTAAACTTTATTACTTGGTTTGGTTCCAAAACATCATTCGCGTACGTTTCCATGCTCAGATTTGAATAATTACTAAGAAAAATGATGAAAATCTTACCTTTGTTGTTCGTTGCTTTCTTTCCCTTCCTAACTATTCCTGACAGTTGTTGCTCAAAAGTGAGTGCAAGAATTGTAGTCTTTCAATTTATAGGTTTTTTCTTAGGTTACAGTTATTTTTTTCTCCCTTTTTACCCCTTACGCCTAACCTTGTTATTTGACCTTATTATACTGTTTACCCAGATTCTTATATTACATGTAAAACATTGAACTAGGCTTGTTACATAGAAAGAAAAACTGCAATTGATTCACACTGATCTTTGTGGTTCCATAACACCGACATCTCAAAGTGGTAAGGATTATATCCTCATTTTTCATTGATGATATTACACGTAAAACTTGGGAGTATTTTCTCTCTCTTAAGGGAGAAACTTTTGAAGTTTTCAAACTCTTCAAAGTAATGGTAGACACTGAAGTTAATACTTGCATAGAAGGGATTTGAAATGACTGAGGAGGAGAGCTCATATTAAAACCATTTAATGAGTTTTCTGAACTACATGGAACCAAGAGACAATTAACTGCAGCCTACACTCCTCAACAGAATGGAATGGCCGAACGTCAGAGTTACACTCATAAGAATATGGTTTGTTGTTTGCTGGTTGAAAAGTCCATGCCCAGGTATTTTGGGGTTGAAGCTGCTAAATGGGCTTGTCATATTTTGAATCATTCTATCAGCATGAGCTTGGATAACAAAGTTCGTGAAGAGTTGTGGTCTGACCTTAAGCCCTTGGTAGAGTACTTACGGATATTTGGATGCATTTCCTATGTACATATCCCTCATCAAATTAGAACCAAACTTGATGACATAAGCCATGTGTCTATTCTTTTGTGTCAGCACGAAGTCAAAAGCATACCGTGTGTATGATCCTCTTCAAGAGAAAATTACACCAAGTCGAGATGCATTATTTGATGAGGATGCAAGATGGGACTGGAATACAAAAAGATCTTGGAAAATTGGTTAGTCAAAATGATAATAGTCTTATGCCGATGGAAAACGAAACTGGGTCAATTGTTCCTGATTCCTCAACCAGTCATGATGCTACAATTGCTTTGGTTCCTGACTTCTCAAGAAGTCATGTTGCTACAAATGTTTCATTAGATCATCAGATTGCTACTAACTCTCTCACAAGTCAAGGTACATCTTCGAATACTCAAGACTTAAATATAATGATCACCAAAATGAGCAGGTGATAGACTAGATCATTAACAAGAATCTGAAAAAAGCCTACATGGATACAAGAAAGGAGCTAGTGTCTGTAAAACAACCAATGGGTTTTGTAAAGAAAGGCGAGGAGACAAAGGGGTGTGAGCAAGAAAGCTTTAATATGGTTTGAAACACCCCCCTAGAGTTTGGTTTCTTCACATTTAAAGTTATTTCATACGTGAAGGGTTCAAGAAGAGTGCTTATGATCACACATTGTTTGTTGAATGTGTGTGGCATAAAGTAATTGTTTGTGAGTTTATATGTTGATGATCTAAAATATGCAAGAAATGACATCGGGTTATGTGACGCTTTCAAAAGTTCCATGAAACAGGAATTGGAAATGACTGATCTTCGTCAAATGAGATATTTTCTTGGAGTTGAAGTCCATCAAAAACCCACTAGCAAATTTCTTTGTTAGAAGAGATATGCTAAATAAGTGTTGGAACGGTTAGGTATGTGAAATGCAAAAGCTTTAAACATTCACAGTGTTCCTAAACAATTCGTAAGCTTGGAGAAGGGGAAGAAGGTGATGCTACTATGTATAAGAGACTTGTTGGAAGCTTGATGTTCTTAAGAGTGACTCGTCCGGGTCTTATGTACGTAGCTAGTCTGATTTCTAGATTTATGGCTAATCCAGAAGATCATTTGCTAGTTGCAAAGCATATACTAAGGTATGTAAAAGGGACATATATTTATGGTCTTGTATATAATAGGATACGCCCCATTGCGGTGCATGCATATGATGTATATATGTGTGGGTCCTCAAGAGGCAAAAATAAAATTGCATTAATTTTAACGTTATTTTACTTATTTTGTAAAAATAACGTTAAAAACGTTGAGATGATTAACTTCAAATTACAACTTTGAGCCAGAACTCAATAAGTGTAATCTCTCTATCCCTACTGAGATAGAGGTAAGATTTGTCTTCATCCTCCCCCAGACCCTACTGAAGAGTGAAAATATACTCAATATGTTTGTTTGTTTATATAATAGGGATGTTACAGTGACTTATAGCATATACGATTGGTGATTATGCAAGAGATATAGAATATCATCATCGCACATGGTGTTATGTATGTCTATTTAGTAATGCTGCTATCTCCAGGAGCTCTCGGAAACAAGATGTTGCTTTGTCCTCCACTAAAGGTGAATACATGGCTGCTACATCATGTGTATGTCAGTGTGTATGGTTAAAGGGTTTGTTAGAAGCCATTGGAGGTGTTACGTGATAATAGTTCAACTATTAAACTCTCAAAAATCCAATGATGCATTGACAAACGAAGCTTATTGAGGTGTACCGACCCGGCTGCTTGCGTGGTAGATCGTTATGTAATTGACTAGCTTTGGTTCTGTTTGATGAATTTTGCACGTAATTTTGATATACATTTTGAGTTTCTTTCAAACCCTAAAACAGGTGCCACTTCACTTCATCCTTACGTGGTACAAAAATAAGGTTATGATGCCCGTCATACGAAAAACAAGGTTACAAGTTCGTTAGTTGCACCATACATAGCCATTACAAAACCCAGGGTTAACAGTTGACCCTTTATCCTTTCACAAGTTTTTCCCCAAACTAGAAACCAAAGCGGTTAAAAGGACTATTTTGCCCTCTTCCTTGTCTGCATTTTCTTAGCAACCTTTTCTTTTCCCTTCACCTCATCCTTACCATCATCACCATCGCTCTCACTTTCCTTTGACTTCTTTCTTGCAGTTGACTTATTATTTCCAGAACTACCCTTTGACTTTTTTCTCGTGGCAGGTTTTTTCTCATCGTCGTCATCATCGTCATCATCATTATCACTTGTGTCGGGCTTGCGTTTTGCAGGAGGCTTCTTGGCTCTGTTTTGGGTTGTTTTCTTCTCTCTTTTCGGTTTTGCAATTTCTTCACCCTCACTTTCTGCTGCATTGTCATTCTCCTTATTATTAGGCTTCTTCCGTGGTTTGACAGCTGCTTTGACTGCTTGGTCTCCACTTAACTTCTGTAACTCAGGTACGTACGCACTTGTCTATCAAACAGCAAACAAACAAACATATCTTTAGATGTTCAATCAAAACATTACTAAAAAGTAAAACCGATTGGAAATAGACTAGACATACCCTGCCTCCTGCATTGATAAACTCAATCGTCTTTCCTGCCATGAAATGTAAAAAGTAACTTTTTTTTGATTTTAGACAATATGATATCTAAAAGTTCTATGATTACAAAAAAACAAAAAAAAAAACACTTCCATTTAAAAGTCAACGATCACAAAAAAAAATACAATAATAATTTTGTTATGTAAATAAAAAACTACGTTGAAATATTGTGTGGATATACTACCCATTCAACCTATTCCCCTTTTAGGTTATTTTATTATTTAATTGGTTCGAGATAAAACACAATCCGAATCGACCCACTAACTTGATGATTACAAGTATTTTTTTAAAATAATAAACAAGATATGTAAATAAAACTATTTTAAAGGGTTGTGGTTATAAATTTTCAACCCACTTACCTATTTCACATGTTATCCTTTTAGGTTAACTTTTTTATTTGATTGATTTGAGATAAAAAAAAAAAAAAAAAAAAAAAAAAAAAAAAAAAAAAACCGAATCAACCCTTCACAGAAAAAATGCACAGTTCAAGAGCCAAACCATCAACAAAAGCCTTCCCAGGTTTCTTTTCTCTGGAGTGGAAAATCCAGTTGCTAGGAAACTGGCTACTATCAGCCCCGACTTCCACGGCTTGTTCGATGACCTGTAAATATGACTGAGTGTTTGTCAAAATACACTCTTACCGTTAATTTTTCCGGGTTTTTTGCCCCATCTAGAATGAAACAACCAATCAACAGGAAAACGACTGCTGTCAGCATCAACTTCAACCGAATGCTGAATAACCTACAAATATCACCTTCCATACTGACTATAAACTAGATAAGTTAGAGGTGGCGAGAAGAGCAGGTCAAATGGATCATTTTCAAACCAGAATGAATACCATCGGGATAAAATGATTTACTTGGTTTAAAGCATTAGTCATAACATACTTGGAAAACTTTCGGCAAGTTTGATCCATTTCTTACAGAGTCTCTCCATTGTGTAAACCAAATTATTTAAAGAATCTAAACAAATTATTTAAAGAAACAAACTTTAAAAAAATTATTGTTAAAGAAATAATATAATTATTTCATTACCCAAAGTATTAAATTGTACGAAATTTTAATCATATTTTATATTTAAAAATTTATCTTATATTGTCTAAATTTTCATGATGATTGTTTATTATATTTTATATATTCAACTCGTGTAATAAGGCCCCATTTACGGTGAGCGCATATAATGTATATACGTGTCAGCCCTCGAGTGGCAAAAGTAAAATTGCACTAATTTTATTATTATTTTACTTAATTTTAGTGAAAAACTGAAAATAATGTTAAAAGCATCGGGTTGGTCAGTTAATCAAGCATCATGAGCTGGGGGTTTCATTGTAAGCAACCTCTCTATTCCTACGAGGTAGACGTAAGTTTGCCTAGATCTTACCCTTCTCAGACCTACCTTATCTTTGCTAATGGTAAGATATACCGAGTACTACGATGATAATTCAACTTGTGTAAATACGTGGTATAACCTAGTTAGTTTATATGACTACAATATATCATTATATTGATAAATGAAAATATATTTGAACACATGTTACTTTCCTAGAGCATCTACATATTAATTTATTTAGCTCTCTCTCAAGTAACATACTTAGAGAGAGATCACATGTTACTTTCCTAGTTGTCACATTCTTACACTATAATTGTCATGTCATTTTTTTAAAATTCCAATTATTCTCTCCTATTAAATAATTATTTACTCTCTCCTATTGAATAAATATTTTCGCTCTCATATTAAATAATTATATTCTCTTTAATATTAAATAATAATAATACTAATGACAAATAATATTATTTTTCTTTTTCCTGTATAAAATTAAAAAATTATTTAAAATTAAATCTTTTTATTAGAAAAACACACTTCAAAAAATTTATAATTTTTTTCTACAATAAAATTTATTTTAATTTTAGAAATTAAAAATTAATAAAAAAAAATTTGCTTAAAAGGGAAATTTTTTAAAAAAATAAAATAAATATAGACCGGTATTTTTAAACAATGTGATTTTTATAAACAAGTGATGTTTTATTAATTTCTTTAAAAATAAAATTTATAAAATTCATAGGGAAAATTAGACTTTTAATCCTTTATCTTACATTGAAGCCCTTAAAAACTAATGGATGTAAACAAATAGCACGCCCTTCCACTAAAAGGGGGAGGAATGTCTGTATGCCTAATCTATGCAGAGTAGGCGCTCTATTCAGCAATACAGGATGGTCATCCAGAATTTCCTGAAGTATTTCCCATACAATAGGTTTTTTTTCCGAGTTTGACTCTTAGCAACTCCTATGTTCGAAGCAAGATGTTTTCTAATTAGGTCACAAATTACAAATGCCTGGAAAAGTTCTAAACATATCTTGAGGACGCCCTAAAGCGCTCATGGTATCATTATGAATATACAAACCAAAACTGTGAAAGCCCAGAAATATACATGCCCAGTTGAGATGGTCATTTAACTTTATTAATTACATAAATTATAGCCTACTTTCTTGATTTACAAAAGTTAGTTTTTGATATATTACGAACTCAAGTTTTTAACCTTAATTAGTTCAAAGATATCAATATCAATTGTTACAAATCAAGGTCATTATCGTTTTTTAGTTATTGAAGTTTTTAGTTATTGTCTTTATACTTAAAGTACTTGTTAATATGTAAATTAATCATTTTATGATTTTAAATTTTCATTTTTAACTATTTAGTATTTTATATTTAATCCGTGTAATACACAGGGAAATAGGATAGTATTAAGTAAACAAAACATATATATCTAGTAAATCTCATTAGTCAGTAGGATCTGGAGCGTGAAGGGATGAGACAAAGGCAAACCTTACCCTTATCCTAATGGATAAAAGTGACTACTTCTGAAAAGACCACTTGGTTATTCTGTCATTTTTTTTTACAAATACATATAAGCAAAATATATATATATCAAAGAAAGACACTCATAAGAAAACAGGTCAAAATTACCACCTCTTTATTTAACAAATTAATAATAAAGCTGAAAACAATTGTTAACGCACCTCATTAAGAGACTTGTGCAGTGCTGCACATCCTTCTTTGGGAATGCTGGCAGCGCTCTGTAGTGGATGGATTTTTGCCTAAAAATAAATTAATTGTTACATGAGAGCCATGAAGCAATGTTATGTGATACCGTTAGGGACGTGATGAAATATATGACAGGAAATAAATTTTATATTTAATTAGTTAGTAAAACAGGGATGCCGATAAACACAGACCAAAGAAAAATGACATGTGTACAAGAAACACGAAACATGCAACAATACATGCATATATTCTTTATTTTGTAACAGCATAACTTTAGAGTAACCCAATCCATAGATAAAAAGGAGTCGATGACAATTTGATGGACAATTTGTTTCATCTGACCTATTTCTTTTTTAGCTAATCAGTTACCAGTTAAAATATTCCCTTTTTAACCTATCGAAGATAAAACATAACACAATCAACCCATTAAAAAGTTTACTGGTTAATATAGCCACCTCTTAAAAAGAACGAAAACAGAACTATATAATGCTAAAAATATTTACTTTAGTGTACAACTAGCAGACCTGATATAGCACTTCATCCGCAATCCAATTGCCAATACCCGAGATAAAGCTCTGCCAAGATGAAAACATAATTAAATTTTTAACGCTGTGTAGGAACTACATGATCATTATGACTCGGACATAGTCCCAACCTGATCAAGTAAGAGAGCCTTTATAGCAATCTTCTTCTTGCTTAGTGCTTTAAAGAGTTCATCTTCCGTCATCGCCTCCAATAAGGCATCTGGACCAAGTTCAGATATTGGGGGCACAGTAGCTGGCTGTTATTAAATACATCAAAAGAATTAAAATTCCTACCATATACTGCAAGTAAAAGCAAAACAAGTGGTATCTTGGTTTTCAAAAAGCGTCAGACACTTAGAGGCGTTTAGGTCTTGAAAACCAAGACGTGAGGGAAGAGCTTCAGGCACGCGAGACATTGGTCTATGTACAACCAAAGTCTGCCGTTCTCTCATCGCTTTTACATATCAGCCTTTTAACAAGTAACCATTCATAATCTTGTTTTCATATATCAACACAGGCCAACTTTTCGCCAATTTCAAGGTGCACAAGAGGTGCACCTCAGGGTCCAGCGTTTGTATATGAGCAGTCAGAACAGGCACTAAATTTCACCAATTTTGACCTTCATGCACCCCTCAATCCCTCATTTCCCTAATGCATTTTCCCAATCGCCTCATATAGCTAAGACACTTTTAAAAATCAAGAGCGATATATGTCTAACTAGTTTCATCGTACCTTTTCAAGTAAGCGGACTTTTGCAAATCGCCTTTTGTCAGTAAAGGATAGCTCCAAACCATCATCTAGCTGGCATTAAAAATCAAACATGAGAATATAGAGGGAACAAAGATCGACATCTTCCAAGAATAAAATAAACAACATAAAAATTGCAAGAAAATAAAACTACTTGTGTAAAAGGAGATTTTCAGTCTTACTTCTATAAACACCTTGGAATATTTGGAAGGCCACTCATCTGTATCATTAACTGCCGACCTGTAGGCAATAAATCAGTCTAGGTATACACAGAAGTGGCAAATATCTTCTGTAACTAACGAAGCCAAACGTCACATTTGGAATATAACCTCCGTCAATCTTTAAAAAAAATAAAAAACTCAGCACAAACAATCACTGTAAACTGGTTACACGGAAGTAGCCATTGTTTAAATGTAAAACCATGAGCATAGAAACATAGAGTAAGCCCTAGAGATGGCAATGAACAGCAATAGAGCATGTATTGGTAATCCCATTCCCATACCCAATTATAAAGATGTTTCCGTATCATGTCCCATGCAAGTCAGGTACCGTTAATCATTATTTATCAGGCTAGTGAGATGCCATTACTAAACACCTGATGCTAAACTCACCTTAAAAACCGACTTAAAATATTAAATAGTCCATCACATTTCTAACAATTCTATAGGTTTAATAATTTAAAGTTTCTAGCAATTTCAGCATATTACAAATTAAATTTCTTAAAAAAATATCACAGAATACTGTTCTTGATGTGGGTGTGCATCACCTAATACCATACTCGTCCCAAACCCATAGAAATTCTTAACACTAGTTCATACTCAAATATCTACCCCAAATGTATCGGGTTTCAGGTTCTTTGCTGTCCCTAGTAAAGTAAAACTAGCCTAATTGTGTCTATGAATAATTCAAATAGAAATAAATAATTCAAAATTTGCCCCAAACAAGTGCACTGGTATGTTTGAACTCGTAAATTCATGTTTTAAGAAACAAGCCCTAATTGTTTCTATCATAAAAACAAAATTGTTACCTTTTATACTTAGTTACAGCAACACCTTTGATGTATACAGCACCTGACATTCCTGAAAAAACGCAATAACAGAGATGTAAGCATTCAACCGGCCGGAAAACCGAGCTGTATGCAACCGACCAATTATTTACATCAATAGCCATCAATTTACTCCGGCGAATCGCCTATTCATACGACTCGTTGATACAGATTTCTTTGTTTACATATATGCCAGTGCGTTTGTGAAAGTGTAAGTTGAATGTGAAAAACGAGGCAATATTTAGTTATCATTTCTAGGGTTTGTTAAATTGGAAGGCAAAATTTACTCACCAAACTGAAAAGACGGAAAAGGAGGAGAATCGAGCTGTATCCACATGTTCTTCCCCTTCCGGTGAGCAGCGACGATTGTTTTTCCGGCGAGTGAGGCTTCAAAGTCGGAACGTGAAACACCGTCGATGACCTTAGAATCATCTGCAACAGCAGATCTCTTGATCTTCTTCCCGATACAGTTTTCTGCAATGGCTCTTCGAGCAGCTTCTACCTCTGGAAGCTCCGGCATCGTTAATCGCGGTCCGCGCGCTTTTTTGGCTTTAGCCTTAGTAATTGGGGATGGCGTAAATTACAGGTTTTTATTTTATATTATTATTTTTTTAATTTTTATACATAGAAACAGAAAGGAGTTTGGGTTTATTAAAGAAGAGAATAACAAGAAAAGAAAAGGAAAATAAAAGTAAATAATGGAGTTTTTTTTCGAAAGGAAATAAAACCAAGTAATTTTGTCTCGTTTTTCTTTTACTTCTCTAAATTTTCACTTTAAACGAATCTCAGGAACACAACATGTGTTATTTTCCTTTCCCTTCCATCGTTAAAAATAAATTCAGGAACACAAAAATGTTTCTTTTTTCTTTCGATTTCTTTTCTTTTTTCTCCTTAAATGAACTTAGGAACATAGCATAAGTGTTGAATAGTTAAGATGTCTGAATGATTAAAAGAGTGAGATAGGGTAAAAACCAAACCATTCGGTTACGGACTTGCGGTTACGGTTTACGCATCCCCAATAACCGAAATAATTGAAACCGAACCGATATGTGTATTTTCATGTACTTTTCATATGTTTTTCATGTATTTTCATTTGTTTGAACCATATTTTCATGTTTGATTATGTATTTAATGTAATTTTCATGTATACGTATGCTTGAAAGAGATTCAAAACACTTTAAAACAATAAAAACGAGTTTAATAACCAGAATTTTCACATCTATAATAATCAGTGTTGTAAAAATCAGCCTAGGCGCAGGCTAGGTGGCTTTCTACTGTGTCGATTTTAGCCTAGGCGGTGCCTAGACAGCTTAATCAGATTTTTTATTTGCTTAGGCGGCGCCTAGGCGCTAGGTGGCCTTCTACTGTGTCGATTTTAGCCTAGGTGGCCCAGGCGGCTTAATCAGGTTTTTATTTTTATTTTTATTTTTATTTTTTTTGACTTTTTTCTAGTAAAGCGACCAACTTCATGATTATTTAGATATTACTCAACCCAAAATCCTTAATATGTCTCTAAAACATCAAATTCAGCCACTTAACATCGAAATTCATCTCTAAACTTTGAACTCAGTGTTTATGTTTGAACTTTGAAGTACTTGACTTAATATGTATAAGTTTAGTTTTTAAATTATTTGAAGTATTATATTAAATTATTGATATTAATATGTGTATATAATATATATTTGTAAAATTACATATAAAAATTCCAATCCGCCTAGCGCCGATTAATCCCTAGGCGGTACCTCGCCGCCCGAATAGCGCCTAGCGATTTTTACAACCATGATAATAATCACCAAAAAAATGACCGAAATAACCGAAACCGAACGAAAACCGACCTCTATAACCGAAATAACCGAAACCATTGCTCGGTTACGGTTTTGGTTTCCAAAAATCTAATAACCGAACCGACATTTGCACCCCCCCTAGGGAGCAGCACCATCGCAAACGTCCCAACCGAAGGTTAGCAGCCCCATCGCAAACATCCCGACCAAAGGGAAGTAGAACTTTCAACCCTAAATGAACCACAACCATTGAAGTCTTCAAACCCCCCCCCCCTCCTGGTTGTCGATGTTCTATCCATCAAGCGGCAGCGGTGGAGACTCCTTCGGTCGTCCCTTCTTCCCCACTTGTTCAGTGGTTCCGATCGGGATGAGGCAACATGAGCAATGGTTCCGATCGGGAGTGAAGAGGTTTGGGTTATTTTCACCATATAGACTTGTTGAAACATCTTAATGGTTTTTTTCGCAAAACAAACAGACTAAATCTGAACCATTCATATTCAGACCCAAACAAACAATCCCTTAGTGTTAACTGTATTTTCAAATCAAAATGTTCGTCGCTAGATGACCACTTGAAAAAAGTTTGTTCGAATTTCACCTGGTTTTAAATGAGCCGATCATGCTCGATTCGTTTGTAAATGAGCCGAGCACGAGATAAGGTATGCTTGCTAGCCGGTTGCTCATTTTTTTGGCTTGCTTGTTTTTGCATAACTAGATTTTATATTTATATGTAAAATAATAATAATGCATGTATGTGTGGCTTAAAATCTTTAATCTTTTATAACTCCCTCTTATTATACTAACCCAAATAACACTTTCAAGATCAACATCATTGTAACGCATATATAACACTTTCTTATTTTATGTGTTTGTGTAAATTTATCACCGTTTAAGAGTTAACATCGTTGTAAGTTTTTTGACTTGCATCATTGTAACTGTTTAAATCCAAAAACTTACAAAGAAGTTAAGTCTTAAACGTTAATGAATTTACATAAACACATAAAAGAAAAAAATGTTTTACATATGTTACAATAATGTTCGAAAATAAAAAATTCAAGATTTTAGATCGATCTTGTCAGAGTTATTTGAGTTAATACAATAAAAGTGAATTATATTTTGTTCTCAATCCTGACTGTACTTTTATGTCCGTGTATATAAATATAGATATATGTATATACACATAGATATATCTATCTACACACACACATGTCTATATATGTATATGTGTAGATTAAGTTCATGTTTTATGTGTCATTTAAAAAAATAAATTTGGACTTGGTGAAATTAGTTCATCTACAAATATAAAAGGTTTGGTTTTATTCGATTTTATTTTTAACATGATCAAAAGCTCAAACTATAAACCAAACCGTTGATAACAATTCGGTTTCTGTTTTAAATTGTTCGGTTTTGGTTTTCATTATTTAAAAATCGTTGTTAATGGTATGGTTTTTACCTAAAAGTCGGACCATTAACACCCCTATATATGTATGTATGTGTGTGTGTGCACGTGCGCGCACAGAAATTAAAATTAAATTTTTTTATTAACTATATGTTACAAGTTTTTGATGATAAATGATGATGTTGGTGTATTAGAACTAATGAATAATGATACTGATTAGCTACTCACACATTTAAAACCCTTTTATGTCTTCGTATTACGAGAATTTGTAATTTATGAACTTTATTTTTGTTTTGAATTTGTATGTGTTTGAACATATTTTTTTAGTTATTGAGTTTGAAATTGCTATAAATATTTTGAATTTACATTAAATTTTATTTTAAAACCAAGACAAACAAGCCCAGCTGCTCGGTTTTAAAACGAGTCAAGCAACAAGCACAACATTTGGCTCGATTTTGCTAATCCAAACCAAGCTGAGCCGCTCGGGTTGGTTCGGCTCGTGAACAACCCTAGCATTCTTACCTCCGGTCAAACTTTGACTTTAAGTGTTGGAAGTGACAACATTATTGTAAAAAAAATAGCTCGAATGAGCTGACCCTAAACAAATTTGAATCAAGAAATATGACTCATTTAGTTATCGAGCCTGAACTTGAGCTTCACATATCTAGCCGACTTTCGAGCCTAAACCAACTTTTAATTTTATACAATTTATATTTATTCTATTAATTGTATAATTATATAATTAATTATTTTTATATGTAAAATCATGAAAAATATATTTTAAGTTATATTTGAAATATATAATTATAAATAAATAAATATATATATATATATAATTATAAATAAATAAATATATATATATATATAATTACTGATAAAATTTACAAATTGGATAATTAAAAATAAACGAGTCAAGTTTAAGCTGAGCTCGAGCTTGGAAACTACCTTACGAGCCAAGCTCGAGCTTAGAAATTAAAATTATTAAGAAGCCGAGTTCAAGATTTCTTAAGACAAAACTAGCTTGGCTCTGCTTGTTTACATCCCTTAATTATCAGTAAGAGTATACTATTAGATACAAAAGTTTATTAATCATTTTTCTTCTAATTTAATTAAAAAAATATAATCAAAGATGTAGGGGTTGGGAATTTAATCATTTTACCCTAACTCACTGCCGTGAACCATCCCCTCCCAAAAAACATAAAATTGGTTCAAAATCTTGCCAGCGAAAGAGAGGGAATAAAATAATAATGAACCGATTCTGGATTTGAATAGCATTCGAAAGAGAGTTTAACCCAATAGGTAAGAGTTTTATGTTTAAAATTCACATGTACCATGAAATAGGCACGTTATTTTGTGTTTAGGAATGAAGGGTGATATTGACATGTAAAGTCCTAGTTTTGATGCATTCAAAAGAAAAAAGGATTAAAAACTGAGTTGCAGGTCAAGAAAATGACTATCCAGAGACTCGACTGAGTTTGGACTCAGCCGAACCTTTCGAACTCAGACGAATGTTTGGTTCATATCCCAGATACTTGAGCGATTCCTAGTAACTCATAAGAGTTTTGGGAGTCAGCCGAATGCCGGAGTTGGACGGAATTGAAACTCTGACGAGTCAATTACTCAGACAAATTCATACTCGTTTGATAGTCAGACTTGGCTGGATTTTCCGGTTTAAGTCTAGGTGTAAATAACTAAATATTAAGCGGTGAACATAATATAAACACACAAGCTTTACTTAGATTTTTATCATTGATATATCTTTAATTCACAATTATTTCTTAGTTTTTCATCAATTTCATGAATTGGTTAGTAACTAAGCCATGAATAGGCTTGTTAATGGAAATAATGACAATCTTTGAAATGTTTTGGCTACATGTATATATAGAGGCATTTTGACCTCTTGTTAAAATTGCTAGATTTTGTATCTCTACACCATTTGAGACACACAGACAAGCTTCAAAAGTTCACAACACAAACATATACTTTGTTGAGTTTGCAACAATTTACAACAATCGATTTCTCGAGCTACATTGCAAAACCCTCTTGTTTTAGATAACGTTTCGAGTTTTCGGTTAACTCTGGCAGTACATATTGCTTCGGTTGTGTACCCTATGAAACAGTTGGGTTCACCTGGGTGGCCTGAAATCTGTTTTAAGGGACCACTATTGAACATAAATCCTCAGCCACCGAACTCAATTCAATTTGTTTCATCTTGTGCTATACTTTTTTCTTGTAATAGCACATTTATATTTCTTGTAATACTTTATTTTGCATTTTGTATTTCTCTGAATTTTAATTCAAATAATTGAATAGTAGAAGTATTTGTTTATATTGTGAATGGTGTTCCTACAAACATGTTGCGCCCTATTTGCAGTGTACACATATAATGTATATATGTGTGTCTCAAGAAACAAAAGTAAAATTGCACTAATTTTAACGTTATTTTACTTATTTTGTGAAAATAAAGTTAAAAGCGTTGGAATGGTTAACTTCAAACGATAACTTCGAGCCGAGGACTCCTTAAGAGCAGTATCTCTATCCCAACTAGGATACGGGTAAGGCTTATCTTCATTTTCCCTCAAACCCTACTAATAAGTGAGAATATACTAGATAAGTTTGTTTGTTATGCATACATGACATTATATGTTATGGTACCCAAAGTCGTGAAATTCTTCCCACAAAATCTCTAGTCTGTTAATTGTGTTTTTGATCCAATTGATTACTTCCAATACTTAAAAGCCTTGTGGCACTGTATAACAGTCCCTTGGATTGACAATCTCATAGTAGAAAACTCCATTATGAACAATAAATATTGGTTTTACATTCGCATAATTTGAATGATGTAATTGATTTTAATGTTTATGCTTTAAGAGTTATAATCACGCCACTGTTTGGACTACATAATTATTATATAGCCCTCATGATTATTTAACTAAATAGATCAATTGCCTAAATACCCATATCAGATAGATAATTATTTGATAGACGTAATTATTATTATTTATCTCAATTAGGGTTTTCTCTTAAGTGTATATAAATATGAGATTAAGGTTCACGTTTTTCTCCTCGCCTCTAGAGAATTCGTGAACTTCAACCGAGCCTCTCATATTATTCCATCCTCACCATACACCCAAAACGAGGACTCGATCGAATCGTCATCTCAAGAAACATGGTTGGAATCAACAACGCATTCACTGGATTCACATGTTTCATCTAATATATATTTCATTGTTATTTTCGTATTCATGTTTCAATCAAACCCAAAGGAATCGATCAACAGCCCCATTTGTGGTGCACACATATAATATATAGGGGGCGGTTATAATACAAAGGGTATGGAGCGTACTAAGAGTAGGAAGCAATCTAGATCGTCGATCCGTTTTTTTTAATGGACAGGATTAACGCGGTGGCATTATTGTAATTAAGTGTATTCTTTATTTATTTCAAAGAGTCTGGATTGTTAAAAAAGGACAAAAACGTAAATTCCTTTTTTCAAACAAATAACCTAATCCTAAAAACAAGGGAAATTATCAAAAATCATCCCATAATTAACGCTCCTCTTCAATTTTGAATTTCTTAGTAATTGAAACTATATTAGATTTCGAATAACAATGGAGAAGACGACTAACATCAGTACAAAGCGTAAGCATGTTTTTTACTTCAATCTTTCGTTTTTTATAAGTATTTGTTTAAAATGTAGTTTTTTATAATGTAATCACGCTATTTTTGTGTTCTTCGATGTCGAAATAGGGAGCATTTTGATTGCTGCTAACACAGATGCTTCAAGAGTCTTAAGCGAACGAAGATCAAAGACTAATAACGATAGGCGCGCTGCGAGAAAGAAGAAAGGTTTGCATGTAATTTGTCTGGTCTGTAATTTTTTGATTTTGGGGTAATCCTTTTAATGGTTCGTAATTTTGATTCATATTTAATTAATTGTAATTTTATAAATTTAAATGTTATTCAATTATTATCAATGAGTATTTGTAACCCGTAATTTGTGAATGCTAATTGTAATCCGTAATTTGTAACCTATTGTAATCCGTAATTGTTAACCCTTATGTGTGCTTTTTATTAATAGGCTGTAAAAATATTGTATGTAGTACGTAATTATTGTATTTAGTTGTTAAAAATGACTAGTTAATGAGTATTTGTGGTTTCTTATTTAGTCTGTAATTATTTGGTCCGTAATTTTGTTGGTACGTAATTTTATTAAAACTGTAAGTATTTAGTCCGTGATAAATATGTTGTTTTACCATTCCTTAGATAACATAACTCCAATATCTATCCAAAGTTATGAGAGTTCTGATGATGATGATGACTTTGTTCGTCCACCAAAACGTCTAAAACAAACATCCAAACCAGTTGACCAAACAGTTAATGAGAGTTCTGATGATGATGATGACTTTGTTCGTCCACCATTTGTTGATTATATGGATAAAAAATTGAAAGGCAGGGTAGGTGTTGTTAACCTAAAACACAGTGTCACCGGCTTATCAAAACAACAAAAAAAAGCTATTATTCAGATGGGTTTCAAACCATTCTTGTCAATTGCTGTTGATACAATACCAACAAGACTTGCACACTGGTTAGTTTCAAATTATGACTGTGAAAGAAATGAGTTGAATGCTGGTAATCATATTATCAAGGTAACATCTGATACTGTTAAAGATATCTTGGGGGTGCCTCTTGGGAAAATAACAGTTAATGAGAAAAACAAACCACGGATTGGGTCATCAGATACTTTAAAAACGTGGAAGGAGCAATATGGTGGGAAATCAAGAATAACAGTTAAAGATGTTTTGGACCAAATGAAGACAGGAGACAACGGGGATTATCTGTTCAAGCTTAATTGGCTAGTTGTCTACAACACAGTGCTAGGCTGGACAACTAAAAGCACCACAGTAAACCAAAGATTTTTGAATTCTATTACAAGTGAATCAGACATTCCCAATATAAACTGGTGTGATTATTTGATTACTTGTCTTAAGAGGACAAAACATGAGTGGAATAATGAAGAAACTTTCAATGGGCCTCTGCTTTTCCTTGCAGTACGTGATAATTTACAAAAATCAATCATATATTTTGTATTATTAGTATTTGTTGTATACTTGTATGTGAAATTTAAACTGACAACTCATTTTTACAGCTTCTATACGTTCATCAAAAGCGTAAACGATATATTGAAACACCACCACCAATCCCAACAATTACAAACATTACTAATAAGCTTCTCATAGAGCTTGACACTCATCTCTATGAAAATGGTCCATTCACGGACTATGATGAAGGTGATGGTGATGAAGGTGATAGTGATGAAACTGATGGTGATGAAGCTGATGGTGATGAAGGTGATGCTAATGAAGGTGATGCTGATGAAGCTGCTGGTGATGAAGGTGATGCTAATGAAGGTGATGGTGATGAAGATGATGTTGATGAAGCTGATGGTGATGAAGGTGATGCTAATGAAGGTGATGGTGATGAAGATGATGTTGATGAAGCTGATGGTGATGAAGGTGATGCTAAAGGAGCTGATGGTGATGAATCTGATGGTAAAGAAGGTGATGCTGATGAAGCTGATGGTCATCCAAATGATTATGCTGTTGATGAACATGTTGATATGGTTGTTTGTAACTCCCCCTTATCAATTTCTGTTGGTATAGCCCAGGATGGGGATAATGTTCAACAACCTTCACCAAATGTTCCAATTACAACATCATATTCTGTAAGTAAAAACTAACAAAAATGTTAAAATTACTTTCTAAACAAAGTTAATTACGTCCCAATCATAACATATTTTATGAAAAAATAAATAAAATAGTAATTACGTCCTACTCATATTTATACATATTATTTTCATATAATTACGTTCTGTATAATGTTAATTACGTGTTGTATTAATGATTTCCAGGAAAATATAAAAATAATCAACCAAAAGATCTCAGCTTTTGAAAGTTTGGGCAAAGAAATCAATTCTTTTTTCACAGATAAAACATCTGAATTTGCAAATAATGAGGAGATGACAAATATGAAGAAAAAATGGGATGATGCAATTAAAGCTATCTCAACACTTGCATCAGTTGGAAATCTAGCATCGGATCATATTCCACAAGAATACCATCTTGATGATGTTACTCCAACGTTTGTGCAAGAGATGGTCCAAGCATGTGAACAGGTTGAAATATCAAGATCTATCTCTAAAACAGTCCACCCTGTATCTGAAAATGTTGATTTGGCTGTAAAGATAGACCCCAATGTTGATTTGGCTTCAAATATAGACACCGTGATCACAACCATCCCATTTTTGCAACCTGTAAGCATTGAAAATAAATATCAACAAAGTGATCCTCTTGAGAAAGATGATACCAACCAAACTCCAGCCTTACCTATCAAACACACATACAAACGACACCCAAGGGAAAAATTTGTTACTGAATCCTTAAGATCACCCTTTGTTGAACGTTCAGTTGTTTTGGGTAGCAAACTAACAAAAGAAGAAACTGTATTATCAAGATACATGTTTGACCCCAGAAATGATCCACAGTAAGTGATTATATGTTTTATCTTATTAGTTAAATTTATAAAAAATCCCCTTATTGTTTATTTATACGTTTTTTTGTTTCAACACAGCACACTTGTGTTCATGACACAAAGTGAAACCGAATTCTACAAAGTTATATTTGAGAGCCTATTCCCTGGCATTTATGTACATATTGGTGTTTTGGAATCATGGATGCATATACTTAATGCTGATGAAAAACATCGTGGACCTGGATCTCCATTGAGGTTGTTTTTAACTCCAAACATAATAGTAAGTGAAACTAAAGCTGCTATCCTATCTTATTTTTTAAATTTACGCTTTTTATTATCTGTTTTTTCTTTTTTATTTTATCCTAACATTAACTTCAAAAATTTCAGCCCTTGCCTATGCTTGAGAAAGGAATCCCTGATAGATCAAGGATGGAAGTTTTTCAAACAAGTATTGATGTGCTGTTGACAAATTGCAGCATCAATAACATCAACAAAGTTGATTTGATTTTCATCCCCATTATAAAAAGCGAACATGTTTTTTTAATAGTGTTTGATTTGAAAAATCCATCAGTGGTTATCATTGATAACATGGATACTACCAATCAATCAGGGGATAGATACTCTCACATTCCTTACATAATGGTTAGTAATAACAAATACGTTTTAGTTATGCATTATATCATTTATCATCCATATTACCAAATTACGTACTGTTAATTACGTACCATACAAAGTAACTAGAAATTACGTACTACCATTCTAAAAATTACTCATTTACATAATGGTTAGTTTAAACAATTACGTTATCATTGAAAATGCATTAAGTACGTAATTTATGAATTACGTACTAAGTATAAATCACCCAACAAATTACTTGATGTTAAATTACGTACCCATTAAATTATTACGTACTATGTTCAATTGTATTACGTACTTAACCTTATGAATATGTTATTGTTTACTTGTTTATGCAGAAAGATGTTTTGACAAACTATCTGTTATCAAAGGATCATCCAAGCGCACTCAAAATCAGTAACCAGACTCCACAATCTATAGACCTTCCATGGAAAACAACACAAAATGGAGTAGATTGTGGTGTATTTTGTATGAGACATATGGAGACTTACATGGGTGGAGGGCCCAAGAAATGGAATTCTGGATTATTGAATGAATCTGAAGGACAGAATAAACAACTAAACCAACTAAGATTCAAATATCTTTGTAAAATCCTTATGTCAAATGTCAACTTCTTGAAAGAAGATATTCTTGCACTATCCAGAAAGCATGATGAAATGGATGAAAAGAAGAAGAAATGGCCAAAAACCATTAAAAATATGATCAAGAGTAGGCAAAGAAAACACTTATGAAATGTATTCACGTACTAATTACTTATACAATCCTATGAATTTAGTTATTTTGTTATTTATATTCATAATTTTTTATATTATTGCTATCATCTTATCCTTATATATATAAATCTTTTACATGCATGTTAATATAACCAAACAATAAAAAAGAAAATACCAGATTAAACCACATCAAAATCAAAATTTTTATATATACGTACTTATATTTAACATCATAACATCAACAAAACATCTTCCAAAACCCACAATCACCCAAACAAAAAAAACAAAAAACACCACAACCAAAAACACCACCACCACCACCACCACCACAACCTAAAACTTCTTAATCTGTTCCACCCCCTCCTTCCTCTTCTTGGTCTTGTCAATGGTGCCGTCAACCAGCTTCTTGACAACACCATGGATTTCTTCGTTCATCATTATTTGGTTGATCAGATAGTCTTGTGCCAAAACATCACCTTCATTCAACTGATCATCCACAAACTCACCAAGGGTTGCAATGTTTGACCGAATATCAGAAATTACTAACCCATCCAACATACCAAATGAATTACGCATTCCCCTCTCAGTTTTCTTTTCTTTCACAGTGTTTTTCTCCAGAATCTTCATTACGTTCTCGTCCTTTGCAAACTTGTAACTTGAAGACGAAGATGCCATTTTTATTTTTCTGTATGTTGTTTTGTTGAATGTGAATATTCATGCATGCTTTTGTTACATATATACAAGTTATAAAAAGTTGGTGTCATAACTTACTAACCGTTCCGTATTCCAATACTGGTTGTTGAATAACATTTACTCCCTTTTTAAAACTGATTAATTATCCAAATTAAATTGGGTGGTTGAGAAGGTGGGAAATCGTC
This sequence comes from Mikania micrantha, assembly GCA_009363875.1. Classification (NCBI taxonomy): domain Eukaryota; kingdom Viridiplantae; phylum Streptophyta; class Magnoliopsida; order Asterales; family Asteraceae; genus Mikania; species Mikania micrantha. The sequence goes on from CM018684.1 coordinate 4,821,462, forward strand.
AGTAATTAATAACTAGTAATAAATGTCTACTGTATAAATATTGACGATCTCTATAGCAATCAAACACCCTACTCCTATTTTTTCAAAAAAAAAAAATGTCTTCTTCCTCATCAACACCCGGAAATGACAAGAAATCTAGGCTTACATCAGAAATACTAAAACAATACAATAAAGATGTCCTGTACATGGACGTCTTGAAGCAAAGCTTTGAAAGTCTTGATGAAAGTATCAAGAAAAGAGACAAACTCAGTAAAAAATTGCTTCAACTCCCACCCACTGCTATACGTGATCTTGTCATTCTGTTCATGATCGATGAAGATGCAACCGATGTTCAACAACTTCATTTAATTGCTGACATCATACAGAAGTTACGTTGTTCAATGAAGCTAAAGGTTGATTTCCTAGATGCTTATATGTAATTTTAATGTTTGTAATTTTTTATCTATGTGTTGCTTTTTAAATTATTGCATTTTAATCTTTTGTAATGTTAATTAAGTAATGTTTAATCTATGTTTTATCTATGTTTGCTTTTTTTTTAATTAACGTACCGTTCAATATATATCACGTACAAGTAACATATATAATAACTTTCTGTTAATCACGTCCCTATACTAAAAATCATAATCACGTACCAATAATCACGTACCAATAAATAATGAACAAAAACATAAACGTACCAATAATCATGTACCAGTATTCATGCATCTTAAAATCACGTACCATTTCAAAAACAACAAAAAATCATGTCGTATATCTTATCTCATGTAACTATCAAGTCTTCTGGGGGCCTCTTAATGCAGGACATGTGCGCCTGTCATGTCCAGCTTGTCCACAAGCATGGCAACCTCTCGATCTTTTTCCCATCCTGCTTATTGCTTGTTCACGCTTTGACTTGAACCTTTTGTGTGATCCTGAACCTTTGTTTCTTATACCAGATGGCACACGAACATCAGACGTTAATTCTTCATTGTTTGGAACAAAAGAAGACACAATGTCCTTCTGTTTTACTGATGGCCTATCTCTTGTATCAACATCTGTTTGTTCCATTAAGTTCTTTAAAGTGTCTCTGAAAATAGACAACTTCCTCATGTCCGTTACCAATTTGTTTACAATATACTCACTGGATGTCATTATATCACGCACCATATTGTCCACCTCTGGGTTTATTCCGCTTAAAATATGTGGGTTAATTATGCAATTATTTGACATGTTTGGTACCACATCTTTTGTCCATCTGCGTGTGATATATTTTTCTGGGAAAACCTTTACACCACATAACCTTAAAACATAAAAACAATGTCTGCATAATAACCCATAACACTCAAACCGTTTGCAACTACACCTCACTGTTATCTCATCCTCATCCTGACCATATAACACCTGTGATATGAAAAAAAATACATATATTACAACTTTAATGATATTACGCACCATACTATATAAAATCACGTACTACATTCAATAAAATAATTAAATAGAAAAATAAAACATACCTCCAAATACCCATTTCCATATGCTTTTAAATCTTTTATTAGAAATTTTGTAAAATCACCTGATTGGGATGTACACACAGACAAACAATTATGAATAGAATCATATATTTCTTCTTGCACGTCAAAAAATATACTTCTTGTGTATATTTTATGGGCCTGCTCTTCAAGAGGATAATCTGTCCACAAATCAGCATTTGTGTTTCTTGATACATGGTCATTTTTCCTATGCATATGCCTCTGAGCCTCCATAGCAGTGTCAAAATGTGTGAAAAATTCAAGTAAGGTTAACTGGCAATTAGAAACTTGTCCAAAATAATGATTTTCGCTCTCGGATCTTGATGTTGTTCGCATAAGGCCTGACATTGGCTCATCCCTATAAAAAGCAGGAATCCACATATCCCTAATCTCAAACATGTATCCAAACCAATCAACATTGCTCAACTCATAATCATCCATAATTGATAACCATTCTCTATCAAAGTCTTCAGGTGACACCGAATCAGTCCATACTATGTTACATAAACGTGACTTGAATTCATCATTGTTACATAATGCTGTCCCAACCTGTAATATATAATAAATAAATATGTAAAATCATCTATAAAAAATAATTAATTTATAAAATACGCACCATATACTATAATTACGTACCATAATAATCCCTACTTATGGGCTAAAACAAAAAAAAAATAATAATACGAAAATAATACAAATACCTTGTCAGACACCTTTGTCATAATGTGCCACATGCATAACCTATGCCTACTAGAAGGCCAAACAGATTCTACTGCTTGCTTTATAGCAGCATCTTGATCCGTCACTACAACCTTTGGCGCCATACCAAATGCATTTGTAAAACATTCTAGTAACCATTTGTAAGATGTTATACTTTCAGAACCTAAAAGTGCGGCTCCAAAGCTAATGTTGCAATGATGATTGTCAATACCAGTAAATGGAACGAATACCATTTTGTATCTATGGAAAAAAAATATGTGTATATACAAAAAAATTAAAAAACATTAACAACTAATATTGTAACATTAAATGACATATTAAATATAACTTAAAATTCTTACTTGTTGGTCCTGAATGTTGCATCAAATGAAACAACATCACCGAATACGATATAATTCTTTTTCGCATGCCCGTCTGCCCAAAACAAGCCAGTAAGTTGGTCTTTATTATCCTTCGTATACTCAAATGAAAAATCTGGAACAAACTCCTTCTTCTTAAGCAGCATACTAACAACCATATCCGCATCATATTCACCAACAAACAAATTCAATTGTTTTTTAAAATTCTTACAATCAACAGATGTAATTCCCACTTGATCAAAACCACCATACTTGGTACGCATTATATTAAACGCTCTAACAGGTCCAATATTGTGTTTAGACAACGAACACATCATCTGCATTTGTTCGTAATTTAATTTTCTACATGATGGCAACATGTGGATATCTTCTTGTGCCACAAATCCATGGTTATGCTCCTCAACAAATTTGTTTACTTTAAAAATAACTCCATCATCAGATTTCAAAACAACATGAGCTAAGCATCCCGTCCTTTGTGTTGGCCTATTCCTCGTTTTAATTTTCTTTCCATTATCCATATTATTATCACTATAATTACAACTTTTTGTAGGTTTATGTCCCTCCTTTGAACATACCAAATATTTAAGTTTTATAACTTTACCCAAACAATACTGAGATCCTCTGCGAGCAACAAAACCACTTGTTGTAGCATATTTTTTATAAAACTCAAATGCATGCTCAATTGAATTGTAAATCATTCCTTCCAAAGGTTTGCATGATATCGGGACATCAGGTGTGTAAAACTTCTTTCCTGATTTGGGTGAAATACGTTGCAATCCAATAGTAATTTCGTCAATAATACAACCTGCATCAATACGTACTGATTCTAATACTCATTGATAATTACGTACTAACAATACGTACTTATATTAACGTACTAATAATTACGTACTAACAATACGTACTTATATTAACGTACTAATAATTACGTACTGCATCGATTTTACATTTTATTACTTGCTAAATACAATTATTACGTACTGATTCTATCTCTCTTATAATTACTCATTGATAATTACGTACTTATATTAACGTACTAATAATTACGTACTTATATTAACGTACTGATAATTACGTACTATCTTTTTACAACAGAAGATGTTATTAGCGTACTATTTAATACGTACTGCTAACTTCATTATCACGTTCTATGTTTAATTCTTTTTTTTTTAAACAAATCATAACTTGTCATTGTTTTGATATTTCACCATTCAACCAAAAATTCATAATACAAACTTTTAATGCTTTTAAAATGCCTTTAATCAACAAATTTAACTCTAATACAAATTCTGCGTAAATCTATCCACAATATATCAATAACCAACGCTTTGTAAACAAAAACATGCTTGTAAAAACAAAGCATACATATGTATATTCATAAAAAATAGTTAATCAAAACATACCTTCTCGATCTCTATCATCGGCCATCGACTTTGTATATATGTATAAACGACGGCTTCAAATGCTCTTAATTTATCAAAATACGAAGAAAACCAATTCTATATACTAATATCAATTATTATAATTAATATAATAAAATTAAACAAATAAACTGAAACCGTATAATTCGGTCCTATATTAATTTTTTTAATCATATCCTTAAATAACCAACTCATATTTTACCGAAAATGACCCTCCGTCTAATATTACTAATTGTACACGTGTCATTCTTTATGTGGCTTCCTACGCTTTGTACGTTAAATCTCCTTTGTATTGGATCCGTCTCCATAATATATATATATATATATATGTGTGTGTGTGTGTGTGTGTGTGTGTGTGTGTGTGTGTTTGTGTGTGTTGGCCCTTAAGGGGCAAAAGTAAAATTACACTAATTTTAACGTTATTTTACTTATTTTGTGAAAATAATCGTTGAAAGCGTTGAGGTGATTAACCTCAAATGATAACTTTGAGCCGGTGACTCATTCGGAGCAGCCTCTCTATCCTTCCTCCAGACCCTATTATAAATAAAATTTTTACTGGGCATGCTTTATGCTATAACGTGACGTCTAAAACCAACATGAAAGGTAGGTACCCGATTTTTTGAGGCCTTTCACTGTCGCATATGATTTTTTATATTTATCACAATTATTTTTTTGTTAAAAGAAAACTATAAGAATACTAACTTTTTTTTTCTATATTAGTCATAAAAGTTTGAGTATTATAACATAAAGGTAGTAAACTATAAGGTTGTTTTTTTTGCACAAAGTTTTTGATAGTAATTTTTTTAATTTTTATTATTTAATTACAAAATTTTAAGTAATCTTATTTTGAATACAAACTTCTTGTTTCTATTCAGTCATAAATTTTGAGTACCATAATTTTAAACACAAAAAAGTATTGCAATTTTTTGTTTTTTTGTTTTTTGTTTTTTTGTATTTCATTTTGGTTAAGAAAAATTAAGTATTCTAATTTTAAACCCAAAAAAATTAACTAACATTTTTTCTAATATTTTGGTTTAAAATTTTCATTTATTGACATTATGTTTATCATTACGTTTTCCTTTGCATTCAAAATTTTCGATGTTTATTTTTACAACATTGTATGCCTATAGATTTTACAGCGAGTGACAACCACTTTTGTAACAGACCGCGACTTTTACAGTAGACTACACATTTGGGGTCTACAGTGGGGCAATGATTACTAGGTACACTTTCGGGTTTTACGACAAAATGTTAAATGTTGCAACATGTTTTTTATTTGTGTTTTTGTATTCAAGACCGTGTCGATGACTATGGCTCAGGTTCGAAGTTGCGCCCAACCAAGATTTTTGTGTTTTTTTACCATTATTTTGGTTTTTTCTGAAAGTTGTGACCTAGGCTTGAAATCAGGTTTCTTGATTTCCTAGGGTTTTACATAGACATGATAGTCTTTGCGATATGCTTTATAGTCTGTGTTTTAACATTTGAGATCATATTAGGGTTCTTGACACAATTCATGTGTAGTAACATCTAGTTTTAATTAGATAATACTTCTTTATTTCTTTACCGTTGTTTTTCCTCTCTTTCTCACAAAAAACATTCACAAAAAAAAAATAATAAAGGGTTAACTCTTAATATGGGAATGATTGTAGTTTTTTTCTTCTAAAAAATATAGAAGATAGAGATGGGAACAAGACACTTGATAATAGAGTAAATCAATTGTTTGTCTCTTTCCTGCACCAGATGCTAAAGCATGGGTGTATGAATAAATAATCCATTTTTTTGATCTTCTTGCACCAATATATATACACAGCAGCCTCTTGGCTCTTACTCTCACGCAGATCATCACCGCTTCACCCTTCCCCCTCTTTTGCAAGGCTTCACATTTCCCTCTCTTCCTTTTGGTTTCCTCCATTGATTCTACAACCGATGGCTTTATCCGACGCGACTCAAGATCTCATCTTCTAATTTTGAATTATATCATGAAGCAAATCATTCTTGACAACGTTGCAACTGCCTCCAATTGACTTTAATTCCATTTTCTTGGTTTGCCCTTTTCGTTTGGTTTTGAAGGACGTGAGTGTGTTTGAGGGTACGACTTCTTAAATCTGTCATGTTTCTTTTATATTTGATTGATTTTCCCCAAATCATGTAACATTTGCTAAATTGCAAGCGTACATGATGACTCAGTGCAATGTCGAGGGATCATTGGTATTGATGTAAACAAAGTGATACCAAATATTTTCTCCACAATACTCACTGCATCATTCAAACCAACGAAAAACCAACATAAAAGAGTTTACAACCCATAACTGACACCACTAACGTGAGCCTACATGCAGGCCACAAATTCCTATATACTAGGACAAACAAACAAATTGACTGACTCATTCAACTTAAATAAACATAATATAGACTCATGCAACTTAACATACTCACGTGGGAACATACACATTATTGAACACACATGCATACGTAAATAGACTGAACCCATAACATAACCTTCCCTTAAACTGAAGTAGAGTTCGCCCTTCAGTTTAACTCTTCAATCTTGAAAACTCCAAGTCTCTTTCTCATCTTCTCAAATAGCTCCAACTTGACCGGTTTAGTTAGTACATCAGCCACTTGATCATTTGTAGGACAAAACGACAACTGAACCTTTCCATCATTCACCAGCTCCCTTAAGTAATGGAATCTCACATCGATGTGCTTGGTCCTTCTATGCAGCACTGGATTCTTTGACAGCTTGATTGCGGAACTATTATCACACTGTATTTCAATTGCACCAATGGATTCACCTCCTATCTCTTCCAATAGTCCATTTAACCATACCCCATGACATGCACAAGAAGTTGCAGCTACATATTCTGCTTCAGTTGAAGAGAGTGTGACAATCTCTTGTTTCCTGGAACTCCAGCTTATTGCTACACTACTCAGAATACACACATATCCAGACGTGCTCTTACGATCTTTAGTATCCCTTGCATAATCACTATCCGTGTATACTAGAAGCTTAGATGTCACATTTCTTTGTAGATCAACCCAAAATCATAAGTGGACTTAATGTATCTGAGAATCCTTTTGGATACCTGTAAATGCTCCTCTCGTGGGTCAGCCATAAATCTTGAAATGAAACTCACAACATACATAATATCTGGCCTTGTAACTGTTAAGTACATTAAGCTACCCACCAGGCTTTTGTAATATGAATCATCCACTTTGTTCTTGTCACCAGTTTTTGTTACAAAAGTACCTGGAACTATTGGATTTTTAACACCATTCACTTCCCACATATTGAATCTTTTCAACACCTCTTGTGCATATTTTTTTTGATTTACCATTATTTCAGCTTCTCTTTGATTTACTTCAACTCCTAGGAAATACTTCATCTTTCCCAAATTTGTCATTTCAAATTCCCTCATCATTGACACTTTGAAGTCTTCACACAAGGCTTTACTGTTTCCAGTGTAGATCAGATCATCAACATATAGACTTACAATCACCACACCTTTATCGTTTTTCTTGATAAAAAAATGTATGATCATAGCTGCTGTCACACCCCGAGCCGGCAGGGTTGGATCGAAGTCCCCGTCGGGCGAAAGGTTCTTAGGGCGCGATAGCGTGAGTGATAATCGTAATGATCAGATTGTTTACATAGCATCAATGTTAAGAATAACTAAAGCACAATCAAACATTAAACTAGGATTACAAAGTTAAGTTACAATATCAATGTTCAGTAATTTAACTCGGTAAACCTATCAAAAGAATCAAATGTTTTCTATCTTGTAATTTGTACAAGACATCCAAAAGTGATTCGTATGAGTAACAAAATATGTGCTTCCAAAATCAACTAGGTCCTCTATCTAGGCCGCCTAGTATGCAATCCAAGAGTCTTAGCTTAAACATGTTCATCACCTGAGAAAGCATGTAAGAAAAACAAAGTCAACACAATGGTTGGTGAGTTCATAAAATTTATAAGTTTAAAAAAATTAGCTTTAGCAAACCTCTTTCGGTAAAACCTTAACCTCATTAACTCCACATGTAATATCCTAATTGGTATGCTTATATATAGGGCATACCCCTGAGTCGAGCCTACAACCCGCCCATACGCCGTCCCACCACATACTAATCCGCATATGACACTGTTGTTAATAATAATTAAGCATTTTACCTACCATTCAAACCATTCCTCGTCATAGCTTTAGTTTACTGTTTCAAAGTTTACAAGTCTATAGCATTCGTAGTATTAGCTTCAAAGTAAGTTTAACAAGCATCATAGTTTCACACGCACATAGTTTCGCTTTCACTAATCTCAAGCGTGAGTACAAGCCCTGCTATAGCAGAAGTTTAGCAATTACGTAGCTCACGGATAGATACAAGCCCTGCTCTCATGAATTAGTTAAGCCTAGTCTAGCAATTACGTGTCTCCTATACAAGATACAAGCCCTGCTATAGCAGAAGTTTAGCAATTACGTATCTCATACATAGACACAAGCCATGCATACACAAACAATCCAGCATTTACATATCTCATATAAGCAGACAAAAGCCCTGCTATAGCAGAAGTTTAGCAATTACATGTCTCTTATATAGATAATAGCTTAGCCTCGTCATAGTTTAGCTTTCACGTATCTCAATACATGGGTACAAGCCCTGCTATAGCAGAAGTTTAGCAATTACGTAGCCCATGATTAGATGCAAGCTTAGCATTTCGCACGCAATCATAGTTTCCAAGCATATAGTTTCAAGCATTAGCATATAGTTCAACCATGAAATTCATAGTTTAAGCATCAAGTATGTAGTTTAAGTCTCTAGTTTGTAGCATAAGCATCAAGCCTCAAGTTTAAGCATTTAGTTCATAGCATAAGACTCAAGCATCAAGTTCAAGCATCTCGTTTCAAGCATAAGCATTAAGCATCAAGTTTAAGCATCTAGTTTGTAGAATAAGCATCCAGCACATAGTTTCTCAAAGTATACTAGTTTCCAAGCATAAGCCTTGTTGTAAACATCATGTTTAAGTTTAAAAGCATTAAATAACATTTCAATAGTTTATTAAAATGTTTAACATGCTTCTCAGTCCTGAAGTATAACAAATAAGTTTGAAAAGGGACAAATGAACTCACCTTGTGTCCGTAGTGGTTGACTAGATGAAATACAAGAATGTACGCACTCTTTGTTGTGGTTGTAGTAATGTTCAAGATCCTGTATTGATTTCAGGTTATTTGTCACTTATAAATACGAGTTGTAATAACTTGTTTTCGTGTATGTGTTAGCCCCAAAGTAGGCTAACACCCGTGAGTCTTGGTTCTCATTCGGCCCTGTATACTAGTTATGTGTTTTGATATCTCATAAATTAATGTCATAACGAAATGATATTCTAAGTATGAAACTTAGGTTTCAAGTTAAAAATTGACAACTCTTAGTATTGTGTAACATAGTTTTGTATTCCCATGGTTCCATTTATCTTTGGCACCTTAAAATCACTATTTAACCTTTAATGTTTGCTTACCGAAGTGAGTTTCTTATTTTGTATAGGCCGAATTATTAATTGGGCTAGGCCGAGGAGCATGGCTCAATCTAATAGTCTTTGGGCCGAATGTCACCTAATTGGGCCGGTTTTACACTTGATCTAAATGTGTGCTACTTGGGCTTAATAGCATAGATTAATCAAGTGGGCCGTGTCATGTGTGCATATGGGCCGATGGTTGATGGTTGGGCCTTAATTAAATTCCTTAATCCTAGGCCAAGACATATTAACATTCTCAATATGGGCCGGTTATTTCATGGGCCGAACAATAACATGCTTGGCTTATCAAACAAAGCCGATTATGGTTTTCCAGCGAACCCTTGTTCCCTTTTGAGTCAAGGTTCGGCTAAAGGGAATTTAACCAGGAAGGTTCGTGGTCCATCAGTCGGGTTCGCGAAAGATAGTTCGGCCAGTGAGGTTCGTGAGCCCACAAGTCAACCGCGAAGGTTCATCGTGCAACTAGTTCGTCCCTCATGCTAGGGTTCGGCTATGTTTGTGCTGCCCTAAGGTTCGGCTGAGAAACAAAAGGGTTCGGCAATGGAGCTTCCCATGGGTTCGGCAGCTTCAGGAAGGTTCGGTGCAAGAGCCTAGGTTCGCGGGAATTACACAGGGTTCGGCTCCCATATCAAATGGTTCGGCTGACTCGACCTTGCACACAGAATGAAGGTTCGGCCTGTAGCTGGGTTCGGCTGATGGTTCGCCAAGGCCAAGGGTTCGTTGCATGTGATAACAGGTTCGGTGTTCACTCCAAGGTTCGCATCACTAAAGGTTCGAGTCCTAACAGGTTTTTGGCTGAGTCCATGATGGTTCGGTGGTAGATGGTGCCAATCAGGGTTCGCCGGTTAGGTTGTAGCAGCAAGGTTCGTGACTCATGCAACATCAACACAGGTTCGGCCAACCCCATCCCCAACGAACCCTGTGTATACACCATCTATACCACTATCGAATCCCTTGGTTTGAGCCTTCCCATGCTGTGATTACTTGTAGACCAGTCCTTGAGAGGTCGTGGGTTCGAGGGCTTGGATCTACGGCCGGTGTTGAGGTGGTGGTCGAACAACAAGCATAAAAAACCATATTTTTCAGCCACTTTGTGGCTTATTACCTCTAAGATGGTCGGTTAAATCCTCAAAACAGCTGTACTTCTGGGTAGAGGGAGTCAAGATCTTCGTTTAGGCTCCAAGAACACGCGATTTCATCAAGATTTGATGAAGTTATGGTGATTCAAAGTGTGAAATCTAGAGAGAGGGGTGACGGGTGAGAGCATTTAGTGAGAGAGAGATGGTAGAAATGAATTAGTTGAAGTCATTTGGTGTTTAAATACCCCGAGGGTATTCAGGTTCGTTTCGGTTGATCGATTCGCGTTTTCGTCGAGTTTCCGGATCGTTACGCGCATTTTTCGTAAATTAAATACAAAGGATTATTTTAAGATGTTTAGAATATGATTATTATTAGAAATTCTTTTAAATATCGTATTCTTTAAATTATTTATCGTAAATTATTATTTTATGTGTTCCGTTAATTCTTTCGCGTATGTAAGCGTTTTAGATTTGAAATAGCTTCTTTTTAAATTTATTTCTGATGAGTTTCAAAACTGTAAAATAGGAAATATTATATTTCCTTAAAATTATTATCGTTTGTATCATTTTTCGTGTTCGCTTTCGTTTCGTCAGAACGCGTCGCCATCGCGCGTATTCGTTCGAATCGTCATTCGAACGAACACGACGATGGTTTGGCTTTCTGATTCTTGTTCTCTACTGTTCAGTCATTATTTCAGAACGTTAAACTCTCAGAATCCTTCGTACAAATCGTCACCTATACGAACAATTCGTCTGTTTAGCATTATGTAACAACAACCGTTATGGTTTTGTTTTGTTTAACCTCACATACGTTTATGCACAATAGCATCAAATCAAGTATACATGTTTCAACACTGTGTTGTCTGATATGTTTCTGACTGTTAAACCCTAAGGTTTTAATCGGATTTTTAGACAATCACATAATAGTTTCGTGTTAAGCATAAAGTATCAATAGCATAAACATAGTTTCACGAAATGTGTACCTGAGTTACTATACGAGTTACTGTTGCGATCACTGTTCCGGCACGCGTCCGGCACTGATGTTACAACTGCTTTTCTTGAATCCTTCCCTTAAGAAATAGCTTTCTATTCTCTTAAACCAAGCTCTTGGGGCTTGTTTTAATCCATAGAGAGCCTTTTTTTTAACTTACATACCTTGTGTTCTTCTCCTTTTTGAACAAAACCAGGTGGCTGCTCGATGTACACGTTTTCTTCTAACTCCCCATTTAAAAAAGCACATTTCACATCAAGTTGAAAAATCTCCCAGCCTCTTTGAGCAGCTACAACAATTATACTTCGAACTGTATCCCATCTGGCCACTGGTGCATATATTTCCTCATAATCTATTCCCTTTCTTTGAGCATACCCCTTCACCACCAACCGAGCCTTATATTTGTCAACTTCTCCTCGTTCATTCAACTTTGTCTTGAATAGCCATTTGACTCCAATTGGTTTTATCCCTTTTGGTGCTTCGACCAACTCCCACGTTTTATTCTTCCTGATATAAGACATTTCACTGTTCATGGCAGCAACCCATTTTGTTTCCCTTCTGGATTCTTCATAACTCGATGGATCTTCTGATGAACTGAACATGGCATAATTCACCTCATCTTCTGATAAGCCTTCTCCTGTTTCATAATCTTTTAACCAGATGGGAGTGTTCCTTGATCTTTTATTTGCAGTTGAAGATTCCCCTCTCTCTACTTGTGGGGTAATGTCTTGTGGGTCTTGTCTATTTGGTTGACCAGTGGTTTGTACAATGCTTCTTTCACTGTTTATACCTTCCCCACTTTCACCAGCATTTGTACCACCATCAAGTACTTCCTCCATATTTTCAATTTCATTGGGCCCCTCATGTAATGTCTCATCACCTTGTGTTTGACAATTTCCTGTAACATCATTATCATGAATAAGTAGACTTTCATTTCCAATCTCCTTTTTGCTCCATTCCCACCTCTCGTTTTCTTCAAATGTAACATCTTTGCTGACTATGACCTTCATTGCAATTGGATCGTACATCCGAAAAGCTTTTGATTTGGTACTTATTCCCACAAAAATACATTTTGTACTTTTGTTATCCAACTTGGCCCTTTGTTGTGCTGGCACATGAACATAGCCAACATAGCCAAATATTTTAAAGTACTCTATATTGGGCCTATATCCTGACCAGCTTTCTTCAGGAACTTTATCCTCCAGAGATGCTGTTGCACATCGATTCACAATATGGCACGCCCAATTGGTTGCTTCTGACCAGAACCATTTCGGTAATTGCTTTTCTATCAACAAGCATCTTACCATGTTCATTAAAGTTTTATTTCTTCTCTCTGCCACCCCATTTTGTTGGGGTGTGTATGCAGTGGTGAGTTGTCTTTTGATGCTCATGTCTTCACAGTAGGCATTAAATTCATTTGAAGTGAACTCTCCACCCCTATCACTTCTTAGACTTTTAATTTTAAGGCCTGTTTCATTTTCTACTTTGGCTTTAAATTTTTTGAAACAATCAAATGCTTCACTTTTCTTTGATAGAAAATATACCCAGCCCTTCCTTGAATAATCATCAATTAATACCATCACATACCTTTTACCACTCGGTGATTCTGGTTCAATTGGTCCACACATGTCTGTATGGATGAGTTGCAGTTTACTTGTTGCTCTCCACATACTTTTCTTGGGCATACTCTCTCTTTGTTGTTTGCCTAAGTTACATACTTCACATGATCTGGATTGTTCCACTTCCTTAGGCAGGCCCCTCACAAGTTGTTTGTATTGCATAGTTCTCAACGATTTGTAGTTGACATGACCCAGCTCTATGCCAAAGTTGCTCCCCCTTCTCTTCATCTATCTTCATGCATTTCAGTTCTGATGGTTTTATCTTTGCATTTACCAAAAACATCCGATTTTTCGTCATCCTTGATGTCATGATTTTACCACATTGAGGGTGGTAAATGTTGCAAAATCCATGCTTGATTACTATAGTAAGATCATTCTCTTGTAGTTGACCAAGGCTCAACAGACTTGAGGTTAATTCTGGGACATAGTAAACTCGAGTAATTGTCTGAGATATGCCACCTATCTCAAACTTCACATCTCCTATACCCTTCACATTGAGTGTTAGATCATTTCCCAGTTTTACCGTATGCACAAATCTTTCATCCAGGTTGTTAAACCACTCCTTCTTACCAGTCATGTGATTTGAACACCCAGAGTCGAGAAACAAGTAACTTGTATCTACATTCTTTTTTTCTTCATCTTGAGCCATGAGAAGAAGATCTTCACCTTCATCAAATTCTGCATAATTCACTGGTTTGTCATATTGAGTGCATTCATACGAAAAATGTCCATATTGATGACATTTATAGCACTCAATACATGACTTATCGAAATCCTGCCTTGTTCTCCCACGTCCGCGGCCCCGACCTCTGCTCACAAAGCCTCTTCCTCGTCCACGACCGCGACTACTATATTCCATCTCCGTCTTAAGGACTTGATCTTCAGTTGATTTTCGGGTAAGTTTCTGTTCATGAACCAAAAGGGAACTTTGTAGTTCGTCTACCGTCATTTCATCAATGTCTCTTGACTCTTCAATTGAACAAACTACAAAATTGAAATTATTGGTTAATGATCTCAGAATTTTTTCAACCACCTTCACTTCTGTCATGTTTTCGCTATAACCTCTCATTTCATTTGCTACAATCATCACCCGTCTGAAGTAATCCGTTACTCCTTCTCCTTCTTTCATCTCTAGAGTTTCGAAAGTCCTTCGAAGCCTCTGGAGTTGAGCTCGTTTCACCCGAGCGTTTCCCTGGTACTTATTTCTCATCGCATCCCATATCTGTTTCGAAGTTTCTTTCTGCGTCATCGTCTTAAGGATCTGCTTGTCAATAGACCGAAACAAGTAGTTCCTTGCCTTCAAGTCTTTCAATCGATTCTCTTCGAAATTTTTCTGTTGCGTGGCTGTAGCTTGTTCCCCTGCCCGAATTTCTTGATAACCTTCATCAACAACCCTCCAGTATTCCTTCGATCGAAGAAGGTTCTCCATTACCATCTTCCAGTGTTCGTAGTCTCCATCGAACTTTGGTATTCTTGGGCTCTGGAACTGCGTCGTATCCTCAGCCATCGTTCACTCACTCTCTCTTAATTTCTCAGGAAGATTTTGCTCTAATACCACTTGTAAACAAAGTGATACCAAAGATTTTCTCCACAATACTCATTGCATCATTCAACATAACGAAAAACCAACATAAAAGAGTTTACAACCCATAACTGACACCACTAACGTGAGCCTACATGCAGGCCACGAATTCCTACATACTAGGATAAACAAACAAACTGACTGACTCATTCAACTTAAATAAACATAACATAGACTCATGCAACTTAACATACTCACGTGGGAACATACCCATTATTGAACACACATGCATACGTAAATAGACTGAACCCATAATAATTGACTCAAAAGAGATGACTCAGTTTGGTACTTTTGTTCCTTCTTGGTTTTCTAATTTTTTGTTGTTTTTGATTTTCAGGTTCCTATAAATTCTTCTACAAAGTTACGATTCATATTAAACATCCGTATTTTTTCTGTTTGAGTTTGCTTCATTTGCTGCCTACTTCTTTGTTTTATATCATGTGAACAGCTGATTGAAGTCTAGGGTTTACGGACAACCTTTTGGATTTCAGGTTTCTTTTTTGATTGGTTTCATGTGAACCAAGATTAGTGAGAAGAGTATGATTTACAACCAATTGAGGGACACACATGGCCTTGCTAAATACACTATATTTATAACCAAGTAAACATGTTGCATGTAGAGATGGCAATTTTTACCCATATCAAAGGAAATGGGTTGGTTTGGGTAACAATTGTAGTATAATGGGTTGAACTGGGTAACATCATAATATTGAATGGGTTGAGATGTGTAGCACTTAAACCCAATACGGGTCAAGATGGGTAACCAAAAAACTATGTAAATGCAATTGATTCAAACATTTAAGAATAATTAATAACATATTTGATGAGAAAATCACTAAAAATTATCCAAATGGACTATTTGTTTTCTTATAACACATCTTATGTTAAACTAAATTGATGATTTTTAAGAACAATCCATTTAGACCCGAATTGATTTTGCTTTAAACCCATTCTGACCCGCACTCATCCTGACCCGAACCCGTTCTGACCCGTTACCCATCCCGACCCAACCCGCCCATTTTGCCAGGTATAGTTGCATGGTATAAATGATATTTATCTCTAAAATCCTTTATTTTTAGGTTTGCATCTTCAAATCCATTACGTTCAATCATGTGAAAAGTATGTTAGTGCGATTTTAACATTGTGTATTGTGTTCAGGTAAGTAACCTTTGTAGAGGCTACCTCAAAGCAAGATTTGTATCCCATATCTAACCTTCTGAGGTACTTCATTGTTGCTGGTAAGTAGTTTTAAATATTCTTTTGATTATGCTTTGCTAATACTTCTTTCATGGACCACAGAAATTCATATTAGTACATTGCGCACCACGTATCTCATATTTAGCAAGCAATTAGTTGGTAGTTATAGTCTCTGCTATATCCTAACTTTTGCCGATTTGAATACGTTATGTTTTAAATTGAAGTAGCATATTTAGCACAAAGTAGAGAGCCTGCCTGACATTTCACTTTATTTGACTCTTTATTTTATTATAATTACTTTTTAGGTCTTTGTATCAAGTTTGCTGATTTTATGCTTTAAAAACACGTTTTTGATCATAGAAAATGTGTTGTTTCACACTAAAGAAGTATGACACTTTACTACTATTAACCAACTTCATTTTCTCACACACATTGACTTAATTCAAACTACAATTGATGGGGGGCTTTAATATTGATCCAGACCATAATTTGTTTTTGTTATTAGAATTTTGTTTGATTCTAATAGACATAATCACCTTAAAGCGAGCTGTTTTGGATTTTTTCGATTGAAGAATCTTCACGCTTTAATGGTGTATAGGTTTGGGGATATTGCCTTCTTTTTGTTCTAATGTCAATTATATATGTGTGTGTTCTTTATACTTATTGCGGTTATATTGTTAAGGATTCATTTTTTTTAGATATTGTATAATTAAACTATTACTATTGTTTTACTATTGTTGTCAATGTAGGTCAATAACTCCAACAAGCATGGACACTTGTTGGTAGTGGTTCAGGTTTTGACTAATGCGTAATTTGTTGTTCAAACTAACACACATCTAATGTGATGGAGGATGGTTTAATGCAAATTAAAAATAGGTTGTACTCTTCAATCACACACATTTAAGACAATTGAGATCTAAATACATGAGTGATGCCATTTTGTTCAATTACTCCAGCATAGACTGCCAATGCTGTTGACACAGATGCAAAAAACATAAGATGGAAAAGAAATCAACCGTAGATGAGGTAGTTGGGTGAGATTTCTTATATATTTTAGGCTTTATTCAAATTTAGTTAATCTATAATGTGTTTTTCACTAATTTAATTTCTTAGTTCTACCAAATAAGAATCTAATGAAGGATGCTATCATCAAGAAGAATAACAATTGTGTTGTTTACATGTTCTATTGAATGAATACATAGAACATATTTCTTATTATTGGTTTTTTGTTTAATATGGCTTGGTAAATTAGTTTAACGGTCATGATGTTATATTTCAATTCAAGTCGAGTCCTACATGTTATGATGACATTTGAGGTTCTTTTGAGGCTGAAAATTGTTTAAATAATAATTTGTTGTCTGATAAAACATGTGCATACATGTTAATGCATTTATATGATTTCTCTAATGTTTGGTGGTTAATTAGGTAAAGGGTTCGAATCCTGTTGTTTAAATAGAAATTAGTATAAATGTGTGGTTTCCTTGCATCGATATAAACGAAATGGTAGGCTTCAAATTGGTATATCGGACCGGTGCAACGCCCGGGGTCATAAACCCTATTTATACTCAAATGAAACCTTTTCGTAATGGCTGTTATTAATTAATTTTTATATTTTAATTTTCTTTTTATCTCTCGTCCTAACCTAACAATTATAAATTTAGAAGAACCCAATAGAAAGGATTGAAGATATAGATGTTTCATTTTAAAACACTCGTGTTAGAATTTACCTTTTTTTTTTGGAAAAAACTTATTTGGTTTGTGTCATATTCGAGTCGTGTCAAGAATTGTTGTCTATAGTTGTGCATCATCAAAACCTTCAAAGAATGACAGGGTGATAGGAAAGGGTTCGTGCACCTCGCCATCAAGATTGTCGTCGGTTTTAATCATTGAGGTTTGATTGTTCTAGCCAAAGTCATGGACCATCTACGTAATCACTCTCGAGTCTCTCGACAACCACCTACAAACTGGGTAAGGCTTTATGATTCTTCAAATCATTCCCACGACTCATTTTTATGATGTAATCATGCATATGTGTTGTAACAGTTGACCAGTCTTTGTGACTTTAAAATTTTTTTATAAATTGATAATCTAAAAAAGCAATTTTAACTGCCAAGATAGACACTTCATACTTGAACCACCAAACGATTCAACTTGAACAACCTAAGAAACTAACTAGCAGATTAACAAGAACATACACCTAATTCTAACAATTTAAGCACCATCAAACAATGCCTTGATATCCTAAAACAAGGTTACAAGTTTATTAGCTAACAACACATAATGGTTACAAAAATAAGAGTTATGGGTTTCCATTAACTTTTCACAAGTTTCTTCCAATCTAAAAACTCAAGTAGTTAAAAGACTATTTTACCCTCTACTTGTTTCAGGAATGGAGAGTTTTGTAAAAATGGTAGGAACCAACCATGCATTGAGACATGTATTCCTATTTAATTTAATATGAGGGTAATTTAGTAAATTTAAAAATAATGTAGATTTAATAATCTCTAAATTATAGGAAGATTGTTGATTAGTTACATACGAATTTTTATTCCAAATATACACCAATTTTATTCGATTAAAAAGTTTTAACAGTAAATAAAACTTCATAAACTGTGTCTGATTACTTCTATTCAATAAGAAATATTATATAGATGATTACGTAGAAACATATGATACAAAATATTGGTATATGCTAATATACACTAACATAAAAAATTATAATATTATATGACAAGACTGTGTACTAATAGCACATAGCAAAACAAATAAACAAGATTGTTAACAAGTATATGATTATGTATATGTGTTGATATATGCAAAGAAGTACTAATAACACATAGCAAAACAAGCAAATAAGAATGTTAACATGTATATTTGCTGATATATGATAACATGTACTAATAACACATATTACCACACACATATTACCACACAGAAAAACAGACAAACAAAATTGTTAACATGTATATGATTATGCATATGTGCTAATAAATGTTAACTTGTATTAATAACATATATTAGCACATAGCAAAAAGGCAACATATTGGTTCCATAAAAATCGTAACTGATAGTGTATAATTTAAATGTAGCGTGATTTTATCAAATTTGGTGAATATAAATTCTTTTTATACCCTTATTTCCATTCCAAACAATATATTAATTACAATGTTGCAACTGGTTTTTTTTATAAGCATTGATGATAGCATATTAAAGGTTTAGAACGTTTCTAATTGTTTTTACAAAACTATCATTTTGTAAGGATATAACTATATTAGACATACCCATAAGTATTGGCATATACATTAGTTTGCTAAAAAATATCCAACAAATATTTACATATAGATTTTATTTCTCGTCAAATTCTGTAAGATTTATATGGTTTTGCATTTTAACTAACCGTAAATTAATATATAATAAGTTACATACATATCATAATCATCATAAAAGGTTTGAAATATATATAATGCACACATTTTATGATAAATATATATCTCAAAAAACAATTTCAAACTTCATAGCATACAAATATAAATTATATTAGCAAAATGCACATCTTAAAATAAGAGTTTACTTCTATTACAATAAAACATCACTAGACAAGTATCAAGGATGAATAAAAATTAAAGATTTTCGGATACATAATTCGGGTATATGGTTTAAGTAAACAGATATATGGTTTCGGGTAATCAAGTCGACCCGTCCCATACCTGCAAAATATTTTTTTCCCAATCTCATACCCGAAAACTTGTCCCTGATGGCCAGATGTTTTGGGTTTTGGGTAATTCCTACTAGACCCAGATAAACCAGTGTATATTTTCGGATAATTAGGTCGGGTGTCACCTAATCTTATAGTCGTAAGATGACAACAAAATAATTTTTTTTGAATCCCATACACAAATATCCTTTCTGGATAATTCAGGTTTCGCGCAATCTCGTTAGACTTGGGTAACCATGTATATGGCTTCAAGTAATGGGACACAAAATCACCTAATCTTGTATCACTCTCATACCCACAAAATATATTTTTTTCAATCCCATACTCAAATACCCTCCCTAAATGATTAGGGTTTTGGGCATTCCTGATGGACTTTGGTTTTTTTCTCATCATTATATTGATGTGCCTACTAGTCTTCATTCTCTTGGCAACTTCCTTTATGTCTATGACTTCATTGCCACCGCCGCCGCCGCCACCACCATCATTGTCACTATCGCTTTCCAGTGAATTCTTTCTTGCAATTAATTTCTTATTTCCTAAACCACCCTTTGACTTTTTTCTCATGGTAAGTTTTTTGTCATCACCACCACCACCATTATCATTATCACTTTCACTTTCACTTTCACTTTCACTTTCACTTTCACTTTCATGTGACTTCTTTCTTGCAGTTAACTTCTTATTTCCTGAACTAACCTTTGACTTTTTTCTCATGGTAAGTTTTTTCTCATCATCATCATCATCATCGCCACCGTCACTTATCTTATTATTGTGTTTTAGAGATTGCTTCTTAGCTCGAGTTTCAGTTGTTATCTTCCCTCCTTTTGGTTTTGCATTCTTTGCAATTTCTTCGCTCTCACTTTCTACTTCATTATCATTCTTCTTATGATTATACTTCTTTTGTGCTTTGATTGCTTGGTCTCCACTTAGCTTTTGTAACTCGGGTACATATGCACTTGTCTATCAAACAATAAAACAAACAAACATATTCTTAGATTTTCAATCAAAACATCATTAAAAAGTAAAACAACTGGAAACATGGGTGTAAACGGGCCAAGTCATCCCGTGAGCCACATAAGATCAAGTAATATCGAATCGGAAACAAAACAAGTTGAGCTTGAGCCTATATAAAAGTTCAATTAATAAACGAGCTCGTCTGCTCAGATAAGCCTATTATTTAATATCTTTTATTTATATAGCAAATAGATGTTTACATGATAATAATCATTATATATAAATTACAATAAAAACGCCATATAATACACACACACATGTATATAAATATTATAACTATTGGGGAGGGTTCTCTTTGGAACTTCAAATATCGTGATAACTTTGAAAAACTTTATTTATACACATTTATACATGTTTAAAAGAAAAAGCCCTCATAGTTGACACTAAAAATACATGTTAACTTTTAATTTTGTGAGAACCCTTTAAAAGACGTGTAAAAAAAGTAGTTTTCATAAAAAAATGAGTTCTCAATGATCCTTCCTCGACAACTACATCCATATATATAATAGTTTGAAATCCATATAAATTAAATAAATTAAAAATGAGCGGAGCTTGAAAAGCTAGTCACGAGTTGAGCTCGAGATTTAGAGAGCTTGAAACGAGCCTATCTCAAGCTTATGCTCTCTCAAGCCTTAACAAGTTGAGCTCAAGCTCTATTAAGTTAGACGAGCCAAGCTCAAATTTAGACTCAGGCTCAACCCTTTTACACCTCTATCTATAAGAGACATACCCTGCCTCCTGCATTGATAAACTCGATCGTCTTTCCTGTCATGAAAATGTAAAAAGTTAAACTTTTTTTGTTACAGACAATATGGATCTAATGGTCAGGGATAGGAAGCATATGCGATTTTTTTCATTTGATGGATTCATTTAGAAATTTTAACCATCTTCTCAAAATATTCCTTTTTTGTTGCTAGTTTGACAATAAAAAGCACATCAAACCAGTGAGCACATATTATTTGACAAAGTAGCAGTGGCAAGATGGGCGACTCATGTTGACACCCAAACACTTTTGCATGCATTCTTTAATTTTTTTTTTGCATCAAGTGTAATTGAAAACAAAATTATTACAATGATAATTTAAATTTATTTTAAAAAGGTCAACTTGTAAGTTGTAAGCAAAAAAAATTAACTTTATCTCTCAACTTGCTTGACTCAGCTGAGGTACCCTTGTACGGGTTGGGTTGGGATGTCCGCAAACAAATCTAGGAACTTGGTTAAAAAAGTAAATAATTACAAAATTAATCTAGATATGTAAATAGAGGAGAGTTCAAAAGAAAACTTTCATTTTAGAGATACTAAGAAAAGTCCCGCTAACTAATCACTTTTAAAAAAATCACGATTTTTTATTATAAGGTTAGAAATGTTATAAGCAAAAAAAAAAACTAAAATAAAGATATGTCGATCACGAAGTTACGTATATGTACATGAAGCTTCGTATGTAACACACGAAGTTACATATATGTAACAACATGAGCTAAATATTTTTTTTTTAATTTTTTTTACATTCTAACATTATAATAAAAAGTAATGAAAAACAAAAAACAAAAAAAATGATTGGTAATGGTTGCGAGTAGTTTTCTAGGTTTTCTCCAAAATAAAGGTTTTCTTATAAACCCTCCCCTATGTAAATAAAAGCCATCTTAAAGGGTTATATAATCTATTAAATTTGTGCAACTTTCAACTCGTTTGACCTGTTCCTGTTACCCATTTAGGTTAACTTGTTTATTTGACCGATTTGGGATAAAACACAACCTGAATCAACTCTCCATAAATAAAATGAACTGTTCAAAAGCCAGACCATCAACAAAGCCTTCCTGTGCTTCTTTTCTCTGGAATGGAAAATTCAGTTACTAGGAAACAAGCTGCTATCAGCCCCGACTTGAACAGCTTGCTTATTGAAATGTAAGCATGACGACTGACGAGTATTTGTCAATACTTAAAATAGGATCTTACCATTAATTTTTCCAGGTTTTTTCCCCCATCTAGAATGACACAACCAATCAACAGGCAGACGACTGTAGTCAGCATCAACTTCAACCGAATACTCAATAACCTATAAATATTATCACCCATACTGATCAGGTTGAACTGTAGCAAAAAGGTAAGTCAAACAGATCAGGTTGAGCCAAAAACATTTTTTCGTGCAAATTTAAGTGTTAAAAGTAAACTTGGGCCACATTCGGCTTGTTTAATTCGTCTTCTTTCGGAGCATATCCAATGTGTTCACCAATCATACCTTTAGTATATCCTAAAGGTATGATTGCTGCACACATTGGAGATGCTTTCAAGCTCAAGGTTTTTAAACTTTGCCTGTTGATCCATTAATAAAAACCACCAGCCCACTTACAAGTAAATGGGTCGAAACAGCCTCCTATTTATTTAACAAATTAAAAATAATTATTGTTTACACACCTCTTTAAGGGACTTGTGCAGTGCTGCACATCCTTCTTTGGGAATGCTAGAAGCACGCTGTAGTGGATGGATTTGTGCCTGAAGATAATTTAATTGTTACCAATAAGCAGTCTTAGGTTGAGATCATGTTAGGAACACCATGAACCATATGATAGGATATAAAATGAATAGTCTATGAAACTTTAAAACAATGACAATTTGTCTCATCTAACTTGTTTCTTTTTTTTAGCTAACGTATTATATATTCCATGTTAGCCCGTTAAAGATAAAGCATAGCTCAATTGACCGGCACATAATTTAACTGGTCAGTATAGCCACCTCTTAGGCTCTTACCTTGAAAAAAGAAGGAAAAAAAAGTATATTTGCTATAAATATAAACTAAAAGTGCAGATAGCTAACCTGATATAACACTTCATCTGCAATCCAATTGCCAACACCGGAGATAAAGCTCTGCCAAGATGAAAACATAAATTACATTTTTAATTTTGTGTAAGAACTACATTATCGTTATGACTCACGCTGTTAGTCAAATCTTGTATGCAAGTACGAGGGTTAAAAGAGTACGAAAAACTAGAAGGTTGAGTTAAGTCTTTAACTCAATAGTAATTTGATTCTATTAAAATTCATATTAGTCAGGTTAGGTTACTTTTTAGTGAAATTTATTTGGAGGCCAAATTTTGTAAATCCATAAATAGGGCATTCACGTAACAAGTATATTTACCACAAAGTAATAATAAGAACAGGTTTAGATTCACAATTCTGTTTTACTTTGATATCAATTATCTTTATTCTTTTACAGACATAGTCTCAACCTGATTAAGTAGGAGAGCCTTTATGGCAGTCTTCTTCTTGCTTAGTGCTTTAAAGAGTTCATCTTCCGACATAGCCTCCAATAAGGCATCTGGACCAAGTTCAGATATTGGGGGCATGGTAGCAGGCTGTCATTAAATACATCACAAGTATTAAAATTCCTTCCTATACAGCAAAGTGAAAGAGGAGTGACAACTTGGTTATAAAAAGCATAAGTCACACCAAGGTGTTTAGTCCCAAAATCCAATGCATGAGGCAAGAGCTTCACATATGTGACCATTTCTCTTGTACAACCAAATACACTTTATGTAGAACCAAAAGCTGCATTTGTCTCATCTCTTTTACAAATCAGCCTTTTTCTCAAGCATATCATTCATAGTTTCTTAATCCTGTTTATTTTTTATTTCAGCCTTAGTTTTGACCAATTTGACCCAAGTTGACAAAGCACCACCTCATGACGTGTTTTTAGAACCAAGGCTGATGTACATAGGGGTGTTCAACGAATCGAATTTCAAATAACTCGAATACTTCGAATCGAATAATTTCGAATTTTGAATTTTTGAGTAGGATTCGATTTCAATTCGAATTCTATATCAAATTCGAAACTTGATTCTATTCGCATTCAAAATTTGAATTCAAGTTGATTCGACTTCAATTTACTTAAATAATTTGTGTAAAGTTTTATTTATACAATTAATGCTAGCTTTATACATCAAAACATAAATATTAAAACCGTAAATAGATAGCTCTATTATAAAGTTCAGTTTTTATATATATTAAACCAGTTATATATATTATATTATATAATAAAAATATATACATATATAAATATTTATAACTCGAATTTCGAATAGAATCGAATTGAAAAACACAAATTTGAAATTCGATTCGAAATTCAATATCAGTTTAGAATCGAATCGTATTTGTATGTGAAAATTTGAATCGAATTTTCGAATTGGTGATTTCGAATTTAAATCGAATTGAATTTCAAGTTTTTCGAATCCAATTTGAAATATGTACACCCCTAGATGTATGTGCAAATAATAATAGCGTACATTTTCAAGTAAGCGGACTCTTGCTAATCGAATTTTGTCGGTAAACGATACCTCCAAACCATCATCTAGCTGGTATTAATAATCAAACAAGTAAGGAGAGAACAAAGATTAGCATCTTGCAAGAGTAAAATAAGCATCATAAAGATTGCAAGCAAATGAAACTATTTGTGTAAATAAGCTTACTTCTATAAATAGCTTTGAATATTTGGAAGGCCACTTATCTGTATCATTAACTGCAAACCTGTAAGCAAGAAGCAAGGCTAGGCATCAACAAAAGTGTCAAATGTCTTTTGCAATTAAGGAAAGCAAACATAATATTTGAAATAACCTCAGCCAATCTTAAAAAAAGAAATTTAGCATAACTGTTTCCTGTATCCGGTCCTATACAAGTCAGGTACATGTTACTAGCTATTTATCGGGTTGGTGAGTATGCCCATTACACAAAACCGGATACTGAACTCACCTTAAAAACCCACTTGAAATATCAAATACTCAATGAAGCTTCTAACAATTCTATGATTTTAATCTTTTCAAGTTTGTAATCCCATACTTGAATAACCCTCCCAACTGTAACGGGTTTCAGGTTCTTTTGCAATCCCTACAAGCCCTAATAATTTCTACCAAATTGCAATAAATTAATGAAACTTAAGAAGAACTAGATATTTCAAACTTTGTCCCAAGCCAATGCAGTTCAATGTTTTGGTGCAATTTAGCTTATAAATTCAAGTTTTAACAAGCAAGCCCTAATTGTTTCTAGGATAAATATAAAATCAGTACCTTTTATACTTCGTTACAGAAACACCTTTGATATGTATAGCACCCGACAATCCTAAATCACAGGAAACAACGGTAACAAATATACAAGCATTCAACATTCAAATGACCGGAAAAACCGATTGTATGCAACCGGCCGAATTCACTCACCAAAGTGGAACGACGGAAACGGAGGAGAATCGAGCTGGATCCACATGTTCTTCCCCTTCCTGTAAGCTCCGACGATTGTTTTTCCGGTGAGAGAAGCTTCGAAGTCGAAACGTGAAACACCGTCGATGACCTTAGCATCATCTGCAACAACAGATCGTTTGATCTTCTTTCCAACACAGTTTTCTGCAATGGCTTTTCGAGCAGCTTCCACCTCTGGAAGCTCCGGCATCGATAATGGCGGTTCGCGCGCTTTTCTCAGTTATGTCACAGATTTTTTAGTTTTTGGTGGTAACGGGAAGAAGGATAAGTCATCAAATGCATATGGGACGAACGATTTCTATGAACTGTATGATGCCACGTCAGCAACGGTTGACATGTAGGATTCAGTACTACACAGGCCAGGCTAGCCCAATGCACAGTTGATCAAACTTATTTATTTATTTTTTTAATTACTGATTATGTCTTTTAAAAATATAGTAATTTGTTAGTTTCGTCCTTTAAATTCAAAAATTACTAAGAGTTTCCCTATTTTGAAATGTTTGCACTGGTTTTGTCTTTTGTCACTAACACCGTTATAAAGCTCCGTTAAAAGTCTCATGCCCCATCCACGTGATGGGTAAATCGGTAAATTCATCCCCGTCTCCTACCTTCTTCTCTTATCGTCCTGCCTTCTCCTTCCACGAACCAAGTTGCCCAGGAGGCAAAAACACCTTACCAAAATGGGAAATCACCGCCCTGGTGGAGCAAATTCACAGTGGTCCTCAACCCAGCGGGATGTAATTCCCCTTGGCACACGACGTCCACGCCGTCAAGCTCAGAAACGAAGCCACGATCTCTCAAACCATCTCTGTGAAAGTTGGATCTTTGTACGCAATCACGTTTGGGGCTTCAAGAACGTACGCGTGGGAGGAGGTTTTGAGAGTGTCGGTGCCACCTCAATCCGATGACCTACCATTGCAGACTCTGTATAGCAGCGGCGACGGCGATGTGTATGCTTATGGATTTAGGGTTAAGGGGCTGTTTGTTTGGGTCTGAACCGTTTGTTTGGGAAAAAAAGACATCTAAATGGAATAGAATATCTGAATGAGCGTCTGAATCATTCATACTTCAAACCAAGTTTGAATAGGAAATTAACACAAGGGGTCATTTATACCCTTTCTTTTTAACCCTAGCATCCATCCCGTCGCCTCTCGTTCGCTCATATCCCGTCGGCCGTCGCCCCTGTCCTTTCGGCCGTCACCACCCTCCCGTCGACCGTCGGCACCATCCCTTCTGCCGTCGCTAGCCTCTTGATCGATTTCACGCAGTCACAGCGCCCATCGCCAACCTCGTCGGAACCCACAAGCTCTCGCTGGAACCCACCTGCAACAGTGAAGATGAGATCAAGATTTTACGTGTTCAGATCTAAAAGAAAATAGGGTAGATCGAGATTTTGCGGCTAGGAAGATGAGACCGCTACATTTATAATCGTGAATCGCAAGATCCATTTTTTGTGACTGGGAAAATAATTTTAGTATTTATATGATTACTAAAAGGAAAATAATTTTATTTTATTATTTATATATTATTATTAAAAAGAAAATAACTAGAAGGTAAAATAGTCAGTCTTCATAGTCGTTCAGATGTTTAATCAAACAGTCTTAACTGGTTCAGCACTTAATGGTTCAAACCCTCTTAACCATTCAGACATCTTAACCATTCAGCACTTAATGGTTCAGACTCTACCAAATGGCCCCTTAGTAATCTCTAAGTTCAAGTCTGTAATCAAAGACTTTATGATTTTAAATATATATTAAAATTGTTATAAAAGATATTTGATGTTTATTTGAATATTTACTTATTTCAAATAAGTAAATATTTATATTTGATATCCTATTTTTATTTATTTAAAGTTATTGCCCTCAATGTTTTTAAAACTCAATGTATAATCACAACATATAACATTTTTGTTATATAAGTTTAATAAAATATTGAAAGTTCATAAATAATTATTTAGAATAATTTTGTATGAAGTTTTTCTTAAAATTATTTATGTAATGTTTGAACTAAAGTTGTAACAAAATTAAGATTTTATTTTAAATACATATTCTATCTATATTTCTATATACAACAGTCATAATAATTTAATAATAATAATAATAATATTATTATAATAATTTATAATAATAGAATATTAATTTAAT
This sequence comes from Mikania micrantha, assembly GCA_009363875.1. Taxonomy (NCBI): domain Eukaryota; kingdom Viridiplantae; phylum Streptophyta; class Magnoliopsida; order Asterales; family Asteraceae; genus Mikania; species Mikania micrantha. Next base: position 4,849,572 of record CM018684.1, read on the forward strand.
ATAATGCAATAACATTAAAATAGATTATTCATATAATAATAAAAATATTTTAAAATAATATTAATAATAGTAATGATAATTTAATAACAATAAAAATATAATATAGTAATATTAAAATATAATATTTTATTTATATTAAAAAAAATTTCAAATAAAATATTAATAATATTAATAATAATAATATTAAAATATATTAGTAATATTATAATAAATAATCATAATAAAATATTAATTTAATATAATACAATAATATTAAAATAGATTATTCATATAATAATAAAAATATTTTAAAATAATATTAATAATATTAATAATAATTTAATAACAATAAAAATATAATATTAGTAATATTATAATATATTACTAATCTTATAATAATAAAAATATTTCAATATTATTAATATTAAAATTTTTATAATAAAATATTAATATAATATAATATAGTAATTTTAAAATATAATATTTTAATTAAATTAAAAACATTTAAAATAATATTAATAATATTATGATATAATAATGTAAAAACATATTATTAGCATATAATATTTTATAATATAATAATATTAAAATATAATTATACTTCAAATATATTATCGATTTTATGATATTAAAAAAATAATATAATATTATTAAAATATATTGCTATTATTATTATAAACAAAAATTATAAAATCAATTATAAAAAAATATTAATATAGTATAATGCAGTAATATTAAAATAGATTATTCATATAATAATAAAAATATTTTAAAATAATATTAATAATATTATAATATAATACAAATATTATTATTATAATAAAAATATTTAAATATTATTATTATTAAAAAAATTATAATAAAATATTAATATAATATAATATAGTAATATTAAAATATAATATTTGAATTGTAATAAAAATATTTTAAAATAATATTAATAATATTATAATATGATAATGTTAAAACATATTATTATTATTATTATAATATAATAATATTAAAATATAATTATACTTAAAATATATTATCGCATTTATGATATTAAAAATATAATAAATTTATTATTAAAATGTTTATAATAAAATATTGATATAATATAATATAGTAATTTTAAAATATAATATTTTAATTATATTAAAAACATTTTAAAATAATATTAAAAATATTATGATATAATAATGCTAAAACATATTATTATTATATAATATTTTACAATATAATAATATTAAAATATAATTATACTTCAAATATATTATCGATTTTATGATATTAAAAAAATAATATAATATTATTAAAGTATATTGCTATTATTATTATAACAAAAAAGTATTAAATCAATTATAATAATAATAATAATTATAATAATATTATAATACATTATTATAATAAAATATTAATATAATATAATGCAGTAATATTAAAATAGATTATTCGTATAATAATAAAAATATTTTAAAATAATATTAATAATATTATAATATATTACTAATATTATTATAATAATAAAAATATTTAAATATTATTAGTATTAAAATATTTATAGTAAAATATTAATATAATATAATATCGTAATATTAAAATATATTATTTTAATTGTAATAAAAATATTTTAATATAATATTAATAATATTATAATATAATAATGTTAAAACATATTATTATTATAATATAATAATATTAAAATATAATTATACTTAAGATATATTATCGCATTTATGATATTAAAAATATGATAAAATTATTAGATTAATTAATAATAATATTAATACAATATAATATTATTAAAGTATATTTTTATTATTATTATAATATGTTATTATAATAATAATAAAAATATTATAAAATTATTTTATTAACATCCGTTATGACCGTTTTATTTTTGTGTTTTAAAAATTGTAATAATACTATCACCGTTTTACTCGAATACAATTATTTACATAACAATATGACTTGACATTTTTTTTTCATGTTGTGTGATGCTAATTTTAGACAAGTTTTATTTTGTACTATTATTTTTTAAAAGCTTTGTGTTAAAGTTTTACAATGTAGTGACAAGTTTATGTTATTTGATTTTGGAATTATTAAATCATGTTTTTATCATGTAAAATAAGGGGTAATGCTAAAACACGCGTAGGTAACCTCTAGTTTTATTTAAATAAGAATGATTCTGTTGTTAATAAATTGTTCAAAAATGATTTTTAGAATTTTTTTTGTTATTTTTATAACATCTTATGAATTTACTCTATAAAAGAAAAATGATTTAAATGATTCAATATTAGATTTTATAAAAATTATATTCAAAAACTTAATAAAAAATTCTAGAATGTTTATAAATACATTTTACAAAACCTTCGAACCGAAAGCCCCAACTAGAGATGAAATTCCAAAACGTAAAGGGAGGAGGAATTCAATAGTCCTCTCTTCCTGAGGATTCATCATTGGCTAGGGCTTTCGAATCAAAGCACGGGCATCTGCAACTAAGAGGGAGCAGTAGATCATCGATGGAAGAGCCATGTTAGTAAACTTCTATTAGGACTTCTATGGATTCTTGATTCGACTAGAGGGACTCCTAGCAGCAAACTAGTATAAAGGGCCCAGGCTCATGAGCCGCCAGGACGGATCGGCCAACAAATGATAGGCCAAAGGGATGGGCTCATTCGACTAATCAGTGATCCCTGGGCCTATCTAACACAGATGTCCCAGAAGTAGGGGATTGGTTGATCGGAAAGCTTGAGAAGGAATAGGATATTCCATACAATTCCGATTTGCTTGCTTCTCATATCCCATTTTTTCATCAGGGTGAATTCTAAGTTACGTATTCCGGTTGTAAAACGGAAGAAGAGGGAGAGAGGGGCACAACCCCACCTGCAGCCCACGTTTCCGACCCTAAATATAAAAAAATGGGAAAAATACACGAAAAAAGGTTGAACCGGATTTAGAACTTGAGCCATCTTTTGGGTCCACATCTCTTACCGCTAGACCAGGTGTGATTTGCTCAAAGTCCTTGGTTTCCCTTAAACTTATAATCAATTCTAACTAATTCCCAATTTATATGGACCCTAAAATCCTATGCGATCAATTCATAGCTTTTGTTGTTTGTGAGATCGAATTAGTTTAGACCATTCTCATTCACAATCCAATCCAACCCAGCCAACCCGTCCTTTAATGAAAATTAATTTCTCTCTCTTCCATCCATACAATCCAATCAAACGTAACTTTTTTTTTCTCTCATTAACAATCCAACCTTTACTATTTTTTATTAAATAAATATAATTTATGATTTTTAGTTTTTATTAAAATTTATTAGAAAGAAAAATAAATAAGTATTTTATTTATAAGAATTAAAATTTTAATTTCAAAAATAAAATAAAATATTAAAAAATTATTTATATTTATCAAACATACTTAATTAAATATATAAACTAAATTACAATAATGGCATTAAATATAACAGTACAACTACAAATAATTTAAACTACATAATTATTCATCGTCGCCAAATTTTTGTCCTATGTGCTCAATCAAATCGTTTCTTATAGCAAGATGAGCTTCTCTATCACGAAGTTGTTCCTGTTAGTCATATAATTAGATAAGCTTCTAATTCGTTGAGTAGAGTATTTAAAAGGTTGCTCATCTTCCTGAGTAGATCTTCTCCGATGCCTATTTTGATTTTTGAGGACAGTCATTTAAAAATTCGGATGGATCGTAATAGTTAAGGTATAAGTGTCGTTCATCCTCAAGTATCATGTTATGCATGATAATACATGCAATCATAATTTTACCCATCATATCTTTGTCCCACACATGACATGGATGTTGTAAAAATGCAAAACGAGCTTGTAGAACTCCAAATGCTCGTTCAACATCTCTTCTAGCGGCCTCTTGATGTTGAGCGAACAACTTGTGTCTCTTCAAAAATGGAGAAGATATTGACTTGTCAAAGGCAACCCATGAAGGATATATGCCATCAGTAAGATCGTATGCCCTATTATACTCCCGACCATTCAGGACGTAGCTCACACTTGGTGCTCGACCTGACAACAAATCATCAAAAACAGGAGAACTATGGAGGACATTAATGTCATTGCACGTACTTGGTGTTCCAAAGAATGTGTGCCATATCCATAAGTCATATGATGCAATGACTTCCAAAATGATTGTTGGTTTGCCGTATCTACCTGCATATTGTCCGGCCCAAGCAGTGGGGCAATTTTTCCATTCCCAATGCATGTAGTCAATACGACCTATCATACCTGAAATCCATGCTTAGCCCCGACATAGAGTAGTCTTATTAAGGCCTTGTTTGTTTTTTATAAAAGGTCTGCGCAGCCTCTTTTGTCTGCGCCGAGTAGGGCTGGCAATTTTAGACACGAACACGTTAACACGACACGACACGACTTTAACATGTTTCGTGTTTACCCTTAACATGTTTCGTGTCTAAAACAGGTTGACACGTTAAGACCTGTTTATTTTTCGTGTCTAAACAGGTAAAACCCGCTAAGACCCGTTAAGACCTGTTAAGACCTATTAAGACCTGTTAAGATCAGTTAAGACCTGTTTAAAATTTAAAATAAATAATATAATAAAATATATGGCCATATGTGTAGCCGATTAGCTTCAAAAAATTTCTAATTGTCTAACCTTAGTTCTTTAACAGGTTTCTTAACAGGTTCTTTAATGGGTTTTAACAGGTTCTTTAACAGGTCATTTATCGTGTTAATTCTTAACAGGTTCCTTAACGGGTCTTTTCGTGTTTACGGGTTTTTAACGGGTCGTGTTCGTGTCTTACCAGTTCGTGTTTCGTGTCTTAACGGGTCGTGTCTGACCCGTTATGACAGCCCTAGCGCCGAGCAGACCATGCGTAGATGTTGACATATGCAGACCGTTTGTTTTTCGAAGATGTTTCATTAAAAAACGTCTACTCCTGGTCTTCTTGGTGCAGATGTGGACCAACCACTTCTAGGATTTTCTAAGGTCTGCAGAGACTACCTACATCTGCAGACTGTTTGTTTTTTCGAAGACGTTTCATTAAAAAAGTCTGCTTGCGGTCTACTTAAGGCATCGGCCACTACATTTGCTTTTCATGGGTGATACTTAATTGCACAATCGTAATCACCTATAAGTTTTAACCCATCTTCGCTGTCTCATGTTCAGATCCTTCTGATCGAAGATGTGTTGTAAGCTCTTGTGATCGGTGAATATGGTGCAATTCGTGTCGTACAGATAGTGTCACCAAGTCTTCAATGCGAACACTACGGTTCCCAACTCTAAATCATGAGTTGTATAGTTCTTCTCGTGCACCTTCAGTTGTCATGACGCATAAGCGATGGCTTTCTCATGTTGCATCAGCACGCAATGAAGTCCTAGTTTCGAGGCGTCAAAGTATACCACGAAGTTGTTACATCCCTCAGGTAGGTATAGAATTGGTGTACTACATGGTTTCTGATTTAGTAGACTGAATGCAGATTCTTGTTTCTCTCCCCATTCAAACTTCTTGTCTTTGTGGGTTAGGGAGGTGAGTGCTTGTGCGATCTTCGAGAATCCTTCTATAAATAGTCGGTAGTGTCCAGCTAATCCTAGGAATTGTCGCACCTCAATCGGAGCCTTTTGTGCTTCCCAGTTTTTGATGGCTTCGATTTTAGCTGAGTCTACATGTATTCCCTTCTCGTTAACCACATGTCCAAGAAACTAGACTTCGCAAATCCAAAAGTCACATTTGGAAAATTTCGTTTTAAGTTGCTCTGTCTTCAAGAATTCCAATACTAGCCTTAGATGTTTTGCACGTTCATCCTGATTCTTAGAGTAGATCAGGATAGTGTCTATAAACATTATAACGAATTTGTCTAGGTATGGCTTGCACACGCGGTTCATAAGATCCATAAATACCGCCGGTGCATTGGTCAGTCCAAAGAGCATAACCAAAAATTTGTAGTGTCCATATCGTGTTCTGAAAGATGTCTTATGAATATCATTTTCTTGAATTCTCAACTGATGGTAGCCATATCTCAAATCGATTTTTGAATAGTAGCTTGATCCTTGTAGTTGGTCGAACAAGTCGTCTATTCATGGAAGTGGGTATCAATTCTTGATCGTTACCTTGTTTATTTCCTGGTAGTCTATGCACATCCAGAACATTCCATTTTTCTTTTTTACAAATAGGACCAGTGCTCCCCATGGTGAGAAGCTCAGTTTGATGAATCCCTTGTTTAACAGTTCCTGAAGCTGATTAGACAATTCTTGCATCTCAGTATGGTGTGAGGTCTATCTGGGTGTGAGGTCTATCTGGAACTCAATCTGTCGTTTCGGTGGGTTTCCAGGTAGATCTTCAGGAAATACTTCGGGATAATCGTGGACTACATCGATGTCCTCGATCCTCCTTTCCTTCTTCGGCTGCTCAGTGATGAGAACTAGTATGTCCGGGTATCCCTTCCGCAAACACTTGTTTGCCTTCACGCATGACATGATGTTCAAGAGTATTTCTTGTCGTTCCCCTTGTATGGATATCTGATCTTCGTTTGGTAACGTGAATCGGATGATCTTTTCGTTGCACACGATCTCTGCTTGGTTTGCAAATAGCCAATCCATTCCAGCCACCACATTAAAGCTCCCAGAGTTACCGGCATCATGTCGATTTCTAAGTCGTTGTTGACCAATACCATGACGCATCCTCGAAATAGGTGCTGTGTTTCAATCAGTTTTTCGTCGGCTAACTCTACTGTATACTTATAATCTAGTGGTGTTAGTGTCATGTTAATTAGTTGGCTAAACTCGCTAGATATAAAACTCCCATTGGCACCGGTATCAAATAATATACTAGCGTAGACATTATTTAAAGAAACTTACTCGTTACGATGTTGGGATTTTCCTTTGCCTCGCCATACCCAATCACTAAAGCTCGGCCCTTTGATGTTTTTCCCCTGCCTTCTTCAGTTATGGGCAGTCCTTGCGCATGTGGCCAGGCTTGCCGCTTGCATAGCTGTCACACCCCCAAATTCCCACTTGTGGTGATAGCCCACGTGGGTGTGACGTGGCCAGAATCACAGCTCAAGATCATATAGAACGACTCTATATGCGTTTCAAATACAATGTTCAACATACACTTAGCAAAATAGTTTGCAGCGGAAATTACATAATATTGCAGCGGAATAATAATTGTCATAACATGCAGCGGAAATATAAAATGTTAAACATCACATGGTTTTTAGAGTACAAAACATAAATCTAATTTGTTTGATCAAAGACACAATATGAAATGCAATCGGATCCTATGCTCAGTCCCCCTAAGTGCATTCCCTGTTCCATGTACCTGTCAGTTACCTGTGAATACAAGTTTAGAAAAAGTGTCAACACAACGGTTGGTGAGTTCACAGGTTTTGATATATACATATAGTAAGAAAACATGTGTCATGCTGTTTATCATATGTTAGTACCGAGCCCTAGGCTCCAAGTGCCAGTGCGTCACTACCGAACTAGACTTGTTTGTCCTTGCCTCCGTTGTGTCTCGTATACACAGCAAGTTAGGTCAGAGTTTCATGGGTTATGACACTCAGTCAATATTATGCCCCGTGGGGTTAGTCACACCCAAACGGATCCATTCAAACCTACCACGTTGTTCGTACATTAACGGTAAGACTTTGTGAGGACTTGTTACGAGTTCAACACTTAATGTTTGTCTAATAAACCAGCATACACAGTAAAATGTTTGTAACAATATAGTTGTTTGACTCGATGCAACTAGTATTCTCCTCCTATTTAAAACGTTTGAAAAGAGTAAGGAGGGGCCGTAAACTCACCTTAGTGAAATGAACAAGTGTAAGCGTAAGCTCCTAAAGCGTCAAGTAGTGAAGTCGGTCACCGGCTACCTATATCGTATACCATACGTGAGTTTGTGTAAGTGACCGTGCTCGTGTTCGTGTTAGTGCTCGTGTTTGTGCTCAACAACCCTCGGTTGTTCATGTTTGTCCGTGTCGGTCCACAATGACCGTGTTTGCTCGTGTTGGTCCACATTGACCGTGTTTGACCAAAGTTGACCGTGTCAAGTCAACGACCCGTTGGTGAACCGCGTGCCGGTTGTGAATCGTGTAGAAATCGTGTAAGTGCTCGTCGTGTGCAAAACGTGCAAGTCGCGTCTATGGACAACTTACTATTTATAGTAAGTTTTCATTTATGGGAAGTTTCATAAAGCATAACGATTTTAGAGTTCTAACATGCTTGTTAGTCCTACGTGATCATGTTAACACATAGCACATCATCATACGAAATCACATAAGTCACTTATATCATGTTTGCACATAAAAGTTTCCTAAAATGGAAAGTTTCCATTTTTAGCATATGCGATATCGGAAACCATCTAACTTAGCATACATTCATCATAGTAAAACATAATAAATCACTTAGCATGTTCAAATCGTACAAAATTTTCATAAGTTAACCTTTCTAAAAATAAAGTTACTATAAATAGTAACTTTGTAACTTTGCATACAAATGACCACCCTAAACATTTCTAATCCATTTTTATATCACAAACCATCATAATAAGTCATTTAACATCGATTAAACATACAAACATAGCCCAAATCATTACTTATCATTATTTTAACCCGAAAAGTTACTAAATGTAGTAACTTATGTCAAAAATGACTATAACCACATCAAAATCACATTCTTAAGTTTCTAATCATCATAATATCATTCAAATAACAAGTCTATATGCATGCATGTTAACAATCTTAACTATTACACCATTTTGTAAATAAAAAGTTACTATTAATAGAAAGTTTGTCAACAACCAATTTTTAACCATTTCATCAACATTCAAACATATAGATCATCACCAATAACATCAAAAATAATATAAGATTATTCAAGATCCTCAAAAATGCACTAGATTGTACATGCATGAAGCTATTTCATCAAGTTATGCTCATATCATGCATTTTAATGACACACCTCATCATAGATCATCATGAAGTGCTCTCTAATCACTTTAGATCATCAAGAAACATATTAAAATCAACAAACCCAGACCAAAATTTCATGCATGTAAAGTAAAGGTGCTTGCATGTGAGTTTTAACACATGCATGTGTGTGTAATAGATGTGAAAGTGGGTTTTAAGCATAGAACTACCTTCTAGAGCTTTGATATCCCTGACAAGATGATTCCATAGCCCCTGGAGCTCCTGGTTCGTTGGTCTCGACAAGAACAAGAGGGTGGTGATGATTCTTCGAGCTTCTAAGTGGGTAACAAGCTTTAATCTCCAAACCTTGAGCTTGAAAATGGTCTTCAATGGTGGAAAATGATTGTAACAAGGTGTAGAAGAGGAGTTCAGTCGAGATATGGCGTGTAAAACCGATTAAAATGATGAAATGTAGTAGTATAGGTATGATTGTCTTGGTTTTATAAAGATATTGTCGACTGGGCGGCGTCGCGTACCGCGGAGAGGCTCCCAGATGCTCTCAGCATACCGTGATGGATTTCGGAATTCAAATTCTCCCGAATCTCGTCGCGTACCGCGATAGGGCCTCTAATAGGCCCAGTTTCATGGGTTTGATCCGTTCGTCGTCGTTTTCACGCTTACGAACTATCGTTTGGACTCGTTTGAACTTCCAAGTTCAATGTTTGAGCGTTTGGTGAGGTTTCGGGTGTTGTGTGACACGATGTGTTAAACGTTCACCAAGGTTCGTGTGTTTTGACACATGTGTGCGGTTTCTCGATAATTCCTCGAATTATCTTGTTGTGTGTCAGTGTCCGTACTGTCGTGCCACGTGTTACACTAAATTAAACTAATTCTAGTGCCACGTGTACAAACATTATTTAAATAAACATTTAAATAAATAAAATGCTGACCTGGAATTTACGGGGTGTCACAATAGCATCCCTTGATGGTGTCTTGGTTGTTGTTGTTGGCTGGCTTGCTTCCACAATCTCTAGCCATATGGCCGTGCCTACCGCAGTTCATGCATCAATAGCGATCGCATTGGCCATAGTGAATGCTCTGGCTGGTGTTGACCTGTGATGTGGGTGGTTGTTGTGGGGTGAAAGTATGGTTGCTTCTTGGTCCTACTTTCTTTTGTTGTCAGCCTGCTTCAGAAGTTCGCCCCGTTTGGGCAGTTTTCCCTATGCCACTTCCTAGTTAGTCAGGCGATGTGCTAGTCGGATAGCGGGTTGGATCGGTAGCGGTAACTATGCTCTGGATCTGTTCGGGCATCCACTAATATACTGCTCGATCTTCTTGTATTTTGGGGTCACCATTCCCGAGCATAGTTTGCACAGTTCGTGAAATCGAGTCGTGCACTGCTCGATTTTGGATCCCTCCATCTTGTGGATCCAGAATTCTTTTTCCAGCTTCTTAATTTTGTTACGAGGACAATATTCCTCCTTCATCATTTTTGTGAACTCCTCCCATGATATGGAGTTAGCAGTTAAACATGGAGAATACATAATCATCCTTTTCTAGCCAGCGGAGCAGTCCTACTGCTCCTTCATATCCCTTGAATGTATGGGGATGGCAGCTGAGGAACGTCTTAAATGAACATCCCTTGGAGTTGTTGTTGTTAGATCCTGTGTGTCAGCATTCAAATTTGTAGTTTTGTGTTTGCGTTTCGTTTGTCATGTTTGTTAAATTCTAAAGTTCGTTTACTGTGGTTGTTTCTACTTGATTCGCTTTTGTTTCGTGCTGTCTCGTAGTTAGCAATTGCTTTGCTGACCCGTCGTTCGACCATGGCCTTAATTGCCGCCAAACCAATCGTCCAGTTGTTAGCTCAAACATACGTTCCTCTGCCTGCCATTAGTTAGTATCTATATACAATAGATAGAATGTGTTACTTACTGTTAGAGTTAGGTGGGAGTTAGCATTCATACAAATTGAACATCATGAAAATCAATAATAGTATTTCATTAATAATTTCCCAAAGAGTTGCAAATTACTTTTTAAGTTCGAATACTACTGCTCAAAATAGTTTCATGGGCATAACCCGCCCATTCTAGGTTTCTACTACCACAAAATAAAGAAACACCTATCACTGGTTAGCCGATGAGATTGAGGAAACCAAGTTCCCCTTGTCGGCTGGTCCATCTTCCTCATATTCAAATGGGTCTTCCTCGACATCCTCAAAATGCTCCTCCTCGTCCCCGGGTTCCGGCTCGACATCTACCTGTCCTGCTATGGCCTCGACCATAGCCTCCAACATTGCCACATGTGCCTCCACTAACTACGCCCTCTCCTCTGATATCTCCAGATGTGTCGTGACATCACGCAGTTGCTCAACCTTTAGGTACACCGTATCGACCAAGTTGTTGTGAAACTGGTCGGTGTCTGATAGCTTTGCCTCTAGCTATGCCACCTTCTGAGAGATGCGGTGCTTATCCACTAACAATCCCGTAATCGCTCCTGCAGCGTCTCGCATGTTACGGATCTCTCGATCCATAGTTGCTAAGAATGCCACAAATTCTTGCTCAAGTGGGTATCCTAGACCTGGAAGTCTTCGCAAAGTCGAAATGCTGCCTGGGGATGAAGGTGGGGGTACTTGCTCCCCTTTGACCCATCGTCGGATCAAGTCTAGGTAGCTGGTTGTAGTCAAGAGATCTAACGTTGATGATCTCGTTTGGCACTATAATGTTTGCCAAAGGTACCATCCTACGCGTCTTCTTCGCATCATGCTCTGGTATCTCTTCTGTAGGTCGTTTCCCTAAGTAACGTTCACGATTGTCGGCCATTCTTGCTAAGTTCGTTTCATAAGTGCATGTATAACACAAGATCAAAGTGTATCGTCTAAGTTTAGTGTTTAAGTGTAGAGATATGGCTATAGTCTAAGTTTACTACATGTAAACCTAGTTCTCTATAACCAAGGCTCTAATACCAGTCTGTCATACCCCCAATTCACCACTTACGGCGTTAAGCCGTTGGGTGTGACGTGGCAGAATCAAAGCCATGGTCATATAGAACGATTCTATATGCTTTGGTAAAACACACAGTTTTAATAGAAATAACCAAAGTTGTTAGAAGTTATGCAGCAGAATATAATTGTTTACACGACGGAAGTATTAGTTTTTACACTACATTGTCTTCAAAAACATAATGACATAAAATGTTTAAAAATAGTTGTTTAAATGCATGCATGACTCTCTTCCTGTATTTCCATGTGTGTCCTAGCCTTGTGCGCTCAATTACTTGAGAATACATGCGAAAACGTGTCAACATAAAGTTGGTGAGTTCACAAGTTTAAGTAAATGTAAAACAGTTCACGAGATATATACTGGGTATGTTAAGTTGTAGACCATAGGTCCCGAGTCTATGTGTTGCACCTCTACCGAAACTAGACTGTTAGATGCCTCAGCAAAGTCTATCCTAAAAACTATGGCATAGGTGTATATTACGCTCGTCCTGACCGCCGGTCAGAGTTGTAGTCGATCGGGGTTTGTCGGACCCAATAATACTATCCAATAACGCCTCGTTTGTGTTTAACTAACGGTAAGGTTTTGTGAGGACTTTGTTATGATATAAGCACACTCAAAAATTGTTTGTACAACATACTGGTCATATATCTAAAAGTTGTTTGTATAGTATTATGCCCCAAGTTTAAAGAAAATAGCTAGATAGAAAAGTGGGGCCGTAAACTCACCTAAGTTGTAGTTGTTGCCGTTACTGAGAATGGTTTTCCTTTAGCTGTCACCTATATCATGTAAGTATCATGAGTTTGTGTTCACGTTCGTGTTGGTCCGCCTAGACCATATTCGTGTCTAAACAACTCCAAGTTATTGTGTTTGACCATGTTTGACCGTTTTTGACTCAACGACCTGTTGGTGACTTGTTTAGTTCTTAGTGTTTATTTAACGTTTTTCAAGTGTCATATATTGCATGTAAGAACACAAATCATGTTCAACGGATAACTTACTATTTATAGCAAGTTTCCATTTTTAGCAGGTTTCCATTGTAGGCAAGTTTCTATTTTTAGTAAGTTTACAAAAAATCATATTATTATAATTCTAGCATGCTTGTTTTCCTTGTATGATCATGTTATCACATAACACATTATCCCAAGTCATCAAGTATGCACATAATCCATTTCAAGCACTTAAAGTTACTAAATATGGTAAGTCCCTATATTTACCATGTTTTGACACCAATCATCATGCAACAACTTCCTTATCATCATAACAAAGCATGTACAATCACATTTTATTCTTAATCATGCTCAATAGTCCCAATTTATGAAGATCCCCAATTCAAAGTTACTATAAATGGTAAGTTTGCTATAAACCTCATTTTAATCATCAACAATCATTCAAGAGTGTTCATAAGACCCTTAACATCATCAAATCGACTTAGACCCAGTCAAAGTCAACATGCATGGCAAGTTCTTGAATAAATGATTCTATTTATAGAAACCTATGAACAACTCATTCATTTCATCAAATTCAACATTTCCTGTGTATCATTAACATCATTCTTATGCAAGAATCATCATATTAATATACATAATATGTCTAAAAACTTCATTTATCATCATTTCACTCAACAAAAGTTACTATTTTTAGAAATAGTCACTCAAGCTTTACCAACCAACATTCAATATCCCCAAATACTCATTTCATCTTATTACATAATCACAAATCAGTCATTTCAAGTGTCATATTATGACTATAACATCAACAAACATCTTTCCTTACTACAAAAGTTCCTTTTGGTGGTAACAATCACCAATAATCACAAAATCTCATGAATACATCAAATAGTTTGTGTTAACTGCTCAAATCAGTGGATCAAAGCCTCTTATACATATTTACAAGATAAAAATTTCGTGCATGTGTTTATTGAAGTGTTGCGTGTGTGTGGATGAGGTTACATGTGTGTTTAGAGATGTTATAAGAGCAAGTAAACCATGTAAGACTACCTCCCAAGCTCTAGATAGTTGAAATGAAGCTCAGAAGTGCTGAGACAGCCTCTGAGGATGGAATGGGATCGGTGAAGTCGTGTTCAATCGAGAGAAGTGCTCTAGCTGTAAGGCTTCAATATTACACTAGAAATGCTTCTAGGGTGGTGTGTGGTGTTAGCAGGAGTATGGGATTGGTGAAGTCGTGTTCAATCGAGAGAAATGCTAAGAGGATTAAACAAATGAAATGGGTGGGTATTTATATCGTTTTAGTGTTTTGGAAGGCTTCGCATACCGCCAAGCATGTCTCCCGGGGTCTTGGCGTACCACCAAGGACAAAATAGACGGGTGCCTCTCTGAGACACTCTGCGTATCGCCAAGAGGAAATTGATCGGTCGTGGCATACCGCGATGGAAATCAACTGAATTCAAATTTGCCTGCCCGCCTTCGCGTACCGCCAAGCATCTCGCTGGGGCTTGGTATACCGCGAAGGGTCCTGGGTTGGCCCAATGGCCCATTTTTATTATTTCGATTCGTTTTCTGTTCATTTTCCGCTATCCTTTATCGTTTTTCAACTTTTGTCTTGATTTTGTTCGTTATTCGTTCACATATTGTTCAATTGTTGTTCAATTGCATAAATTGGTTGATGTTTCACCAACTTTCGTTAATTCAAGACACGTGTGTGCGTTTCTGTTAATTCCCCTGAATTATCGTTCAATTGTTTGTGTTTAGACTGTTGTGCCACGTGTCACACTAATTTAAACAAATTCTAGTGCCACGTATGTAATAATAATTTAAATTATTTTTTAATCATATAAAGTGCTGACCTGGAATTTGCAAGGTGTCACATTCTTCTTGCTCTTGGTGGATGATCTCCTATAATCATATTTGGCAAGCTTACAAATACTTCCCAAATGTGGTGATGAAGTTGTCGATTTTGCTCAGCTTGCCTAGCTTCTCTTTCATCAAATGCATTCAAGTATGATGAATTTAAATCTTCTGATAAGTTTTCATTATGAGACATCTTTTAAAGAGGTGAGGATTGAAGAGTTGGTTTTGGTTAAAATATGTCAACGTTATGATCTTACTTATACAAATATAATGAAGATAATATTAAATCATTTTATCTCTTACAAAATTCAAATGTCCAGTAAAATGTTGACATGTGAAAACAAAGATAATGAAGATAATATTAAATCATTTTATCTCTTACAAAATTCAAATGTCCAGTAAAATGTTGACATGTGAAAACAAAGATAATGATGGATATTCGATTGATAATTTTTAATCATTTTATCTATTACAGAATCCAAGTGTCTAGTAAAATGTTGACATGTGGAAACTAAGATCATGATGGATATCCGGTTGATAATGTTAAATTGTTTTATCTGTTACAGAATCCAAGTGTCAAGTAAAATTTTGACATGTGGAAACAAAGATAATGATGGATATCCGGTTGATAATGTTAAACTTAATAAAATCAAATAACACACCAAATTTTAACAAAGCAAATAAAAATAAAATTCACACCAAAATTTCTTAAAGCAACTAAAAATAAAATACACACCAAACATTATTAAACCAACTAAAAGAAAAACACACAATAAACTTGATTTACTTAGATCGATACCATAAAACTTTAACATCAGATGGAGCTTTATGTTGCCTTCTTCAGGTGACAAGAACTATTTTTGTAACAATGTGTTCAAATGCATACTTTACTCCCTTTCTCTTTCAATCTCAAGCCTTTGTTTCATGAGTTCAATTTCTCCATCTTTAGTAAGCCTCATTGCACGAAGCTCTTTAATAAAGTTAGCAGAAAACTTGGATATTTATTTTCCTTTTGCCATTTTTAGACGCATCCCTACCAATTGGACGTTGATATGTTGAACCACCACTAGTTCGTGTTTCTGGGTTGGGATTGGCACAATAGTCCCTTCTTTAGTAGTCCTACTTCTTTTTGAGCTACAACCACTTTATTCATTACCCTCTTGATGTGAACATCTTGTGTCGTGGTCTAGCTATAAAGCCCACTTTTGGTGCTTACACATAACTTCATTAAAAACAACATAATCAATGAACTTGTTCCTCTTATCTTTTTCATAAAGTTTATAAGCTTCACTCTCAATATATTTCTTGTTCATTCAAGTTTTTCTTTGACGATATGCTTCCCTGTACGTAGCAACCCACTTCTGGCCATTTTCACTAAGTCGTTTAAAACAACCTTTCATTTGAGCTTCATTCCTCACTAAGTTTTTTTGAATTTTGTACTTGAGCTGCATTGTACATTTTCCTCTACCTGTACCCACAAGTTTGATATTTTTCGATTTTTCCCAACAATTTTATTTTCACTAGTGATACAACATGCTGACATTAAGGCAACATCTTTGGCAACATCCCATTTACTAGCTCCTTGTGAGAGATTTTCAGTATTTTGTGAGGTCTGAAGATCTTTAGTAATAAGAACTTCATTTGCATTTGAAAAGAAAGGAGAGTTTTGATAGTACTAAGTATTGGGATAATTTTCAGAATCACCAAGATTCAAACAAAAATTTGGAAAAGGACTCATGAAAGAAATTATGAAACTTAGAAATGAAATATTATGAATGGTATTGGATATAAAAATATGTTAATATGATACAATATTTATATGGAGATATAATAAGTTTTCAAAATAAATAAATATTTTAAACATATAATGTTTTAGATAATGAGTTTGATCTAGAAAATCCTCTGAACCAATAAAAAACCTCCAAATTTTTGATAGGATAAACCAATGATTGTTGATATTTATTTTATATAAAAATATATTTATTAAACGAACTCTGTTTTTAACAAAATTTATACCGACATGTTTATAAAAAAACTGATCAAGGCCGTGTTTTTAGATTTTTTAAAATATTAGTTATTTGAAGTTATTAAAAAACCAGATTATTACAAAAAACTAATTATGATAACTTATAAAAGAAAAATAAATAAAGAGGTCCAATTGAGATTTGCCACATGGCACATTTGGAGTTTGCAATATAGATTGGAGGGACAATTGGATCGTGTATTTTTTTCTGTTTTGTTTAAACAGTGTGACAATCCTCCACTAGTTCACCAACGTGGATGGTCTTAGGTCTATCAATCCAAAAATGAAGACGACTAGTATGAGATGATAAATTACCTAGGACGAGTCGAAGAATGTCTTATGCTTAAACGAGTGATCAATTCAAATGTTCAAAGCTTCTTACAAGAAGCTTTTGCTTTTGCTCTATATAAATAAAGATCGTAAACATGTTTGTGCATTCAATTTGAGGATTCGAATGTGATTTAACTCATTAACAGTTATATTTCCCACCACTTGGTTCGATTGTGGTATAATACATTTAATGATTCTTAAAACCAGATTTGATTGTGCTGTTATGTTTATAATTCACCGGTTGGAAATGGTCTCGATCGTATGCCCAGTTGAAGAAGAAAGAAAGTATGCGAATTTATCATTTCTAGTCCTCCAAAATTTTGTCTTATTTTGTTATCAGCTCAAACTATTTTAGAACTAATAAGATTACAATTCTTGCCCCTCCAATCATGGAATTTTGCACAGTTTTGCTATAACAAGTTTATACAACTATCCCATTTATTTGTAACTAACAAATTAAAATATTTTTTTAATTAATCTTATAAAGTAATTAATTTGTTTTACTTTTTATAACAAGATATATTTAAATGTTCATGCATATATGTAGGTCCATGTCTAGGATCTGAATGATCTGGTATAACATAACACTATGTGCAGAATCCATAGAATCATGTTTGAACAATAATAGAAATTAGTAGAAAAAGACAAAATCAATGAATCAAATTCACTCTTCTTGTATTAATATCAAGACTGGAATTTGTACAATTAGAGAGAAACTACAAAATTAAGAATGAGAATTGCGAACAAGATCGATACAATTAATATCGAAATCAAACTATTTATAGGCTTGCCATCGATACTATTAGTATCGATGGTGACTAGTGTCGATACTAATAGTATCGATGCTATTACTGTCGATACTATTAGTATCGATAAAGCAACACTTAGTCAGTTTACAAGATATGATTCAAAACAAAAACAAAATAAAATCAAACAAAAACAAACTAAACTAAACTAAACAATTACAAAACAATAACATAAAGGTCTTCACTTCCACTCTGCTACAGTCTTCAGTCTTCAGTCTTCAGTTCAACAATTGAAGCTGATACATACATACATACATACATAAACATGAATGGTGTTAAAAATGCTTTTTAACAAAGAAATGTATGTATGTATGTATACATTTCAACATGATATATTTGATTAAAATTGAACTTATTTAAATCATAGTAATCTATTTTGCATAATTTATATATATATGTGTGTGTATATGTATGTATTTGATAAAATCATATTTTTGAAGTTTGAATAGTAATTAAACTACGAACTTTCCATTAGACTTTCATTTATTCAAATTTGACACAATTATATTTTCAAAAAAAAACCCTAAATGTTACAAACCAATTGTGCGGCCGAACACTACAAATGTGCGCCTCATCGTAGATCAACCAGTTGTCATCATCAAGTTTCCCAACGATCTTCATTTCCACCGAAAGTCACCATCAATCGAACCACCTATCACGATCGAGGTAATGTTGCAAACTAACTGTCAATTGACCTTGTTTACTATCATGTGTTAAACATAAATGAGGGCAATCATAAAAGTCCAAAATATAAAGACGAACCACACATAGGATTTAGAAACCTAGCATGAATAGGTGGTTAGAGCCGACCCTTATATGCATTTTTTTTGCATAAAATAAATTTTAAACAAAACATAATTTTGAAATAAAAAAAATATTATTTTACTACGTAAAAACATCATTTTGATAGCATAATTTTCTTTATTCAATTTATTAACTTACTTGAGAAGGTAAGATCTCCCTACTCTGAAAAGTATCAAGTTACTTTCCTTAACAGTATATCAAAGTCACCTTACTTGAAGGCATGGTTGCAAAATTCACTAGGCGCTCCTAGGTCAGAACAGATCCTTGGAGCAAGTAATAAAAGAATACCCGGCCCTAGGCGGGAGTACTCGGGTAATACTCAGAAAGTACTCACCCTCGGAACAACTCCTTGGAGCGAGTACTCGGCCTTGGATACCGACTTTTATAATAGTGCCTGAAGGCAAGGTCACCTTGTCATTAATGGACTCAAGTTATTGTACTTCTTGAGAAACATAACCACCTTGCCTAATTATAGGCATGACCACATTGTTCTAAAGGATCTCAATTTGTATTGTTTAACAAAAGCTAAAGCCACCTTAAATGGACAACACAATGCAATATTTCCTTAAACAAGCTAAAGTTAGCAAACCTGACAAAAGTCTACATCAACATCCAGGCCACCTTGATTTTCTGATAGCAAGTTGTCCATGTAGCTATGGCTTTCACAGAGATATGCTACATACAAGCTGATGATGTGGAAATCTCTCTATCGGTGCTAAGCCTACCAAGGCAGAATTGCTAACAAAAGGAAGGCAAAAGTCCTTCCGGACTAACCATGCATAGCAACGACACAAATCGTCTAAATTTCTTATTTCATAAAGTAAGTAAACCCATCCGTCTTGGTTAAGCGTACCAAATTAGCCTATCTAAATGTATTGAAGATGTGTGCGCTAATCCTCAAATCCTGACTAAGCATACCAAATTAGCTCGGCTAAGAGTTTAATGATGGGAACTAGAAATATTTTTATCCTGGCTAAGCACAACAGGGGCGTCTAACTAATTTAGAGGTACCCCAAATCTCCTTGCTTTTAAAAATTATCATGGTTGTCATGCCTGAATAAAGGCAACTTACTTTGATAAAAACAAGTCACTTTCACATCGCACTAAAATTCGCAGGAGGCTCATTGCTTATAAAACACAAAAGCTGCTTACCTGGCAGTAAGAAATACACCTTGATTTGAAACAGCTCACGCCATATTGTTTAATAAAATTTCAAGTCACCTTGCCTAAAACAATGCAAGGTAACATTTACTTATGAAAATTTGACTTTGCCATCTTGCATTGATGTAACACCCAAAATTCTCCCACGTGTGACACGTGTTTAAAACACCCTCAGAGTTTGGTCCTAGATTTTTCAAAAATTAAACATCAATTTTAAACACCCAACTTAACCTAACCCGTCATCAAAACCGGTTAGAAACATGTTAATTATAATCACACTTTACATTATTTATAACCGTTCACAAAAAGTTGGGTTTTAACCAAAAACGTGTTCAATCCGAGCCTTCTCAAGATATCCGATCACGATCTCCTTCACCCTTTATGTTCTCCTGAAAAACACCACATTTAAATAACCGTTAGTTCGTTAGAACTAAGTGAGTTCACCCCGCTATATCCCCAAGTGTATTCCATAACACCATATGGAATACAATAATAATATTCCAAACACAATTTGGAAACATTATTCAACACGAACACAAAACGATTTGCTAACGGGTCGTTTTCACCCAAAACCCCTTAAATCTCCAATTCTTGCCCAAACAAATTAGATCTACCCATAGAATGCACATCAAAGATGAAATAATTCAATTTATGTCATTTTTAGACATACAGACGCAACATGGGCGTGTTCCGGAGGAACATGGCCATGTCAGAAAGTTTCCAGCATCAGATGTGCAGATATGACATGGGCGTGTTCCAGTGGAACATGGTCATGTCAGAACTGCTTCCATATGCATAACTTTCTTTGTTCTCCCCCCTCATCCCTTTTCACCAAGGATTTCAAATTGCACAACCATAACAATATATTCAACACATTAAATTCATATTCATAGCACTTTAAAACACCAATAAAGCGTTAGAACATGAAACCACCCACTAAAAGTCAAACTTCACACAATTCTCTTAAGACCTCCTTTTTCACCAAGGATTCTCAAGGTAGGTAATCACACCACTTGTGATTTACCTAAACTCTATAAATTCACCATAAGAAGATCACACCACTTGTGATTCAACCCATTCCACATTCACATCTCTTGTGAATAGTTTGACCAAATTTGGTCAATTTCTACCCAAACATCCTTTTTTACCAAGGATTCTCGAAGTAGGTAATCACACCACTTGTGATTTACCTAAACTCCATAAATTCACCATAGGAAGATCACACCACTTGTGATTCAACCTATTCCAAATTCACACCTCTTGTGAATTGTTTGACCAATTTTGGTCAATTTCTACCCAATCCTTTGAGATCTCCTTTTTCACCAAGGATTCCCAAAGTAGGTAATCACACCACTTGTGATTTACCTAAACTCCATAAACTCATCATAGGAAGATCACACCACTTGTGATTCAACCTATTCCCAATTCACACCTCTTGTGAATTGTTTGACCATTTTTTGGTCAAACTTCGAATAAGAAGTTCACACCTCTTGTGAATCATTCTTATTCTTTCACACCACATATATGCATATCAAATCACAATAACTAAGCAATTTAAACACCTATTGCATGCTATTGTCACCACCAAATATTCAACACCAATTATACACCAATTTAATCACAAAACACCCAAATTCATACATGCACCAATTATACACCAATTTAATCACCAAACACCCAAATCCACACATACACCAATTATACACCCATTTGATCAACAAACACCAAATTCATACATACTCCAATTATACACCAATTTGATCAACAAACACCAAATTCATACATACACCCATTATACACCAATTTAATCACCAAAGACACACAAGTTGATGCCACTAACGGGTCAATCACCCAATTTGACTAATTTCAACAATTTGGTCAATCACCCAAGTTTGACTAATTCCAACAATTTAGTCAATCACCTAGTTTGACTAATTTCAACAACTCAGTCAATCACCCAAGTTTGACTAATTCCAACAACTTAGTCAATCACCCAGTTTGACTAATTTCAACAATTGTTATCAAACACTTAATGAAACCATATTATGTTATGTAATTATAACATAACATTCACAACAAGACTCACCACAAATAGTCAACATTTAAGTCAAACACTCCTATTGCCACTATATGTGGTCTTAGGTATATAACTACCTTAGCAATCATAATCCACACGCATACATTGTAAATTCAAACACCAATTCATCCCAACAATGCATATTCCACATACATTGTCAAGTTAAACACCAATTCATCCCAACAATGCATATTCCACATACATTGTCAAGTTAAACACCAATTCCTCCCAACAATGCATATTCCACATACATTGTCAAGTTAAACACCAATTCATCCCAACAATGCATATTTCACATACATTGTCAAGTTAAACACTAATTCATCCCAACAATGCATATTCCACATACATTGTCAAGTTAAACCCCAATTCATCCTACCATTGTATATTCCACATACACAATAACAAAATACCATGTTTTAACACCAACACCACAACTTCATAATCTATCAAAGCAATGTTGTTTCCACCTACATTGACTTTTATAGATTTAACACATAACATTCACCAAATACTACAAGACATAAATCAAGTAGTCAACATTCAACACCAACACACCAACACAAATATGACTTATGGTTTCATATTTAGTGAGTAGGTTACTCAGCCCGTAGGAACACCATTAAAATCATCTTGTTCTTTCCCAAGCCTTTGACTTGTTCCTTGACTTTCACCACCACTACCTAGTTGTATTACACACATACAACTATACTCAATACGAGTAACTCATATTTACATTCTTTCAACATACTTGACCCGTTATCACCATTTCATCTAATTTACACCCAAATGATCCATTATCACCCAATTCACCATTTATGGTTATATATATGCTTATTTCATACCACCACAACTTATAAAAAACTCATTTTTAAGTTAAACACCTTAATTGGCATTTCATCAAACATCTCATATGCATGTTTATTTCTACATATGATCATCACCCATTAACACCTCTATTAAACTCCATTTTTAGTTTAAAAATGATTCTCATTCGCCACAAACACATTTATAGTAATAACAACTTCATAAAACATCAAATCTAACATTTGAACACCAAATTAACCACCATGTTCATATACCCCCATGAACACCATGAACCCCCATTTATCAAGTTGCATCAACATGCAAGAAATGATAAAAATGTTGTTCCTAGATGATTATCACTATGAATAACAACATTTAACACCTTCCAAACACCCAAATTTCGTATTTCACCATACCCCACTCATACCCCATGTGAGACCCACGAAATTTGTACCAAAAACACCCAAAAATTCATACCTTGTTGTAGTTTGAAGAGAGAAGAACTCCAATATACTCTTATCTTCAAGTTTCACCCACAAATCAACCCTCAATTTGATCATTCTTGAGTTTTTAGGGTTTTATCCCTTTTTCTCTTCCTCTTGAACGACACACACATACAAGATGAGAACATGAACTTTGACCTTAGTCAAAGTTTTATCTCTTTCAATTTACATCTTTTGCCAATTGACACTTTTGGCCCCTCAAACTTTTATAACATTTAACTAGTATAACGAACCTAATCAAGCCAGTTACTAGTTAATTCTAATACCCCAATTATTATTAAAACACCCATCGAAATAAAATACAAATAATTTTACGTCAATTATATTATATTTTAATATTTCCCAAAATGGGTCGTTACAATTGATGTGAAGAAGATACACATAAATTACATCTGCCTTGAAATTGATTCAGCCAAATAATTGTTCATAATCTTCATAATCACCTTGCCATAATATTTCAACGAAGTTGGTTAGGCAAAGACAAATGATCCTACTCATGAGTATTTGGGCAAAAGAACTTCTAGTTCTATCCTCCTTAGTTAGCAAAGTTTATCAAAAAAACTCATGATGATTCAGCACTACTAATTTTATCTTAGTAGTATTGAACTGATGGTGAGCATGGTATAATACCACTAAAGTCAAACTGATTACATTGGAAAATATATCATGATATGAAAGAAACATCATCATGAAATTGCAATTCATTGATTCTTAATGAGTTACAATCTTGTTCTCTCATGTAAAGGGTAAGCACCTCATAATGAATCTCCATGGGCTCTAGCCTAGGCCTACCCATGTAAAGCTTGAGCACATGATAAAATGCTGATCCATGGGCTTTGAACTTGACCTACTCACACAAAATAGCACACTTAACTGTTCAAATTAGACGAATTATGGCATAAACAAATGCTTGGCAACAATCTATAGCTAAGAGTACCTCTTATAAAAAGCAGCTTGAAAAGGCCATCATTCCAAAAACGGATTAAATAAACTACATTTTGTTATAAGAACTCGTTTTATAAGGTGCTATGAAAAGCATGCCCTCTTAATTGGTCACATATTGCGAGAATTGTATCAACTTATACATTAAAGAAGTGTTACTTTGCTTGTCTAGAAAGGCCTATGCTGGGGGGGGGGGGTTTCATCAAACTACTTTCTTCTCATTGTTTTCAACATTTACTCCTTATCATTTGGTTTTCAAAACAAGATATGACCATTATCTCAAACAATGGCTAATGGTAAAAATTCCCTTAAGTCATTACACTAAGCATTGTTATATCCACAATTACTATTGACATTGTGAGGATCATAATTTGTCATGGCCAAATATGTCTTGGCCAAATTATATGATCATATTCAGTTTAACCAAGCCTGGCTAATGACAAACTAGTCCTAGAATTAAAGACATACTGTGAAAAGTTAAAAAGCTCCACCTAATAATGATGTATCATGAGGTCTAGCTTAACTTCATCTTTGCTAAATGGTTAAAAACCATGCCTAGTATCACAAGGATTGTGTTTAAATCAACAAGGAAAGTTTTCTTGCTTAATTCAACATTACAAGGATGTGAGTAACTTATCATTTAATAAGGAAATGTTCCATATCCAAGTTTAGAGCCCTATAATGAACTTGATTATAATGAGAACATTACAATACATTTATTGGAGTACAAGGACACGATTGAAGAGGCAAGGCTGCAAATACGCAATCTAATTTAGCATAGTATGTGATTAAGTGGCTGATGATAAGTGAAGATAAATTTTATATTTGTCTTTATCTTCCTTAAAAGAATACTTAGGAAATCTTTTAAAGCAAAACTTTGAATCCGTCCAACAAAACTAGGCTTACAACCATACAAATTCTTTGAGAAAATTTATCTAAGCTAACTTACGATAACTTCTAGGAAGCATTGTATCAATCAGGAAACCTTGTCTCCCTTTACCAAGGTAACCTTGCCTTAGCCAGAAAACCTTGCACATTCTCACATATAGTTGCCTCTTCTGATCACACAAAGATAGTCTCGCCTTCTCCAAGCAGTCATTCTTGGTTTCATCTTAGTGACCTTGTATAGTTTCACCTTGGCTATTTGTTTGGTTTTACACAATGAGCTTTGTCTCATCAATTAGACACGTCTCGTTTTTCCTAGAAAGCAATGGCTCAAAAAGTATCCTTGCCATGTGCCACCCAGGAACCATGGCCTTGCCTTGAAGCCATGTTAAAGCACAATAAAATATTGCTTAAGGACCTATGTATCCTCATAGACAAGGATTAAGTTACAACTTTCATAAATAATAAAAGATATAATTAATCATGCTGAAGTCACTCATATTAAAAATATTTAGTTTAAAACTCATATAGTTTAGATTTGATATATCAAATCTTGCAAAGATGATATTCATCCTTCTAAAACTTAGTATAGTTGATGCTCTGCAACAAAAATGACAAAAACACTAAGACAATGATAGTAGATAATCGGGGTGTCATCAGGGATAATTCCCTAGGGCTCTCTAACATAGATCGTCTATGTTTGTTGCAGCTAGGATCCATGCTCGAGATATCTAGGCTTGGTCCAACTCGACAACCAGACCCAACCTGTATTTGGATATGTCAATAAAGACCATGGTCAATCTTTGGAGGAACTCCATGGTTTCAAGAAAAACTTATCGTGGTCAAAATTCGGGTTCAAGTGATTCGATATGGTGGTGACCGGTGAGGGTGTAACAATCATGTGGTGGTGGGGTGGTGGCTGGTGAGGGTGTAATAGTCATGTGGTGCTGGGTCTGAGAAACTGAAGATAAGGTGGTGAGTTGAAGTGGGACACATATTGGAGGGTTAATTAGGTGTTGTGTTTGAGATCACGTCTTCCAACAATTGTCCAAGGGAGATCGAGGTGAGATGGTTTACAAGGTGCACACGAGGTGTGAATGGAATGTGTAGCGAGATGATTTGTAGGTGTGCATGGGGTAAGAATATGTACGCATGAACGCGATGGATTTATGAGGTGTGTATAGGGTGCATGTGTACACAGTAGGTTTGTAGAAAGTAGGTTATTAGGGTATGGAAGGCATGTGTACAGTGTAGCCCATGATTGTTACGATTTGGTTGCTTCTTTGCTCACCACTATGTATGTTTTCTTCTTGATTAAAAGTAAGAACACAAATTGAAATGTCTGCACACAAATATACTATATACGAATTGTGATTTAACACCCCGACCAATGGCGGAATCATCGGGGCGTTCACGAAGTGTAGATTGTTCAAAAGCACAATGTTCATAATGTAAATAATCAAACTAATGGTATTAACAGAAATTCAAACTTAACATTAAATTTAACCTCAAACATCCATAATCCATCACACTAACAAAAGAAATACGAAATCTTAAATTCAAAACTAAACATAATTGAATAATAACTAAAATAAAACTAAGTCCAACTTTTAGCAATCCTTATGTAGGATTTCCATCTGAAACATGTTTAAATAAAGGGTCAACTATAAAGTTGGTGAGCTTCACACGTTTAAGCACACACACCAAAATAGTTGAATAAATTTCATAACAAATGTTGTATAACACATGTGAAAGCATAATGAACATAACATAATTGAATTATTAACTAAAGCAGATCAACTAATGTTATCGTATAATGTTTGACCAAGTTTAGCATAACAATGCTAGAATTAGAAACTATCACTACGGAGGACCGAAGTCAACTCAACCAATAGTGGGATGGCCGGTCCAATAGATCTATCATAGTGACTAAGGGTGATCAATGCTCTTTGTTAACTAAAATCCAATATGTTTAATGTCATAAAATTAGTTTCACATGATAATAGTTTAAAACAAGTTTACATGTTTCACCCCAAAAATAAAAGCATAAAAGGGGCTATAAAGACTCACCTTGTTTGATGATCTAATCTTTGCTAATAAATGACAAATATGTAGTCCAAATAGTATCCAACACGATCTAGTTCAACCTATAATCCAATCCACATAACTAAAATAACTATGACTTTGCATGAAATAATGTATTTGTATTCCATATGTTTACCATCAAATTTATGAGTATGGTTCCTTAAGAATTGTTTAAGGTTTTGTAATACGAGTCAAGTAATTGTTTAGAGTTTAAAATAATTATTAATGCCAAGGAAATCATAATAATTTGACTATTATTAATACTAACAATATTAATAATTAATATAATAATAACAACCAAATTAATAATGATAATAGTGATGATAATAACAATACTAATATTAATAATAATAGTACTAATATTAAAAATAACAATACTTTTATCAATATTAATTGTAATAATAATAATAATAATAATAATAATAATAATAATAATAATAATAATAATAATAATAATAATAATAATAATAATAATTTTGTTAATAACTAAGATAATAATAAAAATAATAATGTTCATAATAACATTAATACTATTAATAACATTAGTAATATTAATAGTGATAATTATAATATTAGTACCTTTGATTAATAATAATAATGTTATCTATAACAATCATAGTAATAATATGATACTGATTAATAATAATATTAACTAAAATAATCATAGTAATCATATTTAACTAAAATAACTTTAGTAATAATAAGATGGTAATAATCATAATATCAATAATATTAATAATACATTTTTTCTTTGTTATTTATGATATTCGTTTATTTATTTATGATATTTTATTTATTTTTATTTTTATTTTTATTTTTTTTGAGTTTTCTTTTCTAAAATAATAGTTTTAGTTTTATAAAATTTTTTGGTGGAACCGGAATTTAAAAATAGTTAATAAATAGAAAGTTATAACAAAAAATGGTAACCGACGTAGCCGGGTTTCGAAATTGAAAAACGAGTAGAATGAGATACGAATCACTAACCTTGATTTACGATTCAGTTGTTTTCGAATGATGGTTATGGATTTCGAAGAACACCAATTTGCAGCTCCTTATTCACGATCTAAGGGCTTCTGGATGTATTTGCGAGCACACAGATCTGTTTGAATGAGTTGAAGGAGTGAATGGGTTGATTTAATTTGAGTTTTATGATGGTTTATATAGAATTCGTATGTTTGACTTGTTACGAACGATTTGGCTTAGGATTCGTAATATTTTGAATTTTAAACTTCGAATTGGTGATAGATATCGATTCCATAGGGTTCGGTTATTGATAAAGTCAAGAGCTTGATTCAGTTTATCCGATAATATGTGTGTATGGTCGATGGATCGGAGTCGGTATCGATGGCAGCCCAAGGAAAGAAACGGGTTGTGGGAAGAAGAAAGGGGTTTGGGGTATTGGCAAAAACAACCCCTCTCACTTTCTTTCTAAAAATTAGTTTTAACTTTTGACAGGTTTGGTCCCTTTAGTTTATAAGAAGAAATTTATAAATCTTTTTAACTTATGGTTTATAAAAATTTGTATTTGTTACCAACTAATTTTTATAATATTTTGACATATTAAAAAAACGTATATGTTTATATTACTTTATATATATATATATAGGGCTGGGCACAAAAAATAACCCACTATTCCCGCGCTAACCCAAATAACTTTGGCAAGATGAAGCCAAATCTTGATTTTTTTTTGAACATCATTGTAACACATTTTGAACACCATGTTCTTTTATGAGTTTGGGCTAATTTATCACCGTTTAAAAAATATCATCATTGTAAGTTTGGTGCTACAGTACTGTAAGTTTTAAATATTTAAAAACTTACAGTACTGTAAGTTTTTAAACGGTGATGAATTAGGTCAAACTCATAAAAGAACATGGTGTTCAAAATGTGTTACAATGATG
Organism: Mikania micrantha; assembly: GCA_009363875.1. NCBI lineage: Eukaryota > Viridiplantae > Streptophyta > Magnoliopsida > Asterales > Asteraceae > Mikania > Mikania micrantha. The sequence goes on from CM018684.1 coordinate 4,878,581, forward strand.
TTAAAAAAAATCCAAGATTTGGCTTCATTTTGCCAAAGTTATTTGGGTTAGCCGGGAATAGTGGGTTATTAAAAATTCCATGCCATATATATATATATATATATATATATATATATATATATATATATATATATATTTATCTTTAAAATATGAATTTGAAATTGGTGTGTTGTTTTTTTTCTTTTTATTATAATATATTTTTTTTTAAATTTGAAAGTGTTATTTATATATATACATATACATATATATATTATATGTGCGTATGTGTGTATATATATATAATGAATTGTAACAAAGACGAAATTTCGAATTTTCATAAATAACTTTAATATTAATTGAATTTTCAAAATGTTACATGTGATGGATGATTTTCACAGGCAATATGGTCATATATATACTCACAAATATAGTGGATATAGAATTAACTGTTAATGACAGTATATTAACCATCATTTGATCCTATGACCCATGTTATTAACAAACAAACTCACATATGGGTTTCATTTAATACATGGCCACAATCCCACAAACTAAGTTATACATAACATACTAAGACTTGACCAATTTGACATGTGAGGACCTTTTCTTGTTCATATGTGAAATAAGAGTTCAACATTCACCCCCCTAATTCACATATGCGCAAGTTTTTAATAATCTTTAACATCTACACTTGATAATTGGAACATCATTTTCAGTTGAAACTTCATCACTAGAAGCCCCTGCATGATTCGGATCAGTCTCTGCAGTCTTCAAACATGTTAAAGATACTTCTTGTACAACATGTGCAGTCTACAAGTCGATACCAACAGAATATAAGGCTTCATCAATAGCCTTTTGTCCATTAACATCCCTAGGAATGGCAATGGGTCGGGTTCTTGTAAGGTTAGCTACTTCTAGTCCCATAACCGATTGTAAAAACGTGTCCCGTACCTGGCCCATTATCTGTCGAGTAATTACTGGTCGGGTATCGGGCATACCCACGTGTATAGGGTATACCCATTAGTTTTTAAAAACTACTTTTTGAGATTTTCTAAGTACATTTCTATGATACCAATTTTGTATAATGTTATTGTTTTATTAAAAAAATAAATTAGAATCCATAAATTAAATACATATAATATCAACATCATAACGCATATATCAGAAAATGTAAATTTCATGACATATAAATCCCAAAACATGCTACCTAAATTGTATCTTTAATATTCAAACTGAAACTACATTTTCAAAACAAGACTATTTTTAAAATAATAAGGTTGCTACTTTCTTTTATATTTAAAATAATAAGATAAATAATATAGCTTGTTCTCATCTTCCATAAGAAGAATTATGTTTTAGAAAAGGAAATTACAAAATATTACGGGTATTATTTAGGGTATTATTTCAGGTAAATGAGTCAGGTATTCCTTAATCCCATATCCATACCTGAACTTGAAAAAAAAAAATTTTTGTTCCCATACGCTACATACCCTAATATTTAGGCCAATGCCTAGCTCGAAAGTTTCGAGTTTTCCCACTAGGTACGGGTTTTTCTACATCTCTAAATAACCCTTACTTCACATGTCTAGCCTTCTGATGCCCTTGTAGCCTTCGGTTCAGCCTCTTCTTCCTAGCTTACAAGCTCTTCTTCACTTAGATATATTATTAATTCACTTTCATCACAAATTGGATCCTCAAAGGTTTCATTGGGACAACAAAGGTATGACCAATTCCCGCGAGCACTTACTTTTTTTCAACCAAACTAGATCATAACTTTTTCATAAATTCCTAAATTCCCATATTGCCCTTTCATAGAAACAATCTTTTCTTCCCTTGTCTAGCTAGTTCTAACATTAGCATCTTTCATGGTCCTATAATAATTATCCAAAAGGCTAAAATACTTCATGTAACACAATTCTACCTTGTTTTATGTTTACATTTGAAGAACCTTTTTCTCTATCACATCAAGCACCTTTTCCTCTTTAGTGACTTTCTCGTGGTGTAACGACCTATTTTGGAATTTTATTAATAAAATAGTGTAGTGTGATGAATTTTAAATTTCAAGATGCGCAATTAGATAATTTTATATTTTTAAACAAAATGGGTTGTTAGATGGTTAATAACTAACTAGCTTAAGTTAGTTTAAAACTAGTAATTAAGTGAAAGTGTTGGGATTACTTTTGCCAATTGGTGAAACATGAGTTGATAAGGGATAAGAAGGTGAAATTTGGTCAAAGTGGGTCATAACTCACATTCTTCTCTGCTCGACATATGTAGGGAAGAATAGAGGGAGAAACAAGAAACCCTAACTCAAGATCATCAAATTAGATGCAAATTGAAGTTGGAAATTCATAGATTATGTTGAACTTATAACCTTGCAGCCTTAAAATCACTAGATAAATAATTTTAGATGCTTTAAGTGTTAGCCATGAATGTTCTTGAGTTGAGTTCATGGGTTTTGATCATACCAGTCTTAAATTAGTATGCTTATTGATTGATAAACATAAGTTTTGTGTGTAGTTCAATACCTAAACACCTAATTTGTCACTAATTGATGATATGATGATGGGATGGTATGTGGGTGTTGGGTAAATCATGTGAGTTTGAGTTCAAGTATGATCTTGTTGAATTTAATTGTAAAATGATGTTATGTTAATGTTTTAGAAGCAAAGGTGCCGTCAAAACTTAGCAAATCTATTAAAGTTATGATTTTGGTAGATATGGATGTTTTGTAGAACCAGATGGTGTTAATAATCATAACTAAGAATTATACACAAAAGGTGTTTGATGAAATGCCTAAAAGAGGCATACATCATGAATGAATAACAAGTTGATATGAAACTTACATGTGGTGTAAGGTAAAACCTTGGAGTGGGTTGTAAGCTAGAAAACATGTCAAATTGGGTGAATATCAGCTATATAGAATATGTGTGTATTGAATGAATTGTGGTATGTTCATTAGGAAGTCTTGATTCCTCACTAATGCCTCCCGTGTAGGAGTCTGGGTCGTGTCTCAGTCCTAGTGTGGCTGATCATCGCCTTGGTAAGCTATTACCTTACTAACTAGCTAAACAAATGCGAGCCCCTCCTTGGGCGGATTCCTCCTTTAGTAGCTGTTTCCAGCTGCTGCTCCCCTCCCAAGGGCAGGTTCTTACGCATTTCTCACTCGTCTGCCACTGGAACACCACTTCCTGTCTGAATTTCATGTGTTAAGCATAACATAGGCCGAGAGGGAACTAGCTAAATGATAATATCCATCCAGTTAAAGGTAAGTCACCCATTATTGTTGAGTTTTTTTTAATGTTATGATAATGTCACAAGTAATGTGAATATATGAGCAAAACTCAATTGGTGATTCACATGGATACAAACCATGTGTTAATTGTGATACTAGTGATGACCTACAAGTGCGTAGGCATTTCTATGCGCTTGAATTGATTGAATCCACATTGACGTGGATAATGTCTAGTGGAGGCGTGTTGAAATGGTTCATATGAAAGTGAGCTAATGATGATCGTAGACATCCTAGTTGATCTATAATGATGTAGACAAATGCTTTATGGTACTTGATATGTAAGTATATAATTGGTTCACTTGGATGTGAACAACTTGTAATTGATTTGCATTTAAATGATTCACAAGATGAGTGAACATATGTGTTGGTGATATATTTTATGTTGAATTTGAATATAGACACCAATATATATTATTTTGAATCACAAATGCGTGATTATTTAATTACAACAATTAGTGATTACAATACAAACATAATCATTTCATACAAGAACGTATATATACAAAACCTACTACAAGCATACACATAAAAGCAATGTTGTAAAAATCGCTAGTCGCTAGTCGGTCGGTGGGGTGGGGACTAGGGATTAATCGGTATTAATCGGCCAACTAATCGGCCTAATCGGATAGTCGAGCCTAGTTGGCCTTAGGGGACTAACGATTAATCGGCCGATTAATCGGCCTAGTCCGGATTTTTACAACCATGCATAAAAGTATATAGATTGAATCATTTATGTAAAACAACTAATTTAGCTAACACACATAATTAATTATAAGCAAAATACAAATATATATATATATATATATATATGTATATGGACACGTATATATATGTATAGACAAGCAACATTTATATATACGTATATATATTCAAAATACATGCATAGATACACTTATTCATACGCATATAAATAAACACATGTACATATTTATACAAAACAAAACAAACAATTACAAAACACATATACATATGACACACACATACATTCTTAAAAATTAAAGAATACATATAAAGATATGCATGTATACTCACCTATAGAAATATATATAAACTTTTCCACTCTCACACTCATATATACACAAACATATATCATCAATACATGAATATATATGTGTGTGTGTGTGTATATAGATACGTAATACACATACATACATGCATACGTGACAAGTAAAACAAGAAAAAGCTTTGGATTTCCATCACATCTCCATCAGAATCTCTACTGACACACTCCATCTAACAACCAATACACACCATCCCTCTACCCAAGGTATCACTCTCTCTTCCCTCTCTCCTCTCCTTTTCAACCACCCTCTCTCCTCACTCACTTATACTCTCTTTCTTTTTTGGCTAAAACACACAACACACAATTCAAATTTCAAGATTTTTAAGTTCTCTCAACTCTCACTCCACACCCATCCGACTTCAGCCCCTCTCCAGCCATTTTTGGATCTTTCAAGTGATTTCCAAGTCAAGAACTTAAGCTAGGATTGGAAATGTGTATGTTGTTGATATGACTAATGATTCAAAAACCTCAACACCCACTTGCTTTCTAGCCAAAGCTTCTGTTGATGCATGAAATGTCCCTAGTTCTATGTAACGGTCAATTATGATTGTAAAAAGCTTGAATTATCAATGATTAATGAAATCATGTATTTGGCATTGCGTATATGTGTTTAAACATGTTAACTTTGACTTTTGATATCTTACAGAACCATTCGTGCGAATTAACCTGGCAAGGGATTGAAAAAGAAGAAGAAAGAAGAGAAAGTTAGTACACAGAGTCTTCCCCTGCCTAATTGAGTCAATTCGTACGAATGAACGCTTAACGAACAATCAGTTAAACGAAGGAATCATAATTCTGATTAGTTCGTACAAATGAATCAGAGACATGATTCATTCGCATAACTGCTTCATTCCTGGATCATGGTTCGCATGATCGGGTAATTCGTGTAACCCATTCGTGTGGCCTGCTGATCACTATAAATAGCTGCAAAACAGAATATTTCATATCTCCTGAGCATTCCCTGTCAATCCCTAGGTCATCAGAGCCGTCTTCGTCATTCCAATTTCGTTCTCATCCCCGTGGTGTTTGATTTCAATCAAAACATCAACTCCTCATCATCGGATTACCACGGGGCTCATTGGTTTCGATTGGAAAACCCCCGAATAGGATTCCGCACTATTCGTGGGCCTGCCGAGTAGAATCCGCAAGGAACCGAGTCGTTCCTCAGGTCCTACAGCTTCTTCTTATGAAAGAGAGTTATGGAATAGATTATTCAGCCATATGGAATAGATTATTCAGCCATATTAATCATCAAACCCACAAAGTCTCTCCTAGTTTCTTTGAAGAATAAAAATCAACTACTTGTCTACAATTGCTCACATGTATTTTTTTGGACCTATGACAGTTGCCAGCCGGCCAAGAAGAAATTATGTTTGGTAATTGCGTATGACTTCTCAAGATTCTGTTGGACTTTCTTCTCGTATAAGATGGATGAGAATGCTAACATAGTAAAAAAAAAAGCTTTATTACTATGCTAGATAAACAATTTGACCTATCCGTCAAAATAATTCGAAGTGACAATTACACTAGTTTCAAGAATCAGAATCTCAATGAATTCTATGAATTGAAAGGTATAATAAGACAATATAGTGTTCCAAGGAATCCTGCTCAAAATGATTTTGTTGAGAGGAAGAATAGAACACTCATTGAAGCTACAAGGACAATATTTGCTAATTCATGCTTAGCTATATCGTTTTGGGCTATTATGTTCTTATAAGAATTTACATTGTTAAATGACATAACAAAACTACTTATGAAGACCTTCACAAAGTAATGATCTTAATATCCTTCTCTCTTGAAGATTACTTGGGTGCTTTAGTGTCTTTCTCATTCCCACATCAAGGAACAAATCCAGTAACTCAATCAACAACTGATCCATTAGGCCCTTTTTTGTTTGTTTAATTATCACACTCCAATAAGCTCTTCTGTAGAGACTACTTCATCAAGCACTTCTACATCAACCTCCAAATTGAACTTTGAAGATATCAAGATGCTTTTAAGGATGATAATTGGGTAGAAGTGATGCAAAATGAGCTTTTATAGTTCCAAGACAAAATATTGGACTCTTTGCCCACTGCCAAAAGGTAAATATCCTAATGATACGAGATAGGTGTTTAGAAATAAAACTCATAAAGACGCATCACAGTTAAGAATAAAGCCAGATTAGTAGTTCAAGGCTATTTCCAGGAAGAAGATATTGACTATGATGAGACTTTTCCCCGGTTGCTAAACTTGAAGCTATCAAACTATTCCTTGCCTTTGTTATTTCCCATAAAATAAATGTCATTTTCATTCATCAGCCAAATACATAAAAGACATGCTAAATAAATTTTACATGGTTGATTGTAAAGTAATTTCCACACCCATGGCAACTGCCCTAGTTTAAACCCTGATGAAAATGGTGAATCTGTAGATCAAACCCTCTAAAGATGTATTATAGGATCTTAGATGCATCTAAAAGCATCAACGATAGTCATAATGTATGCCAAATGTCTTTGTGCTACATACCAATTGTCACCAAAACAATCCCGTTTCTCTTTTGTGAAGAGGATTTTTAGATATCTTAAAGGTACTCATGTCCTTGGTGTCTTTTATCCTGCAAATCGACCTTGCAACCTTGTTACTTTTTTAGATAGTGATTATGCAGGTTGTTCTTTCAAATGAAAACAACTTTTGGAGGCTGTCAATTCTTTGCAAATAGTTAGGTTTCCTTGCAAAATAAGAAACATACTTCAATTTCCAACTTTACTTCTAAAGTTGAATACATTGTAGGTGCTCATTGCAATTTTCTCCTTGCCAAAAAACTCTTTTGATTGCTTCCTTTTCAAGCTTTCACTCCATATTGGTTATAATATTGGTTCCTTTAGATGTTAGGGTTTATAGATATATTTATTCACTATAAATTAACACTAAGAACTTGAAACTAATACTTGAACTAACCTGTTTTTGGATAGAATGAAAACCCGCATACGTCATTATCTGGTGACTAGAGTTCATCTCAGTCGTCGGCAACCTCTAAATGGTTTTAGGAATGGAGGAAAGACCACAGTTAGGGTAGCACCGGAACCGAACCCTATAGCTTCCGAGGATGAGACATCAGCCCTAGACGTAGTTGTGGTCTCCAGGTAGCTGTCGTAGACGAGTTTTTGATGTCATTCCTTCATTCCAATGTGGTCAAGGGCTTTGCCGAAGAGCCGGTCGCTGTCCATGTCCATGTTGTCTCTCTTTCTCTATTCTATCTATATCAATCGATGTTCCTCCTATGCTTTCTTTCTTAGCATTCGACACACACCAGAATGTATGTGAGTGTGTTTTACGAACATGAAGAAGGAAAGGCCAAATGGGGGTCGGCTAGGGCAAAGAGTTGGGAAAAATAAGTTTCAAGTATACATTTTAATACCTTCACATTTTCTCCATGATTTTTTAAGATGCCCACCTAGTTTCTTTTCTATATTTATTTTGACTTATGCAAACTTTCAAACTTGAGTTTTTCTTTTTATTACGTTGTGAACACAAAAATTCTAAGTTAATCTGGATGTATGTTTAATGATAAAATTTGGGCGTAATAGAATCCATGAGTGAAATGTGGAAATAGAGGAATCCTAGTATGTTTTTGTAATTTGTACATTAGCCTTCAAAAACTGTATTACTCTTAAAATTAAGAGATTATATACTATCCCTTGTAGGTATTATATATAGTATATAGATATAGATAAAAAAAATTCAACAGGCTTACCAAGGTTTTTCTAACTCCTAATAGTCACATAGACGATTCAAGTCTTCTTCACTTTGGTAACTAGGTACTATTTTAGATATTGTGTTAAGCGGATTCGTTTTTCCTCCATTCGTCTTCCAATTCTTACTCAAAGCACCTCGTGTGCGTTTCCGATTGTCATGTAGTTGACCATTTACATAGTCCATAAAAATATCATTTGCTCGCAACAAATCAAACTTACCATGCATCGAATATATATGTTATCAATATAAATGAACATATAATGTCATATTAGCTTCTAAATAATTAAATGTAAAAATGTATTCAACTTACTTCCAATTTCTCATACATCAAGGTTTTGACATCTTCTAGTACTGAATACCAAGTGTGAAATTTCATTGGACACACATTCTGAATTATGATTCCACACTCGTTAGAAAATTGAGTTACAGGACCCAATGAATATTGTAGTATTCTCGTCCATTATCAAAATGGATTTTACGACCATTGTTGTTGTTTCTCTTGATCATTTTAATCCCCATTTTACCACTGTAGAACGCAAAATATCATCAATAGTTTGTAGTCATTGTTATTGGTTATCTTGGTCTTTTAAGAATGATTTTCAACCCTAGATACTACTTATTGGAAGTAAATTTTGCGTAACATAATTAGTCACATGTCATTTGCTATAACAATAGTATATTTGTAACTGAATATTAGTTTCTAATTCTATTTAATTTAAAAATTTTAAAATCTAAAATTCAGCACCAAGTATGTTCCCAGTATATTAGGGACAAAATATTGGTCTCCAACACATTTGCATCATCCTTCATTACAAAGACAATATATTTGAGACTGAATTCAGTTGCTAATAATTTTACCTCCAAAAAGCTATCTGGCGCAAACAAATTGGCAACTGAATTACAGTCTTGAATAAGTGTCAAGATATTAGGGACTGCATATCAGTCACTAAAACTTACCAAACATAAATCATTCCTTAATAAAATAAGGACTGATAATTCAATACTAGATACTATATATCTAAAATTGATATATTAGTCACCAATAATTTAGTCTCTAAAGACCACTTTTTTTGTAGTGTTATACTCGTCATTTTTCGAGAATGCATACCATGACTTTGTGAGACCTTAAGCAACTTTGAAAATGTAATTTAAGATTGGAAGAAAGGACATCACAATAAAATATATCAATTAATGCCTTCTAAAATATATCAATTATGTCATCGCTATAGGTGAAATTCGTTGTAGTGGTAACAAGAAGGATATGAATAACTTTAAAATGTTACATAATATAAGACTAGTGTGTTGACCACGGGTTTTCAACGAAAAGTTGGTATATTACATTACAAATCTCATGAGAAAAATGCAGCTACTAATTAAAAAAGAACATCAAAGCGTGTTTTACAATATTTATTCGTGTAAATTTAACATAATTTGAATCGCTAAGCTCGGTTAGAATAGCAAATACATGTGCTTGATAAAATACTTTATGTTTTGGTTGAGTTTTAAAAGGTTTGGATTATTTGTACATCGGTGTGCCAACAATACTACATTTTTTTTACTTTGTAATGTTAAAAAATATCTAAAAAATGCTACTTGTATTGGTACATTGGTGTAACAATATCACTATCTTTTTATATTTTTTAATGTTAAAAAATATGTATAACTAAGTTATATGAATATGGTCTGATTGATTTGACGTAAATATAATGTATATATGATAAGGGTAATGTATGAATATTATAAGTTTACAAAAATATATGTGAGAAAAAGTTATGTATCGATGTGATTAATTTGACCAGGGATAGAGGATAGTTAGGGTTGGCGGCTCGACAACCCTGTATTTTCGCTTCTCATTGTAATTTTACATGTTTTCGTTCAGAAATTTAAAACATTTTAAGTTCGAGGCAAGCTCTGTCACTAGATTGACTTAAGTATAGTGTATAGATAATATGGGTGATATACGAATGTTAAGACTTATGAAATGTTGATAATACATGCAAACTTAAATAAATTAAATATGATTTTAGATAACAAGTAATGAGAATGAGATATCAAAAACAAACTAATTAACAAAATAAAAAAGGAAAAGAAAACTTTTTCTAAAGAAACTAAAATTTTGACAACTAAAATAAACTAGTGAAATATATTCACAAAACATTTAATTTTCTAAAGGAACACGTGTACCAGTTCTATAGTCGTTTTTTATGGACCCGACCGACAACGATCGGGTCGTGTTTTCAAGAAAAGACAAATGCATTCAAGTTGATGGGCCAAAAAAAGGATAGATCCAACTTGAAGGGTACCCCCACACAGGAAGACTTTCACCAAATTGTGATCTGGAACCCTCGATCACATTTTGCAATAATGTCGTCAATCGTTGATTCATTTTAAAGATGAATATGACAAATGGCCCCGAACTAAGTTTGTCAAATTATACATATTTTTAAAGTATTTATAATATATTTATGCATTAATTTTTATCGAACATTATTATTATTTTTTTGTTATATTTTTTCCCACGCACATGCATGCATACTAATTATATACCTTTTTACAATTAAATACTAATTATATAATCATATATATTCTTTATACCTTTTACAATTAAAAAGGTATATACCTTTTATAATTAAAAAGGAATTCTTAACATAATAAAAATATTTTTAATATTAAAAAGCACACTTTTAAAAAATCAAATTATGATAAAATATTAAAATTTTCCAAAAATTTATATCTCATAATATCTTTTTATAATTTATAAGTCATTATTATTAAACTATTTAATTTTTTCTTTGTCAACTTGTTTAATAATAAAACATAACATCCTACTACTTTGTAAAAAGTGACATTTTTAAAACAACTTTTTTTAAAAAAATGAATTGTTTAGAAACCAAATTTTGAGAAGGAATTTTTTAAATACAACATTATTATTTTATTTTCTATGTAATGCTGATGCTATTTTAAAACAAAAAAAATCAATTTTTAAATTTATATTATTAAATACTTATTAATTTTTATTCAATCCGTGTAACTCACGGGATACTAACCTAGTGCATGACAAATACATCCTTACTCCGTTATTAAATGCATGGCATAGTGCACAAGGTCTCCTTTACACTTGCAAGAAACCTGATTAGTTGAGTCAATGAAATCATTAACCTTACTTTAATTCAATAAATATATTACTTATAAAATTAGTTAGAAAATAACTAAGTCATCGCTCTAAAATTAACATGATTTAATATTGAAAGGAAAAGTATTGGTGGTGCTCACTAAACACTTTGTATCTTGATAAATCTATGTGTAAACACCTTTCCAAATTAGTGCAAGTTTTTTTTTTGGATGATTTGAAGCCTTTCACAAATAAATAGCCTTTTAATTTTACTACACAAACAGCTCTCGAGACATAGATCCTTAGACTATGTGTAGTGGTCACCCCAATGAAATTTTCTGACACGTCATCACCCCACTGAAAACCTTAAAATCTCATAGTGGTCATCCCACTGAAAAACCTTTCTCACTGTACCACATCATTATCATTATATTTAAACCCACCAACAAAAGAAGTGAGATCACACGGGGAGCGGGAGCCGCTGAGAGCTCCAATTTGAGGCCGCTGTGGTAGGGGGTGGTGCAGTGACGAAACTTCATACAAATGTTGGGGGGGGCGAAAATTTATATGACCTAATTTTTTTCCTCAACCGATTGATATGTCTCGGTTAATCCGGTTAAATATTCGAGTCAAGTCGGGTCAAATAATAAAAATATAAGTATCTAATAATTATTATTATGCGTGAAAAAAATAAGTACCTAAAAGAATAGCATTGTTATTGGTTATTGGTCATTTTAATCCCTAGAAACAATAGCAAGGTAGCTCCAAAACAGTTGCAAAACAAGTACAAAATGAGCAGAATAATACAATGACTCAAACAACACTTATTATCAATCATATCATGCAAGAGATACAAAATCTAACAAATTTATGTATTTTAAAAACAAATATTATATTTGTTTCGTTTATGAAAAGATATCATGTTTATTTTAATTTATAATTTTACAAATTTGTAAAAAAAATCCACTCTATTAATGTAAGATAGTTATTTTGATATCAATAATTCTCTTGAAATAAACATTAGTCGCAAATAACTGTCCAATAAATTGTTTTAATAATGATTTTCAACCCTAGATACTACTTATTGGAAGTAAATTTTGCGTAACATAATTAGTCACATGTCATTTGCTATAACAATAGTATATTTGTAACTGAATATTAGTCTCTAATTCTATTTAATTTAAAAATTTTAAAATCTAAAATTCAACACCAAATATGTTCCCAGTATATTAGGGACAAAATATTGGTCTCCAACACATTTGCATCATCCTTCATTACAAAGACAATATATTTGAGACTGAATTCAGTTGCTAATAATTTTACCACCAAAAAGCTATATGGCGCAAACAAATTGGCAACTGAATTACAGTCTCGAATAAGTGTCAAGATATTAGGGACTGCATATCAGTCACTAAAACTTACCAAACATAAATCAGTTCTTAATAAAATAAGGACTGATAATTCAGTACTAGATACTATATATCTAAAACTGATATATCAGTCACCAATAATTTAGTCTCTAAAGACCACTTTTTTTGTAGTGATTTGGGTTCCTTTATTCGGTAACTCTAGAACAATCATCTTGGATGAGGCGCACAAATCCAGGTATTCAATTCATCCAGGTGCTGATAAAATGTATAAAGATCTTAGAGATTTTTACTGGTGGCCTGGAATGAAGAAACACATAGCCGAATACGTGGATAGATGCTTAACATGTCTTAAAGTTAAGGCTGAACATCAACGGCCTTCTGAGTTACGGCAACAACCTGAGATTCCCATGTGAAAATGGGATCAGATTTCAATGGATTTCATTACTAAATTACCCTAAACATCACGTAATCATGACTCTATATGGGTTATCGTTGATCGCCTTGCTAAATCTGCGCATTTCTTACCCATTCGAGAAGATTAATCTATGGATCGACTCGCTAAACTCTATGTTAATGAAATTGTATCTCGACATGGAGTACCAATCTTTATCATTTCTGACAGAGATAGTCGATTTATGTCACGATTTTGGCAAACTCTTCAGAATGCTCTGGGCACACAAATCAACATGAGCACAGCTTATCATCCACAAACGGACGGGCAAACCGAACGAAAAAATCAAACTCTAGAAGACATGCTCTGGAGTTGTGTGATTTTGGAGGTAGCTGGGATATTCATCTTCCTCTTGTTGAATTTTCATACAATGACAGCTACCATACTAGCATTCAATGCGCTCCATTTGAGGCACTTATGGACGCAAGTGTATGTGAAAGTCAGATCATATGCCCAGAATTCATTCAAGAAACTACTAATAAGATCACACTTATTCAAGAATGATTTAAAGCTGCTCGCGATCGTCAAAAGAGTTATGCTGATAATCGTCGTAGACCTCTAGAATTTCAAATATGTGACCGAGTAATGTTGAAAGATTCACCTTGGAAGGGCATTTTCAGATTTGGGAAGCGAGGTAAACTCTCACCAAGATTTGTAGGACCATTCAAAGTTTTAGAACGAATTGGATCAGTAGCCTACAGACTTGAGTTACCTCTTGAACTCAATAATATTCATGACGTTTTCATGTATCAAATCTGAAGAAATGTTTAACTGATGAATCATTAATTGTACCTCTTGAAAAGATCCAAATTGATGAAAAACCTCAGTTCAGTGAAGAACCAGTAGAAGTAATGGATTGAGAGGTTAAAGTACTGAAACGCACTTGTATACCAATTGTTAAAGTTCGATGGAATTCACAACGTGGACCTGAGTATACATGGGAATGTGAAGATCGAATGAAAGAAAAATACCCACACCTGTTCTCATGAACGATTGTCATTAGGTAAGTTTTCACTAAATTTCGGAACGAAATTTCTCTAACAGGAGGAGACTGTAACAATTGCATTTGAAAATTTCGTCATCAATGATGAGATCACATTTGGTCGTGCTTGAAATCTAGGTCGATTTAGCCATTGTAATTGTAGATGCAATTTATGTACCTAGTTCAATTTTGTATTTGATATCATGTAAAGTTCATATTATATTAATGAAAATTGTCTTTCTACATTGTTCTTAATGTTTTATATTGGTTATATGTTTATGGTATTGGTTGATGTGATTGATTATGTAATTGAGTATGAGTCTGGTTCATTCGGCCGAATGACTCTAACGAATGAAGTCATTCGGCGAATGAATCCAGAGTATGGCTCATTTCAGCGAATGAGTCATTCGCCGAATGACTCATTCGACTGAATTATCATTCGACAGGTGCCATTCGCCGAATGAGTTGCTTCGGCCTCTCATTCGGCCGAATGTCGACTGCCTATATATACAAGTTCAAATCATTTCAACCCTAACTTTCCAGAGCCCTCCTTCTTCCCTGAGACCCAAGAGTCAAAACCCTAGGAGATTTGAGCAGCCTTTGATCGTCCAAGTTCGATTCTCAACCCGTGGTGTTCGATTGTTGCTTCCACGTTGTTCCTACAACCTCGGATCACCACGGTTCCTGTTGATTTCGATTGGAAAACCCTGGAATAGGATTCCGCACTATTCCAGAGGCTGTCGAGTAGTTTTACATTGGATTCGGATTGTTTCCGAGCTCCCGATCGGTCCAACAAAGTGGTATCAGAGCTTTGGCTCTAGATTCTACTCGATTTCCTCTCTAAATCATCAGATCTGAGTTTCCCAAAACCCTGATTTTCGTAACTATCAAAAACCCTAAGTTTCTTGCTCTCCAAGTCACTATTTCATTGAAAATTGGTGGGTTTTTGTGGTGTGTTTGTCAAAACCTTTTCCCAATTGGTTGATTATCATGTCTTGAACTTCTGTACCAAATTTGGTGCATAGATTTGGTCAAAATCGCAAGTTATCACGATTTTTGTTGCTGAAAACCCCAGATCGCCCGAATGGCAATTGCGGCCGAATAAGTTCAGCCGAATCAGCCCTCATTCGCCGAATAGCACTCATTCGGCGAATAGCTTCATACTCCACTCTCATTCGGCGAATAGCTCCTTCGCTCTTGTCATTCGCCGAATAGCTTCATACTCCATTCTCATTCGGCGAAAGTACTCATTCGATCAGTCATTCGCCGAATAGGTTCATTCGATCTTCTCATTCGCCAGGTGTCATACTCAATCCTCATTCGCCAGATTGAGTTCATTCGGTCCCCGACATTCGCCCAAAGTGTCTCATTCGGCAACTTTTCTGAGATTTTTCTAAGTGTTGAATTTTGTCATTTCTGATTAAATGGAAGACTTAGCACTGATGGCGAACCAGAATCATCGTATTCAGACATTATTATTGACAGAGAATGAGACGGGGAACTCCAATAAAGCTCCCAAGTTACTAACCTTAGATGATTATCCTCACTGGAAGTATCGGTTTGAGATTCACATTAATGGGGTGGATACAAATCTATGGATGATGATTGAAGGAGGTTATCTGAGGCCTCTGAATGAAGATGGAACTCCTATGCTAGTCACACGGATGACTGAGCCTTAGAGGAAGCTGTATGATTATGAGAAGAAAGCCTATGCTATTTTGTCACAGTCCATTGCCACTGATATTTTCTATCAGTTTAGACAGTTCACTTCGGCCAAGCTACTGTGGGATGCACTGCAACAAAGATATGAGGGTAATGATGCTTTGAAGAGTATCAAGTCAAAGGCACTGAGAAAGGAATTCAATAGCTTCATGTATGTGGGAAATGAGTCACTGGATGAGCTAATTGCTAGATTTTATCATCTTTTGAGCGAGTTATTCAACCATGAGGTCAAGACTACAACTCAGGAGAAAATTCAGTGTTTGGCAGATGCTTTACCTCCAAAGTGGGAGTCATTCTTGATGGTACTCAAGCAGAACCAGATGTTGGCACATATGGATATCAATGATTTCATCCAGAAGTTGAAAGAGCAGGAGATAGAGAACAAATGGAAAGCCAAAAGAGTTGTTCAAGTTCAGGATCCCTCATTATATTACTCCACTCCAACAGTTGACAAATCCACTACTCATGCTCCTCTGAAGACTGCTTTTGTTTCTAAGACATCTGAGACTCCATCTACTGCTCAGATTCATTTCAGTCAATCATCCTCAACCAGTTCACAAACAGAGAATCATCAGCCTACTACCAGCCTGAAGACAGACAACTTTGACAAGGTCACCGTGGAGATTGCAAAAGAGCATATGGGTCTTTTGTCTACATTGGTTAGCTCATATGATGGATTAGTTGCTGGTCAGATCGGCAATCCTTATTTGACCAATGATGACTATTCTCAGATAGATCCTGATGACATGGAACGAATTGACATTATGTGGGCATTGGCAAGTGCGGTTAGAAGAGCTAAGGAGTTTGTCAAGAGGACTGGGAAGGATATTAATTTGAACAAGGAGTCTAAGTTTGGATTTGATATGGCATCGGTGACATGCTACAATTGTGGAGAGAAGGGTCATTTTGCCAGACAGTGAAAGCAGCCGAAGAAAGCTGGCAACAAGAATCCATTTCAACATCAGAAATCCTCTACTGCCAATCCAGAAAGGAGATTAGTTCCCATTGATTCTTCTTCTCAAGCTGGATCTTCATCCTCTGCAAGTAAAGCTTTAATGGTTCAACAGGATGAAGGGGTGAATTGGGATTTCAGATTTAATGCTGATAAAGAAGAACAAGATAAAGCTTGTGTGGCTGAGATTCAACAATCTGAAGATCAAGGTGAGGAAAGCATTCGGGAAGACTCAATGGTGAATGATGATAAAGTCTCAAGTTCAGAATCAGATAGCATGACAGATTCAGACACTCAAGATTCTGATGCTGAAGCTGATGACTCCTCTACTCAATTTGCCTTGATGGTAAACTCTTCTGCTTCATCAGAGTCAGAGCAGGTATACACTGACTGTTCATCTTTACATTCAGAGTGTTTTAATTGTGTTGATCTTAGAAGTAAGGTCCTTGCTTATCAGACACATAACAGTGTTTTGATGAACGATCTCGACTTATGCATTGAGGCTAACAAAGTTTTAAAATCTAATGAAAAAGATTTTCAAGCTAAAATTGATCTTTTAAATAGACAATTGCATGAGGCCGAGATCGCAGTGCTGAATAAGCAAGATGCTATCACTTCTTATCTCAATACCATCAATGAGATCAAGAAGAAGTTAGCAATAGTCGAGTGTGACTATGAGACCTTAGGACAAAAGCTCAAGAGCTATGAAAGCTCATCTTATATCATTGAGCATATGATCAGTAAGGGTACTGATCAGGGGAAAGAAAAAGTGAACTATCAAAATTGTCCTCCACCAATCCTCAATGCATTTGTCAATACACCAAATGACAAAGATGTAAAGGATTTTCAAGTTACTACTCCATTAGTAATTGATCCAGTCGGTTTGAGTACAAATCAGAGTTCATCAAAGAATGATGGATCTCGGGTGGATGGAGTTGTTGAAGATTGGGTCTCAGATTCCGAGGATGAATCATAATATAGTACTCCTCGGAATCAAACCCCTGCTGTCATGAAAGGTGACCCAATCTGCAACTCAAAGATGTACAAAGAATTGTGTTTTGTTAAAGCTTCACAAGAGTCTGAAGCTAAGTATGTTACCAAATCAGCTTTTGTTGGTAACAAAGGGACAAAGGGTTTGGGTTTTAATCCAGATTGTCAGAAAACAAATGTTTTTAAATCAAATAGAAAACCATTTTCTGATTTAAAACATTTTCATAAAAAGGGTGACAAAGTTTGTTTTGAATGTGGTGAGTCTGGGCACATTGTGAGATTTTGCCCTCATTTGATCAGGCCAAAGGTTGTTTCTTTCAAAAAAATTAAATTCTGCTTTACCAAAACCGGTAAAATCTGTACCTAAGT
Source organism: Mikania micrantha (assembly GCA_009363875.1). NCBI lineage: Eukaryota > Viridiplantae > Streptophyta > Magnoliopsida > Asterales > Asteraceae > Mikania > Mikania micrantha. The sequence continues at coordinate 4,896,604 of CM018684.1, forward strand.
CTGTTCAAACAAAGGCCAAACAACCAGTTCAGATTAAAACTTCAGACAAGGGTAAAGGAAAACTGGAAACTTTGCATGTTCCAAGTGTGCCTAAAGTTAACCAAGCAAAATCATCATCCATTTATCTGAAAACCTCTTTTGATAAACATGCAATTTGGAAAGTTAAAACATCTGAGGATTCTGTTTCACCTATTTCAGATAAATCTCTTCCTGATGGAAAATGGATTGATGTTTGGATCCGAGACTCTATGGGTCAACCCAAGACTGTAAAGGCTTGGGTTCCCAAAGTGAACTGATTATCTCTTTATTGTGCAGGCTGCCCCAAAAGCTGGAGTTAACAGCAATTGGATCGTTGATAGTGGGGCTTCCAGACACATGACTGGTGATATTTCTCTGCTCACCAATGTGAATGCAGTTCGAGGGGGATATGTTGCTTTTGCCGGTGACAAAGGCGGATTTATTACAGGAGAGGGAATTCTGACAAATGGACAAGTTTCATTTGATAATGTCAGATATGTTAAACAGCTGGAAAACAACCTCCTGTCAGTCTCTCAGATTTGTGACAAAGAGTACAAGGTCTTATTTGATGAGTCAAAATGTTACATTCTCAAGCAAGGTGTTAAGATCCCTGAAGATTGGATTCTGATGTCTGCTCCAAGGAAGCAAGATTTGTACGTTCTCAATATGGCCACAGCTTCAACTACATCCTCCACAGCTTCATGTTTTATGACAAAGGCAACTGAAAAAGATTCAATCCTTTGGCATAAGAGGATGGGTCATTTGAGTCTACGCAAGATGAATCACCTGGTACACAATCATCTGGTTGAAGGAGTTAGCTTGAAGAACTTTAAGCTGTCTGATATCTGTGTATCTTGCAAGAAAGGGAAGCAAACAAAGCAGCCTCACAAATTGAAGAAATTTCATTCAATTAATGTTCCTCTTGAGCTTCTCCACATGGATTTATTTGGTCCAGTGAATCGCAAGAGTATAGCTGGAGATCAATACTGTCTTGTCATCACTGATGAGTATTCCAGATACTCTTGGGTTTTCTTTTTGAAGGAGAAATCAGAAACGTTTGATTGTATTCAAGTTTTGGTCACTAAACTTGAATCACTTTATAAGCTCAAGATTCGTCAGTTTCGAACTGATAATGGAACGGAGTTCAAAAATCACAACATGGAGAATTTTTGTAATGCAAGAGGTATTGTGCAACAATTTAGTGCTCCATACGTTCCACAAATGAATGGTGTTGCTGAACGCAAAAATAGAACATTGATTGAGGCTGCTAGGACTATGCTTGCTGACTCTTCTCTGCCGGTTCAGTTCTGGAATGAAGCTGTAGCAAATGCTTGCTATACTCTGAACCGGGTTCTTATTGTGAAAAGACATGGGAAGACTTGCTTTGAATTGCTCCATAACAGAAAGCCAAATCTTAAGTATCTTGAACCATTTGGTGCACCGTGCACTATGCTTAAGAAACATGAGCAGGGCAAGTTCAATGAGAAGGTGGAAGAAGGGTACTTTCTTGGGTATAGCACTCCAAATAAACGAGTTTACAACATGTCAACTCATAATGTGGAGGAGTGGTACCATGTTGATGTTCAGAAATATTCTATGCCCCCACCTGGAAAAGGGCCAGATTGGATGTTTGATTATTCCAGTCTCTTTGATTCATTCAATATGCCCCCCATGTATTCAGATGAAGATGTTGTTGTTCAGATGTTGTATGATGTACAAAATGCACCTGATGAACCTATGCAACCTTCCTCTGCATCTGTTCCAACTACACAGATAAATGATGACAGCTCAGACACAGATGACAATCATCCGGTTGCTCCTGAACCAGTTGTTGATAATCTTGTACCAGGTCTTGAGGATTTGAATCTGAATAACTTAGATCCTGAGGTTGAGGTTCCTGCTCATCCTGTTGGAAGAATTAATCGCATTCATCCTCAAGAGAACATAATTGGAAGTCCTTTGGATGGAGTGAAGACTCGAAATCAGATCTCTTCAGGCGGTCTTGCTGACATTCTTGATTTTGCAGATGTAAGCTTTTGTGCTCATTCCTGCTTTATTTCTCAAGTTGAACCGCGTACTGTCACTGAAGCTCTCAAGGAAGAGTCATGGGTTGATGCAATGCAAGAAGAACTTTTGCAGTTCAAAAAGTTAGGTGTCTGGCAATTGGTTGACAGACCCAAAGGTGCAAAAGTCATTGGCACTTGATGGGTTCTTCGTTGCAAGAAAGATGATCACGGGATCATAATGCGAAACAAAGCACGTCTGGTGGTTCAAGGATTCAGACAGATAGAAGGGTTGGACTACAATGAGGTGTTTGCTCCAGTTGCTCGACTCGAAGCCATTCGTATCTTCTTGGCTTATGCATCCTTTAAGAAGTTTAAAGTTTATCAAATGGATGTCAAGAGTGCATTCCTTCACGGTGTGATCAGTGAAACTGTATATGTCAGTCAACCTCCCCGGTTTGAGGATCCATTGCATCGTGACCAAGTCTACAAGCTAGACAAGGCCTTATATGGATTGCATCAAGCTCCGCGAGCGTGGTATGAGACACTTTCTACTCACCTTCTGAGCAACGGGTTCAGAAGAGGTGTCATTGACTGCACATTATTCATCCATGAGAAGGACAGTGATTTACTCTTGGTGCAAGTGTATGTGGACGACATAATTTTTGGTTCCACAAATGATAGTCTGTGCAAGGAATTCGAGAAGGTTATGAAAGAAAAATTTGAAATGAGTTCGATGGGAGAGATGAAATTTTTCTTGGGTTTGCAGGTGGATCAGTCTGAGGCAGGGATTTTTATTCATCAAACCAAATACGTTGGTGACATTCTGAGCCGGTTCAGTATGTCTGATGCCAAGCCTGCTGGTACCCCACTGGCTGTTAATCACGGGATTACTCCAGATGAAAAGGGGGAGTTAATTGATGCCACTCTGTACCGAGGAATTATCGGATCTCTTATGTATCTTACTGCTTCTCGGCCAGATATCATGTTCGCTACTTGCTTGTGTGCACGCTATCAATCAAAACCAAGAGTATCTCATCTCATTGCTGTCAAAAGGATTATGCGTTATCTGAAGGGTACACCGGAACTTGGCTTATGGTACTCTAATGATGATAACTTTGAGCTTACTGCATATAGTGATTCAGATTATGGCAGATGCAAGAGAGATTTCAAATCAACATCTGCAGGATGTCAGTTCTTTGGAAACCGATTAGTCACCTGGCAGTGCAAGAAGCAGACGTCGGTGTCTACTTCAACCTGTGAAGCTGAGTACATTGCTGCTGCTAGTTGCTGTTCTCAAATCATCTGGATTCAACAGCAACTCAGGGACTATGGGTTACACTTTTCTAACACTCCTATATATGTTGATAATACTGCTGCCATAGCTATCACTAAAAATCCTGTTCAGCACTCCAAAACCAAACACATCGACATTAAATATCACTTCATACGTGATTGTTTTGAAAAGAAATTAATCGATGTAGTGAAAATTCACACCGATCACCAAAAAGCTGATCTTTTTACCAAAGCATTTGACAAACCCATATTTTTATATCTGTTATCAGCTAATGGTGTTTTTCAAAAGGATGAAGTCCACTCCTCATCTGAGTCTAACAAATGATCATCACTTTTCTTAGCTAGTCTTTGTTTTGCTTATTCTAGTTCAGTTTTTCTATTTTTACTTGTATAGTTTATTTTCTTCATCAAAAACTCAAAAAAATTTTATGTTTTTAGGTTTTTAGAGGGAGATTCTGTAATTTGAAAACCAAAAACATTTAAAAATTTGAAAAAACAAAAACATTTAAAAAATTTGAAAAATCAAAAACATTTGAAAAATTGAAAATACAAAAACAATAGAAAAATTAAAAATTGAGATGGTTCTCTTTATAAAGTAATACATTAATCTATCATGTCATAGAAGCAGAAGTGAATGTATGAACTGAAATCACAAGAGAATTGTGATGGGATGTGCTGATAGGCTGTCTATACAGAATGAATAAACAACTTGTGATAACTTAGAAAGTTTGATCTGTGGGATCCATTTTATAAAACCACTTGAGTGAGAAAAAGTTTTTGACTCAAATCAAGCATACACCTGTCATCATGGAATCAAATGAGTTTTTTTAAACAATTAAAAATAAAGGCAAGCTAGTATTAAGCTTGATGGAAAATAAAGACAAGCTGGTATTAAGCTTGATGAAAAACAAAAACAAGCTGGTATTAAGCTTGAAGAAAACCTAATGCAAGCTGGTATTAAGCTTGAGAAATACTTGAACAAATTAAGTTCGATTCCATATATGTGCCATATTGCTGGGACGAACCTAGCTGAAGCCATCCATTTGGATAGAACAAGAAAAATACAAAAAGATAATAATGTTTGAATCTTATTGAATTCATGATGACTGGTTTTAAGATATGCAGAAATGAGTTTTGAACTGATTTTGATCTTTAATGGTGAAATGAATTGGGGAACTCAATCAGAAAATATGAGTGATCATAAAGTTTGTTTAGTAGTTGTGTATTGTTCAGTTTATGTTGGGACAAATATATCAGTAATCGTATCATCATAAAATTGTGTTTGAAGTGAAACATTCATTGAAGATAATGTGATATGATTAGAGTTATGTGTTATTTGTTTAGTAGACCATTCTCACAAAAACATGTGCTTGTTTTTAGTTATTGTTTGTATAGTTGTAGTGGTTGTTTCAGAAAAATACAAAAAGATTTTCTATTCTCAATATTGTTTTAGATGATCATTTGTAGATTTGGATGTCTGTCATATCTGAATCCTGAACCAACCAGACATATCTTCATAATTGGTCAAAAGTTTGTTGCTCAAAATGCCAGATGTTGAAAAAGTTGAGTTTTGAGTGTTATCATCTCTCATTCGTCCGAATGAGAGGTAAGGTTTATTCATTCGGCCGAATGAACTCATTCTGCGAATGAGTCATTCGACCGAATCAATCAAACACAGTTTTCATCATTCGACGAATGAAGGGTATCGATTGTCTCATTAGACCTTTTTCATTCGGCGAATAGGTGTTGTCGAATGTCTTATTCGTAACTCACATTCGGCGAATGAGACTGAGTCTGAACCGACCTTTCATCTAGCTCATTCGGCGAATGAACTTGACTATATAATAGTCCTTCGGCCGAATGATAGTCATTCGACCATTTTTACTTTCGCCACATCAGAACTCTGTCATTCGGCGATTCACACCTTCATCCAGTTCTTTCGATTTTCTGTTACTTTTGTTAACCCTGCTTCAGACAACCAAGTTCTTCTTCATCTCAGGTACTTGGAGAATGATTATCAACGATTTCCAACCGTGGAATCATCGAAAACAGATCAGATTTTCGATTTCTAGGGTTTTGTTTATCGCCTTTTCAATAGATGATCAAAATGGACTTGAAACTACCTAAGACCTGTTTTAAAAGTCTTAATCGATTGATTCTGAGTGTGTGTATGCAAATTTTTTGGACTGATTCGAGGTTTTTGAAAAAGGGGATTTTGAATTCAAAATGGGCGCCGAATGTCGTCATTCGGCGAATGACTCATTCGGCGAATGAAGCTCATTCGGCGAATGGCTCATTCGACGAATGACTAGCCTTGCCTATATCTCATTCGACGAATGATGTCTATTCGACGAATGAACCTCATTCGACAAATGAATCATTCGATCATAGGTCTCATTCGGCGAATGTATGACATTCGACCCAACTGTTAAACTCTAAATCTGATTTTCTGATTCCAGTTTCATGTTTTTACTGACTTGTACTAACATGTTTATTTCCTTTGTTGTTCAGTATGGCAGGTTACAAATCAGTCCCTAAGCACAACATATGTGCTCATCTGGAGTTGAACACACCGAACGCCAAGCACTACTCAGAGATTATTACATTTCTGCAGCGTTCGAGGATCTTTACTGCTATATCGAATGTTCATGTGCCTTATCATTCTCATCAGCAGGATTTCTGGTCATCAGCTGACATAGACTGTGAGGCCGAGCCTACAGTTATCCGGGGAAAGGTGCAAGGGCACGATGTTGTTGTCTCTGCTGAACACATCAGGAGAGTGTGTGGGTTTCAGGACTCTCCAGATCAGCCATCTCTGCTTGATCGCTTCTTAGTTCGTGGATGCTTTCTCAGATGCAAGTATGAAGGTGACATTGGTGCGGGCATTCTCAACAAAGCATTCATGTCTCCACAATTCAAGTATCTCGCTCATGTCTTAGTTCACTGTCTCGGATCAAGGCGAGGAGGATTCGATGACATGCGAGAGACTATCCAATGTGCCTTTGCTGCTTTAGTACTGAACAAGCCGTTCAACTTCTCAGAGATGATCTTTATTCATATGAAGGAGAACGTGGTCTTGAAGGGGGACAAGAAGTTTCTCATGTACCCTCGGTTTCTGCAGCAGATCATTGATGCTCAAGTTCCTGATCTTCCCAAGATCAATGCTGATATTGTTCGTTTGGAGCACATGAATGACACCACTCTTAACAGAGTCTTGTCAACAGAGGAAAGGAGAGGAAGCCAACCACCAGATTATTATTCGGTCATCTCTCTCGACCTGATTATCGAGCTCCTGCTGGTCGCAGATGGAGGCACAATGACTCCGATTCAGATGTTGAAGACATTGTTGTACCAGCTGGTGAAGATGACGGTGATGGAGGTGATGATGGTGATGAGGCAGGTCCTAGTGGTGAGGAGGTGGTGAGAGCACAGTGATTGAGAGCACGGCTGCTATGGTTTCTGTTGAGATGGGTGTGAGTTCTGGTGACATAACCACTGCTGCTACTATGAGCATGGTTGATGTGAGTGGAGCTGTTACTGGTGGTGATGCTGTTTTGTCTACAGCTCAGGAAGATGACATAGATGTTGATTCATTGATGGATTTAGACTTCCTGGCTACTACTACCACTACTGTTACTACTTCTGTTGATGCTTCTGTTCCTCATATTTCTGAAGGTAGTGCTGAGTCAGAGGACTCAAGCGAGGACTCTGGTGATGGTGAAGATGGTGATGATGTTGGTCCCAGTTCTGATTCTGAAGAGACTCATGATGATGAGTTTGAGAAAGTGAATGAAGGAGGAAAGATGGAGATGAGGAAGAGAAAGAGAACCGAAGCAGAGATAGAGGAGATTACTGATCCCTCCTTTATTCCGGAGTTTGATATCTCTCCTCCTCCTCGTTCTTCTGCACCTATTATCACAGTTACATCTACTCATACTTCTCAGCCTACATCCTCCAGAGCAGGGAGAGGGAAGAGATCTAGGTTCTCTTTCCAGAGGAGGTCAGAACTGTCAACAGCTGCTGCAACTACTGTTACATCAGTAGCAGCTGTTGCAGTTTCTTCATTGGCCAGGTCAAGGGCAATTCACGTTCATGCCATTACTGCCCCTCTGACCACCTCTGTGTCCCTAGCTCCTGTATACACTGCTGCATCCTCCGGTCCCTCCATTTCACGTGCTGATTTTTCTATACCTACTGTGTCAGTTGTAGATCAGCTGAGTACACTGAACAGTATGGTCTTGAGATTGATGGAGAGGAGCATGGAGCAAGAAAAGAAGAATAAAGAGCAAGAGCTGGTTATAGCTCAGCTCACAAGGAGGGTTGAAGAGCAGGATACTCTGCTTCTTCAAGCAGCAGACCAGAGGGCTGATTTGAGGGCCAGGTCTGCTCAACAGGAGCAGCAGCTGCTAAAGTACATAGACGAACATCATCAGCTCGCCCTAACAGTCACTGACGTTAGTGAAAGGGTACTGTCCTTAGAGACTGAGAATGCCAGACTGGCAGATCAGATTGACAGTCTCAAGGACAGTACTCCTAGAATTGAAGGCTCTGCTGCTCCTTCCGATGATTCAGACAAAGAAGAGGAAGAAGAAGAGTCTGAGGAGGAACAGGTTGATTATGAAGATTCTGAGAAGGATGAAGAATCTGATGATGATGCTGATGATGACAAGGACGGATCTGGGAGTGGGTCTTCTGAATCATCTGGTACTGATGATGATGATGATGACAATGATGATCAAGCACCTCCCTCATCAGAGATTCGATCCAAGACAGCAAATGATAAGAAGAAAGCCTCTGCTCCACCCTCTCCTGCACAGACAGATGAACCCACAGCGGCCGAGGAAGTAGAAGTTGTGCCTTTGAGACGTCAGCTAGATGAGACATTGACTATGATCTTGGACGCTCAGGGCATTATACAGCACTCGGTCAGCTATGACAAAGAGGAAGGGGAAATTATTCACTGCCTATCCAGAGAGCAGATTTCTGAGCTGTTCAGGCATAATCCGGATGAGGTGATCACTGATGATACCTCCGTTCCTATCGTTGATGAACCGGAGCCTGAAGTCTTTGATGACATTGACGAAGTTATCTTAGAAGACATCACAGAAGAAGAGTACCCAAAGTATACATCTGCTGAGGCTGAGCTGCCGACATTTACTGATCAGTTTGATCAAGAGACTGAAGATCTACTGATCCGATACTTAGAGGAACAAGTCGAAGCCAGCAAAGCCGAAGCAGATGACCAAAAGAGAAGAAAAGAGGAATGGCAGACCTATTGGGAGGTCTTAAAGAAGCAAAGCACCGAGAAGATACCAGCAACGCACAAGAAAGTTTACAGAACCAAAGGCTACAAAGCTAGAGGTCAAATCCTGAGCTGGGCATACTTTCATGATCTCGGGTGCTATGCTGTGAAGAGAGAAAGGGGGATCGATTACTTCAAGCACCCTCACGACTTCAAGACGCTGCCGGGCTTTGAAGTAAATCAACTAGCACGTCTGAAGTTACTGTACAGTGAGGATTCTGGCATGTCTGCCTGGTTCTCTAGGCAGATACAGTACGAGTACAGGAAAAGGTGGGTAAACTTCCAGCCCCAACAGCCGGAACGTTATTATTTGCCAGAAATTGATGGAGATACCCGCAAGCATAAAGTCATCCTGAAGTGGCTTCCTCCTAAAGTCATGAAGAAGATTCCATTACGGAAGATGCGACAGGACTTTATGGAGGGCTTCCGATGGTGGTACTATGATGGGAGAACTGGCGAGGCTGTGATAGTATTGTGCAAGGACAAGAAGTGGGAGACTGTTAGGATTTTTGATCCTATGTGGCTGACAAACCTGTCTCATAAGGATGTTCAGGCTTTATTCAGGCACCAAATTTTCTTCGACGTACAGGATATGGAACAGGCACTTCAGTTCATGAGAGTGATCCGAATCTGCATATGCTTAAAGATACATGCTGGAGCAGACTGGAAAGCTATATCTGCCAAATACTTCAAGAAGGACGCTTCAACAAGCTGAACTAGGTCCAAGGGGGAGTTTGTAGATGCAATTTATGTACCTAGTTCAATTTTGTATTTGATATCATGTAAAGTTCATATTATATTAATGAAAATTGTCTTTCTACATTGTTCTTAATGTTTTATATTGGTTATATGTTTATGGTATTGGTTGATGTGATTGATTATGTAATTGAGTATGAGTCTGGTTCATTCGGCCGAATGACTCTAACGAATGAAGTCATTCGGCGAATGAATCCAGAGTATGGCTCATTTCAGCGAATGAGTCATTCGCCGAATGACTCATTCGACTGAATTATCATTCGACAGGTGCCATTCGCCGAATGAGTTGCTTCGGCCTCTCATTCGGCCGAATGTCGACTGCCTATATATACAAGTTCAAATCATTTCAACCCTAACTTTCCAGAGCCCTCCTTCTTCCCTGAGACCCAAGAGTCAAAACCCTAGGAGATTTGAGCGGCCTTTGATCGTCCAAGTTCGATTCTCAACCCGTGGTGTTCGATTGTTGCTTCCACGTTGTTCCTACAACCTCGGATCACCACGGTTCCTGTTGATTTCGATTGGAAAACCCTGGAATAGGATTCCGCACTATTCCAGAGGCTGTCGAGTAGTTTTACATTGGATTCGGATTGTTTCCGAGCTCCCGATCGGTCCAACAGTAATTATTACAGGTTGAAAGTATGCGAGAAATGGTGAACACAGGCGAAAACCGTGTGCGAAACGGAGTTCCGGATTCTCCAGAATCCCAAAACAATGAAAAATACAAAAATTTGAGAATTTTGGTGTCTCGCGGTACGCCTAGCCCCAATTGGCCACGCCAGGCGATACGCGCGGACTCAGAAAAAGATCTAAGGCTCCGGTTATTGTCGCGGTACGCCAAGATCCACCTCGCCCCGCAAGGCGGTACGCGAGGGGTGAGGCGATGGAAAAAGTTGACTATTTCATCAGATTTTCATGCAGATTGATATTTTTCTATCATCTCGTACCTAAACACCACCACAGCCAAAAACTTCGACTGATCACCATCTGAAATCAAATTTCAAGCCATCTGATCGTAGATTTGAAACCAAGGAATGTATCTACGAGTCCTGATCGTTATTCTACAACTGAAAATCCGTCCGATTAGGTAACGGTTCGTTTTAACCACCTAGATTGATAATGGTTGATTAGATCTTATTTTTGAACGTAATGGTATAGTTAGGGTTGTTGATTATTGCTTAGTTGATGGCTATGATTGATTTTAAACGAAGAACTCGATGTGTTAACGGGTAAATCCTTGTTTTGATCCGTTGTAATGCCCGGTTTTCATGAAACCATAACTATGATTATAATGGTTTAAACCATTTGATTGTGACAATGTATGTGATTAGTTTGATTAATCTTTGAAATGCAAGGTTAAATCCAAGTGTTTCAAACTAATCACAATCATTAACATACTCATTGGAATGATTATCTGATGTTTATGATAACAGTCAGATTAGTATGTTAAACATGGTTATTAAACCTATTCCAATGTCACATTATGATATTTCATGATATTTGGGTAATCAATAACAAGGATTGATCGTTCCTAAGCCATAAATTCATCTATGAACTGTTTCAGCACGATAATCAACAACAGTACTTATTTGGTTAATCTGAGGTTATTCTGATTAATCAAATGTGTCATTAACCTTGTATTAGGAACCTGAATCAGTATAGGTTCCTACATTGTCATTCATTGTATGATATGGCACTAAATTAACTAAGTAAACACCTATTATCGGTTTGATGACTTTCAAGGCAATGTCCTTGACATTGTGCGTTCAGAAAGATCTAATAAATAAGTTAAAACATAAATGACTCATTAAACATAAACTAATGCAGAATTTAACTATTATCATCAGTTTGCGTGTGATTTCATTACCTCGAGACTTCATGTGAGTTTCGTACAAGCCCTTTTATCTTTAATGTTTTATAAACATCGGAGTACCTCTGTAAATCCATTTCTGAACATATGATATGTATCACTGTTATCTGTGTGATTTCATGTGACTCTTGTTAGTATCTTTATCACAGTATCAAAAGTCCTCATTCTTCGAAACTGTATCTAGTGAACCCATGTGGGGCCGAACATGCATCAATGATAGTACTATCGGCTGACAACCCATTCACTGGGAGGTTTGCAACCTCTTGGTGTGAATGTTTATTACCTGTTTCCAAAACGTCTTCTTAATGTTAGTGATAGACATTAAGATAATGAGGCATTAAGATATTTACCGATAGGTAGTAGGTCCCATGGTTATCTTGAACTGAATATCTTGAGAATTTGTATATCATGTCATATCATATGGTTTAACTTGAACTTTACGAACTCACCAGCTTTGTGCTGATCTTTCAAACTCAAACATTTTTGTAGGGAGACAGTGACCAACGGTGAGGCTGCACTATCAAACATTTGTAATTAAATAAGTTGGTTTGTGTAATAGATTTAGTTGTAAACTGTAATGTTGGTTGTAATGACGAAACCTTGTAATGTATTTACTTTAAGTTAATTTGTGTGTTGTGATACCGGATCAAGTAAGTCACACCTTATCTATGAGACATCACCACTATGCTTCCGCAACCTTTCTCAGTGACATCAACAACAGGTGACGAGAGGTGGGGGTGTGACAAAGCTCAAGATATCCGCCCTCACATGGTATCTTTTAAAGTGTAATCAGTGAAACCTAAACCCTGATTTCTAAGAAAAAAAGGGTAAGCGTTAACCACTTGGTTAATTTTGCTGGATTGCATTTCTATTATTTATTGTACTTAAAATATTTAAGACTAAGACCATGCGCAGCAGCAAGGCCTGGCCTTGCGGGATAGCGGGCACCGGCGGGAACACCGCCCCTCTCCCCCGGCGGGAATAATTCTGTGGGTTCGGCGGGTACCGCTCCCCGCTCTACCCCTCCCACACACCGTTTCTCGTCTCTCACAAATGGGGAAGCTTTTCCGGTGGGGTGACCACTGTGGGGTTTTAAGGTTTTCAGTGGGGTGATGACATGGCAGGAAATTTCGGTAGAGATGGATTTTCAGTGGGATGACCACTGTGGATAGCCTAAAAAAATATTTGTTTCACGTGCTCTCGGACTATTTAGTGTCCTGCGGATAATTTTTTATATATATAATAGTTGGAAAAACTATTCTGAAAAAGCATACAAATCTAAGTTGAAACGTAAAAGTCGGTAACTTATTAACCTTATATTTACACGCTTTACACGTTTTTTTTTTTGAATTGTATGATGAACTTTTTATATATCTCTGTTGAAAATGTCAAACTAAATTAAATATGCAGATATACAATATGTCATCTAGTTGGAGAAAAAAAAATATATTAAAACATTTATAATTTAGAAGTCCATGAAAATTTCAATTGATAATTTGACATGTAAAATTACGAATTTTATTATTATCATCTTATCAGCTAATTCAAACTATTAATAAAATATTAGTTATCTAATTCAAACTTTTTATACATGTCCATGTGAATTCTTGTGCTTGTATGTAAGAAACTTGATGACGGATGTGCTTGTTGTTGTAGTTTCTATTAAAATTTTGGTTTTAATGCATTTATTAGTTTCTATTGAAGATCCTTTTGTATATATGGCACACCTTGATAAACTGAAAGACAAAGTAGTTGTAATGAATATCATTACTTAATTTGGATTGTGAATCTCACTCTCTTTATACTAAACGAATTTTCATGGTTGTTTGTGTTGTAAAATTGTCTACTAAACCCTAAAATTCTATCAGCGTCATTCATTAAATCTTTAAAAAATATATATAGTTCAAAAAACAACTTAAATAAAAAAGTTAGGTTTAAATAAATGAGGCATTTGCAAAAGTTTTTCTCTTGCATCTTGGCCACTTTTACTTATTTCCACTTCCTAAATTCATTTATTACATACTAGGTTAAAACCCATGTATTACATGAGTTTAATTTATATAATTTGTTAAAGTCGTCAATTATTTTCTTCTATTATATAGATTGAATAAATATAAGTTTTTAAGTTTCTATTTTTATATTTTATTACTATTATTTTATTTTTGTTTATTTTTTTTACTTTTGATCATTTTTATATTTTAACTTTAGTTTTTATTTATTTATAGGTAGACAATTTTATTACTTTAAACAAATTTATTCATTTTTTATTATTTAATAAGAGACAGACAATAATAGAAGAGAGAGAAACAAGAAATTCACAAGTTAACTTAATTAGAGATTGACATATTTACCTCTCTGAAGGGGAAATATGCAATGTTTTTATGACTTGTGTAAATATGTAACTAAGATACTTAGTAAGGGGATATACACACACACATATATATAAATATATGGTACACATTTAACCATACATACATATATATATATACATATATCTATATATATAGGGCATGGAATTTTTGCTAACTCGTCAAATATGAGATAACTCATTAACTCAATCTCATTCAATCTAAATTTGAATCCAATGGCTGATATCACTTGTGAATAAAAAAATAGAATATATTTGAATTTTTTTTCTGACAATGGTAAATTACAGTGAGTAATTTATATTGATGTAATTTACAGTGAAGCAACATATTTTTTACAGAGACGTAACTTATTATTTGCGGTGATGTACTTTTTATATTTAATTATGTTTTAATCTATACTAGTTTTTTTATCTCCTTTTACAAATATCCTGCTTTACATCGATGTAACGAACATAAACGTAACGCAATATTTTAATTTTATTATATAATGGTGCACTTTTTTAAAAAAAATAATACGTTCGTACATACAATGGGGCACTTTTTTTAAAAAAATAGTATAAAAAAGTTATGAGGAAGAACCAAGTTTAAACAAGAAGAGCAAAACCAACAATGGTACTATTCATAATCTTACTACTATATTCTTTATAAAAATATAAAGTTTTGATTAAATTTGCAGTGTTGTAACATATTTATTTAATTTTTCCTTTTTTACTTTCAACTTACAATGATGTAACCAATTTATTAAAGTTGTTCAATTTATACGTTTGTACATACAAACTTACATTATTGTAATATAACTATTAGGATACTAACAATAGTACTATTCATAATCTTGATATTATTTTACTTTTACTTACATTATTGTAATCATAACACAACTTTAACATATTAAAAAGTTCACTACAAAAATAATTAATATATTTAAAATCATGACCTACAAAGGAAAGAAATTTGCAAGGAAAATATCGTTCAAAAAATTCATTTTACATGAATGTAAAGAAACAAAAAAAAACTATTTACATAAAAAACATAAAAAGTAAAAAAATACATTATTTACGTGATTGTAACCCTCCTAAAAAGAAGAAACAACAAATTTTGAAATTAAAAAATACATTATTTATATCACTGTAACCCTCATAAAAAATAAAAATACATTATTAAAAATATATTAAGTTCATTGATTGTAAAAAAATACAATGTTAAAAAATACTTAGTTGTAAAATACGTCTTCTACATAAATCTGGTGATTTTAGAGAGAGAAATATGAAAACTTAATTTGTTTGGAAGTAATTAATAATGAATTTGAAAAGTCAAATTAGTACAACTAATAAAAAAGTATAAATTTGTCCTTATCTTATATTGTGGTGAAAATGATTATCATACCCTTTTTAATAATTTAATAAAATGCTTATGTGTAAATTTGTTATTGGTTGAAATACGTTATTTGGTTGTAGCAAAAGATAAGGGTTATTTTTTTATCCTAGCCCTATATATACACACACATATATAGGGAGATGATCAAAAATTAACTCTTTCTTATTACGTTAACTGATTAACGACATTTTATTACTTTGGGCTCACATACAAGTAAATCTAAAGGTATAGTTTTTTCTTTTATTTAACTAATTTAATTAATGCAGGACCTAGTTACATTAATAAAAAAAATAAACCTACACCTTTAGATTATTTTAATGTAGGCCCTAACGCAATAAGATTTAGTTATTCTGTTAACGAAATAAATATGGATTAATAAATGAACCACACGGTACATATACATACATACATATATATATATATATATATATATATATATATATCTCACACACATATATGTTGTGGTTCTTTTGTTAACTCATGTTTATTGTGTTAACCGAATAACTACATCTTATTACTTTGGGTCCACATTAAAGTAAATCTAAATGTGTAGGTTTCTTCTTCTTTTTTTACTAATGTAAGTGTGCCGTACATTAATTAAATTAATTAAAAAAAACTACACATTTAAATTTACTTTTATGTGGGTCCTAAAGTAATAAGATGTAGTTATTCGGTTAAAGAGTTAATTTATGATCATCTCCCTACAGATATAAGCATATATATACATGTATATTATATTAAGGGTTTTCTTTCTAAGATCAAGTTTTCACATGATACAATCCCTATATATATTATGTATATATAGGGCATGGTTGTTTACATAACTCACTCTTAAAGCAATAACTCTAAATAACCCGTCAAAATCAAGCCAAAATTTCGACTTTTTTAACATTATTGTAAACACATTTAGAACATTTTTTCATTTTATGAGTTTGCGTAAATTCGTCACCGCTTGAGAGTTAACATCGTTGTAAGTTTTTTAAATTTTACACTTACAATACTGTAAGTTACAAAATTTTAAAATCTTACAACGATGTTAACTCTCAAACGGTGACGAATTTACGCAAACTCATAAAATAAGAAAGTGTTCTAAATTTGTTTACAATAATGTTAAAAAAATTCGAAAATTTGGCTTAATCTTGATGGGTTATTTAGAGTTATTGCTTTAAGAAGGTTATTTTTTTATTCTTCCCCTATATATATACACACACTAAATTGTGCATCAACCCTAAAAACATTAATTAAAATATGTTAATGTCACTATATGAGACAATTGTATGTGCATTATTATACATCATGAATCTATAGATGATAATTGTATGAATTGTATGTGCATGCTATTAGTTGATCGATAATATATAACTTTAGTTTTTAAGAGGAAGAGAAAAAACCAAAACTAAAATTATTACTGTTTGAATTGAAAGTTGTGTAACATACTTGCAGATCAAGTAAATTGATAGAGACTCACGGCTTAATAAAACTTTTTTTTTGGTTGTTTATTTATTTATTTTTCATGATATTACGAACAACTTAATAAGGACCCAAACACATATGTAAGAATCAACATAAATCAACAAACACATGGTCAAAACCACATAGCACATACTCACCAAGTTATGTAGGAATAACACATATGATAGATAACAGTTCTAGGTACGAAACATATATACATATACATAGATAATAGCTAAACAAACAAAGTGGCAAAAATCCAAGTGCTAAAGAAACCGAAGCAAACAAATAGGCATATATCTAGCACAACATCATGTCATACATGTATCTACGAATTAATACTAGGTTCATACATTGGACTAAAATCACTAACGTACTAAAAAATAAGTCTAAAGCAGCTTTTATATTCAAAAAAAATGCTACATTAGATGAAGTTGCATTGTATATATTGCAACTTTTTTGCAACATAATGTAACTTTCTTTTTCCTAATACAACATTTTTAAATGCAACTTTTTAAAAAAAGTTGCATAATGTAATAAAAAGGTTGCATTAGACTAATGCAACCTAATTGCAACCTTTTGTGACAAAAATACGTTGAATTAGGCTGATTTTGTAATAATACTCCTAACTCCTCCCGGGATCCCTCACTCTTATCCTATATCTCCAAAAACTCTTATCACTGATTATGTCTTCTGAGAGGGGTAACTCTAACAAAAACAAGCATGTTAATTTAGAGAGTGATTTTGTGTGCCAATAAACTGATCGATTGAGAGAATTATTCAAAGATAAGCAAGGGAATCAGAAACTAAATAAATTCAAATTTTAGGTTTTATTTCTTCTAAAACTACCCAAAAAAAAAAAAAAAACAAGTTCAAAGAATCAATTTTCTACCTCATCCTTGAGTCGTCGGCTCGTTGCCAATTGTACCTCGTTCTTTTCTGAAAGTGTTGCCCTCTTGAAACATCTATTAAATTATAAAACCTTAAACAAGTGTACGCTTCATGCTCAGCTTGTTTGTTTTATGAATATTATTATTCACATTTATTATTAAATCAATTCAATTACACTAAAGTATCTAACAAATTTTGTAATATTTTAATCCAAGGATTCTTAATAAAAATAAATAAAAATATTGTATACGATCGTTATCAATTCACGTGCTATGTTTTTTCAAATTTGTTTCATTGAACAGTATGTAAAGGAAACTCCGGCCGTATATGTATATGCAGGGTTTAACATGCATCTAACAAGCTACAAATATCATAACTCGATCGAAAACCTTTGCTTTAGAGATACGATGTCACTCATGCCACTAACCCTCAGTCGTCATGCATCGTCTCCGATCACAATCAACGACCACAAATGGCGGTTCCGTCACCGCACCACCCTTCAAAATACAAATCCTACCCACATACCTAGCTCAAGTTTCGTTGCAACCTCATCAACCAAGCTCAATGCAGTAACTCGAAGCCAGCTAAACCAAACACCAAACCATGTAACCAAGACTGCATCAGCTGCAGCTACAGCTGAAGTACCAGTATCTGATACGACTGGTACCGATACTGTTACTGATACTCCTCGTCAGACATTAATGTCAGAGTTGGAGAAGAAGCGGAACACAGGATTTTGGTTCCGAGATTGGGATATGCTGGACGTGACTAGCCTTAGTTTGATGATCGTAATTCATGCTTTGGCTGTGGTCGCACCTTTCGTGGTCAATTGGGGTGCATTATGGGTGACGGTGATCTTGAATTTAGTTAGCGGGTTGGGTATAACCCTGGGCTATCATAGACTTCTTACTCACCGGAGTTTCAAAGTCCCAAAATGGCTCGAGTATTTCTTCGCTTACTGTGGGGCCCATGCCTGTCAGGTATTTAAATACGTACATATATGTATGTATGTATATGTGTGTTGCAAGCATATATATATATGCGCTAAATTATATGGATATTTTACTTTTTCTTCTAGTATATCACTATTAGAAAACTAAAATAAGAAATAAGGTGTTTCTTACCCAAAAAAAAGAAAAAACAAAAAAACAAACGATTGTTAATTGGTGAGCTACATGTAAGCTCTATTTTTAAATCTCGAGTTTAGCTTGTAACTAGTTTTTTAAATTAAGTTCGTCTAAATTAACCAAGGCTAATTTAATTTGTTTTTACCTCAATTAATTGTTTAATTGTGTAAATAAGAATAATAATTACGTTCCATAATATATATACATACAGGGAAGTGTTCAAATAATAACCCACTCTTAAAGCAATAACCCAGATAACTTTGGCAAGATGAAGCCGAATCTTGAATTTTTTTTTGAACATCATTGTAACACAATTAGAACACTATGTTCTTTTATGAGTTTGTGAAAATTCATCACCGTTTAAGAGATATCGTCGTTGTAAGTTTTTGATTTACAAACACTGGAACTGTTTTAGGCCCAAAACTTACAACGATGTAAACTCTCAAACGGTGATGAATTTTCGCAAACTCATAAAAGATTCAAGATTCGGCTTCATCTTGCCAAAGTTATCTGGGTTATTGCTTTAAGAGTGGGTTATTATTTGATCCCAATCCTATACATATATATATATATATATATATATAATATTAATTAAATAAAAATTATACAAATAGCATATTATGCTTAACGGGCTCATGCTAAAGCTCATTGATTATTAATCAAACCTCAATAAAAAAAAAAGCTTGTGTTTGTTTAAGCTCGGCTTGGTTAGAACCTTTAGCGATTCAATCCCATTTACGTAACAAGCCACCTTAACTTGTTTACATCCTAAAAATATCATATTTAGTGACAAAACGATATTATCTATAGTTTGTTAGGAAATTAAAAGGGAATATTTTGAAATTTTGCTTTGCAATAAACACCCCTCACAACTATTATTTACATACCATGTCAAAAGTTAGCAATATAATTCCATAAAAGGGACAAAAAAAAGTAAAATACAACTTGAAACAACTCTTGTTAATTATTTTTTGTTTTAATTATTCTTTTATTAATACTTAAATATATAAAATATGCACAGAAAGATCCTATATTTTGGGTTAGTGTACACAAGAACCATCACAAGTATTGTGAGACAGAGAGGGACCCTCATAGCCCAAGAGAAGGTTTTTGGTTCAGTCACATGGGTTGGTTCCATTACAATGACTATCTTGCTACAAAGGTATATATATATGTATATTATATTATATTTTTATGTTTTAATTATTTATTTCATCATAATAATTATATTAATATCTTAATTAGTTTTATTTTCATACGTTTCTATAAAATCAATTAGTGTGGAGAATCACAAAGTGGACAGTATTCGAACGTTCCGGAACTAAAGGCCCAATGGTTCTATAGATTTCTTCAGGATACATATTTTTGGCATATAATAGGACTTGGAGCCGTACTATACATGCTTGGAGGTCTTCCTTACCTAGCTTGGGGAATGGTAATCATACTTTAACACTCCTAACTAAACAAAAGGCTATCACTAACCCGTTTAAACCATTAGTAACTATCGATGGATTTCCGACAGACCCCAGATCGACTTTTGTTAAAAAAAAATTAATAGAGAAATACTCAATTAAATGATTAACTTGGACGAACTTGTACAATCGTTGTAAGTTTTAAGTATAAAAAAATAATAAAGAAATACTTAACTCAATGTCACTTTTTTATTTATTTAACTTAATTTGGATGAGTGTACTTATAACGCAGGGCATGCGAACAGTGTTGGTTAACCACTACACCTTCTGTGTTAACTCTGTATGCCATATATGGGGTAATAGAAAATGGAAGACCCGAGACACTTCTACCAACAACTGGTATGTTAATAAACACACACACATATATGAAAGAGTTCAATTGTTAACATTATCTTGATTCATTAACCGAATAACCACATCTTATTAGTTTGGTGCCCATATAAGAGTGTATGTTTTTTTCTTTTTTTTTTTAATTAATGCAAAAAGACAAATATTAGTTTAGGGCCCACATTAAAGAAGAATAAGATGTGGTTATTCTATGAACGTATTAAATTAACTTTAATGCAAGGCCCGAACTAATAAGACATGGTTATTCGATTAAAGTATTAAGATAAGGTTAACAATTGAACTCTTCGCTATATATATATATATATATATATATATATATATATATATATATATATATGTATAAAAGGGTGTGTTACTTGGTTGTGTATGGTATAGATAAGATTGAATGGTTGTATGTAGGTGGGTGTCATTGTTAACATTTGGAGAGGGTTGGCATAACAATCACCATGCTTTTCCAAGCTCAGCATGCCATGGAATGGAATGGTGGCAATTGGATACGACATGGGAGTTGATAAAGTTTTTAGAGATGGTTGGTTTGGCAAAAGATATAAAGTTACCCAGCAAGGCTGAAAAAGAAAGAATGATATTAGCATGTGCCAACTGATCAATTCTAATTAAATAATATAATTATGTGTTTGTGTGTGTTATTTTTAAAATTAGGATTCCATTCAACAATGAGAAGGAGAGAGAGATAGTTCCTCCAAATGCATATATAGTAGAATGTGTGTAAGGTATATTGATTCATGTATACATATCATGTGAAAGTATATATATGGTGGGGTTTGGGTGTGTTTGTATAATAACCATCAGTATTTTGGTGTTCTAACTTTGGCCACCACTAATCTTTTATCTCTGACCACAACAATATCTGTTGGAGGAATAATCAAGATTTAGTTATTATCCTAAGTAGTATATTATATTTGTATTATTAGTTATAACATAAGATTAGTTGGTTAAGTGGCAGTTAGAAAACAGTTATATAGCTGTCATGTTGGTTAATATAAATACCCAAGACAATCTCATTTGTATGTAATGAAAAAGTTCACGTTTGTGTTCTCTGATCTAAAAGTTCTTAGAATTCAATTCCATGTCAAATATTCAAACTCAATTCACAATAATTGGCATCAGAGCCGGTCAATTCAAGGAACGCCTGTGCATCATCAAAGAAATTACAATTCCCTATTTTCAAAACATAAACCATCAGCCTCTGTGAAATCCAAATTCGAAATCAACATCCAGACTGTCGGAATCATTTCAACAACAACAGAAGACGATTTTGGAAACAAAATTGCCAAAGGACTGCCGCAAAACCAAAATAATTATAAAAAAAAAACGACCGGATTGTTGGATAAAAATCTCAAAAACACAAATCTTGTGAGACTAAAATTTGAAAACATACCTTGAAGAACAAAGAGTTTGAACAAGTAATCGGAATCGGAAAAGGGGTCGCCGCATCTTCACATTCAAAAACCACACAAAACGACACTTGATTCAACACCGCCGATCCTCCCCAAGCTGTCTTCTACACCGAAAGACGTAAGGCCCGTAACCATCTCCATTCCCGGCCACCGATAGTACTCCGATCTCCGGCCACCGATACTACACCGATCTCTGGACACCTGTTCTTACGGAGTTACGGAACCAGCAATCGTTCTTCAGCTTCAACAGGTATTCAGTTACTGTTGTGGTAACACAAATCTGTTAGGTTTTGCTCTCCGACAAGGTCGATCTGCAGTACTATTGCGTGACCTTTGATCATTGTCAGGAACGCTCACCTTCTTGCCCTCACAGCTGAGTTTTGAGTCTGCCCACAAGGTGTTCGGTAAAATGCCCCAATGATTTAAGCGGAGTTTTTGGGGATAGGGAGGGTAGGGCAACTAGCGGTTGCTCTTCCTTCCCCTTTTTCTTTGTTGGTTTTTACATCCAAAACTCAGCTCAAGTTTGTTGGTTTTTTTGGGCGCTTTTGATTGTGTGGTATTATGACCGGGGCTCGGATTGTCAGTAGTTTACCTTCGGGGGAGGTGGGCACTGGTTGTTTAGAAGGTTTTTGGCCGTGTCCGTTTTGGGGATTTCATTGTTGCCCGGATGGATTGGTTGGGTCTAAGGGGATCCAAAGGTTGGTGGCACATATTAAGCGTCTACACCTATGTTCGGATGAGCGGAAATGTGTCATGCGGGATGCGGTAACCAGGGATTGGGATCTTTTTGTCGCATTGGCTGATGCTCTAAAGGTTTCCAATTATTGGTTGTGTGGTGAGTGCATGTCTTTACACTCTCTCAGTCGGGCTTGCCACCATGTTGACAAAGTTATCAAGTTCAAGGTTGATTCGGGAGGGGTGGAAGACTTCCTTGTGGGGATCTCTAGGCCACAACTTGCAATAGGTGTAGATGTTTCGGGCGGAATAGTTTTGGATGCGACCCTCCTTGACCGTATTTTCGCACTCCCTTTAAAGACAGTAAAATTGTCGCATGGCATTTGCTCAGGCCCTATCTGTTTCATTGGGCAAAGTGGCGATTATGCCAGACTCCATTGAAGCGTGGGTTAGACTTTTGATATTACCACGTTGCACATTACAACTTGTCAAGGCTTCCAACCGACAAGAACGTAGGTCGGGGAATAGGAAGTCCTTACAATGCATTTCTATTCAGCGGGCCTTGGCAATTTGGGGTGATGGCAGCGGATGTGTTGACCTTATCCAGTCGCTCTTTAAGCAACCGATGGATATGGACTCAAGTGCCAATGAGGCCTCTCTCAGGGGTGATCATTCGAGGGGGGGGGGCCTCAATGCTAAACAGTGTATTCGAAAAGTTGCAGACAGACACTTCACGGCTGCGGTTAAAGTTTTGTGCTCGTCGGGAGTTGCTCCTCTTGGTGGCGCTACTATGAAAGCATTGCTTGATAAACACCCTATCTTGCCCCCGCCTGCCTTGCCTGGGGACCTGCTCTCGGAGCCCCCTTTGGTTGTGGACGTTGAAAGTGTTCTATGGTTTGAGGGCCCAACATATTTTGGATGCCCTATGTGGGGAAGGATCTGCGATTGTTGTGGGGTTACTTAAAGCTATCACTGAGGTGGTTAACTTGTGGTTAGGTGGTAGATACCCTGTTGCTTTGGCGGAGTTTGTGGCTTCTGCCCCCCTAACGCCACTGCTGAAGCCCGACAATGGGATTAGGCCAATTGCCGTTGGCGCGATCTGGAGAAGGCTCGTATCCAAAGTGGCGATGAAGAGTGTTGGGAACGAGATGGCCAAATACCTTGGTGATTTTCAATTTGGAGTGGGGATTCTGCGTGGAGCAGAGGCGGTGCTTCATAGCGCGAATAGATTTCTTAACATGTTCCACTCTGATGGGTCGTTGGCTTTACTCACAGTAGATTTTTCTAATGCCTTCAACCTGGTGGATAGAACCACACTCCTACAGGAGGTTCGTGCTAGATGCACGTCTATTTCTCTATGGGTTAATTTTCTTTACGGGCAACCGGCTAGACTATATGTAGGGAACGATTGTATTCAGTCAACTATCGGGGTTCAACAAGGCGATCCTTTAGGACCCCTTCTCTTTGTTTTAGCTTTACACCCTCTCATTCATCGGGTGAGGGATGATTGTAAGCTACTTTTCTATGCTTGGTACTTAGATGATGGCACGATTATAGGAGACGTCACTGAAGTAGCCAAGGCATTGGAGATTATTCGATCCAAGGGGCCAAGTTTGGGGCTTGAGCTTAATATTAAAAAGACTGAAGTATTTTGGCCGTCATGCAATGGGGTAAAGACAAAGAGTGGTTTATTTCCTGTTGGGATTGGAAGACCGGAGTTAGGGGTCAAACTCCTTGGAGGGGCGGTTAGCCGAGACGCTGGTTTTATTAGTAGTTTAGCTATTCACAGAGCCTCAAAGGTAGTGGATCTGATGAGATGTCTCACTCGCCTGCGTGACCCTCAATGTGAGCTTCTCTTGCTTCGCTCTTGTATGGGAGTGGCTAAGTTGTTGTTCGGTCTCCGAACATGCCAGCCTACGTTCGTTAAAGATGCTGTCTCTGTTTTTGACAAAGGGCTCAGAGCGGCGATTGAGGATATTGTGGTATGTGGGGGTCCGTTTTTTGGGGATTTTCGATGGAGACTAGCCTCTCTCCCCATTTGTTTTGGTGGTTTAGGGCTATATTCAGCGGAGGATGTTTCTACCTATGCTTTCGTAGCCTCGAGAGCAGAATCTTGGAAGTTACAGGATCACATTTTGCGTAATTGTAGTGTTGATGGGTTAGATCCCGATTTTGGGTGTGCGTTGGACTGTTTGCAAAACTCGATTCCCGATCTTGATCTTGGCAGGTTCACTAATAAGGACACCGCCCCTCCTAAAGCCCAAAATGTTCTGGCGAGTGCCCTTTATAGTAAAACCGTCCAAAGTTTGGGAGAAAAATTCGGTCTGTCAACTCGCCAAAAAGCGGTGTTAGAATGTCTTCAGACTCCGCATGCTCAAGACTTTTTGACTGTCATCCCAATCGAAGGATTAGGCCAACACATGTCAGCAGTGGAGTACCGGGCTATTCTTAAATACCGTTTAATGATCCCCTTGTTCCCAGTGGATGAGCCATGCCCGATCTGCCGTAAAGTTTGTTTAGATAAATTCGGTGAACATGCAGTTCATTGCAAAGAACTCCCAGGGTTTAAATACAGACATGATTTGGTCAGGGATGTCCTTTGTGATGTGTTAAAACGGGCGGGAATCTCGGCAAAAAAAGAGGCTCCCGTGAATTCTTGTCAAATCCGTGTGAGGGAAGGTTTACCCTTCGACCAGCGGACATTCTTGTGTTTGGATGGGCAGGGGGAAGCATGCTTGTGTAGACCTTACTGGGGTGTCCCCCTTGTTGGGCTTAAGGACACCGGGTTCGTCGCTAGGCAGGCCGTGTTAAAGACAGAATCGGGAAAAATTGCTAAGCACGAGAAGGCGTGTGCCGAGAATCAACATGCCTTCATTCCGTTTGCTTTCGATACTTTTGGGTCTCTTGCCCCCGATGCTGCTACATTTCTGAAGAGAGTTCAGCAGGTCGTGCACAGTAATTCATCGACACCAAAGAACGCTAACTTTGTTTTCAGTAGGATCGGATTTGCCATTCAAAAGGGGGTGGAGGCGCAGCTTGTTGCTCGCTTACCTGCCTTTCTATTGTAGTTGGATCCATTTTGATATATAAAATCTATTAATTCAACAAAGGACCGTTGATAATCATCACGTGGATCTCTCGAACATCTTGACGAAAGCAACATAGGAAGACAAGATGGGAAAGCCACCAGATCGTCGGAGAACAGAGGAGGAACAAAGTTCTTGAACAAGAGGAACAAAGAAGGGAAAGCCACGACAACAGTGAGCGTTAATTTGACCAAGAGGTTTTTGAAACCCTATTTTTCTTCCCAAAACTCTTTAACCGTGGAATTACATAAGGAAAAGGACAAAAATAATTTTTTTGATGAAAATATATTTAGGAAAAGGTTAATTTATGAACCAAAAACAAAGTTTTTTTTTTTAAAAATCGTTATAATTTGAAAAAAAAAACATAAAAGGTAATTAGCATAACACTTCTTTTAATAAAATTGTTATATCAAAAAAAAAAGGGACGAAAGTTTAATAAGAAAGTTATTATAATTACATGAAGGGACTCAAGTTTAAGTTTGTTAAGAAATATAAAATAAAAAAAAAATCAATTCTCATTTTCAATCAAGTTGCACAAAAATAAAGAAAGAAAAATCTTTATGATATAAATCCTTCGTGGTAAAAACCTTCGTGGACAAAAATAATAAAAAAAACCTCCGTGGATAAAAAAACCTTCGTGGTGATAAGACCTTCGTGGTGCAAAAACCTTCGTGGCAAGACCTTCGTGGCGTAAAGACCTTCGTGGCAATAAAAACCTTCGTGGAGAAAAGAAGTTCTAGAAAGATTTAAAGCAAGATAGGGAGAAAGAAATCAAAGAAAGGGAGAAACAAAGAAAATATGGCGGGAAAAGAAGACAATAAGAAAGATGACACGTCCGTAGCCATTCGTGAACAAGGAAACGTATCTCTGCAATGTCCAAAATTGACTGAAACAAACTACACGCAATGAGCAATTCTAATGGAGACGATATTAAAAGCACATAGTTTGTGGGAAATGATTGTTTCATCAGATGAAATAGATGAGAAGAAAAGTAATACAACAAAAGCAATGATTTTTCAAACATTACCTGGAGACATTCTAATGCAAGTTGCGCAATATTCGAGTGCAAAAGAAGTATGGGATTCGATTAAAGTTCGATTTCTTGGAGCAAATATGGTTCAAAAGGCACGTTTACAAACATAAAGAAGCGAGTTAGAAACATTAAAGATAAAGGAAACTGAAACTGTAAGCGACTTTTCTGGAAAGTTGAGTGGTATAAGGGCAAAATTTAAAAGTCTTGGTAGTACCCTTAAAGACAAGATAATTGTCAGAAAATTACTCAATTCGGTACCAAAGAAATTCCTACCAATCATGGCAACTATCGAGCAATATTCTGAGATTGACAACATGCCATTTGAAGAAGCGGTGGGAAGAATAATAGCCTTTGAAGAACGTCTTAAAAGTCAAGACGAACCTCAAGATAATGATCAAGGAAAACTCCTAATAGCAAGTGCAAATGATCATCAAAAAAAGTGGAAAAATGGAAGAGGACGTAGTGATCAAACTCGTGGTGGAAGAGGCTCGTTTAGAGGAGGAAGAGGACGTGGAAGAAGTGTTGGATATAGAAGCAATGACAAGAGTGAATCAAAATGCTATGAATGTGGTAAATATGGTCACTTCGGATATGAATGCTTTAAGAGAAAGGAAAGGTTAGAAAAGGAGAAAGACCAAGAATCGCATCTCATAATTGATGAAAAACCAACATTACTGTGAAGATATAAAATTCTTGATTAAGGGGGAGAATGTTGGAGGAATAATCAAGATTTAGTTATTATTATCCTAAGTAGTATATTATATTTGTATTATTAGTTATAACATAAGATTAGTTGGTTAAGTGGCAGTTAGAAAACAGTTATATAACTGTCATGTTGGTTAGTATAAATACCCAAGACAATCTCATTTGTATGTAATGAAAAAGTTCACGTTTGTGTTCTCTGATCTAAAAGTTCTTAGAATTCAATTCCATGTCAAATATTCAAACTCAATTCACAATAATATCGACCTAATACCTTTATGGCCACCTCTCACCATAGCATGGGAGCCATGTCCACCGCCCTCTACTGCTTCCTGCAGTAGGTATTCAGTCAACTGCTGCATCAGTGGCAGTTCGTGGTGTAATGTTTGGCAGTCGTCACCCCTATATCTAAGTGATGCTGACACACATCTTGACGATGGACTTTTATCATTACACAAGGCAGTAATATATCAGGTATTATTACATCTTTTGTTGATTTAAATCTTTAAAATGTAGATGTATGATTTTTTTCGTTTTGGTTGTTGCAGCCAACATATTTAGAAAAAGATCCCGAACCACGTGTTTATATTAACTCTTTTGAACTCAATATGAGGTCATCGAGCTTAGGATTCTTAGAGAAAGGGGTAATAGAATTATTTTGACTTTTATTTGCATAATTTTACTTTTACATATGAATAAACAATACATATTGTTAGTTTATTTCGGGATATATTTTAGTTATGGATACAAAAATTACTTCAGGATTATATTCAAAACTAAAAGTAATAAGTTTGAATTTTCTTTTAAAAAATACTAAATTAAATGTTAAATATTAAATATTGGCCCTGTTTACTAAACATTCAAATATGACTGGCAAAATGGTCGGGTTGGATAACATGTTTGAACGGGTTCGGGTCAAATGGGTGCGGGACAGAACGGATTTTAAGCAAAATCAGTTTGAGTCTAAATGAATTTTTCTTAAAGAACAACAATTTCGTTTTAAGTTAAAATGTGTTATAACTAAACAAATAGTCCATTAGGATATATTTTAGTGATTTTCTCATCAAATATTAATCATTCTTAAATGTTTAAAACCATTGCATTCAGATAGTATTTAGATTACCCATCTTGACCCGTATTGTGTTTAAGTTATATCCATCTCAACCCATTCAACATTATGATGTTAACCATTTCAACACATTATACCACATTGTTTACCCAAACCAACCAATTTCTTATGATTTGAGTGGATGGGATTTGACGCTTCTTCTAACGCATGAGTTTTCGTCGTTAAGACGAATTAGCAACATACCTGAAAGCAAAAAGAATAAGGTTAGCCTTGCATCTCAACTTCTGTGTGACATTTGTCGCAAACTCAGGTTTGACTGTGACTAAGGCATTACTGTTTATTTGACTTGAATTACAAATTGTAAATCTTTGAAATCCTACACCTAGCTAAAAGCTATTAACATGGTGTAAGGGTAAGCTTTTACATGTATTGGAAGATAAAGAAGCTCCACTTGTTGAGTTATCTAACTCCAAACATACAACGTGGTGCAAGTAAACTTTACAGGTAACATAACAATAGATATTAAATTTAATACCTATTGAGATACAATTTTCAACATATGTGGGTTTTATAGAAATGATACTCGATATGATTAAGTGTACTAGACTCGACTGAATAACTTTTAATAAATTTAATATTTATTATTAAATTTAAGTTATTGAGTCTAGCAAAAAAAAATATTTTTATTTAAATGCACGTTGTTGCATTTGGTGATTTTTGAGATTTCGCTATCGTTTGGTGGTGTAATATCCGAAAACGAACGTTGGTGACGACTCGGTTAACGAATTTAGTGAATATGCTTAGATTAGCATAACATAATAAATCATAAAAAAAAAACTTGACTTAATGATGAAAAACCGTAATTTTAGAGTTAACCGTTGACTTTTCAGACAACAGACTTTATCTGTGTTTTAGCCGGATAAATTGGAGTTAATTAACCAAATGACATCTAAGGTCATTGTTTAAAACTAAAATTTAATTACTTTATTTAGATTAAATATTCTAGAATTTTTAGAATAAAAAGCACGTTTAAATAAAAGTTCCGGTACTAGATTTATACACTGTAAGACTCAGATTATATCTGCTTTTATCTGTCTTAAACCATGAAAATTCATATGAGGCAAGTTTTCTAACACTTGTCATGAGGAGGATGATTCCAAATCAAATGAAATATTTGGAAGATTTTTTTTAGATTTTTGAGAAATCACCCTCATAATTACTTATACCTTTTTTTTTTGAACAGCTAAACAAGTCTTCGGACCCAACAAACCACGCGTTGCGGCCACTGACCGCCACCAACCCCCGGAAACATTTAAAGCCGGGCGTTGGCGAGTGCCGAATCGAGGAACCGCCACACCATCTAGGAGGAAACTCACACTGAGAAAACCCCCTAGCTCACCCAGAACATTTTTTGCTCCAGACGAGACTCGAACCCAAGACCTCTCATTACTAGTGGTCAAAGAGTACCACTAGGCTATAAGCTCAAGGATATCATTACTTATACCTACACAAGTTAAAATTTTCACACAAACTTTTCTTTTCCTTTCCCTCTCCCTCCATCATACGTCTCCTCTCTCTCACCCTCTTCTCCATATTTTTTTTTGTTTTGCTTCAAGATTATATTCTTGAAGTTATATCAAGCCTAAGTGATTTTTGGAAGAGATTTGGCCAAGAATACACACACTTTGCTTCTTACACCAAGGTAAATCTCCATGCATTTTGGTTGTTCTTGAAAAGTTGTTCACCTAAGCATTTTGGGTTTTAAATCAAATGGGTTTTGAGAGTAAAGGTGATAATGTGAGTGTATGAAAGTGTGAATGTGTGACGTGTGGGTGTTTAAACGCATGTGTGTCGTGTATACATATACATATGTGTATGTGTGTGTATCGTAACATATATATATATATATATATATATATATATATATATATATATATATATATATATATATATATATATATATATATACAGGGGAAGGTTCCATTGTTAACCATCCCTTATAGCGTTAACCACTTAACCCTAGCGTTTTTTGCCCGAATCTTAAATTTTTTTTTTCATGGTTTTTATTTTGCAAAAATAAGGGGGTTTCTTTTTTGTGTTTTTGCTAATTCATCACCGTTTAGAAGTTATTGTAAGTGTAAGTTACTTACACTTACTTACAAAACCGTATCTGATGCAGTAAATGTAAGTAAGTGTAAGTAACTTACACTTACAATAACTTCTAAACGGTGATGAATTAGCAAAAACACAAAAAAGAAACCCCCCCTATTTTTACATAATAAAAACCATGAAAAAAAAATTTTATGATTCGGGCAAAAAACGCTAGGGTTAAGCGGTTAACGCTATAAGGGAGGGTTAACATTTGAACCTCTCCCTATATATATATATATATATATATATATATATACATAGGGCATGAAATTTTTGATAACCCTTAAATAATGTTACAACCCATTAACCATCATCCAATGGTTACTTGAAAAAGAAAAGTGTGTAGGATCGTGACACGTGTCAGATTCTTTTTTTTTTCTTTTTTTTAATATAAAGGGTATTTAAGACATTTGTTATTTAAGTAAGTTTACCCCCCTTTTTTTTAAACATTCATAACTTTTTAATACTATATTATTTTTAAAAAAAAATTGCACCATTATACTCGTCTCATTTTTCTCTTTAATTTCGTTATAGTCTCGACTAGTTTTTTTTTTTTTTTTATGTCATGTATTTACATCATTGTAAAGAGCTTAAATATAGCAAATTAATTAAAAAAAATTATAGCAATGGTATATTACAGTAATGTAACAAAAAATGAAGTAATGTAACACAAAATGAAGTAATTTACAATGACATAATTAACGGTGACGTAACACATAATTTTATTTTTCTCTAACAATGATAATTACAATGATAAATTACAGTGATGTAATTAAACACATTATTTCGATTTTTTTCTCTCACAATGATAATTATAGTGATGTAATTTTTCATTGTTTGAAAAAAATTTAAACTAATTTGTTGTCAATGTAAATTACATCACTGTAATTTAAACCAAATTCACCGAAAAAAACCGAAACCGAATTTTACGTCAATGTAAATTAGATCACGATAAATTACGTCAATGTAACTTACAACACTGTAATTTATCATTTTTAAAAAAAATTCAAATAAATTTGTTATATTTAAGCTCGTTACAATGATGTAAATATAGGGCATTTAAAAAAAGAAGAAAAAATTAGTCGAGACTATAACGGAATTAAAGAGAAAAATGAGACGAATATAATGGTGTAATTTTTTTTAAAAAATAATATATCAAAAAAAAGTTATTAATGTTTAAAAAAGAGAGGGAGGGAAACTTATAAGGGGTAAAATGACTATGATGCCCTTTTTAATATTTTAATGAAATGTATATGTGTAAGCTTATGATTGGCTAAAATGGGTTATGTAGTTGTAACAAAAAAAGAGGGTTATTTTTTATACCCTTCCCTATATACATATATATATATATATATATATATATATATATATATATATATATATATGAGAGTGTTTATTACTTAGATGATGATAAACATCACCTGCATGTACATAGATGTGTATTACATAAAATTTACCCACATGCATGTAGATATATATATATATATAGGGAAGGGATCATATAATAACCCTCATTAATTGAGGTAACCCATTAACCCTGACAAAAAACGCTCAAATCGCAAAAAAAAATTTTTCATGGTTTTTTTTATGCAAAAATAGGGGGGGCTCCTTTTTTAAGCGTTCGCTAATTCACAAGCGTTAAAAAGTTAAACGAAATGTAAGTTTGCGTTACACTGTGAACATTTATTTAAGTGTCGCAGTGTAACGCAAACTTACATTTCGTTTAACTTTTTAACGCTTGTGAATTAGCGAACGCTTAAAAAAGGAGTCCCCCCTATTTTTGCATAAAAAAAACCATGAAATTTTTTTTTTTGCGATTTGAGCGTTTTTTGCCAGGGTTAATGGGTTACCTCAATTAAGGTGGGTTATTATTCACTCCTTACCCTATATATATATATAGGGGATGGTACCATTGGTAACCCACTCCAAATGTGGTAACCATTTAACTAATTTTGATTGGTTTTTTAAATAATGTGTTTTAAAATGAGTGGTCCATATTAAATCTGGAAAAAACAAGTGGATGAGATTTGTTTAAGGGTATTTTTGACATTTGGTGGGGTGTACTTGATTCCTTTTTTTAAAAAAAGTTTACCCCCCCCAATTTTTTAAACCCTCATAGCTTTTTTATACATTATTATTTTTTTATAAAAATTTCACCATTAAATTTGTCACTTTTTTATCTTTAATTCAAGTATAATTTTGTCAATTTTTTTTAAAATTTTCGTAATTTGCACCGATGCAGTGATGTTTTACACTGATGCAACAGCGTTTTACACTGATGCAACGGCGTTTTGCACTGACGTAACGAGCTGAATTTTTTTTACACTGATATAATTACACTGATTTAACGAGCTGAATTTTTACAAAGTTTTCGTAATTACACTGATGTAAGGAGCTGGATTTTTTCAAAGTGTTCTTAATTTTTAAAATATTAATGAACTAATTTTTGTAATAAAAAATAATTTGTAACGAGAGGGAAAGATTTTACGTTGATGTAATTACAAACGCTCGAAAAAATGAGAGAAAGTTACAAACGCTCAAAATAATTTGTAAAATATTTTAAAGATAGAAAGATTTTGAAAAAATGAGAGAAACTTATTGTATTTATTGTTCGTTATGTTGGTGTAATTACGAACGCTCGAAAAAATTCAAAAAACAATTGGCATGACTATTATGGAATTAACGAGAAAAATATAATGAGTTTAATGGTGTAATTTTTATAAAAAATAACATAGTATAAAAAAGTTATAAGTGTATAAAAATCAAGGGTGAAACTTTGATTTAAAAAAACGAAAATGGATAGATTTTTAAAAGTGTGACACTTGTCACTCTCTTATTAAATATGACTTTTTTATATTAAGTAAAATGACTTGAATACCCTTTTTAATTTAAAAAGGTTAGGTGACACTTGGCAAAATCTTATTAAAATCTGGAAATATAAAACCGTTGGATTTGAGTTATTTGGTTAACAAAATTATGGTGGGTTCTTATTTTAACCATATCCTATATATATATACACGTTATGTGTGTGTGTGTGTATATGTTGTGGGTGTTGGATCTTGCTTGCATGTATATATATGTATGTATATATGCATAAGTATATGTGAAATATTACATAAAATCATAAGCAAGAAAGCTAGTAAGTTTGCATGGTGAGTGATGAACACTTGGTTGTTCATCATGCATCAAAATTTGTACATTTTGTGTAGTAAGTTGTTTAAACGAAAGATTTATATAAATATGGAAATTTTGGTTAAAACATGATACATTTTGAGAATAAAAATGTTGTCATCACATAAAAAGTAATGATGTATATTTACATAATTAACCATAATAATTACAAGCTTGAAAATGAGTATTTTATGTGATCAAAACACTTGGAAAAGTATATTTTTTATTAAAATTATTTTCTTGACAGAATATTGCTGCAAATATAATGAGTTTTATGTATTTTTAAAATATAAAATAAAGTTATGATAATTGCAAGCTTGTATACTAGTTGTTCGTGACGAAATACACGTCTTTTTGGTTGATTTCGGCATAAAAACGGACAATTTTGAGAATCTGAATTTTTGAACAGAAAATTTAGTTATATTTTATGTTTAAAATACATTATTTAAGCTACACAAGTGATTGGCTATGGGCATGGGCGTCATATTTAAAAACTATGCCCGAAAATATGCGTTTTCGACTATTTTTAACATGCAAAAAGGATATTTTATAAATCTGAGATTGAGCAGAAAACTTAGAAAGTTTTTATGATAAAAAAATCCATGATTTATTATGTATAAGTGTTATGAGAAAAGTATGAAGTTGTATACTTGAAAACTATGCTAAAAAACGGCTTAAAACGGTATGTTTACGCGTAAAAATGATGTAAACTTTGTGACTGATTTTGATTAGTAAATTTCCTATAAAAATAATTAAATTATACTTATTATTAAGTGTTAAAAGTTACTTGAGTAATAATGCATGATTAGTATGTGATTTTGTGTGTTTTTGTTGTCTGAAATTTGATATAATACTTGGTATTTACTAGTTTTGGCTACTTTTGACAAATAAATAAGTTGGTAGTTAAAATAGATTTTTAACAAATATAACTTAATTTATTTTTGAATTTTAAATGTTTAAACGTTAACCGGTCATTTATGATAAATAACTAAATTCGAGTCACCAACAGGTCGTTTGGATGAAATCTGTTTTTCCAAGATGGAATATTTTCTAAGTCTGATAGGTTGGGTGAACAACTTACATGATAGACTTATGTTCAGACTGTTAATGTGTCCCATGGGTTTTAGGGCGCACAAGAATACAGTATTGTTGTTTGGAAATCCCTTTGGCTAGCAGGAACGCAGCTAAGGTGTGACAATTCACAAATTCTAGGTTAGAATCATAACTCGAAAATAAAGAAAATGAGTGTAAGCGAAATTTCGAAACGAGGCTCCGATTTCAAGATACACTGATTCGAATATAGCGTTAAATAAGAGATCATATATTTTGAACTTTTCAGGTCTTGAAATTATAATGGTTGGAAAGAGCTCGAAAAATCGTGAACGTGGGCGAAAACGACGCGTAAAACGGAGTTCGTATGCTCCCGGAATCGCGAAAACAAAATTGAAATCTGACTAAGGCGGTGGAGGTACGCAAAGGACCCTCTTTCCAGCCTTGGCGGTACGCGACGGACCCATCTGGTATAAAAATCTGATCTCCTCGATCAGATTTCATTTCTGGTCGAAAATAACCGATTTCTTGACGAACAGAGCCATTTTCTATCATCTAAACTCATATTTGAAGCCATCCAAACATCCGGATCAAGTTGGGGAATGTTTCTACAAGTCCTGATCATCGTTTTCATCAGAGAAATCCGTTCTAAAGGGTAACGATTCGACCTCTTCTATTAGTTTGATAATATATGAATTAGATCTAGATTTTAAACGTGATATCATGGTTATTGTTGTTGATTATTGCCTAGATGATGGCTAGGAATAGTTAGAAATGAAGAACTTGACAGGTTAACGGTGAAATCTTTGTTTTGATCCGTTATAATGTCCGAGTGTCATGAAACCATATCATAGATCATAATGGTTTTAACCATTTGATTATAACAATGATTGTGATTGTCCTGGAATGATCAATGACAAGGATTAACTATTTCTAGACCTGGAATCCATTGAGAAACTGTTTTGGTGATATAATCAACAACAATACTAATTTGGTTAATCTGGAAATGTCCTGATTAAACGAACAAGTTATAAGTTTCTTAATAAGAACCTAAATCGTTATAGGTTCTCAGTTATCACACGTTGTGAGATGTTAAACTAAAGAAACTGATTAAACATTTGAGATAAGATTGATGACTTGAGCTGTAATGTCCTTGACATTGAACGTCAAGGAAAGTTCTGAGAGTCAGATTAAGCTTAAGTAACTCATAGAACTCTAATGATATACATGTTTAGAGTTCAAGAACTAGTGATACGAACGTTGTGCATGGTTATTGATTTGAATCAACTCAGGTGAGTTCACGACCCCTTTTCTGTACTTTTGGTTTTTGAAACTCGGGGAATGAGAAAACATAAATACACGTTTAAAACATTCTGATTTTTTTTGTGGAACTCTAAATGCCGTTAATTTGTTTTGAGAAACATGAAACCTGATTAGATCAGGTGGAACTCTGAAACGCTTTTGATACATTTTGTGAAACATGAAACCTGATTGGATCAGGTGGAACTCTGAAACGCTTTTGATACATTTTGTGAAACATGATACCTGATTTGATCAGGTGAAACTTTGAAACGTTTTTGATACATTTGTGAAACATGAAACCTGATTTGATCAGGTGGAACTCTGAAACGCTTTCGCTACATTTTGTGAAACATGAAAACTTATTTGCATCATGTGAAACACTGAAATACTTTTGAAACACTTTGTGAAACAAGAAAACGAAAGCGTTGTAAAACATTTGGTTGAAACACGTGACAGTGGGGCGAAACATATGACCAAACTTGTCATTATTTCACGGGTTACACATTTGTCGCTAAGTCCCCTATTCTGTAACCGTTAACCGTGGGGGGGGGGGGGGCGTGATTATTGAGAATAGATTCTATTTGTGATTGACAATCCTCGCCCGTGGTTCGTAGCTAAAACCACGACCGGATGTCGAGCGGGCGCTCAATAAGGCTAAAACACACAATGTCTTGCGACAAGGACATTGGAAAGGGGCAAACACTGAACTCGTCAGCTCGGTTACGGGAGCCCAGGAGTTATAATTGGACAGTTGTGTGACAATCCGATATTTTCGAATTAACCCCGTTAACCGAAAGTAACGAAATCACAAAAGGTTCGCTGGATATTAGATCGAAAACAGGAGGCTTATTGGGTTGCATAGATTGTAGGCCCAATCTTACTTTAGGAGGCCCAAGTGGGTTAACCCAGCCCAATAATAGTCCAATTGGCCCAATTAGTGACAATTTGGGATTTTGGTTTAACTTTGTTAACCAAAAGCTAAGGAAATCATAGGAAACCAAATTAGAAGTATTGGAATTAGCCTAAGCAAGTTCAAGATATTAAAAATTACAAGTATTAGACTTGTAATCACATAAAATGAGCAATTTTGACTTTTAAGTCAAAATTCGTTCATAGAAATTGGGGGAAACTCGAAAATTCAAGTTTTTTTAGTGATAACAACCGAATTAATCAATCATGGGCGTTACATTGATGATCATTATCATCACCCAACCGTTATTAATCGGTTTATTGTCGAATTTAACTCCAATGGAAGCCACAAAGTCGTAACCGAAGCTCTTCATTATCAAAATCACTTATCCCAATCATAATTCGTGAAATCAAACATCTCTAGACTCTAATCGGCATATTCAGAGTAGAATACATCCAGCAATTTGATCTCAAGAACACGGGATTGAGGAGATTGATCAAGAGGCGGCCGAATATCCACCTAGAAGTCGAGATACTCAATTGGGCATCAAAACAAGTAAGTGTTTACTCCTAAACACTCTGAAATGGTCGACTAAAGGTTTCCCTATGTGTATTCTGGCTTTCAATATCAAATTGTATGAATTCAAGTAATTAGGGTTCGTACAAAAACGATTTTTGGGTTCTGTTCAATTGAGTTTAATCAATGAAATCAAATGATACAGAAAGTTTCGGAATTATCTTCTTAAGGAAAACAATATCTTAATTTCATTAGATAACAATGAATCATATGAACTCCAGTTCTAGGGTTCTTAGTGTAAAACGATTTGGGGGTTTCTTGTTTAAGCAGTTTAATAATCGAATTCAACCATATAGTTAGTTTCAGAATATGCCGATTAAGCAAAACCATTGATCAATTGAGTTTCTTAACAACGAATTGATAGACTTTAAATTCTAGGGTTCTTCGTTTGAACGATTTGGGGATTAGTGATCAAATTGTTTTAAAAATCAAATTGAATGCTATAGGAAGTTTCAGAAGAAGTCGACTAAGGTTAAACCTAAGTCAATTGTTGCTGTTATCAACGAATTGATAGAACTCAATCATTAGGGTTCATTGTTGGGGTTGATTTGGGGATTTTGAATTGAATGAATTCGGAAATGAAATTAAGTATTACAGTTAGTTTCAGAAAGCTCCGAGGAAGGATAACCCTATGTTAATTACATCTAACAACAACGAATTGTATGAATTTGGTTGTTAGGGTTCTTTAACATAAACGAGTTAGGGATTTTTAATTCAAACGTGATCAATAGTCAAAATTAGAAACACAGACAGTTTCGAAATTATTGTTTTACTAAAAACCCTATGATTTTGCAAACTAATAGTTGCGAATTCAATCCAGTCGATTTAAGAGTTTTAGAACTTGAGTTCGAAATGTATAAACTCAATAAACCGGGTTATAGTGAATGATTTTTGAAATTAAAGTCACCTATAAGGTCGATTGGATCCCAGAAACAAAACTCCATGGGTTTAGGTTCGATTGGATTCGAAATGGGGGGTTAATTGAGAATCATGTTTCGGTTAAGGTTAATAGGAAGGGAACCCGACTTGTGGATGCTTAAGAGGAGTTGAAAGCAATCCATTAACAATTGTAAGTGCAGATCAGATGGTAGTGTGTGGGTGTTATGAAGTAGAGGTCACGGGTTCGATCCCGGCCTCTGCTGGTTTTTGAGTTTTTAAATTATTTTAGTAATTTTATCATAACTCTTTCATTATAACTCCGTTTTGACTGGTTCAAGTTGAGTTGGAACCATAACGGAATCCCGAACTATTTAAAATGATAAAATTCACATTTTAGATCGAAAACGTAATTGTGTATGATTACGCTTAGTTAAATAAAATCATAAACAATTATATGATTTTATTTAAACGACTTTAAAGTCACGTGTACTTACGTATGTACGTTTCTAACAAGTCTAACATACGTGTGTTGACACGTATGTGATTTCAAGCACAAAACGATATCCCGAATAACACTACGTTATTATTTAAACACAGGTTCCTCGTAGAGGACTTTCTACGCGATTTCAAGCGTTTGATCATTCTATTCACTATCAAAGGTGCGTACACGGCCCCTTTCTTATTTTAACTGTTTTGGGGGAGAAAACATGTGCAACAAACACTTTTAGATACATATCACTTGCATGAGTTAGCTGTTTACATTGAGTGCAAACATAGCATTACAAGTCCTTACATTTCGAACCGTTTAGTTTGCGGTAGTGCAAAGCGTGGTAGTTGGAAATAGATCTATTAGGTTTGACAAACCTCACTTGGTAGATGGGATCTACGCAAGTGTTTGACTAGCCAATTCACTTTACTATTGTTTATGCTAGACAATAGTGGCAAGGCAAAACATGCGTTAGCATGCAACAGTCAGCTTCGGTGTCGACCACTTATGTAAATAGTATATATGACTAGCTATCATGACTATGCATGTGTGATTATGTTATCTGCAAACTTATATTCAAACTGTTGTTTCAAACATTTGTGAATGCTTAAACCTGTGTAATGCACCAACCTTTGTGTTGACTTGATTTACATGTTTTCTCAGGACGCTAAGATACACAAGCAAGCAGGCATGGACTAGGAGATCGAGTCGCATGCATGTTTTACATTTCTGTTATTTGGATTTGAACAATTGAAACTTTGCATTGTAATTTACAGTTTTCAAACCGTTATGGTTGTTTATGTTTTAAAAACGCTTCCGCAACGTAGAACTTTGATTTTACAGTTTTAGACCAATGTATGTTTTGAAAATCATATAGAGGTCTTCGTTATGTCTAATGATCTGAGATCCTGGTTTGTCACGTCCCAAACGGTATGATTCCGTTAGTTGAAAATTGGGGGTGTGACAGATTGGTATCAGAGACATTGGTTATAGCGAACTAGGTTTGCATTTGTAGACTTAGACTATAACTGTTAGACATTAGACACGCATACCTACACATATCACTTAGAAATTACATATGGCATTATGTAATAGACTTGCTTACACATTTCATGACACTGCACTTACATATGGTATTATGTAACAGACATGGCATCTTCATCATCAGCACCATACATACACATTGTTGATTCGGAGGATGAGGATTTGGTAGCTCCAGTACCACCATCATCACCAGCACCACCTATCCCATCTCCTCCACCATCTGAGAGTGATGATTCAGACCCTGAGGAGGACCCGGAGGAGGATCCGGATGAGGATCCAGAGGAGGAGCCTAAGGAGGAACCAGCTAAGGATACTCAGGAGATTCCTGCTGAGGGACCTTCTACTCATCCACCACCTGCATTGGATGTTCCTGAGCCTAAGAGGCAACGGACTGATTCAGAGGAGATTGCCCAACTACGTCAGGACTTGTACTGGGCAAATGATAGGATTGAGTACAATGTTCGGGAACTCTGGGATGCGAATGAAAGATACGATAACCTTTACAACTTGTTCAATGGGATGCGAAATGAGATTATCCAGTTGACTGATCTTCTCCAAGATTCTGAGAACCGAGCTGAGATTCTGGAAGGCAGACTTGAAGCCTTGGAAGACTTGGTGGCCTCGGAGAATGAAGAAGAGGATGAAGAGGAGGAAGGAGAGGAACCAGCACCAGCTGTTGATTCTGATCCTGAATCCACTATTGATGACCCAGAGGACTGACCTAGTTGAACTTATTAGGGGCGGGTTGTGTCCCTACATTAGATGTTTGGAAAACTTATGTTTTGATTTTGAAAGTATTGTACCCAATCAGATTATATTCTATTGAAAACTATTACTTATTGCCAACAGTTGTGTTGATTTCTACATTACATGTTTGATGTTTGTTGTATTGTTTACACGTTTCACATTGGACTTTGATAACACTCTAACATTTCTTTTAACTAGGAAGATAATGGCCGATGAGAACATTCACATGACAGTTGCAGAGCTCAACGAGCTGATCAATAACAGAGTCGCGGAGGCAATCGCGAACTACGCTCAGACACACACTACAGGGCCACATGGTCCAGCAGGGGGATTGGTGAACCCACAGGCGTGCACGTTCAAGATGTTTTTGGACTGTAAGCCACATAACTTCAAAGGATCGGAGGGGGCCATTGGACTCCTTCGATGGATTGAGAAAGCGGAGTCAGTTTTTGAAATGTGTAACTGTCCTGAGGAGAATAAGGTAAAGTATGCTACTGGAACTTTGGAAGGTCCGGCATTGACTTGGTGGAACTCGAATGTTAAAACATTAGGATTGGGCGAGGCCAATGCCCTAACTTGGAATGGTTTCAAGACTTTAATGCAGGAGGAGTACTGCCCTCGCAGTGAGATGCAGAAACTGGAGGAGGAGTATTGGCACCTCAAGATGGAGGGGTCAAACATCGACGAGTACACGACTCGGTCACATGAACTGGCCAGACTTCTACCTCACATGCCTACCCCTGCTAGTAAGTGGATAGAGAGGTACATAGGGGGATTGGTGCCTCAGATCCAGGGATTGGTTACATCTGCAAATCCCACAACGATTCAACAAGCTGTTCGACTAGCGCATCAATTGACTGATCAGGCAGTTCTACAAGGAACATTGCCTAAACGAACATCAGCTACTAAGGTGGGAGACCACAAGAGAAGGTGGGAAAGCAGCAACACCAAGAACTATAACCAACAGCCGTTTCAACAGAACCGAAAGCAGGACTCAAACAAGTCTTACCACAATTCGAACAGTGGTCAGCAGTCATCGTCATCAGGGGGTATATTGGTAAACACCCAAAGTGCAATAAGTGTGGATTTCATCATGCTGGGAATCAGTGTGATAAGTTTAAGTGTCAAAGGTGTGGTAAAACAGGGCATGCAGCTAAGGATTGCCGTGGAGAGCTGCAAAACAACTCCAACAATCAGAATAACAATCAGAACAACGCACAGAAGGGTTGTTTTGAGTGTGGTAAGCTGGGACACTTCAAAAAGGATTGCCCACAACTAAAGAAAGGCGGGGCTAATGAGGCAAATGGCAACGGCAACGGGAATGGCAATGGCACCAACAACAACAACAATAATAACAACAATGGTGCTAGGGGCAGAGCA
The DNA here is from genome assembly GCA_009363875.1 of Mikania micrantha. Lineage (NCBI taxonomy): Eukaryota > Viridiplantae > Streptophyta > Magnoliopsida > Asterales > Asteraceae > Mikania > Mikania micrantha. The sequence goes on from CM018684.1 coordinate 4,938,559, forward strand.
TTTGTGATTGGAGGGCGTCAGGCACGGGAGGATCCCAACATTGTCACGGGTACGTTCCTCTTAAATAATCACTATGCCTCTATGCTATTTGACACTGGTGCAGACCGGAGTTTTGTGTCTAGTTCATTCTCTAAGTTGCTAAATGTTAGTCCCGCTGCCTTAGAAAATCCATACACTGTAGAACTAGCTGATGGCAAGTTAATTGTAGTAGAACATATCCTTAAGGGATGTATCCTTGATTTGATGGGTCAAACATTAGAAATTGATCTTATGCCTATCACTTTAGGCAGTTTTGATGTAGTCATTGGCATGGACTGGTTGTCCAAACACCAGGCTGAAATAGTATGCCATGAAAAGATCGTTCGTATACCTCTTTCGCATGGAGAGACATTGTATGTACAAGGCGAAAAGACCAGTACGCCACTACGTCTCATATCTTGTATGAAAGCACACAAATGTCTGCGTAAAGGTCATACAACAGTTATAGCACTTATAAATGAGAAGCCGGTAGCTGAGAAGAAGATTGAAGACATCCCAGTAGTTTGTGAATTTCCATAAGTATTTCCAGAAGACTTGCCGGGATTACCGCCTATCAGACAGGTGGAATTCCGAATCGACCTTACACCAGATGCAGCACCGATAGCTAGGGCGCCTTATCGACTTGCACCATCTGAGATGCAAGAGTTATCTACACAACTGCAAGAGTTGTTGGATAAGGGTTTCATACGACCTAGTTTTTCACCGTGGGGAGCTCCAGTATTATTTGTCAAGAAAAAGGACGGGACTTTCCGTATGTGTATCGATTACCGGGAACTTAATAAGGTTACTATCAAAAACCGGTATCCGTTACCTAGAATTGACGATCTGTTTGATCAGTTGCAAGGTTCGAGTTACTACTCGAAGATTGATCTCAGATCGGGTTATCATCAACTCAGGGTACAGGAAGAAGATATCCCGAAGACAGCATTCCGAACGCGTTATGGCCATTATGAGTTCTTGGTCATGCCATTTGGGTTGACAAACGCTCCAGCTGTATTCATGGATCTCATGAATCGTGTTTGTAAACCTTATCTTGATAAGTTTGTCATTGTTTTCATTGATGACATTCTCATCTACTCTCAGACTGAGGAAGAGCATGCTGAACATCTTCGATTGCTGTTGGAATTATTGAAACAAGAACAACTGTACACGAAATTCTCGAAATGTGATTTCTGGATGCGAGAAGTTCAATTTTTGGGTCATATAGTCAATGAAAAGGGCATACATGTTGATCCAGCAAAGATTGAAGCGATTAAGAATTGGGAAGCACCAAAGACTCCTACCGAGGTACGACAATTCCTTGGTTTGGCGGGTTATTATCGACGATTCATTGAGGGTTTCTCAAAGATCGCTCAACCACTTACAGCTCTTACGCACAAAGGAACGAAGTATAACTGGACGGATAAACAGGAAGCTGCATTCCAGTTATTGAAACAGAAACTCTGCAGTGCACCGATTCTGTCCTTACCGGAAGGTGTGACACCTCGCAATTTCCAGGTCAGCATTTATTTTATTTTAATAATAATGTGTATTATTATTACATACGTGGCACTAGAATATTTGTATTTAGTGTGACACGTGGCACAACAGACCAAACACACCGATAATTCGATGAATTATCGCACGAAACTTGCACGTGTCTTGAATGACGAACGTTGGTGAACGGATCAAACCACAGTCCACGAAAACACTGCACTTAGGTTCGGTGAACCTAAATTAGTTAGAACAAGGCCTATGTGTCGAGAAACGATGATCGTATTCGAGAAATACGAAAGATTCGGTTCAAAACAATGAAATTGGGCCTATTGGGCTCAACCGAGACCCATCGCGGTACGCGATGGGCACTCAATTGGGCCTTCGCGATACGCGAAGCTCGAGCGGGAGAATTTGAATTCTCCGAAAAGAGTCGCGGTACGCGACGACCGATCAACTTCCACCATCGCGGTACGCGACGTGTTTCGGGAACCCGATGATTATTTTAATCATCGCGGGTCGCGGAGGTGCTTTTTGGACAGGTGTCGCGGTACGCGACGACCCCTACACGCGAATAATCTTTATAAACCCAATGATAATCATTTCTGCTGATCCTAATCTATCCCTCTCGACCATTCTCGACATATTCGACCTGAAACACTCTGTGGAAGCCATTGCCATCAGTTTAGAGCTACTTTGAAGGTGTTCAAGGCCTTGGAGAAGAGTTGAAGGTAGAAGGAACAAGAGGGGAACACCACCATCACTTGGAATGACCCAAGAGCTGTTCCCAGGAGTACTTCAAGCTGCTAAACCTCTGTTCCAGCTTCATTTCAGCCTTCTTGAGCTCTATTGAGGTAGTTCTCGCACCATTTCGAAGTTTTAGCACTTGTAGCCACACATGCAAGCCACTTAGGCCACATGCATCACCATCACCACCATTAACACGAAATTTTGATGATTTAGATATGCTATTGGGTGATTTATTTACTGATTTGATGATCTTATAATGATCCATGATGATTTTGATGATGTTAGATGACTATATGTTGATTTTATGATGGAATAGTCACTTTAATCAACATGCATGTAAGATCCATGATGATCTATATACTTTTTGTTATTGAAATGTTCTTAGAATTGATATATGTGATGTTCTATGTATCTAGAATAGTCGATTTTGGTCAAATAATGACTAAAACATGAAAGTTACTATAAATAGTAACTTTATAGTTACAAAATGTGCATTATTGATAAAATGACCACATTGGTATGTTTAGATCTATAAGATATGCTTGAAATGATGTTTAAGAGTTATCATGATAGTTATTTGATGCTTAGAAAGGTTTAGAATTGTTAAAAGCATGATTTTATAAATGTTACTATAAATAGTAACTTTTTGTCACAAGTTTGCAACTTGATGATATGCATGATAATGTATTGAGTCTAAGATGCTTATTTAGTGATTTAATAATGATATTGAAAAGATTATATTGATTGGGAGATTTGATTTTTGATTATTTCTATAGGTTACTGTAAATAGTAACTTTATTTCGCTAAGTCGATGATTATCGCATGTTAAACGTGACGATCATGATTAAATGGCTAAATACGACTAGGATAGCAATGTTAAATGATATTAGTTGTTAAATTGATGAAATATGCTTGTTTGCGCACACTTTCTAATTATGGAAACTTTTACGCGCAAACTATGTTAAACCGGCTATGTGTAACTACGTGCTATGTGATAACATGCTCATTTAGGATAAATATGCATGTTAGAATAATCGGAATATGAGCTTATGCATAACTTGCCAAATATGGAAACTTCCCTAAAATAGAAACTTACCATAATTAGTAAGTTTCCTCATAGGAATGGTTTTGGTATCCGTACACTTCACACGACACTAAACCGCACGATACACGAACACTTGATCCAAACCGTCACCAACGGGTCGTTAGGTCAAACACGATCAATACGGTCAAACACGGTCAACTCGACCCACATAACCACTTAGTGTCATTGAACACTAACACGGTCCGGTGAGACCCACATACGCAAACACGAACTCATAACACCTACATGATATAGGTGATTACTAGCCGGCGAGCTACACTACGCTATTGAGCAAACGCATCACTAAACTCAGGTGAGTTTACGGCCCCACTTTTACTCTTTAACTGCTTTTACTCAACTTTGGGGTGAGAATACTATGCAACTGTTTTAGATGTATGACTGGTATGTTGTAAAACTATTTTCGAGTGTAACCTTTATCGCATAAAGCCCTCACTTATCCTTACCGTCAGTTGTATGACAAACGAGTCGTTATTACGTAGTACTACTGGGTTTGACTAGCCCCACTCGGCAACAACGTTGACTGGATGTCATAACGAGTGTAATATCGATGTTGATGTCGGGTTCAGCGATGACCCGCGGAGGCAAACGGAAACAGTCGAGTTTCGGTAAGATGACATGACACACTCACGGATCGTAGTATCCAACAACTAAACTTAACATACCCAGTATATGTCTGTTTAGTATTTCTGTCTGTCTAAACCTGTGAACTCACCAACTTTATAGTTGACACTTTTTCGCGTGTATTCTCAGGAAATTGATGGAGCATACGCTAGGATGCGCACTTGGACATACTAAGGAGTCAAGCTTACATATAGGCTCATGTCCTAGGCTTGTGTGCATTTGTTATGTCTTGAAAACAATTTAATCTTTGTAGTGTCTTGAACAATTACTTTCCGCTGCAAACATATGTATTCATGATGTTTAACTTTTCCGCTGCATACTTATGAAAACTTGTATTGCTTTACAAACTGTGTGAATGTGTAACTCATATAGAGTCGTTCTATATGACCATGAGCTAAGATCCGGGCCACGTCACACCCACGTGGACTGACACCACGAGTGGGAATTTGGGGGTGTGACAGAAGGGACGGAAGACTTTGTGGTGTATTGTGATGCATCTGCACAGGGTTTGGGATGTGTATTGATGCAACGTGATAAAGTGATCGCTTATGCTTCAAGGCAATTACGACCAGACGAAAAGAATTACACTACTCATGACTTGGAGTTAGGAGCAGTGGTTTTTGCTTTGAAGATTTGGAGGCATTACCTATATGGAACTAAGTGTACCATTTACACTGATCATAAGAGTTTGCAGCATATCTTCGATCAGAAGGAGCTTAATATGAGATAGCGACGGTGGGTTGAGTTGTTGAACGACTACGAATGCGCGATTAAGTATCACCCGGGAAAAGCTAATGTGGTAGCTGATGCTTTAAGCAGAAAAGACACATCAACAAGACGGGTTCGCGCACTTATGATGACAATACATACTGACTTACCTGACAAGGTACGCAGTGCTCAGCTCGAGGCCTTGAAAAAGGAAAACTTGGTACAGGAATCCTTACGAGGAATGGAAGAACAATTGGATGTTAAACCTGATGGAATTCGTTATTTCATTAATCGACTGTGGATACCTTTGTATGGAGGTTTAAGGGAACTCGTGATGGATGAAGCACACAAGTCTAGATATTCAGTCCATCCGGGATCAGACAAGATGTATCATGACTTGAAGGCACTGTATTGGTGGCCTCACATGAAAGCCGACATTGCTAGATACGTTAGCAAATGTTTGACTTGTTCGAAAGTCAAAGTGGAATATCAGAAACCATCTGGTTTGCTGCAACAACCAGAAATACCAATGTGGAAATGGGAACAGATTTCGATGGACTTCATTACTAAATTACCCCGTACACCGAGTGGTTGTGATACGATATGGGTGATTGTCGATCGATTAACGAAATCTGCACATTTCTTAGCAATCAAGGAAACCGACAAGATGGAGAAACTGACTCGCATTTACATCAAGGAAGTGGTAGCACGGCATGGCGTGCCAATCTCTATTATATCAGATCGGGATGCTCGATTTACATTCTACTTTTGGAAGTCACTTCATAAGTCCTTGGGAACTCGTTTAGACATGAGTACCGCCTATCATCCACAGACAGACAGTCAGAGTGAACGTACGATTCAAACGCTCGAGGATATGTTACGAGCTTGTGTCATTGATTTTGGTGATAGCTGGGAAAATCATTTACCGTCAGTGGAATTCTCTTACAACAACAGTTATCATACAAGCATTTAGGCAGCACCGTTTGAAGCTTTGTATGGTCGTAAATGTCGTTCACCAGCTTGCTGGGCTGAAATTGGTGACAGTCAAATAACAGGTGCTGAACTAGTGCACGAGACGACAGAGAAGATAGTACAAATCCGGAACCGTATGGCAGCGGCCCGGGATCGGCAGAAGAGTTATGCTGACAAGCGTCGTAAACCGTTGGAATTCCAAGTAGGAGATCGAGTTCTTCTAAAGGTATCACCTTGGAAAGGTGTGATACGATTCGGTAAGCGCGGAAAGCTTAGTCCACGCTATGTAGGAACTTTTGAGATCCTGAAAAGGATTGGTCCGGTTGCATATCAACTCAAATTACCGGATGAACTCAGTGGAGTTCATGATGTCTTTCATGTTTCAAACTTGAAGAAATATCTTTCTGATGATACATTGATTGTACCTCTGGAAGAAATACAAGTAGACGAACAGTTACGATTCATTGAAGAACCAGCTGAAATCATGGACCGAGAGGTCAAACAGCTCAAACAAAGCAAGATTCCAATAGTCAAAGTTCGGTGGAATTCAAGACGTGGTCCTGAATTCACATGGGAACGGGAAGACCAAATGATGAAGAAGTATCCTCATCTGTTCAAAACAACAGCAACAAATACTGAGAGCGCACGTTAAATTTCGGGACGAAATTTCCTTCAACAAGGGGATGACGTGATGCTTCACACATCAACATCTCAGATTTCAAACTGTAAGCACAAACACTTTATTCAATTGGTTTTGTTACAAACATTTGTGCTACATTATATTTTATACATTTTATGTGCTACATTTCATATGTTACATGTTATGGTAGTACATGCATGATTAGTTACACACATTTTGCTGTGTGCGGGGTTGCATAGTACAAACAGTTATAAACACTCACTATGTGCAAGGTTACATAGCACAGTATGATCAAACACAAATAGTCACAGTTAGGTGAACTAACTAGTGTACATGCAAACAAGCACACAGAATGATCAGACATCACACAAGCACGCACAATTTAAACTCGCAAGTAGTTTCCTAACTACTTCTAACAACTAGCAATTTTCGGGACGAAAATTCCTTCAACAAGGGGATGATGTGACAATCCGATATTTTCGAATTAACCCCGTTAACCGAAAGTAACGAAATCACAAAAGGTTCGCTGGATATTAGATCGAAAACAGGAGGCTTATTGGGTTGCATAGATTGTAGGCCCAATCTTACTTTAGGAGGCCCAAGTGGGTTAACCCAGCCCAATAATAGTCCAATTGGCCCAATTAGTGACAATTTGGGATTTTGGTTTAACTTTGTTAACCAAAAGCTAAGGAAATCATAGGAAACCAAATTAGAAGTATTGGAATTAGCCTAAGCAAGTTCAAGATATTAAAAATTACAAGTATTAGACTTGTAATCACATAAAATGAGCAATTTTGACTTTTAAGTCAAAATTCGTTCATAGAAATTGGGGGAAACTCGAAAATTCAAGTTTGTTTATTGATAACAACCGAATTAATCAATCATGGGCGTTACATTGATGATCATTATCATCACCCAACCGTTATTAATCGGTTTATTGTCGAATTTAACTCCAATGGAAGCCACAAAGTCGTAACCGAAGCTCTTCATTATCAAAATCACTTATCCCAATCATAATTCGCGAAATCAAACATCTCTAGACTATAATCGGCACATTCAGAGTAGAATACATCCAGCAATTTGATCTCAAGAACACGGGATTGAGGAGATTGATCAAGAGGCGGCCGAATATCCACCTAGAAGTCGAGATACTCAATTGGGCATCAAAACAAGTAAGTGTTTACTCCTAAACACTCTGAAATGGTCGACTAAAGGTTTCCCTATGTGTATTCTGGCTTTCAATATCAAATTGTATGAATTCAAGTAATTAGGGTTCGTACAAAAACGATTTGTGGGTTCTGTTCAATTGAGTTTAATCAATGAAATCAAATGATACAGAAAGTTTCGGAATTATCTTCTTAAGGAAAACAGTATCTTAATTTCATTAGATAACAATGAATCGTATGAACTCCAGTTCTAGGGTTCTTAGTGTAAAACGATTTGGGGGTTTCTTGTTTAAGCAGTTTAATAATCGAATTCAACCATATAGTTAGTTTCAGAATATGCCGATTAAGCAAAACCATTGATCAATTGAGTTTCTTAACAACGAATTGATAGACTTTAAATTCTAGGGTTCTTCGTTTGAACGATTTGGGGATTAGTGATCAAATTGTTTTAAAAATCAAATTGAATGCTATAGGAAGTTTCAGAAGAAGTCGACTAAGGTTAAACCTAAGTCAATTGTTGCTGTTATCAACGAATTGATAGAACTCAATCATTAGGGTTCATTGTTGGGGTTGATTTGGGGATTTTGAATTGAATGAATTCGGAAATGAAATTAAGTATTACAGTTAGTTTCAGAAAGCTCCGAGGAAGGATAACCCTATGTTAATTACATCTAACAACAACGAATTGTATGAATTCGGTTGTTAGGGTTCTTTAACATAAACGAGTTAGGGATTTTTAATTCAAACGTGATCAATAGTCAAAATTAGGAACACAGACAGTTTCGAAATTATTGTTTTACTAAAAACCCTATGATTTTGCAAACTAATTGTTGCGAATTCAATCCAGTCGATTTAAGAGTTTTAGAACTTGAGTTCGAAATGTATAAACTCAATAAACCGGGTTATAGTGAATGATTTTTGAAATTAAAGTCACCTATAAGGTCGATTGGATCCCAGAAACAAAACTCCATGGGTTTAGGTTCGATTGGATTCGAAATGGGGGGTTAATTGAGAATCATGTTTCGGTTAAGGTTAATAGGAAGGGAACCCGACTTGTGGATGCTTAAGAGGAGTTGAAAGCAATCCATTAACAATTGTAAGTGCAGATCAGATGGTAGTGTGTGGGTGTTATGAAGTAGAGGTCACGGGTTCGATCCCGGCCTCTGCTGGTTTTTGAGTTTTTAAATTATTTTAGTAATTTTATCATAACTCTTTCATTATAACTCCGTTTTGACTGGTTCAAGTTGAGTTGGAACCATAACGGAATCCCGAACTATTTAAAATGATAAAATTCACATTTTAGATCGAAAACGTAATTGTGTATGATTACGCTTAGTTAAATAAAATCATAAACAATTATATGATTTTATTTAAACGACTTTAAAGTCACGTGTACTTACGTATGTACGTTTCTAACAAGTCTAACATACGTGTGTTGACACGTATGTGATTTCAAGCACAAAACGATATCCCGAATAACACTACGTTATTATTTAAACACAGGTTCCTCGTAGAGGACTTTCTACGCGATTTCAAGCGTTTGATCATTCTATTCACTATCAAAGGTGCGTACACGGCCCCTTTCTTATTTTAACTGTTTTGGGGGAGAAAACATGTGCAACAAACACTTTTAGATACATATCACTTGCATGAGTTAGCTGTTTACATTGAGTGCAAACATAGCATTACAAGTCCTTACATTTCGAACCGTTTAGTTTGCGGTAGTGCAAAGCGTGGTAGTTGGAAATAGATCTATTAGGTTTGACAAACCTCACTTGGTAGATGGGATCTACGCAAGTGTTTGACTAGCCAATTCACTTTACTATTGTTTATGCTAGACAATAGTGGCAAGGCAAAACATGCGTTAGCATGCAACAGTCAGCTTCGGTGTCGACCACTTATGTAAATAGTATATATGACTAGCTATCATGACTATGCATGTGTGATTATGTTATCTGCAAACTTATATTCAAACTGTTGTTTCAAACATTTGTGAATGCTTAAACCTGTGTAATGCACCAACCTTTGTGTTGACTTGATTTACATGTTTTCTCAGGACGCTAAGATACACAAGCAAGCAGGCATGGACTAGGAGATCGAGTCGCATGCATGTTTTACATTTCTGTTATTTGGATTTGAACAATTGAAACTTTGCATTGTAATTTACAGTTTTCAAACCGTTATGGTTGTTTATGTTTTAAAAACGCTTCCGCAACGTAGAACTTTGATTTTACAGTTTTAGACCAATGTATGTTTTGAAAATCATATAGAGGTCTTCGTTATGTCTAATGATCTGAGATCCTGGTTTGTCACGTCCCAAACGATATGATTCCGTTAGTTGAAAATTGGGGGTGTGACAAGTTGGTCGGGAACTAAAATACGACATTGTTGGAAGGAACAATGTTCGCACTGGATACCAATGTTTTACACCCAGTTTGGGACATAAATATTATTTAACGCTTTTTATGAAACCATTTGATTTGTTTGGATACATTGCATACATTTTGACATTTTAAAACTTGTGAACTCACCAGTAATATGCTGATTGTTTAAAACCATGTTTTCTCAGATGCCTAATGATACAGGGGGTGGAGCTGAGAGCTCAATCATTGGAGACACATGGTAGAGTCTATGAGAATTAGACTCAGCAGTGTGAAACTTAGAATAGTATATATGTGAAACTCAGTTATAACTATTGTTACATTAGGTTTAGGGCTAATGTAGTTGTAACATTTCTCTGTAATATAGAATCATATGTGTGTTTTGTTGTAAACAATGACCATGTAACCTTGAAAGTCACACGGTACGCTTCCGCAACGACAAGGGTGTGACAGATTGGTATCATAGCCATTGGTTATAGAGAACTAGGTTACCTGATTAAGACCTAGACTATAGCCTTAGGCTCATTCTAAGACATGCAGTAATCAATTTCATGGGTTAAAAGGAAGTGATTGCAACTTGCATTAGGAGGAACTAGGGTGATTGTGTATGGCAAATTATCGCTATGGATGCATACATAATGATAATTTGCAATACATACGAATCCTGGTGAAACCTGATAATAGTTAACAGTCATGACTGATTAAACCACAACATTAGCAATAAGCTCGATATCCAAGACTAGGAATCAGTAGTACAAACACTGAGAATGTATTATCTAGTATACGTTCTCACTCATGTTTTGATGTACTCTTTACATAGGAGAATCCCACCCAAACGACAAACAAGGTCACAAAAGAAGTTGAAAACAATGAGTATGGTCTTGACTTAACCTCTGACGGAATAACGCTCAGTTCAGCTGACATAGCCAAGATTGTGGCTGACCAGATCAAATCTACAATTCCAAACATAGTTGCCCACCTAAAAGGAGGCACTGAGACATACTACGGAGGTGGTGTAGAATTTGGAACGCAAGAGAACCCGAGCAACACTGCTAAATAACCCAAGAACGGTTGCACGTACAAATGTGGAACACAGTGACATCTAGCAAGGAATTGTCGAGTTCTTGTACCTACATCTATGATAGATAGTAACAAGGATAATATGAGATGTTTTTAATGTGGAGTAGTAAGTCATCTCAAGAGGTACTGCCCAAAACTTGCAAATCAAGGTGGCAAGAATGCTAGGGGAAGAGCATCTGTTATTGCAGCCGGAGACGCCAAACGAGATCCAAACCTCGTGACGGGTACGTTCTTTGTAAATAATCATTATGCTTCTATCCTATTTGATACGGGGGCAGTTAAGAGCTTTATGTCAACTGAATTTAGCACATTAATTGGAGCCAATCCAACTGCTCTACACGATAGATACACAATAGAACTAGCCAATGGAAAAACTGATTGAAACTAGTGAGATAATTCAAGGGTGTACGTTACAGCTAGGAGATTATGTTTTTGCAATAGATCTTTTATCGGTGAAACTATGAAGTTTCGATATGGTTGTCGGTATGGACTGGTTGTCCAAAAATCACGCAGAAATTGTATGCTGTCAGAAGATGGTCCGCATTCCACTCCCAAGTGGAGACACTCTCTCAATTCATGGCAAAAAGAGCAGAAAGGCGTTACAAATCATCTCCTGTATGAAAGCCCACAAGTACCTACGCAAGGGATGTCAAGCAGTAGTAGCACACATCATGGAGAGGAAATCAAAAGAAAAGCGACTAGAAGATATACCGATTGTACGAGAGTATCCAGAGGTATTTCCTGAAGATTTGCCTGGATTACCACCTAACAGACAAGTCGAATTTCGAATTGACTTGGTGCCTGGTGCAGCACCAATAGCTCGATCGCCGTACATATGAGCCCCATCGGAGATGCAAGAGTTATCTAACCAACTACAAGAGTTACTGGACAAAGGTTTCATAAGATCAAGCTTCTCACCGTGGGGAGCACCTGTCTTGTTCGTGAAGAAGAAAGATGGAACCTTTAGAATGTGCATCGACTACCGAGAATTGAACAAGCTGACAGTCAAGAATCGGTATCCGCTACCAAGGATAGATGAGTTATTCGACCAACTGCAAGGTTCCAGTTTCTATTCAAAGATCGACCTGCGTTCAGGATACCACCAGCTAAGGATCAAGGGCGAAGATGTTCCAGTCACTGCCTTTAGAACCCGGTATGGCCATTATGAGTTTTTGGTTATGCCGTTTGGATTGACGAATGCCCCGGCAGTTTTTATGGACCTTATGAATAGGGTCTGTAAACCGTACTTGGACAAATTTGTCATTGTGTTCTTCGATGATATACTCATTTATTCCAAGACTAAAGAAGATCATGAGCAACATCTCAGGCTTATTCTGGAGTTGCTAAGAAATGAAAAACTGTATGCCAAGTTTTCCAAATGTGAATTTTGGATGAGAGAAGTACAATTCCTTGGACATGTAATTAATCGAAAAGGAATACATGTTGATCCTGCCAAGATTGAAGCTATCAAGAATTGGAATGCACCCAAGACCCCGACGGAAGTACGTCAATTTCTTGGCTTAGAAGGATATTATAGAAGATTCATTGAAGGTTTCTCCAAGATAGCTTTACCATTGACTACATTGATGCAAAAGGATAAGAAATTTGAATGGAGCAACAAGCAAGAGGCAGCATTTCAATTGTTAAAGCAAAAACTATGCAGTGCACCTATTTTATCATTACCTGAAGGAACAGATGATTTCGTAGTATACTGCGATGCATCACATCAAGGATTGGGTTGTGTACTGATGCAGAAAGACAAAGTCATTGCATACGCATCCCGGCAGCTCAAAACACATGAGAAGAACTACACTACGCATGATTTGGAACTAGGAGCTGTAGTGTTCGCACTCAAAATCTGGAGACACTACCTTTATGGTACAAAGTGTACTATTTACACTGACCATAAAAGTATCCAGCATATCTTCGATCAAAAAGACTTGAATATGAGACAACATCGCTGGGTTGAGTTACTCAATGATTATGATTGCAATATTTGCTATCATCCTGGTAAGGCAAATGTTGTCCCAGATGCTTAGAGCAGGAAAGAGCGAACCAAGACATTACGAGTGCGAGCTTTGGGGGTGATTATTCAAACAAGCCTTACTGTTCAAATTCAAAATGCCCAACTAGAAGCTCTTAAAGAAGAAAACTTGCAGAATGAATCATTGCGAAGCTTGGATAAGCAATTTGAGGTTAAGACTGACGGAACTCGTTACTTTGTAAATAGAGTCTGGTACCAAACTTTGGGAACCTAAGGAGCTTAGTAATGGATGAAGCTCACAAGTTTCGATGTTCTGTACACCCTGGTTCTGATAAAATCTATCACGACCTCAAGGAGCTTTATTGGTGGCTTAACATGAAGGCTGACATTGCTCTTTATATTAGAAAATGTCTAACCTGTTCTAAGGTTAAAGCCGAGTATCAAAAACCATCAGGGTTGTTGCAGCAACCAGAGATTCCACAGTGGAAGTGGGATCAGATTACAATGGACTTTGTCACAAAACTACCCAGAACTTCAAGTGACTACGACACTATCCGGGTAATAGTCGATCGTCTCACAAAGTCTGCACATTTCTTGCCTATGAAGGAAACAGATAAGATGGATAAACTCACAAGGCTTTACATCAAGGAAGTAGTTTCCTAACATGGGATTCCGACCTCCATCATCTTAGATCGAGACAACAAATTCACCTCACGAGTATGGCAAACCCTACATGATGCATTGGGTACTTGTTTGGATATGAATATCGCATATCACCCTCAAACAGATGGTCAGAGCGAAAGGACTATCCAAACTCTGGAAGACATGCTTCAAGCATGTGTGATTGATTTTGGAAGCAGTTGGGATACACACCTGCCTTTGATTGAATTCTCATACAACAACAGTTATCACACAAGCATGAAGGCAGCACCATTTGAAGCGTTGTACGGCCGTAAATGCCGATCCCCTATATGCTGGACCGAGGTTGGTGAAAGTCAACTCACGGGGCCAGAAATCATTCAGGAAACGACAGATAAAATCTTCAAAATTCGAGACAGACTACGAGCCGCACAAGATCTTCAGAAGAGCTACGCTAGTGTGAGACGCAAACCATTTTCTTTCCAAGTTGGAGACCGCGTCATGTTGAAGGTCTCACCATGGAAAGGAGTTGTAAGATTCGGAAAATGTGGTAAATTGAACCCTCGATACATAGGGCCATTTGAAATCATCGAAAAAGTTGGACCTGTTGCGTACAAACTCAAACTACCACCTGAACTCAGTGGGGTGCATGACACATTTCATGTATCAAATCTCAAGAAATGTTTGTCAGATGAAACGCTTGTGATACCGTTGGAAGAAATCCAAATCGATGATCAATTACACTTCATAGAGGAACCAGGGGAAATCATGGACCGAGAAGTGAAACGGTTGAAACAAAGCCGCATACCTATAGTAAAGGTCCGTTGGAACTCAAGGCGAGGACCTGAATTTACCTGGGAACGCGAAGATCAGATGAAACTTAAATACCCCCATTTGTTTGATGACACATCAGTATTAAGATGAACAAACTGAATTTCGGGACGAAATTCTATTAACGGGGGGAGACTGTGACAATTCACAAATTCCAGGTTAGAATCATAACTCGAAAATAAAGAAAATGAGTGCAAACGAAATTTCGAAACGAGGCTCCGATTTCAAGATACACGGATTCGAATATAGCGTTAAATAAGAGATCATATATTTTGAACTTTTCAGGTCTTGAAATTGTAATGGTTGGAAAGAGCTCGAAAAATCGTGAACGTGGGCGAAAACGGCGCGTAAAACGGAGTTCGTATGCTCCCGGAATCGCGAAAACAAAATTGGCGGTGGAGGTACGCGAAGGACCCTCTTTCCAGCCTTGGCGGTACGCGACGGACCCATCTGGTATAAAAATATGATCTCCTCGATCAGATTTCATTTCTGGTCGAAAATAACCGATTTCTTGACGAACAGAGCCATTTTCTATCATCTAAACTCATATTTGAAGCCATCCAAACATCCGGATCAAGTTGGGGAATGTTTCTACAAGTCCTGATCATCGTTTTCATCAGAGAAATCCGTTCTAAAGGGTAACGATTCGACCTCTTCTATTATTTTGATAATATATGAATTAGATCTAGATTTTAAACGTGATATCATGGTTATTGTTGTTGATTATTGCCTAGATGATGGCTAGGAATAGTTAGAAATGAAGAACTTGACAGGTTAACGGTGAAATCTTTGTTTTGATCCGTTATAATGTCCGACTGTCATGAAACCATATCATAGATCATAATGGTGTTAACCATTTGATTATAGCAATGATTGTGATTGTCCTGATCATTCTTTGGAATGATCAATGACAAGGATTAACAATTTCTAGACCTGGAATCCATTGAGAAACTGTTTTGGTGATATAATCAACAACAATACTAATTTGGTTAATCTGGAAATGTCCTGATTAAACAAACAAGTTATAAGTTTCTTAATAAGAACCTAAATCGTTATAGGTTCTCAGTTATCACACGTTGTGAGATGTTAAACTAAGGAAACTGATTAAACATTTGAGATAAGATTGATGACTTGAGCTGTAATGTCCTTGACATTGAACGTCAAGGAAAGTTCTGAGAGTCAGATTAAGCCTAAGTAACTCATAAAACTCTAATGATATACATGTTTAGAGTTCAAGAACTTGTGATACGAACGTTGTGCATTGTTATTGATTTGAATCAACTCAGGTGAGTTCACGACCCCTTTTCTGTATTTTGGTTTTTGAAACTCGGGGAATGAGAAAACATAAATACACGTTTAAAACATTCTGATTTTTTTTGTGGAACTCTAAATGCCGTTAATTTGTTTTGAGAAACATGAAACCTGATTAGATCAGGTGAAACTTTGAAAAGTTTTTGATACATTTGTGAAACATGAAACCTGATTAGATCAGGTGGAACTCTGAAACGCTTTTGATACATTTTGTGAAACATGAAACCTGATTGGATCAGGTGGAACTCTGAAACGCTTTTGATACATTTTGTGAAACATGATACCTGATTTGATCAGGTGAAACTTTGAAACGTTTTTGATACATTTGTGAAACATGAAACCTGATTTGATCAGGTGGAACTCTGAAACGCTTTCGCTACATTTTGTGAAACATGAAAACTTATTTGCATCATGTGAAACACTGAAATACTTTTGAAACACTTTGTGAAACAAGAAAACGAAAGCGTTGTAAAACATTTGGTTGAAACACGTGACAGTGGGGCGAAACATATGACCAAACTTGTCATTATTTCACGGGTTACACATTTGTCGCTAAGTCCCCTATTCTGTAACCGTTAACCGTGGGGGGGCATGATTATTGAGAATAGAATATATTTGTGATTGACAATCCTCGCCCGTGGTTCGTAGCTAAAACCACGACCGGATGTCGAGCGGGCGCTCAATAAGGCTAAAACACACAATGTCTTGCGACAAGGACATTGGAAAGGGGCAAACACTGAACTCGTCAGCTCGGTTACGGGAGCCCAGGAGTTATAATTGGACAGTTGGTCGGGAACTAAAACACGACATTGTTGGAAGGAACAATATTCGCACTGGATACCAATGTTTTACACCCAGTTTGGGACATAAATAGTATTTAACGCTTTTTATGAAAACATTTGATTTGTTTGGATACATTGCATACATTTTGACATTTTAAAACTTGTGAACTCACCAGCAATATGCTGATTGTTTAAAACCATGTTTTCTCAGATGCCTA
The DNA here is from genome assembly GCA_009363875.1 of Mikania micrantha. NCBI lineage: Eukaryota > Viridiplantae > Streptophyta > Magnoliopsida > Asterales > Asteraceae > Mikania > Mikania micrantha. The sequence goes on from CM018684.1 coordinate 4,955,259, forward strand.
ATGATACAGGGGGTGGAGCTGAGATATCAATCATTGGAGACACATGGTAGAGTCTATGATAATTAGACTCAGCAGTGTGAAACATAGAATAGTATATATGTGAAACTCAGTTATAACTATTGTTACATTAGGTTTGGGGCTAATGTAGTTGTAACATTTCTCTGTAATATAGAATCATATGTGTGTTTTGTTGTAAACAATGACCATGAAACCTTGAAAGTCACACGGCACGCTTCTGCAACGACAAGGGTGTGACATAAGGTGAGTTCATAGCCCCTTTACTAATTTTTGTTTTGAATCTCGGGGTGGAAAACACACTGACAAAATGATACAAGTTTTTCTACTATTATTACGCCTCAGTTTTCATGTGATTTTGTTGTGAATTGTACTTACATGAGTAGGCAATGGATTTTTTTTATACAACACATTATTGTAAGTCCCACACTATCACAATCATTTAACTCGCGAGGCGAGCCGGTGGACAGGTATTGGATAAATCTATTCGGGGCTGACAACCCTCACCTATGGTTTGGTCGCGCCAACAAACGCTTTGTTGTAGGCAAGTAGGTGAATATACTCCTCACGATTTTTGAGTGTTTTGATATCCGTTATGGATTTTTATTTGACAATTGCCGTGTGCATTTGTCTCTGGGCAGACAAGTCAGAGGTTTGATTGTGAGCTCATGTTATTTACTTTCACACACATTTGTTCATGATATACTTGGCATATAAATGCGCGCATATTATTACATTTTTTTTATTGAGACAAACGTGTGAACTCACCAACTTTTTAGTTGACACTTTTAAGTATGTTTTCCCGGTCATGACAATTATAATGACAAGGATGTATTAGTACATCAAGAGAAGTTTTTATGAAGACTGTTACTATAAGATTCTTTATTATTAGGCAATTATTTGTTGTTATTGTCTCGGGTTGTAAATTGTGCCCGTTGTATTTGTTGTTCATGTACTTGTTTGTATTTAGATTAGTACTAGTAGAACCTATAATGTAGCATGCATACTTAGACAAATTGTCGAACGTATGTCTTGGTACATTTAATGAAGTATTTTATTAAACTGATGTGCTATGCCATACGATCGGTCGCATTCTCGCGTTTCTGCCAAAGGCAGGGTGAGACATTCTGTAACCAAAACAATTATAACATGTAACATGGATTAGATTCTTTTAAATAATATAAGTAACAACATCCACCCTTGATGAACTGCGATTTTGCAACTAACACAACCAAATCCATGTCCTCCGCGCAACGCGCGAACTGGATAAAACTAGTTAAATAAAAAGAACATTGCATTACTTAAAATAAATTCAATATTTTACAAAAAACACAATACGATATGAAAAAAGATAACTAATACACACACACACATATATATAGGGAGATGATAAAAAAATAACCCTTTTCTTATTGCGTTAACCAAATAACTACATATTATTACTTTGCTGCACACATTAAATTAAATATAAAGGTGTAGACTTTTTCTTATTTTTTAATTCATGTAATTAATGTAGGGAACACTTACATTAATAAAAAAATAAAAAAACTACACTTTTAAATTTACTTTAATATGGGTGCCAAAGTAATAAGATGTAGTTAATTATTCGGTTAACGCAATAAACATGGGTCAACAAAGGAACCACACCCTAATACACACACACCTATAGGATTGTGAACAAATAAAAACCCATGAATAGAGCTTTAACCCAATAACTATCAATTAATGATTAATCAAAAAGTGAAGTGAATAACATTGTGTCATGTGTCATTTTTATTTTTTTTAATATGTAAGGGCATATTAGACATTTTGTTATTATTAAATGCTAGATTTAATACGATAGTTACACTTGTCACATTCTATTATATTTTAATTAATCTACTTTTTTGATAAAAGTTTACCCTCTCTTTTTTTATACATTAGTAACTTTTTTATACTATATAATTTTTTTTATTAAAAGAACTCACCTTAACTAAGCGGTTTGCTTAGTTTTTCAGTATGCAAACATAGGAAACAGAACTTTACTCGGATCCTACAATTAAGATTTGACGATATGTTTGAGCTATAATTCATTATTTGATTGTTCTCTTTTAAATTAGAGTTGTTAACTGAGTTTGTGTAGTGATAATGATTCATTCTTGTGATTTTCGTAAGAATGACTCATGCTAATGAGTGTTCACACGAATGAGTCATGCTAATGAGTGTTCACACGAATGAGCCATCTTAATGGCCATTCTCACGAATGACTCATGCTAATGGCCATTCTCACGAATGACTCATGCGAATGAGTATTCACACGAATGAGCTCATTCTTGTGACTGTTCACACACGAATGGCTCATTCTTGTGACTCTTCACACACGAATGGCTCATTCTTGTGACTTTCACACAAATGAGCTCATTCTTGTGACTATTCACACACGAATGGTTCATTCGTTTGAAACGGGTTTTCAGCCATGGAATACGACGATTTCGAGTTTTAGTCGAATATATGGTCGTTTTGAGTGGGTATATGTACGAAAACTCGTTTAGAAGGTGTATGGGTCGAAAAGGAGTGTTTAAAACCCGCTAAAGCCTCATTTTTTGTCGGATTTGTAGAAAACCCTAAAAACCGAAATAAAACCCGTCGATCTACCTCGTTTGACGTTGTTTGAGCTCGTTTTCTTCGTGGGTTCATGATCTAGACGAGTGGAGAAGTGTTTTGGCACCAAGATCAAGCAAAATGGTGGTGATTTGAGAGAGATCTCTAGAGAGAGAAATCTAGAGAGAGAAAGTGACGGTTTGTTTCTTAGAAAGAGAGAGAGAGAGAATGAGGGTGTAAAATAAGGAAGAAGAAGGGTTCTACCCGTTTTATAGTCCGGCTCAATTCCGTACGTTCGGTTCTTATCGTTTACGCGCTATTAATTTTAATTGCTCGGTTTTCACGTAATTTACATTTAAAAATATGAAACGTTAAATAAAATGATTTTATTAAAAACCGTTTAAGGTGTTTATTCCTAATAAACGTTTTAAATTCCTTTTTATTAAATTGAATATCGTAAAAATATTATTTTAGTTATCTCATTGAAACGTGTTACTTATGTATGCATTTATAAAGATCGTCACCTTTATAAATACTACTTTCGTATCGTATTTCAACTTGATTTACATCTCAGAATATTATTCCTAATAACTGTATTCGTTTGAATCGTCACCCACGTGAACACATTATTAGGCTAACATTTCTGAAATAACATTTGCGTTATAATTAAGTTATATTTGTGACCTCACCATCGCATAAATGTTTTCATTATCGCTTTCATTATTTTACTAAAATGTGTTTATCAATTATCAATTTCACAACCCTTAACCCCACTAAATCATATCACTCACACATCCATGATAGATCGAAATAAGTTTATGTATAGGGCATACGTAGGAGTCGGTTGCAACCTATCCAGCCGCGGTCCCACCACCATTTTGATAAACCATGACCATGTGTCCTTGACTATATTTAGTGACCAAACCATAACCTTTACCAATTCCCAACATAACCCGATCATATTATAATTATTCCATTGCAATAAGCACTATGGTTTAGTCTAGTTGTATTTCAAACTAACTTCCCCATGGTTTATGCTTAATAATCATATGTTCTCATCAATGCATACCATCAATATTATCATCAATTAAATCAATAATCATCAAATTATCGTAAAAGGTTCTATCAATACAAAATTATATTGTAAAGACAATACCTGAAAAACAGTGATGTTACATAGTCAAATGGACTTTAATACCCTGTTATAATCAGGTTGACTTACATACCCTGTTATAGTCAGGTTGACTTCATACCATGTTATAGTCAGGTTGACTTTCATACCCTGTTATAGTCACGTTGACTTTCATACACTGTTATAGTCACGTTGACTTTCATACCCTGTTATAGTCAGGATGACTTTCATACCCTCCATGTAAATCGTACAGGAGCATCATCATACTTATCCCATGACTTGTATGGGAGCATCATTCATTTATCATAACATGTTATGCTAACATCGTATCATCATTTCATCATAACATCTTAGCATTCATAAACATGTCATACTATCATTTTATCATCATATCATCATAGCGTGTTAGCATCATAAACATGTCATACTAGCATCTCATCCTCATCATAACATATTAGTATCATAAACATGTTATACTAGCATCTTATCATGATAACATCAGGATCTTATCCTAACAGCTTAGGATTCCATCATAACATAGCATCGTATAACTATCATCATAGTAATCATCATCATAGCATGTCATTATCATAAATTCATCATCATATCACATTATCATGTTCTCGTCATCATAACACATTTACATGCATTCATCATCCTAGCACATTCCCATGCATAATTCATTAGACATTCGTTATCATAACACGTTCACATACATCATCAAGCATCTTATAACATTATCACAGCATGTATGCCGATCCAAAGCATAATTTCGCATAACATTTTAAAGTAGGGCGTCTAGAACTCACCTGAAAATGGAATGGCTCTTATCTTCCTAAATCGAATTGCCTTGGCTAGGACTCAAGAACCTACATCATCGCATCATCTCATTACATTACATTCCTAGACTTATGATTTATTCTAAGTCCTCATAACTCACTTAACCAGCCCCATAGTATTCGAACATGGAGTTCACGAACTCTTTAAAGTATACGAACTCATGAAGTTCACGAATCCTTTAGAGTACGCGAAATCACTGAAGTTCAGGAAATATCAAAGTACACGAAACCTCATGGAGTTCACGATCATGAAGTTCACGAAACCCAACTTCGCATACTTTCGGTTCGTGAACTTGCTAGTTCTTGTCATGTACATGTCGAATACTACCTTTTTCTTCATAAAACATCTTAGAAAACTATCCTAGACTTGAGGAGCTAGCCCTAGGTTCATTATGTGTAACAGCAAGTACCAGATCGTCCGGCAAGTCCGTACGGTATGTGTACTTTCATGTTATACTATGTGTAAATACATGTACATGAACAGTTATCGCATTATCAGAATTCATAATACAACACACAGTTGTACGTATTCTAGTGCAAACTTAAATACATTAAGTACAACGCACATTTGAAATATTAGTTGTGTTTATTAAGTGAAAACTTAATTACAGTTAACACAACGAATCAAGAGAAACAACAGTTTACAAGTGAACAACGAAAACATATCGGTTGCGATCTGATGTCCATAGATGACAGGAATCAGATGGCCGACGAATCAGTACAAGAATAATGTGAAATCATGATGTATAGTTAAGTCCGACAGTGAGGAAACACAATTAAAACATTAATGCAGTGTTATTTCAGAATGACGAACTGACAGTGTGTTTGCGTGAGTGACGATTCACACAAACATATCTGTGACTTTAGAGTTCTAAAATAATGACTGAAAAGTAGAAAACAAAAGTCAGAAAGCAAAACCATCGTCGTATTCGTTCGGGTGACGATTCGAACGAATTACGCGCGAAGGTTACGCGATCTGACGAAACGAAAACGAAAACACGACACGAACAAAAATAATTTAATAAAATTAAATAAATAACATTTTTACAATTTTGAAACTCATCAAATAATTAAATTAAATCCTTTTATTTAAATCTATTTAAATTACGCGTAATTTTCCGGTTACGCGACGAAGTTACGAACCGAGCAACCGAAACGGACCCGGACACCACTCGTAGTATAAAAACCTAAAATGAGGATGTTTTCTCATTTTATCATCTTCATCCTCTCTCTCCTTCTCAATTTCCGGCCACCACACCCTCCACCATTGTTAAACCTTCAAAACACCATAACTTCTTCATTTCTCAACGGTTTTAAGTGATTCTTTCGCCCACGCGTAGCCCTCGACATCCTCTACAAGAAAGTACAACGGATCTAAGCTTTACATCACTGAAATTCGAGGTATGAAGCAAGCAAAAACCACGAAATTAGGGTTTTCAACCCTTAAGTTGAAATTTCATGTTCTAGCCGGCAAACCATCTCTCAACCGTGCAACCCACGACCAGGAGAACCCACCCAACCTGTACCATCTTCGAAATCATCTCAAGCTTTGGAATGGAACTGACTTCTGGCCAAACCTACTACGGTCGAATGTGTTGCTCAGCTCCACGAATGACTAGAGCCGAATGACTCTCTTTCGACCCTAATGTCATTCGACCAGCTCACATTCGCCACCCAGTTACCCTTCGCCGAATGGCCACCTCTCTTTCGCCAACCAGCCTCTCATTCGACCAGTTGACATTCGCCATTCATTCATTCGAGCTTCACTCATTCGCTTAGACTCAGTCGTGGGAACATGCTATTCGACCATAGACACTCCATTCGGCCGAACATGGTGGCCTCATTCGACCAACCCCATTCGTCACTTCCTCAGTCGCCACCCTGGTTCATTCGTGGGACACCATTCGACCGCACCACCTTCATTCGATGCTTGGGCCATTCGACAAAGACCTTATTCGGCCGCTATCTAGGCCCAAAACCTAGCTAAGGAGGCCCAACAACCCAATAACCTGGCCCAACACAGGCCCAAGCTCTATTTCAGTTCAACTTGACCCAAAATGAACTATTTTGATCATAAAACCTGTTTGGAATGAAGTTGGCCCATAGAATTAACTCACACAAGCCCAAATGGCCCATATTTCCCTTGAATTGGGCCCACAATAGTTTCGGCCCAATTGATCCAGGCCCATGTTGGCCCAACACTTATTGTGCTCAGGGCCTGAGAGAAATCCCTTGGGGCCCAACAATTTCGGCCCATGGCCCACAAAATGTGATTCAAGGCCGCAATCTTGGCCAAAAGCCCAAATTCGAGGCCCACGATTGTTTCAACCCATGTAAGCAGGGCCCAGCTTGGCCCATGAACTTTATTGATGAAGGCCCGAGACAAAACCCATTGGGCCCAGCCAAATCCACCCGAGGCCCACCTAGACTAATCCAAGGCCTATTTGAGGCCCTTGTCTTCATTTTGAGAGCCACTTGTTCAGTTACTTGGGCAATAACCTAATTCTGGCCCAACCATGGTTCCTACAGTTCATTTTAATCTTTGGCCCGACAAATCTTGATTGGGCCCACATAGGGCCCAACAATTTCTCATCATGGCCCAATGGAGGCCCACAAGGCCACTTATTCACTAGGCCTCTTAGCAATTGATCAAGCTTTCGTATTGCCACACCGTATATCACTGATTCACATGTTCTAAAATGGTCAAACACTCTTAGTGGTTCAAGAACAGACCAAGGCCCATAGGTTTGGGCCTAGGGCCCAACAAATTACCTAGAGGCCTAACATAGGACTTGGTCACATAGTTCGGTCTACACATCATTTCAAACCATCGGGTTTAACATATTTCATAAGATCAAAGTGTACAATTACAAGAATGAGTCAAGTCAAAGATTACAAGATAATAACTCATAAGGTTTTTAACTTAAAACCTGCATAAGAGACCGAACGGTGATCATGACCAAGTCTTACGCGTGAAAGCCAACTTAGGGCTAACACCCACACATACACACCCAGAAGTCTATTAAGTTTATACTTACAAGTTACAACAAATCAATACAGGATCGTGAACACAACGAATACAAACGAGAGCGCGTGCATTCTCATTTAGGTCAAGTCAAACCCCCAGTACTACAAGGTGAGTTCATATGCCCCTTTTCTTCAATCTTAACAGATTTTAAACTCTCGGGGCTGAGAAACATGCTTTACTTTTATTTATTTAAAAGTTTTGCTTACATATTGTTAATACTTTGATTATTTGATATTAAATTGCTTATTATCATAAATCATTGTATGCATGCTTGTTTGAATTCAAGAATACAGGAAAGATAAGATGATGATGATATTTTTAATATCATAACTCATCGATACAATAGAATAACTTAGTAGTAAGTTAACTCTTACAACACTTAGTTATTCTTACAAGAAATGACATTGTAACAACTACAAGGGAACATGATGACATGATTACAAGAGCAAAACACAAGAATGATATAAAGATAATATATCTTTATTACATCATTCAATACGAGAGTTAAATAAGTGTAATAAGACTAGATCTTATAATACTTAACCTTACAACTCAACACATATTACAAGAAGAACAAGGAACATGGAATGATAATCATGATAACATAATTTCATGATAACAACATCATTCACTCAATTACTTAACATAACCTAATAAGACTAGTTCTTATTCAACTTTGTTAATACCACGGAGAACATATGACAATGAGAACAAGAGTACAAGAGAATACAATTACAATTAGTTACATTTGACCTGTTTGCATTATATCACTTCAATCATGTGCCAAGTTGTTCAAGTGATCATGTAAGTCCCTTAAATTCGCTGACCAGTTAGTTTGACGTGACTAAACCGACGATAGCATAGTGGTACCATAGGTTTGACAAACCTCTAGCTTGTAGGGCTAGTATGTTGATCGTAACAATTCATTGGCCGGTAACGTATGACCGGTGACAGGGCGACCTCAAGTCAGGTTCTGGTAAGCGACACATGGTGATATTAATCTACAGTGATAAGTAATTAATCCAGCGAGAATCCTATTGACTAGTAGGTTGAGAAGGTGATCTGCTCTCATGTTACACTACTAGTAATAGATTTCGTTGAGGACAATAGACATACAAAGTGATAGAGATAAATCGGATGCATTGAAGTCTGATTACGTGAGGATTTCAATGGATTCCTTTTAGGCTCTATGCACTATGGTTCAAGGACAAGTTGCAAGGGGTTAACTCACACTCTTAATATTTAATAGAGTATCATCAGTAACCCACCTCAAGTATAGAATAATACAAGGACAAGATTATATTAATCTAAAATTCCTTAATACATCGAGGGTTATCAATACTTCGGTTTGATAATTAAACCCCATACAATATATTATTCTATCATCAATACAATAACTGAATACATCTCAAGTTCGATGAATAAGCGGGGAAATGGAAATCTTTAGTTGTATCGCAAGTGGTGTGGAACTTGACTGAGTATGTGGTGGGATAGCGTCTGGGCTTGATCCTTTCAGGATTCCCTATATATAAGCATACTTGATCAGGTGATACACTACTTGTACATATAACTAAGGAGAGGCCATTGGGTGGTACAGATGAAACAAGTATTACAAGTAACAAGTATGACATTGTGGATGTGTGCATGATCAATTCAATGGTTTTCAATTTACTTACTTATGAACTCACCAACCTAGTGTTGACTTTGTTTAAATGCATGTTTTCTCAGGTGACGGACAGGTGTAGGTACATATGTGCAAGTGATAAGCTAGTGGACTCTTAGAAGACCTAGTTTACTTTTGACTGCATACTTTTGATATGACAAAACAGTGAATCACTTTTGTATATCTTGTACAGTTCAAGATATAAACTCAATGATTCTTTTTGATTAGATTTACTTAGTTAAATTATGATGTACAATGTAATTTAACTTTGTAATTCTATTTCATGTCATGATTAGCATTTCTCATTTATATCTCATGTGCTATGTAAACAATCTGATCAATTGATTATCACTCCAAGATATCGCGCCCCGGGAACCTTCCGCCCGACGGGAAAACCCGATCCGTTCCCGCCGGCCCGGGGTGTGACAGATTGGTATCAGAGCCATGGTTATAGAGAAATATAGGTCATATTACTAAAATGGTTTGGCCTAGACTATAACCTAGGGACCCTCATGTAGAGTTCTTATGATATAGGATTCTATTTGCATAATGTCTTCTGCTTCTGATCACTGCACTAACCGATTTCTTTTCGGTTATGATCAGAATGCCGCCGCGAAGACAACCACCTCTATTACCGTTGACTCAAGGTTCAGCTCCGCATTCATCGACTCCATCACCAGCTGACTCTCCTCCACATTCACCACCACCACCACCTCCTCCTCCTCCTCCCCCACACTCTCCACCACCAGGCTCAAGCAATGTTCAGATGATAGATCCTGCTACTATCGCTTTGGCAACCCTGCTGAGTACTCAACTGACAAGTCAGCTGAAAGATGTCATCCCAGAGATGATAAACCGAATTCAAGGCCACGGCAACAATTCTGGCCATACTACAGGAGAGGCTAGTGGAAACACTAGTCATACTTCGGACTACTCCTACAAGTCTTTTGTAGGATGCAAACCTCCAAGTTTCACCGGAGTTGAAGGGCTGTTGGACTGTTCCAATGGCTAGAAAAGATGGAGAATACTCTGGACATTAGCAACTGTCCAGAACACCATAAAGTTCGCTATGCAGCTGGTTCATTCAGCAAGCGAGCACTTACATGGTGGAATGCTCAGATTCGAGCAAAGGGAAGAGATGAAGCAATGGCGATGCCATGGGCAGAATTTAAGCTTCTTCTGAGGAACGAGTTCTGTCCGAAACACGAACTGCAACTGCTGGAAACGGAACTCTCGAACCATGTAATGAAGGGAGCTGATCATATGACCTTCACCACTCGCTATCATGAGTTGGTAGCTTTGGTGCCAGAAATGGTACCAACATTGGAAAAGCTGATTGACCGTTATGTGGCAGGATTACCTTCATGCATCCAAAGTATCGTGTTGGCTGCTTATCCTGCTACTTTGGAGGCTGCTATCTCCCTATCAGCTAAACTTACCAAGGTGATGGTTAAGTCTGGAGTTTTGAAGGATGAGACTGGAACATCCAAAGCTGGAACTTCCAAGAAGTCGGATAAACGCCCGGCTAAGAAACAAAAAGTGGCAAGGAACTTTGCTGCCACTACTCAGGCTCCAATGCTTAATCAGCCACCACCACTGCAAGTCAGAAAGCCCTACACTGGCACTGCACCTTTGTGCAACACTTGCCAGTACCATCATGCGCCAAACTCTCAGTGCATGCAATGCACAAACTGTGGAAAGTTTGGTCATTGGGCAAGCCGCTGCAGGAGCACGGGAGCTCCAAACAGAAACAACAATGCAGCCACTACTGCTGCTGCTACTGATCGCAGGTCCTGCTACAATTGTGGTGAACCTGGTCACTTCTCTAGGGATTGCCCCAAGAGAAACCAACAAAGGGCTCAAGCACCAAGAGGACGAGCCTTTCAAATAGGAGCTGCTGCAGCTAGACAAGACCCGAACGTCATTACGGGTACATTTCTCCTATCTGATTTTTATGCCTCTATATTATTTGATACTGGTGCAGATCAGAGTTTTATCTCATCCGATTTTGCTAGCCATCTTAATCATGCTGAGGAATCATTAGACTCCCCTTATAGTATTGAGATAGCTAATGGCAAACAGATTACAGTTGACACAGTACTTAGGAATTGCCCACTAACACTTGGTGATTATACATTTTCTATCGACTTGATACCGATGGAGCTGGGCAGTTTCGACATCATCATCGGAATGGATTGGCTATCTCTTAACCGAGTTGAGTTCATCTGTTCTGATAAACTACTACGTATTCCTATGGAAAACAATGAGGTCTTGGAGATTCGTGGAGACCAAGCGAAACGCAGTGTCAAGATAATTTCGTGCATGAAAGCTCGCAAGTGCTTACGGAAACAATGTGTTGCATTTCTAGCCCATGTGATTCAGAAAGACAAGAAAGCAATCAAGATTCAAGATGTACCAATTGTGAGAGATTTTACAGAAGTGTTTCCGGATGACTTACCGGGACTGCCACCCGAGAGAGCGGTGCAGTTCCGCATCGATTTGATTCCGGGAGCAACTCCTGTAGCCAAATCTCCCTACAGACTCGCACCATCGGAAATGCAAGAGTTGTCTAACCAATTGCAAGAACTTCTCGATAAAGGATTCATCCGACCGAGTTTTTCCCCGTGGGGAGCTCCGGTTCTTTTTGTTAAAAAGAAGGATGGAACTTTCAGAATGTGCATCGACTATCGAGAACTCAACAAACTCACCATCAAGAATCGGTACCCGTTACCGAGGATTGATGATTTGTTCGATCAGTTACAAGGAGCACAGTACTTCTCAAAGATAGACCTGAGATCAGGCTATCATCAGCTCCGGATACAAGAAGAAGACATACCCAAGACGGCTTTTCGTACTCGATATGGTCATTACGAATTTATGGTGATGCCATTTGGATTAACTAACGCACCGGCTGTGTTCATGGACTTAATGAACCGGGTGTGCAAGCCGTACCTAGATCAGTTTGTAATCGTCTTCATTGACGATATACTGATTTATTCAAGAACCAAGCAGGAACATGAGCAACACCTCAAGACAGTTTTGGAGCTTCTGAAAGAAGAACGACTCTATGCCAAATTCTCCAAGTGCGAATTTTGGCTAAGTGAAGTTCAGTTCTTGGGTCACGTGATTAACAGTAATGGTATTCACGTGGATCCTGCCAAGATTGAAGCAATCAAGAACTGGGATGTGCCTACAACACCAACAGAGATTCGATCATTCTTGGGATTGGCAGGTTATTACAGGAGATTCATTTCGAATTTCTCTAAGATAGCTTTACCTCTCACCAAGCTCACACAGAAGTCTGAACCTTTTGTGTGGACTCAGAAACAAGAAGAGGCATTCCAGACATTGAAACAAAGATTGTGCAATGCTCCAATCTTAACACTCCCAGAAGGCAATGATGACTTTGTAGTTTATTGTGATGCTTCCCATCAGGGACTCGGATGTGTTTTGATGCAACGAGACAAAGTCATTGCTTATGCCTCACGACAGCTGAAGATACACGAGAAGAATTACACGACACACGATCTTGAACTGGGAGCTGTTGTATTTGCATTAAAGATTTGGAGACACTACCTTTATGGTACTAAGTGCACTATCTTCACAGATCACAAGAGTTTACAGCACATATTTGATCAGAAGGAGCTTAACATGAGACAGAGACGTTGGGTTGAGCTCCTGAACGATTACGATTGTGTGATCAAATACCATCCGGGCAAAGCAAATGTTGTTGCAGATGCTTTGAGCCGGAAGGAAAGAGTCAAACCCTTACGCGTTCGCGCCATGGGAATGACTGTGCAAACAAGTTTGAGAGACCATATTTTACAAGCACAACAAGAGACCGTGGCAAGAGACAATCTGAAACGCGAGCTCGATTGTGGAGCCGAGAAACATTTCAAGACAAAACAAGATGGAGTTATCTATTATCTGGATCGTGTTTGGATTCCAGCAGTAGATGAACTTCGGACACTCATACTTGACGAGGCACACAAGACACGTTACTCAGTTCATCCTGGTGCCGATAAAATGTATCAAGATCTTAGGTCATTTTATTGGTGGCCGGGTATGAAGAAAGATATTGCCACTTATGTTGGCAAATGCATCACATGTGCCAAAGTCAAAGCAGAACACCAGAAACCTTCGGGTTTGCTGGAACAACCGGAGATACCACAATGGAAGTGGGAACAAATAGCTATGGATTTCATTACCAAGCTACCCCGCACTTCCAGCGGATACGATTCTATTTGGGTCATCATTGATCGATTGACTAAATCCGCACATTTCTTGCCGATCAGAGAAACGTACAAGATGGAGAAACTTGCAAGACTATACATTGATGAAATAGTAGTGAGGCACGGGGTGCCATTGTCTATTATTTCCGACCGGGACAGTCGATTTACTTCGCGGTTCTGGCAATCATTGCAACAATCCCTAGGGACAAGTGTTAACTTGAGCACTGCTTATCATCCACAAACGGATGGACAAAGCGAGCGCACCATTCAAACCCTAGAGGATATGTTGAGAACATGCATCCTTGACTTCGGTGGAAGTTGGGATACTCATTTACCACTCATTGAGTTCTCCTACAACAATAGCTACCACAGCAGCATTGGATGTGCTCCTTTTGAAGCACTCTATGGTAGAAAATGTCGGTCTCCAATTTGTTGGACTGAAGTGGGAGACAACAGAATAACTGGGCCCGAACTTATTCAGGAAACTACTGATAAGATTGCCCAGATACAACAACGATTACAAGCAACACGTAGCCGCCAAAAGAGTTACGCAGACAAACGGCGCAAGCCGTTGGAATTCGACGTGGGTGACCGAGTCATGTTGAAAGTGTCCCCATGGAAAGGCGTAGTTCGTTTTGGGGCTAAGGGCAAACTAGCACCTCGGTATGTCGGACCGTTTGAGATTACTCAACGCATAGGTCCTGTGGCATATAGACTCAGACTCCCTGATGAACTCAGTGGAGTACACGATGTGTTTCATGTATCAAATCTCAAGAGGTGTCTAGCAGATGAAACATTGATCATACCGTTGGAAGAGATACAGATTGATGAACAACTACATTTTATCGAAGAACCTGTAGAGATTATGGAACGTGAAGTCAAGAGACTGAAACGAAGCCGTATCCCTATTGTAAAGGTTCGATGGAACTCCAAGCGTGGACCAGAGTTTACCTGGGAACGTGAGGACAACATGAAAGCAAAGTATCCCCAACTGTTCGAGAATTGAAGCCCGACTTTGATGCTTAAATTTCGGGACGAAATTTCTTTAACAAGGGGAGACTGTAACAGCAAGTACCAGATCGTCCGGCAAGTCCGTACGGTATGTGTACTTTCATGTTATACTATGTGTAAATACATGTACATGAACAGTTATCGCATTATCAGAATTCATAATACAACACACAGTTGTACGTATTCTAGTGCAAACTTAAATACATTAAGTACAACGCACATTTGAAATATTAGTTGTGTTTATTAAGTGAAAACTTAATTACAGTTAACACAACGAATCAAGAGAAACAACAGTTTACAAGTGAACAACGAAAACATATCGGTTGCGATCTGATGTCCATAGATGACAGGAATCAGATGGCCGACGAATCAGTACAAGAATAATGTGAAATCATGATGTATAGTTAAGTCCGACAGTGAGGAAACACAATTAAAACATTAATGCAGTGTTATTTCAGAATGACGAACTGACAGTGTGTTTGCGTGAGTGACGATTCACACAAACATATCTGTGAGTTTAGAGTTCTAAAATAATGACTGAAAAGTAGAAAACAAAAGTCAGAAAGCAAAACCATCGTCGTATTCGTTCGGGTGACGATTCGAACGAATTACGCGCGAAGGTTACGCGATCTGACGAAACGAAAACGAAAACACGACACGAACAAAAATAATTTAATAAAATTAAATAAATAACATTTTTACAATTTTGAAACTCATCAAATAATTAAATTAAATCCTTTTATTTAAATCTATTTAAATTACGCGTAATTTTCCGGTTACGCGACGAAGTTACGAACCGAGCAACCGAAACGGACCCGGACACCACTCGTAGTATAAAAACCTAAAATGAGGATGTTTTCTCATTTTATCATCTTCATCCTCTCTCTCCTTCTCAATTTCCGGCCACCACACCCTCCACCATTGTTAAACCTTCAAAACACCATAACTTCTTCATTTCTCAACGGTTTTGAGTGATTCTTTCGCCCACGCGTAGCCCTTGACATCCTCTACAAGAAAGTACAACGGATCTAAGCTTTACATCACTGAAATTCGAGGTATGAAGCAAGCAAAAACCACGAAATTAGGGTTTTCAACCCTTAAGTTGAAATTTCATGTTCTAGCCGGCAAACCATCTCTCAACCGTGCAACCCACGACCAGGAGAACCCACCCAACCTGTACCATCTTCGAAATCATCTCAAGCTTTGGAATGGAACTGACTTCTGGCCAAACCTACTACGGTCGAATGTGTTGCTCAGCTCCACGAATGACTAGAGCCGAATGACTCTCTTTCGACCCTAATGTCATTCGACCAGCTCACATTCGCCACCCAGTTACCCTTCGCCGAATGGCCACCTCTCTTTCGCCAACCAGCCTCTCATTCGACCAGCTGACATTCGCCATTCATTCATTCGAGCTTCACTCATTCGCTTAGACTCAGTCGTGGGAACATGCTATTCGACCATAGACACTCCATTCGGCCGAACATGGTGGCCTCATTCGACCAACCCCATTCGTCACTTCCTCAGTCGCCACCCTGGTTCATTCGTGGGACACCATTCGACCGCACCACCTTCATTCGATGCTTGGGCCATTCGACAAAGACCTTATTCGGCCGCTATCTAGGCCCAAAACCTAGCTAAGGAGGCCCAACAACCCAATAACCTGGCCCAACACAGGCCCAAGCTCTATTTCAGTTCAACTTGACCCAAAATGAACTATTTTGATCATAAAACCTGTTTGGAATGAAGTTGGCCCATAGAATTAACTCACACAAGCCCAAATGGCCCATATTTCCCTTGAATTGGGCCCACAATAGTTTCGGCCCAATTGATCCAGGCCCATGTTGGCCCAACACTTATTGTGCTCAGGGCCTGAGAGAAATCCCTTGGGGCCCAACAATTTCGGCCCATGGCCCACAAAATGTGATTCAAGGCCGCAATCTTGGCCAAAAGCCCAAATTCGAGGCCCACGATTGTTTCAACCCATGTAAGCAGGGCCCAGCTTGGCCCATGAACTTTATTGATGAAGGCCCGAGACAAAACCCATTGGGCCCAGCCAAATCCACCCGAGGCCCACCTAGACTAATCCAAGGCCTATTTGAGGCCCTTGTCTTCATTTTGAGAGCCACTTGTTCAGTTACTTGGGCAATAACCTAATTCTGGCCCAACCATGGTTCCTACAGTTCATTTTAATCTTTGGCCCGACAAATCTTGATTGGGCCCACATAGGGCCCAACAATTTCTCATCATGGCCCAATGGAGGCCCACAAGGCCACTTATTCACTAGGCCTCTTAGCAATTGATCAAGCTTTCGTATTGCCACACCGTATATCACTGATTCACATGTTCTAAAATGGTCAAACACTCTTAGTGGTTCAAGAACAGACCAAGGCCCATAGGTTTGGGCCTAGGGCCCAACAAATTACCTAGAGGCCTAACATAGGACTTGGTCACATAGTTCGGTCTACACATCATTTCAAACCATCGGGTTTAACATATTTCATAAGATCAAAGTGTACAATTACAAGAATGAGTCAAGTCAAAGATTACAAGATAATAACTCATAAGGTTTTTAACTTAAAACCTGCATAAGAGACCGAACGGTGATCATGACCAAGTCTTACGCGTGAAAGCCAACTTAGGGCTAACACCCACACATACACACCCAGAAGTCTATTAAGTTTATACTTACAAGTTACAACAAATCAATACAGGATCGTGAACACAACGAATACAAACGAGAGCGCGTGCATTCTCATTTAGGTCAAGTCAAACCCCCAGTACTACAAGGTGAGTTCATATGCCCCTTTTCTTCAATCTTAACAGATTTTAAACTCTCGGGGCTGAGAAACATGCTTTACTTTTATTTATTTAAAAGTTTTGCTTACATATTGTTAATACTTTGATTATTTGATATTAAATTGCTTATTATCATAAATCATTGTATGCATGCTTGTTTGAATTCAAGAATACAGGAAAGATAAGATGATGATGATATTTTTAATATCATAACTCATCGATACAATAGAATAACTTAGTAGTAAGTTAACTCTTACAACACTTAGTTATTCTTACAAGAAATGACATTGTAACAACTACAAGGGAACATGATGACATGATTACAAGAGCAAAACACAAGAATGATATAAAGATAATATATCTTTATTACATCATTCAATACGAGAGTTAAATAAGTGTAATAAGACTAGATCTTATAATACTTAACCTTACAACTCAACACATATTACAAGAAGAACAAGGAACATGGAATGATAATCATGATAACATAATTTCATGATAACAACATCATTCACTCAATTACTTAACATAACCTAATAAGACTAGTTCTTATTCAACTTTGTTAATACCACGGAGAACATATGACAATGAGAACAAGAGTACAAGAGAATACAATTACAATTAGTTACATTTGACCTGTTTGCATTATATCACTTCAATCATGTGCCAATTTGTTCAAATGATCATGTAAGTCCCTTAAATTCGCTGACCAGTTAGTTTGACGTGACTAAACCGACGATAGCATAGTGGTACCATAGGTTTGACAAACCTCTAGCTTGTAGGGCTAGTATGTTGATCGTAACAATTCATTGGCCGGTAACGTATGACCGGTGACAGGGCGACCTCAAGTCAGGTTCTGGTAAGCGACACATGGTGATATTAATCTACAGTGATAAGTAATTAATCCAGCGAGAATCCTATTGACTAGTAGGTTGAGAAGGTGATCTGCTCTCATGTTACACTACTAGTAATAGATTTCGTTGAGGACAATAGACATACAAAGTGATAGAGATAAATCGGATGCATTGAAGTCTGATTACGTGAGGATTTCAATGGATTCCTTTTAGGCTCTATGCACTATGGTTCAAGGACAAGTTGCAAGGGGTTAACTCACACTCTTAATATTTAATAGAGTATCATCAGTAACCCACCTCAAGTATAGAATAATACAAGGACAAGATTATATTAATCTAAAATTCCTTAATACATCGAGGGTTATCAATACTTCGGTTTGATAATTAAACCCCATACAATATATTATTCTATCATCAATACAATAACTGAATACATCTCAAGTTCGATGAATAAGCGGGGAAATGGAAATCTTTAGTTGTATCGCAAGTGGTGTGGAACTTGACTGAGTATGTGGTGGGATAGCGTCTGGGCTTGATCCTTTCAGGATTCCCTATATATAAGCATACTTGATCAGGTGATACACTACTTGTACATATAACTAAGGAGAGGCCATTGGGTGGTACAGATGAAACAAGTATTACAAGTAACAAGTATGACATTGTGGATGTGTGCATGATCAATTCAATGGTTTTCAATTTACTTACTTATGAACTCACCAACCTAGTGTTGACTTTGTTTAAATGCATGTTTTCTCAGGTGACGGACAGGTGTAGGTACATATGTGCAAGTGATAAGCTAGTGGACTCTTAGAAGACCTAGTTTACTTTTGACTGCATACTTTTGATATGACAAAACAGTGAATCACTTTTGTATATCTTGTACAGTTCAAGATATAAACTCAATGATTCTTTTTGATTAGATTTACTTAGTTAAATTATGATGTACAATGTAATTTAACTTTGTAATTCTATTTCATGTCATGATTAGCATTTCTCATTTATATCTCATGTGCTATGTAAACAATCTGATCAATTGATTATCACTCCAAGATATCGCGCCCCGGGAACCTTCCGCCCGACGGGAAAACCCGATCCGTTCCCGCCGGCCCGGGGTGTGACATTATGGCCTTATCAACGCATTGGAACCAAAAGGAACAATCTTTATGCATAAAGGCATGACGTTATACATAGTTTCCTTTTTGTCTAAAAATCATAACTTTCTCAAATGAAACACTTACCCGATGTTTAATGATCCTTCCAGTAGCTTCCTGTGCATTCCCGCTTCCTTTTGAGCGAGTTACAGCCGCTCCTTGAAGTTCTCAAACTATCAACTTCGAGTACTTGGGAAAGAGTGCTTCAGGCCAAAGGTGAGCATGTTTCCCAAGGCACTCCTATATATAGGCTAAGTTCACGATCTAAGGTTCACAAAATGGAGTTCACGAAGCTGAGTTCGTGTACTTTGGCTTCGTTGTAACATCACTGTATTTCAGGTTGTCCGTACATGTACAATTGTACTGTTACGACCTGATATGATAATTATTAATGATAATGACTTTTTGGATGTTATTACTGATATTGGTATACATATTGAGAACATATTATTATATGCGTAAACCATGGGAAGTTTAGTTGAAACACAACTAAACAGAACCAGAGAGTTTATTGCAGTTGAATTCGCAGAATTATGGATTGTGGTTTGGAATGGAAAGGAATTAGGAGTTTGTTATTGTTTGGTTACTGAACATAGTCAAGGACACATGATCATGGTTTACCGAAATAGCGGTCGGACGGTGGCTGGGGAGGTTGCGACCTACCCCTACATATGCCCTATACATATGCATATTTCGGTCTATCACGGATGTGTCAGTGATATGGTTTAGTGGGGTTTGGATTGGGAAACTATAATATTAAAGATGATAAGATAATGAAAACAATAATGGAATTGATTACGCGGGTGAGGTTACGATTATTAATTACACGCGAATATTAATTTAGAAATATTAACTTGATAATGTATTCGCGTGGGTGACGATTCACACGAATATAATTATTAAGAATAATATTCTGAAACGATATTCCATAAATCGTAAATCGAATTGAAATACGATATGAGCGTTGGATTCAGAAAGGTGACGATCTTTACGAATACGTACGTAAGTAACGCCTTTCGACGAGATAACGAAATAATATTTAACTATATTAAATTAATAAATGGAAATTAATAACATTTATTAGGAATCACAACTTAGAACAAAACCGAATAAATCGTTTTATTTAATTAATTAATTTAACGAAAGAAAACGAAGGCATGGTGTTTAAACGATTTTATTTAAAATCATTTTATTAAAATGAAACATATTTACTTAAATGCTTTATGTTTTAAATATATTAGGTGATAAAACCGAAAACTTGATAATATTTTACGTGATATAAACGAGACCGAGCACGTGGGGACGGAACGCGTTATAAGGAAGAAGAATAGCTTCTTCTCCCTCATTTCCACCATCTCCCTCTCTCTCTAAAAACCCTATTTTCGCCACTTTCTTTCTCCCTACCTTATCTCTAGATTTCCTTTTCTAAATCATAACCATTTCAAGAGATTTAAGGCCTAAACGTTCATGTAATCGAGGGGAACAAAAGGATACAAAGAAATCCAGTGATTGGTCACGATTTGAAGGTATGTGGTCCATTTTACTTTCGGTTTTCACTTATATATAGAACCGGTTTATGTTACCACATTTTTAGACAATTTCTACATAGAGAAACCTTTAAAACGAGTTAATACGAGTGTGAAGAAGTCATGAACGGACCTGCAACATGAAGAAGATCCAATGAGGAGATGATGAACAGGTTCGGCTATAGAGGAAAGCAGGTTGGCGAACCTTGTTGAGCAGAACCTCCTCTCAACCTAACCTAGCCGAAGCTTCCCTTGGCAGCGAACCTGTATGAACCACCACTGAACTTTTCCTTGAACGAACCCTCATGCTGTGTCACGAACCCAAGGAGTAGCCGAACTTGTGCATATGCCGAACCTTAAAGGGGTGAGAACTTGGATGCTAGGGCCGAACCTTGTCACAGCCGAACCCTTCCCATTGGGACGAACCTAAGCTGTCACCAAACCCTCACATGTTAGCCGAACTTTTATGTGTCACGAACCTTGGCCATGCAACCTTAAATGCAGCGAACCTTAGCATATAACTTTTCTTCTTTTAGCCGAACCTTGAACAAGTGTTGGCCGAACCTAGACTAACGAACCTAGGGGTTTTAAACCTATGTTGAAGCCGAACCTAGGGGTAGTTTGATCGAGGTTCGCTGGAAATCAAGGATGGCAAAGACCTAAATATTTTAACTAATGGTTAAGGGGGATTTAAGAACAACATAATGGTGTATGGTTATGCATGCATGAGAAGTTTTGAGTTACCACCTTTCTTTAATGATATCAACTTTAAATTATGAGATTTTGTTTAATGTGAACAATTATGAGAATGACTAAAATATAATTACTTAAAATTTGAAATTTATTTTTATCACCTAAGTTAAGGTGGCCGATTAATTAATCATGCATTATGTATTGATGTGTATATGATTAAGGGCATCGCCTTGAAGTATACACATTGATGGGGACACTTACAAGATATCACAATTAGTTATCATCATTGAGTGATTTAAAACTAATAAGTTTAAACGATGTCCTAATGATGACCCATTTATGAAGTACTGGGTAAATCATTTTAACTTAGATTAAATTGGCTAAGTTAATGAAACACTTAGGAGCTTAAAATAAACATATATGGACACTCAATAGAAATGAAACGTATATACTTATGAACACAAGCACATATTAAATTCAGGTTGTTGAAGTGTTTTGATTTCTCTTACGTGAGCGCGCATATTACAAAATACTGAATCTACGGAATTCAGGTGAGTTATCATAACCTCCTTTTAAACTATTTTGTTTTAAACTCGGAGGTGGAACATGTATACCAGTTTTGCACATTATCTTAATAACATATGGATGACACCTGTTTGTTGTTATGATATTCATATTATTGGATTATCATAATTCCATGAGTCGTTGCTGTTGACTCCGGTCATCCGCGATGATTGCATGTATTGTCACTATTCCATGGGTCGTTGTTGTTGACTTCGGTCATCTACAATGATTGCATGTATTGTCACTATTCCATGGGTCGTTGTTGTTGACTTCGGTCATCCGCAATGATTGCATGTATTGTCACTATTCCATGGGTCGTTGTTGTTGACTTCGGTCATTCGCAATGATTGCATGTATTGTCACGTGGATTGCCACAACTCCGTGTGTCGTTGTCATTGACCTTGGTCATTTACAATGATGCATGTATTGTCACTTATACTAATTAAAGATATTGATGACTGAGATTGGTTGAACGTATGTGTGATTGATTATCTACGATTATTTGAAATATGTGATTGTGTGTTTGTGATTGTGTGTTGGGTTATGTGTTGGATTATCTCGCAGGTGCTCATATGGATTTTCTCAGGAAACTATAAACTTTTATAATCATTTCGTAAAACATTTTTAAATATAAAAACTTATGATTACTCACCAACTACTTCGTAGTTGACACTTGATTTTCTACATGTTTCAGGGAACAAGGAGAAGTAAGTAGGGCAGGATAGCTCTACATCTTTTGGACATCATCACATAGGATTCTTGGACTTAGCTAAAATAACTGAAATTCTGAAGACTAGAATTTAGTTAGTTAGCTAAATCTTTTGTGTATTTGATGTAACTAATTCATGATGAACATGATTTTTGATGTAATTAATTTGGTTGATTAATTGTTATGTGATGATTTAATTAGATGCCCGCGAGCTTATGAACAATCTACACATCCCTCGTGGCATCCCGGCGTTTCCGCCATCGGTCGGGGTGTTACATTCGTGAACTTTGGGTACTTTCAGATACTTCCATTTTCATGATCTTTATCCTTGTTTTTATTTTCCTCACTTCCCTACAAGTTAATTATCCGTTACCCACTTGTAAGCTCGAATAACTTGCATTAGAAATTTGGGATGTTACAGTGAGAATCCCATTCATGGAAAGAAACAGTAAAAGACATCATTGTGGATGCAAGTAAAGAAACAATATGATGCAGCTAAAGTAGAAAATCCTAGAAAGCTTTGAAGGAGAAATGAAGTGCAAACGAAAGGTCTTTTAAACGACTTAACGAATATGGCCAAAAGTGGGTTGCTTCTTATTGAGAAGCATAGCGTCGAGGAAGAAGTGGAATGAGCCAGAAGGATATTGAGAGCGAAACTCATAAAATATATGAGCAATGTGGGAATAAGTGTAATCGCTCCATTTATATTTACGGAGTTATGTGTAAACTCACAAAGCGGGATTTACAACTAAATTGTGACTCAATACGTCAAGTTCTTGTCCAGAATGTGAAGTGAATAATGAAGAGAGTTGTGGTAGTACTAAAAGGATCAAGGACTACTAAAGAAGGCTGGCATTTCAACCTAAAAACGCCATTTAGCGGTGGTTCAATAATTCAACTTCCATTAGGTAGAGAAATGAGAAAAAATAAATTAAAATGTAAGGTTTTTAATAACATAGCTGAAGATATTCGTCATTGAGAATTAATCGAGAATGTGAACTTGAAGTAATGAAGAAAATAATCGAGTTAGATGAACTAAAAGAACCAAAAAAAAAGGAAGAAAGAGGATGGAAAAGGGAATAAAGTAGACGTAAAAGGGAATAAATGGAACAAAAAAGAGAAGAAAGTGAACAGAAAATGAATGATACAAAGCTAATCGAAATGGAACTTCTAAATCTCAACACACTGAAGCAAAGGAGAGAGTTGACATGAGAAGAGAAAAACATTAATCTTCTCTGTTGTCAAATTATAATGGAAACTAAACCTAATTTAGTGTGTGTTTTATTTTAGTTTGCTTTTCATGTGCTTGTAATATATTTATCTAGTCTTTGAATTTCATGTATTTGTAATATATTTGATCATCTAGTTTCAGCATTTTATGTATTTCATTATCAAGAAATATTTTATGACATTTTATCCTCAAATCCATGTGTCAACTGTCTAATGAATATTCAGATTTTAGTTAGATAAAACAATCTAACATTATCTTCACCGAATATTGTAAAATAAATTAACATTATCCTTGTTTCCACATGTCAACCGTCTATTGAATACTCAGATTTTATTTATATAAAACAATTTAACATTATCTTTACAATATATTATAAAATAAATTAACATTATCCTTGTTTTCATGTGTCAACCATCTAGTAAATACTCATATTTCACTTAGATAAAACAATCTAACATTATCTTCACCGAATATTATAAAATAAATTAACATTATCCTTATTTCCACGTGTCAAACGTCTAATGAATACACAGATTTTATTTAGATAAAACAATCTAACATTAACTTCACTGAATATTATAAAATAAATTATATAATCTTTACTTTCATTATAAATAGAGTAACAACATTGACATATATTATCTAACAATAAGTTTTCATTTAGAATATCGTTAAAAATTGTCTCAAAGTGAAAACTCAACAGAGAGTTCTGATTCATTAGAGAGCTTTGATTCATCAAAGTCGAGTGTATATGATAAATGGCAAGCACGAGTATTTTAGCAACATCAAAAGCTTGATCACCTGATAAATTATTTAATCCTAAACATGCAATAAATGATCATAAGTGATCATCCTCCTAAAGCAAGAAAGAGGTATTGTGATCGGAGAACGTGCAGAGTAATGCACGTTTGATTTAAGATTATTTTGTTGACAACCCAAGTATGACAAACAGTTTTCCGACAAAGATTTTGAATACGCAAACCATTATTTCTCCACATAGTGGCTAGGTTACTGCCAATGACAGATATTTTCAGCAAAGGCGTGATTGCTCTGGTAAACACGTCTCTCACCATTGCAGAAATGTACCAGAGCTTTGCGCGGTTGGCGTATGGGACTTTAGCATATGCACACGATGAATATTTGAGAATGAGTAAAACTGTAACACGGGATGCTCTTATAAACTTTGTTGAAGGTGTCATTTTAGGTTTCAAACAACAATACCTTAGAAGGACGAATAAAAATGATTTAAGAAGACTACTTCACGTCGAAGAAGAACGTGGATTTCCAGGAGTTCTAGGCAACATAGATGCAAGCACCGGCAATGAAAAAAATGTCCCACCGCTTGGGCAGAGCAATATGCAGGTAAAAGCGGTAAACTAACAATAGTCTAGAAGTTATTGCACGATATGACTTATAGATATGGCACACATTCTTTGGAAAACCTGGCTCGTGTAACGACATTAATGTTCTCCTCTGATATGTTATTTTTGATGATGTATTGTCAGGTAGAGCCCAAATGTGAGCTTTGTCATGAATGGTTGAGAATATAATATAACATATTATCTCAATGATGACATATATCCTTCACGGGCCGCTTTTGTCAAGTCAATAACTTCTCCGTAGCTTCTAAAAGACAAGTTGTTTACTAAACATCAATAGGCCACTAGAAAAGATGTGGAATGAGCATTTGGACTTCTACAAGCTCGTTTTGCATTTTTTCGACGTCCATGTCTTGTGTGGGACAAATATATGATGGGAAAAATTATGATTACATGTATAATCATTCATAAATGATCGTTGATGATGAATGTGACACCTACCTTAACTATTATGTTCCATCTAAAATTTTAAATGATGGACCTTCAAACCGGATTTGTATAAGCACTAATGAAGATGATGAACAACTAATTCAAAACTCTATTGAACGAATATAATGCCCAACTTTATTAATTTTAGTATAAAATATGTGCAGAAATATGATCCCAAATTTTTAAAAGTTTCTGCATGACCTGCCCTAAAATATCAATACCTTGTGAAAACCAACATGTTTAAACTCTTAATAAAGAATTGCTATTTGTACACAACACCACTAAAGAAACTTTGACCCGCTATAATTATTTACCAAAAGAAATAAAACAACACGTTACAACCCCTTTTATAACTCATATAACCAAGTTTAGATTTTATCTAGCATTTCACCACTGTTATGCAACATTTGGATAAACGATTCGAGTCTTGTTCCAATACTCATTTCATCATAGCTTTATCTACAATTTACATTCCTTAATAAAATTAGCAAAACGCTAAGTAAGTAATCCAATTTACTTACTATATATGTAATGGATCATTGAAATTCAATCATTTATTCCATTACAAGTATCTATCAAACATTATTTTAAAAGTGACATTATGTCAGAATCCACATGTTTACGAAGTTACAAAAACAAGGTTACAAAGTTCTTTAACATACATAATGGTTACAACAATAAGAAATAATAGTCTCCCTTTGGCCTTTCACATGTTTTCCTCAAATTAAGGGTTGTTTGGTAGCCTCTTAACGATCATTACGAGGCAATCTCTTAATTGTTCATAGTTTCTTAATGATTAAGATGTAGCCTTAAGTTTGAATGGTTAAGACATAACATTACAAGGTAGCCTCTTAACCATTCAGACTTAAGGTTACTACTTAACTATTAAGAGACTATGAACCATTAAGAGGTAGTCTTTTTAATATCCGTTAAGAGACTACGGAACAACCCTTAAAAACTAAAGCAATTAAAAGACTATTTTGTCCTCTTGCTAGTTCGTATACCAGTCTGCACTTTCTCAATAGCCTTGTGTTTTCCCTTCACTCTATGCTCATCGTCATCGTCATCGTCATCGTCATCGTCGACACCAAATCACTGTCGCTCTCACTTCCCTGAGACTTTTTTCTTGTCGTTGACTTGTTTCCAGATCTACCCTTTAACTTTGTTCTCACAAGAAGTTTTTTCTCATCATTTTCGTCATCACTGGTGTTGGGTTTGCGTTCTGTAGGAGGCTTCTTGGCTCGACTTTTGGTTGTTTTCTTACCACCTTTTGGTTTTGAAATTTTTTCACTCTCACTATCTTCTCCTTCACTCTCAATATCAGTTTCAACATCGTTTTTCTTTTTACTAGACTTTTTTCGTTTAAGTGCTGCTTTTACTGCTTGGTCTCCACTTAGCTTTTGTAATGCGGGTACGTATGCACTTGTCTACAAACAATGAAACAAACAAACATTACCTCAAATATTTCAATAAAAACATCGTTATAAAGTAAAATGATTTGGTAGTATGGGTGTGAACAAGCCAAGTCACTCATGAGCAACTAAAGATCAGCTCACTAATAAATCAAAAAGAGCTCAAGCCCAAACTTTATATATTGTGCTCAAGTAAGACTTTTATATAAGCCTATCATTTGTTAGTATACAAAATCTAAATACAACAGAAGTATGCAACTTTTGTTGAGACTAACTCATAACTCTTTTTCTTCTAATTGAAGGACTAAAAATAAAAAAATGGTTACAATACGCATACTTAGAAACCAAACTATCGGTATTTCATACCAAAAAAATAATAATAATAAAAATATCACATTAAATATGATATATATACACACATGCTATCCATTTTTCTATACAATTTTCTAACATTATCTCATAAAATAAGATAATAGAAAGGTCATTTCCTTGCATGTATTATGCAATAAAATGAACTAAATAATATACGCACATGCTAAATATAAATATTATTCTTACATACATAAGCATAATATTTTTAAGGGAAATTGGACTTAAATAATTCAAAATTTCATCAGTTGGCTGCTCCTATTCCCAACTATGAAAATCCTCAATAACGGTCTCTACTGCCTATGGTGGACCCTGTTAGAAAAACTTAACGCTAACTTTTTTCGAATTTTAAATGGATCTTTTAGGGTTTTTGATTAAAATGAGAATACGATTCGAGTCATGTATAACTTACCACGAAACGTCGCTCCAAATGATGAAATGGTTCTTCAATCGGGTGTTTAAACTTTCAATTCATCAAGGAAATCATCCATCAGGAAATTTGGAGCAACGTTTCAAAGCAACTTGTACATCATTCGATTCGTATTCTCATTCTGATCAAAAGACCTAAAAGATATGTTTGAAATTTGAAAAAAACTTAACGGTGTTAAGTTTTTTTAACGGGGTTCCACTAAAGGAAAAAAATGTGAAAGTTGAGACCGTTATTGCGGATTTTCATATTAGGAACGACAGAGGTTAACTCTTAAAACTTTGGATTTTTAAAATCTAATTTTCCTATTTTAAAAATGTATATAAATTATGATTATATGCTTTTGTATAATATTTGAATTGTATATAAATTAAATAAATAATAAATGAACCGATTTGAAACTCGAAAAAGAAAACTACTCACGAGCTAATATCAAAATTTAAAAGAATAGCTCAAAACAATTCTAGCCCAAGCTTAAGCTCTCTCAAGTTAAATATGCCAAATTCGAGCTTTCTTAAGTTAAACAAGTTGAGCTTTAAGCTTAGGCTAAGACTCAACTTGTTTACATTTCTATTTAGAAAAGACGTACCCTGCCTCCAGCATTGATAAACTTGATCGTCTTTCCTGTCATGTAACGATAAAAAAGTCAACTATTTTATTTCAAATAATATTATATCTAAAGGTCTTGAATGACAAAGAATTCAAAGATAAGCTACATGTTTTCCTCATTTTTATGTATTAGGTTATAAATTTCAACTATCTTCTCATATAATAATTATTTTGTCACTACTTTGGCACAAAATAAAAACAACATCGACGCACACAGGAGATAAAACAACAACAACCTTACCCAGTATATTCCCACTTTTTAGTAGGGTCTGGGGGGAAAGGATAGATACAAACCTTACCCCTATCCCAATTGGGATAGAGAGGCTGCTCCGAAAGAGTCCCCGGCTCAAAGTTATCGTTTGAAGTTGATCATCCCAATGATTTTAACGTTATTTTCACAAATAACTAAAATAACGGTAAAATTAGTGCACGTTTACTTTTGCCACTTAAGGGCCCACACATATATACATTATATGTGTGCACCTTAAATGGGGCGTAATGGAGATAATAATTATTTAATGGGCATGACTGATCTTCAATTCACTCGTGATTTCTTATGATCAAACAATGTGTAGGTTGACATCTTCGACTAATTAGGAGGAAAAAATCTAATGGTTCTCAATGAGCAGTCTTTTTTGATAACAATTATTAGCTGAAAATTATTAATCATAGCATGTAAAGAAACAAACACAGACATACACACAACAAAGGTTACACCACTTGTCTATCTTATTGCCTGACAATATCTAATAGGATAACATCACTGTAAATTGGTATGTAATTTCCCCGCCTCTTATTCAGTCTTCAATATATATAATACAATATGACCAAATACAATATGTTTAATACACCCTCGACGTAAAAACAGAATGAGACCGTATCTTGAGGATGGATCGTAATTTTTTGAAAAGAATGAGTGGAAGGCCCTTTGTGAAGATATCTACAATTTAGAACCAAGAGGGAATACGGAGAACCCTGACTTGGCCATGAGCTACTTGTTCATCTACAAAGTGAATATTTATCTAGATGTGCTTTGTTTATTGATGTTGAACCAGATTTGTGGATAAGTAAACTACACTTCAATTATCACAGTAAGCAAGGGTGGCATTAGATGAAGGAAAATGAAGCTCACCTAATAAATTTTGAATCCAACAAGTTTCAGAGACAACTTTAGCAATGCCTTTATATTCGACTTTAGTACTGGACCAAGACAGAGTAGGTTGTCGTTCAGAGTACCATGATAATAGGTTATCACCTAGATAGAGAAAGTAATGCCTAAGTATGTTAAGGATATATATGTATCCCTAATTGAAAATTTATTGTGTCCTATATATTCTGTTGTTCTATCAATCATATTTTTCATTTTTCTGTTGTCCGTGATATATAGAATTGCCTACCAGAATTTATAATTGCCTCAAAAGGTCTAACATATATACATTATTGGGCCTTTTGTGGAGCGTCTCGTATCCGGGCGCCCTGCCCAATCAACATCTGTATAGGAAATGAGCAATTGAGTTTAAGATATGGAAATAGTGAGCCTATATGTGATTGTGTCGTGAGCATAGCATGGGATGAGTTTAAGTATATGCATGTGTATGGATCAGGCATAACTAATATAAGTGAAAGTAAGATGCTATAACTGGTGATATGCAACTGGATTGCTAAGTAAAGTACCATTGTTGGAACCAATTTTGGCATTAGTATCAACCAGGGTGATGAAAGGATTGCAAGTGGCCATGCATCATGCTGTAGAATTTCGGACACATATTTTTTTGGGCTTAACTGCTAAAGAACAAATAATGAGGAGCAAAACTTGTGCCAACAATCTCGAGAAAACAACTTAATGGGCCAAGATCCTTCCTAGTAAATTCGGCTGCCAAAAGTTTCATGAAGCGTGTACGTACACATCAAAAGAGGTAGCCAACGGGATATCATCCACACAGAGTAATATATAAGATGTGTCATGATTGTGGTGATAGATTAATAGCGAAATGTCACAACGGTTGTGGTGAAATCACATTCCAATAACATGATCTACAAAATGTTGGTAACATATGTCTAGAGCTTGCTTAAGATCATACAAAGATTTCTTTAATAAACATACATTATCAAAAAAAACTTGTGTCACGAAAGACCATGGGTTGATGCATATAAACCGTTTCATTAAGAGGAAGGCATTCTTGACATCTAATTGGAGAATGGACCACAAGTTGGCAACCACAATGCTTAGAATGGTGCGAATAGTAGCTTGTTTAAATGAGCTGAAAGTTACACCACAAGCCAAACCTGCCTATTGAGACCATCCATCACATGCCAAACAAGATTCATATCATTCTAATAAACCATAAAAACGTGTTTCAAGGGGGAATATCCACATGATTCTTATAATATTCATATTAGGATGCTAAAGTATAAGTTCCCACGTCTTATTATCAATAAAAGCACATAACTCATCGAGCAATCTGGGTTGGCCATGACATTGGTAGGGTTACGTGATAGTGGAGAGGAAACTATGTTAGTATGGAGGTTAATAAAGGGTTGTTGAAGTTTAGATATACTCATATACCACACATACTTCAGGTATTGATGGGTGTGGTAGGTTGATGGTTAGTTGGTACATCTGTGAATCAAGAGATGGTGGGGAGCTATTGGTTTTGGGCATCGAGTATAAGTGAGGATGGGGCTAAAGCTGCTTTGGCAGCAGCTAAAGGGAATTGAGTAGGAGCCGTTGGTTGTTGAGCATGAAGTTGTCTGCCAACAATGTGAGAGGAAATGGTGGATGTGCTAGTGATTGTTGGATAGGTGAGGATTCATGTGTGGGAAACCAAAAGGATGGATGAGAATAAGAGTTGAACGTATCATATTTAGGAGGAGTAACGTGAAGGTTGTGAAAAAAACATAGTTTCTTCGAAGATAACGTGTCAGGAGATAGAAATTTGATTTATGGAAATGTTATAGCATCTAAAACCACAATGGTTGGTAGGATATTCAAGAAAGACAAACAAGAATGTACGCTATTGAAAATGGTGTATGATAGTAAAAGGAATTAGTGAATAACACAAGCAAACCGAAAACAGATGATGAGGTAAGGATGAAGATGGTTGAGTAGATATGTGGTAAGCTCTAAGGTATGGTGCCTAAAATGTAAAGGCATAGACGAATGAGCTAATACTGTTCAAAGGGCATTATTAATTGAGTTTATTTTCCATTTAGATTTTCTATTTTGAAAAGATGTATAGAAGAAGAAAAATGGATTATCATGCCATGAGAATAAAAAAAATTGTTTAAAAGAGTTGTTGTCATACTCTTTACCATTGTCACATTGCAAAGATTTTATGATGGTATTGTATTGAGTTTGGACAAGGCAATAAAATTTAACAAATAAAGGAAAAACTTGGATTTATGTGCAAGTGAATACGTCCATAGAAAAATTGTGCAAGCATCCAAAATAAAAGTTATATCTATGACAACTACTTGAAATGAGTGAGTTTCAAAGATCACTATGAATTATATCAAAAGGAGAAAATGTAACAAAATTAGATGAAAGAAAAGGCGATTTTATATGGTTTTCAAATATGCATAACCGGAAACGAGAAGCATTAGTACATTATCAGAAGAAAAAGACAGTTTTATGCAAAAAAGAGAATATATGAGCTCCTATACGTCTGAGACAATGATGTCAAAGATCTTGAGTGATCGCGCAAAATAAGTATGACGAGCTTCTGACTTGAGTCATGGTTGGGAAAATAAGTGGATAGAGATCACAAAGGCTACCAAATTTTGTTTCAATCGAAATATTATTCTATGCGGATAACTGACGATCAAAACGTAAATTTTTGATAAGGTTGGCAACATGAAGGACATTATTTAAATGCAAAGGTGTGAAAGGGGTACATAGGGTTTGGCGTCCAGTCCCATGAATTTGGATTTGATCGCCATTACCTACAATGATATTATGAAAAATGCCTTTATATAAATTAGAGAAATTATCTAGATTGTAGGTTATGTGAGATGTGGCTCCGGTTCCCATGTATCAGTTTTCAACATGTGGGATAAGGGACATAGTGTTGGATGCATGTTCCTGATCGGTGGGAATAAAACTTGCTTCTGATGCTACGTAAGTGTGAGCAGGTCTTGTCTAAGTGTTCCGGGTGCTGCACGCCTGCACATGCACTTGGCATGCTAAGACTAGTGTGGGCTTTTGGATAGGTACATGGTGGAGAGGAAACCCATTGGGGTAGGATTGGTCCATTAGTGTTATTAGGCCAAGCTAGGGCTAATATATATATATATATATATATATATCATTTATTTGGGATAATTAATAAAATGATGTGTATATTATCCAGTGGGTCGCATGGCCCAACCGCTAAAAAAGGGCTTAAAAAAAGAAAAGAAAACACGGGGACTCGGAGCCTGGGGAAGCAGCGAAGGGCAAGGGCTAAAGGGTGATTGTAGTTTGGGATTTGGAGAAATGGGGAGTCGCAAACAACAAGACTGGGGAGTCGGGGAGATGGTTGGACCAATTGGATAGGAGACGAAGGGTCAATCGAGACATCGACATATCTGACTCAGCCACTCTTCAAGCTTCATCTTCGGCAATCGATTTCGTAACAGTGGAGTGTGGACAGTGGACCGAGTGACCGGTGGCCAGGCTTGAGACCGACAATAACAAACTAAAAGTTCATAGTTGGCGGAAATCAAAAGCGTTAAGCTAACAAAACAAGCTGGTGGTTAGCAGCCTAACTCCATGCGCAACCTACATATCAGAGGATGCCAAATTCCTAGAAAGTGCTGCAATGGCATGAAGTCGCTATACGTAGATGCAGACACCAAACCGGACCGGCAGATGGCCTTCAAGTGCATGGAACAAGCAGTGAAATTAGTCTCCAAACGGTTGTATCGGCCACCACGTCCACATCCACGGCCCCACAAAGCAGTGGTGTACTTGGCCAACAGCTAATTTGGGTGAGAGTAGTAATCAACAAGAGGACATGGGGTTTGAATATGAAGAGTTGTATCTGGTGATGAAGAGCTTGAATTTGCAGCCTGGTTGCTTTTCCTAGTCTCTTCCAAAATTTATTTGATCTGGCTCTATAGAATTCAGGTAGAGGATTGGTTTGTTGTATCATCATGGCAATACCTTCGTAGGACTCAGTCGAACCAACAATAAGTTGTAAAACAAGGCGTTAATTTGTTATCGGAGCACCGGCATTAGATAACTTATTGGAAAGCATCTTTAAGGCTAGATAGACAACCAGTTAATTGTGATTATCTTAAAAAATATTCTCTAAAGCATCCCTTGCTTAGGCCGCAATAAAATTAGGTTTAAGGATAGTGTGTAAAATATCATTGTAAATCATAATATAAATTCATTGAATGACAATAGCATCCAATCGATTCCCGAGTTTGATAGTTTGATACCAAATGATCAATCAGGAGTAGAAGAAGTGACTGTATAAGAAGGTTGGAATTTGGGTGTGAGGTGATCAAGAATCTGGAAAGCACAATAGTATATTTTTAAAAGTTCAGCCCATGATGTATACTGGCTTCTTTTTGTCTCTAAAGTTATTAGAATGAAATTCCTGATGTTGGTCACCTTGAGGGCTGCATGAAGGTGCTTACAATCCATTAGAAAACAGGAGACAACAGCCAAGATGTGGCTGCTATGGGGAGGTAACATAGGGAGAAAAGTTGTTGGGAGATGACTAGGGTTTGTAGGAGCACAGTCGCGAAGGGTGGCTGTTGTGTGGGGGCAGGTAGTGGCAGCGGCTAGGGTTGGATCAATTTGTTTATGATAGAATCAAAATTGTGGCAGAAATCTTGCCTTGCCTTCTCATTACGTAACCTATAAATATAATACAATTTAACAATTGACTACCCTAGACTATACAATATTTGTCTCAACTGGATATAAGTTGTATAGTCTAATATACCCCCTCAGTCTAAGGGGGAGGATCACGAACACTTAAATTGTTTCTGAAATCAGTAAATAACACCCGTGGGAGGCCCTTTGTAAAAATATCCGCCAGTTGATAACGTGAAGGACGTGAAGAACGCGGATCTGACCGAATTGAACCTTGTCTCGAACGAAATGAATGTCAATCTCAGTGTGTTTAGTACGTTAGTGTTGAACTGGATTTCTGGACATAAAAATGGCACTAACGTTGTCACAATAAACGATGGAGGCACTTCGCATGGGGTAACCAAGTTCGAGAAGAAGGTTGCGTATCCAACAAAGGTCAGCAACCACATTGGCAACCCCCCTATATTCCGCTTCGGCACTATAGCGTGAGATAGTAGTCTGTCTTTTGGATGACCAAGAGATAAGGTTGTCACCTAAAAAGACACAATAGCCGGAGGTTGAACGACGAGTGTCGGGGCATCCTGCCCAGTCAACATCGGTATAAGCAGTGAGTGAGGAGATAGAGCTCTTATGTAGTTGGATACCCATAGACATTGTGCCTTTGATATATCTGAGAATGCGTTTGAGGGCATTAAGATGAGAAGTCTGGGGCGGCATATGATATATCAGGGCGAGTAAAGGTAAGGTACTGAAG
Organism: Mikania micrantha; assembly: GCA_009363875.1. Classification (NCBI taxonomy): domain Eukaryota; kingdom Viridiplantae; phylum Streptophyta; class Magnoliopsida; order Asterales; family Asteraceae; genus Mikania; species Mikania micrantha. Next base: position 4,990,471 of record CM018684.1, read on the forward strand.
CGCACCGGCAAGACTACGGTAGGTGGTAGGATCAGACAGAAGATCGCCGTCATGAGCACCCAACTTACCACACGTATCAACAGGGGTGTGAACCGAATTGCAGTCAGACATGTTGGCCCGTTGGAGGATATCGAGAGCATATTGCTGTTGTGATAAAAACATGCCATGTTTATTGTTACAAACTGAGATGCCAAGAAAATAGCTTAATGACCCTAGGTCTTTCATGGCAAATTCGGAAGATAGGTGTTGTAAGAAGTGGTGTTTGAGAGCGGGAGATGACGTAGTCAGCAAGATGTTATCAACATAGAGAAGCATGTAAGTTGTGTCACGACCATGGCGATAGATAAAAAGGGAGTGATCACTGGAACTGTGACGAAAACCCAAAGTCATGACATAGTCTGTAAATCAATGATACCACGCGCGTGGAGCCTGTTTGAGTCCGTATAATGACTTTTTCAATTTGCACACGTGATGGGGATAGGAGGGATGTCTGAATCTCAAAGGTTGATGCATAAATACCGTTTCCTGCAATGTCCCATGTAAAAAAGCGTTCTTAACATCAAGTTGACGGATATCCCATCCATGAAGCAACGCAATACTTAAGACGGTACGAATTGTAGCAGGTTTCACAACTGGGCTAAACATTTCATGACAGTCCACACCTACTTGTTGAGACCTGCCATCGCAAACCAGACGCGCCTTGTAGCGCTCAAGTGTACCATCAGCTTTAGTCTTGTGTTTAAAAATCCACATACACCTAATGAGATTCATGTCCGGTCGGCGAGGAACTAATTCCCACGTATCATTTTCGATAAGAGCATTAAACTCATCAGTCATGGCATGGGACCAAACAGGTTTCTTGAGGGCCTCAACCGGGTTACATGGGATGGGATCAATCGAGGTAGAGACATGAAGATTGAAGGTGGGTTTGGGTTTAGAGATGCCAGACATGCTGCGAGTGGTGATGGTTTGTGGTGGGGGGTGGTGGTGGAGTAGGTGGAGGTGCTGGGGTTGTGTGTTTGGGACGACGAGAGTAAGTATGAAGGATGGGTGAGGTGAGGGTGTTGGGTGGCTGGGGAGGAAGTTGAGGAGCAGATTGGGCTGGGGTAGGAATATCCGAGGATGAGGAGGGGGGAGGTGCTGTAGTTGCGAGAGGCAAGGTGGACCGTGATGATGAGGAATCAGGCTGGTTAGGTGAAGTGGGAGAAGAAGGAAACCAAACCGATGGATGTAGATCAGATGATAGGTTGGAATGTAAAAATTGATAAGAGGGAGGGGTGGAATGTAGTGTAGCAAAAGGAAAAACATGTTCATCAAAGACAACATGTCGAGAAAGGATGATTTTACGGGTAGATAATTCATAGCACTTGTACCCCCGATGATTTGATGGATAACCGAGAAAAACGCATGGTGTGGAGCGGTTTTGGAGTTTGTTGATAGAGGTAGAGGGAAGCAGAGGATAACATAGACATCCGAAGGTGAGAAGATGGTCGTAGGAGGGGTGTTTGTCATATAAGAGATAGGTGGGAGTTTGGTTTTGCTTAGTTTTAGAAGGAAGAATATTTAAGAGATAAGTTGCCATTTGAAGGGCATGATGCCAAAAGGAGGGGGGAAGAGAAGCATGTGTAAGTAATGTGCGAACAATGTTATTAATGGACCGAATTTTACGTTCGGCTTTTCCGTTTTGAGGTGAGGTGTGAGGACACGTAAAACGAAATGTCATTCCATTTTCACGACAAAATTCATGGAATAAATTGTTATTATATTCGGTGCCATTATCACATTGAAAACACTTTATACCACGTTCAAATTGAGTTAGGAGGAATTTATGAAAGTTAAGGAAAATGGAGTAAACTGATGCTTTGTTTAAGAGGGGAAAAGTCCAAAGATAATTCGTATTATCATCCAGAAACATAATATAATATTGATGGCCTCCTGAACTACGAACAGGAGAGGTCCATAAGTCACTATGTATAATATCAAATGGTAAACAAGTAGTAGAATAAGAATCATAGAATGGTAGTTTAATATGTTTTCCAAAAACGCAAGACTGACATAAACGTTTATTTGAAAGTCAACTAAAAGAAATAAAATGTTGTTGATTCAAAACACGAAGTAAATCTGAGCCAGGATGTCCCAAACGATGATGCCAGAGGTCTTGAGATAAAGCAGCAAATGTGGAAGGACTTGTAAGCTTGGCAGATGGAGAGGTGAGAGGGTAGAGATCTCCGGTGCTGCTACATCGGAGGATAGGAATCCGCGTCTGGTAATCCTTCACAAGAAAACCAAATGGGTCAAATTCAATAGTGATTTGATTGTCAGTTGTAAGGCGACGGACCGAAAGTAAGTTTTTGATAAGTTTGGGAGCAAACAGAATATTATTGAGTTGCAAAGGTGGGAAGGGGGGTTTGAGTGTTGTGTAACCCGTGCCCAAAATTGGTATTCGGTACCCATTGCCAACAACAATATGGTTTTGTATGCTATTATTGAAATAATGTGAGAATGTACCTGCCGAGTGGGACATGTGGTTAGTAGCGCTGGTGTCGAGGTACCAGTTCTGATCCGGGTTCAAAGTCATAGTATGCATGGCATGTTCAATGTTGGTGGGAGCATAAGGGGAATGTGAGGCTTCACTCGAAGCATATGACTAAGGTGGTGCAGGTCCAAGAATGCCACGGTTGGGGTTACCACGTGCAGCAGAAGTTGGCAAGGTGGGGTATGGGACAGGTGGAGCCACCCAAGGAAAAGATGGCCATTGCCACGGCTGAACATTCGGCATCCAAGATTGTTGAGGAGAGTAGAAGTTGGGACTATTTTGACCACGTCCACGTGAGCGGCCCCGACCACAGCCTCGTCCCAAACGGCCACGACCCCGGTGGTTTTGGTCAGAGGAAAAACGACCCCCCGGTGCTGCAAACGGGCTGTTCAGAGGGAGGGTGGCTAGCCATATGAGACTGTTGTGGAGGCTGGCCATAGGAGGCTGTTGTGGGGTGAGCAGTAGAACCGGTGGCTGCAACATGAAGAGCAGTAGCGGAAGAGGGTTGTTCGGCTTGTCGGGTTTCTTCGAGAACCAAACGAGAACGGGCTTCATAGAAGTCGGGAAGTGGTTTAGTTTTCTGTAACATCATTCCAACATCATCTAGTTTGCTACCAGTTAAGCCTTTAATAAGTTGTAATACCAGACGTTGGTTTGTAACAGGAGCATCAACGTTGGCAAGTTGATCTGCCAAAACTTTGAGGGCCTGACAGTAGGCAGAAACATTCGAAAAAGAATCAAGTTGAGTATTGGAGAACTTGTTTTCGAGATAAAGAGCACGCGAAGTCTTATTATCTTGAAAAATATTTTCCAGAGAGGTCCATGCTTGAACAGCAGTGGAATTAGGTTTAAGGATGGTATGTAAGAGGTCATTGGAGATAGTACCATAAATCCATTGTAATACAATGGCATCCAGTCGTAACCATAGGACTTGATCCGGTTGTGCATCACCAGTTGATGGGGTGGGTTTGGCGGCAGCAGGGATAATGTGATCAAGGACTTGAAAAGCTATGCAGTGGATCTTGAATAGTTCTGACCACGATGTGTATTGAGCGTTCTCCATCTCCAACGTGATAGGGATGAAATTCCGAATGTTTGTGACTGTGACCGCAGGGTGAATATGAGCCATTGGTGGTGATCGAAGATGAAGGGTTGAGCGGAGAAGAAGAGAAGACGGTGGTGATTGATCGTAAAAAAAAATTGAGAAGGTAGGGCCGGCTTAGAGGATCGGCTGTGATACCATGACAGAATCAAAATTGTGGCAGAAATCTTGCCTTGCCTTCTCATTACGTAACATATAAATATAATACAATTTAACAATTGACTACCCTAGACTATACAATATTTGTCTCAACTGGATATAAGTTATAGTCTAATAGTTTACGCCCCTAGTTACTTGGAAACCATCTACTACCAGACCTGACTTTTAATAGATTACTAGATGAACTGTAAACACGATGAGCATTTGTCAAAATATGATCTTACCGTTAATTTTTCCAGGTTTTTTGCCCCATCTGGAATGACACAACCAATCATCTGGAAGACGACTATAGTCAGCATCAACTTCAACCGAATACCGAACAACCTACAAATATTATCCTCCATTTTGACTGTAAACTAGAAAGGTTCATTGTAAATATAGTAAAAAAGGCGGGTAAAACGAATTTGGTTGAAACCAAAAACATTTTTTGTACAATTTCATGCGTTAAAAGCAAATTTGAGCCACTTTTGGTTTGTTTGACTCGTTTTGTTGTAGAGCATATACATTGTGTACATTGTACACTAAAAGTACCTCTTACACTACATTCTAAAAATATTCATTTTTTATAGTTATTTAGTGTAAGATTATAGTGTGCACATAAGACATGCTTTAAAGCTAAATCTTTTAAATTTTACATGTTCGACCCATTAATAAAAACATTACCCAATCGGTCCATTTATTGGCTAACGGGTTGAAATTGCCACATCTTCATTCAATAAAATAAAAAATCAAGTTGTAAATAATTGTTTGCACACCTCTTTAAGAGACTTGCATAGTGCTGCACATCCATCTTTGGGAATGCTGGCAGCACTCTGTAGTGGATGGATTTTTGCCTGAACATGGATAATTTATTACATAAGAACTAACAAGCAATCTTAGGTGGAGATCATGTTAGGGACACAATGAAACGTGTTATAGGACATAATATGAATAGTTGGTAAAACTTCAAAACAAGGATGACGATAAAACAAATCAAGGAAAGATGACATAAAGCATAATCTGGGATAATAAAACAACAAGATAGAATGTTTCAACCCCACCTTCAGATGCCCAAAGAAACAGAAAACGTGCAACCATACATACGCAGAATCTATGCACATACATGCATCAGAAATTATTTTAAAACAACATAACTTTAGCCTAACCCCGACCACAGACAAGAGAGGGATAATGACAATTTGATTGACAAACAATTTGTCTCATCAGACTTGTTTCTTTTTTAGTATTGTTAGAGATAAAACATAACCCAATCAACCCATACATAAATAAATTGGTTAATATAGCCACATCTTAAAATAGCCTAAAAATAGAAGAAGAGAGTATATTTTTCTGAAAATATAAAGTTTATGGCTCGGTGCAAATAGCTGACCTGATATAACACTTCATCTGCAATCCAATTGCCAACACCAGAGATAAAACTCTGCCAAGATGAAAATGTGTAGTTATACTTTTAGTTTCGTGTAAGAACTACATGATTATTACTACTCAGACATAGGCCCAACCTGATTGAGTAAGAGAGCCTTAATGGACATCTTCCTCTTGCTTAGTGCTTTAAAGAATTCGTCCTCCGTCATCGCCTCCAATAACGCATCTGGACCAAGTTCAGATATTGGGGGCACAATAGCTGGCTGTCATTAAATACATCAGCAGTAAAAAGAAAGGAGTGACATGTTGGTTTTAGAAAGCATGTCATTCCGAGGTGTTTAGGTCCCGAATCTGAGGGAAGAGCTCATGTATTCAAGGTGTTTCTTTATGTACAATCAAAATGCTTCAAGTACAATCAAAATGCTTCATGTACAACCAAAAGGTGTGTATGTCTCATCTCTTTTACAAATCAGCCATTTTATCAAGTTAGTCATTCATAGTTTCTTCATCCTGTTGTTTTTACCGTTCAACCTCCTACGGAACTTAATTTTGACAAATTTTGATGCACTTGTGGATAAAGCACTGCCACATGACATGCTTTTTAAAACCAAAAGTGGTGTATGTGTACCAGTATCATCATACATTTTCAAGTAAGCGGACTCTTGCAAATCGAATTTTGTCAGTAAAAGATAGCTCCAAACCATCATCTAGCTGGTATTAAAAATCAAACAAGTGAGTAAAGAGAGAACAAAGATCAACATATTGCAAGAGTAAACTAAGCATTGCAAGAGTAAACTAAGCATACATATCCTTAGCTAGCCATCATATTGCAAGCAAATAAAACTACTTGTGTAAAATCAAATTTTCAGGCTTACTTCTATAAATAACTTTGAATATTTGGAAGGCCATTCATCTGTATCCTTAACTGCAGACCTATAAGCAAGAAACCATTCTAGGTATCAACAAAATGTCAAATTGCTTTATCCAAAAAAAATGTCAAACCCCTTTTGCAATCAAGGAAACCAACACATCAGATTTGGATTATACGAAACCATGTGCACAGGAACATAGTTAGAGATGGAAATGAGCTGTGTATAGGACGGGTATGGGCAATCTGAATCCTATATCATGGCTCCTAGGACCCAAAATATTGTTTTTAGTAGGATTGGATTTGCAATTCAAAAGGGGGTTGCGGCGCAACTAGTTGCCTGCTTACCTGCCAGTTTATTGTAATCTTTCACTTTTGTTAATGAAAAGATTTACATTGATTATCCGATCCTATATCATACCCGTCCCAAACCCACAACATTTTTTAAAAGTAATCCTATGCCGGTCCCATAAAGTTGGGTTTTGGTTTTCAGTTAGTTATGGACCCAAATTGTTTCTACGAAATACTAATCAATCAAACTCGAGAAGAACAAAATATTTCAAACTTTGTCCCAACCAACGCACTTCAATTTTTCGGTAAAATTCAAGTTTTTTGCAAGCAAGCCTTAAATGTTTCTGGAATAAAATAAAATCATTACCTTTTATACTTGGTTACAGCAATACCTTTGATATATAGTTCACCTGACAATCCTGAAACACAAGCAACAAACGGCAACAAATATAAAAGCATTCAGCATGCAAACTGCTGAAAACCGATTGTTACATCTATAGCCACCAATTTACACCGAAAAAACTCCAATTCATACACCTGTTGATACAATTTTTCGTTTGTTTACAGATATACCAATGCGTTTAATTAGGCCATCTGAACAAACACAAACTGTCTTGTTCGTGTTGATTTAACTTTAACCAAAAAAACGAAGGATCACGAACACCTAAACAAACACATTTTACTGTTCGTATTTTTTTGGTTCACGAGTACACACAAACACGAAATTAAACGTGAATATCCGAATTGAAGTCGAAAAATGAAAACTGAAAACTAAATTGTTCATAGGTTTGGGCTTATTGCACACCATCCTTCTTACATAACGGTTAACTGTATGTGCAGTTTCGTTTAATCACAGGCTATACGCGCTTGATAAAGTAATCAAGTATTAGATTTAGTTATTGTTTATAGAATTCGTGAAATTGAGCGGACGAAATTCACTCACCAAAGTGGAAAGACGGAAACGGAGGAGAATCAAGCTGGATCCACATGTTCTTCCCCTTCCGGTGTGCTCCGACGATCGTTTTTCCGGTGATAGAGGCTTCGAAGTCGGAACGTGAAACACCATCGATGACCTTAGCATCATCTGCAACAACAGATCGCTTAATCTTCTTTCCAATACAGTTATCTGCGATGGCTCTTCGAGCGGCTTCCACCTCTGGAAGCTCCGGCATGGTTAATGGTGGTTGGCGCCTTTTTTTACGACTGATATATGAAACTTGAAGCAGGAGAAGTTATGATGTGCATGCGGTACGAATGATCTGACCATTTGTATGCACTGTATCATACCACGTTAGCTCTGGTTGACAATTAGGATTGCTGGTCCAGCCTTCATGTTAGACTATGTCTCTTCATTTCACGTTAGCACTATTTGTATGGACTGTATCATACCTCCTTTAATAGTTACTTATAACAAAAAATAAATATTTCATAATGTGTTTTACTTTCAAATAAAACAAATGTGTTTTTACTTTAAATAAAAGACATATTCTTATAATCATGTGTGTGCGTGCCTACGAAATTTTCGGAAATATAGATATATGCTCAAGCCAGTGCAATCTCCTCTTCATTGGTCCATCTAAAGTAATTTGAGTTGGAATCTTTTTGAATGACTTCCTTTCTTTTGTACTTACGTCTTGATGAAGTAGGCTCGGGGTCAGGTTGTGTTTCCTGTGCAACTTCCGCTTCGGGATCAGGTTGGGCTTCTGAATGTTTTCAAACATAGGTGAATATGGGTGATACCAATTAGCAAATGTTAGAAAAAAGATTCAGATTGGGTTGCTCGAGACGTTGGAATCGAGTTGAGGCCGATAATAATTGAATGACGGATTGAAATACATATTTTTTTTGGTTGTATAAATATCATGAAATTTGAAGGTGGTTGAAGAATTTTTGATGGGTAAGTTTTTTGTGTGATTTTTTGAAGTTGCTTGAGTAATATATTTTATAATATAACTGAAAGTTTATTGTTCCACCAACGATTTCTTTCGCTCGTGACTGGGCTCATACGAGCCCCCCACACTTTCTACAATCTGGCTTTATAATGAGGGATGGGGCACGACCGAGGAGTGGCACCACTACCACTTGGGTGTTCACTGCTCACGCCCCGTTACACACGATCTTAACCCTCAACATTATGTGTATATATGTATGTATGTAAACGACATGGATTTATTGATAACCCATGGCAAATCATATAATCAATTAATCAATTCTGATTGATTGATTCATTTAAATAATAAAATTTGAAACCAATGCTCCATAATAATTATGTGAAAATCAGTAGTTGAGATTTCTTGAAGGGTATTTTTAACATTTGCAAAATAAACATAATTCCATTTAAAAAACTAGTTTACCCTCTTTCGTTTTAAAACATTTATAATTTGTATGTACATTGTTATTTTTTATAAAAATTACACAATTAAACTTATCTCATTTTTTGCTTTAATTCAAGTATAGTAATATCAAAAAAAATTTAAGCAATGATAATTACACTATTGTAAATACATTTCGTTATGTTATAAATGTTTACCATCTTATTTTTTAAATATTCATAACTTTTATATAAATTGTTATTTTATTATAAAAATTACACCGTTAAATTCATCATATTTTTGTATCTAATTCAAGTATTTTTCATAAAATATTTTCAAATTGTTTGTGATTACAATGATGTAAATGAGTTGTAACATTAATGTTATAAGTTTTTTATTATATAAAAAAACTTCTCTTATTTTAAAAAAGTCCCCATTTAAAAAAATCACCCACTTTTAAAAATCGTCATAAATTTTTTACACAAATGGTATTTTTTTTCTATAAAAATTGCATCATTAAATACAAATCGTTAAATAGATGTAATTACAGATCCCGTCATAATTTGTTGTTTGTATTTATGTTACAGCTCATTATATTAGTGTAATTTACATTAATGTTACAATTCTTTACAATGCTTGCATCCATAAGCTATAACTTATATTGATATACATTTTTCTAATAGTTTATATTGTAACACCTCAAATTTTCTATTTTATGATCATTTGTAATTAACGATGATAATGAAAGTACTTCCACTATTTTGTTAAGATGATTATACGAAAATGATAAGTTATGATAGCTACGTTGTAATGGCATAATAAGGAAACAAAGCTTTAAACCATGATCACATTATCCATGAGACATATTTAATGTTGAATAGCATTAATTTATGAATATGATAAAACAATGTTGAAAATGAATGTAAGCAGAATTGGCAAACGATCCTTGTAGTGAAAGTTACGACAAACCGAATTTTGAACGCTGATCATAAAATGAACCCTATAATCATTTCATCCTTAGGAGATGCGATATATATGGTTAGAAAGAGGATGAAAATATTGAACATGGTCGAAAACGGCACGCAACACGGAGTTTGTATGAAGCGGATATCGCGAAAACAAATTCCAGACACTACGCTCGCAAACGGAAACGTGTCTAGTAACCTTGACACGTGTCAAAACCCCATGCCACGTGTCATTATGACATGCCATGTGTCATATAATTTTGCCACATGTCCCTAGGTGGCGCCACGTGTCCGACGATGTGTCGTGATGCGGTTGCCTCGATTTGCGTGCCAGATCCTATAAATTGTCTTTGAAAGTTCATTTATAGCGTACACCATTCAAATACCACTCTTTTCTTTCAACATAAACACTCCTCTAAGCCCCCTTTGAAGTTTTACAAGTTTACAGAAGTACGAGAAGAGTGTTCGTGACGATTAGAATGATTAAATGAGGTGTTGTTCGGGTAAGGTTTATGCATAAGATTAAGTTGTAGTTATCTCCATAAATCGTTATAAATTTGTCTGGTGATATATTGAAGTGATTATTACTTTATATAAGTAAAAATTAAGCTTATGAGAAACTAACCGCTGATTCATGCGAGATGGAGGCGATATGGGGATTTCGATCACAATGAGATGGTATTTTTACTATCTGTATGTATGTGTCTTCCCCATTGTGGAAGGATAGTTATGACCATTTCCTGTTATGGAAAGATGGTATGGTTTGTACAACTGGAAAGATGGCGACCGACCAACATGTGGGTGTGCTTGCCCAATTAATGAGACAGTGCTTTGTATGATAAGATGATGCACTTATTATAAATCTGTTCATGGATGATGAATGCATATGTTATATTACAATGTTTTAAGATATGATTTTGAATCAAGCTAACATGATAACGAGCATATAAAGTATTTTCAAAACTTAGAACTCACCAGCGTAAGTTGTTTATTTTGAGTATGCACATCAGCAAGTGAGATCTCTACCAATATAGGTAAAGGAAAGGAATGAATAGAGGCATCGGGCATGTACCCAAGAGAGAACAACTAACACTTACGTTTGGATGTAAATAGATAGTTGTTATGTAATAATATAATGTATGTATAAATATTTGGTTAATAAATAAGGTTTTTGTTTCCACTGTACATTAATGTCTCTAATTAACCTTGTGCATATGAGTAAATCCATTAAGTGGCGTGTCTCAAGAATTGGGGCGTCACATTAATGGTATCAGAGCCTTGGTTTAAGAGATTTAGGTGTCTTAGTAGGAACCTAGACTTAAAGTAAGACTCTTGGGATAAGGATAAGAGATAATTGTGCCAGTTTGGGTTGCTTGAAACAGGTCATGGTAGGTTCAAGTGGTATGAACATGATGAGAATTGATCTGGATCATAATGCTATGATAAATGAATACTTGTGCCCCATATTTATTGATTTATTCTACATCTGTGTTCTAGATAGATACTCATCATGGGAATGCTGACATGTTTCTTACCTTGATTTTAGTAAATTATAATGGCTCCAGTTAGAGGATGAGGTAGACCGCGAAGAAATACGCGTGCAAATAATAACGAAACAACTAGAGATGCTATGAATGTCCAGTTAAATGAAGACAAGGAGTCGATATGACGAACGAGTTTAAGAGGATGTTGTGAGATGCTACCCCGATGATAGTAGATGAAGTCAAAAGGTTGAGTAATAATAATATGAATGATATTGGTCTACAGGCAGGTATAGCCGTTGATGGTATTATCGGTAGCAATCACGACCATGTTGAGCACATACAAAGTCAAGTTTCGGTGGAAGAAAAGCATCCACGGAATTATGAGTACAAGAATTTCAAGGGATGTAATCCTCCATCTTTTGATGAAAAGAAAGACGTAATGTCCACGTTCCAATAGATTCATAAAATGGAGGCTGCGATCGAAATTAGCGAATGTAGAGAAGACCAAGAAGTTAAGTTTGCTGCTCATTCATTTGTGTCTGAAGCGTTATACTGGTGGGGAACACTCAAACAAGCTCAATGAGCTCAAGCAGTAGTGGCTATGAAATGGGAAGATCTGAAGAAGTAGGTGTTAGAACAGTTATGTTCCCAAAATGAGCAGGACAAGATGGAAATGAATTTTACGAAATTGGAGACAGGGAATATGACCCATCGAGAGTATACAACAAAGTATAATGAAATGTATCGTTTGGTCCCTGATATGGTGAATACTGAAGAAAAGAGAACTAGAAGTTATGTTCAAGGGTTGCCATCAGCAATTAGAAAGTTAATGAAGCCACTTGCTCCGAAAACATTTCAGTCTGCTGTGGAAATTAGTGCGGGTATGTATGATGAAGAATATGAAAGCAAAAATAGGAGTCACATGCTATAGATGTGGAAGATCAGATCATTTTATTTAGGATTGTCCGGAAACAAAGATTGGAGTCACATGCTATAATTGCGGAAAGACTATCTATCAACCAAATGTCCAGAAAGACGAAAGTCAATAGCATGCTTTGCTTGTGGGGAAGCTGGACATACTCGGACAAACTGCCCTAAACTGATTAAGAATCCGGAACTACTTAATATGATCCCTGCAAGAGGTGGATAGCCACCTAAGATCGAGGCAAGGCTTTTGCACTAACAGGTACATTTATTATCAACAACGTGTCTGCTACTGTTTTATTTGATTCGGGTGTTATTGTTAGTTTTGTTTCAGATAAATTTAGTAAGATTTTAAATAAACCTATGATGAAATTATAGAAACCTATTCTAGTAGAGACTGCTATAGGTAGAAGATTTAAGATTTAAAATAACATTGAAGGTTGTAGTATATAATTGGAAGGTCACGAAATACCAGTCACCTTATTTCCCTTAACCCTAGAAGGATTTGACGTGGAACTGGGAATGGATTGGCTTTTTGAAAATGAAGCCCAGATAGAGTGTAAGAAGAGAATGGTAAGTCTGCAAGCACCAGATGGGAGCCAGATTCTTGTCTATGGTTATCATATGAAGTTGACGGTGAAGATTATTTTGATGATGAGAGTAGAAAAGTTGATTATTCATGGTTGTGTGGCTTACCTTGCACATATAGTGGATACTGAGATCAAGCCAAATATGATTGAAGATGTTCCAGTGGTTTCTCAGTTTCCAGATTATTCCAGGTAATAGAGAAGTTGAACTCAGAATTGATTTGGTACTAGGAGGAAAGCCAATTGCCAAGACGCCTTATCGACTTGCCCCGTCTGAAATGAAGGAGCTGATGACACAACTTGAAGATCTACTTGATAAAGGTTTTATAAGACCAAATATCTCACCTTGGCGTGCACCAGTATTGTTCGTAAAGAAGAAAGACGACAGCATGCGCATGTGCATCGATTATAGGGAACTAAAGAACCTAACCGTGAAGAACAAGTATCCATTGCCACGAATAGATGATTTGTTCAATCAACTTCAAGGGGCTATTTGGTTCTCTAAAATCGATTTACGCTCTATACATCATCATCAGTTAAAAGTTCGAGAAGAATATATTCCAAAGCCAGCATTTCGAACGAGATATGGACATTATGACTTTTTAGTAATGTCATTCGGTTTGACTAACGCCCCACGGCTGGGTTCATGGACCTTAAGAACGGGGTATGTCGACCGATGTTGGATTGTTCTGTAATTGTCTTTATTGATGATATTCTCATTTATTCAAAAAATGAAGGTGATCATGCATGCCATCTAAGGGGCGCCTAATGGTGGCGTTCACCATTTTTTTTTGAAAATCTATAAAGGGAAAAACTATATGCAAAATTTTTTAAGTGTGCATTTTGGCTTAAAGACGTGAAATTCCTAGGTCATGTTATAAATGCCAATGGAATTCTTGTTAATCCTTCGAAAGTGGAGACAGTGATGAAATGGAACCTGCCTAAGACTTTAAAAGTCCGTAGTTTCTTGGGTCTAGCGGGATATTACACACGTTTCTTTCTAGGTTTCTCAAAGATAGCTACGCCATTAACCAAGCTCACTGAGAAACATGCCAAAATTGTGTGGGGAAAGGAGAAACAATGTGCGTTTGATGAATTAAAGAAGCGATTGACACAAGCTCCAGTGTTAGCACTGCCAGAAGGAAATGAAGATTTGATAGTATATTTAGATGCTTCATATCTTGGTTTGGGATGTGTCCTAATGCAAAGGGTGTAACATCCGACCCCATCTACCACCAATATTGTCCACTTTGCCCACTCGGACCTCACGGTTTTGCCTTCGGTTTCCCAGGTGAAAACTTCCAAGGGAGGTCACCCATCCCTGGATTGCAGCAGCCCAAGCACACTTCACTGTGGAGTTTTCATAAGCCCCACAGCCAGCTAAGCCAAATACGCCTTGGTGATGTAAGAGGCGGATCGTTACTTATGAGATAGGAATCTCTATTGTTCACGGCCGATGTGGGATTTGCCTAGGATGTTACATACACCCATCCTTAGGGACTCATTGTCCTCGATGAGGTTTTCCCCATCATCTTGTGTAGAATAGGAGTGTCTCTGATACCATTCTATAACATACGGCCCCGTCTACTGTCACACTCCCTGCGTCGCGTGCGGAATCCACGGCGCGGTGACGATATGGTTGAATCATGCGCAAGTATTGAATAAGAACAACCACAATGTATTACTAGATTTCATAATGTTTAGATTGTTGTTTAGTTACAGACATTCAATCTATCTACCAAAAGGATGACAACTATAGAACCAAAATATAGTTTACAAAATAAGACACCAACAAGACAATTAAACAAATATGATTTAATGTGTTTCTAATCCATCCTAGCTTTTTTCTTCATCTTGTTCTATCTTAGAATGGTCCCCTTAGTTATCCTTGAGAATGATCTAAACCTGATTACCTGAAACACGTGAAAAGTATCTGTCAACTACAAAAGTAGTTGGTGAGAACAATAGGTTTAACAGTTGTAAACATGAATTTGCATTGTAAGGCATATATGATAAACAGTGAATAAAAATACATGGATGGATTGCAACCCAAACTAACATCAAGTCTGTAAAACGTGTCCAAACAGTCAGCAGACTGTTTGCTAGAAAAACCAACATATAATCATGTCCCAAACTACGTTTGGAGTTAGAAAATATGCCAGCAACTTTGAATAACCAGAATGCATCCAAATCTGCAGTTAGCTTATAAAACAAATTTAAAATCTAACTCCAGATTTTCCGTAACCATATGTGTCAGCTTTCCCTTGTTGTGATCACCCAGTACTAACGCTAATTGAATATGAAACTTGATGTGTGTATATGTTTGTTCACAACGATGGACACCATGCTTTTGAATACTTGATTTGAAACCATTGATTGAATGCCTTATTTGATATCATGATTTGAAAACCTTGATTTAATACCATGAATTGAAACTTTTGTTTGAATACCATGAATTGAATCCTTTGTTTGAACACCATCATGAAAACTATTGGTTGAATACCTTGTTTGAAACCCTTGATTTAATACATAGAATAGCATCCTTGTATAGTAACAAGGTTTAATACATATTGTTTACGAAAGCACGAGTTTAGAGCAATAGAGTTTATAAATTCCATTATTTAAAAGTGTTTATCATTTATAAAACCATTTGAGTAAAAACTGATATAAAACAGTTTAAAGAACCTTTATAAAACCTTTTTAACAGAAAATGTTTAACAGTTGATAAAATCCTTTAAAACAATTGATGAATCCATTGAATTTGTACAGTGAACCTGTAATATTTGTAAAGTAGCTTAAATCCTGTATCATGAAATATGATTGAAATTAGAGTATTTGATCACGTGTTCCACCCCAAAACAGTTGTAAAACAGTAAAAGAGGGGCTAATGTTCTCACCTGTCTGCAGTAGACTCTGAACTATAACAAGTAGCAAGTAGCAAACAAGACTTCTAACTGGTTCCTATATCATTGTAATCATACATAAAATATAAGATTTATGATTGTATAGACTTTGATTCATTGATTGACTTGCGTTATCTTGAACTTGATTAACTATTGAATACTTGTTCTCATGTTTAAGAGTGTTGTGTGAATTTGAATATCATGATTGAGTCACTTGATTGATAATTGATTCGTGAAAAGAATATGTCATGTTCTTTTATGCACAAACTTGTTATGCATAAAATAACACGTGTTTGATGAATTTGATAACCATTGTTAAACATGAAGTTTGAAAAGATGTTTGAATAGTTTTTAAGTCTTTGGGATTTTGAATTGATCTCATAATCATGTTGAGTTATAAACTTAACCCGATTAAGATCAATTCACAATTATTTTAAGTCGTGGGCCTAACATTGGGCCTTAAGCCCATGAAACCATGGTGGGCTTAATCAAAGGCCATGGGTCTCTTAGGTTAGACATGGGCCCATGCGGTTGTTATTGGGTCGGTTAAGTGAGTTGTTGGGCCAAGGAAATAAAGAAAGTTGCATGTTGTATCTCATCTAAACAAAATGGTAGCGAACCCTTAGGTTCGCCTGCTCTAGGCTCGCCGGTGGTTAACTAGTGATAGTCAAAAGTCCATGGTATTGCCATCCTGGGCAGCGAACCTTTTGGGTTCGAGAAGACAAGGTTCGGCTATGGATAATGAGGGTTCGTTGCATGCTAAGTTCAGTGAAGGTTCGTGAATGCAAGATTCGTGGTTCTTGAGTGTTGAAAGGTTCGTTCCAGATAAATGGTTCGACAACATGGATCCAGCATCACAGGTTCGCTGCTAATCTTCGTAGGGTTCGCCTGGAACCAAGGGTTCGTCCGCATGCAAAGGTTCGGCCAAGTGTCCGAAGGTTCGGCTGGTGGTGATCGACGAACCATGCAGGTTCGTTAGGATTAGGGTTCGTGTGATTGAAAAGGTTCGCTTGATCATGGAGGGTTCGTTCCTATCACATTGGTTTGGTGAAGGTTCGTAGGGTCCCCTAAGGGTTCGGCTGATGATCAACGAACCATACAGGTTCGTGAAGCCCCCTTAGGGTTCGGCTAGGTGAAGATGAAGGTTCGGCTGTTCCTTTTCCAGCGAACCTGTCACCAACGCCATCATTCAACCTTGTTCCTTCGATCAAACCACTTCTATGCCATGACTACTTGCAAACCCAACCTCGAAATGTTGTAGGTTCGATTGATAGGGCTTAGAACCGGCTAGGACTTGGGTTTAGACGAACACACATAGAAAACCCTATTTTCGTGATTCTTCATTCGATCATACCTCGTTTTTGGCCGGATAACAGCTCCAATCAGTTGTACTTCTGTGTAGGGGATGTCGAGATCTACGCGTGGACACCAAGAACGCCCAAATCCGTGGAGAAACGAGGAAGATATGCGCGTTTGAAGCTCGGTTTTCTAGAGAGAGAGAGGATGGACGGGAATTCTAGAGAGAGAAAGGGTTTGGCTGAAATTTATGAAGGGAAAAGCCTTCTTCAAGGCTTTTATACTACGAGTGGTATTCGGGTTCGTTTTGGTCGCTCGGTTTGCGTTTTCGAAGCGTTTCCGGAATTTTACGCGCTTTAAATAAAAGAATTATTATTCTCATCATTTTGATGAGTTTCAAAATTGTAAAAATGTAAAATAATATATTTCAATTATTTTTATTCTTCGTTCGTTGTCAGATCGTTAAACAAATACAATTACGTGTATACCCGCAATCGCGTACGTTTTTCGATCGTATTATTTATTTATTGTCGTTTAATCATAATTATAAGTTCAACATTCGTATCGTTATGGATCGTCACCCATAATTATACTCAGTCTCGCTTACATATTACGATTTTTGTTTAATTAAATCGTCATAATATTCGTCTAAACACTACGCACTAACACTATCCCATTACATCGAACGCAGTATATGTATAGGGCATACCCCAGAGTCCAGCTACCTGCCTTATCTGACGCCTTCCCACCACTGTTTCGATATAATACAATACTGTTCTTGCCTAGCGTAATCGACTGTAAATAAATAATACATACTTGTTCCTAATTAAAGAATTCCTATAACACACAAACACATATATGAACATTTGAATCACATTGACATACTGAATGTAATACACCTTGCACTAACACTGTCTACGACTGCTATGACTATATGCACAGATGTTACATCTACCACCAATGTTGTCTGCTTTGCCCACTACGAGCTCACGGTTTTGCCTTCGGTTTCCCGGGTGAAAACTTCCCAGGGAGGTCACCCATCCCTGGATTGCTGTAGCCTGAGCACGCTTAACTGTGGAGTTTTCATGTGCCCCACAGCCTGTTAAGCCGAAAAGACGTTGGTGATGTAAGAGGCGGATCGTTACTTATGAGACTGGAATCTCTCTTATTCACGGCCGATGTGGGATTTGACTAGGATGCTACATTTGGAAATTCCTTAGTTGAAACGGGAACATATCACAATGGATTTTATAAGGAAGCTACCAAGAACAGCTAAAAAGCATGATTCCATCCGGGTGATAGTTGATCGACTTACAAAGAGTGCCCACTTTATTTTGATAAATAAAAATTATACTTCTGAACGATTGGAAGAGTTATTCATAAATGAAATCGTGACTAAGCATGGTGCTCCAGTATCAATTGTGTCTGATCGAGACACAAGATTCACATATCGATTCTGGAAAAAGTTTCACGATCAAATGGGAACAAAGTTATTGATCAGCACAGCATATCATCCTCAAACAGAAGGCCAAAGTGAACGAACGATTCAAACTTTTGAGGATATTGCATAATTGATTATGGCGGTGGTTGGGATGATCACCTAGCAATGGCAGAGTTTTCCTACAATAATAGCTATCATGCAAATATTGCCATGTCGCCTTATGAAACATTGTACAGGAGATGATATCATACACCAGTATCCTAGGGTGATGTCAACCAAAGGGAGATAGGAAATTTGTATGTTGTTCAATCTATATCTGAAGATTTGAAACGTATCAAGGAACACATAAAAGTGGCACAAGATCGTCAGAAATCATACGTAGATAAACAAATAAGCGAATGGAATTTCAAGTTGGTGCTTATGTTTTACTCAAGGTTTCTCCGTGGAAAGGCGTCATCCGATTTCAGAAACGTGGAAAGTTGAGTCTGAGGTATATCGGACCATTCAAAATTTTAGAACGTGTTGGAAAGGTTGCATATAGATTGGAACTTCCAGAAGAGTTAAGTGGGATTCATCCGACGTTTCATGTTTCACATTTGCGGAAGTGTTTATAGGATGAGGCCACATATGTGCTGCTACAAGATGTAGAAATTGATGATCAACTCAATTACATGGAAGAACCAATCTCAATCTTAGATCAAAAATAAAAGATATTAAGAAATAAGACAATACAATTAGTTAAAATATAATGAAAGCATCGAAAAGGTTTAGAAACTACATGAGAAACAGAAGATGAAATGAGGAAGCATTATCCTTTACTATTTTCTATGTAATAGGTTTCGGGGACGAAACCTTACTAAGAGGGGTAGATTTGTAACACCCCAAATTTTCTACGTTACGATCCTTTGTAATTAACGTTGATAATGATAGTACTTTCACCATTTTGTTAAGATGATTATACGAAAATGATAAGTTATGATAGTACGCAATAATGCTATAATAAGGAAACTATGCTTTAAACCATGATCACATTATCCATGAGACATATTTAATGTTTAATAGTATTAGTTTATGAAGATGATAAAACAATGTTGAAAATGAGTGTAAGCAGAATTGGCAAACGATCCTTGTAGTGAAAGTTACGACAAACCAAATTTTGAATGCTAATCATAAAATGAACCCTATAATCATTTCATCCTTAGGAGTTGTGATAAATATGGTTTGAAAGAGGATGAAAAATCTTAAACGTGGGCGAAAACGGTACGCAAAACGGAGTTCGTATGAAGTGGATATCGCGAAAACAAGATCCAGACACTACGTGTGACACCTAGTACCTGACCGTGCGGCAATCCGTACGGTATGTGTACTTTCGTTTACTATGTGTGAATACTATGTGATAAACAATTATGTGATAACAAATATGTGAATTCTGTAATAGTTGTATGAGAAATAACCATTTATGAGAAATAACAAGCATTTGTGAATACAAATGATGTAAACATATAGGTTGTGATCTGATTCCCACAAACAACAGGAATCAGATAGCCGACAATTCAAAGAGAAAACAATGTGAAATCAGTAATAACAGAGGTAAACAGTTGGGTTTAGGTGTGTCCATTAGTGAGAATGCCAATTTCAAAACAACAATTCGATATCGTTTTCGAATCTTAAACTGACAGTGTGTTTGTGTGGTGAAGATTCACACAAACATATATGTGGGTTTAACGTTCTGAATGATATCTGAAAAGTAGAAAACAAAATCAGAAAGTAAAGCCATTGTCGTGTTTGTTCGGGTGACGATTCGAACGAATACGTGCAAAGGTGATACGATCTAACGAAACAGAAAAAAAATGATTTCGAAACCTAAAATAAGAAAAAGAAATTTAAAACATTTACTAGGAATTACCATCTTAAAAAGATTAAAAGAAAACCACTTTATATAAAACTACCAAATCGAAGCTCACAACATCTACATTTCGAAAGTACAGCAGATCGAGTTCAAAAACATCAAAAACCAAGGTAAATTTGAGCTCCAAGACTCGGTTTTTCAGGGTTTTCTCAAACCCAGCATCTACAGCCGTGTAACTCGATTTTCTACCCTTAACACACTTCGAATTTACATGAAACCAACCTTAGAACACTTGGATTACGTTGGGGAAAGGACCTGGATTGATTGGTATTAGTATCGACGTATGATCCATTAGTATCGATGGATGAGATGTAAGAGAAGACTAGTATCGATGAACTGGAGTTGGTTCTGGTTTCATCGAGATTAACAAGGTCGAAGGGAGCTAGTATCGATGAAGACCTGGTCGATACTATTAGTATCGACAGGTCCAAGGGTCAGGGGAATAAGCTTCATCGATATTAGCATGTATGCTGATCAGGCCATCGATTTTAAACCCATGACGATACTGCTAGTATCGAGAGGGAGCTGTTTCAGATTGTCCATCGATATTGAGAAGTTCGATGATCATGCAATGTTGTAACCTTGTCTATAATAGTACCAAAGCATTATCCAAGTAAATTAAACTTGAAATCAAGCAATATGGTTCACAATAAAGGTCATATGATCGGGTTGAATCAAGGATGGTCGATGGGGAAGCCGATTAGGGTTTGTAGATACTAACCGGCTTGAGAAACCCATCGATACTATTTTATTGCTCATCGACACTATCTAAAACACACTTAAAACCTATGCAAGTTATAAACCATGTGTTTTAATAACAAAAATATGGTTTATACCATACCAAAAGATGATAACCAAGCGACATTCTTGTTCAAGCATTATTAGGGTTTATCTTTGAAAAGTATTATTCGATTTTTAAATTATGTAGATGTAACATTTGCTAAACTGTTTTTCTAAACTGTCAAATAATAAAATTTTATAACAAATGAATTGTGTTAGCACATTTAGGTGTTAGTTTCAAGATTAGTTAAACAAAGAAATTATAACCATGTTTTAAACCTAAAGCCTAAGTAGTAACTTAGGAAATGTTGTGCTTTCAAACTCATAAATAATGTTAATGATTTTGGTTAAGTTCAAACCTCTAAACTAGGAATAACATAACACCCTAAACTTAACCTAAAATGGCTAAGTGTTAGTATGTTACATTACAAAATGGGTTTAAGACTAATCAAAATAACAAGGATTTCAACAAGATAAACAAACATTAGGGTTAATACATAGCACAATAACTTGTACTTATAAGTTGTGAACATCCTTAAACAAAACACAGGGTTTGAAATCAACACATTACAACAACAATGAACGCGTGCATTACTTGAATATTAGTCAACCACTACAACAACAATGTGAGTTCACATGCCCCTTTTCTAATCTTTGATTTCAAATGCGGGACTGAGAAATATGCTAACTCTTTTCTTAAAAGATTTAGTACATTATTTCATTTATAATGTTTATAAGTTAACAAAGGTTTCATCTTTGTTATCATATTTATAAATATGCTTGTGTTTGTGTGTGAAATTACAATTATATCATATGAGATAATTAAAGTGTGGATTTCAATTACATATGACATCAAGAATGATATCATGATAATATAATTTCATGATTTCATCAAACATTTGTGGTAACAAAGTATAATAAGACTAGTTCTTATAACATTGGGTTAAAGACATTGAGTACATAACATTGAGACAATTACATTGAGAACATATGACAATGAGAACATTTCAATTAATTACTAGAAAGCCTGATTGAATTATATCACTGTATTCATGTGTCCAGTATTCATTCTAGTCATAAGTCCCTTTCTATATCGTTTACCATTAATAAGTAGAGGCTAAATCGACGATAGCGTAGAGGTACCATAGGTTTGACAAACCTCCGACGAGTGAGGTCGGTACGTTATGCGTAATCATTATCATTGGCCGGTAATGTATGACCGGTAATAGGGTTGCATCAGTCAGGTTTGGTAAACGTCCACATGGGTGATATTAATCAACAGACACTTTAGTAATTGTACCCTTTGATTCTGTAAAATGGTAGACTGAGTGATTGATTTCGCTCATGTCAAAATTGCCAATGACAAATTCGTTGTGAAGGCATTGGGATTTCGAACGGGTAGTGGTAAATTGGAGGCATTGTGGTCTGATTACGTGAGGACCACAATGAGTCCCATTTATACTCTATCCATTCAAGTGTGTGAATACACCAAATGAGTTGACTGTCACTTCTAGTTTAGAAATGAATACCAGTAAACTCTACAATTGAGAGAACAACTAAAAGGATAAGATTTATTAAAATCTATACCATTAAAACAATAAGGGTTTATCATAACTAATGTCAAGGTAATACATACTCTACAAAACTTTTTATTCTATACATATATCATTGTGGGATGAGAACATATCATATGGGGATATCAGGTTGGATATCAATTGAGAACAAACACATGTGAGAAGGAAATGGGTATCCATAGTTGCAATACAGGTGGTCTTGAATTCAGTTAAGTGTGTGGTTGGCTGGCGGCTGGGCTGGAGGTTAGCTTTACCCTACGTATGCCCTATATTATATAAGCATGCTTGATTGGATGACATACTATCGGTAGGTGTAACTATGCAGAGGACATTGCTATGAGATAAGACAAATACAAATACAATAAGACTTGTGTGTGACACTATGACTTGAGAACATCAAATTACACATGTTTTTTATTTACAAAACTTATGAACTCACCAACCTAGTGTTGACTTGTTTTAAATGCATGTTTTCTCAGGTGATGAACATGTTTAGTCACCAAGATTTCAGGATGCTTTAGCTAGTGGGCCTTGATAGTGGACCTAGATATTTTTGTGTGCATATATTTTGATGACATATTTTGTGAATTACTTTTGTAAATCTTGTGCATATACAAGATAAAAACATTATGATTCTTTTGGGTAGATTTACTTAGTTAAATTATGAACATGACATTATGTAATTTAACTTTGTAATTCTATATCAATGTCAATTTAGCATTTCTCATTATATATCATATGCCATGTAAACAAACTGATCATCTTTATTATCACACGATATCACGCCCCGAGAACCTTCCGCCCGACGGGAAAGTCGATCCAGCCTGCTGGCTCGGGGTGTGACACCACGTGCCTGGTGATGTGTCGCGATGCGGTTGCCTCGATTTGCGTGCCAATTCCAATAAAGAGTTTTCGAAAGTTCATTTTCTGCGTACACCATTCAAATACCACTCTTTTCTCTCAACATAAACACTCCTCTAAGCCCCCTTTGAAGTGTTACAATTTTACAGAAATACAAGAAGAGTGTTCGGGATGATCAGAATGATTATACGAGGTATTGTTCGGGTATGGTTTATGCATAATATTAATTTGTAGTTATCTCCATAAATCATTATAAATTTTTCTGGAGATATATTGAAGTGATTATTACTTTATATAAGTAAAAATTTAGTTTATAAAACTCCCTGTATTGTGATATTAGCTAAACACTCGTATAGGAGATAACCAAAACGTAGTCGTTGTGCTGCCCATTTAGAAACCCTGAAATAAAAAGGGGGTTTACGTTATATGATTAACAGTATAATTATGTTAGGATATCCATGTTAATAGGATATCATTGTGAACGTGAGAAAGTGAAGGATAGCAAAGAAAGTTAGCTAGTTGTGCATAACTAACTTAAGGTGAGTTCTATGAGCCCTTTTTAATGTTTTAATGTTTTAGGGCTGATGTGTATGCATGATAAATACCTTTGCAATGTTTGTGAAAGTTTTGTATGATTGACTGTTAAAATTTTGTTACAAACAATTTTGTTAGGTAATATGGTATTTTGAAATGAGTTGGGCCAATTATGAGCTTAAACTAATAGTGTAGAGGGGTGTAGGTAATGATAGTGTTGGGATTATCATATGATTTGATAAAGATACACTTCCATGAGTTGAAAGGGTGCTGGGTTGGTGGCTGGGCGCTATGCTCTACATATACCCTATATATAACCTTGGTCAAATCAATGGAAGTGTATCGTAGTCAGAGCTAATGAGAAATTAACCATTGTTTCATGCTTATAAACCACTCCTTTATTATTTAAATGAAAGTTAATCCGATTCATGGAGAAATTTTTTGTGGGTTATAATGAAGGTTTCAATAAAAATATTTTGATGAAAAGATGTTTTGAACATAATTTAAATAAGTGGCTAATGTTTGTATGTAACAAAGCTATACTGTCAACTCCTTGTATAGGAGGGTGAATGTGTCCCGATATGCGGGATGGAGGCGATATGGGGACTTCGATCCTAAAGATATGGTATTTTTACTGTCTGTGTATGTGTCTTCCCCATTGTGGAAGGATGGTTATGAGCCTTTCCTGTTATGGAAAGATGGCATGGGTTGTACAACTGGCGAGGTGACGACCGAACAACATGTGTAAATAAACATATGTTTTTGACCCGAATGGTAAATAAACATGCTACAAGTCGTCCAATATGTTTTTGACCCGAAAAACATGTTTTAATTAAAATTGGATTTTACTAAAAGGAATTGCACAACTTTCCTCATGCTACAAGTCGTCCAATTTGTTTCTGCCCGAATGGTAAATAAACATAAAATAAATCCCAATTGGTAATCGAGAGTTGTGTGGAGAAACAATTGGTAACCGTTACGTACCTACATAGTCATAATAATGGAGAGTGCTAAAGCCATTCATTTATTATAACAAAGTATGGTCTCATTCCTAATAAAGTATTTTGTGTATGGGTCATAATATAATTAGGACAAGCATGAAAATACTAAATTCAATAATGTTGAAATTTGTAGATATCTGCTGACGCAAACTTTACTAATTCCTCGTTTATTCTTAAGTGTATCCTTGAGAAGGATAAGCTCAACAACTCCAAATTCATGGATTGGTATCGTAACCTGAGAATTGTTCTCAGAGCTGACAACAAGTTGCATGTCCTTAAGACACCAATCCCAGAAGAACATGTGAATGCTACGTGTGCAGCCCGTAAAGCCTATGATAAACATGTAGATGATTCTGTCAAGGTTTCCTACTTGATGCTTGCTTCCATGATTCTAGAACTCCAAAAGAGTCTGGAACACATGAAGGCATATGAGATGATTCAACATCTGCTGGAAATGTTTCAACAACACAGTCGACATGAACGCTTTGAAGTGGTAAGATAAGTCTTAGGTTGTTACATGCAAGAAGGTTCTTCGGTTAGTACTCATGTACCGAAGATGAAGGGTTATATTGATCATCTTGCATGTCTTGAGTCTCCATTGATAAATGAATTAACTGGGTATATAATCCTCAATTCATTGCCTAAGTCATATGACCAGTTGACTTTGAACTATAAGATGAATGCATGGAACAAGACCATCCCAGAGTTGCATATGATGCTCAAACTGCTGAGATGAACATACCAAGCTCTAACAAAGCTGGTTCAGTGCTGATAATCAAAGAGGGTCGAGTTGAGAAATCCAAAGGTAAGGGCAAGAAGAGCGTGAAAGGTAAGGGAAAAGGCAAGGTTGTTGCCAAGACTAAACCTCGAAAGGATGCCAAATGCTTTCATTGTGATGAAACTGGGCATTGGAGGAGAAACTGCCCAAAATACCTCATTGAGATAAAGCAGAAAAAGGGTTCTACTGCGAGCATCTCATGTATATTCGTTATGGAAATCTTCTCTTTTTCTAGCAAATCTTGGGTGTTTGACACCGGATGTGGTTCTCACATATGCAATGATTTGCAGGGACTAAGGATGGTTAAGAAGCTGAAAACAGGCGACATGGAACTTCATGTGGGAAATGGACAAAAGGTTGCAGTCAAGGCAGTATGAGAATACATTCTTTTACTTCCTAATTTTTTAGAAGTTTTTTTGAACAATGTTTGTTTTATTCCTAGTTTGACTAGGAATATTGTTTCAGTTTCTGCTTTGCGTGAACATGACTTTAAGTATGCTTTTAATGACAATGGTTATTTTTCTGCATATTTGAATTGTGTGTTTTATTTTGATGCAAAGCCTCATAATGGAATCTATGAGATATATGTCCATACTAATAACGAAATATACCATATCTCCAAAAAAATGTATGAAATCGGATTTCAATGATACGTACTTATGGCATTGCCGGCTTGGACACATTAACAAGAATCGCATCAACAAACTCAAAACCTCAGGAATATTAGATTCAACTGGTTCGGAATATTTTGATGAATGCGAATCATGTTTAAGTGGAAAGTTGACTAAGAAACCCTTTAAAGGGAATAGTCAAAAAGCCAAGGATCTGCTTGAGATCATACATTCATATGTATGTGGTCCATTCAGAACCACTGCTAGAAATGGAGAAAGGTACTTTGTTACATTTACTGATGATTTCAGTAGATATGGTTATGTTAATCTTATGAAGAATAAGCATGAAACGTTTGAAATGTTCAAGCAATACCAAAACGATGTACAAAACCAGTTGGGTAAAATGATTAAGATACTTCGATCGGATCGAGGAGGTGAATATCTTAGTCAAGAATTTGATGAACATATAACGAATTATGAAATTGTTTCACAACTCACTCCACCTGGAACACCACAATAAACGGTGTATCTGAAAGGAGAAATCGAACTTTATTAGATATGGTTCAATCAATGATGTGTTGTACAAACTTACCTCACTCCTTTTGGAGTTTTGCTCTTGAAACCACCGCACGAATGGTTAATTTAGCTCCAACAAAGAAAGTTGAAAAGATATTATATGAGATATGGCATGGGAATAAACCCAATGTGTATTATCTTAATGTATAGGGATGTAACACAAATGTTACACGAGAGTATCAAGATAAACTAGATCCCCAAGGCGATAAAGTTGTTTTTGTCACATTATCACATACCCTAAGACAATCGGTTATTATTTCTACAATCCTGCTGAAAATCATGTTTTCATTAAGAAGAGAGCTACCTTTTTGGAAAAGGAATTATTAGCTAGAAGGATTGGAGAAAATCATGCGGATTTAGATGAAATCTGTGAATATCAAATAACCGATACACTAGCTGGAACATCCGAAAAACATAATGATGTTGAACTTGAATCTTAAAGGACTTAAGAGACGGATAGAACTCCAAGCATCCATATAAATACTAAGGATCGACATGAGCCTAATAGATATATTGGACTTCATGAAAATGTCGATAGCTTGGTTATTGATCAAGCTGAACCTACTTCTTATAAAGATGCCATTATGGATTCGGAATCCACAAGATGTCTGGATGCTATGAAGGCAGAGATGCGATCCAAGTATGACAACCATGTATGAGACTTGGTTGAACTTCCTCCCGAGTGTCGAACTGTAGGATGTAAATGAATCTTCAAAAAGAAGACCGACATGGATGAAAATGTACAAGCCTATAAAACTAGACTAGTAGCAAAAGGCTTCACACAAACTCAAGGTGTTGATTTTGAAGAAACATTTTCACCAGTATTCATGCTTATATCAATTAGAATCTTATTAGCCATAACTGCATATTATGACTATGAAATATGACAAATGGATGTCAAAACCGCATTTCTAAATGGACATCTTACTAAAGATGTCTATATGGTGCAACTTAAAGGTTTTGTAGATCCAAAGAATTATAATAAGTTTTGTAAGTTGAATAGATCCATTTATGGAGTAAAATAAACATATCGGAGTTGGAACGTTCGTTTTGATTAGAAAATCAAAGAGTTTGGTTTTATCAAGAACGAAGACGAACCTTGTGTTTACAAGAAGGCTAGTGGGAGCTGTGTTACTTTTCTGATCTTGTATGTGGATGACATACCAATCATTGGAAACATACCTATTCTAAAAGATGTAAAATCTTGGTTAGGTAAATGTTTCGTAATGAAAGACCTTGGCAATGCCGCTTATATTCTGGGAATAAAGATCTATAGAGATAGATCTAAACGACTCATTAGGTTAAGTCAAAGTACATACATTGATAAAGTTCTTAAACGTTTTTCAATGCAAGATTCCAAGAGAGGAACCTTACCCATAGCACATGGTACAAGCTTAGTAGTAGCCAATCTCCTAAAACTAATGAGGAGAAGAAGAAAATGGAAAGATTTCCATATGCTTCTTCAATTTGTTCAATTATGTATGCCATGCTATGTACTAGACCCGATGCATCATTTTCTTTGAGTATAACAAGTAGATACCAGCAAAATCCTGGTGAAAGTCATTGGGATGCTGTGAATAACATATTAAAGTACGTACGATAAACGAAATATATGTTCTTGATCTATGAAGGAATGGAAGAAGAGCTAACTGTAAGGTGTTACACAGACGCTAGCTTCCAAATAGATCGAGATGATTCTCGATCACAATCGGAGTATGTGTTTACCTCAACGGTAAAGTTATCACTTGGAGGAGCTGAAAACAAAGTGTTGTTGCTCAATCCACGACAGAGCCTGAATACATTGCTTCTTCGAAAGCTGCAAAAGAAGCTGCTTGGATGAAAAAATTCATGACTGATCTCGGTGTGGGTCCTAGTATTAGGAAACCAACAGATATATTATGTGACAACACTGGTGTCATAGTTCAGGCAAAGGAACGAAGGTCACATCATAGGTCAAAGCACATACTCAGACAGTTTCACTACATAAGGGAAGTAGTGAAAAGAGGAGACATCAAGATAGACAAAATTCACATAGATCAAAATCTAGGGGATCCCTTTACTAAGCCTATGCCTCTGTCTAAAAACGAGGATCATGTTGAGAAGATAGGTCTTAGGTTTGCTAGTGATTGGATTTGATCTGTATTTAGTATTTGAGTGCTTTCGAAATAAAGTTACATCGGATATTTATTTTGATTTAATGATTAAATGCATAATAAATAATGTTTCTTTATTCGATATTTTGTACGTTTTAGTATCCTTGAATATGGTATTCTAAATGTCTGTAGTCGATCAGATTCATGGGAATCAATCTGAATTAAGACTACTTGAATGCTTGGTTAGTTTATAAGATAAAAGCTCAAAAGGTTGAGGACCAATATTCATAGACATACATTAGAGAATGATGTCAGACGTAACTCATTTCAAAACGTTCTTCATGGATCATTTTCATAAGAAGTTTTGAACGAGGTATGATCTATATATATCCTTATACCTAAGGAGCATATACGGACTAACATTAGTCTAAGGTCGTTCTTTGATCTTATCTAACGTTGTTCTGAAAATGGGCAATAATAAGGATATTTGATTTGGAATGGTTCTGAAACTAAGTGGGAGTTGTATGCTGCCAAAGGGATTCTATACTCTTATATAATTAAGAGATGATATTCAGGCACCCTTGTTATATTAAACTGGTGTAAATGCATGGTTGTGCTCAAACTAAGAGTAGTTTGTTAGACCGTTTTAAATTGAAAAACGAGAATCAGAATGGTTGAACAACATATGAGAATGAAATGTGATCCATGTCTCATGTTCAAAGAATATCACTTAGAAAGGATAGATAGATAGATAAAGGTTACCATGGCTATAATTGTTCGTTAAGTAAAGAATTACTTGAACAAAAAGTTTAGTTGATTTTAGAAGTCATACCCTGCTAGGGGCAGCACGATACAACTAGGTGTCCAACACTGTCTATGTTGAAGCAATTATGCGATGAATCGTCCAAGTGGGAGTCTGTTGGTTATGTGATGTCAGATCATCGATAATATCAACGTTGTTATCGGGGTACGATCCAAAGGGTTACACTTTGGAAGATAGTAATATGATTATGTCTAAAATTTGTTTTAGACATATTCAATTTCCAGAATTATATAAAGTGGTGTTATTATTATTTATGAAATAATAATAATATTGGAGGAATTAATTATTTTGATAATTGATTAGAATTAAATTGATAAAGTTTAATTAGTTAAACTTTAGCATTTAATTAAAGGTTACTAATTAATTGTTAGTTAGTAATATTAAATAGTAGTAATTAAATGGTTTAATTACTAAAAGAGTTTAATCAAATTAAAAGAGTTTAATTTAAATTATATGTTAAAAGAAAATGTGGGAAATAGAATTTTGAATGGGTAATTCAAAATTCTTATTTTTGTGGATCTACTTTGACTTTAAAAACTAGATCTAACACCAAATTTTCACACAACTCTTTCTTCCACTCTCCCTCTCCCTCTCCCCTCTCCTTTTGGTTTCGACCACACGCCACCAAGCACCACCACCACATAGCCGAACCACCCTAGGTGGTTTTATAGCGCTGGGTTGTTGCAGTGATACACGACAGAGATCGTGGTTCGTTATTCAAGTCATCTAGCGAGACTACTATAAAATCCAAGGTGTGTTTTTGAGAGTTTTTCATTGAGGTCAATTCTATACACCCTATGGTTTATTTTCGTTTATTCGCATGTAATTGGATTCATGGTTTTGGGAACATTGTTTATGAAACAAAATATGTAATATAAACGCTTCCGCTATCATGAAATCTGATTTTATAATTAATATGATTAATTAAAACTTCAAAATGGTAACTACAATTCACAAAAATAACATATTAATTTATCTTTAAGATGAGGGAGAAATTTTTTTAAAAGGTTGGCTTTTCAAAAAAAAAAAAGGGAAATTATTGTACCAATATTATTGCTTGTTACATTTGTGAGATTTTGAAAATTTTAGAAAAAACCTACTATGAATATAATTAAATTAAAGGGAAAATTTTAGCATGACTATAATAGAACTAAAGAGAGAGAAAACGGGCATAACTTAGAAGGATTTGCATTTTATACATATTATGTATATGATATCCGGTCCAAAACTACCATTAAACTAATTTATATGGCTCTTGCATGAATTTCTCTTGTTAAAAATTAAGATGTTTCTTTTGATCCTAGAACTTGACTAAAACTCTTGTTTAATCTTAAATTAAAAGCTCGCATATTACAATGAAAACCAACATGATCTTAAATTAACAACGACTATAAGTTTTTCAAAGAACCCTAAAACATATTCTTTCGTAAACTAAATGTCACTTCATCGTAAAATTTGTAAACGTACTCACCAAGATAACCATGGGAGGCCTGGGGAGGGGCAAACCCAAATCCGTTCCGGGCCATTTTTTTAGGAGGCACAAAATTTTTTTTATATACGCATATATATGAATTCATTCAAATGAGAACCAACAAGTTATAGAACTAAATAGAACCGTTTATAAACACATGTTATGTTTTTATTTTTGTGGCTGGTTTACACTCGATTTTATGATGAAATATACTTTAGGCTTATTATTATTATTTTTTGCTTTTGTGTTTTGTTGTGCACATTTTTATTTAGATTTATTGATTCTTGCTTTTACGGCGTACGATTTTAATTTTATAGCAGAGCTACGCTCGATTATTACAACGAAGTATACTTTAAGTTTTTAAAAAACCATGTTTATGAATAGTAATTTTTGACTATTATGTATACAGGAATAACAATCTTTTGACATGCTAAATGTTTATATGTTTAACGCTTTTTCTTGTTTTTTTTTTTCATTTTGGTGCTCTTTTCTTTACACGTTCTTAAGTTTGAGTTTAATTTTAACTTTTATTAATGTTATTTTGTCATTGTGTCTATTCTGTATTCAAGTTTTTAACGTTTAACTTTATAATAGGTATGTCATGGAGTTTATGATGGGGTGAAAATTGCTTAAGATATGTAGAGTATCAGGTTGTACGGCCAAAATGACTTTCCCTTTTACAATGGGATAAATTTTAGGGTTTTACAACGAAGGACAGTCATCGTGATGTGTTTTTTTATTTGCGTTTTAATATTCGGGATTGTGTCTCTGCCGCAACAACTCCCGACGTTCGTGACTAAGTAGTTATTATTTAATATTAGAAAAAGAGAAGAAGACATCGTCCCCTCTCATTTATTAAAGAGAGGGGAAAAAAAGGACTTAAATCGAATTAAAGGTTTATGCACAAATTATTTTTCAAAATAAAATATGATAATTATTCGTATGTAAAAGAAAGACGAAAAAAATATAGAACTTTTTTTTTATATATATTTTTCTTTGTGATGATTAATTTTCGTTTTAAAAATGACACAAATTTATTTATTTTTTCCAAAATCTAAACAAAATTAACTGTTTTTTAGATGACCTTCCAGGCTTCCACAACCCATTCTGACGCTGATCATAATGACTATATTTTAAAATAACTCATTTTAAAATGATCCTAGTTGATTCTAACTTGAACTCGTCTTTTTGATCTATATAATATATTTTTTTATATAGGTTGTTATTCAATAGGCTTTTGGTTTCACGTTTTTTAAAATTATAGTCATGATAAAATCTTTGATTTATTTAATTATATTGAATTTGAAAAGCTTGAATTTTCAACTAGAAAACCAAAATACCAAAATATTGTTACTCAATTGCTATATCATAATTTATAACTTATATGTGGTGTAAACCAACGTTTATTTTCTATGAATTTAAAAAAAATATACTCAATAAATTTAGTATTCCACTAATTAGTAAACCTATGATTCCTATTTTTTTTTGAAATAGAAAAGTAATTTATGAGAAATGAATACTTAATTTTTTGTCATTTTTTCCTAATAACTTTCTCTTATTATTTTTTGCTGACTCTCTTTATAAAATTTCATAATTTATGAATAAAATCTTATTAAAATAGAGTATAATATTATAAATAATAATAATAATAATAGTGGTTTTGTTATGTTTCCACATCAAAGTAAAATAATTAGGGTTAGATTTAGGGTTGTAAATGAACCGAACGTTCAGCGAACAATTCGTGAATCGTTCGGTTGGAGTTTGTTTATGTTTGTTTGTTTAATAAATGAACGAACACGAACAAGAAATTTCGTTTGTTTATTAAATGAGTGTTCGTTTGTTTATTAAATGAACGAACATGAACAATTTGTGTTCGTGAACGTTCGGTAATGTATTTGTTTACATTCGTTTTTGTTCATTTATTATATTGGTTCATTAAATATGTCGTATATTCTTAATTTTTTATTTTTTAGTTTAATATCATAATATTTAACTTTAAATCTATATAAATAAATGATTACATTTAATGCTTGAGATTAAGAATCTTGATTATTATTGTTCAAATAATATGTGTTCGTGTGCGCTCGTGAATCATAGTGAACAAGTTCAATTCCTTAATAAACGAACAAGAACAAGTTAAAAGTTAAACGAACGACACGGACAAAAGCTCTTTTATGTCCGCTCGGTTCGTTTACAACCCACTTAGATCGTACCCTTTTGAAACCATACATTTTTTTTACATATGCACCATGATAGTATGGAAGTCATATTTTGGAAATGTTGGCACCTTATAACTTTATCATGCTAAAAACGTAGTTATGTACTTATGTTCATCATAAGCATGGAGGCCACATGTGAGCTATTGACACAAGCTTTATTCTTAAAGCATGAATGATTCACAATCACATATCATGAATGCCATATGCATGCATGAGCTGAGGTACTCTTTAAAAACATGTTTTTTATTTCATTGAGATAGAAATAAGGTCTATTGGGTGTTTAGTTTTCGAATTGGACTCAAAAAAATAATAGTTCGATTCGATTTTGATTCTGAAAACACCAAGTCGAAATTCGATTCTGAGTATAATATCGAATTCTGAATTTCATATTTTTAATTCAATTCGAAATTCGAATTTAAATTATTTATATATTTTGTATTTTATATATATAAGTAGTTTACTATATCTAAAAACTAGGTTTTTTAGTTAGGTTGTTTAGTTTATAAAACTGATATACCGTTACACAAATGTTAATCTAATTATAAAATACCCATAAATTTAACACTTTTATGTTCTTTGGCATTACATATTGAACTTTTATCATTTTATTTGTTTGAATGATATCTTTAATATTACAATTAGATATTGGTTATTTGCTATTTATATGTTTAAGGTTTTGATTATTTGATATTTTGAATGTATAAAGATAGCAAGTATAAACAAATTTTCAATTAAATTCAAATCAAACTAATTTGAATTCTAATCGAATTCGAATAAAATCAAATTTCTAATTTGACATCGAATTCAAATTGGTTTATTCGAATTAATTTCGAAATCATTCGATTCGAAACATTCAAGTTAATCGAAGTTCAATTTGATGAACAACCCTAGTCTATCTTCGTTCCACTCTCTCCAAACCCTACTAATTACAAAAACTTTACTTGTTATGATTGTTTGTTTAATCATATGGATAGCATGTTCATGTGTTTAGCTTATCTTATTGGTTAGAACCATCATGAGTTTTTATGGGTTCTCACATTTACCAAAAATGAAAATGAACAATCAAAGGAATATGCATTTTCATTTTAACAAGAAAGAAAAATATTAATTTCTTCAAATTGAAAACATGCACTTGTGTATTCCTACCATACCATGTATGCAACACACATGAATCAAAATAGTATAAGATTATTACATAAAATAAATAAAACATAAATTTAAAAGAGAAAAGCTATCATCAGATTTCTGGTTTAGAGGGACAAATCAGCCAAATCAAAGGTTCTTTCAACTGCTTTGCACCATGAGGCCACCTTCTTCTCCCTCAACTCCTCAACTAAAACAGGATTAAAAACAGTATCTTTCTTCATTCTCTCACCGTTCGAAAATATTTCAGTTTCAGTCCAAACGCCAACCGCTAAACCAGCTGCATAGGCGGCACCAAGGGCGGTGGTTTCTATGTCCGCCGGTCTCACCACAGGGATACCCAACAAGTCAGCCTGAATATTGCATAAGTTACACAACTACTTGATCACAGACAAATAATATGTACATAAAGCTGAGCTGACAATTTCTACCTATTTACTTACTTATGAACAGGTCAATTTAATGAATTAAACAGGTAAAATTAAAAATTAAACACATTTTATGGAGGGTCAAATGGGTCAAAAGTCACATAGGGTATTTACAATGCAGAAGACCTAACTAATTCCGTTAAAAAAATGGATCTACTAGCAATAACTACATTGAGTAATCCAATTTGTCATATATAAAATAATTAAAAAAAAATCTTTGAACAAAAAACTTTTTAAAAGGGTACTTTGGATATATAAATATATATCGTTTTTTTAAAAAATAGATTATTATTTTATAATTTTGAAAAAAAAAATATTTATTATTTATAGTTTTGAAAATATCTTTCTGTAAACACCCTTTCTTTCCTGATAAACATAGGTAAGTTCTGCTTATATCTCATCCATCCTGGATCCAACTTTATAGGTATGATTGATTGTAAACATCTTTGACATTATTTCACAAGGAATCTACAACTTTTGGACAAAAACTAATTCGATTCGATCCAACCCAACCCTAACATTTTATGTACCAAGAATTACCCATTTTAGCCCGAATCATTTTGACCGGTTACTCAACCTTGCCTGACCCGCCCATTATACCACAACTAATAAAGACATACCTGAATCTGCATAAGTGTGTCATTAACAGTAGCCCCACCATCCACCCTAAGCAAAAACTGACCCTTCTCATTTTTCTTTTCCCCCTTTTCACCAGCATCTTTATGCATTGAATCCAACACATCTTTCACCTGAAAACACATACTCTCAAGAACCGCCCGCGCGATATGAGACTTATTTGTGAACCGCGTGATCCCAATTAACACACCGCGTGCATCATCACGCCACCATGGTGCAAACAACCCATTAAAAGCCGGAACAAAATACACACCACCTGTTGAGTCAACCTGAGTCGCCAACTCCTCAATCTCCTTGGCCGAACTAATCATACCTAAACTATCCCTGAGCCATTGAACCGCAGCACCAGCAATTGCAATGGACCCCTCTAGAGCATAGTTTGTAGGTGCATCTTTCCCGAGCTTGAAAGCTAAAGTGGTCAACAAACCATGGTTTGACTTAACCACATCCTCACCCGTGTTAAGAAGAATAAAAGCACCTGTTCCGTATGTGCTTTTTGCTTCACCTTTTTTACAGGATTGACCCAGCATGGCTGCGTGTTGATCGCCTAAACAACCAGAAATCGGGACACCTGGAATCAACCATCCTTCTGCAATATGCCCAATAATCTCTGCATTGCTTACAATTCTTGGAAGGATGTTTTTTGGAATCTTTAAGGTTTCTAATGTTGTTTCATCCCAATTGAGTGTTTTTAAGTTCATAAGCATGGTTCTTGATGCATTAGAGACATCGGTTACGTGTAAACCGTTGTTAATG
This sequence comes from Mikania micrantha, assembly GCA_009363875.1. NCBI lineage: Eukaryota > Viridiplantae > Streptophyta > Magnoliopsida > Asterales > Asteraceae > Mikania > Mikania micrantha. Next base: position 5,026,897 of record CM018684.1, read on the forward strand.
CCACCCGTTAAGTTCCAGATTAACCATGAGTCTATGGTTCCAAACAAGGCATCCCCTTTCTTTACAGCTTGTTTCACAGCATCAACATTTTCAAGCAACCATATGAGCTTGAGTGCACTAAAATATGTGCTTATTGGCAATCCACATGATTCTAAAAAGTGGGTTTTCCCACCTGATAATTCTTTTTCAAGTTTCCTACAAAATAAAAAAATTAAAAATTGAATACGGAATATATTTGTGATGAATACATATCAAGAATCTTACTACTAATCTAAAAAATAAAAATAAATAAAAAAATTCATCAAAATGTTTTAACTCGAGATGGTATAGTTATATTTTATCTCTAACAAATTAAAATCGGTGGCTAAAAACAAAACACATCAAACCCGCACGATCATTTTCAACCTTTTATTCGTTTTATTTTCAATAAAATAACTAAACGAACAAACATATACAGTATAATCCTACTAATCGGTAGGATTTGAGGGATGATACCACAATATATTTATATTTAATAACAGATTAAATATAAATGTCATAAAAGACAAACGCGAAAATAAAAAATTTTGTTGGCATGATTCAACTTGCTCAAACTAATATAAGAAATTAATCTTTATAACTTACTATTTAAACTAGAATTGTTATCCTAATCCATCTACCCATATCATGGTCTCGTTTGTCTGGTTTTGACGAAAACTTTAAGCCAAACCGCTAACTACAGAATCAAAAATGGCAAACCAAGCCGATCTGTTGCGTGGATAAGGCAAATTTGCCGGCCATAGCGGTTTGACTCTCAGTTTGACTGCTTAAATCATTTTTTTGGCATATAAGTGGATTCTCATGGTTATATAAATCAATTTTTTTTATAATGGGTGTGAGTTGTATTAAAAGATATTAATTAAAAGATAAAGATTGTTATCAGCAAAATACATATCCATAATAAATAAATAAATAAATAATCAGCTTAGACGACACGATTGTTGACCTCATTTGTCGACAAAAACAAAGTTCGTTTAAATCAATAGCTTATCATGGTACATGTTAAACCTTAAAGTTCTTACTTTTGACCAATTCCAAACAAAAATTAACCAAATTCCTGAAGAAGGGGCGATCATCCTAATCATAACGAAACAGAATCATGATCCGATCCTACCAGAATCTTTCAAAAACCCTAAAATCGATCCCAATTTCACAATCAAAACTAAGTATGTTTGCAATTTTAGATCGATGAACAGGAATTGAAAACAAAATTAATGGTAAATAACGTAAATCTACCTGCAAATTGAAGTGGTTCGAACATCCATCCAAACAATCGCTTTATGTAGAGCCATTCCAGTCGATTTACTCCAAATAACAGTAGTTTCTCTCTGATTCGTGATCCCGATGGCTTTAAGACCCTTATCAACATTATACCCAACGGACGTAGCTTTATCAACGGCCTTCGATATGCACACCTTCACACTTTCGATGATCTCCATCGGATCATGTTCAACCCATCTGAAATTAGCATATAAAATCATAAAAAAATCGATCAATCAAGCGTAAATTGGGTTCAAACAAGTACTGATTTGTTGGGTTACCCTGCTTTTGGGCAGAATTGAGTGAACTCGACTTGATGAGATCCAACGGGTTGAGCGTGTTTATCATAAATGATGAATCTGGTGCTGGTTGTTCCTTGATCGAGTGATCCAATGAATGCTTCATCGTCAGCCATCTTCTTGTTCGCCGAATGGATTTGGTTCTGATTTCTATGAATTTATAGAAATTTTTATTTGTTGAGAATTTTGAGGATTTTTTTGATTTGTTTTTATTTAAAAGTCAAGTTGACTTGATGATAAGATTTTGAATTATAAAAGTGGGTCATCCGTGAATAAAAGAGTTAATTGGACGGATGCTCATGTGTTTTACATAAATTTTACTTTTAATTTTTAACTTAAAATATAAATACAAATCGGGCTTTACTAATATGTATTTATTCACTCGTTTGAAGTTCCCAACCTAGGTTAAGGTAATTTTTTTTTACCACTAATCGTCCGGATAGCAGATTGTGGTAACCTGATTCATCCAACCATATAGTATCTTACAACTAAAAAAATCATTTAATTCATCGAAAAGCAGTTTTTAGATTTCATCAGCCTAACACTACTAAAAGCCTTTTCGAACTAAAACATTATGAGTTTATGCGTAGAAATTAAAAAAATTTAAAATATTTTATTGTCATATGAAAAATTAGCAATGAGGGTTTTCTTATCACAAATAATCATGGTTTTCTTATCACAAAAGCATTTGAACTTTAAATTTGTTTTTCATTTAAGGTTTAGGCTTTTTGTCACATAATATTTGATAAGGTTGGGTGATCCTTCCCACATCTTACCCTCACATGTACTACATAAAAAAACATTGCGAAAGTGACAAAAAAAGTGTCAATAGTTATTATTATTTTTTTTGTAAAATATGTTCATAATAAAGAAGCTTTAATGCCTTGTATCATACTTGATAGAAATATTATCCTTTTTAAAAAGTTCAAATCCAGTCAGTAAGAAATAAATTTGAAGGGATTTAGGAGCATGAGTTTGATACATTACAAAAATATCCAAAATTTATTTGCACTTAATTTTAATTAACTAGTGAAGGGTTTCCACAAACGATTTTAATTAACAAAATATAACTATCAATTTAACTATCTTAACACATGATGCTATTTGAGTTTAGACATAATACCATATCCATGATTTTAACCGCTAAATCAAGTACCATTCGATAAACAGATAACTTGATGTAGGTCTTGTAGGTTGATGAGCTCTCATAATCAGGTAATAATGTGAGGAATCCATAATCACAAGATGTGTGTTGTATGAACAATTGTAATTGCAATCTAAGTAGAAAATAATAACCAGAGATCAATGTAATATGTTCACTTTCATTAATGTTCAAAGAGTTACAAAAATTCTGAAAAGTTCTCAAAAGACGTATTGCATAACTATAAGTAAAGGTTAGTATTGATGCCACCGATACTATTGGTATCGATGGTCTTCATCGGCATTAATAGTATCGACAAAGACAATGTGCCGATACAACTAATATCGACAGAAACATAATCTTCAATACTAATCAACACAAAAATACTAACTCTATACATCAAAATCAATATCTAATTTCATAACCTTCACAAATGGTCTTGATGCTTCAATCTGCTGGATATTAGATGTTTGATTATCGATAAATTCAACATTAATATCGGAGTATTATTCAAAGAGTTATACTTTGGAGGGCAACAACTTATATGCTTAATTGTTAAACATTTATACAATCACGAACTATCGGTTTTAACGATGAGATATTTATTATTTATGAAATAATAAATAGGTGGAGATTGATTGTTATAATCAATTGATGAAATAAATAAAGTTTAATATGTTAAACTTTATTATTTAATATGATTTATTAATTAAAGGTTAATTAATAAATTGAGGTTTAAACGAGTTTTTTTATCCCAATTAACAATTAATTGATTAAAGAGAATAAAGTAATTAAATAAGTTAATTACTAAATGCTTTATCCTGTAAAAGTTACAGGGTTTAAAATGTTAAGACCTTTATTATAAATTAAGATGTTTAATTCACAATTAAAAAGAGATTAAAAATCAAAAACCCTAATTCTGTTTTTTCTCTCCCTCCTAGCCTTCGACCACCACCACCACCAATCGATGGATCCTCGATGGACCTAGGCGAGCGCAGGGCAGCCGAGCAGCCAGGTCGAGCAGTCGAGCCAAGTCGCATGCATGCGTGAGCCGCAAGTCGAGCCGAGCCAAGATCCAATGAAATCAATTTTCAAAATTCGTTTGCGATTCGTGAAACGAGATTGAGGGTTTGGGTGATAGTTGATTGTCACTAGCGAGACTGTTGCCATATCCATCGTGTGGATTTGGATTTTCTTCACGAAGGTCGATTTCTAAACACCATATGGTTGTGGTTTATTATTTGTTATTAATCGTTTTGTAGCTGGATCCTGATTTGGGAATGATTTCTGATTATGAATAAAAAAAGGTTTTGTAGTCTAAATGCTTCCGTTATGTCAGATATGATGATCTGACTGATTAATCAGATTTTGTGAAAAACTGATTTAATTAAAATATGTTTCATTTACCTTGATTTTAAAACTCGTAAATGTTACTAGAATTACCAACATAATCTTCATTTAATCATCTGAAGCAATTGCTGCAAGTTGTGTTAACACTTGATCTTATTATCTACGAGGAAACCTACATTGAAGAATCATGTGTTCCTCTATAATCAATTGTTCCTAAAGAAACTCTAACTTAAGACACATTATAAGAAGTCAATGGGTACCACTAATCTAGAAGTTTTGGATTATTCAAGATTGTTAAAACTATTATCACAAATAAGTGTCTTAATTAATTACCGACATTCTAAAAACAAGTTCTAATTCTTTTAACAACTTAGAAAAAAGACATTAAGGGGAACTTTTAATCATTTTTCTAAAAGGAACCCCAATTATATATAATAACAATTTGAAATGACGACGCTCGTTACTATACTCTTCACTTTCTATAATCTTTTTATAAGCTGCACCTTATCTTTTTTTGGTTTATTAGTCCACCATTTATTTATATACATACATATTTTTGTATTTCTCTTAATATTTTAACTATTTCAACCTAAAATATAATATTATATCAATGTTGTCGTCCATATGGTTTAAATAACTAACAGTTTTGGCCACCAACCCTAACTATTCTAACGTTTTTGGCCGCCAATCATCTTTTGTGATTCCGGTAGAATAGTTATGGTTAGGAGCCAAAACTGTTAGTTATTCAAACCACATGAGTTACATTGTAGAAGATTATATTTTGAGTTAAAATAGTTAAAATACGTAAAACACATGGGCCAAAATTGTAAAATACTCTAATTAATATTTGTAACTAATTCATCACGAAATATTATCTAAACTAACAAAAACCAATGTTGGTGCCTCTTTTTCATCCCTCTCTTCAAATTCACCATCGAAGCTTGGGTTTTGATCAAATTCACCATCTTTCTCTCTATCTGGTAGTTGGTTGCATATCAAGGTATGAGTGACGGAGCTTGAATATTTTAAAATAAGGGTGGAATTTACGGGAACCACAATACATATTAATTTTTTGTAGCAAATTGGGTCAAAATCAATACTTAAAACAAAAAAAATAACATTTTGCATGAAAAATTAACACTACGGACAGAAGAATAGGGGGCGTCATTAAGCTTCGTCCATTAAGAATAATTTTATTTGTATCCTAAAAGAAAGGGTATGTAATGTTATTTTATTGATTACTTATGTGATAATTTGATGTTCCATGTAAGAATGGCATAATGGGTGGGTCTGATCGTGTCACACCCCAACCAACGGCGGAATACGTTAATACGCGAGTTTAATTGTTCATAAGCTCATGGCGCTATGTTAAAGTTTGAATAAATTAATAACCATTTAAATAAAACATTCATTCAATAACAAACATCAATAGTCACTACAGTAGTTCAAATTCAAACCAAAACATTACAATAAACAAAATCTAAACATTTGATTTAAATAAATTAAACTAGGTCTCTAGACCTATCCTATGACTACAATTCTTTCTTCCTTAACCTGTCACACATGTAAAATAAAGTTTGTCAACTATTTGCATAGTTGGTGAGTTCACACACTAAGTTGAATACTAAGTATAAAAGGATGCAAACTATAGCCTAACTAGAATATATATCAAAAGCATAGCATACATACAAGTTTGAATAATAGAATGAATACTTGAATAACAATAGCTTGTGTGCAAACAAGTATCCTTACACAATAATTCAAGTATAACAATACAAGAACTATTATATGTAATTCAACTAGTTTGCTAGCTGTACTTTTCACCTTTTTCACACAAAGGCAAAAGCCATTGCGAAGATGGTATCTAACCGTCTTAGGGTACTAAGTACTAGCTTGCTTGACTGGCAACACATATAAAATCAACACATTGTATAAGCTTAGCATCTAACACATAAAGCTAACTAGGTCTAAGGCTTGCATCATAGATTGAATGAATAATAGAATGAATGATATTTTGAATAAGACATGTGTAACATCCCAAAAAAAAAAGTAAAAGGGAGTGTGAAGAAACTCACATGTGTAGAATGCTAGCTAGTTCCAAGTCATTGATTTAAACAATGATGAAGTAAGGCTATCTACTCACCCATAATTTGAGTAATTCACGTCTTAGCAATCCTATAATTCAAGTTTAAGGATCCTAAAACTATGGCATCCTAATGGAATCCTAGTTTGAATGAATCTATGTTTTGGATGGATAGCTAGAATAACTAAACTTATAATACTGATTTAATAAAATAGAATATCAAATGTATTTGTCACACCCCCAAATTCCCATGTGTGGAGTCAGTCCACATGAGTGTGACGTGGCCAGAATCACAGCTCATGGTAATATAGAACAAATCTATATGTGTTTTCAAAATACAATGTTTGACAGAAAAGTTAAACATAATAGTTTGCAACGGAAATACAATGATTGTGCAGCGGAAAAGTAACTAGTTTAAAATGCAGCGGAAATAAATAGTCAGACACTACATTGTTTTAATACATAACATAAATTAAATTATTTGTTCAAAATGTCATGAAATGAAATGCATGTTAATCATGTGCTCAATTCCTTAGGTGTATTTCTGTCCATGTGCAGCTAACCAGCTAGTTACCTGAGAATACATGTTTAAAAAGAAAGTGTCAACACATAGGTTGGTGAGTTCACAGGTTTTGATATACATAGATAATAATCAGAAATCATGTGTCATGCTGTTTATTAAAATGTTAGTCCCGAGCCCTAGGCTCCAAGTGTTAGTGCGTTACTACCGAATTAGACTTGCTTGTCCTTGCCTCCATCATGTCTCGTAATAACATGGCAAGATAGGTCGAGATTTCACGTGTCCCGACCTTTAGTCAATATTGTGCCACGTGAGGTTCGTCACACCCAAACATATCTATTCAAACTCATCTCGTTGTTTGTACAATAACGGTAAGACTTTGTGAGGGCTTGTTACGATTACAACACTTATGTTTATCTAATAAACCCACATACACAATATGTTTGTACAGTAATAATGTTTGGCTCGATTCAACAAGTATTCTCCTCCTATTTGAAAATTTTGTAAAAGAGTTAGAGGGGCCGTAAACTCACCTTAGAAATGATCGGATAAAGATAGCGTAAGCTCCTGCTTCGTGAACGTGTCGGTCACCGGCTATGTCACACCCCCAATTTTCAACTAACGGAATCATACCGTTTGGGAACGTGACAAACCAGGATCTCAGATCATTAGACATAACGAAGACCTCTATATGAATTTCAAAACATACTTTGGTCTAAAACATCAAAGTTTTTAAAGATTGCGGAAGCGTTTTAACACAATAACCAAAGGAACAGTTGTAACATGTAAATTACAAAACAAAATCCCCAAATGTGTAATTCAAACAATATAAATGTAAAACATGCATGCGACTCTATCTCCTAGTCCATGCCAGCTTTATTGCGCACCTTAGCGTCATGAGAAAACATGTAAATCAAGTCAACACAAAGGTTGGTGCATAACACAGGTTTTAAGTATTCACAATGTTCAAAACAACAGTTTGAATATCAAGTTTGCAGATAACATAATCACACATGCATAGTCATGATAGCTAGTCATTTGTACTATTTACATAAGTGGTCGACACCGAAGCTGACGATTGCCATGCTATAGCATGTTTTTGCCTTGCCACTATTGTCTAGCACAAACAATAGTAATGTGTGTTTGGTCAGTCAAACACCTGCGTAGATCCCATCTACCAGGTGAGGTTTGTCAAACCTAATAGATCTATTTTCAACTACCACGCTTTGCGCTACGGCAAACTAAACGGTTCGAAGTGTGTAAGGACTTTTAAATGCTATGTTGTCACATAATGTAAACAGCTAACTCATGCAAGTGATATGTATCTAAAAAGAGTTTGTTGCACATGTTTTCTCCCCCAAAACAGTTAAAATAAGAAAGGGGCCGTGTACGCACCTTTGAGTATTGCAGAATGATCAAATACGTGAGCTCGTGTAGATAATCCTCTTACGAAGGATCTGTGTTTAAACAATAACGTAGTGTTATTCGGATAGTCGTTTTGTGCTTGAAATCACATACGTGTCAACACACGTATGTTAAAGTGTTAGAAATGTGCATACGAAAGTACGCGTGTCTTTGGAATCGTTTAAATAAAATCATATAGTCGTTTATGATTTTATTTAACTAAACGTAATTATACGCGATTTCGTTTTCGATCAAAAATGCAAATTTTATTTTTCAGATATGTTCAGGACTGAATTCTGGTTCCAACGAAATTCGAACGAGTCGAATCGGAGTTAAAACGAAGATTTTATGACACAAACATCAAAAATATTGTTTTTGAGCAAAACCAGTGACTCCCTGGTTCGAACCCGTGACCTCCCACACACAACACACGCACACTACCATCTTCGCCCGCTAGGGTATCGCATCAGAATTCTAAAAAAAATTGTTTTAACTCCTATCAAGTCGGATTCCCCTTGTTTAACATCAACCGAACCAAAACCCCCTTATTTGATCCCTAATTCGAATCCCTTCGAACCCAAAACCATAGGGATTTTATCACCCATGATCCTGCGAACCTAGCTATGCTATTTAATTTTACAAACAACCTCATTTGGATTAAAATCCCCAATCGTTTTATGCTCAAGAACCCTAATACTTAAAATCTTAAAATTCGCTTCTGCTTCAAACAATTAGTATGTGCATTTCCTTAAACGCACCATTCAGATCCTAACTGTATGATTTAATTCGATTACTAACTCGTTTAAGCAAGAAACCCCCAAACCGTTTTGCCCTATGAACCCTAGAACTCAAGGTTCATCAAATCGATGTTATTATCAGAAATTGACTTACATTATAGTTTAATCGACCCTCTCTGAAACTTCCTACATACTTTAATTTGATTAACAACCTCATTTAACACGAAACCCCCAAATCGTTCTTATCAAGAACCCTAGAATTAAAAACCATATGATTCGATGTTTAATCATGAATTGGACATATGGATTAGCTTAGTCGACCCTTTTAGAAGGTTTAGGATAGATTACTAACCTGTTTTGGTATCCAATTCGAGTAAATCGAATTTAGCTTAAGTTTCGGCCACCCACGATCGGGTTCTTCAATCTGGAACTCTTGAAATCGAATTCTTGTTTGCAGAAGCTTCTAATGTTGCCGAATGATTGATTTGAAGGCTCAATTCGGGGTATTGAAATCAAATGATGCGACTTCTAGCATAACTCTTCACGGTTTCGACTTGTAAACATAATGGGAGTTTAATTCGAGACCTTTAGTTTCCAATAACTGATAATAATGTTTAATCATCATCATTGCCTATTGATTAGATGATTAATTCACTTAATTGTAACAGATTTAAGGTGAATCTTCGAATTCCCAATCATTTTGGCCGAATTTTGACTTCCAAAGGTCAAAATCCCCAATTTGATGTAATTACAATTGTGATACTTATGTTTTAATGTTTCTAGACCCATTTTGCTTAATTCTAATCCTTTAAAGTTTGGTCTCCTATGATTTCCTTAGTTTTCGGCTAACAAAACTAAACCAAATTCCCAATTTGGCACGAATTGGGCCAATTGGGACATTATTGGGCTAGGTTAACCCAATTGGGCCTTATAAATGCAATTGGGCCTACCTTGATCTCATTGGGCCTACCTTGGCCTTATTGGGCCTCATAAGATATAATTGGGCCTACGAGGGTTAACGAGGTTAATCCGAAAATATCGGATTGTCACATCATCCCCTTGTTGAAGGAATTTTCGTCCCGAAAATTAGTAAATGTTAGGAGTAGTTAGGAAACTACTTACGAGTTTAAATCGTACTTGTTAGTTTGATTTGATCATTCTGTGTGTTTGTGTATACTCACACACAAAATCTAATGCTTGCAACATCACAACTAAATGTGATCGTTCAATGTGACTAATGTGACTGTTTGCGTGTACACTAGTTAGTTCACCTAACTGTGACTGTTTATGTTTGATCATACTGTGTTGTGTAACCTCACACATAGTGAGTTTCTGTAACTGTTTGTACTATGCAACCCCGCACATAGCAAAATGTGTGTAACTAATCATGTATGTACTACCATAACATGTAACATATGAAATGTAGCACATAAAATGTATTGTAGCACAAATGTTTATAACAAAACCAATTGAATAAAGTGTTTGTGCTTACAGTTTGAATTTTGAAGTGTTGATGTGTGAAGCATCACGTCATCCCCTTGTTGAAGGAAATTTCGTCCCGAAATTTAACGTGCGCTCTCAGTGTTTGTAGTTGCTGTTTTGAACAGATGAGGATACTTCTTCATCATTTGGTCTTCCCTTTCCCATGTGAATTCAGGACCACGTCTTGAATTCCATCGAACTTTGACTATCGGAATCTTGCTTTGTTTGAGCTGTTTGACCTCTCGGTCCATGATTTCAGCTGGTTCTTCAATGAAGCGTAACTGTTCGTCTACTTGTATTTCTTCCAGTGGTACAATCAATGTCTCATTAGAAAGACATTTCTTTAAGTCCGATACATGAAAGACATCATGAACTCCACTGAGTTCATCCGGTAATTTGAGTTGATACGCAACCGGACCAATCCTTTTCAGAATCTCAAAAAGTCCTACGTAACGTGGACTAAGCTTCCCGCGCTTGCCAAATCGTATCACACCTTTCCAAGGTGATACCTTTAGAAGAACTCAGTCTCCTACTTGAAATTCCAATGGTTTACGACGTTTATCAGCATAACTTTTCTGTCGATCCCGGGCCGCTGCCATACGGTTCCGGATTTGAACTATCTTCTCCGTCGTCTCGTGTACTAGTTCAGGTCCTGTAATCTGACTGTCACCAATTTCAGCCCAGCAAACTGGTGAACGACATTTGCGACCATACAAAGCTTCAAACGGTGCTGCTTGAATACTTGTATGATAACTATTATTGTAAGAGAATTCCACTAACGGTAAATGATTCTCCCAGCTATCACCAAAATCAATTACACAAGCTCGTAGCATATCCTTGAGCGTTTGAATCGTACGTACACTTTGACCGTCGGTCTGTGGATGATAAGCGGTACTCATATCCAAGCGAGTTCCCTATGACTTATGAAGTGATTTCCAAAAGTTGGAAGTAAATCGGGCATCCCGATCTGATATGATAGAGATTGGCACGCCATGCCGTGCTACCACTTCCTTGATGTAAATGCGAGTCAGTTTCTCCATCTTATCGGTTTCCTTTATTGCTAAGAAGTGTGCAGATTTCGTTAATCGATCAACAATTACCCATATCGTATCACAACCACTCAGTGTACGGGGTAACTTAGTAATGAAATCCACCGAAATCTGTTCCCATTTCCACATCGGTATCTCTGGTTGTTGCAGTAAACCAGATGGCTTCTGGTATTCAACTTTGACTTTCGAACAAGTCAAACATTTGCTAACGTACTTAGCAATATCAGCTTTCATGTGAGGCCACCAATACAGTGCCTTCAAATCATGATACATCTTGTCTGATCCCGGATGGACTGAATATCTGGACTTGTGTGCTTCATCCATCACGAGTTCCCTTAAACCTCCATACAAAGGTATCCACAATCGATCTATGAAATAACGAATTCCATCAGACTTGACATCCAACTGTGTTTCCATTCCTCGTAAAGATTCCTGTACCAAGTTTTCCGTTTTCAAGCCCTCGAGCTGAGCACTGCGTACCTTGTCAGGTAAGTCAGTATGTATCGTCATCATAAGTGCACGAACCCGTCTTGTTGAAGTATCTTTTCTGCTTAAAGCATCAGCTACCACATTAGCTTTTCCCGGGTGATACTTAATCGCGCATTCGTAATCGTTCAACAACTCAACCCATCGTCGTTGTCTCATATTAAGCTCCTTCTGATCAAAGATATGTTGCAAACTCTTATGATCAGTGTAAATAGTACACTTAGTTCCATACAGATAATGCCTCCAAATCTTCAAAGCAAAAACCACTGCTCCCAACTCCAAGTTGTGAGTAATGTAATTCTTCTCGTGTGGCCGTAGTTGCCTTGAAGCATAAGCAATCACCTTATCACGTTGCATCAACACACATCCCAATCCCTGTGCAGATGCATCACAATATACCACAAAGTCTTCTGTCCCTTCCGGTAAGGACAAAATCGGTGCACTGCAGAGTTTCTGTTTCAATAACTGGAATGCAGCTTCTTGTTTATCCGTCCAGTTATACTTCGTTCCCTTGTGCGTAAGAGCTGTAAGTGGTTGAGCGATCTTTGAAAATCCCTCAATGAATCGTCAGTAGTAACCCGCCAAACCAAGGAATTGTCGTACCTCGGTAGGGGTCTTTGGCGCTTCCCAATTCTTAATCGCTTCAATCTTTGCTGGATCCACGTGTATGCCCTTTTCATTGACTATATGACCCAAGAATTGTACTTCTCGCATCCAGAAATCACATTTCGAGAATTTAGCGTACAATTGTTCTTGTTTCAGTAATTCGAACCTTGCAACTGATCGAACAGATCGTCAATCCTGGGTAACGGATACCGGTTCTTGATAGTAACCTTGTTCAACTCCCGGTAATCGATACACATACGGAAAGTCCCGTCCTTTTTCTTAACAAACAAAACTGGAGCTCCCCACGGTGAAAAACGAGGTCGTATGAAACCCTTATCCAACAACTCTTGCAGTTGTGTAGATAACTCTTGCATTTCTGATGGTGCAAGTCGATAAGGCGCTCTTGCTATCGGTGTTGCATCTGGTGTAAGGTCGATTCGGAATTCCACCTGTCTGATAGGCGGTAATCCTGGCAAATCTTCTGGAAATACCTCCGGAAATTCACAAACTACTGGTATATCTTCAATCTTCTTCTCAGCTACCGGCTTTTCAGTTATAAGTGCTATAACTGCCGTATGACCTTTCCGCAGACATTTGTGTGCTTTCATACAAGATATGAGACGCAGTGGTGTACTACTCTTCTCGCCTTGTACATACAATGTCTCTCCATGCGAAAGAGGTATGCGAACAATCTTTTCATGGCATACGATTTCAGCCTGGTGTTTGGACAACCAGTCCATGCCAATGACTACATCAAAACTACCTAAAGTAATAGGCATAAGGTCAATTTCCAATGTCTGACCCATCAAATCAAGTATACATCCCTTAAGGATTTGTTCAACTACAATTTGCTTACCATCAGCTAGTTCTACAGTGTATGGACTATCTAAAGCAGTGGGACTAACATTTAGCAACTTAGCAAGTGAACTAGATACAAAACTCCGATCGGCACCAGTGTCAAATAACATAGAGGCATAGTGATTATTTAAGAGGAACGTACCCGTAACAATGTTGGGATCCTCCCGTGCTTGACGTCCTCCAATCACAAACGCCCTGCCCCTAGCACCATTGTTGTTGTTATTGTTGTTATTATTGTTGTTGTTGGTGCCATTACCATTACCATTGCCGTTGCCATTGCCATTTGCGTTATTATCCCCACCTTTCTTGAGTTGTGGGCAATCTTTCTTAAAGTGCCCCATCTTGCCACACTCAAAACAACCCTTCTGTGCATTGTTCTGATTATTATTCTGGTTGTTGTGATTGTTTTGCAGCTCTCCCCAACAATCCTTAGCTGCATGCCCCATCTTACCACACCTTTGACACTTAGCTCTATCACACTGATTACCTGCATGATGAAATCCACACCTGTTGCACTTTGGGTGTTTACCAATATAACCCCCTGACGATGATGATTGTTGACCACTATTTGAGTTGTGATAAGACTTGTTTGAGTCTTGTTTTCGGTTCTGCTGAAACGGTTGTTGGTTGAAATTCTTGGTGTTGCTGCTCTCCCACTTCCTTTTGTGGTCTCCCACCTTAGTAGCCGATGTTCTTTTAGGTCCCCTGTAGCACTGCCTGATCAGTCAGTTGGTGCGCTAACCGAACAGCTTGTTGAATGGTCGTGGGATTTGCAGAAGTGACCAATCCCTGGATCTGAGGCACCAATCCCCCGATGTACCTCACTATCCACTTGCTTGCTGGAGTGGCCATATGGGGTAGAAGTCTGGCCAATTCGTGTGATCGAGTCGTGTACTCCTCGATATTTGATCCCTCCATCTTGAGGTGCCAGTATTCTTCCTCTAGTTTCTGCATCTCACTGCGAGGGCAGTACTCCTCTTGCAGTAAAGTTTTGAAGCCATTCCAAGTCAAGGCATTAGCCTCACCCAATCCCAAGGTCTGAACATTCGAGTTCCACCAAGTTAATGCTGGACCCTCCAATGTTCCTGTAGCATACTTCACCTTGCTTTCATCAGGACAATTGCACATCTCAAACACAGATTCAGCCTTCTCAATCCATCGTAGGAGTCCAATGGCTCCTTCTGATCCTTTGAAATTGTGTGGCTTACAGTCCAAGAACATCTTGAACGTGCATGCCTGTGGGTTAACCAGTCCCCCTGCCGGACCCTGTGGCCCTGTATTGTGTGTCTGAGCGTAGTTCACGATAGCCTCCGCGACCCTGTTATTGATTAGCTCGTTGAGCTCAGCAACTGTCATGTGAACGTTCTCGTTTGCCATTATCTTCCTAGTTAAAAGAAATGTTAGAGCGTTATCAAGATCCAATGTGACATGTGTAAACAAAACAACAAACACAACATGTAATGTATAAATCAACACAACTGTTGGCAATAAATAATAGTTTTTCAATAGATAGAAATTTGATTTGAGTACAATACTTTTGAAATCAAACATAAGTTTTCCAAACTTCTAATGTAGGAACACAACCCGTTCCTAATAAGTTTTAAACAAAATAAATCAATCATCCTCGACAGTGGATTCAGGATCAGAATCAACAACTGGTGCTGGTTCTTCCCCTTCCTCCTCTTCATCGTCTTCATCCTCCTCTTCATTCTTAGAGACCACTAAATCCTCCAAGGCTACAAGTCTGCCTTCCAGAATCTCCGCTCGGTTCTCTGCAGCTTCAAGACGACCAATCAAATTAATCATCTCATCTCGCATATCATTGACCAGATGGGCAAGATTGTCTTGTCTTTCATTAGCATCCCATAATTCCCGAACATTATACTCGATCCTGTCATTCGCCCAGTACAAATCCTCGCGCAGTTTGGCGATCTCCTCAGCATCAGTCCTTTGCCTCTTAGGCTCAGGAACATCTAATACCGGTGGTGGATGGGTAGAAGGTCCCTCAGCAGGGATCTCCTGAATGCCCTCCACTGGCTCCTCCTCCGGATCCTCATCCGGGTCCTCATCCGGATCCTCCTCCGGATCCTCCTCTGGGTCCTCATCTGGATCCTCCTCCGGGTCCTCGTCTGGATCCTCCTCCGGATCCTCATCCGGATCTGAATCATCCCTCTCATATGGTGGAGGAGATGGAATAGGTGGTGCTGGTGATGACGGTGGTACTGGAACTGTCGGCTCCTCATCCTCAGAATCATCAATATAGATATACGGTGCTGACGATGACGATGCCATGCCTGTTACATAATACCATATGTAAGTGCAGTGCCATGGAATGTGTAAGCAAGTCAATTACATAATGCCATATGTAATTTCTAAGTAATATGTGTAAGCATATGTGTCTAATGTCTAACAGTCATAGTCTAAGTCTACAAATGCAAACCTAGTTCGCTATAACCAATGGCTCTGATACCAATCTGTCACACCCCCAATTTTCAACTAACGGAATCATACCGTTTGGGAACGTGACAAACCAGGATCTCAGATCATTAGACATAACGAAGACCTCTATATGAATTTCAAAACATACTTTGGTCTAAAACATCAAAGTTTTTAAAGATTGCGGAAGCGTTTTGATGTGTTGCAAAACACATCTGTTTTTCTGTTTGTTTCTAACTAGTTTTTGTACAGTTTTAGTCAGTTTTGAGTCGATTGATGCTGGTTCTTCACAATTCCACAAAATTGTTATTTGCAGGTAATAAACATGTGTTTTTGGTGGTAAAGGTCAAGAAATAGAGCTCCCGGTTGGTCGAGAACAAATCCAAGACACAAGATGAAGAATTCTGGAAAAAAGGTCCTGTCGCGTATCGCGACAACTACCTGAAACCCTGTCGCGTAGCGCGACAGGTGGAAATGACTGTTTTACCCTTTTTAATGATTGCGGGTTTGACCCGACTAATTTGTCGGGTAGTGGGTACCCTCGCGTAGCGCGAAGGGTTCAGAGGAGCCTGTCGCGTAGCGCGACAGGGTTAAAAATTCAGAATTTCGAGTTTATGTTTTCTGAAACGGCAGGAGGCTAGGGTAATTCGATTTTGGACGATCAGAGACGACCTAGGAGGCGACTAGAAGCAAGGATTCGAGATTGTGGTCGAGTTAGATCATCGAGAAGCCTAGACGAGTGATCCGAAGGGTGTAACGTGATCGGTTCTTCTTTCTTTCTTGTTATTCTCATTCGAATGATGTTTAAGATTTGTTTTATTTTGATTTCTTGCTGTTTGTTCAGTATGGTTGTTGGCTAGAACAATAGAACTACCTAGGGTTTTACAATTATGCATGTTTGACGTTTATAAAGATTGATTGTGGAACAAGTTTGGATTTTTCAATGATTTAATGATATGGTTTGGATTCTTGGATGTACATGAATGTTTATGATGTTTGCGATCTGATTTATTGTGTCCTCACATGCTTAGGCGAATGTCTTTCGTATAATGAGCATATGCTAAGTCATTTACTTTGTGTTTATGATTAGGGGATGTATTACTAGACGTAGTAATTCATAGGAGCAATAATTAGGTCACAAATGAATTAGATGTTAACCAAATTCAATAGCCGTGAGGTGAGGGTTTGTTAGTATATCTTGCATGTTTAAGAACTAGTTAAGTCTTTGTAAAAAGATTAAAATTAAGTTAATTGAACATAGTCTTGTATGCTAAGTCCAAGATGAATCTCCTTATTATCCCTTGCATGTTGGTGCATTGAGGCTTTCTTTTTCGTGAGGTAGATGGTTTTTAGGATATATCATTGATGGGTTGGTTAACTTATGAGAGTAATTAACCTAAACCGGCGTTTAACATACTTATAAACAATTTAGTTGAAATCTTTGAAAACGGTTGAAGAATCTCTAATTGGTTGTTAAGTTAAAATTCAAAGATCCCGGTTCCAAAATAAGTTACATAATCAATCCATAAAACATTAGACATGTATAAAGTAAACCCTAGGTAGTCATTTCATCATTTGTGAATCTTAGTTGCATTTTCCAATTTGAGTCTTGATTTGATTTTCAGAATTTTATAAATTTCAGTTTATTGAGCTAATTACAAAACCCCCCCTTTCAAACATTTAATTTAATTTAAGTTATTTGTATAGATAAGTCATTGAGTCTATTTGTATTTTCTATAGGAGTCTGTGGGTTCGATAATCCGGACTTACTTTTCTGTACTGCATTTGACAGGTTCACTTGCCTGTTAGTAGTTTAGTTTAGAGAGTCTAGAATATTACTTAGTGTCTAGGATAGTTTTGATTTTTATTAGTTTTAATTAAGCTACTTTGCACACATCAAGTTTTTGGCGCCGTTGCCGGGGCTTCTTAGTCGATTGTGCAGTTTAGTCTTGTGTCTTGTCTGTGCATATTTGTTTTTAGTTTAAGTTTTATTTGTTTTGTTTTATTTATTTTTGATTTGTTTTTGTTTTATTTGCAGGTTTGGTAGTGTATGCCACACTTACGTTCACACGGACCGCCACCTGAGCTTTCTTTGCCTTTAAGGAGCGATTCGCGGGACTTCTCTGAGGGTTCTACGAGCGAGGTAAGTGCTTCTACTCCCGTTTCTGCAGAGTTTTCTGATCACACACCACCATCTTCTTCTAGTTCTTCCACCCATTCTAGTCCACGCTTGCACTTTGTTCCACCCATGGCTGAGCGTCGCACGGTTCACCAGCAGGCCACTGCTGGATTCACGGGACTTAACAATCCCATCACTGTGTCAAATATCACGAATGAAAATTCGTGGCAGATTCCTTCATACATCATGACAGCCATTAACAACACTCAGTTTAATGGCCGGGATGATGAAGATGCACCAGCCCATATAGCTCGCCTCACTCGCATCTGTGGTACCTTCAATCTTCAAGGTGCTACTGAAGATGCTATCTTTCTGCAGCTATTTCCTTTCTCTCTTGCGGGTAGGGCCGCCACTTGGCTCGATTCGCATGCTCCTGGATCTTTCACTACTTGGGGCAGTCTTAGGGATGCATTCCTTAAGAAATACTTTCCACCTGCCAAGGCAGCTCGCCTTCGTGATGAGATCCATTCTTTCTGTATGGCCCCTGATGAGCCATATTACCTTGCTTGGGAGAGATTTCAGAATCTGCTTAGCAGATGTTCCCAGCATGGTCTCTCTGACTGGGCCCTTGTAGAGAAATTCTACAATGGTCTAACTTATGAGACCAGAGCTCGTTTTGATACTTCTGCGGGTGGTCATCTTATGGGAAAGAGGGATGTTGCTGAGTGTACTGATATGTTTGAGAGTTTTGCTCAGGCTGAGTATGAGCAGAGATCAGCTAATAGGAATTCAAATCCTATTTCTAGTTCCTCTTCTTCCACGAGAGGAGTTCACCACGTTAATGTGGATACTAGTGTGACAGCTGCTCTTGAGGCTTTATCGAGGGATGTGAAGGAGTTGAAGATGAAGGTGGATAGGTGTGAGATTTGTAGGGGTGGCCATGCCACATCTGAGTGTTTGGTGGTCAACCAGGAGCAGGTTGATTATCTAGGGGGTCAAGGTAGGGGTAACACGAACCCTTGCAATAATTCCTACAATCAAAATTGGAGGAACCACCCTAATTTTAATTGGCGCTCTTCTGGTCATCCCCCTGGTTTCCAATCTGGGTCATCTAATAACCAGGGGCAGGGTCATTCTTCGGTTAGTCATCCGAGTCATACACCGGGGGCGGGTAGCAGTAGTAGTGGTGGTGGTTCTGGGGGTAGTATGAGTAAGATTGTGAAGTTACTCACCCAGTTGGTTGCTAAGGATGCCAATACTCAGAAAACCCTTGCTGAGCATGACATTCTTCTGAAAAACCAACAATCTGCTTTTCTTGATCTTCAAGATCAGTTGGTGATATTGCTAAGTGTTTGGATGAGAGACCCCAAGGTCAGTTTTCGGGCAACACTCAGCCTAATCCAAACGCTCATGTGAAAGCAGTGACCACGAGTAGTGGTCGAGGGGGTGTGAGTGTAGATCCACCGGTTGAGGTAGAAGATGAGGAACCGGTGGATGAGGAGATTGAAATGGAGACGCCTGGGGGGGTACACATGAGGCCAGTCCCAGCAAGTACAGTACCGACCAGTGAGTCTCCTGTAGTGGTCCCGGTTGAGAAGAAACCGGTTGAGGTTAGGCCGAGTCCTAAGATTGATCATTCGCGATTACCTTACCCTGCTCGCTTAGCTCACCAAAAGCATGCTAAGGAGTATGGCCATTTTCTTGACATGTTCAAACAGTTGAAGATCAATCTTCCATTTATTGAGGCTCTTCAGCATATGCCCAAGTATGCTAAATTTCTGAAGGATTTGTTGAAGAGGAAGGATAGGCTAGGGGAACTTTCTAATGTTCCGTTGAGTGGGGGATGTTCTGCGGTGATTCTGAACAAGCTACCGGAGAAATTGACAGATCCTGGGATCTTTACAATCCCATGTTTGTTTGGTAGTGACACTCAGAGGCACGCGTTGGCAGATTCAGGTGCTAGCATCAATTTGATGCCTTATTCTTTATATGAGAAGCTAGCACTTGGTGAACTTTCGCCTACGCGCATGACATTGTCCCTTGCTGACCGAACGGTCAAATGTCCACGGGGTATTGTTGAGAACCTGTTGGTGAAGGTGGATAAATTTGTTTTCCCCGTGGACTTTGTGATTCTTGACATGGAGGCCGACGAGACTGTGCCTATCATTCTAGGCCGTCCTTTCTTGAGGACCGCTAAGGCCATCATTGATGTGTTTGATGGGAAACTCACTCTTAGAGTGGGTGATGAGACTGTCACATTCGAGGTTGTGAAGTCTATGAGGCATCCCAGTGATCATGATGACTTTAGTGACCCATGTCATTCTGTTTACTTCATAAACTCTTTCATGTCACACGTGGATAGGTGTATTGAGTACGTGTGCGGTGCTGATTTGGTAGTTGAGAGAAGTGAAGAGGAGTGTGAGAGTATTGATGAGGGTGTTGGTGTCATTTCTGAAGTTTTAGAGATTGATGAATTAAGGGAGGAGAGTAAGAAGCCCTCTGTTGAGTCACCACCCGCCCTAGAGCTTAAGGTTTTACCTTCACACTTAGAGTATGCATTTCTAGGAGAGGATTCCACTTTACCTGTTGTCATCTCATCTAGGTTAAGTGAGGAGGAGAAGAAGAGACTGTTAGGTGTGCTGAGGACGTATAAGGGGGCTATTGCTTGGAGACTCTCTGATATCCAAGGCATTAGCCCTGCTTATTGCACACATAGGATACTCATGGAGGATGAGTATAAGCCGGTAGTCCAACCTCAAAGGCGTTTAAATCCTAATATGCAAGAGGTTGTGAAGAAGGAGGTGTTGAAGTTGATGGATGCGGGCCTGATTTATCCTATCTCGGATTCATCATGGGTGAGCCCCACTCAGGTTGTCCCTAAAAAGGGAGGGATGACAGTCATCACAAATGAGAAGAACGAGCTCATTCCTTCTCGCACGGTCACGGGGTGGCGAGTTTGCATCGACTATAGGAAACTTAACGATGCCACCCGGAAGGATCACTTTCCCCTTCCTTTTATTGACCAAATGTTAGAGAGATTGGCGGGACAGCAGTTTTATTTCTTCTTAGATGGTTTTTCTGGGTACTTCCAGATCCCCATTGCACCGGAGGATCAGGAAAAGACCACATTCACGTGCCCTTATGGCACCTATGCTTACCGTCGCATGCCGTTTGGGTTATGCAATGCTTCTGCCACATTTCAAAGGTGCATGGTAGCCATCTTTCAAGATATGATTGAATCATCCATGGAGGTGTTTATGGATGACTTCTCAATTTATGGTGACACTTTTGATAAATGCTTGGAGAATCTTGAGAGGATGTTGAAAAGGTGTGTAGAGACAAAGTTGATGCTTAATTGGGAGAAGTGTCACTTCATGGTGACCGAGGGGATAGTATTGGGTCATAAGATTTCGAGAGTGGGTATTGAGGTAGATAAAGCTAAGATAGAGACCATAAGTAAACTCCCACCACCTTCTAGTGTCAAAGCCATTAGGAGTTTCCTTGGTCATGCGGGTTTTTATAGGCGGTTTATTAAGGATTTTTCAAAAATCACTAGGCCTATGACCCATCTTCTAGAAAAAGATACCCCGTTTGTGTTTGATGAGGAATGCATGAAGGAATTCAAATTTTTGAAGGAGAGGCTTGTGAGTGCTCCTATTTTGGTTGCCCCCGATTGGAGTTTGCCCTTTGAACTCATGTGTGATGCTAGTGACCAAGCCGTTGGGGCGGTCTTGGGGCAAAGAAGAGAGAAGCATTTTCACCCGATATACTATGCTAGCAAAACTCTTAATGATGCTCAAGAGAACTACACTACCACCGAGAAGGAGCTTCTTGCGGTAGTGTTTGCTTTTGACAAATTCCGGTCATACTTAGTGCTTTCAAAGACCACCGTTTTCACCGATCACTCGGCTTTGAGGTTTCTTTTTGCAAAGAAAGATGCAAAACCTCGTCTCATTAGTTGGATCTTGTTGTTATCGGAATTTGATATTGAGATCAAAGATAAGAAAGGGGCTGAAAATGTGGTGGCCGATCATCTCTCCCGGTTGGAGGACCCGGAGAGGAGCGAGATTAGAGAGGAGGAGATTGGTGATAGGTTCCCTCATGAGATGATCGACTTTGTTGAGGCGGAGAAGCAAGGAATGCCATGGTTCACCGACTTGGCAAATTTCCTTGCTAATGGAGTGGTAATTGAAGGAATGACCTCTCAACAAAAGAGGAAGTTTTTTAGAGATGCGAGTAAGTATGTTTGGGATGATCCGTATCTCTATCGTGTGGGAGGTGATAGGATTTTAAGGAGATGTGTGAGTCGAAAGGAGGGCCTTGATATCTTAAGACATTGCCATGAAGGCTTAACGGGTGGACATCATGGACATCATTCCACTGCCCAAAAGGTCTTCGATTGTGGATTTTATTGGCCTTCGGTAGTGAAGGATGCACTCGAGTTTGTGAAGAAGTGTGATCCATGTCAACACACCGGGAATATCTCCTTTAAGGATGAGATGCCTCAAAACCCAATTCAAGTGTTGGAGGTTTTTGATGTTTGGGGCATCGATTTTGTTGGACCTTTTCCTTTGTCCAAAGGAAATAGGTATATACTCGTGGCCATAGATTACGTTTCAAAGTGGGTGGAGGCTCAAGCCTTGCCTACAAATGATGCCCGAGTGGTTCTCAAGTTCCTTAAGAAGTTGTTTAGTCGGTTTGGAACTCCTAGAGCTTTAATAAGTGACCGGGGCACGCACTTTTGTAACACCATGTTAGAAAAGGCACTACAACGCTACGGTGTCACTCATCGTTTAGCAACCGCTTACCATCCCCAAACAAGCGGTCAAGTGGAGAATGCAAACCGAGGGGTGAAAAGGATACTTGAGAAGACCGTGGGGAAGAGTCGGAAGGATTGGTCCGACAAGTTAGACGATGCATTGTGGGCGTTTAGAACAGCTTACAAGACACCTTTAGGAACCACACCATACATGGTCGTCTATGGCAAAGCATGCCATCTTCTCGTTGAGTTGGAACATAGAGCTCTTTGGGCTCTTAAGACGGTAAACCTTGATCTTACCGAGGCGGGTAGGAAGAGGTACTTCCAAATTCATGAGTTAGAAGCCCTTCGTGATGCGGTTTATTCACGTTCATTGAGCATTAAAGAGAAAACCAAATCAGTGCATGATAGGAAGTTGAAGGGTTTGAAAGAATTTAAGAAGGGAGATCGGGTTTTGCTTTACAATTCCCGATTGAAATTGTTTGGAGGGAAGTTGAAGTCCAAGTGGACGGGACCATATGTGGTTGAGGAGGTTTTTCCATATGGAACCGTTGAGTTGAAAAACGAAGTTGATGGGAACACTTGGAAAGTGAACGGTCATCGATTGAAACATTACATCGGAGGACCGATTGATGAGAATGAGGAGGGGGAAGAGATTCTCCTAGAGAAACTCGAATGAGTGAGGGGTTCTTGGGATGAAACCCAAGTGTAGAGTGTGTAAATGTCAAGTTTTAGAGCTTTTAATTGCATTTTTAGTGTGATTTGCGGATTTTTTTTTCGTTTCTCGTTTTCGTTTTTCTTTGTTTTCTTGAGTTTTGCAGGTGTTTTTTCATTTTGATGCAAGAAAGATGGATTTGAGGCACCAGGTATGTTTTCTTTACCTTAGAATTGATTTTAGGCGTTTAGGAAGGAAAAAGGAGGTGAAAATTTGGCTAAGGCATGAAAATTAAAGAAACTCTCTGGAAAAATGACATCCTCGCGTCACGCGACACCCACAAGACAACCTGTCGCGCTACACTACAAATCTGGTCAAAGACGCGGGTCAACAAGTTGTCGCGCTACGCGACAATATTCTTGTTACATGTCGCGATACGCGACAGAAGTCCAGATCAGTTTTTATCTTTTTCAAGCCCTAGATCTCGAATTTTAACCCCATTTCACCTTCTCAAGGCCGTCGCCCTCTTCCCCTTCACCACCATTTTCACTTTCCACCACCATTTTCTACCAATTTCACCACCAAAAAGCATCAACCATCATCCCTAACATCTATTTCACCTATTTCTTCCAACCCATTTCACCCTTTCATCATCTCCATCCACCATTGACGGGTCCAAGCAAGAACACGAGAGATTTGTTTCAAAGCTTCAATTTTTCTTCTTATTCTCGTTGTGTAAGTCGATTTTAAGGTAATGTGACTAACCATTTAAAATTTTTCTTGCATTTTGATGAATTTTGTCAATTTTAGTTTTAGCCTAGTTGTAAATTTCTAGTTTTTGAAGGTTTGGTGTTGATTTTAGTTTAGTGTTAGTTTAGTTAATCTTGTTGAATGCTTCTAGTTGCCTTGTTATAGTTGAATTTGTTGTTGGATGCCAAAGGACCATAAATTGTAGTTTGGGAAAAAGACTTAAGGTTTGAAAATGGTTCTTTTAGTTTTGGCAGGTTAAACAAACTGGTTTTAGCAATGAAATTTTTCATGATAATGTCCATTTAAGATGAAAACTCAGTTTGTGGGATGGTTTGTTTACGGGTTGTTCTTGGACCATTAAACGGTATTGTTGTGTAACCGCGAATGAAATGCTATACGGTTACACATTTGTGGTTTCTTTACTGACTTGGCAGCTTGTGTTTGTTTTTGATGTTATTTCAGGATGTCTGGAGCAAGCTCGTCAGGTGCAGGAGGGAAAAGAAGAAGGGGCCCTGTTCCAAGGCCACGGGGAGAACCTAGTTCCCCAGTTCAACCACAAAGGGATCAAAGGACGATCAAATATCTTCAAGCTGAACAAATACCGATCATAAAAACCAGAAGATTGAGGGACCACACACTCTTAATGTTTGAAATGGGTACTTTTGAGAGTGATAGGCTTGACAGGTTTATATCTCTAGAACTTTTGCACCATAGAAATATCAATTGGGATCTAGTTGACCAATTAGGGCAGAGGGATAGGTTGGAAAGGCTTTTAGGACCCAAGTGGAGACGAGTGTTAGCTTGTGATTGGCCCCAATATAAGGAATTGACCATAGAATTCCACTCTACCTTTATGTATGATGACACAGAGTTTGATTCCTTGGATGCCATTTCTTTCTCATTAGGTAGGCGAGTTTATGAGATGTCCATTCCACAGTTTGCTGTTGTTTGTGGATTTTACACTGAGGCTGAGATCCTATCCCCGGATTTTGTGCATGCTTTTAGGGGAGCCACCAAGAAGGATAGTGATTTCTGTCTTTCTGAGGTGGATTTGAGTGAGTTTTGGGCCACGATTGCTGATGCCCCATTTTCTACCAGTATGTTAGAATCGAACATTAGAGATCCTTTGTTGCGATACATTCATAGGATTCTAGCATGCACTGTAGTGGGTAGGAGTTCAGGAGAAGAGAAGGTTAACTGGATTGACCTTTTCTGTTTGTATTGCATGGTGACTGGTAGAGAAGCGAATGTGGCATGTGTGTTGGCCACTTCTTTAGCTAGAGCTAGGAGAGGGGGAGGACGAGCTAGACTGGATATGGGCCCATATATATACCGGATGGCGGAATATTTGGGAGTTTTTGACAGATATCGTCCTGACCTAATGATCCTAGGACCATTGACCACACCGATAGACCTGAGGGATTTGCAGAGAGCTGGGATAGTTGAGAGAGATGACCCACCGAGGTGGGCTGGATTTATGGTAAGACCTCAGGTGATGCCACCACAGGGCACACCTGCAGCAGAGGAAGTGATGGGCTCGGTCCCAACTCATAGGCAGAGGCCTGTCTTTAGGAGAGACTTTCCACCGAGGCAGTATCCACTTAGGGAACCCATCCCTGATCCACTTACATTGGAATCTTTATGTCACAGGATGGATGGGTACCATGATCAATACCGAGACTGGAGGGACCATGATCAGAGGAGACAGGAAGATGCTATGAGATATCTGATGACTTCACTCAACATCAATATACCAGAGTTTTACAGAGCCCCTGATGAGCATGATGGAGGAAATGATGACGAATAAGTGTGGGGAGGTTTGAGCTTGATTGTTGGATGCAGTTGTGTATGCTGTTTGAACATTTGTACCTTTGACATTTGTGGTTGGGTTGGCTATGGGTTGGTAGTTTATTTTGAACTTATTTTAGTTGTGGATGGTTACTGTTTGTTTTTGGAACTTATGGTTGTTTATCTTGATCTTTGTGATGTTTGTTTTATATGCTTGTTTATGGCTTGTGGAGCATTTTGTAGAGTGAAGAGCTTTTGTGGAAAGACTGGCACATGACAGTCTTCTTCTTAACCAGCTAAGTCATTTTCCTTTTTTTTAATTTTCTTTTTCTTCTTAAGTTTCATATTGGGTTTCCTTTTTCTCTACATTGGGGACAATGTACAGTTTAAGTGTGGGGATGGGAAACTTAGTTTAGTTCTGTTTCAGTAGTTTTTGAATTTTAGTTTTAGTTAAAATTTTTGAGAATTTTTGTTTTTATTTCTGTTTTTTACATCTTTAGCTTAGATCTTCCTTCTCCTTGTTAAAGTTGGTTGCAAAAAGCATGATGGGAAATGATAGAAAAGTTGAGTTTTGTGGTTTCATGCATGATTAACTTGTTGGTTTGGGTTTATGCTTTGGTTATGGGATGTGTAAGTAGGCTCGACTGATTGTTTCTTTCCCGTAGGATTGGTAAAATTTTACTTAAATGCATGATTTTCATGGGAAACATCTTGGGGATTTGGAATTGATGAAACTGTTTTCTAGTCAGAAAGAAATTTTTGCATAATAACAAATGAGAGTTTTGAAAATCTGATTTTTTTTAATTGGCACGTGAGTACTCTTTTTATGAGAATAAATCCGAGTCTTATGGCGCCCCCATTTCACTAAATGAGCTGAGCTAAAATATATATATATATATATATATATATATATAAAGAAAAGAAGTTGGATTAAAAACTTTTGTGTCACACGCCGGGTTGCAGCCTGGTTGAAACACCACTAAGTTAAATTCAATGGAAAGAAAAATAAAAGAAAATGCTCACGCTTCCATCTGTTTCATTCATAAAAATCTGATTTGAGAAATTTCTTGTCTGTTTATATGTAAGGATGACTTGAAAGCTAGAATCCAGGATTGATTTGGTTTTATCTTCTTAAGTGTGGGTCTAATGAAATGAAATGCAGAACATGAACATAATGGATCATGACTACGGGACTGGGAAAATCAGTATGGGTTTAGTAGGATAATAATACTTGCAACCTTTTCCAAGGCATTTAATTTTGAATTAATGAGTTTAGTTGTGTGGAAACCATTTTGTCTAACTGTGATCCCAGATTTTTGCATAGATCTTTTTCAGGGACGAAAAAAAGATAAGTGTGGGGATGTGATGTGTTGCAAAACACATCTGTTTTTCTGTTTGTTTCTAACTAGTTTTTGTACAGTTTTAGTCAGTTTTGAGTCGATTGATGCTGGTTCTTCACAATTCCACAAAATTGTTATTTGCAGGTAATAAACATGTGTTTTTGGTGGTAAAGGTCAAGAAATAGAGCTCCCGGTTGGTCGAGAACAAATCCAAGACACAAGATGAAGAATTCTGGAAAAAAGGTCCTGTCGCGTATCGCGACAACTACCTGAAACCCTGTCGCGTAGCGCGACAGGTGGAAATGACTGTTTTACCCTTTTTAATGATTGCGGGTTTGACCCGACTAATTTGTCAGGTAGTGGGTACCCTCGCGTAGCGCGAAGGGTTCAGAGGAGCCTGTCGCGTAGCGCGACAGGGTTAAAAATTCAGAATTTCGAGTTTATGTTTTCTGAAACGGCGGGAGGCTAGGGTAATTCGATTTTGGACGATCAGAGACGACCTAGGAGGCGACTAGAAGCAAGAATTCGAGATTGGGGTCGAGTTAGATCATCGAGAAGCCTAGACGAGTGATCCGAAGGGTGTAACGTGATCGGTTCTTCTTTCTTTCTTGTTATTCTCATTCGAATGATGTTTAAGATTTGTTTTATTTTGATTTCTTGCTGTTTGTTTAGTATGGTTGTTGGCTAGAACAATAGAACTACCTAGGGTTTTACAATTATGCACGTTTGACGTTTATAAAGATTGATTGTGGAACAAGTTTGGATTTTTCAATGATTTAATGATATGGTTTGGATTCTTGGATGTACATGAATGTTTATGATGTTTGCGATCTGATTTATTGTGTCCTCACATGCTTAGGCGAATGTCTTTCGTATAATGAGCATATGCTAAGTCATTTACTTTGTGTTTATGATTAGGGGATGTATTACTAGACGTAGTAATTCATAGGAGCAATAATTAGGTCACAAATGAATTAGATGTTAACCAAATTCAATAGCTGTGAGGTGAGGGTTTGTTAGTATATCTTGCATGTTTAAGAACTAGTTAAGTCTTTGTAAAAAGATTAAAATTAAGTTAATTGAACATAGTCTTGTATGCTAAGTCCAAGATGAATCTCCTTATTATCCCTTGCATGTTGGTGCATTGAGGCTTTCTTTTCCGTGAGGTAGATGGTTTTTAGGATATATCATTGATGGGTTGGTTAACTTGTGAGAGTAATTAACCTAAACCGGCGTTTAACATACTTAGAAACAATTTAGTTGAAATCTTTGAAAACGGTTGAAGAATCTCTAATTGGTTGTTAAGTTAAAATTCAAAGATCCCGGTTCCAAAATAAGTTCCATAATCAATCCATAAAACATTAGACATGTATAAAGTAAACCCTAGGTAGTCATTTCATCATTTGTGAATCTTAGTTGCATTTTCCAATTTGAGTCTTGATTTGATTTTCAGAATTTTATAAATTTCAGTTTATTTAGTTAATTACAAAACCCCCCCTTTCAAACATTTAATTTAATTTAACTTATTTGTATAGATAAGTCATTGAGTCTATTTGTATTTTCTATAAGAGTCTGTGGGTTCGATAATCCGGACTTACTTTTCTGTACTGCATTTGACAGGTTCACTTGCCTGTTAGTAGTTTAGTTTAGAGAGTTTAGAATATTACTTAGTGTCTAGGATAGTTTTGATTTTTATTAGTTTTAATTAAGCTACTTTGCACACATCACGTTTTAACACAATAACCAAAGGAACAGTTGTAACATGTAAATTACAAAACAAAATCCCCAAATGTGTAATTCAAACAATATAAATGTAAAACATGCATGCGACTCTATCTCCTAGTCCATGCCAGCTTTATTGCGCACCTTAGCGTCCTGAGAAAACATGTAAATCAAGTCAACACAAAGGTTGGTGCATAACACAGGTTTTAAGTATTCACAATGTTCAAAACAACAGTTTGAATATCAAGTTTGCAGATAACATAATCACACATGCATAGTCATGATAGCTAGTCATTTGTACTATTTACATAAGTGGTCGACACCGAAGCTGACGATTGCCATGCTATAGCATGTTTTTGCCTTGCCACTATTGTCTAGCACAAACAATAGTAATGTGTGTTTGGTCAGTCAAACACCTGCGTAGATCCCATCTACCAGGTGAGGTTTGTCAAACCTAATAGATCTATTTCCAACTACCACGCTTTGCGCTATGGCAAACTAAACGGTTCGAAGTGTGTAAGGACTTTTAAATGCTATGTTGTCACATAATGTAAACAGCTAACTCATGCAAGTGATATGTATCTAAAAAGAGTTTGTTGCACATGTTTTCTCCCCCAAAACAGTTAAAATAAGAAAGGGGCCGTGTACGCACCTTTGAGTATTGCAGAATGATCAAATACGTGAGCTCGTGTAGATAATCCTCTTACGAAGGATCTGTGTTTAAACAATAACGTAGTGTTATTCGGATAGTCGTTTTGTGCTTGAAATCACATACGTGTCAACACACGTATGTTAAAGTGTTAGAAATGTGCATACGAAAGTACGCGTGTCTTTGGAATCGTTTAAATAAAATCATATAGTCGTTTATGATTTTATTTAACTAAACGTAATTATACGCGATTTCGTTTTTGATCAAAAATGCAAATTTTATTTTTCAGATATGTTCAGGACTGAATTCTGGTTCCAACGAAATTCGAACGAGTCGAATCGGAGTTAAAACGAAGATTTTATGACACAAACATCAAAAATATTGTTTTTGAGCAAAACCAGTGACTCCCTGGTTCGAACCCGTGACCTCCCGCACACAACACACGCACACTACCATCTTCGCCCGCTAGGGTATCGCATCAGAATTCTAAAAAAAATTGTTTTAACTCCTATCAAGTCAGATTCCCCTTGTTTAACATCAACCGAACCAAAACCCCCTTATTTGATCCCTAATTCGAATCCCTTCGAACCCAAAACCATAGGGATTTTATCACCCATGATCCTGCGAACCTAGCTATGCTATTTAATTTTACAAACAACCTCATTTGGATTAAAATCCCCAATCGTTTTATGCTCAAGAACCCTAATACTTAAAATCTTAAAATTCGCTTCTGCTTCAAACAATTAGTATGTGCATTTCCTTAAACGCACCATTCAGATCCTAACTGTATGATTTAATTCGATTACTAACTCGTTTAAGCAAAAACCCCCAAACCGTTTTGCCCTATGAACCCTAGAACTCAAGGTTCATCAAATCGATGTTATTATCAGAAATTGACTTACATTATAGTTTAATCGACCCTCTCTGAAACTTCGTACATACTTTAATTTGATTAACAACCTCATTTAACACAAAACCCCCAAATCGTTCTTATCAAGAACCCTAGAATTAAAAACCATATGATTCGATGTTTAATCATGAATTGGACATATGGATTAGCTTAGTCGACCCTTTTAGAAGGTTTAGGATAGATTACTAACCTGTTTTGGTATCCAATTCGAGTAAATCGAATTTAGCTTAAGTTTCGGCCACCCACGATCGGGTTCTTCAATCTGGAACTCTTGAAATCGAATTCTTGTTTGCAGAAGCTTCTAATGTTGCCGAATGATTGATTTGAAGGCTCAATTCGGGGTATTGAAATCAAATGATGCGACTTCTAGCATAACTCTTCACGGTTTCGACTTGTAAACATAATGGGAGTTTAATTCGAGACCTTTAGTTTCCAATAACTGATAATAATGTTTAATCATCATCATTGCCTATTGATTAGATGATTAATTCACTTAATTGTAACAGATTTAAGGTGAATCTTCGAATTCCCAATCATTTTGGCCGAATTTTGACTTCCAAAGGTCAAAATCCCCAATTTGATGTAATTACAATTGTGATACTTATGTTTTAATGTTTCTAGACCCATTTTGCTTAATTCTAATCCTTTAAAGTTTGGTCTCCTATGATTTCCTTAGTTTTCGGCTAACAAAACTAAACCAAATTCCCAATTTGGCACGAATTGGGCCAATTGGGACATTATTGGGCTAGGTTAACCCAATTGGGCCTTATAAATGCAATTGGGCCTACCTTGATCTCATTGGGCCTACCTTGGCCTTATTGGGCCTCATAAGATATAATTGGGCCTACGAGGCTTAACGAGGTTAATCCGAAAATATCGGATTGTCACAGGCTACCTATATCGTATAGCTTACGTGAGTTCGTGTAGGTGACTGTGTTCGTGTTCGTGCTCGTGTTTGTGCTCAACAACCCTCGGTTGTTATGTTTGTCCGTGTCGGTCCACATTGACCGTGTCAAGTCAACGACCCGTTGGTGAACCGTGAGTTGGTGGTGATTCGTGTAACATTTGTGATTGTGCTCGTTGTGTGCAAAACGCGCAAATCGCATTCATGGACAACTTACTATTTATAGTAAGTTTCCAGTTTTAGCAAGCTCCACAATACTTATTTTAAGGATTCTAGCATGCTTGTTAGTCCTATGTGATCATGTTAACACATAACACATTGTCATTCGTGATCAAATAAGCACATAGTTTGTTTTTAATTACTAAAGTTTTCTAAAAAGGAAAGTTTCCATAACTAGCATGATTATTGTTAAAAATCACATAGCTTAACACAAATTAGCATATTACATCATGATAGCCCATTTCGCATATACAAGTCACGTATTGATATTCCTAGTTCATGAGTTCTAATAAAAAAGTTTCTAAAATTAGCAAGTGTTCATATAAAGCACTATTAACCAAGTTGAGGCATAATATTTGGTAATAATATCATTAGTGACTATGACACATCATTATATCTACAATATTCACCAAATATCATTTCCTAGCACGTTCTTGCAAAACAAAGTTACTATAAATAGTAACTTTGTTAAAATACATATAAATGAGCATCCTAAATGTCTCCAATCCATTTTCATGTTAATACCATCATAAAATATCAATAATCATTGTTCAAAGTTGCATGCATGGCCATAAAACATCATTTAGCAAATCTTGTAGTTTAAAAATTACTAAAAATAATAACTATGTCACCTAAGCCATTTAAGGCCATTTTTAGCATAACAAATCATAACAAGCATCCTTATATCATCAAATATCATGTTTCAATATCCAAAATCATTCAAAGAGCCATAGATCGTGCATGCATGTAGGTATTCATGAACACCTCATTGGTTTATTAACCCAAATCACATTTTCATCAACAAACACATCTTAGATCATCTTAAATCATATACATTCAAAATTAGTAGATTCAACATCAAACCCAGATCTAAAAGTCGTGCATGTGTAACATAAGTCTTTGCATGTGTGATCTAATGCATGCATGTGTGTGTATGAGTGTTTTTATGCTACAAGGGCACAAAACTACCTTTTAAAGCTCCAAGAATCACTGAAAGATGGTTGTAGGAGCTCTAGGTTCTTCTGGACAGCAATGATTTGCAGAAAACAAAGTGATGGTAATGATCTCCAAGTCCACCAATCTTCCTCTTCAAGCTTCTTGTGAGTTCCTAGCTTCAATCTTTAAGTATGTGAGCTCCAATGGCTTCCAATGGGTGAAATGTGCATGTAGCAGCTGGTTGGGAAGGAAAATGGCCGGATATTTGCGTGTGGGTTCGGTTATAATGAGTGTTAGTAGATTAGGCATCATTTTTGTGGCATTCAAGAAGATTTTGCGTGATTCGGCTGCCAAGCGCATCGCCTGACGGGCGATGCTGTGTTCGGGCATAGCGCGCGGAACGCACCCTGTCCGACCTGACTTCCTCGTTTCGCGCGCATCGCCAGGAGTTGAGTATTGGGTCCGGGCGTAGCGCCTGGGCCTCCGGATGAGCCCAATAGGCCCAATTTCAGTATTTGAGTCCATTTTCGCTCGTTCCTCGACTGTAACGCGTTGTTTTGGCATCGTTTGAACTCTGATAGTCAATTATTAGCCATAATTGACTCGTGAAGTGCTTTTGTGCTTAAATTGTTGTGACGTTCACCAACATTCGTGATTTCTGACACGTGTGTGCGGTTTTTCGATAATTACTCGAATTATCCTGTTGTGTGACTGTGTTTGTACTGTTGTTCCACGTGTCACACTAAATTAAACTAATTCTAGTGCCACGTATGCAAA
This sequence comes from Mikania micrantha, assembly GCA_009363875.1. Classification (NCBI taxonomy): domain Eukaryota; kingdom Viridiplantae; phylum Streptophyta; class Magnoliopsida; order Asterales; family Asteraceae; genus Mikania; species Mikania micrantha. Next base: position 5,060,175 of record CM018684.1, read on the forward strand.
TGCTAATTAAATAAACATTTAATTAAAATAAAATCTGACCTGGATTTTACGAGGTGTCACAGTATTCTTTTTTATTTATCAATATTATTTGTATAAATAAAACAAACAAACTTACCCAGTACATTCCCACTTTTCAATAGGGTCTGAGGGAATGATGGACACAAACCTTACCTCTATCCCAGTTGAGATAGAGAGGCTGCTCCGAAGGAGTCTCCGGCTCGTAGTTGTCGTTTGAAGTTAATCATCCCAACACTTTTAACGTTATTTTCACATAACAAATAAAATAATGTTAATAGTTAATAATATTCTTATAATATTATTTGTATAAATAAACTAAACTAATTGTTTAAGAATATTTAATAATATTCTTATAATAAATAAAATAGAATATTGAATATTCATTTTATTTATTATATTGTAATTGAATTTCTAAGTATGCTACTTGAATTTATTTCCCATCCATCCATTCAATCATTTATTTGTATTTAAAAGTTTGTATGGTTGAATTATAGGTTTTATAAGATTTTATTTGATCCTTTATAGGTTTATAAATTTAAAATAATCATTTGGTCTCAAAAACAAATATTGCAATCTTTGAAAATATTCTCAAACCTTTACTAATTAAAACTTATAGTAATATGTTTTTAGTAATCACATTTTAATATGATAAATGAACTGAATAATAAATTTAATTTATTAATAATTTTTTTTGTACAGAATGGTTTTTTTTAAAGAACTTTTGATTTTGAAATCTTTTATTTTAGTTTTAATTCAAATTAAATAAGCTTAAAAAATAATTAATTAAATTTCATTGAGTATCTATTGATTAAATTTTTTAACAGAAAGAGAAAAAATAATTACTTTTAGTTAAAAAATTTTTTTAAACAATGATAGGATTTTTAAATCAGTTATTATATTTATTAATTTGTTTTTTATTAGAAACTAATATAAATTGGGTATAATGTAAACTGAAATTGTTTAGAATTTATTAAAATGATTTTTAGAATTTTTAAAATAATTTTTATAAAAATTGAGTTGGAAATGATGGGAAATGCAAAAAACTGATTCTGGGCAAGGCTAAGGGATTCCAACCCCCGCCTCTGCTCCCTAGCCGGCGGGCACTTACTGCTGGGCTGGGGAGAGAATGCCTTGAAAGGTTTGATTATGATTCAATCTTATACGAGGTTCTAAATCGGACCCAGAACTTATGAACCCTAGTTTATTCTTGGTTCGATCCACTACAAAAAAAGTGGTTATTAGGGACTACATTATTGGTGACTGGTATATCAGTCTCAGATATATAGTTTCTAGGATTGATTTACGTTTGGTAAATTATAGTGACTGATAATCAGTCCTTAATATCTTGACACTTATTTGAGACTGTAATTTAGTCACTAATTTGTTTGTGCCAAAGAGCTTGTTGGAGGTAAAATTATTAGCTACTAAATTTCAGTCTCAAATATGTATCATTTATGATGCAAATGTGTTGGAGACCAATCTTTTGTCTCTAATATAGTGGAAACATATTAGGTATTGAATTTCAGTTATTAGAATTTTCAAAATAAATAAAATTAGAGATGGTTATTAAGTTATAAATATAAGAGTAAATTACCGATATGGTCCTTGTGTTTTGTTAGTATTTCATTTTTGGTCCCTAGGTTTCATAAATTACCCATATGGTCCCTAACATTTGACATTAATAACACATATAGTCTTTAGGTCATCAAATTATCCTCGTGTAATTGACCAAATTACCCTCACATAAGGACTATATGGGTTACAAATGTCAAATGCTAGGGACCATATGGGCAATTTATATAACCTAAGGACCAAAAGTGAAATTCTAACAAACCACATGGACCATCTCGGTAATTTACTCTAAATATAATATTGTTATAGAAAATGACAGGTGAATAATTCTGTTACGCAAAATTTACATACGATAAGTAGTATCTAGGCTTGAAATCAGTATTAAAAGATTTTCTTTAAAGGTTATTAGGGACTAATGTTTAGACTCTAGAGGGTTATTGATATCGGAAGAATTATTTAGTCTCTACTAAACACAAATTCTAGACTTTTAAGATAAGATATTAAAGACTGAAATTCAATCATCAGAGTAATTGTAACATACTGTATTGTATACTGGTTTTTAGTTTAAAACAAATACTTGTGTAAAGCTATATCTGGCTTGCGAAGCTATAAGAGCCTATTTGTGACAATTGTGTTCGAAGATTTCGTCATCATTGACAGATGTCACATATCGTCGTGCTTGAAATCCACGTTGATTTAGCAATTGTGATTATTACAGATTGAAAGTATGCGAGAAATCGTGAACGTGGGAGAAAACCGTACGCGAAACGGAGTTCCGGATTCTCCGAGATCGTAAAACGAAGAAAAATAAAAAATATCGAAATCAAGGAGTCCTCGCGGTACGCCTAGTCTCATGTTGTCATGCTAGACGGTACGCGCGGGATCAAGAAATATCTGGTTTCCGTTACCAAATGGGATTTGAAAACCTAATAAATGAATGAATGACACTACTATAGTTCTGTACTTCTGTTTAATCAAATATATGATGGGCCAAGAAATTTTTTTTACGAATTGGGGCCCCAATCAAATGGTGGCCTAAAGATAGGGCTTAAAATTTTATGAAGTGGGCCGGCCCTGATTCCGTAGTCCGTGGCTACTTCAATGATGTTTAACAAATATTTTTCGAGCAAAACTTCAATGATGAAGTAAGCAGATATAGTGGAACTTTTACCATGATACATACAGATTATAGGAATTCGGGTATTGTGTAAGAATCAAGAATGAAAAATGTATTGATTTTGTACTGTTTTTGATTCCTGAATTACAAGATTTGGTGCAACTAAAATTTATCAGCTTCTGTAAATAATCTGTTTGACTTGTCATGTTTAGTTCATCTGTCTAATCCCAATCTATTATAATATTTATTGCAGATCAATCTGTTCAACAACTTTGTATTCTGTGTGGTTGGATCAACTGTTTGAGGTTTTCTTTTTGATGAAGCTTTTACTAAGATTAAATCGTTAGAAACTAAAAACAGTAAGGATATTAAAACATTTTTTAATTAGATGAGTATGAAAGTGATATTTTTTTTACTAATATGATAATTATTTAACCTTGATTTGAAAATTTGAAGTTTCTTTATTTTGATTTGCAAGTGTTCTTCAACCAGTGTGTTGTTTGGAGTAGAGCATGTCTGTTGAGGGAACTCACATACACAACTGCCATACTTGGTATATTCAGGTTTGTTTTAATTGATAAAATAAACCATATTTAGATTTAAATCCAAGATAAATGTAATTATGAACATTGCAATCAAGGTGGCCTAAAAGTTGTATTCCATTGTAACAACTTCAACATAAAATTACTCAGAAACTCAGACATTAAAACACCACCTATTTCAACTCATATTTTATCCATAAACACATAATCAAAAGTGAAAATACCTCAAATCTTGATTTAATATCTTGAAAGCAGATTATTCTTTTCTGAAATCCAAAAAATTCTAGGTTGAAGGAAGACAATAAAAGATGACTAAACAAGCATGCAAAAGGTGCATATGTCTTTATCTCTTTACTAAAAAAATTTGACTTAGAGTTTTAATTTTTTTTATAATATTTCTTTTGGATGCCATTAGTTATAAATGTTGTTCTTGTGCCTTTTGTTATGTTAGGAAAATATTTATTGCTCATAAAAAGGAGGCCATGCATAAACTAACATTTGAAGGAACCAGTATTACCACTGTTATGGAATGAAAGCTTGAAAAAGATACAATCAAAAGTGTTTGTGATAATGAGAAAACGTTACAGTCGGGCTAGGAGGTACGTGTTGGGCCAGTGATGAAGAAAAAAGATGATTGGATAAATCAAGAGCTGAATCATCTCAAGGAGAAGCCACAACAAGTGATACTAACGAAGAATTAAAAAAATAGGTTGATGAACTTAAGAAGCAACTCAAACAGAGCAACGAAAAATGTGACAAAATGTCAGATTTCCTGCTAAAAAATTTCTGATTTTGAGAGCATAATCTCCAAATCTGTGAGTGAGGATGCTCCTAGCTCAGATCGATAGTCTAGTAATAGTTACAACACCAACATCTATTGAAACGTTTCTTGGTTTTGATTTTAATTTAATATTACTATTTAAAACTCTAGGTTTGATCAACTTTTAACGTGTTTATTGGTTATTAATGCTTCAATAATTAGAGATATTGGAATGCAAGAAACAAAATTACGAAGGTTATTGTGATATCCATTAAATATTTATAACTATAAATCAATTGTTTAACAACTTCCACTGGGACTACGTTCCAATCTCTGTTATTCATTAGGGCTTATTAATAACAAAACATTGGGGGTTGAATTAAACTTTATCGGAGACTTTTTTTCGATATGTAAAATAAATAGTCATTGAAATAAAAGAAAGTATTGTAGACTAAAAAATAGTCTCAAACAAATGTAACCAAGACTACTTTGGAGACTGAAAATAAATTTTATCTAAGACTGATTATCGGATTCTAATAATTTATAGTAAAGACTAAAATAATATGGAATTAGGAAATGATATTTAGTCTCGAAAAGAATCATATTAAGGACTGGATTTGCGTGGTAACAAGAACTAATTTTCTGTCTTTAGTAGATATTTTTGGTGACTGATATGATACGCGAACATGAATCTATTAAAACGCATTAGGGACAATATTGGCAATTTTAAAAGAGTGATTTTCAGTCCTTAAACTACATTATAGTGATTAAAATACCATAATATCCGAGACTGATTTGCAGTTCCAGATAGAATATATAGGGGACTAAGATAATGTGGTACCGATTGACAAATTGCGGACTAAATTTTTTGGGTATCGGAGACTGATCGGTGGTCCCTGTTAGTGCAACACAATGGGGACTGATTTTCAGTTCCTAGGACCACTAACTAGGACTAGGTGTCACACCCCTGCGCCGCGTGCGGAATCCACGGCGCGGTGACGTATGAACAGTTGAATCATGCACAAGTATTGAATAAGAACAACCACAATGGATTACTACGTTTCATAATGTTTAGACAGTTGTTTAGTTACAGACAAACTATCTACCAAAATAATGACAACTACAGACCCAAAAATATAGTTTACAAAATAAGACTTCAAACAAGACAATTAAACATTTAGGATTTAGTGTGTTTCTATTCCATCCTAGCATGTTTCTTCATCTTGTTCTATCTTAGAATGGTCTCCTTAGTTATCTCTGAGAATGTCTTAAACCTGATTACCTGAAACACGTGAAAAGTAACTGTCAACTACAGAAGTAGTTGGTGAGAACAATAGGTTTAACATTGATAAGCATGAATATGTGACATAAGGCATAGGTATGTTAAAGTAATAAATGATTCACATGGATGAGCTGCAACCCAAACTAACATCAAGTAAGAAAATGAGTGTAAACAGTCCAATCACTGTTTGCACGAAAGCCAACATATAATATCAATTCCCAAACCACGTTTGGAGTTAGATAATGTATCAGCAATTTTGAAAACCATAATGACACCAGACCTGCAGTTAGCTTTTAAAACAAATTTAAAAGCTAACTCCATCCTGGATAAGAACCAATGTGTCCGCTTTCCCTTGTTGTGATCACACAGTACTAACGCTAATGAATATGATACTTGATGCGTTTACAAGTTTGTTTACAACAATAGACACCATGTTTATGAACCTTACTTTAACCGAACGTGTTAATGCCTTATTTGATAACATGAATTGAAAACCTTGATTTAATTCCATGAATTAAATCCTTTGTTTTGAATACCATGAAATGAACCTATTGATTTGAATACCATGAAATGAACCTCTTGATTTGAATACCATGAAATGAACCTCTTGATTTGAATACCATGAAATAGTGACCTTGTATAATAACAAGGTTTATAACAAAAGAGTTTATAAAATCCATTATTTAAAAGTGTTTATCGTTTATAAAAACATTTGAGTAAATCTGTTATGAAACAGTTCAAAGAACCTATATAAAACCTTTTTAATAAAAAGAGTTTAATATTTGATAAAATCCTTTATAACATTTGATGAATCCCTTGAATTAGTGCAATGAACCTGTAATATTTGTAAAGTAGAGCACATATTGAACCATGAAATACGATTGTAAAGATAGAGTTTGATCACGTGTTCCACCCCAAAACAGTTGTAAAACAGTAAAAGAGGGGCTAAAGTTCTCACCTGTCTGCAGTAGACTCTGAACTATAACAAATAGCAAGTAGCAAACAGGACTTCTAATTGGTTCCTATATCATTGTAATCATACATAAGATATAAGATTTATAGTTGTATAGACTTTGATTCATTGATTGACTCGTGTTCTCTTGAAATTGATTAACACTTGATTACATGATCATGATTATGGTTGTAGTATAGACTTGAAAGTTATGATTTGAATCACTTGATTGATCATAGGTCCAAGAAAAGAATATGAAATGTTCTTTTGTGCACCAACTTGTTTGCACATCACACGTGTTTAAGAGTTTGATAAACCATTGATTATCATGACTTATGAAAAGATGTTCCAATTGTTTAAGTTTTTGAGATTGTGACTTGATCCCATAATTAGGTTAAGTCGCAACTTAAACCATAATTGATCAACTCACAATTATCAAATTTATGATCCAATATTGGGCCTTGAGTCCGTGTAACCATGATGGTCCTTAAACCAAGTCCCTGGGCCACTTAGGTTAAAGATGGGCCAATTGAATGTGATGTTGGGCCAAATGAATGTGATGTTGGGCCAAATGAATGTGATGTTGGCCCAACTACATGTATATAGGCCTTGTAACACACCAAATACAATATCGAGCCAATTAGGATCATGGTAGTCGAATGGGCTTGGATTGGGCCTAAAGGAATTGAGTTGGACCGACCAAATGTACATGTAGGCCATATAAGTTTCCAAGGTTAATGTTGGGCCAATTAAAGATCATGTTGGGCCAATATAACTTCATTGGGCTTGGTTTAACCTATGGGCCTATTACCAACTGAATTGGGCCACGTATAATTGGGTTGGGCCGAAAGGCTTGTGGGCTGCATCCTTAGGCAGCGAACCTTTTAGGTTCAAAGGCTAGGTTCGCCGGTCAAGAAATACCACCTAGGTTCGGCCAAGGAGATCTACAAGGTTCGGCTACATGTCAACGAACCATGCAAGGGTTCGGCAAGATAGAATGGTTCGGCATGGGGATCAGCGAACCATGCAGGTTTGTTAGAGTTCATTCATGCATGAAGGTTCGTGGCCCTTGTGATCGAATAGGGTTCGTCTGGGACATCATAGGTTCGACAGAAACTAGGGTTCGTCTGAATCACAAAGGTTCGGCCATGCAACCCTAAAAGGTTCGGTCCAAGGTCCTTCGAAGGTTCGTCTGATCATAGAGGGCTGATGCAGGTTCGTGAAGACCTCTTGGGTTCGGCTGGGAAAGCAGATGATGGTTCGTGAGATCGCTGGTTCGGCAAAGGCTCGCCATAGCTCAAAAAGGTTCGGCCGTGGCTCTTTAGGGTTCGGCCGTGAATGCTCCTGGGCGAACCTGCACCTGCCTCATCACCCCGATCGCATACAAGCTGATCCAGGTCACTAGCTAAGTCTATCTATCATCAGGGGATGTTACTATGGTTGCGAAACTGAAGGGGAAAGGGCTAGGACCGGTTAGGTGTCGGGTTTCAATAAAACACTAATGAAAACCCTATTTTTCAGATTTTCAATCGATCATACCTAGTTCTTGGCTGGATAAAACACTAGATCCCTTGTACTTCTGTGTAGAGGATGTCGATAGCTTCGCGTAGGTTCAAGAATCACCGGAATCAATCAAGAAACGAAGGAGATACGAACGTTTAAAGTGAGTTTTCTAGAGAGAGGGAGGGTAGACGAAAATTGTAGAGAGAGAGTGGGTTGTTGGTGACATAAATGAGGAATTAAACCTTGTTCAAGGCTTTTATAGCCCGTGTGATATTCGGGTCCGTTTCGGTCCTCGGTTCGCGTTTCCGGAACGTAACGCGTATTTTACGCGATTTAAAATAAAAATAGTTGTTAAACTCAATAAAATGATGAGTTTCAAAATTGTAAAATATAAAATAATTATTTTAATTATTTTTACTCTTCGTGCGTTGTCAGATCGTTAAACACATACAATTACGTGTATACCCGCAATCACGTACGTTTTTCGATCGTAAATTATTTAAAGCCATTCACTCGTAATTATAAGTTCAACATTCGTACCATTATGGATCGTCATCCACAACTATACTCAGTCTCGCTTACGCATTACGATTTTGTTTGATTAATTGTCATAATATTCGTCTTAACACTACGCACTAACACTACCCTGTTACACCGAACGCAGTATATATATAGGGCTCACTCTCGCTGTCCACCACTGTTTCGATATAACACGATACTGTTCTTGCCTAGTGTAATCGACTGTAATTAAATAATACATACATGTTGTCAAATAATAAAGATTTTAACACACAAGCACATAATGAACACATGATTCACATTGACTGACTGAACATAGATACACACTGTTCTAACACTGTTTACGACTACCATGACTAAATGTACAAATGTTACAGTCTCCCCTAGCTAAGGGAATTTCGTCCCGAAATTAACTAGCCGAAGATACTGTAAAAAGATGAGGGTACTTAAGCTTCATCTGGTCTTCACGTTCCCAGGTGAACTCAGCACCGCGTTTGCCCTCCCATTGTACCTTTACGATCGGAATACGACTGCGTTTAAGCTTCTTGACCCCATGATCCATGATTTCAACCGGACGTTCTATGAATTGCATGTTGTTCTGTATCTGAATGTCTTCCAGTGGAATCTGAACATCATGATCCGCCAAGCATTTCTTAAGATTAGATACGTGAAAAGTATCGTGAACATTGCTTAGCTCCACTGGAAGTTTGAGTTTGTTGGCTACGGGACCAATCCGTTCCAGGATCTCAAAAGGTCCAACGTACCTTGGTGCAAGTTTCCCTTTCTTCTCGAATCGGACAACGCCTTTCCAGGGAGAAACTTTGAGTAAGACTCGGTCACCGACTTGAAACTCAAGCGATTTCCGACGTCGATCAGCATAACTCTTCTGCCGATCTTGTGCGGCCTTAAGCCGTGACTGAATGATTGTGATCTTGTCTGATGTTTCCTGAATGAGTTCTGGTCCTACGACCTGTGAGTCACCAATCTCGGTCCAGCAGACCGGTGATCGGCACTTTCTACCATACAACGCTTCGAATGGTGCACATTGAATGCTTGTATGATAGCTATTGTTATATGAAAACTTAATGAGTGGAAGATGAGTGTCCTAACTTCCACCGAAGTCAATGACACAAGAACGTAGCATGTCCTCGAGTGTTTGGATAGTCCTTTCGCTTTGACCGTCGGTTTGGGGATGATACGCCGTGCTAAGATTAACACGAGTTCCCAAAGCCTTTTGCAATGATTGCCAAAAGCGAGAAGTGAAGCGACTATCACGATCAGAAATGATTGATGTTGGTGTACCATGACGTGCAATGATTTCGTTGATGTACAATGTGGATAACTTCTCCATCTTGTAATCCTCTCGGATCGGGAGAAAATGAGCAGATTTGGTGAGTCGATCAACAATCACCCAAATCGAATCGAAACCTCGTGGAGTTCTCGGCAACTTAGTTATGAAATCCATGGAAATTTGTTCCCATTTCCATTGAGGAATTTCAGGTTGCTGCAGAAGTCCCGAAGGCTTTTGATGTTCTGCTTTGACTTTTGAACATGTAAGACATTTTCCCACATACAGTGCTATGTCTTTCTTCATTCTCGGCCACCAGTAAGATGTCCTCAAGTCCTGATACATCTTATCGGCTCCAGGATGAACTGAGTATCGCGACTTATGAGCCTCATCACAGATGAGTGTGCGCAATTCTTCAGACTTTGGAATCCAAATGCGGCCATTGAGATATAACACCACATCAGCTCGATGTTCTAGCTTCTTCTCAATGCCGCAGTCCAAGTCTGTCTTGAGTTGATTGTCTGTTACTACCTGTTGTTGTGCGATAATCAAGTCTTTCAAGTTTGGCTGTGTGTTGATCTCCATGGCTCTGACACGAATTGGTTTGACTGGCTCCTTACGACTAAGAGCATCCGCCACCACATTGGCTTTACCCGAATGGTAACGAATCTCACAGTCGTAATCAGTTAGAAGCTCAACCCAACGCCGTTGTCTCATGTTGAGTTCTTTCTGATTAAGGATGTGTTGTAGGCTCTTGTGGTCTGTATAGATGACACATTTAGTACCATAAAGGTAGTGTCTCCAAATCTTCAATGCAAAGACCACAGCTCCTAGCTCAAGGTCATGAGTAGTGTAATTCTTCTCGTGAACCTTAAGTTGTCTTGAAGCATACGCAATGACCTTGTCTCGTTGCATAAGTACACAACCAAGACCAAGGTTTGAAGCATCACAGTAGACAATGAAATCATCACTGCCTTCTGGGAGACTAAGGATAGGGGAGTTGCATAACTTCTGTTTAAGAAGTTGAAATGCATCTTCTTGTTTCTGTCCCCATATAAACACTTGACTTTTCTGAGTTAGTGTGGTAAGTGGCAAAGCTATCTTAGAGAAGTTTGCAATGAATCTTCTGTAATAGCCTGCCAAACCCAGAAATGAACGAATCTCTGTTGGAGTAGATGGAGTAGTCCAGTTCTTAATCGCCTCAATCTTTGCTGGATCTACATGTATTCCATCCCTATTTATGACATGTCCTAAGAAGTGAACCTCCTTTAACCAAAATTCACATTTTGAGAATTTAGCATAAAGTTGTTCAGCTCTTAGTAACTCTAAGACTTTCCTCAAATGATCCTCATGCTCTTGTTCTGACTTGGAATAAATCAGTATATCGTCAATGAAGACAATAACAAACTGATCCAAGTATGGCCTGCAGACTCGGTTCATCAAGTCCATGAACACTGCGGGTGCATTGGTCAGCCCAAATGGCATAACCACAAACTCATAGTGTCCATATCGAGTCCTAAATGCAGTCTTTGGTATATCCTCATCATTTACTCTCAACTGATGATACCCTGATCGTAGGTCAATCTTAGAGAAGCAAGTTGCTCCCTGCAGTTGATCAAACAGATCATCTATCCTGGGCAGAGGATATCTATTTTTGATTGTCAACTTGTTTAGCTCACGATAATCGATGCACATACGAAATGAACCGTCTTTCTTCTTGACAAAGAGAACCGGAGCTCCCCATGGAGAGAAACTTGGTCTAATGAAACCTTTGTCTAAAAGTTCTTGAAGCTGACTAGACAGTTCTTGCATCTCAGATGGTGCTAATCGATACGGTGACTTCGCCACTGGGTTTGCTCCAGGGACGAGATCGATTCTAAACTCCACTTGTCGGATTGGTGGTAATCCAGGCAAGTCTTCTGGAAACACGTCAGGATAATCTCTGATCACTGGAACGTCTCCAACTGCTTTCTTCTCAGGTTTCTTCTCTACTATGTGAGCCAAGAATGCGTAATATTTCTTTCTCAAGTACTTCCTCGCTTTGATGCACGACACGATCTTCAATCCGCGGCAGGGTTTTTCGCCATAGATTCTCATCTTTTCGCCGGACAGTAAGGGAATTCGAATAAGTTTCTCTGAGCATACGATTTCGGCATTGTTTTTAGCCAACCAATCCATTCCTATCACAACTTCAAAGCTTCCGAGTGTCATAGGAATAAGATCGATGAGGAAAGAATGGTCGTTTAATCTTAATTCACAACCATGTATTATAGAATCTACGTGTATGGTATTACCATCAGCTACTTCTACGGTATAGGGGGCAGTAAGTATCGATGGTTGTATGTTAAGCAAAGAAGCAGTATGAGCAGAGATAAAACTTTTATCAGCACCAGTATCAAATATGATAGAAACGTAATGACCATTAAGGAGAAATGTACCTGTAACAACTGTTGGCTCCTCGCGTGCTTCGGCAGCTCCGATAACAAAGGCACGAGCAGTAGCAGTAGTGTTGTTGAGTTTTGGACACTGGTTTCTGAAGTGTCCTTCTGTTCCACAATTATAACAGGCCCTTCCACCTGTAGCAGCAGTGGTAGTGGTAGCAGTCATTGCAGCAGCAAGATGAGCAGCTCGGCATGTAGCTGCAAAGTGTCCCATACGCCCACACTTGAGACACTTTTTGCAGGGAATGTTGGGCAGATGATGGTATTGGCATTTGATGCAAAGTGGAAATGTGCCAGTATAAGACTTTCTGGCGTTAGCAGGTTGTGGCATAGCAGTAATAGGTGTGGCATGAGTAGGTGTAACTGCAGTCAGGGCTGCAAAGTTCTTGATTGTCTTTTGCTTCTTCTTCTTGGGATGTTGTTGTTCAGGCTTCTTGCCTTCATCAATCTGTGCTCTCTTATACCCTTTTCGGGTGAGCACTCCAGACTTAACGTATTCTTCGGTAAGGCTAGCTCCAAGATGAATCGCTGCCTCCAGAGTAGTGGGGTTGTTCCCCATAACAGTTCCCCTGACAACTAGAGGTAAGCCTTCAATGTATTTCTCTATCCTGCGGGATAGAGGAGTAACCAAGTGTGGCACCAAAATGCACAACTCATGGAAACGAGTTGTATACTTGGCGTTTTCACCACTATCTTGCACCAGATTCCACATCTCCACCTCCAGTTTCTTCAGCTCGTGACGTGGACAAAACTTCTCCACAAGTAAGTTCTTGAAACCGTCCCACGGTAAAGCTAAAGCAACTTCGCGTCCTCTGGTGTTCTTCTCAGAATTCCACCAGGTGAGTGCGCCTTTGTGAAAAGCGCTTGAGGCCATTTTGACCTTCAAGTTCTCAGGACATCCTGTGAAATCAAGAATATCCTCGATGCTCTCTAACCACTGTAGTAGACCAGTAGCTCCTTCGGTACCAGCGTACTTAGGAGGCTTAGCATCATTGAACTGCTTGAAAGTGAAGTTAGCAGTTCCAGTAGTTGTAGCATTTGAGTTATGTGCTGAATCACTAGTACTTCCTCGAAGACTCTGGGTAATATCAGTGACCAAGCCCGGAATGACATCTCTCATGTGTATAGCGATGGCTCGGGCAATCTTGTTGATCTCATCGTCGTTGCCACTTGTCGAACCCCTTCCGTTAGGATCACGTCGGGGAGGCATTCTATGAATAGAAGCCACAAGTGGATCAGTAATGAGAAAGGATACAATTGAATGTGCATGATAAAGTTAGTAATATATCCATACTACTAATATTATCATTCAATTGTAATATGATCCAGTACGCGTATAAGTTATCAACTTATTTGCATACTTATCGTGTGAATATGTACGATGTTCCATGATCTCACTCCACCAAACCTACACACTGACACTTTCCCGATATACCGAAGATAGCTTATATATAGGGCATACGAAAGGGTCAAGCAAACTGCCAGCCTAGACGCCATCCCACCACCGCTTCGATATACCACGATCATGTCCTTGCTAGTATTTGGCAACATGTTTTGTACTGATTTCCAAGTGTGTTCCATTGATTAAGAATCCCATGATCTTTGATCAACTTGAACTATGATTGAATCCATGACTGAACTATGATTATGTTATGTGTGCACCTACTAACAGTTGTTAACATGTAGAACTAAGTCATATGAGTGCTCTACATTGTTATTGTTAAACTATGTTAGTAAGTAGTAATGATGTAATCACTCAAGAATTTCACTTAAGGTTTACATTGAACGAATGTTCACAACTTGATTGATTCACCATAATGTTTGGTTCATCCAAGTTTGAATTGCACTATGATTGTATCCCAAATGTTTGTACCCCATGTGTTTGACTAATGTTCAATGTTCCCAGTTGCTCCCGAATCCTCACTCCAAATACGAACGCCGGATTCCCCCTAACATACTGAAATAAGCTTATATATAGGGTAAGCTCTCACCGACCCACCACTTACCTCAGCACGTCAGTGTTAATCCGTCGTTTATATTTGGGGCTAAGATTTCAACTGTTGATTGGTTATGATTGTTTCATGATTGCCTCTTGTACTATGGATATGATTATGACTGTGTAAACCACGGTTCTTAATTTTACTTGAAATTAAAACCTTAGGTTTCTGTGTATGTGTCCTAGGTTGATTTAACCTAGATTCTCAATACCTACAGTATCGAGTATAATGATCTCCTGTGAGAACTTCAACTAAAGAATACTGTTACACAGATTCTAAGTTATAAAGTTCCTATGATAATGAACACCTGATAATGATAATCATGACAAGGATTTCAAATCAAGATTCTAAATTAATAGATCTTGACCTTTGAATTCCTATGATGAATATGACAAGGATTTCAAATCAAGATTCTAAATTAATAGATCTTGACCTTTGAATTCCTATAATGAATATGACAAGGATTTTAGATCAAAGATACTAAGTTAATAGATCTTTGCCTCTAAATTCCTATAATGAACTCTGTGTGAGAATTTCAGATCAAGGATACTAAGAATACAGATCCTTGCCTCTGAAATCCTTAAATGAATACGTGTGAGAAATTTAATTCGGTTTCTAAAATTATAGAATTCCGATTCAAATTCCTTGACTCGATATCTAATCTTAGTGAAATGTCCCTAAGATCTTTCAAGCTTAATGTAGACTTAATGCTCACTTAAGTTACTTAGATCCTAAGTATCCTCAAGCCTATAACACTTAGTCCTATTGGGTAGCTTAGGTTATAGTCTAGGTCATTAAACATTGGGTTTTTCCTAGTTCTCTACAACCTTGGCTCTGATACCAACCTGTCACACCCCTGCGCCGCGTGCGGAATCCACGGCGCGGTGACGTATGAACAGTTGAATCATGCACAAGTATTGAATAAGAACAACCACAATGGATTACTACGTTTCATAATGTTTAGACAGTTGTTTAGTTACAGACAAACTATCTACCAAAATAATGACAACTACAGACCCAAAAATATAGTTTACAAAATAAGACTTCAAACAAGACAATTAAACATTTAGGATTTAGTGTGTTTCTATTCCATCCTAGCATGTTTCTTCATCTTGTTCTATCTTAGAATGGTCTCCTTAGTTATCTCTGAGAATGTCTTAAACCTGATTACCTGAAACACGTGAAAAGTAACTGTCAACTACAGAAGTAGTTGGTGAGAACAATAGGTTTAACATTGATAAGCATGAATATGTGACATAAGGCATAGGTATGTTAAAGTAATAAATGATTCACATGGATGAGCTGCAACCCAAACTAACATCAAGTAAGAAAATGAGTGTAAACAGTCCAATCATTGTTTGCACGAAAGCCAACATATAATATCAATTCCCAAACCACGTTTGGAGTTAGATAATGTATCAGCAATTTTGAAAACCATAATGACACCAGACCTGCAGTTAGCTTTTAAAACAAATTTAAAAGCTAACTCCATCCTGGATAAGAACCAATATGTCCGCTTTCCCTTGTTGTGATCACCCAGTACTAACGTTAATGAATATGATACTTGATGCGTTTACAAGTTTGTTTACAACAATAGACACCATGTTTATGAACCTTACTTTAACCGAACGTGTTAATGCCTTATTTGATAACATGAATTGAAAACCTTGATTTAATTCCATGAATTAAATCCTTTGTTTTGAATACCATGAAATGAACCTCTTGATTTGAATACCGTGAAATGAACCTCTTGATTTGAATACCATGAAATGAACCTCTTGATTTGAATACCATGAAATAGTGACCTTGTATAATAACAAGGTTTATAACAAAAGTGTTTATAAAATCCATTATTTAAAAGTGTTTATCGTTTATAAAAACAATTGAGTAAATCTGTTATGAAACAGTTCAAAGAACCTATATAAAACCTTTTTAATAAAAAGAGTTTAATATTTGATAAAATCCTTTATAACATTTGATGAATCCCATGAATTAGTGCAATGAACCTGTAATATTTGTAAAGTAGAGCACATATTGAACCATGAAATACGATTGTAAAGATAGAGTTTGATCACGTGTTCCACCCCAAAACAGTTGTAAAACAGTAAAAGAAGGGCTAAAGTTCTCACCTGTCTGCAGTAGACTCTGAACTATAACAAATAGCAAGTAGCAAACAGGACTTCTAATTGGTTCCTATATCATTGTAATCATACATAAGATATAAGATTTATAGTTGTATAGACTTTGATTCATTGATTGACTCGTGTTCTCTTGAAATTGATTAACACTTGATTACATGATCATGATTATGGTTGTAGTATAGACTTGAAAGTTATGATTTGAATCACTTGATTGATCATAGGTCCAAGAAAAGAATATGAAATGTTCTTTTGTGCACCAACTTGTTTGCACATCACACGTGTTTAAGAGTTTGATAAACCATTGATTATCATGACTTATGAAAAGATGTTCCATTTGTTCAAGTTTTTGAGATTGTGACTTGATCCCATAATTAGGTTAAGTCGCAACTTAAACCATAATTGATCAACTCACAATTATCAAATTTATGATCCAATATTGGGCCTTGAGTCCATGTAACCATGATGGTCCTTAAACCAAGTCCCTGGGCCACTTAGGTTAAAGATGGGCCAATTGAATGTGATGTTGGGCCAAATGAATGTGATGTTGGGCCAAATGAATGTGATGTTGGCCCAACTACATGTATATAGGCCTTGTAACACACCAAATACAATATCGAGCCAATTAGGATCATGGTAGTCGAATGGGCTTGGATTGGGCCTAAAGGAATTGAGTTGGACCAACCAAATGTACATGTAGGCCATATAAGTTTCCAAGGTTAATGTTGGGCCAATTAAAGATCATGTTGGGCCAATATAACTTCATTGGGCTTGGTTTAACCTATGGGCCTATTACCAACTGAAATGGGCCACGTATAATTGCGTTGGGCCGAAAGGCTTGTGGGCTGCATCCTTAGCCAGCGAACCTTTTAGGTTCAAAGGCTAGGTTCGCCGATCAAGAAATACCACCTAGGTTCGGCCAAGGAGATCTACAAGGTTCGGCTACATGTCAACGAACCATGCAAGGGTTCGGCAAGATAGAATGGTTCGGCATGGGGATTAGCGAACCATGCAGGTTCGTTAGAGTTCATTCATGCATGAAGGTTCGTGGCCCTTGTGATCGAACAGGGTTCGTCTGGGACATCATAGGTTCGACAGAAACTAGGGTTCGTCTGAATCACAAAGGTTCGGCCATGCAACCCTAAAAGGTTCGGTTCAAGGTCCTTCGAAGGTTCGTCTGATCATAGAGGGCTGATGCAAGTTCGTGAAGACCTCTTGGGTTCGGCTGGGAAAGCAGATGATGGTTCGTGAGATCGCTGGTTCGGCAAAGGCTCGCCATAGCTCAAAAAGGTTCGGCCGTGGCTCTTTAGGGTTCGGCCGTGAATGCTCCTGGGCGAACCTGCACCTGCGTCATCACCCCCATCGCATACAAGCTGATCCAGGTCACTAGCTAAGTCGATCTATCATCAGGGGATGTTACTATGGTTGCGAAACTGAAGGGGAAAGGGCTAGGACCGGTTAGGTGTCGGGATTCAATAAAACACTCATGAAAACCCTATTTTTCAGATTTTCAATCGATCATACCTCGTTCTTGGCTGGATAAAACACTAGATCCCTTGTACTTCTGTGTAGAGGATGTCGATAGCTTCGCGTAGGTTCAAGAATCACCGGAATCCATCAAGAAACGAAGGAGATACGAACGTTTAAAGTGAGTTTTCTAGAGAGAGAGGGTAGACGAAAATTGTAGAGAGAGAGTGTGTTGTTGGTGACATAAATGAGGAATTAAACCTTGTTCAAGGCTTTTATAGCCCGTGTGATATTCGGGTCCGTTTCGGTCGCTCGGTTCGCGTTTCCAGAACGTAACGCGTATTTTACGCGATTTAAAATAAAAATAGTTGTTAAACTCAATAAAATGATGAGTTTCAAAATTGTAAAATATAAAATAATTATTTTAATTATTTTTACTCTTCGTGCGTTGTCAGATCGTTAAACACATACAATTACGTGTATACCCGCAATCGCGTACGTTTTTCGATCGTAAATTATTTAAAGCCATTCACTCGTAATTATAAGTTCAACATTCGTACCATTATGGATCGTCACCCATAACTATACTCAGTCTCGCTTACGCATTACGATTTTGTTTGATTAATTGCCATAGTATTCGTCTTAACACTACGCACTAACACTACCCTGTTACACCGAACACAGTATATATATAGGGCTCACTCTCGCTGCCCACCACTGTTTCGATATAACACGATACTGTTCTTGCCTAGTGTAATTGACTGTAATTAAATAATACATACATGTTGTCAAATTATAAAGATTCTAACACACAAGCACATAATGAACACATGATTCACATTGACTGACTGAACATAGATACACACTGTTCTAACACTGTTTACGACTACAATTACTAAATGTACAAATGTTACGCTAGGTATCCACAACTGTTTTTTCATTCCCTTATCATAACCATTAGCTACTAATTGCAAAGTATTAGGGACTGATTTTTCAGTCCTAAAAACCCTTGTTTTTTTGTATTGCGAATTCGTTTGATTCGGGGTTACTAGCTCCTGAAATGATAGGGATTTTAATCCCCTAAGAATGGCGAGTAATTTGATATAATAATCACCTGGTTTAGTGTTCGATCGAAGGTAGTTCGAGTGAGTAGGAGTCCCGATCGTTTCTTGAGCTTGAATCGTGATCCAGAAGCGTTTTGGGTGCTCCTTTCTGGCTTAGAGAGGTTTGGAATCGACAAAGGAAGAGAATGGTGTGATTTGATTTAGGTTTTATACTCGTTTGAATTGAAATCTAATTTTGGTTCGAACGAACGAATATGGAATGCCTAACAGTTGATTATTAATTGATTCGAATTAATTGATGATTGAAAAGTTTAAATGCGTCATAATCCTTTCCATATGTAAGATAGATTAGTTGTAACAAGCTGTAAATCACGTGGATTGAATCTTGGATCGAGATTGGGTCGACGGGTGACGGGTTTGGGCAACCAGGTAGAGGGGGAAGGCTTTTTGAGGGTTTGACACTTCTGGTCCCTCAACTCCTTATCCATCTTCAGTTCAGCCCTAACCTCCTTCTTACTCACATTTTAAGTTTATAAAATGACACTTTTAGTTCCATTAGTTTAATCTATTGTTTTATTTATAAACCTTTTATTATACTTATAAACTTTATATTATTTCATGTTATAATTAACTCAAAAGTTTTATAAATATCATTTTAAGTTAAAGAAACTTTTATTTTTAATTTTTTATTGTTTTATGCTTAAATGTTTAAAAGTTGATAAAACCTTTTAATAAATAATAATTTGTTTATCTTGACACACACACACTTTAATAATTGGTTATGTACAAATAAAATATTTTTATTTTTTTATAACCATATTATAACTTTTTAAGCTTTCAAAAAAGTATAATTCTTTTATAAAAATGAAATTTATAAAAGCTTAAATTATGCTTTGTGTTATTATTAGTAGTATGAATTCATTAATGAACTAGACCATTAAGAATACAAGCGTTTCAAAGAACATTCAAGGCTTTATTTATTACGAGTTAGACGCGATTACAATATTTGAATTTTAATCGAAACTCTAGGGATTACAGATCGGGTCGAATAATGACTCATAAAAGGTTCAGGTTAGGATTAGCAAAATAAGATTGGATTTAAATGAGTCACGTTATAAAAACATCAATTTAGTTCAAGTTAAAATGAGTTGTAAATAAACAAATTGTTAATTGCATAATATTTAGTTATTTTATTATCAAATATATTATTGATAATTCTTACTGGTTTGAATCTATCATATTTTCATAGTTTTTAGTCTACTTATCTTGACATGCATTGTATTAAGGTGTTAACTATCTCAACACGTTGTATATTATGATATGTTACTAATGTTAACCCAAAATAAAATAATTGTTTGCTGAAACCAACTTTTTTATTTTGTTTTGGGTTAAAATTATCATGTCTAGTTCTAATTTTATAATCTGTTTTCATTTCTTTACAACTAAAAAGAGGTTTTATTTCTTATGAAGGTGGTGTTCTCAGAATCTATGTAATATAATAAAACAAGGTTTTGTGATGCCACGTGGCGTTCATTGAGCCAACTTTTAGACACAATTTCCCGCCCAAGGTATCCCCTCAATTAGAACACGCAGATCTTACAATCCAATAATCCATGGATCTATTTGATAACCCATGCATATAACAGGTCCAGATCTGCGACTCTATTTCACCCCTCTTCCAAAAACCCTAAAAATCATCATCAGTTCGTAGTGTGCGACCTAATCTAGGAGAACAACAATGGAAATTGATAATGATTAACAACGTTCTATGTATCCTAGCTTCAAACGAAACATTCTGGTCATCATTGTACACGATTTGGAGCGAGATCTATGATCATCTTTCAATACATCGACGAAAGGTACAATCCACTGCATTATCGTTCAGAAGGTTTTTCGTTCTTCAACAAAATCGATATAATCATAGTAATTTCATACTATATTGCTTAATCTTCAACAAGATCTATGCATATACAGCGTCGTTCGTGTTGCCGTGGTGGTTGTACATGATGGTGTTGGTGACGGTGGTGGTTGCCGGACGCCACAACCGGTGGCGGCTGGTGGTGGTGGTGGTGGATTGGGGTAGAAACCCTAAGGTAAGGAAGAAGAAGGGTGTGATTTGACGAATTTACCCCTCATGTGACTGGCACATGGGGGTTTTAACGGAATAAGTTAACGGGGTTAGTGACAAAGGACAAAACCAGTGCAAAATTTTCAAAATAAGGACATTCCTAGTAATTTTCGAAGTCAAAGGATGAAACCAGCAAATTGCTATATTTTTAAATGACATAATCAATAATTTACTCATAAAAATATTATATTATAATCAAATTCAAAATAAAATTGTACCAGCCTCACTTTTGGAGACATCGCCCATGGCAGGGGCGAGGTCTGCCATGGGTTGTCCCATCACACCTTTTTATTTTGTCTTTAGGTGGTGGTAAAAAATGATGCTGCATATTTTGAAATGAAAACGACAAAGGTAGGTGTGAAATAAATTGGGTGTTGTCATTTCACCTGTTTCAAGCAAGAATATATATAGCCCTTTCATCTTTCAAAACTTTTATAAGCACTTTGAATATACACATCAATTACATACATCAATTATCTTTTTCAATCTTTCTAAAATGAATACTCATTTTACGTCCGGTCCACTTAATAATGATTTGTTATGGTTAACCGGTAGTCATACGGGGGATTATTATTTTCAAAACCCAGAAAGAGATGAAGGAATATTAAGAATTAGACGCGGCGATCAAGATTTCTGGGTACATTTAAATTCAAATCCCATTCCCGAGAATGTTGTGGAATTCATAACATTGGCCGGATTTGGAGTTATCATTCTGTGTGGGAACAGAAGAATTGATAGAGCGTTAATATCCGCACTTGTGGAGAGATGGCGTCTTGAAACCCATACTTTTCACTTACCAATTGGCGAAACCACAATAACATTACATGATGTAAATATATTGTGGGGTTCACCAATAGAAGGAAATGTAGTTTCAGGTGCGGATTTGACTTTAAATGGTAGTCAAATTGCATCACTGTTTGAAAATTTGAGGGGTGTTGAACTGCCTTTAGAGGCAATCAGTGGATATAAAATAAACCTTCCGTTTATTTTATCCATAATAAAAACAAATTTATCTGAAAATCCATCTAGACTGCAATTAATTCAGCGGGCTATATTGATCATTTTCTATTTGATTGGTGCAACGTTATTCCCGGATTCAGCTAGCAACTGGGTCCATATCAATTATTTGACTCATTTGGAAGATTTAAATATTGTGGTGCACTTATTTGGAGTAGTGCTGTATTGGCATGCCTATATAAACATTTATGTAGGGTCAGTATTTCCAAAGCCGATATCAGTGGTCCTATGTTTTTGCTACAATTGAAGGGATTTTAGATGCATCAGCGTGCGGGTTGGGTGAGTTCATAGCTGGAAGTTTCTCGGGTTCATCTTCTTTGAATGTTAGCAAACGTGAAGCTTTCTTCATTTGACGATTTTGTCGTGCTACCGATCTTATTCGAAGCGACATACCATTCGATTGTGTTTGGTTTTCAGGAGGGGTGTCAGGAATCACTTGAGTCTCGGGATATGTTTCTTGGACAGTTCGAATGATGAATGTAACATGTTATGGAGAATCACTCATTTGTGTTCTAAGAGTATGTTGATACAGAGATGAAAGAGATATGTAGCACTTTACTTATGTGTATATATAATGGTTTGAACATAATATTTTATATATAAATGTTAATTTATTATGGTGTTTTAATTTTGTATATTTATTTTATGGCCTTTTAAACATTCAAGGATTTAAATAAAATAAATTAAAATAGTAAACAATAAACATAACATGACTTCCACACACCATTTATGTCTATAAATACTTGAATATGTTAAGTCTAACTAAGCACAACTATCTCTTCTCTCTATATCTCCATCTCTATCTCTCTGTATTTCACTCACTTCTCTCTAGATGGCTAATAATCGTGGTAAAGAAGTTGTTGATGATGAAGAATATCATTCGCAACCAGCACCCAAAGCATCAAAGTGGATTTTCCAAAAATGGAGACGCCAACCAAAAGAAACATCAGAAAATGCTTCTTCTTCAACTCCAATTCTAAATGTTAAACAAGTCTGTCTTGAAAACCCTTCTGAAGAGAAAACCGAAAAAACAGATGAAGATTTAGAAGAAATTCCTCAGAAAAAACGCAACTGGGCAATTCCAAATGAAGACTCTAACAAATGGTCCCAAGATATAGTCGAGTTTTATAACAATGGCGATGCCCTTTCTGCTATTCAATTTTTTTTAAAGATAGAAAGCTTGATGGTGATTTTTGGGGAACTTTGTTGGGATATTGGTGCAACGGTCAGCTTTGGTCAATGGTTGAAAATTTTTAAATTATAATTTGTAGTATAGATGTAACGTTTTGAAATTGTACTAACATGTTAACTAATAATTTTACATGTTTTTGAATGATATTTTACAGCATATTGAAGGATGGGTAACACGAATGATGTATTTTAGAAATGCACGTCTTAGGACAAACAAACCATCAGGTTTGCGGTGGACAATTCTACCACCAGAATTTCGTGATATTTTAAGTTTAAAAGAAAGCAAGTTCGCTGCAGTATATGCTAACGGAACACATGAACTGTACCCTCCATGGTGGGAGGTGGATTATATATATATTCCGTTATCTATTCGTAATGTAGGAGATTGGTATCTTGTAAGAATCAATTTGCATACTATGGAATTGGTTCAATACTGGCCGAATAAGGGCTATATAAAAGATTACCGTAGTCTGATTCATTTTCCTACCATGGACGTGCTGCCAATTAAATTTGACTGGTTGTTAGATGAAATTCAATTCTGGCGAAAATATGATGGAGTTTTCATAGATAAAAGGGATAGACACCTGAAAGTACACAATGTTAATGACGATTATGCGCCAAAGGATGGAGGTGATCTAGGCGGCGACACAGGTGTTCTGGCTTATATGCTAATGCAACAACTTGTTCAAAATAAAAATCTGAACGTAAACGATGATTTTAAAAACAAGTGTATGAAATACCGACAATAAATGGCAGAACAATACTATAATTGGCGTTTCATACCACGTGGGTAGAATGTGTTTGATAAGTTATTGATATTATGCTTATATTTAAAAATGCGTATAAAAAGTAAGTTAAGTAAAAAAAAATATGAAAAAAATTATATTACAACAGTAAAAAAATACATCAAGGGTGTGAGTTTGGACAACTATTATGTCTGTGTCCAATTTGTCTACATATTCCACACCTACGTATAACAGGTTCGTCAAGGTGGCAGCGTACATCCATCTCGTTGTGAATTCTTCTTGATTGTCTTCTACCGCGTGCTGTGGTAAGTTTTGATGAATCTAGTTTGATCCTCCAATACGGGATCAGATCCATCCAATAGGCTTGGTGAGATAATGGAAAAAATTCACTGTCATAATGAGCTCTATACGTAGCCATGGTGTATAACTCATTGATAATATTCTGAGGTGAATCCCCCCTTTGACGGCAAACTGCAATAGCATGTGAGCATGGAAATCTTTGAATTTGCCACTTACCACAGGAACATGTTCCCTTGAGATACTCAACGGTATAATCGTTTCCACTGGATTTGTTTCATTGTATCTTTGACACAACTCGGTACCTACCTTGTCTATAACCAAACTCCGTAACCATGTATTCTTGTGAACAGAGATCACGTGTGTTAAACAAACGCCAAATGCGAGGTGGTAACAATGTATCACAATTTTCAATAATGTCGGTGTTTCGCCTAAAATGTTCCACTGCTTTATTGAACGTACAATCAATGATAGCCTTTATTGGCATAAGCCAAACTCCCCTTAGCGTATTGTTAAAACTTTCTGAAATGTTTGTCGTAAGGTTTCCCCAACGACGATGATTTTTGTCATTAAGCAACGTCCACTTGCTTTCTTTAATACCTTTTAGGTATTCCCATGCTTGTGGATTTAAGCTTGATAACAGTTGAACCGAGTGTGCATACTTTCTTTGTTGGGTGGTGCTACCAATATCCCAACATAGTCGTTTCATGCTAGAAACCTTAAACTTTTGCATCAGGTTACTTCGAACATGTCTGAGACAAAACCGATGAACCACATTTTCTTTCCACACTTGCATATTTTGCATTGCATTAATAATCCCTTTGTGTCTATCAGAGATAACACACAACTTTTTCCCTCGTTGCATAGCAATGTGTAACCAAAATTGCTGAAAGAACCAGCTCCAGCTTTCCACCGTCTCTTCATCAACAATTGCATAAGCAATTGGCACTATGTAATTGTTTGCGTTTTTTGTTACAGCGATTAACATCTTACCACGGTAAGAACCTATTTGAATGCCATCAACAGATAATACTGGCTGGAAATGTTGGAAAGCTTTTATTGCTGGTGCAAATGCCCAAAACACGTATTTAAATGTATACGAGTGGGAAAATCCTACCGGATGATGTAGCCATTCAACAATAGTGCCAGGGTTTGCAACCTTTAATGCTTCAATGAACTTAGGAATCTCTTGAAAGTTGCTCACCCAACTACCATGAATCCTTTCAATTGCTTCTTTTCGACCTCTCCACGCCTTGCTATAAGATACATCAACGTTTAGTTGATCTTTTAGGTGTGCTTGAATTTGTTTCACCAGATAAGCGATGTCTTCATGAATAGCGTGGATGATGAGTGTAGCAATGTCTCTAGATTTCAAGCATCTATTGTTGTTACGTACGACAGTACCATAACAGTTGTGCCCTTCTACCCATTTTACAATTCTCCACATGTGATCATTGGTCTTCTTAGAAGCTGAGACATACCATTTACATGGGGGACCGATACGAACATTAGAGTTACACTTTTGATTTGTTGTTTAACATTTTGCCCTCCATTTGTTACGTTTGCTTTCGTCCGCTATCAACTCTCGATTACGGTCAAGATTCCATAATCGAACAACATGCATCAGTTCATCTTTAGATCTGAAGTACATACCGATACGAACTTCTCTTGATTCTTCGTTCCATATGTCCATTTCGTCATCATCATCGAAATCAACAGCTTCATAATCTCGTAACTCTTGAGGATCATGTGAATGGTGCATTGGTCCCTCTGAACTGTTAGCAAAAGTTGTGATATGATACTGTTCTGGAATTACATGTTCTTCAATACCATTATCATCATCTGTAGATTCGTTATCTAATGGATAAACCTCAGATTCTTCTGTGCTTTCTGGGCATTCTTCAGATTCAGATTCATCATTGACGTTAGCATTGGTGGCCAAATCGCCATCAAAATGAACTTGGCTAGTATTGCATTCATAAGAATACATATGTCGTTGAGGCGCTTCTGTTACATTAAAACCACGTAGTAGATCCATACAACTGGTTTGTTGTATACACATTCTTGGCTCAATGTTAACGTAAACATCAGCGTGAAAATTCCCTCCTGTTGTTGCTAAATAATACAACACTTCTAGACTTGAATCATTAAAAATTTCAGATGATTGAGAAAATCCCTGAAAGGTATAATAACTTCAACTTCAATTGATAAAATTCCTTTTCAATTTGAAGGTGTTTATAGATTAAATCAATAAACTCTTCATATGAATTTTTTTCCTCAATAATAAAGGTGGTACTTCTAGTGGAAGCATCGTAAGAAATACTTCCATTTTGATATGAAACATTACCACCCCAATATAGTTGAACCAAAATTGGAGAAAACATTGTTTCAAGAGAGAATTATATAGGAACGAGTCTTAGAACAATGAAAAATGAAGCAAACTCTTAGCATTTGAGTTTCAATAAATAGAGGGAAGTTTGAAATTTTATGACCAAAATGCCCCTCGCCCTTACTAAGGGACCATTTTATTATAAATATCAATATCTAACTTCAATTTTAACACTACAAAGTTTCAATTATGTCAAATAAAAGAAACACACCATTATCTGTGCCAAAGCCACCTCCATTAGATGAACCAATAGCCTCTTCAAACCAAGCGATTTGTCTTCAGCCACCTCAAAATCAACAGCTTATTCCACCACCGGTTGAAAACCCAACAGCTCTTCTCCTGCCTAGTCAAAACCAGCCAGCTCTTCTCCTTCCCCCTCAAAACCCTCCGGCTCTTCCTTCACCCCCTCAAAATCCCCCAAGTATTGAGGAATGGGATGATGCTGGCAATGATGTATTTTGGAACTGGGCATTGGAAAATTTATTTCCAGCAGCTGAATATCCCGTTGAAAACGTAGAACAACCCGAAGATGAGTATGTCCCAAATGACCCATGGGCCGTCGATGACGATGTTGATGAAGAAACATTAAATCGATGGAGGAACCATGACCCATGGGAAGACGAACGTAACACAGACTCCGATGTTTCAATATTTAATGATTAGTTTCACTTTATTTAGTTTTAAATTATCGTTTAAGTGTTGTTGTTTAATTAGTTTTATCATTTAAATCATATGTATCAACTTTTTTAATTTTATGTTATGAACATTTAAATCTTTATGCTAATAATGTGTCGGTGTTACAAGTATAACATTTCCAATTTTCTGAATTAAATGTGATATTATAAATTTAAGTTGTGTACCATATTATTTTATAAAGAAAAATAAATAAATTTAATGTTATAATAGAAACAACCGATTACATGTAATCATATATCTAACAAAGTTAGCCTATTGGTTAATGTTTGTCTCTTTTTTCTTGTAGATCAGGGTTCAAGTTTCACTGATAACATTTTAATGGATACTATGTTAAGTAGGTCGTAACTTTAATAGAGGAGGAATGTTGAGCTTAATTTCGGGCTCTGAACCAACGGGGGCGATGGTTTACCTATTTCACGGAGTTCCCACGCATCAGGGGGTACAGTCTCACGGTCGAAGATTGAGGAATCGATCTTAGTTAAGAACCGTCATGATAAGTAAAGATAGCATGACATAATCTTTTGCCATTTAAAAACAAAAGATATAATAATCATGTAAAACCGAGTAAGGTAAAGCTTCGTGAAACATGGAGCAATCCATGATAAATTTTACTCAAAAATGAAAGTAGAAATTAAAAAAAAAAAAAAAAGTTCCGCAATTATATTACAAGGACTGAAATCAAATTTTACGAAATTTATGAAAATAAATAAACTTAAAATTTATTGGTGAAATAATATAAATCAAGTAGGACAGCAAAAGTTTGCTGGCATGTTAGTTGGCTTTATTCATTCGTATAACTTTGTAATTGAGAAAAAGTCAAATAGTAATTTCCACACAGTAGTTGTTTGGACAACCCATGGCAGAACTCGCCCCTGCCATGGGCGATGTCTGAAAAAGCGGTACAATGGTGGCAGATCTCGCCCCTACCAAGGGCGATAGCTCAATTATTAATTTTTTTTTCATTTGAAGACAGATGGCTTTTCCACGTGGGTAATGTCGTCCCTACCATGGGCTAGTTAGGTGACTTGGCAGCCACATCAGCCATCACACCTACTACGGACGGTTTCTGACATCAAAAAAATTAACCCTCTCCTGATTATGGTTAATGACGGATGATTATGTAGCCATCGCCCATACCAGTGGCGATGGAATCATATGTGAAAAAAATCTTGGCTGGCCCCTAGTTGTGATGATACTAGGGTAAATACCCTACTTCTAAAAAAATTCTGAAAATCGGGCATTACAACGGATCAAATCAAGGATTTACCCGTTAACACGTCAAGTTCTTCATTTCTAATCAATCCTAGCCATCATCTACGCAATAATCATCAACCCTAACTATACCATTACGTTCAAAAACAAGATCTAATCAACCATTATCAAATTAGAAGGTTAAAACGAACCGTTACCTAATCAGACGGATTTCTGATTGTAAAACAACGATAAGCACTTGCAGATAAGTTCCTTAACACGATCTGGATGTTTAGAGACCTTCAAAATGGAGTTTGGATGATCAGAAGCTGTTCTTTTTCGTCTGGAAATGAAGCAGATTCGAGAAGAAGAAAAATTGTGAATTTTCCCATGCAATCCAACATTTTGATCTAATCCACCAAACCAACCCACGCCAGGCGTACCGCCCCGCGTGGCCGCTTGGTCCGGGGCGTAGCGTGCGAGAAACCCAATCTCAGATATTTTTCCTCCCCCGCGCGTACCGCCTAGCGAGAGCAGCGTCTGGACCCTTTGACTTTGACATTTTTGTATTTTTTTTCTTTTTGCGATTCCGGACAATCCGGAACTCCGTTTCACGCACAGTTTGCGCCAATGTTCACCATTTCTAGCATACTATCAACCTGTAATAATTAAAATAGCTAAATCAACGTGGATTTCAAGTACGATCAAATGTGATCACGTCATTGGTGACGTAGTTCTCAAATGCAATTGTCACATAACCAAGCTCAAGTATCTCAAAAATGGAATTAAGAAGTGGGTGGTTGATCAAAAAAGAAAGGAAGAAGCAATGTTGGGAAAGCTTAAAAAACAAATTGAGGAACTTGATTTAATAGCAGAAAACAAACTTCTTTTGCAGGAGGAGCTGGATTTGAGAATTGAATGCAAAAGAGTGTTGGTGAAAGCAAACAACAAAAATAACTTAGATCTCAAACATAAGTCAAGGGCACGTTGAGCACTAGATGATGATGAAAATAGTAATTTTTATCATGGTATTATCAACTCAAACATCAGGCATACATGGGCTTCTTGTTGATGGAGAATGGGATCAGTGGGCCGATAAAGAAATTCTTTACAATTTCTTTTTTCAAAATTCCAAGAGCCCATGCAACACAGGCCCAAAATAATCATATCAAATCTAAAGAAACACAGTAACCAGGATGCGATAGGATTAACTGTCAAGTTCACAAAAAAAAGGAGATCAAAGAAGCAATTTGGGAGTGTGCGGGTGACAAAAAACCTGGGCCGGATGGGTTCAATTTTACTTTTATCAAAAGGTTCTCGCACATCTTGGAGGAGGATTTCATCAAACTATTTGAGCAATTTTATGACACTGGATTGATACACAAAGGTTGCTCCTCATTTGTTTCCCTTATTCCAAAGTCTGATTGGTATTATAAATAAAGCAATCTCTAAAGTCCTAGTGAATAGACTTAAAGAGGTAATTGTAAGTATTATTTCGGAGGAACAAATGGCATACATGAAAAACCGTAGTATATTGGATGGGGTGTTGATCTTAAATGAGATATTATCTTGGATGAAAAAAACAAAAACAAAAGGAATGTTTTTCAAGATTGATATAGAAAACGCATTTGATTAGATCAATTGGAAGTTCATTGTTTCTGTAATGGAGCAAATGAATTTTCCTTCCAATTGAGTTGAAACTGATAGGGCAGTGATTAATAATATTGCAGCAATACTCGGCTGCAATGTCGGTTCTTTCCCTTTCAATTATTTGGGCCTTCAAATTGTAGCCAACATGAATTTGATCCGGAATTGGAAGGTAATGGAGTACATGTTTGATTCACGGTTATCGAAATGGAAAGCAAAAACACTATTGTCACACCCCGGGCTCTCGGCGACCCAGGCGCTGCGACCCGATTGGTTTCATGTACAATACAGTCTCGGTCAGAGTTTATTATTCATTTTAATATAATTCAACGGAAGCGTTGTTTCATAAATTCATAATTTTATGAATAAATCACATGCATGGATGTGAACTCCGTTTTTCATAATTTACAAATAACTTTTCAGGACTTAATAGAAAACGTTCGTATTTATTTCATAATAAAACTGGATTTACATAAATATATATTTACACATCGTTTCAATATTTTTCGGTTTATTCAAACTTGGAGGTATAACTCCAACAACTCCACGGTTTCGCCACAAGATTTTATTTAAGGCGTCATAGGCCTTAAACCTCTAATCTTGCTTCTGATTTGTCATTCATTATCACCTGAAAAGATTTTGAAAATAAAACGTCAACATAAAGTTGGTGAATACAAGTAACAGACTCGATATGTAAGCATAGCATGTTCGGTCCTTTAACCATAAGTAATATTGGCAATACTACACATTTAGCAGGTTATTTCACTTATCGATACAACTACTGCATACATTGGTTTATAACCGTCACTGGTTAGGAACTACAGCGCAGTGCGTCTTACGTTTTGTTCCCTCCAGCCCACAGCTGGTCACTAGTTAGGTTGCCTACGCAGTACGTCTTATGTTTAACCTTCCAGCCCACCTGTACCAGCCACGTATGGGAATTTCACCCACATGTGGATACGATTTGCAAATCATACGTATACTAATAGCCTAAATGCTGGTCACGTAGTATCTCTTTATGCGTCAAAGTTTAAACACACAATGCTAAAAAAAATGCATTTATATTTAAAACAAGTTAAATGTATTCACCTGTGTTTTCGGTTGGCTGAGTGACAGTTTATAATATCTCAAGATTATTTTGGCGGCGTTTCTGCTTAATCTATCCTTATCACTAGTTTGCAAGAATGATTCCTGAAGCATTTATTTTATGTTCTTAAAATGAACTATAATTTTAATATAGCATTTATGTGTGTATGTTCTGATCTTAAGTTAAATATTATACAAAAACTAAATTTTGAAAATTAAGTCTAGTATTGAAAGTTGAAACACTTACCTGAGCAGTCGAAGCAAAATTAATTAAGATTCATCAATTTGGATCGGAAGTAAATTGAACCACATAACCAACATAATATATATATATATATATATATAATATTTCATTCGAATATTATGGAAAATTCAAAAAGATCTTGTAATTGAAGATATCCTCTTATGCACACAAAATGCCTTCTCATCAACCTACACACTCACACGTACACCCTTTTATTTACAATATCACACGTACACCTTTTCTTGTCTTTTTTTTAATTATTATTATTATTATTATTATTATTATTATAATTATTATTATTATTATTATTATTATTATTATTATTATTATGATAATTAATTTAGTTCAAATTTTGTTTTTGTTTCATGACTCTTAAAATATCACGTTTCATAAAATTATAAATATATGGGTAAGACCTGTTTATTTTTATTTACGATTTAACCTAAGTTTCGTTAAAAACGGAGAAAAATCAAATATAATATATTTTTATATTATTATTATTATTATTTAACCGACTCTTGACTAAATTTAATGATTGTTTAGACATCGGTTTATTTCTAATAATTGTTTTATCCTACCTAATCGTTTAAACGAACGTTAAAAATTTTGAGCGTTTATTTATACTTTTATACCCTCGAATAATCATATTTATAAAATAAGCTATTTTATATTATTAGACGAAACCTTACGTTTTTATTACTCGTTTTTATTATTATATTTTTGATTAATAATATTTTAATTTTAAACGAGAGTAATTTATTTATATCCATAAAACGAGATGTTACAACTATCAATGGGGGGAATATTATCCTTGCTTAAGTCACTGCTTGATTCCTTGCCTATATACTATTTTTCACTCTACAAGGCTCCTAAACAAGTGTTGGATGTTTTAGAATGAAAAGACGACGATTCCTATGTGGAGGTGATTCGAAAAAAGGAAAAATATGTTGGTTCGCAGGTGATAGAGCAACATACCCAAACGAAAAAGGTGGTTTGGGTCTTGGTACTCTCATGGAAACAAGCATGGGTCTCCTGATCACGTGGTGATTGTTGTAGTGTTTTAAGTGTTAATTGCATGATTTTATAGGCTCTGGGTCCAAAACACGTTTACTTTGAGTGTGATTATGATTTTCAGGTGTTAAGAGACTAAGGATGCGTAAAAGAGCCGGTTGGGTGATTGGAAGAGAAGTTGAGTGGCTGAAAGTGAAATTAAAGGAAGCTCGACGAGTCAAAACTTCACGGAGGCATATCTCAGGCTAGGAGATGAGTTACTGGGCCCATAATATATGAAAACTGAGTTTCTCGACGAGAAGAAGCCATTGGTGAGATTATCCTGGGCGTATGGTACGGCCAAGGCAGCGTATCATATGGCCAACCTATGATACGCCCAAAATTCAGCGTTGACAGAAAGTGCTGGGCGTAGGGTACCATACTGGGCGTATGATACGCCCGAGCCTGACGTATCATACGGCGACGGCCGGAAAAATCAGATTTTTACCTAATATTTCCCATATTTAGGGGTAGGTTCACATACAAATAGGGTTTTTTGTAAAAATGGTAGGAACCAATAATGTGTTGACATGTGACATTTTTATTAATTAATAGAAAAGGGTAATATAGGCAATTGTATTTTAAATGTGCATTAAATTAGGGAGGTGGTTCATCAGTTTCCTGATTGAACATACAAGCACCCAATGCCAGTAAATATACCAGCACAATATATCAGTGGTACACCAGCACACTGTCACATATAAACATTAGTGCTAACATAATAGCACATATCAGCACACACAACACTATAACAATTTTAGTGATAACATAATAGCACATATCAGCACAATATGATTAACAACACACAAAAATAGCATAACTAACATCACAGTTGTGTTTGTTAACACACAACATAAAAACACATAATAGCACAAGATAGCACATCCCTAATACGGTCTGATTGAAGGTGTTGATTTTGGGGTAATCGCCAGTCTCTTGTTAGTCGAATGCCCACTAATTTTGTTCGTCGATCAGTTGAAGAACAAGGGAAATTCGATTGAATGAAAAATTCAAAAACTGAATCCCGTTTTTTTAGATTAGGCGTGATATTAGGAAATCTAAAAACAAAGAAATCCCTAATTTGCCCTTTTGATAACCGTATATCCCTTTCAATCAAATAATTTACCAATTTTAAATCCCAACCCTTGATCTTAGCACATCTATGGCCCAGATTGTTTCTCACACTTTTTACAAAAATAGTGTTTTGTACAATAACTCTACATATTTAAGGCCTAATCTTAGGGTTTCGTTTCCAACACTTTTTGGGACGATTTCTGGGCGAAAAAGAGACGTTTTTGGGCATTCCAACTCATCCAAATCAATCCAAGATCATCCGGATTCGTAGAAGAAAAGATCAAATCATGCCTATGATCAACGATTGTGAAGATTCAAGTTTGAGGATGTCCGGCTAGTTCGATTGTGATCATCTCTGGGTGGAGAATTAGGTTTGATGATTAGTTTTATTCTTTGATTTGTTGGATATTGGTATTGAATTCGTTCTTCGTAGATTTATGGATTCAATAGTGTTTTGATTGTTAAACGATTATGATTTCTTGTTTCTTTTGCAATTTCTAATTCAAGTTCATTACTTTATTTTCATTTATTGTATGATTGAATTGGTAATCAACGGAATTAGGGTTTTAAAGTGATTTAGAAATCTTTGTTTTTGTAGAACTCGTAATCAATCAAGTCAACAACATCGGCCTACTCATCGGTTGTCAACAAGATCATTGCTTTGTTTTCAAAACCATATATGTTTAGCAATTAAAGCATGAATCATATCTATGTGATTCCCAATTGACAAGTTAATGAAAACCTAATTGTCTTCCTAATTCAAAACCCGGAGTGATCACCTTTTCCATTAATTGTTTACAAATCCTTATTTTCATTCGTTTGTTTTAGTTAAAGTTCACTGTTTTTATTCTAAACCTTAAAAATCAACCTTTTCAAGTTTACTTTTTAATTGCACGTAGGTAATTAGTTGTATTGAAAGTGATTTCCACTAGACTTCTCGTGGATCGATACCCGACTTCCCTATCTAATTTGGGTAGTAGGATTGGAGTGTAAACTCTTATTTTTGGTCGGTACTTTGACACCGATCAAATTTTGGCGCCGTCGCCGGGGAGTTGTGCGCAAATTACTTTCAATTTCATTTTAGTTTATTTTGTTTATTTGTCAGATTTACACGGGTTGTGTTAGTGCGCAGGTAAATTCAGGTTTGCATGCATACTAGGTATTCTGGAAGATCTTCACCACTGAATTTTGACCCAAAAATTGAACGCACCACTCGTAGGAATCGAGTACTCCACCGGACAGAGCTTGCGTCTCCTAACATTCAACAACAACTGACAATGGAGTTTCCACCTGAATCACCAAGGTTTGAGGATTTTGAGAATCCTCAAGGTAACCCAAATCCTCCTCCACCACCACCTGCTGAACCCCAATATCAACATGTACCTCACCTTGACCATTCTCCTAATGATGACCACCATACCAATACTACCGAGGAAAGAAACACTTTGAGAGGAGAAACTCATCATGGCACAATATGGAGTGGTGAGAACAATGTCAATGACTGGGATGATGGATTTAACGGTGGGGACTACAACTTGCAAAACGTAAATGCTGCTTATGATGATCCTTACGGTTATCCACCACAACAACCACAAATGCAAAACCCTTATCCACCAAACCCGCAACCATTGAATCAAGGGGCTTATGGCTTTCACCATCAACAACCACAATATGGTTATCCGCCACAACAAGGGTTCAACAGGCCACCAAGACCACATAATCAAAACTATGGACCTGGAATCCCTATGCCTCCTCCAAACATGGGAGTGCCCATGAATTACAATCAAGGCATGGCTCATGCACAAGGTGCAACAACTCACTTTAGACCTGCATTGACTACCAATTCCTCACCGGTAGTGACACCTGTTAGGCAAGGGAGATCTTTTGAAGTGAGACCAGCTGTGTTGTCATCTTTGCCCACATTCCATGGAAGAGCTACTGAGGAACCATACCAGCACTTACAAGAATTCGAGCAATTCTGTCAAGTCACGGGGGGTCAAGGGTTTTCAGCAGATGAAGTGAAGTTAATCTTGTTCCCTTTTAGTTTGAAGGATAGAGCTAAAGAGTGGTTTTCTACACTACCAACAGCGAGTATATATACTTGGGCAGAAATGCAGCAACAGTTCTTGTCACACCCCGGGCCGGCGGGAACGGATCGGGTTTTCCCGTCGGGCGGAAGGTTCCCGGGGCGCGATATCTTGACTGATAATCGAAATGATCAGATTGTTTGCATGGCACATGATGTATAATGAGAAATTCTAACATGACATATAATATAGAATTACAAAGTTAAATTACACAGTACGTGTTCATAATTTAACTAAGTATCGTGTAGTTTCTATCTTGTAGCTGTACAAGATATGCAAAAGAGATTCACAATGTCATCAAAATATATGCATCCAAAAGTAAGCTAGGTCTTCTAAAATTCCTCTAGCTTAATCACTGATGCTGGTTAACAAGACCTGTCCATCACCTGAGAAAAACATGCATTTAAACAAAGTCAACACTAGGTTGGTGAGTTCATAAGTTTAGTAATTGAAAACCATTGAATTTATGTCAGTCATTCACATTGTTTCACACAGGTTGTATTGATAATTGAATCCCATGTTTCACACAATGTCCTCTCCATGGTTATATTTACAGATAATGTCTCATCCAGTCAAGCATGCTTATATATAGGGCATACGAAAGGGTCAAGCCCAGACGCCATCCCACCACATGCTCAACTGCACTCAACCCTACCTGTAATACAACGATGGATACCCATTTCCTTTCACCCATGATTTCCCGGTATGTTTATCCAAATAATGAAAAGAAAGAGACGTAATTATCTCTGTTAGCCATTCCTTACGGATTAGCCCGGCATGTTTAATAAACCAATAATTGAATAAAGAGACATAAATATCTCTATTAACTAATCCTTACGGATTAGCCCGGCATGTATAATAACCCAATGAAATAAAGTAAGAGACGAAATCGTCTCTGTTAGCTATTCCTTACGGATTAGTCCGGCATGTAAGATATCATACTCGATATCTAGAATGAAACTTAATAGTTTCTGTAGCTAATCATTACTGATCAGCCCGGCGTGTAAAGTACCCAAACAATTGAATAAAGAGACATAATTGCCTCTGTTAGCTATTCCTAACGGATTAGCCCGGCATGTAAGATATCATACTCGATATCTAGAGCGAGACCTAATAGTCTCTGTAACTGTCAGTACTAACCAGTCCGATGTGTAAGATATCATACTCGATACCTAGGTAGGGACATAATAGTCCCAGTAGCTGTCACCCCTATCCTGCCCGGCGTGTAAAGTGTTCTATGAATAAAGTAAGAGACGTAATCGTCTCTGTTAGCTATTCCTTACGGATAGCCCGGCGTGTAAGATATCCTCCCACAATATCTATTGGAATGAATAAGTTCCCTAGAGTTTATGAATGTTATCGATTTGAATGATAACACCTCTCTTGCCCGGTGTGATTTCATTAAATTACCCCAAGCCCTAGTGATTAGTGTTTGTGATCTACCCAACTGATCTATGGTTGTGTAATCAGCATCCTCTGACGGTTATAAGACGTGCTCTAAATAGAGTCTTAATAAGTAATGATAGTATGTGTGGGGAATGCTATCCCAAAAGCGTGTGCTTGCGATATCATCCTCGATATCACAAGTAAATGTCTCAACTGTTATCTCAATGTTGAATGTTCTTACTAACTTGAACAGAGTGTTATAAGAACTTGTCTTATACACAATGTTAGTAATGTGTGAATGATCTTGTTATCATGAAATACATTATCATGATTATCATTCTTGTTATCTGTACTTGTTATTAGCATGTTATCCCTTGTTTTCCATGTTGCTCTATCGAGTAAGAATAATGCATAGTTGTAAGATATGTTCTTAGCAACTCACATTATCCTATGGTGTTAATGTGTCAGAATTCCAGGATAGTATGTAGCATCCTAGCTATTTCAGGTATGATATCATCAAACAATCAAACATGTAATGATAGACGATAATAAAGACAAGCAATTATTATCTAAATCATGATATAAGCAATATGTGAAAATAAACTTTTAAGTAACTAAAAGTTTAGCATGTTTTCTCAGCCCCGAGCTTTGAAATCAGTAAAGATTAGAAAGGGGGCATATGAACTCACCTTGTTGTTGTAGGGTTGACTTAGCTTAAAAGAAGAAATGCACGCGCTCTTTGTTGTTCTTGTAATAGTTTTCAAGTTCCTGTATTGATTTCACATTGTATGTAATCTATAAGTATGTGTTGTTGTGTCTTATGTGTATAATTTTAGCCATAAATGGGCTAACGTATGTGAGTCGCGGTCATCATTCGGACCCGTGTATTTGTCATTGACTTTAGAAGCACTTATTATTCTTAGGTGGATTATTAAAACATTCGCTTATTAATTTGAAGGTTACTTGATTTATTGTTGTACAAGTAGCGGAATAAACCCCCACCTTCCAAAATTTTATAATTTTCGTGTACGACTTAACCCTAACCATGAATATATTTTCCCACGTTTTATGCACAAGTAGAAAACAAAACAAAAAATGTACAAGTAGAGGAAATACCTCCACCTACCAACAGTTAATAATTTTCGTTGTACGACTCAACCACGTCCATTAATTTTGTTTCCCACGTTTTACTCAATTAAAAAAAAACATAAAACATACAAATAATTTTACATTGTATTATTATATTTTTAAAATCGTACAGTATTATTATATTTTTATTGACATTATTATTAATTTTACACAATTTAAATAATTTATCACATAATTTTTAAACCTTTTAATTGACATTAAACTAATAATATTATTTATACCCTTTCTAACCATATAGTTTATGAACATACAGACTATATAATTTATATACTTTTACTTTGCTTTTAAAATTGAATTAAAAATCCTAAAACACTTTATATTGTATGTGTTGTTTGATGTTCTTATTGCCTATATATATGTTCATAATCACATCATTTAACATCAAATATTTCACCAAAGTAATATTACTCTAAATATCATTTGTGTTCTATCATTTTCAACTCTAAAACGATGTCTTCTTTTCAACCATTTCTTGTTAAATTATACTGGAATGGTGAAACCACATACGTAAACGGAGGTGTTGATTATGATGAATCAACTCTCACAACTTCGTTTATAATTAGATACAGAATTATCTATCAACAATTAGTTGATGAAGTCTGTAACCATGTTCAAATTGTTAGAGAATCTTCACAAGTGAATTTGTTACTCTATTATTCATTTCAAGGATTTAGTTAAAGTTCTTTCTTAGTTGGGGAAGAAAACATAAACATGCTTTATTTTCTATCAGAAAATGTAGTTAACTTTATGGCTCATATAAAAGTTAACTGGCAATCATTTATTCCATCTCAACATAGTAGTTGTATGGACCTCCTGCGTGGTTTTTCCAGTCCTTATGCTGGTGGTGTCGATAATACAGCAGCTTTACAATACAACAATATGGAGGTTGGTGTTGCATTATTAGATCAACAGGCTAATGAACATTACAAAAGTGATGGTTTTGAGCACTCTGAAGGTCATATGACCAATGAGAGTGAAGAAAGTGAATTCCCCCCTCCAATGTCACACCCCCACCTCTCGTCACCTGTTAATGATGTCACTGAAATGGTAGCGGAAGCATAGTGGTGATGTCTCAGAGATGAGGGCTGACTTACTTGATCCAATATCACAAGCACACAGATTAACTTAGGATAATTACATTACATGGTTCGTTATTACAATTCTCATTACAAAATTAACTTATTCATTTACAAGTTTGTGAAGTGCAGTCTCACCGGAATCATTGTCTACCTGCAAAAATGTTTTATTTGAAAACGTCAGCACAAAGCTGGTGAGTTCGTAAAGTTTAGTAATTAAACAATATGATATGCAAAATTTCAAGATATACAGTTCAGATAACCATGGGACCCGTATCTAGTTCCTTTCGGACAGTTTTACGTTTCACGAAGATACTACCCGTCGGTAAATATCTTAATGCCTCATTATCTTAATGTCTATCACTAACATTAAGAAAGTGTTTCGGAAACAGGTAACAAACATTCACACCAGGGGAGATGCAATCCTCCCAGCAAATGGGTTGTTAGCCAATAGTACTATCAATGCTTCCTGTTCGGCCCCAGATGGGTTCACTAGATACAGTTTCAAAGAATGAGGGCTTTTGTGACAATCCGACATTTCCGGATTAACTCCGTTAACCCCGTTAATGAAAAACTAACAGAAACGATACAACATCAAACAATATCAAACAAGAAAGATTAGAATTGAACAAAACAAGTTTAAAAACATTTAAACTATGACAATCTAACTAGTAATTGCAAGAAATGATCAATTTTGACTTTTGAGGTCAAAATTCGTTGCAAATTAAAATAGGAAATTCGAAATTAATAGTGATTCATCATCATTAATCGAATTAATCAATCATAAAACCCATATTGATGATTCCTAACGGTTATTATAAGTTAATTAACCATTAATGGCCGAATTAAAACAATTAAAACCTATTCAAGACGAAACCGTCAATTGGAACCTAGAGAACTCATACAATTCGACAAAAAGTCACACAATTGGGCATTAAAAACTCTCAATCGGCATTATTAGAGAGTTCCTCATACAACAATTCAATTCCAAGAGTCTAATATTGTTCATTTGATCCAAAGGGTGGCCGAAAGACAAGCTTTAGTCGAACCCGATCGATTCTACATCAAAACAGGTAAGAATTCGTTCCTACACACACTAAAACATGAGACTAAGCATAGCCCTATGCTAATTGTGGCTTCTAACATCGAATTGTACGAATCCGAGTTCTAGGGTTCATATCAAGAACGAATTTCGGGTTTTTGATTCAAACGAATTCAAAAATCCAATTAAACTTACCCAAATATTCGAAATAGGATATCTAACGAAATCCCTATATTAGTTTTAACAAACAACAACGAATTGATGGATTTCAAAATCTAGGGTTCTTGAAACAAACGGTTTTGGGGGTTTCGGTCGAGATGGGTTTAAAACTTAAATCAAATAGTACCATTAGTTTCAGATGCCACCGATTAACAAAAGCCATATCTCAATTTCATAAAAAAATGACGAATTGATAGATTTCTAATTCTAGGGTTTTGAGATAAAAACGAGTTGGGGGTTTTGAATCAAAAGAACTTGTTATTCGAATTAAACATTTCAGAAAGCTTCATGGTAGTCATTTTAATGAAAACTCTTTGTAAATTCTTTCAAACAATTACGAATTTTGTTATTTTGATTTTTAGGGTTTTTCGGTTAAACCCATTTGGGGGTTCTGAGTTAAACGATCGTGATATTCAAATTACTTATATAGAAAGTTTCGAAATACCTTGTTTAATGAAAACCCTATGGTTTTTCAGATTAACATCAATGAATTTAAACGATTTTGAATACGGGTTGGGGTATGCACGTTCGAAACAATAATGAATTACAAATTGGGACTTTTTGTTGATCCTCAACTGAACAAAAATCCATTTTTTTGAATTAGTTTGGGTACCTAGAAACAAAGCCCTATGGTTTGGGGTTCGGATATCAGCCGAATCGGGGATCGATTAGAACACATATGGTTCAGTGATTAAACAAAGGGGAACCGGGTGGTTAATGGTTAAAAGTATTTAAAATGGATTTTGTTAACAAAATCTGATGAAGAGGAACTGGTTAAGAGCTTGTGTGTGTATCCAGGAGGTCAGGGGTTCGAACCCTGCCTCTGTCGCTTTTAGTATTTAAAAACCATTCTGGTTTTTAAATCATAACTTATTCGTTTTAAGCCCGATTTAACCCGTTCGAATTGCGTCGGAACCAGAATTCAATTCTGAACACATTAGAATAATAAAATATATGGGTTGGCATGAAATCATAAATCGCGTATAATTACACGTGATTAAAGAAATCGTATATAAGGGAACGATTTAAACAAACGAACTTTAAACCGTGCATACTTTTGTATGTACATTTCGAACATCCTAACATACGTGTGTTGACACGTATGCAATTACAAACGAGATGTGATATTTCAAATAACGATACGTTATCGTAAATACACAGATTCTTCGTAGAGGGTTATCTACGCGAGTTCACGTGTGTTTGATCATTCTGCTACAATCAAAGGTGCGTACACGGCCCCTTTCTTATTTTAACTGTTTTGGGGGAGAAAACATGTGCAACAAACGCTTTTAGATACATATCACTTGCATGAGTTAGCTGTTTACTATAAGTGCAAACTTAGCATTACAAGCCTTCCATTTCGAACCGTTTAATTTGCCGGAGTGCAAAGCGTGGTAGTTGAAGATAGATCTATTGGGTTTGACAAACCTCACTTGGTAGATGGGATCTACGCAGGTGTTTGACTGACCAAACACACATTTCTATTGTTTGTGCTAGACAATAGTGTTAAGGCAAAAACATGCTATAGCATGGCAACTCGTCAGCTTCGGTGTCGACCACTTATGTAAATAGTTTATATGACTAGCTATCATGACTGTGCACGTGTGATTATGTTATCTACAAACTTGATATTCAAACTGCTGTTTTGAACATTGTGAATGATTAAAACCTGTGTTATGCACCAACCTTTGTGTTGACTTGATTTACATGTTTTCTCAGGACACTAAGACACAAGCAAGGACAAGCAGGGACTAGGATGTTGAGTCTCATGCATGCATTTCAGTTCAAGTGTTTTAGCTTTGATAAATTAAGACATTGAATGTTATTGGATTTGTACTTTACATTTTCAAACCGTTACGTTTTGATATTGGTTTTTAAACGCTTCCGCAAACTTTGAAAACTTTGATGTTACAGTTTTAGACCAACATATGTTTTGAAATTCATATAGAGGTCTTCGTTATGTCTAATGATCTGAGATCCTGGTTTGTCACGTTCCCAAACGGTATGATTCCGTTAGTTGAAAATTGGGGGTGTGACAGCTTTTGATACTTTGATAGAGATACTAACGGC
This sequence comes from Mikania micrantha, assembly GCA_009363875.1. Taxonomy (NCBI): domain Eukaryota; kingdom Viridiplantae; phylum Streptophyta; class Magnoliopsida; order Asterales; family Asteraceae; genus Mikania; species Mikania micrantha. Next base: position 5,102,620 of record CM018684.1, read on the forward strand.
AAAATCCCATGAAATCACAAAAAAGTCACATGCAATCACAAAGATAGCAGTGGTACATATCATATGTTCAGAAATCGATTTACAGAAATTCCCCGATATTTGTAAAACACTAAAATGAAAAGGGATTGTACGAAACTCACCTGATAATTTAGTAGTAGCAAAATCTCACAAGACTGATAGTAATAGAGTGATTCTGCATTTATTTATGTTTAATAAGTTATTTATGTTCTAACTTACTGATTAGATCTTTCTAAACGTACAATGTCAAAGACATTGCCTTGAAAGTCATCAAACTGATATTAGGTTTTTAATTAATTATTTTAACATCATATCATACAATGTATGATAATGTAGGAACTACATTGAATTAGATTCCTAATACAAGGTTGATGACACACTTGATTAATCAGACTAGTCTCGGATTAACCAAATAGTTAATGTTGTTGATTATAATGCTATAACAGTTTCTAGATAGTTTAATGGCTTAGGAATGATTAATCCTTGTTATTGATTACCCAAATATCATGAAATATCACAATGTAGCTTTAGAATAGGTTTAATAACCATGCTTAACATACTAATCTGACTGTCATCACAAACATCAGATAATCGTTCCAATGAGTATGTTAATGATTGTGATTAGTTTGAAACACTTGGATATAACCTTGCATTCCAAAGATTAATCAAACTAATCACCTACATTGTCATAATCAAATGGTTTAAACCATTATAATCATGGGTATGATTTCATGCAAACCAGGCATTACAACGGATGAAAACAAGGATTTCACCCTTAAAACATCGTGTTCTTCATTTATAATCAATCCTAGCCATCATCTAGGCAATAATCAACAACCCTAACTATCTCATTACGTTCAAAAACAAGATCTAATCAATCAAAATCAAACTAGAAAGTTAAAACGAATCATTACCTAATCTGACGGAGTTTCGACTGCAAAACAATGATCAGCACTTGTAACCACAATCCTTGGTGCGATCCACACAATCCGATGGTCTTAGGACTGAGATTTGATGGTGAAGTGGGTGTGTTTTTCGTCTGGAATATGAAAGAGTTCGAGATGAAAAGAAAATAAAATTCTGCATGAAATCTGATGAGGAAAGTTGATTCATTGCACCGCCTCACCCGTCGCGTACCGCGACAAGGAGCCAAAAAGGGCTTCGCGTACCGCGAAGAAATCCGGAAGAATCTCAGATATTTTGGTCCATCGCGTACCGCCGAGAACCCTTAAACCAGCCTCAGCGTACCGCGACGAGGCCATAAGTTCAAACTAATAAATTTTTCTTCGTTTTTCGATTCCGGACACTCCGTAACTCCGTTTTCTACACGGTTTTAGCCCACGTTCATCATTTCTCGTGTACTATCAACCTGTAATAATTTAAATTGTCAAATAAACGTGGATTCCAAGAACGACAAAATGTGTTCGTGTCATTACTGACGTAATTTCTCAACTGCAATTGTCACAGTCTCCTCCTGTTAGAGAAATTTCATCTCGAAATTTAGGGAAGACTTACTTGTTGATAGTTGTTTATGAGAATAGATCTGGGTACTTTTCTTTCATTTGATTTTCACGTTCCCACGTATATTCAGGTCCATGTGGTGAGTTCCATCGCACTTTAACGATTCGTATGCGACTACGTTTCAGCACTTTCATTTCTTGATCCATTACCTCTACTGGTTCTTCGCTGAACTGAATTTTTTCATCAATATGAGTCTCTTCTAGAGGTACAATCAATGATTCATCAGTTAGGCACCTTTGCAGATTCGATATATGAAAAACATCGTGAATGTTATTGAGTTCAAGAGGTAATTCAAGTCTGTAAGCAACTGATCCAATTCGTTCAAGAATTTTAAATGGCCCTACAAATCTTGGTGAAAGTTTACCTCTTTTCCCAAATCTGAAAATACCCTTCCAGGGTGATACTTTCAACATAACCCGATCACCTACTTGGAATTCGAGTGGTCTACGACGATTATCAGCATAACTCTTTTGACGATCGCGAATGCGATCTTATCAGTTGTTTCTTGAATGAATTATGGGCCTATGATTTGACTCTCACCTACCTCTGACCAACAGATAGGTGATCTACACTTGCGTCCATAAAGTGCTTCGAATGGAGCGCATTGGATACTTGTATGGTAGCTGTTGTTGTATGAAAATTCAACAAGTGGAAGATAAATATCCCAGCTACCTCCAAAATCAATTACACAGCTTCTGAGCATGTCTTCAAGAGTTTGATTCGTTCGTTCAGTCTGCCCATCTGTTTGTGGATGATAAGCTGTGCTCATATTGATTTGTGTGCCCAGAGCATTTTGAAGAGTTTGCCAAAATCGTGACATAAATTGACTATCTCTGTCAGAAATGATAGAGATGGGTATTCCATGTCAAGATATGATCTCATTAACATAGAGTTTAGCGAGTCGATCCATAGAATAATCCTCTCGGATGGGTAGGAAATGCGCAGATTTTTTAAGGCGATCAACAGTAACCCATATAGAGTCATGATTACGTGATGTTCTGGGTAGTTTAGTAATGAAATCCATAGAGATTTGATCCCATTTCCACATGGGAATCTCAGGTTGCTGCAATAACCCAGAAGGTCATTGATGTTCAGCCTTAACTTTGAGACATGTTAGACATCGATCCACGTATTCAGCTATGTGTTTCTTCATCCCGGGCCACCAGTAAAAATCTTTAAGATCTTTATACATTTTATCAGCACCTGGATGAATAGAATACCTGGATTTGTGCGCCTCATCCAAGATGATTGTTCTAGAGTTACCGAATAAAGGAACCCAAATCGGCTTTTGAAATACAGAACTCCATCAGCTTTGGTTTCAAGTTGTTTTTCTAATCCTCTTAGGTTCTCAGTTGAGTTGTTTGTTGCTTGTAAAGCTTGTTGCTGAACTTCCCTAATCTGAGGAATTAGACTGGTTTGGATAGTCATACCTAACGCTCTCACTCGTAAAGGTTTGAATCATTCCTTGCGACTCAAGGCATCGGCCACGACATTTGCCTTGCCTGGGTGATAACAGATTTCACAATCATAATCGTTCAGAAGTTCTACCCATCGCCTTTGTCGCATGTTCAACATTTTATGATCTAGAATGTGTTGAAGACTTTTGTGATCAGTGTATATAATACACTTGGTTCCATATAGATAGTGTCTCCAAATCTTGAGTGCAAACACCACTGCACCAAGTTCTAGATCATGAGTGGTATAGTTCTTCTCATGTATCTTCAAATGTCGAGAAGCATAAGCAATTACCTAGTCGTTCTGCATTAAAACACACCCAAGTCCCTGACGGGAAGCATCACAATATACCGTGAAGTTATCTGTACCTTCTAGTAATGCTAGTATGGGTGCATTGCAGAGTTTGTGTTTTAACAGTTGGAATGCCTCCTCCTGTTGGGAATTCTATATAAAAGGTTGATTATTTTGGGTCAATGTGGTAAGTGGCAAGGCTATTTATGAGAAATTCTTGATAAATCGGCGATAATAACCTGCCAGCCCCAAAAATTGACGTATTTCAGTCGGGGTTCGTGGTGTCTCCCATTGTTTCACCGCTTGAATTTTACTGGGATCCACTTGAATACCGTTCTCATTTACAACATGCCCAAGAAATTGAACTTCTCATAACTAAAATTCACACTTGGAGAATTTGGCATATAGTTGTTCACGTGCTAGAAGTTCTAATATGAGTTTCAAGTGTTGAGCATGTTCTTGTTGGTTCCGAGAATAAATGAGAATATCATCAATGAATACAATCACAAATTTATCCAGATAAGGTCTACATACTCAATTCATAAGATCCATGAAAACTGCAGGTGCGTTTGTTAATCCAAACGGCATTACTAAAAATCCAAACGGCATTACTAAAAATTCATAATGCCCGTATCGAGTTCTAAAAGCAGTTTTAGGAACATCATCATCATGAATTCGTAACTGATGATATCCAGATCTTAAATCGATTTTTGAAAAGTAAGTATCACCTTGTAACTGATCAAACAGATCATCGATACGAGGTAAAGGATAACTATTTTTGATTGTCAGTTTATTGAGTTCCCTGTAGTCTATGCACATCCTGAATGAACCATCCTTCTTTTTCACAAAAAGAATTGGTGCTCCCGAGGGTGAGAAACTAGGTCTGATAAAACCTTTATCTAACAGTTCTTGCAATTGACCTGAAAGCTCTTGCAACTCTGAGGGTGCTAAACGATAAGGAGCTTTAGCTGCAGGTGCTGCACCTGGAATCAAGTCAATACGAAATTCGACTTGTCTTACAGGGGGTAATCCTGATATATCCTCAGGAAAGACTTCAGGAAAATCCTTGACTATTGGAATATCTGTGATACGTTTCTGTACAGAACAACTTTCGATCACATATGCCAGAAAGGCCTGACAACCTTTTCGTAAGAATTTCTGAGTTTGCATACAAGAAATGATACCAAGTTTTCTATCGGCTTGTTCCCCTTGAAGTATGAGTCTATTACCCTCAGGTAATGGAATACTGATCATCTTGTTTTGACAGACAACTTCCACTTCGTTATGAGAAAGCCAATCCATGCCAGCAACGACATCAAAGCTCCCAAGCTCAATAGGAAGTAAATTGATATTAAAAAGGTGATCATTCAAATTCACGGAACATTCTTGAATAACACTGTTAGTTTTTATCAACTTGCCATTAGCAAGTTCAATGACATAAGGAGTTTCTAGATCTACCGTAGGCAATGAAAGTAATGATGCAAATTCAAGAGAGATAAAACTCTTATCTGCTCCTGTGTCAAACAAAACTGATGCGTATAGATTATTAAGAAGAAACATACCAGTGACAATGTTCGCATCATGCCTAGCCTCAATTGCACCAATCTGAAAAGCTCTCCCCCTAGCTTCATTTCCTTGATTGGTGTTGTTGTTCGGACAGTTTCGCATGAAATGGTCAGGACTTCCACACTTAAAGCATGACCGATTTGTTTGAGTTGTTTGTCGTGGTGCTTGATTTAGTTGACGAGCAGGCAAATTACAGTATCTGGTGTAGTGTCCAACCCTGTTACAGTTAGCACAAACAGGACACGGTCCTGTATGATGATATGGACACTTGTTGCATTTGGGCGCCTGCCCAATATAAGTTTTTCTCTCCAGAATAGCAGCACCATAGTTTTTCACAGTTGGCTTACTCTGGCTAGTTTCAGCCGGAGCTTTTGCCTTGGTTTTGCCAAACCACTTTCGTTTGGTACCTTTAGAAATATTCGAGGTACCAACATCACTACGGCCCGCGGCCGTCTGAGTTTTTGTTGACAACGTACCACTCCTCACCGCCTCATCGGTAAGCTTAGTGGTTAACAGAATTGTTCGTTTGAGGGTTGTGGGTTCAGCTGCCGTCACCATTCCCTGAATCTGGGGAAACAACCCTTTGATGTACTTCTCAATCAAAGTTGCTTCCGTTGGAAACATATTGGGAAGTAAACAAGTGAGTTCATGAAAATGATCGGTATAAGCTAGACAATCAGCACCGATCATTGAATGATTCCAGAATTCCTCCTGGAGCTTTTGGATTTCAGTAATTGGGCAGTACTCTGACATAATCAAAGTTTTAAATTCGTTCCAGCCCATCGAGTCTACTGTAACTGTGCCCAGAGTTTTTGCCTGGATATTCCACCAGGTTAAAGCTGATTCTTTTAGAGAACAGGTAGCATAAGACACCTTATGCTCCTCCAAACACTGGCTGATTTTAAGTTTGGTTTCCATCTCCTCAATCCACCTTAAAAGACCAGCCGCTCCTTCCTTGCTTGTGAAAGTAGGAGGGTTACAGGAAGCAAAATACTTATAAGTACATCCATGTCATGGTGGATCAGGAGTAGTTATAGTTGTACCGATGGTCTGATGAGTTCCTATGTGTCCACCAGTAACATTTTGTTCCACATGACCCCCACCAGAACCTGAAGTATTGTGTTGTTGGTGTGGCATTACGATACCAACGGCAGATAGCTGTTCTTTCACTATTTGTGCTATCATCTCTTCGTTCAATACTGATCCATTAGGTGTTGTCGGTGGAACCGTGTTCTGGTTTTGGTCAACGGGTGGAACAGTGTTCGTCTCCAGATTAACACGCGGATCCGGATTTGATTCTACGTTCATAAGCGGAACTTGTTCCGGTTCAGGGTTAGCATTATTCCTGCCAGCTTTCTTGGCTGGTCGACCTCGTTTTGGAGCCATCGTTCTGCTCACATGCAGACAAACTCAGGTCAGTTTAAGAACAATAAATAAATAACCCTTGTTCAATCACATGAATTCAACTATTTTCAGACACATTGAAAAAAATCATGTCGATATGTGATTCTTAAGAAAATGGTATAACTACACTGATATAATTCAGATATGTTCTCAACATATGATAATCATACAGATATTTGTAGTCATACTTAGTCCTGTTATCTCAAAATGTGTTATAGTATCACCCAGCACACGGCGTTATGACACAAATACCGATATGTCACTGTTCACAGGAAATACACATCTTTCGTTTTTCGATTCATGATCACATATGTTTTTGAGATGTTATTATACAGGACTTTGATGTGTGTTACACGATCAATAGGTAAGTTACCACACAAGGTATTTACGATATACCACACAAGGTATTTTACAAAATAGCACACAAGCTATTTTACGAGATAGCACCAAGCTATTTTACGAGATACCACACAAGGTATTTTACGAGATAGCACCAAGCTATTTTATGAGATAGCACCAAGCTATTTTACGAGATAGCACCAAGCTATTTTACGACATAGCACCAAGCTATTTTACGAAAGTATACCACACAAGGTATTTTACGAAATAGCACACAAGCTATTTTACGAGATAGCACGAAACAATTTTACGAGATACCACACAAGCTATTTTACGAGATAGCACCAAGCTATTTTACGAGATAGCACCAAGCTATTTTACGACATAGCACCAAGCTATTTTACGAAAGTATACCACACAAGGTATTTTACGAAATAGCACACAAGCTATTTTACGAGATAGCACCAAGATATTTTACGAGATACCACACAAGGTATTTTACGAGAGTATACCACACAAGGTATTTTACGTGAGTATACCACACAAGGTATTTTACGTGAGTATACCACACAAGGTATTTTACGAGAGTATACCACACAAGGTATTTTACGAAAGTATAGTCATTAGATAAGTTCTCACAGTTCTAATTATATTTCACACACAAGTTTGTTATAAAAATATAGTTTACACATCATACACATGGCTCATTACACTACCATCATTTTGTACAGACTGCCAAAAACAAATCATTACAACTACATACTACCTTCCATCCTCATACTATCCACACACTGGTGATGATATTTACAATGAGGGTCCCCAAAATGACTAACTGAACATACTCATCGTATAAAATACGATAAGCAAGAAAATATCATGGCTACGGCTGCCATGATCACTTCTAGGACTATCATCCTAGTCTCAAAGCTAACTGTCCCAAACCATACTAAAAACTCTCTCAATCTCCCCACTTCTGCTCTTACCACCTCCACCTGCTGCCAAAATACAGCGACAATCCTCTGCCTCCATGTCCTGCGGAGACGCTCCTCTACCGTGACCCTCCATGCCCGGGTCTCAGTATCTAAGGTGTTCACCTGATCCATTAGGGTCAGGTGAGAGGTAAGAATCTCCAATATCGTGTTACGGGTATCATCGAGAGTGGCGTTCCGCTGCTGCATCTCCTGCCTCATCCCCTGCAGATCCTGAGAGACCTGTTGTAGCTGGGCTCTAAGCTCAGCCTGGTGGGATGATTCCCCCACCTCGTGCACTACCTGTGGCTCGTCCCTCGGGGCTAATGGGTGCCTAGGAGGAAGTCCGGTGGTCTTGCGGGCTTGCCCCCGCATCCTCCTCAAACCATCCCATTCAGGAACTCTCTGTTGGGACAAATTATGTCGTTCCTCAGCCGCTATATCCTCAATACTAGGCTGAGAATGTCCGTGTGATGCAGACTGTGCTGGTGGTGGTGGTGGAGTAACAGATCTAGGAGCTGATGGTGTATGTGGTACTGTAGGTGTCGCCTGAGAGGCTACAGACGAAGCCTCAGCAGGATCCGAGTCTGATCCTAAACTGGAACTCGGGGTATCATCCAACACAACATAGGGGAATCGCTGTAAATATATCTTTCACCTTGGTTGGTCATCGCTGTATAAACAAAATTTCTAATCAGTACCATGAAATAAATATTGAATAACAATATTTAACATGAACATGATATGATATCTATTCCTATCTCAAAGCAACTACTTGTCCTTATAGCTATTAATGTTCTGCTTGAATTAAATCAAACTAGAACGCACACGTGTTGCAAATTTCAGTTATGTTAGCCACTCAAAACTGGAATTCGTACCACCTGATTATTCTGGCTTCATTCAAAACAAGTTTTCTTCGTTAGTTATGTTCGGTGCTCTCTGTGTCACTATACGAGCCTATGGTTATAGTATAGGTCTCTAAGTCAACCTAATTATCTAGTTCCTTTCGGACAGTTTTACGTTTCACGAAGATACTACCCGTCGGTAAATATCTTAATTCCTCATTATCTTATTGTCTATCACTAACATTAAGAAAGTGTTTCGGAAACAGGTAACAAACATTCACACCAGGGGAGATGCAATCCTCCCAGCAAATGGGTTGTCAGCCAATAGTACTATCAATGCTTCTTGTTCGGCCCCACATGGGTTCACTAGATACAGTTTCAAAGAATGAGGGCTTTTGATACTGTGATAGAGATACTAACGGCAAAATCCCATGAAATCACACAAAAGTCACATGCAATCACAAAGATAGCATTGGTACATATCGTATCTTCAAAAATCGATTTACAGAAATTCCCCGATATTTGTAAAACACTAAAATGAAAAGGGGTTGTACGAAACTCACCTGATAATTTAGTAGTAGCAGAATCTCACAAGACTGATAGTAATAGAGTGATTCTGCATTTATTTATGTTTAATAAGTTATTTATGTTCTAACTTACTGATTAGATCTTTCTGAACGTACAATGTCAAAGACATTGCCTTGAAAGTCATCAAACCGATATTAGGTTTTTAATTAATTATTTTAACATCATATCATACAATGTATGATAATGTAGGAACCTACATTGAATTAGATTCATAATAAAAGGTTGATGACACACTTGATTAATCAGACTAGTCTCGGATTAACCAAATAGTAAATGTTGTTGATTATAATGCTATAACAGTTTTCTAGATAGTTTAATGGCTTAGGAATGATTAATCCCTGTTATTGATTACCCAAATATCATGAAATATCACAATGTTGCTTTAGAATAGGTTTAATAACCATGCTTAACATACTAATCTGACTGTCATCACAAACATCAGATAATCGTTCCAATGAGTATGTTAATGATTGTGATTAGTTTGAAACACTTGGATTTAACCTTGCATTCCAAAGATTAATCAAACTAATCACCTGCATTGTCATAATCAAATGGTTTAAACCATTATAATCATGGGTATGATTTCATGCAAACCCGGCATTACAACGGATGAAAACAAGGATTTCACCCTTAAAACATCGTGTTCTTCATTTATAATCAATCCTAGCCATCATCTAGGCAATAATCAACAACCCTAAATATCTCATTACGTTCAAAAACAAGATCTAATCAATCAAAATCAAACTATAAAGTTAAAACGAATCGTTACCTAATCTGACGAAGTTTCGACTGCAAAACAATGATCAGCACTTGTAACCACAATCCTTGGTGCGATCCACACAATCCGATGGTCTTAGGACTGAGATTTGATGGTGAAGTGGGTATATTTTTCGTCTGGAAGATGAAAGAGTTTGAGATTATAAGAAAATGAAATTATGCATGAAATCTGATGAGGAAAGTTGATTCATTGCACCGCCTCACCCGTCGCGTACCGCGACAAGGAGCCAAAAAGGGCTTCGCGTACCGCGAAGAAATCTGGAGGAATCTCAGACATTTTGGTCCATCGCGTACCGCCAAGAACCCTTAAACCAACCTCAGCGTACCGCGACGAGGCCATAAGTTCAATACTAAGAAATTTTTCTTTGTTTTTCGATTCCGGACACTCCGTAACTCCGTTTTGTACACGGTTTTCGCCCACGTTCATCATTTCTCATGTACTATCAACCTGTAATAATTTAAATTGTCAAATAAACATGGATTCCTAGAACGACCAAATGTGTTCATGTCATTAGTGACGTAATTTCTCAACTGCAATTGTCACATCCAACGACGAGTCAGAAGGCGAAGACCAAGTCCCTCTGTCCTCAGACCAGTATAATTCAGGCGTTTATCAAGGATTCAGTCAGTCATTTGATCTCAATGAGCCTATAGAGGAGTCAGACGATTATGTTCTTCCCGATTTTGATGATGAAATCATACGGACGTATGGAATGAAGATTGCAACGAAATCCGTCTTGGCATGTATTTTAATTCAAAAAATGATGTCATGTATGCAGTCAGAATATGGAATGCTGGTTGTAATTGGGAGATCTACGTGGCAGATAGAAAACCATCTTTATGGAAAGCTAGATGCAAAACTACACAGCCACAAAAGGATTCAATCCCTGTTCAACAGACTCCTTTGGGTCGGTGGCATGTAACTGCTTCAAAAAGAAGAAAGCATCACATGTGGAGAATCACCACATGGACTGGTGCTCATAGCTGCTACTCAATTGTTATTCGAAATAATAACCAAGCTTTAAGATCCAAAGATGTTGCTGCACATATTTTCCCCCAAATTCGTGAAGATATATCATTTCCGGTAAAGCAGATTCGCGCTTACATAAAAGAGAAACTTAAGGTTGATATTACATATTCCAAGGCGTGGACATCACGAAGAATTGATATCGAGAGAATTCATGGTAATTGGGAGAGCGACTTCAATGAGTTGCCAAAGTATGTAGAAGCACTGAAGTCCTCAAATGATGGTACTATAGTAACACGGTTCCGTCATCCACATAGTTACATCGGAATGTGTTGTGTTTAAATATGTTTTTTGGGCATTCGGACCATGTATTAAAGCATTTCATCTCTGCCAACCCATAATATCTGTTGATGGTACTCATCTTAAAGGATCATACAGAGGTAAGCTTTTGATTATTGTTTCAAAAAACGCTAACACTTACATATTGCCTGTGGCATATGCAAACGTTGATGAAGAAACAAATGAAAGCTGGGGTTGGTTCTTCCACCAATTTCATCAACATGTTAGAAGTAAAAACATGGGCAAGTTGTGTGTTATCTCGGATCGACATAAAGGAATAGTAAATGTAAAGGAGAATTTTGAAGATTGGAGGGAGCCCAAAGCTTATCACCGCTATTGTCTTCGTCATATTCGAAGCAACTTTATGAATAATTTTAAGAGTATCATCTTGGAAAAATTATGTTGGGCAATTGGTAGCACAACACAACGAAGAAAGTACCAGTTGGAGAAGAGGGAAATGAGAGGTATAAGTGAAGAGGCATGGCAGTATTTGAACAATATCGAAAAATCAAAGTGGACTGTGGTGTTTGATGAAAGAAGAAGTCGATAGGGTAACCTAATGACTAATATATCCGAAAGCTTAAACAATGTGTTACGTGGAGCTAGATTGCTACCTATAAAGGCGTATATTGACTTTACCTTTCAAAGAGACATAGCTCAATACGTAAAGCACACAGAGATTGCAATGAGTTGTAATACGGCTTTACCTCCTCGTACGTGGCAATTGTTTAATCATCGGGATAGTCGTTCAAGAGAACACCAAGTATTTCTTTTTGATCTAATTGAGGCAAGGTACATGGTTATTTCTAGGCTTCAAACAAATGAAGATGGGGGCAATGATTATACGGTTGAATACCGTAAGAAAACATGCACATGTGGTAAGTGGCAAATTTACAGATTTCCATGTTCGTAGGCTATCGTGGTTTGTCATTGGAGGAGTGAAGAACCACATGACATTGTCAATAATAGATTCCATACTAGTACGTATCGAGCACAATACAGTGGTCACTTTTATCCACTCACCCACTGCGCTCATTGGAGAGAACCATATTAGAAAATACGAGGAGATACGTTAAGAATAACGGTGTCACGAGGCAGGAGACGCGCTAGAAGAATACACAACGAGATGGATACTCATTATGCTGAAGAACGTAGGCCTCGGTTGTGTGGGTTATGCAGAGAACCTGGTCATACCATCAACACATGTCCCAACCGACAACAATGATGCGTTGTTTAATTATGCTATTTTACGATGATGTATTGTTTACGTTTGCTATTTTAATTAGATTTCCGAATTTTATATATTGTTGATTTAGTTATGCTATTTTACAAGTTTTATATTCATTTAATGTTAGTGGCTAAAGGCACTGCAAGTTCTCCTTAAATAATGTTCAAGAAATAAATGCCAAACCCACTCACCATGCTATATATAGATGCATGTTTGTCCTTAAAACATGTCCAAGAAAAAAATCCTTCTCATTCCAACAACACTGCTTTGCTTTGCTTTCTTAAACAATGTCAAACCCACGTGAAAAAAACGTAGTTGATGATGAACAATATCATTCCCAGCCAACCAAAAATTTTACTAAGTTGGGTTTATAATAAATGGAGGCAATTGAGTTTGAAGCACCCTGCATCATCGTCTAGTGTCCCAAAAATAGCCATGAATGATGTTACAAAAGTCCTTATGGATGAAGCTGCAAAGGTTCCTATGGAAGATGCACAAGATAAGAATAAGTCTCATACGTTGTCCCGGGATGCTATTGAGTTTTATAATAATGGGGATGCCCCATATTGCTATTCTCGTATCTTAGGACTAAACAAGCTTCATAGCAACTTTTGGGGAGTTCTATTGGGATATTTGAATGACGGTCGCCTTTATTCGATAGTAAGAAATAAATCTATTTATTTATGTATTTAATAAGTAAAATGTTTTTGTAAGCATTTTTAATGTATTTCGCAGCATATTGAAGGTTGGGTTCAACGGATGATGTTTTTAAGAGGTGCTAATAAAAGGAAAAATCCCTCTACCGAATTTGACTGGACAATTCTACCACCACAGTTTCATTCAGAAATTATGATTATAAAACGAAGTTTGGTTCGGAATATGCCAACGGAATGAATGAATGAATTGTATCCTCCATTTTGGGAGGTTCGATACATTTATATTCCAATTTATGTTCAGGCTACTGATGACTGACGACTTGTACAAATCAATTTATGTACAATGGAGTTGACTCAATACTGGTGTAACTACAAATACTCGAAACATTATGGGCGTTTGATTCATAATGGAGTATTGCAAAAGTTTGACATGTTTTTTGGTAAGTTGTTAGATGCAGTTAGCTATTGGAGATGTGTTATTCATGGACCCTACAAACCTCAAGAGAAAGGATACCTAAAGACCGGACACATTAATGACGACTATCTGCCAGAGAATGGAGGTGGTCTAGGTAAGGACTCGGGTGTTTTTTTGTGTATGCTAATGTACAAGCTGGTGCATAAGAAGACCTTTACGATGAAAGGAGGTATTGAAAAACACTGTATGAAATTCCATCACGTAATGGCAGATCAGTTTTATAAGACGCGTTTCTTCCCTGACGAATAAATTTTATCAATTGGGATTGCTTTAATTTATTATTATAAGAAGACGCTTTTGTGTGGTTGTAATATTTTATTAACCATTTTATTGTAATGCCATTTATGTTTTTTAATATTATATTTTAAAATAATTGTCACATCAAGGCTTAAGGCTCATTGCCTATTTAAGCAACCCTCACCTGCCTTATTGTGTTGTCTGAGCTTAAGGTGTAAGAACGGTAATGTGTTATTGTGGTCGTTTGGCTATTGTCCGAACCTCTTGGATAGATCAAAACCCAGGGCGTCGTTTCTACTCATGTCCAAATGAGGTAAGAAGGTAGACTATCTTCTTTCTCAGATATTTCTTTCTTAACCACGTATTTCGTATGCAAGCTTCTAGGCCAAGAATTTTTAGGTTGGATTGACCCACCAATGTGTCCACGAGCTACTTTCATTATACCAGGCCTTTTAAGATCAAAGAATAAGCTGGAAGATGAAGTAAAAGAGCTGAAAGCTACCATTGGAAAGAAGAACTTTATCATCTTCTTTTTTATTGTACTTGTAGCGTTAATGTTTCTGTATTAGTGGAAGTATAAGTAGGTTTAGTATGCACGGTAATTTTTTGGTTGTAATCGTAGACATACTTTTGTTATGAGAATAACCTGTCCACGATCTCGGAACCATTAAACAGATCCACTTAAAAGGTAAATTAAAAATAACATGGTTAATAAAAAAGCCATTAAATATATTATTACATATAGATCACAACTATTCATTTCCAGTGATAGTCGTCATTTGACCAATCAGAGTCTTGCTCGTCTTCGTATGGGTTGTGAAACTGACCATTAAAAGGGTCCTCTTCATGCTTTCCATAATCCCAAGCGTGTTCCAAAACCTCTGAATCATACATATCATACAAGTGTTCGTCTTCAGATTCAATTACTGGACGGTATTCCTATTGAATCATTAGAGGTTGTACCGGTTGAAGAGGGTTTTCTGATTCGATAAATGGTGGATGCACCTGTTCAGGAGGGTTTTCTGGTTGGACAATTGGTGGATGCGCCTGTTCAGGAGGGTTTTCAGGTTGGACAACCGGTGGATACACTGGTTCAATAGGGTTTTCATCAGTTGTAGATAATGGAGGACTTTTGGGTATTGAAAATAGTTTCCTTACATTAGTCATTTTCGGATTGTTAAGTTATTCTGAGAATCAAAAGATGAGAATGAAGATGAGGATGCTACCCACTTTAATAGGCTTTAAATAAAGCTGTGTAACATACTACACCCACATGTGTTTTGAATAATTTTATTAATTAAAACACTACTACCTACCCACTTTGACATGCTTTGAATAAAGATGTGTAACATAGTACACCCACATGTGTTCTGAATAATTTTATTAATTAAAACACTACTACCTACCCACTTTGACAGGCATTGAATAAAGATGTGTAACATAGTACACCCACATGTGTTCTGAATAATTTTATTTATTAAAACACTATTACCTACCCACTTTGACAGGCTTTGAATAAAGCTGTGTAACATAGTACACCCACATGTGTTCTGAATAATTTTATTAATTAAAACACTACTACCTACCCACTTTGACAGGCTTTGAATAAAGCTGTGTTACATAGTACACCCACATGTGTTCTGAATAATTTTATTAATTAAAACACTACTACCTACCCACTTTCAGAAAAGAAAATACAACATAATCGTAAAACCATGTATTCTAAAATAACACACTGCAAACCAACGAGTTTATTGATTACCAGTTTACCACAGTACTACCTACCCACTTTAAATTAACTTACAAAGTTTACCCCTCTACCTACGAACCTCAAGTCATAATAACTTGTTATAAATATGTACCCATTTTACCACACTCCAAACCCATAACTTTTAATACACAACTTCAAACCTATGGAAAGTCCACAAAATTATGATGATGAAGAGGTATTTGATACCCCTCCAGAAAGCCAGAATTATGTCCAAGAAACACCCCAGAAAATCTTCCAGCAAACACACGTTGGTATCATCCAGTTGAAGAGACTAAAAATTGGTCAACTAATGTGATGGAATTTTATCACAATGGTGATGCATCGTCATGTATTACTTTTTTTGTGGGAAAAATGAAGTTAGGTCAAGAGTTTTGGGATTCCTTATTAGGATACCAAAATTATGGTTATTTATCAACACTCTTAAGAAATTATACTTATCATTTTTTTCATATTACTATACAAATAATAATAATATGTACTAACTTATATGCGTTACTTTAAAGCATGTAAAGGTTGGGTTACAAGATTGATGTGTTTCCGGTGGAAGGAAATAACTAGGAAGCGTCGTCCAGAGCATTTGTTTCCTTGGACTATCATGCCACCACAATTCTATAACATTTTATGTAAAACACCAAACCATGGAGCTTTGCCGTTTTCAATTGGAATGAAAGAAGAACACCCTGCATTATGGGATGTTGATACGGTAACAATCTTTTGTGATTAAATAATGTAAATCTTATTTTTTTTAAAAACTTTACCATTTTGGAGTTGACGTAAATACTTTTTAGGTTTATATTCCCATCAGAATCGAAGACATACATTGGTTACTTTTACGGGTTGATTTGCAAACACTTGAAATGTATGTGTACTTTACTAAGAATTGTGACCCTGCCATTTGTCAAACAACTTGTGTTCATCGATTGTTTTACACAATAATAGCACGATTTGAGACGTTGTTCAAATATTTTTTGGACAATATTTTATTCTGGAAAAATTCTCGTATAAATGTCATCCCCAAACTTAAAATATCAGGAACATAAGTCTGGCCTCAATATAATGGTCCGGTTGGAAGCAATTCTGGAGTTCTTGTCTGCATGTTAATGAGAAACCTTGTTCTAGACCTCCCGAATCAAATCGAAGGAAATCTACATGATACGTGCATGAAATGCCGACGTTTTATGGCAGATGAATTTTATGCAGCACGTGCTTAACTTTTACCACGTAGGAATGTCTTGTAATTGTATTGTAATGTCATTTTAACTTATGTCATTTTCAGTTCTAATGTCATTTTAATTTGTAATGTCATTTTTATTTTTAATGTCATTTTTTGTTTAAACCCTTATTTGTAACAATGTTGTGTTAAACAAATAATAAAACAAAATATTAAAATTAAAACATACATGTCAAATAACAAAATATACGAAAACAAAAATAATTATGTTCCACAACCGGGTCGTCTTCTGTATATTTAAAATCCAATGAAGGCAGTGTGATACCCACTAAATCCATATGCATCATTTGGACTAAATTGCGGAGCATAATAATTAATGTTTTTAGACTGAGGTTGGGTGAACAATGGCAACATAGAAGCCTGTGGGGTGTACACCTCTTGTTCATTGTTGTGTTCAAACATCATGTTCTGATTTATACCCGCAAAAAAAGACGGGGAAGGAGCATTTCAAAATTGTGAATGATCTAATTCATAATTTTCATGTTGAACATGAGATGTACCAGCTTCAAAATTCTCATGTTCAACATTTGATGTTCAGCCTGATAGTTTTGATGTTGAGCACTAGATGTACTGGCCCCACTTCTGACATTACCACGTCTTCTTTATTTCCTTCGTAAATTACGTGGTACTGTCTCATCCACACCTAAATTAACAGGACCAGTCTGAAGATGTGATGGATAATGCAGGAGACTCTCTTCATTAAGCATTCCCATT
This sequence comes from Mikania micrantha, assembly GCA_009363875.1. Taxonomy (NCBI): domain Eukaryota; kingdom Viridiplantae; phylum Streptophyta; class Magnoliopsida; order Asterales; family Asteraceae; genus Mikania; species Mikania micrantha. The sequence goes on from CM018684.1 coordinate 5,120,010, forward strand.
ACTTGATTCGCAGTGTTTTGCAACTTTTCAAAGTTCTGGAAATTCGATGTTGATCCCGTGTGCATGAAGTGACTTGCTTGTCGTTAAGTCTGACTTATTTCATCCATCTATAAAAAAAAACCAAAAATGTCAACTAAAACGGTAATATAGTGATACAAATAATGACTACAAAAATATAACTTAAACGACTTCAAACCAAGAATTGCGATCTAGACCCGTGATCTTGGAACCCGGGCTGCACGACCTCTTCTGACTTTGGGTTCGTGATATACAACACCATACATGACCAATACCATTGCATATAATTTGGTTCTACAGTATGTGCTGCACAACGAACCCCTTGTACCACATTCTCCCACCGTTGGTTCCACACAGACAAAAATTGTGAGTGAATATTCCTCCAGCTTTTTTCTGGCTTGCCAGAGCGACTTATACTATGCAACTTCATGTGCTCGTTAAATGATAAAGGGATAGGGTCAGGAATGTGTTGAACCATTCAAAATTGTCCCATAACCCTTTGTGGTGTACGAAATTCAACCACATCCCAATATATTAGAAAGCTCTCGCTCTGCCAACTAAGAATACCACTCATGCAACTTCCTGGTAGGAATCCAATCACCTCCTCGTAAGGTCTCCACTTGAACTGTTTTAAAAAATAATATTAAATTCAACAAAAAATAATAAGTGCAACAAAAAAACACAATTGAAATAACTTACCTCCCCTTCCCGTAAAGAATGCAACTGTGACCTGCATGCTCTAAGTGAATGTGAAACGACATCTTTATATGTCAATTTTTCACGCCACCTTCAAAACTATTTAAAACAAGTTGTAATAAATTACTTAATAAAGATTTTTACAAATATAACAAAACTATTAAAATCATGCATTGCACCATATGGTCTTTGGTTATCAAATAGATGTAGAATCGTCGGTGCAAGAGTAGTAATTCTACTCCATTCCCACAACTGCAATATATACAGCGGTCCGCCAATGTTGCTGGAATTGCTCGATGTTGCTTTACAAAGGTTCCTGTACAACATCGCTAACACGACACTCCCCCAACTAAGGTGACCACATGTAGTTAAGTTTTCTAAATTATTTAAAATGGTAAGCAATACTATATTTTTCGAAGAATCAGAAAAAAAGGTGCCACCGCACAAGTAAAGTATTATACAGCGTGCACGTTGCATGCACTCAAAATCTGAAACATTTTCAGAAAAATTATTATTCAAATGGTTAAAAATGGTTGTTAATTTTATAGCATTTCCTTTTAAATCATTTTCATTAGGTGTCAAACCTAGCAAGGTGTGACATCTAACGATACGATCAGCAAGGGTCAACCTAAAGTCATTTTCATGCAATTTCTTAAATAGATATCAACCTAAAGTCATGAACATGCAATTTCTTAAATAGATATCAACCTAAAGTCATGAACCCGAATACAATTTCGTTTGTGATAAACACCACATACCCATGTCATAAAAGTATGACATATTTTGAATGCATATGGCATGCATGCATTGCATGCCAAAAAGCTTCCGTATGATGCCAAAAGGTAATAAAGGGTATTACATGGTTACTGTGAGATGGAAATAAAGCTGCATGTCACATGGAAATAACATGCATGCTGCCAAACCATGCATTATCATGTGTAGCCTTCTGCTACCTCAACAACTGGAATAGATTAGAGAAGGTAGAAGCCGATTAGAAGCTAGGTTAGGTGGCTAATGGTGAATTGATGCCTTCCGCTACTTGATGTAGCGTAATAGGGCATAGGTGGTAGCTCCTCATCGAACAACAATGAAAAGAATGCCAGGTCAAATGCCACATCCCCGTCATCCGCTACTTGAGGTAGCGGAATGCCTTTTTTTTCCAAAACCAACTAACGACCAAGCCACCTAAAAACCATGCATGCAAACGTATACTACCTATTTCAAAAAAAAATCACTAATTCACTCCTACAATATTACATCAAATGCCGTACTTCTATGTTTTATGTCAAATCAAAAACTTAATTCTAAAAGGGTTGTGTTAAACTAACACCCCATTTTTTAAAAATACACCCCTAAGACGGCCCGTACTGACTAGTAACGCCCGTCTCAATCCACGGCCAGACATTCTTCTGACATCCTATAACAATGATTGGTAGCAAGAAAGGCCGTACTGGTCAGTACGGCCCGTCTCATTCATCGTACAAACATCCCCTGACAACATAGGACAATGATTTGAAGCAAGACGGCCCGTACTGAACAGTACGGCTCGTCTTTATTTTTTAACCCTGTGTGACAATTGCAATTGAGAATTACGTCATCGATAACATGAGCACATGTGATCGTTCTAGAAATCCACGTTGATTTGATGATTGTAATTATTACAAGTTGATAGTATGCTAGAAATGATGAACGTAGGTGAAAATCGTGCGCGAAACGGAGTTACGGATTGTCCAGAATCGCGAAACGAAGAAAATCCAAAAATTTGAGAAAACAGGCCCCAGGCGGTACGCCTGGCGCCAGGCCTTCCCGCTAGGCAGTACGCCTAGAGTTTAAAAAAGAACTGGAAGTTGGCCTCTCGCGCGGTACGCCCCAACCCAATGTTCCACTTGGGGCGATGCGCCTGGTCTGGTAAGTCGGCAAAAATGGATTCAAATGATCAGATTGAATCCAGAAGATTTCTTTCTCTTCTATGTCGAACTTCCTTCATTTACAGACGAAAGTTTAGTATCCTAAACCATAAAATCACCATTTCAAACCCTTTTGATCGCGTGGATCGCACAAAGGATCGTGTTTTCAAGTCCCGATCGTTGTTTTAACCGCAGAAATCTGTCGGATTAGGTAATGATTCGTGTTAACCTTCTAGTTTGATTTTGATTGATTAGATCTTGATTATGAACGTAATGACATAGTTAGGATTGTTGATTATTGCCTAGATGATGGCTAGGATTGATTATAAATGAAGAACACGATGTTTTAACGGTTAAATCCTTGTTTTGATCCGATGTAATGCCCGGTTTGCATGAAATCATACCCATGATTATAATGGTTTAAACCATTTGATTATGACAATGTAGGTGATTAGTTTGATTAATCTTTGACATGCAACGCGAAATCCAAGTGTTTCAAACTAATCACAATCATTAACATACTTATTGGAACGATTATCTGATGTTTATGATAACAGTTAGATTAGTATGTTAAACATGGTTGTTAAACCTATTCTAATGCTACATTGTGATATTTCATGATATTTTGGTAACCAATAACAAGGATTGATCATTCCTAAGCCATTAATCTGTCTAGAAATTGTTTTAGCATTATAATCAACAACATTAACTATTTGATTAATCTGAGATTATTCTGATTAATCAAGTATGTCATCAACCTAGTATTAAGAACCTGAATCAGTATAGGTTCCTACATTATCATACATTGTATGATATGACATTAAAATAATTAATTAAAAACGTAATATCGGTTTGATGACTTTTAAGGCAATGTCTTTGACATTGTACGTTCAGAGAGATCTAATCAGTAAGTTAGAACATAAATAACTTATTAAACATAAATAAATGCAGAATCACTCTATTACTATCAGACTTGTGAGATTCTGCTACTACTAAATTATCAGGTGAGTTTCGTACAACCCCTTTTCATTTTAGTGTTTTAAATATATCGGGGAAATTCTGTAAATCGATTTCTGAACATATGATATGTATCACTGTTATCTTTGTGATTGCATGTGACTTTTGTGTGATTTCATGGGATTTTGTCATTAGTATCTCTATCACAGTATCAAAAGCCCTCATTCTTTGAAACTGTATCTAGTGAACCCATGTGGGGCTGAACAGGAAGCATTGATAGTACTATTGGCAGACATCCCATTTGCTGGGAGGATTGCATCTCCCCTGGTGTGAATGTTTGTTACCTGTTTCCGATACACTTTCTTAATGTTAGTGATAGACATTAAGATAATAAGCATTCAGATATTTACCGACGGGTAGTATCTTCGTAAAACGTAAAACTGTCCGAAAGGAACTAGATATGGGTCCCATGGTTATCTGAACTGTATATCTTGAAACTTTGCATATCATATTGTTTAATTACTAAACTTTACGAACTCACCAGCTTTGTGCTGACGTTTTAAATTTAAAACTTTTGCAAGTAGACAGTGATTCCGGTGAGACTACACTTCACAAACTTGTAAATGAATAAGTTAATTTTGTAAAGAAAATTGTAATAACGAACCATGTAATGTAATTATCCTCAGTTAATCTGTGTGCTTGTGATATCGGATCAAATAAGTCACCCTTCATCTCTGAGACATCACCACTATGCTTCCGCGACCGTTTCAGTGACATCATCAACAGGTGACGAGAGGTGGGGGTGTGACACCCTAACACTGCTGACATACTAGGATGAAGATTTGAATCAAGACGGGCCGTACAGACCAGTACGGGCCGTCTTGAGCAAATTTTAAATTTCTATATAACCTTCAATCATTTCAAATGAACGTATACATTTTCGAAGATCTTTCACAAGAAATTCAAATTTGTAATGATGTCGTTCTGGGATGGGAGTTTTTTCAACGATTACGTGCCATATTTGAATGAAGTGCCTCCTGTTTAGTATTCATACGGCACGATAGATCTGAATGCCGAACCTAACGCTAATGTTGGTTTTGGGAGTCAAGCATCGTATGCTCAACAAAACGATTATGGGTTCGTGTATCCTGACAGTAAACAAAGTAACCCGAAGGAGACTTATGAAGAAAAGCCGGCCGATTCAAACATTAACTGGGAAACAAAAGATGTACAGTTAAATGAAACATAAATGTTTATGATTGTGTATAATGATTATTATTTATGGTATTTATTATTATTTTAATACGTCAGGAATTTATGTCCGAAGAAGCACTGGTAGGGTGGGTGAAAAGTAGAGCACTAGACAACGATTACATTGTAGTCAAAAGAAGAACGAAGAAATCAAAGACAACAGATAGTGTAATCAAAGTCTGGCTCATATGTGACCGTGGTGGCGAGCATAATAGCATCGCAATCTTTAGACGATCAGGCAGCAAGAAAATCGATTGTCCGTTTCAACTGATAGGGTTATACAACGAAGTTTGTGAATCTTGGAATTTACAGGTGATAAACGACAATCACAATCATGAACCTGCTCAGAATCTAGAGGGTCATCCATATGTCAGAAGATTCATTCAGGAGGAACAAGATATGGTTGAGAATCTGACCGAGCGACACATGGATCCTCGTAACATTCTTTCGAGCATAAAGAAAACATAACCCTACAAACGTGTCCATCTCTAGAGATGTATACAATTTGCAGCAGAAAATAAAAAATAAGAAGAAATTCGGTGATACTCCGATGCAGGTTTTGGAAAACCTGCTTCATAGTCAGCGTTACGTTTACTATACCCGGGAGGATCCTGAAACAAACGTCGTGCAAGACATTTTCTTCTGTCATCCAAAATCGTATTGCTGGTGGCGTGCATTTCCGCACGTACTGATGATGGACGCGGCGCATAAAACGAACCAGTACAGACTTCCATTTATTCAAATTGTTGGCGTGACTTCCACACACCAGACGTTTAGTATTGCTCACGCGTTCGTAAGCAAAGAGCGTGAGGAAAACTACGTCTGGGTTTTGGAAATGGTTAAGAATATGTTGAATAAATGTATGGAGCCATCTGCTATCATAACAAATCGAGACATTGCTGTTATGAGTTCGTGCCATAAGGTATTTCCAGAAGCTGCAAAATATCTCTGCAGATGGTACATAGACGAAAATATTGCCAAACATTGCAAGGAAAGATTTTCAGATGCAGCCAGGAAGAAATTCAAAGGTCATTGGACAAATTTGTGGAACTTTTCGACAGCAGAGTTATACGACAATAACTACAACCGTCTGTACGAAAAGCTTATTAAAGACAACAAAAAAAGTAAGCATCATATACCATCATTATTATCATCATATCATCATTGGTTTTTTGTTTCATTTAAGGGGTTTTGGAGTATCTGACACACACCTGGTTAAACAGTTACAGAGATATGTTAGTAACAACATGGACCAATAGAACGCGCAACTTTGGTCAACGAGCAACAAACCGAGTGGAAAGTTAGCACTCAAACCTAAAATGATACCTCAGATCAACAAACAGCACGCTTGCCTCGCTTGTCAGTTTCGTAAATGAAATCGTGCAATCACAGGAGGTAAAAATGAATCACGATTTTGAAACGAGCTTGATTAAAACTATGGGTCATCATAAACTACCAATATTTGATAACTTTCGAAGAAAGGTGTTCCATAAAGCTCTTGATTTGTTGGTCGAGGAAAAAGATAAAATTAAATTTATGCGCGACTCAAATATGACGTGTGGCCACCAGCTTTGGATGAGTTGTGGGTTGTCGTGCGCTTGTCATATATCAAAATACGTAAACACAGGTTCGTAATAGTAAATGTAAATCTTACATGTTTCACACGTAGTTACCGTTATATTATTTTTAATTATAAATTATGCAGATACGAAGATACCGCTTTCTAAGATTGACATATTTTGGACAAAACTAAACACAACTAAAACAAACACTATTAGCAGAATAAGAACAAGAAGAAATTGATGTTATAGGACAAATGGGTTTGGTTACAGAAGAAATAAATTCCAAACCTCCTTTAAAAAAGAGTCTAATAAAGAAGGTCTTGTCACAGGTATTTCCAAATAAAAGAGACAAAAAGACGCCTTTAGTTCAAAAAGATACACGTGGTCGTCCAAATTTAAAAGCACAGAAATAAAAGGAGCAAGACGTTGTTAAAGATAGCTTAGCGTCCCAACAAAGTACATTTGAACCTTCAAGGCATAGTTCGTTTACAGCTGTGACCGACAAGAGTCAGAAACCCATCTTTCAGCGCAGTCGTTCGAGATCGATATCAAAAGGAATGCCACCATCAGACTTGCAAAGTCAAAACGAATTCTAGTTTCCACGTAACATGAATCCAGAAGTATTAAACAATGTTTATCACTTCGGTCGTCACATCCTTCCTATATTTCAACCTGACGTGATAAGCATACAAGACGTCGAGCCAGATGGTAACTGTGGTTTTCGTTCTGTAGACGTGGGTTTAGGATTCGATGAAAATCAATGGGCCTTTATTCGACAAAAACTCTTGCAAGAATTGGATTTCCACGCAGATATGTGTTGAACTCCTACGACCCAGGATCTTATGATGTACTACGTAACTCAATAAATTGGCAACAGATTGCACATGCTCCTAACGAACATTGGATCTTTATGCCTCACACATGCTTAGTAAGTGCTCAAAGATTTGGTGTAATCGTTCACATTTTCAGCAATCAAGGTGCTCAAACCATTTTCCCTTTGTGGATGTCTGCTAATGGTTTAATGCGACATAGCGTCGTATCAGTAGTTCATCCTGGCGCCCATTTCATTAATGTTACATTACAAGGAGATTATCCGATGCCAACTGTAAATCCCGTATGGGAACGTTACCGAAATGATGCTGCATCTGACTGGGAGTTCATATATCATGACAGACTGCAAGAATATCGAAGAATTATACATGCAACGAAGTTGGTCGATTACGTAGATGATTAAATGTAATAACAACAAATTCTTTATTCTTTATTCAAAATAAAATTGAATTTTATGCTTTTTTTAAAAAAAATCAAATTTTGAACATTATGGGCCGTACTGACCGGTATGGGCCGTATTATTCTTTGAATATATAACTTTTTCAGTTTCACTTTTCACTTTTACCACACAAAACGCCCAAGCTTTCTCTCGTATTGATCTATAAACCCCGTCTTGATCTACGAGTTTTCGACACTAGGTATGTATTTAGCCTCGTAGATCATTAATATGGTTGTTTTATTTGTTAAATATCAATCTAGGTAGGGTTTTTTAGACATAAAGTTGCGAAAAACGAACAAGACGGGGCCGCCTTGACCAGTACGGCCTGTATTGTTCATCCAATCTTGAACCAGAACAAGAACAAGGCGGGTCGTCTTGACCTGTACGGCCTGTATTGTTCATACATCTAAAAACATGATAATTGGCCTGGTTTGGCCAAGATGGGGCCGTCTTGACCAGTACGGGCCATCTTGGGCAGACGACTATTTTGGCCTAGTTTGGCCAAGACAAGCCGTCTTGGGCAGCCGGCCTAGTGTTGGCCTCGTTTGGCCAAGACGGGTCATCTTGACCAGTACGGTCCGTCTTAACCAGTACGGGTCGTCTTGGGCAGACGACCTAGTTTTGGACAACACGGGTCGTCTTGGCCTGAGACGGCCTGGTTTTGTGTGAGACGGGCAATCTGAGTACGGGCCGTATTATTTTTTTTAAAATTTATGGGGTGGAGCGTATGTGACACACATTTCACATACGAGAGGCTTCGTCCATCATCTCCAGGATCTGACGGCGATCTAGCCACGTAGGCTTGATCGTCGAACGATCCTGAACTTGCGTATAGCCATGGACATGCAGGATGTTGTCTTGCCTCAGCGGGACCCAGTGAGCCACTCGAAGCGTTGTTGCACCGTTTTGCTGCCCAGTCTGACGAGGTTTTATAGGTCATTCGTTGTCGGGTCGCATGGGAGACACACGTCGAGCGACGGCTAGAGGGCATCAAGCGACGGCTCGATCGGGTGGAGGATATGGTCCAATGGACCATCGACGTCGTGTTAGATCGTACGCGACGGGACGGGTCAAAGCTTCCACCGTTACCGGAGCCGCGCGTCTACACAGACGATGGATCCTCCGCTGGACCATCGGAGCTTCGTAGTTTAGTTTGTGTTTTTGTATTTTGTTCCCGTGTGTGTAAAACTCATGTTGTGTATATATGTATGTTTCTTTCTTTATTTGTATTGTTTCTGGTTGTGTTGTTTTATTTATTAATTACGCGACAAACTTTTAACGTTTAAATTAAATTAACATAAACAAACTAATTATAAAATAAAATATTTAGTTAAAACAATTTCGTAAATAATTAATATCGTTTAAAATGATAATGTAACAAACTTATGACGATTCAAAATTTCGTCATTCCCGTGCTGAAAACCGACGATCTTGCTCCACCACACTCGAGGTTTTGTGATTTTAAAACCCTAACTTTTACCTTTAGAATTTCGTTTACCTTCGTGTTCGAATTATGGATCGGGTTGTTGCTACTGTTTCGTTGGGGGTGTTAAAAATTATTAAAATACGTAAATTAAGTTTAAATAAAATAAATTATTACCGACGATCTTGCTCCACCACACTCGAGGTTTTGTGATTTTAAAACCCTAACTTCTACCTTTAGGATTTCGTTTACCTTCGTGTTCGAATTATGGATCGGGTTGTTGCTACTGTTTCGCTGGGGTGTTAAAAATTATTAAAATATGTAAATTAAGTTGAAATAAAATAAATAATTACCGACGATCTTGCTCCACCACACTCGAGGTTTTGTGTTTTTAAAACCCTAACTTCTACCTTTAGGATTTCGTTTACCTTCATGATCGAATTATGGATCGGGTTGTTGCTACTGTTTCGCTAGGGTGTTAAAAATTATTAAAATACGTAAATTAAGTTTAAATAAAATAAATAATTTCTATACGGTCCGTACTGGATTTGTACGGGCCGAATCAAATGACTCCACACTGGTTGACACCCAAAATGGATTGTAAAAATAAGTCAAGTCCTGTACGAGTCGTACTAACCTGTACGGCTCGTCCTATAAATTTTCACTGAATCCAAGACAATCCTCTGAAATGTTTGTATTTACTCTATACGGGTTGTACTGACCAGTACAGCCCGTCTCAGGTCACTGGGGTGTTAAAATATAATAGTTGTATGTGTTTAAGTGAAAACTTAAATACAGGAAACACAACTCATGAGAAACAACAAGGTGTAAACAAATGACAAAAACATATCGGTTGCGATCTGATGTCCATAGATGACAGGAATCAGATGTCCAACAACTCGGTGTGGAAACAAAGTGAATTCAATGGGAACAATGTGAAAACAGGCAAGGTTAGTTGAGTCCGTTTGTGAGGAAACACAATTCAAAACATAAGTTCAGTATTGTTTCGAAATGACAAACTGACATTGTGTTTGCGCGGGTGACGATTCACACAAACATATCTGTGAGTTTAACATTCTGAAATGATGACTGAAAAGGAGAAATCAAAAATCAGAAAGTGAAACCGTCGTCGGATTCGTTCGGGTGACAATTCGATTTGCCTTGCGAATTAGCCAAAACACAAAAAAGAAATCCCCCTAAATATGTATAATAAATACCATGAAAAAAAATCAAAGATTCGCCCATTTTTTGCAGGGTTATTTGGGTTACCATAATTAAACAGGGTTCTTATTTAAACCAAATCCTATATATATATAGGGAGATGATAAAAAATTTACTCTTTCTTATTGTGTTAACCGAATAACTACATTTTATTATTTTGGGGCACATATTAAAGTACATATAAAGGTGTGGGTTTTTTTAATTAATTTAATAATTGTAGGGCCTACTTACATTAATAAAACAAAGAAGAAGAAACATACACCTTTAGATTTACTTTAATGTGAGCCCTAAAGTAATAAGATGTAGTTATTCGGTTAACGAAATAAAACGTGTTAACAAAGCAACCACACCCTATATATATAGGGTCGGTTAACGTACAAATGAAATTAATGTGCAAAACTAGGAAGCCACAGGAACATGCCATGTGTCATCTGGGTAAGGGGCATTATCGTCCATATAAAATTACAGACTGTAATTCATAAAATTACAGACTGATATTTAACATCCATAATTAAGGACCACCGGGATAATCACGGACCAATACTTACGGACCACATTTTATAACAATTACAGACCGTTTTTTAACACACACAATCAATGACAAAATGTATAATCACGGACCAATAATCACGGACCACGTTATATGAAAATCACGTACCAGCTGCATAATCACATACATATAATCACGTACCAGCTGCATAATCACATACCTATAATCACATACCAAGTGTTAAAATCACAAACCACGTAAAAAAAATGGAAAAAAATTATAACAATACTATACTCAAATTAAAGATAAAAAATTTCTCAATTTTATGGTGTAATTTTTTTAAAAAATAATAAAGCATGTAAAAGTTATTTAATTTTTAAAAAACGTGTGGAACTTGTTGTAACATAGAAAAAATGGTTGTTCCTCTTTTGCTCTTCCAGTTATAATTTACGCTTGTTTTGTGGAAAAAGTTGTATAAAGTGGGGACCACTAAATCTTAGGCATTGATTAATTTGATCAAATGGTCTAGAATTCATCTTACGCTTCTCATGTTAAGAAACATTTGTATTTGATACAGGTCCTCTCTATATATCTTACTACTATTATAAAAGTCTTAAAATTAAGAAATTTACTACTAAGGAAGCATCTGGTACCACCCTTCAATGCACAATCACTTAATATGTTGGAGGTACAAGTAGATGATGGCTTCCATTATGCTTTTCAGCTTTCCCCTTTCCACCAACAATGATTTCCATTCTCAGCATATTTCTCCCAGGTATGCTTGTAAATGAACCGAACGTTTAGTGAACCGTTCGTTGATCATCCGGTAAAAACTTCGTTCATGTTCGTATGAACAAAATTTTTTGTTCCTTTAACTAAACGAACGAACATGAACACACGTCTCATTCGTTCATTTACGTTCGTGAACGTTCGTTTATGTTAGTTCACTTATGTCCATTTATATTTGTTCATTTAGGTTCATTTATGTTCGTTTATGTTCGTTTGTTTATTTTTATTAATAAATCATTCATTTATTTTAATAAATCAATGATATATCTATCTTCTTTATAAATTAACATGCTTGTGGCATTTATATTTTACCCAAATTTTAATGAATTAATTAACTGAAATGGGCCGATACCAATGCAAGTTTAGAACACACGTATTCGTTCATTTTTGTTTAACTATATGTGTTCAATTATGTATGCTTTTGTTTCTTTAGTTATGTTTGTTCAGTTAGGTTCATTTATGTTTTGTGTTTACTTATGTTCGTCTATGTTCGTGAACTGTTCGTTTATAGTATTAACGAACGAACATGAATGAACACGAACACGCTAAGTTTCTTCATGAAGGAACAGGAACAAGAAACCCTCGTTCGTTTAACTGTTCGCGTTCGTTCGTTTGTTCGGTTAAAGTTAAACAAAAGAACATGAACATGCCCTATTCGTGTTCTTTCGGTTCATTTACACGCCCGACTCCCAGGATAGAAACCCTTACATCTCTCACTATGGGTGTTCACGGTTCGGTTCGAAACCGCGAAACCGCCCAAACCGGTCATCGGTTCGGTTTCACGGTCGGTTTTTTTCTAAACATTTGGTCGGTCGGTTTCGAAAGTTCAAAACCGTAATGAACGGTTTGGTTTACGGTTTTTGCCAAAAACCGGTCGTAAAAAACCGGACCGGACCTTATGTATCTATATCTATACTACTATATAATACATATAAGATGGACACAATTGTCTTTTATCAAAAATTCTTATAATTAAGAGTTTTACAACTCTTAAAACATAAAGTACAACAAACAAAGCTTTAAAAACTATAAACTAAATGGTTTTCTTTTACTTTTTAGTTTGTCACACATTGATACATTTAAAAAATAAAGTGTCAAATAATATCTATAAAAGAAACCCTCTCAAATCAAATAAATTACTTATTCATACTTTCGTCATATAATAGTTGACATTTTAAATTATGAATTTTATCATAATAATTTTTCAAGTTAAAATGGTTGATTTGACAAAAATTAGATGGTTTTAGCCTTTTACGAGCCAAAATCAGTAGCCTAATTGTTTTTTTTCCGCCGCATCGTGCGGGCATCTCACTAGTATGTATGTATGTATGTATGTATGTATGTATGTATGTATGTATGTATGTATGTATGTATGTATGTATGTATGTATGTATGTATGTATGTATGTATGTGTATGTATGTATTTTGATGTGTGTATACTATTTAGATAAGTTATTGGTTGTTTGGTTAGTACTTGAAGTTTTATAACTTTGGAAAGTAAGTTGGTTGCTTTTAGACTTGTTTTATTTTTTGATACCATGTTTTTTAGACAAATTTTGTACTTTATAACACGTTTGGTAATAATAAATATTTTTTACTTCTTGTATTTTGTATCAGGTTTTGTAATGTTTTTTACACATGTTATAATTTTAGACACGTTAGTGACATAAGGTTTTTTTCAAAGGTAGGCTTCACTTTTTTATTTTTAACATGGCAAAAGTCGTAAACCAAACCGGAACCAAACCGTTTATAACGGTTCGGTTTGGTTCGGTTTTTATTTTTAACGGTTCGGTTTTGGTTTTTGCTATTCAAAAACCGTTATTAACGGTTCGGTTTATGGTTTAACCTAAAAACCGTAAAAACCGGACCGTGAACACCCATGTCTCTCACCAATTCTCCTTTGATGATTTTTACCTTAATCGACAACTATCTCAACCAAGTCAATGGGATATCACAAGAAGATCAAGGCGACTGCTTTCTTCATATCTTCAGTTCTGAGACATGTCGACGAATGAAGCAGGCATCGTTTATGGAGTTCTTCGCTTCCGAAATAATTCCATCGAAAAGAGCCATCTATTAACACAATTGGCTCCAAAATCAAAATTTTGAAATTTTGGAACTCTCCTTCAAAAGGGTTGATGGTCTTCAACCGGAAATACACCCATCCTTGCGTTTGCTCTTCAATCTTGGTAGGCTTAACAATTATTTTTAACCTAAATTTTGTCATCGTTTCACCTTGATTTTCTACTAATTTCTATGTATTATTCAGACCACGACCATGCTGTTCTCTAAAGCTCAGTCAGAATTTGGTATGCCTTAGAAATTGATTTTCTACTGATTCCTAAACGTTTTATCTAATTTTCGTATTTTTTGTGTCCCTGCTTCAGAACACCACCATGTTTCCCGTTGCGTCCTTGCCACATAAATTGGTACTCCTCCTCTATATAAGTATGTATGTATATGTAATCATTTACCTGCTCGAAAGTTATCTGGTTTTTGATAAAAATTATAAAAATTAGAGCATAACCTTAATTTGAGAGTATGTATGTATGTATGTATTATCAAGTATATTCTTTAAAAGTGAGAACCTGCTGTATGTATGTATGTATGTATGTATGTATGTATGTATGTATGTATGTATGTATGTATGTATGTATGTATGTATGTATGTATGTATGTATGTATGTATGTATGTATGTATGTATGTATGTATGTATGTATGTATGTATGTATGTATGTATGTATGTATGTATGTATGTATGTATGTATGTATGTATGTATGTATGTATGTATGTATGTATGTATGTATGTATGTATGTATGTATGTTTTAAAAGTCATTATGCTGTATATTTTAAGTTTTAAAAAGTCATTATGCAGTATATTTTTATACAGGTATGCATGTATGTATGTTTAGTTATGTAATTGTGTATTTATGTATGTATGTATGTTTATTATATAGGTATGTATGTTCAGTTTTGTATTTATTTATGTATGTAATATGTATAGGTATGTATGTATTGAGAGTGTGTATGTATGTATGTATGTAGGTCTTTTAATATGTATGTATGTTTTGGGTTTTGAAACCTGTTAACTCCATGTGTTAGTAATATGTGTACACGTATAGTAAATGTATGAAGGGAGAAGTGATATTCATTATGTATGTATGGTTAATGTGTGAAGGCCTATGTCTGTGACTATTCTGATTATGAGAGTGTGTACATATGCCTATTATGTATGCATGCCTATGTATGTATCTATTTTGTGCCTATGTGTGTCTGTATGTATGTAAATCAGTTCTAATATGTATGTATGTATGGAGGTCTTTTAGTATATATGTATGTTTTGGGTTTTGAAACATGTTAACTCCATGTGTTTAGTAATATGTGTACGTAATTATAAATATATTATATTTTCTATTTTGGGATGGATGTATGTATGTAATGGTTACTTTAACTTTCTATTTAAACCAGTTCAAGGGTTAACAAAGAGGGATGACAAAGACATGTATGCTGGTATGTACATGGAAGAAACCACTTAATTTTTTGACCCATTTGACCCATCAAGACAATTACTAACTTACTTGATCATTTGTGTAATTAATTTGCTGCTATGTATGCTGGTATGTACGCAGTTATATATATGCATTTATAATTAGTTTATATACATGTATGTATGCTGGTATGAACATGAAAGAAACCAGTTAATGATCTATCTGTTTCTATTTAAATACTTATGTGCAATCTAACGTATTTATAGTTATGTATGAATTTTTTAAAAGTTACAATACATAGCTGGTCATTGCAGCCCCCTGCCACACCCCCTGGTCAATTTTTAAAAGTATGCTGGCATGAAAATGTATGTATGAACAGTCAATGCAGCCCCCTGCAACACCCCCTGGTCAATTTTTTAAAACTATGGTGGTATGAACATTTATATAGATGCATGCTGGCTTTATAATTATTGTATATACATGTATGTATGCTGGTATGAACATGCCACAGTAATGAATGCCAAGGCTGCCATAATGTTGTATGTATGTTCTGTTTACATACATAGCTGGTCAATGCAGCTATAATGTTCCCTGTGCCCCTTGCCACAGCCCCCTGCCCTATAATGCACCGAATGACCTGCGCCAATGCCCCTTTATATAATCTGGTTTTTGAAAATTAGTGTAATAATCTGGTTTTTGTATTCCTATACAAACAAAGAATCTCATTTTTATACTTGGTTAGTTTTTTAAAAAAATTAACAACTATAATTTTTTTAAAAATTAGCGTATTAATCATTTTTTATCAAATATGCCATGTTTACTTATGAGCATTACAATTCAAGTTAGTTTATACAAAACCTCAATTGTGAGTAAACATCAGTAACCAGCTTATACATGTACATACTTATATATATACACATAATTTATTAAACTTTTTATACATACATACATAACATAAATACATACATACTTATATGTGTATATATATACACATACCTACTATTTTTGCTAAATAACTATGAACTTTATTTATATTATAAAAGAGGAAAGTACCTGTACATACACACCATAACACTGTTGCCCAGGCCTGCTTCGGTTCTGGTGTTTCGCTGCACACCAACAAGGTGTGTTCGTGGCTTCCATAATGCAAGTAAAAGAGTTTGTAAAACACACAATCACACACAACCAATGAATCTGATATACGTGAATGTTGGATACATTTTACAGACTCAAATGACACATTTATACTACCCATGAGTGGCGGTTATGGTGGTAACTGCCATCAACAGTTAATTAACCGTCTTCCATCTTTATGACCAATTTACCCCTGCTGGATAATTGATCACGTACACATTACTAACACAAACATAACATAAATAAACTAATATTAGATAATAAGTTTGACCCGTTTAGAAAATTTAATAACTTGATCATTTTGGTGTATTAAGTCTAACAATCACCCCTCTAATACCCAAATATGATCAAGCCTTGATTCTTCATTGTTTACTCCAGGTCTTCATTCAAGATGATGACTAAATCATCATCCTCGCTTGCATCTTCTTCACGATCAGCTTTCACTTCCACTGCAGCCTTCAAATTGTTTTCTGCAGTCTTTGAAACTTCCACTGCAGCCTTCGGATCTGCACCTGCTGTCTTCAGTTCATCCATATAATCAGCTTCCATCCTTAAATCAGTTTCATTGTCACCAATTGACTCCTTTTCACAGTCTTCGAATTCGTCATCAGTGAGTTCTTTAGACAAGCTCTTTGATCCAACATTCACGTATAACAGATTCATTGGTTGTGTGTGATTGTGTGTTTTACAAACTCTTTTACTTGCATTATGGAAGCCACGAACACACCTTGTTGGTGTGCAGCAAAACACCAGAACCGAAGCAGGCCTGGGCAACAAACACATATAGTAAATGTATGAAGGGAGAAGTGATATTCATTATGCATGTATTTTTAATGTGTGAAGGACTCTATATGTGACTATTTTGATTATGAGAGTGTGTCTGTATGTATGTACGTACGTAGGGACATACGTATGTATCTATTTTGTGCCTATATGTGTATGTAAATTAGTTCTAAAATCAGTTTATGTATAATAGTATAGATTAGTAACCAGCTGTTACTTGGATCGATCTTTTGGTGGGTAAGCACATATAAGGATCTGTAAACATTAGCCGTAATATTACATGTCAGTCTTAATAAACTAATACCATGTATTGACATGAACATGGATTTGTAACTGTAAATTGTACTAGAATTGTTTATATAGGCCAGGTGTACTGTGGCCTGTGTCACGTTATAAATATTGTAAATTTGCTGGTATAAACGAAAAGCGGTTTTGATTTTTGATCTGATCAGATTGCTGCTACTACTTTTAATGTAACAGTTAAGGGAGTTTTTTGGTTTTATTTTTACTTTTTATGCTCTACATGAAAGGGAGGTGTGTTCAATTAGGATAAAACATAAAGGGGATGGGAATAAACTTATAACCCCAATTACCCAACCAAATATGAATTTTTGAAAACTCTTAACATATATGGGTAAAAAATTAAAAAAAAATATGTTCGTTAAAAGAGTAAAGTACGTGTTAAGTATGTAAATCATTTGTGATGAATCATTTCTGTAAATCATTTGTGATGAATTTTTTTTGTCGTATGTTGTTCTGTATACATACATAGCTATATACATACAACAGCTGCAGCCTATTATACAGCCTGCTCGGCCAGCTGCAGCCTGGCTTGGATGGTGGCCTGTTGCAACCTTGATGTGGCTTGTATGGTGGCCTGGTGCAGCCCTGCAGTGTGTTTTTTTTAAACATGAAGAATTTATAAAAAGAGTGAATTTATAAAACATTACAGCTTGGTCATGACTCATGAGTATATCATCTCAAAAGATTTGACATTAAGAGCAACATATTAGTAACCAGTTTAGTACCAGTTTATGTATGCTTACAAATCAGCGTATGTGTTAATTTTTAAACATTTATATTAGTAGCATGCTAAAAGACTAAAATATGTATAATACATAGCTGCTATGTATATGTATGATGTTATGTGTGTGTGTGTATGTATGTATTTTAAATTGACTTTTGTGCCTATGTATTTGCCTATGTATCTGTATGTATGCCAGGTGTATGTATGTAAGGTGTAAGAATACCTGTGTGTGTATCAGTTTATGTGTTTCTGTCTTTGCGTATTTGTGTATCATTTTAATATTACAGCTCAGTCTTAATAAACTAATACGGTAATACCATGTATTGACATGAACATGGATTTGTAACTGTAAATTGTACTAGAATTGTTTATATAGGCCAGGTGTACTGTGGCATGTGTCACGTTATAAATATTGTAAATTTGCTGGTATAAACGAAATGGGGTTTTGATTTTTGATCTGATCAGATTGCTGCTACTACTGTTAATGTAACAGTTAAGAAAGTTTTTTTTGGTTTTATTTTTATGTTTTGTGTTATACATGAAAGGGAGGTGTGTTCAATTAGTATAAAACATAAAAGGGATGTGAATAAACTTATAAACCCAATTACCCAACCAAATATGAATTTTAGATAACTCTTAACAAATATTGATAAAAATTTAAAAAAAAATGTGTTATTTAAAAAAGTAAAGTACGTGTTAAGTATGTATATCATTTGTGATGAATCATTTGTATAAATCATTTGCGGTGAATTTTTTTTGTTTCATTTTTTGTTCTGTATACATACATTGCTTGATATATACATACAGCAACTGCAACCTATTATACGGCCTGCTGCGGCCTAATAATTTTTAATAATCTTACCATATTTCAGATCTTGCAGGCATGTATGTAATGCTGCCAATTATGTATGCGGTTATGCAGGCATGTATGTAATGCTGTTAACTAATAATTTTTAATAATCTTACCATATTTCAGATCTTGCGTCAAAACTTTTCAGAACTGAAAATTAATTGTAGCTGTGATCTAACGGTTGGGTTTCCATTGCTTGGTAAGTTGATTTTAGTTACTTCATTATACGTACAAATGACCAAATAAATAAGAGATTATAACCGGTTGTGTACGTGAAGCTTCTGCATCATGCTTCACTCCTTGGCTTTTGTGACCTAAACACCTCATTCTTTTAAGAATCAAGGAAACAATTTTTGCTTAAACATGTTTAACCTATTATTGTTTAAGTACCTCATACTTTTAAATAACACCTCATAATTACCATATTTAAAAGATGGCCTTTGTGACCTAAACGTTTATTAGATTTAAAGTGAACTTTTTGGTTCTAAGACCTCTTTTACCATTACAACTAACCAAGTAACCAACCCTCATCCCTCTTTTATAGGTATGTATGTATTGATTTTATGTATTTACATGTATGTATGTATTGAGACATTGATATTAGTAGTGACACCCAAATATTAGGTGCAAACTGTCAAATAATAGTACTCACTTTGTATTTCAAAGTTAGGTCCATTATATATGATCCATTAGGTGCAAACTGTCAACTAATACTCCTCACTTTTAATTTGTGTATATTAATGCATATGTAGTTCATTTGCCTGCTCTAAAGTTATATGTTTTTTTGATATATATATATATAGGGGATGGTTCGTTTGTTAACCATTCCTTATTGCGATAACCGTTTAACTCAAATAGACCAATAATATTGTGACACCTCAAACTCTCTTTTTATACTATTAAGGGGTATTTATGTCATTTTATCACCTTTGTCCTTTTTTACACTCTCTCTCTTTTTTTCTGATTCTCTCTCTCATATTTTTCAAAAATCACCACCAAGTTCATACCATCACTTTCAAGATCTGGCATAACCACCACCACTAAGAACGAATGGTGATAAAATTGATTTAATTTACTTTAAGTTTCTGTAACTTGCTGTTACTTACCGTAAGTTGTTGTAAAAATAAATAAACAAGTAATAAACAAAATATTTAAATTCCATTCCAAACAAATGCAAAATCAACCAAATATGTTACATTAATCAATGAATTGACTCTGCTATATCGATGAAAGTTAGATGTAATTTATTGTAAGTTGCTAATGTAAGTTGCTGTAACTTACTGTAAGTTGTTGTAACTAGTTGTAAGTTGATGTAACTAGTTGTAAAAATAAATAGAAAAAATAAACAAAATATTTCAATTCCAAAAAAATGCAAAATCAACCACTTATGTTACATTAATCAATGAATTTATCGTTTCTTTGTTAATATCGCTAACCAAACTACCAAAGCATCAATATTTACAAAAAAACTAATCTTGTGATGAAAATCAAGAAACCCCGTAAAAAACTTAACTCCCAATAATCCAAACTGTGCGATAGCAAAACAAGTTTAAAAATATCAAACCATGAAAAAGATTTCTGATCGGAAATTTGTTTGCATGATCGGAGCTGTTTTCCGGTCACCATCATCATCAATCAACTCTTCCAAGCATAAACCAGCAACGAAAAACCTGATGAACCTTTCGATTCACTCTCCTTCACACTCTCCCACTCCATCACCGATCAACCACCGGATGATGTCGACGATAACGACGAAGACGACAAGCTCTTCACCCGCTTTAACATTCTCCTCTTCATCTTCTTCATCTCAAACCCAAACCCGGACCCTGATTCGATCCAAGAAACACCAGACCTTGAAGCATTCAATCGGGCCATAAGCTTATCGTCTTCATGATATCAAAAATCTTAAAAGCCCTAGATTCAACGAATACAGGTGGTTTGATATGGAAACTGCAGACGAAATGGTTTACAACAAAAGAAAGAGAACGATTTACCTTTTGATTTGCATAATAAATGGGTTAACAACTTGCCAGAAGAAATCAAACAAGTTGACATACAAAAACTGCAAGGGAGATCAAAAATTTTGCTTTTGGTTTGAGAAAATAAGTTTCTTCAAAACCTAAATCCCAATTTCTTGCCAGATACTCAAACGAGAGATTTGAAAAAAATGGGTATAGTTGGTGTACCTTTTAAAAAAGTAGATGTAGTGGGAATGGAAGTGATTGAAGTTGCTGTACTTTTGCAGCTTTTGGTATAGTTGAATTTCCATTTTTACCCTTTTAATTTCTTTTTGAATTATAAAAGGGAATATTTAATTGTAGTTTATCATCAACCAATGGATCAAATTTTTAAACCATTAGGATTTAGTTAAATGGTTATCGCAACAAGGAAGGGTTAACAATTGAACCCTTCTCTATATATATATATATATATATACACCACACTTTTACTAAAATGAGTAATTGAAGAAATGTTAATATAAGATGCATATGTAAAAAGTTGTAATTGAATCCGTGATCATGATGAAACACTTTGAAGAAATGGATTTAGATGACGAAAGGATTCAAAAATTGAAGCAAAATGGAAAGGGCAAGAAACCCGTGGAGAATCCGGAACCATTAGAGGTAAGCAGCATAAAAGAATCTCAAGAACAAAAGGAATTTGCATTCAAGAAGAGGATGGTTATCGCAATCCGAGATTGGCCTCCTGAATGTGGCCTGCTACAAGTAAGAAATCAAGCTTAGGGGAGTGATTGATGGAGCTTAACCCAAGGTGTTGGTGCACGTGCATCTCGCTAAGGATTTTGGACAAGGCGGTGTTTACACATCCAACGTTGTTTTTCGTGAATTGTTGCATGATGAATATAATGCATGTGTTATTAATTTAATAATATTTTTTGATAATACCATAGTATTCATTTATAATATATTGACTTATTCATATTCTCTTAAATAATTTAGGGTTATGGATTTGGTGTAATGAAGAAAAACAAGAAACATTTCAACAGTCGCTGAAGATATGTGCTCCATGGAGTTGACATGCACATTTTTAACTCTAAGCATCTATGTTTATGAACTACTTTTGTTATTTGTGTGGTCGGTTTTATTTCTTACAAGATCATAGTGTCTATAATTATCTTTTTTTTTTAATTTTGTGCTATAATTTAATAGAGGTCTGTAAATATCATGGAATAGATAATCGACACCAAACTTCATGTATAAGTGAAACCATAAAGATCACTATCAGTATCTCAAAAGCAGTGATAAATTAGTAAAATACGAACACCGTGTTGTATATTGTTGTTACCGCCGCCGCATCATGCGGGTTTGACTATATATTCTATCTAATGTGTTTTGGCAAATTCATTACCGTTTTGGATTTATAGCAAGTGTTTGTGTTACAATGTAAATATTTATCTATTGTAGCGACCAATTACACTGACGTAAGAGCCCAATGGTGATGAATTTGCATAAACACATAAAATAACATATTCTCATACACGTATAATAAAGATCATGAAAACGAAAAACCAAATATTTGGCTTGATCTTGTCAGAATTAATCGGGTTTCCTCAATTAAGGTGGGTTCTTATTTGAGCTCAATCATATATATATATATATATATATATATATATATATATATATAGGGAGAGGATCAAATGTTAACCCTCCCTTGTAGCGTTAACCCGTTAACATTGGTAAAGAGTGCCCGAATCTTTGAATTTTTTTCATAGCCTTTATTATACATAAATAAGGGTTTTTTTTTGTGTTTTTGCTAATTCATCATCGTTTAGAATTTAAAACAATTGTAAGTTTGAATTACACTATCTGATGTAAGCAGTGTAACGCAAACTTACACTTACTTACACTTGATTTAAATTCTAAACGGTGATGAATTAGCAAAAACACAAAAAAGAAACCCCCAGTTTATGTATAATAAAGGGCATGAAAAAAAAATTTCAAATATTCGGGCATTTTTTGCCAAGGTTAACGGGTTAACGCTATAAGGGAGGGTTAACAATGGAACCATCCCCTACACACACACACACACACACACACACACACACACACACATATATATATATATATATAGGTAAGGATCAATTGGTAACCCATGATCATAACTTATTAACCCAATTTGATTGGTTGTCTAATTTATTGAATTTGAAATGTATGATGCATATTAATTATGAGAAAAATGAGTGGTTGATATTTATTTAAGGGTATTTTGGAAATTTGTTAGGTGTACTTGTAACATCCCGAAATTTTAATACAAGTTACTTGAACTTACAAATGGGTAACGAATAACAAGCTCGAAGTAAGATAGACGAAAAATAAACAAATTGGGGCTGCGGGTTCGTGTACTCGACATTGGGATTTCGAGTACACTGTACTCGAAGCCTGTATTCGAAAATCCATAATTTCGAGTACAAGACACTTCCTATAAATAGTAGTGCCTTGGGAAATGTGCGAACCTTTGGCTGGAAGCTCATCTGCTCTCGAGTACACGAAGTTTAAGTCCAAGAATTTCAAGAATCAAACTTTGATCGACCAAACGAAGTAGGAAACGCACGGGATTCTACCAGGAGGATCAGCTACCTTCAAGTAAGTGATTCATGTATAGAAAGCTGGATTTTTATACAAAAGTTAGGATGGTTAAACAAAGGGTGAACTTATGCATAAAGCTCACACCTTTATGCATAAAGTTCATAACTTTGAGGTTCCAATACGTTGGTAACAACATAAGGAACCTAGAACTAGCTCCCCAAGGTCTTAGATGAATTTCTGAGATGTTTAAAGACAACAGTAACGAGTATACGAAATCCTGCACAAAGGGTACTCGAAATCATACTTAGAATTTCGAGTATGGTCATTTCGAGTAGAGCATTTCGAGTACAAGAAGTTCGAATACGGTACTTTCGTGTACCCTAGTTCGAATACACATAACAGTTCGAGTACATCAGGTTTCGTGTACTTTGGGTGTTTCGTGTACTTTGGGCATTTCGTGTACTAGTATTTCGAATACTCATGGATTTCGTGTACGTGAGGACTTAATGGATTTCAAGGGTTTCGAACACTTAGCTAAGTGTCGAGGACTTGGGTTCAGCAGGGGGAACTAGTAGGCTATGGGGACTTAGAATATTTTCTAGGTCCAAAGAACGTAACGTAATGTAATGAGATGATGTAACGGATGTAGGTTCCCGGGTCTTAACTAAGGAGTCCGGTTAAGAAGACAAGGATCTGTTATCAGGTGAGTTCTAGACGCCCTATTCTATGTTTAATGTTTTGGGCTGGCATACATGCTTATGGTTATGTCTATGATGTTATGTGCCTATGATGATAATGAATGAATGACGGTATGCACTGACTATGTATGCATGTTAGGGTACTAATATGACTATTGCATGAAAGTATGCTAAGAATGATGAATGCATGTTAGTAAGTTATGATGATAACCTGAATGATATCAGGCTACGATGATAAATATGGATGTTATGTGGTAATGAAATCCTAGGTATGCTATGATGAAAGTATGATGTTATGATAATTACATGCTAGCAAAATGTGTTTATGTTGCCATGATGAATGATATGATGACGTGCTGCTAGCATGACATGTGCATGGTACTAGGATGTTATGATGACATGATACTAGCATACCCGGTATGAGAAATCCTATGTTATTAGGATAATGATACGATGTTATGATGAATGATGATATGGTGCTAGTGTATCATGTCATGATGAATGATGGTTGCTCCAGTACTTGTTACTGGGTAAGTATGGTTGCTCCCGTACTCGTTACGGGGTAAGTATGATGTTGCTCCCGTACTCGTTACGGGGTAAGTATGATGTTGCTCCCGTACTTGTTACGGGGTAAGTATGATGTTGCTCCCGTACTCGTTACGGGGTAAGTATGACGTTGCTCCCATATTCATATGGGGTAAGTATGGTTATGGTTGCTCCAGTACTTGCTACTGGGTAAGTATGGGTCTGCAAAACGCTTCGGCGGGACAGACCATGGAGCCTTGTGCCGGCATAAGCCCACTGTTCGAATGGTAACAGTGGAACGTATGATGATGATGATGTAAGGATGTTATGTGCTAAGGTTATGGACTATGTGTATGAAATGATGTATATGTTAAGTATGTTTAATGTTGTTTTATGAAAACTAGAACTCACCAGCGTAAGCTGACTTGATTTAGCATGTATGTCAGGTTGAAGATATGATCAGAGGAGGCATGGAGCTCGGGCATAGAGTCATACGATCCGGTGGTTTTGGCAATTCGATATGATTTTGATACAGACACTTTATTAAATTCTGTTTATCAAACTATGTTTACATTTCCGCTGCATGATTATGAAAGTTTTTAGTTTAAGAGCTATGTGTTATGATGAAAACCAACCTCTGTGAGGTGCCCGGTTTTGGGGCCTCACAAGTTGGTATCAGAGCCATAGTTTGAGAGATCTTGGCATCCCAAATGCCAAGACTTAAACTGAGAATGGGATTAATGGATGCGGATTGCCAACCACGGATGACGGATGCCACGAGTTGAATGTTTATGGATGAGTTAAGGGTTAGATGTAATGTTATGAAAGCAGTTAGTGTCATGCACATTGAAGAGATGGGATGGGAAACGTTTAGAGCCTATGAGTTGGGTAAATGGTTAATAACACTTGATCAACGTCGTTAACGATTTACAAAACTTATTCCGTGCTAAACCGATTCCTGTACTGACTCATCAATTGTTGCATCCTATAAATAGTTAGATGGCTGGACAAAAGGGTAGACCGCGAAAGAAACCACAGGAACCTGAAGAACCACATGTCGAGAATGAAGAACCTGTCAATGAAGGCGACCACGAGCACAACGAGCAACCAGAGAATGAAGAAGAGTTCACTCTTGAGCCTATCGTGGTGAAGGCTATTTCTGATGAGGTCTGCAAGATAATGGATGAGAAACTACCAGCCTTGATTGCTAAGGCACTGAAGGATGCTCTAAAAGACAAGTCGGAAGGAACCAAAGAGAGCACCAAGGAAGCTGAGGTGGTGATCATCGAGACAAAGAGCGGTGATTCTATGGCGGGGAAACTGAAGGGCTGTGACTACAAGTCCTTTAAGGGATGCAACCCACCAACCTTTGATGGGAAGAAGGACGCAGTGGCCACCTGCCACTGGATTTCTGCGATGGAGGCTGTCATCTCCATCAGTGAGTGCCGAATTGACCAAGCTGTCAAGTTTGCAGCTCACTCTTTCGTTGAGGAGGCACTTCACTGGTGGAACACCATCAAGCAATCCAAGACTACTGACGACATGGAGAAGATGACCTGGGATGATCTCAAGGAACTGGTTACTAAACAGTTTTGTCCGAAGAATGAACTCGATAAGGTTGAAAGGGAGTTTCTGGTTTTGAAGGTTGGAAGTCTGAACCACCGCCAGTACACGTCGAGGTTTAATGAGATGGCTAGACTGGTTCCTCACTTAGTTTCTACCGAGGAACGCAGGGTGAAGTTGTACATGGAGGGTTTACCTCCGAAGGTTCGGATACATGTGAAGGCGAATGCTCCCAAGACTTATGACTCCACTGTGGAGCTCAGTGGCATAGTTTGGGATGATGTTATGTCAGCCGAGCCAGTCAAAGAAGAAGCAAAGGTGAAAGAGTCCTCCGGGACTAAGAGGGGTCAAACAGACCAACGAAAGTTCTCAAGCAAGAAGGCTAAGCGAGAGGAGATGGGCCGATGCAACAAGTGTGGGAAAAGCCACACAGGACAGTGCCTAGTGGGCACTAATTTATGTTTCAGGTGTGGAAAGACGGGGCACTTTTCTAGCAGTTGCCCGAATGCTACTCGATGCTTCAACTGCAATGGATTAGGACATATGTCCAAGGATTGCAAGCTACCACGGGCCGATGCTTCGGGCTCGGGTAAGAATGAGGAGAAAGGAAAGGAGAAGCAGAAGGCTAAAGCACGAGCCTTTACGATGACGAAGGATGATGCGATTATGGACCCTGACGTGGTCACAGGTACCTTTTCTATCAACAATATTCCTGCTTCTGTATTGTTTGATTCTGGTGCCAGTATGAGTTTTGTGTCTTCTACTTTCTGTGATGGGTTATCTGGGAAGGTTAAGAAGATAGATCGGGTATTTGATGTAGAGACGGCTATTGGTAAGATGACCAGGGTGACTGAGGCTATTGATGATTGTTACGTTGAGATAGAAGGTCATAGGTTCCCTGTCCGATTGTTTCTTATTACCTTAGGAGGATTCGATGTGGTTTTGGGTATGGACTGGTTAGCCAAATATGAGGCTAACATTGTATGTCGACGAAAGATGATATGTTTACGTGCGATGGATGGGAGCTCCGTGACGGTTTATGGTGATAAAGCGATGTATGCGCCAAAGATCATTTCGATGATCCAGGCTGATGTTATGATGCGGCGAGGGTGTGTAGCCTACTTGGCCTATGCGATTGAGGAACGTACGGATACGAGGACGATTGATGATGTTCCCGTGTTGTGTAACTTCCCCGATGTATTCCCTGAGGAATTGCCTGGATTACCACCCGAACGGGAAATTGAGTTCCAATCGACTTAGTGCCGGGGGCACAACCTGTTGCCAAAGCACCTTACCGTTTAGCTCCAACAGAGATGAAGGAAATGATGACCCAGCTACAAGAACTCCTTGATAAAGGTTTTATACGACCGAGTGTCTCTCCGTGGGGAGCACCGGTGCTGTTCGTTAAGAAGAAGGATGGAAGTATGCGTATGTGTATTGACTACAGGGAACTGAATAAGTTGACCGTAAAGAACAGGTATCCTCTACCTAGAATTGATGACTTGTTCGATCAATTGCAAGGTGCAAGCTGGTTCTCGAAGATAGATCTCCGATCCGGTTACCATCAGTTGAAAGTTCGAGAGCAGGATATTCCAAAGACTGCTTTCCGTACGCGTTATGGACATTACGAGTTTCTCGTTATGTCGTTTGGATTGACGAATGCTCCTGCAGCATTTATGAAATTGATGAACAGGGTATGTCGACCGATGCTGGACCGATCGGTGATAGTGTTTATTGACGATATTTTGATTTATTCAAAGAACGAGGGAGACCATGCTTGCCACGTACGTGAGGTATTGGAAATCCTGAGGAAAGAGGAACTTTATGCTAAGTTCTCCAAATGCGCTTTCTGGCTACGAGAGGTACAGTTTCTGGGTCACGTGGTGAACCCAGAAGGCATTATGGTAGATCCAGCTAAAGTTGAAACGATTATGAAATGGAGTCCTCCAAAGTCACCGACAGAAGTACGCAGTTTTCTTGGTTTGGCCGGTTACTATCGGAGATTCATTCAGGACTTCTCCAAGATAGCGACGCCACTGACGAAGCTCACGAAGAAAGACGTAAAGTACGAATGGGGTCCAAACCAAGAACAAGCGTTTTCAGTGCTGAAGGAGAAACTTACCCAAGCTCCTGTTCTAGCACTGCCGGATGGGAATGATGATCTTGTTGTGTATGCCGATGCGTCACGACAAGGGTTGGGATGTGTACTAATGCAAAGGGGAAGGGTGATAGCTTATGCTTCGCGCCAGCTAAGATTCATGAGGCTAACTACCCGACCCACGATCTTGAACTCGCTGCAGTGGTGTTTGCATTGAAAATATGGAGGCACTATTTGTATGGAGTAAGGAGTACCATCTATACCGACCACAAGAGCTTGAAGTATTTCTTCGAGCAAAAGGATTTGAATATGAGGCAGAGACGATGGCTTGAGCTGTTAAAGGATTATGATTGTGATATTCTATATCACCCGGGAAAGGCCAATGTGGTGGCGGATGCTCTGAGTCGCAAGACTGATCATCCTGCCATACGAGTAAAATCGTATAGTTTGGTGATAACGCCAGACTTTCTGAACGAGCTCAAGCAGGCGCAACAGGATGGATTGAAAGAAGAGAATGTGGGTTTTGAACGCGTCTTCGGACAAGTCAAGAACTTGGAAGACAATGACCATGGGATAAAGCTACGATTCGGTCGAATGTGGGTGCCCAGAAATGGGGACATTCGAGCGAGGATTTTAGATGAAGCCCATAAGTCACGTTACTCGGTGCACCCCGGTGCGACGAAGATGTATCAAGATCTTCGACAAGATTATTGGTGGCCGGGCATGAAGTTTAATGTGATGCAGTATGTGAACAGGTGCCTTACTTGTGCGCAAGTGAAGGCTGAACATCAGAAGCCCTACGGATATGTGCAACCTCTAGAGGTACCAGAATGGAAATGGGAACACATCACCATGGATTTCATTACCAAGCTACCAAAGACAGCTAAGCGACATGATACCATATGGGTGATTGTGGACCGACTGACGAAGAGTGCACACTTTCCTTCCTATCAGGGAAACGTATACGTCCGAAAGGTTGTCTGAGTTGTTCGTAAAAGAGATTGTGACCAGACATGGAGTTCCTGTCTCCATTGTGTCAGATCGGGATACGAGGTTTACTTCCAGATTCTGGAGACAGTTTCATGATGCTATGGGAACGAGGTTAAATATCAGTACCGCCTATCACCCTCAGACTGATGGACAGTCAGAAAGGACTATCCAAACGTTGGAGGATATGCTTAGGGCGTGCATTATCGATTTTGGAGGAAGCTGGGATGACCACTTGCCCTTGGTGGAGTTTTCATATAACAACAGCTATCACTCCAGTATCGGAATGCCCCCATATGAGGCGTTGTACGGACGACGATGTAGAACCCCGGTATGCTGGGGTGAAGTTGGACAGAAAGAAATGGGAAACAAGGCTGCTGTGATTGATATGGCAGAAAAGCTACGGGTGATAAAAGCACGTATGAAGGCTGCACAAGATCGCCAAAAGTCCTACGCTGACAAGCGCCGGAGACCGATCGAGTTTGATGTTGGCGATCGAGTGTTGCTGAAAGTATCACCATGGAAGGGAATCATTCGATTCAGAAAGCGAGGCAAGTTGAGTCCGAGGTACATTGGACCATTTCCGATAAAGGCAAGGGTAGGGAAGGTCGCGTATCGGCTGGACCTACCAGAGGAGCTGAACGGGATTCATCCTACCTTTCACGTGTCGCATCTTAGGAAGTGCTTGGCAGACGAGCAGGCGCATGTTCCTTTAGATGACATTGAGGTAGATAATTGACTGAACTACATTGAGGAACCAGTTGCCATCGTAGATACGAAGGAAAAGCAACTACGGAATAAAACGGTTCGTCAAGTAAGAGTTCAGTGGAAGCATCGGAAGGGTTCAGACACGACGTGGGAATTGGAAGACGAAATGAGGAAGATGTACCCTCATTTGTTCGATATGTAACGAGGCAGGTTTCGGGACGAAACCTATTGTAAGGAGGGGAGACTTGTAACATCCCGAAATTTTAATACAAGTTACTTGAACTTACAAATGGGTAACGAATAACAAGCTCGAAGTAAGATAGACGAAAAATAAACAAATTGGGGCTGCGGGTTCGTGTACTCGACATTGGGATTTCGAGTACACTGTACTCGAAGCCTGTATTCGAAAATCCATAATTTCGAGTACAAGACACTTCCTATAAATAGTAGTGCCTTGGGAAATGTGCGAACCTTTGGCTGGAAGCTCATCTGCTCTCGAGTACACGAAGTTTAAGTCCAAGAATTTCAAGAATCAAACTTTGATCGACCAAACGAAGTAGGAAACGCACGGGATTCTACCAGGAGGATCAGCTACCTTCAAGTAAGTGATTCATGTATAGAAAGCTGGATTTTTATACAAAAGTTAGGATGGTTAAACAAAGGGTGAACTTATGCATAAAGCTCACACCTTTATGCATAAAGTTCATAACTTTGAGGTTCCAATACGTTGGTAACAACATAAGGAACCTAGAACTAGCTCCCCAAGGTCTTAGATGAATTTCTGAGATGTTTAAAGACAACAGTAACGAGTATACGAAATCCTGCACAAAGGGTACTCGAAATCATACTTAGAATTTCGAGTATGGTCATTTCGAGTAGAGCATTTCGAGTACAAGAAGTTCGAATACGGTACTTTCGTGTACCCTAGTTCGAATACACATAACAGTTCGAGTACATCAGGTTTCGTGTACTTTGGGTGTTTCGTGTACTTTGGGCATTTCGTGTACTAGTATTTCGAATACTCATGGATTTCGTGTACGTGAGGACTTAATGGATTTCAAGGGTTTCGAACACTTAGCTAAGTGTCGAGGACTTGGGTTCAGCAGGGGGAACTAGTAGGCTATGGGGACTTAGAATATTTTCTAGGTCCAAAGAACGTAACGTAATGTAATGAGATGATGTAACGGATGTAGGTTCCCGGGTCTTAACTAAGGAGTCCGGTTAAGAAGACAAGGATCTGTTATCAGGTGAGTTCTAGACGCCCTATTCTATGTTTAATGTTTTGGGCTGGCATACATGCTTATGGTTATGTCTATGATGTTATGTGCCTATGATGATAATGAATGAATGACGGTATGCACTGACTATGTATGCATGTTAGGGTACTAATATGACTATTGCATGAAAGTATGCTAAGAATGATGAATGCATGTTAGTAAGTTATGATGATAACCTGAATGATATCAGGCTACGATGATAAATATGGATGTTATGTGGTAATGAAATCCTAGGTATGCTATGATGAAAGTATGATGTTATGATAATTACATGCTAGCAAAATGTGTTTATGTTGCCATGATGAATGATATGATGACGTGCTGCTAGCATGACATGTGCATGGTACTAGGATGTTATGATGACATGATACTAGCATACCCTGTATGAGAAATCCTATGTTATTAGGATAATGATACGATGTTATGATGAATGATGATATGGTGCTAGTGTATCATGTCATGATGAATGATGGTTGCTCCAGTACTTGTTACTGGGTAAGTATGGTTGCTCCCGTACTCGTTACGGGGTAAGTATGATGTTGCTCCCGTACTCGTTACGGGGTAAGTATGATGTTGCTCCCGTACTTGTTACGGGGTAAGTATGATGTTGCTCCCGTACTCGTTACGGGGTAAGTATGACGTTGCTCCCATATTCATATGGGGTAAGTATGGTTATGGTTGCTCCAGTACTTGCTACTGGGTAAGTATGGGTCTGCAAAACGCTTCGGCGGGACAGACCATGGAGCCTTGTGCCGGCATAAGCCCACTGTTCGAATGGTAACAGTGGAACGTATGATGATGATGATGTAAGGATGTTATGTGCTAAGGTTATGGACTATGTGTATGAAATGATGTATATGTTAAGTATGTTTAATGTTGTTTTATGAAAACTAGAACTCACCAGCGTAAGCTGACTTGATTTAGCATGTATGTCAGGTTGAAGGTATGAAGAGGAGGCATGGAGCTCGGGCATAGAGTCATACGATCCGGTGGTTTTGGCAATTCGATATGATTTTGATACAGACACTTTATTAAATTCTGTTTATCAAACTATGTTTACATTTCCGCTGCATGATTATGAAAGTTTTTAGTTTAAGAGCTATGTGTTATGATGAAAACCAACCTCTGTGAGGTGCCCGGTTTTGGGGCCTCACAAGTTGGTATCAGAGCCATAGTTTGAGAGATCTTGGCATCCCAAATGCCAAGACTTAAACTGAGAATGGGATTAATGGATGCGGATTGCCAACCACGGATGACGGATGCCACGAGTTGAATGTTTATGTATGAGTTAAGGGTTAGATGTAATGTTATGAAAGTAGTTAGTGTCATGCACATTGAAGAGATGGGATGGGAAACGTTTAGAGCCTATGAGTTGGGTAAATGGTTAATAACACTTGATCAACGTCGTTAACGATTTACAAAACTTATTCCGTGCTAAACTGATTCCTGTACTGACTCATCAATTGTTGCATCCTATAAATAGTTAGATGGCTGGACAAAAGGGTAGACCGCGAAAGAAACCACAGGAACCTGAAGAACCACATGTCGAGAATGAAGAACCTGTCAATGAAGGCGACCACGAGCACAACGAGCAACCAGAGAATGAAGAAGAGTTCACTCTTGAGCCTATCGTGGTGAAGGCTATTTCTGATGAGGTCTGCAAGATAATGGATGAGAAACTACCAGCCTTGATTGCTAAGGCACTGAAGGATGCTCTAAAAGACAAGTCGGAAGGAACCAAAGAGAGCACCAAGGAAGCTGAGGTGGTGATCATCGAGACAAAGAGCGGTGATTCTATGGCGGGGAAACTGAAGGGCTGTGACTACAAGTCCTTTAAGGGATGCAACCCACCAACCTTTGATGGGAAGAAGGACGCAGTGGCCACCTGCCACTGGATTTCTGCGATGGAGGCTGTCATCTCCATCAGTGAGTGCCGAATTGACCAAGCTGTCAAGTTTGCAGCTCACTCTTTCGTTGAGGAGGCACTTCACTGGTGGAACACCATCAAGCAATCCAAGACTACTGACGACATGGAGAAGATGACCTGGGATGATCTCAAGGAACTGGTCACTAAACAGTTTTGTCCCAAGAATGAACTGGATAAGGTTGAAAGGGAGTTTCTGGTTTTGAAGGCTGGAAGTCTGAACCACCGCCGCCAGTACACGTCGAGGTTTAATGAGATGGCTAGACTGGTTCCTCACTTAGTTTCTACCGAGGAACGCAGGGTGAAGTTGTACATGGAGGGTTTACCTCCGAAGGTTCGGATACATGTGAAGGCGAATGCTCCCAAGACTTATGACTCCACTGTGGAGCTCAGTGGCATAGTTTGGGATGATGTTATGTCAGCCGAGCCAGTCAAAGAAGAAGCAAAGGTGAAAGAGTCCTCCGGGACTAAGAGGGGTCGAACAGACCAACGAAAGTTCTCAAGCAAGAAGGCTAAGCGAGAGGAGATGGGCCGATGCAACAAGTGTGGGAAAAGCCACACAGGACAGTGCCTGGTGGGCACTAATTTATGTTTCAGGTGTGGAAAGACGGGGCACTTTTCTAGCAGTTGCCCGAATGCTACTCGATGCTTCAACTGCAATGGATTAGGACATATGTCCAAGGATTGCAAGCTACCACGGGCCGATGCTTCGGGCTCGGGTAAGAATGAGGAGAAAGGAAAGGAGAAGCAGAAGGCTAAAGCACGAGCCTTTACGATGACGAAGGATGATGCGATTGTGGACCCTGACGTGGTCACAGGTACCTTTTCTATCAACAATATTCCTGCTTCTGTATTGTTTGATTCTGGTGCCAGTATGAGTTTTGTGTCTTCTACTTTCTGTGATGGGTTATCTGGGAAGGTTAAGAAGATAGATCGGGTATTTGATGTAGAGACGGCTATTGGTAAGATGACCAGGGTGACTGAGGCTATTGATGATTGTTACGTTGAGATAGAAGGTCATAGGTTCCCTGTCCGATTGTTTCTTATTACCTTAGGAGGATTCGATGTGGTTTTGGGTATGGACTGGTTAGCCAAATATGAGGCTAACATTGTATGTCGACGAAAGATGATATGTTTACGTGCGATGGATGGGAGCTCCGTGACGGTTTATGGTGATAAAGCGATGTATGCGCCAAAGATCATTTCGATGATCCAGGCTGATGTTATGATGCGGCGAGGGTGTGTAGCCTACTTGGCCTATGCGATTGAGGAACGTACGGATACGAGGACGATTGATGATGTTCCCGTGGTGTGTAACTTCCCCGATGTATTCCCTGAGGAATTGCCTGGATTACCACCCGAACGGGAAATTGAGTTCCAAATCGACTTAGTGCCGGGGGCACAACCTGTTGCCAAAGCACCTTACCGTTTAGCTCCAACAGAGATGAAGGAAATGATGACCCAGCTACAAGAACTCCTTGATAAAGGTTTTATACGACCGAGTGTCTCTCCGTGGGGAGCACCGGTGCTGTTCGTTAAGAAGAAGGATGGAAGTATGCGTATGTGTATTGACTACAGGGAACTGAATAAGTTGACCGTAAAGAACAGGTATCCTCTACCTAGAATTGATGACTTGTTCGATCAATTGCAAGGTGCAAGCTGGTTCTCGAAGATAGATCTCCGATCCGGTTACCATCAGTTGAAAGTTCGAGAGCAGGATATTCCAAAGACTGCTTTCCGTACGCGTTATGGACATTACGAGTTTCTCGTTATGTCGTTTGGATTGACGAATGCTCCTGCAGCATTTATGAAATTGATGAACAGGGTATGTCGACCGATGCTGGACCGATCGGTGATAGTGTTTATTGACGATATTTTGATTTATTCAAAGAACGAGGGAGACCATGCTTGCCACGTACGTGAGGTATTAGAAATCCTGAGGAAAGAGGAACTTTATGCTAAGTTCTCCAAATGCGCTTTCTGGCTACGAGAGGTACAGTTTCTGGGTCACGTGGTGAACCCAGAAGGCATTATGGTAGATCCAGCTAAAGTTGAAACGATTATGAAATGGAGTCCTCCAAAGTCACCGACAGAAGTACGCAGTTTTCTTGGTTTGGCCGGTTACTATCGGAGATTCATTCAGGACTTCTCCAAGATAGCGACGCCACTGACGAAGCTCACGAAGAAAGACGTAAAGTACGAATGGGGTCCAAACCAAGAACAAGCGTTTTCAGTGCTGAAGGAGAAACTTACCCAAGCTCCTGTTCTAGCACTGCCGGATGGGAATGATGATCTTGTTGTGTATGCCGATGCGTCACGACAAGGGTTGGGATGTGTACTAATGCAAAGGGGAAGGGTGATAGCTTATGCTTCGCGCCAGCTAGAGATTCATGAGGCTAACTACCCGACCCACGATCTTGAACTCGCTGCAGTGGTGTTTGCATTGAAAATATGGAGGCACTATTTGTATGGAGTAAGGAGTACCATCTATACCGACCACAAGAGCTTGAAGTATTTCTTCGAGCAAAAGGATTTGAATATGAGGCAGAGACGATGGCTTGAGCTGTTAAAGGATTATGATTGTGATATTCTATATCACCCGGGAAAGGCCAATGTGGTGGCGGATGCTCTGAGTCGCAAGACTGATCATCCTGCCATACGAGTAAAATCGTATAGTTTGGTGATAACGCCAGACTTTCTGAACGAGCTCAAGCAGGCGCAACAGGATGGATTGAAAGAAGAGAATGTGGGTTTTGAACGCGTCTTCGGACAAGTCAAGAACTTGGAAGACAATGACCATGGGATAAAGCTACGATTCGGTCGAATGTGGGTGCCCAGAAATGGGGACATTCGAGCGAGGATTTTAGATGAAGCCCATAAGTCACGTTACTCGGTGCACCCCGGTGCGACGAAGATGTATCAAGATCTTCGACAAGATTATTGGTGGCCGGGCATGAAGTTTAATGTGATGCAGTATGTGAACAGGTGCCTTACTTGTGCGCAAGTGAAGGCTGAACATCAGAAGCCCTACGGATATGTGCAACCTCTAGAGGTACCAGAATGGAAATGGGAACACATCACCATGGATTTCATTACCAAGCTACCAAAGACAGCCAAGCGACATGATACCATATGGGTAATTGTGGACCGACTGACGAAGAGTGCACATTTCCTTCCTATCAGGGAAACGTATACGTCCGAAAGGTTGTCTGAGTTGTTCGTAAAAGAGATTGTGATCAGACATGGAGTTCCTGTCTCCATTGTGTCAGATCGGGATACGAGGTTTACTTCCAGATTCTGGAGACAGTTTCATGATGCTATGGGAACGAGGTTAAATATCAGTACCGCCTATCACCCTCAGACTGATGGACAGTCAGAAAGGACTATCCAAACGTTGGAGGATATGCTTAGGGCGTGCATTATCGATTTTGGAGGAAGCTGGGATGACCACTTGCCCTTGGTGGAGTTTTCATATAACAACAGCTATCACTCCAGTATCGGAATGCCCCCATATGAGGCGTTGTACGGACGACGATGTAGAACCCCGGTATGCTGGGGTGAAGTTGGACAGAAAGAAATGGGAAACAAGGCTGCTGTGATTGATATGGCAGAAAAGCTACGGGTGATAAAAGCACGTATGAAGGCTGCACAAGATCGCCAAAAGTCCTACGCTGACAAGCGCCGGAGACCGATCGAGTTTGATGTTGGCGATCGAGTGTTGCTGAAAGTATCACCATGGAAGGGAATCATTCGATTCAGAAAGCGAGGCAAGTTGAGTCCGAGGTACATTGGACCATTTCCGATAAAGGCAAGGGTAGGGAAGGTCGCGTATCGGCTGGACCTACCAGAGGAGCTGAACGGGATTCATCCTACCTTTCACGTGTCGCATCTTAGGAAGTGCTTGGCAGACGAGCAGGCGCATGTTCCTTTAGATGACATTGAGGTAGATAATCGACTGAACTACATTGAGGAACCAGTTGCCATCGTAGATACGAAGGAAAAGCAACTACGGAATAAAACGGTTCGTCAAGTAAGAGTTCAGTGGAAGCATCGGAAGGGTTCAGACACGACGTGGGAATTGGAAGACGAAATGAGGAAGATGTACCCTCATTTGTTCGATATGTAACGAGGCAGGTTTCGGGACGAAACCTATTGTAAGGAGGGGAGACTTGTAACATCCCGAAATTTTAATACAAGTTACTTGAACTTACAAATGGGTAACGAATAACAAGCTCGAAGTAAGATAGACGAAAAATAAACAAATTGGGGCTGCGGGTTCGTGTACTCGACATTGGGATTTCGAGTACACTGTACTCGAAGCCTGTATTCGAAAATCCATAATTTCGAGTACAAGACACTTCCTATAAATAGTAGTGCCTTGGGAAATGTGCGAACCTTTGGCTGGAAGCTCATCTGCTCTCGAGTACACGAAGTTTAAGTCCAAGAATTTCAAGAATCAAACTTTGATCGACCAAACGAAGTAGGAAACGCACGGGATTCTACCAGGAGGATCAGCTACCTTCAAGTAAGTGATTCATGTATAGAAAGCTGGATTTTTATACAAAAGTTAGGATGGTTAAACAAAGGGTGAACTTATGCATAAAGCTCACACCTTTATGCATAAAGTTCATAACTTTGAGGTTCCAATACGTTGGTAACAACATAAGGAACCTAGAACTAGCTCCCCAAGGTCTTAGATGAATTTCTGAGATGTTTAAAGACAACAGTAACGAGTATACGAAATCCTGCACAAAGGGTACTCGAAATCATACTTAGAATTTCGAGTATGGTCATTTCGAGTAGA
The DNA here is from genome assembly GCA_009363875.1 of Mikania micrantha. NCBI lineage: Eukaryota > Viridiplantae > Streptophyta > Magnoliopsida > Asterales > Asteraceae > Mikania > Mikania micrantha. The sequence goes on from CM018684.1 coordinate 5,158,010, forward strand.
GCATTTCGAGTACAAGAAGTTCGAATACGGTACTTTCGTGTACCCTAGTTCGAATACACATAACAGTTCGAGTACATCAGGTTTCGTGTACTTTGGGTGTTTCGTGTACTTTGGGCATTTCGTGTACTAGTATTTCGAATACTCATGGATTTCGTGTACGTGAGGACTTAATGGATTTCAAGGGTTTCGAACACTTAGCTAAGTGTCGAGGACTTGGGTTCAGCAGGGGGAACTAGTAGGCTATGGGGACTTAGAATATTTTCTAGGTCCAAAGAACGTAACGTAATGTAATGAGATGATGTAACGGATGTAGGTTCCCGGGTCTTAACTAAGGAGTCCGGTTAAGAAGACAAGGATCTGTTATCAGGTGAGTTCTAGACGCCCTATTCTATGTTTAATGTTTTGGGCTGGCATACATGCTTATGGTTATGTCTATGATGTTATGTGCCTATGATGATAATGAATGAATGACGGTATGCACTGACTATGTATGCATGTTAGGGTACTAATATGACTATTGCATGAAAGTATGCTAAGAATGATGAATGCATGTTAGTAAGTTATGATGATAACCTGAATGATATCAGGCTACGATGATAAATATGGATGTTATGTGGTAATGAAATCCTAGGTATGCTATGATGAAAGTATGATGTTATGATAATTACATGCTAGCAAAATGTGTTTATGTTGCCATGATGAATGATATGATGACGTGCTGCTAGCATGACATGTGCATGGTACTAGGATGTTATGATGACATGATACTAGCATACCCGGTATGAGAAATCCTATGTTATTAGGATAATGATACGATGTTATGATGAATGATGATATGGTGCTAGTGTATCATGTCATGATGAATGATGGTTGCTCCAGTACTTGTTACTGGGTAAGTATGGTTGCTCCCGTACTCGTTACGGGGTAAGTATGATGTTGCTCCCGTACTCGTTACGGGGTAAGTATGATGTTGCTCCCGTACTTGTTACGGGGTAAGTATGATGTTGCTCCCGTACTCGTTACGGGGTAAGTATGATGTTGCTCCCGTACTCGTTACGGGGTAAGTATGACGTTGCTCCCATATTCATATGGGGTAAGTATGGTTATGGTTGCTCCAGTACTTGCTACTGGGTAAGTATGGGTCTGCAAAACGCTTCGGCGGGACAGACCATGGAGCCTTGTGCCGGCATAAGCCCACTGTTCGAATGGTAACAGTGGAACGTATGATGATGATGATGTAAGGATGTTATGTGCTAAGGTTATGGACTATGTGTATGAAATGATGTATATGTTAAGTATGTTTAATGTTGTTTTATGAAAACTAGAACTCACCAGCGTAAGCTGACTTGATTTAGCATGTATGTCAGGTTGAAGATATGATCAGAGGAGGCATGGAGCTCGGGCATAGAGTCATACGATCCGGTGGTTTTGGCAATTCGATATGATTTTGATACAGACACTTTATTAAATTCTGTTTATCAAACTATGTTTACATTTCCGCTGCATGATTATGAAAGTTTTTAGTTTAAGAGCTATGTGTTATGATGAAAACCAACCTCTGTGAGGTGCCCGGTTTTGGGGCCTCACAGTACTTGATTTGATTTTTAAAATAAAAGTTTAACCCCCAATTTTTTAAACCTTCATAACTTTTATATACATTATTATTTTTTAAAAAAATTACACCATTAAATTTGCCACATTTTTATCTTTAATTCAAGTATAGTTTTGTCAATTTTTTTTAAAGTTTTCGAAATTACACTGATGTAACGAACTAAATTTTTTCGAAGTGTTCGTAATTACACTGATGTAACGAGCTGAATTTTTTCAAAGTGTTCCTAATTACACTATGTAACGAGCTGAATTTTTTCAAAGTGTTCATAATTACACTGATGTAACGAGTTGTTACACTGATGTAACGAGCTGTAACTTATTATTTTTTTTACGTTACAATTATCTAACTTTCTATCTTATTTGATATAAATTTATTTAATTAACTAAATTTTATAATAAAAAATAAGTTTGTAATATATATTTAAGATGAGAGAAAACAAATTTTGATGGAAATTTTTTGAAAAAAGAGGGAAATTATTATACTTATGTTTTTTATGTTAGTGTAATTATGAACGGCCGAAAAAATTTGGCATGACTATAATGAAATTAACGAGAAAAATATGACGAGTTTAATGGTGTAATTTTTATAAAAAAATAACATAGTATAAAAAAGTTATAAGTGTATAAAAATCAAGGGAGGCCACTTTAATTTAAAAATAGAAAAATAGATGGTTTTTAAGTGTCGCACCCCGGCCTCCCGTCCCGGACGGGGGCGCGACGGTTGGCTGATCTTGCAGGATCACAGTCTCCGGTCACACAACTTGCGAGACCTACATGTCGGGTTACATACGTACATCCAATTACTTGGATAAAACAGTTTTGTAAAATCAGAGTTTCGAAAGTTCAATATTACCAAAACATATATAACTCATAAGTTGCGGAAGCGTTCTTAAACAGTTTTCAAAACAACAGAAATTTAAAGTTTGCGGAAGCGATTAAAGGTGTTTAATATTACATAACATGTCAATAAGATAAATGTTCTCAAAATATCCTAAGACACTAAAGCTGATGCATGGGACTCCATCCTAGCATCATATCCTTGAGTGCGTGCCTTAGCTTCCTGAGAAAACATGCGAGTAAAAGGTCAACACAAAGGTTGGTGAGAGCACAGGTTTATGTCAGCAGTAAACATCAAAATGTTTAAAGTAAATGTTTGCAGGTCTACATTTCAATACAATGCAATATCCGTTGATAGCTAGTCAATATGAGTTATACCATATGCGGTTTCGCAACCGAAGCTAACATGCTGCCTTCCGCCATATCCATCCAAGATATGACAATGTTGTTTGGTCAATTATGCACTGTTCCGACCTCCAGTTGGGGTGGCCATACGACGCGCAACAGTGGGGCTTGTCAGGCCCAAATAGTACTATTCAGAATTACCACGCTAAGCGCAACGCGCTATTAACGGTTCGAGATGTGTTTAATGAGGACTTATCAGTTTTGTGGATGAATGCCACACATATGCATGTACGATATTAGCATGTACAAATGTAACCAAAAAGTGTGTATGTTGCTTAAAAATAGTTGTATGCAATGTTTTCTCCCCCAAAGGTAGAAAATGTAAAAAGGGGCCGTGAACTCACCTGTTAAGCAGTTCCGGTGTGATTGTGTGTTCGCGTCTTGCGAAAGCTAGCACCTGCTAGTATGCACCTATAACCATATAGGTGTGAGTATGTGTTTCGTGGTGTGTTGTAATCCATACAACTCCAAGTGTTGGTGTGCTCAACCGAGTGTGTGTGTTGACTAGTGAGACTCGACGAATCGTTGGTGACACGTTTCTTGTGTTATGACCGCCTAATGTGTCACAGCACAAGTAGGACACTTACAAGCATCCTATAACTCAACTCATATTGCTTACACGAAAGCAAGTTTTGAAAATCATAATGCTCACGTTTCGGGAAACTTTCTATATTTAGAAAGTTTCTATTTTTGGAAAGTACAGTTATGAAATCCCATTTCATAAAACAAATCACTCTATTATGTTTGTAAAAACACGTTTATACACTTAAAACATATCGTTTACACATAATTCACCGTTTATGGCATTTTGCCCAAACAAAGTTTCCTAAAATAGTAAGTTCTTGTTTAAAAGTTCGTTTTCACAAATCAAAGTTTCCAATATGCTTAGAAATCATTTTTAAGCATATTCCAATACTCAAGGTTCATCAAAATGTCTTAAAACATCAAAAGCCCTCTTTTGATTTTTAAAAGTTTCCATATTTAGCAAGTTTATACAAAACCATATTTTTGACAAAATCAAATATCCAAATATGTTTCTAAACACTCCCATATGCATTTGACAACATCTAGAACATGTCTAGATCATCACAAATCTAATACATGCACACAAAAGTTTCCTTTTATGGCAATCAATAACTCAACAAAGCTTCAATCTAACATTCTTAGACTATATAATCAGTAAATCTACAACAAATACACATCAAATCACCAACAAATTCGTGCACAATAACCGTGTGGAGTTGCATGTGAGTTTTTAGCCCTTGCAGGAACAATCTAACTAATGATAAACAAATAAAACTACCTTAGAAGCTCTTAGACGACTGATTTCAAGTTGGGCAGAGGTTATGGAGCTCCTAATGTAGCTTGATTCGATCTTTTCGTTGATTAAGAGCTTCCCAAGCCTCCTTGATGTTCCTATGGTCTTCAATCACCAAGTAATGGCTCCAATAGTGATTCCAGAGGATTTGGGTGATGGTTTCAGAGGTTTTTAGTCGAAGTGTGGTGAAGAAACTCGGTGGTTTGGGGCAAAGACCGAGCAATTAAGCTGGAGTTGGTTTTTAAAAGAATTTTGATCTGCATGGCCTTCACGGTACGCGAAGGCCGATTAAAATTTCTTATCGCGTACCGGGATGGGATTCGGGAGTCTCGACTCCCGGTTTTCTTCGCGTATCGCGAAGCCTTTCGCCATGGGTCCCTCGCGTACCCCGATGGGTCCATTTACTTGTTTTTCGATTCCGATGATTCGGTTTCGCTCGTACTCGATTCCTAACGTTTATCCTAAACATCTAATGCATGTTTAGCACATAATCATATAATAACATATAAGTTTGATTGATCACCAACGTTCGTGAGACTCGTGTGTGTTTCGATAATTCTTCGAATTATCTTTGGTAGTTTGTGCTCGTATCTTACGAAGTGTTTGCACGCTTGATTAATCCTAATCAACGTGTGATGCACAATTCAATAATTCCCCGAATTATTGTTTTGCGTTAGTGTTTGTGTTTGCTACACTTGGTTTCCAAAACCAATGTACGATTCGATAGTTCCTCGAACTATTGTTTCGTAGTTGTTTGTGTTTAACTCGTCTAATTAAACATAATTAAATGAAAGGCAACAAATATGAATGTGAAATGTAAAGAATGTAAGAGTCGCAATTTACCTGAAATTGTCGGGTGTCACATTAAGAGTGTGACACTTGTCACTCTTATATTAAATCTGATTTTTGTAATTAACATAAAAGACCATAATGCCCTTTTGTATTAAAAATTAATTAGTAACACATGTCAACATTAGATTAAATCTTGAAAATTTGAACCATTGGATTTGAGTTATAGAGTTTTCTCAATTAGAGTGAGTTATTATATGATCCCTTCCCATATATATATATATAGGGAGAGGTTCAAATGTTAACCCTCCCTTATAGCGTTAACCGCTTAACCCTAGCGTTTTTTGCCCGAATCTTAAATTTTTTTTTCATGGTTTTTATTATGTAAAAATAGGGGGGTTTCTTTTTTGTGTTTTTGCTAATTCATCACCGTTTAGAAGTTATTGTAAGTGTAAGTTACTTACACTTACTTACATTTACTGCATCAGATACGGATTGTAAGTAAGTGTAAGTAACTTACACTTACAATAACTTCTAAACGGTGATGAATTAGCAAAAACACAAAAAAGAAACCCCCCTTATTTTTGCAAAATAAAAACCATGAAAAAAAAATATTTAAGATTCGGGCAAAAAACGCTAGGGTTAAGCGGTTAACGCTATAAGGGAGGTTAACAATGGAACCTTCCCCTATATATATATATAGTATAGGGTTAGGCTAAAAAGGGTTAAAACCTTAAAAAGTGTAGGAAGAAATCTTAGCCATTGATTTTTAAGATGAATGGTTGTAAGGGTGCCACCTCATTTGAGAGAATTAAGGGGGAATTTAAGTGGTTGGAGGGGTATAATGGGTATTGTAGCCATTGTTGACTTTTTAACAACTTCCCCCTACTTTTTTTAAACGTTTATAACTTTTTTGTACGTAATTATTTTTTAAAAAAAATTACACCATAAAATAAAGTGTTTTTTTATCTTTTCAACGAGTATAATATTGCTATATAAAAAAAACGACCTAAATTGGTGTATATGAATGTTGCGTTTTATGGTGTTTTTGGGATGTTCATATCACTGAACACAACAAACATCATAAAATGTTTAGCTTCGATCTCATGAATATTCAAACAACATAAACACCACAAAATGTTAACGCCATAAACATTATAAAATAGCTCGAAAAAACACCATGAAAAGTAAACACTATAAAACTAAGTTAAAAAAAAACACTATAAAATGTCCTGTTTTATTTTCTTTAACACCTGGAAATCATTAACACCATAAAATGCTAACACAATAAAATAATTCAAAAAACACCATAAAATGTACATATACGTTACAAAGAAAAACACCATAAAGATGTTTATGGTGTTTTTGGTGTTCAAAAAAACTATAAGACGCCTTGTTTTAGTTCGTTAACTTCTGAACATCATAAACACCACAAATAAGTTGAAAAACACCATAAAACATTAACACCATAAAATATAGACATGCGTTACAAAAAAAACGCAATATAATTTTGTTTATATAACATTTGAAAAACACCATAAAATGAACAGTTAGTAAGACTCGGTATAAGTTATTATTTTTATTTTTAAAAAAATATATCAATATTATACTCTTTAGAAAGTCAAAAAAACGCTTGATTTTATGGTGTAATTTTTTTTAAAAAATATTCATGTACAAAAAAGTTACGATCGTTTAAAGAAATGAGAGAAATTTGCATGTGACTTGCATGTGTAATTTATTTTTTGTTTTAACATTTTTACCCTTATGCTTCTAATCCACATGTCATTCTTTTGTGGCTTCTTAGACTTTTTAAGGTTTCAAGCCTTTTTAGAATATCCTTACCCTATATATATATATTACCCTACAGGGAATACATAATTTGAAAACCACTTCTTAGTCCGAAAACCTTGAAAACAATGTAAAAATTATGTAAAAAAAACGTATTTTTTTTGAAATTTTTTTTACAGGTTTGTAACACTATTGGACACATTTTTATAAAAAAAATCAAAAAAGCGCCGACCAGATATTTTATAAATTTTTTTTTATAAAACCATGTAAAACATACGTAACAAAACGTAAAAAAATTTCGTCAGATCTGATGAAGAGTTACATATGTTTTACATGGTTTTATAAAATATTTTTTTTAAAAATATATGGTCGGCGCTTTTTTGATTTTTTTTATAAAAATGTGTCCAATAGTGTTACAAACCTGTAAAAAAAATTTCAAAAAAAAAATACGTTTTTTTTACATGATTTTTACATGGTTTTCAAGGTTTTCGCACTAAGAAGTGGTTTTCAAATTATCTATACCCTTACCCTATATATATATATATATATATCTATACCCTTACCCTATATTATATATATATATATATGTATATATATATATAGGGTTTGAATCATTTGAAAACCCGATCTTAAAGAGAAAACCCTTTTACTCTTTTTGAACCGTTAGATCAAACTTTTATTAGATTTTAATTAATTAAACAGAAAAAAGATGTGGTCCATAATTAAAGTTGAATATTTTAATGATGCTTTTGAAAAGAAAATGTCTTTTTTACCCTTTAAGGGGTATAAGTGACTTTTTTTCACTACCTATCATCTCTTTTTATTAATTAACCAGATTCTCTCTCCTCTCTTCTCTTTCATCTCTCTTCTCTTTCTTCTCTCTCCTCTCTCATTTATCTTAATTCGTCTTCTCTCTCCTCTATTTTTTATATATAAATGACTATTAAAATAAAAAAAATATTTTTTAAAGTAAAAAAAATATACACATGTGTATCAGACACAAATTTCGCTACACAAACACAACTATTAAATATTTTCAACCATAATAAATATTACACATGTGTATTTTACATATGAAACAAAAAATTACACATGTGTAAATTTATAAAAGAACATCAAATAAATCAAAACACCAAAAACTACACATGTGTAGGTGTAATATTTTATAAATCTCAAATATATAAAATATACACATGTGTATATTTTTATTTTCTACACATGTGTAATATTTCGAGTAAAGTATACTTTGTGTATTAAAACTTTTACATTTTTATTTATACGCATGTGTAATTATATACAACCACGTCAAATTAACAAAAAACTACACATGTGTAATTTTATACAAATAACATATATGATATTAAAAAAAAAGAACATTTGTGTAAGTTCAAACATTCATTATAAAATAAACATATATCATCTAAAAAACTATGACTAGAAAAAAGTACACATGTGTTTACTAAAAACATACAACTTTTAATACACGAAGTACAACTGGTTCAAATTGGTCTTTTTTTACACACTTGTAGATTTTTTGTTTCTTGAAAAAAATAAGTTTTAAAATTTTTTTTATTTTGTTTGAAAATCATACATTTTGGTCGTTTTTTGGCATTTTAAAAAAATATATTTTTTAATTTTTTTAGTTAATATCAAATATAAAGAAAAAAAAAGGAGAGAGAAAAGAAAGAGAGAGAGAGAGGAGAGAGAAAAGACTGAAAATAGGAAAGAGAAAGTGAAAAAAAATGTTATTAGACTGTCTCTAATGGTAAGGAGATTCTTACCACAAATTTGCCTAGTCAGCATGCCACATCAACTTTTCAAACATTCTTACTACAAATACTTTTTTGACCTCAATGCTAAACATTAAATTCTTACTACAAACTCCCCTTAATTTCCACATTATCATTTCTTTTAACCATATAACAAAAATTAAGTTTATTACTAATTATGTATCTAATTAATTAAATAGTTATATAATATATGTATTTTTTTTATGTAAATAATAAATATAAAATTCAAATTCAAATACCATTAAAATTTAAAATGACAATACAAATCAAACAAACACACTAAAAAGAAATACAAATAAAACAAACACTCTAAAAAGAAATACAAACCGACAATACAAATAAAACTAATCCTCGTCGTCGTGCACCGACTTGTTTGCCCAAAGATGCTGGATTAGATCGTTTTGTAGTTCCGTATGCTCCGTCGCGCTACGTAAGCTTCTAAACCTCTCAATTGATGTTAGAAATTGTGGAGTTGCTCCATGATTGAAAGTTTCTGGTTCAGGTTCATGATCGTCACGTGCCCAATTAACTATGTCACGTCCTTCATCCTCTACAATCATATTGTGTAGTATAATGCAGGCCGTCATTATATCACCTATAACGGGTATGCTCATACTCCTTGCTGGTCCTCGTATCATTTCCCACCTAGATTGAAGAACCCCGAAGGCTCTTTCAACATCCTTTCTACAAGACTCTTGACGTGCTTTGAAATACTTCATGGGTAAGTCTTCTTGTGGAGGATATGTGAAACTCTTCACTAGTGTTGCCAATTCTGGATGAATCCCATCAGCAAGATAGTACCCTTTCGTGTACATCTTTCCATTAACTTCAAACTTACACATTGGTGCAGTCCCCATTAAGACCTCATTAAACAAAGGAGATTGATTTAGTACATTGATATCATTGTTTGATCCTGAAACGCCAAAGAATGCATGCCAGATCCACAAGTCATGTGAAGCAACTGCCTCAAGCATGATTGTTGGATAACCATGATCACCCCGAGTAAATTGGCCCTTCCATGCAGTTGGACAGTTACTCCAAGTCCAATGCATAACCATTTTCTCATGTGATTGGTATCCATGTATCTCAACCTCTTGTATTTGATAACCATTTTCTCACGTTCAACTTGAGTGATGGATTTAATTGAATCCTCGAAGGTTTTGAGGACCTGTTGCTTCTGCATGGCTGCATTGCTCATATTCGTAAGCATGGTCAACTTGTGTTCTTCAACTGTTGATGATGAAGACGAGCCTTTGCCTCTTTCTGCTTTAGCTTTTGCTTTGGCCCTATCTCTACCCATTGGGCGACTCTCAGGGGTCACTTGTTCTTCTTGAATTGGTTCATCGTCATCTAGATTGATATGGAACTCGTCTTCACCGAAGTTGGCATTGGAGGCTGAACTAGCAGTATATCCCCCCGAGCTGTTGGTCTTGCTTCTTTTGGAATGTTGGTTTCCATGGACAGATGTGCAACTTGAAAAGATCTGGTGTCCCCTCACTTTTTTCCAAATATGCTCGTACTTGAAAGCCAAGCCATTCTTGTTGGCTGGATCGTTCACGTATTCCTCTTTAGCAGCATCAACATACTGCTCCTCCGACCAACCACTGTGGTAACGAGACTTGATTGACAAATAGAACCCATTGAATTTAGTGATTTTGGGCTTGACCAACCCCCAGTGGTTGCTCAAAAGGGAATAAATTCTAGGAACTTTAGGATTTGATTGGTTATAGTGATCTTCTACACGTTTCCAGAACACTCCATTTTGTTGGTTGTTTCCTACGACGGAGTCCTGTGAAACATGGAACCAAGCCATACCCAAAGCTTCCTCGTCAATCTGTGGCCACGCCCTTTTCTTTGAAGTTGAGCTCTCTTGATCAGTTGGTGTGGGTTGTTGTGTTGCTTTCCCCTTGTTTTTACCAGCCTTTTTCTTCTTTGACGGTGCTGCATCAACCTGAGATGGTGTCGGTTGTTGATGTTGTTGTAGTAGAACCGACTGCTGTTGCAACTGAAGCATCTGAGATTGTTGCCATTGCATTAATTGTTGTTGATCATAACCACCGGATTGTTGAAACATACCGGGATGTTGAAACATACCGGGTTGTGGAAACATACCCGGTTGTGTAAGCATACCCGGTTGTGTAAGCATACCCGGTTGTGTAAGCATACCGGGTTGTGTAAGCATACCGGGTTGTGTAAGCATATTTGGTTGTGTAAACATACCCGGTTGGTTTGGTGATTGTTTGTTTGGGTTGTGTTCTTGGTTGGCATCATTGAAAAGGGCAGTGAATGATGCTGGTTGTTCGTTTGGATCCATTGAGTGTGATTGAAAGTGTGATGAAACCGGGTTACATGTTCAAAGAAAATTCAGAGTGAATTTTGGAGATTGAAAGAGAAGTGGGAATGAAATGAGAAGATTTGTCTAGTATTTATATATAAGAAAAAACTAGCCGTTAGAATAAGACAAAAAAACTAGCCGTTGAAATAAGAAAAAAAACTAGCCGTTGAAATAAGACAAAAAAACTAGCCGTTGGAATAAGACAAATTAAAAAACATTAGCCGTTATTTGTTCTTAAAGTGTTAATATTATTGCTATATTTAAATATGATTTTAAAAAAAATTTGAAACTTTTTGAAATTTAATTGTATTTTATATTAAATTTATAAGATATATAATATATGTATTTTTTTTAAGTAAGTATAGAATATATTTAGAAATTTAAATTTAAATAATATAATGTAAAAGTGAAAAAGGGGAGGGACCCACATTCTTTGGATGAATTTTGAATCCGTGGGGATGAATTTTGAATCTCACAAATGATGGGCTCAACCCAAATTTCTTCCACAAATAAAGATGAGCTGGACAAATTTCTTCACAAATAACCCGCTGGAGACAGTCTTATATGGATAAAGAGAAAAGACCAAAATACCCACTTGATTTAAATTAATCAAAAAGTAAATAAATTTATCTAACGGTTGATAGAGGGTTTAAGGGTTTTCTATTTAAGATCGGGTTTTCATTTTATTCAAAGCCTATATATATGATTGGGATCAAATGCTAACCCTCTCTTAGAGCGATAACCCATTAACTTTGTCAAAACGAAGCCGAATCTTGAATTTTTTTTTGAACATCATTGTAACACAATTAGAACATCATGTTCTTTTATGAGTTTGGGCCAATTCATCACCGTTTAAAAAATAGCATCGTTGTAAGTTTTGTGCTACAGTACTGTAAGTTTTAAATATTTAAACACCTACAGTACTGTAAGAGCCCAAACGGTGATGAATTGGCCCAAACTCATAAAAGAACATAATGTTCAAATTGTGTTACAATGATGTTCAAAAAAAAAATTCAAGATTCGGCTTCGTTTTGACAAAGTTAATGGGTTATCTCTCTAAGAGAGGGTTAGCATTAAAAGCATTCCCTATATATATATATATATATATATAGGGGAAGGTTAAAAATATAACCCACTAAAAAGTGTACTAACCCAAATAACTTTGGTAAGATGAAGCCAAATTTTGGATTTTTTTTTGAACATCATGGTAACACATTTTGAACACCATGTTCTTTTATGAGTTTAGGCTAATTCATCACCGTTCAAAAACTTACAGTACTGTAAGTTGTAAAATATTTAAAACTTACAGTACTGTAGCATAAAACTTACAGTACTGTAGCATAAAACTTACAGTACTGTAGCATAAAACTTACAACGATGATATTTTTTAAACGGTGATGAATTTCCACAAACTCATAAAAGAACATGGTGTTCAAAATGTGTTATAATAATGTTCAAAAAAAAATCCAAGATTCGGCATCATCTTGCCAAAGTTATTTGGGTTAGTACACATTTAGTGGGTTATTAAAAATTCCACACCCTATATATATATATATATATATATATATATATATATATATTAACTAGTCTAGAATCCCGTGTATTACACATGTTAAATAATTAAAAAAATATCATTTATTAATTTTAAATAATAATAAGTATTTAATAATTATAAAATTATATTTTAAGATTATATTTAATTGAAATATTCTTTTAGTTTATTAAATTAGTAAATTATTAGAATAAAAAAGATTTATCTTCTTTTATATTTAATTATATAATTTGATTAATAAAGATTATTATTATTTATTAAGAGAGAGAGGCGGGAAAAAAGTTTTCAGATTGCACCAGAACGCGACACCTGTCTTCTAAAAATACTCATTTATTATAATAGGTGGATTATCTATTGATTTTTTAAACATGCGATTACAAATTCATACTATGATGAAGAAAAACTTCTTGTCGTGTAACTGTTGATTGAAAGGTTTTTTTTTTCCTACTGTTAGGCATCATCCATATGATTCACTGATTGAGGTTCAAGTTTGCATGCACGCACAAGTTTATGGCATTGAATTTCCATCCCACCAATATTTTCTTCCAAGTTGGACGACGCAATTTGCAATAAGAGCATTTAAATAATATTAATCCACGGATTTTGGTTAGAATAGTGATACACATTTAATGCCATAAAATTAAAAAAAAAAGAAAAATAATTTGGATCATGAGTCTAAGATTCAACGTCAATTATTCAAAATTTAAGGCATGTCGAAATTATTTTCTTCCTTTTTTTAAAAATTTTTCAAGCATGGAAAATATCAAATAATTAAAACACCCTACCCACAAGTAGATAGACTTTATAGGACAAAAACACGACATACACTAAGAGGACTAAATGGGTGTATTTTATGACGTCATACTTTTTTAGCTAAATAGTGTATTGAGCTTTAGGCTATTTTTACAATGGCTTGTAAATATGAATATATACAACACAAATATTGAATAAACTACAAGAACACCAAAAAACAAGACAATAATAGAAAGGAGTCCACAATGACAGTGATGATGTAGTAATAATGGTGATGTACTTATGTTTAAATTAAGTGATTTGTTATGTTGAAACATTTACAGAAGTTGTGATTCGTATTTTAATATATTTTATGTGTTATTGTATTGAAATATTTGGATATATCATTACATATTTAATATTTTTGTGAAAATAATAATTAAAAAAAAGTAAAAAGGCTTAAGGATAACTTGCTGTCGGACTATTTATCATCTCCACAATTTAAAAATAGGTTATGCTAAATATAAATTCCTTTGTATTTTTTTACTTGTCGTGTCCTCTACTTAAGCTTTTTAAATATATACAAGTAAACATTATGTTTTTAGTTGTTAACTAAAAAGATTCATAAGCCTTTAATAAAATTTAACTATATCTTCTAACTAAAATAAATCTAATTAGGAAATTCAATTTTATCAACTAGAAACAAACTTACGGATAAAGTTCTATGAAAATTTTTTATAAACATATCTTGGATGAATCAAATTTGTTCGATCGATCCTTTCACATAGACATCCTCTCTGTTTCCGAGTTAGTCCACCATTCCTACCATACAATTGTCACAATCAACTGTGTCACCGAGAAGAGTTTAACACCCATTTGTCAACGCCACCGCGATCAACCATTGGAGTTAATTATTAGGATTATTGTTAAGGAATTAATTAATTTTGATAAAAAATATACTAAATTGTTTATTTCACGAACGGTTTTGTACGTCTAAATTGTAACTCATAATTTGATAGTATTGATTTTAAAATCCTTTTAATGTTGATGGGCTGATTTTGACAAATTTATATTTTTGAGAGGGGGTTTGACAAGTAAGAAGATGAGTATGTTTAGTAGAATTTAAGGTGAAAATAACGTTTTGTGCATTTTGTTTGTGTTATAAAGTTGAAAGGTTGATTTTGACAAAGAAATATTTAATATTTAGAGAGGGGTATGACAAGTCAGAAGGAGTACGTTTAACTTGACCCTTTAAAAACTCATTTTTTAATTCTTAAATAAAATATAATTTACCGACAACATATTGTCGGGACAAGTCACAGTTATTTAAATGAATTTTTATTCATAATTTCGTATATAAACTTTTATAAGCCAATGCTAATTATAGGTTATTCTATAGCAATGACTCTATATATAATGACAACATATTTAATTAATTGATATATCTCGCTATTCACGAAACATGTAATAACACTATGTCGACGTAACATTTTCAAAAGACCCTACGACAACAACATTCTGTCATTACATGCATGATTGTAGAAATCGATAATCGCTAGTCGAGGGATTGGTAAGGACTATAGATTAATCGGATTGGAATATTTATATCTAATTTTTCAAATTTATATATCTATACTACTATATAATACATATTAAAAAAGATAAGATGGTAATTCGATAAAATTTCTGGCACAACTTTTTAAATCTAACCTAAATGTTTTTATTTCTCTTTTCATTTTTTCTTACAATGGTAGCCTTTAATAGTTAAACTGAGATAAAGTCATTATAAAAGGAAAAAAAAACCACGAAAACAAATAATCAGTTATTGACATTTTTTATATATTTGACTTTTATGTTAAGAGTTAATTAAATTCACTTTTAGTTAACTATAAATTTTTTTTGTTAAGGTTATGGCTCAACATTGAGTTATATAAACCTTTAAAATTACCTAACTTAAGTGTTACTTGCTAACCTTTGAAAAATTGTCTTTATTAAGTGTTGTGCGTGCGTGCGTGCGTGCGTGCGTGTGTGTCTCTCTCTCTCTCTCTCTATATATATATATATATATATATATATATTAGCATTTCTAAAATGAATTTTCAAGACCATCGAAACTGAAACAAACGAACTCTGATTAAACAAATTTCAACGGCACATCGAACCCTACAATATTAGCTTTTAGGTTTAGCTTTAACAACTAGAGTTAGAGTTTTGGTTTTATGGCTTAGTTTTTAGCTTTTATGTTTATGATTAAGGTTTATTTTTAAAGTTTTGGTTTTACTTACAGAGGTTTATTTTTTATGGTTTAAGGTTTGAGGTTTATGGTTCTACAAGCTGGTTCTAATGATGCAAATTGAGTTCATTCAGAGTTTGTTTTGGTCGGTTTTCGAGTTTTTTAAAAATCTTTTTTATTCTTTCTTAGGCAAAGTAGACTTTTTAGAGGAATCTTCCCTTATATATATCCAAATTTTATATATATATTTTTTAAAAATATTAAATTACATATATATATATATATATATAGACAGAGAGAGAAAATTTTACCATAAAATAGCTGGAAATCTCGCCGTAGTTTCAAAAGTTGTTGCTAAATCTCATTGAATTTCAAAAGTTGCTGAAAAACAGCATACACAGATCCTCATGTGAGATATGGGAACGTAAAGGCGAGATATGGTCGACTAGCGATTAATCATCATGCGACTAAGTCGATTTTTACAACCTTAGTTACACGTTCAGTTTTTTTCGTCACCATAGGTCCATTCTTGTGTTGTGTGTGTGTGTGTCTTACATGAATTGATTAAATAAAAAAATAAAAAAATAATTCATAATTATTTAGATATAAATACAATAATTATTTGTAATTAAACTTTATCAAAATATATACAAATATATTTTTTAACATCATTATTATTTAATAAAAAAAAAAGTAAACACCAACCAAAATTGTTGTATAAGCTAACAAATGTAAACACAGTTCAAACTACAAGAATTTAGGATTAAACTAATTTGCCAAAACCCTTATATGTAGCTACCAACTTGTGGCTAGTAGAATGTTAATTATCTAACAATCACTCCCTTAATTTCTTCTCTGCCTTATGAAAGTCTTCGTTATTGAGTAGCTCTCGCATCTCCTAGAATTTAATTCTTGTAAGAACTTCGGTAAAATGCTGGCTCTTTATCAATTACCAAAAAGATGCTTAACTTTGACTTGGTTCCTTTCGCAAAAAAAATGAAAAGGAGTATTAATTTGTTAACTTTTTCCATGGAAAACAAGATTCTTTGTCAATGCACTACCAAACTTCAACTTGAATCTCGTCTCGTTTGAGTTTTTCTTAGGTGAACTAACTTAACATACCTCTTAGAAACAACGCTTGGCAAGTGGTTGACATGATGGCCATGAACTTACCCTTACTTTTTTTTTTTGAACGGCTTGGTACAACGACACCCAAGACGGGATTTCAACCGTCCCCTCGGATTTGATGCTCTGGGGTGTATGCCCGAGCCCACCCCAGGAGGAACCCCACAACTGGGTAAACCCCGTGACCTTGCTTCAGCAAATATGCCTCAGCTCGGATTTGAAGCCAAGACCTCCCATAGGAAAGTCAAGGGGGTAACCATTAGGCTAGAAGCCCTTGGTTACTTACCCTTACTTGAAGACAAAGAAAATTTTGTTTTCTTTTGTGTGCACCTTATAATCAACATGTTTCCTTTGTAAAAGACATGTTCAATTGTGTTCTTGCATGTATCGACTAACCATGCTTACCAAAAAGAGAAATTTGGACAAGTATGCAAAAGTTACCTTAGACAACCAACTTATCTTTAAAAATTCATTACATCCATATTTTGACCGTATTTATTTTTTGCTAAATCGATACTTAGTCCCATTGCACATTGGGTATAATTGTGATCAAGTAACTAGTTGTTCTTCAATATCTTCCTAGCTTAACTTTCATTTTTATCATTATTCCTTTCAAGCCTTGCAAAACATCTATGTAGGTAGTAGGTGAATATCCCAATGTACTAATAGTCTGAAATTTGCTTCTAACATGCAATATAGAGTATAGGGTGTAAAGTATTAAAGATGTGCAATTTGTAGATTTAGATGTAAAAGGGGAATTTCAAACCCTAATCCCTTCCCTATAAGTAAAATATTAGTGGCACATCTCTTTACTTGTTTCCTAATATTTTTTACATTATTTCTCGTAATAAAAATATGGTTCTAAACATTTAATCATGCTTAGATGTTGTTTCAAGCCAAACAAATTTTTAATATTTGAGTATTTATGGTTGGTTTTATAAATTTCCACGAGAGCAACTCATGGATAACATTTGTAGTGCTCATCAAAATGTGACTTTCTACATCCTCTTATTTACATAATTTATTACATTTGTGGGCTAATATGCATATCAAACTTATTTTTGAACCTAGATCAATGTTTTTGCATGAGAATGTTTAAAAATTGAATGTTAATGTTAGATTTTTCATCTTTTTATGTAAGAAATCTCAGGAACATTTGTATGCATTAAAAAACCTAAAAGAGTTGGCTTTTTTATTCAAAAAGTACACGACTGATTAAAAGTTATAGTTAGGCATGTAAACGAACCGAACGAACACGAACACATGCATGTTTGTGTTCGTTCATTTAAACTTAACCGAACACGAACACAAACACGAACACCTTAACGAACATGACTTTTGTGTTCGTGTTCGTTTATTAAGAAAATGAATACTTTCGTGTTCGTTTGTGTTCGTTCATTAATAAATTAAACGAACTGTTCATGAACATAAACGAACACAAACGAACTAAAGTAAACAACAAACATAAATGGACATTTTTTAACACCATTGAACAATCATAAACGAACATGAACACTATTGAACAAACATAAACGAACACAATTGAACAAGTATAAACGAGCACAAACGACAAGTCTCTTAAATGTAAATACATATCATTCATAAATTAGTTAGTTAACCCAACATAAACTAACATTACATAGTTAACGAACATAAACGAACACAAATAAACGAACGTAAATAAACGAACATAACCGAACTGTTCATGAACATAAATAAACGAACACAAGGTGTGTTCATGTTCGTTTATTTAATTAAACGAACACAAATTTTATGTTCGTGTTCGTTCATTTATTAAATAAACGAACATAAACGAACTTCTTACCGAACAGTTCACGAACAGTTCATGAACTGTTCGGTTCGTTTACAGGCCTTGTTATTGTTGGTGGGATGTATACTGGATTAGTGGGTAAACACACTTTACTTGGGGTAAACCTTTCTTTGCTAAAACATGTTAAATGACAAACATTATGAATGAGTACCCATTTGTCATACGTGAACATTCAATATAAACACTACTAAAAAAGTAGGCAATTGACACCAAAATTTATCACCAAAATAAACGGTAGCAAATTATGCTACAGATTTCTCATCAAAAGCAAATTAAGAATATTTAATATGCTACGGTTTTTATTTTTGGTAGCAAATTGGTAGGTAACTAATTGTAGGAGAAAATTTCGCTCAAAAATTTGGGAACCTCCCTTTTAAACGTGAAATCACAAAAATGCACGTCGAAATCTGCTGTAAATCGTGAAATCGTCGTCGAGACGTGGTGATTCCTTTGCAATCGTAACGTCAATCGTACGTGGTGATTTCTATTGCAGCCGTTGCCGTCGAGCCTTGGTCGTCGAGGTATATACGTATTTCACATTTTCACAACTTCTAGGGTTCTTATTTGAGTTTTGTCGTTGGATTAGCACTAGTTCGTCTTGCGTATACCTTAAAACTTGGATTAATGGTGGTGATTTTTATTGCTCCAGGTAAACTTTTTTGAATGCATACAAAGTGTTTGTGAAAATGTCTGTGTGAAGATTTTAAAGCATTTTCTTTCCTTTTTTCGTTTTTGTCAAATTCAAACACTTTAAAGTGGAATTCTCAAAACGAATGGCTTAGATTTGTGTTGATGTTTATATAAAAACACAAGGATCCTTGAAAGAATTTAGTTTCAAATATTTATGTTCATTAATTAATCATATTAAAATATTATCTTATGCTTATTCTCGAGAGTTCCTACTGTCTTTGAAATGTGTTCAGCATTGCAATTGTTTAATTAAGCCTGCGTAATTTTCATTCCTGTAGCAAAATAGCCTGAAATTAGAAGTGAGTTCTCAGTAAATTCAAATAATGTGATGAACACGGTTGATATTTATTTGTGGATTACTATAAAATTGGAGGCTTAAGTTATATAAAATTTAATGCTAATCATCACAATTACCGGCTATTTTTTGATTTCTTGTTTTTGAGTACAAAATTAAGATGGTATAAACACTGCAATTATGTTGTACACTTGTAGCTATAGTCATGATAGTCACATGCTTTTCTCCATGGGCGTTCCAATGGTTTTGGAGGCCCTAAGCGAACTACAAAATAGGGGCCCTATCTTTATGTTATCACAACAACATTAACAACCAAATATTCAAATAATTACTTTTTATTGCTACTTGCTAATTGGCTTAGTTTTAATTGGTATTTGCATCCATGCTTAGTGATTAGAAACTTATGCTTACTATGTTGCAGATAAGAATTATACAACATCACTTCCAGTTAAGAAATGTATTAGTATATACCAAAATATGTCAAATCTACCTTGGATGATTTATTAGTGAGCTATCTAGAAGATGTGTGGCAATTCTTTTAACAATATCCAAAATTAGGAAATTGAGAATTCATGTGAAAACAATTAAGGACAACTCTTAATTAAGAAGGTTAATTTTACTTTGTATTGATGTGTTCTTGATTCTACTAACTTCTAATTTTTTATTTTTTTGTTATTAACAGAGATCGTCAGGGACTGTTGTAGAGCTAGCCTTGGTAATGTTCAATACCCATGGATCTTACATCTGTGTGTATTATATTTTCTTAATATCTTATATGAAAAACAAACATTTTGCACATTTTCCTTATTTAATTTACTATCATGTTGTTTTTTCTATCAAATTTTAATTCAGCTTGTTTGGTACAACATAGTGGCTGGACAAGAAATATTGATTATTTCTTTGAATGGCTATCAGCCTTGCACTTTTCTGGCGGTGGTTTTTGTGATGCTGCAATTGCAGAGGGACTTGGTGAAGTTTTAATGGTATTTGTGTTTTAAATCTTTTCATCTTCCTTCATTCTTGCAGCGATTTTTGTGTATATAGGCTATCATATTACATAGGGTATTTTATTTAGATAATTTAATATTAATGCTTTGTTTGTAGCTTTAATGAATGAATTAATCAATAACTTTTGAATATATCCTTAGTCTCTGACTGCGTTTTGCATACCTAAAGCACATTATTAAATTTAAAGTTGTGCTTAAAACTAAACTGAAAAGGATTAAATTGAGGATAAGAAAATCTATTATGATTTTCTGCTTGGCTTATAAATATTGTTTTGGAACTGGAAGGTAAATAATGAATAATGATAGATGACAAAGTCACCTTTTATGATTTTCCTGCTTGGCTTATGATTTTATGATGAACTAAGATGAAGAAAATTGTTATAACAAAACTAAGATGGTTTTCCGACTAACAAATCTTCTTATGGAAATTTTTGATAATTCAGTAATATTTTAAATAAGTAATCAAATAGCCAAGGAACACAAACAAACATGTTATTTAACTTATCACTGATCTCTTACTATTGTTTTTCCATGTTATTTTGTCAAACTATTGACCTTTTGTATTTCAACACTGAAGGCAAAAAGGAACCCATCATCACCTGATCCCACAATCGATGTTGTAAAAATCCACATTATCTTGTACTTGGTACTCAAATATAGACAAAAAAAAAAACAAAAAGCATAACCCGAATCAACCCATGTATATACCTCAATAGTGGAACCTCGATTGCGCAGTGTCGTGGTGATTTCGTGTCAAGTCGTTGTCCTTTGCAATCATACGTTGATCTAGCTCTCATTCTCAGGTATATACGTATTTCACGTTTTCACAATTTATGCAATCGATGTTAGGATTTGATCGATCTACATGATTCAGTTGCAATTGATGTGTGAGACGTTTATGTATAATTTCACACATAAGATTCTAGTTGGATACTAATTTTATGAACAAGTCCATCTCTAAGTGGCGTTAATGACTTGACCGCACATGGCAAACATGATCCCGAGGTATGCAAATTTTATAATTTTTATGAATAATAAGTTTGAGTTTCATTCCATATGAGACTATGATTGGGTTATATTATATAGTTCGTTTTATAAATTAAGTAGTCTAATGAGATATGAACTGATGCCATTACCAACATCATCCTCTCTATATGAACATGACCCATTATGAATTTTATTTGTAACTTAAACTCAATTTGACTCATAACAAATTTTTGTTGATTGTTTGATAGAATGAAAAGTTGAATGAGATTATCAAAGAGATTTTGAAGGAAAAAGAAGAAGAAAAAGAAATATTAGATGGAATTATTGCAAAGTTAGAGGCAAAGAAGGAAAAACACAAAGCATAAAAAGATGCTATGAGCAATCGGATGTCAAAAAATTGAAGATATGATAAAATTTTGGTCCGAAAATAGACTATAAAACACTTTTAATTTGATTGTTTAGACTTTTATTATGTTTGGATAGTTTGTATTTTGTTTGATGTTTAATTTTAGTTACTCATACTTGAGAAATTATGTTTAGAATTTTATTATGTTTAGAATTTTATTATGTTTGGCATGTGGAATGAAATGAAGTTTATGTAAATCTAAGTTTTGAGATGTGACATATGGAATGAAATGATCACAGGTGGTTTATGGTAAAAAATGATTATACAGGGTTTTGGTGGCAACTATGCAAAAATAGCAAAAATGGTAGCAAAATGGTAGCAACTAATATGGTGGCAAAATGGTAGCAACTAATATGGTGGCAAAATGGTAGCAACTAATATGGTTGGAAAATGGTAGCAACTAATATGGTGGCAAAATTGTAGCAATATTTTTGACATTCTGGTAGCAAAAAAATATAACGGTGGCAAAATCGTGGCAATAGGTCATTTGCCACCGGTGTTTTTCCCACCACCTTTATGGTTGCAAATTGGTTTCAAAAAGACAATTGCTACCATTTTGCAACCATAATTCTAGTAGCAAATCCTTTGTTTTGTAGTAGCGAAATAACTATCATAGTGACGTCACCCATTTGTACTATTGTCGAGTATTTAATCCCCGACATTCTCTGATTATAATGACGATGATAACTTTCATCCTCCAATATCTCTCTACTGTGTATTTTCTCTGAAAACCCTATTCTTCTCTATCAAGAAAACACCATTGCTAACTTTTAGAGGGCGATCATATCGTCCGAAAATAACAAAGAGTCTACCATCAATAATCAAGCGGCTTGAATATTCTACTCATGATTAGCAGGTTTTCGATCCCAACAAGGATAATATAAGTTTTAGATAAAATATGCCACGAATTTTATGAATAAATATTTAAAATATTTATATATAATTATCTTGTATTTATGTACAGAAGAAGTTGATGTATATGTAATTATGAATTTTATGAAATGATTTATTAAAATAAAATATTTTTTTGTGAGCAGATCTTATAAATAGAATTATTTCAAAAGTTTTTATAAAGTTTTGGATGTTATTTTTATTATTATATGATTAAGCATGATTTAAACTAGCAATAATTAAAATATATTCCTAGAACTTATAAATTTTCCAGAATATCTAAAAAAATAACTTTTAGAATTTACAAAAAAAGTTTAGAATGTTTTTGAATTCATTTAAATGGTAAATATCAACAGAATGATAAAAGCCAATCTGACCCGTTATCGAGAGGTTTCAAAACCCCAGTCCCTTGGCTGATCGTGGTATGCCTTAACCACTCGGCTGGCCATGGTTACACCGAGGGCTTTGGAACTAATTTGGTTTTACGCGCTTTTAATTCATTTGTTCCTAAACCCACATGAACCCTAGATATGATTAACATTTGATCATAGTTGAGTGTTCGTGAGTCTTCCATGGGGTTAATGATCCTATACTAAAATTGATTCCAAAACATGTAAAGATTACATGAATTGATAACATAATGAGCAAGCTCGGGTTCCAACATTAGTCGTGATTAAGACTATTTAATGAGCTCATAATGTGTCAGAGAAGATTTTTGGTATAGTTTGATTCATAGAACTGTCGAAATGGTTTTGGTGTGGTCAATTTCAATTTTCAATTATTGTTGTAGGTTTCATTCAATTTTGAGTAACAGTTATGGAGTTGTTTCGATTTTGCCATATTTATTTATTTATTTATCCTTGAACAATGTTCTGGGAGATATTTAATTAATTCAACTACCACCTCATAAAAATCTACCTCTCTTGTGTGTATATATATAGATATATTATAAGCTTATTTGTACCATATATCAATTGAAACCTTCAATCCCAACCATTTTTATTATTCACCATCCTAAAAATGAGGAATCTGACCTCAGTTTCCGAAGATGTAAACGACTCCAAATGTAGCAAAATATTGCTCTCAGATGTGACCATTACGGGCAATAGAAACCTCTTCATGGGTCGCGCATGGAGGACTCTTGATGTCAAAATGGGCTTATTTATGATAGCCATTCATTTGCTTGCACTTTTTGCACCATTTACGTTCACTTGGGGTGCGTTTCGTGCGGCTTTAATCACCCACCTTTTGGGTGGTATTTTCGGTATATGTATTTCGTATCACCGTAACCTGACGCACCGCAGTCTCAATCTGCCCAAGTGGCTTGAGTACACTTTTGCCTATTTTGGAGTCCTTTACATGCAGGTTTGTCTTCTTCTTTGTTTCATTCATGCATGTAACCTCTAGCATCAACAAAATTTACACTAATTGATAATAGTGTGTCAACGTGAGACCAGCACACTTCGTAGAGGTACTGCCTCTTAAAAGGGAGGTCCTGAACTCAAATCCAGACAAAAGAAGATTTACTTGGAGTAGTTTAATAAAAGTACTATAGATTTGCCGTTAAAAAAATTGATTATGGTGTAAGTGACATGCATTTGAAATTTCTTCCTAAAGTGCATTAAGTTTGTGTGTTAATTTTACCAAGATTTACAAGGGAAAAAAAATGATAGTTTCTCATAATGACTGGTCCAAAGCCAGAGGCTTGGTCCCCTTGACCCCGCTTGGGTCAAAGCTCATAAATCTTAAACAAGTGGACTCCACACCTTCAAATTCTTTAATGACAATATTTTTTTAATTAATGACCTAATATATCGCATGTTGTGTCACTACCACCAATTTCTTATATGTGACTTACTCAAACTCTAATGAAGTTAAATCATATATGTATATAGAGGGATCCCATATATTGGGTGAGCCTACATAGATACCACCATCAGTATGTTGATTCTGCGAAAGATGCGCACTCCCCAACCTTCGGATTTTGGTTTAGTCATATGGGTTGGGTCTTCGACAGCGGCTACATTCTTGAAAAGGTACTTTGTACGATAGTCTTACTAAAAAAAGAAATAAGAAAAAACATGTATTCCTAGTTATCGCGCATGCGGTTGAGTCGAAAATATATGATGTTGCAGTATCAAGAGCGTAACAATGTGGAGGATTTGAAGAGTCAAGCTTTCTATAGATTCATCAAAAGAACTTATCTAATCCATCTAATTACATTTGCCACCCTCGTCTATCTTTTTGGTGGATTTACATACCTTGTTTGGGTTATAGTAAGCCTTTGATTTTTTATTTTATTTTTTGATTTTTTTTAATTATTTTTTAATTATTTTAATTTTTTTGAATGAATGGATTTGGGGGTGCTAACAAAATGATATGTAGGGGGTTGCAATTACATGGGGATATCACACGACTTTTCTACTGAACTCAGCTTGTCATATATGGGGAAACCAAGCTTGGAACACTGGTGATCTCTCCAAGAATAATTGGTAAGAAACAAAAATATATAAAATTTATTTATTAATGTATTATTTGTACGATAAATTAATATTTGGCATTTATTTTCAAATTCATTAATATATAATTATGTATGTATTTAATTAGGTTGGTAGCATTGGTTACTTATGGAGAAGGTTGGCATAATAATCACCATGCATTTCCGTATTCGGCTCGACATGGGTTAGAATGGTGGCAATTTGACTTCGTTTGGTATACGATAAGGTTTCTTGAAGTGCTAGGGTTAGCCACCAATGTCAAATTACCTAGTCAAAATGACAAAATCAAAAAGTCATTTGTTTCTCTTAACAAAATAAAATAATCTTACGTGGTTGTTTATTATACAAAGAGTTATTTGCGTGCAAAATTTTCGAATAATGCGTTAAATTATCAAGTAAGAATGTTCAATACTTGAGTGATAATTATCACATACAGATAAAAGTTATCAAACATAATTTATTTATGTGATAATTTCATCTTTAAGTGATAATTCTATATGTGTGTGGCATATATTATGACACAAGTATTAATCATTCTCGCGTACTAATTCGACGCATAGTTTGTGCATTTCGCACCTAAACATGACTTTGTATACTAAACTTTATCTATTTTAATAAATGTAATATGCGTTTTTATTTGTTTGTACTGGTTTTTATTTTAAGAAATGTAATATGTGGATTCGTGTGTGCCATAGTAATAGTTTATATATACATGTCAAATTTTAGATATTTGTCATATATGTGGGATGGAGGTTATTTAGGTCTAAAAATTAACATCAAAACCTACCCAAGCTCACTGTAAGTGTGAAGTGGCCCCTTGTTCCGTGCCCAAGGAGAAAGGCATGTGTTTTTGTTTCTTCAAAGTAAATTATGCGAGTTTTCAAATCTACTCATGACCCATTTTGACTTTTTAGCTTATGAACATTTTGCAAGTTATAAATATGTCGGACAAAATAGACGGGTTGAGTAACTGGTGAGAACCGGTGCAAGTTTGGATAATTATTATGCAAAATCAGCTTAGGTTTAAATGGATCGTTTTAAAAACATCAATTTCATCCAAATTAAAATGAGTTGCAACTAAATAAATAATTTATTTGAATATTTTTAATAGTAAATTGTTGGGATGGTTCTTGTAGTTTACGAGTATTTTACTCTCGGTCCCTAG
The DNA here is from genome assembly GCA_009363875.1 of Mikania micrantha. Taxonomy (NCBI): domain Eukaryota; kingdom Viridiplantae; phylum Streptophyta; class Magnoliopsida; order Asterales; family Asteraceae; genus Mikania; species Mikania micrantha. The sequence goes on from CM018684.1 coordinate 5,184,295, forward strand.
ATTTCATAAGTTACACATATGATCACAAATTTTAAACCTTTGTAACACATACAATACTTAGGTCATTAAATTGCCTTCACACGCTAGACCAAATCACGCTAACCTAAGAACTATATGTGTCACAAATGTTTAAAGTTTGGAACCATATGAGTAAATTATAAAACTTATGAACCAAGAGTGAAATACTAGCAAATCATAGGATTATCTCGGCAATTTATTCTAATTTTTATTGATTTTCTTATTAAATATAGTATTGATTAACCGTTTAAATACATTATATTCATATAATTTTTAAGTTACTCATATTGACCAACATTGTATTAAGATCCTACCCATTTAAACCATTCTATGTCTATGTTACCTATTTTAACCCAATATCTAATTATTGTTTACTCAAATCTACCCATTTATCTTGTTATAAACTTGGTTTCTTAAATCGTAAGCTTAATGAATGACCAAATTTATAGGAGATTTATCCGTGTCATAGATATCCATCTCTCTAAATTATTTGCAAGCAGATAATATTTTTCAAGTTTGGTCTAGTGTTTAGAGTCGTGTCTAAAAAAACATCAAGAGTTCAAGTAGGAGATGAAATGAATTTTAAAAAACTTAAGCTAACATCTTATCTTCATGTTGTGCCAACTCTACTAAAACAAACAAATAAACGAAGAACATGAGTCAAACTTTGGATTTGTTGGGAGTGAGAGAGTTTCAAGGGGGCAAAATGCTTGCGGTACGTAGTGTGGTTGTCAAACACCGACTTCTACTGAAGATGAACTGAATTATAAAAAAAAATTTATAACAAGTAGATTTATGTATTCATAATTCAAATTAGTGCCAACAAGAAGTTTAAGTCATCTCTCACAATTATATGTTTTTTTGAGCGACATGCAAAACAACAACACGTACCCAGTGAAACCTCACATTTTGTGAGGTCGGTGGGGGGATGAAGACAGACCTTACCCTAAGTGTGATAGAAAGACTGCTTCGTAAGAGACCCACGACTCCAAATTATTTTTTTCATCGTATTAGGAACGACATAACATCGACCCTACAACATATGCAAAAAACAACATAAAGCATCAAACATAGAGGCAAAACCGCATAGTACATACCTACAAAGTTATGTAAAAAATGACAGATATAAGACATAACATATACATACATAACAAGCTAAACAATCATAGGCTAAACAAAAGAAGTGGCAAAAGCGGAAGTGCTAAAGAAACCAATGCAAGCAGATAACACATACATCCAACATACATCTAGCATACCATCAAGTCACACGTATAGCTTTATTATATAAGCACATGGTCTAGCTTTATTATATATAACCTACTTATAATATATTACAAACCTCTATTGGACTATTTAACTATATATGTTAAAACATAAATCCATACAAGTAATAAATGTATATAAATTCGATCAACATACGAAAGCTACAGAATCACTTGAATTTGCTACTAGATGCAAACGATTTCTTAAGCTTGTGACGAGCGGTTGGCAACTTAACATTGGTGGCTAGCCCTATTGCTTCAAGAAACAGTATAAACCACCAACAAAGGTCAATCTCCCACCATTATAACCCAAATCGAGCCGAATACACACTACAAGAATCTGATCCTATCCCGGCTAAACCTATCCCGACCAAAGAAGTCGTTGGCATAGTAAGGTCAATGCCGACGACATGTAGTTGGCACAGGACCCCGAAAATTTTTTTTACGCGGCGATCAATCCCGACGACAAGGCTTCGGCATAGCTCACATCAAAATGGCGGGGGATTTAGTGCTCCTTTTCACTCTCTATACCGACTAAAGGTCGTCGGTATAGAAAAATTGGAATTTTTTTTGCCTTTTTCACAAGCACACGCGTTGCAAATTTTTTCTTGATTCGAGCTTTCCCACCGACTTGTAGTCGGGACAGGACTGTTTAAAAAAAAAATTCTGGGCATAGCTATCCCTAAGACTTGTCGTTGGGACAAGTTAAAAGCGAAAAACAAAAACTTTCAGCCTCTACAGAACCTGGTGTATCCCCATTTCATTATCTCTCTCTTTTCTCTAGTTTCTCTCGACTTTTGGAGCTAATTTTCGCAATTTTGGAGGTAAGAACTTCAATTTGGAGATTAGATAGTTATGGGTTATAAAGTTTTGAACTAATTTTCACCTATGTTCTTCATATTTTCTTAGGCTTTTGAAGATTTGGATGTTTTTAATAAGGGTTTAACACCATCTTCTTGCCTTGATGGATGTTTAAGATTCGTTTTTTTAGTGATGATTTATTTAAACATATATATTCATATTATTTGTTAATGATTAGTGTTTATCTATGAATTGTATGTATGTTTGTGTGTTTACAAGAAAAAAAGGGAAGAAGATTTGAAGATTATTTGGGTTGTTTTTGAAGATTTCAACAAGTTTAAGTTGGAGTTTTGAAGGTAATAAATATTTTTTGGTTTATTTGTAAAAAACTTGTGTTTATATATGAATTTTATCTATGTTTGTGTGTTTTCAAGATGTATTGGAAGAAGATTTGAAGTAGATTTGGGGATTTTGAAGATTTGAACAAGTTATTCAAGTTGAATTTTGAAGGTAATAATTAATTTTGGTTAATATTTTATGTTTTATATGATTACATGAGTATGATTATGTTATGTAGGATGATTATGTTATGTAAGATGTAAAAATATAATTATGTATTTAATTGTTAATTGTAATTGTATAAGTTAGCAACTAGATGAGTCTTTAAGTATGCATTATTAGTATATATGTAGTTCTTGAATTGTGTTGGTTTGTATGTTTATCATATAAGCATATATGTTAGAAACTATATGTGCCTTAAGTATGCATTATTGGTATATATGTAGTTATTGAATTGTGTTGGTTTGTATGTCCATCATATATGCATATATGTTAGCAAGTATACGTATGTTTAATGTATGCATGTAATCATATAATTATGTATGTAATTGTAATTGTAATAGTATATGCAATTATGGAACTAAGTTTGTTTGTATGTTTATAAACTAGATTTTAGTTTATAATTGTAATTGTAATTGTAATTGTATGTCCATCATATATGCATATATGTTAGCAAGTATATGTGTTTATATTTTAATTCTTTAATTTTATTAAAAAAAATTATTGTTTTTGTTAAAATAATAAACCCTAATAAAACCGTAAACTAATCAAAACCTGTTTTATCGGGTTATGTAATCTACACAACACTATCACGAGTTATCTTCTACAATGTTGATAGTTGAGGAAATACTATCAACTTAGTTTGTAAAAACAGATTGAAACACAATACAAAACAGTTATAAATTCAATGTCAAAGTATATTGCATTCAATTGTTAAGTTTTACAACACTTAGCTCAAGCACTCACTCATACATTGCTAACTAACAAGTGAACGTATTTATACTAAGACCTACAGCTGTATCCTCGTAGGGATACAAAGCTGGACAAAATACTAGAAACAAATTAATGCTAAAACTAGTATCTGTTATGGACTTGACATGCCAAGCCATATTAATTACAATTAATACAATAGACTCCATTGACTTTTACAATAAATACCTAGACTACAAAATGAATTAATGTAAAGGTATCTCTGTAGTTCTAAAAAATCTTCTGAGCTACTGACAGTCATGAGAATGTCTTCTGTGTTGGTCTTCAAGGGAGAAAGTAGCTCTGATTATTTCTACAAGTGTATAGAATCTTTTTCAGAATAAAGTCTTCGGAAGTCTATGTACAAGGAAGCTGCTGAGCATGTTATCGGAAGCTTTTGCCTTTGGAAGCTTTTGCCTTCTGAAGCTTTTGTCTTCGGAAGCTCTGGACATCGGAAGCTCTGATGTTGTAATCTTTTAAGTGCTGAGGAGGGCATCAGAAGCTTCACTCTTGTGTAAGTCTTCGGTAGGAAAGAGTTAACCTTCGAAAGCAATGTTTCTTCCGAAGGTTAATTCCTTCCTTCCGAAGGCTGTTAGGCTTTACAGTGTTCAAGACTTAGTCAAGAGTCTTTGATGAGCATCAGCCTTTATTATACTTTACAAAACCTTAAACTAATAATTAATAGAACCTTAAACTAATAATTAATAGAACCTTAAACCAATCTAAACCTTAAACTAATAATTAATAGAACCTTAAACCAATCAAACCTTAAACTATTATTTCATAAAACCCTAATAAAACCTTAAACTAATAAAACCTAAACCTTAAACCAACCAAACATTAAACTAATAATTAATAAACCCTAATTTGAAAATAAAGATTAAATTCAAGGAAAATAAAATAAAAATACGAATGCTTGTTTTAATCTAGTAAATTATAGCAACAGTTATTAGTTCATCTTGAGTGATGACTTTTGAGTCAAATACTTTGACTAGACTTAAAAACCCATGCTAATTAAAGTGGTAGAAAATATATAATCTAAATTATATATAAAGTTAATTATAAAAGTCATTAGTGTTACGTGGATGAGATGGCTCAAATAAATTAAGATAAAAACATATAATTAAGAAAACATGTAGTTAAGGTTAGAAAAAAAAATGATACTTTGACTTGTACGCGATGGACTCCAAATAATTAAATGCGTTGATTTAGCTAGTGCCAATATTCAATTTATAAAACTAATCATTTCAATTCAAATATTTATGATATACTTTAAAACTATAGTTTGTATATATGGATCTAATATATGTAGTATACATTTGTGCTCCCTAGAATGACATTTAATGACATAAAACTAGGTTTAATTAATTATTAGTTAAAGGTTTGATTAATTTAAGGTTTTATTTGGGTTTTATTAATTAATAGTTTAAGGAACCAAGGGCTTCTAGCCTAATGGTTACCCCCTTGACTTCCCTATGGGAGGTCTTGGGTTCGAATCCGGGCTGAGGCATATTTGCTGAAGCAAGGTCAGGTGGTTTACCCAGTTGTGGGGTTCCTCCTGGGGTGGGCTCGGGCATACGCCCCAGAGCGTCAAATCCGAGGGGACGGTTGAAATCCCGTCTTGGGTGTCGTTGTACCAAGCCGTTCAAAAAAAAATTAATAGTTTAAGGTTTGATTAGTTTAAGGTTTAGGTTTGATTAGTTTAAGGTTTTATTAGGGTTTTATTAATTAATAGTTTAAGGTTTGGTTAGGTTAAGGTTTAGTTTTATTAGTTTAAGGTTTTATTAGGGTTTTATTAATTAATAGTTTAAAGTTTGATTAGTTTAAGGTTTAGGTTTGATTAGTTTAAGGTTTTATTAGGGTTTAATTAATTATTAGTTAAAGGTTTCATTAGTTTAAGGTTTTATTAGGGTTTTATTAATTAATAGTTTAAGGTTTGATTAGTTTAAGGTTTAGGTTTTATTAGTTTAAGGTTTTATTAATACTAGTTAACAAACTTAATTTAAATAAAATTAAATGAACTTTATTAAGGAAATCATGCAATTAATTAAGGAAATCAACTCTGTTAAACACAGACTAGATTTTAACTTTATTAAGTAAGAATTTAAAATAACAATATTTCATTAAGATAAATTAAAAACAAAACTAAATAAAAAATTGTAACATTTAATTACACAAGATTATAAATAAAAAAATAAATATAAAATCTAAATCGAAATTAGTCTTCGGGTTGAATGTTTGCAACAATATTGTAACATTAAAGTTGTATGTTTGTAACTACATTATAACTTTGGATTTGGGTTTGGTCACTTACAACTACATTGCAACTATAATTTGTCTTTATTTGTGCAAAGAGCATTGATTAATTTTACATCGTATATAAAAATTTATAGATATGACAATTGATAAGAGTTGGATTACTTTGGAAAATCGAAAATCACCTGATTTTATAAACGGCATTCGCAACTTTATAAAGTTTACCAAGAACCATGTTGATGGTCGAGGCAAAGCATATTGCCCATGTAGACGATGTTACAATGGTTGTCGACAGGATTTGAGTACGATTTATGCACACATTCATGACCGCGGGTTTTTACAATCATATAAGATTTGGAATTATCATGGAGAGAAATATCCTAATGCTGAAGATATAGAAGCCCTTTTTGCTCCAAGAACATCTACTTCAACAGAAATGATGAAATGTTGGGTGTAATCCATGATGTTATGGCAGAACTGAATACAAATGAAGAAGATATAGATGAAGATGTAGCCGGTTTAGATCCAGAATTTGATGCTTTGTTTAAGGAGCTGAATACAGAGTTATACCCTGGTTGTAGTTGGATGTCTTCTTTAAACTTCTTAGCAAAATTGATGCATATTAAAGTAATTAACAAATGGACGGATAGTTCTTTTGATCAACTTTTAGAGTTTTTAAAAGCTTCATTCCCTAAAGAAAACCAGATTCCAACATCACACTATGAAGCGAAGAAAAGGCTAAAAAAAATTGGGTTAGGATATCAAACTATCCATGCTTGCATTAATAATTGTGCTCTTTTTTGGAAAGAGAATAAAGACCTTCATAATTGTCCGATTTGTAACGAGTCTAGATAGGTTGACAAACACACAAAGGGGAAAAAAGTACCACAAAAAGTGTTGTGTTACTTCCCTTTAACTTCTCGACTTCGACGAAGGTATAGTTCCAGATTTACGGCAAAAGATATGGTTTGGCATAACTCTGGACACTCAACTGATGGTTTGATGCGTCATCCGGTTGATGGAAAGGCATGGCAGGACTTTGATAAGAGATATCCTGATTTTTGCTAAAGAACCAAGGAACGTACGCTTGGGTTTGGTTGCAGATGGCTTTAATACATTTAGTAACATGAGTTTGGCTTATAGCATGTGGCCGGTGGTGTTGACAACATATAATACACCACCATGGTTATGTATGAAAGAGTCTTCTTTCATGTTGACTTTACTAATTACTGGTCCTAAATCACCTGGAAAGGATATTGATGTATTCTTGAGGCCATTGGTAGATGAATTGAAAATATTGTGGGCTGATGGGGTCCAGATGAGTGATGCATCAACAAATACAATATTCAGGATGCATGCAGCATTATTATGGACTATTAATGATTATCCTGCTCACAGTAGCCTATCTGGATAGAGTGGTCAAGGTTATAAACCATGTCCCACTTGTAATGCAGACACTCAATCCTGCCTTGTAACCAATAAGATAGTTTTTGTTGGTCACAGACGATTCTTACCTAAGAATCATAAATGGAGGGATGATCTTTTGTTTAATGGCAAAAAAGAGACAAGAGATCCTCCTAAATCATTGAGTAATATACAAATTTTAAAACAATTTCAAAGTATTTCTGATCGTGTTCCGGGGAAACATCCAAGCCATGGAGGTGTGAAAAGAAAGCATGCCGTGACAGAGTTGAATTGGACCAAAAAAAGTATCTTTTTTGAGCTAGAATATTGGTCTTCTCTTCTTTTAAGACAAAATATTGATGTGATGCATGTCGAGAAAAATGTTTGTGAGAGCTTGTTGGGTATGAATGATAAATCAAAAGACACACCCAAAGCAAGACAAGACTTGGAAAAGATGGGTATTAGGAAAAATCTATGGCTAACAAAGAAGAATAACAAGGTTTACCAACCACAAGCTCCTTACTCTTTCTTACCTAATGATCGTGAACGTTTTTGCAAGTTTATTAGAGGAGTGAGACTACCAGATGGGTTTGGATCGAACTTCAAAAATAAGATACTTCCTAATGATTCAAATATAACTGGGTTAAAATCTCATGACTTTCACATCATCATGCAACGATTGCTACCAATAGGAGTTCAAATAGGTTTACAAAAAAATGTTTCTACAACAATCATTGATCTTTGCACTTTCTTTCAAAAAATTTGTGCATGATCATTAATTAGATGCGAAAGACATGGAAAAAGCAAACAAGGAAGTTGTAAAAATATTATGCAACATGGAATTGATATATCCTCTAGCATTTTTTTTGGCATAATGGTTCATTTAGTTCTTCATTTGGCTGAAGAAGCTATTCTTGGTGGACCTGTGTATATGCGATGGATGTCTCCCTTCGAAAGATACATGAAGAAGTTGAAAGCATATGTTAGAAATAAAGCAAGGCCTGAAGGTTCAATTGCAGAAGGTTATATTGCAGATGAAGCATTGACATTATGCTCTATGTATCTTGAGGGTATGCAAACCAAGTTTAATCATCCTGATAGAAATGTAGATCCTGGCATTTCTAAGAGGTAGTTGCAAGTGTTTTCATCACAGTGTAGACCAATTTCAAAAAAGAAAATCATACCACTTTCTGAAGAGGCCAAACAATCATTGGAGTGGTTTGTACTAAACAACTGTGATGAAATCAAAGATTATAAATTGTGAGTTTTCTTTATTTTCTCTATTTTTATTTTACCTATAATGACTAACTAATTGTCACATTTTGTTCTTAAAAATGATGAATATGAAGATGATGATGATGAAGATGAAGATGATGATGATGATGATGATGATGAACATGCATGCAATTCAGATGAAGATAATGATGATATTTTAGACTCACATTACTTACTGATGATTCTAATTAGTGTATGCTTATTAATTTTTATGCTTTCGATTGTTAATCCATTTTAATTTATCTTTATAATATCTTTAACATTTGTTTTTGTAAAAAGAATGGCACAACAAATTGCTAGAAGACATGGTGGAGATGGTGGAGATCGACCACCTCATGGAGACCCAAGTAGACTCCTTACGGGTTGTTAGTCTTGTAAGTTACTTGTTTGTGTTAACTATTTATCTTTAATTTCCCTATATTATTAATTTCTAAATTTGAACGTTTTCACATATCAACTTATAGCTCAAACCAAAAGACGTTCAAAAGGAAAAAACATTAAATTAATTAAAAAATTTGAAAAGAACAATTGTAAGCCGCTTCCTATTGAGGTTGAAGATGAGGGAGGGCAATACAAGTTTGTAGGAGAAAACTGCTCAGATTTTATAAGGTTGATCTCCAACGAGGTTGGAAAGGTTGTTCCTTTCCATTATACTAGTTGGCAGAATGTTCCTATCAGTTTAAGAAGGCCATTTTCCCAACACTTTTTGTAAGTTTATAATATAATGTTTTATTTATATTTTAATTACATAACAATTAAATTTAATTACGCTAATATCTTTTGTAGGAATATTTTGATCTTCAAACTTTAAGAAACACAGACCAATGGGAAGGCATAAGACTTGGAAGAATCCATGCCGAGTGCCAAAGAGGTTACAAGGACTGTAAGCAAGAGTTTAAGAAATATTTTGACAAGGTTGGAGGCTAAGAGGATAGTGTGAAGGAAAAAAGAAACCTCCAGAGCATATGGACCAAGAAGCATGGGAACAATTAATTGATGAGTTATTCTTAGATCCTGATATTATGAAACGCTCAGAGAAAAACAAATCAAATAGATCCAAACAACGTTATACAATTTTCCATGGTAGCAAATCATACGCTCAAAGGCGACATATGGAGGTAACAAATAATATTGGTACTAATTTATTAACTGTTATATTGAAATACAAGTAATATCTTTTTGATTCACAGGGCACTAGTGGCATTGAAGTTTTCAAAGAGACTAATTTCAAGGTGGGAAAAGGTTGGGCAATTGAGATAGCAGAATCATACTAAGTAGGTAAAACTTTTAGTTGCATGATTTAAGTAAAAGAACCAAAACCTATTAGAATTTACCTTGAACATCTTTTCACATGACAAGTATTATTGTTTGTATATGTTTCCATGAATGTAGGTTGTTTGAAATTGGTTTATTATTATTTGTGTTTATTGTGTTAAATGTAAGTTGGTTGAAAATTGTACATGTGGTACCATTTGGTTATCTATTATATAAAAGTTATGCTGTCGAATTTTCTTAAATTTTGATTGTAAGTTTGTGTATTGTTTAATTCAGGAGATGATGCAAGAAAAGTTTAAGAAATCCACCCAAGAGTCTGATGATTCATCATCTGTTAACCAGATAGAATGTATGGAGCGCGTCTTGGGACAAAGACGTGGTCACATTAGAGGCGTTAGTCGAGTTGTGAGACATCCCACTCCTGATGTGTCTCAAACTTACCCCTCTATAGAAGGAGAATGGCAAAATCAATTGGATGAGCGAGTAGAACAACTCCAGCAACAATTGCAAGAACAACAACAAAGAGATAGGGAAAGAGATCGCGCAATGGAGGAAATGAGTCGCCAAATGGAAGAAATGCGATGCCTATGGGAGAGATCTCAACGTCGTGATCCTTAGTTACATTTGGTTTGAATGTTGTGTCCTTTTAGACAATTTGTGATTGTTTTAGACAATTTGGATGTTTGCCCAATTGGTGATTGTTGTTTGAACAATATGTCATGTTATCTCTAAACAGGTGTTATGGTAAATAAGTGTCATGTTTAAACAGGTGCAGGAAAATCAAAAATTAAAAAAGAAAATTTTTTTGAACTAGACCTATCCCGACGACATGTGGTTGGGAGAGGTCTAATCTGAATTTTTTTTTAAAATACCCTATCCCGACGACATGTGGTTGGGACAGGTCTAATATTGAATTTTTGAAAAATACCCTATACCGACGACATGTGGTTGGGACAGGTCTAATATGAAATTTTTTGAAAATACCCTATCCCGACGACATGTGGTTGGGACAGGTCTAATATGAAATTTTTTGAACATATTCTATACCAACGACTTTTTTCACCTATTGGTACGATTTTATCCCGACGAACGTTTTTCCAACGAAATGTCGTCGGGACAGCTCAAAATGCCCTATACCAACGACATGTCGTCGGGACAGGCGTTGTATTTTTCGTCGGGATAGGTCCATACTGTTGTTGTGACATGCCATCCCTCTCCAAATGTAAACATTTCCACCCACCTACATACGCATTTGGTTTGGCTTTTGTCTACATATATCAAATTGTAACATATATACACTAATCGTGATATATATATGTATATATATATATGTATATATATATGTATATATATATATGTATATATATATATGTATATATATATATATGTATATATATATATGTATATATATATATATGTATAAGGATTGGATCAAAGGGTTTTCATAGGATTCAAATTAATAGCTCATAAGGTTTTTCTCTCTAAGATCGGGTTTTCAAACGATACAAGGAGCCGGATCAAATACAAAATGTTATGAATGTGAGAAGCATAGGAAGGAATATGTGCCTTTGATCAAATAAATGAATGATCAACATTTAGTGGTCCCTACATTTTATTTAAAATTGCGTGAATTAAAGCTAAAAAGGAAAAAAGGAATTGCCTACATTTGTTTGCTTTTTATGGTTAAATCAAGTTATACATTTTTTTTTTTAAAAATCGAATAACTTTTCAAGACTTAATCGTTTTTTTATAAAAAATACACCGTAAAATAGATAATTTTATTATCTTTAATTTGAGTATAGTATTGTTATAGGTTTTTTAGAATTTTTTTACGTGGACCCTGAATTTTTATGCTTAGTACGTTATTTTTGGTTTGCGATTATACAGCTGGTCCTTTGATCATACATGTTAAATGACGGTCCGTAATTTTCATATAACGTTGTCTGTCATTATTGGTATGTGATTATACATTTGATCCTTGATTATGTGTATTAAATTATGGTCTGTGATTGTTATATAATGAGACGCCCCGTTCCCCGGGAGTCCCTCGGTTGGTTAAACATCAAAAGCATAGCTCTTAAACTGTACAATTGTCATATACTATAGCAGCGGAATTCATTACATAACATTTAATCCTAACAGGATGCCAGTTCTTGAATAGGTAGTCTTTATGCCATGCCACGAGCCATCATATCTTCGTCATAATCTGCTCAACCTGACATGCATGCTAAAACAAGTCAGCTTTCGCTGGTGAGTTCTAAGTTAAATTTTCATAAAAATAAAAGCTTTACCGTACATAAAACATTAGCATTCACTGTAGACCGAAATCAACAGGCTCAATCATACTGAACATAAAACACTTCTTATACATAGCATACCTGACATCTTAACGTAAATACATTTCATACCCATTATCATAACATCAATCATATTGGGCAGAAAACTTAGCCTCAACTGTTGACCCGAAGTCAACAGGCTTGTGCAGCACAAGACACCTCAACTGACGACCCGAAGTCGACAGGCTTGTATAAATACAAGACACCTCAACTGCCAACCCGAAGTTGACAGGCTCATACATGTACAAGACTTCCTCAACTGGCGACACACAGTCGGCAGGCCTGTTCTTTCACAGGACTTCTTTAACCATCACCCGAAGTTGACGGCTCATACCGGTACAAGACTTCCTTACATACATCATTCATACATAACATGGTTTAGATCATTTAAACCACCATAAGCATAAGCGGCTCCTATCACCGCAGTGCTCATGTTTTGCCCAACCGCAGCTAGGACTTTCATATCACATTTCCTGCTCGACCTCGGTTGAGAATTCAAAGATTCATTATACTCTCAACCGCAGTTGAGACTTAAAACATTCTTTATACTCTCAACCGCAGTTGAGACTTTAAAACATTCTTTATACTCTCAACCGCAGTTGAGACTTTAAAACATTCTTTATACTCTCAACCGCAGTTGAGACTTTAAAACATTCTTTATACTCTCAACCGCAGTTGAGACTTTAAGCATTATTTACTTTAAAACATTCTTTACTTGAAAACATTATTTACCTGACCTTAATCAGGTTAGCGTCACTTTCATACAATAACTTTACAACTTGAAACATTCTTTACTTTAACATATTCTCTTATCTGACCGTAGGCAGATAAAACAATCATTTACATAAAATAACTTTATAACATGCATATCAGCCCAAAATGGTAAAACATTTAAAACAGGGCTACAAAGAACTCACAATCATTTCAAAGATATTTATCATGAATGCACATCAGCCCTAAAACGTTAAAATAGTAAAAGAGGGCTCATAGAACTCACCTTAATTCAAAGCTCGACTTACAATAAATTCCCAATTAGCCTCGGCTTTAGGAATTGCTAATAACATGTATAACATTATTGTTTTAACATATCATTCAAGCATCCTTATATAAACCAATAGGGCTAGTGGTGAGATTAAATAACGTTCTTACGTACTTGATTTATCCTAACCACTCATACCCATGCTTGACATTCATACTTTACATTACTCTCATTTACATAATACCTATTTACTTTCTTTCAATCATAACAACATTCTTGGTATTTCACACCAATCCTCACATCAGTCATATCATTTTTAATTGCATTAAACATTACTTGCTCGGATTAAACAAGCGTATTGTCTTATTTAATTAATTCGTCTTAGGCGTTGCTAAACTTACTGATTGAATCTTTCTGAACGTCCCATGTCAAAGACATTGCCTTGACAGTCATCAAACCGATATTAGATTTTTAACTATTTATGTTAATGTCATATCATACAAGGTATGATAATGTAGGAACCTATACTGATTCAGGTTCCTAATAATAGGTTGATGACCCACTTGATTATTCAGAATAATCTCTGATTAACCAAATAGTTAATGTTGTTGATTATAATGCTAAAACAGGTTCCTAGACAGATTAATGGCTTAGAATTGATCAATCCTTGTTATTGATTACCCAGATGTCAGGAAATACTACAACGTAGTATTAGAATAGGTTTAAAAACCATATTTAACATTCTAATCTGCATGTTATCTTAAACATCAAATACTCGTTCCAATGAGTATGTTAAACATGGTGATTAGTTTAAAACACTTGGATTTAACCTTGCATCTCAAGGATTAACCAAACTCATCACCTACGTTGTCATAATCAAATGGTTTAAACCACTATAACCATTGTTAAGATTCCATGCAAACCGGGCATTACAACGGCTTAAAACAATGATTTACCCGTTAACAATTCGAGTTATTCGTTTATAATCAATCCTAGCCATCATCTAGGCAATAATCAACAACCCTAACTATATCCTTACGTTCAGAAACAAGATTTAATCAATCATTATTAATCTAGAAGGTTAAAATGAACCGTTACCTAGCCAGACGGAGTTCTGTGCGTAAAAAGATGATCCAGACTTGCAGAAACGTTCCCTGGTGCGATCCACTTGATCAAAAGTCTTTAAAATTGAAGGTTTGATGGATTGGAGGCTGATTTTTCGTGTGTGGTGGCTGGAATCGTCGAATGGAAGGATAAGGATTGCTTCTTCTAGACCAAACTGACTTTTTAAGCCATTTATCCGACTTGCTGACGTCAGGCGCATCGCCCCACGCCAGACGGTGAGATGGGGCGTACCGCGCGGGTGGTAGAAATCCAGATTCTTCGTTTCGCGATTCCCGACAATCCGTAACTCCGTTTCGCGCACGGTTTTCGCCCACGTGCACCATTTCTCGCGTACTATCATCCTGTAAAGGTTTCGATGGTCTACTCAAAGTGGATTCTAAGCACGATCAAATGTGCTAAATCTTCGGCTGTTACAAATCTACCCTCCTTACAATAGGTTTCGTCCTCGAAACCTGTTACGTCTCAAACAATGTGGGTAGAGTTGTTTCATCTCGTCTTCAGTCTCCCATGTAGCCTCAGATCCTTTTCGGTGTTTCCATTGAACTTTAATTTGTCTAATCGTCTTGTTACGCAATTGTTTTTTATTTCGTGTCAACAATTGCCACAGGTTCTTCTATGTAATTTAACATTTCATCAACTTCATTATCGTTTAATAGCACATATCCTACATCATCTGCTAGACATTTTCTTAAGTGTGAAACGTGAAATATCGGGTGAATTTCATTCAACTTATCTGGAGGATTTAATCGATAAGCTATCCTATCGATTCGTACCATTATTCAAAAAGGTCCAATAAACTCAAACTTCGTTTTCCTCTTTTTCTGAATCTAATAATCCCTCTTCATAATGAAACCTTAAAGCATACTTGATCACCTACCTCGACTCTATTGGTCTTCGCCTTTTGTCAGCATAGGACTTTTGTCGATCCTGTGCAGCTTCCATCCGTACTTTAACTAGTTGAAACTTTTTCAGCTAATCTTACTATTAGCATGATAGCTGTTGTTGTATGAGAATTCCACTAATGGTAAATGATCATTTCAGATACTACCAAGATCAATAAAACAAGCTCCAAGCATATATTCAAAAATTTGTATAGTTCTATCTGGACTGTCCATCTGTTTGAGGATAATACACAGTGCTGCTATTTAATCTTGTGCCCCTCGATTCATGAATTTTTTTTTTCAAAATCTTGAAGCAAATCGCGTATCACGATTTAACACTATAAAACTGGAACTCTATTTCTTGTAACTTTTTTCTTTCACCATTAATTCAGACAATTTCTCTAACGTATAAATCTCACGCATAGACAAGAAATGAGCACTTTTCATTACTCGGTCTGCACTCACACAGTATCGTGACAATTTTGCCTTGAAAGACAACTTAATAATTAAACCCATGGTGATGTATTCCCACTTCCCTTCTGGGACTTCTAA
Organism: Mikania micrantha; assembly: GCA_009363875.1. NCBI lineage: Eukaryota > Viridiplantae > Streptophyta > Magnoliopsida > Asterales > Asteraceae > Mikania > Mikania micrantha. The sequence goes on from CM018684.1 coordinate 5,199,767, forward strand.
AGCTTGCACATAACTATAGGGTTTCTGATGTTCCGCTTCCACTTGCGCTTATGTCACTCACATTACATTCAACTTCATACCTGGCCATCAGTAAACCTTTCGGAAATCTTGATACGTTTTCGTTGCACCAAGATGGATAGAGTAACGTAACCTATGTTCTCTATCTAAAATCCTCGACCTGTTGCCCCTATTTCGCGGAACCTACACTCTATCAAATAGGGTCTTATCACCGATTCATGTTCTTCCAAACTTTTAGTTATCTTGAAGCATATGCTATTACCTTTCCCCTTTTTACTGTACCCTTATGCTTCTCGTACCATTTACATGTTAACAAGAGAATATGGTTCATATCTTCTTCCATTTAGTCTCTACAAACTGTTATCTCTCTTGGCATTAAACCATTTATAGAGCACTTGTTGGAAGTTGGTCATAAATAAACTTTCTTAACATAACTTACATACACATCTTAACACATAAAATTGTCAATACATAATGCCAACCAAATTTTTCATTGCATAAAAACGGACCAAACCAAATCATAGTGCTGTTACAAGATTTCATTGGTCACCTTATAATAAGAATTTTCTTATTTCCGTTCAATAAGAAGGCTTTATCACTTACCTCATCATTTGCCTCATTAAGAGGACTTCATCATTTTCCCTTGTTAAGAAGACTCTATCTTTTTCCTCCACAAGGAAACTACATCATTTGATCCACGTTATGCCTGACAATCTTATCATAAAACTTTCCTTTGACAACATACGTATGCACACTATCCCATAACCATACCATGAATTTTCTTATACATGAGACAATGCCAAATATCCTTTATCATTAAGCTTGTACTAACACAACGTTCCTTAAGTAGTTTAGTACAACAGATGCAAGACTCTCTTAACACCTGCAACTGTATTAAATCCACATTTTACAATCTATACTTTAAGCTCTGTACATATTCTATGCATGTTCAACATCTATTATCTTGTGAAGACAAGATAGTTCATTAAACGATAACCATGTTTCAACACTTATGTATCCTCCTCTAGCATAAATAGCTTTCCGTTAGAGTTATTAAAATCATCTCTAACATCTTTAGCATACCAGTTCTTGATTCAATCGGTCTTCACATCACTTCTTGTCAAAAGCAATTCGTATTATTTCAACCTTTCATAACCTTCGAACTTTCTTGATGGTTTAACATTTCTTTTCATTCGCATTTGTCATAAGACCAACTCTATACTTTTCATTCACTTATACCTAATGCCAGGCATGCATTCATTTACCATCATTTATCTTTGCTTATCTATCCCTAATCACACCTTTATCACCTATGTTCGTGTAGTCAGCTTTAATATCTCACTTTAACGTTTAGTAAACATCAGTGCAATTTCCAAATCCTAATGTCAACATGCATTTCTCAACCTAGTGGGACCTTGTCAGGATTTAGGATACTAACAAAGCATTATTATTCATAACACAGAGAATAATCTCATCTAATCTTTAGGTCAAATTTTTAACTTACATTACCTCAATCGGATGTACTCATTCTTACTTTATAATATTATTCATTCACAAGTGATGAATAATTCATCCATAATAAAGTTCCTTAGTTCCTTTGCAAGCCATTTCCTTCATTCGTACGTTGGTGCTCTCATTCGTAAGCCAATTAGATCACGTACACATAAACTCAGGCACCCGTACTAATTCTCTTCATACATGATTGGTTTCTGTCATCCATATTGATATACATACACTCCTTTCATCATCCTGATATCTTTGCCCGAATGATTACACAATGCGTTGCGTTCACCATTATTGTTCTCATTTATTTCCCTTTTATGCTTTACTTCTTGGACCGTCATCATCTTCAAACTACATTTCTATCGTTGATCGAACTCTATTTTCATGTTCCAACGGTTTCTTTCATTATCGACCTTTTAGGGTAGGTCCTTCACCAATAGCTTCCCAATAACTTCAACGATGAAGTCAATATGACCATAATACAATTTAGGATATATAAGGTATTCATATGATAGAAAATAATACAAACTTAGTTGTATAGTAAATCAGTAATAACAGTGTCCGGAATGTCATTAATCATTTACTTTTCCAACTGTGTTTCTCTTATTCTCATTCATACTTTATACCCATTAATCCATGAATCTTTGTCAAACCAGTAAAGTAAGACCTTATCCGGTATTCATATGCCTAAACAAGCATTCCCACTTGTTTCTATAACTCTTTCAACCTTTCTAATCACTTTTTGTTCTTTACCTTTATTGGCATCGAATAGTTATAATTCGTTCAGTCATTGAATCTTTCCTTTTGTGTCCAAGTCATATGACAGATGAAACCCGAGCATTAGTCATATAGATAAATCCGTAACCGCAGTAGCTAATTGCGGTCACTATTTATCTGTACTCGTGTGTCTAGGGTTTCTTTCACCACATGCTTAGTTCATTTCCTAATAAACATTATTCTTACCAATAGTCTAAACAATCCAACATATTCATGCATATTAACACATATAGGCACGTATACCTACATTTCACTTTAACTACTTCACATTAACTTTAAAGCACATATACTTTGGATCTAGTTCATCTATATCATAACATGTATTCCTTACTTTAGCGAGACGCTCGTGGCATTGAACTACCCTTTACTGGCATCCTTAGCTTTGATCCCATTCTCAGTTTAAGTTCAGGCATCAGGTTATGCCCGAATCTCTCAAACTATGGCTCTGATACCAACTTGAGATGCCCCGTTCCCCGGGAGTCCCTCGGTTGGTTAAACATCAAAAGCATAGCTCTTAAACTGTACAATTGCCATATACTACAGCAGCGGAATTCATTACATAACATTTAATCCTAACAGGATGCCAGTTCTTGAATAGGTAGTCTTTATGCCATGCCACGAGCCATCATATCTTCATAATAATCTGCTCAACCTGACATGCATGCTAAAACAAGTCAGCTTTCGCTGGTGAGTTCTAAGTTAAATTTTCATAAAAATAAAAGCTTTACCGTACATATAACATTAGCATTCACTGTTGACCGAAATCAACAGGCTCAATCATACTGAACATAAAACACTTCTTATACATAGCATACCTGACATCTTAACGTAAATACATTTCATACCCATTATCATAACATCAATCATATTGGGCAGAAAACTTAGCCTCAACTGTTGACCCGAAGTCAACAGGCTTGTGCAGCACAAGACACCTCAACTGACGACCCGAAGTCGACAGGCTTGTATAAATACAAGACACCTCAACTGCCAACCCGAAGTTGACAGGCTCATACATGTACAAGACTTCCTCAACTGGCGACACACAGTCGGCATGCCTGTTCTTTCACAGGACTTCTTTAACCATCACCCGAAGTTGACGGCTCATACCGGTACAAGACTTCCTTACATACATCATTCATACATAACATGGTTTAGATCATTTAAACCACCATAAGCATAAGCGGCTCCTATCACCGCAGTGCTCATGTTTTGCCCAACCGCAGCTAGGACTTTCATATCACATTTCCTGCTCGACCTCGGTTGAGAATTCAAAGATTCATTATACTCTCAACCGCAGTTGAGACTTAAAACATTCTTTATACTCTCAACCGCAGTTGAGACTTTAAAACATTCTTTATACTCTCAACCGCAGTTGAGACTTTAAAACATTCTTTATACTCTCAACCGCAGTTGAGACTTTAAAACATTCTTTATACTCTCAACCGCAGTTGAGACTTTAAGCAATATTTACTTTAAAACATTCTTTACTTGAAAACATTATTTACCTGACCTTAATCAGGTTAGCGTCACTTTCATACAATAACTTTACAACTTAAACATTCTTTACTTTAACATATTCTCTTATCTGACCATAGCCAGATAAAACAATCATTTACATAAAATAACTTTATAACATGCATATCAGCCCAAAATGGCAAAACATTTAAAATAGGGCTACAAAGAACTCACAATCATTTCAAAGATATTTGTCATGCATGCACATATGCCCTAAAACGTTAAAATAGTAAAAGAGGGCTCATAGAACTCACCTTAATTCAAAGCTCGACTTATAATAAATTCCCAATTAGCCTCGGCTTTAGGAATTGCTAATAACCTGTATAACATTATTGTTTTAACATATCATTCAAGCATCCTTATATAAACCAATAGGGCTAGTGGTTAGATTAAACAACGTTCTTACATACTTGATTTATCCTAACCACTCATACCCATGCTTGACATTCATACTTTACATTACTCTCATTTACATAATACCTATTTACTTTCTTTCAATCATAACAACATTCTTGGTATTTCACACCAATCCTCACATCAGTCATATCATTCTTAATTGCATTAAACATTTCTTGCTCGGCTTAAACAAGCGTAGTCTCTTATTTAATTAATTCGTCTTAGGCGTTGCTAAACTTACTGATTGAATCTTTCTGAACGTCCCATGTCAAAGACATTGCCTTGACAGTCATCAAACCGATATTAGATTTTTAACTATTTATGTTAATGTCATATCATACAAGGTATGATAATGTAGGAACCTATACTGATTCAGGTTCCTAATAATAGGTTGATGACCCACTTGATTAGTCAGAATAGTCTCTGATTAACCAAATAGTTAATGTTGTTGATTATAATGCTAAAACAGGTTCCTAGACAGATTAATGGCTTAGAATTGATCAATCCTTGTTATTGATTACCCAGATGTCAGGAAATACTACAACGTAGTATTAGAATAGGTTTAAAAACCATATTTAACATTCTAATCTGCATGTTATCATAAACATCAAATACTCGTTCCAATGAGTATGTTAAACATGGTGATTAGTTTAAAACACTTGGATTTAACCTTGCATCTCAAGGATTAACCAAACTCATCACCTATGTTTTCATAATCAAATGGTTTAAACCACTATAACCATTTTTATGATTCCATGCAAACCGGGCATTACAACGGCTTAAAACAAGGATTTACCCGTTAACAATTCGAGTTATTCGTTTATAATCAATCCTAGCCATCATCTAGGCAATAATCAACAACCCTAACTATATCCTTACGTTTAGAAACAAGATTTAATCAATCATTATTAATCTAGAAGGTTAAAATGAACCGTTACCTAGCCAGACGGAGTTCTGCGTGTAAAAAGATGATCCAGACTTGCAGAAACGTTCCCTGGTGCGATCCACTTGATCAAAAGGCTTTAAAATTGAAAGTTTGATGGATTGGAGGCTGATTTTTTGTGTGTGGTGGCTGGAATCATCTAATGGAAGGATAAGGATTGCTTCTTCTAGACCAAACTGACTTTTTAAGCCATTTATCCGACTTGCTGACGTCAGGCGCATCGCCCCACGCCAGACGGTGAGATGGGGCGTACCGCGCGGGTGGTAGAAATCCAGATTCTTCGTTTCGCGATTTCGGACAATCCGTAACTCCGTTTCGCGCACGGTTTTCTCCCACGTTAACCATTTCTCGCGTACTATCATCCTGTAAAGGTTTCGATGGTCAACTCAAAGTGGATTCTAAGAATGATAAAATGTGCTAAATCTTCGGCTGGTACATATAATACGGTCCATAATTATTGGTCCGTGATTATCCCGATGGTCCTTGATTAGACCATTCGTAATACTCACCTCACTGAAAATTTCTGCCACGTCATCACCCCACTGAAAATATTAAAACTCCTTAATGGCTACCCCACTGAAAAAACCTGTAGGACCTTGTAGAAGCTCGGAAATAATCCGGTTCCAAGGGAAATCTGCTTGACAGCCTCTGGAATAGTGCGGAATCCTATTCCAGGGTTTTCCAATCGAAGCCTTAACAATCTTGGGTTGACCCAAAGAGTCTCGGATCAAAACATCGATCCATTTACCATCTGAAACAGTCTTGTCTGAAGTGGGTGGAACTACAGTCTCAGACTTGACCTTCCAGACTGCATTTTTACTGAAAGAATTTTTCAGATAAATGGAAGATGATTTAACTTGATTAACATTTATCATCTTGGGAACATTCAAGTTTACCAATTTCCCTTTACCCTTATCCACAGGTTTAACTTGTGTGAATTGTTTGGGTTTTTTCTGATCTGACTTGGACTCAAAGTTGACAGCTTTGATGAAAACCTGATTTGGTTTTCTAGATGGTGCAATCTTTGGTCTAACCAGGTGTGGACAAAATCTGACTATGTGTCCAGATGTACCACACTCAAAACGAACATTGTTACCTTTTTTATGAAAATGTTTTAATTCAAAGAAAGACTGTCTTTGTGGTTTGAAAACATTAGTTAGAGACTTGTTCTGATTAAAACCTAAACCCTTTATCCCATTAGGAACAAGATTGTCAATCTTGTTTGACACACATGCTTCATTTTCTTTTGAAGCTTTAACAAAGCTTAAAGCTTGATAAATCTTTGTTGATGAGATTGGGTCACCTTTCATAACTACAGAAGATTTAATCTGAGTAGTAACACGATAAGATGAATAGTCAGATTCATCCTCAGAATCTGAGACCCAATCTTCAACAATCCCATCCTCAAGAGATTCCTCTGACAAGGAGGAACCCTCATTAGTAATCATCCCAGTTGGATCAATTACTAATGGAGTTTTAACTTGAAAATCTTTAACATCTTTGTCATCAGGTGAATTGACAAAGCTGTTCAAGATTGGTGGAGGACAATGGTGATAGCTAACTTTTCCCTTATCCTTATGATTAGCACTTTTGCTGATCATGTGCTCAATGATATAAGATGCACTTTCATAGCTCTTGAGCTTTTGTCCTAGAGTCTCATAATCACACTCAACTATGGCTAACTTCTTCTTTATCTCATTGATGGTATTGAGATAAGAAGTTATAGCATCTTGCTTGTTAAGAACAGCAATCTCAGCCTCATGAAGTTGTCTGTTTAAAAGTTCAATTTTAGCTTGAAAATCCTTTTCATTAGATTTTAAAACTTTGTTTGCTTCAATACACTGGTTGAGATCGCAGATCAAAGCAGCATTGTGATTTTGATAAGAAAGGACCTTGCTGTTAAGGTCAACACAATTAAAACAACTAGAACAAGAGGATGAACACTCATCAGATACCTGATCAGATTGTGAAGTTGCAGCAGGAGTAGCAGATGAGTTTACCATCAAAGCAAACTGAGTAGGAGATTCTTCAATATCAGCATCAAAATCTGCTAAAGTGTCTGAGTCTGATAAGCTTTCTGACTCTGAACCTGATGTTTCTTCTCCACTAATCTTTGCTTCTCCTGAAGTACTATCTTCATTTTGATCATCCAACTTCTTGATCTCTGCAACACATGCTTTATCCTGTTCATTCTGATCATGATTAAATCTGAAATCCCAGTTTTCACCTTCATCTTGTTGAACCATCAATGCTTTGCCTGAGTTAAATGAACCAGCTTGAACAGGAGAATCAATGGGAACAAGCCTTCTTTCTAGATTTGTAGAAGATGATTTCTGATGATGAAAAGGATTTTTATTTCCTGCTTTCTTTGGCTGTTTGCACTGTCTAGCAAAGTGACCGTTCTCCCGACAATTGTAACAAGTGACAGAGGCCATATCAAAATCAAACTTAGATTCCTTGTTCAAGTTGATGTCTTTACCAGTCCTTTTGACAAACTCCTTAGCTCTCCTTACAGCACTTGCCAAAGCCCACATGATGTCAATCCTTTCCATGTCATCTGGATCTATTTGAGAATAGTCATCATTTGTCAGATAAGGATTACCAATCTGTCCTGCTACCAGTCCATCATAAGAACTAACCAAAGTAGACAACAGACCCATATGTTCTTTAGCAGTCTCAACAGTAACTTTATCAAAATTTTCAGTCTTCAAACTTGTGACAGGTTGATGATGTTCCTTTTGTGAGCTGGATGAGGAGGATGACTGACTAAAATGAATCTGAGCAGAAGATGGAGCTTCAGTCGTCTTAGAAACAAAGGCTGTCTTCAATGGAGCATGTGAGGATGATTTTTCAACTGTAGGAGTAGAATAATACAATAATGGATCCTGAACTTGAGCAACCCGTTTAGCTTTCCATTTGTTCTCTATTTCCTGCTCCTTCAGCTTCTGAATGAAATCATTTATGTCCAAATGTGCCATCATCTCATTCTGTTTAAGTACCATCAAAAATGATTCCCACTTTGGAGGTAGAGCATCTGCTAAACACTGAATTTTCTCCTAAGTAGTAGTCTTGACTTCATGATTGAACAGCTCACTCAAAAGATGATAGAATCTGGCAATCAACTCATCCAAAGATTCATTTCCAACATACATGAAACTGTTGAACTCCTTTCTTAAAGCCTTTGACTTGATATTCTTCAAAGCATCATTGCCCTCATAACGCTGTTGCAAAGCATCCCACAAATACTTAGAAGATGTAAACTGTCTGAATTGATGGAAAATGTCAGTAGCAATGGACTGAGATAAAATAGCATAAGCCTTCTTCTCATAATCATAAAGCTTCCTTTGAGGCTTAGTCATCCGTGTGACTAGCATAGGAGTTCCGTCCTCATTCAGAGGCCTCAGATAACCTCCTTCAATCATCATCCACAAGTTAGTATCCACCCCATTGATGTGAATCTCAAATCCATATTTCCAGTGTGGATAATCATCTAAGGATATCAACTTGGGAGCTTTGTTGGAATTCCCTGTCTCAGTCTCAGTCAACAGTAAAGTCTGAATGCGATGATTCTGATTAGCCATTAATGCTAAATCCTCCATTTAAACAAGAACAACAAGATTCAACACTTAGAAAAATTTTTAAACTGATGGCCGAATGAAGATGTTTGGAGCGAATGTCGGGCACCGAATGAACTGATTCTGGCGAATAACAAGCTGAGTATGACTATTAGGATGACTGAATCCTATTCGGCGAATGAAGGGTTGAATGAGGCTATTCGCCGAATGAGAGTTGAGAATGAAGCTACTCGGCGAATGACACTGGCGAATGGTGCTATTCGGCGAATGAGACTTATTCGGCAAAACTTATTCGGCCGCCATGCTCATTCGGCCGATCTGACGGTTTTAGCAATGAAAATCGCAATAACTTTTGATTTAGACCAGATCTAAGTACCAAATTTTGTACAGAATACCATAATATGATTATGAACCAATTGGGATGAAAGTTTGAACAATAACACCACAAAAATCCATAGATTTTTAATGAAACAGTAACTTTTTGGACAAGGCAATCAGGGTTTTGCAGGTTTCGAAAATCCAAACTAAGATTTGATGATTTTGAATGGAAATCAAGCAGAATCAAGAGCCAAAGCTCTGATACCACTTTGTAGGACCTCATAGAAGCTCGGAAACAATCCGGTTCCAATGGAAATCTGCTTGACAACCTCTGAAATAGTGCGGAATCCTATTTCAGGGTTTTCCAATCGAAATCAACAGCAACCGTGGTGAATCAAGTGAGTAGAATCAACGTGCGAGTGAGAATCGATCACCACGGGTTGAGAATCGAAGTTGGACGGTAAGAATCGCTCAAAACTTCAAGGGTTTGACACTGGAGTGCACCAGGAATAATGAGGACTCGGAAAAGTTAGGTTTGAAATGATTTGAACTTGTATATATAGACTGTAGTCATTCGGCCGAATGAGTGGCCGAAGCAGCTCATTCGGTGAATGACTATGTCGAATGGACATGTCATTCGATCGCCTGTCATTCGCTAGGGCGTTCATTCGGCGAATGACTTCATTCGTTAGAGACATTCGCCCGAATGGTCAGAACACATACTTAAACATTAAACATTACTAAATCAAATCAAACAAACATATAATCAACATTAAACATTAATATCAACATATAAAGACAACTTCCATTAATATAACTTGAACTTTACATGATGGTTAATACAAAATTGAACTAGGGACATATAATGCATCTACAAAACCTTCCCCACTGAGCTAAATCATCACCCCCACTAAACCTTAAAATACCCTCAATGGTCAATCAAAGAGGGGAAAGCGGGGAGCGGGGGCCGCTGGGCTCATGGTTCTGACCCTGCCGGGAGAGGGGCGGTGCTCTCGCTGGGTGCCGCCGAAACATGCAACCCCGCCTGGCCAGCGGGGGATGCATTACGGATGGTCTTATGAGTGTTAAATGTCAGTCTGTAATTTTATAAAGCACGGTCTGTAATTTAATTTATATGGACGATAATGCCCTTTACCCATATGACACATGGCACATTTATGTGGCTTCCTACGCTTACCTTTGTACGTTAACCGTCCCCTATATATATATATATTATGTTGGTTAGAATATATTTAATTAGTTTATGATCCTGCATAATGTGATCTACACCGCAAGAAAAAAAGTAATAGTGGAGACGAGAATCGCCGCTAAATGTACCTATAATCGCAGCTAAAACAACGTTGCTAAAGCTGGAAAAAACGCCGCTAGTGTGAAATAATCGCCGCTAATACCTGTCATCGCTAATGGATTCTGTCGCCACTAATGATTTATCTACTATTAGCGGCGATCTATTGTCGCCCCTAATGAGTTTATGTCGCCGCTAAAAAGTAAAAACCCATTTAATAGAAGATGTTTTCAAAAATGGCATTTCCCGTTTTCAAAAATGGCTAAAAACTAAAAACCCATTCAAACCATTCAAATACCTAATTAAACATTCAAATACCTAATTAAAAATTCAAATCGCGTTTAAAATCCACATAAAACAAATAATCCATAGTTTTATTTACTTCAAAACATAGAAGATGGAGTATGTACATAAACCAAATCATTGTAATCATTTGTCTCCTTCATCCGAATCATCTTCGTCATTTTGACTTGGCTTTTTGTTTTGTGAAGCAAAAAATTGTGAGAGTTGGTCCATAAATCTTGGATTTTGAAACAAACTTGAAATTTGATCCTGTAAAATAAATTATAAATTAGGTTAATAGGAATGTTAGGTTAAAACATGTCAAATGAATCAACATGTAACAACACATACCAAAGTTATATAAGACTTGTATAAATGGGTCAAAACATACCAAATTTATCTAAAACATGTTTAAATGTGTCAAAACATACCAAAGTTATATAAGACTTGTATAAATGGGTCAAAACACGACAAAGTTATTTAACACTTTATCAAATGGTCAAAACATATCAAAGTTATATAAGACTTGTCTAGATGGTCAAAACATAACAAAGTTACCTAACACTTGTCTAAATGGGTCTAAACATACCAAAGTTATATAAGACTTGTATAAATGGGTCAAAACATAACAAAGTTATTTAACATTTTATCAAATGGTCAAAACATATCAAAGTTATGTAAGACTTGTCTAAATGGTCAAAACATACCAAAGTTATCTAAAACTTGTCTAAATGGGTCAAAACATACCAAAGTTATATAAGGCTTGTATAAATGGTCAAAACATACCAAAGTTATATAAGACTAGTCTAAATAGGTCAAAACATAACAAAGTTATCTAACACTTTATCAAATGGTCAAAACATACAAAAGTTATATACGACTAGTCTAAATGGGTCAAAACATATCAAAGTTATATAAGACTTATCTACATGGTCAAAACATACCAAGGTTATCTAAAACTTGTCTGAATGGGTCAAAACATACCAAAGTTATATAAGCCTTATATAAATGGTCAAAACATACCAAATTTATATAAGACTAGTCTAAATAGGTCAAAACATAACAAAGTTATCTAACGTTTTACCGAATGGTGAAAACATACCAAAACTATATAAAACTTTACCTCTGTAAATTCTAAAGGTGTCTTCTGTCGTTCATGAGAACCCACAAAAAACTCCATCAGAAGTAAAAGGTTTACGCCCAATGCCTCTAGTATGTCCGTGTCGAACACCAATTATTTTCTCAAATACCACAACTTCATCCGGGTGTGCCGAACTACTTCCTTCAAATTCTCCATCAGAATTTGGGCCAATCTGGTTTTGGAACTCTTCCTTTAAATCGTTCTAAAATACAAAGATAATTTAATAGATTTGTATGTAGAAACCCGCTTACACATACAAATACATAGCACAAGCACACACACATACAAATGCATACACACATACATACATACATATTGTCAAAGTTATAGTTAAAATAAATACTTACATATTGTCTTTCAGCTATATCACTGTCAAAAATGCCATCTTTACTAGTATGAGCATTGTGAAAAGCTTGAAGTCTACTCTTATTCTGCTTAAGAAGAAAATGCACTATAGATTAGCTATATATATATATATATATATATATATATATATAGGGGATGGTTCCATTGTTAACCCTCCCTTATATCGTTAACCTGTGTTAACCCGGCATTTTTTGCCCGAATCTTTGTTTTTTTTTCATGGTTTTTGTTATACATAAATAGAGGGGGTTCTTTTTTGTGTTTTTACTAATTCATCACCGTTTAGAAATTATTTACAAGTGTAAGTAAGTGTAAGTTACTTACACTACACTTAATGTAAGTAACTTACACTTACTTACACTTGTAAATAATTTCTAAACGGTGATGAATTAGCAAAAACACAAAAAAGAACCCCCCTATTTATGTATAACAAAAACCATGAAAAAAAAACAAAGATTCAGGAAAAAAATGCCAGGTTAACACGGGTTAACGATATAAGGGAGGGTTAACATTTGAACCTCTCCCTATATATATATTAAGGGTGTGAATTTTCGACATGACCCCTAATATATATATATATATATATAATATTTATATATGTAAAACTCATATAACATTAATTTTTTGTAGCAATAACTACTATAAGCTGATGTTCCTCCGGGTTTGTGTATACTTGTTTTTGATGAATTTTATGTTGGATGATGATCGTCTTTTATGTGCATCTGTCAAGAAAAAATCTATAGTTTTCCTCCAATTGTCAGCACACATACCCTTAGGGGGTTGGCCCTAAATCTTTCGTCATCATCATACCCTCCACACTTGATGAAATGTTGTTTTTCAATAGCCTTTCGATCTCTATATCGTTTTAGCAGTACTGCTTCAATGCCACCTTTTTATGAGCACTTTCGCGATCACGTTCAATCTCATCCAAATCAAATGATTGCTAGGGATTAAAAAAAATAAATTATTCACCAGACAATATATACAATATACTCAAGTAAATCATATACCTTGAGATGCTCATACAAGTCATTCTTTTCAGCAGGGGAAACATATTTCCAAGAAGATTTATCAAATGCAATTTGTTCTCACATATATATCCCCACTTCACGTGTGAACCAATCATTAAGTTCACCAACTGGGGTATAAGTGGCATTTACATCAAAGGGGATAGTCAAAGGCCCCCCACTTTGAGACACTGCATATGTCAATTTTTTTATGTTTAGCCTTACCTCTTGTTTTTCGAGGTAAAGCAACTGCAAATGTAAATATTATCATAAGAAATATAGTTCACATATAATTAAATTATATTAACACTTACAGTCTGGTTAATGATGACCTCGACCAAAACCCCCGTTAGGTGGTGGGTCCTCAACACCATCTCCACCATGTCCACGCCCTTGCATGACATCCGCCATGACATAGACTAATACAATCCATAGTGATATCATTTCCTGAAATTTTATAAGACATGCAACACAAAAAGACATTATGATCAAAATTTTCTACTTCAAGAGTGAAAGTTTCTTATAATAAGTTAATCAAAGTTGCACTAAGACATACAAAATTACATCAAAAGTTTCATATAATAAGATAATCAAAATCTCCCTGAAGCATACAAAATTACGTCACATCTTTTAATCCGACTCTCCCCATAATCTTCAGTGTTTGTTTCAGATCCCTTTGTGTTATAATCTAGATGTTCCTCATCATAATCCAATTCTCCTTGAAACTCTTCGTCTTCATCAACAACAACAGTTGGTGGATTAACTTCACTTGCAGTCTCGCTGTTGGAAACGTGGGTAGACCGGGTTTGAAAGTATTGGCTTAGGTCAATAAATAGTACACTATTAGAAGAAGAGTTGTTGTGAACAACATCAAGGTCTTCGGCTAAATCATTGTCAACATTTTGAGCACTTTCTACACAACATCATTAAATGTAGGTAGATCCCAAATTTTCCTACGATTAACATTCTCAACGTCCCACCGATGGTTATTTCTTTGGTTTGCTTACGAAGGTTCTCATATATAAAACACTTGTTTCTCTTGAGAAGCAAATATGACTTGATCTTCTTTGTGACATTCATGTTCTGTGTTAATACTTGTGATATTGTTGTTATATGTAACACCTCTTCGAGTATCGAACCACTTGCATCGAAATAGAACTGTTGAATAGCCATTTGCAAAACACAACTGAATAATCTCTTCTTATTGGCCATAATATTTCTCACTGGTCTCTCCCTCTGCTAGAACCCCATAGTTTTGGGTTGTACGTTGCGCGTCACGTTCAATCACCATAAACCTTACACCGTTGACTATGCAAACAGAGTATGTATGGGCATTTCTTTGCGCACCCATTGAAAGAACATATAACTCTGGGTGAAATTTTGGAGAAGTTTCTATCTTCATCGAATAGATCTAATAAATATGAAGTAAAGTGTGTTATATATGTATTAATTACCTAATAAAAATTGATTAATGCATGTTATATATGTACTACCTTCTCAAAAAACCACTTTGGAAATTTGGTTTTACCATCATCTTGAGGATTTTCAAATTTGAATTCACTACATTGATGATAAAAATATACAGGTAAGAAATGGAAAGATAATAAAAAGATGATGAAAAGTTAGGAATTGAAACATTTAGTTGATATAGTCCCTGACTTCTTGATAGTTATCAAGAACCAACCATTTTAACTTCTGCTTTTTGATTGGAGAAAGTGGTTTGAATTTCGTGGCAATAGTCGACGACAACATCCACATTTCTGTCAGGTCGATTAAACTGAGTCTCAACATCCTCAAGGTACATCAGCTATACAACCTTCCGGCCTTGCCTTATTTCTAACATAGTTTTTTAAGTTTTTCATGTACCTTTCAAAAGGATACATTCATCTCATACATACCGGACCTCCTTGAATCGCTTCATCAGGTAGATGTAACATCTAGTTTGTGCTTCAACTTCAAAGAAGACCAGTACTCAAGTTCAAAAAATATGCTTTGTTTTGACCAGTTCGACTCAAAATCCTCCCGCTTTCTCGTAGCACTACCGAAATCAGGATGCTTGCCAGGTAGACGATGCAATAAACGAGCGAGTTGAGCTTCTATGTCACCTTCACTAAATTGTTTTGGAGGAGCTCTTGTCTCGGGTTCCCCGTTAAAGTCCAAATTTGTTCTCCAATAATGGTTGGCATCTAAAAACCGGCGATACCAAACATAGACGACTTTATTTGTTACATGCATTGAAGAAGTGTCTTCGTTGCAAGTCGGGCATGCTTTGTATCCCTGTCCACTCCAACATGATAGACTACTACGAGCCGGAAAGTCGTTTATGGTCCATAACAACATTGCCTTCATTGTGAAAAACGTGTTTGTCGCCGCTTCTTTAGTACGTACGCCTGAATGCCATAAATACTTAAGCTCATCCACCAATGGCTTAAGAAAAACATCCATGTCCTTCCCGGGTGATTTAGGACCAGGAATCAATAAGGTTAGCATAAATGAGAACTCTTTCATGCATAACCATGGAGGTAGATTGTACGTGGTGAGCACAACTTGCCACGTGCTATGAGCCGAACTCATGTTACCAAACGAATTAAAACCATCTGCTGCTAGCCCTAGACGAACATTTCGAGGTTCACTTGAGAAGTTAGGGTACTTTTCATCAAATTCTTTCCATGAAGATCCATCAACACGATGACGCATCGTACCTTCTTCTGATCGTCCGATACTGTGCCAAATCATATTTTTTTGCCGCGTGTCTTGAAAAATACAAAAGTCGTAGTCTGGGGATTAAAGGAAAGTATCGTAACACCTTGTGAGGTACCTTCTTACTCTTTATTTTTGCATCGACCCACCGACTCTCATTACAAATAGGAGAATTTTGCAACTTGTAGTGTTCTTCCCAAAATAGATCATAATCATTTTTTCAAACATGTATCGACTCATACCCCAAACCTATCTTCTTTAATGTCTTTTTGGCTGCATAATATGAAGAGGGAATCTTGTTGCCTTCTGGATGTGAAGACTGTAACAACTCAAGAAACTCATTATATGAACTATTAGTCCATTTGTTTTTCTCCTTGATATGCATAAGCTTTGCTAAAAAATCAAGGGAAGAAAACTTGGTACATTCAGGATACAAATCTTGTTGAACTTCTTTCAATAGGTCTTCAAAGTCATCGCGTACACCAATACCCTCATCTTCCCGTTACTTCATCTAGATTGGGATCCTCTTCCATACGCTCCTCCATAACGTCTTCGATAACACCAGCCATATCGTTTGTTGGTTTAACATCATCTGTAACTACAATTGCTGGAATTAAACTTTCACAGTGATGAATCCACTTCCTGTATGTCCAGCAGATTCCAAACGCAAGCATATGATATTTTATTTTTATGAAAGGTATTAGTATATAATTCTGACATTGTGCACATGCACATCTAACGTAGCCTCTGCTGTCAACATAATGTTTGCACATCTCGATAAAAGATACGAGTCCTTACCGGTACTCGTCTGATTTACAGTTTGGATGGGTAATCCAACTTTTATCAATAGAATACTCGTTTTCGTTGTGCATCTTGATAAATCATGAATTCTAGAGTTGAGTTTGCTATCATATAACAAAAATATCATTAAGAAACCATTGATTAGTATATACATTAATTATAACATGAACATACACATACAAAACAATTATATTATAAAACAAATCAATTATATCAATTATATAGTAAAATATATAAAATATATACAATAACATACACATCTATTATATACAATAAAATATAAATACACATCAATTCAAACTTGGCTCAATTACAAAACATGCCGAGACAGTTCGGTTTGTTTAGAAACAAGCTATTTTCTAACCGAGTTTTTCTCAAGTGTGCCATGAGTTTTTTTTACTAGTACTACTTAAAGTATTCACATCACTCTTGATCCATGTAACAACCTTTAATTTTAAGAAAAAAAATAAGGTTAAACTTTTAAGTTATAAAGGTTCTATGTCACATTCTTTGAATTACAAAGATAATGATAATCATCAAGAAAACTTACAATCATGCTGGCTTATAAGGTATTTAGTCAAAGATAGAAACTTTTGTAGTACAAAATCAAGATGCTAGTTTATTTTGGTGGAGACAATCCCAACATTTAAACATGTACAAGTATCTCGGCTACGATTTGAAATGGATGTCCGGACATATGTAAAATACATCTGCTAGAAATACTTCATATGTATGTGTGTGTATATATAAATGCCAATGCATGATTAAACTGCAAATCATAAAACACTTTATTATTCCTAAGCATGAAGTATAGCATAACCTGCGTAGCATGTTATAGTTCAATTTCAAATTACTTGCATTCATCTTCAATTAATTTAGCAAAATCAAATTTACCATTTTTCATATTCTCAAAATACTCCAAAACTTCTTATTATTCAAAATCAAAATCAAAATGCCAACTATCCTTAAGAATAGATCATGGCCACAAAAAATACTCCAAAACTTCTTATTATTCAGATTCCCCTCTTTGCTTGGAACTTTACAGTTTTTAACGAACCAGTTGAAAATGTAATTCACCTGTAAGTTGGACCGAGATCGTTGAATCTTAAATCACAAGTCCCGAACTTATTCAAGAAACGACTGATAAAATCCATCAAATTTGTGATAAATTGTTAGCTACTCGAAGTTGACAAAAGAGCTACACTGACAAATGTCATAAAACGGTAAAATTTCAAGTCGGAGACATGGTACTTCTAAAAGTTTCACCTCAGAAAGGAGTTGTTCGATTCAGGAAGAAAGGTAAACTTGCTCCTCGTATGCGGGTCCCTTTAAGATTCTCGAAAGAATTGGGAAACTGAAGAAATGCCTAGTTGAGCAAGACCATCATATACTACTTGTTGACATTCAAGTTGATAAAACATGAATTTCGTCGTGAAAGCAATTGAAATCGTGGACAGGGATGTTAAGATGCTCAAACGAAGACGAATCCCAATTGTGAAAGCGTGATGGGAACTCAAGCGTGGTTAGGAGTTCACTTGGGAACGTGAGGATCAGATGAAGCTAAAAGTACCCACATTATTTGATACTACCTCGCCTAGTTAAATTTTGGAAAAAAATTCCCCCAATTAGGGGAGACTATAACATCCATGTACAGAGTCGTTCTTCATCTGTTAACATAGACATGTTTAAATTTCATAAATTCATTTCATGATAGTTTTTATACATTCAATAGATCACTAGTGAAATCATCATTTATTGGTCTGACATCATACCTTCATAATTTCAAAATGATAAACAAGGAACAAACACGAGAACAACATAAATAATTGTGTAATGAGGAATTTAGACATACTTGAACATAATTATTGACTTACTCGAATTAACAGATGCTGATACATACTTTCATCGTATATGAAAACTTCATTCAATGTACAAACACATGTAAAGTTAATGGGATTTTAGGGTTACGACTAAATACTTGCAACGACACGATCGTGGGGTATCGAAGTAGCGGTCGGCTGGCGGCTGGACTTAATCCTATGTATGCCCTATACATAAGCTTCCTTCGGAACATCGGGAGAGTGTTGGTGCGTAGGTTTAGTGTGGGGACTCTTTGTATTATTATATGAGTGTGTGTGAGTGTTTTTAGGGATAACTTTATAGAAATGTAACCAACTTTTAATTTTGTTCCAATCAAATCACTCAAACTTTTTTTTTGTCTCAATTAAGTCATTCAAGTTTTTTAGTGTTCAAATCCTATATTTTTAACCTAAATAGCAAGTAATACATGTTGAAATATGTTTGCGTAAATTATTTTTTTTTTTAAAATGACGTACTTGAATCAATAATAATTAATTATTAATTTTCTTCTTTGTCAAATATTAATTAACATTAATAATTAATAATTCAATTCAGTCATTTTTTAAAAAAATATTTTATCTCAAACTTATATTAACGTATATTACTTGCTAATCAGGTTAAAAACATAAAATTAAAAACCAGAATAACTTGAATGACTTAATTGGGACAATAAAAGTTTAAGTGACTTGATTGGAACAAAATTAAAGGTTGGTTACATTTCTATAAAGTTTCCCGTGTTTATATATATAGTTTTGTATCATGTGAAAACCCGATCTTGGATGGAAAAACATTAAACTCTATCTGGGCCATTGATTTGAAATCTTGAAAATAAATGTGGTTCACATTAAACCTGAATAAAAAATTGGGTTCGAATAAAAAAGGCGACAAAAGGCGCAAACCTTTGGAATTTATGGTGGGAGACAGAGTACTTCTCAATGTCTCGCCCTGTAAGAGAGTAATCCGATTCGTGAGACGAGGGAAGTTGAATCCTCGTTATATCGGACCATTTGAGATAGTCAAGTGAATAGGCCGTGTAGCCAACTAACTGAACCTACCGAACAAGCTAAGCAGTGTGCACAACATGTGTCACGTATCGAACCTCAAAAAGTGCCTATCTAACGAGACTCTTACAATTCATGAGGAGGAAATACAAATAGACGAACAACTGCACTTCGTTGAGGAACCGGTTGAGATCATGGATCGGGAAATCAAGAAACTCAAGTTTAGCCGTATACCGATTGTGAAAGTTCGATGGAATTAGAGACGAGAACCTGAATTCACATGAGAACGTGACGATCAGATGAAGAAGAAATATCCAAATCTGTTCACTAACCCGACAAACACTAACAACGCAAGCTGAATTTCGGGACGAAATTCTTTCTAACCGGGAGATGATGTGATACCCCGTAATTTCCAGGTAAGCTTTTAATTTAATTAAATGGTTATTTAATTAATATTTACATACGTGGCACTATAATTAGTTGAATTTAGTGTAACACGTGGCATGACAATACAAACACCGTCGCAAACACGATAATTCGGTGAATTATCGAAAAATGCACGCACATGTTGAATAATTCACATACGTTGGTGAATGTTGAACGAAACAAACAAATTAAACACAAAATAGTTCACATATGATCAAAGGTCGAATAAATTAAGCTCAAACAACAATAAACAATGAGTTATGACGAAAAAAGAACAAAAACCGATTCAAACAATTAAATTGGAAAAATTGGGCTCAACCGGCAAACTTCGCGGTACACCAAGGGCCCTGGATTGAGCCTTGGTGGTATGCGAAGTGTATGCAGGTAATTTGAATCCCGACTTCCTTCGCGGTACGCAACGACTGATCATCTTCCACCTTGGCGGTACGCGGCATGTTTCGGGAAGCAACCCGATTAAAATATTCTTGGCAGTATGCCAAGCTCCATGGGGGCTGCCCTGGCGGTACGTGACGAAGACCAATTCGCAAAAACTTTATAAAAGCTAACCAGATCATTTCGCAACCTCTTGCTCACTTCTCTCGGCACACACAAGCAAAACTCGACCCTTATCACTTGTTAAACCCATCCTCAACCATCAGAAGCAAACTTGAGCCATTCTTGAAGTTCCCATTGGAGATTGAAACTAGTAGAAGCAAGGAGGAGCTCATCAAGACCCCAATCGAACTTGTAGCTGCAAAAGGGGTTGTTACCAGGAGGTTCCAGAGCTGCTGAACTTCTGTTCAAGTCTCATCTCAGTGTTACAAGCCCTTGTGAGGTATTTTTATGAGTTATCTTGCACTAAGTCACCAATATACACACGCAAGAGTTTTGCATCCACAGTCAACCCAATCTACACTCATGTACGAGATTTGGGGGCTGGATGATCTGATTTTGATGAATGATGGATGATTTGTGGTATTTGGAACAATCTATGATGTTTGTTAATGAGATTTGATGAATAGTTGGTAGTATTGTTATTAAAAGTAACTTTTATTAACATGCATGTGCAATCTATGATGATTTAATACATTTTGATTATGAATATGTGTTTACTATGATATTGGGAATGTTCATGTTGAAAGTCACTGAGATTTATGGTCATTTGAAGTTGATTTGGGCATAGTTACTATTAATAGTAACTTTTTGTTGCAAGAGTTATGCTAGATGATGATTCTAATGAAATAGTTATGTTTAAATGATGATTTGTATTTAGTAGTGATGTTATTGATAATGAGTTTGGTCATATTTGATAAGATGTGTAATTTGGGTCATAAGTTTCTTTTTATAGAAACTTTTATGATAAACAACCTACATGCAATTTGATTTGGGTTATGTTGAGATGTAACAAAGATTTTAATAGGCTTAGAAACACATTTGAATGATTGATGATGATTAAAATTGATTTATATGCAACTTGCTATATTAGGAAACTTTATTTGGGAATTTCATGAAATACGATCTTTGGTCTAGCCTTATTCTTAGTAAACGATTTGAAATGCATTATTATGATTATATGTGATATTTTTGTATGATTTTTGTTGTGAAACATGTCAAATATAGAAACTTTCGATAATAGGAAACTTTAATTATTAAAAATGGACTTATGTGCTTATTTGAGAACGTATGATGAGTTTCTAAGTGCTAACATGATCACTTAGGTTTAATGAGTATGCTAGAACTATAAAAATGTAATTTGTTTCAAACTTACTAAAAATTAAACTTACTATAAATAGTAAGTTGAGCATTTAACGTGACTTACGTGTTTACATGCTATGTGTGAATAATAACGAACTATAACGAACACACGGTTCACCAATGGGTCGTGGAATTAACACGGTCAAACTAAGTCAAACATGAACAAACACGGACAATCATGATCGAACATGGACAAACATAACAACCTTGGGTTGTTGAGCACGAACACAAACATGCACACAAACCCAAACACAAACTCATAAGTCCAATGTGATATAGGTAACCCATGACCGACTCGCCGGAAGATTTAGGAGCTTACGCATACATACTCAGGTGAGTTTATGGACCCATTCTTAAACTGTTTTACAAGCTTTCAAACTAGGGGAGAATACATGTTGTTGA
Organism: Mikania micrantha; assembly: GCA_009363875.1. Classification (NCBI taxonomy): domain Eukaryota; kingdom Viridiplantae; phylum Streptophyta; class Magnoliopsida; order Asterales; family Asteraceae; genus Mikania; species Mikania micrantha. The sequence goes on from CM018684.1 coordinate 5,221,856, forward strand.
GTCAAACTATATTTGTAAGAACATTTTGTGTATGCTGGTTTATTAGGAACAAACATTTAGTGTTGTATCGTAACAAAGTCCTCGCACAGTCTTACCGTTAATGTGTATACAACGAGGTGAGTTTAGATAGTAATATTGGGTGTGACGAACCCCACGCGGCGCCAACTCTGACCGGATGTCAGAACGCATGTAATCTCAACCATCGCCATTGTTTTTACGATAGACATGGCGGAGGCTAGAGCAAACAAGTCTAGTTCGGTATAAAAGCAACTGACATTTGGAGCCTATGGCTCTCACAAGCATAAATAAACAACATGACACGTGACAAACATTTATTTTTGATTATGTATTGATTCTATATCAAAACCTGTGAACTCACCAACCAATGTGTTGACGCTTTTTTTAACATGTATTCTCAGGTAACTAGCTCGAGCACGAACAACGATGCACTTAAGGAAAAAAGCACATGAGTCGCATGCATTTATACCAATTTTTTTGAACAAACAATGTTATTTCGTTTTGTTTAACAAACAATGTGGTGTCTGTTAGATATTGTCGCTGCATAACATAACTTATTCCGCTGCTTTAGATAAACTATAATAATTCGCTGCATGTTTCGACAAACTATTTTGGTTTTGAATTTTTAATGAATGTATTTTTCAAACGCATATAGAGTCGCTCTATATGACTAAGAGCTGTGTTCCTGGCCACGTCACACCTAGCGGTCTGAGAGCGCAAGTGGTAATTTGGGGGTGTGACAGGACCACCTCTTGATTCTGGTTCTAGAATAAGTAACTTGAAGAGGTTGTGATTAAGGAGAAGGAAATATAGAGGGATTGGGAGGAGATTCTGAAGGCCAGTGTATGATCTCTCTTCTTTTGACTTGATCTCTCTTGTCAAGCACCTTTTTGACTACATCATGCTGATGAGATTCGTAGTCTTTCAAGAGAGCTGGTAGGAACTCCTTTTCAATTTCAATCCAAGGTTTAAACTTGACAACTGATGAAGGTTGCTCATAACCAATATTTAAATCTCCCAGAGGTGCATTCAGCAGATGATCAATTATTGTACTTTGTTCTGCCTCCTTGAGCTTAGATACCAAGGCGGTGGAGGGTGATGTGGCCTCTTACCAGAGCTCATGATGATCACTATAGACCCTTTTTAATTTGGCCCATTTAACGAACATAATATTATCCCTCCATCTCATGATTGTGTTCTTTGGTTCCCACTCGTTTTGGTTGAGGATGTGTTTTATTCTTATTCTCTGTTCAATGATCTTCTTATTTTTATTAGCCTCCTTTATTCTTTTGGAAAGGACTTCAGCTTCCTTTCTGATGCTTGTGATATCCCAATTTATGACAGTCTCTACTTTGTACTTACCTTCATTTAACATAAATTTTATGAGTTTCTCCCTCTCAGGCTGATTGACTTTATCTTGTTGTTGATCAATCAGGACTATTTGTTCCTGACAGGCTTTGATCAGCTCTTCTCTTGAAATACCGGAGGCTTCCAGTTAATATCTTATTTTCCCTTACAACTTCTTTATTTTGTTGATCTTGAAGCTCTTCAGTTGATGGAAATTGCCTCTTTGGGGAGTGAGATTCTTTTTGAGGGGAGGTTTGAGATTCCTCAGCTTCAGCCTCAGCTGGCTTTATTGGAGAGGGAGCTTTGGTAGTCTTGGAAGGATTGGAATCAGACTCATCATCATTAGCCAATCTAAGCCTTCTTTTTCTTGGCATTAGAGAAGAGATGGGCTGATCATCACTTGAGAGTTGAGTCTGAGCTTGGTTCTGGGATGGGAGTTAAAGGTTTCTTTGGTTTGGCTATGGGAGTTTTGGATTTTCTAGCCACACTCTTTTGTCTTCTTGTGAAAGACCGGGTGATTATGGGTACGAGTTTTTGGTTTATTTTGGATGCATTCAAGATAGTGTGATTGGGTGAGGTTTCTCTGGATAAGTCCAGAAGGGTTTGAGAAGAAGATTTAGGAGATAGAGTGGGTGAAGCCTCTCTGTTGGTTTTTGTAGGTGAGGAAGGAATAGATTTGGTAGGGAAGGTTGGATTGGGTTCTGATTGGATAGACTTAGTTTGGATCGGTTTGTCTTTGGTGGATGATGATAAGGAATAGGGGCTGCAGTTGCGGTTTTTATTGGTTCAGTGGGAGCAGGTTTGGTATGCTTGGGTTTGGGTTTTCTTGTCACCCCTGATGCTCCAGTCTCCACTTGAGACTCTGTTTCTTTCTGTTTCTCTTTACAGCTGGCCTTTGCAGCTTCAGTTTCAAACAGCTGATCCAAGGCAGCTTTGAGAAGAGCCTTTTGATTTTTAACTTCAAGGCGTTCATCCTTCTTTCCTCAGTTTTATGTTGAGCCTTTTTGGCAGTTCGAGCTTCAGCATGGAGTCGTTCATTCTCCTCTTTTTGGCCTCATCATCCCGTTCCTTGAATCAAGGGGGAGGAGGAGCTATATCTGTGAGAGAGTGCAGATACAGGGTATGGTTGGCCACTTCATGTTGGAGGGAGTTGATTTTGGAATCTACCGAAACTTTCAATAGATCCATTTGGATTTTCTGGGTGTGAAAGAAGTATTTGGTGAAGTTGGCAAAGAAATTAGTAAGATAGTGTTAAGAAGTGGGTTGAAGACTTCTTGAAGGACCTGGGGAGAGCAGGAGGGAGCAGTGGAAGTGGATGTGGTGTTTGAGAGACCTTCAAGTGAGCGTGCCTGCATTGGGATGGAGTGGGATTGAAGGACTTGGTCATTCAAGACTTTGGTGACCAACTCAGTGAGTTTGGCTACATCAGCCTAAATCTGTGACACAGTAACCGTCAAATCCTGAAGTTTAAGATCGGATTCGTCCATCCATTTTAGGATATCATCTGAATCCCTGACCGGTGGGTCAATTTTAGCATGACCTTAGTCCATCTCAGGATTTTCCTATACCCCTTTTCCTTGGTTCTGGGGATTTTCAACCTCAGTTTCGAGAACTTCATCAGTTGTTGCCGTAACTGGAGTCTTATTGCTTGATCCATCCAAATGAAGACCCCCGTTGGACTTTCATGTAGAGTGCATGCTCCAGATACTTGATCTTGAAACACTTGAATTTGATATAGCATTTCAAGGAATGATCAAGACAATCACATCCATTGTTATAATCAAATGGTTAAAACCATTATGATCTATGATATGGTTTGATGATAACCAGACAATATAACAGATCAAAAAGGATTTCATCATTAACATATCTAGTTCTTCGTTTCTAACTATTCCTAGCCATCATCTAGGCAATAATCAACAAAAATAACCATTGCATTGCGTTCAAAAACTAGATCTAATACATACATTATCAAATAAGCAGCAGAAAATGAATCGTTACCTGTACTGTTCAGGCGGATTTTTGATTGCAAAACAATGAGCGGGTGTTGTAGAATCGTTCTCTAGCTTTATGTTTATGTTTTTGTGGCATTAGAACAAGGTTTTGAAGGTATATGGTCGATCAGATCATTATTTTGGACCAGGAGTTCGAGAGAAGAAGAATAACATAAGTTCTGCATGAAAATCAGATGGTTCTAGCTGATATATTCCAACCAACCTATTTCCGTGTACCGCCAAGAGGCCTGAAATGGCGCTTGGCATACCGCGAAGAAATCCGGAGAACTTTAGATATTTTGGAGTCATAGCGTACCGCCAAGAGGACCCAAAACCACCTTGGCGTACCACGAAGAGTTCCGGAGCATAATAATTTTGAATTTTCCTTGTTTTTACGATTCCAGAGAATCAGGAGTTCCGTTTTTCGCACGTTTTTCATCCACTTTTATGATTTCTCGCATATTTTCAAATCATCAGGAATTTACGATCGTACTATTAACGTGGATTTTAAACCATATGACGTGAACTTTTAAACGTAATTGTCGCAATCTCCTCCTGTTAAAGAAATTCTGTCCCGAAATTTTGTGAACACTTATCTGTTGACAATCGTTTATGAAAACAAATGAAGATATTTTTCCTTCATACGGTCCTCACGTTCCCATGTGTATTCAGGTCCACGTTGAAAATTCCGACTAACTTTAACAATTGGAATGCGGCTTTGTTTCAACACCTTGACTTCTCGATCCATTACCCCCACTGGTTCTTCAGTGAATTTGAGTTTGTCATCAAGGTTTTGATACGTTACCACATAGAATTTTGATACGTTACCACATAGAATTTTGATACGTTACCACATAGAATTTTGATACGTTACAACACAGGACTTTGGTATGATACTATACAAGGTTTTGATACGTTACCACACAGGATTTTGATACGTTGCCACACATGCCTTTGATACGTTACTACATAATATTTTGATATGTTGCCATACATGCCTTTTATATGATACCACACAAGATTTTGATATGATACATTATGACACCCAATTATTGTTTATGAAATAAAAGTTTTTGATATAAACACACACACATGTTAACACAAACACACGTATTGAAAAGAAACTTTCCATTACTACGATACGGTTTTATACATCACAGAGTTAGATACAAAAGAGTTTCATGATACTAACACACTAGTAAACAGCCTAACTGTATGGGATGTATTCTACATGTCAAAATTATCCTGTAACACCACAACCCAACCTATTCGCATTCGTTCAGTGATATCTACAATGAATTGTCCCAAAATATTAGTATCATGATCATACTTACCGTAAAAACTTCGGAAGGCAAGCTATCACTATGGCTACGATGGCCATCACTAAAGCAATCACCATCATCCTCACCTCCAGTCCCAAACTCCTAAACCTCTCAACCTTCACTCTCCCTCTCTCTACATACTGCTAGAACAAAACAATCACCGTCCACCTCATCCTCTCCTCAATCACCATCCTCCATGCTCTCGTCTCTGCCTCTAAAGAAACTACCTGCTCCACCAAGATCTGGTGAGCAGTACGGGTCTCAGTCAACGTATCACGGGTCTCCTGAAGAGATCCCCGCAACTGCATCAGCTCGAGTTGAGTGTCTTGCAGGTCCAGTGTGACCTGCTACAGCTAGGTTCGAAGCTCAGCCTATTTAGAGGACTATCCCACCTTATGGGTAGATCATGGAAAATCTCCAGGAGCAAGCTGATGTCTAAGTGGAAGTCTAGAGGTCTTGCAGGCTTGTCCCCGCATCCATCTGGTCCCATGTTATAATCAAATGGTTTAAACCATTATGATCTATGATATGGTTTCTTGATAACAGGACATTATAACGGATCAAAACAAGGATTTCGCCGTTAACATATCGAGTTATTCGTTTCTAACTATTCCTAGCCATCATCTAGACAATAATCATCAACAATAACCGTTGCATTACGCTCAAAAAACTAGATCTAATCTATACATTATCATACTAGCAGGAGAAAATGAATCGTTACCTTTTCGAGCAGATTTTTTATTGCAAAACAACGATCGGGTGTTGTAAAATCGTTCCTTAGATTGATCTTGATGTTTCGGTGGCTTTAGAAGGTATATGGCAGATTAGATCGTTATTTTGGAGCTAGAGCTCAAGAGAAGAAGAATAAGATAAGTTATACATGAAAATCTAATGGTTCTCGCTGATATATTCCAACCGACCTATCTTTGCGTACCGCCAAGAGGCCTGAAATGGAGCTTGGCGTACCGCGACGAAATCCGGAGAACTTAAGATATTGGAGTCATAGCGTACCGCCATGAGGACCCAAAACCACCTTGGCGTACCGCGAAGAGTTCGGAGCAAAATATTTTGAATTTTTCTTGTTTTTACGATTCTAGAGAATCGGGAATCCCGTTTTTTGCACGATTTTCACCCACGTTCACGATTTCTTGCATATTTTAAAATCATCAGGAATTTACGATCGTGCTATTAACGTGGATTTCAAACAAGATGACGTGAACTTTGAAACGTAATTGTCACAGGGGAGGCCATGTTGCATTGTCTACTACTTGAGCATTGTTAGGAATACTAGAACTTGGTCAAAACATCATGGTTGAGAACATATTTGAAAGCATAAACTACCTTTACATTCTTCGTTTACTATGCCTTAATCATTATGCTTAAGATTTCTCATATGACATTTACTTAGTTATTTCATTAACTATTTTGGTATTCGTATCTATAAAACCTACGATAACTCACCAACTACTTCTATAGTTGGCACTTGATTTGGACGTGTGTTAGGAGGTGATGCTAACTAGGCAAGGATGCTAGATAGACATACTTTTGGATCATCTTAGGGTGCTTGGACCTATTTAACTTAACTAAATATTGATCGTTTTGGATTTAGTCAACTTAACTTAAAGTTTTTTATAGTCAAGAACATACTTTTGTTGTAACTAAACGTTGATGATCATGATTTCTTTTGCATGATCACATTTGTTGATATGAAATGATTGCTGGCTTTTAATTTAGTACCCATTAGATTTTGAATAATCTGCACGTCATGGCATCCCGATAATTCCGCTGTCGGTCGGGGTGTTACAATATAGTAATAAGAAATTATTACTAATCCTAGATAAAATGTCATTGAATTGAAATGTATTACACATAATGAAATCATTTGGACTTGTTTAAATTATATGGAATGCTATTCAAAATTGAACACATTTGACAATTTAGAATTATATAGTTTGCAAAGTGTTTGGTGTGACATCATTTGATTACTAGTGAAAATAATCTTATTTGGAGTCTCTAAGACTAGTCCACGATACCTTGGGGATTTATACGAATAACATTCCTAGACATGAATATGATTAACGGTATTTCAACCTTCTAGTTAGCACATGTCCACTTACAAATTAAATTCTAACTTAATTATAAAATCAATCTTGTAATACATTTCAACATATATGCATTATATTACTTTGGAAATTTAATTAGGCATTTTAGCCTAATGATTTGAAATCATATCATCTAAGAAGTAAACATTCGTTCATGAGAATGACATGATAGTTAACTAAGGAAATTTCTAAGTTATACTTGAACTAGGGAAAGACATATGTTACAAACTTATTATAGTCTAAGCACTCCTCTATGGTATACCAATACTAAGGAAAGCATATATTATAGACTTATTTTATTCTATGGCATTTCTCTATGATAACAAGATATATCACATAATGTAAAACATAACATGTAGCACATAAGCATAAAATGAATATATCAAAAATAATATGAGGTAAATGATATATGTAGCTTAGTCATAGTTTAGGCCACAATTTCAAATAACCTAGATCCCTATAACCATAGCTCAGATACCGATGTATCATATCTCAATCGATGGCGAAATATGTCGGGGCATGATTGTGATTGTTCAATAACTCATGATACTACTATTAAAGTTTAAATAATTAAACATCAATATTAACAACGACATTAAAATTAAACAACCAAACATGAACATTCAAAATTCCAAACATTACATAAAAGAACTAAAATAACATAAATTGTTTTTATTTCAATATTATGCCTACTAGTGCCTAGCCTATGATATGTGCATCAATTAACCAGTCACACGTATAAAATACATTTTGTCAACTATTTGTATATTTGGTGAGCACTCATACAAGTTATAATGTATATAAATAAAGAGATGCAATACTAAGTATATGTAGAAATGAATCCAAGTGTATGTTCTTACAAGTTTTCTAGAAGGCATGCTAGATATAAAGAATTCACCAAAAGTTTTATGATTTTCCTATGAATATCAAGATTGATTCTAATGAAATATGGTGTTTATTTGAATACAAATGTGAAAATAATTATTTAAAATAATTTAAATAAATATCTTATGAAATAAATTTCTAGAATATTAGCATTATATATTCAATTTTTATTTATTTAATTTTATGGTACTCAATGTTTTAAAATCCAATTTTGTGACAACTTATTGCTTTTAGTTAGAAAATAATGTCACATAATATTCTTGTTAAATATTTTAATAAAATATGGCGGAGTTTTCATAAATAATTATTTTCAATACTTTTAAGAAATTATTCTTATAAATACTAATATAAAATTTGTTGTAAAACCCAAGGAAAATTAAAGAATTTATTTAAATAAAATTATATTATTTAAATACATTATTTATGTTTTAAAAATATATACAGATTATTTAAAAATATGTTTTCAGAATTTTTATAGAATTCATAAATATTTTGTTATTACTAATATTATTTCAATTATAGCATTATGTTAATTTAAAATTAATATTATACAATTCATGTCATCCGATTTCTTCAAATCATAGTAAAATTTCGTTATAACGTTTTACAGTGTGAGTGTGTGTGATTATATTTTTGATAAGAAGCAATCTAATCATTTCCCAAAGAATTTTCATTTATTTAACTTTTGACACATTTACATTTACGGAAAACCTTAATTTTACAAAGCACTTTCCATGTGTTATGGCTAAGAGGTATGTTAAGTTAGATAACTTAAAAAAACTGAAATGGGGCGAGTTTCAAGTTAATCGCATGTTTGATAGTACATTGACGAAGAATCTTGTTTTCCACGAAAAGTAAATACATTGATAATCATTTTCATTTTTTTTTTTTTTTGAATATGCTAAAAGGAACAAAGTGAAGTTTAGGCAGGTTTTAGATAATTGATACAGAGAACATTCTAACCAAAGTTCCTACAAGAATCAATTCTAGGAGATGCGAGAACTACTTAGTAACGAAGACTTTTTAAAAGATAAATAAGAATTTAGGGAGTGATTGTTGGATAATTTTCGTTATTCTAGCCGCAAGTTGGTGATGGCAAATTGGTTTAATCCTGAATTCTAGTCATTTGAACCAAGTTTACATTGATTAGCTTATACAACAATTTTGCTTGTTATTTAATATCACACATTGAGCCAAGATTATGCAAGTATATATTTTAATGATGTTTTTTTAGCTTGTGAATTTACAGTGACAAATATAAAAAATAAAACACTTACACTAATATAAAATACAAAACACATGTGAATTCACATACGTATATTAGAACAAGATATTGTACACATTACGATGGTTTAAGAAAAGATTGTTGTTATATCTATTATAATTAAAAAAAAAAATAGTTGAGTGTAATGCGTGCTATTTTGTTATGACTTTTAACTTTATTTTTTTTTCTCTTATATTAATTAAGATGAAACCTGGTCATTATATGATGTACTCTTATTTTTTTTTATCTTTTTTATTAAATAATAATGACATTAATAATATATTTGTATATATTTTAATAAACTTAATTATAAATATTTATTATTTTTCTAACTAAATGGTTATGAGTTATGATTTAATTTTTTATTTATTCAATGCATGTAATACACAAGTTTTTCTAAACTATGTACACACACACACACACTTGTGAGATGAGTGCGCGATGCGGCGGAAAACAAAACATTAGGTTGCCGATTTTGCCTCGTAAAAAACATAAATCAGATCATGTTTCGTTAAATCAACCCTTTTGATTTAATTTTAACATTTAATAAAAAAACTATTTGAGAACATTTACAACTTAAAAGGCCAAACATGGCATGCCAAATGTGACTAAGGTTCAAGAAATGATTCATTTTATTTGAGAACTTTTTTACAGTTATTTCACGACATTATATTTCGTAAAAATATTAATGTGGGACAAATTAAAAGGTTAAGAACTTTAGTTTATGGTTTTTAAAGCGTTGAAAGTTATACATAATGGTATAAGAGTTGTAAATCTCTTAATTTTAAGACATTTAGTCAAATGACCGTTTTATCCTTCCAATATATATTATAGGAGTATAGATATATAGATAGATAGATACATATAATATATATATATATATATATATATATATATATATATATATATATATATATATATTGTGTGTGCGTGCGCAAGTGTGTAAAACACAAGAATAGACCTATGAGGACGAAAACAATTGAACATTTAATGTAACCATCAATGTAAAAATTAGCCTAGTCAACTGATTAATTGAGGTTTAATCGCTAGTCTGTCGTCTCCCGCTTTTATTTCCCCTAATCGGCCACTCTTAAAATCGATCAAAATCAGGCTATGCGAACAATTGGCTGGAATTGAATTCCGTTGAATATAAAATTCCAGCGAAATTTTCGGCGACTTTTGAAATTACATTGAGATTTCGCGACGAATTTTTGAAATTACACAGAGATTTCTGATGATTTATGGTTAAATTATATATATATAATTTGGATATATATATATACACGCACACTTAACAAAATAATTTTTTAAAGGTTAACAGTTAATAATTAAGTTGGTCGATTTAAAGGTTTGCATGGTTAATTTTGAGACATAAACATAACAAAAACAGAAAAAAAAATTAAAATTTAGTAGTTAACTAAGAATGACTTTAACTTTTAACATAAAAGGTTAAATGCATCAAAATGTCAAGAAGTGATTTATTTATTTTGAGGTTTTGTTTTTCTGTTGTAATCGTTTTGTCACTACAATTTTTAAAGGCTACCAACGTGAAATAAAATAAAAAGGAAACTAAAAAAAGATTTAAATTAGATTTAATGTGTTTTTGTAGGAGAAAAACCCCTACAAAAAAGCATATATTTACTTAGATTAATAAAAAAAATTAATAAACTAAGAAATTCAATGTGTTTTTGTAGGAAATTTCTAGGAAATCCATATAGTTTGGTAAAATTTTATGAGAATGTTCCTACAAATTTTCAACAATACGCAAAAATTTTTTTTTTTTCGTTTTTTACTTAAATAATTTACCCTAATTAATAAATCATATAACCTATTTAAAAATAAAAATTATTTTCGTGGAAAATTTGTAAAAATATGGATGTTTTCCTATAATTTTGTGACAAAACATAAAAAATAAAAAAAAAGTTGTATTATTTTGTGTGAAATTGGCCAAAGCATTGTCAAAATATGATTATATGTTGCTACGAAATAGCGACAAAATTGTTCTTGTGGCTATTATGTCAGAAAAATGAAGTAAAATTAAGGTTATTTTTTATTCAATTTGTTGGATCGGGTTATAAAACTTTCACAACACTTTCACAAGGTATCTTCTACTAAGTTGATATATGCGGAAATTTTATCAACTTGGTTTGTAAAACAGATTGAAACAAATACACAAGACAAGTACAAAATCAAGGTTAAAGTATATTGCATTCAACTGTAAGAGTTTTACAAGTTTTAGCTCAAGCACACAACCACACTTGCTATGTTACAGATGAAAGGTTATATACTAAAACCTACATCTGTATCCTCGTAGGAATACAAAACTGTACAAAATACTAGAAATAAACTAATGCTAAAACTAGTATCTGTTATGCTCTTGACATGCCAAGCCATATTAATTACAATTAATACAAAAGACTCAATTGACTTTTACAATAAATACCTAAACTACAAAAAGCATTAACTCCTTGGTATCTCTATGGTTCTGACAAATCTTCTTTGCTGCTGGCTGTCATCAAATTTCTTCTTTGTTGGACTTGATGAGAGAAAGCAGCTCTGAATGTTTCTATAAGTGTCTAGAATCTTTGTTAGATAAAAGTCTTCGTAAGTCTTTGTCTTCGGAAGCTGTTGAGCATACACTCTGAAGCATTTGTTTTCAGAAGACTTTGTCTTCCTTGGAAAATCTCAAAGAACAAGGTTATCTTCCGAAGGTACTTAGTCTTCTGAGTAACTTAGGTTCCTTCCGAAGACTATTTTCTTCCCGAAGATAACACTGTTCTTTCAATACATATGTTGGACTTCTGGGAGTGAAGCCAAGGACTTAGATAGTTTTGGGGAGCACCAGCCTTCATGATCTTACAGTCTCGCCCTAGGTTGATGCTTTCAAAACTCTTATCTTTCTCCCCTTAGAATCTTTTCCCTTGCCTTGGCCCACTTGATGGCTATTCTTCCATCAGCTCCATTGTCAGGGTTGTCGAGAGGGACCTTTCAAGATAAAAAACGAATGGGTCAACAAGAATCATGAGCTGAAAGAGATCTAGCACCATTATGCCTCCATTATTTTTCTTGAGAGTGAACATCCTTTGTTTGGCATTAAAGCTCCACTCAATGATAGGAATGTATGCTCTCATGGGCTCCAGTGCTCGTTGAGGCTCAGATTCAGACTTAGAGTCAGAGGTACTTATAGTCCTTTTCCTTCTTTTGGCCATGGTTTTTCTTCTCTTTTTCTTTGCTTGGACTGTAAGCAAAGTTAGGCTTCTCTGATCTCTGTTCTCCTGTGCTTCCCCAGCTCCCTCTCCCCTTATTGCTTCCTCACTTGCAGCATCCTCAGCAGCAATTGTTTCTTCAGTTCTCCTCTCATCCTCCCTTGTTGATATCTCAGGATCAGGAACTGTAGTTGTTTTATGTGTAGCTCCTTTGTTTATTCTGACCACTGAAGATATATGCATATTATCATAGGAGGGACTGGATGGAGCAGAGAGAGGCTCTTGCTTCGGGAAGAAAGCTTCCGCAGCACCTTGACACATCACCTCCTCTCCTTCTCTGATTGCTGGACCAGATAAGGGTGTGTCAAAAATTATTCTTCCCCCAAAGCCGAGATTTAGAGCCTCATTTTGAGCCTGGATATGATCTAGTGAAGGCAGCTCTCCCTTGGATATCTTCTTTTTAATATCTCTCATGTGGATATCCATGGTATAGTTCTTCATTAGACCAAGCTGCTGTCGAGAAAATCCATTGTTCACAAGGAACTGTTTCATTTATTATCGGTAGGCAGTCTCCTTTTGTTTCTTAGAGAGAACTGCCACAGCTTTAGATGCAGCAGCAGCCTGTTCAAGCTGCTGCACCTTATCCAGTTCAGTAACCATTTTAGGAACCGACCAGAGAAGTACCTCATCTATATCAAATCCCTTCTCCTAGAGGAGAGCAGAAAGTCTTAGAATCTCTCCATCCAGGGAAGTATCTGGTCGGTCCTTCATTGGTGGTCTTCTTTCCTCTTCTTCAGCTTCCTCCTCTAGGGTTAGCTTCCTTTTGCCTTTGTCCATTGTTTTTACTCCATAGGAGAATGATCTTGTGGCCTCACCAGTTGGTTCATTGGCCAGTAGTTCTTCTGAGGAAGAGACCTCAAGTACGACTGGGCCTTCGGAAGCAGCTGCAGCTTCAGAGTTAACCTTAGCATTCATTACCTCCTCTAGTTGACCAACCAACTTGGAAGGTTCCTTAGTAGTACCCTCAGAGAACTCAGGATTGGAGGAGAGGTCTTCATCAGCCATTTTCCCAAGAGGAGACATAGGTTCTATGGAGATAGAGATTGTAGCTTGAATGCGATCCTCCATGGTAACCTTGGCTATAGTCCCAGTGGGGGACTTAGTCCTAGAAGGGGACTGTTGTATCCTGGGCTCCATGGAGATGTTGGATCTGAGCTCTTGTTGTGTCTCCATGGATGCCCCTGCATATTCGGAAGAGGAGGAGGAGGAGGAGGAGGAGGAAGAGCTAGATTGATGAAAGTAAGTTCCCAAGCGCTCATCCCATTCACTGTCCAAGTTGACAATGAATGGAGTGGGTTCTTGAGCAGCTTCCTCCTCTCATTTTGCTGGAGATCCTAATCCCGTAGGTTGTACCTTCTCCCCCTTTTTGGAAGCATCAAGGGAAAGAGAGGACACCTGGCTAGGATCAGGATGAAAGGGGTGACAAATGATGGGTGGGCGGAGCTGGAGGTGCAAGATAGTAGCATCCTTTTATTGGACCTACAGCCTCAAGGTAGCGACCTCAGCTTCGAAGTGGGCTACCCTGGCTTGTAATGTGGAGATGGTGGCTGTCAATTCTTGTATGGTTGTGCCTTCATCCACCTGAGTGGAATCATTGGGCGATGGAGTCCTGAGCCTAACTCCTGCACCTCCACCACCAAATGTGGTTTCTTGGCGCCCTGGATTCCTCTCATTGAGGATGACCTCAAAGAAGTCATCAGCAATGTGAGTTGCCACAGAGGAGGTCCTATTTCCTGTACCACTGTCCTGAGGAACCTGAGAAGGTTCAACAGTAGTGGCAGGCTTCATTGTATTGACCTCTTAAAACTCCTGAGATCAACCTCTGTGATGGTAGGCTTTGGGTCAGGTTAGTGGGAGAGAGTGGGTCATCCAGAGCAACTGCAGAAAGTCCTTGAGCCTGGGTAAAGGAATGGGTAGGGGGCATTAATGGGGTATACATACCTGGGGACCTGGGAGACAGTCGCTGTACTAAGGGAGTTGTTTCAACAGAAGCAGACTCCATGATTAGGGTATCTGTTTGGATATTCTCAGGTATGTATGGTGACACACACTGAGGGCTTTCAGGCTGGAGAGGGACAGCCACTGGTTCCAGAGGAATAACCAATGGTGAAGTAGTAGGTGTGGTTTGCACCTTAGGCAGAACTGGAGAAGGGGAAGGTGTGGGATCAATATTTGTTGGTTGTACAAAGCTGGCACCTTCAGGAGCAGGAAGCTCCTTGGAAGGAAGAAGATGAGTGAAAGTTCCAGAGAGGTTACAAAGGGAACATGATAAGTATGCCCAGATAGTGAGAGCGATGAGATTAACTCACTATTAAAAATATGTTGCAAACATCTGGGATACATACAAAATTTCTTTGGTGACGAAAGATTGTCAGCCAAATTATTGAAAATAAAAGCAGAAAAATTAAATGATTGATTGGAGATCAAGCCATGAATAGCCGAAGCTAAATAAGATGGGACTTGATCCCATCCACCAGTTTTATTTGAATGGCAATGAAGAAAAACATGTATGAGATACTTTAAATTATAAGACACTCTACCCTTCAAATATTTAGTTGAAGGGAGAGGACCTTCGTACGCCATTGACCTAAAGGTCACTGCTACCTCATCCCTTGTGAATGAGACCCTTCCACCGGCATCATTGAGTTGGAGATGTCGATAGATGGTCTCCACAGAAATGGAAATAGGATGAGCATCAATGCTTGCAAAAAGAGTCATACCATTTGGAAAAGACACAATAGAACAAGAACGCCAAAATTGTTGGTGATGAGATTCATACTCCATAGGTTTGACTGTGAGAGCAAAGGAATACCTGCTCCTTTTGAGAAATGAGATGATGGGTGCGAAATCAGCATCGTGTTCAGCTGACAGCTCCGCAACCAGATTGTAAGCAGGACGAAAAGCAAGAGATTCCATGGCAATTGAAGAGGATTAGGGTTTCATTTGAGAGTAAACAAAGGACTTGATTTGAAAGAGAACGGTGAGAGAAAGCAGAATGAGCGGGAGACCTTTTATACCTTCGGATGTCAGCATTTAGTATAGAGACATTTAATTTTGAGATCCAAAGTGTCAGAGAAAAGGTATTTCGAGACAGCTGTAGTGTACAGATATACTCTCATTCTTCAGAAGGAACAACTATCTCCCGAAGATATTGCTATTGGAAGGAGAACTTAAGATCAGAAGATGTTCTTCAGTAGACATGCACTTCCGATACATATTTAGAGTATTATGGAAATGATTTAAATATACCATCGGAAGCACTTTTTCTGAAGGGTCAGAAGGATTCATCAAAGTGAATTATGCTTCGGAAGACATCTTTTTCTGATGACTATATATTGCTTAGATAAGCAATTTAATTTAATCAGAAGATTAAGCTTCTGAAGGCAAAGTAATGTATCGGAAGATAAGTACTTTTGAAGAATTAAGATCTTCTGAAGTGTGATAGCTTCCGACACAAGGGTTGAAGAATACTTCCGAAGAATTAAAATATCTTCTGATGAGGAAGAACTTATCAGAAGATGAGTTAGGTGTATCTTCTGAAGGACTATTTAAACCTTGTTACTAATTCATTTATTCAAAATTGATCACACCTATAGCTGTTATTAAGTACCTGAATCTTCCTTAATCAAAAGCCTTGGTGAAAAGATCAGCCATATTGTGTTCTGTATCAACTTTGACTAGATGAATTAACTTCTTTTCTGCACAATCTCTGATGAAGTGATATCTGATGTCAATGTGCTTGGTCTTGGAATGCTTGACAAGATTGTTGGTGATGGAGATTGCACTAGAGTTGTCTATCTGTATAGGAGTGTTAAAGAGTTCTACTCCATAATCTTTCATTTGATTTTGAATCCAGATAACTTGAGCACAACAACTAGAGGCAGCAATGTATTCAACTTTTGCAGTAGATGTAGAAACACATGTCTGCTTCTTGCATTGCCATGAAACTATTCTGGACCTAAGGAACTAACATCCTCCTGATATGGACTTCTTGCTGATGTTACAACCTCCATAATCACTGTCAGTGTATGCCATGAACTGGAAATCCTCATTCCTAGGATACCATAATCCTAGAATTGGTTCTCTTTTGAGGTATCTAAAGATTCTTTTCATAGAAAACATGCGTGAATTCTTGGGATTGGCCTGAAATCTTGCACATAGGCATGTTGCAAACATGATATCAGGCCTGCTTGCTGTGAGATAAATCAAAGAGCCAATCATAGCTCTGTACTGGTGCTAATCAACATCCTCCCCCTCAAGATCAGGGCCTAAGGATGTTGTTTTGGACGTTGGGGTGCCTAGATATTTGCAGTTAGTAAAGTTAAACTTTTCAAGAATATCCTTGACATATTTTTATTGATTAATAAAATCCCTGTATGAGTTTGCTTCACTTGTAGTCCAAGAAAGAAAGTGAGCTCTCCCATTGAGCTCATTTCAAATTTGGACTTCATTAGTGCTTCAAAATCCTTGCAGGGAGATTCATTAGTAGAACCAAAGATAATATCATCAACATAAATCTGAACAAGCATAATGTGTTTATTGGATTTCTTGAAGAAAAGATTCTTGTCAATTGTTCCTCTCTTGAAGTTGTTTGAAAGTAGAAAAGAGGATAAAGTTTCATACCATTTTCTGGGAGCTTGATGCAACCCATATAGAGCTTTATCAAGCTTACAGACATGATTAGGAAACTCTGGATCCTCAAATCCAGGTGGCTGACAAACATATACTTCTTTATCAATTTTTCCATAGAGGAAGGCACTTTTGACATCCATTTGAAATACACTGAAGTTCTTAGCAGCTGCAAAGGCTAGAAATATTATGATGGCCTTAATTCTTGCAACTGAAGCAAACACTTCATCATAATCGATTCCTTGCTCCTGTGTGTAACCTTGTACAACCAGTCTTGCCTTGTTTTTGACGACTACACCCTTGTCATCCTTTTTGTTTATGAACACCCACTTGGTTCCGATGGCATACTTTCCCTTAGGTAAAGGGAAGACTTTCCAAACTCTTTGCCTTTCAAATTGAAGGAGTTCCTCCTGCATTGCTTCTACCCAACTGCTATCTTTCAATGCTGCAGCAACTGTCTTTGGTTATATTTGGGATAGAAAGCAGGAAAACAAGAAGATGTTTGCGTCATGCAAAGAGCCTCTATGTTCTCACTCCTTCTTCAACATTGCCAATGATGTTCTCAGCTGGATGAGAGGTATGGATGCGAGTTCTTGGAACGACATCTAGTTGACAGCTTAAATCCAGATTGCCTGGTTCAAGATTTGGAAGCACGACCTCAAGATGTATTTCAGGCAGATCTTGGATTCTTTGTAGTTGGACTGCTGTGGATTGATTTTCTCTAGGATGAGAAGCTTCCAATGTGGTGGCTTAATCAGTAGAGCTGCCAACTTCCTCTTGATTTTGTGGAGCAAAAGAGGAATCGCTTGGATGAATAGCTTGAGATGAGTTGATGATTTCTGTTTGTGAGATTGTTTGAGGTGTTGAAGTGGATTTTGCCAAGGGTTGTCTTGAAGCTATTGGCAGTTCAACACGAAAATCATCCTCCCTTCTTGGCTGATTGGAAACTGAGGTAGTTGTCTGAGGTCTTGCAACATACTCCTTTGAAAGATTAAAAGCAGATGTGAATCCATCAAGATCAAATAGCCAATGAGGGCCAATTCCAGGTTTATTAACAGTATGTTCATTGAACTGAACATCTGCAGACTCTTCAATAATCCTGGAATCTATGATGTATACTCTATATGCCTTAGCATGAGAAGAATATCCAACAAAGAAACCCTCTGCTGATTTCTCAGCAAATTTTGCTAAGTGATCTTTGGTATTCAAGATGGCGCATTGACATCCAAATGGTTTAAGAAAGCCAATGAAAGGTTTTCTTTTATGCCAAATCTCATAAGGAGTCATACCATGTGATTTGACTATCAATATTCTGTTTTGGACATAACAGGCAGTATTGACTGCTTTTGCCCAAAAAGATATTGGTAGTTTGGCATCAGATAACATAGTTCTAGCAGTCTCAATCAGTGTCCTATTCCTTCTATCAGCAACACCATTTGGTTGTGGAGTCCTAGGAACACTGAATTGTCTTGTAATACCTTTGGATTCACAAAATGAGTTCAAAGTATGATTCTTAAATTCTATACCTTGGTCGGACCTAATGATTTTCACATTGTGATCACTTCCATTCTCTACCCTAAGAATGAATGACTTCAAGATTTCAGCAGTCTCATCCTTGGTACCCAGAAAGAATACCCAGGTGTATCTTGAAAAGTCATCAGTGACCACCACACAATAAGATTTTCTACCTAAAATTTTCACACTTGTGGGGCCAAACAAGTCCATATGAAGCAAATGTAGGACTTTTGTAATTGAGTTTATCTCTTTGGCATGGTGAGAGGACTTGTGTTTCTTCCCTTTAAGGCATGCAACACATTTATCAACATAAATAAATTCCTTTGTTGGTAAACCTGTAACTAAATTATTTTTAACCAGATTATTTATGTTTTTCAGGTTTACATGACAACGTCTTCTATGCCAAAGAGATGATTCATCAAGTGAGGCTTTAGAAACAAAGCAAATTATATTGCTAAGTGGTGAGGCTGTGCTCATATCCAGCATATACATGTTGTTCCTTCTTGGAGCTCTGAGCAGAATTTGATTATTTGGGACAACAAAACGTGGTTTTAGTACAATACATTCATGCTTAGTGAACAACATGTTATGTTTATGGTCACACACCTGTGAGACACTTAGCAAGTTGTAATTTAATTCCTTCACAAAATGTACATTCTCAAAACTTACCTTGCCATTGGTAATTGTTCCCCTACCTGTGATATATCCACCTACTGGATCACTACCAAAAGCAACTGACCATCCAAAAAATGGTTCATATTTGTGCAAGTGAGTCTTGTTGCCTGTCATGTGCTGAGAGCAGCCACTGTCAAGTATCCACAAGTTGCTTTTTGAGTCTTGTTGTCCCAACACACATGAAAAATGAATTAGTTTCTGATGGGAACCTAAGCCCATGTGGTCTTGGTTTTCCATTTGCATCATTGTAGGTAAATTTCTTTGAAATCATCTTTGGTGGTGCAGATGATGAACATGCTGGTGGACCTGTTGGTTCAGTTGATTTTTTATTCTTCTAGACTTTGTAGACCTTTGCAGTTGATTGATGATCTTTCTTTTCTTTCCTTTGAAACCTATCGGAAGCAGGTCTTGCTATGCCTTCTGATGGTTTGTTCTGATGCTTGCCTGATCTTTTTCTCTCGGAAGCAGAATTTTGGCCTTCTGAAAACTAAAATGTTCTGCTCCCACTTCCCTTGTCACTCTCTCTTCTGCATGGTTTTGAAATTCTTCTGCTTCTTGGATTGAAGAAGCAATCAGCGGCATAGGGGTCAGTGTCTCCACAAACTAGACACATTGTTTGATCTTTGGAAGATTTCTGAAGGTTCCTTCTTACTGATGAATCTGATCTGTGTTTCTCTGAACTGGAATGACTTGACTTTGACTTCGAAGTTCCAACATTACTTTTGTTGAATTGATTTACCTTGATTTTTGCTTTACCAGCATTCCTGTTAACTGATCTTGCCCTATTTGACTTGTCAGATGGACAAGTGACATATTCACCTGATGATGTACTCCCGTTTGTATATACTTAGATTTAACAAAAGTTGGTGAGGTTTTCTTGTTTCTTTTCTTATGTTTTAAAGCCGATTTTTGTTTATTAAAAGAAACGAGGGTATCATCCTCAGATGAATAGATTGAGTGAATAGGGTTAACATCAAATGAATCTTCTTCTTGTGCAATCTTGTGTATATCCAAAACCTCATCATACACAAGACTTGCTTCAGGTTTGCAGCGAACCTCCACCATTGGAGTATAAGCAGATGGAGGTTCCATGCGATTGTATCCCACCCCAGCACCCTTCTTCTTTACTAGCTCAAGAATCTCAGTCATTTTGAGGAGTTTCTCAAACTTCTCACCCTGACTAAGAAATTTGTCTTTGTATGACTCGGCCAATAAAAGTTTTGTTTTAGCAGTTGTTAATCTCTCTAAAAGATTGTTTATTTGACACTGTTTGTTAGTGTCTTCATGTTTTAAACTGGAAATTGTCTTTTCCAACTCCTCAATATTTTCTTTATAATTTCTTTCAGCCTCCAAAAAATTTGCTTTAACAACTTGTATTGAATAGGCATTTAGTTTTTAATACATTCAGGAGTACACATGTCATCTATTACCTTGAATGTGGAGGTGGAGTCATTTCCTATCAGTGCTTTGTTTGAGGTAGATGCTTCCTCCACTTGAAAGCTCCAGTCAGATAAGTCATGCTGCTCAACAATGTTTGCATTGTTTGACTGGCCAGAGGTTTTAGATGTTTGGTAGTTTGGCTGAGCTGAGGTGGATGTCTGGGTGGTTAGGGACTTGCATTCTCTGGCAAAATGGCCCAGCTGCTGACAGTTATAATATTTGAGTTTGGATTTATCCAGACCAAACCCAGTCTTCATGTTGTGTTTCTTAAATTGTCTTCATGTTCTTTGATAAAATTTCTTTGCTTGGTAGGAGATCATAGCCATCTGGTAATTGATGTCCATCTCCTCTAGATCATCTGCTGGGATGCCATCTAGATCTTTTTGAAACAAGTGAAAATAATTTGTTTTTTCAGCCATGAATGCTCCCTGACCGGAGTTAAGCAGTGGGGTTGTATTTGAAAATGGATTTGAGTGAGTTGAAGATGGAATTGGTGTTTTTGGGAAGGTGATGATAGATGTGGAGTTTGAATGGTATATGGGCTGATAGTTCTGAAATGGAGGATTGTGAATGGGGGAATAAAAAACAGCTGAACCTACAGGGGCCGAGATTTGTTTAGGTTCTTTAGCATCAATCTCCATTTGGTATGCACTCAGTATACCAAAGAGTTCTCCCAACTTCAAAGTTCTGAGATTTTCTGTTCTTCTAATGGTAACAGAATAGATGTTCCAAGCATGTGGAAGAGATCTCAGAAACTTTCTTAAAACATCTTGATTTTCCATCTTCACACCTGCAGCTGTCAGTTCATCTACAAGTTGAACATACCTTAGATATTGAGAAGCCATCTTTTTATTATTCTCCTGACAGAAGTTCTCAAAATTCTGCTTTAGCATTTCTTTCTTGTTTTCCTTCACATCGTCAGACCCTTCATACATCTCTTGTAAAGATTTCCACAACTCTTTAGCAGATTTGCATTTCTTGAATTCATGTATGATAGAGTTTGGAATGGACATCTAAATCAGCTAAACTGCCTTTGAGTCAACCTCCATTTTCTTGTAGTCTTCGTCTGAGTAAAGAGATGGATCTTTTGGCACAACTGCTCTACCAGCTCCAGCAGCAGCGACTATTGGAATAAATGGTCCTTCAAGAACTGGTTTCCATAGTTTGAAGTCCTAGTTCCTGATAAAACCTTCCATTCTAACCTTCCAGGTGTCATAGTTGTCGAGTGTAAACATGGGAGGTTTGTTCAGGGTGCCATTTTCAGTGTCATGTTTGTTCATGGTAGTCATTTTGACAAGAAAATATTGAGCAATGAGTAGTAGAATAAAAAAACAACTCATAACTTAAGAATGGTTAGTTGCTTAATTTAAAGAGTCAAGGCTCTAATACCACTTGTTGGATCGGGTTATGAATTTCACAAAGTATCTTCTACTAAGTTGATAGATGCAAACATTCTATCAACTCGGTTTGTAAAACAGATTGAAACAAATACACAAGACAACTATAAAATTAAGGTTAAAGTATATTGCATTCAACTGTAAGGGATTTACAAGTTTTAGCTGAAACACACAACCACACTTGCTATGTTACAGATGAAGGGTTATATACTAAAACCTACAGCTGTATCCTTGTATGAATACAAGGCTGGACAAAATACTAGAAACAAAATAATGCTAAAACTAGTATGTGTTATGGTTTTGACAACCCAAGCCATATTAATTACAATTAGTACAAAAGACTCCACTGACATTTACAATAAATACCTAAACTACAAAAAGCATTAACTTCTTGGTATCTCTGTGGTTCTGATAAATCTCCTTTGCTGCTAACTATCATCGGAATGTCTTTTTGTTGGTCTTGATGAGAGAAAGCAGCTCTGAATGTTTCTATAAGTGTATGTAATCTTTGTCAGATAAAAATTTTCGGAAGTCTTTGTCTTCAGAAGCTGTTGAGCATACACTCGAAAGCATTTGTGTTCGGAAGACTTTGTCTTCCTTGGAGTATAAAGATGGGTCTTTTGGCACGGGTGTTCCACCAGTACCTGCAGCAATGGTTGGGATGAATGGTCCCTCAAGAACTGACTTCCAAATTTTGAAGTCCTGGTTCCTGATGAAACCCTCCATCCTAACCTTCCATGTATCATAGTCATCCGTAGTGAACATGGGAGGTTTGTTGAGAGTACCATTCTTAGTGTCGTGCTTACTGACAGTTGTCATTTTGACTTAGAGCTAGCTTGAAAAATAAAGAGTAGTAGAAGATAAACAACTAGTAACTTAAGAATGGTTAGTTGCTTAAGTTAAAGAGCCAAAGTTCTGATACCACTTGTTTGATCGGGTTATGTAACTTACACAACACTTTCACAGGTTATCTTCTATGAAGTTGATATATGCGGAAATTTTATCAACTTGGTTTGTAAAAACATATTGAAACAAAATACAGAAAGCAATTATAAATTCAAGGTCAAAGTATATTGCATTCAGCTATTAAGTTTACAACACTTAGCTCAAGCATTCACTCGTGTTTTGCTAAGTAACAAGTGAAGGATTATATAATAAGACCTACAACTGTATCCTCGTAGGGATACAAGGCTGGACAAAATACTAGAAACAAACTAATGCTAAAACTAGTATCTGTTATGGTCTTGACAAGCCAAGCCATATTAATTACAATTCATACAAAAGACACCTTTGACTTTTACAATAAATGCCTACACTACGAAAGGCATTAATATCTTGTTATCTTCTGTGGTTATGACAGATCTTCTTTGCTACTGACTATCACAAGAATGTCTTCTCTATTGGTCTTCATGAGAGAAAGCAGCTCTGATTATTTCTACAAGTGTATGGAATCTTTGTCAGAACCAGGTCTTCGGAAGTCCTAGTATTCAGAAGCTGTAGAGCATAACTTTGGAAGCTTTTGTCTTCGGAAGTAGCTGGGTTCTTGAAGCTTTAAGTGTTGAGCTCTAAGGGCTGAGGAAGTCATCGGAAGCTTTACTCTTCTGTATAGCCTTTGGCCGGAGTGAGTTATCCTTCGGAAGTAATGCTTCTTCCGAAGGTTAACTCCTTCCTTCCGAAGGCTATTAGGCTTTAGAGAGTCCAAGACTTATACAAGAGAGTTTGGTGAGCATCAACCTTTATTTATTTTACAGTCTCAGCTGCTCTGCTCTTCTCTTGATAAGCCTTGGAGTGAGTCTTGATTCGGCATGATTGTCTGGATCGGTTATGGGCAGGTTCTCCAAATCAAAAATATATGGAGCAGTAAGAGAGAGCATCTCAAGCTCGCTTTTCTTCATGTAGTTTCCATTGCATAGCCTGAGAATGAACTTCTTCTCATTGACTCTGTAGGTCCATTCAACTATAGGAAAGTGCACATTAATGGGTGGTCCATCATGTCTGATCCTGGCCATGGACTTTTGTATTTTGAATGGACCATTTTATACAAGCAAGGATTGAATGCGCCCCTCTACCATATCTGTACAAATAGAATAGCCTAAAAAAACCATCAAAACCTTGAGACTTGTTACTTTTGTGAAGTACAAGTTGACTTGAAGGTTGCCTCTCTTCTTCCTGCTCTTCCTGCCCATTAACTTCCTCCTCAGCTTCAGCTTCTTCATTGGAGCCCCTGCTGCATCAGTTTCTGCAGAGGGCTCTAGATCTGCTACAGGATCTGTCCCTGCAGCCTCTAATCCATCTTCGTCATCCATTCTCCCCTCATCCCTCCTTGGTTGTAGCTCAGGATCAGAATCTTTTGATTGTTGTTCTGTTTGCCCTCTGTTGATCCTGATCACTGAGGATATTGGCATGTTGTCATAGAAAGGACTGGATGAAGGGGAGAGAGGCTCTTGCTTTGGGAAGAGTGCTTCCTTTGATGCACCATACATCATCTCCTCTCCTTCTCTAATTGCAGAACTAGAGAGGGGTGTGTCAAAAATGATTCTTAACCTAAAGCCTAAATTTAGAATCACTCTGAGCTTGGATCTTCTCCATTGAAGGCAACTCTCCTCTGGCTATCTTCTACTTGATCTCTCTTAAGTGCATGCCCATGGTAGAGTTCTTCATTGGGCCAAGCTGCCGCCGAGAGAATCCATAGTTCACTAGGATCTTCTTCATCTTCTCTCGATAGGCAGGCTCTTTTTGTTTCTTTGTGAGGACTGCCGCAACTTTGGATGCAGCAGCAGCCTATTCTAGCTGCTGCACCCTATCCAGCTCCTCGGCCATTCTAGGAACCGACCAGAGAAGAACCTGATCTATATTATATCCATTCTCCAAGAGGAGACCAGAGAGTATTAGTATCTCTCCATCCAGAGAAGTGTCTGGTCGGCCCTTCTTCATCACTGACCTCCTCTCCTCCTATTCCGCTTTCTCCTCTAGGGTTAGCTTCCTTTTTCCTTTTTCCATTGTGTTCAACCCAGAGGAGATAGATCCTGTAGCCTCACCAGTTGGTTCATCAGCAAATAGTTCTTCTATGGAAGAATCCTCAAGTATGACTGGGCCTTCGGAAGCAGCTGCAGCTTCGGAGTCAACCTTAGCTTTCACTGCCTCCTCCAGTTGACCAACCAACTTGGAAGATTCCTTAGTAAAGTCCATAGAGAACTCAGGATGTGAGGAGAGGTCTTCATTAGTCGTTGTCCCACGAGGGGACACAGGTCCTATGGAGATGGAGGGTGTTACTTGACTTGGATCCTCCATGGTGACCTTGTGTGTGGTCCCAGAAGGGGACTTAGTCCCAGAGGGGGACTGTTGGATCCCAACAGGGGAACTGGGCTCCGTGGAGATGTTGGTTTCTTCTTGTTGTGTCTCCATGGATGACCAATCACCTTCGGATGAGGAGGAGGCAGAACTTGAGTAATGAAAATAAGTACCCAAAAACTCATCCCATTCACTGTCCAAAGTGACTATGAATGGAGTGCGTCCTTGAGCATCTTCCTCCTCTCCTTCTGCTAAAGATCCTGACCCTATAAGTAGTCCCTTCTCCCCCTTTTTAGTAGCATCAGAGGAGAGAAAGGCCACCTCAATAGGATCAGAATGAAATGGCTGACAGATGATTGGGGGGCGGCGCTAGAGGTCCAAGATGGTAGCATCTTTTTCCTAGACCTATAGCCTCAGGGTAGCAACCTCAGTTTCTAGATTAGCTACCTTGGTCTATAAGGAGGAGATGGTAGCCGTCAATTCCTGTATGATTGTGACCTCATCCACCGGAGTGGAATCATGGGGCGATGGAGTCCTGAGCCTAGCTCCTGCACCAGATGTGGTTTCTTGGCACCCTGGATTCCCCTCATTGAAGATGACCTCAAAGAAGTCATCAGCAATGTGAGTTGCCATAGAGGAGGTCCTATTTCCTGTACCATTGTCCTGAATAACCTGAGAAGGTTCAACAGTAGTGGCAGCCTCCTCTGTATTGACCTTTTCCACACTCCTAAGGTCAACCTCTGTGATGGTAGGCTGTGGGTCAGGGAACCTTGCTTGTAACTCTGTCACCACTCTCAATAATGTTTGGGTAGTAGGTGAGAGTGGGTCATCCAGAGCAATTTCAGAGGGTCCTTGAGCCTGGGTAAAAGTATGGGTGGGGGGCATTGATGGGTGATACTCTCCTGAGGACCTGGGAGACAGTCCCTGAACTAAAGGAGTTGCTTCATCAGAAGCAGACTCAATGATGGGGGTATCCCTTTGGATATTCTCAGGTATGTATGGAGACATACACTAAGGGCTTTCAGGCTAGATTGGGGCTGCCACTGGTTCGAGAGGAAGAACCAATGGTGATACAGCAGGTGTGGTTTTTACCTTAGGCAGAATTGGGCCCCTTCCAGTTCTTTTCACCTTTTTCTTGACGGGTTCAGAAGAAGGGGCCTGAACAGCTGTAGAGAGCTGTTCAGGGGTTCGCTTGCGTTTGTAGGTGATTTTTATTGGGTGAGGAATAGAAGGGGAAGGTGTGGTATCAGCATCTATTGGTTCTACAGTGCTGTCACCTTCTGGAGCAGGGAGCTCCATAGAAGGAAGAAGAGGAGTGCAAGTCCCAGACAACTGAGCACTCTTCTTCTTCAGTTGTACAAAAACCTTGGCAGTAACCAAAGGAATGTTATATATGTACCCAGTCAGTGAGAGGGAGGAACCCAACTTACTGTAGAAAATATGTTGCAAAAACCTAGGATGCATACAAAATTTCTTTGGCGACGAAAGATTGTTAGCCAAGTTATTGAAAATAAAAGCAAAAAAAATTAAAGAGTTGATTTGAAATCAAGCTATGAATAGCCGAAGCTAAATCAGAGGGGACTTGATCCCAACCACCAGTTTCATTCGACATATAGTGAAGAAAAACATGTATGAGGTACTTATAATTACAGGACACTTTACCCTTCAAATAGGTTGTTGAAGGGAGAGGACCTTCGTACTCCAATGACCAGAAGGTCACTGCTACCTCATCCCTTGTGAGCGAGACCCTTCTCCCTTCATCATTAAGATGAAGATGCCGACAGATGGTCTCTACAGAAATGGAGATGGGATGAGCATCAATGGTAGCTACAAGAGTTCTACCATTGGGAGATGAAGCAATAGAACAAGAACGTCAAAACTGTTGGTGATGAGACTCATACACCACAGTTTTTACGGTGAGAGCAAAATTGTACCTGCTCCTTTTAAGAAAGGAGATGATAGGTGCGAAATCAACATCATTATCAGCAGAGAGTTCACAGCCAGGTTATGAGCAGGCCAAAAAGTAAAGGATTCCATGGCGATTGGAGAGGATTTAGGGTTAATTTCTGAGAGAACGAGAAAATCAATTTGAAAATGGAACGGTGAGAGAAAGTTGAATAAGCGGGAGACCTTTTATACCTTCAGATGTCAGCATTTAATATAACGACACATTTAATTTTGAGATCCAAAGTGTCAGAAAAAGGTCTTCCGATACAGCTGTTGTGCACTGGGATTTTCACAAGTTTCAGAAGGGTTGCAACTGAGTTCCGAAGATATTGCTATCGAAAGAAGAATACAAGACCAGAAAGTATTCTTCGGAAGATAGACACTTCCAATATATATTCATTGATGTTAAAAATACCATCGGAAGCACTTGCTTCTGAAGGTTCAGAAAAGTTCATCAGATGGAATTGTGCTTCAGAAGACATCTTCTTCTGATAAGTATTTATTGCTTAGACAAGCATTAGTGTTTAATCAGAAGATTGAGCTTTCGAAGGCAAAGATAATGTATCGGAAGATGAGTACTTCAGAAGAATTAATGTCTTCCGAAGTATGATTGCTTCCGACTCAAGGGATAAATAATGCTTCCGAAGACTTAGACTGTCTTTTGAAGAGTAGCTACTCATCATAAGATAATTTTAGTTTATCTTCCGAAGGATTTTTTACTCCTTGTTATCAATTCATTTATTCAAAATTAATCATACCAATGGCTGTTATTAGATACCTGAATCTTTCTTCATCAAAATCCTTGGTGAAGAGATCAGCCAGATTGTGTTCTGTATCAACGTTGACTAGATGAATTAACTTCTTTTCTGCATAATCTCTGATGAAGTGATATCTGATGTCAATGTGCTTTGTCTTGGTGTGCTTGACATGATTTTTGGTGATGGAGATTGCACTTGAGTTGTCAATTTGTATAGGAGTGTTGAACAGTTCTACTCCATAGTCTTTCATTTGATTCTGAATCCAGATGACTTGTGCACAACAGCTAGAAGCAGCAATGTACTCAGCTTCTGCAATAGAGGTAGAAACACATGACTGCTTCTTGCATTGCCATGATACTATTTTGGACCCAAGAAATTGACATCCTCCTGATGTGGATTTCTTGCTGATGTTGCAACCTCCATAATCACTGTCAGTGATCATGAACTGAAAATCTGCATTTCTAGGATACCACAATCCTAGACTTGGTGCTCCTTTGAGGTATATGAAGATTCTTTTCACAGCAAACATGTGTGAACTCTTAGGACTAGCCTGAAATCTTGCACACAAACAAGTTGCAAACATGATGTCAGGCCTGCTTGCTGTGAGATACATCAAAGGGCCAATCATTGCTCTGTATTGGTGTTGATCAACATCCTCATCCTCAAGGTCAGGGCCTAAGGATGTTGTCTTAGACATTGGAGTACCCAGAGATTTGCAGTCAGTGAAGTTAAACCTTTCAAGAATATCCTTGACATATTTCGATTGATTAATAAAAATCCATGTAGGAGTTTGTTTTACTTGTAGTCCAAGAAAGAAAGTGAGTTCTCCCATTGAGCTCATTTCAAATTTGGACTTCATTAGTGATTCAAAGTCTTTGCAGAGAGATTCATTAGTAGAACCAAAAATAATATCATCAACATAAATTTGAACAAGCATAATATGTTGATTGGATTTCTTGAAGAAAGAGTCTTGTCAATTGTCCCTCTTTTGAAGTTGTTGGCCAATAGGAAAAAGGATAAAGTTTCATATCATTTTATGGGAGCCTGATGCAGCCCATATAGAGCTTTATCAAGCTTGCATACATGATCAGGAAACTTTGGATCCTCAAATCCAGGTGGTTGACAAACATACTTCCTTATCAATCTTTCCATAAAAGAAGGCACTTTTGACATCCATTTGAAAAACCTTGAAGTTCTTAACAGCTTCAAAGGCTAGAAATATTCTGATTGCCTCAATCCTTGCAACTGGAGCAAAAACTTCATCATAGTCAGTCCCTTCTTCCTGAGTGTACCCTTGTACAACTAACATTTCCTTGTTCTTGATGACAACACCTTTGTCATCCTTCTTATTTCTGAAAACCCACTTTGTTCCAATTGCATATTTACCCTTAGGTAAAGGGCAAATCTTCCAAACTCCTTGCCTTTCAAATTGAAGGAGTTCCTCCTGCATGGCTTCTAACCAACTGCTATATTTCAGTGCTTCAGCAACTTTCTTTGGTTCTGTTTGGGATAGAAAGCAGGAAAACAAACAGATGTTTGCTTCATGCATGGAGCTTCTTGTTCTTATTCCTTCCTCAACATTACCAATGATATTCTCAGCTGGATGAATGTTATGAATGCGGCCTCTTGAGATCACATCCAGCTGGGAACTTAAATCTAAGTTTATTTGCTCAAGGTTTGGAAGTACAACCTCAAGCTGGATTTCTAGTAGATCTTGGAATCTCTGATGTTGGACTATTGTGGGTTGATTTTCTCTGGGAAGAGAAGTTCCCAGAGGGTTTCGTTCGACAGAAGGACTCCCAACTTCTTCTTGACTCTGTGGAGCAGATGTAGAGTCACTTAGAGGAACAGCCTGAGAGGTGTTGGTTGTCTCAGACTATGAGGCTGCTTGAGGTGTTGAAGTGGATTCTGCCAAGGTTTGTCTTGAAGCTATTGGCAATTCAACACGAAAATCTTCTTCTCTTGTGAGCTGAGTGGAGTCCAAGGTAGTTGTCTGCAGTTCTGAAACATACTCTTTCAATAGATTAAATGCAGATGTGAATTTATCAAGATCAAACAACCAATCAGGGCCTATCCCAGGTTTATTGACAGTATGTTCATTAAACTGAACATTTGCAGACCCTTCAATTATCCTGGAATCTTTGATGTATACTCTATATGCCTTAGCATGTGAAGAGTACCCAACAAAGTAGCCCTCTGCTGATTTCTCGGCAAACTTGGCTAGATGATCTTTGGTATTCAATATGGTGCATTGACATCCAAATGGTTTAAGAAATCCAATAAATGGCTTTCTCTTATGCCAAATTTCATAAGGAGCCATACCATGTGATTTAACTACCAATACTCTATTTTGAATATAATAGGCAGTGTTGACTGCTTCTGCCCAAAAAGTTATTGGAAGCTTGGCATCTGATAACATGGTTCTAGATAACATGGTTCTAGCAGCCTCAATCAGTTTCCTATTCCTTCTCTCAGCAACACCATTTTGTTGTAGAGTCCTATGAGCACTGAATTGTCTTGTAATACCCTTAGATTAACAAAAGGAATTTAAAATATGGTTTTTGAATTATGTTCCTTGATCAGACCTTATGATTTTTACATGATGGTCACTTTCATACTCAACCCTAAGAATGAATGACTTCAAGATCTCAGCAGTTTCATCCTTGGTACTCAAAAAGAATACCCCAGGTATATCTTGAAAAGTCATCAGTGACAACCAAGCAGTAGGACTTTCTACCAAGACTTTTCAAACTTGTAGGGCCAAACAAGTCCATGTGTAACAAATGTAGGACTGTTGTTATTGAATTTATCTCTTTGGCATGATGAGATGATTTGTGTTGCTTCCTTTTTAGGCAGTAAACACATTTAACAACACATATAAATTCCTTTGTTGGTAAACCTGTAACTTAGTTATTTTTGACAAGTTTATTCATGTTTTTCTGGTTTACATGACAAAGTCTCCTATGCCAAATAGATGATTCATCAAGTGAGGCTTTTGAGACAAAGTTTATTTGGTGAGTGGTGCAGCTGTGCTCATGTCCAGCATATACATGTTGTTTCTTCTGGGAGCTCTGAGCAGAATTTTGTCATTTGGAACAACAAATCCTGGTTTCAGGACAATACATTCATGCTCAGTAAACAACATGTTATGCTTTTGGTCACACACCTATGATACACTCAGCAAATTATAGTTCAATTCTTTCACAAAATGCACATTCTCAAAGCTTACCTTGCCATTTGTGATTGTGACTCTACCTGTGATATATCCTCCCACTGGATCACTTCCAATTGCAACAGACCCTCCAAAGAATGGTTCATATTTGTATAGATGGGTCTTGTTGCCTGTCATGCGCCGAGAGCAGCCACTGTCAACAATCCACAAGTTGCCTTTTAAGTCTTGTTGTCCTTGCACATGATTAGAAGTGAGTTAGTTCTTGATGGGAACCTAAGCCCATGTGGTCTTGGGTTTTCCATTTTCATCATTATAAGAAAATTTCTTTGAAATCATCTTTGGTGGAACAGATGATGAGCTTGCTGGTGGGACAGTTGGTTGAACTATTGGTTCAGATGTTTCCTTCTTCTTCCAGATTTTCTTGACTTTTGGAGTGGTCGGAAGAGTTTGCTTCTTATGGCAACCATCGGAAGCAACTTTTGCCTTCCCTTCTGATGCTTTGGTTTTTGCCTTCAAGTAGGGCTTTTCTTCTTATGTTCTTTTTCTTCTGAAGTGATGAGATTTCTTGTGTTTGTCGGAAGAATTCTTGACATGTGCTTCTGATGCTTTCTTTGCTTCGGAAGACTTCCTGCTTTTTCTCCTCATGTTGTCAGAAGTACCTGCTTCCGACGGCTTCTTTTGCTGCTTGACTGACCTGTTTCTTCTGAAAGCAGATTGTTCTTCTGAGGAAACAGATGATTTGCTCCATCTTCCCTTTTTACCTCCTCTTCCTTGTGGTCTTGAATGTATTTTAGTTCTTGGATTGTAGAAGCACTCAGCAACATAATGATTTGTGTCTCCACACATCACACACATTGGTTGAACATTTGTTGGTTTCTGAAAGTTCCTACTTGTGGGGAAACTTGAGCTGTGCATTACTGGAATTGACTTTGCTGACTTTGATGGTCCAACATGATTTTTGTTGGGTTGGTTTACATGTACCCTTGATGTACTTGCATGTCTATTCTCTGATCTAGCCCTATGTGACTTGTTAGATGGACAAGTGACATATTCACTTGATGATGTACTCCCAGCTTATACATATTTAGCTTTGATAAAAGTTGTTGAGGTTTTCTTGTCTTTAGAAACTTGTTTTTGTTTTTCAAATGAAACTGGGGTATCATCTTCAGATGAACAGTTTGAGGGAGTAGGGCTAGCATAAGATAAATCATCTTCTTAAGCTATCTTGTGTATATTCAAAACCTCATCATACATAAGACTAACTTCTGGTTTGCAACGAACCTCCACCATTGGAGTATAGGCAGATGGAGGTTCCATTTTGTTATAACTCACCCAGTAACCCTCTTCTTAACCAGCTCAGGTATCTCAGTCATTTTGAGAAGTTTCTCAAACTTCTCACCTTGACTAAGAAACTTGTCTTTGTAAGCCTCAGCCAATGCAAGTTCAGTTTTGACAGTTGTTAGCCTCTCTAAAAGATTGTTTATTTGACACTGCTTATTAGGGTCCTCATGTTTTAAACTGGAGATAGTCTTTTCTAACTCCTCAATCTTTTCTTTATAATTTCTTTCAGCTTCAAAGAAATTTGCCTTAACAACTTGTATTGACTCAAGCTCATCACAGACTTGAGCATTAAAACGTTTGTAGGCATTTAGTTTTTCTAAAAATTCAGGGGTACACATATCTTCTGTTACCTTGAATGTAGAGGTGGAGTCATTGGCCATCAAAGCATTGTTTGATGTAGATGCATCCTCAGCTTGAAAGCTCCAGTCTAAAAAGTCGTGCTGTTCTGCAATATTTCCACTGTTGGAGGAGCTTGGTGCTTTGTGGTTAGGCTTACTCGACGTTGATGGCTGAGAACTTGGAGATTTGAACTCTCTTGCAAAGTGCCCCAGCTGTTGACAGTTAAAGCATTTGAGTTTAGACTTGTCTAGACCAAACCCTATTTTCATATTATGCTTCCTGAACTGTCTTCCAGTTCTCTGATAGAACTTCTTAGCTCTGTAAGAAATCATGGCCATCTGGTAGTTGATGTCTATTTCTTCAAGATCGTCAGCAGGGATTCCATCTAAATCCTCCTGACATAGATGAAAATAATTGGTCTCTTCGGCCATGAATGCTCCCTGGCTTGAGGTGAGCAGTAGGGTTGAGCTTGTAAATGGGTTTGAATGGGAGGTTGATGGAGTTGGTGTTTCTGGGAAGGTAATAATAGGTGTGGAGTTAGAGTGATAGATGGGCTAATAATTTTGGAATGGAGAATTATGGATAGGGGCATGCAAGGCGGCTGAACCTGAGGGAGCAGAGGTAGGTTTAGGTTCTTAGGCATCAATCTCCATTTGGTATGCACTAAGTATACCAAATAACTCTCCCAGCTTCAAGGTTCTCAGATTTTCTGTTCTACGAATAGCAACAGAATGTATATTCCATGCTTGTGAAAGTGATCTAAGAAACTTTCTTATAACATCTTTATTTTCCATCTTCACTCCTGCAGCAGTCAACTCATCAATTAATTACATACCTCAGATACTGAGAAGCCATCTTCTCATTGTTCTCTTGGCAAAAGTTCTCAAACTTTTGCTTCAGCATGTCCTTTTTGTTCTCCTTTACTTCTTCTAACCCCTCATACATCTGCTGCAAAGAGTTCCACAACTCTTTGGCAGACTTGCATTTCTTGAATGCATGTATGATAGAGTTTGGAATTGCCATCTGAATAAGCCACAATGCCTTAGAGTCCACCTCAATCTTTTTGTAATCCTCATCTGAGTATAAAGATGGGTCTTTTGCCACGGGTGCTCCACCAGTACCTGCAGCAGCAATGGTTGGGATGAATGGTCCCTCAAGAACTGAATTCCATAGTTTGAAGTCCTGGTTCCTGATGAAACCCTCCATCCTAACCTTCCATGTATTATAGTCATCTGGAGTGAACATGGGAGGTTTGTTGAGAGTACCATTCTCAGTGTCGTGCTTACTGACAGTTGTCATTTTGACTTAGAGGTAGCTTGAAAAACGAAGAGTAGTAGAAGATAAACAACTGGTAACTTAAGAATGGTTAGTTGCTTAAGTTAGAGAGCCAAAGCTCTGATACCACTTGTTGGATCGGGTTATGTAACTTACACAACACTTTCACAGATTATCTTCTACGAAGTTGATATATGCGGAAATTTTATCAACTTGGTTTGTAAAAACAGATTGAAACAAAATAAAGAAAGCAATTATAAATTCAAGGTCAAAGTATATTGCATTCAACTGTTAAGTTTACAACACTTACCTCAAGCATTCACTTGTGTTTTGCTAAGTAACAAGTGAAGGATTATATAATAAGACCTACAGTTGTATCCTCGTAGGGATAAAGGCTAGACAAAATACTTGAAACAAACTAATGCTAAAACTAGTATCTGTTATGGTCTTGACAGTCCAAGCCATATTAATTACAATTAATACAAAAGACACCTTTGACTTTTACAATAAATGTCTACACTACAAAAGGCATCAATATTTTGTTATCTTCTGTGGTTCTGACAGATCATCTTTGCTGCTCACTATCACAAGAATGTCTTCTTTATTGGTCTTCATGAGAGAAAGCAGCTCTGATTTTTTCTACAAGTGTATGGAATCTTTGTCAGAACCAAGTCTTCGGAAGTCCTAGTATTCAGAAGCTGTAGAGCATAACTTCGGAAGCTTTTTTCTTCGGAAGTAGCTGGGTTCTTGAAGCTTTAAGTGTTGAGCTCTAAGGGCTGAGGAGGTCATCGGAAGCTTTACTCTTCTGTATAGCCTTTGGCAGGAATGAGTTATCCTTCGAAAGTAATGCTTCTTTCGAAGGTTAAGTCCTTCCTTCCGAAGGTTGTTAGGGTTTATGGAGTCCAAGACTTAGACAAGAGAGTTTGGTGAGCATTAGCTCTTATTTATCTTACAGGAAGTCTTTGTCTTCGAAAGCTGTTGAGCATACATTCGGAAGCATTTGTGTTCTGAAGACTTTGTCTTCCTTGAAAAATTTCAAAGAACAAGGTTATTTTCCGAAGTACTTAGTCTTATGAGAAACTTAGGTTCCCTCCGAAGACTATTTACTTCCGGAAGATAACACTGTTCTTCCAAGACATATGTTGGACTTCTGTGAGTGGAGCCAAGGACTTATATAGTTTTGGAGAGCACCAGCCTTTATGATCTTACACAATTTTTTGTAGGAAATTCGTCACTAACTTATGAAAACTTTGTTTGTTGGTAGTTTGTAGGAATCATATCATTTTATTAGTAGAGTTAAGGGACACTTTAAACATATTAATATGTAAATAAGTTGTCACTATATACTCATTGCTATGAAACAACCTACCATTAGTATTAGCTCATGACAAGTTTATATACAAAGTTACAAATAAAAATTAATTTAAATAATTGTGACTTCTCTTGACGATAAGTGTCGATAAATCATATTTTATATAAGAATTAAAAAAAATATTAACCTGTGGAGACAACAAGTACTCCCAACAACAACTTATCGTTAAAGTCTCTTTTAATTTTTTTTAATTATTTTCAGAAATATTTTAAATATGTAATAACACATCCAAATATTTATACATAGCAACACATGAAATTTATTATAAATACAAATGATAACGTATTCAATTATTCCAACATAACAAAATATTATTTAAATTAAACAAAAGTATATCACCATTACCATCACGTCGTCGCTAGCCACCGTAAACATAGCCTAAAGCTCAAAAAAGACTTTAGCTAAAAAAAGCATAACCCCTTGAGTGTTCCTCTTTGTGTATGTCGTGTATTTGTTCTATAAAGTCTGATAACTTATTCTATGTACTTGTCCTCTATAATTAGCTCGTTTTGCTAGCAGCCTGTTTTAATAATTTTATTTTATTCATGCTTGAAAAAAAGTCAAAAGAAAAAAAAAAGAAAAAAGGAAGAAAATAATTTCGGCATATCTTAAATTTTGAATGATTGACGTTGAACTTTTAGACTCATGATCCAAATTCTTTTTCTTATATATTTTTTTTAATTTTATGACATTAAATGTGTACCGCTATAATAACCAAAATCCGTGGATTAATATTATTTAAATTCACTTATTGCAAATTGTGTGGTCCAACTTGGAAGAAAATCTTGGTGTGATGGGAATTCAATAATCAATATAAGTGGGGTGAAGGAAATTCAATGTCGGAGACTTGTGCATTCATGCAAACTTGAACCTGAATTAGTGAATCATATGGATGATGCCCAAAAGTAGAAAAAAAATCTTTCAACAAGTATACGACAATAAGTTTTTTAGGTTTAAAAAATTAATTAGTAATCAAACTAAAAATATATAAAATTACAAGATTATTCATAATAGTGTTTAAAACTTGTGGTGAAGACGAAGAAGACTTCACAAACATTTACTATTAAAGGTGTTCATAGAATCGAATCTCGAATAACTCGAATATTTCGAATCAAATGATTTTGAATTTTGAATTTTTTAAGAGCATTCGAATTCGATTCGTCTTCGCATTCAGAATTCGAATTCGAATTTGATTTGAAATCGATTCGAATTCAAATTAGTTTGATTCAAATTTAATTAAAAAAATTGTTTATAATTGCTATATATGTTTATGTATTTAAAATATCAAATAAACCTTAAACATATAAATATCAAAAAACAAACATTTAATTTGTAATAGTAAAGATAAGATTCAAACTAATAAAATTATAGGTATTGACTAATTGGTTTGACGTTTGCGTAATAGAACTTCATTTTTTATAAACTAAACTACCTAATTAAAAAACATAATTTTTAAAAATATAGTAACTATTTATATTTATATATATAATTTTATTCAAATTTCGAATCGAATCGAATTGAAAATATGATATTCGAAATTCTATTCAAAAATCGATATTATACTCTGAATCGAATCGAATTCGAATATGAAAATTCGAGTCGAATTTCGACTTTGATATTCGAAACAAAATATATCGAATTTCGTTTTTTCGATTCTGATTCGAAAACTGAACACCCCTATTTACTATTTCGTTTAAATATTTATTTTAATTTTTATCTAACATTAGTTCTAAATTAAATATGAAGACTTCACAAGCATTTACTATTTCTTAAAATGCAAAGTTTGTGGGTTATTCATCACTAGTTGCTCTTCCTCTGTTTTCAAAGTTGATACTTTTACCCTTTATTTTTTAAAAACATAGTAAAATGTTTTTTATGTCATAAGTTTATAAAGCTTCGAATTTACCTCTTTCATTTCTTCACTAAATATAACTAATTTGAAAAGGGGTCTACGCATCAATTTATCAAGATACATAGTGTTTAGTGAGCGCCAACAATACTTTTCCTTTCAATATTAAATTATGTTAATTTTAGAGTGATGACTTAGTTATTTTCTAACTAATTTTATAAGTAATATATTTATTTAATCAAAGTAAGGTTAATGATTTCATTGACTTAACTAATAAGTTTCTTGCAAGAGTAAAGGAGAACCTTGTGCACTATGGTATGCATTTAATAAAGGAGGAAAGGATGTATTTGTATATGTATGTATATAAGTATGCATCCATGTGCATGGGAAAAAATATAACAAAAAAGTAATAATGATGTTCGATAAAAATTGCAAAAATATATTATAAATAAATTCAAAAAATGTACAAGTTAACAAACTTAGTTCGGGAAATGGAATCAACGATTGACCACATTTTTGGAAAATGTGATCTAGGGTCCCAGATCACAATTTGGTGAAAGTCTTCCTGTGTGGGGGTACATTTTAAGTTGGGTCTATCCTTCTTTTGGGAGATTGAAGAATTGATTAAAGATCATTATTCACATAAGCATGCCGTATCCGATAGACTAGGTGTTCTAAATGAATGTTAAAAATGGGTCTTTATGTGTGTGTCAGTTAGTTTGTAGGTCAAATGTCTAAGTAAAAAGTTTTTCTTTTATTTTTTATAAAATTCATAACTGAGTTAAATATATTTAAAAAATTGGAATGTAAATTATATGTTTTTGCTTTAAAATAAATTAATCTATCTATACATATCTATACTAATAAATAAAAATAAAATGTGCCACATGTAACTATCCTATACTATCCTTATAATAATTTTCCCGCTTCTTTTTCCTATTAAATGCATCCATATTCAGTAATAATAATATTAAATATTAAATATATACTTTTATACATTTTTATATTAAAAAAAGTTTTTAAAACATTAAAAAATATATTAATTTTAAAAAAAATACATTTTTATAAAATCCAAATTATTATGAAATATAAAATATTCAATAATTGTTTTTCAAAACAAAAATTCAAAACAAACTTTAATAAACTTAGTTTTTAAATAAATAATATTATTATTTTAATACTTATGTATTCAAATATATAAACTTTTAATCATATTATTATTGACTATTTATTATTTTTTTATTCAACTCATGTAATAAACGGAAAATTAACCTAGTATACTTAATATATACAAGTTTTTTTAAAAAAATTAGGACCCTCTAAAAAAATGGACCTTGTGCGGTCGTACCTCCCGTACTTGCTATAATACCTCTGTAGATAAGAAAAAAGAAAAAAAGATATTTTTGGCCCATCAACTTGCATGCATTAGTCTTTCTTTTGAAAACACGGCCCGATCGTTGTCGGTCGGGTCAATGATAAACCACTATAGAACTGGTCCACGTAAAAATAAGTTATCTTAGTCTAATATGACTTTGAAATGGAGTTTACTTAAAGAAAGTTCTAAATCAATTGCTTAACTAAGTAAATCCCATAAAAATAAGTTATCTTAATCTAAGGCATTCTTAACTAAGTGTAAGCAAGGCATATTAACAACTATGGTATTCCTCTATGGTAACATGTATATATATCACACAATAAGTATTACATAACACATAGGACATAAGCAAGAAATAAACAATCAATTATAATATGAGATAACTCATATTTGGGTTAGCTTAGTTATTGTTTAGGCCATCATTTTCTAGTAACCTAAATCCCTATAACCATGGCTCTAATACCAATCTGTCACACCCCGACCGACGGCGGAATACGTCGGGGCGCGAGTTTGACTGTTCATTAGCTCATGGTACTATTAATAAGTTTTAATGTTAAAACACTCATTAATAACATTTAACCAATACATTCATTACAAACATTAAAAGAATTACAATGTAAAACATTACAACATGGAATATAACATTCTTTAAAATTAACTAAGGCCTCTAAGCTTATCCTGTGTCTTCACCATAGCCTGCACCTTATCCTGTTACATATGTAAAATAAATTTGGGTCAACTAAATGAATAGTTGGTGAGTTACCCATACCGTTTAATATATATATATATATAAGAATATGTTTAAAAGTTTAAATGCAAACAAAGTGTAAATCAATAAGACCTAAAGCAGGTATACTACAAGTTTAACATGATTCTTTGGCTCTTTCACCTTTACTAACTTAATGACACAAGTCATTAAATAAAGGCTGCAAGTTACATCAATTGAATTTAGGCTCTTTCACCTTCGCATTTTTCAATAACCAAAGTTATTGTGCAAAGACTACTAGTCACATAGATTTTAGGCTCTTTCACCTATGCAATATATATTATCCTAAGTTATATTGCAGGGGCTACTAGTAACATTGACTACACATAGAATAACACGATAATACCTTGAATATTGACCAGATAGTATAGGTGGTTGTTTCCGTAGATTTTG
Source organism: Mikania micrantha (assembly GCA_009363875.1). NCBI lineage: Eukaryota > Viridiplantae > Streptophyta > Magnoliopsida > Asterales > Asteraceae > Mikania > Mikania micrantha. The sequence goes on from CM018684.1 coordinate 5,261,588, forward strand.
AGGTAAATCTCCATTTTTCGTTTGGTTTTGGTGTGAACTACGAACCCAATGATCTTTTGTTGTTGAACCAATATAAACACTTAGAAAACACTTAGAAACAACTGGGAAACTGTGAATATTAATCTGTAGCAGGTTATGGTTAAAGATGAAGATGATGATGCAGGTTCGCGAACCAAATCGATCGGCCTAACCTTCATACAGGTAGCCGAACCTGTAATCTGGTGGACGAACCTTATGGCCCATGAACCTGGACCAGCCGAACCCTACATCATCCGAACCTCCGCTTTCCACGAACCCTTTGGGGCGAACCTGATGACCACGAACCCTCGATCAACGAACCTGCTCATGGCCGAACCTGTAACTTACGAACCTATGCTATTCCCGAACCTGCACATGAACCGAACCTGTGCATCCACGAACCCCAGGCTGACTGAACCAGTGACCATAGTCGAACCATCAGACGCACCCGGAGCAAACGAACCTGGATCATTCACGAACCCATGACAGCCGAACCTATAGACGAACCAGCTGAACACGAACCCCTTATAATCGAACCTTAAAGGTTCGCTGAACCTGGGATGTTGCCAATAGGTTCGCTGCCTTCATGGATACAAAACCTAAATGTTAATGAAATCCATATGTTTTCCAATGTGCATGGGTTTAGTCACGCATGTAGGTGCATGGGACGATTACTAAGGGCCATTTTAAATGAAAAAGGGTAATTAAGGTGATTGAGTTAGGTTTTCTATAGCAAGTGTTTTCTTTAAACACACTAACAACTTAACATTAGGGGTAATCATTATTTAAATAGGCGAGAATCTTTGGAGCTTTAGTTGGGAAATCATTATGAACTCATGTGGATCAAAACAAAAGCCTAAAAGATGGCGTGTTAATTTAATTGTTAACACTTAAACTTTAGGAAAAGTTTAATAGGGATAACTAACCTAGATGAGTTAATTATCTATATCATATTATTGACAAAATTTGATTTGTGATCAATTGGTGATCAAAGGCTAACAATGGGCCAAGGTGGGCCCAATGGGCCAAACCTAAGCCCATCATATGTTAAATGTCATTTTAATTAAAGTTAATAAAAGAAAATGATTTATAAATTTGATGGAATTAAAATAAATGAATTTGATCTAATATTTAAATTAAAATGAATTAAATTAGAAACGTGTTATTTAAAGAACTTGTTATAATTAACTGTTGGGATACGGGTTACAAATGGGTATCTAAGTTAGACTAGTTAGATTAAACCTTAGAAGCACATTAGTACATAGGGCATTTAGTTGCACATCGAGACCAAACCTTAGATACGACAACTAATACATATACTTATCGTATTCGAACTCTTTTAAAACAACTCAGGAACTGAAGATACATAGGCTACAAACAAAGAGCGCGCATTTTGTTATAGTACAGTGTGGAGCAACACAGGTGAGTTCATTGCCCCTTTTCTAAACGTTTTTGTTTTACAAATGCGGGGCTGAGAAGCATGCGTAAAATTATTTTCTTGGATTCTATTTACATAAATGCTTTTACTTAACATATGTTTTATATGTGAAATTGTTATCCTAGAATCTGTTTAGGATACTTTATACAGGATTTCAAGGTAAGTTATCTATTCAGCATGACCATATAACTCTTTCAAATCAAAGAACTATTTTCAAAGGACTATTTTCAAAGAACTAAAGATCTAAAACAAAGAACTATTTTCAAAGGTCTATTTCAAAGAACTAACGGACTAATCAAAGAACTATTTTCGGGGTTGTGTCGTCAAAGAACTAACGATCTATTTCAAAGAACTATATACAAAGAACTATTTTCAAGGGTCTGACTGGATAATATCAAAGATAGCATGTGTCAATCTCAGGTTTGAAAGAAGTCCTAGCTCGACTGATTGAATATGAGACGCATGTTTGATGATATTTACAGTAATTCCCTAACTGTTTTGAGGAACTTCTGGGAAATGCTAAAAGATAACATGTGTCAAAGAACTAAAGAACTATACGAACTATGGACGGTCTAAAGAAGTATAAAAGCATGTATATCAAAAGATGTCTTAGCTAGACTGATTGATTATAGGTCGCATGTTTGATGAGGTTTACAAATCTCCTTTGCTACTAAGAACCCTGATTGCTAGACTAGGCTACTTGAGTATGACCAAGGCCCAATCATTAGGTCCTAGATTTTATCAAATGTTTATTTGTTTACTTATTTAAGCATTTATTGAAACGTTTCTATAACGGTATGGTTGATCACGACTGTGTGATGAACTTAAAAACTCAATGGAAATTCTATTTTGTGGAATTCAAAGAACTAGTGTGCCTATGGTGTGGAATGAAACGCTTAATTATCATTGACAAAAATATACTATGTGGTTCGATATGTGATGGGACGGTGGTTGGGGCTTGTTCCCCTACATATGCCCTATATATAAGCATATTTGACTGGATAGTATAGGTGGTTGTTAGTGAGGTTAAGGTTGTCATTTTGGGTGTTCAAAGGCTATCATTTTCAGACGATCCAAGTGTTATCATTTTCAAACGGTTCAAGTATGTGATTTAGTGTATGGGATGAAATGCTTAATTATCATTAACAACAATATATTATGTGGTTCGATATGTGGTGGGACGTTGGCTGGGGCTTGTTACCCTACATATGCCTTATATATAAGCATATTTGACTGTATAGTATAGGTGGTTGTTAGTGAGGTTAAGGTTGCCATTCGAATAGGTTATCAAATTCATTTTCAAATAAGACTATATGAACTCACCAACCATGTGTTGACTTGATCTTTTTGCATGACTTCTCAGGTGATGAACAGATCAATTAAGAAGCTATTGCTTTTGGACTAGGGATTTCAGATAGAGGACCTAGTATTTTTGGACCTGCATATTTTTGGAACATCATTATACAATATATTTTGTATATCTTGTGCAGATACAAGATAGAAAATTTATGATGTTGATGGTAGATTTACATTGTTAAATTATGAACGATACTGATGTAATTTAACTTTGTAATTCTATTCTATTTAGCATTTCTCATTTATATCATGTGCAATGTAAACAATCTGATCATCACGATTATCACTCACGATATCGCGCCCTGGGAACCTTCCGCCCGGTGGGGAAACCGATCCGTCCCGCCGGCTCGGGGTGTGACATAATTTCCTAAATTCTTGAATTAAACATTTTAATTAATTTAATTATGATTGAATATGTATATACATGTGAATCTGCGTATATACTTAAGGAGATTACAAGATGAAACCAATTTCAAAAGACATTACGCAGAACTGCCGAATTACGCGTAATTGCGATAATAATGTCAAAACTACGAGGACTCGGGAACCAAAACCAAATCCAAAATTCATAATCAAGTTAATAAGACTTATGCAACAAATTAAAACATTGAATATCAATAATAAAGCCCAATGGGAAAATCCATAGGTTTTGGCAAATCAAATCGCGAATTTTTGCGAAAAGCCAATTCGGCATGCGTAATTGACAGACTCATGACAAACCAAACTTTCTAACCACATTATATTCTTAATGGAATGTAATTGAAAGTATAACAAAGGTGGTTGATCAAATGTAGCAATTCCCGAAGTTACGCGCGAAAAAGCCGAACAAATGATCGCAAAAATTGCAAAATCCTCAAAATCTCAAGCCCTATTCATACTTAAGCTTCAAAACTGACTTGATCTGGCTTCTAGAAGCTGATTAGGTGTCCAAACTTGCTGCCCAAGTTGGTTAGATCAAAAAGGCCTTATAGTTGACTTTTCAAGTTAACAAAAATCACACTTTTCTCTCAAATTTGACCCTCCTCTTCCCCTACCCTTTCTGGAGCTCAAGCATCATCCCAAATAACATTTCTAAGCAATCCCAATTGAGAATCCAGGCCAAGAACAAGAGAATCCAAGATATCCACCTTGAAAGCTTGATTTGTGGTGGGTTTTCTACGTCAAACTTAAATAAGTAAGTTCTAACCTCAATTCTTAGTTCTAATAGCTTCATCTGACTTTTATAAACATGTTTGAATGATGGATGAAGTTTGAAAATCATCAGATCTTGAAAACCCATGAAAAGGGCATTTTGGTCCAAAAAGAGGATTTTTCAAAATTGTTGAAATTGAGATTTTTCTTCACAAACACTAGATATATGTAAAAAACTAAGATTTGGAATTCGTGGCTCGGAAAAAGTGCAAAACGTCGAGTTTGGCACACAAAAACTTTGAATGGCACATAAGTGGGTGCAGCGGCCCGGGCGCGGCCCCAACATGGCACGGGAGTGGCCCGGGCGCGACCCCAACATGGCACGAGACGCGGCCTGCGTGTGGCACGAGCGCGGCTCCAGCGCGGCCTCTATTGCTGAGCATTTCTGGATGGCAACCAACCTTTGCTCGGCCACCCTCGGCCATCATCAAGCCGGCCAAGGCGAAGGCGAAGGCCACAGCCAACGCCAGGCCACCCTGAGCCATGGCAAGGCCAAGGCCACGGCTGCTGAGTCACCAGCTAAGGTCACTGAGCCATCATCGAGCCACCTCCACTGATCACCGAGCCACCGCCAGACTCCATCCAAATTCCGGCCACAATTCCGGCGAGGGTCGCCGCCGGTGGAATATTCTGGCAGAAACCCTAATTTTGTTCATTTTGCGTTTTGAACTGTGTTTCGCGCTCCGATTTGCAATCTGATGATTTGTTTTCGATAAAAAGGACATATTTTGAATCGATTCCGCGTTCCGGACTCGCTTTCGTGAACCGTTTTGTAATCAGGTGACCCGATTTTTATTTGATTTCGGATTAACACTCCGGTTTCTATACATGACTTAATTTAATCGTTGAAATTCAATACGAAAACGTATTGTCAATCGATTTCGCATTCCGAACTCGATTTTACAATCAACTTCGTAATCCGGAAACCCGATTTTTGATCTAAAAGTCTAACAAGGGGATGCAATTATCATTAATTTAGAATCAAATGAGTATAAGAACTCAATTACTAAACAAAATCAGTGATTTTAACATTACAAATTAACTGATAACCTTATTACATTGATTCTGAATAAATACGTGATTCAGAATCAGTTTGATGAATCGAATTACATTATCCTTGATATTTAATATCAAGGAATGTTCTGGTAATCTAAATTGGATACAAAGAACTTATAGAACCTTAATGATATGCAGAATTCAATTGAAGCTGTGTGTAACATTGCAACAACACCGGTGAGTTTCACAGACCCCCTTTTAAATGGTTTGTTTTCCAAAACTCGGGGATTCTATTACAATAACATTATGGTTACGTATTTCAATTACACTGATGTGTTTACATGATTTCATTACCCCTTTTTAAACCTTCAGATTTCTAAAACTAGGGGTTGGTATTACAATAACATTATGATTACATCTTTTAATTACAATGATATGCTTGCATGTTACTTATGCATTTCAACTCTTGTCTAATGATTACATGAAAATTGTGCCATGATATCGTAAAAGTCCTCACATAACAACTGTTACCAATAAACTCATGGATGAGCTGGATGATAACAATGATAGTACTATCGGGTTGACAACCCCATTCATAGGTAGATAGCGTCTACCCTTGTGTGAATGCCTCTTACCATTTTTTCATTACAAGATAACATCTTGATGCAACGATAGGCATTAATATTGAGGCTAAGGTTTTACCTTCGGGTATTGCTGCCAATTACATTACAGTCACATAGGCGTTCGTTATGAGTTTTCATGGTGAATCATATATTGCATATGCATGCATACTTATCATATCACATCATGTCATATCAAATCAGATCATTACAAGCTTATTACATCTATGAACTCACCATCATCCTTGCTGATCTTTTACATTACAAAACCAATTTCAAGTGAACAGTGAATAACAAAACAAACGAAGGTGAGGATGCACAACAAGATCACACATTAGGAAACCTTTGACTATGGATGAAAGTAACACAAATGTTGAAGTTTTAACATATCATGTAATATAACTTATGTTCAGCATGCCATGTATGTGTTTTGATGCAACCATAGTGAAAGTCCCACCCCCTCTCGGTGACTTCACCACCAGGCTTCCGCAACACATTACAAAAACAAGTGACATTATCGGGTGACAAGATGTGGGGGTGTGACACAAACCGGGAACTTGGTTTGGGAAAAGTGACGTAATAACAAAGATAAATATGACAAGGGTCTTGGACTTTGAGATGAACCGGTAAAATGAAAGAAAGAGAAAGATCCGAATTATGGTTTTATGATTCCCAAAAACAATGAACAGTTCAAGAACCTATGCTTGGACCGAGAACTACATCTTCTAGAACTTGTACTCAGAATGATTACTTGAACCTCCATGAACCTACAATTATCTAGAAAACATGCACCCTCTGAGTAGTCGACTCGAAGTTCCAAGAACTTTTTACCTTTCGAAAACTTATTAAGTTTCAAGAACTTGTTATGTACAAAGAACTTGTTACTTTTCAAGAACTTGTTACATTTCAACAACTTGTGCATGACTGAGAACTTGGGCATGTTTGAAAGCTTGGGACTGAACGAGTACTTAGGGGAGGATTCTAATTCATAGAATGAGTTTGATGAGACAATATGCTGATGTAGGTTGTTGAGTCCTTACAAAGACATATCAGTCTGGGAGTAAAATGGATAAATGCAAGACTATGAGTAAGGAAAACTATGCTAGAGTATGTGAATCGAATAATTGATAGAGTATGAGTAAGGAATGAATTATGTATTAGAGTACGAATAAAGAAAATATGCTAGAGTATGTGTATTGAACATGTTATGCGCAAGAGATGTTTTTTTTTCGAAATGTGAGAGAGTATGCATGATGTTAATGATATGTGACAAAGTATGTGCAATATGTATGCATGCAGCATGCCAAAGAAGATGGCATCTAAATGATGCATGTGAGCTAGAGATTAAATGTAACTTGGTTATGTATTGTATTATATGAATGAATTGATATAATGTGCATAATTGTGATATTACCCCAGTTACCCATGGGATTTTATATTTATCATGAGTCTGTTTGCTAGAGGATTCTTGTATTTATACAGACTCATATGTATGGTGATTAGCACTCGTACGAATCCCATTTTCTAAAGGAATATGATGCTTCATTTCGCTAGAGGAGTTTGCATGTATGCATTCGCAAAAGAATGGAGTTGAGTACTTCGGTAACAACATAAACAACTAGATAATTCTTATGCCAGTATAAGCCTTCTTTCTTTATGACTGCATTTTTGTGGAATGTTTGCAACTAAATGATTGCTAGAATTTTGTATGATGTTTGTGATACGTATTAAATCATGTAATATTATGATAACATGAAGTACGATGCTTATACTAAAGATGAATGTTTTATTATGGTTAATAAATTTACAACCCAAATGGACATAAGGGTAACATTTCAAAACATAAGATTACTTAGTCAAGAGTAACCTTCTTTTAAAATATCCAACCAATTACACTCATGCAGTCATGGTTCCCCTCCCCCTACAAACACACACAATATCACTCTAATTTCTGTTAGTATATGGAAGTTTTCGAGTAAACTCACAATCTAACACTGAAACAATGTTATCATAAGCTTGTGCTATAATTACATTTCCACCTAATGTAAGGTCTAACATACATTAAAAAGGATTTCCATGGTAGGCATGAGTTAATGTAACATCAGTGCCAGAACAGTATTTCAAAACAGTAGGAAAGTACTGTAGATACTGGCATGGAAAGTTTTCGCATAATATTAGGTGTTAATATTATATGAAACAATTGATGTTAACAGTGTACAAACCCAACATTTACAAATAGCACAGACAGACACAGTACTGAGATGCTTAAACAGGTTAAACTATGACAGGATGCCATGTATGAATGTTAGTAGGATCTTATTATGTATAAACGTACGCGAGGAAATCCAAACTAAAACCATAACGGATGTCGTTAAGTGAATATTAAGCATACGGTATATTCGTGTGGGTGACGATTCGCATGAACATATCTGTAAGTTTAACGTTCTGAATGATATCCTATAATTAGAAAATCAAATCTGAAAGTAAAGTTATTGTCGTATTTGAACGGGTGACGATTCATACGAATACGCGCGAAAATGATACGATCCGGTGAAATAATAACAATAAACGTTTTTGAAATTTTAAAAATAAATAAAAGATAGTTCGTTAATTTATTAGGAATTACCATTTTCAAAAGTTTAAAAACCTCTATCTTTATTAAGTTACGTAATATTATGAAAACTACGAAAAACGACGCGCGAAACCGAAACCAAGCGAGACCGAACATACCCGGGCTATAAAAGCCCATAACTTTTCTTTTTCTCCTCATTTTTGCAGCCACACATCTCTCTCTTCTCAAAAAATCCGGCCACCACATCCCACCACCCATTTCCAACTTCAAATCATCATAACTTCTTCGTTTTGTCACCAAATTCGATGATCTAGTAGTCAAAACAACCGTAAGAACGAGAGGAACAAAGTATTACAACCGATCGGAGCTGAAATGGACTGATTGGGTCGCAGTTTTAGAGAGAAGTTGCTAATTTTAAGGGTTTTCTACTATTATGGTAAGTTAAGCTTCTAAATCGTTTTTATCACTTCAAATGAGTTAGGATCAACACTAAAACGACCATAGAAACGTGTAGATTGTGTTAAGAGGAAGAAATAAAGCTTTGAACAATCAAAAACGGAGCAAAAACGAGCTGATTCTTTGGCTGCAACTGTTTCGGTTTCTTCCGAACACCAGCTCCTTTCAGCCGATTTTAGAGCCGCAAAACCCCTAGGACTTGCACCAAATCGACTTAGGAATCTAAGGAACATGTTAGATTGATGTTTGGGTCAGATGGAAATCGGTTTGGGGCTGGTTACATCAGTGTTCAACATATGAAACTCAAGGACAAGCAATGTCGAACTTACAATATTGGGAGGATAAGGGCTGTTGTCTCATTGATACTACAGGAACAATGGCCCTTGATATTGCTGTTGACTGTGGAGATTAGCTGAGTTCATAACTTTCACGTAATTTAGGATTTGGAACCAACTAAAATCATCAAGAATTGAATACACAGGAGCTGCTTGAACAGGAGTTAGTTGAGTTTGAAGCTGTTCGAGTTTTTTTCTAGGTGTTAAACCTTTTCTAAACTTACGTAACACCTAACCAAATGTTTTATTAATCAGTTGGGTATAAACTACCTGAATTTGATTAAGGAAATTCCTAAGTGAAGTTGATAACATCCAACAATGGTTCAATGTGGTTATTGGTAGTGTTAACCGGTTTTGTAACCATAGAAACTAAATGTTTACTAGCCCAAATCCTTTCTAAACCAACATAACATTTAAGTAAATGCTTTAGTAACCAATTGGGTTTAAAATACCTAAGTTTGATTGATGAAAATCATAAGGGAAGTGGTTAGGATCAGCAATGGTCCAATGAGATCATTGCTTGAGTTAACCGACTTTGTGTTCAAAAAATGGAAAAACATTAGGTGTTGCTAACAATAGAGTTCCTCTAAAATAATGTAACACCTAAACATATGTTTTAACAATTAATTTGGTTAGAAATATTTAAGTTTTAACAAAGGAAAACATGGAACACCAAGTCAATACCGATGATGGATGTGGGTGGTTAAAAAGTACTAAACCAAAGTCTATGGTTCATGAGTGTTAAGTTAGAAACATTGGGAGTTAATAAAGAAATTTCTAAGTATTAGGATACATCAAAGGGTAACATGAGGGATAATTATGGATTCAAAGAACTAGTTGAGTGTGGGTGTATGACCTTGTGTTACGAACATCCAACACTTAGTACATTTCATTCATGGTGATTAACTAAAGTTGTTCTAAATAAATAATCTTAGTAATAACCAAATTCAAAAGTGAACAAGATCAAGTATGTTCACAAAGAACTAACGAACGATTTGAAGTTAATCTAATAAGATTGACTTAAGTTCTAGCAAGTTAACTTGTATTTTTCATAAAAAAAAACTTGTGTTTTATTAAAATGTAATGATCTTTAATATGTAAACACAGTTTTATAAAAATCCTCATAACTTGTGTTACTAAATGTTTTAATGTAACTTAAAATGATTTATAAACTTAAACTTTTAAAAGTTAAATAAGATTTTATAAATGACTATTTATTTAAAAGTTAGTGTATTCTATTAGTATAAACCTTATGTAAATAAGGTTTTGTTGTTATTCACTAAGGGATAAGGGTTCATAGAGGGTATGTAACTTAGAATAATTAAAGAAAATCTTAGTAACACACTAGTAAGTATATAGGATACTTAGTCGCACATCGAGACCAAAACCCTATATGCATCAACTATAAATACTTATAGTATTCGAATCGTAATAAATCAACTCAGGTGCTGAAGATACATAGTCTACAATCAACGAGCGTGCATATCTTTTGTGGTTCATTTGCATGGCAACACAGGTGAGTTCATCTGTCCCTTTTGAAACTCTTTTGTTTTACTGCGGGACTGAGAAACATGCTAAATGTTTTATATAACCGTTTTATATAAATGTTTGTCATGTTTAATAAATTGATTGACTGTTAAATCATTTACAATTTATGTTTGAAGGGTCATGAATACTTTCATATTTTCTTGAACATATAATTTCTCAAATGTACATTTTCTTGTATTCAAATACTCGATACCCATATACAATGTTCAAATTCAATAGTTTTACACAGATTCAGTGCTCTAAAACTTAAAATCGTGAGTTCATTGCCCCTTTTCTAAACATTTTCATTTTATAAACGCGGGGCTAAGAAGCATGCGTAAGTTATTTTCATTGGATTATATTTTACTTAAAGGTTTTTAAATTATATATGTTTTGAATGTATACTGTTATCCTAGATTATGTCTAAGTAAACTTATTTTGGGTTTCATAAAGGATTATTTACTTGTCATAAGTGGATAATTGTTTCAATTCAAAGAACTATTTTCAAAGAACTATTTTCAAAGATCTAATCATTTTCAGGGGAATGTTTGGGAAATATCAAAGATAGCATATGCCAACCCTATATTTCAAAAGATGTCCTAGCTAGACTAATAGATTATATGTCACATGTTTGATGATATTTCCATAATCTCCTAATCATTTTCAGAGGAATATTTGGGAAATATTCAATGATAGACTGACTGATTATAGGTCGCATGTTTGATGATATTTATAGAATCCTCTAACTTATAAGAACCTTTGATTGATACACTAGTCTACTCGAGTTGACCAAGGCCCAATCATTAGGACTTAGCTTTTAATTAAATGTTTATCTATTCATTTATTTAAGCATTTTAATTAATTATTTCCACCTTTTTCCACATTTGCCATGGTGTTGTTGTGTGTGTGATGAGCTTAAGGAATCAAGAGGTTTTCCACATTTGATGAAACTAGTGTGTTGTGGTTGAGGGTGAAACGCTTAATTATCATTAACAACATAAGTGGTTCGGTATGTGGTGGGCTGGCAGCTGTGCTGGCGGTAAGCTTGACCCTACGTGTGCCCTATATATAAGTATACTTGACTGGATATTATAGGTGGTTTCTAGTGAGGTTAAGGTTGTCGCTTTGTCAGGTTTGTTCAAATTCATTTTCAATAACAAAACAATATGAACTCACCAACCATTTGTTGTTTTTTTTTCTTACATGTTTTCTCAGGTGACGTACAAGACTAGGTTAAGATTTCAGGATGTATACTAGGATGCCCAGATAGCGAACCTAGTTACTTTTGGAAGCACAGAATTTGCTCGTAGACAGTGAATCAGTTTGATATCTTGTTCGGTCACACGATAGTAGACTAATGATTATATTGGATATGTTTGCTTAGTTAAATTATCAAACATGACAGTTGTAATTTAACTTTGAAACTTCTAGTTAATTATTTGTGTACTTTAACTATTCTCAATTGTTGTGCTATGTATACAATCTGATCACTCCGATTATCACACGATATCGAGCCCCGACAACCTTCCGCCTAATGGGACATTCGATCCAGCCCGCTAGCTCGGGGTGTGACAGTTAAGGACAAGTAATGTGGGTGTTTAAGGTGGCAAAATGGAAAAACACAAATCCGATAGTTTAACTTATCTACCCAAACACAATACACTGAATGTCAAATATGTGGTCAATTTGACAGACTTATCCACAAAGTACGTTCTTTCCATTTTTTCTCTTTATTATTTATTTTTATTACTGAATAAACACATTGTTAAACTAATCAAATATCAAAATAACAAATAGGGCAATTAAATAAAAAATAGGGTAGTCAAATACAAAACATTACACTCTAAGAAGGTGTCTTTTTTTTTGAACGGCTAATTTATGGATCATTCGAGTATCATCGTATCACCAGCAGTATCACCCGATCATATCCATACCAGTTCATCAAATCTGAAGGAAACTCAATTCTTTGATAAAACTTCCTTGTGGGATTCGAACCCAGGACCATTTCATTCCCGAGACTTTTTCTACCACCGATTAAGATATCATTAGGCTGTAATGCATTGGTTCTAACAAGGTGTCTAATGATAATCGGTTATAAGCCAATATGGCCGAAAAAGAAAACAAAAAAAATAAAAATGAAAAAGAATAGGCTATGTTGATTGATTCCATTGATTTGGAGTAAAACATGAATACGAAAATATGTAATAAGAATATGAGATTAGATGAAACCTGTGAATCCGTTAAAGTGTTGTTGATTCCGGACATGATTCCTGTGATAAGACGATCGGATCGGTTCCCGTTCAGGGTGTACGATAAGGATGGATTATGGAGAGGCTTGGTGGGTCACGAATTCTATAGGTTAGGAATTTGTGTGATTATTATGTTAAGTAACCGAGATTATGAGCCCTAAGCTCCTTTATATATACACCCAAGGGGAAACCCTAATTAGGATAAATAAGAATCATTATGTCCATCAAATAATATCTATCTGCTAGGGGTATTTAGGTAATTGATTTATTAATTAAATAATCATGAGGGCCATATTATTTATTTAATTATTTATTTCTTACATTCTCCCACTTGGCCAAGTGATTATTTATTATAAGATTAAGTAAGTTTGCAGATTGATAATACTCATTTTAGTTCTAAATTGTAAACATAGCAGATAAATACAATCATTGAATCATTATTCAATTCAAGACACCCATTAATCATACTGCAATACAAATTTAAAACTTAAGTTAGGATCAATTAGCAGGTAAGTCCTTTAATGAATGATTTGTGTCATTAGTGTCTATATGTCATTAGGCATGCATAAACATATACTTTGAGACAAACAAATCAAATAAGTGAGAAACTTTTATTAATGATAAGTAAGTACATTATGCAATAAGGTCTTTACATAATGCCTATCTTCGAAATATGTTCTTCGAATATCTTAGGAGGAGACATTTAGTCATTGGAACCACAAGCATAACTTTAGTACTTAAATACTCAATACAAAGCAATGTAATACCCCGACCTATGGCGGAAACATCGGGGCGGAACGAAGTGTAGATTGTTCATAGCATAAGGTATATAGTTGTAAATAATTCAAACGTCATATTTAATTCATCATTAAATTCGAACATTTAATACATTATTTCAAAGTTCAAACCGTAATTATTACATTAATTGAATTCAAAGCATTAAACAGTAACAAACTTAATTCAAGCTCAATGAATTAGCTAATTGGCATTCCCACTTGAAACATGTTTAAAAATCAAGTGTCAACTACGAAGAGTTGGTGAGTTATCATACGTTTGTTCATTTAGAAAAAATAGTTTAATAATAAATATGTTAACACATGTAATTACAAAGCAAAATGCACATAGATTGTAAATAAACAAACATTAGATCAGATAGTTAAGTTTGACCAGTAAGGAACAATTATCACGAGCTTTCCCCCATAGGGAAAAACCATCCTGGGTGGGTGGTCTATCCAATGGAATTCCATTATTGCTACTAATAGATAAGTTGTGATCAATGCAAGTTCAATAGATAAGTTCAAAACAACAAAGGTCATTTAAACTAAGTTCACATGGTTTAAAGATAAGTTAAGTTCAAAGATAACAAGGTTTACCCCAAAAGTTCAAAACAAGTAAAAGAGAGGCTATGGAGACCTCACCTTAGTGTGTGATGTAGTCTTTGAAATAGTTGTCAAAGTAAGTTTCAAATAATGTTCAACACAATTTCAAATATTCACCTAAATAGTCCAATAGATTTATGTTAACAAAGATACGTCTTTCTATGGATTTATCTAAATTCTAAATTGATCAATGGGTTCGACTTTGTTTTGAATAGTAAGAAATTGGTTTATTTGTTTAATATTCACATAAAATAATATTGATGTTTATAAAGTTTATATTATTTAGGTTGACATAAAATATTATTTAAAATCTTTGTAGTTAAATAATTTATGTTTAAAAAATATTAATCACTTGTTTTATAGTTCTAATCCCAAAATAATGTTAAATATAAGAATTTATCAATACCGTTTTTAAAGGCGTGAATTAACCATATCATGATGTATTTAATAACATGTAATAATAAGTCATAAAAAATTTAAATAAAGCTTATTTGATTATTTTGAATATGCATAAATAGTTTTTTGTAAAAGATATAAAATCTAACATTTTATTCTTATCAAAATCTTTGAAAGAATAATAACCATGGATTTTTTTAATGTGTGTATAACATAATTTATTAAAAGTTAATCATATATTATGATTAAAACATTTGGGTGTAATTAATTATGTAAAAGCGAAGAGTATATACTTTACAAAATGTTTAAAATTGGGTATAAATTTTAAATAATTAATCTACTTAAATATAATTATTTATTGATAATATATACATGTTATATACATTATTAATCACATTATTAAAATGATATTTATTTATTTATTTATTTATTTATTATTATTATTATTAATATTATTATATTTTTTTAAAAAATTAAGTATTTAAATAAAAATAATTTTCTTTGAAAACAAAATTTAAAAATGATTTTTAAATGAGAAGATATAAAAAAAATTGGCCCAAAATTGGTGTAAACCAGTCTAGAGGGGAATCGAACCCGCTACCTCTAGTACAAACCAAGGGATGACAACTGGCTGATTTGGAGCACTGCTTGTAGGATCAATTTGGAGCTCGGAAACAGTCCGATTCCAATGGAAATCTACTCGACAGCCTCTGGAATAGTGCGGAATCCTATTCCAGGGTTTTCCAATCGAAACCAACAACAACCATGGTGATCCGAAGGTGTAGGATGGACGTTTGAATGAGAATTGAACACCACAGGATGTGAATCGAACTTGGACGTACAATGGCCGCTCAGATCTTCTAGGGTTTGACACTAGGTGCTCTGGGAAGAAGGAGGGCTCTCAAAAGTTAGGTTTGAAAAGGTTTGGACTTGTATTTATAGGCTGTCATCATTCGGCCGAATGAGTGGCCGAAGCAACTCATTCGGAGAATGACTTGGCTGAATGGACAGGTAAGTCGAATGAGTCATTCTCTAGAGCGTTCATTCGGCGAATGACTTCATTAGTAGAGTCATTCGACCGAATGGGTCTTTAACCATATATAAACATTGATAATCCTAATCAAACACATATACTCAATAATAAACATTAAGAATCAAGATAGAAAGACAACTTCCATTAATATCATAAACTTTATACATAATGGATATTATAAAATCAAACTAGGGACATTTAATGCATCTACAAACTCCCCCTTGGACCTAGTTCAATCCTTGGAAGTGTCTTTCTTAAAGTGCTTGTCAGAGATAGCTTTCCAGTCTGCTCCGGCATGAATCCTAAAGACAATACAGAGCCGGATCACCCTCATAAACTGTAGTGCCTGTTCCATGTCTTGTACATCAAAGAAAATATGGTGGCGATAAAGAGCTTTGACATCGCTGTGTGACAGGTTTGTCAACCACATCGGGTCAAAGATGCGTTCAATCTCCCACTTCTTATCTTTACATAGCATTATCACAGCTTCTCCAGTGCGCCCGTCATAGTACCACCATCGGAAGCCCTCCATAAAGTCTTGACGCATCTTCCTCAATGGAATCTTCTTCATGACTTTAGGAGGAAGCCACTTCAGGATAACCTTATGCTTCCGGGTATCTCCATCAATCTCTGGCCGGTAATATCTTTCAGGTTGCTGAGGCCTGAAGTTTACCCACCTCTTTCTGTACTTATACTGGATCTGTCTGGAGAACCAAGCTGACATCCCTGAGCCATCGCTGTATAACATCTTCAAGTGCGCAAGTTGATTGAATTCAAATCCTGGCAGCGTCTTGAAGTCATATGGATGCTTGAAGTAATCAATTCCCCTTTCTCTCTTCACCACATAGCATCCTAAATCGTGAAAGTATGCCCAGCTAAGAATCTGACCTCCAGCTTTGTAGCCTTTGGTCCTATACAGCTTGGTGTGTGTAGCTGGCATCTTCACATTGCTCTCCTTTTTCAAAGCTTCCTAGTAAGCTTTCCATTCTTCTTTCCTTTGTTGAAGATCATCAGCTGCAGTCTTACTACTAACAACTTGTTCTTCCAAGTATCTGCTAAACATTTCTTCAGTAGCTTGATCAAACAAATCAGTAAAAGTTGGTAGTTCGTCTTCAGCCGGTGTATACTTGGGATATTCCTCTTTAGTTATGTCTTCCAGAATGACTTCTTCTACATCATCAAAAGTTTTTAGAGATGGCTCATCAACAACTGGAGCTGAGGTTTCATGGATCACAACCTCATCAGAATTCAACCTGAATAGCTCAGAGATCTGCTCCTTTGATAAACAATGAATGATCTCCCCCTCCTCTTTGTCATAGCTCACTGAGTGCTGTATAATGCTCTGAGCATCCAAGATCATCGTCAAAGTCTCATCTAAACGACGTCTCAAGGGCACAACTTCGACTTCCTCAGCAGCTGTGGGTTCTTCTGTCTGAGCAGGAGGAGGAGAAGGAGCTCTAGCACCCTTATCGTGCTTTGTCTTTGTACGAGTCTCAGGAGGAGGAGGGGCTTGGTCATCATCATCATCAGAACTTGAAGATCCAGTAGACCCACTCCCTGATCCATCCTGATCATCTCCATCAGATTCATCATCCTTGTCAAATTCTTCATAATCTACTTTCTCCTCATCAGATGCCTTTTCTTCTTCTTCTTCATCATCATCTTCTTCTTCTTCTTCTTCTTTCTCAGCATCTAAATCATCGGAGATTGCTGCCGAACCCTCAATTCTTGGAGTGCCTTCTTTGGAACTTTCAACCGGTTCAGCAAGTCTCGCATTCTCAGCTTCCAGTAGCAGGATTCGTTCATTGAAACCAGTGGCAGTCAAGGCCAACTGATTGTGCTTGTCAATGTACTTTAGCAGTTGTTCTTCTTGTTAGGCTGATCTTGCTCTTAGATCTGCCCGTTGATCTGCAGCCTGAAGTAACAACACATCTTGATTAGTTATCCTCTGAGTGAGTTAAGCAATAACCAACTCCTGCTCTTTGTTCTTCTTTTCCTGCTCCAGATTCCTTTCCATCAGTCTCAGAACCATAATGTTCAGTGTGCTCAACTGCTCGACAACTGAAACAGTAGGTATACTAATGTCAGATCGTGTGGTGGAAGGACCAGTACATGCCGCAGTGTATATGGGATCCTGAACAATAGAGGTGGTAAGAGGGGCAACAGTGGAACGTGTCGGTACAGCCCTTGACCTGGCCAGTGAAGAAACTGCGACAGCTGCCACTGATGTAACAGTTGTTGCAGCAGCAGTCGACAGTTCTGACCTCCTCTGAAATAGAAACCTTGCTCTTTTCCTCTTGCCTGCAGGAGATGATGTGGACTGAACTGTAGCAGCAACAAACACAGCTGTTGTGACTGTAACAGAAGAAATGAGTGGAGGAGGAGAAATGTCAAATTCTGGAACGAATGAAGGATCAGTGATCTCTTCAAGTTCAGCTTCGCTCCTCTTCCTCTTTCTCTTCACCAATCTTCCTCCTACCCATACACTCTCAAATTCATCATCAGGAGTATCTTCAGAGTCTGAACTCTCAGCATCCTCATCACCAGCCTCACCACCTTCATCCTCTAATTCATCTGATTCATCCTTGTCTTCAGCAGATGTGGTACCGGTCATATCAAGTGGAGTAGAAACTGTAGAAGTAGTAGTGGCTATAAAGTCTAACTTCAACAATGAATCAATATCAACATCATCTTCATCTGCAGCAGACATACCAATTCCATGACCAATACTCACACCAACTTCACTAATATCTATCACACTGGCCTCAATCATACTAACATCAGCAGTAGTAATGATGTCATCAGCCGTAGTACTCACACTAACAGTACCCACATCCACTGTGCTCACTGCAATAGAACTCACACCAACACCAACACTAGCACTAGTACCACTACCACCTGCACCACCATCATCATCACCACCATCATCAGGAACAATAATATCCTCTACCTCAGAGTCCGAGTCATCGTGTCTCCCATATTCTACCCACTAGAGCTATGTAATCAGGCCTCAGTAGATGGCCAAACAAAAAATGGACTGTAGGCTTCCTATCCTTTCCTCTGTATAACATCACTCTGTTAAGATCAACAGTGACCTTCGGCAAATATGGTAGCTGAGCATCAATCAATTGCTGGAGGAAACGAGGATACATAAGGAACTTCTTGTATCCCTTGAGTGCCACATTCTCCTTCATATGCGTGAATATCATCTCTGAGAAATTGAAGGGCCTATTCAGCACCAGGGCAAAGAAGGCACACTGTATAGTCTCCCTCATATCATCGAAGCCACCTCTCCTAGACCCAAGGCAGTGGATAAGCACAAGGACTAAATACTTGAATTGCGAAGACATATACGCCTTGTTGAGGATTCCAGCTCCTAGAACACCTTCGTACTTGCACCGCATGAAACATCCACGTACTAAGTAGCGGTCAAGCAGATATGGCTGATCTGGTGTATCCTGGAATCCACAGACTCTCCTGATGTGCTCAGCAGATATAATCACATCATATCCAAGCACCTTCCCTCGAATGACAGGAGGCTCAACCTCACAGTCAATATCAGCAGACGCCCAGAAGTCCTGATGATGAGACTGATATGATACATGCATAGTAGAAATAGCAGCAAAACTCATGGAACGCCTCAAAAATGTAATAATCTCTGTGAAGTTTCAGGCATTTGGCGTAATGAGATCCAGGTGGGCACATATGTTGTTCTTTGTCACTGACTTGTATCCAGCCATACTGAAAAACAGAGAAATACACAAGTCAGTATCAATTCATTTGAACCATAGATTTAAATCAGAACAAATAACATTTAGAGAAATTTGGCCGAATGTACATGATTTGGCCGAATGTACATGATTTGGCCGAATGAGCACATTGGTCGAATGAGTCATTCGCCGAGTGAACTTCATTCGCCGAATGAGCCATTCGCCGAAAGGCGTCATTCGGTTGACAGTTCAAATTCAAACTCTATTTATGAATCTTCAAATCAGCCCATAAAAATTATACTCCCATATTCAGAAACGACCGAGTAACAACATTAGAACTGATATCTTTTTATTTAAAGGTCATTTTGATCAATTATTTAAGGGGCTATTTAGAAACCATAAAACCCTAAATCACGAACGGTTTGCAATGATTCCACGGTCAAAAGTCGATAATATTTGATCCCCAAGTACCTGATATGTTGAGAAGATGAAAAATCAGTATCTGAATCAATAAAAATGATGAGAAATCAATTAACCGAAGAGAGAGGCTAATTCGGGCGAATAACACACACAGTAGCGAGCGAATGAAAAAGGGGAGAATGAGGTAGTTCGGTTGAATTAAGTACTTAAATAGTACTAGTCATTCGCCGAATGAGACTGGTGAATGAGTTGGTTCACCCTAAAATCATTCGGCCGAATGAAGTTCAAATGCAATAGTCATTCGCCTAATGAAAAAGGCGAATGACTTCCTTCGGTCCTGAGTGATTCGGCCGAATGACTCATTCGCCGAATGAATTCATTCTGTCAAACGAGCTATACTCATTACTTATTCGTCCGAATGAGGATATTCACTCACAAAACACAACTTTATTTCAAAATTCCACATTATGATTATTTTAAATGGGTGCCATTATGAAGATAAGTCTGGTTGGTTTAGGATTCAGATGAGACAGACATCTGAACCTATAAATGATCATCTAAAATGAAATTGAAAATATAAACTCTTTTTGTATTTTTCTGAAACAAAATACAACTATACAACTAGCAACTAAAGACGAAGAACCACATATTTTTGTGAGAGGTCTGTTGAGAAACTAACACATACTCCTAATCACATCAAATCAGCATTACTGAATGTTTCACTTCAGGTACATTTGTCTTGTGATACGATTACTAATATATCTCTCCAATTTAAGCTTTACAATACAAAATTTTTAAACTCATTTGATGATCACTTATGTTTTCTGACTAAGTTACCCATTTTATCTAACCAGCAAAGATTAAAATCAGTTTATAACTCATCTCTGCAAAACTTAATACCTAACATCATAAATTCCATAAGGTTCCAATATTTTCTTTTTGTATTTTTCATTTTGATTTGTCTCTCATAGCCAACACATTCTCATGGACGGCTTCAGCTAGGTCTTTACAAAGCAATATGGCACGTATACAGACCTGTGTTGACATGATTGACTTGTTCTATCCAAATGGACGGCTTCAGCTAGGTCTTTACAAAGCAATATGGCACGTGTATGGAATCGAACTTATTTTATTTTTGTATTTTTCACAAGCTTAATACCAACTTGTTTTTCTTTTATTTTATTTTGATTCAATCATTCTCATCTGAGTGGACGGCTTCAGCTAGGTCTTTACAAAGCAATATGGCACGTGTACAGACTTGAATTCATGAATCATTGGAAACCTTATTAGATCTTATGATGACAGGTGTATGCCTGATTTGAGTCATAAAGTATTTCTTACTTAACTGTTTTTCTAAAACAGATCCCACAAATCAGATTTTCTAAGTTATCACAAATTTGTCTATTCATTTTGTAAAGTCAGCCTATCAGTACATCAATTCACAATTCTCATGTGTCTTCAATTTATGCATTCACCTAAGCTTTTAGGACATGATAGATTAATGCATTACTTTCTCAAAGAAGACTTTCTCATTTTTTTAACTTTTCAAATGTTTTTGTATTTTTCAAAATTTTTAAATGTTTTTGGTTTTTCAAATTACCTACTATATCTCCCCCAAAAAACCTAAAACAGAAAATCTTTTTAAGTTTTTGATTAATTTAATGAAATAACAAGAATACTGAATCAGATAAAAAAATAAAACAAAACAAAACTAACTAAGAAAATCGATGATCATTTGTTAGATTCAGATGAAGGTAGGACCTCATCCTTTTGGAAAACACCATTAGCCGATAACATATATAAAAGTCTGGGTTTATCAAAAGCTTTTGTGAAGAGATCGGCTTTCTGATGATCAGTGTGGATTTTAACAAAATCAATTAGTTTCTTTTCAAAACAATCACATATGAAGTGATATTTAATGTCGATGTGTTTTGTTTTCGAGTGTTGGACCGGTTTTTAGTGATAGCTATGGCAGCAGTATTATCAACATAGATAGGAGTGCTAGAAAAATGTAACCCATGGTCCCGGAGTTGCTGTTGTATCCAGATGATCTGAGAACAGCAACTAGCAGCAGCAATATATTCAGCTTCATAGGTTGAAGGAGACACCGACGTCTGCTTCTTGCACTGCCAGGTAACCAATCGGGTTCCAAAGAACTGACATCCCGTAGATGTTGATTTGAAATCTCTCTTGCATCCACCATAATCTGAATCACTATATGCAGTAAGCTCAAAGTTATCATCATTAGGGTACCATAAGCCAAGATCAGGAGTACCCTTCAGATAACACATAATCCTCTTTACAGCAATGAGATGTGTTACTCTTAGTTTTGATTGATAATGAGCACACAAGCATGTGGCGAACATGATGTCTGGCCGAGAAGCAGTGAGATACATCAGAGATCCAATCATTCCTCGGTACAGAGTGGCATCGATTAACTCCCTCTTTTCATCTGGTGTAATCTCGTGATTGACAGCCAGCGGGGTACCAGCAGGTTTCGCATCCGACATACTGAACCAGCTCAGTATGTCACCAACATATTTTGTCTGATAAATGAAGATTCCTGCCTCAGACTGATCCACCTGTAATCCCAGAAAAAATTTCATCTCTCCCATTAAGCTCATCTCGAACTTCTCCTTCATAACCTTCTCAAAATCCTTGCACAGACTATCATTCGTGGAACCAAAAATGATGTCGTCCACATAAACTTGCACCAAGAGTAGATCACCATCATTCTCTCGAATAAACAGTGTACAGTCAATGACACCTCTTCTGAACCCGTTGTTCAGAAGGTGAGTAGATAGTGTCTCATACCATGCTCGCGGTGCTTGATGTAATCCATATAAGGCCTTGTCTAGCTTGTAGACTTGGTCACGATGCAATGGATCCTCAAACCCGGGAGGTTGACTGACATACACTGTTTCAGTAATCACACCGTAAAGGAATGCACTCTTGACATCCATTTGATAGACTTTAAACTTCTTGAAAGATGCATATGCCAAAAAAATACAAATCGCTTCAAGTCGAGCAACCGGTGCAAAACTTCATTATAGTCCAATCGTTCAATCTGTCTGAATCCATGAACCACCAGACGTGCCTTGTTTCGCACAATGATCCCGTGATCATCCTTTTTGAAACGAAGAACCCATCTAGTGCCTATGACTTTTGCACCTTTTGGTCTATCAACAAGTTGCCAGACACCTAATTTCTTGAATTGCAGAAGTTCTTCTTGCATGGCATCAACCCACGATTCTTCCTTTAACGCTTCAGTGACGGTTCACGGTTCAACTTGAGAGATGAAGCAAGAATGGGCACAAAAGATTACATCTGCAAAATCAAGAATGTCTGCAAGTCCCCCTGAAGAAAGTTGGTTTATTGTCTTAACCCCATCCAACGGATTTCCAATGATGTTCTCTTGAGGATGAATACGATTAATTCATCCAACAGGATGAGGAGGAACTTCAACCTGTGGATCTAGATTGTTCAGATTCAAATTCTCAAGATTCGGTACAAGATTGTCAACATCTGGTTCGGGGGCAGCAGGTTGAACGGGGTTGTCGTCTATGTCTGAGCTGTCATCATTTGTCTGTACTGTGGGAATTGAAGCGGATGAAGGTTGCACTGGTTCATCAGGTGCGTTTTGTGCATCATACATCATTTGAACAACAACATCTTCATCTGAGTACATGGGAGGTATATTGAATGAGTTAAAAAAATCTGAATAGTCAAACATCCAGTTTGGACCTTTTTCAGGTGGGGGCATGGAGTATCTTTGAACATCAACATGGTACCACTCCTCTACATTTTGAGTTGATCTGTTGTATACCCGTTTATTAGTAGTGCTATAGCCAAGAAAATACCCTTCTTCCACTTTCTCATTGAACTTGCCCTGCTCGTGTTTCTTAAGCATCGTGCACGGTGCACCAAAGGGTTCAAGATATTTAAGATTTGGCTTTATGTTATGAAGCAGTTCAAAGCAAGTCTTCCCATGTCTTTTCACTATCAAAACCCAGTTCAATGTGTAACAATCATTTGGTACAGCTTCATTCCCGAACTGAACTGGAAGAGATGAATCAACAAGCATTGTCCTAGCAGCCTCAATCAAAGTTCGGTTCTTCCGCTCAGCAACACCACTCATTTGTGGGACATAAGGGAAACTAAACTGTTGAACAATTCCCCATGCATTGCAGAAATTCTCCATGTTGTAATTCTTGAATTCTGTCCCGTTTTCTGTTCTAAGCATACGAATATTAAGCTTATAAATAGATTCAAGTTTGGTAACCAACACTTGAATGCAGTCAAACGTTTCAGATTTCTCCTTTAGAAAGAAAACCCAAGAGTATCTGGAATAGTCATCAGTTATGACGAGACAGTATTGATCTCCAGCTATACTCTTGCAGTTAACAGGACCAAATAGATCCATATGGAGAAGCTCAAGTGGAACAGTGATTGAATGATACTTCTTTGGCTTGTGAGACTGCTTGGTTTGTTTTCCCTTCTTGCAGGATACACAGACATCAGACAGCTTGAAATTCTTCAGACTAACTCCCTCAACCAAATTGTTGTGTACCAAGTGATTCATCTTGCGTAGACTCAAATGACCCATCCTCTTATGCCAAAGAATTGAATCTTTCTCAGTTGCCTTTGACATAAAACATGAAGCTGTAGATGATGTAGTTGAAGCTGTGGCCATGTTGAGTA
Source organism: Mikania micrantha (assembly GCA_009363875.1). Classification (NCBI taxonomy): domain Eukaryota; kingdom Viridiplantae; phylum Streptophyta; class Magnoliopsida; order Asterales; family Asteraceae; genus Mikania; species Mikania micrantha. Next base: position 5,285,985 of record CM018684.1, read on the forward strand.
CATATAAGTCCTGTTTTCTGGGAGCTGACACCAAAATCCAATCTTCAGGAATAGTCACATCTTGCTTGAGAATGTAGCATTTGAAGTCATCAAAAAGAACTTTATACTGCTTGTCACAAATCTGTGACACTGAAAGAAGATTATTTTCCAACTGCTTGACATATCTGACTTTGTCGAAAGAAACTTGGCCATTTGACAGAATACCCTCTCCTATTAAGAACCTGCATTTATCACCGGCAAATGCTACGTATCCACGCCGAACTGAATTAACATTGGTGAGCAGCGAAATATCACCAGTCATGTGCCTGGAAGCCCCACTATCAACGATGCAAGAGCTGTTAAGATCAGCTGTTGGGGCAACCTGCACAAAAATGAAACAATTAGTTCAACTTGGGAACCCAAGCCTTTACAGTCTTGGGTTGACCCAATGAGTCTCGGATCCAAACATCAATCCATTTACCATCAGGAGTAGTCCTGTCTGGAGTAGGTAAAACTGAAGTCTCAAAAGACTTGACTTTCCAGATTGTGTTTTTGCTAAATGAGTTTTTCAGCTAAATGGAGGATGACTTTGATTGATTTACATTAATCACTTTGGGAACATCCAAGTTCACCAATTTCCCTTTACCCTTGTCCAAAGGTTTAACAGGTTTAGACTGTTTGGGTTTTGACTGAGGTAATTTACAATCAGACTTGTAAACAGACTTGACTTGTGTTACAAAAAACTGATTTTGTTTTCTGGGTGGTGCAATCTTTGGTCTAATCAACTGTGGGCAAAATCTAACAATGTGCACAGCACCACACTCAAAGCAAACTCTGTTACCCTTTTTAAGAAAATGTTTTAGTTCAGAAAAAGATTGCTTTTGTGGTTTAAAAACACTTGTTTTGGGCTTGTTCTGATTAAAACCCAAACCCTTTTTCCCATTAGGAACAAGATTGTCAATCTTGTCAGACACACAAACTTCATTTTCTTTTGAAGCTTTCACAAATTGTAAAGCTTGATATATTTTAGAAGAAGAGATTGACTCACCTTTCATGACAACAGGTGGCTGATTCTGAGCAGTAACACAGTCAGATGAATTATCATATTCATCCTCAGAATCTGAGACCCAATCTTCAACAATTCCCTCCACAAAAGATTCCTCTGACAAGGAGGAACCCTCATCAGTAATCATCCCTATTGGATCAATTACTAACGGAGTTATAACTTGAAAATATTTAACATCTTTGTCATCAGGTGAATTGACAAAGCTGTTTAAGATTGGTGGAGGACACTGTTGATAACTCACCTTTCCCTTACCCTTCTGATCAGTACCCTTACTGATCATGTGCTCAATAATATATGAGGAGCTTTCATAGCTCCTGAGCTTTAGACCTAAGGTCTCATAGTCACACTCGACTATGGCTAACTTCTTCTTTATCTCATTGATGGTATTGAGATAAGAAGTTATAGCATCTTGCTTGTTCAAAACAGCAATCTCAGCCTCATGAAGTTGTCTGTTTAAAAGTTCAGTTTTACCTTGAAAATCTTTTTCATTAGATTTTAAAACTTTGTTTGCCTCAATACATTGGTTGAGATCACTGATCAAATCAACATTGTGCTTCTGATAAACAAGGACCTTGATGTCAAGGTCAACACAATTAAAACATCTAGAATTAGAAGAAGAACATTCATCAGATACCTGATCAGACTATGAAGATGCAGTAGGAGTAGCAGATGAGTTCACCATCAAAGCAAATTGAGTAACTGGTTCTTCAATATCAGCATTAGAATCAGCTTGAGTGTCTGAGTCTGATAAGCTTTCTGACTCTGAACCAGATGTTTCTTCTAGAATGATCTGTGCTTCTCTGTTTTCTTCATTTGAATCATCTGTTTTCTGAATCACAGCAACGCATGCTTTATCCTGTTCCCTCTGATCATGATTGAATCTGAAGTTACAATTTTCACCTTCATCTTGTTGAACCATCAATGCCTTGCTTGAATTTGAGGAGCTAGCCTGAGCGGGAGACTTAATAGGAACAAGTCTTCTTTCTGGATTTGCTGCAGAAGACTTTTGATGCTGAAAAGGATTCTTGTTTCCAGCTTTCCTTGGATGTTTGCATTGTCTTGCAAAGTGACCCTTTTCCCCACAATTGTAGAAAGTGACAGATGCCATGTCAAATCCAAACTTGGACTCTTTGTTCAAGTTGATGTCTTTGCCTGTTCTTTTCATAAACTCTTTTGCTCTTCTCACAGCACTAGCCAAGGCCCACATGATATCAATCCTCTCCATATCATCTGGATCTATCTGAGAATAATCATCATTAGTCAGATAAGGATTGCCAATCTGTCCAGCTACTAATCCATCATAAGAGCTGACAAGAGTAGACAAAAGACCCATGTGCTCCTTAGCAATATCTACAGTCACTTTATCAAAATTTTCTGTCTTCAGACTTGTGACTGGTTGATGATATTCTTTCTAAGAGCTTGATGAGGAGGATGACTGACTGAAATGAATCTTATTGGAAGATGGAGCTTCAGTAGTCTAAGAAACAAAAGCAGTCTTCAGTGGAGCATGTGAAGAGGCTCTCTCTACAGTGGGAGTAAAGTAATACAATGAAGGATCCTGGACTTGAGCAACTCTCTTGGCTTTCCACTTGTTCTCAATTTCCTGCTCCTTTAACTTCTAGATGAAATAATTGATGTCCATGTTTGCCATCATCTCATTTTGCTTTAAAACCATCAAGAATGACTCCCACTTAGGAGGTAAAGCATCTGCCAAACACTGGATCTTCTCTTGAGTTGTAGTCTTGACTTGGTGATTGAACAACTCACTCAAAAGATGGTAGAATCTAGCAATTAAATCATCCAATGATTCATTCCCCACATACATGAAGCTATTGAATTCCTTCCTCAATGTTTTTGACTTGATGTTCTTCAGTGCATCATTCCCCTCTTATCTCTGCTGCAAAGCATCCCACAGATACTTAGAAGATGTAAACTATCTGAACTGATGGAAGAGATCAGTGGCAATGGACTAGGACAAGATATCATAAGCTTTCTTCTCGTAATCATAAAGCTTCCTCTGTGGCTCAGTCATCCGTGTGACTAGCATAGGAGTTCCATCTTCATTCAAAGGCCTCAGATAACCACCCTCAATCATCATCCATAAGTTCGTGTCCACTCCATTGATGTGAATCTCAAATCTGTATTTCCAATGCGGATAATCATCTAAGGACAGCAACTTGGGATCTTTATTTGAGTTCCCCGTCTCAGTTTCAGTCAGCAACAATGTCTGAATACGATGATTCTGGTTCGCCATCAATGCTAAGTCTTCCATAGAGTCGAGAACAAAAATATCCAACACTTAGAAAAATTTTAAACCAAAAGACCGAATGAAGATACTAAGTCCGAATGTCGGGGGCCGAATGTGATTAAAATGAACAGAACTTGGCGAATGAGTTTTGCGATTGAGCCTGTTCGGCGAATGAACTGACCGAATGAGCTTATTTGCCGAATGAAATGGAGAATGGAGCTATTCGCCGAATGAGTGTGTCGAATGGGGCTATTCAGCAAATGAGAGTGATTCGGCCAAACCTATTCGGCCGCCAGCCTCATTCGGGCTATCTGGGGTTTTCAGCTACAAAAATTGTGATAACTTTCGATCTAGACCAAATCTAAGCACCAAATTTGGTACAGAAGTTCAAAACATGATTATCAACCAATTGAGACTAATATTTTGACAAAAATACCGCAAAAAACCCACTGATTTTGAATGAAACAATGACTTGGGGAACAAGAAAATCAGCGTCTTTGCAAGTTACGAAAATCCAATCTGATATCTGATGATTTTGAATGGAAATCGAGTAGAATCAAGAGCCAAAGCACTGATACCACTTTGTAGGACCAACTTGGAGCTCGGAAAAAATCCGATTCCAATGGAAATCTACTCGACAGCCTCTGGAATAGTGCGGAATCCTATTCCAGGGTTTTCCAATCGAAACCAACAACAACCGTGGAGATCCGAAGGTGTAGGATGGACGTTTGAATGAGAATCGAACACCACGGGATGTGAATCGAACTTGGATGTACAATGGCTGCTCAGATCTTATAGGGTTTACACTAGGTGCTCTGGGAAGAAGGAGGGCTCTCAAAAGTTAGGTTTGAAAAGGTTTGGAGTTGTATTTATAGGCTGTCATCATTTGGCCGAATGAGTGGCCGAAGCAACTCATTCGGCGAATGAATTGGCCGAATGGACAGGTAAGTCGAATGAGTCATTCGCTAGAGCGTTCATTCGGAGAATGACTTCATTAGTAGAGTCATTCGACCGAATGGGTCTTTAACCATATATAAACATTGATAATCCTAATCAAACACATATACTCAATAATAAACATTAAGAATCAAGATAGAAAGACAACTTCCATTAATATCATAAACTTTATACATAATGGATAGTACAAAATCGAACTAGGGACATTTAATGCATCTACACTGCTCATGACCAGATCCCATTCAAATATGTTTTAACATATCTCAGCTCTACATCCCCAATTCAGAATAACCAAAGGAACCCGAGTTCCAATCCTCAACCAATTCAATCGATTTTGATCTCGATTGTTGAAGCCACCATAGGGCTTTTGTTCACGATCAAAAACCAAGCTCGTTGACATATGAAACACGTACCTTAGCTTGTGTTTTGATGGGTTTCGACTGAGAGCAAGAAATATGAACTACCGAGGCTTTCATGTCTTGAATTCTTGATTCATGTGTGTGAGGATGTGTTGTTTGTTTAGAGAGTTTTACATGATGCACATGATTGTTTTGATCAAGTTAATTGAGTTTATATACACATTTTCCTCGAACTTGAATTCCCGGTCGAAGTTCATAGTTTTGGAAAGGATTTAACACATTAATAGGCTATTAATCGTTCATAATTATAATTGAAATCAATTTACGCATCTGAATACTTGCCAAATATGGTTCCAATCGAGCTGGACGTTAAGCTGGAATCGCGTGAATTAAAACGGGTCGAAACTGGGTTGTGGGTCGACCCAGATGGATATGTGAATGAGGAAGGAGATCAAGTATGGGCTTTTGGCCGTTTTGCCCCTTGTAACTTTTCTTCTTAAATATTAGTTTTGAATTTGACAAAAACTACCCCTTAAATTTATAAGACAATGTTTTAAATTTTTATAAATTTAGTATAATTTTATTTAAAGCCCATGACTAATATAAATTGGTTATATTTTTATAAAAAATCATTTTATTGTTATATTAAAATTATAAATTAAAACAAAGTTATTTGTATTATTTACTTAAGTTTATGCAAATTAAAGTTAACAAAAGTTTGTTAACCTTTTTTTTATGAAAATTTCATAATTTAAAATATATTTGTTTAAGTTATTTAATAAATTCTAAATCTTATGAGATTTATAAATCTATAAACTTTAATAGTATGTTTTTGTTTGTATTTCTATACATTGTATAATTATAAATAAATTTTCATACATAGATACATACATTTGTATATATGTGTATATTAAGTTACCCTTTTTATTTGTTGTACATATATATGTGTATTAAAATTTAAAATGGCTTCATAATTTATTTTAATAATATAATTTTTTATTACAAATTACGGAAATGATACAGTCTCCGATACTTTTAGGAATTTCGTCCCGATATTTAGGAGAATTGTAGCGAAATAGATGTGGATAGTTTGTTTTTGCTTGATCTTGACGTACCAAGTGAATTTTAGATTTCCGTCAGCCAAGCATTTTCATGATCAATATGTGAAAGGTTGGTGAATATTGCTAAGTTCAAATGGATGTTCAAGGGTTTGGATTCCTTCGTTCGGTTTGACCCTATGTTTGTGGATGGTAAGTCATACTAGGATCGAATCAAACGAATCGTGAAGAGGCTCCAAAAATAATGAGTCGTGAAACGAGCATCATGATCGGATATGATGCTAAAAGCACATCGTGAATAGAATAATGAGATTTGAGTGATTCATTTAGGAACGTGTGTCAAAGATTATTACGATTTTAAAAAATAAAGAAAACCATCACACTTGGTTGCTATTTAGAGTTCCACACCAGAAGACTTTTCATCATACAAATTGACTTGGGTCGAAGAAATTTGTTGAACTACGAATATGTTGTTATGCAGATTGATTTAGGTTCAATTTCTATGAAGTTAGATACAACTCTTAAGCTTGAGTGCATCCTCTACAACATTCGATTCTAGCAATCGAACTCGTTAAGCAATTTGCCCCAACATTGTTGTCTCATGTGGATTTATTTTTGGTTAAGGATATGTTAAAGGCACAATGTCTTCAATTCTTTAAGATAAAGATGACAACATCAAGTTCGTGTTTTGTGGATTAGGTTTTGCTTCATAGTATGAAGTTTATTTGTTTGTGATCAATAGAAAGTGCGTTAAATAATGTGGGTGCAGATAACGTATTATGATGTAATTAGTTTTATCGTTAGATGTATGCAAATTGTTGTATTGTATAGATGAGGTCAAATCATTTGAAATGTTAACCTCATATGTTGACATTCGGTATAGGGTTTGAATTTTGAAAATTCCCTACTGAAGGTAGATAAATAATGTATTTGCCTTTCAAATTTTTTTCATTTCAATAGTTTAATTGTTTTGATATAAGAGATACTAAGACATTTGATTGATTTAGTATATAGAAATATACACCAATTCTTAGTATGCAAGAATCAATTGATTCAAATTATAGCTCTAACTATGATTGGTTCTCTAGATGATGACACTAAAATCTACAATCCTAACATTGATCAACCTTTCGGTTCTACTCCCAATGTACCGTTGGTGTTTATATATAGGGTATACCACAGCCAACCCACCACACCACCAATACCTTGAAAGCATACCAATCACCTACCAATACTACACAACATAAAATGTTTCACTTTGTTTGATGTTTACACACAGTTGACCATATAGGTATAGTCCATATTTTTCAACCATATAGTTTTGAGTAAGATTAGTTTCCTTGATGATAACACTTGAATCTATGAATTCTAACATTGGTCAAGCTTTTGATTCTAATCCCAATGTATTGTTGGTGCTTATATATAGGGTATACCGCAGCCAACCCACCACACCACCAATACTTTGAAAGCATACCGATCGCCTACCAATACAACACAACATAAAACATGTTTCACTTTTGATGTTTACATGTAGTTGGCCATAAAATTTGATTGAGCTTTAGTTAATCATCCAAGTTTTCAACAATTGTGTCCTTTGTCTTGCATTCTTGGATTTGCATGTACTGCAAATTCACGTTCTGTGTGCACCTGTAACGGAAATTTGCCTTGCATGTTTACCCTACTTGCTAATTATGGCACACAACTGAGTGGATAAGAGATCCATTAATGAAATGTGATCCCTAAAGTTCACAATACAACTAAATACAATATAGTTAATGTCGATAGAGTTACCGTAGACCATTACTACGTCAAATGGTCTATCTAATCTAGTTTATATTCTACCAAGTAAAAGTTCAAATTCATAAGCTACAAAATTTTATTAGCACTAAAATCAAGTGACACAAAATCATAACAATCATTGATCAAGAACGTATCATTCAAACGTCATGATTAGGTTGAGCATCTTGGGCAATTAGTTGAAGAGTTCGAGCACAAATCGCTATTTGGTTATTGTTTGCGAGTCTTGGGCATTGATTTTTGAAGTGGTTAGGGTCGCCACATTCATAGCAAGCCCTTTTGTTAGCTGTGGCAGGGATAGTGGGTGCAGCAGGTTGGTTGTTTATTGGTTGCACTGGTTGAGCTAATTAAGCTTCTTTCACTAGGGGTCCACTTCGACCAGTGTTTGCAAGGTGACCATACCTCCTACAGATAATGCAGACACGACATTGTCGGTTAATTGGGTGATGCAACCTACAAGTGTTGCATAGAGGTTGAACTCCCATATACGCTTTGTTGTTTTGTGGAGCTTGTTGGTTTAGAGGACTATCAGGGGTCGCCATAGCAAAATTCCTAGTCTTTCGCTTGTGTGAGTGTTGATAGGTTCAGTTTTGCCCTCCTTAGAATGCTTATTAGTTTTGGCCTTTGTTTCAGCTTTCTTGACTCCCTTTCTGGTTAGAGTTCCAGCCTTAACATGATTGTCGGTAAATGTTGCAGCAAGCCGTATTGCCTCTTCAAGTGTGGTAGGCTTGCTACCAAAATTAGTGTCTTAGATTTGCATTGGAAGGCCACCAATATACTTTTCAATGGCCTGAGACAGAGGTGTTACCAAGTGTGGCACAAGCAAATTGAGTTCATGGAAAAGGGTTGTATAAAGAAGGTTCTCTCCACTATCTTTCTTGAGCTCCTAGAATTCGGCTTCAAGCTTACTTATTTCGTTACGAGGACAGAATTCCTCAGTCATAAGCAACATCCGAATACCTTGTTTATTTTTCACCATTCCACCAAGTGAGTGCCCTTTTTTGAAAGACATCAGTGGCATAACAAACCTTAAGGTTCACAGGATAGTCAGAATGAAGGAACGTACTCTCAATGCTTTCAAACCAATAGAATATTCCAGTTGCTCCTTCAAAACCAATGAACTTTGAAGGGTTGCAAGACTTGAAGTGTTTGAAGGTGCCAATTGCAGTTGCACCCCCACCATTGCCATTACTTTAACCTGGGTTCACATTCGCAGCTTGATTGAGCCGAGTCACCATGGTTGGTAGCACAAAAGCCATTTGCTGAGAAATGATACATACCATATCTTGTATAGTGGGATTGTTGGTATTGGTGTTGTTCTTGGCATTTGTGTTAGTGTTGTTGGTGTTGTTAGCATTGGTGTTAGTGTTGTTGGTGTTGCTGCGTAAAAGACGAGGCATGATTCTACAAGAATTCAATTGAAAATGATTAGGATTTATATAACTCAAAGAGTTCAAGTAAGAAATTGAGGGTTCAAATGAAAGTTCAATCGCAAAGCAATACTTGGATTGTATTTCTAAAGGAATACTCTTGACAGATCAAAGTGTTAAGTTCAATTTAACCTTCAGAAGCCTATAGGTTCATACTCACTCCAAGGGTTCCCAGGAAAGCATAACAGGTCCATTGGTTTATTTGGATTTATACGAAATGCTTTCCTAGACAGAACTACCCAAAGTACAGATATTCCTCCTTCCAGATTGTATGTGTTTCTTACTCACTAATATGAATCAAAAGACGTTTGATAGGATTCAAAATAATTATTAGACTTAGAAAGTCTAAGATCATTCTTCACAGTGACGATCCTCGTGAAAGTCGTAAGAATGGGGTCGAGAAGTTTTGAACCCTAAAGTCTAGTGTGTGAATACTAAGGCATCCTAAACTAGGTTCAAACATTTGACCTATCAATTATTGAGTCAAGTAGCACAGAGGAATCACATAGTCGATTTGACCTATCATGGCAACTATAATGTTCAAGCAACAATTCAAAGCCTAGCATGACAACTATACTGTTCACATAACAGGTCATGGCCTACAATGGCAACTATAGAGTTCAAACTAAAGCATCCTATGGCTATAGTCTAGGTCATCTAGTTCTAGTAACCTAATGCTATATAACCCAGGCTCTGATACCAATCTGTAACACCCTCACCGATGGCAGAAACATCGGGGCGGCACAAAGTGTATATTGTTCATAGCACAAGGTATATAGTTCGTAAATAAATCAAACATCACATTCAATTCATCATTAAATTTGAACATTTAATACATCGTTTCAAAGTTCAAACACAAACTATTACATCAATTGAATTCAAAGCATTAAACATTAATAAACTTAATCCCAGCTCAATAAATTAGCTAATTGACATTCCCACCTGAAAGGTGTTTAAAAATCAAGTTCAACTACAAAGAGTTGGTGAGTTATCATTGGTTTGTTCACAAAGAAAAATAGTTTAATAATAGATATGTTATCACATGTGATTACAAAACGAAATGAACATAGATTGTAAACGAACAAACATTAGATCACATAGTTGAGTTTGACCAGTAGGGAACAATCACCTCGAGCTTTCCCCTAAAGGGAAAACCCATCCTGGGTGGGTGGTCAATCCAATAGAATTCCATTACTGCTACCAATAGATAAGGTGTGATCAATGCAAGTTCATTAAATAAGTTTAATAGATAAGTTCAACACAACTAAGGCCATTTAAGCTTAAGTTCACGTGGTTTAAAGATAATTTAAGTTCAAAGATAACGTGTTTCACCACAAAAGTTCAAAACAAGTAAAAGAGAGGCTATGAAGACCTCAACTTAGTGTATGAGGTAGTCTTTGCAACAGTTGTCAAAGTATGTTTCAAATAATGTTCAACACAATTTCAATGTTCACCTAAATAGTCTAATAGATTTATGTTAACATAGCTACCCTTTTTATGGATTTATCTAAATTCTAAATGGATCAAAGGGTTCGACTTTGTTTTGAATAGTAAGAATTTGGTTTATTTGTTTAAAATTCACATAAAATAATATTGATGTTTATAAAGTTTATATTATTTAGGTTGACATAAAATATTATTTAAAAGCTTTGTAGTTAAATAATTTATGTTTAACAAATATTAATCACTTGTTTTATAGTTCTACTCCCAAAATAATGTTAAATATAAGAATTTATCAATACACTTTTAAAGATGTGAATTAACCATATGATGATATATTTAATAACATTATGTATACATTATTAATTACATTATTAAAATTATATTTATTTATTTATTATTATTATTATTATATATTTTTTAAATGATAGTATTTTAATAAAAACAATTTAATATGAAAACAATATTTTAAAACGATTTTTAAATAAGAAGATATAAAAAAATTGGCCCAAACCCGGTGTAAACCAGCCTGGAAGGGAATCAAACCCGCGACCTCTAGTATGAACCAAGGGATGGTTACTCGCTGATCTTGAGCACTGCTTGTGATAGATCCCATTCAAATATGTTTTAACATATCTCAACTCTATATACCCAATTCAGAATAACCCAATCCGCAACCAATTCGATCAATTTTTATCTCGATTGTTGAAGCCACCATAAGGCTTTTTTTCACGATCAAAAACCGAGCTGATTGACATATGAAACACTTACCTTATCTTGTGTTTTGATGGGTTACGACTGAGAGGAAGAAATACGAACGACCGAGGCTTTCAAGTCTTGAATTCACGATTCAGAATGTGTGTGAGGATGTGTTGTTTGTTCAAAAAGTTTTGAATGATGCACAGGATTGTTTTAATCAAGTTAATTGAGTTTTTATACACGTTTTCCTCAAATTTGAATTCTCGGTCGAAGTTCATAGTTTTGGAAAGGATTTTACACGTTAATAGGCTATTAATTGTTCATAATTATAATTGAAATCAATTTATGCGTTTGAATATCTCCTAAATATGATTTCAATCGAGCTGGACATGAGCTGGATCGCGTGAATATAAAACGGGTCGAAAATGGGTTGTGGGTCGACCCAGACAGATATGTGGGTGAGTAAGGAGATCAAGTATGGGATTTTGGAAGTTTTTCCCCTTGTAATTTATCTTGTTAAATATTAGTTTTGAATTTGACAAAAACCACACCTTAACTTTATAAAACAAAGTTTTAAATTTTTATAAATTGAGTATGGTTTTATTTAAACCCCGTGACTAATATAAATTGGTTATATTTTTATAAAACATCATTTTAATGTTATATTAAAATTATAAAATTAAAACATTGTTATTTGTATTATTTACTGAAGTTTATGGAAATTAAAGTTAACAAAAGTTTGTGACCCTTTTATTTATTAAAATATCATAATTTAAAATATATTTGTGTAAGTTCTTTATTAAATTCTAAATATAATGAGATTTATAAATCTATAAACTTTAATTATATGTTTTTGTTTGTATTTCTATACATTGTATAATTAAAAATAAATTTTCATACATAGATGCATACATATGTATATATATATATGTATATTAAATTACCCTTTTTATTTGTTGTACATATATATATATGTGTGTGTGTATTAAAATTTCAAACGACGTCGTAATTTATTTAAATAATGTTAGTACCCTGACAGCATCATCCTCAGATGTTGAAATGAAGACTAAAGTCGTTGCTGATTTGATAAGAAAACTTTTGATTTTGTATTATTGTATTTTGTTTTTGTTTTGTAATGTTTTTGTTTTTAGACTTGTGAATGTGTCTAAGTATTAGAATCGTCGATACAAATTGTATCGCCACTATTGTCATCGATATTATTAAAATTACAGTAGTTTTGTAGTATCGATACCATCGATACTAACGGTACCGATGGTGTTGTATATAAATAGGTTAGTATTGAACTTAATTGGAGTCAGTTGTTCAGAATTTCTATATTTCAGATCTGTTTTTCTCTCTACTTGTACAAGCTGAATTCAAGTTTATTAATACAAGAAGATTGAATTTCTATTTGATATTCTTCTTTTCATCCTAACTCACACATATTTGTTATGGATTCCGCATGTAAAATTGTGTGATACCAAATCATTAAGATCCTCAACATAGACCTACAAGTAGTATCAAAGCAATTAGTTCTCGGTTATGATTTCGGTTGAGAGAAGATTGTGTTTCAAAAGTTTAAAATTGCAAAGATTCATTTGATTTTGCATAAACAAGTGACTAAGATGAAGATTGACATTAGAAACATACAGTAAACAGTAGAAAAAGTCAAAAACTTGTCAAAAATTTGAGTTTAGATCGACAGAAGATAGTATCGACAGAAGCAGTTACAAAAGTTTGTTGATTACCGTTACTATTAGTATCAACAGCCTTTTCATCGATACTAATAATATCGATACTGATTCATCGATACTAACAGTATCAATATTTTCCTATTATCGATACTACTAGTATCGACAATTCAGAATTTGACAAATTTCAAGAGTAACTGATTTTCATAAAAATATTCAAAAATGGCAAATTTATCTTCTTTATCAGTTCTTTTGAGTGACAATGAGGCTTGAACTATGACAAAGCCTCCAAAGCTTGTGTCACTAAGTGAGTATTCTTCCTGGAGTGCTTTTTATCGATTGTCAACCCAAGTTTGATGATCCCTCTAATAGAAGGATATGAACAACCACAAATGAATGGAGTCTACAAGAATGTTTGTAGATTGACTGAAGATGAGAAGAAGCTTTAAATGCTTATATTTTATTGACAATGGCATTGCCTAAAGAGATTTTTCAATCTTTTAAATCTCACAAAAGATCTAAGGCTCTATGGGATGCTTTAGCTAAACGTTGTGAAGGCAGTGACCAATTAAAAAGGAGTAAGCGTACTCTTTTGAAAAAGCAACTTGAAGTGTGCAAATATCAAAGCGTACTCTTTTGAAAAAGCAACTTGAAGTGTGCAAATATCTTGACCATGAATCATTTGAAGAGCTTGTCACAAGATACACTTTGTTGCTTAGTGAGCTAAGCAATCTAGGTTATGACGTTTCTCAAGAAGAGTAAAATGACAAACTACTGGATCCTCTTCCATCATCATGCGAAACTTATGTGATGATGATTAGGGAGAATATGGATTTAGAGATTACAGAATTGGATGTGATGATTTCAAAAGTCCGGTATTTTGATCTGGATATGCAAAAGAAAAAGGTTGGTAATACACTCTCTTCTCAAAATCCAAGCTATACATGAAGCCTGTAGTTACTGCTGCCACCACTACTTCCGGATCAGTTGCATTTTTATCCAGCACTAAGATGGTGATGTGTCTGTTGTTGTTGATGATACTACATAGGTCTGTTTTACTTTTGCAATCTCCAAAGAGAAAACATCAACCAATAGATCAAAGAGTGTAAATGTTAAAATTTTTCAAGAACATTTAGCATTCTTTATGCAGTTTGTCAATGCTTATGATTCAGTTGTAATGGATGAAGCACAAAGGCTTACTGATGAAGACATGGATCAGTTGGATCTAAATGATATGGAAGAGATGGATATCCATTGTCAGATGGCCATGCTGACTAAAAGAGCCAGAAGATTTTTGCAGAGAACTGGCCGATCAGATATTTCTGGTAATCCTAAAAGAAAACTTGGCTTTTCTAAACAAAAAGTTAAGTGTTATAATTGTGGAAATCTTGGACATTTTGCACGTGAATGTGAATTTCCTGCGATAAATAATTCTGGATTTGAAGTTGTTTGCAAAAATGACAAGTTTGACCCAAGAAGGGTTGTTGCTACTCCTTCTTTAGGTGCATCAACTTCAAAAACTTCTGTTCCAAGTAAAGAAAAGCTTTGATAGTTGAAGATCAATTTGGAGCTGGCTGGTCAGCATATGCTGAAGATGTGCAAGTGAATGCAGAATCACATGTTGCATTTATGGCTCGAGAAACTAAAAGGAAGGTTGATTCTTCATCACTCAAATCATTCAATGTCAAACCAAATTGTCTGAAATGTTGTGTTTATTTAGCTAAGCTGGTTATTGGTACTAAGCACAATTAATCACTTATTATTGATGTCATCTATCTTGAAGACAATTTTAAACAATTTTTGGCTAATGAATCACTTTATAAGAATAAACTTGAAGAATATAGTGCAGATATTAAAACTTTGAAATTAAAAATTGGCTGATAAAGATGACATTATCAATCAGATGATAAATGAAATGAATGATAGGAAAAAGAAATGAAAATCAATTGAATGTTTGCAAAATGCTAAAATGATCATGAAAAACATTTTGGCTAATCATGTTCATAATCCAGGTACCCAATATTTAGGTTTTAAGTTAGTTCCTCCTCCTATTAACCATCTCTATGGGAAATTACCTAATAAGCCAATTGTTGTTCCATATTTTGTTAAATCCTCTAAGAACTTAGATTTGTTTTCGAACGATAGATCTAAATTTTCTAGTTTTGTGAGTCTTGAAAATGAAAGAACAGAGGTAAAGGATCAAGTGAACAAGAGAGAAGTTTGTGATGATGAAGAAAAGAATAGGAATGTGTCTGGTTTAGATTTTGATTTTAATAAAACAACTAATGTAACAAATTCAATTGATATTAACAAAGATTCTTAGTTTGCATTAATTGAAGATGTTGACATTGGTCATGAAACTATTGTAAAGGAATCTGGTATTCCTAGAGACCGATGTTTGTTCACTGAACCAGATAACACTATCTATTACACGTTTAAAGGGAAAAATGAATTCTTTTGTGATGATTCTAAATCATTGAATTTGATTAAATCAACATTGATTGATAAAGTTTTCAAAAAGCCTATGAAAAACTTTTCCAAAAACTAGATCGAGTGAATGAAAAGGATTGGGAAAGAACAAGCAAACATAATTTTGTTAAAAAAACTAACTCTTGAGAAAGAGACTGAAAATTTGTTATGCCAATCTAATGTTCATTTCTTCAAAAAGAAAGATTCCTTATCTTGATCACAAACTTCTTCTCCTGAAAATTATCCACTTGTGAATCACGTGACAATTACGTTTGAGGATTACGTCATCATTGACTCAAAGAACATGTCATCGTGTTCGAAATCCACATTAATAGAACTCCAGGACTCTTCGCGGTACGCCAAGGCCATTTTGAGGATCCTTGGCGGTACACGATGAGTCAAAATATCTAATACTACTCTAGATTTCTTCTCGGTATGCCAAGAGTCAATGAGCCTTCCTTGGCGGTACGCGAAGACTATGGCAGTTTAAAGAATCAGATTGCATATCAGAATTTTGGTAAACATACCATTCTATCTTCTCTCTCGGATATACTTGACTTCCAGACGAACCAAATCGAAATTTTAACATCCAAACTCAGTTTTGAAGCCATCAAAACCTTTGGATTGCGCTAGGGAACGTTTCCACAAGTCTTGATTATCGTTTTCATTGAGAAAATCCGTCTGATTGGGTAACGATTTGTTTTATCGTACTAGTTTGATATTTTATAGAATAGATCTCGTTTTTGAACGTAATGCTATAGTTATGATTATTGATTATTGCCTAGACGATGGCTAGGAATGGTTAGAAACGAAAAACTCAGTTTGTTAACGGTTAAATCCTTGTTTTGATCCGTTGTAATGCCCGGTTATCATGAAACTATATCTTAGATTAGAATGGTTTAAACCATTCGATTATAGCAATGTGTGTGATTATCTTTATTACTCCTCGAAATGCTAGTTTAAATCCAAGTGTTTCAAACTAATCACAAACATTAAGATAATCACTGGAATAACAATCTGATTTTTTTTATAACAGTCAGATTAGTACAATGAACATGGTTATTAAACCTATTCTATTGTCATATTCTTATGTTTCATGATACTTGGGTAATCAATAGAAAGGATTAACTATTCCTAAGCTAAAAATCAATCTAGGAACTGTTTCAGTAATTTAATCATCAACAATACTTATCTGATTAATCTGAGAATATCCTGATTAATCTAATGAGTCATCAATCTTGTATTAGGAACCTGAATCATTGAAGTTTCCCATATTATCATACATTGTATGATATTGAAATAAATTAATCAATTAAAGACTTAATATCAGTTTGATGACTTTAAATAATATGTCTTTGACATTGAATGTTCAGAAAAATCTAATCAGTAAGTTAAAACATAAATAACTTATTATACATTAACTAATGCAGAACTAAACTATAACTATGAGTCTACACGTTATTCTGCTAACTTTGAGATCTAAGGTGAGTTTCGTACAACCCCTTTTATTTTCATCGTTTTACAAACATCAGCGTATTACTGCAAAACATTTATTGAACATATGATATGTATCATTTTTATCTGTATGATTTGATGTGAACTTGTGATGAACTTGTAAGATTTCATGAGATTTTTTTTGTAGCTCTCTCTATCATAGTATCGAAAAAGTCCTCATCTCCTGAACTCTATCTAGCGAACCCATGTGGGGCCAAACAGGAAACATTGATAGTATTATCGGCTGACAACCCATTTGCTAAGAGGTTTGCTTGTCCCCTTGTGTGAATGTTTCTTACCAGCTTTCGAAATCTAATCTTAATGTATGTGATAGACATTAAGACAATGAGGCATAAAGATATCAACCGACGGGTAATATCTTCAAAACGGAGTAGTCAGAACCCATGGTTATCTTTGGAACGGTGTATCAAAAAGTTGCATATCATATCATTCTATGTAAAAAACTCATTACAAACTCACCAGCTTTGTGCTGACCTTTCAAACTCAAACATTTTTGCAGGTAGACAGTGACGATTGGTGAGATTGCATGCTCAGACGCTTGTAACTAAATAACTCAATTTGTAATATGTTTAGTGTGTAAACCATAAATGTGGTTGTAATAACGATACCCTTCTAATGTCATATCTTTAAGCTAATGTGTGTGTTGTGATACCGGATCAAGTAAGTTACACCCCATCACTAAGGCATCGCCACTATGCTTCCGCAATCATGTCAGAGTGATCAGTGACAATATCATAAGGTGACGAGAGGTGGGGGTGTGATAGGGTGGTATTAGAGCCACATGTTATAGAAATTTAGGTTGACTTAGAAACCAAGACTATAACCATAGGCTCGTATAGTGACACTAAGTGCACCGTACATAATTAAAGAATGAAACATGTTTTGATTTGAGCCAAAATAATCAAGTGGTACAAATTGTAGTTATGAGTGGCCAGCATACCTAGAACTTGCAACACTTGTGCGTTCAAGTAAATTTCAATACAAGCATAACAATAATAACATTAATGGTGAATAGTTGCTTTAAGACAGGAAGAGATATCATATCATGGTTGTGTTGAATATTATTATTCCATATTCATTTCATGGTACTGATTTGGAAATTTTGTCTGTACAGTGATGGCTAATCCAGATGAGCGCTAAATATACCAGCGGATTCCATACGTAATTTTGGATGACACCACAGTTCTAGTGAGGGCTCAGAATCGGATTCATCTTCGGTAGTGCTCCGAGTAGTACCCCAGATTTCACACACACCACCGCTAGTACCACGGACACCACCTCATGTACCACATACACCACCACCACATCCACATGTATCTGATGACGATACCTCTGTTGATAGACGGGCTAGAAGCCCATCACCCTAGAGAGTCCCGGTCTATACTAGGATTAGGAGGATGCGGGGACAAGCCCGCAAGACCACAGGACTACCACCTAGGCACCAACTTGCCCCTAGAGATTTCCCGGGCTCTATCCATGAGGTGGGTGAGTCCTCACGATAGGTTGAGATGCGAGCTTAGCTACGGCAGGTCACCTTGGACCTTAAGGGTACTCGAATGGAGTTGAGACAGTCCTACGGATCTCTACAGCAGATCCATAACACTTTGACCGAGACACGTGCAGCTCACCAGAGTCTGGTAGAGCAGTTTGAGGCGTTGGAGGCAGGCACTCGGGCCTGGAGGACGATTATGGAGGACATGATGAGAAAGACGACGGTGCAGATGGTGATAGCTGCATTTTTGCAGCAGGTTGAGGTGTTGAGGATGAGAGTTGTGAGGGTGAGGTAGATTATGGAGGGATTGAGGATGTTGAGTCTAGAGACGAGGTTGTTGCGTGTGGCTTTAATCATTGCAGCTATAGCCATTGTGATAGCTTGCTTACCGTACTTTCTGCGTAAGTATGATTGTGGTGCTGACATTTTGGGACTTTTCATTGTGAATACCGTCGAACACCAGAGGATAGGTTGAACGTGTGATATTATGGGATGTTTTTGATGTGTATAGTAGATCCCATATGATTAGATGGTTATTAGTGTGGTTCTCGTGGCACTCACTTGTACTAAACTATATCGATGTATAAAAGCGGTATTGCAGCAATAAAATGTTTTATTTCTCTATATTTGTTGTGTGTTGAGTGTGAACATGTGTGTTAATACCAAACTTTTATGAATAGTAACTGAAAAACAAATCTATTGTCTGTGTGTCAACATATCAAAATACTGTGAGAGAACATATCTATTGTTTGTGTGACAACATATTGAATAACTGTTTGAGAACATATCTATCATCTGTGTGACAACATATCGAAATACTATGTGAGAACATATCAATTGTCTGTCTGACACGTATCAAAGTCCTGTATAACAATATATCAGAAACATGACTGATATTGTATCTAGTGAGAGCAAAAGCATATCTATATCTTTATCTATATCGATGTCACAATGTCGTGTGCTGTGTGATACTATAACATGTTTTTGAAATAATAGGACTGAGTATAACTATAAACATCTGTGTGATTACATGTGCTAAGAACATATCTGGATAATATCAATGTAGTTATACTATATTCTTATAATTAAGGTTGATTTTATGTGACTTAAAGGGTTATATTTTAATGTTCTGGAACTGACCTGAGTTTGTCTGCATGTAAGTAGAACAATGGTTCCAAAAAAAGCTTGACCAGCTACGAATGCTGCGAAGAACGTTGTGGACCCTGAAATGAATCAAGTTCCACCTGTAAATCCATAATTAAATCTGGATTCACGTATCAATCCGGAAGCGAACAAGGTTCCACCTGTAAATCTTGAAAAAAATACGGTTCCACCTGAGAACCCGGAAACGAATACAGTTCCACCTGCGGCTGCAAGTGGATCTGAACTGGATGAAGCAATGATAGCACGACTTGTGAGAGAACAGCTATCTGCTGTAGTTCCGGTATTTTAACGCAACATCAACAACATATCACTTCTGGTTCTGGTGGGGACCATGATCATACTGAACACAATACTTCCAGTGGACACGTATAAACTCATCATACCACCGGTACAACAACAACTGTTCCTGATCCACCACAACGGGGATGTACTTATAAGTATTTTTCTTCCTGCAACCCTCCTACTTTCACAAGCAAAGAAGGAGAAGCTGGACTTTTGAAGTGGATCGAGGAAATGGAAACCAAACTCAAAATCATCCAATGTTTAGCAGAGCATATGGTGTCTTATGCTGCTTGTTCTTTGAAAGACTCAGCTCAGACCTGGTGGAATACCCAGGCGAAAACTTTGGCTTCAGCCACAGTTGATTCGATGGGATGATTTTAAAAATCCGATTTTGTTATAGTACTGCCCAATCACTGAAATCCAGAAACTGCAAGAGGAATTCTGGAATCACTCTATGATCTGTGCTGATTGTTTAGCTTATATCGATTGTTTTCATGTACTCACTTGCTTACTTCCCAATATGTTTCTTACAGAAGCAACATTGATTGAGAAGTACATCAAAGGTCTAGTTCCCCAGATTCGGGGAATTGTAACTGCATCTGAACCAACCACTCTCAAACGTACCATTTTGTTGACCAATAAGCTTACTGATGAGGCAGTAAGAAGTGGTACTCTGTCAATGAAAACTCATACGGCTGTGGGCCGTAGTGATCTCAGTACCCCTAGTACCGTGAGAGGTACCAAAAGAAAGTGGTTTGGGAAGAACAAAAACAAAGCTCCGGCTGGAACCAACCAGAGTAAACCAACGGTAAAGAACTATGTGTGGCTATTCCTAAGAGGAAAGCTTATACTGGGCAGGCGCCCAAATGCAACTAGTGTCCATATCATCATACAGGGTTGTGTCCTAGTGTCCTATTTGTGTCAGATACTGTAACTTTCCAGCTTGTCAACCAAACCAAGCACCATGAAAAACCACTCAAACAAACCGGTCATGCTTCAAGTGTGGAAGCCCTGACCATGTCATGAGAAACTGCCCGAACAACAATAACAACACCAATCAAGGGAACGAAGCTAGGGGAGAGCTTTCCAGATTGGATCAACAGAGGTGAGGCATGATGCAAATATTTTCACTTGTACGTTCCTTCTCAATAATTTACTCACATCAGTTCTGTTTGATACATGGGCAGATAGAAGTTTTATCTCTCCTGAATTGGCATCATTACTTTCGTTGCCTACTGTAGATCTAGAAAATCCCTATGTCATTGAACTTGCAAATGGCAAGTTGATCAAAACTAACAGTGTTATTCAAGGATGGGTCAGTCAGGATATGCATCGACTATAAGAAACTCAATAAATTAACAATCAAGAACCGTTATCCACTACCTCGTATTGATGATTTATTCGATCAGTTTCAAGGTGTTACTTATTTTTCAAAAATCGATTTAAGATCTGGATATCATCAGTTACGGATTCATGATGATGATGTTCCTAAAACTGCTTTTAGAACCCGTTACGGACATTATGAGTTTTTAGTAGTGCCTTTTGGGTTAACTAATGCACCTGCAGTTTTCATGGGTCTCATGAATGGAGTATGTAGACCTTATCTGGGTAAGTTTGTGATTGTATTTATTGATGATATTCTCATATACTCCCAAAACCAAGAGGATCATGCTCAACACTTGAAACTAATCTTAGAATTGCTAGCTCGTGAGAAGTTGTATGCCAAATTTTCCAAGTGTGAATTTTGGTTATGGGAAGTTCAATTTCTTTGACACGTAGTGAACGAGAATGGTATACAAGTGGATCCCAGTAAGATTAGAGCTGTGAAATAATGGCAGACACCACGAATCCCAACTGAAATACGTCAATTTTTAGGATTGGCAGGTTATTACCGGCGATCCATAAATTTTTTTTTAAAAATAGCCTTGCCGCTAACCACTTTGACTCAGAAAAATCAACAGTTTATATGGGGTTCCCAATAGGAGGAGGTATTCCAACTGTTGAAAAATAAACTCTACAACGCAACTATACTTGCATTACCGGAAGGTACTGATAACTTCATGGTATACTGTGATGCTTCTCGTTAGGGTCTCGGGTACGTGTTAATGTAGAAAGACAAAATAATTGCTTATGCTTCTTGACAGTTGAAAATACACGAGAAGATTTATACCACTCATGATCTAGAACTTAGTGTTGTTGTCTTTGTACGGAACAAAGGGCATTATATACACTGACCACAAAAGTATTCAACGTATTCTAGATTAGAAAATGTTGAACATGCGACAAAGGCGATGGGTAGAACTTCTGAAAGAATACGACTATGAAATTCGTTATCATCCAGGTAAAGCGAATGTCGTAGCTGATGCTTTAAGTTGCAAGGAACGAGTCAAACCTTTACGTGTTAAAGCATTAGGGATGACTATTCAAAACAGTATAATTCCTCTAATTAGAGAATCTCAGCAACAGGCTTTACAAGCAACAAATTACCCATCTGAGGAACTAAGAGGATTAGACAAACAACTGGAAACCAAAACCGATGTAGTGTTGTATTTCAAAAGCCGAGTTTGGGTTCCTCTATTCGGTAACATTAGAACAATCATCTTGGATGAGGCGCACAAATCCAGGTATTCTATTCATCCAGGTGCTGATAAAATGTATAAAAATCTTAGAGACTTTTACTAGTGGCCTGGAATGAAGAAACTTATAGCAGAATATGTGGATAGATGTTTAACATGTCTCAAAGTTAAGGCATAACATCAACGGCCAGCTGGGTTATTGCAAATACCAGATATTCCCATGTGGAAATGGGATCAGATCTCTATGGATTTCATCACTAAACTACCTTGAACATCACGTAATCATGACTTTATATGGGTTATCGTTGATCGCCTAACTAAATTTGCGCATTTCTTACCTATCCGAGAGGATTACTCCATGAATCGACTGGCTAAACTCTCCATCTCGACACGGAGTACCAATCTCCATCATTTCTGATAGAGATAGTCGATTCATGACACGATTTTTGGCTAACTCTTCAGAATGCTCTGGGCACGCAAATCAGTATGAGCACAGCTTATCATCCACAAACAGATGGTAAAACTGAACGAACGAATCAAACTCTTGAAGATATACTCAAAAGCTGTGTGATTTATTTCAGAGGTAGCAGGGATATTCATCTTCCACTTGTTGAATTCTTATACAACAACAGCTACCACACCAGTATTCAATGCGCTCCATTCAAAACATTGTATGGATGAAAGTGTAGATCTCCTATCTGATGGTCAGAGGTAGGTGAAAGTCAGATCATTGGCCTAGAATTCATACAAGAAACCATATTTATTCAGGAACGAATCAAAGTTGCACGTGATCGACAAAAGAGTTATGCTGATAATCATCGGAGACCATTAGTATTTCAAATATGTGATCGATTCATGCTAAAAGTTATACCTAGGAAGGGCATTTTCAGATTTCGAAAGTGAGGTAAACTCTCACCAAGATTTGTAGGACCATTCAAAATCCTGGAACGAATTGGAATGGTAGCTTACAAACTTGAATTACCTACTGAGCTCAGTAAAATTCATGATGTCTTTCACGTATCAAATCTGAAGAAGTGCCTAACTGATAAATCAATGATTATACCTCTTGAAGAAATCCAGATCGATGAAAAACTCCAGTAAACTGAAGAACCAGTAGAGGTAATGGACCGAGAGGTTAAAATACTAAAATGAAGCAGCATTCCAAATCGTTAAGGTTAGATGGAACTCGCAACATGGACCTGAATATACATAGGAACGTGAATATTTTATGCAAGAAAAATATACTCATTTGTTCTCAAAAAATCTTGTCACAGGTAAGTCTTCACTAAATTTCGGGACGAAATGTCTCTAACAGGAGGTGACTGTGACAATTACGTTTGAGCATTACGTCATCATTGACTCAAAGCACATGTCATCATGTTTGAAATCCATGTTAATAAAACAATTTTGATTATTACGATTTGATATAACACGAAAAATCTTGAACGTGGGCGAAAACCGTGCGAAAAACGGAGCTCCAGATTCTTCAGAATCGAAATAGTAAGAAAAATTTTAAGTTATAGCACTTCGGGCCTCTTCACAGTACGCCAAGGTTGTTTTGAGGATCCTTGGCGGTACGCAATGAGTCAAAATATCTAATACTATTATGGATTTCTTCACGGTACGCCAAGAGTCAATGAGCCTTCCTTGGCAGTACGCGAAGATTATGGCGGTTTATAGAATCAGATTGCATATCATAATTCACACAAACATATCATTCTATCTTCTCTCTCGAATATACTCGACTCCGAGACGAACCAAATCCAATTGTAACATCCAAACTCATTTTTGAAGCCATCAAAACCTTCGGATCGCGCTAGGGAACGTTTCCACAAGTCCTGATCATTGTTTTCATCCAGAAAATCTGTCCGATCGGATAACGATTCGTTTTATCCTACTAGTTTTATATTTTATAGATTAGATCTCGTATTTGAA
Source organism: Mikania micrantha (assembly GCA_009363875.1). Classification (NCBI taxonomy): domain Eukaryota; kingdom Viridiplantae; phylum Streptophyta; class Magnoliopsida; order Asterales; family Asteraceae; genus Mikania; species Mikania micrantha. The sequence goes on from CM018684.1 coordinate 5,310,142, forward strand.
CGTAATTCAATAGTTATGATTGTTAATTATTGCCTAAATGATGGCTAGGAATGGTTAGAAATGAAAAACTCGGTATGTTAATGGTTAAATCCTTGTTTTGATCTGTTGTAATGCCCGGTTATCCTGAAACTATATCTTAGATTACAATGGTTTAAACCATTTGATTATAACAATGTGTGTGACTATCTTGATTACTCCTCGAAATTCTAGGTTAAATCCATGTGTTTCAAATTAATCACAAACATTAAGATAATCACTGGAATAACAATCTGATGTTTATGATAACATGCAGATTAGTACATTGAACATGGTTAATAAACCTATTCTAATGTCACATTCTTATGTTTCATGATACTTCAGTAATCAGTAGCAAGGATTAACTATTCCTAAACCAAAAATCTAACTAGAAACTGTTTCAGTCTTATAATCATCAACAATACCTATCTGATTAATCTGATAATATCCTGATTAATCTAATGAGTCATCAATCTTTTATTAGGAACTTAAATCATTGTAGGTTCCCATATTATCATACATTGTATGATATTGAACTAAATTAACCATTTATAGACTTAATATCAGTTTGATGACTTTAAATACAATGTCTTTGACATTGAACTTTCAGAAAGATCTAATCAGTAAGTTAAAACATAAATAACTTATTAAACATTAACTAATGCAGAACTAAACTATAACTACCAGTCTACGCGTTATTCTACTAACTTTGAGATCTTAGGTGAGTTTCATACAACCCTTTTTCTTTTTATTGTTTTACAAACATCGGGGTATTACTGCAAAACATTTCTTGAAAATTTGATATGTATCACTGTTATCTGTGTGTTTTCATGTGAACTTGTGATGAATTGTAAGATTTCATGGGATTTTGCCTGTAGCTCTCTCTATCACAGTATCGAAAAAGTCCTCATCTCCTGAACTGTATCTAGTGAACCCATGTGGGGCCGAACAGGAAACATTGATAGTACTATCGGCTGACAAACCATTTGCTGAGAGGTTTGCTTCTCCCCTTGTGTGAATGCTTGTTTCCTATTTCCGAAATCTAATTTTAATGTATGTGATGGACATTAAGACAATTAGGCATAAAGATTTTTACCAACTGGTAGTATCTTCAGAACGGATTAGTAAGAAAGGAACTAGATATCTGTCCCATTGTTATCTTTGGAACTATGTATCGAAAACTTGCATATCATATCATTCTGTGTAAAACAATCATTACGAGGTCACTAGGTTTGTGCTGACCTTTCAAATTCAAACATTTTTGCAGTTAGATAGTGACGATTGGTGAGATTGCATGCTCAGACACTTGTAATTATATAACTCAGCTTTTAATATGTTTAGTCTGTAAACTATAAATGTGTTTGTAATAACGATACCCTTCTAATGTAATAACTTGAAGTTAATCTGTGTGTTGTGATACCGGATCAAGTAAGTTACACCCCATCTCTGAGACATCACCACTATGCTTTTGCAATCATCTCAGAGTGATCAGGGACAACATCATCATGTGACGAGAGGTAGGGGTGTGACAAATCAGGTTGCACATAGTGGTAAAATTTTTGAGAAAAATCACTTAGGTAGCAATGGACCTATAGCTACACTTTTAAAGGGGTCTAGTTCACAATCTAAGGTTTAGAAAGCAAGTCTACCCAAGGATGCTAGTCAATCACAGGTTAGACATACCAAGAAGAGTAGGAAGAAGACACCTACAAAGCCGATTAACTTGATTGATTTCCTTACTACCGCCTTCACTGCACATACATCAGCACCTACACATCATTCAAAGCCAGTGAAGTCTGTTCATTGTTTTCCAATCGTGGAAAATAAACATGTCAAACCATTGGTTTTCACATCAGAATCAATTTTTTGAAAATCTCAAATGACTAATTGTTTCAAACCAAAAACTTTCTCTAAGAAAGTGGATAAAAAATTTAAATCAATGGTGAGACATCAAACTGAAACCATTCCTTACAAGACAATTCCTAATCAAATTTGGACTATTAAGACGAATGTTTCAATTGAATCAACTATGTGTGTGAATTCTGTTTCTTCAAAAGTTTCTCCAATCCAAGTCAAAAGTCATATGACTAAGACATGAATTCTATTTTCTCAATGATACATATGATATATGTGCAGGACTCACTGTCAGCTGCTCAATAGAATATCAGGTATATTTACAGTGGATGTTCTCGCCATATGACTGGAAATCTGGAACTGCTCAATAAAGTTAAAAGAACCAATGGAGGATTTGTGAAATTTGATAGTAAAACTAGAGGCTACATTACTAAGGAGGGTGTGTTATCAAATGATCAGATTACTTTTGAACATGTTAGCTATGTGAAGTAGCTGAAACATAATTTGTTGAGTGTTTCACAAGTGTGTGACAAAGAGTATTATGTGATATTTGATAACAAGGCTTGTTATATACTGAAGCCTGGTGTGGTGAATCCTGAAGACTGGATTTTTGTGACTGCTTCTAGACATAGTAACACATATAAGTTAGATATGTCCTCTGCTTCCTCATCTTCTCAAATTACGTGTTATTTCTCTAAAGCTACTGAAAAAGATTCAATTTCATGGCATAGACGGATGGGACATGCTCATTTACGCAAAATGAATTTTTTGGTTAGAAATAACCTTGTAGATGGTGTCCCATCTCAATGATTTGTTATGTTTGATCACCGTGTCTCTTGTAAAAAGGGAAAACAGCACATACAATCACACATGCATAAAATTGAAAATTACATCAACACTCCTCTACCAATGTTATATATGGATATTTTTGGACCAGTGTCTCTTAAGTGCGTAGGTGGAAGATCTTTTTCTTTAGTTGTTACTAATGATTTTTCTAGATTTTCGTGGGTGTTCTTTTTAGCAGCTAAATAGGAGACTCCTCAAATCTTAAAGAATCTGATTATCAAATTAGAGAATCAGTTTACTACAAAAGTCAAATTCTTAAGAAGCGACAATGGAACGGAGCTCAAGAATCATAATGTATAGCTGTTTTGTATCAAGAAGGGATTTACTAATCAGTTCATTGCACCATACACCCCTCAGCTAAATGATGTTGCGGAAAGGAAGAATCAGACTCTAATTGAGACTGCTCGAACGATGCTTGCTGGTTCTCACCTACCAATTACATTTTGAGCAGAAGGTCAACACCGCATGCTATACATTAAACTGATTTCTAACTGTCAAAAAGCAAGGAAAAATGTTTTATCTTTTGCTTAAAGGCAAGAAGCCCAATCTTGCACATCTGGAGCCTTTTGGTGCAACTTGCACATACTTGAAATTGACTACACCAAAGTTTGAGCCAAAGGTAGTGGATGGTATCTTTTTGGGATACTCTTCTAATTCTCACAATGGAAAGGTTCTCAACATGGCTACCAGGGTAATCGAATAGGCATATGAAGTTACTGTCTGTCGATTCACTAAGACATTTCCTGGACATGGTCCTGATTGGCTATTTGACTATGAATCAGTGTTTAACTATTTTCATAAATTGTTTCCTACACCTTCACAGGATATTGTTGATTCTTAAAGTGACACCATAACACTTCATGGTACTTTATTTCCAAGATTTGTTTTGGAAACTCCTGAAGGTTGTTCCTCTGTTCAACAAGATGATTCTTCAATTTCATTTGTTCCTCAACAATTAGAAGTATCTGAAGAATCTATTTCTGATGATGAACTTCATGATTCAACAAACGATCCATCAATTATTATTGAACCTGAAATTCAGGGGGAGATTATTCCTCAAGAAGATCATATTTTTCCTGAAGAAGATCATGTCACAAATCTTGAAAATGAAATAGCTGTGGAGGAGATTTCAACTCATAGAGTACATAAAGATCACCTAATTGAAAATATTATTGGTGAGTTTAGTACTTGAGTTAGAACAAGGAGTCAGGAAGCTCAACGTGAAGATGATGAAATTTTAATGACACTTAAAGAGACAATGAATTCGTGTTTTTATTCATGTTTTATAAGTCAAGTGGAACCTAAAAATGTGAAAGAAGCACTGAAGGAGTTTTCCTGAATCACAGCAATGGAAGAAGAATTGAGCCAGTTTGATAAGTTAGGTGTTTGGAAGTTAGTTGACTGTCCAAAAGATGCCATTTCTATAGGTACCAGATGAGTTTATAAATGCAAGAATGATGGCAAAGGAATTGATGTCAGAAATAAGGCTAGGCTGGTAGTACAAGGGTTCAATCAACAGGAGGGAATTGACTACGATGAAGTATGTGCTCTTGTGGCTAGAATAGAAGCCATTAGATTATTCCTAGCCTATGCAAGTTTCAAGAAATTCAAGTGTTTCATCTAGATGTCAAAAGTGTCTTTCTTTATGGCAAGGTGAAAGAGGAAGTGTATGTTGTTCAACCATCTGGTTTTAAAGATCCTAATAATCATAACAAGTGTTATGGTCATGATAAAGCACTATATGGATTACATCAGGAACCCAGGGCATGGTATGAGACATTGTCTACTCATCTCCAGGGCAATGGGTTCTCAAGAGGAAAGATTGATAGCACTTTGTTCATCTTGAAAAAGAATGATGATATCTTGATTGAGCAAATTTATGTTGATGACATTATTTTTTGAGCGACCAATGAACAATTATGCAAGGATTTTGAAGGGGCTATGAAGCAGAAATTTAAGATGAGTGCAATGGGAGAACTTGAAATCTTTCTTGGGATTCAAGTGGATCAAAAGAAATGAGGCTTGTTTATACATCAGAGTAAAAATGTACATGACATCTTGACGAAATTCAAGATGAATAATTGTACATCTATTTCTACCCCAATATATGCAAATCATAATTTACGAAATGATGAGAATGGTATAGATGTTGATCAACATCTATATCATTCGATGATTGGTCCCTAATGTATTTGACTGACATAATGTTTGCTGTTTGTTTGTGCTCCATGTTTCAAGCCAAACCAAAGGACTCACACATCAAAACGGTTAAACGTATTTTTCGCTATCTGAAGGGAAACCAAGTCTTGGACTTTGGTACCCTTATTATGATAGTATAAATTTCATTGCATTTTTAGATTCTGATTATGGTGGTTGTAACCTCGATAGAAAATCAACAACTGGGGGTTGTCAATTTTTTGGCAATAAACTTGTAACCTGGTAGTGTAAGAAGCAACTTATTGTAGCCATATCCACTTGTGAGGCTGAGTATGTTGCTGATTCAAGTAGTTCGCAAGTTCTTTGGATACAACAAAAGATGCGAGATTACGATTTAAAAATTACTACAACTCCTATTTTTGTTGATAATACAGCTGCCATAGCCATAACTGAAAATCCAGTTTCACACAAAAGAACTAAGCACATTGACATAAGACATCATTTTATTCGGGGTTGTTTTGAGAAAAAGTGAATCAAACTTTTGAAAATAAACATGGTTGATAACATTGCTGATATTTTCACCAAAGCTTTTGATTCAGCCCGATTTTCTTCTCTTGTAGAAGGACTTGGGATTATCAATTTTGAATGAAAATTTTTGAAAAAATTACACTTGAAAGTTTTTTTTATTTAAAAATTTTTACTTTTATCTTTCAATTTTTAATTTTTTAAAAGTTTAAAAAATGTATAAAATCTTTGAAAATTGAATCCAGACAGTATGAAAAATGATAAGAAATTTGACTTATTCAGAATTAAGAGTTACTAAATTTTTAGAATTGAAGTTTATCAAATTATGCATAGGAGAATGATCGAATTTAATTTGTGTATTGAAGCAAATAAGTGATATATGATTAAGTTGAACATCTTGATTTGAGAATAGGATAAGTTTAGATACTTTGACCTAAGTGATACTAAGCAACAACTTAATCATGATTTAGTGGAATTCCTTTCTTAAAATTGACTTGCACTAACTGAACTCAACAAAAATGGATTGAGAGTTGATATATATACATATATATATACACAAATAATGCCATCCCGAGGATCTGTTAAAACATATTCTGAATTTCCTTTGTGATATGTTGATATAGGCCTAGAAATTCATAGCATTTAGTAATTCATATGCATAGTGATTCTTTGTTGTGTGTCCACACAGACCTGTTCTCACTAGCGCATTCCATTAATTTATTTATCTAAAAAGATTAATCAAAATGAAAAATATTCATTTCATTAATTTATTGCATATGCAAACAGATCAATGGCAGTATATATTTTATCCTCAATAAATTATGAGGTTGAATATGTTAATATCTATTTAAGTGTGGGATCCATTGAATTTCATGATTAATTAAAATTTTCTAAGTGAACAATGTTAGTTTTTACTTTAGTTATAGTATTCTTAATTATATCTGAATAATCAAATTGTAAGTTGTTCATAATTTGATTATATTGTTTATGTGTTTGATACATAGGTTAATATGATTCCATTATTATGTATACTTTATTGACAAATTTTTTATTTTAAAATTCTTATGAATATTGATAAGGATAGGTTGAATATGATTTCATATGGATCATTTCAATGATTTTATCAAAAAGCTAAAAAGATTTTATTTTTAGAAGATTTTATTAAACAAAACTTAAAAAATATTTTACGTTTCACCTTTCAAGTGTGTTTTTCTCAATTTTTTACAAAAATGTGTTTTTGATGTTTAGAGTTTTAAAAATATTTAAGTTATGTTAATTTTAAAAAATTCAAAGTCATCGCTATTGATAATATCGACAAACATGTTCGATGAACTGTCATCGATATTATTAGTATCGATGATAAACAGTGTCATCGATACTAATAGTATCGATGCTTGGATAATGATTATAAAGATCAACAAGTTACCTTGTGTTTTTCAGAGTGTTGTGTTATCGATATTTCTTGATTGTTCATCATTTGAGTTGTGTGTTTTACTAGTGGTTATACATTAGTTTGTGATCACAATGGCTGGTATTTATCATACTTTTAACCGTAAAATGTTGTGTTTAATTCGATCGAACTTGTTGAACTTTCAAACTAAAAATTTGAACAAATAATATGGAAATTCAAAGGGATTTTAGGTTAAAACTTTCAATCGATTATGTCTGTTGATAGTATGATTGTTTTTACATATTAATTTCACCTTAGTTAAAATTTTGAAATTTTTAATTTGAACTTGTTCATACATCGATACTAACAGTATCATCGATACTTATAGTATCGATGGTATGATTCAAAATTTTCTAAGTCTCGGTATTGATATTGTTATCATCGATATTATTAATATCGATACTACTTGTATCGATATTACTAGTATCGATAGATATGAATTTCAAATTTTTCTAAGTCTTAGTAATGATACTGAGAGTACTGATACTATTAGTATTGACAGTCCTATACTATCGATACTAACAGTATCGATGATTTCTACACTCGGAAATTTTTTGAAAATTTTTCAATTTTTAAAATTTTAATACTAATGTTTTTTTATTTGCATCATTGTTTTCAGGACAAAGGATGTCTAATGACAAGCATAATGTCATTGATTTGCTGGATAAAGAGTTTAAGGAAGTCTCCATGTTTGTAGATATTATTTCATTTCTGAAGATATACAGGATTTCGCATGCTATATCAGCTAATCCTGTGATATGCATGAATCACATTATTTCCTTTTGGGATCATGCTGATTATGACTATACTGCAGAACCACGAGTTATGACATCCAAGATTAATAATGAAGTCATTCAGTTTTCAGTGGAAGATTTGAGGGTTGGATTACAGTTCAAGGATTCTGATGACGATCTATTTACATTGCCAAACTATCTTATATGTGGAGTGTTCAACTGCATGAGATACAATGGAGATGTAACTACATCTCAATTGGCAAAGGAATATTTGAAAGTCCATTTGCTTTGGATCAAACCGAGATCATTTGACTCGTAAACATGAGGAATCCGTAAACGTGTCGATGTGTGCATGAGAGAATCAAGAAGACAATGTAAATGATACGAATTCTCATTGAATCAAGATCTGATTACAAGACTTTAATAAAATAAATGAAAGTGCAAGTCTTTGTACAATATATATATATATATATATATATATATATATATATATATATATATATATATCTAGATTCAAAGAAATCTCTTAATATTGTGAATGAAGTCTCCCTCTCAAAACCTAGAGTTTCCTATTTATAGGTTTACAAAGTCCAATAGTATGACAAAACTAAGTCCATGTCGATACTATTAGTATCGACAACACACATGTCGATACTATTAGTATCGATGAAACACATATCGATACTACTATTATCGACAATCTATACTTAGCCAATACTAGAAATTCAATGAAGAATACAAAATACAACTCAAATACATGATCTAGACTAAAAACAATATCTTCAGTAATTATCGAAAGTTGTTGATAAATCCGTGCACTAACAGACTCCCCCTTAGCAACAGGTTGATGATTATTTTTTATCAGCTCTTTTGAGACAAACAGTAGCTTCCAGCAAGTATCTTATGCCAGATCAAGATCTACAAGTATCGGAAATTATTTCTCCTCATTCTCAAATATTTGAGCTTTATTCTGAATTAATGAAATTCAATAACAATAATTTATTACCGAAAGATTTTACTAACTTTAAGTACCAACAGTGTCTCCCCCTTAGTAATAGCCTGGGTATCTAAATTAACAACCTTCCAAACCCTCTTTGGTTTGGGCTTCAATATAATTGTTTCATTTTCATGAAACTGGCATTCAGCTTCTCTGTTAATCTTTTCATTAATATGATGCCTTCTCTTTTCATCCATACTGGAACCATATATTTGCTTATTCCAAGTTGGTTGAAAAGATTCAGCATACGAATGAAAGCACATTGTATTTATTTGTCTATAACCACCATAAATTATGTAATTCGTCTGTTTCACAATGGGAACATAATATCTTGAATTAAATGCATGTGCTTTATAAACAAGTTTTGTATTCATCTTTTCTTTTTGAAAATAATCATTAAAATCCTTTGTCAATAAGTCAATTAAATTGACATTCTCTGTCGTTTTCTCTTTGTTCCTTGACTTTCTTGACCTCCTCCATGTTTTCCTTTTCTTCTTTTGTTTCTGACACTCAACAGGTTTAGATGTTGACTTGAATACTTCCGAAATATCAACATGATCTTCATCCATATGCTTTTCCTGGAGTTCAGATTTTTTATTCAAATCTTCAATTTCTTTCTTTAATCTTGTATTTTCTTCTTTTAACAAATAAAATTCGTCACATCTTTTATTTAATCTCATAACTTCATCTTTCAGCTCATCAATCTGATCTTCTAAATCATTAGTTCCATTCTTCAATTTGGAATCATTACACAAGTTGTAAATAGCAATCCAAAGATCTTTAGAATTCTTGATCTGCTTGAAATTATGAAAAATAGCTTTGATGATTGCCTTAGAAAGCAAGGTAAAAATCTTCTTTTCACGATCATAACTTGCCTTCGCTTCTTTATTCAATCTTGATAGATTCTTATAAACTCTGTTGAGATTAGGTTGAAAATATCCATCAGGTATAGGAATTTTGAGGTTCGTGTCAACAAGCTCAATAAACGCTTCAAATTGTTTACTCGAAGATGAAAAATCGCTAAGCGAGAAAAGAACCGGAAGCTTTGACATATTTTCCATCTCTGTTTTACTAACTAAAGTAGATAATCTTGAATAATTTTCCATATTGAATTCCTGAGAAAATATTTTCAATACTTCGAAAAATTTTCTAAGTCTTGTTTGGAGATACTAACAGTATCTACAAAAGTCAATGCTGATACTAATAATCTGAAAAAGGCAACGTTGATACTAATAATCTGAAAAACTGAACACTGATACTAATAGTATCAATGAAAATCCATCGATACTAATAGTATCGACAAAGATTACTCCAATACTAATAGTATCGATGAAGATTCCGTTGATACTAATAGTATCACCTAAGATTCCACCTAAACTAATAGTATCGATGAAGATTTCGTTGATACTAATAGTATCGATGCAAGAAATGATGGGAAAAACCGGTAAACTCCCAACAGCTTGAAAACTCACAAAAATCTTTCTAAAATCATCATTTTTGAGAGTTAGAAGTCGAATTTTATATCAATCTCTTTGTACTTCAAAAATACACAACCCTAGCCAATCAATTTGATCAAAATCACATTCGAAAATGATCGATTTTCCTAAAAACGTGGCTGCAAACTTTCATCTTCAACAAACTTTCAAAATTTGAATCTTCAACGATCTGAATATGTTCAAAACACACACTGTGATTTCAGAACCGAGCACTAAGTCTCTGATACCACTTAAAAGTCCGTTTGCATTGGATCAAACCGAGATCACTCAACTCATAAACGTGCGGAGTGTTAGGAATTCTAGGTTACTTTTCATTTAATCGTTTTCAATTAATCACATTAATTGAAAAAAATCAGTTTTCATAAAACCATATTAAGCTACCAGATCGGATCTGAAACAACGGAAGCTTTTAAATTTTATAACCATTCGATTCGTAATCGAATCAATTCCCAAATCAGGATCCAGTTACAAATCATTTAAACTACAATTAAATTAAATAACACAACCATAGGGGGTTTTAGAAATCGTCATTTACGAAGCGGTTCCAAATCCACACGATGGATCGGCAACGGTCTCGCTAGTTGAGTCATTACGATCACCCGAGTCCGGATTTCGTCTTACGAATCACCGGATTGGACCAAAACAGATTTTGGCTCGGCTCGGCTCGCGGCTCGATACACGGTTCGGCTAGGTGGCCTTGGCTCGGGCAAAGCAGCCCTCCTACGGCTCCTATTGTCCCCGCGAATTGACTCGATGGCAGCCCGGTGCGGCCTGCTTGCAGCCCGGTCTCGGCTCGGTGGTGGTGGTTTGTGGCTGCCCAAACACCACACAAAATGGTGGTGGTAGACGACGGCCACTAGGGTTAGAGAGAAGGAGAATGAGTGAAAGAGTTCATTATTAAAATGTGGGAGGTTGGATCTACTTTTAAAGTCAAAAGTAGATCCACCTTTTTAGGATTTAGGAATTTACCAACTCAAAATTGGAATTCCCAGCTTTTCTTTTACATTTTAAATTAAACTCATTTAATTTAGTTAAACTCTTTTAGTAATTAAAACATTTAATTACTACTCTCCAAATATTCCTAACTAACAATTAGTTAGTAGCATTTAATTAAATGTCTGAAGTTTAATTAATTCTAAATTTGTTAATTAACATTTAATTAACAATCTCTCATAATAAAGTTCAAAACTTTATTTTTTTAACGAATTAATTATCTCTATAATTAATTCCCACCGATTATTATTTCATAAATAATAAAAGCCAATTCGATAAAACCGATAATTCGTGATCGTATATTATGTTGAACAATTAAACATAAAGCCGTTGACTTCCAAAGTGTAACTCTTTAGATCATACCTTTCATAGCAACGTTGAACTTATCGTTAATCAGACATCCAATATCCAAAAGTCTCCCACTTGGACGATTCATCGACTAAGTGATTCAACGTGGACAGTGTTGGACGCCTAGCTACATCACGCTGCCCCTAGTAAGGTATGACTTCTTAAGTCGACTAAAACTCCTTAGTTTAAGTAACTCTTTACTTTAACTTACATTTGTAGTCTCAGATAACCTATACATGTATATCCTTTCTATTTTGATATTCCTTGAACATGAGACATGGATCTCTCTTCAATCTCATATATTGTTCAAGTATTCTCATTCTCGTTCTCAATTTAAAATGATTCAACAAACTACTTTTAGTTTGAGCGTGGCCACGCGTTTACATCAGTTTAATTCAACGAGTGCGCAAGAATATCTTGTCTTATCTATATAAGAGGCCACTTAATCTTAGAATCATTCCCAATCGTTACCTTTATTACTGCCTATTTTTCTTGACAGCGTTAGGTAATATCAAAGAGTGACCTTTAATTAATGTTAGTTAAATATAATCCTTAGGTCTAAGGATATTTGTGTATATTGAATATACTTTAATATCAAAACATCTTATGGCAACGATCCATGAAGAATGTTTTGAAGCGAGTTACGTCCGACATCATTTTCTAATGAATGTCTATGAATCTTGGTTCTCAACACTTGAGCTTTTATCTCTATAAACTAACCAAGCATTCAAGTAGTCTTAGTTCATATTGATTCCCATGAATTTGATCGACTACGGACATTTAGAATACTATATTCAAGGATACTAAAATATACAAAATTTCGAATTTAGAAACATAATTTATTTTGCCTTTAACCATTAAATCAAAATGAACATTCAATGTTTCCTATTTCGATTGTAGAGCACCCAATACTAAAGTTAAATCAGATTCCTCATCTAGCATATCTAATATCTATTTATCAGCCTTATCCTCATATTCAGCTCTTTAAATAGATTTAGTGAACTGAATTGCTACATTCTAATTTATGAATTTTATTTATTATTATGTCTTTCTTTCAATTCTTTCTCATAATGCTTCTACTATAATATGACTACAATTTCATAGTTTTAGCTATGCTACATTGTTGTCATGTGTTTTCTCAATCCATTTCTAGGCATTAGGAATCTTATTGAGATTAGTAATGAACTCTTTCATTCTAAGCATTCTGATGTGTTTATTAGTGTTCTGTAACCTTTAGTGAACAATTCATTCTTTGACATAGACAATTTGCATGTGACTCTTCATCTTATGCAAAATTTATCTAAGATTTCTTTTCAATCTCTATTGAAAATGTCATTGGATAATTCATATATTAACCATTAATATATATTCATTTTATCAAATAAAATTGATACTTATTTCGTTTAACATCATATGTTAAAGTTTATGTCTTTTTTATAGAAACATCTTTTCTATAATTAGTATGTCATCTACATACTTACATAATGTTATCATTAGAATTTACTACGCTCCCACTAGCCTTGACATACATATATATATATATATATATATGTAGAACATCTTTGTCCTTTAGGTAAAACTAACACCTTAGTTTCTTACCATGACAAAGATTTTTCACCTGAGATGCTTTTATCAACCATGGATTCAACGCAACAACTTTACCATATTAAGATTTCAAAACTTTCTAATTACTTATAAGAATACTCAGTTAAGGTGTTCTTATGGTAATTCAGTTTTAATATTTAACTACTTATCTGTCAAACAACTCTTGTTTACAGAATTTGTAATATCCTAATACATCCATGTTGATCTTTTCATTGAAATTCTCTAATTTCAATTACACAACATCTAAATGTTTTTTAAACAAGTCTCTTAGCTTGTTTTATTGCATCTTTAGTGTTTATGGTTCCAAACCATAAATTATATTTATCAATCAATGTAGGACCAACTAGGAGCCCGTAAACAACCCAGTTCCAATGGAGATCTGCTCAACAGCCTCTGCAATAGTGCGGAATCCTATTCCAGGGTTTTCCAATCGAAACCAACTGCAACCGTGGTGATCCGAAGATGAACAATGAACGTTTGAGGCTAGATCGAACACCACGGGTTGAGAATCGAACTTGGACAGTAAGAACCGCTCAAAACTTCTAGGGTTTAACACTGGAGTGCTATGGGAAGAAGGAGGGCTAGGAAAAGTTTTATTTGAATCTGTTTGAACTAGTATATATAGACTGTACTCATTCGGCCGAATGAGTGTCCGAAACAACTCATTTGGCGAATGGCTCAGCCGAATGAGCTTGGACCAGCGAATGAGTCATGCGGGTGACTCATTCGATCGCCCTAGACATTCTTTAAGCGTTCATTCGGTCGAATGGCTTCATTCTTAAAGTCATTCGCCCGAATCGGTCTATAAAGCATATCAAATCAAAGTTAAACATAATCAAACACATATAAGCTAAAATAAACATTAAGAACGATATAGAAATACTGATTTCATTAATGACATAAACTTTGTACATCAAAAGATCATACAAAACTGAACTAGGGACATTTCGTGCACCAACATACTCCCCCTTGGACCTAGTTCTTCAGTTTGCAGCATCTTTCTTGAAATACTTGTCAGATATAGCTTTCCAGTCGGAGCCGGCATGAATCTTGAACACTCTGCAAATCCGGTTGACTCTCATATATTGTAGAGCTTGTTCCATATCTGCAACATCAAAGAAAATCTGACATCTCCATAAATTGTTGACATCGTTGAGTGACAGATTCGTCAGGCACATCGGGTCGAATATCCATATGGAATCCCACTTCTTGTCCTTACATAGCACTACCACAGCCTCTCTAGTTCGACCATCATAATACCACCATCTGAAGTTGTCCGAGAAGTCCTGTCGCATCTTCGGTAACGGAATCTTCTTCATGACTTTCGGAGGTAGCCACTTCAGGATAACCTTATGCTTGCGGGTATCTCCATAAATCTCAGGTAAGTAATATCTTTCAGGTTGCTGAGGCCTGAAATTCACCCATCTCTTCCTATATTCATAATGTATCTGTCTTGAGAACCAAGCCGACATCCCTGAGTCTTCAATGTATAGCATTTTCAAGCGTGCAATTTGATTTACTTCGAATCTAGAAAACGTCTTGAAATCATGTGGATGCTTGAAATACTGAATTTTTTGTTCTCTCTTGACAGCATAGCACTGAAGATCATGGAAGTATGCCCAGCTAATGATCTGACCTCTAGCTTTGTAGCCTTTGGTCCTGTAAAATTTGGTGTGAGTTGCTGGCATCTTCATAGTTCTTTCCTTCTTCAAGGTTTCCCAATAAGCTTTCCACTCTTCTTTCCTTTGCTGAATGTCTTCTGCTGAAGACTCACCACCACTGACCTTTTCTTCTACATTTCTGTTTAGCTCATCTTCAGTGGCTTGTCCAAAAAGGTCAGTAAATGTAGGTAGCTCGTCCTCAGCTGAAGTATACTTTGTAGTCTCTTCCTCAGTGATGTCCTCCAAAATAACTTCATCTACATCATCAAAAATCTCTGGAGAAGGCTCATCAAAAACAGGAGCTGAGGTGTCATCAATCACAACCTCGTCAGGATTCAACCTGAACAGCTCTGCAATTTGCTCCTTGGTTAAGTAGTGAATGATCTCTCCCTCCTCCTTATCGTAGCTAACTGAGTGCTGTATAATACCTTGAGCGTCGAAAATCATAGTCAACGTCTCATCCAGTCGACGTCTCAAAGGCACAGCTTCTACTTCCTCGGTAGCTTTTGGATCATTTGTCTGAGTAGGAGGAGGAGGTGGAGGAGCCTTAGCACCTTTGTCGTGCTTGGTTTTGGTGTGGATCTCTGTGGGAGGAGACTGTTCAGCTGCTTCACCTGATGAACTAGCAGACCCACTCTCTGAACCATCATCAGACTCGTCAGAATCATCAGATTCATCATCTTTGTCTGAATCATCACAATCAACTTTCTCCTCATCAGATTCCTCCTCTTCTTCTTCATCTTCTTCTTCTTTATCATTATCTGAATCATCAGAGATTGATGCGGTGCCTTCAATCCTTGGAGTGCCCTTGTTAAGACTTTCCACCTGCTCAATAAGTCAGGCATTTTCTGCTTCAAGGCTCAGGATCCGGTCACTGAAACCAATGGCAGTCAAAGCCAACTAGTTATGCTCATTTACATACTTGAGTAGCAACTCCTCATGTTGAGTAAATCTGGCCCGTAAATTTGCATGCCGGTCAGCAGCCTGAAGAAATAGAGCGTCTTGCTCAATGACCCTTAGAATGAGCTGGGCAATAGCCTCGTCTTGTTGATGGTTCTTCTCCATAAACCTAAGTAAGAAACTGTTCAGTGTACTGAGCTGCTTAGTCACTCAAACAGTAGGTATAATCGAATCAGCTCGTGTGGTGGAGGGATCAGTAGAGGCAGTAGTGAAAATGGGAGCACGAACACCAGAGGATGTCAGAGGGGCTACAGTAGAATGTGTAGGAACAGCCCTTGACCTGGTCAATGAAGAAACTGTAACTGCTATTGCTGATGTAACAGAAAATGCTGCAGCAGTTGACAGGTCTGACCTCCTCCGCAGGACAAACTGTCACACCCCTGCGCCGCGTGCGGAATCCACGGCGCGGTGACGTATGATCAGTTGAATCATGCACAAGTATTGAATAAGAACAACCACAATGGATTACTACATTTCATAATGTTTAGACAGTTGATTAATTACAGACAATCTATCTACCAAAAGTAAGACAACTACAGACCCAAAATATAGTTTACAAAATAAGACTCCAAACAAGACAATTAAACATTTAGGATTTAGTGAGTTTCTATTCCATCCTAGCATGTTTCTTCATCTTGTTCTATCTTAGAATAGTCTCCTTAGTTGTCCCTGAGAATGTCTTAAACCTGATTACCTGAAACACGTGAAAAGTAACTGTCAACTACAGACGTAGTTGGTGAGAACAATAGGTTTAAACATTTGTAAACATGAGTTATATGATATAAGACATAGGTAAGTTAAAGCATCATAAGATTCACACGGATGAGTTGCAACCCAAACTAACATCAAGTAAGAAAATGAGTGTAAACAGTCCAATCACTGTTCGCACGACAGCCGATAATATCAAGTCCCAAACCACGTTTGGAGTTAGATAATACGTCAGCAGTTTTGATAACCATATGACACCAGACCTGCAGTTGGCTTTTAAAAGCAAATTTAAAAGCCAACTCCATCCTGGATAAGAAAACCATGACACCAGACCTGCAGTTAGCTTTTAAAACAAATTTAAAAGCTAACTCCATCCTGGATAAGAACCAATGTGTCCGCTTTCCCTTGTTGTGATCACCCAGTACTAACGCTAATGAATATGATACTTGATGGGTTTATAAGTTTGTTTACAACAATGGACACCATGTTTTCTGAATCTTACTTTAACCGGATGTGTTAATGTCTTATTGAAAACCTGGATTTAACTCCACGAGTTGAATCCTTTGTTTATGTAACATGAAATGAATCTCTTGATTTGAATACCATGATGTGAACAACTTGACTTGAATACCATGTTTTGAACCAATGAATTTGAATACCATGTTTTGAACCACTTGATTTGGATACCATGTTGTGAACCACTTGTTTTGAATACCATGATGTGATGACCTTGTGTAATAACAAGGTTTATAACAAAAGGGTTTGTAAAATCCTTTATCAAAAAGTGTTTATCCTTCATAAATACATTTGAGTAAATAATTTCAAAACAGTTCAAAAGTCCCTTATAAAACCTTTTTAATGAAAAGAGTTTAGTAATTGACAAATAAATTAAACAGTTGACAATTTCTTTAAACAATTGATGAATCCCTTGGATTCGTAAGATGAACCTGAAATGTTTATGACTTACACATAACTTGTGTAATGAAACAAGATTGAAATAGCGATTTTGATCACGTGTTCCACCCCAAAACAGTTATAAAACAGTAAAAGAGGGGCTAAAGTTCTCACCTGTCTGCAGTAGACTCTGAACTAAACAGTTAGCAAGTAGCAAACAGGACTTCTAATTGTTTCCTATAACATTGTAATCATACATAAGATATAGGATTTATAATTGTATAACTTGATTCATTGATTGACTTGTGTTCTCATGATTTGATTGTTGTGAAAACTTGAATGTTATGCATTGAATCATTTGATTGATCATGGGTCCAAGAAACTTATGAAATGTTCTTTGATGCATAATTCATATGCATAAAATGATAAATGTTTAAGAATTTGATAGCCATTGATTACCATTTGTTGTGAAAAGATGTTCAATTGAATTCTAATCTTTGTGATTATGAATTGATCTCTCGATTATGTTAAGTTGTCACTTAACCTCTTCGTGATCAATTCACAATATCATAAATCGAGGCCAACACAATTGGGCCTTAAGCCCATAAACCATGAGGGCTTAATCGAGACCATGGGCCACTTAGGTCAACTAGGGCCCAATTGAACGTGATATTGGTCAATTGAATGTTGTGTTGAGCCGAAATGGGTCTTGTAAACCAAACGAGTGAGTTATTGGGCCAAGTAAATCACCAAGGATAAATTTGAACCAATTGAGATCATAATGGATCAACATAATCCCATTGGGCTTGTTTTAACCTATGGGGTTGAATACCATTGCAATTAGGCCGAATATGATTAGGGTTGGGCCGAAAGGAAAGTGAGCTGCCATTTGGGCAGCGAACCCTTGGAGGTTTAGCCCAAGGTTCGTCTGATATAACTGAAGGGTTCGTCGAGGTGATGGGTTCAAGGGTTCGGCTGATGTATCCAGCATAGTTCGGCTAAGATAGTCCCATGGTTCGTCTATCATGATTCACGAACCATGCAAGGGTTCGGCTTAGGAAAATGAAGGGCCGAAGGTTCGTTGACATCCAAGTTCGTCTAAGGCTTGATGGGTTCGTGGGACTGACGAGGATCAGGGTTCGGCCAGCTGCATGGCTGAGGGTTCGGTCACGACTTAACGAACCATGCAAGGTTCGTGTACTTCCTGAGGTTCGCCAGGTCTGTCTAGGGTTCGTGAATGATGCATAAGGTTCGCTTGTGTGATGACCCACGAACCATAGGTTCGTCTTGGTCATCAGCTTGCCACAACAAGGTTCGCCCGATCAAATGGTTCGGCCACCATGCTGTCCAACGAACCTGTTCTCTGCATCATCATCTTCGTCTAATAAACTAGTCTCCAGACCTCGATCTAAGTGGGTACCATCCTCAGAAGGTTTGCTAGAGGTGCGAAATCAAAATGGGGTGCTAAGACCGGCGGTTTATCGGGTTTGAACAAAAACAACAATGAAAACCCTATTTTCGTGGTTTTTCAAGCATCATTACCTCGAGATTGGCTGGATGAAACCGCGATATTCTTGTACTTTCGTGTAGAGTTTGTCGAGAGCTTCGCGTGGACACCAAGAATGTCGAAATCCGTCGAGAAATAAGCGAGATACGAACGTTTAAAGCTCGGTTTTCTAGAGAGAGAGAGGGTTTGCGAAATTTGTAGAGAGAGAGGGTTTGGCTGATAAAAATGAAGGAAATGACCTTCTTTCGGGCTTTTATAGTCCGGGTAGTGTTCGGGTCCGTTTCGGTCGCTCGGTTCGCGTTTCCGGAACGTAACGCGTATTTTACGCGGTTTTAAATAAAAAGAGTTGTTAAACTCATTAAAATGATGAGTTTCAAAATTGTAAAAATATAAAATAATTAATATAATTATTTTTACTCTTCGTGTGTTGTCGGATCGTTAAACATTCACAATTTACGTGTATACCCGCAATCGCGTACGTTTTTCGATCGTATTAAAATATTTAAAGTCGTTTAATCGTAATTATAAGTTCAACATTCGTATTATTATGGATCGTCACCCACAACTATACTCAGTCTCGCTTACAGATTACGATCTTTGTTGAATTAATTAAATGTCATAATATTCGTCTCGACACTACGCACTAACACTAACCTGTTACACCGAACGCAGTATATGTATAGGGCTCACTCTCGCTGCCCACCACTGTTTCGATATAACCAGTTACTGCTCTTGCCTAGTGTAATTGACTGTAAATAAATAATAAATACTTGTTTTCTGACTACTAAGATCCTGTAACACACAAGCACACATTATGAACATACTGAAACACATTGATTGAACTGAAACTGAACAGACACTGTTCTAACACTGTTTACAACTACATGACTATATGCACAAATGTTACAGTCTCCCCTAGTTAAGGGAATTTCGTCCCGAAATTAACTAGCCGAAGATACTGTAAAAAGATGAGGGTACTTAAGCTTCATCTGGTCTTCACGTTCCCAGGTGAACTCAGCACCGCGTTTGCCCTCCCATCGCACTTTCACGATCGGGATACGGCTGCGTTTAAGTTTCTTGACCCCATGATCCATGATTTCAACCGGACGTTCTATGAATTGCATGTTATTCTGAATCTGAATGTCTTCCAGTGGAATCTGAACATCATGATCCGCCAAGCATTTCTTAAGATTCGATACATGAAAAGTATCGTGAACATTGCTTAGCTCCACTGGAAGTTTGAGCTTGTAGGCTACGGGACCAATCCGTTCCAGGATCTCAAAAGGTCCAACGTACCTTGGTGCAAGTTTCCCTTTCTTCCCGAATCGGACAACGCCTTTCCAGGGAGAAACTTTGAGTAAGACTCGGTCACCGACTTGGAACTCAAGCGGTTTCCGACGTCGATCAGCATAACTCTTCTGCCGATCTCGTGCGGCCTTAAGCCGTGACTGAATGATTGTGATTTTGTCTGATGTTTCCTGAATGAGTTCTGGTCCTACGACCTGTGAGTCACCAATCTCGGTCCAACAGACCGGTGATCGGCACTTTCTACCATATAGAGCTTCGAATGGTGCACATTGAATGCTCGTATGATAGCTATTGTTATATGAAAACTCAATGAGTGGGAGATGAGTGTCCCAACTTCCACCGAAGTCAATGACACAAGAACGAAGCATGTCTTCAAGTGTTTGGATAGTCCTCTCGCTTTGGCCGTCGGTTTGGGGATGATACGCCGTGCTAAGATTAACACGCGTTCCCAAAGCCTTTTGCAATGCTTGCCAAAAGCGAGAAGTGAAACGACTATCACGATCAGATATGATTGATGTTGGAGTACCATGACGTGCAATGATTTCGTTGATGTACAATGTGGATAGCTTCTCCATCTTGTAATCCTCTCGGATCGGGAGAAAATGAGCAGATTTGGTGAGTCGATCAACGATCACCCAAATCGAATCGAAACCTCTCGGAGTTCTCGGCAACTTTGTTATGAAATCCATGGAAATTTTCTCCCATTTCCATTGAGGAATTTCAGGTTGTTGCAGAAGTCCCGAAGGCTTTTGATGTTCTGCTTTGACCTTTGAACAAGTAAGACATTTTCCCACGTACAGTGCTATGTCTTTCTTCATTCCCGGCCACCAGTAAGATGTCCTCAAGTCCTGATACATCTTGTCGGCTCCAGGATGAACTGAGTATCGCGACTTATGTGCCTCATCACAGATGAGTGTGCGCAATTCTTCAGACTTTGGAATCCACATGCGGCCATTGAGATATAACAACCCATCTGATCGAGGTTCTAGTTTCTTCTCAATGCCACAATCCAAGTCTGTTTTGAGTTGATTATCTGTTACTACTTGTTGTTGTGCAATACGAATCAAGTCTTTCAAGTTTGGCTGTGTGTTGATCTCCATGGCTCTAACACGAATTGGTTTGACTGGTTCCTTGCGACTAAGAGCATCCGCCACCACATTGGCTTTACCCGGGTGGTAACGAATCTCGCAGTCGTAATCAGTTAGAAGCTCAACCCAACGTCGTTGTCTCATGTTGAGCTCTTTCTGATTGAGAATGTGTTGAAGGCTCTTGTGGTCTGTATAGATGACACATTTAGTACCGTACAGGTAGTGTCTCCAAATCTTCAGTGCAAAGACCACAGCCCCTAACTCAAGGTCATGAGTAGTGTAATTCTTCTCGTGAACCTTAAGTTGTCTTGAAGCATAAGCAATGACCTTGTCCCGTTGCATAAGTACACAACCGAGACCAAGGTTTGAAGCATCACAGTAGACAATGAAATCATCACTGCCTTCTGGAAGACTAAGGATAGGGGAATTGCATAACTTCTGTTTAAGAAGTTGAAATGCATCTTCTTGTTTCTGTCCCCATATAAAAGCTTGACTTTTCTGAGTCAATGTAGTGAGTGGCAAAGCTATCTTAGAGAAGTTTGCAATGAATCTTCTATAATAACCTGCCAGACCCAGAAATGAACGAATCTCTGTTGGAGTAGATGGAGTAGTCCAGTTCTTAATCGCCTCAATCTTGGCTGGATCTACATGAATTCCATCTTTGTTTATGACATGTCCTAAGAAGTGAACCTCCTTTAGCCAAAATTCACACTTTGAGAATTTAGCATAGAGTTGTTCAGCTCTTAGTAACTCCAGAACTTTCCTCAAATGATCTTCATGTTCTTGTTCCGACTTGGAATAGATCAGTATATCATCAATAAAGACAATAACAAACTGATCTAAATATGGTCTGCAGACTCGATTCATCAAGTCCATGAACACTGCGGGTGCATTGGTCAGCCCAAATGGCATAACCACAAACTCATAGTGTCCATATCGAGTCCTAAATGCAGTCTTTGGTATATCCTCATCATTTACTCTTAACTGATGATACCCAGATCGTAAGTCAATCTTAGAGAAGCAAGTTGCTCCCTGTAATTGATCAAATAGATCATCGATCCTGGGCAGAGGATATCTATTCTTGATTGTCAACTTGTTCAGCTCACGATAGTCTATGCACATACGGAATGAACCGTCTTTCTTCTTGACAAATAGAACCGGAGCTCCCCATGGAGAGAAACTCGGTCTAATGAACCCTTTGTCTAGAAGTTCTTGAAGCTGACTAGACAGTTCTTGCATCTCAGACGGTGCTAACCGATACGGTGACTTCGCCACTGGGTTTGCTCCAGGGACGAGATCAATTCTAAACTCCACTTGTCGGACTGGTGGTAGTCCAGGCAAGTCTTCTGGAAATACGTCTGGATAGTCTTTGATAACCGGTACGTCTCCAACTGCTTTCTTGTCAGGTTTCTTTTCCACCACGTGAGCTAAGAATGCATAATATTTCTTCTTCAGATACTTCCTCGCCTTGATGCACGATACAATCTTCAATTCGCGGCAGGGTTTTTCACCGTAGACTATCATCGTTTCGCCGGACGGTAGGGGAATTCGAATAAGTTTCTCCGAGCATATGATTTCAGCATTGTTTTTGGATAACCAATCCATTCCTATCACAACTTCGAAGCTTCCGAGAGTCATAGGAATGAGATCGATGGAAAAGAGATGGTCATTTAGTCTTAATTCACAACCATGGATAATAGAATCTACAACTATAGTCTTACCATTCGCTACTTCTACTGTATAGGGAGCAGTAAGTGTAGATAGTTGCATATTAAGCAAAGAAGCAGTATGAGCAGAGATAAAGCTTTTATCAGCACCAGTATCAAATATGATAGAAACATAGTGATCTTTGATAAGAAATGTACCCGTGATGACTGCTGGATCCTCACGTGCTTCAGCAGTCCCAATGACAAAAGCACGAGCGGCAGCAGTATTGTTGTTGAATTTTGGACACTGATTTCTGAAGTGCCCTTCTGCCCCACAATTATAGCAGGCTCTTCCACCTGCAGCAGTAGAAGTTGTGGCAGCAGTTGTTGCAGCAATAAGATGAGCAGATCGACAAGTCGCTGCAAAGTGTCCCATACGCCCACACTTGTGACACTTCTTGCATGGAGTACTAGGCAGATGATGATATTGGCATTTGGTGCAGAGTGGAAGCGGGCCAGTGTACTGCTTTCTGACATTAGCAGGTTGTGGCATAGCAGTGAGGGGAGTAGCATGAGTAGGTGCAGCCGCAGTCAACGCTGCAAAGTTCTTGATTGTTTTATGTTTCTTCTTCTTATGATGGTGCTGTTCAGGCTTCTTGCCTTCCTCAATCTGTGCCCTTTTGAATCCCTTTCGGGTGAGCACCCCAGATTTCACATACTCTTCAGTAAGAGTAGCACCCAGTTGTATCGCAGCTTCCAAAGTAGTGGGGTTGTTCCCCATAACAGTTCCTCTAACCACTAGAGGCAAGCCTTCGATGTATTTCTCTATCCTGCGGGATAGAGGAGTAACCAGATGTGGTACCAAAATGCACAACTCATGAAAACGAGTTGTATACTTGGCATTTTCGCCACTATCCTGCACCAGATTCCACATCTCCACTTCCAGTTTCTTTAGCTCGTGACGTGGACAAAACTTTTCCACCAGTAAGTTCTTGAATCCATTCCATGGTAAGGCTAGAGCGACTTCACGTCCTCTGGTGTTCTTCTCAGAATTCCACCAGGTGAGTGCGCCCTTGTGAAAAGCACTTGAGGCCATCTTGACCTTCAGATTTTCAGGACATCCAGTGAAGTCGAGAATGTCTTCGATGCTTTCCAGCCACTGCAGTAGGCCGGTTGCTCCCTCAGTACCAGAGTACTTGGGAGGTTTAGCATCGTTGAACTGCTTAAAAGTAAAGTTAGCAGTTCCAGCGTTTGTGGCATTTGAGTTGTGTGCAGAATCACCGGTACTCCCCCGAAGATTCTGAGTAATATCAGTGACCATGCCCGGGATCACATCCCTCATGTGAACAGCGATAGCTCGAGCAATCTTGTTAATTTCATCATCATTACCGCTTGTCGAACCCCCAGCATTTGGGTCTCGTCGAGGAGGCATTCTACGAATAGAAGCCACAAGCGGGTCAGTAATGAGAATGGATACAATTGAATTTTCATGATAAGGTCAGTAATATATCCATACTACTAGTATTATCATTCAATTGTAATATGATCCAGTACACGTATAAGTTATCAACTTATTTGTATACTTATCATGTGAATATGTACGATGTCTCATGATCTCTCCACCAAACCTACACACTGACACTTTCCCGATATACCGAAAATAGCTTATATATAGGGCTCACTCTCGCTGCCCACCACCGTTTCGGTATACCACGATCATGCCCTTGCTAGCATTTGGCAACACGTTTGTACTGATTTCCATGTGTTTTCCATTGATTAAGAATCCCATGATCTTTGATCAACTTGAACTATGATTGATTCCATGATTGAACTATGATTATGTTATGCGTGCACCTACTAACAGTTGTTAACATGTAGAACTAAATCATACGTGTGCTCTACACTTTCCTGTTAACTTATGCCAGTAAGTACTAATGATGTAATCACTTAAGAATTTCACTTAAGGTTTACATTTATGATATGTTCACAACTTGGTTGATTCACCATAATGTCTGGTTCATCCAAGTTTGAATTCCACTATGATTTGATTCACCAATGATTGTATCCCATGTGTTTGTACCCCATGTGTTTGACCAATGTTCAATGATTCCGGTTGTTCCCGAATCCTCACTTCAAATTCAAGCGCCGAATTTTCCCTGACAAACCAAGATAAGCTTATATATAGGGTAAGCTCTCACCGACCCACCACTTACCTCAGCCCATCAGCGTTAATCCGCCGTTTGCATTTGAAGCTAAGATTCCAACCCTTGATTGATTATGATTATCCCATGATTTCCTCTTGTTCCTTGATTCTGTTTATGATTGTGTAAACCATGGTCCTTAATTTACTAGAAACTAAGACCTTAGGTTTATGTATATGTGTCCTAGGTTAATCAACCTAGTTTCCCAATACTTAAAGTACTGAGCATAATGATTTCCTGTGAGAACTTCAACTAAAGAATACTGTTACACAGATTCTAAGTTATAAAGTTCCTATGATAATGAATCCATGATAATGATAACAATGACAAGGATTTCAAATCTAAGTTCTAAATTAATAGACCTCAACCTTTGAATTCCTATAATGATATGACAAGGATCTCAAATCCAAGTTCTAAATTAATAGATCTTGACCTTTGAATCCTATAATGAATATGACAAGGATCTCAAATCCAAGTTCTAAATTAATAGATCTTGACCTTTGAATCCTATAGTGAATATGACAAGGACTTTAGATCAAAGATAACCATCTTTGCCTCTAAATCCCATAATGAATATGACAAGGATCTTAGATCAAAGATACTAAATTAATAGATCTTTGCCTCTAAATCCCATAATGAATATGACAAGAAATTCATATCAAAGATACTGAAACTACAGATCTTTGCCTCTGAATTTCTATAATGATCTCTGTGTGAGAATTTCAGATCAAGGATACTAAGAATACAGATCCTTGCCTCTGAAATCCTTAAATGCATATGTGTGAGAATTTAATCCGGTTTCTAAAATTATAGAATCCCGGTTCAAATTCTTTGACTCGATGTCTAATCTTAGAAAAATGTCCCTAAGATCTTTCAAGCTTATTGTAGACTTAATGCTCACTTAAGTTACTTAGATCCTAAGTATCCTCAAGCCTATAGCACTTAGTCCTATTGGGTAGCTTAGGTTATAGTCTAGGTCATTAAACATTGGGTTTTTTTTTCCTAGTTCCCTACAACCTTGGCTCTGATACCAACCTGTCACACCCCTGCGCCGCGTGCGGAATCCACGGCGCGGTGACGTATGATCAGTTGAATCATGCACAAGTATTGAATAAGAACAACCACAATGGATTACTACATTTCATAATGTTTAGACAGTTGATTAATTACAGACAATCTATCTACCAAAAGTAAGACAACTACAGACCCAAAATATAGTTTACAAAATAAGACTCCAAACAAGACAATTAAACATTTAGGATTTAGTGAGTTTCTATTCCATCCTAGCATGTTTCTTCATCTTGTTCTATCTTAGAATGGTCTCCTTAGTTGTCCCTGAGAATGTCTTAAACCTGATTACCTGAAACACGTGAAAAGTAACTGTCAACTACAGACGTAGTTGGTGAGAACAATAGGTTTAAACATTTGTAAACATGAGTTATATGATATAAGACATAGGTAAGTTAAAGCATCATAAGATTCACACGGATGAGTTGCAACCCAAACTAACATCAAGTAAGAAAATGAGTGTAAACAGTCCAATCACTGTTCGCACGACAGCCGATAATATCAAGTCCCAAACCACGTTTGGAGTTAGATAATACGTCAGCAGTTTTGATAACCATATGACACCAGAC
Source organism: Mikania micrantha (assembly GCA_009363875.1). Taxonomy (NCBI): domain Eukaryota; kingdom Viridiplantae; phylum Streptophyta; class Magnoliopsida; order Asterales; family Asteraceae; genus Mikania; species Mikania micrantha. The sequence goes on from CM018684.1 coordinate 5,336,772, forward strand.
CTGCAGTTGGCTTTTAAAAGCAAATTTAAAAGCCAACTCCATCCTGGATAAGAAAACCATGACACCAGACCTGCAGTTAGCTTTTAAAACAAATTTAAAAGCTAACTCCATCCTGGATAAGAACCAATGTGTCCGCTTTCCCTTGTTGTGATCACCCAGTACTAACGCTAATGAATATGATACTTGATGGGTTTATAAGTTTGTTTACAACAATGGACACCATGTTTTCTGAATCTTACTTTAACCGGATGTGTTAATGTCTTATTGAAAACCTGGATTTAACTCCACGAGTTGAATCCTTTGTTTATGTAACATGAAATGAATCTCTTGATTTGAATACCATGATGTGAACAACTTGACTTGAATACCATGTTTTGAACCAATGAATTTGAATACCATGTTTTGAACCACTTGATTTGGATACCATGTTGTGAACCACTTGTTTTGAATACCATGATGTGATGACCTTGTGTAATAACAAGGTTTATAACAAAAGGGTTTGTAAAATCCTTTATCAAAAAGTGTTTATCCTCCATAAATACATTTGAGTAAATAATTTCAAAACAGTTCAAAAGTCCCTTATAAAACCTTTTTAATGAAAAGAGTTTAGTAATTGACAAATAAATTAAACAGTTGACAATTTCTTTAAACAATTGATGAATCCCTTGGATTCGTAAGATGAACCTGAAATGTTTATGACTTACACATAACTTGTGTAATGAAACAAGATTGAAATAGCGATTTTGATCACGTGTTCCACCCCAAAACAGTTATAAAACAGTAAAAGAGGGGCTAAAGTTCTCACCTGTCTGCAGTAGACTCTGAACTAAACAGTTAGCAAGTAGCAAACAGGACTTCTAATTGTTTCCTATAACATTGTAATCATACATAAGATATAGGATTTATAATTGTATAACTTGATTCATTGATTGACTTGTGTTCTCATGATTTGATTGTTGTGAAAACTTGAATGTTATGCATTGAATCATTTGATTGATCATGGGTCCAAGAAACTTATGAAATGTTCTTTGATGCATAATTCATATGCATAAAATGATAAATGTTTAAGAATTTGATAGCCATTGATTACCATTTGTTGTGAAAAGATGTTCAATTGAATTCTAATCTTTGTGATTATGAATTGATCTCTCGATTATGTTAAGTTGTCACTTAACCTCTTCGTGATCAATTCACAATATCATAAATCGAGGCCAACACAATTGGGCCTTAAGCCCATAAACCGTGAGGGCTTAATCGAGACCATGGGCCACTTAGGTCAACTAGGGCCCAATTGAACGTGATATTGGTCAATTGAATGTTGTGTTGAGCCGAAATGGGTCTTGTAAACCAAACGAGTGAGTTATTGGGCCAAGTAAATCACCAAGGATAAATTTGAACCAATTGAGATCATAATGGATCAACATAATCCCATTGGGCTTGTTTTAACCTATGGGGTTGAATACCATTGCAATTAGGCCGAATATGATTAGGGTTGGGCCGAAAGGAAAGTGAGCTGCCATTTGGGCAGCGAACCCTTGGAGGTTTAGCCCAAGGTTCGTCTGATATAACTGAAGGGTTCGTCGAGGTGATGGGTTCAAGGGTTCGGCTGATGTATCCAGCATAGTTCGGCTAAGATAGTCCCATGGTTCGTCTATCATGATTCACGAACCATGCAAGGGTTCGGCTTAGGAAAATGAAGGGCCGAAGGTTCGTTGACATCCAAGTTCGTCTAAGGCTTGATGGGTTCGTGGGACTGACGAGGATCAGGGTTCGGCCAGCTGCATGGCTGAGGGTTCGGTCACGACTTAACGAACCATGCAAGGTTCGTGTACTTCCTGAGGTTCGCCAGGTCTGTCTAGGGTTCGTGAATGATGCATAAGGTTCGCTTGTGTGATGACCCACGAACCATAGGTTCGTCTTGGTCATCAGCTTGCCACAACAAGGTTCGCCCGATCAAATGGTTCGGCCACCATGCTGTCCAACGAACCTGTTCTCTGCATCATCATCTTCGTCTAATAAACTAGTCTCCAGACCTCGATCTAAGTGGGTACCATCCTCAGAAGGTTTGCTAGAGGTGCGAAATCAAAATGGGGTGCTAAGACCGGCGGTTTATCGGGTTTGAACAAAAACAACAATGAAAACCCTATTTTCGTGGTTTTTCAAGCATCATTACCTCGAGATTGGCTGGATGAAACCGCGATATTCTTGTACTTTCGTGTAGAGTTTGTCGAGAGCTTCGCGTGGACACCAAGAATGTCGAAATCCGTCGAGAAATAAGCGAGATACGAACGTTTAAAGCTCGGTTTTCTAGAGAGAGAGAGGGTTTGCGAAATTTGTAGAGAGAGAGAGGGTTTGGCTGATAAAAATGAAGGAAATGACCTTCTTTCGGGCTTTTATAGTCCGGGTAGTGTTCGGGTCCGTTTCGGTCGCTCGGTTCGCGTTTCCGGAACGTAACGCGTATTTTACGCGGTTTTAAATAAAAAGAGTTGTTAAACTCATTAAAATGATGAGTTTCAAAATTGTAAAAATATAAAATAATTAATATAATTATTTTTACTCTTCGTGTGTTGTCGGATCGTTAAACATTCACAATTTACGTGTATACCCGCAATCGCGTACGTTTTTCGATCGTATTAAAATATTTAAAGTCGTTTAATCGTAATTATAAGTTCAACATTCGTATTATTATGGATCGTCACCCACAACTATACTCAGTCTCGCTTACAGATTACGATCTTTGTTGAATTAATTAAATGTCATAATATTCGTCTCGACACTACGCACTAACACTAACCTGTTACACCGAACGCAGTATATGTATAGGGCTCACTCTCGCTGCCCACCACTGTTTCGATATAACCAGTTACTGCTCTTGCCTAGTGTAATTGACTGTAAATAAATAATAAATACTTGTTTTCTGACTACTAAGATCCTGTAACACACAAGCACACATTATGAACATACTGAAACACATTGATTGAACTGAAACTGAACAGACACTGTTCTAACACTGTTTACAACTGCATGACTATATGCACAAATGTTACACAAACCTAGTCCTTCTCCTCTTCCTGGAGGGAGATGATGTGACCTGAACAGCAGTAGCAGTGACAGTCACAGCTGCAGTGGATGTAGCAGTAGAAGTACGTGGAGGAGGAGACAAATCAAACTCAGGAATAAAACACGAATCATGAATCTCCTCAAGCTCTGCTTCACTTTGTCTCTTCCTTTTCTTCACTAGTCTTCCTCCTACCCAAACACTCTCAAACTCGTCAGGAGTATCCTCAGAATCTGAGCTCTCAGAACCTTCTTCACCTTCAGCCTCACCACCAGCATCACCTAATTCCTCTGAATCATCTCTATCTTCTGCTGAAGTGGTGCCTGCCAACTCTAGTGGAGTAGAGACAGTGGCCTGTGTAGTAGCCAAGAAGTCCAGATCTAATAAGGCATCTACATTCGCTTCTTCTTCACCATCACCAGAACCTCCCACACCTGCACCCACAACAGGACCAACACCAACTACACTCACACCAGCCTCACTAACACCTGTCTGACTAGCACTAACTCCAACACCACCACCACCTACATCACCAGCACCATCATCTCCATCATCATCACCATCACCATCATCTCCTGGTACAACAATGTCCTCCTCATCCGAATCTAAGTCATCATGCCTCCACTTCCATCCACCAGGAGCAACATAATGAGGTCTCTGAAGATGACCGAACAAAGTACGAACAGGAGGCTTCCTCTCCTTTCCCCTGTATGACATCACTCTGTTGAGAGTGATATCATTCATGTGCTCCAATCGGATGATATCTGTGCTGGTCTTTGGTAGGTTGGGCACCTAAGCATCGAAGATTTGCTGAAAGAATCGAGGGTACATGAGAAACTTCTTGTCACCCTTGAGCATGACGTTCTCCTTCAAATGGGTAAAAACCATCTCAGAAAAGTTGAAAGGCATGTTCAGCACTAAAGCTATAAACGCACACTGAATAGTCTCCCGTAGATCATCAAATTCACCTCTCCTCGAACCCAAGCAGTGGATAAGTACATGTGCAAGGTACTTGAACTGTGGAGACAAAAAAGCCTTGTTGAGTATCCCAATTCCCAGATCACCATCATACTTGCATCGCATAAAGCATCCACGAACTAGATAGCGATCAAGTAGAATGGGCTGGTCTGGTGCATCCTGAAAACCACATATCCTCCTGATATGTTCAGCAGAAATAACAACATCATGACCCTGCACCTTTCCCCTGATGACTCGTGGCTCAACCTCGCAATCAATATCAGCAGATCTCCAAAAATCCTGCTGATGTGACTCCCAGATCACCATGTGCAAGGTACATGTGCAAGGTACTTGAACTGTGGAGACAAAAAAGCCTTGTTGAGTATCCCAACTCCCAGATCACCATCATACTTGCATCGCATAAAGCATCCACGAACTAGATAGCGATCAAGTAGAATGGGCTGGTCTGGTGCATCCTGAAAACCACATATCCTCCTGATATGTTCAGCAGAAATAACAACATCATGACCCTGCACCTTTCCCCTGATGACTCGTGGCTCAACCTCGCAATCAATATCAGCAGATCTCCAAAAATCCTGCTGATGTGACTAATAGGGCACATGCACAGTAGATAAGGCAGTAAAGATCCTGGAACGCCTAAGAAATGTAATAATGTCTCTGAAATGCATGGCATTCTTGGTAGACAAGTCCAGGTGCGCACAGATGTTGTTCTTGGTCACTGCTTTATACTCAGCAATATTGAAAAACAAAAGAATAAACGTGTCAATACCATTCAAATAATCAGTTGAATCAAATCAGAAAATTTTACAAGTAAAACACTTGAACGAATGAGTAAGTTGACCAAATGATCTCAGTCAACCGAAGTAACAGCGAATGACGCTGGTCAACCGTATGACCAATGAATGAGAGTAGAAACCGAATGAGGTTCATTCGGCCATATGACTTCATTCGATCGCTGAGTTCATTCGGTCGGCCCTTAGCTGCCGAATGGGCTTCATTCGTTCGGCTGACAGATTTGAAAATTCCAAGTTCATAAAACATCCCAATCAGTCCACAAAAATTGTACCAACACATTCTGAACCGACCGATTAGTGTATTTATAAAATACATTAGGTGATATTAAGTTCAATTTAGCCAGATATTGAAAGGCGATTGTTGTGAACCCAAAAACCCTAAATCCGGTTCTTTTCTCAACAAATCCATGGACAAAAGTCGCTCATCTTGAATCCACAAGTACCTGTGATAATCACAAGAAGAAATCTCAGCAAAAGAAGTGGGTTAATCCAAGGAAAATCGAAGAACAGTAGAGAGTATGTGTTTCGGGCGAATGGGACACACAGTTGGGCAAGAGAATGAATTTTGGGAGAATGAGGTGGTTCGGTCGAAGGAACCATTTAAATAGGAACCTTCATTCGGTGAATGACTCAATCGAATGAGTTACTTTGCCCCAATTCCATTCGGCCGAAAGAACCAATAAAAATAATTTTCATTCGGCGAATGAAACAACCGACTGAGTTACTTCGGCCCAGGTTGATTCGACCGAAAGACTCATTCGCTGCAATAATGTCATTCGGTTGAATGACCTATTCTCCTTGTTCATTCGCACAAATGAGGCTTGTCACTCCCAAACACAACTTAATTACAAAATATTACATTTTGATCAGTTAAACAGATGCCATTATGAAGATTAGTCTGGTGGGAGATGGATTCAGAGATGATTGAACATCCGAACACACAAATCATCTAAAACAAATCTGAAAATATAAAATCTTTTTGTAATTTTCTGAAACAAAATACGACTGTACAACTAACAACTAAAAACACAGAAACACATATTTTTGTGAGAAGTCTATCAAGAAAATAACACACACCTAATAACATCAAATTAGCATTACTGAATGTTCCAATTCAAACACATTTGTCTTATGATATGATTACTGATATATTTGTCCATTTTAAGCCTGACAATACATCACTTCTAAAAAAATTTGATGATCACTCATGCTTTATGACTGAGTTACCCATTTCATTTTACCAATAAAGATCAAAACCAGTTTGTAACTCATCTCTGCATAACTTAGTACCTAGAATCATAAATTCTATAAGGTTCCAATTTATTTTCTTTTTGTATTTTTCTTTTTAATTTGTCTCTCATGTTCAAAAAATTCTCATGGACGGATTCAGCTAGGTCTTTACAAAGCAATATGGCACGTATACAGAATTGTGTTGACATGATCAACTTGTTCTATCCAAATGGACGGCTTCAGCTAGCTCTTTACAAAGCGATATGGCACGTGTATGGAATTGAACTTATTTTATTTTTGTAATTTCCAAGCTTAATACTTGCTTGTTTTACTTTTATTTTCTTGTGTTTCAATCATTCTCATCTGAATGGACGGATTCAGCTAGGTCTTTACAAAGCAGTATGGCACGTGTACAAACTCGAATTCATGAATCATTGGAAACCTTAATTAGATCCTATGATAACGGGTGTATGCCTGATTTGAGTTAAAAACTATTTATCACTTAGCTGGTTTTCTAAAAGGATCCCACAAATCAGACTTTCTAAGCTATCACAAATAGTCTATAAATTTTGTAAAATCGGCCTATCAGTACATCAATTCACAATTCTCATGTGTTTTCAGTTTATGCATTCACCTTAGCTTTTAAGACATGATAGGTTAACACATCACTTTCTCAAATAAGACTTTCTCAATTTTATAATTTTTAATTGTTTTTGTATTTTTCAAAATTTTCAAATGTTTTTGGTTTTTCAATTAATCTACTTTTTCTCCCCCTAAAAACCTAAAACAAAAAATCTTTTTGAGTTTTTTATTTAATGAAAGAAATAACAGACAAACTAAATAATGAAAAATAAAACAAAAGAAAGTTAACTAAGAAAAGCGATGATCATTTGTTAGTTTCAGATGAAGGAATGACTTCATCCTTTTGAAAAACACCATTAGCCGATAGCAGATATAAAAATCTGGGTTTATCAAAAGCTTTTGTAAAAAGATCAGCTTTCTGGTGATCAGTGTGTATTTTAACAACATCGATGAGTTTCTTTTCAAAACAATCACGTATAAAGTGATATTTGATGTCGATGTGTTTGGTTTTCGAGTGCTGGACCGGATTCTTAGTGACAGCTATGGCGGCAGTGTTATCAACATAAATAGGAGTGTTAGACAAATGTAACCCATAGTCCCTGAGTTGCTGTTGTATCCAGATAATTTGTGAACAGTAACTTGCAGCAGCAATGTATTCAGCTTCATAGGTTGAAGTAGACACCGACGTCTGCTTTATGCTTTGCCAGGTAACTAAATGGGTTCCAAAGAACTGACATCCCACAAACGTTGACTTGAAATCTCTTTTGCATCCGCCATAGTCTGAATCACTGTATGCAGTAAGCTCAAAGTTATCATCATTAGGGTACCATAAGCCAAGATTTGGTGTACCCTTCAGATAACGCATAATCCTCTTCACAGCAATCAGATGTGATACTCTTGGTTTGGACTGATAACGAGCACACAAGCATGTGGCGAACATGAAATCTGGCCGAGAAGCAGTAAGATACATGAGAGACCTAACAATTCCTCGGTACAGAGTGGCATCGATTAACTCCCCCTTTTCGTCTGGCGTAATCCCGTGATTAACAGCCAGTGGGGTACCAGCAGGCTTTGCATCCGACTTACTGAACCGGCTTAGAATGTCACCAACGTATTTGGTCTGATGAATGAAAATCCTTGTCTCAGATTAATCCACCTGCAACCCGAGAAAAAATTGCGTCTCCCCCATTGAGCTCATTTCAAACTTGTCTTTCAATGGAGATAATCATCTAATGAAAGCAGCTTGGGAGCTTTATTAGAGTTTCCTGTCTCTGTCTCAGTGAGCAACAGGGTCTGAATACGATTATTCTGGTTCGCCATCAAAGCTAAGTCCTCCATATGATCAAGAACAAGAGTGTCCAACACTTAGAAAATTTTGAAATTTGATGGCCGAATGACTCTACTTGAGCCGAATATCAGGGCCCGAAAGAACTTGAACTGGGCGAATGAAGTTGATCAGCCGAGAGAATGAAGTCAGAATAGCTTGAGAGCTGAATGAAAAATTCAGAATAACACTATGACTGAACGAATGAATCTGGAAAAAGAGTGGACGACCAACTGAAGCTATTCGGCGAATGATTAAGCGAAAGAGAAGCTATTCGGCGAATGAAGCTTATTCGGCCGAAAGAGGGTGATTCAGGCGATCTATTCGGTAGGGTGGTTCATTCGGACTATCTGGGGTTTTCAGCTGCAAAAATCGCGATAATTTTAGATTTACACTAGATCTAAGCACCAAATTTGGTACAGACATCAAGACATGATTACCAACCAATTGGGATGAACTATTTGACAAAACAACCACAAAAACCCATGGATTTTCAATGAAACAGTGACTTGGAGGGTAAGAAACTTAGGGTTTTTGCAGATCTCGAACACCGAATCTCAGATTCAATGATTTAGAATGGAAATCGAGCAGAATCAAGAGCCAAAGCTCTGATACCACTTTGTAGGACCAACTAGGAGCCTGAAAACAACCCGGTTCCAATGGAGATCTGCACGACAGCCTCTGGAATAGTGTGGAATCCTATTCCAGGATTTTCCAATCAAAACCAATTGCAACCGTGGTGATCCGAAGATGAAAGATGAACGTTTGGGGCTAGATCGAACACCACGGTAAGAACCGCTCAAAACTTCTAGGGTTTGACACTGTAGTGCTCTGGGAAGAAGGAGGGCTCGGAAAAGTTTTATTTGAATCTGTTTGAACTAGTATATATATAGACTGTACTCATTTGGCCGAATGAGTGGCCGAAACAACTCATTCGGCGAATGGCTCAGTTGAATGAGCTTGGACCAGCGAATGAGTCATGCGGGTGACTCGTTCGATCGCCCTAGACATTCTGTAAGTGTTCATTCGGCCGAATGACTTCATTCTTAGAGTCATTCGCCCGAATGGGTCTATAAAACATATCAAATCAAAGTTAAACAAAAGCAAACACATATAAGCTAAAATAAACATTAAGAACGATATAGAAATACTGATTTCATTAATGACATAAACTTTGTACATCAAAAGATCATACAAATCTGAACTAGGGACAGTTCGTGCACCAACAATCAACAGTTATACTTCTACAAATTTTGGGTTCACAGTGATCCCGTGAGCTTTTGCAAATTTCATTTGTAACATTTGGTTCTTAAACTCATTTAAGATCCATTCAAACATTTTGTGTCGATTGAAGCATATATATCATATCATTGCATAAATGAACTCTTTCAATCTGCACTATCTAATTTTCAACAATACAGTTCACTGCCTTAGGAAGCAATTGATAAAAATTCTATTTATTCCATTTTAGGGATTTATGATAACTATCTTTATCATGCATGAGGATCCAATTTTAAATAAATTGTTAACACCTCTTTGTTAAATCCTCAAACCCCAAATACGAATTTATACAGGTTTATTTTATAACTCTTTATATTTACATGTAATTTAAAGCTAGTGTAGTAACTCATATGAATGTTCATTGGGATATTCATTCATTGGATCATATTCAAGAGAAGGACACGTTATGTATTGGTATTTATCAAATTACCTACATCATTGTGTACTTGATTGTGAAACAGTTTCACATTATATGCATTAATTTGGTAACTTTTGGTTATATCTCACATATAACTATTGTTGCTTTTAGATCATCATTTTATTGAAATCTTCTTTGAACTCTTTTAAATATTTCATTAGGTTCACAACCTTATAAAATATTCATATTTAATCTTTAGACAATTTATGCAACAGAATTGCATTTTAAAGATCACAATCTTTATAACCTTCCTTAAGCATGTTGTGTAATCGTCAAACTCTTGTAACAATGAATTCCATTTTCAATTGTTTAGAGATTCATGTATTACACCTTGCTTTAAAGTTAATCTTGTCTAATTATAATTATTTAAACACTTTAAATTATTCTATTAATATGAATCGTATGTATTGCTTTTATTTGTAATCCAATCATATAGAATTCACTTTGCATTATCAATAATTATTATCAATTATGCTATCAATAAATGCATAATTATTACTAGAAGCAATATTCTTAGTCAAACTAAGAATGTCAAAATATTCATAATTTTTTTAAACAATTTAAACAATTAATGAAAAATGAAAGAATAAAAGAACTTTTCTTCTATTTGTCTTGTCTTCCATCCCATTGAATTCAAGACTCAAGCTCCTACTTTATGAACCACCTTGAATTCCTGCAAATAATTGAAATAATTATGACACTCACATTATTATCAAAGATTTGCCAATTCAAGGAATATGTTGATGTAACAAGGCATACCAGAAGATCCCGGCATATCTGAACTCTTCAGATGCCATGCAACAATGTACTGGACCTCACCCACCTCGGTCAAAGGTCTCTTCCTCCGACTACTCACCTCTACCCTCATCTTGGTTTCCTCAACGAAGAGCATCCCCTTGAGTTCATCAATTGTCCTTCCAAAGATATTTCTTTCGTAACTCGTTACAAAAGATTCATATTCCTCTGGTAAGGAAATAAGGATGAATAAATAGCAATCTCAAGGTTCATGGGATAGCCTAGTTTGCCAAGCCTATCAAAATAGCCTTGCAACCTATCAACGTGAGCTCCTACGTCTCCACCCGGTCTCAAACCCTTTTGGACCTCTTTAAGAATTTTAAATCACCAAAACATGTTTGGCAGGAAACTCTTTTGATCTCCTCAATCATCTCATGACTTGAGAGATACATAAGCTGGTCCACAAATTCAGGAGACACTAAAGTTAATATGAGATATTTTATCTCACATTCGTGTCCAATGTGCTTCATCCTTTCAGATGTGGTGCAGCCTATAGGTGGCTCGGGAGTAAATAGGGTTATTCAAAGCATACAACTTCCCTTCTATTCTTAGGACTTCTCTAAGGTGATGCATCCAAATAGAAAAATTACTCCCATTGAACTGATTTTGAAAAAGACTTATCCTATGAGGTTTAGTAGCATCAATGAAAGACATAAATAAAATTCGAAAGAAAAGTTTTAGTATTTCATGCTTTATATAATCCCAAATTAATTATGACTCATTAACAATATTAATTTAGAATTGTGAGATCATGTTTATTTAATGAACAGTGAATTGACTAAGCTCTCTATTTACTGTTCACAGAAATACACGAGGGTTACGATAACCAATTATGACAATCACAATCCTCAAGTTTTTAGGGTTTGTTAGAACACTCATTTCTAACTTCGTACATTTACCCCAACTATGCCAACTTGACTCTTCAAGTATACGCCTTACGATTTTCGACTGAATGACGGCCTAAGTGTATTAGGAATCGTGATCATTCCTTTTTCAATAAAACCATAGACCTAGTGCAGGGTAAGCACAAACACTAGATGTTAGGTCAAATTGATAAATTGTCTTAAATCTAAAGTGGCATTTAAATCAAAATGTTTATCCTTTTCTAACATATATAAACCTATAGCAGGGTAAGCACTAACTCTAGGTTCACATATTTAGAAAACAAACATCTTGACTAATGAGTCATTTAATTACTTTAATTAATTGCTTTTATGTTTCAAAACATTATGGACACCTAATTTTAAATGAGGATAGTTGTGTATTTTATAAAATCTCTATTTTATCTATTTGCTATCTAATTGAAATCATATTTCAATTTTGACCTAATTTGTTTTAATACCTTATTAAAAATCAAATTGGTCATAATCGCAAATTTGTTAGTCTAATCAATCATATTGATTTTATTGTTTTAGTTTAAAACTAGTGAACGATTTGAAGCATGACACAAATCGTACAATTTCATATTAACAAAATCATATTTTGTTCATGATTTGCGATAGTTTGAAACTCCTTTTAACTCTCGACTCGATTAGTTTTAAATACCTTATTTAAACTAAGTCAATAATTATCGCGAATCATTTTAAACTAATAATTTCTATTTTTATAAAATAAACCTCTTATTTTATAAACTGATTTATTAAAATAAAACACTTTAATTTTAAAAACCCCTTTTAAAGTAACTACAAAACTCCTTTTGTATTACTTATCGTTTTGCAATGATTGTGAAAAATTTTGTTTTTACTAGTTTTATATTTCCTAAATATTAAACAACCACAAAAAAATGTGATTATGAAACAAGCCAAAGTCTCATTTGTTCGGTTTAGTACGAGTCATCAAACACAAACCGAACGATACTAGGGTTTACAATTCAACGCCTTGAATGTTGTCTCCCACTTGATCCAAGATCTCCATCTTCGATCTCCCCGATTGTATCTATCTTCCGTCTTGTATCCATTGCTTGATTACATTTGTAAAATAAAAATTACATTACAAAAATTGAAACCTATTCTATTACATCGGGTCCAAATACCCGTAGAAATACAAGATTTCAAAAACCAACCAATTAAACAAAACAAAAGATACAATCACATGGGTCGGATCCTAGGGCTCGATTCATAATCATAATCACAATCAAAATCATCACATTCACAGTTTCGATCTTTTTGTCAAACAAAAGTTTTGTCAAAACAAAAACAAATAAAGATTGATTATTAATTGCATTTAAACGTTTGTAAAAGCCGCTCTAATGCCATTGTTGGGAATTCTAGGTTACTTTTCATTTAATCATTTTCAATTAATCACATTAATTGACAAAAATCAGTTTTCATAAAACAAGATTAAGCTATCAGATCGGATCTGAAATAGCAGAAGCTTTTAAATTTTATAACCATTCGATTCGTAATCGAATCAATTCCCAAATCAGGATCCAGTTACAAATCATTTAAACAAAAATTAAATTAAATAACACAACCATAGGCGGTTTTAGAAATCGACCTTTACGAAGAGGTTCCAAATCCACATGATGGATCAACAACTTTCTCGCTAGTTGACTCACTACGATCACCCGAGTCCGGATTTCATCCTACGAATCACCGGATTGGACCAAAACAGATTTTGGCTCTGCTCGACACACGGTTCGGCTAGGTGGCCTTGGCTCGGCCTGGCTCGGGCAAAGCAACCCTCCTACGGCTCCTATTGGCCCCGCGAATTGACTCGATGGCAGCACAGTGCTGCCCCTTGGTGCGGCCTGCTTGCAGCCCGGTCTCGGCTCGGTGGTGGTGGTGGTAGACGACGGCCACTAGGGTTAGAGAGAAGGAGAGTGAGTGAAAGAGTTCATTATTAAAATGTGGGAGGTTGGATCTACTTTTAAAGTCAAAAGTAGATCCACCTTTTTAGGATCTAGGAATTTACCAATTCAAAATTGGAATTCACCAATTCAAAATTGGAATTCCCACCTTTTCTTTTACATTTTAAATTAAAATCATTTAATTTAGTTAAACTCTTTTAGTAATTAAACCATTTAATTACTACTCTCCAAATATTACTAACTAACAATTAGTTAGTAGCATTTAATTAAATGTCTGAAGTTTAATTAATTCTCAATTTGTTAATTAACATTTAATTAACAATCCCTCATAATAAAGTTCAAAACTTTATTTGTTTAACGAATTAATTATCTCTATAATTAATTCCCACCGATTATTATTTTATAAATAATAAAAGCCAATTCGATAAAACCGACAATTCGTGATCGTATATTATGTTTAACCATTAAACATAAAGCCGTTGCCTTCCAAAGTGTAACTCTTTGGATCATACCTTTCATAGCAACGTTGAACTTATCATTAATCGGACATCCAATATCCAACACGGAGTCCTTAAATGTGTCGATGTGAGCGTGAAAGAATGAAGAAGACAATGTAAATGATACGAATTCTCATTGAATCAAGATCTGATTACAATACTTTAATAAAATGAATGGAAGTGCAAGTATTTGTACAATATCTCTCTCTCTCTCTAGATTCAAAGAAATCTCTCAATATTGTGAATGAAGTACTACCTCTCAAAACTTAGAGAAACCTATTTATAGGTTTTATAGGTTTACAAAGTCCAAAAGAATCGATACTAATAGTATCGACACAAAACATGACAAAACTAAGTCCATGTCGATACTATTAGTATTGACAACACACACGTCGATTCTATTATTACCGATGAAACACATATCGATACTACTAGTATCGACAATCTATACTTAGTCAATACTAGAAATTCAATGAATAATACAAAATACAACTCAAATACATGATCTAGACTAAAAACAATATCTTCAATAATCATCGAAAGCTGTTGGTAAATCCGTGCACTAACAATATTTGTTTGGACAGTGGTGGTATCTATTTCATGTGGTCATTATGTGCTTGTCCAATAGGAAATCTGGGGTAGATACTCTTTCAAGGCAAATTCAGTGTCTTATAGCTGCACTGGTATTGAACAAACCGTTCAATATTAGTCAGTTAATGTTTGATTGCATGGTGAAGTAGATTACAGCCACGGAGAAGGAAAGCTTTTTGCAATACCCAAGATTCTTGTCCATTATCTTTGATCATTGGTTTCCACATATCAACAAAGAAGGTTCAGTTATAAAGATAACTGTTACGAAAAAGAGAATCTTTGCAGATTGCAGACCTAAGAGAGGGGTTAACACTGCAGATACTCCTTTATTTGGTCATGTGATGGACGCTGCTTATTTGGATCCTGAAAATGAAGTCTGGTTTCATATAGATTCTCCTTTTGTTGTTCAAGAACAACAATCTGATGAACAACTAGGTCCATCTACTAGTGTTGAAACTGAACCTCAACAAACATGTTTTGTATCTCAATTCACTGATGTTGCCACAACTACAGTGCAACAAATTTTTGAAGCAGTTTACAAAGAATCTAAAGATCTTGATGCTGGTGTTGACAGTCAAGTACATGATGCTTCATCTTCTGAGTCTGATGAAGATAATGATGATGATCATGGTGAATCACTTGTTGGCACTATGTCTACAAGTAAAATTGTATGCAAGAGGCAATATTCTGTTATTATCCATGATGCACAACAAATGGAGGCTGGAAAGAAACATAAGAAATCAAATGATGACAATGATTCAGACTATATGCCTTATGACACTAACTTTCACTTTGATTCAGCCATACATACTTCACCATCTACTTCATCACATTCATTAGCCTCTTCACCTCCCTCAAGGTCAGTTCCTATTCATATTACTCCACCAGTAACTCCTGCTGCACCTTCATTTTCTTCACCAGATCTCAATTCTATTCTTACCGGTAGCTTTGCTACTAAGTCTGCACAGCTATTGAGTCTTCAAACACAAGTGTTTGAATTACAAGCATAGAATGTGCAACTAAAATCATGGGTGAATGCTTTGGAAGTCAAAGTTGAAGAATTGACTAAGAAAACTTCGTTCATTACTCCCCTTCAAGATCAACTTAGCTTATTCCAAGCTCAAGTTGAATCTCAGAACAGGACACAAGTTGAACTCAATCAAACGAATTTAGCTTCATTTTATCTTTTGAATGAAAAGATCACTGATCTTATTTTTAATTCATTTGTTGTCTTCAAAGATCATGATCTTAAATTGAAAAGCTTAACTGCCAAATTGGCTAGTTATTCAACTTAGGGGGAGACTACAAATCGAGTTGAAGCAACAAGGACATTTGAGGGCAATGATGATGATGAACAAGAACAATATCCTGCTAGTGGTCCTAATGGTGATGATCCCATGACTGGAAGCAAAGATGTGACAACTACAGTTCAATCTGTAACATAGGGGAAGCCATTAGGGAAAACAATATGGCGGGCATGATTGAACAAATAATAAGGAAAGAGGTTCGAACTATGAATTTTGAGTTAATTAAGCCTCAGAAACTGAAGAAGATTCAAATTGTTGGGAATTTAGACTGGATACCCGAAAGTGGAAGGTTCGATACGAATTCATACCTGTCAAATCATTAAAGAGGATTCCTCTTTTAAAGTTTAACTTAAGTATTATAAATAACCTCCACCAATGGTATTTGGATAGTTATACTTCTGAAGTTGTTTGTCAATATGTAAATAAAGTGGAGTTATGCTTAATCTTTGACCCTATCCACTTAATTAAGCTTTCAGAAGATGACCAGAGAAAGTTACAAATAAAGCACATACAATTTCATAAGGATCACAAAAATGAAGCAATGTAGTTCAAGAAAGTTATATATGTATGTGTCAAGCACAAAATATGTGTTGGCAGTAATCTACCTTTGCAGTGGGCAAAATGGAGACCAACACTAAGCTGTTGCTAAGGGGGGGTCTATTAGTACCCTGATAGCATCAGCCTCAGATGTTGAAATGAAGACTAAAACCGTTGTTGATTTGATGTGAAGACTATTGATTTTGTATTATTGTATTTTGTTTTGTTTTTTTTTTAGACTTGTGAATTTTTCAAAGTATTAGTATCAAAAGTAGTCTTGTAGTATCGATACCATCGATACTGACGGTATCGATGGTGCTGTCTATAAATAGGTTAATATTGAACCTAATTGGAGTTAGTTGTTCAAAATTTATATATTTCAGATCTGTTTTTCTCTCTACTTGTAAAAGCTGAATTCAAGTTAATTAATACAAGAAGATTGAATTTCTATTTGATAGTTTTCTTTTCATCTTAACTCACACACATTTGTTATGGATTCCGCACGTACGATTGTGTGATACCGAATCATTAATATCCTTAACATGGACCTACAAATAATATAATTTTTTATTATAAATTACAGAAATGTTACAAGCGACGAGGTTTCTCAACAACATTCCATGACATGTTGCATTTTACACTGCAAATATTCATCCATCATAGTTGAGCTTGTTGTCAACTGCTGCTAATGACTCTTTCATGAGATCGCTTCGCCTACTAACATAAAGATGTATCCCGAAGTTGATTTCTTGTCATCTTTTCATTTCGCGAAGTCAGAATCAAAGTAACCAAGTACTTCTAAATTATCACTTCTTTTATAAATCAGTTTGAAGTATTTTATCCCTTGAAGATATCGAAATACTTTCTTAGCTGTTTTCCAGTGATCAAAGCCAGGATTAGTATGGTAACGGCCATGCATTCCAGCAATGTAAGCGATATCTGGACAAGTACAGACTTGAGCATACATAAGGCTACCGACTATTGATGCGTAAGGTATCATTCTCATTTGCGCCTTTTCCGCTTCAGTTTTTGGACATTGGAAGGAACCAAAAACATCTCCTTTAACTACTGGAGGTACAGAGGGAGAGCAGTTGTGCATGTTGTAGCGTGATAAGACTCGTTCAATGTAATCCTTCTGACATAAACCCAAAAGTCCATTGACCCTATCTCGGTGTATTTCGATGCCAATAACGTAAGAGGCCTCTTCGAGATCCTTCACGTCGAAATTATGTGAAAGTAAGCGCTTCGACTCATGCAACATATCTAAGCTATTACTTGTCTAAAGAATGTCATTTACATAAAGGATAAGTATAGTAAAGTTGCCCCCAGTCATCTTGAGGTAGGTGAATTGATCCACTTGATTCTTTAGGAAACCGTGCTTTTTCATCAATTAATCAAACTTTAGATACCATTGACGTAAGGCTTGCTTCAACCCGTATATGGATTTCTTTAGCATACAGACTAAAGTGCTGTTTGTTTTTTCAGAGGTTAAATGTCTGCAGTCTGCAAGAAGCAGACTGTTTGTTTTTTGACGTCTACGAGCTGCTAAAATTGATTAAAAATTAAATAAACCATTTTTTTAAACTACAACAGTCTTTCAATATTGAAATTTAAATTCTAGTTTAACATCCATCAAACAACATTCATAAAACCACAATAACATGTCGTGTGCCATTTCTAATAATCAACAAACAAAACACAAGTTACATTTTGCAAGAATACATTGAAATAAACATGCAATCACCCATTGCAAGAAAAAACAATCACACAGCTTCTGGATCTTTCAATATCAATTATATATATTTCTACAATTCGGATGCGATAGCAATGTTCAAATAGATTAAAAATCTACAAATTAAGATATATTAGCTAGGTTCTTGATATTAATTTGAACCATTAAAACAAGCAATTAATGTGTAGCAATCAATCACAGTGGAGATGAAATTCAAACAAGGGCAAGCAATTAATTTGTAGCAATCAATCATAGTGGAGATGAAATTCAACAGTGGAGATTAAAAATCTACACACAAGGGAAACAGTGGAGATGAAATTCAAACAACGGCAAGCAATCACACAGGTTCAATCAGAGATGGTAACACAATAGAGATGACAATATGAAATTCAAACAAGGTTAAAATCAGAAAAACTATAAGAAATCAAACAAGGTTAAAATCAGAAAAACTTTAAGAAATCAAACAAGGTTAAAATTCAGAAAAACCTAAGAAATAAAACGAAATTTTAACTAATAGATGGGTTTACCTTATCCTTTGAAAATGGTTGAATGTTGGATATGTTAAAAGGGGGGAATCGAGCACGATTGGGCGGCTATGGAGATGGTGGCTGTCGAAGATGGAGCTGTGAAAGGGGCTCTTGGCGGTGGAGATGGTGGATGCCGGCGGTGGAGATGGTGGCTGTCGAAGATGGAGCTGTGGAAGGGGCTCTCGGTGGTAGAGATGGTGGATGCCGGCGGTGGAGATGGTGGCTGTCGAAGATGGAGTTGTGGATGGTGGCGGCTTCTCTCGGCGGTGGAGATGGTGGAAGCCGGCGGTGGAGATGGTGGCTGTCGCAGATGAAGCTGGGGGAGAGATTGGGGGCGACAGCTCTTCAAGGAAAGTCACAAATGAATAATTTTTGAAACCCCTAAAATGAATAACACAGGAAGATGTAGGAAGAGGTGGGAAGAGGTGAGACCACGTATGCGCCAAAAAGGGGTCGCGCGGACCTTTTTTTAATGAAAGGTCTTCTAGAAAAAACAAATAGTCTGCGAACCTCCAGCCTCTTCCCGCGTCTGCGCGGAGTAGACATAAGAGGTAAGAAGAGATTTTTTAGGAAAAACAAACAGCACCTAAATGTTATTGACCATCAAGCATGAAGCCCTCAGGCTGTTTCATCAACACGTCTTCATACAAGTCGTCGTTTAGGAAAGCAGTTTTGACGTCCATCTGATGTAGCTCTATGTCAAAATGAGTTACGAGGCCCATAACATCCCTAAGGAATCCTTTCGAGAGACATAAGAGAAGGTCTCTTGATAGTCAACGCCTTCTTTTTGAGTGAAACCTTTTGCAACCAATCTTGCTTTCAAGCGTTCAATGTTCCCATTCGGATCCAGTTTCGTTTTGAACACTCACTTACATCCTATGGATTTTACTCCGGTGGATATTTCTACCAAATCCCAAACATCATTTTTCTTCATGGAATCAAGCTCATCTGTCATAACTTTCTTCCATTCAGAAGACTGATTACTAGTAATGGCTTCATGATAAGAGGTAGGATCAGTAAACTTTCCGGCATCCATTTCAGCTTCAGTCAGGTAGGTTACATAATCATCACAGTTAGTAGACACTTTAGGCCTAGATGAACACCTAAGTTTCTTAGCGGGTTCAGCATGGCTGTTATTGTATTTATGTTGATTAGTTGAGGTGCCTTTATTCTTGGTAACATTTGGAGTTGTATTAAGTTCTGGTTGTGTCAGAGTTGGTGCAGTGAAGTTCGGAGTAGCATGGTGTACAAGAAGAGCAATCGGAGGTAACTTAGTCGACGATCCCCCCCCCCCCCCGGCATGCATCTTGTACTTCTTGCAAATCAGAATCAAGATTTTTGCTGCTCCCACTCACCTTAGAATACTCAAGGAAATGAGCATGCTTTGAGTGATCAAGATACCCGATGAAGTAACATGTAATAGTTTTCATGTCAAGCTTCTTTAAGAAGGAATTATAGAGTTTAGCTTCAGCAAGACAACCCCATACTTTCATATATATCTAAGACTCAGTTTCCTTCCTGTCCAAAGTTCGTAAGGAGTTTTAGGGACAGATTTCGAAGGAACTCTATTAGGTATATGAACTCATTTTGTTGAGGAGTGTCGGGCATGGTGTACTGGTTCACGATCCCCTGGCCTTTACAAAACTCATAAAATGGATCAGGAGCTGGACCCACATCAGTATGTCTACCATAATATTCACCTCCTCTATCTGATCTCACAACTTTTATTTCAAGATTTAGTTGATTTTCAACTTCAGTTTTATAATCTTTAAAAGTTGTAAGTGATTCAGATTTATTCTTGATTTGATACAAGTACATGTAACGAGAATAATCATCAATAAAAATTATAAAAAAAGTTTGTCCAGATATTTCAGCAATGGTGTAAGGGCCACTAATGTCTGTGTGAATAATGTCTAATAAATTAGAACTCCTAGTGGCACCATTCTTAGTTTCTGTTGTCATTTTCCTTTAAGTCATTTGGCACAAGTTCCAAAATCGGTGAAATCGAGATGATGTAAAACTTCATCCTTCACAAGTAAAGATAAGTGATCCCGTGAGATGTGGCCTAAGCGTTGATGCCACAACATGGATGAAGCTTCTAAGTTTCGTTTTCTTTTAGTGTTTATTGAGTTCTCATTAATGTTATATGACAACAAAGATCTAGAGAAATCATCATCTAGTTCAAATTTATAGAGACCACCATACAGATACCGGTACCAAATACTTGAGAATTTGAACTAATAGTTAGTCTGTCATTACCATGAGAAAGATAAAACCATCAGTGTCTAACTTTTGTCCTAATACAAGATTCCTAGAAATTTCAGGAATATATAAGGTATCATAAAGTTTAATACATAGACTGGTTTTCATTATTAATTCTAAGGTTCCCATGGCAGCAACAGATAGTTCCTTTCCATCTCCAAGCTTAAGTGTTCTTTAGTTTCTTTCTAGCCTCCGGATTGTAAGGAATCCCTGAGAAGAATTGGTCACATGAACCATAGAACAAGATTCAAACCACCATGTGTTAGTTGGAACATTTAAATACAAGGACTCTATTATCATATTAAGATGATTACCACTTTTAGCCAGCCATTCCTTCAAATCAGGGTAGTCTTTCTGCTTATGTCCTACCTTTCGCAGATTTTGCAGTAGGGCTTGCCATTGGAATTGTTAGAGCTAGAAGAAGAACCTGAATTGGATGTATGGACCTTAGAAGCATCCTTGTAAGAATTGTTCTTCCTTTTCTTTCAACCAGCAGCCATCAGGTAAGAAACATCAGGTTTCTCGAGCTTCTAATGCACTTCCTCTTGTATGCACATGGCAATTAACTCATTCATCATTCACTTATCTTTTTGGGCATTGTAGTTGATCTTGAAGGCCTCATAAGATGTAGGAAGATAAGTCATAATGAAATGAACCAAGAAATCATCATTGATCTTCATGTTTAATCCCTTAAGTTTACATATCGTTCATCATCATGATGTGCTCACAAATGTCACTTATCCCATCATACTTCGTAGAAACCAGTTTCATAATTAGGGTGCTAGCATGCGCCTTGGAGGTTCCTTTGAATTTCTCCTCCACAAAGTTAAGGTAAGACTTTCGTATTAGCCAAGTCAGGAATGGCTCCTCTATTGATTAGGCTAATGTAGTTCTTGATAAACATAAGAGCCATCCGGTTGCCTTATCCCATTTCTCATAAAGCAGTTTAGCCTCAGCGGTGCTTTTGTCAGTGAGGGCAATAGTTGCCAGTTTTCTTAATGCATAGTCAAACTCCGTGATCCCAAGAGTTAGCATCAGCGAATCTTTCCAAGAAAAGTAGTTAGCACCAGTAAGGGTTTCAATTCCCATATTGAGAACTGAGGATTAAATTAGATGAGAAATAGTAATATATTAAGGCTATAAAAGAACTTAGAGTGATCTATGATAACTTAGATCTAAGGCAAGAAGATATAAGGTTAGAGTGATCTATGATAACTTAGATATAAGGCAAGAAGATATAAGGACCGTTATAATAATGAAGATGTGATAAAAGTCTAATATAACATCAAATTAATAGACTAGATTAGGTTCTACTTAAACAAATGAGTTTTACATTGGTTAATAACCATTTATCTAAGTATTATGAACAATTAATTATAAAATGAAATGTATATTAGGAATGTAACACATCACCTTTGGGCAGAAGTGAGACATTGTAGTTCGTGTACTTTTATTTTCGCATACTTTTATTTTCGAATACTGTTAATTTCGAATATTTTTAATTTCGTATACTTATATTTTCGAATACTATTAATTTCGAATACTTTTAAGTTCGAATACTTTTGTATCCAAAAATTTTTAATTTTACGAACACGAACCAGATTTCATGTTTAGGAAAACAAACCAGTTTTAAGGTTTTACGAAAAAACGAACTGTTGTTGATACTCGTTTTTTGAAAACGTTTTTGATTTTCATCTCAATTTCGGATTAGAAATCGATTAATCAATATATCGCTTTGATACCACATGTTGATTGATTCCTTTGAATTTGATTAAAACATGAATACGAAAATCTGTAATAAGAATATGAGATTAGATGAAACCTATGAATCCGGTGAAAGCGTTGTTGATTCCTGACATGATTCATGTGAGAAGACGATCCGATCGGTTCCCGCTTAGGGTGTACGATGAGGATGAATTATGGAGATGCTTGGTGGGTCATGAATTCTATAGGTTAGGAATTCGTGTGATTATGATGTTAAGTAACCGAGATTATGAGACCTAAGCTCCTTATACACACAAGGGAAAACCCTAATTAGGATAAATATGTTCATCAAATAATTATATATTTGATAGGGGTATTTAGGTACTTGATATATTAATTAAATAATCATAAATGCCATATTATTTGTTTAATTAATTATTTCAGGCTCAATCAATAATAACCCTAATGTCTTAATCTAAATTTCAAAGCCTTACTAAGATATCGAAGTAGTCAAGTAGATACAAGCACACGTTTTAACTCACTGAATCAAGTTGGTTGAACACTCACAACAAATCATTAAATACAACCACCAGTTAGGTTGTTAGACAACTAATTCATATGTATTCAACTTTAAATAATGTTATTCTGCTGTTCATGAAAAATAATTTTTCCGATTTAAACTATATGTTGTTAATGTTCATTAACTAAATAATCTAATATTTATTGATACTTGACTTTAAATCATACTTTTTCTTAGAAGTTAAATTCTTGAAAACTTTATTTAAATATATAATAAAGATATTTAAAAATTAACCTGTAGAAGATTTGAAAGATTGATAAAATCAATTGTAAATTAAAATTAACCGACTAATTAGTTTGTAACTAAATATGAAGTAAGTTAATCTGTTTTTTTACCTAAATTTTAAATTGTAATAAGTTATTGGTTCAAATGTTTAAGGAAAAAGTTTTTCTTTTAGCTTCTATAAAATTTGCAACTGGGTTAAATATATCAAAAAGTTAGAATGTAAATTATATGTGTTTGTTGTAAAATAAATTAATATATATAATATATACAATTTTTTTAAAAAAAAATTACGGCCCCCTAAAAAAATAGGCCATGTGCAGTCGCACATGTCCCACTTGCTCTAAGACCCCACTGCACGATAATACTCTAGTGATCTAAATTAAGAATTTACTAACTTATTCATGTTTCTTGAAATCTCCCTACAACGTGAAATCTCCCTACAACGTGTTTTTTTAAATAAAAGTTTTTTACTAATACATTATTGTTTGATTAATAGGACTTAAAAATTAGTTTCAACTAAATAGTATATTTATCCTGAAAAGACGAAAAATGATTATTAAACATTATATCATGAGATTAAATTTAAGTGGAAAAATTAATAAATTTTAGAGAGAAAAGTTATTAGAATATAATTTAGTCGAAACCACTTTCCTCCATATTTTTCATACGTTCATAACTTTTACATATGATATTATTTTAAAAAATTATATCATAAAAACAAGCATTTTTTATCTTTAAAATGTGTATAATGTTGCTATAAAAAATGAAAATTATTTCAGCTAATTATGTCCAACTATCGTTATTGTGTCTTTATTAAACGTTTGTATCTAATTATCTTTTTGTCATTTTCTTACTGGTAATTGTGTCTTTTTTATATGCAATTGTGTTTTTTTAATTATAATTGTGTTATTCATACTCGTTAGTGTGTCATTCTTGTTTAACATTATGTATTCTACAACATCATTGTGTCTTAAATTGTTTAAGAAAACACAACATTCAGCAGAAACACAAAAGAAACAATGACCTGTACAAAAGACACAATACTTATACAAAAGACACAATGACAAGTACAAAATTGTTCATACTCGTCATTGTACCTTTTTACATGCAATTGCATCTTTTTTAAAAATCATTGTATTATTTATACTTATAATTATGTCATCTTTGTTTGACATTATGTATTCTGCAACATTATTGTATCTTAATTGTTCACGAAAACACAACATTGAGCAGAAACACAAAAGACACAATGATCTGTACAAAAGTCACATTGAACTAAAAATACAAATTTTTTTCTATAACAACACTATACTTATTTTGAAGATTGAAAATTGCTTGTTTTTATGCTATATGTTTTATCAAAAAATAATTCCGTGTGTAAAAGTTATAAACATTTAAACAAGATGGGGAAACTTGATAAAATGTCAACAAAACTAGTAATTACTAAAATAACTTCCAACAACTTAATTTAATCAAATCTATTGATTAATCATCTAATGGCTCAAGATCTTTTATAAGGTTTTTAGATTAAAATACTTATTTAGTTTAACTTAACCCTAGGACTTGATTCTTTAATTAACCTCACAGGAAAATAAAATCTAAAAAATATAAGAGGTTGTTTGGTAATATTTAATGGAAATTAAGATGTTATCTTTTAATAATTTATAGTCTCTTAATGGTAGTAGGTAATCTTAATTTTGAATGATTAAAAGGCTATAAAATATTAAAAGATAACATATTAATAATCGTTAGCAAGCTATCAAACAGTTCCCTGAATACAAGAAAATAAAGACGGTGACAAAGAATGCTCAAGTTGATGTAGAAATAAGAAGCCAACTTTACATAATACTCCACTTTTTTTATATTTATTTTCGTGAATAAGACAGTGTCAATTAATTAAATTGTTAATATCAAACACAAAAAAAAAAAAAAAAAAGCAAATTGAAGTTGTTGAATTGTCTATCAAACCCAAGAAACAAACAAATGAAGAAAGATAGATTCGTGCAGCAGACACATAAGAATACTTTTGTTTTTGGTCATAAATTTGTCAAATCGAATGCAGGTTGGATACGATTTATATTTATATCTTTATAGATTTCAAATTTATTTACTAATTTATTAACAATTTACATTAATTTATTCAAACAAATTTAACTTATAACCGACAATGGCTTTAAAAAGTGACGACGTATATCTTTATACGTGTTACATGTGAGTTAAAGTAATACATTAAGTTAAAAAAAATATTATTATTAAAAAATGTTATTTAAATACAATAAATATCGTTTTACATATCATAAATTGCAAGATAATGGTTTGCAATGCCTCATCCAACAACCGTTTGGGACGGGTCCCCGCCACGTAGGTTGCGATACATCCCCAGAGCATTTAACATAAACTCGTGGTAGTTGTGATATGAATTTTCAACTCTACTCATGCCTTGGTCTAATCCTTATTATATTGTTCTGATGTCAATATGAAAGTAACTCATTTGGTAGAGACGATACCGGCCACTTAGATGTGCCTAAATCCAAACAAAAAGTTTATTATCTCAAGATAATATAAAAACATTATAAATTTGTCGTTATAAAACAAAAATTAAATTGTTCAGGATGTCATTGCGCACAGATAAGTATTATAATGTTAGTCTGATATAAGTCTCTTAGAATTATGCATATCGGAATGTTATTTGTTTAGTCGCATTCTCCTATAGAAGTTCACGAGTCGATTATACCAAGAGTTAGCTTAAACAAAAACATTTCGTTTTTGCAAGGGCGTAAACCAAGACCATATAAACATGACATGTGTCTCATAGAAGGGCGGATCTACATATGGAGGGGTGTGGGTTCACAGGAACCCGCCATATTTCGAAGATTTAGTAGAAATTGTTTGTTTTCGAAAGACTTAGGTTGAGTTAACACACTAATATTTTTAAGAGTGAATTCTCTTTGTTATCATATATGAATTTTGTGTATATTCATTTGTTGATTTCTCTCTTATGATATATCATCAAGTGAAATAATAGTTATTGGTGGTTAAATCCTTAGGTCAAGTTAAATTCAATCTTATAAACATAGCAAATTTCATTAAGGTTTCTCGGCGTTGCCCCAAACCCCAAAAGAGGTGCTACCCCTTGACCCCTGTCCCGCTGACTGACCAAGGTGGCTCTGCCCCTAAGACCCCACAAGAGGGCATGCCCCTTGACTCTTGCATAGTCTGAAGTTCTGAAATTTTAAACAAGTGTGTAATTCACCACATCCGAACTCTTTAATGACGATGTTTTTTCAATTATTGACTTAATTTATCTCATTGTTATTACTTATGATCGAACACTAGAAGTTCCGAACCGTCAATCCGACCATGAAATTTTCATATCCAATTATTTCCAATTGAAGCGTATGAAAATAGTATCCACTTAAACAATTCTTGGATCCGTCATTAGTCTCATAATATTTATTATTTGTATTAACACATATGCATTAATTTAAGGATAAGATTGGTTGTTATTAGTTGTATTCAAAATGCAAAGCATATCCGTAGATCAAAGGAGTCAAATATACTATTATAGAAGACAAAGACCTCACACAATAAAAACAAATTTGGCGTACTTAGATAAAAAAAAAAAGAAAAAAAAAAAAGTGGGATTGATGCAGGGCATACATAGACAGCGACAAGGAAGTGTTGACGTATGTGTCGTCCTATTTTTCTTTTTATTATTTTTTTTAAATTTTTAAACATTTCATGTTATAATCTTATCCAAATCTGGAACTACGCATGAAAGTCCCTACAACAACCAGCTGATATTTGATTGCATCTCATGTGAGGCAGATATATAAAACTAACTTAGTTTTTTAACATCTACGGCCTAAAATTTTAAATTTAAAGCATTTTTGTAGATTTTTTTTTAGATAATGATATCAATTACAAAATAAAAGCAACACTAAAGATAACATTTTAATTATTCAAACTTATATGATTATCTCTTAACTATCAATTAGTTATAATTTATTAAAAGGTAGCTTTTAGTGACTATTAAAAGTCTATCAAACAGACTTTGAGTCTCGTGATTCAATTAAATAGAATTTGCATCCTATTAAGTTTATAAATAGATTTAATTATTAACTCGATCATTGCCTATGCCAAGACTATCTTCTTCTTCCTTTTCTTTTTTCTTTAACTGACTAAAATTCAAATACTTAAGACATAATTTCAACCATCTTTCATATATATATATATATATATACATACATACATACATATATATATATATATATATATATATATATATATATATATTTTGATGCTTCGTGGCATACGTCTAAGCCCATCACACAAATTAAATAACCCAATACTAGATAAATCTTCTTATTTTACTTCAAAAAATATACCACAATGGCATACATCTAAGCCCATCACACAAATTAAATAACCCAATACTAGATAAATCTTCTTATTTTACTTCAAAAAATATACCACAATCCGAATTCAAACACAAAACAAAGTCGAGAAGAGAATTGACACAAATAGAATTCCGCAATTCGATCATAAATGAAGACTACATAGAACACTAGCTGCATCCTGTATATTTCCACAACTTATATTTTAAACGGCACTCGTATGTTTTGGATAAAATATTTATAATATATACTCATAATTCAACTCACAATTATTAATTTCAAAAATACATTGCTATTTGTGTTTGAGAAATATAATATTTTGTCATAAAAAAGTCTTGTTAATGAAAAACTTTAAAGATATTTAATTTACCGACAATAATAAAACATACGAACTTCCTCCGTCCATATTTCCTTGCTAAACAGGAAACTAACACTTTTATACTAATAAATAAAAATATATACTAATTAACAAGTATGTGAGGTGATACGTACAAGGAACCTTCTTAATAAACGTAATTTTCTTGTCTCTATAATATTTGTCGGCGATAAAGGTGTGATGAGTATCTGGTCTTTCTTTACAACTATTTTCTCTTTAACCATTTAAATATTAATAATATTATGTATTTAATATGAATAGTTATTATACTATCAGGATTATTCAAACATTTTAATAAATTAAATTTATTGTTTTAGACAAAATAGATTAGTATCAATAAATTTTGAACGAGTATCAATTAAATTGTTTAAAGATTTTAAATTTTATATTATTATTATAATTAATTTGTTTATTTAACTTGTGCAAATATTATTAAAATTATAAAACCTATGAACGTACATTCTACTAAAGGAACTCAGTGTGAATGAGACTCAATGGAAAATAGGTAGGAGATTCTGTGTAAATGAGGTAAAGGCAGATGAAGAGAAAAGCAAGAGTAATGGTGACTTTTTGTTCAGCAACGAAAGAATCGACGCGAACAATGGTGTTATTGGCCTTCATAAATGGTTTAGAGAAGTTCCAAAGATCACTGGGTTCAGGGCAAGTGAAGTGTGACACTGATAGGTTTACGGAGAAAACCTACAAACTCCCAAGAATGCAAGAGAAGAAGAGAGACATAAAACTAAACTTTCTTTCAATAATATTCTTCATTCCTCCTCTTCTAAATGCAACATACAAGAAATATAAATATGCAAACAAATAACTTATTCCTAAATATCAGGAAATCACGCATGTAAAATTGAAAAGAAGTCCTATTCTAATGCAAGTAAAACTTCCAACTATTTGCAACGTGGAATTGTGGGAAGAGCAACCAAAGAAGTGTGTGGCACGTATCAGACACCGGATGTTGATGTGAAGATCGATCATCTCATCATATTATGTGTAGTTGGGTGATTTGATGTGGCCTCCATGAGGCTGTGGACTCGCTTGAGTTTTTGAGCAGAAATGGAAGACACCGTTGAAAAGAGAGAGTTTGAGAATAGAGCTTATGAGTGCAAGAAAAAAAAGGTAACGGTTGTTGGAGTGAGACTTTAGGGTAAGAGCAGATGAAAAGACAATGACAGATATAAATAGGGCATAAACAACGGAGAAGGTAAACAACGAAAAGTTAAAACCACGTATGGTTGAAACAATAGATCGTTAAAACAATGAGACGTTGAAACAACGGATGGGTGGAACAACAGATTGTATAAAAAACCGATCATTGAAACAACAAATGAGATAAAGAACTGATAGACCAATTACTTTCAGTTGTTCAATTTGTTGTTACAAAATGTATCTATTGTTGAGTCTAACAACTGATACACCAATTATTTTCAGTTTTTTTAATAATGAACTAGAAAATAAAACAAAATAAAAGAAAATTAATATAATATAATTTAAAAATAAGAAAAAAATAAAATTAAAGAAGTCAAGACAGATGAGTGATTCCTATAACTAACATGCATTCATCATGCTAAGTTTGGTAACAAATTTAGAAAAGGTGACAAAATCCAATGGTTTTGAGAAAATATATGCAATTTAATCAGTTGTTGAGACATTTTCAGGAACAATAAGTCATTTTCTAAACAATCTCTTGTGAAATGGCGTCCGATTTCATTATGTTTTGTTTTTGAATGATAGACAAGACTTTTTATTACGTTTGTGGTTGATTCACTGTCTTTCAAAAGATGGGTTTTAGCTCAATTATTTTGAAATCTAGAAAATGGTATTGAAGCCAAAGTATTTGAGTTGTGCAATGAGCAACTACAATGTATTCAGCTTCAGGAGTAAAGGTGGAGATTGAAGTATGTTTCTTATTTTGCAAGGAAACCTACCTATTTGCAAAGAATTGACAGCCTTCGAAAGTTGTTTTTCATTTGAGAGAACAACATGCATAATCACTATCTAAAAAAGCAACAAGGTTGCAAGGTTGATTTGCATGATAAAAGACACCAAGGACATGAGTACCTTTAAGATATCTAAAAATCATCTTCACAAAAGATAAACGGGATTGTTTTGGTAACAATTGGTATGTAGCACAGAGACGTTTGGCATACATTATGTCTATCGTTGATGCTTTTAAATGCATCTAAGATCCTATAATACATCTGTAGAAGGTTTGATCTACAGATTCACCATTTTCATTAGGGTTTAAACTAGGGCAGTTGCCGTGGGTGTGGAAATTACTTTACAATCAACCATGTAAAATTTATTTAGCATGTCTTTTATGTATTTGGCTGATGAATGAAAATGACATTTGTAGTTTGTGGTATTTGATGTCCCAAAAAGATATTTCACTTACTTAAAGCACTCATTTCAAACTTTGATAACTTGAGTTTGGAAAACTTTCTCATGATACTGAGTTTGAAGATCCAATAATGATGTCATGAACATAAATTGAACAATTAAAAGATCTTTTCCAAAATATTTTGTGATCAAAGATTCATCAATTGTTAATAAGGAGAATTTATAATCCAACAAAAATGTGGAAAGAGTGTCATAATAGGCTCTTAGAGCTTGCTTCAGACGATACTATTCCGTATCAAGTTTGACAAGACACATTTATTTTATGGGAAATGGAAAAGGCAATGAATAGTTTGATAGCTTCAAGTTTAGCAATCGGGGAAAAAGTCTCATCATAGTCAATATCTTCTTCTTGGCAATAGCCTTGAACTACTAATCTGGCTTTATTCTTAACTGTGATGCGTCTTTATGAGTTTTATTTCTAAACACCCATCATTAGCATATTTACCTTTTGGTAGTGGGCAAAGAGTCCAATATTTTGTCTTGGAACAATAAAAGCTCATTTTGCATCACTTCTACCCAATTATCATCATTCAAAGCATCTTGATATCTTCAAAGTTCAATTTGGAGGTTGATGTAGAATTGCTTGATGAAGTAGTCTCTACAGAAGAACTTATTGGAGTGTGATAATTAAACAACTAAAAAAGGGCCTAATGGATCAGTTGTTGATTTAGCTACTGGATTTATTCCTTGATGTGGGAATAAGAAAGACACTCAAGCACCCATGTAATCTTCAAGAGAGAAGGATATTAAGAACATTATTTTGTGAAGGTCTTCAGAAGTAGTTTTGTTATGTCTTTTAACAATGTAAATTCTTATAAGAACATAATAGCCCAAAACGATATAGCTAAGCATGAATCAGCAAATATTGTCCTTGTAGCTTCAATGAGTGTTCTATTCTTCCTCTCAACAAAATCATTTTGAGCAGGAGTCCTTGGAACACTATATTGTCTTATTATACCTTTCAATTCATAGAATTCATTGAGATTCTGATTCTTGAAACCAATGTAATTGTTACTTCGAATTATTTTGACTGATAGGTCAAATTGTTTTTCTAGCATAGTAACAAAGCTTTTTTTTTTTTTTACCATTTTAGCATTCTCATCCATTTTATACAAGAAGAAAGTCTAACAGAATCTTGAGAAGTCATCCGCAACTACCAAACATAATTTCTTCTTAGCCAGGCTGGCAACTGTCATAGGTCCAAAAAAATACATGTGAGCAATTGTAGACAAGTAGTTGATTTTTATTCTTCAATGAACTTAGGCGAGACTTTGTGGGTTTGATTATTAATATGTCTGAATAATCTATTCCATATGGCTGAATAATCTATTCCATAACTCTATTTCATAAGAAGAAGCTTTGGCTAGAAAGCAAGTGAGTGTTGAGGTTTTTGAATCATTAGTCATATCAACAACATACACATTTCCAATCCTAGCTTAAGTTCTTGACCTGGAAATCACTTGAAAGCTCCAAAAATGGCTGGAGAGGGGCTGAAGTCGGATGGGGGTGGAGACAGAGTTGAGAAAACTTGGAAATCTTGAAATTTGAATTGTGTGTTGTGTATGTTAGCCAACAAAGAAAGAGAGTATAAGAGAGTGAGGAGAGAGGACGGTTGAAAGGGAGAGGAGAGAGGGAAGAGAGAGTTATACCTTGGGTAGAGGGATGGTGTGTATTAGTTGTTAGATGGAGTTTGTCAGTAGAGATTCTGATGGAGATGTGATGGAAATCCAAAGCTTTTGTCTTGTTTTGCTTGTCACGTATGCATGTATGTATGTGTATTACGTATCTATATACACACACACACACACACACACACACATATTCATGTATTAATGATATGTGTTTGTGTATATATGAGTGTGAGAGTGGAAAAGTTTATATATATTTCTATAGGTGAGTGTACATGCATATCTTTATATGTATTCTTTAATTTTTAAGAATGTATGTGTGTGTCATATGTATATATATGTTTTTTGTAATTTTGTTTTGTTTTGTTTTGTATACATATGTACATGTATTTATTTATATGCGTATGAATAAGTGTATCTATGCGTGCATTTGAATATATATACGTATATATAAATGTTGCTTGTCTATACATATATATACGTATCCATATATATATATATATATATATATATATATTTGTATTTTGCTTATAATTAATTATGTGTGTTAAATAAATTAGTTGTTTTACATAAATGATTCAATGTATATACTTTTATGTGTATGCTTGTAGTAGGTTTCATATATATATTTTCTTGTATGAAATGATTATGTTTGTATTGTATTCACTAATTTTTGTAATTAAATAATCACGCATTTGTGATTCAAAATAACATATATTGGTGTCTATATTCGAATTCAACATAAAATATATCACCAACACATATGTTCACTCATCTTGTGAATCATTTAAATCAATTACAAGTTGTTCACATCCAAGTGAACCAATTATATACTTACATATCAAGTACCATCAAGCATTTGTCTACATCATTATAGATCAACTAGGTGTCTACGATCATCGTTAGCTCACTTTCATGTGAACCATTTCATCACGCCTCCACTATACATTATCCACATCAATGTGGATTCAATCAATTCAAGCGCATAGAAATGCCTACGCACTTGTAGGTCATCACTAATATCACAATTAACACATGGTTTGTATCCATGTGAATCACCAATTGAGTTTTGCTCATATATTCACATTACTTGTGACATTATCATAACATTAAAAAAAACTCAACAATAATGGGAGACTTACCTTTAGCTGGATGGATATGATCATTTAGCTAGCTCCCTCTCGGTCTATGCTATGCTTAACACATGAAATTCAGACGGGAAGTGGTGTTTCCAGTGGCAGACAAGTGAGAAATGCGTAAGAACCAGCCCTTGGGAGGGGAACAGCAGCTGGAAATAGCTACTAAAGGGGGAATCCGCCCGAGGAGGGGCTCGCGTCTGTTTAGCTAGTTAGTAAGGTAATAGCTTACTAAGGAGATGATCAGCCACACTAGGACTGAGACACGACCCAGACTCCTACGGGAGGCAGTAGTGAGGAATCAAGACTTCCTAGTGAACATACCACAATTCATTCAATACACACATATTCTTTATAGTTGATATTCACCCAAATTGACATGTTTTCTAGCTTATAACCCACTCCAAGGTTTTACCTTACACCACATGTAAGTTTCATATCAACTTGTTATTCATTCATGATTTATGCCTCTTTTAGGCATTTCATCAAACACCTTTTGTGCATAATTCTTAGTTATGATTATTAATACCATCTGGTTCTACAAAACATCCATTAAAAACCAATATTTACCAAAATCATAACTTTAATAGATTTGCTAAGTTTTGACGGCACCTTTGCTTCTAAAACATTAACATAACATCATTTTACAATTAAATTCATCAAGCTCATACTTGAACTCAAACCCACACGATTTACCCAACACCCACATACCATCCCATCATCATATCATCAATTAGTGACAAATTAGGTGTTTAGGTATTGAACTACACACAAAACTTATGTTTATCAATCAATAAGCATACTAATTTAATACTGGTATGATCAAAACCCATGAACTCAACTCAAGAACATTCATGGCTAACACTTAACGCATCTAAAATTATTTATCTAGTGATTTTAAGGCTGCAAGGTTGACAAGTTCAACCTAATCTATGAATTTCCATCTTCAATTTGCATCTAATTTGATGATCTTAAGTTAAGGTTTCTTGTTTCTCCCTCTCTCCTTCCCTACATACGTCGAGCAGAGAAGAATGTGGGTTATGACCCACTTTGACCAAATTTCACCTTCTTATCCCTTATCAACTCATGTTTCACCAATTGGCAAAAGTAATCCCTACACTTTTCCACTTAATTACTAGTTTTAAACTAACTTAAGCTAGTTAGTTATTAACCATTTAACAACCCACTTTGTTTAAAAATATAAAATTATCTAATTGTGCATCTTGAAATTTAAAATTCATCACACTACACTATTTTATTAATAAAATTCCAAAATAGGTCGTTACACCATGAGAAAGTCACTAAAGAGGAAAAGGTGCTTGATGTGATAGAGAAAATGGTTCGTCAAATGTAAACATAAAACAAGGTAGAATTGTGTTACATGAAGTATTTTAGCCTTTTGGGTAATTATTATAAGACCATGAAAGATGCTAATGTTAGAACTAGCTAGACAAGGGAAGAAAAGATTGTTTCTATGAAAGGGAAATATGGGGATTTAGGAATTTATGAAAAATTTATGATCTAGTTTGGGTGAAAAAGTAGTAAGTGCTCGCGGGAATTGGTCATACCGTTGTTGTCCCAATGAAACCTTTGTGGATCCAATTTGTGATGAAAGTGAGTTAATAATATATCTGAGTGTAGAAGAGTTTGTAAGCTAGGAAGAAGAGGTTGAACTGAAGGCTACAGAGGCATCAGAAGGCTAGACATGTGAAGTAATGGTTATTTAGAGATGTAGAAAAACACGTACCTAATGGGAAAACTCGAAACTTTCGAGCTAGGTATTGGCCTAAATATTAGGGTATGTAGCATATGGGAACAAAAAAAATATTTTTTCGAGGTTAGGTATGGATATGGGATTAAGGAATACCTGTCTCATTTACCTGAAATAATACCTTAAATAATACCCGTAATATTTTGTAATTTCCTTTTCTAAAACATAATTCTTCTTATGGAAGATGAGAACAAGCTATCGTATTTATCTTATTATTTTAAATATAAAAGAAAGTAGCAACCTTATTATTTAAAAAATAGTCTTGTTGTTTTGAAAATGTAGTTTCAGTTTGAATATTAAAGCTACAATTTAGCTAGCATGTTTTGGGATTTATATGTCATGAGATTTACATTTTCTGATATATGCTTTATGATGTTGATATTATATGTATTTAATTTATGGATTCTAATTTATTTTTTAATAAAAAATAACATTATATAAAATTAGTATCATAGAAATGTACTTAGAATATCTCAAAAAGTAGTTTTTAAAAACTAATAGGTATACCCTATACACGTGGGTATGCCCGATACCCGACCGGTAATTACTCGACAGATAATGGGCCAGGTACGGGACACGTTTTTACAATTGGTTATGGGACTAGGAGTAGTTATACCTTACAAGAACCCGGCCCATTGCCATTCGTAGGGCTGTTAACGAACAAAAGGCTGTTGATGAAGCCTTATATTCTGTTGGTATCGACTTGTAGGCTGCACATGTTGTACAAGAAGTATCCTGAACATGTTTGAAGACTGTAGAGATTGATCCAAATCATGCAGGGGCTTCTAGTGATGAAGTTTCAAGGGAAAATGATGTTCCAATTATCAAGTGTAGATGTTAAAGAATATTAAAAACTTGCGCATATGTGAATTAGGGGAGGTGAATGTTGGACTCTTATTTCACATATGAACAAGAAAAGGTCCTAACATGTCAAATTGGTCAAGTCTTAGTATGTTATGTATAACTTAGTTTGTGGGATTTTGGCCATGCATTAAATGAAGCCCATATGTGAGTTTGTTTGTTAATAACATGGGTCATAGGATCAGATGATGGTTACTTACTATCATTAACAGTTAATTCTATATCCAATATATTTGTGAGTGTATATATGACCATATTTTCTGTGAAAATCATCCATCACAATTCGTATATAGTATATTTGTGTGCAGGCATTTCAATTTGTGTTCTTACTTTCAATCAAGAAGAAAACATACATAGTGGTGAGCAAAAAAGCAACCAAATCGTAACAATCATGGGCTACACTGTACACATGCCTTCCATACCCTGATAACCTACTTTCTACAAACCTACTGTGTACACATGCACCCTATACACACCTCATAAATCCATCGCGTTCATGCATACGTATTCTTACCCCATGCACACCTACAAATCATCTCGCTACCTATTCCATTCACACCTCGTGTGCACCTTGTAAACCATCTCACCTCGATCTCCCTTGGACAATTGTTGGAAGACGTGATCTCAAACACAACACCTAATTAACCCTCCAATATGTTTCCCACTTCAACTCACCACCTTATCTTCAGTTTCTCAGACCCACCACCACACGACTGTTACACCCTCACCAGTCACCACCCCACCACAACATGATTGTTACACCCTCACCGGTCACCACCATATCGAATCACTTGAACCCGAATTTTGACAACGATAAGTTTTTCTTGAAACCATGGAGTTCCTCCAAAGATTCACCATGGTCTTTATTGACATATCCAAATTACGGTCGGGTCTTGTTGTCGGGTTGGACCAAGCCTAGATATCTCGAGCATGGATCCTAGCTGCAACAAACATAGAAGATCTATGTTAGAGAGCCCTAGGGAATTATCCTTGATGACACTCCGATTATCTACTATCATTTTCTTAGTGTTTTTGTCATTTTTGTTGCAGAGCCTCAACTATACTAAGTTTTAGAAGGATGAATTTCATCTTTCCAAGATTTGATCTATCAAATCTAAACTATATGATTTTTAAACTAAATATTTTTAATATGAGTGACTTTAGCATGATTAATTCTATCTTTTATTATTTATGAAAGTTGTAACTTAATCCTTGTCTATGAGGATACATAGGTCCTTGAGTAATATTTTATTGTGCTTAAACATGGCTTCATGGAAAGGCCATGGTTCCTGGGTGGGACATGGCAAGGATACTCTTTGAGCCATTGCTTTCTAGGCAAAACCAGACGTGTCTAACTAATGAGACAAAGCTCATTGTGTAAAACCAAACAAGTAGCCAAAGTGAAACTATACAAGGTCACTAGGATGAAACCAAGAATGACTGCTTGGCGAAGGCGAGACTATCTTTGTGTGATCAAAAGAGACAACTATAGGTGAGAATGTGCAAGGTTGTCTGGCTAAGGCAAGGTTACCTTGGTAAAGGGAGACAAGGTTGCCTGATTGATAAAATGCTTCCTAGAAGTTATCGTAAGTTAGCTTAGATAAATTTTCTCAAAACATTTGTATGGATGTAAGCCTAGTTTTGTTGGACGGGTTCAAAGTTTTGCTTTAAAGGACTTCCTAAGTATTCTTCTAAGGAAGATAAAGAAAAATATAAAATTTATCTTCACTTATCATCAGCCACTTAATCACATAATATGCCTAAATTAGATTGCGTATTTGCAGCCTTGCCTCTTCAATCGTGTCCTTGTACTCCAATAAATGTATTGTAATGTTCTCATTATGCTCAAGTTCATTATAGGGCTCTAAGCTTGGATATGGAACATTTCCTTATTAAATGATAAGTTACTCAGCCTTGTAATGTTGAATTAAGCAAGAAAACTTTCCTTGTAGATTTAAACACAATCCTTGTGATACTAGGCATGGTTTTTGACCATTTAGCAAAGATGAAGTTAAGCTAGACTTCATGATACATCATTATTAGGTGGAGCTTTTTAACTTTTCATAGGATGTCTTTAATTCTAGGACTAGTTTGTCATTAGTCAGTCTTGGTTAAACCGAATATGATCATAATAGTTTGGCCAAGACATATTTGGTCATGACAAATTCTGATCCTCACAATGTCGATAGTAAACGTGGATATAACAATGCTTAAAGTACTGACTTAAGGGAATTTTTACCATTAGCCATTGTTTGAGCTAATGGTCATATCTTTTTTTGAAAACCAAATGATAAGGAGTAGATGTTGAAAACAATGAGAATAAAGTAGTTTGATAAAACTTCCCCCCAGCATAGGCTTTTCTAGACAAGCAAAGTAAAACTTCTTTAACGTATAAGTGGATACAATTCTCGCAATATGTGACCAATTAAGAGGGCATGCTTTTCTTAGCACCCCA
Source organism: Mikania micrantha (assembly GCA_009363875.1). Taxonomy (NCBI): domain Eukaryota; kingdom Viridiplantae; phylum Streptophyta; class Magnoliopsida; order Asterales; family Asteraceae; genus Mikania; species Mikania micrantha. Next base: position 5,375,036 of record CM018684.1, read on the forward strand.
TCAAATGAGTTCTTATAACAAAATGTAGTTTATTTAATCCGTTTTTGGAATGATGGCCTTTTGAAACTGCTTTTTATAAGAGGTACTCTTAGCTATATATTGTTTCCAAACATTTGTTTATGCCATACTTCGTCTAATTTGAATAGTTAAGTGTGCTATTTTGTCTGAGTAGGTCAAGTTCAGAGCCCATGGATCAGTATTGTATCATGTGCTCAACCTTTACATGGGTAGGCCAAGGCTAGAGCCCATGGAGATTCATTATGAGGTGCTTACCCTTTACATGAGAGAACAAGATTGCAACTCATTAAGAATCAATGCATTCTAATTTCATGATGATGTTTCTTTCATATCATGATATATTTTCCAATATAATCGGTTTGACTTTAGTGGTACGATACCATGCTCTCCATCAGTTCAATAATACTAAGATAAAATTAGTAGTGTTGAATCATCATGAGTTTTTTTTATAAACTTTGCTAACTAAGGAGGATAGAACTAGAAGTTCTTTTGCCCCAATACTCATGAGTAGGATCATTGGTCTTTGCCTAACCAACTTGGTTGATATATTATGGCAAGGTGATTATGAAGATTATGAACAATTGTTTGGCTGAATCAATTTCAAGGCAGATGTAATTTATGTGTATCTTCTTCACATCGATGCAAGATGGCAAGGTCAAATTTTCATAAGTTAATGTCACCTTGCCTTGTTTTAGGCAAGGCGACTTGAACTTTTATTAAACAATATGGCGTGAGTTGTTTCAAATCAAGGTGTATTTCTTACTGTCAGGTAAGCAGCTTTTGTGTTTTATAAGCAATGAGCCTCCTACGAATTGTAGTGCGAGGTGAAAGTAACTTGTTTTTATCAAAGTAAGTTGCCTTTATTCAGGCATGACAACCATGATAATTTTTAAGAGCAAGGAGATTTGAGGTACCTCCAAATTAGTTAGATGCCCCTGTTGTGCTTAGCCAGGATAAAAATGTTTCTAGTTCCCATCGTTAAACTCTTAGCCGTGCTAATTTGGTATGCTTAGTCAGGATTTGAGGATTAGCCCACACATCTTCAATACCTTTAGATAGGCTAATTTAGTACGCTTAACCAAGACAAATGGGTTTATTTACTGTATGAAATAAGAGATTTGATTTGTGTCGTTGCTATGCATGGTTAGTCCGGAAGGACTTTTGCCTTCCTTTTGTTAGCAATTCTGCCTTGGTAGGCTTAGCACGGATAGAAAGATTTCCAACATCATCACCTTGTATGTAGCATACCTCTGTGAAAGCCATAGCTACATGGACAACTTGCTATTAGAAAATCAAGGTGGCCTGGATGTTGATGTAGACTTTTGTCAGGTTTGCTGACTTTAGCTTGTTTAAGGAAATATTGCATTGTGTTGTCCATTTAAGGTGGATTTAGCTTTTGTTAAACAATACAAATTGAGCTCCTTTTGAACAATATGGTCATGCCTATAATTAGGCAAGGTGTTTATGTTTCTTAAGAAGTACAATAACTTGAGTCCATTAATGACAAGGTGACCTTACCTTCCGGCACTGTTGTAAGAGTCGGTATCCAAGGCCGAGTACACTCTGAGTACTCGCTCCAAGGAGTTGTTCCGAGGGTGAGTACTTCCTGAGTGTTACCCGAGTACTTCCGCCTAGGGCTGAGTACTCTCCGATTACTCACTCCAAGGATCTATTCTGACCTAGGAGCGCCTAGCGAATTTTGCAACCATGCCCTTAGGTAAGGTGACTTTGATATACTGCTAAGGAAATTGACTTGATACTTTTCAAAGTAGGGAGATCTTACCATCTCAAGTAAGCTAACCATGGTGCCTTTCATGATATGTGTCTTGGCTTAGCCTCTTGAGCTCCTGTTATACATGGTGACTTGAGATTTTTCAAAGTAAGGTGACCCTACCTTCTATCAAGCAAGGTGACCATGATATTTTCCATGCAAAGTGGCATGGCTTAACCTCCTTGTCTTGGCTTAGAGTTTAGGAAAGCAATGTAACTTGTCTTGTGTCCAAGCGATGTTCCTTTTCAAACAAAGAAAATGTCACACCCTGATCGACGGCGGAACACGTCAAGGTGCGATGTGTAATTGTCCAAAAGCTCATGGTGCTACTTGTAAGTTTCATATTTAAACATTTCCATTTAAAACCAAAACATTCATTACATAATCATACAAATACAATCAACCAAACATTACAACAAGGATCCAATTACAATTAATTTGTTTATCATTAAACTAGGTCTCAAAATCCTATATGATCTTCATCCAAAGCTTTAACCTGTTACACATGTAAAATAAAGTTTGATCAACTATTTGCATAGTTGGTGAGAATATCATACAGTTTATATATAGATATATAAAATAAGATGCAACAATAGTCTAATAAGAATTGATATAAATATATATATGTACTCCACAATGTTTGATGATATGATTTTGGCAATTTCACCTTTCTATCATAATGACACAAAGTCACTAAAGAAAGGCTACTAGTAATACTAAATGTTTTTGGCAATTTCACCTTCAATATAAACAATGACATAAGTCATGTTAATCAAAGGCTACTAGTACTAATGTATTATATATGATTATCCCAATAATAATAACACATAGATATACAAACAAGTAGACAACACATAACATTCAAATCTAATTCTATCTTAAGTTAAAGTATTGCATCCTTGTATTTGTTTATGACTCAAGAATAACATGTTTGATAAGACATGTGTAACATCCCAAAAATTACAACAATGTAAAGAGAGATATGAGAAACTCACATGTTTATGCTTTAGACTATCCAAGTAGTGCTTGATTATGTTTAGGAAGAAACGAATCCCAGATCAACCTAATTGTATATCAAAGAGTGTAACTGAGATCTTTCTAAGTATGTGTTTACGTTTGTTCATATGAATCTTTTGATTAATATTTGAAGATAATCGTTTGAAATCGTTTTGTAACTTTTGGAATAAAAGTGTTTATATAAAGTATTGAATAGAATAATGTTTTTATAATTTCTTTTATAATTGTTTTCTAAACATAAAATAATAATCTACATATATTTATTACTTGATAATATCTTGAGTAGAAAATGGTTTATAAATATTTTTATGTTTAAAATAAATAAAAATAACTTCTAAATGTTTAATGATTTTTAATACCTTTAAAGAATATTTATGTTTATTAAATACATTTTTATATGTTTGTGGTTATATCAACATAAGATAAATTGCAGAATAATTTTTTTCTGACTTTTTAGGTTATTTTTATAAATAATATTTATCCTTTTTAAAGTTTATTTAAACAATTAAATAGCATATTTGAAAAATAATACTCCAAAAAATCTTTAAAAATTTTCAGAATGTTTATAAAGTTAATTTATAATTTCTTTAATTTTTTCAGAATTTGTAAAAATGTTTTATTATTTTTTTATACATTTAAAACTATTTAAATAGCATTTAAATAGTAAAATAATATAAATATATTCTGGAAAATTCCGAAAATTTTACATAATGTTAAAATTAATATTTTAGAATTTATTTAATTTTTTCACATTTTTTAAAAATGTTTTAGTATTTTTTATACATTTAAAACTATTTAAATAGCATTTAAATAGTAAAATAATATAAATATATTCTGGAAAATTCCGAAAATTTTACAGAATGTTAGAATTAACAGTTTATAATTTATAGAATTTTTTAGAAGTTCTAGAATTGATTTGAGTATAAAAATAAAAATAAAATGGGGTTTAAGGCGTTCCAAACCCGAGACCTTACAACCCAAATCCCACGCTAACGTGGGTTTAAAGTTTTAAATCCAATTCAAATTCTAATAACCACATTTTCAGAATTCCCCAAAATAAACTATGAACCCTAGTTTTTAGTTCGATCTCAATTCGTGATCTACAGTAGTTACTGTGTCTAGTGATATATTTTGTTCTTAGGTTAGAACTGGTTGATCTGATATTGATTTCAGTTGATCTAGGGTTGTGTTTGTTGTTCTTAGATCGAGTTGTATTTTGTATTTTTCTTGTTTGTATTTTGTGATTCTTTGTTTTTAGCAATCACAGATTCGTGTGAATATGTAAGTTGATTTACATCTGAGTTCTTGACATGGTATCAGAGCTCATATCGAGCTCCGATTATCAGATCTTGGGATGAGTACTGGTTTTCTGCATCGTCTGCTTACTCTGATAGTTTGTTGGTATCGATTAGGGTTCAAAACCACTAATCGACAGATCTGCTGAAAGATCTAGGGTTTAGAGTGGTTACACCAAGAGTGAACTTGCGACGGATCTGTGCTCCCGTTGAAGCTAGGGTTTACTAGCCTAAGTCTGGGCTCCGGTGGAAGCTTGGATCTGTTAGTGAAGAAAAAAAACAAAGCACTGTAAGATTCATTATCCTCTTTCTGTATAACTGGTTATCTCATTTGTTATCTACTGTTGAAGTTAGGGTTCGGATGATCTGAGTCTTGGCTCCTGTGGATAAAATAATCCAGTGGTGACTGGAAGAGGTATAACCAAGATAAAGTGTCTTTTTCAACTTTGTTGCTAAGTTGGAAAAAACACAGTACTGTAAGTATCCGTTAATTTTTGTTTGTTCTTGGTTTTTTTTCTTTTTTTTTTCTTTTTTGCGTTGGCCAAGACAAATGCACTGTAAGTAATCTCACTCTCCTTATCCATTGTGGCATTTAGGCATTTCTAAGTCGGGTTAGGGGGACCGACATTGGCTTACATTTGTATTTGCTGTGTTTCATTAGGCATCCATAGGATCACTATTTTTTTCTTGAGATTGTGATTCTGTGGTCATTAATATTGTGTATTGTGACCTGTTGTGGTTATTTTGTGTCATATTGCTCAATCATTGTGTCACACCCCCACCTCTAGTCACCTCGTGCATGATGTCACTGAACTGGTTGCGAAAGCATAGTGGTGATGTCTCAGAGATGAGGGGTGACTTACTTGATCCAATATCACAAGCACACAGATTAACTTAAAGTAAATATATTAGAAGGTTCGTCATTAAAATTCACATTACAGTTTACAACTAAGTCTATTTAATTACAAACTAATTTATTCAAGTGCAAGAAGGTTTGAGTTTGAAACGTCAGCACAAAGCTGGTGAGTTCGCAAAGTTCAGTTAAATCATATGATATGACAGTTAAGTTCAACAAAATTCACAGTTCAAGATAACCATGGGACCCGTATCTAGTTCCTTTCGGACGATATGTTCTGTTCTCAATATTATTACCCGTCGGTACATATCTTAGTGCCTCATTGTCTTAATGTCTATCATACCATTAAGAAGTTCTGGAAACGGATAACAAGCATTCACACAAGGGGAGATGCAATCCTCCCAGCGAATGGGGTGTCAACCAATAGTACTATCAATGTTTTCTGTTCGGCCACACATGGGTTCACTAGATACAGTTTAAGAATGAGGACTTTTAGTTCCATGATAGAGTTCAGTTGTACAGGCAAAATCCCATGAAATCCACAAGTTCTAAACAATCACATGAAATCACCAAGATAACAGTGACACATATCATATGATCAAGAAAAGTTCAGCAGTTATACCCCGATGTTTATAAAACATTAAAAAGAACAGGGGTTGTACGAAACTCACCTGATGATATAAAGGTAGCAAAATATCTCGAAGCTGATGACAAAGAGATGATTCTGCATTTAGTTATATTTTATGAGTTATTTATGTTCTAGTTTACTGATTAGATCTTTCTGAACGTTCAATGTCAAAGACATTGCTTTGTAAGTCATCAAACCGATATTAAATGTTTAATTGATTAATTTGTTATTATATCATACAATGTATGATAATGTAGGAACCTACATTGCATTAGATTCCTAATACAAGGTTGATGACACTCTTGATTAATCAGAATAATCTTGGATTAACCAAATAGTTAATGTTGTTGATTATAATGCTAAAACAGTTTCTAGATGGGTTAATGGCTTAGGAATGATCAATCCTTGTTATTGATTACCCAAATATCATGAAATATCACAATGTAGCATTAGAATAGGTGTAATAACCAGGTTTAACATACTAATCTGACTGTTATCATAAACATCAGATAATCGTTCCAATGAGTATGTTAATGATTGTGATTAGTTTGAAACACTTGGATTTAACCTTGCATTTCAAGGATTAATCCAACTAATCACCTACATTGTTATAATCAAATGGATTAAACCATTATAATCATGAGTATGGTTTCATGCAAACCGGGTATTACAACGAATCAAAACAAGGATTTAACCGTTAAAACTTCGTGTTATTTGTTTATAATCAATCCTAGCCATCATCTAGGCAATAATCAACAATCCTAACTATGTCATTACATTCAAAATCAAGATCTAATTAATCAAAATCAAACTAGAAGGTTTAAACGGATCATTACCTAATCTGACGGATATCTGCGGTTAAAACGACGATCAGAACTTGTAAAGATGATCCCTGGTGCGATCCTTGCGTTCAGAAGGCTTAAAAATGGTGAATTAATGGTCGTTTGGCCGGAGTTTTTGTCTGGTGGTCGAAACAGTTCGAGAAGAAGAATAAAAATTTTATCTTGCATGAAATCTGATGAAGTAGATCAGATTGTTGCACCGCCACACCCGTCGCGTACCGCGACGAGATGCCAAAAAGGGCTTCGCGTACCGCGAAGCTTTTCGGGAATTTCAGATATTTTTCATGCATCGCGTACCACGAAGGAAGCTCAACTCCTCCATCGCGTACCGCGACGAGCCCATTTGATCAATACTTAGAACTTTTTCTTCGTTTTTCGATTCCGGGCAATCCAGGACTCCGTTTTGTGCAACGTTTTCGCCCACGTTCATCATTTTTCGTGTACTATCAACCTGTAGTAATTTCAATAGCCAAATTAGCGCGGATTTCTAGAACGATCAAATGTGATCACACCATTAATGACGTAATCCTCGTATGCAACTGTCACAGTCTCCTCCTGTTAGAAAAATTTCGTCCCGAAATTTAGTGAAGACTTACTATATGACAATCGTTATGAGAAAAGATGTGGATACTTTGATTTCATTTGATCTTCACGTTCCCAAGTATATTCGGGTCCACGTTGCGAGTTCCATCGCACTTTAACGATTGGTATGCGGCTACGTTTCAGCACTTTCATTTCTCGATCCATTACCTCTACTGGTTCTTCACTGAACTGAAGTTTTTCATCAATATGAATCTCTTCTAGAGGTACGATCAATGATTCATCAGTCAGGCACTTCTTCAGATTGGATACGTGAAAAACATCGTGAATATTACTGAGTTCGAGAGGTAACTCAAGTCTGTAGGCTACTGATCCAACTCTTTCAAGAATTTTGAATGGCCCTACAAATCATGGTGAAAGTTTACCTCTCTTCCCAAATCTGAAAATGCCTTTACAAGGTGATACTTTCAACATAACCCGATCACCTATTTGGAATTCTAACGGTCTACGACGATTATCAGCATAACTCTTTTGACGATCGCGAGCAGCTTTAATTCGTTCATGAATGAGTGCGATCTTATCAGTTGTTTCCTGAATGAATTCTGGGCCTATGATTTGATTCTCACCAACCTCTGACCAACAGATAGGTGATCTGCACTTACGTCCATAAAGTGCTTCAAATGGAGCGCATTGAATACTGGTATGGTAACTGTTATTGTATGAAAATTCAACAAGTGGAAGATGAATATCCCAGCTACCTCCAAAATCAATCACACAGCTTTTGAGCATGTCTTCAAGAGTTTGATTCGTTCGTTCAGTCTGCCCGTCCGTTTATGGATGATAAGCTGTGCTCATATTGATTTGTGTGCCCAGAGCATTCTTAAGAGTTTGCCAAAATCGTGACATAAATCGACTATCTCTATCAGAAATGATAGAGATGGGTACTCCATATCGAGATATAATCTCATTAACATAGATTTTAGCGAGTCGATCCATAGAATAATCTTCTCGGATGGGTAAGAAATGCGCAGATTTCGTAAGGCGATCAACGATAACCCATATAGAGTCATGATTACGTGAGGTTCTGTGTAATTTAGTGATGAAATCCATAGAGATCTGATCCCATTTCCACATGGGAATCTCAGGTTGTTGTAATAACCCAGAAGGTCGTTGATGTTCAGCCTTAACTTTGAGACATGTTAGACATCGATCCACGTATTCAGCTATTTGTTTCTTCATTCCAGGCCACCAGTAAAAGTCTTTAAGATCTTTATACATTTTATCAGCACCTGGATGAATAGAATACCTGGATTTGTGCGCCTCATCCAAGATAATTGTTCTAGAATTACCAAAGCTTTTGAAATACAAAACTCCATCAGCTTTCGTTTCGAGTTTCTTGTGTAATCCCCTTAGTCCCTCAGCAGAATAGTTCGTTGCTTGTAAAGCTTGTTGCTGAGCTTCTTTGATCTGAGGAATCAGACTGGTTTGAATAGTCATACCTAACGCTTTCACACGTAAAGGTTTGACTCATTCCTTGCGACTCAAGGCATCGGCTACGACATTCGCTTTACCTGGGTGATAACGAATTTCACAGTCATAGTCGTTTAGAAGTTCAACCCATCGCCTCTGTCGCATGTTCAACATTTTCTGATCTAGAATGTGTGGAAGAATTTTGTGATCAGTGTATATAATACACTTAGTTCCGTATAGATAATGTCTCCAAATCTTGAGCGCAAACACCACTGCACCAAGTTCTAGATCATGTGTGGTATAGTTCTTCTCGTGTACTTTCAGTTGTCGAGAAGCATAGGCAATTACCTTATTCTTCTGCGTTAGAACACACCCAAGACCTTGACGAGAAGCATCACAGTATACTGTGAAATTATCAGTACCTTCCAGTAATGCCAAGATAGGTGCGTTGCAGAGTTTGTGTTTCAACAGTTGGAATGCCTCCTCCTGTTGAGAATCCCATATAAAAGGTTGATTCTTTTGGGTCAATGTGGTGAGTGGCAAGGCTATTTTTGAAAAGTTCTTGATATACCGGCGATAATAACCTGCCAATCCCAAGAATTGACGTATTTCAGTCGGGGTTCATGGTGTCTCCCACTGTTTCACCGCTTGAATCTTACTAGGATCCACTTGAATACCGTTTTGATTCACTACATGACCAAGAAATTGAACTTCTCGTAACCAAAATTCACACTTGGAGAATTTGGCATATAATTTCTCACGTGTCAAAAGTTCTAGGATTAACTTCAAGTGTTGAGCATGTTCTTGTTGGTTACGAGAATAAATGAGAATATCATCAATAAACACAATAACAAATTTATCCAGATAAGGTCTACATACTCGATTCATTAGATCCATGAAAACTGCTGGTGCATTTGTTAATCCAAACGGCATTACTAGAAATTCATAATGTCCGTATCGGGTTCGGAAAGCAGTTTTTGGAGTGTCATCATCATGAATACGCAACTGATGGTATCCGGATCTTAAATCAATTTTTGAGAAGTAAGTAGCACCTTGTAGTTGATCAAACAGATCATCAATACGAGGTAGTGGATAACGGTTTTTAATTGTCAGTTTATTGAGTTCCCGATAATCAATGCACATTCTGAATGAACCATCCTTCTTTTTCACAAAAAGAATTGGTGCTTCCCAGGGTGAGAAACTAGGTCTGATAAAACCTTTGTCTAACAGTTCTTGCAATTGACCTGAAAGTTCTTGCATATCTGATGGTGCAAGCCGATATGGGGCTTTAGCAACAGGTGCTGCACCTGCAATCAAGTCAATCCGAAATTCAACTTGTCTCACTGGGGGTAATCCTGAGATATCCTCAAGAAATACTTCAGGAAAATCTTTGACTACTGGGATGTCTGTGATTCGTTTGGGTGAAGGATTGTGCTCAGTCACGTGTGCCAGAAAAGCATAACAGCCTTTTCTTAAGAATTTCTGAGCTCGCATACAAGATATGATACCAAGTTTTCTACCGGCTCGTTCTCCTTGAAGTATCAGTGTATTACCGTTAGGTAATGGAATACGGATCATCTTGTTTTGACACACAACTTCCGCTTGGTTATCAGAAAGCCAGTCCATACCAACAACGACATCAAAGCTCCCAAGCTCAATAGGAAGTAAATTGATATTGAAAAGATGATCATTCAAATTCAAGGAATATCCTTGAATAACACTGTTAGTTTTGATTAACTTGCCATTAGCAAGTTCAATAACATAAGGAGTTTCTAGGTCTACCGTAGGCAATGAAATTAATGATGCGAATTCAGGAGAGATAAAACTTTTATCTGCCCCTGTATCAAAGAGAACTGATGCGTAAAGATTATTAAGAAGAAACGTACCAGTAACAATATTTGCATCATTTCTTGCCTCGGTCGCACCAATCTGAAAAGCTCTCCCTCTAGCTTCAGTTCCCGGATTGGTGTTATTGTTTGGACAGTTTCGCATGAGATGGTCAGGGCTTCCACATTTGTAGCATGACCGGTTGGTTTGAGTGGTTTGTCGTGGTGCTTGGTTTGGTGTTTGAGCAGGAAAGTTGCAATATTTAGCATAATGTCCAACTCGGTTACAGTTCAGACAAACAGGACATGGTCCTGTGTGATGGAATGGACACTTATTGCATTTGGGCGACTGCCCAGTATAAGCTTTCCTTTCAGGAATAGCAGCACCATAGTTTTTCACAGTTGGCTTGCTCTGGGTGATCTCAGTCGGAGCCTTCGCCTTGGTTTTGCCAAACCACTTTCGTTTGGTACCTTTCGACACATTTGAGGTACCGACATCACTACGGCTGTGAGCCGTCTGAGGTTTCAAAGACAGAGTACCACTCCTTACCGCCTCATTGGTAAGCTTAGTGGTCAAAAGAATCGTATGTTTCAGAGTTGTAGGTTCAGCAGCAGTCACCATTCCCCGAATCTGGGGAATCAAACCCTTAATGTACTTCTCGATTAAAGCTGCCTCCGTAGGAAACATATCGGGAAGTAAACAAGTAAGTTCGTGAAACCGATCGGTGTAAGCCAGACAATCAGCACCGATCATAGAATGATTCCAGAATTCCTCCTGGAGTTTTTGAATTTCAGTGATTGGGCAGTACTCTTATCTAATCAGAGTTTTGAAATCATTCCAGCCCATCAAGTCAACTGTGGCTGAACCCAAAGTCTTGGCCTGGGTATTCCACCAGGTCAAAGCTGAGTCTTTCAGAGAACAGGCAGCATAAGACACCTTATGCTCTGCCAAACATTGGCTGATTTTGAGTTTGGTTTCCATCTCCTCGATCCACCTTAAAAGACCAGCCGCTCCTTCCTTGCCTGTAAAAGTAGGAAGGTTGCAAGAAGCAAAGTGCTTATATGTACACCCTTGCTGTGGTGGATCAGGAACAATTTTTTTTGTGGTTGTTGTACCATTGGTAGTATGTGTTTCGACGTGACCACCAGTAGCATTATGTTCAGTATGATCGTGTTCCCCACTAGAACCTGCGGTGATATGTGGTTGGTGTTGTGTCAGAATACCACAAGCAGATAGTTGTTCACGCACAATTCGTGCTATCATAGCCTCATTTGTTTCAGATCCGCTTGTACCAGCAGGTGGAACAGTGCTTGCTCCAGGGTTCACTGGTGGAGCAATATTTGTTTCCAAGTTCCCAGGTGGAACCATGTTCGCTTCCGGATTTACACGCGGATCCGGATTTGATTCAACATTCAAAGGTGGAATTTGATTCTGTTCAGGGTTTGTAATGTTCTGAGTAGCTCTCTTAGCTGGTCGACCTCGTTTAGGAGCCATTAATCTGCTCACAAGCAGACAACTCAGGTCAGTTTAAGAACATTAAGATATAACCCGTTATATCACATAAATTCAATCATATTCAGTTACACTAAAAGTTTATATTGAAATGTGATTATAAAGAATACAGTATAACTACATGACTTTAGTCCAGACATGTTCTCAATACACCCAGATCACACAGATGTTCGTAGTTATACTTAGTCCTGTTATTTCAAAAACATGTTAGAGTATTACCCAGCTCATTGCATTGTAGTACATGTTTTTAGAGATATGTTCATACAGGACTAGGATATGTTCTCACACAAGTTCTCTGATATGTTCTCAGTTCATGCACTAAATTTGTTCTCATACAAACAATAGATATGTTCTCGTACAGTATGGCTCTCGTACTGTACTTTAGTTATAGATATATTCGCGTACAGTATTGCTCCCGTACTGTATTTCAGCGAAATATATGTTTTTAGTTTGATATACATGTTTTTAATTTGACATGTTCTCATATTGATACGTTCGTATACAGTTATGTTCTCACACAGAAGAATTAATTATAGTTCACACAAGTTTGTTAGAAAATCATAGTTCACACTTTACACACATAGTTCAGCACACAGACAGATATACAAATGCACACATCATATTACACTACCATAGTTTTTATACATCACAAAGTTTTAATACAAGGACTATCAGAAACGATAACATCAACACTAACTACCGGGGATCCATTTCACAATCAAAACTTCCCCTCTACATTACATACTAACAACCTATTCGCCTGTGCATAAGATATCCCAAAAAGAACCACATGAACATACTTATCGTAAAAAGTACGATAAGCAGGAAAACATCATGGCTACTGCCGCCATAATCACACCCAAAACTATCATCTTAGTCTCAAAACTGGCCATCCCAAGCCAAACCAGAAACTCTCTCACCCTCACCACTCCTGCCCTCAACAACTCAACCTGCTGCCAAAAGGTAGCAATAATCCTCCGCACCCACGTCCTACGCAACCGCTCCTCCACCGAAGTCCTCCACGCCTGTGTGTCTACCTCTAATGTGTTCACTCGATCTATAATGGTCAAGTGAGAAGTCAAAATCTCTAATACCGTGCTACGGGTATCGTCTATCATGGCATTCTGCTGCTGTATATCCTAACGCATCCCTTGCAGATACTGAGTGACCTGCTGTAGCTGGGCTCTCAACTCAGCTTGGTGAGAGGATTCTCCCACCTCATGTATGGTCTGTGGCTCATCTCGGGGAGCCATCTGATGTCTCAGGGGTAACCCCGTAGTCTTGCGGGCTTGTCCCCGCATCCGTCGTAATCCGTCCCACGCGGGGACTCTCCGTGGAGAGGAGTCATGTCTCCTCTCAGCAGAAGTATGAACCAAGGGTGAATGAGGGGGACTGGGTAGAATGGGGGCTGCTGGTGGTACTGGTGATGGTGGTGGTGGTGTAACAGGTCTAGGGGATGATGGTGTGTGCGGTCCGGCAGGGGTCGCCTGAGAGGCTGCAGATGAAGCCTCACTAGGATCTGAGTCTGATCCTGCACTAAAACTAGGGGTGTCATCCAACCTCAGATAGGGAAATCTCTGGTAAATATATTGTTCGGCTTGATCGGCCATCGCTGTACAATCAAAATCTCTAATCAGTATCATGAAGTAAATATTAAATAACAATATTTACTATAAACATAAACATGATATGATGGTCTTTCCTATCTCCAGACAACTATTCGTCTTTATAGTTATCGAGGTTCTACTTGAATTAAAGTAAACTAGAATGCACACGTGTTGCAAATTTCAATTATGCTGGCCACTCATAACTGGAATTTGTACCACCTGATTATCCTGGCTTAATCCAAAACAAGTTTTGTTTAGTTGTTATGTTCGGTGCTCTATGTGTCATTATACGAGCCTATGGTTATAGTCTAGGTCTCTAAGTCCACCTAAATTCTATAACATGTGGCTCTGATACCACCCTGTCACACCCCCACCTCTCGTCACCTCGTGCATGATGTCACTGAACTGGTTGCGGAAGCATAGTGGTGATGTCTCAGAGATGAGGGGTGACTTACTTGATCCGATATCACAAGCACACAGATTAACTTAAAGTAAATATATTAGAAGGTTCGTCATTAAAATTCACATTACAGTTTACAACTAAGTCTATTTAATTACAAACTAATTTATTCAAGTGCAAGTATCCCAAAAGTGTATCCTCACCGGCTATTACTGTTTACCTGCAAAAAGGTTTGAGTTTGAAACGTCAGCACAAAGCTGGTGAGTTCGCAAAGTTCAGTTAAATCATATGATATGACAGTTAAGTTCAACAAAATTCACAGTTCAAGATAACCATGGGACCCGTATCTAGTTCCTTTCGGACGATATGTTCTGTTCTCAAGATATTACCCGTCGGTACATATCTTAGTGCCTCATTGTCTTAATGTCTATCATACCATTAAGAAGTTCTGGAAACAGATAACAAACATTCACACAAGGGAAGATGCAATCCTCCCATCGAATGGGGTGTCAACCAATAGTACTATCAATGTTTTCTGTTCGGCCACACATGGGTTCACTAGATACAGTTTAAGAATGAGGACTTTTAGTTCCATGATAGAGTTCAGTTCTACAGGAAAAATCCCATGAAATCCACAAGTTCTAAACAATCACATGAAATCACCAAGATAACAATGACACATATCATATGATCAAGAAAAGTTCAGCAGTTATAGCCCGATGTTTATAAAACATTAAAAAGAACAGGGGTTGTACGAAACTCACCTGATGATATAAAGGTAGCAAACTATCTCGAAGCTGATGACAAAGAGATGATTCTGCATTTAGTTATATTTTATGAGTTATTTATGTTCTAGTTTACTGATTAGATCTTTCTGAATGTTCAATGTCAAAGACATTGCTTTGTAAGTCATCAAACCGATATTAAATGGTTAATTGATTAATTTGTTATTATATCATACAATGTGTGATAATGTAGGAACCTACATTGCATTAGATTCCTAATACAAGGTTGATGACACTCTTGATTAATCAGAAGAATCTTGGATTAACCAAATAGTTAGTGTTGTTGATTATAATGCTAAAACAGTTTCTAGATGGGTTAATGGCTTAGGAATAATCAATCCTTGTTATTGATTACCCAAATATCATGAAATATCACAATGTAGCATCAGAATAGGTGTAATAACCAGGTTTAACATACTAATCTGACTGTTATCATAAACATCAGATAATCGTTCCAATGAGTATTTTAATGATTGTGATTAGTTTGAAACACTTGGATTTAACCTTGCATTTCAAGGATTAATCCAACTAATCACCTACATTGTGTCATGCAATCAAATGGATTAAACCATTATAATCATGAGTATGGTTTCATGCAAACCGGGTATTACAACGGATCAAAACAAGGATTTAACCGTTAAAACTTCGTGTTATTTGTTTATAATCAATCCTAGCCATCATCTAGGCAATAATCAACAATCCTAACTATGTCATTACGTTCAAAATCAAGATCTAATTAATCAAAATCAAACTAGAAGGTTTAAACGGATCATTACCTAATCTGACGGATATCTACGGTTAAAACGACGATCAGAACTTGTAAAGATGATCCCTGGTGCGATCCTTGCGTTCAGAAGGCTTGAAAATGGTGAATTAATGGTGGTTTGGCCGGAGTTTTTGTCTGGTGGTCGAAACAGTTCGAGAAGAAGAATAAAAATTTTATCTTGCATGAAATCTGATGAAGTAGATCAGATTGTTGCACCGCCACACCCGTCGCGTACCGCGACGAGATGCCAAAAAGGGCTTCGCGTACTGCGAAGCTTTTCGGGAATTTCAGATATTTTTCATGCATCGCGTACCGCGAAGGAAGCTCAACTCCTCCCTCGCGTACCGCGACGAGCCCATTTGATCAATACTTAGAACTTTTTCTTCGTTTTTCGATTCCGGGCAATCCAGGACTCCGTTTTGTGCACGGTTTTCACCCACGTTCATCATTTTTCGTGTACTATCAACCTGTAGTAATTTCAATAGCCAAATTAGAGCGGATTTCTAGAACGATCAATTGTGATCACTCCATTAATGACGTAATCCTCGTATGCAACTGTCACACATTGGCTAAACCTTGATCTGCCACTTTAAGTGGTGTGAATGCATGGTTCTGGTCGTGACAATCAGCAGTTATTTGGCTTTGTTACCAGACTTTAATTGTAGTTGGTTCGCTTGTTTGCTACGTGTGTGTATTTGTGAAGATGTGTATATGTCGTTACCAGAATGGTATTATTCAAAAGAGGAAACCAAAGTGTGTAAATTGATTAAATCTTTGTATGGCCTAAAACAAGCACCAAGACAGTGGAATGAAAAATTAACTGGTGTTCTTCTTTAGAATGGGTTTGTACAAAGTGTGTGTGATCATTCGTTGTTTATAAAATCCAATAATACTGTGTTTATTGTTTTGTTAGTATATGTTGATGACATAGTAGTTACTGGAAATGATGAAAGTGAAATTACTGCTGTAAAGAATTTTTTGAGTACAAATTTTTTGATAAAAGATTTAGGTATTTTAAGATACTTCTTAGGAATTGAGGTGTTATATTCTAGTAAAGGAATCTGTTTATCTCAAAGAAAATATTGCCTGGAACTTTTAAAAGAGTTTGGGTATTTAGGATGTAAACCTGTTAAAACACCTATTGAACAAAGTTTTATTGTTGCTGAAAAATGTAAAAATGATGAGGTGTTATTGGAAAATGTCACAGGCTTTCAGAAACTAATTGGTGAACTTATATACTTGTCATTAACACGTCCTGATATATCTTATTCAGTTCAATATTTGAGTCAGTTCATGCATGCTCCTACTAATGCTCATCTTCAAATTGGTCTTAGAGTGCTTAGATATTTAAAATCTTCTCCAGGTACTGGTGTTTTATTTACGAAACATAATATACATAATTTGCATGCATATGTTGATGCAGACTGGGGAAAGTGTAATGTAACAAGGAAGTCTGTTACAGGTTTTTGTGTTTTTTTTTTGGAAATTCTTTAGTTAACTGGAAAAGTAAAAAAACAATCTGTAGTTTCGAGATCGATTGCAGAGTCTGAATACAGGGCTTTGTGTGATGTAACATGTGATTTAGTGTGGGTAAAAAATTTACTTTTTGAGTTAAAGGTTGATACTAAGTTGCCTGTTACAGTATTCTGTGATAACAAGGCTGCTATTGCAATTTCTGGGAATCCAGGTTTTCATGATAGAACTAAACATTTTGAGATTGATTTACACTTTGTGCGTGAGAAGGTTTCAACTGGTTTTTTAAAGGTAGAAAAGGTTGATACAAATGAGCAAGTTGCTGATGGTTTTACTAAAGGGTTGAGTATTGAACAACATAATCTTTTTTGTAAAAATTTAGGTCTTTTAGATATGTTTGCTAACTGAATTATGGGGGGATGTTAAAAATAAGGTAATTCAGTTAGTAAGTTAGTTAGAATAGTTATTTAATTAGTTGAATGATTTAATTTGTTATTTTGCATAAGTAATTTGTGCAGGTAATTTGTTGAATGAGCTGGCAATATAAAAGGGTGAAAGTGAGAAGAGTTGATACATCAAGGGGCTGAACTGAAACTTGAGGATATAAAGTGATAAGGTCGTCAGAAGATCTATATACTTCTATTTTTCACGTTTTCTTCTTTCTCTCTTTGGAGTCTGATCATTTCTTCTTCTTTCTTCATCAATATCAGATCTAGGGTTTTTTTGTATGTTTAGAAGAGAGTTTCTTCAGTCTGTATGTATCTACTTGTAGTATAGATCATATAATCGTGATCTACAGAAGTTACTGTGTCTAGTGATATATTTTGTTCTTAGGTTAGAACTGGTTGATCTGATATAGATTTCAGTTGATCTAGGGTTGTGTTTGTTGTTCTTAGATCGAGTTGTATTTTGTATTTTTCTTGTTTGTATTTTGTGATTCTTTGTTTTTAGTAATCACAGATTCGTGTGAATCTGTAAGTTGATTTACATCTGAGTTCTTGACACATGATCCTAAACTTACTTGGATTTGATGAGGTATTGATCTGTTTCGAGTGTTTCTCAGTCGCGCACGTTCTTGAGAGTATTCCGATTGTTTCAATGGATTAGAGAGGAAGATACAAGTGTGGTTTGATTCGTAATGTCGAAAGGAATAAAACCCCTATGAGTTTTATGGTTAATTCATTCAAAACGATGAACTTTGATTATGTGGTTAATGTATGAGTTTCATGAAATTAAAAGTCGGATTAATCGAAGTTTTTATCGTGTTTTTATGATCTAGATGCATTAGAAACTTGATTTCCTTCATGGGGCATTAAAAACCCGATCGAATGATGCATTAATGTGGATTTTTCGTGGGTTAAAAGGGGTGGCCGGAGGTTTGGCCGGATTCCGGTATACCTCGCCGGAAAAACATGAATGGGGGGGAAGGAAAGAAAGAACTTTCTATTTTTTACATTTTTTTCCCTCAAGTTTCTACAATAATTAATTTTGTCTCTAAAACTCTTTTAACTTAAAACTAAGGCAAATTGGATTTAAATAATCCAAACTTTGACCCATTGGCCGCTGCCGGTCCCAACTATGAAAATCCCCAATAACGGTCCGAACTTTCGACATATTTTCCCGTGGCGGACCGCCGTCAAATAAACCCTAACGGCGTTACCTTTTTTTCGAGTTTTGAACGGATTTTTGAGGGCTTTTGTTCAGATAGAGAATACGAGTCGAATTATGTATAACTTACCTCGAAACGTTGCTTCAAATTTCCCAATTTTGGTGTTTAAACTTTCAATTTGTCAAAGAAATCATCAAATTGAGAAATTTGGAGCAACGTTTCAAGGTAAGATATACGCCATTCGACTCGTATTCTCCACCTGAACAAAAGCCCTCAAAAATCCGTTCGAAATTTGAAAAAAAGTTAACGCCGTTAGGGTTTATTTGACGGCGGTCCGCCACGGGAAAATATGTCGAAAGTTCGGACCGTTATTGGGGATTTTCATAGTTGGGACCGGTACTGGCCAATGGGTCAAAGTTTGAATTATTAAAAGCCAATTTGCCTAAAACCAAATTATCATTTTAATTATTTTATACTAGATATATATATAAGTTGGTAAAATTTATCACCAATTATTTTACTAAACCAACTATATAAATTTTTTTATATTCTTAACTCTTAAATAGAATTTGTTTAATCATGTGAAGTTTTTAAAATATCTAGATAACTAAGTTTACAAATAATATGACAATTTATACACTTTCGTTGTTACACACACATACACACACATATATAGGGAAGGGATCATATAATAACCCTTCCTTATAGCGTTAACCCGTTAACCCTGGCATTTTTTGCCCGAATCTTTTTTTCATGATTTTTATTATACATAAATAGGGGGAGTTTCTTTTTTGTGTTTTTGCTAATTCATCACCGTTTAGAAATTAAATCAATTGTAAGTTTAAGTTACACTATCAGATGTAAGTAAGTGTAAGCAACTTATACTTGCTTACACTTTGATTTAATTTCTAAACGGTGATGAATTAGCAAAAACACAAAAAAGAAACCCCCTATTTATGTATAATAAAAACCATGAGAAAAAGAACAAAGATTCGGGAAAAAAATGTCAAGGTTAACGGGTTATCGCTATAAGGAATGGTTAACAATGGAACCATCCCCATATATATATACATTGTTTATAAAACAAAAGTTATAATTACATTAAATACGAATATACCTTTGTTATACATATATA
The DNA here is from genome assembly GCA_009363875.1 of Mikania micrantha. Lineage (NCBI taxonomy): Eukaryota > Viridiplantae > Streptophyta > Magnoliopsida > Asterales > Asteraceae > Mikania > Mikania micrantha. The sequence continues at coordinate 5,394,587 of CM018684.1, forward strand.
ATTATCAATATAGGTAAACTTTTATTTTACCAATTGTTATACACACTTACATACTTTTATATATATATATATATATATATATATATATATATATATATATATATATATAGGGGATGGTTCCTTTGTTAACCCTTCCTTATTGCGAGAACCCGTGTTAACCCGGCATTTTTTGCCCGAATCTTTGTTTTCTTTTTTTCATGGTTTTTGTTATACATAAATAGGGGGGTTTCTTTTTTGTGTTTTTGCTAATTCATCACCGTTTAGAAATTATTTACAACCGTAAGTAAGTGTAAGTTACTTACATTACACTTAATGTAATTACATTACACTTAATGTAAGTAACTTACACTTACTTACGGTTGTAAATAATTTCTAAATGGTGATGAATTAGCAAAAACACAAAAATGAAACCCCCCCATTTATGTATAACAAAAACCATGAAAAAAAGAAAACAAAGATTCGGGCAAAAAATGTCGGGTTAACACGGGTTCTCGCAATAAGGGATGGTTATTATTTGATCCTTCCCTATATATATATATATATATATATATATATATATATATAAATATATATATAGGGGTCGGTTATTGTACAAAGAAAATTAACGTGAGAAGCGTAAGAAGCCACCAGAATACGCCACATGTAATCTGGCTAAGGGGTATAATGGTCCGTGTAAAATCACGGACCGCGCTATATAAAATCACGGACCAGATGTAACAAATCACGGACCACGTATAAAAATCAAAATAATTAAGGGCAAACTGAATAATCACGGACCAATTATCACGTAACTAATGTAAAAATCACGGACCAACTGATAATCACGGACCAATAATCACGGACCACGTAAAAAAAACGAAAGAAAACCGTAGCAATATTATACTCAAATTAAAGATAATAAAATTCTCTATTTTATGGTGTAATTTTTTTAAAAAAACGATTAACCATTTAAAATTTATTCGATTTATAAAAAAATGGTGGAACTTGATTTACCCACAAAAAAAGTCAACAAATGTCGGCTATTACTTTTTTGCCCTTCAAGCTTTAATTCACATAAGTTTTAAATGAAAAGTGGGGACCATTAGATCCTAACCGTTGATTAATTTGATCAAGTGCTGGAAATACTTCCTATCCTTCTCACGTTAAACACCCTTTGTATTGGATCCGTTATATATATATGTATGTATGTATTCGTTTGTTTGTTTTAATAACTCACTAATTGATTTATATATATGTAGATACTTACATAAATTAAATACTACTCAACAAACATTTGTTTATTACATTCTAACGCGATTACAATTTGAAAACAAAACCCTAAATGTCACAGTCTCCCCTACTATAAAAAATTTCGTCCCGAAATTTATTTAGGAGCAATTGTTGTTAATTTTTTTTTATATCTATCGTTCTGACTATGTTATTTTACAATCATTCTTGAAATATTAAATTTAATTTTACTTGAGTATTTGTCAAGACTCATACGCACTTCCATACAATGTGCATTGAATCACCAATGTACACTTTGTTAAGAAATTCGTAATAATTCTTGATATTCTTTCCATTATATGCTATCTATGCGTTTCCCTACAAAACACATTAAATCACCAATGTACACTTCGGTAAGAAGGTTCATAGAGTTTTATTATATGAAATCTCTATAATGTTATCTTTAAAGAGCATTGAATCACCAATGTACACTTACAATTAAGACATACGTAGAGATTTATATATATACCTAAAATGTATTTTATTGGTTGCAAGTTTGCAATTTACAACACTATCTTTCTAAAGATGCATTATAAAATTGGTTACAAACATATTCTTGTAATTCAGAATTGCACACTAAAATGAATAATTACACTTGAAAATGAGTTCAAATTTGTTAGTATTTGTTTTGCACCGATGTTTTAATAGAATGTGAAATGGATGAATAAGAACAAATACTTGGAATTTATATTGTGATTGTTCAACATAAGATCAATGTTTCGCTTGAACATTTATTTATGGTTTACTTTTGTTAAATCTTAACATACTTAGGGAGAATAAAAAAAATAACTCTCCCCTACTTTAATTGTATTACTTCAGTTTTTGCGTTTTTGAATGTGATTTTCTGTTAAATATAGTTTGTTATGAAACCTCTGTTAATAATTTATATTTTTATGTACTTATCTATTTCTCATAGTTGCTTACTTGAGTATTCTACCATTATATTGACAAAGTTTATATATTGGCTTTATGTAAGACGGACACAATCATTAACCCACTGTATTATCAATACATGATAGCTTACTCCAATAAGATCCTATCAGATGTGTTATAATAATGATTGTTCGTTTTTGTTTCTATATCTCCGGTTATAATATGGTAATAGTGAGCGATGATTAAGTTTTGTTTACAAAAGATTCTTGGATTATGATCATTAATTGTCTTGTAAGTTCTTGAATTTTAGAAGGTAGAAATGATTAAACTTCCCAGTTATTTTTAAAAAAATCAACTAAAAAGTCATGTTTGTTTTAATGTATAACTAAGACTCACAAGATCAGTTAGCTTTTCTTTGTTAATGATGGTAAAAGCATAGCCATTAAGTTTTAATTTGGTGAAAGCAACATATTGATCGGTATGTTTTGTTAGATCTTGATTTGTGTGAAGGTTGAACACAAGCAGAAAAGTTCTGAACTTGACCTTGATCACACAATTGTTAAGCATGACATTCTTGTTGACCCAATGTAGGCAAGTGTTGACAAAGTGACTTGAGCCAACATATGCATAACATACCAAAATCACAGGAGGTGCATTTGAAACAATTATGAGCGATACATTGGTTTGAATCACTTATGCTTCAGTATTCTACAGTTTTTAGTACGATTACCAAATGAGTGCAGTTGTTGCACCATCAACATCGTTTGGTAGACAATTGATGGAACGTGAGATGGGAGTTGTATGAGTTTTGATGATGTATCATCTTGTTTGATTGGAAGGATTTTGTTTGAATAGAAAGAGTTTGATTATGAACAATATTGGATTGTATGAAATACACGAGTTGTGTGATTTTATAGTACAACCAATGTGATACTATTTATCACCAAACCTTAAGCATAATATAGACTTCATAAATAACATGTGACATTATAACTTTTTAGATGTAGTGACAAATCACTAATCATAGTTACAATATCATGAACCTTTAATTTAAGTTTGTGTAAAAAATTACAACTCAAACCTTGTTATAAGTAATATTCGATTTGACTAACCGCTTTGTCGAAGTTATAACCTACTTGGTCAAGCTTTTGGTTCTACTCCCAATGTACTTTGGTGCTTATATATATAAAGTATATCGTAGCCAACTCACCACACCAAAAGTACTTTGAAAGCATACCAATCACCTACCAATATTAACCTAAACTTTAAGTACACAATAGTAGCTAAATAATTGATTTGATGTTGATCTATATGATTTGAATTCAAAATCGAAATTTGAATAAGTCGCTTACTACTATATCTTTGAATGTTTGATCATGAATATAAATATTGTAAATCAAATTATATAACCTTAATAGATGTAGTGATGAATCAACTTCACTAATGTTTATATATAATATAGATTTATTGAATTATAACTCATACATTATTGACAAATAATTGAAATTCCATAACCTTTGAGATGTTGTGATGTATTACCATCACAAATTTCAAGTATGATATTATTATTACCATTTTTAATCATATATATTAAAAAACAAAGAAAAATAATACCAAAATCTTTGAGATATTATGATGTATCACTATCACAAGTCTCAAGTATAATATTATTGACTTACTGAACAATATGTAATATCAAACAAAACTGATAACACCAAAACCTTTTAGATGTTTTGATGCATCACCAACACAAATCTTGAGTATGATGTTATTGACTTTTTGAATCGTAAGTGTTGTCAAACTAAGGAGAATGACTTCATATCTGTTGGAAAATAAGGACTGATGAGCAAAACCACTGAAGCCAGATAAATAAATAAAACCGTGGATTGACCAAACACGAATACTTCTCTTCAGAAGACACTCTCTTCCGACTGAAGAACTGCTTCAGCATCGGAACATCAATAGCGGAAGATTCGCCAAAAAGAACTACCGCTGAACTTCTCTACATCGGAAGACATTAGCTGACCATGATCCCTTCAAAAGACAAACACTGCTTCTGAAGACATCAAGTGATTCGGAAGACAATCTCCGATTCTGAAATAACTGATTGTTCAATCAGCTTCCGATGAATATCTTCCGAAAGAATAACAACTGAGCCTCAGCACAACTACCTCAACCTCAAAAGACCTGAAGACTCCTGAGGACTCTTGTTTCCGTTGTTGTTGACTTTGTATTTATACTATTCTCATGATTCAGTGTCTGTAACAGTGTCAGCTATTTGTCTTATTATTTCTTATCTTGTATCTCTGAATGTTGGGTATTTAAGTCCCAACATTCCCTAAGTAAAATGAATTATTTCCCCCAAAATTTCTTGTGCTTTTATTATGTTCTTCTCTCTTTCTAGCAAAAACTAAACAACGCAAATAACTTTGTGCAAAAATTTAGAGGGAGCTAATACCAAAGCTTTGACCAAGTGTCTAAAGTCTTTGTTCCTGGTTAAATAGTCTCTCCGGGTTTTTGTTTCAACATCTTGCATCAAAATCAGCAACAGATGATACAAATGTTGCAGAAGTTGATGAATAACACTCAGCAAAACAAATAAGCGTCTAAAATGTTCTCCTCTTTTTTTCTAAAAATAAATAATGACCCATATCTAACCTAGTGCATTTGATCCTCATGTGCAGAGACCTTCTTCAAACCAAAATCATCTATGGTATGTGGACAGTGGAGGCTCTGGGCACATGACAGGATGCAGATCCATATTAAATAACTTCATTCCAAAGAATGAAGGATATGTTTCCTTTGGAAATAATGCAAAAGGGTGGATAGTAGGGTCTGGTTCTGTCCTGAGTGGAAAATTGCACTTCAAAGATGTAAGCTTAGTTGAAAACCTCAAGTTTAATCTCTTGAGTGTTTCTCAATTAGCGGACAAGAACTTTAGTTCATTTTTCACCAAGGGCAGTTGTAGAATTCTTTCTCCTGAAATAAATTCAAAAATAAAGATCTTAATTGATCAACATACTTTGCTAACGGCTAAGAGAAGTGGAAATGTCTATGTTGTAGACATGAGTACTGATTCTCAAACATCTTCTCCTACATGTTTGATAGCCAAAGCATCATCTTCTGAAACTGCTCTTTGGCACAGAAGATTCAGTCACCTTAACCATCAAACTCTTCATAAGCTTTCTACCATTTCTTTAGTAAAAGGATTGCCCTCCAAAGAATTTCACTTTGAAGGTCAGTGTGAATCTTGCTTAAAGGTAAAGAAACATAAAACATCACATAAGTCTATTGAGGAATCCAAATCAACTAACTATCTCAATCTGCTTCATATGGATCTGTTTGGTCCAGTGAAGGTAGCCAGTTTGGCAAGAAAGAGATACTGTTTAGTTGTTGTGGATGATTACTCAAGATTTTGCTGGACCTTCTTCCTCTTCAGCAAAGACGAGACTTCTGATAAAATAATTGCCCTTATCACTCAACTTGAAAGACAATTTGGTCTTCCTGTCAAGACAATTAGGAGTGACAATGGCACAGAATTCAAGAATCATGTTCTTGATAAGTTCTGCATCTCTGAAGGAATCCTTAGACAATATAGTGCTCCTATAACTCCTGCTCAAAATGGAGTTGTGGAAAGAAAGAATAGGACACTTATTGAAGCTGCAAGAAATATACTTGCAGACTCAGGATTACCTTTATCCTTCTGGGCTGAGGCAATAAACACTGCTTGCTATGTCTTAAACAGAGTTCACATTGTGAAGAGACATAACAAGACTACCTATGAGTCCTTCATATCATAAAACCTCTCATTTCTTTCTTCAAAGTTTTTGAATGTCCTTGTTTCATCTTGAACACAAAAGACTCTTTGACCAAGTTTGCAGCTAAAGTTGACTCTGGATATTTTGTTGGATACTCTCAAACATCTAAAGACCGAGCTTTCAATCTCAGGACCAAAATTGTTGAGGAAACCATTAATGTTAAATTTAATGAATCTGCTTCCACTTCTTCTTTCCCATCTGCTCGTGACGGCCTCTTTGATCTTGAAAGCTTCACCTACACTTCTTCCACCTCTTCATCTTCTCCTTCTTCAGAATCATGTCAAATCTCTGAAGATCTATCCTCTCTTGAGGAATATTCAGTATCTCAACTCTTTACCTCGATCCCTTCTTATCAAATAAATCCTCAAGATCAAGATGAACAAATATCTACTCCCCTATCCCCAGCCTTGGATAATGTACCTGTAGATATCCCTGAACTTGTTCATGCTACCTTACCTAAAGACTCTCCCGGTCCCAATGGAAATTCATCTTCTTCCGATGCTGTCTCTACAAATAACTGTTTGGACATCATTCCCTTCAACAAAAATCATCCTCTAGAGCAGATCTTAGGTGATTTAAATAAAGGTGTTCAAACTAGGAGCCAAATTTCAAACTTTTGCCTTCATGCAGCCTTCTTGTCTCAAATTGAGCCCTCCAAGTATCAGGAAGCTCTTAAAGATAATAATTGGTTGGAGGCTATGCAAGATGAACTATTACAGTTCAAAAGGCAAAATGTTTGGACTCTCTGCCCTTGCTAGCAGGAAAATTTCCTATCGGAACTAGATGGGTATTCAGAGGTAAAACAGACGATAGAGGCATTGTAATCAAGAATAAAGCCAGATTGGTAGTACAAGGTACTTCCAAGTGGAAGGCATCGATTATGATGAAACCTTTGCCCCCATGGCCAGACTAGAAGCCATCAGACTCTTCCTAGCATTTGCTATATCTCATAACATAAAGGTATTTCAAATGGATATAAAAAGTGCGTTCCTGTATGGAACTATAAAGGAGGAAGTCTATGTCTGTCAACCTCCAGGATTTGATGATGTTCATCATCCTTCTTATCAAGTGTGTTTGAACACATGCAACTCCATGTGGCTAGTTTACACGAATTTTTTGGTGATTTGATGTGTTATTTGATTTAGTTCTACTGATTTTAGAGTTTAGGAATGTTGGATTTGAGTTTGGATGAATTATTGTTGATTTGATGATGGTTTTGTAAAACTTGCCATAAATGGAAACTTTTATGTTACATGTCATAGATTTGCGATGATCTAGACATGTTAGACATGTCTAGATGTTGTCAAATGTATATTGATGTGTTTAGAAACACATTTGGGTGATTGATTTGGTCAAGGGCATGATTTTGTAGGCACTTACTATAAAAGGAAACTTTTGTAAATCAAAAGAGGGCTTTTGATCTTTTAAAGTGTTTTAGTAAACTTTGATTAGTGAAATATGTTTAAAAATGGTTTTTTAACATATTTGGAAACTCTGTTTTGGGAAAACGAGCTTTTAAACGGGTACTTGCTATTTTAGGAAACTTTATTTGGGCAAAATGGCATAAATGGCGATTTATGCACAAACGACATGCTTTAAGTGTTTAAACGTATTTTTACAAACATATTAAAGGTATTAGCGTTATGAAATGGGATTTCATAACTACACTTTCCTAAAATGGAAACCTTCCAAAAATGGTAACTTTTACGACTTTTACACGTCACTTAAGTGAACGTCACGATTAGAGTCATAGGATGCATGTTGATGTCTTACTTGCATTTATGACTTAACACAACAAACGTGTCACCAACGATTCTTCGAGTCAACACAAGTCAACACACGCACTCGGTTGAGCACACCGACACTTGGAGTTGTACGGGATACAACACACCACAAAAACTCATACTCACCACCTATATGGTTATAGGTGCTTACTAGCAGGATTTCTAGCATTCGCATGTAGCGAACACACAAAAACCGGAACTACTCTATCAGGTGAGTTCACGTCCCCTTTTTCTATTTTCTACCTTTGGGGGAGAAAACATTGCATACAAACTGTTTTTGGAACAACATACTTACTTTTTGGTTACATTTGTACATGCTGATATCACGTATATGCATATGTGTGGCACTCATCCACAAAACTGATAAGTCATCATTAAACACATCTCGAACCATTAATAGCATGTGGCGTTTAGCGTCGAAATTCTGAATAGTACTATTTGGGCCTGACAAGCCCCACCGTTGCGCGCCGTATGGCCACCCCGACTGGAGGTCGAAACAGTGCATAATTGACCAAACAACATTTCCATATCTTGTTGGATGGATATGGTGGGAGGCGGCATGTTAGCTTCGGTTGCGAACCCGCATATGGTATAACTCATATTGACTAGCTATCAATGGATATTGCATTGTAATGAAATGTAGACCTGCAAACATTTACTTTAAACATTTGATGTTTATTGCTGACATAAAACATGTGCTCTCACCAACCTTCGTGTTGACCTTTTTACTCGTATGTTTTCTCAGGTAACTAGGGCACGCGCACGAGGAATTAGGATGCTAGGATGGAGTCCATGCATCTACTTAAGTGTCTTAGGATCATGAACATTTAATATCATTTGGTTATGTTATGTATTGTTTAAACATTTTTAATCGCTTCCGTAAACTTTATTCTTATGTTATTTTGAAAACTATTTTATTAACGCTTTCGCAACTTATGAATTCAATCTGTTTTGATCTTATTAAACTTACGCAACTCTGATTGTACAAATTGTTTTATCCAAGTTAATGGATGTACGTATGACACCAGACATGTAGGTCTCGCAACACTATGTGACCGGAGACTGCGATCCTGTCCGATCAGTCGTGTTCGCACCCCCGATAAGGCCGGGAAGACCGGGGTGCAACACAAACACCCAATGGGACTTTCATTCATCAATCTAAATATGTAAAGGATCTTCTAAATAAATTTGATACGAATGATTGCAAAATAATTTCTACCCCCATGGCAACTGCACCAGGAATAAGTCCAGATGAAAATGGTGAACCTGTAGATCAAACCCTCTACAGGTGCATGATTGGATCTTTTATGTACCTTACTGCATCAAGGCCAGACATCATGTATGCAACATGTGTTTGTGAAAGATACCAGTCTGCCCCCAAAGAATCCCACTTATCATTTGTGAAAAGGATATTCAGATATCTTAAAGGTACTCCTATGCTAGGTATTTGGTATCCTGCTAACCAAATTTGCAAGCTTGTTGGTTTTTCAGACAGTGATTATGCTGGATGCTCGCTCACCAGAAAGTCTACTTCGGGAGGATGTCAGTTCTTTGCAAATTTCTTAGTGTCATGGCAAAGCAAAAAAGCAAACTTCGGTGTCAAATTCAACTGCTGAAGCTGAGTACATTACAGTAGCTCATTGCACTGCCCAAATCCTTTGGTTACAATACCAACTGTTGGATTTCGGAATAACTGAACTAAAAACACCTCTTAATAGACAGCGAAGCTGCCAAAAACATAATAAAGAATCCTATCTATCATTCTAAAACCAAACACATAGAAAAAAGGCATCACGTCATTAGGGACTGTTTTGAAAAGGGACTAATTGTCCCAGAACATGTTTCTACTAGTGACCAAATGGCGGACATATTTACCAAACCTTTGGACTCTTCAACTTTTTCTAAGTTTGTGGCCAAATTGGGAATGATAAATATGAGCTAATAAACATGCTTAAGAATATGTTTCTTAAACCCTACAATAAATATATAATAGGATAATTTTCAAGAATTATCCTAACAAAGGATATTTGATAAACCACTGATAAAGCGACCTTGGTCTCTCTCAGTGGTTATGCTAGCCACTGCTTCATATCTATCCGCGGTTATAACCATCCGTTGTTACACTTTAAACCTTCCGTGGTTTCTACCCCTTCCGAGGTCTCCATTTCTTCCGAGATTTTTAACCTTCTCACTTATCCATGGTTACATTTCTTCCGAGGATAAGGCTCTTCTGAAGTTTAAAATCTCTTCCGTGGTTAAAATCTTCTCCCTGTAGTTATCAAATTCTTGATACTTACACCTGATTTGACTGTCACTGATCACTCTGCAAGATTAGACTCCCTACAATTAATTGAATTGACCCTCATTAAATGTTCTCACGGCTCGATAATATCTTCTCATTTTACCTTTCTACCCTTCTCTTCTCTAATGACCACTGATCTTATTTATATCAGTGGTTATCTTCTTCAGTTATTCTAAAATCACATAAAGAAGTCTCTTGATCTTCTTTTAATCGAGAAAACCTTTCCTTCAAAATTCAAAACTTTCTGAATGCTGCTTATGGCGAAGGACAACTGCTTGTCAGGCATGTCGCCTGGCACGACGCACTTACACTGATTCCCTCTGAGCTTGATGCTCACGATGATGGTGTAACGGCATCGGACCATGCTTCATTCCTTACAAAGCTTTGTTTGTACATCAGGGTGTGGAGTTTGTATTTGATGATTATTGTCTGAGAGCCTTCGAGTATCTGAAGGAGAGGCTGGTTAGTGCCCCGATTCTCATAGCCCCCGACTTGAGCCAGCCGTTTGAGCTCATGTGTGACGCGAGTGATTTCGCGGTGGGGGCTGTCCTTGGGCAGATGGTGGATAAGCATTTCCATCCTATTTACTATGCGAGTAAGACCTTAGATACCGCCCAGAAGAATTATACGACTACCGAGAAGGAGTTGTTAGCGGTAGTCTATGCATTTGATAAATTTATGTCTTATCTCGTCCTCTCCAAGACTGTTGTCTATACCGATCATGCAGCTTTGCGTTACCTTTTTGCTAAAAAGGACTCGAAGCCAAGATTGATCAGGTGGATCCTCCTTCTGTCCAAGTTTGACATCGAGATTAAGGATAAGAAGGGAACTGAGAACGTGGTCGCCGACCATTTGTCGCGACTTCAGGATCCTGAGAGGGAGTTCATTCGTGAGGGTGTGATGAGGGATAGGTTTCCCCAGGAGACGCTGATGAGCGTGGGGATAGATGAGATCTACCGCATGGATAGGCTAGATGAGGGATTACCGTGGTTTTCAGACATTGCCAATTATTTGGCCAACGGTTTCCTTCTTAAGGGTTTGACATCCCAGCAGCGCAAGAAATTCTTTGCCGACACGAGGCATTACATTTGGGATGCGCCTTACCTTTTCCATGTGTGTGCTGATCAGGTTTTTAGGAGGTGTGTGAGCAGAGAGGAAGGATTAGAGATCCTTAGGGACTGTCATGAGGGCCAAACTGGTGGGCATCACGGACCATTTTTAAGGATGCTCATGAGTTGGTTAGGAAGTGTGATTCCTGTCAGAGGACAGAAACATCTCATCCAGGAATGAGATGCCCCAACATCCTATTCTGGTTGTTGAGATTTTTGATGTCTGGGGCATTGGTTTCATGGGACCTTTCCCTGCTTCTCGAGGGAACAGGTATATACTCGTCGCGATAGACTATGTTTCTAAGTGGGTGGAGGCACAGGCGCTCCCCACTAATGACGCGCGAGTTGTAGTGAGATTTCTGAAGCACTTGTTTTGCAGGTTCGGGACTCCGAAAGTGTTGATCAGTGACCGTGGAACGCACTTCTGTAATGCTCAGATGGACAAAGTGCTGGCCAAGTACGGGGTCACCCACCGTCTGTCGACCGCATATCACTCGCAGACCAGCGGTCAGGTGGAAAACGTGAATCGGGGAGTTAAGAGGATTCTAGAGAGGACTGTCGGCCATACTAGGAAAGATTGGGCCGACAAACTAGATGACGCCTTGTGGGCTTTCAGGACCGCGTTTAAGAATCCGATTGGGACGACTCCCTATCGGATGGTCTATGGAAAAGCCTGTCATCTCCCGGTAGAGCTTGAGCACAAAGCGTTTTGGGCTTTGAAAGCTGTGAATTTGGATATGTCACAGGCTGCCAAGCACCGGTTCCTTCAGATGCATGAGATGGATGAGCTACGTGACGAGGCGTACGCTCGGTCGTGGAGTTACAAGGAGCGCACGAAGGCGCTGCCCGACAGGCGATTGAAGAACGTGAAGGAGTTTGCGAAGGGCGATCGAGTTTTGGTTTATGACTCGAGACTGAGGCTATTCCCGAGAAAGCTGAAGTCGAGATGGAGAGGCCCGTTTGTAGTTCGAGAGGTGTTCCCGCATGGTGCGGTAGAGTTGGAATCGGGTGACCACACGTGGAAGGTCAATGGGCACCGTTTGAAGCCCTACATCGGAGGCCCGATTTCGTCTGACGAGGAGGTTGTCCTCCTCGAGTCCCGAGCTGGTTAGGGATTCGGGCGTCGGACCAACTTGTACATAGTGTACATACTTTTGGTTTGAGTTCATCGAGTTTTGTGTGATTAGAGATGTATGTGTGTTTGCACGATCGGGTCGGATTCAAGTGTGGGTATGTCATCAGGCGCGTTCGAATCACAATTTCGTACGGTTGATTACATTATCGGGCATTAAATCTGATTACTTTACTCATCGCTAGTAACTCAACTCGATGTTTCTTTTATTTCTTTTAGGTTAATTTTAGTTTTCAATCTTGTTAGGGTTTATTTTCTTTAATTCTATGTCGATCTTGTTTTAATTTGCGTTGATGAATTTAGTTTTATTTTATTTTATTTTTCTAGTTTAATTTAGATTGCTTAGTATTTTAATTAAGTTAATTGCCTTAGTAATCATTTAGGGATTTAGTTTAATTTAATTTAGTAGCTTAAATTTTATTTTTATTTCTTTTGTTAGGAACTCTTTTGATTTAAAATTTTTATTAGTTTAATTTTATTTTTTTTTAGTAGTCATAGTTTTAGAAATTAATTTAGAATTAAATTAATTAAATTTTTGTTTTTAATTTTTAGGATTTTTTTGATTTATTAAAAAAAATAAAAAATGATCTGTAAGGTTTCGCGTGGTACATCCCGATTCAGACATTATTCTCGCGCGTTGCGCACGGCTTTAGGAAAATCGAAAAAAAAAATAAATTCAAATTAAATAAAACCATCGGACACCACCACACCTACCACTCTTCACTATCATTACACCACGCCTAAAAACCCTAATCCCATGCGCTCACCGCCGTTCACCGCCATTCAACGCGGTCACCGCCATCATCCCCACCTTCCGACATCATCTTCCGCCTCCAGTCTCTACCGTTGCTCTGCCACTGCTTCCATCCGCCGCCGTTCTCATCGTAGGTCGAGCAACACAAGCCGCTGTTTCCACTGTTCATCGCTACAGCCGCCGCAGTCTACATCACCACTCCGGCCACCACACCACCGTCATCATCTCCACAGCCTGACGTCATCTTCTCCCACCAGTCACGCCATCGTCATCAATGACATCATCCACACATTCTGACCAACATCGTCCGACGGCCACTCTGACCACCGTATTCCACCTTCTACCTTCGTGCCACCACCGCAGACACCACCACCGGTACCCCTTTTCTTTTTCTTTGTTTTTCTTTTCAGATTTCAGATTTTAGGGTAGATTCGGTAGGATAGATCTGCTTTGATTTATGAATAATGTTGCTTTGGGGTTGATTATGATCGGAAACTTGGTCGGAATACCTCCGATTGCCAAATCCCCTTTTTTCAAAACTTTTTTATTTTTAGTATTTTATTTTCGGTTTCTTTTTCTCTTTACAGTAAAAAAGTAAAAAAAACAAATAAATAAGTAAACAAATAAAATAATAAATTATGGTTTCAGAAAAACAAAAATAAAAATAAAACGGGAAATAATAAGTAAAATAATAATAATAATAATAATAATAATAATAAACAAACAATTACTTATGGATAACATAATAATAAATAAAACTAAATAAATATTTTTGTAATATAAAAAAATTAATAAATGTAATACGAATAAAGATTTTTGTAATATATATGTATAATATAACATAAATACATACTTGTGTATATTTTGTAAAATAAAATAAAAGATGAACAAAATAATAATAAAATAAAATAAGTAAATACAATATAATATAAGTGTAACATCGTCGTGAATATAAATAGATTATAATTTTTATGTAATAGAATAACATAGATACTTATATATAAATGTATAAGTTTTGTAAAATAGGTATATGTATATGTAATAATAATGTATATATGTAAACTTATGTACGTTTCATATTAATGTAAATGTAAATAAAAATTAAAATGAATGTAAAGTGTATGTTGTAACAAATAAAATGATTAAATAAATAAAATTCTTCTGTAAAATAAAAATATAAATGTGTAATTTAAACAGAACAATTCTAAAAGAAAATACATTGTACTTTTAAATAATAAATTTACTTAGTATATAAATAATGTAGTATGTATATTAAAATTAAAAATAAGTCAGATGATTGTATCACTTGTAAGTTAACCCATGAGTTTGTGAATTTGTAATTGTACGTGTTCAAAATTAATAAATATTATATGTACAATAATAATTAAACAATAATGTATGTATATGTATGTTTGTATAATATGTATTTGTGAATTATTAAATAATTGTATATTAAAATAAAAATTTGTATAAAAATAAAGAATAACACATTGTATATATGTATATCATAAATAAATAATTTAATAAACAAAAATTGTATATAAATACCATAAACAACAACTTCGTAAATAAATAAACGTTTTCAAATAAAATAAATCATAACTTACGATTTAGGGTTGTAGTTAGTTTGTGATTATTTTGTATATGTGTTTGTTGTATATTATCGCAGAGATGGCTGAGACATCGGGTACCAGGGCCAAGAGGACCCGCCGTGTGACCACTGCAGAGGCACAGGCGCAGAGGCAGCCACCGCCACCATGTGAGATCCGCTATTCCGCACCTCTAGACGTGCCACCACCACACGCTCCCCTAGTCCATCCTCAGCTGCGTTCATTACCCGATAACACATTCTTGCAGTTTCAGACGGACACCCTAGAGTACTCACACATGACCACGCTAGCAGTGTTAGAGATCATGCAGCATCGTGGATTTGATCCAGCTGTTATCGAGCGGCTTGGCCGCGTAGAGGAGTTCGATGCTATGGTGACTCCACCGTAGGTATACTTGCTGCGATGTCAGTGGCAGCAGTACACCGAGCTCACGGTGGAGTTCCTTTCTACCATCCGCTACGACGAGAGCTCCCTCACTGCCCCTGGCGTTGTATCGTTTGCCTTAGGTCGGACGACACAGCGCATGAGTGTCGCTGATTTTGTTGTCGCCATGGGCATTTACTCCAGGGAGGAGGTGGCAGCTGGAGAGTTTGACGGCCTCCTTCGGGCGTGTCTAGGGCGGCCAGGCCCGAATACATTACTGAGGATGAGATGATCGTTTATTGGAGGACGATAGCGGTTCCTCCGCATACGGATCGGCGGCTGGCTACACAGATCCGCCTGGAGATGGGCCCCTACGTCTACTGATTGGCGGCTCGTCTGGGGTGTTCGACTAGTATCCAGTAGAGCATCTTACCATCGGCCTCGAGACGACGCCGTACGCGTTACGTTATATGCAGACGTCGGGGATGGTCACGTGGGACACACCACCCCGATGGGCGCCCATCTTGGAGGATCCAGCTGGCCCTGTTCCCGCGGTGCCTCCGCCATCTACGCACCGCATTTTGCACCGACGGGAGCGACCAGCCCGTGATGCCCCGCCACGCCCCCTGTTCATCCTCGTCTTACCCTCCGATATCTCATTCAGAGGTTAGACTCGATTGAGGACAACCAGAGGCGCATAGCGGCACATTTTGACATTGAGTTGCGCCCTCGGATGCCCGACCCTCACATTCCATCCGACCCCGAGGGCGACTCTGGCTCAGAGCCTGATGACGGAGGGGATGAGGATGAGGAGTGATAGTTTGTATGTACTTTAGGTGACGTATTTCTTATTTTCAGTTTCATGTATTCTGACAGATTTTGTAGTATATTTTATTTTGGCATGTTTTACTCTTTGTTATTTTAATTTTTTGTTGTTATGCCTATATTTATCTTTGTGTTGTTTTTCTGGTTGTAAATATTAATGTAATGTGTTGGTTGTTTATTTCATTGCAAATGTTTGTAATTTATGGTTGTTATGTATAAATGTTAAATTTTGTAATTCATTTGTTGTTGTTTTTTAATGATGTGATGTAAATTGTAATTTAATTTTTGTTGTATTAATAATTGTTGTTTGAGTTGTATGTTGTATATACTGAAAGACGCGAAACTTCATACACGACACGTCTACATAAAATCAGGGAGTTCGTCGCTATCTTTTTGTAAATTTACTTTTCAATTTTTTTCGCCAGTTCTGAATCCACATTGAGGACAATGTGTTGTTCTAAGTGTGGGTATGTCAGGCTGGCGCCTTTTAGTTTTTAATTTTTGAAAAATCAAGTCATTGTATGTATTAAGTTTAATTTTAATAGAATTTTTTAAAATTTTGAATAAACTTTTTGAAATTTTTGTAAATAAATTAGAACTTGTAATTAAATAATTCAATTTGTAAATATTTTAAGTTAAAAACACGAAAAAATAAAAAATTGAAATATTTCACAAAAATATTTTCCTTTCAATTGAGTCAATTGTTAATATTAATCAAGTCAGTTCTTGAGTCTTTTTATTTTTCAGTTAATCTAGTTAGCTTTTTTGAGATCTTAAATGCAGTCTGGTTCTAACCACTCATACTCAATTACCTTCGGGTGGCGACTACTTAGGCTATTCTATTTGCAAACAGCCAGATGTTGATTGATTTCTTTTTGGACGCGTGCTGATTCTGCTTGATCAGTTAAGTCTTTTCCACTTTTTACCTTTTGTTTCTTTTTCTGTAAATATTATTTTATTTTTCATATTCTGATTGTGTCTAGAGTTTTAGGATGTATATAGTTAGAGTCTTGAAAAATGTCCTTGTTCTGGCTTGCATTTTATAAATGGAAGATGATCGGACTACGATTAGGGCTTAGGTTTTTATAGACTAACTTGTGTATTGATTTGGGATTTGTTGGTAGGCCCAGCCGATAGAAAGTTCCTTAGGATTGATAGAATAAACTTAAATTCAGGATTCTTGTGGGTTTAAGACTTGGAAAATTCGGGAAATCTGAAACTAAGTAATAGTGAATAAAGAAACCTTTGTAAACTGACAACCTAGAATTCTTAAAATTTAAACCTGGCACATATGTTCTCTTTTTATGAAAATAAATCCGAGACACATGGCGTCCGCTAAATAAAAGAAATTTCACAATCCACTAAGTGAGCTGAGCCCGTGCAAATAAAAGAAAGAGAGAATAAGAGCTAAAAAGCAGTTGTCATATCCCGGCTCATAACCGAGTGAAACAGTGCTGTAATACGCTCAAGTGAGGTAAAAACAAAAGAAAAATGACAGAATAAAAAGGCAAAATGCTCACACCTTCATCCATCTCCATCATTAGGTTAAAATTTTAACTTTATCTAGGTAGTTTGCATACAGAGGTGGGTTTAAGTCTTTAGATTTAATCCTTTGCCTTGAAAGCTGTTGTTTAGGAGTAAGATAACACGTTTTGACCAAGGGATGGGATCCGTAAGATGAACGATTAAACTTGAACAAAAATAAATCATGATTAGGGAACTTGAAATTGATGCTTGGGTTTAGATTGGACCATTATACCAACAATTGCGGTTAATACACAAGGGTTTAAGATTGTTAAATCTTTTGCAAATAAAAACTAAGTCCCTGGTCTATGATTCCATTTTGTTATTTCGAGGACGAAAAAGGTTTAAGTGTGGGTATTTTTGATGTGTTAGTTTAACACATCCGTTTTTGTACATATTTGAGTCTGTTTTCGTTAGTTTTGTAAATATTTCGAGTCGGTTTTAGTTTCTTTTTACATTTTAGTGTTTTCGTGCAGGAATGTGTCCCGAAGGAGCTGAAACTAGGGAAAACGGGCGTCGGAATCAAGTGCGGGTGAACGAGCGAAGAAAATGAGGATTTCTACCCTAGGCGGTACGCCTAGCGAGGGTGCTTGGTCCCACGCGGTACGCCTGGGAACATTCCCTGACATCATTCTGATTCGCGCGCTACGCCTAGTCAGAAGCACCAGCCGCAGGCGTTGCGCCTGTCATCATCGGCCACCCGACCTTTTTGTCTCGCGCGTACCGCCTAGCCTCATGCACACCCGCTAGGCGGTACGCCCCAGATGGTTTTTCAGCCAAAACCCTAATTTTCATGCCTTCTATAAAGGAAGCTTGTTTGAGTGAAGAAGGAGTAAATGGCTTGATTAGGGCTTGTTGAAGTGAAGAAGGAAGCTTGTTTGAGTATTTTCTTTACCTTTTCATGTTCTTACTTTAAATCAGTAGTTTTTCATGTATCTAGACTATTATCAGATCTATTTTGTTACTGTTTTGATGTTGGTTGGCTAGATCTAGTGATATACCTAGGTTTGGGATGATAAAGTTGTGATTTTTATGATGTTTGGACTTGATTTATGATTATGGATGTTATATGCTTTGTAATCAGCTGTAAAGTTTGAATCTTTGATGATATTTGCATGTGTTGAATGATGATACTTGATGATTGTTGGATCCGCATGTGTTTTGGAATGTCTTTCCACAAGTAAATGCATGTTAGGCCTGCTACTTGGTGTTTTAGGTTAGTTTATGGGTTGTTGATCACATTCCATAGGATTAGACATCATTAAGTGTTGTTATTTACATGTGTGACCTAACCTAGAAATCCGGGAGGTGATAGGTTAGATAGTTGGTCTCTTTCACTTGGGATATTTGAGTTAAACGACCCGGGAGGGCGTTGTCTTAGATCTACTTAGTGTTAGTGTCAATCCATGTCAAAGTTGTCACCTTTATAGCTCTCTAGTGTCTTAGGATACAAACGGGTGGAGAAATCCGAGAGGTGATTCACCCATTGGAGTGCAATTGCATATCGGGAAAATCCGGAAGGTGACCCGGTAGACTAGTGCATACATTACAGTAATAGGATTTCCATTGGAGTTTCCTGATATCTGATCTGGGTTCCATTAGGTTATCTTTAGTCTGTTCCTTAAGATCCTAGTCTTCATCCGTCCATAAGTCAGTCCAAGTCATCATTAGTTAGACTTTTGATTCCCAGCCTAGGTATACCAGTTTTCCTCACTGCAGTTAGATTTCATGTACAGTTCCGGATTTAGTTTCAGTTACAGTTTCAGTTTTAGTATCAGTTTCAGAGTTTAGTTAGTAGCTTAGTTGTTTAGTCAGTCTCAGTCTGATTAGATTGTCAGAGTGCACCAAACCCCCTCTCTCTTTTACTTTATTTTGTCCACCGTCTAGGTTAATTTGTTATACTAGTGTCCATTGGTTCGATATCCGGACTTCCACCAGCTATTCTGCCACCGATAGGTACACTTGCCTTAGTAGCGGTCTAGTTTAGGATTTCCGATTATTACTAGATGTTTAGGTTAAGTATAGGTTTAGGATTAGATTTTGTGTCTTTAGCTTAGGTTAAATAGCTTTAATTTAGTCTTGTTTTTAGTATACTGACCGCTCGCATTAGATATCAAGAAGAAAAAGACCATTGAGCAGAGAAGAAGAATAAAACACATCCTCATCCAAAATCAATGGGGACCAAAGAACACAATAACAAGATGGAGAGATGATGTTCTGTTTGATGAATGGTCAAATTTCAAAAAAGAGAACAGTGATCATCCTGAGCTTTGGAAAGATGTCACTTCACCCTCTCCCACTATAGCGTCTCAGCTCAAGGATGCTAATCCAAGCACAATGCTTGATCACCTGCTAAATGCACCTATGGGAAGCCTAGGTGTTGGGTCTGCAGAATCTCCATCTGCTGTCAAATTCAGACCTTACGTTGATGTTGATAAGGAAATTCTTCCTGATCTTCTGAGGCACTACGAGCCTCGTCAGCATGCTATAGTAAAGAAGGTACTTGATTCAAATGATCAAGTGAAAAGAAGATAAATAATTCACTGGCCTGCTGGAGCTTCTCTTCCTTTGGGTCTACCTTCTAAATCCCAGCCTCCTCAGATCAAAAACTCCAGAACTAGAATAAAAAGATGGTTCTATGACTCTGTCTCCAAGAGCATGATCATTGAAAGATATAATGGTTCAAGAACCTTCTTCTTAGATTGGGATGAAATTGTCTCTCTACCAAACAATGATATGAAAGAACTGCAACATACGAATATTGATAATGCTAATACAGAATACGAAGTTCTGAACTATGTTCGAACTGATGAGCAAAACCACCGAAGCTAGATAAATAAATAAAACCGCAGATTGGCCAACCGCGGATGCTTCTCTTCAGAAGACACTCTCTTCCGACTGAAGAACTGCTTCAGCATCAGAACATCAACAGCAGAAGATTCGCCAAAAAGAACTACCGCTGAACTTCTCTACATCGGAAGACATTAGCTGACCATGATCCCTTCGGAAGACAAACACTACTTCGGAAGACATCAAGTGATTCGGAAGAAAATCTCCGATTCTGAAATAACTGATTGTTCAATCAGCTTCCGATGAATATCTTCCGAAAGAATAACCACTGAGCCTCAGCATAACTACCTCAACCTCGGAAGACCTGAAGACTCCTGAAGAGTGTTGTTTCCGTTGTTTTTGACTTTGTATTTATACTAATCTGATGATTCGGTGTCTGTAACAGTGTTAGCTATTTGTCTTATTATTTCTTGTCTTGTATCTCTGAATGTTGGGTATTTAAGTCCCAACATTCCCTGAGTAAAATGAATTACTTCCCCCAAAATTCCTTGTGCTTTTATTATGTTCTTCTCTCTTTCTAGCAAAACTAAACAACGCAAATAACTTTGTGCAAAACATCAGAGGGATCTAATACCAAAGCTTTGACCAAGTGTCTAAAGTCTTTGTTCCTGGTTAAACAGCCTCTCCGGGTTTTTGTTTCAACAATATCTTTTAAGTTATAGTGATGAATCACCATCACTAACCTTTAGTATGAGGTCAAGGATTTGAGCTTTTGGATATAAATCGTTAAAATCTTTTGAATTTGAATATAATCACAAGGAGTGGTATCCCACATGGACACCTTTGGCTTGCTAGAATTTGGTTGTAAGATGTAATCATGCTTTGGCCTATAAGTAAAATACTCTCATTAATAATTCCCAGGAACGCTAGATTGGTCCCCCGTCGAGGATTATGGATCGCTTTCCTAGATAGGAGTCTCAATTACCGATATTCACCCTTCCAGTTAATACATGACACCTTAACAAACTTAACTCTAACATAATTATAGAACAAAATCAAAATTACATTTTTATAAGATGATATCACTTAGAATTTAAAGATGGAATATAATATTCATCAAGCCTAGAAAGTCGGTATGTTGTGATTTGTTTAATCATTTTGAATGGATAGCAAAATACGAATACGTTAAGATTTGGATACGAATTGGATTTTGAAGAACTATAGAATACATGGAGTTCGTGACATTGTTATTACCTTAGATATAGTAATAAAATATTATTACTAATCTTAGGTATAACGTCATGGAAATAAAAATCACACATAATAAATCATTTGGACTTGTTTAAAACAATAAGGAATGGTATTCAAAAATTGAATACCTTTGACATATTAGAATTATAGAGTTTGTAAAGTGTTTGATGTGACATGCTTTGGCCTATAAGTGAAATACTCTCATTAGGATTCCCCAGGAAAGATAGACTGGTCCCACAGTACCTCGGGTATTTATACGAATATCTTTCCTAGACAGAAATCCCAACTACCGGCATTTCACCCTTCCAGTCACTACATGTTCACTTACAAACTGAATTCTAACAAGATTATAAAATCAATTTGAATACATATAACACATATATGTATTGAATCAACTTAAAGATTTAATTAGGCATTATAGCCTAATAAGTTGAATTCATACCATCTAACAAGTCATCACGTGTTCGTGAAGATAAAAAGAGAAGGTCTTAAAGCAATGTCCAAGATAAACTGAAAGTAAGGTGTCCTTAATATAAAGTAAGGTCAAAAGCACGCGTACTTTCGTATGCACATTCTTAACACTCTAACATACGTGTGTTGACACGTATGTGATTTCAAGCACAAAACGATATCTCGAATAACATTAGGTTATTGTTTAAACACAGATTCTTCGTAGGAGGATTTCTTACACGAGCTTTTAGTGTATGATCATTCTGCTATACTCAAAGGTGCGTACACAGCCCCTTTCTTATTTTAAACTGTTTTGGGGGAGAAAACATGTGCAACAAACTCTTTTTAGATACATATCACTTGCATGAGTTAGCTGTTTACATTATGTGACAACATAGCAACTTGAAAGTCCTTACACACCTCGAACCGTTTAGTTTGCTGTAATGCAAAGCGTGGTAGTTGGAAATAGATCTATTAGGTTTGACAAACCTCACCTGGTAGATGGGATCTACGCAGGTGTTTGACTGACCAAACACAATTTACTATTGTTGTGCTAGACAATAGTGGCAAGGCAAAAACATGCTATAGCATGGCAATTCGTCAGCTTCGGTGTCGAACACTTATGTAAATAGTTTATATGACTAGCTATCATGACTGTGCATGTGTGAATATGTTATCTACAATCTTGTTATTCAAACTGTTGTTTTGAACATTGTGAATGCTTAAAACCTGTGTTATGCGCCAACCTTTGTGTTGACTTGATTTACATGTTTTCTCAGGACGCTAAGGCGCGCGTTAAAGGTGGCATGGACTAGGAGATAGAGTCTCATGCATTTTAAACATTTGGAATATTTGAATTTGAACATTTAAGTATTTTGTTTTGTAATGTTTACTTTACAACTGTTATTGGTTTTAAACGCTTCCGCAACTTTTGTAAACTCTGATGTTATGTTTAAAGACCAAAGTATGTTTTGAAATTCATATAGAGGTCTTCACTATGTCTAATGATCTGAGATCCTGGTTTGTCACGTTCCCAAACGGTATGATTCCGTTAGTTGAAAATTGGGGGTGTGACAGATTGGTATCAGAGACATTGGTTATAGCGAACTAGGTTTGCATTTGTAGACTTAGACTATGACTGTTAGACATTAGACACATCTGTTTACACATACTGCTTAGAAATTACATATGATATTATGTAATCGACTTGTTTACATATTCCATGGCACTGCACTTACATATGGTATTATGTAACAGGCATGGCATCATCATCGGTACCTTATATTTATATTGATGATTCCGAGGACGAGGAACCGATAGTTCCAGCACCACCGTCATCACCACCACCACCTATTCCATCACCTCCACCGTATGAGATGGATGACTCAGATCCGGAGGAGGATCCAGACGAGGATCCCGAGGAGGATCCAGATGAGGACCCGGATGAGGATCCGGAAGAGGAGCCAGAGGAGGGCACTCAGCAGATCCCTGCTGAGGGACCCTCTGCACATCCACCACCAGTACTAGATGCTCCTGAGCCTAAGAGGCAAAGGACGGACGCTGAGGAGATCGCCAAACTGCGCGAGGATTTGTACGAGGCAGAAGATAGGATCGCACAACATTCTCAGGAACAATGGGATGCTAATGAGAGGCAAGAGGAACTTGCCCATCTGGTTCATGATATGCGGAATGAGATGATTAACTTGATTGATCGTCTTGAAGCTTCAGAGAACCGAGCTGAGTTCTTGGAGGACAGGATAGAAGCCTTGGAGGATTTAGTGGCCTCTAAGAATGAGGAACAGGATGAGGATGAGGAGGAGGAACCAGCACCAGTTGTTGATTCCGATCCTGAATCCACAGTTGAGGACGATTGATTTTTCTTTTCTTGTTTGTTTTGTTTAAACTTATTAGGAACGGGTTGTGTTCCTACTTTAGTAGTTTGAAAACTTATGTTTGATTTCAAAAGTATTGTACTCAAATCAAA
Source organism: Mikania micrantha (assembly GCA_009363875.1). Taxonomy (NCBI): domain Eukaryota; kingdom Viridiplantae; phylum Streptophyta; class Magnoliopsida; order Asterales; family Asteraceae; genus Mikania; species Mikania micrantha. The sequence goes on from CM018684.1 coordinate 5,418,422, forward strand.
GTTTCTATCTATGGAAGAATTATTATTTATTTTCAACAGTTGTGTTGATTTATATTACATGTTGTGTTTGTTGTTTTACTTACACATATCACATTAGATTTTGACTTCGTGCTAACACTTCTTGTAAATAGGAAACTAATGGCTGAGGGAAACGTTCACATGACAGTCGCTGAGCTCAACGAGCTAATTAATAGCAGAGTCGCTGAGGCAATCGCACAGTATGCTCAGACACACAACACAGGACCACAGGGTCCAGCTGGGGGATTGGTTAACCCACAAGTCTGCACGTTCAAGATGTTCTTGGACTGCAAACCTCACAATTTCAAAGGGTCGGAGGGGGCCATTGGACTCCTTCGGTGGATTGAAAAGGCTGAGTCGGTGTTTGAAATGTGCAACTGCCCTAACGAAAGCAAGGTGAAATTTGCTACGGGAACATTGGAGGGTCCAGCACTAACTTGGTGGAACTCAAATGTCCAGACTCTGGGGTTGGGAGAGGCTAATGCCTTAACATGGAATGACTTCAAAACTTTACTGCAAGAGGAGTATTGTCCTCGCAGTGAAATGCAGAAGTTGGAGGAAGAATACTGGCACCTCAAGATGGAGGGGTCAAACATTGAAGAGTACACGACCAGGTCACATGAGTTGGCCAGACTGCTACCACACATGGCTACTCCAGCCAGCAAGTGGATTGAAAGGTACATTGGAGGACTAGTGCCTCAGATTCAAGGGTTGGTGACTTCAGCAAATCCCACCACCATCCAACAAGCTGTTCGTTTAGCGCATCAGCTTACTGACCAGGCAGTGTTACAGGGGACTCTGCCTAAACGAACATCTGCTACCAAGGTGGGAGATCATAAAAGAAAGTGGGAAGGTAACAACTCAAAGAGTCACAACCAACAGTCATATCAGCAAAACCGGAAACAAGACTCAAACAAGTCTTATCATGGTTCAAGCAGTGGCCAGCAATCGTCATCATCGGGGGGTTATATTGGTAAACACCCCAAGTGCAACAGGTGTGGGTATCATCATGCAGGTAATCAATGTGAGAGAGCTAAGTGCCAGAGGTGTGGTAAGATTGGACATGCGGCTAAGGATTGTCGCGGGGAGCTACAGAACAACCACAACAACCAGAACAATAACCAGAACAACGCTCCGAAGGGTTGTTTTGAGTGTGGCAAGATGGGGCATTTTAAGAAAGATTGCCCACAACTCAAGAAAGGCGGGGACAATAATGTCAATGGCAATGGGAATGGCAATGGTAATGGTAATGGCACCAACAACAACAATAACAATAACAACAACAATAATGGTGCTAGGGGCAGGGCGTTTGTGATAGGAGGACGTCAGGCGCGGGAGGATCCCAACATTGTTACGGGTACGTTCCTCTTAAATAATCACTATGCCTCTATGTTATTTGACACTGGTGCCGATCGGAGTTTTGTATCTAGTTCACTTGCTAAGTTGCTAAATGTTAGTCCCACTGCCTTAGATAGTCCATACACTGTGGAATTAGCTGATGGTAAGTTGATTGTAGTGGAATGTATTTTTAAGGGATGTATCCTTGATTTGATGGGTCAAACATTAGAGATTGATCTTATGCCTATTGCCTTAGGCAGTTTTGATGTAGTTATTGGCATGGACTGGTTGTCTAAAAACCAGGCTGAAATTGTATGCCATGAAAAGATTGTTCGCATACCTCTTCCGCAGGGAGAGACATTGTATGTACAAGGTGAGAAGAGCAGTACGCCACTGCGTCTCATATTTTGTATGAAAGCACACAAGTGTCTGCGTAAAGGTCATACGGCAGTTATAGCACTTATAACTGAAAAGCCGGTAGTTGAGAAGAAGATTGAAGATATACCTGTAGTTTGTGAATTTCCGGAGGTGTTTCCAGAAGACTTGCCGGGATTACCGCCTATCAGACAGGTGGAATTCCGAATCGACCTTACACCAGATGCAGCACCGATAGCTAGGGCGCCTTATCGACTTGCACCGTCAGAGATGCGAGAGTTATCCACACAATTGCAAGAGTTGTTGGATAAGGGTTTCATACGACCTAGTTTTTCACCGTGGGGAGCTCCAGTATTGTTTGTTAAGAAGAAGGACGGAACTTTCCGTATGTGTATCGATTACCGGGAATTGAATAAGGTTACTATCAAGAACCGGTATCCGTTACCCAGAATTGACGATCTGTTTGATCAATTGCAAGGTTCGAGTTACTACTCGAAGATTGATCTCAGGTCGGGTTATCATCAATTAAGAGTTCAGGAGGAGGATATCCCGAAGACAGCATTCAGGACGCGCTATGGCCATTATGAGTTCTTGGTCATGCCATTTGGGTTGACAAACGCTCCAGCTGTATTCATGGATCTCATGAATCGTGTTTGTAAACCTTATCTTGATAAGTTTGTCATTGTTTTCATTGATGACATTCTCATCTATTCACAATTTGAGGAGGAACACGCTGAACATCTTCGATTACTGCTAGAGCTATTGAAACAAGAACAATTGTACGCTAAGTTCTCGAAATGTGATTTCTGGATGCGAGAAGTACAATTTCTGGGTCATATAGTCAACGAAAAGGGCATACATGTTGATCCAGCGAAGATTGAAGCGATTAAGAATTGGGAAGCGCCAAAGACCCCTACCGAGGTACGACAATTCCTTGGTTTGGCGGGTTACTACCAAAGATTCATTGAAGGTTTCTCAAAGATCGCTCAACCACTTACAGCTCTTACGCACAAGGGAACGAAGTATAACTGGACGGATAAACAGGAAACTGCGTTCCAGTTATTGAAACAGAAACTTTGCAGCGCACCGATTCTGTCCTTACCGGAAGGAACAGAAGATTTTGTGGTGTATTGTGATGCATCTGCACAAGGTTTGGGATGTGTGTTGATGCAACGTGATAAAGTGATTGCTTATGCTTCCAGACAACTACGAACACACGAAAAGAATTACACTACTCATGACTTGGAGTTAGGAGCAGTAGTTTTTGCTTTGAAGATTTGGAGGCATTATTTGTATGGAACTAAGTGTACTATTTACACTGATCATAAGAGTTTGCAACATATCTTTGATCAGAAGGAGCTTAATATGAGGCAACGACGATGGGTAGAGTTGTTGAACGATTATGAGTGTGCGATTAAGTATCTCCCGGGAAAAGCTAATGTGGTAGCTGACGCTTTGAGCAGAAAAGATACAACGGGAACAAGACGGGTTCGCGCACTTATGATGACAATACATACTGACTTACCTGACAAGGTGCACAATGCTCAGATTGAGGCCTTGAAAAAGGAAAACTTAGTACCAGAATCCTTACGAGGAATGGAAGAACAATTGGATGTTAAACCTGATGGAATTCGTTATTTCATTAATCGAATGTGGATACCTTTGTATGGAGGTTTAAGGGAACTCGTGATGAATGAAGCACACAAGTCCAGATATTCAGTCCATCCGGGATCAGACAAGATGTATCATGACTTGAAGGCACTGTATTGGTGGCCTCATATGAAAGCTGATATTGCTAAGTACGTTAGCAAATGTTTGACTTGTTCGAAAGTCAAAGTTGAATATCAGAAGCCATCTGGTTTACTGCAACAACCAGAGATACCGATGTGGAAATGGGAACAGATTTCGATGGACTTCATTACTAAGTTACCCCGTACACCGAATGGTTGTGATACGATATGGGTAATTGTCGATCGATTAACGAAATCTGCACACTTCTTAGCAATCAAGGAAACTGATAAGATGGAGAAACTGACTCGCATTTACATCAAGGAAGTAGTAGCACGACATGGCGTGCCAATCTCTATCATATCAGATCGGGATGCCCGGTTTACTTCTAACTTTTGGAAATCTCTTCATAAGTCATTGGGGACTCGCTTGGATATGAGTACCGCTTATCATCCACAGACCGACGGTCAAAGTGAACGAACGATTCAAACGCTCGAGGATATGTTACGAGCTTGTGTAATTGACTTTGGTGACAGCTGGGAGAATCATTTACCGTTAGTGGAATTCTCTTACAACAACAGTTATCATACAAGTATTCAAGCAGCACCGTTTGAAGCTTTGTATGGTCGCAAATGTCGTTCACCAGTTTGCTGGGCTGAAATTGGTGACAGTCAAATAACAGGTCCTGAACTGGTGCACGAGACGACAGAGAAGATAGTTCAAATCCGGAACCGTATGGCAGCGGCTCGGGATCGACAGAAGAGTTATGCTGACAAACGTCGTAAACCGTTGGAATTTCAAGTAGGAGACCGAGTTCTTCTAAAGGTATCACCTTGGAAAGGTGTGATACGATTCGGCAAGCGCGGGAAGCTTAGTCCACGTTACGTAGGACCTTTTGAGATCCTGAAAAGGATTGGTCCGGTTGCGTATCAACTCAAACTACCGGATGAACTCAGTGGAGTTCATGATGTGTTTCATGTGTCGAACTTAAAGAAATGTCTTTCTGATGAGACATTGATTGTACCGTTAGAAGAAATACAAGTAGATGAACAGTTACGATTCATTGAAGAACCTGCAGAAATCATGGACCGAGAGGTCAAACAACTTAAGCAAAGTAAGATCCCGATAGTCAAAGTTCGATGGAATTCAAGACGTGGTCCTGAATTCACATGGGAACGGGAAGATCAAATGATGAAGAAGTATCCTCATCTATTCAAAACAGCTACTGCCAACACTGAGAGCGCACGTTAAATTTCGGGACGAAATTTCCTTCAACAAGGGGATGACGTGATGCTTCACACATCGACATTGCAAATTTCAAACTGTAAGCACAAACACTTTATTCAATTGATTTGTTATTAACATTTATTCAATTGATTTGTTATTAACATTTGTGCTACCTTACATTCTATATATTTTATGTGCTACATTTCATATGTTACATGTTATGGTAGTACATACATGATTGGTTACACACATTTTGCTATGTGCGGGGTTGCATAGTACAAAAAGTTACACAACACTCACTATGTGTGAGGTTACACAACACTCACTATGTGTGAGGTTACACAACACGGTATGATCAAACACAAACAGTCACAGTTAGGTGAACTAACTAGTGTACACGCAAACAGTCACATTGAACGATCACATTTGAGTTGTGATGTTGCAAGCATTAGACTTTGTGTGTAAGTACACACAAGCACACAGAATGATCAAATCACACTAACACGCACAATCTGAACTTGTAAGTAGTTTCCTAACTACTCCTAACACTTACTAATTTTCGGGACGAAAATTCCTTCAACAAGGGGATGATGTGACAATCCGACTTTTCGGATTAACTTGGCTAACTGAAAATAGTGAGATCACAGGCCCAACAGAGCCAATGTAGGCCCAATAAGACCAGTTTAGGCCCAATAGAAACAAGGATAGCCACTGAGGCCCAGGTAGGCCCATTAAGGCCAAAGAGGACCCAAGGTAGGCCCATTGAGATCTAGGAGGCCCAATTACAAACTCAAGGCCCAAGATAGGCCCAGTTATATTCTGTGAGGCCAAGTGGACAGAGTGTAGGCCCAATTGGCCCAATTGGGTAAACTTAGGTCAATAATAGTTCAATTAATAGGATTTGTGACAATTCGGGATTTTCGGCTCAACTTTGTTAACCGAATTGTTATGCAATTGAGCTAAACCAAACCTAAGGGATGGGAATTAATGGAAATCAGTTCCAATACACTTTAATTGCAAAAATCTAGATTTGTAATTAATTTAAAAGTTCAATTTTGACTTTAGAAGTCAAAATTCGAGTAGAAAGCAAGAAGGAAATTCGAAAGTTATCAAAATTGAAGTTGTAATTGCGAATTTATCATCCATAATCATTGTAATAATGATCATAAACCGTTTACATACGTTTTAACCCATTAGCATTCGAATTAAATGGAATTATGAGCATAAGTGTTGTAACCGTCGCATGGTTACATCAAAACCATGAAATTCGACTTCCATTCTCACAATTGCACAATCCTACACCATAATCGGCACATTCAGAGTCCTTAACATCCATCAATTCGATCTTGTAAGTTGTGGACAGAGGAACCCGATCGTAGAGTAGCCGTATTCAAGCTCAAAGTTGATTTTCATCAATCGGCCATCGAATCAGGTGCAAATTCGTTTCTACATTACCTAAAGGTGCCGATTAAGCATAACCCTATGTTTAATTCATGTATAAAAGTTTAATTTTACGAATTCGATATCTAGGGTTCATAATTTATCACGGTTTGGGGGTTTGTAATCAATCGAGCTTTAAAATCAAATTGGATGTTACTGTTAGTTTCAGATTAGTCCGATCAAGGGGAAATATATGTTAAGTTTGAATCATATCATCGAATTGTAAGAGATCAAGATCTAGGGTTTATATTAAGAACGGGTTTGGGGGTTTTGTATTAATCGAGCTTTAAGATCAAATTAAATGTTGTTTTTAGTTTCAGAGAGTCTCGATGAAGCTAATCCATGACTCAATTTCATTGTATTATAATGAATTGAATAGGAACAAGATCTAGGGTTCTTATGTAAAACGAATTGGGGGAATGAGTCAAGATGGGTTCTAGAATCAAATTAAATGGTGTGATCAGTTTCATAAGGTGCCGACTAATAAAACTCATGAGTAAATTTCATCAGATAATTACGAATTCATGGTGTTCACGATCTAGGGTTCTTAGATTAAAACAAATTGGGGTTTTTGATCAAAGTCGGATTATAAATCAAATTAAACTATATATATAGTTTCGGTTTAACCCAGTAATGATAAACCCTATGGTGTTGATGATAATCGGATTCGAATCGGGGTCCAAATGGGGATTAGTATGCTTCGGCTAAAGAGAAAAGGGGAAACCGGTTCAGTAGTGATTAAAACAATTTATTCTGGAATGATTTCGCGATACCCTAGCGGGCTGAGTTGGTAGATGCGTGTGTGTTGATGTGGGGGGTCGCGGGTTCGATTCCGGGTTCCACCAATTTTTAAGTTTTTGAATCATTTTTGTATTTTGGTCATAACTTTCGCATACGAAACCCGTTTTAACCCGTTCGAATTGCGTTGGAACCAGAATTTCATTCCGAACCAATTGGAATGATAAAAATGGTATTTTTGATCGAAAATGAAATCGCGTATAATTACGTTTAATTAAATAAAATCGTATAGGATTTCATTTAAACGATTTCAAAAGCACACGTACTTTCGTATGCACATTCTTAACACTCTAACATACGTGTGTTGACACGTATGTGATTTCAAGCACAAAACGATATCTCGAATAACATTAGGTTATTGTTTAAACACAGATTCTTCGTAGGAGGATTTCTTACACGAGCTTTTAGTGTGTGATCATTCTGCTATACTCAAAGGTGCGTACACAGCCCCTTTCTTATTTTAAACTGTTTTGGGGAAGAAAACATGTGCAACAAACTCTTTTTAGATACATATCACTTGCATGAGTTAGCTGTTTACATTATGTGACAACATAGCAACTTGAAAGTCCTTACACACCTCGAACCGTTTAGTTTGCTGTAATGCAAAGCGTGGTAGTTGGAAATAGATCTATTAGGTTTGACAAACCTCACCTGGTAGATGGGATCTACGCAGGTGTTTGACTGACCAAACACAATTTACTATTGTTGTGCTAGACAATAGTGGCAAGGCAAAAACATGCTATAGCATGGCAATTCGTCAGCTTCGGTGTCGAACACTTATGTAAATAGTTTATATGACTAGCTATCATGACTGTGCATGTGTGAATATGTTATCTACAATCTTGTTATTCAAACTGTTGTTTTGAACATTGTGAATGCTTAAAACCTGTGTTATGCACCAACCTTTGTGTTGACTTGATTTACATGTTTTCTCAGGACGCTAAGGCGCGCGTTAAAGGTGGCATGGACTAGGAGATAGAGTCTCATGCATTTTAAACATTTGGAATATTTGAATTTGAACATTTAAGTATTTTGTTTTGTAATGTTTACTTTACAACTGTTATTGGTTTTAAACGCTTCCGCAACTTTTGTAAACTCTGATGTTATGTTTAAAGACCAAAGTATGTTTTGAAATTCATATAGAGGTCTTCACTATGTCTAATGATCTGAGATCCTGGTTTGTCACGTTCCCAAACGGTATGATTCCGTTAGTTGAAAATTGGGGGTGTGACACCCTCACCGATTGAAGCCGAGCTGGGAAGAAGGGGTAACTGTTGGGGGGGGGGGGGGGGGGGTTGGAGGTTTTTTAAAAAAAAAATCCAATTTTTTTCCTATTTAAACAACTCTAAACAACCACAAATCTCATACTTTTCTCTCATTTTCTACAATCTATACACTAAATTTATAAAATTTTCAAGTAAAATGGAAGGAGGTTCATCCCGTGGTGGGTCGTCAAGCAAGAAATTTAGAAAACTACGACCAAAAAATGTTCAAACGGCTCAAATGAACCCGTTCAACACACCCAAGTATCGTCCACAAATGTCATCTCCGAATCAACCAAATTTCTGCTACGGGTATCGTCCACAAATGCCTTTCTAGGTTTTTTAATTTAATTTTTTAGGTTGTATTCTCTTTTTTTTGTTTTTTTTTATTTTAAATTTAATGAATATTTTTTTTATTTTATTATTATTATTATTATTATTATTATTATTATTATTTATTGTTAAAATAATTAATTAAAAAAAGATTTGAAAATGTGGAAAAGTGGGGAAAAGTGGGACGACACCGTGCAAAATGGGGAAAACTGGGGAAAAAAGGAGAAAAGTGAGGAAAGCTGATGTGGCGCTGATGTGGCAACGGGGAAAAATGGGGAAGCACGGGACGACTCCTAGTGCCCTAAAGGTTCATGACCTCCTTGCTAAATAGATGGCCTTCAAATGAAAAATCACCATAAAAATAAATATGTTACACTTTGTTAGAGAAATTAAATGCATGCTAACGTCCTTGTTGAAATGACAAGTTATAACATTGGGAAGATATACGTTGCACTTAGTCAAAAAAAGGTTAAGGCATATCAATATTCTTGTTAAATGGTTGTCCTTGACAACTCTTATCTATGACAATACATGTGCTTAGCCTAATGTTAGAAAAGATTTTTGCATGTTTATAAAAGTAACTTTTTTATTGACTTTTTTTTTTTTGAAAGTTTTGGCTTTCCTTGCTGACTCTACATGTGGAATGAGGTTAACATCTTAATGAAGTAAATATATTTTCCTTTTTTAAGTTGTAGACATAAAGTGTATTTTGAGAAGCAAAAATATCTCAAGTGATAAATTCCTAACAAAAGATATTTATTTATTTATTTATTTTTCTTTTTGTGGATAAAGTTATCTATTCAAAATAAAGATTAGCCTTTTCATATTTGTCAAGAAAGTATTTGCATGTCGTGTTAGTATCGTTATTGAAGAAAATTTCCTATACTAACCACACCAGGAAAAGTATATATGCATTAACATCCTTGTGAAGTAGTTGTACTTGAAAATGACAAGACATAGCCATGCTTCTATGATATACTTTGTAAGAACAAGAACATTGTATATCTATATATACACTAAAAAGCTAACAAGTCATAATTATGAGAATATCTCAGCTATACCAAGTATAAAAAAAATAAGTGCGTACTCATTTATTGATTAAAAGTTCAAAGTGAAATGATAAGTCATTATTATAAAAATAGATTCCTCTCAGAAAAGGTGCATGTGTGTAGAAAGTAGCTTTCTTTTTACTGAATGGTCAAGAGTTTTTTTTTTTTTTTTTGTTTAGAATAACAAGACTAAAATTTCATTAAGCATGATAAATTCTTTTTTCTTTTTGTTAAGAATAACAAGACTAAAATTTTCATGTAGCATGACAAAACCAAAAGTTTGTAAAGAATCAAGCAAGGTTCCTAACAAAAATTTTCTTACCATGCTTTCCTTATCAAGTTTGGTGTATTAGGAGGTGTTAAAGAAAAATATTTTTTTTTGTTGACAGTATTGTATGAAGTTCTATCCTATTAATTGCTAATATCTTTAAAATATTACAACTCGTGTGATATATTACAGTCTTAGACAAGAAACATGAAATAAATTGTTTTAAATAGTGAGTAGAAATGTAAGCCTATGCATAGACTTTGGTCTACTAATGCGTATATAAGATAGGTTTGTATCAAACCTTTTTATTCTTGCTTATGTGAATATGATGGTGCATACAAATGGCAAATTTAGCTAAATCAATATCTTGTACAAAAAATCATTGAACATGTAATTTTCTTTGTTTTAAATCTTAATGATAGCAAGGTAAGGATTCTACAAGTGCATCCATTGGAAGTTGACTTGCTGGACGCATGAGGATTTTTTTCTTTTTTAGTTCTATTCTTTATGAAAACATCCAAAAATAATGTAAAGTATTTTTAAATTCATATGCAAGTTGTTAATCCGTGAGTAAAGAACATTAAGTTTCACGCAATGTTAAAAAAATATCTTTGAGACTTACAAAACTATAGGTTTTCACAAAAATGTTGTATTAGCGTGTGTGATCTATGGAACATAGTGTTACATATATGGAAAGAGTAAAATAATATAGATTTGACCAATGTTGTCTAGAAGTTTGGCACGAGGGATTCATGCAAAATGAATATCTTGGCCACACGGTGGGTGCCAATGTTAACTCATCCAAATCTAGGTCAAGTCTTGTTGTCAGGTTGGACCGAGCCTAGCTATCCCTACCATGAATCTTAGCTACAACAACATAGATTATCTACGTTAGAGGGCCCAAGGGGATTATCCCCAAGGAAACTGTTGACGCTCAAGTCAATAATCTACATAAGATAATAAAGTGTATAACATATAAGCAAGCAAATAAGTATATAAAGATAAACAACGATACTTCGAGAATCTTATGCAAAAGAATATGTATGGTATTCATGAAGACAAAACAAGGCTCATGAGAGTCTCTTGAGGAAATATATGTATGGCTTGCTAAGGGCTAGCAAGGATGAGCAAATTGTAAAGAAACAAACTATCATGATGTTAGAAGTGAGAGTAGTTTGTTAAATAAGAGTTCTTACCAACAAAATGGGATGGTACAAATGTGTAGGATTCTCCTCAATTTATAGAGGGTAGTGGGCTTTACCTAGCCTGGCTCAACCTAGTCTCTTAAACCTTGCTAAGGTTGGAATGTCTATATTTATGTATAGAGAGGCAGAAAGGCAAACTTGACTAGCCATGTCTTGCTAAGGTTGGCAAGGCCAAACCTTCCTAGGCATACCTGCATCATAAGTCTTCACCCTAGTCAGTGGCCGACCCAGAAATTTTTTTTATGGGGGGCGAAATTTTTTTAAAAGTTATATATTTAGAGTTCGATATATGATATTTTTTTTATTTTGTTCCGATCGGGTTAGGTCAAACCGGGTCGGGTCATGTTAAAAAAAAGTCAAACTAAAGTTCATATATAAAATCATAACAAAAATACATTACAACTAAAGTTGTTCTTATGCCTGACAAAATGGACGAGTTGGGTTGGGTAACAGGTTAGAAGGCTGCGAGTTAGGATGAATGCAAGTTATCATGGGTGCAGGTCAGGATGAGTTTTAAAAAAAAAATAGTTTGGTTTAAATGAGTCATTTTATAAAACATCTATTTTGTTCAAATTAAAATAAATTGTAACTAAACAAGTAGTTTAATTGAATAATTTTTTTATCAAATATATTATTGATCAGTGTTATCCGTTTGAATTCATTATATTCATACAGTTTTAAGTTACCCATATTGTTATTGAATTGTTTGCCTAGTTCTCTACGGGGTTTTATTTTTTTAAATCAAAAACATCTATGAAGATTGTTATAAGTAACTCTTTCTTCAAGAAAACAAGTATAGGTATCACTTAAATTCTCATCACAAGTCTGATTTTACAAATTTAAGAGGGGCGATTGCAAAATATTAAGGGGGTCGGTCAATATTTTAACATATATATATACTACTGGAAAAAAAATTCAAGGGGGGCGGCTGCCCCCCAACCTTCAATGTAGATACGCCAATGACCCTAGTGCCACTGGAAGAATCATGTCATAGATTTTAAGTATCATGTGAAAATAATAATAATGGGCTCCTATACATCTACAAACTTAATAAATTGATGATAATTGAGATAAAAATAAGTTAATAAAATGAATAAAGAAAATTATGCTAGCAAAATGATGTTTTTTAGGTAATAAAATAAGATTTTTTTATTTCAAAATTATGTTTTGTTTAAAATTTATTTTATGCAAAAAATACATATAAAAAATTCAAAATTTCTTCGCCCACAAATAATCATACGACAGCTCACACCTCCGGCACTTCCTAAGGTCGGCTCTAACCACCTATTCATTTAGTTTGTAGTGTTCGGCCACACAATTGGTTTGTAACATTTAGGGGTGTTTTTTTTTTAAAATATAATAGTGTCAAATTTGAATAAACGAAAGCCTAATGGAAAGTTCGTAGTTTAATTGCTATTCAAACTTCAAAAATATGATTTTATCAAATACATACATACACACACACACATATATAAATTATGCAAAATAGACTACTAAGATTTAAATAAGTTCAAATTTAATCAAATATATCATGTTGAAATGCATGCATACATACGTTTCTTTGTTTACAAACGTTTTTAACACCATTACATGTTTATATACGTACGTACGTATGTATGTTTGTATGTATGTATGTATGTATGTATGTTGTTAGTACCCTGATAGCATCAGCTTCAATTGTTGAATTGAAGACTGAAGATTGTAGCAGAGTCGAAGTGAAGACCTTTATGTTATTGTTTTGTAATTGTTTAGTTTAGTTTGTTTTTGTTTTTGTTTGATTTGTATTTTGTTTCTGTTTTGAATCTTGTAAATTGTCTAAGTGTTTCTTCATCGATACTAATAGTATCGACAGTAATAGCATCGATACTATTAGTATCGACACTAGTCACCATCGATACTAATAGTATCAATGGAAAGCCAATAAATAGTTTGATTTCGATATTAATTGTATCGATCTTGTTCACAATTCTCATTCTTAATTTTGTAGTTTCTCTCTGATTGTACAAACTCCATTCCAGATATTAATACAAGAAGAGTGAATTTGATTCATTGATTTTTTCTTTTTCTACTCATTTCTATTATTGTTCAAACATGATTCTATGGATTCCGCACATAGTGTTATGTTATACTAGATCATTCAAATCCTAGAAATGGACCTACATATATGCATGAACATTTAAATATATCTTGTTATAAAAAGTAAAACAAATTAAATACTTTATAAGATTAATTAATATTATTTTAATTTGTTAGTTACAAATAAATGGGATACTTTTATAAACTTGTTATAGCAAAACTGTGCAAAATTCCATGATTGGGGGACGAGAATTGTAATCTTATTAGCTATAAAATAGTTTGAGCTGATAACAAAATAACACAAAATTTTGGAAGACTAGAAATGATAAATTCGCAGAGTTTCTTTCTTCTTCAACTGGGCATACGATCGAGACCATTTCCAAGCGGTGAATTATGAACATAACAGCACAATCAAATCTGGTTTTAAGAATCATTAAATGTATTATACCACAATCGAACCAAGTGGTGGGAAATATAACTGTTAATGAGTTAAATCACATTCGAATCCTCAAATTGAATGCACAAACATGTTTACGATCTTTATTTGAATAGAGCAAAAGCAAAAGCTTCTTGTAAGAAGCTTTGAACATTCGAATTGATCACTCGTTTAAGCAGAAGACATTCTTTGACTCGTCGTAGCTAATTCATAATGATTACAGGTAATTTATCATGTCATACTAGTCATCTTCATTTTTGGATTGATACCCCTAAGACCATCCCCATTGGTGAACTAGTGGAGGATTGTCACACTGTTTAAACAAAATAGAAAAAAGTATACGATACAATTGTCCCTCCAATCTATATTGCAAACTCCAAATGTGTCATGTGGCAAATCTCAATTGGACCTCTTTATTTATTTTTTCTTTTATAAGTTATTATAATTAGTTTTTTTGTAATAATCTTGTTTTTTAATAACTTCAAATAATTAATATTTTAAAAAATCTAAAAACACGGCCTTGATCAGTTTTTTTATAAACATATCGTTATAAATTTTGTTAAAAACAGAGTTCGTTTAATAAATATATTTTTTATATAAAATAAATATAAACAATCATTGGTTTATCCTATCTAAAATTTGGAGGTTTTTTATTGGTTCAGAGGATTTTCGAGATCAAACTCATTATCTAAAACATTATATGTTTAAAATATTTATTTGTTTTGAAAATTCATTATATCTCCCTATAAATATTGTATCATATTAACATAGTTTTATATCCAATACCATTCATAATATTTGATTTCTAAGTTTCATATTTTCTTGCATGAATCCTTCTTTTCCAAATTTTTGTTTGAATCTTGGTGAATCTGAATATTATCCCAATACTCAGTACTATCAGAACTCTCCTTTTTTTCAAATGCAAATGAAGTTCTTATTACTAAAGATCTTCAGACCTCTCAAAATACTGAAAATCACTCACAAGGAGCTAGTAAATGGGATGTTGCCGAATATGTTTCCTTAATGTCAGCATGTTGTATTACTCGTGAAAATAACACTGTTGGCAAAAATCGAAAAATATCAAACTTGTGGGCACAGGTAGAGAAAATGTACGATGCAGCTCAAGCAGAAAATTCAAAAAAGCTTAGTGAGGAATGAAGCTCAAATGAAAGGTCGTTTTAAACGACTTAGTGAAAATGGCCTGAAGTGGGTTTCTACGTACACGGAAGCATATCGTCAAAGAAAAAGTGGAATGAACCAGAAAGATATTGAGAGTGAAGCTCATAAACTTTATGAACAAGATAAGAGGAACAAGTTCACTGACTATGTTGTTTTTAATGAAGTTATGTGTAAGCACCAAAAGTGGGCTTTACAGCTAGACCAAGACACAAGATGTTCACGTCAAGAGGGTAATGAATAAAGTGGTGGTAGCTCAAAAAGAAGTATGACTACTAAAGAAAAGAGTATTGTGCCAATCCCAACCCAGAAACACCAACTAGTGGTGGTTCAACATCTCAATGTCCAATTGGTAGAGATGCGTCTAAAAAAAGCAAAAGGAAAATAAATATCCAAGTTTTCTACTAACTTTGTTAAAGAGCTTCGTGCAATGAGGCTTACTAGAGACGGTGAAATTGAACTCATGAAACAAAGGCTTGAGATTGAAAGAGAAAGGGAGTAAAGTATGCATTTGAACACATTGTTACAAAAACAGTTTTTGTCACCTGAAGAAGACAACATGAAGCTCCATATGATGTTAAAGTTTTATGGCATCGATCTAAGTAAATCAAGTTTATTGTGTGTCTTTCTTTTAGTTGGTTTAATAATGTTTGGTGTGTGTTTTATTTTTAGTTGCTTTAAGAAATTTTGGTGTGAATTTTATTTTTATTTGCTTTATTAAAATTTGGTGTGTTATTTCTTTTTATTTAAGTTAACGTTATCAACCGGATATCCATCATTATCTATGTTTCCACATGTCAACATTTTACTTAGGGGTGAGCAGAAATCCAGGTAACCGAAAATACCTGACTACCCGAACCGAGAAAACCAGATAACCGAAACTCGATAATACCCAATAAAGGAAGACCAGACCGATTTTAGAACTTAAAATTCATGCATATTAACCTACGTTTTACGTATGGATCTGGCTCTTGGAAAAAAACCTACGTACATACAAAATCGCCCCATCCTTCTCACGTTCAGGACCAGTTTTGTGATGATAGCACCTCCAATTCCGAATTCCAGTCCAGAAACATCATAAATTTCAATTCCTTGATTCCTCGTCATACTAAAAAGGGCAAACTATTGTGTAGTTTTAGGATTTAGGTTTGCAAGCATTTCATCAAGCATCTTGTGGGAATAAATTTTACACAGATAAATATCACTAACATATGATACACTTCAATCCAATAATCACACTATTGCTATGATTAAGCAAAATGAAGGGCAGAGATTGAGCAAAGTGAAGGACAGAGATTGCTGGAAACAAAATTTTTACTAACCTGTGATTAAGGAAATGAAGGTCATATATTTTGCTTCAAATACAACCTCCCAGCTTGTGTAATGGTTCCAATTCCTCTAGATTTATATATTGCTTTAAAATCGCAGATTCCCAACACAATTTCATGGCCAATATAGAAGATTGCTCGACCTGCAATTTCTTTTTATCCGTCTCGGTTTTAGGTTAGAAACCGATATACCGGATTCCATTTGTTACCCGAAACAGATTTACGCATATTAAACGGTCTTTAGTCCTTAATTTTGTTTTAAATTCGGGTCGGTCATTCCTGGTTCGGTCCGGGTAATACTACCAGCTCAGCCCTAATTTTACTAGACACTTGGATTCTGTAACAGGTAAAACAAGTTAACATTATCAACCGGATATCCATCATTATCTTTGTTTCCACATGTCAACATTTTACTGGACACTTGGATTCTGTAATAGATAAAACGATTAAAAATTATCAATCGGATATCCATCAGTATCTTTGTTTTTACATGTCAATATTTTACTGGACATTTGAATTTTGTAAGAGATAAAATGATTTAATATTATCTTCATTATATTTGTATAAGTAAGATCATAACATTGACATATTTTAACCAAAACAAACTCTTCAATTCTCAACTCTTTAAAAGATGTCTCATAATGAAAACTTATTAAAAGATTTAAATTCATCATACTTGAATGCATTTGATGAATGAGAAGCTAGGCAAGCTGAGCAAAATCGACAACTTGATCACCTCAATTGGGAAGTATTTGTAAGCATACCAAATATGATCATAGGAGATCATCCACCAAGAGCAAGAAGAATGTGACACCTTGCAAATTCCAGGTCAGCACTTTATATGATTAAAAAATTATTTAAATTATTATTACATACATGGCACTAGAATTTGTTTAAATTAGTGTGGCACGTGGCACATCAATCTAAACACAAACAATTGAATGATAATTCGGGGAAACTAACAGAAACGCACACACGAGTCTTGAATTAACGAAAGTTGGTGAAACATCGAACAATTTATGCAATTGAACAATATGTGAACGAATAACGAACAAAATAAAGACAAAATTTGAAAAATGATAAACGATAACGGAAAACGAATCGAAATAATAAAAATGGGCCATTGGGCCAACCCAGGACCCTTCGCAGTACGCCAAGCCCAGCGAGATGCTTGGCGGTACGCAAAGGCGAGCGGGCAAATTTGAATTCAGTCAATTTCCATCGTGGTATGCCACGACCGATCAATTTCCTCTTGGCGATACGCGGAGTGTCCTTGGCGGTATGCCAAGACCCCCGGGAGACATGCTTGGCGGTACGCGAAGACTTCCAAAACACTAAAATAATATAAATACCCACCCATTTCATCTGTTTAATCCTCTTATCATTTCTCTCGATTGAACACGACTTCACCAATCCCATACTCCCTGCAAACACCACACACCACCCCAAAAGCATTTCTAGAGTCTTATTGAAGCCTTGCAGCTAGGAGAAGTTGGGAAGAGCTAAACACCACCATCATCACCTTGTTGCATCTGATTTAAGCATCACCAGTTGCCTCAGAGGCTATCTCAGCACTTCTCAGCTTCATTTCAACCATCTAGAGCTTGGGAGGTAGTCTTACATGGTTTACTTGCTCTTATAACATCTCTAAACACACATGCAACCTCATCCACACACATGAAACACTTCAATAAACACATGCATGAAATTTTTATCTTGTAAATCTGTATAAGAGGCTTTGATCCACTGATTTGAGCTGTTAACACAAACTATTTGATGTATTCATGACATTTTGAGATTATTGGTTATTGTTACCATCAAAAGGAACTTTTGTGGTAAGGAAAGATGTTTGTTGATGTTATAGTCATAATATGAGACTTGAAATGACTGATTTGTGATTATGTAATAAGATGAAATGAGTATTTGGGTATATTGAATGTTGGTTGGTAAAGCTTGAGTGACTATTTCTAAAAATAGTAACTTTTGTTGAGTGAAATGATGATAAATAAAGTTTTTAGACATATTACGTATGTTAATATGATGATTCTTGCATAAGAATGATGTTAATGATACATAGGAAATGTTGAATTTGATGAAATGAATGAGTTGTTCATAGGTTTCTATAAATAGAATCATTTATTCAAGAACTTGTCATGCATGTTGACTTTGACTAGGTCTAAGTCGATTTGATGATGTTAAGGGTCTTATGAAAACTCTTGAATGATTGTTGATGATTAAAATGAGGTTGATAGCAAACTTACCATTTATAGTAACTTTGAATTGGGGATCTTCATAAATTGGGACTATTGAGCATGATTAAGAATAAAATGTGATTTTACATGCTTTGTTATGATTATAGGAAAGTTGTTGCATGATGATTGGTGTCAAGACATGATAAATATAGGGATTTACCATATTTAGTAACTTTAAGTGCTTGGAACGGATTATGGGCAAACTTGATGACTTGGGATAATGTGTTATGTGATATAATGATCATATAAGGAAAACCAGCATCCTAGAATGATAAAAATATGATTTTTGTAAACTTACTAAAAATAGAAACTTGCCTACAATGGAAACCTGCTAAAAATGGAAACTTACTATAAATAGTAAGTTATCCATTGAAAGTGATTTTTGTTCTTACATGCAATACATGACACTTGAAAAAATTTAAACAAAAACTAAGAACTAAACGAGTCACCAACGGGTCGTTGAGTCAACACAGTCAAAAACGGTCAAACATGGTCAAACACAACAACTTGGAGTTGTTTGGACACGAACATGTCTAGGCAGACCAACACGAACGTGAACACAAACTCATGATTCCTATGTGATATAGGTGACAGCTAAAGGCAAACCGCTCTTAATAACGGCAACAACTACAACTCATGTGAGTTTACAACCCCACTTTTCTATCTAACTGTTTTCTTTAAACTTGTGGGAGAATACTATACAAACAACTTTTAGATATATGACCAGTATGTTGTACAAACAATTTTTGATGTGCTTATATCATAACAAAGTCCTCACAAAACCTTACCGTTAGTTAAACACGAACGAGGCGTTATTGGATAGTACTATTGGGTCCAACAAACCCCGCTCGACGACAACTCTGACTGGCGGTCAGGACGAGCGTAATATCGACCTATGCCATAGTTTTTACGATAGACTTGGCAGAGGCATCTAACAGTCTAGTTTCGATAGAGGTGCAACACATAGACTCGGGACCTATGGTCTACAACTTAACATACCCAGTATATATCTCGTGAATTGTTTTACATTTACTTAAACCTACGAACTCACCAACTTTATGTTGACACGTTTTAGCATGTATTCTTAGGTAATTGAGCGCAAAAGGCTAGGACGCACAAGGAAATACACGAAGAGAATCCTGCATGCATTTAAACAACTATTTTGAAACATTTTATGTCATTATGTTTTTGTAGACAATGTAGTGTAAAACTAATACTTCCGCTATGTAAACAATTATATTCCGCTGCATAACTTCTAACAACTTTGGTTATTTCTATTAAAACTGTGTGTTTTACAAAAGTCTATAGAGTCGTTCTATATGACTATGGCTTTGATCCTGCCACGTCACACCCAATGGCTTAAGGTCATAAGTGGTAAATTGGGGGTGTGACAAAGAAGGTATCGTGACCGTGAATGCGAGCATGGTAAGGCAGTTTGATGAACGACTACTTTATTGACAACCCAACATATGATCAAGATATATTTTGACGTAGATTTCGAGTGCAAAAATCATTATTCCTTCGTATAGCAGTGACTGTTGTTTCAACGAATGATATATGTTTTCAACAAAGACGTGATGCCATAGGAAGAAGAGATTTTTCATCATTGCAAAAATGTACCAGAGCTATGCGGGTGTTGGTGTATGGAACATCGACAAATGCACAGATGAATACCTGAGAATGAGTGGCACTGTAACAAGGGATGCTCTAATATGGTTCGTAGAAGGTGTCATTTCATGTTTCAGTCAAGAGTTCCTTAGAAGGCCCAATGAAGATGACTTAGGTGGTGTTTGTTTTTTAAGAGGTAAAATGTCTGCAGTCTGCATTGGGTTGAGCATGGATTTCCAGGTATGATAGGAAGTATTGACTGCATGCATTAGGAATGGAAAAATTGCCCCACTGCTTGGGCCGGACAATATGCAGGTAGAAGTGGCAAACCAACAATCATTTTGGAAGTCACTGCATCATATGACTTATGGACATGGCACACATTCTTTGGAACACCAAGTACGTGCAATGACATTAATGTCCTCCATAGTTCTCCTTTTTTTGATGATTTGTTGTCAGGTCGAGCACCAAGTGTGAGCTACATCCTGAATGGTCGGGAGTATAATTGGGCATACGATCTTACTGGATGGCATATATCCTTCATGGGTTTCCTTTGACAAGTCAATATCTTCTCCATATTTGTAGAGACACAAGTTGTTCGCTCAACATCAAGAGGCCGCTAGAAAGGATGTTGAACGAGCATTTGGAGTTCTACAAGCTCGTTTTGCATTTTTACGACATCAATGTCATGTGTGGGACAAATATATGATGGGTAAAATTATGATTGCATGTATTATCATGCATAAGATGATACTTGAGGATGAACGAGACTCATACCTTAACTATTACGATACATCCGAATTTTTAAATGACTGTCCTCAAAATAGGCATCGGAGAAGCTCTACCTAGGAAGATGAGTAACCTTTTCAATACTCTACTCAACGAATTGGAAGCTTATCTAATTAAATGACTAACAGGGAACAACTTCGTGATAGAGAAGCTCATCTTGCTATAAGAAACGATTTGATTGAGCACATATGACAAAAATTTGGCGACGATGAATAATTATGTAGTTTAAATTATTTGTAATTGTACTTTTATATTTAATGCCATGATTGTAATTTAGTTTATATATTTAATTAAGTATGTTTGATAAATATAAATACTTTTTTAATATTTTATTTTATTTTTTAAATTAAAATTTTTAATTTTAATAAATAAAATAATTATTTATTTTTCTTTCTAATAAATTTTAATAAAAACTAAAAATCATAAATTATATTTATTTAATAAAATATAGTAAAGGTTGGGTTGTTAATAAGAGTAAAAAGGTTACGTTTGATTGGGTTGTGTGGATGGAAGAAAGAGATTAATTTTCATTAAAGGACGGGTTGGGTTGGATTGGATTGGATTGGATTGTGAATGAGAATGGTCTAAACTAATTCGATCTCACGAACAACAAAAGCTACGAATTGATCGCATAGGATTTTAGGGTTCATATAAATTGGGAATTAGTTAGAATTGATTATAAATTTAAGGGAAACCAAGGACTTTGAGCAAATCACATCTGGTCTAGAGGTAAGAAATGTGGACCCGAAAGATGGCTCAAGTTCAAAATCCAGTTCAACCGTTTTTCGGGTATTTTTCTCATTTTTTTTATATTTAGGGTCTGAAACGTGGGCTGCTGGTGGGGTTGTGCCCCACTCTCCCTCTTCTTCCGTTTTACAACCAGGATAAGGAACTTAAAATTCACCCTGATGAAAAAATGGGATATGAGAGGCAAGCGAATCGGAATTGTATGGAATATCCTACTCCTACTCGAGCTTTCCGATCAACCAATCCCCTATTTTAGGGACATATGTGTTAGGTAGGCCCAGGGATCACTGATTAGTCGAATGAGCCCATCCCTCTGGCCTATCTTTTGTTGGTCGATCCGGCCTGGCGGCTCATGAGCCTGGGCCCTTTATACTAGTTTGCCGCTAGGAGTCCCTCTAGTCGAATCAAAAATTCATAGAAGTCCCAATAGAAGTTTACTGACATGGCTTCCTCCTGATTTATTAGAACTAAAAGAATTCCATTTAAGCATCCCATTGCTTTAGTTGAAAGATTCCATTGCTCCCTCTTAGTTGCATATGCCCATGCTTTGATTCGAAAGCCCTAGCCAATGATGAATCCTCAGGAAGAGGACTATTGAATTCCTCCTCCCTTTACGTTTTGGAATTCCATCTCTCGTTGGGGCTTTCAGTTCGAAGGTTTTGTAAAATGTATTTATAAACATTCTAGAATTTTTTATAAAGTTTTTGAATATAATTTTTATAAAATCTAATATTGAATCATTTAAATCATTTTTCTTTTATAAAGTAAATTCATAAAATGTTATAAAAATAACAAAAAAAATTCTAAAAATCATTTTTGAACAATTTATTAACAACATAATCATTCTTATTTAAATAAAACTAGGGGCTACCTCACGCGCATTTCGATATTACCACTTATTTTACATGATAAAAACATGATTTTAAAATTCCAAAATCAAATAACATAAACTTGTCACTACATCGTAAAACTTTAACACCAAGCTTTAAAAATAATAGTAAAAAATAAAACTTGTCTAAAATTAACGTCACACAACATGAAAAAAAATGTCAATTCATATTATTATGTTAATAATTGTATTCGAGTAAAACAGTGACTTTATTATTACAATTAAAACACAAAAATAAAATGATCATAACGGATGTCAATAAAATAATTTTATAATATTTTTATTATTATTATAATATATATTTTTAATACAATAATAAAATAAAATTATATTTTAATATTATTATATTAATTTAATAACATATTATAATAACAATTTTATATTTTTTTTGTTATAATAATAATAACAATATACTTTAATAATATTATATTATAATATTATTATTACTAATCTAATAATTTTATTATATTTTTAATATCATAAAAGCGATAATATATTTTAAGTATAATTATATTTTTAATATTATTATATTATAAAATATTATATTATAATAATAATAATAATAATAATAATAATAATATGTTTTAACATTATTATATTATACTATTATTAATCTTATTTTGTAATATTTTATATTACAATTAAAATATTACATTTTAATATTAATAATATTTAATTATTTTTATTATTATAAGCTTATCTAATATTATTAATACAATAATAAAAGAAAATTATATGTTAATATTATTATATTAATTTAATAACATATTATAATAACAATTTTATAATTTTTTTGTTATAATAATAATAACAATATACTTTAATAATATTGAATTATAATATTAATATTACTAATCTAATAATTTTATTATATTTTTAATATCATAAAAGCGATAATATATTTTAAGTATAATTATATTTTAATATTATTATATTATAAAATATTATATTATAATAATAATAATATGTTTTAACATTATTATATTATACTATTATTAATCTTATTTTGTAATATTTTATATTACAATTAAAATATTTCACCTTTGATATTTGTGTAATGCGTCATTGTGTCTTTTTGTCTGTTATTGTGTGTTTTTGTTTGTGATTGTTTCTTTTTGTTCGTTATTGTGTCTTACTATTTTTTTATAAAATGGTGAGCTTTGAAAATAATAATGTAAAACCACACAATCACGTACTTTTATATATAAATAATAACGATTAAACATAAACAAATTCATCTAATACATAAAAAACAATGATAAGATATAATCAAATTGTCAAAAACATAACACAATTATAAGTATATTGCACAATGACCTGAATGTAAAACATAATAATATGTATATTACACAATGATCTGAACGTAAAACAAAATAATGAGTATATTACACAATTACCTGAACGTAAAACACAATGATACATATATTACATAATATGAAGATAAAATACAATGACTCGAACGTAAGACACACTGATGAGTAATTACATAATGTTCTGAAAATAAAACACAATGATGAATATATTACACAATGACATGAATGTAAGACACAATGATGAGTATATTACACAATGGTCTGAAGATAAAACACAATGATGAATATATTACACAATGACCTAAACATAAAACACAATGACTAAAATGTATTTTTCAAAAAATAAAGACAATTTATGTTTTTTAAAATTATGGGTTTTAAAAACATAATGATGAAATAACACAATTATGTACTTTTAATACATAAAACATAAAAAATAAATAAGAACAATTTATTTAATGCATAAAAACAATAACAAAATACCAAAATATGATACAAAAAAATTAAACACAATAATAAAAAATTAAACACAATGATCTGAAGCATTAAACACAATGAGCTGAAGCATTAAACACAATGATTTTAAGTTTTAAACACAATGACCAAAATACCCTTTTTTTTAAATTAGAGAAATGCCACTTGTCAATTTCACAATCCTTCTCACCCTTCTTACCAATCTCACACTTTTTACTTGAACCTAATCCTATATTATAATATTATTAATATTATATTTTTATTGTTTTTAAATTCTTATTACTATTATTAATATTATTATAAAATATTTTTATTATTATATGAATAATCTATTTTAATATTATTGCATTATATTAAATTAATATTTTATTATGATAATTTATTATAATATTATTATAATTATTATTATTACACCACCACCACCACCACGACCACGAACCACTACCACTACCACTACCACTACCACTAATACTGTTGTTTATAAATCTCCTTTTGTATATAGAAATAAAATAATCTAATTTAATATTACTATATTATATTATATTAATATTTTATTATAAATATTTTAATATTAGTAATATTTAAATATATTTATTATTATAAGATTAGTAATATATTTTAATATTATTAATATTATATTTTTATTGTTACTAAATTATTGTTGTAGTTATTGTTATTAATATTATTTTAAAATATTTTTATTAATATATGAATAATCCATTTTAATATTATTTCATTATATTAAATTAATATTTGATTAAAATAATTTATTATAATATTATTGTAATTATTATTATTTTTATTAAATTATTATTACTGTTTATAAATCTTCTTTTTTTATATAGAAAAATATAGATAGATTATGTATTTAAAATAAAATCTTAATTTTGTTATAACTTTAGCTTAAACATTACATAAATAATTTTAAGAAAAACTTCATACAAAATATTCTAAATAATTATTTATGAACTTTCAATATTTTATTAAACTTATATAACAAATATATTATGTGCTGTGATTATCCATTGAGTTTTAAAAACACTGAGGACAATAACTTTAAATAAATAAAAATAGGATATCAAATATAAATATTCTAGAAAGTTATTTATTAATTAATATTTATTTAATAAAATAAGTAAATATTCAAATAAACATCACATATCTTTTATAACAATTTTAATATTTATTTAAAATCATAAAGTCTTTGATTACAGACTTGAACTTAGAGATTACTATGGCTCTTATATTTATATAAATATAAGGCGAAGTCGTGTTTCTCAAACTCTTAAACCTATTCAAGAACATCTTTGGACAAGTTAAGACAAGTGAGTTTCTTATACTCCATCTTTACATTTTTTTTTTTGTAATTTTAGGGAAGTTGCACATGTTTTATCAAAATGTTGTTCTTGAGATGCAAAAAAACATATGGATTTGAATGTTATGTGTTGCCAACGTGTATTCATTAGTGCTAGTAGCCTTTATTTAATGACTTATGTCATTATATTAGTAAATGTGAAATTGCCAAAATCATATTATCAAACATTATAATATATATATATATATATATATATGTTTGGATCAACTCTATTAGACTATTGTTGCATCTTATTTCTTAATGCATGTGTGACAATCCGGCATTTCAGATTAACCCCGTTAACTAGAAATTAACAAAAATCACATGAAATTGTACAATGACAAACCAGAGGGATTAGTATTGAACAAAACATGTTTATAAACACTTAAAATACAAGTATTAAACTTGTAATTACATAATATGCTCAATTTTGACTTTAGAAATCAAAATTCGACCTAGATGATCAATTGAATTCGGGATTCACATTTATTCACTGTTACTAACCGAATTATATATTCAATAAACTCACAATGATGATAATTAACAATTTCCATCAGTTATTGAATCCTTGAATGATCGAATTAAACCAAAAATAGCATACCAAAAGTCGAAACCGTCAATTGTAATCATATTGCATCTACAATTCGACTTAAACATATCTAATTGAGCACCCATATTCCCTAATCGGCACCCTCAGGACCTGTTTCATCAATCAATTCGGTTCCAGAAGCTTTGGTTTGAAGATTTCGATTAAGGGCTTGGCCGAACTCAAGCTTCAAGTCGACTTACATCAATTACGAGCTAAACAAGGTAAAAATCTACTCCTACACATTCTAAAATGGCCAAATAAGCAAAGCCATATGCTAAGTTCATGTACAAACATTGAATTGCATGAATCCTAATTTTAGGGTTCATCGTTCATGGTGATTTGGGGTTTTCGACCCAAACGAATTGAATATTCAAATTAACCATCACAGATAGTTTCGAAATTCAATACTAACTAAAACCCCTATGTTAAATTCTTACAACAATAAAGAATTAAATGAATTCGATTTCTAGGGTTTTTAAACAAGAACGAATTGGGAGTTTCTATTTAAATGAATTCAAATCTTAAATCAAACCTTACAGGGAGTTTCGGAACTCTCTGTTTATTGAAAACCCTATGGCAATTTCATAAAATAATAGCGAATTGTATGAGTTCGACCATTAGGGTTCTTGGGGTAAAATGTTTTGTGGGTTTTGGTTTAAACGGAGATGATATTTAAATTAAATTATACAGATATGTTCAAAATTCTCGGGTGAAGGAAAACCCTATGAATCTATAGTGGTATGTAAACGAATTCACTCAATTTGAATGATGGGTTGATGCTTATGTTCGAAACCATGGGTGACATGAATTGGGACTTTGGGTTGTCTAAAAAATAAATTAAAACAAGAATCAGATTCGTTTTTAGAATAATAACCCTAAGGTTGTAGGTTCGAAGGTGAATGATTTGGGGGTCAATTGGAACGTATTTGGTTTGGTTGAGGATACAAAGGGGAACCGGTTGGATTAGGTTTAAAACAATTAAAAATCAGTTTCCATTGCGATACCCTAGGGGCTGAGATGGTAAAGTAGGTGTGCTGGGACTTGGAGGTCACGGGTTCGAGCCTAGGGACCTCCGGTTTTGCAGAAAAACACTATTTTTGATGTTTTGATCATATTTCATTCGTTTTAACTTCGATTTTATCCGTTCTAGTTGTGTTGGAACTGGAATTAAATCCCGAACATAATGAAACAATAAAATTTATATTGGGACCCGAAAACACAATCGCGTATAATTACGCGTATTTAAACATAATCGTAGATATTCATATGATTTGAACAAACGAATTCAAAGTCACGCACACTTTTGTATGTGTGTTTCAATCAAACTAACATACGTGTGTTGACACGTATGTGGTTACAAACACGATCTGACATTTCGAATAACCCAATGTTATTATTATAACACAGATTATTCGTAGAAAATTATCTACGCGATCTTTCAAACATTTGGTCATTCTACTTGCTATCTAAGGCGCGTACATGGCCCCATTTTACATTTTACTGTTTTGGGGGAGAAAACATGAGGAATCAAACAGTTTTAGATACATATCACTTGCATGAGTTAGCTGTTTACTATAACTACGAACATAGCATTACAAGTCCTTACATATCGAACCGTTTAGTTTGCCGTAGTGCAAAGCGTGATAGTTGAAGATAGATCTATTGGGTTTGACAAACCTCAGTTCGTAGATTGTAGGTCTACGCAAGTGTTTAACTAGCCAATTCAAACATTACTATTGTTTGTGCTAGACAATAGTGGAAAGGCAACCAACATTCTAACAGTCAGCTTCGATGTCGACCGCTTATGTAAATAATACAATGACTAGCTATCGTGACTATGCATGTGTGATTATGTTATCTGCAAACATTTCATTTTGAACAGTGGTTCAAACATTTATGATTATTCAAACCTATGTGTGCACCAACCTTTGTGTTGACTTTATTTGCATGTTTTCTCAGGACACTAAAAGCACAAGTAAGGACGAGCAGGGACTAGGATGTTGAGTCTCATGCATAGATTTCAATTCAAGTGTTTTGGATTTGGTTATTTAAGACATTGAACTTTGTAACTTACATTTTGCAAACTATTATGTTTTATTATTGGCTTCCTTCCGCAAACGTTAAAACTTTGATATTACAATTTAGACCAAATTTATGTTTGAAAAGAATATAGAGGTCTTTCGTTATGTCTAATGCCTGAGATCCTGGTTTGTCACGCCCTAAACGGTATGATTCCGTTAGTTGAAATTTGGGGTGTGATAGATTGGTATCAGAGACATTGGTTATACAGAACTATGTTTGCATTAGTAGACTTAGACTATAAATGTTAGACATTAGACACACTTTCTTACACTACTATATTTTGCATCACATTTACGTATGGTATTATGCAACTGATATGGCATCACGATCACCACCACATGTGCATGTACTGAGGATGAGGAGCCGATAGCTCTAGTATTGCCAGTATCACCTCCACTGGTGGCCGTAGAGTCACCTAACCAGCATCCCCTACCTTCCGAGGGGAGCGAGCCATACCCAGAGGAGGATCATGAGTAGAATCTTGATGAGGAGTCTTCTGACCATGTGTCACCTACACTACGTGCCCCTAAGAGGCCACGATTTGAGTCAGACAATATTGCTCGACTAACTTGGGAGGTGAAGTGGGCTGACGGTAGGATTGAGCAGCTCGCACAGGAGCTTAGTGATGCGAATGCTCAACATGCAGAGCTCCATAGCTTAGTCAACAGGATGGATACTGACATAACTTTGTTGACTGCATGTCTCCAGGAGGAAGAGCATCGAGTGGAAATCGCTGAGGGAAGACTTATAGAGCTAGAGGAGTTGGTTGCATGTGACTTTGAGGAGGAAGAGGAGGAGGAGGTACCAGCACAGGATGCTGATTCTGATTCCACGATTGACGATGCTTTCGATTGATTTAGTTTAGACCTATAAGGGGCGGGTTATGCCTCTGTACTAGATGTTTTGGAAATTTATGTTTTGATATTAAAATAATTGTAATCAGTACGAATTATTATTTATCAAAAACTATTATCTATTGTTAATAGTTGTGTTCTTTCATACAATTACATGTTTATTTGTTGTATCATTTACACATTTCACATTGGATCTGGGTAACACTCTAACACTTATTCTCACTATGAAG
This sequence comes from Mikania micrantha, assembly GCA_009363875.1. Lineage (NCBI taxonomy): Eukaryota > Viridiplantae > Streptophyta > Magnoliopsida > Asterales > Asteraceae > Mikania > Mikania micrantha. The sequence continues at coordinate 5,447,660 of CM018684.1, forward strand.
ATTATGGTCAGGGAAAGCATAAATATGACTGTTGCTGAACTCAACGAACTTATCAACAGCAGGGTTGCAGAGGCTATCGCTAACTATGCTCAAACAAACCCGACAGGACCACATGGTCCAACGGATCGAAAAGTCATTGGACAACTTCAAAGGATCGAAAGGAGCCATTGGACTTCTTCGATGGATCGAAAAGTCAGAGTCAGTGTTTGAGATGTTCGATTGCCCGGAAGAGAACAAAGTCAAGTACGCTACTAGTACTTTGGAGGGTCCAGCATTGACATGGTGAAACTCCGACGTGTAGACATTGGGATTGGGTGAGGCCAATGCCCTTACTTGGAATGGATTCAAGACGCTATTACAAGAGGAGTATTGCCCCCACAATGAGGTGCAAAAGCTGGAGGACGAATACTGGCACCTCAAAATGGAAGGGTCTGATATCGAGGAGTTCACCACTCGATCCCACGAATTAGCCAGACTCCTGCCTCACATGGCAACTCCTCCTAGCAAGTGGATTGAGAGGTACATTGGGGGATTAGTACCTCAGATCCAAGGGTTAGCAACGTCTGCAAATCCTACAACGATTCAAGAAGCTGTTCGATTGGCGCACCAGCTAACTGATCAAGTGGTGCAACAAGGGACACTACCCAAGCGAACAACAGCATCCAAGGTGGGAGACCATAAGAGAAAGTGGGATAGCAACAATTCAAAAAATTCCACTCAACAATCATTCCAGCAGAACCACAAGCATGAGTCAAACAAGACTTATCACAATTCAAAAAGCAATCAGCAGTCATCGGGAGGGTATAGTGGTAAATACTCAAAGTGCAACAAATGTGGATTTCATCATGTTGGGAATCAGTGTGATAAGTACCGATGCCAATGGTGCGGTAAAGCGGGTCATGCGACCAAAGACTGCCGTGGGGAACTACAAACAAACCCCACCAACCAGAACAACACTTAGAAGGGGTGATATGAGTGTGGCAAGCCTGGGCATTTCAAGAAGGATTGCCCATAACTCAAGAAAGGAGGGGCTAATGATACAAATGGCAATGGCAACGGCACCAACAACAACATTAACAATAACACCAATGGTGCTAAGGGTAGAGCGTTCGTGATTGGAGGACGTCAGGCACGGGAGGATCCCAACATTGTTACTAGTATGTTTTTCTTGAATAATCACTCTGCCTCTATGCTATTTGACACTGGTGCAGACCGGAGTTTTGAATCTAGTACATTTTGTAAATTGCTAAATGTTAGTCCTACTACTCTAGAAGACCCTTACACTGTAGAACTAGCTAATGGCAAGTTAATTGTAGTAGAACATATCCTTAAAGGATGTATCCTTGACTTGATGGGTCAAACACTGGACATTGACCTTACGCCTATCGCTTTAGGCGGTTTTGATGTAGTCATGGGAATGGACTGGTTGTCGAAACATCAGGCTGAAATAGTATGCCAGGAAAAGATTGTCCGTATACCTCTTCCACATGGAGAGACACTGTATTTACAAGGCGAGAAGAGCAGTACATCACTGCGTCTCATATCTTGTATGAAGGCACACAAATGTCTGCATAAAGGTCATACAACAGTTATAGCACTTATAACAGAAAAGTCGGTAGCTGAAAAGAAGATCGAAGACATCCCAGTGGTTCGTGAATTTCCTGAAGTATTTCCAGAAGACTTACCAGGGTTACCTCCTATCAGACAAGTGGAATTCCGAATCGACCTTACACCAGACGCAGCACCGCTAGCTTGAGCGCCTTATCGACTTGCACCATCTGAAATGCAAGAGCTATCTACATAACTGCAAGAGTTTTTGGATAAGGGCTTTATACGACCTAGTTTTTCACCATGGGGAGCCCCAGTCTTATTTGTTAAGAAAAAGGATGGAACTTTCCGTATGTGTATCGATTACCGGGAACTTAACAAGGTTTCCATCAAAAACCAGTATACCTTACCTCGAATTGATGATTTGTTCAATCAATTGCAAGGTTTGAGTTACTATTTGAAGATTGATCTCAGGTCTGGCCACCATCAACTCAGAGTCCAAGAGGAAGATATTCCAAAGACAGCATTTAGAACGCGTTATGGCCATTACGAATTCTTAGTCGTGCCATTTGGGTTGACAAACGCTCCAGCAGTATTCATGGATCTCATGAATTGAGTCTGCAAACCTTATCTTGATAAGTTTGTCATTGTTTTCATTGATGACATTCTCATCTATTCTCATACTAAGGAGGAGCATGCTGAACATCTTCGATTGATGTTAGAATTACTTAAACAAGAACAATTGTACACAAAGTTCTCGAAATGTGACTTCTGGATGCGAGAAGTTCAATTCTTGGGTCATATAGTCAATGAAAAGGGCATACATGTTGATCCAGTGAAAATTGAGGCGATTAAGAATTGGGAAGCACCAAAGACCCCTACTAAGGTACGACAATTCCTAGGTTTGGCGGGTTATTATCGACGATTCATTGAAGGTTTCTCAAAAATCGCTCAACCACTTACTGCCCTTACTCACAAAGGAACTAAGTATGATTGGACGAACAAGCAGGAAGCTGCGTTCCAGCTACTGAAACAAAAACTCTGCAGTGCACCGATTATGTCCTTACCGGAAGGAACAGAAGAATTTGTGGTGTATTGTGATGCATCTGCCCAGGGTTTGGGATGTGTGTTGATGCAGCGTGATAAAGTGATTGCTTACGCTTCACGACAACTAAGACCCCATGAAAAGAATTACACTACTCATGACTTGGAATTAGGAGCAGTGGTATTTGGTTTGAAGATTTAGTGGCACTACTTATATGGAACCAGGTGTACCATTTACACTGATCATAAGAGTTTGCAACATATCTTTGATCAGAAGGAGCTCAATATGAGATAACGACGATGGGTCGAGTTATTGAACGACTATGAATGCGCAATCAAGTATCATCCGGTTAAAGCTAATGTGGTAGCTAATGCTCTAAGAAGAAAAGATACAACACCAACAAGACGGGTTCGCGCACTTTTGTTGACGATACATACTGATTTACCTGAAAAGGTATGCAGTGCTCAGCTTGAAGCCTCAGAAAAGAATAACTTGGAACAGGAATCCTTACGAGGAATGGAAAAACAATTGGAAGTCATGACTGATAGAACTCGTTGTTTCATGAACCGAATTTGGATACCTTTGCATGGTGGTCTAAGGGAACTCGTGATGGATGAAGCGCGCAAGTCTTGATATTCAGTCCATCCGGGGTCAGACAAAATGTATCATGACTTTGTAACATTTGTACATTTAGTCATGGTAGTCGTAAACGGTGTTAGAACAGTGGGTGTCAATGTTCAGTTAATCAATGTGATTCTTATGTTCATAATGTGTGCTTGTGTGTTACAGGATCTTATTTATTTAGGAACAAGTATGTATTAATGTTTACAGTCGATTACACTAGGCAAGAACTGTATTGTGTTATATCGAAACAGTGGTGGGCAGCGAGAGTGAGCCCTATATATATACTGCGTTCGGTGTAACAGGATAGTGTTAGTGCGTAGTGTTAAGACGAATATTATGACAATTAATCAAACAAAATCGTAACGCGTAAGCGAGACTGAGTATAGTTATGGGTGACGATCCATAATGTTACGAATGTTGAACTTATAATTACGAGTGAACGGCTTTAACTATTTTCATACGATCGGAAAACGTACGCGATTGTGGGTATACACGCAATTGTTACTGTTTAACGACCTGTTTTCGAACAAATAATTAAAAATGATTTTTTTATATTTTTACAATTTTGAAACTCATCATTTTAATGAGTTTAACAACTCTTTTATTTTAATCCGCGTAAAATACGCGTTACGTTCCGGAAACGCGAACCGAGCGACCGAAACGGACCCGAACACCACACGGGCTATAAAAGCCTTGAAGAAGGCCATTTTCTTCATTAAATGCAGCCAAACCCTCTCTCTCTCTACAAAAATTCGTTCTCCAACCTCTCTCTAAAAAAACCGAGCATTAAACGCGCGTCACTCCTTCGTTTCTCCACGGATTTGGGTGTTTTTGGTGTCTACGCGAAGCTCTCAACGAGCACTACAAGAAAGTACAACAGATCGGAAGTTTTCACCGGCCAGATCCGAGGTATTGATGTTTGAAAAGTCCGAAATTTAGGGTTTTGTGTGTGTATGTGCTTGAAACTCGATACTCGGCCGGTTCTTGTACACCATTCCTAATTCCGCACCTATAGGAACCTTTTTGGAAGTTACACTAGCTTAGATCGTGGTCTGGATCTAGAGGTTCGATGATGGTGATGAGGCTGGTAACAGGTTCGACGGCCGAACCTTCATCCTTTGGCGAACCAAGAGAACTAACCCATTAGGGTTTCCTGGCCGAACCCCGGTGAAAATGGCGAACCCCAGCGAACCCTGCTTGGTTCGTTGGGTTACCAGCCGAATCCAGAAGGTCCTAGCGAACCTGTGCCATGTCAACGAACCCAAAATGATGTTTCACGAACCAGTACCGAACCTCCATGCATCCAACGAACCTTGCATGGTTCGTCTAGCAGATAGCCGAACCCTAATCCTAAACGAACCTTACATGGTTCGTGGCATGCACAGCTAAACCTTAGGGAGTCCCCCACGAGCCTTCACCGAACCAGTAGATGTCTCACGAACCTCATGCAGTCGAACCTTTAACATACCCGAACTATGATATCAACGAGCCTTAAGGTCATGCAGCGAACCATTGGAGTTTCACGAACCATTATGGGGTTTAGCATGCAACGAACCTTGGGCCAAATACATAAAAGGTTCGCTGCCCAAGTGGCTGCTCAAAACCTATTTGGCCCAACTCAATGTTGCAAGGCCCAAATCCATAAACAACTTAGCCCATAGACTTAAACCAAACACAATTGAGATAGCTTGACCCATGTTGATCTCTAATTAGCCCAATATCGTTTAGAACCTTGCATGGCCCATATACATGTGGTTGGGCCAACATCACACCCACTTGGCCCAACACCACATTCAATTGGCCCATCGTTAACCTAAGTGGCCCATGGAATTGGTTTAAGGACCATCATGGTTACATAGGCCCAAGGGCCAATGTTGGATCAACAAATTGGATAATTGTGAATTGATCATGGTTGGTTTAAGTTACAACTTAACCTAATCATGGGATCAAGTCACAATCTCAAGAACTTAAACAATTAAGCATCTTTTCATAATTCGCGATAATCAATGGTTATCAAACTCTTAAATCACATGTGATGTTGTACAAACAAGTTTGTGCATAAAAGGACATCACACATCATTTTCATGGACCCATGATCAATCAAGTAACTCAATCATGACTTTCAAGTTTTCACAACAATCATAATCACGAGATCATGTAGTCAAGTGTTAATCAAGTTCATGAGAACACAAGTCAATCAATGAATCAAGGTCTATACAATTATAAAACTTATATCTTATGTATGATTACAATGTTATAGGAACCAATTAGAAGTCATGTTTGCTACTTGCTATCTGTTTTAGTTCAGAGTCTACTGCAGACAGGTGAGAACTTTAGCCCCTCTTTTACTGTTTTATAACTGTTTTGGGGTGGAACACGTGATCAAACTCTTCATTTACAATTGTATTTCATTACACAAGAGGTGTGTATTCCTATCAACATTTCAGGTTCATATTACAAATCCAAGGGATTTATCAACTGTTTCAGGAAATTCATCAACCGTTTTAAAGGATTATTAAACTATTGAACTATTCTTCTAAAAAGGTTTCATAAATGATATGTTCTTTTAAATAATGAATTTTATAAACTTTTCCGTTAAAAACCTTGTTAATATACAAGGTCACATTTCATGACATTCAAACCAAAGGAATCATTTCATGGTATTTGAATCAAGGGTTTCAAACATGGTATTCAAACAATGGTTTCATGGTGATGTTCAAATCAAGGGATTCACTTATGGTATTCAAATCAGAGGATTCATTTCACGGTATTCAAAAACTAAGGATTTAATTCATGGGATTAAATCAAGGTTTTCAATCATGTTTTCACATAAGGCATTAACACGCTCGTTTAAAGTAAGGTTCAGAAACATGGTGTCTATTGTTGTAAACAAACTTATGAATGCATCAAGTATCATATTCATTAGCGTTAGTACTGGGTGATCACAACAAGGGAAAGCGGACACACACATTTGGGCAAACCGATTGCTGCAGTTAGTTTTTAAATTTGTTTTATAAACTAACTGCAGATTTCGGTTACGTATGGTTTTATCAAAACTGTTGACACATTATCTAACTCCAAACGTGGTTTGGGACTTGATATTATATGTTGACTCTCGTGCAAACAGTGATTGGACTGTTTACACTCATTTTCTTACTTGATGTTAGTTTGGGTTGCAGCTCATCCATGTGAATCATTTATTACTTTAACATACCTATGCCTTATATCATATATTCTTGTTTACAAATGATTAAACCTATTGTTCTCACCAACTACGTCTGTAGTTGACAGTTACTTTTCACGTGTTTCAGGTAATCAGGTTTAAGACTTTCTCAGGGACAACTAAGGAGACCACACTAAGAACAAGACGAAGAAACATGCTAGGATGGATTAGAAACACACTAAATCCTAATTGTTTAATTGTCTTGTTTGAAGTCTTATTTTGTAAACTATATTTTGGGTCTGTAGTTGTCTTTCTTTTGGTAGATAGATTGTCTGTGACTAAACAACTGTCTAAACATTATGAAATGTAGTAATCCATTGTGGTTGTTCTTATTCAATACTTGTGCATGATTCAACTGTTCATACGTCACCACGCCGTGGATTCCGCACACGGCGCAGGGGTGTGACAGACTTAAAGGCACTTTATTGGTGGCCTCACATGAAAGCCGACATTGCTAACTACGTTAGCAAATGTTTGACTTGTTCCAAAGTCAAAGGTTTATATCAAAAACCATCTGATTTACTGCAACAACCAGAAATACCCATGTGGAAATGGGAGAAGATTTCAATAGATTTCATTACTAAGTTACCTCGTACACCAAGTGGCTGTGATACGATATGGTTAATTGTTGATCGTTTAACGAAATATGCACGTTTCTTAGCAATTAAGGAAACAGACAAAATGGAGAAGTTGGCTCGTATTTACGTAAACGGGTGGTATCGCGACACGGTCCATCATATCTGATCGAGATGCTCGATTTACTTCAAACTTTTGGAAATCTCTTCATAAGTCATAGGGAACTCACTTAGACATGAGTACCGCATACCATCTGCAAACCGGCGGTCAAAGCAAACGTACAATTCAAACACTCGAGGATATGTTACGAGCTTGTGTAATCGATTTTGGTGATAGCTGGGAAAACCACTTACCGTTGGTGGAATTATCTTACAACAACAGTTATCATAAAGTATTCAGGCGGCACCATTTGAAGCTTTATACGGTCTAAATGTCGTTCACCGGTTTGTTGGGCTGAAATTGGTGACAGTCAGATAACAGGACCTGAATTGGTACATGAAACGAAAGAGAATATAGTTCAAATCCGGAACTGTATGTGAGAGGCCCTGAGCCCCTCAGTTGGCAAACATCAAACCCATACTCTTTAAAACATATTTACATTACCATAGCAACGGAATTTAAGGCGATTACATATAATATTATACAAACCTAAACAAACATTAATACATAGTTCATATTTTTATTAGGTTTATGACATAGCCATTCTATGCCAGGGGTAGTCTTCAACGTATGCCATGAGCCCTTCTGGTCTCCTCTCTCAACTATTTAACCTGATATGCATGTAAAACAAGTCAGCTTTATGCTGGTGAGTTCTAAATTCATTTCTTAGAAAATCCTTTTACATCACAAACCTGTTCTCATATCATAATTTCATAACATACATAGCATTGTAACATAATTACATAACATACATATCATCATAACATCATTCATACAGTGAAGGAACTTCACCGTCAACTGCTGACCCTGAAGTCAAACAGGTTTGTGCAGCACAAGGCTCTTAAACTATCAACTCGTAGCTGATAACTCATACATGTATAAGATTTCTTTAACACTATCAACGCGCAGCTGATAACTCAAGCATGCCTAAGATTTCTTTAACTGAACTGGCGACACACAGTCGGCAGGCCTATGTTTCCATAGGACTCTTTAACCATCAACCGAAATTGACGGCTCATACCGGTACAAGACTTCTTAACATACATCATAACATGGTTTAAATCATTTAAACCATCATAATCATAAACGGCTCCTTTCACCGTAGTGTTCAAGTTTTGCCCAACCGCAGCCAGCAAAACCTCATTTCCTACTCAACCTCAGTTGAGACTTTTAGAAAATCATTTCTTTCTCAACCGCAGTTGAGACTTTAAACATTCTTTATATCTCAACTGAGATTCTTAAAATTATTTACTTTAAATCATTCTTTACCTATAAACATTCTTTACTTTAACATATTCTTTTATCTGACCGTAGTCAGGTAAAGCAATCATTTACATAATATAACTTTATCACATGCATATCAGCCCAAAATGATAAAACATTTAAAACAGGGCTATAAGAATTCACAATCATTTCAAAGATATTTATCATGCATGCATATCAGCCCTAAAACGTTAAAATAGTAAAAGAGGGCTCATAGAACTCACTTGATGTCTTACTGTAGCAAGATCACTCGTAAACTGGTACTAATGGTGAAATTCTGCATTCGTTTACACTTAATAAGTCATTTATGTTTTAACCTACTGATTAGATCTTTCTGAACGTTCAATGTCAAAGACATTGCCTTGAAAGTCATCAAATAGTTAATGTTGTTGATTATAATGCTAAAACAATTCCTAAACAGATTAATGGCTTAGAAATGATAATCCTTATCATTGATTACCCAGATATCATGAAATATCACAACATAGTCTTAGAATAGGTTTAATAACCATGTTTAACATACTAATCTGACTGTTATCACAAACATCAGATAATCGTTCCAATAAGTATGTTAACGATTGTGATTAGTTTGAAACACTCAGATTTAACCTTTGCATTTCAAAGATTAACCAAACTAATCATCTACATTTTCATAATCAAATGGATTAACCCATTATAATCATAGTTGTGATTTCATGCAAACCGGGCATTACAACGGCTCAAAACAAGGATTTAACCGTTAGAACATCGTGTTCTTCATTTCTAATCAATCCTAGCCATCATCTAGGAAATAATCAACAATCCTAACTATCTCATTACGTTCAAAATCAAGATCTAATCAATCAAAATCAAACTAGAAGGTTAAAACGAACCGTTACCTGATCTGACGAATTTCTGCGGTTAAAACAGCGATCAGGACTTGTATATATGATTCCTGGGATGATCTGGATGTTTAGAGGGCTTTGATTTGAAGATTAGAGGTGTTAGATGAAGAAAATATCGTCTGAAGTTCGCTTATGGTCGAGAGGATGAAGTTTTGAGGTTTTCCAGACGTTCTGATCACTTAAACAAGTTTTTGGCCGACATAAAGTCTGGGGCGCATCGCCCCAACTGGGTGCATCGCGCCAGGCGTACCGCCCCACGTCACCAGCGTCATCATTTTTGATTTTTAACTTCGTTTCGCGATTCCGGGAGCATACGAACTCCGTTTCGCGCACGGTTTTCGCCCACGTTCATCATTTTTCACATACTATCAATCCCCAATAACAAAAGTTGCTAAATCCTCGTGGATTTCAAGCACGACCAAATGTGCTCATGTCATAAATGCCGAATTTTCCGTATGCAATCGTTACAGTTTCAACAGTAACCGAAATCTCGTACGTTTACTATTAAGTTACTAAATTTTCGGTTGTTACAGTATGTCAGCGGCTTGGGATCGACAAAAGAATTACGCTGACAAACGTAATAAGCCTTGGAATTTCAAGTAGGACCTTTTGAGATTCTGAAAAGAATTGGTCCGGTAGCGTATCAACTCAGATTACCGGATGAACTCAGCGGAGTTCATTATGTGTTTCACGTTTCAAACTTGAAGAAATGTTTTTCTGATGAGACATTGGTTGTTCCACTTGAAGAAATACAAATGGACGAACAATTACGATTCATCGAGGAACCAGTAGAAATCATGGATCGAGAGGTCAAACAACTCAAACAAAGCAAAATTCCAATAGTCAAGGTCCAGTGGAGTTCAAGACGTGGACCTGGATTCACATGGGAAAGGGAAGATCAAATGATGAAGAAGTATCCCCATCTGTTCAAAACAGCAAAAACAAACACTGAGAAGGCACATTAAAATTCGAGATGAAATTTCTTTCAACAAGGGGATGATGTGATACTTCACACTCCAACACTTCAGATTTCAAACTGTAAGCACAAACATCTTATACAATTGGTTTTGTTACAAACATTTGTGCTAAACACAAACATTGTAGAATTCAAACACTTTCAAGCATGATTAGTTACAATTGATGTGCTACATTACATTTTATGTGCTACATTTAATGTGTTGGATTGCATTGCAGTACAAACATGATTAGTCATAAACAATTTTCTGTGTGCAAGGCTACATAGCACAGTATGATTATACACGAACATTCACAGTTAGGTGTACTAACTGGTGTGCATGCGAACACAAACATAAAACGATCAGACTTAGGTGTGATGTTGCAAACATTGAACTTAGAATGATAACACTTGTGTATGAGAATACACAAGTACACAGATGATCAAAGATCTCACTAACATGTACACTTTGACCTCACAAGTAGTGTCCTAACTACTTCTAACATTTAACAATTTTCGGGATGAAAATTCCTTCAACAAGGGCATGATGTGACAATCCGACATTTCGGATTAACCCCGTTAACTGGAAATTAACTAAAATCACATGAAATTGTACAATGTCAAACCAAAGGGATTACAATTGAACAAAACAGGTTTATAAACACTTAAAATACAAGGATTAAACTTGTAATTACATAATATGCCCAATTTTGAATTTAGAAGTCAAAATTCGACCTAGATGATCAATTGAATTCGGGATTCACATTTATTCACTGTTACTAACCGAATTAAATATTCAATAAACTCACAATGATGATGATTAAAAATTTCCATCAGTTATTGAATCCTTGAATGATCGAATTAAACCAAAAATTATACCAAAAGTCGAAACTGTCAATTGTAATCATATTGCACCTACAATTCGACTTAAACATATCTAACTGAGCACCCATATTACCTAATCGGCACCCTCAAGACATGTTTCATCAATCAATTGGGTTCCAGAAGCTTTGGTTTGAAGATTTCGAATTAAGGGCTTGGCCGAACTCAAGCTTCAAGTCGACTTACATCAATTACGAGCTAAACAAGATAAAAATCTACTCCTACACATTCTAAAATGGCCGAATAAGCAAAGCCCTATGCTAAATTCGTGAAAAAACATCGAATTGCATGAATCCTAATTCTAGGGTTCATCGTTCATGGTGATTTGGGGTTTTCAACCCAAACGAATTGAATATTCAAATTAACCATCAAAGATAGTTTCAAAATTCAATACTAAGTAAAACCCCTATGTTAAATTCTTACAACAACAACGAATTAAATGAATTCGATTTCTAGGGTTTTTAAACAAGAACGAATTGGGGGTTTCTATTTAAATGAATTCAAATCTTAAATCAAACCTTACAGAGAGTTCCAGAACTCTCTGTTTATTGAAAACCCTCTGGAAATTTCATAAAATAATAGCGAATTGTATGAGTTCGACCATTAGGGTTCTTGGGGTAAAATGTTTTGGGGGTTTTGGTTTAAACGAACATGATATTTAAATTAAATTATACAGATATGTTCGAAATTCTCTGGTTAAGGAAAACCCTATGAATCTATAGTGGTATGTAAACAAATTCACTCAATTTGAATGATGGGTTGATGCTTATGTTCGAAACCATGGGTGCCATGAATTGGGACTTTGGTTTGTCTAAAATACAAATTAAAACAAGAATCAGATTCGTTTGGATCGTTAGAATAATAACCCTAAGGTCGTAGGTTCGAAGGTGAATGATTTGGGGGTCAATTGGAACGTATTTGGTTCGGTTGAGGATACAAAGGGGAACCGGTTGGATTAGATTTAAAAAAATTAAAAATCAATTTCCATTGCGATACCCTAGGGGGTTGAGATGGTAAAGTGGGTGTGCTGGGACTTTAAGGTCACGGGTTCGAGCCTAGCGACCTTCGATTTTGCAGAAAAACACTATTTTTGATGTTTTGATCATATTTCATTTGTTTTAACTTCGAACATAATGAAACAATAAAATTTACATTGTGACCTGAAAACACAATCGCGTATAATTACACGTATTTAAACATAATCGTATATGTGACACGATTTGAACAAACGAATTCAAAGTCACGAACAATTTTGTATGTGCATTTCAAACAAACAAACTAACATACGTGTGTTGACACGTATGTGGTTACAAACAGGATCTGACATTTCTAATGACACAACGTTATTATTATAACACAGATTATTTGTAGAAGATTATCTACGCGATCTTTCAAACATTTGGTCATTCTACTTACTATCTAAGGTGCGTACACGGCCCCTTTTTACATTTTACTGTTTTGGGGAAGAAAACATGAGGAATCAAACAGTTTTAGATACATATCACTTGCATGAGTTAGTTGTTTACTATAACTGCGAACATAGCATTACAAGTCCTTACATATCGAACCGTTTAGTTTGTCGTAGTGCAAAGCGTGATAGTTAAAGATAGATCTATTGGGTTTGACAAACCTCACTTCGTAGATTGTAGGTCTACGCAAGTGTTTAACTAGCCAATTCAAACATTACTATTGTTTGTGCTAGACAATAGTTGAAACGCAACCAACATTCTAACAATCAGCTTCGATCTCGACCGCTTATGTAAATAATACAATGACTAGCTATCGTGACTATGCATGTGTGATTATGTTATCTGCAAACATTTCATTTCGAACAGTGGTTCAAACATTTATGATTATTCAAACCTGTGTGTGCACCAACCTTTGTGTTGTCTTTATTTGCATGTTTTCTCAGGACACTAAAAGCACAAGTAAGGACGAGCAGGGACTAGGATGTTGAGTCTCATGCATAGATTTCAATTCAAGTGTTTTGGATTTGGTTATTTAAGACATTGAACTTTGTAACTTACATTTTGCAAACTATTATGTTTTATTATTGGTTTTCAAACGCTTCCGCGAACGTTAAAACTTTGATATTACAATTTAGACCAAATTTATGTTTGAAAAGCATATAGAGGTCTTTCTTTATGTCTAATGCCCGAGATCCTGGTTTGTCACACCCTAAACGGTATGATTCCGTTAGTTGAAATTTGGGGGTGTGACAGATTGGTATTAGAAACATTGGTTATAGGGAACTAGGTTTGCATTAGTAGACTTAGACTATAACTGTTAGACATTAGACACACTTGCTTACACAACTATATTTTGCATCGCATTTACGTATGGTATTATGTAACAGATATGGCATCACGATCACCACCACATGTGCATGTACTCGAGGATGAGGAGCCGATGCTCCAGTATTGCCAGCATCACCTCCACTGGTGGCCGTAGAGTCACCTAACCAGCATCCCCTACCATCGAGGGGAGTGAGCCAGATGATTACGAGGAGGACTCCGAGGTGGATCCCGGGGAGGACCCAGAGGAGGATCCTGAGTAGGATCCCGATGAGGAGACTTCTGACCATGTGTCACCTACACTACGTGCCCCTAAGAGGCCATAATTTGAGTCAGACGATATTCCTCAACTAACTTGGGAGGTGGAATGGGCTGATGTCACACCCCGAGCCGGCAGGAACGGATCGAATTTCCTGTCGGGCGGAATGTTCTCGGTGCGCGATATCGTGAGTGATAATCGTGATAATCAGATTGTTTACATAGCATCAATGTTAAGAATAACTAAAGCACAATAAAGCATAACACTAGGATTACAAAGTTAAATTACAGATGTCAATGTTTAATAATTTAACTACATAAACCTATCAAAAGCATCAGGTGTTTTCTATCTTGTATCGGGACAAGGTATCAAAATAGCTTCACAGCGTTCCTCAAAATATGTGCTTTTCAAAATATACTAAGTCCTCTAACTGGGTATCCTAGTATGCATTCCTTAGCCTTAGCTTAATCATGTACATCACCTGAGAAAGCATGTGAGAAAAACAAAGTCAACACAATGGTTGGTGAGTTCATATAGTATTAGTATTTGAAAAATAGTTTTGCAACCTTTTCGGTAAAACCTTAACCTCATTAATACCACCTGTATCATCCAACTCGGTATGCTTATATATAGGGCATACCCCTGAGTCGAGCCTACAACCCGCCCAGACGCCGTCCCACCACATACTAAGCTACATAGGACATTGTTGTTAATGATAATTAAGCATTTTACCTACCATTCAATTCCGTCATAGTTTCAAGCATCATGTTTAGAAGTTTAAGTTATCCATCCAATAGCATTCCCAAATCCCTTCGGTAACAACCTTAATCTCATTAACATCAGGTTGTATCATCCAGCTCGGTATGCTTATATATAGGGCATACCCTGAGTTGAGCCTACAACCTGCCCAGACGCCGTCCCACCACATACTAAGCCACATAGGACATTGTTGTTAATGATAATTAAGCGTCTTACCTACCATCAAATCTCATCATATCTTTAAGTGTTCTGATCATAAGTTTCAACACGCAAAGAGTAACATTTGAGTATCAAGTTTTGAGAGCTACTATTATGGGCAGCTGAACACCCTAAGGAATTCAGCATCCATCCATAACAGTGCTAAGTATGACTCGCGGCGTGTTTTGATAGAGGAATCCTCAAGATGACACAAAGTCAGCTAGAAGAAACCAAAATCATTTTATTCACTTGTCATAACTATGGACGAATCAAGAAGGACACTAAATGACTAGTATGGCTTGACCACTGTCAAGACGCGTCGGTCAATCAGTATGCCTTACATGATTCTGACAACGAAGAGCATTGATGACTAGTATGGCTTGACCAATGTCAAGACGCGATGGCCAGCAGTCGGTCTTACGATGTCCGACAATGAAGAACACTGATGACTAGTATGGCTTGACCAATGTCAAGACGCAATGGCCAACAGTCTGTCTTACGATGTCCGATAGCTTAAGCATACAAGTTTAGAGCATCCCCATAGTTTAACTGATGACTAGTAGGGCTTGACCAATGTCAAGACGCGATGGTCAATCATCCTGTTGTCTAAGCATTTCAAGTTTATCAAGCATTCAAGTGTTCAAGTATTCCAAGCATATCGAGCATTCAAGTGTTTCAAGCATTTCACGCGTATAAGTCTTTATAGCCATTTAAGCAATTGAGTCTTTCTAAGTTTAAGTTCTCAAGATTTCTTAAGTATGGTTTTCAAAAGCGCTCCTAGTTTCGTTGTTTGTCTTTCTTATGCATTTAAAAGTTTCGCGAGTTTTAAGCAATTAAGTATAAGTGTAAACTGAATTTACACTTAGATTAAGAGTGTAAGTTATTAACTTTTAAAAGGATTGTATAAAATATTAGTATTTAGAATATGCATATATAGTATTAGCTTTCAGAACAAGTGTATAAAGTGTTAGCATTTAGCGTAAGTGTTTCAAAGCCTTAGCATCGAGCATGTAGTTTAAGCATAGAGTTTATAGTATAAGCATCGAGTGTATGGTTTAAGCATAGAGTTTATAGTATAAGCATCAAGCATAAAGTTTAAGCATTTAGTTTAAAGCATAAGCATCAAGCATAAAGTTTAAGCATTTAGTTTAAAGCATAAGCATCAAGTTTATAACTTCCAAAATAAAAGTTTCAAGCTTAAGTATTAGTATAAGCATCAAGTGTATGTGTAAAAGCATTTAATAAACATTTCAATAATTTCTTAAAATGTATAACATGCTTCTCAGTCACGAGGTAAAAATAAAATATGTTTGAAAAGGGACAAATGAACTCACCTGGTAGTAGTAGTGGTTGCCTTAGCTTAATTAGAATGCACGCGCTCGTTGTTTGTACTTGTTGTGATGTTCACGATCCTGTATTGATTTCATAGTGTTTGTAGCTTATAAGCATATGTTTGTAGGGATTTGTTGTGTGTGTAAGTGTTAGTGTTAGCCCGAAAGTTGGCTAACACTCGTAAGCCTCGATCCTCATTCGACCCTAAGTTACTTGTTTTAGATGTTAGTCTTGTTCATTTGATTTGATCCTTGTCCTCAATTGTGAATATCTTGAGAAACAAAGCCTTAGAACCTTAGGAAATTCATTAGTTTCCAAAACACTATTACCCTTGTAGTAATTTAAGTTGTAAATCCCAAGTAAGTGAGCATTAGTTATTGTTTTAAAGTGTTTTCTCTTCATTTGTTCTTTGGGCCGAATGAGTCCAAGTGGTCTAAATGCGTGTGGGCCTAACTATTTGGCTAGGCTAACTTTGTGGGTCAAAGTAGTGTATTGGGCCAATCACATTTCTGTGGGCCTACTAAAGTTACAAATTGGGCTGAATTAGATGAGATGAGCCAAGGTGCCAACGTTGGCCAAATCAAGACCATCGGCTGTTGGGCATAACAAGGAGTGGGTCAAGATAAACGCATGAGTCCATTGTGTTCTTGGGCCGATAAGTTCCAATGGGTCGAAGGTATATGTGTGTGGCCCCAACTATTGATCCGCAAGGCTCCCATGGATCAAGGCCGGGTGTTGGGCTGATGCAAAAGCATTCTGGGCCGAGGTAGTTTGGGCCAAGCAACTTGGGTGTGAGTCCGAAGGGTTCTAGGTTCCAGTGAACTTATTGGCTCTCTTTTGACCAAGGTTCGGCTCTACATGCAAGACCAGGCTAGGTTCGCCCCTATGGTTCAGCTGTTTAGGTTCGTGGCAGCACATCCCTAGGTTCGCAGGACCTAGGTTCGTAGCATGGTTCGCCTAGGGAGGTTCGTGAGTTTAGCATGGGTTCGGCTGAGTATGGCTGACCATCCTAGGTTCGTTGGTCTTTGAGGTTCGCCATCCTTGGGGTCGTGGCTCTCAAAGGTTCGTGTCCCAATAGGAAAGGTTTGCAGCCGGCTTGCCCAGGGAGGGTTCGGCCACTTAGAACCCGGAAAGGTTCGGCCACCCTCGCCTTAGCTGCATGCAGGTTCGTGGCTCCTTGCTCGAGCCCGAAGGTTCGTGTATCCCAGAGGAGGGTTCGTACAGGGCAGTGAAAGGTTCGGCTAGCTCCAGGCCGACGAACCTGTTCATTCTTTACGTTCTTCGAGCTGTTACAAGGCAGTTCCCTTGTTGTTGTCGTGCTAGGATGGTGTTTCGAGGTTGTGTGGTTCAAAAGAAAAGGTGGTTAGCCGGCTAGAGTTAAATAGGAAAAAGGGTGACGAAAACCCTGACTTTTGTGACATTCAAGCCTTCATACCTTGTTTTTCTGTGGATAAACGCTCCGATCTGCTGTACTTCTACGTAGAGGATGTTGAGAGCTTCGTGTGGACACGAAAAACACGCGATTTCATCAAAGATTGAAGGAGTTATGGTGATTTGAAGATGGTGAACTTTAGAGAGAGAAGGTGATGGCTAGAGAGGTTTTAGAGAGAGAGAGAGAGCATGTCAAAATGAATAAATGCATCCTTTAGGGTTTAAATACCCCGGGGGTGTTCGGGTTTGTTTCGGTTGCTAGGTTCTCGTTTCCGTCGTGTTTCCGCCACGTTACGCGCGTGTTTTTCTAATTTAAATAAAAGGACTTTATTTTAAATGTTTGGAAGGTGGTTATTTCTAGTAAATATTTTAATATCATTTTTCTTAAATTATTTATCGTAATTTATTAAAATGTGCTTTTCGTTATTTGTTCGCGTATTATGCTTTACGCGTTTGAATTAAAATAGTTTCCTTTTAATTTATTTATGATAAGTTTCAAAATTGTAAAACAGGAAATATTATATTTCCTTAAATTTATTATCGTTCGTATCGTCTTCGTTTCGTCAGAAAACGTCACTTACGCGCGTTTTCGTGCAGAGTGCTAACTGTACGAACACCATCGTACGTTTCACTTTCTGATTTTGTTTTCTACTCTTCAGTAATTATTTCAGATCGTTAAACTTTCAGATCTATTCGTACATATCGTCACCTATACGAATAATTTGTCGGTTTAGCATTCTGTAACAACAACTGTTATGGTTTTGTTCTATTTATCCTCACATACGTTTAAACCTAATAGTATCAAATCAAGCATGTGTGTACCTGTTCAGTGTTGTCTGATGTGTTTCTGACTGTTAAACCATAAGGTTTAATTCAGATTTCAGACAATCGCAAAATAGTTTAGTGTTAAGCATCATGTGTCAATAGTATCTACCTAATTCACATAGTTTGTACTTGAGTTACTGTGCACTTTACTGTGCAAATTACTGTTCTGGTAACGATTCCGGCACAGATGTTACAGCTGACGGCAGGATTGAACAGCTCGCACAGGAGCTTAGTGATGCAAATGCTCGACATGCAGAGCTCCATAGCTTAGTCAACAGGATGGATACTGACATAACTCTGTTGACTGCATGTCTCCAGGAGGAAGAGCATCGAGTGGAAATCGCTAAGGGAAGACTTATAGAGCTAGAGGAGTTGGTTGCATCTGACTTTGAGGAGGAAGAGGAAGAGGAGGAGGAGGTACACGACCCCTTTTTACATTTTACTGTTTTGGGGGAGAAAACATGTGCAATCAAACATTACTATTGTTTGTGCTAGACAATCAAACATGTGGTAGTTGAAGATAGATCTATTGGGTTTGAGAAACCTCACTTGGTAGATTGTAGGTGTACGCAGGTGTTTAACTAGCCAATTCAAACATTACTATTGTTTGTGCTAGACAATAGTGGAAAGGCAACCAACATTCTAACAGTCAGCTTCGGTGTCGACCGCTTATGTAACTAGTACAATGACTAGCTATCATGACTATGCATGTGTGATTATGTTATCTGCAAACATTTCATTTCAAACAGTGGTTCAAACATTTATGATTATTCAAACCTGTGTGTGCACCAACCTTTGTGTTGTCTTTATTTGCATGTTTTCTCAGGACACTAAAAGCACAAGTAAGGACGAGCAGGGACTAGGATGTTGAGTCTCATGCATAGATTTCAATTCAAGTGTTTTGGATTTGGTTATTTAAGACATTGAAATTTTTAACTTACATTTTGCAAACTGTTATGTTTTGTTATTGGTTTTCAAACGCTTCCGCAAACGTTAAAACTTTGATATTACAATTTAGACCAAATTTATGTTGAAAAGCATATAGAGGTATTTCTTTATGTCTAATGCCCGAGATCCTGGTTTGTCACACCCTAAACGGTATGATTCCGTTAGTTGAAATTTGGGGGTGTGACAGCATGTGTGTGTGCGTATATGAATATCAAACTGTATGAGATTCTCACCAATTTTGCAAATAGTTGATCAAATCTCTTTTACATGTGTAACGTGTTAGATTATTTGGATGAAGACTCACTTAGGCTATCTTGAACCTAGATTAAAATGATTAAACAAATGATATTTGTTTTGAATTTGGTTATGTGATGTTTTGATAGTTTATTATGTTTGGTTTGAATTTACGTAACGTAAGTGATATGAATGCTATGAATTACATTGAATTATTAATTATTGAAGCATACAAGTAGCACCATGAGTTATGAACAATCACAATCATGTCCCAATGTATTCCGCCTTTGGTTGGGGTGTGACAGATCCACACGAATAACAACGTGATTGACAGCTAATGTTCTTAGAGCTGCTTCTTCTTTGTGTGATGTGAACACTTTGCCTACGTATTTATGGTTATCAAACCAAAGGGTTCTATCCAAGCAATTGCCTCTTGACATTTCTTACGGGAGATATTAGATTGGAGTCTTTCTAGGAGCAATTGTTCCTGGATGAGCAAGAGTTTTTCTAGTGTTGGGTATTATTTTGAATTTGTGAGATATAGTTGGTGTGGCTAATATACGAACTTCTAAACATATAACAAATCAACTATTTTCATTCAAAAATATTATTATCGGATATTTGAATTCAATTTTCCACTATTCTGGGTGGTTTATTTAGGATAAAAGAATCTAGATAAAGGGTTTATTCAAACTTCAACTAATGCCAAATAAATTCCATACTATTTTGGTTCCTCACTTATATCTCGGTTTTTATTTATTTATTTTTTGAACGGAAACAGTTAATTGATCGGCATGTCTTTGAAGGGAAACTCATTTTCTTTAATACATCAAACACACCATTTATATTTTATTAATTTACGAGGAAACTCAACACTGTGGTAAAACCCCTTAGAGTCTGGGTTGGTTCTTTAAGACTTCAAGAATCCCAAACTCTAACCCTCATTCTCCATGTCATTGGTCATTGATCGGTTTTAATTTACTAAAGGAACAAGGTGTTTTAACTGCCTGATATCAATGAAGCTAGTAATTTCCAAGGTTGTAGAAGTCGCTAGGCACTAGTCGGGAGGCGATGTACCACCTAGGGATTAGTCGGGATTAATCGGCGCTACGCGGATTGGAATTTTTATAGGTCATTTTACAAATATATATTATATACACACATTAATATCAAAATTTAATATATAATACTTCAAATAATTTAAAAAATAAACTTAAATATACTAAATAAAGTACTTAAAAGTTCAAACTTAAGCACCAACTTCAAAGTTTAGAGATGGATTTTGATGTTAAGTGGCTGGATTCAATGTTTCATAAACATATTAAGGATTTTTATTTAAGAAATGTCTAAATAGTCATGGAATTGGTCCATTTTTACTAGAAAAAAAGTCAAAAAAAATAAATAAAATAAAAATCTGACTTGGCCACCTAGACCCCACCTAGGCATCACCTAGGCCAAAATCGAGACAGTTTAGGGCCGCCTAAGCAAATTTTTGCAACAGTGGTAATTTCCTACGTATAACTTAAATTATACTCCTTTTATTTAATTTGCGAAATCAAGCACCACTTGACAAGCAGACAACTTGAACTCACCATCTAGAAGGAAAACCACACTGCGAATACTCCATGTTTATCTGGGAGCAAATGGTCCTAGAGATACTCGAACTTAAGACCTCTCATAAGAGAAGTCAAGAGGGAACCACCAGGGCTAGAAGCCCAATATCTTTTTAAGATATATATATATATATATATATATATATATATATATATATATATATATATATATATATTGTGACATTCCGACATTTTCGGATTAACCTAGTTAACCAAAAGTTAACAGGAATTATACTAAAAAACACAATATCAAACCAAAGGGACTAAATTTGTACAAAAGCAGTCTGGAAACAATTAAACCACAAGGATTAAACTTGTAAATACAAGAAATGTTCAATTTTGACTTTCGGCCTATGCAATGTTGAAACCGAAATACAATGTTAATATGTGTTAATAACTGAATTAAACTGTCATTAATCATCACATTGATGATGATTACAACTATTATACGTTATCAAATCATCAATAATCAACTTAAACCAAAAATAAGCTCAAAAGTCGAAAACTGTTACTAGAAATCAACAAACTCGCATAATTCAACTTTAATATCTCAAATTGAGTATTCAAAACTCTCAATCGGCACCCTTAGGAACCTTTTCACACCTTAATTTGATCAGATAAAGCTTCAGAATACGAGTTCAATCGGGATCCGGACGAAGAACAACCTTTTAGTCGAACGAGTTCGATTCAAGATCAATTCGGGTAATTATCAGCACCTAAACATTATTTTTAACATTTTTAAGCAAAGCCCTAACCTAATTGAACCCATGATGAGTATTTGGACTTTGCACCCACTCATGGTCCGGACCCTCCGTCCAATCTGGACTTGTGGCACAGGTTTGCGGGATTGCAGGTGTCCCAGGAGGAGCTGCACGCTGAGCAGCAAAGATTTAATCAGCGTATAGATAATTTTCAGACTGAGCAGGCCAGGCAGTATGATTTGTTGCATCATATACAGGACGACCAGAGACGGAGCTTTGAGTGGCTTTTTGCGTCTCATCAGTCGACTGCGGCTTTTCATCAGTTTGACGTTTCTGAGCCACCACGGTTTGACTATGGCTATTCTTCAGGTGGTGCACAGAAACGTTCCAGGGGAGGTCATGATGGGGAAGCGAGCGGTTCGGGACCGCATGATGATGAGGAGGATTAGTCTGATGTCCTCCCTCCCCCGCAATCTAGCTTAGTCTGGTGGTTATCTATATTTTTGAGAGTTATACATTTTGATGTACGTATTAACTCTGTTTATTGTAGATTTTATTTTTTCCTTTGGGTTATAAAAAATGTTTTTGGTTGGCTGTTTTATGGATTGATGGATCTGGTGCTTTGGTTTTGGTCCCTTGGTTGTTGTGAGTTGTTGCTTTCAGCTTTGTTTCGTAGATGATTTTCAGTGCAGGTACACGGAATGCCCTTATCGTTGCAAGGCTCATGCAGATTATACACGCCGGTCTCTCCAAGGACCCGTAGGGAAGTGTTTTTCCTTTTCACACTCGTGCATGATCACTCTTATTTTTCGCATGTTTTTGTTGCACAATAGGGACATTGTGCAATTCAAGTGTGGGGAGGGGTTTACTTTCGGGGTATACGTTTATTGTTGATATAACTTTGTTTGTCCAAGAGTAATAAGCACTTTTGCAAAGAACCTTTTATTGTTTTTGGTGCAATTAATTTTTTTTTAATCAACAAGTTAAGCAAACAAGTTTTTGATAATTAAAACGAGGCTTGTTTTGATAAAGGGTATCTTAATTTGGAATTTTTAACAAGTGAAATAAAATTTTTTGTTATCATTATTTGTGATTAGACAAAAGGAGGAACTACAAGTTATATCCTATATTTTTACCCATTCCTTCCTTTTTTTTGAGCATTTGAAACCTTGAGCATTAGTAGTCATTGCATATTTTATGTATTGAGTGTGCCAGATGTTTCATTCAAATTAATATTTGTTTAAAACATACATCTTCATAGTCATAAGCTTGAACAAAGTTGTATTTAATCAAGGCATTCAAACAAACCCTCATCACCACCTTTTCTTTTATTGAAATCCAATTTCAAAGTTGGCAAAAAGTTATATTTCCTTTTAGTAGTTCTTGTGAAAAAAATAACTAAGCAACACAATGTTTGCTTGTTGATGTATATAAGTAAAAAAAAAATCTCGTTTAAGCCAAAAAGGCTTTGTAGTATATATTTTGTTTGCAAATTCTTAGCCAATGGATTTCCCTTATCTCAATCCTTCTATCCCTAACCATCCTCCAAACCAAACACAACCTAATAAAAGGCCTTTGGATTAAATTAAGCTTTGTTTTTGCTATTTGATTTAGAGTTGATTTTTATTACAAATATAATATTTGTTGATCCATTGTCTTGGCAATTGAGTGTTCTATACATACACATTACATGTATGAATCCGAAATAAACCGAGTATGTGTGAACATTGTGAGAAATATAAGGTGTAACATGTTAGTGAATCCTTTTGTTTATAAATTCTTGTTGATAATTTTGATTTTATCTTCTTGCTTAAAATTTCAAATTGGGTAAACCTTTGAAAAACAATCTAAGTTTTTAATTATTTGATTCATCTTTGCTTACAAGTTGATTATTGGAAATTGGTTTCACCATTAAGGTTCATTGTTTGCTTAAGGACAAGCAAAGTTCAAGTGTGGGGATGTTTGATATACGTCAAATTATACATTTTATTCGACTCAAATTCCCCCGGTTTTAACGTTAATAACATGCAAATTCATTCACAAATAGTCCTAATTATTGTTTTTGTGAATTTGTAGGATAAACGGCCTTGCTCGGAAGAAAATCAAGCGTTTTATGGAATTTCAGCATTTTCTGAGCAAATCCCCAGATGTGCACTGTCATGCCAAATCTTGCACTGGCAGTGCCGGCCCATGCACGACCGTGCACAACTTTGCACGACCGTGCAATCAGGTAGTGCTAGGTCATGCATGGCAGTGCGGGCCTATGCACGACCGTGCACCTTCTTGCATGACCGTGCAAACAGGTAGTGCTAGGCCATGCATGGTAGTGCCGGCCTATGCACGACCGTGCATAAGCCAAGCATGACCGTGCAGCCTAGCCAGTGCCGGGCCAAATGGAGGTAGTGCCGGCCATGACGACTTGCGCACGACCGTGCGACTTTTGGCACGACCGTGCCTGACACCTCGAGTCAATTTTCGAGACTTAGCTGAAAATGGCAACTTCGACAACCATCCCAGACCAAAAGTAGAGTACTGTAGCACCTTACACGACCGTGCACCTATGGTGCACGACCGTGCAAAGTTCCAGAATTTCTATAAATTGAGCTTTTCACCTCATTTCAAAGGGTTGGACTTCCTGGAGCTAAAATACCGTCTGGACAGAATTCTTAGAGCTTTCTAAAGGAAATTTTGAAGGTTTTGAAGATTCAAGGAGCATCCAACACCATCTTGTTTTCAACCCTTGCTTACTAGTGGTTTGCTTTTTGTTATTTTAATCATGTCTCTTGTTAATTTTAGCTACTTTGTTATTGTTCTTGTAAGCCTTATGGGCTAATCACTTCATTGTCTAGATTATGATGAAACTTATGTTTATGTGATGTTGATTTTATGAATTGGTCAAATGAGTTTATGTCAAGATTCAAGATGAAGTTATGATTATATTCCAATGATGTTGTAAATTTGTGTAGGTTGATTAATGTTCAAGAATGATGAATGTTTAGTCATATTATGTTGGAAAACCATGATCAAACATTTGTTTATAATCTTACAACTTGTTTTTAAGATTATGCCATGAGATTAGGAATGATAATTGGTTTCTTGAATGTTATAAAACTTGCATAAGTATACTTTCTTTCACTAAAGTTTGGAAAAACCATGGTGATATTATGATTTGTTGAATATGATTAACATGTAAGTTAGGAAATTATGGCCAAATGACCACATTTGCATGATTGTGTTCATAGATTGTAAGTTGGAAGAAATTGTGACTTTGTTGAATTTATGCAACTTAAGGTGATTAGTGTGTATAAGTCATACTAGTTTTTCTTAAGTTGTAGAATTAAGATTCTTGACGGATGACTAATTCTTGATTAAATCTTGACATAGACCTTAACATTAGGCTTCATAAAATAATCCTAGGTGATTAAAATGTGTTTATCATTTTAATTTTCCAAAAGATTATAAGATTAGATATCTTTGACCGGAATCTAGTCAACATTTGATTTACCAATTCATATTAATCACATCACTAGACTAAATGGATTCATGATCTAGGCAATTTTCTTAGACTTTAGATTATTTGAAAAATCTCCTTTTAGTTATTATTTTAAAATTCACAAACCCGACTTTTTCATGTTGTTGCTAAACATTGACTGAGGTTTAGTATTGAGAGATATTGTGTCCATGGATTGATATCCGATTCTTACCATAAGCTATATTATTATACGATAGGTACACTTGCCTATTGTGTGAGATTTAGTTTCTAGTAAAAACCATTTTAAAACTAAAATCTGTGTGAAAAATTTATCATTAAAAATATATAGTTTCACGCACATCAATGTTCTTAGAGCTGCTTCTTCTTTGTGTGATGTGAACACTTTGCCTACGTATTTATGGTTATCAAACCAAAGGGTTCTATCCAAGCAATTGCCTCTTGACATTTCTTACGGGAGATATTAGATTGGAGTCTTTCTAGGAGCAATTGTTCCTGGATGAGCAAGAGTTTTTCTAGTGTTGGGTATTATTTTGAATTTGTGAGATATAGTTGGTGTGGCTAATATAACTTCTAAACATATAACAAATCAACTATTTTCATTCAAAAATATTATTATCGGATATTTGAATTCAATTTTCCACTATTCTGGGTGGTTTATTTAGGATAAAACAATCTAGATAAAGGGTTTATTCAAACTTCAACTCATGCCAAATAAATTCCATATTATTTTGGTTCCTCACTTATATCTCGGTTTTTATTATTTTTTTTTTGAACGGAAACAGTCAATTGATCGGCATGTCTTTGAAGGGAAACTCATTTTCTTTAATACATCAAACACACCATTTATATTTTATTAATTTACGAGGAAACTCAACACTGTGGTAAAACCCCTTAGAATCTGGGTTGGTTCTTTAAGACTTCAAGAATCCCAAACTCTAACCCCCATTCTCCATGTCATTAAATCGTAAGGTCATTGATCGGTTTTAATTTACTAAAGGAACAAGGTGTTTTAACTGCCTGATATCAATGAAGCTAGTAATTTCCAAGGTTGTAGAAGTCGCTAGGCACTAGTCGGGAGGCGATGTACCGCCTAGGGATTAGTCGGGATTAATCGGCGCTACGCGGATTGGAATTTTTATAGGTCATTTTACAAATATATATTATATACACACATCAATATCAAAATTTAATATATAATACTTCAAATAATTTAAAAAATAAACTTAAATATACTAAATAAAGTACTTAAAAGTTCAAACTTAAGCACCAACTTCAAAGTTTAGAGATGGATTTTGATGTTAAGTGGCGGGATTCAATGTTTCAAAAACATATTAAGGATTTTTATTTAAGAAATGTCTAAATAGTCATGGAATTGGTCCATTTTTACTAGAAAAAAAGTCAAAAAAAATAAATAAAATAAAAATCTGACTTGGCCACCTAGACCCCGCCTAGGCATCACCTAGGCCAAAATCGAGACAGTTTAGGGTCACCTAAGCCGATTTTTGCAACAGTGGTAATTTCCTACGTATAACTTAAATTATACTCCTTTTATTTAAATTGCGAAATCAAGCACCACTTGACAAGCAGACAACTTGAACTCACCATCTAGAAGGAAAACCACACTGTGAATACTCCATGTTTATCTAGGAGCAAATGGTCCTAGAGATACTCGAACTTAAGACCTCTCATAAGAGAAGTCAAGAGGGAACCACGAGGGCTAGAAGCCCAATATCTTTTTAAGATATATATATATATATATATATATATATATATATATATATATATATATATATATATTGTGACATTCCGGCATTTTCGGATTAACCTAGTTAACCAAAAGTTAACAGGAATTATACGAAAAACACAATATCAAACCACAGGGACTAAATTTGAACAAAATCAGTCTGGAAACAATTAAACCACAAGGATTAAACTTGTAAATACAAGAAATGTTCAATTTTGACTTTCGGCCTATGCAATGTTGAAACCGAAATACAATGTTAATATGTGTTAATAACTGAATTAAATTGTCACTAATCATCACATTGATGATGATTAACAACTATTATACGTTATCAAATCATCAATAATCAACTTAAACCAAAAATAAGCTCAAAAGTCGAAAACTGTTACTAGAAATCAACAAACTCGCATAATTCAACTTTAATATCTCAAATTGAGTATTCAAAACTCTCAATCGGCACCCTTAGGAACCTTTTCACACCTTAATTTGATCAGATAAAGCTTCAAAATACGAGTTCAATCGGGATCTGGACGAAGAACAACCTTTTAGTCGAACGAGTTCGATTCAAGATCAATTCGGGTAATTATCAGCAACTAAACATTATTTTAACATTTTTAAGCAAAGCCCTAACCTAATTGAACCTATGAACATCGAATTGGATGAGTTCGAGTTCTAGGGTTCTTCGGTTCAGACGATTTGGGGGTTTCTTGCCAAAAGAATTGTATAATAAAATTAAATTGTACCCTCAGATTCGCTAAGGCTCTATTAACAAAAGCCCTATGTTGACTTCGAATTACAATGTCGAATTGTATGAAATTGAGTTCTAAGGTTCATCGGCCAAAATGATTTGGGGTTTTTGATTCAAACGATTTTGAAAATCAAATCAAACTATATCACCAGTTTTGGAATCTTTCGTTTAACAAAAAACCTATGAGAATTTCTGAAAATGATTTTGAATTGAACGCGAACCTGTTAAGGTTTGTAAAGAAAAATCGGTTTGGGGGTTTTAGTTCAAAAAAGTTTGGAATTCAAATTAAATTGTACATAATGGGTCGAAACTCTTTGATTTATGAAAACCTATGAAATGAGGAACTCACATTAACAAATTTAACGAAATTGAATGAAGGGATAAAGGGGTTAAGTTCGAATCCAAGTATGTTCATAAAACAAAATGATTGTAACAAAATAATTCAATTACACCCACACATGTATTCACCTGAACAAAATCCCCATGTTTTGGGGATCGACCTCAATCAAATTGTGGGTCAATTCGAACCATTTGGGTTCGGTGAGTTAACAAAAGGAATCAAACAGGTTAAGGCTTATAGGAATTAATCTAGGATTTCTAATGCGATACCCTAGAAGGTGTGATTGGTAGGATGTGTGTGTTGCGTGTGGGAAGTTGTGGGTTCGAAACCATGCCTCGCCGGTTTTGAACCAAAATGCCATTTTTTTTTATTTTTCAACCATAACTCATTCATTTTAACTCCGTTTTGATCCGTTCAAGTTTCATTGGAACCGAAATGGAATCCTGAACAAAATGAAATGATTAAATTTATATTTTGACAAAAAATATAATTGCATATATTTACGGGTATTTAAATTAAATCGTATATACTTATACGATTTAAACAAACAAATTCAAAACTATGCATACTTTTGTATGTATGTTTTGAACAATCCAACATACGTGGGTTGGCACGTATGTGATCACAAACACGGGTTGACATTGCAAATAACACAACGTTATTGTAATAACACATTTTTTCATAGAAGGTTATCTACACGATTGCACGAACATTTGATTATTAAATTCACATTATCAGGTGCGTACACGGACCCTTTTTTACTTTTACTGTTTTGGGGAAGAAAAGTTGTTCAATCAAACGATTTTAGATACATATCACTTGCATGAGTTCGTTGTTTACTATAAGTGCGAACATAACACTAGAAGTCCTTATGTGCAAAGCATGGTAGTTGAAGATAGATCTATTGGGTTTGAAAAATCTCACTTGGTAGATGGTAGATCTACGCAAGTGTTTAACTAACCAAACCGAACATTACTATTGTTTGTGTTAGATAATAGTGTAAAGGCAAACATCATCAAACAGTCAGCTTCGGTGTCGACTACTTGTAGAAATAGTACATATGACTAGCTATCATTAACTGTGCAATTTGTGATTTTGTGATGTGCAAACATTACTTACAAACAGTTGTTCAAAAATTTGTGACTATATATACAAAACATGTGTACACACCAACCTTGTGTTGACTATACTTACATGTTTTCTCAGGACGCTAAGACACAAGCACGAGCAAGCAGGTACTAGGATGTTTGAGTCTCATACATCATTTTATGTTTTTTTGTTTGAAATGAAACATTGAACACTTAATTTATGTTCTTGCAATTTTTCATGTTTTGTCATGGATTTTATAACGCTTCCGCAAACGTTACACTCTGATTTTCTAAATTGGGACTGAATTATGTTTGAAATGCATATAGAGGTCTTCCATTATGTCCAATGACTAAGATCCTGGTTTGTCACGCCTAAACGGTATGATTCCGTCAGTGGGGAAAATGAGAGTGTGACATGTATGTATGTATGTATGTATGTATGTATGTATGTATGAGAGTGTGACATGTATGTATGTATATGGTGGTGTTCAAATAAAAACCCTTGGATAGAGTTATAACTACTATTGGGTATACTACCAGACTTAGAAAGCATTCGTTCTTCCTTCAAAAAATGAATAGTGGTTTAAAAACTAACAAAGTCTTAATAGTAAATGACTAGTTGATAGTAAGTTGAATTAGTAGAGTGACATCATCCAATCTCGTATTGTCTGGAAGCTCTTATGTGATATGAAGTTGACAAGATGAAAAGGGATTTCATCATGTTCAATTTGAGTGATCGTTATTGCTTTTCCGAATCTTATTGATGTCTTTCAATGCTTATAAGTGGTGGCAACAAAAGGAATAAAACCGCAAATTCTACAAAAATGTATGGTTAATAATTATTTCTCATTGACCAATATTCAACCTTTTAAAATAAAGGTTGTTTTAAGTTTCAACAATGTAACACTTCTAAACGAAGTTGTAATTTTAAAAAAAAAAATTACTAGTTTTTAATAATAAGCATTACAGTTTACTTTTCAAGAAAAAAAAAAGTTGCATCAAATGATTTAAAGCAACTTTTTATGCTAAACGAAGTTGTTTTAGAATCAAATACAACTCATTTTGAAAATTTACTTAAAACTTTGCATTAGCCTCATTTTCTAGAAGTGAATAGAGGAGATTAACAATCGTGAAGAAACCGATGGGCCATTTGAGATGAGGAAATGGATTTACACATTGAAAAAGCAAAAATGATCAAATGAAAGAAAAAATTACAAATTGAAATCCAATCTTACCAATGAAAGGATGAGTAAATGAATTGACTATTTTACCCATCACGTGATTAAAACATGCGAATTTTAACGGAACCATTTAAAGGGGTTAGTGACAAAGGACATAACCAGTGCAAAAATTTCAAAATAGGGACATCTCTATTAATTTTTGAATTTAAAAGACAAAACCAAGAAATTGATACATTTTTAAAGGGCACAATCTGTAATTTACTCTTCTTATAATGGTGTCACATTCTAGCGTTGTATTCTTGACTTGTTTTTAAAGAGAGTAATGGAATAATGTGAAAGGAAACTAAAAAATGTTTGTATAATTATAAATTTATATATATTTTTCATTTAATTTTATAATTTAAAAAGACATAAACTTCTTACTTTATTTTCTCTTTATTTAATTTAATACGTAAAACAAAAAATAAAACTATACTTAGCTTAGTTTCCTCTCTTTTTCTCTCTTTTTTTAATTTCTTTTTTTTCATCTTTTTATATAAAACCAATGTTGTTTGAACCAGACCGGCTGGTCGGACCGGTAACCGGCAATTAAACCGGTCCAAAATAAGTAGATTAACTGCCAAGAGAAGAACCGACCGGCCCATCCGATTTATCGGTCGAACAAGAACCGGTTAAGAAGAGCATGAATTTTTTTTTCTTTTTTTTCCCTAAAATACCCCCAATTTCGTTCAATCCTTTATTCTTTCATCTCGTTCCTGTTCCCGTTCACCATTCCCCCTCTTCGAAACCCTAAAATGATCGAATGGCAAGTCTGCAACTCTCTCATCCATATCTTCGAATGATTGAACAGTAGCTTTCCTCCCTATCTTCAATCGATTGCATGGTAAGTCGGCAACCCTCATCCGGTGAACCATCTTTTCAAACGACTACGTAACCCTCTAGCTGGTAAATTCTTAGCACTGCTTTTAATTTTATTTTTGATAAATAACCTTGCGAGTTGTGATTGCTAACTAATTAAAATATATGGAACATGTGTTGATGTTCGGTATCGAATGGCATCAAGAAACTTTCCAGATTAGTAACATATAGAGATTATGTGTTAATTTAGTATGCAGAAGATGATGAACATATGCTTACATTTGATGATGATGATTTGGATGTAAGTTCAATTTGGGATTTGTTTGTTTAAACTTATGGTTTGGGTTATGTTCACATGGATTTGGACTTTGTTTGATTAAATTTGGGATGATTTGTTTGAGTTTTGATTAGGTTTGTTAAACTTATCTTTAGGGGTGTAAATGAACCAAGGCAGCCCGTGAAATACTCGGGATCGGATCGGTAAAAAGCTCGAACGAGCCCGAGCCTAAAAATGTGGCTCGTTTAGTTATCGAGCTCAAGCTTTAGTAACCGAGCTCGAACAGGCTCGCGAGCGTATATATAATATACATATATTACATAGTAGATCATGTTGTAAGCTGTTGTTTATATATATATTTACTATTTTGCCGCTCAATTAAAAACCCTAAGTTCCTAAATACCTGTCATATGCCAAATTCCCAATTTCCCAAAGCAGAGCACACATGCACAATCAGATCACTCTTCCTTGCTCCATCGGCGATCGAAGACCGGCGACCGACGACCGGAGACCAACCGGTAAGGTTCTGTCGTTTTCCATATCATCAGTGCTCGAGTTTCAATCGGCCATCACACTAGTAAGGTACGTTCCATCGTGTTCCATATCATCGTTGTGTTTTAACTTGTAATCATGTTTCAAAATCTTGCCTTCGTGCCATCATAGACTCATAGTGTTTGAGTTGTAATATGTCCTTGTTGTTTCCATTGTGATTTTGTTGTAATCGTTTATGCTCTTCAGAAAACAAGCTTGACCCTAGCTTTGGCTCGTTAAGATACTGGCAAATGAATTCGAGCTTAGGCAAGCCGATCTCGAGCCTTGGATTTCAGTCACGAGCCGAGCTCGATCCTAACAGTACAGGCTCGATTCGAGCTCGAGCCTCGGAAAAATCTAATGAACTGAGCTCGAACAGTATCAAGCTCGGGCGCGGCTCGTTTACACCCCTACTTATCTTGATTATGTTTTAACTTGTGATTTGTTTAAAGTTCGGATGCTTTATTTATGTTTGTTTAGTTTGGGATATGCTTGTTTAAATTTTATTATGTTTGGTTCAATATGGATTATGTTTGTTTAATATGTGTTTATAATTTAATAATTTTATGTTTTTTTTTTGTATTTTTTAACTATTTATTATGTCATCCGGTTCTTGAATCCGGTCCGACCAATGACCCGTAAGTTGTCCGGTTCGACGTCCGGTCCGGTCCTGAAAACATTGTATAAAACTCTGACCATAGCGTGGGAGCTCAAAGAAACGATCAATGGAACCACGGTTCTAGGTTTGCTGATGTACTTTTGTTATACTGCTGCAATTATCTTGTCTTGCTTGTTCCGAATCATAAACCACCTGATTAATGATGGTATATATTTCGCAAACTTCTTTCAACATTACTTAATTAGGTTAAATTTTCACAAATTGATTGAGCAAACGACACCTGAATTTAATTTGTTGATGTCATTTTCTGATGGATTTGGCTTCTTCTGGTGCTTTTATCTTCATACTGAACCGATGACTGGTACCTGGACGATTTGGGTATTGGGTATTGGGAATTTTGATTTTTATGTGAATAAATATGTTTAGAATGACGTTCATGCCACGTGTGCTATCAATTTTCATCTGAGAACATCATTGGAAATCACTTGGATCTTTTTTTCCGAATGAAGATGGCAGTTAGCTTTGTTTTGATGTTTAGTCGATAGTGACTTGCAACTGTTCGACGAAATGCCTGAATAGGGTTTTTTTAGTAAAGTCTTGCATTTGGATACTTCATAGTTGATATAATCTGTAATAATAACTTTGGCTTGAAACTTTTTGTTGAGCTGGAAAGCTTTTGACCCTCAAGAGTCTGAATTTAGTGAAAAACTGTGATTCTGGCTTGAAACTTTTTGTTGAGCCTGAAAGCTTTTGAATCTTAAGAGTCTGAATTAGTGGATAACCGTGTGGCTTAAATTCTTGTGGTTTTTAAGTTCTTTTTGATGTTTAGTGGTTCATGGCTTGCAACTGTTTGACAAAATGCCTGAATAGTGTTTTGTGAGTCTAATTTTGTATTTTGACACTTGGTAGTTTGTGTGCGTAATCAGCAATCATAACTGTAAAATTTGAATACAAAATTTACATGTTTAGAGTTTTTTCCAGGATATGGAAGCTGATGATGATTATGTGGAATATGTCCCGATTGCAAAACGAAGGGCTATCGAGGCACAAAAGATTCTTCAACGCAAGGGAAAAGTTTCCACTTTTGAAGAGGAAACAGAAAAATCAAAAGAAATAGAAATGAAACCAAGTTTACTTGTTAAAGCTTCCCAACTTAAACGTGATCAACCTGAAGTCACTGCAACTGAACAAGCGGTTCAGCAAGAAAAAGAAATGATGGAAAATCTTTCTGATAGAAAAACATTAATGTCGGTTCGTGAACTTGCAAAAGGTATAACATATTCTGAACCGTTACCAACGGGTTGGAAACCACCGTTGCATATAAGAAGAATGTCTCAAAAAGCACGTGATATTATAAGAAAACAATGGCATATTATTGTTGATGGTGATGATATCCCTCCACCGATTAAAAATTTTAAAGATATGAGATTTCCCGAACCTGTTTTGAAAAAATTGAAAGATAAGGGAATAGTACAACCAACACCTATACAAGTTCAAGGATTGCCTGTTATTTTATCTGGACGTGATATGATTGGAATTGCATTTACGGGTTCAGGAAAAACAATGGTTTTTGTGTTGCCGTTGATTATGATGGCATTACAGGAGGAACATATGATGCCAATTGCTGCAGGGGAAGGCCCGTTTGGGTTGATTATTTGCCCTTCTAGAGAGCTGGCAAGACAAACATTTGAGGTTGTTGAGGAATTTTTAACACCGTTGAAGGAATATGGATATCCAGAAATAAGACCGTTGCTTTGTATTGGTGGTGTTGATATGAGATCACAGTTGGATATTGTCAGGAAAGGTGTACATATTGTTGTTGCTACACCTGGGAGGTTGAAGGATTTGCTTGCCAAAAAAAGGATGAATCTTGATAATTGCAGGTAACCACTTAATGTTATTATCATTAATATTTAAATTTTAACCCGTTGTAGGCAAGGTTTAAAAAAGCGGAAACGAGCCTCGAGGCGTTTTCTGTTAGCCTCACGCCTCGAGGCGGACCGAGGCGTAAGCCTCAAAACTATATTGAAATATAATTAAAATTACAAATATATTTACTAAAAGTTGCAATTTAACATAAAACAAACAATAAAAGTGTCGCAATTTAAACATCAAAATACTCCAAGCAAAGTTAATAATGTTTTGAACTTCAAATGTTAAAAAATTCATCTTCCGACAGCCACAGACACCGCCGACCGCCACAAACACCGCCGACCACCACTGAGAACCACCGAAGACCTCTGATGAGCGCCGATTTTGTGAGCGTATGAATGTTACGGTCGATTGAGAGTGTTTTAGGGTTTCTCGATTACAAATTTAGTTAAATGGTCAAAAAAGGGTCAAAAAAAATACTAAAGAGTTCAAAGTAACAGGTCAAAAAAAAAAATTGCCTGTGGTGAGGCTTAAGCCTCACCGCCTCACCTCTATGCCTCGACCCGCCTCGACTAACCTGAGGCTTAAGTTCCAAAATACCCAACTGAGGCTACGCCTTAAAGGCCTTCTCTGACCGCCTCAGCCGAGGCGTACGCCTCGATGCGCGCCTCGGTTCGCCTTTTTAAACCATGGTTGTAGCCGTAGAGGTGGCAAATTTGACAGGCTGGCCAGATCAGGTACCTGGGTAAAAACGGCTATTCTTTAGAATCAGTAAAGCCAGATTGAATTGATTTTACCGGGCAAGTTTCTGTCCATTGTTTTCGAATAATGATTCATTTTCTTATTGAACATTTTAATACGCTTGGGATGAATCCTAAGTTCGTGTGTGTGTACAAATACAAACGTTTATGCATATAACTAACTACACATGTGTATATAAAAAATTAAACATACGTAAACATTACAAAATTTAGAAAATATGATCAGTTTTTTTTATTCTTTTTTTATGCCTATAACTAACTACACATGTGTACATAAACAATTAAACATACGTAAACATTACAAAATTTAGAAAATATGATCAAATTATTTTGATTCTTCTTCTATGCCTATAACCTACACGTGTAGATAAATGGTACAAAATTAATTTGAAAAAAAAAGCCGCATGAACATGTTAGTTTGATAGTTTTTTGTGTAAATAGGCCACACATCCAGATATAAGCACTACAAAATTAAAAATAATATGAACCATTGATCAAAAAATTAAGTGGCTTAGGTTTGTTTCATATTTTTTTGTAAAAATATAGATAATGTTTAATATGCATGAAGGGTTATTATATGAAGTGAGTTATTATGATGGAATGAAAAAAATATATGTTTGGCTATCACGTAGGAATAAAATCTATTGTTACAACTTGCATAAGAGGCATGATTTCTTTACATTCAATGAGGGTGGAATGTTTGTTTCATTCCTTCAACCATCGGAATGATCTGACTAACTCCTCGACCCATGGACTTGACCTATGATCTGACCCAGATCTCCAAGCATGAACTGACCCATGACCGAATCATGACCTGAAATCACATGACCTAAAACCCTACTTACGACCTGAGCCATCACTTGACCATGACCATGACCATAACTTGAGCCATGACCTGAACTGTTACCTAACCCATGACTTGAGCCAGCACCCGACTTGTGATCTGAACCATCATGACTTACAACACACCCACTACTTGACCAATGACCCAACCCATGATTGGTATCACATTCTTTTGTCTTTTCTTGCCTACTAGACAACAAACTAGGCAATGGTATGGTAATTATTCATTTACTTCTCTCATCCATTCTATTCCTCATCCATTATGCTCAGCACCTGACTTATGATCTGAATCATCACGACTTACAACACACCCACCACTTGACCCATGATTGGTATCACATTCTTTTGTCTTTTCTTGCCTACTAGACAACAAACTAGGCAATGGAATGGTAATTATTCATTTCTTTCTCTCATCCATTATGTTCTCTCATCTATTCTATTACCTCATACCTAATAGGCTCATAGTGTTCTCTCTTTATATTTACCATGTTTGTAGTGCTAGAGATAAAAATATAACCCACATAACTCATTTTTTGGTATATGATTTGGAATTGTCAACTGTATTATTGAAATTATAATCAAAATTTTCTTTTATTTATGTGTTTATTTGAACGGCATAATCTAATTTTTTCAATAGAACATAGGTGATTGTAACTTCAAGCATTTGATACACGTTATGACTTCACTTGCTATATATGGATCAATATACCTATAATTTTATGCAGGTATTTGACTTTAGACGAGGCAGATAGATTAGTTGACCTTGGATTTGAAGATGACATAAGAGAAGTGTTTGATCACTTCAAAGCTCAGAGACAAACACTTCTTTTTTCCGCCACAATGCCCACGAAAATCCAAAATTTTGCCCGAAGCGCGTTGGTCAAACCCATCACAGTCAACGTGGGCCGGGCTGGAGCTGCAAATCTTGATGTGATCCAAGAAGTCGAATACGTGAAACAAGAAGTCAAACTCGTGTACCTCCTAGAATGTCTGCAAAAAACACCCCCACCCGTGTTAGTATTCTGTGAGAACAAAGCTGATGTGGACGACATCCACGAGTACTTACTATTAAAAGGAGTCGAAGCAGTTGCCATTCATGGCGGGAAAGATCAAGAGGAACGAGAATACGCGATTGCGTCTTTTAAATCGTGTAAAAAAGACGTTTTGGTAGCCACAGATGTTGCCTCAAAGGGTTTGGATTTCCCTGACATCCAGCACGTGATAAATTACGATATGCCCGCAGAGATCGAGAACTACGTTCATAGGATCGGTAGAACCGGGAGATGTGGGAAAACAGGAATCGCAACGACATTTATCAACAAGAATCAAAGTGAAACTACACTTCTTGATCTGAAACATTTGTTGCAGGAAGCAAAACAAAGAATCCCGCCTGTTTTGGCAGAATTGAACGACCCGATGGAAGATGTTGAGGCGATTACTGATGCAAGTGGTGTTAAGGGGTGTGCTTATTGTGGTGGATTAGGGCATAGGATTAGGGATTGTCCTAAATTAGAGCATCAAAAGAGCCAGCAGATTGCTAACTCAAGGAGGGATTACTTTGGTTCTGGAGGATATAGAGGAGAAATATGAGGTTTTTAAATATTAATATTAATATTTTTTCCATGCATGAATTTTCATCTTTGTAATGCCATTTTTATGTGCTATTGTCATCATACTTTTACCAACTGGTGCAACTAGTTTATACACAACAATGTATCAATTGTTTTTGTTTTTTGTTTATTTTTTTTTAAAAAAACTATCTTTTTTATTTTTACATAATTATTTAGCAAAATTTCACTCGTTGTCGTTCTGGGTCTTGCTGCTATTCATCTACTCTACATCACCAGCCTCGCTATTTGACATCTGAGCTTGGAAATTTGTTAAGATCATTAACAAGGCAGAGATAGGCAAAAAAAACCGGCTCTACCGATTACCTAAACCAGAAACGCTCTTACACGAACCCATGGGTATAGGCGGTTGCGATTTTTCAAAGAAAACGCAACCGAACTACCAGAACTCCACCTTTACCCGACCAAAACCCGAACTAGAACCAACCAAAAACCGGTCAAAACCAGTACAAAAACTCAACCCCAACCAGAACCATTTATTGACTTTCTTGACCAGAACCAGTTTTAGAGAAGAAAAAAAAAAAACAATTTGCCCACCTCTACTAATAGGTAACCCGTAACCTACACAGATGCCAGTTGTTTTGACTTCTGAGCATGGGTTGATAAACTTTGATATCAATCGGACTAAGCTAGACCCGCAAACACTTTTTTAAATGAGTCGACTCGCACACACTTTTTTAATGATTCTAATAACCAAATTAGACTAATAAATGTCATAAAAAATTTGATAGTTTTCTTAAATTAAATAGTATATGAAAGAATCTATATATGGTTGTTTAAATAAAATAATAATAATAAGAAAATACATTTCAACATAAAATCCTAGAATCAATTCAACATACACAACACAAGAAGTTAGATCTACTACTCACATGTTAGACAACACAACACACACCTAAATCTATAAAACTTATTTCCCAAGCAATACAAGTGTTAAAAAAAAAAACTCGTGTCATGGGACCCACCAAAGTCATCTCTGCCCTTGTTCTGATCCCGAACCTCGTGCAGGTGACGTGGCGGCTGCATTGCTTGTTGACGTGTTTTCAGCGGGTGGTGGGACGCCCCATTTGCCTTCTGATTCAAGTGGCTCAAACACATGAACCACCCCGTCTGAAAGCCCTAATGCAAACTGGTTCGGTTCTTGTGGGTGAGCAGCAATTACCAGTGGATGCACATTCAGATTGCTGCAACAAACATGAACAATTTAAAACCATTGTCACAAGTTGGTCAAACGGGTCAAAGTATTAAGCTTGTTTTTTTTGTAGAATTTCACCTGACAACCGACGGGGCAAGATAAACCGACGGATTGATGCGACACCGTAAGCGTAGGTGAGAAGCGGTGAAGACGCACACGGTTGCATCCAAGAAACAAGCGTATACAAGCTGACTATCGCATGAAAATGTGGCATGTGATATTGGTGCGGATGATTCACGTGGGACCCACTGAATAATTTAACAATTTGAACAGAAAAAAACATAAGATAGAAATTACAAGATTAAGGGGGTAATTTTGACGCAGATATTCAAACATGAATAAACATATCAAAACCTAGAACGGCTTATAACAAGTCAAAATTCACACAAAGTGTAAGTTCTACATAAAATCAGACAATTTAGGGTATATAGTTTATATTTATTCTAACGAGCCAAATGGGTAAGGTTCATAAACACGGGTCATATGCTATGAAAAGGGCCAAATGCCCTCAAACACTCTTAACGGTTTCATTAAAATACTTGCAATCTCTTATAGATCCATTGTTCCTGATGCATTAATTTACTTATAAAGTTCAGACAATTTTGACAAGTCAACCTGACCCAACCAGTTGCATTTTGACCCGTTACCCGATCCTAAAGGTGGCAAAAGTTAATCCTTTAGTTATAAAGTAGGGCGAATCAGGTTATGTAATGTTTTGTATCTTAATAGGTCAAATATAAAGGAAACAGGTCAAAGTCATCAAAGGGGTTAAAATATAAAGGTTGCTCAAAAGTGTGTATTTTATGCACATAACCTCCTAAATCAATTTATATCTACAAACCAAATTATTGATGAAACAATTTACTTTTTCTGACCAAATTTGACACTAGCTTTTATCAAAAACAATTCTTTGACCAAATTTGACCCGTTACCTGATCTGAGTGACCGTCCATTTAGCCACCTCTAATAAAAGAAGCGGAATCAAAATCTCACCTGTTTTACACACTCAAGTTTTGATGTCTCATATATAGCCAGTTGAGTTTCATGTACAACCAGAAAATGGATCTGATCTTGATGAAACTGAACCCGTGTGTCTGATTGTGCAGCAGCTGTCCTACCTGGCGGGAGTTGCAAATACTTCGCCTTTTGTTTTTCCCATCCATCAGAACTCCACACACAAATCTAAAACAAGATTGTTTCAGAAAAGGAAAAAAAAAGTATTTTCATTGAGATTCAGTTAAAATTCAAGAAAAGGTTACTAACCTGAGAATCTGCACCGGACGAGACAAGAACATTGAGCACATGGGAGAAAGCAAGACCCGTAATTCTTTTCGAGTGACCTTTAAGTTTGCTTTTGACCTTTGTGTCCAAAAACATTAATTGAAATTATAAAAAAAAAAAAAAAAAAGTTAAACCGGAAATTTAGGTGGATTTATCGGAAACCATTAGCAAATGATGGGGTTAGGGGGGTTAAGTAACAAGTTGAAACAAGCTTGGGTCCAAATTGGTCATTTTTTTGTGCAAGGTTGGATTGTTAATCTGAAACACCTTTACATTCAAAAAAATTAAAATTTTAATAAATCATGTCAGTCACGTAATTACTGAGTGAAATTATTTAAGGAAGGTCTTATGCTTTAAAACAATAAAACATAACATGAAGTGACACATTTATATTTTAATAAAGTTCACACTTTGAATGGCTTTCAACGCATTTCCTTTTTAGCTTACTTTTTCTGTTTTACCTATTTGACCAGTTAGGATACAAAACATAAGAACCAATCCAATTACTTTTAAACAAAATGTATAGTTGATTAGTTGGACTGACTTGCAGCCCATTTGACCCGTTTTTCTTTAGCCATCTTCTTTGCTTTACATATTTGACCCACTATAGATCTAGCATAACCCAAATCGACCCACTTTAAAAGTCAAGGTGTCAAAACTGCCACATTCACCAAATATATGTCAATGTCTATGTAATTGTTTACCTCATCCACACGAACATTATATATTTGAATTGTAGAATCATCCATTCCAATAGCAATAACATTATTATCTTGAGGATGGAAAGCCAGATAAGTTGCTGCTGGAGGTGGGGCCATGAACATTGTCATCGTCTGCATTTGACCAATTTTATAAAGTGAATCCAGTTGACCTCAAAAGTCAAAAACCCTCTCTTTTTGCAAAATTATAGTGGGTAGAAAAATACCAAAAAAAAAAGTTAATCACGTATATGGTCCTTGTGGTTTGCGAAAAACAGGTTTGGGAACTAAGAGACTGGTTCGTGGATTTCATAGTAATTGGAATTGGAATTAGATTGAATTGTATCAAAAATTGTGTTTGATTTGCACACTAGGAATTAAAATTTGAATACATTCGT
Source organism: Mikania micrantha (assembly GCA_009363875.1). NCBI lineage: Eukaryota > Viridiplantae > Streptophyta > Magnoliopsida > Asterales > Asteraceae > Mikania > Mikania micrantha. The sequence continues at coordinate 5,488,968 of CM018684.1, forward strand.
TTACGTAGTGGAATTTAATATTCCTTCACTATCTTGATGGAATCTTTAACATTTCATTGGAATGTTAACAATTACCAAAAAAAAAAAACCTTCATTATGATCAAATAATTACCAAAAAACCATCGACCACGCTGTTACCAAAAACGACGATGATTATGTCAGAGCAACTTACTTCTCTGAATTGAGAAGCAACAAAAAATGAAAACAGATGATTAGAAGGAAACAGTTTGTAAAGTTCACATAATCATAAAAACCAAAAAACCTAGAAAGATTGCATTGTAAAGTTCACATAATCGATTGGAACAATCTCAAGAAAATAAACTAACGAAGATAGTTATTAAATAAAGTAGGAAAGATATCAATGATCACAAAACCCAAATTATTGGATTCTTTGGCGAAGGCAGCATGAAGATATTTTGAAGGGTACTTTTGTCTTTTTACTTTTATTACATTCCAGTTCTTTCTATAAATTTATCAACCAAACACGTCTTATTTTTCATTAGAGTTAAATTCAGCTCCATCTAATTCAAATTCCAATTTCATCGAGAAAAATTTCACAGGCCAAACACCACCCCAAGGGGTTTAAAGTAATAGGTTTGAGTTTTATGCTTTCAGCCCTGTAACGAACTTGAGTATCGAGGGTAACTTAAGTTTTCCACTAAATTAGGGGAAAATGACCAAAATATCCTTTGACTGTTTACTATTTGACTTTTACAGTTCAAAATATGGAAGGGAATTTTGGTAACTTAACCTAGCATAAAACCACGCCCCATTTACGGTGCACACATATAATGTATATATGTGTGGACCCTTAAGGGACAAAAGTAAAAGTACACTAATTTTAACGTTATTTTAAATATTTTGTGAAAATAACGTTAAAATCGTTGGGATGATCAACTTCAAACGATAACTTTGAGCCGGGAACTCTTTCGGAGCAGCCTCTCTATCCCAAATGGGATAGGGGTAAGGTTTGTGTCTATCCTTCCCCCCAGACCCTACTGAAAAGTAGGAATATACTAGGTAAGGTAACCTAGCATAAAAACCCAAACCTGTTATTTTATAATCCTTACTGATCAAACCTGTTAAATTTTGCAAACCACGTGGACCTAAAAAGAAAACTAACATTACCTTGAATGTCATCATGTTAAATAAAGAAATCTTTCCTCCTGATGCTGACATCACATAGGAATCATTTTTTGATAAAGCAAAACATGACACTGATTCTTCAGGGTTCATGTCTGCCACATCATTTGTCATCAAAATCCCACTTGAAGGTTGCCACAATTGTGGTGAAATACCCGCTGTTGCCTGTATATCATGGGTTGATATCCATTGAGGTACAAGAGATAAAAAGACCAAAAAAGACATCATTGTGAGAAAGGAGATGTTTCACTACATTGGTAAATTTGTAAATTTATTTAACCCTTAGAAAGTTAGTTTTGTTGAAGTTTATATGAACCTAATTATTATTGGGTCAATTACATATTTCTCCTTGCTAAAACTCTTTATTACATATTTACCCAATCATAAAACTAAATTACATATTTCCCCTTTCTAAACCAAATATATTAAATATTTATCCATTTCATTAAAAAAAATATATGTATTTCCTATTTTATTTTTAATGAACTAACTAAAATATATATTTACATATTTCTCCATACTAAGGGGTAATTTTGGAACACGGGGATATTTGTAATTTTAGTTTAACATTGAGGATATATGTAATTTGGATGTTTAATAAGAGGATATATGACAATATCCCATTATTAAAAAATGATTAGTTCACCCCTAAATATTCAGGCAATCATAATCAGAAGCAGAAAAAGTTTATCTAAATACTAAACAAATCAGTTCCAAAAAAATTATTCAGTTTTGTTTCAGTTGTATTTTCCATTTTTTCTTTTTGGTTGTTAAAAAAAAGAAGAAAAAAATCCCATAAAGAATCATCTATCTCACCTTGCCACTTGAGTTACGCTCACTACGTTGCCATTTCCATAACAAATGAATTGCATTTGATGCTAACGCCAAAATGGCATTTCCTGAATTCGTATATATTAATCTTGATATCTGAAAGATAAAAAAAGTAACAGTTAAATTAAAATAACTTCCATCTAATTTTAGCATAAGATCTTAAATTATGAGCTTTTAAATATCAACCCGTACACACACCTTTGTTACTCTCATATTTTCCGGAAGCTTCAGTGACCGACACTGAGAGGATTCACTTATTTCCGTTAGCTTCCAAATCTTTGATTTGTGATTGGATTCTTCAGTGATTCTTGGTTTCACATCTGTTATGTTACGGGTATCTCCATTCTGGAAGAACAATAACTATAGCTATTAAACTGAACAAATTGCAAGTGTATAATTAAAAGAATTGTGAATATATTTCTAAGTCAAACACAAAAACTGACCGTTCCGGACATAGAGCCGACTGAGGCAACCCTTTCGGTTAATCCACCACTAGTAGGGGCGGCAGAGGCGGCGGCTGATATTGCATTATTTATAGCAGGCTGCATATTATAAAAATCATTAAAAAAAATAAAAAGGTAATTTGTAGAGGTAGCAAATTCGACCTGCTTCAATATGAATGGGTCAATTTGGGTTGGGTTTATCAATTTATCCCAAACAGGTTGAGGTGTTGAGCAAGTAAAGGGGAAAATTCACATAAAATACCCTTCTAAAAAAATAGAAATTCTAATAGTTATCCATTCAAAATAAAATCATGTACCCACAAGCTTGAATTGCTTAATAAACTTAGTTTTCTTCTTCGTTTCAATTGAAGAATATTATAAGTAACTCGATTTATTTAATTAATAAAAGATGGACAAATTTGTTGAGGGGTAAAACAGGTTGTAACTAACAATATTTACTGTATTCAGTACCAAATGGGTAAATTTGTTGTGTTTTGGAAGGGTAAGTATGATGTTATGAGGTAAATATGAAAATTTTAACTTTGAGAGGGCTATATATGAATTAATCCGTGTAGATTGGCTAAAACCTATTATATACATTTTCAAATCATTAATATTATTACTGTAAAAATATTGTTTATGTGGAACAAAACAAATTAAATACTTCTAATAAAAAAAAACTTGAAAAATGAACTAAAAGAAGTGATCATGTCCACCCAACACAATGTACTTGTGCACGTCCAAAAACAACCCATTTTTGGGCCAAATTCATTTTGACCTGGTACCCACCCCGTTTAGGCATTTCTAGTAATGTTGATTTACCTTTGGAGCTTCAGGTGTTCTTGAAGCAGCATCATAAGAATGATTCTCAAAAGTGCGAAGCAATCGAAGACCGTCACTATTTGCCAATATTTTTATTCCATTTTCATTTGAAGAAACAGCCAAGAGCGCGCCATCTTTATTGAACCGGATACGTGGGCTTGCCTTCATTTAACAAATTATAGTCAAAGATATATTTTGATTATATAATCTTCATTATTTTGTGTGTGTGTGTGTGCATGTGATTTTTTTTTGGTTGGGGGGGAATTGAAGTGACTATGGAATAATCAGACCCAATAAATAAGAATGCAGATGGTCAGATACAGAATTAGGATGTATTTTTTGCAGTTTCAAGTAAAAATATTTAGATGTTTGAGTGTTTGACCATATGCTCGTTATTTTAGGAATTAATGGGTTAATGACCAAAAATACATATTTACGATAAATAAGGAGACATTTAACCAAATTCTCTATAATAATGTTAAAACACAAGGTAGTTTTGCAATTCTACATTTCTACCTTAGATTATCGGTTTTGTTGCAGTTTGCATTAGATAGATTATCCTAAAAATGGGCATTTAGCCCCTAAATACTCATATAATCATGAACTTCAGAAGCACAATTTGTTAATCCAAACAATAAAAATTAATTACTATGGAACAAATATTACTAGACAAAATTTATTACCGGAAGACCTCCATCAGCATCAACACTCGTCAAAAGTTGAGTATTATCCATATCCCAATATTTAATAGCAAAATCATCACCAGCTGCCAAAAATCGGTTTTTTGTTGTATCGAATTGAACAACACCTAAAGATCGTTTACGGAACCCAACATACGTCCGTTTTACTGCTCCTTCACTTTCATTCCATTCCACAATATGTGATTCCCCATCTTTGCTCGTCCCACACGAAAATAGTCTAAATTTTTTATCAAAAAGTTACAATCCAAAATAGGCAAAAGGTCAAGTAAATCAAAAGTTACAGGCATTATTTTAGGCTCAATTACTTAAAAATGGATAGATTCAGATTCCTTTTATTTCCAATAGGTGAAATGCATAAACTAAAAAAATTTAGGCTACTCATCTTTGCTTGTCCAAATTAGATTATTCTTGAAATTATACAAATTTGATATACTAATCATTTATTTACAATAAATCAAAACTTATATGCAATATACCTCGTTCCATCAGCACTATATGCCATTGTCGTGCACCAGCGACCAGGTGCCTCATAATCAACTCGGGATCCCATGTTATCATATAGCCAAGCTTTTATCTTCCCGTCAAGAGCTGTTGAAAATATAAACTGAAGAAAAACAATATAAAAGAAAAAGTTTAGGCAGAGATGGCAATTTGCTTTTACATATGAATGATTCAATCCTGTGTAACCAATAGTATAACTCCTGCAATCATATCTGACGCATTAATTGTAAAAAATTCACAAGAGTATGGTTGGTCATCCCAAGCCCTGACCGACCAGTAAAATTGGACACATTCACAAAAAAAGAGTGCATCATCTTTGACAAACTAATTCCTACAATCGGAAGTCATCCAAAGAGTGTAATTTTAACACAAAACCTTCTAAACCATTTATTCCAAGAAATCAGCTTTCTGCTGGGTTTTTTATATATTTATATTTTTCTATCGTTTAGAAAAGAGTAATAAAAAAAATATTCCAATAAACTACAAGAATAAAAATTTATTCCAAAAAAATATTGTTGACAAGCTACTAGTTTAAGCAAAATCCATTTTTTTTTATAAATGTGCTTCTATGTTAAACTCATACCAACCCAATCCAACCAACATGCAAAATCTTTACATGTTCCCCAGCAACCCATTTTGCCAACAAGAAAAGGTTACCTGAATATTTTCTTTGTAGTGAGGGCACACGGAATATACTGGAGCATCATGGCCTTCAAAAGTGTACTGGCGTGCGCCTGTTGCAGCATCCCATACCTGTGAAACAATGTAATTTTGACTATTAGCATAATTAATGATTGTCCTATATACTTAATTTGATTGTAAACATGTTCATATGCTAAACAAACCTTGATGGTTTTATCATCCCCACATGTTATTACACAAAGTTGCTTATTGGGATGAGAGAATGCAAGATCATTAACTCCACCAACATGGGCATCAATCTGTAACAAAAATAATAAATTTTCAGGTGATGAAAAAATATCATATTGATATATATGTATGGAAGGAAGTAAACAAACCTCAAGATGTTGTCTAATATCATCACCACCATGATATGAATATATTTGTACAATATGTCTTGAATATGCTACGCCTGTTCATATAGAAAATGAAACCAAATCCCATTTATTAGCCTAAATGGTCTGCTATTTATGCACATGAATACCCTGAAGAACACACTTTCTTTATCCTTTTTTAGTTAGAGAAAAAGAGAGCAAGAACTTGTAATTTTTGGGATTGATTTAATATGCATCCCTTAAAAGTTAAAAATACCATTTCCTAAATTTTTGGACATCAAACATATTTTCTTAAAGACAGAATTTATCATATTTACAAGTCATAGAAAATAACACAAAAACAAATTGTTTCACAAAATGAACAAAGGAAAAATATTTTTGTTATGTAATATACAGCACAAAGGGTTCTCTTCATGTTATCAATGAAACGAAGTGTTATAAGTAACTTATTTTAATTTATTTACTAGAGAACAGGTAAATATGATGAATATGAAATATTGGACTTTTAGAAGGATATATGAATTTGCTAATTGCTTTAATGTTTGCTCTGAAAAAGGCGTTATGGTAATGCATACCCTGATAAGATATCTTGGATCCACCCACTCACGACTAATATTAGGTGGCAAGATCCACATATGGGTTGGATGCTTTCTGTATTGGGTGATTTGGGTCCGTTCGACCCAAAACATTTTTGTCCAAAAATTAAGAGCATTCTATCCATAACCAGTGTCTCAAACATGACTACGAAAACTATATTACTTCAATTATGAACTAGTTTCTCAAATAACATGATTTAGGATGTTTCATGCATGAAAAATACGCTTAGGAAACTTTCCACCCATTGGAACTAAGATATAGGACTAGAATCGAGCCATATATAAGTCAATGGGTGAAAATAGCCATATTTAACTGACATACTGATCTAGTAGGGGTGTAGGACTTACCAAATAATGAACCGTCTGGGCTCCAAATTACACGATTCACAGAGACACCCGGGTCTTTTACAAGAGCAGCCTAGATATAATAAAATAAAAATATAACTAAAATTTAGAAGGCATCAAAAGACACATGAATGATATCATAATTTAAAACATGTTTAAAAAAACCTGCATAGGCATTGAACATGCACTGAGATCCCAAACTTTGAAATTTCTAAGAACTAATTTGTCCCGTGAACCAACTTCCCACAATCCAATATCCCCCACATTTGTTCCAACTGGTACATCGTGGTCATGTAACCGCAAAGTCAATATCAAATTCAAAGAAAAATAAAGCAAAAGAGCCTAAATTTTTAACTAAATCCATCCAACTTAGGAGAACTGTAATAAAGACAATCAACTCACAAAAGCTTTTTATAAATTATCCAGTCAAGATTATTTAAAAATAATCTATCTTGAAAAGACAGTGGCTTTAGTAATGATTTTGAAGTACAGTAACCAGAAAACAAATGAAGTGAAAGTACGTTTCTATCTAATACAACTTGCTACCTGACAAGCCATAAAAAAATGTAGTAGTGCTCCTTTTTAAAATACATCATTCATAAATGTTGTGAAAGGTTATAAGGATTAAATAAAAACCAGTTGTAAGAAGGGTACAATCTTTAATCATTATCCAAACCTCATTATTTCATGATATATATCATGTAGTTAAAATTTAACTCAAATTTTTCGTATAACAAAAGGGTCCATAAATTAGTTTTTATAATAAATCATTTTATAAATCATGGAACTTTCAAAAGATGTTATAAAAATCATTCAGCCACGCCACCATTTCATAAATTCCCAAATAAAAACTACCCATAATGATCAGTTTACATAAGTTAGTGGTTTAGCTGCGATTTTTAAAGTCCGGTAACCAAATTAGAAATGAAGTGAAAGTAAGTTTCTATTTACTGTAATTTAACCATTTACAAAATGTAAAAAATTTTAGACTACCTAAGAGTAATGTTTGTTGAATTGGATGAAAATCCATGCTCATAGGAGATGAACCCTGGTTTAAAGTTCGTGCGACGGTTTTGGGCAAATCATCAGGCGCGTTAAAAGCTTGTGAATGACTATTATGCCCTTGGAATGAGGCAGGCAACACATTAATTGGTAAATTTACCTGAATAATGTGACAAAATGAATACAAAAATCATTAATATAATGCTTATAAGGTAGTTAAATAAATATTATTACAAAAACAATTCGGATTACCTCCTCATTTATGCCCAAGGGCCTTGTTCTTTTGCTCATATGATCGGAATCCCCAGTCGGGAAGTCCAAAGAAGGATTAGTTGGAGTTCTTGGATGCTTCAGAGCAGCTGTAAAATTAAAAAAAAAAATCAGCTATAATGTTTATGGGTTGATTAATCACTTTTTATTAACAGCTTTGATACTAGCTACAACAAAACTGATTATGGAAGTGTCGAATAAAAATAGAGGCGGCATATTTAACACAGCTACATATGAATAGTTAGTTTGGGTTGTGTCAAATTTTAGACGGGTCAAACCAAAAGATTTAGCTAAGAGGGAATGGGCCAAGTAGATTGATAGTTTCAAAAAGTAAATGCTTTAATGCATGCCTCCTAATCTTTTTGTTTAAAGATTAGATCATAATAATATTGTTCTTGCAATCAACAAACAAACGCGTTTTTCATTCATAAAAATATATCAAGAATAGACAAGCCAGCCCAAAGACAGGCATGTTTCGAAGCGTACTAAAAATACTTGCACCTAACACAGATCTATTTTACCAACTCACCCAAGTTGCCACCTCAATCTAAAAGTACTTATATGACCTTGTGTTACAATTATTCCAATTACAACTTTCCAAACACCCCACACTATCAAAATGATTAATAACTTCAAGCAACAAAAGCACATCTAAGCATAACATGTCTTATTATGCTTATAATTACATAATCAATTTGTGCCAAAGGGTAGACTAAAATTAGTTCAAAAAGAAAAAAAAAAAAAAAAAAGATGTTTTCTTACAGTTAAATATTTAAAGAAGAATGTTTAGGGGTTAGATAATGAGTTTGACAACAAAATTGGTCAACAAAGGATAGAAAAATATTCCTTATATGTCGATATTTTACCATTATTTTTATCTATTACAACTTTCAAGCACTAAACACTATCCCAAACGTAATTCCTTACATGTTTTCTAATAGTTAATAATATGGCTTCAACTATTGTAGGAATTAGGATAGCACAATGACCTGGAATAGATGGCCCACCAAGACCAATTGCACTACCGGATACACTTGGATGAGCTACTTGAGGAGGATTAGACATCCAACCAGCAAGTGGGGAGGGAACAGGACCCGGTGCAGCTTGAAACGGCTGCAAATTTATACAGAAATTTGGTCAAATTTATAAAAAATTAGTTAGTAAGTAAAAAAGAAGGTCTACACAAGTACACAATGTAAAATAACAAACCCCATGTGCACCCAAAGGAGGAAATCCTCCAGCTTTAGGTAATGGCCCAAGCAACGGATTATTTGCAGGTGATGGGGCCCGTGCACCGTTCGGTTGACCACATGAATGGTCAACAAATAATGTTTTGATATCAGGATTTGGTCTTGGGTTTTTACAAAGTTGATGCTGCCAATTCAAACTTACACAAACAATAAATAATCAGTCTAAATAATATCAATCAACATTCATATTTATACAAAATTTAAAATGTTTATATGGCATACCTTTGATTAATTAGAGTTCTTAATCTTGAATTTTTAAGGTTAGGAAACTGTAATTTGTCACGAAACAAGGGATTTGCTTCAATAAGCTTCTTGAGCTCAACTAACATTATAGCCCTAGCCGATTTTGTATCTCCGTATTTCGATAATTGCTCGTTTTCCCTTTAACATAAAAGAAACCGATATTAAATTCATTTAAGATCTTCATTCAAAAATTCAAATTTGAAGTACCTAAAATTCTCCAATGTCAATAATTGAGTTATCTCCTTAAAAAGTTCTTCATTAAATGAGGCAAATACTTTAAGATCCTTCACAAGAATCTCTACAGCCTTCGATCGATCATGCCTAGCAAAAAAAATTGACACATTTTTTTATTTTAAAGATTTATAATTAATCATCAATTCGGTTGATTTGACCAAAAATACTTACTTGTCTAATGCTTCAAGATACTTTTGCTTCCTAATTTCGAAAAATATCTTCATTGAATATCGATTATCGTCAACTTTTGTAAAGCCCGAAAGATACTTTTCAACATCATCCCAATTTCCATTTTGTACCTCATCCTCAAAATACTTCATGTTAAAGAAAAACCCTGATTCTTGTTCCAACCTACATAAATCCCAACAAAAAAGGGAAAAGTACACATTAACCATGTTACATATAACAGGCGTTTCAATTCCAAGATGATTTATTGTGTATTTAATTATTGCTGCTCAATTCCTATAGTTTTTGGGCAACTTATTTAGGTCCAAAAGCCCTAATTTATCTTGTCATTTCCTAAAAGTAAAAAATATAAAAGACTAATTGACTAACACTAACACCTTGTTGTACATATCATGATATAACTGTCAAAACCCACATCCAAACACCTTCCTAGAAAAACAAGCGCTGAAGAATAACAACATAAAAAGACGATTCATAAGTAAAAATGAGAAATCAAGCAATTGTTGATTATTGCCGCTCAACTTATATAACTTCAGGGTTATTTTTTAGATCAAATAGCCTTAAGCTATCCTGTTATTTCATAAAATAGTTAAAAAAAAAAAAAAAAAAAAAAAAAAAAAAAAAAAAAAAAAAAAAAACAAGCACTAACACCTTTGATCACTAAATATTATGTTGTATCTCTCAAAACCCACATCCAAACACCATTTGCATAAATGCTCAACAAGACAACAACAACATAAAAATCCTCTTCATAAACGGAAATGTAAAATCAAGCTATTATTTGATTATTGCAGCTCAATTTCAATGGTTTTGGTGCAACTTTTTTAGGTCAAATAGCTCTAATTAATCTTGTTATTTCCTAAAATAGTAAACTAAATCAAACACTAACACCTTTGATCATTATTCATTAATATCATGTTATCTCCTCAAAAACCACTTTCCAAACACCCACCTAGATTTACATAAATAGTAAATACAGAGACATTTAAACCCAATTCATAAACGGAAATGAAAATTAAGGAATTATTTGATTATTGTCGCTCAATTTCTATGGTTTTGGGGCAACTTATTTAAGTCAAATCTAAGCTATCTTGTTATTTCCTAAAATAGTAAAAAATATCAAACACTAACACCTTTGATCATTCAATATTTTGTTATAAACCCTCACAAATTTACACAAATACTAAACAAAAACAACATAAAATTAAAAACCCAGTTTCACAAACAAAAATTTTAAATTTAAACACTTACTTATGAACAGTTTCCTTAAATTTTTCTTCATCAAGAAACTGCAAGATCAAGAACACAAGCTCTCTACTTAGCGATGACATTCCCGCCGGTCGCCGGCTGCCGTCGTGAAACGGGAGGTTGAAAATTAGGGTTCAGATCTGTAAAAACACAGAAAGCAAGAAAGGGAATAACAGGGTCGGCTTACTCAAATAAGTTAGAACAATTATTTATTAATTGGACCAGGTTCATAAAAGGAAAACATTTATTGTTGGATACAAAGTTCAAAGAAATAAACAACGTAAAAAAACAAAATGTTTGAAAACCCACCGAGTTTAATTTTATGATAAAAACAAAATTAAAAAAAAAAATTAATACTTTTTTTTCTTTCGCTCCCTCGATCATCAATCCTTACAACAGAATACGATGTTCCGCTTTCGTTATTCATTTGGTATCGTTTTCTTCTCATTTACGACTTTGTTTCCTAAGAGCATATTCAATGATATCTTAATTTTGGACGCATTAACCATTGTCATGGCATCACATTATCACTTTCTCTCTTCTTTCGCCTCCATTTATCCCTTTTATCATCGCTCTCCACACAAAAGTTCGTAGGTATTTTAGAAAGTAAGATGAACTGTATTCTCTCTTCCTTCTCTTCTCCCTCTATCATTGATATGTCACATGAACCACTTGACGTCATGCTTTCGGAAATCATACGCACTACACTCTCTTTAATTTCTCCTCCCTCTATCGATGATAGGTCACATAAGCCACCTTACGTCTAGATACATACATTGGAAGTGTTGTAACAAAAAAAAAAAACAAGATCTTTGCAAACACACACATAGATGCATATGTATGTATTTTTATTCCTCATTCATTGTTTACACTAATGTAAATGTGACAATTGTGTTCGAGAACTACGTCATCATCAATGAAAGCACATATCTTCGTGCTTGAAATCCACGTTGATTTAACGATTTTAATTATTACAGGTTGAAAATATGCGAGAAATGGTGAACGTGGGAAAAAACCGTGCGCGAAACGGAGTTCCGGATTCTCCGAAATCGCAAAACGAAGAAAATTACAAAAATATCAAAATCAGGGATGCTTCGCGGTACGTCTAGCTCCAATTGCCAAGCTAGGCGGTACGCGAAGAAGCAAAGAATTATCTGAATTCCGCTATCCGCGCGGTACGCCTAGCCCCAAGTGGCCACGATAGGCGATGCGCGCGGACCAAAATATCTGGGGTCCCGTGACTCTTCGTGGTACGCCTGGAGACAAAGCTCCACGTGTAACACCCCGACCAATGGCGGAAACGTCGGGATGCCACGAGGAATGTGTAGATTGTTCATAAGTTCGTGGTCATCTAATTAAATCATCACATATCAATTAATCAACCAAAATTAATTACACAAAAATCATGTTCGTCATGAATTAGTTACATCATTACACAAAAGATTTAGCTAAACTAACTAAACTCTAGTCTCCAGAATTTCAGTTATTTTAGCTAAGTCCAACATCCTACATGATGATGTCCAAAAGATGTAGAGTTATCCTGCCCTACTTACTTCTCCTCGTTCCCTGAAACATGTAGAAAATCAAGTGTCAACTACGAAGTAGTTGGTGAGTAGTCATAAGTTTTATATTTCAAAATGTTTACAAAATGTTTAAGAAAGTTTATAGTTTTTCTAAGAAAATCCACATGGCACCTGCGAGATAATCCAACATATAACCCAACACATAATCATAATCATACAGTCACATAATTTCTAATAATCATAGATAATCAATCACATATGCATTCAACCAATCTCAATCATCAATATTCTCAATTAGTATAAGTGACAATACATACAATCATTGCGTTTAACCGAAGTCAAAGACAACGACCCATGGAGTTGTGGCAATCCACGTGACAATACATGTAATCATTGCGGATGACCGAAGTCAACAGCGACGACTCATGGAGGTGTGATAATCCAAGTGACAATACATGCAGTCATTGCGGATAACCGAAGTCAACAGCAACGACTCATGGAATAGAGATAACCCAATAATATATATAAATATCATAATGATAAATCAGGTGTAACCCATGTGTTATCAAAACGATATGTAAAACTGGTATACATGTTCCACCTCCGAGTTTAAAAACAAAATAGTTTAAAAAGGAGGTTATGAGAACTCACCTGAGTCCTTAGATTCAGTGTTCTCGTAATATGCGCGCTCACGTAAGAAGAATCAGAACAACTCAATCAACCTGTAGTTAATATATGTTTCATATTCATAAATATATGCGTTTTATTCTAATTAAGTGACCATGCAGATTTACCTTAAACTCTTAGGTATTTCATTAGATTAGTTTTCTTAATTTAAGTTAAGTTGTAGCACCTAAGGTTTTTTATTCCATGGTCATCATACAAGCGTGTTTTTAAACTCTTTAGTTTTAATTATTCATTACATAATAATTTCTTAAGGATTACATCAAAGAAGTTGTAAGGATAACAACCTTATACCCCTATGTACTCTCTTATATACATTCATGCATGAGTAATTTAAATCCACCACCATAATCGAATTTATAATAAATCAAACTTTTTAGTTTAAGTACATGATACTTAAGTCATTTACATAGAATGTTGTAATCATGTAAAATCTCATAATTCAATCTTTTATTATTTAGAAAAAGGTGATAACTTGAATTAATCATGCATGCATGGACATTCATATTTGTGTGTTAGTTTTCACCCATTTATTCATAGTTTTGCTCAAGTATCTTAGGTTCGGCCCATAGAGTTTTTAGTCTCTAGGTTTGGCTAGCACCTTAGGTTCGCTGCCTACAATTAGTTGAAGCAGCCCCTAGGTTCGGCTAGCATGGTCCGCTAAAAAGGAAAAAGGTTCGCTGCTTTCTAGTTGTTTAATGGGTGCTAGGTTCGGCTGAATAAGGGTTCGGCCCTAGGTTCCATGGCCTAGGTTCACAGCCCACATCCAAGGTTCGCCCAAGACAGCTTCGGCTAAAGGAGGTTCGTCCAAGACATTTGCATGGCTAGGGTTCGGCCAAAGGGAAAGGTTCGTGGATAGCTGGTGGTTCGCTGCCATTCAAGGTTCGCATGGAAGAAGCTTCGGCCGGCATAGCTTCTTGAACTAGAAGGTTCGGCCAGAACACCCAGGTTCGTTTGTCCCTTGGTTCGGCCAACCTAAGATTCGGCTAGCTCAAGGTTCGGCCAACCTCCCTTTGGTTCGGCTAACCTCCCCTTGGTTCGGCTGGTCTACCTTCTCACGAACCCTGCACCATGGTTGTCATCATCTCCATCGGACCTCAACTGTTGTAGGCTGTTACACTCATTGATTCTAGTTTGTACATGATCGGTTTAGTGTTTCTAAGGTTTAAAATCTGTTTAAAAGTAAGAACCCAAACCGGTTGGTGTTTAGATTAAAAAACCAAAAGAAAAATCAAGATTTACCTCTGAATATTGACCAAATGCCGAGTTTCTTCGTGGGTTCTCGTTCTCCTCGATCACGCGAACGTTTAGACACCAAGATCTCTTGAAATGGTTGAGTTTTGAAGAAGTTATGGTAGAGAGAAGTTAGAGAGAGAGAGAGAGGGTGATGGGATTGTGGTTCTAGTGAGAGAAAAGGTTTTGTAAAAATGAAAGAGATGAAGTGGTTCATCTCTCTTATACCTCGTTTCGTCCCCGTGTGCTCGGTCTCGTTTATTTCACGATAACAATTATTAAATGCTCGATTTTTCTTCGTAAAACATATTTAAAACATAAAACCTTTAAATAGTTATGTTTCGTTTTAATAAAATGATTTTAACTAACATCTGTTTATAAAATGTTTCCGTTTATTTTCATTAAATCATTTATTTACTAAAACGATTTGTTCGAGTCCGTCTTAAGTTGTGATTCCTAATAAACGGTTTAAATTTCTATTTATTAATTTAATATCGTTAAAATATTATTCCGTTATCTCGTCGAAACCCATTACTCACGTACGTATTCGTAAAGATCGTCACCTTTTCGAATACAACGCTCGTATGGTATTTCGATTCGATTTACGATTTTATGGAATATCGTTTTCAGAATATTATTCCCAATAATTATATTCGTGTGAATCGTCACCCACGTGAATATATTATTAAGTTAATATTTCTAAAATAATATTCATGTTTAATTTATAATCGTAACCTCACCAATGCGTAATTGTTTCCAATAATGTTTTCATTATTCCATTATCTTTAATATTATAAATCCCAATCCACAACCCACTAAACCATATCACTGACACATCCATGATAGACCGAAATATGCTTATGTATATGGCATATGTAGGGGTCAGTCGCGACCGCCCCAGCCACCGTCCCAGCACTATTTCGATAAACCATAACCATGTGTCCTTGACTATGTTTAGCAACCAAACAATAACAAACTCTTAATTCCTTTCCAATAATCCATAATGGTTGATTAGATCTTGTTTTTGAACGTATGGTATAGTTAGGGCTGTTGATTATTGCCTAGATGATGGCTAGGAATGATTATAAACGAAGAACTTGATGTGTTTACGGGTAAATCCTTGCTTTGATCCGTTGTAATGTCGGTTTTCATGAAACTATAACTATGATTATAGTGGTTTAAACCATTTGATTGTGACAATGTATGTGATTAGTTTGATTAATCCTTGAAATGCAAGGTTAAATCCAAGTGTTTTAAACTAATCACAATCATTAACATGTTCATTGTAATGATTATCTGAAGTTTATGATAACAGTCAGATTAGTATGTTGAACATGGTTATTAAACCTATTCCAATGTCACATTGTGATGTTTCATGATATCTGGATAATCAATAACAAGGATTGATCATTCATAAGCCATAAATCCATCTAGAAATTGTTTCAATAATATAATCAACAACAGTACCTATTTGGTTAATCTGAGATTATTCTGATTAATCAAATGTATCATCAACCTTGTATTAGGAACCTAAATCAGTATAGGTTCCTACATTATCATACATTGTATGATATGACATTAAATTCATTAATTAAATATCTAATATCGGTTTGATGACTTTTACTGCAAACTCTTTGACATTGAACGTTCAGAAAGATCTAATCAGTAAGTTAAAGCATAAATAACTTATTAAACATAAACTAATGCAGAATTTAGCTACCAATTACATTATGCATGTGATTTCACTACTCTTGCGACTTCAGGTGAGTTTCGTACAACCCCTTTTATCTTTAATGTTTTATAAACATCGGGGTATTTCTGTAAATCTGTTTCTGAACATATGATATGTATCACTGTAATCTGTGTGATTTCATGTGGTCTCGTGACGAACTTGTAAGATTTCATGGGATTTTGCCGTTAGTATCTTTATCACAGTATCAAAAGTCCTCATCCCTCAAAACTGTATCTAGTGAACCAAAGTGAGGCCAAACAGGAAACATTGATAGTATTATTGGCAGACAACCCATTTACCGGGAGCTTGCAACTTCCCTTGGAGTAAATGTTTGTTACCTGTTTCCAAAACACTTTCTTAATGTTAGTGATAGACATTTAAGATAATGAGGCATCAAGATATTTACCGACGGGTAGTATCTTTGTAAAATGTAGAACTGTCCGAAATGAACTAGATACGGGTCTCATGGTTATCTTGAACTGTATATATATTGAACATTTACATATCATATCATACTGTTGAACTTGAACATTACGAACTCACCAGCTTTGTGCTGATCTTTCAAATTCAAACATTTTTTGCAGGGAGACAGTGACCATAGGTGAGGCTGCACTTTTGGAACACCTGTAATTAAATAAGTCAGATTGTGTTATAAACTTAGTTTGTAAATGATAAGTTTGGTTGTGATTACGAAACCCTTGTAATGTATTTACTTTTAGTTAATCTGTGTGTTGTGATACCGGATCAAGTAAGTCACACCTCATCTCTGAGACATCACCACTATGCTTCCGCAACCTTCCCAGTGACATCATCAACAGGTGATGAGAGGTGGGGTGTGACAAGGTGGTATCAGAGCCACATGTTATAGAATTTAGGTGGACTTAGAGACCTAGACTATAACCACAGGCTCGTATAGTGACACTAAGAGCACTGAACTTAAATAACGAACAAAACTTGTTTTGGATTGAGCCGGAATAATCAGGTGGTACGAATTCCAGTTATGAGTGGCCAGTATAACTAAAATTCGTAACATGTGTGCGTTCTAGTAAAATTCAATGCAAGTAGAACAATAATAACAATAGGGACGAGTAGCTGCTTTAAGATAGGAAAAGATATCGTATCATGTTTATGTTGAATATTATTATTCAATATATATTTCATGGTACTGATTTGGAAATTTTGTGTGTACAGTAATGGCTAATCCAGGTGAATGCTATATATACCAGCGATTTCCTTATGTGATCCTCGACTATACACCTAGCTCCAGTTCTAGTTCAGACTCAGATCCATCTGAGGCATCATCAGCTACATCTCGCGCAGTACCACAGGTGCCACCTACACCACCACCACAGGTACCACACACTCCACCTAGACATCCTCATGTATCGGATGAGGATACATCTGGGGGCAGGAGAGGGAGTTTATCTCCACAGAGGGTCCCAGTATTCGATGGACTCAGACGTATGCGGGGTCAGGCCCACAAGACGACAGGTCTTCCTCCTAGACGCCAGTTGGTGCCTAGAGATGTGTCGGGCACCATACACGAGGTAGGGGAGTCCTCCCATCAGGCGGAGCTTAGAACGCAGCTTCGCCAGGTGACTCTAGATCTTCAGGGGACTCGCATGGAGCTACAGGGGTCTCGTACTACTATGGAGGACACTCGTACCACTGTGTTGGAGATACTCACATCTTACCTGAAACTGATGGATCAGGTGAGTGCACTAGATGCAGGCGCACGAGCCTGGTGGGTTATTATTGAGGAGAGGATGAGGAGGACGGCGGTGCAGGTGATGATTGCTGCATTCTGGCAGCAGATCGAAGTGTTGAGGACGAGGGTAGTGAGAGCGAGGGAGGTTATAGATTGGTTTGGGATGTTAAGTGTTGATGTTAGGATGATACGACTGGCTATAGTGATGGCGGCTATAGCCATGATGATTGCCTGCTTATCGTATTTCTTTCGATAAGTATGATTAGAATGTGGATGTTTTGGGATTATCATTGTACATATCATCAGACACAGACAGATAGGTTGGGAGTATGTGATGTGTGGGGATGTTTGGATGTGAAATAGATCCCCAGTAGTTTGGTTGTGGTATTATGGTTCTTCTTACACTCCTTGTATCAAAAACTTTATGGTTGTATAAAACTGATATCGTAGTAATAAAATGTTTTATTTCTGCATATTTGTTTGTTTGTGTGTGATGTGTGAAATGTGCGTGTATGTAAAATTTCTCTAAAAAACCTTGTGTGGTATCTCCACGTAAAATACCTTATGTGGTATCTCAACGTAAAATACCTTGTGTGGTATCTCAACATAAAATGCCTTGTGTGGTATCCTATCGTAAAATACCTTGTGTGGTATCCTATCTATTGTCTGTGTGACAACGTAAAATACCTTGTGTGGTATCCTATCTATTTTCTGTGTGAGACGTATTAAAGTCATGTATGATAATATCTCAAAAACTCATGTTATAACATATCGAAAAAACGAGTAATGTTGTAATTACTGTGAACAACAATATATCTATATTGGGGTCACTATATTGTATGTTGTGTGATACTATAACATGTTTTTGAGATAATAGGACTGAGTATAACTACAAACATCTGTGTGATTACTGTATGCTTAAAATATATCCAGATTATCTCAAGTAGTTATACTGTGTTTCTTATAATCGCATTTCAACATGGATTTTTCAGTATGACTGAATATGGTTGAACTAATGTGACTGAACAAGGGTTATATCTTTAATATTCTTGAACTGACCTGAGTTGTCTGCATGTGAGCAGAACAATGGCTCCGAAATGAGGTCGACCAGCCAAGAAAGCTGTCAGGAATGTTACTAACCCTGGACTGAATCAAGTTCCACCTGTAAACGTAGAATCAAATCCGGATCCACATATCAATCTGGAAACAAACATGGTTCCACCTGAAAATCTGGAAACAAATACAGTTCCACCCGTAAACCCTGAAGTGAACGTGGTTCCACCTGCGGTTGCAAGTAGATCTGAACTGAATGAGGCAATGATAGCCCGAATTGTGAGAGAACAACTATCTGCTTGTGGTGTTTTGACACAACATCAACCACATATTACTTCTGGTTCTGGTGGGGACCATGATCACACTGAACATAATGCTACCGGTGGCCACATAGAAACTCATCATACCACCGGTACAGCAACAACAAAAGCAATTGTTCCTGATTCACCACAGCTAGGATGTACTTACAAGTACTTTGCTTCATGCAACCCTCCTACTTTCACGGGTAAAGAAGGAGTGGCCGGACTTTTGAAGCGGATCGAGGAGATGGAAACTAGACTCAAAATTAGCCAGTGTCTGGCGAAGCATAAGGTGTCTTATGCTGCTTGTTCTCTAAAGGATTCAACTTTAACTTGGTGGAATACCTAGACAAAAACTTTGGGCTCAGCTACAGTCGACTCGATGGGCTGGAATGATTTCAAAACTCTGATTATGTCAGAGTACTGCCCAATCACTGAAATTCAAAAACTCCAGGAAGAATTCTGGAATCATTCTATGGTCGGTGCTGATTGTTTAGCTTATACTGATCGTTTTCATGAACTCACTTGTTTACTTCCCAATATGTTTCCTACGCAGGCAGCTTTGATTGAGAAGCATATCAACGGTTTGGTTCCTCAGATTCGGGGAATGGTGACTGCAACTAAACCTACCACTCTCAAATGTACAATCTTGTTGACCACCAAGCTTACCGATGAGGCGGTAAGGAGTGGTACTCTGACCACAAAACCTCAGACGACAGTGGGCCGTAGTGATGTCGGTACCTCGAATGTTTCAAAGGGTATCAAACAAAAGTGGTTTGGCAAAACCAAAACCAAAGCTCCGGCTGAGACTAGCCAGAGCAAACCAAATGTGAAAAATTATGGTGCGGTTTTTTCTGAGAGGAAAACTTATGCCGGGCAGGAGCCCAAATGCAACAAGTGTCCATATCATCATACAGGACCGTGTCGTGTTTGTGTGAACTGTAATAGAATCGGACACTACACCAGATACTGTAACTTGCCTGCTCGTTAACCAATTTTAGCACCACGACAAACCACTCAAACAAACCGGTCATGCTTCAAGTGTGGAAGCCCAGACCATTTCATTAGAAACTGTCCGAGCAACAACAACACCAATCAAGGGAATGAAGCTAGGGAAGAGCTTTTCAGATTGGTGCAACCGAGGCAAGGCATGATGCGAACATTGTCACTGTTATGTTTCTTCTTAATAACCTATACGCATCAGTTATGTTTGATATAGAGATAGATAAGAGTTTTATCTCTCTTGAATTTGCATCATTACTCTCATTGCCTACGGTAGATTTAGAAACCCATTATGTCATTGAACTTGCTAATGGCAAATTAATCAAAACTAACAGTGTCATTCAAGGATGTTCCTTGAATCTGAATGATCATCTTTTCAATATCAATATACTTCCAATTGAACTTGGAAGCTTTGATGTCGTTGTCGGTATGGACTGGCTTTCTGATAACCAAGCAGAGGTTGTGTGTCAAAACAAGGTGATCTGTATTCCATTACCTGATGGTAATACACTGATAGTTCAAGGAGAACGAGCCTGAAGAAAACTTGGCATCATATCTTGCATGGAAACTCAGAAATGCTTACAGAAAGGTTGTCAAGCCTTTCTAGCACATGTGAAGGAGAATTGTTCTTCACAAAAACGTATCAAAGATATTCCAGTAGTCAAAGATTTTCCTGAAGTTTTTCCTGAGGATATATCAGGATTACCCCTAGTGAGACAAGTTGAATTTTGAATTGACTTAATTCCAGGGGCAGCACTTGTAGCTAAAACTCCTTATCGTTTAGCACCCTTAGAGATGAAAGAGCTTTCAGGTCAACTGCAGGAACTATTAGATAAAGGTTTTATCAGACCTAGTTTCTCACCCTAGGGAGCACCAATTCTTTTTGTGAAAAAGAAGGATGGTTCATTCAGGATGTGTATCGACTACAGGAAACTCAATAAATTCACAATCAAAAACCGTTATCCATTACCACGTATCGATGATCTGTTTGATCAACTACAAGGTGCTACTTATTTCTCAAAAATCGATTCAGGATCCGGATATCATCAGTTACGAATTCATGATGATGATGTTCCTAAAACTGCTTTCCGAACTCGATACAGACATTACGAATTTCTAGTAATGCCGTTTGGATCAACAAATGCGCCTGCAGTTTTCATGGATCTAATGAATCGAGTATGTAGACCTTATCTGGATAGGTTTGTGATTGTATTTATTGATGATATTCTCATTTACTCCCGAAATCAGCAAGAACATGCTCAACACTTGAAACTAATCTTAGAACTTTTGGCACGTGAGAGACTATATGCCAAATTCTCCAAGTGTGAGTTTTGGTTACGGGAGTTCAATTTCTTGGACATGTTGTGACAGTTGCATACGAGAATTACGTCATCAATGATGTAAGCACAATTTATCATTCTAGAAATCCGTGCTAATTTGGTAAGTGAAATTACTACAGGTTGATAGTACACGAAAAATGATGAATGTGGGCGAAAACCGTGTACAAAACGGAGTCCTGGATTGCCCGGAATCGAAAAACGAAGAAAAATTTCTAAGTATTGATCGAATGGGCTCGTCGCGGAACGCGGAAGTGAGCTTGAGGGTCCTCCGCGGTACGCGATGGACCAAAATATCTGAAAACTCCCGAAAAGCTTCGCGGTACGCGAAGCCCAATTTGGCTCCCAGCCGCGGTACGTGACGGGTGTGGCGGTGTAATGATCTGATCTTCTTTATCAGATTGCATGCAGAAGTTATTTTTTTTATAACTCTCGACCCTTCTCGCTCAAACACGAATATCAGAAGAACTTTTCACCATAGAAGCATCATTTGGAGCTGCCAGAGTCCCCAGATCGTACCAGAGATTGTATTTTCAAGCCCCGATCGTCGTTTTAGCCGCAGATATCCGTCAGATTAGGTAATGATCCGTTTAAGCCTTCTGGTTTGATTTTGATTGATTAGATATTGATTTTGAACGTAATGACATAGTTAGGATTGTTGATTATTGCCTAGATGATGGCTAGGATTGATTATAATCAAAGAACACGAAGTTTTAACGGTTAAATCCTTGTTTTGATCCGTTGTAATGCCCGGTTTGCATGAAACTATACCCATGATTATAATGGTTTAATCCAT
Organism: Mikania micrantha; assembly: GCA_009363875.1. Taxonomy (NCBI): domain Eukaryota; kingdom Viridiplantae; phylum Streptophyta; class Magnoliopsida; order Asterales; family Asteraceae; genus Mikania; species Mikania micrantha. The sequence continues at coordinate 5,511,166 of CM018684.1, forward strand.
TTGATTATAACAATGTAGGTGATTAGTTGGGTTAATCCTTGAAATGCAAGGTTAAATCCAAGTGTTTCAAACTAATCACAATCATTAACATACTCATTGGAACAATTATCTGACGCTTATGATAACAGTCAGATTAGTATGTTAAACATGATTATTACACCTATTCTGATGCTACATTGTGATATTTCATGATAATTGGGTAATCAATAACAAGGATTGATCATTCCTAAGCCATTAAATTATCTAGAAACTGTTACAGTATCATAATCAACAACATTAACTATTTGGTTAATCTGGGATTATTCTGATTAATCAAGAGTGTCATTAACCTTGTATTAGGAATCTAATGCAATGTAGGTTCCTACATTATCATACATTGTATGATATAATACTAAATTAAGCAATTAAACATTTAATAACGGTTTGATGACTTACTAAGCAATGTCTTTGACATTGAACGTTCAGAAAGATCTAATCAGTAAACTAGGACATAAATAATTCATAAAATATAACTAAATGCAGAATCATCTCTTTGTCATCAGTTTCGAGATATTTTGCTACCTATATATCATCAGGTGAGTTTCGTACAACCCCTTTTCTTTTTAATATTTTATAAACATCGGGGTAACTCTGTAAACTGTTGTCTGAACATATGATATGCATCAATGATATCTGTGTGATTTCATGTGATTTTTGTGGGATTTCATGGGATTTTGCCTGTAGAACTTAACTCTATCATGGAACTAAAAGTCCTCATTCTTGTACTGTATCTAGTGAACCCATGTGTGGCCGAACAGAAAACATTGATAGTACTATTGGTTGACACCCCATTCGCTGGGAGGATTGCATCTCCCCTTGTGTGAATGTTTGTTATCTGTTTCCTGAACTTCTTAATGGTATGATAGACATTAAGACAATGAGGCACTAAGATATGTACCGACGGGTAATATCTTGAGAACAGAACTAGACGTCCGAAAGGAACTAGATACGGGTCCCATGGTTATCCGGAACTGAACTTTTGAGAACATGCTTCTCATATCATATTGTTTTAAATTGAACTGTCGAACTCACCAGCTTTGTGCTGACGTTTCAAACTCAAACATTTTGCAGGGAAACAGTAATAGCCGGTGAGGATGCACTTTTGGGATATTTGCACTTGAATAATTATAAGTTGTAATTAAATAGACATAGCTATAATGTAACTATGATCGCGACATCCTTGTAATGTATTTACTTTAAGTTAATCTGTGTGCTTGTGATATCGGTTCAAGTAAGTCACCCCTCACCTCTGAGACATCACCACTATGCTTCCGCAACCGGTTCAGTGACATCATACACGAGGTGACGAGAGGTGGAGGTGTGACAGGGTGGTATCAGAGCCACAGGTTATAGAATTTAGGTTGACTTAGAGACCTAGACTATAACCATAGGCTCGTATAGTGACACAGAGAGCACCGTACATTAATATTGAACAAAACTTGTTTTGAATTAAGCCAGGATAATCAGGTGGTACAAATTCTAGTTATGAGTGGCCAGCATAACCGAAATTTGCAACACGTGTGCATTCTAGTTTACTTTAATTCAAGCAGAACCTTAATAAATATAAGGACGAATAGGTGTTTTGAGATAGGAAGAAGCATCATATCATGTTCATGTTTATGTTAAATATTGTTATTTAATATTTACTTCATGATACTGATTAGAGATTTTGATTGTACAGCGATGGCCGATCCAGCTGAGCAGTATATTTACCAGAGGTTTCCTTATTTGAGGTTGGATGACACCCCTAGCTCTAGCGCAGGATCAGACTCAGATCCTAGTGAGGCATCATCAGCAGCCTCTCAGGCGACCCCTGCCGGACCACGTACACCATCATCCCCTAGACCTGTTACTCCACCACCACCACCATCACCATCACCAGTACTACCACCAGCAGCCCCCATTATACCCAGTCCCCCTCATTCACCCTTAGTTCCTACTTCAGCTGAGAGGAGACATGACTCCTCTCCACGGAGAGTCCCCTCGTGGGACGGATTACGAAGGATGCGGGGACAAGCCCGCAAAACCACGGGACTACCCATTAGACGTCAGATGGCTCCCCGAGATGAGCCACAGACCATACATGAGGTGGGAGAATCCTCTCACCAAGCTGAGTGGAGGGCCCAACTACAGCAGGTCACTCAGGATCTGCAAGGGATGCGTCAGGATATGCAGCAGCAGAGTGCTATGATAGACGATACCCGTAGCACTGTTTTAGAGATTTTGACTTCTCACTTGACCCTTATGGATCGAGTGAACACATTAGAGGTAGATACACAAGCGTGGAGGACCTCGGTGGAGGAGCGGTTGCATAGGACGTGGGTGCGGAGGATTATTGCTACCTTTTGGCAGCAGGTTGAGTTGTTGAGGGCAGGAGTGGTGATAATGAGAGAGTTTCTGATTTGGCTTGGGATGGCCAGTTTCAAGACTAAGATGATAGTTTTGGGCGTGATCATGGCAGCAGTAGCCATGGTGTTTTCCTGCTTATCGTACTTTTTACAATAAGTATGTTCATGTAGTTCTTTTTGGGATATCTTATGTACAGACAAATAGGTTGTTAGTGTGTGATGTGGATGTGAAGTTTTGATTGTGGAAATGGATCCCCGGTAGTTAGTGTTGATGTATCGTTTCTGATAGTTCTTGTATTAAAACGTTATGATAGTATAATAACATGGGTATTTTTGTATATATGTCTGTGTAATGAACTATGTATATGATGTGTTAACTATAATTAATTCTTCTGTGTGAGAATATAACTGTATATGAACATATAAAGATGAGAACATGTCAAACTAAAATATATATTTCGCTGAAATACAGTACGGGAACAATACCGTATGAGAATATATTGAACTAAAAAATATATATTTCACAGAAATACAGTACGGGAACAATACTGTATGCGAATATATTGAACTAAAAATATATATTTCGCTAAAATACAGTACGGGAACAATACTGTATGCGAATATATTGAACTAAAAACGTATATTTCGCTGAAATACAGTACGGGAGCAATACTGTATGCGAACATATCTGTTATTAAAGTACAGTACGAAAGCCATACTGTACGAGAACATGTCTGAACTGAGAACATATCTAATTGTGAACATGTCTGTAACTAAAGTACAGTACGAGAGCCATACTGTACGAGAACATATCTAATTGTGAACATGTCTGTAACTAAAGTACAGTACGAGAGCTATACTGTACGAGAACATATCTAATTGTGAACATATCTATAACTAAAGTACAGTACTAGAGCCATACTGTACAAAAACATATCTTAACGGGAACATATCTATTGTTTGTATGATAACTTAGTGTATGAACTGAGAGCATCTCAGAGAACTTGTGCGAGAACATATCCTAGTCCTGTATGAAAATATTTCTAAAAACATGTTTTGCAATGCAATGAGCTGGGTAAGACTCTAACATGTTTTTGAAATAACAGGACTAAGTATAACTACGAATATTTGTGTGATCTGTGTGTAATGTGAACATGTCTGGACTAAATTCATGTAGTTATACTGTATTCTTTATAATCACATTTCAATATAAAATTTTCAGTGTGACTGAATATGATTGAAATTATGTGATGGAACGGGTTATATTTTTAATGTTCTTAAACTGACCTGAAATTGTCTGCTTGTTAGCAGATTAATGGCTCCTAAAAGAGGTCGACCAGCTAAGAAAGCTGCTCAGAACATTACAAACCTTGAACAAAATCAAATCCCACCTGTGAATGTTGAATCGAATCCGGATCCGCATGTTAATCCGGAAATGAACGTAGTTCCACCTGGGAACTTGGAAACAAATACTGCTCCGCCAGTGAACCCTGGAGCAAGCACTGTTCCACCTGCTGGTACAAGCGGATCTTAAACAAATGAGGCTATGATATCACGAATTGTGCGTGAACAATTATCTGCTTGTGGTGTTCTGACACAACACCAACCACATATCACCGCAGGTTCTGGTGGGGAACATGATCATGCTGAACATAATGCTACTGGTGGTCACGTCGAAACTCATACTACCACCGGTACAACTACCATTATTCCTGATCCACCTCGACAGGGATGTACTTACAAGTATTTTGCTTCCTGTTACCCTCCTACTTTTACAGGCAAAGAAGGAGCGGCTGGTCTTTTAAGGTGGATTGAGGAGATGGAAACCAAACTGAAAATCAGCCAATGTTTAGAGGAGCATAAGGTGTCTTATGCTGCCTGTTCTTTGAAAGATTCAGCTTTGACCTGGTGGAATACCCAGGCCAAGACTTTGGGTTCAGCTACAGTTGACTCGATGGGCTGGAATGATTTCAAAACTCTGATTAGATCAGAGTATTGCCCAATCACTGAAATTAAAAAACTCCAGGAGGAATTCTGGAATCACTCTATGATCGGTGTTGATTGTCTGGCTTACACCGATCGGTTTCACGAGCTTACTTGTTTACTTCCTGATATGTTTCCTACGGAAGTAGCTTTAATCGAGAAGTACATTAAGGGTTTGATTCCCCAGATTCGGGGAATGGTGACTGCTGCTGAACCCACAACCCTGAAACACACGATTCTTTTGACCACTAAGCTTACCAATGAGGCGGTAAGGAGTGGTACTCTGCCTTTGAAACCTCATACGGCTCACAGCCGTAGTGATGTCGGTACCTCGAATGTGTCAAAAGGTACCAAACGAAAGTGGTTTGGCAAAACCAAGGCGAAGGCTCCGGCTGAGATCACCCAGAGCAAGCCAACTGTGAAAAACTATGGTGCTGCTATTCCGGAGAGGAAAGTTCATACTGGGCCGGCGCCCAAATGCAATAAGTGTCCACTCCATCACATGGGACCATGTCCTGTTTGTCTGAACTGTAACTGAGTTGGACATTATGCTAAATATTGCAACTTTCCTGCTCAAATACCAAACCAAGCACCACGACAAACCACTCAAACCAACCGGTCATGCTACAAATGTGGAAGCCCTGACCATCTCATGCGAAACTGTCCAAATAATAACACCAATCTGGGAACTGAAGCTAGGGGGAGAGCTTTTCAGATTGGTGCTACCGAAGCAAGACATGATGCGAACATTGTCACTGGTACGTTTCTTCTTAATAATCTATACGAATCAGTTCTGTTTGACACAGGAGCAGATAAGAGCTTTATCTCTTCTGAATTTGCATCATTAATTTCATTGCCTACGGCAGAACTAGAAACTCCTTATGTTATTGAACTTGCTAATGGCAAGTTAATCAAAACTAACAGTGTCATTCAAGGATGTTCCTTGAATCTGAATGATCATCTTTTCAATATTGATTTACTTCCTATTGAGCTTGGGAGCTTTGATGTTGTAGTCGGTATGGACTGCCTTTCTGATAACCAAGCGGAAGTTGTGTGTCAAAACCAGATGATCCGTATTCCATTACCTAACGGTAATACACTGATAGTTCAAGGAGAACGAGCAGGTAGAAAACTTGGTATCATATCTTGTATGCGAGCTCAGAAATTCTTAAGGAAAGGCTGTTATGCTTTTCTGGCACACGTGACTGAGCACAATTCCTTACCCAAACGAATCATAGACATCCCAGTAGTCAAAGATTTTCCTGAAGTATTTCCTGATGATATCTCAGGATTACCCCCAGTGAGACAAGTTGAATTTCGGATTGACTTGATTCCAGGTGCAGCACCTGTTGCTAAAGCCCCGTATCGGCTTGCACCATCAGAAATGCAAGAACTTTCAGGTCAATTACAAGAACTGTTAGACAAAGGTTTTATCAAACCTAGTTTCTCACCCTGGGGAGCACCAATTCTTTTTGTGAAAAAGAAGGATGGTTCATTCAGAATGTGCATTGACTATCGGGAACTCAATAAACTGACAATCAAAAACTGTTATCCACTACCTCGTATCGATGATCTGTTTGATCAACTACAAGGTGCTACTTACTTCTCAAAAATCGATTTAAGATCCGGATACCATCAGTTACGTATACATGATGATGATGTTCCAAAAACTGCTTTCCGAACCCGATACGGACATTACGAATTTCTAGTAATGCCATTTGGTTTAACAAATGCACCAGCAGTTTTCATGGATCTGATGAATCGGGTATGTAGACCTTATCTGGATAAATTTGTGATTGTGTTTATTGATGATATTCTCATTTATTCTCGAGACCAACATGAACACGCTCAACACTTGAAATTAATCCTAGAACTTTTGGCACGTGAAAAATTATATGCCAAGTTCTCCAAGTGTGAGTTCTGGTTACGAGAAGTTCAATTTCTTGGTCATGTAGTGAATCAAAACGGTATTCAAGTGGATCCCAGTAAGATTCAAGCGGTGAAACAGTGGGAGACCCCACGAACCCCGACTGAAATACGTCAATTTTTGTGGTTGGCAGGTTATTATCGCCGGTTTATTAAGAGCTTTTCAAAGATAGCCTTGCCACTGACCACACTGACACAGAAAAATCAACCGTTTACATGGGATTCTTAACAGGAGGAGGTGTTTCAACTGTTGAAACACAAACTCTGCAACACACCTATCTTGGCTTTACCGGAAGGTACTGATAATTTCACAGTATACTGTGATGCTTCTCGTCAAGGTCTTGGGTGTGTTTTAATGCAGAAGGATAAGGTAATTGCTTACGCTTCTCGACAACTGAAAGTACACGAGAAGAACTATACCACACATGATCTAGAACTTGGTGCAGTGGTGTTTGCACTCAAGATTTGGAGACATTATCTATACGGAACTAAGTGTATTATATACACTGATCACAAAAGCCTCCAACACATTCTAGATCAGAAAATGTTGAACATGCGACAGAGGCGATGGGTTGAACTTTTAAACGACTATGACTGTGAAATTCGTTATCACCCAGGTAAAGCGAATGTCGTAGCCGATGCCTTAAGTCGCAAGGAACGAGTCAAACCTTTACGTGTGAAAGCGTTAGGTATGACTATTCAAACCAGTCTAATTCCGCAAATCAAAGACGCTCAGCAACAAGCTTTACAAGCAACGAACTATGCTGCTGAGGGACTGAGGGGATTAGACAAGAAACTCGATACCAAAAATGATGGACTGTTGTATTTCAAAAACCGAATGTGGATTCCTTGTTTCGGTAACTCTAGAACAATTATCTTGGATGAGGCGCACAAATCCAGGTATTCTATTCATCCTGGTGCTGATAAAATGTATAAAGATCTTAAGGATTTTTACTGGTGGCCTGGAATGAAGAAACAAATAGCTGAATACGTGGATCGATGTTTAACATGTCTCAAAGTTAAGGCTGAACATCAACGACCTTCTGGGTTATTACAACAACCTGAGATTCCCATGTGGAAATGGGATCAGATCTCTATGGATTTCATCACTAAATTACCCAGAACCTCACGTAATCATGACTCTATATGGGTTATCGTTGATCGCCTTACGAAGTCTGCGCATTTCTTACCCATCCGAGATGATTATTCTATGGATCGACTCGCTAAACTCTATGTTAATGAGATTGTATCTCGACACGGAGTACCGATCTCTATCATCTCTGACAGAGATAGTCGATTTATGTCACGATTTTGGCAAACTTTTCAGAAAGCTCTGGGCACACAAATCAATATGATCACAGCTTATCATCCACAAACCGACGGGCAGACTGAACGAACGAATCAAACTATTGAAGACATGCTCAGAAGCTGTGTGATTGATTTTGGAGGTAGCTGGGATATTCATCTTCCACTTGTTGAATTCTCATATAATAACAGCTACCATACTAGTATTCAATGCGCTCCATTTGAAGCACTTTATGGACGCAAGTGCAGATCACCTATTTGTTGGTCAGAGGTAGGTGAGAATCAAATCATAGGCCCAGAATTCATTCAGGAAACAACTGATAAGATCGCACTCTTTCAAGAACGAATTAAAGCTGCTCGCAATCGTCAAAAGAGTTATGCTGATAATCGTCGTAGACCGTTAGAATTCCATGTAGGTGATCAGGTAATGTTGAAAGTGTCACCTTGGAAAGGCATTTTCAGATTTGGAAAGAGAGGTAAACTTTCACCAAGATTTGTAGGGCCATTCAAAATTCTTGAGCGAATTGGATCTGTGGCCTACAGACTTGAGTTACCTCCTAAACTTAGTAACATTCACGATGTTTTTCATGTATCCAATCTGAAGAAGTGTCTAACTGATGAATCATTGATCATACCTCTTGAAGAGATTCATATTGATGAAAATTTCAGTTCAGTGAAGAACCAGTAGAGGTAATGGATCGTGAAATGAAAGTACTGAAACGCAGTCGCATACCAATCGTTAAAGTGAGATTGAACTCGCAACATGGGCCCGAATATACTTGGGAACGTGAAGATCAAATGAAATCAAAGTACCCACATCTATTCTTATAAACAATTGTCCTGATGTAAATCCTCACTAAATTTCGGGACGAAATTTCTCTAACAGGAGGAGACTGTGACAGTTGCATACGAGAATTACGTCATCAATGATGTAAGCACAATTGATCGTTCTAGAAATCCGTGCTAATTTGGTAAGTGAAATTACTACAGGTTGATAGTACACGAAAAATGATGAACGTGGGCGAAAACCGTGTACAAAACGGAGTCCTGGATTGCCCGGAATCGAAAAACGAAGAAAAATTTCTAAGTATTGATCGAATGGGCTCGTCGCGGTACGCGGAAGTGAGCTTGAGGGTCCTCCGCGGTACGCAATGGACCAAAATATCTGAAAACTCCCGAAAAGCTTCGCGGTACGCGAAGCCCAATTTGGCTCCCTGCCGCGGTACGCGACGGGTGTGGCGGTGGAATGATCTGATCTTCGTTATCAGATTGCATGCAGAAGTTATTTTTTTATAACTCTCGACCCTTCTCGCTCAAACACGAATATCAGAAGAACTTTTCACCATAGAAGCATCATTTGGAGCTGCCAGAGTCCACAGATCGTACCAGAGATTGTATTTTCAAGCCCCGATCGTCGTTTTAGCCGCAGATATCCGTCAGATTAGGTAATGATCCGTTTAAACCTTCTGGTTTGATTTTGATTGATTAGATCTTGATTTTGAACGTAATGACATAGTTAGGATTGTTGATTATTGCCTAGATGATGGCTAGGATTGATTATAATCAAAGAACACGAAGTTTTAACGGTTAAATCCTTGTTTTGATCCGTTGTAATGCCCGGTTTGCATGAAACTATACCCATGATTATAATGGTTTAATCCATTTGATTATAACAATGTAGGTGATTAGTTGGGTTAATCCTTGAAATGCAAGGTTAAATCCAAGTGTTTCAAACTAATCACAATCATTAACATACTCATTGGAACAATTATCTGACGCTTATGATAACAGTCAGATTAGTATGTTAAACATGATTATTACACCTATTCTGATGCTACATTGTGATATTTCATGATAATTGGGTAATCAATAACAAGGATTGATCATTCCTAAGCCATTAAATTATCTAGAAACTGTTACAGTATCATAATCAACAACATTAACTATTTGGTTAATCTGGGATTATTCTTATTAATCAAGAGTGTCATTAACCTTGTATTAGGAATCTAATGCAATGTAGGTTCCTACATTATCATACATTGTATGATATAATACTAAATTAAGCAATTAAACATTTAATAACGGTTTGATGACTTACTAAGCAATGTCTTTGACATTGAACGTTCAGAAAGATCTAATCAGTAAACTAGAACATAAATAATTCTTAAAATATAACTAAATGCAGAATCATCTCTTTGTCATCAGTTTCGAGATATTTTGCTACCTATATATCATCAGGTGAGTTTCGTACAACCCCTTTTCTTTTTAATATTTTATAAATATCGGGGTAACTCTGTAAACTGTTGTCTGAACATATGATACGCATCAATGATATATGTGTGATTTCATGTGATTTTTGTGGGATTTCATGGGATTTTTCCTGTAGAACTGAAATCTATCATGGAACGAAAAGTCCTCATTCTTGAACTGTATCTAGTGAACCCATGTGTGATCGAACAGAAAACATTGATAGTACTATTGGTTGACACCCCATTCGCTGGGAGGATTGCATCTCCCCTTGTGTGAATGTTTGTTATCTGTTTCCTGAACTTCTTAATGGTATGATAGACATTAAGACAATGAGGCACTAAGATATGTACCGACGGGTAATATCTTGAGAACAGAACTAGACGTCCGAAAGGAACTAGATACGGGTCCCATGGTTATCCGGAACTGAACTTTTGAGAACATGCTTATCATATCATATTGTTTTAAATTGAACTGTCGAACTCACCAGCTTTGTGCTGACGTTTCAAACTCAAACATTTTGCAGGGAAACAGTAATAGCCGGTGAGGATGCACTTTTGGGATATTTGCACTTGAATAATTATAAGTTGTAATTAAATAGACATAGCTATAATGTAACTATGATCGCGACATCCTTGTAATGTATTTACTTTAAGTTAATCTGTGCGCTTGTGATATCGGTTCAAGTAAGTCACCCCTTACCTCTGAGACATCACCACGATGCTTCCGCAACCGGTTCAGTGACATCATACACGAGGTGACGAGAGGTGGGGGTGTGACACATGTAGTGAATGAGAACAGTATTCAAGTGGATCCCAGCAAGATTGAAGCGGTAAAACAATGGGAGACACCACGAACCCCAACTGAAATACGTCAATTTTTAGGATTGGCAGGTTATTATCGCCGATTTATCAAGAACTTTTCAAAAATAGCTTTGCCATTAACAACGTTGACACAGATAAATAAACCGTTTATATGGGGTTCCCAACAGGAGGAGGCATTCCAACTGTTGAAACACAAACTATGCAACGCACCTATACTCGCATTACCCGAAGGTACTGATAACTTCACAGTGTACTGTGATGCTTCTCGTCAAGGTCTAGGGTGCGTGTTAATGCAGAATGACAAAGTAATTGCTTATGCATATCGAAAGTTGAAAATACACGAGAAGAATTATACCACTCATGATCTAGAACTTGGTGCAGTGGTGTTTGCACTAAAAATTTGGAGACACTATCTATATGGAACCAAGTGTATTGTATACACTGATCACAAAAGTCTTCAACACATTATAGATCAGAAAATGTTGAACATGCGACAAAGGCGATAGGTAGAACTTCTAAACGACTATGACTGTAAAATTCGTTATCACCTAGGTAAAGCGAAAGTCGTAGCCGATGCCTTGAGTCGCAAGGAATGAGTCAAACCTCTATGTGTGAAAGCGTTAGGGATGACTATTCAAACTAGTCTAATTCCTCATATTAGAGAAGCTCAGCAACAAGCTTTATAAGCAACGAACTACCCTGTTGAGGAACTAAGAGGATTAGATAAGCAACTCGAAACCAATACTGACGAAGTGTTGTATTTAAAAATCCGAATTTGGGTTCCTTTTTTCGGTAAATCTAGAACAATCATCTTGGATGAGGGGCACAAATCCAGGTGTTGATAAGATGTATAAAGATCTTAGAGATTTTTACTGGTGGCCTGGAATGAAGAAACATATAGCTGAATACGTGGATAGATGCTTATCATGTCTCAAAGTTAAGGCTGAACATCAACGACCTTCTGTTACTTCAACAACTTGAGATTCCCATATGGAAATGAGATCAGATCTCTATGGATTTCATTACCAAACTACCTAGAACCTCACGTAATCATGACTCTATATGGGTTGTCGTTGATCGCCTTACTAAATCTGCGCATTTCTTACCCATCCGAGAAGATTATTCCATGGATCGACTAGCTAAACTCTATGTTAATAAGATTGTATCTCGACATGGAGTACCAATCTCTATCAATTTTGACAGAGATAGTCGATTTATGTCATGATTTTGGCAAACTCTTCAGAATGCTCTAGGCACGCAAATCAATATGAGCACAACTTATCATCCGCAAATGGACGGGCAAACTGAACGAACGAATCAAACCCTTGATGACATGCTCAGGAGCTGTGTGATTGATTTTGGAGGTAGTTGGGATAGTCATCTTCCACTTGTTGAATTCTCATACAATAACAGCTACCATACCAGTATTCAATGCGCTCCATTTGAAGCACTGTATGGACGCAAGTGTAGATCACCTATCTGCTGGTCAAAGGTAGGTGAAAGTCAGATCATAGGCCCATAATTCATTCAAGAAACAACAGATAAGATTGCATTTATTCAAGCACGAATTAAAGCTTCTCGCGATCGTCAAAAGAGTTATGCTGATAATATTCGTAAACCTCTAGAGATCCAAATAGGTGACCGAGTAATGTTGAAAGTTTCCCCTTGGAAGGGCATTTTCAGATTTGGAAAGCAAGGTAAACTCTCACCAAGATTTGTAGGACCATTTAAAATTTTAGAACGAATTGGATTAGTAGCCTACAGACTTGAGTTATCTCCTGAACTTAGTAACATTCATGACATTTTTCATGTATCAAATCTGAAGAAATGCTTAACTGACGAATCATTGATTGTACATCTTGAAGAAGTTTAGATTGATGAAAAGCTTCAGTTCAGTGAAGAACCAGTGGAGGTGATAGATCGAGAAGTTCAAATGCTGAAACGCAGTCGTATACTAATCGTTAAAGTTTGATGGAACTCACAACGTGGACCTGAGTATACATGGGAACATGAAGATCGAATGAAAGAAAAGTATCCTCACTTGTTCTCATAAACGATTGTCATCAGGTAAGTCTTCACTAAATTTCAAGATGAAATTTGTCTAACAGGAGGAGACTGTGACAATTGTATTCGAGAATTACGTCATCATCAACGAAAGCACATATCGTCGTGGTTAAAATCCTCATTGATTTAACGATTTTAATTATTACAGGTTGAAAATATGAGAGGAATGGTGAACGTGGGAGAAAACCGTGCGCGAAACGGAATTCCGGATTCTTCGGAATCGCAAAATGAAGAAAATTACAAACATATCAAAATCTGGGATGCTTCGCGGTACGTCTAGCTCCAGTTGCCAAGCTAGGCGGTACGCGAAGAAGCAAAGAATTATCTGAATTCCGCGATTTGCGTGGTATTCCTAGCCCCAACTGGCCACGATAGGCGATGCGCGCGGACCCAAAATATCTAGGGTCCCGTGACTCTTCGCGGTACGCCAGGAGACAAAGCTCCACGCTAGGCAGTACGCGAGCAATGAGGTGGTGGAAAAAGTTGGTTTTCATCATAAGATTTCATGCAGAACCATTTTTTTTCACTCTCTCGAACTTTAACACTACCATACACACACCAGATCGACTTTTCAGCGTCCAAACCTTATTTTGAAGCCTTCTAATCGTCTGGATTGTATCAAGGAACTACTTTACAAGTTTTAATCGTTGTTCTGCAATCAGAAATATGTCCGAACGGGTAATGATTCGGTTTAACCTACTAGTTTGATAATGGTTGATTAGATCTTGTTTTTGAACGTAATGGTATAGTTAGGGTTGTTGATTATTGCCTAGATAATGGCTAGGAATGATTATAAACGAAGAACTTGATATGCATCACTGTAATCAGTGTGATTTCATGTGATCTCGTGATGAACTTGTAAGATTTCATGGGATTTTGCAGTTAGTATCTTTTTCATAGTATCAAAAGTCCTCATCCCTCGAAACTGTATCTAGTGAACCAATGTGGGGCCGAACAGGAAACATTGATAGTACCATTTGCTGACAACCCATTTACCGGGAGCTTGCAACTTCCCTTGGTGTAAATGTTTGTTACCTGCTTCCAAAACACTTTCTTAATGTTAGTGATAGACATTAAGATAATGAGACATCAAGATATTTACAGACGGGTAGTATCTTCGTAAAATGTAGAACTGTCCGAAAGAAACTAGATACGGGTCCCATGGTTATCTTGAACTGTATATATATTGAACATTTACATATCATATCATACGGTTGAACTTGAACATTACGAACTCACCATCTTTGTGCTGATCTTTCAAATTCAAACATTTTTGCAGGGAGACAGTGACCACAGGTGAACGGACACAGCTCGAGAGCTGATGTTACTCATCCAGAACATCAAACAACAAATTTTACATGGTATCTGTCTAGGGTAATTCACTAGAACATGTGTCCACACAACATACATATCAAGAATTCGCTAAGGAATTCTCAAGTAAGTCCCTTTAGAGTCATTTACCATTAGTTGACGCGGGTCAACCGACGGTAACGTAGATGGTACCGTAGGTCTAACCAACCTCTAGCGCTGAGGCTGGTACGTTACACGCATACATACGTGAAACAACTACTCGGATTAGTTCCATGGGAACTAATCAACTAGGTCATATCAGTTAGGGTTGGTAAATGATCACATGGGTGATATTAAAGATAGACCACAAAAACAATAACATGAGTTTTCAACCCAAACAAATGTTCAAGACCTGGTCTTGAATGATTTTCAAATGAGTATCCAACAAACAATGTTAATCAATAAGAAAGGAGTGTAAACTTTGTGATTTTCAAATAAATAAACTAAACAAGATTTTCCTATATCAAGAGACAAAGCATATACTTCTTTCTCAAGACATTTCTTTTTCCAAAACATTTGTCGTGTCGTGTCGAATAGAGGAACATAACTGACGAGGTCTGATTTCCATTAAGGACATCCTCGTGGATCACCGAAGGGGTGGTGGGCTAGCGGTTGAGCCTTGGCACTACGTATGCCCTATACATAAACTACCTTCGATGATTTGGGATGATGTCAGTAATAAGGTTCAGACTAATACACTTGTGTAATTCATTCGTGTTTCCAACACCATTTAAACACCATTTTCAAAACCCGTGTAAATGGAAAGGGTTTTCATCAAACCTTTTACAAAACCTAGTATTTTTAAAACTTGCGTGAACTCACCAACCTAGTGTTGACAGATTTTACATGTTCTCATGTGAAGAACATGTGAAAGCAGGATGACTTTTAGAGAGAGAGAAAGATAGTATCCCTTAGAGGAACCTACAACTCCTGCATAGAATCTTACAAGGTCACAAAGGCTACAAGATTCAAGACTTGCATCCTCTGTAAGATACTTTGTGAGACATATGGGTCATTCCCCAGATGCCCAAGTCAGTTGTAATAGAATTAAATTATAAATCAGTTGTAATTTAATTGTATTTTATCAATGTATTTTAGTATTCTCATATTATCATGTGCAATGTAACAATCTGATCACTCCGATTACATCACGCCTCGGGACTATTCAGCCGAACGGGTCTCCGATCCAGCCTGCCGGCCCAGGGTGTGACACAAAAGTCCCTTGAGTTTTGATTTTAGGTCAAAACTTGCAACCAGACAAATAGTCTGTGCGATGGTCTTCTACATAGTTTTGATTTTAGGTCAAAACTTGCAACGAGACAAGTAGTCTGTGCGTTGGTGTTGATCAAGTTTTGATTTCATGTCAAAAATTGTATAAGATATATAGTCTCGTTCCTTCTCTAGCTATACCTGCAAAACACTAACGCTCCTCCGATGCTTAAGTTAGTATCAAGATATATCATAATATAATTATAGGAATATTAAGGGATAAATGTGTGAATAGTAAGAACATCATATAAAGTATGTTTTAAGGTGAATGTCATTCCACGCCCTTGGAAGAGGTTATCCTTCCATAGTCGTTAGCTTGTATGCTCCTTTTCTGGCTTCGGATTCAATCCTATAGGGTCCTTCCCATTTTGGGACAAGTTTTCCATCCGTTGGGTTGGTGGTATTCTGGAATGCTTTTCAGATAACCAAATCTCCTATTTGGAATCTTCTGATCCTTATATTCTTGTTATAGGATTTAGCCATCCTTTGCTGGTAAGTTGCCATCCTTATTTTTGCAATATCCCTAATTTCGTCAATGGTATATATATCCTGAGACAATATTTCATTGTTGGATTCTATAGTTTGCAAATTTGTTCTTGCGGTAGGGACAACCATCTTAGTTGGGAGTACAACCTCAAAACTGAATACCAATGAGAATGGTGTTTGACCAGTCGCATTCTTTGAGGTTGTTCTATCTGCCCATAGGACAAATGGAAGTTCCTCAGCCTATTTTCCTTTCTTGGATCCCAATTTCTTTTTGAGATTGTTGATGATGATTTTATTTCTTGATTATGCTTGACAGTTAGCTTGGGGATGTACAGGTGTGGAAGTAATCAATTTTATACCCCAGGCTTCACAAAAGTTTGTAGGTCTTTTACCAATAAAAAAGATCTATTATCGCAAGTAATTTCGGCAGGTATCCCTAATCTAGTCAGGATATTTCTCTTTATGAATGAAATTACTTCTTTTTCTCTGACATGTTCGAAAGCTTCGGCTTCAATCCATTTTGAGAAATAATCAGTCATGGCAAGCATGAACACCTTTCCTCCTGGTGCTTTGGGCAGTTTACCTACTATATACATTCCCCATTTCATGAATGGCCATGATGAGACTATCAGATACAAAGGTTCGGCTGGTTGATGGAGAATATTACTATGTCTTTGACAAGCATCACATTTCTAGGAATAAGACATTACGTCTGTTCTCATTGTTGGCCAGAAATATCATGTCCTTAGGATCTTTGAGAGTAATGCTTTGCCCCCAATATGATTTCCAGAATCTCCTTCGTGAATATCTTTCATTACTTCTAAACTTTCAGGTTTTTCCAAACACCTTAGGTATGGACCTGCTACTGATTTTCTATATAAGATATTCTGAATGATTGTATATTTAGATACTATAGCTTTAAAAGCTCTAGATTTACTTCTTTATCAGGTATTTTTCCTGTTTGAAGATAATCTTTGATAGGAACAGTCCAGGATATTCCTTCTGTATTTGTATTTCGAACCTCAACGCTCTTTGGTTCAAGAATTAGATTCGAGTCCTCAATGTCTATTGTTGGAATTTAGATATGTAGGATAGGGATATTGATATCAACAGGGATTTTCAGAGATGAAGCGAAGTTTGCTCACGCATCTGCTTCAGCTTTCTCTTCTCTAGGAACCTGCGTTATATCAAAAGTGTAAAAATATCCTACTATATCCTTGACTATCTCTAAATATTTTGCCAATCTATCTCCTTTAACTATATAGGAGCCATTAAATTGGTTTGCTATCAGTAAGGAATCGACAAATACATGAAGATTTCTTATGTTCATAGCCCTAGCTAATTGAAGTCCTGCTATTAAGGCTTCATATTCTGCTTCATTATTAGTTGCTTGAAATTCACAACTAATCGATTGGGGTATTATGCCTCCCTGAGGCGATTTTAGTATGATTCCTAATCATGTCCCCCTTATATTTGAGGCTCCATCGGTATATAAGGTCCATTCACCAGTATCATCATCCAGAAGTTTGATTTCCGAATCCACTCCTGGTTGAATGTCACTACTAAAATCTACCACAGAGTCTGCTAGTGCTTGAGACTTAATTGACGTTCTTGGTTCGTAAATTAAATCATAAGTGCTAAGCTTTACTGACCATTTTGTCATCCTTCCTGATAGCTTAGGTTTTTTTAACGCCAACTTAATAGGATAATTTGTCTTAATATGTATTCTATGTGTCTCAAAGTAATGCCTAAGTTTTGTTGAGGCCATGATTAAAGCTAGAATTAGCTTTTCGAGATGAGAATATCTAGTCTCAGCATCCAATAGGCTTTTACTTACATAGTATATCGAATGTTGTGATCCTTGGTAATCCTTAACTAGCACGGCACTTACAGTAGTTCGGGACACTGCTAAGTATAGTGATAGTGGTTCGCCATCTTTCGGTTTCATGAGCAACGGCGACGAGGATAAGTATTATTTCAAATCCTGAAGTGTCTTTTCATGTTATTCATCCCATTGAAACTTCTTATTATTTTTGAGGATATCTTAGAATCCTTTAAATTTTTCAAAAGACCATGAGATGAATCTGTTGAGTGAAACTATCCTTCCTGTTCACCTTTGCACTTCTTTTATATTTGTTGGGGATTTTAAATTCAGGATGGCTTAAATTTTTTCTGGGTTGGCCTCTATACCCCTTTTAGTTACCATATATCCCAAGAATTATCCTAATCTTACTCCAAAATGACATTTAGAAGGGTTAAGTTTCATATTGTATCTATCCAGGATATCGAATGATTCTTGAAGATCCCTAAAATGATCTTTGGTAATCTTTGATTTGACTACCATGTCATCAATATATACCTCCATCGTGTCTCTGATTTGTAGCTCTAGCGTTTTTCAGGCCGAATTGCATTGGTGTATAGCAATATATCCATGTTGGCGTCATGAAGGCGGTATCTTCTTGATCCGAAGGATCCATCTAAATTTGTTGGAATCCTGCTGATGCATCCATGAAAGTCAACATTTCATGTCCCGCTGTTGCATCTACCATAGAATCTATGTGTGGTAATGGAAAGGGGTCCTTTAGACAAGCTTTGTTAAGATATGTATAATCTACACAAACTCTCCACTTTCCATTCTTCATTTGAACCACAACTACATTAGCTAGACACCTTAGAAATTTTACTTCCTTAATCATCTTTGCTTTGAGAAGTTTCTCTACTTCTTCTTGGATGGTTATATTCCTTTCAGGGGCAAATTTCCTTCTTTTTTGGTGAATAGGTTTAAAGCTTCTATCTATACCTAACTTATGCGTAATTACATCTGAGGATATCCCTGTCATATTCTCGTGTTTCCAAGCAAATGTAGAAATTCTTAATTTCAGGAAAGAAATCAATTTTTCTTCAATATCCTCAGGGATATCAACTCCGATGAGAATTTTAGTTTTGGGATCCTCAGGATTTAGTAGTACTTTCTTTACTTCCTTTTCCCAGGATTCATGAGTATCCCCAAGGTCGCTCTTTGATTGCTATGCTGATGATGGTATTGTTGTTGCCTTCATTGAAGATGAATAACACTCATTGGCTTCTTGCTGGTCGCTGTTTATCTTCACTACTCCCCATGGTGTAGGAAGTTTGATGCATTGGTGGTAGATCGAGGGGCCTGCTTTCATATCGTGTATCCATGGTCTACCTAATATGATATTATAACAGGACAAAGAATCTATAATACAAAAACGTTTCCCTCGATATATACCGGTAGTTTGATTTCTCCGACAGTGGCTTTAGCTTCCCCGCTAAACCCAACCAAAACCAATGACTTTGTTTTTATCTCAGATTCAGGGATATTCATCCTTTTGAGTGTTTCCAACAGGATGATATTAATGAACTTCCTCCGTCTATGAGTATCATGCGGACATAATGTTTAGCCACATATAAATTAATTACTAACCCATCATGATGAGGATCCATAATGTTTTCTCGGTCTTGTTCTTCGAAGGATACCACGGTTTCTGTGGTTAGGGTCGATGTCCTCGTTGGTCTCTCTCCATTCTCCATTTTAGCTTCTTTAGCATGTCTCCTAGCTGCAGAATAAGAGGTACCACATATGTCAGATCCTCCAGAAATAAAGTTTATTACCTTGGCATCCTTTGGTGGGGATGCAACTCTCTTTGGGAATCCAACGGGATCCTGTATCCTTTCTTTTCTTTTGCCAAGTAGTTCTTTGATATGGCCCTTGCTAAGTAGGTAACTTATTTCTTTTCTCAAGGCAATACAGTCTTCTGTTATATGTCCAAAGTCTTCATGGAATGCGCACCACATGGACTTGTCTTTCGCAACAAACATCTTATCCTTAGGAGGCCATCTGGATTTTCTCCTAAATCCTGCGTAGCACACATTAGTACAGGAATATTGACAAAAAAACAGTAATCAGATATCCTGGGATATTCTTCTTCATCCTCATCTTCATCACATAATTAGTCTTGTGATTATCTGACTTGTAGTAAGGTTTGGACATCAAGGATTTGTTCGTGGGAGAGTCCAACTTCCTTTTGCCATGATCATTAGGAGGTGTTGTAGTAATCCTTTTCTGAAATTCCTTATCATCTTCCAACCTTATGAATCTTAACGCGCGGTTTCGTACTTCGTCCATATTCCTGCAAGGATTCATAACCAAGTCATCATAAAATGGTGAGTTTCTTTGTAATCCCATTTTAAACACTTGAACAACTGTAGTGATATCAAGGTTAGGGATATCCAAGGATTCTCTGCCGAACTTGTTGACATAACTCCTTAGAGATTCATCGGGTCCATGAGTTATCCTATATAGATCACTAATCAACCTCTCAAATGTCCTGCTGCAAGAAAACTGATTATTAAATAAGTTGATCAAATGAGCAAATGATGTAATCGAATAAGGAGGAGCATTGAGTATCCATTTCAAGGCTGCTCCTGTTAATGTTGAACCAAATCCTTTGAATAAGCAAGCTTCTTTCAGATGTGGAGGTATCGGGTTGGTCTCCATTCTCTCCCTATATTTCACCACATGATATTCAGGATCTGTGGTCCCATCATACAACTTCATGGTGGGAGTCTGGAATCTTTTCGGGATCTCAGCATCACATATAGGTGGAGCAAATTTGGATATCCTGTGAGTGATCACAGGAACTTCCGGGATAGGTTTAACCACTCCTGGAACGCTTGATATCATATCCCGAAGTTTTTGTATTTCCTTAGCCACTTAGGGGTTATTCTTGTTTCCTGAGAAGAACCAAGGTTAGTAGTATCAATAAGAGAATAATTATAAGTGTTACCAGTAATGGGTGTCGAAAGTGATGTTCTCGGAATAAGGATATTATCCCGACATATCCCCAGATCTTGGGATCCTGATGAAATTCCAATGCTGGTTTGCATAGGAATAAAGTCTCCAGCATGATTCCCGAACATCCCGGATGTCCCGAAATCAAGGATCCTCGGAGCTAGTGGTGTAGAAGCTTCAACTTGTTTGTTTATCTCAGCCTTTAAACTCTCCATTTCTCTGAAAAGCCTTTGATTCATCCGTTGTTGATCTATCATCTATTGTTGTACCTGTTGAAACATACTCATAATGTCATTGTTAGAAACAAGTACAGGGGCAGTGGTGGTCATTCTCGTCGAGAGAATACTTTTGGCTACAAAAGTAGTCTTCTTTCCAGAATTCTCGGGCTTCTTGGAGAAAACAGGAATCTACGAGGATACGTTAGTAGTGGCAATAGTAACAGTAGATAATGAAGATGTTGATCTCGGTTGTGAAGCCATTTTTCACTATAGTTGTCGAGAAAACGCCTTTAAACAAAGTTTTTGTTATAAAAACACAAGTTTGCCCCACGGTGGGCGCCAAATTGTTTCAGGTAAAAATTAACAAGTATAATTTTTAGCAAACCGATTTAGAAAAGTGGGGTATTGTGAACCTTAGTGATATTTGAGAATATGAAACAGAAATATAACCAAACACACGAGATTTAAACGAGGAAAAGTTCTTACTCCCTTTGGATCGTCGGCATAAAAACCTCAAGAGGTGACAATTGTCACCCTGCCTAGTTTATTAGCACGTAAACAATCAGA
The DNA here is from genome assembly GCA_009363875.1 of Mikania micrantha. NCBI lineage: Eukaryota > Viridiplantae > Streptophyta > Magnoliopsida > Asterales > Asteraceae > Mikania > Mikania micrantha. The sequence continues at coordinate 5,532,608 of CM018684.1, forward strand.
TTACAAAGAAATAGCGCAATATGATCGATGCTAGTAGTGTTTGTATTCTCGTATAGCTGCTATGTGTCTTGTGTGTGTCTAATATCGATCAATGCCTCGGTATTTATACTAAAATTTTACAAGGAACGGTCATATTAGCCGTTGCGAATAACTCGGGATCTTTCCATACGTAGATGACTCGTTCAAATCAATGGAATTGAATCCTCAAGGTTTCCGTGGTCCATGATCTTTTAGTTGGAATGTTTGCTGACTCCTTCTGTGGTTATAGCTCGGCAATCTGTTTACCTGTTTATCCTGAAATCTCGTCAATCAAATTAGGAATAAATAGAGATATTAGCCAGCTGTAAATATATCCCTAAATATCCCTAACTATCCCTTATCCTGAAATATTTCGGGTAATTTTCATTGCACAACAAGTCTAACATTTAAATGGATCCAAAATTTCTTCTGGATCCGAAACATAATCAAAAGAAACCATAATATGTTTATTGCTTTTCAGGGATTTTCCATTCCCAGTGTAGGGTTTTACAAGACTACATGATTTCACCTGTGAGGATCTAAAACCAAGAAAATATGATTTCGTCGGAGTTGGTGAGTTGACACATGCATTTTAACACTAATCCACACATGAAGCAGCGAAAGTATGCTTTTGCCAAAATTGAGATCGTGGAGACAATGTTTTCCTTGCGAAGTTTAAGTGGTATGGTGACGATGATGCTTGGGTTTAACCACTTCGATAATCAAAAAATTTGAGTTGTGAATTTGAGATTTTTAGGAAGAACTCACATTTAGAATTTTGCAGTTGATTTAATAGAGAAACGATCTTTATAATGGTGAAAATTTTGAAATTTGTGTAAAAGGTGTTTGTGGTTATGCTGATTTGACTGAAGGTTTTGAATAAGACAAATACTATAGAGATTGAATAATACCAAAAATACCGTTTTGTGCTCCAAAATCATTTAAAGCCTAATATTTTATTCAAAAGAAATCTTAACCAATAGATGACTTACTTGAGAATGATCCAAAATTACTGATTTAGTTAAACGGTTAACAGAATAAACCGGGTTAACAACGGATCCTTCCCCTATATACAATTACTATTCATTACAATATTTATTGTGGTACAACTAATTAAAACAAATATATATGTGTATGTGTGTGTGTGTAGGGCATGTATATTTTGGAAACTCATATGAGATGAGAAAACTTTGTAATCCCAATACTTGGTCCACAATTTGTCACATCATTCTTTTTTTTATTAACCAAATATAATAGAATAGCATTTGTCTTTTTTTCCACTTGTACCATCACATACTATTTTTTTTTAATTAACCACTTTCTCTCTCTTCAAATTCAAATCAAAAACAAAAAATTTAATTTTTAAATATTTCCCTCCTTCTATTTTGTCATTAGATTTTTTTTATTGAGATAAAATAGTATGCTGCCTGTATATAAGTGCTGTTGTGATTACATCAATGTTACGGTTTTCAAATTCAGCTCAAAAACAAAAAAAAATAATTTTTAAATATTTCCCCTTTTTATTTCCCAATCAGATTTTGTTATTGAGTTACTGTGTTCAAATTCAACTCAAAAACAAAAAAATAATAATTTTTAAATATTCCCACCCTTTTATTTCCCACTAGATTTTTGTATTTAAATAAAATGTTTGATATTATGTTGACTTTATATAAGTGTTGTTGTGGTTACATCAGTGTTACGGTGTTCGAGGATATTTTGTATATTTATTTTCATACCTAACACATCCCCCACATTGCTTAGTCTATATATATCTACACTTTAACATTTTTTTTGCCAACCAAGTCTTTGTTTTCACCATAAATTTTCAAGCATGTCAAGCTTTAAAAAAAATCTCCAATATCCGTCAAAGAAGAAGAGCCAGAAGATAAAACAAATATTAGCCACATATCAAATTTCGCACCTAGTTACGTTGCTAAAATTTTGCACAATGATCCGACATCTTCTGTAAAAGTCGAGAAAGTTGACTTTCCAACTACATATCTATTTGATTAAGGTCCATTTGATGATGAATGGGTTCTGAATTACAAATTTGATGATTATATTGTTCAAGATACATTTCCATGCAAAGAAGAATCACCTAAAGAAAGAATTGTTCATGTTCAAAAAACGACATATTCTTTCCCCCAACGAGAAGAAGATGCTGTCTACCGGTTCTGTTGAATCATTGAACACTCTAATTGGTTGGGCGAACCACAATCCTTACGAAGACGAGCAAAGCACCGATTCTGATAATCTTACTGATTGGGATAACAGATACTAGTTATGTTAATGTTGTTATATTTCCCTCTCTTATTTGTTTATCGTATATTTGTATTATTATATAACAATTAGTTTTTATCTTTCTTTTTTTTTTACTTTAAGTTTAACTCCATGTACCAAATTTCGAGATATTTATCTGGCTATATCCCAAGAAATATGAGTTGCATCAATGGTGTTGTTCTTACCAACATTAACACCTGTTTAGTTAAATTTTACATAATTTAATCAGCTCAACTATTAATTTAAACTAATTAAAAAGTACCATACAAACCAGACCTAATATTACATCATCTACAATAGATTGTTCATCAATATCTGTAAAATTGACATCATCAAGCATTGGTGTTACAAACCATGTTATTAGTTACCATCTGATATATGTGTTACATTGATGTTACATCAATATTTGTAAACAAAAGACTGATATATGTGTTACATTGATGTTACATTACATGCATGTCAGTTCCAAATTGTTTATGACTTTCATTTTTTGTGTTTTTTGTGGCATGCTATACGTGTTACATTGATGTTCCATTACATATATGTAGTTAATTTATCATTAAATAGGTCCTAAAAATTTAAATATCTTTTACCTTATTACAGAGATGTTGCATAATACAATTCAAGGTTCAGGTCACTTGAAACCTAAAAATCTATTTAAAAACTTGTTTTCTAACTGGTTAAGAACATATTTGGTTCAGTTGACTGGTTTTTATGCATATATAGTTACACTAGTGTAACGTATATGTAAAAGGAAATATTTCAAAAACATTTAAAATTACTTATGCAACTTTTATGTAACATCAATGTAGCATACTTGTAACAATTGGTTACGTATATAAAATTAATAAAATGAAATCATGTTACATATATGTTACATACCTATATAAAGAATGTTACATAAATGTAATATTCCGATTATATATGTTGAAATATTTCTGGTAATATTCCGATTATATCTGTCAAAATATTACTGCTAAGTAATCATATTCCGACCTTCTTTATTATTTCCCTTTTAACTTTACATTAACTTGACACAAAATTAATAAAATGGAACCATGTTACATATAAGTTACATATCTTTACGACGAATGTTACATAAGAGGACAATCCTTATTCAAGAACACATGCATAAATAAATTAGCATAATGAAAATTTCAAAAAACTATGTGCATAAATTTGCATTATGTTACACATGTGTTACATGGTGGTTTATAAAACCATACATACATACATACATACATACATACATACATACATACATACATATATATATATATATAATTATTCTCCTCATATTCATATTAAGCTTCAGGAGCGTTATACTTAGCGTAACATATATGTAACTCAGTGTTACATGTACGTAAAAATGATATTTCTAAAAGACTTCTAAATTATATGTGTGTAACATATATCTAACCCTTTGCTGGTTATCTTCTTTCTGTATTAAACTTCACATATTTACATATGTGTTATATTAATGCTTATAACCATTAAATGTAACATATATGCATATCACTAATTTATAATATAAATATAATATAACATCTTATGTCCTTAGAATTAATTGTTTTTGACAATGCTCATATATGCATATGTAACTTTTATGTAACATCTATGTAACAGTCGATTACGTATATAAAATTAATAAAAGGAATCATGTTACATATATGTAACGTTCCTTTACAATACAAATGTTACATAAATGTAACATAATCAAAGTGACTTCAAATTTATTCAACAACTCATGCCAACATATAATTAGCATAATGAAAATTTTAAAAACAAATACTACAAAAGCATGTTACAATGATGTTACACAATACGAAGAAAATGGTTCTTATTAAGTCAACTTCTTGTTAGGCTCATAACTACAAAACCTTAAACAAAATAGTCACTTAAAGTTATCAAAATTCATTTTTTGAAATTAATACTTGGAAACTCGGTGTCCCTCCAGAAAAATCATCACATAACCAATACTTTTGAATCACCCAATCGGTCTGATCACTTAGTGGTGTTCCCCTGAGATAAAAAAACGATGGTTTAGAAAGTCTAATATATCCGAAAATTGAAAAAAAAAATTTGCACATTATTAATTTCAAAAGTTACTTCTAGGTTTAATAGAATGATTATGTTGTTGAACATGAACATCTTCCAACTTTAATAAACTTTGACAATTAGAACCTACTCCCACCACTTAACTTATCAAATTTTCTTAAATTTTGAAACAAAAAACTTAACTCTTGCAAAGACTGAATCAAAAGCACTATGTGAAAATAAGGAAGTTGAAGATTTTGATGAAGTGGGAAAGAGGGGCGCAATATTGGCGATGAAAATTATGCTAAATACCCAATTTAAAATGATAATAAATAAATCAAATCAAATCTTACCAGAAAGAAGAAGACTGGAACGACATGATACGGGAAAAATAGTAAAAATAGAAAGAAGAAGACAAGAACGATAGGCTGCCGGAAAATAGTTGTAGGAGAAAGCGAAACATCATCTTCTTGACCTGCAACTAAAATCATATGAAGAAAACTAGAAAACAAAAACAGAATCATGACGATGACATTTTCTTCATCTGGTTTATGTAGATCTAATAAGTTGAACTTGGTTTCTTCATCTCGTTGTTGATGTTAGTTTGAGGTGATTATGGATATATGAATTTCAAATTTGAGATCCTGCAAATTTAAAGCTATAAGACACCAAATTTGAGATCCTGCAGGTTTACACTTTTCCAAATTAAAAAATGAAAATGAGTACAAATGCAACATTACATTTCTACCATTGTTGTACTATATTGTACCATCATTAGTTTTTTTAATCTAAAAATATCTAATCAACTTTTTCACATTTAATATATATATATATATATATATGTGTGTGTGTGTGTGTGTGTGTAACACCCCGACCAAGCGTACACGAAGTGTAGATTGTTCAAAAGCACAAGGTGTTTATTGTAATAAATTCAAATCATTTATTTTAATAAATTCAAACTTAACATTCAAACATCCATTACATCATAAAAGGAAATATTAAATCAAACATTTAAATTCTAAACATAATAATCAAACTAAATCAAATCTCTTTGCATGCCTAAGTAGCGTTTCCACCTGAAACATGTTTAAATAAAAATGTCAACTATAAAGTTGGTGAGCTTCACAGGTTTAAGCACACACACCAAAATAGTTGACTAAAATGTTTATAAATGTTATAAGTGATATGTGTAACCAAGCAATATGAACATACAATATTGAATTAGTAAATATAGCAGATCAACTAATGTTAACAGAATAATGTTTGACCATGGTAAGCATCGCAATGCTTGAACGAGTAACTATAACTGCGGGCTTCCTCCGAAGGGTAAATCAAACACAGTGGAATGGCCGGTCAATAGATCTATCATAGTCACTAGGGGTGATCAATGCTAAATGTTAACTAATGTTCAATATGTATAATGTCATAAACTAGCTGCACAAAATAGTTTAAAAATTGTGATAACATGTTTCACCCCAAATAATAAAAATATAAAAAGGGGCTATGAAGACTCACCTTGATTGAAGATGTAGCCTTTATGAATGATGACAAGTGTGTAGTTCGAGCAACACAATACAAGTTATCCTATATGTTTTAAACAATTATAAGCTAATGTGACTCTAACATCCTATGTAATTCCTAACACAACTACAATAATGTAATTGTACTTTATGTTCGAATGTCTTCATATTACTTTGTTCAAAAAGGTTTTATATGTAAAAACCAAGTCATTTAGAGTTTATGTTTCGATTTAGATATCCCTTTAAAGTTCAATTTATATTTAAAAGTAAATAATTAAATATAATTGTTTAAAATAAATAGATTAAAATAATAGCATTAGTAATAATAATCTTAATATGTTGTAAAGTTTGTTTGTAGATATAAGTATAGTATTACAAGTGTTAATATATATATAAAGTCATAGTTATAAGTTTAATAGCATATTACTTTGATTGACTATTATGATAAAAAAAAAATTACAAAGTTAACGTTACAACTTTGTAAAATATTTTCTTTAAGTAAATATTATTTATTTATTTATTTTTTTTAAAAACAAGATTATAAAAATTAAAATTAATAAATAACTTTAATAATTGATGTGATGTTTAAAAGGTTATATAATATTTAAAAATAAACATTTATGCTGTAAATAATAAGTTTCATAAAATTCTAATTAATGTTATTTGATAGATATAAATATTCTTGTTTTTATAGATAAATATATAAAATATTTATAAGTAAGTTTTAATATTATAAGTTTTATAATATTCAAAAATAAACCTTAAGTATCGTTTATATATATATATATATATATATATTCATAATATTTATGTTTTATTTACTAAAATCATAAGTATTTATTTAAAAGAATTTTCTGTGAAAATAACATTTAAAAAGAACCATTAAATAAAAAGTTTGGCTCAAAACCCGCCCAAAGACGGATTGAAACCTGTGACCACTTGTATGGAAGCAAGGAGACTTAACCAGCTGGCATGCAAACCTTATTCACGTTTAGAAGCCAAAAGGATTTGTTTTAACATATATGCTATTCGTTCCCAAAATCAGTTTAAAGAAAACCGAAACCCTAGTTCTTTTTGGTTCCAAATCATTCGATTAACACTGAGATTGGATCTAGAAACATAGGGATTTTGTTAAGACTTGAAAAACGAGCTCAATGATGTATAGAACACTTACTTTGATTTCGGTTTGATGGGGTTTTGATTGATGGTACTGAAATGCTCGACCGTGGCCTTTAACGCCTTCCTTCGCGATTTGTGTTGATTTTGTGTTGATTTCGAGTATGCAGAAGGATTCGCAGATGTTAGTAGAGTATGTGGGTTGGTTTAATTTGATTTTTATGCCCGGTTATATAGAACTCGAATAGCTCGTCGTTTACGAGAGTTTAGGCTACAAATTCGTATTATTTTTTACTATTTTTCAACCATTTGGTGTTTGTTATCGATGCATGATGTTCGGTTGTTGAAAAAGTCTTAAAATTTGTTGTTTTTATTCCCGAAATCGCGACGTGGGTCATGATGGGTCGAAATCGGGTTGTTGGGTCGATCCATGTGATAGATGGGTGAAGGAGATGATAGCACTATGGAAACTTGTCAAATCTGGTCCCTCCCATTTCCTTTTTAATTTAACTTTCTGTTTTGACAATTTTAGCCCCTCTAAGTCTTAAAAAGGTTTTATAAAAATGTTATTAACTTTTAATAAAATTGTACTAATATCATATCATAGTACTAAAATTATTATAAAAGTTATATAAATCATATATCAATTGTTGTTGTTGTTGTTATTATTATTATTATTATTATTTTTATAAATATATATTCATTTTGTTAAAAATACATATTTATTTATTTTAGTCTTATTTTTTTAAAACTTTAGTGTGTGTGTGTGTATATATATATATTTTCATTTATTTATTTATTATGAATTGTATTAAAAACGAAATTTCATTTTCATCAACAACTTTATGAAATTTCATAATTTTTTTTCAAATGTTACAGTGTGTTTTAATTAGTTGTATCACAATAAATATTGTAATAAATAATAATTGTGTGTGATTAGTTCACATCACTATTGAGTTATTTATTTATTTACTTGTTATTTTTTGTTTCTTACTTTTTCGTTTATGTCTTCCTTTTTTAACTAATTGTTTATTGGTGCACTTTTTTTTTTTTTAAAGTTTTTCATTACCCTGTATTATTGTAGCAACCTGTTTTGTGGAAATTACTTTTTTTTAACTAATATATGAATTGGGTTAGTATGGTAAATAAATTAACTAAGTTATATAACCTAGTTAAGTACCATATTATAGTTTAAGGGACCAAAATTGACAATTGTTAAAATTTGCGTTTAAGTAAGCTGGGTTCAGTAGTCAAAATTCATAATCTCCTCCTTAGTTATTCTTGTCTATGAAAAAGAAAGAAAACCATAAGAGGTTTGTGGAAATTTGAAAAACCCGCACCCTTTTTGTTAGTTGATTGTCAATACAGTCAAGAATTTCCGGTCTCTATTGCATCACTAGAGTTATAGGTAAACAATTTGATAAATTTTGAATTAAATTTTGTGGGTTTCATGGTGATGATGAGTTAGGTTGAAGAACTTGAAATTTGTTGTTGATTTGGTGATTTTATGTATGCATGCACTTGTAATTCATATGTAGAATAGAAAACAGGAAAGTTATGTTTACGATGATAATCCATGACTTGACTTTGAAGTATGAAATTTGTAAGAACTTAATTGAACAAGAACATGATTGTTAGATAATTTAATGTTATAAAGATATAATCATTGATTAAATTTAGGTTTAGTTTAGTATATATCAAATTTGAGATATTTAAAGTGGTTTGAAAAAGGTATATGTTGAGTAGTTAAAGATTCTACACACCAAATGTTTGTTGAAATGTCAACAGTTTGACTTTTGGTCAGTTTAGTCAGTTGAATCATGAATTTGATTTAAAACGATCATCATAACAAATATATAAAAATTTACTATCAAATTAGGTGAGCCGATGTTAATATTAACTTGTATTATAGTTAAGAGAATAGGATATGTTGTTAAATATAGGTGAAACTAGTGGACGTTCAAAGGAAACTCAAAGAGAAGGCAAAACATCAACTGTAAATCCTTAAGCATACAACTAAGGTAAGTTATCCAACTTACTAAACAACATACATGTGAAGTAGATTAATCTACTAACTCGATTGGATTGACTATTATTTGTTTACTTCATTGATGAATTTATTAGTTTACTAAGTAGTCAAATTGACTATGAATTATTTAGTTCATAGATAAATTTGATTTTATGTATTAGTTGAATTGTGGATGAATTGAACAAATCACGACAGTTGAAATTGTGATCATTTGGTAATGAAATTTAAGTGTCAAAACATAGAGTAAAACTATGGTAGAAGTACATGTGGCTGAATACCAAGGTATCAAATTTTGAGAATATTGACAAACTTGTATTTGGCTGGATTATATTATAGTTATATATATATATGATGGAAGGACTAGGGTGAGAATATCATATTATAATTTGTTTAATATTAACCATTAGAGTGTGGAAATAAACTAGAGTATGATATTTGAATTGAATTGTCTTGAAAACTATAATGGAAGAACCTGAGGGTGAACATTATAGTAAATTTATTGTTAGATAAATAACCATATGTATTGGTAAATTTGCTAATTGTTTTGAATGATATGATATTGGGTGATTTTGACCCGTTAGTGTTTTTGTACTTAGGATTATTGATATCTAAGTTGAGTTTGATATATGATTTCGAGTGATTCGATGTTATGGATAAATAAAACATCAATTATATGTGTTTTAGTTTTGGGTGAAAACAGAAGCAAAAGGAAAGGCCGGAAATAACTGAAAAATAATTAAAATTGAAATTGGTAAAATGTGCAGGTTTGAGCGTAAGATATGCTCAGGTTTTATGGTTTGTTTTGTCTATTTTTTATCTTATCCTAAGTGACTTTGCGTGAACGTCATAATGTCTTTAAACTTTTATCCTTTGTTTATGCGCTTTTTATATTAGTCGATTAGCATCACAAATCATGGATGCTTAAACAATTGTATTGATAAAGAAACAAGAGAATTTTATTTTCATCAATGAGAAATTATAGACTAGATTTTTAATTAATTACAAAAGTTGACACTTTGAAGGTTTAGCTATTAAATTAGTTTGATAAAAAAAAAAAAAAAAGTCAAATTGTTTTATATACTTGATTGTACCTTTATAGACTAGGAATGACAATGGGTCGGGTTCGGATAGGGTATTGCTAATCTCAGTCTCATATCTGATTGTAAAAATGTGTCACATACACGGTCCATTACCTAACGGGTATATATCGGGTAATTACCCATCGGGTATCGGGCATATCCACTGATATCGGGTATACCCATTTTATTAAAAATAAATTGTGATTTTCCGAGTACATTTGTATAGTATTAATTTTATATAATGTTATTGTTTAATTACAAAAATAAATTAGAATCATACATATAATATCAACACCATAAAACATAAACAAAATAAATATAAATATCATGACATATAACTCTCAAAAGATGCTAGCATAATAAAGTTGATACTTGTTTTCAAATATAAAATAATAAGATGAAAGTTGTAATTTGTTAGGATCTTTCGTTAAAAGACTTATATCTTAGAAAAGAAAATTAAAAAATATTAAAAAATATTACGGGTATTATTTCGGGTAAGTGGGCCGGGGGTTTCGGGTTTCTCAAAGGGTATGGGATTTTCTGCCATTTCTATTATAAACACACATGTGTCCGATACAAAGGATTATATGCGTTTACTCCTCTTTATCAGATTTCTTTGTCCATCCTATAGAAGGCCAATAAAAACATGAAAAATCTAGCCAATAAAAATACCGACAATGCTCCTACTTACTCATCCTCAAATGTTAAAAATTACAGCATGCAGAAAATACGAATTTTATAAAAAGGGAATTTAATTGGGTGATAAAGTAGTTGTGCTTATTTTAAGTTAGCATTGATAAGTTATGACTAGAAAGTTAGTTCTCTAAATTTGTTTCTTGTTCATTTGGTTTGTAATTTCAAGCACATGTAGCCATATATATAAGAAGATTATTGTTATTACTATTTAAAATTGGTGGATGTATTATAAAAACTCTAATATTATACATTTATAAAGGTAACGTTGGCATTTTACTATTATGTGTGATATTGATTATATTTTAAAAATTAAATTATTCTTCTATAGATATTTATTTCACATGAAGACACTTACATCAAATTTATTTCTATAATTTGATGTACAAATTTTAGAATCATCGTTAGCTGCAGTTACCTTCAAATTGACACTATGAATTTTTTTTTATTACACTTTCATAAAGTATTTATAATTTATATACAATCGTTCCACCTGGTAAAAACTTTGGCTCCTAAATAAAGAGGAATGAGTTCAAACACAAACAAAAGATAATTTATTAAAGTAGTATACGAGTTAATGTATGATAGATTTGTCATTTAAAAAATATAAACATAAATGTTAAACTTTAATGTTTCAGGATAATAATTTTCTTTTTTTCTTTTTCTACTCACAATTATTAGTGATATCTTTATAGTTAGAATTAGTATTCACTATAATAAGACGTTAATTATTTCTCAATACAAATGATTTAATCTTTTCCTATGTCCATATAATGCTATTTTATGATATGTTTCACTTAAAAACGTTTTTATTATAAATAACCAATTTGACTAAACCTTCAAAGTGTCAAACTTATATCTAAATCAACAAATTTAGTCCTTGTGCTTTATGCTAACAGTCAAATTAGCTCCATAAGCTTTATTTACCAATTTGAATTTGACTTTATTGAAACTCAAACACAGGGCCAACTCAACTAATTTGAGGGCCCTAGAAGGCATTAAAATCTGAGGCTCTTCATCCTTTTGAGAATTTACAAAATTTTCCTACGTCTATTTGATTCATTCATTCTATGCAAGCTTAGACGACTTTATTAAGGGTGTTTTGTCACACCCCCACCCCTCGTCACCTCGTGTCTGGCCTGACGTCACTGAACCGGTTGCGGAAGCATAGTGGTGATGTCTCCGAGGTGAGGGGTGACTTACTTGAACCAATATCATAAGCACACAGATTAACTTAAAATAAATACAATACAGGGTTTCGTCATTACAATCAGTATCATAATTTACAACTAAGTTTATTACACAACTGACTTATTTAATTACTAGTGTTTGAAGTGCTGCCTCAGCGAGTGTCACTGTCTTCCTGCAAAAAGATTTAAATTTGAAACGTCAACACAAAGCTGGTGAGATCGACAGTTCATTTTAAAACAATATGATATGATAAGCACGTTCTCAAAAGTTCAGTTCCGGATAACCATGGGACCTGTATCTAGTTCCTTTCGGACGTCTAGTCTGTCTCAAGATATTACCCGTCGGTATATATCTTAGTGCCTCATTATCTTAATGTCTATCACACCATTAAGAAATTCAGGAAACAGATAACAAACATTCACACAAGGGGAGATGCAATCCTCCCAGCGAATGGGGTGTCAACCAATAGTACTATCAATGTTTTCTGCTCGGCCACACATGGGTTCACTAGATACAGTTCAAAAATGAGGACTTTCAGTTCCATGATAGAGTTCAGTCTATAGGCAAAATCCCATGAAATCCCACAAAATCACATGAAATCACACAGATATCATTGATGCATATCATATGTTCAGACAACAGTTTGCAGAGTTTCCCTGATGTTTATAAAAGATTAAAAATAAAAGGGGTTGTACGAAACTCACCTGATGATAATAGGTAGCAGAGTATCACCAAACTGATAGTACAGAGATGATTCTGCATTTGGTTATCTTTAATAAGTTATTTATGTTCTAGTTTACTGATTAGATCCTTCTGAACGTTCAATGTCAAAGACATTGCTTAGTAAATCATCAACTCAATATTAATTATATAATTAATTAATTTAAGGTTATATCATACAATGTATGATAATGTAGGAACCTATACTGATTCAGATTCCTAATACAAAGTTGATGACACTCTTGATTAATCAGAATAATCTCAGATTACTCAAATAGTTAATGTTGTTGATTATAATGCTAAAACAGTTTCTAGATGATTTAATGACTTAGAAATGATTAATCCTTATTATTGATTACCCAAATATCATGAAATATCACAATGTAGCATTAGAATAGGTGAAATAACCAGATTTAACATACTAATCTGACTGTTATCACAAACATCAGATAATCATTCCAATGAGTATGTTAATGATTATGATTAGTTTGAAACACTTGGATTTAACCTTTGCATTTCAAAGATTAATCAAACTAATCACCTACATTGTCATAATCAAATGATTTAAACCATTATCATCATGGGTATGATTTCATGAAAATCGGGCATTACAACGGATCAAAACAAGGATTTAACCGTTAGAACTTCGTGTTCTTCGTTTATAATCAATCCTAGCCATCATCTAGGCAATAATCAACAATCCTAACTATCTCATTACGTTCAAAATCAAGATCTAATCAATCAAAATCAAACTAGAAGGTTAAAATGAACCGTGACCTGTTCTGACGAATTTCTGCGGTTAGAACGACGATCAGGACTTGTATATATGATTCCTGGGATGATCCGGATGTTTAAAAGGCTTTGATTTGAAGTTTAGAAGTGTTAGGAAACTAATTTTTCGTCTGGAGGTCGAGTAAGAACGAAGAAATTCGTTTTTGAAGGTTTCAATGCATTCTGATCGACTTAAACAATTTTTAACCGACATAGTCCCTGGGCGCATCGCCCCAACTGGAGAGTTGGGGGTTAGGCGTACCGCCTGACGTGTTTTTCTTCCAATATTTGATTTAAACTTCGTTTCGCGATTCCGGGAGCATACGAACTCCGTTTTGCGCGCGGTTTTCGCCCACGTTCATCATTTTTCACATACTATCAATCCCCAATAACAAAAGTTACTAAATCCTTGTGGATTTCAAGCACGACCAAATGTGCTCACGTCATTAATGCCGAATTCTTCGTACGCAACTGTCACAGTCTCCTCCTGTTAGAGGAATTTCGTCCCGAAATTTAATGAAGACTTACATTAAGACAATTGTTTATAAGAATAGATGTGGGTACTTTGCTTTCATTTGATCTTCACGTTCCCACGTATATTCGGGTCCTCGCTGCGAGTTCCATCGCACTTTAACAATTGGTATGTCACTACGTTTTAGCACTTTCATTTCTCGATCCATTACCTCTACTGGTTCTTCACTGAACTGAATTTTTTCGTCAATATGAATCTCTTCGAGAGGTACGATCAATGATTCATCAGTTAAACATTTCTTCAGATTAGATACATGAAAGACATCATGAATGTTACTGAGTTCACGAGGTAATTCAAGTCTGTAGGCTACTGGTCCAATTCGTTCAAGAATTTTAAACGGCCCTACAAATCTTGGCGAAAGTTTACCTCTCTTTCCGAATCTGAAAATGCCTTTCCAAGGTGACACCTTCAACATTACTCGATCACCTACTTGAAATTCGAGTGGTCTACGGCGATTATCAGCGTAACTCTTTTGACGATCGCGAGCAGCTTTGATTCGTTCTTGAATGAGTGCGATCTTATCAGTTGTTTCTTGAATGAATTCTGGGCCTATGATTTGACTTTCACCTACCTCTGACCAACAGATAGGTGATCTACACTTCCGTCCATAAAGTGCTTCGAATGGAGCGCATTGAATACTGGTATGGTAGCTGTTATTGTATGAGAATTCAACAAGTGGAAGATGAATATCCCAGCTACCTCCAAAATCAATTACACAGCTTCTGAGCATGTCTTCAAGAGTTTGATTTGTTCGTTCAGTCTGCCCGTCAGTTTGTGGATGATAAGCTGTGCTCATATTGATTTGCGTGCCCAGAGCATTCTGAAGAGTTTGCCAAAATCGTGACATAAATCGACTATCTCTGTCGGAAATGATAGAGATCGGTACTCCATGTCGAGATACAATCTCATTAACATAAAGTTTAGCGAGTCGATCCATAGAATAATCTTCTCGGATGGGTAAGAAATGCGCAGATTTCGTAAGGCGATCAACGATAACCCATATAGAGTCATGATTACGTGATGTTCTGGGTAATTTAGTAATGAAATCCATAGAGATCTGATCCCATTTCCACATGGGAATCTCAGGTTGTTGCAATAACCCAGAAGGTCGTTGATGTTCAGCCTTAACTTTGAGACATGTTAAACATCGATCCACGTATTCAGCTATGTGTTTCTTCATTCCAGGCCACCAGTAAAAATATTTAAGATCTTTATACATTTTATCAGCACCTGGATGAATAGAATACTTGGATTTGTGCGCCTCATCCAAGATAATCGTTCGAGAGTTACCGAATAGGGGAGCCCACATTCGGTCCTTGAAATACAACAGTCCATCGTCTTTGGTATCGAGTTTCTTATCTAATCCTCTTAGTCCCTCAGCAGAATAGTTCGTTGCTTGTAACGCTTGTTGCTGAGCTTCTTTAATTTGAGGAATTAGACTAGTTTGAATAGTCATACCTAACGCTTTCACACGTAAAGGCTTGACTCGTTCCTTGCGACTTAAAGCATCAGCTACAACATTTGCTTTGCCTGGGTGATAACGAATCTCACAGTCGTAATCGTTCAACAGTTCAACCCATCGCCTCTGTCGCATGTTCAACATTTTCTGATCTAGAATGTGTTGGAGGCTTTTGTGATCAGTGTATATAATACACCTAGTTCCGTATAGATAATGTCTCCAAATCTTGAGTGCAAACACTACTGCACCAAGTTCTAGATCATGTGTAGTATAATTCTTCTCATGTACTTTCAGTTGTCGAGAAGCATAAGCAATTACCTTATCTTTCTGCATTAGAACACACCCAAGACCTTGACGTGAAGCATCACAATACACTGTGAAGTTATCCGTACCTTCCGGTAATGCCAATATAGGTGCATTACAGAGTTTGTGTTTCAATAGTTGGAACGCCTCCTCCTGTTGAGAACTCCATATAAACGGTTGATTTTTCTGTGTCAATGTAGTCAGTGGCAAGGCTATCTTTGAAAAGTTCTTGATAAACCTGCGATAATAACCTGCCAACCCCAAAAATTGGCGTATTTCAGTCGGGGTTCGTGGTGTTTCCCATTGTTTCACCGCCTGAATCTTACTGGGATCCACTTGAATACCGTTTTGATTTACTACATGACCAAGAAATTGAACTTCTCGTAACCAAAACTCACACTTGGAGAACTTGGCATATAATTTTTCACGTGCCAAAAGTTCTAGAATTAATTTCAAGTGTTGAGCATGTTCTTGTTGATTTCGAGAATAAATAAGAATATCATCAATAAACACAATCACAAATTTATCCAGATAAGGTCTACATACTCGATTCATCAGATCCATGAAAACTGCTGGTGCATTGGTTCAACCAAATGGCATTACTAGAAATTCGTAATGTCCATATCGAGTTCTGAAAGCAGTTTTAGGAATGTCATCATCCTGAAAACGTAACTGATGATATCCAGATCTTAAATCGATTTTTGAAAAATAAGTAGCACCTTGTAGTTGATCAAACAGATCATCAATACGAGGTAGTGGATAACGGTTCTTGATTGTCAGTTTATTGAGTTCCCTGTAGTCAATACACATCCTGAATGAACCATCCTTCTTTTTCACAAAAAGAATAGGTGCTCCCCAGGGTGAGAAACTAGGTCTGATAAAACCTTTGTCTAACAGTTCTTGCAATTGACCTGAAAGTTCTTGCATTTCGGATGGTGCAAGCCGATAAGGGGCTTTAGCAACAGGTGCTGCACCTGGAATCAAGTCGATTCGAAATTCAACTTGTCTTACTGGGGGTAATCCTGATATGTCCTCAGGAAAAACTTCAGGAAAATCCTTGACTACTGGGATATCTATGATTTGTTTGGGTGAAGAATTGTGCTCAGTCACATGTGCTAGGAAAGCATAACAGCCTTTCCTTAAGAACTTCTGAGCTCGCATACAAGATATGATACCAAGTTTTCTACCAGCTTGTTCTCCTTGAACTATCAGTGTATTACCGTTAGGTAATGGAATACGGATCACCTTGTTTTGACACACAACTTCCGCTTGGTTATTAGAAAGCCAGTCCATACCAATAACGACATCAAAGCTCCCAAGCTCAATAGGAAGTAAATCAATATCGAAAAGATGATCATTCAAATTCAAGGAACATCCTTGAATAACATTGTTTGTTTTGATCAACTTGCCGTTAGCAAGTTCAATAACATAAGGAGTTTCTAGATCTACCGTAGGCAATGAAATTAATGATGCAAATTCAGGAGAGATAAAGCTCTTATCCGCTCCTGTGTCAAACAAAACTAATGCGTATAGATTATTAAGAAGAAACGTACCAGTAACAATATTTGCATCATGTCTCGCCTCGGTCGCACCAATCTGAAAAGCTCTCTCCCTAGCTTCAGTTCCCGAATTGGTGTTATTGTTCGGACAGTTTCGTATGAGATGATCAGGGCTTCCACATTTGTAACATGACCGGTTGGTTTGAGTGGTTTGTCGTGGTGCTTGGTTTGGTGTCTGAGCAGGAAAGTTGCAATATTTAGCATAATGTCCAACTCGGTTACAGTTCAGACAAACAGGACATGGTCCCGTGTGATGGAGTGGACACTTATTGCATTTGGGCGCCTGCCCAGTATAAGTTTTCCTCTCAGAAACATTTGCACTATAGTTCTTCACCGTTGGTTTGTTCTGACTGATCTCAGCCGGAGCCTTCGCCTTGGTTTTGCCAAACCACTTTCGTTTGGTACCTTTTGACACATTCGAGGTACCGACATCACTACGACTATGAGCCGTCTGAGGTTTCAAAGACAAAGTACCACTCCTTACCGCCTCATTGGTAAGTTTAGTGGTCAAAAGAATCGTATGTTTCAGGGTTGTAGGTTCAGCAGCAGTCACCATTCCTCGTATCTGAGGAATCAAACCCTTAATGTACTTCTCAATTAAAGCAGCTTCCGTAGGAAACATATCGGGAAGTAAACAAGTAAGTTCATGAAAATGATCGGTGTAAGCCAAACAATCAGCACCGATCATTGAGTGATTCCAGAATTCCTCCTGGAGTTTTTGAATTTCAGTGATGGGACAGTACTCTGATCTAATCAGAGTTTTGAAATCATTCCAGCCCATCGAGTCAACTGTGGCTGCACCCAAAGTCTTGGCCTGGGTATTCCACCAGGTCAAAGCTGAGTCTTTCAAAGAACAGGCAGCATAAGACACCTTATGCTCCTCCAAACACTGACTTATTTTGAGCTTAGTTTCCATTTCCTCGATCCACCTTAAAAGACCATCCGCTCCTTCTTTGCCAGTAAAAGTAGGAGGGTTACAGGAAGCAAAATACTTGTAAGTACATCCCTGTCGGGGTGGATCAGGAATAATGGTAGTTGTACCGGTAGTGGTATGAGTTTCAACGTGACCACCAGTAGCATTATGCTCAACATGATCGTGTTCCCCACCAGAACCTGTGGTGATATGTGGTTGGTGTTATGTCAGAACACCACAAGCAGATAATTGTTCACGCACAATACGAGCTATCATAGCTTCATTTGTTTCAGATCCGCTTGTACCAGCAGGTGGAACAATGCCTGCTCCAGGGTTCACTGGTGGAGTAGCATTCGTTTCCAAGTTCCTAGGTGGAACCACGTTCGCTTCCGGATTAACATACGGATCCGGATTTGAGTCAACATTCAAAGACGGAATTTGATTCGGTTCAGGGTTGGTAATATTCTTAGCAGCTTTCTTAGCTGGTCGACCTCTTTTAGGAGCCATTAATCTGCTCATAAGCAGAGAAATTCAGGTCAGTTTAAGAATATTAAAGATATAACCCGTTCTATCACATAAATTCAATCATATTCAGTTACACTGAAAATTTATATTGAAATGTGATTATAAAGAATATAGTATAACTACATAAATTTAGTCCAGACATGTTCGCACTACACACTGATCACACAAATGTTCGTAGTTATACTTAGTCCAGTTATTTCAAAAACATGTTAGAGTCTTACCCAGCTCTTTGCATTGCAACACATGTTTTTAGAAATATGTTCATACAGAACTAGGACATGTTCTCAGACAAGTTCTCTAATATGTTCTCAGTTCATACATTAAGTTCTCATACAGACCATAGATATGTTCTCGTACAGTATGGCTCTCGTACTGTACTTTAGTTACAGACATGTTCACTATTAGATACGTTCACAATTCAGACATGTTCTCGTACAGTATGGCTCTCGTACTGTACTTTAGTTACAGATATATTTGCATACAGTATCGCTCCGTACTGTATTCCAGCAAAATATATATTTTAGTTCGATATATTCGCATACAGTATTGCTCCCGTACTGTATTTCAGCGAAATATATATATTAGTTTGACATGTTCTCATATTAATTCTTTCGCATACGGTTATGTTTTCACACAGAAAAATTAATTATAGTTCACACACAAAGTTCATTGTACAAACAGATATACAAAAACACCCATATTATTACAATACCATAGTTTCATACATACATAGTTTCGATACAACCAAAAGTCATAATATACCAACCTAACAACATCATACACTACAACTCACAAACTCAGGATCTGTTCATACCAAAATATCCCGCTCTCATAACTACTGATCATCCTATATCACATCATATGTACAACAAGATCATAACTGCTCGGTCCCCTGATCAGCCCTCACCGCAGAAAATACCATAACCCGTCCAACACCATGGCTATAATGACCAACCCTATAGCCACACATAATAACCTAGCCTCTAAGCTCATGCCCTCTAGCACTCCCATCATCACTCCTCTCATCACTATCACTCGCTGCCAGAATGCAGCTATCATCCCCTGAATCATGGTTCTCCTCATCCTCTCCTCGATCATAGCCCGCCAAGCTTGCGAGCCAGCATCCAGTGCATTCATCTGTTCCATCAACAACAGATGAGATGTGAGTATCTCGAACACAGTGGTACGTGTATCTTCCCCAATAGCACGAGACTCCTGTAACTCTAGTCGAGTCCTCTGAAGATCTAAAGTCACCTGGCGAAGCTGTGCCCTAAACTCCGCCTGCTGTGAGGACTCTCCTACCTCATGTACAGTGTCAGGCTCATCCCAAGGCGCCATCTGACGTCTAATAGGAAGACCTGTCGTCTTGCGAGCTTGGCCTCGCATACGTCTGAGTCCATCCCATGCTGGAGCTCTCGGTGGAGATGGCATAGGTGCTGGTTCAGGTGCTGGTGCTGGTGCTGGTGGTACAGGTGCATCAGCCTGAGAAGCAGCTGCAGATGCCTCCGATGGATCGGAGTCAGAACCCGAACTTGAGCTCGGGGTATCGTCTAGTATCACGTAAGGAAACCGCTGATAAATGTATCTCTCTCCTTGGTCTGCCATCGCTGTATAAACAGAATACTCGAATCAGTACCATGAAAAAATATATTGAATAATAACATTCAACATACACATGATATGAGACGTCCTCCTATCTTAACGCAACTATTCGTCATTACTATTGTTAGTGTTTTGCTTGAATTAAATCAAACTAGAATGCACACGTGTTGCAAATTCCAGTTGTGCTGGCCAGTCAAAACTGTAATTTGTACTACTTGATTATTCTGGCTTAATTCAAAAACAAGTTTTGTTCAATTGTTATGTTCGGTGCTCTCTGTGTAACTATACGAGCCTATGGTTATAGTCTAGGTCTCTAAGTCAACCTAATTCTCTATAACCTGTGGCTCTGATACCACCCTGTAACACCCCCACCCCTCGTCACCTCGTGTCTGGCCTGACGTCACTGAACCGGTTGCGGAAGCATAGTGGTGATGTCTCCGAGGTGAGGGGTGACTTACTTGAACCAATATCATAAGCACACAGATTAACTTAAAATAAATACAATACAGGGTTTCGTCATTACAATCAGTATCATAATTTACAACTAAGCTGGTGAGATCGACAGTTCATTTTAAAACAATATGATATGATAAGCACGTTCTCAAAAGTTCAGTTCCGGATAACCATGGGACCTGTATCTAGTTCCTTTCGGACGTCTAGTCTGTCTCAAGATATTACCCGTCGGTACATATCTTAGTGCCTCATTATCTTAATGTCTATCACACCATTAAGAAATTCAGGAAACAGATAACAAACATTCACACAAGGGGAGATGCAATCCTCCCAGCGAATGGGGTGTCAACCAATAGTACTATCAATGTTTTCTGCTCGGCCACACATGGGTTCACTAGATACAGTTCAAAAATGAGGACTTTCAGTTCCATGATAGAGTTCAGTCTATAGGCAAAATCCCATGAAATCCCACAAAATCACATGAAATCACACAGATATCATTGATGCATATCATATGTTCAGACAACAGTTTGCAGAGTTTCCCCGATGTTTATAAAAGATTAAAAATAAAAGGGGTTGTACGAAACTCACCTGATGATAATAGGTAGCAGAGTATCACCAAACTGATAGTACAGAGATGATTCTGCATTTGGTTATCTTTAATAAGTTATTTATGTTCTAGTTTACTGATTAGATCCTTCTGAACGTTCAATGTCAAAGACATTGCTTAGTAAATCATCAACTCAATATTAATTATATAATTAATTAATTTAAGGTTATATCATACAATGTATGATAATGTAGGAACCTATACTGATTCAGATTCCTAATACAAAGTTGATGACACTCTTGATTAATCAGAATAATCTCAGATTACTCAAATAGTTAATGTTGTTGATTATAATGCTAAAACAGTTTCTAGATGATTTAATGACTTAGAAATGATTAATCCTTATTATTGATTACCCAAATATCATGAAATATCACAATGTAGCATTAGAATAGGTGAAATAACCAGATTTAACATACTAATCTGACTGTTATCACAAACATCAGATAATCATTCCAATGAGTATGTTAATGATTATGATTAGTTTGAAACACTTGGATTTAACCTTTGCATTTCAAAGATTAATCAAACTAATCACCTACATTGTCATAATCAAATGGTTTAAACCATTATCATCATGGGTATGATTTCATGAAAATCGGGCATTACAACGGATCAAAACAAGGATTTAACCGTTAGAACTTCGTGTTCTTCGTTTATAATCAATCCTAGCCATCATCTAGGCAATAATCAACAATCCTAACTATCTCATTACGTTCAAAATCAAGATCTAATCAATCAAAATCAAACTAGAAGGTTAAAATGAACCGTTACCTGTTCTGACGAATTTCTGCGGTTAGAACGACGATCAGGACTTGTATATATGATTCCTGGGATGATCCGGATGTTTAAAAGGCTTTGATTTGAAGTTTAGAAGTGTTAGGAAACTAATTTTTCGTCTGGAGGTCGAGTAAGAACGAAGAAATTCGTTTTTGAAGGTTTCAATGCATTCTGATCGACTTAAACAATTTTTAACCGACATAGTCCCTGGGCGCATCGCCCCAACTGGAGAGTTGGGGGTTAGGCGTACCGCCTGACGTGTTTTTCTTCCAATATTTGATTTAAACTTCGTTTCGCGATTCCGGGAGCATACGAACTCCGTTTTGCGCGCGGTTTTCGCCCACGTTCATCATTTTTCACATACTATCAATCCCCAATAACAAAAGTTACTAAATCCTTGTGGATTTCAAGCACGACCAAATGTGCTCACGTCATTAATGCCGAATTCTTCGTACGCAACTGTCACATGTTTATGGTCCAATTTTCGGTGAAACTGTAAATAATGGTTTATGACCAACTAAAGCAACAACGAACATTTAAAAATAAAACCAAACCGTTATTAATGGTTTGGTTTCGATTTGGTTTACGATTTGAGCTTTCTGGGTTTTGGCTTTCTGGTTTGGCTTTTTCAGTCCGTTAAAAATTAAAATTGAATCAAACCTGACCATTTTACAATATGAGACGAGCTAATCACATTGCAATCCCATATAAATTTTTTTATTGAATAACACCTAAATCATCGACCATGTACATACATATATACACAATATAGACATAGATACACATATATGTATGTACACATGTATGCATGCATAAACACGCACGGTCCAGTCCGGTTTTTAGTGAAAATCATAAACCAAATCGTTCACTACGGTTTCAAACTTTCGAAACCGATCGACCAAATGTTTGGGGATATAATCGACTGTGAAACCGAACCATATGG
The DNA here is from genome assembly GCA_009363875.1 of Mikania micrantha. NCBI lineage: Eukaryota > Viridiplantae > Streptophyta > Magnoliopsida > Asterales > Asteraceae > Mikania > Mikania micrantha. The sequence continues at coordinate 5,555,741 of CM018684.1, forward strand.
GGCCCCAAAAAATACGGGGCCCTAGGCAATTGCCTAATACATTAACATTAGGGAGCCGACTCTGACCCAACATTGATCTTAACTTTATAACAATGAGATATAATATAATTACATATAACACAATGAGATACAACACAATGAATTATAACACAGTGAGATATAACACAAGGAGATATAACACAATATCATATAACACAATGTCATATAACATAACGATATAAAAAATAGAGATAACACAAGGACATATTACAAATTTATGCAGGAGAATCAGCTTGTGCAACTTGAACTTTATTGGGTCTTTTGAGTTTAATTCACGCCTTCAATCCTCCATCAGTTTTTTTGTCCTCATGCATTGGGTTTTTTCACCTGTCAAGCCCAGTTTCTCCTCAAATTCGTGCAGTTTTGTCAAATCAATTCTCTCAAGCTTATTTGGCTGATTCAACCACTTCTTTGTCATAAAAGTATAAAACATATGCTTATCAAGAAACAACAATATTAATATATGTAGGATGTTTTTGTGTCTATAGAATAATGATGTTGTGTTTTTGAGTATTGTGTAGTAAAAAATTTGCTACAAGTAACAATAGAGGCCCATTAAACAACTTCTCTTCATCACCATTCCATGCATGTCTTGTTTTCCGAAGACAGCTTAACGCGTATTCACACCAGCTTGTCTTTTTGACATCCATTTTTACAGTTGCCGATGTAAGGAATCTTTGGTTCATAGTGTTGCTTTTCATAGATTCTTCCATTACAGTAAAGAACATTACTAGAAAGTTGAGTTTAAACATTCTATCTGAATCTTTTCTCGTATCCAATTGCTAAGAAAAATCTCTTATTGAAATCTTCTTAGGTATGTTTGTACCAAACTGGCTTCTTCATTCGCTGAAGACAACATCGTTAGAATTTGGTCGAAATTTCTCATGAAATGTAATTTGACCATTTGGTATTCCAAACACCAAATGGATCAAATCAGGTGTTATCTTGAACTTGTCGACCGAATGTTTCGCATGTCCTTTTCAGGATTGAAGTTCTTCAGCAGCCAACAACCCAAAGCAGAGGAATTGTCGGTAATTTTAAGCACAAAAGTTGTCCAAACCCCATTTCATTAACTACCTTTTTTGATCTACAGGTTTCCAAAAAACTTATGAGGTTCCCTAGCGAACATCTCATGAAAACTTTTTGACATGTATACTCAAAATAAGGCGACCGTATCTATTCTATCTTTTCTATTTTCCTTTTGAACTTTTCTCTTTCACCTTTTTAACCTCTTGACTTATTTTGACTTTTCGCTTTGGCGTTTTCACTTTCACCTTTTCAATCTCTTGACTTTTCTCTTTGAGCTTTTCTTTCTTTCTTTTTTGTCTTTTTGCTTTAAGGAAATCTTTAATTCGGTTATCCATGTCATTATTATCTTTGTCTACTAATAAGTCAGGTGTTGCATAACAATGAAACGATAAATTTATTACACAATTATAATTTACTAATATAATAAAAGTTGAGTAGACTAACATTGATTTTCAATTTATTTGTTGTCCATTAGGTTGGACTCCATATTAGTAAATCTACCAAACCATTTCATTTTCATTCTTTCACTTTGATGTTTACGTATTAGAACTATTCAAAAAATTTAAAAGTTACCATGGTAGAATATACACAATGATAAAAACACAGAACACAGAGAACACTTTAACAATTTATCACAATCCAAATTAAACACAAATAAATGTAACACAACATTGTGTGCAATCATTAAATGTAAGAAAATGATAATAATTTAAACACAATAACAGATTACACAACATTGTGTATAAATATTATTCATAAAATGTTTACCTAATCACTGTGTAATATAAGTATCATGGGGGATAACACATATGAAAAAATGATACTATGTTAAACACAATGACCCAAAACACAGCGTTGAGTATAACCATTATTCATAAAATGTTTACCTGACCACTGTGTAATATAAGTATCACCGATGACAACAGTTATGACACAATGATATTATGTTAAAGACAATGACCTAAACAATAGTGTTGTGTATAACCATTATTTGTAAAATGTTTTATCTAACCATTGTGTAATACAAGTATCGTCGATGACATCAAAGATATTATGTTAAACACAATGACCCAAAAAACAACATTGTGTATAACCATTATTTGTAAAATGTTTTATCTAACCATTGTGTAATATAAGTATCACCGATGACAACACACATGACACAACAATAATATATTAAACACAATGACGCAAAACACAGCGTTGTGTATAACCATTATTTGTAAAATGTTTTATCCAACCATTGTGTAATACAAGTATCACCGGTGACAACATTTATGACACAATGATACCATGTTAAACACAATGACCCAAAACACAACGTTGTGTATAATTATTATTTGTAAAATGTTTTATCTAATCATTGTGTAATATAAGTATCACCGATGACAGCATATATGACACAACGATACTATATTAAACATAATGACCCAAAACACAGTGTTGTGCATAAACATGATTTGTAAAATGTTTTATCTAACCATTATGTAACATACCATCACTGATGACAACAGATATGACACAATGATACTATATTAAATACAATGACACAAACAAAGCGTTGTGTATAACCATTGTTCATAAAATGTTTTACCTAACCATTGTGTAATATAAGTTATCACTAATGACAATAGTTATGACACAACGATACTATGTTAAACACAATGAACCAAAACACAGCATTGTGTATAACCATTATTCGTATTTGTTTTATCTATCCATTGTGTAATATAAGTATCATTGATGACAACAATTATGACACAATGATACTATATTAAACAAATGACACAAAACACTTCGTTAAGTAAAAACACAACAATGAAAAATGCCTTAAATTTACATGGAATTGATCTCTTATGTTGTTGCGTCTGATCGTTTGTGACCTTTTCTAGGGATTTTACGGCATGTTCCTCCAACGACGTGATTGAAAGCATCTCCGATTGAGCTGTTTGTTGAGTAGGGTTTGATACGCTTGTTTCGTTCCTTGTAAACTTGAAGTCACTAAATTATTCGTTGCAGTAGGTTCTGCGTCTTCAGATGTCGCCATTGATGGTGATTTTCCGATTTTCTAGAAATCGAAGTGGGTTTTTGGTTTTGGAATCTAAAGAGACGAGGCGCACAGGAACCAAATGACAATTCTACCCTTTCTGTAATCTTAACTACTGCTATAATTCCAAAAATTTGCCCCACGTGATATGAACCATTGATCTCTTGATCTAAGGACTAATATTGCTTTTCACACTTTTTATTTTAAAACCCGTATTTACTATAACTCTACCCTATATATATATATAGGATTAGGTTCAAGTAAAAAGGGTGAGATTGGTGAGAAGGATTGTGAAATTGACAAGTGGCATTTATTTAATTTAATAAAAAGGGTATTTTGGTCATTGTGTTTAAAACTTAAAATCATTGTGTTTAATGCTTCAGCTCATTGTGTTTAATGCTTCAGGTCATTGTGTTTAACTTTTTTATTATTGTGTTTAATTTTTTTATATCATATTTTGGTATTTTGTTATTTTTTTATGCATGAAATAAATTGTTCTTATTTATTTTTTATGTTTTATTTATTAAAAGTACATAATTGTGTTACTTCATCATTATGTTTTTAAAACTCATAACTTTAAAAAACATAAATTGTCTTTATTTTTTGAAAAATAAATTTTGGTCATTGTGTTTTATGTTTAGGTCATTGTATAATATATTCATCATTGTGTTTTATTTTTAGACGATTGTGTAATATACTCATCATTGTGTATTACATTCAGGTCATTATGTAATATATTCATCATTGTGTTTTATTTTCAGAAAATTATGTAATATACTCATCATTGTGTCTTACGTTCAGGTCATGGTGTAATATATTCATCATTGTATTTATCTTTATATTGTGTACTATACACATCATTGTGTTTTACGTTCAGGTCATTGTGTAATATACTCAGTATTTTGTTTTACATTCAGGTCATTGTGTAATATACACATCATTATGTTTTACATTCAGGTCATTGTGTAATATGCTTATCATTGTGTTTTACGTTCAGGTCATTGTGTTATGTTTTTGACAATTTGATTATAATTTATCTTTGTTTTTTTTTTTGTATTAGATAAATTTGTTGTTGTTTTATCATTATGATTTATACATAAAAAGTACGTGATTGTGTGGTTTCGCATTATTATTTTTAAAGCTCATCATTTTATAAAAAAATAGTAAGACACAATGACGAACAAAAAGAAACAATCACAAACAAAAAGACACAATAACAGACAAAAGACACAATGACGCATTGCAAAATATCAAAGGTGAAGGAAAACGTAATTTTTTTTTATTTTTTATATAACAATATTATACTCGTTTTAAAGATAAAAAAATGCTCGTTTTTTTGGTGTAGTTTTTTTAAAAAGATAATATCGTATATAAAAGTTATGCCCGTTTAAAAAAATGGGGGGAACATGATAAAAAGTCAACAAAAGTGTCTATGACTAAAATACCCTTCCACTAACTTTCTTAATACAACTTTAATCTTAACCATCAAATTGTAGATCTAAAGCCTATAATCCTTCTCACACTTCTCACCAATTTAACCTTTTTTACTATAACCTCACCCTATATATATATATACCATAGTGTAAAGGATCGAGAGCATAAAGATTTAAACAACAGATAAAATAGCATAATGGCAGAAACATAAATTAAACAACTCATATTTAAATAATACCTTGATTTATTTCTTGAATATCTGAATTACAAATGATTTCCTTACAATTTGGTGGAGCAATAATAACTTGAAAATCTAAAGATTTTGAACATTGGGTGGTTGATAATACAAGTTTTTGAGGAGAGGATTTTTTCATACATTTAATTCTAAGTGTTTTTTCGAATGAATTACAATGCAATCGAGTCTTCAATTTATAGAGCCTTCAGCCTTATCAAAATTGGAAAATAATTGAACATTGTCGGCCTTTTAGAAAAGTAAATTTTCTTCTTGTAGAATAATTGATATCTCCTTTATTAAAGTTGACAGAGCGGCTACTTTAATAAAGGTTGACATAAAGTTGATATCACATCTTGAAAATCGCGTCTTTGACAGATTGTTATCTTCTTGACAATAATTGAGATTAACCCATGTTAGAAACGGATCAACCCATGGATAACTTATATGGGTCCAATATCTTCATACGGGTCTTGAGAATCTTGAAGTATATTTTCATCAGTAGTAGAATTTTTTGATTGAGAAGGAGAATTCTTCTTAATTTCACTAATAATTCTTTGCATCTCTTCGGGGGTTGAACAAGATTGTAATCTGATAATATAATCTTGATCTTCAAAAGTATTGAGACTTAAATTTACAGGAGACTTGATAGATCTTTCATGTTGACTTGTTATAGACTTATAATAGTTTTGTACTGAGGAAACATTGGCTTTTTCTATTGAAAATTTGTTCCACCATTTACTTCTGTAATGTCTTAACAGAAGAGGAGGAGAAATGTCTTGTTTTGCTTGATAATGGTACGTCCAAGAAAAAATCCAAGGAATTCGAAATATAGTCATGAATTGGAGAGTATATTCGAAATCTGGGATTTCTTCTTGTTTAAAATAATCTATAAACTTATTATAGGCTATAGAGATATCTTTGGGGAAAGCATCATGAATAATTCCCATATTTAAACCACTTAATAAACCATCTTGGATAATTGTTTGAGAATTGATCATCATAATATATGAACCAAGAGTGATTAAAATTTCTAAATAATAGAGCTTTTTCCCAAGCTTCTTGATAATCGTAATAATTATATTGAGGATAGGAATGAAAATTAGAAAGGGTTTTTTGAACGAATGGTTTTGATTTCCATTCTTCAAGAGTAATGACTTTTCTAATTTTTATTTTAGAATAATCAATTTTGGAGGGATTTTGAGAATTAAGAATATGTTGAATATCAACATATCAGGTATCAACAAGAATAGCTTGATAATATTCTATAGTTTTATATTCACCATCATAGAAATGACAATTTCTGGGATATAGAAAGTCTATAAGACTATGAAAGCTATGTTGAACTTTCTCTTCTTCAATAGGTTCTAAAATTTTTATAACCTTAGAATTTGGGTTTATAGAATAGAAACTAGAATCAGAAGAAGATGATGGATTAGAATTTTTTATAGGAGTATTTTGGATATTTGTATTGATAATAGATTGTGGTAATATTCTTGTTTGTATTACCGAAGAATAAGGTGGTCTAAAAGATATAGGAGTAGGAGATCTTGGTCTTGATGAAAATGGAGATAATGGAGCAAATCTGTTGTTAATTGGTAATGGAGTTCCAAGAGAACTGGAAGAACTTGATGATGGCTGATTGGTTAAAATAATCTTTTCAGAATCCTTACTCATATTCCCTGTAAAAATTCTCTTGATAAAAAGTCAGGTAAAGAATTACATTCTCCTTTAATAAATTCTATTTGGAAATCAAAATTGCTTAATAATGCTTGCCATCTTGCAAATATTTGTTTAGAAATTAGATTTTTTATATCTTTTTCTAAAATATGTTTTGCAGATAAACAATCAATTCTTAATAAAAAAGGTTTCATATATAAATCATCTTCAAATTTTTTAATACATAATACAATACTTAAAATTTCCTTTTTTATAGTTGAATAGTTCTTTTGAGTATCATTCCATGATCCTGAATAATATCTAACTAATTGTTCTTTATTATTTTCTAAAGATTGCTTTAATATTCCTCCGAATCCTAAATTACTTGCATCAAATTCAACAATTAACTTAGCATTAGGATGTGGAATATTTAAACATGGTAATTGTTTTATTTTAGTTTTAATATGTTTTATAATATTTGTATGTTCCTGTGTCCATGGCTCAGGATTCTTTTTTAGTCTTTTGTATAAAGGTTTACATATAATTCCTAAATCTTTAAAGAAATCATGTATATAGTTTAGACATCCTAAAAATCTCTGTAATTGTTTCTTATCTTTAATTTCATCAGGAAACTTATTAGTAAATTCTAAACTTCTATCTATAGGTATAATAGTATTTTGCTTAATATTATGACCTAGAAATCTTATCTCAGTTTTGAATATATTTATCTTAGTAGGAGATACTACTAGTCCATTCTTATGAATTATATCATAAAATATATTCAAATGCTTAAAATGTTGCTCTATGGACTTAGAATAAATTAAAACATCAACAATATAAATTATTGAAAAATTTCCTATAGGGATGATTATATCATTCATAATATTTTGAAATTCAGAAGGAGCATTTTTTAATCCGAAGGGCATTACATTCCATTCGTAATGTCCAAAGGGAACATTAAATCCTGTTTTATATTTATCTTCCTCAGCTATTTGGATTTGCCAAAATCCAGATTTCATATCAAACTTAGAAAATACCTTTGCTTCATATATCTTTTTTAATAAATCCCTTTTATTTGGTATAGGATATCTTATCCATTCTAGTACTTTATTTAAAGGTTTGTAATTTATAACTAATCTTAGAGCACCTCTTTCAATTTCAGCGCTATTATTTACATAGAATGCAGAACATGACCAGGGAGACTTAGAAGGTCTAATTAAACATTTATCTAATAAATCTTTTATTTCTTTTTTACAATGTTCTTCTAATTCTTGATTCATATGTATAGCTTTAGATTTTGTTGGTATATCTTTTTCATTAAAATCTTTTATATATGGTAATTTTACAATATGTTGTTTCCTTTGCCAAAAGGCATTAGGAATATTTGCACAAACATTTTTTATAAATTTTTCTTCAATATTCTTAATTTTATTAATAATTATCTTATCATTTAATTGTTCTTTTATTCTTTCATTATTTATTTCATTTATTAAGAATTTCTTTTGTTTTTCTTTCAAATTTATTATATTTATTTGTTTTGATAAAACTGGTTCAGCAAATTCAAATATAATTTCTTTATTTAAAACTTTAGTGCTTATCCCATTACTATTTATAGTAATTGGATATAATTGAGTAATAAAGGGTGTTCCTAATATAATTTGTGATGTTAAATTTTTTACTAATATTAATTGAGTTTTATAACAATAACCATCTTTACAAATATGTACATCAGATAACTTATAATTTATTATAAGCCTAGATCCACTTGCCGTTGATAATCTATAAGAAGTTTTTTCATAATATTGGGTATGAATAATTCCTTCTTAAATACAATTCATATCAGCTCCACTATCGATTAAAGCTGTTATAGTTATTCTAAACTCATTATTAATAATTATATTTACTTTAGTATACCACTTCTGATAATTTAAATCTTTTAACATGTTAATTTTATTAACTTTGCTATTAGTTTCTATTATTTTATTTTTTTCTTTTTCAATATTTTTAATTTGTGCTTTAATTATAGTAATATCTTCTTTTATATTTTTTAATTCTTCTTGTAATTCTTGCATAGTAATTGGTTTTTCAACTTTTTTAAATTTTTTATAAATTTCTTCTAAATTATATATTTCAACATTTTCTTCTATTGTTGATTTTTTATTAAAATTCTCTTTTAATTTTTCTAAATATAATTGTTTTAGATTTAAATCTTCAGTTTCTTCTAATAGTTTTAATAATATTAAATTTTCTTCATCATTTATCATATTTATTGATCCAATATTACATACACATGGACCAATACACTCACATTCTTCATTACTACTAATATCACTATTAGAAATATAATTTAAATCATCACTATTATAATCTGAAAATTCTTCATCACTAATTTTAGTATCTAAAATTTTATTTATTTGTTCTTTTAATTCATCAGAAATATTTAATTCATTTATTTTTCTTTTAGAATAACAATTTTTTGAAGTATGTCCTCTTTTACCACAGGTATAGCAAGTTATAATTCGTTTTTTATAAAATTTTTTTCTTTTTATCTTTTTTATAATATTTTTGTTCTTCTTTTTTAGATTTTTTATTTTTATAATTTTTTCTAAAACTTTTTCCTTTTATATAACTATTTTTTCTTTTAGAATTACTTGGCATATTTATTTTTTCAAAACCATATTGTTCACAAAAATTTCGTAATTCATTTCTACTAGTTATGCCATCTCTTTTCATTTTTTGTTTTAATTTTAAATCATTACATAATTTTAAACCTTCTTGATTTATGTGATTTATTATTTGACCATATGTTAAATCATCGTATGGTATATGATTATTATTTTCTCTTTTAATTTTTTCTCTAATTCTTTCAACGAATAATTTTGGTAATCCTGCAATAAATCTTTCTTTCCAATATGATTGTTTACAATCATTTCTATTCATGACTTTAGATATAAAAACATCTTTATACCATCTAAAATCTTGTAATTTTCTACATGTTAGATTTAAAAGTATTAAAGAACTCCTTTCTTGATAGTCTGAAGGATTTCCTATAAAATTTTTTATAATAGCAAATATAAGTGTATTTATTATATCTGATTCCTCAGTTTGAACTTGTATATTATTTTCTATTTTTACCTTTTTTGCATTCATAATAAATTGTTTATCATAATCTGTTATATAATTATCCCACCATCCTTTTAAATTTCCAGAAAAACCAGAAACAATCATTTTAAATATTTGTGATTCATTGTTTCCTACTTGTTTATAGGCATTAGTTGCCATAGTCATTTCTTGTAATATAGTGAGAATTTGATATTCAGATTGACCATCTATATTCCATTCATATATAGATTTACCATCATATGCTGTATAAACTCTATTACTACCTTCTTCTATTTGTAAATCAGGAGGAGTTGGTTTAGAATACCAATTCCTTGTATCTGGTTTTAGAGTAAAACTTTTTAATTTATTAACAGTTTCTAAATTAATATTTTGAAATTGAGATTCTAATTCTTCATAAGATGAATCAGAATCATTAGATTCATCTCTATTACTTATAGTATTTAGGCTAAAATTTTTTAATTTTTCTATAGTCTCTAATTGTTCTTTCATTAAATTTAATGTTTTTTCTTTTTTATTAAGAATTATAGGAGTATCTATAGTATAAGGTTTGAATATAGGATTTTCACTAATAATAATTCCTTTTCCTTTATCCTTTTTTGTTTCTAATTCATTTTTTTCATTTTCAATTCTTTCTAATTGTTCTCCTATAGTATTTAATTTTTCGTTTGTATACTTATTTTGACAAATAATTGTTTTTAAATTTTTTGTATCATCTTCTCCTATTTTAGATAAGGGTATTCCTATATAATCTTGTTTATCTTTTATAATTTTTATGTTTTCATGAGGTGGATGAATACTAACTAATTCTTCATTATTTTTTACTAATATGTAATTTTTTGTAATTTTATTATTGACAGATATATGTTCTATAGTAGGATATTCGATATTATTATTTTTACAATATATAGATAACCAAGTAAAAAATGTAATATTTTAATTATTTTTGATTATATAATTTTCCCATTCTTTTTGTTGTAATAATCTAGAATCTTGATTAAAAGTTTTATGATACCATAATAAATTATCTATATTATATTTATTTAATATTTCACATCTTAAAAAGTGCATCATTTCTTTATTCATTTTAACAAGTGAATTTTGATATTTCAGTAGAGATTACTTTTATTTTTCTAAATTGATATTGTATTTCTTCTGTTAAATTTATTTGTAGATTAGTATAATAATATAATTTATCAACTTGTACTTCTATATCATCTTCAAAACTATCTTTACTAAAATAGTTATCTATGAATTGTAACTTATCTTGAGAATCTCTTATTTTTTCATAACATTCTCTTAGTAAAGCTTTAAAAAATATCATTTTAGAATTTCTACACTGAATTTTCGTATCACTCATATTAACAAGTATATTTTGATATATTTGTAGAACAAATTTTTATAAGTTCTTTATTAATTTTTATTCTGTCTTCTAAAAAATATTTAAAATTCATATTATGAAATTTTTGTATTTTATTATTATATTTATTTTCTTTTAAATATTGTTTTGTTTTTTCTAACTCTATTTGATATATCTTTGATTTTTTATGAAATTCTTTTAATGCTGAAACATAAAATTGAACTTGAGAATTTTTTATTTGCATTTTAGTATCACTCATTTAAATTTTAAATCTTCATAAAATTGCATATCAGATTTACTAGGTGTATATGATTTATCAGATTTATTATCTATTTCTTCTTCATATATTGCTTTAGGTATAGAATTAGAATAATCTATTCCTGATATTTTCATTGATTGTGATCTTCTTAAAATATTTCCTTGTAAATCATGTGTATTAATACTTGAAATAGAATGTCTAAAAGAGTTATTGTTATTAAAAGATATTTCTATTGAATCATCAGATTTTTCTATTATACTAGATGTTTGATTTTCTATATCTATTGGTTTTGGTGGATTTATATCTTATAGATTCCAATTTAAAGATTGTGTTATTTCATTCCATTTTAATCTTTTTGGAGTAATAACTTTAGCATGCATAGTATTAGCTTCAAATAATATTGTTTCATCTCTTGGAGATGATAATTTAGTTTTTGGTTCTATAGTTGTAGTCATGGTTTTATAATAAACTCTATATATTACGACTACAGCATTAGATTTTTCTTTAAATTCTAAATTTTTTGTTTTAATTGTTAAAGTTAAAGTATCTAATATATTTGGATCAAATAGTCCTATAGAGAAATTAGGATAACAATTAAAGTATATAGGACCATTAGCTATATTGGATTCAGCCATAGCTAATAATGAATTATTAAAATTTGTATGCCTAGCATCTCTTAGTATAGTTAATACAGGAGCATCTATTCCTAATCTAAACATAGGTTTTATTGCTACCTGAATTAATCCTATATGTAAAAATTTATAATTCTTTCTATGTTTTAATATAGCTTCTTTAGTTAATAATTGTAAATTTTGATGTTCTTTATTTATAGGTATAGTTTGTTCAGTCATTTTAATTGAATAATCTTGAAAGAAATCAAAAGTTCCTATTTTATATATAGTTTTAACATCTTGTTTAGGTATATTCCAATTTGATAAATTATTTTCAATTTGAGAAATACTTATTTCTAAAGAATTCATATTATTGTTTAAATCTTCCTCTTGATCATTAGCTGAAGTATTTGAACTATGATCTCTTCGTGATAAGAATCTAGATATCTGATTCATTATTTGTATTTGTTTTAATGATAAAATTTTTTGAATTAACTTAATCAATATTGTGAACTTTTAGATTATACTGAGGGAACATCCCCAAAGCCCAAGACGTGGTCTGGCTGCTCTCTATCTTGGAGCCTTACGCTAATCCAACCGTCTAGCCGACAGGACTTGCCAACACAGCATAGTTCTAAATTTTCAGAATATGACTTTGTTTTTTCAATAAATTTTTCCATTATAACGTTTACAAATAATTAATTAGAGTATTTAGATATAATATCACTTGAGTAATCATGGCTCTGATATATATATATATATATATATATATATATATATATATATAGTATAAGGTTTGGCTAGAAAGTCTAGAAACCATGAGAAGTGTGAGAAGGGATCTCAACCATTAGATCAATTTGTTTTGTGGTTGAGATTAATCTGGTGGTATTTTCGTAATTAATTATAAGTTAAAACCATCAGTAGGGGTAGAATGGGAAGATCTAGCAAAAAAATCTGCACATGCAAGTCACATGCATTTTCCTCCATATTTTTTAAACGTTCATAACTTTTTTATACGTTATTATTTTTTAAAAAAAGTTACACCATAAAATCGAGCATTTCTTTATCTTTATAACGAGTATAATATTAATTCTTTAAAAAAATTAGCAAAACTAGATGTTCATAAAACTTGCATGTTTATGGCGTTTTTGAAACACTACTAGTAGAACATAAAACACCACAGGACATTTATGGCGTTTTTGATATGTTTTAAGAAACTGGTTTTTTATGGTGTTTTTTCGTAGGTTAATGAAACTTATCGTTTATGGTGTTTTTTTGAATGCTCATAAAACACTTTGATGTTTTTCACTAAATAAACAAAAATGTTAACAAATGTTTTATGGTGTTTATTTTACGCCACTTCTAAATTTTTCTCAGATAACAATATTTTATGGTGTTTTTATCTTGGAAATACACATGGTGTTTTCATTCAGCAAATGTACATGTTGTTGAATACATACATTCGTTTTATTTTGTAAATCAACGTGGTGTTTTGCGAATTTTGGTGTTTTATCGTAGGTGCATGAAAACTAAACATTTTATGGTTTTTTGATGTTCATAAAATTACTTGTTTTACAGTGTTTTTTAATGAATAAACAAAAAGAAAAATGATGTTTTATGGTGTTTTTTCATATGTTTTTTCTTAAGTTCACAATTTTCTTCGAATAACAATGTTTTATGGTGTTTTATTTTTAAAATACATGATGTGTTTTTATTCAGCAAATACACATAGAAAACACCATAAAATGCCCCAATGTAAAATTATGTACTTTAAAAACACTAAGTGCAAAATTAAGCGTTATTATTTTGTTTAGTGCTCAAAAACACCATAAAACATTTAGTTTCATCCTGCAAAAACACCATAAAGCAAAAACAACATAAAATCAAACATAAATGTGCTTTATGGTGTTTTTCAATATATTTTATTCGATAATACCATAAAACGAAACTTAAAAAACACCAGGTTTAAACTTAAGTGTTTATGGTGTTTTTTGCATTCAAAAACACCATAAAATGCCCTGTGGTGTTTTATGTTCTGCTAGTAGTGTTCAAAAACACCATAAAAATGCAAGTTTCATGAACATCTAGTTTTGTTAATTTTTTTAATATAGCAATATTATATTCGTTAAAAAGGTAAAAAAAAACGCTTGATTATATGGTGTAATTTTTTTAAAAAAATGTTAACGTGTAAAATAGTTACGAACGTTTAAAAAAATGGATAAAGTTGCATGTGACTTGCATGTGCAGCCTCCTTTTTTATTTTGACGTTTATACCCTTTAACCTAATGTACACATGTCACTTCCTTGTTGCTTCTCACACTTCTCATGGTTTTTAGCCTTCTTAAAATATCCCTCCCCTATATATATATATATATAAGATTGGGATAAAATAATAACTCACTCTTAAAACAATAACCCAGATAACTTTGGCAAGATGAAGCCGAATCTTGAATTTTTTTTTGAACATCCTTGTAACACAATTAGAACACTATGTTCTTTTTATGAGTTTGCGAAAATTCATCACTGTTTGAGAGTTTACATCGTTGTAAGTTTTGGGCCTAAAACAGTTACAGTGCTGTAATTCAAAAACTTACAACGATGATATCTCTTAAACGGTGATGAATTTTCACAAACTCATACAAGAACATAGTGTTCTAATTGTGTTACAATGATGTTCAAAAAAAATTCAAGTTTCGGCTTCATCTTGCCAAAGTTATCTGGGTTATTGCATTAAGAGTGGGTTATTATTTGAACACTTTCCTATATATATATAGGATTGGGATCAAATGCTAACCCTCATTTATAGCAATAACCTATTAACTCTCATAAACCAATCAGAATTGAACACATGGATTTTTCTTTTATTATTTGATAAGGGTAAATTAGTAATTTACTTTATGTACTAACTTACCATCTCTTTTTTTTATATATCCATAACTTTTTTAGACTATAATATTTTTTTATAAAAATTGCACCATTTTAGTCGTCTTATTTTTCTCTTTAATTCCGTTATAGTTTTGACTAGGTTTTTTTATTTTTTTTTCGGATGTTCGTATTTACACCAATGTAACAAGTATAAAAATAACAAATTATTTGGAACGAGTTGTAACGAATTTGGGTTTACATTGTTGTAAAATAAATAGGGCTTACGTTTAAGAGTGTAAACGAGGCAAGCCGATCCCGAGCTAGTTAATTACGTTATATTCTTGACTAGGTTTTTTTTTATATTTTCCGGATGCTCCAAAAGTCGTTATATCTACAAGATTGTAAATACATTTTAATACTATAAAAAAAATTATATCTTCAAGATTGTAAATACATTTTTATACATTAAAAAAATAGTATAGCATTTTGTTGATATAAACCAAATTCGTTATATCTACTAGATTGTAAATACGTTTTAATACTTTAAAAAAATTATATCTACAAGATTATAAAGACATTTTAATACTTAAAAAAAAATAATATAACATTTTGTTGATAAAAACCAAAATTCGTTATATATACAAGATTGTAAATACGTTTTAATACTTTAAAAAATTATATCTACAAGATTGTAAATATATTTTAATACTTTAAAAAAATACTATAACATTTTGCTGATAAAAACCAAAATTCGTTATATCTACAAGATTGTAAATACATTTTAATACTTTAAAAAAATACTATAACATTTTGTTGATAAAAACCAAAATTCGTTATATCTACTAGATTGTTATACGTTTTAATACTTTAAAAAAATACTATAACATTTTGTTGATAAAAACCAAAATTTGTTATATTTACAAGATTGTAAATACATTTTCATACTTTAAAAATTATATTTACAAGATTGTAAATACATTTTAATACTTTAAAAACCAAAATTCGTTACAAAATCAAGAATATAACGTAATTAACGAGCATCCAGAAAAAAATAAAAAACCTAGTCAAGAATATAACGTAATTAACGAGCTCTGGATCGGCTTGGCTCGTTTACACTCTTAAACTTAACCCCTATTTATTATACAACAATGTAAACCTAAATTCGTTACAACTCGTCACAAATAATTTGTTAGTTTTATACTTGTTACATTGGTGTAAATACGAACATCCGGAAAAAAATAAAAAAAACCTAGTCAAGACTATAACGGAATTAAAGAGAAAAAAAAAAGACGAGTAAAATGGTGCAATTTTTATAAAAAATATTATAGTATAAAAAAGTTATGGATGTAAAAAAAAGAAGGGGTAAAGTATTTAATACATCAAATTACATTAATATCCTTATTCCCTTTTCTTTCAAATCAATTACATTGTTATATTATAGTTTAATATCAACCATTAAATTAGCATCTTGTAATTTGATCATTAAATATGGTGAGGTTAATCGGTTATTGCTCTATCCTAAGGTTAGCATTAGAACCCTTCCCTATATATATTATATATAAGGTTTGAATCCTTTGAAAACCCGATCTTAAAGAGAAAACCCTTAAACCCTACGAGGACCGTTAGATCAAACTTATTATAGATTTTAATTAATTAAACAGAAAAAACATGTGGTTCACAATTAAAGTTAAATATTTTAATGGGGTTTTTGAAAAGAAAATGTCTCTTTTACCCTTTAAAGGGTATAAATGACTTTTTTTTCACACTCTTTCCTCTCTCTTCATTAATTAATACAGATTCTCTCTCCTCTCTCCTCTCTCACGTTTCTCTCTCCTCTCTCCTCTCTCACGTTTCTCTCTCCTCTCTCCTCTCTCAAAGAACTGTTGTGACACCCGGCAATTTCAAGTAATTGCAACTCTTATATTCTTTACATTTCACACTCATACTTGTTGCATTTCAGTTAATTATGATTGATTAGATGAGTTGAACATAAACTACTGCGAAACGATAGTTCGTGGAGCTATCGAATCGTACATTGCACATTGGTTTTGGAAACCAAGTGTGGCAAACATAACACTAACGCAAAACGATAATTCGGGGAATTATTGGATTGTGCATAACACGTTGATTAGGATTAATCAAGCGTACAAACACTTCGTTAGACACGAACACAAACAAGCATCGATAATTCGAGGAATTACCGAAACACACACGAGTCTCACGAACGTCAGTGAACATCACAACAATTAAGCACTGAAACACTTCACAAGTCAATTATGGCTAATAATTGACGATTAGAGTCCAAACGACACTCGAACGATGTTCTACAGTCGAGAAACGGGCAAGAACGAGCCCAGAACAACAACATAGGCTTAGTGGGCCTAACTTTTGGGCCAGGCGCTACGCCTGACCCGGAAACCCGGAGGTAGGCGATGCGCGCGAGAAAGAAAGGAGGCCGCCGGATGAAAACCATCCGCGCGGTACGCCTGGAATCGGTGTCCTTCGTTAGGCGTTACGCCTGACAGGGAAATCGCTGAAAAATCTCTTAAAAGCCACAAAAATCATTTCTACTCTATCATACTCGAAACCACACGCAACCAACCGGCCATTTCTCTTCCCTACCTCCTGTTACAGCCCCTTTCCACCCATGGGAAGCCATTGAAGCTCCCATACTTGAAGATTGAAGCTAGGAACTTGCAAGAAGGTTGAAGAGGAAGATTGGTGGGCTCGAATATCATCACCATCATCTTGTTTTCTGCAAACCATTGCTGTCCAGAGGCAACTAGAGTTTCTACAACCATCTCCCAACGATCTAGAGCACCTAAGGTAGTTTTACTTACTTATCAATAGTTAGATCGAACATGCAATGGGTAAAAACCCACATGCATGAAGATCCACTCACATGCAACTCCGATCCGCTCACACGCACGAATTTTGTGGTGTTTGAATCTGGGTTTGTTGATATAAATATGTTTCTTGATGATCTATGATGTTTAGATTGAGTTTTATGATGATCTAAAGTGATGAGTATGAACCTATATGCTTGAAGTGATGATTTATGACATTATAATGCCATGCATGTATGATCCATGATGGTTAGAATGATTTTGAGTATATAGATATGTTTCTTGATGATATTGGATGATGATTTCATGAATAGATGATGTTAAAATGGTTTATTTATGATTATTTCTATTTTTAGTAACTTTTGAGTTACAAGATGATGATTTAGTGAGAGTGATGAACATGCATGTATGTGGAATTGCTATTAGGATGTTAAGATGATGATTTGAACACTTAGAATGTGATTTTGATAATGTTTATGGTCATTTTGACATAGTTACTATATTTAGTAACTTTTCGGGTCAAAATATTGCTAGATGATGTTATGGACCATGTATGCATGTTTAAATGATGCTAGGTGACTTAAAATGATGATTGGTGACATGAAAATTGGTTTAGAAATATTAAGATGGTCATTTTATGCAAAGACCACAAAGTTACTATTTTTAGTAACTTTATTTTTACAAAAACCGATTTGTAAACATGATGTGTGATTCGAGCATGCTAAATGACTGATTATGATGTAGTGTGATGATTAGATACTAAGTTAGATGGATTCCGATGTCACCAATGCTACAAATGGAAACTTTCCATTTTAGGAAACTTTTATGTGCAGACATGTTGTAAACGACTTATGTAACTTTGTATGATGATGTGCTATGTGTTAACATGATCACGTAGGACCAATGAGCATGCTAGAACTCTAAAATCAATATGCTTGTGAACTTGCTATAAATGGAAACTTACTATAAATGGTAAGTTGTCCATAGACGCGACTTACGTGTTTTGCACACAACGAGCACTAACACGAATGTTTCACAATACACAAACAACACAAGGTTCACCAACGGGTCGTTGACACACACGGTCAAACACGGTCAATGTAGACCGACACGGACAGACATGATCGACCGAGAGTTATCGATCACGTAACACGATCACTTACACGAACTCACGTATAGTATACGATATAGGTAGCCGGTGACTGACTACTTGACTACACAGGAGCTTACGCTTACGTTGTTTACTTCGCTAAAGTGAGTTCACGGCCCCTTTTTACATTTTCTACCTTTGGGGGAGAAAACATTGCATACAACTGTTTTTGAACAACTTACACACTTTTGGTTATTTTTGTACATGCTAATATCGTATATACATATGTGTGGCATTCATCCACAAACTGATAAGTCCTCATTAAACACACCTCGAACCGTTAATAGCGCGTTGCGCTCAGCGTGGTAATTCTGAATAGTACTATTTGGGCCTGACAAGCCCCACTGTTGCGAGCCGTATGGCCACCCCGACTGGAGGTCGGAACAGTGCATAATTGACCAAACAACATTTGCCATATCTTGGATGGATATGGCGGGAGGCAGCATGTTAGCTTCGGTTGCGAACCCGCATATGATATAACACATATTGACTAGCTATCAATTGATATTGCATTGTATTGAAAAGTAGACCTGCATACATTTACTTTAAACATTTTGATGTTTACTGCTGATTACAAACCTGTGCTCTCACCAACCATTGTGTTGACCTTTTACTCGCATGTTTTCTCAGGTAACTAAGGCACACGCACCAGAAATAGGATGCTAGGCCGGAGTCGCATGCATCTGTATAAGTGTCTTAGTTTATCAAACATTTATTATCATTTGGTTGTTATGTAATGTTAATCAGCTTTAATCGCTTCCGCAACTATTGTCACGTATCGTTTTGAAAACCATTTTGATTTAACGCTTCCGCAAACTATGAATGATTAAGCTGTTTTGTTAACTTGTACTTTATTTCCGCAACTCTGATATTACTAAACTGTTTTATCCAAATTACTGGATGTACGTACGAAATCAGACATATAGGTCTCGCATGTTGTGTGACCGGAGACTGCGATCCTGACAATCTGCCGCCGCGTCGCGCCCCGGAAGGGACGGGATTTCTCGGGGTGCGACAGAATGGTATCAGAGACTCCGGTTGTTGCGAATTAGGTTTGCATTTAGTGAACTTAGTCTATAACCACTAGTCTCCACACAACACTTAGTGCTTAGTATTATGATGCTTGCACACATGCCACATCTTTTATGCATTACGTTCATCACAGCACGTGACTACCCGTGATGGGGAGAGCCGATAGCTCTACATGTACTTTACAGTACCTACTGCACACACTACATTAGTCATTAGACAAACACTAACACTTATTCTCGCTATGAAGATCATGGCTGGAAGACGTGGAGGACGCAGGAATGCAGGCGGACGCGGAAGCACCAACCTGACTCAAGCTGAGTTGAACGCCCTCATCAACGAACGGGTTGAGGAGGTACTTGCTGCACGGGAAGCTGCCCGTAACCAAGATCTACTGAACCAAGGTGATGAACCTGTTCATATTCACCTTGCACTACAAACACTTGTTTCCAATTCAACACGTTTATTCGATACCTAACTCAACCTTGTTCCTTGTGTATCTCAGGAGCAAACCCTAACCCACCTCTATGCACGTTCAAGTTGTTCCTGGATTGCAAACCCCATTCATTCAGCGGCACTGAGGGAGCCGTTGGGCTATTACGCTGGATTGAGAAGGCGGAATCAGCCTTCGCCATGAGCAACTGCAGGAACGAGGACAGGGTCAAGTTCGCTGCAGGGACGTTCGAGGGAGCTGCCCTCACTGAGGGAGCCGATAGTCAAAGTCCGATGGAATTCAAGACGTGGTCCTGAATTCACATGGGAACGGGAAGATCAAATGATGAAGAAATATCCTCACCTATTCAAGACAGCTACTGCTAACACTGAGAGGGCACGTTAAATTTCGGGACGAAATTTCCTTCAACAAGGGGATGACGTGATGCTTTCACACATCAACACTGCAAATCTCAAACTGTAAGCACTAACACTTTATTCAATTGGTTTTGTTACAAATATTTGTGCTACATTACATTCTATATATTCTATGTGCTACATTTCATATGTTACATGTTATGGTAGTACATACATGATTAGTTACACACATTTTACTATGTGCGAGGGTTACATAGTACATTACACACATTTTACTATGTGCGGGGTTGCATAGTACAAACAGTTTATAGACATTCACTATATCAGACACAAACAGTCACAGTTAGGTGAACTAACTAGTGTACACGCAAACAATCACATTGAACAATCACAATTGAGTTGTGATGTTGTGTGGGAGTACACACAAGCACACAGAATGATCAAATCACACTAACACGTACTATTTAAACTCGTAAGTAGTTTCCTAACTACTCCTAACACTTACTAATTTTCGGGACGAAAATTTCTTCAACAAGGGGATGATGTGACAATCCGACTTTTCAAGTTAACCTTGTTAACCTTCGTAGGCCCAATAAGACCAATGAAGGCCCAACAAGCCCAACAAGGCCAATGAAGGCCCAGTAAAGCCAAAGAAGATCCAGTGAGGTCAAGGAAGACCCAACAAGACCAATTAGGCCCAATGAAGCCTATGTAGGCCCAATAGAGTCAAAGTAGGCCCATTAAGCTCAATGGTGGCCCAGTAAGGCCAAAGAAGGCCCAGTAAGGCCAAAGGGAAAGCCCAATAAGACAAAGGAAGGCCCAGTAAGGCCAAGGTAGGTCAAAGAGGCCCAATAGTAGTTATGAGACCCAATTGAATATGAAATAAGCCCAATCACAAACCTGAGGCCCAAGGGAGGCCCAATTACAAATTCAAAGCCCAAGGTAGACCCAATTATATTCTGTGAGGCCAAGTGGACAGGATGTAGGCCCAATTGGCCCAACTGGGTAAACTTAGGTTAATAATAGTTCAATTAGTATGATTTGTGATAATTCGGGATTTTTAGTGTAACTTTATTAATCGAAATGTGTTGCTATTGCATGAAATCAAGGGAAATCAAATTGCAAGGGTTAAAATAAAATAAAATTAGGTTATAAGGCATTTAGATTATAGGAAGTAATATTTTAATTATCAATTTTGACTATAAAAGTCAAAATTCGAGTGGGCTTATCAAATTGAAGTGGAATTCGAATCATTGGGCAGTAATAATCGTGTTTAATCTGTTATAATCATCACATTGATGATCATTAACAACAACCATACGTTATTAGTCCATTAATTGATAGAATTAAACTCAAAGGTGATGAAAAGGTTAAAACCGTCGTATGGGGTATTAGTACTCGCATAATTCGACTTCAATATCACAAATTGAGCATTGATAAACTTCATTCGGCACCCTCAGTAGCTTTCACACACGAGAATTCAAGAATCAGAAGCTGCGAGTTGAAGGATTGGATTTCGTAGAAGCCGAACCTAGGGCTAGAAGGGATCTCTTTCAATTCATCAGCAAAACAAGTAAGTTAATGTTCCTACATCTTCTAAAACAATCGACTAAGATTATCCCTAACTGTAATTCGTTTAACATCATCGAATTGATCAAGTTCTAGTAACTAGGGTTCATAGCAAAACGATTTTGGGGGTATTGATCTTAAAGAGGTTAACAATCAAATTAAATGATATAGAAAGCTTCATAAGTGATCGATCAAGGTGAATGATAGATTAATTTCATCAAAACAGTTCGGAATTGTGGATTTCGAATCTAGGGTTCTTAAAGGGAAACTGAATTGGGGGTTTCTTGTTTAACTGGACTGTTAATCAAATTAAACTATATAGGAAGTTTCAGAATGTTGCGATTAAACTAAATCCTAAGTTAATTTGATGTTACAATCGTGAATTAGAAGATTTTGGGTTGAATATGGATTCGGTTGAAAACAGAGCGTATTATGGATCAATTGGAACTTATTGATTAAGGTTTGATCGAATTGGAACCATCATTAGGTACGTTTAAGAGGCTAGAATCATAAGCTTGTGTTGATAAGGTCAATCGGGTTCGAAATAGGATCAATTGGATGGGTAAATGCTTCGGCTATAAGAACAATTAGGATTCAAACTGGAAAAGGGGTTAAAACAATTAATTCCTGATTACTATCGCGATACCCTAGCGGGCTTGACTGGTTAGATGCGTGTGTGTTGGAGTTGAGGGTCGCGGGTTCGAGTCCCGGCCCAACCATTTTTGGGTTTTAATATTAATTTAGTATTTTGAGCATAACTTATTCGTTTCAAGTCCGATTCGATCCGTTCAAGTTGCGTTGGAACCGTAACTAGAATACGAACGTGTTAGGATGATAAAATTTATATTTTATCCGAACACGAAATCGCTTATAATTACGATTAATTGAATAAAATCAAATATGATTTTATTTAATCGATTTCAATGGCACGCGTACTTCCGTATGCATAATTCTCACACTCTAACATACGTATGTTGATACGTATGTGATTTCAAGCACAAAACGACATTTCGAATAACTTTAGGTTATTGTTTAAATCACAGATTCTTCGTAGAGGATTTCTACGCAAGTTAACAAGTATTTGATCATTCTGCTATTATCAAAGGTGCGTACACGACCCCTTTCTTATTTTAAACTGTTTTGGGAGAAAAAACATGTGCAACAAACTATTTTAGATACATATCACTTGCATGAGTTAGCTGTTTACATTATGTGACAACATATCAACTTGAAAGTCCTTACACACCTCGAACCGTTTAGTTTGCTGCAATGCAAAGCGTGGTAGTTGGAAATAGATCTATTAGGTTTGACAAACCTCACCTGGTAGATGGGATCTACGCAGGTGTTTGACTGACCAAACACAATTTACTATTGTTGTGATAGACAATAGTGGCAAGGCGAAAACATGCTATAGCATGGCAATCAGTCAGCTTCGGTATCGACCACTTATGTAAATAGTTTATATGACTAGCTATCATGACTGTGCATTTGTGATTATGTTATCTACAAACTTGTTATTCAAACTGCTGTTTTGAACACTCTGATTATTTAAAACCTGTGTTATGCACCAACCTTTGTGTTGACTTGATTTGCATGTTTTCTCAGGACGCTAAGGCGCGCGTTACAGCTGGCATGGACTAGGAGATAGAGTCTCATGCATTTTAAACATTTTGAACAATTGAATTTGAATATTTAGTATTTTGGTTTGTAATGTTACTTTACAACTGTTTATGGTTTTTAAACGCTTCCGCAACTTTTTGTAAACTCTGAATGTTATGTTTTAAAGACCAACGTATGTTTTGTAATTCATATAGAGGTCTTCGCTATGTCTAATGATCTGAGATCCTGGTTTGTCATGCTCCCAAACGGTGTGATTCCGTTAGTTGAAATTGGGGGTGTGACAGATTGGTATCAGAGACATTGGTTATAGCGAACTAGGTTTGCATTTGTAGGCCTAGACTATGACTGTTAGACATTAGACACATCTGTTAATACGTATTGCTTAGAAATTACATATGACATTATGTAATTGACTTGTTTACGTATTCCATGGTACTGTACTTACATATGGTATTATGTAACTGGCATGGCTTCATCATCAGTCCCTTATATTATCATTGATGATTCCGAGGACGAGGAGCCGATAGTTCCGGCACCACCATCATCACCACCACCACCTATTCCATCACCTCCACCGTATGAGATGGAGGACTCCGATCCAGAGGAGGATCCGGAGGAGGACCCAGAGGAGGATCCGGAGGAGGATCCAGATGAGGACCCAGATGAGGATCCCGACGAGGATCCAGAGGAGGACCCGGATGAGGATCCGGAGGAGGAGGAGGAGGGCATTCAGCAGATCCCTGCTGAGGGACCCTCTACACACCCACCACCAGCATTAGATGCTCCTGAGCCTAAGAGGCGAAGGATGGACGCCGAGGAGATCGCCAAACTGCGCGAGGACTTGGATGAAGCAGAAGACAAGATCATACAGAGATCTCAGGAATTATGGGATGCCATTGAGAGGCAAGATGAACTTGCCCATCTAGTTCATGACATGCGGGATGAGATGATGAACATGATTGGTCGTCTCGATGCTGCAGAGAACCGAGCTTTGTTCTTGGAGGGTAGAGTAGAAGCCTTGGAGGATTTGGTGGCCTCTGAGAATGAGGAAGAGGATGAGGAGGAAGAAGGGGAGGAACCAGCACCAGTTGTTGAGTCCGATCCTGAATCCGCCGTTGAGGACGATTGATTGTTTTTTTTTATTTTCTTTCTTGTTTTATTTAAACTTATTAGGAACGGGTTGTGTTCCTACATTAGTAGTTTGAAAATTTGTATTTCATTTCAAAAGTATTGTACTCAAAGAAAGTTTCTATCTATTGAAAAGTTATCGTTTAATTCCAACAACTGTGTTGATTATATTACATGTTGTGTTTGTTGTTTTTACTTACACATGTCAAAATTGGATTTTTTATTATGCGCTAACATTTCTTGTAAATAGGAAGGAAATGGCTGAGGGAAATGTTCAGATGACAGTTGCTGAGCTCAACGAGCTAATCAACAACAGGGTTGCAGAGGCAATAGCACAGTACGCACAGGCACACAACACGGGACCACATGGTCCAGTTGGGGGATTGCTTAACCCACAGGCGTGCACGTTCAAGATGTTCTTGGACTGCAAGCCACATAACTTCAAAGGGTCGGAGGGGGCCATAGGACTTCTCCGATGGATTGAAAAGGCAGAGTCTGTGTTCGAAATGTGCAACTGCCCTGAGGAAAGCAAGGTGAAATTTGCTACTGGAACATTAGAGGGTCCAGCACTGACTTGGTGGAACTCCAATGTTCAGACTCTGGGGTTGGGAGAAGCAAATGCGTTGACCTGGAACAACTTCAAAACTTTGCTACAAGAGGAGTATTGTCCTCGTAGTGAAATGCAGAAGTTGGAGGAGGAGTATTGGCACCTCAAGATGGAGGGGTCAAATATTGAGGAATACACGACCAGATCGCATGAACTGGCCAGACTGCTACCACACATGGCTACTCCAGTCAGTAAGTGGATTGAAAGGTACATTGGAGGACTAGTGCCTCAGATTCAGGGGATGGTTACTTCAGCAAATCCCACCACCATCCAACAAGCTGTTCGTCTAGCGCATCAGCTTACTGATCAGGCAGTGTTACAGGGAACTCTGCCTAAGCGAACATCTGCTACCAAGGTAGGAGATCACAAGAGGAAGTGGGAAAGTAACAACTTCAAGGGTAACAACCAACAGCAGAACAGGAAGCAGGACTCAAACAAGTCCTATCATAATTCCAACAGCGGTCAGCAATCATCATCATCGGGGGGCTATATTGGTAAGCACCCCAAGTGCAACAGGTGTGGTTATCATCATGCGGGTAACCAGTGTGACAGAGCTAAGTGCCAGAGGTGTGGCAAGATTGGGCATGCGGCTAAAGATTGTCGCGGAGAGCTGCAGAACAACCATAACAACCAGAACAACAATCAGAACAACGCACGGAAGGGTTGTTTTGAGTGCGGCAAGATGGGGCACTTCAAGAAAGATTGCCCACAACTCAAGAAAGGTGGGGACAATAATGGCAATGGTAATGGAAATGGCAACGGTAATGGTAATGGCACCAACAACAACAACAACAATAACAACAACAACAACGGTGCTCGAGGCAGGGCGTTTGTGATTGGAGGACGTCAAGCGCGGGAGGATCCCAACATTGTCACGGGTACGTTCCTCTTAAATAATCACTATGCCTCTATGTTATTTGACACTGGTGCCGATCGGAGTTTTGTATCTAGTTCACTTGCTAAGTTGCTAAATGTTAGTCCCACTGCCTTAGATAGTCCCTACACTGTGGAATTAGCTGATGGTAAGTTGATTGTAGTAGAAAACAATTATAAGGGATGTATCCTTGATTTGATGGGTCAGACATTAGAGATTGATCTGATGCCTATTGCTTTAGGCAGTTTTGATGTAGTCATTGGCATGGACTGGTTGTCCAAAAACCAGGCTGAAATTGTATGCCATGAAAAGATTGTTCGCATACCTCTTCCGCAGGGAGAGACATTATATGTACAAGGCGAGAAGAGCAGTACGCCACTGCGTCTCATATCTTGTATGAAAGCACACAAATGTCTGCGAAAAGGTCATACGGCAGTTATAGCACTTATAACTGAAAAGCCGGTAGCTGAGAAGAAGCTTGAAGATATACCTGTAGTTTGTGAGTTTCCGGAGGTATTTCCAGAAGACTTACCGGGATTACCGCCTATCAGACAGGTGGAATTCCGAATCGATCTTACACCAGATGCAGCACCGATAGCTAGGGCGCCTTATCGACTTGCACCGTCAGAAATGCAAGAGTTATCTACACAATTGCAAGAGTTGTTGGATAAAGGTTTCATACGACCTAGTTTTTCACCATGGGGAGCTCCAGTATTGTTTGTCAAGAAGAAGGACAGGACTTTCCGTATGTGTATCGATTACCGGGAGTTGAACAAGGTTACCATCAAGAACCGGTATCCGTTACCCAGGATTGACGATCTGTTCGATCAGTTGCAAGGTTCGAGTTACTACTCGAAGATTGATCTCAGGTCGGGTTATCATCAACTAAGAGTTCAGGAGGAGGATATTCCGAAGACAGCATTCAGGACACGATATGGCCATTATGAGTTCTTGGTCATGCCATTTGGGTTGACAAACGCTCCAGCTGTATTCATGGATCTCATGAATCGTGTTTGTAAACCTTATCTTGATAAGTTTGTCATTGTTTTCATCGATGACATCCTCATCTATTCAAAATCTGAGGAGGAACACGCTGAACATCTTCGATTACTGTTAGAGCTATTGAAGCAAGAACAACTGTACGCTAAGTTCTCAAAATGTGATTTCTGGATGCGAGAAGTACAGTTCTTGGGTCATATAGTTAATGAAAAGGGTATACATGTTGATCCAGCGAAGATTGAAGCGATTAAGAATTGGGAAGCGCCAAAGACCCCTACCGAGGTACGACAATTCCTTGGTTTGGCGGGTTATTATCGACGATTCATTGAGGGTTTCTCAAAGATCGCTCAACCACTTACAGCTCTGACGCACAAAGGAACAAAGTATAACTGGACGGATAAACAGGAAGCTGCATTCCAGTTATTGAAACAGAAACTCTGCAGTGCACCGATTCTGTCCTTACCGGAAGGAACGGAAGACTTTGCGGTGTATTGTGACGCATCTGGACAGGGTTTGGGATGTGTATTGATGCAACGGGATAAAGTGATCGCTTATGCTTCCAGACAACTACGAACACACGAAAAGAATTACACTACTCATGACTTGGAGTTAGGAGCAGTGGTTTTTGCTTTGAAGATTTGGAGGCATTACTTGTATGGAACTAAGTGTACTATTTATACTGATCATAAGAGTTCGCAACATATCTATGCACGTTCAAGTTGTTCCTGGATTGCAAACCCCATTCATTCAGCGGCACTGAGGGAGCCGTTGGGCTATTACGCTGGATTGAGAAGGCGGAATCAGCCTTCGCCATGAGCAACTGCAGGAACGAGGACAGGGTCAAGTTCGCTGCAGGGACGTTCGAGGGAGCTGCCCTCACTGAGGGAGCCGATAGTCAAAGTCCGATGGAATTCAAGACGTGGTCCTGAATTCACATGGGAACGGGAAGATCAAATGATGAAGAAATATCCTCACCTATTCAAGACAGCTACTGCTAACACTGAGAGCGCACGTTAAATTTCAGGACGAAATTTCCTTCAACAAGGGGATGACGTGATGCTTTCACACATCAACACTGCAAATCTCAAACTGTAAGCACTAACACTTTATTCAATTGGTTTTGTTACAAATATTTGTGCTACATTACATTCTATATATTCTATGTGCTACATTTCATATGTTACATGTTATGGTAGTACATACATGATTAGTTACACACATTTTGCTATGTGCGAGGGTTACATAGTACATTACACACATTTTACTATGTGCGGGGTTGCATAGTACAAACAGTTTATAGACATTCACTATATCAGACACAAACAGTCACAGTTAGGTGAACTAACTAGTGTACACGCAAACAATCACATTGAACAATCACAATTGAGTTGTGATGTTGTGTGGGAGTACACACAAGCACACAGAATGATCAAATCACACTAACACGTACTATTTAAACTCGTAAGTAGTTTCCTAACTACTCCTAACACTTACTAATTTTCGGGACGAAAATTTCTTCAACAAGGGGATGATGTGACAATCCGACTTTTCAAGTTAACCTTGTTAACCTTCGTAGGCCCAATAAGACCAATGAAGGCCCAACAAGCCCAACAAGGCCAATGAAGGCCCAGTAAAGCCAAAGAAGATCCAGTGAGGTCAAGGAAGACCCAACAAGACCAATTAGGCCCAATGAAGCCTATGTAGGCCCAATAGAGTCAAAGTAGGCCCATTAAGCTCAATGGTGGCCCAGTAAGGCCAAAGAAGGCCCAGTAAGGCCAAAGGGAAAGCCCAATAAGACAAAGGAAGGCCCAGTAAGGCCAAGGTAGGTCAAAGAGGCCCAATAGTAGTTATGAGACCCAATTGAATATGAAATAAGCCCAATCACAAACCTGAGGCCCAAGGGAGGCCCAATTACAAATTCAAAGCCCAAGGTAGACCCAATTATATTCTGTGAGGCCAAGTGGACAGAATGTAGGCCCAATTGGCCCAACTGGGTAAACTTAGGTTAATAATAGTTCAATTAGTATGATTTGTGATAATTCGGGATTTTTAGTGTAACTTTATTAATCGAAATGTGTTGCTATTGCATGAAATCAAGGGAAATCAAATTGCAAGGGTTAAAATAAAATAAAATTAGGTTATAAGGCATTTAGATTATAGGAAGTAATATTTTAATTATCAATTTTGACTATAAAAGTCAAAATTCGAGTGGGCTTATCAAATTGAAGTGGAATTCGAATCATTGGGCAGTAATAATCGTGTTTAATCTGTTATAATCATCACATTGATGATCATTAACAACAACCATACGTTATTAGTCCATTAATTGATAGAATTAAACTCAAAGGTGATGAAAAGGTTAAAACCGTCGTATGGGGTATTAGTACTCGCATAATTCGACTTCAATATCACAAATTGAGCATTGATAAACTTCATTCGGCACCCTCAGTAGCTTTCACACACGAGAATTCAAGAATCAGAAGCTGCGAGTTGAAGGATTGGATTTCGTAGAAGCCGAACCTAGGGCTAGAAGGGATCTCTTTCAATTCATCAGCAAAACAAGTAAGTTAATGTTCCTACATCTTCTAAAACAATCGACTAAGATTATCCCTAACTGTAATTCGTTTAACATCATCGAATTGATCAAGTTCTAGTAACTAGGGTTCATAGCAAAACGATTTTGGGGGTATTGATCTTAAAGAGGTTAACAATCAAATTAAATGATATAGAAAGCTTCATAAGTGATCGATCAAGGTGAATGATAGATTAATTTCATCAAAACAGTTCGGAATTGTGGATTTCGAATCTAGGGTTCTTAAAGGGAAACTGAATTGGGGGTTTCTTGTTTAACTGGACTGTTAATCAAATTAAACTATATAGGAAGTTTCAGAATGTTGCGATTAAACTAAATCCTAAGTTAATTTGATGTTACAATCGTGAATTAGAAGATTTTGGGTTGAATATGGATTCGGTTGAAAACAGAGCGTATTATGGATCAATTGGAACTTATTGATTAAGGTTTGATCGAATTGGAACCATCATTAGGTACGTTTAAGAGGCTAGAATCATAAGCTTGTGTTGATAAGGTCAATCGGGTTCGAAATAGGATCAATTGGATGGGTAAATGCTTCGGCTATAAGAACAATTAGGATTCAAACTGGAAAAGGGGTTAAAACAATTAATTCCTGATTACTATCGCGATACCCTAGCGGGCTTGACTGGTTAGATGCGTGTGTGTTGGAGTTGAGGGTCGCGGGTTCGAGTCCCGGCCCAACCATTTTTGGGTTTTAATATTAATTTAGTATTTTGAGCATAACTTATTCGTTTCAAGTCCGATTCGATCCGTTCAAGTTGCGTTGGAACCGTAACTAGAATACGAACGTGTTAGGATGATAAAATTTATATTTTATCCGAACACGAAATCGCTTATAATTACGATTAATTGAATAAAATCAAATATGATTTTATTTAATCGATTTCAATGGCACGCGTACTTCCGTATGCATAATTCTCACACTCTAACATACGTATGTTGATACGTATGTGATTTCAAGCACAAAACGACATTTCGAATAACTTTAGGTTATTGTTTAAATCACAGATTCTTCGTAGAGGATTTCTACGCAAGTTAACAAGTATTTGATCATTCTGCTATTATCAAAGGTGCGTACACGACCCCTTTCTTATTTTAAACTGTTTTGGGAGAGAAAACATGTGCAACAAACTATTTTAGATACATATCACTTGCATGAGTTAGCTGTTTACATTATGTGACAACATATCAACTTGAAAGTCCTTACACACCTCGAACCGTTTAGTTTGCTGCAATGCAAAGCGTGGTAGTTGGAAATAGATCTATTAGGTTTGACAAACCTCACCTGGTAGATGGGATCTACGCAGGTGTTTGACTGACCAAACACAATTTACTATTGTTGTGATAGACAATAGTGGCAAGGCGAAAACATGCTATAGCATGGCAATCAGTCAGCTTCGGTATCGACCACTTATGTAAATAGTTTATATGACTAGCTATCATGACTGTGCATTTGTGATTATGTTATCTACAAACTTGTTATTCAAACTACTGTTTTGAACACTCTGATTATTTAAAACCTGTGTTATGCACCAACCTTTGTGTTGACTTGATTTGCATGTTTTCTCAGGACGCTAAGGCGCGCGTTACAGCTGGCATGGACTAGGAGATAGAGTCTCATGCATTTTAAACATTTTGAACAATTGAATTTGAATATTTTAGTATTTTGGTTTGTAATGTTACTTTACAACTGTTTATGGTTTTTAAACGCTTCCGCAACTTTTTGTAAACTCTGAATGTTATGTTTTAAAGACCAACGTATGTTTTGTAATTCATATAGAGGTCTTCGCTATGTCTAATGATCTGAGATCCTGGTTTGTCATGCTCCCAAACGGTGTGATTCCGTTAGTTGAAATTGGGGGTGTGACATGGATCAACCCTAGCTTATGCCCCACCCATTCCAACCACCCAGAATCAAGGAGGTTATGCTGGAAAACACCCCAAATGCCACAAGTGCAACTTTCATCATGCACCGGGTCAATGTGGTCGTTTTCAATGCCAGCGCTGTGGAAAAGGGGGACATGCAGCCAAAGACTGCAGGGGTGAACCAATGACAAAAACCCCGCAACAGCCACAACAACAGCAACAACTTGAAGCACCAAAGGGTTGCTTCGAATGTGGCAAACCAGGGCATTTCAAGAAGGACTGCCCGCACCTGAAAAACAACAACAACAGCAACCACAACAACCAACAGAACAACAATGGGAACAATGGCATGAGGGGACGAGCCTTCGTGATTGGGGCCAAGGAGGCTAGAAGGGACCCTAACCTTGCAACCGGTACGTATCTCTTGAACGATAATTATGCTTCTGTATTGTTTGATACTGGAGCTGAGAAAAGCTTTATATCTAAGGAATTTAGCGAGATACTTGCCATTACCCCAACACCCTTAGATATTGAATACACAGTAGAGCTAGCTGATGGTAAATTGATTGTAACTAAGCACATTCTGAGAGAATGCACACTAGAGCTAGCTAACCACAAATTTAAGATTGATCTCATGCCAGTTACACTAGGCAGTTTTGATGTCGTAGTGGGCATGGATTGGTTGTCTAAAAACCAGGCTGAAATCATTTGCCACGACAAGGTTGTGCGCATACCTCTCCCTAGCGGAGAAACTCTAGACATCAAGGGCGAAAGGAGTGACACTCCTCTGAACATCATCTCGTGCATGAAAGCTCACAAATGCTTACGAAAAGGATACACTACCATATTGGCGCTTATCACCGACAAGACTGAAGAGGAGAAAAGGATAGAAGACATCCCAGTCGTATGCGAATATCCCGACGTTTTCCCGGAGGATCTACCAGGACTTCCACCACCTCGACAAGTGGAGTTCCGCATAGACCTTGTGCCGGGAGCAGCACCTATCGCACGAGCACCATATCGACCGGCACCTTCGGAGATGCAGGAACTGTCCAATCAACTGCAAGAGCTGTTGGACAAGGGTTTCATTAGACCAAGCTTCTCACCCTGGGGAGCTCCGGTCTTATTCGTGAAGAAAAAGGATGGCACGTTTCGTATGTGCATCGATTACCGGGAGTTAAACAAAGTAACAATCAAGAACCGCTACCCATTACCTCGGATCGACGATCTGTTCGATCAACTGCAAGGATCGAGCTACTATTCCAAGATCGATCTGCGATCTGGGTATCATCAGCTAAGGATTCAGGAAGAAGATATCCCTAAGACTGCTTTTCGCACTCGGTATGGTCATTACGAGTTTCTGGTCATGCCGTTTGGGCTGACAAACGCACCTGCAGTATTCATGCATCTCATGAATAGAGTGTGCAAACCATACCTCGACAAGTTCGTCATTGTCTTCATAGATGATATTCTCATTTATTCCAAAACCCAGGAGGAACACAAAGAGCATCTTCAATTGACTCTTGAACTGCTACGAAAAGAGAAGCTGTACGCTAAACTCTCAAAATGCGACTTCTGGATCCGAGAAGTCCAATTCTTGGGACATGTTGTTAATGAACAAGGGATTTATGTGGATAAGTCTAAGATAGAGGCAATCAAGAACTGGGAAGCACCAAAGACCCCAACTGAGGTGCGACAATTCCTAGGCTTGGCAGGCTATTATCGGCGATTTATCGAAGGATTTTCAAAGATAGCCCAACCACTCACAGCCTTAACCCACAAGGACAAGAAATACCTCTGGACTGAAAGACAAGAAGCTGCATTCCAACTTCTCAAGCAGAAGCTCTGTAGTGCACCTATCCTATCCCTTCCCGATGGGACGGAAGACTTTGTAGTATATTGAGATGCCTCGATACAAGGGCTCGGATGCGTGCTGATGCAGCGAGAGAAGGTGATCGCATATGCTTCTCGACAACTGAAGGTACACGAGAAGAACTACACCACCCACGACTTAGAACTTGGAGCCGTGGTATTTGCACTTAAGATCTGGAGACACTACCTGTATGGTACCAAGTGTACGATATATACTGATCACAAGAGTCTCCAACACATATTCGAGCAGAAGGAACTGAACATGCGACAGCGTCGCTGGCTCGAACTCCTAAACGACTATGAGTGTGCCATCAAGTATCACCCGGGGAAGGCCAATGTAGTGGCCGATGCCCTAAGTCGGAAGAATACACCGAAACCCAAGAGGGTAAGAGCTTTACAACTCACCATTCTTCCCAACCTCCCTGAGCAGATACGTAATGCCCAGGTGGAGGCACTTAAGCCTGAAAACCTAGCGGCAGAATCACTAAGGGGAATGGAGCAACACCTTAAAGTAAAAGCCGATGGCTTACACTACTTCATGGAACGCATCTGGGTTCCGCGTCATGGGAACTTAAGAGACCTTGTGATGGACGAGGCTCACAAATCCCGATATTCCATTCACCCTGGATCTGATAAGATGTATCATGATCTGAAGATACTTTACTGGTGGCCACATATGAAAGCCGACATCGCTACCTACGTAGGCAAATGCTTGACTTGTGCGAAAGTCAAGATCGAGTACCAGAAACCATCTGGATTACTCACACAACCTGAGATCCCCATGTGGAAATGGGAACAAATCTCCATGGATTTCATCACCAAATTACCCCGTACCCCAAGTGGATGTGACACTATCTGGGTAATTGTGGACCGACTGACTAAATCAGCACATTTCCTTGCGATCAAGGAAAATGACAAGATGGAAAAACTAGCCAGAATCTATGTCAAAGAAGTGGTCTCACGACATGGAGTGCCAATCTCCATCATTTCGGATCGGGACGCCAGATTCACTTCTAACTTCTGGAAATCATTACAAAAGTCGCTTGGCACGCGGTTGGATATGAGTACAGCATACCACCCACAAACTGATGGCCAGAGCGAACGCACAATACAAACCCTCGAAGATATGCTACGAGCATGCGTAGTAGACTTTGGTAACAGTTGGGAAACTCACCTACCATTGGTGGAGTTTTCCTACAACAACAGCTACCACACAAGCATCAAAGCAGCGCCTTTTGAGGCACTCTATGGCAGGAAATGCCGATCACCTATCTGTTGGGCGGAAGTGGGCAACAGTCAGCTCACTGGCCCGGAACTTGTGCATGAAACAACCGAGAAAATCGTGCAAATCAGAAACCGCATGGCAGCAGCTCGTGATCGTCAAAAGAGCTATGCCGACAAACGCCGAAAGCCTTTGGAATTTCAGGTAGGAGATAAAGTCCTTCTGAAAGTCTCACCATGGAAAGGCGTCATTCGTTTTGGAAAACGAGGCAAATTGAACCCACGGTATATTGGACCTTTCGAGATCCTGAAAAGGATTGGTCCAGTGGCATACCAACTCAACTTACCAACCGAACTCGACGGAGTTCACAACGTATTTCATGTCTCAAACCTAAAGAAGTGTTTATCGGATGAAACACTTATTGTTCCACTGTATGAGATCCAGGTGGATGAACAACTACGGTTCGTGGAAGAGCCGGTAGAAATCATGGACCGTGAGGTCAAACAACTCAAGCAAAGTAAGATCCCTATTGTCAAAGTCCGATGGAACTCGAAACGCGGACCTGAATTCACGTGGGAACGTGAAGATCAGATGATGCGCAAATATCCCCACCTCTTCAAGCAAACAACGTCGAACGTCGGCAACAACGAATAAATTTCGGGACGAAATTCCTTTCAACAAGGGGATGCTGTGACAACCAGAAAAATTTTTGTTTCTCAAACACTATTACTTCTCAAACACTACCAACAACAACCAAATTTCGGGACGAAATTTCTTTCAACAAGGGGATGATGTGACACCCGGCAATTTCAAGTATATTGCAACTCTTATATTCTTTACATTTCACACTCATACTTGTTGCATTTCAGTTAATTATGATTGATTAGATGAGTTGAACATAAACTACTGCGAAACGATAGTTCGTGGAGCTATCGAATCGTACATTGCACATTGGTTTTGGAAACCAAGTGTGGCAAACATAACACTAACGCAAAACGATAATTCGGGGAATTATTGGATTGTGCATAACACGTTGATTAGGATTAATCAAGCGTGCAAACACTTCGTTAGACACGAACACAAACAAGCATCGATAATTCGAGGAATTACCGAAACACACACGAGTCTCACGAACGTTAGTGAACATCACAACAATTAAGCACTGAAACACTTCACAAGTCAATTATGGCTAATAATTGACGATTAGAGTCCAAACGACACTCGAACGATGTTCTACAGTCGAGAAACGGGCAAGAACGAGCCCAGAACAACAACATAGGCTTAGTGGGCCTAACTTTTGGGCCAGGCGCTACGCCTGACCCGGAAACCCGGAGGTAGGCGATGCGCGCGAGAAAGAAAGGAGGCCGCCGGATGAAAACCATCCGCGCGGTACGCCTGGAATCGGTGTCCTTCGTTAGGCGTTACGCCTGACAGGGAAATCGCTGAAAAATCTCTTAAAAGCCACAAAAATCATTTCTACTCTATCATACTCGAAACCACACGCAACCAACCGGCCATTTCTCTTCCCTACCTCCTGTTACAGCCCCTTTCCACCCATGGGAAGCCATTGAAGCTCCCATACTTGAAGATTGAAGCTAGGAACTTGCAAGAAGGTTGAAGAGGAAGATTGGTGGGCTCGAATATCATCACCATCATCTTGTTTTCTGCAAACCATTGCTGTCCAGAGGCAACTAGAGTTTCTACAACCATCTCCCAGCGATCTAGAGCACCTAAGGTAGTTTTACTTACTTATCAATAGTTAGATCGAACATGCAATGGGTAAAAACCCACATGCATGAAGATCCACTCACATGCAACTCCGATCCGCTCACACGCACGAATTTTGTGGTGTTTGAATCTGGGTTTGTTGATATAAATATGTTTCTTGATGATCTATGATGTTTAGATTGAGTTTTATGATGATCTAAAGTGATGAGTATGAACCTATATGCTTGAAGTGATGATTTATGACATTATAATGCCATGCATGTATGATCCATGATGGTTAGAATGATTTTGAGTATATAGATATGTTTCTTGATGATATTGGATGATGATTTCATGAATAGATGATGTTAAAATGGTTTATTTATGATTATTTCTATTTTTAGTAACTTTTGAGTTACAAGATGATGATTTAGTGAGAGTGATGAACATGCATGTATGTGGAATTGCTATTAGGATGTTAAGATGATGATTTGAACACTTAGAATGTGATTTTGATAATGTTTATGGTCATTTTGACATAGTTACTATATTTAGTAACTTTTCGGGTCAAAATATTGCTAGATGATGTTATGGACCATGTATGCATGTTTAAATGATGCTAGGTGACTTAAAATGATGATTGGTGACATGAAAATTGGTTTAGAAATATTAAGATGGTCATTTTATGCAAAGACCTATTTTTAGTAACTTTATTTTTACAAAAACCGATTTGTAAACATGATGTGTGATTCGAGCATGCTAAATGACTGATTATGATGTAGTGTGATGATTAGATACTAAGTTAGATGGATTCCGATGTCACCAATGCTACAAATGGAAACTTTCCATTTTAGGAAACTTTTATGTGCAGACATGTTGTAAACGACTTATGTAACTTTGTATGATGATGTGCTATGTGTTAACATGATCACGTAGGACCAATGAGCATGCTAGAACTCTAAAATCAATATGCTTGTGAACTTGCTATAAATGGAAACTTACTATAAATGGTAAGTTGTCCATAGACGCGACTTACGTGTTTTGCACACAACGAGCACTAACACGAATGTTTCACAATACACAAACAACACAAGGTTCACCAACGGGTCGTTGACACACACGGTCAAACACGGTCAATGTAGACCGACACGGACAGACATGATCGACCGAGAGTTATCGATCACGTAACACGATCACTTACACGAACTCACGTATAGTATACGATATAGGTAGCCGGTGACTGACTACCTGACTACACAGGAGCTTACGCTTACGTTGTTTACTTCGCTAAGGTGAGTTCACGGCCCCTTTTTACATTTTCTACCTTTGGGGGAGAAAACATTGCATACAACTGTTTTTGAACAACTTACACACTTTTGGTTATTTTTGTACATGCTAATATCGTATATACATATGTGTGGCATTCATCCACAAACTGATAAGTCCTCATTAAACACACCTCGAACCGTTAATAGCGCGTTGCGCTCAGCGTGGTAATTCTGAATAGTACTATTTGGGCCTGACAAGCCCCACTGTTGCGAGCCGTATGGCCACCCCGACTGGAGGTCGGAACAGTGCATAATTGACCAAACAACATTTGCCATATCTTGGATGGATATGGCGGGAGGCAGCATGTTAGCTTCGGTTGCGAACCCGCATATGATATAACACATATTGACTAGCTATCAATTGATATTGCATTGTATTGAAAAATAGACCTGCATACATTTACTTTAAACATTTTGATGTTTACTGCTGATTACAAACCTGTGCTCTCACCAACCATTGTGTTGACCTTTTACTCGCATGTTTTCTCAGGTAACTAAGGCACACGCACCAGAAATAGGATGCTAGGCCGGAGTCGCATGCATCTGTATAAGTGTCTTAGTTTATCAAACATTTATTATCATTTGGTTGTTATGTAATGTTAATCAGCTTTAATCGCTTCCGCAACTATTGTCACGTATCGTTTTGAAAACCATTTTGATTTAACGCTTCCGCAAACTATGAATGATTAAGCTGTTTTGTTAACTTGTACTTTATTTCCGCAACTCTGATATTACTAAACTGTTTTATCCAAATTACTGGATGTACGTACGAAATCAGACATATAGGTCTCGCATGTTGTGTGACCGGAGACTGCGATCCTGACAATCTGCCGCCGCGTCGCGCCCCGGAAGGGACGGGATTTCTCGGGGTGTGACAACTGTTTTATAAAATCCTGAAACTACTGTTATGAGTACAAAAACTATTAAGGCAAAAATTGAAGAAAACATACAATCTCAGGAATTTAAGATGCAAAAACCACTCAAGCTTAGAAAGGGGGCTTTTACATATTTTCCCCTCCTAACTTGTAAAATTACATATTTATTCAAATCATGCTTTAAGAGCATTGTACATTATGCATTGAAAAATTGTACCTTGGGGAAATATGTAATTTTTCAAGTTAGGAAGGGGAAATATGTAATTCTCCCTAGAAAGAAAACCAATTGGAAGTTCGAAACCCCTTTTTCCAGAGTTTCTTCCAAAATCATTCAAAATGCAAGTTTTAATTATCATATTTAACAAGCATACATTTCTCGCTGATTTCGAATGTAACCGTATCATTAATTGTGAAATTAAGAATACATTAAACACAATTTAGCAAAACTGAACAATGTCATACAATCCATTACTCGAGATTGGTTAAAACATTATTCAAACTAAGGGGCTGTTTGGTAGCATCTGAATGGGTCTGAATGGTTCAGATTCAGACTGTTTGTTTGGCGCAAAAAAAAAAACACATCTGAATGGGGGTGAATGTCTGAATGAGGGTCTGAATGATTCAGACTTGAAAACAAGTCTGAATGAGAAAAAAGAGAAGGAAAGAGGGTCTGAGGCTTCTTCTTGTAATGACCGGTTTTCAATTATCGATCACATTTGAAATAATCATCAATAGAACGATTGTGATTATTAAAAATTGAAAGTATGTGAGAAATTATGAACATGGAAGAAAACCGTGCGCGAAACGGAGTTACGGATTATCCGGAATCGCGAAATAAAGATACTATGTTTTGGAATTGCTTCGCGGTACGCGAAGGCTTCGTGAGCCCCTCTTCGCGGTACGCGAAGAACCCAAAATATCTGAGATCCCGAATTGCTTCGCGGTACGCGAAGAACTTTTGAACCCGCGATCGCGGTACGCGACGGGTGTGGCGGTGGCAAAATGCTTATCTTCATCAGAATTCGCCAGAAAACATAAAAACTCGATCCTTTTCGAACTTCAGTTCCACCATAAGCCACTAAATCGAATTTTTGCCATCAAAACTCAGTTCCGAAGCTACCAGAACGTCCGGATCGAACCGGGGGTCGTTTCTACACGTCCAGATCGTTGAATTTCAATCAGAAATCCGTTTGAAGGGTAACGATTCGTTTTATTCCATTTATTTTGATAATATACGGATTAAATTGAGTCTTGAGCATTATATGATGATTTGGGATGATTAGAAACGAAGAACTAGAAGTTTTAACGGTGAAATCTTGATTTTGATCCGTTATGATGTCCGGTTGGTGTGAAATTCATATTATTGAATATGATAACCAGTGGGGTGATTAAATCGTGGTTATAATGATTTTAGATCATTCTTTGGAATGATAGATCCAGTTAAGTGTTGATTAAATGTTGAAATTTGAAAGTTAATGATTTTAGCATGATATGCTAATTATAGGTGATAACTTGACTTCTAAATGCCACACACTAATAAATGAGATTCAAATGAGTTTGAGTCAGTATGAATGGGTGTGGGGTGTATTTAAACTAGTTGTATACGCGTGAGTTACAACTAGGTGTGGATAAAGGAAGTCAAGCAATGAATTTCAAAATATGAAGTGGTGATAAGCTGAATATGATCAAGAACATGTGTAGATTAATTTTTACACATAGATTGTTGATAAAAACCTCAACGAGGTTTGATTGAATATGAAAAGTAAAACAGGTCAAATGAATTAGATTATATAAATAAAACAAGTTGTGTGTTCATGTTGTTAAATCCTGTTATATGTGAATATATAATAGGAAGAGGAGGTGAATCTAGTTCTAGAAGGCCTGGGAAAGAGTTAGAGATTGTTGATAACTCTCCAAAGCGAGGTAAGTTACCTATTTGATTGAACTTGTAGTTGAAGGACTGGGTGAGTCCACACTATAAGTAACTATGCATTTAGCATATATACATGGTTTGTTGAGTTGATTGAAATGAGATAAATGAATGTGGTTATTGTTGTCACATGATTCACAAGGTGTGTGAACATGTGGTGATCTACTAATTTGTAGGTATTAAATTGGAAATGTGCATGCTGATTCACAAGGTGTGTGAACATAAGACATGTAATTCCAATGTAATAGATTCACAAGGTGTGTGAACAAATGGTGGATTGGAAATGTGCATGCTGATTCACAAGGTGTGTGAACATAAGACATGTAATTCCAATGTAATAGATTCACAAGGTGTGTGAACAAATGGTGGATTGGAAATGTGCATGCTGATTCACAAGGTGTGTGAACATAAGACATGTAATTCCAATGTAATAGATTCACAAGGTGTGTGAACAAATGGTGGATTGGA
Organism: Mikania micrantha; assembly: GCA_009363875.1. Taxonomy (NCBI): domain Eukaryota; kingdom Viridiplantae; phylum Streptophyta; class Magnoliopsida; order Asterales; family Asteraceae; genus Mikania; species Mikania micrantha. The sequence goes on from CM018684.1 coordinate 5,596,889, forward strand.
AATGTGCATGCTGATTCACAAGGTGTGTGAACATAAGACATGTAATTCCAATGTAATAGATTCACAAGGTGTGTGAACAAATGGTGGATTGGTAATGTGCATGAATTGATTCACAAGGTGTGTGAACATAAAACTTGCAATTCCAATGTAATTGATTCACAAGGTGTGTGAACAATAGATGACTTATAAGGAGGTAGACATTTGAAATTCAAATGTCAAATTGCGAATTGTGATTTTTGTGAAATATGATGCACAATCGGAGTTTCGTGGGGTTATATATGTGTTATATTAAATTATAATGATTGTGCATGAATTAGAGATATAATGAGGTTTTGGTTGAAAACGAACCGTTAGTAAATCGTTTTGTATGTGGTTGACTGTTGTTGTCAAATTTTATTCGGAACCTCATTAGTGTATCCATATGGTATTATGGAATACACTGGGTGGAATAGTGGGGTAATCTTACTTAGTTCTAACGAACTAATGGTGAATTTAAATGTGGTGTTTACAGATACTCAGGAGTCGGGTGAGCGGTGATGGTGATCGGGAATCGAACGTGAAGGCTCATATGATGGTTTTAATTTTAATAACCAAACAGTTGCGTAACTTTTGTGTAATAAATGTTTTTGTGGAGTATGTAAACATATGTAAACCTGTTTTTTTTAACAGGTGTTAGTAAATAGTATGTTTACAGGGCTGTAAAACACAAAAGTTTTTACTGGGACCTAAACGTAAATTATTAAATATTGATGTTAATGTCCGGAGGGGACATGAAAGTGACAGTGGGTGTCACACTTCTGATTCGGCCGAAGGTCCCGATCTTAATCATTCAGCAGCAGAACGTCAAGCCGCCGACTCCACCGCCGCTCCCGGCCGCTCCGACCGCCGCCGCTACCGACCGCCGCTCTGACCGCCGATCCCTCCGCCGCTCGCGCCTACGGCTTCTTCTTCTGCCGTCGCCTACGGCTTCTTCTTCTGCCGCGACCTACGACCGTGAATCACAAACCGCCGCCCGTCGCCACCATCACCGCCCGTTGCCACCGCCCCGCCCTTGCCGTCGCAACCCACGACTTCTCTCGGATGATGTTCTTGTGGTAGATCTATGATTTGATTTGTACCAGATCTGAATTTTGGGTGTTTTAGGTTAAGAAAAGAGGGTAAAAAAAGGTTTTATTCAGATGTGTAACAAAAAAAAAAGATTTTTTATTTTATTTTTATTTTCATTCAGATGTGCAACCAAACAGTCTTAATCGATTCAGCACTTAATAGTTCAGACCCTCTTAGTCATTCAGACATGTTAATCATTCAGCACTTAATGATTCAGACCCAACCAAACGGCCCTTAGTCGTGATCTGTTCTCCTCTACTTGAGCTTCATAAGTATGAATACATACCAAATAATTTTTTGTATGCATTTGCTTTAGTTTTGACAGTAGATTAAAAAACCCTAAGGTTAATTACACTAACATTAACTATAATAATCGAAAAAAATAATAATAATAATAATATATTAAATAAAATGATAATAAGTATATAAAAACAAATTATAAGATTAGATAAAATAATTTAATAAAATAATAATAATTAAATTTACAAATTTATGTTCAGATAAATATAGTTAGAAATGATTAAGTAACATACAAAACTTGGAAGGAAGGAAACGTTCGAAGGTGAATACAATTGAATTTCAATAAAAATCACAACTGCTCATATGCATTAGTGGCCTTTTATGTGCCATATTTATAACCAAAGAAAGAAACTGATCAACACCCACAAACCAATAAGACCTACATATTTGATATTCTTGAAATTACAAATGCACTTTCTAAGAAACACGGTTGTTTCATATTCGTCTCGTTCAAATAACAACCGAGCAGATCTTTCAATCGGTGAGAAATCATCGTGAACCATCGTCTCTCCATTCTTACCTCGTCGGAACAAATAAAAAAAAACCGCCATGGAACCGCGAACAAGCTCGGGTCATATTATTTTACCGGCTGGCCTTTGTAAAACGATTAAGATTACTCAATCGTCAGAGAATTCAAATTACTTGCTTATTATCCGTTTTATTCGTAGATTAAATTGCTAAGATAAGGTACGGATTTCCTTTTCGTTACTTATAGTATTGTTCTATTCATTTCATTTAGTTGAACCGTTTGATATTCGAGCATCCGTTGGATCTGTTTTTGTTTTGTTACGCATGTGATATGATTATTAAATTGCATTCATTATCGCATGTTCCGTTAAATTGACGTATGAATTGTTTCATGCGGCTTTGTTTAGATATTTGATTGTTCTGTATTTGTAAATTGTTTCGAATTCGATACCTGAGCAAGCCTCCGGTAGGTGATTCTACCGGTGCGTCATTGGGGCATCAATGACGTAGCACTTTCCGTGACGGTGTGACTGGTTCACGGCGTCTCTATTTAGTACTTTGATAGTACAATTGTGCACCTACTGAATTTTGAAGAGGCGTATGAACTGGTCCTAAGATAATTGTTTCGTTTTGGTGAGTATTGGTGTGTGCCCACATATAGCTCACAATTTGGTACATTAGGCCGACGGGTCTGTGTACACCATTTGTTTTGTTTTGTGCTCAAAATGGGTATCTCCTTACCATACGAATTATTTGATTATGTATTTGCTCTGATTAATTGAAATTGTTAATCGTATGGTTAGTTCGTTCTGACTTTCGTTATCATAGTTGAAATGCTTCTGTTTTCTTTGCCACCATTATCTTTTGTCGCTTTTGTAATCGTTTTTTTAGATTTCTCATCATTACTATTGTTCTTCCGTTACTGAGCAATTTTGGCTCAGTCGTATTTTGTTTTGGTGGTTTTCTTTATTTTCAACAGGTACTCACAGGATTCTGGGATGTGTGAAGAGAAGATAAAGATGATTAAGATATTAGAAAGTTTAGATAGATCAGTATAATAAATACGTAATCAGTTTTATATATTTATTTATTTAGTAAATTATGTATTTATTTAGGGTTAAATTCATTAAATATGGAATATACTTTGTTCTGAAATCTGTAATAGTGACACGTCAGCCCTATCCGGGTTGGGGTGTTACATTAACGTAATCGAACAAACTGATTCTTTGTAATGTTAGGGTTCATAATTGAATTGGGGAATACCGGAAACGATGGGTGGAGGCATTTCGATCCCAAAGCTCTGAGCAAACAACCCCTGGAAATTCAAGCTAAAAAGCTTTTACTGTTTCTTAGCATGATTAGCAACAACTTGTATCTATTAGGTAGAAAAAGAAGTTCACATGATATTTGAAGAGTATCATTTGTTGATAAGATTTCTGATAACAATAACATATAAAGCAAGTTAGAATGAAGAATATCGGTTTGCAAAAAAGCCAAACAATAAACTTCAAACAAAAGTTTGATTGTAAAACTAACAGTTTTGTTGAAGCAAATAAACTTCTGATTTTCACAAGTGTTTATAGAATCTGTTTTAAGACAAACTAGAAATTTGCCGCGCGTTGCAGCGGCTATTATGCGATTTGTGTAAATCATGTTTTTGTATGTAGAAATGAGGTATTACAAGTCAAAGAATTTACAACAGGTTTCTCAGAGTAAAAGGTTATGCAAAAATCAATCATTGTAGATTAAATGAAGAAGATCTCCAATTTGATGGCATCTCCTGGCTTTCCTTTTTGTTTGGTGTTTGTGTATCAACTGTATTGTTTATATCACACCACCTCAGTTAGGTTTAGGTTATTTTCAAAAGAAAGTTTCTATTTCTATACATGCATTGAAGGTTTGTAAAGCAAAGTCTATATTCGGATAATTTCAAACGGGTCATAAAATCATCTAAAAATGCACTTATAAAGCCTAAACGAATCAAGATTACCTGTTATCCAGGTTTTTTTATCTAATATTATAACATAAATCAAACTTAAGTTACCTAATTGAAACGAAACAAAGTTCCAGTTATTTAATTGGAACAAAATCAAAAGTTGATTATGTTTCTATAACATTTTCCCTTTTTAAAGCACAAAAAGTTTAAACAATGTTTTAAAATATGTTTTTAACTTAGAACAACATAAAATATTAAAAAAAAAATTATAAAATAGAAATATAATACGATAAACAAAGAATGAAAATTTAAAGTAGTTGTATAAGAAAAATGTAAGCAGAAAAACATATGTGATTGAGAATTTATGTTTAAAGAGGTCATTTAAAACAAATTTTTAGGCTTCACTTGAAACAATACTCAAAAACTAGATCACAGAAGATTGATTGTTTGCAAGAAAGTCAGGTTAAACTGTTGTTGTTTATGTGATGTAAAACAAAGCAATTGACCCATGCATAAAATGAAACGATACCACCAACTAAAGCCGTAATGAATTAGTGCAAAGTTCGCTATCAATACGCCAAATTACTTCAATAGGCCTTGCCCTCAGTGTGGACTCATGCACATACACATCGTGTGCTTTGCGACTCCTAACTACTGCTAATTGTGTCTTATTATATTATAATACTAGGTTATTTACCCGTGTATTACACGGATTAATCATAAAATATTAAATAGTTATTAATAAAAACTTAAGAATTATAAAACAATATTTTGGTATAGAATGATTAAAATAAGTACAGACAAATATTTTATGTAATAGATTAACAATTAAAAACTCTAATAACTAAAGAATTATTATATGATCTTCTTAGTTTATAATAGCTAAGATTTTTAAACTATAACATTAAAAACTCATATAGTTTTTTATGTCAAAAGTATAGTTTTTCGTATCATTTCTTTAAAACTTATGGTTTTTTTTTAAAAAAAAATCATTTTTAAATATTTTGTTTTAAAAAATGTCATTTATTTATAAAAATCATATTGTTCAAAACTTAGTTTTAATGTTAATTTCATTTATAAAAAATCATCTTTTAAGAAAACTGTTAATTTCCTAAACATAACGATTTTAAATATTTCTTATTTATAAGAAAATTATATTTTTTTAAAAAGTAGATATTTTTTAACAAAAATTAAATTTTAATTTATTTAAAACTATTTTTAATTATTAATATGAAAAAAGGTAAATAATATGATTAATATTATGATTAGTTAATAGGAGAGATGATATAAATATTTATTAAGAAATATAATTAAATGAAATAACAATAAGATGACATGTGGCATTAGTTAGCTAAAAACATGACAAGTGACAAAAATGATTTTTGTTTATTAGAGTAGTAAGATATTCTTATAAAAATCATCACTTGTAAACCCATAAGAAGTTTATGTTTTTCTTGAGTGTTGAAATTTTTTTGCCAAAATTTTTAACAAAGTTAATATATTTAATCATACAAATTTATCATCGATCTCTCAGTTATTTGTATCTTACTTTCAACTCAGTTTGGTTTATTGTAATCATCTCACATAGTAGAAGGCATACGTTAAATATTAATTATGATAGTGAAAATAGAAATAATTATTTATATTTAAATCGGTAAATTCATGTTTCAACAAAAACAAAATGATTCAAAGACAATCATTAAAGGTTGTATATTTTAAGACAGTTGGGGTAAAATATGCATCATTTTCTTGAAGCATTCCTTAAAATATTAACCTTTTTCAGAACGGTTTGATATTCTTAAAACTTAAATCATAATTTTGTTTTATTTTTTTAAGTGTTTTCACTTGTGGACTCTTCAAAAAGAAAAATCCACCACTTCATAAGATCGATATTGTACTAGTTTTGTTTGTTTCATCCAACAATTGAAAAAGAGCTGGGCTATACTTGATTGCTTTTTATATAATATTAACTAATATTCGAAAAAGATGTTGTGTGTGAGCAATAATGAATATTTTTGAAAGACAAATGAAAATTTGAAGTGTAATTTGGATGACACGTTTGCCGGTGATCGCCAACTTCATCATTTCACATGCTCTATGTCCATTCGAACAGAACGACTTGATATTAAAAATGGTCTTCATTAAATTAATGATAAGCTTTTTACGTATGCAAATATAAATGCTCCTTTTGTTAAACTCACCTGAATGGAGACAAGGTTTGGTTGGCATCCTGGCTGCAGCCAGTTTTGGGGCACCGATTTATGCATTGACAATTGGAGGAATGATCTCTGCATTTTTTTGTGAAGAATCATGAAGAGATGAATGCACGTATAAGAAATTATTCTATCATATTTTGCTCACTCGCGGTCATCTCAATACTTGTGAATATTTTGCAACATTATAACTTTGCTTACATGGGTGAACAATTAACAAAGAGGATCAGACTCAAGATGCTTGAGAAGATCTTTACCTTTGAACCGGCTTGGTTCGATGACGAGCATAATGCAAGTAGTGTGTTGTGTTCTAGGCTAAGCAATGAAGCTTCAATGGTCAAGTCACTCGTAGCGGATCGAATGTCATTATTAATTCAAACAGCCTCAGGTGTGTTGATCGCGATGGTTATGGGTCTAGTCGTGGCTTGGAAGCTTGCCCTTGTGATGATTGCAGTTCAACCACTCGCAATCCTTTGTTTCTATGCAAGAAAAGTACTTTTGTCCACTATGTCAGCTAACTTTATTAGATACCAAAATAAAAGTACACAAATTGCAGTTGAGGCTGTTTATAATCATAGAATTGTAACATCCTTTGGGAGTTTGGAGATTGTTCTTTAGCTATTTGATAAAGCTCATGATGCCCTAAGAAGGGAAGGAAGAAAAAAGGCATGGTTGGCTGGAATTGGAATTGGTTTGGCTCAAGGTCTGACCTTTATATGTTGGGCTTTAGACTTTTGGTATGGTGGGAAGCTTGTGGGGATGTGTTCAAAACTTTCTTTATATTGATAAGTACTGGGAAAGTTATAGCTGATATTCAATCAATATTTATGTGTAATAATATTATATATAGTCTTTAACATTATATGTACCGTAATATAGATATTTATTTTATCTATTATAACTACATTTTAGCTAGCTAATATGAAGTTACTCATAATTATCTTTGTTAATTTACTCACTAGGATTGAACCATCTACTCAAGGGAACGAACCACATATAACATTCACATATTTGGGTTTACATAAACATATCTATCCTGTGAACTAACACTATACTTGTTTATCCGCACTTAAAACCAATATATTAGTTTTAATTTATTTTATGTTGCATAATTTTATAAATAATTTTAATACAAACATGTTTCTTGTTTTAGCTACATTTTATGTTACAATGCTACCACTTTTAAGTTTTGACACAGAACGTTGATTATATATTAGGAGTTTGATAAAAATTTAGAACGATAGATTCTACATGAGATTTTAAAATTAGTATATTCAATAAATTCTAAGGAACTTAAATGTAATTTACCAGTGATAGAAAAAGAAGTCAACTTATTTGAACCTTTTAACAAATTTTATTAAAGTAGCCCTTTGTATAATGTGATTATATCAAAATAAACCTTTAACAAGGAACAAGGAACGAGTTATTGCCATGCGTGCTTGGAAGGTACCTGAAATGAAATAAAAACATAGAACATATTTGATGACAGCAACTTTAGTCTTTTGCATCCGCAATTCCTCCTGGAGTTATCTGGAATATGTGATCTTTTTGTCAAGAAAATAAATATGATTACAGGTGTCAAATTGAGAGAGGGGCAAGATCACAGCCTCACATAGCACGAACCTAACATGAATTTCTGGGGTTTGGGTTTAGTCAAAATAGGTGTGGGTTAGGTCAGGTCAAACCCAAAAACATAATTAGATGAAAGATAGGAAATGTGAAGGCAAAATGGTTTGTAAGGATATAGCCTCAGATTCTGGTAGATTTGGTGCATCAAAGACCTTGCAGACACGCTGTTCGCCTTTGCCCTTTCTAAACATCAACCTCACAGTGGCTGCATGCGCAAGAACATGACCTCCTGCTGGTTTCTTCGGATCTGATATGAACACCCCACCACCTGGATCAGCTATCACTGCAACAAACATTCAAAAATGACCATTTTAAATTTTCATAGTTGTTGAAGAAATCATAAGACTAGTGAAGTCTAACCTTGGTTTGTCATATACACTGCTACATTGAACTCTTCAGCAATCTTGGTTAAACGGGACAGCATCTGAGCCAGCTTTTGCTGTAAATGAGAATGATTACAATAGCAAGGGGTCGGTTATATGACAGGTTATGGTGATTTCAGTCCCGTCCCGAGTATATAACTGTGTCTCATGCCTGTTACTCAATACCCATTGGTTATACCTGTTATGATCTTATATTGCTAAAATTTACCTGTTAGATACAACCCGATTTAAATTAACCCATCAAGTACACGTCTACCAATTCTAATATTTTTACTAGTTAACAGAACTATATATTTATCATCCTATTGGGTTTGAACGTTTTTTCAATCCTTAAAAATCATAACTTACCTGGCGCTCTGCAAGTTCTCCTCTTCCAGTGAAGTCCACTCGAAACAAAGCAATGACAGAATCAACAATCTGGGAAATAAATTATAATCAATATGTGAAATAATACGTTTCAAATTAGTTATTATTTGGCTCAAGAAAGACATACCAGTAGTCTAAAAGGTTCTTCAGACATCTTTGCTGCCAAACCAAGGAGAAGATTGTATTGATGTTCATATGTGTACGCACGTGCATATAATATCTTCAGTACATATAAATGAAGATGCAAATCAGTTACCATACAAAAGAGTAACATAGTTTAAGAAAGAAGCGATGTTACATTATCAAGAACAGCTCCAGCATCCATGCCAAACCTTTCAGCAATGGGTACAATGCGATCAGGTCGGCTGCAAGCACCTTTCATTAAGGAATAACTAGCACAACATAGAGTAAAAAAATTTAGAAAAAAATGAAGTGAAAAAGAACCAGAAGGATACAAAGTTCCCTCGGTATCTATGTAAGCAACTTTCCCATTGCCTCCTTTCATGCTAGTAGGAAGCTGCATGAATAAGAAAAGGATTTAGTCCAAAAAAAGTAAATAAACAAAGCTAATAAACTTTTGTGATGAGAGAACCTGTGTTGTAACGCAGAGAGTATGAGCCAGCTGTGTCTTTCCAGACCTAGTTATCAACATTAAAGAAGATATTACAAGAGACGGATCATGAAGATGCATACATACTCTAGTAAAACGATATGTTTGTTCTCACCTAAACTCGCCAAAAGCTTCTGTAATTTGCAGGGTTTCAATACCACCTTACAAAAATTATAAGCAATCGGTTAAGCATCTACACTTTTTTTTTGTGTAAAATATATCATCATATCAACTTATATTATTATTACGCCAAGTTTTCACCTCCTAGAAGCTCATCAAGTGCTTGACTTCCTGTAGTGACACGAACAACAGCCTTTCTCTGCGTAATGAAGGTTGACAGAATATAATTTCATTTCCATTCTAAACTCAGATATCCAGTTAAGTTGACACAAATTATTTGAAGCATTTTGAAACTGCATGTGAAACAATGAGCATCTTACTCTAAGCAGAGCATCACTTCCAGTGATATAGCCAAAGTTCTGAGTCAGAAAACAAACAAAAGAAAAATCACATGCTACATCAACCAGAATTTGTGCCATTTAAGATCAGAAAAACCATAATATATGCTTATATAAGATGAGATTAACCAGAAATTGTGCTACGTAAGATCAAATAAACCAGAATTTGCATTATATAAGATCAGATCTACCAGAATTTGTGACTACTAACCACTATCTTCTCAGCAGCTTCACAAATTTTATCAACTTTAGCCTCAGACAGACCTTTTATACCAGTCAAGTTCTGTGATATAATGCAAAATTTTGCGAAATGTTACCAAACAATCAATAATAATCCAAATCACGTAGGTTAGGATCACCTTCTTTGTGTGCATCATCAGTCCATTGCATGTATATATCCCTGCGTCTTGCAGCTTCTTCACATCTCCAGCATTTATTCCATGAGAAGTCACTGAGTAAACATAAACACGAAAGTAGGTCACACTTCGTCACACTTCACACGTAACATTCGACCTAATTCTAGCACCTAATCATGAAGGAACACGAATGTTGTGAAGGAACACTCACTCACATAATCAAATCATCTAGATCAAGCATAGAACATTATATGTTCTACAAATTGCCAGAACAATGCATCATTTACACACACACGAACACGCAGATATTAGTTGACTAACAAATCGAAGCACTACAAGTTCCATTCCTTTAATATGGACATGCATATAACGATTTAGATTTCTAATAGAGCAATCGGCATCGTAATGAGGATACGCGTTAATTCAAGCGACGAGCAAAAATACGAATGTCCTCACGAAAACTAAGAGAATTTCAAGTAACTGATGTACATCATATGAGGTAATCTAAACGTATCTACTTACGCTTATCAAATCATCTAGTTCAGACAAGGACCTTGTATCATTTAACACAAACGCACACATATATTATATGATTAGCAAACAGAAGAGATATAATTTCGATTCCATAAATTTGAAAACATATTATAACGATTTCGATTCCTAATAGACCAATTGGCATCGTAACGAGTTACTTCAGGCAACAATCAACAAAATACGAATGTGTAACTCACGAAAATGAAGAAAAATTCACGCAACCGATGTATATAATGTGAGCTAATATATACTTATGTACTTACGCTTATCAATTGCTTCAAAAAGATCTTCATCTACATCAATTTCTTCACGTTCTACGAGCTGCAACTGGCTCTGTTCTTCGGATCTGAAACACAAAACGTATGAAAATACCGCAGATCATCATTTACAATGCAAAATTGATAACGTGCTCCCACATTCCGCCAATTGCATCAACTTTGAGGACTACACACTTACTTGAACGATAGCATTTTTGAATTGAGATGCAAACTGCAGACTCAGAGAGTTCGTGATCGAGAAACAAAGAGGGAAGCACGGTTTTCGTTTGAAATTCTTGAAGGAGGTATACCTAGGTATACCAATTTCTAATTTCTAGTAACTAATAACCATAACTCAAAATTTGAAGGAAAATAAAAAAGAAAAGAATCCCTTCATTTTAAGGGGAATTCTAGGAAATATTGAAATGAAAACAGAAATTTGAATAAGGGTAATAGTTAGTTTTAATTATAATAAACTAGCCTAAAATCTCGTGTATTACACGGGTTGAATAATTATAAATATAATTCATTAGCATTAAATAATAATAAATATTTAACAATTATAAAATTATATTTAGGATAAGATATAATTGAATTATTCTTATTCTTTATTAAATTTTAATATGTTAGTAATTATTTGCAGAAGAAAAATTTTATTTTTTTAATATTTAATTATATAATTTAATTACCAAAATTAATAGTATTTATTAAGATAGAGAGGCGGGAAAAACTTGTTCAGATTTAACCAGAACGCGACACATGTCCCCTAAAAGAACTCATTTACTAGAGTAGGTAGATAAAAGAAGCAAAAGCTTTGTAAAATAGGATTATAATTCTTAAAAGGAAACACTTCGTGTAAAAAGAAACTAAGACTATGTGCAATGGTGACCTAAATCATGGGTTGGTTGCTATATTTGTTAAAAGAAATACAAAAATACATTTTTAACAACCTAACTCTCACGCTATGTGCTATGCATCACTCTCCCTTATTACACGTAAGCGTCACATAAACAACGAACTCCATCACCCCCTTATCACTTCACATCATCTTTTCATATGTTATCCATCACTCCACGTCATCAACACCTTTATTCAATATTTTATTATTTGAATTTTATTTTTTCAATTATAAATTGCATTAAAAAAATACATAATACTATTAAAAAAATTAATATTACAAACTAAAATAAAAAATATACATGATAAAAAAATTAAACTACATAATAAAAAAATACAATAAAAAAACTAATTCATATTGTATCGTTTCAAAATCCGCTCATTCGTCTTCTCGGCCATTTCACGAGCGCGACCGGTTAACTGATCGGTTGTAATGCACAACAATTTCATATCATTGTTGTATTGTTTTTGCTCCTGTAAGTCGACAAATTTTTGTAACGAATCGGAGATGGTCTCCAACGTTCCTTTATAATCGGTTGAAGATGAGGCTTATGGTCGTTTACCCTTATTGTTTAGACCGGGCAGACGTTGAGGAGAGGGTGATGGGGGCATGTCCAATTCCACTTCCTTATCCGACTCATTTAAGTTAACAAAACATCGACCGGTTGAGTCGGATTGAGTGTTCGTGTACTTTCAGGACGACAACGTCTTCGTCCGTTTAGAAGTTTGCAACTTCAGGACGAGATGTTGTAACATCCCGACCGATGGAGGAAACATCGGGATGCCACGAGGGATGCGTAGATTGTTCACAAGCTTATGGGCATCTAAAATATCATCACATATCAATTAATACAAATAAAGTATTTACACAAAATCATGTTCGTCATGATTTAATTACAGCAAGTTACACAAAAGATTTTGCTAATTGACTAAACTCTAGTCTTCAGAAATCCAGTTAATTTAGCTAAGTCCAAGATCCTAAGTGATGATGTCCAAAAGATGTAGAGTTACCCTGCTCTACCTACTTCTCTTCGTTACCTGAAACATGTAGAAAATAAAGTGTCATCTACGAAGTAGTTGGTGAGTAATCATAAGTTTTTCTTTCTTCAAAAATGTTTATAAGAGTTTATAAGTGTTTATAAAAGTTGATGGTTTTAAGAAAAGTCACATGTGAACCTGTGAGATATTCCATCCTCTGTATACACAAAATCGAACACAATCAATCAAATAATCAAATAATCCATGTAATCTCAAGTAATCATCCAAAGATAGTAAATCATTCTCAACCAAACACATCAAGTCAATAATCATCAATCACCATAATTATCTCAATATAATGTACCGCGAAGGATCTCAGTCGACTCAATCAACGGTGGAATCATCAAGGAGGACCGTAGTCAACTCAATCAACGACATTCCTAATATGCATAAGTGTCAATACAGTGCACTGCGGAGGACCGCAGTCAAGTCAACCAACAGTGGAATCACCGCGGAGGACCGAAGTCAACTCAATCAACAGTACTTCAATCATCGCGGAGGACCGAAGTCAACTCAACCAACAATGACTCACGGATTTGTGATCATCCACATCAATCAATAATCAATAGTAATTCAATAATATGAATATCATATTGATAATCCAGGTATCACCCATGTCCTATCAAAATCATATTCGTTTTGGTATACATGCTTCACCCCTGAGTTTAAAAACAAAAATGATTTAAAAAGGGGGTTATGAGAACTCACGGACTAAGTAGTTTGCTTAGTTCTTTGGTAAGCGGGCGTAGGAGACGAAACTTTACTCGAATCCTACAATTAAGATTTGACAATATGTTTGAGCTATAATTTATTATTTAATTGTTCTCTTTTAAATCAGAGTTGTTAACTGAGTTCGTGTAGTGAGAATGACACATTCTTGTGATTTTCGTAAGAATGACTCATGCTAATTAGTGTTCACACGAATGAGTCATGCTAATGAGTGTTCACACGAATGAGTCATGCGAATGAGTGTTCACACGAATGACTCATGCGAATGAGTCTTCACGCGAATGAGTCATGCTAATGAGTATTCATACGAATGGATCATGCAAATGAGTGTTCACACGAATGACTCATGCGAATGAGTCTTCACACGAATGAGTAGCTCATTCTTATGACTTTCACACAAATGAGCTCATTCTTGTGACTATTCACACACAAATTGCTCATTCTTATGGGCCATTCGTCTGAAACGGGTTTTCAGCTATGGAAGATGGCGATTTCGAGTTTTAGGCGTATATATAGTCGTTTTGATTGGGTTTAGGTGAGTAGATTCAAATAGAAGGCGTATGGGTCGAAAAAAAGATGTTTAAAACCGGTTAAACTTCTTTTTTTGTCGGGTTTGTTGAAAACCCTAAAATCCGAACCTAAAACCATAGATCTACCTCGTTTTTCGTCGTTTGAGCTCATTTTCTTCGTGGGTTCGTGATCTAGATGAGTGGAGAAGTGTTTTGACACCAAGATCGAGCAAAATGGTTGAGATTTGAGGAAAAACCGTAGAGAGAGAAACTAGAGAGAGAAAGTGACGGGTGTGTGTTTTTAGAGAGAGAGAGAGTGAGAGCTGGAAATGAGGAAGAAGAAGGTTCTTCCCCTTTTATAATTCGGGTTGATCCCGCTTGCTCGATTATGTTTATCTCCGCGTTAACTAATTTAAGTTGCTCGGTTTTCTCGAAATCTTTATTTTAAATTAGGAAACGTTTAATAAAATGCATTCGTTTAATAAAATGATTTTTATTTAAATCCGTTTAAGATGATAATTCATAGTAAACGTTTTAAATTCTTTTCATTAATTTAAATATCGTAAAAACATTATTTTAGCTATCTCGTTGAAACACGTTACTTATGTACGCATTTATAAAGATCGTCACCTTTATAAATACAACGTTCGTATCGTATTTCAACTTGATTTACGATTCATGGAATATCGTCTCAGAATATTATTCCTAATAACTGTATTTGTGTGAATCGTCACTCACACGAACACATTATTAGGCTAACATTTCTGAAATAATATTCGCATTATAATGAAGTTATATTCGTGACCTCACCATCACATAAATGTTTTCATTATCGCTTTCATTATTTTACTAAAATATGTTTATCAATTATCCATTTCCCAATCCTTAACCCCACTAAATCATATCACTGACACATCCATGATAGACCGAAATAAGTTTATGTATAGGGCATACGTAGGAGTCGGTCGCAACCTATCCAGCCGCCGTCCCACCACCATTTCGATAAACCATGACCATGTGTCCTTGATTATATTTAGTGACCAACCAATAACCTTTAATCATCCCAATCCATAACCAGGTCATATCATAATTAGTCAACTGCAATAAACACTGTGGTTCAGCCTAGTTATGTTTCAAACTGACTTTCCCATGGTTTATGTGTAATGATCGTATGTTCTCAGTAATGTATACCAGTGATAATATCCTCAATCATATTCAAAATATCAAATTAACATATCAAATCCTATCAATACATACACACACACACACATATATATATATGTAAAGAAAGTACTTGAAATACAGTCTCCCCTAGTTGAGGGAATTTCGTCCCGAAATTCAACTTGGAGCGACCGAAGTGAATAAATGTGGATACTTAAGCTTCATTTGGTATTCTCTTTCCTAGGTGAATTTTGGACCACGCTTCGACTCCCATCGTACTTTGACAATTGGAATTCTACTGTGCTTGAGTTTCTTAACCTCATGGTCCATTAGCTCGACTGGTTTTTCAACAAAGTTCATGGTATCATCGATGCGGATATCATCGAGTGGTACCTGAAGATCCTGATCAGCTAAGCATTTTCTCAAATTGGACACGTGAAAGGTTGGGTGTACATTACTAAGTTCAGGAGGAAGTTCCAGCTTGTAGGCAAGCTTCCCGATCCGTTCGAGAATCTTAAAAGAGCCAACATATCATGGAGCAAGCTTACCCTTCTTCCCGAATCGTACAAATCCCTTCCAAGGTGATATCTTAAGTAATACCAAATCATCAACTTGAAACTCTAAAGGCTTACGATGCTTATCCGCGTAACTTTTCTGTCGACTACGAGCAGCTAACAGATTGTCGCGAATCTGGTGAATCTTGTCAGTCTTCTCTTGAATAATCTCGGGACCAGTGATCTGTGATTCACCGATCTCGGTCCAACAGATAGGTGACCGACATTTTCTACCATAATGAGCTTCGAATGGTGCCATACCAATACTCGCGTGGTAACTGTTGTTATACGAGAACTCGACTAATGGTAGATGGCTATCCCAATTGCCACCGAAATCGATGACACAAGCTCATAACATGTCTTAAAGTGTCTGGATCATCCGCTCCGTCTGTCCATCCGTCTGAGGATGATAAGCCATGCTGACATCCAATCGTGTTCCAAAAGCTTCATGTAGTGATTCCCAAAATCGTGCCGTGAAACGAGCATCACGATCCGATATTATCCTTAAGGGAAGTCCATGTCGGCTAACAATCTCATCCACATAGATACGAGCTAATTTTCGCATGGGGTACGTTTCGCGTATCGGTATGAAATGAGATGATTTGGTTAACCGATCTATTATCACCCATATACTATCATGACCGCTCGCGGTTCATGGGAGTTTGGTAATAAAATCCATAGATATATTCTCCCACTTCCACATGGGTATCTCTGGTTGTACTAACAATCCCGAAGGTCGCTGATGTTCAGCTTTGACTTTTGCACAGTTAAGACATTTGGCTACATACTCAGCGATATCCTTCTTCATTCCAGGCCACCAGTACAAGACTCTAAGGTCTTGATTCATCTTGTCAGCACCCGGATGGATTGAGTAACGAGACATATGCGCTTCATTCATAATCTTCATCCTAAGCTCATGTCACACCCCCAAATTCCCACGTGTGATGTCAGTCCACATGGGTGTGACGTGGCCAGAATCACAGCTCATGGTCATATTGAACGACTCCATATGCTTTTCAAATGCAATGTTTGACATAAAAGTTAATCATTATAGTTTGCATCGGAGATTAAATGTTTGCACAACGGAAAAGTAATAAGTTTAGAATACAGTAGAACAGCTTTCAGACACTACATTGTTTTAAAATACATAATCCAGCTTAAACTTTATAATAGTTGTTAGAATGCATGCAAGACTCCTCGTTAGTCCTACTCCATGTGCATCCTAGCATTGTGCGTTTAGATACCTGAGAATACATGCGAAAATGTGTCAACATAAAGTTGGTGAATTCACAGGTTTAAGTAGTTGAAAACAGTAAACAAATATATACCGGGTATGTTAAGTTGATTTGTTGGATCTACGATCCCGAGTGTGTCAGTTCATCTTACTGAAACTTAGACTTGTTGTTTGCCTCCCTGGGTTATCGCGGTACCTAGCAAAAGCTCGATATTACACTTGTTATGACCTCCAGTCAATATTGGCGCCGAGTGGGGTTTGTCAGGCCCAATAGTACTACTCAATAACGACTCGTTTGTTACACAATTTGTAACATCAGTGCCGGAATCGTACCGGAACAGTGTTCGCAACAGTAACATGAACAGTAATCAGGTACAACTTTTATGCATTTAAGTGTGTATTCATATTCGTATCATATACTGTTATCATTTCATGAATCAAATAGTAAATTCATAATCATTTCAGAGAAACAAAACTCAGAAAACATGGTTTAACAGTCAGATAATTATCTGGCAACACAGAACCATCATGTGATTATTTGTTAGGATTTATTACGTTTAAACGTATGTGAGGCTTTATAGAACAAAACAACACGAATGTCGTTATGTGAATGCTAAATCGACGGATTATTCGTATAGGTGAGATCTGTACGAATAAATCTGGAAGTTTAATGTTCTGAATGATATTCTATAATTAGAAAACAATATTGAAAAGTATAGTTATCGTCGTGTTCGTACGAGTGACGATTCGAACGAATACGAACGACAACCGTACGATTCAATTTAAACAGTAAATTAATATTCGGAAAATTTAAAATAAATGAAAGATATTAGTTAATTTACTAGGAATAACCACTTAGATTAAATTTATAAATTCTAATTTATAAACCGTGATGTTCGTGACGAAAAGCTATGCGAACCGACATTTTACGAGAAACCGAACGAGACCGAACCAACCGGGTATTGGTGGATCATTAATGTGGTCATAAATGACCACACCAACCTCCACCATTCCCCTTCCTTCTCTCATTTTCGTTCACCATCTCTCCCTCTCTCTAGAAAATTTGCTCCACCTTCTCTCTACAATATCTTCTCCATTTCTTCACCATTTCAAGCAATTTTGGTGTCAAAACGACCATCTCATCGAGTAGATTACAGAAGTACAAGAAGTTTGAGCTTTCATCCGTAGGATTTGAGGTAAACCCCCATTTTTATTTCGGTTTTAATGAGAATCACGAACCCGTTGAGATATTGTTGTTTTAGTCACATTGAACGCTTAGAAACACTTAGATAAACACATATGAATGATTAGGAAGTGGTAGAAACTGATTTGTAAAAGGTTTGAATCGAAAAATGAAGAAGATAATGCAGTTTCGCGAACCAAATACGATCAGGCGAACCTGTTGCAGGTCGCCAAACCTGTTTGCTGACAGCCGAACCTGTTGTATCTGACCAACCAACAGGGCCGAACTTGTACTAGCCGAACCTGCATGGCCGAACCATAGGCGAGGCGAATCTATGCCAGCCGAACCTAGTACCCTTGGCCACGAACCTCTGACCGACGAACCTTCTTTACAGCCAAACCTGCCAGTGACAAGAACCTAGAATGGACGAACCTTAACCAACGAACCAAATGGGGCCGAACCTAACTCAGACGAACCTATGCTATCACGAACCTACTCATGACCGAACCTTAAAGGTTCGCCGAACCCCAAAGGTTCGCCGAACCTGCTCTGAGAGTCAATAGGTTCGCTGCCTCAAAGGGGTTAGAACCTAAAGTGTTAGCTAATCAAGGAAATTCAGTACCTAGGGCTGTTGAACTTAGTTGTAAGAACAAGGAAATGAATATACGAGTACTCAAAGCTTAGAATGAATTAAGGAACATGCATTAGTGGATGTTATTGCCTAAAGCGTTAGTGTTAATTTCAACACTTACATCTAACACTTAGAAACTTTTATACAATAGTATAACTAAATTAGATTGTTCAATTGAGCACTCTAAGCTAAAGTTATACACATGGACAAACAAAGAATTATCGGAAACAAAGATCTAGTAACAGGTTAAAGGTTAATTGAATGCAATTAACCTAAGCCTACCTTGTTAATCATAATTTTTTTTAAATTACATTATAGGTTTTATAAAGATATTCTTTAAGTTAAATAAAATGGTTTACAAATTTGTTAAATTAAAGTAAATGATTTTCTAAATTTAGGTCAACTTGAAAGGAAATTAATTAAAAACATATTAATCAAGACTTGTTGTAACTAATTATGGGATGTGGGTTATAAATGGGTATCTAAGTTAGACTAGAAGATTAAGTCTTAGAATCACACTAGTAGTTAGGACACTTAGTTACACGCACCGAGACCAAACCTTAGGTGAGACGACTAATACGTATACTTATCGTATTTGAACTCCTTTAAAACAACTCAGGAACTGAAGAAACCTAAGCTACAACAACGAGCGCACATTTTGTGATTGATCATTTGCACAGAAACACAGGTGAGTTCATTGCCCCTTGTCTAAATATTTTTGTTTTAAAACGCGGGGCTTAGAAGCATGCGTAAACTGTTTTATTTAAATTGTTTACTTAAATGCTTTTATCATTATACGTTATGTCTATATGCTTGTTTATACTCCTAGACTCCTGTCTAGGAAATTTCTATGCAGATCAAATCATCAAGTTAATTAAATTACTCTTATGAGTAATACCTAAATTCTAAATTCTAACAAACCCTCAGTCCATCAAGCTCAATTTCAAGAACCTAAATTCAAAGTGAAATCAAAGAAATCTAAATCAGTAAGTGATCTGAAAACAAAGGATCCTAATTAAGAATCAATCATCATTGTGAAATCATGGGAATTCTAAAGATCAAATCAAGAGACTCAAGGAATCAGAAATCATAAATGTGTGTGAATCATTGAAATAATGAAATCATTTAGATATAATGAAATCATTAATACTTGAGTTAAGGTGGATGTCAGTTGTATGGAAATCAAGACCACGTGTAACACACATAAAGTCCCGACATAAATAGTAGACTCTTGTAGTCAAGCTATATGGGCAATAACGTGAACTATCAAATGAAATCAAAATCAAAGTCAAGAGAATCAAAGAGTTCAAGAATCAAAGGATATCCGTAAAGTCCCGGCATGTACAGTAGACCGTTGTGTCAAGCTGATATGGGCATCATTAAAATCCCGGCACGCTCAGGTAGGCTCCTGGTGAGTCCTGCCTGATATGGGTCACGTGTGAGAGGGTACAACTTGGACAACCACCAACAACTAAGTCTAATTGATTGAGTCAAATAAGGCCCAATCATCATGTCCTAGTTGTATTTAAATGTTTATTTATTTATTTAATTAAATATTTAACATTATATTTATATAATTGCTTTTGGGAAATCATGTAAGTATGATGAACTCAAGAGGATCAAAGGTTAATCGAATTGTGGAAATCAGAATCTAAATCAAAGGTGAATGGAGTGAAACGCTTAATTATCATTAACAACAATATGCTAAGCAGTCCGGTATGTGGTGGGATGTTGGCTGGGGTTTGTCCCCTACATATGCCCTATATATAAGCATACTTGGTTGGATGTCATAGGTGGTTGTTAACGAGGTTAAGGTTGTCATTTCGGGGGATCAAGGAAAACATTTTCAGGGTAATCAAATTCTATGAATCAGACGTTATGAAATCAAAGGTATGGGATGAAATGCTTAATTATCACCAGGAACAATATATCATGTGGTTTGGTATGTGGTGGGATGTTGGCTGGGGCTTGTCCCCTACATATGCCCTATATATAAGCATACTGAAGTGGATGGTATAGGTGGTTACTGGTGAGGTTAAGGTTGTCAATCAGGTTATTCAAAACTCGTTTTTATAAAACTACATGAACTCACCAACCATGTGTTGACTTTATTTTTGCATGACTTCTCAGGTGACGAACAGGTCAACTGAAGAGTTATTTCTTTTGGACTAGGTTACAGATAGAGGACCTAGCTTTTTGGACCTGCATACTTTTGGACATCATACACAGTTATTTTGTATATCTTGTGCAGATACAAGATTGAAGACTTATGATGTGATAATAGATTTACACGTCTTGTTTATCTCGATGAAATGGGCGGAGTAGCTATCCCCATTTATAAACTTAACTGATGTAATTTAACTTTATAATTCTATTTTACTTAGCAAGTTTCTCATTTATATATCATGTGCAATGTAAACAATCTGATCATTCCAATTATCACTCGCGATATCGCGCCCCGGGAACCTTCCGCCCGACGGGGACTCCGATCCAACCCCGCCGGCTCAGGGTGTGACACAATTAACGGTAAGGGTGTGAGGACTTTCGTTGCGATACAGTTACACTCAAAAGTTGTTTTACAACATACCAGTCATACATCTAAAACAGTTGCATAATATTCTCACCCCAAAAGTTTAACAAAACAGTTAAGTATAAAAGTGGGGCTGTAAACTCACCTTAGTGATAATCGGGTAATGCGTAAGCTCCTGCTTCGTATATGTGTTGGTCACCAGCTACCTATATCGTGTAGCGTATGTGAGTTTGTGTATGTGACCGTGTTTCGTGTTCGTGCTCGTTTTTGTGATCAACAACCCTTGGTTGTTATGTTAGTCCATGTCGGTCCTCATTGACCGTGTCAAGTCAATGACCCGTTGGTGAACCGTGTGTCGGTTGTGAATCGTGTAACATTCGGTCTAGTGCTCGTCGTGTGCAAAACGGGCAAGTTGCGTTCGTGGACAACTTACTATTTATAGTACGTTTCCATTTATGGCAAGTTTTATAACACGTATTGTTTTTAAAGTTCTAGCATGCTCGTTAAGTCCTACTGTCACACCCCGAGCCGAGTGGGAACGGATTTGCTTTCCCGTCGGGCGGAAGGTTCCCGAGGTGTGATATCGTGAGTGATAATCGGAATGATCAGATTGTTTACATTGCACGTGATATATAAATGAGAAACTGCTAAATAAAAATAGAATTACAAAGTTAAATTACATCAGTTTAGTTCATAATTTAACAATGTAAATCTACTATCAACATCATAAATCTTCAATCTTGTATCTGCACAAGATGTACAAAATAATCTGTGTATGATGTTTCAAAAGGATGTAGGTCCAAAAAGCTAGGTACTCTAACTGGTATCCTAGTCTAGAAGTAATAACTCCTTAGTTGACCTGTTCGTCACCTGAGAAGTCATGCAAAAATAAAGTCAACACATGGTTGGTGAGTTCATGTAATTTTATAAAAATGAGTTTGAATAACCTGAATGACAACCTTAACCTCACCATTAACCACCTATACCATCCAGTTCAGTATGCTTATATATTGGGCATATGTAGGGGACAAGCCCCGGCCAACATCTCACCACATACGAAACCACATGATATATTGTTCCTAGTGATAATTAAGCGTCTCATACCACATCATTGATTCCATAACGTTTGATTCATAGCATTTGAATTACTCTGAAAATGTTTGCCTTGATCCCCCGAAATGACAACCTTAACATCATTAACAATCACCTATGCTATCCAATAAAGTATGCTTATATATAGGGCATATGTAGGGGACAAGCCCCAGCCAACATCCCACCACATACCTGACTGCTTAGCATATTGTTGTTAATGATAATTAAGCGTTTCCCTTCATTCACCTTCATTATAGATTCTTGATTTCCACAAATTGAATCACCTCTGATTTCTTGAGTTCGTCATGTCTCCATGATTACCCCAAAACACTTGTAGAAATATAATATTAAATTTTTAATTAAATTAATAATAAAGCATTTAAATACAACTAAGACATGATGATTGGGCCTTATTTGACTCAATCAATTAGACTTAGTTGTTGGTGGTTGTCCAAGTTGTACCCTCTCACACGTGGCCCATATTAGGCATGACTCACAAGGAGTCTACCTGTGTGTGCCGGGACTTTCATGATGCCCATATCAGCTTGACCCACTGGTCTACTGTACATGCCGGGAATTTAAGGATATCCTTTGATTCTTGATCTTCTTGATTCTCTTGATTTCGTTTGATAGTTCACGTTATTGCCCATATAGCTTGACTACAAGAGTCTACTATTTATGCCGGGACTTTTTGTGTGTTACACGTGGTCTTGATTTACATACAACTGACACCCACCTTAACTCAAGCAATTAATGATTTCATTAGATTTTAATGATTTCATTATTTCAATGATTCACACACGGTTATGATTTCTTGATTTCCTTGAGTCTCTTTATTTTGATCTTTAGAATTCCACGATTTCACAATGATTGTTGATTCTTGATTAGGACCCTTAGTTTTCAGATCACACACTGAATTAGATTTCCATTTCATTTCATCTTTAGTTTTAGTTCTTTTGATTTCACTTTGAATTTAGATTCTTGAATTTGAACTTGATGGACTAAGGGTTTATTTAGAATTTAGAATTTAAGGTATTACTCGTAAGATTAATTAATTAACTTGATAATTGATTCAGCATAGCAATTATCTAGACAGGAGTCTAGGAGTATAAACAACATATACAAAGCATATAATAAGTAAAAGCATTTACGTAAAACAATTTAAATAAAACAGTTTACGCATGCTTCTCAGCCCCGCGTTTGAAAACAAAAATGTTTAGAAAAGGGGCAATGAACTCACCTGTGTTGCTCTGTACTGTACTATCACAAAATGCGCGCTCGTTGTTGTAGCTTAGGTTTCTTCGGTTCCTGAGTTTTTTTAAGAGAATTCGAATACAATAAGTATACGTATTAGTCGTCGTATATAAGGTTTGGGCTCGGTGTGCAACTAAGTGTCCTATGTACTAATATGCTTCTAAGATCTCATCTAACTAGTTCAATTCATTACCCATTAATAACCATTATCCCCCAACTGACCTTATAAGTCTTTAATTAAACCACTTCTATTTTAATTCATTTTAAGTTAAATATTAAGTCAAAATCATTTACTTTAATTCACTAAAGTTTATAAACCATTTCCTTTTATTAAAACATCATTAACGGTAATTAAAATGACATTTAGCATATGATGGGCCTAGGTTAGGCCTGTTGGGCCCACCTCAGCCTATTGCTAGCCTTTGATTACCAACGATTACAAATCAAAATCCGTGAATAATACGACATAGATAATTAACTCATATAGGTTAGTTATCCGTATTAAACCTTTCCTAAAGTTTAAGTGTTAATAATTAAATTAACACTCCATCCTTTAGACTTTTGCTTTGATTCACTTGGGCTCATAATAATTTCCCAAGTGTTAAGCTAATTCAATATGTATGTTAACAACTCATACTAGGTCGTTAGTGTGTTTTAAGAAAATCCGTTATTATTGAAAACTAATTCATGGTCACCTTAACTACACTTATCATTAATATGGGCCTTAAATGTTTCCCATGCACACACACATAGGTGTTGTTCTCATGCACTCACTCCGACCCCTTTACCTACAATTTGTGTTCATTATGTAAAATAACAACAACCTCTAAAGCATGTAAGCATGTATGTGTACACCTAGTTTCAGGTGTTAATTGACCAAGCCCAAGTTCAAACAACCCATGTGTTTGATCGTGGCCTTAGATATGTTAACATGAAATTAAATTCGCTGCCTAGGTAGGGTTAAGCATGAGGTTCGGCTAACACTCAGCTCTCGACCCAAAGGTTCGTTGTTGTCAACAGACTTAGATGACCTAAGGTTTGGCCAGTTCACCGAATAAATCCTAGGTTCGCAGCTCCCTGGTTCGCATCCCCTCAAGGTTCGGCGGTAGTAGGTTCGCTCAAGGGGAAGGGTTCGGCCAATATGGGTTCGGTGCTTGCCAAGGTTCGTGGTCAATAGCTTCGGTTGTCACAGGTTCGGCAAATTCAGAAGTGGTCCAGGTTCGTGGCATTCATGGTTCGACTGACATGGAGGGTTCGGCCCTTGATGGTTCGTGAGTCAGAAGGTTCGGTCAGACCAGGGTTCGCTGCCAGCTGGGTTCGTTGGCCGAGGGTTCGCCACCCTAAGGTTCGGTTAAGGAACCCTGGTTCGTGGCTTAGAAGGTTCGGCCAACAGTTTACAGGTTCGGCCACCTGCATCATCTTCCTTCGCGAACTAGTCTACCACGGCTATCTCTCATCATCATCATCATCCTCGGTTCTAGGCCCTACAGGTGCATTTCTAAGGTTTCCTAATCGTTTACAACAGTTTATCTAAGTGATTATGAGTGTTTACTTCGGTTAAACATCAATGGGTTATAGAGGTCGAGATTTACACCAAAAACCGAAATAAAAACTGAGATTTACCTCACAAATGATGGATAAAAGCCTAAATATCTTGTACTTCCTTGATCTACGTGGTGTGGTGGTCCTTTTGGCACCAAGAACTCGCGATTTCGTTAAGCAATGGATGAGAAATCTTAGAGAGAAGGTAGAGAGTTTCTAGAGAGAGAGTGACGAAAATTCTTGGATGAAATGGGTAGGTGATGGTAGTTGTGGGAGTAAATGCTTCATTAAATGAAGTATAGATACTCGGTCGGTTCGATCTCGTTCGGTTTCCCGTTAAAATGTCGGTTCTTCGAAATTTTCGTAACGAACGGTTCGGTTTTAAAATAAGATTTACGAAATTATTTTAGGTTGTGTTTCCTAATAAATTAACTAATATCTTTCGTTTATTAAAATTTTTTTTTAAAAAAAATATTAAGTTTACTGTTTAAAATCGAATCGTACGGTCGTCGCGCGTATTCGTTTGAATCGTCACCCGTACGAACACGACGATAACTATACTTTTCAATATTGTTTTCTAATTATCGGATATCATTCGGAACGTTAAACTTTCAGATATATTCGTACAGATCGTCACCTATACGAATAATCCGTCGATTTAACATTCACATAATGACATTCGTTTTGTTTTGTTCTGTAAAGCCTCACATACGTTTGTACATAATAAAATCCTAACGCATAATCACATGATGGTTCTGTAATGCCAGATAATTATCTGACTGATGAACCATGTTTTCTGAGTTTTGTTTCTCTGAATTGATTCTGAATTCACTGCTTGATAATACGAAATGATAACAATACATGATGTGAACATGACATACAATGAAATTGTGACATCCAGTACCTGATCGTCCGGCAAGTCCGTACGGTATATATACTTTCATATTTACTGTGTGTAAATACATTATTTGAACAGTGTTTGTGATAACAGAATTCAAAATACAAGAAACAGTTGTACGTATTTATGTGAAAACTTAAATACCGTAAGTACAACAACTCATGATAAACAATAGTTGTTTGTATTTAGGTGAAAACCTAAGTACAGTTAAGACAACGAATCAAGAGAAACAACAGTATAAAAGTAAACAACAAAAACATGTCGGTTGCGATCTGATATCCATAGATGAGAGGAATCAGATGGCCGATGAGTCAGTACGAAAACAATGTGAAAACAGGATGTTTAGTTGAGTCCTTCTGTGAGGAAATACAATTCAAAGCACAATTGAAGGGTTATTTCAGAATAGCGAACTGACAGTGTGTTTGCGTGGGTGACGATCCACACAAACATATCTGTGAGTTTAACGTTATGAAATAATGACTGAAAAGTAGAAAACAAAAGTCGGAAAGCAAAACCAACGTCGTGTTCGTTCGGGTGATGATTCGAACGAATACGCACGATGGTGACACGTTCTGACGAAACGAAAACAAAAACGATACGAACGATAATAAAATAAGAAAATATAATATTCTACGTTTTACAATTTTGAAACTCATCAAAAAGGTAATTAAATAAACACTTTTATTTAAAACGCGTAAATAACGCGTTACGTTTCGGAAACGCCACGAAGACAAGAACCGAACAACCGAAACGAACCCGAATACCCTCGGGGTATTTAAAGCCCAAATGAGGCTTTCAACCTCATTTTTATCATCTCTCTCTCTACATACCCATTCCCGAACCTTTCCCCCTCTCTCTAGATTTCAACTTCAAATCGCGATATCTCACTCGTTTGTGGACGAAATCGGGCGTTCTTGGTGTACACTCGAAGCTCTCAACTTACTCTACAAGGAAGTACAACTGATCTGGAGTTTTATCCAGCCAAAATCGAGGTATTGACCTAGGAAGAACCACGAAAATTAGGTTTTTCGGCATTCTTTTGTTTTAACTTAAGTTCAAACGGTTAAAAACCTTCTATCTCGAACCACATGACCACGAGGAAGCAGGTTAGCATAACCGAACCATGTAACAGCATTGGGAAGAATGATGCTTGATGAAGATGATGAGGCCGGAGGGACAGGGTTCGTGAGAATCAAATCAGCCGAACCCAAGGGAGTCGCCGAACTCTGGGCTTATCGGAGATGAGGATGGCCGAACCTCCATCACCACGAACCTTGGGTGACAGCCACGAACCTCCCAGGATCACGAACCTTAATTGGCCAGATCTTGAAGCCGAACACATGAGAAACGAACCTCCCATGGCCGAATCTTTCTTCCCCAACCGAACCTTCATAGCCATGAGCCTTTATGGTGAACCTTTGGCCGAACCATCACTCACGAACCCTACTGCTGGCAACTGGACTCACCGAACCTTCTGAGGACAACCCACATCATCCAGCCGAACCTAGGATGGTTGTTGATAGGTTCGCTGACCCAACCCTCGATGAGCATGAATTCAACCGAGTAGCCATGCAACATTCTGAATTGTAGGCCCAACTGTTGACCCAATTAAACCTTTCGGCCCATGGGGGATAAAACGACCAAAATGTATTCGGCCTCAACAACATATACCCGGCCTAATTAATTGGCCCAAACCGATGTCTAGCCCACGCTCTATTCGGCCCAATTACATGTTATTCGGCCCAACTCAAGTTCCAGCCCTGTTGACTGTTCGGTCCACTCGATTAAGGGTACAACCTAATACACTAAATCAATAATCATGAATAATCATGCATGGGATTTTACTAAAAAGGTGGTATAAGTGGGTGCTTAATACGTTCACATCACCTAAAACATTAAGTTTTACAAGAATAACTTCATAGTTATTTAATAACTATGAAACAATCTATTCAAGATCTTATAAAGTGATAAGAATTTATCACCATTAAACTAAAACTTAAGTTTTATAGTTATGAACTATAATAATTCAAGAATATACACACATGAGGGGTTATGCTAAGCTCAATCTAAATAGATTGAGGGTTAACATAACTTACAACAATGAGACTCAAGGCCGAATAATGACCAAGACCGAGACTCACCAGTGTTAGCCAACTCTAGGGCTAACACCTACACGTACACAAATCAATTACAATTAATACTTACAAAATTACAACGACATGAAATCAATACCGGATCGTGAATACAACAACAAGTACAATCAAGAGCGCGTGCATTTCTTGTTTAAGTTAAGTCAACCACTGCAACAACAAGGTGAGTTCATACGCCCCCCTTTCCTAATCTTATCTGATTTTAAACTCTTGGGGCTGAGAAACATGCTTAACTTTTATTTATTTAAAAGTTTTAGTTTAACATATTGCTTATACTATCATTTAGATAATACTGCTTGACTTATTATCGTATATCATTGTATGCATGCTTGTATGATCATGATATGACAGGAACAACTAGATGAATATGATAATATAATTTCATAACTCATCAACACAATAGAATAACATAGTTGTATGCTTACATCTTACAACACTTAGTTATCCTTACAAGTACGAACATTGAGATAATCACATGTAAACTTGATGGTCAGAACAAAACACATGAATGAAATGAAGATAATATATATCTTCATAATAACATTCAACACAAGAGTTAAGTAAGTGTAATAAGACAAGTTCTTATAACACTTAGCTTTACAACTCAACACATATTACAGGATAACATGGAACAAGAATCATCCACCACCTGAGTCGACTAAGTGTAACAAGACTAGTTCTTACCACAGCTTAGTGACAACATGGGGACTATATGGAATAACAAGGAATGATAATAATGATAATGTAACTTCATGATAACAACATCATTCACACAACAATTAACATAATGTAATAAGAAAAGTTCTTATTTAACCTTGTTAACA
The DNA here is from genome assembly GCA_009363875.1 of Mikania micrantha. Classification (NCBI taxonomy): domain Eukaryota; kingdom Viridiplantae; phylum Streptophyta; class Magnoliopsida; order Asterales; family Asteraceae; genus Mikania; species Mikania micrantha. The sequence continues at coordinate 5,625,732 of CM018684.1, forward strand.
ACAATGAGAACATACAACACTGAGAACAAACAACAAAATTGGTGAACACAATGCAATTGATTACTATTGAACTGTCTGCATTATATCATTTCAATCATGTGCCATGTAATTAAATTTGATCATTGTAAGTCCCTTCACAATTCCCTGACCAATTAGTTTGATGTGACTAAACCGACGATAGCATAGTGGTACCATAGGTTTGACAAACCTATAGCTTGTAAGGCTAGTATGTTGATCGTATTGATTCATTGGCCGGTAACGTATAACTGGTGACAGGGCTACTCAAGTCAGGGTCTGGAAAGCGACACATGGTGATATTAATCTACAGTTGAAATTGTAATTAATCCATCGTTTCTTGTTGACTAGTAGACTGATGAATTTATTTTCTCTCAGGTTAAATTACTAGTAACAGTTTCGATGAGGCCTATGAATACACAAAGTGGTAGAGGTGAATCAGATGGATTGTAATCTGATGTCACACCCCCAATTTTCAACTAACGGAATCATACCGTTTGGGAACGTGACAAACCAGGATCTCAGATCATTAGACATAACGAAGACCTCTATATTAATTTCAAAACATACTTTGGTCTAAAACTGTAACATCAAAGCTTTCAAAGTTTGCGGTAGCGTTTTAAAACAATAACAGTTGTAAAATGTAAATTACAATGCAAGTTTCCAAATGTTCAAATCGAATTAACTATAATGTAAAGACATGCATGCGACTCGATCTCCTAGTCCATGCCTGCTTTCTTGTGCACCTTAGCGTCCTGAGAAAACATGTAAATCAAGTCAACACAAAGGTTGGTGCATTACACAGGTTTAAGCATTCACAAATGTTGAAACCACAGTTTGAATATAAAGTTTGCAGATAACATGATCACACATTGCATAGTCATGATAGCTAGTCATATATACTATTTACATAAGTGGTCGACACCGAAGCTGACTAGTGCATGCTATCGCATGTTTTGCCTTGCCACTATTGTCTAGCACAAACAATAGTAAATGATGGTTTGGTCAGTCAAACACCTGCGTAGATCCCATCTACCAAGTGAGGTTTGTCAAACCTAATAGATCTATTTCCAACTACCACGCTTTGCGCTACGGCAAACTAAACGGTTCGAAGTGTAAGGACTTTTAAATGCTATGTTGTCACATAATGTAAACAGCTAACTCATGCAATTGATATGTATCTAAAAGTTGTTTGTTGCACATGTTTTCTCCCCCAAAACAGTTAAAATAAGAAAGGGGCCGTGTACGCACCTTTGATTATTGCAGAATGATCAAATACGTGAACTCGCGTAGATAATCCTCTTACGAAGGATCTGTGTTTAAACAATAACGTTGTGTTATTCGAAATGTCGTTTTGTGCTTGGAATCACATACGTGTCAACACACGTATGCTAGAGTGTTAGAAATGTGCATACGTAAATACGTGTGACTTTGAAATCGTTTAAATAAAATCTTATATGATTTTATTTAAATAAACGTAATTGTACGCGATTACGTTTTCGTTCTAAAATATTAATTTTATTATTTCAAGGTGTTCGTATTCCCGTTACGGTTCCAACGCAACTCGAACGGGTTAAATCGGACTTGAAACGAAGAAGTTACGGGCTAAAAACCAAAGTTTGGTTTAAATACTAAAAAACATGGCAGCCCCCGGGTTCGAACCCGAGACCTCCCACACACACCCACAACCCCAGACCAGTTGATCTATCAAAGTTTTTGTTAACAGATTCAATCCTAATTTGTTTTAAACACCAATGGGCCGACTCCCCTTTTGCTTATACATTCAAGCCCAATACTTCCCAATTGACCCCAATTCGAACCCAATCGAGGCTGAAACCTTAGGGGTTATGTTCCTGGGATCCAACCGACCATGCAGGTGAGTTTAATTCGAAAATAAACTACTATAACCCGTTTAATTGAATGTGTAAACGTCCGAACGTGAGTTTGCCCATTTCCAAATTCAAATCGATTAAATCCATGATCAATTGTTCTTGGATTCATAGGGTTTTCCTTTATCATAGTATTTCGAATCCTTCTGTACTAATTAATTCAACTATTATAATCTTTTAAGCCAAAAACCCCAAATTGTTCTTAACCGAAAACCCTAGTTATCGAACTCATAAAATTCGCTAATGTTTGATCAAAACAACTTAGGTCTTTCGTTGCTCATAACACTTAGAAGCTTTCTGCATAACTTAATTTGATTACAAAACTTGTTTGAGTACAAACCCCCAATTCGTTTTAGACTTAGAACCCTAGAATTCGAACACCACGAATTCGTAATAATTTGATGAAATTGACTTAGGTATTTCTTTTAGTGAAGTATTCCGAAGCTACCTGTGTATAAAAATTCGATTATCAAACCTATTTGGACCGAAACCCCAAACCGGTTTATTGCAAGAACCCTAGAATTCGAATTCTTTCAATTCGACATCCTTAGATGAAATTAGGTTAGGGGTATTCTTAGTCGGCGGTTTCAGAAGGTGTAGGAGTGAAAACTTACGTGATTTGATGTCGAATTGTTAAAACCCACTTCTTGCTTGAACTTCGGCCGACCCACGATTGTATTCTTCAATCTAGAGCTTCCACGATCAAATTGCAGCTTGAAATTTCCTCAGAATATGCCGACTAGTGTTTAGGGAAGTGCAATTATGCAAATGAGGTTCGGTTTATACACATTTGATGCGAGTTAGGGACGGTTACGACTCTTAGACATCAAATGAGTTAAATTCGAGATTTAAATGTCCTCAATAACTGATAAGAACGATTAATCACCATCACTGCATGATAATTAACTGATTAATTCAGTTACTTCCAATAGTTTAATGTGAACTTCGAATTTCCCCATTCAATTTGGTCTAATTTTGACTTTTTAGAAGTCAAAATTGATTATTATCATTATTTATAATCTAATCCTTGCAATTCAACACTTAGAACCCAATTTTGATTAATACATATCATTTCGATTAATCCTGAAGTTAACGGAATTAATCGGAAATGCCGGAGTGTCACTAATTGGGCTACTTATAACATTGTTGGGCTAGATTAATCCTTTTGGGCCTCCTAAATACAATTGGGCCTACCTTGGGCCTCATTGGGCCTACCTTGGCCTCATTGGGCCTACTTGGCCTCATTGGGCCTACCTTGGCCTTATTGGGCCTACTTCTATTCAATTGGGCCTCATAACATACACTTGGGCCTACGAGGGTTAACGAGGTTAATTCGAAAATATCGAATTGTCACATCTGATTACGTGAGGATTGCAATGGATTCCTTTTAGGCTCTATGCACTTCAAGTTGAGAACAAATATTCAATTGGTTAACTAACACTATTATTATTTAAAAGTGATTAACAGTTAACCACACAAGTAATATAATAATACAAGGAACAGATTAATTTAATCTAATCTCCTTAATATACAAAGGGTTTATCAATACTTTGGGTTGATAACTAATCCCCTATTATGATATTATTCTACATATGATACGACAGGTGCATTACCAAAGGGATGAACAGGTGAATTGGAAATGTATATCTATAGTTGTATTGTAAGTAGTGTGGAGTTCTATTAGTTATGTGGTGGGATGTTGGCTAGGGCTTGTTCCCTTACATATGCCCTATATATAAGCATAACTAATAGGATGAGATACTAATTGCAAATATAACTATAGAGAGGCCATTGTATGAACGGGTGAATCAAACAAACTACAAGTAACATGTATACTATTGTGATTGTGTATGTGAATGAATCATGGTTTTCAATTATCAAACTTATGAACTCACCAACCTAGTGTTGACTTTGTTTAAATGCATGTTTACTCAGGTGACGAACATGTTTAGTCACCAGGATTACAGGGACACAGCTAGTGGACTTTAAGAAAGCCTAGCTACTTTTGTGTTGCATACTTTTGGATGACAAAAACAATGAATCATCTTTTGTATATCTTGTACAGATACAAGATATGAACTCATTGATTCTTTTGATTAGATTTACTTGGTTAAATTATGAAGAAATAATGTAATTTAACTTTGTAATTCTATTTCATTGTCACGTTAGCATTTCTCAGTTATTTATCATGTGCCATGTAAACAATCTGATCATTTCGATTATCACAACGATATCATGCCCCGGGAACCTTCCGCTCGACGGGAAAGTCGATCCAGCCCGCCGGCTCGGGGTGTAACAGATTGGTATCAGAGCCATGGTTATAGAGAAATATAGGTCATGTTACTTAAACGGTTTGGCCTAGACTATAACCTAGGGACCCTCATGTAGAGATCATATGACATAGGATTCTATTTGCATGTGTCTTCTGCATCTGATCACTGCACTAACCGATTTTCTTTCGGTTATGATCAGAATGCTGCCACAAAGACAACCAGCTTTTCTGCCACCACCACCACATGATTCAGCACCGCACTCTTCGACACCATCACCATCTGACTCTCCTGTGCAACCACCTCCACCTCCTCCTCCGCCTCTACCAATCCATGAGTTGGACCCCGCTACCATTGCACTGGCCACACTGCTGACCAGTCAACTAAGGGATGTGATCCCTGAGATGATGAACCGGATAAACAACAACAACAGCAACAACGTTGCCAACTCATCTGGAGAAGGCAGCAGCAACACTAGACATCATCAGGACTACTCCTACAAAAACTTTGTAGGATGCAAGCCACCGAGTTTCAGTGGCAGTGAAGGAGCCGTCGGATTGATCCAATGGATCGAGAAGATGGAAACAACTCTAGATATCAGTGGCTGTCCTGATCAGCACAAAGTAACATATGCTGCTGGTTCATTCAACAAAAGAGCGTTAACTTGGTGGAACGCTCAAGTTTAGATTAGGGGCCGGGATGAGGCTCAGTCTATGCCTTGGGATGACTTCAAGGCTATGCTGCGGGCAGAGTTTTGCCCATGGAGCGAACTCAAGAAGGTTGAGACTGAACTGCTCAATCTTGTCATGATTGGTGCTGGGCATCTGGCCTACATCACCCGATTCCACGAGTTGGCTACATTGGCACCGGACGTGGTGCCAACACTGGAGAAAAGGATCGAGCGGTATGTGGGTGGACTGCCGTCTTGTATCCAAGGGCATGTGATTTTAGCCCATCCTACTACTATGGAGATGGCTGTTACTCTGTCAGCAAGTTTGACAGATGTAATGGTTGCCTCCGGGGCACTGAAGAAGGAAGCTGAAGCAAAGGCAGGAACATCAAGGAAGCCGGATAAAAGGCCGGCTAAGAAACAGAAAGTGGTCAAGAACTTTGCTGTGACCACCCAAGCACCAATGATCAACCAACCACCACCTCTACAAATCAAGAGGCCCTACACTGGCACAGCACCTTTGTGCAACACTTGCCAATACCATCATGCACCAAACACCCAGTGCAGACAATGCACTAACTGTGGGAAGTTTGGTCACTGGGCCAACAACTGCAGGAGCACGGGGGCTCCAAACAGAAACAATAACGCAACCACTGCTGCTGCTGCTGCTGATCACAGGTCTTGCTACAATTGTGGCGAGCCTGGACTTCTCGCGGGATTTTCCCAAGAGGTCTCAACAATGGGATCCAGCAGCAAGAGGTAGAGCCTTTCAGATTGGAGCAGCTGCTGCTCGACAGGACCTGAATGTGATTACGGGTACATTTATCTTATCTGACTCTTATGCATCCATATTATTTGACACTGGTGCGGATCAGAGTGTTATCTCATCCGACTTTGCATGCCATCTTAATCATGTTGAGGAATCGTTAGACTTCCCTTATGCTATTGAGATAGCAAATGGCAAACAGATCACAATAGACACAGTACTTAGGAATTGCCCACTGACACTTGGTGATCACACATTTTCCATCGACTTGATACCAATGGAGCTGGGCAGTTTCGATATCATCATCAGAATGGATTGGCAATCTCTTAACCGAGTTGAGTTCATCTGTTCCGAGAAGCTACTACGTATTCCAGTGGAGAACGATAAGATTTTGGAGATTCATGGAGATCAAGCGAAACGCAGTGTCAAGATAATATCGTGCATGAAGGCTCGCAAGTACCTCAGAAAACAATGTGTCGCATTTCTAGCTCACGTGGTAGAAAAGGACAAGAAAGCAATCAAGATTCAAGACGTACCGATTGTGAAAGACTATGCGGATGTGTTTCCGGATGATTTACCAGGACTGCCACCTGAGAGATCGGTGCAGTTTCGAATTGATTTGATTCCGGGAGCGACTCCTGTAGCTAAGTCTCCTTACAGACTTGCACCATCCGAAATGCAGGAGTTGTCCAATCAATTACAAGAGCTACTCGACAAGGGATTCATCCAATCGAGCTTTTCCCCATGGGGAGCACCGGTTCTTTTGGTTAAGAAGAAGGATGGATCTTTCAGAATGTGCATTGATTACAGAGAGCTCAACAAACTCACCATCAAGAATCGATACCCGTTACCGAGGATTGATGATCTGTTTGATCAATTACAGGGAGCTTAGTACTTTTCAAAGATAGACCTGAGATCATGTTATCACCAGCTCCGGATTCAAGAGGAAGACATACCATAGACGACCTTTCGTAATCGATATGGCCACTACAAATTCATGGTGATGCCATTCGGGCTGACGAATGCACCGGCAGTGTTCATGGATTTAATGAACCGGGTGTGCAAGCCGTACTTAGATCAGTTCATTATCGTCTTTATTGATGATATACTGATTTATTCAAGGAATGAGAAGGAACATGAACAGCATCTCAGAACAGTCTTGGAACTCCTGAAGGAGGAACGACTCTATGCCAAGTTCTCCAAGTGTGCATTTTGGCTAAGGGAAGTTCAGTTCTTGGGTCATGTGACTAACCGTAATGGTATTCATGTGGATCCTGCCAAGATTGAAGCAATCAAGAACTGGGATGTGCCTACAACGCCGACATAGATCAGATCATTTTTGGGATTGGCAGGTTACTACAGGAGATTCATTTCGAATTTCTCTAAGATAGCCTTGCCTCTCACCAAACTTACACAAAAGAGTGAACCTTTTGTGTGGACCCAGAAACAAGAAGAGGCATTCCAGACATTGAAACAAAGATTGTACAATGCTCCTATCTTAACACTCCCAGAAGGCAATGATGACTTCGTGGTGTATTGTGACGCTTCCCATCAGGGACTCGGTTGTGTATTAATGCAACGAGACAAAGTCATTGCTTATGCCTTACGACAGCTGAAGATACATGAGAAAAATTACACAACACATGACTTAGAACTGGGAGCTGTTGTCATTGCTTTAAAGATTTGGAGACACTTCCTGTATGGTACCAAGTGCACAATCTACACAGATCACAAGAGCCTACAACACATATTTGATCAAAAGGAGCTTAACATGAGACAGAGACGTTGGGTTGAGCTCCTGAACGACTATGATTGTGTGATCAAATACCATCCGGGCAAAGCAAATGTTGTTGTAGATGCTTTGAGTCGGAAGGAAAGAGTCAAACCCTTGCGCGTACGAGCAATGGGAATGACCGTGCAAACAAGTCTGAAGGATCAAATCATACTAGCACAACAAGAAGCAATGGCAAGAGACAATTTGAAACAAGAGCTCGATTGTGGAGCCGAGAAACACTTTGAGACAAAACAAGATGGAGTTATTAACTTTCAGGATCGTATTTGGATCCCGGCGGTAGATGAACTTCGAACACTCATACTTGACAAGGCACACAAGACACGATATTATGTTCATCCTGGTGCTGATAAGATGTACCAAGATCTTAGGTCGTTTTATTGGTGGCCAGGGATGAAGAAAGATGTTGCCAGTTATGTCCACAAATGCATCACATGTGCCAAAGTCAAAGCTGAACACCAGAAACCGTCGGGTTTGCTGGAGGAACAACCAAAGATACCACAATGGAAGTGGGAACAAATAGCTATGGATTTTATTACCAAGCTACCCCGCACTTCCAGCGGACACGATTCGATTTGGGTCATCGTTGATCGATTGACCAAGTCCGCACACTTCTTGCCGATCAGAGAAACTTACAAGATGGAGAAACTAGCAAGACTATATGTTGATGAAATAGTAGTACGGCACGGTGTGCTATTGTCTATTATTTCAGACCGGGACAGTCGATTTACATCGCGGTTCTGGCAATCATTGCAACAATCTCTAGGGACAAGTGTCAACTTGAGCACCGCTTATCATCCACAAACGGATGGACAAAGCAAGCGAACAATTCAAACCCTAGAGGATATGTTGAGGACATGTATCCTAGACTTAGGTGGAAGTTGGGATAAAAACTTACCACTCATTGAGTTCTCCTACAACAACAGCTACCACAACAGCATTGGATGTGCTTCGTTTGAAGCACTATATGGTAGAAAGTGTCGGTCTCCAATTTGTTGGACCGAAGTGGGAGATAACAGAATCACTGGGCCTGAACTTATTCAGGAGACTACTGATAAGATAGCCTAGATACAACAGAGATTACAAGCAACTCGTAGTCGCCAAAAGAGTTACGCAGACAAACTGCGAAAGCCTTTGGAATTCGAAGTGGGTGACCGAGTCATGTTGAAAGTGTCCCCATGGAAAGGCTTAGTTCGTATTGGGGCTAAAGGCAAGTTAGCACCAAGGTATGTCGGACCATTTGAGATAACTCAACGTATAGGTCCTGTGGCATACAGACTCAAACTCCCTGATGAACTCAGTGGAGTACATGATGTATTTCACGTATCGAATCTCAAGAGATGTCTCGCTGATGAATCATTGATCATACCGTTTGAAGAAATACAAGTTGATGAACAATTACATTTCATTGAAGAACCTGTAGAGATTATGGATCGTGAAGTCAAAAGACTGAAACGAAGCCGTATCCCTATTGTAAAGGTTCGATGGAACTCCAAGCACGGACCAGAATTTACCAGGGAGCGTGAGGATCACATGAAGACCAAGTATCCCCACCTGTTCAAGAAGTAAAGCCCGACTTTGATGCTTAAATTTCGGGACGAAATTTCTTTAACAAGGGGAGACTGTGACATCCAGTACCTGATCGTCCGGCAAGTCTGTACGGTATGTGTACTTTCATATTTACTGTGTGTAAATACATTATATGAACAGTGTTTGTGATAACAGAATTCAAAATACAAGAAACAGTTGTACGTATTTATGTGAAAACTTAAATACCGTAGGTACAACAACTCATGATAAACAATAGTTGTTTGTATTTAGGTGAAAACCTAAGTACAGTTAAGACAACGAATCAAGAGAAACAACAGTGTACAAGTAAACAACAAAAACATGTCGGTTGCGATGTGATATCCATAGATGACAGGAATCAGATGGCCGATGAGTCGGTACGAAAACAATGTGAAAACAGGATGTTTAGTTGAGTCCGTCTGTGAGGAAATACAATTCAAAGCACAATTGCAGTGTTATTTCAGAATAGCGAACTGACAGTGTGTTTGCGTGGGTGACAATTCATACAAACATATCTGTGAGCCGTTTGTAGGATGTAAGCCGCCTAGTTTTAGCGGGAATGAGGGTGCCATTGGATTAATCCAATTGATTGAAAATATTGAGACTACCCTGGACCTCTGCAGTTATCCAGAGCACCACAAGGTTCGTTATTCTGCTGGAACGTTCAACAAGCGAGCCTTGACTTGGTGGAACGGCCAAATCAATGCAAGGGGAACAGAAGAAGCTATGTCAATGACCTGGGAAGACTTCAAGACCCTACTGAGGACCGAATTCTGCCCCAAGAACGAACTGCAGAAGCTGGAAGTTGAACTATCAAACCATGTGATGAAGGGGGCTTATCACATGGGATATACTACTCGCTACCATGAGTTGGTTGCTTTGGTGCCATACATGGTACCAACTTTAGAGAAGAGGATTGATCGATATGTGGGTGGACTCCCCGCCTGCATTCAGGGTTTAGTGGTTGCAGCAAACCCTATTACTGTGGAGTCTGCTGTGAGTTTGTCTGGGAAACTCACTGATCTTATGGTAGCCTCTGGAATTCTGAAGAAAGAGGCTGGCACTGGCAAACGCAAGGAAGAATCTTCAAAGAAACCCCATCATCACCAGAAGAAGAAGCAGAAGACTATCATGAACTATACAATGGCTACTCCTCTCAATCAAGTAGCCATGGCACCGCAGAATGTGCCCAAGAAACCATATACTGGCCCACACCCTTTGTGTACTAAGTGCCAGTACCATCATGCTGCAAGCAACCAATGCCGTCATTGCACGGGTTGTGGGAGAAAAGGACATTGGGTCCAGCAATGTAGAATGACACCAAACGCAGCAGTCAACAATGTTGCTTTAGCTCTCCCTCCACCAGCCAACCAGAACAACGGTGGATGCTATAATTGTGGCGAACAGGGCCACTTTGCAAAGAGCTGCCCAAAGAAGGCACAACAGGCAGTTCAAGCACCCCGTGGAAGAGCCTTCGCTATCGGAACACCAGATGCACACCAAGACCCGAATGTGGTCAATGGTACATTTCTCTTACATGACTTTTATGCATCTGTTCTATTTGATACTGGTGCGGATCAGAGTTTTATCTCTACCGATTTTGCATGCCAATTAGATTCTATAAAGGAACAGTTAGATTCCCCTTACATCATAGAAGTAGCTAACGGGAAACAGATCACAGTTAGTACAGTCTATAGGAATTGCCCATTGACACTTAATGGTCATACATTCACCATCGATTTGATTCCGATGGAGTTGGGTAGTTTCGACATCATTGTTGGAATGGATTGGCTTTCTTCTAATCGAGTGGAAGTCATGTGTTCTGAAAAGCTCCTTCGAGTTCCATTGCCGAACGATCGCATGTTGGAAGTTAGAGGGGATCAAGCAAAACGAAGTGTCAAAATTATCTCTTGCATAAAGGCGCGTAAGTGTCTACAGAAGCAGTGCGTGGCATTCCTGGCTCATGTGGTGGAAAAGGAGAAGGACAAGAAAAAGATTGAAGACGTACTAGTAGTGAAAGAATATCCGGAGGTATTTCCTGAAGACCTGCCAGGATTGCCACCTGCGCGACTGGTAGAGTTTCGTATTGACTTAGTTCCTGGAGTAACTCCTGTTGCTAAATCTCCTTATAGGTTAGCACCTTCAGAGATGCAGGAATTGTCAAACCAGTTACAGGAGTTACTTGATAAAGGTTTCATCCGACCGAGCTACTCACCCTGGGGAGCTCCGGTTTTTTCGTGAAGAAGAAAGACGGATCGTTTCGGATGTGCATAAACTACCGTGAGCTGAACAAACTAACCATCAAGAATCGGTATCCATTGCCGAGGATTGATGATTTGTTTGACCAACTGTAAGGAGCCCAATACTTCTCGAAGATTGATCTGCGGTCCGGATATCATCAACTTAGAGTTCAGGATGAAGACATACCGAAGACGGCGTTCCGAACCAGATATGGGCATTACGAATTCATGGTGATGCCTTTTGGATTGACGAATGCACCAGCGGTTTTCATGGATCTCATGAACCGAGTGTGTAACCCGTATTTGGATCAGTTTGTCATTGTCTTTATTGATGACATACTGATTTATTCCAAATGCAAAGCTGACCACGAGCAACATCTCAGAAAGATCTTGGAGCTGTTGAAAGAAGAGAAACTTTATGCCAAATTCTCTAAGTGTGAATTTTGGCTAAGAGAAGTTCAATTCTTGGGTCATGTAGTCAACAGTGAGGAATACACGTAGATCCCGCTAAGATCGAGGCGATAAAGAACTGGGATACTCCGAAGACACCGACGGAGATACGGTCTTTTCTGAGATTGGCAGGTTATGATAGAAGGTTTATCTCGAACTTTTCTAAGATAGCTTTGCCTCTCACTAAGCTAACCTAGAAAAGTGAACCGTATGTCTGCGAGCAGAAACAAGAAGATGCTTTTCAGACATTGAAACATTTTTTTATGTGATGCTCCAATCCTATCTCTCCCAGAAGGCTGTGATGACTTTGTTGTTTATTGTGATGCCTCCCATCAGGGACTTGGTTGCGTACTGATGCAACGGGACAAAGTTATCGCTTATGCATCAAGACAGTTAAAGGTTCATGAGAAGAACTACACTACTCATGATCTTGAACTAGGAGCTGTAATCTTCGCATTGAAGAGTCTGCAGCATATCTTTGATCAGAAGGAGCTCAACATGTGACAACGACTTTGGGTTGAACTTCTGAATGATTACGATTGCGTGATCAAGTACCATTCGGGAAAGGCGAATGTTGTAGCTGATGCCTTGAGCCGGAAGGAACGAGTCAAACCCTTGCGCGTCAGAGCAATGGGAATGACTGTGCAGACCAGCCTACGAGACAAGATTATTCAAGCACAACAAGAATCAGTTGACCGAGGAAATCTGAAGAAAGAGCTTGACTGCGGAGCAGAGAAACAATTTGAGACAAAGCCTGATGGAGTTATCTACTACCAGGATCGGATATGGATTCCGGCGGTAGACGAATTAAGAAAACTTATCTTCGATGAAGCACACAAGACTAAATACTCTGTTCATCCAGGAGCTGATAAAATGTACCAAGACTTGCGTGGATTTTATTGGTGGCCGGGAATTAAGAAAGACATAGCCGAGTACGTCGGCCAATGTCTTACGTGTGCAAAGGTAAAGGCGGAACACCAGAAACCATCAGGTTTACTGGAACAACCTGAGATTCCGCTCTGGAAGTGGGAACAAATAGCTATGGACTTCATTACCAAGCTACCTCGCACTTCCAGTGGTCATGATACGATTTGGGTTATCATCGATCGTTTGACGAAATCTGCTCATTTCTTGCCGATGCGTGAGACTTTCACGATGGATAAACTGGCGAGACTATACATCAATGAGATAGTGGTACGTCACGGTGTGCCATTGTCCATTATTTCTGACAGAGATAGCAGATTCATATCAAGGTTCTGGCAATCATTACAGAAATCTCTAGGGACGCAGTTAAATCTGAGTACAGCTTACCATCCACAAACGCACGGTCAAAGCGAACGTACGATTCAGATCCTGGAGGACATGTTGAGAACATGTGTGTTGGATTTCAGTGGGAATTGGGATTCTCATTTGCCACTGATTGAATTCTCCTACAACAACAGTTATCACAGTAGCATCGGATGCGCACCATTCGAGGCTTTGTATGGTCGAAAATGTCGATCACCGATCTGTTGGACTGAAGTTGGAGACAACCGTATAACTGGGCCAGAGCTTATTCAGGAGACTACTGATAAGATTGCCCAGATTCAACAAAGATTACAAGCTACAAGGAGCAGACAAAAGAGCTACGCCGACCAACGACGCAAGCCGCTGGAATTCCAAGTGGGAGGTATCCCCATGGAAAGGTGTAGTACGCTTTGGAAAGAAAGGCAAATTAGCACCACAGTACGTGGGACCGTTCGAGATCATCGAACGTATTGGTCCTGTGGCGTATAGACTGAGATTACCAGATGAACTCAGTGGTGTACATGACGTGTTTCACATCTCAAACTTAAAGAAATGCCTTGCTGACGAATCACTTGTCATCCCCCCGAAGAAATTCAAGTGGATGAACAGTTACACTTTGTCGAGGAACCTTTGGAGATTATGGATCGCAAAGTTAAGCAACTAAGGCAAAGCCGTATTCCGATTGTAAAGGTTTGATGGAACTCAAAGCGCGGACCTGAGTTTACTTGGGAACGTGAAGATCACATGAAGTCCAAGTATCCCCAACTGTTTACAGAGGAAGCCGTACCTGATAACAACTTTTAAATTTCGGGACGAAATTTCTCTAACAAGGGGAGACTGTAACATCAGTGCCGGAATCGTACCGGAACAGTGATCTCAACAGTGCCATGAACAGTAATCAGGTACGAACTATACATATTTCATTTCATGTTATATTCATATCATGTGTCATTATTATTTCGTGTTATCAAACAACAAATTCAGAATCATCTAAGAGAAACAGAACTCAGAAAACATGGTTCATCAGTCAGATAATTATCTGGCAACACGGAACCATCATATGATTACTTGTTAGGATTTTATTATGTATAAACGTTGGTGAGGCTTTACAGAACAAAACACACGGGTGTCGTTTCGTGAATGCTAAACCGACGGATTATTCGCATAGGTGACAATTTGTACGAATAAATCTGAAAGTTTAACGTTCTGAATGATATCCGATAATTAGAAAACAATATTGAAAAGTATAGTTATCGTCGTGTTCGTACGGGTGACGATTCGAACGAATACGGGCGACGACTGTACGCTTCGATTTTTAAACAATAATTAAATATCTCTGAAAATTTTAAACTAAACGAAAGATATTTAGTTAATATATTAGGAATCACAACCTAAAATAAATTTAGAAATCTTATTTTATAGATCGGGTCGTTTCGTTTTGAAAACTACGAGGAACCGACATATTACGCGAAACCGAACGAGATTGAATGTAATCGGGTATGGGAAACCATTTAATGAAGCCATTCAATGCACAAGCACCTTCACCAACCTACTTCCATTCTCAAAAATCCGTCTCTCTCTCTCTAGGAATTTCATTATCCTTCTCGCTACAATTTCTTGGTGATTTCTCATTGGATTCAAGAGTTCTTGGTGTCAAAACGATCACCTCATCACGTAGATCACGGAAGTACAAAGGATCTAGACTTTCATCCACCGATTTTGAGGTAAAGCTCTAGTTTATTTTTGGTTTTGCGTGTGTAACCTCGATTCTTATACCCTACGTGATTCTAACCAACCTAACACTTCTAAGACACTTAGATAAACTATTGTAGACGACTAGGAAGGTATGATCGAAACTGCAACAGGTTAAGATCGATGATGGAGGTGATGATACAGGTTCGTGAGGGGATAAAAGTCGGCCGAACCTTTTCTTTCAAAAGAAGACTCAGATGCACGAACCTAGGGTTCCCCTTTCTACCTAGCCGAACCCTTGGAGTGGCGAACCTGTAGCCAACGAACCCTCATGCATAGCCGACGAACCCTCGTGCATGGCAACGAACCTAGGGGTTATTCCTTGAGTTAGCCGAACCAATTCCATGCATACAACCGAACCCTACATGTTACGAACCCTAGTCCTTGGCCGAACCCCGTAACCGAACCAATGAAAAGACAAACCTGTAGGCAACAGCCGAACCATTTAACTTAGCCGAACCTTGAGGGGGATGCGAACCTAGGACCTTGTTGAACCAGCCGAACCTTGGAGGCTCGCCAAGCCTACTAGCAGTGCCGAACCATGGAGTGATGTTCTAGAGGTTCGTTAAATTCATGATGACCGAACCTTAGGACGAACCTTAGGATGTTGGAACCTAGTTGGGCCGAACCTACCCTGATGATCTATAGGTTCGTTAGTTCATGCCCATTCAACTTAGTTATTAAAGAAAATGGAAGTCTAGGGTTGTTGAGAGCATGAAAGCAACACCTATGTATGAGTGCATGGGAATAGAACCTATGTGGGTGTGCATGGGAAACATTTAAGGCTCACATTTACGATAAGTGAAATTAAAATAATCATGGATTAGGTTATTAATAACAAGGGTTTCCTTTAAAACGCCCTAACAATTCAATTTGGGATGTTAATATCTATTGATTTAACGTAACACTTGGGGAATTGTTATGAGTTCATGTGGATCAAAACAAAGGTTTAAGGGAGTGTTAAGTTAATTATCAACACTAACCTTAGAAAAAGTCTTAATACGAATAACTAACTTAGATGATTTAATTATCTATGTCGAATTATTCAAAGATTTTGGCTTGTGATCAATTTGAAATCAAAGATTGTCAATGGGCCGAAGTGGGCCTAATGGGCTTAACCTAAGCTCATCATATGTTAAATGTTAATTTAAGTCAAGTTAATGATATTTAATAAAAGAAAATGGTTTATGAACTTTGTTAAATTAAATTAAATGATTTTCTAAACTAATGTTTTAACTTAAAACGAATTTAATTAAAACATGTTAATTAAGATTTGTTATGATTAACTGTGGGATATGGAGTATGATTGGGTATCTAAGATAGACTAGTTAGATGAAATCTTAGAAGCACATTAGTAATATAGTACATGTAGTTGCACCACCGAGACCAAACCTTAGATACGACGACTAATATGTATACTTATTGTATTCGGATTCTTTTAAAACAACTCAGGAACTGAAGAAACCTAAGCTACAAGAACGAGCGTGCATTTTGTGATAGATCAATTACACAGCAACACAGGTGAGTTCATTGCCCCTTTTCTAAATATTTTTGTTTTCAAACGCGGGGCTGAGAAGCATGCGTAAACTGTTTATTTAAATTGTTTTACGTAAATGCTTTTACTTATTATATGCTTTATATGTGATTGTTTATATTCCTAGACTCCTGTCTAGGTAATTATCATGCAAAATTAACTAACAAGTTAATTAATTACTCTTATGAGTAATACCTAAATTCTACAACTCTAAATAAACCCTTAGTCCATCAAGTTCAAATTCAAGAATCTAAACTCACAGTGAAATCAAAAGAACTAAAGCTAAAGATCAAATGCAATGGAATCTAAGCCAGTGTATGATCAGTAAACTAAGGATCCTACTCATGGAAACTATAATCATTGTGAAATCAGGGAATTCTAAAGATCAAAATCAAGAGACTCAAGGAAATCAAGAAATCATAACGGTGTGTGAATCATTGAAATAATGAAATCATTAAAGTCTAATGAAATCATTAATACTTGAGTTGAGGTGGATGTCAATTGTATGGAAATCAAGACCATGTGTAACACACCTAAAGTCCCGACATAAATAGTAGACTCTCGTAGTCAAGCTATATGGGCAATAACGTGAACTATCAAAAGAAATCAAAATCAAAATCAAGAGAGTCAAAGAAGATCAAGAATCAAAGGATATCCTTAAAGTCCTGGCATGTACAGTAGACCAGTGGGTCAAGCTGATATGGGCATCATTAAAGTCCCGGCACACACAGGTAGACTCCTTGTGAGTCATGCCTGATATGGGCCACGTGTGAGAGGGTACAACTTGGACAACCACCACCAACTAAGTCTAATTGATTGAGTCAAATAAGGCCCAATCATCATGTCTTAGTTTTATTTAAATGCTTTATTATTAATTTAATTAAACATTTAATATCATATTTCTACAAGTGTTTTAGGATGATCATGGATACATGATGAACTCAAGAAATCAGAGATAAATCTATTTGTGGAAATCAAAATCTATATTAAAAGTGAATGGAGTGAAACGCTTAATTATTATTAACAACAATATGTTAAGCAGTCCGGTATGTGGTGGGATGTTGGCTGGGGCTTGTCCCCTACATATGCCCTATATATAAGCATACTTGATTGGATAGCATAGGTGTTTGTTGATGAGGTTAAGGTTGTCATTTTGGGGAATCGAGGTAAACATTTTCAGGGAAATCAAAAGTTAAGAATCAAAGGTATGGGATGAAATGTTGAATTATCACCAGGAACAATATATCATGTGGTTTGGTATGTGGTGGGATGTTGGCTGGGGCTTGTCCACTACATATGCCCTATATATAAGCATATTGAACTGGATGGTATAGGTGGTTAATGGTGAGGTTAAATTTGTCATTCATGTTATTCAAACTCATTTTTTTTTATAAAACTATATGAACTCACCAACCATGTGTTGACTTTGTTTTTGTATGACTTCTTAGGTGATGAACAGGTCAACTGAAGAGTTATTTCTTTTGGACTAGGTTACCAGATAGCGGACCTAGCTTTTTGGACCTGCATATTTTGAAGCATCATCTTACAGATTTATTTTGTATATCTTGTGCAGATACAAGATAGAAGATTTATGATGTGATAGTAGATTTACATTGTTAAATTATAAACTTAACTGATGTAATTTAACTTTGTAATTCTATTTTATATTAACAGTTTCTCAGTTATATATCATGTGCAATGTAAACAATCTGATCATTCCGATTATCACTCACGATATCGCGCCCCGAGAACCTTCCGCCCGACGGGGAATTCGATCCAACTCCGCCGGCTCTGGGTGTGACACCACGAACCTTGGGTGACAGCCACGAACCTCCCAGGATCACGAACTTTTGTTGGCCAGATCTTGAAGCCGAACCCATGAGAAACGAACCTCCCATGGCCGAATCTTTGTTCCCCAACCGAACCTTCATAGCCACGAGCCTTTATGGTGAACCTTTGGCCGAACCATCACTCACGAACCCTACTGCTGGCAACTGGACTCACCGAACCTTCTGAGGACAACCCACATCATCCAGCCGAACCTAGGATGGTTGTTGATAGGTTTCGCTGACCCAACCCTCCATGAGCGTGAATTCAACCGAGTAGCCATGCAACATTCTGAATTGTAGGCCCAACTGTTGACCCAATTAAACCTTTCGGCCCATGGGGGATAAAACGACCAAAATGTATTCGGCCTCAACAACATATACCCGGCCTAATTAATTGGCCCAAACCGATGTCTAGCCCACGCTCTATTCGGCCCAATTACACGTTATTCGGCCCAACTCAAGTTCCGGCCCATTTGACTGTTCGGTCCACTCGATTAAGGGTACAACCTAATACACTAAATCAATAATTATGAATAATCATGCATGGGATTTTACTAAAAAGGTGGTATAAGTGGGTGCTTAATACGTTCACATCACCTAAACCATTAAGTTTTACAAGAATAACTTCATAGTTATTTAATAACTATGAAACAATCTATTCAACATCCTATAAAGTGATAAGAATTTATCACCTTTAAACTAAAACTTAAGTTTTATAGTTATAAACTATAAGAATTCAAGAATATACACCATGATAAAGTTCATATCAAGTCAAACCATAACACATGAGGGGTTATGCTAAGCTCAATCTAAATAGATTGAGGGTTAACATAACTTACAACAATGAGACTCAGGGCCGAATAATGACCAAGACCGAGACTCACCAGTGTTAGCCAACTCTAGGGCTAACACCTACACGTACACAAATCAATTACAATTAATACTTACAAAATTACAACGACATGAAATCAATACAGGATCGTGAATACAACAACAAGTACAATCAAGAGCGCGTGCATTTCTTGTTTAAGCTAAGTCAACCACTGCAACAACAAGGTGAGTTCATACGCCCCCCTTTCCTATTCTTATCTGATTTTAAACTCTCGGGCTGAGAAACATGCTTGACTTTTATTTATTTCAAAGTTTTAGTTTAACATATTGCTTATACTATCATTTAGATAATACTGCTTGACTTATTATCGTATATCATTGTATGCATGCTTGTATGATCATGATATGACAGGAACAACTAGATGAATATGATAATATAATTTCATAACTCATCAACACAATAGAATAACATAGTTGTATGATTACATCTTACAACACTTAGTTATTCTTACAAGTACGAACATTGAGATAATCACATGTAAACTTGATGGTCAGAACAAAACACTTGAATGAAATGAAGATAATATATATCTTCATAATAACATTCAACACAAGATTTAAGTAAGTGTAATAAGACAAATTCTTATAACACTTAGCTTTACAACTCAACACATATTACAGGATAACATGGAACAAGAATCATCCACCACCTGAGTCGACTAAGTGTAACAAGACTAGTTCTTACCACAGCTTAGTGACAACATGGTGATTATATGGAATAATAAGGAATGATAATCATGATAATGTAACTTCATGATAACAACATCATTCACACAACAATTAACATAATGTAATAAGACAAGTTCTTATTTAACCTTGTTAACAACAACGAGAACATACAACACTGAGAACAAACAACAACATTGGTGAACACAATACAATTGATTACTATTGAACTGTCTGCATTATATCATTTTAATCATGTGCCATGTACTTAAATTTGATCATTGTAAGTCCCTTCACAATTCGCTGAGCAGTTAGTTTGATGTGACTAAACCGACGATAGCATAGTGGTTCCATATGTTTGACAAACCTCTAGCTTGTAGGGCTAGTATGTTGATCGTATTGATTCATTGGCCGGTAACGTATGACCAGTGACAGGGCTACTCAAGTCAGGGTCTGGAAAGCGACACATGGTGTTTTTAATCTACAGTTGAAATTGTAATTAATCCATCGTTTCTTGTTGACTAGTAGACTGAGGAGTTTATTTTCTCTCAGGTTAAATTACTAGTAACAGTTTCGATGAGGCCTATGAATACACAAAGTGGTAGAGGTGAATCGGATGCATTGTAGTCTGATTACGTGAGGATTGCAATGGATTCCTTTTAGGCTCTATGCACTTCAAGTTGAGAACAAATATTCAATTGGTTAACTAACACTATTATTATTTAAAAGTGATTAATAGTTAACCCCACAAGTAATAGAATAATACAAGAAACATATTAATTTAATCTAATCTCCTTAATATACAAAGGGTTTATCAATACTTCGGGTTGATAACTAAACCCCTATTATTATATTATTCTACATATGATACGACAGGTGCATTACCAACGGGATGAACAGGTGAATTGGAAATGGATATCTATAGTTGTATTGTAAGTAGTGTGGAGTTCTATTAGTTATGTGGTGGGATGTTGGCTAGGGCTTGTTCCCTTACATATGCCCTATATATAAGCATAACTAATAGGATGAGATACTAATTGCAAATATAACTATAGAGAGGCCATTGTATGAACGGGAGAATCAAACAGACTACAAGTAACATGTATACTATTGTGATTGTGTATGTGAATGAATCATGGTTTTCAATTATCAAACTTATGAACTCACCAACCTAGTGTTGACTTTGTTTAAATGCATGTTTTCTCAGGTGACGAACATGTTTAGTCACCAGGATTACAGGGACATAGCTAGTGGACTTTAAGAAGGCCTAGCAACTTTTGTGTTGCATACTTTTGGATGACAAAAACAATGAATCATCTTTTGTATATCTTGTACAGATACAAGATATGAACTCATTGATTCTTTTGATTAGATTTACTTGGTTAAATTATGAGGAAACAATGTAATTTAACTTTGTAATTCTATTTCATTGTCATGTTAGCATTTCTCAGTTATTTTTCATGTGCTATGTAAACAATCTGATCATTTCGATTATCACAACGATATCACGCCCCGGGAACCTTCCGCCCGACGGGAAAGTCGATCCAGCCCGCCAGCTCGGGGTGTGACAGAAATACATATAGTTTGTACCTGATAACTGTTCAATTTACTGTTGAGATCGCTGTTCCGGTACGATTCCGGCACTGATGTTACACCTACGTGATCATGTTAACACATAGCACGTTGCCATACGTAGTCAAATAAACATATAAGTCACGTTTGCATACAAAAGTTTCCATATCTAGCGTGCTTATCATCAGAAACCATCTAACTTAGCATGTAATCATCATATCAAAGCATAGTAAATCATTTAGCATGCTCAAATCGTTCATAACATTTCTAAATCGGTATTTCGTAACATAAAGTTACTAAAAATTGTAACTATGACATAAACCAATCCAATGATCATCCTAAGCATTTCTAATTCATTTTTATATCACATAACATCATATGATACCATTTATCATCATTTACACATGTTAATCTAACTCAAATAATCATCTATCAATATTCGGTTCATAAAAGTTACTATATATAGTAACTATGCTAAAAATGACCACAATCAACATCAAATCAAGTTTCTAAGTTTCCTAATCATCATATCATCATCCAAGTAGCAAGTTCATACACATACATGATCATAAACTCATCATTATCACAAGTTGTAACTAAAAGTTACTATATATAGAAAGAATTATGAATAACCCTTTCTTATTCATAGAAATCATGTTCTAAACATTAATACCATCCTAATATCATTCCAATAACCTATACACACATATGCATGTTTATAATCTCATCATCATCATCATAGTGTAACCAAAAAGTTGCTATAATTAGAAAGTCCATCAAAAATCACATTTTTAACCATTTTAACAACATCTAATCATTCAATATACTTCCAACATCATCAAGTAACACATTTGAACATTCAAAATCATCCCACAAGCCATGGATGATACATGCATGTGGGTTTTGCAACATTTTATATACAAATCATGCATCATAACAACACACATTATCATGGATCATCAAGATTCATCACTATATCATTCTAGATCATCAATAACAGTAGTTTTAACAACAAACCCAGATTTAAATGTCAAGAAATTCGTGCATGTGATGTTCATGCACTTGCATGAGTGTTTAAAGGAGAGCATGTGTGTGTACAATCGTTTTTAAGCTACTAATGAGTGTAGAACTACCTTCTAGAGCTTCTTGAACACCAAGATGATGATAGATCAATAGTTTATGGAGGTTGAGAAGGGCTGGAATCGTGCTACACGGCTGGTTCAAGCTCTTGTTGTGCTTCTTCCTTGGTTCAAGCCTCCAAACCTTCACTTCTAAGCTCCCAAGGTATAACAATGGCTTCCAGATGCTTCAATGGTGATTTGCATGTGGAAATAACGAGTGTGGAGGGTCTGGTGCTCGAGAAACGAAATGTAGGGTGGCTTGGAATGATTACATCTTGGTTTTATAAAGATGTGCCAAACGTTCACCAACGTTCGTGTGTTTTGACACGTGTGTGCGGTTTCTCGATAATTCCTCGAATTATCTTGTTGTGTGTCAGTGTTTGTACCGTCGTGCCACGTGTTACACCAAACTAAACTAATTCTAGTGCCACGTGTACAAAAATTATTCAAATAAACATTTAAATAAATAGTAAGCTGACCTGGATTTTACGGGGTGTCACAGCTCATCTCTGTTTGGTATCAACCGATTCAAATAATACATCAACCCATCATCTTTAGTTTCCAATTGTAATTCAGCCCCACAAGACATCTCATCATGTAGGCTACCTTGAGCCAATGAGGTTTGTTGAGCTACCAGAATATCATTATGTAGATTAGTGTGTACTCGGAAACTATGGATTTGAACATGACTCTTGTGACTAAGCGCATCTGCTACTACATTCGCTTTGCCAGGATGGTAGCGAATTTCACAGTCATAATCATTCAACAGTTCAACCCATCTCTGTTGTCTCATGTTAAGTTCCTTCTGGTTAAGAATGTGCTGCAAACTCTTGTGATATGTAAAGACTACACACTTAGTACCATAAAGATAATGTCTCCATATCTTCAAAGCAAACATGATTGCACCAAGTTCTAAGTCGTGTGTAGTGTAGTTCTTCTCATGGATTTTCATCTGTCTTGATGCATATGCCACAACCTTTCCCCGTTGCATGAGAACACAACCGAGTACTTGGTTGGACGCATCATAATAAACCACAAAATCATTATCTCCATCAGACAGTGTCAGAACAGGAGCATCACAAAGTTTCTGCTTCAATGTCTGAAATGCATCTCCTTGCTTCGGTCCCCACTCATAAGGGCTATCCTGCTGAGTCAAGGAATCCTGGAGAAATTCGAAATAAACCGCCGATAGTAACCGCTAGTCCAAGGAATGAACGAATCTCCGTTGGTGTCTTCGGTGTACTCCAATTCTTCACAGCTTCAATCATTGCAGGATCCACATGAACACCCTTTTCATTGACTATGTGTCCCAAGAATTGAACTTCCTTAAGCCAAAATTCACACTTAGAGAATTTGGCATACAATTGCTCTTTCCTTAAGATCTCCAAAATCAACTTAAAGTGTTGTTCGTGTTCTTCTTTGCTCTTAGAGAATATCAAAATATCGTCTATGAATACAATGACAAATTTATCCAAGTATGGTTTGCAAACACGGTTCATGAGGTCTATGAAAACTGCAGGTGCATTGGTAAGGCCGAAGGGCATTACCAAAAATTCAAGATGGCTATATCTCGTTCTGAAAGCTGTCTTGGGAATATCATCTTCATGAACGCGAAGCTGATGATACCTAGACTGTAGGTCGATCTTCAAAAACCATGCCAAGCCTTGAAGTTGATCGAAGAGATCATCGATGCGAGGCAGTGGGTATCAGTTCTTGATGGTAAGTTTATTCAATTCGCTGTAATCGATGCACATTCGAAATGACCCATCCTTCTTCTTGACAAATAGGACCGGTGCACCCCATGGAGAATGGCTCGGGCAAATGAATCCATTATCAGACAATTCTTGTAATTGACTCGCCAATTCTTGCAACTCTGAAGGCGCAAGCCTGTATGGAGCTTTGGCGACTGGTTCGTACCAGGTACTAAGTCAATTCGAAATTCTACTTGACGCTCTGGTGGAATCCCCAACAAATCATCTGGAAATACTTCAGGAAAATCTCTTATCACTGGAACGTCCTGTATGCTCTTGCTTTGCTCCTTCTTTTCTACCACATGTGCTAGAAATGCTATGCATTTCTTCTTAAGGCATTTGTGTGCTTTCGTGCATGACATCAGCCTAAGACCTTTACTAGGGGTTTCCCCGAAGACTCTTAGAGTTTCACCCGAAGGTAAGGGAATACAAATGAATTTCTCATGACAAACTATTTCTGCTTTATGGGTGGCTAACCAATCCATGCCTATGATACATCAAAGCTACCAAGTTGCATAGGTATGAGATCAATTGAGAAAACGTGATCATTTAAGTTCACAGTACATCCAATGATAATAGTGTCAATATCGATAGTGTTTCCATCAGCCACCTCCACGTTGAATGGTTTGCCTAGTTGAGTATGTGTTCTACCAAGTATACGTTCAAACTCATATGAAACAAAACTTCTATCAGCACCAGAATCAAACAAAACAGATGCATAAGTGTTGTTAATCAAAAATGTACCATTGACAACATCCTGGTTGGCTTGAGCTGCTGGAGCATTCAGTTGAAAAGCTCTGCCTCTTGCCACCCTTTGAATATTCCCAGTCAATCTTGGGTACTAATTTCTGAAATGACCCACATCACCGCACTCATAACAGGATCTTTCCTATGTTGGTACTTGGCAAATGTGTACAACTTGAAGTGGTTGTGCATGCGGAGCGGGGAGTGCAAGCGGTGCAGGTTGCATCCTTTGTGCTTGCGGTGCACTCCGGCACATATTAGCAAAATGCCCATACTTACCGTAGTTGTTGCAGACGCGACAGGATAAATTAGGAGCATGATGATAGCGGCAAATGTTGCATTGTGGATTCACTCCAACATAAGGTCTGGTGTTTGAGTTATTGGATGATTGTTGAGTAGCTTGAGCAGTAGGAGTAGTAACAGCAGAATTCCTGGTCTTTCGCTTTCGACTGCTGCATTTGGACGAGCTAGCTGGTTCAGTCTTGACTTCAGTTGATGTCTCTTTTGCAGCTGTCTTCATTTTAGTCTTCTTTGTTCCCTTTCTCGTGAGTGTACCAGCCTTCACATGATTATCCGTTAGTGTGGCAGATAGGCGGATTGTAGCTTCCAGCGTGGTAGGGTTGCTACCAAAGACAGTGTCTTGAATCTGCATAGGTAGACCGCCTATGTACTTCTCTATTGCTCTCTCCAATGGTGTCACTAGATGAGGTACCAATAGACTCAGCTCATGAAAGCGAGAATTATAGATCACATTCTCACCGCTGTCTTGCTTGAGTTCACAGAACTCGGCTTCAAGTGTCCTCATCTCACTGCGAGGACAGAACTCAGTGGTCATCAGAGCTTTGATTTCAGTCCATGTCAGTGCTAGGGCTACATCAACTCCCCTAGTTCGCTTTTCGCCATTCCACCAAGTTAGTGCTCTCTTTTAGAAAACACTGGTTGTAACATCAGTGCCGGAATCATAACCGGAACAGTGATCTACACAGTAACTCAGGTATGAATTACATGTAATGTACACATATTATTATCATTTGGTGCTTGACACAAAAACTATTACACATTCAAATCAGAAACATGATTCAAAACCATAGTTCAACAGTCAGAAATTTATTTGACAACACAGAACTATCATGTGATTGTTAGTTAGGACCTTATTATGTAAAAATGTATGTGAGGTTGTACATAACAAAACAATAACGGATGTCGTTACGTGAATGCTAAACTGACGGATTATCCGTACAGATGACGATCTGTACGAATATATCTGAACGTTTAACGTTCTAAATGATGTCTAATAATTAGAAAATCATATTGAAAAGGGTAGTTATCGATGTTTTCGTACGGGTGACGATCCGAACGAATACGCGCGACGACTATACGATTCGATTTAAACATATAAACTTAACGATTTCAAAAATTTAAAATAAACGGAAGATATTTAGTTAATTTACTAGGAATTACCACCTAAATTAAATTTATAAATTCTATTTTTAAAATCGTAAAGATTCGTTACGAAAACGAAGGAAAACCGACGCCTCCACGCGAAACCGAGAGAAACCGAACTAGCCCGAACACACCCGGGCATTTGGAAGCATTTAAGATGGCATTTAATACCATTCATCTTCCCCACCTACCCACTCTCTCTCATCTCACCATCACTTTATCTCTCTACACACTCTCTCTCTAGAAACCAAGCCCTAGATTCTTCATTTCTTCACCAAATCGAGCCATTTTGGTGTCAAAACGACCACAACAACTTGTAGATCGCAAAATACAAGAGTTTAGAGCTTGGAATCATCTGAAACGAGGTAGATTTGAGTTTAAAGTCGCGATTTTTAGGTTTTTCAATCCCTTGGTTCGAACCCTCACCCTAACCGGTTCTAGACCATTCAAACCTTAGGGAAACAACACGTAACCACTTTAGGATGAGTTAGGAACTTGGGGAAACATCTTACTTAGGTCTAGAACACGGAATTTGTGGCAAGGGGACGGCTAGGCTTCGAACAGGAGAATGAGACACCCATCAGCCTGGCCGAATGGCCACAGGCCGAATGAGGCTCTCATTCGTGTGTGGTCACCTTCGCATGAACACCATTCGGTCGGCTGGAGATCCCCATCGCAAGAACAGCCACATTTGACCACCCTCACTCGCATGCATCCTACATTCGATCTCATGATCCATTCGCATGGCTAACTACGTTCGGCTGAACCTAGTCCTTCGTATGGCCATGTCATTAGCATGATATCACATACGGTTGGTCGTCCCTTTCGCCCCATGGACAGTAGTTTCATTCGGTTGGGCACCATTCGGACGAGATGTGTCTCAGTCCTGTAGAACCGGATGTGATCCCAATGGTTTCGATTGAGAACTTCCATTTGAATAACACACTTTCTTCTAATAGTGCATGCATGTGCATGGGAAATTCTTAGGGTTTGTGGAGTTGCAAGGATAATGGGGTGATTTCTTTCCAATATTCAAGTAGACAAACACTATTTTTCTTTAATCATGTTAACACATAAACAAATGTTTTGGGATAATTTGTACATGTAAATACATGAGGAAAACCTTAGAAGAAGTCGGTGACATTACACAATAAACCTAGGGGTAATGTGTATAACCATCAACTTGGTGTTTCAAAACTACTAAGTTTTACAACATTAAAACCTTTACGAACTTGCAAACATATATATCGAGTCAAGTGTTAAGTTTTATCAAAGAGAAAAAAGAAAACAAGTTGAGGAGTAATCAAGAATCAAGAAACAAGCTAAGTGAGGGAGTTGATTTCATTGTTAACATCCGATACATAGTAATTCTATACAAACATATAACTAAGTTAGATAGTTCAATTGAAATTTCTAAAGCAAGTTATATATCAAGACGATCAAGGACTACTGTCACACCCTGAGCCGGCGGGTCGGATCGTGTGTCCCGTCAGGCGGAATGGTCTCGGGGCGCGATATCGTGAATGATAATCATGATGATCAGATTGTTTACATAGCATCAATGTTGAGAATACTAAAGCACATTGACACTAAACTAGGTTTACAAAGTTAAATTACAATTGTCAATGTTGATAATTTATCTAGTAACCCTAACAAAGAAATTCTTAAATTTAGTATCTTGTCACTATACAAGATATCAAAAGTGATTCACAGAAATCAACAAAATATGTGCTTTCCAAAAACTACTAGGTCCTCTAACTGGCATCCTAGCATGCATTCCTGAAACCTTAGCTTACTCCTGTACATCACCTGAGAAAGCATGAGAGAAAACAAAGTCAACACAATGGTCACACTATTGATACCTTTAGTCACATAAATGTTTGAAGGTGTGACAATACATTCCCAATTGGTCACACTATTGATACCTTTAGTCACATAAATATTCGAAAGTGTGACCGTTTAATTCTGGCTATGTGTGACCAAAGCCAGTTTTTGTACTAGTGTTGGTGAGTTCATATAGTTTGGTATTTGAAAATATATTTGCAAACCTTTTCGGTAACAACCTTAACCTCATTAACATCACCTGTAATATACAGCTCGGTATGCTTATATATAGGGCATACGAAAGGGTCGAGCCAACAACCCGCCCAGACGCCATCCCACCGCATACTAAACCACATATGACATTGTTGTTAATGATAATTAAGCATTTTACCTACCATCCAGTTTCATTTCCATCCTAATTTTAAGCATTACGTTTAGAAGTTTAAAACACGCATACATTAGTATTTACCAACCCCTTCGGTAACAACCTTAACCTCATTAACATCACCTATAATATCCAGCTCGGTATGCTTATATATAGGGCATACGAAAGGGTTGAGCCTACAACCCGCCCAGACGACATCCCACCACATACTAGACCACATATGACATTGTTGTTAACGATAATTAAGCGTCTTACCTGCCACCCACTTCCATTCCCATCATAGTTTCGCATAATCTGTTTAAGAGTTTCAAACACGCACACGAAAACGTTTGCAACTTCTTGGGTAACCACCTTAATCTCATTAATAACACATGTCCTATCCAATTCGGTATGCCTATATATAGGGCATACGAAAGGGTCGAGCCTACAACCCGCCCAGACGCCATCCTATCACATACTAAACCCCATATGACATTGTTGTTAATGATTATTAAGCGTTTTACCCACCACCCATCCTCATTTTAGAATTCGATTTACACAAATTGAAATATCACCGATTTCTTGAGTTCATCACGTATTCATGATTACCCATAGCACTTGTAGAAACATAATATTAAATGCTTAATTAAATAAATAATTAATCATTTATTTACATCTAAGACATGATGATTGGGTCTTATTTGACTCAATCAATTAGACTTAGTTGATGGTGCTGTCCAAGTTGTACCGTCTCACACGTGGCCCATATCAGGCATTGACCCAAAATGAGTCTACCTGTATGCGTCCGGACTTTCATGATGTGCCCATATCAGCTTGACCCTCAGGCCTACTGTACATGTCGGGACTTTAGGATATCCTTTGATTTTGATCGTCTTTGTTCTCTTGAGTTCGTTTGGTCGTTTGAGTTATGCCCAAATAGCTTGACTACAAGAGTCTACTATTCATGACGAGACTTTCCGTGTGTTACACGTGGTCTTGATTTACATACAACTGACATCCACCTTAACTTGAGTATTAATGATTTCATTAGATCTTAATGATTTCATTAGTTCGTTGATTCACACACGGATATGATTCTCTTGATTCTCTTGATTCTGATCCTTAGAATTTCATGATTTCCACAATGATTGTAGATTCTTGAATTTGATCCTTAGTTTATTTGAACACACATTGAATTAGATTTCCTTGGATTTGATTCTTTAGTTTTGGTTCTCTTGATTCCACACAGAATTTGGATCCTTTGAATAGAACTTATTAGATTTATTGTTTGATTTAGAATTATTATATTACTCATAAGAGTAATTAATTGATTTGTTAGTTAAACCTGCATAATATTTACCCAGACAGGAGTCTAGGAGTATAAACATGCATATATAAAACATACAATAAGTAAAAGCATTTACGTAACTCACCCATATTTGATCCCCCATGTTGACACCCATATGCCAAAACCCATGCATGCAACTATGTAACTCACCCCATGCATTCCATGCACTCACAATCACACAATCGCTATCATGTATCCCTAATTCAAGTATCTGGCCAGATGGGTTTATGCTATTGACAAGATCCTACTGTTTGTGAGATTGGCCGAATGAAATACCATCCAAGCATAGTGGTTCGGCCGAATCATCCTTGCCATGCGAATGTAAAAGGGTTTAGCAGAATGAAATGGCTCACCCGAACGGGTCTCGGCCGAATGACTTGGCCGCATCAGGCCTTGGGCCAAAACAACTTGGCCGAATGTAAGTTGGCCGAAAGATGGGTGGGTCCGAATGGTTCTACTTGCGCGAGTAAGACCTTGGCCGAATGAGTGGGGCTTGACAAAATGAGGGACTAGTGCGTATGAGACCTGGCCGAGTGAGGCTCATGCGAATGGGTTCCTTCGGCCGTATGGCAGGCCCCTTCGGTCTTGTGGCTGCCTTCCTTCGGTCGGTTGGCCAGTCGGCCGGCATGTTGGCCCCATTCGGCCCTTCGAAGCAAACAGGTTGCAGCCCATTTCTTTTCGAACCAACGACTACTTCCTGGTGTATCCCACATTCCTAACACATCCTAACATGGTTTAGTGGATTTCCTATGAGTTTTATGGTGCCAAGAACCGGTTTCAAAGGGTGGTTCGAACAAGGGTTTGAAAACCTAAAATCGCCATTTTTGCATCACAGGATACCTCGATTCCAGGGATTTTCAGGGCAGATCCCTTGTACTTTCATGTAGAGGAAGATGAGAGCTTCGATTTTGCACCAAGATGGAGTTATTTGGTCAAGAAATGGAGAAGTTATGGAGGTTTGAAGCTTGAAGTTTCTAGAGAGAGAAAGTTCCGGGTTTTTGGTTTTAGAGAGAGAGAGTGAGGGAATTAAGTGAAGGAGATGACTGATTTTGGGTATTTATACCCCGGGTGAGTTCGGGTTCATTTCGGTTACTCGGTTTCGCGTAAAACGTCGGTTTCATTTCGTTTTCGTAACGAATCGTTACGGTTTTTAGAACAAAAGTTTGTAACTTTATTTTAGGTGCTAATTCCTAGTATATTAACTAAATATCTTCCATTTATTTAAATTTTCTGAAAATATTTAAATTACAGTTTAATCGAATCGTACAGTCGTCGCGCGTATTCGTTCGAATCGTCACCCGTACGAATACGACGATAACTACACTTTTCAATATAGTTTTCTAATTATTAAACATCATTTAGAACGTTAAACCTTCAGATGTATTCGTACAGATCGTCATCTATACGAATAATCCGTCGATTTAGCATTCACGTAACGACATCCGTTGTTGTTTTGTTCTATAACCCTCACATACGTTTATACATAATAGAATCCTAACTAGCAATCACATGATAGTTCTGTATTGCCAGATAATTATCTGACTGATGAACCATAGTTCTGAGTTACGTTTCTGAAATAAATCTGAAACTGTGTTGTGATAAACATAAAATGATAATGATATACGAATAACAACTGAAATGTGTACCTGATTTACTGTTCATGTACTGTGCAGATCACTGTTCCGGTTACGTTTCCGGCATTGATTTTATAGTCTCCCCTTGTTATAGAAATTTCGTCCCAAAATTTAAGAATCGTTATCCGGTACGGCTTCCTCTGTAAACAGTTGGGGATACTTGGACTTCATGTGGTCTTCGCGTTCCCAAGTAAACTGGGGTCCACACTTTGAATTCCATCGAACCTTGACAATCGGAATACGGCTTCGCCTTAGTTGTTTAACTTTGCGATCCATAATCTCCAAAGGTCCTTCGATGAAACGTAAATGTTCATCCACTTGAATTTCTTTAACTGGTTTGCTGAGTGGTTTCATCAGCAAGGCATTTCTTCAAGTTTGAGACGTGAAACACGTCATGCACATCACTGAGTTCATCTGGTAATCTCAGTCTATACGCTACATGACCAATACGTTCAATGATCTCAAACGGTCCTACGTATCGTGGTGCTAACTTGCCTTTCTTTCCAAATCGGACAACACCTTTCCATGGGGATACCTTTAATATGACCCGGTCTCCCACTTGAAACTCTAACGGCTTGCGCCGTTTGTCGGCATATCTCTTATGTCTGCTCCTTGTTGCTTGTAGCGTTTGTTGAATCTGAGTAATCTTATCAGTAGTCTCTTGAATAAGCTCTGGCCCAGTTATACGGTTATCTCCTACTTCGGTACCACAGATCGGTGACCGACATTTTCGACCATGCAGAGCCTCGAATGGTGCGCATCCGATGCTACTATGGTAACTGTTGTTGTAGAAGAATTCAATCAGTGGCAATTGAGAGTCCCAATCTCCACCACAATCTATGTAACATCAGTGCCGGAAACACTACCGGAACAGTGATCTACACAGTAACTTGCACAGTAACTCAAGTACAAACTATGTGAACTATTGTATGCTATTGACATTTTGATGCTTGACACTAAGCTATTATGCAATCGTTTCTGAAATCTGATTAAATCTCACAGTTTAACAGTCAGAAATATATCAGACAACATGGAATTTACACACGGATGCTTGTAATATACTATTTTGTGTAAACGTATGCGAAGTTGAACAAAACAAAGCAATAACGGACGTTGTTACAGAAATGCTAAACGGACGGATTATTCATATAGGTGACGATCTATACGAATATATCTGAAAGTTTAACGTTCCGAATGATGTCCAGTAATTAGAAAACCATATTGAAAAGTGTAGTTATTGTCGTATTCGTACAGGTGACGATTCGAACGAATACGCGCGACGACTACGCGATTCGATTTAAACTGTAACTTTAACATTTTCAGAAATTTAAAATAAACAAAAGATAATTAGTTAATTTACTAGGAATAACCACCTAAATTAATTTATTAAACTCTATCTTTAAAACCGAGACGTTTGTAGCGAAAACGAAAGAGAAACGATGCTTCTACGTGAAACCGAGCGGAACCGAACAAACCCGAACGAAACCAGATAACTTGAAGCCATTTAATATGGCATTTAATGCCATAAACCTTCCCACCTACCAACTCCACCACCTCCAACTCGTTCACTCTCTCTCTACATTTTCTCTCTCTAGAAACCAAGCCTCTAACTCATTCATTTCTCAACCGATTCGAGCCATTTTGGTGTCTAAACGACCACCACATCACGTAGATCATAGAAGTACAAAGGATCTGAGTTTTTGTCCAGCAAATTCGAGGTGAAAACCATGAATTTATGGCGATTTTGGGGTTTTGAAAACCCTATTTCGAACCCACAATCTTGACCGGTTTTGAACCATCAAACCTTAGGGAAAACACTCACCAACACCATAGGATAGTGTGGGAACAAGTGGGTTAGGACCTGGGGTAGCCATTTGTTGGATCTAAGAGGCTGCACTTCAATGTTTTCGAACGGCCGAATGGCCCAGCCGCAGCTAGGCCGAATGGCCACACCACTCCTTTTCGGCCGAATGGCTATCCTTTCATTCGGCCAGTGTGCTGATTCGGTCGGATCTCACCCATTCGCTAGCATACTCATTCGGCTGAGGCTCCATTCGGTCTATGCTCTTATTCGCCCGACAAGCACCCATTCGACCCTCACTTATTCGGGCCATGCATTCTTTCGGCCGGTTGCTTCGTTCCCCAATCAAGTTCGGCTCCACTGGTTTGGCCAGGGTCCCTTCGGCTAAGGACTTGAGTGTGAACCACCAATCGCGATCGAAGGATTTGGATGCATGAAATGCATGGAGGCCACGTGAACTTATATGCATGGGTTGAATGTGTGGTTATGTGTGTGCATGGGAAGTGTTAGGGTTTTCTAACAAGAAGTCACTTAGTTTTAAACAAAGGTGGAAAGTTGTAAGTTTGTTCATGCTAAGGGCTAAGCCACAAATACTTTCCTAAGCAAATGATAAACTTATAATTGTCTATCTCATGGAAATTGAGGGTAAGCAAGGATCTATGCAACAACACTAAACGTTTCAAATATTACAAACACAAAGTTGTGAATTACAAGAACCAAAGGAATAACTAAGTATGGGTGTGGATTTAGTTCCCACATCCAACACTTGGTGATTCTATACAATCATATAACTAGGTTAGGGAGCCTCGTGGGAGTCTCTGAGCTAAGTTGTATACACGAACAATTTAAGAAAGCAAAGGGGGCTAAAACTAAAGTTTAGGCTTGGAGTTAGTCGAATTGGATTAACTTAAGTCTAATAAACTGAGCTATGATTTTCTTGAACTACAATATGGTTTTAGTAAATGAAATAAATGATAAACTTTCTTAAAATAATTAAATGATTTCTAATCTAAGAGTAACTTAAAACGAATTATTTTGAAAAGGTTAAACCAATGTCTTGTAATGATTATTCACGGGACTAAGGGTTTCTAATGATGGGTCATACCTTAGACTAATTTGAGGAAGTCTTAGAAAACACCTTAGTGACATAAGACACTTAGTTGCACACTGAGACTAAAACCCTAGTTTATGGTTATTATAACGACTTATCATATTCGAACCTCTTAAAGCAACTCAGGTGTTGAAGATACTTAAGCTACAATCAAAGAGCGCGCACTATCTGTGGTAACTTATACTTAGCAACACAGGTGAGTTCATTGTCCCTTTTCAAACCATTTTGGATTTTACATCGGGACTGAGAAGCATGTTAATCATTTTAAACAGAGGTTTAACTGTCTGCAACTGCTTTTATAATAAACCATATGCTAATGCTACTGCTACATACTTAAACTATATGCTAATGCTAAAGCTATAAGCTACATACTAATACTAACTGCTAATGCTAATGCTATAAGCTACATGCTCAAACCATATGCTGATGCTAATGCTATAAACTACATGTTCAAACTATATGCTAATGCTAATGCTATAAACTACATGCTAAAACTATATGCTCATGCTATACGCTACATGCTAAAACTATATGTTACAACCGTATGCTAATTCTAGATGCTATATGCTACAAGCTAAAGTCATATGCTAAGACTACATGTTAATGCTAGATGCTATATGCTACAAGCTAAAGCCATATGCTAAGACTACATGCTAATGCTAGATGGTATATGCTACATACTACATGCGAAGATCGGATGCTAATGCAAAGCTTGTGTCCATATATGAGATACGTGAATGCTAAACTATGCTAACGCAAAGCTTGTATCTATATATGGGACACGTGAATGCTAAACTACGTTAATGCAAAGCTTGTATCCATATAAGAGATATGTGAATACTAAACTATGCTAATGCAAAGCTTGTATCTATATATGGGATACGTGAATGCTAAACTATGCTAAAGCAAAGCTTGAATCGAATCATGAGAAACGTAATTGCTAAACTATGCTAGAGCAAAGCTTGTATCTAAGCATGGGTTACGTAAATGCTAAACTGTGCTATTGCAAAGCTTGTACCTATGCATGAGATTCGTAAATGCTAAACTATGTTGATATAAAGCTAATATACGTGTATAATGTACGTAAAAGCTGAACTAAGTGAATGCTATAAACATGTAAACTCTTAAACCGTATGCTAAAGCTATGATGGAGACGGGATTGAATGTAGGTAAAATTCTTAATTATCATTAACACCAATGTCATATGTGATTTAGTATGTGGTGGGACGGTGGCTGGGCGGGCGGTAAGTTCGGCCCTACATATGCCCTATATATAAACATACCGAATTGGATATTATTGGTGATGTTAATGAGGTTAAGGTTGTTACCGAAAAGGTTTGCTAAAGCTATTTTCAATTACTAAACTATATGAACTCACCAACCATTGTGTTGACTTTGTTTTCTTACATGCTTTCTCAAGTGACGTACAGGATTAAGCTAAGGCTCAAGATTGCATGCTAGGATGCCCAGTTAGAGGACCTAGTAGATTTTTGAAAGCACATGTTTTGTTTATTGATGCGAGTCACTTTTGATATCTTGTACAGTTACAAGATAGTAAACATTTGATTCTTTTGATAGGTTTACTTAGTTAAATTATCAAATATTAACAGTTGTAATTTAACTTTGTAATCCTAGTTTAATGCTATATTATGCTTTAGTTATTCTCAATGTTGATGCTATGTAAACAATCTGATCATCACGATTATCGCCCACGATATCGCGCCCCGGGAACCTTCCGCCCGACGGGAAAGTCGATTCGTCCCGCCGGCTCGGGGTGTGACAGATTGGTATCAGAGCTCAAGGTTATAGAGAATAATAGGTCATTTACTTAAAACGGTTTGGCCTATACTATAACTTAGGGACCCTCATGTAGAGAACATATGATCTATGTTAGCATTGTGTCTTCCGCATTCGATCACTGCACTAACCAATATTCTTTTGGTTATGATCAGAATGCCGCCCAGAAGACAACCGACTCCGCTACCAACTCCACAAAACTCAGCACCTCACTCATCAACACCTACGCCACCTGATTCACCGCCTCCTCCTCCTCCACTCATTCCTCCTCCGAATCCGAACGCAACTCCAGTTCTCGATCCTGCTTCTGTTGCTTTGGCAACACTTCTGAGCAGTCAGCTGACCAATCAGCTGAAGGATGTTATCCCAAAGATGATCAATAGGATTCAAGGTCACGGCAACAACTCTGGGCATACTACGGGGGAAGCTAGTGGAAACACTGGTACTACTTCAGACTGCTCCTACAAATCATTCATAGGATGCAAGCCGCCAAGCTTTAGCGGTGTTGAAGGAGCCGTTGGACTGATCCAATGGCTAGAAAAGATGGAGACCACACTGGACATCAGCGGTTGTCCAGAACACCACAAGGTTCGCTATGTTGCTGGATCCTTTAGCAAGCGAGCTTTAACATGGTGGAACTCCCAGATTATGCCTTGGGCAGATTTCAAAATCCTTCTGAGGAATGAATTCTGTCCAAAGCACGAACTTCAGAAGCTGGAGGTTGAACTCTCAAACCATGTGATGAAAGGAGCAGATCACATGACATTCACTACCCGCTATCATGAGCGGGTAGCCTTGGTGCCAAAGATGGTGCCAACTCTGGAGAAGCTGATTGATAGATATGTGGGAGGATTACCATCCTGCATTCACAGCATTGTACTGGCTGCAAATCCTGCTACTTTGGAGTCAGCCATCTCTCTATCAGCTAAACTCACTGAAGTAATGGTGAAGTCAGGAGGTTTGAAAAAGGACTCGGGTAAAGCTAAAGAGGAGACGTCGAAGAAGCCCGAACACCACCAAAAGAAGAAGCAAAAGGTCGTCAAGAACTATGTGATTGCCACCCCATTGAGACAAACCCCTGCAGTACCTACTAATGTTGCACCCAAACACTATGTTGGAGTGCATCCTCAGTGTGCCGAATGCAAGTATCATCATCCTGATGGGGTGCAGTGTAGGAAGTGCAACAACTGTGGCCGACTAGGCCACTAGGCTCAGCAGTGCCGTACTCCAGCAACACAAGCTACAAACAATGCTGCTAGAGCATTACCCCTACCACCAAACCCGGACAATCATAACAACAGCAACACGGGATGCTATAGCTGTGGAGAAGTAGGTCATTTCTCCAAAGACTGCCCGAAACGGATGCAACAAGGAACTCAAGCACCTCGTGGAAGGGCTTTTGTGATCGGAGCCAATACAGCATGCCAAGACCCTAACGTGGTCACTGGTACATTTCTTATACATGACTCTTATGCATCTATTTTGTTTGACACTGGTGCAGATCAGAGTTTTATTTCATCTGACTTTGCATGCCAACTTAATCTTACTGAGGAAACTTTAGACTCCCCTTACATTATCGAAGTAGCAAATGGGAAACAAATCACAGCTAGCACTATACTTAGGAACTGCCCACTTACACTTGCTGATCATACATTTACTATCGATGGAGTTGGGTAGTTTCGACATCATTGTTGGGATGGATTGGCTATCTCTCAATAGAGTAGAAGTCATCTGTTCTGAAAAGCTACTTCGGATTCCATTGGCGAGTGATCGTGCATTGGAAGTTCGAGGGGATCGGGCAAGACGTAGTGTCAAAATCATATCTTGCATAAAAGCGCGTAAGTGTCTACAGAAGAAATATGTAGCTTTCTTGGCTCATGTGGTGGAGAAAAAGAAAGACAAGAAAAAGATTCAAGATGTGCCGATA
Source organism: Mikania micrantha (assembly GCA_009363875.1). Taxonomy (NCBI): domain Eukaryota; kingdom Viridiplantae; phylum Streptophyta; class Magnoliopsida; order Asterales; family Asteraceae; genus Mikania; species Mikania micrantha. The sequence goes on from CM018684.1 coordinate 5,663,789, forward strand.
GTAAAGGAATACCCCGAAGTGTTTCCTGAAGACTTACTGGGTTTGCCTCCTATGCGACTGGTAGAGTTTCGTATTGACTTAATTCCTGGAGCAACACCTGTTGCTAAATCTCCTTAAAGGTTAGCACCTTCAGAGATGCATGAATTGTCGAATCAACTGCAGGAGCTACTCGACAAACGTTTCATCCGACCGAGCTACTCACCTTGGGGAGCTCCGGTTTTGTTCGTAAAGAAGAAGGATAGATCATTTCGAATGTGCATAGATTACAGGGAGCTGAACAAGCTAACCATAAAGAATCGGTATCCATTACCGAGGATTGATTATTTGTTTGACCAACTGCAAGGAGCTCAGTACTTTTAAAAGATTGATTTACGGTCCGGATACCATCAGCTTAGAGTCCAAGACGAAGACATACCAAAGACGACGTTTCTTACCAGATATGGGCATTACGAGTTTATGGTGATGCCTTTTGGATTGACGAATGTACCAGCGGTTTTCATGGATCTCATGAGCCGAGTGTGCAAGCCGTACTTGGACCAGTTTGTCATTGTCTTCATTGATGACATACTGATCTATTCCAAGAGTAAAGCAGAGCACGAGCAACATCGAAGAATGATCTTGGAACTGTTGAAAGAGGAGAGACTCTATGCCAAATTCTCTAAGTGTGAATTTTGGTTAAGAGAAGTTCAATTTTTGGGTCACGTAGTCAACAGTGAGGGAATACACGTAGACCCTGCCAAGATTGAAGCAATAAAGAACTGGGATACTCCCAAGACATCGACGGAGATACGTTCCTTTCTAGGTTTAGCAGGCTATTATAGAAGGCTTATCTCAAACTTTTCTAAGATAGCCCTGCCGCTCACTAAGCTAACGCAGAAAAATGAGCCGTTTGTTTGGGAACAGAAGCAAGAAGATGCCTTTCAGACTTTGAAGCAAAAACTATGTGATGCTCCAATCTTATCTCTACCAGACGGTTGTCATGACTTTGTAGTGTACTGTGATGCGTCCCATCAGGGACTTGGCTGTGTATTAATGCAGCGGGACAAAGTCATAGCGTATGCCTCAAGACAACTGAAAATTCATGATAAGAACTACACTACTCATGATCTGGAACTGGGAGCAGTGATATTTGCATTAAAGATTTGGAGGCATTACTTATATGGCACTAAGCGTACCATATTTACTGATCACAAGAGTCTGCAGCACATATTCAATCAGAAGGAACTCAACATGCGACAGCGTCGTTGGGTTAAGCTTCTGAATGATTACGACTGTGTAATCAAATACCATCCGGGCAAGGCAGACGTTGTAGCTGATGCCTTAAGTTGGAAGGAACGGGTCAGACCTTTGTGCGTTAGAGAAATGGGGATGACTGTGCAGACAAACTTACACGACAACATTATTCAAGCACAACAGGAGGCAGTTGAAAGAGGAAACCTGAAGAAAGAACTGAACTGTGGAGCAGAAAAGCAATTTGAAACAAAACCAGACGGAGTCATCTACTACAAGGACCGTGTATGGATTCCTACAGTGGATGAATTGAGAAAGCTTATCTTTGATGAAGCACACAAGACCAAGTACTCCGTGCATCCTGGTGCTGATAAAATGTACCAAGACTTACGGGGATTTTATTGGTGGCCGGGTATGAAGAAAGACATAGCCGAGTACGTTGGTCGATGCCTTACGTGTGCCAAAGTGAAGGCGGAACACCAGAGAGATTCCACTTTGGAAGTGGGAACAAGTAGCTATGGACTTCATTACCAAGCTACCCCGCACTTCCAGTGGGCATGATACTATTTGGGTTATCGTTGATCGATTAACCAAATCTGCTCACTTCTTGCCAATGCGTGAGACTTATACGATGGATAAACTGGCAAGACTCTACATCAACGAGATAGTGGTATGCCATGGTGTGCCATTATCTATCATCTCAGATCGAGATAGCAGATTTACATCAAGGTTCTGAAAATCATTGCAGAAATCTCTAGGGACTCAATTAAATCTGAATACAGCTTACCATCCACAAACGGATGGTCAGAGCGAACGTACTATACAAACCCTGGAGGACATGCTGAGAACCTGTGTTTTAGACTTCGGTGGGAATTGGGACTCTCATTTACCACTGATCGAATTCTCCTACGACAACAGTTATCATAGTAGCATCGGATGTGCACCATTCGAGGCTCTATATGGTCGAAAATGCCGATCGCCGATCTGTTGGTATGAAGTGGGAGATAATCGAATAACCAAGCCAGAGCTTATTCAAGAAACTACCGATAAGATTGCTCAAATTCAACAAAGGCTACAAGCAACTCAATGCAGACAAAAGAGCTATGCCGACAACGGCGTAAGCCGTTGGAATTCCAAGTAGGAGACCGCGTCATGTTAAAGGCATCCCCATGGAAAGGCGTAGTCCGATTTGGAAAGAAAGGAAAACTAGCACCACGATACGTGGGACCCTTCGAGATCATCAAGCGTATTGGTCCTGTGGCGTACAGACTAAGATTATCAGAGGAACTTAGTGGTGTGCATGACGTGTTCCACGTCTCCAACTTGAAGAAATGCCTTGCAGACGAATCGCTTGTCATACCAGTTGAAGAAATTCAATTGGATGAACATTTACACTTTATCGAAGAACCTTTGGAGATTATGGATCGCAAGGTTAAGAAAATGAGGCGAAGCCGTATCCCGATTGTCAAGGTTTGTTGGAACTCAAAGCGCGGACCCAAGTTTACCTGGGAACGCGAAGATCACATGAAGTCTAAGTATCCCCAATTGTTTACAAAGGAAGCCGTACCGAATGACGATTCTTAAATTTCTGGACGAAATTTCTTTAACAAGGGGAGACTTTAACATCAGTGCCGGAAACGCTACCGGAACAGTGATCTACACAGTAACTTGCACAGTAACTCAGGTACAAACTATGTGAACTATTGTATGCTATTGACATTTTAATGCTTGACACTAAGCTATTATGCAATCGTTTCTGAAATCTGATTAAATCTCACAGTTTAACAGTCAGAAATATATCAGACAACATGGAATTTACACACGGATGCTTGTAATATACAATTTTGTGTAAGCGTATGCGAGGTTGAACAAAACAAAGCAATAACGGACGTTGTTACAGAAATGCCAAACGGACGGATTATTCGTATAGGTGACGATCTGTACGAATATATCTGAAAGTTTAACGTTCTGAATGATGTCCAGTAATTAGAAAACCATATTGAAAAGTGTAGTTATCGTCGTATTCGTACAGGTGACGATTCGAACGAATATGCGTGACGACTACGCAATTCGATTTAAACTGTGACTTAAACATTTTCAGAAATTTAAAATAAACAAAAGATAATTAGTTAATTTACTAGGAATAACCACCTAAATTAATTTATTAAACTCTATCTTTAAAACCGAGACGTTTGTCGCGAAAACGAAAGAGAAACGACGCTTCTACGCGAAACCGAGCGGAACTGAACAAACCCGAACGAAACCAGATAACTTGAAGCCATTTATTATGGCATTTAATACCATAAACCTTCTCACCTACCAGCTCCACCACCTCCAACTCGTTCACTCTCTCTCTACATTTTCTCTCTCTAGAAACCAAGCTTCTAACTCATTCTCAACCGATTCGAGCCATTTTGGTGTCTAAACGACCACCACATCACGTAGATCATAGAAGTACAAAGGATCTGAGTTTTTGTGCAGCAAATTCGAGGTAAAAACCATGAATTTATGGCGATTTTGGGGTTTTGAAAACCCTATTTCGAACCCACCATCTTGACCGGTTTTGAACCATCAAATCTTAGGGAAAACACTCACCAACACCATAGGATAGTGTGGGAACAAGTGGGTTAGGACCTCGGGTAGCCATTTGTTGGATCTAAGAGGCTGCACTTCAATGTTTTCGAACGGCCGAATGGCAATCCTTTCATTCGGCCAGTGTGCTGATTCGGTCGGATCTCACCCATTCGCTAGCATACTCATTCGGTTGAGGCTCCATTCGGTCTATGGTCTTATTCACCCGACAAGCACCTATTCGACCCTCATTTATTCGGGCCATGCATTCTTTCGGCCGGCTGCTTCGTTCGCCAATCAAGTTCGGCCCAAGCTCTTTCGGCTCCACTGGTTTGGCCAGGGTCCCTTCGGCTAAGGAGTTGAGTGTGAACCACTAATCGCGATCGAAGGATTTGGATGCATGAAATGGATAGAGGCCACGTGAACTTATATGCATGGGTTGAATGTGTGGTTATGTGTGTGCATGGGAAGTGTTAGGGTTTTCTAACAAGATGTTGGATTTGATGTTTTAGAGACATATTAAGTATTTAGGGTGGAGAAATGTCTCGAATAATCACTTATCTGGGTCATTTTTACTCCAAAAAAGCCAAAAAAACCAAAAAAAAAATAGGCCGCCTAGGCACCGCCTCGAGCAAAATCGAGAAGGAATCCGGACGCCTAGCGCCTAGGCGGCCGCCTAGGCCAATTTTTACAACCATGAATAAAACTAAAAAGGGGTTGTGAAAACTCACTTGTTTACTAAGCAAATCCAAAATTTCAACTTAAGCTAGTTGTGTAATAATCACACTTGTCAACCTGTTTGGAACACATGTATAAGAATGTATCTATGAGTTTCTAAGCATAGGCAACCTTAATTAACTAAAGATTTGGGTTTGGTTTAATGGACTTATTTTGCATAAAACTTTTAAAGTCATAGAAGTAGACGTTCTTAGTTTAATAATAAATAAGATAATTTATAAGTTCAAATAATTAGTTTTATTTAAGTTAGAGTACCTTATAACATAAATTTTATGAAGACTTCTTTAGGATATAAAATTATATAAAGTTTACTTAAATAAGATTTATATTTAAAATGCATCTTAGTTTAAGTTTTATAAGAATAAATTAATAAAGATAATTCAAATCATAAAAATTTTAGTCACATAATAAAACAGGAAGTTCGTAAATATTTTTGTGCATTTGTGTATATTTTGTAAACTAACAAATCTTGTATATTGTTTTATATGTAGAAAAATATTGATTTTAAACTTTTATTAGTACTTAAAAATTAAGATTAATATTTTTCAGAATGTCAAAATGTAAAATAATTATTTAGAATTCTGAAAATATTTTACATAGTTTATTAAATAAAAATGGTAATTATAGTATTTATAATATATCTTAATTAAAGAAATAGTAGTAGAATAATATTAAAAATTTACAGAATCTTTAAAAGATTTAAAAATATTTTATAGAAATTTTATAACAAAATTCTGAATTTTTAAAACTTAAAATAATAAAAAAAATGGCCTTATATAACAAAAACTGATTCTTGTCACGCGTATGGTATTCGAACTTGAGCCCCCTCTGCCCAGCTCATGTGCTTAAACCACTAGGCTGGGTGAGGAATTCCTTACAAAACCCAGAAGCAAATTTGTTTTAAACAAACCTTTGTGTTCTTCCCCAAAAATTGCAAACCCTAGCTTCTTAATATGTTCGAATTCAATCGGTTCAGTCAAGGTGAGTCTGCCTATTCATAGGGCTTTCGATCCTTGCCCAGAGACGAGTTGATTGGATTTATAACACACCTGCAATTGTTCGGAGACAACGAGTTTGAGTTCGGTTTAGTTCTTCGTCGTTCTTGAGCTTGAATCGAAGTCCCGATGGTTCTAAAATGCAATTGATTGTTCGGATAGTTTCAGAGGGCTGTCGCGAGCTTGAGTGTGTGTTTGATTTGAATATGGTGAACCAGAGAAACGAATTCGAGTGTCAAGTTTATGTTTAACGTTCGGTTGGGTTAGTGATGGTGATTATCCGCGTGATTAGATCAATTAAGGCATTAATTAGGTTGTTGGAGATTGGATGATGGTCGGCCGAGCGTGGATGGAGCAATTAATGCTCGAATTCGTGGTTTGGTGGAGAGGGACGGTGAGCCGGTTCGAACGAGAAGAAAGGGGAGGGGGCGGCTAAAACTTTGAGGAAAAGGCACAACAGGCCCCTCCTCTTTCGGCACCATGCTGCCTTTGTATGGAAATTCCTCACACACACATAATAGTTTCAGAATTGGCAGATTTGACCCTTGTTCTTTTATTTCTTATTATTTTATGTTTTTAACAGCTTTGATAGAGTTTATAAAATAAGTTTCATAATTTATTAAGTTAATAAAATCGTAAATAATGTTTATACATACATACATACATATATATATAATATTTGTTTACACAAACTTATTTAATTTGGTTAAAATCTTTATAGTTTAAATACTTATATATATACATTAATTTACATATATGTATTAACTTAGATATTTTAATTTTCAAACATTTACATATATTTTTTAAGATAAAATGCTTGTAACACAACATGATTCTCATAATTCCTTTACAATTTTGCAAAAATTAAAAATCGAAATTACGCAATTGTTACAAAAACCTACGTGCTCACCAACTTTATAGTTGACCGTTTTTCAAACATGTTTTTTCAGGAAATCAAGATTGAGGTAGACTTGGATCATCATGCTAATAGAGTTTTTAGAAGAACTTAGTTTATTATGTTTGGACAAGATTCTGGTTATTTTGAGTTATTTGTTTTGTGATGTTTAGACTTGTATGGTCTTATTTTCATGGTAGACATTTTGAAACCTTGAATGCTCGATATTTCAATTTCGTTACAACTCTCGTGTTTTCGCCAATGGCGAGGGTGTGACAATAAAACATAATCTATGTCTTTGCTTATATTTAGAGATAGAATCCTATACTACTAACAATTCCCAAATATGATGTTTGGATGTTTCGATCCGAGTAAGTCGTTGGGCACGTCTGGCTATATTTCAAACTACGAGTTCTCCAAAATTTTTGTTAAATTCCATAAACCCAAAATTTGAACAAAAGTATAATGTATACATATGCACTAATGAAGGAATAAGTTATGATGCCTATACAAGTTCTAACTAATTAATCAGCTTAGTATGTGGTGGTTACAAATTCTTATAAAAACACAAAGGGTCGTCTACTTTTCTATTGCACAACGATTAAGAATTCAAATTTCTCAGCCTTGTGGCTTGAATGAATTCAAGATGGAACACAAAAACAGCTTCAATGATGAATATATGATGAGCCTTGGTGTCAGTTGGAACCATAAAGAAACAACAGATTTGATTTTGACCAAAAATAGTCAAAATAAAAACCTAGTTATTTGCCCCTTGAATCAACAGAGAATCACCAAAATTGATTCTGATTTTGACAAAAAATAAAGTCAAAATAAAACTCAAAGTCTCTCGTTCTTGACCAAGGAAAAAAAGAGATACAAGAAAAAAAACTCTGAACTCGAACTCAGAGTGACTCGGTTTTGCGCACTTAATAGAAATCCTAAATGCAGCATCAAATGCTTTGTTGAATTAGAAAATTTTATAATAGATAGAAAAATCACTCAGCCTTACTGTTGAAATCAATAACTTGCTTTTATTTTGACCAAAATAGGAACCATAGTTTTCGGCCCTCTATTTTAACTTCAAGAATTGGAATCCAAAATTTTTTTCACACAAACACTCTCAGTGATGTTTCATGTCACGTATACCATTAATCAATTTCTGATTTTGACAAAAAAGAGTAAACCTTGAACCCACATTGATTCGTTTCTTTTGAATGTCGAACATACACAAAAAAAAAAAAAAACCCGAGAATCAACCCTTACCTTGATTAGTTCCCAAATCTGGATTCAGTGATGACTACGATCTTTAATCTCAATTCAATCACTGGTATTGTTGTTGATCGGAGGAAACAAGAATATGGCGCCTAACTGTGATCCTTGAATAAACAAAAATGCAAGATGCTTTTTGAGAAAAAGTAAGCTCTTATGCCAAATATTGCCCTAGACGTTTTTATCATCGAGAAAACCGGCATGTTTTTGTTTATATACTTCCTAATTTTACATACATAACCCTTTAAGTTTTAAGGGTATTAACACACTAAAACTAATTAGAGTATTGACACATATAAACCCTATAGTTTAACTATGGTAAATGATCATGATTAACCCTTTCATGTTACATAGGAGGCGGATAAGCGAGTATATATAATCAGGTCGGGTTACAGGTGTATGAACGAATCATATGCCCGTCCCATGCCCATGAAAATTTTTAAAAATTAATCCTATACACAAACCGGTATCCATTAGATTCAGGATTATCTGTATCATATATTACAGGTTTAAGATAAACCCGTGTTGAGCGCGGGTTTGCCTTTGTAGTTTTTTGCTATCGCTACAAGGAAACACTCTCCTCTAGGGGTGTTCGCGGTCCGGTTTTTAAGTTGAACCGTAAACCGAATCATTAACAACGGTTTTTGAACAATGAAAACCAAAACCGAACCGTTCAAAATAAAAACCAAACCGAACCGTTATCAACGGTTTGGTTCCGGCTTGGTTTACGGTTTGAAATTTTGATCCCGTTAAAAATAAAATTGAATCAAACAAAACCTTTATAGTTCAAGACGGACTAATTACATCAAGTTCATATGTATTTATTTTAAATGACGATAATCTATGCACACACACATATATAGACATATGTATATGCATATATACATGTATATATGGATATAGGAGGCAGATCCAATACAAAGGATGTATAACGTGAGAAGCATAGGAAGGATTTTGGACCTTTGATCAAATAAATCAATGGTTAAAATCTAGTGGTCCTCACTTTTTATTTAAAACTTCCGTTAATTAAAGATAAAAGGGCAAAAAAAGAATTGTCTACATTTGTTTACTTTTTTTTGTGGGTAAATCAAGTTCCACCATCTTCTTGTAAATCAAATAACTTTTAAACGTTTAATTATTTTAAAAAAAAAACTGCACCATAAAATCGAGAATTTTATTATCTTTAATTTGAGTATAGTATTGTTATAGTTTATTAAAAAAAATTTACGTGGTCCGTGATTTTTATGCTTGGTACGTAATTGTTGGTCCGTGATTATCCATTTGGTCCTAGATTATATGTATTAAATGATGGTCCGTGATTTGATATAACACATTGGTCCGTGATTATTCAGTTGGTCCTTTGATTATGCCTGTTCAATGATGGTCCGTGATTATATATAACATGGTCCGTGATTTTACACGGACCATTATACCCCTTACCCAGGTTACACGTGGCGCATTCTGGTGGCTTCCTACGCTTCTCACGTTAATTTCCTTTGTACAATAACCGGTCCCTATAGATATATCTATGTGTATATACGTATATCTACGTTTATATATACGTGCGTGCGCACATACGTTCCGGTCCGGGTTTTTACGACCGGCTTTTTATGAAAACCATAAACCAAACCGTTTATTACGGTTTTAAACATTTGAAATCGACCGACTAAATATTTGGTGAAAAAAACGTGAACACCCCCGCTTGTTTTATTTTCATCCACTGCCCCGTTTTCGTCACTTGCTCACTTCTCAGCCGTGAGTGGTGTCGCCGCTGCCGTCATACTCATGAACTCCATCCGTCGAGCAATCGCCGGTGAACGGAAACGCCTCCTCAAACTCTACCCTATATCAATCGTCCAAGGGCAACACGCTTGTTACTCAATTACTAGCAGAAAGGCGTTACGGACTCTCAATTCCTCGAAAACTAGAGCTCCGGGAACACAGGCGCCATTGCCGGACGAGAATGACCGATCTTCGAACGACGCCGTTTTGAATGAACCGGTGATTTGGCCAAAACCTAGCGAGATTCCGTGGCAAGCGAAGGTGGTTAATTCGGTAAATTTGATTGGGCGGGTTAAGATTCCGGTTCAATTTGAAGCTTCTTCCGATGGTAAATGCTGGGCTGGCACAATCATCTCTCAAGATGATGGTTCTGATCCTGAATCATCGAGTTCTCTAACGTCATTCTGGTAGTTATACTGCATTTAATACTTTGACATTATATCGCTTTAGTTTCTATTGCGTTCACTAGTGAAAATGTATGATCATCTGCTTTTTTGGTGATAGCCTCTTCATTTATGATTATTGTGATGCTTTTTGTTCATATTATATGTAAAGGTAGATAGGATTATAATAATCCGAAGCAAGACCAATTGACCAATTAAATTCGATCTTAATGCTCCAAACTATGACTCATCGAGTCATTGATAATGATCTATTACAACAGGTCAAGCTTTCTTTTGAACATCAAACTGTCGATATGGATTCTTATAGCTAATGGGTCATAGTTTGGATTATTTAACTCTTATGACTATTATAAAAGAAAAAAATAATCATGATTCTTAAAAAAGCCCAAAAATTGACATTTATGTTAATCAAATTTCTTTATAGCTTTGGTGATATTGGATTGGAACCATTTTCACCATTTGTTGCTTTATAGGAAATGCAAAAAGGACATTTTGCAAGATTGAGGTAATCTGGGCATGGAGGACCTGATACCATTCTTTTGCGTTTCACAAACTTGAATTAATCTGAAATCCCTCATTATTGCAAAGTGCAGTGTTTCATTGAAAGAACAAATGATGATATAAAACCCTTTTGAGCCATCAGTTGTAACTATATAAAACTTAATAACAAGTATCGCAAATAAAACAAAAGTTGGTGTTTGATCTGTTATATATTTTATATCAAACTTAGCACTTGAAAAAACTTGGATCCAATCTAAAAACCTAAGTGTGCATCATTTTTACCTAAAATATGGAAGGGAAATGAGAGAGCTCTTGGATAAGGTTCTTTTTCATTGAGTATAACTATCACATGAGTTATAACTTGTAACAGAATAATAGATACAAACTAAGCAAGAGTGCATCTTTGTTCAATATATACACAAGTTTTTGTACAAATAATTAGGTTGTCAAATTACTGTCTACATTTGAGGCCAATGAGGCGTTGTACATTAGATATACACTTTGTATGATTTTCGAGCCATTTAATCTAGCCTGAATCGATCCATTCACAAGTAAATGGGTCGAAGTTGCCACCTGTCTTAGAACTGTAAGTTTATGTATAAAAGGATTTTTGTGATAGATAATGATAGAGATTATAGCTATATTAATATGTTAGTAATAGTTAGTAGTAATTGTAGGTTCGAGATAAGGGTAGTTTAGTAATATTGATAACTAGTGTGTTGATAATGGATTATAAATAGAGGTTAGGATGTTAAGTGAGGGCAGGAAGAGAATTATTTAGAAAATTAGCCATGTTGAGGCTAGGTCTCCTGTGTAACAGTGAGAAAGGGCTGAGCCCTGGAATCCATATTATCCATCTTCATCTTATGTAATCTCTTCCATTTATAGTTCAATTTCATCATTATTCTCTTGATTTGTCTTTTGATTGATTATATTACCGGATTGTGTTGATTGTGTTGATCGATTACTCATTAATGGTCCGATCTGCCGTTGCCCTCTAGTGGATATAGGTTTGCTTATGCCCAAATCTCTTAATAAAGTTAATACGAAAGTCCTAGCTGATGATCTAAGTAAGTTTTTCTATGCAAACTGGGTTAAAAGCGGTAGATAGCCTGGTTCCTATAGGCCATGGTCAACGAGAACTTATAATTGGGGATCGACAAACTGGAAAAACTGCTATTGCTATCGATACCATATTAAACCAAAAGCAAATGAACTCAAGGAGCACCTCTGAGAGTGAGACATTGTATTGTGTCTTGACCACTACGAATGAAGGATGCAAGTCCTCTCAACAAACTCCATATCTACAGAAAAAATGCCACTATTCTAAATTCCACTTTCTTTATCTGGTTGAATCATATTTACTCCGTCCAGCCACTTTCATCTCTGCCGGATCTAATAGCGGGAGTCACCCCAAATTCTTTGTCGATTGCAAGTCCTGTTGGTTGATTTGCTGGATTCGCTACACTTCGTCGCTGATTTAAGACCTGCCAATTTCATCTCAATTTCACCATTGTCGGACCTAATCGCAGGCGTCGCTCAAGCAATTTCCATCGATTTCAATTGTTGTCGGCTGATTTTTTAGTGTCGCTGTCTAAGTCTTAGCAATATATATATTTATAGTGTAGATTTTGTCTTTAATGTATTAGATTTATTTAGATTTGTTCTGGTGTATTTTAGTTATGTTTATCTCCTCCATATTTTGAGGATTGTACTCTGCCTATTTAAAGGCCTTGGTTTATTCAATATCAGCATAGAGAATTACACCATAAAAATCTTTTATGGTATCAGAGCTTTTCTAATCACCATCTTTCCTTCCGCTCCTCTGTTTTTTTCCGGATACGTCCGACGAAGAAAAAGAATCACCAAAGATAGCATCGAGAAACCACCTGCGGCCCAATCATTGCATCTGGCGTACTCGGTGTCGAACATCAATGTTAAGATTCAAACCCTGGACGGTACGACCGTAACCTACTCGGCTTGGGTCACGCTATTTCGCCTTCATGCGGTTGCATACAAGGTATCGGATCACATTGATGACCCTGCTGCTCCGGAACCCTCGACCACTGACCACGCGGCCTAGTACGAGATCAATGCCTTGCTCCTTCAATGGATATACAGCACGATCTCGGATGATCTCATGAAACGGATTCTGGATAAAAACAACATTGCACACAAGGCATGGGGCAAACTTGAAAAGATCTTTCTCAGCAACAAGAAGGCTCTTGCTGCCACACTTGAAACGAAGTTCTGCACTTTGTCTCTAGCAGCCTGTTCATCAGTTGAAGACTACTGCCAGTGCCTGACCGAATTATCTAATCAACTAGCAGATGTTGATGTTCTAGTTTCAGAGTCTCGTTTAGTCCTTCAGTTAGTTCGAGGTCTTCCCATCGAATACAATACCACGGCTGCATTGATAAACCAGAATGGAGTTGATTGGGACCAAGCAGTATCCATGCTCAATGATGAGGTTTTGAGGATGGAAGCACAAAGAGGCTCCACTGTCTTGGCTGCACTGAATGCCCCACCCTCTCAACCTTCACAGCCTAACCACCCATAGCATAACCCACAGCCTTCGGACCACCATTCCCCTTCTTCACGTGGCTGGAACCGATGCTGCAGCTCATGGAACCGTCGTGGTGGCCGAGGCCGCGGCATCAATCGCCCTCCATGGACTACCCGACACCAATCTCCACCATGGAACCCCAATCAACAGTCAACCTATACCAACTGGGCCTGGTGGACACCACCACCTTGTCCCTACCCAACTCAACCACCATATCAACCGGCCCAATAGCCCCCCACACCTCCGCAAGCCCAATTCTCTGGGTATCTACCACAGCAGCCCAATGGTTACAGCCCAACACCGCAGGTAGTTTACAATGCTCTCAGCCCGTCCGACCTCAGTGCAGCCTTCAATAACATGCACATGCATCACCCATCTTCCTCCTCCTAGACATCTGATCTGCTGGACACCGGGGCCGAATCTCATGTCACTTGTGATCCAGGTAAGCTACTCCTCCCTCACTCTTATCTAGTTTGCAGTAAGTTATTGGTGGGCAATGGCACACATTTACCCATTCACGGATCAGGTACATGCTTCCATCCATTACCCAACCGCACCTATATTCTTCCCAATGTCCTTTACAGCCCACATGTCATTCGCAATCTTATTTCTGTTAGACGTTTTATTCGCGATAATCAAGCATCTGTTGAGTTTGACCCTTTTGGTTTTTCTTTGAAGGATCTCAAAACTAAGAAGCTTCTCTCCCGCCACAACAACACAGGAAATCTCTATCCCTTCACTCAGCCGCAGTTACCACCACAAGCTGCCTTTCTTGCTTCTTCTGTTCTACCTTGGCATGATCGTTTGGGTCACCCCGGGGAACAAGTTTTAGATCTTTTAAGTCGTACTTTCAATTTTTCTTGTAATAAGAGCAAAGACTCTCATGTTTGCAATTCTTGTCAACTATCTAACAGTAAAAGATTGCCTTTTAATGCTTCTAATACTTTTACTTTTGCTCCATTTGATATCATTCATTGCGATTTATGGACCTCTGCCCTCTCCAATCATAAGCAAAACCGGTTACAAATATTATATGGTCCTCGTCGACAACTTTTCACACTTTGTGTGGGTGTATCCCCTAAAATACAAATCTGAAACCTTTCCCACTTTTGCGAAATTTTATCAACTCATTGAAACACAATTTCACAGAAAAATTAAAACATTCCAATGCGATTTAGGGGGTGAATTTGATAACATGGCATTCAAAGCCTTTGCAGACCAGCATGGCAGCATGGGCTCCTATTTCGGTTCGCCTGCCCCCAAACTTCACCACAAAACGGCCGAGCTGAACGAATGATTCGTCGATTAAATGACATCATTCGTGCCTTGCTTATCCATGCCAATCTCCCCCCTTCCTTTTGGGTGGAAGCATTACACACAACCGCGTATCTACACAATATTCTCCCAACCGAACGCCTTAATTTTTACACCCCTACCTTTGCCCTTTACCTGCGTCATCCCAATTATGACCACCTAAAGGTCTTCGGGTGTGCATGTTACCCCAACACCTTAGCCACCCAACCTCATAAACTTCATGCCCGTTTCATTCGCTGCATTTTTCTGGGCTACCCCAATGACTTCTGCGGCTACAGGTGCGTTGACCCATCCACTGGCCGGGTCCACATCTCCCGCCATGTCACATTTGATGAACAAGTCTTCCCTTACACCATACCACAAACCAAAACATCATACCAGTTCTTGGATGACACCATTCCCCCCGGGTTTACATTCCAACAACCTGCCCCACCTGTTACCAAACCCTCACATCCAAACACTTACCAATTCACCTCCAACCGTAGGCCCTAATCATCAAGCAACGGCCCTATCACCACCAGCCGTCGCCCAAAACCACCAGCCCCCCCCCCCCCCCCAAAATCATCCATCACAACCCACTCAACGGCAGCCTCAACCAACCTCACATACACGTCACCCAGGGGGCACACATCCAATGACCACCCGCTCCAAAGCTCATTCCACAGCCCACTGCCAATCAGCCTTCCACACCACTCCTATCTCTCCCATACCTAACACTTATTCCAAAGCCTTATCTGATCCAAATTGGTTAAATGCTATGCAAGCCGAATTTACTGCATTACAGGATAATGACACGTGGGAGCTTGTTCCTAGACCTCCGGATCGACCGGTCATTCGATGTATGTGGCTGTTCCGCCACAAATTCAAAGTTGATGGCTCTTTGGAAAGGTACAAGGCACACCTTGTAGTTAATGGGAATTCACAAACAATGGGCATCGACTGCGAAGAAACCTTTAGCCCAGTTGTTAAGCCCACCACAATTCGCACCGTTCTCTCCCTCGCAGTCTCTCGGTCATGGCCTATTCACCAGCTCGACGTCAAGAATGCGTTCCTCCATGGGGACCTTCACGAGACAGTCTTTATGCATGAACCGCCGGGTTTCTATGACAAAACAAATCCACATCTTGTGTGCCGACTCAAGAAATCATTGTACGGCCTCAAACATGTTCTGCCATCTTCAATTTCACAATCGTGTTTCCAATTTTATTCAATTTGCCTATGTCAATTTGTGATTTCAATTTCAGGTCCAGTTTGATTCAATTCACGATTTGAGTCAATTTTTGTTATTTCAATTTCTGTCGTATTATCTGTTGATTTGAGTCAATTTCAGTTTGAGTCGATTTGTATTCTCTCTTACTCTAATTTCTGATGATCAATTTCAGTTTCAGTTTCAGTTTTTGTTCATTTCAATTTCAATTCAGAATTGATTCAATTTTTGTTGACTTAATTTCATCATCGGTCGATTTTGTTGGCTTCTGTTTGGATCAGACACCTTATTAGTCATGGTTGATCACATCTCTCGATTAGATGCTCACGAACAACAGATTGTTCAACTTCAGAAAGTAATGGCAACAATCAAAACATCGATTAAATTGTTGCAAGAGGAACGATCGACTTCAATTGAATTTCGCAAAACATTTCTCGATTGGATGCAGAAACAGGACAAACAATTTGTTGAGACTTTCTCTGGAGCATGTGGCATTATTTTGTCCAATTCTGGTACTTCCTCCGGCTCCAAGGATGGTTCAGTGGATTTACAAAAGTTTCAATTGTCTGCATTCAGTGGATTTGAACCGAGAGACATTAAAAAGGGGAACCTCAATTTGGGTACACCTTCTACTCCTGATGCTTTGGCAACAGACACTGAAGAAGAGATGGTAATCCCTAATCCCAGCAACAATTATGTTTCTCGTTTTAGGGATTTTAATTCCCTTAGGTCTTTTGAAGCCACTAACATATTGGGCCAGTTTATGCTCAAACCGGGTGGTTCAACGCAGCCCTATGACCGACAGTCTACACCTCAACCATAGAATCCGTGCTCGTTACCTGCCATCCGATCAGGAGCCTACTCTACTCAGGAGTTGGGACATGTTTTTCATCATGATCGAGTAGTTCGATATCTTTCACGTTTGGATTGGAAAGGACGTACGAAGAAAAGAATTTGTTTGCGTTGGGGTAATAGATACGGGCCAGCTCACAAATGTCCGGAAGGAAAGATAATTGGAGCAAAGCACGATTCATGGTTAACTCCCAATTCTTGAGGACAAGACATTTAAATAAAGGGGGAGTAATGATAGAGATTATAACTGTATTAATATGTTAGTAATAGTTAGTAGTAATGGTAGGTTCTAGATAAGGGTAGTTTAGTAATATTGATATCTAGTGTGTTGATAATGGATTATAAATAGAGGTTAGGATGTTAAGTGAGGGCAGGAAGATAATTATTTAGAAAATTAGCCATGTTGAGGCTAGGTCTCCTGTGTAACAGTGAGAAAGGGCTAAGCCCTGGAATCCATATTATCCATCTTCATCTTATGTAATCTCTTCCATTTATAGCTCAATTTCATCATTGTTCTCTTGATTTGTCTTTTGAGTGATTATATTACTAGATTGTGTTGATTGATTACTAATCAGATAACCTTGAAAAGCTGTCCAAAAGTTTAGAACTCCGGAATTGATAACAGTAACTTATCATATGTATCAACAACTGAAGCAGGGTCTGCTTCTAGAACCTTTGGCTTTTTAGCTGCAGCCTTTTTTTTTCTGCAAATGGCGGAGATTTACCCACTTGATACAAAACTGATATCAAAGGGTTCTTCTGATATATCCTGCATTCTAACAAACAATTGACACAATGATTATTATAAATCTATAATACACAAAGTCATAACACATGCCTACATGTGTGACCTTACATCTTTATCTGTTTCAACGACATAAACATCACCTTTGATAGTATTACTATTCTTCACATAGTTTGTTTTGGCCTACATGTGCTACTTGTTCCTCAGGCGCCATATATACATTATATTCGTGCATATATACATTATATATATATATATAGGGGAGGGATATTTTAAAAAGGCTTAAAACCATAAAAGCCTAAGAAGTAATCCTAAGCGTTGATCTCTGGTGTTCTACGATCACAAACACGCGGTGGCTTTTTTGTAATTCGCATGGTGTTTTAAACACGCGAAAGTCTGCGTCATGGACAAAAACGTAATTTGACGTTTTTTAAAAATGAAACAGAAACCGCAATCTTCATAGGTGTATGGTGTTTTTTTGGTTTGTGGTGTTTTTGTCATTACACAGTAAGGAATAACTTAGAAGTCAACTTTATGGTGTTTTTGTCAAGTTATGGTGTTATAATGTATTTTCTTATTGATATATCTCGATATATGGTGTTGAACCTCTGTAAATTTTTATGGCGTTTTAGGTTTTATCGTGTTTTGAACTTCGTTAAATTTTAGTTGTGGGATACATGGATTATTGGTGTTTTGAACCTTCGTTAAATTTTATGGTGTTCTAAACTTAATAGTTCACATTAAAACACCATAACACATAAAATTATTATGAAAAACAGAATATTTGACTTATTTTATAAAAGGCAATAAACAATTGATTCGAACAAACATATAATCTGAAAAACACCGTAAACTCTAAATTACGTATATAACCACCATTAAAACACCATACCTGTGTATAAAATCAAGAAACAGAGCATTATTTTAAAAAAAAAACACCATAAAATTTTAAAATTTAATGGTGATTAGGGCTTTTGGATTCAAAATAACTTGTAATACATGGATTCAAAAACACCATACAATCCAAAAAACACAATACAATTTGAAAAACACCATAATATCAAAAAACAGAGCATCATTAAAACGAAATATCAAACAACATACGAAATAACACTATACAATCTGAAAAACACCACGTTACCACCCAAAATGAAACCAGAATTAAAACCATAAAATCAATAACATTATGTAATTTTTTTTACCACAAAAAACGAAACACAGAATTCTCGTACATATGACGCTAACTAAAAACGCCAAATAACATCATATTAAAAACACCATAACCTTGCATCTCTTCTGTGTTCGAATCCATCACGTCGTTACCCCCAAAAAAACGAAACCATCATTCGCCCGATGTAATTAAAACCATAAAATCAATAACAATCTGTGATTTCTTTTTGTAATTGATAATTATTGATTTTGATTTTTCAAAATGTTAGCGAGAATCGTGGTATACTTCCCAAAATAACCGCTAACAATGATCACTACAAATTACGTTAATACCCATATCTTGTATACTTTTGAAATTACACGTGTAGGGCTTAGATTGCTTCTTACACTTTTTATGGTCTTGTGACTTTGTAGCCAAACCTGAATCTATATATATATTTATATGTATGCTTTCGTTATTTTTTTACACAGACGCACAAGCACTGGTATAAACATAACATAAACAAACAAAATAACACTATAATGGAATACAAATTACAAAATACATAAATATTCAAAATAAAACATGCAAATCATGGGTTACTATTCTTACAAAAAGGTAGAATGATCCGCTAATTATATGCTAAAACACAAACAAAAACAACCTAAGCTACCACAAATAAGCTGGAGAATAACCAATTGATGTTCCCCCCTCCTATCTATATTTTTTTTTTGATTGATTAGTTTGGATTGGATATTGACCTTAACCACTTACTCCAGTCTAAATATCCTACTCTAACAATTCCAAAAGATAAGATGCAAGACCAAAAACCTTTTTAAAGAGTGGGTACATGTGAAAAATGTTAGAAGATTAACTTCACGTAATAATGTTATTGGATATTTGTAACTTGACTTATTTGTTGTATTAAGGTGTAGTGCATGTCAATGATACACCACATTGGGTCCTGCTAAATTTTTGGCTGCGAAAGTTGCCACCCTATGGGTTCAATCAGATTACTTAATTTCACTTAAAGTAAAGCCTCAATAGGTTGACTCACATTTCTCAATTTCACTTCAAGATATGTGTGCTTTTCATGGTTCATATGCATTGTATATTTGTATGTATGATAACAAACAAACTTACCTAGTATATTCCCACTCTTCAGTAGGTTCTGGACTTCTGGGGGTGAAGGATGAAGACAAACCTTACCCCTATCCATGTTGGGATAGAGAGGCTGCTTAGAAAGAGTCCCTGGTTCAAAGTTATCGTTTGAAGTTAATCATCCCAACTTTTTTAACGTTCTTTTCACAAAATAAGAAAAATAACGTTAAAATTAGTGCAAATTTTCTTTTGCCCTGTTATATATTTGAATGTACAGTGTCTTTTGTATATTGTAATTGCACTTATTTGTATGTTGCACTTGTGTTTGTCTTTAAACCTTTTAAACTATTTAATTTCTCTTATCTTTCTTATTTTTTATTCCTTCTTTAATACAGGATTCCGGTAATATTTGAAGGTGACATGGCACATATTGCGATGTGCCATTTGAAGGAAAAGGATTATGTGCATGTAGCTGGTCATTTAAGTGTGGATGTCCCACCATTCAAATTAAGTGAAGTTCAAGCTAATGTCCAGGTACAGTGGTAAAACAATTGTTTAGCGTTTGTGAAACTTTAATCTACTTGCTGCTTGACTAACTGGAGATGGACACGCTCAGCAGAATACATTTAAATTTTAAAGCCCATGTGTATGACTAGATATGATAATAGTTTAAATTTGTGTGAGCCACTTTTGGAGCCTTTGAAAACTTTTGATCTTAGGCGTCATAAATAAGTTTCTAATCTGCACCAAATTGTTTTATCATGGCTGTCAATCCAAATTACAATTACATTTCAACTGTTAATTCAAACCATAACTGTTGTGTTTTTTATTGAGACTAAAAGAAGGGCTTTAAAATATGGGAGATAAAGCACATGCAAAAGAATTATCTCAAGATTGTTTATATCCAAATTCTTAAGTCTTAACTGTCATTCCACTAACTTGCACAATTATTCTTAGCTAATTTCCCTTACTTGGCCTTTCCAATAAAGTAAAAGTTTGTATTAAGATATATGCAAAAAGATCAATTTTTTCTTTTCTATGTATGTCTTTTAGCTAGGAAAAATGATAGAGTAATGCTATTCTATGATTAGACACTAAAGGAATTAGGAAAGAAGAGTGGTATGTAATATTCTCTCACATCAAAATAACTACTTCCTCATATGTCTACCATACACTTGTCCTTTTTCTTCATTCCTTTGGACAGTATATGATAGAGTTTCACTAAAGGTATTCTAGAAAAAGAAATAAAATCACAACTGCTGATTTGGAGGAGTTTAATTTTATTTCGGAAGTTGGCTTAATCCATTCGGTCAAAGCAATACCGGAAATTAAGGAGCTGATTTGCAGATTTCTACTTTTAATCATAGGAATAAGATATTATATAAAATTATATATCATGCTTAATTTTAGTGGTGTTCAAAAAATTCAAAAATCGTTTAAACCTGGTAATCTACTCATATTCGTAACCGAAAAAACCGAATCAAATTGCGAATTCGGTTTTCGGTTCGGTTTTTGGATTCATTATTTTTTTTTTAATTCGGTTGTTCAGTACCACACATTCAAGCTCGTCAGCCTCCGGCCATCGCCCGTCTCCACTATCTAGCAGCGCCTGCTACAAGTCTCCAGTCCGGTTCTCACCGGCGACTTCTCCTGGTCGGCAAGTGTAGGATATTCAACTTTCAGATCGTGATTGCTTTTTCATCTTTTCTTTGTAAATGGAAACCTTGTCCCTCTCGAATCGAGCCATTATCATTTCGTTCTTTATAACATTCAAAATAATTCTATCACTCTCAATTCTATTTCTATCTGTATATCTTCTATTCATTGGGTCTATTGTGCTGCTCTTCTAAGGTAGAAGTTTGATTCTCCATAGTGGGTACTAGGAGTTCTATATAAAAAATCAATGCCAGATGAGTGTTGTTTAACACAGAAATATGATGCTCCATCATCATGTAAGTTTATATATTTTTCTTCTAATTAGATCTTTTGGTAACCTATCTTTTGTCATATATAATTGCATAACTTTATATTCGTTCTTATTTTCTAGCTTCTCTTAGTTTTTGAACCTCATCTTCAAACTTCATCCCAACTGAAAGTAGCCTTGACAATATCGAATTGAGATTGTTTATGTGAGATGTCACTAATGTACCTTCCATCATCTTCGTGTTCATAAACTTCCGAATCAAGAACAACTTATTAGCTGCAGAAGGCTTTTCATACATGCCTTCACTATGCCACTAGATGCGGTCACCTTCATAATGTTAAAACAACACTCATCCTCAAAGCTAGTGTAATAACCTCATGGGCTTTCTTGTCCTTTAATTTCCAATTAAGTTGTTCTATTTTATCCGGTTTATCCCTAGTGCTACATCCAAGTCCTTTTGAGTTTTGACACAATAATGCTTCTACTTGCATTTGCCACCAACTGAAATCAGAACCATTGAACTTCTCAATCACAATTTTTCCATCTTCAGTCATGGCAAACTGGAAAATAGATCGAGATAGTGACAGTCACAACAATGGCATGCGCTTGAACTTTTTGACTGTTCTACAGAACACTGTCAAATAATTCGATCCGTTCCTACAATAACCAATAAATCAGAAACTGTAAACAATTACGTGACTGATCTCTTGCAGACAAGTCATTCATATGCTGGAGAGTTGAGTTCATGAGGCTATAGAATATATCTTCTATAACCTAAACGCTAATTAATGAAACATAAACAGCAGCTTCTAAGTTGACTGCGTATAACATGTATGCTTTTACAAGCACCACAAAAGAAATGATTTTGTGGAAATCAATGTCTGTTGTATATTACTAGC
The DNA here is from genome assembly GCA_009363875.1 of Mikania micrantha. Lineage (NCBI taxonomy): Eukaryota > Viridiplantae > Streptophyta > Magnoliopsida > Asterales > Asteraceae > Mikania > Mikania micrantha. The sequence continues at coordinate 5,685,932 of CM018684.1, forward strand.
ATTAACTCCACAATTTTGATTGGTTATATAGGTGATGGCGCATAGCATCAATTTTGTGCAGAAGTTTCAATCAAAGAAACCATCTTTGTCAGAAAAGCTGCATAGGTCGGCAACTAAGAATTCAGGTAAACTGTTTAAATTGTTTTTAATCACCCATTTTATATCACATGAAAATACGGACCTTTGAAGCTTCACGCAATTTAATATTCATGCTAAATTTGTAAAAAATGGTCAATTTAACCAAAATGCATCATACCTTTAATCGAACACTTCATTCTAACACCATTGTATGAAAAATAAGTGCATAAAAGAGTAACCTGCTTTCATTTTTATTTACCATCTGGCGTAACACAAGTACATACCACAGTAATAACATGTAACTATGTCACACTAAATGCAAATACGTTGCATAAATTGGATAAAGGTGAAGATATGTTGCATTTGGCACAATCATAAGAATGTACAAAGATATTTCATGCTTATTTTTAGTTATTTACAATGATGATATGTCTCCACTCATTTGGAGTGCAAGGGTTGACATACAATAGGCCAATAGTATACACAAAGATAGGATCATGACATGATATTCAATATCATAATAAATTATTCTAACACCCACACCCCCTTCTGAAGAAAAACGTTAACTACATTAATGGTTTGCATCAGTGTTGTATAAACTGGTCCTAGGCAACGATAAATCTCTAATTGCCTAGGAACCGATCCAATATCTTGTGATTGGAGGAAAAAAATCAGTAGGCGGTCCTAGTCAGAAAAAATGGTGATTAATTTGGCGAAAAATTCTGGAAAAAATTAGTAGGCGGGAATTGACCGGATTCTGACGATTTTTGGAATTCCAACGTCCTTATGAATTTTGGCGAAACATTCCGACGATCTATAGAATTTTGGCAAAAAATTTGGCGACCTTTGAAATATGAAATTCTGGTGAGTTTTATATATTGATACCAACTTGTCACATCCGAACCAGGGGCTAGACAAACGATTGATTCAAAACATAAAGTAGCGGAAAATAGATAAATATTTATAAAAATTAACCAAAGGTTTAGTTTAAGTATCTAATTTGTACAAACAAGTTTATAAATATGATTTAACTAGTGGTAGGTTGTCTAAAGTTCTTGGGTCCATCCAGTCACCAACACACTCATTAATCTTTAAGCCAAGTTCTTCAATTTTTACAAGCAACGTTCTTGTTCAAGCGACCAAGTATTCAAGCTGTACCTGTTTCTAATTACATGAAAGACATGCTAAAATACGTCAACTATAAAGTTGGTGAGTCCATGAGTTTAGACAACATAAGACATCAGATATGTATAAAAGCATGTGATAATTCGAAACCATACAACTAACCCTGTGCCGTAACCAAGCATGTGCCGAATAAATTGTTAGCCTGTATAATGGTGCTAATAATCTACTTCCCATTCCGAGATGCGTTCATGTCCTCGGTATTTAAGTTTCATAATGAATATATGCCACAATGGTTACATTAACCTCAGTGGGGTTTCAACCCTATACTTTATAGGGCCAACCTATGCATGGGGATTCCCCAAGTAGTACTACCCATATACTCATTGGATCACCTTGTGAGTTAATGGTTGTATAATGTATCATGTTTCAGGGAAGCAGTTAATTGAACGGTACGTGCATTATCACATATATATAATTTTTAAAACAATTTAACCATGCTTTCAGTATCCCAAAACTGTAAAAGAAAAAGGATCACATGAATTCACCTGGTTGCTCCAATGGTTTTATTTAGTTCCTATACAAGTATATCATTGTGCCACTATGCATGCTTGCTATGTTCCAAGAGTGATCATCAAAACAAGTTCCTATTTCTATAATTCACGTGTGTGTGTGTGTATATATATATATATATATATATAAGTTGTAGAACTCCTTATTTATGATTATTGCTTGTGGTTGAGCTCTTTGGTGATTATAAGTTTATGGTTTATTATTCAAATTTTCCGCATTAGGAAACTTAGTAAAATCGAACTATATACATGTACATATAATTGTGAAAGCAGGCAATCTCTTGTATTTCTCAACCCTTGAATCATAACATAAGAACATCCCCCTTATGTAGGGAGAAACATAAAACAACCTACCTATTAACTAGGAAAATATCTATCTAATTAATACAAGATCTCCAGCCTAATAAACAATAATAATACAATATAATATATACAGCTAAGACTCCCCCGCAGTTGGAGCGGGAGGCAAGCAGATGCTCAAACTGGATCTGAAGGACTGGAACAGGGAGGTAGGCAATCCCTTGGTAAATATATCTGCAAATTGAAGTGGAGAAGGAACATGTAGAACTTTGATGTGCCCAATTCGAACTTTTTCACGAACAAAATGAATATCTATCTCGATATGCTTTGTACGCTGATGCTGAATGGGATTTTCTGCCAAGTACACTGCAGAGACATTATCACAGTAGATGACAGATGCCTGTCGAAGTGGTGTATGGAGTTCGAGCAGCAGGTTGCGGATCCAGGTAGCCTCAGCCACAGCATTTGCAACTCCTCTATACTCAGCTTCTGCACTCGACCTGGAAACCGTTGGTTGACGTTTGGAGGACCAAGAGATGATGTTATCCCCAAGGAATACACAGTAGCCTGATTTAGAGCGGCGTGAGTCTGGACATCTGCCCCAATCGGCATCCGAATAAGCAACCAAGGCAGTGGATGAGAATCTGATGATGCGTATCCCATAGTGCTGTGTACCTTGAAGATAGTGAATGATGCGTTTCATGAAGGCAAAGTGACAATCTCTGGGTTCGTGCATGAATAGGCAAACCTGTTGAACTGCATAGGAAGTGTTCGGCCGTGTGAATGTGAGGTATTGCAAAGCCCCGGCCAGGCTCCTATATGAAGTAGGGTTAGAAAATAATGGGGCCATCAGTAGCACTGAGTTTGGCAGATAGGTCAACCGGTGTAGTGCATGGCTTGCAATTGGTCATTGAGGCACGAGCAATAATTTCTCTTGCATATTGATCTTGAGACAGGAAGATTCCATGTTGATGGTGAGTGACTTTGATGCCCAAGAAGTGGTGTAAACTGCCAAGGTCAGTCATTGCGAATTCCCGGGAGAGAAGGTTGATAATGTCATGCAGGAGGTTGTCATTGGAATCTGTGAGTACAATATCATCCACATAAAGCAATAGATAGGCAACATTGGAGGGATCTCGGGTGTAGATGAAAAGTGAGTTGTCACATGAGCTGCTTGTAAAGCCATGGGAAGTGATATAGGAGGAAAAACGGGTGTACCCCCTGGGCACGTGTTTTAGTCCATACAGTGATTTCTTAAGCCGACACACAAAGTTTAGGAAGCGGCCATCTATGAAGCCAGGGGGCTGGTGCATGAAGACTGTCTCATTGAGATGCCCATGGAGGAACGCATTTTTGATGTCCAATTGATGTATGGGCCAAGATCTTGACACGGCTAGAGATAGGACTGTCTGTATGGTGGTTGGCTTGACTACCGGGCTGAAGGTATCTGCACAGTCAATACCAACTGTCTGGGTGTTGCCATTAACAATCAGACGTGCTTTGTATCTTTCCAAAGAGCTGTCAGACTTAAATTTATGGCAAAAAAGCCAATGGCAGCGTATGATGGGGTGGTCCGAGGGGCGGGAAACTAGTTCCCAGGTCTCATTTTCTTGTAAGGCCTTAAATTCTGCTTGCATAGCGTTTAACCAGTTTGGATCAGCATAGGATGTTGGGATAGGAGAAATGGTGGGTGTGTGTAAGGCAATGTTGGCACTGGCCTGCATGAGGCGAGCCTTAGACCGGGTTGTCATTGTGTGTTGGTTTGGAGGTGGGTTTGGGGCAGGTGGAGGAGCAACAGAGGATTGGGTAGTAGGTGTGGGTCTGGGGCGTCTGGTGTAGGTGATAGTAATTGGTGGTCTGTTTATGATGGGTGAAGTGGGGAATTGAAAGCCCATTGGGACACGTTCATCTAGAAAGTTGTAAGAGGCTGGATGTCGGGGAATGGTGTAGGGGAAGGTGTGCTCATCGAAGGTCACATGTCGAGAGATAAGGACCCGACCTGTAGTGGGGTCAAAGCAGTGGTACCCTCGAAAGTCAGATGGGTACCCTAGAAAGATGCACTACACGGACCGTGGGTGTAGTTTGTGTGGTTGAAGTGTTGGGGTAGCAGGCGCATCCGAAGACACACATCATAGGTCGGGTGTTTGAGGTAAAGGGTGAAAGTTGGAGTGTAGAAGTTCAGTCGTTTGGTATGGAGAATGTTGTGGAGGTAGGTGGCAGTATGGAGTGCTTCCACCCAGAATATTGGTGGAAGATTAGCATGGATGAGGAGAGCCCGAAGGACATCTGATAAGAAACGATGTCACACTAACAGCGATAATGGAAATTGAAACAAGAAATTACACAGAATTATAAGAAAATTAGGTTATAGATTCACTAATCAATCTGTTACAACCAAAGAAGAAGATAGATTCCAGGGCTTAGCCCTTCTCACTGCACAAGCAGGAGCCAAAACTACTTTCTTAACAAAACTCTCCACACCCAAATCATAAGACTCGCCCCTATTTATAACCCACTAACACATAACTAGAAATGAATATTACCAAACTACCCTTATCTATAACCTACTACTAACTATGACTAACATATTAATATAACTCTAATCTCTATCATTACTCCCCCTTATTTAAAAGTCTTGTTCTCAAGACTTGGGAGTTAATCATTTATCCTGCCCCACTTTACTGAACGTGTCTCTGGACATTTATGAGCTGGCCCATAACGATTCCCCCAACGCAAACACTTTCCTTTCTTCCTACGCCCTTTCCATCCCAAGTGCAGAAGATGTTGCGCTCCTCGATCACAATGCAAAGCATGTCCCAACTCAAAAGTAGAGGAATGTAAATGTGAAAGGGAAGATGGTTGTGCCAAAGTCAATCCCCTTGAATTAGAAGAAACCTGGTCCTGTTCCACATCACCCAACCGGAAAGCAACTTCCTCACCAAATAACCATAGGTTAAGAGCAACCTTGGTTGTATGAGCCTTTAAGAGGCCGTCCCACGTAACTGAATACCCTTCATGGATGAATTTCATCCCTGAGGGTTGCCTATCATGGACAACCTCCCCCAATGACTGGTTAGGAGCATTATCAACTTCCAATAACAAATGTTTACCCTCCCCATAATCGGATTCGTCAGTCCCCAACAACAGATTACACAGCTTTCCCACAGAACATTTAGGTGTCGGTTCGAATTGTTGACCCCACCAAGCACATAGCCCCTTCATACGCCGGTCCTCCCACTCGGTTCGAGATATCGAACCCCTCTATCATTCGAATTGGTCTGCCCATGCTCCTGCAACAAAAGCACCCCTGCTGCCGAATACATATTTGGCTGAGACCCTTCCCCTCGTGACCGAAAACTCTTCTCAGGTGGACGGGCATTAAAAGTTGAGTTGGGCTGAGGTTGGCCCACACCAGGAAGCCCATCATTCAATACAGGCCCAGATGGATTGGAATAACGAAAGCGAGAGAGAAACATTACTGGCGATGTAATCAGGGCGTATCATATCCTCTACATCCCTACCGGCGCTATAATCTGAACCAGAAGAAGAATCGGCCGGTTTTTTCTCGTGTTGCTTCATCCACGCCAATAGGACCGTACGAAATTCAGAGGACTCTTTACGATTTCCCTTCATCATTTGCTTGATCTCTGCTACATCCGATTGCAATTGTTTGATTTGTTGCTCATGAACGTCCAAACGAAAGTTCTGATTACGAATTTCCATTTCCTGCAAGTTGTCGGGAGAAGATGAACGACAATTCTGAAATCAAAATTTGGAAGAGCCTGAAATCGAAATCAAAATTGCGAAGATCCAGAAATCAGCGGCTACTTGGACGACAATTCTGGAAAATCAGGAAACTACGACGATTGATGAATTCTGAAATTGCTGGATCTGATTTCCTTGGGAAATCAATTGATGATTTCTGAAATTGGGAAATTATGACGGCGACGAAATTGACAGAGGAGATCGAAATTGAATTGTGGGTGTAGAACGACAGAAGATGAGCGAGATTTGAAATAGACGAATGGAAACAAATCAGAAATTAGAAGATGAAATTGAAATTAAAAGAACCTGAAATCGGATGTGAATTGACGATGAAGTTCCGTGAAGATGAAATCGGAAGTGGATTGCAGGTGGGGAACGAGCAGGTCGGACCAATGATAAGAAACGATGTCACACTAACAGCGATAATGGAAATTGAAACGAGAAATTACACAGAACTATAAGAAAATTAGGTTATAGATTCACTAATCAATCTGTTACAACCAAAGAAGAAGATAGATTCCAGGGCTCAGCCCTTCTCACTGCACAAGCAGGAGCCAAAACTACTTTCTTAACAAAACTCTCCACACCCAAATCATAAGACTCACCCCTATTTATAACCCACTAACACATAACTAGAAATGAATATTACCAAACTACCCTTATCTATAACCTACTACTAACTATGACTAACATATTAATATAACTCTAATCTCTATCAACATCGTTGAGTCGCCTGATCATGCGCTCAGCTTTGCCAATTTGGGAGGATGTTTGAGGGCAGGAAAAGCGAAATAAGAGGCCATGGGTTTATGGAAATGTTTGAAGTTAAGATTATCAAATTCACCACCTAGATCACATTGAAAGGTCTTGATTTTTTTGTTGAATTGGGTTTGAATGAGCTGGTGAAACTTAACAAAGGTGGGGAAAGTTTCTGATTTGAACTTTAGAGGGTAAACCCACACAAAATGAGAGAAATTGTCTATAAGAACCATGTAATATTTAAACCCACTCTTACTTATGATTGGTGATGTCCATAGATCACAATGTATGATATCAAAAGGTGCAAAAGTAAATGAATTAGACTCATAAAAAGGTAATCTTTTACTATTAGAAAGTTGACAAGAATTGCAAATAGAAGACAAATTGTATTTATTACAACGAAAATTTAAAGTACGAATTAAAATATCCAAAACTTGAGCTCCGGGGTGTCCAAGACGATCATGCCATGGAAGTGAGGAAGAAGTAATGAAGCAGGCTTGTGATGGAAGTTGAGGTGGAGTGAACGGATAGAGATCCCCGGTGCTATTGTGGCGAGATAGAAGCCTTTTAGTGGTGAGATCCTTCAAAGAAAAACCAAAAGGGTCAAATTCTACTGAAATGTTATCTCGAGTAAAAAGTCTAACAGAATTTAAATTTCTAATGATTTGTGGGTTGTAAAGAATGTTTGGTAGGATGTAAGTGCTATTGGAAGGGAGTGAAGCCCTGTGCCAGATCCAAGGATGGGTAGACTGGTACCATTGCCAACAAGAATATGGGGACTTACAGATGATGAGTTGGGAATTAGAATTTTACCTGGATCCGGGTAAGGTGAGATGAAGCACCAGTGTCCATTATGTCTTGGTTTCAGGAGGCGCCTGGTGGATGAAGCTGCATGTTGGCAAATGCAACACTGAGATCTAAGGGGCTTAAGGCATCATAGGCAGGCTGATGGGGAGGGGTGTAGGTGGGTTGGGATGTGTTATCCATGGGAAAATTTGGACGTGCAAGATGCACTTGATTGGGGGGGCAGGGTTGTGGGTGTAGGGTGGCGCCATGTGGGTTGTGTTGGGTAGGGACAGGGTGGAGTCCACCAGGCCCGGGTAGGGGTTGTTATGGCCATTCCAATAGGTCAGAGAAGGTGACCAATTTGGGGAGAAAGGGGGTCTGGCGCCTCGGCCTCTGCCGCCCTTGTTGCGGTTCCAGGGTGGCCGGCCCCTGCATCGGCCACAGGTGGGGTATTGGTCCGTGGAAGGTGGGAGGGGGGCAATGATGGGTGTGGGAGGAGCAGCTGGTGCAACTAAGGCTGCTGGTGTAGATCCTTGGCGGGCTTCAATGCGGAGAACTTCATCCTTGAGCATGGAGATGTCTTCGTTCCAGTCAGTATTGTTGTGGTTAATGATGGATGCGGTTGTGTCATATTAAGCCGGAAGTCCACGGACTAGTTGGAGAACAAGGCGAGATTTGGTAACAGGTTCATCTACATCCGCAAATTGATTTGCAATGTCTATCAGGTGTTGACAATAATCATCTAGGGAGGAACAGGAGGACAGGGTGAGATTACAGAATCTGGATCTAGTGTTGCGGCTCGGGCCTTTTTATTGCTGAGGAAGATTTTCTCGAGTTTGCTCCATGCGGTGTATGCAGTGGTGTTAGGGGCGAGGATGCGGATGAGAAGATCATCAGATACTGTGCTATAGATCCATTGTAACACCGATGCATCGAGTTCTTGCCAACAGGGAAGATCAGGGGATGTTGCGATAGGAGGAGGGGTGCCATCAATATGGCCAAGAACCTTGTAAGCGAGTAGGTGGAGACGGAATAGGGTCACCCATGAGGAGTAGGTGACTTTGGAGCCGTCAAGAAACCCTGATTTTGGTTTGAATATTGGAGACGGAATAGGCTGGGTGGAGAGGGATGGGTTTGGAGGCTGAAGATTCTGGGATGCTATCTTTTGTCATGGCCGTTGTCTTCTTGGATCAGGGTTTTTGTGAAGGTTGAAGAAGAAGAAGAGAGGGTATTCAGAACCGTGGCTCTTATACCATGAAAGAAGGCAATCTCTTGTATTTCTCAACCCTTGAATCATAACATAAGAGCATCCCCTTATATAGGGAGAAACATAAAACAACCTACCTATAAACTAGGAAAATATCTATCTAATTAATACAAGATCTCCAGCCTAATAAACAATAATAATACAATATAATATATACGGCTAAGAAATTATAGGTGTAATGTTAATATAAGTACATGTTTAGTATAAATTTAGGTATCCTTACTTCATATTCTACTTATATAATTAGCATGATTGTTGTTTCTAAGATAATTAGGTTTTATTATGACTACCGGTCTTAAGTTTTAAGTTGGTTAATTCTTGTTTGTGTGTTAGATGACAATCAATATCCAGTCTGGATTCTCTACACCATTTGAATTACATTTTGGTTTTCAGGGTTCATGTCTGCTCTGATCTGTGCAGTGATAGTTGGAATTGCGTTAGAGATTTGCCGAGCGATAATATTTGTCATCATGTTCTCGAGATTTTGAGCTTCCTCGTCTAGGTTTTCATTATGGTTATCATATTGGTTCTCATTACGATTGTCGTTTCGGTTTACCCAATTCTTAGGTGGGGGTGGTGGAAAAGGGTTCCTTCGTGGTTGTGGGGCTTTTCTATAATATTTTTAGAGCTGATGTAATATTTTTAATGATTTTTTTATTGTTTTTATATTTAAATATTACCAAAAATACTTAAGACTTTTCTAAAAATCATTAAACTTTTTCTAGGGCTTTTCTATATTATTTTAAGTATGCTAAAAATGCTATTTTCTATTTTGGACATGTTAATTATTTATTTTCTATTTTTAGCTTATTTTTGAGTCATATATATATATATATATAGGATTGAACATTTTTATATGAACTATATAAATATTTGTTTATTATATGTAAAATTTTGAAAAATTACTTATAAAAATTAAGATTCGATTAACCGGACCCACCGCTCGACTAGTGCCTAGTGTTTTTACAACACTGGTTTGCAAGATAGGGCTATAAGTAAACCTAACATTCATCGAGTTGTTTGGTGAAAACCTCGTATATATATTAAATGAAAGAAGTAACAAACATAGACAATATTTTGTTCATTTTCTTAAAAGTACAAGCGGGAACATAGTTCTCTTTTGTTTGTTTACACTCTTGAGCGTGTGGATGATTTGTTTGTTAAGGTTTGTTTTATGTTCATTAATATTTGAATGTTATCATCATAATTATCATCGTACTCAGTATGTCACTATATCTCACCATTAGCAAAGTTAAGGTTGGGTTTGATGAGGGTAAGATGTAGACAGCCTTACCTCTGTCCTGTAGAAATAGAGAGGTTGCTACCAATAAGACCCCCGGCTCATGATGCCTGATTAACCGACAAACCCAACGCAATGTTATATAACAATATATTTGAATGTTATATATTGTTAAAAAAATAAATTTGGAGTTAGAGGTCACTATGGTTGAAGCCTCTCTTTCTTGAGGAGTAGAGATCAAGCCTGCATGCTTCCCACCATCCTAGACCCTACCAATAGCCTTGGTATAGGTGGGATTTACCGGGTTTGTACGGTTAATCTTGACATATTCTAAACTGGGTAGAAGAAATGGAGTTTTGCGGGTCAAACGGGTTGCATAATTTTAGTTAATTAGTCACATGTTTTTTTGTAGTTTTTATTTGTTTCAAGTAGTAGAGGAGTGGGTGAAAACATGGGTTTTGTTTTCCTGTTATTTAGGCACAATTATGTTCACCTTAGTAGTGAGTTTGTTTAAGTTGTTTCCTATTTAGTATAATATTTGGAATGAATCAGATAGGAGTTTTATAAGTAGTAATGTAAACTTATTTGTTCATGAGTTCTTGGATTTCTTATCTATGTTATTGAAGGCATATATAGGATTATTTGTTTATTGGGTTGGTCGGTTAATCAGGCACCATGAGTCGGGGGTTTCATTGGAACAACCTCTCTATTCCTACGAGGTAGAGATAAGGTTGTCTACATCTTACCCTCCTCAAACCCAACTCTAGCTTTGCTAATGATAGGATATACTAAGTGCGGTGATGATGACTTGAACCATCCCATAAGTCAAACTCAAGACTATCAAACTTGACATAAGCTAAACCTGTATATGTTAATGTGTAATTCTATATGGAATTTGTAATGTGGGTGTGCTTCATTTGCAGGTTTAACTTGACGTGTGTTCGTGTTATTTAAGGCCTGGGTTGGTATTTTGTAGGTTTGAGTTGGTTCAATTTATGTGTTTTGGGTTGCATTTCAATACTGATTTGCAGGAATAGGGTTCGACATTTAAGGGTGGGGAGGTTTGACAACTGTTGTGGGGTTGGATGTGGTGAGGATGTTGGCAACCGAAGATGGTGAAGGTGAGGTTGTGGGTTGATGCCTTGGTGGTGTTAAGCAGTCACTGGTGTTTGGTGGGCTGTTAAAAATGTTGACGTGTTAAGGATTACAAGCTTGATTTTAAAAAGCTTGAGGAGCTCAAAAGCGCTGAGGTCGAAAAAACCGAGGCGCGAGCACAGGCGCTAATTTTTTTTAAAAAAGAATTAGAAAAAAAAAGCAAATAAAATAACATACTTTTAACACTAAAAATAAAATCCAAACATAAAAACATGCTTAAAAAGTCTTAAAAGTACAAAAAACAAAGCAAAGTCTAATCAATCATCATAACCGGGCACGCGATCATCTTCCTCAACATCGGTCAACCCAATATCTTCTTCAATCTCGTCTTCATCATACAAAGCACGTTTCCCCTTATCCTTTCTTGATGGACCAGCCTCATCATCACCTCTTCCAGTTCCAGCCATTGATGATCTAGTTGCATGAAAAGGCTCATATGCACCCGATGCTTCGCTTACATCCCTCCATGATAAATCTTCCCCAGCAAAAACAAGTTCATCATCATTATCATCATCTTCCATTCTCCCCATCAACCACTCATTGGAATCATCAATGTCTTCTAATATAATTGGATCGGCGGTTCCCTCCTTTGTAGATCGGCGCTCCAAAGCACGATTGAACTTCACATACACCATCTCGTTCAATCTATCTTGTGCCAATCTGTTTCTTTTTTTGGTGTGAATGTGTTGGAACACGTCGCAATTTCTCTCACAACTTGTAGCACTACAAGTGAGACTTAGAACTCGTATAGCAAAATCTTGCAAATCCGGAGCCGAAGCTCCATATGATTCCCACCACTCCGCTAAAAACAACAAAATTTAAGAAGTACTTTACTTATATAACATATGTTAAAAATTAGAAAGAAGTATGCTTTTGTAACTTACCAGGAGATTTTTTTGATCTTTGCCTAATAGCCGCGGGTAAACCGAAAACCCTTTCCGCATTTTGATATTTAGTTAGTTGCTCATTGATCAAGTCATCAACTTCTTCACTTGAAGACAGCCTACTAATACAAGAATACAAACCTTTCATAACATCTTCATCCGTTAAAATGCGTTGTGAATCTTCATAAAGGACGGTCGGGTTTAAGTAATGCCCCACGGCATGCAACGGTCGATGAAGTTGACATTGCCATCTATTATCTATGATTTCAAATGCACGAGCATACAACTCCTCTTTGTCATTAAAACTCTTTTTAATGGTGAGTTTAGCCCTTTTCATAGCCTCATAGATGTATCCCATTGCTGGTTTTCTTTCACCATCAACTAATCGAAGCACGCTAACAAGTGGACTAGTTAGCTTCAAAGCATATGCTATATTCCTCCAAAATGAATCTTGTAAAAGGATGGCTTCAACTTTCTTTCCCTTTGTTTCTTTAGACCATTTAGAATCATGCCATTCTTTGGAAATGATCATTTTTCTCAATTTGTTCTTTTGTTTGTGAAATTGAAGAAGAGTAATGAATGAAGTTGCAAATCTTGTAACTGCAGGCCTATGCAAGTTTCTTTGATTAGTGAACGTCCTCATTAAGTTCACTAGGCCAACAAAATTATAAATGTATCCATTTATAAACATAGCATTCTTTAAGCAACTTTTCACTTTTGGTATATTCTTCGTAATATCCTCCAACATGAGATCTAAACAATGTGCTGCACACGGCGTCCAGTAAAGATGTTTCCTAGCATCTTTTAGCTTCTTCCCTAAGAAACATAATAATAAGATGTTTATTAAGAATCACAAGATTAATATGCAATAGTAATAAGATCAATAGTTAATGTTACAAGATGCAAATCTTAGTATCTTACCTGCTTTGACATAAGCCGATGCATTATCCGTGACAACTTGTATAACATTCTTCTCTCCAACTTCCTTCACCATTGCATTAAGAATATTAAACAAGAAATCAACATTCTTAGAGATGGTTGAAACATCAATAGATTTTATAAACACGGAACCCTTTGGAGAGTTAACCATAAAATTTATGATATCCTTTTGAACCACTGAATCACGCTATCCATCAGATAGAATTGAACAACCCTTTCTAGCCCATTCTTTCTTGTGCTCGTTTATCTGGTGTTAACATCACACACTTCATCTTAAGTAAAGGAACCCTTAGCTCATACATAGTTGGTGGTTTCATTCCGGGACCAAATTGTCCAACGGCTTCAATAGCTTTATGAAAACTATTATATGTAGTTGCATTGAAAGGCAATCCTGCATCATAAAACCACTTTGCTAACTCTTTGCATGCTTTATTTCTCAACTCCTTATTACAAACTTCATTAATTGTTTGTTGTCTCCCACCCGCATCCTTCCTAGTAAGAGCAAAGAACATATCAATGGGACCTTTAGCCCTCGGTTTTTTAGTTGTTTGAGCCTTGCTACTCCCAGTCGCAGCCACTTCTCCACATTCTTCCTCACCATCATCATCAATATCATATACATTAGCTCGTAACCTTGCATTCATAACATTTTCTAATTTTGCCATTTCTTTTTTTTGCATGAATGTCCTAACCTCCTCTCTTACATGCTCTAGACATCTCGAACAATCACAACATTCTTAAAACCTCCTACTAAATGTTGTTTTAGTCTATAAGCCCCTCATTTGCATATTTTCCCACAAAAATTGCAAGTCATATTTGACCTATTTGAAGAATCAGAGGTTCCATACTTTCTACCAGGGTCTAATGATGCATATGCAGTAGTGGTTTTAGTTGTATTGTTTGAACCGAAAGCCATCTTAATTGAAAAAACCAAAAAACACAGAAAATTGAAACCAACAGCTTTGTCAGTGGTTTCATATTCAGATTAAACCCAAAAAATAGAAAATATAAGATGAAAAAACAAAAAATATAAACATTAAACATGGTAACATACAGCTTAAAAGCTCAATCAGGTTGATAATTGAGGAATCATGCAAGAGCTCGATCACAGGTCCAGGCGTCCAGCAATTAAAGCCGCGGTCTTAGGACAGAATGAGGTCGGAGGTCAGAGGTCAGCGGAGGTCAGAGGTCCGCGGAGGAGGAAGGCGGTTGGCAAAGGAGTTTGGCTGGAGTCGTGGCGGCTGGAGTTGTCGATCGCGATTTTGTGGTGAGGGAGCCGTTTTAGGGTATAAAAAAACCAAACCTTCAAAAAACCACGCCTTTAAAAACTAAAAAAAAAATGAAAAAACATCCAAAAAACGGTGGAGTGCCACCTCAAGACGCCTAGCGCTTCCCACGGTGGAGCGCCGCCTCGGGCCGCTTCTGGATTTCGCTCCGCTTCGCACCCTTAGAGCGCCCAGCCACGCGCCTCAGGCGCGCTTTTTTAAACCAAGATTACAAGTGTGATGCATTAAATGCTTATAATTGGTATTTATATAAGTTGAACTTGACTTTCAAATTTGTCATTTAGTTTAAACGCTATAGGTGTGCCAGGCTCAAAAAATAGGAATTACTCTTTATACTTGTAATGGCAAGGGACCTTTTGCATAAATTTATGCATAAAAAATGGACATGTGGTGTTGTAAAAATCGGCCCTAAGCGGCGATTAGTTGCTAGTTAGTCGTCTGCCACATCAATCTTTCCTAATTGGCAATGTGTCAAAATCTGGCCTAGGTCAACCAAATCGGCCGGATTCTTGCAAAATTCCGGTGACTTTTGAAATTCTTAAAAGATTTCCAATGACATGAAATTTTGGTGAACACGTATATATGTAGACAACCTTACCTCTACCCTGTAGGAATAAAAAGACTGCTTCCAATGAGACCCCAACCATATATATATATATAGGAATTGCATCCTATGAAAACTCGATCTTATAGAGAAACCCCTTAAACCTTATGTGAGCCATTGGTTTAGAATCTTGAAAATAAATATGTGGTCCACATTAACCTACATTAAAAATGATTTGTTTATTCAAAACCTAATTTTTTATTCAGGTTTAATTTGGACCACATATTTATTTTCAAGATCCCAAATCAATGGCTCACATAGGGTTTAAGGGTTTTTTCTCTAATATCGGGTTTCCACATGTTACAAACCCTATATTTATATATAACTGACATTTTTATAAAAATTATATAGACAAAATTATATTGGAAGCAGCCTCTCTATTCCTACGGGTAAGGGTAAGGTTTCCTCAGACTCTACCTTAACTTTGCTAATGGTGAGATATACCGAGTACGACGACAACGACGATGATATAATTTTAAAAAATTACATTTAAAAATTTCAATCTGATTAATCTCTAGTCCCTACCCCACCGCCCCACTAGCGCATAGTGATTTCTACAACACTAATGATGTGTAAATTTACTAACAACCTTACCCAGTATATTCCCACTTTTCAGTAGGGTCTGGGCCCGGGGGAAGGATGGACACAAACCTTACCCCTAATAAAGTAAATAAATAAAATCATGTATCTTCTCTAACTTTAATTACGATTCTTTGTTAAGTTGTTTTGGCTTTTTATAGTTAAGAAATATATGTTTGGTTTGCAAGGCTATTTTGATTTTGTCTATTTTCGTTGATAACCTTCTGGTTTAGGTTATATATTGATATACTGCTTTTATTGTAGCAACATTGGAGAACGATGATTTTCCACAGCAGTCATTGACGGAACCTGACTCCATATCTATGCAGCAAGACACATTGTTAAAGGTTTGAGTTTATCTGATTAAATTTGATTTTAATTAGTTTTTAATGTGTTATTATTTATTCTTTCATAATCTTATTCGATGTATATGCCAGAAAGTACAAGGGATATATACTACTCATCAGATGCTGATTTTAACTAGTTTTTAATGCACCATTATTTTTTCCTTAAATTTACTCTATGCTTATGCTCAAAAAATACACGGGATGTAGATTATTTCATCAGAATTTAATTTTTAGTTAGTCTTTAATGGATTATTATGTGTTTTTTCATACTTATTTTCTTGATTTATATGCCAGAAAAGTACAAGGGATGTATTATCTGAAAAATGGAGAGATTTTGTTTTGGATGTCCGTAGTTCAAAAGAAACAAGGCATGTGCATTCTGGCCATGAAGTTGATAAACAAAGCACTCATGGTATGTGATGCACTACTAGCTTATAACAATGTGGATGATGGCTATGATATTCTAAATTACAGTTATGTTTCTTTTTTTTAAGCTTCGTGGAGGGATCTTCTGACTAATCCCAAACAATGGTTGGATAATCGTGAAAAAAAGCGCAAGGGCTTGGTGATTTTCTGCTATCATTCTACCCGTATATATAATAATAATATGCCATCATTAGTATAAGTTAAAGGTGGCAAAAATGACAGGTTGGTTGGGTTGGGTGTCGGGGTGTAAATTAGGCAAGCCTGAGCTCAACTAAACTCTAGCTTGAATTGGTTTGAGCTTTATATCTATACTTCGAGTTTGGCTCATTTGCTATTTTTTTTAAATATTTGGTTATTTTATTACATACATATATGATTATAAATTTATATATAACAAATATACATTATTTAGTTATTTTTATCTTAATTTACATGTAATGACTTTTATTATGTATCAACTTTTTTATATTTATATAAATAACTTGCTCATTTAGGCTAGCAAGCCTAGTCAAGCTCAGTATATGACACTCATTCTAGAGCTTCTTTATTAAATGAGCTCCAGTTTAGGCTCAACTCCTGTCTTGAGCTCGTTTAAGGTTTGCTTGATTTGAGCTTCTAGAGAGCCAATCTCAAGGGGCTCTCGTGTTGCTTGGTTCGTTTATTAGTTGGGAGGTGGGTTAAAAAGCGGTTCAGTTCCACAGGGATTCAAATGGGCTTGGTTAGGTTGTGCTGATCCATAAATACGTTTTGTTGTAGAACTTTTCAATAAATTATATGCTAAATATGAATCTAATCTTTTTAATAATGCATACTAGAAAGCTTTTAATGCATTTGCATGACTTTCAACACAATTAACCCATTTCTTTTAAGTTAAAATCATTTAGCTTAACCCAAAATTTGACCCGTTTAAAGATAAAACATAGCCCAAATGGGCTAACTTCTAGTAAAAGCTTATGCTTATGATGTTAAATTTGGCAGGTGAAAGCCAATTACCCAGACTTCAGTCACAAAGACACTCGTGCCGGGTTGTGGCTTGACAAAGCACCTGTGGACGTTTTACAAGGGCTCGGCCAGTTGGAATTTTTTAGTCTTCCTAATAATAATAAGGGCGAAAATGTTAAGGGTGTGTACTTTTTTTTTTAACCCTTGATTGTTTATATTGAAATTCTAATTTGACTAAGGTTATATACACAAACCTTCAAGGGGTTGGCACAATGGTAAGCGCTTGAGTTCCTCTAGTAGAGGTCTGAGGTGCAAATGCAGCTTCCACTGGTTTTCTGTTTTTTATTGCCTTGAAGGCCATGTGCTCAGCGTAAGCTGTATTTTACTTGATCTCATTGGTTAGCAAGGTATTGGTCGGGTTCTGTGAGCATATGAGCTTTTTAGTGGCAAGTTTTCATGAATACCGTAAGAAATAGTAGACAATAATTGCAATTACAATTGTTTATCATTTTTTTTTAACTTGTATGTTGACTGCAATGTAGACAGCGATTCTTGGAAACATTTGATCGAAAACCCTAATAAATGGTGGGACAACAGATTGGATAAGGTACTATTAGTGGCTCTCTCTCTCTCTCTCTCTCTCTTTCTCACACACTCACACAGCATAGCATCTAATCATCTATGATGGCTTCCCACAGAAAAATGAAAAGGGACCAGACTTCAAAAACAAAGATTCTGGTAAAGCTCTATGGCTAGGAGGTGCACCCTCTTGGGCATTGTCCAGCTTGCCACCTCTGAAAGCTAAAACAGTTGATGTAAATACAAAAAAGAATTGGGCATCTTATTAATTTCACTAGGTAAGTCATATATTTTTTTTAATTTCAGGTATCTTTAAAATTTCTCAATTAATTTAGGATTGATTACACGGATGATCATGTGATAAGATCAGAATATAGTTTCACCAAAACAGAAATCTAGCGTCATTGTTGAGGGACTAAATATGTAGTTTTTGAAAATTTGAGACCAAAACCGATATCTGACAACACGTGGACCATCCGTGTAATTAGTTCACTAATTTATTTTCTTGTCACTTTTACATTTGCAGGTAGGTTTCAACATCCAGATCTGACTTTCAGGTGTGCCAAAGGATAACCGTAGATCCGTTCATTAATTTTGTTCTCCTTTTGTTTTAAAATGTGGGTTCTTATAACGAGCGTTTTTAACATTTTAAATACCCTCAACAAGATGTATACAAAAAGTTAGTTAGTATATTGACCGTTGACTGCTGAATGTTGGTTTCAAGTATTCCAGTTGATACTATTTAGAATGCTAGATTACAACGACGATGACAACAACCATACCTAGTAAACTTCACTTAAAACATAGTTAGGTATATGTAGGGTCTGAAGGGTCGGATGTAGCATTCATCTTCAATGAAAAAAAAGGCTCCTTTTAGCGAGATAGTTGGCTCAAAATTAACACACAGGAGATGAAAAGCTACATCTGAATGGGTCTGAATCTGAACCGTTTGTTTCGCGAAAAAAAACATCTGAATGGTAGCAAATGTCTGAATAAAGGTCTAAACCATTCAGACTTGAGAAGGAGTCTGAATCATTCAGATGCGGAGGAAGAGAGGCTGGGGCACCACCGTCGCTCGAAGAACAATCACCGCCTGAACGGTCGTCGCTCGAAGAACCATCACCGCCTGAACGGCCGTTGCTCAAAGCCACCACCATCGCCGTCGCTTGACTGAGCCATCACCGATTCACCGTCGTCGCTTGACTGAGCCATCACCGATTCACCGCCGTCGCTCGAAGTCACCACCATCACCTCCGCCGCTCGACTTAACCACCACCACCGCCATCGCTCGAAGCCACCATCACCGCCGTCGCTCTCTGAACCAACTATTTTGGTGTTTTGCAGGTTGGCTTCCGTTGTGGACAGTGGCGTGCTGATCGATGTCGACGACGGGCTGCAACTAATGTTAATTGATTTTATCTTCAGGCACAGCACTCGATTTTATCTTCCCCATCCTAATTTTTCAAAATTAAAAAGTAACTAGTAATGTTACCCGCGCTATGCGGCGGGCCGGTAGGACTAAAACCCGAGCGTTATTAAATGATGATAATCTTTAAAGAAAAACATATGAGGTTGTGATGAATCAGTTATGCAGACAAAAGCAAATATAAAAAAAACATTATTATGTCTCATTATACCCAACTATAGCGTGAAAAAGAGAAGGAAAAAAACCAATGTCGGGTTTCGAATTTGAAACCATGCATGAAATTCTCTATCTTTTACTTTCAAGCTAGAATGACGACCCTGTTAATCTCATGCATGATAAATACTAATGTTAAGAACCTTTCGGTGGGTTCTCAGCCGACAAAATGATATCGTAATAGAAAGCCACCCTGCGAGTTGCATCGGGTGGAATGCAAAAACCACCTGAAAAAATTAAGGTCGGGTGATACAACACGTATACGGTATTCGTAGCGTGGGTCACGCCAATAACTTTAATGTAGTTAACTAAGGCTGGCAAAACGGGTCTTAACGGGTTTTAACAGGTTCCAGACGACGCGATTAATGAAAATATAAACATAAAAACGACTTGTTTAATACTTAGTTTAGTGATTTAAGCATGACAGTTCTCTATTTTATATAACAAAAAAGAAAAATGATGAAGTTTAGCCTCTTAATTTTGATTATTTTTAAAAATGTAAAAAATCAAATAGTAATTTTTTTGCTAAACAGGTCTAATAGTGTCTTAACAGGTACCAATTTTGCCAGCCCTATAGTTAACTACATAAATGAAATATATGAAGCTTATTTGACATTACTCGTTTTCCGGGAAAATTTATGTCAACGCATAGGTAAAAAAATCCAACAAATCACATGAAACTACGACGGTAGAATAATCACCAATCGAAAGCTAAAAATCAACGAAGCTCTTTGTGGCATGTAATCAATGTTCTATTTAAAACCATACATCACATAAAATCTAACCAACCAACGTTGCCATCAAAGTAATTCATATCTTTAGAAAGAACTTTTGGTTCATACACTTCTCCCATTGTAGAAAACAACAACCATATATTTGTATAAAAGGGTGTATGAAAGAATGTAAATAAGGTGAAAATGTAACCTAATAGCTTTTGAGTAAGTAACCCCGAAAAATTGCTACTGGGAAATTTTTTGGAATCTTAGTTCCTGCGAGACCCAAGGAAGTTTTTTTTTTTTGGCTTGTGCAATACCTAAGCCCACATCGGAGAAAAGAACAAATATTTCTTTGTATAAAGGATGTATGAAGAAAATCAATAGAAGAGAAAATTTTGGTTGATAGCAATGCAATTAACGTGAGCATGAAACCGAATGTAGCCACGTATCCATCGATATTTTTCTATTCGCCCACGTACACCACCGACATTGATAAATGAGGTATAAGGAATGTTAATCGAATTTCAGCCACTTAATTTTCACCAAAAAAAAGTTTTTTTTTTAATTTTTATTCAGATGTGTAACCAAACGGTCTTAATCAGTTCAGTACTTAATGATTCAGACCCTCTTAACCATTCAGACATCTTAACCATTCATCACTTAATGATTGAGACCCAACCAAACGGCCCCTAAAATAAACAAAATAACGACATAAGTAGTAACGTATGTATGTCATAACACATAATAATCATCTGTCACACCCTCAAATTCTCACTTGTGGTGTCAGTCCACGTGGGTGTGACGTGGCCAGAATCACAGCTCATGATCATATAGAACAACTCTGTATGCGTTTCAAATACACAGTTTTATAAATAAAGTTGAAATAGTTTGCAGCGGAATGTTAAAAAGTATTGCAGCGGAAAATAAAAGTTTAATACATAAGCAGCGGAAATCGAAATGTCAACACTACACTGTTTAATACATAACAAAAGTCAAATTGTTTTCAAATGACACAAAAACAGAATGCATGAGGATCCTAATGCTCGTTCCCTTAATTGTGCATTCCTGGATATCCCTCGTCCTGTCAGTTACCTGAAAATACAAGTTTAAAAAGTGTCAACACAATGGTTGGTGAGTTCACAGGTTTTGATATGTACGTAATAATAAGAAAACGTGTGTCATGCTGTTTATCACATGTTAGTACTGTCACACCCCGGGTCGGCGGGGTTGGATCGGAGTCCCCGTCGGGCGGAAGGTTCCCGGGGCGCGATATCGGGTGTGATAATCGGTTTGATCAGATTGTTTACATAGCATCAATGTTAAGAATATCTAAAGCACAATAAAGCATTAAGATAGGATTACAAAGTTAAATTACAATGTTGATGTTTGATAATTTAACCAAGTAAACCTATCCAAAAGACTCGAATGTTTCTATCTTGTATCTGTACAAGATATCAAAAGAGATTCGTATTAACTACAAAAGATGTGCTCTTCAAAAGTCTGCTGGGTCCTCTAGTTGGGCTACCTAGCATGCAAAATTCTGAACCTTAGCTTATACATGTGCGTCACCTGAGAAAGCATGTAAGAAAACAAGGTCAACACAATGGTTGGTGAGTTCATGTAGTTTTAGTATGTGAAAAGTAGCTTTTGTTTATTGAATCAAAGTTTCCAAGTCTATGTTATTTGTATGTATTAGTTTCAATATGAGTTTAACAAACATCGTGTTTAGAAGTTTATGATAATCCCCCAAAAGCATTCTAGTATTCCCCTAGGTAACAACCCTAATCTCATTAACACCACCTGTATCATCCAACTCGGTATGCTTATATATAGGGCATACCCCTGGGTCAAGCCTACGACCCGCCCAGACGACGTCCCACCACATACTAAGTCGCATAGGACATTGCTGTTAATGATAATTAAGCGTCTTACCTAACATTCCACCTGCACAAAGTAGTATGTGAGTATCAAGTTTGAGAGGCACCATTATGGACAGCTTAATACCCTAGGGAATTTAGCATCCATCCATAACGGTCCTAATGATTAAATCAAGACGAACACTGAATGACTAGTAGGGCTTGACCACTGTCAAGGCGCGGCGGTCAATCAGTCTGTCTTACATGATTCAAACACCGAAGAGCACTGATGACTAGTAGGGCTTGACCAATGTCAAGACGCGGCGGCTATCAGTCGATCTTACGATGTCCGACAAAGAGGAACACTGATGACTAGTAGGGGTTGACACTTAGGTCAACACGCGGCGGTCAACAGTCTGTCCTACAATGTCCCATAGTTTAAGCATACAAGTTTAAAGCATCCACATAGTTTTACTGATGACTAGTAGGGGTTGACACCTAGGTCAACACGCGGCGGTCAATCAGTTTGTTGTCTGAGCCTTCCCAATTATATCAAGCATTCACATTAGCATCATCAAATAGCAAATACCCTTAGCACTTGGTATTAACACATAGCTTTAGTATTTGCAAGTAGCTTATGCCCTTAGCACTTGGCATAATCAAATAGCATTGAGTTTGAATAGTGTCTTATGCCTTTAGTACTTGGCATAATCTAATAGCATTTAGTTTTAGTTGTGTCTTAAGCATTTATGAGTATCAAGACTTCCACCGTGTCAAGCATCCAAGAGTTTCAAGAAATTACGTGCTTTAAGAATTCTAAGCATATAAGTCTCTGTGAGTTCAGTTCTCGGGTTTAAGTTTAAGCAAATAAGTGTATGTGTAAAGCTGGCTTTAACACCTAGATTAAGAGTGTAAGAGATTAACCTTTAGAATAAAGATATAAAGTATTAGTGTTTAGGATATGCGTTTCATAGTATTAGTTTTCGAAGCGAGTGTATCAAGTGTTAGCATTTAGCTTAAGTGTTTCAAAGCCTTAACATCGAGTATGTTGTCTAAGTATCGGGTTTATAGCATAACATCAAGCGTATAGTTTAAGCACCTAACTTTTAGTATAGGCATTTAACCTAAAGTTTGAGAATAAAGTTTACAGTGCAATCATCAAGTGTAAAGTTTAAGCCTAAAGTTTGATAGCATAAGTATCAAACATAAAGTTTAAGTATAAGCAATAAGTCATACGTGTCAAGCATACAGTATAAGCACCACGAATAAGTGTAAAAGCATTTCTTTAAAAACATTTCAATATTTACTTAAAAGTATACATGCTTCTCAGTCCCGAGGTAAAACAAATATGTTTGAAAAGGGACAATGAACTCACCTTGTAGTGGTTAAGGTTGACTTAGCTTAACAATGCACGCGCTCTTGATTGTTGTGGTTGTGTATTCACGTTCCTGTATTGATTTCACGTTGTTTATTTATGTAAGTATAAATTTGTTGAGTCTTGTGTGTATAATGTGTAGGTGTTAGCCTTAAAGTTGGCTAATCCACGTAAGACTTGGTCATAATTCCCGTTCGGTCCCTTGAATTTGTTTTAAACAAATGTTATTAAGAGTTATTATCTTGTAGTTGTGAACATTATTCATATAATAATGAATTAGTTAGACAATAACCTCTTGACACATAATGTTTTGAGTTTATGAAAGATGTTAAACCCATGTGGGCCTATAATAGATGTGGACCGAACCATGTGACCAAGTCAAATGTTGGGCCTTTGTATAACTAGTTGGGCCTAGGGCCGAAACCCTTGGGCCTTGAGCTATTCTTGACTGATTAAGAGTTGTTAGGTCTAATTGGAATGTGTGGGCCAAGGATATAGGCTGCTGGAATGAAATGACCCGATCAAGTGTTACAAGGCCTAAAATCAAATGGCCTTGTGGGCCTCCCTTGGGCCCCGAGGGTATTGTTGGGCTAGATGTGGGCCCAATAAGAAATGTTGGACCTGGAGTGGAATTGAGTTGTAAGAAACCTCATTTGAGTCAAAAGTAAACTGTTGACCAAATTACTTGCATAATGGCCTCAAAAGTTAGGCCATGGCCTTAGGAGTAGGTCATGGATCAAGTTTTGTTGAGCCTCGGACTGAATTTGTTGGACCCCTTGGATTTTGTACAGGCCCGAAGTATAATAAGTTGTGGGCCAAGCTGGGCCTGGTTCAGTTGGGCTAAATTCGGTCGTGGGCCTAAATATTGGGCTGTTGGCCACTTAGGGTGCATTTGGGCCCAAACCACCCCAAGTCCCAATTGAATCTTTATGAGCCACCCAATGGGCTGAATGGTTTCCTGGACCACACCATTATGTAAGTTAGGCCTATTGGGCCAAAACAGGCCGTTGGGCCTTGGTGGGCCAACAGTTGGGCCAAATATGACTATATGGACCAACGAATGGGCCTTTGAAATTTCTCATGGCCAATGGAATGCTTTGGACCTGAATCAATAGGCCTAGGTTACTTTAGAGAGTCTTGGTCTAATAGATGTGGTATTGGGTCAAGAAGAATCCGGTTGGCCTAATTATTGATGTTTGGACCTCCAATTCCTTGGGCCGAATCAGTGGGGCTCTTAGGGTGTTCCTTGGGCCTGGGTGCAAGATGAGTGGGCTCAAGTTAGTTTATTAACCCAGAGGCTGTTGCTTGGCTGGTTTCACGAAAGGGCCGAATGAAGTTCTTCATAATTGGATTCTGATGGCCGAATGGGAATGTGGCGAAAAGGGAAGCATCGAATGAGAAGGGGGTGGCCAGCGAATGAGGCTGCCGAATGAGAGGGGGCTGCCTTTCGCCGAATGAGGGGAGTATGAGGAAGGGTCGAATGAAGATGGGCGCATGTGGCTGGGACAAGTCCATTCGCCGAATGTGAAGGCAAATGGCCATTCGGCCTAGGCCATTCGACGGCCTGGTCTTGGTTCGGCCGAGTCTTGAGCCATAAATGGCCAAACTCTAATCCAAGGCCCTTCAAGTAGTTTGAGGTTTTGTGGGTTCTAAGGTCGGTCATCGTGGTTATAAAGCTCGAATTTAGAAGCCTTTGGCCGGCTAGATAGGTGGGGTGGCCAAGGGTTTAGAAAAACCCTACTTTTCGCAACTTTAAACACGATTTTTACCTTGATTCAGTGGTTTTTAGCTCGGATCCTTTGTACTTTCGGGTAGAGGATGATGAGGGCTTCGCGTGGGTTCAAGAATGGCTCGATTTCGTGGAGTATTGCTCAAGATATGAAGCTTTTAAGCTTCAAAAATGGTGATGGAGGCTTAGATCCGGAAATAGGGTTTCAAGAGAGAGAAGAAGGAGAAGAAAATGAGAGAAATACCCTCATTTAGGGTATTTATACCCCGTGTGGGTTCGGGTTCGTTTTCGTTGCTCGGTTCGCGTATTCGTTACATTTCCGGAACGTAACGCGCGTTTTTCGTAATCAAAATAAAAGAATTATTTTAGGATGATAAAAATTATAAATATTATTAGAAATTATATTAAATATCGTTGTGTACCATTTAAAAATATCGAATTATAATATTTTACGCGTTTATTAATTCGTTCGCGATTTCTTAAAACAGTATCGTTTAATTGGATTAATGATGAGTTTCAAAATTGTAAAATAGGAAATATTTTATTTCCTTGAATTTATGATCGTTCTGGTATCTTTTATCGTTTCCGTTTTCGTTTCGTCAGAACGCGTCACCATCGCGCGTATTCGTTCGAATCGTCATTCGAACGAACACGACGATGGTTTTGCTTTCTGATTCTTGTTTTCTACTTTTAAGTTATTATTTCAAAACGTTAAAGTATCAGAATCATTCGTACAGATCGTCACCTATACGAATAACTCATCGGTTTAGCATTCCGCAACAATAACTGTTATTCCTTTGTTTTGTTTAACCTCACATACGTTTACACATAATGGCACATCAATAAGCATTAGTATCACTGTTCCATGTTGTCTGATGTGTTTCTGACTGTTAAACTGTTACGTTTAATCAGATTTCAGAAACAATAGCATAATAGTTTACTGTTTAGCATTATGTAGTTGACAGTACATCAATAGTTTGTATAGTTTGTACCTGAGTTACTGTGCCGTTACTGTTCCGTTCGCTGTTCCGGCGACGTTTCCGGCACGGTTGTTACAAGTACCGAGCCCTAGGCACCAAGTGTCAGTGCGTCACTACCGAACTAGACTTGTTTGTCCTTGCCTCCACTGTGTCTCGTGCACACAGTAAGTTAGGTCAGAATTTCACGGGTTATGACACTCAGTCAACATTGTGCCCCGTGGGGTTAGTCACACCCAAACGGATCCATTCAAATCTACCACGTTGTTCGTATATTAACGGTAAGACTTTGTGAGGCTTTGCTACGAGTTCAACACTTAATGTTTGTCCAATAAACCAGCATACACAAAAATGTTTGTCATAGTATAAATGTTTGACTCGATGTAACTAGTATTCTCCCCCTATTTAAAAGCGTTTGAAAAGAGTAAAGTGTGACAATCCGACTTTTCGGATTAACCTTGTTAACTGAAAGTGGTTAGATCATAGGCCCAACAAGACAAAGAAGGCCCAGTAAGGCCCAAGAAGGCCCAGTAAGGCCAAAGAAGGCCCAATAAGGCCAAGGTAGGCCAATGAGGCCCAATAGTAGTCATGAGGCCCAATTGAATAGGAGATAAGCCCAATCACAAACCTGAGGCCCAAAGGAGGCCCAATTACAAATTCAAGGCCCAAGATAGGCCCAATTATATTTTGTGAGACCCAAGTGGACAGAAGGTAGGCCCAATGAGCCTAAGGTAGGCCCAATTGGCCCAAATGAGTTAACTTAGCCCAATAATATTCCTATTGAACTAATTAGTGACAATTCGGGATTTTTCGGCTCAATTTTGTTAACCGAAATGTTATGTTATTGTTAAAAATCAAATTCAAGGGATTGGAAGTTATAGAAATTAGTCTCAATACATTTAAATTGCTAAGTTTAGGTTTGTAATTGAATTAAAGGTTCAATTTTGACCTTAGAAGTCAAAATTCGCATGGGATTATCAATTAAATCCGAAATTCCTCACAAATCGACTTGTAACTGATCATTAAACATTCTTAATCATCATATTGATGATTATCATCAATAATTGACAGTTATAATAGACCATAATGTCGAATTGAATTCGATTGTAAGCCAAAAAGGTGAAACCGTCACTTGTATAGGTGAAAACCATACAATTCGGTCACGAGCTTCACAATTGGAGTTACAGAACCTATAATCGGCTTCCTTAGAGAGTTTTACCCACAACAAATTGATTCCAGAAGCGTTGGAAGAAGAAATTGGATTGAGACCTAGGCCGAATATCACCCTCAAGGGGAACTACAGCAATCGGGAGTCAAAACAGGTAATTCTCGACATCTACTACATCTAAAGGAGTCGAATAAGGTTGATCCTAAGTCAATTTATGCTGTTAACATCGAATTGTAGGAAAACTAATAACTAGGGTTCATATAAATACGGTTTTGGGGGTTTTGATTGAGATGGATTCTTAAATCTAATTAAACATCACCACTAGTTTCAGAATGCTTCGGTTAAACTAATCCATGTGTCAATTGCATGAAATAAGCACGAATCGATTGAATTCAATTTCTAGGGTTCTTGAAGTAAAAACGAATTGGGGGATTGGGTTAAGATGGGTTTTAGAATCGAATTGGATGGTGTGGTGAGTTCCAGAAGACTCCGAATGATGATAATATCATATCAATTCGATGTTACAGTAGCAAATTAAACAATTGTGAGTTGGGGATTTGAGAAATGGTATTCGAACCTGTTAATAACCGATTAATCGGGTAATTGATGAATGATGTTTCAAATTAAGACCATCTACAGATCCTATTAGACATCAGGAACAAAACCCCTAAGGTTTTGGGTTCAATCGAGTTCAAATTGTGGATCAATTTAGGGTTTGATGGCTTCGGTTTAATAAACAAAGGGAAACTGATCCCTTGTTAGTTAAAACAATTTAAAACGAAGTATGTTAATGAAATTTGAATCAGATGAGGTGGTGAGGAGTGTGTGCTAGGAGGTAGAGGTCGCGGGTTCGAACCCGACCTTTACTGGTTTTTGGAATTTAAATCATTTTTAGTATTTCAACCATAACTCACTCGTTTTAACTCCGATTCGATCCGTTCAAGTTGCGTTGGAACCGTAATGGGAATACGGACACGGTGAAATAATAAAATTCATATTTTAATCCGAAAACGAAATCGCGTATAATTACGGTTATTTAAATAAAATCAAATATGATTTTATTTAAACGATTTCAAAGGCACGCGTACATACGTATGCACATTCTTAACACTCTAACATACGTGTGTTGACACGTATGTGATTTCAAGCACAAAACGACATCTCGAATAACACTAAGTTATTGTCAAACCACAGATTCTTCGTAGAGGATTTCTACGCGAGTTCACAAGTGTTTGATCATTCTGCAACTATCAAAGGTGCGTACACGGCCCCTTTCTTATTTTAAACTGTTTTGGGGGAGAAAACATGTGCAACAAACTATTTTTAGATACATATCACTTGCATGAGTTAGCTGTTTACATTATGTGACAACATAGCAATTTGAAAGTCCTTACACACCTCGAACCGTTTAGTTTGCCGTAGCGCAAAGCGTGGTAGTTGGAAATAGATCTATTAGGTTTGACAAACCTCACTTGGTAGATGGGATCTACGCAAGTGTTTAACTGACCAAACACATTTTACTATTGTTGTGCTAGACAATAGTGGCAAGGCAAAAACATGCTATAACATGGCAATTCGTCAGCTTCGGTGTCGACCACTTATGTGAATAGTTTATATGACTAGCTATCATGACTGTGCATGTGTGATTATGTTATCTACAACTTAATATTCAAACTGTTGTTTTGAACATTGTGAATACTTAAAACCTGTGTTATGCACCAACCTTTGTGTTGACTTGATTTACATGTTTTCTCAGGACGCTAAGGTGCGCATTAAAGCTGGCATGGACTAGGAGATAGAGTCGCATGCATGTTTATCATTTATTGTTTAAATTACACATTTGAGGATTTTGTTTTGTAATTTACATTTTATAACTGTTACTGGTTTTATAACGCTTCCGCAAATTTTGAAAACTCTGATGTTATGTTTTAAAGACCAAAGTATGTTTTGAAATTCATATAGAGGTCTTCGTTATGTCTAATGATCTGAGATCCTGGTTTGTCACGTTCCCAAACGGTATGATTCCGTTAGTTGAAAATTGGGGGTGTGACATAAAGAGGGGCCGTAAACTCACCTCAGTGATGAGAGTGATAAATAAGCGTAAGCTCCTGCGTCGAAAGGCGTGTCGGTCACCGGCGACCTATATCGTATACCATACGTGAGTTTGTGTAACGACTGTGTTCATGTTCGTGTTAGTGCTCGTGTTTGTGCTCAATAACCCTCGGTTATTCATGTTTGTCTGTGTCGGTCCACAATGACTGTGTTAGCTCATATTGGTCCTCATTGACCGTGTTTGACCAGAGTTGACCGTGTCAAGTCAACGACCCGTTGGTGAATCATGTGACGGTTGTGAATTGTGTAGCAATCGTGTAAGTGCTCGTTGTGTGCAAAACGCGCAAGTCGCGTCTATGGACAACTTACTAATTATAGTAAGTTTTCATTTACGGAAAGTTCACAAAACATAACGATTTTATAGTTCTAGCATGCTCGTTAGTCCTACGTTATCATCTTAACACATAGCACATTATCATACGAAATCACATAAGTCATTTTCATCATGTTAGCATACAAAAGTTTCCTAAAATGGAAAGTTTCCATTTATAGCATACGTGATATCGGAAACCATCTAACTTAGCATGCTATCATCATGTTAAGACATAATAAACCATTTAGCATGCTCAAGTCATACAAAATATTCATAAGTCAAGATTTCTAAAATTAAAGTTACTATAAATAGTAACTTTGTGGTTTTGCATGAAAATGATCATTCTAACATTTCTAAACCATTTTTATATCACAAGTCATCAAGATAATCCATCTAATACCATCTAAACATACCATATAGCCAAAATCACCATATAATATTCTTTGGTCCATAAAAGTTACTATATTTAGTAACTATGTCCAAATGACCAAAATCAACATCAAGACTACATTCTAAAGTTCCTAAGCATCATAATATCATTCAAATAACAAGTTTATAAACATGCATGCTCATCATTTTCACCAAATCACTATTTTGTAATAATAGAAAGAATCATCAATGACTAGATTTTCACCATTTTAAACATAACTATTCATGCATATCATCATCAATAACATTTATAATCACCAATATTTCATCTAACAACCTTAGATGGTGCATGCATGTAGGTTTCTTACTCATTTATGACCAAATCAAGTGATACACATACACACACCTTCATAGATCATCATGGATCATCATATAACATTATCTAATCATCATAGATCATCATTAATCACACTAAAATCATCAAACCCAGAAATGAATCTCGTGCATGTGCATCAAAGGTGCTTGCATGTGGGTTTTAACACATGCATGTATGCATAGAACTGAGAAATGGACATTTTAGCTATGGGGGGGATGTAAATACTACCTTCTAATGCTTCTTGATTGCTAGAATTGCGCTTGAGCAGCTTCTAAGGCTCCTAGATTGTTGGATTCGACAAATGCAAGAAGGGAGGGATGATGCTCAAGCTTGGAAGGCCTTATCCTTTGAGTTCTCTAAGCTTCCCAAGCTTCAAATGGGGTTTCTAATGGCTTCCAAAGATGTTGCAGGTGTCTAGAGGAAGAAGGAAGTCGAGTGATTGAGTGTGAAGCCGGAGAAATGATGTTAAAGGATAGCCTAGGCATGATTGTCTTGGTTAAATAAAGATTTTGTCGACTGGACGGCGTCGCGTACCGTGATGAAGCTCCCAGATCCTCCCAGCGTACCGCGGCGGATTTCGGGAGTCAAACCCCCGCGCCGCATGTTGCGCACCGCTACAGTGCCTCTTGTTGGGCCTTCGCGTACCGCAATGGGCCCCTGAAGAGCCCAATAAGCCTAGTTTAATGGGTTTGATCCGTTCGTCGTCGTTTTAACGTTCACGAACTACCGTTTGCCTCGTTTGAACTTCCAAGTTCAATGTGTGAGTGTTTCGTGAGGTTTCGAGTGTTGTGTTACACGATGTGCTAAACGTTCACCAACGTTCGTGTGTTTTGACACGTGTGTGCTGTTTCTCGATAATTCCTCGAATTATCTTTTGTGTGTCAGTGTCTGTACTGTCGTGCCACGTGTCACACTAAATTAAACTAATTCTAGTGCCACGTATACAAAAATCATTTAAATAAACATTTAAATAAAATCAAAGCTGACCTGGAAATTACAGGGTGTCATGTAACATCCCAAATTTTTCTAAGATACAAGTTATTTGAATTCTACGTACGTGTAACGGATAAGTAACTTGTGGGAAAATAGACGAAAAATAACCAAGATGGGGCTTAGAAATCGTGTACTCGAAATAATGAAGATTTCGAATACATCACATTTCGAGTACACTACATTTTCGTGTACAGGGGTTTTCGAATACAGGGACCTTGTCTATAAATAGTCGTGCCTTGGGAAATGTGCGAACCTTTGGCTGGAAGCTCATCTGCTCTCGAGTACACGAAGTTTAAGTCCAAGAATTTCAAGAATCAAACTTTGATCGACCAAACGAAGTAGGAAACGCACGGGATTTTACCAGGAGGATCAGCTACCTTCAAGTAAGTGATTCATGTATAGAAAGCTGGATTTTTATACAAAAGTTAGGATGGTTAAACAAAGGGTGAACTTATGCATAAAGCTCACACCTTTATGCATAAAGTTCATAACTTTGAGGTTCCAATACGTTGGTAACAACCAAAGGAACCTAGAACTAGCTCCCCAAAGTCTTAGATGAATTTCTGAAATGTTGAATGACGAAATGATGAGTACACGAAATCATGTACAGAGGGTACTCGAAATCATGCATGTATTTCGAGTACAATGTTATTTCGAGTACAGGGGCTATGGTTATTTCGTGTACATGGAATTTCGTGTACATGGCATTTCGTGAACAAGGGATGTTTCGAGTACATGGCATTTCGTGAACGAGAGATGTTTCGAGTACATGGCAATTCGTGTACATGGGAACTTAACGAATTTCAAGGGTTTCGAACACTTAGCTAAGTTTCGAGAACTTGGATTCAGAAAGGGGGACTAGTAGGCTATTGGGACTTAGAATATTTTCTAAGACTAAGAACGTAATGTAACGAAATGAGGTGATGTAACGGATGTAGGTTCTTAAGACTTAGCTAAGGAGTTCGGCTAAGAAGAACAAGAGTCTACTATCAGGTGAGTTCTAGACGCCCTATTTTATGCTTAATGTTTTGGGCTGACATACATGCTTATTGTTATGTCTATGATGATATGTGCCTATGATGATAATGAATGAATGATGTTATGCCCTGACCATGTATGCATGTTAAGGTGATAGTATGATTATTGCATGAAAGTATGCTAAGAATGATGAATGCATGTTAGTAAGTTATGATGATAAACTAAATGATAACATGCTATGATGATAAATAGGGAGGTATGTTATGATGAAATCCTAGATACGCTATGATGGAAGTATGATGTTATGATGATTACATGCTAGCAAAATGTGTTTATGTTGCCATGATGAATGATATGATGACGTGCGGCTAGCATGACATGTGCATGGTACTAGGATGTTATGATGACATGATACTAGCATACTCTGTATGAGAAATCCTATGTTATTAGGATAATGATACGATGTTATGATGAATGATGATACGATACTAGCATACCCTGTATGAGAAATCCTATGTTTTTAGGATAATGATACGATGTTATGATGAATGATGATATGGTGCTAGTGTATCATGTCATGATGAATGATGGTTGCTCCAGTACTTGTTACTGGGTAAGTATGGTTGCTCCAGTATTTGTACTGGGTAAGTATGGTTGCTCCCGTACTCGTTACGGGGTAAGTATGATGTTGCTCCCGTACTCGTTACGGGGTAAGTATGATGTTGCTCCCGTACTCGTTACGGGGTAAGTATGATGTTGCTCCCGTACTCGTTACGGGGTAAGTATGATGTTGCTCCCGCATTCGTTACGGGGTAAGTATGACGTTGCTCCCATATTCATATGGGGTAAGTATGGTTATGGTTGCTCCAGTACTTGCTACGGGGTAAGTATGGGTCTGCAGAACGCTTCGGCGGGACAGACCAACGGTTATGGAGCCTTGTGCCGGCATAAGCCCACTGTTCGCATGGTAACAGTGGAACGTATGGTGATGATGATGTAAGGATGTTATGTGCTAATGTTATGGACTATGTGTATGAAATGATGTATATGTTATGTATGTTTAATGTTGTTTTATGAAAACTAGAACTCACCAGCGTAAGCTGACTTGATTTAGCATGTATGTCAGGTTGAAGGTATGATAAGAGAAGGCATGGAGCTCGGGCATAGAGTCATACGATCCGGTGGTTTTGGCAATCCGATGTGATTTTGATACAGACATGTTATTGATTTCTGTTTATCAGACTATGTTTACATTTCCGCTGCACGATTATGAAAGTTTTTAGTTTAAGAGCTATGTGTTATGATGAAAACCAACCTCTGTGAGGTGCCCGGTTTCGGGGCCCCACATGTCACATCATCACACTATAATATATGTATATACAAATAAAAGGGGTTCTACAAAGTAGAGATGGGAAACTAACTAAATTGGAACCGGTCAAACCTGAATTGGGAAGTACAACCCTTGATTTAGGTTTTCAAAGAAGAACATGTGAGTCTCTAGATCCCCAGTTTACTCGTTTTTGAAATATTTTAGGATTGATATGCATGTGTAACCTATTTTCGAGTTTGTGGTTCCGTTTTTATTAAATAAAATTTAAACCTTGAAAGGTTACGTTCACAGTGCGCATCATATGTGCAAGAACACTAAAAAGTAAAAACACCTTACATGCATGTTATCACTAGGGAAAAAAATCCATTTTTGATCCCAAAGATAGGAGAAACAAAACTATAGTCGGTCCCAACTGAACACAACACACTTGGATAACAGAGGATTTTTTTTTTTTTTTTTTTTTTTTTTTTTTTTTTTTGTAAGTGTTGAAAGTCTATGGCGAGAGAGATTTTCTAAAATAATATCGCATACTGTTTTTACTAAAAGTTATAAAAGTTAAAGAGAACAAAGCAAATCAAAAGAAATATTGGACAAAGAAAATAAATGGCATATGTAAAATTGTTTAGTAAGTTTTGACAGAGTCTAACGTTGTTTCAAATAATTGCCACGCAAACTAAGAAATTTTATCTTGTGTCAAATAATATATTCACACAAATGTCGATGAATCTTACGTTGTTCTAACATAATTCATACACATAACAAAGAATCTTATATCGAATTAATCAAATAATTTAAATGAGATACGTATAACTTGATAGGGTTACACGAGGCATATAACCCATATGAGTGATCAACTGAACAAGAAGCGTTTGATTATATGACAATATACAAGTCGTATAGGTGATGTTAAAAGGGTCAAAATATCTTCAAAACCAATAACTTATATTATCTTGCATAAGTTGTACAGTAATACTAGCATATTGATCAGCCTTTTACACATAGATGTAAACAAATTAGCATTACAAAAACATCAATGATAAAAAAAAATAGACAGGTAATTTTTTTACGTTTTTTAAAAAAATAATAAAAGTAATATCTAAATACTTATTTAAACAATATAAATAAGATTTAAACTTTTGAATTTTCAAAAGTTACGAATTTTCAAAAGTTATTGATTGAAAATAAAAAGTTTCAAATGATTGGATTGTCATTAATATTTAAAGATGATAAATTTTATTAGTTTGAAAGCTTTACTTGATTGTATTAAATAAAATTAATATTTAAATTTGTTAAATATGTTACGTGGATAGTCTAGAAAGACATCACATAATAACCATAGATTAAAATGATGCTATTGTTATTCTTTTACACATAATTTTTTTAGATGGATTCAATGACAAGAATACTTGTTCAGGGGCGAAGCTTAATAGGGGCAAGGGGTGATCGTCCTCCCTCTTTTTTCGTTCGTAGTGTTTTCTTCGGCCGAAAAGTTATTTTTAGTTAAAAGTAAAGGTTTCGCCCCCTCGTTTTAAAAAATTAACACGTATTATGGGTTTCAAAAATTTCCGTCCCTCTCACTTTGCCAAGCTCCGCAAGTGCACTTGGATATATATAACTTAATTGGTAGATTCATAAGTAAATAATTAAGACAACTAGTCATGTTAACAATACATTAATTCATAGGTAGACCATTATAACCTTAATCTAACCACATTAACGAACTAGCAACCTCCCACTTAATCAAGCAGACTCAGGAGATGGCGCTACCGGCGGCTGCTGTCCATTTTCACCCACCGGTGGCAGTTTTCCGGCGTCTTCCAGCAGCTGAGAATCTACTGGCACAAGCGGCGGCGGAGGGACGTTAAATATCCCCGGCCAGTTTTCTTCCGGTGGAGACATAAAGACTTCCGGCTGATCTTTACCGGTAATCGGCGGTAGAGTGTTCACCGGTGGTAGGTTAACACCAGCAGGTGGAGAAAATGATAATGCAAGATACGGCGGAGCGGAAACTACACCGCCTTCAGCCGGCGGCAGTTCCGGGAGCACAGGCGGAAGGGTGTTGCCGGGCGGTGGTGGTGATGCGACCAGCGGTGAGAAAGATGGGTTTGTATCATAAGATGGTGTTGTGAAAGAGGGGTTTGTGAACACCGGTGGTGGTGGTGACGGCACCACCACAGACAGCGGTGATTGGTGGCGGAGAAACGGTCGGGATATGTAGTGGTTTCCGGAAGTGATCGGAGAGAATGGCCATTGATTGCTACAGCCTCCGAATAGTGGGTTACAGAGTGTGGTTAAACCGCGGCGGTTTAGGGTGGCAGGACGGGCGGCGGAGGCGGTGGCGGTGGCGATGGAAGAAAGCAACAAGAATGGTATGAAAGTGATGAAGGTTTGTGATTTCACCATTGTGGAGTATGAAGGTTTAGGGGTAAACAATGAGTAGTCTTTTAACTAATTTATAAAGGAACTGGGATGGTAGTATGTATTAATTAGCTGAAGGCATTATAGCCATGCAAATTTGCATGGTCAACTCGTTGACTTTTTTATATAAATTTTTCCTTTGACACAAGTACCATCATGAAATAGCACAACTTGGGAAACGTTTTGACTCAACCTGAAACAAATTTTGTTTCAAACGATATTCAAACTCATTACTTCTTATAAAAATGTTAGAATTAGGGCGAGCATAGTTTAACCATATCCGAAAAATAACCGATAACCGCCCGAATCATAATTGATTTTAACCGAAACCGAATTTAAACGACGCTTATTATTAAGCGAAGCCACTAACCGAAGAGATAATTCCCAAAATGTCCGTTTGACCATGATTTTTTCCAAAAATGTCCATTTGACTTTTTATTTCCAAAAATTTCCATTGTTTGTAGGCGCCACCCGTACTTATATGGGCGCCGCTCATAGCCATGCAGGCGTCACCCGTACTTCTTCCACACCAGATAGGCGCCCCCTGTACGGGAACACATGACAATTTTTGATTTGATGGTTTTTACGGGCGGCGGCGCCTTTATAGGCGAAAAGTCAATGGATATTTTAAGAAAAAAATCTAGTCAAATGGACATATAGGGAATTGACTTTTAAACGAATCATTTGGCTCTGTTATGGTTAAGCTAGACAAGTCATTAACCTACTTTAACCGAACCGAATATTGTATATTTGTTTTTTTTAATATTTATATGTTTGAGTGTTTTTTTAAGTAATTATAGTGCAAGTCAAATTTAGAAGGTGAATCATCACTTTTTACTATATGAAAATATCATAGATCATATGTGAGACTAAATATATTAGAAAATGAATTACAGTTTATGTGGTTTTACTTTTTATTCACACATTCTCAATCACTACAAAGTTTTACAAGCTTTACTTAGATTTTCATCATTAATATATATCTATAATCCACAAGCATATATACAAGTTTTTCTTAGTTTTTCAACAATTCCATTATTAACCAAATTTAACCGAAACTGAACTGTAACCGGTGGTTAACCGATCAATTAATTATGCTTATGATTAAGGATTTAAAATTAATCATGTAGCGGTTTTGGTTGTAAAAATGGCCATAACCGCACAAACTTAACCATGCACACCCTTAGTTAGTATAATTGGTCTTTGGTAAAAGAAGAAATACTGGTTGTTAAATTTCTGTGGTGCATCCAAGAAGCTACGTGTTTAAATCCTATAAGGTGGGTGCATTAGTTTGCTAATAAACAATGATTTTAGAAATAGATCAGACCAGTAGATTGAACGGGTTGGACTAGGAACCTGTCATGGAATCTATCTGGTAAGCATATATGAATGGTTGTTTAAGTGATTTGACAAACCGACAGCTCAGACCGGTGAACCGTACTGATTGGAATGGATTTTAATTTTTGTATATCAAATTACATATACAAATTTTGTAATATTTATCATGTTATTTGGTTTTAAAGACATTCCTAGTCTCTTACTACTTAGGAAAAAACTAATCTTTTAGGCTATGCCTATTAGAAAAACCTCATATTAATCTACGAACAAATTGTTCACAATTAAAGAGACTCGACCTAAGACCTCTTTTAAGAAAAGTCAACAACGTACCGCTAGACTATAAGCCCTTTGGCAAAATAATTCTATATGAAAGGAGTTTTTTTAGTGATAAATGTATGGTTTGCTTACATTTCATCATACAAGAGCTTACAAATTTTTATATTACAAGTGAGATTTAATGAAATGTATGTTCTAATTAATAAAAATTTACATGAATGTATAAAACTGACTCTAGAATTATCATGTCATCAAATACATGAATAATTCCACACTTTCCACTAGGGGTGAGCATAATATAACCATAACCGAAAAATAACCGATAACCGCCCCGAACCATAACCGATTTAACCGAAACCGACTTTAACCGACGGTTATGGTTAAGTGAAGCCATTAACCGAACCATTAGGTTATGGTTATGCTTATGGTTTAAGGCTAGCCATTAACCGACTTTAACCGAACCGAACCGAATAATGTATATTTGTTTTTTAATATTTATATATTTGTATGTTTTTTAAGAAGTTTTTGTGCAAATCAAATATAAAAGGTGAATCTTTGCTTTTTACTATATAAAAATATTATGGATCATATTTGAGACTAAATATACTAAAAATAAATCAAAGTTCACGTGGTTTTACTTTTTATTCACATATTATTAGTCACTACAAAGTTTTACAAGCTTCATTAAGATTTTCATCGTTAATATATATATAATTCACAAGTATATTTACAAGTTTTTCTTGGTTGTTCAACAATTTCATTATTAACCGAATTAACCGAAACCGAACCATAACCGGTGGTTAACCGATCAATTGGTTATGGTTATGGTTAAGGATTTATAATTAATCAAAGTAGCAGTTTTGGTTATGGAAATGACCATAACCGCACCGAACCAAACCATGCACACCCCTACTTTCCACTTTATAATCGTGAATAGTTAAATTTATACTAAAATATATATAAAAATGACTTGTGTTCTAATTTAAAAAAAAATTACAAGTTCTTAAAAGAAATACTGGATAAGATGTGAAGCACTTAATTAGAAAAATTAAAGAAATCTTACTAATATATTATATTTTTTATACGAACCTATCATACATAAAACATAAAATAGATTAGTAAAAGTATTCATATATTTTCATGACAATTCCTAGCCATCAGGAATTGATGAATGGTTGGTTAGAGGCTCCGTCCGTCTGGACTAGTGGTCAGTTTGGGCGTTCTTTAGCCATTAGAAACTGCGTACAAAGTATCCGATAGTTGATTAGTTGACCGTTCAATAAACAAATAAAGAAAATAAATATTATCATTTAAATAATTAACTAAAAATATTCTTTAGAAATATATACATGTATAAGCATAATAAATGGCGACCCTTTGGAATATGTGTTGCATGTATGGTTTGCATGGATACAGTTGGGAGAAATGAATTTGTGGGTTTCTCTTAATCCGATGCAACCTCTTTTCGAAGGTATTTTAATCCCCATTTTTTTATACAGCAACGTCATTGTCACTTATACTCGTAAACTACTTCAAAATACTTTTTTTTGAACGCCAATTTGGATCAGTAACAGGTTATAGACCCATCCGATCATATCCACACCCAATAAGAAGAAACATCATAGGTGAGAGAAAACCCCATAACCCAGCATGGAACCTCTATTTTGTCCATATCAAGACTTGAACCCATGACCTGCCAATATTGAAGCCACAAAGTACATCCCCTCAACCGCTTGAGCTAAGGATCATTGATACTTCAAAATACTTACACCTTAAGCCGTGAGGTTCTCATATAAGAGACAGTTTCTAACAAGTGAGCTAGTGTCACATTAGCCTAACACAAGTGTACGAACCAATTTTTCTTTAACCGGTTATGGTTCTATTTCTAGCTTAGATCTATAAAATTTAAAACCAATTACAAGATAAACAAATTTTGGTTAGAAACATGTTTTAAAGACGGAAGTAACCGGTTTGGTTTTCATTTTTTACTTGATTGATTATTGTTAAGTCATTTTAAACCAATATAAGCGAAGCATGTTACACACCAATTACAAGCTTTGAGTCAGTTTCGGAGCTTGAATATTTTAAAAAAATGGATGAAAACTTTTGAGACTTATAATACATGTTAATTTTTTGAACCAAGATTGCGAAATCAATATTTAAAACAAAAATAATCTTTTGCCTAATAAATTAAAACTACGGACAAGAAAAGGGGTGCGGTGGCCCCCAAACCTATATATGCTTCGCCCATTCTTGAAGTCATGGGGGGATGTATTTAATTGGGACCGATGTCCTGAGACAACATCGATTTTCCAACATATATGGACATTTATGAACGTTTTATGGTTTTGGTTATCATTAATAAAAGTTCTCTTGAAGTTGTTTTCTTCCCAACAATTGTGAGTTTGTTTGTGATCTGCTGTCACTTGTTCCTTCTAACAAGTGGTATCAGAGCGAGGTTGCAGATCGGAGACAAGGCACGAGAAGGCGAATAACCACGAAAGTTCATGGCAACAGTCTTACTCATGGCAGAAGGTGCAGGTGGTAACGTTGTGCCTCCACCAAACCAGGTGGTCGTGCACCAAAGGAAACCGACGACGGCATCCCTGACTTGCCCAAAACTCACAACCACGAACTACGGTACGTGGGTAATCCTCATGGAAGCCATGCTGGATGCATGCACAAGGGTTGTGGGAGGTAGTTAATCTAGAAGAAGAAGGAGAAGCAGACATGAAGAAGAATAAATACGCCCGGGCACTAATCTACCAAGCACTCCCCAAAAACGTTCTTGCGCAAGTAGCTAAAAGCAAGATGGCTCAAGAGATATGGGAAGCCCTTCGAGTAAGATTCCTCGGGGCTGAACGAGTTCAACAAGTCCGCCTTCAAACACTAAAGCAAGAGTTTGACAATGTGAAGATGAAAGACGGCGACAGCGTTGAAGACTTCGCTGGAAAGATCTCAGAGTTTGTCTCAAAATTCAACAGCCTCGGCGAGGACATTGAAGAATCAAGGGTTGTTGAAAGGCTGTTAAACGCAATGCCCCCAAGATTCATAGCAATTGTGGCTACTATAGAACAAATTGTGGATCTTAGCACAGTAACATTTGAAGATTGCGTGGAAAGATTGACGGCATTCGAGGAACGGATAAAGGGACAAGAAGGTTCAGTCGAGAGAGAAAGCAGACTTATGTTCATGCGCAACAATCAACAAGGAAGGAGAAATAATGATCAGGAGCAAAGAACCTTTGGAGGACGTGGTCATGGCTCACAGCAACGGGGCCGAGGCCGGGGACGCGGCCGAGGCTCAGGCCGGGGTAGGGGCCGAGGAAATCCAACCGAAAATCGAAGAGAAGAGAGACCAGCCCGCTACAATAACCAAGGCCAAAATAGATCCCGAGACAAGCAAACCATAAGGTGTTACAATTGTGACTGCCTTGGGCATTATGCCTGGGAATGCACCAAGGAGCCTGCGAGAGAAGCACACCTGAACGAAAAGGAAGACAAAGAGCCTGCACTCATGTTGGCCAAGGTGGAAGAAGACGACGAGAAAATTCTGGTGAATGAAGAAAAGGTTCACCCGAAGGTATATGCCAGCGATCCAAGTGACAAGGCAGTTTGGTACCTTGACAACGGTGCATCAAACCACATGACCGTGTATGAACCGCACTTCACCGAACTAAATCGGGCCATAACCAGACTTGTGAAATTCGGGGATGGCTCGAAAGTGCAAATAAAAGGTAAAGGGTCCATCGTGTTCAACTGCAAGAACGAGGAACAACGTATCATCCACGACGTATACTACATTCCGGAGCTATGTAGCAACATTCTCAGCTTGGGGCAATTCACAGAAGTGGGATGCAAAGTATGGATGGCAAACGACCACTTGTGGCTGTATGAAGAAGATGACAGATTGCTCCTAAAGTTAGCTAGAAGCAAGAACCGACTGTACAAGACCAAGTTGGAGGTGGGGAAACCGGTGTGCCTTCTTGCGTCCATAAGCGATCGAGCATGGTTGTGGCATGCAAGACTCGGGCATCTGAACTTCGAAGAGATGAAGAGAATAGAGAGGAACACAATGGCGACAGGGCTGCCAAAGTTCCATCACAAAAACCGAGTGTGCGACTCATGCCTAGCCGGAAAGCAAAGCCGAACCATGATGCCAAAGCAAGCAACATACAGAGCCACAAAACCATTCGAATTAGTGCACACGGACCTTTGTGGACCAATCTCCCCACCGACTCCAGCCGGAAGCCGTTACTTCATCTTGTTTGTGGATGACTATTCAAGGTACATGTGGATATATACAATTAAAAACAAAACGGATGCGTTGCAAATGTTTAAAAAATTCAAACAGGAAACCGAGCTGGAATTTTCATTGAAAATCAAGGCCCTAAGGAGTGACCGAGGTGGAGAGTTCTTAAACAAAGAATTCACTTCATTGTGTGACGAGACCGGGATAAAGAGGTACTTCACTGCCCCATACACGCCTCAACAAAACGGCGTGGTTGAAAGGCAAAACCGCACCGTACTAAACACAACCCGGAGTTTGTTAAAAGCCATGGAAGTACCACAAAACCTGTGGGGTGAATGTGTACGACATTCAATATATGTCTTGAACCGACTCTCCACAAAAGCCTTGAAGAACATTACTCCATATGAAGCCCTAAAAGGCTTCAAACCCAATCTCTCACACCTTCAAGTTTTTGGCTACTGCGCACACTCAAAGGTACCACCCGTGAACCTAAGGAAACTAGACGATCGAAGCAGATTGCTCGTGTACCTGGGAACTGAAACGGGATCCAAGGCGTACAGACTGTATGATCCGGACAACAGACGAATAATTGTAAGTCGCGATGTGGTATTCGAAGAAGGCAGAAAATTTGAATGGAATGCACACGTGAAGGAAACAGAAGTCGGAGTAGGCCCAGAATGGATTGAGTTCCAGGTAGACTTGGAAGAAACAGATCAAGACTCCCCTCAAGAAGCCGAGATAACCCCTGAACAAGATCCATCACCTGAACACCATGAAGAAAACGAATTCTCGGTCGAGCTATCACAAGAAGAAGAACAAGACCTACGAAGATCAGCACGACAAACACAGCTACCAAAATACTTGGGTGATTACGTTATGATGCATGAACTCGAAAATCCCCTGCTAGAAGGAGATCCAACCTCCTATTATGAAGCAAAAGGAGATGAGATGTGGGAAAAGGCCGTGCACGAAGAGCTGGAGTCGATTGAGCAAAATAATACATGGGTACTTACAAAGCTACCAGAAGGCCAAAAGGCTATCGGACTCAAATGGGTGTACAAAGTGAAGCGGGATGCTCAACATAAAAATAACAAACTCTTTTATTTAAAACAAAGATTACGTATATCATTCACCCCTCTAATCTTTGTTCTCTTGTTCCTTCTAACACAAACCGATTTTTTTCATCAAACCGGTTCGGTTTCAAATCGATCCGGTTTGGATACGTTGGTTATGAAATCGGTTCGGTTTGTAAATCGGTTTGGGAGAAGGCAAACCTAGAGAAACCAGTTCGGAGTTAGACAAACTGTTTTAGGTTAAACCGGGTTTTTAAAAAAAAATTGTTTTTTAACAATATTAACAATAGACTTGAATAAAACTTAATAAAAACTTTCATTGCTTGTTTCAAGAACTTCACAAGGATCGAGTTGAAAAAACATAAATTAAAATATTTAAACAACTAAAATAAACCAAAATCGTTAAACATAAAAATAAATCACATCTTGGAAATTTGATTCTTCACGTTTAACATTCATCTGAGCAAATTTGAGTTGATTAATAATATACGGTTTCTTCCTCATCGGTAATTTTTTTTTTCACAAATCCGTCTCAACCTCGTCTTGTGATAATTGATTCTCGTAATCCATTTCGCCTTCAAGTGCGGAGTCATCTTAAACTCTTTCCGTAACATCCAAGTAATCCTTCAAGCAAATCGACATCTTTACTATCGGACGAGAGAGTCTTGTTCTTCTTACTGAAATGGCCCTACTACTTAGTGGGGCACAAATTGGTTAACCGGTCGAAACCGGTTTTTGAAATACCCGAACCGGTTAACCGGTGGGTTGGGTTTACCGGTTTTTCCTAAAGACTGGTTCGGTTAATAACC
This sequence comes from Mikania micrantha, assembly GCA_009363875.1. Lineage (NCBI taxonomy): Eukaryota > Viridiplantae > Streptophyta > Magnoliopsida > Asterales > Asteraceae > Mikania > Mikania micrantha. The sequence goes on from CM018684.1 coordinate 5,729,658, forward strand.
GGTTAATTTAACATATATATCCAAACCGCTGGAACCGAACCGGATAATAACCGAACCGGTTAACCGGCCAAACCGGTTTAAAAACCGGTTTTTATACTTTTTTTTCCTTTTTTTATCCATTATTTCGTTTGACCGTTTTGAACTGTTTTTCTATTATACGTTTTTAACCTTAAAGTTAAATTAATAAAACCTTACAATAATCAAACCTTAAACTAATAATTATTAAGAAACCCTAATAAAACCTTAAACTAATCAAACTAATATTAAACTAAGGGGCCGGTTATTTGGACACCACCTGCAATCAGTTAACACCACTTGGTTCTATACGGGCCGTATAGATGTCAGAATGTGTCAGTCAGATGTCTGGCGGCTGAAAGCCACATACGAGTAGTATTGGCCTATACGAGTAGTATGGAAAGTTGAAAATTTACAACTTTTGTTTTTACGCCCGATATACGTACCTGTTTAACTTATTTATGACATCGTAATCGTCCAAGTGTTTTAAATGGTTAAAAGATAGCTTTTAATGTAATCATGTTTAATCGGTAAGTTGTAAAATAATAACGGGCCGTAACATAATTATGTTATAAAATCGTACTTTGTTTTGAAATCCGGTATACGCGGTGCGGTTTGGTCGGTTTTGCAAAAATTTCTAAACCAAACCACTAATTGCGGTTTCAAAAAACGACAAACCAAACCGACCATGTAAGTTGTCTAAACCAAACCGACTGGTATTGTCGGTTTCACGGTTTTACGGTTCGGCTTTTGCGGTAACAAAAAATGTTTAATGTAATCATGCAAAAGACCATAATGCCCATTTAAAATTCAAATTTCAAAAGTCGAAAACATAATCTAAAAGTCAACCATTATCAAAATAATAGAATTAGTCTAAAAAGAGTGATTAATAAACTTTGATTGAATATCATCTTTAAATTTATAATATTATCATCATCATTTTTCATTTTAATACAACTTGTGAGCTATGAATAAAGATAATAGAGACTCAATGTGCAACGTAAATAAAAAGACGCCAACTTAGGTTTTTTAATAACTTAGGGGTGTGTGTGTGTGTGTGTGTGTGTATAAACGATTGGTGCGGTTTATACGGTTTAGGAAAAATGCAAACCGTAAACCACACCAAACCACTCAGTTTTTAGAATATTCAAACCATAAACCGCATCATCAAGTTCTAAAACCATCCAAACCGACCAATTGTCTTCGGTCCGGTCCGGTTTAGACGGTTCGTTCGGTTTATGAACACCCCTAACTTATAACATATCGTCTAATTGTTTTATCTTTTAAGTTGTAAAATAATATCTATTTATAATATCGTCTAATCGTGCTTTGTTTTGAAATCCGGTATTCGTAAACGTGACATGTACGTGTTAAATTAATTTATAATATCGTATAATTGTCCGAAAGAAAAGCGTAACCATTTTTAATCGTTTTGTTGTAAAACAATAAGTATTTTATCGTAATTATTTAATTATACTGTCTACTTGTTTTGTTTGACAAATATTTTAACATCATGATGTTTAAATGTTTAAAGTTAAGCAACAATTTTTTTAACAAAAGTAGTTATGATTTTCGTAATTTTATTGTTATAACCGGTATATATAGTCGCTTTTATCAAAGAGATATAAACGTGATATCGTTTAAATGTTTTGTTTGAAAATTATTTTAACGTAATCGTGTTTAAACGTTTATTTTAAAATAATAGTTATCTGAATGTTTATTTTAAAAAAAATTGTTACCTATTGATTTTTCATTTCATAGATACACACATTTTTTAATTATATAATAACAGACAAAACAAACAATCACACCACCATACACAACATACATACGAAATAATAATACATACATCCGAATAATAAGTAGTGTCCTTACATCAAAATACAAAAAGGAAAAAGAAAATACAACAAAAATAACTAAGCATGACCATCAGGATCGCAGGATCCTGATCATGTCCCGGTCCGGGATAGACAGGAACATCAACACCAGAAGCAGCAGCCAACTGCTCCATCACCCACCGCATCATCCACTCTAGGCGATCAAGGCGTGCAGAATGTTCGCGTAAGATCGTCGCATCAGCCGGATGCAGTCGTGGCTGACGAACAACGACATGATGTGGTGGTGGTGGCTGGTCTGGTCTGCTGTAGGTGTGGTTGTGTCGCCGGCTGTGCCCCCGTCTGTGGCTGCTGTTGTGGAGCAGGAACTGGCGGCACCCACACTGTGCGCGATCCAGTGAAAATCGCAGACCCACGCCGGGGATCTTGCCCGCTACACCCATGAGCATGACTGTGTTAAGCCCCAAGAGTGTCGAGGGGTAAGTCTCGGTCATGCTCTCTCTAATATCGGCCAAAAAACGACTGATACGTCGAGCTATACGTGTGATAAAAGAGCCACACGTAATAGCACCACTAGCCTTACGACTAACAAATCTGGAAAAATAATCAGCTAGCAACCATGCAAGGTTGCAGCTACGGCCGCTGATAAGGCAATACAAGAAGAATATGTCTTTTTCACCAACCAACAAATCTAAGGCTACATGAGATACATTCCCTTTTAATAATTCAAATTGATCATCATTGTGATGTGCCATACGAAAGATTATGCTTCTTTCAAAACTTTCCTTTATGGCTTCTTCCTGCGATTTCACAATTTGAATAACATGACCAACAATACTGTCTAACGTGTTGTTGGTTGAATGAAGATATTTTTTTAATAGGGAATGTTGGCTTTCAACTCTGTTGGTGGTTCGCTGACCAAAATTCTGGTTTTTATCTATCCACGTACACAAAAACATCTCTTTGTACTTTTGCAACCAATTTACTTGCAAATATCCGATTACCCCTGAAAAACATACACAGATTATTACGTATCATATAACTAAAAAACAATTAAATACAAGAAATAGAATATTACTCTGATGAGATATCCATAGCCATTCATGAAGTCGGCTGTAGTTATACTCATAAATATCAGGAGTTGCAGAGTCTATCACAACGACCACATGTATCCAAACTTTTGCCAGTCTGATAACGAAAAACTTGGCATGTAGTGTGTGGATATGTATTCATATATGTGCAACCTGCAAAGTAATTGGACAGCGTTAAGAAATATTCTGTGACATGCGTTTATAAGAGACAGTTCTTTATCGGTTACAATAACGCGTGGCTCCGTACACTGTTGAAGTGTATCTTTTAAATTTTGTAACACCCAAACGGAATTCTCTTCACGTTCCTTACTTATAAACGCATGTGCAATGATAAACGTCTTGTGTGTTGACGTGACACCAACTATTTGAACAAATGGCATGTTGTATTTGTTCGTTTTGTAAGTTGTGTCAATTAACAAGACATGAGGAAATGCCCGCCAAATATTATAGGATGTCTGGTGGATAAAAAAATCAGTTCCACGACATCCGTCGATGTATCGTCTAAAGTTGGTAAATAAAATTATTATTTTGCAGGGTGTTAAAAAGGACATGCATTAGAGTTTCCCCCGTGTTTTGTCCAGCACGTAACTTTCGTCGTGCATTGTAAATAGATCTAAGGTTAGAAACATTATCGGGGTTTTGGTCCTTAACAGCTGCAAGTATGTCACAGGCAATATGTTTTGATTTGACAGTTGCTCAACTAGACGTGTTTCAGCTTCGTTCAATCTCATCGCATAAGGATGATCGCCTAGTCTTTCAGCCCCTTGGTGGTTGTGTTCACTGTTAACCACACGCAACTTCCAACCACCGCAACTCCTCTCGTATTTTCCAATTAACTCAAATTCACATCCGGTCTTATTTGAACTAGTATGTCTAAGTTTTGGTTCTCCTTTGTACACGCCACCACGATCGCATTTGAGCCACACCTTAATAACGGCTCTGGATGCATTAGTTTTGCTTCGACTTCGAACTAACACATAAATGTTTTCAAGCCCTCTGGCAATGGCCGATTCAACCAGTTCATCATGACCAACAAATACCTTAAAACAACAAATGTTTAAGATTTTATAAACTAACGACTATAAAACAAATAATCTTATTACCTGATCAGTTTCATAGACACACATGTATTAATCTCCGAAGTTGTTGTTTCCCATCGACATTTTTAAACTTTTAGTACGATTTCGAAGAAATAAAAACAAGTAATATTTAATGAGTAATAGATTGAATGAAGAAAACTTAAACTTCAACGTTCATTATATAGTAGGTATTCGCACGCAAATTGAGTATTTATCCAAACGTCACGTCAAATAATTTATACGCAAACCGAGAACCCAAATGATTGGCACGGGTTTCAAAATTTAATTTCCATACGGGTCGTATAGGCCTATACGGGTCGTATAGGCCTATACGGGTCGTATGGTTGGCGTCTTCCGAACATGTCAGACCTGTGATGTGATGTGTCAGAGAATGTCGGGTGTCAGATTCCTATACGACCCGTATAGGGCTATACGACACGTATAGATGGTGTCCAAGGAACGGGCCTGGTGTCTCATTAACAGCTCCCTTAAACTAATAACTAATCAAACCTTAAACTAATCAAACCTAAAACTAATAATTAATAAACCCTAAGAAAACCTTAAACTAATCAAACTAATATTAAACTAATAACTAATAAAACTTTAAACTAATCAAACCTAAAATTAATAATTAATAAACCCTAATAAAACCTTAAACTAATCAAACTAATATTAAACTAATAATTAATAAAACCCTATTCATTTATTCAAACCTTAAACCAATCAAACCTTAAACTAATAATTAATAAACCCTAATAAAACCTTAAACTAATCAAACTAATATTAAACTAATAACTAATCAAACCTTAAACCAATCAAATAATAGTTTAAGGTTTTATATGTTTAGGGTTCTACCTCAAGCTCGGCTTCAAGTAGTGTGTGGTGTTGTACACGTTCCATTGCGTCCAAATGGTCTTTCAAGCAAATGCACATCTCTAATGATGCAGGAGTAAGCCTCGTCCTTCGTATCGATAAAACCCTGCCACTAAGAGAAAAAGCAGACTTCGAAGCTACCGTAGAAGCTTGGACGCTTAGTAAATCACGGGCCATGGCAAAGGAAATCGAAAATTGGGATTCCTTTTGTTTCCACCAGGCCAAACTATCAAAGTTTTCAAATTCTTCCGGATTAATACCGGAAATCCAATCTGTCCCTAGGTACCTTCCAAGTTCGCTACTTGTGCTAGTACCTCGGGCCCGTTTAGCTACATTTTGTTTTAAAGTGTTAAACAAATCAAAGTTAACATCTTGGCTTCTACTCGAACTAGAAGCCGCATACATTGTTTGTTGTATGCTAGATGTTTCACCATACTTTTGTAAATAATGATCAAATATATTTTGAAAAAAAGATGTTAAAGTTATTTTTAGTGTTTGTAGCAAAGTTTGGGTCATCCAAACCCAAAGCACCAACAATTTCATCAATTATTGTTTCAACGTCGGCATTATTGAAACATGGGTTTAATGCCGTTGCACAAGTAATAACGGCCGGCATTTCTTGAAAGTATTTCAATAATTTTACTTTCATTGGAAGTAACATTCCCCTATATATCTCATTATTCTCAACAGACGATGAAAAATCGTTAATTTTTCTTGTCATTATAAATAATTGTTGAAGAACCAAACTAGACATGGGATAATAAACACCTGATAAAATTGTTGTTGAATTTTTAAAAGTTCCAAATAAACTAGTGAATTCTTGTATGGCGTTCCAACATCGGCTATTAAAAGGCTTAGCCTTATGTTGTTGGACTAAATTTCTATGAAATACTTCCAAGGTTTCCCTTTGTCATACGGCGCTGTTAAACAAACGCCAAGTCGAATTCCATCTTGTTGGTACGTCCCAAGACGGACCTAAAAAGAGGGAGTTCGTATCATCACAAAATTTTTGATATTCCGTATATCTTGTACGGCTTGTCATAAAAGAGGGAGTTCATATCTTCTACGGCTTTTCTTTTAACTTATTCATTTCAGGAACCACAAGAGCATCACTCACAACCAAGTTAATGATGTGCACAACACATCTAGTATGAAAAAAAGCACCGTTGCATATCGGTTTATCTTGTAAGTAAAATGTTTGTATTATTTCATCTAACATGTAAAACAAATGATCCTCGTGTGAGGATAGGGAAACATTTTGAAGGCAATCGTATGTTTCATCATTTTCCATGAATCGAGATCAATCCAATGCGCGGTAACACAAAGGTACGATTTAGGCAAACCGTGAGGTGCCGACCAAACATCTGTTGTTAAGTTAACCCCGGTTTTTAAATTTTGAAAACCCAAAATTAATTCTTGTTTCGCTTGACGCCAACGTTTCAAACAATCACGTCTAATAGTGGAACGACTTACTTGATGATATCGTGGTTTTTAGCGTCTTTTGAATCATCCTCATCAATCGTGGGTTGTCAAAATGATTGAGTTTCTCATCATTTCATGAACCATGTCGGGATCGAAATTCCAAACCCCACACTCGGTAGACATTTGTGCTTGATCGTTTGCCGGATTATTTTTGACCACAACACAATGCTTCGTCAAATGGCTTCTTAAAGTAGAATTAGATCTCGATTTAAGAAAAGTACCGCAACCTTTGCACCGTGCCTTATCGACACCGTTTGACATTTCGCATAAGTCGAAATGTTGAAATAGATCTTTGTTCCTCGTAGTTTTGATTCTAAGAACGGTTGGTTCAGTTGAAGTGGGTGTACCAACACCAATTGAACTTTGAGCACTTCGTGAGCTTGCCATGGATGGAATAGAGATTGAATTAAGATTTAAGATCGTAATAGAAGAATAGATTGAATCGAGAAGTAGGTGATCGTTTTTTGAGCATTTATGATCGTTTTCGAGCGTTAAGAAGAAAAGATGTTGTGAGATGTTATGTGATCAAACCAAAACAATCTCCATCTATTTATACTAACGTTTAGGGGCAAAATGGTCCAAAAAAGGTTTAAAATGGCTAGAAACGGCTATAAAACGGCTATTTTTTTTGTACGATCGGTTAGCCGGTTAGCCGGTTAACCGGTCTCAACGGCTATAAATTCCCCCCAACGGTCGGCAACGGCTATTTTTTTGAAAACTATAACCAGTTTATAACTGGTCCTATAAACCGGTTTTTCTTTAACCGGTTACATCCCGGTTTCTTCCAAAAATCCCACATACGGTTTTAAACCGGCGGTTTTTCGACTAGGCCCAAACCGGTAGCAAAAACCATTCCCAAAACCGGTTTCTAATCGGTTCCAAAACCAGTTCGGGTTGGTTAACCGGTTTTTTGTGCACCACTACCACTACTAACAGAAAATGTCGATTTCGAAGCTGTCGTGGAAGCTTGGACATTTGGTTGTTCTCGGGCCATAGTGGATAGGATCGGGAATTGTTCTTCCTTACCCTTCCACCAAGCCAATATATCAAAGAACATAAAATCTTAGAGTGTTGTATCTTTGTCTTTTACTATTTTCGTTCATAAATAAATTATAAAAAGTGATTTGTGGATCTAGTGAACTACTAGAACTTGTTGTAGCATTTCTCATTGTTTGGTGTATGGTTGATGTTGATCCATATTTTTAAACATAAACATCGAACATATTTGACAAGGATTTGTTAAAATTTGTTTTTAATGTTTGCATGTAAAAAGGATCTCCATCGTGTAAATCTTAATCATAACATATTTTTTCAAGTAAAGTTTCAACACCTGAAACATTTATGCAAGGTTTCAACACCGTGGAACAAGTAATAATATGTGGCATTTCTTTGAAATATTATAAAAGTTTTGCTTTCATTGATGAAATTATATTACTTAATGTTTTTGTCTAAAAGACAATTCACACAATTTTGAACCCATTAAATAGATTTGGTTAAGTATTAAAATACTTGTTGGATAATAAACATCTGACAAAAATGTTGTTGCTGTTTTAAAAACATGAATCATTTTCGCTATTTATTTAATAGTAGCTTCAATCGGACGGATTAAATGGTTCAACCCAAGATTAATAAAAAACATGAACTTTCTTTTTTTTTTTAAAAAAAAAAAAAGTTTCTCAAACATGTTACATGTTGAATCACACCTAGTTGTCACGTCCCAATTTGGACCTAAGTATTTAGTATCGATTCTTTATAAAAACAACGATAACTAGTATTTCTTTTTGTTGAGCTAAAAATATCGTGTAATATTTGGATTAAATTATCTTTTGTATCTTCAATAGTTTTTTTCCCGTCTTGAACCGCCAAATTTATAATGTGAGCAACGCATCAACTATAGAAAAAACACCTTCACAAATGGTTTGTATTTTAAAATTAGAGGTTGGGATGCACGCGTATTATTCGACGCGTTATCAAATGAGATTAAAAATATTTTGGTTTCTAAATTAAAAGTTTTTATAACTTTGTCTAAAACATGAAATAAATTGTGACCCGTGTGAAAATAATCAAAATACTCAAAAGCGACTATACGTCTCAGGATTTGCCACGTATCGGGTTTTACCCAATGATTGGTAACACAAATGTACGAGTCGGGTGAACCATGTGTTGCAGACCAAACATCACAAGTTAAACTAACACCGGTTTTTAAGTTTCAAAACCTAAAATATGTTCATTTTAGCTATATTCCACATTTTTAAGCAAATCTCTTCTAACGAAAGAACGGCTTATATGTGTATAACAAGGTTGGTGAGTTTATTTATAAGTCAAGTTAGACGACGGTTGTTGAAGTGGTTAAATGTCAAACTTTGTTGAATCACAAATTTCACCATTTGCTCCCGAACCACATCAACGCTATAAGTAAAAATACTTACATCGTTCGTCATCGTAGGTTAACCTCGTGGTGCTTCGTTCTTCAAAGCTTTGCAATTTTTGTGCTCTTGATGGTTTTTCAAAGTACTATTGGCATCATGTTTGAAAAATCTACCACATAGTTTGCATCAATCTTTGCTCGGACCGCTCGGCATTTTACATAAGTCGTAATTTTTTCATATTTCCGGGTTCCTCTTGGTAGGAATAACTTCAACAACTTGAAGGTTAGTTGAAGTACCACAACCAACCAAAGATTGAGCACTTGATGAATCCATTTATGAGCGGTTTTGCATTTTGAGAGTTTAAAGAGTGTTTTTGATTTGTGTGATTGAACCTAAACAACCACTACATATTTACACTAAACATTTGGGGGCCAAAATACAAAAAAAATCATAAAAAAAATAAAGGTCAAATGTAGGCTCCAACGGTTACGTTTATATATATATATACACACACACACATGGTTGTAGAAGTCGCTAGGTGCTAGTCGGACGGCGAAGTACCGCCTAGGGATTAATCCGGATTAATCGGCACTAGGCGGGTTGGAATTTTTATATGTAATTTTACAAATATTTATTACACACACACATTAATATCAATAAAGGGATTGAATCATTTGAAAAGCCAATCTTAGAGAGAAAACCATTAAACCTTATGTAAGCCATTGATTTGGAATATTGAAAATAAATATATGGTTCAAATTAAACCTGAATAAAAAAATGGCTTTTGAATAAAAAAATCATTTTTAATGGAGTAAATTACAGAAAACGTCCTTTACGTTTATTTGATATTGCAGGTTTCATCCTTTATGTTCAAAAAGCGTCATTAACATCCTTTATGTTTACATTTTGTTGCAGATTACGTCATTTACACTAACTTCTGTTAGAAACTTCTGTTAATTATTTTAAAATGACAATTCTGCCATTCTAGTTAAAGGACCAATACTGAAAATTTTATTATTTAATTATTTCCTTAAATTTAAAGGACCAAATCTGAAACTTTTATTTTTTTAGTTTTATTTTTCTTTTCTTTTGAATTATTATTCTTTTTTTAACATTTATTTTCTTTCTTTTTCTTTTTTTTTACATCATTTTAATTTTATAAATTATTCTAAAATTAGTTTAACCAGTTTTTTTGAATATAAGCTTCAATAAAGAATTTTAATTTATTACATTTTTTTTATTTTTCATTTGTTTAGTTAAGTTATTTACTTTTCTTATATTTTATATTAAAAACAATAAAGAAATTTATTTTATTTCATTTTTTTAACATAAATTACAAAGACGTAACAAAATATTATTATCATTTTGGTCCTTTTTAATTACTATGTACTTTGTTTCTACATTTGAAATTTATTACTATTATTTTTTTTATCTATTTTATTGTTTTGTTAGAATCTTTGTACATTGCTTCCAATGGTATTTTTTTTTAACTTCAATGAACCAGAAGTGCATAGAAACCTCTACTTGTTAGCTTTTTTTAGGAAAACTACCTGGTCTCTTACTCCTTAAGAGAAAACCTCCTTTTATGGTATGCATATTGGGAAAACCTCTTGTAATATAAGCTAAAGGGTATCGCTAGGTTAAACGTTAGTTGATAATGCTTGAAAAAGCATTTTTTTTTTAAATGTTTTACTTAAAGTTTAATTTTCTATGAAGTATGTTAAATATAGTTTAACTAAACAAAAAAAAAAGGTTTCAAACCATTTAATAAATCCCATACCATGAATATTAATTTTGCAAAACTAGATAAGGTTTTAGAATATGTTAATTTATGTTAATATTAAAAAAATGAAATAGAATAAAATTCTTTATTTTTTTAAATATAAAATATAAGAAAAGTAAATAACTTAACTAAACAAATGAAAATTAAAAAAATGTAATAAAATAAAATTCTTTATTGAAGGTTATATTAAAAAAAACTGGCTAAACTAATTTTAGAATAATTTATAAAATTAAAATGATCTATAAAAAGAAAATGAAAGAAAATAAATGTTAAAAAAAAGAATAATAATTCAAAAGAAAAGAAAAATAAAACTAAAAAATAAAAGTTTCAGATTTGGTCCTTTAAATTTAAGGAAATAATTAAATAATAAAAGTTTCAGTATTGGTCCTTTAACTAGAAGGGCAAAATTGTCATTTTAAAATAATTAACAGAAATTTCTAACAGAAGTTAGTGTAAAGGACGTAATCTGCAACAAAATGTAAACATAAAGGATGTTAATGGCGCTTTTTGAACATAAAGGATGAAACCTGCAATATCAAATAAACGTAAAGGATGTTTTCTGTAATTTACTCTTTTTAATGTGGGTTAATGTGTACAACATATTTATTTTTCACGATTCTAAATCAGTGGCTCACATAAGGTTCAAGGGGTTTCTCTTTAAGATTGGTTTTCATAGGATTTAATCCTATATATATATATATATATATTTATTTATTTATTTATATTTATAACCGTTAAACCGGTTTGAAAACCGTATTGGAAAATCGGTTTCGAAACTGAACCGGTTCTGGTCGAGTTACAAACTGTTTATAATAGCAAAAGCCCAAACTTGTGCCAAATGGTCCGTTCAAATCGGTTCTTGGATTGAATTGCAACCTGGTTTGTGAACCGGTTTGGGCCTTGGGGACCCAACAGGTTTTTTTGTCCAAGTCTAGATAGAGTCATAGAACTATAAAGTCCAGTTTTTAAATAGAAATGGCTAGGAGCCCATCAAACTCATATGATTTTTTTTTTCCCTCCTGAAACTGAAAACTAATTATGTAAATTCTTCTTTATACTAAATTTATATCTTTTAATGCTTAAGATAAAAAAAAAAAAAAAAACTAGTTTAAAGGACTGATAGTCACTTAGCTTATAAAAGTTATGATATATCGTGTTAAAACTAAAATAAATAAAAAAATTAATTGGAAAAAACTTATATCATTTGTCAGTCGATTATCTAAAATGAGACAAAATAGTTACTCATCTAATCAAATATTAGTGCATAAATTTTTTGATGTGCTCCCAAATCACCTTGGAATGTAATGTGGTATCAATTATCATTATGGATTTTTTTTTTTAATATTCTAGTTTTATTATTCTCTTTTCCTATCTTCGTCTTTGGTATTAATGTTTAACTTTTAAGTTTTTAATTATGTTAATACTCTTTTTATCGTTGTATGTTTTAATAATAATAATTTATTATTATTATTATTATTATTATTATTATTATTATTATATTTTTTTTATTTATTTTTTTTGCTTTTGGCTTTTTGTTTGTTTGTTTTTTACTTGTATGACAAAGGGATCATGGTGAATGAGTAGCATTGTTTTGATGTTTTGTTTCTACTCAAGACGCCTCATTTGCGGTGCATAAATATAATGTATATGTGTGTTGGCCCTCAAGAGGCAAAAGTAAAATTGCACTAATTTTAACGTTATTTTACTTGTTTCGTGAAAATAACGTTAAAAAAAGTTGGGATGATCAACTTCAAACGATAACTTTGAGCCGAGGACTCTTTTGGAGCAGCCTCTCTATCCCAACTGGGATAGGGGTAAAGTTTGTATCCATCATTCCCCCCATACCCTACTGAAAAGTGGAAATATACTGGGTACGTTTGTTTGTTTTCTAATCAAGTTGTTTCTATTATTGTACAGTTGTTTTGAAAATCACTTCTTCCAAATTGTCAAATTTGCATGACAACACAAGTAAATATCTATTTTGTTATTATGTGATATCTAATTTATTTCATATTATGTGAGTTTCCTATTCTATATTTTTTTCCTAATATTTATACATCACCCCCACCATTCATATATCATATTTAGTTTAATTCAATCACATCATACTCACATAACTTTTACTGACACATATTTTTTAACATTAAAAGTAGGCCTGTTCAAAAAGATCGAGGCTCGAGAGTCGCTCGAAGCTCACTCGCAAAAGGCTCGAAAAAGGCTCGGCTTAAAAAGAGTTCGGCTCGAAAAAGGCTCATTAAAAACGAGCCGAGACGGAGCCAGGATTGGCTCGGCTCGAGCTCGACTCAGTTTTTAATATATATAGTGTCTAAATATGATGATGTTAAAAAAATCCAAGATTTGGCTTCATCTTGGCAAAGTTATCTGTGTTATTGTTTTAAAAGTATGTTATTATTTGATCCTAATCCTATATACACACATACATATATATATATATATTATATAATATATATTTATATATATTCAATATCTTAGACACATATTTATATAAATATACATATTATGTATAATATATGTGTGTGTAAAGTGGAGGTAAAAAATATAAAAAAAACGAGCTAGCTCGGCTCAAGGTTTCTTACGAGCTCGAGCTCGAATTTTTGGCTAGAAAGAAATTTCGGCTCGGCTCGAGCTCGGCTCAAAAATCCACGAGCCGAGCTAGAGGCAGCCAGGCCTAACTCGGCTCGGCTCGATTACAACCCTAATTAAAAGGTTAAAAAAAAACTATTGTTATATGCACACTAGTGCACCAATATCAATAATTTTTTTTTCTAGAAAAAAATCAGTAGACAATTATTAAAGTCCAAAGTCAATCCATTATTTTGATGTGTTCATACAATTAATTAGAAAGAAAATGAGTTAATCATAAGAGTCAATTATTATGTTAAAATAGTGTTAGATTTATATAATTTTTTTCTTAATAATTCATTTAAAATACATAAGGATTGTAGTATGCACCCGTGACCGTGAGATTGTGAGCATCACATCGCATCACACGCTCACAAAAACACGTCTGTGTGAGGCTGTGGTGTTTAGCTTATATAATAAAATCAATTCCATTACTTACAATACTGTAAAATTAGCCTAATGTATCGTTTATATTTAAAGAAAATGTCGCATTAGATCTAATGCAACTTTTTTGTTACATAATGCGTAATTTTTTTTTTGAAATGTAACATTTTTAAATGCAACTCTTTAAAGAAAAGTTGCATTATGGAACTAATATGTTGCATTAGGCTTGTTTTTTGGTAGTGTTATTATGGTAGTTTTGTAGTGTGAAGACAATTTGATTTTATGACGCGATTAGTCGATTACCTCCTTGTGATGTAATAAAAGAATTTAATGATTTATCCAATTGATAAACTAATTTTTTTTTATTAGGTCTTGATGAAATTTATCAACTTATGAAAACAATTCTTTTAACTCATGATCCAATTTTACAATCAAAACTGTATTTTCAGTAATATTTAGAGAGGTATGCAATCATCTATTTAAGGGTCAAAATCTTACTATCTTAATAAACAAAAATAATGTTTGCCACTTGTTACCATTTTAAGCCATTAGTGTCACTTGGCAACTTCATATCATATTTTTAATTCTCACTCTTATTAAGTAAAAATATTAACTCTCATATTCAATAGTTATAATATTAATAATATAATTGATCTTTTTAATGCTGAAAAATTTTATAATCAATTAAAAATAATATTTTAATAATCAACACTTTAAAAAAAATTCTAAGATATTAATTTTTTTCTAAAAATCAATATTTTCTAGAAATAAAAAAAAATTAAATTAGTATTTATTAGAATTTTTTTTTCTAAAAATTATGTATTCTAAAATTTTTTTTAAAATATAAAATAGACTATAATACATAGATCTTGAAGAATAGTTTTTTATAAACAAATGAAATTTTGTAGTATTAAAATTTTAAAAATTAATTTCTTCTAAAACTAAAGTTTTTGATCATTGTTTTATTACTTAAGTACTTAGTAATATGCATTTTAAACATTTTATATTAAACTATTATTTTATAATTTATAAATTTTTATTGCTAAGTATTTAATATTTTATATTAAATCCGTGTAACACACGGGGTATACTCTAGTGTTCTAATAATGTATGAAAATAATAATAATGAGTCCTAATCCTAACCATAAATGCACCAATTGTCATAAAATTGGCTATAATGTCGATAGATGTTTCAAACTTGTTAGGTACCCACAAGGCTATAAATTAAGTATGAGTAGGGAAACAATCAGGAGAGTAGAATAATTCTCGGGCCACAAGTATGTGTCCTTGTAGGATTGTAAACGAACCGAATGTTAGCTAACGGTTCATTTACATTCGTAGATGTATTAAATGAACAAACATGAATAAAAAATTGTGTTCATTTAGTTAAATGAATGAATATGAACAGAGGACATGTTTGTTCATTTGTGATTGTGAACGTTCGATAAAGTATTTGTTTATGTTCATTAATGTCTGTTTATATTCAGTTATTATGTTTATTTGTTAAATGTGTTTTATATTCTTATTTTTTTATTCTTAATTTAATACCATAATATTTAAATCTAAAATACAGTCATTTGAAATTTATATTTTGTTAAAAACATAGTAATTTGAAACTCAGATTTTTGAACTATTAGTTTAAAATAATTTTAATTGCGATTATTATTTTTAATTTTTGCTCTGTTTAAAGAAAATTATTTTTGATTTTTATATTAATTGTTTAACTTTTAGATGATTATCTTATATTTTATATTAAAAATAATAATTTTTATTTTTAAAATAATATGTGTTCGTTTATGTTAATGAACAAGTTAAATGTTAAATGAACAAACACGAACAAACAATGCCTCGTTCATGTTTGTTCTGTCTACAAATTCTTCTACTATTACTACTCCTTTTACTTCTAATAAGATCATATGACTTTTGAGTTTATTCAAAGAAGCAAATAATAAGGGGTCTCAAAGTGCAAACTTTGGAGGTGACTCGATTAAATATTTTTTTTCACACATGTTCTTAACATATATGGTAGGGTTTTGTTAGTTGTGCCTACAATATATCTTGTGGTTGGATTATTGATTCTTAAGCAAATTAATATGTAGTATTGTCTAATAAAGAGTTTGATAGATCTAGATGATGTTTCTAACTTTAGATATATGTTTTTTTTTTAATTCTTTTTTAATTTTTATATAAACTTGTTTTCAAGCAATATAGTGAATTTTTTTCCTAAGTTATTATAAAACATCTGGTCTGATATAGAAAAAAGAGTTAGTTCACCTATATGTTTGCGAACCGTATAAAGTCCAAAGCCATGAAGGATATCTCAAACTAACATGATATCTCTTATCGGGTATATTTTGAAACACCTCCTCCATTCTCTTACTAAAATTTCAAAATGTTCTCGTGAATCATGAACAATCACAAGTATATAGGCATTTTTTTTTCAATTTTGAAGTTATTATACTTTTGACAACTTTATGCAATACCTGTTACAAAGTTTTAGCATTGGAGTACGAATTAATTTTTTCTAACTTTGTTCAATCCATTTAACCATTTTCCATTTTTATTTTAACCTAGTAATTTTACACTTGTAAGTTGTAACCAGTTGCAAAGTAAATTATTAATCAAATCCATCAATCTACATCAAGTCTCAATTCATAATCACTTCATTTTAAAAAATAAAAATTATCCATTTTCATTTATATAGCGGTACACTCTCGTTGACGGTTAAGTAATTGATCTTAGCTACTAAGGCTGTAAACGAGCTAAGCCGAGCCGATCCCGACCTCATTAAGGCTCGAGCTCGATTAGTTAAGAGTTTTATTTTTAAGGCTCAAACTTGGCTCATTAGAAAATTTTTAGTCTCGAGCTCGGATCGGCTTGGCCCAGCTTGTTTATTTTTTTAATTATTAAGTTTATTTATTTTAATAACTAATTTAATATATATTTATAATTATACTTTCCAAGTTTAACATAAAATATATTATTTAAATATATTAATCATAATTTTTTATATAAAATAATTTCCCTTTTATAAATATACCTTTACTTTAATAAATAAAAAGCTCGTTTAGGTTCACGAGCATGCTCGAGCTCGATATGTAAAGCCTGGGCTCTTGATTTTTAGGCTTGAGCGCAGACTCGTTCGAGCTTTTTACCGATCCAATCCCGGGATATTTCACAAACCGGCTTGATTCGTTTACACCCCTATTTACTATATCGTCTAGTTCCTGGTGGCTAGAAAAAAAAATTCTATGTCGTTTTATTTATGTCGAAGATACAAGCTCCAGTTAACTATTTATATGCCTGGCAAAATGGGCGGGTTGGGTCGGGTTGGGTTGGGTTGGGTAACGGGTTAGAACGAGTTCGAGTCAGGATGGTTGCGGGTTAGTTTAACTTAAGATGTGTTATAAGTAAACAAATAGTCTATTTGGATAATTTTTAGTGATTTTCTTATCAAAGATGTTTTTAATCATTCTTACATTTTGAATCTATTGCATTTATATAGTTTTTTTGTTACCCATCTTGACCCGCATTGTGTTTAAGTGCTACCCATTTCAACCCATTGAATATTATGATGTTACCAATTTTAACCCATTACACTACAATTGTTTACCCAAATCAACCTATTTCCTTTTATATGGGTAAAAATTACCACCTCTAAATATTTACTTGTTCGTTTAGGAAAAAAAAAGTATCAGAAAAAACAAGAGGGAAAATCAGACAAGAGGGCTCAATAATTGCAAGTTGCAAGGATGCTTTAATTTGGTGCACTAACGATCAAAGTGTATGATTTTGTGTGGGACATTTCTGGTCACCTATACAATTGTTTCCTAGTCTTGTTATTATCTGTTAAAACAAGTAAAAGAACACATGCATGTTAGAAATGAGTAATTTAATTCAATTTAAAATTTCCATTTGACAAATATTTAGTTTAAAATATAATGATAATAATAATATTAGGTATATAAATCATGCCAATTTGCTTTATATTGATTTTAGTTTAATTTCAATATAGACATATAGTATTTATTTCTTACATCTTTGTTTATAATTAACTATATGAGAAAATAAGGGTGATATAGTATAATCATAACCGAAAAATAAGCGATAATTGTCCAGAACCATAACCGATTTTAATTGAAACCGACTTTAACCGAACCGAACTAATTATTGTATATATGTTTTTTTTTTAAATATTTCTATGTGTTTGTGTTTTTTCAATATGTTATGGTTCAAGCCAAACATAGAATATGTGTCATAGCTTTATATTGAATAAAAATATTATAGATCAAATGAGAAACTA
Organism: Mikania micrantha; assembly: GCA_009363875.1. Taxonomy (NCBI): domain Eukaryota; kingdom Viridiplantae; phylum Streptophyta; class Magnoliopsida; order Asterales; family Asteraceae; genus Mikania; species Mikania micrantha. Next base: position 5,747,515 of record CM018684.1, read on the forward strand.
AATATATTAAGAGGTCAGTTAAAGTTCATGTGATCTGATACGCTTTGCTTACTCGTTTTTAGTAACTCCAAAGTCATATGAGCTTACTTAGATTTTCATCATTAATATATATATATATATGTATGATACATATGCTTATTTACAAGTTTTTCTTAAATTTTCAATAATTTCATTATTAACTGAATTTAATAGAAACTGAACCATAAACCAATGGTTAACCAAATAATGGTTAATCGACCAATTGATTATGATTATAGATATGGATTTAGAATTAATGAAATTATCGGTTTTAGTTATTAAAATGGTCATAGCCGCATTAAACCGAAACATGTTCACCCATGTTATTAAACATGTTTATTACACAATTTAAATAAAGAAAAATGAAATACTAATTTGATATTATAATATAAAAAATATAAAGTGAGGAATTAAAAAATTCGTATGAAAAACTGAAATGAATTACTTTTCTAATATAATAAAGTTGTATAAAATTTAAAGCAATGTTGATGATATAATGACCATCTATATCATCTAATATCATTGTCATTGTCCATTATATTCTTCAATGTCATTTTTATTTAAAATAAATATTTAATAATAGAGAAACAAAAATAATAATAAAAGTAAGGTTACGTTAGAAAATGTTACATGTTTATTTTTATATTTAATAACAAGTTCTTTCCACTAACTAAAGTTACATTTTATGTTAATCTTTTTAAAATGACTATCTTGCACTTATCATTAAATGATGAAACATGTAGCTATCGATCTTTTAAGTTAAAGAACATGATTTGTTATCTATTCATTTTTCTAATTATTATTATTTTTTCTTTCAACTTTCTTTTGTGGCAAATACGTTTAAAAACCCACGTCACTTTGTTTGAAATCCACGTTAAAAATAAGATCGAAATTTCCACAATTTGAAAATACATGAGAAATCGTGAACGTGGGTGAAAACAGTGTGAAAAACGGAGTTCCCGATTCTCCGGAATTGTAAAAACAAGAAAAATTCGAAGATATTGCACTCCGGCATTCTTCGCGGTACGCCAAGTATATTTTGAGGTCCCTTGGCGTGGCACACCCCCAAATTACCACTTGCGGAGTCAGACCGCTGGGTGTGACGTGGCCATGATCAAAGCTCTCAGTCATATAGAACGACTCTATATGAGTTTGAAAAATACATAGTTTTGATAATCAACTCAAGTTTCATTAAAATAAAGCTGCAGAATAAGTTAATTGTCATGCAACGGAAAGTAAATTGTATCACAAATTAAAGTTTCTTAAAATGTTTGAAATGAAAGCCTAGATGCATGCAAGACTCTTCCTTGGTGTTCCAAGTGCATCCTAGCTTGTGTTGTTTAGTTGTAGACCCATGGCCCCGAGTGTATAAGTTCCTCTTACCGAAACTAGTCTGTTAGATGCCTCCGCCGAGTCTATCGCGAAACTACGGCATATATCGATATTACGCTCGCCCTGACCGCTAGTCAGAGTTGTCGTCGAGCGGGGTTTGTCAAACCCAGTAGTACTACGTAATAACGACCCGTTTGGTATTCAACTAATGGTAAGGATATGTGAGGATTTTGTTACGATATAAGCACACTCAAAAAGTTTTTTTACAACATACCAGTCATGTAACACCCAAAACATTTACACGCTTACATGTGTCAAAATAAGGTCCCAGTTAAGTTTTATCATAAAAACTTTATCAAAGGATTATGCAGAAGCGCAAAAAATATTTACAAAAGTAATATGAACATAACAAGTTACTAATTACATCCCAAAATCATTATATCATAATGTATATGACAACAAAACAACCAAAATTAGCATAACGTTTGATATTTCCAAAATACGCGGCCCGAGCATAAGCTTTTATGCACATCTACCTTCGACCTACAAACACCACATATAATTTTACCATTAGTTCATAAGAACTAAGTAAGATTATCCAAATATAGGTTAGGGTTTGAATCGGAAGGTTTCTAGGCCTTAAAACGCGTTTAAAACGTAAAAAAGGACAAATCTAGATTACCCGGACCTTTTAAACCACTGGGTGTACGGTTTTCCTCCATTTTGCGCGTTTTGGACCTTTTAAACCACCTTCGATCGTTCCAAACCACCCGAAACTAAATCACAAGTTTCCAATACATATTATATGGAGTATCAAATTCTCAATTTCAAATCATAAAATATCCAAACCTAATTGGATGCCAAATCAATGAATTTTTATTCAAAAGTTTCAAAACAAGTCAAAATCACCATAAAGGTGTTGCATTCACCAACTTCTATTTCTATCAATAAATTTAGTTATACAAATGATAACCAAACATATTTCATCTATAATTACTATAATGTTCACCCTCAGGTGCTTCCATTATAGATTTCAAAGCAATTCAAATCAATTAGTCAATTACAAACCAATTATCCACACTTAGGTAGAAGCTTGATATTCAATATAGTTATGATGTTCTCTCTCAAGTACTTCCATCATAACTTGCCAAAGTTTACTTCCACATTCAAGTGGTGAAGTAATCAATAATTTCCAATTCAAACTATGATGTTCACTCTCTAGTCCTTCCATCATAGTTTTCAATTTCAACCAATCCATTCATATGTTTATAACCAAATATAAACCATGCTACTATGATATATATATCCTAAGATACTTCTATCATAGACTTACATAACCAATTTGCATTTAACTCAATTGAATCTATTCACAAATCAAATATTTCAATTTATTAACAGTTTGACTTTTAAATAGTCAAACCATACAATCCAACCAATATCATCAATTACTCATACATTCATAATCAATCCAATACAGGTAATAGACTATAACTACTACTTATATATGGTGTTTAGTAAGTTAGATAACTTACCTTATCACTTATAATCATGGATTAACTATCAGTGCTTTGCCTTCCCGTTGACTTCCCTTTGAAATTCCACTATCACCACCTAGTTACAAGAATTCAATACTCTTAACTAACATTCAAATTAAGATTGATATAAGCTCAACAATTCAACCATTTTACTATCGAATCATCAATTTCATGATGATAATCACTTTTAACCCATTTCATGACTCAATTTCCAAATATTGACTTAAAAGTCAATTATTGGCATTTTAACAAACAACATGTGTGCAAGATTTTACCTACATGCTATCTTGTTAGTTTCAATTTAGCTATAACCCATTTCTACAATCAAACTCATTAAACTCATAAATTTAACATATTTGTTGATTTTTAACCAAAACTTGCATGCAAAGCATCAACATAGTATTACTTAAAATCAATGTCACCATGTTCATATGTAAACCCAAACTCACATGATTTCCCCAACACCCAAATCCTCACTTATTGATTCTTTATGTAAGAATCATAGGTTTGGGTTTTTAAAACATGATTACAAGATCAAAACAACATGTTCTAATTACCCATAACACCCAATTCAAAGTTTGAATGAAAACCCATTCATGGCTTCCTCTTCCAAAGTTTCAAGAACTAGAATAAAACCTCAAATTCACTTACCTAGTTGTTGAAGATCACTAAAGGAAGTGATTTAACCACTTAAACTTGGATTAAGACTCTAGATCACCACAAATTTTGAAAGCTAGGTCACATTTCTTCTTCTCCTTCTTTGGCTTCTCACGTACGAAACACACACATACACATAGTGAGGATATGTGAATTTTGACTAAAGTCAAATACATATCCCTAACTTACAAGTTTGGGTACTTGGCAATTATAACCCTCAATCTTTCAAAACATATAACTAAGTTATCTAACTTAGTTATGAACTTTATCAAACAACACAATTCAAATACTATTTAAATAAATATTTAACTAAAATTTTACCCGATCGATTATATTATAATAAACAAAACTGGTCGTTACAAGTCATACATCTAAAAAGTTGTTGCATAGTATTCTCACCCCAATGTTTAATCAAAAAAGTTAAAGTAAAAGTGGGGCTGTAAACTCACCTGAGTTCTGTAGCTGTTGTTGTTACGTGAACGGTTTGTTGTTCGCCTCAAGCGATTACCTATATCACGTAGGTGTTGTGAGTTCGTGTTCATGGTTATGTTCGTGTTCGTGTGGTCTCCCTAGACCTTGTTTGTGTCCAAACAACTCTAAGTTGTTGTGTTGGTCGTGGTTGACCATGCTTGATCGTGTTGACCGTGTTTGACTTAACGACCCGTTGGTGATTCGTTTAGTTATAGTGTTCGTTCAACGTACGTTTAGTGTCGTGTGTTATGTGTAAACACCCAAGTTAGGTTTGAAGGATAACTTACTTCTTACAGTAAGTTTCTATTTTAGGCAAGTTCTCATAAAATCACCTTTTATTTACTCTAGCATGCTTGTTTATCCTATATGAACATGTTATCACATAGCACATCGTTACATGTTGTCGAATAAGCATACATTTCACGTTAAAGTTTCTAAATATAGTAAGTCTATATATTTAAAATGTCTTAGGTGAATCAAGCATACAACTTGTTATTTCAATCATAAAATATCATTTATTAGCATAGTTTATTCACAGATCATGCTAAATGGCCATATTTTGCAAGTTACCCAAATAAAGTTACTAAATATAGTAACATGCTTATTAGTCACATCTTGCATCATCCCCAATTTAAAGTTACTTATTTTAGTAAGGTTGTAAATAAACTAATTTTAACTAAATAAAACCATACAATCTTGTTCATATGATTATTAACATTATCATTCAATCTCAACATAACTTAAAAATCATCATACATGCATATTGTTTATCATAAAAGTTTTTATTTATCGAAACATATGTCAAATACACTTATTTTAACAATTATAATCAATCAAATATATCAATAATCATCATATTAGTTCCAAATCATCATATTAATCACATGCATGTTCTTACTTCATCATCTATCAATGTATTGAACCATTAAAGTTACTAAAAATAGTAACATGCACCAAATCCCCATTTGTGACCACAATAATCACCACGGTCATTGTAAATTACCCAAATATCACAAATAAATCATCTATTCATGTTCAAGATTACCTAAAACCATCTAAAATATCATGGATTGTACATGGAAGTTGCTAGAAAGCTTCATTTCATAGTAACACTAACAAATAACCATCAAATCTCAACAGTATTCTCATAGATCGTTCTTATAACATCAAATCATTCATATTAACAACAAATCACAGCTTTAGATAAGTAAAATTTCATGCATGCTTCATTCATGGTGTTGCATGTGTGTTTATGTGGATGCATGTGTGATTTTTGGTGTTTAGAGTGCATATAGGCCACATAAACTACCTTCTAATGCTCAAGAACACATGGATGTAGCTGGAACATAAGCTTAATAGCTCTGGAAATGGTTGATGGTTCTCAATCAACAACTAAGGTGTGAGGGTGATGATGGTGAGCTTTCCCAATACTCCTCCTTTGCTTCAAACCTTCAATGGACTCCAAGAATCTTCAATTGTGGCCTCTGAGGGTGTGTGTTTATGTTATCAAAGAGGTTCCAATCGAAATGGATGTGTTTGGTCGAGAAACATGGTAAGGAATGGGTTAGAACAGGTATGGTTGATCTTATAAGAGTTTTCTGCGAAGGGGGTGGTTGCGTACTGCTAAGAATATTATATTCGGATTGCTTCACGAAACACGCCGCGTACCACCAAGGTGGAAGACGATCCGTCGTGGCGTACCGCGAAGAAATTCGGGAATTCAAATTGCCTACCTCACCTTTGCGTACCGCCAAGGTCCTCGCCGGGTGTGCCGGAAGAGCCCAAATTAGCCCAATTTCGTTGTTTAAGTTCGTTTTTCGATTGTTTCGCTTTTATGAACAAAGCTTCTTGATTATGATCATAATTTTGGTTCGTTATAGGTTCATATAATGCTTAGTTGTTGTTCAATTACATCATTGTTCGTTTAATTCACCAACGTTCGTTAATCAAGACACGCGTGTGCGGTTTTCCGATAATTCATCGAATTATCATTATGTTGTTCATGTTTGGACTACTGTGCCACGCGTCACACTAAATTAGTCTAATTCTAGCGTCACGTATGTAATAATAAATAAAATCATTATTTAATTAATGTAGAAGCTGACCTGAAAAATACGAGGTGTCACATGGCGGTATGCGATGAGTACAAAATATCTAAAAGTCTCTGGATTTCTTTGCGGTATGACAAGTCCCTTTGAGGCCCTCTTGGCGGTACGTGAAGAAGAGGCGATCATATTGGATCAACTAGAAACATCAGATTGCATGCAAAAGTTAACATTTTTATCTTCTCTCGACTTCAGCACACACAAACTCGATCAGATCGATCAAACCATCAGTTTTTCATCATCTGGAGCTATATAATAATCAAGATTAACGTACAGATCATCATTACAACATCCGATCGTTGTGGTGCAACTGAAAATCTGCTCGAACAGGTAACGATTCAACTTCTCCTACTAGTTTGATAATGAATGGATTAGATCTAGTTTTTGAAAGTAATGCAATAGTTATTGTTGTTGATTATTGCCTAGATGATGGCTAGGAATGGTTAGAAACGAAGAACTCAATATGTTAATGGTTAAATCCTTGTTTTGATCCGTTATAATGCCCGATTATCATGAAACCATATCATAGTTTATAATGGTTTTAACCATTTAATTTTAACAATGATTGTGATTATCTTGATCATTCCTTGAAATGCTAGGTTAAATCCAAGTGTTTTAAGTAATGACAAGAGTCTAGATAAACATTGGAATAACGATCTAATTTTATGTTAACAGTCAGATTGGAATATTGAATATGGTTATTAAACCTATTCTAATATCACATTCTTATGTTTCATGATACCTAAATGATCAATAACAAGGATTGACTATTCCTAAACCAGAAATCCATCTCTTTCCTTATTTTGTACAGAAAAAGATCTTATTTTCATTCTTTTTTAAATATCCTTGATTTTCTTAGTCCATCGGAAACCATTCCTCTCAGGAAAGCGAAGCTGTCACAGCCCGAGCCAGTGGGCTGGATCAACTTTCCCGTCGGGCGGAAGGTTCTCGGGATGCAATATCGTTTGATAATCATATTGATCAGATTGTTTACATGACACATGATATATAAATGAGAAATGCTAATATGACATTGATATAGAATTACAAAGTTAAATTACATTGTCATGTTCATAATTTAACTAGGTAAATCTACCCAAAAGAATCATTGAGTTTTCTATCTTGTATCTGCACAAGATTTACAAAATATGATTCACAGCTATGTCATTCAAAATATGCATGACACAAAAATAAGCTAGGTCTTCTAAACGTACTCTAGCTTATGTCCTGATGCTTGGTGTCTAAACATGTTCATCACCTGAGAAAACATGCATTTAAACAAAGTCAACACTAGGTTTGCGAGTTCATAAGTTTAGTTATTTAAAAGCTTTCAGAGTTATTTACACAGCATCTTGTAATACACAAGTCTCAGTTATTCTCGTTTGGCATTAACTCATTCCCATGTCCTCTCTATAGATACACCTACAGATAGAATATTGTCCAGTCAAGCATGCTTATATATAGGGCATACGTAGGGGACAAGCCCCAGCCGACATCCCACCACCCATTTGACATAATTCAATACCACCTGTATTGTAGCTATAGATATCCAGTTCATCACACATTGTGTTGTCTCATTTGATATCTAACCTGATAATCCCATATGATGTATGCTCATCCCACAGTGTTATATGTATTGAATAGTAGTATTTTGAAGGGAGTAAATTACCATGACCCAAGTTATGGTAATCCCTTATTGTTTTAAGGAAAAATAGATTAATTTAATCTTATCCTTATTAGTGTTCTCACAATTTTAGGGTTAATTGTAATTCACTTCAAATAATAGGAGTGACAGTTAACTTATTGATATTGTTCACAATCTTGAATGTATAGAGCCTAAATGGGATCCATTGTGGTCCTCATGTAATCAGACCACAATGCATCCAATTTACCTCTATCCCATTTGTAATCTTAAAAGAATCATTGTCTTCACAATGAATCTGGCCCAGTAATATGACATGAGTGTTCTCATTTGAATGAGGTTACTGTTTCTCACTCCCGGCTGGGGGTGGCAATCTGCTCATTGAATGGATGTAGATCATTGACCAGTTTCATGGTTAACGTTAGTTAAACCACTATACTACCAAATCTACACTCCATTCGGTATGTTATCTCAATGTCTTTAACAATGTGTTATAAGAACTAGTCGTAATACACAATGTTAGTAAATGTGTTGAATGATACCATGAAATTTTATTATCATGATGCCATTCTTGTTATCTCTTGTTATTGTCTCAATGTTCTCTCATAGTCATTACCATGTTGTAAACATAGTGTTGTAAGAACTAGTCTTAATACACTTGTTAATAAAATTGTTTGATGATATCATGAAATCATGTAGTCATGATGATATCATCCTTGATATGTTATGTAATTGTCATCACACTTGTTTATTCCATATGTCATAATTGTCATTCACACACATGCATATACATAGATATGATAATAAAGATGAAACCTTTATTATCTTAAGAGCATTTAATTTGAAATAACGTACTAAAACTCTTAAGTAAAAGAGTTAGCATGTTTTTTAGCCCCGCATTTGAAATCAAAAGATCAAAAGATTAGAAAAGGGGCATATGAACTTACCTTGTAGTTGAAGTGGTTGACTAAGACTCAAGAAATGCACGCGCTCACTGTTGTCGTACTGATGTTGTATTCACAGTCCTGTGTTTGATTAAATGTTATTTGAGTTATGATCCCTTAGTTGATTGTTCTTTTTGAAATCTGAGTTGTTAGCTGAGTTCGTTTAGTGAAAATGGCGTCTTTTTGTGATTTTCGTAAGAATGAGTCATGCTAATGGGTGTTCACCAGAATGAGTCATTCTCATGGCCATTCGCCCGAACGGGTTTTCAGCTTTGGGAGAAGACGAATTCGAGTTTTAGTCGTATATATAGTCGTTTTGAGTGGGTTTATGTGAGTAAACTCATTAGAAGGTGTATGGGTCGAAAAAGAGATGTTTGAAACCGGTTAAACTTCGATTTTTGTCGGGTTTGTAGAAAACCCTAAAAATCGAAACTTCTCTCTAAGATTTTAGGAGTTTGGGATGGATATAGGGCCGATCCTTGGTATCTTTGTGTAGAGAATGTCGAGATCTTCGTTTTGATACCAAGATTGCACGATTTGGTGAAGATTTGTGTGAGTTTTTGTGTGGGTTTTCTAGTGAGAGAGAGTGGGATCCGGAAATGTAGAGAGAGAGGGAGGTTGGTGGTGTGTTAAATTAAAATTAAATGCTTGGTTAAGGGTTTTTATACCCCGAGTGAGTTCGGGTTCGTTTCGGTTGCTCGGTTTTTACGTTTACGTCGCGTTTTCGTAACGTAACGTGTGATTTACGTTCGTTTAATTAAAATAGTTTTCTTAAAATCTTTTTAAGGTAATAGTTCCTAATAAATCTTTTAACTTTATTTTTTCTTACTTTACTGGTTCGAAGACGTTTATTTTATCTGTTTCGTCAGATCGTTTCCCCTTCGCGCGTATTCGTTCGAATCGTCACCCGAACGAAAACGATGACGGTTTCACTTTCTGATTTTTGTTTTCTACTTTTTAGTTATCATTCAGAACGTTAAACTCACAGATATGTTTGTGTGAATCGTCACCCACGCAAACACATTGTCTGTTTATTATTCGTAAACGATACTGAGCTTCCGTTTTTAATTGTATTTCCTCACAGTCGGGCTCAACTAAACTGAACCGTATTCACATTGTTATGATCGAATTCACATTGTTTTCTCACTGAATGGTCAGCCATCTGATTCCTGTTATTTGTGGACATCAGATTGCAACCGATATGTTTTTGTCATTTGTTTTCCCTGTTGTTATTTATCGTGTGTTGTTGTATATTTATATTTCAATTTTCATTGGAATACATACAACTGTTAATTGTTTTCATAATCATGTTATCACACAACTGTTTACACATTGTAATTACACACATTGAAAAGTGAAAGTACACGTATCGTACGGACTTGCCGGACGATCTGATACTAGTTGTCACAGAAGCTAACCACGAACACGACCAAAAAATGAGACATTCCATGACCTTGGAGAGTGCTTTGCAGTGCTAGGTCGTTTCAGTGATATAATCAACAACAATACCTATTTGGTTAATCTGAGAACATCCTGATTAATCCAATGAGTCATCAACCTTGTATGAGGAACCTGAATCATTATAGGTTCCCACATTATCATACATTGTATGATATTCAATTAAAAACAACTGATTAAGAATTTAATATCAGTTCGATGACCTTAAATGCAATGTCCTTGACATTGAACGTTAAGAAAGATCTAATAAGTAAATTAAAACACAAATAACTTATAAAACATTAACTAATGCAGAACTAAACTACAAACCCAAGTCTTCGTGTTAACTGTTGACTTCGACACTTCAGGTGAGTTTCGTATAACCCCTTTTCTTTTTACTGTTTTACAAACATCGGGGTATTACTGTGGAACTTTTCTTGAACATATGATATGTTTCACTTTTATCTGTCTGATTTCATGTGATTTTATGGGATTTTGCACGTATCTATCAAAGTACCAAAAAGTCCTCATGTATCAAACCGTATCTAGTGAAGCATGTGGGGCCGAACAGGAAACAATGATAGTCCTATTGGATGACAATCCATTTGCCAGGAGCTTGCAACTCTCTTTGGTGTAAATGTTTGTTACCTGTTTCCAATATCAGCTTAATGTATGTGATAGACATTAAGAATGAGGCACAAAGATATTTATTGACGGGTAGTATCTGCACTGAAAATAATATTCAGTCCGAAAGGACCTAGATATGGGTCCCATGGTTATCTGTGGCACTCTGCATCAATAACTTGCATATCATATCATATCATGTTGGATCATTTATTACAAACTCACCAGCTTTGTGCTGACTTTTTAAACTTACAACTTTTTGCAGGTAGACAGTAACAACGTGTGAGATTGCACTATCAGGCACTTGTAACTAAATAACTTAGTTTGTTTAGTGTATTTAAGTTGAAAACAGTAACTTGTGGTTTGTAATACTAACATTATCCTTGTAATGCATTATCTGTAAGTTAACCTTGTATGTTGTGATACCGGATCAAGTAAGTAACTACACCCCATCTCTGAGACATCATCACTATGATTTCGCAACCTTCTCAGAGTGATCAGTGACATCATCATCAGGTGACGAGAGGAGGGGTATGACATCTTTTCTCTTTTAATTTTATTCTTTTCAATATTTTTTATTTTATAAATTTCAAAAATTATTAATTAGCTATTCAAATTATTTATTTATAGTCAAAAATTTGTTACATTTTTTTGTTTATTATTTTCATTTGTTTACTTTGTTTATTCAATTTCCTAATTTTTTATTAAAAAATACTAATAAATTTTTTAATTATATTCTTTTTCTAACTACAATATATTATATAAAAAAGATTAACGTACGAATAACCACCCTTAATAAAAAAAACCATGAGGACAAACTAGGTGTGTACACGGTCGAGTTTTTACGGTTTTTAGGTGAAACAATAAACCAAATCATTAAAAACGGTTATTAAATATTGAAAACTAATACCAAACTGTTAAATAAGAACCAAACAAACCGAACCATTGTAGACAGTTTGGTTTTACGATTTGTGCTTTTGAATTCATTAAAAATTAAAAAAAAATCAAACTGAACCTTTTATGGTTTGAGATTGACTAATTACACTAAGTAAAAATAGATTTTTTTAATGACGTGTAAATTATAAACTTATACACACACAAACACACACTCACACACACATATATATACACGTGTGTATGTATGTATATATACATATCTACACACATAAGGCCGAGTCCGGATTTTTATGAACGGTATTTATGAAAATTGTAAACCAATCTGTTCATTACGATTTCAAATTTTTGAAACCGACTGACCAAACTATTAAAAGTCTTGAGTTTTTTGGTTGTTTATGTGATGTTGAAACAATAGAATAAGGATAAGTTACCTTCAAGTTTGAATTTATAATAACTTAAAAACAAAATAAAAGGAAAAATGTTACCATATCTTCCGTTCCTGCTCTGTTTACCACTAGGACGTTATAGCAATGTTTCACGGCGAAAAATGCGCCGATTTTTATTAAAATTTGAATATAATATAAACACAATAATGTATACTAATTTAATTTAATTGAACATTAAAACGCTTTACAAAACCTAAAAATCACTGACCAGGAAAGATACTAGTAATGGAGTTTTATAAGATACTAATTTTGATACTAATATGCTTTATAACACCTGGAACTTGTTTATATAAAAAACATATATAAAAGTTATGTAAATAATTTAGTTTAATAATTTAAAAAGTTATAATTAAGGCTGTAATAGAGCCGAGCCTGAGTCGAGCTAAAAAATCGAGCTCAAGATCAAGCTCATAAAAAATTTCGAGCCATAAGCGGGCCCCTTTTTTTATCTTCCTATACTTTACACGCATATATTTAATCTTTATTACTTAACTAATAAATAAATGTTTTCTCAGAGACACTTGTCGCATTCTTAGAGCACCTTGATATTCTTTTTCTTGTCTTTTTCTCCTATTAAATATATCCCATATTAAACATTAAATTTTTTTAGATGGATTCAATGACAAAACATTAAAAATATATCCTATATACTTTTAACTCAATTTTAAATTAAAAATAAGACTTTTTTAAATACATTAAAAATATTTTAATATTAAAAAACACACTTTTTGAAAAACTAAATTATTATAAATTTAGAATTTTTAAAAATAATTTTACAAAACGAAACATTTAAAGAAATGAACTTTAAAAATTATTGTTTAAAAAAATAATATAATTATTTTACTTTAATCTATTAAATTATATATGATATGATTTTATTTTAAAAAAATCATCTTATATAGTTTAATTTTTTATTGATAACTATTAATTAATAATATTTTTTTATTCATCTCGTGTAATACACGGAGTACTGACTTAGTATCATATATGCATGCCATTTTTCCATCATCTCTCTCCTATTTGCACGTCATATTTTGATTAAATTTTGTTTTTTCCATCCAATTTCTTCTGTTAAATATTAATGATTTTATTAAACTTGTTAATAATATGAATACATTATAAATCAATTCATTAATTTTTTTTATAAAACATGTTTAGAAAATATATAGTATATTATTTTAAACAAACCATTTTAAAATTCAAATATTTAATAGGTTTTGGCCTAATATATATTATAGATAATATATATTTTTTACATATGTAATATTTAATTTAATTTATGTATTAGATTATATATATATATATAATATTATAAATCGAGCTGAGCTTGAGTTGAGCCAACCCTGGCTCGGGCTCGGCTCGTTTTAAACGAGCTATTTTCGAGCCGACCTCTTTTCAAGACTAGAGTTTTTTGAATAGCCCTAGTTATAAGACATGTTGGAATAATGATAAAACAATTATGAATGTATAAATATTTTATGTATGTTAGCTTTTTTATAAACTTTCAATAAATTATACAGACCTTTAATAATCAAAAACTTGTTATTATAAGTTGAGGGACTCATTTTGCCAAAAAAATGAAATTGATTTGATATACAAAAGTTAAAAGGGTTGTTTTTGCCAAACACACATTCTGGGTCATCTCTCCTAACAATTTCTCTCTCTGACCATTACACGACCCATATTTTGACCTGTTTGACCTCAGCTCGAATTTGGTCTAAATCTAGCGTGATTTCTTTCAAATTAGGCAAGGATTTAACGTGTTAAATGATCCTAATCATTAATTAATTGAATAAATAGTCCGATCAATTCAAATCGTGAATTAGGCCCCAAAACCTCTCGGCCGAAACAACCACTGAACTTATAATCGAAACCAACTGATTTGCATTCAAAGGTTAGTAAATTTTTTACCATACCTTCGTCTCCCCATGGTTATCGAGGCTATCGGGATCTTGAGCGAACAAATATGATTGGATAAGGAATTTGGGTTCATCGGCCAAAGAACTCGATTTGGGGGTTTATCTTAAGCACATATTTAGAGTTTTATGTCCGGGTTCTTCTCGATATAAAGCTCCAGACCGGCTAGTCTGGGTGTGCCTGTTAGAGCTCGTGTGTCGGTAGGTCGCGAATTTAAGACTGCTTGTGGGCGGTTTTGGACCTATTTTACCATATTTTTTTATAACTTTTATTATATTAACTGTTTTTGAGTTTCAATTTTACAGTAAATTTTTATAACTAAATACTTGTTAATTCTTGATAAGAATATATAAATAAATTTTTACTTAAAACTTAAAGTTTTATTATGCAAAAATATTTGACAAATAATATTAAACTTATGATTTTAAAAATTTAGAATAATACCTTTTATTAACCAACTTTTTCATTATTTAAAATTTTATGAAACATATACTAAGAATGTTTGAATTTTATATTCATATATTTTATTTAAGAATAGATAGTTTTAGTTTTCAAAATAATGGGACTCCGTACTATTTTCTAATAATAAATTACAAACATTTATTTATAAAATTTTCTAAAAAAGATATCTATAAACTTTTTATATTAGCTAATAAATTATAATTTTAATCTTGAAATATATCCAAACTCAAACTAAAGTGATAACAATATACAAACCTTTATCAACAAATTTTGATACCATTATTGGATTTTATTTTGCTGAAGATTCAAATTATTTTTAACATATTAAAGACAAAGCATTTTAAAATCTTAACCCATTTGATTATTCAATAACCAATATATATATATTTTGGGTAATAATTTACTAGTCGCTACACATATCATACTGCTTGGCTTGATCTAACCATAGTTTTGGCTATTTTCAAAAATTAATAAATAAATGCAATGTACTTGTACTAAATAGGATTACATATTTACATATAGATCCTATTAACTTAGCAATAATGTAACTAATTTCACGTTCTAATATTTATACTTCATCTCTATCAACTAAACACCATCCTCGAATAAATCAATCACATCATACTCACATAACAATTTATTATACATATTTTTTAAATATTTTTTAATATTAAAAAAATACAAAAAGTGTTGTTATTGGTACACCAGTGTACCAATATCAAATATTTTCAATTACGAATACGTAATTGAATATGTATAGGTGACTTTCAAAATTTTCTTGTGATAGCGAAGTTTTCCATAAACTTTGCAATAAGAATTCAAACGAGGGGTGTTTACGGTCCAGATCCAAATCGAGAAACCGCTCAAACCGGTCATCTGTTTGGTTTCGCGGTCAATTTTTCCTAAACATTTGGTCGGTCGGTTTCAAAAGTTCAAAACCGTAATAAACGGTTTGGTTTACAGTTTAAATCAAAAACTGGTCGTAAAAAACCAAACCGGACTGTGTGTGTATATAAAAACATAGTTATATGCGCGCGCGCGCACACACACATATATATATATTCAGATTTATGCGTGTCTGATGTCTAAATATGTGTGTACGTAGTGTGTACGCATAGATTTGACTCATGATTTATGTGTCATGTTAAAAAAATAAATTTGAACTTGGTATAATTAGTTCGTCTTGAACAACAAATGTTTGATTTTTTTGATTTTATTTTAACAGAGCTAAAATCCCAAACTAAAACCAAACCATTGATAGTGGTTTAGTTCGGCTCGGTTTTTGTTTTGAATGGTCTAGTTTTGGTTTTGGTTTCTATTATTCAAAAACCATCGTTAATGATTTCGTTTATGGTTACATTTAAAAACGATAAAAACTAGACTACGAACACCCCTAATCCAAACCAAGGAAATCGATATGAAAAAAAATCAAAAGTGAATTTCTATGCATGATGATTATGACCCGTTTAAACACTTGTTCTTCACAGGTTGTATAGCCTTAGTCTGGACCTGTATTACCTGGGAGTGGAGCATTGATTTCACAATATGATATTTTGAGAATCAATAGGATTGGACCTAATTGAATAAGTTGGGTCATATAACTTTATTACTTGTATCTGAAATTTTTTGAGTTACATATGCGTAACTTTATTATATACATATTTTTTTAAAGAATTTCTTTTTGTTATAACATGTTTTACCTTATAATAAAAAAGTATGTTTTTTTTTTCTAAAAAATTTGTTGCTAAGTATAAGTTTTCTTAGTTTTTTCCAAAATGATGAATTTTCTTTTAAACCTTCCTCTATATATATATAAAACTTTAAATAATTATTAATTTTAATTTTAAACATTAATGAAGAATCTAAACGAGGATATATTTACAAACTGTTTTTAAACAAAACGATTCATAAACATTTAATTATGGAACCACATTATACTATCTTAGTTGTATTAGAAGTCCATAGTTATATTATCTTATACATGATTAATTATATTGGGTGATTTGATATTGTATTCGACATTATTAGAGTTATATTGTGTCAACTATTTCAAAGACTATCTCACTTGTTAAATGAGTTTTCATAGTCCCGTTTTTACTTGTTTTAAAAAATTTAGGGGTGAAACATGTACATTTTTGAACTTCGCTTAACTTTAAACTATGTGAACTTAGCTTAATGTAGGTGTAACATCCGGCTCCATATACCACCAATATTGTCCGCTTTGCCCACTAGGAGCTCACGGTTTTGCCTTTGGTTGCCCGGCTGAAAATTTCTTAGGGAGGTCATCCATCCCTTGATTGCTGCAACCCGAACACGCTTAACTGTGGAGTTTTCATGTGCTCCATAGCCAGCTAAGCCCAAAACACGTTGGTGATATAAGAGGCGGATTGTTAGTTATGAGCCATGAATTTCTCCTATTCACGGCTGTTGTCGTGATTTGCCTAGGATGTTTACAGTAAGGGTGTTCTTAAAATTCCGTATCCGAAATATTTGAAAAAATCAGATATCCGGAAGTTCAAATATCAAAATTCGAATTCGGATACCAATTTTGAAAATTTTCGTATAGTTCGAATATCCGATATCCAAAATAGTTTTTTCCGGATATTTTTCGGATATTTCGGATAAGTTTTTGGATATCCGAATATTTTTTGGATACTTTGGATAGTTTTTGGATACTCGGATATCCGAAATTTGTTTCTTTCTTATATATATTTTTTTCTGATTTCGGATATCCAAATCCGAATTTGGATTCGGACATTGAAAATCAGTATCCGAAAGTTTCAGATTTCCGAAACACCGCATATCCGAAAATGAACACCCCTAGCTTAATGTCCTTAGCTGTAGTGAACTTAGCTTATGAACTTGATGATCACAACTTATCTATTTGGTAACAATGATAGATCTATTGAATTCACTATCATACCCGGGATGAGTTTACCCTTTGGGGGAAACTCTTGGTGATTGTTTACTCTCTTCGACATTGTTAGGAATGCTAACTTGTTCATAACTTAACTATTTGATCTGCCTTACGTCCATTTACTTGCTTTGTACATTTTGCATGGATTCACATGTGGCAACTTATCTTTTACCAAACCATTTTTTTTGCGTGTGTGATTAAAACATATGATAACTCATCAACTATTTTTAGTTGACCTTGATTTTAAACATGTTTCAGGTAGAAATGCGAACTAAAATTAATATAAGAGCTTTTGAACATAGTAAGCTTATTTAAACATGTTTCAGGTTCAAATTCCAACACCACCACCATTTTGGTGTTTCGGCCAACTAGTCACTAGCCGGGTCAAGTCGTGGTGAGACGTGGGTTGCACCGTCGAGCCGTGGACTGATTCACAAGCCAAACTGTGTCGGATCCATATTCGGGTTCCTTTTGAGATTCGTAGGGCTAAATCGGGAACCGGGAGATCGTATTGTATCAACTAGCGAGACTATTGCCGAATCCATCGTGCGGATTTGGAATCTCTTCGTAAAGGTCGATTTCAAAACACCCTATGGTTGTGTTTAATTGATTTGTCATTTGAATCGTTTGTAATTAAATCCTGATTTGGGAATTGTTTCGATTGCGAATCGAAAAGTTTTGATAACCTAAATGCTTCCGCTGTGTCAGATCTGATTTGACTGATTAACCAGATTTTGAGAGAATTTTTTTATAAATTAATATGACTAATTGACTCTATTTAATAAAAAAGGTTACTTAAAATTTCCAATAGTTGCATTAGAGCGGCTTTTACAAACGTTTAAATGCCATAAATGAACGATTTTTAGTTTTTATTTGTAGAAACTTTTGTTTGACAAAAGGATCGAATATTTGATTGTGATGGTTGTGATTGTAATTATGATTCGAGCCTTAGGATCCGGCCCATGTGATTGAATCTATTGGTATTGTTTGATTGGTTGTTTTTAAAATCCTGTATTTCTACGGGTATTTGGACCCGATGTAATAGATTCGATTTTATTTTTTGTAATGTAATTTGTATTTTACAAATGTAATCAAGCAATGGATACAATACTGATTATAGAGAAAATCGGGAGCATCAAGATGGAGATATTGGATCAAGTGAGAGACAAGATTCAAGACGTTGCACTGTAAACCCTATAATTGTTCGGTTTACGTTTGATGATGTGAACAAACCGAACAAATGAGACTTTGGCTCGTTTCATAATTACACTTCTTTGTTTAGGATTGTTGAATATTTAGGAAATATATAACTAGTAAAATCAAATATTTTCACAAACATTGCAAAACAATAAGTAATATAAAAGGAGTTTTGTAGTTACTTAAAAAGAGTTTTTAAAATAAAATTGTTTTATTTTAATGAAACAGTTTATAAAATAAAAGGTTTGTTTTATAAAATTAGAACTTGTTAGTTTAAAATGATTCACGATAATTACCGACTTAGTTTAAATAAGGTATTTAAAACTAATTGATTCGAGAGTTGAAAGGAGCTTCAAACTATTGCAAATCAAGAACAAAATATGATTTGTTGAAAGGAAATTGCACGATTTGTGTCATGCTTCAACTCGTTCAATAAATTTAAACTAAAACAATAAAATCAATATGATTGATTATATTTACAAATTCGCGATAATGATCAATTTAGTTTTAATAAGATATGAAAACAAATTGGGTCAAAATTGAAATAGGATCTCAATTAGATAGCGAATGAATAAAATATGGACTTTATTAAATGAATAACTATCCTCATTGCCCATAATGTTTTTGAAACATAAAAGAGATTAATTAAAGTAATTAAATAACTCATTGGTTAAGATGTTTATTTTCTAAATATATAAACCTAGAGTTAGTGTTTACCCTGCCAATAGGCTTATATACTAAAAAAGGAAAAACATTTTGATTTAAATGCTACCTTAGATTTGAGACACTTTATGTCAATTTGACCAAAAATCTAGTGTTAGTGTACACCCTGCACTAGGTCTATGGTTTTATTGAAAAAGGAATGACCGAGATTCCTAATACACTTAGGCCGATCATTTTGTCAAAAATCGTAAGGCGCATACTTGAAGAGTCAAGTTGGCATAGTTGGGGTAAATGTACAAAGTTAGAAATTAGTGTTCTATCAAACCCCAAAACTTGAGGATTATGATTGTCATAATTGGTTATCGTAACCCTCCTGTATTATTGTGAACTGTAAATAGAGAGCTTAGCCAATTCACTGTTCATTAAATAAACATGATCTCACAATTATAAATTAATTTTGTTAATAGGTCATTATTAATTTCGGATTTTATAAAGCATGAATTACTGAAACTTTTCTTTTAAATTTTATAGATGTTTTTTAGTGATGGAAGTAACCCTCATAGGATGAATCTTTTTTGAAATAAATTCAATGGGAGTAATTTTTCAACTTGGATACACCACTTAAGAGAAGTGCTGACAATTGAGGGAAAACTTTATCCTTTGGATAACCTCATTCCTCGCGAGCCACCATTAGGATACATCATATTTGAAAGGATGAATCATATTGGACATGAATGTGAGATAATGTATCTCATGTTGACTTCAGTGTCCATGAGTATGTTGACCAGCTTATGTATCTCTCTAGTCATGAGATGATAGAAGAGATAAAGAAGAGTTTCCTGCCAAACAACTTTTGGCGATTTGAAATTCTCAAAGAGGTCTCAAAGGGTATGTGTCACACCCCAAACTTGCCACTTACAGTGTCAAGCCGTTAGGTGTGACGTGGCAGGATTAGAAGCACTAGTCATATAGAACGACTCTATATGCATTTTAAAATACATGGATATATCATAATTATCCCAAAAATAGTTATAATTGTTCCACAACAGAATTGTAAATATTTTGAGCGGAAGCTAGCAGACTAGTTAAATTGTTTATATAATATAAAATAAATTTTTTTCAAAAGTTAAATCAATACATGCAGGATTCTTGTGCTTGTCTTCATTAGGTGCATCCCTAGTCCTATGCATTGTGGTTACTTGAGAATACATGATAAAAAACGTGTCAATATAAAGTTGATGAGTTCACGGTTTCTATAAGCAATAAATATCAAAAACAGAGTTTGTCGTGTGTCATGCAGTTTCTTAATGTTTGTCGGACCCGATGCCCTAAATGTCTGTTGCGTCACTACCGAACTAGACTGTTTGTCGTGCCTCCGCCATGTCTATCGTAAAAACAATGGCGATGGGCCGAGATTACACACAACCTGACCTCCGGTCAGTATTGGCGCCGTGTAGGGTTCGTCAATCCCAATAGTATTATCTAAGCTCGCGTCGTTGTATACACATTAACCGTAAGACTGTGCGAGGACTTTATATGATACACAACACTTATGAGTTTGTTCACAATAAACCTACATACACACAAAATATTCGTAAAAATAGTTTTAAGCAACATTTATTCTCTCCCTAGCTTAAAGCTTGAAAACAATTTAATTGAAAAGGGGCCGTAAACTCACCCGAGTTGTGCGCGGGCGAAAGATAAGCTTGCTTGAGTGTTTACTTGTTAACTATATCACTTAGGATATATAAGTTCGTGTTCGTCCCCAACAACTCCAAGTTGTTGTGTTTGCTCGTGTTTGACCAGGTTTGACCATGTCATGTCGACTCGACGACCCGTTGGTGACTTGTTAGTTTATTATCATGCGTTTAGTGTTTGTCATTTATCACGTATCACATGTAAACACTTGAATCACGTTCAATGGACAAATTACTATTTATAGTATGTTTCCGTTTTAGTAGGTTTTTACTTTTGGTAAGTTTCTATTTTTAGTAAGTTCGCATATAAACCATGTTTTATCATTCTAAGCATGCTCGTTTCTCCTACGTGGTCATGTTATCACATATCACATTGTCACAAGTTATCAATTAAAAACAAAATCCATTTTATGTAAATAAGGTTACTATTTTTAGAAAGTTCCTATGTTTATCATGTTTTGGCAAAAACTACCATGCAAATACTTACATAACATCACAATATGACCTTTACAATCATATTTCACCATCTAACATGTTCCTATATCATTATTTACATAAATCCCCAAATCGAAAGTTACCATAAATAGCATGTTCACCTCAAAACTCATTTTAGTCAAAATCAAGCTATACAAATGTGTTCATATGACCATTAATCTCATCAAAATATTTAAACATAACCAAAACATTACATGCATGTACCTATTTCTAGACAAAAGTTTCCATTTATAGACTTCAAGGCTATTTTGATAGGCTTGACAAACTTGGATATCTTATGAATCTTGAGGTAGCCATAGACTTCATACTTGTTTCCTTACCAGAGGAGTATGATTCTTTTGTAAAGAGTTATAAAAGAAACATCTTTGGTGGATGAATTGCAGAACTCAAGGGGATGCTCTTGGTTGAAGAAACCAAGATAAGGATAGAAGTGAGAAAAGGGAGAAAGAGACCATTGATCGAGGTCGATGAGATTGAGTACATTGTTGGTTGGCATTTGAAGAGTTTAGTGTGACATCCCAACATTTTGGGTTAACTTTGTTAACCAAAAGTTAACGGAATCACATGAAATTGTAAAATGTCAAACTAGAAGGACTAAAATTGAACAAAACAAGCTTACAAATATCTAAACTATTAGGACTAAGCTTGTAATTACATCAAAGTGTCAATTTTGACTTTGAGAAGTCAAAATTCGGCCTATGACAAAATTGAAACCGAAATTAGACATTAAACAAGGATACAAGTGAATTAAACTATTAATTACCATCATATTGATGATTCCTATCATCCATTAGGTGTTAATTGCAGTCATAATGTTCAAATTAAAAAAATGGTAACTCAAAAGTTGAAAACCATCACTAGTAATCATCAAGCTCATATAATTAGACTTTAATCAATCGAATTGCCACTTCAAAACTTTCAATCGGCACACAGGGGAACTCCTGCATACAACAATTCGAATCCAAAAGTATTGGATAGAAGAATTCATTCGAGAAGCAACCAAAAAAAAAACCTTCTAGTCGAACTAACTCAATTTGACACTAATCTTGGTAAGTATCTATAGCTACACCATCAATACATTATGGGTTAAAGAAAGCTCTATGCTGAATTCATGTCCTTATGTCGAATTATATGAATTCGACAATTAGGGTTCATCGTATGAGACGATTTGGGGGTTTCTAGTCAAACAAATTCAAAAATCAAATAAAATGGTACCCTCAGATTCGCCAGGGCTCGATTAACAAAAGCCCTATGTTGATTTCGAATTACAATGTTGAATTGCATGATTTTAAGTTCTAGGGTTCTTGATATAAAACGATTTGCTGGTTTCCATTCAAACAATTTTGAAAATCAAATTAAACTATACCAGTAGTTTCACAATGAGCTATTTAATGAAAACCCTCTGCTAATTTCATAAAACTGCAAAGAATTGTATGAATTCGATTGTCAGGGTTAATTGGTTAAAACGAATTGGGGCTTTTATATCAAATGAACATGAAAATCAAATTAAATTATATAGAACGTTTAGAAATTCACCGTTTAATGAAAACCCCATGAATTTACAGTTTAACATAAACGAATTCGGTTCAATTGCATGGGGAGTTTTAGAACTTGAGTTCGAACCTATGTATACCAACTTAATCGAATTATAATGATCCATTTTCAAATTGGAACCACACTAGAACTCGTCTAGACCTATCGAACCAATGCCTCGTAGTTAGAGGTTCTATTTCGAATGGATCTGGTTAAATTGGAACCCATTGGGTTCGGTTAAGGATAACAAAGGGGCCCGGGTTTCCTAAAGCTTAAAAGAATTAATCTAGGAAGTCTATTTCGATACCCTAGTAGGTGAGACTAGTAAGGTGTGTGTGTTTCATGTGGGAGGTCGTGGGTTCAAGCCACGCCTCTGCCATTTTGTGCAAAAATCAAATTTTTCCCTTTAAAATCATAACTTATTCATTTTAACTCCGATTTGATCCGTTCAAATTTCGTTGGAACCGAGATGGAACCCCGAACATAATAAACCTATAAAAACTTAACATTTTGAACACGAACTCGATTTCGTATATATTAGAGGATATAGTTATTATAGTATGTACTTGTATATGAATCAAATGTAGAAAGCAACTAGTTTAAACTACTTATGTATAAGTAGTTGAACTATTCCAATATACGTGGGTTGACACGTATGTGATTACAAACATGATTTGACATTCCAAATAACACAGATTCCTCATAAAAGGTTATTTTCACGAGCATTTGATCATTCAATTCACATTGTAAGGTGCGTACACGACCCCTTTTTACTTTTACTATTCTGGGGGAGAAAACATGTGCAATCAAACATTTTTGGATACATATCACTAGCATGATTTAGCTATTTACTATAAGTGCGAACATAACACTAGAAGTCCTTACATATAGAATCGATTAGTTTGCTATAGTGCAAAGTGTGGTAGTTGAAAATAGATCTATTGGGTTTGACAAACCTCACTTGGTAGATGGTAGATCTACGCAAGTGTTTAACTGACCAAACCAAACATTACTATTGTTTGTGTTATACAATAGTGGAAATGCAAACACCATTCAAACAGTTCGCTTCAGTGTCGACCACTAATAGAAATAGTACATATGACTAGCTATAATGACTTTGCAATGTGTGATTATGTGAACTGCAAACATTACCTACAAACAGTTTGCTCAAATATTTGTGATTATATATACAAATCTGTGTACACACCAACCTTGTTGAGTATCATACATTATTTTTAGTTGTTGAAATCAAAAATTGAACATTGTAATTTATGTTTTTGCAACTGTCATGTTTCGTTATGGATTTTCAAATGCTTCCGCAACGTTTCATTTTGTTTTTCACAATTGTGACCAAATTATGTTTGAAAAACATATAGAGGAATGTCTAATGACTAAGATCCTGGTCTGTCACTCCCTAAACAATATGATTCCATCAGTGGGAAAATGAGGGTGTGACAGTTAGATGAGCCGGGATTTTCTAGTATGCCTTGTTACTTCAACATATTCCTTGATTGGAAAATCTTTGATAAATAATGTGAGTGTCACAATTATTTCAATTATTTTCAGGTATTCGAGGTGGTTGACTATGCTAGAAGCCTAGGTCTTGAATTCTATGGGATGGAAGACAAGACAAATAGCAGAATTGTTCTTTTTTTTCATTAATTGTTTAAATTTGTTTAAAACAATTATGACTCCTTTTGGCATTCTTAATTTGACTAAGAATGGTGCTTCTAGTATTATTTATGCATTGATTGAAGAGTTATATTTATCCTTGATGAATTTTTTTTGATAGCATAATTGATAATGATTATTGATAATGCAAAATGAATTCTATATGATAGAATTACTAAGAAAGGTAATACTTAGGATTCATATTGATGATCACAAGACATGCTTAAGGAGGGTTAAAAGATTAAGATCTATTATATTCAATTATTTTGTATAAAATGTCCAAAGATTAAATATGAATATTTCATAAGGTTATGAACCTAATGAAATCATTGAAAGGATTTAAAGAAGATTTCCATAAAATGAATATCTAAAAGCATCAATAGTTATATATGAGATATAACCAAAGGTTTCCAAATTAATACATAAAATGTGAAATTGTTTCACAACCAAGCACACAATAATGTAGGTAATTTAATAAAAACTAATACATGTATTTTTTCTTGAATTTGATCCAATGAAAAAAATATTCCAACGAACTTACCATTTGAATTACTACACTAGCTTCAATTACAGGTATATATAAAGAGTAATAATATAAACATGTATAAATTCCTTTTTAGGTTTGAGGGTTTAACAAAGATTTGTTAACAATTTATTTAGAATTGGATCCTCACAATGATAAAGATAGTTATTGTAAATCCCTAAAATGGAATAGATAGAATTTTCACCAATTACTTCCTAAGGCAAGAAATTGTATTGTTGAAAAATTAGATAGTGCAAATTGAAAGAGTTCAATTCTACAAAGATATGATATATATGTTTCAATCAACACAAAATGTTTGAATGGATCTTAAATGAGTTTAAGAACCATTTGTTACACATATCATATGCAGAAGCTCATGGGATCACTGTGAACCCAAAACTTGCAGAAGTGTAACTATAGATTGAAGAATCTAACAAATGGTTGGGAACCCTAGACTTTAAGATGCAATAAAACAAGGTAAGAGACTTTTTTAACAACATTTATATGTTGTGTAGTTGAAATTAGAGGATTCCAATGACAAAATCAACATGGATGTATTAGGATACTACAAATTCTGTAAGCAAGAGTTGTTTGACAGACAAGTAGTTAAATTTTAAAACTGAATGACCATAAGAACACCTAAACTGAGTATTCTTATAAGTAATTAGAAAGTCTTGAGATCCTAATACGACAAACTTGTTACGTTGAATCCATGGTAGATAAAAGCATCTCAAGTGGTAGTCATTGTCTTCGTAAGAAACTAAGATGCTGGTTTTACCTAAAGGACAATGATGTTCAACATATATATATATATATATATATATATATATATATGTCAAGGCTAGTGGGAGCGTGTTAAATTCTAATGACAACATTATGTAGGTATGTAGACGACATACTGATTATAGAAAGGAAGTTTCTGTAATAAAGACATAAATTTTAACATATGATGTTAAGCAAAATAAGTAACAATTTTATTTAATAAAATTGAATATATATTAATGGTTAATATATAAATTATCCAGTGACATTTTCAATAAAGATTGAAAACAAATCTTAGATAAAATTTGCATAAAATGACGAGTCACATGCAAATTTTCTATGTTAAAGCATGAAGTGTTCACTAAAGGTTAGAGAATACAAATAGATGCATCATAATGCTTAGAATGAAAGTGTTCATTACTAATCTCAATAAGATTCCTAATGACTATGAATGGATTGAGAAATCATATGACAACAATGTAGCATAGCTAAGACTATGAAATTGTAGTCATATTACAGTAGAAGCATTGTGTAAAGATAATTGAAAGAAATACATAAGAGTAAATGGAATTCGTATATCAGAATCTTGAAATTATGTTCACTAAATCCATTTATAATGTTGAATATGAGGATATAGCTAATAAATAGATATTAGATATGCTAGATAAGGAATCTAATTTAACTTTAGTATTCGGTGCTTTACAATCGAAATAATAAAAATTGGTTTTTCATTTTGATTTAATGGTTAAAGGCAAAATGAATAATTTTTCCATATTCTAAATTTTGTACATTTTAGTATCCATGAATATAATATTCTAAATGTCCGTAGTCGATCAGGTTCATAGGAATCAATCTGAAGTATGACTACTTGATTGCTTGGTTAGTTTATAGGGATAAAAGCTCAAGTGTTGAGAACCAAGATTCGTAGGCACTCATTAGAGAATGATTTCGAACATAACTCGCTTTAAAAAATTTAAAATGCAAGCATTGCATTAAGATTTTAGCTGCTGACCCATCAAGAAACGGAACGTCCGCATTAAAACGCCACATACTTTCATGTGAAAAGCATCCTGACAAGTTGAAAAATCAAGCCAATATTTTTATAAAGAAGAATGATGATGTGGGAGGGACAAGAGGCGAAGTTAAAACTTGGAAATTCTGTGCGAAAGCAACTAGGAAAGCGGTTGCAGAGATGATTATATTGGATGAGCTACCGTTCACAACTGTGGAGCACGGGGGCTTTAGAAATCTTATGCAAACTACTTGTCCAAATTTTAAGATACCTAGTCGGTTTACCGTATCTAGAGATGTGGGTGAAATATATCTTGAAGAGAAGGAGAAGTTAAAGTCATTTTTTGCCTGCAATAAGGCAAGAGTTTGCTTAACCACTGACACTTGGACATCCGCTCAACGTGTGAACTACATGTGTGTCACAACCCATTTCATAGATGATAACTGGGTATTACACAAAAGGGTTATCAATTTTAAGCAGATATATAGTCACAAAGGGGAAGAAATTGCAAAGATTTTGGTTCACTCTTAAAGGAGTGGGATATTGAGAGTGTGTTAACAATTACCACAGACAATGCATCATCTGATGACAAAGCAATTTCTTACCTAAGAAATAGACTGAAAAACCAATTGTTAGATGGAAAGTTTTTACATGTCAGATGCGTGGCGCATATTATTAATTTGATAGTCCAAGACGGGCTAAGTTGCAAGGACGTATCAATTGAGCGCATAAGAGATGCCATTAGATATATCAGAGTATCTCCAAAAAGATTGGATTTGTTTAAAAAATGTGCTAAGTGAGCAAACATTGAATCTAAAACTTTGTTGTGTCTAGATTGCCCAACTAGATGGAATTCAACTCATGACATGATTAACAGGACAAAAAAGTTAGAGAAAGCTTTTGAGGATTATGATTTGGAGGATGAAAACTACAGAATTGATCTTGTTAGTAAGGGTGTTCCGAGTACAGTCGATTGGTTTGTTGCAAGACAGTTTGCAAAGAGTTTAGAGATGTTCAAACAAAAAACAATAAAAAGTTCTTCTACTACACATGTGACGGTTAATGAATTTTTCATGGATATTATGGAAATTGATAACCATGTACGAGAACTTACAGCTTCAGGGGATGATACAAAAACAAATAGGTATGAAGATGGAAGTGAAATATGAAAAATATTGGCGGGATGCTTCTTAATGCAACATGCTTCTATATTTTGCTGCTATTTTAGATCCAAGGCAGAAATTTCATGTTATTGAGTTTGGTTGGGGTTTAATAGTGAATGCTGAAAAAAGGAATGAAGAAAACAAAGCGGACATTAATAAAAAGATTCAATCAATTCTTAAACCTATACATGATGCGTTCGAGTTATTATTCAAGGAGTATGAAGTCCTTTATTCCACAGAAACTTCAAAATCAGCTTCGTCAAGTGACCAAAGTGTGGTTCAAGTTACAGGGGGTGGTGATTTTTTTGCAAAGTTTCAATCTAGCAGTGGGTTTACTTCCTATAACACGAAATCTGAGCTTCAAAACTATCTTGAAGATAAACAAGAAGCGTGGTACCCGACGTTTGACCTTTTGCAATGGTGGAAAACATCCTATTCAAGATATCCTATTTTATCTAAAATGGCAAAAGGTTCGATTATATTTAATGGTTTTTTGTATATTATACAAAGTTCTTATACTTGTTTTATTGTTGTAGATATACTTGCTATTCCTGTTTCAAGTGTTGCATCTGAATCAGCTTTTAGCACGGGTGGTAGAGTTATTGACACGTATAGAAGTTCACTTTCAACTCCAGTTGTCGAGTCTTTAATATGCTCCCAGGATTGGATAAGGAAGTCAAAGAAACCTATAAATGGTTTAGAAGATACAGTAGATTTTGATGATATTGGAAGAGGTAATGTTAATTTTTTTTATTATATATTTTTTTTATACAATAATTGTATCCTTTGCTTATTTTTGTAGAAATTGCTGAGAGGCTCGAACCCATTCAATCAAACAAAGAGGGAAATTAGGTGGTGGACAAGAATGAAGAGTTTACACGACTTCTATTTATTAAAACAATTATTTATTTGATTTTAAGATCTATTTTTTGTTATCTAGCTGTGGATTTTGGTTGGTTTTATTGGTTGTTTATGGTATAGGTTGATTTTATAGTTTCTTAAGGAATTGATGCAAGTTTCTTTTCAATTATCAATGATTGTTATTTATTTATTTCTCATTCCTTACAGCCTGCTTATTGCAGGTATAGCTTAGAAATTGATAACAAAAGTTGCTAATTGCAATGTTTAAAGTGTGTTAAAACCAAAATACTGATCAAATAGGGGCTGAAAAAACAATGGATCTGCAAGGGTTTTAGATGTCTGAGAGTAGATCCTAAACCATGCTAAGAATAAAAAAAATCTAATATCAATAACCTCATACATGACTTGTAATGTTAAAAGAAAAGGTTAACTCAGATTGGAAATCAAGATACACAACTTCATTTTAAAGATTCCTATTGCTCATAAGTAGCTCAATTCCATTCCAAAACCAAGAACATACAACTATACTAGTTAATGATAAAAACAAGGTTATGTAACAATCAGTCAATCATTCAACAACAAACCAAAGGAGCAACGAGGAAAAAAGTTGAAATCAACTCAGATTGCAAACATTAAGCTTACCCAATAGCCATACCTTTACCTTCTAGTCTTCTACAAACATTTAGGGCAAAACCCCTGTGTGCACTTTCTGAGCTCAATGCCTCGATAGGAACCACAAAGCTTTTGATATTCTGAGCTCAATGCCTCGTATATGCAGTAATCGGAGGAGTAAGTGGGAACCGGAAGCGGAGGTAGGTCAGAAATGGACTTATCGAAGTGGGGTGGAGGTGGATTTAGAGCTCACGAGACTGAGTATGTAAGTGAAGTGATTCGGTTTGAGGATTTTTTAATGCCCGATTGAATACCCGGGTAACATATAACCGAACACGTATTCAATATACTCGGCGGTCTTCGGTTCTATTTTTGAGTTCAACCGGGTTTCGGTCCGGGTCGGGTACTTGGACAT
Source organism: Mikania micrantha (assembly GCA_009363875.1). Taxonomy (NCBI): domain Eukaryota; kingdom Viridiplantae; phylum Streptophyta; class Magnoliopsida; order Asterales; family Asteraceae; genus Mikania; species Mikania micrantha. The sequence continues at coordinate 5,777,523 of CM018684.1, forward strand.
TCGGTTCGGGTAGCCCGATTAGCTCACCCCTAATGTATTGTAATTAGTAATGATGTTACTAACTTGATTTATATGCTAGATGTATTGAATGGGTAATTTTTGGTCATATGTTTCCATTTATAGAAACTTTATTTGGGGATTTCACAAAAAATGGGATGTTGGTTTAGTTTTAAAAGTGGTAAATGACTTGAAATACTATAACATGATGTTATGTGTAGTTGTTGTATGATTTCTATGCTAAAAAATATAGAAACTGATGTGTTGTAAAACACATCTGTTTTTCCATTTGTTTTTATTAAGTTTCTGTACAGTTTTGTTTGGTTTTGGAATCGATTTGGCTGGTGCTTCACAATTTGGTAATTTCATGCTTGCAGGTCATAAACATGCATATTTGGTGCTAAAGTACAAAGAAGTGAGCTCCCGGTAGGATGAAGACGGACCTGAAGCTTAAGAGAGCAAAAGCTGATTTGTGGAACCCTTCGCGTATCGCGAAGATCGTCTGAAACCCTGTCGCGATACGCGACAGAGGAAAATGACCAAAATAACCTCACTTAATGATTGCGGTTTGACCCGATTGTTTTGTCGGGTAGCGAGGTCGCGTAGCGCGAGGGGTTTATGGGTAACTGTCGCGGTACGCGACGAGGTCTAATTTTCAGAAAATCGAGTTTAACCTAATTTAAACGGCTGGAGGCTAAGTTATGGGGGGAGACAATCTGAAAACAAGTTCTGGACGGCCAGAGGAAGACCTAGAAGATTGGGAAGGCTAAGGATTGAGGATTGGAGGCTTAGGATCGAAGACATCGGGTGTTCATCATTCGGTTTACTTTGTTTCTTTGTTTCTATTCGATTTCCATGTTTCTCCTTTATTTTAAACAGATTATGAATTGTATTCGTATGATGTTTCTTGGCTAATCTTTTAGAACTACCTAGGTTTTGATGATTGTACATGTTTGACAATAGTTTTTATCGGTTTTGGATTATGTTTATGTGATGAACTCATGATGTAACAAACTTGGTTTGGATTATTGGATGTTTTATGTATGTTTATGATTGTTTATGGATTGGTAATTTATTCCTCGGGTGCCTTGTTGAATGTCTTTCATATAATAGGTGTATGCTAGATCAATTACTATGTGTTTTTGATTATTGGATGGTTTACTGCGTACGAGTTTACCATAGGAGTGATTATCTTGATATAGATATATTAGATGTGTAACCAATCTCAATAGCTGTGAAGTGAGAGATTGTCGGTTTATCTAGGGTGTTGGAATTGCTAGTTTAGAGACTTTGTGAGAAGATCTATCTAGTGTGTCTTTCATCTGTGTTTACTGAATCCAATAGGAAAATCCTAGCTATCCCTTACACTTAGGTGTTTGAGACTTTCGTGCTGTAAGGTAGATTGTCTAGTGGATATTTCATGAGTATTTGGATAACCTGTGAGGGAAGTCCAATTGACCGGTGTTTTAACGGCTTTTAGGATATTTAGTTAACTATCCTTGAGAAGGGTCGAGGGTGCTCTAAGTTTCCTGTTGTAACACCCAAACTTTACACACGATTACACTTGTCCCATTTTAGGTCCCAGATTAAACTTTCTCAAAAAAATTTTGTTCGGAAGCGTACAAATAACATTTCATATGTTAAACACACTTAATTTCAATCATTTACATTTTTTGATTAATAAAAATAGTGTGTTTAAGTTTATTACCACCAAAGATTTACATAACGTTTGGTTCTGCTTCACAACGTGTCCGATCTGATCGCCCGATGCATATCTATCTTTGACCTGTAACATCACATATAAGTCACAATTAGTTCATATGAACTAAGTAAGTAACCCTTTCCGGAGTTCCCAAAACTCATTTTAATACACATCCACATACATATCATATGGATGTTTATCATGTCTAGATAATAATATATCATATTCAAACATCAACTTGCACACCACACATTGTGCATTTATTTCCCTTAATGGGACATTTTCACAAATATGATTTTATTATCTAATCCAACTTTATCACCAGAACCTCTGGCTAAATTAAAACACCATACGTATATATTTTTATTGGCTTAACCAATTACCCACACATCTGTGGTTTAAACAATTTAATTTCCGGTTTAACCGGTTAGCCACACATGTGTGGTATCATACATATATATTAAGTCTAAGATGTTCACCCACCGGTACTTCCATCTAGACAATTGCCAGCACCTCTGGCTATCCACCAATGTGGAGTCATAAATATATCAAGTCTAAGATGTTCACCCACCGGTACTTCCATCTAGACAATTGCCAGCACCTCTGGCTATCCACCAATGTGGAGTCATAATATATCAAGTCTAAGATGTTCACCCACCGGTACTTCCATCTAGACAATTGCCAGCACCTCTGGCTATCCACCAATGTGGAGTCATAATATATCAAGTCTAAGATGTTCACCCACCGGTACTCCCATCTAGACAATTGCCAGCACCTCTGGCTATCCACCAATGTGGAGTCATAATAACAAAATGTAAAAATACATTTTTCAAAATCAAAATTCAAGCTGAGTCATTTCTATTCGAATTGACTCTCACAATGTAATAATAACATATTACCAATCATCAACTATTAATCATAATAGTTTAATCAAAATTACACTATGGTGTTCACATTCCTGTACTTCCACCATATCTATTTGTCATCACCTCTGACTATTCACACATTTGTGATATCATACTCAAACACCGGCTCGTCCGGCTATTATTATGCAATCTATGTTGCATACTTAATTTAACCGTAACATAAACACATTGGAACTTAACATATATACTTTAGAGTCTATTAACTCAATTAGTTCCAATCTAGTTATGCACATTCATTCAAATGAATCAATCAATATATATATATCACAATCAAGTGGACCCTTTCTACTACTTATATGTAATGTTACAGTAAGTTGGGTAACTTACCTGGTTCAAGCGGTTGTTCACTTCCTACAACCTCTTTTCCACTTCTGTGAATTGTCCTTTGACTTCCCCACCAATTACCTAGTTGTATTCACATATATACAACTAGTTTCAATACTTATAGCACATACAATCAAGTTTAACACACTTGATTGATTTGACTTGCTCAAAGTCAATTTATCACATAACGGACTCTATCTTACTACGTTTAGCAAGTTTTAGTCAATTATCACAATTATTCATATTTCATGCCTCCCCAGGCATTTTATCAAATAATTGATGTTCATTATATTAGTTACGATCTTTAATCACTTTTATTATTTAATTTGTTTATTTAAGATCATAACTTGTTAATAATTTTAACATCAATTCATCAAAATCATCATTTAATCTATGGATTATAATCCCTAATTTATTTAAAATCATATTCAACCCATTCTACTAGTTATTACACCATGATATGGGTTTCATAATAACCGGACATTATCCCGGCTTCAAAACGAAGATTTCACCATCAAAACAACAAGTTCTTCGTTTCTAACAATCCCTAGTTATCAACTAGGCAATAATCAATACCCATAATCATAGTATTACAATCAAAACTAAGTTTAATCCATACAATATTAAACTAGTAGGATAAAACGAACCGTTACCTATTCTGACGGATATTCAGTTACAAAACAACGATCGGGGCTTGAAAACACGATCCTTGGTGAGATCTATGACTTTTAGTGGCTTCAAAATGGAGTTTGGAGGCTTAAAATTGAGTTTTGGTCGTCTGGAAGTCGTAGGATGTCGAGATAGATGAAAAAAAAGTGTTTCTGGACGAAAATCTGATCTTATGCTCATCCACCGCCTCAAATCAGTCCCGGGCGCATCGGCCCGGCTCGACGTGTGTCCCGGGGCGTACCTCCCCACGGGATTTTGTCCAAATTTTTGATTTTCTTGTTTTCGCGATTCCGGGAGCATACGAACTCCGTTTTGCGCACGGTTTTTGCCCACGTTCATCATTTTTCGCATACTATCAACCTCTAGTAACCAAAATTACTAAATCATCGTGCATTACCGATTATTTACATATTTTCAAATCACAACAACCACAATCGTTCAATTAACGATTATTTACAATACATTTATTATTAAAAACCGGTTGTTACACCTGTAGGTTTAGATTTTTAGATCCAGGTATCACATCAGTTCCATTACCGATTAGAACGTTGTCAAGCATGTATATGATTCAAGCCTAGGTAGTGTTTTCTTTCTCTTGATTTAGTCCTTGTTTCGTTGCTTGCTCGTTTTTTTAGAATTGTTTTATTTAAGTTATTCTTAGTTTTGTTAGTGAACCCCCTTTCCTTATTAATACTTTATTTAAGTACAAATTCTGTATAGATAAGTCTTTCAGTTTCCAGTTAGTGTTTTCTGTAGAAGTCTTAGGGTTCGATATCCGGACTTGCATAGGCTATACTATCTCCGATATGTACACTTGCCTGTCTATAGTTTAGTTTTGAAAGAGTCTAGAGTATTACTTAGTTTCTAGGTTAGTTTTGATTTTTATTTGTTTTAATTAGACTACTTTGCACACATCAGAAACTTTCTATTTTAGGTAACTTTAGTTGTTAAAAAAGGACTTAAGAGCTTATTTGACAACATGTAACAATGTGCTAAGTGTTAACATGACACGGTCAAACCTGGTCAAACACTCAAACTAAGTCAAACACGGACAAACAAGATCATACACGAACAAACATAACAACATTGAGTTGTTGAGCACGAACACGAACACGCACACAAACACAAACTCATAAGTCCTATGTGAAATAGGTAACCCATAACCGATTCGCCGAAATATTTAGAAGCTTATGCACGATTTCACGGCCCCTATTCTCTAAACTGTTTATAAACTCAAATCGGGGGAGAATTATATGCAGGTGTTTTTGAAAAACATTTTAGACAAACAATTTGTCACAAACGTTTTTGATGAACACTCATGACAAACAATTTAGACAAACATTTTGAACAAACGCTTCTAACAAACCTTTTGGAAAAAGAATTTTGACAAACATTTTGGACAAAAACTTCTAACAAACCTTTTGAACAAACTCTTTTGACAAACACTTTGGATAAACACATTTGATAAACAATTTTCACAAACATTGGAGCAAACATTTGACAACCACTGTTGACCAACATCTGGGTCAGACAAACTGGGCAAACTAATTGTACGATCATATTATGATTGATGGTTTATTGGGATCGAACATTAAGTGTTGTATATCGTAACAAATTCCTCGCACAGTCTTACCGTTAATGTGTATACAACGAGGTGAGTTTAGATATTACTATTGGGCGTGGCGAACCTCACGCGACGCCAATAATGACCGGAGGTGAGGACGCGTGTAATCTCAACTCATCGTCCATGTCATTACGATAGGCATGACGGAGCCTAGAGCAAACAAGTCTAGTTCGGTAGAGACGCAACTGACACTTGGAGCCTAGGGCTCGGACAAACATTAATAAACAGCAGATCATACGAAAAACTAGTTTTCTCTACTTTACTTTTGATATAAACCTGTGAACTCACCAACTTTAATGTTGACACGTTTTAGCATGCAATTCTCAGGTATTCAGCACGCTTAAGGGCATAGGATTGCACTTACGGAACCTCAGGAAGAGTCAAGCATGCATTAAGAACGCTTTCGAACATTTGTATATTAGTTAATGAGATGTGTAGACAATTTATATTTTTGTACAAGCTTCCGCAACATTTTCTTATTTCCGTAGTAAAACTATATATTTTGTTTTGGGATATTCTAAATAATATCCACGTATTTTCAAACTCATATAGAGCCATTTTATATGACTAGAGCTTAGATCCTGGCCACGTCACACCCGACGGCTTGACACCGTTATTGGGAATTTGGGGGTGTGATAGCAAATTTCTATACAAGGAAACTTTTTTTATAAAGTTTGGCCATGCATGCTGAGTTCTACCATGCTTAAGTGATTTTGATAATAACAATGGTCATATGAACACGTTTGTATAGTTTGGTGTTGATGAAAATAAGTTTATTAGCAAACTTTCTATTATTAGTAACATTGTATTTGGGGATTTTTGCTAATAATGATATAGGAATTGTTAAATGGTTAAATATTATTGTGAGTATCATATTGTGATGATGTATAAGTTGAAGAATGATTTTGTTGATTAAAACATGGTAATTGTAGTAACATACTATTAATAGTAACTTTAATTGGGGATTTTGCAAAATAAGGCTATCGACGTGATTAAAGAGTGAAATATGCTTGTAAATGGTATATTATGATGAAATGAAGGAATTTGCATGCTTTATTTGTTCAACACATGTTATATTTAGGAACCTGCTATATTTAGTAACTTTAAAAGAAAAGTATGCTTGTGTGATGAATTGTGACAATGTGTTACGTGATAGCATGATCACTTAGGGAATACAAGCTTGCTAGAATGTTAAAATGTTAAACTTGCTAAAAATAGAAACTTGCCTAAAATAGAAACCTGCTAAAATTGGAAACTTACTATAAATAGTAAGTTGTCCATTAAACGTGACTTATGTGTTTACGTGTAATACATGATACTAAAAACATGTTAAACAAACATGTTAAACAAACACTAAGAACTAAACGAATCACCAACGGGTGGTTGAGTCAACACGATCAAACACAGTCAAACATGGCCAAACACGACAACTTAGAGATGTTTGGACACAAATGTGATCTAGTTACACTAACACGAACACGAACACGAACACGAACAGAAACATGACAATGAACACAAACTCACAAACCTATGTCATATAGGTGACAGTTAAGGACAACTAGTTAACAGTAATGACAAAGATATAACTCAAGTGAGTTTACAGCCCCATTTTCTATCATAACTGTTTTACATTAAACTTGGGGTGAGAATACATTGCAAACAACTTTTAGTTGTATGACTGATATGTTGTAAACAACTTTTTGAGTGTGCTTATGTCGTAACAAAGTTCTCACAAAACCCTACCATTAGTTAAACACGAACGAGGCGTTATTGGATAGTTCTATTGGGTTTGACAAACCTTGCTCGACGAAAACTCTGACTGTCTCGTAATATCGACCTATGCCATAGGTTATACGATAGACTTGGCGGAGGCATCTAACAGTCTAGTTTCGGTAGATATGCAATGCATATACTCGGGACCTAAGGTCTACAACCTAACATGCCCAGTATGTATTTCTTTAAGTGTTTTTACTTTTACTTAAACTTGTGAACTCACCAACTTTATGTTGACACGTTTTAGCATGTATTCTCAGGTAATTGATTGCACAAGGCTATGATGCACAAGGAAACACAGGAAGAGAGTCTTGCATGCATTGAAACAATTATTTTGAAACATCTTATGTCATTATGTATAATAGACAATGTTGTGTAAATATAATACTTCCGATGTGTAAACAATTTTATTCCGCTGCATAACTTTTAAAGTACTTTTATTATTTCCACTAAAACAATGTGTTTTATAAAAGCATATAGAGTCGTTCTATATGACTAGAGCTTTGATCATGCCACGTCACACCCAACGGCTTGACTCCGTAAGAGGTAATTTGGGGGTGTGACATAAGGAGTATATTGAACTAACATTAATTAAAGATCATTCCATGATCTAACCTAACACTATTTTGAAAAATAGGTAGTAATAAGGGTAACGGTTGGGAACGATTCTAAGATTAAGTGGGAGTTATATGTTGCCAAAGGGATTCTATACTCTTATATAGAAAAGAGAAGATATTATGGTGCTCTCGTTGATTTATACTGATGTAAATGTGTGGCCATGCTCAAACTAAAAGTAGTTTGTTAGATCATTTTAAATTGAGAACGAGAATGATAATACTTGAACAATATATGAGATTGAGAAGATATCTATGTCTCATGTTCAAGGAATATCTAATATAAATGATATACAGATAAAAGTTATCTGAGACTGTAATTGTTAGTTAAAGTAAAGAGTTACTTAAACTAAGTAGTTTTAGTCGACTTAAGAAGTCATACCTTACTAGGGGCAGCGTGATGTAGCTAGGCATCCAACACTGTCTATGTTGAAACACTTAGTCGATGAATCGTCCAAGTGGGAGTCTGTTGGATATTTGATGTCCGATTAACGATAAGTTAAACATTACTACAAAAGATATGATCCAAAGAGTTACACTTTGGAAGACAAGAACTTTATGTTTAATTGTTAAACATAATATACGATCACAAATTGTCGGTTTTATCGAATTGGCTATTATTATTATTTATGAAATAATAATTCAATGGAGATTAATTATTGAGATAATAAATAGATTGGATGAATAAAGTTTTGAAATTTATTAAAGGGTTATTTATTAATTAAAATTGTTAATTAATAAAAGAAGGATTGATTTAATAAGTAATGTTGAATTTAGTTAAACATTTACTATTTAATAGATATTAACTAATTAATTGTTAATTAGTTAAATGAGAGTATAGTAATTAAATATGTAAATTACTATAGGATTTATTAAGTAATTATTTACAAGGGTTTTAAGTGTAAATAATTATTTAATAAATAAAAGATTTACACACCATAATTTGTGGATCTCAGAATTAGAAAAGTTCAAAAACCCTAACTCTCTCCCTTCCCCCCACCCCCCCTGCGGCCGTCGACCCCCTTTCCCATTGGGGCCATTGCCGTCTCCCAACACCACCACCATTTTGGTGTTTCGGTCAACTAGCCACTAGCCAGGTTAAGTCGTGGTGAGCCGTGGGTTGCACCGTCAAGCCATCGACTGATTTGCGAGCCAAACTATTCCGGATCCAGATTCGGGTTTCTTTTATGATTCGTAGGACGAAATCAGGAACTGGGAGATCGAATTGTATCAACTAGCGAGACTGTTTCCAAATCCATCGTGCGGATTTGGAATCTCTTCGTAAAGGTCGATTTCTAAACACCCTATAGTTGTGTTTAATTCATTTTTCATTTAAATCGTTTGTAATTGGATCCTGATTTGGAAATTGTTTCGATTGCGAATCGAAAAGTTTTAATAACCTAAATGTTTCCGCTGTTTCAGATCTGATCTAATTGATTAATCATATTTTGAGAAAATTGATGTTATTAATTAATGTGATTAATTGACTCTGATTAATAAAAATGATAACTAAAATTCCTAACAATTAGATCAAATCACTAAAATATCATTTTAAATTTCTTAAAGAGAGTTTAGTTGACAAATTCTTATTAGTTAAATTAAATATTTAATTGTTACAAATAATATGAGTTATATTTTATTATCAATTATACATACATGCATACTTACGTTCGTACATAAGTACAAGCATACATAGAGAGAGAGAGGGAGGTTAATTTTTTTTTGATTTTAAAGAAAATTTACAAACTCATACTAAACAATCAATTTATAAAACTTTTTCAATTTTTTTTATTTAAAGTCAAAAATTTTATAAGCAAAAAATTGTAGTAAAAATATGAAGATCATGAAATTACATATAAGTTAGAAAGTTTCATATGCAAATTATAAAGTTATATGTATCTAACGTATACAGTGTGTGTGTGTGTATAGCACATAAATTACATATATGTAATAACATAAGATACATATTTTTTTTACATATTTAACATTTAATAAAATAAATTTAAAAAACAAAAAAGAAAATTGAATAGTAATTATTATGATTAGTTTTTCTAGGTTTTATACGAATGAATGTTTTCTTATGAAGTTTCTCTCTCTCTCTCTCTCATATATATATATATATATCTTACTACTAATATAATAGATATTGGTGAGAGATTGAGGATTGTCTTAAAATTTAAGAAAAGTACAAGTAAAGAAGCCTTAGTTACAAATGATTAATGCACAATTGAACTTAAAACTCTTCTGCTTATCATATGTGGAAGACATCTCTGGTTACTTACTTTCCCATCTCCCTCAAGAATATTTGCCGTATTCATCTTCTACACACGAGAAGAAGAGATCGTCACTGCCATTAATACCTTGTCTATGAGTTTGTTTCCTTATTCGGAATGTTTCTCAACCAGATGTGATTTATCAACCCTTGAAACACTCTGAAGATCGAAGACGAAAGAGGTAGGCTGTATATTCTTGGATACATTGTTTCTGAAACCGTCATTCACGAAAGAAGAACAAATGACTCCAAATTCAAAATTCAAAAAATTTGATTTCACCTTTAAAGACTCCTGGTTCCATTCAATTTACCCTCCACCGCTCCTACCTCTTCTATTGTGTTTGCCTCTCTACCTGCCTCAGAAACCTGGTAAGCAATTTTAACCTAATTGTTATTTAATTTTGTGTAAAAGGCCCACTATCTACTTATTTAATTTTTAACAGTCCTATTTTTTTTTTTGATTAAGATGAATTGAATATGGTGTTGGATCCATGAGTTTGTTTTAATTTTTTATTTTTGATTGTCTTCCGTTATTGCTTACTTTAGCTCTGAGTAATTAAACACTTTGCTTTTATGGGTTGAAATTGGTTTTGTCTGTTGCTAGATAGGGATTGAGGTATGGTTTTTTTGTTAATAAGTTTCACACAGGAGAGTTGTGTTCTGAAGAATGGTTCAAGCTCAAGCTCTTGAAAAGGCAATTTTGGTTATTTCTTATGTTTTCCAGGCTATCCTACCTTACACTCAAGCTATTGAAAATCTTGCTCCACACATTCAACATGAATAGTTTTAGCATGCTCAAGTTGATTTGTCATTTATGATTGTAGATTTTGGTTCTGTAGCTGCAAGATCTGGTTTGGTTACTATGTATAATACCAAATGGCTCGCATCAAGAAAATCTCATGTCCCAACATTCGGTAGGGAGATTGTTTATTCTCTAAAAAAGAGAGTTGGAATTATTGGTGAGTATAATAATGTGTAGTTCAAATGCAATAACTGCAAATGTGAAATGCCATATAACCCAGTTGATTTAATTGTTCAAATTGAACAATGCTAGGACTGGTATTTTTTTAATTTTTTTTGACTAAATAGATATCTTTAAATTTTCAAAATGATACTCTTATGTTCTGAAATAATTTGAATCTTTTATATGAGTGTTTAGGCATGTTTCTTTTTATGCTTTTAGTCATGGCTGTGTCTGCATGCATCATACAATTGCTGAAATTTTTGTGATATTTTTCTAATTGATTCTAAAATTTATGCAATTTAAAATTCACGTTCCTGTTTATTGCCTCAAGATGTGACTTTTACATTTCTGCATCATATTTGGGATCATTGCATATGGGTGACAATAGACAAGGATTGTTTTTTTTATTGGCCTTAAAACCAATAATTTGTATTGACAATTAAGGGACTATGGTCATATATGAGAAAGAGTCTTAATGAGATCACTAGACATTTATGTTATTAGATTATTCTTCACCAATGTAGGATCAGACTCAAAAGTTAGAGAAATTAGTGATTGGTTGTTCATCTCATTGTGTTGTTGGTGGCATAACAAATTGTGAGCCGATTCGATGAATATCAGTGTTCAAATCGAGGTAAGAAAAAATTTTTAGTTTATTGTACCTATGAATACACAGAATAAACATTCATGCATATAAGCACATCTATTCTTAACAAATAAGTAATTGGTAGTGTCATGTGTCACAATTTATGTGACAAAAATTTGTTTTTCATGATATATAAAATATTTAATATTTCTTTTATTCAACTTTTGTAAACATGAGTTTTAACATAATATATATTAACATACCTTACTGAAGAGTAGGAATATACTAGATAAGTTTATTCGTTTCTTTGTATTTTCATATAAAATTATTTGATATTTTCATATCACACTATTTATTGTAGACGTCTACAGGGGCTGTCCTTGTTGCCTTTAGTGTTACTATTGACCAGAGTGATGATAGAGCAACCACTAATCTTTGCTTACATGGGTTTAGGCATGTTGTACATGTCATAGCAGTAATGGGTATGCAGACATAGAGAGATGCATTTGTCACAAGTGTTGCAATGTTTAGTTACATTCATGGTGCTGCAGATATGAAGTGAAAAAATGTTGATGTTGTCATGGTAGTAAGTTTTTTGGTAGATATTATGTTTAGATGATTTTATTCGTGAGCTTTAATAATATGTTATAAGAATTGAAAAAGTTATCCATTAAAATATATGAATTTGCATATAACTGTCTTCATCAAGAGTGTCATGATTCGGCTCCACAACTTGTCCCTAAATCAAAAATTTATGACTGATTCAACATTAAACAGGTAAGATGAATTTAATTTTTTGGAAATTAGTTATGTGTTCAAATTTCTAGACATTGAATTTTGTTCATGTTTCGTTTTTATATCCAAATAGTTGTCAATTGGGTTCCATCAACACTAATACAAGTACGCTCCTATGTAAATGTAATATATTTATGGGAATGTTTAGTACAATGAAAAGATTAGGTTCAATTTTCTTATGTATATATAGTTGTTGATGATTGGAATGAGATCATTATGTGAATGAAAGTCTCATCAAATACATGTTAAATACACTGTATGATAGAATGTTGAGTTATAAATGGGACTAGCTGTTATTGTTTTAACAGGGCTCAGATAGATTGGATTACCTGGATCAATGGTTGGACAGTTGGAGGTTATGTTCAAATAGATTTGCTGTTAATGCTTAGATGTTGCATTATTAATGAAGGAAATGGCTGGTTTGCTGAAGCTATTACTGATAACAGAGTTCATATTTTACAAGGGCTGTTACATCTTCTTGTAGTAGATGAATTGTGAAATACTTGGGGTTTGTTTGATGCTATTAATATTGATTTTTGTTGCATGCAAAATTGTTGTATTTGGAGGCATTATTCAAGCATATTGTGTTTTTGTGAAGTTTGCTTTGGGATTGAGATCTTCGATTTCCAAAAACACGTGTGGACCAGGATTTCAAATTTTGAAGACAACATGCACCTCATAATTTGCTATCAAGAGAATTGGGATTCTCAAGAAGGGTTGGGTCTATTGTCTAATTTTTTTATTTAGGTTATCAATTTGGGTTGTTATTTGGTATGGTGTTTGATTTCTGAGTATGGACTTTGGTTTTTTATTTTTTTGAGTTGGTTGCTTAGGTTTGGTATTTCATTAAATTAGATTGTTATGAGTTATCGAATTTTTATATGAGGGGATTTTGTTTTAATCCAAAGATATAATTAGATTTTGTTTTTATACAATCTGCCCTCTAAATCTATAGTTTTATAGCAATTATTGTGTTTTATTAAATTGTGAATTATGTGTTTAATGATACATTATAGGTTAACTTATCTTCATGGCTTGAATTTACCACTAATATGCAACATGAATTTACCCAAAAAGTTTATGTTTGAAGGTTTGTCATTTATCTTCTTTAAAACTTTAGGGTCATTTATATAGTTTTACACTTTTAAAGCTTTATGGTGGCTTGAGGACAACAATGGCTTGCCTTAATCCGAAGTAAATGGTTGCTCTGGTTCGAACTAAATGGTTACTAGGCTACATAGTAGTGAATTGAAACTTACTTCCATGATTAATTATATGATTTGTTATTAGCTTTGAATGATTCTTTAAAACATATTATGGATTTATAATCTTGAGTATAGGTAGGGTGAAAGTGTTTCAAGTTGCGTTTTGAGTTAGACCCATGATCAAAGTAAGATAGAGGTTGCATTCACCATTTCACTTTTCATTCTTCTAGGTGTGCCAAAAAGCCTAATTTGATTTATGTGATAACAAATTAAATATGTGATCTATTAATCCAACAGCGTATAAGATGATCCATTTAAATGACATTTAACTTAAAGAAAAAACTCATTTAGGATGACTATTGCTGAATTTTTTATAAAATCTGGGACAATTATTCCACATGTTTTAAAGTGACATTTTAAAATGAAGATGTTACAATAACTAATTGGTGATTTGCATTTGTATTACATGCAAGTGAAGTTACAATTTTCTTTATATTTTCAAGATGAGTCATGCTGTTTTTATTTTTAAAATATGGGATCATAACTCTTCATGCCTTGTAATAACTTTTTTTAAAAATAGAGTGCTATAATTTGCGATTTGAAAATGCGCCGACGCCGCTGCATCGCGCGGGGTTCCAACTAGTATATATATATATATATAGAGGAAGGTTCATGAGAAAACCGTTTCTTTCTAAGAAAACCAAGAAAACTTCCTGTAGCCAATCGGAATTTTTCTTTTTTAATTTATTTTATTTAAATAAAAGGGTTATTTAGTAATTTTAACACCTTTTAATTTTGGTAATTATCCTTTTATTTAAATAAAATATTTATGTTAGCATCCATACCCATCAACTATTTCCATCATTGATATAACCAATATCTTTTGTTGCAGGTTCCTTATTTCTTTATATCAGTTGTTCATTAAGCTTCATTTTTATTCTTCTAGTGAATATTGCGAAAGCTATGGAGTTTTTTTCTATTTAAGGCAGGCTCTCAACCCATAAATTGATGTTGTTTATTCGTAAACTAGGTTACAACACCGTAGTTTGCAAAATAAAATGGCAGCATTCCAACGGACTCACCGTCGAAAGCTACCAGTTCATTGACGTCACTAAATCCGGTTCCGGAGACCATTACTTCATGGATATCAATTTCGCCAATGAGTTCGAGATTTCAAGACACCGTTACTCATATCAATTTTGTTATTCTTAATACGAATTACAGGATTATTGTAGTGAATAGACCAATTGTTTTCATATTACAAAAAATTAGTGATGTTCATAGAGTTTTGTTTTAAGTTGTGAAATTGGGCGTGGATATGAGTTTGTTTGACAAATATTTGCTGATAGAATATTATAATGAATCTTCAATGGCTTTTAGAGGATATTTTTGTTCCATATCTTTCGATTATGTGACTGTTTCTAGACATCGGTATTGTTATATGATTAGATATATGTAACCAAATTTATATTAACGAGTTATATGATTACATAAATGTAATCATACACAACTTTTAGTCCTAATTACTTTTTTTTTACAAGAATACATTGAGATGATACATTCTGTTGGAATAAAAGCATATTGATTTCATACAACTTTATAGTGTTTTAATTTTAGTCATGGTTTGATTACATTTGATTACATATATGTAATCAAACTCAAGGGTGTGTTGCACACTTTTGAATGGTTACATAAATGTAAGCAAATTATTTATATGATTATGTATATGTAATTAGATGATATGATTTAACTTTTTTTTATTTTTTTAATTAAATGGTATACGTGTAGGATTACATATATGTAAGCGAGTTTCCATGTATGCTTTCATTTGTTCTATATATTCTTGATTACATATACCAAGTTATGTGCTTACGTATATGTAACATGTTTGTGTAATGTTGATTTTATACACTTGCTTGAAATAAATGGGTTTTTTAAAGCATAAATTAATTTTTTTAGTTTAAATATATTAATTATTTTTTAAATATCTATACTACTTTATAATGAGTATAGGTGAGATGAAATTGAAGTGTCTTAAATTTAAGAAAAATACAAGTTCACAAGCATGTGGTACTACCCATCTAAGCCTAAATCCACTCCAAGGTTTGCTTAAACTTTGAATACGAATGAAACCCTGGTTTATGCTTTCCATCTCCCCCAAAATTCCTATACCATTCTCGGCATCCACTCTCCAAACCAGGTAATAGTTTGATTGATCATCATTCCCCTTTGATTCTTTTTACCTTAATCGGTTAATATCTCCACCAGGTGAATGGGATTTCAGAACCGAATCTTGAAGCAACTATCTTGATATACTCGCCACTGAAGCATCAACCTAAAACTGGTAAGCATCCTATCCTTCTTTTCGTCGATTTTGAATCAATAGAACCGGTTAGAGCAAATTATGAAGAAAATTGGCTCCAAATTCAAATGTTTGAAATCTCTGATTTCTTCTTTAATTAGGATGCCGCTCTTCACTCGAAGAAGAGAGCGCCGAGAGGGTTCTGGAAGCCACGTCTTGTTTCATCGGAGATGAGGGAAATTCTTGGTGGTAAAAACGAAATCCCCTGCAAAGAGGCTCTCAAGGTGATATGGGCTGATATCAAAGAAAATGGTCATCAGGTAAAGCTTTTTTTACTCAAGAAACCCTAACTTACTTTAGACTGCAATCGACTTGAACATTTTATATGAAACCTTAGCTTGCTTGTACATATAACATTAAGTTTTATGTTCAGTAATAGTTGATGATTTTGGTAGTGATTGAAGGTTTTTGGTTATTTTTTTCAATTCTAACTTAAAATTTTAAACTTGTGAGTGTGTAGTGAATTCATGATCCAGTAAATAAAATGGTGATTGTATGTGACGATTAGCTTAAAAAAATCTTTGGAGAAAGGGATGAGGGTGGATTTCTTGAGATATTTGCAAAAAATGATTATACATTTATTAGATAATATCTGGTTATCATTATCATTATAAATTTCAAGAGAAAATGAGGCTTAAAGATTGTGTTAATATCATTTAGGAAATAATATGTTTATTTTAAATGTTATTCCATGTATAATCCTTTTTTATACTTATGTAGGTACGATGCAAGTGCAGGGAGTGGTAACTGAGAAGAGAATGTAGCATCTGGACCACTAGAACAACTATTGTTGCTAGATTCACTGGAAATCAAGTATTCAAAGGCCATCCAAGTATTAAGTTTTTTTGAACGCTACTGAATACTGATATATTAAAACTACTTTATAAACCAGTCAAAACAGGCAAATTGTTAATCAAGCTGGTTTAGTTTATTAGCTTCTCGATGACAAGATCAAAAGTAGGTATAGTTTATTAGTTTTCACCCAATACTTTCACGTGCCCATTATCTTGTTTATATATATATATATATATATATATATATATATATATATAACATGGCCTTGATTATCAGTTTATAATAGTAATTATAACATCTTCTTTCAACAGTTTGCTGTGTTATGTGCTTTAGAGACGAAATCTGTCTATTTTTGTTCATGATTTAAAGAAAATATATTGAATTTAGTTGAAAATCGTTTTAGTTCAACTATAGTAAATAATAAATCTGTATAAACTATGACCCCTGCTTTGGAAATTGGAGATGGGTTCATGCTAGAATGGAAAGAAACAATTTAATGCTTCTTATGCAGTTTGTATTGATGTTTATAGATCAAAAGTAAGCATAATCAAAGTCACAGGTCTCTTAGCCTCTAATGGACCAGCCAAAGGCTGCTCTAGAGATGTGCAGCAACTATGATCTTGTGTGTGATGCATTTGCCGTGGTAAGATTCTCGACAACATCAGATCTTTTTGGTTCCTCACTTATGAATATGTTTCTTTGGAAGATACATTTGTTTGCATTATGGTGTCAATTTGTTTTTATTTATATGCTTTAAGAACTTCAAAAATGCCCAATATATGTTTTGATCTTGTGTCATGGTCTTGCCTTTATATTTCCTCCGGTTGGTTTCTACTGGTGCAGGGGATTTATCACCCACTCATTCCATTAGATTGGGTTTGGCTTTGAACTTTTTTCTGTTTTTTATTGCAAGACAATGAGTTGTTAGGAAAGGTAGCAAAATTTGTAAAATGATACCTGTTGATTTTTTTGAGTCTTCTGGCACATCCCTAGCACTAACTAATATTGTAGAATTTAAACTAGCATTAGGCCATTAGAACAAAATTATTCATTTACTGGTAATCATAACTTTTGGGATTTGATTACTCAGGGGGCAACAAAACTGATCTAAGTGTAGTGTATCCCATGCACAACAATATGTGAAAATGACTGTTTATCCTGGTAGTCAAAGTCTCAGAGTGCATGCGCATAGGTACTACCATTAACCAAAAAACACAATCTTTCATGGCAAGAAAATGTATTATCATAAACCAAAAAACACAATTTGTATGCACAAAAACACTTTCTTACATCTGAAAAACACAAAATGTTTTCATTAATTTTCCAATTTTGGTTATTTTTATTTGTTTTTGGAATTTTTACGTGAACCATGATATGAAACATGATCTGGAATTTCCTGTTGCATTACATCTGCTGCACCAGAAAAAGAAGTTTAAGGAATTTCAAGATAGAATGAAAATATATGTTGCATTTTAAAGAACAAGAACATAAACTGAACTGGGCATTATTTCTTCTATTTGAGAAGTTCATGGTGATCGTTAGTATATTTGAGACTAATCATAGTTGTTGATGTAGGTTTGGGCATTATGTGACAAGGCAAAAGAGATAGTAATAGGCAAATCAATGTTCTGGTATAATTTTTTATTTTTGCATTTTTTTATAGTGATTCAAATAAAGGGTGTCTTGATATCGTATGAAAAGTATGTGTGCAACCAGTAAAAAGCCTGAGACTATTTGTGTTGATATTCACGGGCAGTTCCATGATCTTGCTGAACTTTTTCGTATTGTAGGAAAGGTATCCTTTTTGCTGTTATCTCTGCAAACTTTATAAAGGATATAATTGATGTTATTAAGAGAATACACATTTTTTGTATGTTTTAGGTTGTGTTTAAGATCATCTATTTACTTATTATTTTTTTTAACAACATATAACCAGATTTATATTATTTAATCATATGTCACACTGTCCGGATACAAACTACCTATTTATGGGAGATTATGAGGATCGAGGGTCTTATTTTGTTGAAACTGTCACAGTGAGTATATCCTTTCTTATGCCGTCCTGATGTGTTTGTATGTATATTACTTTGATCTTTTACCAATTAATGTGGTTGAATACTATGTAAATTGTTAAGATTTTGACTTTGTAATCAGTTATAATTTTTGATCCTAATTGATATCATTGGTTGCCTTTGGTTTTAAATCATACAAGAGGAGTGGAGCTTGATGCAGTTGTAGTTGCTACAGTTATATTCAATCATGATTCAAAGATAGCTATATTCCCACTTGTGAGTATCACAACCGCTCTTGTTGCTAAAAAAACTCAAAGATTGCTATATTCCTTCTTGGCGGGTGGACCTATTAAAATTAAAATTCTTAAACAGATCAACCTGAATGTGACCCGTTTAGTCAAGCATGTTATGCGACCCATTTATTAAATATGCTAGATACGAAACCCAAAAGATGATCATTACCTTACCTTTTCATGTTTGGATCGTCGTCTAGAATTGCCTCCCTTAAATTATGGTAAAAAAAGGAAGGATATTGATTATCTATAAGAAGCACAAATGGGTTCTGATATGGAAGGAACTTGGAACATAATTTAAAGAAGAAAGACCTATTGTTGAATCCTTGGCAATTTCAGTGATTGCTTGTGTGGAAATGTTGCTAGAAGACAAACCTAATGTTTAATCCTAGGACGTTTATCAATTTTAATCCTCATGAATAGAGATCAAGGTAGTAAGATTGCATGTCAATGAATTATTAATTTGAAAATTATTAAAATTTTTATCATTCTTATGCTTAGATGTTACATTTGTTTATGTTCAGGAATTAAGTGCGTTTTGGCCCATTCTAGCAGCAAATTGCCTAAGAAGTTGTCACGTATAGCAACTCCTCAGCTGTGTGACAATTTTGCAATTCAATTTTATCTTTTTGGAAACATTTGATCAATCTTCAACAATTAGGTATTTTACCATGTGGTTCCAAATAGCAGCAAGAATATGAATATGAAGATAATCCAAACACATTATCAGAGGATCTTGAAGTGGATGCTACATTGCCACTTTCAAAACTTAATTTCAATGAAGATGCGAGTGCAGGTTACAAATCCAATCCAATTACAAAAATCCGTTTAAAATTTCTATATATTTTCTTACTCTAATATGCGGCAATTAAATCTAGATCAAGTCACTACCACTATAATTGTATTCTTTATGTAGAAAGCTTTCTAATCATATACATTATATTGATTTATTTTGTAATGAAAACTTATCATGTCTTAAAGTTTATGTAAATTTATATCAAATTTATAATTCTATTCTTCATTGGTTTTTTATTGTTCATTTCACATATGGATATGAATTGCTTATTCACACATGGATTTCATTGGTTTTGTATTGCTCATATGATGGATTTACTCATCCGCTGTAGATTTGTTACTTTGCACTTAGATTTTTTCATCCATGTATTAATTGTTTATTCACACAAGGATTGTTTATCTACATTTAACCACACAAGGATTGTTCATTCGCATTTGTTGTGTTCAAAGTTGTGAATATGCTTTGACACCGCCGCATAGCGCGGGTTTACTACTAGTTATGTATATATATATATAGGATTTGCTTATGTCCTGTTGTGAAAATATGCTTAAATATACGTAAGCAAATGCTTACATATATGCACAAATGTTAAATTAACCAATTAGAACAATAAAATAAATCAATTTTCACACATGGTATTAGCAAGTTACATGAATTTAACAAATAAGTCAAAATAAATATGTTTCTAAAATGTCGCAAAAGATTTGGGAGAAAATTTCGGTAATGGAGGAATTCAGTTAAAAGGTTTCTATAATGAATTTTAACCCATTACCTATTATACCCTTTTGCATTATTTTAAAATTACTTTATTAATTATTAATTACAATTATGCCACTTTCAATCCTAGCCATTGATTTTTTTAATTAATGGTGAGATCAAGGTTTTCTTAGTTTTCTCAAATAACATGGTTTTCTTAGGAACCTCACCCTATATATATATATATATAGGGCATGAAATTTTACATAACTCACAATTTAAAGCGATAACTCTAAATAACCCGTTAAGATCAAGCCAAATTTTTGATTTTTTTAACATCATTGTAAACATATTTAGAATATTTTCTTATTTTATGAGTTTGTGTGAATTAATCACCGTTTGAGAGTTAACATTGTTGTAAGTTACAAAATTCATCACGATTGTAAAAAAGGATCTTTGAGCCGGGGGACTCCTGCGAAGTACACTCTCTATCGTATTTTGCGATAGGGGTAAGGTGTGTCTTTATATTTTCCTCCATACCCATTGAAATTTTGATTTTTACTGTGTATACTTGTTGTTTTAAATTGAAATTGAAATAACACATGTCTGAAATTGTATCATTAGGTGAAGGTAGTGAAGGTAGAATCAGTATTCAAAGAGCCGTAAAATAACTAATGATCATAAAAGAATCCAGGTGATAATTAATTCACCTAAACCCTTGTTAATGGCATGATGTTTAGGGGTGTTCTTATAAACCAAAATCCGAAAAAATCTGAAATTCGAATCATATCTAAAACTCGAAAAAACCAATCCAAAATTCTATTCGGGTTGTTCAAACAGATTCGGGTCGGGTATTTATTATCTAGTTCGGATCAGATTTCCATAACCTTGTTTATTTGTACCCAATATCCGAATAGGACTTTAACCGATGACGTTTCCAATATTAAACTCACAACATATCTTATCTCAAACACTTGAAATGACGATGATTGGTGAGTTATTACACATTTAATTTAAGCAAACAAAGGTTTTGTGACCTTTTTAAAAGAGCAGCAAAAATAAGAGCACATGAAACGTGTGACTTTTCAGCAAAACAAAAGACTAAAAGTGAAAATACCAAAATTACCCTTCCATTTAAAATGGGCAGAATAGGAAAGCTGTCTCACTGCATTTAAATAGCGTAAAGTGGAGAAACAAAAGCTGAAACATGTTGTTTGCAGCCTGCATGAGTCCTTTCTTGCAAAAAGCTGTTGTATTTATTAATTTCAATTTATGAACATCAATTTTTATTTTAAATTTTATGTTGCCATCTCCAACCTTTAAACCATTCAAACATATATAAACATGTCACATTTGTTGACTGATATACTAGATTTCTATTCTGTCAACCAAAATTTTTTCTTTTGTGTTTCATCCTTTTTTAAAGAGAACTTTATAAAAATATAACCGATTTTTCATTTTGTTTTAATTAAGTTATTCAAACTTTTTTTTTCAATTAAATCATTTAACTTATTTTGGTGTCCTAATCCTATATTTTTAACATCAATAGCAGGTAATAGATGTTAATATAAGTTTGAGTAAATAATTTTTTTTCAAAAAAAATGACTTACTTAAATCAATTACTATTAATTATTAATTTTTTGTTTTTTGTAAGGTGCGTCTAATGGTGGCGTTTACCATTTTTTTTCTTTGTGAGATATTAATTAAAATTAATAATTATTGATTCAAGTCAATCATTTTTTTACAAGTTATTCACTCAAAGTTATATCAGCATGTATTATGTGTTATTTAGGTTAAAAGCATATGATTAGAACCCTAATTTAATTTGAATGACTTAATTGGGATAAATTTTTTTTAAATAACTTGATTGAAACAAAATAAAAAATTTGTTACGATTCTACGAAGTTCCCCTTTTTAAACACTTCTTTAATAATTTTTAAGTTGATATGTATGTGTATGTATAATATATTGTCTCTATGGGTGCCATCACCATCCATTTGTGTTCGACTGATAAACCAGGTGTCACACCGTGATTGTTGAATGCCCGAAAAGTGAAACGATGAGATTCATGCTTATTTCATAAATCATTTCATAATTTCTATATAACTATTCGTACTTTATAAAAATCCATATATAACATCGAACATTTATATTCAAAATATAGTTTACAATATCTTTCTATCCTTAGACATCAGACCATCCGCAGCCGTTACCCCGCCCACCCAGCGGCCCTACCTCTTCTGCGGCCAATAGCGGGAACACCGCCACCCCCTTTAGCGGCCCCCGCCCGTGCAGCTCCACGGCTCCCGCTCCCCACTCTCTCCCCCTCACACACACCTTTCTCCTCTCTCACAATGGGTAAGGTTTTTGATGGGGTGACCACTGTGGGGTTTTAAGGTTTTCAGTAGGCTGATGACGGGGCATGAAATTTCGGTGGAGAGGGTTTTCAGTTGGATGACCACTGTGGATAGTCTGATACAAAATTTTTATGTTGCCAAACATTCCTAGGCCTAGAGGTTTGAGCTTCATCTGACATGTGGTCCATTTGCAGGATTACACATATGCAATGGATCTTAGCCTTTTATGCCATGGTCCTCCCTTAAACAATTTAATCATGTTTTGTTAAAAAGTTTTGGAAATAATGTCAGGAAATGATAATGAATATATTAAACACACTCAAAATTATTTCGACTAGAACAACATTAAAATCTTTTATTCAAAATATTTATTTGACAAACAACAAATAAAACCACATTTGTTTTACTGTCTCTAATTTGATTGTTAGTGGGCAACTATTGCTTACGTTTTAACCTTTAGGTTATTACAGGGACGGAGGATAGAAGAGGTCCGGGGGTGCCCCGGCCTTCCTGTTTTGTAGGAACACCGTTCACAAAATAAATAAATACTTTTGTTATTCAATTACTCGAATTACAATTCAGAAATACACAATGAAAAATACATTATTACAAGAAACATAAAAATGCTAAACTTTAAATTACAAGAAAGAAATATTGCACAAGATGAAACAAGTTCTAAAATTAAAATAAAAATAAGAAGTATGACATAAAATGAAACGAATTAAAACGAGTTCGGTGGCTGAGGATTTCTGTTCAACAGAGGTCCCTTAAAACAGATTTCGGGCCACCCAGGTGAACCCGACTGTTTCCCAGGGTACAACAGCCGAAGCAGTATGTACAGCCGGAGTTAACCGAAAACCCGAAATGTTACCTGAAACAAGAGTGTAGTAGTAGCACTTGATCGATCTTAGTCACGTAAAGCAACACAAAGTTGCTAGCACAAGTGCAAAGAGTAGCACCAATTTCTTGCCAATTTCTAACACCAACTTATAGCCAAATTTTTTTCTCTATAAGAAATAGAAGATATGTCCTCTATTTATACTAGTAGATTGGTTAGACAAAGAGCCACCATCAAGGCTAACAAATGCACATTATTGTAGCCATTAACATAGAGTTAAATTTACACTTAATGGCTAATGAATTCACACTTGATGGCTAATGAATTCACACATAATGAATTCACATAATTTTATATTAGTTTCTATTCACTAATTTTCCAACAATCCCCCACATGAATAGAAATCGATCCTTACACTCAAGTGTCACGATAAAATTTCAGCGGTTGAGTATTGCAGGAGAAGTAGGTGTTCCCTTTGAACCCTCCTTTGTGATATGTACTTTGTCTCCTAGCGATTAGTAGACGCGATGTCCTTGAACCAATCCCTGTTTACGTAGACGTTATTACATTTCACACAATACTCTTCCTGGTTTGGTTAACCCCTCATTGTCGTGTCCGTTATGGTCATGGAACACTAGCCTGGTTCTGCAAGAGCTCCAGGATTTGCGTCCCCCACAAATCCATTCGAAGCGACCCCACTTCTCTCTCACATAGGTGATCACCATAGATCATTAAAAGCATCAGGTTCTTTATGATTCACACAGAATCATTAACCACATTATGCTTATCCTCAATTATTATCACTGATTTGATAAAGGAATGAACTAGGAAGTATTCAACTCCCTTTTATATTTGAGGTACTCCCTCACAGTGACCTTAATTCATACAATTAGGTTGTCCTATTGAGCCTAGGTCATGGGATCTCCAATCTTCTAGGATAGGTTTTCCTTTGTACAAACTTGTTCGAAGGGCTTTAGTCCCATTCCTCTTGACGACTTGTGCACTAACTCTCTGCTTAAGCCTTTTGTAAACGGATCCGCTATGTTATCTTTTGACCTAACATAGTCAATTGAGATAACTCCCATTGAGAGTAGTTGTCGTATCGTATTGTGTCTACGTCGAATGTGCCTCGATTTGCCATTATACATTGCACTTTGAGCTCTACCAATAGTCGATTGGCAATCACAATGTATGCAAATAGCCGACAAAGGCTTTGGCCATCTTGGAACGTCTTCCACAAATTGACGTAGCCATTTTGCTTCTTCTCCAGCTTTATCTAACGCGATAAACTCAGATTCCATCGTAGATCTAGCTATAAGAGTTTGCTTGGACGACTTCTAAGCTATAGCTGCTCCACCAAGGGTGAACACATAACCACTTGTGGATTTGGAATCTTTCATATCGGATATCCAGTTTGCATCACTATATCCTTCTATAACAGCTGGATCTCGGCCATAATGCAGTCCATAGTTTCTTGTGTATCTTAAGTACCTTAGTAATCTTATCATGCTCTTCCAATGTTCAGAGCTTGGATTACTAGT
The DNA here is from genome assembly GCA_009363875.1 of Mikania micrantha. NCBI lineage: Eukaryota > Viridiplantae > Streptophyta > Magnoliopsida > Asterales > Asteraceae > Mikania > Mikania micrantha. The sequence goes on from CM018684.1 coordinate 5,802,664, forward strand.
ATATCTACTCAGCCTGCTCACAGCATATGCTAAGTCTGGCCGTGTACATGTCATTAAATACATCAGACTGCCAATAATCCTTGAATACTCCAATTGAGCAACACCCTCACCTCTATTTTTCGATAGATGTTGGGTGGTATCTATTGGAGTTTGAGCCACACTAGTATCCCCGCATTGAACTTTTCAAGGATTTTGTCCACATAGTGAGATTGACTCAACACAAGACCATTTTGGGTTCTATTGATCTTTACAACAAGAATCACATCAGCTAGACCCATGTCTTTCATGTCAAATCTCGCTTTCAACATGTCTTTAGTAGATTTGATCATCTTATCATCACTCCCAACGATAAGCATATCATCTACATAAAGGCATAATATCACATAACCTCTCGTTGTGTTTTTCACATAAACACACTTGTCGCATTCGTTAATTTTGAAACCATTGTTAAGCATAACTTGGTCAAACTTTTGATGCCATTGTTTGGGAGCTTGCTTCAAGCCATACAATGACTTGACTAATTTACACACTTTGCCTTCTTGGCCTGGAGCTGAGAAACCCTCAGGTTGCTCCATGTAAATCTCCTCTTCTAAATCCCCATTTAGAAAAGCGGTTTTAACATCCATTTGGCGGACTTCCAAATTTCTTAAAGCCGCTATTGCAAGCACCACCCTTATCGAGGTTATTCTAGTCACAGGCGAGTAAGTATCAAAGTAGTCTAATCCTTCTTTTTGTCTAAACCCTTTGATCACTAACCTTGCCTTGTACTTATCAATGGAACCATCAGCTTTCATCTTCCTTTTGAATATCCATCGATATCCAAGTGGTTTACAACCTGGTGGAAGATCTACTAACTCCCAAGTATGGTCTTGTAAGATCGAATCAATTTCATTCTTGATTTTTTCTTTCCATTGAGGTCCTTCGGAAGAAGTGATTGCTTCACGGTATGTTTGAGGTTCTCCCTCTACCATGTAAGTAAGGAAATCGGTACCAAAGGATTTCTCAATCCTTTGTCTCTTACTTCTTCTTGGCTCAACTTCTTCAGCCTCTGATTGTTCTTGATCTTCATCATGAACAATCTCATCAACACATGATGATGAACTTGTGTGTTCCTTTTTCAAACAAGAAAACACTTCTTCAAAGAATGATGCATTCCTTGATTCCATAATAGTATTCTTGTGTATGTCGGGATTCTTTGAATCATGTACAAGAAACCGATATGCACTACTATGATGGGCATAACCAATGAATACACAATCCATGGTTTTGGGTCCTATTCTTTGAACCTTTGGTGGCGGAACCACCACTTTTGCTAGGCACCCCCACACTTTCAAGTATTTGTAAGATAGCTTTCTTCTCATCCACAACTCATAAGGAGTTACCTCATTTTTCTTGAAAGGTATTTTGTTTAAAAGATAAGTAGCCGACAAAATGGCTTCCCCCCACATGTCCTGGCTCAACCCAGAACTTAACAACATGGCATTCATCATCTCTTTCAATATACGGTTCTTTCGTTCTGCAATGCCATTTTGTTGTGGGGAATAAGGAGCGGTACACTCATGGATAATTCCATTTTGTGCACAAATATCGGCAAATGGTGAAACATATTCTCCGCCTCTATCACTCCTTAGAACTTTTATCTTTTTATTAAGTTGATTCTCAACCTCAGTTTTATACAAGACAAACTTGTCGATTGCTTCATCCTTACTTTTAAGTAAGTAGACATAGCAATATCGTGTACAATCATCAATAAATGTGATGAAGTACTTATTTCCACCTCTTGTGGGAATTGATTTTAAATCACACACATCAGTGTGAATTATATCAAGGGGTTCGATTATTCTTTCAACCGACTTAAAAGATGATCTTGTTTTTTTTTTTTTTTCAACACATGTTGTACATTTGTATTTTGAGTCCATGGAAAATTTTGGTATGCAATCTAATTTAATCAACCGACACATCGAATTGAAATTAACATGACCTAAACGACCATTTTAAACATTAGATGACTCAATCAAATAAGTAGAAGTTGGAGCATTTTCATTCATGTTCCCAACCTTAGCTATTACATTGAGTTTAAACATTCCATTTTGGGCATAACCCTTACCAACAAACATTCCACGCTTAGTTAAAACAAATTTATCAGACTCAAAGACTAAACGAAAACCATGTTTATTGAGCAACCATCCTAACACAAGACTCTTGTGCATCTTAGGAACATATAGCACATTGCTCAAAGTGAGTTCCTTACCCGAAGTCCACTTCAAGATCACATTGTCTTCACCCTTGATGTTGGCAATAGCTGCATTCCCCATGAACAGCTTTTGATCACCAGTGACCTCTTTAAACGTATTAAAGAGCATCCGATCATGACACACATGACGGGTAGCACCGGTATCAACCCACCACTCATTAGTGTCATTAGTCACCGAGTTTACCTCCTCTATCACGGTAGTGAGGTCTAAAATCATGGCAACAAGAGGCATATCATCCTCAAATATATGTGTAAGGTCCTGTTTAGGAGCATTACACTTATCATCATGGTGACCAAGATCATCACAATTGTAACATTTCCCTTTAAAAGGGAAAACATGCTTCTTCACACCACCTTTCGGCCCAAGGTCCACAACCTTGCTTTTGCCTTTGCCCCTGCCCTCGTAATTGTCAATTTCCTTTTTGTACCCACGGGAAGATTGACCATGCTCCACCATATTGGCTTTTGTCTAACTAAGAGTCATCCCCTCAGCTTGGGCAACATGGGTACCAACTAATGGTCCCATAGGTGTTGAAGTTTGAGCAGATACAATTGTTATTTCTCAAACAAAAGTGGAAATGCAAACTGAGCAAGTCAGATTTTCAGAAATAAGGTTTACACAAAACCAAAGTTTAAACTAAACTTTTTAACTCAAACAAAGTTATTTGAGTTCATGTGACGTTTGCATAACTTGTTTTGGCCTAATAGGTTAAGACACTCTCTCCAAGAATCCCCAGGAAAGCAAGACAGGTCCCTCGGCTGGTTGGGATATATACGAAATGTTTTCCTAGACAGGAAACTCAGATAACGATGTCCACCCTTCCGGTTACTACAAGTCCGCCACTTAGAACTTAAATTTTGACGAGTTTAGTTAATCAAAATATTTTGTGGTTTACAAAAAACCATATGGTTTACACAAAACCAAAATCAAATTTTACTAAAATTTGAAATTTATTTGAGGAATTATGGTTTACGCAAAACCGACCTCAAAATCGAATTTATTTTTTAAAACATAAACGCTTAATAATTTCCATATTTTTTTTTATATCATAAACCTTTTTCTAACACTCTCGTTAGAAATAAACGATTATAAACATCGTTTATAAAACTCGTAGAAAAAAAAATTAAATGATTTGTTAAATAAACGATAACATAAATCGTTTCTATGATTTTTGGTATATGCCAAAAAAAAAAATATAATAGTTTACATAAAACTTTTTTTTTTTTTTAACAATTATCAAAACAGAAATTACTGAGTTATGGTTTACAAAAAACCAAAACAAAATATTAAATTTTCCTATTAATAAGAAAACAATACTCGTTTACCAAAAACAAAATTTAAAAACACATTTAAAATTTCTTGATAAACAAATATTTGTACGAAACTAAATAGTTTATATTTCTGTTTTGTAACCCGAAAATTTTTTAAAAACACAAACTTATGAACGGTGGTTTTCAAAATCTGTTTTAAGCTTGTAGGAACACCGTTCACAAAATAAACAAATACTTTTGTTATTCAATTACTCGAATTACAATTCAGAAATACACAATGAAAAATACATTATTACAAGAAACATAAAAATGCTAAACTTTAAATTACAAGAAAGAAATATTGCACAAGATGAAACAAGTTCTAAAATTAAAATAAAAATAAGAAGTATGACATAAAATGAAACGAATTAAAACGAGTTCGGTGGCTGAGGATTTCTGTTCAACAGAGGTCCCTTAAAACAGATTTCGGGCCACCCAGGTGAACCCGACTGTTTCCCAGGGTACAACAGCCGAAGCAGTATGTACTGCCGGAGGTAACCGAAAACCCGAAATGTTACCTGAAACAAGAGTGTAGTAGTAGCACTTGATCGATCTTAGTCACGTAAAGCAACACAAAGTTTCTAGCACAAGTGCAAAGAGTAGCACCAATTTCTTGCCAATTTCTAACACCAACTTATAGCCAAATTTTTTTCTCTATAAGAAATAGAAGATATGTCCTCTATTTATACTAGTAGATAGGTTAGGCAAAGAGCCACCATCAAGGCTAACAAATGCACATTATTGTAGCCATTAACATAGAGTTAAATTTACACTTAATGGCTAATGAATTCACACTTGATGGCTAATGAATTCACACATAATGAATTCACATAATTTTATATTAGTTTCTATTCACTAATTTTCCAACAATTTGTTGCTATGGTCTCTGACATCACTACTATGATGGAGGAGATCAACTTGGTGTCAAATGACTTGTAGGAACACCGTTCACAAAATAAACAAATACTTTTGTTATTCAATTACTCGAATTACAATTCAGAAATACACAATGAAAAATACATTATTACAAGAAACATAAAAATGCTAAACTTTAAATTACAAGAAAGAAATATTGCACAAGATGAAACAAGTTCTAAAATTAAAATAAAAATAAGAAGTATGACATAAAATGAAACGAATTAAAACGAGTTCGGTGGCTGAGGATTTCTGTTCAACAGAGGTCCCTTAAAACAGATTTCGGGCCACCCAGGTGAACCCGACTGTTTCCCAGGGTACAACAGCCGAAGCAGTATGTACTGCCGGAGTTAACCGAAAACCCGAAATGTTACCTGAAACAAGAGTGTAGTAGTAGCACTTGATCGATCTTAGTCACGTAAAGCAACACAAAGTTGCTAGCACAAGTGCAAAGAGTAGCACCAATTTCTTGCCAATTTCTAACACCAACTTATAGCCAAATTTTTTTCTCTATAAGAAATAGAAGATATGTCCTCTATTTATACTAGTAGATTGGTTAGGCAAAGAGCCACCATCAAGGCTAACAAATGCACATTATTGTAGCCATTAACATAGAGTTAAATTTACACTTAATGGCTAATGAATTCACACTTGATGGCTAATGAATTCACACATAATGAATTCACATAATTTTATATTAGTTTTATTCACTAATTTTCCAACATGTTTTTTTCCCTCAGAAGGGTCAATATAATAGTTTCGCACTTGATGTGTGCACACGTTGCAAGTTATACGTATGTTTATGTCCCAAATGCTAGTTAGATAGATAAAGGTGCATTAGACTACCCGCAATGCATAGGGATGCATTTATTACGTGCATCCTAGTCACCACTACCACATTAGCTTTTTACACATCCTTCTTATATACATTTTCTCTCATCTTTTAAACTCCAATACATTCTTCTCACATGCACTCATTTGTAGAAGTGATTAATGGGTATATACAAGTAAATTAAGCTTGATTTAATGCGGGACCCTTCACCGGCCCCACCAAATGACTGCATGTCTCCGCACTTCCCCATATGCACCTACCGACATGCGCCCTCCTCTCTCCTCCACTTCAATGCGCACCTCTGACGTGCGGTCGCCACATTAGCTACATGCAGCCCTCTTAAGTGCGCATTGTGGGTAGTCTTGCATTGTTTAATTTGTTGATGCCACTTTTGAAAAATAAGTTATTTCATAGTTTTGAAAACTTATTTGTTGTATTCACTTTAGTTTATTTTTATGAGACATGTTGTGTACTTCGTAATATTCTACGCAAAGTTTCCTCATAATCTCCTTGATTTCTAATGTTTTACTAGACATAACCTCTAAAAGTAAACAATAAGAAGAAGATATAAAAAGGAAGGGACTTTATTATTGAATTATTTCAAACAATAAAATAAAATGAGGTATTTATAGTGAAGAAACTTAAGGAACAAACTTGCATAATAATTATTTAATATTATGCATATTTCTTTTACTTAAAAAAGGAATGTTTCACATTGAAATGAATATATTCAAACTATGTCGTTATAATGGCACTTCCTAAAAATAAATCTTTACTTGTTTTATGATATTATAACGAAGTATATTTAGGAAAACTTGTTTTTTTGACAGTTAATAAGGGCTCAGTAACATGCCTCTTTATAGCCCAAATGGATCTTTAGGTCCAACAACCACGGATGCGACTACAGTTTAGTACCAACTACCTGGTATCTAAAGCCCAGGTGTTGGTGAACGTTGAATCGAGCAAATTCATCTGCTCTTCAGAAGGAAACCAACGATGTGGTAAAAAAAGCCCTACTAACCGTTTTGGCCAGGATTTGAACACATGACCTATCAAAGCCTAAGCTTTATAAATATTGCAACAACACATACTGCTTGAAGGCGTAAGGCCAATTATAAAATAAAATAATGATGGTATTGAATAAATGTTTGTGCACGTTTGCCTATATGTGTACATATCTAGACAAGTATACCTCCACATATGCACAAAAAAGGTGATGACAAAAAAGAAAAGAAATATATTTTATATATGTTTGCGAGAAACGGTTATGATGGGCCCCACAGGGAGGAAACAATCCTCAACATTCCGTAACTAATTGATACGGGGGCCCACTATCTCAGATATCTCAATAAATAAAAGAGGGAACAATCTCATTCATTCATTCATGTCATTCACCGTACTCAAAGAAAGAAAAAATAGAAAAGGAGTCTTAAGAAAAACCATCTCATCTGAATCGGAGGAAGTACATTCACATTGCTTTGCTCAGCCAGAGATGATGGCATAAAGATCGGTTAATCGGAAATAAACTAATCCGGTTGATACATCTTCATTGGCGCCATCCGTGGGACCGACGAGGTCATCTCCGTCATCATCCTGAGCGAATCCTAAAGAGAATGAGCAACTCCGGTAATCAGCCGTTGTCCTTTACGTTCGTTCCCCCTCCTCATCAAACGACGGCGGCGACAGTAGTACATACCGCAGCGATGGCCAAATCTGCAGCAATGAGAACAGATGGAGAGGAGGCTAGTGTTTCCTCTTCCGATCATACTATTCCGAGATCCCACCCAATTGCTGTCACTACCTCGCCAATGAACATTCCTTCAACAGGAGGAGGGATGATCAGAGCTCCTTTTGCTTCACATGGTATGTCGGTATCTCTTCCTCCTCCTTTTTATCCTTATACTCCTTTGACACCCCTGTTACCTCCGTTTAACAACTTCTCCCCTCAAACCCCTGTTTATACTAACCCCATGCTTCCACCGGTTCATTCGAACGCCATGGTTTCCTTTTCCCCATATGGGGTGATGAATTCACCAGAGGTTACTATGCCTTTAGCCACGGGTGGAACGCATTTAAACACTCCGGTTAAACCATATCCCCAATACATCTCCACCTCATCGACTTCACCATTTCATTCAGTTTTACCAACACCGGGAGGATCAATGTCCCATGAAGCGATGCTAAATAGCCTGAGAACCCAGTTACAATTTACAGGTATACCGACATCCCAAATAACTGGCCAAAATGATACAACGACCCCCTTTCACATCCCTGTAAATCCTTACACTTATTCCTCTGCCTTGGATTATAATCGGCCATATAAGCCACCAGAGTTACTGATAAAATCTAAATTCATAGCACCCATAGCCCTGGCAGAACTTCAACAAACTAAAAATGCCCACCAATGTAGGAAAGTATGATGGGCTCTCGGACCCAGAAGATCATTACAATGTATTCGTTAGCGCAGGGGGGGTGGAACAGTGGACTATGCCCGCATGGTGCCACATGTTTGTTCAGACTTTTGTGGGTACCGCGCGTATATGGTTTGATAGCTTACCGGCTAGGAGCATAACAAGTTTTGAAGACCTTGCGGTCAAGTTAAAATTGCATTTTAGCCAGTAACGCAGACATACCCGAGACAAAACGGAAGTCCTAAATCTTCGAAAGGGTCCAAATGAAACGGTGGAAGAATTCATAGTTAGATATAATTTAGAAAGCCTCCAGATAAATGGAACTACCGAAGCCTTGAAAGTGGCGGGGTTCATTCATGGGGTAAGGGACAAACATTTGATTCGGAAATTGCATGGAGTGAACGAGACTCTAGAAGACATGAATGCCTTGATGACAATTGCCAAAGCCTATGTGCAACAGGAAAAGTCTGTTACAGCAAGTGTGGATTGGGAGAACCGAAAAAGTGAGAAAAAGACGACGAGTACCCCAACGCAACCCAGTTATGCAAATCGAAAAGGCTTGGCGGAAGCCAGTACAAGGCCTGTACCATTCCGACGAGAAGCTGGGAGATTCACACCGTATACCCCTCGTGAAGTATCTATCGTAGCTCGAAAGAAGGAGGAAAAGCAGGAGACGTATCCCGCGCTTACTAAAACGTCGGGGGAAATTTGGGGAACCGAGGGTTTGAAATGGGAACATCCTCGTCCTTTGAGGGATAACCCAGCTAGGGATAAAGCTAAATATTGTGATTACCACCGTGTACACGGTCACAATACGGACGATTGCTGGCACCTGAAGAAACAAATAGAGAAGTTGGTTTCCAGTGGAGGCTTAAAACACCTTTAGGAACCAAAAATGGGGGAAAAGACGTCAAAGGCAGAAGAGAAAATGGAGGGCAAGACGGTTCATGAAATATTTGTTACTGAAACCCAGAGAGAAAAACCTAAAGATGCCGTCAAAAGACGTGCAGAGGTCTTAGAAGCTTGGATGTGTACGCCATTACTAATGCCAGCCTGTGATGGTTGTTATAGCACCAGTTCATTGAACATAACTGATTTAGTAGGGAGATACAAGATGCATCGGATCTTTATTGATACAGGCAGCTCATCTGACATTTTGTATGAGCATGCATTCAGAAGGATGTCCTGGGAAGATCAACAATTGATGGAAAGAGTGGACTACCCTGTAATGGGTTTCTCCGGTGAAATGGTTAAGCCCATGGGCAAGATTAGCTTGCCATTGACCGTGGGGGAAGGAAAGAAACAACGGAAGGTACACTTGACATTTTTAATAATTAAGGCGGAAACTAAGCATAATGTAATCCTGGGAAGAGTCGCGTTGGGTTTACTGGTAGCGTGGGTATCCCAGCGCAGGGCATGATGATTTTTCCCACCCCGGGGGGGCAGATGTGTATTAAGGCAGAAGAACAATGCACCACAACAGAGAAATGGACACCCACAATGCCCAAAGAGGTACGGTTAACAGCGGATGAAAAGTGGGTCCTCAATCCTAATTATCCTGAGCAAGTTGTTACTTTGGGAAAAGAATTGTCGGAGAATGTGCGCCACCATTTGAAAAACCTTCTAAGGGAATACGCGGATGTTTTTTCTTTCCAACATTCGGATATGACAGGAATACCCCGGGAAGTCATAGAACACCAGTTGAAGGTTTATCCTCATAAAAAACCGATAGTCCAGAAGAAAGGAAGTATGGGAAGCGAAAGGCGAGAAGCGGTTGTTAAGGAGGTAAATAAATTGGTGGAGGCGGGGATCCTGAGGGAAACTAAACACCAAACTTGGGTAGCCAATCCGGTAATGGTGCAAAAATCTGATGGAACATGGAGAATGTGTATAGATTATAAAGATTTGAATAAAGCCTTCCCAAAAGACAACTATCCTTTACCAGAAATTGACTTGAAGGTTGGCTCTCTGGCGGAATTCCCGGTAAAATGTTTTTTAGATGCTTACAAAGGATACCATCAAGTCCAGATGTCAGAAGAAGATGAAAACAAGACAGCTTTTCATACAGATATAGGTATTTTATGTTATAGAAAGATGCCTTTTGGATTAAAAAACGCGGGAGCAACGTACCAGCGAATGATGGATATGGTATTCAAAGACCAGATCGGGAAAAATGTGGAAGTATATGTCGACGATTTGGTGATCAAAAGTTGAGAAGAGAAAATAATGCTGTCAGATGTGGCGGAAACAATGATCCAATTGCGCAAGTATAATATTAAATTAAATCCAGCTAAATGTTCGTTCGGAGTTATGGAAGGAAAATTTATGGGCATAGTTGTCACAAAAGGGGGCTTTAAAGCTAATCCAGAAAAGGTGGAAGCGATTCGAAGCATGGCTCCACCTAGATCAATCAAAGAAATACAAACACTGAATGGAAGATTGGTGGCGATCAATAGATTCTTGTCAAAACATGCCGAAAAATCCCTGCCGTTCATAGCAACCTTAAAAAAATAGATCGGAAGAGAATTTCAGTGGACCGAAGAAGCGGACCGAGCTTTCCAGGCTCTCAAGAAATGTCTCGAAGAATTACCCGCTTTAACCGCACCACGCCGGGGAGAAGTTTTACAATTATATATATCCGCTTCAGATAAGGCGGTATGCTCAGTTCTGCTGGTTGAAAGAAATGGTGTCCAAACCCCAGTGTACTATGTCAGTAGGGTACTCACTCCTCCGGAGATGAATTACACGATGTTGGAAAAATTGGTGCTGGCGTTGGTTCATTCTTCAAGGCGGTTAAGGAGATATTTCCAAGCTCATCAAGTAGAAGTCGTCACAGCACATCCACTACAACAAATACTAAAACGTCCGGAGATTTCAGGAAGACTAGCTAAATGGGCTATAGAAGTGGGGGTGTTTGACCTCATCTATAAGCCAAGATCAGCCATTAAAGCACAAGTCATCGCGGATTTCTTAGCAGAAATTCCCCAAGAATGTGAACAAGAAATAGAAAAAGAAAAAGATGGGGAAACACAAGGAGTCTGGGAAGTTTATACTGACGGAGCTTCTAATGTGGAAGGAGCAGGAGTGGGTGTTATGATTGTAAGCCCCCAAGGGAAAGAAAAAGCACGGGCATTGAAGTTAAAATTTAAAGACTCTAACAACAAAGCGGAATACGAAGCTTTGATTGCAGGATTGCAATCGGTTTTCATGGAAAATGCGAGAAAAGTAGTGGCGCATGTGGATTCCCTTTTGGTTTCAAATCAAATTAATGGGGTGTACGAAGTCAAGGAAGAACGTATGAAACAGTATGTTCAGGTGGTAGAAGGCTTAATGGCCAAATTCGAAAGCTGTGTCGTGATACACGTTCCAAGAAGCGAAAACAAGAAAGCTGACGCGCTGAGTAAGCTAGCGTCGAGTTTCGCAGATCCGGTTAAGGAAATCTCGGTGGAAGAAGTGTTGACGCCAACCACTAAGGTGAACATGATTAACATGATACAAGAAGAAAGGGAAAGTTGGATGAAGCCTATTGTTGATTATTTAAGGGAAGGAAAGCTCCCTGAAGGTAAGGAGTTGGCACACAAATTGCGATGTAAAGCTCAACAATATGAGATGCAAGAAGGTGATCTATATAGAAGAACCTTCCTAGGACCCCTATTAAAATGTGTGGATTTGGAGGAAGCTAATTATTTGGTTAGGGAAGTCCACGCGGGCATTTGTGGGATACACGCGGGTCCAAGATCAGTGGTAGCTAAACTGACCAATGCAGGGTATTATTGGCCAGGCATGCACCTCAGTGCGGTTGAAGAGATAAAGAAATGTCAAGCTTGTCAAAAACATGCGCCCTTTCTGACCCGCCCGAAGAATGAATTGATACCGGTGACATCGGCGTGGCCTTTCCAAAAATGGGCTATCGACTTAGTGGGACCTTTCCCTCAAGGACAAAGGGGAGTCAAATTTTTAGTGGTGGCAGTAGATTACTTCACCAAGTGGGTAGAAGCGAAGCCGCTAGCCACAATCACTGCTAAGCAAGTGAAAAAGTTTGTATGGGAACACATAATTTGTCGGTTTGGGCTGCCGTTATACTTGGTCAGTGACAACGGAACCCAATTCGCAGATAAACTATTCCGGCAATGGTGTGAGGAACTGAAGATAAAGCAAATCTTTAGCTCAGTGGCGCATCCTCAAAGTAATGGACAAGTGGAAAGGGTAAACAGGAGTCTGATGGAAGGACTGAAGAAGAGACTGGAAGAAAATGGACCCTTATGGGTGGATGAATTACCAAGTGTGCTATGGGCTTACAGAACAATGCCAAAGACCAGCAATGGAGAGTCACCTATTAGATTAACTTATGGGTCCGAGGCAATGATCCCAGCGGAAATAGGATCCCCCTCTCAAAGGGTGACAAGCGTGGACATGATCGATAACGAGGGTAGTCTCAGAAGGAATTTAGAAGCGCTAGAAGAAAGAAGGGAACGGGCTGCCTTGGAAGAAGAAAGATATAAAAGGCAATTGGAAAAGAACTACAACAAGAAGGTCCATCCTGTCTCATTCAAAAAAGGAGAAAATAGGAGATCAAGGTAAGTTAGGACCGAATTGGGAGGGGCCTTACGTGATCAATGAAGTCCTGGGAAAGGGGGCGTATAGTTTAATGCTGATGGATGGACGCAATGTGCCAAGAACGTGGAACGGAGCCCAATTAAAGAAATGCTATATGTAACTTGGTGAGGCAAGTTGAATTAGTTTCTGTTATTATAATGATGAATTAATATATGTAAGCAGTTGTTATCTAACAGCATACTGTTTTAATGTCTTGAATCAAATTATGGGGAAAGTAATTCACACGGTTGACAATAATAAACCTTATTTAAATGGGTATATATTAATGCTTGAATGATTGAATATATCAACATGCATAAACATCCCTGGAAGATTTAAAGACATAAATCACGCGCATCGGCGCGGAAGACCCTCAAAAGGTTTGGTACCCTCAAAAGGTACATTTACGCGCTTTGGCGCAAAAGACCCTCAAAAGGTTTGGTACCCTCAAAAGGTACATTTACGCGCTTGGGCGTGGAGGACCCTCAAAAGGTCCTATACCCTTAAAGGATGCATTTACGCGCATAGGCGCGGAAGACCCTCAAAATGTCCGGCACCCTCAAAAGGAACATTTACGCGCATAAGCGTGGAAGACCCTCAAAAGGTCCGGTACCCTCAAAAGGTACATTTACGTGCATAAGCGCGGAAGACCCTCAAAAGGTCCGGTACCCTCAAAAGGTACATCTACGCGCATAAGCGCGGAACACCCTCAAAAGGTCCTGTACCCTCAAAAGGTACATTTATGCACATTGATGCGAAAGACCCTCAAAAGGTCCTACCTGACAATTGATTAAGTAATATACACCTCTCGCAAGAACTTAACCATATAATGGATAAACATATATAGTTTAAGTCATTGTACAAGCCAAATACGCTTCGTTTATATAACCATTAGTGAAATAAGGACACAAGAAGTCCTTACAGTTAGTAATGAGATCTCTATGTTAGGAGGTGAAGCCTAAAATTACGAATGTTAACACATTGAAAAGATGTAATATAACAACAACAATCACATGAATAAGAAAGATCCCTTACAGAAGAGGTGTTAAGAAATTAACATTAATAATAAAGGGAACATTCCGCAGAGGTTCCTAATCTTTTACATTAAACACATAAACCCCAAACCTTAAACCACATAAAAAAAACAGGAAGATAGTGACATGGAGGAAGCTAAGAGTGACGACCGGCAGAAGGTTAACAGACCGGCGTCAGGGAGTCATGAGACTCCTAATCTTCATAAGTGTGAGAGGGGATGACATGTGATAATAAACCTTTAAACCCTGGGAAAAGGATTAAAGGAATTTACACAATGGCGCCCCCAGATCATCCTCACACTAAGAGGACGTTTGACATGTTATAATAAACCCTTGGTTTATGCTGAAAGGGCTTACTGAACCAAGCCCTTCCATTGCTGCAGGAGGGAGGCTAAGAGCTTTAAGAGCTCTGAGTCTGACATGTGATAATAACCCTCTAAAATCTTCCAAGCTTTCCAAGGCATAGAAAGAAGAAAACAACACCAAAAAACCAAGGATGCTCATAGGATTAAAAAAAATTCATGAAAAAAGGGGGAAAAAGCAATTTAGGAATGGGAAATTTCCAAGGATGAAGCGTCCTATTTATAGAGAAAGAAAAAAAGAAAAGGGGGGAGGAGGATACCTGCAAATAAATCCTCAAGAAAATCTGAAGGAAAAGACTATACGTTGGCCAGATACGAGTATAAGGGCCCCCTAAGGATAATGGTGACAAATGAGGACCTGAATTGGTCAGTTGATAAGACTAGACAACTTTAACAAATAAAAATATATATATACAGATATGCACACATACCCATGATACTGCACATTATATTCAACAAAGGAAAGTACTATCCATCAGGGAAATTACAAGCCACAAGAAAAATAACAAAGGAACCCAAAATACATCTATTTGTTGTAAGTAGCCTTTACAACTAATGCTACCCTTCAAAAGAAGCTTGCTCGCTGTCCTCTGAAACATTTGGAATGTCCGGAGATTTGAGTAGTTCTTTAAGACCGTCCAAATTTTCAGCAGAAGCAGTGGAAATGATGTCATTAAGTATAGGAATATTAGGATCCCCTAATACTTCATAAGCGGAACCCAATAAATCCACAGTGGGCAAGGAAAGAACATGACAATCATCCATGCTTTGGCCACCTTGAGATAAAGCGTACCCTTCCCTAATACCTTGTTGTCGACCCATTAAATCAGAGGAAGAGGTGATCTTATCAATAATATGCAAGTAAGAACTGCTTAAGCGCAAGGCATCAAAAGACTTAGGAATCCCCTGTTGAATGAGCCATTCTTTATTCGCCTTTAGGAGCGCGCGGGAGGCCTCGGAAGATTTTAAATCCTCTTTCGCGGTCCGCAGTTCTAAATCCTTCCTCCGCAAGGAGTCTAACAAGTCATTATTTTTGTGGCGGAGTTCTTTGTTATCCTCGTTTCGCTGGACAAGGCGCTAATGAGATTCAAGCCTCAAAGAGGTGAATTGCTCTCTCTCTTGTACTAAAGTAGCAGATAGATTGTTGATTTTGTCCTCTTTTTCCTCCAAAAGATCCTGAAGTTTGAGATAATTTCCACGGTCAGCACGCAAATTCGCAACCTGGCGGCGGAGAAGGGTCAACTCTGATTTGTCCGACTCATTTTCCTGGCGTAGTTTAAATAACTCAGTCAGAGTAGCGCCATGCTCTGTATTCAACCGCTTTATCTCTGCGTCTAAAAGCTCAAATCGGCGGCCCAATTCGGGAACGCAAGCGACCAAAGAACTCAATGAATGAGCTAAATGATCTCCAAGGTCTTGTAAAGGAAGTTTTTGGATTCGCTCAGCTTCCGCGGAGGGGATCCCTCGAAAAAGGAATTCCCGGCATAAGGAAGGGACATTCAGAATGGAACCATGCTTAAGACCCCAATTGGGAACAAAAGGGGCAGCAGGATCAAACCCAGAGTGTGAAGAAGGGGAGAACTCAGCAGGAGGTGTGGTGAGAAAGGTAGAAGGAATGATTGCAGGAGAAGATGTTATAACGGGAGGCGAGACCCTGGAAACAACAACAGAAGAAGAGTAAGTGAAAACTGAGGAGTCCAGGAGGGATGTGGACAAAGTAGTAGGGGGTAGGGAAGACAAGGAAGTAGTGGAAGCTAAGGGACAGCAAACGCAAGAGGAGGATGAGGAAGCACTCACAAAGGAACTAGTGAAAGAGGTGCTGGATGGACTCAAGGTGACTGAAAGAGAAGGAGATGATTTCTTCAATTTCTTAAGAGGAGGAGGTGGCGGAAGATCTGTTCCTACAAAAAAAAAAGGAAAAGAGACTTATGTATTAGCTAAGTTTCAAATAAAAGGTAAAAATTAGAGACAATAACAGAATGTGAAGAAAATAATACACATACCCGCGCGCTTCCGAATATACTTATTCAGCATAACAGAGGACAGTTTTTTGGCTCGAAGCTGAGATGCCGAAAGTTGAGGGGGGTAGAAGACTTCGAGATCTCAGCATGAGAAGGAGTGCTGGAAGCAGAAAACTCCTGTGAAGGAGGTGCTGAAGAAACCTGAAACAAGTCCGCAGATGTAAGGGCCAGGTCAGAATGAACCATAGGAGAACCCGAGGGAGCCAAGGGTAATACCGCCGAGACTGTAGAAATTGGGGAAAGACCCTGAGAAGCCAAGGGCTCATCTACAATTGAAGAAACAATGTCAGTAAATTTCGGGGCTGAACCTACAGAGGGACCAGATAATATAATAAAAGTAATCATACGAGGGACATGGCTCCCAAACATACCTGGAACCAAAGGCGTGTTAATTGCACCTGAATCAATATCAGGGGATAATACAAGAGGAGCTGAGGGAGTAGATGAAGGTGACCCGCCAATCAAAATTACGGGTGATAATGAACCAGTAGAGACGGGCGGAGCTTCAGCAGATTTCGAAGAGGCGGATCCCTGAGAAAAATTAGGAAGTAACGGCTGCAAAAACAAAAATAATAAACATACGACATGAAAAAATTGTAAGGGAAATAATACGTCTCTAAGGATAAAGAAACGACCTGCGGAGAAGAGCCACCAGCAATGTCCCTCCCTTGCGCGCCCTCTTGTAAGGGAAAAGCTACGTAGCTCGCTGTGAAGCGGAGTAAGGGCATCTCATTGGGTTTTAAAGGCTGCTCCTGAGGGACCAGAAGCCCGCGACAGGTATCAGACAACACTTCAAAATAATAACCCTCCTCTAATAAAAGATGAAATTACGATTAAAGATTAGATAAAGACATGAGAAAGCAATTACATAAGTAGGAGAAAAACAGGGACATACTTCCATCCTTATTAAGATATACTGGCTTGGTGGAATGAGAGTCCCAGAAACGGCTTATCCCAGTGGCTACTAGGGCATGTTCAGGAATGGGCTGGATATCTGTAGGATGTTTATAGAGCCATTTATACAAGCGCGAATTTGCGTATTCACTTTCAGCAGGGATGGGATCAATGATAGGATCCAAAGGGGACCGCCATTGCATTACACCGGGAAAAACCCTCTCATCAATGTAGAAAAACTTATTCCTCCAATTCTTATCCCTCGAACTAGAAGGTATTTTTTGAATCATCGAAGGACCTCCTCTCTTATCAAAAGAATACCAGTCGTCCTTTTTCACCAACTTAAAAAACACTCGGAAAAGAAAAGGAGTAACATTCTCTTGAACACTACGCAAAACGAACTCATAATGATAAAGTCGAATTAATCCTAGTGGACTCATCTGAGATATATGGACCCCATATCTTCCTAACATTTGTAAGCAAAACTTGCTTACCGGTAGCCGGAAATGGGAGAATTCGAAAAAATCGGCGTATAAACATACCTTACCAGGAGGAGCGTTCAAGGCTGTTTGCCCTGGACTAGGGAGTTCGGGATGCCATGAAGGCAGTATTCGAAACTCTCTTAAAAACTCCTCATAATCGGATAACGCCCAGTTTATCTCATGATTTGATACGGACAGTAGACTCTTGGAAGAGGTCGCCATAGCATTCTTAGAAGGTTTCGCAGGTTTAGGAGCCATGAAAATAAAACAAAAAAAAAATGAGTGTACTAATAGGAAAGGAACTCTGCGAAAGAAAAGGGGGTAAAAGTTTCCATAGTTGCGAACGCATATATATACCTTAGGGAGAAGAGTAGTAAATTTAACTTTTGAATTTTTCTGGAAAGGCGGGATGTCGAAGGAGGAAAAATCCCAAACGCCGCCGACTGTTATGAAAGAGACGGTTGTCTAATCGTTGTCATTATGGATTCATCAATCCCTTCTAAAAAAAATAATAATAATAAATAAATAAATAAATAAATAATAGTCAATAAGATATACATATATATATAAATAAATAAACAAATATATGTATAATACACGCTTATAAATAGCGCATAACAAAACAATAATATGATTAGCGCATATAACGCGGTATGTGTAGGCAACCATAGACCCCTGATGATTTTAAGAAAAAAATCATCGGTCTGGAGGGACTTGAAGGCGTAAGGCCAATTATAAAATAAAATAATGATGATATTGAATAAATGTTTGTGCACGTTTGCCTATATGTATACATATCTAGACAAGTATACCTCCACATATGCACAAAAAAGGTGATGACAAAAAAGAAAAGAAATATATTTTATATATGTTTGCGAGAAACGGTTATGATGGGCCCCACAGGGAGGAAACAATCCTCAACATTCCGTAACTAATTGATACGGGGGCCCACTATCTCAGATATCTCAATAAATAAAAGAGGGAACAATCCCATTCATTCATTTATGTCATTCATCGTACTCAAAGAAAGAAAAAATAGAAAAGGAGTCTTAAGAAAAAATCATCTCATCTGAATCAGAGGAAGTACATTCACATTGCTTTGCTCAGCCAGAGATAATGACATAAAGATCGGTTAATCGGAAATAAACTAATCCGGTTAATACATCTTCACTGCTAACTCACAAACTAATTGTAATTGACATTTTTAAAGAATAGTCCTTCATTAGCCGAAAGAAAGTAGTCTCCACTAGCCTAGCGTCATTCAAGAACGAACAAGAAAAGCCTTATTTTTAGATAGGATAGATCGATGTGTTCCAATGGCTAAAGCTCTCCTATCTTATATTATACTAGGTTATTAGCCCGTGTTACACGGGTTTTATATAAAGTATTTAAATAATTAGTAATGAAAATTTAGCAATTATAAAACGATATTTGACATAGTAATAAATATTTGAAGTAATAAATAAATAATTAAAAATATTAATCAAGATACAAATGATATATGACCTTATGATGTATACCAATTGATATTTTTGAAATAATTGACGGTAAAAACTTCAGTTTATATTATATTAAAAACTAACTTTTATAAATCAATAATATAAAATATATTTTCTATAAATCAATAATATAAAATATATTTTTTATAATTATTAATGTTAGACAACCCAATTTAAAAATAGCGTTAAACATAACAGAACAAAAGTGTAACTTTCTATATCATTTTTATTACTTCAGTTTTTAAATAAATTAAAAAAATATCATTTTTTGTAAAAATTTCATTGTTTAAAAACTCATTTTATGTATATTTAAAAAAATCATTTTATAAGATAACTTGTTTTTAACATAAATTTTGTTTTTTTGAAAATAAAATATTTCTTTCTTCAAAAAATTTTGATGTTATAAAAAATTTTAAGTGTGTTTTATTATAAAAAGATAAATTATATATTAGTTATTAGTATTATAATTATTTAATAAAAGAAATAATTTATTTAATAAGAAAGAGAATATATAGTTATTTAATAGGAGAGAGAATTAAGTGAAATGATAATAAATTGACAAATGTCAATAGTGATGTGAAAATGTGACATGTGGCATATATTGGTGTGAGAAGGTGACATGTGACAAAATTTATTCTTTTATTATAGTGTATAAATTTCTGGAACAATGAATATTTGAATATATCGTCTTAAAACGTTTAAACTATTTAAAAATAATCTTTATATGTTGTATTTATAAACAAAGTTTTCACGATTCAGTCTGAGTATCTTCGTATTCTTGCCTTCAACGGGGTTATAACAAAAATACAATGAGATATTTATCGGAAAAAAAAAATTAAGAAACAAGCAAATCAATATTTGTAATTGATAATCAAATAATATCACATCTATATTCAACAATTCTGTTGTCAATGTTTTATTTTATGGATGTTTGAAACGTTTGATAACTATGAGAAAATGTTTGTTGTAATATGTAAACATTCTATTGGAAATTTAACATTTTTATCGTTTATGTTAAAGCATTTTAGAATCCATTGAAAAAGAGTCTTAAATTATTGCATAAGCAACCGAATAGCTTTTGAACGAAATTAATTTCAATTTTAATTACTAAGAATTCTATAGACTATGACGTCCTTGAGTTTAGAGGTGGGGAAAAAAACCGGACCCGAAACCGGAACCAGTCAAAAACCGGCCGGAACCGGCCGAAAGCCGGAACCGGTTAAAAAAAACCCGATTTGTGCAACTCTACTTGAGTTATTAACTAGTTTACTTTTTTTTTTTTTTAAACAGTGGTGAATATTATCAAGAATTCAAGATGTAAAGTTAACAAGATGTTGCACCGTTTAACCTTTCTCCTGAATTGTTTATTCTTGAGAGTTGAGACTATCTCATGAACAACATTAATAAATAAAAAATAACAAAATAAAAATTAAAAATGTAGCATTTTGTCAATTTACGAAGTTTATCCTTGTTGCTAGTTATCAACTTTTAGGTAAACTTATTTACTATTTACTCAATTGTTCATTATCCCATTTAATTATCAAATTAAACTCAATAAAAAATAAAAAAGTTAGAAGAGTTTCGCGATTCACTTAATATTTAAATTTGATCATTTTAATATAATAATTTTTTTATTTTTACCTTAATTACAGCCATATTATATCTGGGACGGTCTTAGATCTAAATTTAGGGGTGTGATCGGTTCGATTTTTGCATACAACCAAAACCGAAACCAAAATAATCGGTTTTAATTATTACGAACTGATTCGTTCTCGCTTTTTTTGTTTCGGTTTCGGTTTTCTTCTTTTTGTTTGCTCTCTCTTCCATGTCCAATATTGACAAACATGTTTAATAATGGATATTCATAAATTAGTTAATCAAAACTAATTAATTACAATAAAACTAAATTATCATCATCATGTTCTTACATTTTAAAAACCAAAGTTCAAAAGTAAATATGCAATAGTTTGATGATATATTTAATATAATCCAAAGAATCCTCGTCATCTTCAAAGATGGACTCTTTACATGTTTTTATCTCATTAAATGAGTCTAAAAATAGTGACATATGTGCAAATTCTTAAACAAAATTAAAAATCGGTTTTTCCAGTTTTTTAGAATATGAAAAACCGAACCACAAATTTTGTTTTCACATTTTTGGCTTGTTTTTCCAGTTATTCGTTCGATTTGATTTTTTTGGTTAATTCGCTTTAGATTCAGTTTTTTCGGTTTGTTGCTCACCTGTGTCTAGATTAGAAGTGGGACTTTATATTGTGTTAACGGAGTGTTATATAAAAAGGGTCATTTCATATAAAACTCCACATGGACGGATCTACATTTATTTGGAGGGGTCACCGGAACCCACCGTGTTTTGAAGATTTAGTAGGAATTTTGTGTTTTCGAAAGATTGAAAAGGTAAGGTGTACCTATTAATATTTTTAAAGGAGAATCCTTAATGTAATTTTTCCAATGGTTTGTCAACTTGGATGAGGTAATTGATCTTTGTTAGAGAATTTTGGACAATCAATGCCTGAATCTATATAAAACCATCGGTAGTGGGTGCCCTGTGGAACGGGCGGGAAGCAGCAGTGAGGCGGGGCCAAGTGGGCACCCCCCCCCCCCCCGGCGGGCTCAATTTCGACCGCAGCGCGGCCCCCGCTTCCCGTTCAAACTTTCACCCTTTTTCAATTTTTTACCTTTGGCAATGGTCAAAAAATTAAAAAAAAAAACTTATTTTTATCTCCTATATAAACCTTTTCATATTTTATAAAAAATCACACTTTAAAAACAACAATTCTTACTCTCTAAAATCATCTACCCTCTTATTTAAAAGATGATCCCAAACTCAAACAACCACGATTTCAACTTGTTGAACGACCCGGATACAAACCGAAGGTGTTTTTTTAAATGCAACAAAATCCGAACACTCAATGGCAACAACCTAATCTTCAAACCGGGTTTTCATCTTTCACACAACCGGGCTTTCAACTGGGTTTTTCATCTTTCACGCAACCGGGTTTTCAACAAAGTGCCCCTCAATTCCGACATGAACCGGATTTCGTGTCATGCTCGAGACTCAAAAATCCCAAAAAAGGTAGAAAAAAGGGAAGCGAGCGAAAGATACGAACAGGTCGGAAGTAGCGGTCCAATGGCACCGAAACCATGGACTCATGACGAAGAAATCACGCTCAGAAGATGTTACATTGAACATTCCGAAAACAAGACCAAAGGTAACTCACAAAAGCACGAAAACTTTTGGAAAAAATTAACCGGTAGTTGGCACGAGATGATGGGTTATACCGATCAAGAATACCGCACATATCATCATCTAAATTCAAAATGGAAGGATATGAGCACGAAATTGATGCGGTTTAATGGTATCTATAGTAACTGTGCCAATAACCGCAAAAGCGGTATGAACGACGAAGGTATCTTAAAATGGACGGAAAAAGAATATCAACTAAAGTCGAATGGCCATACATTTAACCACTATCATGTTTGGGCCGCAATAAAAGACGGTCCAAAATTTCGCGTTCTTTGTCAATAAGCTAACGAGGGCCAAAGTTCTTCAAAAGGAACTAAAAATTCCAAGACTAACGAAAATTAACCAGGGGGTTCGGATGCACATACGAATTACGTGGTTAACCTCGAACAAGATGAAGAAGACGATGAATTCGAAATCCAGGACCCGATTAGACCGGTTGGACGGGATACGACAAAACGGGCTTCGTCTTCGGGTCGTCAAACCTCCTCCTCTTTCCCGATAGTCGACGAATTCGCTCATCAACTTGAAGAGTTTACGAAATTTCAAAAAACAAAACATGAGGACCGACTTCTCCTAGCCGACCTCAAAGTTATGGGTAATGTGCCTCCCGAAGAGCTCGGCGACCAAGAACGAGTGATTATGAGAAAATTAAGAGCGAAAATATTCGATAGATATCCTTAATTTGTTTTTTTTAAGTTAGCAATGTAACGTTTTTGTTTTTATTTTAATGTTAATGTTTTTATTTTGTTATTTATTTTACTTATTAATTTATAACTTAAAAAATAACAAATAAAATTATAAATTGGTAATGATGTGGCTCAGTGGGGAAGGTTTTTTGGTGGGAAGACCATTAAAGGATTTTAAGATTTCCAGTAGGGTGATGACGTGACAGAAAACTTGTTTAGTTCTATCTATTAGAAATGTCTGAAATTAATGAATCTATCAAAAAAAATTCTGAATCGTCACTGAACCTCCAGCTGATTATAGTTTGCAAAAATGTTGGAGGAGGTTTTGATAACTGCCACATGATTGTTGGCTGGTACTTCATTTTCAATTTTCCATCTTCTTTCCATGGATAAAGTTATTGCCTTTTCTTTCACTTTTGTTTTTTATCTTTTTCTTTTTTCTTTTCTTTTATTTTTTTCGACATTATATGTCAATAATCAGAGTCAAGTCAAGTATAAGTTTGCAAAAGATCGAGCTTAGTTCGTTTTTACTAAGATGGGTTTGGCTTGAAATAAAAATCTACAGGTTCATGCTTGGCTCGTTCAGCTCATTTATCATTTAACTACATGTATAACTCATTTTCAGAACAATTACAAGAAAGAATAAAAGAAACGTATTGTTAGGAAATTCTAGCAGTGTTTAATTCATTTGTTACACAAGCATATTTCTCTTTGTGTAATAACCGTAAATAATATGCCTAGTAATAGGTTCAAAATGATTTTTAATGTGTCATAAAAACTTTCTGGCTGAAATCGTGAAACTTTGAAAGTGTTGGATTACGTTTGAAGAGTAAATAAACAATGTGACATGCCCAAAGCGGTCTTCTGTACCCATATATTATTTTTTCTAATTAATTTATGATTAAAATACATATAAATACAATGTTAAATCCTATTAATATTATTATTTTTATAAAAAATATATGCAATCATGTATTATTTTTATATCAAGTTTTATCAAAGCATGTTAGTTCAAAAATATTAATTTTATTGACAACTAATTGCAAAATTTATCAATTGATTAGATTTTTTTTAGTTATTGAAATTAATAATATATGATTAAATACAATAACAAATTTCTTAAACAAAATAAAAAATGTGGGGTATAAAAAACTACTTAAGAATTTATAATTGTAACTGTACTTTTATTATATAAATGCCTTTATTAATAAAATTTCTTTCAATTATATAAATTTATGAAAAAATATAAAATTACATGCTTTTTATTCATAAACACATGTAATACATGGTTTATAACTTTATCTTATATCTTATCGTATCTTGTCTTACTTATATTATAATAAACAAATATATCTTTTGCCACCGTCACAATTTTAGATTATTGTAGCCAGTTGTCCTCTTCTTGTGATTTCATTTAATTCTCTTCATATTAAATAAATATATTATCTCTCATGTTAAATAATTATAATATCAATAAAATCATTCACCTTTTATATTAAAATAGCTTTTTAATAAATTAAAAATCAATATTTTATTAGATAATCACACTTAAAAAAAGTTTCTAAAATAGATTTTCAAAAAATATTTTAAACATATACTTGTAGATTTTTTTCCCCGAAAAAAGTCTTCTTCAAACAATTAAAAAAATGAAATAAACTATAAAACAATGATTTTAAACAACATAATTTTTTATAAACAAATAAAAAGCAGAATGTTTCACAAAAATATTTCTTTGAAAATCAAAAGTTATAATAATGATAGGAAAAATTACATTTTTGGTCATTTATGTTTAATGATTTTCAAATTAGGTTATTTAACATTAACAATTGCAAAGGTGTCTTACCTTCTAGAGTTTGCATTAAATAATTTTTGACGAAAATAACTTAATTATTGTTTTATTATTTAAAATATTATTAATAAGTAATTTTATCATTTTACATGGATATTCCTTTAATGATTCTTAATTTTTATTACGAATTATTAAATATTATATATTAAATCCGTGTAACACACGTGTTAGTAATCTAGTTATGTAATAAGAGAGAAATAAATATGATACTAAAAATGTAACACTTGGCAAAATATAGTAAGAAGACAACACTTCATGAAATATAATGTCTTATTTTATATAAAAAAATAAAAGATAGAGAGAAGGAGATTGATATTTAGTTATCCAAATAAAAGTTTAAATTATTGAGTTTCATGATTAATTATTAATTAATTGTGATTGATATGTCTATAAAATCTTTTGTAGAAAATAATTTTACTTCGACTGATTATGTATTAATTGCTTTCTTTTTTTCTTTCTTTCTTTTAGGGTGTTGTTATTCTCACACCCACATTTTTTAAAAAGGGTGTTGTTATTCTCACACCCACATTTTTTTAAAAATACACCCCTGAGACGGCCCGTACTGCCCAGTACGGCCCGTCTCAGGCCTCGGTCAAACATTCGCTCCTGTCAACCTGCGCCAATGATTGGGAGCAAGACGGGCCGTACTGGCCAGGACGGCCCGTCTCAATCATCGTACAAACATTCCCTGAAACCTAGTACAATGATTTGACAGCAAGACGGCCCTGGCCAGTACGGCCCGTCTTGCTTTTTCAATTCTGACAAAATGACACTGATTTGACCCAGTACGGGCCGTATAGGCCAGTACGGGCCGTATAGGCCAGTACGGGCCGTATTGAACATTTTCAAATTTGTATATAAGCTTGAACGTTTCAAACGAACGAGTAACTTTCGAATTCGAATATATTTCAAGATAATTCGTATCTGTAACGATGTCGTTCTGGGATGGGAGTTTTTTCAACTATTCCGTGCCAGATTTGAACGAAGAGCCTCCTATCGAGTATTCATACGGCACGATAGATCTGAATGCTGAACCTAACGCTGATGTCGGTTTTGACAGTCAAGCATCGTATGGGTTCGTGTATGACGACAGTAAACAAAGTAACCCGGAGGAGGGTTATGAAGAAAAGCCGGCGGCTTCAAACGTTAACTGGGAAACCAAAGAGGTAACTTAAATGAAACATAAATGTAACATCACTGTACTTCCGGTCGTCCGTACATCCGTACGATTGTACTGTTACGACCTGAGATTTGTAATTATTAATGATGATGTATTATTTGATGATTATCACTGTTATTGGTATACATTGAGAATATAATATTCTATGCATAAACCATGGTGAGTTTAGTTGAAACCCAACTAAACAGGACCAGAGAGTTTGTTGCAGTTACATTTCACAGTTATGGATTATTGGGTTGGAATGGAATGGGATTGGAGTTGGTTGTTGTATGGTTGCTAAACATAGTCAAGGACACATGGTCATGGTTTATCGAAATAGCGGTGGGACGGTGGCTGGGGCAGTTGCGACTGACCCATACATATGCCCTATACATATGCATATTTCGGTCTATCATGGATGTGTCAGTGATATGGTTTAGCGGGTTTTGGGGATTGATAATATTAAAATGTATAAAATAATGAAAGTATAATTGGAATTAATAACGCGATGGTGAGGTTACGAACACGAAATAAACACGAATATTAAATTAGAAATATTAACTTAATAACGTATTCGCGTGAATGACGATTTACACGAATATAATTATTAAGAATAATATTCTGAAATGATATTCTCTAAATTGTAAATCGAGTTGAAATACGGTACGAGCGTCAGATTCGCAAAGGTGACGATCTTTACGAATACGTACGTAAGTAACACGTTTTGACGAGATAATTAAATAATACCTAACGATATTAAATTAATAAATAGAAACTATAAACATTTATTAGGAATCACAACTTAAAACAAATACGATCAAATTATTTCATTAAATAATGGATTTAACGAAAATAAACGGAGGGCTTTTATTTAAACGATTTTAAATTGAAAACTATTTTATTGAAAACGAAACTTATCTATTTAACTGTCTTACATTTTAAATATGTTTAACGAGTAAAAACCGAGCATTCATTATGTTTTATCGCGATAAAAACGAGACCGGACACGTGGGGAGTATACGCGATAAAAGGAAGAGCTTTCTCTTCTTCCTTCTCATTTCTCATTTTCTCCTTTTCTCTCTCAAACACCAAAAACGCCACCTTCTCTCTCTAGATCTTCTCTCTAGCTTATCTTCCTCGTTCTTTGACGAAATCGCGAGATATCGAAGCATAAACGACCGAGGAATCAAGGAGAACAAGAAAGTACGAAGAAATCTCGAGTTTGGCCAACGAATTCAGGTAAATCTGAGCTTTTACTTTTCGGTTTTTGGTTAAAAACCCTATTCGGATTTACCTACCATTTTGTATACGATTTATGGGTCTTACATGTGTTAATCGAATTAGTAGTGTATCTAGTGAGGTTGTAGATGAACTTGCAATGTTATAGACATGATGATGATGATGATGATGAACATCTTAGGGACGGGCGAACCTGTGTGGATGAGGGCTTCCCTGGCCGAACCCTTGGTTTGGGCGAACCCTAGCCATCACGAACCCTAGCGAACCATTAAGGTCAGCCGAACCCTAGTGTTGGGGCAACGAACCTATTTAGCTGAGCAGGATAGGAGCCGAACCCTGCTGGCCTAGCGAACCTGCATGGACCATGGAACCCACGAACCTTCCTTCACTAATAGCCGAACATGATGTAGCCACGAACCAAGGACCGCGAACCTTAGCATCACATGAGAACCGAACCTTTTTCACCTTTTAGCTACGAACCTGTTATCCATCGGTATAAGTTGGCCGAACCTTTAGGTGGCCTAACCAGCGAACCATGTGTTGCCGAACCATGTGTAGCCGAACCCCATAGTAGCCAAGTATTAGAGGCAGCGAACCTAAGCTGCTGTAAAATATATGCAGCGAGCCTTGGCCCAAGGGGTTAGTCGAGTAGGGTTTAACGAACCTAAGGCTTAATGGGCCATAAATCTAGGCTTAGGGCCGGACTTAGGGCAAGTTGAACCGAAGTGTTCGAACCATGATCATAAATACACAAAAGAATACAATGATGGGAGTACATCATGCATGCATAAGATTTAAGACCACCACCTTTTACTCTTTAACAATATAAGTTTATGAAGTTGTAAATTTTACTTAATGAGGATATTGCATGAGAATAAATTATTTATAAATTATTTAAACTCGAATTACGATTTAATAACTTGAGTAATGGTGGTTAACTAAATGAAACATGTATGCATGAATGGGTTGTGTATGAGGGAGATTGGTACTCTTTAGTATACACATTTATGAGGGGTGCACATGAAATCGCGCTACTAGGTTATCATCAATGTCTATAAGTAACAAATTAATAAGTTGAATTATATTGTGATGATAACCACTTTCGTAGTAACAAGCATTATGAACTAAGTGAAGTAAACACGAATGATTTAAAAAGAGACACGTGTGAACATTTAATTGAAATAAAACGCATACACTTATGAACATGAACATACGATAATTACAGGTTGATTGAGTTGTTCTGATTCTCTTACGCGAGCGCGCATTCTTCTAACACCATTAATTCTAAGGACTCAAGTGAGTTCTCATAACCTCCCTTTCTTTTAAACTGTTTTGTTTTAAAAACTCGGAGGTGAAACGTGTATACCAACTTTAAATATTATTTTGATAACACAAGGGTAGTACCTGTTTATCAATATGATATTCACATTATGGATTATCATTATTATGAAATATCATTATTATGGATTATCACTGATTATTATACATCCATGTAAATATTGTCATTGACTTTGGTCAATAACAAAGATTACATGTATTGCCACTTGGATTATCACAACTCCGTGAAACATTGCATTTGACCTTGGTTAATTGCTTTGGTTTCATGTATTGTCACGTGGATAGCTTCCACTCCATGGATCATGTTTTTAACTTATGTTAATTACATAATGTCCATGTATAGTCACGGATAATATTTGAGAATATTGATGTTGAGATTGGTTGAATGGTTATGTGTTTGATTATCTATTATTGATTATGATTATCTCTGATTGTCTACGACTGAATTGATATGTGATTATGTGTTTGTTTGTGTGTTTGATTGGTTGTGTTGGGATATGTATTGGATTGTCACACAGGTACTCTTGTGGATTTTCTCAGAAAGACCATAAGTTCTTATACTCATTTTATCTAAACTTTTTATAAAACCTTTTGAAAAATACAAACTTTTATACTCCTTTCATAAAACATTTTTAAAGTATAAAAACGTATGATTACTCACCAACTACTTAGTAGTTGACACTTGATTTCTCTACATGTTTCAGGTGATGAAGCTAAGTAGGTTGCAGAAGATGAATTCTCACTTTTGGACATCATCACATAGGACCTTGGACTTAGCTAATTAACTAAAATTCTGGCGATTAGAGTTTAGTTAGTTTAGCTAATCCTTTTGTGTAATTGATGTATTTAATTCATGATAAACATGATTTTTGTGTAAACAGTTATTTGGTTTGATTGATATGTGATGGTTTATATTTAGATGCCCACAAGCTTTTGAACAATCTACACATCCCTCGTGGCATCCCGATGTTTCCTCCATCGGTCGGGGTGTTACAATAAATGTTAATGATTGTATATTATCGCTATCCATTTACGGTATTATTGTTTTTATATGTCAGGAGTTTATGTCTGAGGAAGCGCTGGTAGGGTGGGTGAAAAGTAGAGCACTATTAATGGTTACATTGTAGTCAAAAGAAGAATGAAAAAATCAAAGACAACAGGCAGTGTAATCAAAGTCTGGCTCATGTGTGACCGTGGTGGCGAGCACAATAGCATCGCAATCCTTAGACGGTCTGGCAGCAAGAAAATCGGTTGTTCGTTTCAACTGATAGGGTTATACAACGAAGTTCGTGAATCCTGGAAATTACAGGTGATTAACGACAATCACAATCACGAACCTGCTCAGAATCTAGAGGATCATCCATATGTTAGAAGATTCACTCAAGAGGAAGAAGATCTGGTTGAGAATCTGACCGAGCGACACATGGATCCTCGTAACATACTTTCGAGCATAAAGAAACATAACCCTACAAATGTATCCGTCCCTAGGGATGTATACAATTTACAGCAGAAGATAAAAAAACAAGAAGAAATTCGATGATACTCCGATGCAGGTCTTGGAAAACGTGCTTCACAGTCAGCGGTACGTTTACTATACCCGGGAGGATCCTGAAACAAACGTCGTGGAAGACATTTTCTTCTGTCATCCAAAATCGTATTGCTGGTGGCGTACATTTCCGCGCGTACTGATGATGGACGCGACGTACAAAACGAACCAGTACAGGCTTCCATTTATTCAAATTGTTGGCGTGACTTCCACACACCAGACGTTTAGTATTGCTCATGCGTTCGTAAGCAAAGAGCGTGAGGAGAACTACGTCTGGGTCTTGGAAATGGCTAAGAGTATGTTGAATAAATGTATGGAAACACGTGTGATCATAACACATCGAGACCTTGCCGTTATGAATGCGTGCCGTAAAGTGTTTCCAGAATTTGCAAAATATCTCTGCAGATGGCACATAGACGAAAATATTGCCAAACACTGCAAGGCAAGCTTTTCGGACGCAAAATGGAAGAAATTCAAAGGTGGATGGGCGAATTTGTGTAACTCTCCGACAACAGAGTTATACGACTACAATTACAACCGTCTGTACGAAAGACTTATCAAAGATGACAAAAAAAGTAAGCATCATATACCATCATTATTATCATCATATCATCATTGGTTTTTTGTTTCATTTCAGGGGTTCTGGAGTATCTGACGCACACCTGGTTAAACAGTTATAGAGATATGTTTGTAACATCATGGACCAATAGAACGCGCAACTTTGGTCAACGTACAACAAACCGGGTGGAAAGTCAGCACTCGAACCTAAAACGATTCCTCAGATCACCAAACAGCACGCTTGCCTCGCTTGTAGGTTTCGTAAATGAAATCGTGCAAGCACAGGAGGTAAAAATGAAACACGATTTTCAAACGAGCTTGATTAAAAGTATGGGTCATCATAAACTACCAATATTTGATAACCTTCGAGGAAAGGTGTCCCATAAAGGTCTTCATTTGTTGGTCGAGGAAAAAGACAAAATAAGAGTCATGCGTGACAAAAATACGTGTGGCCACCAGCTTTGGACGAGTTGTGGGTTGCCGTGCGCTTGTAATATATCAAAATATTACAACACAGGTTTGTAATATTAAATGTAAATCTTAGATGTTTCGCACGTACTTACTTTTATATTAATTGTAATTATAAATTATGCAGATAAAAAGATACCGCTTTCAGATATTGATGTTTTTTCGACAAAACTTGACGCAGCTAACCCAACACTGTTAGAAGAAGAAGAAATAGATGTTATAGGACAAATGGGTTTGGTTACAGAAGAAATAAATTCCAAACCTCCTGATATATAAAAGAGTCTAATAAAGAAGGTCTTGGCGCATGTATTTCCAAACAAAAGCGACAAAAAGGCGCCTTCAGTTCAAAAAGATACACGTGGTCGTCCAACTTTAAAGGCACAAAAACAAAAAGAGCAAGAGCAAGACGTTGTTAAAGATAATTTAGCGTCCCAAGAAAGTATATTTGAACCTTCGAGGCATAGTTCGTTTACAGCTGGTATTGCCAAGACGGGCCGTCTTGACCAAAATGGGCCGTCTTGGTCAGACGGCCTAGTTTTGGCCTGGTATTGCCAAGACGGGCCGTCTTGACCCAAGACGCCCTGGTTTTTCTTGAGACGGACAAACTAGGTAAGGGCCGTCCTGGCCTGTATGGGCCGTCTTAGACAAAATTTTTTTAACGTTCGGTCGTTTTTAGTTTTTCAGCTTATACTTTTCTGTAGCAGAGATGGACGCCGACATGCCACACCAGGAGGGCGTCGACCAGATGCCAAAGCAGCAGGGGCCGCCGTTAGATCCCGAGTCGCTCGCGCTATCGCAACATGAGTGGCTCCGGTTCGAGCCAGAGTCAGCGACGGCGATGAGGTGTCGTCGGATACTTCGGATGAGCGTGCTGACGCCTCGTTGTATAGATTGGGGTCTTCTGGCTGATGCCGGGGAGGCGGTTCGTGCGAGAGCCATCCTCGGCGAGGACACGCCGTGGACTCGCCTATTCGATCTCGCGGACCTGCCCACCTACCGGTTGATCACTGTTGAGTTTCTATCTACATTTAGATATAGAGCTCACCAGCCAGCAGTTAGGGAGGAGGAGGACGAGGAGCTTCCGGATGTTAAGTTCTCTCTAGGCGGACAGCACCACGCGATGTCGATCGAGCGGTTCGTGAGAACTTCATACAGGGGTTGACGTAGGGGGAGGAGGGGGTTATGAGGGCCTGGTAGGCCCAGATATCAGATACGCCCTTCACCGGCCACCGGGTACGGGCCTCGATGATCAGAGATCCTCTGATCCGTTACATCCACCGCTGCATCGTGACGACCATCTCAGTTCGCGGTCAGAGCCAGGAGTGGGTAACTACAACATATCTGTTTTATCTGCACTCACTCATTGCTGGCAGGCCGTGCAACCTGGCACGGTGTTTTGCGTTGTACTACGCCTCCTATCACCGACAGGAGAGCGCGGTACATTGTGGGGTGGCGCCTTTGTCACCCACATCGCCCGCACCAGAGGCATGGTTGACATGCTTGATGATCTGCTGGCGATCGAGCCTTGTAAGCTCGATTGGCGGACGGTCATCAGCATGAAACTTGCCGCCGACATCCCGGGTCTGGGATTGCTGTTTATTGGGCTGGACGACCGCCCGTTTCAGCCCGCCCAAGTCATCGTCGTGCAGGAGCAGCAGCAGCAGGACGGTGGCCCGATGCCGGAGCCCGAGCCGATTCAGGAGGAGCCAGTCCAGTCACCGCCGCGCGAGGAGGAGCCTCCACAGCATCCACTGCACGTTTACCGTGCGGTGCGCCTGACCGAGCCACTAGAGGCATTGTTGAACAAGATTGCCGCCCGGTGCGACGAGATGGCTCAGCGGATGGCACGCGTCGAGCAACGGCTAGATCGTTACGAGGATTTGGTCAAGTGGACGGTCGCGTCAGAGCATGCGCGACGGGACGGGACACAGCTTCCACCGTTCTCGGAGCCACGCGTCTACGCAGACGACGGATCGGACGCTGGACCATCGGGATCGTAGTTACTTTTGTATTTTTTGTATTTTGTTTCCTTATATATAAAACCGTACAGTGTATATAAGTATTTTCTTTCTGCATTTGTATTGTTTCTGTTTGTGTTGTTTAATATTTGCGCGAAAAACTTTATATCATTTAAATTATTTTAATCAACGTAAACAAACTAATTATAAATGAAGTATTTAGTTAAAACGACATTATGACGTTTAATTAACATAATAGCCGTATATCGTTCAAATAACTTACATAATAAACGTATATCGTTAAAAATTAAATTTAAATACGTAAATTAAGGTTAAATAAAATAAATAACACATATCGTTCAAATAATTCACGTATTAAAGTAGATCGTTAAAAATTATTTAAAAACGCAAATTAAGCTTAAATAAAATAAATTAATTCAAGACGGCCTGTACTGGTCAGTAAGACCCGTCTTGAGTTAAGCAAAACTGGTTGACACCCAAAATGGCTTGGAAAAATAAACTTGGGCCAAGACGGACCCACAGAATGTTTCACTGATTCAATGAATTCCCTGAAATGTTTGTCTGTACTCAATACGGGCCGTACTGGCCAGTACGGCCCCGTCTTGGCCCGCAGGGATGTTAAAATATAAAAGTGGGGTGTCTAAATAAAATGGCCCTTCTTTTATCATTTGATATATTGTTAGACTGGATATAACTATCATATCATCTTCACTTTACGTAAGAATTATGTATGTAGGTGTCACATAAACATCACCCAAAAGTAATATACATATGTGTAACTATTATCCCCTACTCACTCTATTGTAATCATTATGTATTTTATATTTTCAATTTTATAGTATTTGATTTTTTAGTTTTCTATTTAAAAAGAATATTGTATTCAGAACATTAAAATATAACAATACGATAAAATTAAAAAAATACATCAAAAAATAAAATAACATAATAAAATTAAAAAACACTAAAATTCTAATTATAGGCATTATTTAATTAATTTCATTTTGATTTTTTCATACAAGTTCAACCAAATCTTCTTTAAGAATGTTATATGTTTTTCTACTTCGTATCTCATCGCGCATTTGTAGGTCCTTCATTTTCAGGAACTTCTAAAAAAGAGGCGTTGATATTTTCACAGTTTTGACATCTTTCTTTTTCTTTGTCATTTAAAATCATGTCATGAAAATAATAAAACTATATATAACATCTAGAATTTTACCTTTCTCCCAAATTCAACATAGGTTAGACACCATATACCTTCTCTTTTGTAGGGCACCAAATGCCCGTTCGAAGTCCACACGTTGACTCTTGCGCTTTTTTAAAGTAATTTCATTTTTCATCGTGTTAACACGAACATGTAAATGATTTAACAAATGTAGCTTATTCAGGGCAGATACCATCGGCAAGATAATACTCTTACTTGTAATAGTTATCATTAACATAAAATGGAGGCCAAAACTCCGTCTAAGACAACATCAAAATATCAGAGATTAATATAAAACATTTATATCATTATTCGATTCAGAAACATGAAAGTAAGATGTCATTTCCAAAGATTTATATAAAATCTAAAATTTAAAAGTTTATAATTATGCCGAAGTTGTAATGAACAAAAGCTACTAGAATTTTAGATAATTTCGTTTATGAATACATATAAACATACTGGGAATTAATTTAAAAATTAAATCTTGGATTAAAACTTTTTTTCTCCATAAAATTGTTATTAGATATTATATACCTCTACACACACACCCCCCTCCACACACACACACACACACACATATATATATATATATGTAATGTGTTATAGAATCTTTGATGCCAAATAGAAACTTAGTAACGTTTAATTGATATAAAAATTAAATAAATTAATTTATTAATATTTTGTTTGATATACTAACATCAATAAAGTTTTATAATCATATTAGGTGGTAAACATAAACAATAATTTTTATAAACTTTTATTGAAGTTTTAGAAACATATAATAATAAGTTTAGAAACTAGAAGGACCAAATTTGTAATTTCAGAAAACTATTGTTAGTCTTGAAAGTTAAAAAACAAAAATGCCAAAAACATAGAATCACAAGGACTATTCTTGTCATATTAGCATACTTATTTCAAAACGAACCTTCTTGGAGGATACGCACTGATTTGAGGATATATTGGGAATATCAGCCTTCAAGGAAACACCAAACTTCCTTTCTTTCTCCTCAATTTGCAACAACGCGTGAATCTTCTGTTCCGTATCCCTACTCTCTGCTATCAATGATTCGAACTTTGGTCTGAAAAAACCATAAAAACACATATTAATAACCACAACTAGATAATAAAACGGAAAGTAAACCTAGAAATCCTACCCTTTAACAACCAATTGACAGGAAGGAATTTCCCTTCAGGAATAGAACTCCTCCTAACAAAAAAAAACCTATTTCGCCACTCCTCCTCGTTCATAGTTATCCCAGGAACTAGAAGGAGGGCGTTGCTTCACCTTTGAAGCAGAAAGAAGGAATAACTGTGAGTACGGAGTTGGAAAACAGGAGAATTTTAGGGACTCCAATTCTTAGGCCGTATCTCTGGTTTAACTTATGAAGGGTAGCAAGCAAACGCCAACCCATCGGCATTAGTTGAGGGTAACATAGGCGAGTGACATGAAAAAACTGAGAGATTAACGGAGGAAAAGGGTAAGACAACCCCAAAGAAAAAGAGTATTCGGGAAAACAGACCCATGAAGTGGAACTGTGATCTGCCTTAAGAGCATTGTCCAAACAATGAAAAACGGCTTCCTCGGGGAAGGCTTGAGACAACTGCATCGAGTCAATATGGTCATCATCAAAAACACAGATATTCAGCTCTGTATAAGGCAGAATATTCTGGTTATGGAACTCATCGGAGTCGGAAGAAGAAGAAGAGTTTGACATTCTGTAAAACTAAAAAGAAGAAAAACAGAGGAAGGAAATCGAGAACTTATTGGAGAAATGATCGAGATAATTGTGACTTGGAAGAGTTAACGTGATCATTATATCTGCAAAAAACTGCCACCATCGATAACTGTTATCCCAATTGTAACCGTCCGATCAATCAAGCCATTAATCAATTTCAAATATTTAAAATTTGAATTTTTACAGCTGTAATCCATTAACTGTAAAAATTAGGGGCAATTGTTGTGCAGTGAAAATCACCAGAATATTCCAGGATTAGGTATATTTAGGGATATATTTATAGTTGACTAATATCTCTGTTTATTCCTAATTTGATTTCCGAGATTTCAGGATAAACAAGTTAACAGATTGCTTAGCTATAATCACAGAAGGAGTCAATACACATTCCAACTAAAAGATCATGGACCGCGGCAACATTGAGGATTTGAAGCCATTAATTTGAACAAGTCATCCACGTATGGAAAGATCCTGGATTATACGCAACGGCTATGATGGTCGTTCCTTG
Source organism: Mikania micrantha (assembly GCA_009363875.1). Taxonomy (NCBI): domain Eukaryota; kingdom Viridiplantae; phylum Streptophyta; class Magnoliopsida; order Asterales; family Asteraceae; genus Mikania; species Mikania micrantha. The sequence continues at coordinate 5,838,804 of CM018684.1, forward strand.
TAAATTTTTAGTATAAATACCGAGGCATTGATCGACATTAGGGACACACAACACACTTAGCAGCTATACGAGAATACAAACATCACTAGCATCGATCATATTGTGCTCTTTCTTTGGAATTCGATTGTTTACATATTAATAAACTAGGCAGACTGACATTTGTCACCTCCCGAGGTTTTATGCCGGCAATCCTAAGGGATTAAAGGCTTTTCCTCGTCAAAATCTCGTGTGTTTGGCTATTTTTCTGTTTCATATTCTGAAATATCCACAGGGATCCTCAGGGATATTTTTATCACAGATCTGAAATACTTGATATATTTGATTGTAAAACACAACACCCCACTTTTCTAATTCGGTTTTGCTAAAAATTATACTTGTTAATTTTTACCCGAAACAATTTGGCACCCACCGTGGGGAAAACTTGTGTTTCTTATAACAAAAACCTTTGTTTAAAGACGTTTTCTAAAGAAATATAGTGAAAAATGGCTTCACAACCGAGATTAGCATCTGCATTACCTACTATTTCTGCTGCTAGCACTGACGTATCTTCACAGTTTCCTGTTTCTCTAAGAAGCCCGAAAATTAGGGAAAATGGCTACATTTGTAGCCGAAAGTGCTCCATCGACGAGAATAACCACTACTGCCCATGTACTTGCTTGTGCAAAGGATTTGGTTCAACATTAACAAGAGCAGCCTTGAAATGGCTACTCAATGTTCCTCCTTATTCGATTACTTCATTTACTCATTTGATTAACTTATTTAACAATTAGTTTTCTTGTAGCAGGACATTTGAAAGATTAACTAGTGATCTATACAGGATAACAAGGGACCCGATGAATCTCTAAGGAGTTATGTCAACAAGTTTGGCAGAGAATCTTTGGATATCCATAACCTTGATATTACTACATCTGTTCAAGCATTTAAAATGGGATTACAAAGAAATTCACCATTTTATGATGAGTTGGTTATTAATCCTTGCAGGAATATGGACGAAGTCCGAAACCGCACATTAAGATTCATAAGATTGGAAGATGATAAGGAAATTCAGAAGAGAATCACTACAACCCCTCCTAATGATCAGGGCAAAAGAAAGTTGGACTCTCCCACCAACAAATCCTTCAAATCCAAACCTTACTACAAGTCTGATAATCACAGGATTAATTCTGTGGATGATGAAGAGGACGATGAAGAATATCTCAGGATATCTGATTACTATTTTTCTGTCGATATTCCTGAACTAATGTGTGCCATGCAGGATCTAGGAGGAAAAGCCAGATGACCTCTTAATGATAAGAACTTTGCTGTGAAAGGCAAGTCCAAATGGTGTGCATTCCACGAAGACTTTGGACATGTAACAGAAGATTGCATGCCTTGAAGAAAGAAATAAGTTACCTACTTAGCAATGGCCATCTCAAGGAACTACTTGGAAAAGGGAAAGAAAGGAGGCAGGATCCCGATGAATTCCCAAAGAGAGCTGCATCCCCACCAAAGGATGCTAAGGTGATAAATTTTATATATAGAGGATCTGAAATATGTGGTGCCTCTTATTCTACAGCTGGGAGACACGCTAAAGAAAATAAAATGGAGAAAGACCAACGAGGACATCAACCCTAACCACAGAGACTGTGGTATCCTTCGAAGAACAAGATTGGGAAAACATATTGGATCCTCATCATGATGGGTTAGTAATTACTCTATATGTCGCTAACCATTATGTCCGTAGGATACTTATAGATGGAGGAAGTTCAGTAAATATCACCCAATTAGAAACACTCAAAAGGAGGAATATCCCTGAATCCGAGATAACAACAAAGTCACCGGTTCTGGTTGGATTTAGCGGGGAAGCTAAAGCCACTGTCGAAGAAATCAAATTACTGGTATATATAGAAAAGGAAGTAGAAAAACTTCTCAAAGCAAAAATGATAAGAGAAATGAAATTTCTGAGATGGCTAGCTAATGTAGTTGTGGTTTAGAAGGAGAATGGAAAGTGGAGAGTTTGTGTAGATTACACAGATTTTAACAAAGCTTTTCTTGAGGACCTCTTTTCATTACCACATATTGATTCGATCGTAGATGCTACAGCGGGACACGAAATGTTGACTTTCATGGATGCATCAGCAAGATTTCAGCAAATCCAGATGGAGTCTTTGGATCAAGAAAATACTGCTTTCATGACGCCAACATGGATATATTGCTATACATCAATGCCATTCGGCTTGAAGAACGCTGGAGCTACTTATCAAAGGCTTGTCAACATGATGTTCAAGGATAAGCTGGGGGATGCTATGGAGGTATTTATCGATGATATGGTAGTCAAATCAAAGATTACCAAGGATCATCTTAGGGATCTTCAGGAATCACTCGATATCCCGGATCGATACAGTATGAAACTCAATCCTTCTAAGTGTCATTTTGGAGTAAGATCAGGTATGTTTTTGGGATATATGGTCACTAAAAGAGGAATAGCGGCCAACCGAGAATAAATTCAAGCTATCCTGAACTTAAAATCCCCAACGAACATAAAAGACGTGTAGAGGTTAACTGGAAGGATAGCTGCACTTAACAGGTTTATCTCAAGGTCTTCTGAAAAATTCAAGGGATTCTACGATACCCTCAAAAAGAATAAGAAGTTTCAATGGGATGAAGAGAATGAAAAGGCGCTTCAGAATTTGAAAGAATACTTACCCTCAATGCCACTGCTCATGAAACCAGAAGATGGTGAACCGCTATAACTATACTTAGAAGTATCCCGAACTACTGTAAGTGTTGTGCTAGTTAAGGATTACCAAGGATCACAACACCCGGTATACTACGTAAGTAAGAGCCTATTAGATGTTGAGACTAGATATTCTCATCTCTAAAAGCTAATTTTAGCTTTAATCATGGCCTCAACATAACTTAGGCATTACTTTGAGACACATAGAATACATATAAAAACAAATTATCCCACTAAGTCAGTATAAAGAAAGCCCGAGCTATCAGGAAGAACAACAAAATGATCAGTAAAAATTAGCACTTACGATTTAAGTTATGAACCAATAACACCAATTAAGTCTCAAGCATTAGTGGGTTTTGTGGCAGATTTTAGTAGTGATCTTCAAATAGAAGTGGATTCAGAAATTAAACTTCTGGATGAGGATACTGGAGAATGGACCTTATATACAAATGGAGCCTCCAACATAAGGGGGACGAGACTAGGAATCATACTAAAATCACCACAGGGGGACATAATGCCCCAATCAATCAATTGTAATTTTCAGGCAACTAACAATGAAGCAGAATATGAAGCCTTAATAGCAATCCAACCAGAACCAAGGATTTGGTGGTTATCTCGGATTCAGGGATATTTATCCTCTTGAGCGTCTCCAATTGGATGATGTTCACTAAACTTCATTCATCTATGAGTATCCTGCGGACATAGTGGTTAGCAACATATAAAGTAATTACTAACCCATCGTGATGAGGATCCATAATGTTTTCCTGATCCTGTTATTCGAAGGATATCACAGTATCCATGGTTAAGGTTGAAGTCTTTGCGGGTCTTTCTCCATTCTCCATCTTAGCCTCTTTAGCGTGTCTTCTGGCTGCAAAATAAGAAGTACCACATATGTCAGATCCACCAGAGATAAAGTTTATTACCTTGGCATCCTTAGGTGGAGATGCAGCTCTTTTTGCGAATCCGTCGGGATCCTGCCTCCTTTCTTTTCTTTTGCCGAGCAGTTCCTTGAGGTGGCCTTTGCTGAGTAGGTAACTTATTTCTTTTCACAAGGCAATACAGTCTTCAGTCACATGTCCAAAATCTTCATGGAACGCACACCATTTGGACTTGTCTTCGCAGCAAACTTCTTATCCTTAGGAGGCCATCTAGCTTTTTCTCCTAAATCCTGCATGGCACATATCAATTCAGGGATATCTACAGAAAAACAATAATCAGGTATCTTGGGATATTCTTCATCATCTTCATCGTCATCCACAGAGTTGATCTTATGGTTGTCGGAATTATAGTATGGCTTGGCCTTAAATGACTTGTTGGTGGGTGAATCCAGCTTTCTTTTTCCCTGGTCATTAGGAGGTGTTGTTGTAATTCTTTTTTGAATTTCTTTATCATTCTCCAATCTGATGAACCTTAATGCACGGTTCAGACGTCATCCATATTCCTACAAGGATTCATAACCAAATCGTCATAAAATGGTGAGTTTTTCTGTAATCCCATTTTGAAAGCTTGAACGGCTGTAGTGATATCCAGGTTAGGGATGTCTAAGGATTCTCTGCCAAACTTTTTGACATAGCTCCTTAGGGATTCATCTGATCCTTGTGTTATTCTATAGAGGTCACCAGTTAGCCTTTCGAATGTTCTGGTGCATGAAAATTGGTTATTAAACAAGTTAATCAAGTGAGCAAATGATGTAATTGAATAAGGAGGATCATTAAGTAGCCATTTCAAGGCTGCTCCTGTCAATGTTGAACCGAATCCTTTGCATAAGCAAGCTTCCTTCAGATGTGGGGGAATAGGATTTGTCTCCATTCTTTCCCTATATTGTGCTACATGCTCTTCGGGATCTGTAGTCCCATCATACAACTTCATGGTGGGAGTTTGGAATCTTTTCGGGATTTCAGCATCACACATTGGTGGTGCAAATCTGGATATCCTGTGAGTGATCGCTGGTACTTCCGGGATAGGCTTGACTACTCCTGGTACGCTCGAGATCATATCCCGAAGTTTCTGTATTTCCTTAGCCACTTGAGGAGATATTCATGTTTCCTATGAAGAACCAAAATTAGTAGTGTCAACCGGAGAATAATTATAAGTGTTACTGGTAAAGGGTGTACGAAGTTATGTCCTAGGGATAAGGAGATTATCCCGAGATATCCCCAAGTCTTGGGATCCTGATGAAGTTCCGATGCTGGTTTGCATAGGAATAAAGTCTCCAGAATGATTTTCGGACATCCCTGATGTTCCAAAATCAAGAATCCTTGGTGCTATTGGTGTAGTAACTTCAATTTGCTTGTTCTTCTCAGCCTTTAAGCTTTCCATTTCCCTGAGAAGTCTTTGATTCATCCGTTGTTGATCTACCATTTGTTGTTGTACCTGTTGAAACATACTCAAAATATCATCGTTAGAAACAAGTACAGGAGCAGTAGTGGTCATTTTCGTTGAAGGAACACTTTCGGCCACAAAAGTACTCTTTTTTCCAGGATTCTCGGATTTCTTGGTGAAGACAGTGATCTGCGAAGATACGTTAGTAGTAGTCGCAGAAATAGTAGGCAATGCAGATGCTGATCTCGGTTGTGAAGCCATTTTTCACTATATTTCTTTAGAAAACGCCTTTAAACAAGGTTTTTGTTATAAAAAAACACAAGTTTGCCCCAAGGTGGGCGCCAAATTGTTTCGGGTAAAAATTAACAACCTTAACTTTTAACAAAATCGAATTAGAAAAGTGGGGTGTTGTGTTCTACTAACAAATATCTTGAATATATCAAGCCAATTGTCATGATATCCCGAGGATTCCTTGGGATATTTCGAAATGCAAAAATGAAGTAAATGCCTAACACACAAGATTTGTACGAGGAAAAGCCCTTAATCCCTTAGGATTGCCGGCATAAAAACCTCGGGAGGTAACAATTGTCACTCTGCCTAATTTTATTAATATTCGAATAAGTAGAGTACAAGAAAAGAGCACCAGTTGATCGATGCTAAGTATGTAAGTGAGCTCCTGTGTGTTCTAGTGTGTATCATGTGTCCTATATCGATCAATTGCCTTGGTATATATACTATGAAAATACAAAAGAACGGTCAACAACATTCATAAGGTAGTTGCTAATATCCCGGCACTTTCCAAACGTGGGAGACTCATTCAATCTGATTGCATGAATCCCTCTTAGATGCCTCGTCCAAGTTGAATCAGTTGAAGCCTGTTTCCGTGATATTTGGCTGAGCTGTATGACAACCTGTCAATCCCTGAAATCTCGCAACATAAATTAGACATACAGAGATAATGGTTAGTAATTACATATATCCCTGAATATCCCTGATCCCGAAATATCCCTGATCCTGAAATATCCCGAGTGGAAATATTTAGCGCCTAACAATTTCCCTCATTTTACAGTTAGTGGACACAGCTGTAAAATTTAAAATTTGAATTTTAAAATCGACGGTTTCATGATTTAATGGACGGTTAAGATGGGGATAACGGTTACTGCTTCGTGTCAGATATCTGTGCATATAATGATCACACATCTCCTCTTTCAAATTACAAATTTTTTTGATCATCACTTCCGGTAAATTTTCTGCTCAACATCCTCTGTTTTTTTTCTTTTTATTTTAGTAACAATGTCGAACTCCCAATCTTCATCCGAGGCCAATGATTTTTTTCGATCAAAACATCCTTCCTTATACTGATCAGAATGCTTGTACCTTTGATGATGATCACATAGATGCCATGCATCTATCTCAAGCATTTCTTGAAGAGACAATATTCCGCCGATTTGATCCTGCTCTCAAAGCTGATCATAGTTCTCCCACATGGATTTATTTTCCTGAATACCCATTTTCTTTGGGTTTGTCCTTCCCTTTTCCTTCTCTGATTTCCGACTTTTTTCGCATCACTCGTCTCTGCTATCCCCAATTGATGCCCATGGGTTGGCGTTTACTCGTCACCCTTCATAGATTAAACCATAAGTATGGTCTTAAAATCGGTCTTCCTGAAATCTCTTTTGCTTACCAACTCCGTACCCATGGTTATTCCCGTTTCTTGCTTCAGAGGAAAAGTGGTGCCCCTGTTTTGGTTCATGGGGTTACTATGAATGAAAAGGAATGGAGGGATAAGTTTTTATTTGTTAAGAGGAGTTCTATCTCCGGGGGGATCTCTTCCTGTTAGTTGGTTAGTAAAGGGTAGGGTATTTTGTTTGTTTTTATCATATTTTGGATTTTTACTAATTGATTTTCATTTTTACTTGTTTTTCAGCGCCAAAATTTGAATCATTGGTTACTGAGAGCAGGGATACTGAACCAAGGGTGCAATCTTTGTTGCTGATAGGACAGAGGGAACGAAAGTTTGTTGCAACATCTAAGGACGATATCCCTGTGACATCTTCAGCCCACAGTGCATCTTCTCAACAATGCCAAGCCCAAATGACATCAGGTATTCCCTTTGCCGAAATTTGTTGAGGTTTGTTTAGTCTTAGGGTTCTTATGTTGTTGTTCTTATTTTTCTAGAATATGCTTTTGATCTTGAAGGCCCCATCGATTTTTTGACCATCAAGAAGGAGAAGGTCAGTCCGGTGGTTCCTAGGGCGAGGATAATGCACACTCGTTCGACCAAGACATCCAAGAAGCGCAAAGGTACCGATGTGGTCAACGTGGACGATATCCCTGATTTACCTGCTGCTGATCTTCTTCAGAAGGTTATTTTTATAACTGTTCTAGTTATATCCTGAAATATTCCTATTTTGCAGGCTATCCTTAAAATTGCCAGTGATAAGGAGACCTTTGAGAAGCAAATCGAGGATCTAGAAGATCAGAAGAAGATTGCCTTTGCCGAAGCTGGTCATTACTAGAAAGAGGCTCAGAAGCTGAAAAAGCAGGTCAAGGATAATGACGCCGCCCACAAGCTGAAGGTTAATGAAATCATTCACGGCACTAAAAAGTCTGCTGCAGTGGCTATCCTCAAGGCAAAGATCCAGATGGCGGGGAAGTCGAAGCAAGAGGGCTCGGATCAATGGGATAAGGATCTCGCTGACTTGGTCAAGATTCTGGCCAAGTTGACTGGGGATATGGCAGAAGCTTCTGACGCGGCAGCAAAGACGGCGAGGATGGTAGAGACTAGCAAGGTAGCAGAGGGTGAGGATATCGGTGTAGGTGCAGGTGCAGGTGACACCTGAGCCCATCGTATTTGTGGTTCTTTTTATAATATCTTGTAGTTAAACAATATCCTGATGTTAAGTCCCTAGATGGGCAGACAATTTATGGATTTTTAAGTGGAGGGACCATGTGTTTACATGGCGAAGCCTAATATACTGACTTTATAATGGTTAATCTTTTACCTTTTTAGTTATTTTCTAAGGATATCTCAACATATTCTGTTGAGTTAGTTTTGGAATATGTATATATATGCGTTTAAGTATTACCTTGCATTTTAATAGGGCTATGAATTATTTCAAGGATAACTTAAGGATATTTTGGATAAAAGTTGTATTATTTTTTATCGTGTCCACGTTTGTGTTTCATAAATAGCAGTATTTTCCTTAAAATTACAAAATTTTCCGGTTATATTTAGGAAGTATTTAAGAAAATTTTGAGCTATTTTAGGTTTTTATCATGAATTGTTGTCTTTATTTAGTTGATGCATTTCTTAGGAATACTCGTATTAGTTACACAAGGTTTTATTACAGGATCCGATATTTCTAAACGAAAGTATTTACTTGTATAATCAGAAATAAAGATTTGTTGAAGAATATTAGAAATGTTTAGAAATAAATACCAACTCCTTGAAAGAGTAGACTCATTCTTGAAGCGTTCCTTATTCCTGTAAGGATAATGTGTTAATTACATACCTTTATATCCTTAGGCATATTATGAATGTACTTATGCGATATCCCGAAATAGTCTTGAGAGTTTAGTCCAGCTCCTCAATATCCCTGGGCACATTTCTAAGTATATGCATCATTCTAAATATCCTTAAAAGCTTGTTCCTGCACAAGTTCATAAACAAGAGAGATTAGGACTAGCCCAATATACTGGCGACTATGACCGGTTAGACTGGCGACTAAGGCCAAAAATTCTTGCGACAAGGCCGAAGATACTGGCGACAAGGCCGAAGATACTGGCGACAAGGCCGATTATATTGGCAACTAAGGCCAAAGATACTGGCGACAAGGCCGGTTATACTGGCGACTAGGCCGGAATACTGGCGACTAAGGCTGGGATACTGGTGACTTGGCCGGAATTTCGGTGGATCCCTGGATATAGTCTTTGAAAATAAAATTGTCAGCCACTCATGCGTGTACTGGTCCCAAAATCTGCAACGATACTGGGATATTACGGAGGATCCTTGATTATAACCCTTGATAATGAAATTGTCAGCCACTCATGCGTGTACTGGTCCATTATCATAAGTTATAATAGGATATACGTGCGCTACTGGCGAGGCTATGAACCCTAAGTCTTCAAAAGTTTCTTGAGGTTTGATTTCAGGTCAAAACTTTTCTTGTGCAACCAGACATATAGTCTCTGCGGGGGTCTTGATCATGTTTTGATTTCAGGTCAAAACTTGGGCTAAGACATATAGCCTCGTATCTTCTCCAGCTATTCCTGCAAAACATAAAAATATTTCTACGAAGGTGGGCATAAGGAATCCCTATGCCTCTCAAATTCTTAGGTTAGTGTCAAGATAAATTGGGAATATATCAGGATATGAATGTAGGGATTTTTAAGAATGCAAGAATATTTGAACATAAAATTATATAAAGTAAGTTTTGAGATGAATGGCATTCCATGCCCTTGGAAGATGTTCACCGTCCATGGTAGTTAATTTGTATGCCCCTTTCCAGCTTCGGAATCGATTGTATAAGGTCCTTCCAATTTTGGGGCAAGCATACCATCCGTTGGGTAAGTGGTATTCTGGAACGCTTTTCTTAAAACCAAATCTCCAACTTGGAATCTTCTGATTCTTATATTCTTATTGTAGGAATTAGCCATCTTTTGCTGACAGGTAGCCATTCTAATCTTTGCAATATCCCTAGCTTCATCGATAGTATCTATATCCTCAGATAATACTTCATTGTTAGCTTCTATCGTTTGTAGACTTGTTCTTGCAGTGGGGATTATCATCTCAGTTGGGAGTATGGCTTCAGAACCAAATACTAATGAAAATGGTGTTTGGCCAGTTGCATTCTTTGTAGTTGTCCTATCTGCCCATAGGACAAATGTCACACCCCGAGCCGGCGGGCCGGATCGTGTGTCCTGTCGAGCGGAAAGGCACCAGGGCGCGATATCGGGAATGATAATCGTGATGATCAGATTATTCACAATGCACATGATATATAATGAGAAACTATTAAAAGAAAATAGAATTACAAAGTTAAATTACATCAGTTTTGTTCATAATTTAACAATGTAAATCTACTATCAACATCATAAATCTTCTATCTTATATCTGCACAAGATATACAAAATAATCAGTAAATGATGTTCAAAAATATGCAGGTCCAAAATACTAGGTCCTCTATCTGGCATCCTAGTCCCAAAAGCATAACTCCTACTCAGACATGTTCGTCACCTGAGAAGTCATGCAAAAGATCAAGTCAACACATGGTTGGTGAGTTCATATAGTTTTATTTGAAAATGAATTTGATAACTTGTCCGAATGACAACCTTAACCTCACTAACAACCACCTATACTATCCAGTCAAATATGCTTCAAGCCCCAGCCACCGTCCCACCACATATCGAACCACATAATATATTGTTGTTAATAATTAAGCATTTCATCCCATACACTGAATCACATACTTGAACCGTTTGAAAATGATAACACTTGAATCGTCTGAAAATGATAACCTTTGAATATCCAAAATGACAACCTTAACCTCACTAACAGCCACCTATACTATCCAGTCAAATATGCTTATATATAGGGCATATGTAGGGGAACAAGCCCCAGCCACCGTCCCACCACATATCAAACCACATAATATATTGTTGCTAATGATAATTAAGCGTTTCATTCCACACCATAGTCACACTAGTTCTTTGAGTTCCACAAAATAGAATCTCTATTGACTCCTTAAGTTCATCACACAATCATGATCAACCATACATTTGTAGAAACATTTCAATAAATGATTAAATAAGTAAATAAATAAACATTTTATAAAATCTAAGACCTAACCGATTGGGCCTTGGTCAACTCGAGTAGACTAGTCTAGCAATCATGGTTCTTATTAGTAAAGGAAATCTGTAAACCTCATCAAACATGCGACCTATAATCAATCAGTCTAGCTAGGACATCTTTTGATATACAGGCTTTTATAGTTGTTTAGATCGTCCGTGGTTCGTATAGTTCTTTAGTTCTTTGGCACATGATATCTTTGATATTTCCCAGATAGGCCCTTGAAAATAGTTCTTTGTACATAGTTCGTTGAAATAGATCGTTAGTTCTTTGACAACACGGCACCTGTGACAACTAATACCAGACCGTCCGGCAAGTCCGTACGGTGTGTGTACTTTCACCATTTACTGTGTGTAAATACAGTGCGTAAACAGTTGTGTGACAACAGAACTCAGAAAACAAACCACAGTTGTAAGTGTTTAAGTGAAAACTTAAATATAGTAAATACAACTCAAGAGAAACAACAGTGTACCAACGAATGACATTAACCTATCGGTTGTGATCTGATATCCATAGATAACAGGAATCAGATGACCGACAACACAGTACGAAAAAAAAAGATGAACTCTATGATAACAAGGTGAAAACAGACAGTGTAGTTGAGTCCATTTGTGAGAATGTTCAATGTAAAACAATAATTCAGCATTGTAGACGAATAATAAACCGACAATATGTTTGCGTGGGTGACGATTCACACAAACATATCTGTGGGTTTAACGTTCGGAAACGATAACTGAAAAGTAGAAAACCAAATCAGAAAGTGAAACGTACGATCGTGTTCGTACAGTTAGCGCTCTGTACGAAAACGCGCGTAAGTGACGTTTTCTGACGAAACGATGAAAATTAACGATCTCGATTGTTAATATAATAAACATAAGATAATAATAATACATTCTGGAAATTTACACCAAAACCCTAATTTATATCATAAATTTTGTAAAACAACTTGTAAATTACGAATCGTAACGAAATAAAAAGGATTAACGGTCTGACCGCGAACGAAACAGTAACAGTAAGTGAAACATAATAATTATGTTATATAATTTTGAAACTCATCAACACAGTCTGAGAAAAACTATCTACCTAAAAGATTTGTAAAACACGCGTATACGTGCCGGAAACGCGTCGAAATCTAAAACCAAGCAACCGAAACGAACCCGAATACATGTGGGGTATAAAAAAAACCCATATTCAAGCATTAAACACTCAAAAACACAATCATCTACCCAATCTCTCTCTACAAACTCGGTTTTCTCTCTCTCTCTAGCATTTTTGATCTTCAACTCACGATATCTTCCTCATTTCTTGATGGAATCTAGTGTTCTTGGTGCCTAAATGAGGGGCGAATGAGGTAGTCAAGGGTGGTGATTCGGTCGACCAATGGCCCCAGACCCATTCGGCCGAAAGGCCTTATTCGGCCAGCTGGTTCGAGGGTTGGCTAGGGTGGCTAAATCAAGTTCTCAACCAAGATTCTTGATGGTCTTAGGTGTTGATGTGTGTTAGGACTGGTTTCAAAGGTATATGACTCGAAGAATGAGGGGTAGAACCGGTTTGGGTTGATGGTATAGCAAAAGGGTTCACGAAAACCCTTAAAATCGCCCTATTTGAGCTCGAATTACCTGCGATTCAGTGGGTATCTTTCTAGATCGGTTGTACTTTCATGTAGTAGAGGTCAAGAGCTTCAATTTGGTCCAAAGATGGAAGGAATTGGTTAAGTATTGAGAGAGATCCAAGGATTTGAAGGTGAGAAATGGTGGTGGGGGCTCAAACCAGGATTAGGGTTTTAAGTGGGGAAGATGAAGTGAAAAATGAGTAAAATGAACTCATTCAAGGTATTTATACCACGAGTGAGTTCGGGTTCGTTTTTGTTGCTCGGTTCGCGTTTTCGTTACGGATTTTAAATTAAAATGGTTTCTTTATTTAACTTTGATGAGTTTCAAAACTGTAAAACATTAAAATGTTTTATTTTGTTAAATTATAGTCGTTCGTGTCGTTTTCTTTTTCGTTTCGTCAGAACGCGTCGCCTTCGCACGTATTCATTCAAATCGTCACCCGAACGAACACGACGATGGTTTTGCTTTATGACTTTTGTTTTCTACTTTTCAGTCATTATTTCAGAATTCTAAACTCACAGATATGTTTGTGTGAATCATCACCCACGCAAACACACCGTCAGTTCGTTATTCTGAAACAACACTGCAATTGTGTTTCCCCACTTACGGACTCAACTAAACATCTTATTTTCACATTGTTTTCGTTCTGACTTGTCGGCCATCTGATTCCTGTCATTTGTGGATATCAGATCGCAACCGACTTGTTCTTGTTATTTACTTGAACACTGTTGTCATTTTTTGATTCGTTGTATTAGTTGTACTTAGGTTTTCACCTAAATACATACAACTATTGTTTATCGTGAGTTGTTGTACTTACGGTATTCAAGTTTTCACTTAAACACGTACAACGGTTTCTTGTATTTTGAATTCTGTTAGTACAAGTACTGTTCATATACATGTATTTACACACAGTAAATAGTGGAAGTACACATACCGTACGGACTTGCCAGACGATCTGGTACTAGATGTCACAGTCTCCCCTTGTTGAAGAAACGTCCCGAAATTTAAGCATCAAAGTCGGGATTTTAATTCTCGAACAGATGGGGATACTTTGTCTTCATGTTGTCCTCGCGCTCCCAGGTAAATTCTGGTCCACGCTTGGAGTTCCATCGAACCTTTACAATAGGGATACGGCTTCGTTTCAGTCTCTTGACTTCACGTTCCATAATCTCTACAGGTTCTTCAATGAAATGTAGTTGCTCATCAACATGTATCTCTTCCAATGGTATGATTAATGATTCGTCTGCTAAGCACCTTTTGAGATTTGATACATGAAACACATCGTGTACTCCACTGAGCTCATCAGGGAGTTTGAGTCTGTATGCCACAGAACCTATGTGTTGAGTAATCTCAAACGGTCCGACATACCTAGGTGCTAGCTTGCCCTTAGCCCCAAACCAAACTACGCCTTTCCATGGGGACACTTTCAACATAACTCGGTCACCCACATCGAATTCCAAAGGCTTGCGCCGTTTGTCTGCGTAACTCTTTTGGAGGCTACGTGTTGCTTGTAATCTCTCTTGTATCTGGGCTATCTTATCAGTAGTTTCCTGAATAAGTTCAGGCCCAGTGATTCTGTTATCTCCCACTTCGGTCCAACAAATTGGAGACCGACATTTTCTACCAGAGAGTGCTTCAAACGGAGCACATCCAATGCTGTTGTGGTAGCTATTGTTGTAGGAGAACTCAATGAGTGGTAAATGTGTATCCCAACTTCCACCGAAGTCTAGGATGCATGTTCTCAACATATCCTCTAGGGTTTGAATGGTGCGTTCGCTTTGTCCATCCGTTTGTGGATGATAAGCGGTGCTCAAGTTAACACTTGTCCCTAAGGATTGTTGCAATGATTGCCAGAACCGCGAAGTAAATCGACTGTCCCAGTTTGAAATAATAGACAATGGCACCCCGTGCCTTACTACTATTTCGTCAACATATAGTCTTGCTAGCTTCTCCATCTTGTACACTTCTCTGATCGGCAAGAAGTGTGCGGACTTGGTCAATCGATCAATGATGACCCAAATTGAATCGTGTCCGCTGGAAGTACGAGGTAGCTTGGTAATGAAATCCATAGCTATTTGTTCCCACTTCCATTGTGGTATTCTCCATAGCTATTTGTTCCCACTTCCATGTGCCAAGGTTTCGGACCAAAATGACAAGATGCATGGTACAACATAACCAAGGATTCTTCATTCCCGGCCACCAATAAAATGACCTAAGATCTTGGTACATTTTATCGGCACCAGGATGAACTGAATAACGTGTCTTGTGTGCCTCGTCAAGAATGATTGTTCGGAGTTCATCTACTGCTGGAATCCAAACACGATCCAGATAATAGATAACTCCATCTTGTTTTGTCACAAAATGTTTCTCGGCTCCACAGTCGAGCTCTTGTTTCAAATTGTCTCTTGCCACTGCGTCTTGCTGTGCTCGTATGATTTGATCTTTCAAACTTGTTTGCACAGTCATTCCCATTGCTCGTACGCGCCATGGTTTGACTCTTTCCTTCCGATTCAAAGCATCTGCAACTACATTTGCTTTGCCCGGATGATATTTGATCACACAATCATAATCGTTCAGGAGCTCTACCCAACGTATCTGTCTCATGTTAAGCTCCTTCTGATCAAATATGTGCTGTAAACTCTTGTGGTCTGTGAAGATAGTGCATTTGGTACCATAAAGGTAGTGTCTCCAAATCTTTAAAGCAAAGACAACAGCTCCCAATTCTATGTCATGTGTCGTGTAATTCTTCTCGTGTATCTTCAGTTGTCTTGAGGCATAAGCAATGACTTTGTCTCGTTGCATCAAAACACATCCGAGTCCCTGATGGGAAGCATCACAGTAAACTACAAAGTCATCATTGCCCTCTGGGAGTGTTAAGATTGGAGCATTGCACAATCTTTGTTTTAGTGTCTGAAATGCCTCCTCTTGTTTCTGAGTCCACACAAAAGGTTCAGACTTCTGTGTGAGCTTGGTGAGAGGCAAAGCTATCTTAGAGAAATTCGAGATGAACCTCCTGTAATAGCTTGCCAATACCAAAAATGATCTGATCTCTGTTGGGGTTGTAGGCACATCCCAGTTCTTGATTGCTTCAATCTTGGCTGGATCCACGTGAATACCATCACTGTTAATCACGTGACCCAAGAACTGAACTTCCCTTAACCAGAATTCACACTTAGAGAATTTGGCATAGAGTCGTTCTTCTTTTAGGAGTTCTAAGACTGTTTTGAGGTGTTGTTCATGTTCCTTCTCATTCTTTGAATAAATCAGTATATCATCGATGAAAACGATAACAAACTGATCTAAGTACGGCTTACACACCCGGTTCATTAAATCCATGAACACAGCCGGTGCATTCGTCAATCCGAATGGCATCACCAGAAATTCATAGTGACCATATCGGGTACGAAAGGCCGTTTTTGGTATATCTTCCTCTTGAATCCGGAGTTGATGGTAGCCTGATCTCAAATCTATCTTTGAAAAGTATTGTGCTCCCTGTAACTGATCAAACAAGTCATCAATCCTCGGTAACGGGTATCGATTCTTGATGGTGAGTTTGTTAAGCTCTCTGTAATCAATGCACATTCTGAACGATCCATCCTTCTTCTTAACAAAAAGAACAGGAGCTCCCCACGGGAAAAGCTCGGTCAGATGAATCCTTTGCCATGTAATTCTTGTAATTGGTTGGACAACTCCTGCATCTTTGATGGTGCGAGTCTGTAAGGAGACTTGGCTACAGGAGTTGCTCCCGTAATCTAATCAATTCGAAACTGCACTGATCTCTCGGGTGGCAGTCCCGATAAATCATCCGGAAACACGTCCGCATAATCTTTCACAATTGGCACGTCTTGAATCTTGATTTTCTTCTTGTCTTTCTAGATCACGTGAGTTAAAAATGCAACGCATTGTTTTCTGAGATACTTGCGAGCCTTCATGCATGATATTATCTTGACACTGCGTTTCGCTTGGTCTCCACGAATCTCCAATATCTCATTGTTCTCCACTGGAATGCGTAATAGTTTATCGGAACAGATGAACTCAACTCGGTTAAGAGATAACCAATCCATTCCGATGATGATGTCGAAACTGCCCAGCTCCATCGGTATCAAATCGATGGAAAATGTGTGATCACCAAGTGTTAGTGGGCGATTCCTAAATACTGTGTCAACTGTAATATGTTTGCCATTAGCTATCTCAATAGTGTAAGGGGAGTCTAACAATTCCTCAGCATAATTAAGATGGCATGCAAAGTCGGATGAGATAAAACTCTGATCCGCACCAGTGTCAAATAATATGGATGCATAGAAGTCAGATAAGAGAAATGTACCCGTGATCACGTTCGGGTCCTGTCGAGCAGCAGCTGCTCCACTCTGGAAGGCTCGTCCTCTTGGTGCTTGAGCCCTCTGTTGATTTTTCTTGGGACAATCCCAAGAAAAGTGTCCAGGCTCGCCACAGTTGTAGCAAGACCTGTGATCAGCAGCAGCAATAGTAGCTGCATTGTTGTTTCTGTTTGGACCTCCCGTGCTCTTGCAGCGGTTGGCCCAGTGACCAAACTTTCCACAGTTTGTGCATTGCTTGCACTGTGTGTTTGGTTCATGATGATACTGGCAAGTGTTGCACAAAGGTGCTGTGCCAGTGTAGGGCTTTCTGATCTGTAGTGGTGGTGGTTGATTGAGCATGGGAGTTTGGGTGGTTGCAGCAAAGTTTTTAACCACTTTTTGTTTCTTAGCCGGCCTCTTGTCCGACTTCCTTGAAGTTCCAGCTTTGGCTGAGTCAGCCTCTTTCTTGATTGCTCCAGAAGCAACCATCACATCTGTCATTGTTGATGACAGAGTAACAGCCATTTCCATGGTTGTTGGATGAGCAGCAAGGATAAAACCTTGCATACAGGCCGGCAATCCTTTGATGTACCGCTCGATTCTCTTTTCCAATGTGGGCACTATATCCGGTGCCAAAGATGCCAGTTCATGAAGTCTTGTGGTGTAGGCCAGATGCCCAGCACCAATCATAACCAGATTGAGTAATTCAGTCTCAACCTTTTTGATTTCATTTCTTGGACAAAATTCTGCCCGCAGTAATGCCTTGAAGTCATCCCACGGCATTGACAGGGCCTCATCCCTGCCTCTGGTAGTAACCTGAGCGTTCCACCAAGTTAACGCTCGTTTGTGAAACGACCCCGCAGCATACTTAAACCTATACTGTTCCGGGAAGTTGCTGATCTCCAGTGTTGTTTCCATCTTTTCGATCCATTGGATCAATCCGACGGCTCCTTCGCTGCCACTAAAGCTCGGTGGCTTGCAACCTACAAAGTTTTTGTATGAGTAGTCTTGGTGATGGTGGTTGTTTCCGCTGCCTTCTCCAGATGAGTTGACAACATTGTTACTGTTGTTGGTATTATTCCGGTTCATTATCTCTGGGATTACATCCCTCAGTTGACTGGTCAATAGAGTGGCCAGTGCGATGGTAGCAGGATCTAACTGATGAACTGGCGATGGTGGAGGAGGAGGTGGTTGTATAGGAGAGTCAGGCGGTGTCGGTGTAGAGGAATGAGGAGTAGAATCCTGTGGTGGTGGCAATAAAGCTGGTGGTCTTCTCGGCGGCATTCTGATCATAACCGAAAAGAAATCGGTTAGTGCAGTGATTAGATGCAGAAGACACATGCAAATAAAAATCATATGTCACATGATCTCTATATGAGGGTCCCTAGGCTATAGTCTAGGCCAAACCGTTTAAGTAATATGACCTATATTTCTCTATAACCATGGCTCTAATACCAATCTGTCACACCCCGAGCCGGCGGGAATGGATCGGGTTTTCGCGTCGGGCAGAAGGTTCCCGGGGCGCGATATCTTGAGTGATAATCGAATGATCAGATAGTTTACATAGCACATGATAAATAAATGAGAAATGCTAACACATCCATGATATAGAATTACAATATTTAATTACAATGTATCGTTCATAATTAAATCAAGTAAATCTACCAAAAAGAATCAATGTAACTATATCTTGTATCTGTACAAGATATACAAAAGATGATTCATAGTTTAGTCATCAAAAGTATGCAACACCAAAAATAGCTAGGGCTTCTAAAAGTCCACTAGCTTAATCCTTGCATGTAAGTATCTACACCCGTTCATCACCTGAGAAAAACATACATTTAAACGAAGTCAACACTAGGTTGGTGAGTTCATAAGTTTGAATATTGAAAACCTTGAACTGTTCAAACACACAGTCACAAAGTCATACTTGATACTTGTAATGATTGATTCACCTATTCCACCCAATGGCCTCTCCTTAGTTATATGTACAAGTAGGTATCACCTGATCAAGCATGCTTATATATAGGGCATACGAAAGGGTCAAGCCCAGACGCCATCCCACCACATGCTCAGTCAAGTTCCACATTACTTGCGATACAACTAAAGGTATCCATTTCCCAATTATTCAACATGTCTGGTATGTATTCATTTGTTATATCATATGTAGAATAATATAATATGAGGGGAATAGTTATCAAACCGGAGTATTGATAATCCCTCGATGTGTTAAGGAATTTAGATTAATTTAATATGGTCCTTATATTATTCCATTACTCGTGGGGTTAACTATTGTTTCACTTTTAAAGATTAAGAGTGTTAGTTAACCAATTGTAATTTGTTCTCAACTGATAGTGCATAGAGCCTAAAAGGAATCCATTGAAATCCTCACGTAATCAGATTTCAATGCATCCGATTTAACTCTACCACTTTGTATACCCAAAGACCTCATCGAAACAGTTACTAGTATTATGACATGAGAATATAATTTACTCAGTCTACTAGACAACAAGAAACGATGGATTAATTACTTATCACTGCAGATTAATATCACCATGTGTCGCTTTCCAGAACCTGACTTGAAGTCGCCCTGTCACCGGTCATACGTTACCGGCCAATGAATCAATACGATCAACATACTAGCCCTACAAGCTAGAGGTTTGTCAAACCTATGGTACCACTATGCTATCGTCGGTTTAGTCACGTCAAACTAACTGGTCAGCGAATTGTAGGGGCTTACATGATCAACTTGAACTAGTGGCACATGATTGAAGTGATATAATACAACAGGTCAATAGTAACTAATTGTAATTGCGTTCATCCGTGTTATTGTTCTCAATGTCATATGTTCTCCATGTTATTAACAAGGTTAAATAAGAACTTGTCTTATTACATTATGTTAATTATTTGAGTGAATGATGTTGTTATCATGAAGTTACATTATCATGATTATCATTCTTTGTTCCATGTTCTCTTGTAAAATATGTTGAGTTGTAAAGCTAAGTGTTTAAAGGACTTGTCCTAATACACTTACTTAACTCTTGTATCGAATGTTATTACAAAGATACATAGTATCTTTATATCATTCATATGTTTGCCTGTGATTGTTCCAATGTTCGTTTATGTAAGAATAACTAAGTGTTATAAGATAAGATCTTACAACTATGTTATACTAATGTGTTGATGAACTAATAAGATATATTATTTCGTTCATCTGATTATCCCTGTCATATCATGATCATACAAGCATGCATACAAAGATAAGCGATAATAAGCAATTTGTATTATCTAAAATCAATGTAATAGCAATATGTTAAGCAAAACTTTTAAATAGATAAAAGTAAGCATGTTTCTCAGTCCCGAGAGTTTAAAATCAGTTAAGATTAAATTAAAAGGGGCATATGAACTCACCTTGTAGTAGTTGGGGGTTGACTTAGTTTAAACGAGAATGCTCGCGCTCTTGTTGTACTTGTGGTTGTATTCATGATCCTGTATTGATTTCATGTAGTTTGTAGCTAGTAAGTATAAGTTGTATGTGTTCGAGTGTGTGTAGGTGTTAGTCCTAAAGTTGACTAGCGCACTTAAGTCTCGGTCATGATTCGGCCCGATTCCATTGTTATTGGAGCTTGATAACACTTAACCCAATTAAGTTAAGGTTATTTATCTTTCTATTGATTTTATATTCAACTTGAATCAATGTCCTAGTAAAAGAGTAATAAGTATAAAACTTAGTCTTCAGGTTAGAAGTTAAAAGCTCATTATCCCGTTTGCCTTAACTCTTGAAACCGCATATAGTTCATGTTAAAATTATAGTTTGTTTTTGATCATGTTGTTATTATTTTCAAGATAATCCCATACATGTTATTAATTGAGTTGGCTTCAAGTGTTTGTCTCGACATAACCCATGTGGGCCGAAATTCAATTGGGTCGAATGTTTAGTGCATAGGCTAAGTGTATGGGCCGAATAACAGGGCCAAATCAGCTCCTGGGCCACATTGGGCCTGCTTTGTGAACTGTGGGCCTTTTTCAGCAACTGTGGGCCTTGGGCCAAATGGGGAGTTTGGGCTGAAACAAGATCTTGGTCCATCACTTTGGGCCGGCCAAGGCTACTGGGCCGAACAACAGGCCTTGGGCCGACGGATGACTGTTGGGCCAAAGGGTTTGCTGGGCTACCTGTTGGGTTAAATCAATTAAACTGTTACTGGGCCTGAATGTGGTTGAGTGTTATGGGCCGAATGACATGGCCCAGCTGGGGTGGCTGTGCCTATTGAAGCTGCTGGCTGAATGATTGCTGGGCGACTGGAACTCTGATCGAATGAAGGTGATTTCTGCCGAATGGAGGTTGGGAGTATGAGGGGCGAATGAGGTAGTCAAGGGTGGTGATTCGGTTGGCCAATGGCCCCAGACCCATTCGGCCGAAAGGCCTTATTCGGCCAGCTGGTTCGAGGGTTGGCTAGGGTGGCTAAATCAAGTTCTCAACCAAGATTCTTGATGGTCTTAGGTGTTGATGTGTGTTAGGACTGGTTTCAAAGGTATATGACTCGAAGAATGAGGGGTAGAACCGGTTTGGGTTGATGGTATAGCAAAAGGGTTCACGGAAACCCTAAAAATCGCCCTATCTGAGCTCGAATTACCTGCGATTCAGTGGGTATCTTTCTAGATCGGTTGTACTTTCATGTAGTAGAGGTCAAGAGCTTCAATTTGGTCCAAAGATGGAAGGAATTGGTTAAGTATTGAGAGAGATCCAAGGATTTGAAGGTGAGAAATGGTGGTGGGGGCTCAAACCGGGATTAGGGTTTTAAGTGGGGAAGATGAAGTGAAAAATGAGTAAAATGAACTCATTCAAGGTATTTATACCACGAGTGAGTTCGGGTTCGTTTTTGTTGCTCGATTCGCGTTTTCGTTACGTTTCCGGAACGTAACGCGCGTTTTTACGGATTTTAAATTAAAATGGTTTCTTTATTTAACTTTGATGAGTTTCAAAACTGTAAAACATTAAAATTTTTTATTTTGTTAAATTATAGTCGTTTTCGTTTTCGTTTCGTCAGAACGCGTCGCCTTCGCACGTATTCGTTCGAATCGTCACCCGAACGAACACGAAGATGGCTTTGCTTTCCGACTTTTGTTTTCTACTTTTCAGTCATTATTTCAGAATTCTAAACTCACAGATATGTTTGTGTGAATCGTCACACACGCAAACACACTGTCAGTTCGTTATTCTGAAACAACACTGCAATTGTGTTTGAATTGTGTTTCCCCACTTACGGACTCAACTAAACATCCTGTTTTCACATTGTTTTCGTTCTGACTTGTCGGCCATCTGATTCCTGTCATTTGTTGATATCAGATCGCAACCGACTTGTTCTTGTTATTTACTTGAACACTGTTGTCATTTTTTGATTCGTTCTATTAGTTGTACTTAAGTTTTCACCTAAATACATACAACTATTGTTTATCGTGAGTTGTTGTACTTACGGTATTCAAGTTTTCACTTAAACACGTACAACGGTTTCTTGTATTTTGAATTCTGTTAGTACAAGCACTGTTCATATACATGTATTTACACACAGTAAATAGTGGAAGTACACATACCGTACGGATTTGCCGGACGATCTGGTACTCGATGTCACAATGTTGAACTGAATCCTTTGCATAAGTAAGCTTCCTTCAGATGTGGGGGAATAGGATTTGTCTCCATTCTTTCCATATATTGTGCTACATGCTCTTCAGGATCTGTAGTCCCATCATACAACTTCATGGTGGGAGTTTGGAATCTTTTTGGGATTTCAGCATCACATATTGGTGGAACAAATCTGGATATCCTGTGAGTGATCGCTGGTACTTTCGGGATAGGCTTGACTACTCCTGGTACTCTCGAGATCATATCCTGAAGTTTCTGTGTTTCCTTAGCCACTTGAGGAGATATTCATGTTTCCAGTGAAGAACCAAAGTTAGTAGTGTCAACCGGAGAATAATTATAAGTGTTACCGGTAAAGGGTGTAGGAAGTTATGTCCTGGGGATAAGGAGATTATCCCGAGATATCCCCGAGTCTTGGGATCCTGATGAAGTTCCGATGCTAGTTTGCATAGGAATAAAGTCTCCAGAATGATTTCCGGACATCCCTGATGTTCCAAAATCAAGAATCCTCGGTGTTATTGGTGTAGTAACTTCAATTTGCTTGTTATTCTCAGCCTTTAATCTTTCCATTTCCCTGAGAAGTCTTTGATTCATCCGTTGTTGATCTACCATTTGTTGGTGTACCTATTGAAACATACTCAAAATATCATCGTTAGAAACAAGTACAGGAGCAGTAGTGGTCAATCTCGTCGAAGGAACACTTTCGGCCACAAAAGTAGTCTTTTTTCCAGGATTCTCGGATTTCTTGGTGAAGACAGGGATCTGCGAAGATACGTTAGTAGTAGTAGCAGAAATATAGGCAATGCAGATGTTGATCTCGGTTGTGAAGCCATTTTTCACTATATTTCTTTAGAAAACGCCTTTAAACAAGGTTTTTGTTATAAAAAAACACAAGTTTACCCCATGGTGGGCGCCAAATTGTTTTGGGTAAAAAGTGGGGTGTTGTGTTCTACTAACAAATATCTTGAATATATCAAGCCAATTTTTAGGATATCCCGAGGATTCCTTGGGATATACCGAAATGCAAAAATGAAGTAAATGGCTAACACACAAGATTTGTACAAGGAAAAGGCCTAAATCCCTTAGGATTGTCGGCATATAAACCTTGGGAGGTGACAATTGTCACTCTGCCTAAAGAAAAGAGCACAAGTTGATCGATGCTAAGTATGTAAGTGAGCTCCTGTGTGTTCTAGTGTGTATCATGTGTCCTATATCCATCAATTGCCTCAGTATATATACTATGAAAATACAAAAAAACGGTCAACAACATTCATAAGGTAGTTGCGAATATCCTGACACTTTCCAAACGTGGGAGACTCATTCAAACTGATTGCGTGAATCCCTCTTAGATGCCACGTCCAAGTTGAATCGATTGAATCCTGTTTCTGTGATATTTGGCTGAGTTGCATGACAACCTGTCAATCCCTGAAATCTCGCAACATAAATTAGACATACAGAGATAATGGTTAGTAATTACATATATCCCTGAATATCCCTGATCCCGAAACATCCCTGATCCTGAAATATCCCGATCGTCTCATCATGGCCATTAATGAAATGGGGAATAGATATAGTAGGTAAATTACCCAAAGCACCTAGAGAAAAGGTGTTTATGCTTGCCATGACCGATTATTTCTCGAAATGGATTGAAGCTGAAGCCTTCGTATAGGTCAGAGAAAAAAAAGTAAATTCATTCAAAAAGAGAAATATCCTGACCAGATTCGGGATACCTGCTGAAATCACTTGCGATAATGGATCTCAGTTTATTGGCAAGAGAACTGCAAACTTTTGTGAAGTATGGGGCATAAAAATGATTTCTTCTACACCCGTACATCTTCAAGCCAACGGTCAACCAGAATCAAGCAATAAAATCATCATCAACAATCTCAAAAAGAAGTTGGGTTCCAAGAAAAGGAAAATGGGCTGAGGAACTTCCATTCGTCCTATGGGCAAATAGAACAACAACAAAAAATGCGACTGGACAAACACCATTCTCATTAGTATTCAGTTCTAAGGCGGTGCTCTCAACTGAGATGGTTATCCCTACCTCAAGAACAAGTTTACAAACTATAGAGTCCAACAATGAAGTATTATCTCAGGATATTGATACCATTGATGAAATTAGGGATATTGCGAAAATTAGGATGGCGACCTACAAACAAAAGATGGCTAAATCCTATAACAAGAATATAAGGATCAGAAGATTCCAAATTGGAGATTTGGTTTTAAGAAAAACATTCCAGAATACCACTAACCCAACGGATGGAAAACTTGTCCCAAAATGGGAAGGACCCTATAGAATTGAATCTAAAGCCGGAAAATGAGCATATAAGCTAAAAACTATGGAAGGAGAACCTCTTCCAAGAGCATGGAATGCCATTCACCTTAAAACTTACTTTATATGATATTCTTATTATTTATATTAAATATTCATATACTTATATTCTGATATATTCTTAAAATATATTGAAAGCGACTTAAGCATCGGAGGGGCATAAGGATCCCTAACGCCCACCTTTGAAAAAGTGCTAATGTTTTGCAGGTATAGCTGGAGAAGAAACGAGACTATATGTCTCATACAAGTTTTCAACTGAAATCAAAACTTGATCAAGACCCCCGCATAGACTATTCGTCTGGTTGCAAGTTTTGACCTGAAATCAATACTTTGTAGAAGACCCATGCAAAGACTATATGTCTGGTTGCAAGTTTTGATTTGAAATCAAAACTCAAGTGACTTTTGTCTCTCAAACGGTTGTGTGCTAAAATATACCCGGAATATTTCAGGATCAGGGATATTTAGGGATATATTCTTGACTAACCAATATCTTTGTTTATTCCTAATCTTGTTTCTGAGATTTCATAAATTGGCAAGTTGACAGATTGTTCAGCAATAAACACGGGAGGACTCAAAATTAATTCCAACCAACTGGTCATGGAACACGGTAACATGGAGGACTTCACGCCATTATTTTGAATGAGTCTCCCATGTATGGAAAGTGTACAAGATATTCGCAACGGCTTTATGACCGTTCTTAATCGTTTACTTGTATTTTCATTGTATAAATACCGAGGCAATTGATCGATATAGGACACACAACACTCTTGGCAATTACACAAGCTCATTAACACTCCTAGAGTCGATCATATTGTGCTCTTTCATTGTATTTTGGTTAATTTCATATTAATAAACTAGGCAAAGTGACAATTATCACTTCCTGAGGTTTTTATGCCGGCAATCCTAAGGGATTAAGGGCTTTTCCTCGTATAAATCTTGTGTGTTTGGCTATTTTCTGCTTCATATTCTGAAATATCCCCAGGGATCCTCTGGGATATAATTATTGCAAATTTGATATACTTAAGATATTTGATTGTAAAACACAATACCTCACTCTTCTAATTCGGTTTTGCTAAAAATTATACTTGTTAATTTTTACCCGAAACACAAACGAACTAGGGTTCATACACCCTCGCCAATAGCACACGTTTATCCTGTTAATAGTTCGAGATAATAGGACTAGTACACGCATGAATGGTTGAAAATTTTCATTATTAAGGGCTATAATCATGGATCCTCCGAATTATCCTGGTATAGTTGGAGATTTTGGGACCAGTACACGCTTTAGTGGCTGACAATATCATTTTCAAAAACAATACAACCGGGCCGTCTCGCCAGTATTTTCGGCCTTGTCTCCAGTATATTCGGCCTTAGTTGCCAGTTTTATCGGCCTTGTCGCCAGTATCTTCGGCCTTACTCGCCAGTTTAACCGGCCTTGTCGCCAGAATATTGGGCGTGTCCCAAATTTTCTTGTTTCTTGAATATTTACATGAAACTATCCTCAAGAAATGTTCCAGGGTATAGCATCTACCTACAACATACCTAAGGATATTGAGGATGTAACTATCATGTTATTTCAGTAGGGATAAAGAAAGTTTCGGAAATAAGTCTAATATTTCATAGAGTTGATATTTATTTCTTAACCTTTTTAGTATTTTACAACAACCTTTATTTCTGATCAGGAATATGCTAGTATGAAATTTGAAAATAGGCATTATAAATATTTTTACTTAGAAATATCTAATCCTTTAACAAAGTCTTATATGATTAATACATATATATATATATATATATATCAAATATTTCTTATTCTAGAAAATACGTCAACTAAATAATGAAAACTATAGTAATATTCTTAATTTACTATCCTGATTAAGATAGTCGAAACCTTTTCAGTTATAAAATATCTACTAACAAAAATATTCTGAAACATCTTAAGGGAAATAATAAGAATATTTTTGGAACATAAGTGTTCAACACATCAAAGGCAATATAACTCTATTCAAAGTATAAGTAACATCAATACTTATTACTAATCCATCAAATCAACAAACATTCAAAATATCCTTAAAAATAATTTCTGATATTGAAGAATATATTAGAACACAAGATATTCAAGGCAAAACGATAAAATGTCAAATAATTAATTTTCATAGATATTTAAAACTAGTATATTAGGCTTCGCCATGAAAACACATTATCCCTCCACCCAATATGCTGAAATTGTTAGTTAAACTACTAAGGATATTTAGGCTTCGCCATAAAACTCATAGTCCCTCCACCTAAAATATCTTGAATTATCTCGAAATGATCTGCCCCTACATATGGGGACTTCCACTGAAACATTGTTTAAAAACAAGAGAAACATCATTAACGAACCACTAACAAGATGAGCTCAGACCTTGTCAATCCTATCGTCATCGCCCATCGCAACCTCACCAGCACCTGCACCCGCACCCATATCCTCACCTTTGCATGCCTTGCTCGTCTCCGCCACACTAGCCGTCTTCGCCGCCGTCGCGTCAGAAGTTTCCGCAACATCCCCGGTCAGGTTGGTCAGGACATGGCCCATCCCGAGAGCTCTTTCACCCACAAGTCTGCTTCCTCTTTCTTAGCCTTCTCCGACATTTGAATTTGAGAACGGAGGATAGCGATAGCAGCAGAATTCTTGGTGCCCTCTATGATATCCTTGATCTCCAGCTTGTGGGCAGCTTCAATATCCTTGACCTGCTTCTTCAACTTCTAGGCCTCCTTCTCAAATGATTGGCATTGGCAACAACGATCTTTTTCTGATCCTCAAGATCTTCAATCTGTTTGTCAAAAGCCTCTTTATCAGAAGCAACCTTCATGATAGCTTGTAAAAATAAGAATACGTAAGGATATAACATAAACAAAATAAAGATATCCTGAATATTACCTTTTGAAGAAGATCAACAACAGGGAAGTCAGGAATGTCATCCACATTAATTGGCTCAGCACATTTGCGTTACTTAGAGACCTTATGTCACACCCCGGGCCGGCGGGCCGGATTGGGGACCCGTCGGGCGAAATAGTCTTGAGGCGTGATTGTAATCGGAGTGATTAGATTGTTATGTTGCACATGATAATATGTGAAATACTAAAATACATTAAATTAATAAAATCAAATTACAGCTATTTTATAATTTAATTCTATTTCAACTTGACTTGGACATCTGGAATGTGGACCAGATGTCCTAAAAGGATTGCTTGCACAAGTGCAAATCTTGAATCTTGTAGCCAATGTGGCCTGGGAGGTTTCATGCAGGAGTTGTAGGTTCCTCTAAGGGATCCTATCTTTCTCTCTCTAAGAGTCATCCTGCTCTCACATGTTCTTCACCTGAGAACATGTAAAATATGTCAACACTAGGTTAGTGGGTTCACACAAGTTTTGAAATATTAGGTTTTGTAAAAGGTTTGATAAAAACTCTTTTCCATTTACACTGGTTTTAAATTTGGTGTGTAAATGGCGTGGAAAACACGAATGAATTACATGGTGTTTAAGTCTGAACATCATTACTGACACCATCCCGAATCATCAAAGGTAGCTTATGTATAGGGCATACGTAGAGCCAAAGCTCAGCCGCCAGCCCACCCTCCTTCGGTGATCCACTAGTATGTCCTTAAAGGAAATCAGACTCCGTCACTTATGTACCTCTATTTGACACGTCAAGACCAATGTTTTGAAAAAGAAGAAATGTTTTGAGAAAGAAGTGTATGCCATGTCTCCTGATATAAGAGGCATGTTTTGTTTGTTTGAAAATCACACAGTTTACGCTCCTTTCTTGTGGAATAACATTGTTCATTGTGGACTCGTTTGAAAATTGTTCAAGACCAGGTCTTGAACATTTGTTTGGTTTAAAAACTAATGTTATTGTTTGTGTGGTCTGTCCGTAATATCACCCATGTGATCATTTACCAAACCTAGCTGATATGCCCTTTTTTATTAGTTCCCATGGAACTAATCCTAGTTGTTGTTTCATGTTGTATGCGTGTAAATTACCAGCCTCGGCACTAGAGGTTGGTTAGACCTATGGTACCATCTACGTTACCATCGGTTGACCCACGTCAACTAATGGTAAATGACTCTAAAGGGACTTACTTGAGAATTCCTCAGCGAATTCTTGATGTGTTGTTGTGTGGACACATGCTCTAGTGAATTACCCTAGATATATACCAATCAAGTATGTTGTTTGTTTGATGGGGGATTACCATGAAAACGATAGTTTTCGATTGTACACTACACAATTCCCTGATTCATGTCCGTTCACCTCTTGGTTGGGCACAAAGCCTCGAACTGCTGTTATCAATGGACATCTCCTCGATGATTTGTGTTTGAACCCTCGAAACTTGTTTGTTGTTGTTGTTGTTGTTGTTTGTTGAAAAAGTTGAATGGAGCAATGAACGCTCAGTAAAAATGATTGAAAATACACTTATTCGTATAACATTCGAATAAGAGGTTGAGAGTTGATCATTTTATTGAAATTAATTGAAAATAACTCTTATTCGTTGATCATTCGAATAAGAGGGTTCATGTTCTCAGCCCCAAATGATTTGGAAGGCAGTCAGTTAAAGAAAAGGAGTCTATGAACTCACCTGGGATTATGGGTCGTCGATGCACTCACTCAGTATATTCTCTCGGTTTAGATCCTGTGTTATAAATTAGTTAATTAGGCATTGTGTAATTGTGTGTTCTGTGTTTTGATGTGATTTTGGAACATGTGTTTTTGTTTCATTTTATCTTGATTAGACTTAAAATTTGGTCTAAGGTTCGGTTCTATCAATACGAATGGTGTGAGATAGGACGTTCAACAATTAGCCATTTTTGGGATGTTCTTGGTTCGAATGGTCTGTTTGTACGAATGGCTTTCATTCACACGAATGGAATGATGCGAATGCATACTCTCATTCTGGTCTTCCATTCGTGCAAATGAGCTCTCATTCCTATGGTTATCCTGTACGAATGGATCCATGTCATTCGTGTGATTGCTCATTCGTCCAGTAGCTCGTTCGGGCGACTTTTCTTGACGATTGAGGCTTCTCATTCGTCTGCAGACTACCCAAGAACGCAATTTTTGAAATCGGTGGTTGTTTTTTGTGTTTTTACAGTCAAAATTTAAGGTAAAATGTTTTGGAGTGTTTTGGTGCAAAGCATCGATGCTAATACTTACTATGGAGCTCGTATTTGACCAAAATGGGATGAAAATGGTGGAAATCTTGAAATGGAGGTGTTGGGGTTGAAATAAATATGATTTGGACGGTGGAATGGTCCGATTTTCGCGTGGAAATGGTCAAAAAATCAAGTGGCCGAGAGTGGAGTTTGGTAGAGAGAGTTGGGTGAAAAATGGGTTAGAAAAACGAAAGTGTTGCTGTTATAGCTTTGCTGTCGCACGAATGAGTCATTCGTACGAATGGCTCCCATTCGGCCAAAAGACTACGGCTGTAAAGCTTCACCGAATTAAACCTATTCGTGCGAATGAGGGTCCATTCGTATGAATGGTTGTGTGTGTTAAAATTTTGGTAGTTTATTAAATTGTTTTGGTGAGATTTTATTACAATTTTTATTGTTTTATATCAGTGTTAAAAGACTCATGCTGTCAACTGTATGAATCGTCACCCATACAAAAGTCGTGTTGTATTTAACTGCTGACTTTATTTCATACTGTAAAGATATCATTTAGTATATCAAATCTACAGCATATCCACATGGATCGTCACCCATGTCGATATTTCGTTGGATCGATACTCCAATTGTTATCCATTCAGGTTTTGTTCATTGTTTTCTCTCACAAGGTGTTTGTCTTTTCTTCTGATTCATGTTTTATGTGATTCAATGAATTTTCCTAACTATTTTAGGAATAATCTGTGTATTTTGATTGTTGTTTGTTATCGTTATGGTCACTCTCGTAACACATTCTCCTACACTATGTGTAACATCAATGCCGGAACCAGTACCGGAACAGTGATCTTAAACAGTAACATGAACAGTAATCAGGTACACACTATATATATTTCATTTTATGTCATGCTCAATATCATATATCATTATCGTTTCATGTTATCAAACATCAATTTCAAAAACAATTCAGAGAAACAAAACTCAGGAAAACATGGTTCATCAGTCATATAATTATCTGGCATTACAGAACCATCATGTGATTATGTGTTAGGATTTTATTAAGTATAAACGTATGTGAGGCTTTACAGAACAAAACAACACGGATGTCGTTACGTGAATGCTAAATCGACGGATTATTCATATAGGTGACGATCTGTACGAATAAATCTGAAAGTTTAACGTTCTGAATGATATCCGATAATTAGAAAACAATATTGAAGAGTATAGCTATCGCCGTGTTCGTACGGGCGACGATTCGAACGAAAACGCGCGAAGACTGTATGATTCAATTTTAAACAGTAAATTTAATATTGCTGAAAATTTAAAATAAATGGAAGATATTTAGTTAATTTACTAGGAATAACCACCTAAAATAATTTTATAAACCTTAATTTAAAACCGAACCGTTCGTTACGAAAATTTATGAAGAACCGACATATTACGCGAAACCGAGCGGAAACGAACGAACCGGGTATGTTGAAGCATTTATTATGGCATTTAATTGCCATAACCACCATCACCAACCTCTTTCTCTCTCTCAAAATTCGTCTCCCTCTCTCACTAGAATCTCCACCTTCTCTCTAAGATTTCTCCTTCAAATCTCCACCATTTCAAGCATTCTTGGTGTCAAAACGATCATCATCATCTGTAGATCATGGAAGTACAAAGAATTCAAGCTTTTATCCGTTGATTTGAGGTAAATCTCCATTTTACTTTCGGTTTTTGTTGTGAACTACGAACGCTGTGATCTTTGTTGTTTAACTGATATAAACACTTAGAAAACACTTAGATAAACACTTAGAAATAACTGGGAAACTTTGGAAACTAATCTGTAGAAGATAAAGGTTAAAGATGAAGAGGATGATGCAGGTTCGCAAACCAAATCGATCGGCCGAACCTTCATACAGGTGGCCGAACCTGTCGAGTAGCTGGGCAAGAGGGGCGAACCTGCTAGGCTTGGCCGAACCTTCCCTTGTCTAGCCGAACCTTCTTCTTAGCCGAACCCCACTGGTTTGGACGAACCTTAAACAGCCAAACCAGGGGATGGGACGAACCGTACCTTGGCTAAAACTCCGGCGAACCCTTGACCAACGAACCAATTGGGCCGAACCCAAGTCAGATGAACCTAGGCTGTCACGAATCCCAGGCTGACCTGTGACCACAGCCGAACCTATAAACGAACCAGGGACGCACGAACCTAAAGACTGTGGAGTTGAGTAGGCCGAACACTAAAGGTTCGCCGAACCTATTCTCACTGTCAATAGGTTCGCTGCCCAAAGGGTGACCAAATCTAAAGTGTTAGCTAATTAGAGTAATCCTAGACCTAGGGCTGTTAAACTTAGTTTTAAGAACAAGGAAATGAATATACGAGTGCACAAAACCAATGAAAAAACAAAGGAGCATGCATGCATGGGGTGTATGTACATGGAAATCATTCAACGAAACAAGAGATTAGGGCTCCAAGGAAAATGGTTTTCTTAAAACACCCTAACAACTCAACATGAGGAGTTGACATCTATTTAGTTGACTCAATATGTTGATGAGAAATCAATTGGTGATCAAAGACTATCAATGGGCCGAAGTAGGCCCAATGGGCTTAACTTAAGCCCATCATATGTTAAAGGACATGTTAATTAAAGTTAAGGATGTTTTAATAAAAGAAAATGATTTATGAGTTTAATTAATTAATTAAATGATTTTCTAAATTAATGCTTAACTTAAGATAAATTAAAATTTTGAAACATGTTCATTAAAGAACTTGTTATGATTAACTAATGGGATACGGGTTACTAATGGGTAGTTAAGTTAGATTAGTTAAATGAAATATTAGAAACACATTAGTAACCTAGGACACTTAGTTGCACACCGATACCAAAACCTTAGATACGACGACTAATATGTATACTTATCGTATTCGAATTCTTTTAAAACAACTCAGGAACTGAAGATACTTAGTCTACAAACAACGAGCGCGCATTTAGTGATAAATCATTTGCACAAAAACATAGGTGAGTTCATTACCCTTTTTCTAAACATTTTTGTTTTCAAACGCGGAGCTGAGAAGCATGCGTAAACTTTTTTATTTAAATTGTTTTACGTATATGCTTTTAATTATTATTGCTTATTATATATGCTGTTGATACTCCTAGACTCATGTCTAGGTAATTGTTATACAGATTGAACTATCCAGTTAATTAATTACTCCTATGAGTAATACCTTAATTCTAAACTCTAAACACACCCTTAGTCCATCGAGTTTCAAACTCCATAATCTAAATTCAAAGTGAAATCAAAAGAACTAAAACTTAAGATCAAATACAATGGAATCTAACCCAGTGTGTGATCAGAATCTAAGGATCCTACTCTTATAATCATTGTGAAATCATGGAATTCTAAAGATCAAAATCAAGAGACTCAGGGAAATAAAGGAAATCATAACTGTGTGTGAATCATTGAAATAATGAAATCATTAATGCTTAAGTTAAGGTGGATGTCAGTTGTATAGAAATCAAGACCATGTGTAACACACATAAAGTCCCGGCATAAATAGTAGACTCTTGTAGTCAAGCTATATGGGCAATAACGGAAACTCTTAAACAAATCAAAATCAAGAGAATCACAGACGGTCAAGTAATCAAAGGATATCCTTAAAGTCCCGGCATGTATAGTAGACCAATGGGTCAAGCTGATATGGGCATCATTAAAGTCCCGGCACACACAGGTAGACTCCTTGTGAGTCATGCCTGATATGGGCCACGTGTGAGAGGGTACAACTTGGACAACCACCAACAACTAAGTCTAATTAATTGAGTCAAGTAAGGCCCAATCATCATGTCTTAGTTGTATTTAAATGCTTTATTATTAATTTAATTAAACATTTA
Organism: Mikania micrantha; assembly: GCA_009363875.1. Classification (NCBI taxonomy): domain Eukaryota; kingdom Viridiplantae; phylum Streptophyta; class Magnoliopsida; order Asterales; family Asteraceae; genus Mikania; species Mikania micrantha. The sequence continues at coordinate 5,872,613 of CM018684.1, forward strand.
ACATTATATTTCTACAAGTGCTTTGGAGGTAATCATGAATACATGGTGAACTCAATAGAACATAGGTAAATCTATTTGTGGAAATCATAATCTAAAATGAAGGTGAATGGAATGAAACGCTTAATTATCATTAACAACAATATGCTAAGCAGTCTGGTATGTGGTGGGATGGTGGCTGGGCGGGCGGTAAGTTCGACCCTATATATGCCCTATATATAAGCATACTTGATTGGATAGCATAGGTGGTTGTTGGTGAGGTTAAGGTTGTCATTTCGGGGGATCAAGGTAAACATTTTCAGGGTAATCAAATGCTAAGAATCAAAGGTCATGAAATCAAGGAAGTGAGATGAAACGCTTAATTATCACCAGGAACAATATATCATGTGGTTTGGTATGTGGTGGGACGGTGGCTAGGCGGGCTGTAAGTTCGACCCTACATATGCCTTATATATAAGCATACTGAGCTAGATGATATAGGTGGTTAATGGTGAGGTTAAGGTTGCCATTCAGGTTATTCAAACTCATTTTTATAAAACTATATGAACTCACCAACCATGTGTTGACTTTATTTTTGCATGACTTCTCAGGTGACGAACAGGTCAACTAAGGAGTTATTACTTTTGGACTAGGATACCAGTTAGTGGACCTAGCTTTTTGGACCTGCATATTTGAAGCATCATTTCACAGATTTATTTTTTATATCTTGTGAAGATACAAGATAGAAGAATTATGATGTGATAGTAGATTTACATTGTTAAATTATGAACTTAACTAATGTAATTTAACTTTGTAATTCTATTCTTACTTAGCAGTTTCTCATTTATATATCATGTGCAATGTAAACAATCTGATCATTCCGATTATCACTCACGATATCGCGCCCCGGGAACCTTCCGCCCGACGGGGAAGTCGATCCAACCCGCCGGCTCGGGGTTTGAAACTATGGTTGTGTACCCCCTTGGATTCCAGACTCGTGATAGCTCGTGTACCGGTTGTCACACCTTAGATGAGCGGTTGTGCATTATCCTAGCCTTGGGGGCAACGAAGCTTGCCTTCTCCTTCTTGATAGTGAGGAAACCACTTAGATCCTCAAGGTCGAATGCAGATTCTAAAATAACGAATAAAATAAATTAGAAATATGAACTAAAGAACATTAAAGAAGTAAATATACAAAACCTGAAGTCATTTGAGTGTGAGACTGCTTGGAGGATACGCTCTGATTTGGGGGTATATTGGGGATATCAGCCTTCAAGGAAACACCAAACTTCCTTTATCTTTCCTCAATTTGCAACAACGCGTGAATCTTCTGTTCCGTATCCCTACTCTCTGCTATCAATTATCAGAACTTTGGTGCTGAAAAAACCATAAAAACACAGATTAATAACCAAAACAAGATAATAAAACGGAAAGTAAACCTAGAAATCTTACCCTTTAACAACCAACTGACAGGAAGAGATTTCCCTTCAGGAATAGAACACCTAACAAAGAAAAACCTATTCCGCCACTCCTCCTTGTTCATAGTTATCCCAGGAACCAGAACAAGGGTGTTGCTTCTCCTTTGAAGCAGAAAGCGGGAATAACCGTGAGTACGCAGTTGGAAAATGTCACACCCCGGGCCGGCGGGGTAGGATCGGATGTCCCCGTCGGGCGGAAGGTTCCCGGGGCGCGATATCGTGAGTGATAATCGGGTTGATCAGATTGTTTACATTGCATCAATGTTAAGAATAACTAAAGCACAATAAAGCATTTAAATAGGATTACAAAGTTAAATTTACAATGTCAATGTTTGATAATTTAACTCGGTAAACCTAACAAAAGAATCAATGTATTCTATCTTGTAATCTGTACAAGACATCCAAAAACGATTCGTATGATTAACGAATTATGTGCTTCCAAAATCACTAGGTCCTCTATCTAGGCCACCTAGCATGCAATCCAACAGCTTAAGCTTACACCTGTGCATCACCTGAGAAAGCATGTAAGAAAACAAGGTCAACACAAAGGTTGGTGAGTTCATGTAGTTTATAAGTTTAAATAGCTTTAACAAAACTCCTTTCGGTAAAACCTTAATCTTATTAATTCCACATGTAATATCCAAATCGGTATGCTTATATATAGGGCATACCCCTGAGTCGAGCCTACGACCCGCCCAGACGCCATCCCACCACATACCCATCTGGATATGACACTGTTATTAATAATAATTAAGCATTTTACCGACCCTTCAATCTCGTTTCCCCATCATAGTTTAAGCATTTTGATTGTAAGTTTACCCATAGCATCCATGAGTTTAGCTTGAGAGTCACCAGAATAGACAACTGAATGCCCGAAGGAATTCAGTATCAATCCATACCAGTTATATGTGAAATTAGCAACATAGGGGGAGATAGAGGATTTCCATGATGACACAAAGTCAACTAAGGATCACCAATATCGTCCTAGTTACTGTTCACGTGTGTAAATAGTTTTGGGAAACACTGCATGGCAAGCACTGAGAGACCATCAGTCCGTTTCCTCGTTTCAGACCATGAAGGACACCCTATGGCAAGCACTGAGAGACCATAGTAGGTGCCTTCTAGTCCCGACTGTGAAGAACACATGAAGGCAAGCACTGAGAGACCAACTATTGTTCTTCAAGTCCCGACTAGGAAGAACACATGAAGGCAAGCACTGAGAGACCAACTATTGTTCTTCCATAGTCAATAGTTTATAGCATTCAAAGTTTCCAGCATTTACGTAACTTGTGCACAAGTACTAGCTTTACAACCGGTAAGGCAAGCACTGAGAGGCCAAACCGTTGTTTGAGCATGGCAATCACATAGCATTCAAGAGTTTATAGTATCCATAGCTTCAAGTATTCAATATGCATGTATATATGTATGTTTGTATTTAGTATTCCCATAGCATCATAGCATCATTAGCATTTAGTGTTAACATTAGCATCTAGCATAAACCCATAGCATTAACTCTAGCATAATCTCATAGCATTAAGCATAACCCTTAGCATTAGCATTTAGTTTAACCCTTAGCATTAGTATCAAGCGTAGCTCAAAGTATTAGCTTGTAGCATAACCTCATAGTATTAGCATCCACCATACCATCATCAGATAGTAAATACCCTTAGCACTTGGTATTAACACATAGCTTTAGTATTAGCAAGTAGCTTATGCCTTCAGCACTTGGCATAATCAGATAGCATTAGTTTGAATAGTGAACTTATGCCTTTAGCACTTGGCATAATCAAATAGTATTAGTTTGAATAGTGAACTTATGCCTTTAGCACTTGGCATAATTTCGATATACAAATCGTATAAAAGCATTTTGTTAAATTTAAAACATTTGTTTTAAAATGTATAACATGCTTCTCAGTCCCGAGTTAAAATCCAAAATAGTTTGAAAAGGGACAATGAACTCACCTTGTAGTTGTTGTAGTTGACTTTGCCTAAAACAAGAATGCACGCGCTCTTTGTTGTAATTGATATTGTTTTCACGATCCTGTATTGATTTCACGTTGTTTATAACTTGTAAGTATAAGTTGTGTGTGTTTGAGCGTGTGTGTGTAGGTGTTAGCCTTAGAGTTGGCTAACACACATAAGTCTCGGTCATCATTCGGCCCTTGTACCCTTGTTATGGACTTCGATAATATCTACCCTTTTATTTATTATTAGGGCATGTCCTTGTGTTGTGTGTTGAATCTAATTTGTTACCATTGCTAGACTTGAAATAGTTTGTTACTTTGTTGTAAGAAATCTTGTCATTTTCTAACAGTTAATGTTTTCACATCCTTTAATTATAAAGACTTGAGTTCCCACTTTAAGCTTACATATAGTTATTAAAATATCTTGTTTCATGATTGTTTTGAAATCCTTTTACTATCAGTGTAGTAGTAGGTTTCCAATCCCATGTATATTATTATTAACCATTTAGCTTTTATGCGTTAGTTCTCATCGTGAATGCATTGGGCCAAATGTCATGTAGTTTGAACAAATCAACAGGGCCTCAACAACACTTGGGCCGCAGGCCACTTTCGAAATTCTGGGCCGCTTTGAGCCCAATTGGGCTGTATTTTGGGCCTTGTTAATTGCGGTTGGGCCCATTGATTAACCATATGGCCAAGTCATCAGCTGGGCCTAATAGGTGGCTAAGGGGATAGGCTTGGGCCGAATATGTTATGTGGGTCTAAGAAGTAGTTGGTGAGCTAGAGGAGATCCATTAGGTCTACTATTGGGTCAAAGGTAAAAACTGCTGGGCCATTTGTGTCTTCTGGGCCGAGAAGGGGTTTCTTGGGTCCATTGGGTCATGGTGGGCTGGGTAATGAGAATGGGCCTGGTTGATATAGATTAAAGTCTTCTGCCCACCATAGTAGGCCTTGGGCCAGGTTACTTGCTGTTGAGCCTAGCCAACCGTACTGGGCCGGATTGTGGGCCAGGGAATGTATTGGGCCAGGATGGAAATTATGGTTTATTATTTATTTGGGCTACAGCAAAAAAATCGGCCAGTTAGAAGAACTTGAATAAACCAGTACTTGGCCGATTGTGTCTGATGGATCGAATGGCATATCAGTCGAATAGGTGCCGAATGGAAATGGTTAGGCCGAAGGAGAGACATGGCCGAATGACTGTGTGAGTGGCGAATGGGGAGATGGTTCGAATGAGAAGAGTTCACGAATGGGGGAGTGGTTCAGTTGGCGAAAGGGGTGGGTCATTCGACTAAAGCTTGGTTCATTCGACCAAAGCTTTGTTCATTCGACCACCTGGTTCTTCAGTCGGCCGCCACATGGATCTGACCCAAGTCGCCCTCTTACTAAGAAAGGTGCAACAGCAAGCACCAGTTTAACTTGGGGGGAAGAATTGCGCGAAGGGGCCATCGAACAGCTAAGGTGTGTTCGAAGGTAGTATATGTTAGGACAGATCATCGTGGTCATAGGGTTCAAGAGGAAAGTGTTTAGAACCGGTTTTAGATGAGTGGTCGAACAAGGGGTGAAAACCCTAACTTTTCGTGACTTTGCAGCTTCATACCTTTGATTTCAGTGGGTTTTGCTCTAGATCGGTTGTACTTTCATGTAGAGGGTGATGAGAGCTTCGTGTAGGTTCAAAAATGGAGTGATTTGGCCAAGTATTGAGGAAGATATGAAGGTTTGAAGGTTGTTAATGGAGGTGAAATTTCAAAACCGGGAATTTAGGGTTATGGAGGAGAAAGAGAAAGGAAGAATGAGTAAAATGGACTCATTCTTGGTATTTATACCACGAGTGGGTTCGGGTTCGTTTTCGTTGTTCGGTTCGCGTCTTCGTTACGTTTCCGGAACGAATTACGCGTTTTTCGTGTTTAAGATAAAAGAATTATTCTATAACTTTTAAATTACCAATATATTCTTAAATATCACGGTATTTATTTATTTATTTCAAAATTAATTTAAGTATCGTTTAAATAATTTATTTAACGAATTTAGTATTTTTACGCGATTATTGAACCTGTTCGCGATTTCTTAAAACAGTTTTATTTAATTTATTAAATGATGAGTTTCAAAATTGTAAAATAGGAAATATTTTATTTCCTTGAATTTATGATCGTTCGTATCTTTTATCGTTTTCGTTTTCGTTTCGTCAGAACGCGTCACCATCGCGCGTATTCGTTCGAATCGTCATTCGAACGAACACGACGATGGTTTTGCTTTCCGACTTTTGTTTTCTACTTTTCAGTTATTATTTCAGAATGTTAAACTATCATAATCATTCGTACAGATCGTCACCTATACAAATAACTCATCGGTTTAGCATTCCGTAACAACAACCGTTATCGTTTCCGTTTTGTTTAACCTCGCATACGTTTACACATAACAGTGCATCAATAAACCTTGGTTTCACTGTTCAATGTTGTCTGATGTGTTTCTGACTGTTAAACTGTAAAGTTTAATCAAATTTCAGAAACAATAGCATAATAGTTTACTGTTAAGCATTCCGTAGATAATAGTATATTAGTAGTTTGCATAGTTTGTACCTGAGTTACTGTGCCCTTACTGTTCCGTTCACTGTTCCGACGACGTTTCCGGCACAGTTGTTACAGTCTCCCCTTGTTAGAGAAATTTCGTCCCGAAATTTAAGCATTGCTATCGGGTACGGTTTCCTCTGCAAACAGTTGGGGATACTTGTTTTTCATGTGATCTTTGCGTTCCCAAGTAAACTCGGGTCCGCGCCTTGAGTTCCAACGCACTTTGACAATAGGAATACGGCTTCGCCTTAGTTGTTTAACCTTGCGATCCATGATCTCCAATGGTTCCTCAACAAAACGTAAGTGTTCATCCAATTGAATTTCTTCAATAGGTATGATAAGAGTTTCATCAGCAAGACATTTCTTCAAGTTTGAGACGTGAAACACGTCATGTACACCACTAAGTTCATCCGGTAAGCTCAATCTGTATGCTACAGGACCAATACGTTCGATGATTTCGAACGGTCCCACATATCGTGGTGTTAGTTTGCCTTTCTTTGCGAATCGAACTACACCCTTCCATGGGGAAACCTTCAACATGACATGGTCTCCCACTTGGAATTCCAACGGCTTACGCCGTTTATCGGCATAGCTCTTTTGTCTACTTCGTGTTTCTTGTAACCTTTGTTGTATCTAAGCAATCTTGTCTGTAGTTTCTTGTATAAGTTCTGGCCCTGTGATTCGATTATCTCCCACCTCGGACCAACAGATCGGCGACTGACACTGTCGGCCATAAAGAGCCTTGAATGGGGCACAACCGATGCTGCTGTGATAACTGTTGTTGTAGGAGAATTCGATTAGTGGCAAATGAGAATCCCAATTACCACCGAAGTCTAGAACACAAGTTCTCAACATATCCTCTAGGGTCTGAATAGTACGTTCGCTTTGACCATCCGTTTGTGGATGATAAGCTGTACTCAAGTTCAATTGCGTCCCCAGAGATTTCTACAATGATTGCCAGAACCTTGATGTAAATCTGCTATCACGATCTGAGATGATAGACAATGGCACACCATGGCGCACCACTATCTCATCGATGTAAAGCTTCGCTAGTTTATCCATCGTGTAGGTTTCTCGCATCGGCAAGAAATGAGCAGACTTAGTTAATCGGTCAACGATGACCCAAATGGTATCATGTCCACTGGAAGTGCGGGGTAGCTTGGTAACAAAGTCCATAGCTATTTGTTCCCACTTCCATAGTGGAATTTCAGGCTGTTCCAGTAAACCTGACGGTTTCTGGTGTTCTGCCTTCACCTTAGCACACGTAAGGCATCGACCAACATACTCGGCTATGTCTTTCTTCATTCCCGGCCACCAATAAAATGCACGTAAGTCTTGATACATTTTATCAGCGCCGGGATGCACAGAGTACTTGGTCTTGTGCGCTTCATCAAAAATCATCTTCCTTAACACATCTACTGCGGGAATCCATACGCGATCCTTGAAGTAAACAAGTCCATCAGATTTCGTTTCCAAATGTTTCTCCGCTCCACAATCGAGTTCTTTCTTCAGGTTTTCACGTTCAATCACCTCTTGTTGTGCTTGCATGATGTTGTCGTGTAAGCTTGTCTGCACAGTCATTCCCATTGCTCTGACGCGCAAGGGTTTGACTCGTTCCTTCCGGCTCAAGGCATCAGCCACAACGTTTGCCTTGCCCGGATGGTACTTGATTACACAGTCGTAATCATTCAGAAGCTCAACCCAACGTCGTTGTCGCATGTTGAGTTCCTTCTGATCGAATATGTGTTGCAGACTTTTGTGATCGGTGAATATGGTACACTTGGTGCCATATAGATAATGTCTCCAGATCTTTAATGCAAACACCACTGCTCCCAGTTCCAAATCATGAGTTGTGTAGTTCTTCTCATGAATCTTCAGTTGTCTCGAAGCGTAAGCAATGACTTTGTCTCGCTGCATAAGTACACAGCCAAGTCCCTGATGGGATGCATCACAATACACAACAAAGTCATCACAACCATCGGGGAGGGATAAAATCGGAGCATCACATAACTTTTGCTTCAAAGTCTGAAAGGCTTCTTCCTGCTTTCGCTCCCAAACAAATGGCTCGCTTTTCTGTGTTAGCTTGGTGAGTAGCAGGGCAATCTTAGAAAAGTTCGAGATAAACCTTCTGTAATAGCCTGCTAAGCCTAGAAAAGAACGTATCTCCGTAGGTGTCTTCGGAGTGTCCCAATCTTTTATTGCCTCGATCTTGGCAGGATCAACATGTATTCCCTCGCTGTTAACAACATGGCCTAGGAATTGAACCTCTTTTAACCAAAACTCACACTTAGAGAATTTGGCATAGAGCTTCTCTTCCTTTAACAGCTCCAAGATCGTTCTAAGATGTTGCTCATGTTCTGCTTTGCTTTTAGAATAGATCAATATGTCATCAATAAAAACAATAACAAATTGATCCAAATACGGCTTACACACACGGTTCATGAGATCCATGAAAACCGCGGAGCATTCGTCAAACCAAAAGGCATCACCATGAACTCGTAATGCCCGTATCTGGTACGAAACGCCGTCTTCGGTATGTCTTCGTCGTGCACTCTAAGTTGATGGTATCCGGAACGTAGATCGATCTTTGAAAAGTACTGAGCTCCTTGCAATTGATCAAACAAATCATCAATCCTCCGCAGTAGATACCGATTCTTGAGGGTTAGTTTGTTTAGTTCCCTGTAGTCTATGCACATACGAAAGGATCCATCCTTCTTTTTCACGAACAAAACCGGAGCTCCCCAAGGTGAGTAGCTCGGTCGAATGAAACCTTTATCAAGTAGCTACTGTAATTGGTTAGATAATTCCTGCATCTCTGAAGGTGCTAACCTGTAAGTAGATTTAGCAACGGGTGTTGCTCCAGGAATTAAATCAATACGAAACTCTACCGGTCGCACAGGTGGCAAACCAGGCAGATCTTCAGGAAACACTTCAGGGTATTCCTTTACTATCGGCACGTCTTGAATTGTTTTCTTGTCTTTTTCTTTCTCCACCACATGAGCCAAGAAAGCTATACATTTCTTTTGAAGACACTTACGCGCTTTTATGCATGATATGATCTTTACGTTTCTCTTTGCTTGATCCCCGCGAACTTCCAATACACGATCATTCGTCACTGAAATCCGAAGTAGCTTTTCAGAACAGATGACTTCAACTCTATTGAGTGATAGCCAATCCATTCCTACAATGATGTCGAAACTGCCCAACTCCATCGGCAACAAGTCGATGGTAAATGTGTGATCTGTGAGTGTAAGTGGGCAGTTCCTAAGTATAGTGCTAACTGTAACCTGCTTTACGTTCGCTACTTCGATAATGTATGGGGAATCTAAAGTTTCCTCAGTAAGATTAAGTTGGCGTGCAAAGTCAGATGAAATAAAACTCTGATCTGCACCAGTGTCAAATAAAATAGATGCATAAGAGTCATGTATAAGAAATGTACCAGTGACCACGTTAGGGTCTCGGCGTGCAGCATTGGCTCCAATCACAAAAGCCCTTCCACGTGGTGCTTGGGCTCCTTGTTGCGCTCGTTTTGGACACTCTCTGGAGAAATGGCCTATTTCTCCACAGTTATAGCATCCCCTATTGTTGTTGTTGTGATTGTCAGGCCTTGGTGGTGGAGGAAGTGCTACAGTAGCATTGTTTGCAGTGCGAGTTGCCGGTGCACGGCATTGTTGAGCACGGTGACCTAATCGGCCACAGTTGTTGCATTTCCGGCATTGCGCCGTAGCAGGATGATGAAATCTGCATCGTGCACACTGAGGATGCGGTCCCACATAGTTCTTGGGTGCAACCTGAGCAGGAGCTGCAGTAACTTGTTGTAGTGGGGTGGCCATCATATAATTCTTGACGACCTTTTGCTTTTTCTTCTGGTGGTGCTCAGGCTTCTTTGAATTTACTTCCTTAGCTTTTCCCGAGTCCTCTTTCAAAACCACAGACTTTACCATTACTTTAGTGAGCTTGGCTGAAAGAGAGATAGCTGACTCTAGTGTAGCAGGATATGCAGCCAGCACGATACTTTGAATACAGGAGGGTAATCCCGCTACATACCGATCGATCAGCTTTTCCAGTGTCGGTACCATTTCTGGCATAAGAGCTACCAGTTCATGATAGCGATTGGTATAGGTCATATGATCGGCTCCCTTCATCACATGGTTCGAGAGCTCAATCTCTAGTTGCTGCAGTTCATGTTTCGGACAGAACTCATTCCTCAGTAGGAGTTTGAACTCTGTTCAGGGCATCGTCATTGTTTCATCTCTCCCCTTTGCTCTAATCTGAGCATTCCACCATGTCAAAGCTCGCTTGCTAAATGATCCAGCTGCATAGCGAACCTTGTGGTGTTCTGGACAACTGCTTATGTCCAAGGTGTTCTCCATCTTTTCTAGCCATTGGATTAATCCAACAGCTCCTTCAGCACCTGTGAAGCTTGGGGGTTTGCATCCTACAAAGGACTTGTAGGAGCAGTCTGAAGTATGACTAGTGTTTCCACTAGCCTCTCCTGTAGTATGGCCAGAAGTGTTGCCATGGCCTTGAATTCTGTTTATCATCTCTGGGATGACATCTTTCAGCTGATTTGTCAGTTGAGTACTCAGCAGGGTCGCCAAGGCGATAGTAGCAGGATCTATCATCTGAACATTGCTCGAGCCTGGTGGTGGAGAGTGTGGAGGAGGCGGAGGAGGAGGTGGTGGCGGTGGTGAATCTGCAGGTGAGGGTGTAGAAGAGTGTGGTGCAGAAGTCTGAGTAGTAGGTTGTTTTCTTGGCGGCATTCTGATCATAACCAAAAGAATTTGGTTAGTGCAGTGATCGAATGCAGAAAACATAATGCAAACATAATCCTAAGTTCTCTACATGAGGGTCCCTAAGTTATAGTCTAAGCCAAACCATTTAAGTAAATGACCTATTATTCTCTATAACCTTGAGCTCTGATACCAATCTGTCACACCCCGGGCCGGCGGGGTAGGATCGGATGTCCCCGTCGGGCGGAAGGTTCCCGGGGCGCGATATCGTGAGTGATAATCGGGTTGATCAGATTGTTTACATTGCATCAATGTTAAGAATAACTAAAGCACAATAAAGCATTTAAATAGGATTACAAAGTTAAATTTACAATGTCAATGTTTGATAATTTAACTCGGTAAACCTAACAAAAGAATCAATGTATTCTATCTTGTAATCTGTACAAGACATCCAAAAACGATTCGTATGATTAACGAATTATGTGCTTCCAAAATCACTAGGTCCTCTATCTAGGCCACCTAGCATGCAATCCAACAGCTTAAGCTTACACCTGTGCATCACCTGAGAAAGCATGTAAGAAAACAAGGTCAACACAAAGGTTGGTGAGTTCATGTAGTTTATAAGTTTAAATAGCTTTAACAAAACTCCTTTCGGTAAAACCTTAATCTTATTAATTCCACATGTAATATCCAAATCGGTATGCTTATATATTGGGCATACCCCTGAGTCGAGCCTACGACCCGCCCAGACGCCATCCCACCACATACCCATCTGGATATGACACTGTTATTAATAATAATTAAGCATTTTACCGACCCTTCAATCTCGTTTCCCCATCATAGTTTAAGCATTTTGATTGTAAGTTTACCCATAGCATCCATGAGTTTAGCTTGAGAGTCACCAGAATAGACAACTGAATGCCCGAAGGAATTCAGTATCAATCCATACCAGTTATATGTGAAATTAGCAACATAGGGGGAGATAGAGGATTTCCATGATGACACAAAGTCAACTAAGGATCACCAATATCGTCCTAGTTACTGTTCACGTGTGTAAATAGTTTTGGGAAACACTGCATGGCAAGCACTGAGAGACCATCAGTCCGTTTCCTCGTTTCAGACCATGAAGGACACCCTATGGCAAGCACTGAGAGACCATAGTAGGTGCCTTCTAGTCCCGACTGTGAAGAACACATGAAGGCAAGCACTGAGAGACCAACTATTGTTCTTCAAGTCCCGACTAGGAAGAACACATGAAGGCAAGCACTGAGAGACCAACTATTGTTCTTCCATAGTCAATAGTTTATAGCATTCAAAGTTTCCAGCATTTACGTAACTTGTGCACAAGTACTAGCTTTACAACCGGTAAGGCAAGCACTGAGAGGCCAAACCGTTGTTTGAGCATGGCAATCACATAGCATTCAAGAGTTTATAGTATCCATAGCTTCAAGTATTCAATATGCATGTATATATGTATGTTTGTATTTAGTATTCCCATAGCATCATAGCATCATTAGCATTTAGTGTTAACATTAGCATCTAGCATAAACCCATAGCATTAACTCTAGCATAATCTCATAGCATTAGCATTAAGCATAACCCGTAGCATTAGCATTTAGTTTAACCCTTAGCATTAGTATCAAGCGTAGCTCAAAGTATTAGCTTGTAGCATAACCTCATAGTATTAGCATCCACCATACCATCATCAGATAGTAAATACCCTTAGCACTTGGTATTAACACATAGCTTTAGTATTAGCAAGTAGCTTATGCCTTCAGCACTTGGCATAATCAGATAGCATTAGTTTGAATAGTGAACTTATGCCTTTAGCACTTGGCATAATCAAATAGTATTAGTTTGAATAGTGAACTTATGCCTTTAGCACTTGGCATAATTTCGATATACAAATCGTATAAAAGCATTTTGTTAAATTTAAAACATTTGTTTTAAAATGTATAACATGCTTCTCAGTCCCGAGTTAAAATCCAAAATAGTTTGAAAAGGGACAATGAACTCACCTTGTAGTTGTTGTAGTTGACTTTGCCTAAAACAAGAATGCACGCGCTCTTTGTTGTAATTGATATTGTTTTCACGATCCTGTATTGATTTCATGTTGTTTATAACTTGTAAGTATAAGTTGTGTGTGTTTGAGCGTGTGTGTGTAGGTGTTAGCCTTAGAGTTGGCTAACACACATAAGTCTCGGTCATCATTCGGCCCTTGTACCCTTGTTATGGACTTCGATAATATCTACCCTTTTATTTTATTATTAGGGCATGTCCTTATGTTGTGTGTTGAATCTAATTTGTTACCATTGCTAGACTTGAAATAGTTTGTTACTTTGTTGTAAGAAATCTTGTCATTTTCTAACAGTTAATGTTTTCACATCCTTTAATTATAAAGACTTGAGTTCCCACTTTAAGCTTACATATAGTTATTAAAATATCTTGTTTCATGATTGTTTTGAAATCCTTTGACTATCAGTGTAGTAGTAGGTTTCCAATCCCATGTATATTATTATTAACCATTTAGCTTTTATGTGTTAGTTCTCATCGTGAATGCATTGGGCCAAATGTCATGTAGTTTGAACAAATCAACAGGGCCTCAACAACACTTGGGCCGAAGGTCACTTTCGAAATTCTGGGCCGCTTTGAGCCCGATTGGGCTGTATTTTGGGCCTTGTTAATTTCGGTTGGGCCCATTGATTAACCATATGGCCAAGTCATCAGCTGGGCCTAATAGGTGGCTAAGGGGATAGGCTTGGGCCGAATATGTTATGTGGGTCTAAGAAGTAGTTGGTGAGCTAGAGGAGATCCATTAGGTCTACTATTGGGTCAAAGGTAAAAACTGCTGGGCCATTTGTGTCTTCTGGGCCGAGAAGGGGTTTCTTGGGTCCATTGGGTCATGGTGGGCTGGGTAATGAGAATGGGCCTGGTTGATATAGATTAAAGTCTTCTGCCCACCATAGTAGGCCTTGGGCCAGGTTACTTGCTGTTGAGCCTAGCCAACCGTACTGGGCCGGATTGTGGGCCAGGGAATGTATTGGGCCAGGATGGAAATTATGGGTTATTATTTATTTGGGCTACAGCAAGAAAATCGGCCAATTAGAAGAACTTGAATGAACCAGTACTTGGCCGATTGAGTCTGATGGATCGAATGGCATATCAGTCGAATAGGTGCCGAATGGAAATGGTTAGGCCGAAGGAGAGACATGGCCGAATGACTGTGTGAGTGGCGAATGGGGAGATGGTTCGAATGAGAAGATTTCACGAATGGGGGAGTGGTTCAGTCGGCGAAAGGGGTGGCTCATTCGACTAAAGCTTGGTTCATTCGACCAAAGCTTTGTTCATTCGACCACCTGGTTCTTCAGTCGGCCGCCACATGGATCTGACCCAAGTCGCCCTCTTACTAAGAAGCTAAGGTGTGTTCGAAGGTAGTATATGTTAGGACAGATCATCGTGGTCATAGGGTTCAAGAGGAAAGTGTTTAGAACCGGTTTTAGATGAGTGGTCGAACAAGGGGTGAAAACCCTAACTTTTCGTGACTTTGCAGCTTCATACCTTTCATTTCAGTGGGTTTTTCTCTAGATCGGTTGTACTTTCATGTAGAGGGTGATGAGAGCTTCGTGTAGGTTCGAAAATGGAGTGATTTGGCCAAGTATTGAGGAAGATATGAAGGTTTGAAGGTTGTTAATGGAGGTGAAATTTCAAAACCGGGAATTTAGGGTTATGGAGGAGAAAGAGAAAGGAAGAATGAGTAAAATGGACTCATTCTTGGTATTTATACCACGAGTGGGTTCGGGTTCGTTTTCGTTGTTCGGTTCGCGTCTTCGTTACGTTTCCGGAACGAATTACGCGTTTTTCGTGTTTAAGATAAAAGAATTATTCTATAACTTTTAAATTACCAGTATATTCTTAAATATCACGGTATTTATTTATTTATTTCAAAATTAATTTAAGTATTGTTTAAATAATTTATTTAACGAATTTAGTATTTTTACGCGATTATTGAACCTGTTCGCGATTTCTTAAAACAGTTTTATTTAATTTATTAAATGATGAGTTTCAAAATTGTAAAATAGGAAATATTTTATTTCCTTGAATTTATGATCGTTCGTATCTTTCATCGTTTTCGTTTTCGTTTCGTCAGAACGCGTCACCATCGCACGTATTCATTCGAATCGTCATTCGAACGAACACGACGATGGTTTTGCTTTCCGACTTTTGTTTTCTACTTTTCAGTTATTATTTCAGAACGTTAAACTATCAGAATCATTCGTACAGATCGTCACCTATACAAATAACTCATCGGTTTAGCATTCCGTAACAACAACCGTTGTCGTTTCTGTTTTGTTTAACCTCGCATACGTTTACACATAACAGTGCATCAATAAACCTTGGTTTCACTGTTCAATGTTGTCTGATGTGTTTCTGACTGTTAAAATGTAAAGTTTAATCAAATTTCAGAAACAATAGCATAATAGTTTACTGTTAAGTATTCCGTAGATAATAGTATATCAGTAGTTTGCATAGTTTGTACCTGAGTTACTGTGCCTTTACTGTTCCGTTCACTGTTCCGGCAACGTTTCCGGCACAGTTGTTGCAGAAAACATGAGAAATTTCAGGGACTCCAATTCTTAGGCCATATCTCTGGTTTAACTTATGAAGGGTAGCAAGCAAACGCCAACCCATCAGCATAAGTTAAGGGTAACATAGGCGAGTGACACGAAAAAACTGAGAGATTAACGGAGGAAAGGGGTAAGACAAACCCAAAGAAAAAGGGTATTCGGGAAAATAGTGTCGCACCCCGAGAAATCCCGTCCCTTCCGGTGCGCGAGCGGCGGCAGATTGTCAGGATCGCAGTCTCCGGTCACACAACATGCGAGACCTATATGTCTGGTTTCATACATACGTCCAATAACTTGGATAAAACAGTTTGTAAAATCAGAGTTGCGGAAGTAAAATATAAGTTAACAAAACAGTTTAACATTCATAAGTAGCGGAAGCATTAACTTAAAACAGTTTTCAAAACAACACAAGCTTAATGTTTGCGGAAGCGATTAAAGATGATTTGATAATACAAAAGTAACACGATCAATGTTTAAGTATTATCAAATGGCCTAAGACACTACAGTAGATGCATGGACTCCATCCTAGCATCCTAGTCCTTGTGCGCGTGCCTTAGTTACCTGAGAAAACATGCGAGTAAAGAGTCAACACAAAGGTTGGTGAGAGCACAGGTTTGTAATCAGCAGTAAATATCAAATGTTTAAAGTAAGCGTAAGCAGGTCTATTTTTCAATACGATGCAATATCAATTGATAGCTAGTCAATATGTTTTATATCATATGCGGGTTCGCAACCGAAGCTAACATGCTGCCTCCCTCCATGTCCATCCAGGACATGGCAAATGTTGTTTGGTCAATTATGCACTGTTCCGACCTCCAGTCGGGGTGGCCATACGGCTCGCAACAGTGGGGCTTGTCAGACCCAAATAGTACTATTCAGAATTACCACGCTGAGCGCTACGCGCTATTAACGGTTTGAGGTGTGTTTAATGAGGACTTATCAGTTTTGTGGATGAATGCCACACATATGCATATACGATATTAGCATGTACAAAAATAACCAAAAGTGTGTAAGTTGTTCAAAACAGTTGTATGCAATGTTTTCTCCCCCAAAGGTAGAAAATGTAAAAAGGGGCCGTGAACTCACCTGTTACAGCAGTCCCGGTGTGTATGTGTTCGCGTCTGCGAATGCTAGCACCTGCTAGTATGCACCTATAACCAGATAGGTGTGAGTATGTGTTTTGTGGTGTGTTGTATCCCATACAACTCCAAGTGTCGGTGTGCTCAACCGAGTGCGTGTGTTAACTAGTGAGACTCGACGAATCGTTGGTGACACGATTGTTGTGTTTATGTGCCTTGATGCACATAAGACACCCAAAATGCATCCTATGACTCATATCACATAAGTTACCATTTTTAGAAAGTTTCCAATTTAGGAAAGTGTGGTTATGAAATCCCATTTCACAACACTAATGACTTCCAATATGTTTACAAAATATGATTAAACCCTTAAAACATGTCGTTTGCGCATAAATCACTATTTATGCCGTTTTGCCCAAATAAAGTTTCCTAAAATAGTAAGTGTCGGTTTGAATGCTTGTTTTCACAACTTAAAGTTTCCAATATGCTTAGAAATCATTTCTAAACATATTTCAACAATCAAGTTCATCAAATCTTTCAAAAACATCAAAAGCCCTCTTTTCATTTACAAAAGTTTCCATTTTTAGTAAGTTTCTATAAAACCATGATTTTTACAAAATCAAACATCCCAATGTGTTTCTAAACACTCCAATACACATTTAACAACATCTAGACATGTCTAACATGTCTAGATCATCACAAATCCAAGACTTGCAACATAAAATCAGTAAATCTACAACATCTACACAACAAATCACCAACAAATTCAAGCACAATAATCATATGGAGTTGCATGTGGGTTCTTAGCCCTTGCATGTACGATCTAATACTAGAGAAACGTTTAAAACTACCTTAGATGCTCTTTAAGTGGATGGATTTGCTCTGGACAGAAACTACAAGTATGGATGAAGACTCTCTTGCGTGTTGATGGCCTCCACGATCTCTCTTCGGGTTTTAATGTCTTCAAATCACTCCAAGGATACAAGGATGTGGCTTAGGAAATGCTTGAATGGAGTTTAAGGACTGATTTCCAAGGGTTTAGTCGCTGGAAGATGAGAGAAATCGGAGGAATTGGTGAAGGAACTCGACTGAAATGATATGGGTTGGTATTTAAAAGAATTTTGATCTGCATGGCCTTCGCGTACCGCGGAGGCCGATCAAAATTGTTTGCCGCGTACCGCGGTAGGATTCGGAGGTTCGACGTCCGGTTTGCTTCGCGTATCGCGAAGACTTTCGCCGAGGGACCAGCGCGTACCGCGATGGGTCCACTTCCTTGTTTTTCGATTGCGTTGATACGATTTCGCTCATACTCGATTCCTAACATTTATCCAAAGCATCTAATGCTCGTTCAAGCACACAAATACATGTAGCACATAAGTTTGATTGATCACCAACGTTCGTGAGATTCGTGTGTGTTTCGATAATTCCTCGAATTATCTTTGATAGTTTGTGTTTGTGTGTAACAAAGTGTTTGCACGCTTGATTAATCCTAATCAACGTGTAATGCACAATTCAATAACTCCTCGAATTATTGTCTTGTGTTAGTGTTGTGTTTGCCACACTTGGTTTCCAAAACCAATGTGCAATGTACGATTCGATAGTTCCATGAACTATCGTTTCGTAGTGGTTTGTGTTCAACTCATCTAATTAAACATAATTAAATGAAATGCAACAAGTATGAATGTGAAATGTAAAGAATATAAGAGCTGCAATTTACCTGAAATTGCCGGGTGTCACATCATCCCCTTGTTGAAAGAAATTTCGTCCCGAAATTTGGTTGTTGTTGGTAGTGTTTGAGAAGCAATAGTGTTTGAAAGACAAAAAAAAAATTTCCGGTTGTCACATCATCCCCTTGTTTAAAGGAATTTCGTCCCGAAATTTATTCGTTGTTGTCGACATTCGACGTTGTTTGTTTGAAAAGATGGGGATATTTGCGCATCATCCGATCTTCACGCTCCCACGTGAATTCAGGTCCGCATTTCGAGTTCCATCGAACTTTGACAATGGGTATCTTGCTCTGTTACCAAAGTCTACTATGCACGCTCGTAGCATATCTTCAAGGGTTTGTATTGTGCGTTCACTCTGGCCATCAGTTTGTGGGTGGTATGCTGTACTCATATCCAACCGTGTGCCAAGCGACTTTTGCAATGATTTCCAGAAGTTAGAGGTGAATCTGGCGTCTCGATCCGAAATAATGGAGATTGGCACTCCATGTCGCGAGACTACTTCCTTGACATAGATTCTGGCTAGCTTTTCCATTTTGTCATTCTCCTTGATCACAAGGAAATGTGCTGACTTAGTCAGTCGGTCCACAATTACCCAGATAGTGTCACATCCACTAGGAGTACGGGGTAATTTGGTAATGAAATCCATGGATATCTGTTCCCATTTCCACATGGGGATCTCGGGTTGTGTGAGTAATCCAGAGGGTTTCTGGTACTCGATCTTGACTTTGGCACAGGTCAAGCATTTGCCTACGTAGGTAGCGATGTCGGCTTTCATGTGTGGCCACCAGTAAAGTACCTTCAGATCGTGATACATCTTATCAGATCCTGGGTGAATGGAATACCGGGATTTGTGAGCCTCGTCCATCACAAGGTCTCGTAGGTTCCCGTGATGTGGAACCCAGACGCGTTCCATGAAATACTGTAAGCCATCGGCTTTTTCCGTAAGTTGTTGTTCCATTCCCCTTAGTGATTCAGCCGCTAAGTTTTCAGGTTTCAGTGCCTCCACCTGGGCATTACGTATCTGTTCAGGGAGATTGGGAAGGATTGTGAGCTGTAAAGCTCGTACCCTCTTGGGTTTCGATGTGTTTTTCCGGCTTAGGGCATCAGCCACAACTTTGAACTTCCCCGGGTGATACTTGATAGCACACTCATAGTCGTTAAGAAGCTCGAGCCAGCGACGTTGTCGCATGTTCAGTTCCTTCTGCTCGAATATGTGTTGGAGACTCTTATGATCAGTATATATCGTACACTTTGTACCATACAGGTAGTGTCTCCAGATCTTGAGTGCAAATACCACGGCTCCAAGTTCCAAGTCGTGGGTGGTGTAGTTCTTCTCGTGGACTTTCAGTTGTCGAGAAGCATATGCGATCACCTTTTCTCGCTGCATTAGCACACAGCCGAGTCCTTGTATTGAGGCATCGCAATATACCACGAAATCGTCCGTTCCATCAGGAAGTGATAGGATAGGTGCACTACAGAGCTTCTGCTTGAGAAGTTGAAATGCATCCTCCTGTTTGTCAGTCCAGAGATACTTCTTGTCCTTATGGGTTAAAGCTGTGAGTGGTTGGGCTATCTTTGAAAATCCTTCGATAAATCGCTGATAGTAGCCTGCCAAGCCTAGGAATTGTCGCATCTCATTCGGGGTCTTCGGTGCTTCCCAGTTCTTGATCTCCTCTATCTTAGATTTATCCATATGAATCCCTTGTTCGTTTACAACATGTCCTAAGAATTGGACTTCTCGAATCCAGAAGTCACACTTTGAGAGTTTAGCGTACAGCTTCTCTTTCCGGAGTAGTTCAAGAGCCAATTGCAGATGCTCTTTGTGTTCTTCCTGGGTTTTGGAGTAGATGAGAATATCATCTATAAAGACAATGATAAACTTGTCGAGGTATGGTTTGCACACTCTATTCATGAGATCCATGAATACTACGGGTGCGTTTGTCAGCCCAAACGGCATAACCAAGAACTCATAATGGCCATACCGAGTGCGAAAAGCAGTCTTGGGGATATCTTCCTCCTGGATCCTCAACTGATGGTACCCAGATCGCAGATCGATCTTAGAGTAGTAACTCGATCCTTGAAGTTGATCGAACAAATCGTCAATGCGAGGTAAGGGGTAACGGTTTTTGATTGTCACTTTGTTCAACTCACGGTAGTCGATACACATGCGGAACGTTCCATCCTTCTTCTTTACAAATAAGACCGGAGCTCCCCAGGGTGAGAAGCTTGGTCTGATGAAACCCTTGTCCAACAGCTCTTGCAGTTGATTGGACAGTTCCTGCATCTCCAAAGGCGCAAGTCGATATGGTGCTCGTGCAATAGGTGCTGCTCCCGGCACAAGGTCTATGCGGAACTCCACTTGTCGAGGTGGTGGTAGTCCTGGTAGATCCTCAGGGAATACGTCGGGATAGTCGCATACGACTGAGATGTCTTCTATTTTCTTCTCCTCTTCAGTCTTGTCGGTCATAAGCGCCAGAATGGCTGTGTATCCCTTTCGTAAGCATTTGTGAGCTTTCATGCACGAGATGATGTTCGGAGGAGTGTCACTCCTTTCGCCCTTGATATCTAGAGTTTCTCCGTCAGGGAGAGGTATGCGCACAACCTTGTCGTGGCAAATGATTTCAGCCTGGTTCTCAGACAACCAATCCATGCCCACTACGACATCAAAACTTCCTAGTGTAACCAGCATGAGGTCGATCTTAAATTTATGGCTTGCTAGCTCTAAAGTGCATTCTTTAAGAATGTGCTTAGTCACAATCAATTTACCATCAGCTAGCTCTACTGTATATTCAACATCTAAGGGTATTGGGGTAATAGTAAGTATCTGTGACAATCCGACTTTTCGAATTAACCTAGTTAACTGAAAATAGTGAAATCACAGGCCCAACAAGACAAGAGTAGGCCCAATGGGGTCTAGGTAGGCCCAATAAGGCCAGGTTAAGCCCAATGAAACCAAGGAAGGCCAATGAGGCCCAAGTAGGCCCAATAAGGCCAAAGTAGGCTCAAGGTAGGCCCAATGAGTTCAGGATAGGCCCAATTGTATTTAAGAGGCCCAATTGGGTTAATTTAGCCCAACAATGATCTAAGTGACCCAATTATTGACAATTCGGGAAATTGGTTTAATTTTGTTAACCAAAAGTTAAGGAAATCATAGGAAATTAGATTAGAAGTATTGGAATTAAGCCTAAGCATGTTTAAGATACTAAAAATTTCAAGTATTATACTTATAATCATTTAAGAAGAACAATTTTGACTTTAAAGTCAAAATTCATCCATAGGAATTGGGGCTAACTTAAAATTCGAAGTTGTTAGTGATAATAACCGAAGTAATCAATCATGGGCGTTACATTGATGATCATTTTCATCACCCAACCGTTATTAATCGTTTGGATTGTCGAATTTAACTCAATGGTTGTCTAAAGGTCGTAACCGTCACATGGTTGCATCAAAACCGTAAAATTCGACTTCAATCCTCACAATTGAAACTTCCTAAATACTATTCGGCACTCTCAGAGGGTAATTCAAGCAGTGAACTGATCTCACAAGATTCGGATTAAGGAATTGGATCGCGAAGGGGCCGAATATAGGGCTTGAAGTCGTTCTACATCAACACCACATCAAATCTAGTAAGTAATTGTTTCTATACACTCTGAAGTGACCGACTAAGGGAAGCCCTAACCATAGTTCATCTGATAACATCGAATTCTATGAGTTCGATCATTAGGGCTTGCAAACAAAAACGAATTGGGGGTTATTACTCAAAAGATTTTAGAAATCAAATTAAAGGTCATGGAAAGCTTTATGATGTTCTGTTAATTGTAAATCATGTGTCAATTTCATAATATCAACAAGAATTGATAGTGTTCGATCACTAGGATTTATATCAAAACCGATTTGGGGGTTTTAATATAAATGGGGATAAAAATCAAATTAAATGTTGTGGTTAGTTTCAGAGAGTTCCGATGAAGCTAAGCTATGAATCAATTTCATCGCATTATAACGAATTGATTAGGATCAAGATCTAGGGTTCTTATGTTAAATGATTTTGGGGGATTCAGTCGTGGTGGGTTTAAAAGTCAAATCAATTGGTGCTATCAGGTTCAGAAACCACCGATTATCAATACCCACATATCAATTTCATAATATTATCACAAATTGTTAGGTTTTGAGTGGGGGATTTAAGAACTTGAGTTCAAATAGGTTAATGCCCGATTAATCGGGCTACGATGAATGATAGTTTAAATTAAGATCATCTTCAGGTTCGATTGAAACCCAGAAACATAAGCCCTATGGTTTTAGGTTTGGTCGGGTTCGAATCGAGGTTCAATTGGAGCCTTGTTGTTTCGGTATAGTTAAACAAAAGGGAACCTAGGAAACTAAGTTTAAAACAATTTAATTCTGAAGACTAACGCGATACCCTAGCGGGCGAGACTGGTAGCTTGTGTGTGTGTTGAGTTGGGGGTCGCGGGTTCGAGCCTTTCTGGGCCGGTTTTGTGGAAAATACCATTTTTTGGTATTTTTACAATAACTTTCACATACGAACTCCGTTTTAACCCGTTCTTTTTTCATTGGAACCAGAATTCAATTCCGAACGCATTTGTATGATAAAATTCATATTTTAACTCGAAAACGTAATCGTGTATAATTACGTTTAGTTAAATAAAATCATTGACGATTAGATGATTTTATTTAAACGATTCCAAAGGCACGCGTACTTACGTATGCTCATTTCTAAACATTCTAACTTACGTGTATTGGCACGTATGTGATTCCAAGCACAAAACGACATTCCGAATAACTTTAGATTATTGTTTAATCACAGATTCTTCGTAGAGGATTTTCTACGCAAGTTCACGAGTGTTTGATCATTCTGCAATAATCAAAGGTGCGTACACTGCCCCTTTCTTATTTTAACTGTTTTGGGGGAGAATACATGTGCAACAAACATTTTTAGATACATATCACTTGCATGAGTTAGCTGTTTACATTATGTGACAACATAGCATTTAAAAGTCCTTACACTTCGAACCGTTTAGTTTGCCGTAGCGCAAAGCGTGGTAGTTGGAAATAGATCTATTAGGTTTGACAAACCTCACTTGGTAGATGGGATCTACGCAGGTGTTTGACTGACCAAACACACATTACTATTGTTTATGCTAGACAATAGTGGCAAGGCAAAAACATGCTATAGCATGGCAATCGTCAGCTTCGGTGTCGACCACTTATGTAAATAGTACAAATGACTAGCTATCATGACTATGCATGTGTGATTATGTTATCTGCAAACTTGATATTCAAATTGTTGTTTTGAACATTGTGAATACTTAAACCTGTGTTATGAACCAACCTTTGTGTTGACTTGATTTACATGTTTTCTCAGGACGTTAAGGTGCACAAGAAAGCAGGCATGGACTAGGAGATTGAGTCGCATGCATGACTTTACATTTTAGTTATTTGAAATTGAACATTTGAAAACTTTACATTGTAATTTGCATTTTTACTCTGTTAATGTTTTAAACGCTTCCGCAAACTTTGTAAACTTTGATGTTGATGTTTCAAGACTAAAGTATGCTTTGAAAACCATATAGAGGTCTTCGTTATGTCTAATGATCTGAGATCCTGGTTTGTCACGTTCCTACACGGTATGATTCCGTTAGTTGAAAATTGGGGGTGTGACAGTATCTCACTAAAATCCTTAGATATAAAGCTTTTCTCAGCTCCAGTATCAAACAACACAGATGCATAATTATCGTTTAAGAGATACGTACCGGTTGCAAGGTTGGGATCTTTTCTGGCCTCCTTTGCTCCAATCACGAAGGCTCGTCCCCTCGCGCCATTGTTCCCATTGTTGTTGTTCTGTTGGTTGTTGTTGTTGTTTTTCAGATGCGGGCAATCCTTCTTGAAGTGCCCTGGTTTCCCACATTCGAAGCAACCCTTCGGCGCTTCAAGCTGTTGTTGTTGTTGGGGTTGTGGGGTCTTTGCAAGTAGTTCACCCCTGTAATCTTTAGCTGCATGACCACCTTTTCCACAGCGCTGGCATTGAAAGCGGCCACACTGACCCTGTGCATGGTGGCAGTTGCACTTGTGGCATTTAGGGTGTTTCCCAGCATAACCTCCTTGGTTCTGGGTGGTTGGGATGGGTGGGGCATAAGCTTGGGTTGATCCAAACTTACGTTGCTGTGGTGGTGGTTGAAGAGTGGAAGTCTTGTTCAGGGTGTCATCCCACTTTCGTTTGCCCTTGTCGTTAGTTGTGGTCACAGCACCGCGGGGTGGTAAGAGTCCTTGTGCGACAGCTGAATCGGTGAGCTTGTGAGTTAGTCGCACGGCTTGTTGCATAGTTATGGGGTCAGCAGAGAGCACCATGCCCTGAATTTGAGGTGGCAGTCCATCAATGTACTTCTGTATATGTTTGAAGGGTGGATTTGCCATCTCCGGGCACAGGTTTGCCAGCTCATAAGATCGAGCTGTGTAAGCCTCGACCTCGGAACCAATCATCTTGTGGTTCCAGAATTCAGTTTCCAGCTTCTGTACCTCACCACGAGGGCAGTATTCGCGGTTCAACATTTGTTTAAAGTTATCCCAAGGTAGAGCATTGGCTGCATCAAGCCCTAGGTTCTGAACGTTGGCATTCCACCAAGTGAGGGCAGCTCCCTCGAATGTCCCTGCAGCGAACTTGACCCTGTCCTCGTTCCTGCAGTTGCTCATGGCGAAGGCTGATTCTGCCTTCTCAATCCAACGTAATAGCCCAACGGCTCCCTCAGTGCCGCTGAATGAATGGGGTTTGCAATCCAGGAACATCTTGAATGTGCAGAGAGGTGGGTTAGGAATTGCTCCTGAGATATGCAAAGAGTAGAGTTGGGTTAAGTATCGAGTAAACGTGTTGAATTGGAAACAAGTGATTGTGGTGCAAGGTGAATATGAACAGATTCATCACCTTGGTTCAGTGGGTTTTGATTACGGGCAGCTTCCCGTGCAGCAAGTACCTCCTCAACCCGTTCGTTGATGAGTGCGTTCAATTCAGCTTGAGTCAGGTTGATGTTTCCACGTCCACCCGCATTCCTGCGTCCTCCACGTCTTCCAGCCATGATCTTCACAGCGAGAATAAGTGTTAGTGTTTGCCCAATGACTAATGTAGTGTGTGCGGTAGGTACTTGTAAGGAACATGTAGAGCGATCGGCTTCCACCTTCATGTGTAGTCACATGCGGTGACGATGATGACGCCATTTGCTATGGTGCGCGTAATAAGCGTGTCTGTACAATCATGTATGCCAGTATCACAATACTAAGCACTAGGTGTTGTGTGGAGACTAGTGGTTATAGACTAAGTTCACTAAATGCAAACCTAATTCGCAATAACCGGAGTCTCTGATACCAATCTGTCGCACCCCGAGAAATCCCGTCCCTTCCGGGGCGCGAGCGGCGGCAGATTGTCAGGATCGCAGTCTCCGGTCACACAACATGCGAGACATATATGTCTGGTTTCATACATACGTCCAATAACTTGGATAAAACAGTTTGTAAAATCAGAGTTGCGGAAGTAAAATATAAGTTAACAAAACAGTTTAACATTCATAAGTAGCGGAAGCAATAACTTAAAACAGTTTTCAAAACAACACAAGCTTAATGTTTGCGGAAGCGATTAAAGATGATTTGATAATACAAAAGTAACACGATCAATGTTTAAGTATTATCAAATGGCCTAAGACACTACAGTAGATGCATGGACTCCATCCTAGCATCCTAGTCCTTGTGCGCGTGCCTTAGTTACCTGAGAAAACATGCGAGTAAAGAGTCAACACAAAGGTTGGTGAGAGCACAGGTTTGTAATCAGCAGTAAACATCAAATGTTTAAAGTAAGTGTAAGCAGGTCTATTTTTCAATACGATGCAATATCAATTGATAGCTAGTCAATATGTTTTATATCATATGCGGGTTCGCAACCGAAGCTAACATGCTGCCTCCCTCCATGTCCATCCAAGACATGGCAAATGTTGTTTGGTCAATTATGCACTGTTCCGACCTCCAGTCGGGGTGGCCATACGGCTCGCAACAGTGGGGCTTGTCAGACCCAAATAGTACTATTCAGAATTACCACGCTGAGCGCTACGCGCTATTAACGGTTCGAGGTGTGTTTAATGAGGACTTATCAGTTTTGTGGATGAATGCCACACATATGCATATACGATATTAGCATGTACAAAAATAACCAAAAGTGTGTAAGTTTTTCAAAACAGTTGTATGCAATGTTTTCTCCCCCAAAGGTAGAAAATGTAAAAAGGGGCCGTGAACTCACCTGTTACAGCAGTCCCGGTGTGTATGTGTTCGCGTCTGCGAATGCTAGCACCTGCTAGTATGCACCTATAACCAGATAGGTGAGAGTATGTGTTTTGTGGTGTGTTGTATCCCATATAACTCCAAGTGTCGGTGTGCTCAACCGAGTGCGTGTGTTAACTAGTGAGACTCGACGAATCGTTGGTGACACGATTGTTGTGTTTATGTGCCTTGATGCACATAAGACACCCAAAATGCATCCTATGACTCATATCACATAAGTTACCATTTTTAGAAAGTTTCCAATTTAGGAAAGTGTGGTTATGAAATCCCATTTCACAACACTAATGACTTCCAATATGTTTACAAAATATGTTTAAACCCTTAAAACATGACGTTTGCGCATAAATCACTATTTATGCCGTTTTGCCCAAATAAAGTTTCCTAAAATAGTAAGTGTCGGTTTGAATGCTTGTTTTCACAACTTAAAGTTTCCAATATGCTTAGAAATCATTTCTAAACATATTTCAACAATCAAGTTCATCAAATCTTTCAAAAACATCAAAAGCCCTCTTTTCATTTACAAAAGTTTCCATTTTTAGTAAGTTTCTATAAAACCATGATTTTTACAAAATCAAACATCCCAATGTGTTTCTAAACACTCCAATACACATTTAACAACATCTAGACATGTCTAACATGTCTAGATCATCACAAATCCAAGACTTGCAACATAAAAGTTTCCTTTTATGGCAAGTGTACCAAAACATCATCAAATCAAACCTAACCTAATCAAAACTCAATTCTAACATTTCTAAGCACCAATATCAGTAAATCTACAACATCTACACAACAAATCACCAACAAATTCAAGCACAATAATCATATGGAGTTGCATGTGGGTTCTTAGCCCTTGCATGTACGATCTAATACTAGAAAAACATTTAAAACTACCTTAGATGCTCTTTAAGTGGATGGATTTGCTCTGGACAGAAACTACAAGTATGGATGAAGACTCTCTTGCGTGTTGATGGCCTCCACGATCTCTCTTCGGGTTTTAATGTCTTCAAATCACTCCAAGGATACAAGGATGTGGCTGAGGAAATGCTTGACAGGAGTTTAAGGACTGATTTCAAAGGGTTTAGTCGCTGGAAGATGAGAGAAATCGGAGGAATTGGTGAAGGAACTCGACTGAAATGATATGGGTTGGTATTTAAAAGAATTTTGATCTGCATGGCCTTCGCGTACCGCGGAGGCCGATCAAAATTGTTTGCCGCGTACCGCGGTAGGATTCGGGGGTTTGACGTCCGGTTTGCTTCGCGTATCGCGAAGACTTTCGCCGAGGGACCAGCGCGTACCGCGATGGGTCCACTTCCTTGTTTTTCGATTGCGTTGATACGATTTCGCTCGTACTCGATTCCTAACATTTATCCAAAGCATCTAATACTCGTTCAAGCACACAAATACATGTAGCACATAAGTTTGATTGATCACCAACGTTCGTGAGATTCGTGTGTGTTTCGATAATTCCTCGAATTATCTTTGATAGTTTGTGTTCGTGTGTAACGAAGTGTTTGCACGCTTGATTAATCCTAATCAACGTGTAATGCACAATTCAATAACTCCTCGAATTATTGTCTTGTGTTAGTGTTGTGTTTGCCACACTTGGTTTCCAAAACCAATGTGCAATGTACGATTCGATAGTTCCATGAACTATCGTTTCGTAGTGGTTTGTGTTCAACTCATCTAATTAAACATAATTAAATGAAATGCAACAAGTATGAATGTGAAATGTAAAGAATATAAGAGCTGCAATTTACCTGAAATTGTCGGGTGTCACAAATAGACCCATGAAGTGGAACTGTGATCTGCCTTAAGAGCATTGTCAAAACAATGAAAAACGACTTCATCGGGGAAGGCTTTAGACAACTGCATCGAGTCAATATGGTCATCATAAAAAACACAGATATTAAGCTCTGTATAAGGCAGAATATTCTGGTTATGGAACTCATCAGAGTCGGAAGAAGAAGAAGAAGAATTTGACATTCTATAAAACTAAAAAGAAGAAAAACAGAAGAAGGAAATCAGGAACTTACCGGAGAAATGATCGAGAGAATTGTGACTTGAAAGAGATGACGTGATCATTATATATGCAAAAAAATGCCACCATCGATAACTGCTATCCCAATTGTAAACGTCCGATCAATTAAGGCATTAATCAATTTCAAATATTTAAAATTTGAATTTTTACAGCTGTAATCCATTAACTGTAAAAATTAGGAGCAATTGTTGTGCAGTGAAAATCACCCAGAATATTTCAGGATTAGGTATGTTTAGGGATATATTTACAACTGACTAATATATCTGTTCATTCCTAATTTGATTTCCAAGATTTCAGGATAAACAAGTTAACAGATTGCCGAGCTATAATCACGGAAGGAGTCAATACACATTCCAACTAAAAGATCATGAACCGTGGCAACATTAAGGATTTGAAGCCATTAATTTGAACAAGTCATCCACATATGTAAAGACCCCGGATTAATTTGAACAAGTCATCCACGTATGGAAAGATCATGCCGAGCTATATCTCGCGAACCTTTGTCGAACATCTTTAAGCATTCATCCCAAGAATTATTACTTGTGTTATATGCCAACTTTCGAATAGCACTCGTTTACTCTCGTGGAGAAGTGACACCTTTTAAACATGTTGCATCTATCTTTTTGTTGAAAATATTAAAACGTTGTTTCATGTCGCTTATTATTTAAGTAAATAAATTGCTACTCACTTGAAAACAACGTTTTAATTTCTTGTTGCAATAAGTTGGATTTTCAATAAATAATCTTAAACAAGACGTTTGTTACCACATCATGGTTTATTCTATTTCATCGTAACACTTTTGTAAAGTTTCATGCAATATTAGTTACGACGGTTGTTACTGTAGCTTGAACGACATATAAAAACATGAATGTTACTTAATCGGAACATTATTGGGCTTATAGCCTAGTGGTACTCCTTGACCACCAGCAATGGGAGGTCTTGGGTTCGAGTCTCGCCTGTAGCAAAAAATATTCTGGGTGAGATAGGAGGTTTTCTCAGTGTGAGTTTCCTCCTATATGGTGTGGTGGTTCCTAGATTCGACACTCATCAACGCCCGGCTTTAAATGTTTCTGGGTGTTGGTAGCGGTCTGTGGTAGCAGCGCGTGGGTTGTTGGGTCCGAAGACTTGTTTAGCTGTTCAAAAAAAAACTTAATCTGAACGATGATCTCGTTATTTCTTCCTACCTACTCATTTTTAGCGGATTGTAAAAGGTTTGTAGAGAGACACAAAGTGAACTTTTTGTAGAGATATGATGATTATTTTTTGTATTTGATTTTTAGTTTTTTAATATTTGTTAATATGACAATTGGATGCACCTGATGAGCCAACCATTAACTTCTCACCTTGTTCCTTCCGTGACCCGCATCACGTCACATTCCTCATGTCAAGTGTGTAATAGTCTTGTGGGCACGATCAGGGCATGACACCCTGTCACCTTGATGCTCACGCCCTGTTACAAATGGTCTTAGCGTCAACATAATTTATATACATGTTTGTAATTATGAACAATGTTTTTCAAAATTGTTCGTGATTAAATATATAACATTTAACTATGTTGGCATGAATAGTAACATTTTTTATTTTTTTTTATTTTTTTCTTAATTTTTTACAAATAATTTAGGAAATGAAATACGATAAAACAATGGCTAACCCGCAAATTAAAACCAATAGACACCCTCGGCCCTCCCCAAATTTGTTTATTGTTTTTTTATTCTCTTTATACATACACTAGGTTAGTTCCCGTATGTTACACGGATTATATAAAAAATATAACGAATAATTATCAATGAAAATTTAGAAAATATAAGAAGATTTTTAATATAAAACAGAATTACAATTTCGTATTATTTAATATTTTAAGTATTATAATAATATTATTATTTCTTTAAACAACTTTTTTTATAATTCGTTTTTCCTTAAACATTGTGTTCAAATAATTGTTTTTATAAATTTTATAATTTATAATAATTTTTTTTAAAAAAAGTGGGTTTTTAATATTAATATATTTTCATTCATTAAAAATCTTTTTATTTTAAAAATGCATAAAAAGTATATTTACTATTTAATATAATTATTTAATGTTATATGTATTTAATAGGAGAGAGAAGCGGAAAATGAATGTTGAGATGTTTTAGAATCATGCCATGTGGAACTAAAAATTTTTATTTATTAGTATAGGTAGATAAGATTCTAATCTTATAATAACCACTCTTTAAACACTAACTCAAATAAAATCGTCAAGATGAAGTCAAATCTTTGAATTTTTTACATCATTGTAACACATTTACAAAACTTTTTTTTATGAATTTGCGTAAATTTTTCATCGTTTAAGACGTAAAATCTTGTAAGTTTTTAACTTACAACACTTTACTATTCTAAACCCAACTTATAACGATGTTACGTATTAAATGGTGATGAATTTACGCAAACTCATAAAAGAAGAAAATGTTTTAACTTTTAAATATGTTACAATGATGTTAAAAAAAATCCAAGTTTTGGCTTTATCTTAACAGAGTTATTTGGGTTAATGTTTTAAGAGTGAGTTATTATTTAAACACTACCATACACGCGCGCGCGCATATATTGGTTTAGAAACATATATATGAGTTGAATAAATGAAATGTCATATACATAGTAATAAAAAATATGTTTTTAAAAAACATGTATATTACATTGGTTGAGTAAAGATTTTTATTATACAAGTTTAATAAAATATAATGTAAAATGTTAACATATAATCATCAATAAATATTTCTTAAAAATTAACTTTGATGTGAAGATTATAAAAAAAAAATTAAAACATTGTTTTTTTTCTAGGTATAATTTTTTTATATTTTATAATTTTTAATTAAATTAAAGTATACTTAATCCTTTAAATATCATTTTAGCACAATTAAATTAACTAAAATTGAAATTTAAATTAATATATACACATAGAAAACTAATAACTAAAACTTACTTTTACTTAACATCACCGAATTTTTTTAAATTATTTTACATATTGTTTTTTACCATTCAAATCTTGAAACCACATTAAATATTTGAAAATTTTTAGAAATCTATCTATTATTTTCATTGATGATCAATCTGTGTAATACACAGGGTACTAACCTAGTTACTTATAAAAAAAATTATTAACAATATTCGTTTTCTTTTATATTTTAAGAAACGTAATTGAGCTATTTGATATTTAGAGAATTAAATAAATGCTTTTAAATGAAAAAAAAAAAGTTTATTACAAACTTTATAGTTAAGTTCGTATTAAATTTATTTTAGTTAATAATATATTAATTATTATCCATATTCCTAAAATCCTAGTACATAATGCTTACCAAAAACTAAACATCAATAACTAAATAAGAAAAAGAGAAGAGAAACCAAATATTGATGCTTTAGCTCATAACTTTTTTATCTATCTATCTATACTAATAAATCAAAGTTTATAAGGACACATGGCGCATTCTTAGAACTTCACAACTTTGATTTCACGTCTCTCCCTCCAATTAAATACATCTCATATTAAATAATAATTTTAAATCTTAAATATTCTTTTATACATTTTTTAAAGTAAGAAAAATATTTTTAATACATTAAAAATATATTAATATTAAAAAAACACGTTTAACAAGAGAATTTATTATAAAATATAAAATTTTTAAAAACAATATTTTAAAACAAACGAATTTATTATAAAATATAAATTTTTTAAAAACAATATTTTAAAACATAAATATTTGAGGAAACAAACATTGAAAAATCAGTGTTTAAAAAAATAATATAATTATTTTCATTGATGATCAACCCGTGTAATACGCAGGGTAATAACCTTGTGTCACACCCCCACCTCTCGTCACTTGAGATGATATCATTTGTCACTCTGAGAAGGTTGCGGAAGCATAGTGGTGATGTCTCAGAGATGAGGTGTGACTTACTTGATCCAATATCACAGCACACAGATTAATTTAAAATAAATGCATTACCAAGGATTTCGTAATCACAATCAACATTACAATATATAAACTAAGTTTATTACATTATCTAATTTATTTAATTACAAGTGTATGAAGTGCATCCTCACCTGGTGGTCACTGTCTCCCTACAAAAGGTTTAAGTTTGAAAACTCAGCACAAAACTGGTGAGATCGTAAAGTTCATGTTCAACAATATGATATGATATGTAAGTTCTCAAAATGTTCAGTTCAAGATAACCATGGGACCCATATCTAGTTCATTTCGGACTACTCCATTCTTGTTCTATAAAGATACTACCCGTCAGTACATATCTTAGTGCCTCATTGTCTTAATGTCTATCACTACATTAAGAAGTTCTGGAAACAGATAACAAACATTTACACCAAGGGGAGTTGCAAGCTCCCAGCAAATGGGTTGTCAGCCGATAGTACTATCATTGTTTTCTGTTCGGCCCCACATGGGTTCACTAGATACAGTTCAGGATTGAGGGCTTTCAAATTCTGTGATAGAGTTATGTTCAACAGGCAAAATCCCATGAAATCCACAAGTTCTCAACAAATCACATTAAATCACGTAGATAACAGTGACACATATCATATAGTTCTGAAAAGTTCCACAGTGATACCCCGGTGTTTGTAAAACATTAAAAAGAAAAGGAGTTGTATGAAACTAACCTGATATCTCAATGGTAGCAGAATATCACGCAGACTGGTAATAATAGGATGATTATGCATTTATTTATGTTAAATTAGTTATTTATGGTTTAACTTACTGATTAGATATTTCTGAACGTCCAATGTCAAAGATATTGCCTTGAAAGTCATCAAACCGATATTAGGTTTTTAATTAATTATTTTAATGTCATATCATACAATGTATGATAATGTAGGAACCTACACTGATTCAGGTTCCTAATACAAGGTTGATGACATGTTTGATTAATCAGAATAATCTCATATCAACCAAATAGTTAATGTTGTTGATTATTGTGCTGAAACAGTTTCTAGATGAATTTATGGCTTAGGAATGATCAGTCCTTGTTATTGACTACCCAAATATCATGAAATATCACAATGTGACATTAGAATAGGTTTAATAACCATGTTTAACATACTAATCTGACTATTATCATAAACATCAGATAATCATTCCAATGAGTATGTTAATGATTGTGATTAGTTTGAAATACTTGGATTTAACCTTGCATTTCAAAGATTAATCAAACTAATCACCTACATTGTCACAATCAAATGGTTTAAACCATTATAACTATAGTTATGATTTCATGAAAACCGGGCATTACAACGGATCAAAACAAGGATTAACCCGTTAACACATTGATTTCTTCGTTTATAATCAATCCTAGCCATCATCTAGGCAATAATCAACAACCCTAACTATACCAGTACGTTCAAAATCAAGATCTAATCAACCATTATCAAACTAGAAGGTTAAAACAATTGTTACCTAATCAGACAAACTTTTAACTACACAACGACGCTCAGAACTTGTAAACACGATCCCTGGCACGATCCATGGGTTCTAGCACCTTTAAAATGAAGATTGGATGGTGAAAATTCGTTTTTCTTCATCTGGTATGAGCTGGAGCTCAAGAGATATGAATGTGATGATTTCTGCATGCAATCTGATATTGAAAAATGATCCATTACACCGCCATAATCGTCACGTACCGCCAAGGAAGACCAATTAGAGCTCCGCGTACCGCGAAGAAATCCGGAGAAATCAGATATTTTTGGTCATTCGCGTACCGCCAAGGATGCTCAACATAGCCTTGGCATCCCGCGAAGACCCCCGGAGTTCAATACTTCGAAATTTTTCTTCGTTTTTCGATTTCGGAGAATCCGGAACTCCGTTTCGCGTACAGTTTTCGCCTACGTTCATCATTTCTCGCGTACTATCAACCTGTAATAATTTCGATTGTTAAATCAACGTGGATTTCAAGCACGACTAAATGTGCTCACGTCATTAATGACGTAATTCTCAACTACAATTGTCACACTTAGTTTATTAATATAACACTTTTATAATATAAATACTTTTAAACATATCTTTTTTTCTTCTAATTTTTATATCAGAGCATGATATGATAACTTAATCATATGTTTTAAAATAATTTCTCTCAATACTAATTCGGATGAAATATTATTATGTTATATTTTTACTTCTTTATTTTTAATCTTGCTATATTAGTTCCCAACTCATAAAATTGATTTTTTTTAAACAGCATTAGTAACATACTTCTACTTTACTCTCAAATAATCTTCTTTTGTCTGGATTTAAATTCAAAACTTTTTTAATAGACAACTAATTTATTACCCCGTGTATAACACATAATGAATATAATATATTAAATAGTTAAAACTGATAATTTATAAATTATAAAACAATATTATGATATAAAATGACAAAGCTACGCATCAATAACTACTTTAAGCAGTAACGCAACAATTAAAAAGTCTAATAACTTCATGATTTGTATCTGAGCTTTTGTTATAGTTCAAGAAAATAAGATACTATTTCTGTAATTATTAAAGTTTTAACGACTAACAAATACATAAAAATGATTTTACATGAAATGAATAATTTTAATGTTGTAAACTATTAGTTTTGTGAAAATTTGTATGTCGTAAACTATTTAGAAATTATAAAACAATATTTTAATATAAAATGATTAAACTACGTATTAGTAAATACTTTAAGTAGTAAAATAATAATTATTAAAAAGTTTAATAACTTCATAATTTGTATATGAGCTTTTGTTATAATTCAAGAATATAATATACTATTTTCGTAATTATTAAAGTTTTTAATGACTAACAAATACATAAAAATGGTTTTACATGAAATTTAAAATTTAACATGTCGTAATCTATTAGTTTTATGAAAATTTGTATGTTGGATATCATATCAATCGTTAGTAAAATAAGAAATAATGAAGAAGTGAAAAATAATAAATATTAACTATTAAAAAAATTTAAAATTGTATTATAAAATAAGATATAATTGAAATCTAATCATGATTATTAAGTTTAAATAAATTATTAATTTAAAAAGATTTACCTTTTTAAATCTAAGTATATAATTTAACTATTTAAAATTATTAACATTAAATATGAGTGTGAGTTAATAACATATAATTACATGAGAGATGAATACAAGAATAACAAATGTAAAAAATGAATGATCAATAAAAATAAAAAAAAAATAAGATTGACAAATTTTAAAAAATAACAATAAATGAATATAAGAGTAGAATGTGACAAATTTATTATTTTTTTATTATATATTATAGATAGATATAGATGTGTCTACTAAGTTGAGTAGTCCCACTTTATGGTATAAAATTTAATGATTGGAAAATCATCTCCAATAATATTCGTTTTTCATAAGACCCAGCATTTAATAAATTAGAGAGAAAATGGAAACAATTCAAAAATTGAAAATCCAAAGCATGAAAACATTTTGACAAAACTAAAAAAAAAAAGAAAGAGAAAAAGAAAACACATGAATATTGGGAATATCTTTGTCTCCTTCTCTCTTCTGAAACAAATCTGTCTGCTTAAAAATGGTGATGAATCTTCTTTTCATGATACCCATTTTGGATTTATGCTCTTTGGCACTCCCAATTCATGCTTTGATCACAGACCCTCCTCTGCCATCCATGGCTGACCCTGTTCTTCCCACTGAGAAAAAACCTCCATTTTCGCAAATACCCACTGAAAACGAAGCTATTTCTCCAGGTAATCACATAAATTCCTTCTTAAATTTCAAGTCTTTTGTTTGAATATGCATCTGATCTCTGCTTCCCACTTGTCGTTTCCAACAAATTTGAGTATAATTCAAATGGGTTAGTAATTTGTTTGTTGATCTTCGTCTCCGAGCTTAACACTGCTCACCTGTTTGATGAAATGCCTCAATGGGATTTGAATATTAATCCAGTTTCTTTCTAAACACAGGATCATCGGAAATCAGAGTAGTTCATCATGAAGATTTGAACAAAAAGATTCTTGTGGCACTCATTGTTGCTTCTACTCTGCTTGCTGCAATTTTAGTTTTCTTGTCATGCTTATGGATCTATCGGTTAAGAAACTCGAAAACATCAGATACTGAAAACAACCAACAAAGCCAAGGTAATTTTTTTTTTTTAAATCTTCTTTGCTAGGATCCATATGCCCCGTTTGCGGTGCACTAATTTTAACGATTATTTACTTATTTTGTGAAAATAACGTTAAAAATGTTGGTATGATCAACTTCAAACGATAACTTTGAGCCGGACTTATTCGGTGCAGCCTCTCTATCTCAACTGGGATAGGGGTAATTTAATTTTTCTTTACTAGGATCTTGGTATTAATAAATGGTCTTACCAACATGGGAGTAGCCTGCTTGACAGAGGGCTTTGGGCTTTGGGTTAGTATAGGAGTAAGATACATGAAAGGTCCTGAGTTGAAATGTAGGCAAGGAGTATATTAATTTGGGTTAGTATAGGAGTAAGATAGATTTGTCGTTAAAAAAAAATGCCTCAGGGCACCAACGCTATAGGTGAAAAACCCTTTTAAATGTCAAAGACGCAAGATGTTTGTATAATTTTTTTATATTTTCATGGTTTTTAACATCACTTACCAAAACTTTAAAAAAATAAGCTCAATTTTCAATTTAATATATAAACAACTTGTATCTAGAACCTATAAAGCTATAGTTACAACATCCTGAGCCTTATGTTGTGTTTTGTAAAACATACGACACACTTATAATCTTCATCTAACTATATGTTTTGCATACTCATAGATGCTTCAAAAGGGTTGTCCTTGGGTCCAATTTTGGATAAATTCAACCCTTTGAGAATGACCGGTAAAAAGGGTTCTGTGACGGTTATCGAATACGAATGGTTAGTGTCTGCAACAAACAATTTTCATGAAGACAATGTGATAGGGCATGGTGCATTTGGGAGTGTATACAAAGCTTGTTTCAATGATCATTTTCTTGCAGCTGTGAAAAGAATTCATGTTTCAGGACCAGATGCCCATAGAGGGTTTGAGGTAACTTTTCAAGTTTAAAAATGTTTATTGTATGTAATGAACTATTTTTTTATACTGTTTTATGTGACAAGCATTGTTTTTTGTTACCATTTGATGAAATTGACCTGCTATAAATAGTAAACAAGTGAGCATATAGCAGGTCAATTGCATCAAACTGTAAAGAAATAAAAAAACTGTTACATCAAATGATAAAAATATAGTTCATTAGATGCAATGATAAAGACATTAAAATTTGTTACATTTGGGTGCCATAAACTCAATAAATTGTGTTTCAATCATGTGTTATATTTGCAGAATGAGATAAGTTGTTTAAGCAGAATACAGCATCAGAACATTGTTAATCTTTTAGGTTATTGCATACATGGTGAGACCAGATTTTTGGTCTATGAAATGATGCATAACGGTTCGTTAGAGTCCCAGTTGCACGGTATATTATCTATCATTTTTGAAAACAATCAGAAATTTGAAAATTGCTAAAGATTACCTTATTGTGATGATTGGTTTTGATATTGTTAAGGTCCGTCTAATGGAACTAATTTAAGCTGGCAGCAGCGAATGAAAGTTGCACTTGATATTGCAAGGTAAATCTATCATTATTGGAAGTGGCAAGATGGACGGGTTGGGCAAACTGGATAACGGGCCATTTCTTGTTGACCCATTTTTTAAAAATTTACATTAAGAATCTACTAATTATGATCATAGAAACAATGTTTTTACAATAATAATCTAAATCTTTGAACAAAGTGTTTTGGGAAATTATATGCATTTATTAAAACAAACTCATTTGAACGTTCCTCTTTTTAGCTATATTATTTATTTCACCTGCTTTTGATGAAACACTACTCAAATTGACTCGCTTATGAGTAAATGCATAACAAAAACTCACCTTTAATCTTACTATATTTTTTGGATTACGACGATTCTTGATGATTACTAATGGTTATTTCATATGCTTGCCTTGGATGTAGAGGACTAGAGTATCTTCATGAGCGTTGTACCCCGCCCGTGATTCATAGAGATTTGAAATCATCAAACATTCTTCTAGGTTCTAGCTTTAATGCTAAGGTAACTTTATAGTTCTTAACCTTCATGAAACTTATATCATTGCAATAGTCATGCATGTTTCAAGTAAATTGACTTGGAAGGATTTATATATCAAAAACACTTTGAGTGTGTGTGTGTATATCGTTAGCATACCTATTCGACCCGTTAGAGAAAAGAAGTAGCCCAAACAAACCATGCATATTGCATAGCATATGAGTTAAAGCAACTGCCTCTATTTACTGCTTTGACTAATGATAGTTGACTTAATTTTTATTTAATGTTTTTTATTTATGTATTTACTTTTCATGCCGTTTTGACCAGTTAGAGATAAAAATATAATAAAATCCCAAATGAATCTATTCATATATAATGACTCAAAATGACTGCCATTATCATTGCTTTGACTAATGATACTTGACTTAATTTTCAGCTTTCTGATTTTGGACTTGCTATTACGGATGGGATTCATGGCAAGAACAGCATAAAGCTTTCGGGCTCGTTAGGTTATGTTGCTCCAGAGTACCTTTTGGATGGTATGCAACAATTTAACTTTATTTTAATATTTTTCATGATTTTTTGTATAATTTATATAGCAATGATACGATGATCTTTCACAGGTAAACTTACTGATAAAAGTGATGTATATGCTTTTGGAGTCGTACTTTTGGAGCTTTTGATTGGGAGAAAACCTGTGGAGAAAATGTCACCGGCTCAATGCCAATCTATCGTCACATGGGTATACAATAAAATCAATCTTATTTACTTCATGTTGTCACTAAAAACAACTGTTCAAAATTTAAAAAAAAAAAAAAGTTAATGAATTTTATGAACAGGCAATGCCTCAGTTAACAGATAGATCAAAGCTTCCTGACATAGTCGATCCGGTGATTAGAGATACAATGGACCTGAAGCACTTGTATCAAGTTAGTCAATCTTTCTATTCATGTTAATTTGTTTCAGAAGTTCTGTTTTTTTTTATTTTTGATCATTTTGCTTATCAATGAGTACTTGCCTAACAAATAAACCTTCTAAAACTTTCATCAAAAAATAGATTATTATTATTGAAATAATAATCGTATTTATCACCTACGGGGTATAGGTAACGTTGTCTATATCTTACCCTCTTCAGACCTACCTTCTAATGATTGGATATAATAAGTATGATGACGACGACGACATTTCATATTCTAATGATCTATGAAGTAACAAAACAACACAAGTCGTTTGGACAACATGTGTTTTAGTCTTTTAGGTTAATACAGTCTACTAAGCCAAGTCGAGCTTGAGCTCACCTAAGCTCGAGCTTTGCCCATGAGAAAATTTTGCTTAGCTCAGGCTTTGGCTTAGTTCAAATACCAGTAATTAGTTTTTGTTATATAATGAATTTATTTATGTACATAAACAATTATTTGATATGCAGTTGTCACTGTAATATTTTTCTATATCAGTGATCCGTCAGTGATCCAAATTAGTTGTTAAAAAAAAAAATAGGCTTATAAGCCTAGTCTATAATCTTCTTAGAATGCTCCGACTCGGTCTCATTTATTAACCAAGATTCAATTTAAGGTCAAGATCAGGCTTGATCTCATTTAAGTTCGGCTTTTTCTGTGCTTTTAGCGAGCCGATCTCTAGTAGGCTTACAAATGGCTCAGTTTTGTTGAGAATAATTTTATTTAATCCTACAGGTTGCTGCTGTTGCTGTGCTTTGTGTACAACCCGAGCCAAGTTACCGACCATTGATTACCGACGTGTTGCATTCGTTAATCCCTCTTGTACCAGCCGAGCTTGGAGGGTCGCTAAGAGTTACCGAATCTTGATTAGTTTGGTAGCTTATGTGTATATATTGTTGTTCTTATGATGCATTTTAATATCTCTTCAAAACTTAGAAATTTCATGTGTGTCTAAAGTTACCATTTTTAATGCACAAAGTACAACGTTGTTAAAAGCATGTTTTGAAGATACATATGAACATTTCAAGTTTTGGAAGGATATTGATGAGACCCCTCTGCACTTTAATTAGTTATGTTCTTGAGCCATTAATTTATATACGTGTGTTAGCATTCGAGTGACAAAAGTAAAATTGTACGAATTTTAATGTTGTTTTACTTAATTTTTGTGAAAATAACGTTTAAAACATTGAGTTGGTCGATTAAACATGCATAATGAGTCAGTGTCTCATTGAAAGCATACTTTCTATTCCTAGCTACGGGGTAAAGGTAAGACCGTATACATCTTATTCTTTTCAGACCATATTTTAGTTTTGTTAATGATGAGATTTATTAAGTACGATAATAATCTTTGTTGTTTAATCATGCAATTGGTGATTGATTAATTACAGACAGCATTTTGGTTGATAGATGTTGCATGCTATGTGGCTTGTAACCCATGCAAGTATGTTTGTACATTTATTTATGAAATTTAAAATAGTAATCCAGAAAAGCATCCTTATATACAGTTGGGTGTTGGGCATAGCTTTAATAGTTTCACATGAATTATTATGATCGTATTTGGTACTTTATGCATAAATATTTGTACGTTTGAAATTATACCGAGCGTGTATGGCAGGGCGTCCGGCGGCCCTTACTTTCGGGGTCCTTACCCAATAACATTAATTGCGACTTTTCGATCTAATTTTTATATATAAATATAAACTTTTTTCTTTTCTTATTTTTTATTTTTTGAACGGTTTCAGGCTGAACGATTAATTTAAGCATAAACTGACACACCTCTAAGGGCAGGCTTAGTCATCACCCCTTCACCCACCAAATTAGCGAGAACCGGATAAATCCGTATACTCTCTTCCATGCTTAGGTTTGAACCCCTGATCTAAATAAGGTGCAGCTTTTCCCTTTATTGCAATACCGTTAGGCTAGAAACCCTTTGGTTTTCCTTTTCTTATTATATCTTTTTTTTTTGCTGTTCAAGAAACAAACCTTTTTCTTTTTTTAATCTCTCATTCTCTCTAAGTAAAGACGTCCCATTTGCGGTGCAAACATATAACGTATGTGTGGGCTCTCAAGGGCCAAAGTAAATTTTGCACTAATTTTAACGTTATTTTACTTATTTTGTGAAAATAACGTTAAAAATGTTGGGATGATCAACTTCAAACGATAACTTTGAACCATGGACTTATTTGAAGAAGCATTTCTATCCCAACTAGGATATGGGTAAGGTTGTGTCCATCCTTTCCCCTCAGATCCTACTAAAAAGTGATAATATATTGGGTAAATTTGTTTGTTTGTTTGTTCTCTCTAAGTGAACAATACACACAAACACACATATATATATATGGTGAGGTGATACTAAAAAGGTTTAAATTGGTGAACATTGTGAGAATGATTGTGCGTTATTATATATATATAATAGAATTCTTGATATCAAAATTATATTAAAAAGTTAGTGAAAAAGTATATTAGTTATATACACTTTTGTTGATTTTTTATCATATTCTTCCCATTCTTTTAAACGAATATAACTTTTATATATGATATTAGTTTTTTTTTTTTAAATTACACCAAAAAAACAAGAATTTTTTTATCTTTAAAAAGAGTATATTATTTGTTATATAAAAAATTAAAAAAATTTACGCTTTCCTTCATCTTGTATATTTGTAATGCACCTTGTGTCTTTGCATGTTATTGTGTCTTTTTGTCTATCGTTAATTCTTTTTGTTTGCTATTGTGTCTTACTATTTTTATAAAATGATAGATTTAAAAATAATAACGGCAAAACAACACAATCACTTACTTTTTATATGTAAATTACAATAATAAAACAACAACAAATTCATTTGATACATAAAAAACAAAGATAATATTAAATTAAATAATCAAAAACATAAAACACAATGATAAATACATATGATACAATAACCTGAAATATATGTTACTAAAATAAAATGTTAAAATAATGCAATTGTGTACTTTTAATATGGAAAACATAAAAAATAAATAACAAAATTATTTAATATATAAAAAACAATAATAAAAAAACATTAAATAAGTTAAAACATATAACATAATGAGGACCTAAATAAAAAAAGACAATGATAAGTATATTAGCCAATGACCTGAACGTAAAATATAATAATGAGTATATTACAAAATGACCTAAACGTAAAACACAATAATAAGTATATTACACAATAATCTAAACGAAAAACACAATGGTGAGTATATTACAAAATGACCTGAATGTAAAACACAAGTATTACCATATTATACAGTAAAACAAAATATTGACACAATGACATGAAATTAAAACAGAATAATAAGTATATTACATAATGTTCTGTATATAAAACAATAATGAATATATTGCACAATGACCTAAACATAAAACACAATGACCAAAATGTATTTATCAAAATATAAATATAATTTATGTTTTTTTAAATTATAAGTTTTAAAAACACAACGGTAAAATAACACAGTCTGTACTTTTAATACATAAAGCATAAAAAACTAAATAACAACAATTTATTTAATGCATAAAAAACAATAACAACATAACGGACTATGATATAAAAAAGAAAACACAATAATAAAGACATATTACACAATGACCTGTAGCATTAAACATAATGACTAAAATACCCTTTTCAAAATATAAAAATATATCACTTGTCAATACCACAATCCTTCTCACACTTCTCAACAATCTAATCTTTTTTTTGTTAGAACCTAAACCTATATTTATGTATGTGTGTGTGTATGAAAACGAATAAATAAAAAGTCTATTTTGTCTAATAAGACTA
The DNA here is from genome assembly GCA_009363875.1 of Mikania micrantha. Classification (NCBI taxonomy): domain Eukaryota; kingdom Viridiplantae; phylum Streptophyta; class Magnoliopsida; order Asterales; family Asteraceae; genus Mikania; species Mikania micrantha. The sequence continues at coordinate 5,915,965 of CM018684.1, forward strand.
AAAAGGATTTTTAAAACTTCCGAAACCGACCCAAACGAACTCTGATTGATGACATTGGAACCGCCTCATCTAACTTTACAATATTGGTTTTTCAGTTTTAGCTTTAACAATTACATTTAGATTTTAGGTTTTAAGGCTTAGTTTCATAGCTTTTATGGTTTATCTTTAGGTTTAAGGTTTATTTTTAAAGTTTTTGTTTTGTTATTATGATTATTTGTTTATGCTTTAAGCGTTGGGGTTTGGGGTTCAGCAAGCCGGTTCCAATGATGCGAAAATGAGATCAATTGGAGTTTGTTTAGGTCTGTTTTCAAGTTTTAAAAATTCTTTTTAGCCTTTTAGGCAAAATGAACCTTTATTTGATCTTTCCACACACACACATTCTCTGTCTCTATGTGTGTGTGTGTATAAGGTAAGGATCCACTGTGAATTAACCTTAATTACGAAAACCCAATTAATTCCAACAAGATCAACACAAATCTTTTAGTTTTTATTTCACAACCTTTGTTACACATATACAAGAAATATGTTATTTATGTGTTACATTATAAATATTTATTTTTTGTTTCAACCAGTTACACTGACGTAAGACCCCAAACGGTGATGAATTTCCACAAACCCATAAAATAACATAGTCTTTCACATGTGTAATAAAGATCATGAAAAAAACCCAAAGATTAGGGTTGATCTTGTCGAAGGTAATCGGGTTTCTGCAATTAAGTTGGGTTATTATAGGATTCCAATCACATACACACACACACACACATATATATATAGGGATTGAATCCTATGAAAACCCAATCTTAAAGATAACGATTTAACCGTTAACATATCTAGTTCTTCGTTTCTAACCATTCCTAGCCATCATCTAGGCAATAATCAACCACAATAACTATTACATTATGTTCAAAAACTAGATCTAATCTAACCATTATAAACTAGTAGGATAAAACGAATCGTTACACGATCGGACGGATTTTTCGGATGAAAATGACGTTCAGGAGTTGTGTTAACGATCCCTAGCTCGATCCGGATGTTTGGATGGCTTCAAAACTGAATTTGAGTGCTGGAAATTCGACCTAGACGTTTGTAGAAGAGAGTAAGTTCGAGAGAAAGCATAAAATTTCATTTTGCATGAAATCTGAGTTTTCAATCTGATCCATCAGACCGACCTACTCGTCGCGTACCACCAAGGAAGCTAAAGAAATGCTTGGCGTACCGCGAAGAAATCTGGAGTCCTTAGATATTTTGGACTCATCTTGTACCGCCAAGGAGACTCAAAATGGCATTGGCATACCGCGAAGAGTTCTGGAATGAAATATCTTCGAATTTTTCTTTTTTTTTTTCTACGATTCCAGAGAATCGAGAACTCCGTTTCTCGCACGGCTTTCGTCCACATTCACGATTTCTCGCGTACTATCAAACTGTGAGATCACAATCGTTTTTTTAACGTGGATATCTGTCACACCCCGAGCCGGCGGGAACGGATCGGGTTTTCCCGTGGGGCGGAAGGTTCCCGGGGCGCGATATCGTGAGTGATAATCGAATGATCGGATTGTTTACATAGCACATGATAATTAAATGAGAAATGCTAACACATCCATGACATAAAATTACAAGATTAAATTACAATGTATCGTTCATAATTTAATCAAGTAAATCTACCAAAAAGAATCAATGTAACTATATCTTGTATCTGTACAAGATATACAAAAGATGATTCATTGTTCTTGTCACCAAAAGCATGCAACACAAAATAAGCTAGGTCTTCTAAAAGTCCTCTAGCTTAATCCTTGCATGTAAGTACCTACACCTATTCATCACCTGAGAAAACATGCATTTAAACAAAGTCAACACTAGGTTGGTGAGTTCATAAGTATGTTAATTGAAAACCTTGATTCATTCACATGCACAATCACAATGTTTACAATGTTACTTGTATGTTATCTGTTTCACCTGTTCTCCCAATGGCTTCTCAATAGTTATATTCACAAATATTATATCATCCTAGTAGTGATGCTTATATATAGGGCATATGTAAGGGAACTAAGCCCTAGCCAACATCCCACCACATCACTACTAGAACTCCACACTACTTGCAATACAACTATTGATTTCCATTCTCATTCCACATGTTTGTCTCATTATTGATCACCTGCGATAACATGAATAGAATAATATGATGATAGCGTTGTAGTTATCAAACCGAAGTATTAATAACCATTATATGTAATAAGGATATTAGATTTATTTAATATGTTCCTTGTATTATTCTATTGTCTGTGGGTTAAATGTTATTTCACTTTTAGTTATTAAAAGTGTTAGTTAACTGTTTGTCATTTGTTCTCCTCTTGCAGTGCATAGAGCCTAAAAGGAATCCATTGCAATCCTCACGTAATCAGATTGCAATGCATACGATTTACCTCTATCACCGTGTGTTCCCATTTCCTTCATCGAAACTGTTACTAGTAATATGACATGATAGAAAATAAATTCCTCAGTCTACTAGTCCACAAGTAAAGATGGATGATGTACATCTATGATATCACTGTTCTCCATGTGATTAACAAGGTTGAATAAGAACTTGTCTTATTACATTATGTTAATCATGTTTGAATGATGTTGTTATCATGAAGTTACGTTATCGTGATTATCATTCAGTATGATCCATATGCTCACCATGTAATCCTTAAGCCGTAGTAAGAACAAGTCTTATTACCCTTAAGTGATACAGATGGTGGTTATCCAATGCGTTCATACTATCGCATAGTATGTTTTTAAGTTGTAACTAAGTGTTATAAGTACTTGACTTATCCCACTTAGTCAATTAGAACGTGGAATGATATTAAGAAGATGTTTTATCTTCTAATCACTCATGTGTGGTGCTGTGTCATCGTGTTTCACTGTAGTAGTTCTCATTGCTTGTTTGTGTATGAATTGTCTCAATGTTTGTTCATGTAGGAATAACTAAGTGTTATAAGATAAAATTTTACAACTATGTTATTCAAATGGGTTGATGATTATGAAATTATATTATCATATTCATCTGAGTTTCCCTGTTATCTCATGATCATACAAGCATGCATACAATGATAAGAGATAATAAACAATTTAATATTATCTAAATCAAAGTATAAATAACATGTTAAGCAAAACTTTTAAATAAATAAAAGTAAACATGTTTCTCAGCCCCGAGAGTTTAAAATCAGTAAAGATTAAAGAAAAAGGGGCATATGAACTCACCTCGTTGTTGTAGTAGTTGACTTAGCTTAAAAGAAAGAACGCATGCTCTCTTATTTGAACTTGAGTTTGTTTTTACAATCCTGTATAGATTTCATGTTGTATGTATTTCATAAGTATGAGTTATATGTATTTGTGCGTGTGTATGTGATAACCCTAACTTGGTTATCACTCGTGAGTCTCAGTCTTGGTCTTTGTTATTCGGCCCGTTGTAATTGTTGTAGTTTCGACTAACATTTAATCATGTTAGATCATGGTTATTACCTTTCGTTATGGTTTTCATGTTTATTCAAGGTGATTGTGCAACTTGAAACCCATTTGTCAAAGCGTTATATTTAAGTCTTTATAAGTCTCATCACCGAAAAAGACTTGTCACCTTCGTAGTAAAGTATGATCTCATGTACACTATATTCCATTGATTTACTATCTTGTGTTAAGTTGGGCTATTAATTCGGGCCGAATAATCCATCGTGGTCAACTAGTAGTCAAGGGCCATGCGTTGTAAGTGTGGGCCAATACATGGGCCTTTCAATGGTTATGGGCCGGAACAAAGGTTCTGAGCCAATTTACAAAGACCGTGGGCCTATTGGGCCAACATGGGTGGCTTGCTTAGCTAACTTGTGGGCCGAGTATCCACTTGTTCAAGGGATGGGTTGTAGGTGTGGGCCTCGACAGAATAAGGCGGGCCCGTGAGCTTGGTGTTGGGCCGATGGGAACCTAGGAGCTGGGCCCCGGGGTTTATGAGTTCGGTTGAGTCATGGTGGCATTCCAGCGAACCTATGGTGTGTCCAATAAGGTACGTAACAACAGAGAAAGGTTCGCCATATGGGTTTGCTCCATCTGAGGTTCACAGAAGCAGGTTTGTTCATGATCAGATAAGGTTCGTGGCATCCAAGCATGGTGGGTTCGGTAATGGTTCGCGAAACCTCAAAGGGTTCGGCTGTGGTGGCTTGAGGGTTCGGCCCACATGGGTTCAGTGGTTCCAGTGGGTTCGGCTGGAAGTGTCTACTCATGAAGGTTCGCTTGGCTGCAATCTGGTTCGGCTCTCGGTTGGTTCGTTCCTTAATGGGTTCGGCTAAAAACCAATGGTTCGCTGCATGGCATGGAACGACATAGGGTTCGGCAGTGCATGTCCACGTGGAAAGGGTCGTGGGAGTCGAAGGTTCGCAACACTCCATTGGTTTGGCACCATAACAGGTTCGGCTGTTCATGTGGGTTCGTGGTTAGGAGACTCGACCAGACAAGGGTTCGGCCGAGAGGTTGAAGGTTCGGTGGCCCAAGGGTTCGGCCGCAGGTCACGAACCCTGGTTCACTTCCTCCTTTCCCGTCGAACCAAGCTGTTCAACTCGATCCTACCCTCCTGCTGGGTGGCCCTATCCTCCTTAGTGTTCGAGTAGAGTTTCGGGGTTGGCTTGCAAGGGTTCTACCACCGGTTATCGTGTGTGGGTAAGTGTGAGTACGAAAACCCTTTTTTTCAGATTATTCACACCCAAATACCTCAAATTTCAGCGGCTATCACTCCAGATCCGTTGTACTTTCCGGTAGAGGAGGTCGAGAGCTTCGCGTGGACACCAAGAACACTCAAATCCGTTGAGAAACGATCGAGTTATGAAGGATTGAAGCTTGATTATGGTGGTGAGATGTGGATTCCGAAAATTGAAACTAGAGAGAGAAGTGTGATGGTGAAAATGAAGGAAGCAGGCTAACTTAGCCTTTAAATACTCCGCGGGTATTCGGGTTTGTTTCGGTTGCTCGGTTCGTGATTTCATCGTGTTTCCGGAATTTTACGCGTAATTAATTTGTAATAAATAAAAGAAATATTATTTTAATTATTTGATGAGTTTCAAAATTGTAAAATGTTATTTATTTAATTATTATTAATTTATGGTCGTTCGTGTCGTGTTTTCGTTTTCGTTTCGTCAGATCGCGTCACCATTGCGCGTATTTGTTCGAATCGTCATTCGAACGAATACGACGATGGTTTTGCTTTCTGACTTTTGTTTTCTACTTTCCAGTTATCATTTCAGAACGTTAAACTCACAGGTATGTTTGTGTGAATCGTCACCCACGCAAACACACTGTCAGTTCGTTATTCTGAAACGACACTGCAACATTGTTTGAATTGTGTTTCCTCACTGTCAGACTCAACTAAACATCCTGTTTTCACATTGAAATGTCGGCCATCTGATTCCTGTTATCTATGGATATCAGATCGCAACCGATTTGTTCTTGCTATTTGTATGAATACTATTGTTTCTCATGTTTAATTGTGTTAACTGTACTTAGGTTTTCACTTAAATACACACAACTAATGTTTCAAATATATGTTGTACATACAGTATTTAAGTTTACACGAAAATACGTACAACTGTTTCTTGTATTTAGAATTATGTTAATACAAGTACTGTTTACACACATGTATGTACACATAGTTACTGTTGAAAGTACACGTACCGTACGGACTTGTCGGCCGGTCAGTTACTAGTTGTCACAATTTCAAACATGATGACGTGGACTTTCCAAACAACCATGACGTAATGAAGGTATTTCTCTTTCATACGATCCTCATGTTCCCATGTATACTCAGGTCCACGTTGAGAGTTCCATCCAACTTTAACGATTGGAATTCGGCTTCGTTTCAGCACTTTGACTTCTCAATCCATCACTTCTACTGGTTCTTCAATGAATTGAAGTTTGTCACCAATTTGAATCTCTTAAATAGGTACAATCAACGGTTCGTCCGTTATACACTTCTTCAGATTTGATATATGAAAGACATCATGAATGTTACTAAGTTCAGGAGGTAATTCTAGTCTATAAGCAACCGTTCCAATTCGTTCCAGAATTTTGAATGATCCTACAAATATAGGTGAGAGTTTACCTCATTTTCCAAATTTGAAAATGCCTTTCCAAGGTGAAACTTTCAACATTATTCGATCACTTATTTGGAATTCTAGTGGTCTCCGACGATTATCAGCATAACTCTTTTGACGATCGCAAGCAGCTTTGACTCGTTCTTGAATAAGTGTGATCTTGTTTGTAGTTTATTGTATGAATTATGGGCCAATGATCTGGCTTTCACCTACCTCCGACCATAAGATAGGAGATCTACACTTGCGTCCATACATTGCTTCAAATGGAGCGCATTGAATACAAGTATGGTAGCTGTTATTGTATGATAATTCAACAAGTGGAAGATGAATATCCCAGCTACCACCAAAATCAATAACACAGCTTCTGAGCATTTTTTCAAGAGTTTGATTTGTTCGTTCGGTTTGTCCATCCGTTTATGGATGATAAGCTATGCTCATATTGATTTGTGTGCACAGAGCATTTTGAAGAGTTTGCCAAAATCGCGACATAAATTGACTGTCTCTGTCAGAAATGATGGAGATCGGTACTCCATGTCGAGATACAATCCCATTGACATAGAGTTTAGCTAGTCGATCAATGGAATAATCTTCTCGGATTGGTAAGAAATGCGCAGATTTAGTAAGGCGATCAACGATAACCCATATAGAGTCATGATTTCGTGACGTTCTGGTTAGTTTAGTAATGAAATCCATAAAGATCTAATCCCATTTCCACATGGTAATCTCTCGTAGTAATAAGCCAGAAGGTCGTTGATGTTCTGCCTTAACCCAAGACATGTTAAATATCTATCCACGTATTCTGCTATATGTTTCTTTATCCCAGGCCACGAGTAAAAGTCTTTAAGATCTTTATACATTTTATTGGCACATGGATAAATAGAATACCTAAATTTTGTGTGCCTCATCTAAGATGATTGTTCTAGTGTTACCGAATAGAGGAATCCAAATTCCGCTTTTGAAATACAGTACTCCATCAGTTTTGGTTTCTAATTGCTTGTCTAATCCTCTAAGCTCCTCAGTTGAATATTTTGTTGCTTGTAAAGTTAGTTGCTGAGCCTCTTTAATCCGAGGCATTAGACTGGTTTGAATAGTCATCCCTAACGCTCTCACATGTAAAGGTTTGACTCGTTCTTTGCTACTCAAGGCATCGGCTACGACATTCGCTTTACTTGGGTGATAGCGAATTTCACAGTCATAGTCATTTAAATGTTCTACACATCACCTTTGTCGCGTGTTCAACATCTTTTGTTCTAGAATGTGTTGAAGACTTTTGTGATCAGTGTACACAATACACTTAGTTCCATACAGATAATGTCTCCAAATTTTAAGTGCAAACACCACTCCACCAAGTTCTAGATCATGAGTGGTATAGCTCTTCTCGTGTATTTTCAATCGTCAAGAAACATAAGCAATTACCTTGTCTTTCTGCATTAATACGCACCCGAGACCCTGACGAGAAGTGTCAAAGTATACTGTGAAGTTATCCGTACCTTCCGGTAATGCAAGTATAGGCGCGTTGCAGAGTTTGTGTTTCAACAGTTGGAATGCCTCCTCCTGTTGGGAACCCCATATAAACTGTTGATTTTTCGGTGTCAAAGTTGTTAGTGGCAAGGCTATTTTCAAAAAGTTCTTAATGAATCGTCGGTAATAACCTGTCAATCCTAAAAATTGACGTATTTCAGTTGGAGTTCGTGGTTTCTCTCACTGTTTCACAGCTTTAATCTTACTAGGATCTACTTGTATACCGTTCTCATTTACCACGTGTCCAAGAAATTTAACTTCTCGTAACCAAAATTCACACTTATAAAATTTGGCATATAGCTTCTCACGTGCTAAAAATTCTAAAATTAGTTTCAAGTGTTGAGCATGTAAATGAGTATGTCATCAATAAATACAATCACAAACTTATCCAGATAAGGTCTACACACTCGATTCATCAGATTCATGAAAATTGCTGGTGCATTTGTTAACCCAAATGACATTGCTAAAAACTCGTAATGTCCGTAACGGGTTCTAAAAGCAGTTTTAGGGACATCATCATCATGAATTCGTAACTGATGATATCCGGACCTTAAATTGATTTTTGAGAAATAAGTAGCATCTTGCAATTGATCAAATAAGTCATCAATATGAGGTAGTGGATAACGGTTTTTGATTGTTAATTTATTCAGCTCCCTATAGTCGATACACATCCTGAACGAACCATCCTTCTTTTTCACAAAAAGAATCGGTGCTCGAAACTAGGCTTGATAAAGTCTTTGTCTAACAGTTCCTATATTTGACCTGAAAGCTCTTGCATTTCTGAGGGTGCTAAACGATATGGAGCTTTAGCAACAGGTGCTGCACCTGGAATCAAGAAGTTTATTATGTGTTTTGTATTTAAGGAGTTTAATTTTTTTCTGGTACATAACTTCATACACATTCATTATGTGTTTGAATTTTCTTATTATGTTATCAAAAACAATGAAACACCCATAAAAATGTTTATGGTTTTATGTTTAGCATTCATCATAAAAAGGATGAAATTTAAGTTTAAATTTAAATTTTAATATTATGATCGGTACATTAACACAATGAACCGGTTTCGATCCCTGTTCCCAAAACACAACTGCGAGACTTACCTTTCGGTTTTTTAGGGATTCGATCCAAGTCTGGTTATTGAGATTTGAAGTTTACTGGTTATAAAATTCAATACAAAGATTTCATACCTATTTCTTGTATTTCAAACAAAAACATCAACGTAATACGACAATAAATTTCAGCAGTATACATTATTAAACACCATGATAACACGCAAATCTGAAAAAAATTCCTTTTTATCTAAAAACACTAATTACCTACCAAAAAACCATTCATATTCATATCATCATAACATTAAACTTCAAAAGTCATTAAATACATAACATACCAATCGTAAAATGTCATAAAAAGATACAAAATAAAATACCATAAAAATAAAAAACAGAGCATAAAAAAAACGACAGGGGTAAGACGCCGTCCAAATACTCATGCTATTTCATCGACTTCAGGAACTTCATTTTCAGGTCCATCGAAACTTGAATGCCTATGATGATTCCAACAACAATTTTAATCATCTCTTTGTTGTTATCACGACATTCAACGTTGAAATTCTTGGCAAGATCTTTAACAGTCTCCTCCGAAAGTCTATTGACTATCTCTTCAATTTCTTTAAGCCCATCTTCAATTTTGTTAATTATGCTACCCATTTTCTGCATAAAAACAATATCTTTTTTTAATATTGTTTCATAATCAATTCAAACAAACCATTGCCACCGGTGGATGATGATGATTCTCCTTGAAACGTCATATAGGAAACTTATTGTCTATGAATTTTAACCTGCTCCTTGACGCGTTTATAGACAACAGATGACATTAACTATAGTTAAGTGTGATAGGTGATGTATAACTTCTACATTAATTACCACATTAAACGCCATAATTAATGCATCTTTTATTCCCATCTAACCAATGTTGTTTGAATCGGACCGGACCGGGAACCGACAACGAGACCGGCCCAAAATAAGCGGATGAACCGCTAGGAAGAGAACCGGCCGGCCCATTCGGGTGAGCGGTCGACCGGGAACCGGACCACTGGTCCGACCGGTTTTAGTTTTTTTTTTAAAAAAAAAACTAAAATCTAAAAAATAAACCAATAAAACAAGTAGTTGAATGTTAAACTTGTAATCTCACCAATGTAGGATGAGGAGTTAGAAAGGGAAAGTATGTCAACCTATGTGGGATGAGAAACAAGTTTTTTTCTTTTTTTTTAGACCAAAATCCAAAAAATTTAACATTCAAAAAATAATTATGTTTGTGTGAATAGTAATTATGTTTGTTTAAATGTAATTATAATTATATAATTTTTTTTGAAATATTTTATATATTTATTATGTCGTCCGGTTCGTGAATCCAGTCCGACCAGTAACCGGTAAGACGTCTGGTTCAATGTCCGGTCCGGTTCTTAAAACATTACATCTAACACCATCCGTAGACTGATAAATGATTTCATACAAACTTCGACAATTCACTTACCCTTTAGACCGATCACTTGCTTTTCGTTTTTATTATATATGCATGCATATTTCCCAAAAACCACAAAATACACTACAAACCTTTTAACAAATTTCTATGGGCAGATAAATGGCTGAAGAACACAACGCGTCCGAAATTCAACAAATGAAGATGTTTAGAACAATATCAAGACCAAGGTGAACATATCAGCTCAACAATGTCCGAAGTCATTAACAACCTTTATTATTTGTCAGTTGACAATGAACTCCACAACTCAAAGATCATCAACAAACTACTGGAAATGCCGAAGACTGAATCATGGGACAAGCCGCTTGAGTACTTTTACATACAACAGGGGATGGATGAAGCAATCAGTTTTTCGATCAAAGTGTTGTTGACAAAAACATCAGCAGCACCAAATAACTTGCTGATTACAAAGGTTAACAGCTCCATCATCTGTTGTGTTTTTGTGTTTAACGACGTTTAAATTTGTTTCTTTCTGTTCCCGAATCACAAAGTTGATGTAATTTTAAACTTTTTGAAGTAAATATTAATGGTTTATGAAGTTTTTGTATTGTATGTTCTAAACACCATAACATGTAACAATCCCATATCAACTTTTATGCTAACAAAAGTAACTTTTAACTTACCATCTAACAACCTTATGAATATGTGATCTTTTCGGAACTGCTTATCTTGACCATCTTCTCATAATGTATTTTTTTTAGAAATTTTTGCACATCAGACAACTTTAGCACATAAAAATGTGCCTACACAACAAACCAAATTGTTCATAACGTCAACAACTGCAATATATGGTATTATCCTTCTTGCGAAACATAACATGTAAAAACGCCATAAATAATGCAAAATAAATACTTCATACAAAAAACACATAAATCCTCTACATCCTCCAACTTTGAATAAAATTTTAATGTAAAACTACTACATCAATTAGATTAATTTACCTCGAAAAAAGAAGAACATGGCTGTTCAAAATCTTTTACATAAAACTTCACAAACTCCTCTACCTCCTCAAACTTTGCATTAATGTATTGCCCAACCGCAACAATTTCACTCTGAACTTCAAGAAAAATAATCTTTGTGTATACCATCAAAGCTTGTTCCTCCAAAACAAAATCAATTTTTAAATTAGGATTTGTGTAACGAGTATCATGATCATTCTTCATATTAGTATGTCGTTGAGCTTCAATAGCAGTTTCATAATTTGTCAAAAATTCAACCAACGTAGACTTTGAGTTGAATATTTGTCCAAAAAAATGATTTTGACTTTCGGACCTGGACGTCGTACGCATTAAACCAGACATATCATCATATCTATAGTATGTTGGTATCCATGATCCTCATATCTACAATGATACTCTTTTAATTCCACTAATATAACAGTTTTTCAAACCTTAAAAAAATAAATATAAAACACCATAAACTCCCTATACATTGCAAAAAACACCATATGCTTAACAAAAATGACAAAAATTAAGCACCATATCATCTCATTAATATAATTATCCAAACATCTTACATAAAACACCATATCCTCATAAAAACACTATAAATATATGTTAAACACCATATACTTAATTTAAACATAATTTTTTTGGAATAAACTTTTTAACAAATTAACACTATATTATATCAACCGTATAATTTATCCCTCACGTTACATATAAACACCATATGCTAAAATAAGCGTTATAATACATGTTAAACACCATATTCCAATACGCATAAACACAAAAAAATGATGCAGAAACACCATAAAACGCCATAATTATCAAAATTAATGAAATCAAACAATACGATTTTGCAAAACATACCGTCGACGTCATTTGCATTCGATTCGTTTGTATTCGATTGATCCATCAATCCTTTATCATATGAATGACCGTAATCGTAAATTGATATACACGACACATTAACGTCAAACCATAAACATCGACAGGTCGTGATTTTAATCTTTTTAATTGAGATTTCGTTGTTGTAGTGAAATTAAAAATGGAAGTAAATTATGATTCCAAATCTGATGCGAAATGGTTACGATTTAATTTTTTGACTATACTTGCTAATTGTTAAATTACACAACTGTCCTTTTTATTTAAAATGAATCATTGACACATGTCGAGCCATGTATTCTTCTTACACTTTTGAAGGTTTTTTTTTGTCTTTGTAGAGTAACCATATACTATATATATATATATATATAGGGTAATGATATCTTGTTACCACCTTAATAGGGGGTTCCTTTGTTGTGTTTTTGCGAATTCACAAGCGTTTAGAAATTAAAACAAGTGTAAGTTTGCGTTACATTGCAAGTTATGTTTATTTTTACGGCAATCACACTAACGTAAGATCCTAAACGGTGATGAATTAGCAAAAAGACAAAAAAGAAACTCCCTATTTATGTATAATAAATGTTATGAAAAAATTCAAAGTTTTGGGTTAATTTTGCTAGGGTTAATGGGTTACCGCAATTAAGGTGAGTTTATACATGATCCCAATCCTATATATATATACTAGTCTAGTACCCGTGCATTGCAGCGAAAACACAACACTTAAGTTGGATGTTCTAAAGGTTTGCATGGTTCAATCTTGAGTCATAACCATAGCAAAAGCAATTTTTTTTAACTTGGTAATTAACTAAAAGTGACTTTAACTATTAACATAAAAGGCCAAATGCACCAAAAATGTCAAGAAGTGATTCATTTGTTTTGAAGGGTTTTTTTATATAATCACTCTATCTCACTTAAATTCTTAAAAGCTAACAATGTGGGACAAAGTGAAAACACAAACAAGTTAAAAAATAAAAATAAAAGTTTTGCATTTTTCGCAACATTTAGAAAAGTGCAAAACTTTTACACCGATGCAAATTCGATTTGCCTTGCGAATTAATCAAAACACAAAAAAAACCCCTAAATATGTATAATAAAGATCATGAAAAAAAACCAAAGATTCAGACATTTTTTGCAGGTTTAATTGGGTTATCGCAATTACAGTGGGTTAATAATGGAACCGTCCCTTATATATATATAACCCAATTTTAGAAAGATACCCCTGAACTTTTTTTTATCTACCTATTTTAAATTTTAAAAATATACAAACTAAACTATATTAAAATTGATTATATTATTTTGAACGCGTATATAGAAACTCATCAATAATTTACTAACTAATGAGGTAAGAAAAACAGAAAGATTTCTATTAAAGATGAGTTAAGAGCAGAAAATTACCTAAATTTGCTCTATTTTTTCCCCTTTCTTTAAAAGACTTGCATTAGATTCTTCACTTTTGGGCATATTTGAAATACATATACCTATGCATGTCTTTTTGTTGGTCAAAAATTTAATGAAGTGACGACGTGACGTTAGGTTTAAAAATGTTGAGGTTTATAGTCTCACATTATATAAGAAAGTATAAATAAAAATTTGTATTTAAATTAGTCAGAAATTAATAATGTGATGTTTCATACTTTCATGTCAATAAGAGCCTTAGGTAATGTTTTATGTTAGTCGAAGAGTATATGTGACATCCTTGTTAAAATAAATAAATCACATAACCTTCACATAAATAATCAATCGTAAAAACAATTTATAGACTTTAATATAGTAGAAGCATGTTATTTATTATTATAGATTTTTTGTTGTTGTATATATCAAAAATTTTAAATTTATGTTAATACATTATGGTGAGGTTTTGCGTTCGAGTCTCGGCTGGAGCAAAAAAATGCTTTAAGGTTGAGCTAGGGGTTTTTTCAGTGTGGGTTTCCTTGTAGAAGGTGGTGTCAATGTATCCATTTAAACAGTGGTACTTGGTGTTAACTGTTAAAAAAATAAAAATAAAACTAATATTGAACTTTTGTAAGCTAGTGCAGCTAGTAATAATAATTTATTAATTTGTTCCGGCAACTAATTAATATGGGGTTAGTATGTTGTCTGCTTGGAAATACTAGTATGAACTATGGTTGATATTCATTAAATAGAATCGAGATTGAATAAATCAAATAATGAAATACAATGTTAGAATTGAACAAATAATATGAGATCTAAGTAGAGAATAACACATTAGATTTGCCCAACTGCGGATCGGGTATAGCCCGATCTCGCTTGTCGGTTTATTCCCGCATCTTGGTTATGACGACGATCTTCCATGAAAAACATACCTTGAAATCATGCTTTCCTAACTCTTATTTATGTTCTCCAAAAATGTGTCAGCGGTGACTTAAACCGTGTAGTGTTGTTGGATGGTTTCAATATCGAGACCCTTGAGCTTCACAACTGACTCGACATGGCCTTTCAAAGTATGAAGCTCCCTCAACCTGTAACAACAAATACATATGAGTTCTCGATCGAGAGAATATCCTGTTGGTTAAGTGGTTTACTCTTCAATCAAATGGTTGTAGGTTCAAATGTTGTAGGTTGTAAGTTGTGCTCATTTTATCTAATAAAATCTAGGCATTGTTAAGAAAAATGTAACAATCTAATGCGTTAGGGGTGACCCTATCATGCTAGGTAACATGTTAAAACAGGCCTATAGCTGACTAGTCCTCAACCAACATGAGAGAGGCGACTCGTGTAAACTGCAGACAAAGTACATGGGCTAGTGATATGATGCCTATACCTTGACTTGATAATGTAGGTTACCTTTAACAATTTCAATCAATCAATCAATCAACGTACTCAGTATATCCCGCCATTAGCATGCTAAGGCAGGGTCTGAGGAGGGTGAGATGTAGACAGCCTTACCCCTACCCCGTAGGGGTAGAGAGGCTGCTTCCAGTGAGACCCTCGGCTCATGATGCTTGATCAACCGTCCGAAACGATTTTAACGTTATTTTCACTAAATAAGTAAAATAACGTTAAAATTAGTGCAATTTTACTTTTGCCCCTCAAGAGCTGTCGACACATATATACATTATATGTGCGCACCGCTAACGGGGCGTGTACCTTTAACAATTTATTTTATTAAATAAACGAATACAACATTATTTGCTAAGATGATTCACGATAATAATGCTATTTTTCTTACTTGTTTATTTTGCAAAACAATAATATAAGTAATTGAATATAGTTTATGATTTTAAATGAATGTATATGAAATTTTGAATTTTTTAGTAAATTAAAATAATTAGTTAGAATAACTCAGTTTAGGAGGTTGACAAATGTTGAATGATAAACCTTCAAGGAGTGGCATGCATAATCACTTGAGTCCCTCTAAGGCTCTCACAGAGTGCTATCAAGTTTGAGCCAGTTACACAGGTTTTTTAATTCAACCCTCTTCAAAACCATTGATTCAACATAAATTATGTTTTGCCTCATCCTATTGGTTAACACGGTATTGATAGGGTCCCATAAGCTTTCGGTAACAGGCTCTCATTGATACTTAAAAAATCTCCTAAACTACTCTGATTTTCAACCTAATTGACCAGGTAACTTGATTTTTGTAAAAATAACGTCAAAAGCGTTGGGTAAGTTGGTTAATCAGGCATCATGAGCCGGGGACTTATTGGAAGCACTCTTTCTATTCCTACACAGGGTAGAGGTAAGACTGTCTACATCTTACCCTCCTCACACCCTACCTTAGCTTTGCTAATGGTGGGATATACGATGACTACCAGGTAACTTGAGTAACTGATTAATCAAGAATCCAAGACTTACCTAGCAACCTCTGCCCGCCTTTTTGCTTGATCTGCAAGTTCTGATAACTCCCTGTAGTCATTCGTATCTTTCAAGATATCGTTTGCATTTGGTGCTTGAAGTCCATGCAAGGTGCGTTGATACGAGGCCCATTGTGCTTCCCTCTCGCCCCGTCCATAGTCCTTTTTGGTGGTGAAAGCGGTCTATATGTCCACAAACATTGTATGTTAATAACTAACATCATGATCAGTTTAGTTTTATTGAATATAATAATAAGGTAATTATTATCAATAATAACAATACCTTGTTTTGGAGCATATTGTTCCATGCCTTGCCACTCAAGGCAAACCGGATGATAAATTTGAAAATATCTAATGGTAAATAGATGACTATGCTATAGAGCCAGATCACACCAGCCCAGCCCCAACCGATTCCGTGGACTCTTGCGAAGTCCCAATTCGCGTAGACCGCAATTGACGTGGCAATCTTCATTTGATAAAACTTTGTTAGAATTCTTGATATAAATTTTGAAAGTTTACTTATAACGTGTCTATAAGATCACATTGAAAGATAGATGGTCAATTCACGCACACAGTCATTTTGTTTGTAAAATAATAGATTATATTATTCTTGAAACACCGCTCATTTGTAAGGCACACATATAATGTATATATGTGTGGGCCATCAAGGGGCCAAAGTAAAATTGCACTAATTTTAACGTTATTTTATTTATTATGTGAAAATAACGTTAAAAGTGTTGAGTTGATTAACTTCAAACGACAACTATGAGCCGAGAACTCATTCGGAGCAACCTCTTTATCACAACTGAGATATGGGTAAGGTTTGTGTCCATCCTTACCCCCTAGACCCTACTGAAAAGTGGGAATATATTGGGTAAGTTTGTTTGTTTGTGTTTATTATTCTTGAAATAATATCAACACACTAATTTTGTTTGTATATAGTTCATTTAGGAAAAATGATGTTTTGTAAGAACCTAGTTTGACTCAAATTGTTTTGACCTGTCATAAATTTACCCTTTTAACCCACTACACAACCTCCCAACACACTCATTTCCAAACTCTACAAAAGAAAGTTACCCAAATTGTCTTGTACTAATGCATAAAACCTCATAAATCATTTTGTTTAGAACACTATATTACTAAGTTTCGGGTCAACACAATTTGCCCCACATGCTTTGACCTGTTTCCCATTTCCCCATTTTTATTTAAGAATAAACTCACCAGTTGAGCTATAAAAAAGGCAGTGAGAAGCAAAAGACCAGGGCGTTCTATGAAAGACCAGCTTCTTGATCTAGTAACAAAAATGAGTGCCTGACTTATGATGCTGACTTGAAGGTAAAGAGCTGACATAAGCTCGTATTCATTGTCGTTGATCGGTTTCACACCAAATCTCTCCTGAGAATACAATCATTAATTAACTTCGTTACTTATAACTAAATGATACTGCTTAGAGGCCATAATTTCAACCCATTGCCTCATGAATGTGTATATTTGGGTTACATTTTTTATCTTAAACCTGTCAAGTTAAAAAAGTTAGCTGACATGTTCCTGTTTTAAACCATTAAATCAGATCCTTTTGACTTGTTACCAACACATTTACATATAAATGGGTCAATTTGGGTTGTGTTTTATATCAAATGGGTCAAATAAAAGGTTTGTAAAAGGTCATATTAACTTACCCAAATCTATTTTGACCCATTTCAACCCAGCCTTTTTTGACCCATTTCAGCCCAACCTTTTTTGAGCCTTTACCTAGCCCGCCCATCTCTCCAACTCTAAATCCTAATACTAATTGTGAATTATGTAAACAATTAATGGCTTGTAGTACCGTAAAAAAATCTGATTCCTTTGCTAACCAGAAGAAAATAACAGTCATAACCGCTAAATAAGTTCCAAGAACAACCCCAGTGGCAAAGATTTCCTTCAACTTCCAGGAATCTGGCAGTGGTGAAGGCTTGACTTTATCCTTAGATATAGTCATAATAGTTCCATCGTTAAGGATTGCGATAATCAGAACCATAAAAGGAGAGAAATCAAATCTCCATATGAGTGCAATTAGCATGAACCCAATCACAATACGGATGGTGATAGAGACAGCATAGATGGTGTAATTCTTCATCCTTTGAAATATGGCCCGGCTGGTCAAGACCGCACTAACAATTACACTGAGTCCGGGCTCAGTCAACACGATATCAGATGCACTACGGGCTGCATCAGTAGCATCAGCAACTGCAATACCAATGTCAGCCCGTTTTAGTGCGGGTGCATCGTTCACACCGTCTCCAGTCATTCCACATATATGCTTTCTCTCTTGTAATTTCTTCACAATTTCATATTTGTGTTCTGAAAAAAGTAATTTGATGGTTAACAGTAAATGTTGAAACAATGATAAATAACACATACTTTCCTTTTCTATCAATCACAGCAACCTACTTCAAGTTTTTTCCAATAATAATATTTTTTCATTTTCTATCACCAATTATATATCATTTTCTAGCACATGGTTGCTATGATTTGCAAAATTAAAATATTATATTGGTTTTTTAAGATAATTTTCAAAATAATTATTCGATAAAGTGAGAATGTTCGTAGATATTTTGAACAATGATCCCTAATTTTTAAATCATATTAACAAGTCAACTATTTATAATATTCAAAAACACATTAATAAGGAAAGTGTTATGGGGTCTGTCCAACCCAACCAAACCCATTACAGATTATACAAAAGAAAACGCATATTCAAACCCGTCTGTTTTACAATCGTATCTAATTAGAGCAAACGTGAATCATGTACCAGGGAAAACTCCAGCAAAACCATCAGCCTTCTCAATTAACTCCTCAATTGGAATGTCTGCAATTGCTGAATCTTTATGTTGGCCCAGAAGTGAAGAAGAAGGATACATGTTTGTTCCCATTCCAAGCCTCCGGCCTGTTTCCTTGCCAATGGCTAACTGATCACCCGTGATCATCTTGACATTGACTCCAAGATGCAGGGCCCGTCGAATGGTTTCAGCACTATCGTGCCTTGGCGGGTCAAATAGAGGCAATAAACCCACAAACACCCATGGGTCTCCCGGGCTCTCCTTTGTTTTCTCGGGTACCGCCTATTTGATAGTTTAAAACCATCCAAATCATTAGTTTCCATTTTAAAAAACAAAGAGATGAAAATTGGAAACTTGGAAAGCCAGATATATAAATATATAGAAACTCACTTGTTGACAAACAGCTAGAGAACGAAGACCACGCTCAGCAAATTTATCAATTATGGAAAACACTTTTTTCTTCTCATCTTCCTTTTGGTTGCATAGCTCCACAATCTAAGATAGTATTAGATAGGAAAGGAGAATATGATTATTATGATTGGGTTGATTCGGGGTCTGTGTTGTCTTTAACTGGCCAATAAATTAAGCGAAAAATAAACGGGATCAGATATGTTGAAACTCATGCACATTGTGGTTTTAATGCATAAAACCTTATGCATCAATTTATTCAAAACTTAAATTACTATAAAAAAGTAGCATCATTTTTCGCATCATATATGATGTACTTATCTTTATTATAAAAGAAAATTTAAAACCTTTGGGCAGATGTTTCGAGTCAACTTATCTGTTTCAACAGGTACCAAACAGATAATTGTTCTAGCCAATTACCCAATTTATTGGTTTGCAGTATAGAGAGTTTATTGTACCTGCTCAGGTGCACCTTTGCTCACTCTATGCCAATTTCCATTTTGATCAATGTATGTTATAGCTGTTCGTTTGTCCACTGGATTGAAGGGGAGAAAATGTACCTCAGTGATTCCTGCTCGTGCCTGCACAAATATAAGTATGCAAGGACTTTTATGTAATTTACTTTATTATTATTTTACTACTAATACTACTTTTTATAAATTGTTGTTGTTACCTCCTTTGGATCTGGAAGCATTCCTACAATACAAGCATCTATTGCATCTTGATTTTCCACTCTTGAAGCCCTTGCTCCGAATAGAATAACTTGATCCTTATCCATATCCTTTGCAAAGACCTGAAGAAGAAGAATAAGAAGAAAAAAGGAGATAATCAGTCGTTCAATGTTAATCAGAGGTAGCAATTTCAGCCATTTACATATGAATAGGTCAAATGGATTGAAATTGCCATATCAATATTCAATCCATACATCATCCAAATAATTTTATTCAAAGATGTAGATCAATTTTGTAACCACATTTACAACACTAATTAGTAACAAAACAAAAAAATATGAACAAAAAGAGTTTGTGGGCCAACCCGGTTTTTTTCGACTTGTTTTAAATCAAATCCTGATGTTAAAACTGACCTCAATGAGAGTTTTGTCGACTGTGAGTTTGTTGAGGGTGAGAGTACCAGTTTTGTCACTACATAAAACATCCATCCCAGCCATTTCTTCAATGGCGGTCATTCTCTTGGTGATTGCACCTTGCTCTGATAACTTGTGGGAACCTATTGCCATGGTGACCGACAAAACAGTCGGCATGGCAATTGGGATTCCTCCTATGAGAAGAACCAGTAAATTGTCAATTCCGTTTCTATAAGATCGTTTCTGAATCGGGTACATCACCACTATTTCAATTATGAGCCCGATAGCAATGGAACATATGCAAAAGTTGCCAATGGAGGTCAACACCTAACAAACAGTCCATCAATGTTTTTAACAAAATATTAGTTGAGATGAATGTTCTATCCAAAAGAGTATATGCAAACTTAGAGATGCACAAACGATCCTAGATGACTAGGTCCCATAACATTCCCAGACCTGGTCCTCCCCAAGCTCAAAAAAGCTTGGTTACTTTAGGTCGATTCCTAGGCCTCATTTGATCCAATCCTTAATTGTGCCAATGTGTGGTTCTATTACAAAGTCCGATCCCATTAGTACATTATGTTAAAACAACAATCCTATGTGATTATTATGAGAGGATTATCATGACGTAATTGAAATTTTCTGATTTTGTTTATGCTATACATGTTGTGAGTTGAAATACTATATACATGCATCAAAAATAAAATTTTTATACTATGTTTTGTAGAACCAATTTGAGGTTGTTGAAAAAATATATCTAAAAAGATAAAAAATAAAAAGCTTTTACTCTATGTAAAATTAATTCTTAAAATTTCTATAATTGAAACTCGAAATTTCTTATTTTGTCTAATTCCCTGTTGTGATTATAATTTTAAAAGTATAAATTGCAGTAGTAGTTAGTTAAATATTAAAATAAAACATAGATTTAGGCAGTTTAGGACCATCAGGTCCACATCAGTCCTCTTTTTCAACCTTTAGGACCAGGCTTTTTCAAAGATTAGCGGCTTTTTCAGGGATTAGCCTAAGACAAATATGTAAAGGCCTCGGGTGGTAACTAGCCGAAGCGAACTCTTGAGATTGGCTCACCAAAAGCTTGAATCGAGCCGACTTTAAAAAGAGTCCGAGCCTAATTTGGAGCTCATTTAGTAAGCATCAAGCCAAAGCTTCACACATCAAGAAGACTAGGATTGCGAGTCTAACCAAGCTCATACTTTATAAATTGAGTAGCTTTTATTTTATATAATAAACATACAACTTATGATAAACATTATTATATAAATAAAATAATTTAAAAATTATATATGTATATAATAAATATATAAAATATTTAGTAAACAATAAATGAAGCTAAAGTTCGAAAAGTATTAATAAGCTGAGCTCAATCTTGAACGATAGGGATAGATACAAGTGGGGCTCGGACTCTCTTAACTTAAAAAACGAGCCACATTTACATTCCTTAAGCCTCGTCTTTATGACAATATTACCTTTTGGAAATGGCCGACTTGATTTGTACTATCGACTAAGTGAGCAGCCTTGCCAAAGAAGGTGTGGACCCCGGTAGCTATAACAACTGCTTCAATTTCACCTTGTTTGCATGTTGAGCCTGAAAACACACCATCACCTGGATGCTTGGTCACTGGTAATGATTCACCAGTCAGTGCTGACTGGTCAATCTTGAGTGGATCTCCATCTAGAAGGCGTGCATCAGCTGGAATAATATCTCCCAGTTTGACACTAATTACATCCCCAGGTACTAAAATGGCTGCATCTTGTTCGTCCCATTTTCCATCCCTTATGACCTTAGATTTTGGAGCAAGACCTGCCATTAAAGCTGCAGCAGCATTGCCCGCGTTATTTTCCTCGATGAAACTAATGGTGGAGTTGATTATCAGCAATGTTGTGATTCCAACAAAATCTTGCCAATCTGGAGGCTTTCCCTGCAATTAAGCATGTGGAAATTAAGGAATGAGGTGGTGTTTAATGGGATGAGCCCGTCTTAATAGTTTATCAACATTTAATTGACACCAAACATTAAAATAGTTTCACATGCTAAATTACTTGTTTAATATAGTTTTAATTTAAATGACGTAAAAAGAACAGGCTTTTGTGGTATAAATATAGGGCGGAAAAAGAAAGTTTGGATTGGGACGAGTGGAGATTCTTTCGTTTGGAGTAATCTGTTTTGATTTGTTGTACTGTGTTTAAATGCTAGCAGCTTGCTAGTTTACTATTTGGTGATCAATAAAATTTTCCCACCATTCAAAAAAAAAATCGATTATATATTATCCACCTTAAAATACGTATTCAGAGTCGTCATACAAGTCCCGCCTTACTTGGTCCAATTTTAAAGACCCGCAATAAATCATTTAAAATTAAACTATATTATACAAGTAATTTAGCATGTGAAACTATTTTAAAGTTTGGTGTCAATTAAATGTTGATAAACTATTAAGCCTTAAATAAATAAAGTGCGGTGCCTGAAGTAGGGATGGGATAGTATCAGTTAATAATATATTGAAATTCAGTCCAACCACCTGGTCCGGTTCACCGGTTCAATTGGACGGCTCAAATTCGCTCAACTGAACGGTTCTATGGCCGAATACTAGCAAGTATGGCTCTATAAACACTGGACATTTTCAACAAATTCAATTGGGTCGACATGCTACAAGATTTTATATCCAATTTATTATTGATTCGAGTAAGAGAGATCCGTACCCCTCCATTGGCTAAGACAATGGCCATAATTGCAGCAGCCTCCATGACCCATGATAATGGATTCCACATGAACCCCAAAAACTTGAGAAGCTTACTTTCCTGTTCAAGTATATCAATAGGATCTCATCAGTTTCACAAACTCGAGTTTAATATAATTTTATACTTTTATATAACAATCTGCAGCTATTGATTTACCTTCTTCTCTTCTAGCTTATTTGGGCCAAATATGTTAAGCCTCCTATTCCCTTCTTCACTCGTCAGTCCCTCTTTTGTACATTTCAATGTTTCAAATACCTCATTAATTGGAACAGTCTCCTGTACCAATCAAAACAAAATTTAAAATCACCAAATCAATTGATTGCAAAAAAAAAAAAAAAAAAACTCTCAAATTCTCCATTCAAATTCGTAACAGTTACAACAGTTTCATGAAAAAAGAAAGTCATGAATCATAGTCAATTGAACAGTTGCCTGTAAATGCAATCATCTAACAAAAACTTCAGATTACATAATCAATCGATCCTCATGCAAGATATAGCGGACGATTTTCCTATCTTTTTGATTCAGTCGAGTCATGTAAACAGACGATTAATCATAGTGAAATAAACAGCGTGTGTAACGACCTAACAGAAATTTCATGTTACAGGAATCAATCGATCCTCATGCAAAAAGTAGCAAAGGAAAGTACAAAACTATGATCCTCCTATCGATTCAATCGAATGATGAATATGACGATCAATCATGTCAATTGAACATTCAACACAAAATTCAGGTTATGGAATAAACCGATAATCATGCAAAAAACAGTAAGCGGAAGTACAAAACTCCGATTCTCCTTAATCTCATCGATTCGGTTTCAATGAATCATAAAAGCAGATGACTAATCATAAGCTATTGAACAGTTTTGGAATGAATGGTTGATATAAGTTAGGGAAAGAGGGTGATCATACGAGATCGACGTTTTCCTTCTTGAGTTCATCCCAACTGATGCCTGAATTGTCCGCCATTGTTGATTGGCGTGAGCTCTGTGTGAGAGTCGAATGGGGAATTGGAATGTGAAGTGCATGGAGGTTGAGCTGCTATAACAATGGATGAAGGAGAGAAAGTGAAGATGAGAGTGAAACTAGGAAGGAAGTTGGAGGTTTTTATGCTGTACGCACATTTGTTTATTAATCCGTTTATTTGTAAATCGTCTTCCATAACTTGCACCTTATCATACTTTGTTTTCATAAAATTTAAATTGAATATAATATAATATTAATATTATCATCATTATATTATATTATATTATGCTAGATGATGTCATGTGATTGTGTGGTGTCGTGTTTAGGGGTGTTCACAAGCCGAACCGAGCCGAGGCAGAGATTAGGTCGGACTCAGCTCGTATTTAAACCGAGCCTGGCTCGGCTCGGATTGTAAACCGAGCTTGAAATCTTCGCTCGGACTCGGCTCGTTTTTAAGCGAGCTGACTTGGCTTGGATCGTTTTTGGCTCGGTTTTTACATAAGATATTTAATATTTTAATTGCATTCACATCAACTCGGCTCGTTTCGTTTTTTGCTCGGTTTGTACATAAAAATTTAATATTTGAATTGCATTCACTTTAACTCGGCTCGGTTTTTACATAAGAGAAGAGGCGTTAATATGTGAAACTAGGACTTAAGAATATGATTTAGGATTTAGGAATTAGTTGAGCACGTCAGAATTGAGATTCATTTCGTATTTATATCCTCTTTTCTTTTATTTTTTTGTATTTTTGTACTTTTTTTTATTTTTTAACATAACTACAAAATAAAACCAAAGTATATTATTATTAAAAGTAACCCTATATTTTTATATTTTAGCATAGCACGCTATACAAACGAGCCGAGCATAAGAGCCGAGCAACAAGCGAGCTACGAGCTGAGCCAGCCCTGGCTCGGACTCAGCTCGGCTGCAAAATGAGTTGGATCGGTTCGGCTCGATTACAAACAAGCTTTATCCGAGCCGATCTTTATCCGAGCTTTTTCCGAACGAGCTACGAGCCGAATCCGAGCTTCAAGCTTTTTGGATAGTGTAACATCTGTGCCGAAATCATTACCGGAACAGTAAACTGTACAGTAAAATGTACAGTAACTCAGGGGCAAACTAGGAGAAACACATAGAAGCTACTGACATTCGATGTTAGACATAAACTATTACAAGATGTTTCTGAAATCCTGAATTAGACCTTATGGTTTAAACAATCAGAAACACATCAGACAATTATGAGCAGATGAAAAACATGTCTGATTTTGTATTGTTAGATTTAAACGTATGTGAGGATAAACAGAACAAAAACCATAACAGTTGTTGTTACGGAATGCTAAACTGACGAACCATTCGTATAGGTGACGATCTGTACGAATAAATCTGAGGTTTAACGATCTGAAACGATGACTGAAATGTAGAAAACAAAATCAGAAAGTGAAACTTACGATCGTGTTCGTACAGTGAGCGCTCTGTGCGAAGACGCGCGTACGTGACGTTTTCTGACGAAACGGAAACGAAACACGACCCGAACGATAATAAATTTAATAAAATAAAATATTTAACATTTTATAATTTTGAAACTCATCAAATAATTAAATTGAACTTTCTTTTATTTATAACATTTAAAATACGCGTAATTTTCCGGATACGCGACCGAATTACGAACCGAGCAACCGAAACGAACCCGGACAACACACGGGGTATAAAAACACAAAAATGAGAGTTTCTCTCATTTCTATCACCTTCAACCTCTCTCCAAAACCCAAAACCCGGCTACCACCATTTTTAGGGTTTTCTCAACTTCAAACCTCCATAACTTCTTCATTTCTTCACCAAATCACTCCATTCTTGAACCTACTTGAAGCCCTCGTCACCCTCTACACGAAAGTACAACCGATCTGAGCTCAAATCCACTGAGAACCGAGGTAATCAGTTGCAAAAGTCACAAAAACTAGGGTTTTCAACACATGTGTTCGAACCTTGTTTAAAAACCGGCTAATCCTTTTAAAAACTCACACCCCACGACCATGATGACCAGCTCTAGTGTTCACCACCCTCGAATACGCCTTAGCCTCTTGAGAAGATAATGACTTTGGGGTGAAAGCTTGCTACGGCCAACTGAAGACCCAGGTGGTCGAATGAACCAATCCATGGTCGAATCAACTGGTTGTTCGAATGGCCTAAGGCCGAAAGGCCCATGGCCGAAGGTCTCCCTTCGCCGGTTCCCTTCATTCGGCCACCCACCCTTTAGCCATCACCATTCGCCGGTTATACCCCCATTCGCTGGTCACCTTCTCGTTCGAGGCCAACCACCCATTCGCCACTTTTGCCACAGTCGGAGCAACACCATTCGACCTAGACCTCATACTCCTCTCCATTCGCCAAACACAAGCTCATTCGACCAAGAACCAGTCACTCCTGTTCATTCGGCAGTTGACCCTCATCCGGCCATCTTCATAAGATCTTATGCATTCGGTGGGCTTAGAAGGTTCTTGACCCAGTCAGCTGGCCCAACTACTAAATGGCCCACTGTCTCGGCCCATGAAACTAGCCCACGAACATCACTGAGTCCACAAATTATCAACCAGATTCAACAGCAGCCATGTTCAGCCCATGTTATGGCCTTCGGCCCACTTAGAGTTAATTTGGGTCCAGTAGCCTCCTTAGGCCCAAAGGGGAAACTGTTTTGGCCCAATCCATCGTTAACCGGCCCACAGTCCTTTGCCTTAGGCCCACCAGAAAACTTGGTCAGGCCCAACATAATTACTGTTTTGGCCCAACAACATTTCCCTCGACCCATAATCGGCCAAGAAACTTAGTCAGCCACGAACCCTAAAGTCGCATACCGGCTAGGCCCAAAGGCATTCAACAGGCCCACATTTGATTTCAGCCCCAAAGAACCAGGCCCATTTTGGCCCAAGACCTAATTTGCTTCGGGCCTTGATGAAATCCATGGGGCCCAGCAAATTCAGCCCGAGGCCCATCGAAATTGACCCCAAGGCCTACTTTTAAGGCCCTTGTCCTAACCTAGGGGCCACTTTGCAATTGGCTTGGCCAATAGCCCACTTCTGGCCCAATAATTTTCCTCGTGGCCCAATAGAGGCCCACAAGGCCACTTGATTACTAGGCCTTGTAACATTTGGCCGGGCCCTTGTATTTCAACAGCCCATATCATTGGCCCACACATTCCAATAGGCCTCACAACTCTCAATTGTTCAAGGTTATTTCAAGGCCCATAGATTTGGGCCCAAGGCCTAACTTGTTACACAAAGGCCCAACAAGTAACTTGGTCACATTGTTCGGTCCACATTCCATTTTAGGCCCACATGGGTTTAATACATTTCATAAGATCAAAACAATATATGTCAAAAGATTGTTTGTTTAATTAATTCATAATTATGCAATAAATGCTCAAAATGTGCAAGAACAACAAAGTAGAATTGGAAAATAAGCACTAAGTCTTTTATCAAAGCAACTGGCTTATAACTAATGACAAGATGATAACTTATAATTTCATTGACTAAAATCAAATATATGGGACCGAACGGGGATCATGACCAAGTCTTACGCGTGTTAGCCAACTTTAGGGCTAACACCTACACATACACACACAAAACCCTACAAACTTATACTTACAAGTTACGACAACGCGAAATCAATACAGGATTGTGAAAACAATAGCAAGTACAACAACGAGTGCGTGCATTCTAGTTAAGATAAGTCAACCACTTCAAACACAGGTGAGTTCATTTGTCCCTTTTCAAACCTCTTGTTTTACTTCGGGACTGAGAAGCATGTTAAACAATTATTGAAATGTTTATTAAATGCTTTTACACATATTTACAAAGCTTATATTAATACTTGAATTTGAAATGCTTGGGTGGGAAACCAAAGACTAAGACCATAGTGTAAATAGCTAACGCTATTTACTTTATACGTAATTACATTATACAAACCCTGGGTCATCAAATGGGAAACTAGTATACTTTGAGAAACTAACAATTGGATGCTATTATACTTGAAATACTTGAAAACACGTGAATACTTGTTATACTTCGAGATACTTGAAACCATGTGAATGCTTGATGCATTTGAGATACTTGAATACTTGAATCACAATATACTTGGAATACATTGTCACACCCCCATCTCTCACTTTACCTGATATAGTCACTGAATGACATATGAAGTCGGTAACTGTTGTATCGTGTCGCGGAAGCTTGATGGCGAGGTCGCAGAGATGGGTGTGACTGATTGTTACTTTGGTATCATGCATCCATGGCAAACCATACACACTATATATTACATCATAACTATAATATTATACATTAAGTTTAAACATTCTTAAACAACATTAACCAGTTATAAGTTACTAAACGTGTCTTGTAATCGTGCATCCTCACTCTCGCAGTTGTTACCTTCTCCCTGAAAAAGGTTTTGTAATATAAAAGATCAGCAAGGATGCTGGTGAGTTCATAGATATGATAACGTGATATGATATGCTATGACATGTTGAATATGTAGGCACACACAACTTTATGAATATGATTCACCATGAAAACCCATAACCAAAGCCTATGTGACTGTAATGTAATTGGCGGTAATACCCAAAGGTAAGACCTTAGCCTCACTCTTAATGCCTATCGTTGCATTAAGTTGTTATCTTGTAATGTAATAAATGGTAACATGCATTCACACAAGGGTAGACGCTATCTACCCGTGAATGGGGTTGTCAGCCCGATAATACTATCATTGTTATCATCCGGCTCATCCATGAGTTTATTGGTTACAGTTGTTATGTGAGGACTTTTACGATAGCATGGCACAATTTTCATGTAATCATCAACAAGAGTTGAAATGCACAAGCAACATATAATCATGTCATTGTAATTGAATCATGTAACCATGATGTAATTGTAATGCAAACCCCGAGTTTTAGAAATCCGAAGATTTGAAAAGGGGTAATGAAATCATATAAGTATACCACTGTAATTGAAATATGTAATCATATTGTTATTGTAGTTAAATCCCCGAGTTTTGGAAAACAAAACATTTAAAAGGGGGTCTATGAAACTCACCGGTGTTGTTGGAATGTTACACACAGCTTCAATTGAATTCTGCATATCATTAAGGTTTTATAAGTTCTTTGTATCCAATTTGGATTACCAGAACATTCCTTGATATTAAATATCAAGGATAATGTAATTCGAGTCATCAAACTGATTCGGAATCACTTATTTATTCAGAATCAATGTAATAAGGTTATCAGTTAATTTGTAATGTTAAAATCACTGATTTCGTTTAGTAATTGAGTTCTTATATTCATTTGTTTGTAAATTAATGATAATTGCATCCCGTCGTTAAAACCAGAATCTTAATCGACTTTTAAATCGAAAATCAGGTTTCCGGATTACGAAATTGATTGCAAAATCGAGTTCGGAATGCGAAATCGATTGAGAATATGTTTTCATATTGAATTTCAATGATTAAATTTAGTCCTGTGTTGAAACCGGAGTGTTAATCATAAATCAGACAAAAATCAGGTCATCGGATTGAAAAACGGTTGGCGAAATCGAGTCCGGAATGCAAAATCGATTGAAAATATGTTTTCGTATTGCAAACCAATACTTAATTTGAGTTCTGTATTGAAACCGGAGTGTTAATC
Source organism: Mikania micrantha (assembly GCA_009363875.1). Classification (NCBI taxonomy): domain Eukaryota; kingdom Viridiplantae; phylum Streptophyta; class Magnoliopsida; order Asterales; family Asteraceae; genus Mikania; species Mikania micrantha. The sequence goes on from CM018684.1 coordinate 5,945,479, forward strand.
AGAAATCAGACAAAAATCAGGTCATCGGATTGAAAAACGGTTTGCGAAATCGAGTCCGGAACGCGAAATCGATTCAAAATATGTCCTTTTTATCGAAAACGGATCGCCGGATTGCGAACCGGAGCGCGAAACGCAGTTCAGAACGTAAAACGGATAAAATCAGGGTTTTGGCCGGAATCTTCGCCGGAATATTCCTTTTGGCCGGAATATTCGCCGGAATATTTCGCCGGCGGTAACCTTGCCGGAATTTTTGGCCGAAAGTTGGCCGGAATCCGGTGGCGGCCGGCGGCCGGTGGCGGCGGCTCGGCGGCGACCGGTGGTTGGCGGCGGTGGCTCGGTGGCCTGTGGTGGTGGCCTTGGCCGGATGGCCTTGGCCGCTTGGCCTTGGCCTTGGCCGCATGGCCTTGGCGTGGCCTTGGCCTTGGCCGCTTGGCCTGGGCCTGGCCGTGGCCTTGGCCGAGAATGGCCGGGATTAGGGACCGCGCATGGGCCGCGTCCGGGCAACAGTGAGCCATTCAAGGTTTTTGTGAGCCAAATCAAATTTCGTCGCACTTTTTCCGGGCCAAAATCTCCAGATCCTAGTTTTTAACATATATCTAATGTTTTGTGAAGAAAAATCTCAATTTGGACAACTTTGAAAAATCCACTTTTTGGACCAAAATGCCCTTTTTCATGAGTTTTCAAGATCTGATGATTTTCAAACTTTACCAATCATTCAAACATGTTTATTTAAGTCATATGAAGCTATTAGAATCAAGGATTGAGTTAGAAACTTACTTGGCCAAGGATTGGCTTGAAAATCACCAAAAATCCAACTTTTGGATCTTGATTCTTGGTTCCACTTGATCTTGGGCTTGGATATCACTTGGACTTGATTAGAACTGATGTTTGAAGGATGTTTAAAGTTCCAGAAGTGATGAGGAAGCTCCTGGTCGAGTTTGGAGGCTTGGGGAAGGAAAGAATGGTGTAGAAAACTTGACCAAAGTCAAGATGTTTGGTTTTATTTGCCACCACTTGTTTTCCAAGTTTAAATATTTTATTTTCTTCATATTTATCTGATTTTAATCAGATAGAATAGGATAAACATGGAACAATAGGATAGGGTTAGAACAAATCAAGGGTTTGTTTGATTTTTGCCATTTTCGCGATCGTTTGTTCGGCTTTTCGCGTATAATTTCAGGAATTGCTAATAATGATCAATTATCATTGTCATGCATCCAATTACATCCCATTATGATTATAATGTGATTAGGAAGTTCAAGTTGTCATGAATTTGCCAATTACGCATGCCGGATTGCCTTTCTGCAGATTTTCGCAATTTAACTTATTGACCTTAAGGATTCTTTGATTTCGTTATGCTATCACTTATTTCACTTCAATTCATCATATAATTGATATTAAGTTAGTTTTGGGCCATTGAATTTGGTTTTTGGTCATTATTATAAAAATTTCGCGTAATTCGGCAATTTTGCATAATGTCATTTGTGATTTGTTTCATCTTATAATTTCCTTACATATATACACAGATTCACACGTGTATACATATTCAATCATGATCTAATTAATTACAATATTAATTCATGAATTTAGGAAATTACCTTGTAGTAAAGAACGAAATGTCACATACATGAACACTTGGATGCTTGAACACTCGAATGCTTGAAACGTTGAATGCTTAAACCAAGGACTGATTGACCGATGCGTGTTGACCTATGTGTTAACCCCTACTAGTCATCGGTGAAACTATGTGAAGGCTTGAGACTTGTATGCATAAACTTTTGGACATTGTAAGACAGACTGTTGGCCGCCGCGTGTTGACCTATGTGTCAACCCCTACTAGTCATCAGTGTTCTTCATTGTCAGAGTCATGTAAGACAGACTGATTGGCCGCCGCGTGTTGACCTATGTGTCAACCCCTACTAGTCAATCAGTGTTCTTCTTGATTCATCCATGGGTATGACAAGTGACTAGAATGATTGGGTTATTCAAGGTGACTTTGTGTTATCTTGAAGGTTCCCCTATCAAAACATGTCACAAGTCATATTTAGGATCATTATGGATGGATGTTGAATTCCTTAGGGTTTTCAACTGTCCATAATGATGTCTCTTAAACTTAATACATATACGTTGTGGGATCAATGGTGGGGAGTGAAACGCTTAATTATCATTAACAACAATATGTTAAGCAGCCCGGTATGTGGTGGGACGGTGGCTGGGGCTTGTCCCCTACATATGCCCTATATATAAGCATACTTGGTTGAATAGCATAGGTGGTTGTTAGTGAGGTTAAGGTTGTTATTCAGGGAATCAAGGTAAACAATTACAGGGTAATCTAATTCAAGAATCAAACACTTAGAATCAAACACTTGGAATCAAACATTGGGAATCAAACATTGGGAATCAAACATTTTGGGAACATACAGGTAGGATGAGACGCTTAATTATCATCAGGAACAATATATCATGTGGTTCAGTATGTGGTGGGACGGTGGCTGGGGCTTGTCCCCTACATATGCCCTATATATAAGCATACTGAATCAGATGGTATAGGTGGTTAATGGTGAGGATAAGGTTGTCATTCAAAGGATTTTACAAACTATATTTTTTTGTTTTTACAAAAAAAAACTACATGAACTCACCAACCATTGTGTTGACTTTATTTTTCCTTCATGCCTTCTCAGGTGACGCACAAGATTAAGCTAAGATTCAGGATCTCATACTAGGATGTCCAGACATAGATCCTAGTTGACTTTTGAAGAAGCACATCTTTTGAGATCGATACGAATCTCTTTTTGCTATCTTGTACAAATGCAAGATAGATATATTTGATTCTTTTGAATAGGTTTACTTAGTTAAATTACTAAACATTGACATTTGTAATTTAACTTTGTAAATTCTAGTTATTATGTTATTGTGCTTAATTATTTTTAACATTGATGCTATGTAAACAATCTGATCATCACGATTATCATTCACGATATCGCGCTCCGAGAACCTTCCGCCCGACGGGGACTTCGATCCTACCCCGCCGGCTCGGGGTGTGACAGATAGCCCTACTCGTGTGCATGTTATGCCTTGCAAATTATCGGGTTGGATTAAATATCGGGTTAGATTGAGTGAAGGTGAGGATATGTACGGATCAAAATGAGTTTTAAGCAAATCAATTTGAATCTAAATGAGTCGTTTTTTTAAAAAAAATCAGTTTATTTTAAGTTAAAATAAATTATAGGGGTTGGATCCAGTGAGAAGAGATTTTTGCCTAAGAAGAGTAAGAACCATTAAGAATTTGACACGTGGCATGTTAAAAACATAAAAACAAAAATCCAGTACGAAAAACAAAATACAGTACAAAAAACAAAATTCAGTACAAAAAAACAAAATAATATAGTACAAAAAATAAAAAATGCAGTACAAAAATTAAAAAATCCAGTACAAAAAACAAAAATACAGTACAAAAACAAAAATACAGTAAAGAAAAACAGTTCAAAAAACAAAAATACAGTACAAAAAACATAAAAAATCCAGTACAAAAAAATACAGTACAAAAAAATATAGAACAAAAAAAATCAGTACAAAAATCTCTTCTTAGGCATGCCATGTGTCAAACTTCTATTGGTTCTCACTCTTCTTAGGCAAAAATCCCTTCTTATTTGATCTTTCCCCATAAATTATAATGAAACAAATAGTTTATTTTAATAATTTTTAAAGATATTCTTATCAAATATGTTATTAACCATTCTTATCCGTTTGAATAATTATATCCACATAATTTTTAAGTTACTCATCTCAACTTGCATTGTGTTAAGATGTTATTCATATCAAGTCATTTTATGTCATAATGCTATTCATTTCAACCCAAACACAAAGTACAATAATTATTTACCTAAATATACTCATTTATTTTGTTACGAGTCAAAGTTATCCGGTTTATTACATGTGGCTTTTTATCATTCTTTTTTCATAATGTATGCAAAATCATGAAAATCCATAACGTTTAAATGCTTGTAGAACTAGAGGGTTGTTAACCAGGAATATCCGACTTTAGACTCTATGGTCGAATACTAAGTATTAACTCCCTCATAAGTCCAACACTTGGTAGTTTCAATAGTTTGTTAACTTAGCTAAAAGAAGAATAACAGAGAAACAACGCAAGGAATTATCGGGAAATTCAATTCATGAAATGCAGGAAATGTTGGGATATAAATATCCAAACATTCAGTGTTACAGGACAAAAATAATAAGACAAACAACTGACAATGTTACAGATACTGATACAAACAAAATAGTACAACAATTGATAGAAAGTCAACAACAACGAAAACTTAAGTCCTCGGTGGTTCTTAAGTCTTTAGCTCTTCCATGGTTGCAGGCAGTTGTTGTGTGATCAGTGTTCAACCTGCGGATGCTGATCCGTGGTTGTTATTGTTGATTCAGTTGTTGTCTTCCAAGGCAAGGATGATTCGTGGTTGTTCTTTTTCAAACCATCTGCGGTTGTTATTCAGTTGTTAAGCTGCACAGTGGTTTTGCTCAAAGAATGGAGAGTGTGATTGAGGCTCACCAGTCCTTATTTTTCCAACAATCTCCCTCTGGACTAATAAAGCCAAAACCACTTATTTTTGACTTAGGATCAAATTGATTTGATCCCTAAGATTGCACACAAACTGTAGAACTTCATAGTTTGTGTCAGCATTCTCTAAAGTTATGTGCAACAAACTTTTAGATCATCCTTAGAGAGGTTTAAGATGGAATGCCAGTTTGTAAAGGCAGTTCTTGAGCCATTAAACCTTTCAATAGTTATGGAGCTGGAGTATCTATCAAAGAACCACCTTTTGATTCCAGCTCTAGAATGAGCAAGTTGAAGAGGTTGTTTGGCAGAGGACTTTTGTTATTGAGAAGAAGGAGTTGGAAGAAGAGGGGGAGTAGATGATGAAGGCCAATGTATGATCTTCCTTCTTTTGATCTGAGATCTAGAGTCAAGCACCTTTTTGACCATGGGATGCTGATGAGGTTCATAGTTATTTAACAGGACATGTTTGAATTTTCCACGGATTGAATTTGCCCTCCAAGGATGAGTGTAGCAGACCAACATCAACACCTCCTAGAGGTTCATTCAGCAGTTGATCAATTTTTGTGTTTGGGGCGACTTCCTTGGTTTGTGTTACTTTGGAAGAAACCAAGTTTGTGGAAGGAGATGCAGACTATTGCCAGAATTCAGGGTGGTCACTGTGAACCCTTTTAAACCTGGCCCATTCATCAAACAGGGTATTATCCTTCCATCTCATAATGGTGTTCCTTGCTTCCCAACCATTTTGGACAAGGATATGTTTTATTCTTTTCCTTTGTTTAGCATTCTTTTTCTTTTTATTTACCTCCTTCACTCTTTTATAAAGGACTTCATCTTCCTTTTTCAGAGGCTTGTGATATCCCAGCTCATGAAGGTATCTACTTTGTACTTACCTTCATCCAGCAAAAACTTGATGATTTTCTCCCTCTTAGCTTGATAGGCTTCATCTTGTTGCTGATCAGAATTATCTGATCCTGGTATGTCTTGATCAGCTATTCTCTGGAGTAAGTGGTTTGATTGGTTGAAGAAACAGGAGAGTCCTTAGGAGAGGGACTACCATCTGAGTATCAAGTGATACTTTAGTGGTTTGTGTGGGTTCCGTGTGAATTACAACATCATCTTATTAAGAGGTTTGATGAGGAGCTTGCTGGGTATGAGATGATCCACCTGAAATGATGGGTCAGATGGATTCTCTTATCTAGTGAGGACAATGATTTATTTAGGGATCTTATCTTCCTGAACTGTCTTTTTGGGTTTCTTAGAGTAAGGGCTTTGGCTATTGGTTTTCTTTTGGCCGGTACCTTTACAGGTGTGGAAGAGGAGGTGGATGTGGGTTCACCTTGGATGATTGTGTCCTAAGTGTCATCCAGTACCTTTGCTTCAGTGTTTAGCCTAGCAAAGGTTTGTTTGTCAATTGCTTTAACAGTAAAAAGAAGGGCAACATGACAAACAATGTTTAACTCTTTAAACAAGAAGGCCATTACAAACCGGGGAAACATCAGAAATTTAGGGGCCTTTTGGTGATGAACCAAATGGTCAAAGATGATTTGGGACAAACTTACCCTCTTGTTGGTGAAAACAGCATACATGACATATTGCATGTCATACGGCATTTCTCCCCAACTAGTGGTCTTTTGGGAAAGACATTGGAGAATGGTATTTTAAATAATCTGCATAGTATATTTGGTCTGTCTTCTGGACTTTAACCAGTGTCTTTAAGAAATCTTCTAACTTCAGGCCACTTTGGATTACATGTTATCGTTATGGAAAACTCCGGGTATCCATACCATTTACAAATATACATGACATCTAAATAATTTTGCATCATGTATCGAGCACAGCCGGTAAAGGAAGAAGGTAATATAACACGTTGACCAATTTTCGAGATGTCTGATGCTCCTTGGTTTTTTACATTGCGTAAGTTCTCATAAGATTCACATCTAAGCATTTTTTGTTGTTTGCGAATGTAAAATAATCTTTCACTTTTGATCATGGAATACGCTTCAACCAAAAATTGTTGCAAAAGCCTCCTTGAATTTAGAATTAATTAAAACTGCTTTATCTTGTCTTGAATCCTAAAAGCTAAGAATTCCCTCATTGTACATTTTGGATGTTTTCTATTGCATGAAGGGGTAACATCTCTATGTGGCATGTTATCTCGATAACCATCATCACCGTAAGGAAAAAGCAGTGGATACTGCAAAGCAAAATAAGAAGGATGCAATTCACTTATGCGATCTTTACAACCTGATTGGGTTTTTACAATAATATTGTCACACCCCCATCTCTCACTTTACCTGATATAGTCACTGAATGACGTATGAAGTCGGTAACTGTTGTATCGTGTCGCGGAAGCTTGATGGTGAGGTCGCAGAGATGCGTGTGACTGATTGTTACTTTGGTATCATGCATCCATGGCAAACCATACACACTATATATTACATCATAACTATAATATTATACATTAAGTTTAAACATTCTTAAACAACATTAACCAGTTATAAGTTACTAAACGTGTCTTGTAATCATGCATCCTCACTCTCGCAGTTGTTACCTTCTCCCTGAAAAAGGTTTTGTAATATAAAAGATCAGCAAGGATGCTGGTGAGTTCATAGATATGATAACGTGATATGATATGCTATGACATGTTGAATATGTAGGCACACACAACTTTATGAATATGATTCACCATGAAAACCCATAACCAAAGCCTATGTGACTGTAATGTAATTGGCGGTAATACCCGAAGGTAAGACCTTAGCCTCACTCTTAATGCCTATAGTTGCATTAAGTTGTTATCTTGTAATGTAATAAATGGTAACAGGCATTCACACAAGGGTAGACGCTATCTACCCGTGAATGGGTTGTCAGCCCGATAGTACTATCATTGTTATCATCCGGCTCATCCATGAGTTTATTGGTTACAGTTGTTATGTGAGGACTTTTACGATAGCATGGCACAATTTTCATGTAATCATCAACAAGAGTTGAAATGCACAAGCAACATATAATCATGTCATTGTAATTGAATCATGTAACCATAATGTAATTGTAATGCAAACCCCGAGTTTTAGAAATCCGAAGATTTAAAAAAAAAGGTAATGAAATCATATAAGTATACCACTGTAATTGAATTATGTAATCATATTGTTATTGTAGTTAAATCCCTGAGTTTTGGAAAGCAAAACTTTTAAAAGGGGGTCTATGAAACTCACCGGTGTTGTTGGAATGTTACACACAGCTTCAATTGAATTCTGCATATCATTAAGGTTTTATAAGTTCTTTGTATCCAATTTGGATTACCAGAACATTCCTTGATATTAAATATCAAGGATAATGTAATTCGAGTCATCAAACTGATTCGGAATCACTTATTTATTCAGAATCAATGTAATAAGGTTATCAGTTAATTTGTAATGTTAAAATCACTGATTTCGTTTAGTAATTGAGTTCTTATATTCATTTGTTTGTAAATTAATGATAATTGCATCCCGTCGTTAAAACCAGAATCTTAATCGACTTTTAGATCGAAAATCAGGTTTCCGGATTACGAAATTGATTGCAAAATCGAGTTCGGAATGCGAAATCGATTGAGAATATGTTTTCATATTGAATTTCAATGATTAAATTTAGTCCTGTGTTGAAACCGGAGTGTTAATCAGAAGTCAGACAAAAATCAGGTCATCGGATTGAAAAACGGTTGGCAAAATCGAGTCCGGAATGCAAAATCGATTGAAAATATGTTTTCGTATTGCAAACCAATACTTAATTTGAGTTCTGTATTGAAACCGGAGTGTTAATCAGAAATCAGACAAAAATCAGGTCATCGGATTGAAAAACGGTTGGCAAAATCGAGTCCGGAATGCAAAATCGATTGAAAATATGTTTTCGTATTGCAAACCAATACTTAATTTGAGTTCTGTATTGAAACCGGAGTGTTAATCAGAAATCAGACAAAAATCAGGTCATCGGATTGAAAAACGGTTGGCAAAATCGAGTCCGGAATGCAAAATCGATTGAAAATATGTTTTCGTATTGCAAACCAATACTTAATTTGAGTTCTGTATTGAAACCGGAGTGTTAATCAGAAATCAGACAAAAATCAGGCCATCGGATTGAAAAACGGTTTGCGAAATCGAGTCCGGAATGCAAAATCGATTCAAAATATGTCTTTTTTATCGAAAACGGACCATCGGATTGCGAACCGGAGCGCGAAACGCAGTTCAGAACGCAAAACGGACAAAATCAGAGTTTTGCCGGTTGGTCGCTGGTCCGGGCTGGCCTAGCCATGGCCGAGCCGGTTGGTCGTTTTCTATTACGATCCCGGTAACGACTAGGGCGATCCCGGTAACGACCAAGACGATCTCGGTAACGATCAGCCAAGGGATGTTCCTAGGCCGCCCCAAGGCCACGTCCAGGCCGCGTCCAGGCCGCGCCCGGGCCGCGCCCGGGCAACAGTGAGCCATTGAAGGTTTTTGTGAGCCAAATCAAATTTCGTCGCACTTTTTCCGGGCCAAAATCTCCAGATTCTAGTTTTTAACATATATATAATGTTTTGTGAAGAAAAATCTCAATTTGGACAACTTTGAAAAATCCACTTTTTGGACCAAAATGCCCTTTTCATGGGTTTTCAAGATCTGATGATTTTTAAACTTCACCAATCATTGAAACATGTTTATTTAAGTCATATGAAGCTATTAGAATCAAGTATTGAGTTAGAGACTTACTTGATGAGAGATTTGCTTGAAAAACCACCAAAAATCCTACTTTGGAAGCTTGATTCTTGGTTTTCCTTATTCTTGTGTTTAGATACCACTTGGAACTGATGTTAGAGATGGGTTTTGAGTTCCAGAAGTTGTGAGAAGGCTCTTGGTCGAATTTGTGAAGTGGGGAGAAGGAAAAGTGTAGAAATCTTGACCAAAGTCAAGATTTTTGGACTTATATGGCCAAGACCCTTGTTCTCCAAGTTTAGATAAGTTTATTTTGGTCTTATCTAGCTGATTTTAATCAGATATGATAAGATAGATATGGACATAGCATAGTCATGTAATAAAATCAAGGGTTTTGTTTTATTTTTGCCATTTTCGCGATCGTTTGTTCGGCTTTTCGCGTATAATTTCAGGAATTGCTAATAATGATCAATTATCATTGTCATGCTTCCAATTACATCCCATTATGATTATAATGTGATTAGGAAGTTCAAGTTGTCATGAATTTGCCAATTACGCATGCCGGATTGCCTTTCCGCAGATTTTCGCAATTTAACTTATTGACCTTAAGGATTCTTTGATTTCGTTATGCTATCACTTATTTCACTTCAATTCATCATATAATTGATATTAAGTTAGTTTTGGGCCATTGAATTTGGTTTTTGGTCATTATTATAAAAATTTCGCGTAATTCGGCAATTTTGCATAATGTCATTTGTGATTTGTTTCATCTTGTAATTTCCTTACATATATACACAGATTCACACGTGTATACATATTCAATCATGATTTAATTAATTACAATATTAATTCATGAATTTAGGAAATTACCTTGTAGTAAAGAACGAAATGTCACATTCTCCCCCCGTTAGAGAAATTTCGTCCCGAAATTTTTGCGAAACTCATTTGGAATCAGCTTTTGCGTGAAAATAGATGAGGATACTTTTCCATCATGCGATCCTCACGCTCCCAAGTAAACTCAGGTCCGCGCTTAGAGTTCCACCTGACTTTCACAATCGGTATTCGACTTCGTTTGAGTTTCTTAACAGTACGATCCATAACTTCCGCGGGTTTCTCTGTAAATTGCAGCTTTTCATCAATTTGTATTTCCTCAAGAGGTACAGCTAGTGATTCCTCGAGTAAGCATTTCTTAAGACTCGAGACATGAAATACATCATGAATATTGTTAAGCTCGGGAGGTAGCTCAAGTCGATATGCTACCGATCCTATCCTTTCAAGGATTTTAAAAGGTCCCACATATCGTGGTGCAAGCTTTCCTCGTTTGCCAAATCTGACAATACCCTTCCAAGGAGAGACTTTCAACATAACTCGGTCACCAACTTGGAATTCCAGTGGTTTTCTCCTATTGTCGGCATAATTCTTTTGCCGATCTTGAGCAGTCTTCATTCGTTTGCGTATAAGCATAATTTTGTCTGTGAGTTCTTGAATATATTCGGGGCCTATTATTTGACTTTCCCCGATCTCAGACCAACAGACAGGAGATCTGCACTTTTGTCCGTACAATGCTTCAAAAGGGGCACACTTGATACTCGTATGGTAGCTATTGTTGTATGAGAATTCAATCAGTGGAAGATGAATGTCCCAGCTACCACCAAAGTCAATGACACAACTTCTAAGCATATCTTCCAAGGTTTGGTTAGTACGCTCCGTTTGCCCATCTGTTTGAGGATGGTAAGCCGTACTCATGTAAATTTTTGTACCCAAGGCATTCTGGAGTGTCTGCCAGAACCTAGACGTGAAACGACTATCCCTATCAGAGATGATTGAGATAGGTACTCCATGTCTCATTACTACTTCATCTATGTATAGTTTAGCAAGTCTATCCATAGTATAATCTTCACGAATAGGCAAGAAATGAGCAGACTTTGTTAACCTATCTACAATAACCCATATAGAATCATGATTTCGTGAAGTTCTTGGTAACTTCGTAATGAAATCCATAGAAATTTGCTCCCATTTCCACATTGGAATTTCGGGTTGTTGTAGTAAGCCGGAAGGTTTTTGATGTTCTGCTTTTACCTTCAGACAGGTCATGCATTTGTTTACATATAATGCAATGTCTTTCTTCATACCAGGCCACCAATAATAATCACGAAGATCATAATACATTTTATCAGCTCCTGGATGAATAGAGTATTTGGACTTATGTGCTTCATTCAAAATTGTTTGTCGCAAATTGCCAAAATAAGGAACCCACACTCGATTCATGAAATACAATACATTATCAGATTGTCTCTCTAATCGTTTGACCAATCCCTGTAATCCTTCCTCTTCCGGATTTGATTCTTGCAAGGCCTGTTGTTGAGCTTCACGTATCTGGGGAATCAAACTGGTTTGAATGGTTATACTAAAACTTTGAGCGCGATTTGGTTTTACCTGCTCTTTGCGACTTAAGGCATCAGCAACTACATTTGCTTTGCCTGGGTGATATCGAATTTCACAATCATAATCGTTAAGGAGTTCCACCCATCGCCTTTGTCGCATGTTAAGCATTTTCTGATCTAGAATATGCTGAAGACTCTTATGGTCTGTGTATATCGTGCACTTTGTACCATAAAGATAATGTCTCCAGATTTTTAGTGCGAACACTACTGCTCCTAATTCTAGATCATGAGTTGTATAATTCTTTTCATGTATCTTTAATTGTCGGGAAGCATATGCAATTACTTTATCCCTTTGCATGAGTACAGCTCCCAATCCTTGTCTGGAAGCATCACAATAGACCACAAAGTCTTCTGTGCCTTCAGGTAGACTAAGAATGGGTGCCTTGCAAAGTCTTTGTTTTAATAATTGAAATGCTTCCTCCTGTGGATCATCCCAGTCGAACTTTCTATCCTTCTGGGTTAACATTGTTAAAGGTAAGGCTATTTTTGAAAAATTTCTTATGAACCGACGGTAGTATCCTGCCAATCCCAAGAATTGTCTGATTTCCGTTGGAGTGGTAGGTGTTTCCCATCGCTTGATAGCCTCTATCTTGCTTGGATCAACTTGTATGCCTTCCTCACTGATTATATGCCCTAAGAATTGGACTTCCCGCAGCCAAAATTCACATTTAGAGAATTTGGCATAGAGTTTTTCATGTTTCAGTAAAGCGAGAATTTGAGTTAAATGCTGCTCATGATCCTTTGGGCTTTTGGAATAGATAAGGATATCATCAATAAACACAATTACGAATTTATCCAGACAGGGTCTGCATACCCGGTTCATTAAGTCCATGAAGATTGCAGGTGCATTTGTTACCCCGAACGGCATTACTAAGAATTCATAATGTCCGTATCGGGTTCGAAAAGCAGTTTTAGAAATATCTTCTTCACGGACTCGTACTTGATGGTATCCCGATCTAAGATCGATTTTTGAAAAATAAGTGGCTCCCTGAAGTTGATCAAAAAGATCATCAATACGTGGCAACGGATAACGATTCTTAATTGTAAGTTTATTAAGTTCTCGATAATCGATGCACATTCTGAAGGACCCGTCCTTCTTTTTGACAAACAGTATCGGTGCTCCCCACGGTGACGAGCTGGGTCTAATGAATCCTCTGTCGAGTAGTTCTTGAAGTTGACTTGATAATTCCTGCATTTCCGAAGGCGCCAGACGGTATGGAGCCTTAGCCACGGGGCCTGCTCCCGGAATCAAGTCAATACAAAATTCAACTTGTCGCACAGGAGGCAATCCAGTCAATTCTTCAGGAAAGACTTCAGGAAAATCTCTAACTACTGGAATATCTTCAATGTGCTTTTCCTCATGATCTCCATTGATAAGATACGCTAGAAAAGTTTCATAACCTTTCCTGAGACACTTCTGAGCTTTCATACAAGAAATAAGCCCTAGTGCTCTATTTGCTCGTTCACCTTGGACCACTAATATTTCAGCTGTGTTTAGAGGTATACGGATAGTTTTGTCATGGCACACTACTTCCGCCTTTTGTTTTGAAAGCCAATCCATGCCAATGACAACATCAAAACTACCCAATTCTATTGGAAGAAGGTTTATTTTAAAGATATGATCATTAAGATTTAAGGTACAGTCTTGAATGACATGTGTGGCTTGAATAGATTTTCCATTTGCAAGTTCAACATTATATGCTTGCCCTATACTAATCTTAGGTAGAGAAAGTAACAATGCGAACTTATGCGAAATAAAACTTCTATCAGCCCCAGTATCAAATAGAATAGATGCATAATGATCATTAAGAAGGAACGTACCCGTAACAACATCCGGATTGTTCTTAGCTTCACCTGCCTCAATCTGAAAAGCTCGTCCTCTGGCCTGTTCAAGTGGTACCTTATTATCTGTGGGTTTAGCATTGGTAGGACAATTCTTCATAAAATGCTCCATACTCCCACATTTATAACAGGCCCGAGTGTTTGGTTGACGTTGTTGTAATGAAGCTTGATAAGGCATCTGATGGAGTGGTCTTGCTGGTGCTTTACAATAACTTGTAAAGTGCCCAGTTTGCTTACAATTTCCACACACAGGGCATGGCCCTAGGTGATGGAATGGACATTTGGTGCATTTTGGTGCTGGTCCTTGGTACGCTTTCTTCTCTTGCACAATTGCTCCATAGTTTTTAACTGTTGGAGCCTTACTACCTTCCTCCTGCATCTTTTGCTTTCCTTTATCCTGCCATTTACGTTTCCTGGTAGTAGCATTTCCAGTGTTACCAGAAGTGAATTTGCTGACACTTGTGGATTTATTGAGATTAGTGTCACATGCTTTTCCTTTCTTAACCAAAGTTCCACTCCTTACCGCCTCATCGGTAAGTTTAGCTGCTAAAATAATAGTTTTCTTCAGATCAGTATGCTCTGCAGCCATTACTGTGTTTCGAATTTGTGGAACTAGGCCTTTAATGTACTTTTCCACAAGCTTAATCTCAGTTGGAAACATGTGGGGTAACAAACATGTGAGTTCATGAAACCGGTCAGTGTACCTCTGATGTTCTGCTCCCACCATGGAGTGATTCCAAAATTCTTCTTCCAGTTTTTGTATTTCATTCATGGGACAGTATTCAGCTGTAATCAATGTTTTGAACTCATTCCAGGTCATCTGATCAACAACTGATGTTCCCAATGTTCTCACTTGGGTGTTCCACCAAGTGAGGGCTTGGCTTTTTAATGAACATGTTGCATATAGAACTTGATGCTTCTCTAAGCATTGACTAATTTTTAGTGTTGTTTCCATTTCTTCCACCCATTTTAGGAGTCCAGACGCTCCTTCTTTCCCAAAGAAAGTGGGTGGATTACAGGATGCAAAGTACTTATACGTGCATCCTTGTTGAGGTGGTTCAGGATTAGTACGATCAAATCCAGAAGCATGTACTTCGGTGTTACCTCCAATATTGTTATTAACATTATTATTATTTCTACCCGAAGCTGAAGACATACGTTGTTGAAACTGAGTTATAAAATTAGGAATTGCAGCAGTCACTTCCTCCCGAAAAATCCTAATCATTTCAGCTTCAGTAAAATTTTGACCCCCAGCATTTGTGTTGGCATTTGCTGTCTCTGGTGGAAGATTGTCATTGTTTCCAGTTCCACCGGTAGTTGCATTAGCATTTACTATTCCTGGTGGGGGGTTGTTATTGTTTTCTGTTTCAATGTTATTCCGACGTGGTCGTCCGCGTCTAGGAGGCATAGTCTAAATGAATAACATGAATATAGTTAAGATCAACTGTAATACATATCAAGATATAGAATTATTACTTGCTATCTTATTTTCATATAAGAATTTTTAGCATAGTAATATCAAGAAATTGATTTGATATTTTGTTCATGGTGTCACTGAATTCATGAAATTGATACATAACACATGTATTCACAATCCTTCGCACACTGACACTTTCCCGATATATCGAAAGTAGTTTATGTATAGGGTATATGTAGAGCATAATGCCCAGCCACCAACCCACCACCCTTTCGATATACAACGATCGTGTCCTTGCGCTTTCACATCACATCCAACTTATTAAGTAATTGAAACAACCATACATGTAGTCATACATAATGTGTTGTTTTTGAAACTTGAAATTGATACAGTCGTAATCTGTTATCAATATGTATTGTAATCTCACGTGCTTGTCATGTAGTCCATCATCTGAAATTGTTACTTTCATTTGATTTATAATTATTTACTTTGGCTTAATTCGTTTTAGTTTTTATTTATTTTCTATCCTAATTTTTAAGATTTATTAGAATGCTCATGGTCGTAATTTCCAATTATGCTGGCCAGTCATATTTGCAAATTATTTTCCTTGATCATTCTAACTCATCTCATTTTAATTATTGTTTTGTATATATGTAATTAAATAACTCGATTGGTCCTATTGGTTAGTAGACCCGACATTTACACCTCCCACACACTCACCTCATACACATACTTACACGCACCACACCCATCAACAACCTATCCAATTCCTATTACCTGGTTAACAAAATTTTGGGAAAACTATCTTCCCTATTTCCCATATCCCATACTCATGAATATTAGGAATGAAAGGAAATAAGCAAAAGCTATCACCATCGCTATACCCAACAATAATTGGTTCAACCCTGTCAACTGAGTTAATGACTCTTCATGTTACCTCTCGATCGTATTCGCTGAACCCTGAATACGATCATCAAAGAGACGGCGCCAATCTGCAGCACTTGCTTCCATAGTATCCAGATGCTCTAACGAACCCTTTATCTGGTCTGTTAACGTCCTAGTTCATGACACGAAATCAGATTCCAAGGCATGGAATGTTCCATCAAGCCCTGTCGAGCTGCATTTGCCTGTTTCCAAAGAGAAACGGTTCTGTTGAATGGTTTCATATGCCTCATCTAGTCGCATGTGTGTCCCCATCAGTTGTTCACGAGTGTCTTGCAAAGTTTGGAGGGGGAGGTCTCGAGATGCAAGTTGTCCAGTAGGAAGCCATCCTATTCTCATATGGGCTTGTCTGCTCCTAATACTAAGTTTAGGATTAAGGGAATTTACAGAAATGAAAATTTTCTTATGGTGGAATTTCTGCTATCCAATGTCCTCAGGCATTGGTGGGGTCCTAGAAGGAGAACGAGAAGGGACATACGATGAAACCCTGGATACTGCCCCCGGGATGCTACAGGCATTTGATTATCAGGTTTAGGTTCATTATTCGAGGAGCTTGATCTCAAAGGGGTATCATCTAGTATAACCCTTGGTATAATATCAACAATATAATCCTTTAATGGCTTCGGCATAGCTGTAACAAGTTTTGAACAACGTTCACGAACTGCAAGCGTTAAGTAATAGTACCAGCAAATGTGACATCATACTTTATGCGTATAACTAAAATGCGTGTCTCCTGGCACTTTGTGTGTGTTCATATGAGCGTAAGGTTATAGACTAGGTTTCCAATTAACCTAATTCCCTATAACCATGGCTCTGATACCAACCTGTCACACCCCCATCTCTCACTTTACCTGATATAGTCACTGAATGACGTATGAAGTCGGTAACTGTTGTATCGTGTCGCGGAAGCTTGATGGCGAGGTCGCAGAGATGGGTGTGACTGATTGTTACTTTGGTATCATGCATCCATGGCAAACCATACACACTATATATTACATCATAACTATAATATTATACATTAAGTTTAAACATTCTTAAACAACATTAACCAGTTATAAGTTACTAAACGTGTCTTGTAATCGTGCATCCTCACTCTCGCAGTTGTTACCTTCTCCCTGAAAAAGGTTTTGTAATATAAAAGATCAGCAAGGATGCTGGTGAGTTCATAGATATGATAACGTGATATGATATGCTATGACATGTTGAATATGTAGGCACACACAACTTTATGAATATGATTCACCATGAAAACCCATAACCAAAGCCTATGTGACTGTAATGTAATTGGCGGTAATAGCCAAAGGTAAGACCTTAGCCTCACTCTTAATGCCTATCGTTGCATTAAGTTGTTATCTTGTAATGTAATAAATGGTAACATGCATTCACACAAGGGTAGACGCTATCTACCCGTGAATGGGGTTGTCAGCCCGATAATACTATCATTGTTATCATCCGGCTCATCCATGAGTTTATTGGTTACAGTTGTTATGTGAGGACTTTTACGATAGCATGGCACAATTTTCATGTAATCATCAACAAGAGTTGAAATGCACAAGCAACATATAATCATGTCATTGTAATTGAATCATGTAACCATGATGTAATTGTAATGCAAACCCCGAGTTTTAGAAATCCGAAGATTTGAAAAGGGGTAATGAAATCATATAAGTATACCACTGTAATTGAAATATGTAATCATATTGTTATTGTAGTTAAATCCCCGAGTTTTGGAAAACAAAACATTTAAAAGGGGGTCTATGAAACTCACCGGTGTTGTTGGAATGTTACACACAGCTTCAATTGAATTCTGCATATCATTAAGGTTTTATAAGTTCTTTGTATCCAATTTGGATTACCAGAACATTCCTTGATATTAAATATCAAGGATAATGTAATTCGAGTCATCAAACTGATTCGGAATCACTTATTTATTCAGAATCAATGTAATAAGGTTATCAGTTAATTTGTAATGTTAAAATCACTGATTTCGTTTAGTAATTGAGTTCTTATATTCATTTGTTTGTAAATTAATGATAATTGCATCCCGTCGTTAAAACCAGAATCTTAATCGACTTTTAAATCGAAAATCAGGTTTCCGGATTACGAAATTGATTGCAAAATCGAGTTCAGAATGCGAAATCGATTGAGAATATGTTTTCATATTGAATTTCAATGATTAAATTTAGTCCTGTGTTGAAACCGGAGTGTTAATCATAAATCAGACAAAAATCAGGTCATCGGATTGAAAAACGGTTGGCGAAATCGAGTCCGGAATGCAAAATCGATTGAAAATATGTTTTCGTATTGCAAACCAATACTTAATTTGAGTTCTGTATTGAAACCGGAGTGTTAATTAGAAATCAGACAAAAATCAGGTCATCGGATTGAAAAACGGTTTGCGAAATCGAGTCCGGAACGCGAAATCGATTCAAAATATGTCCTTTTTATCGAAAACGGATCGCCGGATTGCGAACCGGAGCGCGAAACGCAGTTCAGAACGTAAAACGGATAAAATCAGGGTTTTGGCCGGAATCTTCGCCGGAATATTCCTATTGGCCGGAATATTCGCCGGAATATTTCGCCGGCGGTAACCTTGCCGGAATTTTTGGCCGGAAGTTGGCAGGAATCCGGTGGTGGCCGGCGGCCGGTGGCGGCGGCTCGGCGGCGACCGGTGGTTGGCGGCGGTGGCTCGGTGGCCTGTGGTGGTGGCCTTGGCCGGATGGCCTTGGCCTTGGCCGCTTGGCCTTGGCCTTGGCCTTGGCCGCATGGCCTTGGCCGCTTGGCCTTGGCCTTGGCCGCATGGCCTTGGCCTTGGCCGCTTGGCCTTGGCTTGGCCTTGGCCGCTTGGCCTTGGCTTGGCCTTGGCCTTGGCCGAGAATGGCCGGGATTAGGGGCCGCGCATGGGCCGCGTCCGGGTCGCGTCCGGGCAACAGTGAGCCATTCAAGGTTTTTGTGAGCCAAATCAAATTTCGTCGCACTTTTTCCGGGCCAAAATCTCCAGATCCTAGTTTTTAACATATATCTAATGTTTTGTGAAGAAAAATCTCAATTTGGACAACTTTGAAAAATCCACTTTTTGGACCAAAATGCCCTTTTTCATGGGTTTTCAAGATCTGATGATTTTCAAACTTTACCAATCATTCAAACATGTTTATTTAAGTCATATGAAGCTATTAGAATCAAGGATTGAGTTAGAAACTTACTTGGCCAAGGATTGGCTTGAAAATCACCAAAAATCCAACTTTTGGATCTTGATTCTTGGTTCCACTTGATCTTGGGCTTGGATATCACTTGGAATTGATTAGAACTGATGTTTGAAGGATGTTTAAAGTTCCAGAAGTGATGAGGAAGCTCCTGGTCGATTTTGGAGGCTTGGGGAAGGAAAGAATGGTGTAGAAAACTTGACCAAAGTCAAGATTTTTGGTTTTATTTGCCACCACTTGTTTTCCAAGTTTAAATATTTTATTTTCTTCATATTTATCTGATTTTAATCAGATAGAATAGGATAAACATGGAACAATAGGATAGGGTTAGAACAAATCAAGGGTTTGTTTGATTTTTGCCATTTTCGCGATCGTTTGTTCGGCTTTTCGCGTATAATTTCAGGAATTGCTAATAATGATCAATTATCATTGTCATGCATCCAATTACATCCCATTATGATTATAATGTGATTAGGAAGTTCAAGTTGTCATGAATTTGCCAATTACGCATGCCGGATTGCCTTTCTGCAGATTTTCGCAATTTAACTTATTGACCTTAAGGATTCTTTGATTTCGTTATGCTATCACTTATTTCACTTCAATTCATCATATAATTGATATTAAGTTAGTTTTGGGCCATTGAATTTGGTTTTTGGTCATTATTATAAAAATTTCGCGTAATTCGGCAATTTTGCATAATGTCATTTGTGATTTGTTTCATCTTATAATTTCCTTACATATATACACAGATTCACACGTGTATACATATTCAATCATGATCTAATTAATTACAATATTAATTCATGAATTTAGGAAATTACCTTGTAGTAAAGAACGAAATGTCACATACATGAACACTTGGATGCTTGAACACTCGAATGCTTGAAACGTTGAATGCTTAAACCAAGGACTGATTGACCGATGCGTGTTGACCTATGTGTTAACCCCTACTAGTCATCGGTGAAACTATGTGAAGGCTTGAGACTTGTATGCATAAACTTTTGGACATTGTAAGACAGACTGTTGGCCGCCGCGTGTTGACCTATGTGTCAACCCCTACTAGTCATCAGTGTTCTTCATTGTCAGAGTCATGTAAGACAGACTGATTGGCCGCCGCGTGTTGACCTATGTGTCAACCCCTACTAGTCAATCAGTGTTCTTCTTGATTCATCCATGGGTATGACAAGTGACTAGAATGATTGGGTTATTCAAGGTGACTTTGTGTTATCTTGAAGGTTCCCCTATCAAAACATGTCACAAGTCATATTTAGGATCATTATGGATGGATGTTGAATTCCTTAGGGTTTTCAACTGTCCATAATGATGTCTCTTAAACTTAATACATATACGTTGTGGGATCAATGGTGGGGAGTGAAACGCTTAATTATCATTAACAACAATATGTTAAGCAGCCCGGTATGTGGTGGGACGGTGGCTGGGGCTTGTCCCCTACATATGCCCTATATATAAGCATACTTGGTTGAATAGCATAGGTGGTTGTTAGTGAGGTTAAGGTTGTTATTCAGGGAATCAAGGTAAACAATTACAGGGTAATCTAATTCAAGAATCAAACACTTAGAATCAAACACTTGGAATCAAACATTGGGAATCAAACATTGGGAATCAAACATTTTGGGAACATACAGGTAGGATGAGACGCTTAATTATCATCAGGAACAATATATCATGTGGTTCAGTATGTGGTGGGACGGTGGCTGGGGCTTGTCCCCTACATATGCCCTATATATAAGCATACTGAATCAGATGGTATAGGTGGTTAATGGTGAGGATAAGGTTGTCATTCAAAGGATTTTACAAACTATATTTTTTTGTTTTTACAAAAAAAAACTACATGAACTCACCAACCATTGTGTTGACTTTATTTTTCCTTCATGCCTTCTCAGGTGACGCACAGGATTAAGCTAAGATTCAGGATCTCATACTAGGATGTCCAGACATAGATCCTAGTTGACTTTTGAAGAAGCACATCTTTTGAGATCGATACGAATCTCTTTTTGCTATCTTGTACAAATGCAAGATAGATATATTTGATTCTTTTGAATAGGTTTACTTAGTTAAATTACTAAACATTGACATTTGTAATTTAACTTTGTAAATTCTAGTTAT
Organism: Mikania micrantha; assembly: GCA_009363875.1. Classification (NCBI taxonomy): domain Eukaryota; kingdom Viridiplantae; phylum Streptophyta; class Magnoliopsida; order Asterales; family Asteraceae; genus Mikania; species Mikania micrantha. The sequence continues at coordinate 5,966,688 of CM018684.1, forward strand.
TATGTTATTGTGCTTAATTATTTTTAACATTGATGCTATGTAAACAATCTAATCATCACGATTATCATTCACGATATCGCGCTCCGAGAACCTTCCGCCCGACGGGGACTTCGATCCTACCCCGCCGGCTCGGGGTGTGACAGATAGCCCTACTCGTGTGCATGTTATGCCTTGCAAATTATCGGGTTGGATTAAATATCGGGTTAGATTGAGTGAAGGTGAGGATATGTACGGATCAAAATGAGTTTTAAGCAAATCAATTTGAATCTAAATGAGTCGTTTTTTAAAAAAAATCAGTTTATTTTAAGTTAAAATAAATTATAGGGGTTGGATCCAGTGAGAAGAGATTTTTGCCTAAGAAGAGTAAGAACCATTAAGAATTTGACACGTGGCATGTTAAAAACATAAAAACAAAAATCCAGTACGAAAAACAAAATACAGTACAAAAAACAAAATTCAGTACAAAAAAACAAAATAATATAGTACAAAAAATAAAAAATGCAGTACAAAAATTAAAAAATCCAGTACAAAAAACAAAAATACAGTACAAAAACAAAAATACAGTAAAGAAAAACAGTTCAAAAAACAAAAATACAGTACAAAAAACATAAAAAATCCAGTACAAAAAAATACAGTACAAAAAAATATAGAACAAAAAAAATCAGTACAAAAATCTCTTCTTAGGCATGCCATGTGTCAAACTTCTATTGGTTCTCACTCTTTTTAGGCAAAAATCCCTTCTTATTTGATCTTTCCCCATAAATTATAATGAAACAAATAGTTTATTTTAATAATTTTTAAAGATATTCTTATCAAATATGTTATTAACCATTCTTATCCGTTTGAATAATTATATCCACATAATTTTTAAGTTACTCATCTCAACTTGCATTGTGTTAAGATGTTATTCATATCAAGTCATTTTATGTCATAATGCTATTCATTTCAACCCAAACACAAAGTACAATAATTATTTACCTAAATATACTCATTTATTTTGTTACGAGTCAAAGTTATCCGGTTTATTACATGTGGCTTTTTATCATTCTTTTTTCATAATGTATGCAAAATCATGAAAATCCATAACGTTTAAATGCTTGTAGAACTAGAGGGTTGTTAACCAGGAATATCCGACTTTAGACTCTATGGTCGAATACTAAGTATTAACTCCCTCATAAGTCCAACACTTGGTAGTGTCAATAGTTTGTGAACTTAGCTAAAAGAAGAATAACAGAGAAACAACGCAAGGAATTATCGGGAAATTCAATTCATGAAATGCAGGAAATGTTGGGATATAAATATCCAAACATTCAGTGTTACAGGACAAAAATAATAAGACAAACAACTGACAATGTTACAGATACTGATACAAACAAAATAGTACAACAATTGATAGAAAGTCAACAACAACGAAAACTTAAGTCCTCGGTGGTTCTTAAGTCTTTAGCTCTTCCATGGTTGCAGGCAGTTGTTGTGTGATCAGTGTTCAACCTGCGGATGCTGATCCGTGGTTGTTATTGTTGATTCAGTTGTTGTCTTCCAAGGCAAGGATGATTCGTGGTTGTTCTTTTTCAAACCATCTGCGGTTGTTATTCAGTTGTTAAGCTGCACAGTGGTTTTGCTCAAAGAATGGAGAGTGTGATTGAGGCTCACCAGTCCTTATTTTTCCAACAATCTCCCTCTGGACTAATAAAGCCAAAACCACTTATTTTTGACTTAGGATCAAATTGATTTGATCCCTAAGATTGCACACAAACTGTAGAACTTCATAGTTTGTGTCAGCATTCTCTAAAGTTATGTGCAACAAACTTTTAGATCATCCTTAGAGAGGTTTAAGATGGAATGCCAGTTTGTAAAGGCAGTTCTTGAGCCATTAAACCTTTCAATAGTTATGGAGCTGGAGTATCTATCAAAGAACCACCTTTTGATTCCAGCTCTAGAATGAGCAAGTTGAAGAGGTTGTTTGGCAGAGGACTTTTGTTATTGAGAAGAAGGAGTTGGAAGAAGAGGGGGAGTAGATGATGAAGGCCAATGTATGATCTTCCTTCTTTTGATCTGAGATCTAGAGTCAAGCACCTTTTTGACCATGGGATGCTGATGAGGTTCATAGTTATTTAACAGGACATGTTTGAATTTTCCACGGATTGAATTTGCCCTCCAAGGATGAGTGTAGCAGACCAACATCAACACCTCCTAGAGGTTCATTCAGCAGTTGATCAATTTTTGTGTTTGGGGCGACTTCCTTGGTTTGTGTTACTTTGGAAGAAACCAAGTTTGTGGAAGGAGATGCAGACTATTGCCAGAATTCAGGGTGGTCACTGTGAACCCTTTTAAACCTGGCCCATTCATCAAACAGGGTATTATCCTTCCATCTCATAATGGTGTTCCTTGCTTCCCAACCATTTTGGACAAGGATATGTTTTATTCTTTTCCTTTGTTTAGCATTCTTTTTCTTTTTATTTACCTCCTTCACTCTTTTATAAAGGACTTCATCTTCCTTTTTCAGAGGCTTGTGATATCCCAGCTCATGAAGGTATCTACTTTGTACTTACCTTCATCCAGCAAAAACTTGATGATTTTCTCCCTCTTAGCTTGATAGGCTTCATCTTGTTGCTGATCAGAATTATCTGATCCTGGTATGTCTTGATCAGCTATTCTCTGGAGTAAGTGGTTTGATTGGTTGAAGAAACAGGAGAGTCCTTAGGAGAGGGACTACCATCTGAGTATCAAGTGATACTTTAGTGGTTTGTGTGGGTTCCGTGTGAATTACAACATCATCTTATTAAGAGGTTTGATGAGGAGCTTGCTGGGTATGAGATGATCCACCTGAAATGATGGGTCAGATGGATTCTCTTATCTAGTGAGGACAATGATTTATTTAGGGATCTTATCTTCCTGAACTGTCTTTTTGGGTTTCTTAGAGTAAGGGCTTTGGCTGTTGGTTTTCTTTTGGCCGGTACCTTTACAGGTGTGGAAGAGGAGGTGGATGTGGGTTCACCTTGGATGATTGTGTCCTAAGTGTCATCCAGTACCTTTGCTTCAGTGTTTAGCCTAGCAAAGGTTTGTTTGTCAATTGCTTTAACAGTAAAAAGAAGGGCAACATGACAAACAATGTTTAACTCTTTAAACAAGAAGGCCATTACAAACCGGGGAAACATCAGAAATTTAGGGGCCTTTTGGTGATGAACCAAATGGTCAAAGATGATTTGGGACAAACTTACCCTCTTGTTGGTGAAAACAGCATACATGACATATTGCATGTCATACGGCATTTCTCCCCAACTAGTGGTCTTTTGGGAAAGACATTGGAGAATGGTATTTTAAATAATCTGCATAGTATATTTGGTCTGTCTTCTGGACTTTAACCAGTGTCTTTAAGAAATCTTCTAACTTCAGGCCACTTTGGATTACATGTTATCGTTATGGAAAACTCCGGGTATCCATACCATTTACAAATATACATGACATCTAAATAATTTTGCATCATGTATCGAGCACAGCCGGTAAAGGAAGAAGGTAATATAACACGTTGACCAATTTTCGAGATGTCTGATGCTCCTTGGTTTTTTACATTGCGTAAGTTCTCATAAGATTCACATCTAAGCATTTTTTGTTGTTTGCGAATGTAAAATAATCTTTCACTTTTGATCATGGAATACGCTTCAACCAAAAATTGTTGCAAAAGCCTCCTTGAATTTAGAATTAATTAAAACTGCTTTATCTTGTCTTGAATCCTAAAAGCTAAGAATTCCCTCATTGTACATTTTGGATGTTTTCTATTGCATGAAGGGGTAACATCTCTATGTGGCATGTTATCTCGATAACCATCATCACCGTAAGGAAAAAGCAGTGGATACTGCAAAGCAAAATAAGAAGGATGCAATTCACTTATGCGATCTTTACAACCTGATTGGGTTTTTACAATAATATTGTCACACCCCCATCTCTCACTTTACCTGATATAGTCACTGAATGACGTATGAAGTCGGTAACTGTTGTATCGTGTCGCGGAAGCTTGATGGTGAGGTCGCAGAGATGGGTGTGACTGATTGTTACTTTGGTATCATGCATCCATGGCAAACCATACACACTATATATTACATCATAACTATAATATTATACATTAAGTTTAAACATTCTTAAACAACATTAACCAGTTATAAGTTACTAAACGTGTCTTGTAATCATGCATCCTCACTCTCGCAGTTGTTACCTTCTCCCTGAAAAAGGTTTTGTAATATAAAAGATCAGCAAGGATGCTGGTGAGTTCATAGATATGATAACGTGATATGATATGCTATGACATGTTGAATATGTAGGCACACACAACTTTATGAATATGATTCACCATGAAAACCCATAACCAAAGCCTATGTGACTGTAATGTAATTGGCGGTAATACCCGAAGGTAAGACCTTAGCCTCACTCTTAATGCCTATCGTTGCATTAAGTTGTTATCTTGTAATGTAATAAATGGTAACAGGCATTCACACAAGGGTAGACGCTATCTACCCGTGAATGGGGTTGTCAGCCCGATAGTACTATCATTGTTATCATCCGGCTCATCCATGAGTTTATTGGTTACAGTTGTTATGTGAGGACTTTTACGATAGCATGGCACAATTTTCATGTAATCATCAACAAGAGTTGAAATGCACAAGCAACATATAATCATGTCATTGTAATTGAATCATGTAACCATAATGTAATTGTAATGCAAACCCCGAGTTTTAGAAATCCGAAGATTTAAAAAAAAGGTAATGAAATCATATAAGTATACCACTGTAATTGAATTATGTAATCATATTGTTATTGTAGTTAAATCCCTGAGTTTTGGAAAGCAAAACTTTTAAAAGGGGGTCTATGAAACTCACCGGTGTTGTTGGAATGTTACACACAGCTTCAATTGAATTCTGCATATCATTAAGGTTTTATAAGTTCTTTGTATCCAATTTGGATTACCAGAACATTCCTTGATATTAAATATCAAGGATAATGTAATTCGAGTCATCAAACTGATTCGGAATCACTTATTTATTCAGAATCAATGTAATAAGGTTATCAGTTAATTTGTAATGTTAAAATCACTGATTTCGTTTAGTAATTGAGTTCTTATATTCATTTGTTTGTAAATTAATGATAATTGCATCCCGTCGTTAAAACCAGAATCTTAATCGACTTTTAGATCGAAAATCAGGTTTCCGGATTACGAAATTGATTGCAAAATCGAGTTCGGAATGCGAAATCGATTGAGAATATGTTTTCATATTGAATTTCAATGATTAAATTTAGTCCTGTGTTGAAACCGGAGTGTTAATCAGAAGTCAGACAAAAATCAGGTCATCGGATTGAAAAACGGTTGGCAAAATCGAGTCCGGAATGCAAAATCGATTGAAAATATGTTTTCGTATTGCAAACCAATACTTAATTTGAGTTCTGTATTGAAACCGGAGTGTTAATCAGAAATCAGACAAAAATCAGGTCATCGGATTGAAAAACGGTTGGCAAAATCGAGTCCGGAATGCAAAATCGATTGAAAATATGTTTTCGTATTGCAAACCAATACTTAATTTGAATTCTGTATTGAAACCGGAGTGTTAATCAGAAATCAAACAAAAATCAGGTCATCGGATTGAAAAACGGTTGGCAAAATCGAGTCCGGAATGCAAAATCGATTGAAAATATGTTTTCGTATTGCAAACCAATACTTAATTTGAGTTCTGTATTGAAACCGGAGTGTTAATCAGAAATCAGACAAAAATCAGGCCATCGGATTGAAAAACGGTTTGCGAAATCGAGTCCGGAATGCAAAATCGATTCAAAATATGTCCTTTTTATCGAAAACGGACCATCGGATTGCGAACCGGAGCGCGAAACGCAGTTCAGAACGCAAAACGGACAAAATCAGAGTTTTGGCCGGAATCTTCGCCGGAATATTCCATCTCGCCGGAATATTCGCCGGAATATTCTGCCGCCGGCAACTTTTGGCCGGAAATCGCCGGATTCCGGCCGGCAACGGCGGCGGTGCGGCGGCGGTGCGGTGGCCGGAAGTGGTGGTCCGGTGGTTGGCGGTGGCTAGTGGTGGCGGTTCGGTGGTTGTGGCTCATGGCTCGAGCCGGTTGGTCGCTGGTCCGGGCTGGCCTAGCCATGGCCGAGCCGGTTGGTCGTTTTCTATTACGATCCCGGTAACGACTAGGGCGATCCCGGTAACGACCAAGACGATCTCGGTAACGATCAGCCAAGGGATGTTCCTAGGCCGCCCCAAGGCCACGTCCAGGCCGCGTCCAGGCCGCGCCCAGGCCGCGCCCGGGCAACAGTGAGCCATTGAAGGTTTTTGTGAGCCAAATCAAATTTCGTCGCACTTTTTCCGGGCCAAAATCTCCAGATTCTAGTTTTTAACATATATATAATGTTTTGTGAAGAAAAATCTCAATTTGGACAACTTTGAAAAATCCACTTTTTGGACCAAAATGCCCTTTTCATGGGTTTTCAAGATCTGATGATTTTTAAACTTCACCAATCATTGAAACATGTTTATTTAAGTCATATGAAGCTATTAGAATCAAGTATTGAGTTAGAGACTTACTTGATGAGAGATTTGCTTGAAAAACCACCAAAAATCCTACTTTGGAAGCTTGATTCTTGGTTTTCCTTATTGTTGTGTTTAGATACCACTTGGAACTGATGTTAGAGATGGGTTTTGAGTTCCAGAAGTTGTGAGAAGGCTCTTGGTCGAATTTGTGAAGTGGGGAGAAGGAAAAGTGTAGAAATCTTGACCAAAGTCAAGATTTTTGGACTTATATGGCCAAGACCCTTGTTCTCCAAGTTTAGATAAGTTTATTTTGGTCTTATCTAGCTGATTTTAATCAGATATGATAAGATAGATATGGACATAGCATAGTCATGTAATAAAATCAAGGGTTTTGTTTTATTTTTGCCATTTTCGCGATCGTTTGTTCGGCTTTTCGCGTATAATTTCAGGAATTGCTAATAATGATCAATTATCATTGTCATGCTTCCAATTACATCCCATTATGATTATAATGTGATTAGGAAGTTCAAGTTGTCATGAATTTGCCAATTACGCATGCCGGATTGCCTTTCCGCAGATTTTCGCAATTTAACTTATTGACCTTAAGGATTCTTTGATTTCGTTATGCTATCACTTATTTCACTTCAATTCATCATATAATTGATATTAAGTTAGTTTTGGGCCATTGAATTTGGTTTTTGGTCATTATTATAAAAATTTCGCGTAATTCGGCAATTTTGCATAATGTCATTTGTGATTTGTTTCATCTTGTAATTTCCTTACATATATACACAGATTCACACGTGTATACATATTCAATCATGATTTAATTAATTACAATATTAATTCATGAATTTAGGAAATTACCTTGTAGTAAAGAACGAAATGTCACATTCTCCCCCCGTTAGAGAAATTTCGTCCCGAAATTTTTGCGAAACTCATTTGGAATCAGCTTTTGCGTGAAAATAGATGAGGATACTTTTCCATCATGCGATCCTCACGCTCCCAAGTAAACTCAGGTCCGCGCTTAGAGTTCCACCTGACTTTCACAATCGGTATTCGACTTCGTTTGAGTTTCTTAACAGTACGATCCATAACTTCCGCGGGTTTCTCTGTAAATTGCAGCTTTTCATCAATTTGTATTTCCTCAAGAGGTACAGCTAGTGATTCCTCGAGTAAGCATTTCTTAAGACTCGAGACATGAAATACATCATGAATATTGTTAAGCTCGGGAGGTAGCTCAAGTCGATATGCTACCGATCCTATCCTTTCAAGGATTTTAAAAGGTCCCACATATCGTGGTGCAAGCTTTCCTCGTTTGCCAAATCTGACAATACCCTTCCAAGGAGAGACTTTCAACATAACTCGGTCACCAACTTGGAATTCCAGTGGTTTTCTCCTATTGTCGGCATAATTCTTTTGCCGATCTTGAGCAGTCTTCATTCGTTTGCGTATAAGCATAATTTTGTCTGTGAGTTCTTGAATATATTCGGGGCCTATTATTTGACTTTCCCCGATCTCAGACCAACAGACAGGAGATCTGCACTTTTGTCCGTACAATGCTTCAAAAGGGGCACACTTGATACTCGTATGGTAGCTATTGTTGTATGAGAATTCAATCAGTGGAAGATGAATGTCCCAGCTACCACCAAAGTCAATGACACAACTTCTAAGCATATCTTCCAAGGTTTGGTTAGTACGCTCCGTTTGCCCATCTGTTTGAGGATGGTAAGCCGTACTCATGTAAATTTTTGTACCCAAGGCATTCTGGAGTGTCTGCCAGAACCTAGACGTGAAACGACTATCCCTATCAGAGATGATTGAGATAGGTACTCCATGTCTCATTACTACTTCATCTATGTATAGTTTAGCAAGTCTATCCATAGTATAATCTTCACGAATAGGCAAGAAATGAGCAGACTTTGTTAACCTATCTACAATAACCCATATAGAATCATGATTTCGTGAAGTTCTTGGTAACTTCGTAATGAAATCCATAGAAATTTGCTCCCATTTCCACATTGGAATTTCGGGTTGTTGTAGTAAGCCGGAAGGTTTTTGATGTTCTGCTTTTACCTTCAGACAGGTCATGCATTTGTTTACATATAATGCAATGTCTTTCTTCATACCAGGCCACCAATAATAATCACGAAGATCATAATACATTTTATCAGCTCCTGGATGAATAGAGTATTTGGACTTATGTGCTTCATTCAAAATTGTTTGTCGCAAATTGCCAAAATAAGGAACCCACACTCGATTCATGAAATACAATACATTATCAGATTGTCTCTCTAATCGTTTGACCAATCCCTGTAATCCTTCCTCTTCCGGATTTGATTCTTGCAAGGCCTGTTGTTGAGCTTCACGTATCTGGGGAATCAAACTGGTTTGAATGGTTATACTAAAACTTTGAGCGCGATTTGGTTTTACCTGCTCTTTGCGACTTAAGGCATCAGCAACTACATTTGCTTTGCCTGGGTGATATCGAATTTCACAATCATAATCGTTAAGGAGTTCCACCCATCGCCTTTGTCGCATGTTAAGCATTTTCTGATCTAGAATATGCTGAAGACTCTTATGGTCTGTGTATATCGTGCACTTTGTACCATAAAGATAATGTCTCCAGATTTTTAGTGCGAACACTACTGCTCCTAATTCTAGATCATGAGTTGTATAATTCTTTTCATGTATCTTTAATTGTCGGGAAGCATATGCAATTACTTTATCCCTTTGCATGAGTACAGCTCCCAATCCTTGTCTGGAAGCATCACAATAGACCACAAAGTCTTCTGTGCCTTCAGGTAGACTAAGAATGGGTGCCTTGCAAAGTCTTTGTTTTAATAATTGAAATGCTTCCTCCTGTGGATCATCCCAGTCGAACTTTCTATCCTTCTGGGTTAACATTGTTAAAGGTAAGGCTATTTTTGAAAAATTTCTTATGAACCGACGGTAGTATCCTGCCAATCCCAAGAATTGTCTGATTTCCGTTGGAGTGGTAGGTGTTTCCCATCGCTTGATAGCCTCTATCTTGCTTGGATCAACTTGTATGCCTTCCTCACTGATTATATGCCCTAAGAATTGGACTTCCCGCAGCCAAAATTCACATTTAGAGAATTTGGCATAGAGTTTTTCATGTTTCAGTAAAGCGAGAATTTGAGTTAAATGCTGCTCATGATCCTTTGGGCTTTTGGAATAGATAAGGATATCATCAATAAACACAATTACGAATTTATCCAGACAGGGTCTGCATACCCGGTTCATTAAGTCCATGAAGATTGCAGGTGCATTTGTTACCCCGAACGGCATTACTAAGAATTCATAATGTCCGTATCGGGTTCGAAAAGCAGTTTTAGAAATATCTTCTTCACGGACTCGTACTTGATGGTATCCCGATCTAAGATCGATTTTTGAAAAATAAGTGGCTCCCTGAAGTTGATCAAAAAGATCATCAATACGTGGCAACGGATAACGATTCTTAATTGTAAGTTTATTAAGTTCTCGATAATCGATGCACATTCTGAAGGACCCGTCCTTCTTTTTGACAAACAGTATCGGTGCTCCCCACGGTGACGAGCTGGGTCTAATGAATCCTCTGTCGAGTAGTTCTTGAAGTTGACTTGATAATTCCTGCATTTCCGAAGGCGCCAGACGGTATGGAGCCTTAGCCACGGGGCCTGCTCCCGGAATCAAGTCAATACAAAATTCAACTTGTCGCACAGGAGGCAATCCAGTCAATTCTTCAGGAAAGACTTCAGGAAAATCTCTAACTACTGGAATATCTTCAATGTGCTTTTCCTCATGATCTCCATTGATAAGATACGCTAGAAAAGTTTCATAACCTTTCCTGAGACACTTCTGAGCTTTCATACAAGAAATAAGCCCTAGTGCTCTATTTGCTCGTTCACCTTGGACCACTAATATTTCAGCTGTGTTTAGAGGTATACGGATAGTTTTGTCATGGCACACTACTTCCGCCTTTTGTTTTGAAAGCCAATCCATGCCAATGACAACATCAAAACTACCCAATTCTATTGGAAGAAGGTTTATTTTAAAGATATGATCATTAAGATTTAAGGTACAGTCTTGAATGACATGTGTGGCTTGAATAGATTTTCCATTTGCAAGTTCAACATTATATGCTTGCCCTATACTAATCTTAGGTAGAGAAAGTAACAATGCGAACTTATGCGAAATAAAACTTCTATCAGCCCCAGTATCAAATAGAATAGATGCATAATGATCATTAAGAAGGAACGTACCCGTAACAACATCCGGATTGTTCTTAGCTTCACCTGCCTCAATCTGAAAAGCTCGTCCTCTGGCCTGTTCAAGTGGTACCTTATTATCTGTGGGTTTAGCATTGGTAGGACAATTCTTCATAAAATGCTCCATACTCCCACATTTATAACAGGCCCGAGTGTTTGGTTGACGTTGTTGTAATGAAGCTTGATAAGGCATCTGATGGAGTGGTCTTGCTGGTGCTTTACAATAACTTGTAAAGTGCCCAGTTTGCTTACAATTTCCACACACAGGGCATGGCCCTAGGTGATGGAATGGACATTTGGTGCATTTTGGTGCTGGTCCTTGGTACGCTTTCTTCTCTTGCACAATTGCTCCATAGTTTTTAACTGTTGGAGCCTTACTACCTTCCTCCTGCATCTTTTGCTTTCCTTTATCCTGCCATTTACGTTTCCTGGTAGTAGCATTTCCAGTGTTACCAGAAGTGAATTTGCTGACACTTGTGGATTTATTGAGATTAGTGTCACATGCTTTTCCTTTCTTAACCAAAGTTCCACTCCTTACCGCCTCATCGGTAAGTTTAGCTGCTAAAATAATAGTTTTCTTCAGATCAGTATGCTCTGCAGCCATTACTGTGTTTCGAATTTGTGGAACTAGGCCTTTAATGTACTTTTCCACAAGCTTAATCTCAGTTGGAAACATGTGGGGTAACAAACATGTGAGTTCATGAAACCGGTCAGTGTACCTCTGATGTTCTGCTCCCACCATGGAGTGATTCCAAAATTCTTCTTCCAGTTTTTGTATTTCATTCATGGGACAGTATTCAGCTGTAATCAATGTTTTGAACTCATTCCAGGTCATCTGATCAACAACTGATGTTCCCAATGTTCTCACTTGGGTGTTCCACCAAGTGAGGGCTTGGCTTTTTAATGAACATGTTGCATATAGAACTTGATGCTTCTCTAAGCATCGACTAATTTTTAGTGTTGTTTCCATTTCTTCCACCCATTTTAGGAGTCCAGACGCTCCTTCTTTCCCAAAGAAAGTGGGTGGATTACAGGATGCAAAGTACTTATACGTGCATTCTTGTTGAGGTGGTTCAGGATTAGTACGATCAAATCCAGAAGCATGTATTTCGGTGTTACCTCCAATATTGTTATTAACATTATTATTTTTTCTACCCGAAGCTGAAGACATACGTTGTTGAAACTGAGTTATAAAATTAGGAATTGCAGCAGTCACTTCCTCCCGAAAAATCCTAATCATTTCAGCTTCAGTAAAATTTTGACCCCCAGCATTTGTGTTGGCATTTGCTGTCTCTGGTGGAAGATTGTCATTGTTTCCAGTTCCACCGGTAGTTGCATTAGCATTTACTATTCCTGGTGGGGGGTTGTTATTGTTTTCTGTTTCAATGTTATTCCGACGTGGTCGTCCGCGTCTAGGAGGCATAGTCTAAATGAATAACATGAATATAGTTAAGATCAACTATAATACATATCAAGATATAGAATTATTACTTGCTATCTTATTTTCATATAAGAATTTTTAGCATAGTAATATCAAGAAATTGATTTGATATTTTGTTCATGGTGTCACTGAATTCATGAAATTGATACATAACACATGTATTCATAATCCTTCGCACACTGACACTTTCCCGATATATCGAAAGTAGTTTATGTATAGGGTATATGTAGAGCATAATGCCCAGCCACCAACCCACCACCCTTTCGATATACCACGATCGTGTCCTTGCGCTTTCACATCACATCCAACTTATTAAGTAATTGAAACAACCATACATGTAGTCATACATAATGTGTTGTTTTTGAAACTTGAAATTGATACAGTCGTAATCTGTTATCAATATGTATTGTAATCTCACGTGCTTGTCATGTAGTCCATCATCTGAAATTGTTACTTTCATTTGATTTATAATTATTTACTTTGGCTTAATTCGTTTTAGTTTTTATTTATTTTCTATCCTAATTTTTAAGATTTATTAGAATGCTCATGGTCGTAATTTCCAATTATGCTGGCCAGTCATATTTGCAAATTATTTTCCTTGATCATTCTAACTCATCTCATTTTAATTATTGTTTTGTATATATGTAATTAAATAACTCGATTGGTCCTATTGGTTAGTAGACCCGACATTTACACCTCCCACACACTCACCTCATACACATACTTACACGCACCACACCCATCAACAACCTATCCAATTCCTATTACCTGGTTAACAAAATTTTGGGAAAACTATCTTCCCTATTTCCCATATCCCATACCCATGAATATTAGGAATGAAAGGAAATAAGCAAAAGCTATCACCATCGCTATACCCAACAATAACTAGTTCAACCCTGTCAACTGAGTTAATGACTCTTCGTGATACCTCTCGATCGTATTCGCTGAACCCTGAATACGATCATCAAAGAGACGGCGCCAATCTGCAGCACTTGCTTCCATAGCATCCGGATGCTCTAACGAACCCTTTATCTGGTCTGTTAACGTCCTAGTTCATGACACGAAATCAGATTCCAAGGCATGGAATGTTCTATCAAGCCCTGTCGAGCTGCATTTGCCTGTTTCCAAAGAGAAACGGTTCTGTTGAATGGTTTCATATGCCTCATCTAGTCGCATGTGTGTCCCCATCAGTTGTTCACGAGTGTCTTGCAAAGTTAGGAGGGGGAGGTCTCGAGATGCAAGTTGTCCAATAGGAAGCCATCCTATTCTCATTTGGGCTTGATTGCTCCTAATACTAAGTTTAGGAGTAAGGGAATTTACAGAAATGAAAATTTTCTTATGGTGGAATTTCTGCTATCCAATGTCCTCAGGCATTGGTGGGGTCCTAGAAGGAGAACGAGAAGGGACATACGATGAAACCTGGATACTGCCCCCGGGATGCTACAGGCATTTGATTATCAGGTTTAGGTTCATTATTCGAGGAGCTTGATCTCAAAGGGTATCATCTAGTATAACCTTTGGTATAATTTCCACAATATAATCCTTTAATGGCTTCGGCATAGCTGTAACAAGTTTTGAACAACGTTCACGAACTGCAAGCGTTAAGTAATAGTACCAGCAAATGTGACATCATACCTTATGCGTATAACTAAAATGCGTGTCTCCTGGCACTCTGTGTGTGTTCATATGAGTGTAAGGTTATAGACTAGGTTTCCAATTAACCTAATTCCCTATAACCATGGCTCTGATACCAACCTGTCACACCCCCATCTCTCACTTTACCTGATATAGTCACTGAATGACGTATGAAGTCGGTAACTGTTGTATCGTGTCGCGGAAGCTTGATGGTGAGGTCGCAGAGATGGGTGTGACTGATTGTTACTTTGGTATCATGCATCCATGGCAAACCATACACACTATATATTACATCATAACTATAATATTATACATTAAGTTTAAACATTCTTAAACAACATTAACCAGTTATAAGTTACTAAACGTGTCTTGTAATCGTGCATCCTCACTCTCGCAGTTGTTACCTTCTCCCTGAAAAAGGTTTTGTAATATAAAAGATCAGCAAGGATGCTGGTGAGTTCATAGATATGATAACGTGATATGATATGCTATGACATGTTGAATATGTAGGCACACACAACTTTATGAATATGATTCACCATGAAAACCCATAACCAAAGCCTATGTGACTGTAATGTAATTGGCGGTAATACCCGAAGGTAAGACCTTAGCCTCACTCTTAATGCCTATCGTTGCATTAAGTTGTTATCTTGTAATGTAATAAATGGTAACAGGCATTCACACAAGGGTAGACGCTATCTACCCGTGAATGGGGTTGTCAGCCCGATAGTATTATCATTGTTATCATCCGGCTCATCCATGAGTTTATTGGTTACAGTTGTTATGTGAGGACTTTTACGATAGCATGGCACAATTTTCATGTAATCATCAACAAGAGTTGAAATGCACAAGCAACATATAATCATGTCATTGTAATTGAATCATGTAACCATAATGTAATTGTAATGCAAACCCCGAGTTTTAGAAATCCGAAGATTTAAAAAAAAAAGGTAATGAAATCATATAAGTATACCACTGTAATTGAATTATGTAATCATATTGTTATTGTAGTTAAATCCCCGAGTTTTGGAAAGCAAAACTTTTAAAAGGGGGTCTATGAAACTCACCGGTGTTGTTGGAATGTTACACACAGCTTCAATTGAATTCTGCATATCATTAAGGTTTTATAAGTTCTTTGTATCCAATTTGGATTAATTCGAGTCATCAAACTGATTCGGAATCACTTATTTATTCAGAATCAATGTAATAAGGTTATCAGTTAATTTGTAATGTTAAAATCACTGATTTCGTTTAGTAATTGAGTTCTTATATTCATTTGTTTGTAAATTAATGATAATTGCATCCCGTCGTTAAAACCAGAATCTTAATCGACTTTTAGATCGAAAATCAGGTTTCCGGATTACGAAATTGATTGCAAAATCGAGTTCGGAATGCGAAATCGATTGAGAATATGTTTTCATATTGAATTTCAATGATTAAATTTAGTCCTGTGTTGAAACCGGAGTGTTAATCAGAAATCAGACAAAAATCAGGTCATCGGATTGAAAAACGGTTGGCAAAATCGAGTCCGGAATGCAAAATCGATTGAAAATATGTTTTCGTATTGCAAACCAATACTTAATTTGAGTTCTGTATTGAAACCGGAGTGTTAATCAGAAATCAGACAAAAATCAGGTCATCGGATTGAAAAACGGTTGGCAAAATCGAGTCCGGAATGCAAAATCGATTGAAAATATGTTTTCGTATTGCAAACCAATACTTAATTTGAGTTCTGTATTGAAACCGGAGTGTTAATCAGAAATCAGACAAAAATCAGGCCATCGGATTGAAAAACGGTTTGCGAAATCGAGTCCGGAATGCAAAATCGATTCAAAATATGTCCTTTTTATCGAAAACGGACCATCGGATTGCGAACCGGAGCGCGAAACGCAGTTCAGAACGCAAAACGGACAAAATCAGAGTTTTGGCCGGAATCTTCGCCGGAATATTCCATATCGCCGGAATATTCGCCGGAATATTCTGCCGCCGGCAACTTTTGGCCGGAAATTCGCCGGATTCCGGCCGGCAACGGCGGCGGTGCGGTGGCCGGAAGTGGTGGTCCGGTGGTTGGCGGTGGCTAGTGGTGGCGGTTCGGTGGTTGTGGCTCATGGCTCGAGCCGGTTGGTCGCTGGTCCGGGCTGGCCTAGCCATGGCCGAGCCGGTTGGTCGTTTTCTATTACGATCCCGGTAACGACTAGGGCGATCCCGGTAACGACCAAGACGATCTCGGTAACGATCAGCCAAGGGATGTTCCTAGGCCGCCCCAAGGCCACGTCCAGGCCGCGTCCAGGCCGCGCCCAGGCCGCGCCCGGGCAACAGTGAGCCATTGAAGGTTTTTGTGAGCCAAATCAAATTTCGTCGCACTTTTTCCGGGCTAAAATCTCCAGATTCTAGTTTTTAACATATATATAATGTTTTGTGAAGAAAAATCTCAATTTGGACAACTTTGAAAAATCCACTTTTTGGACCAAAATGCCCTTTTCATGGGTTTTCAAGATCTGATGATTTTTAAACTTCACCAATCATTGAAACATGTTTATTTAAGTCATATGAAGCTATTAGAATCAAGTATTGAGTTAGAGACTTACTTGATGAGAGATTTGCTTGAAAAACCACCAAAAATCCTACTTTGGAAGCTTGATTCTTGGTTTTCCTTATTCTTGAGTTTAGATACCACTTGGAACTGTTGTTAGAGATGGGTTTTGAGTTCCAGAAGTTGTGAGAAGGCTCTTGGTCGAATTTGTGAAGTGGGGAGAAGGAAAAGTGTAGAAATCTTGACCAAAGTCAAGATTTTTGGACTTATATGGCCAAGACCCTTGTTCTCCAAGTTTAGATAAGTTTATTTTGGTCTTATCTAGCTGATTTTAATCAGATATGATAAGATAGATATGGACATAGCATAGTCATGTAATAAAATCAAGGGTTTTGTTTTATTTTTGCCATTTTCGCGATCGTTTGTTCGGCTTTTCGCGTATAATTTCAGGAATTGCTAATAATGATCAATTATCATTGTCATGCTTCCAATTACATCCCATTATGATTATAATGTGATTAGGAAGTTCAAGTTGTCATGAATTTGCCAATTACGCATGCCGGATTGCCTTTCCGCAGATTTTCGCAATTTAACTTATTGACCTTAAGGATTCTTTGATTTCGTTATGCTATCACTTATTTCACTTCAATTCATCATATAATTGATATTAAGTTAGTTTTGGGCCATTGAATTTGGTTTTTGGTCATTATTATAAAAATTTCGCGTAATTCGGCAATTTTGCATAATGTCATTTGTGATTTGTTTCATCTTGTAATTTCCTTACATATATACACAGATTCACACGTGTATACATATTCAATCATGATTTAATTAATTACAATATTAATTCATGAATTTAGGAAATTACCTTGTAGTAAAGAACGAAATGTCACAAATATCTCGCTTGTCAATTGAATCACCAATGTCTCCAACAATTAATGTTGCAACTTCGGATGCAGTTGGTAAGTTATACGTCTTACCGTCTTTTGTCCTTTTACTAAGAAGACGTAGTTTGAGCTCAACTTGTGGATTTTCTTAAAAACAATCTCTTACCATCCTATAAGATTTAACTAACTCGTTCTCTAAATCTAATCAGCTTCAAATCTTGTATAATCTGAAGATCAAGCAATTTAGTACTTGAAGTTGACGCATCTGTGGATTTACTGAAAAACAACAAAGATATATAAATAATTTTACCGTAAATTGCAAGATATGTATAGATAAGTAATTCATATATACGTCTATTTATATTCATACACAAACAAACAAATATGTTATAATATATAAGGGTGTGTATATATATATATATATATATTAATTAAAGATAGTTGAAGCAAATTCAAATATAGTTGAGCAAGCATACCTAAAAATGGTTTGTCTATTTGAAATTTCATTATCCGTGTCATATATGTAAAGTTGAGAGAATTTTGGTCTCGATCCATTTGCAGGTAGAAGACTTCCAATATTATGATAATTTGTTAATGGATGAATCAATTTTTCCACCCATGGGCGCAAATGAGAACATTGAGTTATAACGACGGATGTTTTTCAAAAAGAACCTATTTTTTGTATCAAGTCAACCATAAAGATTCTGATACATTTGCCTTGGTTCCTTAAGTTTAGTAACTCAACCTTGCCATAAGCACAACATAGTGAGTAATTGATTTTAACACGACTTTTTTCTCTCTCGCTGCCTCAGCATCCCATAATTTCACAAAACATGTTTCACATATAACATTCTGATCACCGAGATCAAAATAATCTGTTAAATTAGTGCCAAAAGAATAATACAAATTAATAAATTGAAAAAATGTGTAAAATTATTTAAACTTTTAAATTAATAGAGTATAAACAGTACATATATCACCAATGTTAACAACGGTACGTTTTAATTTATGTTTTCCTGATGGTAGCTTGGGTAAAGGAAAATTAGGGACACTTGAGAGAGCATGTGTGGTAGATAAAGCATTAGGAAAAACAAATAATTGACGATTATCAGAAGACGAACGTTTGATGCTCTCGTAATTAAGTAGACCTGAAAAGATACATGAAAAAAATAGTCGCAATTGAAAATATGATATAATAAATATATTTGATTAATGTATGCACAATTTAATAAATGTAATCACAAGTATATGAAATCTTACAAGTGGTAATGTCTGATAATGGAGTTGAAAAATTATTTTTGGGATAAAACGATCACACTTTTAAATGTTGATAAGGTGTGGATTTATCAACACCCACATTTTCTTTGTCGTCTGTAAAAGGGATACATAAAGTAATTATTAATATACAAAAATTTATTCAATGATAAATATATTTGTTATTTAATTATACACACACATATGAATGTATTTAAAAAGTATTAAAATATTATTGAGAAAAAGAAAATTTATAAAACATGATTAGAAGTTAAAAAAGTAATTTCGTTTCACTATAACTTATAATAAGAAACTTACGGATGGAGTTTGTAATTGCTTAAGAAGATAGAAAAATAAATGAATATTGAATGTTTGATGACGAACACATGTTTTTACTTTTTTTTCTTTCCAAATATTGTTTCCTAATCTTGTGTGCATGTTTGGCAGCCAACTTCTGCATTATACTATCTATATGTGTTTTAATCCCCGAGTCTTTTATGAATTGTAATCGTGTTCGAATTATAATAAAATGAAACTTCGAGTATTCATTGAAACATTGGTGTCTATTTATTTCAAAGACATATTTAATTTACAAATGATATATACACATATATTCAAGAGTATATATATCTGTTTAATAATAAAACAATTCGAGAAAGAAAAAAAAGAAATCATTATAATCTATACAAACCTATATAATTTAAGTTAGACATACAAGTATAAAATGTAATAATAATAGGATAAAGCTAAAAATGTTATAAATAATAATAATGGATAAATAAAACAAAATAAATAATAATAATAAATTCATTTACGCTTAATAAATTTTTTTTATCTATGCAAATTTTATTAAGATATAAATATGTATTTATGTGCAAAATTTTATTAAGATATAAATAAGTATTTATGTGCAAACATATATACATAGTATTATTGATACTATTTAATAATAATATAGAAAAATCATGAGAAGATGTTAAAAAAAAAATAACATAAATAATTATTAGAGGCTTTAGTTAAAAAAACAAAACCTTTTATTAAGGCAATACACTTATAAATATTATAATATAACATAATAAAAGTTAGAATAAAATCATGATTTAAATTTATACGTGTTCAACATCAAAAATTTGAAATTTAAAATTTATACGTGTTCTGCATCACTACCAAATCAAATCATGATTTAAATTCCCAAAAATAATGAACTTAAATTCGTAAACAGATGCTCACGAATCTGCCTACTAAAACTCATTATAAATTAATACAAATAGAAAACAATAGTTGGAATTGACTATACAAACATATTTACGGTCAAGTCTAATGAATCTCAAAAACCCTTTAACACCTTGTGAAAAAGCACATCGGGTTCTAGGTTTCTGCCGAGCCAGTTCTTATTTGTGGTTCTTTAATTCGAAAGCTAATCAGGTAAATTCCTACATCAACTTTCTCGTTAGGATGTGAGGATCAAAAGCTTAGAGCTTTTGAACACACAAGATCTGTTAAACACGCAAATTGAATCGAGGATCAGTTAGGGTTCTTGAGCATTTGGGGATCGATTTTAATATTTTTGTAAAACAAATAGGAACCCAAAGTTTGCAGCAAACACCGAGCTAGACGAAGCGGTAAGACGCTCGTGTTTAAAGCCCGGTGCCCGGGTTCGAAACCGGCCGGCGCGGGTGAGATCCGGTTAAACCGGTTTTTGTTTCTTTTTATTTTCCAACCTTTTTGAACATTTTTATTCCATATTTTTTTTACAGAAATAATAATAATAATAATAATATTATTATTATTATTCTGCTATAAAAAAAAATAAACTATAATATGTCAATATTATTTTAAATCAATGAATCTTATGAGATATACATACGTAAATATGTATATCATGTGATAACCATTTATCAAATAATTTTTAAGAAATATAAATTTCATTTAAATCTATAAATAACAAATATATATTTAATCATCCAAAAAATTGGGATTTAAAATTTATAATTAGATAATTCAAGTTTTATAACTAAATATTAAATAACTTTTATAAATTACTTAAAATAGTTACGTATAAATATATTAATATATATATTATTTAAATTATTTAAATTATAACAATAAATTATTATTAACCTTTATTTTAAATTTAAAGCTAATAAAATATTATTAATTCTAGTTTGTGAAACAATAAATTCTAAATAAATAAATAAAGCATAATTTACAAATTTTATAATTTATTTACATAACTTATAAAAAATATATTTATTTAAATCATTAAACAAATATTTTCAAACTGTAATTCAAATTAAGACGATAATTTATAGGATTTCAAATTTATTGTCTTTAGAAAAACCATAGAATCCTTAGACTAAAACTCACTACTTGAAATCTAAATATTAAGTCCTTTTATTCATAAACATTAGGGTCAATGTGATATCTTCATTCGACAAATTCTATCAATAATATCCTTGACAATCTAAGCAAAAATTGTGAGTAATTCTATACTCCCTCTTTACATTTTTGTACTTTTGGGATGTAACATATGCCAGTATTCAAAAATCCAAGTTATTCTAAATTCAAATTATATAGATGCAATGCCTTTAGTCTATTTGGTTTGATTCTTTGCTATGTGATACTACTTGCTTTGTGATTCTGTGTTATTCTATGTTATTCGATACTGAGTAGCCTAAGGTGTGTTAGATACCGCCTTCGCTTTGACTTAGGTCAAATGTGTCAAAAGGGCGAAAAGTACAAATATGGGCAGACTTGTGAAATTACTTAGCCTTGTGCTTTGTAATTGAACGAGTTTGGAAACGATATAAACTATGGCAGACTTGTAGATATACTAAGCTTTTTAGCTAAGTATTGATACAAGTTTGGAGACGAGATATTCTATAATCTAATTGCAAAACTAGTAGGACTTGCATGCTAGAGTTTAAACTTATATTCTAATTGAATTGCATTATTTTCTTATGTATACTATAAACTGTATAGGTTACTCACCAGCTATTCATATAGTTGCAAAAATCTTTGTTTTGCATATGTAACAGGTTAGATGGATGCTATCAACTAAGACATAAGATAGGTTTATGTTAGTAGACCTAGATTTGAATTTTAAAATAATGTTAGACTATTTCAATTATGTATTTTGGTTTTTGAACTATGTAATTGAATGATTGGTTATTTTGAATGAATTTATGATTGAATTATTTAAATACAATTGTTTAATTATCGAAACTTACACATAGCACCATGAGTAATGAACAATCTAACTTGCGCCCCGACGTATTCTGCCGTCGGTCGGGGTGTGACATGTGTAATCACATTTTAGTAGTTTATCATGTAAATAATTCTCATAAGCATCCTAATCATGGTCTAATGTTAACATAAAATAATAACCAAATCATTTAAAATTTTTAAATGAAATAGGTATCATCCCAATTGAAATGTGAGAACACTTTATGAGGGCAAAAAGCTTAAAAATACAATAAGTTAATTGTATAATTATGTAAAATATATATTTAAAGTATGTAAGTTTTATGAACTATGAAATTTATGTACAAAATAAACATATTTGAAAATTGCAGATTAGAGGGAAGATTGAAGATTTGTTATATATTAAACAAAACATTCAATGTTCGAGATTGGAAATATGAATTTGGTCGTTTATGAATTTGTGTATCTAATATTGTGACATACAATTTTATCTTAATTTTCTAAATAAAATTTCTGCTAAAACATTTATAAATAAATTTGTCCTTTATTGTTTGTTTTCAATTTAATCAATAATATTACATGAAGTTTTGTTTTCGTGTAAATAATTAAATTATTTTTAAATAAATTAATACAAAATATAATATAATTTATAAAAATTTTAGCTGTTGATGAAATTGGCATGTAAGTGGTAATGTGGTAGTATTAATATACGCAACTAACACAGCTATTTACATAAATAAGATCTAAAGGATATTCTCAATATATGCTTGACTCCAAACGTGACAATGGTGTTGTATTGTCACTGAACATATAAACAACATTCGTATCCTTAACAAACAAATACAAAAAAGGTTATACTGATAAAAGTTAAACTAAAGAATCAAATCGAAAAAATCAAATCAATTAAAGTAAAAAAATAGATTATACCTTGATGTTTATTGTGTCCTAAGATGGCAAAAGACTAGTCTGATGGGTGAGAGAGCCCATTTGACTTATAAATCCCACATCAATTGTCCATACAACCAATGTGGGACAAGTCTCATACCTTGCAATGGTTTCGATCCGTATCAATCGACCTTCCTTAGGGGCCAACGTTCACGTTGGTCAGGCTCGCTCCCTCCAGGCCACCACTCTGAGTTGGCTCTGATACCATTGTTACAAGCCAAACAGAAGAGTTCAACCAAAAAGAGTAGTTTGATGGGTGAGAGAGCCCATTTGACTTATAAACCCCACATCAATTGCCCATATAACCAATGTGGGACAAGTCCCATACCTTGCAATGGTTTCGATCCGTAACAATCGACCTTCCTTAAGGGCCAACGTCCTCGTTGGTCACGGCCACGTTGGGCTCCCTCCAGGACACCACTCCGAGTTGGCTCTGATACCATTATTACAAGCCAAATAGAAGAGTTCAATCCAAAAGACTAGTATGATGGATGAGAGAGCCCATTTGACTTATAAATTCCACATCAATTTCCCATACAACCGATGTAGGATAAGTCTCATACCTTGCAATGGTTTCGATCCATAATAGTGTTCTACAACACAATTTAGATAAAAATATGTTAGAAGAGAAAAAAAATGCACAATATGATTAAGCTTATTGACTTATTAAGATAGAAGAATTTGGATGGGTAAGATACCTGATCAATATTGAGTTTCTTTTGTAGCTCACACAGTATGGTAGGATCTTGTGTTAACTTAGAGATAGTATAAATCTAGTAACCAATGAGGCATTGCCTTAATGGTACCCTAGGATTCTTCTAAATGGGAGGTCTTGGGTTCAAAAGCCTCTCTCAGCGAAATAAGGGTCTGAGGAGGTTCAGGGGTTTTCCTAGTAGTGTTTCCTCCTGATGTGGTTGTGGTGGCTCATGGGAGGTCTAGGTAACTAGACTTATGGTGACATGGCCTATAAACAGTGGGCTCACACGATTGAGACCTTCGCCATTCAAAAAAATAATAAATCTTGTAATCATGATTCAAATTATAATATGTGATATGAACCTTAAATACAAAACTCTTTTCAACCAACTTCTTGAAATCTTCTAGAAATAAATCCATATCAATATCACCCTGCACCAAAAAATTAAAACAATAACTTTTCAGTTTTTGGTTTTGGTTTTGGTTGTTGGCCTACTATGCATCATAGATTTAAGTAAGTTTATTAAATTAAATATTTTTTAGTAAAAATAGAATGCATGTCATATAATTTTTCACATACACTCAAAATCTCTTCCAACAACACACAGTACCAGGTCCAAAACTCTAGTAGAACCTTGAACTTTGATAAAAAATTTATACCTATAACATTTAAGAAAGAACAATCAAAATACTAATTATGTTTTTTTTAAATATAATTAAATTAATGGGTATATAAAGCTTAAGGTTTAAGTTAACAAAGCTCAATACAGCTTCAACCATTTTTCCTTGGCAGCCAGAATTATTACTTTCATAGCCTTGCCCTTCATCATCACACGATCCATCTCATGCTTGCTTTGAAATCATAACTAGTGTAACCTTCTTGTTGCAATTTTTGCACGCATGATAATACCATTTGACATCAAGGGGAATAAACTTGATAGTACCGAAGATTATAAATGACATTGCCTGAAGTTTGGATAAAAATTACAAGTTTTTTGCAAGTTCAATATGTTAAATATAAAAAAAAATTTAAAAATTACATACCTCACGAATTCCATCAACTTCAGTAATATGTTTGAATTCAATGTTTATAAGAAAAACATCATGAAAAGACAAAAGCATGGATGAACGTGATATGCCATTGGATGATGAAGCATCAGGTGTGCAAGCCAACCTGTTGAGAAAGTGGTTTCTTTTTCAATTTCTTTTCTAAAATTGACAAGTGTCAATCTCACAATCAATGTAAAAAAAACTATTGCCACATGATAATTTACAATTTAAAATCTATCTATACTATAAATAAAAATAATTGTGGACACTTGTCACAAATCTAGACCATTCACATTTTGGTTTCCCGCTTCTCTCTCATATTTAATTCTATATTTATTTATTTATTTAGTAATTAAGAACTAAGGATAATGATTTATAATATGTATAATAATTAATATATTATGAATTAATTATATTTAAAATGAAATTAATTATGAAGTTTTTAGGTAAACTTATATTTTTATTTAACAATTTCTATTTAATTCTTTAAATATTAACGAATTCAAATTATATTTCTTAAAACATTTACAAATAAAACAATAATGTTACTAATTGTTGTTTATAATTGCTTTTAAAATTTGGTTAAACATTTAATATGATTGGATGATTTGAATGATAAAAATATATTATACTGAAATAATAAAAAGTAAGTAATTTTTAAAAAATCCAAGTTATATATATTAATATAAAGTTTAGTTACATGTTAATTTAAGTGTGTTAAAAGGAGAATAAATATACTTTAATTAAATTATTTATGAATTACATTACATATAAATATTAACATATTGTTGAAAAAAATTTAAAATTAAAACATAATTTATAATTTTTACATCAAATATTTTAAACATATTTTGATGACTTTATTTATTAACAAATTATATTTTATTCAACATGTGTAAAACATGATTTTAGTTAAACTTTGTAATGTACATGCTTTTTAATTACATAATATTTTGTTAAAAGATATGTATATATAACATTTTTCTACCCGTGTAATACACGGGATTTTAACCTAGTAATATAACAATTAAGTCATATCTTTACGTTATTTTAAAATTAAAAAAATTTATTTAGATTCATTAATTGCCTGTTTGATTTACAAACCCAAGATTCACACCACCTTATTCAACATTCAAGGTATGTCATCCCTTCATTTTTCTCCTTCTATGGCATCTTCTAAAAACTCATTTATGTGGCTTTCTTCTTTCTAATGTTCTTCTAAAACTCATTTATGTGGCATTTGTATCCCATCTCCTTATGAGTGAAAAGTTTATATTAATTTAATTATTTATTAGTTTAGAAAAATATTTGAAGACCTATATTAATCTTATATTTGAATATCAAGTTATGACATTATGATTTTTTAAAGCACCTTAAATGATGCTATGGGATTCTATGGGTTCACTAAAACTGTTAGAAACACATTTTTTAAATCCTGAGTTTTCACCTTAAAGATTGTTGATCTTGATATCACAAAACACACATTTTATAGAAGATTAGTTTGCATTTACAAAGTTTTTTACGAATTAAATGTCGTTTTATTTTTCAACATGTGTAAGACACTTGCTCAAACTGTTAATATTTGATATAATGTTAGTTAATACTCGACCATTTTTTTACACATGAGCACTTGTATGTGATACTATTTTGAGTGAAAAGTAGAGATAGAAATTATTAGTTAGACATTTAAAATTTGTATTTTTAGCTATACATTTTTAAATATGTTTATGCTTACCATAATGTATTTTAGTTGTAACATTTTTAGTACACCATCCCGTGTTTCACATGGGTTTATAACCTAGTATAATAAAAAATAAAAAAAATGAACAAAGTAGTAAAAATATATTTTAAAGTATAAAACAGATCAAACATCTTCTTAAATGAAAGAATCGCATCAACCTCTTCATTGATCAACAATCTGGTCACATTGCAGGAATTTGAGATAGAAGTACGACCTACGGAAATAACACAACAGATGGTGTATTGTGCTAAATTGTCAAATTATATACTTCAATTTTATAAATTGAAATCAAAATTGTTAGCAGACCATTATAATAGGTGAAGAACCCAAATTGAAGAATGATGACCGGACACACATGCCCATCATCTTCATTTGTTGAAAGGTAGTCTGACATTTGTTGAGCATATGATCCCCATAAAGTTAGACTTATTTTCATCTACCTACAAAAAAATAATTTAAAATTTTAGTTGTATATGAGTGATTACTTGAAAATATAAAAAATAGGACATTTATGCCTTACTCCAAATCTTGTACTTGAAGACACATTCTTTTGGATTGGGTACCATCTTTCTTTGTGACATCCTCCCTTTTATAGTAAGTAGCAATAAAACCATAACATCTATTCAAGAAAAAAAAATAATACAACGTGTATACAAAAATAATTATGTTGATTAAAAGTTTATATACATACCAATTGATTGGTTTTGAGGTACTAAATTCTGTAAAAGCAAGTCAAAGCTAGTAAACTTGAATCCATACGAATGACCACCAAATCCTCACATTTGTTGACCTTGGTTGCGTAACCAAAAATCAATTTGTGCGGATTATCAACATTCATAAACTTTGAATAAATTTTACCCAGAGTTAGGTTTTTAATCAACACACACTCTTTTCCAACCAAAAATCTATCAACTCTTGGACAAAATTTCTTTAGAACAGATGCACGGGTTTTATTTTCCTGAAATTATTAAAGAATTTATGCAACAATATGTGAGAAAATTTATTAAAAGAAAAATGTATGTAAAAGAGTAAAATTTTTTGTACAAGTAATTGTTGTTTTACCTGCTCATCCATAAGAACCATATCTATAGAATATGTTTCAGACTGGTTTTCGTTGTTTGCATGTTTCAAAGTCTTATAATGTGCACTCTTACAGTTGAGTCAGACTTGAAAACTTACGTTGGTTCAGCATGAAAATATTCTGGTCAGCCATTCACTCTGTTATTAGAAATAAAAAAAAATGTGATTATTGAAGACGGATAAAGAATTAAAAGTAGTATAATGAGAATAGTTATAAAGACAAACCATTGTTTACAATGAAAGGCGTAATAAGGTATTAACAGTAAGAAAATAACCTTGTATGAAGTATAGCTAAAACTTAAAAAGGAGAAGACACTTTATGAAATGAAAGTGTGAAATGAAAAGGATATATATATATATATAGGGAAGGGTATAAAAATAACCCTCTTTTTTTGTTACAACTACATAACCCATTTTAGCCAATCATAAGCTTACACATATACATTTCATTAAAATATTAAAAAGGGCATCATAGTCATTTTACCCCTTATAAGTTTCCCCCCCTCTCTTTTTTAAACATTAATAACTTTTTTTTGATATATTATTTTTTAAAAAAAATTACACCATTATATTCGTCTCATTTTTCTCTTTAATTCCGTTATAGTCTCGACTAATTTTTTCTTCTTTTTTTAAATGCCCTATATTTACATCATTGTAACGAGCTTAAATATAACAAATTTATTTGAATTTTTTTTAAAAATGATAAATTACAGTGTTGTAAGTTACATTGACGTAATTTATCGTGATCTAATTTACATTGACGTAAAATTCGGTTTCGTTTTTTTCGGTGAATTTGGTTTAAATTACAGTGATGTAATTTACATTGACAACAAATTAGTTTAAATTTTTTTCGAACAATGAAAAATTACATCACTATAATTATCATTGTGAGAGAAAAAAATCGAAATAATGTGTTTAATTACATCACTGTAATTTATCATTGTAATTATCATTGTTAGAGAAAAATAAAATAATGTGTTACGTCACCGTTAATTATGTCATTGTAAATTACTTCATTTTGTGTTACATTACTTCATTTTTTGTTACATTACTGTAATATACCATTGCTATAATTTTTTTTAATTAATTTGCTATATTTAAGCTCTTTACAATGATGTAAATACATGACATAAAAAAAAAAAAAAAAACTAGTCGAGACTATAACGAAATTAAAGAGAAAAATGAGACGAGTATAATGGTGCAATTTTTTTTTAAAATAATATAGTATTAAAAAGTTATGAATGTTTAAAAAAAAGGGGGGTAAACTTACTTAAATAAGAAATGTCTTAAATACCCTTTATATTAAAAGAAAGAAAAAAAAAGAATCTGACACGTGTCACGATCCTACACACTTTTCTTTTTCAAGTAACCATTGGATGATGGTTAATGGGTTGTAACATTATTTAAGGGTTATCAAAAATTCCATGCCCTATATATATATATATATATATATATATATATATATATATAAGAATTGAATTTACTTGATTTAAAAAAAAAAAGAAATAAGATAAATACATAAATGATTGAGACGATTATAAAATCATTAAATAAAATTTATGATATAATATAGGAGTTTTTTAAAATTATAGGAAAAGACACGTCAATTTTAAAAGTTAATTTGTTTAAATTGAATAATAAAAAAATGTAAAAGTTATATAAATATCAAAAAATAAGATCAATAAATGATATTTTTTATCTCGATGCAACTTAGATTGGCAATATTATAATTAAATCAAAGTAAAATATTTAAAATGAATTATAAGTGGTAAATATAAATTTCCACATTAAAATATAAAAAATTCATATATTGATTTAAAAAAAATAAAATAAATAAATATGGAAATGATTTAATAATATTAACCATTGATTTTAATTTATGATATAATAAAGGAAAGTATTAAAAATTTTAACAAATGAAGTATTAATTAAAAAAAAGAAAAAAAACAAAGAAATATGACTATTAATACAATTAATTTTGAAAATAATACAGGAAACTTTGACTTACATTGGCAATATTATAATTAAATCAAAGTAAAATATTTACAATGAATTATAAGGGGTAAATATTAATTTCCGCATTATAATAAAAATTATTCATATATTTATTTTAAAAAAATAAAATAAATATGGAAATGATTTAATAGTATTAACCATTAATTTTAATTTATGATATAATAAAGCAAAATATTAAATATTTTAACAAATGAAATATTAATTTAAAAAAAATAAAGTAACCAAGAAATATGACTATTAATGCAATAAATTTTGAAAATAATACAGAAAACTTTGATTTTTAAATGAAAGATTTGATAAGTTTGAAAATAAAAAACTAAAACATAACTGATTTGATAATGACATAGAAGTATGCTCTTTGAAATTGAATTTCAAAAAATTTATTAAAAATTAAAATTATTAAATATAAAAAACTTAAGAGTCATATCCACACTTTAAATTAAATTGATAAAATGAAAAATAATTAAAGTAAAATATTTAAAATGAATTATGGAACATTTTAATTTCCATATAAATAAATAATTAAAAAAATTCGTGTTATAATTTGTAAATTGAAATACAGAAAATTATACGATAAAAATTGTATATTACAGTTATTTGCATAAATTATAAAAATAAATATGTAAATATTTCATATGACTAAAAATGTTTGCATAAAGCACGTACCACTATTTTTATTTAATAAATTCATTTGATATATAAATTAAAATATATAAGACAGGCGTCAACAATAACAAAGTTAACATGAATTAAACTGCACAAAAGATTGTCCAATAGAAGAATGACATGAAGAAAAGCATACCTCTATAGTAGGTGATTGCACTTGAGAAAAAAGCTGATTGTGTATATGATTTCACTTGCATCTTACACATGACAACATAAAAAAAGGTAAAAAATAAATAAATAAAAACATAAGTTTCAAGCGAAGGAAAAAAACACAGATTTGTTAATGTGGCAAGAATGTAGTGAGAGTGGAAATGTAACTGACAACAATAAACACACGCTTTATATAGTTGAAAAACTTGGAAGCAAGTTTTTATACCATGTAAAATCATTTTTATGTGCTATTGTGGTGTTGAATACATGTCACTTACCAGTAATGTTGTAGCTTACCCTTATGAAAAATCATGTTTGCTACAACCAAATTTGCATTAGCCAAAACCACTGTACTGAGCATAAGAATAAGAATAGTTTAGCATGAGCTCAATCAACTAATTAACATGCAATATATTAACTGAGGCACACATAATTATTCATACATACAAACACAAATCTACATAAATATTGCATACACAAATGCAAAATAGTTTTTTAATTTAAAATTTTTAGATAATTTGTGTGTTATGTTTGAGTAATTCCTTATTTCCAAAGAAAGTCAAGGTAAAGGTTTAAGATGCACCCAAAAAATGGAGTAAGAAACAAACCGACGGGTTTTACTGTTTTGATCAAAACCATGAACACCTCTATTATCAACCACATAAACATGTATAATAGACATTACTCCAAATTCAAAAAACTTTTTAAGTTCCGTTTGTTTAATGCCTTATTTGTAACATTCGAGAAATTCCGATAATGGGTTCAGGCACGTAAATATATGTAAAATCCAACTTTAACTGATCTGATTTTAAACGCGTGGGGAAATAGGTCCCATATTTTTTTTATTTTTTTAATTTCGGCGTGACCTGTTCGTAAAAAAAGTTATCTTTACGAATAAAACACAACATGTTACAACCATGTTGTATATATAACAAAACAAGACTAGTTCAAATTTTGTTTAAAACTTGGCTATAGTTACTAATCAAATTTAGGTAAATATTAATCGAATTAGAATTTTATATGTATTTTTCAAAATTATATACATATATACAAAATTTTATACATAAATTTTCAAATATTTAAAGATTTTAACCATTTAATTGATAATTTATATGCTAATTAATATCTATTTTATTTATTTTTATCTTTTAAAAAACCCATTTGCTAAAACCCAGTCCATGTCACACCCCAACCAACGGCGGAATACGTTGGGGCGCGAGTTAGATTGTTCATTACTCATGGTGCTATGTGTAAGTTTCAATAATTAAACAATTGTATTTAATTCAAACATTCATTCATTCCATTATTCAATTCAAACTTATGATGCAAGCCTTAGACTTATTTAGTTTTATGTGTTAGATGCTAAGTTTATACAATGTGTTGATTCTATGTGTGTTGCCAGTCAAGCAAATTAGTACTTAGTAGCCTAGGATGGTTAGATACTATCTTCGCAAAGGCTTTGGCCCTTGTGTGAAAAAGGTGAAAAGTACATTAGCAAACTAGTTGAATTACAAATGATAATTCTTGTATTATTATACTTGAATTATTATGTAAGGATACTTGTTTGGACACAAGCATTTGTTATTCATATATTCATTCAATTATTCAAACTTGTATTATGCTATGCCTTTGATACGTATTCTAATTAAGTTTTAGTTTGCATCCTTTTATACTTAGTATTCAAACTTAGTGTGTAAACTCACCAACTATGCAAATAGTTGACAAAATTTATTTTACATGTGTGACAGGTTAAGGAAGAGAAGATTCAAGACATAAGATAGGTCTAGAGACCTAGTTTAATTTAAATCAAATGTTTAAGACTTTGTTTATGTTATGTTTTGATTTGGATTTGGATTATTGTAATGACTTGAATGATTGTTATTGAATGAATGAATGTTTGAATTAAATACAATTGTTTAATTATTGAAACTTACACATAGCACCATGAGTAATGAACAATCTAACTCGCGTCCCAACGTATTCCGCCGTTGGTTGGGGTGTGACAGATTGGTATCAGAGCCATGATTATAGGGAATTAGGTTATTATAAATGGTGACTTAGACTATAACTAGGATTACACAAATATGAGTTATCTCATATTACAATTGTTGTTTATTACTTGCTTATGTGCTATGTGTTATATATATTCATTATGTGCTTTATTATAATTGTTACCATAGAGGAAAGCCTTAGTTTAATACCATAGAGGAAAGCCATAGTTAATTAAATGCTTTGCTTACACTTAGCTAAGAATGCCTTAGTTTAAGATGGCTTTATATCATGGAGGTTACTTAGCTTAAGCAATTGCCATAGAATTTTCTTTTAAGTGAACTCTATTCTAATCTCACGTGTGTGCGAGTGAACGTTAGTTGATAAGTTATGAACTCATTAGGCTTGATGCCTAATATTCCTTAGAAAATTTAAGCTTAGGAAATTCCAATATTGATTTTTAAAATCCCGTTAGAATTAGGTTTGTGAGGTGGATATGTAGTAACTGGAAGGGTGTAGTACCGGTAGTTGGAATTCCTGTCTAGGAAAGCTATTCGTATAAATCCCCGAGGTACTGTGGGACCAGTCTAGCTTTCCTGGGGACTTCTAATGAGAGTATGATCACTTATAGGCCAAAGCATATCACACCAAACATCTTGCAAACCAAATTAATTCTAATATGTCACAAGGTATTTTGAATACCATTCCTTATGTTTTAAATAAAGCCAATTGATTTGATTATGTTTTTTTTATATATTCAATGACATATTATCTATGATTAGTAATAATTACTTATCTAAGATAATACAAATGTCACAAATACTATATATTCAATCTATTCATATTCAATTCTTAATCGATTCTTATTCTTATCTAGATGGCTCGTAGGGAACGCGCAGCTGAACGTCGTATTGCTTCTATTATTGCTCGACAAATGGGAACCATGCTACCTAATATGGTTGCACAACTCCAACAACTCAATATCAACCCAGTCAACCCAAACCCCGAACAAGCCAATCAACCTAAGTGCTCCTTTAAGCATTTCAACTCATGCAACCCACCCAAGTACAATGGGTCGGATGGAGCAATTGGACTGCTCCAGTGGTTTGAGGGTATGGAGAGTACCTTCTTGAATAGTGATTGCCCGGCCAAATTGAAAGTTCGTTATGCTACGTGGACTCTACAAAAACGAGCCCTTACCTGGTGGAACAATGTAAAACGAACTATTGGGGAAACCACTGCTGATGAACTCACTTGGGACCAGCTCAAAGAACGTATGACCCTAGAGTTTTGCCCTCGTAACGAGGTGAAGAAGCTTGAGTTTGAGTTTTGGGATCTCAAACAAGATAGTGGTGAAAATCTTGCTTACAACAATCGTTTTCATGAGCTCAGTCTTTTATGCCCTCATATGGTGACCCCTTTGCAAAGAGGGATCGAAAAGTACATTGGTGGCCTGCCAATGGTGATTCAAGATTCTGTACTAAGTAGCAACCCTAAAACCCTTGCTGATGCCATCCGTCTGGCTGCTACTTTGACAGACAATCATGTCAAAGATGGGACTCTAACTCGAAAGGGGTCCAAGAAGGAGAAGGACCAATCAAAAGGTCCAAAAGAAGCACCAAAGGAAGAGGCCAAAGCTGGGTCATCTTCCTCCTCCAAAAAGAACCGCAAGAGAAAGGCAAGTCATATGAACTTTGTTGTGACCCATGCCACTCCTCTTCAACAGTTCAGACCTGTCAACACCAATGCACAAGCCAACAAGAAAGCCTACACTGGCCCTTTTCCGAAGTGCGCAAATTGTAGTTTTCATCACCCTGCCGCGAACCCCTGTCGTTTCTGTACGAACTGCAACCGCTATGGTCACTTTGCTATCAATTGTAGGGTGCCAAAGGGTCAAGTCAACCCCAATAATGTGCAAGTCATCACTGCTCCAAGGCAAAATGGAGTTAGAGCATGTTATAGTTGTGGGGATCCAAACCACATGGCCAACACTTGCCCTAGAAGGGTCCATGCTTTGATGGCCCCAAACAATCAAGGGAATCAAGTGGCTAAGGGTTGTGTCTTCAATGTCAAGACCAAGTAGATTTGGCAGACAACGATCCTCTACCGAGCCATCGTCTCTGTTAATCACGCTCTGATTACATGGTTCTGGCTCATCAACCAGACATGGGTTTCTGTCTTCTTTGGAATCAAGAATACAGAGGTACGACCTTACTTGAACAGGATCTGTTCTTGATACCAATCTGTCACACCCCGACCGACGGTGGAATGCGTTGGGGCGCGAGTTTGACTGTTCATTAGCTCATGGTGCTATTATAACGTTTCAATATTTAAAGCATCATTATTACAAATTAATTGCAACATTCATTGAAGCACAACAACATTACATGAATTCAATAATCAAAGTATTACAATTGAAAAATCTATACAATTGTTTCAAGTTTAACTAGGTCACTAAGCCTATCTTATGTCTTCATCATGCTTCCTTATCCTGTTACACATGTAAAATAGAGTTTGTCGACTATTTGCATAGTTGGTGAGATCACACACTAAGTTTAAGTAATTAGTATAAAAAGGATGCAAACTATAGCCTAACTAGATATGTATCATAAGCACAGCATGAATACAAGTTTGAATAAATTGAATGAATGAATGAATAACAATTTCTTGTGTCCAAACAAGTATCCTTACAACATGTTAATTCAAGTATAGCCATACTATAAATTAACAGTTATAATTCAACAAGTTTGCTAGGTGTACTTTTCACCATTTTCACACAAAGGCAAAAGCCTTTGCGAAGATAGTATCTAACCATCTTAGGCTACTAGGTACTAGATTGCTTGACTGGCAACACACATAGAATCAACACATTGTATAAGCCTAGCCTCTAACACATAAAGCTAACTAGGTCTAAGGCTTGCATCATAGATTGAATATATAATAGAATAAATAAAGTTTGAATAAGACATGTGTAACATCCCAAAAACAAAATGTAAAAGGGAGTGTGAAGAAACTCACATGACATCTTAGCAAATCCAATAATGCTTGATAGAGGATTGAAGTGAAAGATAGTGGCTCACCCTAGAGTTCAAAGGCATAATAGTTCTTAGTATTGCCTAGAGTTCATGTGTCAATGTCTTAGAAACTATGGCATGCAATGGAATTACTAAAAGATTATATCTATGTTAAGAATGAATAT
Source organism: Mikania micrantha (assembly GCA_009363875.1). NCBI lineage: Eukaryota > Viridiplantae > Streptophyta > Magnoliopsida > Asterales > Asteraceae > Mikania > Mikania micrantha. The sequence continues at coordinate 6,001,974 of CM018684.1, forward strand.
TTATTTATTTGTTTATTTAAATAAATATTCTAATTGCAATGAACAACTACATAGCGTTTGAATAATCTAATCCCTATCTATTTGTTTATTTGTTTAAAATTCTTTTTAATTGTTCATGAGTAAAACGTTTTCTTTTTAAAGATCTAAAACCAACGGCGGAATACGTTGGGGCGCGAGTTAGATTGTTCATTACTCATGGTGCTATGTGTAAGTTTCAATAATTAAACAATTGTATTTAATTCATACATTCATTCATTCAATAACAATCATTCAAGTCATTACAATAATCCAAATCCAAATCAAAACATAACATAAACAAAGTCTTAAACATTTGATTTAAATTAAACTAGGTCTCTAGACCTATCTTATGTCTTGAATCTTCTCTTCCTTAACCTGTCACACATGTAAAATAAATTTTGTCAACTATTTGCATAGTTGGTGAGTTTACACACTAAGTTTGAATACTAAGTATAAAAGGATGCAAACTAAAACTTAATTAGAATATGTATCAAAGGCATAGCATAATACAAGTTTGAATAATTGAATGAATATATGAATAACAAATGCTTGTGTCCAAACAAGTATCCTTACATAATAATTCAAGTATAATAATACAAGAATTATCATTTGTAATTCAACTAGTTTGCTAATGTACTTTTCACCTTTTTCACACAAGGGCCAAAGCCTTTGCGAAGATAGTATCTAACTATCCTAGGCTACTAAGTACTAATTTGCTTGACTGGCAACACACATAGAATCAACACATTGTATAAACTTAGCATCTAACACATAAAACTAAATAAGTCTAAGGCTTGCATCTTAAGTTTGAATTGAATAATAGAATGAATAATAGTTTGAATATGACATGTGTAACATCCCAAAAACAAGAAGTAAAAGGGAGTGTGAAGAACTCACTTGTTAAGATGCTTAAGCTAGTTCCAAATCCTTGATTAAACAATGAGGAAGTAAGGCTATCTACTCACCTATAATTTGAGTAATTCAAGTCTTAGCAATCCTATAGTTTAAGTTCAAGAATCCTAGAAACTATGGCAATCCTAATGGAAGTCCTAGTTTGAATGAAACTATGTTTTGAATGGATACTTAGAATAACTAATCTTATAATATTAATTAATAAAATAGAATATCAAATGTATTCTTTTTATTTATTAATATTATTTGGATGAATAATCTAGACTTAATATTGACTTAAATAAAATAGAATATCAAAGATATTCTTTTTATTTAATCAATATTATGTGTATGACTAGACTAATTGTTTAAGAATATTCAACAATATTCTTATAATAAATAAAAATAGAATATTAATTATTCCTTTTTATTTATTATTTTAGAATTGTATTTCTAAGTGAATTACATGAATAAATTTTCCATCCATTTAATCACCTATTTGTATTTAAAGACTTGCATGTTTGAATTATAAGTTTTATAAAATTTAGTTAACCTTTTAAAAGTTTATAGACTTAGAATAATTAATTGAGTTATATTGATTAAAACAATTATCACATTAATTGAAAATATAAATAACCTTTTACTAATTATGTTTATAATAAAACATTATTTTTTTTAAAAAAAATAAATAATATATATATATATATATTTAAACAGAATGTTTTTCTAAATTAATTTTGATATTCAACTCTTCCATTCCATTCATTTTTTTTATTTAATAAATAAATAAATTTAAATTTAGAACCCTTCAATTCTTCAAAGAAAATAAATCATAATAATTAAATTATATTGAAAATATTTTGATCTCGTTTGAACAGAATGTTTGTATGTTAAATTCTTTTATTTTAGAATTTAAATACAACAATGGAATTCTTTTTAAAACAATTATTAATTTAGTTTTTTTTATAAAATAACTAATAAAATTGGGTATAATATAAACTGAAATTATTCTGAATTCATTATAATGATTTTTTAGAATTTTTTTAACATAATTTTTTTATAAGAAAAATCAGATTAGAATGGATGGAAAACAAAAAAAATTCGGATATGGGCCGGCCAAAGGATTCGAACCCGAGACCTTAGCCTCTCAGCCGGCGGCCTTTACCGCTGGGCTGGGAGGCAATTTCTTGAATGATTCTTGTTTCGAATTAATGATATACAGTTCCTAAAATCGAACACAAAACCATATGAACCCTAGTTTGTTTCTGGTTTGAATTCGTCTGATCCGTGGATTGTGAGTGATTAAAAGCTTAGGGCTTTTAATCCTCACTTGATTTCGAGTAGGTTGGTATAAAACTCACCTGGTGAAGTGTTCGGTTGGGTGAAGTTCGAGTCGCGTGAAGGTTCGGCCGAAGCTTGATCCTGAATCGCGATCAAAGAATGTCGAGTGCTTGTTTTTCTTGTGCAGACTGGTTCGAAATTGATAAAGGGTGAAGAGGGTGTGATTTTATTTGGGTTTTATAGGCGTTCGAATGGGATTCGAATTTTCAGTCGATCGGTTAAGTTAGGAAATGATTTTACGCGTGATTACGATTTGATTCGAATTGATTGAGAATTTGAATGTTTAAACGCGCTTGAATCCTTTCTAAAAATGAGATTGATTAGCTGGATGGGGCTGTAATAGAAAGGATTGAGGGTTGGATCGGAATCGGGTCAAATGGGTATCCGAATGGATAACCGGGTAAGGAGGATGGGTGGTTTGGGGTAATTACAGTTTTAGTCCCTCTAGATCCCACATACTTTCAAATGCCAACCAAGCTCAAAACAACAATGACGTGGTGAACGGTACGTTTCTTGTAAATGGAATTTATTCATCTATATTGTTTGACACGGGGGCCGATAGAAGTTTTGTTTCTTTAGAATTTGAACCCTTACTTGCTATGTCTAGAGTTAAGTTGAATGAACCTTTTAGTGTTGAAGTGGCCAATGGAAAGACCATTAAGCTTGACTATTTTATACCTAATTGCACTTTGAACCTTAATTCTCATGATTTCTCTATTGACCTTATCCCAATGCAATTGGGAAGTTTTGACCTCATAGTCGGTATGGACTGGTTGTCAAAACATCATGCTGAAATAGTTTGTCACGAGAAGTATATTCGAATCCGACTCAAAGAAGGTCAAGAGCTTCGAGTATATGGGGAGAAAGCCTCAAAAGGTCTTCGACTCATGTCATGATCGACATTTGCGCCCATAGAGCGCCTCGAAAGGTGCCATGTCAATGCTCGAATGGTAGCTATTGTTGTATGAGAACTCAATTAACGGTAAATAGTTATCCCAATTACCACCAAAGTCAATCACACAACATCGCAACATATCTTCAAGTGTTTGAATAGTCCTTTCGGACTGCCCATCGGTTTGAGGATGGTAAGCGGTGCTAAGATTCAATTGAGTACCAAGAGCTGATTGTAATGACTTCCAAAAATGAGCAATGAATCGACCATCTCGGTCAGAAATGATGTTAAGTGGAACACCATGTCTACACACAATTTCATTGATGTAGATACGAGCTAGTTCTTCCACTCGATTGGTTTCTCGAATCGGTAAAAAGTGAGCAGCCTTTGTCAAACGGTCAACAATCACCCAAATGCTGTCATAACCCCGAGCAGTTCGTGGGAGTTTAGTTATGAAATCCATAGCAATACCCTCCCATTTCCAAACGGGTATTTCAGGCTGTTCAAGTAATCCTGACGGTCGTTGATGTTCGGCTTTCACCTTTGAACAAGTAAGGCATTTAGAAACGTAAAGGATAACATCGTTCTTCATTCCCGGCCACCAATACTGAACCCGAAGGTCTTTGTACATTTTGTCGGCACCAGGATGAATCGAATATCGAGACTTGTGAGCTTCGTCTAGAATGAGTTCTTGTAACTGATTTTGGTTTGGGATCCACAAACGGTTTTGAAAATGCAATAAACCATTCGTTTTAGACTCGAGTTGAAGTTCAACATTCATCGGCATTTCTTTAGCTAACTTTCCTTCCGAGACCGTTTCCTGTTGAGCTTTAAAGACACGGTTTTGAAGATCGGATGAACTTTGAATACTTTGTAGGATGATTGACTTGCCATGAGCTTTTCGACTCAAAGCATCGCCTACTACGTTTGCCTTACCGGGATGATAACGTATTTCGCAATCGTAGTCGTTAAGCAATTCTACCCAACGCCTTTGCCTCATGTTAAGCTCTTTTTGATTCAGAATGTGTTGAAGACTTTTGTGGTCGGTAAACACAACACACTTGGTACCAAAAAGGTAGTGCCTCCAAATTTTTAATGCAAAGACCACCGCACCAAGTTCAAGATCATGGGTCGTATAATTCTTCTCATGGATCTTTAATTGCCTGGAAGCGTATGCAATAACTTTCCCACGTTGCATAAGCACGCATCCAAGACCTTGGTTCGAGGCATCACAATAAACAACGAAGTCGTCGGCACCTAAGAGGATCCTTCAATTCAAGGTGATTCCAAAAGTGATTTGCTTGTCCAGTTCCATCGGGTAACGTGAGAATAGGGGCATTGCATAGCTTTTGTTTAAGAGTTTGAAAGGCATTCTCCTGAGCATCTTCCCACTTATATGGTTTGCCTTTGTGTGTCAAGGCAGTGAGTGGTAATGCAATCTTAGAGAAATTGGAAATGAACCGACGGTAATAACCTGTCAGTTACAAGATCGTTTGATTAGTTGATAGAATGAGATGAACTTTAAGATAATTTCTAAGAGTTTAAGATTTGACCTGCTAGACCAAGGAATGATAGGATCTCGGTTGGTGTCGTTGGAGTCTTCCAACTCTTCACCGTCTCGATCATGGCAGGATCAACATGGATTCCATCCTCATTCACAATGTATCCCAAAAACTGAACCTCTTTAAGCCAAAATTCACATTTTGAGAACTTGGCATAAAGGTGCTCCTTTTTCAGGAGTTCAAGGATTAAACGAAGATGGTTCTGATGTTCGGATTTTGACTTTGAATAAATCAGAATGTCGTCGATGAATACGATCACGAACTTGTCAAGATACGGTTTACAAACGCGATTCATCAAGTCCATGAAAACCGCAGGTGCGTTTGTCAAACCAAAAGGCATAACCAAAAACTCGTAATGCCTGTATCTTGTACGAAAGGCAGTCTTCGGCACATCTTCTTCAAAAACTCGAAGTTGATGATAACCCGAACGAAGATCGATTTTAGAGAAACACTTTGCGCCTTGTAATTGATCAAAAAGATCGTCGATCCTCGGTAATGGGTATCGATTTTTAATCATAAGTTTGTTAAGTTCACGATAATCGATGCACATACGAAAAGAACCGTCTTTCTTCTTTACAAACAAGACCGGTGCACCCCAAGGAGATGAACTAGGACGAATGAATACTTTGTCGGAAAGTTCTTGCAATTGACTTGCAAGTTCTTGTAATTCGGTAGGAGCGAGTCGATAAGGAGCTTTTGCGACCGGCATTGCTCCAGGAACAAGATCGATACGGAATTCGACTTGTCGATTTGGAGGTAGACCATTGATGTCTTCGGGAAAGACCTCGGGAAATTCATGAACTATAGGAATATCTTCTAACTTCTTTTCTTCTACCTTGGTTTCCACTACATGAACCAAGAAGGCCACATACTTCTTGCGCAAGTACTTTTGAGCTTGTATGCATGACATGAGTCGAAGACCTTTTGAGGCTTTCTCCCCATATACTCGAAGCTCTTGACCTTCTTTGAGTCAGATTCGAATATACTTCTCGTGACAAACTATTTCAGCATGATGTTTTGACAACCAGTCCATACCGACTATGAGGTCAAAACTTCCCAATTGCATTGGGATAAGGTCAATAGAGAAATCATGAGAATTAAGGTTCAAAGTGCAATTAGGTATAAAATAGTCAAGCTTAATGGTCTTTCCATTGGCCACTTCAACACTAAAAGGTTCATTCAACTTAACTCTAGACATAGCAAGTAAGGGTTCAAATTCTAAAGAAACAAAACTTCTATCGGCCCCCGTGTCAAACAATATAGATGAATAAATTCCATTTACAAGAAACGTACCGTTCACCACGTCATTGTTGTTTTGAGCTTGGTTGTCATTTGAAAGTATGTGGGATCTAGAGGGACTAAAACTGTAATTACCCCAAACCACCCATCCTCCTTACCCGGTTATCCATTCGGATACCCATTTGACCCAATTCCGATCCAACCCTCAATCCTTTCGATTACAACCCCATCCAGCTAATCAATCTCATTTTTAGAAAGGATTCAAGCGCGTTTAAACATTCAAATTCTCAATCAATTCGAATCAAATCGTAATCACGCGTAAAATCATTTCCTAACTTAACCGATCGACTGAAAATTCGAATCCCATTCGAACGCCTATAAAACCCAAATCAAATCACACCCTCTTCACCCTTTATCAATTTCGAACCAGTCTGCACAAGAAAAACAAGCACTTGACATTCTTTGATCGCGACTCGAACTTCACCCAACCGAACACTTCACCAGGTGAGTTTTATACCAACCTACTCGAAATCAAGTGAGGATTAAAAGCCCTAAGCTTTTAATCACTCACAATCCACGGATCAGACGAATTCGAACCAGAAACAAACTAGGGTTCATATGGTTTTGTGTTCGATTTTAGGAACTGTATATCATTAATTCGAAACAAGAATCATTCAAGAAATTGCCTCCCAGCCCAGCGGTAAAGGCCGCCGGCTGAGAGGCTAAGGTCTCGGGTTCGAATCCTTTGGCCGGCCCATATCCGAATTTTTTTTGTTTTCCATCCATTCTAATCTGATTTTTCTTATAAAAAAATTATGTTAAAAAAATTCTAAAAAATCATTATAATGAATTCAGAATAATTTCAGTTTATATTATACCCAATTTTATTAGTTATTTTATAAAAAAAACTAAATTAATAATTGTTTTAAAAAGAATTCCATTGTTGTATTTAAATTCTAAAATAAAAGAATTTAACATACAAACATTCTGTTCAAACGAGATCAAAATATTTTCAATATAATTTAATTATTATGATTTATTTTCTTTGAAGAATTGAAGGGTTCTAAATTTAAATTTATTTATTTATTAAATAAAAAAATGAATGGAATGGAAGAGTTGAATATCAAAATTCATTTAGAAAAACATTCTGTTTAAAAATATATATATATATATATTATTATTATTTTTTAAAAAAAATAATGTTTTATTATAAACATAATTAGTAAAAGGTTATTTATATTTTCAATTAATGTGATAATTGTTTTAATCAATATAACTCAATTAATTATTTTAAGTCTATAAACTTTTAAAAGGTTAACTAAATTTTATAAAACTTATAATTCAAACATGCAAGTCTTCAAATACAAATAGGTGATTAAATGGATGGAAAATTTATTCATGTAATTCACTTGGAAATACAATTCTAAAATAATAAATAAAAAGGAATAATTAATATTCTATTTTTATTTATTATAAGAATATTGTTAAATATTCTTAAACAATTAGTCTAGTCATACACATAATATTGATTAAATAAAAAGAATATCTTTGATATTCTATTTTATTTAAGTCAATATTAAGTCTAGATTATTCATACAAATAATATTAATAAATAAAAAGAATACATTTGATATTCTATTTTATTAATTAATATTATAAGATTAGTTATTCTAAGTATCCATTCAAACTAGGACTTCCATTAGGATTGCCATAGTTTCTAGGATTCTTGAACTTAAACTATAGGATTGCTAAGACTTGAATTACTCAAACTATAGGTGAGTAGATAGCCTTACTTCCTCATTGTTTAATCAAGGATTTGGAACTAGCCTAAGCATCCTAACAAGTGAGTTCTTCACACTCCCTTTTACTTCTTGTTTTTGGGATGTTACACATGTCATATTCAAACAATTATTCATTCTATTATTCAATTCAAACTTATGATGCAAGCCTTAGACTTATTTAGTTTTATGTGTTAGATGCTAAGTTTATACAATGTGTTGATTCTATGCGTGTTGCCAGTCAAGCAAATTAGTACTTAGTAGCCTAGGATGGTTAGATACTATCTTCGCAAAGGCTTTGGCCCTTGTGTGAAAAAGGTGAAAAGTACATTAGCAAACTAGTTGAATTACAAATGATAATTCTTGTATTATTATACTTGAATTATTATGTAAGGATACTTGTTTGGACACAAACATTTTTCATTCATATATTCATTCAATTATTCAAACTTGTATTATGCTATGCCTTTGATACATATTCTAATTAAGTTTTAGTTTGCATCCTTTTATACTTAGTATTCAAACTTAGTGTGTAAACTCACCAACTATGTAAATAGTTGACAAAATTTATTTTACATGTGTGACAGGTTAAGGAAGAGAAGATTCAAGACATAAGATAGGTCTAAAGACCTAGTTTAATTTAAATCAAATGTTTAAGACTTTGTTTATGTTATGTTTTGATTTGGATTTGGATTATTGTAATGACTTGAATGATTGTTATTGAATGAATGAATGTTTGAATTAAATACAATTGTTTAATTATTGCTAAAAATTCTAAAATCATTTTATAATATTCTGTAATGATTAATTAATTTCAGAAAATGTTAAAGTTATTTCTATTAATAAAACTAATTATTTACACTTGTTTTAAACTTAAATAATCAAACTAAGAAAACTCTAATTAAACCTTTATTATTCTTTTAAAAATAATCTTTATAAAATACATATATGTGTATAATTATTAAATCAATTATTATTTATTTGATTTATTTAAAATAAAATGATTTATAAAACACATACATGTGTATCTTTTATTTTATTATTATTTTCAATAATAAAATGATTTATAAAATACATATATTTGAATGAATCCTTTTAATTATAAATCAATCTTGTTCAATAAAATTCTACAACTTTAAATGGTTGCTTGTATAAAACTAAGAATTTATTATTTTAAAACTTTATTATTCTAAAAAGAAAACTTTATAAAACAAATGCATATAATTATTTTAATTAAAAAGGCTTTTGTTTTAAAGTAAACATAAATCTTTTCATTTAAGATATATTCTTTCTTAAAACATTAAACAATAAATCAAATACAAAAGGATGGAAATTAGGTTATTCAAATCAATTAGGATATTTATTTATTTGATTATTCAAAGTCAAATAAATAAATAATCATTCAAAAACCAATTAGGATATTTATTTATTTTATAAATAAATAAATAATCCTAAATGAAAACCATTCAAACTTAGACATATCAATTAGGACTTCCATAGTATGCCATAGAAACTAGGATACCAAAACTTGAACTCTAAGCACATAGACTAAGAAATTCTATTGCCTTTAGGTTAAGGGTGCAAGCACAACTCTTAAAACCCTAGGCAACGATTCAAGTGACAAAGCTAGGACAGCATGTGAGTAATTATATACTCCCTCTTTTATGTTTTGTACTTTTGGGATGTTACATATGCCAGTATTCAAAAAACTAAGTTATTCAAGAGTCAAATTCTATAGATGCAATGCCTTTAGTCTATTTGGTTTGAATTCGTGCTATGTGATTCTATTTGCTTTGTGATTCTGTGTTATTCTATGTTATTCGATACCGAGTAGCCTAAGGTGTGTTAGATACCACCCTTCACTTTGACTTAGGTCAAATGTGCTAAAAGGGAGAAAAGTACAAATCATGGGCAGACTTGTGGTTATACTTAGCTTTGTGCTTTGTATTGAACGAGTTTGGAGACGATATAAACTATTGCAGACTTATAGATATACTAAGCTTTTTAGCTAAGTATTGATACGAGTTTGGAGACGAGATATTCTATAAACTTAATTGCAAACTAGTAGGATATGCATGCTAGAGTTTAAACTTTGTAGTCTAATTGAATTGCATCAGTTTTCTATATATACTATATAAACTGTATGGGTTACTCACCAACTATTCATATAGTTGACCCAAATTTATTTTACATATGTAACAGGTTAAGAAGAAGACATGGTGAAGACATAGGATAAGCATAGTGGACCTAGATTTAATTTAGACAAAAATGTTAGATTTCAAATGTAATGATAAATTAGATCTTGTAATTCTATAAATGTTTGTAATTGTTTATTGTTATCAATGAATGTATATTTTAATGTTAATAATGAATGTAACAATTATTCAAACTTACTAATAGCACCATGAGCTAATGAACAGTCGAGCTCGCGCCCCGACGTATTCCGCCGTCGGTCGGGGTGTGACAGATTGGTATCAGAGCCACTCCTCTTCTACACGGGATGGTGGGGCAAACCTCATAGAGGACGATGAGTCCCTAGGGGGGGTGTATGTAACATCCCAGGCAAATCCCACATCGGCTGTGAACAGGAGAGATTCCTGGCTCATAAGTAACGATCCACCTCTAACATCACCAACGCGTTTTCGGCTTAGCCCATTTGTTAAAAATCCAGTAAAGAAAAGCGTATAACCTAAGAACGGGAGAAGGCCGACATCGGCTTTCAAGAGGGGATCGGAAGTCAGAAGTTCAATCGCAAAGGCTGAAGGGAATGATTGGAAGTCAGAAGTTCAAGAGGGGATCAGAAGTTGAAGCGAATGGTCAAACTCCGACTCCGACATCGGCTTTCAAGAGGCGAAGGCCGAAAGGAATGGTCGAACTCGTCGATCGATCAGAACTCCGACATCGGCTTCCACTGCCTGGTTCACGATTTCCATCGATCAGGACCACGAATTTCTTCAATCAGGTACACAAATCATCAAAACTCAAGACGAATTAGACCTAATTTTGGTTGACCGATTAGTCCGATTATCTCGACTAGAGGCCGATTTTGACCGATTAGGTTCGATTTTGACCGACTTTGACCGCCTAGCGATTTTTCGACCGACTAGGCTAAAATTAATCAGTTAAGGGCCGATTACCTATTAATCTCGATTAATCGGCTGCCTAATCGCGATTTTTACAACACTGCTAACGGGTCAAACCCTCAAGCTTGGCCTTTTTCACAACATACAACAAAGATAAGCTTGTCTTAACACCCCTCAATTAGTATGCTCATGTCTACGGGATACCCACATCCCTATTTATAGTTGACCCCGTACGGTCCATTGCCTATTCATCACATAGGTCCTTTTGTTAGTTGTCCGTACACAAACTAACCATCACATCCGTACATGTGAATCATATCCCTCACACCCGTACATGTGAAACCATCCTCCACATCCGTGCATGAGGATTCCACTTTTCTCATCCGTACATGAGACTTATATTGCAACAACCAACAATCTGGATATCCATCTGTACATGGACTTGCACATACTTTGCTTAATGTATCATCATCAATATTGTGAATCCGTGAACATACAAGTGACACATTAGGTGACTTACCAAATGTGCTCCAAAGCTTAGTTGCTACTTCTCGTGTTCCTTCCCCTTGGAACTTCCTTCACCACCTAATGAATCAAACTGACACTAGATTAACACATGATACATTATCATACTAGGTTTGACCCATTTAAATCCATTTACTTGCAATTAACACCGAAATGGTCACCGACACCTATTATGTGAGTTTCATATTTCCTATAACATCAGTGCCAGAACCGGCACCGGAACAGTGATCTCAACAGTAAAATTATGAACTATATGTGTTTCATTGTATGTTATGTTCATTTCATGTTTCATTGTCATTTCATATCATTAACGAACAAATTCAAAACCAGTTTAGAAAACGAAGTTCAGAACAATGGTTCGTAAGTCAGATAATTATCTGGCAACACAGAACCATCAGGTGTTTAATTGTTAGGCTTTTATTATGTATAAACGTATGTGAGGCCTTACAGAACAAAACTACAACGGATGTCGTTATGTGAATGCTAAACTAACGGATTATTCGTATAGGTGACGATCTGTACGAATACATCTGAAAGTTTAATGTTCTGAATGATGTCTAATAACTAGAAAACCATATTGAAAAGCATAGTTATTTTCGTGTTCGTACGGGTGACGATCTGAATGAACGCGCGCAACAACTACGCGATTCAATTTAAACAGTAAATTAAATATATTTGAAAATTTAAAATAAATAAAAGATATTTAGTTAATTTATTAGGAATCATAACCTAAAATAATTTTATAACTTTTATTTTTAAAACCGGATTGTTTCTTACGAAAACGGCGAAAAACCGACGCTTCTACGCGAAACCGAGCAAAACCGAACGAACCCGAACGTACCCGGGTTATTTAAGGCTTTGATGAGGGCATTTAATACCCTCATCTTCCCCACCAACCAAAAATTATCACCTCCACCGTCACTTTCTCTCTCTATATTCTCTCTCTAGAACCACCACCTCTAACTCTCTCATTTCTTCACCATTTCAAGCCATTTTAGTGTCAAAACGACCACCATCACTTGTAGATCACGAAAGTACAACGGATCTAAGGTTTTATCCAGCCAAATCGAGGTAAAGATCATGATTTTGTTGCGTTTTAGGGTTTTGAAAACCCCCTTGTTCGAACCTGCATTGAGACGGTTAAACCCCCTTGTAACCCTTAGGATTTACACTATAACACCATAGAAAAGTGTAGGATCAAGTGGGATAGGCTTAGACTAGCTGGGCGATCGAAACCGAAGGGCTGCCTTGGGGGCCTTCGAACGACCGAATGACCAGAACCACCAGGCCGCCGAAAGACTACAACAACCTCATTCGGCCGAATGGCATTACACAAACCATACACTCATTCGCCGAAAGGCCTTGGCCGAAGCATCCCTCATTCGCCTCGTGTCTCCTCATTCGACCATGCAGCCCTCATTCGGCTTAGCCATTCGACAACCCAACCGCCATTTGCTCGGATCAAGTTCTCATTCGATTGGCACTTCCACTTTCGGCCAAAGGCCATGCGGCCCAAGTGATTCGGCCCTCCTATTCGGCCTTAGGCTCCATTCGACCGACCCAGGTCTATTCGGCCATGTTTATTCGGGTCTAATCCCATTCGGCAGTCTTCCGTCGGCTCAAGTCACATCCCATTCGATGAGCCCAAGCCATCTCCCTTGCGGCCATGCGGTCATTCGAGGGGCCTGAACTATACTCGAACCCACTGGTTCGGTCCAAGCCCGTATCAACTAGGTTATGGTCAACTTATTTAATCAAGGATTTAAGTGATGAGTTGCATGGGAAGTAATCGAGTATGTGTGCGCGCGCGCATGCACTTTATAGTGTGTGAGTGCATGGGCTTGGGTTACAACATGCATGCATGGGTTGATTGTGTGTGTGCATGCATGGAATTTGGTTTTGTGAGTCAAAAGGGAAATGACTAATTGGGTTTTCACTAACAAGAGTTTTCATAAACCACTTCATAACCTAAACATGGGTTGTAATATTATTGAGTTAAAAATAATTGGGAATGCATTAACAACTGAAGACATTAAGCCGAAAGTTATGGGGTTGACTTAAGTGTCAACACCTAAACCATCGAAAATCTACAATAACATATGACTAACCTAGATGGTTTATCTAGACCATCAAGGATTAGTAAATTGAAAAGCTATCCAGAAATCGTTTAAAGATCAAAGTCGAGTAATGGGTCGAGGATGGCCCAATGGGCTTAACTTAAGCTCATCATGTTATTTATATTCATCTTTTAAATAATTATATTTTAGTAAAGGAAATGATTATAAACTTTGTTAAACTACAAAAAGTTATGCTTTCTAAACCTTTAATATAAAATGGAATAACTCAAGGATGTTTTAATTAAGAACTTGTGATAATGAGTTAAGGGATTAGGGTTACTAATGGGTAATAGGTTAGACTAAGTTAGATGAAGTCTTAGAAGCACATTAGTAATCTAGGACACTTAGTTGTACACCGAGACCAAACCCTAGTTGCGTCTATTATAGATACTTATTGTATTCGAATCCTCTTAAAACAACTCAGGAACTGAAGATACATAGTCTACAAACAAGAGCACACATTTTGTGGTAGTACATTACACAGCAACACAGGTGAGTTCATTGCCCCTTCTATAAACATTTTTGTTTTAAAACGCGGGGCTGAGAAGCATGCGTAAACTGTTTTAATTAAATTGTTTACTTAAATGCTTTTAAATTGTATATGTTTAACATGTATAACTGTTTATTTTAGACTTTGTCTAGGTAAATTGTTTATTGGATTTAAAACAAGTTATCTATTCATCATGAGTAAATAACTTTGCGAATCAAAGAACTAATTTCAAAGAACTAACGGTCTATTTCAAAGAACTAACGGTCTATTTCAAAGAACAAACGGTCTATTTCAAAGAACTAACGGTCTATTTCGAAGAACTATTTCAAGAGAGTGTTGTCAAAGAACTAACGATCTAACGAACTATTTACAAAGAACTATTTTGAGGAAAATCAGGGAAATATTCAAAGATAGCATGTGAACGGTCAATAACGGTCAAGAACGGTCAATAAAATCCTATATTTCAAAAGAAGTCCTAGCTAGACTGATTGAGTATAGGTCGCATGCTTGATGATGTTTACATATTCCCTTTACTACTAAGTACCTGATTGCTAGACTAGTCTACTCAAATATGACCAAGGCCCAATCATTAGGACTTAGATTTTATTAAATGTTTATTTATTTATTTAATTAAGCATTTATTTCACTGTTGTACAATTGTTGTGGTTGATCATACTTGTGTGATGAACTTAAGGAATTAATAGGGATTTCAAATTGTTGTATATACAGGAACAAAGAACTGAAGAACAAATGAGGTAATGGTAGGGATAAAACGCTTAATTATCATTAACACCAATGTCCTATGCGGATTAGTATGTGGTGGGACGGCGTCTGGGCGGGTTGTAGGCTCGACCCAGGGGTATGCCCTATATATAAGCATACCGATCTGGATGATACATGTGATGTTAATGAGATTAAGGTTGTTATCCGAGGGTTTAACAAATGTTTTGAGAGTACATTAGAACTATAGTGGAATGGAAGTGTAAGGTAGGTAAAAATGCTTAATTATCATTAACAACAGTGTCATATGCGCATTAGTATGTGGTGGGATGGCGTCTAGGCGGGTTGTAGGCTCGACTCAGGGGGTATGCCCTATATATAAGCATACCGATGTGGATATTACATGTGGCGTTAATGAGGTTAGGGTCTTTACCGGAGAAGGTTTTCAAATCATTTTCAATTAATAAACTATATGAACTCACCAACCATGTGCTGACTTGGTCTTTTTGGCATGACTTCTCAGGTGACAAACAGGTCAATTAAGAAGCTTATGCTTTCGGACTAGAACTTCAGATAGAAGACTTAGCATTTTTGGACCTGCATACTTTTGGAACATCATTATACAATTATTTTGTATATCTTGTATAGTTACAAGATATTTTTTTATGATGTTTATGTTAGATTTACATTGTTAAATTATAAACGATACTGATGTAATTTAACTTTGTAATTCTATTCTATTTAGCATTTTCTCATTTGTATCATGTGCAATGTAAACGATATGATCATCACGATTATCACTCACGATATCGCGCCCCGAGAACCTTCCGCCCGACGGGGAATCCGATCCAACCCCGCCGGCTCGGGGTGTGACATTTTCTACTCATAATTCCAACACATAGAACACATACAAACATATAAGGCTCGTTACAAACGGATAAACGGTTGATTTTATTTGATTTTTACAAAAACGGGTCTGATGCATTTTTAACCAAATTTCAGCAAGCTAAATTTTCGTATGTTGCTGTCTAAAACGTCACTTTCGACCCATTTAACTTTTTTCAGCTTCTTATGTCTAAATACGAAATGTAGCCAATTCAAAGAGCTTTCCAACCATATAAGCTATATTTTCTAACAAATTTTATATGATTTTATATGAATTTTACAAAAACTGGACAACAACCTATTTTCTTTCAATTCAGCCTCAATTTCTTTTTGGTTCAAACATTTTATCGAGCACCTTAGGGGCACAACTTACTAACTCCTTTTCATCATACTTCAGCCCTTACCCATCCCTTTTATGAACTTAATTTATAAAAGTTCATATCTTTACATATTACACATAAATTTCTGCACAAATACAAGTATTCACATGCCAAATCATCAAGTTATGCGAGTTTCATTATCATATCTTGATTACTACCACAATTCATCATCTTAACACCCAAACCAGCTTACTTACATCAAGCATATCAATTTGATGATTTGGTGCAAGAATCAAGTTCTTCTTTGGGTTTTTCCTTGCTAGTCGTTTTCCAGAGAGAGAAGAAGAAAGAATTGTGATTTTGACTTTGGTCAAATCCCTTCTTTTATATTAAGTTAACTTTGCCCATTTGGCAGTTTACCTCTCTCTACTTTTATTTACTTTAACCAACATTTTCATTTTACTAGTAGTTCATTTTTAACAAGTAAATCTACTAGTTAACACAAATTCAACATTAAACATAACCATTATATTAATATAATTACTTAATCGAAATTGGGTCGTTACAAATTCTACCCCCTTAAAGGGGTTTCGTCCCGGAAACTCAAATTACATTTCAAATAAAAAGG
The DNA here is from genome assembly GCA_009363875.1 of Mikania micrantha. NCBI lineage: Eukaryota > Viridiplantae > Streptophyta > Magnoliopsida > Asterales > Asteraceae > Mikania > Mikania micrantha. Next base: position 6,018,463 of record CM018684.1, read on the forward strand.
GTTAAAATTTCTTCATTTCATCTTCTGATTCCCATGTGGCGTTAGATCCCTTTCTATTCTTCCATTGTACTTTGACTGTATTCAACGATTTGTTTCTAAGCCGTTTAACTTTCCGATCCAAAATTGCCACCGGTTTTTCAACATAATCCAATTTATCAATCACCTCAACATCTTCTAACGGTACATAAGCAGACTCGTCCGCCAAAAACTTTCTTAAGTAGGATACATGGAAAGTGTTGTGTATTCCTTATTAATTCCTCTTGTAGCTCTAATCGGTAAGCAACCTCACCGACCCTTGCTAAAATCTTGAAAGGCCAGATAAAACGTGGGCTCAACTTTCCTCGTTTGCGAAAACGAATGGCCCCCTTCCATGGAGAAACCTTTAGCAATACCAAGTCTCTCACTTGAAACTCGATTGGTCGTCTTCACTTATCAGCATATGACTTCTGTCGGTCTTGAGTTGCTTTCAAATGTGCTCGGATTTGATCAATCTTAGCATTAGTTAATTTTACCACTTCTTTACTAGCAAGCTCACGAGGACCAACCTCCTCCCAACACACCGAAGTTCAACATCTTCGACCATACAACATTTCATACGGGGGCATTCCCAAACTGGAATGATAACTATTGTTGTAAGAAAATTCTGCCAATGGTAGATAGTCATCCCAATTTGCCCCAAAATCGATAATGCACGCACGTAACATGTCCTCAAGGGTTTGGATGGTCCGCTCACTTTGACCATAAGTCTGAGGATGATACGCCGTACTTAACAAGAGTTTTGTGCCCAACTCTTCTTGAAATTTTCTCCAAAAATGGGAAGTGAATCGAGTGTCTCGATCAGACACTATTGTCACTGGTACACCGTGTCGTGACACCACTTCTTTAATGTAAACTTCAGCCATTTTCTCAGATGAATAAGTCTCACGAATTGGAATAAAGTGAGCACTTTTCGTCAACCTGTCAACAATGACCCATATCGTATCATGTCCCCCTTTTGTCCGAGGGAGTTTAGTGATTAGATCCATTGTGACATGTTCCCACTTCCATAAAGGAATATCTAACGGTTGTAACTTGCCATACGGTTTCTGATGTTCAGCTTTCACATGAATGCAAGTTAAACATTTCCTCACATATTTCACATCTCTTTTCATTCCTGGCCACCAATAATTATTTTTAAGATCACGGTACATTTTGGTAGCTCCCGGATGAATCGAGTACTTAGATTTGTGAGCTTCTTCCAGTAAAACTTCCTTGAAAGGACAAGTGGGTGGTATCCACACCCGACCCCACCTTGTCAATAAGCCACGCTCACCTTCTTCCAAATTCTTGACTTGCCCTTTTATTCTGTCTCTTTTCCAATTTTCTTCCTTAATGGCCTCCCGTTGAGCTTCTTTGATTTGTGAAATAATTTCTGAAGAGATTAAAATTTTCATCACTTTCACCTTTATGGGTGAATAATCTTTTCTACTCAAAGCATCCGCGACTATATTTGCCTTTTCCCGGGTGGTAGAGGATTTCACAATCTTAATCTTTGATTAACTCTAACCACCTTTGTTGCCTCATATTCAACTCCTTTTGGGTAAAGAAGTATTTCAAACTTTTATGATTGGTGTAAATAGTACATTTCACACCGTAGAGATAATGTCTCCAAATCTTTAACGCGAAAACTACCACTGCAAGCTCAAGATCATAAGTAGGGTAATTAACTTCATGTATCTTCAATTTTCTTGAAGCATACGCAATCACCTTACCCCTTTGCATTAAGACACAACCTAACCCCGAATATGAAGCATCAGAATAAACTACAAAGTCATCGGGTCCATCAGGTAGTGCCAACACAGGAGCTTGAGTTAATTTCATCTTTAATTCTTGAAAGGCTTGTTCTTGGTCTTCTCCTCATTCATACTTCACTCCTTTTCTTGTTAGCTTAGTCAAGGATGAAGCAATCTTAGAGAAATCTTGTATAAATCGCCTATAATAACCAGCTAGGCCAAAAAAACTTCTAATTTCAGTTGGAGTCTTAGGCTGACTCCACTTTGCTACAGCTTGAATCTTGAAAGGATCAACATGAATACCCTCCGAGTTCACCACATGCCCTAAGAACTGTACTTCTTGTAACCAAAAAGCACACTTAGAAAACTTTGCATATAACTTATCCTTACGGAGTGTTTCAACCACTTCACGCAAGTGGCAAGCGTGATCACCCTCATTTTTGGAATAGACCAAAATGTCATCTATGAATACAATAACTTATCTATCCAACATCGGTGCAAGATTTCACTACAATCAATATAGGAAATAAGATAGAAGGAAATGTGAAACAAAAGTTTTTCCCTTGCATCTTGGTCACTTTTACTTTATTGTTATTTCCTTTGACCTAGTATGAATAGTAAATAGGTATAGTCCCGGTTGATGCTGCACCCGGTTCATTAGATCCACAAAAGCTGCTAGTGCGTTCGTCAATCTAAAAGACATAACAAGAAACTAGTAATGCCCGTAACGAGCACGAAACGTCGTTTTCTCAATTGATACCACAATATGTTGAATGCCAAGTACCGTGAATTTCTTACACCATCTAAGTGTGAGACATTGGCGGAACTTATTGATTGTGCTCGGGAGCGCGAGTTGGAGTTAAAGCGACAGGAAGATCGCGGTGAAAAGCGGAAGGTGGAGAAGGAGATGGGGTCGTCTAAAAAGGGGAAGTTCTCTAACTCACCTACAAAGTTCCACTCAAGTAAGGGAGTTAAGCATTGTACAAAATGTGGGAAAGACCACATGGGTGATTGTTCAATACGACCTTTATCTTTCTAATCAATGCTCGAGCCCGTTGAATTTATGTAATGATTGCTACAAACCGGGGCATGTTCGGAGTGAGTGTCCCAAACTTAAGGGGGCTGGAATTGGTGGAACAGAAAAACGATCGTTTAAGGGGCAAGGAAGTGGGAAGAAGGTTGAGGTACCCAAACCAAAGGGTAGGGCCTTTCAAATTACTGCGGAGGAAGCCAAAGTCACACCTGACGTGGTGACAGGTACTTTCTTCATCAATACCTTGCTGCTTACATTTTATTTGATTCGGGGGCTAGTAGATCATTTGTGTCTACAAATTTTATGCACCATTCTTCTTTTGTTTTTGAGAAAATGTCTGTGCCTTTAGAAATAGAAATAGCGGATTCTAAATGCTTTCTAGTATGCGATGTCTATCAGAAATGTAAATTAACCATCGATATGGAGGATTTCGATATTGATTTGATACTTATGGTATTGGGGGAATTTGATGCGGTGGTTGGGATGGATTGGCTTTCGGCTCACGGGGCCAGCATTGTGTGCAAACATAAGATTATTCAATTGATGTATCCTAGTGGATATGGGGTGTGTATTCGTGGGGAGAAACATGGTGGCAAGATCTTATGTTCTTTAATTGAAGCTATGAAGTATTTGAACAATGGGGGACGATCATTTCTTGCCTACGTGGTGGATTCGGAGAAAGGAGTGAAGATGATTGAAGACATTCCTATTGTGCGTGATTTTACGGATGTCTTTCATGATGAACTACCGGGATTACCTCCCGAAAGGGATGTGGAGTTCCGAATTGATTTGGTGCCTGGGACTAAACCCATTGCTAAGGCTCCATACCGCTTGGCGCCATCTGAATTGCAAGAGATGGTGAATCAATTGCAAGAACTTCTTGACCAGGGTTTTATTTGTCCGAGCATCTCACCTTGGGGTGCACCGGTGTTATTTGTCAAGAAGAATGATGGGAGCTTCAGAATGTGTATAGATTATCGGGAGTTGAACAAGGTCACGGTGAATAGTAGGTATCCATTACCTAGGATTGACGACCTCTATGACCAATTACAAGGTGCTTCATGGTTTTCTAAGATCGACCTTCGATCGGGATACCATCAGTTGAAGGTTAGAGAGGAAGACATTCCAAAGACGGCTTTTCATACGAGGTACGGACATTACGAGTTTCTTGTGATGTCCTTTGGGTTAACTAAAACACACCGGCGGCGTTCATGGACTTGATGAATCGGGTGTGTCATCCTATGTTAGATAGGTCAGTCATTGTGTTCATCGATGACATACTTATCTATTCCAAGAATGAAGCTGATCACGCGTGTCATTTGCGTGAAGTTCTTGAAACACTTCGTAAGGAGAAACTGTATGCTAAGTTCTCCAAGTGTGACTTCTGGTCACGCGAAGTACAATTCTTAGGACATGTGGTCAATGCCGATGTCATACATGTCGATCCTACGAAAATTCAGGCGGTTATGAAATGGAGTCCACCCAAGACTCCAACCGAGGTTAGAAGTTTTCTTGGTTTAGACGGTTATTAGAGAAGGTTTATTCAAGACTTTTCCAAGATTTCTTCATCTTTGACAAAGCTTACGAGGAAGAATTCTATGTTTGTGTGGGGTGATGAACAAGAAAAGGTGTTTCAAGAATTAAAGACAAGACTAACACAAGCACCAGTGTTAACTAAACTGGATGAACCCAATGATTTGGTGGTCTATTCCGATGCATCATATGTTGGTCTTGGGTGTGTTCTGATGCAAAGAGGGAAAGTTATTGCTTATGCTTCACGACAACTGAAGCTTCATGAGGTTAACTATCATGTACATGACTTGGAGCTTACGGCGGTTGTTTTCGCATTAAAGATATGGCGTCATTATCTTTATGGGGTGAAATACACTATTTACACTGATCACAAGAGTTTGAAGTATTTCTTCACTCAGAAGGAATTGAATATGAGGCAGAGACGTTGGATGGAGTTACTCAAAGACTATGACTGCGAAATTCTCTATCATCCAGGGAAAGCAAATGTAGTGGCGGACGCTTTGAATAGAAAGGAGGAACCTTTACCCATTCGGGTAAAAGCAATGAAAATCATGGTGACATCGGATTTGGTGAATCAAATTAAAGCTGCTCAAACGGAAGCTTTAAAGCAGGAGAATTGGAAACGTGATAGAATCAAAGGGTTGGCTCATCAATTGGATGAGGATAGTCGGGGTTTAAAGACAAGGTGGGGTCGGGTGTGGATACCTCCCACTTGTCTTTTAAAGAAGACTTTATTGGATGAATCTCATAAATCGAGATATTCGATTCACCTGGGAGGCACGAAGATGTATCGTGACTTGCGGGTTAACTATTGGTGGCCGGGGATGAAACGAGATATTGTTAAGTATGTCGAAAAATGCTTGACTTGTGCTCAAGTTAAGGCGGAGCATCAAAAGCCGTATGGCAAATTGCATCCTTTGGAGATTCCGATGTGCAAGTGGGAGCACATTACGATGGACCTAATCACGAAACTTCCTAAGACTAGGAACGATTATGATACAATATGGGTCATCGTAGATCGGTTATCAAATAGTGCTCACTTTATACCGATCAAGGAGCCGTATTCTTCCAAGAAGATGGCCGAAATTTATGTTAAGGAGGTGGTGTCTCGACATGGAGTACCGGTTACTATTGTGTCTGATCGTGACACTCGGTTCACTTCTCATTTTTGGAAGAATTTTCAGGAGGAATTGGGTACAAACTATTAATGAGCACAACTTATCACCCTCAAACGGATGGTCAGAGTGAAAGGACCATTCAAACGCTTGAGGACATGTTACGTGCGTGTATCATTGACTTTGGGGGAAGTAGGGATGATTACTTACCGTTGGTGGAGTTCTCTTACAATAACAGTTATCATTCTGGTCTTGGAATGCCTCCATTTAAGGTTTTGTATTGGAGAAAATGTAGAACTCCCGTGTGTTGGGGAGAAGTGGGGCCTAGGGAACTCCCTAGAAAAAAGGTAGTAAAGGTGACAAATGAACGAATCGATCAAATTCGGGCTCATTTAAAGGCGGCACAAGACCGTCAGAAATCGTATGCGGATAAACAGAGGGGGCCAATCGAATTCCAAGTGGGAGACTTTGTGTTGCTAAAGGTTTCCCCTTGGAAAGGTGTGATTCGTTTTCGAAAGAGGGGGAACTTAGTCCACGATTTATTAGACCGTTCAAGATTATAGCTCGGATTGGCGAGGTTGCCTATCGCTTAGAGCTACCAGAGGATTTGAGTGGGATTCACAATACATTCCACGTGTCTTATCTGTGAAAGTGCTTGGCGGAGTGATTGATGATAATCTCAATTATATTGAGAAACCGGTGGCTATCTTGGATAGAAAATTCAAGCAACTTCGGAATAAGACGATCAACCAAGTAATGGTACTATGGAAGAACAGGCTAGGTTCGGATGCTACGTGGGAGTCCAAGGATGAAATGCGGAAATTTTATCCTTTTCTTTTTGAGGTGTAACGAGGTTTTGGGGATGAAACCTTTGTAAGGAGGGGAAAATTTGTAACGACCCATTTTGGGAAAAACATTAGAAATAAAACATGATTGGTGAAAGATTGTGTTTATTTTAATTAAAGGGTGTTTTATAAGATGTAATAATCTTAATTATATTTTTGGTTGGTGTTTAAATAAATATTCGTTAAATATATTGTAGTGGGAGTTAACTAACTTTATTAAGTTGGATATAAGTTAGTTAGTTTTAACTTGGAATTGAGGGGTTAGAAGCGCAAATAGCTGAAACTTAAATTAAAAGGGGGTTATATGACTTTGGGGCTGGTCAAAATTGGTCATAAAACCAATTCTCTGGTGGGTGTCGACATGCAGAAGGGAGACCAAGGAGAAAAACCCAGAAAATCCCAGGAGTGATCAAATTGGTGATCTATTCATGATCAGATCTTGAATGCAAGCTTCAATTAGAGTTTTTCTTGCATCAAACTACATCTAGGTAAGATTTTTGGGTGATTAGGGTGTAAATTTCGTGGGTCTCCATTGGGTTTGTGGGTTTGATGGGTAAAACTCTCAATTGGGTGTTTTGAGAGTGTCAAATGTTGTTCATGATGTTGATAATCATGTAGGAACAACTTTCCATTGTTTTCTTTCATGATTTGAATGTTATGATAATGGGGGAATTGGGGTGTTCATGGAGTAGATGAACATGATGTGTAAAGTGAGTGTCTAATGGTTGGGATTCGATGATAGTTAATAAATTGTTGTAGTTTGTGGTTAAAATGATGAAATTGATCATTTATAAACAAAATAATGGAGTTACATAGGTGTGTTAATGATGAATGATCATTAGAAGATGAACTTGTGCATACATGGTGTTTGATGAAATGCCAAGTAGGGTAATTAACTTAAAAGTTAGTTTAAAACAAATGGTCATATGAAATATGTGTGGATATTAAATCAACAAGGGTGAGTTGATATGATTAAGGGTCAATTGGAAGTGAATTAAACTTAAAATGGTGACATTAGGGTGAATGGGTGTATTTTGACTAGTAGTAGTCAACCCTTATATTAAACCTATTAGTTGTGATAATAGGAATTGATAGTGAAGGTGTGAGTGGAACCAAACGACCCACGAAGGAATTTGTTATAGAGGATAGCGCGTTGGAACAAGGTAAGTTACCCAAATCTTCTACTTATTATGTGTAAAGGTGTATGCATGTATGAATGTTGTTACTTTTTGGTGAATAGGTGAATTAGTACTTGTTGTTAGACAATGATAAGGATTAGGTGATATATGTTGCTTGATTATTGTTATCATGATGTTTTCATGCTAGTTCATGATTGACTTGGTGATAATTTGTATTTTTGGTGATTGTATGGAAAGAGTTCAATATGTGTGAACTTATATTGAGTTTAACTCAAATTGGTGTTTTGAATCACAAGTGGTGTGATCATGACATTGGATTATTCACAAGGTGTGTGACTGTCCTTTGTTGGGTGTAATCAAGTTAGTAAAACACAAGTGGTGTGGTTTACTTAACTTGAGAAATCTTGTGGAATAAGATTTCAATGGTGTTTTAGGTACAAACGACCCGTTAGTAAATTCGTTTGACATTATGACCATGATGGTTATAAATTGGTGGATTAAGGCGTTTAGTATGTTTATATGGTGTTATATAACGTTTATGGGTGTATTGGAATGGTCGGAAATGAGCGGAATGGATCGAGATGGTTAAAACATCAAAAATGGCCGTGCAGGGGGTGCCCGGCGTATCATACGCAAGGGATACACCAACCAATACGCCAGTTTCAGAAACTCTTTGTGATACGCCTACCAATACGCCAACCAATAAGTCGGGTGCTGATTTTGGCCAAAATTGACTATTTTGGTCATGTAAGCTCGGGTGGGCGGGCATGGTGATCTTACTTAGTTCTAATGAACTAACGGTAACTTAATTATGGTGTTTTTAGATGAACAGAAGGGGTGAAAGCGGTTGTGATCGGATTGCTATGCAAGGACTCGGATCAAACATATTTTGGGGGTTTAATCTTTGTTGGTTTCAAAAAAAGTTTTTGTGAATAACTTTAAATGTAATTTGGTTGTTGAATGTGTGTCTAACTTCAAATATTTTGTAAAGTCTTTGTAAAGTGGGGTGTTCAAGTGTGACACCGTAGGCAAATCCCACATCGGCCGTGGACAGGAAAGATCCTTGGTTCATAGGTAACTAGCCTATTGACCTGTGTACTACACGGGGTTGTATAGAAAAAAGTTTGCAATTCACACATAATAAAATTAAAATAAGAAAAATGTAGCATGTCATAAATAATAAATTTCAAATTAATAAAAAAATATCATACAAGTCTAAAAGAAGTCGTGTAATTTATCATTAAATTATATTGTAATTAGGACGAAATAAAAAAAATTAAATTGTTATATTTTAAAATTTAAATCAGAAGGTAATATAACTATGCATACATTTGGGAGGTCCAAGGTATAAAACCTCTGGGATGAGTTTTTGCCTTCCAAAAAAAGGTAATATAACCTTTTGTCCAATTGAAAATATGTTTAACGTTTACTTGTTTTCGAGGTTCACATTAATTATACTCACAGGTGAGAATTTTTTGTTTATTACATATGAAATGTGCCCTGTGAGTATGAATTATTGTATACACATCAACAAAAAAATGTTACAAAAGTCTTCATGAGTTTAGAATTAATTTAAATGAATATAATTTAAATTTTATAAAAATGTTGATAATTGTAAAGGTGATTGAATAAAAACATTGGATAAACAAACATTAAATTTGTGATTTGGTTGGTCATTGTTCAAATTTATGAATGCTGGAAAGCCCTATAAACACGAATGATCAATTGAGCTGCTATTATCTTTTTTTTGAACGGCGAAGGTTTCAATCGCGTAAACCCATTGTTTCCAGGCCATGTCACCAAGGTCTAGTTACATGTACCTCCCATGAGCCACCACAACCACCCCAGGAGAAAACGCCACTGGGAAAATCCCCCACAGACCCCTTTTTTGCTGCGTGAGGGATTTGAACCCAAGACCTCCCATTTGAAAGAATCTTGGGGGTACCATCCATGAGCCACCACAACCACCGCAGGAGGAAACCCTACTGAGAAAACCCCATGACCCTCCACAAACCCCTTTTCGCTGCGGGAGGGATTTGAACCAAAGACCTCCCATTTGGAAGAATCTTGGAATACCATTGAGACAATGCCTTGGTAGCTGCTATTATTTACCACCATTATTGAAGAAATTGAAATATTTTGTCTTATTTTACCCAATCAAGGAGTTGTCTTGATTAGCAACACATGGTGATTGTACGAAATTAACTATAAAGGTCAATAACAATTTAAACCTAAACCATTTTTCAACAAAATGGTATACTGATTTTTAAAATTCACAAATTACGATGAAACCCAGATTAACAAATTATGATTAAAACCCAAATTGAAAATAAACATTATTATCAAACATAAACATGAGTGAGTTTAAAGGAAATTATCAACCACAATAAAAATTCACAAACAAAATTGTACCTTAATCAAATGAAATAAAATACAGATACTTCAACCACCATGAAAGTTCACAAGCAAAATTATTAAAAACAGAAGCCATTTTCAGAAGCAATTAAAAACTGAAGCCTTGTTCAGAAGCAACATCCACAAAATGTCTCATTTGAATATATTCAAAAAGATAATCACTTTTCAACCTTTAGAGTCAAAAGCTTTTGGTTAAAACATGATCCAGATTAGGATCTTCCATTTGTTTCTTTCTTGATTTTGAAATTGATTGGCACGAACTATCATCAACATCTTCAAAATTGCGTTTTAGGTCAACAGTGAATGTATGTTGGGAGTTTCCATTACGATGCATAGTCCTTGCAGTGGTTGCCTCATTATCCAAGTGAGGAGTATAGTTGTCTCCGGTGAAAGAGACAGAATCCTTAGATAAAAAATAATTTAAAAATATTGTTAAAGATAGGCAGTAACAACAATATAAGGACATGATTTAGCTAAAAAGGAATTAAAAATTAAAAATAGATTTAATACCTTTAAGTTACCAATATGTTGGGATGAGAATTCAACTTAAGTAACATTCATGATCTCACAGTTTGAAACCTAATTTAATAAATAAGCAAACACTAAAACTTTTAAAAGTAATTTATTTTATATGCAGCAAGGTATATATGTAAGATATTACCTCTTGATTTTATATTTTGTTTTCAAGAGTGGACAGTATACTTGCATCATCAATAATTTTTGAAACTCCAAAAAACTTCATGTTGTAATCAACATTATTTCAAAGATTAAAATGACTTATATCAATCTTGAATGCAAACTTTCTGTCCAGTAACAAATTGAATTCATACGGATGCAAGTTGTTATACTCTCTCTAATATATTATCTTTCATGTTCTAATCATCATTATTTCAAAGATTAAAAAATAATGGCCGTGCAACATTGCATTCCATGAGATGCAACCTTTCTTAATAATTTGAATTGAATTTATTATGTAAATCATGAACCCATTACAAAACACTTGTGTTGAATGTTGTTAGAAATGGCAATTTGATATGATGTGACTTGCTTGTAAACAAATATAGCATGGTAAACTTGCAAGTCACTGAACAAATTCAAAAACCAAAACAAACTGATTGCAAATTCAATCCGTGTAGTATAAACCAAACCCAGCTAAAAAGCAAAGCTATTTTAAAACCCATTGCTTTTGTGAATTAACCACACGACCTGCACCTATGATGATTAACCAACTAGTTAGCAGGTCATAATTAGCACCATAAATAATTATTCAAGTACATACATATTAAAGTTATCTAATGAATAACACATTATTAGGTCAACCAACCATCTAAAACTTAAATCACTAAAAAATAGTACTAAAACAGAATAAAGAAATTTCATGGATTGCTCTTAAGTCTTCAGATATAAAATATATGAATACAGGATAGTTATCGTTTTCACATTTAGAAGTGCATCTACTTAATTAAAGTAACTCTTTTAAAGACCATATTCAATTACAATGCATCAGAAATAATCAATGTAGAGGTCCTAGGGTAATTATCCAAAAAAGAACCCACAAAAGAAATTTGTATATAAATTACGTGCGACAGCAATACAAACACAATTTGAAGCAACAAACAGATTGAAATTACCCGTGTATCTAATAGATGTATGAATCAATCATGTAGACCACGTGGATAGATCTATATCATCCTAAACCTAAATAATGGCACACCAACCCCTCACGCATATCATAAGTTCACAAACATCAAGTTCAAAATTCGCAATACCTACCACCGTGAAATAACTTTGTGGATCGGGATGACGTTCCAGCCGAGAAATCATCTCGTTTCACAAGACCAACGCGCAGACCTCTCGTGAAGGCATGCAGAGTGACGACGCATCCGGTAATGTAAAGCGGATTAGAGGAATTGGCAGCAATTAGTGATGATTTCTATAATGAACATTAAATGAAATCTATTTAACATGTAATAAAATCTTCTTTTAACATATATATTATCAAATGGGTGAGATTAGGGTATGTGAAATTCTATTTAACAGAATAAAAATCAACCAGCCATGAGTGAGTTAATCGAAGACCCGTAAAGAAATTTTAGGGTTTTTCAGATGACGAACATAGAGGATGATAAATCAAACCATTGTAAAAAGATGTTATACGAACCTGTAAGTAACAGAGGATTCAGTGTAAGTTGTATTCGACGGAGATGGATCGAGATTGTGTCGATAAGGATGGGGCATTGATGAAGAGATTTACAGAGGAACAAACTTTAGGGTTTTGCTACAGAGGGTAGACGTTTTTAGGATCTTGATTCAGTGTAGGATGAATTCGACGGATCTGGATCGCGAGTTGACGAAGAAGGTGTGTCGATGAATATCTTAACTGAGGAAGAAACTTTAGGGTTTTGGGATTAGAGTGTTTACATTTTCAAGACAGGTTAAATGCATACGGGTATACCCGGTATTAAGGTCCGCGCGTTTTTTATGTGGGAAACCATATACAGATGCCATGTGGCATTTTGAGGTATTAATCCAATCAATTGTTGCCATGTGGCATTTGGTTGAACCAGAGAACGACATGTGGCAGAGTGTTATTGCTTTATTAAGTAGTATATATAACCCGCCTCTTATACCAACAACGCGTTTTGGGGCTTAATGGTAGTGGATGAGAGGAGAACTCCACAGTTAATCGTGCTCAGGTGACAGCAATCCAGGATGGGTGACCCCCTAGGAAGTTTTCACCCAGGCGACCAAAAGCAAAGCCGTGAGCTATAATTTGGCAAAGCGGACAATATTGCTGGTAAAACGAGGCGGGGTGTTACAGAATGGTATCAGAGACACTCCTGTGTCGTTCGGGATGTGGGGCAAACCTCATCCAGGGCGATGAGTCCCGGGGGGTGTCTGGAGAACACCTTAGGCAGATCCTACACGCCAGAGAGGCTAGCGGGGTAAACCTCATCGAGGACGATGAGTCCCAAGGGGGTGTATGTGACACCTTAGGCAAATCCCACATCGGCCGTGGACAGGAGAGATCCTTGGTTCATATGTAATAACCCGCCTCTTATACCAACAACGCGTTTTGGGGCTTAATGGTAGTGGATGAGAGGAGAACTCCACAGTTAAGCGTGCTCAGATGACAACAATCCAGGATGGGTGACCCCCTGGGAAGTTTTCACCCAGGCGACCAAAAGCAAAGCCGTGAGCTATAATTTGGCAAAGCGGACAATATTGCTGGTAAAACGAGGCGGGGTGTTACATCAAGTGTTTAATACACTTGTTTGTTTGAAAAATCTGGGACCTAAACTCTGTTGTTGTTTTAAAAACGCGTGTCAAACATGGGTGGATTTTGGGGTTTACAGTGAACTAGATCAATACAAAATTCTACATCTCTTTCTGGAGGAACTCCCGGTAAATCATCTGGAAAGAAATCAGGAAAGTCTCTAACAATTGGTACATCTTCTAGTTTCTTCTCTTCTTTCTCAACATCAACCACATATGCTAAAAATGATTTGCCTCCATTATTTATTAACTTCATGACTTTAGCTAGGGAACATAAAACAGCTCCGCTCCTTCTTTCACCTTCAATAAACATTTCTTTGCCACTTGGAGATATCAATTGAACGACTTTGTGATTACACACTATGTTGGCTTGGTTTAGTGATAACCAATCCATACCCACCACCACATCAAACTCCCCTAACATCATAGGTATTAATTCAATTGCAAAATCCTCACCCTCTATAGTAATTTTACAGTTTTGATACACATTAAACACTAAGAAGCTCTTAGAGTCTGCTACTTCAATTTCTAAAGGTGAAGATAATTTTTCTAACACGAATGAAGTGTGATGAGCAAATTTGGTAGATACGAAGGACTTACTAGCTCCAGAATCAAATAATACATATGCAGTTAACGAATTTACAAAGAATGTACCCGTCACAACATCTGACGTGTCTTTAGCTTCTTCTGCTGTAATCTGGAAAGCTCGGCCTTTGGCTTTGGGTATCTCAAACTTCTTACCACTTCCTTGAGAGCTTGAGCCACCACCGGCTCTTAGCTTGGGGCATTCATGCCTCTTATGTCCCTATTCATAACAATTGAAGCATAGATTCGTGGAGTTCAAGTATTGTGTAGCTGTGTGTGCTGGTTTTCCACATTTGAAGCAATTTGTTGACTTGTATCAACACTCGACCCAATGCTTCCTCCCACAAGTAATACTAGGCTTAGTGTCCTTGCCTTGACCGGTCTTCTTTGGCGAATGGGTGAATTTTGCCTTCTTCGAAGCCCCACCATCGGCTTCAATACCCCTCTTCTCTGCTCGTTCGACTTGCCGTTTTAGTTCGGCTTCCCTTTCTCTAGCACAATCAATCAATTCCACTAAGGTTTCACATTTGGATGGGGTTAGGAATTCTCGGTACTTTGCACTTAACATCCCGTAATAATGGGTGATCCAATCCCTTTCAGTTCTCAATAATCGAGGAAAAACTTAGCTTTATCATAGAAAATAGCAGTAATCGTATCGATGTCTTCATCCTTTTGTCGAAGTTGGAGAAATTCTTCATGGATCCGGTTGATAGCAGCTTAGGGGCAAAATCGTTTCATAAACCGTTCCTTGAAGTCATCCCAAGACATGGCCCTTAAGCCATCCATCCCTAGTTCCTCCCGAAGAAGATCCCACCAATCTTTACCATGGTGCTTGAGTTGTGCTCCGGAGAAGATTACCCGGTCAGCTTCATCACAGTGTGAAGTTTCAAATGTACCCTCCATTTCAGAAATCCAACGTGTAGCCAATATCGGATCGACTTCCCCTTTGTACTCAGATGGCTTACAAGCCATAAAGTCCTTGAAGGTGACCCCCTTTCCTTCCTTTCGCAGTGTCGGCATTTCATGACGCAAGAAATCTTTCAAGTTATTTTGTATTTCCTCTATACCCGGGGTAAGTTAGCACTTATGGCTTTTGCAACCTCTTCTTGTACTATTTCAAGGGTGTGAGCATCCCTGGTTTCATTTGTGTCTTCTTGATGTTCAGCCATTTATGACTGAAATTTAACACTTATATGTATTAGCTTCAAATAGATGTGACAATATGCAACTAATTCACAATGCTATAGTTCTATCATACACACATACATGCTTACCTTTTACCTACTATTCCATCCTTAGAATTGAAATGGTATCCTTAAGAATACATTCATACCATGAGAACATTGTTGGAGTGGCCAATTCCAGCACTACCCTTATCGTATGCATGTGTTCTTAATTCTATCACTTAAATCCTAAGTTAGGAATTTCAGTTCAACAACACCTTAGCATACATATCATGCATACATATAATGCTTATATATCATATAACACCTTTTCATATAAGTATTATTACTTCAATACACTAATCTTATACTTGGCTCGGTGCTCAGGTCTTGGATCGAACGTGTCTTCTATACCCCCCCCCAAGAGCTCAAGGTTTGAGTTTAAGCGTCTAAACACACTAGAATGCCTCAAACCATGGCACTGATACCAACCAGTAAAACTCAACTTTAACTGATCTTGTTTTAAACGCGTCGGGAAATAGGTCCCATATTTTTTTTATTATTCTATTTTAAATTTCGGCATGACCCGTTCGTAAAAAGAGTTATCCTTACGAATAAAACACAACCTGTTGCAACCATGTTGTATATATAACAAAACAAGACTAACTAGTTCAAATTTTGCTTAAAACTTGGCCACAGTTACTAATCAAATTTAAGTAAATATTAACATCCTAAAAGATAGGCATCTCAGCCCGACACCGTTCGATCCAAAATAAGCCTTTACAAGCATCACCCGTATCATCCCGAGCCTCCTACTTCTAGTAACCTGCAACACATACAATTTTCACCATTAGTTCATACGAACTAAGTAAGTTCACCTGAAAATAATCCATAACTTCAAATTACATGTTAACAAGCATATTTTATCAATCAAAACATCAATTCATCATTCTCTTATAATATGCTCATTTTAAGATGATAATTTGCTACCAACATCCTAACGGGTCAAACCTTCAAGCTTGGCCTCTTTCATAACATACAACAAAGTTAAGCTTGTCTTAACACCCCTCAATTAGTATGCGCATGTCTACGGGATACCCACATCCCTATTTATTGTTGACCCCGTACGGTCCATTACCTATTCATTACATAGGTCTTTTTGTTAGTTGTCCGTACACAAACTAAGCATCACATCCGTACATGTGAATCATATCCCTCACACCCGTACATGTGAACTCAAGCAATTCACATCCGTACATGTGAAACCATCCTCCTCATCTGTACATGAGGATTCCACTTTTCTCATCCGTACATGTCACACCCCCACCTCTCGTCACCTGAGAATGATGTCATCAAAAGGGTAGCGGAAGCATAGTGGTGATGTCTCAGAGCATGAGGGGTGACTTACTTGATCCGGTATCATCATAGCACACAGATTACGAAAAGTAAAACTTACATTACAAGGTTCATGGTTACAAATATTATTACAGTTTATACATATTACAATTTATTTAATTACAGTTGTTGCTAGTGCTGTGAGTGCATCCTCACCGTTGTCCTTGATTGCCTGCAAAAGTTTTAGTTTCGAAAACATCAGCACAAAGCTGGTGAGTTCATACAGTTTAGTTAAATCATATGATATGACAGTTAAGTTCAAATACATGTTCACAGTTCCGGATAACCATGGGACCCGTATCTAGTTCCTTTCGGACGATATGTTCAGTTCTCGATATTACCCGTCGGTACATATCTTATTGCCTCATTATCTTAATGTCTATCACACCATTAAGAAGTTCAGGAAACAGATAACAAACATTCACACCAGGGGAGATGCAATCCTCCCAGTGAATGGGGTGTCAACCGATAGTACTATCAATGTTTTCTGCTCGGCCACACATGGGTTCACTAGATACAGTTCAAGAATGAGGACTTTGATATCATGATAGAGATACTAACGGCAACAATCCCATGAAATCCACAAATTCAGTTAATCACATGAAATCACGCAGATAACAGTGACACATATCATATGATCAAGAAAAGTTTAGCAGTTATACCCCGATGTTTATACAACATTAAAAGAACAGGGGTGGTACGAAACTCACCTGATGATATAAGGTAGCAAAATCTCTCAAATCTAACAACAAAGAGATGATTCTGCATTTAATTATATTTAATAAGTTATTTATGTTCTAGTTTACTGATTAGATCCTTCTGAACGTTCAATGTCAAAGACATTGCTCAGTAAATCATCAACTCGATATTAATTATATAATTAACCTATTTAAGGTTATATCATACAATGTATGATAATGTAGGAACCTACATTGCATTAGATTCCTAATACAAAGTTGATGACTCTCTTGATTAATCTAAATAATCTCGGATTAATCAAATAGTTAATATTGTTGATTATAATACTAAGACAATTTTTAGATGATTTAATGGCTTAGAAATGATTAATCCTTGTTATTGATTACCCAAATATCATGAAATTTCACAATGTAGCACCATAATAGGTGAAATAACCAGATTTAACATACTAATCTGACTGTTATCACAAACATCAGATAATCATTCCAATGAGTATGTTAATGATTATGATTAGTTTGAAACTCTTGGATTTAACCTTTGCATTTCAAAGATTAATCAAACTAATCACCTACATTGTCATAATCAAATGGTTTACACCATTATAATCATAGGTATAATTTCATGCAAACCGGGCATCACAACGGATCAAAACAAGGATTTAACCGTTAGAACTTCGTGTTCTTCGTTTAAAATCAATCCTAGCCATCATCTAGGCAATAATCAACAATCCTAACTATCTCATTACGTTCAAAATCAAGATCTAATCAATCAAAATCAAACTAGAAGGTTAAAACGAACCGTTACCTGTTCTGACGAGTTTGTGCGGGTAAAACTACGATCGGGACTTGTATATACGATCCTTGGGATGATCCGGATGTTCAAGAGCTTTAGATATGAAGATTAAAGGTGTTTGATGGCTGATTTTTCGTCTAAGGGTGAAGCAGGGTCGAGAAGATGAGGTTTGTGCAAGTTCTATGCGATCTGATCATCAAAATATATTTTTTTTTTGCCGACATAGATCCTCGCGCGCATCGCCTGGCTTCGCAGCCTGGCGCCAGGCGTAGCGCCCCACGTCATCAGCACATCATTTTGGTTTTCAACTTCGTTTCGCGATTCCGGGAGCATACGAACTCCGTTTTGCGCACGGTTTTCGCCCACGTTCATCATTTTTCACATACTATAAATCCCCAATAACAAAAGTTGCTAATTCCTCGTGGATTTCTAGCACGACCAAATGTGCTTACGTCATTTATGCCGAATTCTTCGTACGCAACTGTCACAGTCTCCTCCTGTTAAAGGAATTTCGTCCCGAAATTTAATGAAGACTTACTTTATAACAGTCGTTTATGTGAATAGATGTGGGTACTTTGATTTCATTTGATCTTCTCGTTCCCAGGTATATTCAGGTCCTCGTTGAGAGTTCCAGCGAACTTTAACGATTGGTATGCGACTGCGTTTGAGTACCTTAACTTCTCGATCCATTACTTCTACCGGTTCTTCGGTAAACTGAAGTTTATCATCGATCTGAAGTTCTTCGAGAGGTACGATCAAAGATTCATCGTTTAAACACTTTTTCAGATTTGATACGTGAAAAACGTCATGAATGTTACTGAGTTCAAGAGGTAATTCGAGTCTGTAGGCTACAGATCCAATTCGTTCAAGAATTTTAAATGGCCCTACAAACCTCGGTGAGAGTTTACCTCGTTTACCAAATCTGAAAATGCCCTTCCAGGGTGATACTTTCAACATTACACGATC
Organism: Mikania micrantha; assembly: GCA_009363875.1. Taxonomy (NCBI): domain Eukaryota; kingdom Viridiplantae; phylum Streptophyta; class Magnoliopsida; order Asterales; family Asteraceae; genus Mikania; species Mikania micrantha. The sequence continues at coordinate 6,037,191 of CM018684.1, forward strand.
ACCAACTTGGAATTCTAGTGGTCTACGACGGTTATCAGCATAACTCTTTTGACGATCGCGAGCAGCTTTAATTCGTTCTTGAATCAGTGCGATCTTGTCAGTGGTTTCTTGGATGAATTCTGGGCCAATGATTTGATTTTCTCCTATTTCCGACCAGCAAATAGGAGATCTGCACTTGCGCCCATACAGTGCCTCGAATGGAGCGCATTGTATGCTGGTATGGTAGCTGTTATTGTACGAGAATTCCACAAGTGGAAGATGAATATCCCAGCTACCTCCAAAATCAATCACACAGCTTCTGAGCATGTCTTCTAACGTTTGATTTGTTCGCTCCGTTTGCCCATCCGTTTGTGGATGATAGGATGTGCTCATATTGATTTGCGTGCCCAGAGCATTCTGAAGAGTTTGCCAAAATCGTGACATAAATCGACTATCTCTGTCAGAAATGATAGAGATCGGTACTCCATGTCGAGATACAATCTCATTAACATAGAGTTTAGCCAGTCGATCCATAGAGTAATCTTCTCGGATGGGTAAGAAATGCGCAGATTTAGTAAGGCGATCAACGATAACCCATATCGAGTCATGGTTACGTGACGTTCTGGGTAGTTTTGTAATGAAATCCATAGAGATCTGATCCCATTTCCACATGGGAATCTCAGGTTGTTGGAGTAACCCAGAAGGTCGTTGGTGTTCAGCCTTCACTTTAAGACACGTTAAACATCGGTCCACGTATTCTAATACGTTTCTCTTCATCCCAGGCCACCAGTAAAAATCTCTAAGATCTTTATACATTTTATCGGCACCTGGATGAATAGAATACCTGGATTTGTGCGCCTCATCCAAGATGGTTGTTCGAGAGTTACCGAACAGAGGAATCCAGATTCTGTTCTTGAAATACAAAACTCCATCAGCTTTAGTTTCGAGTAATTTGTCTAATCCTCTTAGGTTCTCAGCTGGATAATTCGTTGTTTGTAAAGCTTGTTGCTGAGCATTTCTAATCTGAGGAATTAGACTGGTTTGGATAGTCAAACCTAACGCTCTCACACGTAGGGGTTTGACCCGTTCCTTGCGACTCAAGGCATCGGCCACAACATTTGCCTTGCCTGGGTGATAACGGATTTCACAATCATAATCGTTCAAGAGTTCAACCCATCGCCTTTGTCGCATGTTCAACATTTTCTGATCTAGAATATGTTGGAGACTTTTGTGATCCGTGTACACAATACACTTGGTTCCGTACAGATAATGTCTCCAAATCTTGAGTGCAAACACAACTGCACCAAGTTCTAGATCATGAGTGGTATAGTTCTTCTCGTGTACTTTCAACTGCCGAGAAGCGTAAGCGATCACCTTATCGTTCTGCATTAAAACACACCCAAGTCCCTGACGGGAAGCATCACAATAAACCGTGAAGTTATCTGTACCTTCCGGTAGTGCTAAGATAGGTGCATTACAGAGTTTATGTTTCAACAGTTGGAAAGCCTCCTCCTGTTGGGAACCCCATATAAACGGTTGGTTCTTCTGAGTCAAAGTGGTAAGTGGCAGAGCGATTTTTGAAAAGTTCTTGATAAATCGACGATAATAACCTGCCAACCCCAAGAATTGACGTATTTCAGTCGGGGTTCGGGGTGTCTCCCATTGCTCTACCGCTTTGATCTTACTGGGATCCACTTGAATACCATTCTTATTCACAACATGCCCCAGAAACTGAACTTCTCGTAACCAAAATTCACACTTGGAAAATTTGGCATATAGCTATTCACGTGCTAGAAGTTCTAAGATGAGTTTCAGATGTTGGGCATGTTCCTGCTGGTTCCGAGAATAAATGAGAATATCATCAATAAATACAATCACAAACTTATCCAGATAAGGTCTACATATTCGGTTCATCAGATCCATAAAAACTGCAGGTGCATTGGTTAAACCAAACGGCATTACTAAAAACTCGTAATGTCCGTACCGGGTTCGGAAAGCAGTTTTTGGAACATCATTGTCATGGATTCGCAACTGATGATATCCGGACCTCAAATCAATTTTTGAGAAATATGTAGCACCTTGCAACTGATCAAACAGATCATCAATACGAGGTAATGGATAACGGTTCTTGATTGTCAGTTTATTGAGTTCCCTGTAGTCGATACACATCCTGAATGATCCATCTTTCTTTTTCACAAAAAGAATTGGTGCTCCCCAGGGTGAAAAACTGGGTCGAATGAAACCTTTATCAAGAAGTTCCTGTAATTGACCTGAAAGTTCTTGCATTTCAGATGGCGCAAGCCGATACGGGGCTTTAGCAACAGGTGCAGCGCCAGGAATCAAGTCAATACGAAATTCAACCTGTCTTGTTGGGGGTAATCCTGATATATCTTCAGGAAAAACTTCAGGAAAATCTTTGACTACTGGGATATCAGTGATACGTGTAGGTGAAGAATTGTGCTCGGTCACGTGTGCCAGGAAAGCATAACAGCCTTTCCTTAAAAATTTCTGAGCCCGCATACAAGATATGAGACCAAGTTTTCTACCGGCTCGTTCTCCTTGAACTACCAGTGTATTACCGTTAGGTAATGGAATACGGATCACCTTAGTTTGACATACAACTTCCGCTTGGTTATCAGAAAGCCAATTCATGCCTACCACGACATCAAAGCTACCAAGCTCAATAGGAAGTAAGTCGATACAGAAAAGGTGATCATTCAGATTCAAGGAACATCCTTGAATAACACTGCTAGTTTTGATCATCTTGCCGTTTGCAAGTTCAATGACATAAGGAGTTTCTAGTTCTACCGTAGGCAATGAAAGTAATGATGCAAATTCAGGAGAAATAAAACTCTTATCTGCTCCTGTGTCAAATAAAACTGATGCATAAAGATTATTGAGAAGGAACGTACCAGTGACAATGTTTGCATCATGTCTTGCCTCGGCTGCACCAATCTGAAAAGCTCTGCCCCTAGCTTGATTCCCTGGATTGGTGTTATTGGTTGGACAATTGCGCATGAGGTGATCAGGGCTTCCACAAGTGTAACATGACCGGTTCGTTTGAGCAGTGGGTCGTGGAGCTTGGTTTGGTTGACGAGCAGGAAAGTTGCAGTATTTAGCATAGTGTCCTACCCGATTACATTTTGCACAAACAGGACATGGTCCTGTGTGATGGTAGGGACACCTATCACATTTGGGCGCCGGCCCAGTGTAAACTTTCCTCTCCGGTACCGCCGCTCCATAGTTTTTCACGGTTGGTTTGTTCTGACTGGTTTCAGCTGGAGCTTTGGTCTTGGACTTGCCAAAACATTTACGTTTGGTACCTTTAGAAACGTTCGAGGTACCAGCTTCACTACGGCCCACGGCCGTCTGAGATTTTGAGATCAATGTACCACTTCTTACCGCCTCATCGGTAAGCTTGGTGGTCAACAGAATGGTTCTTTTAAGGGTTGCGGGTTCAGCAGCAGTTACATTTCCCCGAATCTGGGGAACCAACCCTTTGATATACTTCTCAATCAATGCTGCCTCCGTTGGAAACATATTGGGAAGTAGACAAGTAAGTTCATGAAAACGATCGGTGTAGGCTAAACAATCAGCACCGACCATTGAGTGACTCCAGAATTCCTCCTGAAGTTTTTGGATTTCAGTGATTGGGCAGTACTCTGACATAATCAGAGTTTTGAATTCATTCCAGCCCATAGAATCAACTGTAACAGAACCCAAAGTTTTAGCCTGGGTATTCCACCAGGTAAGAGCTGATTCTTTCAAAGAACAGGCAGCATAAGACACCTTATGCTCCTCCAGACACTGGCTGATTTTCAGTTTTGTTTCCATCTCCTCGATCCACCTAAGGAGTCCAGCCGCTCCTTCCCTACCTGTGAAAGTAGGTGGGTTACAGGAAGCAAAGTATTTATACGTACATCCCTGTCGTGGTGGATCAGGAGCAGTAGTAGTTGTGCCTGTGGTATGAACAGTTTCAACGTGTCCACCTGTGGCATTATGTTCCACATGACCAGACCCAGAAGTGACATGTGGCTGTGGTGGTATTACAATGCCAGCAACCGATAACTGTTCCTTTACGATTCGGGCTATAGCTGCTTCATTCAATACCGACCCACTAGGAGCTGCCATTGGTGTCGGGTTTGGGTCCTGGTTCACCAGAGGAACGGTATTTGTTTCAGAAACAGGTGGTGGAACTGGATTCGGTTCAGGGGAAGTAATATTCTCGGTAGCTTTCTTAGCTGGACGACCTCTTTTCGGAGCCATAGTTCTGCTCACATGCAGACAAACTCAGGTCAGTTCAAGAATATTAAAAATATAACCCTTTTTAATCACATAACTCAACCATGTTCAGACATGTTGACAATTTCATGTTGAAATGTGATCATTCAAGTATTCAAGTATAACTACATTGAAAAGATCCAGATACGTTCTCAGTTCACACTAGTCATTCAGATATTCGTAGTTATATTTAGTCCTGTTATTTCAAAACATGTGTAGAGTATAACCCAACTCATTGCCTCGCAATACATGTTTTTAGAGATATGTTCATACAGGACTAGGATATGTTCTCACACAAGTCCTCTGATATGTTCTCAGTTCATGTACTAGATATGTTCTCACACAACAACAGATATGTTCACGTGTTCTCGTACAGTATGGCTCTCGTACTGTACTTTAGTTACAGATATGTTCTCATTAGATATGTTCTCGTTCACATTACAGATACGTTCTCGTTCAGATATGTTCTCGTACAGTATGGCTCTCGTACTGTACTTTAGTTACAGATATGTTCTCGTATAGTATGGCTCTCGTACTATACTTTAGTTACTGATATGTTCTCGTTAGATATGTTCTCGTACAGTATGGCTCTCGTACTGTACTTTTAGTTAATATATTCGCATACAGTATGGCTCTCGTACTGTATTTTCGCGCAACATATGTTTTTAGTTAAATATATTCGCATACAGTATGGCTCTCGTACTGTATATCAGCGCAATATATTTTCAGTTAGATATATTTGCATACAGTATTGCTCTCGTACTGTATTTTCGCACAATATATATATTTTTAGTTCGACATATTCGCATACAGTATGGCTCTCGTACTGTATATCAGCGCAATATGTTTTCAGTTAGATACGTTCCCATACTGATATGTTCATAGATACGTTCTCATACTGATATGTTCATAGATACGTTCTCATACTGATATGTTCATAGATACGTTCTCATACTGATATAGATATAGTGTTCACATAACATACAACAGATATACAGAAACAAACGTTTGATTAAAACAACACTGTTATTATAAAACCATAAAGTTTATGATACAAAGAGTGCCCTCATAATACATCCATACAAACAACCTATCCGTCTATGAGATGTACAATGAAAATCCCAAAAACGTGGGTCAACTGATCTGACTTACCGTAAGAAATACGGTAAACAGGCTAGCACTATAGCTATAGTAGCAAGTACTATAGCTAACCAGATAAGTCTAGCCTCGGTGCTCAGCGTACCGAGCATCCAGATCAGTCCCTGCAGCCTTTCCCCAAAGGCTGCCACCCGCTGCTTACTTGCAGCAATCATCTCCCTCCACCAGGTCCTCCGAAGGCGATCCTCAATGGTCGCCCTCCAGGCTAGGGTGTCCGCACCCTGAGTAGTCACATGCTCCATAAGAGCCAGGTGAGACGTGAGAATCTCCAACACCGTGTTACGGGTGTCCTCCATCGTGGCATGGTGCTGCTGCAGATCCTGTCGGAGGCCCAGCAGGTCCTGAGAGACCTGCTGTACCTGAGCCCGAAGCTCAGCCTGGTGGGAGGATTCTCCCACCTCGTATACTGGTGCTGGCTCGTCCCGTGGAGCCATAGGGCGTCGTGGAGGTAGCCCCGTGGTTTTGCGGGCCTGGCCCCGCATACGCCTGAGCCCGTCCCATGCCGGGGCTCTGTGTGGTGAGGAGCTCTGCCTCCTCATGGCCGAAGCGTCGGCCAGCGGTGAGTGGGGTGGACTGTGCACCGGTGGGGATCCCGGTGGTGGTGGTGGTATGAACGGAGATCCGGGCGGTAGTGGTGGTACAAAAGGAGATCCGGGTGGTGTAGCTGGTAGCTGTGGTCCCACCTGAGATGATACAGAAGACGCATGAGATGGTACTGCACCCGAGCTCGATCCCGAGCTGTCACTGGGTGTGTCGTCAAGGATGATGTAAGGGAATCTCTGGTAAATATAGTTTTCTCCCGGGTTCGCCATTGCTGAATAAACAAAATTCTAGATCAGTATCATGAAATAAACATTGAATAATAATATTCAATACAAACATGATATGATATCTCTTCCTATCTCAAAGCAACTATTAGTCTTTAGAATTGTTATAGTTCAGCTTGGATTGACTTAAACTAGAATGCACAAGTATTACAAATTTCAGTTATGCTGGCCACTCATAACTGAAACCTGGATCACTCGATTATCCTAACTTAAATCAACACAAGTTTTGTTCGTTCGTTGTATTCAGTGCTCTCTGTGTCATTATACGAGCCTATGGTTATAGTCTAGGCCCCTATGTCCACCTAGTTCTCTATAACCTGTGGCTCTGATACCACCCTGTCACACCCCCACCTCTCGTCACCTGAGAATGATGTCATCAAAAGGGTAGCGGAAGCATAGTGGTGATGTCTCAGAGCATGAGGGGTGACTTACTTGATCCGGTATCATCATAGCACACAGATTACGAAAAGTAAAACTTACATTACAAGGTTCATGGTTACAAATATTATTACAGTTTATACATATTACAATTTATTTAATTACAGTTGTTGCTAGTGCTGTGAGTGCATCCTCACCGTTGTCCTTGATTGCCTGCAAAAGTTTTAGTTTCGAAAACATCAGCACAAAGCTGGTGAGTTCATACAGTTTAGTTAAATCATATGATATGACAGTTAAGTTCAAATACATGTTCACAGTTCCGGATAACCATGGGACCCGTATCTAGTTCCTTTCGGACGATATGTTCAGTTCTCGATATTACCCGTCGGTACATATCTTATTGCCTCATTATCTTAATGTCTATCACACCATTAAGAAGTTCAGGAAACAGATAACAAACATTCACACCAGGGGAGATGCAATCCTCCCAGTGAATGGGGTGTCAACCGATAGTACTATCAATGTTTTCTGCTCGGCCACACATGGGTTCACTAGATACAGTTCAAGAATGAGGACTTTGATATCATGATAGAGATACTAACGGCAACAATCCCATGAAATCCACAAATTCAGTTAATCACATGAAATCACGCAGATAACAGTGACACATATCATATGATCAAGAAAAGTTTAGCAGTTATACCCCGATGTTTATACAACATTAAAAGAACAGGGGTGGTACGAAACTCACCTGATGATATAAGGTAGCAAAATCTCTCAAATCTAACAACAAAGAGATGATTCTGCATTTAATTATATTTAATAAGTTATTTATGTTCTAGTTTACTGATTAGATCCTTCTGAACGTTCAATGTCAAAGACATTGCTCAGTAAATCATCAACTCGATATTAATTATATAATTAACCAATTTAAGGTTATATCATACAATGTATGATAATGTAGGAACCTACATTGCATTAGATTCCTAATACAAAGTTGATGACTCTCTTGATTAATCTAAATAATCTCGGATTAATCAAATAGTTAATATTGTTGATTATAATACTAAGACAATTTTTAGATGATTTAATGGCTTAGAAATGATTAATCCTTGTTATTGATTACCCAAATATCATGAAATTTCACAATGTAGCACCATAATAGGTGAAATAACCAGATTTAACATACTAATCTGACTGTTATCACAAACATCAGATAATCATTCCAATGAGTATGTTAATGATTATGATTAGTTTGAAACACTTGGATTTAACCTTTGCATTTCAAAGATTAATCAAACTAATCACCTACATTGTCATAATCAAATGGTTTACACCATTATAATCATAGGTATAATTTCATGCAAACCGGGCATCACAACGGATCAAAACAAGGATTTAACCGTTAGAACTTCGTGTTCTTCGTTTAAAATCAATCCTAGCCATCATCTAGGCAATAATCAACAATCCTAACTATCTCATTACGTTCAAAATCAAGATCTAATCAATCAAAATCAAACTAGAAGGTTAAAACGAACCGTTACCTGTTCTGACGAGTTTGTGCGGGTAAAACTACGATCGGGACTTGTATATACGATCCTTGGGATGATCCGGATGTTCAAGAGCTTTAGATATGAAGATTAAAGGTGTTTGATGGCTGATTTTTCGTCTAAGGGTGAAGCAGGGTCGAGAAGATGAGGTTTGTGCAAGTTCTATGCGATCTGATCATCAAAATATATTTTTTTTTTGCCGACATAGATCCTCGCGCGCATCGCCTGGCTTCGCAGCCTGGCGCCAGGCGTAGCGCCCCACGTCATCAGCACATCATTTTGGTTTTCAACTTCGTTTCGCGATTCCGGGAGCATACGAACTCCGTTTTGCGCACGGTTTTCGCCCACGTTCATCATTTTTCACATACTATAAATCCCCAATAACAAAAGTTGCTAATTCCTCGTGGATTTCTAGCACGACCAAATGTGCTTACGTCATTTATGCCGAATTCTTCGTACGCAACTGTCACAGTACATGAGGATTCCACTTTTCTCATCCGTACATGAGACTTATATTGCAACAACCAACAATCCGAATATCCATCCGTACATGGACTTGCACATACTTTGCTTAATGGTTCATCATCAATATTGTGAATCCATGAACATACAAGTAACACATTAGGTGACTTACCAAATGTGCTCCAAAGCTTAGTTGCTACTTCTCGTGTTCCTTCCCCTTGGAACTTCCTTCACCACCTAATGAATCATACTGACACTAGATTAACACATAATACATAATCATACCAGGTTTGACCCATTTAAATCCATTTACTTGCAATTAACACCCAAATGGTCACCCCACAACTATTATGTGAGTTTCATATTTCCTACTCATAATTCCAACACATAGAACACATACAAACATATTTGCACATATGTTTCACCCATCTTGACCCATTTATAAAATACTTGGTCAAGAAATTTACAAGTATCCTAGATACTTTTAACACATCTAATTTATTGTTCATAATCAACCAATATCATCTATTCTTGTTTTAAGACATGTCTACTCATTTTTCCAGCTTGGACACATTTTGAAAAAAAACTTATTTTTGTGCAGCAACTTTCTGAGTTGCTGCTGTATTTACTGTTTTTGACCATTTTCCTACTCTTTTCAGCTCTTAATACTCAAAGACCGAACGTAGTACACTGAAAGAGCTTTCCAAGCATATAAGGCTTGTTTTCAAACGGATAAACGGCTGATTTTATACGATTTTTAAAAAAACGGGTCTCATACATTTTTAACCAAATTTCAGCAAGCTGAATTTTTATATGTTGCTGTCTAAAACGTCACTTTCGACTCATTCAAGGTTTTTTTCTGCTTCTTTATCTAAATACGAAATGCAGCCAATTCAAAGAGCTTTCCAACCATATAAGCTATATTTTCTAACAAATTTTATATGATTTTATATGAATTTTACAAAAACTGGACATCAACCTATTTTCTTTCAATTCAGCCTCAATTTCTTTTTTGTTCAGACATTTTATCGAGCACCTTATGGGCACAACTTTACTAACTCCTTTTCATCATACTTCAGCCCTTACCCATCCCCTTTTATGAACTTAATTTATAAAAGTTCATATCTTTACATATTACACGTTAATTTCTGCACAAATACAAGTATTCACATGCCAAATCATCAAGTTATGCGAGTTTCATTATCATATCTTGATTACTACCACAATTCATCATCTTAACACCCAAACCAGCTTACTTACATCAATCATATCATCACGCATACACATAATCACAGGTTTGAGCATGGATTTCTCATAGAAACTAGCATATAAACACAATGAAACCATAAATTTTCAGTTTGGTTTACAATCCCACAAGACCCAATTACATGCAACTATAAACTAGATCATCTTTCTCAATATAAACACTTGCCTAGGGCTGAAAATGTGGTAATAATCCTCAATTGTGACTTAGATGATGATTTCTAATAGGTTAGGGCCTTCAATTTGATGATTTGGTGCAAGAATCAAGTTCTTCTTTGGGTTTTTCCTTGCTAGTCATTTTCCAGAGAGAGAAGAAGAAAGAGTTGGGATTTTGACTTTGGTCAAATCCCTTCTTTTATATTAAGTTAACTTTGCCCATTTGGCAGTTTACCCCCTCTACTTTTATTTACTTTAACCAACATTTTTATTTTACCGGTAGCTCATTTTTAACAAGTAAATCTACTAGCTAACACAAATTCAACATTAAACATAACTATTATATTAATATAATTACATAATCGAAATTGGGTCGTTACAATATATGTTACAACTCATAAATATATGCATATATACATTATATACATTTTATTAACAAACAAATGAATCAAAGATTTTATTAATTTAAATTAATTAAGTTTTATAAAATTTAAGGTTATAAGCGTTAAAAATAAAGTTTATAAGATTTTATAAAAGGTTTTAATATAAAAAGTTAACATATAAACTTTCACGGGCCAATCTTACAATTTTTTAGACCTAAACGTAAACTTAACATGAGAATCTTTGTATTAGAAATGAAAGAAAGCTATAACCACATAGACTAATCATACCAAATTTCGTCTTCCTTTATACTTTTTCTTCGGCATTTGATTCAGTTTATTTTGACCCATTTATCAAAGACTAGGACTTAGGCAGATCAAAAATGTTGAAGACTTTGTGAACACACCTAAAACTCAAATCCCAACCTTTTATCATCCAAACTATATTATATACATATCCTAAGATAGGATATTTTTTTTCTTTTTGGAAGACTTAGATGTAAAGGATAGAAAATAAGAAACTCTACATGTTAAATTCTTAGTTTTGGCATAGGATGACTTTCTGGTAACTATCTTGCCAACATTTCCCCATCCTTGAAATAACGTTGTGAAACACCCAAATCTTTTAGATATACTAGTATACTAAGGAGCAACAAGTTTCGAACGACGCATAAAATAAAGCCCAAACGAAGCAAGAATCACAAACAAAAGTTTGAGAACGTAACCCTTAACTCACAACAAGATCCAAAGTTTAGCCCAATTCTAGACATCATGAAAGTTAAATTACTCTCTTCCATTTTATAGTATCTGAAAACGAAAACCATGGGCAAAAACTGTGCGTGAAACATAGTTATAACGAAGCGGGAATTGCGAAAACAAGTTTGACGTTTGTTGACAATTACAAAAGGCGAACCCTCTCATCGCCCAAGAAACCAATATTTTTTTCTTTAAATACCTATAAATACCCTTTCTTGGTCTCTTATAATTCTCAACTCCTATTTGAGTATAACCAATTGGAATGACCAAATTTTGGTGGTTCCACAAGTGCAACATCCTTTGGGATGTTGAACATAATAGTTCTTTTTATGCTCTCGAGCAGGAGGTACTTCCCTTCGAGATCGTCTTGCCTTTAAAGCTTCTTTGAGGTAATTTTCTCTTTCTTTTTCTTCTCTTCATTGTTCATTTATTTATTGTTTTCCTAGTCTAAGTAGTTGAGCTTATGTTCTTAGTTAAGGAGCATTAGTCTCGTTTAGGTAGCCTTGTTTAGGCCACCTTTAGAATTGATGTAGTCTTGTAGCGGCTCGTTAGGCCCAATGAGTCCGACCTATGATGTCTGTTCATTTCATTATGCCTAGCATAATGTTTAGTCATCCTCGTTGCATTTGTTTGAACCACGTTTGCATTTGGATCGTATACTTGTTGCTTTGAGCTGTTGTCTGATCACAATGTTCAAAACTCTGGACATCCAATTTGATACATTTTTTGATCTTGATTCTTTTTCATTATACTAAGTTTCCTCAAGCACCATTAATGTGAGTTAATTCTTATTCCCTTTTTACATTTTGTAAACTTTTTGGGATGTTACATACGCCTTATACAAAACATATTCATAGAGTCAAAAACATATACATGATGCAAACTCTTAAGCTTACTAGACATGATTTAGATGCTATATGAACTTATGTGATAATTTCACACCCCCACCTCTCGTCACCTGTTGATGCTGTCACTTAACACACTGAGAAAGTTGCGGAAGCATAACGGTGATGTCTCAAAGGTGAGGTGTGACTTACTTGATCTGGTATCACAACACACAGATTAGCTTAAAGATAATACATTACAAGGTTTTCATCATCACAACCAAACTTACAGTTTACAAACTAAATTATTACACAAACTAAATTATTTAAATACAAATGTTCAAAAGTGCAGCCTCACCGATGGTCACCATCTACCTGCAAAAGTTTTGAGTTTGGAAACGTCAGCACAAAGCTAGTGAGTTTGTAATGTTTAAGTTAAACGATACGATATGATATACAAGTTTTTGATATACAGAGTTCAAGATAACCATGGGACCTGTATCTAGTTCCTTTCTGACACATCTACGTTTTACGAAGACATCACCCGTCGGTAATATCTTTATGCCTCATTATCTCAATGTCTATCACTAACATTAAGAAAGTGTTTTGGAAACAAGTAACAAACATTCACACAAGGGAAGAAGCAAACCTCCCAGTGAATGGGTTGTCAGCTGATAGTACTATCATTGATTCATGTTCGACCCCACATGGGTTCACTAGATACAGTTTCGAGGGATGAGGACCTTTTGATACTGTGATAAAGATACTAACGGAAAAATCCCATGAAATCATACAGAAGTCACATGAAATAACATAAATAACAGTGATACATATCATATGTTAACGAAATGGTTTCACAGAGATACCCCGATGTTTATAAGACATTAAAAATAAAAGAGGTTGTACGAAACTCATCTGAAGCCTCAAAGGTAGTAAAATCACTTGCAGACTGGTGGTGATTGCTAAATTCTGCATTAGTTTACGTTTAATAAGTTATTTATGTTTTAACTTACTGATTAGATCTTTTTGAACGTTCAATGTCAAAGACATTGCATTACAACTCATCAAACCGATATTAGGTTTTCAATTAGTTGTTTTAATGTAATATCATACAATGTATGATAATGTAGGAACCTATATTGATTCAGGTTCCTAATACTAAGTTGATGACACGTTCGATTAATCAGGATATTCTCAGATTAACCAAATAGATATTGTTGTTGATTATGTTACTGAAACAGTTTTTAGATAGATTTATGGTTTAGGAATGATCAATCCTTTTTATTGATTATCCAAATATCATGAAGCATCATAATGTGACATTGGAATATGTTTAATAACCATGTTCAACGTACTAATCTGATTGTTATCATAAACATCAGATAGTTATTCCAATGATTATCTTAATGATTGTGATTATTTTGAAACACTTGGATTTAACCTTGCATTTAAAAGATTGATCAACATAAGTATAGTTTCATGATAACCGGGCATTACAACAGATCAAAATAAAGATTTACCCGTTAACATGTCGAGTTCTTCGTTTGTAATCATTCCTAGCCATCATCTAGGCAATAATCAACAACCTAACTATTGCATTACGTTCAAAAACAAGATTTAATAAACCATTATCAAACCAGTAGGTTAAAACGAATCGTTACCTAATCGGACGGATTTTCAGTCGCAAAACAACGATCGGATGTTGTAGGCACGTTCCCTAGCTTCAAATCTTTGATCAGATGGCTTCAATATGAAGTTTAGATGCTGAAATGGTCGAAACTTTCGTCTGGGAAATGAGTATGTTCGAGAGGATGAAAAATGAAAACATTTGCTTGAAATCTGATCTTCTATTCCAATCCACCAAACCGCCTTATACCTCGTGTACCGCCTAGCGGGGAAGCTTGGGGCTAGGCGTACTGCGAGGGAATCCGGAGTCTCGGATATTTTTAGTCCGCGCGTACCGGCTAGTGTGGAAAGCTGGGCTAGGTGTACTGCGCAGACTCCCTGATTTTGATATTTTTGTATTTTTCTTCGTTTTACGATTTTGGAGAATCCGGAACTTCGTTTCGCGCAATGTTTTCTCCTACGTTCACGATTTCTCGCATACTTTCAATCTATAATAATCACGATCGCTAAATCAACGTGGATTTTAAAAACGACATGTGCTTTCATTCGATAATGACATAATCATTGAACGCAATTGTCATAGATAAATGCTATGTGGAAATTAGGTTAGAAGACGTTTCATACATCAAACATATACTAGTACATAGTAGCCTAAGAATGTGGCTACATTTTTCGCAATGGCTTATGTCTTGTGTCAAAAAGGTGAACTGTACAGACACATAAACATTATGATTTACATTGTTTAAGTCAAAGATCTAGATAGTCTTGATTTAACATTTGTAATATCACTTGTGTGGATTCTTGCTTTGTGCTTAAACATGATACTTGAAACTTACATATGCTTTAGATCTAGTTCTACATAGTTTAATAGTTTTGCATCTTTTTATGCGTATTATATAAAATTTTTTGAATTGCTCATCAACTATGAAAATAGTTGACCATTTTATTTTACATATGTAACATGTTAAGATGAAGACATATGACGAAGACATAGATTAGGTTTAGATGACCTAGTTAATCAAAACATTGTTTAGTATTTTATTTGTAATTTGTTTTAGAACTATTGTATGCTATTGAATGTTACTGAATATTTTGTTTGAATAATTTAATATGGATGTTCTAAATATTTAAACCATAACATAGCACCATGAGCTTTTGGACTTTTGAACATCTCAAATCGCGTCACAATGTATTCCGCTGTCGGTCGGGGTGTGACATTATTTACAAAGAAATTCAAGCTAAAGGTTTTAGAAATACCCAAAAATTGGACAAAAATGTATCAATTAGTAATACAAAGACTTCTATATTTAAAATTGAATAAAAATCCCCAAAAAAAACATACATAGAAGAATTTATACACGTAATTAGAAACATATATCGTTTATCTAGAGATACAACAAATTCATTTGTTATCTTTCCACAAATTGTTTCACCAGGCTCAAATCTCAAACCCAACACATAAAATATTATAAAATTTGAAAAAGAAAATCAATAATCAAATTTGTACCTTGATAATCGGGTCAAAATACATGGAGATTTTCAATTTCCCTACCGATTTGGTAGAGTTTGATGACTCAAAGCCTAGACACCTGCATTCGAAATATTTGTTTCAATATGGAGATTAAGTTCAGCACACTGATTATAATCCAAGCTGTGAACCAAAAAAAATGAGATAAAAACAAACCCAAAATATACGTATAATGAGATAAAGTGAACCAAGATTATGAACAGATGAATCTTCGTTATAAATCGTAAAAAAATGCACCTTGAAAAGACTAAAATGAAGCAAGATTTTATATTGACGATCTTTTACATGAAAGATGAAATTTAGGATTCATTATATGAAAAAGAAGGTGTAGATGGAAACTGAAAATGAAGATGGGTGAAATATGGGTGGATTGTTGGATCAGGTTTTAAGATCCGCATGTGAAATATTAGTTTGGGGAAGCAACTGTTAGGGAAGAGGCTATCGATCTCCTCCCTATAGATCTCCTTGACAAGAAGCTATCGACGCAGACAGACAAAAACGGAGCAGGGAAATGAAAGAATGAAAATTATAGGGTTTGTTGAGGATAAGAATTGTGGATAATCTGTGGGTCGGGTAATATTCGCGTGTGAAAATGTGTTTTTGGGGGAGAATGAAAGGGAGAATAGGTTATGATGGAGGCACATGTCATTAGTTTGGAAAGGATTATTAGGATAGGAAGATTTATTTTTCTCTCTTTTTTAAACTCTTTATCATGTTTTTTATTTTAAATTCATTTAAGATGTCAATCGTATGATTTGAACCCTAGCTTTTAAAGAAAGTATCACATATTACATAACAAATATATCATTGAGTTAAATGCTCTTTTGGACTTTCTCTCTTTGCTTAGTTTCTTTTTAATGTTTTATTACATTTTAAACACTTTGTTTTTAAGTTGTTTTAAAAAAGATAAATAAAGTAAAAAGAAATTAAAAAACATATTTTTGGGACAAAATTTCAAACTAAAATAAAGAAAAGTAAAAGAAAAAAAATATAACTTTTTTTTCATTTACTATTTTAACTTCCAATATAAATAATTAGAGTAAATTACCGAGATAGTTTTCGTGTTTTGCAAGTATTTCACTTCCAATCGTAGGTTTGGTTACAAGATTTAAACATTTGTAACACATATAGTATTTAGATGATGATAATTTGGTCAATCATATGAGGGTTATTTGTTATAAAAGTTGAAAATTTGATAACAAATGAGAAATTTATAAAAACAAAGGATCATCTGTAATTTATATAAACTTCTGTACAAGAAATTTATTTATTTTTCTTTCTCATTCTTTTCTATGCTACTATTCTACTAAACGTCTGTTCTTTCGTAGTAAACATAGCGTAAAACCCTCTGGTAAGTGGTAACATAGCGTTAAGTTTCACATCTTCCCGATCGCTCCACGGTACTTGTTCCTCCGTCTATCTGCCGGCGGAAGCTGGTTTTTCGATTGCATTTGTTTCCCGCATCGTTTGCAGCAAGGTACCTTTATTTCTTTCGTTTATCTCATAGTTTTCGATTATTTTGTTGAATGAATGTAGCTTAAATTGTTTATTTCTGCATGCATTTTGTAAATTAGGTTTCTAACTTTCGTTGGACGGAGGTTTTATCGCGCCTACCCTAGTGATAGTTGTATTGTTTAAATTTGTGAAATTAGGGAGTGTCTTGTGCCGTGTAGTTGAGTCGTAGGCCTCATAGCCACTCATGAGGGGTTGGGTAGGTAATAAATCGATTAGAAGGTGTTTATGTTCCAAAGCCGATTTGAAATGAAACAGAAAATACGCACTAATTTCACAAATTTCAACGCTTGAATTAAGATATTTGTTGCAAGGTTTTGACTGTAGCAAGCAATTTGCAATCTTCCTCTAGTCAGGCGACATTGTTTTGATGGCATCCCATTTTTCTTTCCCAATTGAGTTTGGTTTGATTTGGCATGGATTTGATCCATCTTTCTAATGGAGAAATTTGCAATTTTACTACTATTTACTCTAATTTTTTTTCTTTCCCTCAGCTGTTGCTAGATTGATTAAGTTTTCTTGAAGTTAAGTTTTCTACGTAGCTTTTTTCATACTATGTGCTTTAAATTTAATCACAGGTGTTTACTTATGTTGCTTGCATATTGCAATGACACGTTTATAACAAACCTAAGCTAAATGAGTCATATTTGCAGTTGAATGATTAAAGTCTGCATATTATCTAAGTAAGGCTTTTGACAATTATTATATTTTTTAATGATTTTTTTATTTTTATTGCTAAATTAGAAATCTTTACTATATTATAAAAGATGTAAGGAACAAAAAGAAATCACAATTTGGTAAGTACCTTGCATAATCAGGATTCTTTCTAGCATTTCTCTACAAAAGGCATGTGTCTGACAATGTTATTGATGTTCTTATATAATCATTCTTATGAATCTGGTCAGGTGTTTGAAGAATCTCAGTGACGAATAAATAACATATTACACATTAACTCAAAATGGGTGTTTCTTTAGAAGCCCCTGACTCATGTCATCATTATCTTGTATCTCAATCTACGAAAAGGAAAGTAATTTTTGATAGTGATAATGGCTCTCCAGTATATTTGCTCACACGCAAAATTAGATCATCAAGTTCAAAAGGCATGAGATTGTTGTCTATGAAGATGAAACCCTCAAACCCATTGTTGGTAAGGGACTTAACAAAGCTGCTGAAGTGACTTTACTTCTACACAAAACCTCCTCAATAGAAAGGTTGAAATTAAGTGCAGAAAAGCAAGGAGCAGAGTTCATTTCTTTTGACCCTCACAGAAAGGAGTGGAAATTTTCTGTTCAACATTTTAGCAGATTCGGTTTGAGTGATGATGAGGAGGATGATGTCATGATGGATGACGCTGATGTTAATGTTCCAGAACAGGTTACAATGAACGCCAGTGATGCTTCTGATCTTGATGAAGACAGCCTGTTAACAGATTCCCGTTTGCTTTCCCATTCACTTCCTTCACACCTCAGGCTTGATCCTGTTAGAATGAAGGAAATGAGAATGGCGATGTTTTCTACTGAAGAAGAAAAAGATGATGCAGAATTAAATAATATAGAAGGAACTTCTTCTACATTAAGTTTAGAAAAAGTTGCAACCGATAATGCTCTAAGAGACGAAAACAACAAAATACGGGATGAACTTATTGATTTATGCTTCATTTCTCCCTTGAATTTTCATAAAGAAATTAGTCATGAAACAAAGGAAATCCTATATGAATCACATAAGTTAAAGGGTCGAAAACTTATGTGTAACAGATTGGATTTAACACGAATATGCAGGAAATATTCTGAGATTATTGAAAAGCAATTAGAAGTACCGGGATTATCTTCTTCTGCTCGTGTGGTGTTAATGCACCAAGTTTTTGTTTGGGAACTTATTAATGTTCTTTTTTCCTTTAAAGAAAGTTCTTTAGATGCTGATGAGGCATCACTCCCTTTGATTCGAAGAGCAGAGTTTAGTGTATATTTTTTTGACCCAACTCCACTTGTTTTGACCCACACAAAAAATTACTAGTTTTGACCCAACCAAACCTGTTTTGATCTATTATTCAATCTGCTAGACTCAAATGACATATATTTTTTTGCTGTTAATCTGAAATTATTATCTTAGTTATGTTAGATTATTTGCTTTCTTCAACAAAGCCTGCTTGATCTTTTTTTTTTTGGGGGGGGGGGGTGTGATGTTGCATTTTAATCATAAAAACCAGTAGTTGCAACTTACAAAACATTGTAACAAAATTAATAGTAGTTGTATACTAAAATTCTTCATGGTTCAGGCAAACATTCAGAGATATTGAGGCTCACAACCTCTATCGAAGACCATAAACCAGAAATTGCAAATTGGGAATTGGGAGCTGGAATCTTTATAACTTTTTATTCACTTAAAAGTTCTTTAAAGAATGATGATGACACAATGACTGAACTGGTATGATACTCTTTAAGATATGTCATGTCATGTATATGATTCAGGAAAATCTTTCACTTTTTTGTCTTCCTATGTAAGAGAATATATATATATTTTTCATTGTATGCAAGTACCCTTTTTATTTCATGCAAAACTTTTTTTAACTGCTATAAAGGGGTTACATAGAATGTGGGATGTATAATGGTGTTAGACGTTTAATATGCAAGTATGCAACATATTGATCATGTTAGACGTCTTTGGAGCTCAGAGTAAAGAGTTTAGAATATATTTAGTTTTTATAAATACAATCAATAGAGGTGGCGAAATGGGATACCACATGGTATGGGTAACAAGTCCAATCAAGTTTGGGTCAGAAAGTGATCTTTTTGGTGTCTGAGGAAATCTGTCGGTCAGGTTAACAAAATCATTTTTTGTCTTGCTTTTAAGACCTATGTAAACAATTTGTTTTATAAGCGGGGTTACATAAACCATGATGTTGCAATTAACATATAATTTTTCTTTTAAATAAAAGGAAGAATTACATTATTTACAAATCTAATGACACATAAACCCAACTCAAAACATATATCCCCTCTTTTATAATTTTACACAAACTCTAATTACACATTAACCCAACTCAAAAGTTAAATTACAAATATCCCCTTCTTTTATAGTTTTACACAAATACTCAATGGCTAATATATCCTTGTTTTTTTGCATGACTTTTTCGCACCATAATGAGTTAAGTGACACTTGTCTTGTATATTCTAGTGATTGTCTAAAAAATACAATGAAAGAAAAACCTAAGAAGAAAACGTTTAAAAAAAGGCTTTAAATGAGAAAAAAAGTAAAAACTGAGAGAAAGGCAACAAATTTACAATAAAAAACACTTGTAAAAAGGGAAAAGAGGAAAAAATGAAGAAAAAAAAATTGTTAAAAAATGGGTAAAATTGAAGTTTTCAAGTTTTAGTTAAAAAAGGTAAAATAGTGATTCTTTAATTTATTTTAAATAAAATAAATCAAAATGGGTATATTTGATATTTTTAGCCTTAGGTCAGGGAATATATGTAATTTAATTTTTTGAATTGGACATATATGTAATTATGAAGTTTTTAGGAGATATATGTAAATCCTTCCTTCTGTAATATTTACATCTTTAATGGAAACTAACTCCCCATCATCCTTCCATCAAACATTTGGAAATTTGCATCACCATTTTGATTATTTATTTGCAATCTTTTTACTCCTGCAAGTGTCGTCACTTCAGGACAAAAATGACGCATGTAGAAAATTCTTTGGTCGTTTGAAAGGTTCTTTGGCTTTTTGGGACACCCGCTTGCCTCTTGTGCCAGGTGCTGAAACAATTTATTTCCTTAATAATGTAATTACATAGATTAGAGGGTGGCATAATTGGTAGATTGGGCGGGTTGGGTTAGGTGTGTGAAAAAATATCCGAATTCGAAGATCTGAATCAAAAATCTGAAATTCCTAACTTGAATCATTTGAAATTTCAGTTATTTGAATTATTGGATTAGGATTCGTATAGTAATTTTAGAAAAAATAGGATATATTGGATGTCAAAATTATCTTTAATATTATATTTACATATATTTTTAATTTTTTACAATTTAAATATTAGAAAATCTGAATCCAAACTCAACAATATATTATACACACACACTGACGCACATATGTTTTATTTTTTTTTAGTTTTTTAATTTAAAAATGTTATCTTTATATTTATTCTGATTTTTTTTTCGTTTGTTATATCGCTCCACTATCCAAATTTTTAGGCGAAATATCATATATTTGAATTTTGCATACGGATTCGGATAATGAAATCCACTGTCTGTTGAAACAGGTTTGTGTCGGAATAGATGATTACTTAACACGGATGAGAACAGGCTTGGCAACCCACAAACCTTTTTTTGTCTTGTTTTCTTTTTGAGCTTATACACATTTATATATAACGGGTAGATAATAATAAACAAACAAACATATCTAGTAAAATCTCAATACTTAATAGGGTCTGGAGGTGGAACGAAGGCAAACTTTAGCCCTTTCTCAATAGGATAAAGAGTCTGCTTTTGAAGAGACCCCGACTTGAATATTGGGTAGATAATAATGTGATTACAATTATCATCAATTTTTTGAAATAAAATAGTATCATTGTTGGGTAAATGATTATCAGCAAACGATAACAAACAAGAACATTTGTGCATTCAAGGTCGGCATTCATTTGTTTGTTTAGTTAAACTTAGATTAACATGAACAAGCCCTCATTCGTGTCCATTGGGTTCTATTCTTGACTATATACTAATATTCGACTTTTGAACAACAGAACGGTGTATGCAAAAATGGCAGAGGAAATAAGCGATCTGCTTGTAGCCGATCCGGGGGAGGGTTCCACCACCGAGGTTAAGTTAGAATGCTTCAACACGATATTCAATTCCCCGATTCCTCAAGATCTTCTTTCATCCCATTTACAGTCAGCAATATCACATTTTATATTGCATCTTACTGAAGCAGCCTCATAACACAAATATAAGATCCAAGAGTTTTTTGTAATTTATGTTAAAAATGTTCACATTTTACTTTGATTGTTAAAAATGTTTAAGTTTATGTTGGATGGCGTGTTATGAGATATACGTCTTCTCCCTATCGTATCGATTCGATAGGGTTTGTTTTTATTATATATTTATACTTATGTTAGAGTGGTTAGGAGGCCGTGAGGGGTTGGGGTCTAGCGATAAGTGAGGGTGGGTATCACACAACCAAAATATTGTATGTTCAAATCACACCCAGTGTTGAAGAATCGGTCGATTAATTGGTAGTCGACCAAGTACCAATTAATTTTTGCTACTTGGGTCTAGTCACAATAAATTGGCTTGAATCCCATGAAATTCCAGCATCTTTTGAAATTCTAATAACATTTTTCGCGACTTTTGAAATTCTAGCAGCGTATTCTTACGACTTTCGGAATTATGTCAAGATTTTTGGCGGCTATAGATATTCCGGTAAGAACTTTGGCAATTTTTTAAAATTCTGGCGATTATTTGGTAAAACTCTCTCTCTCTCTATATATATATATACGTGGGACAAAATAAAAAATAAAATAAAAACAATTTAGTTTATGCCTTTTGAACCTTTGTTTGTTATACTTTATGTTATAAGAGTTGTAAAACTCTTAAAGATCATTTTGTCTTTTCTATATGTATTATATAGTAATATAAATACAAATAATTATATAATGTATCATTTTTATAAAAGTTATATAGAAAATTTGGCTTGGATTGTAAACTGAGCCTGAAATTGTTTAAACGAGCTAGCTTGGCTTGGCTCGGCTCGTTTTTGGCTTGTTTTTACATAAAAATTTAATGCATTCACCTCAACTCGGCTCGGTTCATTTTTGGCTCGGTCTTTACATAAGAGAAGATGCGTGAATATGTGAAACTGAGAATTAAGAATATGATTTAGGAATTAGTAGAGCATGTGAGAATTGAGATCAATTTTGTATTTCCGTCATCTTTTCTTTTATTTTTTATTTTTATTTTTTAACATAATTACAAAATAACACCAAAGTATATTTATTATTAAAAGTAAGCTTAGATTTTATATTTTAATATAACATGGCGAGCTACGAGCCGAGCCAGCCTTGGCTCGGACTCGGCTCGGTTACAAAACGAGCCGGCTCGGTCGCCTCGATTACAAAAGGGGTTGGACTTCGTTGACCCTCCGACCTTTCTTTGATATGGATTCTATATTCCTAATGGCTGTGGTACGGAAAATACTGTTAGAGTAAAACTTCTTTTGTTGATATATTTTTTTCAATCTTTAAATGGTTGGTTGTAGTAGATGGAGCAAATAAGCAAAACAAAAGGTGATAAAGTGAAAAAAATAGGAAAAAATAGTACGCCGTTAAAATGGTTGGTTTGAACCGAAGGAGTACGTCATGTTAATGTGCCTTGGATGATCTATATCTAAGGGTTAGGCGTTGATGAACACATTGAACTATCCATGTGTTTTTATTTCAAAATTTCTGGTTTAGTCCGTAAGTAATTTTTATTGTTAATAAGAACTCTTAATTTATTAAAATTTGCTAATCAAATCTCTTTAAATTTGATGTGTTTCTCCGTTAAGTGATAACATATGCAAGATTTGCTTCTTTATAAGATTTATACCTTGCTAAGAAAACTTTAGTTTTACATATACTTGTTAAAAGATGACAAGTCACAGAAAGTTACAAAAACTATTCAAAAATAACAAGTTAAAGAGATTAAAAATCAAGCATCTATATCCACTAAAGGTTGATTGCTAAAAAAAAGAACAAAAAACATATGTTTTTTCCAACCTAGTCTTTCCACCAACCCTAGTCACAAACCCTTTTCTTTTAATTAATTATGCATCTAACTCAATATTTTTTTAATAACATATATAATTTATCTTTCTAAAAATTTAATCACACAATCTTGCTTAAATTTTTTATGAACATCCCAGCATAAAATTTTTAAATAACTAAGCTATCTCAAAAAAATAAAAATTAAAAAGCTTATTGGTTTATCTTGTTCACCACATGTCACGTTATTATTAGTTTGTTAGATATTTTTGACAAAACTTAATATCCAAAAAATCTTAGATTTAAAAAATATTTTTTTTTCCAAAATTTAGGTTTCTTTTCAAGTATAAATACTGTATACTATTAATACATCTCATATCTACATATTTATTCTTATCTTTAATTCTTTTGATGTCATAATATCTGTCATGGATCCTTCATTTTCAAATTTTTGTATGGATGTAGTGTTTTATTTTATTATTATTTTTTTCAGAAAAAACGACAAGTATTTTTTTTCAAGATAAAGTAAAGTTTAATATTTTAGAAACAACCACAAATCATATTTATATAATAAATATATAATAAAACTTGAATTCGGTTGGGTTGTGAATGTGTGTGAAAAGTTAGTTTAGATTGAGTCGTATAAGTGAAATAAAGAGAAATTATTTTGTTTTAATAAAAGGACGAGTTAAGTTGGGTAAATAATATGAGCAGTCTTATCGTTACTAGTTTTTGTTGTCATTTTCTTAAACTAAGAATAAGAATCATGTGACCTTGTAAGGAATTGTCTCTATACTCAAACTCTCGTCTTTTTTTACTATATTATTTAGAGTCATAATATACATATATCATATTTAGGTCAAATAAATCATATTATACACACATAACATTTACTTATACATATTTTATAAATATTTTTAATATTAAAAAATAGAGCAAAATGTCATTTTAGTCCCTACGTTTTGTCAACCTTTTCCATTTTATTTCAATAGTTTAAATTTTGCAATTTTGGTCATTCTGGTTTTATTTTATTGCCATTTTGGTCATTATGATTTTCATTTTATTGTCATTCTAGTCTAATTAAATTTAAACTTTTAGACGAAAATGACAAAAATTAACAAACCACAGAGACGAAAATGACAGTAAAATAAAACCATAAAGACCAAAATGACAAAATTTAAATTATTTGACTAAAATGACAAAAGTTGCCAAACCGTAGGGACTAAAATGATATTTTACTCCAAAAAATGTAAAAAATTAGTGTTATTGTTACACCGGTATAACAATAACAATAACTATTATTTATTTATTTTTATTAGAACTAGTAAATTATTAACTCCAAATAGAATGTATGGATCTCGAGAACCATGTGCTAAAATGAAAAAATTATGTCAAGAGAAAACAGCAGGTTTCGATCTTGACATGAAAACCTCTCACGAACTAAGGAGGGTCATTCAAATAAGATGTTCTATTGGTAGAAAACTCACCTTTCAATGTAGAGGTCATGAGTTTGACTCCTACTTGAGGCACTTTGATGGATACCAGGTGAGGGAGGAATCTTGAGTCTAATCTCGAGTTTTAAACCGATAGGGGCGAAGTTTTTACAGTAAATAAGGTGGTTTCTCCGCATCAGGTACAACTCTTCCGACGTTGACGCCTGGTAAAACGGGCTATCGTTTCCTTGAGTAAGGGATCTTTCGAGGCATGCTGGCATGATGCATATGCCACGATGTTACGCACGGTTGTTGCTGTTAAAAAAAAACTAAGGAGCGCCACACATTTGAAAAAAGACAAATCGAACCCGAAGTAAAAATTTGGTTCGGTAGATGATTCAGTTGGTTGATAATTCGGGTATCTGAAAAACTCGATTAAAACTGACAATGAAATTTCAAAATCTTCTATGTTTGGTTTCATTAGATGACTATGTTAGTACTTCGTGTATTGCATGAGTTGAATAGAAAAATATAATAAATAATCAATAATGAAAATTTGGATAATATAAAACGATTTTTAATATAAAATATGATTAAAATTTCATATAATTTAATAATTTAATTAATAAAATAATATTATTATTTATTTAAATACTAATTTCTTCAAAGTTTTGTTTGTTTAGACATTTTATTTTAAAAAAATGTTTTACAGATTTTATATTTTATAATAAATTGGTTTTTGTATAAAGTGTTTTTTAATATTAATATATTTTTAATGTATTAAAATATCTTTTTAATTTAAAAATATAAAAAAAAATAATTAATATTTAATATTAGATGCATTTAATACGAGAAAATACATGAAATTAAAGATGATTGCTCTGAGAACTTGATTGTGTTCCTATGGGTCAAATATTAACACGCATCTTTTTGTATTCTCAAATAATGGTTTCATACTTTCATAGGTCAAATATTACTTCCATTTAAGTGGTCAAATATTACCCTGCATCATTTGAGGCTTTTGATTAGTCATTGAATTTCAAGTGGCATTTTATCATCATTTTAGATTTCGATTACGTACAAATTCTTCAAGGTATGAATTAGTTGGTATTATAGTTAATTTTATTTGTTTGATTATTGTATTTGCATGATTATAATGCTTGTTTTTAACCTAAATGTTTTTAACCCAGCTGGATTGAGCTGATAAATTTACCACACAAATACTTGCTTGCGAAGAAGACTCACACAACTACGTTGACGCCGACTTAACTCCAAAGAATAACGTCGTCTGTTTTTTAGTCCAAATGTTTTGTTTTACGATTTAGACTTAAAAATGTAATACTTTGCTAGTTTTTTATTTCTTAAAACACGAAATTAAATGAAAGTTACTTTTTCATTGAACTAGTTCCAATCCGACCAGAACATGGTTGTGTGGTGAGATTTTCCTTATATGAGAAATCCAAACCGATTCGGGTCGATATCATTTTTGATTTTCTTCAATTCATAGTTCAAAAGCGATCATGGGTGACCCAAATTTCAATTTGTAAACTTCATGAAAATTTTGTAGTGGTTAAAATGATAGAGTTGATGAAGACTCGAGAGTTTGTCACACAAGTAAGTTCTACCAAAGGACATTTGTCCCCATAATATCAAGGTGGGTTAAAGATGTTCTATTTAAAATAGATTGAGCGTTAGTCTCATAGTAAACAAAAGATGGAAAAAAAAAGTAAGTTATAATTTTTATAAAAAAAATAAATAAATAAAAATCGATTTGTGCGTCTCTCGGCTCTCGCTATCAATGTTTTCGCGACCGGACCGGACCGGCCGGCCCGACCGGGGATCGTTGACTCAACCGGTTCATACACGTTAGGAGAACCGCTAGGGTGATAACCGGCCGGCCAAAGAGGTTTGGCGGTTGAACCGGAACCGGAATATTGCGGTCGGACCGGTTTACTTGTTTTTTTTTTTTTTTAATAATTAAACACATATTCCCTTTTTCTCCAAAATTCCAACCGTATACCCCCATTTACGTTTTTGCAAAAACCCTAAAAAGCATCTACCCATCTGCATCTTCAGTTCACTCTTCGAGTCTTCGTCTCTTCGGTTCTTCACGATCCATCCCTCTGCAGCTGCGGTGCCTCAGATCCGTCGTCCCCTTCATCATTCCCCTGCTGTTCGATTGCTTCAGAATCTCAGATCTGTCGCCCCCCACCCCTGTGTTCGACCGAAGACATTGAGCCGTGAGTTTACACTTTACATTACAAGTTTACAACCCTATTGCAATTTAACAGTCATCATTAAATTTAACAGGTTAGCCGTGAGTTTACATTACATCTCTTAAATTTGACATTTGAATTTACAAAAGTTTACATTTCAATTTATTTAGGAAAATTTACATGTCAATTTATCAGTAATTGTTGAATTGTTTCTTGTTCACAACACACATTTTGGAATATAAAAGGAAGAACTTACTGTTCAAGTGAATCAAGTGAAGTGACTAATTGTTGTAAGTTTGTAACTAATTGTTGGTTAACTGTGTTTTGTTTGATTCTTGTAAGTAATTGTTGGTTTATATTAGTTGTTTGTTTAACTAATTGTTTGTTTAAAAGTTAAAAACTAATTGTTTGTAAGTAACCGTTGGTTTATATTAGTTGTTTGTTTAACTAATTGTTTCTTTAAAGGTTAAAAACTAATTGTTTGTAAGTAACTGTTGGTTTATATTAGTTGTTTGTTTAACTGATTGTGTCATTGAAGCTTGGGATGATTTGTTTGAGTTTTGATTAAGTTTGTTGAACTTATGTTGATCATGTTTAGACTTATGATTTGTTTAAAGTTGGGATGCTTTGTTTACTTTTTGTCTTTTTGATTATGTTTGTTTAGTTTGAGATATGCTTGTTTAAACTTTAGTATGTTTGTTTTAATATGGATTTTGCTTGTTTATTATGTTAATAATTTTATAAATTTTCCTTTTTTTTTTGTATTTTTTAACTATTTATTACGTTATCCGGTTCTTAAATCCGGTTCGACCGGTCCGACCTCTGACCAGTAAGGCGACCGGTTCGACGTCCGGTCCGGTTCTGAAAACATTGCTCGCTATAAATCCAAATGGCCCAGGGCAATGGAATGACTCGCCTGCAACCTTTTCTCTCTCCTACATGTCGGCTTCTTCCCTCACCGGACACAAATAGTGGAATCAACACACTGTAAGCATTCATTTCTTTCGTACGATTCTTAGGGTTAACTTCTTCCGATCGCTCAACGTTGCTTGTTCCTCCGTCTATCTGCCGGCGGAAGCTGGTGTTTTTGATCGGAGGTTGTCGTCAATACTTACATTTGTTTTCCCGTCGTTCGTAGTGAGTTACCTTTATTTCTTTCGTTTACAGCTGAATATCAGATAGTTTTCGTTAATTATGTTGAAAGAAGTTCTACAAGGTCTCGAATGTAGCTTAAAATGTTAATTTCTGCCTGCATTTTTGTGACGCCAAGTAAATTAGGGTTTCTAACTTTCATTTTACCAAGGTTTTGATCGCGCGTACCCTAGTTATAGTCGTACTGTTGAAATTTGTGAAATTAATGTGTGTTTTAAGTTGTGTGGTTGAATTGTAGGCCTCAGGAATTGTTTAATAGGTGATAATTCGTTTATTAAAATATAGTAAAGATTTCTAATTTAGCAATAAAAATAAAAAAAAATCATTAAAAAATATGATAATTGTCAAAAGCCTTACTTAGATAATATGCAGACTTTAATCATTCAACTGCAGGTATGAGTCATTTAGCGTAGGTTTGTTATAAACGTGTCATTGCAATATGCAAGCAACATAAGCAAACACCTGTGATTAAATTTAAAGCACATAGTATGAAAAAAGCCACACAGAAAACTTAACTTCAAGAAAACTAAATCAATCTAGCAACAGCTGAGGGAAAGAAAAAAAAAAGAGTAAATAGTAGTAAAATTGCAAATTTCTCCATTAGAAAGACGGATCAAATCCATGCCAAATCAAACCAAACTCAATTGGGAAAGAAAAATGCGATGCCATCAAAACAATGTCACTGACTAGAGCAAGATTGCAAATTGCTTGCTACAGTCAAAACCTTGCAATAAAAGCTCTGTATCTTAATTCAAGCGTTGAAATTTGTGAAATTAGTGCGTATTTTCTGTTTCATTTCAAATCGGCTTTGGAACATAAACACCTTCTAATCGATTTATCAACTACCCAACACCTCATGAATGGCTATGAGGTCTACGACGCAACTACACACTAATTTCACGCTTTATTAAACCAAGTTCTCCGAAATAATTCACCTTCTAATCGATTTATCACCTACCCAACACCTCATGAGTGGCTATGAGGCCTACGACTCAACTACACAGCATAAAACAGTCACTAATTTCACAAATTTAAAAAGTGCAACTATCACTAGGGTAGGCGCGATAAAACCTCCGTCCAACGAAAGTTAGAAACCCTAATTTACAAAATGCATGCAGAATTAAACAATTTAAGCTACATACATTCAACATAATAATGGAAAACTATGAGATAAACGAAAGAAATAAAGGTACCTCACTTAAATGCAATCGAAAAACCAGCTTCCGCCGGCAGATAGACGGAGGAACAAGTACCGTGGAGCGATCGGGAAGATGTGAAACCTAACGCTATGTTACCACTTACTACAGGGTTTTACGCTATGTTTACTACGAAAGAACAAAAGATTAGTAGAATAGTAGCATAGAAAAGAATGAGAGAAATAAATAAATAAACAAATAAATAAATAGAACTTTATATAATGTAATAAAGCATTAAAAAAAACTAAGCAAAGAGAGAGAAAATCCAAAAGAACATTTAACTTAATGATATATTTATTATGTAATATGTGATACTTTTTTTAAAGGTTAGGGTTCAAATCATATGATTGACATCTTAAATGAATTTAAAAGAAAAAAAAAACAAACATGGTAAAGAGTTTTAAAAAGAGAGAAAAATAAATCTTCCTATCCTAATAATTCTTTCCAAACTAATGATACGTGTCCTCATCATAACATATTCCCTCTTTCATTCTCCCCCAAAAACACATTAAGTTTCACACGTGGATATTACCCGACCCACATATTATCCACAATTCTTATCCTCAACAAACCTTAAATATTTATTCTTTCATGTTTAAGATAGGAAGATTTATTTCTCTCTCTTTTTAAAACTCTTTACCATGTTTGTTTTTTTTCTTTTAAATTCATTTAAGATGTCAATCATATGATTTGAACCCTAACCTTTAAAGAAAGTATCACATATTACATAACAAATATATCATTAAATTAAATGTTCTTTTGGATTTTTCTCTCTTTGCTTAGTTTTTTTTAATGCTTTATTACATTAGAGTTAATTACACGAATGGTCCCTGTGGTTTACCCAGATTGCATGGATGGTCCCTAACTATCAGAAATTACATTGGTGGCCAAAAAGTTTGCAAAAACGTAACATGGATGGTCCCTGGGTTTGATGTCTGTTAACTTTTTCTCTTAAGTGTGTGTGAAATGACTAAAATACCCCTTATAACTAAAACAAAAAAAATAAATGTGTAGATATATATATGCAACCACCGCATCCGGCAACCACACCAACCACCGCATCCGGCTACACCAACCACCACCATCGTTCACAGCCCCTCCTCCGGCAACCACCGCATCCAGCCACACCAACCACCACCATCGTTCACAGCCCCTCCTCCGGCAACCACCGCATCCGGCCACACCAACCACCACCATCGTTCACAGCCCCTCCCCCCACCCCACTCATCTTCTCCGGCGACTACAGCCACTCCGACCACAGCAACACAGCCAAATATATTCTTCAGCCGATTGCCAGAAAGCATCTGCAACGCCTTTTTAGCTCCGGCAACTTCCATTTCACTTAGTCTATGTAAATAACCGTTGCTTCATCCGGTCACTTGTTCTAGCGTATCTGCATTTGAAGATACTTGAAGCAATTGCAAAAGTTTCTGCAAACCTTTCTCTTATATTATGATAGCCCAAAAGTATTCACTGAATGAAGGAAGGATTGCGTGCAATTGGCTGCCTTCTCTTTCGCAGCGGCAGAACCTGATGCCAGTAGTCCAATGATCACCGGAACGCCGGCTTCTTCACTTATCGAGACCCGAATATCTTCAACGAAAGCCACGTTTCTGATAGCACCGATTGCGTGAGATTGCGCTATTCACGATCCAGACCTGCATACGTCGAGAAGAATTGGAACACCGCCGTAAGCAGAAATCTCCCATGCGTTATCAGGATCGGCGGTGGGTTTAGTTGGTTCCACCCCTAAAAAATCTAGAAAGATGTAAAGAGACATGGATTTCTAGATACCCATATGAATCTTTCGAAGATATACATGTTCTGATGATCTTCATGGTGGAGGGCCCTGGTGAAGGCGTTGCCATCGGAGGTGGTCTGTGGTGGTGGTTGCCGGGAGGTGGTCACTGTACGAAGAGAGGGTTGGGTTAAACTAGGTGGGTAACGATATTTAGGTCATTTTTAAAAAGTTAACAGACATTCAACCCAGGGACCATCCATGTTACATTTTTGCAAACTTTTTGGTCACCATTGTAATTTCTGATAGTTAAGGACCATCCGTGCAATCTGGGTAAACCACAGGGACCATCCGTGTAATTAACTCATTACATTATATAAAGTTCTATTTATTTATTTATTTATTTTTTTCTCTCATTCTTTTCTATGCTACTAATCTTTTGTTCTTTCGTAGTAAACATAGCGTAAAACCCTGTAGTAAATGGTAACATAGCGTTAGGTTTCACATCTTCCCGATCGCTCCACGGTACTTGTTCCTCCGTCTATCTGCTGGCGGAAGCTGGTTTTTCGATTGCATTTGTTTCCCGCATCGTTTGCAGTGAGGTACCTTTATTTCTTTCGTTTATCTCATAGTTTTCCATTATTATGTTGAATGTATGTAGCTTAAATTGTTTATTTCTGCATGCATTTTGTAAATTAGGGTTTCTAACTTTCGTTGGACGGAGGTTTTATCGCGCCTACCCTAGTGATAGTTGTAATTTTTAAATTTGTGAAATTAGTGACTGTTTTATGCCGTGTAGTTGAGTCGTAGGCCTCATAGCCACTCATGAGGTGTTGGGTAGGTGATAAATCGATTAGAAGGTGAATTATTTCGGAGAACTTGGTTTAATAAAGCGTGAAATTAGTGTGTAGTTGCGTCGTAGACCTCATAGCCATTCATGAGGTGTTGGGTAGGTGATAAATCGATTAGAAGGTGTTTATGTTCCAAAGCCGATTTGAAATGAAACAGAAAATACGCACTAATTTCACAAATTTCAACGCTTGAATTAAGATACAGAGCTTTTGTTGCAAGGTTTTGACTGTAGCAAGCAATTTGCAATCTTGCTCTAGTCAGTGACATTGTTTTGATGGCATCGCATTTTTCTTTCCCAATTGAGTTTGGTTTGATTTGGCATGGATTTGATCCGTCTTTCTAATGGAGAAATTTGCAATTTTACTACTATTTACTCTTTTTTTTTCTTTCCCTCAGCTGTTGCTAGATTGATTTAGTTTTCTTGAAGTTAAGTTTTCTGTGTGGCTTTTTTCATACTATGTGCTTTAAATTTAATCACAGGTGTTTGCTTATGTTGCTTGCATATTGCAATGACACGTTTATAACAAACCTACGCTAAATGACTCATACCTGCAGTTGAATGATTAAAGTCTGCATATTATCTAAGTAAGGCTTTTGACAATTATCATATTTTTTAATGATTTTTTTTTTTATTTTTATTGCTAAATTAGTGTTGGATTAATCTTGATTAAGTTCACAAGTTTAGGGGCTGTTTTGATTATTAGATATTTATGTTTTAGATTAGATTGT
The DNA here is from genome assembly GCA_009363875.1 of Mikania micrantha. NCBI lineage: Eukaryota > Viridiplantae > Streptophyta > Magnoliopsida > Asterales > Asteraceae > Mikania > Mikania micrantha. The sequence continues at coordinate 6,069,926 of CM018684.1, forward strand.
TTGTTTTTCAGCATGGTTTTAGGCATGTTTTTAGGGATAGACATTTGACTTTTTTTAAGGTTGTTTTTCTTATAAATAGGGGTTAAGTTTTAGGGTTAATTGTACCTCAATTTCATTCAATAAAAGTTTCTGTTTTTCTGAGTTTATTTTCTGTCTTATTGAGAGTACCAATCTTCAATTGGTATCAGATCTGTAAAAGGCTCGATCCAGGAAGAAAATCACAGCAGCAAATCTGATCGTGTGGTGCTGATTAGCGAAGAAAAGAGAGTCGCAGATCTTTCTCTGCTTCTGGGTTGAAGTCGAAGAAGATTCCAAGTGACCAGCGAGGTGATCAGGCTGTTTATTTTGTTGCTAGGCTGCGTCAATCAGAAACCAAGAAAAATCGGGGCTGTCTAGGCGTGTCTGAGAAAACCTGTGTGGTTTGAACCTGTGTGGTACAAGGAGAAGAAAACCTGCGTGGAAGGAGACCTGCGTGGTTAGAAAAACCTGTGTGGTATCGAGTCTGGAGGCTGAAAAATAGGCAGCAGATCTGAGGGGAGTGAACTAGATTGATCAAGGAGACCTATGTGGATAGTTCTGTGTGGAAAAAGGCTGAACAAAAGGACCTGTGTGGTTATTGAAAACCTGTGTGGTGTGAGCAGAAGAAGGAGACAACCTGTGTGGATCAGATCGTTGAAACCTGTGTGGTTTAATCTTGTGTGGAGAGTAGAAGAGATGGCAGAAGGAGCTGGAGGTGCTGGTACAATTGTGCAGGCTGGAAATCAAGGAAATATACCACTGCAATGCCCAAAGTTGACTGCTACAAATTACACAAGCTGGTCAATCATGGTGGAATCTATTCTACAAGCATATGGATTGTGGGAAGCTGTTGATCCGGTGACAGGAGGAGCGGTCGAGGCTAGGAAGAACTTAATGGCAAGAGCTTTTGTATTTCAAACTCTACCCGAAGATGTTTTGCTTCAAGTGTCAAAGCATAGACTTGCAAAGGATGTTTGGGAAGCAATTCGTGTAAGGTATTTGGGGGCTGATAGAGTTCAAAAGGCAAGACTACAAACTTTAAGATCCGAATTAGAGATGTTGAAGATGAAGGAAGGTGAATCGGTGGATGAATTTTCGGGCAAACTTAGTGTAATAGTTACAAAGTTCAAGAGCCTTGGATCAAATTTGGAAGATGAAGTTGTAGTAAGGAAGCTACTAAATTCAGCTCCAAAGAAGTTCTTGCAAATTGTAGCTTCTATTGAACAATACTCGGATCTTGAGACTATGTCTTTTGAAGAGGCCGTGGGTAGATTGAAAGCATATGAAGAAAGGATTAAAGACCTTGATGAGAAAGAAAGTGATCAAGAGAAGTTGCTAATGGCTAAAGGTGAAGAACAAGAAAGGTCAAAGCCAAAAGAACCTAGTTTTGAAAGGTATGGTCAAGGTCGTGGATATAACAATGGTGACCGTGGTAGGGGATATAGAAGAGGGAGTGGTAGAGGAGAGAATGGACGTGGGAGAGGCATTGGACGTGGAGGTTTTAGAGACAAAAGTGAGTTAAAGTGTTATGAGTGTGGTAAGTATGGGCATTTTGCATATGAATGTCCTAATTGGAATGAAAAGGAGGAGACAAACTTAACTAGAGTTCAAGGGGAGGATGGACCAGCATTGCTTTGAAGAATGATCGTTATCAAGATTAAGGAGGAGATTGTTGGATTAATCTTGATTAAGTTTACAAGTTTAGGGGCTGTTTTGATTATTAGATATTTATGTTTTAGATTAGATTAGATTGTTTACGCCCCGTTAGCGGTGCACACATATAATGTATATATGTGTCGACAGCTCTTGAAGGGCAAAAGTAAAATTGCACTAATTTTAACGTTATTTTACTTATTCAGTGAAAATAACGTTAAAATCGTTTCGGACGGTTGATCAAGCATCATGAGCCGAGGGTCTCACTGGAAGCAGCCTCTCTACCCCTACGGGGTAGGGGTAAGGCTGTCTACATCTCACCCTCCTCAGACCCTGCCTTAGCATGCTAATGGCGGGATATACTGAGTACGTTGATTGATTGATTGATTAGATTAGATTGTTTGTTTTTCAGCATGGTTTTAGGCATGTTTTTAGGGATAGACATTTGACTTTTTTTAAGGTTGTTTTTCTTATAAATAGGGGTTAAGTTTTAGGGTTAATTGTACCTCAATTTCATTCAATAAAAGTTTCTGTTTTTCTGAGTTTATTTTCTGTCTTATTGAGAGTACCAATCTTCAATTAGAAATCTTTACTATATTATAAAAGATGTAAGGAACAAAAAGAAATCACAATTTGGTAAGTACCTTGCATAATCAGGATTCTTTCTAGCATTTCTCTACAAAAGGCATGTATTATTCTGACAATGTTATTGATGTTCTTATATAATCATTCTTATGAATCTGGTCAGGTGTTCGAAGAATCTCAGTGACGAATAAATAACATATTACATATTAACTCAAAATGGGTGTTTCTTTAGAAGCCCCTGACTCATGTCATCATTATCTTGTATCTCAATCTAAGAAAAGGAAAGTAATTTTTGATAGTGATAATGGCTCTCCAGTATATTTGCTCACACGCAAAATTAGAACTTTGTTACCTACTCTGCAAGCTTCTGATTATTTCATGGAACCTAGTTTGACCGAGTTGGCCATGAGGGAACGAACAGATCCCGGTCATTGCACCAGGGTTCAAAATTTCAGGGTTGGTAGGTATGGTTTTGGAAGTGTTAGGTTTTTTGGGGAAACCGATGTCAGATGGTTAGATTTAAACCAGATCATCAAGTTCAAAAGGCATGAGATTGTTGTCTATGAAGATGAAACCCTCAAACCCATAGTTGGTAAGGGACTTAACAAAGCTGCTGAAGTGACTTTACTTCTACACAAAACCTCCTCAATAGAAAGGTTGAAATTAAGTGCAGAAAAGCAAGGAGCAGAGTTCATTTCTTTTGACCCTCACAGAAAGGAGTGGAAATTTTCTGTTCAACATTTTAGCAGATTCGGTTTGAGTGATGATGAGGAGGATGATGTCATGATGGATGACGCTGATGTTATTGTTCCAGAACAGGTTACAATGAACGCCAGTGATGGTTCTGATCTTGATGAAGACAACCTGTTAACAGATTCCCGTTTGCTTTCCCATTCACTTCCTTCACACCTCAGGCTTGATCCTGTTAGAATGAAGGAAATGAGAATGGTGATGTTTTCTACTGAAGAAGAAAAAGATGATGCAGAATTAAATAATATAAAGGGAACTTTTTCACACCATAGACCACAACTTGGTAGCAAAACAGTGCAAAAATCCAGCCCGTTAGTAATTCGCAAAACCCCACTAGCTTTACTGGAGTACAACCCGGGCAGTTTTGCTTCAAGCCCTAACGGGTCTATTTTACTAGCTCAACAAAACAAAGGACTTCCTTTGACCGTAACAAAAGTTCAGGGTTTTAAGTTGGAAATTAAGGAAACACCTGTGACAAAAAGTTATTCCCGGAACATAGTTGATGCTGGATTGTTGATGTGTAGGTCATTTGGTATAGCATGGGGCCCAAACAACCTTCTTATCCACTGTGGTTATGTTGGTGACAAGAACAAGAATCTGGAACTTTCTTCTACATTAAGTTTAGAAAAAGTTGCAATCGATAATGTTGTCAGAGACGAAAACAACAAAATACGGGATGAACTTATTGATTTATGCTTCATTTCTCCCTTGAATTTTCATAAAGAAATTAGTCATCAAACAAAGGAAATCCTATATGAATCACATAAGTTAAAGGGTCGAAAACTTATGTGTAACAGATTGGATTTAACACGAATATGCCGGAAATATTCTGAGATTATTGAAAAGCAATTAGAAGTACCGGGATTATCTTCTTCTGCTCGTGTGGTGTTAATGCACCAAGTTTTTGTTTGGGAACTTGTTAATGTTCTTTTTTCCTTTAAAGAAAGTTCTTTAGATGCTGATGAGGCATCACTCCCTTTGATTCGAAGAGCAGAGTTTAGTGTATTGTTACAAGAGAGTGTTTGCCATCGTGTACAAGAGGAAATAAGTTCCTTAAATGACTCAAAAGATTTACTACAGCTATTTTTACTTTTAACAGGCCGCCAAATTGATGCAGCCATTGAATTGTCTGCTTCTAGGGGAGATGTGCGACTTGCTTGTTTGTTAAGCCAAGCTGGTGGGTCCACCCTCAACCGTGCGGACATCAGTAGACAACTTGATCTTTGGAAAACCAACAGTCTAGATTTCAGTTTTATTGAGAAGGACAGGATCAGGCTTTTTGAGTTGATTGCTGGTAATATCCATGGTGCATTGGGTGAAATGGATATCGACTGGAAACGGTTTTTAGGATTGCTGATGTGGTACCACCTTCCACCTGTTTCTGATTTAACTTCTATTTTTCAAACGTATCAGCATCTTCTAGAAGATGGACGGGCCCCGTATCCGGTTCCTGTTTACATTGATGAAAAGGTGGTACAAGATGATGTAAGTTGGATTCCTGGTGAACGATTTGATCTTGCATATTATCTAATGATACTCCATAGTAGTGAAGAGAGAGACTTTAATAAAGCTCACATGTTGAAGACGATGTTTAGTGCGTTTGCTTCAACTCATGATCCACTTGACCATCATATGATCTGGCATCAGCGTGCAGTGTTGGAGGCAGTTGGTACATTTAGCTCTAATGATCTTCATATTCTTGATATGGGATTTGTCTCAGAGCTGCTGAACCTAGGATTTTGTCATTGGGCTATCTATGTTGTGCTCCACATGTCATATCATGATGATTATCCATTTCTGCAAGTTAGTGTCATAAGAGAAATTTTATTTCAGTATTGTGAAACATGGAGTGCTCAAGAGGACCAACGGCAATTTATTGTGGAATTAGGAGTTCCATCAGCATGGTTGCATGAGGCCTTGGTGAGTTCTTCTGATTTTTATCAGATGATATTTGATAAATTTGTTCAAACTTTTAATCTAACACTTTACTGTGATAATATTGAGTGTTTTATTTATTTATTTATTATATATTTTTTGTTGCTATCACCGGTATCTAGAGGTGGTAAAATGAGTGGGTTTGGGAAAATGTGTCTAAACATGTGACTTTTGGTACATGCCATAGTTAGTTTGAGGGAACTCTTTCTCCATATTTTTTATTTCTTAAGTAAATAGTGTGCTAAGTATGATTATATAGATGGTATTGTGATATTAATTTAGAATTTATTTGCATGAAGACATACAGGAGGATATATTATATGCATTTGAAATAAAGTTGGGTGTCTTTTGACATATTTTCTTTTTAGTTAAATTATTTTAGATTTGGTTTATTTGATTCTCAATAGTCAACTAACTGAAAGCGATGCTTGTTACAATGGCAAACTAGTTCATGTTCTAGCAAAAATTTGAAACTGGATAGCAGGTGTATTAATCAATAATTTAACCTGGCTTCTTACATATTTGGCTTTTATTAATTAATGTTTACCTATGCATTATTCCTGAAATTTGTTTCTTGTGTAAACTTTATGAATGATTTCAATTCTGCAGGCAGTATATCACACTTACTATGGAAATTCTTTCAAGGCCCTTGAACACTACCTTGGATGTGCTTTTTGGCAAAAAGCACATTCAACTTTCATAACCTCTGTTGCACATTCTCTTTTCATGTCAGGTAAGGGCCTATCAGTTATCTACTTTTCTGGATGTAGTTCATTGTATATTTGTAAGTACTGTATAGATATATCTTCTAGGGTAGACTTTGCCTGCCACATATCTCTTACTGATTAAGGAAAGCAGTTAGAAACGGACATCTTTTCTGTAATTTTCGCTTGCTAGTGAATTATGTTATAGCTGTAGATAAACAGGTACAAATTCTAAGCAATTGGAGGAAGAAAGAATAAAGATGCCTGCTACTAATATTATCTAGAATGAATAATGCTGCTAATATTATCTAGACACATGATATTGTCTCTGTTGATTCATGATGTGAAAGATTTTTGATTTGTGTCATCTATAACAATTAAAATTATACACATGTGTTTAGTAGAGGTGGCAATTTTGATCCATTTACTCGTGAATTAGTTTATACATAAGTTATATTCCAAAAGGATGAAGGATCAAATTGGTAAAACCTTGGCTTATAGGAAATGGGTAGTACGGGTTAAAGTTGTCCTAATTGATTTTTTAATGCATTACGTAAAACAAATTATTATCAGAATGAAGTAGCTTTTGGAGTCATAATTAACACTAACTATGTGTTTGAAAATTAACATTGTTGAACAATAACTGTCTCGTGAGTTGTGCCATCCAACCCAACTCTGCTTGTTTTGACCCACACAAAAAATTACCCGTTTTGATTCAACCAAACCTGTTTTGATCTATCACTCAACCTGCTAGACTCAAATGATATTTTTTTTTCTTGCTGTTAATTTGAAATCATTATGGGTTGTGGGTGGGTGGGTGGGGGCTTTTTTATGGTAATACTGATACCCAACTGCCCTTTTCTTTCTTTGTTTGATTTCTTTTGGGGGAGGGGGGGGGGGTGTGATGTTGCATTTTAATCATCAAAACTAGTAGTTGCAACTTACAAAACATTGTAACAAAATTAATAGTAATTGTTTACTAACATTCTTCATGGTTCAGGCAAACATTCAGAGATATTGAGGCTCACAACCTCTATGGAAGACCATAAATCAGAAATTGAAAATTGGGAATTGGGAGCTGGAATCTTTATAACTTTTTATTCACTTAAAAGTTCTTTAAAGGATGATGATGACACAATGACTGAACTGGTATGATACTCTTTCAGATATGTCATGTATGTATATGCTTCAGGATGTTGGTTCAGGCCCTTTGTTATACAGTCGAATCAAACAAAAGATTAAGAACAAGTATATTTTGGTTTGAATATTTGCAATTAGAAACTCACGTACAAACCTTCTGCCATTTCATAAGACCCACAAACTTACATATAAATGAAAAAAACACTACAACTAAAAACATGCATACATGATAACATGGGAGGAAAACCACCCATGTTTTGACCCACTAACAAATCAACTTCTCTACTTAAAAAACATGCTTAAACTACTAAATTTGACCCATGACCCGTTTGTTGAACCCGAACCATCAAGATTAACCCAACACAGGAAAATCTAACTTCCGCTTTTTTGTCTTCCAATGTGAGAGAATATATATGTTTTTCATTGTATATAAGTACCCTTTTTATTGCATGTAAAACTTTTTCTAACTGCTATAAAGGGGTTACATAGAATGTGGGATGTATAATGGTGTTAGACGTTTAATATGCAAGTATGCAACATATAGATCGTGTTAGACGTCTTTGGAGCTCAGAGTAAAGAGTTGAGAATATATTTAGTTTTTATAAATACAATCAATAGAGGTGGTGAAATGGGATATCACATGGTATGGTTAACGAGTCAAATCAAGTTTGGGTCAGAAAGTGATCTTTTTGGTGTCTGAGGAAATCTGTCGGTCAGGTTAACAGAATCATTTTTTGTCTTGCTTTTAAGACCTATGTAAACAATTTGTTTTATAAGCGGGGTTACATAAACCATGATGTTGCAATTAACATATAATTTTTCTTTTAAATAAAAGGAAGAATTACATTATTTACAGCTCTAATGACACATAAACCCAACTCAAAACATATATCCCCTTCTTTTGTAATTTTACACAAACTCTAATTACACATAAACCCAAATCAAAAGTTAAATTACAAATATCCCCTTCTTTTATAGTTTTACACAAATACTCAATGGCTAATATATCCTTGTTTTTTTGCATGACTTTTTAGCACCATAATGAGTTATTTGACACTTGTCTTGTATATTCTAGTGATTGTCTAAAAAATACAATGAAAGAAAAACCTAAGAAAAAGAAGTTTAAAAAAAAGACTTAAAATGAGAAAAAAAAAGGTAAAAACTGAAAAAAAGGCAAAAAAGTTACAAGAAAAAACACTTGTAAAAAGGGAAAAGAGGAAAAATGAAAAAAAAGAAAAGAAAAAAAAACATTGTTAAAAAATGGGTAAAATTGAAAATTTCAAATTTTAGTTAAAAAAGGTAAAATAGTGATTCTTTAATTTATTTTAAATAAAATAAATCAAAATGGGTATATTTGATATTTTTAGCTTTAGGACAGGGAATATATGTAATTTAATTTTTTGAATCGGGTATATATGTAATTTATGAAGTTTTTAGGAGATATATGTAAATCCTTCTATAATATTTACATCTTTAATGGAAACCAACTCCCCATCATCCTTCCATCGAACATTTGGAAATTTACATCACCAGTTTGATTATTTATTTGCAATCTTTTTACTCCTGCAGGTGTCGTCACTTCAGGATAAAAATGACGCATGTAGAAAATTCTTTGGTCGTTTGAAAGGTTCTTTGGCGTTTTGGGACACCCGCTTGCCTCTTGCTGCCAGGTGCTGAAACAATTTATTTCCTTTATAATGTAATTACATAGATTAGAGGGTGGCATAATTGGTAGATTGGGCGGGTTGGGTTAGGTGTGTGAAAAAATATCCGAATTCGAACATCTGAATCAAAAATCTGAAATTCCTAACTTGAATCATTTGAAATTTCAGTTATTTGAATTATTGGATTAGGATTCGTATAGTAGTTTTAGAAAAAATAGGATATTTTGGATATCAAAATTATCTTTAATATTACATTTATATATATTTTAATTATTGTTTTACAATTTAAATATTAGAAAATCTGAATCCAAACTCAATATTTTATATGCACACAGCACACACATATGTTTTAATTTTTTTTGGTTTATTAATTTATAAATGTTATCTTTATATTTGTTTTGATTATTTTTTTTTTAATTGTTAAATCGCTCCACTATTTAAACTCAATAAAGATTCTGCTTTAGAGGAGACCCCCGACTTGAATTTTGGGTACATAATAATGTGATTACAATAACCATATATCTTTTCAAATAAGAGTATCATTGTTGGGTAAATGATTATCAGCAAACGATCACAAACAAGAAAAATTGTGCATTTAAGGTCCGCATTCATTTGTTTGTTTAGTTAAACTTAGATTAACATGAACAAGCCCTCATTCGTGTCCATTGGGTTCTATTCTTGACTATATACTAATATTCGACTTTTGATCAACAGAACGGTGTATGCAAAAATGGCAGAGGAAATAAGCGATCTGCTTGTAGCCAATCCGGGGGAGGGTTCCACCACCGAGGTTAAGTTAGAATGCTTCAACACGATATTCAATTCCCCGATTCCTCAAGATCTTCTTTCATCCCATTTACAGTCAGCAATATCACATTTTACATTGCATCTTACTGAAGCAGCCTCATAACACAAATATAAGATCCAAGAGTTTTTGTAGTTTATGTTAAAAATGTTCACATTTTACTTTTGATTGTTAAAAATGTTTCAGTTTTTGTTGGATGTGGTAACGCATGTAATGTTTGATCGCGTGTTATGAGATATACGTCTTCTCCCTATCGATTGGATAGGGTTTGTTTTTATTATATGCCTCCTTATGTTGGCTCCTTTGTTAGAGTGGTGAGGAGGCCGTGAGGGATTGGGGTCTAGCGATGAGGGTATCTGATAGAGATCATAGTTATATTAATATGTTAGTATTAATTAGTAGTAATGGTAGGATCTAGATATGGGTAGTTTGGTAATTTTAATATCTAGTGTGTGTTAGTGGATTATAAATAATGATAAGGCTTGTGAGTTGAGGTGTGAAGAAAATTATTTAGACTGAATAGTGGCTCCTTGGTGGAGAAGGGTTTTACCCTAGGACATCATCTTGATGTATTCGTTTGCTTGATCTATAATCTAATTCGTTATTTGCTATCATCTAGTAACTTTAGCTTTCAATCTTCATCAATGGTCCGACTTGCCGGATACATGTCGTTCTAATCCTTCAATTTGATTCCCATCCATGGCTGTCGTCGTCATCAATGATGGATACCTACCGCCGATCTGCTCGTCTCCACCTCCAATTTCGACCTAGTTTCATATCTGTTAGATTTAATTGACGGATTACTGCTCTAATTCCTGGTCGATTTCACGTTCTGTTGCCGATTTTTTTTGGATCAGCGTTCAAGTCGCTCTAATTACAGGTTACGCCATCTTCAATTTCTTCATCGTGTTTCCAATTTTATTCAATTCGTCTCTGTTATTTCGCGATTTCAATTCATGTCCAATATGATTTAATTCACGATTTGTGTCAACTTGTATTATCTCTTGCTTTCAGGTTGTCGATTTCAATTTCCATTCTGATTTCAATTCCGATTTCAATTTTAATTCTAAGTTGATGCGATTCGTATTCTCGCTTATTCTATATTTCTGTTGATTCAATTTCAATTTCAATTTTAATTTCAAGTTCAATTTTTGTTTCTGTACTTTTCAATTTCAATTCAGAATTGATTGAGATGTGATTCAATTTTTTTGACTTAATTTCATCATTGGTTGATTTTGTTGGCTTTTGTGTGGATTAGACACCTTATCAGTCATGGTTGATCATATCTCTAGATTAGATGCTCACGAACAACAGATTGTTCAACTTCATAAAGAAGTAGCAGCAATCAAAACATTGATTAAATCATTGCAAGAGGAACGATTGACTTCAATTGAATTTCGCAACACATTTCTCGATTGGATGAAGCAACAGGACAAACAATTTGTCGAGACTTTCTCGGGAGCATCTGGAATTACTCTGTCCCGTTCTGGTACTTCCTTTGGTTCCAAGGATGGCTCAGTAGATTTGCAGAAGCTTCCATTGCCTGAATTCGGTGGATTTCAACCTCCGAGAGACATTCAAAACGAGAACTTCACTTTGGACATAAATTTCACTCCTGATGCTTTGACAACAAATGTGGAAGAGAGGATTCTCTCTAATTCCAGCAACATTTATGTTTTCCATTATGGGGATCCACTTCAGCCTTTTGAAGCTACTCACATTTGGGGCAAGGTTATTTCCAAACCGGGTGGGTCACCTCCATCCTATGACCGACAGTCCACACCTCTATCAAAGAAGCCATACTCGTTCTCTGCAAATCGATCAAGAGTTGTTTCTACTTTTGTTCCGGGAAAGATTTTGCATCATGATCGAGGAGTTCAATATCTTGTGCGCTTGGAATGGAAAGTGCGTAAGAAGAAAGGAAATTGTTTGCGTTGGTGTAATCGATATGGTGTCACACCCCCACCACTCATCACCTCATGTATGATGTCACCGAAACGGTCGCGGAAGCATAGTGGTGATGTCTCTGAGGTGAGGGGTGACTTGCTTGAACCGATATCACAAGCACACAGATTAACTTAAAATAAATACATTACAGGGTTTCGTTATTACAATTTACATTACAATATTAACCTATTTAATTACAAGTTTGTGAAGTGCATTCTCCCTGGAGTCACGGTCTACCTGCAAAACGGTTTGATTTGAAAACGTCAGCACAAAGCTGGTGAGTTTATACAGTTTAAGTTTCACAATATGATATGATATGATATGTAATATAAGTTCTCAAATTGTACAGTTCAAGATAACCATGGGACCCGTATCTAGTTCCTTTCTGACGATATTGTTCTACAAGATACTACCCGTCGGTAACATCTTAATGCCTCGTTATCTTAATGTCTATCACAACATTAAGAAGTTTTGGAAACAGGAAACAAACATTCACACAAGGGGAGATGCAATCCTCCCAGCAAATGGGTGGTCAGCCGATAGTACTATCATTGTTTCCCCGTTCGGCCACACATGGGTTCACTAGATACAGTTCAGAAATGAGGACTTTTGATACTGTGATAGTGTTCAGTTCTTTGAGCAAAATCCCATGAAATCCACAAGTTCTCAACACTCACATGAAATCACACAGATAACAGTGATGCATATCATATGTTCAATAAAAGTTCAACAGTGTTCCCCGATGTTTATAAAAGATTAAATATAAAAGGGATTGTACGAAACTCACCTGATAGTATAGATGTAGCAGAGTATCACACAAACTGGTAATAATATGATGATTCTGCATTTAGTTTTATTTAATGAGTTATTTATGTTCTAGTTTACTGATTAGATCTTTCTGAACGTTCAATGTCAAAGACATTGCGTAGTAAGTCATCAAACCGTTATTAAATGTTTAATTGGTTAATTTAGTATTGTATCATACAATGTATGATAATGAAGGAACCTACATTGCATTAGATTCCTAATACAAGGTTGATGACATTCTTGATTAATCAGAATAATCCCAGATTAACCAAATAGTTAATGTTGTTGATTATGATACTGTAACAGTTTCTAGATAATTTAATGGCTTAGGAATGATCAATCCTTGTTATTGATTACCCAATTATCATGAAATATCACAATGTAGCATCAGAATAGGTGTAATAACCATGTTTAACATACTAATCTGACTGTTATCATAAACATCAGATAATCGTTACAATGAGTATGTTAATGGTTGTGATTAGTTTGAAACACTTGGATTTAACCTTGCATTTCAAGGATTAACCCAACTAATCACCTACATTGTTATAATCAAATGGATTAAACCATTAAAATCATGGGTATGGTTTCATGCAAACCGGGCATTACAACGGATCAAAACAATGATTTAACCGTTAAAACTTCGTGTTCTTTGTTTATAATCAATCCTAGCCATCATCTAGGCAATAATCAACAATCCTAACTATGCCATTACGTTCAAAATCAAGATCTAATCAATCAAAATCAAACTAGAAGGTTTAAACGGATCATTACCTAATCTGACGGAGTTCTGCGGTTAAAATAACGATCAGAACTTGTAGAGACGATCCGTGGTGCAATCCTTGCGTTCAGAAGGCTTGAAAATGAAGATTGGATGGTAGTTTATGTGTGTTCTTCGTCTGGGTTGCGTCTGAGTTCTAAATGAAATAAAAGTTTAAGTTTGCATGAAATCTGATGAAATAGATCAGATTTCTCCACCGCCACATCCATCGCGTACCGCGGCGGAAAGCCAATTTGAGCTTTGCGTATCGCGAAGTTTTTCGGGAATCTTGATATTTTACATTCTTCGCGTACCGCGGAGGATCCTCAAGCCCACCTCCGCGTACCGCGATGAGCCTTTTCGACCAATACTTAGAAATTTTTCTTCATTTTTCGATTCCGGGCAATCCAGTACTCCGTTTTGAGCACGGTTTTCGCCCACGTTCATTATTTCTCACCTACTCTCAACCTATAATAATTAAGATTGTTAAATCAACGTGTATTTCTAGAACGATCAAATGTGCTCACGTCATTGATGACGTAATTCTCGTATTCAACTGTCACAGTCTCCTCCTGTTAGAGAAATTTCGTCCCGAAATTTAGTGAAGACTTACATTAGGACAATCGTTTATGAGAATAGATGTGGGTACTTTGATTTCATTTGATCTTCACGTTCCCAAGTATATTCGGGTCCACGTTGCGAGTTCCATCGCACTTTAACGATTGGTATGCGACTACGTTTTAGCACTTTCATTTCTCGATCCATTACCTCTACTGGTTCTTCACTGAACTGAAGTTTTTCATCAATATGAATCTCTTCGAGAGGTACGATCAATGATTCGTCAATTAAGCACTTTTTCAGATTGGATAGATGAAAAACATCGTGAATATTACTAAGTTCAGGAGGTAACTCAAGTCTGTAGGCTACTGATCCAATCCTTTCAAGGATCTTGAATGGCCCTACAAATCTTGGTGAAAGTTTACCTCTTTTCCCAAATCTGAAAATGCCTTTCCAAGGTGACACTTTCAACATTACCCGATCACCTACTTGGAATTCGAGTGGTCTACGGCGATTATCAGCATAACTCTTTTGACGATCGCGGGCAGCTTTAATTCGTTCCTGAATGAGTGCGATCTTGTCAGTTGTTTCCTGAATGAATTCTGAGCCTATGATTTGGCTTTCACCTACCTGTGACCAACAGATAGGTGATCTACACTTGCGTCCATAGAGTGCTTCGAATGGAGCGCATTGAATACTGGTATGGTAGCTGTTATTGTACGAAAATTCAACAAGTGGAAGATGAATATCCCAGCTACCTCCAAAATCAATCACACAGCTTCTAAGCATGTCTTCAAGAGTTTGATTCGTTCGTTCAGTCTGCCCGTCGGTTTGTGGATGATAAGCTGTGCTCATATTGATTTGTGTGCCCAGAGCATTCTGAAGAGTTTGCCAAAATCGTGACATAAATCGACTATCTCTGTCAGAGATCATAGAGACGGGTACTCCGTGTCGAGATACAATCTTATTAACATAGAGTTTAGCAAGTCGATCCATAGAATAATCCTCTCGGATGGGTAAGAAATGCGCGGATTTTGTAAGGCGATCAACGATAACCCATATAGAGTCATGATTACGTGAGGTTCTGGGTAATTTAGTGATGAAATCCATAGAGATCTGATCCCATTTCCACATGGGAATCTCAGGTTGTTGTAATAACCCAGAAGGTCGTTGATGTTCAGCCTTGACCCTGAGACATGTTAAACATCGATCCACGTATTCAGCTATTTGTTTCTTCATTCCAGGCCACCAGTAAAAATCCTTAAGATCTTTATACATTTTATCAGCACCTGGATGAATAGAATACCTGGATTTGTGCGCCTCATCCAAGATGATTGTTCTAGAGTTACCGAATAAAGGAATCCACATTCGGTTTTTGAAATACAACAGTCCATCGTCTTTGGTATTAAGTTTCTTATCTAATCCTCTCAGTCCCTCAGCATAATAGTTTGTTGCTTGTAAAGCTTGTTGTTGAGCATCTTTGATTTGATGAATTAGACTGGTTTGAATAGTCATACCTAATGCTTTCACACGTAAAGGTTTGACTCGTTCCTTGCGACTCAAGGCATCGGCTACGACATTCGCTTTACCTGGGTGATAACGAATTTCACAGTCGTAGTTGTTTAGAAGTTCAACCCATCGTCTATGTCGCATGTTCAACATTTTCTGATCTAGAATGTGCTGGAGACTTTTGTGATCAGTGTATATAATACACTTGGTTCTGTATAGATAATGTCTCCAAATCTTGAGTGCAAACACCACTGCACCAAGTTCTAGATCATGTGTGGTATAGTTCTTCTCATGTACTTTCAGTTGTCGAGAAGCGTAAGCAATTACTTTATCATCCTGCATTAAAACACACCCAAGACCTTGACGAGAAGCATCACAATACACTGTGAAGTTATCAGTACCTTCCGGTAGTGCCAAGATAGGTGCGTTGCAGAGTTTGTGTTTCAACAGTTGGAATGCCTCCTCCTGTTGGGAATCCCATAAAAAAGGTTGATTCTTTTGGGTTAATGTGGTGAGTGGCAAGGCTATCTTTGAAAAGTTCTTGATAAACCGGCGATAATAACCTGCCAACCCTAAGAATTGACGTATTTCAGTCGGGGTTCGTGGTGTCTCCCACTGTTTCACCGCTTGAATCTTACCGGGATCCACTTGAATACCGTTTTCGTTTACAACATGCCCGAGAAATTGAACTTCTCGTAACCAGAACTCACACTTGGAGAACTTTGCATATAATTTTTCACGTACCAAAAGTTCTAGGATTAATTTCAAGTGTTGAGCATGTTCTTGTTGGTTTCGAGAATAAATGAGAATATCATCAATAAACACAATCACAAATTTATCCAAATAAGGTCTACATACTCGATTCATCAGATCCATGAAAACTGCTGGTGCATTGGTTAAACCAAACGGCATTACTAGAAATTCGTAATGTCCGTATCGAGTTCTGAAAGCAGTTTTAGGAACATCATCATCATGGATTCGCAACTGATGGTATCCGGATCTCAAATCAATTTTTGAGAAGTAAGTAGCACCTTGTAACTGATCAAACAGGTCATCGATACGAGGTAGTGGATAACGGTTCTTGATTGTCAGTTTATTGAGTTCCCGGTAGTCAATACACATCCTGAATGACCCATCTTTCTTTTTCACAAAAAGAATTGGTGCTCCCCATGGTGAGAAACTAGGTCTAATAAAACCGTTGTCTAAAAGTTCTTGCAATTGACCTGAAAGTTCTTGCATTTCTGATGGTGCAAGTCGATACGGGGCTTTGGCAACTGGTGTAGCGCCTGGGATCAAGTCAATACGAAATTCAACCTGCCTCACTGGGGGTAATCCTGATATGTCCTCAGGAAATACTTCAGGAAAATCTTGACTACTGGAATGTCTGTGATATGTTTGGGTGGATAATTGTGCTCAGTCACATGTGCCAGGAAAGCATAACAACCTTTCCTTAAGAATTTCTGAGCTCGCATACAAGATATGATACCAAGTTTCCTACCGGCTCGTTCTCCTTGAACTATCCGTGTATTACCGTTAGGTAATGGAATACGGATCATCTTGTTTTGACACACAACTTCCGCTTGGTTATCAGAAAGCCAGTCCATACCGACAACGACATCAAAGCTCCCAAGCTCAATAGGAAGTAAATTGATATTGAAAAGATGATCATTCAGATTCAAGGAACATCCTTGAATGACACTGTTAGTTTTGATTAACTTGCCATTAGCAAGTTCAATGACATAAGGAGTTTCTAGATCTACCGTAGGCAATGAAATTAATGATGCAAATTCAGGAGAGATAAAGCTCTTATCTGCTCCTGTGTCAAACAGAACTGATGCGTATAGATTATTAAGAAGAAACGTACCAGTGACAATGTTCGCATCACGTCTTGCTTCGGTAGCACCAATCTGAAAAGCTCTCCCCCTAGCTTCACTCCCTTGATTGGTGTTGTTGTTTGGACAATTTTTCATGAAATGATTAAGGTTCCCACATTTGTAGCATGATCGATTGTTTTGAGTGGTTTGTTGTGGTGCTTGGTTTGGTGTTTGAGTAGGAAAGTTGCAATATTTAGCATAATGTCCAACTCGGTTACAGTTGGCACAAACAGGACACGGTCCTGTGTGATGGAATGGACATTTGTTGCATTTGGGCGCCTGCCCAGTATAAGCTTTCCTTTCAGGAATAGCAGCACCATAGTTTTTCACAGTTGGCTTGCTCTGGGTGATTTCAGCCAGAGCTTTCGCCTTGGCTTTGCCAAACCACTTTCGTTTGGTACCTTTGGAAACATTAGAGATACCGACATCACTACGGCCCACGGCCGTCTGAGTTTTTGTTACCAATGTACCACTCCTTACCGCCTCATCGGTAAGCTTAGTGGTTAACAGAATTGCACGTTTAAGGGTTGTGGGTTCAGCTGCAGTCACCATTCCCCGAATCTGGGGAATCAAACCCTTAATGTACTTCTCGATCAATCTCTGTAGGAAACATATCGGGAAGTAAGCAAGTAAGTTCATGGAAACGATGAGTATACGCTAAACAATTAGCCCCAATCATCGAGTGATTCCAGAATTCCTCCGGGAGCTTTTGAATCTCAGTGAGTGGGAAGTACTCTGATCTAATCAGAGTTTTAAATTCGTTCCAGCCCATTGAGTCGATTGTAGCTGAGCCCAATGGTTTTTCCTGGGTATTCCACCAGGTCAAAGCTGAGTCTTTCAAAGAGCAGGCAGCATAAGACACCTTATGCTCCTCCAAACACTGACTGATTTTGAGTTTGGTTTCCATCTCCTCAATCCACCTTAACAATCCAGCCACTCCTTCCTTGCCAGTGAAAGTAGGAGGGTTACAGGAAGCAAAATACTTATAAGTACATCCCTGTCGTGGTGGATCAGGAGTAGTTGTAGTTGTGACAGTGGTTCTATGAGTTTCCGTGTTGCCATCAGTAGCATTACGTTCGGCGTGATTATGGTCCCCACCTGAAACCGAAGTAATATGAGGTTGATGTGGTATCAAAACACCACAAGCAGATAGCTGTTCTCGCACAATCCGTGATATCATTGCTTCGTTTGATTCGGATCCACCTGTACCAGCAGGTGGAACAGAGTTTACTCCCGGGTTCACGGGTGGAACAATATTTGTTTCCAAATTCACCTGTGGATTTGGATTTGATTCAGTATCTACTGGTGGAACTTGATTCGATTCAGGATTTGTAATGTTCTGGGTAGCTCTCTTAGCTGGTCGACCTCGTTTGGGAGCCATTATTCTGCTAACAAGCAGACAAACTCCGGTCAGTTTAAGAACATTAAAGATATAACCCATTTTATCACATAAATTCAATCATATTCAGTTACACTGAAAATTTATATTGAAATGTGAAGATAAAGAATACAGTATAACTACATGAATTTAGTTCAGACACGTTTTCAGTACACACAGATCACACAGATGTTCGTAGTTATACTCAGTCCTGTTAATTCAAAAACATGTTAAAATATTTCACAGCTCACAGTACTGTGATATAAATATATTATTACCCCTGTTTTTGATAAATTCAGATTCAGGACATTGATAAGTTCTCACATTGATATGTTTCCATACAGATATACGTCCTCACCATGTTGTATGATATGTTCTCAGTTCATGCACTAGATTTGTTCTCACACAAACAATAGATATGTTCTCGTTTAGATATGCTCTCGTACAGTATGGCTCTCGTACTGTATTTCAGCGAAAGATATGTTTTCAGTTTGATATGTTCTCATATTGATATGTTCTGATATTGATATGTTCTTATATTGATACGTTCTGATATTGATATGTTCTCACACAAGCTTAATTATACTTCACACAACACCCAAATAGTACATGGCACAGATCGATACACAAAAACACCCATTTTCTTACATTGCTACCATTATTTGTTTTATACAAACTACCAACACAACACAAGACACTACAACCAAAGAAAGAAAAGAACAGAAAAAGAACTCCCCCATCTACATACTGATGATCTGAAGATCCCAGAATGATCTTCTGTACATACTCATCGCATAAAGTATGATAAGAAAGAAAGTATCATGGCCACCACTGCCATGACTACTGCCAGGACCATCATCCTGGTCTCAGTACTCACCACTCCAAACCATGCCAAAAACTCTGTCGCTCTCTCTCTCACCCACATCCATCGCTCGGTCACCAATGCCACTTGCCGCCAAAATGCAGCAAGCATAATCTGTACCCATGTCATCCTCAATCTATCATCAATCGCGGTCCTCCACGCTCGAGTGTCGGTGTCCAAAGCCTTCACTTGATCCATCAAAGTCAAGTGAGAAGTGAGGATCTCCAATATGGTCATACGCGTATCCTCAACCGTAGCCTGGCATTGCTGTAGGCTCTGCTGTGTCCCCTGCAAGTTCTGAGTAACTTGCTGCAACTGTGCTCTCAGCTCTGCCTGATGGGAGGATTCTCCCACCTCATGTATAGCATGATACTCGTCCCTGGGAGCCAGCTGCTTCCGGGGAGGTAATCCCGTGGTTTTGCGGGCTTGACCTCGCATTCTCCTGAGTCCATCCCAAGCAGGGACTCGCCGTGGTGAAGGACTATGCTGTCCCTCAGCTGCTACATTCTCAGCATGAGGCTGAGAATGACCGGGTGATGCTACATGTACTGGTGGTGGTGGTGTAACTGGTCTAGGGTCTGCCAGTGGGTGTGGTGATGCTGGTGGTGCCTGTGGCACTATAGATGGCGCCCGTGAGGCTGCAGTCGACGCCTCCGATGGATCCGAATCCGAACCTGAGCTAGAGCTCGGAGTACCATCCACAACCACGTGAGGAAATCTCTGGTAGATATACTGTTCGCCTCGATCGGCTATCACTGTACAATAAAAATCTCTAATCAGTATCATGACATAAATATTAAATAACAATATTTAATATGTACATGATATGATGCTTCTTCCTATCTTAGAATGACTATTCATCCATATAGTTATTAATGTTCTGCTTGAATTAAATTAAACTAGAATGCACACGTGTTGCAAATTTCAGTTATGCTGGCCACTCATAACGGGAATTCGTACCACCTGATTATCCTGGCTTAATTCAAAACAAGTTTTGTTCAATTGTTATGTTCGGTGCTCTCTGTGTTACTATTCGAGCCTATGGTTATAGTCTAGGTCTCTAAATCCACCTAAATTCTATGTGGCTCTGATACTACCCTGTCACACCCCCACCCCTCGTCACCTCATGTATGATGTCACCGAAACGGTCGCGGAAGCATAGTGGTGATGTCTCTGAGGTGAGGGGTGACTTGCTTGAACCGATATCACAAGCACACAGATTAACTTAAAATAAATACATTACAGGGTTTCGTTATTACAATTTACATTACAATATTAACCTATTTAATTACAAGTTTGTGAAGTGCATTCTCCCTGGAGTCACGGTCTACCTGCAAAACGGTTTGATTTGAAAACGTCAGCACAAAGCTGGTGAGTTTATACAGTTTAAGTTTCACAATATGATATGATATGATATGTAATATAAGTTCTCAAATTGTACAGTTCAAGATAACCATGGGACCCGTATCTAGTTCCTTTCTGACGATATTGTTCTACAAGATACTACCCGTCGGTAACATCTTAATGCCTCGTTATCTTAATGTCTATCACAACATTAAGAAGTTTTGGAAACAGGAAACAAACATTCACACAAGGGGAGATGCAATCCTCCCAGCAAATGGGTGGTCAGCCGATAGTACTATCATTGTTTCCCCGTTCGGCCACACATGGGTTCACTAGATACAGTTCAGAAATGAGGACTTTTGATACTGTGATAGTGTTCAGTTCTTTGAGCAAAATCCCATGAAATCCACAAGTTCTCAACACTCACATGAAATCACACAGATAACAGTGATGCATATCATATGTTCAATAAAAGTTCAACAGTGTTCCCCGATGTTTATAAAAGATTAAATATAAAAGGGGTTGTACGAAACTCACCTGATAGTATAGATGTAGCAGAGTATCACACAAACTGGTAATAATATGATGATTCTGCATTTAGTTTTATTTAATGAGTTATTTATGTTCTAGTTTACTGATTAGATCTTTCTGAACGTTCAATGTCAAAGACATTGCGTAGTAAGTCATCAAACCGTTATTAAATGTTTAATTGGTTAATTTAGTATTGTATCATACAATGTATGATAATGAAGGAACCTACATTGCATTAGATTCCTAATACAAGGTTGATGACATTCTTGATTAATCAGAATAATCCCAGATTAACCAAATAGTTAATGTTGTTGATTATGATACTGTAACAGTTTCTAGATAATTTAATGGCTTAGGAATGATCAATCCTTGTTATTGATTACCCAATTATCATGAAATATCACAATGTAGCATCAGAATAGGTGTAATAACCATGTTTAACATACTAATCTGACTGTTATCATAAACATCAGATAATCGTTACAATGAGTATGTTAATGGTTGTGATTAGTTTGAAACATTTGGATTTAACCTTGCATTTCAAGGATTAACCCAACTAATCACCTACATTGTTATAATCAAATGGATTAAACCATTAAAATCATGGGTATGGTTTCATGCAAACCGGGCATTACAACGGATCAAAACAAGGATTTAACCGTTAAAACTTCGTGTTCTTTGTTTATAATCAATCCTAGCCATCATCTAGGCAATAATCAACAATCCTAACTATGCCATTACGTTCAAAATCAAGATCTAATCAATCAAAATCAAACTAGAAGGTTTAAACGGATCATTACCTAATCTGACGGAGTTCTGCGGTTAAAATAACGATCAGAACTTGTAGAGACGATCCGTGGTGCAATCCTTGCGTTCAGAAGGCTTGAAAATGAAGATTGGATGGTAGTTTATGTGTGTTCTTCGTCTGGGTTGCGTCTGAGTTCTAAATGAAATAAAAGTTTAAGTTTGCATGAAATCTGATGAAATAGATCAGATTTCTCCACCGCCACATCCGTCGCGTACCGCGGCGGAAAGCCAATTTGAGCTTCGCGTACCGCGAAGTTTTTCGGGAATCTTTGATATTTTACATTCTTTGCGTACCGCGGAGGATCCTCAAACCCACCTCCGCGTACCGCGATGAGCCTTTTCGACCAATACTTAGAAATTTTTCTTCGTTTTTCGATTCCGGGCAATCCAGGACTCCGTTTTGAGCACGGTTTTCGCCCACGTTCATTATTTCTCACCTACTCTCAACCTGTAATAATTAAGATTGTTAAATCAACGTGGATTTCTAGAACGATCAAATGTGCTCACGTCATTGATGACGTAATTCTCGTATTCAACTGTCACATATGGGCCAGCTCAAAAATGTCCAGAAGGCAAGATCATTGTGCGAAAGGATCAATGGTTAACTCCCAAGTCTTGAGGACAAGCCTTTTAAATAAGGGGCGTAATGATAGAGATCATAGTTATATTAATATGTTAGTATTAATTAGTAGTAATGGTAGGATCTAGATATGTGTAGTTTGGTAATTTTAATATCTAGTGTGTGTTAGTGGATTATAAATAGTGGTGAGGCTTGTGAGTTGAGGTGTGAAGAAAATTATTTAGACTGAATATTGGCTCCTTGGTGGAGAAGGGTTTTACCCTTGAACATCATCTTGATGTCTTCGTTTGCTTTATCTATAATCTAATTCGTTATTTGCTATTATCTAGTAACTTCAGCTTTCAATCTTCATCAGTATCACACAACCAAAATATTGTATGTACAAACCTTGTTCAAATCACACCCGGTGTTGAAGAATCGGTCTCGTCGGTTGATTAATTGGTAGTCGATCAAATGATATTTTGGTAAGAACTTTGGCAATTTTTAAAATTCTGATGATTATTTGGTAAAATTCTCTATCTCTCTTTCTATATATATATATATATATATAATTATATAATGTAACATTTTTATAAAAGTTCTATAGAAAATTTGGTTGTGTATATATAATTTTGAAAAATTATATATGATTTTTTCAATTTGATTAATCTCTAGTTCTTGCCCAACTATTCGACTAGCGACTAGTGATTTTTACGCCATTGATCACACCACAATTAAAATAATTGTAGGATATCAAATGGTTTTTTTTTTAATATCCAAGGATGTGTCCCTTTATCATGAATTTATACTAGCAAATTTGGTTTGTTGTTTTAGCTTTACTTATAAACGTGCAACTCTTCAAACAATTAAAATTTCACTTATAGGGTTTAATCATGGTATGATGTAGGTATGTTTTATCTTTATTTTTTAGCAGAAAACGAATGTTTTTAAATAGACTTTTGGCTCAAGAAGTAAGATTCAGTCCCAAAGAGATAAAGAGCTACCCAAACAATTTTGACACTACCAATTTATTTTGCTTAATATATTATTTTATATGTAACGTGATCACTAAATTTAATGTGACATTACACCATTTATTGTCACTGGTAGGGGTGTAAACGAGCCGAGCCGAGCCGAGCCGATCCCGAGCTCGTTAAGGCTCGAGCTCGGCTCATTTAGACTATAGGGCTCGAGCTCGGCTCGTTAAAAAAAATTTTAGGCTCGAGCTCGGCTCGGCTCGTTTAGATTTTAATTGTTTAATTTATTTACTTTAATTACTAATTTAATTAGATTTATAATTATATTTTCCAAATTTAACATAAAATATTTTATTTAAATATATTAATCATAATTATAGGGGAAAGATCAAATAAGAAGAGCTTTTTGCCTAAGAAGAGTGAGAACTAATAAGAATTTGACATGTGTCACATAATTTAGGTATAAAATCTTATTTTTATACTAAATTTTTATTTTTTTTGTACTAGATTTGTTCTATATTTTTTATACCGGATTTTTGTGGTTTTTGTATTAGATTTTTGTTTTTTGTACTATATTTTATTTTTTTGTACTGGATTTTTTTTGTACTAGATTTTTATTTTTTGTACTGGATTTTGTTTCCTTTTTGTACTGTATTTCGTTTTTTGTACTGGATTACTGTTTTATGATGACACGTGTCAAATTTGTATTAGTTCTTACTCTTCTTAGGCAAAAATCTCTTCTTAGTGGATCCAACCCCCATAATTATATATATATAAATAATTAATTTTATAAATAAATAGTTAATATAATAAATAAAAGTTATATAAAGAAAAAGCTCGTTAAGGCTCGCGAGCCGGCTCGGGCTCGATAACTAAGCGAGCCACATTTTTGGGCTCGAGCTCGGGCTTGTTAAGGCTCAACTTATTCGAGCTTTTTAACGATCCGATCTCAAGAATTTCACGAGCTGCATTGGTTCGTTTACACCCCTAGTCATTGGGTTTGATATACTAAACACCATGGCTATTGCCGGATTAGGGGGGGTTCACAAGCCGAACTGAACCAAGCCAGGGGCCAGCTAGGACTCGGCTAGGATATAAACCGAGCCTGGTTCGGCTCAGCTTGGATTGTAAACCGAGCCTGAAATCTGTTTAACCGAGCTGGCTCGGCTCGTTTCTGGCTTAGTTTTTACATAAGAAATTTAAAGCATTCACCTCAACTCGGCTCGGTTCGTTTTTTGCTCGGTTTTTACATAAGTGCAGAGGCGTGAATATGTGGAACTGAGAATTAAGAATATGATTTAGGAATTAGGAATTAGTAGAGCACGTGAGAATTGAGATCAATTTCGTATTTGCGTCCTCTTTTATTTTATTTTTTATTTTTATTTTTTTAACATAATTACAAAGTAACACCAAATTATATTTATTATTGAAAAGTAAGCTTATATTTTATATTTTAGTATAACATGTTGTACAAACAAGCCGAGCAACGAGCGAACTACGAGCCGAGCCAGCCTTGGCTCGGGCTCGTCTCGGTTACAAAACGAGCTGGCTCGGTCGCCTCGGTTGCAAACGGGCTTTATCCGATCCGAACTTTATCCAAGCTTTTTCCGAACGAACTTCGAGCTTTTTGAACAACCTTATGCCGGATTGGTTTTCGGGGAATGGGGCTGGACTTTGTGACACCCCGTAAATTCCAGGTCAGCAACATATTTATTTAAATGTTTATTTAAATGTTTTATGTACACGTGGCACTAGAATTAGATTAATTTAGTGTGACACGTGGCACGACAGTACGAACACTAACACATGACTGGATAATTCGTGAAATTATCGGCAAACAGCACACACGTGTCAAAACACACGAACGTTGGTGAACGACAAGCACATTGTGGAGCACAACACTCGAAACCCCACGAAACACTCACACATTGAACTTGGAAGTTCAAACAAGGCCAAACGAAAGTTCGTAAACGTGAAAACAGCAACGAACGGATCAACCCAATGAAAATGGGCCTATTGGGCTCACCAGGGGATCTGTCGCGCTACGCGACGGTCCACAAGAACACTGCCGCGATACGCGACAAGTGGGCGGGGGAAATTTGAACGCGGGACTCTCTCGCGCTACGCGAGGGGAACCCTTGAACGTGTCGCGCTACGCGACGAGACCCAGTTCGCAGAAAATCTTTATAAACCCAAGAAAATCATATCCTACTCTATTTCCATCATTTTCTTCGGCCTCCCACGCCACCCCTCGACCAAATCCTCTGCAAATCACTCTAAAACCCCCATTGGCAGCCATTGGAAGCCATTGTTGAAGAGGTTGAAGCTCAAGAACCTTGAAGCAAGCCTTCTAGACCACCACCTCTCATCACCACCTTCTTGTTCTTGACCCAAAACCACGAACCAGAGATTCCAGGAGCATCTTGAAGCCTTCCAACTCGATTCCTTCATCTCTTTGGTGTTCAAGGAGCCTTAGAGGTAATCTATACATCCCTTGTAGCTAAAATCACCATTACACACACATGCATGTGTTAAATCACACATGCAAACACCATGGACACACATGCACGAGTTTAACTTCTGGGTTTGTTGGATTCAATGTGATCTAGAGTGATTTAGTAGCATATTGTGATGATCCATGATGATGGATATTGATGAAACTCATGATTTACATGCAAAATGTTGAATGGTGGCCATGCATGTATGATCCATAATGGTAGGAATGAATTTGAGTATGTTGATATGTTTATTGATGATATTGAAGGATGAGTACATGCTTGGATTTGTTTAAAATGGTCAAAATGTCGATTTTTAGTAATCTTTCCATTATTAGTAACTTTTATTTGCAAAATGATTGTTGGAGATGAATTCATGAACATGCATGTATGTAGAATTGTTATTGGGTTGATAATATGGTTATTTGATTAGTTAGAAAGTGGTTTTGATAATGTTAATAGTCATACTTGTCATTGTTACTATTTTTAGTAACTTTATTTGTTGAAATAATGTTAAGTGATGATTTGGCTATATTGGTATGTTTAAAGTGATGCTAGATGGATTATTATGATGGTTGATGATGAGAAAATAGGATTAGAAATGTTAAAATGATTGTTTTCATGAAAAACCATAAAGTTACTATATTTAGTAACTTTATTTTTACAAAAACCGATTTGTCAACGTGTTGAATGATTTGGGCATGCTAAATGATTTAATATGTTTTAATATGATGTTTAGATGCTAAGTTAGATGGTTTCCGATGTCACGTATGCTAAAAATGGAAACTTTCCATTTTAGGAAACTTTTATGTGCTAACATGTTATAAACAACCTATGTGAATCCGTATGATGACGTGCTATGTGTTAACATGATCACGTAGGACTAATGAGCATGCTAGAACCATAAAATTGTTATGCTTCGTGAACTTTCCAAAAATGGAAACTTACTATAAATAGTAAGTTGTCCATAGACGCGACTTGCGCGTTTTGCACACGACGAGCACTTACACGATTGCTACACGATTCACAACCGTCACACGGTTCACCAACGGGTCGTTGACGTGACACGGTCAACTCTGGTCAAACACGGTCGATGTGGACCAACACAGTCAAACACGGTCATTGTGGACCAACACAGTCAAACACGGTCAATGTGGACCAACACGAGCAAACACGGTCATTGTGGACCAACACGGACAAACATGAACAACCAAGGGTTGTTGGACACAAACACGAGCACTAACACGAACACTAGCACGGTCACTTACACGAACTCACGTACGGTGTACGATATAGGTTGCCGGTGACCGACACGCATTACGACGCAGGAGCTTACGCTTGATTTGTACTTACTTCACTAAGGTGAGTTTACGGCCCCTCTTTACTCTTTTTCAAACGCTTTTAAATAGGGGGAGAATACTAGTTACATCGAGTCAAACATTTATTACTGTACAAACATTTTTGTGTATGCTGGTTTATTGGACAAACATTAAGTGTTGAACTCGTAACAAGTTCTCACAAAGTCTTACCGTTAATGTACGAACAACGTGGTAGATTTGGATGGATCCATTAGGGAATGACTAACCCCACGGGGCACTATGTTGACTGGATGTCATAACCCGTGCAAACTCTGACCTAACTTGCTATGTATACGAGGCATAGCGGAGGCAAGGACAAACAAGTCTAGTTCGGTAGTGACGCACTGACACTTTGGGCCTAGGGCTCGGTACTAACATTGATAAACAACATGACACACTCTTATTACTATATGCATATCAAAACCTGTGAACTCACCAACCATTGCGTTGACACTTTTCTAACTTGTATTCTCAGGTAACTAGCTGCGTATGGAACAGGATGCACATTTAAGGGATGAGCTCTAGGAACCGCATGCATTCTGTTGTGTCTTTTGAAAACAATATTTAATCGTTATGTAATTTCTAAACCATGTGATGTCTAACATTTTCAAACTTTCCGCTGCATGTTATGACTTATTTATTCCGCTGTACTAATATTTGATTTTCCGCTGCAATATGATTTAATAACTTTTATTCCGCTGCAAACTATTTTATGAGTGTATGTGTCAAACTTTGGATTTGTAAACGCATATAGAAATGTTCTATATGACCTCGAGCTGTGATTCTGGACACGTCACACCCACGTGGACTGACACCATGAGTGGGAAATTGGGGGTGTGACAGACTTCGTTGACCCTCCTGTAGTCCTGCCTAGAGGTGAACAAAAAAACCGGTTTGGGATCTCAAACCGGTTTCCAAACTGGTCCAAACCGGATCTCAAACCGGTTTCACCCAAACCGGTTTCCAAACTGGTCCAAACCGACGGTTCGGAATAGGTTTGACATTCTCATCTCCCAAAACGGTTTCCAAACCGGTTTCAACCCCTCCAAACCGGTTTCAAACCCTCCAAACCGGTTTCAAACCGGTCCAAACCGGTTTTATAGGTTTGACATCCCCCATCTCCCAAACCGGTTTCCAAACCGAACCGGTTTCACCCAAACCGATTTTGACCATCGTTTGACCAAACCGGACCGGTTTGAAAACCGAACCGGTTTGAGCAAAAAAAACGGTTTGAACACCTCTCCTGCCTATCAAACTTCTTTTGTTGATATATATTGGTTGTAGTAGATGGAGCAAATAAGCAAAACAAAAGGTGACAAAGTGAAAAAAATAGGAAAAAATAGTAAGCTGTTAAAATGGTTGGTTTGAACCGGAGGAGTACGTCATGTTAATGTGTCTTGGATGATCTATATCTAAGGGTTAGGCATTGATGAACACATTGAACTATCCAAGTTTTTTTATTTCAAAATTTCTGGTTTAGTCCGTAAGTAATTTTTATTGTTAATAAGATCTCTTAATTTGTTAAAATTTGCCGATCAAATCTCTCTAAATTTGATGTGTTTATCCGTTAAGTGATAGCATGTTAAGTGATAGCATGTGCAATGCACACAAGGGGTGTTTTAGTTTTTTAAGAGGAGAAAACCAATTATGTAAAATTGTAAATAATCTAACTTTTCCCTCGTTCTTTTGCAATGTGCGTATCATCTGATTCACAACAAGGCGACTTTACCTTAAGATAAGTTGATTTTAGTGTCTTGTTAAGCATAACGACTAGAGTATTTTTGAACCAAGGTGGCATTGCCTATCAATATCCTTAGTTAGACTAAAAACGACAACTCATAACAGGAGAAATCTTGGTAGAAAAATAGAAAATATATAAACATGTTTGTAATTCTTTATTTTTTTTAATTTTTTTTAATAATGGCCCTAAGGTTTTCATGAAGCAAAGATAAAACAAATATATTTTTCCAACAAACTTGAGACATGGAGATAATGCATGTGCAAGATTTGCTTCTTTATAAGATTTCAACCTTGCTAAGAAAACTGTAGTTTTACATATACTTCTTATTAAAAGATGAAAAGTCACATAAAGTTACAAAAATTATTCAAAAATAACAAGTCAAAGAGATTAAAAATCAAGCATCTACATCCACTAAAGGTTGATTGCTAAAAAAAGAACCAAAAAAATCTATTTTTTCCAACCAAGTCTTTCCACCAACCCTAGCCACAAACCCTTTTCTTTTAATTAATTATGCATCTAACTCAATATTTTTTTAATAACATATATAATTTAAGTTTTTAAAAATTTAATCATACAATCTTGCTTAATTTTTTTATGAACATCCCAGCATAAAATTTTAAAATAACGGAGCTATCTAAAAAATAATAATTAAAAAAGCTTATCGGTTTATCTTGTTCACCACATGTCATGTTATTATTAGTTTGTTAGATATTTTTGACAAAACTTAATATCCAAAAAATCTTAGATTTAAAAAATAAAAAAATTTCCAAAATTTAGGTTTCTTTTCCAGTATAAATACTTTATACTATTAATACATCTCATATTCACATATTTATTCTTATCTTTAATTCTTTTGATGTCATAATATCTGTCATGGATCCTTCATTTTCAAATTTTTGTATGGATGTAATGTTTTATATATTATTATTTTTTCAGAAAAAATGACAAGTATTTTTTTCGAGATAAAGTAAAGTTTAATATTTTAGAAACAACCACAAATCATATTTATATAATAAATATATAATAAAACTTGAATTCGGTTGGGTTGTGAATGTGTGTGAAAAGTTAAGTTAGATTGAGTTGTGTAAGTGAAATATAGAGAAATTATTTTGTTTTAATAAAAGGACAAGTTAAGTTGGGTAAATAATATGAGTAGTCTTATCGTTATTATTTTTTGTTGTCATTTTCTTAAACTAAGAATAAGAGTCATGTGACCTTGTAAGAAATTGTCTCTATGTTCAAACTCTCACCTTTTTTATTGTATTATTTAGGGTCATAATATACATTATCATACATATAATCTATATATCATATTTAGGTCAAATCAATCATATTATACATACATAACATTTACTTATATATATTTTATAAATATTTTTAATATTAAAAAATAGAATAAAATGCCATTTTAGTCCCTATGTTTTGGCAACTTTTGCCATTTTAGTTCAATAGTTTAAACTTTGCAATTTTGGTCATTATAGTTTTATTTTATTGTCATTTTGGTCATTATGGTTTCCATTTTATTGTCATTTTAGTCCAATTAAATTTAAACTTTTGGACGAAAATGACAAAAATTAACAAACCACATGGACGAAAATGACAATAAAATAAAACCATAATGACCAAAATGACAAAATTTAAACTATTATACTAAAATAACAAAAGTTGCCAAACCATAGGGATTAAAATGATATTTTACTCCAAAAAATGTAAAAAATTAGTGTTATTGGTACACCTATATAACAATAACAATAACTATTATTTATTTATTTTTATTAGAACTAGTAAATTATCAACTCCAAATAGAATGTATGGATCTCGAGAACCATGTGCTAAAATGAAAAAAAAATATGTCAAGAGAAAACAGCAGGTTTCGATCTTGACATGAAAACCTCTCACAAACTAAGGAGGGTCATCCAGATAAGATGTCCTAGTGATAAAAGACCTACCTTTTAATGTGGAGGTCATGGGTTCGATTCCTACTTGAGGCAATTTGATTGATACTAGGTGAGGGAGGAATCTTAAGTCTAATCTCGGGTTTTGAACCGATATGGGCGCAATTTTTAAAGTAAATAAGTTGGTTTCTCTGCATCAGGTACAACTCTTCCGACGTTGACGCCTAGTAAAACGGGCTATCACTTCCTTGAGTAGGGGGTCTTCCGAGGCATGCAGACATAATTCATATGTCACGATGTTACGTTCGATTGTTGCTGTTAAAAAAAACTAAGGAGGGTCACTCATTTGAAAAAAGACAAATCGAACCCGAAGTGAAAAATTGGTTCGGTAAATGATTCAGTTGGTTGAGAATTTGGGTATCCGAAAAACTCGATTAAAAATGAAAATGAAATTTCAAAATCTTCTATGTTTGGTTTTATTAGATGGTTATGTTAATACTCCGTGTATTACATGAGTTGAATAAAAAAATATAATAAATAATCAAGAATGAAAATTTTGGATAATATAAAATGATTTTTAATATAAAATATGATTAAAATTTTATATAATTTAATAATTTAATTAATAGAATAATATTATTATTTATTTCAATACTAATTTCTTCAAAGTTTTGTTTGTTTAAACATTTTATTTTAAAAAAATGTTTTACAAATTTTATATTTTATAATAAATTGGTTTTTGTATAAAGTGTTTTTTAATATTAATATATTTTTAATGTATTAAAATATCTTTTTAATTTAAAAATATATAAAAAGTATAATTAATATTTAATTATTATTTAATATTAGATACATTTAATATAAGAGAAAAACGAAAAATTAAAGATCAGGTGCTCTAAGAAATTGATTGTGTCCCTATGGGTCAAATATTAACACACATCTTTTGGTATTCTCAAATAATGGTTTCATACTTTCGTAGGTCAAATATTACTTCCATTGTCTTAATGGTACCCTAAGATTCTTTCAAATGGAAGGTCTTGGGTTCAAATACCTCCCACAGAGAAAAATGGGTCTGAGGAGGGTCAATGCGTTTTTCCAGTGGGGTTTCCTTCTGGGGTGGTTGTGGTGGCTCATGAGGGGTCCAGATAACTAGACCTTGGTGACATGACCTGAAAACAGTGGGTTCACACGATTGAGACCTTCGCCGTTCAAAAAAAATATTACTTCCATTTAATTGGTCAAATATTACTCTGCATCATTCGAGGCTTTTGATTAGTCTTATCGAATTTCAAGTGGCATTTTATCATCATTTTAGATTTCGATTCGTACAAATTCTTCAAAAAATGAATTAGTTGGTATTATAGTTAATTTTATTTGTTTGATTATTGTATTTTCATGATTATAATGCTTGTTTTTAACCTAAATGTTTTTAATCCAGCCGGATTGAGCTGATAAATTTACCACACAAATACTTGCTTGCGAAGAAGACTCACGCTATTACGTTGACGCCAACTTAACTCCAAAGAATAATGTCGTCGGTATTTTAGTCCAAATGTTTTGTTTACGATTTAGACTTAAAAATGTAATGCTTTGTTTACGATTTAGACTTAAAAATGTAATGCTTTGCTGGTTTTTTATTTCTTAAAACAACGAAGTTAAAAGAAAATTACTTTTCATTGAATCAATTCCAATCTGACTAGAACATGGTTGTGTGCTGAGATTTTCCCTAGATGAGAAATCTAAACCGATTCGGTCGATATCATTTTTTATTTTCTTCAATTCATAGTTCAAAACCGATCATGGGTGACCCAAGTTTCAATTTGTAAACTTTTTATTGGAAATTATGTAGTGGTTAAAATGAAAGAGTTTGCTGAAAACTCGAGTATTTTAGTTTGTCAGTTTAGGGGTGTTTATCGGGTCGGATAATGAGTTATTCTGGTTGAAAAATTTTTTGGTCTATCCGAAACCCAACTCGAAATTCAAAATATATTATCCGACTCGAAAAATCCGAATAACCCGAAAACCCCGAATTCGTTCATCCGAATAACCCTGTTTTTCGAGTTATTCGGATATCCGACCCGGAAAAACAGTTTTTGCATATTCGAAACCCGACCCGAATCTAAAACCATATTATCCGACCCGAAAAACCCGAAATAGATTTCAGATACGGTTTTTCGAATTTCGGATACGATTCAGATTTTGAATTTTTTCGAGTTTCGGATATTTTAAACACCCTATTTGTTGCACAAGTAAGTTCTAATTTTTATAAAAAAATAAAAAAATAAATAAAAATCGATTTGTGCGTCTCTCGGCTCTTAGCTATAAATCCAAATGGCCCATCGCAATGGAATGACTCGCCTGCAACCTTTTCTCTCTCCTACATGTCGGCTTCTCCCCTCACCGGACACAAATAGTGGAATCAACACACTGTAAGCATTCATTTCTTTCCTACGATTCTTAGGGTTAACTTCTTCCGATCGCTCAACGTTGCTTGTTCCTCCGTCTATCTACCGGCGGAACCTGTTGTTTTTGATCGGCGGTTGTCGTCAATACTTACATTTGGTTTCCCGTCGTTCGTAGTGAGTTACCTTTATTTCTTTCGTTTACAGCTGAATATCAGATAGTTTTCGTTAATTATGTTGAAAGAAGTTCTACAAGGTCTCGAATGTAGCTTAAAATGTTAATTTCTGCGTGCATTTTTGTGACGCCAAGTAAATTAGGGTTTCTAACTTTCATTGTACCAAGGTTTTGATCGCGCGTACCCTAGTTATAGTCGTACTGTTGAAATTTGTGAAATTAATGTGTGTTTTAAGCTGTGTTTGAATTGTAGGCCTCATGAATTGTTTAATAGGTGATAATTCGTTTAGAAAGGGAATTATTCTCAAGGCCTGCTCACATACTAAAAAAAAGCCCTATCTTAGGGCCCCAAAAAATCCAAGGGCCCCCAAAAATCCAGGGGTTTTAAATTTTTGGATAAATCGACTTTTTAGTTGTAACAGATTGTGATTGTATTACACTTTTTGGTTGTTTCCCATATTTGTAATTAATAAGCCGTTCTACATAGGAGGGCTAGGTTGGGTTGGGTAACAGGTCGGAATGATTTCGTTTTGGAGTGTGTGTCGGGATGAGTTTTAAGCAAAAAAATATTTTTAATCTAAATGAGTCATTTTTAAAAATCCTCAATTTATTTCAACATAAAATAGTCTATTTTAATAATTTTTAGTGACTTTTTCATCAAACATATTATAGATAATATTTACCCATTTAAATTCATTCTATTAAGATAGTTTTTAGGTTACACATCTTGACCCATATTATGTTGAACTGTTAGTCATCTCAACTCATTCTATGCTATGTTGTTAACCATTTTAACCCAAAATACAGTAATTGTTCACCTAAGTCAACCAATTTACCCTGCTCTGTGTCAAGATTGTCAGGCTAGTAATTAATGTACACATTTTGTTTGTGATTTATACTTTTTATAGTTTCTTTTTCATGAAAATTTATATTTTTTGTGTCTCAAATTTGGAGAGAATTTTTATTTGCAATCAAAAGAGGCCTCGATTTTCTAAACCTGCTTTAGGCCACCTAAAGGCTTGAGACGACCCTGATTATTCTGGAGAACTTGGTTTAATAAAACTTGAGGCTCCATGAGGTGTTTATGTATCAAAGCTGAGGTTCAATGTGAAAGCTTCAACTATGTGCCTATGTAAAAATGAATCTTTAAAAAAAAGAAATGACTTGCAGATGTTTCTCCTTTTTACTGTTTGGTATGATAAGAGAATCACCTGTTTTGGTTTAGAAAACTGATTTCGTGGTTGGTTTGTTATACAGTGAAAGAACCAGATTTTAGTTTTGTATGATTGTTACAAATGCACCATGTATCACTCACTCATTTTCAGTTTGTGCTCTTTTTATGGAAGTATGCGGTGCCTTGATATTCAGCATATGTACATTGACCTAGTTTTAAGTAGATTTTTAGATCATAATATATATCCGTGGGTTTTTACGATAAAATAGCATACAATGTTTTATTGTTGAACGATCTCTTCCTATACGTGACTGTGCACTTTCTTGATGTTTGGACATCTTCTGTCTTTATTGTGTTAACTTATGTGTCTTGTCATTGTTTCCAGGGTAGATGGAGTATAGTTCTGGTGAAGAGTCTGAGTTCAGTGACTCAGAGATTGCTGAGTACAAAGATAAGCCATATGAGCAGTTGAGGAATGGAACGCTAAAGGTCAAATATCCCAATGGCATCCTTAGGTGTCCGTTTTGTGCTGGCAAGAAAAAACAAAATTTCAAATACAAAGACTTACATCAACATGCGTCAGGTGTAAGCAAGGGTTCTTCCAATAGAAACGCAAAACAAAAGGCTAATCACCTTGCTTTAACACTGTACCTAGAGAATGAACTGGCAGATGAGGCAGAAACACCACTGAAAGTGGCAGCTCCAGTAGCTACAACTCCTATTTCTGAAGAGAGAGATTTGTTTTGCTGGCCTTGGACTGGGATTGTGGTTAACATAGTCAAAGAGCCTGATAATGCGGATGATTATGAAAACACCGAATATTGGATGAAAAGGTTCTCGAAATTTAAGCCTGAAGTTGTTGAGCTGCTAACAGATGATAAAACGCAATCTGCAATTGTTTTGGTGAGGTTCAATAATGATTGGATTGGTTTTAAGAATGCAATGGAGTTTGAGAAATCATTTGAAGCTGCTCATCACAGCAGGAAAGAATGGAATGCATCTGAAAGTCCAAAAGGTTCAAGTATTTTTGCGTGGTTAGCTCGTGCAAATGATTTTGAATTACAAGGCCCAATAGGTGATTATCTTCGCACCAACAGAGAGCTGAAAACAATCGATGATCTTGTTCAAGAATTGGATACCACCAGAAACAAAGCTGTGGTTGAATTAGCGAGCGAGATTGACATGAGAAATGAAAATCTTGATGATTTGCAGATCAAGTACAATCAGAAAACCATGTCTTTGAGTAGGATGCTTGAAGAAAAAGATCACCTTCATCAGGCTTTCTTTGAAGGTTTCTTACTCCTATTGTGTGCTTTTTTGATTGACTAATTTTATGTATTGGTTCCATATACTTAAACATGGAGTTTTCTTTTCTCCCTTGAACATTTTTCATGACTTATGGTCACTAAAAGTTGCCAAATGGGGATCAGGCGAGTTGTGTAACGGTGCAAAACAGACAACTTTTTGTGCATGTCTAAACTGTTTGTAGTGATGACAAAACTATACAATTTCAAAAATATTTTGACTTTTCTTAGTATAGCTATTTAGGAGGTATTTATTTATTTAAATGTATGACCTGTTTCCATTTAGTAAATTTTTTTGTCTTGTCCTTTTTTTTTGTATATGGTTTTGGCCAGAAAATAGTATGTTGTCCCATTTGACACCTGTGAGATGCAAAGATTACCCAAATTACCCACTTAACTTTCCACACGGACCACGTCCATGTCCTTTTTTTGAAAGAGTCCATGTTTTATGTGAAATACCTTTTTTATAAGTTTGAGGTTTTGCTAATATGCAAATATTGTTCTTATCCAGAGACAAAAAAAATGCAGCGGCTTGCACGGGAGCATGTTAAAAGAGTATTAGATGAACAAGAAATTCTGAATGCTGATCTGGAGAAACGAAGGAAGAAACTTGATTCATGGAGCAAAGAACTTAATAAGAGAGAAGCCCTAACAGAACGTGAGAAACAAAAACTAGATGAGGAGAAACAAAAGGTGGCTATAATATCCAATCTTTATTTCAATATTAATGGTAATGGTGATTTTCATTTTTATTATCATATTATGTGATTCATATCCCCTTTTGCAAATCCAGAATGACATGCAAAACAGTTCTCTTCATAAGGCTTCTGTAGAGCAGAAAAAAGCCGATGAGAGTGTCTTGAGGTTGGTTGAAGAACAAAAGGCAAGTTTACTGAATCTATCTTTTATAATATATTCTTATTCATTTTCATTAGCAATTTCGGCCATTTTAGTAATTATTATATTGATCAGTTAATGATCAACTGGTAATTTCAAAATATTATCCATTATGTAAAATGGGTTCCCAAATCGTACTTTTAATTCTTGAAGCGTCCAATATCATTATTAATAACCACATTGAATCCACTAATTATTTTTGAAAACTATTTAGGACACCTTGTGTTCAGGGTCAACCCAACCAGATAATGTTTTATCTCTAATCGATCAAACATGTAAATTTAAGAACACTACCATAAAAGCAAATGGGTCATGTGGGTCCAAGGTCTCCCAAAGTGTAATTTTGATGTGTAAAACCTCCTTAATCATTTTTTTGAAGATTTTTTATCTTCCAATATTTTCTTCATAAATATGTTGAGCCTACTAAATATTTATGGAAGTTAAAAAAATTTAAAATGTAGTGTTTTTGGTCAATCTGCTCAAAGAATTACCCGTTCGACAACTGCCTGTTATAACCCAACTGGTCCATTTTGCCATCTCTAGCCTTGATTCCTTCTTGTTGAAAATTATATTCTGTTATTTCTGTTGACTGGATCCTGAATCACAGAGAGAGAAAGAGGAGGCATTAAAGAAAGTTCTTGAGTTAGAGAGACAGCTGGATGCCAAACAAAAACTAGAAATGGAAATTGAAGAACTTAAAGGGAAACTGCAGGTGATGAAACATTTGGGTGATGAAGATGATGATGCAGTCCAAGAACAGATAAAAAAGATGAATGACGAGCTGTTAGCAAAGATGGAAGAAATGGATGGTGTGGAGGAAATGAATCAAACTCTTGTTGTTAAGGAACGCCTAAGTAATGATGAATTGCAAGAAGCCCGCAAAGAGTTGATTAAGGTATCACTTTCCAGTGTCCCAGCTAAATTTTAGTGTTTAGTTTGTAGTATGTATAGTATTAAAAATGTTAATTGTTGTTACCTTACTTTTCAAACAATCTAAATCTTCCGTCACATTTAGAGATGAAAATGACTAAATGCTCCTTGTCTACTCATTGTATACAACTCTAGATGGTATTTTGAAGCATATTTCTGTAGATTTAGGATTATTATTTTTATTTACATCTGTAGAAGTTGCAAGTTACAATTTAGGGGCATTTTTTCATTCCACAGTTTTACCAATAACTTCTTAACTGAGTTATCTCAAATAGGTTAAATTAAAAATGAGCAAAATGGGGAGCAGGTCAAACATGCAGAAAGTCTGTCTTTACTCTCTTTTCCCGAGTTCATTTAAGGAGAGGAAAGAAAGGAAATGGAAATAAAGGAGAAACATTTCTGTGTTCCTGAGTTTCATTTAACGAGAGAAGAGAAAAGAAAACAACACATGTTGTGTCTACTCATTGTATACAACTCTAGATGGTATTTTGAAGCATATTTCTGATCATGTTAATTATTATAATTTTATAATGGATATTGAACAAACAACTATTTGCGAGTCACCACAACCAGGTCATACGTTTTTCACCCTTAACTTGTTTTGACTCAATACCCAACCTCTAATGCATACACCATCCTAAATCGTTGTATCCAAAGATCTATGTTATTACTATAATAGCATTGTTTTTCTAATCTTGATTAAAATATTAATATATATATATATATATATATATATATATATATATATATATATACACTTGAAAATTGATCCATTTCAACCCATTGCTGTTTTGACTTGATACCCCTCCCAGAGTCTCCGATCTGTTCATCTTGCCATTACAGATCCTACTTTTTCAACATAGATCAATTTAATAAACTCATCAATTTTTTTTCAGGGCCTTCAAGACATGCTAAGCGGACGTACCAACATTGGGGTTAAGAGAATGGGACAAATTGATACAAAACCCTTCCAGGATGCCTGCAAGGAGAAGTTTAACTCTGAAGAAGCTCCTACCAAGGCCATGGAGTTGTGCTCTTTGTGGCAAGACAAACTTAAAAATCCTGAGTGGCATCCAGTAAAAGTTATTGCAGTAGAAGGCACACATAAGGTATGCATGAAAGTCATTTGCTGACATGGATTTTTCTTAGGTGGCAGTATGAACATGGTTGGAGAAATCGCTAGTCGGTCGGTGAGGTGGGGACTAGGGATTAATCGGATTGAGATTTTATATATAAATTTTTAAAAATTATATATATATATATACACACACACAAAACTTTATGTATAAGTTTGCAAATAATCTAAGATTTTATCAAATTAATTCATATGAGCTATTTATTTTATTTTTTTGAATACCCATCCCATCCATCTAATAAAAACCCATGTTCTGATTTTCAAAAAAAAAGCAATTCCCGTCTCCCGACTACGCTGCTTCGCGTTCAATCGTTGTCCAAGTCCAAATTAGGGTTCTGGCGAATGAAATTGGTTCTTTCACAGCGTCGTTCTTGTCAATTGAAGTCGGAATCGTTGTTCTCAACGAAGATCGAAGGTTTGTTTTACATTTTCCTCTCGTATTCGCCGGAACCGGCCGTTTTTTGGCCGATTGGTGGCCGATTCAGACCGATCAGAACCAATTAGGACCGATTAGGTCCGATTTTGACCGTCGTTGACCGACTAGCGATTAATTGGCCGATTTGAGTAAAATAAGTCGGGAACACCCCGATTAGCGACTAATGCCGATTAATCAGCCGAGGAATCGCGATTTTTACAACCATGAGTATGAACCTGTTTACTAATAAACAAAATATATTTGGGTTATGCTGAATAAGAAAAAATAGCCAAAATGGTAACGGGACAATTGGGTGGAACTGGTTGAAAGCCATCCATAGTGTATTTTAAACGGTAGGTGATTTGCACAACACCTTATTTACCCATACACCACTAAGTTGGTAGGTTTGATTATTTTTTGTTTCAAAGGAGATGGTTAAAAGCAAGAGCTTAAATGTTGAAGGGTAAAAGGTTCAAACCTGTTGGATTTGGTGTTTATGGGTAAAAGAGGTGGTGACAGTGGTGTATAAATCACCTGTTTCCAATGCATACAACATCTAAACCTATTAAATTGTCAGTCTAGAATTTTGATGTTTTTGTAATCACAGTTGGATGCATAATTAATTATACATAAAAAGTTGCAAGAAATTGTTTGTCGATTAACTAGACCTGACAATCTTGACCCATAGCATATTATTATTGGGTAGGTTTGGGTAAACAATTATTGTATTTTGGGTTGAAATATGTAGTAACATTATGACATAGAATGAGTTAAGATGGGTAACACCCTTAACACGATAAAGGTCAAGATGGGTAACTTAAAAACTATACGAATATACTAGGATTCAAACGGGTCAAAATAATCAATAATATATTTTGATAAGAAAAACATTAAAAATTATTCAAATAAACTATTTGTTTAGTTACAACTTCATTTAATATTAACCAAATTGATGTTTTTTAAAACGAGCCATTTATACCCAAATTGATTTTGTTTAAAAATCATCTTGAACCGCCTTCATCCTAACGCGCACTCGTTACCATGGTCGTAAAAATCGGCCTAGGCGGCCGCCTAGGCGTTAGGCGCCCGTCAACTGTCTCGATTTTGGCCTAGGTGGTGCTAGGCGGCCTAGTCAGATTTTTTTTTTTTGACTTTTTTATTTTTAGTTTTTTGACTTTTTTTGACTTTTTTATGGTAAAAAGGGACCAAATTCATGATTATTTAGACATTTCTCAACCAAAAATCATTAATATGTCTTTGAAACATCGAATCCAGCCAGTTAAACATCGAAATTCATCTCTAAACTTTGAACTCGGTGTTTAAGTTTGCACTTTGAAGTATTTTATTTAGTATATTTAAGTTTATTTTTTAAATTATTTGAAATATTATATTAAATTATTGATATTAATGTGTGTATATAATATATATTTGTAAAATTACACATAAAAATTCCAATCCGCCTAGCGCCGATTAATTCCTAGGCGGTCCCTCGCCGCCCGACTAGCGCCTAGCGACTTCTACAACCATGCTCGTTACACAACCTAATCCAACCTGCCCATTTTGCCTGGCATACGATTAACCCAACTTGACAGTTCACTCAGACTGAAATTACCTTTATAACCCTAAATCTCTTTTTCATTGTGGTGGCAATTTTAACCTATTTCTTATAAATTAGTAGAATAAAAAAAATTAGCCTAAAAGGAAATCTGTCTGGGTTGAACCTGTCAAAAGTTTTGTAGTGTATTTTTTAAACAACTCATCAAATAATGTTATTAATTGTTTATATTATTGTAGTAATAATATAATTTTTTGTAATCAAATATGAGGCATAAGTTATTCACTAAAATAGTGATTGCAAATAAGCCCAATCCAACTCGTACCAGAATATTGCTCTTTTTTGAACCTGAAATCATCTTGGGCCTTTACCCAGCATGACCCAAAAATAATAATAGAAATAATAATTTACTTGTTTCATTGTTTGAGTTATGGGCATGTTACAAGAACAAAACATTGCATGATGCAGGAAGTGATTGATGAGAATGATGAATTGCTAAAAGACCTCAAAGCAGAATGGGGGAGTGGAATCTTTGATGCAGTGGTTGCTGCATTTAAGGAGATGAATGAATATAATCCTAGTGGTAGATATGAAATTAATGAACTTTGGAACTTTAAAGATAATCGCAAAGCTACATTGAAGGAGGTAATTAGCTACATCTTGAAGAATTTGAAGAGCCTTAAGCGCAAAAGAGGTTAAGGTTAGTATGGTCTGCCATTTTATCAACATTTTCATATTACGTCCCATTTTTCCCTCCTTAAATCAACTTGCACATCATAATTATTACTTGCCGCAGGCTGGCTCAAGCTCTTTGGTGGCCCAAAGCTGAAAAAAAATGGGGCCCTTAACCTAGATAAAACAAAAATCGTCCTCCTTTATCTATTAACTATGTAGTACCTAACTACCAATTAACCAAAAGCATAAACCAATTAACAATTTACTGTAAACAATCTGATCAAATAAACCAATTAAGCATGAATTGTGAACACTTTGATCAAATAAACCAATTAAACAATTAACCAAGACAGAATTACTAAATGTAACCACAAACCTACCTGATCAAATATACCCATTAACCAAATTTATCTATTAACTATGAAGTACCTAACTACCAATTAACCAAAACCATGAGAACAATCTCATCAAATAAACCAATTAACCATGAACTGAGAACAATCTAATCAAACAAACAAACTTGCATAGTATATTCACAATATTCAGTAGGGTCTGGAGGGAAAGTATGTTCCCACTATTCAGTAGGGTCTGTGAACAATCTAATCAAATAAACCAATAAACCATAAACCAATTCACAATGAACTATGAACTATGAACAATCATACTACACTAAAGATATAGGCAATTAGGCATATAGCAAAATTAAGAAAACCAATTAACAGTGAAGTGCACCTGCGTCTGAGCACAAAGCCACAAAACACTTGAGCAGAGCGGCACTGTGGCCAGCTGAAACTGAGCATGCACTATTTGTATATTTCTATGTGTCTGCATATGTGACTGTGTATCAACAGTCATAAGAAGTGACAATTTCAATCTATTTACTTGGGAAAGGGTTCAATTTGGTTGTGTTTTATCTTGATCGACTCAAAATAAAAATAAACAGTTAAATGAGTTCGAACTTTGAACAGATTGAAAATTGCACAAAATAATATATATAGGGGAGAGTTTAAAAGAAAACTCCTCACTTTGGAGAAAACTAAGAAAACTCCTACTAACCAATCAATTTTTAAATTTTTTTTCATGATTTTTTATTATTAGTTTATAAATGCTATAAACAAAAAAAAATTTAATAAAAATATGTAGATCACGAAGTTACGTATATGTAACTTATAAAGTTACATATATATGCAGTTTACAAGTTACATATATGTAATAACATGAGTTACATATATATTTTTTTTCTTTTTGTTAACAAACATAAACTTATAATAAAACAAAATGCAAAAAAAAAAAAAAACAAAATCAATTAATAATAATTGTGATTAGTTTTCTTCAAAATGAAGGTTTTCATGTCTAGGTCATCTAGGACCTAATTGCATTAACAGTGTTTGCAATATGAAAATATAAAAATAAGATGAACCCATGTGGAGACTTTGGTAACTTTCATGTCTGGGTTATCTAGGACCTAATTGCGTCAACAGTGTTTGCTTTGTGGGAAAACAGTTGTGGCTGTTATGTTGATAAATGAGTCATAAGAGGTATGGGCCAAACATGTAACTTCCATGTGTGGGGGCCTGGTTAGCGCTACCTCCACGCCTTTTTTTTTAATCCATTTTTAAGTTTCATAAATATATTTTTGCTTCATATATGGTTTAAAATACGAATTTCAAATAAATAGATAGCATCTAAAACACGCTATGCAACTTTTATTTTGTTTGAATCTTTCTCACGCATAATCAAACATTTACAACTAAATATTTATTATTATTATTATTATTATTATTATTATTATTATTATTATTATTTTTTTTTTTTAATTTTTTTTATGACGAAGAGATCTATGTAATTTGTTTCAGATGGCTGAATTGGCGGTTTTATGGCAGGGATTATTATGAGCAGTTGGATAATAATGTAATATGCATCTTTCTTTTCCTGTGGAACTTATGCGTAAACCTTTGTAGGAGACTGCATTTATCAATTACTCTATTTTGCCGTATTCTGGCGTTAGAGTTTGCTTTTAAGTTGCTGTGTTATCATTTGATTTTTATGATCTGTCATTGAAAAATCTTTTTGCTCAAAGACCAGACCAGACCAACGTTAAGTGGGATCCTACATTTGAAAACAGTACAATGAAAAACTGGATCCTCTAGTGCTGATATGGTATTGGTTTGGTACCGGTTCATAGATGTGCACTTTTGACAATTCGACAAATTAAATAAGCTTTTTTATTATAGACGTATGTATTTTATTTGAGTCTTTTTTTATTTTAGACGAAATGTTGTCACTATGAGAAAATATGCATTTCGTAACTATCGTTGAAGCTTGAATGGTTGTAAATGGTGACTAAAATTGGATTCCTTTCTATTATAGGCAAAAGGATATAAATTACGATAATCTTCTTATTGAAAAGTGAATATAAAATTTGTTTAGCTATACCTTTTGCTTATTTGATAGAGGTGTTACTTATTTGCCATTTAGTCGTAAACCACAAAAGGGCCGTGCGCTTTGCTACCTCTTAAACTTCAGGTATTTGTTGGACCTATATTTGTTTAACTAAAAGTCAGTCATAATATCATACATGAATTTTAAAGTAAATTTTTTTTACTTTAATTTAAAAATTGTCATTTTTTGTTTAAATTGTCAGATATTTTGCCTATTAAACAATCAATTTTCGTAACATTTAAAATAAAGTTTAAAGTGTTCGTACAAGTTAAAAAAAGGTGTTAGTTCTTTCAAATTTTTTTTATAAACTTTGTTTCATCGTTTTAATCATTTGTTGAAACATTTTGTTTTTATTTTCAAAATTTATTATATCTACCACTATTAAATTCAATTTTGAAAGTACTAAATTACTATTGATATAATAAATACCTAATAATTTTGTAGTAATGGTTTTGAAACGT
Organism: Mikania micrantha; assembly: GCA_009363875.1. Classification (NCBI taxonomy): domain Eukaryota; kingdom Viridiplantae; phylum Streptophyta; class Magnoliopsida; order Asterales; family Asteraceae; genus Mikania; species Mikania micrantha. Next base: position 6,114,147 of record CM018684.1, read on the forward strand.
AAAAAAATCAGTAAGATATTGAATATTGTCATAATATAAATGTAAAGTTTCATTGGAGCATAAACATTTTATTTAGCACTTCTACAGCCCTTTATATATCTTTATTAATTTTTTATACTTGATATATGTTTTTATTTTTTTAACATACATGTAACATTTCAATGCGTTGAATTCTAAAATGTAAGATTTCAAATCTGTTGATAGTTTATATTTTTAGTTTTTTAAACCGTAATAGTATAGTAGGATTTGGTCAAATCCGATTCTCGGTACTAAGAGTCGGGCTTGTAAGAGATAGTGATGCTTATGGTTGGACCTTTGGATCATAACATGGGCCTTATGCGTCTAATTGTAGGTCCCGATTCTCTTTGGCCATCTAGATTGCATATCCAAATAAGTTGTCTTAGTGGTAAAAGACCCACCTTCCAATGTAGAGGTTAAGGGTTCAACTCCCACTTGAGACACTTTGATGGATACCAGATGAGGGTAAGAATCTTGAGCTTAATCTCGGGTTCTGAACCGATGGGGGCGCAGTTTTACAGCATATATGCTGGTTTTTGCGCATCAGGTGCAGCTCTTCCGATGGTGGCGCCGGGTAAAACGGGCTATCGCTCCCTTAACGTTATGCTCGGTTGTTGCTGTTAAAAAAAAAAAATCTAGATTGCATATTTATCGAAAGACGTTGGCTTGTAAGCAGGAGAGTGTGGTCAATCATCTTTTGCCATCTTGGATTGTATATTCATGAGAGATAATGACTTGTAAGCAGGAGAGTCTGGGCTTTTGCCATTTCAATTGCATATTCCTAAGAAGATAAATGATTTGTAAGCATGAGAGTTTGGTTTATTCTCTCTACCAACACACACTATATAGTTAAAAGAAGATTGTGGTTGATAGTTGGTCCATGATAGAAAGACGAATTGGAGGTGAAATTGGGTGTTGAGGTATAGCTTCTTCTTTCGCCCAAGAGGCTACTTTTGCTTTCACCAACTAGGCTACTGTATCAAGCGAGTTTTACTTTGGACCTTCAATGCAGTCCTTGGATTGGTTTAGAGAGCGACTTGCAGAACTATTAGTGGAATACGAAGACATGACTAGAAAATATAACGAAAATTATTTTTTTTTTCTAAGTGTTCTCATATACAAAATGTTATTTATGCGGGTGAATTCTAAGTTATAGTCTAAGCCTTTTAATATGATTGACCTAAATTTTTATAACCAAGTCGCTGATAACAACTTGTTACACCCAACTTCCTGACGGAAACATCAGATGCGACGTGTCACACGTCAGGGCGCTATTATGAATGCTCAAAATCTTATAGTGCTATGTTAAAGTTTTAATATTTAAAACATCTATATTAATTTACTCAAACAAAACTAAACAATGTTTTAATTGACTAAGTCCTCTAAACCTAATCTACGTCTTCGTCATATGTCTTCATCTTAACCTGTTACATATATAGAATAACAGGGTCAACTATTTACTTAGTTGGTGAGCAATTGAAAACAATTTAATATAATATTTATAAAAGATGCAAAACTACTAAAATATGTAGAACTAGATCTAAAGCACATGTAAGTTTCAAGCATCATGTTTAAGCACAAAGCAAGAATCCAAGCAAGTGATATTACAAATCTTAAATCAAGACTAGCTAGGTATCCGACTTAAACAATGTAAATAAAATTGTTTATGTTGGTGTACAATTCACCATTTTGACACAAACACATAAGTCATTGCGAAAAATGTAGCTACATTCATCTAACCTAGTTCCCACTTAGCATTTAGCATATAAATAGCATCTAAATCATGTCTACTAAGCTTAAGAGATTGCATCATGTATATGTTTTTGACTATATGAATATGTTTTTGTATAAGGCATATGTAACATCCCAAATAGGTTTACAAAATGTAAAAAAAGAGTAAGAATTAACTCACATTAATTATGCTCTAGTAAACTTAGTATAATAAAAAAGAATGAAGATCAACAATTGTATCGAACTCGATGTCCTAAGTTTTGAAAGTATGTGATGAGACAGTAGCTCAAAGGAACAAGTATATGATCCAAATGCAAATGCGGTTCAATCTAGTCAAACAAATGCAACGAGGATGGGTAAAGATTATGCTAAGTATAGCGAAATGAACATATATCATTGGTTGGAATCGTTGAGCCTAACGAGCCTCTAAAAGATTACACCAACTCTAAAAGCGACCTAAACAAGGCTACCTAAACGAGCCCAACGCCTATTAACTAAGATCCTAAGCTCAACTACTTAAACTTGGAAAACAATAAATAAATGAATAATGAAGAGAAGAAAAAGAAAAATAACTCAAAAAAGCTTTACAGACGAGACGATCTCGAAGGGCAACACTTCCTCGTCAAGAGAATAAAATAAAACTATTATGTCCAATATCCCAATGGGTGTTGGACTTGTAAAATCACCAAAATTTGATTATTTCACTTGTTTATACTCAAATAGGAGTTGAAAACTATAAAAGACCAAACAAGGATATTTATAGGGTGTTCAAAGGAGCAAAATATTGGTTTCTTGGGTGATGTGGGATACTTTTTAGGGAAGGTTCATGTCTTGCAATTGGGTTTAAACCTTGGATCTTGGTGTGATTTAAGGGTTACGTTCTCAAACTTTTGTAAGTGATTCTTGCTTCGTTTGGGCTTGGTTTTATATACCGTTTGAACCTAGTTTCTCCTTAGTATACTAGTATATCTAGAATATTTGGGTGGTTCAAAATGTTTATTTCGAGGATGGGAAATGTTGGCAAGACATCTACCCAAAAATTATCTTATGCCAAAACTAAGAATTTAACATGTGAAGCTTCTTATTTGCTATTCTTTACATCTAAGCCTTCCAAAAAAAAACAATGTCCTATCTTAGAATATGCATATAATATAGTTTGGATGATAAGAAGGCCGGGATATGAGTTTAGGTGTGTTCACGAAGATTTCAACGTTTTTGATCAACCTAAGTCTTTGTACTTGATAGATGGTCAAGATAAACTGAATCATATGCCAAAGAAGAATGATAAAGGAAAACGAAATTGGGTATGAATGTAGGATTATTCTCTATGATTATGACTTTCTTTTATTTCTAATCTAAAAATTCTCAGATTTGGTTTACGTTTAATCTATGTGGTTATGACTTTCTTTTATTTCATTTGCTAAAGAACATCACAAAAATTGCAATGAGGCTTCTAAGGGTGAGCAAAAAACCGAAATAACCGAACCAGAACCGAATTAACCGAAAAAACCAAACCGAATGAATAACCGAAGAAAATCGAACCGAAAAAAACCGAAACCGAATTACTCGGTTTGGTTTTCATATTCTAAAAACCGAATCGAACCGATATGTAATCTTTTTTAAAAATTAATATATATATATATATATATATTGTTATTTTTATACTTATTTAACGGGATAAAACACACAAATAGTCTACTGTTAAAGATGATAAACATTTGGATTAGATGAATACTATCATTTTAAAAGATGAAGACCGGCATTATTGCATATTTAGTTATCTACTTGTGATTATTTTTAAATGTAAGAATATGATGACAATTATTTAGTTTAATTTTGATTAGTTGGTGTTCGATCAATTAATTTATGAATTAACTATTGTTAAACATCTTTACACTTTCAATATTGTGTGTGAGAGAGAACAAAAAAACAAAAACAAAAAAAACCGAAACAACCGAAAACCGACAAAAAAAACCGAATGGTTTCTAATAACTGAAAACCGACTATGTTGGTTTCGGTTTTAGCTAAAAACCGAACCGAACACACCCCTACTTCTAAGACTCCTTACTCATCTCAATGAAACTTTAATTGCAACAAATTTTCATGTTTTTATTATGCACAATAACATTAACAAGAGTTGGTTTAATGTTAACTTCTACCAAGAGATGATTGTAGGTGAGCCTTAAAAGTAGACTGTGTATAAGAGATCAACGTGTATAAGAGACCAAAAGACTATAACAAGCGTAAAGTGAACTTTATTTATTTTTATTTTTTTTGCATTTGGTTTTCCTCTATCAAGTGTGAACCCAACCATTTTATACGACATCTGTTTATACTAATTACGGGGTAAAAATACATAAAAAGACCTAAAACACAAAAATAAAACAAGGACTCTTCAGGATTTGATAGGTACAAATGGATAGGAACTGAGCTCACTTTATACCGGTTAGAAATCGATTTCAGTTTCAAAACCAATTTTTTTAATCTAAATCGGTTAATTTGGCCCGAACACGGGTTTTCAAAAGCGCACAAAGACAACATGTTCTAGAATGAAGTGCAAAAGAATATTACCTTAATGACAACACTATTCGTTGATGTTAGATTTTCATATAATAAATGTATTTATTATTGTTTAATCCACATCAACATTATCAATTTATGAAATGAACAAAATGCCACATAAGCATAGTGACCTAATTTTATAATTTAAATGCATAAGATTAGAAAACTTATATAAAACAAAATGATATAATTGAAAAAAAAATGAGTGATTTGTTAGAACAATACTGAAACTTGTTGATATTTTATTTGTTGAAAAGAAAAAAATAAAATGATTAAAGGGGAAAACCTTGAACAATAAAAGAAGTAGAAGGTCTAAAACTCAACAAGTAATAAAGTTCTGATAGAATTAGGGTTCTAGATTCCATACCCTTTATAATCTCTCAAAGTTCGTCAGCCAAAGCCGACCATCTCTAGATTTTAAGAAGCAGGTATTCATCTCTATCGATTTCTACCTTGTTTTAATTATTTTTTATGTTTCGATCTGTATCTTTTGATGGGTAGCGGTTATGTCGATTTTTAATTCATTATAATAACGAATTGCAGGTTTAATGAGTTGCAGTTCGTTTAATTTTATCTGATTGTATCATTATATACTCTATGCACATTTGTTTACAGATTCGCACTTAATTGCTGCGATTTTTCTGCTGAATTTCACTTGATTGCGAGTATACATTACGCATAATTATACTTAGTTGATGTTGTGTGAATCTGTCACATATATATACATATATTTTGTTTCTATTCTTTTTAGTGTTGCGAGAAGTGTGACTTGTTAGTGGTTTGATCGTTGAGTTCTTCTGATGTATTGATCTTAATGTATTGATGAACTTGATTGATGGCAAGTTTGTTGATTTGACTGTATTCTAATAACTAAATGCAGGTTTAATGATTGAAAGGTCATGTTATTGTATTTGAATGTATCATGACATAACTTACATATGGGTGTGGACATTTAAAGTTTGCATGTTCTTTTGTATTGCTTACAAATTATTAACATTTACCTTAATGTTTGGCTGACATGATTTCCTTGTTCTATAGTTTGACTCGAAGATCTTATCAACCGAGAAACATGGCAGGGTAAGTCTCCTTTATGAATTATCAAAATAGCCGCCTTTGATTTTTACTATTTTATTGGAGATTGATTGTTATGATTTAGGATCTGGATTAGTGTGATTTCTGTGAAATAAAACAATTTTTTTTTTAATCAAGTGGTCTAATTTGGAGGGTCTACTTTTGCTTTGTTTTACAAATCAAATTTCTTCCGGAGGATTTTACTATTCTTTTTAGCAGTTTAACCAGAAAATAAGAACCTGACTTTTAATCAAATGTGTCATGGCTTCGACTAAATTGGCTTGGGTTTTAAACGGTTCAAATTCAAGGGGAGCTAGCCTACCTATCTCCAACTTGCTCCTTGCTAATTTAAGATACTTTGAACCCGTTGACCCATCCAAGATGGTTGCAACCTATTGATGATTTGTTTAGATGATTGGTTCACACTAGTCAAGTTTAGGTTAGGGTTAGGTTCAATTTATAACAACGTCAGACTCAGGTTGGGTCATACAAGAACCAACCAATATGAATTGCTAATCTGATCTTTGCAGTGAAGAGGGTGTTGTTCCTGTTGAGGCACCGGCTCCTGCTCTTGGGGAGCCCATGGATATCATGACAGCTCTGCAGCTTGTTTTAAGAAAATCACTTGCGCATGGCGGTCTTGTGCGTGGACTTCATGAGGCTGCAAAAGTGATTGAAAAACATGCTGCTCTACTTTGTGTTTTGGCTGAGGATTGTAACCAGCCTGATTATCAAAAGTTGGTCAAAGCTCTTTGTGCTGATCATAACGTGAGCTTGGTTACCGTTCCTAGTGCAAAAACTCTTGGCGAGTGGGCTGGTGTAAGTTTCTTGTATCTAATTATTATCAAACGTTTTCAAGCTTAACAGGTAGTCATTTTTAGCGCTGTTCTAGATAAAATTGTTCATTAGATCTATTAGCATTGATGAAATAGACTCTTCTGAGTATACTTTGACCTATTTACTTATGCACATGCTATTTGGGGGTAGTAGGTTAAGCAAGAAAAGTTAAAGAAGAAAGTAAACACGTGATACATGTTGAAAGTCATGCTTAAATGTGTAAAACACTTGTAATTTGTTTTACTAAAGAAAGCTTGATTTAATAGTATTGTTTTTAAAATCATATTTAGCGCATTGTATATACACACAAACTTGTATGCATATGCATATGCATATACATATACATTATATAGTAAGGGACCCGCGCTATGCGGCGAGAAATAAAACACTTAGGGTGCTGATCCAAGCTCATAAAAAGCTCAAGTCAGCTCATTGCTCATAAAGAGAGCTCTTTAATTCAATTTTAATATTTAACTAAAACTATTTATTAGGTTAAAAATCTCAATTTAAAAAGCTAAATATGTCAAATGTGACAAAAGTTTCAAGAAGTGGTTTGTTTGATTTGAGAGAATTTTTCTCTAATAACTATTTTATTTTAGTTCGCTTTTTAAAGATACCAACGTAGAACAAACTAAAAGGTTAAAAACATGTAGTTTATGATTTTCAAACCTTTGTAAGTTGTATTCCATGCTATAAGAGTTCTAAAACTCTTAATTTTAAGAGATTTGGTCAAATGACTATTCTATCCTTCTAATATGTATTACAATATAGTATAGATATATACTAATATACATAGACAGAAAAGTGTTTGTGTGTCAGGCCAAACTGACCCCATTCATTTTAGCCCCACTAAAAATAAGCTGTTTTGACCTACATTTTGCTAGTTCTAATGAAGATTTATTTTGGGTTTTGATTTATAGCTGTGCAAGATCGACTCTGAAGGAAAGGCAAGAAAGGTTGTGGGCTGTTCATGCCTTGTTGTGAAGGTATAAATATATATATATTTTTCAAAATTAAAAACATAATAATTTTTTATTCATAATTTTCTTTTGATTAATATTGCAGGATTATGGAGAGGAAAGTGAAGGGCTTCACATTGTTCAAGAGTATGTCAAGTCTCACTAAAAATGTTAGTAGATCATCATTTTTTTTACCAGTTTTTGAATTTTTTTTTTATGATCGATCAATGGTTTGTTCGAGTTGAAACTCTTTTTAACTTTGATTTTTAATTATTCGAGTTATTTTATTTTATTTTATTTTTAATTTAAATTTTTTGTTGGTGCTGGCATGAAACATTTTGTTCCATTTGGTTTTAGTGTGGTCTAAATTTAAGCAGCAGGATAGCAGTGTTAGTGTTTCTCTCCTTCATCATCTTCAATCTCTGTTCTGAGTTTATTACGAAAGTAAATATTCCGTGGGTTTAGTAATAAGTTGCATGTTAGATCAAATTACATTAACATTTATCAAACATGGGTTGACATGTACAATAGAAATCATAATTGGTCAAATGGTGATCACTGACACATGTTGCCCAGAATTGTTCAAGAACAAATAAACCAACAAGAATCAAATAAGAATGTTGAGAGAATTTGTAAGGAAATGAAATTGATACATGAAAAGTTATGATTGGAATGTTCTCCGATGACATATATGTACATATTACATATTTAGAGGTTTTAACATATAGTCCCTCTAATTCTAACACTTGTACATATTAAGCATAAACTACATCTATTTACTATTTACATAAAAGACCTGTTAACTTTTTACTAAATGAACTCGGTCAAACAATTATTAGTCTAACAATCACCCCCTAATTTTTGACCCGAGTTTTGAGTCTTCATCTTCAACCACTTTTATCTCCAAGAAGAACACGCTCTTCCATGTCTTCAAATTCCTTTTGAGTAACACCATCTTCAACTTGTGCCATTAGAAGAGTTGGTTCTTCGTCTTCTTGAATGAGATTTGTTGCTTCTCTTTTGTTTGGTTTAGGACAATTTGAGGCATAATGTCCCATATCAATTTAGTTAAAGCATCTCACTTTACTTATGTCAACCACGAACTTGCTTTGGTTTCTTGGGTATCTCCCACTTTTATCATAATCATCGTGTGACACATCTGTTCTTTCTTGTCTGAATCTGCCACGACCTCGGCTTTGTGACGGATTAAATCTTCTTTTTTCATGATTGTCAAAGTGTTGTCCACGACCAATATTATCATCGTGACTTGTAAACAAGAGTTCATCTAATTTGTTTACTAAGATGGATTTCTTTGACTTAATCCTTTCTTCAAAGGTTTTTAGTCTGCCAATAACCTCATTTAGAGACATCGTGTCTAAATCATTGAATTGTTCAATGGATGCAACAATTTGAGTAAACCTTTCTGGTACCGAGTTTAGTAATTTTCTGACTAAACTAGGTTGATCAAATGTTGATCCTAGGCTATTTGCCTTAGAAACATACCATTTAACTTTGCAATGAATGAATCAACAGATTCTTCTTTCATCTGCAACATCTCATACTTATTTTTAAGAGTTTGTAATCGTGCCTTTTGCACCATGTCTACACCAACATGTCTAATTTTTAGTGCATCCCACACTTCTTTTGCACTTTTGCAATTTGCAACTTGTAATACACGATCCTCAGTTAGTGCTTGAAACAGATACGCAATTGCAGTCTTATCTTTCTTGACATCCGGTTACGTATTAGCAATTGGTTCAATCATTTCCCATAATCCATTTGCTTCAAGTATGGTTTTAATTCGGATTGACCATATCGTATAATTTGTATACTTTAGTATAGGACATTGGAAATGAATCAAGGATCCTACATCTTTGTGTATTACAATTTCTTTATTCTTCGATGATTCGTCTCCCATAACTAGTGTTTAATCTGAACACTAAATTTTATGACAATAAAGATTATCCACTCTAAGTTTTCTTAATAAAACTTTAAGTTTCACAAGCACTATTTGCTGATAAAGAAAATCAAACTGGAATTAAAGTTTCAAGATTCTTCTGGTTACGTGACAAAGTAAATAAACACAACTAGGTTTATTTTATCCCGCGTGTTGTGGCGGGTTATCACAGTACACTCCCGATAATATGTGTTATATATCATTTACAGCAGCTTAAGTTATATAACAAAATCAAATCTTTCATCACGATCTTTATACAAATTTTTCATAAAATCATATAAAATCCTCACAAATATGTTATAAAAATAATAAAAAATGTTACTTACAAAATACGTCTCACCGGCAACCAATCGTTTGAATTATAAGAAAAACCTAGATTTGTAAGCAAATCTTTCATATTTAATATCTTTATATTTGTTTAATTACTACTTTTCAAAGTTAAAAAAACTTATGTTGGTTCAAGTCTAAATTTTCAAAACGTCACTACATGGATCAGACACCTAAATTATATAATATATATATATATAATAATAATTTATATAATATATAATAAATAATGAGGCCCACTCACTATATAATATATATATTTCTATTTACATGTATTTTAATATATATAATAAATAGCTTTTATTATGTTTTCAATCTTTTGTCGGTACACAACTGACAAGTTTGTGTTTTCTTTTGACTTTTCAACACTAATGAAAAAAAATCCTTTCTTTCAAGAATTCACATAACTTTTCTTTCCTGGACACTTTTTTTTGTTCCTCACCCTTTCGTCTGCTATATTCAAGTAGCAAGCAAGAGAGAATGGATACCTTCTGACTTCGATCTTTTTCTTCCCCTGGTGCGCAATACACACAAGAAACTGAGTTTGATTTTGTTCGAGCAAAACACGAGTAAACTATGAACTTTGAATATCAATTCGTGATTTTCCATTCAACAAATAATATCTATATATACAATTTCAAGATCCTACCTTTAAGCTAGAAAGTTACAACAATATTTGACCAAGAAAATAGCTGACGATATATTTGAAACATTTGAATTATTTTGAGTGCAAATCTGGATGGATAATATTATTTGAACATTGACTTTGACTTAAGCTAATATTCCCCCGCAAGACGGACGAACGTGTGAGTAGTCCGATCTTGGAAATGAGAAGATGATGTCTTTGTTTTGGTAGTGGTTTAGTCAAAGCGTCTGCTAGTTGATCGTCTCCAGAAATGTGAGTAACACGGATTGATCCATCTTGAACTTTTTCACGTACGAAGTGAAAATCTAACGCGATATGTTTCATCCGAGAGTGTAAAACTGGGTTAGCTGAGTAGTGGGTAGCACTGAGATTGTCACAGAAGATAGTTGGGATAGTAGTGGATGTATAACCGAGTTCAGATAGTAAGGAGATTAACCATTGTACTTCGGTAGTTGTTGAGGCAACGGCTCGGAACTCAGCTTCGGTAGAAGAACGAGCTAAGGTTGTTTGTCGTTTGGAGCTCCAAGAGATTGGGTTAGAGCCAAGATAGACAATATAGCCAGTGGTACTGCGAAAGGTAGTCTTGTCTCCGGCCCAGTCTGCATCCGTAAATGCATGAAGTTGTAAAGGAGAATTTCTTTTAAAAAATATGCCATAATGCATAGTACCATGAAGATAACGCAACAAACGCTTCAAGGCTGCCCAATGCTGATCAGTTGGGCGGTGCATAAACTGAGAAAGTTTGTTAACGGAGAAAGCGACATCGGGTCGGGTTAGAGACAAGTATTGTAATGCTCCAACTAGTGCTCGATATTCGGTGGGTGAAGGTAGGGGTTGGCCGTCCATGGAAGTAAGTGTAGTTGAACTTGACATGGGGGTGGATGTCGGTTTACATTCACTCATGTTGGCTTTACTGAGTAAATCAAGTATATATTTAGTTTGGGATAAGAAAAGACCAGATATGTGTGGAATGACCTCCACACCTAGGAAGTAGGATAGAGCACCTAGATCCTTGAGGGAAAATCGGGTGGCTAATGACGTGATAAAGGAGTTGATGAGAGAAGAATTAGGACCAGTGATTATAATATCGTCAACATATACGAGAATGAAAATTGGTGAAGAAGAAGATGTATTGAAGAAGAGTGATGGGTCAGAAACAGTTGGTTTGAAATGAACGGAAAGGAGATATGATTTGAGTTCGTTGTACCATGCTCGGGAGGCTTGACGGAGACCGTAGATGGCCTTGTTAAGTTTACAAACATGGTGAGGGCGAGCAGGGTCAACAAACCCCGGAGGTTGTGCCATGTAGACGGATTCGGTGAGCGTTCCTTGAAGGAATGCATTGTTGATATCTAATTGGCGTAACGACCAATCGTGGGACGTGGCGAGAGTTAAAATTAAACGAAGAGTGGTTGGTTTGACTACGGGACTAAAAGTTTCAGCGTAGTCCAAACCGGGTCGTTGATGAAAACCTTTGGCAACTAAACGGGCTTTAAGACGATCGACCGTGCCATCGGGTTTAAATTTTGTGCGATAAACCCATTTACATCCGACTATATTTGGTGCTGAATCGGGAGGAACAAGGTTCCAAGTAAGATTATGGGTGAGTGCATCGAATTCAACTTGCATTGCTTTACGCCATAGTGGTTGTTTGAGAGCTTGGGAGATGGTGGTAGGTTCTGGAAGTGAGTGCAGAGTTGTGTGATATAAGACGAAGTCGGGATTGTGATATTTGGGGTTGGGTTTTTTTTGGACGAGATTGAGGGGGGTCAGGGTGAGCTACTGGTTGGGATTCAACGGGAGCGGCATTGGGAGTTGTTGGGTGGGAATTAGGAGGACAAACAGGTGTGTTTTTGTTGTGAGTGTGATGAGAGTATGTGCGTAATGGGGTAGGGTCAACACGTGTTGGAGATTGTGGTGGGTTTTTATGAGTTGGAGGAGATTGGGAACGTGAGCTAGGTGGGGAGGAAATATTTATTGCTGAGAGTGGGCACCATGTGTTAGGATCAGTGGGGTGGGGATCAGGTGAGTTGGTGAGAGAGACATATGGGAAGACATCATCGACAAAGTGAACATGTCGTGAGGTATATAAGCGATTTGTGAGTGGATCAAGGAGGTGGTATGCGCTTTGAGAGGAGGAATAGCCAACAAAGATGCATGGTGTTGATCGTTGTTGGAGTTTGTGAGAGGAGTACGGACGAAGCCATGGATATGCAAGACAACCAAAACCACGAAGTTTGGAATAATTTGGAGTTTTGTGAAAGAGACGATAAAAAGGAGAGTCATTATTGAGTGTCGGGGTTGGTAGGCGATTAATTAGATAAGTGGCAGTTGTAAAGGCGAATGGCCAAAATTTTAGGGGTATTTTTGCATGAGAAAGAAGTGTTAAACCGGTTTCAACAATATGACGGTGTCGTCGTTCGGCATACCCGTTGTGTTCGGGTGTATGAGGAGGGGAAGTGAGGTGAGATATCCCACAAGAGGCGGGATGTGAAGATAGTTTTAGGTATTCGCCTCCATTATCGGAGTAAAGTTGTTTAATTTTTGTCTGAAAATAATTTTCAACAAGTTTTTGAAAACGCACAAAGGTGGTAAGTGAGTCCGATTTGTGTTTTAATGGATAGATCCAAATGTATTTGGTGTAATGGTCAACAAAGATAATATAATATTTGAAACCATCAAATGACATAATGGGTGAAGACCAAACATCAGAATATAACAATTGTAAAGGAGATTGAGAGAGAAGTGTAGATTCATAAAATGGAAGTTTATGACTTTTATTTATGCAACAAGAATTACATGATTCTTTATTATTAGAAATAAAAGGAAATAAATATGATAAACGTTGCATGACTTGGAGATGTGGGTGTCCGAGGCGGTGATGCCAAGAGAGTTCTGAACCCGAGTTATTTGTTGTGACCATGTGAGCATGTGGTTTGGGTGGTGTAGCAGCCTTGTTGTATGATGGCAAAGTGATGGTTGGGTGGGCCTTTTTGAAGCTATAACAAGATGTTAATGAGTGTCCTTGTTTGAAGCACCATTGGCATTTGCCAAGGAAGGGTTTAGGAGAAGGTTTGGATTGTGGTGATGGGGTTGGAAGGAGACCTGGGTATGGATTGGGGCTACGGTTGTTCCATGGTTTGGAGTGATTACGAGTGTGGGCTGGGAAGGCGGTAATGGGTTGGTGAATGATTGGTGATTGTGTGGATTGTTGTGCTATGGAGAGCTCATGATTGATCAATTTTTCATGTAATTCATGAAAATGAATTGGGTTGTCACGGGCGTGAATGGCTTCAATAACAGGTTTGTATTGTTTTTGGTCGAGACCTGTGAGTATGATATCGGTAACATCTTCGGTGTCCATAGTTTTTCCAAGGATAGAAAGTTCATCAACGATTACCTTGATAGATTGCATGTAATCAGTAATGTTTTGGTTAGCGGTTTTGGTGGTGTGCTTTAAACGGTGCTGAAGTTGTTTTATGTGCCCGCGAGACGGAGACGCATAGGTATTAGACAAAATTTTCCAAGCTTCGAAAGAGGAATTAGCATTGGTAATAAGCGACACTATAGGGGCTGAGAGGCTGCCAACGAGTGCACCATATAGAAGACGATCCTGCCTGTACCAGGCAGTGTAGGTAGCATGAGGAGTGGTGGTTCCATCAGCATTTTTGGTTGGTAGAGGAGCAAGGTGGGAGCCGTCAATAAATTTATAGAGATCGAGACCTTGAAGAAAAGCTTCGATTTGGGTTTTCCAACTTAAATAGTTGGTGGAGGTAAGTTTGAGAGATGATGGGAATGTGATCATGGTGATCGGTGATGGAGTGGTGGGAATGGAGGATACAACAGTACCTTCGGTGGACATTCTGGAAGAAAAGAAGGGAAATAAAAATGCTCGTCGGAAAAGAAAAGGTGGTGGCGGTGGTTTAATAAACCGGCTGTGATACCATATGAACTTTGAATATCAATTCGTGATTTTCCATTCAACAAATAATATCTATATATACAATTTCAAGATCCTACCTTTAAGCTAGAAAGTTACAACAATATTTGACCAAGAAAATAGCTGACGATATATTTGAAACATTTGAATTATTTTGAGTGCAAATCTGGATGGATAATATTATTTGAACATTGACTTTGACTTAAGCTAATATAAACTTCTCTCAATCGGTTTTTGTGAGTGTGCGTCAGAATTAGGGCACAAAGATTGAGGTTTGCTCGGTTTATTCTTTTTTCGCTGGCTTCTGGATCGTCTAACACAACAAAGTGTGTTTCTCTTTCAATTTTGTTCTGAAATCGAATCCCTTTACGATTTGAATGCTCTAAATCGTTCTGGTGTTGAGTCGATTTTCCTTTCTTCCAACACTGAAACGATTTTTATTACTGAATCGATTTCTCGTTTTAGATTTCGATCTTGTCTGGTTTTTATTTCTCCCCGATCGATTTATACAAAAATCGATATTGATTCTCACTTGTTCTGAATCGATATTAAACTATATTGATATGATTCTTTCGTGAATCGACTTTGCTGAACCGATTATGTTTCCTCTGATTCGTTCAAGATTGATCGATATTTTATTTGTAATCGATTCGTGGTCGCCACTTTTGAGTCTGAATCAATTTTATCTGAATTGATTGTGATTATTCTGAATCGATTTTTACTGAATCGATTTTCTTTCTGAATTGATTATACTGAATCGATTTTCTTTACAGTGGCTTCAAGAACGAATTGTTGAAACGAAATTGACTGAAAAATCTTTGGCTCTGATGCCAATTGTTGCCCAGAATTGTTCAAGAACAAATAAACCAACAAGAATCAAATAAGAATGTTGAGAGAATTTGTAAGGAAATGAAATTGATATATGAAAAGTTATGATCAGAATGTTCTTCGATGACATATATATACATATTACATATTTAGAGGTTTTAACATATAGTCCCTCTAATTCTAACACTTGTACATATTAAGCATAAACTACATCTATTTACTATTTACATAAAAGACCCGTTAAGTTTTTACTAAATGAACTGGGTCAAACAATTATTAGTCTAACAACACCAGCCAGAGATGGTGAAAAAAACCGGTTTCGGAAGTGGAACCAGATTAACGTAATTGGTCCTACCCAAAACGGTGGGTATGGGCGATTCGAGTTCCTCAGATAAAACGAAACCTAAACCGGACAAAAATCCGAACCTGACCGGAACCGTTTCTGACTTTGTTGACACGAACTGAAACTGATTTCAAACCAGAACCAGTTACAAAAAAAAAAAAAAAAAAAAAAAAAAAAAAAATTAGTTTGTCCACTCCTAGTCTTCTACCACCAGCTACTAGTCATCGCCACCACTTAAAGAATTTGCCTAGAATGAACAAAGGGAATAAACTCTTGTAATATGAACTTAATACCTTATTTATAAAAATAAATAAATAATAGAGTAAATTACTGAGATGGTCTTTGTGATTTGTTAGTATTTCATTTTTTATTTTTAGGTTTCATAAATTGTTCATATCGTCCCAGACTTTAAACATTTGTATACATATAGTCATTATGATGACGGTTATTTGGTCGATTATGTGAGGTTAATTTGGTGAAGGATTATATATATTACAAATGTCTAAAATTTTATATAAGTAATTTATGAAACTTTAGGACCAAAAGTATAATATTAGCAAACATATGGACTATATCGATAACTTACTCTAAATAAAATAAAAATAATTGTGATAAAAAAATTGGCCTATGTTTTTTCTCCATCCCTTGTAAGGTTTAGATTTAATAATTCAAATAGATTAATAGGTAGTTAGATAAATGATAAATGGGTTTTAACTAGGTTTAAATGTTTAATGGACATAACTAATTAGCATGTTCTTTCAAAAGTTATATAAGAAATAAACTTAAAAATAAGTTAGTTACACGATTGATCCCTATGATATGTATGTTTTACACTCGTGGTCCCTAACTTTGAAAAATTACAATAGTTGCAGACATTTTCCAAAAAAGTAATACCGGTGATCCTTGGTACTGTAACAACCGAATAATTAGCACATTTGATCGTGTATAAAATCTATGTTGAATTGACAATGGTAATTACTACAGATTGATAGTACACGAGAAAAGATGAACGTAGGCGAAAACCGTGCGCGAAACGGAGTTACGGATTGTCCGGAATTGCGAAACGAAGGAAAATTTCAAAGTATGGAATTTTGGACTCGTCGCGGTACGCGACTATGTGGTTGAGGATCCTTCGCGGTACGCGATGGACCAAAAATATCTGAAAACCTCCGAAAATCTTCGCGGTACGCGAAGCCTTATTTGGCTCCTCGTCGCGGTACGCGACGGGTGAGGCGGTGGAATAAGTTGATATCTTTCATCAGATTTCATGAAAGTTATATTTCATCTTCATATCTCGAACATATTCGCTCCAGACGAACATCAGACGAACTTTTCTCATCAAATCACTATTTCGAAGCCATCAGAAGTCACCAATCATACCAGGGATCGTATCTGCAAGTTCGGATCGTTATTTTAACCGCAGATATCCGTCCGGTTAGGTAATGATTCGTTTTAACCTTCTAGTTTGATTTTTGATTGATTAGATCTTAATTTTGAACGTAATGAGATAGTTAGGATTGTTGATTATTGCCTAGATGATGGCTAGGATTGATTATAAATGAAGAACATGAAGTTCTAACGGTTAAATCCTTGTTTTGATTCGTTGTGATGCCCGATTTGCATGAAATCACCACTATGATTATAATGGTTTAATCCATTTGATTGTGACAATCTAGGTGATTAGCTTGGTTAATCTTTGAAATACAAAGGTTAAATCTAAGTGTTTCAAACTAATCACAATTATTAACATACTCGTTGGAACGATTATCTGATGTTTATGATAACCGTCAGATTAGTATGTTAAACATGGTTATTAAACCTATTCTAAGACTACATTGTGATATTTCATGATATCTGGGTAATCAATGATAAGGATTTATCATTTCTAAGCCATTAATCTGTTCAGGAACTGTTTTAGCATTATAATCAACAACATTAACTATTTGATGACTTTCAAGACAATGTCTTTGACATTGAACGTTCAGAAAGATCTAATCAGTAGGTTAAAACATAAATGACTTATTAAGTGTAAACGAATGCAGAGTTACACCATTAGTATCAGTTTACGAGGAATCTTGCTACTGTAAGATATCAGGTGAGTTCTTTGTAGCCCTATTTTAAATGTTTTATCATTTTGGGCTGGTATGCATGTTATGAAAGTTATTTTATAAAAATGATTGTATAAGCTGACTGCGGTCAGATAAAAGAATATTTTAAGATAAAGAATGTTTTAAGTCTCGCTGCGGTTGAGAAGTAATTGATTTTTTTAAAGTCTCGACCGAGGTCGAGTAGGAAATATGGTTTTGAAGTCTCGGCTGCGGTTGGGCAGAATTTGAGCACTGCGGTGCAGTAAAGTGTTTATGTTTATGATGGTTTAAATGATTTAAATCATGTTATGTATGAATGAAGTATGTAACGAAGTCTTGTACCGGTATGAGCTACCAACTTCGGTTGGTAGTCATAGAGTCCTGTGAAAGAACAGGCCTGTCGACTGTGGGTCGTCAGAGTCATAGAGTCCTGTGAAAGAACAGGCCTGTCGACTGTGGGTCGTCAGTGTCATAGAGACTTGTGCTGCACAAGCAGGCTGACTAGAGTCAGCAGTTCAGGCTAAAGTTTTGCACAATATGATTAATGTATGATGATGAGTAGGTTATGTATGAGATTATGCTATGATGATATGTATGTTAAAGGTTGTTGACTTCGGTTAACAGCAAAGGCTAAGGTCTTATGTATTGTATGATTGATGTAGCGAGAATATGTATGTAGATGAAATGAATTATGTTCAAGTATGATTGAGATTGTTGACCTCGGTCAACAGTGAACGTTAATGTTATATATGTGTAGTAAGGATTTTATGAAAACTTAATTAGAACTCACCAGCATAAAGCTGACTTGTTTTACATGCATGTCAGGTTGAATGGTTACGAGAGAGATTAGCTGAGGGCTCATGGCATAGGTTGAAGATTACCCTGGCATAATATGGCATAAACTGACTATGTATAAAACTATATAGTGTGGGTTATGTTTAACGTTTGTTTAGATCTGTATGATATTTATGTTGTTACCCTACATTCCGCTGCTATGGTAATGTAAATACGTTTTAAAGAGTATGGGTTTGATGTTTGCCAACTGAGGGGCACGGGGCCTCTCAAGTTGGTATCAGAGCCATAGTTTGAGAGATCCGGTCATCCCTAATGACTGGACTTAGACTGAAAATGGGACATAATGATAAGAATGCCAGTCAAGGGTAGTTTGATGCCATGAGCTGGATGTTATGTATGAGTTAAGACATAGGTGTAAGGTTAGAAAGATAGTTAGAGTCATGCACTTTGGGGTGACGTGATGGGAAATGTTTAGAGCCTATGAGTTAGGTAAATGGTTAATAACACCTGATCAACGTCATTAACGATTTACAAAGCTTATTTCCTGCTAAACTAAACCTGTACTGATTCTCCAATTGTTGCATCTTGTAGGTAGTTAAATGGCTGGACAAAGGGGTAGACCACGGAAGCAACCACAGGAACCTGAAGAACCGCATATCGAGAATGAAGAACCCGTCAATGAAGACGACTACGAGCACAACGAGCCACCGGAAGATGAAAATGAGTTTACTCTAGAGCCTATCGTAGTGAAGGCTATTTCTGATGAGGTCTGTAAAGTTTTGGATGATAAGCTACCAGCTTTGGTTACAAAAATACTGAAGGATACTTTGAAAGACAAGTCTGAAGAAACTAAGGAGAGCACCAAAGAAGAGGAAGTTGTGATCACCGGAACTAAGAACGGTGATTCTACGTCAGAGAAACGGAAGGGTTGTGATTACAAGGCCTTCAAAGGATGCAATCCACCCTCATTTGATGGTAAGAAGGATGCTGTGGCCACCTGTCATTGGGTTTCGGCTATGGAGGCGGTTATTGCTATCAGTGAATGCCGGGAAGATCAAGCTGTGAAATTTGCAGCTCACTCATTTACTGAAGAAGCTCTACATTGGTGGAACACTGTTAAGCAGTCAAAGACCACTACTGATGTGGAGGGTTTTAAATGGGAGGACTTGAAGGAATTAGTTATAAAACACTTCTGTCCAAAGAATGAAATTGATAAAATCGAGCGGGAATTTCTGACTTTGAAAGCTGGACGTATGAACCATCGGCAATATACGTCAAAATTTAATGAAATGTCAAGACTGGTTCCTCATTTGGTAAACACGGAGGAACGCAGATTGAAATTATATGTGGAAGGACTACCGCCTAAAGTCCGAACACATGTGAAGGCGCATGCTCCTAGAACTTTTGAATCAGCCGTAGAAATTAGCGGCATTGTCTGGGATGATGTTGTGGAAGCTGAACCGTTAAAGGAGGAACCAAAGCAAAAGTGGGCATCAAAATTTAAAAGAAACAGAAATGAAAAATCAGGACCCCCTATGAAAAGGTTTAGAATGGAAGAAGTTGAAACATGCTTTAAGTGTGGAAGGAAACATGGAGGAGAATGTCGTACGGGGACTACTTTGTGCTACCGTTGTGGAAAGATGGGACATTTCTCTTTTGATTGCCCGAGTAGGCCAAAGTGTTATAATTGTGGTGAATTGGGTCACATTAGCAAAAATTGTCTTAAACCGAAGGCAATAATTAATAAATCTACCAAACCGGAAGGTAGCAAGGGAGGGGAGAAACAAAAGGCAAAAGCTCGTGCCTTTACTATGACTAGAGATCAGGCAGCCAAAGACCCGGATGTGGTGACAGGTACATTCTTGATTAATGATATCCCTGCTTCAGTGCTATTTGATTCTGGTGCAAGTATGAGCTTTGTGACTATTACTTTTTGTGATAAACTGCGTGCTAGTGTTAAAAAGATAGAAAATGCCTTTAACATAGAAACTGCTCTTGGTAAATCTACTAGAGTAACGGAAGCTATTGATGATGATTGTTATATTGATATAGAAGGTCATAGATTCCCTGTTAAGTTGTTTCTGATTACGTTAGGAGGTTTCGATGTAGTTTTGGGAATGGATTGGTTGGCCAAATATGAGGCTAACATCGTTTGCCGACGAAATATGATTTTCTTAACAGCTCTTAATGGGAGTTCAGTAACGGTTTATGGGGATAAAATGTTTAATGCGCCTAAAGTCATTTCAATGATTAAGGCGAGTGAATTTATGAGGCGAGGGTGTGGCGCTTATCTGGCTTATGTTATTGATAAAGAAATTAAAGTAAAAGAATTGGAAGACGTACCCGTGGTGTGTAACTTTCCTGATGTATTTCCTGAGGAATTGCCAGGAATTCCACCTGATCGGGAAATCGAATTCCAAATTGATGTTGTGCCAGGAGCTCAACCTGTCGCCAAGGCACCGTACCGTCTGGCTCCAACAGAGATGAAAGAATTAATGACCCAACTATAAGACCTTCTAGACAAAGGTTTTATACGACCGAGTGTGTCACCTTGGGGTGCACCAGTGTTGTTTGTAAAGAAAAAGGATGGAAGTATGAGGATGTGTATTGATTATAGGGAATTGAATAAGCTCACAATAAAGAATAAGTATCCGTTACCAAGGATTGATGATCTATTCGACCAATTGCAAGGGGCAAGTTGGTTTTCTAAAATAGATCTCAGATCAGGGCATCATCAATTAAAGGTGAGAGAACAAGATATTCCAAAGACAGCGTTTCGCACACGTTATGGACACTATGAGTTTCTTGTGATGTCTTTCGGATTAACAAACGCTCCTGCGGCGTTTATGGATTTGATGAATCGGGTGTGCAGACCTATGTTAGACCGATCAGTGATTGTGTTTATTGACGATATATTAATATACTCAAGGAGCGAAGGTGATCATGCGTGTCATATCAGGGAAGTTCTTGACATACTAAGAAGAGAAAAGCTTTATGCTAAGTTCTCTAAATGTGCCTTTTGGCTACGGGAAGTACAGTTTTTAGGTCATGTTATTAGTCCAGAAGGCATAATGGTGGACCCAGCTAAAGTAGAAGCGGTAATAAAATGGAATTCTCCGAAAACACCAACGGAAGTTCGTAGCTTTCTTGGATTAGCAGGTTATTATAGAAGATTTATCCAGGATTTCTCCAGGATTGCTACACCATTGACAAAATTGACGAGGAAGGAAGTAAAATATGATTGGGGTCCAACTCAGGTCCAAGCTTTTGAAGAACTAAAGAAGAGGTTAACTGAAGCTCCTATTTTAACACTGCCGGATGGTAATGAAGACATGGTTGTGTACTCAGATGCGTCTTATCTGGGTTTGGGTTGTGTACTTATGCAAAGGGGAAAGGTAATAGCATATGCCTCAAGACAATTGAAAACCCATGAAGCTAATTATCCAACACATGATTTGGAATTGGCTGCTGTGGTATTTGCTTTAAAAATTTGGAGGCACTATTTATATGGAGTTAAATGTACAATCTACACAGATCATAAAAGTTTAAAATACTTCTTTGAACAGAAAGATTTGAATATGAGACAAAGAAGGTGGCTTGAGCTGTTAAAGGATTATGACTGTGAGATCTTGTATCACCCAGGAAAAGCCAATGTGGTGGCTGATGCACTAAGTCGCAAGACAGAACACTCTGCTATACAAGTTAAGTCTTACAGTTTGGTAATAACACCAGATTTTCTAAATGAGCTTAAGGATGCACAAAAGGAGGGATTGAAGGAAGAAAATGTGGGATTCGAAAGAATCTTTGGTCAAGTCAAGAATCTAGAAGAAAATGAATTTGGTATTAAGATTCGATTTGGTCGAATGTGGGTTCCACGAAATGGGGACATCAGATCAAGGATTCTAGACGAAGCACATAAGTCACGTTACTCTATTCATCCTGGTGCAACAAAAATGTATCAAGACCTTCGAAAAGATTATTGGTGGCCAGGTATGAAATTCAATGTAATGCAGTACGTAAATAAATGTTTGACATGTGCACAAGTAAAAGCTGAACATCAGAAACCTTATGGTTATGTGCAACCTTTAGAAGTCCCGGAATGGAAATGGGAACACATCACCATGGATTTTATAACTAAGTTGCCTCTTACGGCGAAACGTCATGATGCTATTTGGGTGATTGTAGACCGGTTAACAAAAAGTGCTCATTTCTTGCCTATACGTGAGACTTATACGTCGGAGAAACTGTCTGAATTATTTGTGAAAGAAATAATTACAAGACATGGAGTTCCAGTTTCTATAGTGTCAGATCGTGACACCCGGTTTATTTCAAGATTCTGGAAACAGTTTCATGAATCGATGGGTACAAGGCTCAATATCAGCACTGCATATCATCCTCAAACAGATGGACAGTCTGAAAGGACTATCCAAACTTTAGAGGATATGCTCAGAGCCTGTATTATTGATTTTGGTGGTAACTGGGATGATCATTTACCATTGGTGGAATTCTCGTACAACAATAGCTACCATGCTAGTATTGGAATGCCACCATATGAGGCATTGTACGGACGGCGTTGTAGGACACCGGTATGTTGGGGAGGTGTAGGACAGAAAGAAGTGGGAAATAAAGCTGCAGTGTTAGATTTGACAGAAAAGCTTCAACTAGTTAAAGCGCGAATGAAAGTTGCACAGGATCGACAAAAGTCCTATGCCGATAAAAGACGGAGGCCAATAGAATTTGAAGTAGGTGATCAAATACTGTTAAAAGTTTCGCCATGGAAGGGAGTTATTCGATTCAGGAAAAGAGGAAAGCTGAGTTCGAGATTTATTGGACCTTTTCGAATAATGGCAAGGGTCGGTAAGGTAGCTTACCGATTAGATCTGCCAGATGAACTGAGTGGAATTCATCCAACATTTCATGTTTCACACTTGAGAAAATGTCTAGCAGATGATGTAGCATATGTGCCGTTAAATGATATCGAGGTTGATGAAAAGTTAAACTACCTAGAAGAACCAGTGGCAATTGTTGATACGAAAGAAAAACAGTTACGTAATAAGGTGATTAGGCAAGTTAAGGTTCAATGGAAACACCGAAAAGGATCTGAGGCGACATGGGAGACTGAAGACGAGATGAAACGACTCTACCCACATTTGTTTGAAACGTAAAAGGTTTCGAGGACGAAACCTATTGTAAGGAGGGTAGATTTGTAACAACCGAATAATTAGCACATTTGATCGTGTATAAAATCTATGTTGAATTGACAATGGTAATTACTACAGATTGATAGTACACGAGAAAAGATGAACGTAGGCGAAAACCGTGCGCGAAACGGAGTTACGGATTGTCCGGAATTGCGAAACGAAGGAAAATTTCAAAGTATGGAATTTTGGACTCGTCGCGGTACGCGACTATGTGGTTGAGGATCCTTCGCGGTACGCGATGGACCAAAAATATCTGAAAACCTCCGAAAATCTTCGCGGTACGCGAAGCCTTATTTGGCTCCTCGTCGCGGTACGCGACGGGTGAGGCGGTGGAATAAGTTGATATCTTTCATCAGATTTCATGAAAGTTATATTTCATCTTCATATCTCGAACATATTCGCTCCAGACGAACATCAGACGAACTTTTCTCATCAAATCACTATTTCGAAGCCATCAGAAGTCACCAATCATACCAGGGATCGTATCTGCAAGTTCGGATCGTTATTTTAACCGCAGATATCCGTCCGGTTAGGTAATGATTCGTTTTAACCTTCTAGTTTGATTTTTGATTGATTAGATCTTAATTTTGAACGTAATGAGATAGTTAGGATTGTTGATTATTGCCTAGATGATGGCTAGGATTGATTATAAATGAAGAACATGAAGTTCTAACGGTTAAATCCTTGTTTTGATTCGTTGTGATGCCCGATTTGCATGAAATCACCACTATGATTATAATGGTTTAATCCATTTGATTGTGACAATCTAGGTGATTAGCTTGGTTAATCTTTGAAATACAAAGGTTAAATCTAAGTGTTTCAAACTAATCACAATTATTAACATACTCGTTGGAACGATTATCTGATGTTTATGATAACCGTCAGATTAGTATGTTAAACATGGTTATTAAACCTATTCTAAGACTACATTGTGATATTTCATGATATCTGGGTAATCAATGATAAGGATTTATCATTTATAAGCCATTAATCTGTTCAGGAACTGTTTTAGCATTATAATCAACAACATTAACTATTTGATGACTTTCAAGACAATGTCTTTGACATTGAACGTTCAGAAAGATCTAATCAGTAGGTTAAAACATAAATGACTTATTAAGTGTAAACGAATGCAGAGTTACACCATTAGTATCAGTTTACGAGGAATCTTGCTACTGTAAGATATCAGGTGAGTTCTTTGTAGCCCTATTTTAAATGTTTTATCATTTTGGGCTGGTATGCATGTTATGAAAATTATTTTATAAAAATGATTGTATAAGCTGACTGCGGTCAGATAAAAGAATATTTTAAGATAAAGAATGTTTTAAGTCTCGCTGCGGTTGAGAAGTAATTGATTTTTTAAAGTCTCGACCGAGGTCGAGTAGGAAATATGGTTTTGAAGTCCCGGCTGCGGTTGGGCAGAATTTGAGCACTGCGGTGCAGTAAAGTGTTTATGTTTATGATGGTTTAAATGATTTAAATCATGTTATGTATGAATGAAGTATGTAACGAAGTCTTGTACCGGTATGAGCTACCAACTTCGGTTGGTAGTCATAGAGTCCTGTGAAAGAACAGGCCTGTCGACTGTGGGTCGTCAGAGTCATAGAGTCCTGTGAAAGAACAGGCCTGTCGACTGTGGGTCGTCAGTGTCATAGAGACTTGTGCTGCACAAGCAGGCTGACTAGAGTCAGCAGTTCAGGCTAAAGTTTTGCACAATATGATTAATGTATGATGATGAGTAGGTTATGTATGAGATTATGCTATGATGATATGTATGTTAAAGGTTGTTGACTTCGGTTAACAGCAAAGGCTAAGGTCTTATGTATTGTATGATTGATGTAGCGAGAATATGTATGTAGATGAAATGAATTATGTTCAAGTATGATTGAGATTGTTGACCTCGGTCAACAGTGAACGTTAATGTTATATATGTGCAGTAAGGATTTTATGAAAACTTAATTAGAACTCACCAGCATAAAGCTGACTTGTTTTACATGCATGTCAGGTTGAATGGTTACGAGAGAGATTAGCTGAGGGCTCATGGCATAGGTTGAAGATTACCCTGGCATAATATGGCATAAACTGACTATGTATAAAACTATATAGTGTGGGTTATGTTTAACGTTTGTTTAGATCTGTATGATATTTATGTTGTTACCCTACATTCCGCTGCTATGGTAATGTAAATACGTTTTAAAGAGTATGGGTTTGATGTTTGCCAACCGAGGGGCACGGGGCCTCTCAGGTACCGTTATTATTTTCTGTTAATTTTAAAAAACGACTAAAATATCCTTTGTCATATCTCATTTATTCTCATTTTCTTTTTTACCCTTCCCTTTATATCCTCCTACTTCAAGCTATTAGGCTTTGTTGAGTCCATGGTTTATTTCAAAAATATATAAATAAATAAATGTTCAAAAGTAATACACTAAAACAAAACAAGTACTTGACTGTTACCGACCCGGTTGCTTACGGTTGGGGTTTACATGTTCCTCACAGTTAGTCGGGTATTTGGGGGACCTGGGGGTTTACCACGTAAGTGGTTTCCCACGGTCATTAAAAAAAAGAGAAATGAGTCAAATGTCACCAAAACATGATGAATTAAAACAAGACGAGTTGTTAATATATTGTGAACTAATATAAACAAATACATGACAGACTGGAATCTTCAGGGATATATGCAAAGAAAGGAAAAACACCTAAACAACTTGTTTATGTTTCACAATTGTAACTAATGTTCACTACGCATGGTCAATTTGCAAAACCAGATGAACCTAAAAAAACTAGAAATGTTTAAACTCGACGCAAACGTGGCATGTCGTTTTAGGTCAAGATCATGTATCTTAAGTTGTATTCATAGAGATTATCTATCAAAAAAAGTGGTGCAACTTACAACTTCTATTTCAGCTGTTGCATTCGCTGGACTCTTTGCTAGATGAATAATAGTCTTCAAATAGGTCTTCAGGTGGATCATAAACGATCATATCAGGAAAAAGTTGCAAGAAATCGAGTTTCACCCTTTCCCTAAGTTCAGGATATGGTAAAAGCCCTTTCATGATGACCCGATAAGGCAGTGACAATGGTGGGTCAGGAGCCTGTCTCATTTCATCATATATACACATTGCTTGTGATGGCGTTTTTCAACTTGCCTCAGACGCGCCTTCTAAAACCAAATTTAAAAAGAAACAATGTTTTACAAAACAAAACCATATATCATCGTATGAATGAATAGCATGCCAAAAACCAACCAAAACCATTACAACATCATCAATTCCCCCCTCCCCCTTCTAATCATCAAAATGTTATGATCGTGCAATTTGGTGGAATATGCTGCTGAAAAAATTTTACAAGTTTAACCCTTAAGTATAGGATCACGCACCTTCAAGGACAAAAAGACAAGATCTTGTCTCTGAAATTCAAAAAGGATAGAAACGAGGTCAGACTTGAGTAGGCGAGAGACATGGGACTTGATGAAACGGTCAAGTCGAGCAGGACTGGATTCAAGTCTCTTGAGCTCTTTGGCTATAATCAAGCCTTCTTTTCCCATCTCCTTCTTTCTCCTCCATATTGATAACGATACTGAGCTTGAGCTCGTGTGATTGTAATAAACAGGTATTGATATGGTTTTCAGGTTTGACCAGCACGTTGACCTTGAAGTTCTTTGCAGAAGAATGGTTCGACTGTAATTGAACATATTGATCATCCAACACGCCTGTCAGTGATTAATAACAGTTAAGTGTGGCTCAGTAATCACATATCATGCTTAAATGTGACTACAGATTGGTAAATTCACCCTCTAATGAAACAGGCAGTTGGGGTAAGGTAGGGTCAAAACATGCATTGTGATGGAGGATAGATCCATATTTCAATTATATGTACAGTAACACCATTAAATAAATACAAAATAAATCATTAGAAATGATTGTTTCCAGCCCGGTATTATAAATTCATAAATGATAGCAGCAAAAAGGACATAAAGTGAAGGAATTCAAAATCATATAAAGCATCAAACCAGCAATTTATACTAGAAAGAAACAGAAGCATAACCGGAGAATTTGAACGTTTTTCAAAAGCTTCCAAACTCCAATCTAGGGACAAGGCTACTAGATTTGAGCTAAAACAACAGTAGTACACATCATCTTGATCTGAACTTCTGCATAATCAAAAACCATTCTACACAAAGACACAAACCTTATTCTAGACTCGCAATTCCAGTTTTTATGCATAAACAAACTTCAATTTCACTAAAAAAACAGGCTATATAAGTCAATCTTTGTGAACATTCTTTGAACATCCAATAGACCAGGAAATAAGTCAACCTGATAAAAATAACCAAACCTAATTAGAAACATGGAGAGAACATATCACAAGAACAATCAAATGAATGAAAGGAAAAATATTGATATTGACAACACCAATGACATTTCTAGCAAATTAGATGATGATATAGCTAAAAAGACACGACTCATGAACCACAAACTGTAAGCAATATCTCTAAATCATCTATATGCAATTGATGTGTGCAATCAGTCTATGAGTTATCAATAACCAGGTCTGAAGCATATACACAAAAGTTCAGATTATAAGATTAATTCAAACAGAACATTGAGAGAGAAATTCAAGCTAAACCTGACGAAACCGTAACATCGATTGTTGTCGGATTCGGAGTGAAGCAATCAAATCAAAACAGCCACATTCATCCCACCAACCGCAACTACGAATCAAAAAACCTGCAATCTCTCTTTAGACGATCCCAAATATGTATAGAGACGAAAAACCTCCACCGCCTTACTCATTAAACAATGGAAACCCTAAACCTAGAATTTCATCAACACAAACAAAGCACCAAACAGTTGAAATTAACTGAATGAAAAGGATGAAGGAGGTGGAAGGAAGAGAAACGGGTCAAAGTTCCGGAGCACATGCTGTTGATATTAACTGGGTGTGGATCAAGGGGTGTTGGATTAATCTCAACATTATCCTAGTTGTAGAGGTATGTGAAATTGTTCACCTATTTAGTTAAGTTTGTTTCCTGCGAATTCAGCCTACTGGTTGGAGTTTCATATTGTGACCAAGTACTGTCAGAGGCAATTTAAAGGACATTCATGTGAGGGAAGAAATCTTGAGCTTAATCTCGAGTTCTGAACCAATGGGGGACGAGGGTTTACCCATTCCAAAAAAAATTTTAGACAAGTTTGTTATGTTTTGAGTATTTGGTTAGTTTTTGCAAAC
This sequence comes from Mikania micrantha, assembly GCA_009363875.1. Lineage (NCBI taxonomy): Eukaryota > Viridiplantae > Streptophyta > Magnoliopsida > Asterales > Asteraceae > Mikania > Mikania micrantha. Next base: position 6,142,681 of record CM018684.1, read on the forward strand.
TTTGTTACATGTTGATTCATTTGATATAGTTTTAAACAACTTTGGTTTAACTTAATTTATAATTTATTTTATATGTCCAAATTGCAACAATTTTTATGGAAACTCTCACAACTTTCCTTTATTAACAAGATTCAGTTTTTATGGTGGTTGTTGGGTTCGTCTTTCTTTATCATCAAAGCTTTTCTTGCCGCTCATAAAGCCCATCTGAGCAGTTTGTGTAATAAAAGCATATGTATGAGTTTGCTCACTCTCATACATAAAAACTAAAGTGAACACCTTAAGTTACAAATGTTTATTGCTACAATAAACATATGGTTAACAACCATACTTTAGTTATTAATATATCATACATTGGTGAGTGTTTGTCCCGTATTAAATTCGCATGGGACATGTACAATTCTCTATTAGTTCTAACACCGTTAAATGGTTTAATCATCAATTCTAACGGTTTGAAGAATGTCATTTCCTCTTAGTGTTAACTCTTTGTTTAAATGAACATGCTTAAATGTTTAATTGCAAAAAAAACTAGCTTAGGAATCCAATGAACTATAACATCCAAATGTGTATTCTAGCCATGCTTTTGTATATGCCAAAGTTTATCATCATTGTTGTCGACAACAATCGATGGTCAAGTCATTGCTTTTGTATATGCTCGATGGTTTTGAGTTAGTTTGTGTATTCTCTCTTATCGTATAGGTGCACACATCACAATATAACGTAATTGTCATATGATGCATAAACACAAGGGTCCCCTGATTGAAATACTCAAATACTAGTTAACCACATGGTTGTAAAATCCCCGACTAGGCCGATTATGCCCGACTATTCGATTAGTTGGCCGATTAATCCCTAGTTCTCACCCCACCGACCGACTAGCGACTAACGATTTCTACAACATTGGTTAACCATATGTTTTTTGTAGCACGCATGAACTACCAGATACACAGGTTAATTTAAGAGGGCCATCAAACCCCCATTGATTTCCTACACTTTGTATTTTTCCTTCCTTTTGGCCATAAATGAAAATAACTTGGTCAGAATTATTATCAATGTATAATAATTAACTAGGTTAGTGTCACGTGTCTTACACGAGTTGACTAAAAAAATATGATAAATAGTTATCAATTAAAAATTAAACACAATAAGATGATATTTAAATATAACATGTGATTAAAATTTTATATATTTAAAGTTTGTTTTTTTAAATATTTTATTTTAAAAAATATTTTTGAAATTATATATTTCATAATAATTTGATTTTTAATATTAATATATTTTTAGTGTAATAAAAAACTTTTTTTTAATTATAAAATATGTAAAAAATATATTTAATATTATTATTTAATATAAAATGTATTTAATAGGAGAGAGAGACGGAAAATTAAAGTGAATGTGCTCTAAGAAAATGACATGTGTCCATACTAAACATTTATTTATTAGAATAGATAGATGTTGTAGAATCAACTTATATGTGAACCACCGAACAAACCGAATTCAAAAAAAATCTAAAACCGTTAACCGAACCGAAAACCGAATTCAGAATTCGGTTCGGTTTTTTCAGTTACGAATACGGTTCGGTTATCGGTTTTAAACGGTTATCACTAAGTGTTCCTTCAGCCCTATGTGAACTACCAATTCCTCAAACAATTTGTTCCTTTTGCTAAGAGTTAATAAGTTGATAATTTGACCTAAACTTGTATAAATTGACCTACATGTAGAATAAGCTGATAATCACATATACATAGCTTTGGGTCCACACCAGATACAACAACTACAATTAACACAAGTTTAATTCTGATTACTCTTAAATTAACATCATCAACAATAAATTATCATTGTAGTTGTTGTATCTGGTGTGGTTTTTTTATTGCATATGTGTACATTTTTTTGATATCATTAAAGTCTTCTGTAAACAATAATTCCGATTTAAACCGCAATATCATCATTGATTTGTATAAAAGCACGTCAAATATTCGTTTACAAATCAATTGCACTTTAATGATCATTAAACGATATTGTAGAATAATTTTCAAAACGTTACTACATGGATCATATTCAGATACTAGTTAAGTACATGGACCATAGACTATATACATCTATATTGTAGTATCGCTTTTTAGCTTATTAAATGTTACTACATCGCTTTAAATCAATTGCACTAGATTACATAATCCATGCGTTGTTGCATGTGTACGTGTGCGTTGGGTAGAGAATCAAACATGTTTGTCAACACCACTTGACTTACAATGTTTATGTTGTAAGAAACATTTTATTCAGATACTAGTTAAGTAATATGGCCGACAAATTAATACGATAGAACGTAAATGGTTACACCTAATCATTTAAACCATATTGGCTTAAATTATAGCTGCAATTTATGTGCAACATCTACCACATTATAATAGATGTTGCGGTTTGATGAGCAATTTGTATAATCATATTAGTTATAATATATTACTATTGAAGTGGTTCTTTCTCTGGCAAATTTTAACCTTTGAATCATCATGGATACAGCCAAATCACCTACTTGTCAGCATCTGTAAAGATTCCCTGTCAAACAAAGAACAAATTCTGATTTCATGTGTCTACCAAGTAAAGTTTCCAATTAAACCTGGACAACCACGTATGAAGAGGAATGTTGGATGGACATGAGAATGCATTTTGAGTAGACTAAACATTTGCAAGATTGCCTCTTCACTTGAAACTACGAGTTCATAAATCTAGGAATGTCATTTAATTATTAGTAAAATCTCCTATCTATTTTATGTTATTTATGATTTATTTTGACACCTATCCCATATATGAATCACCCCTTCATGCTAGATGATGGGGCACTCGATCAACTCTTGCGGTAAGGTAATAATTCTGACTTAGAGTACATCACATCCTTTTTGGCTATAACCATGGATTTTCCCAGGATTCCCAATTTACAACAACTACAATAAGCTGATTATAAATAGATTATCCGTTAGCATACATCATCATTGATGAGCAAGTTTAAGTGGAATCGGAATTACAACCTATTTTACATGCAAAGTCTTCTGTCATTAAAGTTTCCTGTCAACAATAATTCCGATTTAAACCGCAACATCATCATTGATTTGTATAAAACCTGTGTTAATTTTTTTTGGATGTTGCTCTTATTATTGAATGTGGTTTGAAATCAACAAACGTTTCATCCCCATGGGTTAAATTACATCAAATATGTATTTTCGGTTTAGCATTCCTCAAAAAACATTTTGTAACTGTTTAAAAACTTATCTATGTGTATGTGTGTTGACTTATTATTATTATTGCACTACGTTAGTACCCCGTGTATTACACGGCATGAATAAAAAATATAATAAATAATCATCAATAAAAATGTAAACAATATAATAGGATTTTTAATATAAAATAATTATATTAATTTTTTAAACACCATACTTTTTTCAAATTTGTTTCTTTAAATTTTTTGTTTTAATTTTATTTTTGAAAATTCAATATTTTGTAATATTTTTTTTAAATAAACTGTGTTTTTTTATATTAATATATTTTTAATGTATTCAAAATCTTTTTTTTTTTTCTTAATTCAAAACATGTATTTAATAGGAGAGAGAGGAGAGAAAAACAAAATTGAAGTGCTCTACAAACATAACAAATATCCCTAAAAACTTTTATTTATTAGAATAGATAGATGTGGTTTGAAATCAACCGTATGATTTGTTGCTCTATTCACCTTAACTTTAGTGTAAGGGTCTTCATTATCTATGCAATTGGTATAAACCTTAATAGTGTAAGAGTTAGATCACATAAAACCGGCGAGAATCATTAACTTGCATTTTCTTTGTACACAAATAAAGTTAAACTTAAGGTTAATATCAATTTACATAATAATATGGCAATGCCATCTGATAAACCATTACAACTGTACTGTAATTTAGTACAATTTTTGAATGATTCCCACCCGTATTAATATATCATACATTATTTAAATGTAAGTTAATGATTCTCACCGGTTAAAACCCAAACTAATTCTGATCATAGCCGACCGCTCGGCTTTAAACGAAACTTAAGGTGCTTGAAAAGTCGAATGTGCAGCACACATAATTCATAAATCCTAAGACTCAAATGCCTCCTAGCTAGCCCTAAGGTCTACAAACTAATTTGAATCATAGCTATAATTTTGGCCACGAACAAACATTTGGGGGCGTATGTTTTACCTCTGATCGATTGAACTGTGGAAGGCAGCGGGAAACTAAATCGGATCATAGCTAGGCTAATTCATTATACAGTTTCCAAGGTAATTTGTATAACTGGTAGCCATAAAAAAACACACCAGATACAAGTACAATTAACACAAGTTTCTCCATCCCTATGTAATCTAACGGTTTAAGTGTAGGTGCCAAAGTTTAATGATATTTTACACAACTACAATTACCTATTTCACGGTGCTGTTGGAGTTATACCTGAAGTTTAATAATGTTATGTAACGAATAAGTTGATAATTTGACTTTTATGTTAACTTTTACATTATGTACAATATCTTCAAACCATTAGAATTGATGATTAAATCGATTATAATACGTTGGTTCACCCAGGCTGCACTTAATTAGATTTCATAACAATGTATAATAGTTAATGTTGTAGAATCACATATATGTTACAATGTATAATCGATTGATAGCTAGTCAACGTGTTCTATACCATATGTGGTTCGACACCGAAGCTGACGGTATGTGCCTTCCATCATGTCCATCACAAGACAATAGCAATGTTGTGTTTGGTCAATTTTGCATCCGTTTCGACCTCCAGTCGGGATGGCCATACGGCGTGACGGACGGGGCTTGTCAGGCCAAAATAGTACTATTCAGAATTACCACGCTGATCGCCATGCACGATTAATGGTTCGAGATGTGTTAAGGACTTAGTGTGATGTGTTGCACATATGTATAATTGATATAAGCATGTAAATATGTATCCAAAAATGTTTGTTGTATCAACATGTTTGTAATCCATGTTTTCTCCCCCAAGGGACAAAAAGAGTAAAAGGGGTCGTGAACTCACCTGAGTTGTAGCATAGAGAAATGAGAAAATAACCAAGTAAGCAGTGAGTAATCCCCTTAAAGATGTCACACCTCGAGCCGGCGGGCTGGATCGACTTTCCCGTCGGGCGGAAGGTTCTCGGGGCGTGATATCGTTGTGATAATCGACGTGATCAGATTGTTTACATGGCACATGATATATAAATGAGAAATGTTAATATGACATTGATATAGAATTACAAAGTTAAATTACATTGTCATGTTCATAATTTAACCAAGTAAATCTGCCCAAAAGAATCATTGAGTTTTCTATCTTGTATCTGCACAAGATTTACAAAAGTGATTCACCAAAATATGTCATCAAAATTTATGCACACAAAATGTAGCTAGGTCCACTATAAAGGTCCACTAGCTAATGCATCCTGAGTTTGGTGACTAAACATGTTCGTCACCTGAGAAAACATGCATTTAAACAAAGTCAACACTAGGTTGGTGAGTTCATAAATTTAGTTATTTAAAAACTTTCAGAGTCATTTACACAACATCTTGTATTACACAAGTCTTAGTTATTTTCATTTGGCATTAACTCATCCCCATGTCCTCTCTCTAGATACACCTAAGATAGGATATTGCCCAGTCAAGCAAGCTTATATATAGGGCATACGTAGGGGACAAGCCCCAGCCGACATCCCACCACACACTTGACAGAACTCAATATCACCTGTATTGTAGCTATAGATATCCAGTTCATCACACATTGTGTTTGTCTCATTTGATATCCAACCTGATCATCCCCTATGATGTATGCTCATCCCACAGTGTTATATGTATAGAATAGTAGTGTTTTGAAGGGAGTAAATTACCATGACCCAAGTTATGGTAATCCCTTATTGTTTTAAGGAAAATAGATTAATTTAATCTTATCCTTATTAGTGTTCTCGCAATTGTAGGGTTAATTGTAATTCACTTCTAATAATAGGAGTGACAGTTAACTTATTAATATTGTTCACAATCTTGAATGTATAGAGCCTAAATGGGATCCATTGTGGTCCTCACGTAATCAGACCACAATGCATCCAATTTACCTCTATCACATTTGTAGTCTCAAAAGAATCATTGTCTTCACAACGAATCTGCCCTAGTAATATGACGTAAGTGAAAATCAATTCCTCAGTCTACCAGTCAACAGAAACGAAGGGTACAATTACAGTCAGTGTCTGAAGATTAATATCACCCATGTGGTCGTTTACCAAACATGACTGATGCAGACCTGTCACCGGTCATATGTTACCAGCCAATAGTCTTAATGTTACGCATAACGTACCGACCTCACTCGCCGGAGGTTTGTCAAACCTATGGTACCACTACGCTATCGTCGGTTTAGCCTCTACTAAATCAATGGTAAACGATATAGAAAGGGACTTACGACTGATCTTGAATACATGGACACATGAATACAGTGATATAATGCAATCAGACTTAATAGTAATCAAATTGATGTTATGTGTTCTCCTATTGTTTTTGTCTCATTGTCATGTGTTCTCACTTGAATGAGGTTACTGTTTCTCACTCACGACTGGGGGTGACAGTCTGCATATTGAATGGATGTAGATTCATTGACCAGTTTCATGGTTAACGTTAGTTAAACCACTATACTACCAAATCTACACTCCATTCGGTATGTTATCTCAATGTCTTTAACAATGTGTTATAAGAACTAGTCTTAATACACAATGTTAGTAAATGTGTTGAATGATACCATGAAATTTTATTATCATGATGCCATTCTTGTTATCTCTTGTTATTGTCTCAATGTTCTCTCATAGTCATTACCATGTTGTAAATATAGTGTTGTAAGAACTAGTCTTACTACACTTGTTAATAAATATGTTTGATACACTAATAGCTTTCCAATGTGTGATACACCACGTGTATCCAGTTTGTGTGGTGTCCAACCCGCAGTTGGAGCACGCGTTTTTGTGTTCGCGATTTCCCGCATATGGACCATACCAGTACTACCGGGGGCTTGACGAATCAAGTTAATGATATTGCATAAGAATAGCATCATTCATCATTTGTATAACCAAAACATGTAAATGATTTGCATTGTATCAATAGTTTGCTTCCACAATAGTTTAAAATGTTTGAGTTATCAATAGTTTACATGTTCCACCCCGCGGTTTTAGCAAAAGAAGAGAAAAGGGGTTATGAGTCTCACCTGTGTTATTGAAGTGTTTTGATAGTGAAGTTTCACGCAAAATATGAAGAGGATTTTGCAATTCATTAATGTTTTATGAGTTCTTTGTATTTGAATTGGATTATCAGAATATTCCTTGACTTTTGATAACAAGGAATCGTAGTTTAATTCATCAAGCTGATCTTAATCCTTAATCAACCTCCTTAAGTTAATATTGCACAAAGTGCGATAAACAACGAACCTATAATGATTTAGGCTCCTATTAAGGATTTAATGACTAATTGGATTAATCACGACATTTTCGGATTAATCAAATAGATATTGTTGTTGATTATTCACTTAAAACAATTCCTAGATGAATTTCTGGCTTAGGAATAGTCAATCTTTGTTATTGATCATATAGGTATCATGAAACATGAGAATGCGATATTAGAATAGGTTTAATAACCATTCTCAATGTACTAATCTGACTGTTATCATACACATCAGATCATTATTCCGGTGATTATCTATGCTTGTCATTAGTTTGAAATACTTGGATTTAGCCTAGCATTTAAAAAAAATGATCAAGACAATCACAATCATTGTTACAATCAAATGGTTTAAACCATTATAACCATTATTGTGGTTTCATGAAAACCGGACATTACAACAGATCAAAACAAAGATTTAACCGTTAACATATCGTGTTCTTCGTTTCTAATCATTCCTAGCCATCAACTAGGCAATAATCCACAACAATAACTATTATATTATATTCAAAACAAGATTTAATCTAACCATTATCAAACTAGAAGGTTAAAACGAACCGTTACCTAATCTGACGGATTTCTCGGACAGATATGATTATCGGGACTTGTAGATATGTTTCTTGGTGCGATCCGTGGGTTTAGAAGCCTTCAAGATGAAGATTTGAGGGTAAATATTTGAGTTTAGGCGTCTGGAAGTCGAGTTAATCGACCAGAAATGAAATCTGATCAAGAAAATCAGATTTTTATGTATTCTGGTCCGTCGCGTACCGCCAAGAGTTGCTTCGCGCACCTCCACCGCCTTAGTTAGACCCGGTTTTGTTTTCGCGATTCCGGGAGCATACGAACTCCGTTTTGCGCACGGTTTTCGCCTACGTTCACGATTTTTCAAGCTCTTTCCAATGGTTATAATCGCAAGACCTAAAGAGTTCAAAATATCGGAGCCTCGTTTCGCGATTTTACTTCCACTCATTCTCTTCATTTTCGAGTTATGATTCTAAACATGAAATTGGTTGGTCACCTATTTGAACAAGCATTAGGTGATGGATGTTTCTTTGCGATCTACTAACACCATTTTTTCGCATACTATCAACCTGTAATAATTACAATAGCTAAATCAACGTGGATTTCTAGAACGACCACATGTGATTTCGTCATTAATGACTTAATTCTTAACTGCAATTGTCACAGTCTCCCCCTGTTAGAGAAATTTCGTCCTGAAATGCAGTTTGCGCTCATCTATGATTGTTTGTTTATGAAAACAAGTGAGGATATTTCTCTTTCATATGATCCTCACGTTCCCAAGTAAACTCAGGTCCACGCTTGGAATTCCATCTAATCCTCACAATAGGTATCCGGCTGTGTTTTAGTTTCTTGACTTCTCGATCCATAACCTCAACAGGTTCCTCAACAAACTGAAGATTATCTTCAACCTGAACTTCTTCAAGATGAATGATTTGTGATTCGTCTGATAGACACTTTTTAAGATTGCATACATGAAATACATCATGTATATTGCTGAGTTCGGAAGGTAATTCCAATCGATATGCTACTGATCCAATTCTTTCAAGGATCTTAAAAGGACCAACATATCTAGATGCTAGTTTACCTTGTTTCCCGAATCTGACTATGCCTTTCCATGGAGAAACTTTTAACATAACTTTGTCACCAATTTGGAATTCTAAAGGCTTCATTCGAGTATCAGCGTAGCTCTTTTGACGATCCTGCGCAGCCTTGATTCGATCTCGTATAACGGCAATCTTATCAGTTGTTTCTTGTATAAGTTCCGGACCTGTGAATTGGCTTTCACCTACTTCAGCCCAGCACACAGGAGATCTACATTTTCTTCCATATAAAGCTTCAAACGGTGCGCACTTAATGCTTGTGTGGTAGCTGTTGTTGTAGGAGAATTCAACAAGAGGAAGGTGAGTGTCCCAGCTACCACCAAAATCAATAACACAACTTCTTAACATATCCTCTAAAGTCTGAATGGTTCGTTCGGTTTGGCCATCGGTTTGAGGATGGTAAGCTGTGCTAAGATTAAGTTGTGAACCCAAAGCCTTTTGAACGTTTGCCAAACTCTTGAAGTAAATCTGCTATCTCTATCAGAGATAATTGATATTGGCACTCCATGTCGGCTCACAATTTCATCGAGGTATAGTTTGGCTAACCTGTTAGTATTGTAGTCTTCTCGGATGGCTAAGAAGTGTGCTGACTTAGTCAATCGATCAACGACTACCCATATTGCATCATGACCCCTAGGCGTTTTAGGCAACTTAGTTATGAAGTCCATAGAGATTTGCTCCCATTTCCATACTGGGATCTCCAATGGTTGTAGTAACCCAGAGGGTCTTTGATGTTCAGCTTTTACTCGTAAACATGTGAGGCATTTACTAGCATATGTAGCAATGTCTTTCTTCATCCCAAGCCAACAATAAAATTCACGAAGGTCTTGGTACATCTTGTCTGTGCCTGGGTGAATCGAATATTGAGATTTATGGGCTTCGTCCATAATTAATTTCCTTAGATTGCCAAAAGAAAGTACCCATATTCTATTTAAGAAATAGTATGCCCCATCTGATTTGGTTTCAAATTGTTGATTTAAACCTTGTAGAGCTTCGTCACAGACATGAATTGTAACATCAGTGCCGGAACCGTCACCGGAACAGTGATCTCTACAGTACATGAACAGTAAATCAGGTACATATTTCAGTTATCATTGTATATCATTTTCATTTCATGTTATCATAACTCAGTTCAGATTCAATTCAGAAAAACACGTTCAAAACAATGGTTCTTGAGTCAGATAATTATTTGACAACACAGAACCATCATGGGTTTATTTGTTAGGATTATTATGTATAAACGTATGTGAGGCTTTATAGAACAAAACACACGAATATCGTTATGTGAATGCTAAATTGACGGGTTATTCGTATAGGTGACGATCTGTACGAATATATCTGAAAGTTTAACGTTCTGAACGATGTCCGATAATTAGAAAACAAGATTGAAAAGTATAGTTATCGTCGTGTTCGTACGGGTGACGATTCGAACGAATACGCGCGACGACCGTACGATTCGATTTAAACAGTTAATTTATTTTTTTTTTTAAATTTTAAATAAATAGAAGATATTAGTTAATTTATTAGGAATCACAACTTGGAATAATTTTATAAATCTTATTTAATAAATCGAGTCGTTTCGCGGTGAGACCGCGCGAACTGGCATTTTACGCGAAACCGATCGAGACCGAACAACCGGTTAAGTTAAAGCCTTTAATATGGCATTAAAGTGCCATATCTACCACCACCAACTTTTCCCTCTCTCTCTAAGTCGTCACTCTCTCCCTCTAAAGTTCCAAACTTCTCTCTAAGATTTCGTGGCCATTTCTCAACGGATTCAAGCATAGTTGGTGCCAAAACGATCATCTTGTGGTGTAGATCAAGGAAGTACAAAGAAATCAAGCTTTTATCCGTCGATTTTGAGGTAAATCTTCATTTTATTTCGGCTTTAGTGGTTATCACGAACCCTTGTAGATTTCTGTAATTTTAATCACATTGAACACTTAGAAACATTTAGATAAGCACATATGAATGACTACGAAGTTGTAGGAACTGATTTGCAACAGATTGAAGTCGAAAAGTGAAGAAGAAAGTGCAGGTTCGTGATCAGTTGCGATCAGACGAACCTGTTGCAGGTTCGCCGAACCTTTCTACTGGGAAACGAACCTGTGGCCTGTAACAAACCTGCACCGAACCTGTTAAGTCTGTAGCCGAACCCTGTTGGCCTGCAACGAACCTGTTAAAGTGACGAACCTGGAATCTTAACCGAACCTTTACTCATTAGACGAACCTCCCTAGCAAACGAACCTTTGACTCACGAACCAGGACCAGCCGAACCTGCAGGAGACACGAACCTTAGAGGTTCGCCAAACCTTAAAGGTTCGCCGAACCTGTGGTGGCTGCCAGAGGTTCGCCGAACCTACCCTTACTACTAAGAAGGTTCGCCGAACCCTAAAGGTTCGCCGAACCTATGCCCAAATGCCAATAGGTTCGCTGCCCAAGGTGGGTTAAACCTCAAAGTGTTAGCTAATCAAGGAAATTCAGTACCTAGGGCTGTTGAATTTAATCATAAGGACAAGGAAATGAATATACGAGCACTCAAAGCTTAGAACGAACTAAGAAACTTGTATTAGTGGAGGCTAGAACTTAAGGTGTTAGTGTTAATTTCAATATTTACGTCTAACACTTAACAAATTTCATGTGGTTGTATAATTAAGTTGGATTGTTCAATTGAAACACTCTAAGCTAAGTTATACACATGGATCACAAAGGTCTATGGGGAAACAAAGGTCTAGTGATAGGTTTAAGGTTAATTAGATGTGATTGACCTAAACCTAACTTGTTGAACATAATTTCTTTAATTTATATAAGTGTTATTACCATGTTCTTGAATTAAATGAAATGATTTTCTTAATGTAACAATGAAAATATAAAGTGTTAAAAGTTTTGAATTGAATTGTTTGGGAAATTGTTTATAAATGGACAATATAATTGTCTGGATGTGAACTAAAAACAAAGGAAACTTTGCCCGAAATTTTGTAAATTAATTATAAGTGTGAAATTAAATATGGGATTGGGATCATAAAAGGGTAACTAAGTTAGATTGAATCATAGAAACACTTAGTAATCTAGGACACTTAGTTGCACACACACCAAGACCAAACCTTAGGCACAACGATTATTACGTATACTTATTGTATTCAAACTCTGATAAAACAACTCAGGAACCGAAGAAACCTAAGCTACAACAAGAGCGCGCATTTTGTGTTAGATCATTTACATAGCAACACAGGTGAGTTCATTGCCCCTTTTCTAACATTTTTGTTTTAAAACGCGGGGCTGAAAAGCATGCGTAAACTGTTTTATTTACATTGTTTACTTAAATGCTTTTATTTATTTATATGTGTTACATATATATGTTTGTTATACTCCTAGACTCCTGTCTAGGAAATTGCTATGAAAGATTAGCTAATAATTAATTAAATTACTCCTACTAGTAATACTTTAATTCTAAGACTCTAAACAAATCCTTAGTCCATCAAGCTCAAATTCAAGAATCTAAATTCAAAGTGAAACCAAAAGAACTAAATCTAAAGATCATGTTCAAAGAAACCTAATTCAGTGTGTAATCAGGTAACAATGGATCATAATCAAGAATCAATTATCATTGTGAAATCATGGGAATTCTAAAGATCAAATCAAGAGACTCAAGGAATCGGAAATCATAAATGTGTGTGTGAATCATTGAAATAATGAAATCATTACAATCTAATGAAATCATTAATACTTGAGTTAAGGTGGATGTCAGTTGTATAGGGAATCAAGACCACGTGTAACACACATAAAGTCCCGTCATGAATAGTAGACTCTTGTAGTCAAGCTATATGGGCAATAACATGAACTATCAAATGAAATCAATATCGAAAATCAAGAGAATCAAGGAGATCAAGAATCAAAGGATATCCATAAAGTCCCTTCAGGTACAGAAGACCATTGGGTCAGGCTGTACGGGCATCATTAAAATCCCGGCAAGATTAGGTATACTCCTTGTGAGTTATGCCTGATATGGGTCACGTGTGAGAGGTTACAACTTGGACAACCACCAACAACTAAGTCTAATTGATTGAGTCAAATAAGGCCCAATCATCATGTCTTAGTTGTATGTAAATGTTTATTTATTTATTTAATTAAATATTTAACATTATATTTCTATCACTGACTTTTGGGGAATCATATATCTATGATGAACTCCAGAGAATCAAAGGTAAATCATATTTTGAAAGCATAATCAAAATCAAAGGTGTGTTAGGTAAAAATGCTTAATTATCATTAACAACAGTGTCATATGCATATTAGTATGTGGTGGGATGTTGGCTAGGGCTTGTCCCTTACATATGCCCTATATATAAGCATACCGATGTGGATATTACATGTGATGTTAATGAGGTTAGGGTCTTTACCGAAAGAGGTTTTCAAATCATTTTCAATTACTAAACCATATGAACTCACCAACCATGTGTTGACTTTATTTTTGCATGACTTCTCAGGTGACGGGGAAACCCGATCCTACCCCGCCGAGTCGAGGTGTGACATGAATCTCAGTAAATGCCTCTTGTTGTGCTTCACGGATTTGGCGTAGAAGACTAGTCTGAATAGTCATCTCCAATGCTCGTATTCTTCTAGGTTTTACCCTGTCTTTTCGACTCAACCATCTACCACCACATTAGCTTTGCCTGGGTGATAGCGGATTTCGCAGTCGTAATCATTGAGCAATTCTATCCAACGTCTTTGTCGCATATTAAGTTCCTTTTGATCAAAGATGTGTTGAAGACTTTTATAGTCTGTGTAAACAACACATTTGGTACCATAAAGGTAATGTCTCCAAATTTTCAAAGCAAATATTACAGCACCTAACTCAAGATCATGTGTGGTATAGTTTTTCTCATGGATCTTGAGTTGTCTTGATGCATAAGCAATGACTTTGTCTCATTGCATTAGCACGCAACCAAGACCGAGGTTTGAGGCATCACAATAGACTGTAAAATCATTGTTACCTTCTGGTAGACTAAGAATAGGAGAATTGCATAGCTAATTGGAATGCATCTTCTTGTGCTTCGCTCCAAACGAATGGTTGATTCTTCTGGGTGAGAATAGTAAGTGGAACAACTATTTTGGAGAAATTGGCGATAAATCGCCGATAGTACCGGCTAATCCTAGGAAAGAACGAATTTCCGATGGTGTCTTTGGTGCTTTCCAGTCTTTTATAGCTTCAATTTTGGCTGGATCTACATGAATACCTTGCTGATCCACAACATGACCTAAAAATTGAACTTCTTTCATCCAAAACTCGCATTTCGAGAACTTGGCATAAAGTTGTTCTTTCTTTAGAAGTTCCAAAATCAGCCTGAGATGAGTTTCATGATCATTCTCAGTCTTAGAGTAAATCAATATGTCGTCAATGAATACAATGACAAATTGATCTAAATAGGGTCTACATACCCTGTTCATAAGATCCATGAACACAGCAGGGGCATTGGTTAGTCCGAAGGGCATAACCAAAAACTCATAGTGTCCATAGCGTGTTCTGAACGTTGTTTTGGAGATATCATCATCATGGACTCTCAACCGGTGATAGCCAGATCGAAGATCAATCTTTGTAAAACAAATGGCTCCCTGTAGTTGATCGAATAGGTCATCAATTCGGGGCAAAGGATAGCGATTCTTAATAGTCAGCTTATTAAGTTCCCGATAGTCAATACACATCCGGAAAGAACCATCTTTCTTTTTAACGAAAAGGACCGGAGCTCCCCAAGGTGAAAAACTTGGTCTGATAAAGCCCTTGTCCAACAACTCTTGCAACTGACTGGACAATTCTTGCATCTCAGAGGGTGCAAGACGATAAGGTGATTTTGCAACTGGATTTGCTCCAGGTATGAGATCTATTCTTAATTCGACTTGACGAATCGGTGGAAGTCCGGGTAATTCATCAGGGAATACTTCAGGAAAATCACATATAACAGGAATTTCATGGATAGTTTTCTTTATAGAATCCTTTTCCACAATATGAGCTAAAAAGGCAGGATATTGTTTCCTAAGATAACTACGAGCCTTCATACATGAAACGATTTTTAAGGTACGACAAGGTTTGTCTCCATAGATTCTTAGAATATCACCGACTGGCAATGGGATTTGAATAAGTTTATTGAAGCATATGATTTCAGCATGGTGGCGGGATAGCCAATCCATTCCCACGACAACATCAAAGCTTCCAAGATTCATAGGGATAAGATCAATAGAGAATACATGATCGTTGAGTGTCATTTTACACCCACGGATAATTGTAAGAACTTGAATTAATTTACCATCTGCTATTTCAATAGTATATGGGGGTTCTAATGCAGTCGGATGTATTCCAAGTAATGATGTAAAAGCAGTGGAAACAAAACTCTTGTCGGTACCGGTATCGAAGAGTATTGATGCATAATGATTATTGACAATGAACGTACTCGTAACGACTGTTGGTTCCTCGTGAGCTTCCAGTGCGTTGATAGCAAAGGCGCGAACAGGTGCACCTCGAGTGTTGTTTTTATTGAGCCTGGGACATTTGTTCCTGAAGTGACCGACCTCTCCACACTCGTAACAAGCCCTGTCAGTTGGCTTGGCCGTTACCAAGGTTGTTGCTGTAGTTGTCCTTTTAATGGTTCGACTTCCAAGTGGCCAAGTTTCCCACACTTTGTACATCGGAGACATGGACGTCTCAGAGAGTGATGATATTGGCATTTGTTGCACAACGGATGTGGTCCCTCATATGGTTTCTTATTAAAGATTTGTGAAGAGGAAGAGGGAGGAATCTGGTTGAGGGGAACAACAGGTGTGACTACCGCAAAGTTTTTGTTGGTCTTCTGTTTCTTCTTGGGTGGTTCAGATTTCTTTCCCTCAGTAGCTTTAGTTGGGCCATCTTCAGTTCGAATAAGTTGGCCTGCTTTAACGTATTAATCAGTGAGAGCTGCCCCTAGATGAATAGCCGATTCAAGAGTAACAGGATTACTTCCCATAACCGTGCTTCGGATATTGAGTGGTAAACCCCCAATGTATTTATCAATCTTTCGGGTTAGATGGGTAACAATGTGGGGAACTAAGACACTCAATTCATGGAATCGAGTTGTGTAGGTTCTATTGTTCCCTCCGACTTGAGCAAGAGTCCACATCTTGTCTTCAAGATTCTTTATTTCATGCTTTGGGCAAAAATGATCAATCAACAAAGCTTTGAAATCAACCCAAGAGAGACCCAAAGCAGCATCCCGACCATGGTTCCTCTTTTCTGTGTTCCACCAAGTAAGTGCTTCTTTTTGGAAAGCACTTGCTGCCATTTTAACTTTCTGGTCTTCTGGGCAATTGGTATAATCGAGAGTATCTTCTATAGATTCAAACCATTGCAATAACCCGGTCGCACCTTCTGTGCCAGAGAAAACCCGAGGTCTGGCATCATTAAATTGCTTAAAGGTGAAAGTTTTTAAATTTTCACCAGTATTGTTGTGAGGATGATCTTGAGAATTGTTTGATGAGTTACTAAGACTATTATGGAGTTGAGTAACCATATTTGGTAAAACCAGTGATATATGTTGAGTGATGATGTTTGCCAAACGCTCGTCATTGTTGTCAGCCATTCTAGATAAAGAATGACAAACAATGATTTAGCATAATAAGAATTTAAGAGTCAAAGATGTAGAAAGTTTAAATAGAATATTTTCACATAAGGTACACTTAGGTTGTAGTCTAGGAATTCCATTATGGGTTTATCCTAGTTCTCTACAACCATGGCTCTGATACCACTCTTGTCACACCCTGCGTCGCGTGCGGAATCCACGGCGCGTGACGTAATGAATTCATAGCCATAGTTCAAGAATAACCCAAGATTTACTAATGTTTCATAGTTATTAGATAGATTAACACAAACTCACACAATATTATACATCAAAGTATACACATAATGATAATATTACAAAACGTGTAGTTTGTTTCTCGTTTCTAGGTCACCCTAAACATTCATAGCATCTTGACCTAGCCGAATTTCCTGATCCTGATTACCTGAAACATGTAAAGAAAACTTGGATCAACCACACGTGGTTGAGTGAGAAACATTTATTTTGAGTTAACATATTTTGTATAAACTTGAGTAGCAATTATAGCACAAGCTCATCATATAAATGTATTGAAATACAAACCCAATGAACATGCAAATATCAAACCTATTGCAATAGCTTTCCATGTGTGATACACCACGTGTATCCAGTTCGTGTGGTGTCCAACCCGCAGTTGGAGCACGCGTTTTTGTGTTCACGGTTTCCCGCATATGGACCATACCAGTACTACCGGGGCTTTACGAATCAAGTTAATGATATTGCGTAAGAATAGCATCATTCAGCATTTGTATAACCAAAACATGTAAATGATTTGCATTGTATCAATAGTTTGCTTCCACAATAGTTTAAAATGTTTGAGTTATCAATAGTTTACATGTTCCACCCCGCGGTTTTAGCAAAAGAAGAGAAAAGAGGTTATGAGTCTCACCTGTGTTATTGAAGTGTTTTGATAGTGAAGTTTCACGCAAAATATGAAGAGGATTCTGCAATTCATTAATGTTTTATGAGTTCTTTGTATTTGAATTGGATTATCAGAATATTCCTTGACTTTTGATAACAAGGAATCGTAGTTTAAGTCATCAAGCTGATCTTAATCCTTTATCAACCTCCTTAAGTTAATATTGCACAAAGTGCGATAAACAAGGAACCGATAATGATTTAGGCTCCTATTAAGGAGATAATGAATAATTGGATTAATCACGACATTTTCGGATTAATCAAATAGATATTGTTGTTGATTATTCACTTAAAACAATTCCTAGATGAATTTCTGGCTTAGGAATAGTCAATCTTTGTTATTGATCATATAGGTATCATGAAACACGAGAATGCGATATTAGAATAGGTTTAATAACCATTCTCAATGTACTAATCTGACTGTTATCATACACATCAGATCATTATTCCGGTGATTATCTATGCTTGTCATTAGTTTGAAACACTTGGATTTAGCCTAGCATTTAAAAAAAAATGATCAAGACAATCACAATCATTGTTACAATCAAATGGTTTAAACCATTATAACCATTATTGTGGTTTCATGAAAACCGGACATTACAACAGATCAAAACAAAGATTTAACCGTTAACATATCGTGTTCTTCGTTTCTAATCATTCCTAGCCATCAACTAGGCAATAATCCACAACAATAACTATTATATTATATTCAAAACAAGATTTAATCTAACCATTATCAAACTAGAAGGTTAAAACGAACCGTTACCTAATCTGACGGATTTCTCGGACAGATATGATTATCGGGACTTGTAGATATGTTTCTTGGTGCGATCCGTGGGTTTAGAAGCCTTCAAGATGAAGATTTGAGGGTAAAAATTTGAGTTTAGGCGTCTGGAAGTCGAGTTAATCGACCAAAAATGAATTCTGATCAAGAAAATTAGATTTTTATGTATTCTGGTCCGTCGCGTACCGCCAAGAGTTGCTTCGCATACCTCCACCGCCTTAGTTAGACCCGGTTTTGTTTTCGCGATTCCGGGAGCATACGAACTCTGTTTTGCGCACGGTTTTCGCCTACGTTCACGATTTTTTGAGCTCTTTCCAATGGTTATAATCTCAAGACCGAAAGAGTTCAAAATATTTGACCTCTTATTTAACGCTATCTTTGACTCAGTGTATCTTGAAATCGGAGCCTCGTTTCGCGATTTTGCTTCCACTCATTCTCTTCATTTTCGAGTAATGATTCTAAACATGAAATCGGTTGGTCACCAATTTGAACAAGCATTAGGTGATGGATGTTTCTTTGCGATCTACTAACACCATTTTTTCGCATACTATCAACCTGTAATAATTACAATAGCTAACTCAACGTGGATTTCTAGAACGACCACATGTGATTTCGTCATTAATGACGTAATTCTTAACTGCAATTGTCACATATTCACAGTCATGTGTTTGATTAAATGTTATTTGAGTTATAATCACTTATTTGATTGTTCTTTTTGAAATATGAGTTGTTAACTGAGTTCGTGTAGTGAAAATGGCCTATTCTTGTGATTTTCGTAAGAATGAGTCATGCTAATGGGTGTGCACCCGAATGAGTCCTTCACCCGAATGAGTGAGTCACCCGAATGAGTCCTTTGCCCGAATGAGTCCTTCGCCCGAATGAGTCCTTCGCCCAAATGAGTCATTCGCCCGAATGGCTCATTCTCCCGGCTCATTCTTATGGCCATTCTCATGGCCACTCGCCCGAACGGGTTTTCAGCCATGGGAGAAGACGACTTCGAGTTTTAGTTGTATATATAGTCGTTTTGAGTGGGTTTATGTGAGTAAACTCATTTAGAAGGTGTATGGGTCGAAAAAGAGATGTTTAAAACCGGTTAAACCTCGGTTTTTGTCCGGTTTGTAGAAAACCCTAAAAACCAAAACTTCTCTCTAAGATTTCAGGAGTTTGGGATGGAGATAGGGCTGATCCTTGGTACCTCTGTGTAGAGAATGTCGAGATCTTTGTTTTGATACCAAGATTGCACGATTTGGTGAAGATTTGAGAGAGATATTTGAGTTTTTGTGTGGGTTTTCTAGTTAGAGAGAGTGGGATCCGGAAATGTAGAGAGAAAGGGAGGTTGGTGGTGTGTTAAATGAAAATTAAATGCTTGATTAAGGGTTTTTATACCCCGAGTGAGTTCGGGTTCGTTTCGGTTGCTCGGTTTTTACGTTTACGTCGCGCTTTCGTAACGTAACCCGTGATTTACGTTCGTTAAATTAAAATAGTTTTCTTAAAATCTTTTTAAGGTAATAATTCCTAATAAATCTTTTAAAATTCTTTTCTTAATTTTATTGTTTCGAAACATTTATTTATTCGTTTCGTCAGATCGCTTCACCTTCGCGCGCATTCGTTCGAATCGTCACCCGAACGAAAACGACGACGGTTTCACGTTTTGATTTTTGTTTTCTACTTTTCAGTTATCATTCAGAACATTAAACTAACAGATATGTTTTTGTGAATCGTCACCCACGCAAACACAATGTCAGTTTATTATTCATAAACGATATTGAGCTTCCGTTTTAGATTGTATTTCCTCACTGACGGACTCAACTAAACTTACCTATTTTCACATTGTTATAACTGTTTTCACACTGTTTTCTCATGAAATTGTCGGCTATCTGATTCCTGTTATTTTTGGACATCAGATCACAACCGATATGTCTTTGTCATTTGTTTTCCCCCTTTTTATTTCTCGTGTGTTGTATATTTATATTCCAATTTTCATTGAAATACATACATCTGTTTACACATTGTAATTACACACAGTGAACAGTGAAAGTACACGTACCGTACGGACTTGCCGGACGATCTGGTACCGTTGGTGATTGTATAATAGTTCAAATGTGTTATTGCATGTAGTTTGTTGTTTGAAGAAGCTATCCTAAAATAGAAAATTTCATGTTTCTGTTTGTTCACTTATGCACAAAGGTATATTCATTTTTTTTCTAACCAAGTGTGAGTTTCTTAAGATGGAAAGTTTCCAAAAATATAAACCTTCTTAAAATAGATTATGTGTGTTTCATGTGTGGTGTGTGTTCCAAATTATGCATAAGTAAACAACTAGCATGCATATCATGTTAATCATAAACATATAGCACGTTAGCATACATCATCACATAATTTCCATATATATCATGTGAACTAAAAGTCAAAATGTCACAACACAAGTTCTAGCATGACCCTACAACGTAGTACAACATCATGGCAAATCTTTAAACTTGAAAAGTTACTACAATCGGAAACCCATGAACGAAACACAATTAATATTTAATACAACAATTCATGTATTCTAACACTTCATACCATCACTATATGTTTATTGTAGCATGCATGAACTATTACAAGTATTCAACTCGTCCTACATGAACACTTGTTTCACCAAGGTCACCGTTACTAACAATATTGCAAAATCTCATCAATTGTCATATTTCATGCATCCTCATCATCAATCTTATCATTGTATAACATAACTAGCATACATGATTCCTCATAATCATTCAAAACATCCTAGACCAAAACATGTAACATTAAAGTTACCAATATTAGCAAGTTTGCAACAACACCATCAATTGTCCAATTTTCTTGGTTCCAACTACATACATCATCATTACATAATCATATTAAGCTATTACCATCATCATCATCATCTAGAACATCATAGGTTACAACTTGTAAAATCAAAGTTACTATTATTAGCAACCTATGAACTATAACATCCAAATGTCAAAACTCATGATTTAAACCAACCTATATCATCATAACATATCATTAGCAACATATATACATCCTCAACAACATCCATAGCATCCTTATTCAAAAGTTCATCCTAAAAAGTTACTACTATTAGTAACCCTAGAACAATCACATCAAATCGTGAAATTGGTCATCCATACATGTAATAGCATCAATTGTAAGAGCATAACAATCATCAAAACACATCAATTGCACTATATCATGCCCAATTTGTGATGAGCATAAAGTAAAAATTAGGGTTTGTATAAAAATTATGTTTTCTCTAAAATTGATGATGAAAATCATTAGCCTATTACACAATAACACATAATCAAGCAATAGGTCACTAAAATTGAAAACAATTGATGAACATTGGGCTGTAATTCATACCTAGCGTGAAATGAACAAACTGACAACACAGAAGAGCGGAGATTATTATTTTAACTTATATATGAACAAATAGAAGTAATTTCAGTGTTTCATGGGTTAGAAAACATTTATGGCCAAAAGGAAGGAAAAATACAAAGTCTAGGTGCCAAAATTGCAAAATGGGGATACTAGTTGACCTAATACCCCCCCCCCCCCCTTGTTAAGAATGATTTCAATAGGTTTCCCCAGCCCTTGTACGACACAAACCAGCCTCTATACACACAAAAATGCGATGAAGTCGTTCCCTCTTGAAGA
This sequence comes from Mikania micrantha, assembly GCA_009363875.1. Lineage (NCBI taxonomy): Eukaryota > Viridiplantae > Streptophyta > Magnoliopsida > Asterales > Asteraceae > Mikania > Mikania micrantha. The sequence goes on from CM018684.1 coordinate 6,164,774, forward strand.
GTGATGATTAAGTTTGTGATTTGGAAGCCAATTTGATTTCTATCATCATCACTATCCACGTTTTCATCATCACTCACGATTCTTCAGACTAACGGGGTATTCATGTGGGTGAGTGAGTGACGATTCATATGAATATGTTGCTGGACTTGATATTCCAAGTGATATCTCTACCCTAGAAAACACATTCAGAAGATCAGATGAACGATGTATATGTGATACTTTCAGTAACATTCGATCGCCAATATTGAACTCTATTTGCCTTCGGCGCTTGTCAGCGTAGGATTTCTGACTATTGTCTGCGGCTTTCATACGTGCTTTTATCACTCGTAACTTTTCTACCATGTCTATCACTGCAGTTTTGTTACCTATCTCTTTCTGTCCAATTTCACCCCAACACACTAGGGTTCTACATCTTCTTCCATACAACGCCTCAATTGTTATAAAATACACTTATGTAAAACATGTGCTCTCACCAACCATTGTGTTGACTTTTTTCTCGCATGTTTTCTCAGGTAACTAAGGCACGCGCATACGAATAGGATGCTAGGACGGGGTCTCATGCATCTGCTTAAGTCTTAGGCTGTTGACACATTTAATTATTTGTTTTGTTATGTAATGACTAAACACTTAAACCGCTTCCGCAACTTTTAAATTTTAATGTTTCGAAAACATTATACTTAGTTTCTGCAACTCTGATTTACAAACTATTATATCCAAGTTATTGGATGTACATATATAACCAGACATGTAGGTCTCGCAAGTGTGACCGGAGACTGCGATCATGCGCCGATCTCGGTCGCGCCCTCGGTTTGTTATTGTCTTTATTGACGATATACTGATATATTCCAAAAGTGAGAAATAACATGAACAACATCTCAAGACGATCTTGGAACTGTTAAAGAATGAACAACTCTATGCCAAATTCTCCAAGTATGAATTTTGGCTAAGAGAAGTTCAGTTCTTGGGTCATGTGATTAACAGTGATGGAATCCATGTGGACCCTACCAAGATTGAAGCCATCAAGAATTGGGATGTTCCCACAACACCTGCTGAGATAAGATCAGTTCTGGGGTTGGCAGGTTATTATAGGAGATTCATTTCGAATTTCTCTAAGATAGCTTTGCCACTCACTAAGCTAACACAGAAAAGTGAACCATTTGTGTGGACGCAGAAACAGGAAGAAGCGTTCCAAACATTGAAGAAAAGATTGTGCAATTCTCCAATCTTAACACTCCCAGAAGGAAATGATGACTTTTTGGTATACTGTGATGCTTCCCATCAAGACTCAGTTGTTTTTTGATGCAGCGACACAAAGTTATTGCCTACGCGCCACGACAGCTGAAAGTACATGAGAAGAACTATACGACACATGAATTAGAATTGGGAGTTGTTGTATTTGCTTTAAAGATCTGGAGGCATTATCTATATGGCACAAAATGCGCAATCTTCACGGATCACAAGAGCTCACATATATGTTGTCCATAAATTTTTTGAATACAATTTACAAAATAAAAACAAAAATCTTATTTTAATGATTAGAATATATATGTAACAAAGAGTTGTTCCTCAACAACTTTACACTCTTTGGTCATTTGCATGTCAATCTTCTAGTCTTAGAAACGCATTTAAAACAAATAAACTTTACCCAGTATATTACGACTTTTCAATATGGTCTGAGGAGAAAGGAAGAAGACAAACCTTATCTATATTCCATTTGGATTAGAGAGGCTGCTCAAAGTATTACCCGGCTCAAAGTTATCGTTTAAAGTTAACTATCCCAACACTTTTAACGTTACTTTCACAAAAATAAGTAAAATAACATTAAAATTAGTCAATTTTACTTTTGTCCCTCAAGTGAGAAAAGTATGTGTGGTGATTATCAACGCAAAACTTAATTGTTCTTGAGAGATCATTATAATGTAGAGGCATAGTGATCAGGAAAATTCCATTTACATTATAAAAATCATTCCGTGATAGCTTTGTGTTTTTTGTGATAACGAGGTTTACTCACCCCACGAGTTGCGACATATTATCACAGTGCACTCTTGAAAACAGTTATTATATATCATTTGTAGTAGCATAAGTTGCATAGTAAAATTAAATCTCTCATCACGAACTCTATACAAATTTAACATAAAAAAATAAAATCATACAAAATCCTCACAAATATGTGATAAAATTATTAGAAATTTACTCACAAAATCTGTCTCATCAATCGTTTGAATTAAAAAAAATCCTAAATATTTAAGCAAATCTCTCAAATTTGATAAAAACGCAAATCTCTCAAATTTAGCACCCTTATCTCCGTTTACTTCTTTTCAAAGTTAAAAAAACTTCTGATGGTGTAAGTATAAATTTTCAAATGGTCACAACATGAATAAGACACCTAAATAATATATATGATTTTAAATATATATAATCATTGGTCCCACTATCTATATAATAATAATATATACACTATTCATTTTCATGTAATTTAATTATATATAGTAATTGTCACGCAAGAATAAATAACTCTTACGTGATAGTTTTTACAAATCCTTTGTATCTTCGTATGCAAATCTTTTTTTCCTTTGTATTTAAACTTCCCCGGTAAATATGCATACAGAATAAGTTTGAGATTTGCAAGGGGAACTATGTTCCAATATTTGTTGGTTACAGAAAGAGGGAATTAATGTATACAAAAGATGAAAACCCCTAACTCAATTAATAAAATAATAATTATAAAAATAAAATAAAACTTATCTAGTCTATTTCATACATGTTTTAGCAAGATTTTGTAATTATACTTGTAGGATAGAAGATAGACACCCTAACTATTTGATGTCTTCTAAGAATAGAGGCCACACACCTAACTTAAATTAATATAAATTTTATCAATTTAGGGGAAGATTCACTACTACATTTTTATTTTAGAGAAAGCTTATGAAAATAATCATAATTATTATCAATCAAAAAAATAATTTCTTTTTATTATAAGTTTAGAAATGTGAGAAAATAAAAAAAAAATGTGTAGCTCACGTTATCATATGTATGTAACTTGTACACTACATATGTTTATAGTATGAGTTACATACTCAATTTCGTAAGTTACATACACATAAATTCGTTAGCAACATAAATTATTTACTTTTTTTTTGCTTATAACATTTATAATGTTATAATTAAAATTCATAAAAAAAATATTTATTTGTTAGTATACTTTTTCTAAGTTTTCTTTGATTTGAGAAGTTTTCTTTTTAGCACTCTTTGATCCATTTGAACATTAAAATTTTATTTGCTTTTATTTATATATATGATCCATCACGGGCAAGAACACACATTACATATTGATTGAAGCTTTGGGACACAAAAGCTAATGAACACAAATTAAATATGAATTCGTATAACGTATGATACAAATATTCTTATATATTACCACGTACATGTGATTACATTGCATGATATTGATTTAAAATAAATATTAATTAATTCAAGATACGTTTTTACCTTCAAATACACCTGCAATTCCTTTTTGTTTTCTGTTCTTTCGTGAAAAGGGTGGATTATGGTTGTGGGTAATCATCTTTTGTATTACCAAAATTAAACCAACTCCTTGTTATTCTAACCATCGCATTTTTCTTATTAATACCTTTATATTTAGTTAAAAACTTGTTTATGAAAAAAGTATAGCATAAAAATTATATAATTAATAATATATATCTAAAAATAATGTTTTAATATTTACTCACTTATATACCTAATAATTAATATTGAATAATTATAAAAATATTTTGATAATTAAGTATATAATAAAACAATAATATTAAAAATAAAAAAATTGATTAGAAGAATCTTTAAAATTTGAAATTATATCATGTGACGTAATGAGTTAATTATCCATTTGCAACAGAGATTTATAAAAGTTATTTCAATGATTGTTAATAATGTTTTAATATTTACTCAATTATATACCTAATAATTAATATTTTAGAATTATAAAAAAAATTGATATTTAAGTAACTAATTAAAAAATAATATTAAAAATAAAAAAAATTTTGACTAAAAGAACCTTTAAAATTTAAAATTATATCATGTGACGTAATGAGTTAATTATCTACTTAGAAATAGAGATTTATAATAGTTAATTATATGATTATTGTTTATTATTATTCCAACAATAACTAATGTATTTGAGTTCTCCATTTCATCACACATCTCCTAAGATGAACTCAATATCAATACTTGTTATTTAAAACAAAGCTTTGTAAAAAGAAAACTACCAAAAATTAGATTTTACAATATTAAATTTTAAGAAAAAAGATTGGGTTTACATCATCATCACATAGTTCTTAAACCAAAAACTTTCATAAATAAGCAGCGGAAATTTAAACATAGTTTGTCAAAACATAATAAGTGTAATTGTCTGTATTTAAACATATCATATTGCCATAACCAACGGATCTCTTATCTTCATGCCACGACTCCATCCTGTCCTCGTACATGTCCTTCAACCTAACATACATGCTAAAAAACGCTGGTGAGTTCTAGTTTTCGTAAAACATCATAAACGTTTTGGTGAATTAAAACATTATTCACATGAAAACATCAGTACATGCACATAAATTGTATCACATAATCATCATAGTCATGCAACCCCTGTCATTAAACATGACCAACGGGCTTATTCCGGCACAAGGCTCCATGTTTATAGTCTGATCGACTCTTACCATGTTTATAGCCCAATCGGCTCCATGTTTATAGCCCGGTCGGCTCCATGTTTATAGCCCGGTCGGCTCCATGTTTATAGCCCGGTCGTCTCCATGTTTATAGTCCGGTCGACTCTGTGTTTATAGCCAGATCGGCTTCGTTTTTATAACCTGCTCGGCTCCATATTTATAGTCCGGTTAACTCCATGTTTATAGTCTGGTCGGCTCCGTGTTTATAGCCCGGTCGGCTCCGTGTTTATAGTCCGATCGACTTTTAAAATAACGATCATAGCATAACATAACTTTGCTATTATCAAAACATCTCACACCGTTATCATCACCATAGTGCATCGTATTCATTCATCATCATAACTTAGCGTTTTATGGTTATCATCATAACATCATATATCATCATCGTAACATCATGCTTCACATATCATCGTTTGCATTTCAAATTAGCACATTAAGCATTGTATCATGTCATATTAGCAACTTATTAGTATAACATCACTTCATTTTCATATTAACGTATCATCATAGCACCATTATTGCACAACATTAAATCATCGTTTCATCGTATCATCATGACTGCATCCTAACACCGTAGGATTTTATCATAGCATAGCATCATGTAATCATCATCATGGCATATTGTTAAGCATTCATCAAAACATACAGTCATGCACTCGTTATCATATCATATCAGCATGCATTCATCGTTCATGCACATCATCATAAAATATTATCATACCTCGTATAGCATCATATAGCAACACAGTAGCATGTATGTCAGCCCAAAACATATTTACATATACGATGTATAAAAGAGGGCATCTATAACTCACCTGGTAGTAGTGTGGCTCTTCCTTTCCTAGATTCGTATGCCTCGGCAAGGACTCAAGAAACTACATCGTTACATTATCCCATTACATTCCATTCCTAGACGTAGAATTCATTCTAAGTCCTCATAGCTCATTTAACTAGCCTCCGGTATCCGAAAACCCTAAAGTTCTTGAAATTAACATAGTATTCGAAACATGGAGTTCATGAGCTCATGGAGTTCACGAAATCCCTAAACTATACGAACCTCAAAGTATATGAATTCATGAAGTTCACAAAACCATGTTCACGAACTCGAGTTCACGAAATTGAGGTTCACGAAGGGGGTTCGGATACTCCCATTTCGTGCACTATTTGAATACTCATTATTTTCATCATAAAACATCTCAGAAAACTATCCAAGACTTGAGGAGCTAGTTCTAGGTTCCTTATGACCTTACCAATGCATTGGAACCAAAAAGGAATGAACTTTATGCATAAAGGTATGACCTTTAAGCATAGGTTCCTTTTTGTCTAAAAATCATAACTTTCTCAAATCAAACACTTACCTGGTGTTTGATGATTCTCCTCGTTGCTTCACGTGCGTTTCCTCCTTCTTTTGGTCGAGCAAAAGTCGTTTCTTGTATTATGTTGATATGTCATTATAAGAATGTTGTATAACTACATTGATATTATCCAGATATGTTTGTAACATAAAGTAATCACACTGATGTTTGTATTTATACTCTGTTCTATTGTCTCAAAAACATGTTATAGTATCACATAGCACACGCCATTGTGACACCGATACAGATATGTTATTGTTCAAGCTTGATATGTTATCACACATGTGTTTGAAATGTTACCACACAGACTTTTGATATGTTATCACACATGTTTTTGAAATGTTACTACACAGAATTTTGAAATGTTGTCACACAAGCCTTTGATATGATACCACATATGGCTTTGATATGTCACCACACATGATTTTGATACGTTGACACACAGGCCTTTGATATGTTACCACACTGGATTTTTGATATGTTGCCACATAGGCTTTTGATACGTTAAAACACAGGATTTTGAAATGTTATGTTTTGACACCCAATTAATGTTTATGAAGTAAATGTTTTTTATGTAAACATACACATGTTAACACAAACACACATACTGAAAGAAAACTTTTCATTACTACCAAATCATTTTATAAATCATAAGAGTTGGATACAAGAAAGTTTTGTGATGCTAACCATACTAGTAACAACCTATCCTTATGGGATCTATCCTGTATATCAAAACTATCCCATAACCTCGCAAACCTACCTATTCGCATTCGTTCGGTGATATCTACAATGAAGTGTCCCAAAATATCAACACCTAATTACACTTACCGTAAGAAGTACGGTAAGCAAGCGATCACTATGACTATAGCGGCCATCACTATAGCCATCATCATCAGCCTCACCTCCACTCCTAGACTCCTAAACCTATCAATTTGTAATCTCCCCCTTTCCATATACTGCCAGAAGAGGACAATCATTGTCCATCTCATCCTCTCCTCGATCACCATCCTCCAAGCTCTCGTCCCTGCCTCTAAAGCAACTACTTGCTCTACTAAGATCAGGTGGGCTGCATGAGCCTCAGTCAACGTATCACGGGTCTCCCGAAGAGATCCCCAAGATTGCATCAGCTCCAGTCGAGTGCCTTGCATATCCAATGTGACATGCTAAAGCTTAGCCTGTCTAAAGGACTCTCCCGCCTCGTGGGTAGATCCTGGAAAATCTCTGCGAGCGAACTGATGTCTAGGTGGAAGTCCATTGGTCTTGCGGGCTTGTCCCCGCATCTATCTGATCCCAGTGAATACCTGGACTCTCTGTGGTGTTGGGCCCCTAGCTCGTCTGATAGCTGATGTATCCTCATCTGGGGCCTGAGGATATCGAGGCGGTGTATGTGGTACAAGTGGTGATGTCTGGGGTACTAATGGTGGTGTCTGAGAAACCTGGGATACCACTCTACATGATGTTGAAGATGACTTTGTATCTGACCCCTCACTAGAGTTGGGTGTGTCATTTAATATCACGTACAGAATCCTTTGGGAGATATACTGTTCTCCTGGGTTGGCCATCGTTGTACCAAACACAATTTCCCAATTAGTATTATGAAATGAATATTCAGTAATAATATTCAGCACAACCATGATATCTATTCCTATCCTAAAGCAACTATTCACGATTAATATTGTTATTGTTATGTTTGTCTTGAAGTTTACTAGAACACACACGTGTTGCAGATTAAAGTTATGTTGGCCACTTGTAATTTATTTCACCTGATTATTTTGGCTCAAATCAAAACAAGTTTTATTCTTTAGTTATGTTTGATGCACTCAGTGTCACTATACGATCCTATGGTTATAGTCTAGGTTACTAGGTCAACCAAGTTTTCTATAACATGTGGTTCTGATACCACCTTGTCACACCCCCACCTCTCGTCACCTGATGATAATGTCACTGATCACTCTGAGAAGGTTGCGAAAGCATAGTGGTGATGTCTCAAAGATGGGGTGCAACTTTACTTGATCTGGTATCACAACACACAAGATTATTTTAAAGATAAGGTATTACAAAGATAATATTACTATTACAAAGTACTAGTTACTGTTCATAACTTAAACACACTAAACAAACTGAGTTACTTAATTATAAGTGTCTGATAATGCAGTTCTCACATATCGTCACTGTCTACCTGAAAAGTTTGTAAGTTTGAAAGTCAGCACAAACCTGGTGAGTCCATACACAAGACTCGATACAATATGATATGTTAAGTGTAGTAAATAACACATATTGACACGATTGGAATAAGCATATCCCATGATATCCCAAGCCGGCACACAGTTGTATAAGCATATCATAAGTTTAAGAAAGATTTCATAAAGATACCCCAAAGTTTAGAAAACATTGAAAATAAAAGGGGTTGCATGAAACTTACCAGAAGTACGCAATCGATGGTTAGTGCGCAGACTTGTGTTTGTAGTTCAGTTCTGCATTAGTTAAGATTGTATAAGTAATTTGTGTTTTAATTTGCTTATTAGATCTTCTTTGATGTTCAATGTCAAGGACATTGCAACTCAAGTCATCAAACTGATATTAAATCCTTATTCAGTTGTCTTATTTGAATATCATACAATGTATGATAATATGGGAACCTATAATGATTTAGGTTCCTATTAAGAAGTTGATGACTAATTGGATTAATCATATGGTACTCAGATTAACCAAATAGGTTTTGTTGTTGATTATATTACCGGAACAGTTTCTGATTGATTTCTGGTTTAGGAATAGTCAATCCTTGTTATTGATCATTTAGATATTATGAAACATAGGAATATCATATTGGAATAGGATTAATAACCATATTCAATATACAAATCTTACTGTTAACATAAACATCAGATCATTATTCCAATGATTATCTAAATTATTATCATTAGCTTGAAACACTTGGATTTGATCTAGCATTTTAGGGAATGATCAAGACAATCACAATCAGTGTTATAATCAAATGGTTAAAACCATTATAATCTATGATATGGTTTCATGACAATCGGACATTATAATGGATCAAAACAAGGATTTCACCGTCAACATATCGAGTTCTTTGTTTCTAACTATTCCTAGCCATCATCTAGGCAATAATCAACAACAATAACTATTGCATTACGTTCGAAAACTAGATCTAATTCATGCATTGTCAAACTAGTAGGAGAAAATAAATCGGGACCCGTTCGGACAGATTTTTGGTTGCAAAACCGCGATCAGATGTTGTAGGAACAATCCCCAGCTCGATTATGATGTTTATGTGGCTTTAGAACAAGGTTTTGGGTGCTGGAAGTCGATGAGCTCGTCAATGGAAGTGAGTATGTTCGAGAGGAAGAAAAAATATATCTTTTGCAGGAATGCTGGTGTTTCTAGCTGATCTAACTGGCCTGACCTGATCTAACTGAACTGACCTATCTTCGCGTACTGCCAAGAGGGCCTAAAAGGGGCTTGGCATACCGCGAAGGAATCCGGAGGATGTTAGATATTTTGGACTCATCGTGTACCGCCAAGGGGACTCAAAATGAGCTTGGCGTACAGCGAAGAGTTCCATAGCAAGATATTTTCGAATTTTTCTTGTTTTTACGATTCTGGAGAATCGGGAACTCGGTTTTTCACACGGTTGTCACCCTGTATTTTCAAATCGTTACAATTTCAATCGTATTTCAATCGTATTATTAACGTGGATTTTGAACCAAGATGACGCGAGCTTTTAATGTAATTGTCACACAATCCTTTTAAATATATGCACAAACATAAATAAGCCCCAATTGCTTCGATAAACCGTAAATAAACTTAGATCGAATTCGAGGGATTGATGATATTTGAGTCCGTAAAGCATAGGTCTTTTGTTCCCATGATTAAAAACGAGCAACAGGATGATTTACTTACCTGAAACTTTTTCCAGATAGTTGAGTTTGATTGAGCGAAGGTTTCCTATTGTTCTTGACCATGAATTCTCAAATCCAAGTAGTTTTCAAAAGGGCTTTTGATGTTATAACTTTCAGATGAAGGTTGCAAAGACCTATGGGGGTTCAATTTGAATTTTGATTTTTGTTTTAGCCGATTACGATTTTGGTTTTAGTTATAGTCGTTCGGTTTCGAGTTCTTAGCTTTTATGAGTAATTGCATCGAAATTGATTATGTGTTATGTGTGAAATCATGCTTAATATGTATATCAGTTTCTAGTTCGATTGAATTTGACCATAGAAGCCAACAGATAAGGTTTCGAACAAGGATCCATTTGTGGTTCTGAAATGAGAATTTGATTTTACACTTACAGTCCTTGTTGTTTTGTTTATGTTCAATATGTGATTTATAACCTCTTATACAAACAAACAAGTTTTCCATTTTTAACTAATTTAGACCCTTATATTTTCCTTAATTTTATTGTTATATGTTGATAAATATTACAAAAAGCTTATCATTTTATTTTATGTCTTTCTAAAAAGTATATAATGAAAGTTTATATAAATGTTTTTTTAGCGAAATTTTATTGTTAAAACAATATTAAAAGAACATAAAACTTATATTTATTATAGAGTAAATTACGGTTTTGGCCACTGTGGTTTGAGTGTTTTAACTATTTTGGCCCAAAATAGAATTTTCTATCAATTCAGCCCCTGTGGCTTAGACAATTATCGGTTTTTGTCGCACCCCGAGAAATCCCATCCCGAACGGGGCGCGACCAAGACCAGTCAGGATCGCAGTCTTTGGTCACACAATGTTGCGAGACCTACATGTCTGGTTTCATACGTACATCCAATAACTTGGATAAAGCAGTTTAGTAGAATCAGAGTTGCGGAAGTAAAAAGTTTAAGTTATCAAAACAACATTGTAATTATAAGTTGCGGAAGCATAAGTTTAACAGTTTTGAAAACTTAAAGAGTAGTAGTGCGGAAGCGGTTTAAGTATTTAACATTTCATAACAAAACAAATGTCAATCGTTATCAAATTGCCTAAGACACTAAAGCTGATGCATGGGACTCCATCCTAGCATCCTATCCTTGTGTGCGTGCCTTAGTTACCTGAGAAAACATGCGAGTAAAAGGGTCAACACAAAGGTTGGTGAGAGCACAGGTTTGTATCGGCAGTAAACATCAAAATGTTTAAAGTAAATGTTTTGCAATTTTATATATCATATGCGGGTTCGCAACCGAAGCTAACATGCTGCCTCCCGCCATGTCTATCCAACTAGACAATGGCAATGTTTATTGGTCAATTATGCACTGTACCAACCTCCAGTCGGGATGGCCATAAGGCGCACAACAGTGGGGCTTGTCAGGCCCAAATAGTACTATTCAGAATTACCACGCTGAGCGCTACGCGCTATTAACGGTCCGAGATGTGTTTAATGAGGACTTATCAGTTTTGTGGATGAATGCCGCACATATGGATATACGATATTAGCATGTATAAATGTACCTAAAGTATGTATGTTGATCAAAATCAGTTGTATGCAATGTTTTCTCCCCCAAAGGTAGAAAATGTAAAAAAAAGGGCCGTGAACTCACCTGATAAAGCAGTTCCGGTTTATGTGGTGTTTGCGACTGTGAAAGCTAGCAGTCCTGCTAGTAAGCTCCTATAATCATATAGGTGTAAGTATGTGTTCTGTGGTGTGTTGTAGTCCATACAACTCCAGGTGTCGGTGTGCTCAACCGAGTGTGTGTGTTGACTCTACGAATCGTTGGTGATACGTTTGTTGTGCTAAGTTGTCTTAATGCAAGTAAGACACCAAAATGCATCCTATGACTCAACTCACGTTGCTTCCACGAATTCAAGTTTTGAAAATCATAATGTTCTTGTTTCAGGAAACTTTCTATATTTAGAAGGTTTCTATTTTTGGAAAGTATGGTTATGAGATTCTATTTCAGAAAACTAATAACTTTAGTATGTTTTGTAAAAACATATGTGAACACTTAAAATAAGCCGTTTGTGCATAAAATACCATTTATGCCATTTCGTCCAAACAAAGTTTCCTTATTTTGAAAGTATACGTTTAAAAACTCGTTTTCACAAATCAGGGTTTCCAATATGCTTAGAAATCATATTTAAACATATTTCAATACTCAAAGTTCATCAAAACATTTTAAAACATCAAAAGCCCTCTTTTAATTTTTAAAAGTTTCCATATTTGGCAAGTTTCTACAAAACCAAGTTTTTGACAAAATCAAATATCCAACTGTGTTTCTAAACACTTCAATATACATTGGACAACATCTAGACATGTCTAGCATGTCTAGTTCATCACAAATCTACAACACGCATCTAAAAAGTTTCCTAATATAGTAAGTTGCATAATATCATCATCAAATCAACAAAACCCAATCCTAGATGATTTCTATCATCAATCTACTTCAAAATATATCAATAAACATTCTAGACCCATTAAAATTTCGTGCATGTGAGCGGATCGGAGTTGCATGTGAGCGGATCTTCATGCATGTGGGTTTTTACCCATTGCATGTTCGATCTAACCATTAATAAGCATGTAAGACTACCTTAAACGCTCTATAATTGCTGGAAGATGGTTGTAGCAGCTCTAGTTGCTTCTGGACAGCAATGATTTGCAGAAGACAAGGTGATGGTGATGATCTTCGAGCCCACCAATCTTCCTCTTCAAACTTCTTGTAAGTTCCTAGCTTCAATCTTCAAGTATGGGAGCTCCAATGGCTTCCAATGGATGAAAAGGGGCTGTAACAGGGGTTAGGGAAGAGAAATGGCCGGTTGGTTGCGTGTGGTTTCGAGTATGATAGAGTAGAAATGATTTTTGTGGCTTTTAAGAGATTTTTCTACGATTTCCCTGTCAGGCGTATCGCCTAGAGAGGAATACCGATGCCAGGCGTACCGCGCGGAAGAATGGCATCCGATGCTTCCCTTCCCTACCCGCGCGTATCGCCTAGGTTTGTTGGCTGGGCTTAGGCGTAGCGCCTGGGCCTCCAGGCAAGCCCAATACGCCCAGTTTCGTCGTTTCGATCCGTTTTTTCGATGATTTCACGCTTATAATTCATCGTTTAACATCGATTGACCTTGATTACTAATGTTCGGTCATCTGTGACTCAATTGCCATTCAATCGTTTGATCACCAATGCTCGTGAGACTCGTTTGTGTTTTGATAATTCCTCGAACTATCTCCGATAGTTTGTGTTCGTGTCTTACGAAGTGTTTGCACGCTTGATTAACCATAATCAACGTGTAATGCACAATTCAATAATTGCCCGAATTATTGTTTTGTTATTGTGTTTAGCTCATCTAATTAAACTCAATTAAATGAAATGTAACAAGTATGAATGTGAAGTGTAAGAGTCGCAATTTACCTGAAATTGCTGGGTGTCACAGTTTTGGCCCCTCAAACTTAAGTATTATAACGGTTATGGCCCAAAATCTAACTATGGTTAGGGGCCAAAAACGTTAGTTGTCCAAACCACATGAGGTGAATTAATAGAAGATTTTATTTTGGGCCGAAATAGTTAAATCATTTAAACCATATGGGCCAAAAACTCTTTTTTAATATTATAAAATTTAATTTTATAACTTTGCTTAATTTTATATTCTAATATATAATTATGTTTAAGTTCTTTGTTTATTATAGTTAAACTTGTTAATACATTTGTATGTATACACGCGCACACACGTATACAAGTTTTATGAAATTTTAAATATTCAAAAATAATAATAAGATTTGGAAATCCCATAAACTTTAGTTTATTTTAAATCGAAGCACATTTAAATTTTGTTTGAGAAAATCCCAGAGGTTACACCTAGATCTTTTATACTAAATTCCTTGTCAAGGAAATTTTTAGCATCTTGCATTTCTTTATGTAATTTCCTGCAATGATCACAAAAATAAGGGCAGCAAGAAAAAACACCTTCTTTTTTAAATAGGAACAACGAATGATCGGCCTTTGCCTGTTTGAATCCAAACTTTTGCAAAGAATTGGTAAATTTTTTGTACCAATTTCTTGAGGCTTGCTTAAAAAAGATAACGAACAATTATGCCTATGATTGAGGGATATGAATGGAAACAAAGAAACGTAAATATTGATAGAATAAATCTTGTCCAATAAGATCTATGAATTTAAGGTAAGTTATTCTTTAGATTTGATCTGAGATGTTTTGACTATGTGTTCCTTTGTTTGATTAGCAATTTCTGTCTTGCTATCATAAATTAATTGCTCCATGATTGGGTTACATATGATACCAGATCTTCTGTTTAATGCACGCATCAAAAACATAATTTTTAGCTCCTTGAATTAGCAACAAATTTATGATTTTTCATAACACTAAACAATTTGAATCCGTTTGTGCTTTTAAATGAATCCGGTGATTTGTTTTATTCGAGCAAATGGCTTTAGCTTACCAACGAACCTTTTAAGGGCCTAGCTGTTTTTCCGGTCAGAATGGTCGATTTTCGTCAAAAAATTTCTGTTTACTCATTCAGAAGGGTCGATTTAGTAATATTTCGTTGGAAAATTTTATAGGCATTGAGTCCGGCCTCCTCCGTTTTCTTCCTAAAATCTTTCGGCCCCTCGGAGTTTTTTTTCAAGCTCCGTCAATGATTGATCTTGATTCACAATTTCCAACCCGCTATTATCAACTTGAGAAATTAGATTCGACAGTTTCTTCAGATCATATTTTGTGACTTTATTCACAAGTTAGTTGTTTGGATTAGTATTATATCAACAATCTATTGTTTATAAAAAACAAATTTATGTTCATGTAGTGAATTGATCATGGTGATCCTATTTCTTGAATTAACAAGTTTATGATTATTTTACACAGAGCCATTTGAAAATTACCTTTTTGTTTAATTAATCTGGTACACTTCATGTTTACTAATCGGTGTTCTTCATGTAATCTTAGTGATGATGGCATTTCAACTTCATATAGTGATGAAAAATCAATAAATCTTGGAAGCTTTTTTGTTATGGAAGTTGGGCTCACTTTCTACCTTGTTCATTTCAAAAAATGCTTAATAGTGGTTACAAGAAAACACATATAGGTGCCCAAAAACACAGGTTTGTAAGGTAAAAAATTACAATCTACATACCATATTGCTACAACTAATTATTATATTCTAATAATTCATAGCCAGTCATGGTGAGCCAAAATTTTTAAGAGGAGTCTGTTAGGATTTTAACATGCATATACATACTACTGAAATTTTTTTTAAGGTGGACAACTGCCCCACACACTAACATGAGGGTACGCCACTATTGTAGCATATCAAAACGCGACCCTAAAGACTTCAAATCTGTCAAGTATTTTGTTGATTAAATTGTTGAAAGTTATTCTACATTTTGTTTGTATTCATTTAGGTTGCATGATCACGATCCGAATTTGGCGTATTCATCTAATTTTGGTGTAATGAAGAGGTGTGGGTTCAACATAGAAGGAGCGACGAATCCTCGTCCTCCACGTCCGACAGCATCCAAGTCTATAAAGTTAGGAATGAGAAGAGGTTCTGAAGGACTTATAAATCTTGGACAAACTTTAAAAACTGGTGTGACACGAGCAGTCTTCTCAGAAGATCTCAAAGTTTCTGAGAAAAAGATAATTGATCCACAAGACAAGAATCTTTTAGTATGGAACAAGTTTTTGGTCTTGTCTTGTATCCTTGCAGTATATGTGGATCCTTTGTTCTTCTTTATCCCTGTCTACCATAATAAACAAACTTGTTTAAAAATACATAAAAGCTTAGCACTCACAATCACAACTGTCAGGACCATAGTTGATCTATTCTACCTTGTTCGGATCGGTCTCCAGTTTCGAACAGCGTATATTGCACCATCATCTCGGGTTTTTGGCCGTGGTGAGCTTGTTATAGATCCAGCACAAATAGCAAGGCGATATGTGCAACGCTATTTCATAGTTGACCTTCTTTCTGTACTACCTTTACCACATGTATTGCTTTCGATCTGTCGAATCTCAGGGCATGTATATATTTTTTTCACCATGTTCTAATTTAACGATTCGTTTGCAGATTGTGGTGTGGAGGTTCTTTCACGAGTCAAGTGGTTCTGGTGTGTTGGGTACAAAAAATGTTTTATTTTGGATTGTAGTAGTGCAGTATATTCCGAGGTCTCTTCGTATCCTGCCATTGTTTTCAGAACTCAAAAAAACTGTGGGTGTCATTACTGAAACAGCATGGGCTGGTGCAGCATATTATTTGGTTTGGTTTGTTCTTGCTGGCCATGTAAGTTTCTTTGATCCCATATGTTTCTTTTTATTCTTTTTGAGTTTAAAATATTGTTTCAAGCATCTAACCAGCATCAATCATATCATAAATTAATAGATTTTGTTTATGATTAGTTGTTTATATAGGTTATAATGGTATTGATTGAATTGCTAAGACTTATTTCACAATGAGAATTACAAAAGCTTTTATAGCCAAGATACAAAAGCATATGGAGAGAGTTAAGGGGGTAAACAAGATAAGTATAATTAAATTATTAACAAACATATTAACATCCTTTGACTGCACCAGTTTTCAGTCTTGTGGACTTATTTGGTGGAGATGATCGAGTTAAAATCATTGACAAATTTGCCTCTGCAAGATGGAGGATCCATTGGAGACTCTAATCTTGGAGTAATGATTTAGGATCGAAAGCAACATGATGAAGCGGCTTGTTAAGAGTGTTAGGTAGTTGATACAAGGAGTTTATATGTAGGACAAGTAAGGACCATCTTAAACTCGTTCACGAACAAAGTGATAGTCTAAAGCAACGTGCTTCATCCGGGAATGATAGATCGGATTAGCACATAGGTATATAGCCACTTAATTGCCACAAAACAAAGTTTGTGGTTGAGAAGATGGTAAGCAAAGATCGATTAGAAGTTTCTAGACCCAATTGAGTTCAGCTACAACATTAGCTAATTCTTTGTACTCGACTT
The DNA here is from genome assembly GCA_009363875.1 of Mikania micrantha. Taxonomy (NCBI): domain Eukaryota; kingdom Viridiplantae; phylum Streptophyta; class Magnoliopsida; order Asterales; family Asteraceae; genus Mikania; species Mikania micrantha. Next base: position 6,181,770 of record CM018684.1, read on the forward strand.
CGACAGATGAGTGAGAAACATATTTTTGCTTTGCAGATCGCCATTATATGTGATGTAGGATGTGGTGTACTGACCACCATTTGAGACCCTCCGGAGTCAGTAATGGTTTTGAGATTAAGAGAGGATCCGTTGGAAGGATATAAAACATGATGATTTGTATCCTTTGAATAGCAAAGCGCTCTTTTTAAAGCTTACTAGTGAGTTTGTGAGAAAGAATGCATACATTGTGAGAGTCGGTTCACAACAAATGATACATAGGTCTTGTAAAGGCTAGTATTGCAATGAGCCTACTAACTTTTTATAAGGTGTAGGATCAACAGTTGGAAACCATTAAAGAAACATGTAATGCCCCTATGTGTGTAGATAAACAGGGAGGCATGGACCCTTGACTTGCGAAAACTGAATATAAGGAGAAATTGGGTGAGTTATATGTGCCATTCCTTATGGGCTTGTTCGAGGCCATACATAGATTTTCTAAGTTTGCAAAGATGGTTTAGGAATTGAGGGTGAAAAAACCCCAGTGGTTGGGTCACGCAAAAATGCATTTTTGACATCAAATTGAAGAAATAGCCAATTTTGAGAAAGAGCATGGATAAGATAACGTGAATGGTGATAAATTTGGTAACCGAAATGGAAGTGCCCAATTTGTCCTTTGTAAATTGTTGAAGATTGCCTTTTGCCACTAACAAGACTATGTATTTGGCAATGGTTCCATTTGGATGACTGGATTATGTTTTAAACAAAAAACTCATTCGCAACCAATTGGTATTTGGGAGTAGATGCAAACAAGCACCCTGTTTACATTAGTGCACTGAATTCATGATTTATTGCTTACTGCCATTTAGAATCTTTAAGGTCTAGGGTATGAGTAGTAGGTTTGAGAGTGGCAGGAATTAAATGAAGTGAGGTAGAATTAATGAGGGTGGAGTTGAAGTATTTGGGATTTGGCTTGCGAGTTCTTTTGGTAGAAGAAACTTTGGATGAAGCCGAGGTAATAGTTGTTTCTGATGAAGGATAGGAGGTGAGTATGGGAGAGAGTTTTGATGAAGTATTATGAGTGGACATGATGGAGCTACTACCAGAGATCCTTGGTTTTCAGTGAGACAATAGGAGGTGGGTTGTGATTTTGTTGTTTCCAGATTAGAATAAAGTGGGATGAGCTGTGAGAAGGAGTGATTGGTGTGACAGAAAGGCTAGGACTAACCAAATTCATGTTGAAAGACAAGGAGAAGGATATGAGTGTGGTTGAGTAGTAAACTAAGATTTAGGACTATGAAAAACATCATGGGCTGCAGGTAACATGGAAGAGGTGGAATTTGATGGAATGGAAAGTGAGTATTCATGAATTCAACATGACAGTAGTGGTTTAGCGATGAGTGGTAAAACTGAAGCATTTGTAAGCCGACTAAGAATTAGAATATCCAAGAAAGATACATGGGGATGATTGTGGTTAGAGTTTAGAGTTGGTGTAAGGTCCTAGCCATGGGCAGCAAAGACAACCTAATGGTTTAGGTTTAGATTAGTTGGGCATTGTTGGAATAGACATTGAAATGGACTTTGATTGTAAAGGATTGTTGTAGGTAGATGGCCTCTAAGGTACATGGTTGTTTATAACGCATGAGGCTAAAAATGAAGCAGAATTTTGGCATAGTGAAAGAAAGAAAGTATGGTTTTCACTACATGTTTATAACGGTGTTTGGCTACTGCATTCTTTGAGTATGTAGTAGTGTGGTGTAACGAGGCATAATGTGAGATTGAAGGAAGGGGAGTAGGCCTTGGTACTTGACTCCAAAATATGTGAAAAGGGACACAATTTGTGGTTAAAAAAATTTCCCAACCAATGCTTAAAATTGTGGAAAAAGTTATCATCTTTGGATTTTTGTTGCATTAGGTAAAGTCATGCATATTTAGAGTACAAATAAAAAAATAACACATAATAAATGAAGGAATAATTACATATATCCTCACTTTATAAATTATAACTAGTATCACATATATACTCAAGTCAAAAGATAAATTACGTAGGTATCCTTTTATAATTTTCCCTCTTTAGATAAGGGGACCCAATGGCGTACACACATTTGTGGGTACGGGGCAACTGCCCACCTTGAAAATTTTTTTCCCGAGACTATATATATGTTAAAATATTGACCGATCCCTTTAATATGTTGCAATCCCCCCCCCCCCAATTTGCATAATCGGATTGGTGATGAGATTTTAAGCAATAGTTGTATTTGTTTTGTAAAGAAAAAGTTAGTTAAGAAAATCTCTAGACGATGTTTCGGATAGATTTCAATAAAAAAAACTGGTATAAAACAATTTTAAATGTATTGTATTTTCATTATGTTTTCGTATATGAAATTAGTCTAATTGTCTTTTTTTAACATGACCCTACCCGATCTGACATGAACAAAGTAGAATAAAAAACGTGTCCAAATTTTTCTGTCCCTAATGAAAATTTTTCCTAGGTCCATCACTGTAAGGGGATATATGAAAGTTAAAACTTTAAACAAGGGGATGTATGTAATTTAAAGTGTTAGATAAGGGGATATATGTAATTCATTTTTTAAGTCAGGTATATATGTAATTTATGAAGTTTATAAGGGGTATATGTAAATCCACAAATGAAATAGTAAATGGATACTTTAAAAGGTCCCAACACATCAAAGTAAATATGTTGCAAGATTTTTGTAGCAACAAAAGAGTTGTGATCAAAGGGCAATTTGTGAATTCATTAAACGCAAATGAAGAGCAATGAATATTAGAATTAGAAAAAGTATTAGAACTAAGACCAAGGTTTGCAACAATGGTCTTGAAAACTTTAATATATGGTTTTCCTAACTTGCGATGCCAATCAAAAGATGGTTGCTTGATGGTGAGGCTGAGTTGTTGTAAGGGTGAGACGGTGGCATGGTAAAATTCGTTCGTATTCTCCTCTTGCACGAGATGTGCCCTCTTGCATAGATACTTCACAACAAAACAAGAGGGAAAATTTTCAACAAAAGTGTAGTTATTTGAAACTTGTAAACATTTACCCATCACCTACGACAATTTCACCGAGTCTCCCATATTTAAAGACATTATGAAGTGTAGGGCAATCAGATGTGACATGAATTGTGGCTCCGATGTCGAAAAGATAGTTTGGTGGTAGAGTAATTGAACTGGTGAGAGTGACATATGCAACAGGGGCCACTACTTGAGAGCCAAAACCAAAGAGTTTGTTTTCACAAAGAATTATGGATAGCTTGTGAAAATATTTTGTAATGTGGCACAAAATGATACAAATGACAGTAAATGGTAGTATGGGTTGGTGCACCTCCTCAAGTTTGATTGTTGGTCCATTGAAAATGATTGTTGTAGCATTGTGACACTTACGCTCTGTTCCCGAGTTCATTTAAGGAGAGAAAAGAAAGGAAATAGGAGAAAAGGAGAAACATTTGTGTGTTCCTGAGTTTCATTTAACGAGGGAATGGAAAGGAAAATAACACATGTGTTCTCGAGTTTCATTTAAGAAGGGAAAGGAAGAGAAGTGAAAGACATTTGTCAGTTGTTGGCCTAATTGGTGTATAGCTGGCAGTGATTCCAAGACTAGTGCAGTCTCTTTCAAAAGCAACTTGTCAAGTAGTTCTGGAGAGAAAATAGACGATTATTGAATTTTAAGAATGGAAACTATATTGTTGTATTCATCACCTAGTTATGTGAACCATGAAATCTTCTTCATGAAATGGACTTTGGGCAAGAGCTAGATCGTCGGCAATCAATCTCTTCATATGGATCAAAAACCTTTGGGACTAGTTCAGTTTTCAGAGAGTTGATGCAAGATCACGAGGCACTTGCATATTTAGTGTTGAGTGGTACTTAGGCTTCCCGATGAGAAGAGTGATTGAATGCATGTTTAGGTTTGATCTCCATGGAAGAATGTTTAGAACAAGATGGCTTCGATACCATATAATGGTAATTGCCAAGACTTATTTTACATTGAGAATTGCAAAGGCTTTTATAGTCAATATACAACATCCTAGAAGAGAGTTAAGGGACTAAACTAGGCTTTTATAGTCGGTATAAATACATCCTATGTGTGTGTGTGTGTGCATCAGTTTTCAGTCTTGTGGAGTGATTTGGTATATAATTTAAGAGATATTATGTTGATATCAAATTTGAACAGATTTTTGGGGCTTTCTGGTATCTGTTAGCCGTGGAACGGAAAAGTTCATGTTGGGAGCAAGCTTGTATAAGTGAAAAGAAATGTGAAATAGATTATCTGTACTGTGGACATGAGGAAACGACCGGATATAAAGCTTGGATGAATGTTAGTAAAGCCATTCTTGATGAACATTGTTTTGAAAAGGAGGCCTACGGTGAATTTGATTATGGGATTTACTTACAAGCTGTACAGTCTCAAGTCGATTCATCCGAACGCTTTATATCTAAATACTGCTATTGTCTCTGGTGGGGCTTGAGAAACTTGAGGTAAATTTATGTACAAACTTTTTAAACTATGACTTTCACTAGTCTCTTGCGTCGCTCATATATATATATTTTTTTAATTTTGTGCAATAACAGTACACTCGGCCAGGGGCTTGAAACCAGTACCTATGCTAAAGAAATTATTTTCTCAATCATAATTGCAATTTCTGGGCTCATACTTTTTGCACTTCTTATAGGCAATATGCAGGTAAGACTACTTGTATTTCTGCATTCAAAACTTATATATACAGGTGTTAGAATAGGCAGGCCAACCAAGTTTAGTAATGGTTTTGAATTTATTATTAAAGATATTAATCTTTAAAATGTAATTATAAAAACTACATATATAATCTGCTCTTTTTAAAGAAAACGATTTTATCCACATTTAAATAAAATTTGAATGGCTTTTGTTTGTTTGACCCAATGAATAAAACCACCTAAAAAAAGACTTATGTTTTGTTTTGGTTTTACATATATAGACATACCTCCAATCCCTTTCGGTTCGCCTAGAGGAGATGAGGATCAAAAGGCGGGATTCCGAACAATGGATGCATCATAGGCTGCTTCCTCAGGAACTCAAAGAAAGAGTGCGACGTTACGATCAATACAAATGGGTGGAAACTAGAGGTGTAGACGAGGAGAGTTTGGTTCAGAGTCTACCAAAAGATCTCAGGAGGGATATCAAGAGACACCTTTGTTTGAACTTAGTCAAAAGGGTACTTGTCATATATTTTTTCTCAAACATGCATGCTACTCAAACAAGCTAGTCATCAAATATTATGTCATATATATAGGTTGAACGGGTCAAGTCACATGGGTTGAAATCTGATATAAACTAGTAAATAACACACCCGACCCTATACATAGATGGATCATAGCAAACACTTGTTCTTGTTAATCTTTTCAGGTTCCATTGTTTGCAAATATGGATGAACGATTATTAGACGCCATATGTGAGCGCCTTAAACCAAGTCTCTACACTGAAAAGACATATGTTTTAAGGGAAGGTGACCCGGTTGATGAAATGTTGTTCATCATCCGTGGTCGATTAGAAAGTGTCACCACTGATGGCGGTCGAAGCGGCTTTTTCAACAGAGGTTTCTTGAAAGAGGGTGATTTTTGTGGTGAAGAACTGCTTACTTGGGCCCTGGATCCAAAATCTGCAGGTAATTAGGGGGTTCTAACTTCTTATGTTGTTATTCTTACTAATCTCCTATAATAAACTAGTATAATACCTCATCTAAGTAACAATTTGTTCATGTTTATGTTGATAATTCAAATGGAAAAAACTTGCAATTCAAAATTTGTAACATGATACAAATGCCCCTTTCTTTTTATTTGACTTGAAAAAAATTGTAAGATTTAATATCAGAAAGTTAATTAAGCTTGACAAAACAGACATGTTGGGTTGGGTGACACTGCGTTTAGGTCAAAACAGGTTTCAGTGACAGCGAGTTTGGATCAAAACATGTTTTGGATGATGGCGAGTTAAGTCAAAATAAAATGTTTTCTTAAAAGTGTGTCAGTTTTGATCGGGTCAAAATAGGGTCGGACTAAAAACCGGCTCGGTTTGAAATATGTTTGCTTAAAAAAAAAGCAGCAAATTAGGTACAACTGCCATAAGTATTTTTAAAGAGGCTTTTTGGGACATAAAGTTGTTTTAAAATTGAGATGAGTTCAATGCCACATTTTGAATACGTAGATCCGTTTGTGGGCGTTTGGTTTTAAGTTTATTTGGACATTGTGTTAACTAGCTTGATTATGGTGTTTTGCTAACCTAATAATTGATTATTATGTTCTTATACATTTTACAACATCCAGGCAATCTCCCACCATCTACTCGAACCGTAAAAGCATTAACAGAAGTAGAAGCTTTCGCTTTAATCGCGGATGAAGTAAAGTTCATCACAAGTCAGTTTAGGCGAATCCACAGTCGACAAGTTCAACACACGTTCAGGTTTTATTCGCAACAATGGAGAACATGGGCAGCAAGCTTTATTCAAGCCGCATGGAGGAAGAAGAGACGTAAGCTTTTAGATCATCGTTTGGAGGAAGATGATGATGATGATGATGATGATTATCAAGATTATGATGATGACGATGACGACGACAATGATAATGATGACGTTAATGAGAAAAGTGCTTTGATTCGGGGACATCCATCATCTTCTTTTGGTGCAACAATGTATGCATCAAAATTTGCAACTAACGCGATGAAACAAGTTCAAAGGAAGCGTGGCAAATCGACTGGATTTATTAGCTTTCAAAAGCCTTCTGAACCTGATTTTACTGCTGATTAAGACGAATAATTTGTTTGTTTTGTCTGAAGATATGTGTATTTATTAAAAAGTTATAACTGATGTAGTTGTTTGTTGTTCAAGAGTTGATAAAATATGTCATTATACGTTTTTGTAACTTAGTTTATAGGTTGTAAAGATATTGTTATTAACAGTTAAAGTTTAAAAAGACTGGTAATCTTGTTATTGTGTTTTAGAAGTTCATTAAATACAAAGGACATATACAAGAAATTTCGTTAAATTGTGGTCTAAAAGAACTCCATAGCTAAAAACTATAACAAAGAGATCTTGTGAATTAACAAGTTGGGTGATTATCGTTATAAGATTAGTGTGAGTTTAAATCCTTATGAAAATAATATATATTAGATGGAATTTAAAATAAACCGGTTTGGGTGAAACCAATTCCAACCCTGCTCAAACCACCATGTTACTATCAGTCCTAACCGGATATGTTAAAATTGGTTTCAAACCGATATAACTCAAACCAAATCGATTTAAGTTTGGTTTCAGATCCGATTTAGACGCATTCATTTCCCTTGCGTTTTTCAACCTGAACTGATCAAAAAGGAAAGGAAAAAAAAACACTTAATTCAACGTGAACTCCTTACCAGACTGCCTCACCTTAGTTGTTGCCACAGACCGCTTGCTTTGTTCCTGCATCACACAAAGCCACCACTCGGGTCTCATAGCCAAGGCTATGAGGGTAGAGTTTTTAATTAGAATAACATTTAATAAATCCACATCTTTTCAAAACATTGTACTAATAAGATAAGTTATGAAGCTACCACTTGATCACTGTCTTTCAAAATAGCGCGCTCGCCCCCCCTTAAAACAAAATACGCGATATTCCTCTAAAATATTCTAATACTCACACACCAAAACACAATCTAACCAGCCTATATAACTGGATGATTTACCCATGAGTCTATTATAGCTTTAGATTCTAAGATGTTATCATTCAGATTCTTCTCAACAAGATGCAGTACTCTCACACACCTTTCTGCCTGTTGAAACTGTTGAAGTGCAGCCACAAGGTCTGCACGTCTCTCTCTCAGATCCATTTGTGCAGCTCTGTTAACCAAAATGGTGTTTGATTTCATTTCCATAAGCAAATTGTACTTGTTACTGATGTGAATAGCTTCCAGGTGAGCTTGAAGCCATGACACATCAATGTTGGCTGCCTTTGCATCTGACATCTGTCGGTCGATTTCATCCATTTTCCCAACAAATTCGTTGGTTTGAATTTGTTTGACAACTTCACAAACAACCTCAAGGATTGATGATCTCACAGAGTTGGTTTTGAATACACATTCGGCTGCAATGTCGCCATGTTTCTTGAAAATGGCTTCAAGAATTGGTGCATTACTCTGTTTCACTTTGTAGCCACGGACACAAATCATGCCACTATGAAGAGACGAGAACTTCTCCAGCTATACAACGAAAGGATACAGATTAGAGGTAGATTTGGCAACTTACGACACAAGCCAAGGCTGTAAAAGTCGCTAGAAGCTATCGAGTGGTGAGGTAGGGACTCGGTTAATCGGAATTAATCGAATTTAATTGGATCGTAATTTTTATATGTAATTTTTCAAAATTATGTATATATAACCAAATTTTCTATTTATTTTTTATTAAAATGTTTGGTTATACAATAAATATATATATATATATATATATATATATAATCTGGTTCGAGTTTTAGATTTTTGCCGAATTTCCAAAAGTTGCCAGAAAAATCACCGGAATTTAAAAGGTCATTGGAATTAGAAAAGTCACTAGAATAGACGCCGGATTCTGACCGATTTGGCCACCTAGGCCTGATTTTAGCCCACAATTAATTGACCGATTAGCCAAAATCAAAGCAGGCAACCACCTATCGCCGATTAATCGGCGGCATAGGCTGATTTTTACAACACTGACAAAGACGCTTTAACAAGACGTTTAGTGTTTGGGGTGAATGCTTCTAGTGATTAACCGGTCAACGTGTTAGTGGCACAATTAAAAAAAAAATTAATTAGAGAAATTAACATAAGATTTTTTAATTAAATGTCATATTTTATATACATTGTATTTTTTTTTGTTATAAAATTGTAAGTTTTTTTTGGGTCCAACGAGTCATGTTGTCTCAACCTGTTAATATTCGTATCATGCTCAGGTTCATATGTCTAACACGATTTTAGGGTTCGTCTTAAATTTTTAGGTTCGTGCCAAGATGAGCCGTGAACACGACCCATATAACACCTCTATGTTAAGTGCGTCATGTCATTCGTGTTATTGAACTTCTTATATTCAACCGTCTTAAATGTTTAGTGTCGAAAATGACCAGGTTAACACAACACAAACCGTTTTGCACTTTTGGCAACTCTAAATTAACAGGTGACCAAATTGAGCAGGTCGGGTAATGGGTCAAACAGGTTGAGTTAAATCATCAGTTTTTCTCTTTTTCTTTTGAGTTCTGTAATAACCCATATATGCAAGCTTAGTATTTACTCATAGTTGTCAAAGGCGTTAGGCGCACTTAAGGCGCATTGTTATCGCCGGGGCCTAGGCGATAGGCGAAAAAAAAGCACTAGCCTGAGAAAAAAAAAGCGCACATATAATAAGAAAAATAAAATTATATAACACATTTATACTTTTAAATTAATACTCTTTCACAAATATAAAATAAAATCTATTATAATTAGCATGTAACATAATATACATTCTATCAAAATTCCAATTCATAATAATAATATCAAATGCTCAAAACCAAGTCCAATTCATAATACTAGTATTAAATAATATTTAAATGTTCAAAACTAATGAAGATAGGGTTAGATGTTAAAATATCAAAGTATATAAACCCTAATGCTTGCCATCGTTCTATCAAAGTATCACATGCAGTCTTCTTCTCCACTTTCTTCTTCTAAATACGACCTAACCATACCCGAGGTCTAATTCAACCAATTTGATCGATCAATTCATCATTCAAGGTTGTAATCGCATCCCAGCTTCTCCTGCGACCTCATGGATGTCCTCAATTGAGTCAAGTTCGAAGCAAGGAAGACAAATCTTGGCACAATTAACCGTTCGTTACAAGTTAGATGTACCAAAATTGGTTGGCACGGGACTCGAATTAAAGCAAAACGCAATTTGATTTGCCATCTAAACGGTTTGAATTGATGATCAGGAAGGTCAATTTCATAAAAAACACTTTTTAAAAAAAATAGCCATCGCCTAAGAAGCTCTGCACCTCCCAACAACGCACCGCCTTTCATGGTTTTAGGAAAAAAATCCTTCGAATGCGCCTTTTACTTCCAGAAGAGCTATCCCTGCGCTGGGCTTTTTTTGAGCGCCTAGACGACCAAGTGATCGCCTTTGACAACTATACAACAACAACCACCTTACCCAGTATATTCCCACTTTTCAGTAGGGTCTGGGGGAAGGATAGATACAAACCTTGCCCCTATCCCAATTGGGATAGAGAGGCTGCTCCGAAAGAGTCCCCGGCTCAAAGTTATCGTTTAAAGTTGATCATCCCAATGATTTTAACGTTATTTTCACAAATAACTAAAATAACGTTAAAATTAGTGCACTTTTACTTTTGCCCCTTAAAGGCCCACACATATATACATTATATACATTATATGCCCCTTTGAAAACTATGTATTTACTTAATATTAGTAAACTGTAGCATCGAAATAATTTACCTAATTGCAATGGAGAAGTTTTTGGTTTAAATTAAAAGTACAGAACGCTTAACTATCCTGCATTGTTTTATTACCCACATGATGCTGCGGGAAAAACAATACTTGAGTTGTGTGATTTTAAAGGTTTGCATGATTTGGTTTGAATCATAACCATAACAAAAATAATTTTTTTATTTAGTAATTCATTGAAAGTGACTTTAACTCGGCATAAAAGGCCAAATGTAAGAAGTGATTCATTTGCTTTGAGGGATTTTTTTTGTTTTATAATCACTCTATTTTACTTCAATCCTTCAAGGATACCAATGTAGGACAAAGTGAAAAGAGAAAAAAAAAACATTTAGGTTAGATTTAAAAAGTTAAACCATGTGCTATAAGAGTTGTAGAATTCTTAATTTTAAGAGATTTAATCAAATTATTATTTTGTCCTTCCAATATGTATTATATCGTAGTATAGATCTTTAGTTTTATAACCATATTTACTAGGAATATATAATACAAATGAGAGGTTGGGATATACGTACAGAAGCCAACATAGGAGACACATTTTCAACCAACTCACATTCTTCCTGCTTCAGGTCAAAGACTTCTACATCACTATCATCATCAAGCAACTACAAAAACAAAGCAATACATGTTAGGCTTTGTCTTTGATTTCAAGGAAAACAAATTGCATTTCTGTTATTTGGAATTTATAAATAGTTTAATATAATTTTTAATTTACAAAATTCGCATTAATACCAATTCTGTTGTGTCTTTTACCAAATTAATTAAGGTCATTGTGTTTCTCCAATCTCGTTCCTTTGTATTGCCCCAATTTTTATCAATCTGCAATCAAGTAAGACAACAATTACTAGCCTAAATATAGGCACGTGAACCCATACATACATACATAGGATTGGGAAAAAAATATCCCACTCTTATTGCAATAAACCAAAAAACTCTGACAAGATGAAAACAAATCTTGACTTTTTTTTAGCCTCATTGTAACACATTTAGAATACTTTCTTCTTTTAAGAGTTACAGTGATGTAATTTACATTGACGTAATGTACAGTGATGTAACTTATTATTTACATTATTTACAGTGATGTAACACATTATTTACAGAGATGTAACTTATTATTTACATTATTTATAGTGATGTAACACTTTAATTTACCGTTGCTAGAAAAAAATTAAAATAATTTGTTATGTTTATGTTCGTTACATCGATGTAAAGCGAGATATTTGAAAAAAAAAAATTAAAAAACTAGTCTAGATTAAAACGGAATCAAAGAGAAAAATTAAATCACTGTAAATAATAAGATACATCTATGTAAATAATGTGCTACATCACTGTAAATTACATCAATGTTAATTACATCACTGTAATTTACCGTTGTTAGAAAAAATATCAAATAAATTTGTTATCTTTAACCTCGTTACAATGATGTAAATATAGGGCATCTAAAAAAAGTAAAAAAAAAATAGTCGAGACTATAGCGGAATTAAAGAGAAAAATGAGACGAATAAATGGTGCAATTTTTTAAAAAAATTAATATATTATAAAAAAGTTGTTAATATTTAAAAAAGAGGGGGGTAAACTTTATATTAAAAATTAGAAAGAGAATTGGGGAATTCATTTTACAATAATACCCTTTTTCATTCAAACCAAATATAATATACTTTTTTATTGTGAAGCTAATATCAACCATTGGATCTAAATTTAGACTCAATTAGATTGAGTTAATGGGTTGTAACAAAATTTATGGGTTATCAAAAATTCCATCCGCTATATATATATATATATATATAATATAATGCAATACATATAAGAGAGATAATATAAAAACCCTTAAGAGAGAGAATGTACAAGCTCGTTCATTTGTACAAGCTATTAAGCTTGTAGTACAATTGTATAAGCGTATTAGAGGGCAATAAAGTCACATCTCTAAAACTCTAAAAATTCAGAGTTGTACAATTTATAATGCTTTTGTGTGTGCATTTCAGATCCAGAATACCAATTTTTTAAATCCAGCCCAATATTTTGCTTCCTTCTTTTGTGTTTGCATTTTCATATCCAGATTCCATACCACGCAAATGCAATTTGAACTAGATGATTTTACTCCATTTGATCTAGGGTTTTTACTCTTCAAATGGCGAGCTATGGTAATGGAGTTGTTAATCGTCTCTTTTGGTGCAGATTTGGCATGGTTCTCAGTGACTTCTATTTGTAAGGTAGACTTTTGATTAGTGTCTTGGACCGTAAATCTTTCACATGCATCGATCTTTTTGAGGCAACGAAGCATCTTCATCAACATCTATTTTGATTTGTTTAGTTTCTACAAAGGAATTATCACCATGTCTTGGTTTTAAATTGCGAGATGCGGTCTGATGCGTTTTGTCTCAAAATTCGATGCGTGATGCGTGTTGCGCGATGCGAGCGCATCACGTATGCGATGCGGTCTTTATTAAAAAATACCAAAAAAATAATTATATATAATATTTAAACTTTTTAACTTATAAACACTAAAAATAAGAAACTAAAATAAATAAATAAATAAGAAAGCTTAACACACGATCAAATAAACTTGATGGACAACCACATAAACCTAAGTCTAGATAGAAATCACGTATAAGATGTTAAAATAAATAAATAAATATGCATCCAGCTATTTTAGTAAGGAAAGAATAGAAATTAGGGTTTTCTCCTTTACGCATCCAGCTGCTTCTTTCACGCGTCTTTCTTCTCGCATCCTTCACAGCTGCTTCTCCTTCACTGCAGCCATTTTCCTTCACACAGTCCTTCTCCTTCATCGCATCTACTACACAATCGCATATATTTTCTAAATCGGCGCTCAATTCCTCATTTTGCCGCTCAATTTCTTAAATCGACGTGATTGGCCGCAATCCACGACCGGCGCAACATGCGTCTAACACCGCATCATCTTCGCATCTTGGGTTGACGCCGCATCTGAGGTTGCGTTGCGTCACATGGACTGCATCACCGCATCATCACAATTTACGCGAAAATTGCGCGCAATTTAAAACCAAGCACCATGTATGTTTGCAGTTATGGTTAGAATTGAATAGATTGGTGGTTTCAATTATTTTTGAAGTACGGGTGTTGCCGTACCAACCTTATGAATCGGGTTTGGCTAGATTATAGTGTTCTGGTTTAGGGACTTCGAAAATTGGGTTTTTGTATATGAAGATTAAATTTGTGTCAGAAGACCATTACTAAAAGAGAAGCCAATGGTCTTTTCTGCTGATTTTTTGATAGAGATCATAGTTATATTAATATGTTAGGATTAATTAGTAGTAATGATAGGATCTAGATATGGGTAGTTTGGAAATTTTAATATTTAGTGTGTGTTAGTGGATTATAAATAGTGGTGAGGCTTGTGAGTTGAGGTGTGAAGGAAATTATTAAGGATTGTATTTGGCTCCTGCTTATGGCAGTGAGAAGGGCTTAGCCCTGGAACTGATTTCATTGTAATCAGTCGTTTCTCAATATCATCATTCCATCATCTTCTTCTTCTTTTTCAATTATAATTCCTATTTTTATTGTGTGTTTGATTTGAATCTTCATCAATGGTCCGACCTGCCGTGTTCGTGATTTTTGTTCCCATAGAGACTCAGCTGGATCAAATTGCTGGATAACCTGTCGTCTACACCTTCAATTTCAGTTCTGATTCATCATTGTTGGATCTTATCACCACTGTCGGCCCTAAGTTCGGCCTTCTTAACAACCCACGGAAATGAAGAATTGGAGAAATGCGAGGAAGCAAAGGTAGGAAGAGGTGTATGGAAGGGATCGGTGACCTTCGGTCCTGTACCTGATGAAGATGAATCGATGGTTTTTTTCTCCTGTTGTTTCATCCAATCGATCATCAACTTGCGAAATGCAGCCGATTCTGTGCGATGGTCAGCGATTAATTGTTTGATTTCCCTCACATCCGATTGCAATTGCTTGATCTGCTGTTCATGAACATCCAGTTGCGAATTTGGATCGTGTGTTTCCATGGCTACTCACTGCAATCGGCGGCAAATTGAGTAACGATGGCGGCTACTAGAACCAGTAATGATGAACCTCAGTAACGATTGTAATGATCGACGGCAGAAGAAGATCGTGACCTTAAATCGGCGGCGAATTAGCGATGTATCTGAGAGCGTGGAGATGAAATTGAAGGTGTGAAATCGGCAAAATCTGAAATCGGCGGCTAACTTGAACGACGAAGCTGGAAAAAAAAATCACGCGACAATCGACAGAACGTGGTGAGTAACGGCGGCAAAGCAAGCCAGCAATGATGAAATTGGAATCAAATTGAAGGTGAAGAGCAGCAGGTATCTCTCAATTTAATCCAACAGTCTCTATTGGAAAAGAAAAATCACGAACATGGCAGGTCGAAGGCAGGTCGGACCATTGATGAGAATCCAAACCAAACGCACAATAGATTAATGTAATAGAAACGATTAATGGATGGAACAAATAAGAAAACTAGGTTATCGATTCACACAATCACTGGATTACAACGAAGCAGAAGATGTTCCAGGGCTCAGCCCTTCTCATTGCACAAGCAGGAGCCTATACTACTTTCCCAATAATTCTCTTCACACCCTCTACTCATAACCCTTCCCTCTATTTATAACATACTAATCTTATAACTAGAAATGACTATTACTAAACTACCCTTATCTATAAACTACTATTACTAACTATTACTAACATATTAATATAATTCTAATCTCTTTCACACGTGACTGCAAGCACCAGTATCCAGCAGCCAAGATGATGCTTGTGACCGATGATCAGCATAGTTTGCTTGTGGAGCCTGTCTTGGTGAGCGAATGGTGGATGGGTCACGATTGGCACATTGTGAAGGAACATGTCCAATGTTACACCTGTTGCAAGAACCGTAGACTGTATTCTGATTAGATGCCCAAGAAAATCTAGAGTCAATACCTGTGTTAGGGCCAGATTGACGGTTATTTTGATGGTTGTATCGACCACGACCTCGGCGATTGTAAGCCCCACAAGTGGTAGATCCACGATTGGTGTAAAATGCCTGATTAGTTTGTGATGTAGGTTGAACAGTAAAGCCCAATTGGGTCATTAGTTGCTGAAGAGACTTGATGGTTTCATTGGGAAGCCGGGTGCTTGAGCTGCTATTAGAATGTGAGGGATTTTGATTGGTAGTGGTCAAGAAGGCTTGAACTGCTGGAATAGCAGGAACAGCCTTTTTGACCATGTACTCGTGATCTGCAAGAAGGCTTGGGAGTTCTAAGAGAGTGATAGATGGCTGCCTACCAATCAGGTTGGGTTTTACAGAGTTGTATTCTTCTCTTAAGCCAGCAATAACAAGCATGACAATGTCTTTGTCTTTCATTGGCTCACCGATGTTTGCTAAAGCATCTGAATATTCTTGTGCTCTTGTAATATAATCAGCAGATGTCTCTTCCGGCTTCATCTCAATCTTGAGAAGTTGGGTTTTAAGAGTATATTCTCGGGAGGCTGTGTGTGGTGCATAAGCACGTTCCAAGGCCAGCCATAGTTCACGCGAAGTATCAGCTTGGACATGCTTGAAGGATGCCTCAGAGATGGTTGAAAGTAGCAGCATACGAATATGAGCATCATTTGAGATCCAGGCAGAATATTCTGGATTAGTTTGAGGTTTGAGAGCGGGTTCTTTGTCAGATGTAGAAGATATAGAGGGAAGGATTTTAGATGGACAGGTTAGGGAACCATCAATGTAGTCAAAAAGGCTATTTGTGTATAGAAAAGGATTTTAGATGGACATGATCGGAGCTCCACCTGATAACTCTGTCTCAGTCCAATCATACCCATTATCAAAATTCAATTTTTCATCATTACTAATGTTTCTACCAAGAAACCCAAACACCAAACCAATCAATACAAAAATCAAATTGATCAAATCATAGTCACAAAAATCGCCATAACACCCACGATTTACAATCCAGTTCGCTCGTACCAAATCGTGGTACGTTCGCGTTCCCGGTAAGGTTTGGATCGCGATTTGGACATCAAAATTGACGATCCCTTTGACCCAGCTAAACGTTCCCTACGCTATTTGGATCGGGAAACAAGGAAGTAGAAGACACGTACCTGGGTAGGTTGATCCGTCGGAGAAGATAGACCGAAAATGGTATTTGGATCGGGAAACGTTCCCAAATCTAACGATTCTTCATCTCACGAACCCTAATCGGATTACGAATCACTAACTTGAACGAAAATGGGTTTTGGGGTTTTTGGGAAACGAAGGACCACCTCTGTTGATTGTGAAGAAGATGAAGAACAACATGTTTATGGTGAACAAATGGATACGATGATGGAGTCTGAACAAGAAGGCAACGAGGATGAGCATCTCCAAGACTTTGCTCGGTAGAAAAGTATGGTTTGAGACTCCAATCTCTCTTTAGTCACTGACAAAACAAACTACGTGGAGATAGTTATAAGATAGGGTTTTCTACTTTTTGAAGAAGCATTGAAAAAAGAGTCCGACTATATTGAAGATATGAGTTCACTCTTTTATTTATTATTTATTCTTTTCAGTAAAGAAATTTGTGCCCATTTAAATTTTTTGAAAATTTGATATTTGACATTATCCAATCAAATAGGTACATCGTATTTTATCATTTGGTACACCGTACCAGAGCGAACCGAAATGAGCCTACCCCCCAACGTACCGAATTTTAGGGACCTAGCGAATTGCGATCCCGTACCGGATCGTACCGCGATCCAAGTGACTATGGTAGTGAAAGCCAAAAGGAATGAAAGAACCTTGTTTTAGAAAATATAACATAAGAACTGTATGTTAAAAGCAAAATACACAGTTTATGGCAATAATAAGAATATCTTTAAAGCATTAAACAAACTGCCGTAATAAGTAAACTGTCATATCATTTCAACATAATTCAATTTTTGTTTTACAAAATTATTAATGCAATGTCGTGTTCAGTGTGTTAATCATAACACGATATCGGTAGAATACACAATATCTCAACCAAGTAGAAGTTTACAATTTAACTTTAATAATAAAAAACACTTTCACATCTTAGGTGGGTGGACAAATTAAGGAAGCAAACATGCGATTTCAATCATATAAGAAACCTAGTTTGATTTATGGTTTCTATTATAACATATCAATAGTCTTTAGCCATGCATAAAACACAAATTTGAAGTAGTAAATGAGAGGTAATACCCATGATAGATTTTGAAAGATGCAACGGGCTCACGGGCCAGTAAGGGGTTATGATGTTAGTTAGCGCCAATAATCAAATAATCAACAGTATGGGTTTTCAACCCTGTCTACTCATATTTTTTTAGAAGTTGGAGCATATGTAGGGTATCTATTTCATGATATGCTACTATATGATGTGCCTCAAAAGTTGGCTTAATTTTTTGTATCCGAAGAACATTAGAATAGAGATTAAAAGATGTGTACATAAATTCCCACAATCCCATGAGTTTTTGTTAAGAAACCAACATAGGTGGGTCAAAGAAAATAACACACATGATCCTAAAAGAGTAATGCAATCCAATGTTAAGACCAAAAACAAACCTCATTCATACAATTATACTGTCTAAGCTCCCATTAATATATAATAATTAACTAAAATCATATATCCACATGACATCTAACAAACATATATATAGTTATTAAAATGGAATAGATAAGATGACTTAATTTCTTATTTTTTCATGAATGGAAGATGTTATTGATATGCATGTAGAAAGTAGATATAATAGGTTTAGAAGTGTATGTTTGAAGCGAGTTCAAGATAATAGTTGTAAATTGGGATGTACTACTACTAATTTCTCTTTGGAAAGGAAGTTAATTCATGATTTTTTAAAAGATAACACGGTATTTAAAATAGTTAGTAAACCAGATTGGCCTGATCCTTCAAGAATTAGAGATGCCAATGAAAGAATATGAAGCAATCTTTTTAATGGTAAGAATCCCAAGAATTTGAGATGCTAATGGAAGAATGCTAAGCAATCTTTTTTATGGTTAGAGTCCAACTTTATATCTGCGTGATGTTTTGAAGAAGATGACAACATTTCAAGATTAATATTAGAGTGTCAAATGTCAATAGTTTTTGATTCTATGAACATACTTTATGTTTCCTTATTAATGCACCTTTTACATACAATCTATAAATTTTAGTCTAAAGTTTAAACCTACAGTACAATATAATATCCTAGAGTCCTAAAATGTTCATCATGATCAAAGCATAGTTTAGGTAGCAAATCCATCCCAACAGAAGCATTAGCACACAAAGTTCTTGGAACTACATAATAATTTATAAAGTTAAAATTTTCGTCATTACCCTTTTTAACCCAAATTGTTGCAAAACTTAAACATTTTCATCCCAACCGTTCATTTAAAAATGAAGATATGATGCATTAATAAATGGTTGCCATTCTTTGTGCTTGCATCAAGATGTACAGTGGCAAGGGCTTGTTAAAGGTTATTTCCAAATGAAAAGATAAAACCTAAAGATGAACTTAACATTATTTCATTAAGAGTTTGTTATTATTATTATTTTTTTTGGAAAGTTCAATTTGGATAAACCAAATTACCTAGTAGAGATTTGTTTCTATTGTTTAGTTATATGTAAATAAAACGACTTGTTAATTGAAATGTGGTAAAATAATTGTAAAAAAAAAAAAAACCAATTTGTACCTTCAAATTGAAACTAACTTTACATTATCAAAGAAACTTTTTTATTGACCATAATATTTACCTCACCAAATAATATAATCAACTGAAGACGAAAGCAAACATTTATCACAGACAACATCAAATATATGAAGTGAAATGAACACAAAATCAAAGTTTTAGAATATACCACCGGTGCACACAACAGACAAAGAGCATAGAAATTGAAATCAATAGAAACAGAGGTAGGCAAACACAGAAACCGGAATTACTAACCTACAATAACCATCGTCGTCATGTGCAACAGCAAGTGAAGAACAATACATGAAATCTCACAGAGGCCAAAAATCTGAAAAAGGCATCTGGAAGCAAATTGTGAAGAGTACATATGTCTGGGTAGGTAAGAAAAACACCCTTGTTAATTGACTGGCTGAAAAATTAACGATCGGCGAAAACGACAACAATCAATTAGTTTTCTCGACGGTGAACACAACCTCTTGATTCTGGTAATTATTGTGATACAAATGGAAAACAATGAGGATTCCAGAGCCTCGAACTAGAACACATACAGAAAGACGCATATAAATAACATACCGTTTAGACCCAATCATAACCCAGCAGAAGAAGAAGACGACAGTGTGTCGTCATCTCAATGGCCATCATCGTTTATGATCCACTCCTCTTTCGGCTGTTCGTCTTCTTCGCCAATTTGGTCGCTTCGCAAATGAGGGTTTGATATTTCTCTCATCTCAGAAATGGTATAAAGTCGGATCTTACCACGGACCTAAACGAATCAAATATCTGGAGCAGGATCCTGTTGCTATTCCCATAGTTTGTATATATAGGTAACTAGGAAGACGTTTCAAATACCACACATGTGATATGGTTCCGAAGGATTTATAAAATGAATTAGAGAGTGCATTTTGTTTGTAAACATGAAAGACATTGGCATGCATAATATATCAACTAATATAATGAAATGCATCTATAAGCATGCAACAAAGGACCATTTGACAAATTCTACATGCTATAACAGATGGTATTGCCATGATAGATTGACAAATGACAATAGTGCATCACTTCACTTCTCTTTTAGATTACCAATTGACTAAGCTGTCTTGAAAACTATAGGAGGCTGTATTAGGAACATGAGACATGGGTTTATGTTTGCAAAACCTTAATTTTCTTAACCATACAAATGAAAAGCAAACATATAATTTGCTTTGGCTTACTAATATGCATATTATCATTGATCATAGAAGAATAACTTTGCAGTTAACTCATGAAGAATACATTAATGTGGGTGCATAGCATACGTGGGTGTGGGTTGTAGATGTTTCCTACAAGGGTAACAGTTGTTGACTACATGACGATCCCACCTTTCAACTAAATGTAATCATAAGAAAGAAGTAACTATGTATCACACACACACAAAGCAATCTCTATAAAAATACATGTGAATAACCTATGTACTGCCTTTTATAAATTAACTACTATGTAGACTCTATAGTGATTGGAATATGGGGATCTTCTGTTCTGCATTATATCATGCTGTTGAAACATTATTAATTAAAGGACTTTAAACCTCAGAAAACGGATTTTTTTTAAAATAAGCTTCATGATGTGAGGGTCCAGCTTTAGTATCAAATGCCTAAACAGAGGCAACTACATAAGAGAATCCACAATATATGTATATAAAATGGTTTTTAATTTGAAAACATATAAAATGGTCTTTAATTTGAAAACCAAAGAGCATGTAACAGTAACTACCATCTACAATCTCAAATTTACAGAACCATGAGAGTTTAATCAAATACCACAACATCAAATTGAATATAAAGAGGCACATTAATGGAACCATTTAACAAAAGAACCTCGAATTAATCAACTCACGTATCAAATGAGCACTTTAATCAAACATAATACCTATTGCGTGAGGAATAAAGAAAACTACAGTGTTGAAACCCTACAAGTCTTGAAAATCATGATACTAAGAAAGGAAACATAAGGCGTTTTACGACAGCGAACAATCCTAAACTGATTGTTGATCATATCCAAATTGCAAAAAACGAACGAAATTGCAAAAAGCAAGGTAATTGAAATGCAAATCGGAAACACCAACTAAAAAGGGACGATATTGCAAAAAATTAGGGTCAATCAGATGCAAATCGAAAGCACCAACAAAATAACAGACGAAGTGTAAAATACCAAGCCGAATCAAATGCTAATCGAAGGGAACATACCATCCAAAATCGAGGTAATTCATCGACAACCTCTCTATGCAGAAACCAAAAGAAAGAAGGTAATGAGAAGAGGAGAAAAAAAAGGGCAGCGACGATAGCAGACGAGCATCCATGGAAGACATTCAGCAACCCTAGAGAGCTACGGATAAGTTCTGCAAACACTTGGATCATAGGCGGGTTAAAGAGGCTGGATCGGGCAATCAAACGGAGCAAATATACCCACTACTATTCCTCAAAGAGAGGGTAATTATTAATAATATTTAATCATTCGTATTATTTTATTATATAAATATTGTTATTTGATATTACTATAATTTAAAATTTTATTTTATTTAGTTATTAATATCATTTAATTGTTACTATTATTTTAATATTAGTATTGTTTATATACAATGATTTATGATTGTTTATATGGTGATTCTATTTGTTTAGATTAGTTAATATAATTCTCCACCTACTATTACTATGACGTCAATTGTAACTTACGTTAACATCCTATCATTATTTTATGTATTATTAACTATATTTTATTGTATCAACTATCAAGAGTGAGACTTTTTTGCTTGATATTTGCTTCATTTTATTGAGATATACTAATGTTTTGAAAGCATGTATGCCATTGAACAAATTACTCTCTACCATTTCAACCACTGACACACACAAAAAAAAAAAAATCATAAATCATATCAACTCTAAAGTTGAAAAACTATAAAAGTCGTACACATTATATTTTATTTAAAGAATAATATCTAAATTATAAAATAAAGTTATTAACCTTCTCTAGACTAATGATTTGTCTACTCTCATTGCTTTATAACTTACATCAATCCCATAAAATCTCATCAATTACAACATAATAGTCTACATGTTAAAGCTAAAGTGATGCATGATCTAAAAATGCTTTTCAACATTATCATCAACAGGTGCCAGCAGTTAATAACAAACAGTGTTAATATTATTTACAATAATCACACCAATCTCAACCTTCTTCATATATTCACAGTCAACTGTCCAGATTGTTCAAGAGGTAACAAAAATCATTGATAATTGAGGAAAAAAAAACAAATAAAACCAACCAGTTGTTCTTTATACACTTGTCAAACAACTGAATCTCCTTCCCAAACATAAAAAAAGAAAAAGAATTATTTCACAAAGCACACACATCAAATTGGAGATAGAAATAAATAAATAAATCTCAACCCAGATGAAGCTTATTTTGCAGCTCTAAAAAGTTCTCTTCCAAGGGTCACAACCCCCCATGATTGTTGTCAAACTCAGTTCTTTTTCAAGTATTCGGTCCAGCTCGGTTACCACATAACTCGTTGCGGGTCTTCTCTCACTGGAAACTTCCACACACCGGATTATCAAGTGGACATATTCTTCCATACCTTCTGTTGTGAAGCTGTTGCCGATTCGAGAATCAATGATGCTCGAAATGGACCCTGCCTCTTGATGATTTGCACCTTTTCATAAAAAAAATATAGGTTTATAGAACAATCTAGAATAAAAGATGTATAATTAGAATTGAATAAACTGAATACCCATTCAACAAGATTTTGGTTGGAGTTTGAAGATAGCAATTCCACTGCTTCTTGTCCACTTACCAACTCGACCAAGAACACACCAAAGATGTATACGTCACTTTTTTCAGAGAAGCGCTTGAACTCTAGCACCCTGTAAAAAAGTATAGGCTCAAAATAATATTCTGAAAAATATAGTAAAATAAGAAAAAAAAAACATGAAAAGGGTATAACTCTGGAGCAAGGAATATCTCATCAATTATTGTTTGAGAAGATGGGCCTGCTGAATCAACTCGCCCTAAGAAATTTCGGACCCCTGCATCAGCAACCTTAGCTATAAAGTTCTCATCTACAAGAACATTTGCAGTTTTGAAATCCTTGTGAGCCAAACGGGGGCTTAGGGAGTGAAGGTGAGCCAAACCTGAACATGAAGGGTATGAATGAGAGTTGCACGCGTAAAAAAGCTTTTCTGGAGAATCAGTATAATAACATTATTGTAGCAAATATTTTTCACGAGCAGCTTACAAAAGAGCTGTGTTTTATCTTAAAAAGACGAACTAATACCAGGAAAGCCAAAATTGCTCACTGATTTTGCAGAGGATCACCTTTAGCTGCACCAAGAGCTATTGAAAGTCTATGCTTGAATTCAAGTTTTTCTTTAGTAACCTGACCAGCACCTGAAGGTTCAAATTTTGTAACACTATAAATTAAAATGCAGGAATATTCATAATCCAGAAAGCAAAAAAGGTTAGCAGACGGATAATTACCATATAAGTGGATGGAACACTTCCATTGGGTACATACTCGTATACAAGAATCTGTTGACCACTTGCTTGACAGTCACCTAAAAGAGTAACAATATTTCGATGCTGAATAGATGCCAGATACCTTGCCTGTTTGAAAGTTAAATCATAAGATGACAAAAAAATAAATAATATAATGTCAAGATAGACAAGTTCTGAATGAATATCATACCCTTAAATATAATATTTCCATGTAACAGTATCACTTTCAAAAACAAAGGTAAAAATGCATATGTACTTATGATTACCTCTTGTATGAACTCTTGAGTAGGGGGAGCAAGTCGCCTTTTTATTGCTACTAGCATACCATCATGAAGTAAGCCCTTGTACACCTCACCGAATTTTCCTTCTCCAATTAAACTTTTGTCACTAAAATTCTTTGTAGCTAATGACAATTCATCAATTTCAAACTGTCTGGTTTCTCGGATGACAAGTTGAACCGCCTGAGATCTTCCAACTAAATTTGATATTGATGCTATTGATTAATAACTTTAAATGAAGATTAATAACGTTGATTTATAATCTTAAACTCACCTTGAGATGGATCAGAAGAGTCGGTTTCTGAAGTTCTAGACACACTTCTGTTATTACAAAGGAAGAACCATGTAACTAAAATCACAAACCCTAGTAAGACCATAGCTCCTGCAGCACCTCCAACTATTGCTGCAAGAGCTCTTGACATTTGGTATGAGGACCTATTTCACCTGCCTAAAAACAAAAAAAAAGATAAAATTAAGTTAAAAGTGAGTAATAATGCCTTGTAGAAATCTAATGTTGCAACGACTAACACAATGACCCAACTTTCCAACACACTTCATCAAGATGAGTGACTTCTAGAAGTGTAAAGTACATTGCCAATAAATGTTGTTCTTTTGTCATGCAGAAAAAGAATGTTATTTATATCTTTAATCATACAAACATTTGTGCGTTGGGGGAAGTATAAACACACAATATAGAGAAAGCTACACCCAAACAGATCACTTAGGACAAGAGTAGCTTAGCAAGATCAATAAAAAAACCACAAAGAACTTGATGAAAATGATCCACATGTCTCGGTGATTATCAAATTATAAGTGCTAATTATGACAAAGATAAATGTCTTTGAACTTTTTCTTCAAATGAAATTCAGATTTTGTGAGCATATATTAATTTTAATCTTTTTTATAATATTTCAAGGTTGAAATTATAGTATTCATTTTTGAAACAACCCACGATAAAATTAGTGTTATTAAAGAATAAATGATTAATAATTAATTACAAAAATATGGTACATGCTTTCTCTCAAATTCAATTATGAGGAATATATTTGAAAAATAAACATTTTTCAGGTCTATAATTTATAAGACACGCATGATAATACCAGTGTCGACCGGCTCAGCCTGTAACTGTTTACAAGATGCGTGTTCTTGAAAGTTGAGACCCCAAAAATGTAGATTCAAATACGTCACCTAATATGAAATTTGACAGACGCTAGGTAACCACGCACACAGTTTGCCCTTTTTAAAACTTGGGAAATAGATACATTGGACAGTCAAAATGGTATTATGTAGTTAGATTGAATACATGCTCTTGCTAATTAATGTTTGAAACCACAAAATAACTAAACATTTATCCAAAAAGGGCTGTAAAAGTTATATTATATAGTAACAGAACATGAAACACAAACATATGGGCGTGTATATTAGCATCCTCTCGTAGGATATACATTAGGCCTTTCTGTTGATGATAAAATATTTGAATAGCAATGCAACTATTCGTTATCATTAAGTTATTGCTATATAACTGGTGCAGAGGATGAAACTTCAATGTGGTGAGAAAAGATAGGATTTTCTTTTGTCCCATTCCAAGCTTTGACTTTAAATTGGAGATTGTTGACTATTTATATAACTTCACAACAAAGAGACAGAAAAATGAGAAGTGGAAAAGTTGTGAATTCTGATATGCAAAAGCTACAAGAAGTTCAAGAAGGTTAATATTAAGTGTGGCTAGATTGTATGCATTTTGCATAAAATCACTCAAGGAGGGGCAAGGCTTTTTTTTTCTTTCTGTACATGCTGCTCATAATCATGCTGCATGGGTGTCGATTTCATTTTTTTAATAACCAGCTTATACTTTAGTATATGTGACCCTATCTGCCTAGCAGTACTTGATTTTGGTTTTCTATCTACTCCCTGGAACTCTGGAAGCAGTTGAATATCTTTTGCAAGGGAGTTGGTTCTTGAAGAAGGTATCCATAACACACAAATTATCACAGAGAAGTACCACATTGATTGCCAACTCAGAAATGAAGCAGCTTAAAGAGGATGAGGGCATAAGTAGCTATGACAGCACCGATGATGAAGAATTGAGTTGTGACTCATTAGTTGTACCCATTTTAACATGATCATTATGTAAATTATAAGATTAGTGGTAAAATTTCCTATATAAAAGTAACAAAGTTGAGATGCAGTGGCTGCTCATTCAGTTGACTAAAAGTGGTGATGGGTGCTACATTCATTTAGCCACATTATCATCAAACATCAAAGGTGCATCAGAATTGTTCTCTCACATTTCAGGGTGTCAAATCCAACAAAATTAAAATCCTATTCAGATACTTGTAGATAGCAACTAATCGGATAGAATCTGCAGAGACCTATTTAGATCTACTTCTATGATAAAATTAATGCAGTTTGTGTGTGTGTGTGTGTGTATCCTTTGGGGGAAGAGGGGGTTTTTACTTAAACAAATATCATTGAATAAAGCGATGAACATACAGTAAACAATCAAAAAGATGAGTAATCAACCAGAGGAAACGATTTAGCCAAAGATTCAATCAAGTTCAGATTCAGGAATCGGCACTAAACTATCTTCAATACACAAGAATAAACTCCTTACAGACATTAGCTATAAAAATATAGAAGAATCAGCAATTGCAGGTATCAAGCAATAATCAGTTGATACTTTGAAACAACAACATTACTGAATTAATCAGCGAATCTCAGAATGATTTGTGAATCAAAACCTAGATTAAGCATCAAGTAGAAAGCAAAAAAGGATTAGGCAATGATGGATAAAGTGAAATTAGTACTCACAACTGGCAAATCGTAAGCTCATTCTCTGAGTTGATCCAAGCCTTTATATTCTGATCGATCCTTAATGATCCCTCTACTGTCATGAACAAATGACAATCCACACTTTTGTTTATCAAACTCCTGTTTTTGTCTTTTTGTTTGGGCAAGGCATAACTCAACCCTCCAACTTCTAATCTATTGTCATTTTAGCCCCCTTTTCAGGTATCCTTCTCAATTTAGCCTCATAATAATCAATATCAATATTAATAATAAATTCAAGCCCAAGTTTCAAACTTAATTTTTCAAATCTCAAAGTCGCTTCGGTTCATATGAGTAGTTTTTTATGATTGAGTTATATATATATATATATGGTTGGATCCACTAATGAAAGATTTTGCTCAAAAAAAGTAAAAATTAATAAGAGTTTAACATGTGAAATGCTAAAAATATTAAAAAAAAATATAATACAAAAAGCAAAATCCGGTACAAAAAATCGACAGGACACATCTACAATGAATTAGCCAAACAAGGACTAACCAAACATTCCATAACCAAGCAAGTCCCAGAATAGCAAATATCTCATTAAATGTCGTATACTTCACATAATGATATATCCTAAGGTCTAGCTTAATATCATTCTTACTAAAATAGAATTTTTCCATCGTTCATGCAAGTCTGATGCATTTTATATAAATCAAATTTTGTACAAAATAGAATTTTTCCACATTAACCCAGCAATGAGGCTGCTGGCCACCATCAGGAGCTTTGCCCTTTGGTTCCCATCAGAGGCTAGTTTAATATCATGGTTTATGGGCTTTATCCCTAAGAAACTTTAGAGGTTCCTTGGTACCGAAGTTAGCCTAATCAAGATCAAGTGTGCACTTCCGCACCTCCTAGCTCATATCAATGCATATTCCAACTTCTCATTAAATTAAAATGACCATAATGACACTAAAATCACCAATTTGCTGAGCTGTGAACAAGGAAGACCATGTGAAACTAAAGTAAAAGAAAAACATTTAATAGTCAAAGGGTTTAATAATTTGCACAGTTTCATTATTGTAATTTCTAAAGACATGTTTAGGTGTTTATACACTAAATTTGACAAGTGCCATAATTCAAAGAATTTCAAGCTTTGATTGTAGCCAACAAATATAAAAATCCGAGAAACATACCTGCATTAATCTTCAATAAATTTGCAGGAAAAGAATTTTCCTTTCATTTTATTTACATGTAATGCTTTTTCTTTGTTACTTTCTTTGTTTGGTGCGCTAATCGTCAATCTAACTCTTTTTTACGATATTTAGATTTGTATTAAACAATGCACTCACCAATAATCCCCACATGAACAACATCCATCATTAAAATGGTGAAACCTGCTTGCATCTCTGACTATGATATCCCTCCTAACAAATTTGGAAATTATCTTGATTGCAGCATGACAGTCCACACAAGTTCTCAGGTTCTTCATTACAACAATTGGTGATTCTTCTGGTGTACTAATGAGTGCAAAAGCAATTGCTAACCGCTCACTGTGATGTTTAAGAGATTCTACTTTAACTTCCTCATTTACATTTTGAAGAATCACGCTTGTGTCTGGTTTGTAACCTACTTCTTCCATCTTCCTCCATAAAGCATCAATCTTTTTCCAAATATCGTTAATTTGAGGATGTGTTTTGTCATTTGCTGTAAAAACATGAACATTGTGGTTGACTTCAACCCAACTATATGCAGTTAACTTTCTAACTCCCCTATCCTTCATTTCCTTTTTCACCTTACTAACATCTTCCCATTGTCCCGCTTCTGCATACATATTACATATGTTGATGTATGGTGCAGCATCCCTAAGTACCTCCATGTTAAAGAGTGCATCTGCAACTCTTTTAGCAAAATCTTGATTCTTGTGTACCCTACAAGATCTCAAGACTGAAGACAACATGATTTCATCTGGCTCGAATGGCATTTCATACATTAATCGCTCTGCTTCACCAAACTGTCCACATCTGCATAATAGATCAATCATGGATGCATAATGTTCTCTTTTGATGTCAATTCTATATGTCTGAACCATAGATTTAAAATGAGCACAACCTTCTGCAACAAGCCCACAGTGGCTACAAGCAGTTAGAACACCCAAAAAGCTCACAGAATCTGGCTTAAGACCTGATTCTATCAGCTCCTCAAAGATCCTTAATGTGGCTTCACCATCCCCTTTTTGTGCATAAGCAGAGATCATAGCATTCCACGAGACTATATTTTTACTAGGCATTTCCTCAAACACTTGTATTGCTTCTTTTATGTACCCACATTTTGCATACATGTCCAGGAGAGAGCTACCACAAAATACATTTGACATACAACCTAATGTGATCATAACAGAATGTAATTGTTT
Organism: Mikania micrantha; assembly: GCA_009363875.1. Lineage (NCBI taxonomy): Eukaryota > Viridiplantae > Streptophyta > Magnoliopsida > Asterales > Asteraceae > Mikania > Mikania micrantha. Next base: position 6,210,893 of record CM018684.1, read on the forward strand.
CCCTAACGAAAGAGATGTCAGATTTGCAGAAGCTCTTAAGGTGCTTGCGAAGGTTGCTTGGTCACCAAAAACATAAGCTTCACGCATTTGTTTAAAAAGCTGAAGAGCTTCATCATAGACTCCCTTTTGAACATAAGCAGAGATTATAGCAGTCCATGGAACCGCACATCTGTGGGGGAGGCTTGCAAAGATAAGATTAGCTTCCTCAAATCTGTCACATTTTGCATACATATCCACCAGCGCATTCCCAACTAGAATATCCAAACTGGCTTGTGTTACCAGGGCTTGAGCATGAATTTGCTTGCCCAACTTTAGATTTGTTTCACTTGCTGCTAGGCTCAGCATTGTTGAAAAAGGAAACTGTTTCCTATTAAAATTAGTCAACTGTAATTCATGAAAAAGATTGAGGGATTCCTTCAATCGTCCAGCCCAAACAAATCCTGCAATGATTACATTATAAGATACACAGTCCAGCAACATCATCTCATCAAAGAGTCTTTTTGCATCGTCTATGGAATCATGTTTTGAGTAGAAGTCAAGAATGGCATTGGACACAAACACATTCCACACAAAGTTGGTCTTGATAACAAGTGAATGAAATTGCTGACCAAGAACAACGTCATTTAGCCCCATACACGCACATACAACTGCTGCAAAAGTAAACTCAGATGGCTTTATGCCCCAATTTTGCATCTCTATAAAGAGGTCTATGGCGTTACTGTTCAGTCCATTATTTGAGTACCCTGTTATCATTGCATTAAATGTCACAGAATCTCTTATAGTCATTTCCATAAAAAGTTGATTAGCCAAATAAAGAGTGCCAGTTTTGCAGTAAGCATTAGCTAAGCTGTTGCAAACCATAAGGGTCAAATTAAACCCTAGTTTAATGATATGGGAATGCACTTGAGTTAATGTTTTTGTCACCAGCGTCTCATCGCAAGAAGACAAGAGTGTCGCAAATGTCACATAATCGGGAAGTGTTCCCCATCTACACATTTCAGCATACAACTTGAAAGCTCCCATAGGCTGATTATGCTGAGAATAACCACCGATTAATATCGTCCATGTCACCGCGGTTCTTACAGACATGCCATCAAACAAGTCTCTAGCACGATCAAGATTTCCTGATTTAACATACCCAGAAATTAAAGTGTTTAAAGAGTAAGTGTTGGTATGAGGCATTTGGTCGAACAGTTGGTGTGCTTGGGTTACCTGACCATTAGCCACGAGATGATTGAGCTGAAAGTTGGAGCGTGATGTGTTTGGGTTGAAGCCAGTTTTGACTACTGTAGCATCCACTGACTGTGTGACGATGGTGTTGTGTGAAAAATGTAAGCATCGGCTTTTGATGTATGTGGTGATCTTACATGACTTGCGAAGCCTCATAGGAAAGATGGTGATTGTAAGAGAACGCCAGATCGTTCATAGCATTTTGCCTCTATCTTGAGGTTGTTTGTTTCATTAGTTCATCAAATTTTCTAAATTTCAACCGACCAAACAATCCTTGCTTTCATGTCTTCTGATGTAAAAGTTATGGCTCTGATTGTTGGGTTTCCTGTGTGATGTGGTAATTTTTTGTAAAGCAAGTTTATTACCTGTTGATGTTAATGTTGATTTTGAGTTACCCGGCGAGTTGTAGGATATGTCTGCCGTAATTTAGAATATTAGAAGGTACATTATCCTGCATATCAAAACATAGATATAAAAACACATTACATCTTAATAAATTATATTTAAAATTTTAAATTGTTTTAATATTTAATTATTAATATTATTTAATTATTAGCAATATTTAATTATTGTCACTATTAAATATTATTATCAATTTTAAATAGTATTATTTAATTATCAGTAGTATTTAATCATATAATATGTTATTATTTAGTTATTATACTATATATACACTTACAAGTTGTTGCTACAGTGCTAATTTCTAATTGGTTCTTCAAAACTTTGTTAAATAATAAAAATTAACTCACATATGAAGTAAAGCCATAAAACGACAGCCGTAAATAATACTAATTAAATATTATATACTATACATTTCAAAACGTATGCTACAACAATTCATGATTATTGTTTTCTTTTTCTTTTTTTCCTGCTTTTAAGTTGGTTAATATTACCTTACAAATGTGTCTTTTATGTTATCCATCTATTATTTTAAAATGAGTTTCATCTTAGATCAATAATCTATTTTTCCTTTTACTATTTTATTTAATACTTAATGTTTGATTTCTTCGTTGTTTCTTGAAGTTCTTTGTTTTTAATTTTTCTAATATTTATTTTACTAAGATAACATCATAATTCATAATGTGTTTTTTATATTTATTTTAAGTAAATGTAATAATGTTTTTTATCAACATTTTGTTTTCCTAAATTACCTTTTCGGCTTTACGTCTGTGTTTCGATTTAAGTTAACATTTATTAAATATTCATCCGTCTAGTTAATTGCGGTCTTTCACATTTAATATTATAGTTATATGATTTATATGTATGCGTTTTCATGTTTTCATTGCTTATTTTTACAATGGTAAACATTTAATTCCAAACTTTAATAACAATTAGCCTGATTATCGTAGCAAAGCGCGGGTATATCCCTAGTTAATATTATTTCATTGCTCATTACTTATGTTATTTAACTAGATAGCACCGCCGCGCGTTGCCGCGGGCACATGAAGCGAAGAAGTAAACTGTAAACTTCTACTTGGTAACAAAACGTAGTATTTTACATTACCATTTTCCTAATATAGTTTTAAAAGTAAACATAGGCAGCCACGAAAAGGTAAAAAAATGCTTTTAATTGCTGTAAGAAACATTTTCTCACATAATTAAGCATTATAATTACCTATATATACAAACTTCAACTTTTAGTAACAAAATGTAATCTTTTATACTATCGTTTTCTTAATATAGTTGCAAAAGTAAACATAGACAACCATGAAAAGGACTTCTAGCATACCCCATAGCTAAAAACAAAAAAAAAAAAAAAACACTTGAGGTTGCAAACAACTTCTCCCTTATCCGCAAGTAGTGAACATAGTCACAGAAATCGCCATAACACCCACGATTTACGATCCAGTTCGCTCGTACCAAATCGTGGTACGTTCGCGTTCCCGGTACGGTTTGGATCGCGATTTGGACATCAAAATTGACGATCCCTTTGACCCAGCTAAACGTTCCCTACGCTATTTGGATCGGGAAACAAGGAAGTAGAAGACACGTACCTGGGTAGGTTGATCCGTCGGAGAAGATAGACCGAAAATGGTATTTGGATCGGGAAACGTTCCCAAATCTAACGATTCTTCATCTCACGAACCCTAATCGGATTACGAATCACTAACTTGAACGAAAATGGGTTTTGGGGTTTTTGGGAAACGAAGGACCACCTCAGTTGATTGTGAAGAAGATGAAGAACAACATGTTTATGGTGAACAAATGGATACGATGATGGAGTCTGAACAAGAAGGCAACGAGGATGAGCATCTCCAAGACTTTGCTCGGTAGAAAAGTATGGTTTGAGACTCCAATCTCTCTTTAGTCACTGACAAACTATGTGGAGATAGTTATAAGATAGGGTTTTCTACTTTTTGAAGAAGCATTGAAAAAAGAGTCCGACTATATTGAAGATATGAGTTCACTCTTTTATTTATTATTTATTCTTTTTAGTAAAGAAATTTGTGCCCATTTAAATTTTTTGAAAATTTGATATTTGACATTATCCAATCAAATAAGGTTTTTAAAGGACAATATGGAATTTAAGTTATGTAATATGTTTTAACAGGTACATCGTATTTTATCATTTGGTACACCGTACCAGAGCGAACCGAAATGAGCCTACCCCCCAACGTACCGAATTTTAGGGACCTAGCGAATTGCGATCCCGTACCGCGTTCCCGTACCGGATCGTACCGCGATCCAAGTGACTATGGATCAAATCCCAGCTTCTTTTTACTAAATTTGGTCTAAAAAAGTTGGATGAGAATTAATTAAGAGATGAGATGATGAACACTATGGAAATCAGTTCAAATAAGAGCAGGAAGATGATCAACACAAAGGAGTTGAAGAAGAGGGATGAGAGACGGCAGCGGTAGCGTTGAATACGGCTGAGGTTGGTGGTGGTTTGTATCCAGAAAGGTGATCTCGGTGTCTGCAACTCCCCGTCTTCCTCCTTTCTGGTTTTACTTTATGCGTCTTAGGGGCTTTTATTTATTTTATTTTTTGCTTTGAATTAGTTATTAGTCTGAATGAACACATATCTGCATTTTAGTATGTTTTAATGGATTTTAATGATTGATGTGTAATTTGGAATTTTTATTATGTTTCTTTTTTCCAATTATAAATATTTTTCATTTAGCATTGTTCAAAGTTCTGCTCAAAGAATGGTTTAATTCAACACAAAATAGTTCAGAGGGGCAAAATAGTCATTTTGTACATTCTTTTAGAGGTCCAACCAAACAACAATACTGATTCAGCACTTAACTATCAGGTACAGTTAAACACTTAATGATATAGGTGCTACCAAACAGTATAACTTTGGAGCTCTATTAACATACTCCTTTTTTATTACATCTTTGCCTGCCTCGAATCGATAATAGTTAGGATAATATTATTACCTCTTTCCTGAGAGAGTAGAGCATGATTATACGTTTCTACACATACGAAGTGTAGAGCACTCATAGTAGGATCTTTGGTTACATATGACCAAATGTTGATTGATTTTACATATCTACAGTATAATTCATTTGTTGTTTTGTTGGTATTGGTTCTATAGAATGCATGAAATTGGATAGATCTAGGGGTGTAAACGAACCAAAGCAGCTCGTGAAATACTCGGGATCGGATCGGTAAAAAGCTCGAACGAGCCGAGCCTTAATGAGCCCGAGCCTAAAAATATGGCTCATTTAGTTATCGAGCCCGAGCTCGAGCTTTACATATCGAGCTCGAGCCGGCTCGCGAGCCTTAACGAGCTTTCTGAATATATAATTTTTATTTATTATATTAAGTGTTTATTTATAAAATAAATTATTTTTATATATAAAATTATGATAAATATATTTAAATCAAATATTTTATGTTAAATTTAGAAAATATAATTAAATTAGTAATTAAAGTAAATAAATTAAATAACTAAAATCTAAACGAGCCGAGCCGAGCCGAGCCGAGCTCGAGCCTAAAAATATTTTAACGAGCCGAGCTCGAGCCCGAGTTTATCTAAACGAGCCAAGCTCGAGCCTTAACGAGCTCGGGATCGGCTCGGCTCGTCGTTTACACCCCTAGATAGATCACATATGCTCTGCAATCTGTTTTGATTAGTGATCAAGTAAAAATAAAATTCATTCAGTGATTGATTCAGTGGAAAGATTGTAGGGAGTCTTTTTATGACTTTCATATGTTTAAGAAACTTTTCTTTAGATGTGGAATGACATTGTAATCTGTTTATAGTGATCTTCAGCATGTTTTATTGATACTCAACTTCTTGGTGTTTCAGGTAACAAGTTAAATGGATCAGATTAAAATAGGGTGGGTCAACCCACAACACTTTTTTGTCTTAAATTTTGAATTGCTCTGAATATTTCATGTCATGTATGATTATCTATATTATCTCATTTGAGATAAACCTAACCTGCATGAACTTATTTTTAAGTGGGTCAAAATTGCCACCTAATTTGTTTTGTATTTTCATGATAGTTTGGAGGAAGATTTTGTTATGTTGTGTTGTGTTAATCCACAATTGTGCATGTAGATTCTACCACAAGAAGTACGAAACATGTATGCATGTATACCTTCCAGAGGTTACACATATTCAGGTATTAATAACCTATTTATAAACATATAATTGATGCTGGTGTTGATGATTTTGATTTTGATGTTGATGTCTGCAGGCATGGACGCTTGCCAAAGCCAATATACAAGGCCGGAATGCAGACATACCATGACTAATGTAGGGAAAAGAAAGGATTTGGAAATGGGAGTTACAAATAACGATTTGGAAATGTGTCGCCACCGCCGCATTACTTTGGTTTCCTACTAGGATGCGTATGTGTAGGGGAAAGATCAAATAAGAGATTTTTGCTTAAGAAAAGTAAGAACCAATAGGAGTTTGACATGTGAAATGCTAAAAAAAGGAATGAAACATATTTAAGGTCATCATCATCCGATTTATATTTTTTAGTACTATATTCTTTTTTGTATTGGATTTTTGCTTTTTGTAATGTATTTTTAATTTTTTGTACTGGATGTCTGGATTTTTAATTTTATGTGCTGGATATTTGTTATTTTATACTGGATTTTGTTTTTTATGTTTGTAGCATACCACATGTCAAATTCTTATTAATTCCCACTCATCTTAAGCAAAAATCTCTTCCCATTGGATCCAACCCCTGTATATATATATTTAGGGATTGTATCATGTGAAAACCTAATCTTAGAAAAAAAAACCTTAAACTAAATCCTATTTTATATTTGGAATCTTGAAAATAAATATGTGGTTCACGTTAACATTGAATAAAGAATTAGGGAATCTGAGATAACCCATTTTATGGGGAAAGGAGTTAATAACCCATTTTATCTCGCTGACTCAAGATAACCCATCAAGATCAATCTAAATCATAGGTTTATTATTATTATTTTTTGAATATTATTATTACACATGTACAATGTTTTTTTGTGCATGTATAAATTCATCACTGTTTAGAATTTACACAACTGTAAGTTTTCAGACAGTTACATGCTTCGCTGCAATTTCTAAAAACTTACACCGGTGTTGTACCCTAAATGGTGGTGAACACACACACATAAAAGAACAAAGTGTTATACGTGTGTATTAATGATATTCAATAACAAACCAACGATTCGGATTGGTCTTGACGGGTTATCTCGGATTAGTAAGATAAAATGGGTTATTAGACTTATTTCAAGTTCCTTTTCCTATATGTACATTGTGTGTGTTGGGGGGGGGGGGAGGGGGTTCGAATACAAAAGATGATATGTATACAAAGGATACTTGATAATTGTCATGCAAGACTAAAATGTTCTTGGGTGATAATTATCACAAAAACATTGAGTAATCATGCAAAAAAAGTTGTCACGCAGATAGAGCATACCATGTGTGATAATTATTGCTAAAATGTTTTTAATGTATTAAAAAATCTATTTTTAATTTAAAAATGTATAAAAATATATTTAACATATAATATTATTATATAATACGAGATACATTTAACAAGAATCTATTTTTTTATTTAAAATGTACAAAAAATATATTAATGAGTAAATTATTGATTATGTCCTTTAAAAATATAGCAATTTGCTGGTTTCGTCCTTTGACTTTGAAAATTATTAGGGGTGTCCTTATTTTGAAAATTTTGCACTAGTTTTGTCCTTTGTCACTAACCCCGTTAACTTATTCCGTTAAAACCCCCATGTGCCAGTCACATGAGGGGTAAAATAGTCATTTCATTCCCTTCTTCTTCCCCAAAATCCACCACCGTCACTAACCAATACCCACTTTGCGCCGGAGCTTAAGAACATCAATGCCGGTGATATCTTTCCCGTCAAGGACATCAACGCCGGTGATATCTTCACATTATTTCTGGATTTGTGTTTCTTCACCACTTGTATCATCATCTTTTTCCCCAAATTCAGTCGAATTTTCATCAGGACGAGTTTCCATGGCTTCAACTCTTAACGAATTACATCTACAGGATTGCAACTCTTAACGAATTCATTTGCAGCAATTTCTCCTTAATCGTCCTCAATGGCTTCCAAATTTTCACGATCCTCATCAATAGAATCAGAGACTTTTGTGACTTGATCTAATTTACTAGTACACACGTTGCTGTGGAGATCAGTTTCAGCAGAATCATTGACAGGTGAATCTAGGGTTTGGTGATCTACCTGAGCAATTGAGTCCACCTTCTCCTGTAATGCAATAGCTTTCCTAGTTACCGCTTTTGTCAAATCCCTAATACTGCAATCGACGCCGCGATTGCGATGTTGCCACCGGCGTTGCCGCGATTGCGATGTTGTTTGACATCGATTGGACCGGTGGTGGCTGGTGGTGGTGGTGGTGGATTGGGGTGGAAACCCTAAGGTAATGAAGAGGAAGGGTGTGATTTGACCATTTTACCCCTCAAGTGACTGGCACATGGGGGTTTTAACGGAATAAGTTAACGGGGTTAGTGACAAAGGACAAAACCAGTGCAAAAATTTCAAAATAAGGACACCCCTAGTAATTTTTGAAGTCAAAGGACAAAACCAGCAAATTGCTATATTTTTAAGGGACATAATCGGTAATTTACTCTATATTATTATATAATATTATTATATAATGTGAGATGTATTTAATAAGAGAGAAAGGTGGGAAATTAAAGTTGATGTGCTCTAAAAACATACCTTGTGTCCTTAAAACCTTGATTTATTAGAATAGGTTGATTTTTAATGCAATAAAAAAAATTAATTTAAGAATGTATAAAAGATGTATTGTGGTTCCCAGTCTATGAGAAAACAACTTGATTTCATAAAGCAAGCGGCAAAGATATGCCTAACGCCTTAGTCTAAATCAGAGCCCTAATTAGACTAAGGCATTCCTATATGTAATGGGAAGTTGATGTCTAGATGGGAATGGACTTACGGTCTTAATGAGCAAAATGGGGCGTACCCTACGACCTTTAGGCCTTAAAACAGAGAAAAAAATGGTGAGGTAATTGCCTATGACCCTGATGCGTTTTTTGGGTATAAAATCACCCCATTCGTCTAGAATGAGGGCACTTATGAAAATTCAAGGTTCTTGGGAAGTCTTTAGCAGATCCAATCATTTCAGAGTCCATCAATAATAACTGATCGAAGATCTAATCATCTGAATCCAACATTGACGTCATAAATCCGATCACAACAATGAGCAACTAGTTTTCTTGTGATCCCCTCTAGGTGGATAGTTCTTGTAAGTGAATCACGCAATTTGTGTTAAGCCTATGATTTGGATTGCTTTATTGCTGACACCATGAATTCAATTGCATGTTTGATTGATTTAAACTAGTCATTTATGTTTAAGCATTTGTCTTTTATCATCCGCATTTGGTTTTCTTGCACCATGGGCAGTTTGATATTTGTGTGAATGTTTGGCATATATGATTTGGTAATTGTGTGTACGAACGAATCTTAAAGGCTAGGCTTGTCCATTTTTATCACTTGTCCAAAATGGCCAATTGCAATGGTAAGTTGGTGCTATGAATGGTGACCTTATTTCTGATCCCACTACTTATCGTAGTCTTGTTGCGGCTCTTCAATATATCACCTTTACTCGCCCGCGGATGTTTCGTACGTTGTCCAACAAATTTGCATGCACATGCATGCTCCTCTCTCTTCTTATCTCAATGCCCTAAAACGTATTTTCTGCTACTTGAAAGACACGTTTGCAATGGAAATTTACATTGTCTTTCAAAATAGCGCGCTCGCCCCCATTAAAACAAAATGCGATATTCCTCTAAAATATTCTAATAGTCACACACCATAACACAATCTAACCAGCCTATATAACTGGATGATTTACCCATGAGTCTATTATAGCTTTAGATTCTGAGATGTTATCATTCAGATTCTTCTCAACAAGATGCAGTACTCTCGTACACTTTTCTGCCTTTTCAAACTGTTGTGCAGCCACAATCTCTGCACATCTCTCTCTCTCTCTCAGATCCATTTGTGCAGCTCTGTAAATAGCAGATTTTTCCATCGATGTGTCTGCCGTGAATTCTCACCGTCAACAGAAAATCAAGAACATCTTCAAAGAAAAGTCGGCAAGAAAAGTAGATCAAATTAATTGAAAGACAATGCGATCATCAAACTCGATCAAATAAATGCAAAGACAATCCGATCGTCTCGAAGCTAATCGAACCTAAGAATGAACCTGAGTTGATCGAATGGAAGCTAACCGAATGAGAGAATGTCCGTAGCCAATTGACCTGAGTGTGACGAAAATCGAAGAATGGATGTTTCTCGTCTGACGTTCTATATTAATTAGGATTTCTTTCCAGCATACATTTCTATAAATGGATCAAAAAAGGGTCAAATGATCATCTTTAGTGAGGCTTAAGCCTCACTGCCTCAATCGGGATGAGGCTTGGGTTTCAATCTCTCCCACTATGGCTACGCCTCTTATATTGTTTCTGGGTACGCCTCGAGGCGCGCTTCAAACCACTTTTATAAGCTGTGTTTGTTAAGTGATAACTATTGTACTTATATATATGATTTGTAATGAGAAGGGAAGACAATCAATTTAATCAATAATCAACTCTATCAAGGAGACACATTTCAACTAACTTACACTACACCTAGTTTAAGACTTCTACATCACCATCATCATCAAGTAACTACAAAGATAAAGCAATACATGTTTGAGCTATATGTTTGATTTCAAGGAAAAAATTGAGTTTCTATGATTTGGGATTTATATATTGTTTAATTATAGATTCAGTCTACAAAATTTGAAGATTTGAAAATTGATACCAAACCTTTTGTGTCATTTTTGGTTTCTTTACTGGTGTTATTTTGTTTCTCCAAGCTCATTCCTTTGTCTTGCCCATACTTATACCAATCTGCAATCAAGCAAGACAACAATTACTCGCCACTCTATAGAGACATTAACCTATATATATCTAAATTAAATGTACAAGACTGTGGTTCCTAATCTATCAGAGACAAATGCCTGCATAAGTAATCAAGTTTTAACTCACACACTGATTTCAAGAACATGGTATTCCTTTGTCTAAAATTTTAACAATAAGTTTCAAGTGACAAGAAACACTTGATGATCTCATAAAGCAAGTGGCATAATGTTTTCAAACAAATATATTCTCAATTGTTTGATTACATAAATAAAAGAGTTTACCCCTACCCCACAATGTAGCACAGAGGCTGCTTCGGTGGAGACCACCGGGTCATAGTTTTCTTTATAATATTTCCAAAAATACTACAAACATTGAAGTATAGTTAATCTAATCACACAAACACATAAACGCATGAATAAACAACATGGAGAAACCTAAATCAAAAATCTGAATCAGAAAAGCAAGATAAACTGAATACCAAAATACCAATAAAGAGCAAAAACCAAGTAGATAGCAAACATATCAAACATATTAAACAGATATTCCCAAACTAAGGTCCTGCCTAAAAACTAGGATCTCTAACCTATATTCTAAACAATCTAGATTTCTGTCGCCTTTATTTATTCTACACCTCCAAGAACTCCCATCACTGATCATGTTCTCAAAGAGGTGCAAATTTGACAAAAATGACGAAACTACTCATCCCATGTGGCCATGTCAACCCAGGTCAGCCTCTGCACGTTTTCCCCTCCACAGTGAAAATTTTAACTTCACATGTCTGCACCATCTCAATCTCCCTTCCCTTACTTTGTTTGAGATGCACGCTACCCTAATCTTTCCCTAATGACCTCGTTTCTTATCCAGTCAAGCCTTGTGTGCCCACACATCCATCTCAGCATCCTCATATCTGTCGTTTCCAACTTTCGCTCTTGAATCTTCTTGATTGGCTATACATCATGGTTGATAGAGATCTTAGTTATATTAATATGTTAGTATTAATTAGTAGTTATGGTAGGTTCTAGATATGGGTAATTTGGTAATATTTGATATAGTGTTTGGTTGGGTATTATAAATAGGTGTTAAGAGTGTGAGTGTGAGGTGTGAAGAAAATTATTTAGAATTGTAATGGGCTCGTGCTTTATGCAGAGAAGGGTGTAACCCTGGAACTGATTGTAATCAGTCGTTCATGAATATCATCATTCCATCTTCTTCTTTTGCAATTGTAATCCCTATTTCATTGTGTGATTGATTTGGATCTTCATCAATGGTCCGACCTGCCCTTGACCTGCCGTGTTCCATGGAGATGGGGGCAACCAATGTACGTTTGGATGCTCACGAACACCAGATTCAGCAGTTGCAAGCCGATGTGACAGAAATCAAATCCACGTTAAAATTGCTGGAGGAAGAGCGTGCGGAATCGGCTGAGTTCCGGCAAATAGTCCTCGATTGGATGAAACTTCATGCAACAACAGATTGATAGATCTTCGGGAACGAGCAACTCCAGTGGTTTGTTTTCACCCTCCAATTCCAACTTCGGAAGTATTGAGGCGCCGATGGGAGTTCCTGGGGCGGCGACGCAACTGCAATTAACCGAGCTCAATGGATTTGATCCTCAGGGATGACTCCAACAAGCGAATCTCTATTTCGATTCCAATCATACTCCTAATGAATTACGCCTTCATTTGATCCAATTTCGCATGATTGGGGTTGCACATCACTGGTTCAAGGCGTTTACTCAGATCTAGGAGTCTCTTACATGGCCGGAGTTCCAATCAGAGCTCCTGCAACGATTTAGAGGCTTCACGATCCCTAATCCTTGTGAGCAATCGGATATCATTCACGATTCTCTAATCATCGCCGATATGGAGGTCGTGCACCTCGCCAGTAAGGCCGCTCCATCTCATTTTTGTTCTTCAATTTGGTTTGGGCCTTTAACAAATGTTGGGCCTCAGGTTGGTCAAGAGGAGCTCAAACGAATTCTTACACCCAAATTAATTAAGAGACGGTTTCCTGTTTGCTCTTTTGCTAACATTCTTATCAAGTTAGGGATCGGGCATCAAGTTTATGTGACTGATTGGAATTTGGACCTAAGGTCCACCCCTCAAATTGAGATTATGTGTTCGTTTCCTACCATTCGATCAAGTGTTTCCTCTACTCCTGAGTTGGGGCAGGTTTTGCATCACGATCGCAGAGATCAATATCTTTTGCGTTTGGAATGGAAAGGACGTAGGAAGAAGGGAATTTGTTTGCGTTGGGGTAATCAATATGGATCAGCTAACAAATGTCCGGATGGCAAGAAGCAAGACAGGCCGAATGATTCAATCTCAAGTCTTGAGGACAAGACTTTTAAATAAGGGGGAGTAATGATAGAGATCTTAGTTATATTAATATGTTAGTATTAATTAGTAGTTATGGTAGGTTCTAGATATGGGTAATTTGGTAATATTTGATATAGTGTTTGGTTGGGTATTATAAATAGGTGTTAAGAGTGTGAGTGTGAGGTGTGAAGAAAATTATTTAGAATTGTAATGGGCTCATGCTTTATGGAGAGAAGGGTGTAACCCTGGAACTGATTTGTAATCAGTCGTTCATTAATATCATCATTCCATCTTCTTCTTTTGCAATTGTAATCCCTATTTCATTGTGTGATTGATTTGGATCTTCATCAATGGTTGATCTAACTGTAACTCTATGGAATTCACCTTTTGGTTTTTCTAGGAACCTCCTATTACATAAGATGCTTATAGCTGCTCTCCACATGTACCAACCTGCCTGGACACGACGAGCTGTGTCGCAGTTTGTCACTTTGGACGAAGGATCCTAGATATTTGAACTATGTTGTTTGTGGCACCACCTGACCTCCAATAGTCAGATGGTTGTCATCATCCTCGTCTGTCCCACTAAAGTTACAGTAGATTTACTCGGTTTAAGGCATACTAGTAGTCTAGTACGCAAGCCCATTTCCCCCACGGCCGTTGCCGGACGCCACAACTGGTGGTGGCTGGTGGTGATGGTGGAGTGGATTGTGGTGGAAAGTGGAAACCCTAGGTAAGGAAGAAGAAGGGGATGAAATGACGAATTTACCCCTCATGTGACTGGCACATGAGATTTTTAGCGGAGACTTTTAACGGGGTTAGTGATAAAGGACGTGACCAGTGCAAAATTTTCAAAATAAGGACACCCTTAGTAATTTTTAAATTCAAAGAACGAAACCAGTAAATTGCTATATTTTTAAAGGATACAATCAGTAATTTACTCTTTATTTAATTAAAAATCATATAATAAAAATTTCATTTATACTCATGAGTCCAAGCTCAAGCCAGAGTTCATTTGTTAAATGAGTTATGAGCTCTAGCTCGTGCTCATTTGGAATCGGCTCGAATCGAGCTTTCTGAAAGCCTATTTTGAGTAACTAACGACTCACAAATTCATTTTGAACAGCCCACGAGTAGGCTGCTCGTTTATACCCCCAACCACTGACGGATGTGATACGCATGAGGTGTGCCCACAAAAGGACCCTAACAATTAGTTCATACAATGATACAAATACAAACATTATGTGAATTCAACGTAATCATTCATGATTATATCACAAACAAAGAACAGCAGATTTAGGTTTAGTATCCATACCAGAAGTCCTTAAGAAGAGGTGTTGAGTGAAATGTTGAAGCTAAATTGCTGAGACAAGATCATGGAACTGCCATTAGTTGGTGGTTCGGGATTTAGGCGTACGCGTATGCATGTAGGATTTGGATACAACGGAACGGTGGCCGGAAGTTGTGTTTGTAGCGAACAGATTTGGTGGTCCGGTGGTTGTCGGGTGCGTATGACGACCGGAAATGGCAGCACCAGCAGGTGTGGTGGTGGTGTCAGGGTTGAATCGGACGATGGTTTATGAAATACCGTAAACACAGGATGAGAAGTAACCAATGTAGCCATTTGACCATCAGAATTTCCCTAAATATGGATTGACCCAAAAAATTACGAAAATACCCTTTGATCGTCTCTCCTTCAGCAATATAATCACATAATATAGCCCTGACATGTATTTAATAAAAAATAGAGTACATTATCGATATGATTAGTGTGTTTTGTTAGTATCTCACTCTTGCTCCATAGGGTTTCATAAATTACTCATATGATCCATAACTTTTGACATTTGTAACACATATCGTCCTTAGGTTACCAAACTACCCTCACATAATTGACCAAATTACCCTTACATAAGAACTATATGTGTTACAAATGTCAAAAGTTAGGAATCATATAGGTAATTTATGACACTTAGGAATCAAAATTGAAATATATTCAATGAGTCAGATATATTTTTAAAAGTATGAGCATGTTTAGAATTTCATTTAAAAATGATGTATTAACTTATTGGCTTTTTGAAAAAGCCAATAAGTCAATAAGTTGTTTGTCAAATCTGTAATGACTTTTGAAAATGACTTTTTGTATAAGGGTAATAAATTGTTTTACAAAAGCTAAAAAATCTAACTTTTCAAAATGACTTATGACTTATTGACATAAAATTACAAATATATCACGCTCTTTACTCTTTACCCAATAACATTAAAATAGTGTCAACAAAAATGTCCTTTTTCGTCATTTTGAAAATTAATTTTGTAAAACTAATCCAAACACATTTTAAAAAACTTAATTTAAAAAAGTTATAAGTTAATAAAATCTTTTAACAAAAAATCCTTTTAAATTTAAATAAACAATCTCAAGCAGAGCATATATATCGCCACATCACCAATATATGGTGTAGTAATATCCTCACTTCAAATAATAATATCGCCTCATCAACAAGAACCATATTAATAAAGAATAAAATGACATTTTTATAAAAGCAAATAATGATACATCATGTTTATCGGAAAAATAAATTATTTATGTATAAATAATGTAAATAACAAAAGAAAATACTTACAAAAACATAACTAAAAACGTATTATTTGTTTCTATTCAAAAGGTAATTAATAATACAAAACAAAATACTCATAAATTTAATTATAAACAAAAGAATATACTTATAAAAATGTAATTAAAACCATATTATTTTTTGTTTCTATTTAAAACATAATTATTAATACAAAAGAAAATACTTATAAAACTTGTAAATAAAAACGTTTTACTTTTTTGTTTATATTCAAAACATAATTACTAATAGAAAAGTAAATAAGTATAAACGTATTTTTAAAAACCACAATATTAGATCCTACAAAAAAAAATTAAGATAAAATTCAATTATTATTTTTTTTATTGAATATTAAAATGTGCATTGTCTTGTCCCTTGCTGCGTTTTCGATTCCCAAGACATGATTGATGGTGAAGCTGTCTTTTTGTCATCCTGAGAAGAAAGTTTGGTCCCGAGTAGATTTTTTTGGTCTCGAGAAGATGAGATTAGACTAAAATATCGTACGTCAGATGTTGTGGCTTCCCAAGACGATGAAGAAGTACAACACAGGGTCCCGAGGAGATATTTTTGACAATCAAGGAGATATACAGTTGGAAGAAGTACAACACATGGACCCGAGGCAATATTGCGTCTTCCTAGGGGATACGTGTAACCTCTAGCGTTTTTCGTTATGAATTTAAAATTTAATTAATCATTTAAAATTTTAAAAAATGACTACAAGTGGTGCTCAAAGAAAATTTTTTTCACAAATGGTGTTGTCTCCACTGCTAGTGGCGATTTTAAGGAAATATATAATTGGAATATAGGTGCGTAAGAATTTACAGAATGAGTTAGAATAAAAAAATCAATTTTTTCGCCCAAATCGCCACTAGCAGTGACGATTTCATATTTGTGTACCTGATCTGTACTTTTTTCAATTGATAGTGGCGATTTTGAAGATAATTGCCAATGCTAGTGGGCTAGTGGCGATTTTGGTCAGCCATGCAACGTCTATAGGCCACACACCAGTCCTTGAAATTTCCAGTTACATTCAATGGTTTACCAGTAACTAAATGTTCCATTAACATAAAGACGTGCACCCCTTGATTACCATTCAGATCGTTGTGTGACTGAAACATGGTCTTCATTAACTTCAAAACTCAAGACTTTCTCAGGAACTCTAGCTTTTTTAAAATATTTTATGTTCACCAATAAAGCACAAAAAGTATACTGAATTCTTCATTAATTTTGGGTGGACCGCCTACCTGTACTTTTCTCTTGAAAAATTTTCACTATAATACACAACCAGTTGTCTTGTTTGTAGATCAACTTGAACAAGTAGCCATTGTTGATTTTCAATACAAAATGGGAAATAAACATAGTCAACATCAAAAAATGACGGGTAAGGGCTTAACTTTCTGTTTGCAAAGTTAACGGTATTTTTGTTATTTGAGTCTACCAAATAGTCATTAAAACGAGGCGGTAAAATTGACCAACGCGTCTCACAAGCTCCCTCACTTTGCTATTGTCTATGTCTCCACTGCATCATTCTTCCAACCCAGCCTTCAATATGCTAAAAATAGAAGAATAAATTAAACAAATAACATGATATTTACATAATTTACATGTAATTAAAATTTTGAAAATCATGTTGATATTTTGTATTTGTAACCTTGGGTGTAAGGTATCCATTACATGTATAACCCAAAAGAGTTCCCCAAAAACAACGATCGAGTTGTAGAGGTGTATTAAATACACCAGAAGAGCATAATGGAGCATCTCCATTAACAAAAAAACTCTTCAACATCATTAGACCAGTTTTCAGACTCATCGTCAAAAATGGCTCTTTTTCGTACATGTTGTACGCTATGTCGGTTTGGAATGTATGCCCCAGGTAGAGCAGTATGTGTGTACGCCAGTTGTTCTGCTGGTTGCCGTTCTTGACTTGATGTAGTTGATGAACCAACATTCTTATTTGGACGCCTCCATTTTTGAAAACTCAGGTTGATGTCTTCTTAACCGGTTGAGAACCATATTCGTCACTAACAATTTCCTTGTTACGTTGGTTATCCATATAAGGACAAGTGATGAAAGGAAAGTGGGTTTGAAGAGTATAAGAGAATTTGTGGATGTAACACCCGTTTTGAGAATATAAATAAAATACTCTCGTTTTTAATTAAAATATTATTACTTAAAAATAGAGTTAATTACCCGGATGGTCCCTGTGGTTTACCCAGATTGCACGGATGGTCCCTAACTTCCAGAAATTATAACGGTGGCCGAATACTTTGCAAAACCGTAACACGGATAGTCCCTGGAGTGGATATCTGTCATCTTTTGCTGTTAAGTGGGATGTGAAATTACCCAAATACCCTCCTCTATTATTGAAAATAAAATAAAAAACACATCCACCCTTGTTTCATTACCCACCGCCGCCACCTTCGGTGGCCACACCACCACCATATCCACCGGCCACACCACCACCATATCCGGTGGCCACACCACTACCACTTCCCGCAGCCACACCACCATATTTGGCGACCACGCCACCACCACCTCGGTGAAAGCCACCGACAACGAGACGACAACCGATCCAAAATCCATTGTCGATCTCGACGACAACCAAATGAACGTGATTTTAACAAACTGATATGTGGCCTGTCAAAAATTGTCACACCCCGAGCCGGCGGGATGGATCGTGTTCCCCGCCGGGCGGAAGGTTCTCGGGGCGCGATATCGTGAGTGATAATCGTGATAATCAGATTGTTTACATAGCATCAATGTTAAGAATAACCAAATCACAATCAAGTATTGAACTAGGATTACAAAGTTAAATTACAATATCAATGTTCGGTAATTTAACTAAGTAAAGCTAACAAAAGAATCAAATGTTCTCTATCTTGTAATCTGTACAAGACATCCAAAAGTGATTCGTATGAATAACAAAATATGTGCTTCCAAAATCAACTAGGTCCTCTATCTAGTCCGCCTAGCATGCAATCCAAAAGCTTAAGCTTAAACATGTGTGTCACCTGAGAAAGCATGTAAGAAAACAAAGTCAACACAACAGTTGGTGAGTTCATAAAGTTTATAAGTTTAAAAATAGCTTTAGCAAACCTCTTTCGGTAAAACCTTAACCTCATTAACTCCACATGTAATATCCGAATCGGTATTCTTATATATTGGGCATACCCCTAAGTCGAGCCTACAACCCGCCCAGACGCCGTCCCACCACATACTAATCCGCATATGACACTGTTGTTAATAATAGTTAAGCATTTTACCTACCATTCAACCCATCCTTTGTCATAGCTTTAGTTTACTGTTTCAAAGTTTACAACTCTATAGCATATGTATTAGCTTCAATGTAAGTTTAACAAGCATGATAGTTTCACACATCATAGTTTAGCTTTCACTAATCTCATGTGTGAGTACAAGCCCTGCTCTAGCAGAAGTTTAGCAATTACGTAGCTCACGGCTAGATACAAGCCCTGCTCTAGCAGAAGTTTAGCCATTACGTATCTCATGAATTATTTAAGCTTAGTCTAGCAATTATGTGTCTCCTATACAAGATACAAGCCCTGCTATAGCAGAAGTTTAGCAATTATGTATCTCATACATAGACACAAGCCATGCATACACAAATAGTTCAGCATTTACATATCTCATATAAGCAGACACAAGCCCTGCTCTAGCAGAAGTTTAGCAATTACATGTCTCTTATATAGATAACAGCTTAGCCTCGTCATACTTTAGCTTTTCCGTATCTCAATACATAGGTGCAAGACCTGCTATAGCAGAAGTTTAGCAATTACGTAGCCCATGATTAGATACAAGCTTAGCATTTCGCGCGCAATCATAGTTTCAAGCATTCACACATAGTTTGAGCATGAAGTTCATAGAATAATCATCAAGTGTATAGTTTAAGCTTCCAGTTTGTAGCATAAGCATCAATCGTATAGCCTTAAGTTTCTAGTTTATAGCATAAGTATCAAGCCTTAAGTTTAAGTATTTAGTTTCCAACATAAGCATCAAGCCTTAAGTTTAAGCATTTAGTTTCTCACATAAGCACTAAGCATATCGTTTCAAGCTTCTAGTTTGTAGTACAAGCATCAAGTTTATAGCTTCTCAATGTATAATAGATTCAAGCATAAGTTTCATTGTAAGTATCATGATCATGTTTAAAAGCATTAAATAACATTTCAACAATTTCTTAAAATGTTTAACATGCTTCTCAGTCCCGAAGTAAAACAAATAAGTTTGAAAAGGGGACAAATGAACTCACCTTGTGTCCATAGTGATTGACTAAGTATAACAGGAATACGCGCGCTCGTTGTTGTTTTCGGTGTTGTATTCACGATCCTGTATTGATTTCATAGAGTTTGCACTTATAAGTATAACTTGTAGTTTGTTTGTGTGCGTGTTGTGTTAATCTTTAAGTTGACTAACACTCGCGGTTCTTGTTCACTACCTTATGTAATTTGTGTGTTGAATCTCCCTTATTGTTTGAAAATCTTTAACTTAGCATTTATCATACAAGTCATTACTTCTAATTACAATATCAAACCTTTACATCATCCGTCTAACAAATTTTTAACCCCACTCTTATAATAAACCAACGTGGTGATTCGTGCGTTAATTTGTCACTATTCAAAGTGTTCGTTTGCGTGTTTGTCAATTGTTTAGAACCTATTGGGCCGGACAATCCCTTAGCTCAACCCATGTGTTATTGGACCAATTATTTACTTATATGAGTCCCACTAAGTAAAGTGGCCCAAGTATTCTTTTGGGCCAAGTAAAGGTGTGGGCCGAAACAACTCCATTAAGCCGTGTACTGTGGGATGAAGGTTTTGAATGGGTCAAGTGTACCATGGATCATTTAGAGACTGGGCTTCATAAAAGAGGATTGGGCCTATCAATTAGACTACGAAGTTGACTCTGTCCCAATCGAATGTGGCATGGTCCCAAACAGCGAACCTTGGTGTTCTTTTATCCAAAGGTTCGGTCAGTTCCACATAGGTTCGGTTGATTTTCTGCTCAATTTGGGTTCGGTCGGTCAGAGGTTCGGCCATGGGTCAACGAGTGTGCAATATGGTTCGGGGCTTCCAATTGGTTTGTGGACATCAAGGGTATGACCAGCAGGTTCGGCTTCATGATGGCCCAAGGGTTCGGCATATGCTAAAAGGTTCGGTTAGAAGCAAGGGTTCGGCTCCATGCATGCCCCAACATGCCCCAACATGCAATAGGTTCGGCTATGTTTAATCCTAATGGGTTCGGCGGATGGTTGTGATCCAGGTTCGTGTCTTCACTCATGGGGGTTCGCCTACTATGATAGATGGTTCGGGGAGTGGTTAGGTTCGGCTGGGGGCGGTAAACAACCAGGTTCGCCTTATAATGGTTCGGTGGCAGGTGCACAAAGGTTCGCTCGAATGTCTAGGGTTCGTCTAAGCTGCATCACGTCATGTGCTCCGAACAAGATAACCCAAGCTCTTGTACAAAGAAGGTCCTATGCCACTGATGACTCTTAAAGGTGATGGGGTCGAACAGTTAAGCCAAAAAAAACAGTTTTATATGAGTATGTCGAGCCTAAGTGGCAAAAACCCTAATTTTCGTGATGTTCCTAGCTTCATACCTCGAAAATGGCTGGACAAACGCTTAGATCCTCTGTACTTTTAGGTAGAGGATGATGAGAGCTTCGCGTGGACACCAAGAACTCATTATTTCGTCAAGATTTGAGTGAGATATGATGCTTGGAAGTTCAAATCTTGTAGAGAGAGGAAGAAAAACGAGTTGGTGGTTTTAGAGAGAGAAGGAATGTGTAATAAATGAAAGAATTGCCTCATCTAAGGCTTATATACCCCGAGGGTATTCGGGTTCGTTTTGGTTGTTCGGTTCGCGTTTTTGTCGTGTTTCCGGCACGTTACGCGCGTATTTGTAACTTAATTAAAAGAATTTATTATTTTTAATTGTATGGAAGGTATTTATTTCTAGTAATTATTTTAAATATTTTTTTATTAAATTATTTATCGAATTATATTATTTTGACGCGTTTCATTAATTCCTTCGCGAATTTACGTAATTTAATTTAAAATAGTTTCTTTTCGATTTATTTCTGATGAGTTTCAAAATTGTAAAACAGGAAATATATTATTTCCTTATATTTATTATCGTTCGTTTCGTTTTCGTTTCCGTTTCGTCAGATCACGTCGCCATCGCGTATTCGTTCGAATCGTCATTCGAACGAACACGACGATGGTTTGGCTTTCCAACTTTTGTTTTCTACTTTTCAGTCATTATTTCAGTATGTTAAACTCTCAGAATCATTCATACAGATCGTCACCTATACGAATAATTCGTCTGTTTAGCATTCTGTAACAACAACTGTTATGGTTTTGTTTTGTTTAACCTCACATACGTTCATACACAATAGCATCAAATCAAGTATCTGTGTCTCAATACTGTGTTGTCTGATATGTTTCTGACTGTTAAACCCTAGGGTTTTAGTCAGATTTCAGACAATCGCATAATAGTCTCTTGTTAAGCATAATGTATCAATAGTATAAACATGGTTTCACGAAATGTGTACCTGAGTTACTGTACAAGTTACTGTTACGATCATTGTTCCGGCACGCGTCCGGCACGCGTCCGTCACTCGTCCGGCACTGATGTTACAAAAACCAATCGTCGATCTCGGTGTAGCATTAAACAGAACCTCGTCCTCATCCAAATGGAAGTGATTCCAACGTGTATATACCAGATCTTGTGTTCTTCGGTAAATCATACTCTACGAGACCGGATCGTAGCGTTAGGTTTCAGGCGAAGTGTGTGCGCGACGGTTCCTTTAGGGCTTCATGATTACCTTCAACCTTGTCTGGTCGTCAGATGGTGTCATGGTCGTTGGATGGTGTCTGGTCGTCGGATGGTGTAAAGGTCGTCAGATGGTGTGGTGAGTTGCATGGGGTTTGCTTGATGGTTGTCTGGTTGCTGGAGACGATGTGGCGGTGGTTGCTATAGAAGATGGTGATGGTTGTCTAGATTGGGGGTGAGTGGTGGTGAGTGGTATCATCTTCCGATGATAATAGGTGGTGGTAACTGGAGCATAGTTTCATTTTCTTCTTTGATAGCAGTGGAAGGGGAAAGGGAAAAGGAAGGGTATAATGGTCTTTTTAGAAAAATTAACAGCAAAAACTAACAGAGACCATCCATGTTCCGATTTTGCAAAGTATTCGGTCACCGTTGTAATTTTTGAAAGTTAGGGACCATCCGTGCAATCTGGGTAAACCACAGGGACCATCCGTGCAATCTGGGTAAACCACAGGGACCATCCGTGTAATTAACTCTTAAAAATATAATAATAGAAATGGTCAATTAAATCATAAGGCCTCGTCTAATGAATAAAAGAGTCTACTTTGTAATATATGATTCTTCAAGAGTATAAGAGTAGATATGAGCATTCCAAATTTTGTGCGTTCGGTTAAACGACTAGGTTGAACAAAACTACTATTCGAAATAATCGAGGTCTAAATGATTGTTAAGCTTAATCGTTCAAATGATAATGATAATGATAATGATAATGATAAAAAAACTATATTATATTTGATCTTTCTCCATTTTTAACAAAATTAGGTCGAAACGTAGAGAATAATGAACAGATCCTAACTGTATATTTATGATCTTACAAAGCGAGATATTTTAAAAGTTATAAAAGAAAAACCAAACTTGAAAGAAATTAATTATAATAAGATAATATAGAGTTAATTTCTATTTTGGTCCCTGTGGTTTTTAATTATTCTCTATTTTAGTACCAACATTTAGATAATTCCTATCTTGGTCAGTGTGTTTTTTAATTCTTCTCTATTTTAGTACCAAAATTTGTTTTTTCACCCATTATTGACCCCACCGTTTAGAGGTGTTCAAAATATCCGAAACTCGAAAAAATTCATCATCTGAATCGTATCCAAAACCGAAAAAACCGTATCCGAAATCTATTTCGGGTTTTTCGGGTCGGATAATATGATTTTAGATTTGGGTCGGGTTATTCGGATGAACAAATTCGGGTTTTTTTGGTCGGAATATATATTTTGAATTTCGGGTCGGGTTTCGGATAGATCAAAACATTTTTCCAACCCGATGAACACCCCTAGCACCGTTTGGTACTAAAATAGAGAATAATTAAAAACCACAGGGACCAAAATCAGAAAATATCTAAATTTTGGTACTAAAATAGAGAATAATTAAAACCACAGGGACCAAAATAGAAATTATCTAAATGTTGGTACTAAAATAGAGAATAATTAATAATTAATAAAAAAAAGAATAGAAGTGCAGATGTGATGGTGTAAAGCAAATGACAAGGCAATATAGATAATCTTTAAATTGGAGATTCATCATTTCAAGTTTAAGTCGGTTAATATTGTATATATAATATATATTTTTAACATAAGATTTCGAAATAGAATGAAAGAAACTTGATGAAGTTCAAAAGAAAAATAATAGACAGAAGGAAAGATTGAACAAAGATATGAGGGCATACACGTTCAAGAATTCTTCAGGGCTAATAAATTGGTATGTTGTTTAATTTTTAAGTTTGATTCATACATTAAGATTTCGCTATAAGGTTAAGGTTAAGATCTATCCATGTATACAAACATATATTGAATTTGTGGCTTATTTTAAGTGTAAAAAAAAAAACTGTTAACCGTCAGCAACTTTCTACGAGATAGTTATAAGGATAGATTAAGAAGAAACGATGCTCGAATATATATTGAGAAGTTATAAGCAATCACCTAGTCAACCAAAAATTTAGGTGAATACATTTAATTTGTTTGAAATTTATAAATGAATTTTTATGAGCATGTTGTGTTTAAACTTTGATGCATAAAGGGATACTATGTGACCAACATTTAGGCCATTAGTATACATACAATTTTCAAATTGTATCAGCATATGGGTGAAATTCACATACGTGACTGATAGCGTGGGTTGGAAGATTATACGTAAGACGCACTTTGCATGCAACCTAATTAGTGACGGGCCGTGGGCTGGAGGGAACAATTGTAAGATGCACTTCATTGTTGTTCCTAACTAGTGACAGTACAAGCCAGGGTATGTCGTGGTTGTATCGATTAGTGAAATAACCTGCTAAATGTGTAGTATTGCCAATAATAATTATGGTTAAAGAACCGAACTTGTTATGCTTACATATCTAGTCTGTTATTTGTATTCACCAACATTATGTTGACGTTTTATTTTCAAAAACTTTTTAGGCAATAATGAAATGTAAAAGAGAAACAAGATTAGAGGTTCTTGGCCTATGATGCCTTGAATAGAATCTTGCGATGAGACCATGGAGCTATTGGCGCTATGCCTCCAAGTCATGTATAAACCAGATTTATTATATGATTAGAAATTATGCGTTTGTGAAAATCCGGTTTATAATAATATGAAATGATGGTGTTCATACCTATGTGTATGAAATTTATGAAATCCTGAAAAGTTATTTTTGAAAAGTTATTTTCAAATAATGAAATAAGTTTTCACATCTATGCATGTGAATTATTTGTTAAATTTGAAGAATAAAGATTTTCACTGCGAAAAATTATGAATTCATGAAACAACACTTTCGCTTAAAACATATGAAAAATAGTAATAAACTCTGATCGAGACATGTCCATGAAACCAATTCGAGTAGCAACGCCCGGGTCAACGAGAGCCAAGGCATGACAGTGGAGTGGGTTGGAAAGTAGAAGATGAGTTATGAAATGTGTTTGTAGGTATGAGCACATATTTATAAGTGAAGTATTTTGTTTGGTTGTGGAAAATATTAATTTTTAAGTTAAAAATTGATTGTAAAAATTGATATGTATAATATTATATAATACTCTTTGTATTATTTGAAAAACAACAAACAACAACATAATTGATATATGATATTAACTTTACAAATATCAGTACAATCTAATGAGTGCCACAACCTCTACCTATTCTCGCATTTTTTCGAGGTTGTTTTCGGGGAGCAATGGGCATAGAAGAAGAACCCCCCCATCTTAAGATCCCTTTTTATCATCTTTAGATTCTTCTACCAACTCCTCACCCTCAGCATGGTCTTCAAATTCAAAGGTTAAATCAATGTTAATTTGTTGTGAATTTTGATTCATTGTGAGTCTTTGATATGACTCTTGATGAAAATCTAGAGCAGATAAACTATCCAAGTTGTTGTAAAAAGACACTTGGAAGGCCGGACTTGTAAGATCAACTTAAGGAGTTGGTTTAAACTAAGATGAAGAACCACCCATTTGAATATGTTGATAATCATCAAGGATATCATCTAGGAACAACATTTTGTTAATTTTTCATAGAGTTTGATTTATTTGATAAAAATGGAGTTTTCATGTTCATGAGGAAGATGAACTTGGAGTTGTAAATGGGTGTTGGATGGTAGTTTACATGACAAACTTATGATTTATAACATTTGAAATTTTTATAACACTGGTGAATTGAGGTTTTTATTAACTTTGGAGGATTAGAAACATAAATGGGGGATTGATGGGGTTAGATGTAGCTGAAAATGTGTAAGGGAAATCCTTGCACACAAGTTGTTTGATTAAATGTCAACAACTTGATTTTTATCTAAAAATGTGTTCAAAGGGATGGGTGATGAGAGTTAGTTGTTGTGATCATAAAATATAAGATTTTTATGATTAATGAGCTAATTCAATGAAACCTAAGTGTAATTGGTGATAATGGGTCAATTTTGTTGTAATTTGACTAGTTATAGTCAAACTTTATATTAAACATATTAGTTGTGATAATAGGAAGTGATAGTGAAGGTGTTAGTGGAACCAAACGGCCCGGAAAAGAGATTGAGGCAGTGGTTAACTTGTCGGGACAAGGTAAGACACCCATTGTCACACCCCGAGCCGGTGGGCCGGATCAATTGTCTCGTCTAGCGGAATGGTCCTGAGGCGCGATATCGAATGATAATCGTGATGATCAGATTGTTTACATTGCACATGATATATAATGAGAAAATACTAAATGAAATAAAATTACAAAGTTAAATTACATCAGTTTCGTTCATAATTTAACAATGTAAATCTATTATCAATATTATAATTCTTCTATCTTGTATCTCCACAAGATATACAAAATAATCTGTACAATGACGTTCAAAAATATGCACGTCCAAAATAGTAGGTCCTCTATCTGGGTGTCCTAGTCAAAAGCACAAACTTCTTAGTTAGACATGTTCGTCACCTGAGAAGTCATGCAAAAAGATCAAGTCAACACATGGTTGGCGAGTTCATATAGTTTTGTTTTAAAAATGATTTTGTACAAACCTGACCAGATGGCAACATCAACCTCACCAATAACCACCTATATTATCTAATTCAGTATGCTTATATATAGGGCATACGTAGGGTCAAGCTTACCGCCTGTCCAGCCACCAGCCCACTACATACCAAACCGCATAATATAAGTAACAATTTTTTCATGTTTATGTTGATAATTCAAATGGAAAAAACTAGCAATTAAAAATTGTAACATGATACAAATACCCCTTACTTTTTATTTGACTTAAAAAAATTGTAAGATTTATTATGAGAAAGTTAATTAAGCTTGACAAAACAGACACGTTGGGTTGGGTGACAATGGTTTTAGGTCAAAACAGGTTTCAGTGACAACGAGTTTGGATCAAAACATGTTTTGTATGACGGTGAGTTAAGTCAAAAAAAATGTTTTCTTCAAAGTGTATCAGTTTTGATCGGGTCAAAATAGGGTCGGACTAAAAACCGGCTCGGTTTGAAATATGTTTGCTTAAAAAAAGCAGCAAATTAGGTTCAACTGCCATGAGTATTTTTAAAGAGGCTTTTGGGGACATAAAGTTGTTATGAGTTCAATGCCACATTTTGAATACGTAAATCCGTTTGTGGTTTAAGTTTATTTTGACATTGTATTAATTAGCTTGATTTGGTGCTTTGTTAACCTAATAATTGATTATTATGTTCTTATACATTTTAAAACATCCAGGCAATCTCCCACCATCTACTCGAACCGTAAAAGCATTAACTGAACTAGAAGCTTTCGCTTTAATCGCAGATGAAATAAAGTTCATCACAAAGTTTAGACGAATCCATAGTCGACAAGTTCAACACACGTTCAGGTTTTATTCGCAACAATGGAGAACATGGGTGTCACACCCCCAATTTCAACTAACGGAATCATACCGTTTGGGAACGTGACAAACCAGGATCTCAGATCATTAGACATAGCGAAGACCTCTATATGAATTTCAAAACATACATTGGTCTTTAAAACATAACATCAGAGTTTACAAAAGTTGCGGAAGCGTTTAAAAACCATAAACAGTTGTAAAGTAAACATTACAAAACAAAATACTCAAATGTTCAAATTCAAATATTCAAAATGTTTATAATGCATGAGACTCTATCTCCTAGTCCATGCCAGCTTTAACGCGCGCCTTAGCGTCCTGAGAAAACATGCAAATCAAGTCAACACAAAGGTTGGTGCATAACACAGGTTTTAAATAATCATAATGTTCAAAACAGCAGTTTGAATAACAAGTTGTAGATAACATATTCACACATGCACAGTCATGATAGCTAGTCATATAAACTATTTACATAAGTGTTCGACACCGAAGCTGACGGATTGCCATGCTATAGCATGTTTTCGCCTTGCCACTATTGTCTATCACAACAATAGTAATAATTGTGTTTGGTCAGTCAAAAACCTGCGTAGATCCCATCTACCAGGTGAGGTTTGTCAAACCTAATAGATCTATTTCCAACTACCACGCTTTGCGCTACGGCAAACTAAACGGTTCGAGGTGTGTAAGGACTTTCAAGTTGATATGTTTTCACATAATGTAAACAGCTAACTCATGCAAGTGATATGTATCTAAAACAGTTTGTTGCACATGTTTTCTCCCCCAAAACAGTTTAAAATAAGAAAGGGGCCGTGTACGCACCTTTGATAATAGCATAATGATCACACACTAAAAGCTCGTGAAAGAAATCCTTCTACGAAGAATCTGTGTTTAAACAATAACCTAGTGTTATTAAGAATATCGTTTTGTGCTTGAAATCACATACGTGAGTACGCGTGCCTTTGAAATCGTTTAAATAAAATCCTATACGATTTTATTTAATTAAACGTAATTATACGCGATTTCGTGTTCGGATTAAAATATGAATTTTACTGTTCTAATACGTTCGTATTCCCGTTACGATTCCAACGCAACTCGAACGGATTAAAACGGAGTTGAAACGAATAAAATATGTTCAAAATACTAAAAATATATTAAAACTCCAAAAACTGTTGGGGGCCGGGCTCGAACCCGCGACCTCCAACCCAACATACACTCTCCCTACCATCTAGTCTGTTTCAACTTTCGTTAACAGGTTTGCTTTGAAATGGTTTTATCAATTATCCTCGGGTTTCCCTTCTTCTCACCATAGCCGAAGCAATCTATGTTCAATTGATCACGAATTCGAATCCTGCTCGACCCTAAACTCATGGGTTTTGTTGCTGCAATCCATTCAACCTTATAGATGGTTTTAATTTCAAAAAAATCATTAACTATAACCTGATTCATTTGGGTTTACTCGTGCCAAAATCAAGTTCCAATACTC
Source organism: Mikania micrantha (assembly GCA_009363875.1). Classification (NCBI taxonomy): domain Eukaryota; kingdom Viridiplantae; phylum Streptophyta; class Magnoliopsida; order Asterales; family Asteraceae; genus Mikania; species Mikania micrantha. The sequence goes on from CM018684.1 coordinate 6,240,052, forward strand.
TTAGATCGATTGGATAGAATTTGCTAAAGTTTGACACAATTAACATGGGGTTAATTTTGTTCGGCATTCTCTGAATCTACTTGTACACTTAATTTGATTCTAAACCCCGATTTCATGAAAAACCCCAAATCGTTGAAACCTATGAACCCTAAAAATCAAAGTTGTTCAATTCCCTATTGTAATATGAAATTAACATGGGTTTCTCCTTAATACCAACATTTCGAACCTGTCTGCACAATTTGATTTGATTTTTAGTACTGTCTATAACAAAACCCCCAAATCTTTTTATTATATAAACCCTAGAAATCGACTTCCAATCATTCGCATTCGTTTGATGAAATTAACCTATGGATTATATTTAAGATACAATTTCGAAACTGATAGTGAGTTCTAATTTGACTACTAAACTCGTTTAAGCAGGAATCCCCAAAATCGTTCTTATTTAGAACCCTAGAACTCAAATTCAAAACATTCGTTGTTATAAATCAAAATTGGCTTATGTTTAACCTTAATCGGCCATATTAGAAGGTGTTGTAGTGATTACATACCTGGTTTGATATCGAATTGATATACTTCGACTTTGAGTTGAATTTCGGCCAACCTTCTCTTCAATTCGTATCTTCACACTGCTTTTCCTCGAATTATGGTTTGTAGCAGGTGCTAAAGAGACCGAATAAGCTTTATGGGGTTTCAATTTGATCGCTTCAATACCATTAATGTGTTTTTGATAATTACCAATGACGGTTATGAGTTTTTAAGTTCACCCGTGTCACACCCCGAGCCGGCGGGAACGGATCGGGCTTTCCCGTCGGGCGGAAAGTTCCCGGGGCGCGATATCATTGTGTTGATAATCAAATGATCAGATTGTATACATTGCACATGAGATGTAATTGAGAAATGCTAACCATGACATGAAATAGAATTACAAAGTTAAATTACATTGTACATCATAATTTAACTAAGTAAATCTAATAAAAAAGAATCAGTGAGTTTATATCTTGAACTGTACAAGATATACAAAAATGATTCACTGTGTTGTCATTCAAAAGTATGCAATCAAAAGAAAGCTAGGTCTTCTATGAGTCCACTAGCTATGTACTTGCATGTAATATCTACTCCTGTCCGTCACCTGAGAAAACATGCATTTAAAACAAGTCAACACTAGGTTGGTGAGTTCATAATATTTGTAATTGAAAATCATTGAAATTGTCATGCAAACATTCACAATGTCATAATTGTAACTTGAAATACTTGTTTCACCCAATGGTCTCTCCTTAGTTGTATGTACAAGTAGGATATCATCTGATTAAGTATGCTTATATATAGGGAATCACGAAAGGGTCACCCCAGACGCTATCCCACCACATACTTAGTCAAATTCCACACCACTTGCGATACAACTAAAGATATCCATTCCCAAATCCGTGTGATTGTCACTCCTGAATCCCATGTGTTCACCTGTATAGAATAATTTGATGTTGTATTTGTAGTTATCAATTGTAGTTTAGATAACTTTCATATATTAAGGATATTAGATTCATTAAATCTGATCCTTTTATTATTCTATTGTGATGGTGAGTTAACTGATGATACACTTTTAAATATAAAGTGTGTGAGTTAATCTCTTGCAACTTGTTTTTGGATATCAGTGCATAGAGCCTAAACTGAACCCATTGAAATCCTCACGTAATCAGATTTCAATGCATTCAGTTTATCCCTACCACTCTGTATACGTATTGTCCTCAACATAGACTGTTATTAGTAGTGTGACATGAGAGTAGATCACTTTCTCAAACTACCAATCAACTGTATCTAAGTTGGATTAATTACTTATCACTGCATATTAATATCACCATGCGTCGCTTTCCAGAACCTGACTTGAAGTCGCCCTGTCACCGATCATACGTTACCGGCCAAATGAATCGTTACGATCAACATACTAGCCCTACAAGCTAGAGGTTTGTCAAACCTATGGTACCATTATGCTATCGTCGGTTTAATCACATCAAACTAACTGGTCAGCGAATTAAAGGGTCTTACATGATCTCAACAATTGGCACATGATTGAAATGATATAATACTACAGATCAACAGTAATTAATTGTAATTGTGTTCTCTTGTATTGTCGTGTTCCTTGTACTGTGTTTATCCATGGCATCAACAAAGTTGAATAAGAACTTGTCTTATTATATTATGTTAATCATTTGAGAGAATGATGCTGTTTCATGAAGTTACGTTATCATGATTATCATTCTTTGTTCCTTGTTTTCCTTGTAACATGTATTGAATTGAGAAGCTAAGTGTTATAAGAACGAGTCTTATTACACTTACTTGATTCTTGTAACGAATGATGTGATGAAGATGTATTATCATCATATCATTCATATGTGTATTCTTGTAATTATGTCATCTTGTTTCCTTGTAATTGATTCTATGTCATTTATCGTAAGAATAACTAAATATTGTAGAATTTAATCCTACAACTAAGTTATTCTATTGTATTGATAAGTCATAATATAATGAAATCATTATTTACTTATCTTCAATTGTCATCTTGTAATCATTCCAGCATGCATACAATGATTTATGATAATAAACATTTTATATCAAATAATCAAAGTATAAGTCATATGTAAGCAAAACTTTTAAATACATAAAAGTAAAGCATGTTTCTCAGCCCCGATAGTTGAAAATCAATTAAGATTAGAGAAAAGGGGCATATGAACTCACCTTGTAGTTGTATTTATACCCCGAGGGTGTTCGGGTTCGTTTTCGTTGCTCGGTTCGTAGATTCGTACGTTTTCCAGAAAATTACGCGTAATTTTAAATGGTTTTAAATAAAAAGGATTTAATTTAATTATTTTGATGAGTTTCAAAATTGTAAAATATTATTTATTTGATTTTATTAAATTATTTTCGTTCGTGACGTGTTTTCGTTTTTGTTTCGTCAGATCGCGTAACCTTCGCGCGTAATTCGTTCGAATCGTCACCCGAACGAATACGACGATGGTTTTGCCTTCTGACTTTTGTTTTCTACTTTTCAGTCATTATTTCAGAACTCTAAACTCACAGATATGTTTGTGTGAATCGTCACTCACGCAAACACACTGTCAGTTCGTCATTCTGAAATAACACTGCATTATGTTTTAATTGTGTTTCCTCACTGTCGGACTCAACTATACATCATGATTTCACATTGTTTTTGTACTAACTTGTCGGTCATCTGATTCCTGTCATCTGTGGATGTGACAACTAGTACCGAACCGTCCGGCAAGTCCGTATGGTGTGTGTACCTTCACCATTTACTGTGTGTAAATACAGTACGTAAATAGTCGTACGATAACAGAACTCAGAAAACAAACCACCGTTGTATGTGTTTAAGTGAAAACTTAAATACGGTAAATACAACAACTCAAGAGAAACAGCAGTGTACAAACGGGTAACAAAAACAAATCGGTTGCGATCTGATATCCATAGATGACAGGAATCAGATGGCCGACAAATCAGTTGGAAAGCAGCACGATAACAGGATGTTTAGTTGAGTTCGACAGTGAGGAAACACAATTCAAACGTAATTTACAGTGTCGTTTTAGAATAACGAACTGACAGTGTGTTTGAGTGGGTGACGATTCACACAAACATATCTGTGAGTTTAACGTTCTGAAACGATAACTGATAACTAGAAAACCAAATCAGAAAGTGAAACTTACAATCGTGTTCGTACAGTTAGCGCTCTGTACGAAGACGCGCGTAAGTAACACGATCTGACGAAACGGAAACGAAACACGAACACGTATTTAAGGACTTATACTTATAAGTTACAGACAACATGAAATCAAATACAGGATCGTGAAATCAACAACAATTACAATCAAAGAGCGCGTGCGTTTCTTCACTTAAGCTAAGTCAACCATCTCAAGCACCAGGTGAGTTCATATGCCCCTTTTCTAATCTTTTCTGATTTCAAAGCTCGGGGCTGAGAAACATGCTAAACTTTTATTTGATTAAAAGTTCTTTTAACTTATTGCTTATATTATGAAATAGATAATAATAGTTTATCATTATTATCGTTTATCATTACATGCTTGCTTGCTTCGTTATATCATACTTGAAATAGTTAGGAAGATACATACCATTATAGCTTCCTGACACATTTATACACTAGAACAATACAAGTTGTTAAGAATATATCTTACAACTGTTTATCGTTCTTACACGATAGGAAAATGGGGAAACCGAGGGATAACATACCAATAACAACTACAAATAACCAGAATGGCAATCATGATATTGTAACTTCATGATAACAAGATCATTCACACATTACTAACATAGTGTATAAGACAAGTTCTTATAACACTCCGTTAAGTTAGTAAGGACACACAACGTCGAGATAACAGTTGAAACTATTACTGGTGATATCGAGGATGACATCAGGAAAATCTAATCCCAATATGTCATTCCCCGTACATGCTAGCATCATATTATAAGACTTGATCTTATAATATCATGCTTGTACTATAGTGAAACATATGAAACTATATGAGACTAAATGAGACTAGAGAATGAGACTATAATGAGACTATATGAGACCATGAGATTGTGACTACGTGATTAGGAAGTGATTTCTATAGGAATTTAGGCAATATGAGTCTATATGAATCTATATGATGAAACTATATGAGTCTATGTGCTGAGACTATATGAGACTATGAGATGAGACTATATGAGACTATATGAGACTATGTGATGAGACTATATGAGACTATGAGATGAGACTATATGAGACTATATGAGACTATGTGATGAGACTATATGAGACTATGTGATGAGACTATATGAGCCTATGCGGTGAAACTATATGAGACTAGGTGAGACTACGCGATGAGACGAGGTGGAACCAGGAGTGAATTGAAATGGATATCCATCGTTGTATTACAGGTAGTGTCGTATGCAGTTAAGCATGTGGTGGGGTGGCGTCTGGGCTTGACCCTTTCGTATGCCCCTATATATAAGCATGCTTGACTGGATGAGACATTATCTGTGCATACAACCATGGAGAGGACATTGTGTGAAACATGGGATTCAATTAACAATACAATTTGTGTGAAACGCTGTGAACATGATTGTCATGATTTCAATGGTTTTCAATTACTAAACTTATGAACTCACCAACCTAGTGTTGACTTTGTTTTATATGCATGTTTTCTCAGGTGACGGACAGGTCTAGTTAACCAGCATCAGCTATTAAGCTAGAGGACTTTTAGAAGACCTAGCTTACTTTTGGATGCATACATTTTGATGGCATTGTGAATCCATTTTGCCTATCTTGTATAGTTACAAGATAGAAACTACACGATTCTTTTGAGTAGAGTTACTTAGTTAAATTATGAACATGATATGTGTAATTTAACTTTGTAATTCTACGTATTAAATGTCATGATTAGCATTTCTCATTATTTATCATGTGCCATGTAAACAATCTGATCATTTCGATTATCACTCAAGATATCGCGCCCCGGGAACCTTCCGCCCGACGGGAAAACCCGATCCGTTCCCGCCGGCCCGGGGTGTGACAGATTGGTATCAGAGCCATGGTTATAGAGAAATATAGGTCATATTACTTAAACGGTTTGGCCTAGACTATAACCTAGGGACCTCATGTAGTGAACATACAACATAGGATTCTATTTGCATATGTCTTCTGCTTCTGATCACTGCACTAACCGATTTCCTTTCGGTTATGATCAGAATGCCGCCGAGAAGACAGCCACCACTACTACCGTTGACTCAAGGTTCAGCTCCGCACTCATCGACTCCGACACCGCCTGACTCTCCTACACAACCACCTCCACCTCCTCCTCCTCCACACTCGCCACCACCTGGTTCAAGCAATGTTCAGATACTAGATCCTGCTACTATAGCACTGGCGACTCTGCTGACAAGCCAACTGAGGGATGTGATTCCTGAGATGGTGAACAGAATCAATAGTAACAACAGTAACAACGCTGCCAACTCAACTGGGGAAGGAAGTGGTAACACACGGCAAAGTCAAGACTACTCCTACAAGAATTTTGTAGGATGCAAGCCACCAGCATTCAGTGGCACTGAGGGAGCCGTCGGCTTGATCCAATGGATCGAGAAGATGGAAACAACTCTTGACATTAGCGGTTGTCCTGATCAACACCGCGTGAGATATGCTGCAGGATCGTTTGAGAAACGAGCACTAACCTGGTGGAATGCCCAGGTACAAACCAGAGGGAGAGATGAGGCATTGGCGATGCCTTGGGAGGATTTCAAGACTTTGCTGAGGGGCGAGTTTTGCCCGAGGAACGAACTCAAGAAGGTTGAGACTGAACTACTCAACCATGTGATGGTTGGTGCTCAACATCTGGCATTCACAACCAGATTTCATGAACTGGCAACACTGGCACCGGATATTGTGCCCACACTAGAGAAACGAATTGAACGGTATGTCGGTGGACTGCCGCCTTGCATTCAGGGGCATGTGATTGCTGCCCGCCCCACTACCCTAGAGATGGCTGTTACACTGTCAGCAACACTAACTGACGTAATGGTTGCCTCGGGGGCCCTGAAGGATGACTCTAGAGTAACCAAGACCGAAACATTAGGGAAGTTGGACGAACATCCGGCTAAGAGACAGAAAGTGGCCAAAAACTATGCTGCGACCACACCAGCTCTGAGAGCACCACAACCACCACCTCTACAAATCAAGAAGCCGTATGCTGGCGCGGCACCTCAATGCAACAACTGTCATTTTCACCACCCTCTCGGGACCCCGTGCAGACATTGCACTGGGTGCGGGAGATTGGGACATTGGGTTGATCACTGCAGGAACCCAAACCCACAGATCAGGAACAACAATGCAGCAATGAGGGCTGTCGGTAATGACAACAGGTCTTGCTATACTTGTGGCGAACCTGGACATCTCTCAAGGGACTGTCCCAAGAGAATCCCACCAAAAGCACCGGTAGCTAGAGGACGGGCCTTTCAAATTGGTGCAGCTGCGGCTCACCAGGACACTGACACCAACACTAACACTGGTACGCTTTTCATTCAAATCTTTGCAGGGTATATTTTTATAATAGCATAGATTATCATTGCCTCTCTAGAGTTAGTTTAGAACTTACTCGCAATTGAGGCAACACTCGGATATCTCTTACACCGAATGACATGAATTTAGTGTTCACTTACCTTACTGAACAAACACATGCCATGAAATTCAAAGTGATGGACACGAGTGGTGTCAATACCATCATCGGAACTGATGCTTTGTCTTTGATAGGGACGGAGTCATCTAATCCAATAAAATCTTTTCATGTCATTACAATGAACGACAGAGATACGTTCATAAGTCTCAGTATTGGGTCCGTCAATGTTGTCTTATCTGACAATATACGAATCCATCCTAACAAGGGGAGAAACGAGAGGTTTCTCCTAGCAAGAATAACATGCGAGCATAAGAATCATAGTGCACGTCATAGATCATGAAATTATGTAACATCATGAGATACAACCATGGGAGTGTATACAAATAGCTATGGCACGCGATGCCAAGCTACCTTACACTTCCAGTAGACTTGATGTTCCAGAATTGATTGGAACAAGAGAATCAAGACTGCTCATTTCATAACCACAAACAAAATCCTAGGCTCCCTAAGGAAGACTAGGTCACATATGAACAATGTTCTCGCAAGGAACATAAACATTTCGGATAGTACGGTCGATAGACTGAAAACGAATCCGTATCACATCGAACATGCTCGGGAAAACACTAAACACAACTTTGCATAAGCATGAGAACATTAGAACACATGATATCAAAGCATCTCCACCTAGGCAAGGAAAAAGTAGTGCCCGACAATTATATGTAAATTTCGGGACGAAATTTCTTTAACAAGGGGAGACTGTGACAACTAGTACCGAACCGTCCGGCAAGTCCGTATGGTGTGTGTACCTTCACCATTTACTGTGTGTAAATACAGTGCGTAAATAGTCGTACGATAACAGAACTCAGAAAACAAACCACCGTTGTATGTGTTTAAGTGAAAACTTAAATACGGTAAATACAACAACTCAAGAGAAACAGCAGTGTACAAACGGGTAACAAAAACAAATCGGTTGCGATCTGATATCCATAGATGACAGGAATCAGATGGCCGACAAATCAGTTGGAAAGCAGCACGATAACAGGATGTTTAGTTGAGTTCGACAGTGAGGAAACACAATTCAAACGTAATTTACAGTGTCGTTTTAGAATAACGAACTGACAGTGTGTTTGAGTGGGTGACGATTCACACAAACATATCTGTGAGTTTAACGTTCTGAAACGATAACTGATAACTAGAAAACCAAATCAGAAAGTGAAACTTACAATCGTGTTCGTACAGTTAGCGCTCTGTACGAAGACGCGCGTAAGTAACACGATCTGACGAAACGGAAACGAAACACGAACACGTATTTAAGGACTTATACTTATAAGTTACAGACAACATGAAATCAAATACAGGATCGTGAAATCAACAACAATTACAATCAAAGAGCGCGTGCGTTTCTTCACTTAAGCTAAGTCAACCATCTCAAGCACCAGGTGAGTTCATATGCCCCTTTTCTAATCTTTTCTGATTTCAAAGCTCGGGGCTGAGAAACATGCTAAACTTTTATTTGATTAAAAGTTCTTTTAACTTATTGCTTATATTATGAAATAGATAATAATAGTTTATCATTATTATCGTTTATCATTACATGCTTGCTTGCTTCGTTATATCATACTTGAAATAGTTAGGAAGATACATACCATTATAGCTTCCTGACACATTTATACACTAGAACAATACAAGTTGTTAAGAATATATCTTACAACTGTTTATCGTTCTTACACGATAGGAAAATGGGGAAACCGAGGGATAACATACCAATAACAACTACAAATAACCAGAATGACAATCATGATATTGTAACTTCATGATAACAAGATCATTCACACATTACTAACATAGTGTATAAGACAAGTTCTTATAACACTCCGTTAAGTTAGTAAGGACACACAACGTCGAGATAACAGTTGAAACTATTACTGGTGATATCGAGGATGACATCAGGAAAATCTAATCCCAATATGTCATTCCCCGTACATGCTAGCATCATATTATAAGACTTGATCTTATAATATCATGCTTGTACTATAGTGAAACATATGAAACTATATGAGACTAAATGAGACTAGAGAATGAGACTATAATGAGACTATATGAGACCATGAGATTGTGACTACGTGATTAGGAAGTGATTTCTATAGGAATTTAGGCAATATGAGTCTATATGAATCTATATGATGAAACTATATGAGTCTATGTGCTGAGACTATATGAGACTATGAGATGAGACTATATGAGACTATATGAGACTATGTGATGAGACTATATGAGACTATGAGATGAGACTATATGAGACTATATGAGACTATGTGATGAGACTATATGAGACTATGTGATGAGACTATATGAGCCTATGCGGTGAAACTATATGAGACTAGGTGAGACTACGCGATGAGACGAGGTGGAACCAGGAGTGAATTGAAATGGATATCCATCGTTGTATTACAGGTAGTGTCGTATGCAGTTAAGCATGTGGTGGGGTGGCGTCTGGGCTTGACCCTTTCGTATGCCCCTATATATAAGCATGCTTGACTGGATGAGACATTATCTGTGCATACAACCATGGAGAGGACATTGTGTGAAACATGGGATTCAATTAACAATACAATTTGTGTGAAACGCTGTGAACATGATTGTCATGATTTCAATGGTTTTCAATTACTAAACTTATGAACTCACCAACCTAGTGTTGACTTTGTTTTATATGCATGTTTTCTCAGGTGACGGACAGGTCTAGTTAACCAGCATCAGTTATTAAGCTAGAGGACTTTTAGAAGACCTAGCTTACTTTTGGATGCATACATTTTGATGGCATTGTGAATCCATTTTGCCTATCTTGTATAGTTACAAGATAGAAACTACACGATTCTTTTGAGTAGAGTTACTTAGTTAAATTATGAACATGATATGTGTAATTTAACTTTGTAATTCTACGTATTAAATGTCATGATTAGCATTTCTCATTATTTATCATGTGCCATGTAAACAATCTGATCATTTCGATTATCACTCAAGATATCGCGCCCCGGGAACCTTCCGCCCGACGGGAAAACCCGATCCGTTCCCGCCGGCCCGGGGTGTGACAGTGGACATCAGATCGCAACCGATATGTTTCTGAATCTTGTTTGAATTCCGTTGTTTCTCATGATTTGTTGTGTTAACTGTAATTAAGTTTTCACTTAATAAACACAACTAATGTTTCAAATGTACGTTGTACTTAATGTATTTAAGTTTATACGAAAATACGTACAACGTTTTCTTGTATTTTGGATTCTGTTAATACAAGTACTGTTTAAGCTTACGTATGTACACATAGAATACAGTAAAAGTACACATACCGTACGGACTTGCCGGACGATCTGGCACTTGCTGTTACAGTCTCCCCTTGTTAAAGAAATTTCGTCCCGAAATTTAAGCATCAAAGTCGGGCTTCAATTCTCGAACAGATGGGGATACTTTGCTTTCATGTTGTCCTCACGTTCCCAGGTAAATTCTGGTCCACGCTTGGAGTTCCATCGAACCTTTACAATAGGGATATGGCTCCGTTTCAGTCTCTTGACTTCACGTTCCATAATCTCTACAGGTTCTTCAATGAAATGTAATTGCTCATCAATTTGTATCTCTTCCAACGGTATGATCAATGTTTCGTCTGCTAGACACCTCTTGAGATTTGATACATGAAATACATTGTGTACTCCGCTGAGTTCATCAGGGAGTCTGAGTCTGTATGCCACTGGACCTATGCGTTGAGTAATCTCAAACGGTCCGACATACCGAGGTGCTAGCTTGCCTTTAGCCCCAAACCGAACTACGCCTTTCCATGGGGACACTTTCAACATAACCCGGTCACCCACATCAAATTCCAAAGGCTTGCGCCGTTTGTCTGCGTAACTCTTTTGGCGGCTACGTGTTGCTTGTAATCGTTGTTGTATCTGGGCAATCTTATCAGTAGTTTCTTGAATAAGCTCAGGCCCAGTGATTCTGTTGTCTCCCACTTCGGTCCAACAAATTGGAGACCGACATTTTCTACCATAGAGTGCTTCAAACGGAGCACATCCAATACTGCTGTGGTAGCTATTGTTGTAGGAGGACTCAATGAGTGGTAAATGAGTATCCCAACTTCCACCGAAGTCAAGGATGCATGTTCTCAACATATCCTCTAGGGTTTGAATGGTGCGCTCGCTTTGTCCATCCGTTTGTGGATGATAAGCAGTGCTCAAGTTAACAGTTGTCCCTAAGGATTGTTGCAATGATTGCCAGAACCGCGAAGTAAATCGACTGTCCCGGTCGGAAATAATAGACAATGGCACCCCGTGCCTCACTACTATTTCATCAATGTATAGTCTTGCAAGTTTCTCCATCTTGTACGTCTCTCTGATCGGCAAGAAGTGTGCGGACTTGGTCAATCGATCAATGATGACCCAAATAGAATCGTATCCGCTGGAAGTGCGGGGTAGCTTGGTAATGAAATCCATAGCTATTTGTTCCCACTTCCATTGTGGTATCTCCGGTTGTTCCAGCAAACCCGAAGGTTTCTGGTGTTCTGCTTTGACCTTGGCACATGTGATGCATTTGCCAACATAAGTGGCAACATCTTTCCTCATACCCGGCCACCAATAAAATGACCTAAGATCTTGATACATTTTATCGGCACCAGGATGAACTGAGTAACGTGTCTTGTGTGCCTCGTCAAGTATGAGTGTCCGAAGTTCATCTACTGCTGGAATCCAAACACGATCCAGATAATAGATAACTCCATCTTGTTTTGTCTTGAAATGTTTCTCGGCTCCACAATCGAGCTCGCGTTTCAGATTGTCTCTTGCCACGGCCTCTTGTTGTGCTTGTAAAATATGATCTCTCAAACTTGTTTGCACAGTCATTCCCATGACGCGAACGCGTAAGGGTTTGACTCTTTCCTTCCGGCTCAAAGCATCTGCAACAACATTTGCTTTGCCCGGATGGTATTTGATCACACAATCGTAATCGTTCAGGAGCTCAACCCAACGTCTCTGTCTCATGTTAAGCTCCTTCTGATCAAATATGTGCTGTAAACTCTTGTGATCTGTGAAGATAGTGCACTTAGTTCCATAAAGGTAGTGTCTCCAAATCTTTAATGCAAATACAACAGCTCCCAGTTCAAGATCGTGTGTCGTGTAATTCTTCTCGTGTATCTTCAGCTGTCGTGAGGCATAAGCAATGACTTTGTCTCGTTGCATTAAAACACATCCGAGTCCCTGATGGGAAGCATCACAATAAACTACAAAGTCATCATTGCCTTCTGGGAGTGTTAAGATTGGAGCATTGCACAATCTTTGTTTCAATGTCTGGAATGCCTCTTCTTGTTTCTGAGTCCACACAAAAGGTTCAGACTTCTGTGTGAGCTTGGTGAGAGGTAAAGCTATCTTAGAGAAATTCGAAATGAATCTCCTGTAATAACCTGCCAATCCCAAGAATGATCGAATCTCTGTTGGTGTTGTAGGCACATCCCAGTTCTTGATTGCTTCTATCTTGGCAGGATCCACATGAATACCATCACTGTTAATCACGTGACCCAAAAACTGAACTTCTCTTAACCAAAATTCACATTTAGAGAACTTGGCATAGAGTTGTTCTTCTTTCAGAAGCTCCAAAACTGTCCTGAGGTGTTGCTCATGTTCCCTCTCGGTTCTTGAATAAATCAGTATATCGTCAATGAAGACGATCACAAACTGATCCAGATACGGCTTGCACACCCGGTTCATCAAGTCCATGAACACAGCCGGTGCGTTCGTTAATCCAAATGGCATCACCATGAATTCGTAGTGTCCATATCGGGTACGAAAAGCCGTCTTGGGTATGTCTTCTTCTTGTATCCGGAGCTGATGATAGCCTGATCTCAGGTCTATCTTTGAGAAGTACTGTGCTCCTTGTAACTGATCGAACAAATCATCAATCCTCGGTAACGGGTACCGATTCTTGATGGTGAGTTTGTTGAGTTCTCGATAGTCGATGCACATTCTGAAAGTTCCATCCTTCTTTTTAACAAAAAGAACCGGAGCTCCCCACGGGGAAAAACTCGGTCGGATGAATCCTTTATCGAGAAGTTCTTGCAACTGGTTGGACAACTCTTGCATCTCCGATGGTGTGAGTCTGTAGGGAGACTTGGCTACAGGAGTTGCTCCCGGAATTAAATCGATTCGAAACTGTACTGATCTCTCAGGTGGCAGTCCCGGTAAGTCATCCGGAAACACTTCTGTAAAATCTCTCACAACTGGCACATCTTGAATCTTGATTGCTTTCTTGTCTTTCTGAATCACACGAGCTAAAAATGCAACACATTGTTTCCGTAAGCACTTGCGAGCTTTCATGCACGAGATTATCTTGACACTGCGTTTCGCTTGGTCTCCACGAATCTCCAAGACCTCATTGTTCTCCATGGGAATACGTAGTAGTTTATCGGAACAGATGAACTCAACTCGGTTAAGAGATAGCCAATCCATTCCGACGATGATGTCGAAACTGCCCAGCTCCATCGGTATCAAGTCGATGGAAAATGTATGATCACCAAGTGTTAGTGGGCAATTCCTAAGTACTGTGTCAACTGTAATTTGTTTGCCATTAGCTATCTCAATACTATAAGGGGAGTCTAATGATTCCTCAGCATGATTAAGATGGCTAGCAAAGTCGGATGAGATAAAACTCTGATCCGCACCAGTATCAAATAATATAGAGGCATAGAAATCAAATAGAAGAAATGTACCCGTAATGACGTTCGGGTCTTGTCTAGCTGCAGCAGCTCCTATCTGAAAGGCTCGTCCTCTTGGTGCTTGAGCCCTTTGTTGATTTCTCTTGGGACAATCCCTAGAGAAATGACCAGGTTCACCACAGTTGTAGCAAGACCTGCGATCAGTAGCAGCAGCAGTAGTGGCTGCATTGTTGTTTCTGTTTGGAGCTCCCGTGCTCCTGCAGCGGTTTGCCCAATGGCCAAACTTTCCACAGTTTGTGCATTGCATGCACTGAGAGTTTGGCGCGTGATGGTACTGACAAGTATTGCACAAAGGTGCAGTGCCAGTGTAGGGCTTCCTGACTTGTAGAGGTGGTGGCTGGTTTAGCATTGGAGTTTGGGTAGTGGCAGCAAAGTTCCTTGCCGCCTTTTGTTTCTTAGCCGGTCGCTTGTCCGGCTTTCTTGAAGTTCCAGCCTCATCCTTTAAAACTCCAGACTTTACCATCACTTTGGTAAGCTTAGCTGAGAGGGAGATAGCAGCCTCCAAAGTAGCAGGATATGCAGCCAACACGATACTTTGGATGCAAGAAGGCAATCCCGCCACATAGCGGTCAATCAGCTTTTCCAATGTTGGTACCATTTCTGGCACTAAGGCTACCAACTCATGATACCGAGTGGTGAAGGTCATATGATCAGCTCCCTTCATTACATGGTTCGAGAGTTCCGTTTCCAGCAGTTGCAGTTCGTGTTTCGGACAGAACTCGTTCCTCAGAAGAAGCTTAAATTCTGCCCATGGCATCGCCATTGCTTCATCTCTTCCCTTTGCTCGAATCTGAGCATTCCACCATGTAAGTGCTCGCTTGCTGAATGAACCAGCTGCATAGCGAACTTTATGGTGTTCTGGACAGTTGCTAATGTCCAGAGTGTTCTCCATCTTTTCTAGCCATTGGATCAGTCCAACAGCTCCTTCGACTCCTGTGAAACTTGGGGGTTTACATCCTACAAAAGACTTGTAGGAGTATTCCGAAGTATGACTAGTGGTTCCACTAGCCTCTCCTGTAGTGTGGCCAGAAACGTTGCCGTGGCCTTGAATCTTGTTTATCATCTCTGGGATGACATCTTTCAGCTGGCTGGTCAGTTGAGTACTCAGCAGGGTTGCTAAGGCGATAGTAGCAGGATCTATCATCTGAACATTGCTTGAGCCTGGTGGTGGAGAGTGTGGAGGAGGAGGAGGAGGAGGAGGAGGTGGTGAATGTGGAGGAGAGTCAGCTGGTGATGGAGTCGATGAATGCGGAGCTGAACCTTGAGTCAACGGTAATAGAGGTGGTTGTCTTCGTGGCGGCATTCTGATCATAACCGAAAGAAAATCGGTTAGTGCAGTGATCAGAAGCAGAAGACATATGCAAATAAAATCCTATCTTACATAATCTCTACATGAGGTCCCTAGGTTATAGTCTAGGCCAAACCATTTAAGTAATATGACCTATATTTCTCTATAACCATGGCTCTGATACCAATCTGTCACACCCCGAGCCGGCGGGAACGGATCGGGCTTTCCCGTCGGGCGGAAAGTTCCCGGGGCGCGATATCATTGTGTTGATAATCAAATGATCAGATTGTATACATTGCACATGAGATGTAATTGAGAAATGCTAACCATGACATGAAATAGAATTACAAAGTTAAATTACATTGTACATCATAATTTAACTAAGTAAATCTAATCAAAAAGAATCAGTGAGTTTATATCTTGAACTGTACAAGATATACAAAAATGATTCACTGTGTTGTCATTCAAAAGTATGCAATCAAAAGAAAGCTAGGTCTTCTATGAGTCCACTAGCTATGTACTTGCATGTAATATCTACTCCTGTCCGTCACCTGAGAAAACATGCATTTAAAACAAGTCAACACTAGGTTGGTGAGTTCATAATATTTGTAATTGAAAATCATTGAAATTGTCATGCAAACAATCACAATGTCATAATTGTAACTTGAAATACTTGTTTCACCCAATGGTCTCTCCTTAGTTGTATGTACAAGTAGGATATCATCTGATTAAGTATGCTTATATATAGGGAATCACGAAAGGGTCACCCCAGACGCTATCCCACCACATACTTAGTCAAATTCCACACCACTTGCGATACAACTAAAGATATCCATTCCCAAATCCGTGTGATTGTCACTCCTGAATCCCATGTGTTCACCTGTATAGAATAATTTGATGTTGTATTTGTAGTTATCAATTGTAGTTTAGATAACTTTCATATATTAAGGATATTAGATTCATTAAATCTGATCCTTTTATTATTCTATTGTGATGGTGAGTTAACTGATGATACACTTTTAAATATAAAGTGTGTGAGTTAATCTCTTGCAACTTGTTTTTGGATATCAGTGCATAGAGCCTAAACTGAACCCATTGAAATCCTCACGTAATCAGATTTCAATGCATTCAGTTTATCCCTACCACTCTGTATACGTATTGTCCTCAACATAGACTGTTATTAGTAGTGTGACATGAGAGTAGATCACTTTCTTAAACTACCAATCAACTGTATCTAAGTTGGATTAATTACTTATCACTGCATATTAATATCACCATGCGTCGCTTTCCAGAACCTGACTTGAAGTCGCCCTGTCACCGATCATACGTTACCGGCCAAATGAATCGTTACGATCAACATACTAGCCCTACAAGCTAGAGGTTTGTCAAACCTATGGTACCATTATGCTATCGTCGGTTTAATCACATCAAACTAACTGGTCAGCGAATTAAAGGGTCTTACATGATCTCAACAATTGGCACATGATTGAAATGATATAATACTACAGATCAACAGTAATTAATTGTAATTGTGTTCTCTTGTATTGTCGTGTTCCTTGTACTGTGTTTATCCATGGCATCAACAAAGTTGAATAAGAACTTGTCTTATTATATTATGTTAATCATTTGAGAGAATGATGCTGTTTCATGAAGTTACGTTATCATGATTATCATTCTTTGTTCCTTGTTTTCCTTGTAACATGTATTGAATTGAGAAGCTAAGTGTTATAAGAACGAGTCTTATTACACTTACTTGATTCTTGTAACGAATGATGTGATGAAGATGTATTATCATCATATCATTCATATGTGTATTCTTGTAATTATGTCATCTTGTTTCCTTGTAATTGATTCTATGTCATTTATCGTAAGAATAACTAAATATTGTAGAATTTAATCCTACAACTAAGTTATTCTATTGTATTGATAAGTCATAATATAATGAAATCATTATTTACTTATCTTCAATTGTCATCTTGTAATCATTCCAGCATGCATACAATGATTTATGATAATAAACATTTTATATCAAATAATCAAAGTATAAGTCATATGTAAGCAAAACTTTTAAATACATAAAAGTAAAGCATGTTTCTCAGCCCCGATAGTTGAAAATCAATTAAGATTAGAGAAAAGGGGCATATGAACTCACCTTGTAGTTGTTGGGTTGACTTAGCTTAAATGAAAGAATACTCGCGCTCTTTGTTGTTCTTGTTGTTGGTTTCACGATCCTGTATTGATTTCACGTTGTATGTAACTTTATAAGTATCGAGAGTATAAACTTGTGCGCATGTATGTGTTAGCCTTGTAGTCGATTAACCCATCGTAGGTCTCGGTCTTCATTCGGTCCAATCTACTTGTTATTGATTTCTCATTCCACTCAAATCCATGTACCATTATTTAACAAATTTTATGCATAACAATTTGGTTTTTCATTTAAAAGTATCAATCTTTTATGTACTAAGTTTTATTATGTCGTCATAACTTTTCAACTTGTATTAATATCTCCAATTTAACCATCTCGTAGTAATTACACCTATAAAGTGACTTGGTTACATATGGTTCGTAGTTATCGACTCGTTTATGTGTTAGACTACAACATCACTCATGTGGATCAAGTATCACATTGGACCGAATGACATTGGGCCGATTGGGCTTCATACTTGGGTTGAATTACATGGACTTGGGCTTCGTGTGTATATGGGCCTGATTAATGGGCCAACCGTTTATATAATCTTGTTTAAGGTTGTGGGTCGGTATCATGGTTGGACCTTGGGCCGGTTACTACTGTTTGGGCCAAGGATAGAATTGGGCCTTATGATTTTCGTTGTGGGCCATCTAGAGGGGTGTGGGCTGAAAATGGTAGACTGTTGGGCCTGTTTATGTAGACATGGGTCAACCCATCACTTGGGCCGAGTGAAAAGTAAGCTGGGCCGGTTAATTGTGTATAAGCCGAATGCTTTGGGCCTGCACATCCACTGTGGGCCAATGAAGTATATTGTTGGGCCTACTATCATGCTGGGCCTCGATCAAACTGAGCTATGACATAAACCTTGGGCCAAATAAAATCGGTGGTCGAATGGTGGTGGCCATAAGTTGGTGCTCAGTGAAGGGAGGGAAAGTCGAATGGGTGTGGGTTCCGAATGAGCATGGCAGCCCACAGATATCCCACGAATGGATCTAGGTCGAATGAGAAAACATAACCGGCGAATGGAAGGCTCGAATAGTCCTGGCCGAAAGTGGTTGTTTCAGTCGGCAGTTGGTTCGGCGAATGGCTCCAGGGCGACTGAGAGGTGACCGGCGAATGAGGAGGTTCGAATGAGAAGGTTTGGCTGGCCGAATGAGGATGTACCGAAGGGAGGAGGTCTTGGTCGAATGAGTCATGCGGCCCTTGGCCATTCGGCCGGGCCATTCGACATTAGACATTCGACCATCTGATGGTCTCTTTCGGCCATAACTCAACCAAGATTATTGCAGCCCTCAATCCAAGATTCATGTTGTGTTTCAAAAGGTGGTGAAGGTTCAGACTAACTATTGTGGTCATCGGCTTTATGATGTGAAGATGTTTGGCCGATTAGGTCAAAGGTTAAACCAAGGGGATGAAAACCCTCTTTTTCGTGACTTTCACCCACAGATTACCTCGTTTCAGTTGGTTTTTGTCTCCGATCGGTTGTACTTTCGTGTAGTAGAGGTTGAGAGCTTCAAGTAGGTTCAAGAATGGAAGGATTTGATGAAGAAATGAGAGAGTTATGGAGGAGAGAAGATCTTTGGTGGCTAGGGTTTTCAAAACCGGGTTTGGGAATTTTTGTGAAGAAGATGAAGTGGGAAATGAGAGATTTTGTCTCATTTAAGTGTATTTATACCCCGAGGGTGTTCGGGTTCGTTTTCGTTGCTCGGTTCGTAGATTCGTACGTTTTCCGGAAAATTACGCGTATTTTTAAATGGTTTTAAATAAAAAGGATTTAATTTAATTATTTTGATGAGTTTCAAAATTGTAAAATATTATTTATTTGATTTTATTAAATTATTTTCGTTCGTGACGTGTTTTCGTTTTTGTTTCGTCAGATCGCGTAACCTTCGCGCGTAATTCGTTCGAATCGTCACCCGAACGAATACGACGATGGTTTTGCCTTCTGACTTTTGTTTTCTACTTTTCAGTCATTATTTCAGAACTCTAAACTCACAGATATGTTTGTGTGAATCGTCACTCACGCAAACACACTGTCAGTTCGTCATTCTGAAATAACACTGCATTATGTTTTAATTGTGTTTCCTCACTGTCGGACTCAACTATACATCATGATTTCACATTGTTTTTGTACTAACTTGTCGGTCATCTGATTCCTGTCATCTGTGGACATCAGATCGCAACCGATATGTTTCTGAATCTTGTTTGAATTCCGTTGTTTCTCATGATTTGTTGTGTTAACTGTAATTAAGTTTTCACTTAATAAACACAACTAATGTTTCAAATGTACGTTGTACTTAATGTATTTAAGTTTATACGAAAATACGTACAACGTTTTCTTGTATTTAGGATTCTGTTAATACAAGTACTGTTTAAGCTTACGTATGTACACATAGAATACAGTAAAAGTACACATACCGTACGGACTTGCCGGATGATCTGGCACTTGCTGTTACAGTCTCCCCTTGTTAAAGAAATTTCGTCCCGAAATTTAAGCATCAAAGTCGGGCTTCAATTCTCGAACAGATGGGGATACTTTGCTTTCATGTTGTCCTCACGTTCCCAGGTAAATTCTGGTCCACGCTTGGAGTTCCATCGAACCTTTACAATAGGGATATGGCTCCGTTTCAGTCTCTTGACTTCACGTTCCATAATCTCTACAGGTTCTTCAATGAAATGTAATTGCTCATCAATTTGTATCTCTTCCAACGGTATGATCAATGTTTCGTCTGCTAGACACCTCTTGAGATTTGATACATGAAATACATTGTGTACTCCGCTGAGTTCATCAGGGAGTCTGAGTCTGTATGCCACTGGACCTATGCGTTGAGTAATCTCAAACGGTCCGACATACCGAGGTGCTAGCTTGCCTTTAGCCCCAAACCGAACTACGCCTTTCCATGGGGACACTTTCAACATAACCCGGTCACCCACATCAAATTCCAAAGGCTTGCGCCGTTTGTCTGCGTAACTCTTTTGGCGGCTACGTGTTGCTTGTAATCGTTGTTGTATCTGGGCAATCTTATCAGTAGTTTCTTGAATAAGCTCAGGCCCAGTGATTCTGTTGTCTCCCACTTCGGTCCAACAAATTGGAGACCGACATTTTCTACCATAGAGTGCTTCAAACGGAGCACATCCAATACTGCTGTGGTAGCTATGGATGATTAAATCTAGTAGTAACCGATTATTGATGTGGAATTCGAATTTCCATTTGATTTTTGGCCGAATTTTGACTTCCAAAGGTCAAAGTTCCCAATTTGATGCAATTTCAATTGTGATACTTATGTTTTAATGTTTCTAGACCCATTTTGCTTAATTCTAATCCTTTAAAGTTTGGTCTCCTATGATTTCCTTAGTTTTCGACTAATAAAACTAAATTAAATTCCCAATTTGGTACAAATTGAGCCAATTGAGACATTATTGGACTAGATTAACCCATTTGGGCTTCTCAAATATAATTGGGCCTATCCTGAACTCATTGGGCCTATCTTAGCCTTGTTGGGCCTACCTTGGGCCTACTTTGGCCTAGTTTGGCCTACTTGGGCCTTAATGGGCCTTCTTTGTTTTCCTTGAGCCTAAATTAATCTTATTGGGCCTACTAGACTTTATTGGGCCTTCATAGACTTCATTGGGCCTTACCGGGCCTTCCTGGGCCTTCCTTGGCCTTGTTGGGCCTTCATTGGCTAACGAGGTTAACTCGAAAAGTCGGATTGTCACATCATCCCCTTGTTGAAGGAATTTTCGTCCCGAAAATTAGCAATTGCTAGGAGTAGTTAGGAAACTACTTACGAGTTCAGATTGTGCGTGTTAGTGTGATTTGATCATTCTGTGTGCTTGTGTATACTCACACACAAAATCTAATGCTTGCAACATCACAACTCAAATATGATCGTTCAATGTGACTGTTTGCGTGTACACTAGTTAGTTCACCTAACTGTGACTGTTTGTGTTTGATCATACTGTGTTGTGTAACCTCACACATAGTGAGTGTCTGAAACTGTTTGTACTATGTAACCCCGCACATAGCAAAATGTGTGTTGTGTAACCTCACACATAGTGAGTGTCTATAACCGTTTGTACTATGCAACCCCGCACATAGCAAAATGTGTGTAACCAATCATGTATATACTACTATAACATATAACGTATGAAATGTAGCACATAAAATATATAGAATGTAATGTAGCACAAATGTTTGTAGCAAAATCAATTGAATAAATAAAATGTTTGTGCTTACAGTTTGAATTTTGCAGTGTTGATGTGTGAAAGCATCACGTCATCCCCTTGTTGAAGGAAATTTCGTCCCGAAATTTAACGTGCGCTCTCAGTGTTAGCAGTAGCTGTTTTGAATAGATGAGGATATTTCTTCATCATTTGGTCTTCCCGTTCCCATGTGAATTCAGGACCTCGTCTTGAATTCCATCGAACTTTGACTATCGGAATCTTGCTTTGCTTAAGTTGTTTGACCTCCCGGTCCATGATTTCAGCTGGTTCTTCAATGAATCGTAACTGTTCATCTACTTGTATTTCTTCCAACGGTACAATCAATGTCTCATCAGAAAGACATTTCTTTAAGTTCGACACATGAAAAACATCATGAACTCCACTGAGTTCATCCGGTAATTTAAGTTGATACGCAACCGGACCAATCCTTTTCAGAATCTCAAAAGGTCCTACGTAACGTGGACTAAGCTTCCCGCGCTTGCCGAATCGTATCACACCTTTCCAAGGTGATACTTTTAGAAGAACTCGGTCTCCTACTTGAAATTCCAACGGCTTGCGACGTTTGTCTGCATAACTCTTCTGTCGATCCCGAGCCGCTGCCATACGGTTCCGGATTTGAACTATCTTCTCTGTCGTCTCGTGCACCAGTTCAGGACCTGTAATCTGACTGTCTCCAATCTCAGCCCAGCACACTGGTGAACGACATTTGCGACCATACAAAGCTTCAAACGGTGCTGCTTGAATACTTGTATGATAACTATTATTGTAAGAGAATTCCACCAACGGTAAATGATTCTCCCAACTATCACCAAAATCAATTACACAAGCTCGTAACATATCCTCGAGCGTTTGAATCGTTCGTTCACTTTGACCGTCGGTCTTTGGATGATAGGCTGTACTCATATCCAAGCGAGTCCCCAATGACTTATGAAGAGATTTCCAAAAATTGGAAGTAAATCGGGCGTCCTGATCTGATATGATAGAGATTGGCACGCCATGCCGTGCTACTACTTCCTTGATGTAAATGCGAGTCAATTTCTCCATCTTGTCAGTTTCTTTGATTGCTAAGAAGTGTGCAGATTTCGTTAATCGATCGACAATTACCCATATCGTATCACAACCGCTCGGTGTACGGGGTAACTTAGTAATGAAGTCCATCGAAATCTGTTCCCACTTCCACATCGGTATCTCTGGTTGTTGCAGTAAACCAGATGGCTTCTGATATTCAACTTTGACTTTCGAACAAGTCAAACATCTGCTAACGTACTTAGCAATATCAGCCTTCATGTGAGGCCACCAATACAGTGCCTTCAAATCATGGTACATCTTGTCTGATCCCGGATGGACTGAATATCTAGACTTGTGTGCTTCGTCCATCACGAGTTCCCTTAAACCTCCATACAAAGGTATCCACATTCGATTTATGAAATAACGAATTCCATCAGCATTCGTATCCAACTGTTCTTCCATTCCCCGTAAAGATTCCTGTACCAAATTTTCCTTTTTCAAAGCCTCGATCTGAGCACTGCGTACCTTGTCAGGTAAGTCAGTATGTATTGTCATCATAAGTGCGCGAACCCGTCTTGTTGAAGTATCCTTTCTGCTTAAAGCATCAGCTACTACATTAGCCTTTCCCGGGTGATACTTAATCGCACACTCATAATCGTTCAACAACTCAACCCATCGTCGTTGCCTCATATTAAGCTCCTTCTGATCAAAGATATGTTGCAAACTCTTATGATCAGTATAAATAGTACACTTGGTTCCATACAAGTAATGCCTCCAAATCTTCAAAGCAAAAACCACTGCTCCTAACTCCAAGTCATGAGTAGTGTAATTCTTTTCGTGCGTTCTTAGTTGTCTGGAAGCATAAGCGATCACTTTATCACGTTGCATCAACACACATCCCAAACCCTGTGCAGATGCATCACAATACACCACAAAGTCTTCCGTCCCTTCCGGTAAGGACAGAATCGGTGCGCTGCAAAGTTTCTGTTTCAATAACTGAAACGCAGTTTCCTGTTTATCCGTCCAGTTATACTTTGTTCCCTTGTGCGTAAGAGCTGTAAGTGGTTGAGCGATCTTTGAGAAACCTTCAATGAATCGTCGATAATAACCCGCCAAACCAAGGAATTGTCGTACCTCGGTAGGGGTCTTTGGTGCTTCCCAATTCTTAATCGCTTCAATCTTCGCTGGATCTACATGTATACCCTTTTCATTAACTATATGACCCAGAAATTGTACTTCTCGCATCCAGAAATCACATTTCGAGAACTTAGCATACAGTTGTTCTTGTTTCAATAGCTCTAGCAGTAATCGAAGATGTTCAGCGTGTTCCTCCTCAGATTTTGAATAGATGAGAATGTCATCGATGAAAACTATGACAAACTTATCAAGATAAGGTTTACAAACACGATTCATGAGATCCATGAATACAGCTGGAGCGTTTGTCAACCCGAATGGCATGACCAAGAACTCATAATGGCCATAGCGTGTCCTGAATGCTGTCTTCGGGATATCCTCCTCCTGGACTCTTAGTTGATGATAACCAGACCTGAGATCAATCTTCGAGTAGTAACTCGAACCTTGCAATTGATCGAACAGATCATCAATCCTGGGTAACGGATACCTGTTCTTGATAGTAACCTTGTTCAATTCCCGGTAATCGATACACATACGAAAAGTCCCATCCTTCTTCTTTACAAACAAAACTGGAGCTCCCCATGGTGAAAAACTAGGTCGTATGAAACCCTTATCCAACAACTCTTGCAATTGTGTGGATAACTCTTGCATCTCTGACGGTGCAAGTCGATAAGGCGCCCTAGCTATCGGTGCTGCATCTGGTGTAAGGTCGATTCGGAATTCCACCTGTCTGATAGGCGGTAATCCCGGCAAGTCTTCTGGAAATACCTCCGGATATTCACAAACTACGGGTATATCTTCTATCTTCTTCTCGGCTAATGGCTTTTCAGTTATAAGTGCTATAACTGCCGTATGACCCTTACGTAGACACTTGTGTGCTTTCATACAAGATATGAGACGCAGTGGTGTACTGATATTTTCACCTTGTACATACAGTGTCTCTCCATTTGTAAGAGGTATACGAACAATCTTTTCATGGCATACTATTTCAGCCTGGTTCTTGGACAACCAGTCCATGCCAATCACTACATCAAAACTGCCTAAGGCAATAGGCATCAGATCAATCTCTAATGTCTGACCCATCAAATCAAGGATACATCCCTTATAAATGTTTTCTACTACAATCAACTTACCATCAGCTAATTCCACAGTGTATGGACTATCTAAGGCAGTGGGACTAACATTTAGCAACTTAGCAAGTGAACTAGATACAAAGCTCCGATCGGCACCGGTGTCAAATAACATAGAGGCATAGTGATTATTTAAGAGGAACGTACCCGTGACAATGTTGGGATCCTCCCGCGCTTGACGTCCTCCTATCACAAACGCCCTGCCTCTAGCACCATTGTTGTTGTTGTTGTTATTGTTGTTGTTGTTGTTGGTGCCATTCCCATTACCGTTGCCATTCCCATTACCATTGGCATTATTGTCCCCGCCTTTCTTGAGCTGTGGGCAATCTTTCTTAAAATGCCCCATCTTACCACACTCAAAACAACCTTTCTGAGCGTTGTTCTGGTTGTTGTTGTTCTGTAGTTCCCCGCGACAATCCTTAGCCGCATGCCCAATCTTGCCACACCTCTGGCACTTAGCTTTCTCACACTGGTTACCCGCATGATGTAACCACACCTGTTGCACTTGGGGTGTTTGCCAATATAGCCCCCCGATGATGATGATTGCTGACCACTGCTGGAATTATGATAGGACTTGTTTGAGTCTTGTTTCCGGTTTTGCTGATATGATTGTTGGTTGTTACCCTTGAAGTTGTTACTCTCCCACTTTCTCTTATGGTCTCCCACCTTGGTAGCAGATGTTCGTTTGGGCAGAGTCCCTTGCAACACTGCCTGATCAGTAAGCTGATGCGCTAGACGAACAGCTTGTTGGATGGTGGTGGGGTTTGCTGAAGTAACCAACCCTTGAATCTGATGCACTAGTCCTCCAATGTACCTTTCAATCCACTTACTAGCTGGAGTAGCCATATGTGGTAGTAGTCTGGCCAACTCGTGTGACCTGGTTGTGTACTCTTCAATGTTTGACCCCTCCATCTTGAGGTGCCAATATTCCTCTTCCAACTTCTGCATTTCACTGCGAGGACAGTACTCCTCTCGCAGTAAAGTTTTGAAGTCATCCCATGTTAAGGCATTAGCCTCTCCCAATCCCAGAGTCTGAACATTCGAGTTCCACCAAGTTAGTGCTGGACCCTCCAATGTTCCCGTAGCAAATTTCACCTTGCTTTCGTTAGGGCAGTTGCACATTTCGAATACAGACTCAGCCTTTTCAATCCACCGAAGGAGTCCAATGGCCCCCTCCGACCCTTTGAAATTGTGAGGTTTGCAGTCCAAGAACATCTTGAACGTGCAGACTTGTGGGTTAACCAACCCCCCAGCTGGACCATGTGGTCCCGTGTTGTGTGTCTGCGCATACTGTGCTATTGCCTCTGCAACTCTGTTGTTGATTAGCTCATTGAGCTCAGCAACTGTCATCTGAACATTTCCATCAGCCATTTCCTTCCTATTTACAAGAAATGTTAGCGCGTAATCAAAATCCAATTTGACATGTGTAAGCAAAACAACAAACACAATATGTAATTTAAATCAACACAACTGTTGAAAATAAATAATAACTCTTCAATAGATAGAAACTTTCTTCGAGTACAATACTTTTGAAATGAAATACAAGTTTTCAAACTACTAATGTAGGAACACAACCCGTTCCTAATAAGTTTAAACAAAACAAGAAAGAAAAGAAAACAATCAATCGTCCTCAACGGTGGATTCAGGATCGGACTCAGCAACTGGTGCTGGTTCCTCCTCCTCATCCTCATCCTGTTCCTCATTCTCAGAGGCCACTAAATCCTCCAAAGCTTCAACCCTGCCCGCCAAGATCTCCTCTCGGTTCTCTGACTCTTCTAGACGACCAATCGAATTGATCATCTCATTACGCATATCATGAACCAGATGGGCAAGATTATCCTGCCTCTCAATAGCATCCCATAACTCCTGAGATCTCTGTGCTATCTTGTCTTCTGCTTCCTCCAGATCCTCGCGCAGTTTGGCGATCTCCTCGGCGTCCGTCCTTTGCCTCTTAGGCTTAGGAGCATCTAGTACTGGTGGTGAATGTGTGGAAGGTCCCTCAGCAGGGATCTGCTGAGTGTCCTCCTCTGACTCCTCCTCCGGGTCCTCGTATGGGTCCTCCTCTGGATCCTCGTCTGGATCCTCGTCTGGATCCTCCTCCGGATCCTCCTCTGGGTCCTCCTCCGGATCCTCCTCTGGATCGGAGTCATCCATCTCATACGGTGGAGGTGATGGAATAGGTGGTGGTGGTGATGATGGTGGTGCCGGAACTATCGGCTCCTCGTCCTCGGAATCATCAATGACAATATAAGGTACCGATGATGATGCCATGCCTGTTACATAATACCATATGTAAGTGCAATTCCATAGAATGTGTAAGCAAATCAATTACATAATGTCATATGTAATTTCTAAGCAGTATGTGTAAACATGTGTGTCTAATGTCTAACAGTCATAGTCTAGGCCTACAAATGCAAACCTAGTTCGCTATAACCAATGTCTCTGATACCAATCTGTCACACCCCCAATTTCAACTAACGGAATCATACCGTTTGGGAACGTGACAAACCAGGATCTCAGATCATTAGACATAGCGAAAACCTCTATATGAATTTCAAAACATACATTGGTCTTTAAAACATAACATCAGAGTTTACAAAAGTTGCGGAAGCGTTTAAAAACCATAAACAGTTGTAAAGTAAACATTACAAAACAAAATACTCAAATGTTCAAATTCAAATATTCAAAATGTTTATAATGCATGAGACTCTATCTCCTAGTCCATGCCAGCTTTAACGCGCGCCTTAGCGTCCTGAGAAAACATGCAAATCAAGTCAACACAAAGGTTGGTGCATAACACAGGTTTTAAATAATCATAATGTTCAAAACAGCAGTTTGAATAACAAGTTGTAGATAACATATTCACACATGCACAGTCATGATAGCTAGTCATATAAACTATTTACATAAGTGTTCGACACCGAAGCTGACGGATTGCCATGCTATAGCATGTTTTCGCCTTGCCACTATTGTCTATCACAACAATAGTAATAATTGTGTTTGGTCAGTCAAACACCTGCGTAGATCCCATCTACCAGGTGAGGTTTGTTAAACCTAATAGATCTATTTCCAACTACCACGCTTTGCGCTACGGCAAACTAAACGGTTCGAGGTGTGTAAGGACTTTCAAGTTGATATGTTTTCACATAATGTAAACAGCTAACTCATGCAAGTGATATGTATCTAAAACAGTTTGTTGCACATGTTTTCTCCCCCAAAACAGTTTAAAATAAGAAAGGGGCCGTGTACGCACCTTTGATAATAGCAGAATGATCACACACTAAAAGCTCGTGAAAGAAATCCTTCTACGAAGAATCTGTGTTTAAACAATAACCTAGTGTTATTAAGAATATCGTTTTGTGCTTGAAATCACATACGTGAGTACGCGTGCCTTTGAAATCGTTTAAATAAAATCCTATACGATTTTATTTAATTAAACGTAATTATACGCGATTTCGTGTTCGGATTAAAATATGAATTTTACTGTTCTAATATGTTCGTATTCCCGTTACGGTTCCAACGCAACTCGAACGGATTAAAACGGAGTTGAAACGAATAAAATATGTTCAAAATACTAAAAATATATTAAAACTCCAAAAACTGTTGGGGGCCGGGCTCGAACCCGCGACCTCCAACCCAACATACACTCTCCCTACCATCTTGTCTGTTTCAACTTTCGTTAACAGGTTTGCTTTGAAATGGTTTTATCAATTATCCTCGGGTTTCCCTTCTTCTCACCATAGCCGAAGAAATCTATGTTCAATTGATCACGAATTCGAATCCTGCTCGACCCTAAACTCATGGGTTTTGTTGCTGCAATCCATTCAACCTTATAGATGGTTTTAATTTCAAAAAAATCATTAACTATAACCTGATTCATTTGGGTTTACTCGTGCCAAAATCAAGTTCCAATACTCTTAGATCGATTGGATAGAATTTGCTAAAGTTTGACACAATTAACATGGGGTTAATTTTGTTCGGCATTCTCTGAATCTACTTGTACACTTAATTTGATTCTAAACCCCGATTTCATGAAAAACCCCAAATCGTTGAAACCTATGAACCCTAAAAATCAAAGTTGTTCAATTCCCTATTGTAATATGAAATTAACATGGGTTTCTCCTTAATACCAACATTTCGAACCTGTCTGCACAATTTGATTTGATTTTTAGTACTGTCTATAACAAAACCCCCAAATCTTTTTATTATATAAACCCTAGAAATCGACTTCCAATCATTCGCATTCGTTTGATGAAATTAACCTATGGATTATATTTAAGATACAATTTCGAAACTGATAGTGAGTTCTAATTTGACTACTAAACTCGTTTAAGCAGGAATCCCCAAAATCGTTCTTATTTAGAACCCTAGAACTCAAATTCAAAACATTCGTTGTTATAAATCAAAATTGGCTTATGTTTAACCTTAATCGGCCATATTAGAAGGTGTTGTAGTGATTACATACCTGGTTTGATATCGAATTGATATACTTCGACTTTGAGTTGAATTTCGGCCAACCTTCTCTTCAATTCGTATCTTCACACTGCTTTTCCTCGAATTATGGTTTGTAGCAGGTGCTAAAGAGACCGAATAAGCTTTATGGGGTTTCAATTTGATCGCTTCAATACCATTAATGTGTTTTTGATAATTACCAATGACGGTTATGAGTTTTTAAGTTCACCCGAGATAAATTCGATGATTTACAAGCTCATAACGTATGATAACAATAAATTATCATTGATGTGATCATTATGGATGATTAAATATAGTAGTAACCGATTATTGATGTGGAATTCGAATTTCCATTTGATTTTTGGCCGAATTTTGACTTCCAAAGGTCAAAGTTCCCAATTTGATGCAATTTCAATTGTGATACTTATGTTTTAATGTTTCTAGACCCATTTTGCTTAATTCTAATCCTTTAAAGTTTGGTCTCCTATGATTTCCTTAGTTTTCGACTAATAAAACTAAATTAAATTCCCAATTTGGTACAAATTGAGCCAATTGAGACATTATTGGACTAGATTAACCCATTTGGGCTTCTCAAATATAATTGGGCCTATCCTGAACTCATTGGGCCTATCTTAGCCTTGTTGGGCCTACCTTGGGCCTACTTTGGCCTAGTTTGGCCTACTTGGGCCTTAATGGGCCTTCTTTGTTTTCCTTGAGCCTAAATTAATCTTATTGGGCCTACTAGACTTTATTGGGCCTTCATAGACTTCATTGGGCCTTACCGGGCCTTCCTGGGCCTTCCTTGGCCTTTTGGGCCTTCATTGGCTAACGAGGTTAACTCGAAAAGTCGGATTGTCACAATGGGCAGCGAGCTTAATATAAGCCGCATGGAGGAAGAAGAGATGTAAGCTTTTAGATCATCGTTTGGAGGAAGATGATGACGATGATGATTATCAAGATTATGAGGATGATGACGACGATGACAATGATAATGATGACGTTAATGAGAAAAGTGCTTTGATTCGGGGACATCCATCATTGTCTTTTGGTGCAACAATGTATGCATCAAAATTTGCAACTAACGCGATGAAACAAGTTCAAAGGAAGCGTGGCAAATCGACTGGATTTATTAGTTTTCAAAAGCCTTCTGAACCTAATTTTACTGCCGACTAAGATGAATAATTTGTTTGTTTTGTCTGAAGATAAGTGTATTTAATAATTTATTACAAGTTACAACTGATGTAGTCGTTTGTTGTTCAAGAGTTGGTGAAATATGTCATCATACGTTTCGCAACTTAGCATATAGGTTGTAAGGATATTGTTATTACAAGTTTAAGTGTTAAAGCACCATGTGTAAGACACGTGTCGTGATAGAAGTTTAAAAATAGTTGAGACTCTTTTTGTTTACAAAGAAGGGTAATCTTGTTATTGTGTTTTAAAAATCTTCCTACTCTAATAAAAGAGTATTTTTAGGTGACATATGTTATCTCCTAATTAAACATAAGAAAATATTTCCCGCCTCTCTCTCCTAATAATATTAATAATTTTTATTAATTAAATTATACAACTAAAAGTTAAAAAGAATATTTTTAGGAGATAATGTCACATTATGATGAAATTTAAAAAAAAAAAAAATCCATGCCTCTTTCCTAAAAATATTAATAATTTTTATTAACTAAATTATACAATTAAATATTAATAATTATAAATCTTCATATTAAAATATTTACTAATATACTGAAATTAATTAAATATAATATGATTCCAGTTATATCTTATATGTATGTATAATTTTAAAATTATTAAATATATATTATTATTTTTTATTTGGTAGTTTTTAAATGTTCATATTTTTTTATTTAATCAACGTTGACATATGTAACATATAAATGTTTATACAGACATTCTTTATAACATATTATATTTTTTCAACCTATGTAATACATGGGTTTCTACGCTAGTTCATTATATACAAAGGTCATATACAATAAAGTTTGTTACATTGTGGTCTAAAAAAACCCCTTAGGTAAAAACTATAACATAGAGATCTTGTGATTTAACAAGTTACCATCACTTGTAGTTTTGCCCGTTGTATCGGGTTTAAATTCTTTCAAAAACAATATATATTAGATGTAATTTTAGAGTAAAAAGTTGTTAGAAAATAAAGTTACCGTCAATATATTTGTTGTAAAGATGTAATGGACAAATGAATAAGCCATGATACTTTATACAAAGCGGAACATTGAAATATTCATGGTGGCAGGTGCAAAAAATGTTATTAACGGTGTCATCATGCTACGATTTTGAAAATCCCAATAATTCATTTTCACCCAAAAATACAATAATAACATACTTTTTTTTACTGCCACTTATGTCATAAACCTCCAGGTCCCTCCTAATGGCCGACTAGCTGTGAGGAACAGTTAAATCCCGGCCGCAAAAAACCGGGTTAGTGACCTCCTAGGAAAATCGCACTAAGTGGGAACTGTACGTGAGAACTCCATGTTGTCTTTCCTCCACTTTAACTACTACGTCACTTCCTGGTTAATAATAATATACTTTCGTATCATGAAACATTAAATATGCATCAAATAACCAATATATTGATTCGGTTGATGCTAAAAGCCAAAAAGAGCTAAAGGGATAGCTAGAGTTGAACAAAAAAACCGGTTTCGGTTTACAAACTGGTTTCCAAACTGGCATTCTATAGTTCTCAAACCGGTTCCATCCAAACCGGTCCGAACCGCCTGTTTGACATAGGTTTGACATCCACATCTCCCAAACCGGTTTCAACCCCTCCAAACCGGTTTCAAACCTATCCAAACTGGTTTCAAACCTATCCAAACTGGCTCTATAGGATTGACATCCTCATCTCTCAAACCGGTGTTTACCCAAACTGGTTTTGACCATCCGTTGATCAAATCGAATCGGTTCTCAAACCGATCCGGTTTGGAGAAAAAAAAACGGTTTGTGCAACCCTAGGGATTGCCGGGTAGGCTCATAACTATATTACTAGCCCAACCCAACCTAACGTAGAAGAAACCATTTGTGCAAAGGTAGGAAAGAAACCGATTTGTGAATCAGAAATGATGAGCCAACCCAATTAATAATCCGGTTAGGGTGAAACCAATTCCATCCCAACTCAAAGTCTCAAACTGCCATCTTCATATCGGTTCCTAACCGGATATGCTGAAATCAGTTTCAAAGTATTAACTCAAACCAAATCGATATGAAGTTTGGTTTTAGATCTGATTTAGACACGATCATTTCTCCTTAAGAACCGATTTCAACACCAAGGTGCTGTTTGTTTTTTCAGAGTTTAAATGTCTGCAATCTGCGGACCACATCTGCAGACATCTGCAGGAGAAGAGTTGGACCAAATGTCTGCAGTCTGCAAAAAGCAGACTGTTTGTTTTTTGACGTCTGCGAGCTGCTAAAATTGATTAAAAATTAAATAAACCATCCAAAGAGTTATGTTTCTACACAAAATCATGAACTTTGAAACACAAAATCAAGAATAATATACAAAGATTATTCCATATCATCAACAATTTTTCAGATTATACAAAGATTATACAAAATCAGCCAAAATCATGAACTTTGAAACACAAAATCAAGAATACCATAGAAAGATTATACAAAATCAGCCAATTTTAAGTACATGATTTCCATCATCAACAAAATCCCTTCAGCCTAAAACTGGTAATTATCTCACACAATTGTTCAGATCTTATGTTTCAGTTGTCTCCCTCCAGTATGCAATAAACACTATTTCTAAGTTGTGTAAACTTACAAGAAGAAAGTATCTCACTATGATCTGATCTTATAATTAAATCACACTTGTACATACGCATAGAAGAAGAAATGAAGTGACCTGTAGGGAAAAACAAAGAAATTTTAAAGAAGTTGGCTACTGCTGGTCGGAGGTAGATGGAGGGGCGGCTGTAGATGAGGGGCGGCGGCGGCGGTGGTGGAGGAAGGGGCGGCAGGTCGGATGTGGTCTTTGGCAGTCGACCGTGCGTGTAGGTCGTGGAAGGCGACGCCGTGCGTGTAGGTGGGCGGTGGGCGGTCGTCGATGAGTGGAGGTGGAGGGGAGGTGTGCTACGATGGAGATGGAGGGGATATGGTTTTTGTGAAAAATGCGTGAAGTGAAGAATGAAAAAAAAACTGGAACCTTTGTCAAGAAGAGGCAAGAAGAGTTTAAAAGAGGTTGGTCCACGTCTGCGCCAAGAAGAGGTCGCGCAAACCTTTTTTAATGAAAGGTCTTCGAGAAAACAAACAGTTTGTGAACCTCTAACCTCTTCTCGCGTCTGCGCGGCGCAGACATAAGAGGCTAGAAGAACTTTTTTTTAAAAAAACAAACACTACCCAACTAATCAAAAAATAACTTTTGTTAATTTAACGTGAACATGGTTGGATCAAGAAACTTGTTTGTGCACCAATTGAGATTTCAAAAATCTTTACAGGCATCTCAGACCTAAGTTCTCCCAGTAGTCAACCCTTACCAGACTGGCTCACCAAGTTGTTGCCACAGACCGCTTGCTTTGTCTCTGCATCACACAAAGCCACCACTCAGGTGATATCGTAGCTAAGGCTATGATGGAAGAGTTTTTAATAAAAATAACCTTTAATAAATCCAAAATATTTCAAAAACATTGTATTGATAAGACAAGTTATGAAGCTACCACTTGATCCTTGTCTTTCCAAACAGCAGGCTCGCCCCCATTAAAACAAAATACACAATATTCCTCTAAAATATTCTAATAGTCACACACCATAACACAATCTAACCAACCTATATAACTGGATGATTTACCCATTAATCTATTATATCTTTAGATTCTAAGATGTTATTATTCATATTCTTCTCAACAAGATGCAGTTGTCTCACACACCTTTATGCCTTTTCAAACTGTTGTTGTGCAGCCACAATATAATACCCGCAAAAATGTAACAAAAAAATAAATAAATGAAAATACAAATATTAATATTCAATTAAAAAATAAAACTGAAAAAAAGAAGAAGTCGAACGATAAATATAAATTAAGAATGTTTCGACAAATTAAATTACAGGTTCCGACGAATTAACAAGAGTTAATTACCAAACATTCGTACGATTGAAGACCTAATCGAATCTTAACATTTCTTATAGTTGAAAATTTCATTTAAATAATTCTCGAATAATACCCATAACCGTACCCGAACAATATGGTGTTAATTTGTTTAGTTATTCAAACCCACATTACCTCATGACTAAACTCAAATATAATTATATATATATATATATATATATATATATATATATATTTAAACCGAAGTATAGGATTTGGAAGCAAAAAGTAACGGTTTAAACTTCAATTCCCATTGATTGACATATAATGCAATAATGGATTGTCACACCCCCATCTCTTCTATTACCTGATGTAATCACTGTATGATATATAAAGTCGGTAACTGACATAACATGTCGCGGAAGCTTGGTGGTAAAGTCTCCGAGATGGGTGTGACTTTCGATGTGGTTGTATCAAAACACATACATGGCATTCTAAACATAAGTTATGTTACATGATATGTTAAAACTTCAACATTTGTGTTATGTTCATCCATATACAAAAGTTTCCTAATGTGTGATCTTGTTGTGCATCCTCACCTTCGTTTCTTTTGTTATTCACTGTTCACCTGAAATTGGTTTTTGTAATGTAAAAGATCAGCAAGGATGCTGGTGAGTTCATAGATGTGATAAAATTGATATGATATGATTTGATATAACATAATATGATATGATAAGTATGCAGACATACACAACTTTATGAATATGATTCACCATGAAAACCCATAACCAAAGCCTATGTGACTGTAATGTAATTGGCGGCAATACCCGAAGGTAAAACCTTAGCCTCACTCTTAATGCCTATCGTTGCATTAAGCTGTTATCTTGTAATGTAACAAATGGTAACAGGCATTCACACAAGGGTAGACGCTATCTACCCATGAATGGGGTTGTCAGCCCGATAGTACTATCATTGTTATCATTCGGCTCCTCCATGAGTTTATTGGTTATAGTTGTTATGTAAGGACTTTTACGATAACATGGTACAATTTTCATGTAATCATCAGACAAGAGTTGAAATGCACATGCAACATGCAAGCATATCATTGTAATTGAAATATGTAACCATCATGTAATTGTAATGCAAACCCCGAGTTTTAGAAATCAGAAGATTCGAAAAGGGGTAAAGAAATCATGTAAGTATACCACTGTAATTGAAATACATACCATATTGTTATTGTAATGCAAACCCCGAGTTTTAGAAATCTGAAGATTTGAAAAGGGGTAATGAAATCATGTAGGTATACCATTGTAATTGAAATATGTTACCATATTGTCATTGTAATGTAATCACATTGTAATTGTATTGCTATCCCTGAGTTTTGGAAAACAAAACATTAAAAGGGGAGCTATGAAACTCACATGTGTTGTTGGAGTACTTGTATCCTGTGAATGAAATATCACACAAGACCTGAAGTGAATTCTGCAATTTATTAATGTTCTATGAGTTCTTTGTATTTGAATTGGATTATCAGATCTTTCCTTGACATTTGATGTCAAGGATAATGTAATTTGAATCATCGAGCTGATTCCGAATTACAAGCTCGTTCAGAATCCAGGTGATACGCTTATTAGTTAATTTGTAATGTCAAAATCGTTGATTTTGATTAATGATTGAATTCTGAATGAATTCTTATATTCATTTGATTGTGAAGCGATGTTAATTGCCTTCCGTTGTTAAAACCATAATCTTAATCGATTTTCAGATCAAAAATCGGGTTTCCGGGTTACGAAATTGATTGCAAAATCGAGTTCGGAATGCGAAATCGATTGAGAATATGTTTTCATATTGAATTTCAATGATTAAATTAATTATGTATTAAAACCGGAGTTTTAATCATAAATCAGATAAAAAAGGGTCATCGAATTGCAAAACGGTTCACGAAATCGAGTCTGGAACGCGAAATCGATGAAGAATATGTTCTCGTATTGAAAATCAATGCTTAAATTAAGTCATGTATTGAAACCAGAGTGTTAATCAGAAATCAGATAAAAATCGGGTCGCTGGATTGCAAAATGGTTTGCGAAATCGAGTCCGGAACGTGAAATTGATTCAAAATATGTCCTTTTTATTGAAAACGGATCATCGGACTGCGAACCGGAGTGCGAAACGCAGTTCAGAACGCAAAACGGACAAATTTAGGGTTCTGTCGGAATATTTCGCCCGAATATTCCTTTTGGCCGGTATATTTGCCGGAATATTCCACTGGCGGCAACCTCGCTGGAATTTGTGGCCGGAATTCGGCCGGAGTCCGGCGGCGGCGGCGGCTCGGTGGCGAACGGCGGTTGGCGGCGGTGGCTCGGTGGGGCTGAGGTGGTGGCGCGGTGGCCTAGCCGGGGGCCGTGGCCTTGGCCGGCGTCCTTGGCCTTGGCCGTGGCCGGCGTCCTTTAGGGATGGCAAAAAAACCCGAGCCCGACGGGTTTACCCGAAACCCGCTACATATGAGACGGGTATTTCCAAACCCGATGGGTATTGGGCCGGGTACGGGATTAATTTTAAAAATTTTCGCGGGTATGGGACGGGCTTGGGATTTGTTCATATACCCGATTGCCCGGTTACCCGATTATGTATACCCGTTTACCCGTTCCGTGTACCCGATTATAAATACCATTTATATATATATTTGAATTAATAGAATTTGTTTCTTTTATAATCCTTTTGAACTTTATAATTTGTTCCTATAATTTGTTTCTTTTTTTATCTTTGTTTTTTCTTGTGGCAACTACAAAAAGATTTTTGAACCATTTTGTTAATAATTGCTATTTTTTGATTTATCTTGAACAATGATAATAACTTATAACATCTTGAAATTTCATGTTATTGGATATAATAATAGTTTGTTCTTGGCATATTTAACATATAATTTTTGGTTATAAAAAAATAAATTTATTATTAGTTATATGATAACAGACGTGTTTTAAGCCAGTTATTCTCAACGAATATATTTAACTAAACCCGCCGGGATACCAGAAACCCGATGGGATACCCGATACCCGACCGATAAATACCCGATAGATACCCGATGGGATTTGGGACGGGTATGAGACATACTTTTATAAACGGGTATGGGACTGGGATTACTCAAACCCGTCCCAAACCTGGCCCATTGCCATCCTTAGCGTCCTTGGCCTATGCCGGTGTGGCTCGAGGATGGCCAAGAATGGCCGGCGCCCCCTTGGTCGCGATCTGCAAATGCCCGGGAACAAAGCCACGCATAGGCCGCGCTAGGGCCGCATTGGGGCCGCGCCCGGGCCGCTGTGGCCAGCTATGAGCCATTCAAAGTTTTTGTGAGCCAAATTCGATTTTGTTGTACTTTTACCGGGGCAAAATCTCCAGAGCTTAGTTTGTAACATATATCTAGTGTTTTGTGAAGAAAAATCTCAATTTTAACAACTTTGAAAAATCCACTTTTTGGACCAAAATGCCCTTTTTATGGGTTTCCAAGATCTGATGATGTTCAAACTTCACCAATCATTCAAACATGTTTTTTTAAGTAATATGAAGCTATTAGAACCAAGAATTGAGTTTCAAACTTACTTGGTGAAGGATTTGCTTGAAAAATCACCAAAAACCCAACTTTTAAAGCTTGATTCTTTGTTCCACTTGATCTTGGACTTGAGTACCTCTTGGATCTGCTTAGAAATGATGTTTGAGATGTGTTTGAAGTTCCAGAAAGGTGTGGAGATGGCCTGGTCGAATTTGAGGGGTTGGGGAAGAAGAAAAGTGTAGAAAATGTTGACCAAAGTCAAGGTTTTGGCCTTATATGGCGTTTTGATTTGTGTTCTAAGTTTTTCCACCTATTTCCTTCATAAATATATGATTTTAATCAGACAGGATGGGATAGACATGGAGAAATAGGATAGACATGGAATTAAATCAAGGGTTTGCTTGATTTTGCCGTTTTCGCAATCGTTTGTTCGGCTTTTCGCGTATAATTTCAGGAATTGCTAATAATGATAAATTATCATTGTCATGCTTCCAGTTACATCCCATTATGATTATAATGTGATTAGGAAGTTCAAGTCGTCATGAATTTACTAATTACGCATGCCGAATTGGTTTTTCGCAGATTTTCGCAATTTGACTTATCGAGCTTAGGGATTCTTTGATTTAGTTATGTTATCACTTATTTTATTTCAATTCATCATATAATTGACATTAACTTAGTTTTGAACCCATGAATTTGGTTTTTGGTTATTATTATAGAAATTTCGCGTAATTCAGCAATTTTACGCAACGTCATTTGTGATTTGATTCATCGTGTAATTTCCTTACATATATACACAGATTCACGTGTATATACATATTACATCATGATTTAATTAATTAAAATATTAATTCATGAATTTAGGAAATTGCCTCGCAGTAAAGAACGAAATGTCACATTCTCCCCCCGTTAGAGAAATTTCGTCCCGAAATTTTTGTAGAACTCATTTGGATTCAACTTTGTGTGAAAATAGGTGGAAATATTTTTCCATCCTATGATCCCCATGTTCCCAAGTAAACTCAGGCCCGCTAACAGTTCTATCTGCCCTTCACAATTTGTATACAACTGTGTTCAGGATTCTTGACTACGCAATCTATAATCCCTATAGATTCTTCTGTGAACTAAGGTTTGTCATTGATTTATACTTCTTCAGGAGATTTGTTCAATGATTTGTGGAGAAAATATTTCTTGATATTTGATACATGAAATATATCATGAATAGTGCTATGTTCGGGAGGCAATTCAAGCATATATGCCACTGACCGTTATCCTTTCTATGATCTTAAAGGATCCTACATATCATGGTGCAAGTTTACCTTGTTTACAGAATCTAGCCATACCCTTTCAAAAGGAGACCTTCAACATTGCTTTGCCACTCACTTGAAATCTTAGGAGTTTTCTATGATTATTGGCATAACCCTTTTGTCTATCTTGTACCACTTTATTTGATTTCGAACGCGTATAATCTTGTCTTAGATTGGTAAAGTAAGGAACTCATACTTGGTTTGCGAAGTAAAGCAGGTTACCAGCTTGAACTTTGAATGGTTTACCTGTGACAGTTGCGTACGAAAAATTCGGCATTAATGACGTGAGCACATTTGGCCGTGCTTGAAATCCACGAGGATTTAGCAACTTTGGTTATTGGAGATTGATAGTATGTGAAAAATGATGAACGTGGGCGAAAACCGTGCGCAAAACGGAGTTCGTATGCTCCCGGAATCGCGAAACGAAGTTAAAAATCAAAATGGTGACGAAAGTGACGTGGGGCGGTACGCCCCGGACCAAACGATGGGTCAGGGCGGTACGCCCGGATACCAGACAAAGGTGGGCCACCCCTCTTTCCCAGGCGGTACGCCTCGGGCCAAACGCCCAGCCGGGGCGGTGCGCCTGGCAACTTAAGTCGGCAAAATTTTTTTAAAACGATCAGATCGCATGGGGAACTCCAAAAACTCTTCATTTCGACCTCTTCTTGTTCCCAGACGAAAAATATCAAGTTCTTATCATCCTAACTCCATATTAAAGCCATTTGAAGCCATAAATCGCACCACGGATCGTGTTTTCAAGTCCTGATCGTCGTTTTAACCGCAGGAATCCGTCAGATCAGGTAATGATCCGTTTAAACCTTCTAGTTTGATTTGATTGATTAGATCTTGATTTTGAACGTAATGAGATAGTTAGGATTGTTGATTATTGCCTAGATGATGGCTAGGATTGATTATAAACGAAGAACACGAAGTTTTAACGGTTAAATTCTTGTTTGATCCGTTGTAATGTCCGATTTTCATGAAATCATAACTATGATTATAATGGTTTAAACCATTTGATTGTAACAATGTAGGTGATTAGTTTGATGAATCTTTGAAATACAAAGGTTAAATCCAAGTGTTTCGAACTAATCATAATTATTAACATACTCACTGGAATAATTATCTGATGTTTATGATAACAGTCAGATTAGTATGTTAAACATGGTTATTATACCTATTATGATACTACATTGTGATATTTCATGATATTTGGGTAATCAATAACAAGGATTAATCATTCCTAAGCGATTAAATCATCTAGAAACTGTTTTAGCATTATAATCAACAACATTAACTATTTGGTTAATCCTAGATTATTCTGATTAATCAAACATGTCATCAACTTTATACTAGGAATCTGAATCAGTATAGGTTCCTACATTATCATACATTGTATGATACGATATTAAATTAACTAATTAAATACTTAATATTAGTTTGATGACTTTCAAAGTAGTGTCTTTGACATTGAACGTTCAGAAAGATCTAATCAGTAAACTAGAACATGAATAATTCATTAAATATAACTAAATGCAGAATCATCTCTGTACTATCAGTTTGGTGATACTCTGCTACCTTTATATCATCAGGTGAGTTTCGTACAACCCCTTTTCTCTTTATTGTTTTATAAACATCGGGGTAACTCTGCAAACTATTTCTGAACATATGATATGCATCACTGATATCTGTGTGATTTCATGTGACTTTTGTGTGATTTCATGGGATTTTGCCGTTAGTATCTTTATCACAGTATCAAAAGTCCTCATTTCTTGAACTGTATCTAGTGAACCCATGTGGGGCCGAACAGGAATCATTGATAGTACTATTGTCTGACAAACCATTTGCTGGGAGGATTGCATCTCCCCTTGTGTGAATGTTTGGTACCTGTTTCCAAAATACTTCTTAATGTTAGTGATAGACATTAAGATAATGAGGCATTAAGATATTTACCGATGGGTAGTATCTTCGTGAACGAACAACTGTCGGAAAGGAACTAGATACAGGTCCCATGGTTATCCAGAACTGAACTTTTTGTGAACATATTTATCATATCATATTGTTATAAATGAACTGTCGAACTCACCAGCTTTGTGCTGACGTTTCAAAATCAAACATTTTTGCAGGTCAACGGTGACAATACGGTGAGGATGCACTTCATACATTTGTAATTAAATAAGATAGTTGTGCAATAAATTTAGTTGTAAACTGTAATTTTGGTTGTGATGACGAAACCCTTGCTAATGTATTTACTTTAAGTTAATCTGTGTGCTGTGATATCGGTTCAAGTAAGTCACACCTCATCTCTGAGACATCACCACTATGCTTCCGCAACCTTCTCAGAGTGACGAATGACATCATCTCAGGTGACGAGAGGTGGGGGTGTGACAGGGTGGTATCAGAGCCACAGGTTATAGAATTTAGGTGGACTTAGAGACCTAGACTATAACCATAGGCTCGTATAGTGACACAGAGAGCACCGAACATGTCTAATGAACAAAACTTGTTTTGAATAAAGCTAGGATAATCAGGTGGTACGGATCTCAGTTATGAGTGGCCAGCATAATTGAAATCCGCAACACGTGTGCATTCTAGTTTGATTTAATTCAAGCAGAACATTAATAACTAAAAGAACGAATAGTTGCCTTAAGATAGGAGGACCTGTCATATCATGTTTATGTTGAATATTTTATTCAATATTTATTTCATGATACTGATCAGAGGTTTTCATATGTGACTCTGGATGATACACTGAGTCTCAGCTCAAATTCTGACTCAGATCCGTCAGAAGCATCTTGTGCAGCATCCTTGGTGGTACCTCAGATTTTACACCCGCCACCACATCCACAGATATCTGATAAAGATACCTATGCGGGAAAACTGGCTAGAAGGCTATCACCTCAGAGTGTCCAGATTTATACAAGAATTATAGAGGACAGGATGAGGCAGGTTATGGAGTATATAGTGATCTCACTTATTATCTCTGAATACCTATTGAGGTATCATTTCTGAATAACTATTGAGGTATCATCTCTGAATACCTATTGTGGTATCATCCCTGAATACCTATTGTAGTATCATCTTTGAATACCTCATGTGTGAACAATTCTGTGTGAGAACATATCTATCGCTAAAATACAGTACTGGAGTAATACTGTATGCGAACAGATTTATTTATTGCCTATACGGCAATGTATCGAAGTACAGTACGAGAGTCATACTGTACAAGAACATATCTATTGTTTGTGTGAGGACAAATCTAGTGCATGAACTGAGAACATATCAGAGAACATGTGCGAGACATATCAAAATCCTGTGTGGTACTATATCAAAATCCTGTGTGGTACAATTTCAAAATCCTGTGTGGTACTATATCAAAATCCTGTGTGGTACAATTTCAAAATCCTGTGTGGTACTATATCAAAATCCTGTGTGGTATCATATCAAAGTCCTGTGTGGCATCATATCAAATGTCTGTGTGACAGACATATCAAAGTCCCTTGTGGCAACGTATCAAAGTCCCTTGTGGCAACGTATCAAAGTCCCTTGTGGCAACGTATCAAAGTCCCTTGTGGCAACGTATCAAAGTCCCTTGTGGCATCATATCAAAGCCTTGTGTGGCAATCTTTCAGTTGTCTGTGTGACAACGTTTCAATTGTATGTGTGACAACATTTCAAAGTCCTGTGTGGCAACATTTCAAGGCCCTGAGTGATTGTATATCGAAAACATGGTTAATAACATATCTAAGTTACAATAATGTGAGCTGTAAAATATTTTAACATGTTTTTGAATTAACAGGACTGAGTATAACTACAAATATCTGTATGATCTGTGTGTATCGAAAACATGTTTGGACTAAACTCATGTAGTTATATCGTATTTCTTATAATCACATTTCAATATAAACTTTCAGTGTAACTGAATGTGATTGAATTTATGTTATGTAACGGGTTATATCTTTAATGTTCTTAAACTTACCTGAGTTTGTCTGCATGTTAGCAGAATAATGGCTCCCAAACGAGGTCGACCTGCTAAGAGGTCTATCAAGAACATTATTAACCCGGAGTCGAATCAAGTTCCACCCGTAAATACTGAATCAAATCCAGATCCACAGGTTAATCTGGAAACGAATACTGTTCCGCCTTTGAACCCGGGAGTGAACACTGCTCCACCTGCAGATGCAAGTGGATCTGAAACGAATGAGGCAATGATAGCGCGAATCGTGCGGGAACAGTTAACTGCTTGTGGTGTTTTAGTACAACACCAACCTCATGTTACTACGGGTTCGGGTGGGGGCCATAATATCAACGAACATACTGTTACCGGTGGCAATGCGGAAACTCATCATACCACTGGTACAACTACAACTGCAACTGCTCCTGATCCACCAC
This sequence comes from Mikania micrantha, assembly GCA_009363875.1. Classification (NCBI taxonomy): domain Eukaryota; kingdom Viridiplantae; phylum Streptophyta; class Magnoliopsida; order Asterales; family Asteraceae; genus Mikania; species Mikania micrantha. The sequence goes on from CM018684.1 coordinate 6,283,693, forward strand.
GACAGGGATGCACATATAAGTATTTTGCTTCCTGTAACCCTCCTAGTTTTACTGGCAAGGAAGGAGCGGCTGGATTATTGAGGTGGATCGAGGAAATGGAAAACAAATTGAAAATCAGCCAGTGTTTAGAGGAGCATAAAGTGTCTTATGCTGCCTGTTCTTTCAAAGAATCAGCTTTGACCTGGTGGAATACCCAGGTAAAAACGTTGGGATCAGCTACAATCGATTTGATGGGCTGGAGTGAATTTAAAACTCTGGTTAGATCAGAGTACTGCCCACTCACTGAAATCCAAAAGCTCCAGGAGGAATTCTGGAATCACTCGATGATTGGGGCTGATTGTTTAGCGTATACCCATCGTTTTCATGAACTCACTTGCTTACTTCCCGACATGTTTCCTACAGAAGCAGCGTTGATCAAGAAGTACATTAAGGGTCTGGTTCCCCAGATTCGGGGAATGGTAACTGCAGCTGAACCAACGACTCTTAAACGTGCAATTCTTTTGACCACTAAGCTTACCGATGAGGCGGTAAGAAGTGGTATGTTGTCAACAAAAACTCAGACGGCCACGGGCCGTAGTGATGTTGGTACCTCGAATGTTTTTAAAGGTACCAAATGAAAGTGGTTTGGTAAAACCAAGGCCAAGGTTCCGGCTGAAACTAGCAACCCAGTCGGGAGAAATTACGGTGCAGTGGTTTCTGAGAGGAAAGGTTACATTGGACAGGCACCTAAATGTACTCGGTGTTCATTTCATCATTCTGGACCGTGTCCTACTTGTGCCAACTGTAATAGGGTTGGGCACTACACTAAATATTGCAACTTCCCTACTCGTCAACTGAACCAAGCACCTCGACAAACCACTCCAATGAACCGGTCATGTTACAAGTGCGGGAGTCCTGATCACTTGATTAAAAACTGCCCAAACAATAATAATACCAATCCGGCAAATGAAGCTAGGGGAAGAGCTTTTCAAATTGGTGCAACCGAGGCGAGGAATGATTCAAACATCGTCACTGGTACGTTTTTACTCAATAATCTTTACGCATCAGTTCTTTTTGATACGGGAGCATATAAGAGCTTTATCTCTCCTGAATTTGCATCATTACTTTCATTGCCTGTGGTAGATTTAGAAACTCCCTATGTTATTGAACTTGCTAATGGCAAGTTGATTAAAACCAACAATGTTATTCAAGGATGTTCCTTGAATCTAAATGATCATCTTTTCGATATCGATTTACTTCCTATTGAGCTTGGAAGCTTTGATGTGGTAGTCGGTATGGACTGGCTTTCGGTTAACCAAGCTGAAGTAATATGTCAGAATAAGGTGATTCGTAATCCCTTACCTGAAGGTAACACACTATTAGTTCAAGGTGAACGAGCTGGTAGAAAACTGGGTATCATTTCTTCTATGCAAACTCAGAAATGTTTACGGAAAGGTTGTCCGGCCTTTCTAGCATATGTGATCAATAGCAGTTCTCCACAAAAACGGATCGAGAATATTCCAGTGGTCAAGGATTTTCCTGAAGTTTTTCCTGAAGATATATCAGGATTACCCCCAGTGAGACAGGTTGAATTTCATATTGACTTGATTCCAGGCGCCGCACCTGTTGCTAAAGCCCCGTATCGGCTTGCGCCATCAGAAATGCAAGAACTTTCAGGTCAACTACAAGAACTGTTAGACAAAGGTTTTATAAGACCTAGTTTCTCACCTTGGGGAGCACCTATTCTTTTTGTGAAAAAGAAGGATGGATCATTCAGGATGTGTATTGACTACAGGGAGCTCAATAAATTAACAATCAAAAACCGTTATCCATTACCACGTATAGATGATCTGTTTGATCAACTTCAAGGCGCTACCTATTTCTCAAAAATTGATTTAAGATCCGGATATCATCATTTACGAGTGCACGAAGATGATGTTCCTAAAACTGCTTTCCGAACTCGGTACGGGCATTATGAATTTCTAGTAATGCCGTTTGGATTAACAAATGCACCTGCAGTTTTCATGGATCTGATGAACCGGGTATGTAGGCCTTACTTGGATAAGTTTGTGATTGTATTTATTGATGATATTCTCATTTATTCTCGAAGCCAACAAGAACATGCTCAACACTTGAAACTGATCTTAGAACTTTTGGCACGTGAAAAATTATACGCCAAGTTCTCCAAGTGTGAGTTTTGGTTACGAGAGGTGCAATTTCTCGGGCACGTAGTGAATCAAAACGGTATTCAAGTGGATCCTAGTAAGATTCAGGCGGTGAAACAATGGGAGACACCACGAACCCCGACTGAAATACGCCAATTTTTGGGGTTGGCAGGTTATTATCGCCGATTCATCAAGAACTTTTCAAAGATAGCCTTGCCACTTACTACATTGACCCAGAAAAATCAACCGTTTATATGGGATTCTCAACAGGAGGAGGCGTTCCAACAGTTGAAACACAAACTCTGCAACGCACCTATATTGGCACTACCGGAAGGTATTGATAACTTCACAGTGTATTGTGATGCGTCACGTCAAGGTCTTGGGTGTGTTTTAATGCAGAACGACAAGGTGATTGCTTACGCTTCTCGGCAGCTGAAAGTACACGAGAAGAACTATACCACTCACGATCTAGAACTTGGTGCAGTGGTGTTTGCACTCAAGATCTGGAGACATTACTTATACGGAACCAAGTGTACGATATACACTGATCACAAAAGTCTCCAACATATTCTAGATCAGAAAATGCTGAATATGCGACAAAGGCGTTGGGTTGAATTGTTGAATGACTACGACTGTGAAATTCGTTATCACCCAGGTAAAGCGAATGTCATAGCCGATGCCTTAAGTCGTAAGGAACGAGTCAAACCTTTACGTGTGAAAGCGTTGGGTATGAATATTCAAACCAGTTTAGTTCCTCAAATTAAAGAAGCTCAGCAACAAGCTTTACAAGCAACGAACTATTCTGCTGAGGGACTGAGAGGATTAGATAAGAAACTCGATACCAAAGACGATGGACTGTTGTATTTCAAAGACCGAATGTGGGTTCCTCTATTCGGTAACTCTCGAACTATTATCTTGGATGAGGCGCACAAATCCAGGTATTCTATTCATCCAGGTGCTGATAAAATGTATAAAGATCTCAAGGACTTTTACTGGTGGCCTGGAATGAAGAAACACATAGCTGAATACGTGGATCGATGTCTAACATGTCTCAAAGTTAAGGCTGAACATCAACGACCTTCTGGGTTATTACAACAACCTGAAATTCCCATGTGGAAATGGGATCAGATCTTTATGGATTTCATTACTAAATTACCTAGAACATCACGTAATCATGACTCTATATGGGTTATCGTTGATCGCCTTACGAAATCTGCGTATTTCTTACCCATCCGAGAGGATTATTCTATGGATTGACTCGCTAAACTCTATGTTAATGAAATTGTATCTCGACATGGAGTACCGATCTCTATCATTTCTGACAGAGATAGTCGATTTATGTCACGATTTTGGCAAACTCTTCAGAATGCTCTGGGCACGCAAATCAATATGAGCACAGCTTATCATCCACAAACTGACGGGCAGACTGAACGAACGAATCAAACTCTTGAAGACATGCTCAGAAGCTGTGTGATTGATTTTGGAGGTAGCTGGGATATTCATCTTCCACTTGTTGAATTCTCATACAATAACAGCTACCATACTAGTATTCAATGCGCTCCATTCGAAGCACTTTATGGACGTAAGTGTAGATCACCTATCTGTTGGTCAGAGGTAGGTGAAAACCAAATCATCGGCCCAGAATTCATTCAGGAAACAACTGATAAGATCGCACTCATTCAAGAACGAATTAAAGCTGCTCGCGATCGTCAAAAGAGTTATGCTGATAATCGCCGTAGACCACTCGAATTTCAAGTAGGTGATCGGGTAATGTTGAAAGTGTCACCTTGGAAAGGCATTTTTAGATTCGGGAAGCGAGGTAAACTTTCGCCAAGATTTGTAGGGCCATTTAAAATTCTTGAACGAATTGGACCAGTAGCCTACAGACTTGAATTACCTCTTGAACTCAGTAACATTCACGATGTCTTTCATGTATCTAATCTGAAGAAATGTTTAACTGATGAATCATTGATTGTACCACTCGAAGAGATTCATATTGATGAAAAACTTCAGTTCAGTGAAGAAACAGTAGAGGTAATGGATCGAGAAATGAAAGTAGTAAAACGTAGCCGCATACCAATCATTAAAGTGCGGTAGAACTCGCAACGTGGACCCGAATATACGTGGGAACATGAAGATCAAATGAAAGCAAAATACCCACAACTATTCTACTAAACGACTGTCATCAAGAAAGTCATCACTAAATTTCGGGACGAAATTTTCTAACAGGAGGAGACTGTGACAGTTGCGTACGAAAAATTCGGCATTAATGACGTGAGCACATTTGGTCGTGCTTGAAATCCACGAGGATTTAGCAACTTTGGTTATTGGAGATTGATAGTATGTGAAAAATGATGAACGTGGGCGAAAACCGTGCGCAAAACGGAGTTCGTATGCTCCCGGAATCGCGAAACGAAGTTAAAAATCAAAATGGTGACGAAAGTGACGTGGGGCGGTACGCCCCGGACCAAACGATGGGTCAGGGCGGTACGCCCGGATACCAGACAAAGGTGGGCCACCCCTCTTTCCCAGGCGGTACGCCTCGGGCCAAACGCCCAGCCGGGGCGGTGTGCCTGGCAACTTAAGTCGGCAAAATTTTTTTAAAACGATCAGATCGCATGGGGAACTCCAAAAACTCTTCATTTCGACCTCTTCTTGTTCCCAGACGAAAAATATCAAGTTCTTATCATCCTAACTCCATATTAAAGCCATTTGAAGTCATAAATCGCACCACGGATCGTGTTTTCAAGTCCTGGTCGTCGTTTTAACCGCAGGAATCCGTCAGATCAGGTAATGATCCGTTTAAACCTTCTAGTTTGATTTGATTGATTAGATCTTGATTTTGAACGTAATGAGATAGTTAGGATTGTTGATTATTGCCTAGATGATGGCTAGGATTGATTATAAACGAAGAACACGAAGTTTTAACGGTTAAATTCTTGTTTGATCCGTTGTAATGTCCGATTTTCATGAAATCATAACTATGATTATAATGGTTTAAACCATTTGATTGTAACAATGTAGGTGATTAGTTTGATGAATCTTTGAAATACAAAGGTTAAATCCAAGTGTTTCGAACTAATCATAATTATTAACATACTCACTGGAATAATTATCTGATGTTTATGATAACAGTCAGATTAGTATGTTAAACATGGTTATTATACCTATTATGATACTACATTGTGATATTTCATGATATTTGGGTAATCAATAACAAGGATTAATCATTCCTAAGCGATTAAATCATCTAGAAACTGTTTTAGCATTATAATCAACAACATTAACTATTTGGTTAATCCTAGATTATTCTGATTAATCAAACATGTCATCAACTTTATACTAGGAATCTGAATCAGTATAGGTTCCTACATTATCATACATTGTATGATACGATATTAAATTAACTAATTAAATACTTAATATTAGTTTGATGACTTTCAAAGTAGTGTCTTTGACATTGAATGTTCAGAAAGATCTAATCAGTAAACTAGAACATGAATAATTCATTAAATATAACTAAATGCAGAATCATCTCTGTACTATCAGTTTGGTGATACTCTGCTACCTTTATATCATCAGGTGAGTTTCGTACAACCCCTTTTCTCTTTATTGTTTTATAAACATCGGGGTAACTCTGCAAACTATTTCTGAACATATGATATGCATCACTGATATCTGTGTGATTTCATGTGACTTTTGTGTGATTTCATGGGATTTTGCCGTTAGTATCTTTATCACAGTATCTAAAGTCCTCATTTCTTGAACTGTATCTAGTGAACCCATGTGGGGCCGAACAGGAATCATTGATAGTACTATTGTCTGACAAACCATTTGCTGGGAGGATTGCATTTCCCCTTGTGTGAATGTTTGGTACCTGTTTCCAAAATACTTCTTAATGTTAGTGATAGACATTAAGATAATGAGGCATTAAGATATTTACCGATGGGTAGTATCTTCGTGAACGAACAACTGTCGGAAAGGAACTAGATACAGGTCCCATGGTTATCCAGAACTGAACTTTTTGTGAACATATTTATCATATCATATTGTTATAAATGAACTGTCGAACTCACCAGCTTTGTGCTGACGTTTCAAAATCAAACATTTTTGCAGGTCAACGGTGACAATACGGTGAGGATGCACTTCATACATTTGTAATTAAATAAGATAGTTGTGCAATAAATTTAGTTGTAAACTGTAATTTTGGTTGTGTTGACGAAACCCTTGCTAATGTATTTACTTTAAGTTAATCTGTGTGCTGTGATATCGGTTCAAGTAAGTCACACCTCATCTCTGAGACATCACCACTATGCTTCCGCAACCTTCTCAGAGTGACAAATGACATCATCTCAGGTGACGAGAGGTGGGGGTGTGACATTACCAAATCCTTGCAATGCTTCATCCGTCTGATTTGGTTCCTATAAAGCTTGTTGTTGGACTTTCCTCAACCAGAACTCGCATTTGGAGATTTTTGCATATAGTTTTTCCCCATGCCAAGATTTCTAAGATTTGTTTCAATTGTTGTGCAAATTCCTGTTGGTTTCGGGAGTAATTGAGAATATTATCAACGAATATAATTACGAACTTATTTAAATAAGGTTCGCATACTCAATTCGTTAGATCCATAAAGACAGCTGGTGCATTTTTACCCCAAATGGCACTACTAGAAACTCGTAGTGACCATACTGATTTCTAGAAGTTGTCTTTGGGATGTCATCATCATGAATTCATAACTGACGATATGTGGACCTTAAGTAGATCTTAGAGAAGAGGTAGCACCTCATAATTGATCAAACAGATTGTCGATACAAGGTAGTGGATAACGATTCTTGATTGTTAGCTTGTTGAGTTTCCTATAGCCGATGCACATTTTGAATACACCATCCTTCTCTTTCTCAAAGAGAATCGGTGCTCCCCAAGGTGAGAAACTAGTACTAATAAAGTTCTTGCAGTTGGCCAGAAAGTTCTCACATTTCTGATTGTGCAAGACAATAAGAGGATTTAGATACTGGTGTTGCACCTAAAACAAGGTTGATACGAAATTCAACTTATTTCAGCAGGGCAATCTAGACATGTCATCAGGAAAGACTTCGCGGTAATCTCTGACTACATGGATATTCTACATATGTTTTTGTTTGAAATGCCTTTCTATCTCCTATGCCAGGAAGGTTTAATAATCTTTCCTAAAACATTTCCAAGCTTGCATACACTATATTATTCCAAGTTTCTTGCTGGTTTGTTCACATTGCACTACAACTATGTCACTGTTAGATAATGATACACAGATCATCTTATTTTGGGCATCTTACTTCCACCTGATCTTTAGAAAAGTCAATTCATGCTGAACATGACTTCAAAGATCCCAAGTTCCATAGGAAGAAGATCAATATTGAAAAGATGATCATTCTGGTTCAAGGAACATCCTTGACTAATGGTGTTGGCCTTGATCAACTTGCCATTATCAAGTCCAATGGCAGATAATGTAAGTACTAATGCTAATTTGGAAGAAATAAGGCTCTTATATTAAAAGCTCGTCCTCAAGCTTCATTGCCTTGGTTAGGGTTATTAGTGTTGGGGAAGTTTCTCATAAAGTGATCAACGTTTTCGCATTTGTAGCATGCCTTGTTATTCAATAGCGGTTGTTGTTTCGAACTTGATTCAATCACCTAATCGACACGTTATAGTATATGGCATAGTGCCTTATTTACCTATAGTTTGCACAAATGGGACATAGCCCATTATGATGAAAAGGACACTTGTTATACCATAGTTCCATCCCTGGAAAAGTTTTCTTCTCGAGTACAGTAGCTCTGTAACTTCTAATAGTTAGGACATTGTGACATGTTTCTCCTGAAGTTCTTTGTTTGTCTTATTCAGACCATTTTTGTTTAATACCCATAGTACTTATGAGGCATTCATGTTGGTACGACTGACACTTTGTTCATTCTATTTTGATATGGTGCCACTCCTTACTATCTCATCAGTAAGTTTAGTGGTCGAGATAATGATTCGTTTCAGACTTAGGGGTTCAGCAGAGGTCGTTGTTCCTCTGATTTGTGGAACCAAGCCTTTAATATATTTCTCTACTGGATCACCTAGTAGGAAACATGTTAGGGAGTAAGCATGTGAATTCGTGAAATGGGTCGGTATATTTCAAACAATCCGCACCGATCATAGATTGATGCCAGATGTCTTTTTACAGTTTCTAGATTTTAGTGATTGGGCAATATTCTGAAATAATCAAAGTTTTGAATTCATTTCAGCTAATCACATTAACAGTGGTTGTACCCAATGTTTTCACTCAAGTATTTCACCGTGTTAAAGTCGTTTCCTTGGGAGATTAGGTAGCATATGACACTATATGCTCGTCTAAGCATTGACTAATCTTCAGTTTAGTTTCCATACACCCACTAGTTGCATTGTGCTTAGTATACCCTCCACCTGAGCTAGAAGCTATGTTTTGTTAATATCGGGCTAACATACCCAGAATAATTGCAACTAATTGTTCATGTACAATCCGAGCTATATCAGTTTTGCTTAGATTTGATCCACTCGTAGGTGGATCTGTATTTGTTTCTCTATTTGTAGTGTTCTTAACAGGTCAACCACATTTGGAAGGCATATTCAGATTTCATACCGATTGATTAAACTCAGAATTGCTTGAATAAGAACACTTAGATATGAGCATATTTAATCACACGGATTCAGTTGTGCGAAGTTGTACTGAAGTGTTGTATTTGATATACAGATACATGTGGTCACACAAAGACACTGTATAACTACAAAGATACAGATTCGGGTATGCATAGTCACACAAGTACAATGTGTACTATCATGTTGATACCCATAGTTAAACGGTATGCTTTGTTATCTAACAGACGTGTTGTAGCATCACTTAGCAACATGGAATTGTGACACTGGTATTGTTACTTATGTCATTCAGATATGTTATGTTATGATACAGATATGCTCAGTTATACTGTTACACCTGTTTAGTTTCGTTAAGTCTCAATATGTCTGTATTAACATTATTGCCTCTACAGAACCCAAAGGCATACGTGGCTGAAGCTAAATTACCAAGGTAGGAATTATAGACGCCAATTGTTCCTTAAAAACTCTGGCTATGTCAGCGTCTGTAGAGTTAGTACCACCAGTAGTTGCATTAATGTTTGTTTCTATTGGTGGTGTATTGATATTAACCCCTGTTAAAGGGGTATCATGACACAGTTATCCACGCTTGGAATACATGTAACGACCCGTTTTGATAAATTATTATAATATAATCTAACGGGTGAAAATTTTGAGTTAAATAATTATTTAACTAGTATTTGAATTAAGTAGTATTGTAAATTAATAACCTAGTTATATGTTTGTTATGTTGAGGGGCTTAAGTTGTCCATGTCTTAAACTTGGAAATTTAGAGGATAAAGGTTGACCTTAGTCAACATTCTAGATTTTTATCTATGTGGGTATACGTATGAAGCAAAAAGGAGAAGAGAAGAAGAAGTTAACCTAGTTCCAAATTCGTGGCGTTTGGAGGCTTGAATGCAAGAGTGGTTAACCAAATCATTATCTTTGGTGATCTTCAACAACTAGGTAAGTGAAATTGGGGCTTTTCTTCTAGTTTTTACAATCGTTTGATAGATGGAATTTTGTGGGTTTCATCAAAACATGAACTAGGTGATATTATTAGCAAAAGATTGTTAATTTTGGTTGTTTAATCATGTTTTAAGTACTAAAACATAGATTCTAACATATAGAATCAATTGATGTTGATATGGTTTGGGTTATTCATATGGGTTTGAGTTCATATAAGATCTATATGAATTGAAATTGTAAATTAGTGCTATGTTGGTGTTTTGAAAGCAAGATTGTGGTCAAAACTCAACAAATATGTAAAATTATAAGCTTAATGAGATTGATCATAGAAATGGGATATGGATAAAAGAAACTAACAAGATAGGGTGTAGGTAAAATTCTGCACACCAATTGATTGTAGAAATGCTTGAAACAAAATGAAAATAGGTGCTGATTGAAAATAAAATTGGTTGCTGTTCTGTTTTGTAAAATTCGTATAAAATAGAAGAAAAATAATTAGAAAATGTATCTTATATGCTTGAAAAAATCTTTGAGTCACTACAATTCATATTTGAACATTTTTAGCTGAAAAAAATCGTAAAGTGGTCAAAAGTGGATATTTCAACAGCAACGCAGAAAATTCTGCAAGCATAATTATATAAAAAGAAGGCTGCTGAATGGTTTTTGTAAAAATTGTATAAATTCAACCGTAATTCCGATTGAGGTGTATTTTATATGCACGGAAAGCTCTCTGACTCTTCTACGATTTGTATTTGAACATGTCGAGTTGGTTCAGATCTTAAAAGGGGCAAAAACCACCTCGAACAGCTGCTGCGCAGAAAGTGCAGCACTGAAAAATGAAGTTTTATAAATTTGATTTTAGTTAAATGCTTGAATGAACATGTATGATTTGTACTAGTTGATTAGGTACATGTAAATAGGTGTGCTAGAAGTGTCTTAAGATACTTACAAATGGAAAGAGCAAGTATTTGTATTAACGGGTCAAAATGAGGATTTGGGTACAAATACAAGAAGCGAAGTCCTTATATGCCCTATGAATTGAGTCATGAAATTGATTCAAATTAATTAACATTGTAATCTTTGAATATTTGATAGCAAATTTGTTAAATAGATAAGTCCATGTCAATATTAACTAGTATGATAGTTAAGAGTATGGAATTATTGTAAATAGGTGGTGGTAGTGGAACTTCAAGGGAAAATCAAAGGGAAGGCAAGGCACCGATTGTTAACCCGTAACTGTTAGTGTCAAGGTAAGTTATCTAACTTACTAAACACCATATATGTGTAGTATTGATAGTCCAGTTCTTGTATTGGTTTATTTATGAATGGTTGTCTAATAAATGAAATTGGTTTGATTGTGCAGTTTGACTTAATTAGTCAAACTATGCATATCCATCAAAATGTTTAAATTGAGCTTTTATTTAATGGATTTGATTGTAATTGGTTGTGTAAATCTATGATAGAAGAATCTGAGGATGAATATCATAGTAACATTTTTTATAATTGATTATAAACAAGTGCATTAATTGGTTATTATTCAATCTATGGTGGAAGAACTGGTGAGTGAACATCATAGTTTGAATTGTTGATTACTTCACCACTTGAATGTGGAAGTAAAATAGAATTGATAGGTTATGATGGAAGTACTTGGTGAGAACATCATAACCATGTTGAATATGGAAATTATCACTGTAAAGTGATAATTGGATTGATATAATTGAAAAATGGTTGATTGTTTCATTTTGTTTGAAATCTATAATGGAAGTACCCACGAGTAAAGATTAAAGATTATTGTATAAATTGATGAAATCTAATTGATCATCAATGGAATAACAAAATGTGTTGATATAATAGAAATGTGTGAAGTAAACTCATTGGGGTGATTTTGACCCATTTTTAGACCTCAGTCACACAATTTATTGATTTTGAGGTCTCGAAACCTTTTGATTCGAACCATATCTTATATTTGGATAATCTTACTTAGTTTTTATGAACTAATAGTTAAAGTATATGTGGTGTTTGCAGGTCGAAGGTAGATGTGCATAAAAGCTTATGATCGGGCGCGTATTTTTTTTGGAAATTACAAACATTATGTAAATTTTGGTAGTAAGCCTTTTATACAAACTAAAGTATGATGTTTTTGGAATGTAAGTGGTAACTCAACAAGTACTTGTTACTTATGTAAATGTTTTTGGTGCTTCCGCGTAATACTTTGATAAGGTTTTTGTAATAAAACTTAACTAGGACCTTAAATTGACACGAGTAAACGTATAACGAGTTTGGGTGTTACAAGTTGGTATCAGAGCCAATGGTTTGAGTGAATCAAGTGTGTCACGAACACTTGATCTCAAACTCTTGGGCTCTTGATATGAATTAATAACATATGATTTGAAGACCCGATCATGAAGCTCTTATGTTTTAGGTTAGCGTACCTACTCCCTGCATTATATTGTTGAAATGATTGTTGAATTTGAATTGATGTTGATTGATTATATGGAACCTAAATATGTGTCCTAAGTGTGAAATGGAGAAATAAGGAAATGTGTATATGATGTATGTACTACTACGTCTGGCCAACGTATTAATGCACACATGATATAAACAAAGCCTTATGAAAACCGTTTTATATTAAGGTTATTGAAATTAGGTTAAGTGCTAGGAAATTGTTTGGTAAGTGATTTTAGGATCACTAAGTGTTGAGTTGTGCCTAGGAGAAATTATTTTGAGTTTAACTAACATTAACTTACAATAATTTCAGTCATTATGGCAGATAAACATAACGTTGAGGAAACTGAGGGTGACGATGCTACTCACATTGAAACTAGGCGCTTTGTCAAAGAAGAGGTAGCAAAAGCACTTGAAACTGCTATGCCTACATACTTGGAAGGGATGCAAGCATCCTTACGTGATTATATAAGTGCTGAATTTGTAACCTTAAGAGCTGAAATTGGTCGAACGGTAGATAACCTTGGACCAACAACAAAGAAAGTCACTTATAAGGAATTCATTGCTTGTAAACCCTCGGTGTTCAAAGATGAGGTTGATCCGTTGTTAAGTCAGAGGTGGATATCGGATATGGAAAGTACTTTTGAAACTAGTCATTGTGACCCCAATGATGCGGTTATTTTTGCTGATAATCAACTTAAAGAACGTGCTAAGGATTGGTGGGAACTTCTTCGTAAGGAGAAGGGCAGCGAAGGAATTACAAGCCTCACTTGGGGGCAGTTTAAGGAGATTTTTCTTAAAAGATTTAGTCCACAAGCTACTATTGATCGGATCACAGAAGAATTTCTCCACCCGAGGCAAAAGGATGATAGCATTGATACTATTATAGCTATCTTCTATGATAAGGCGAAATTTTGCCCGGACTTGTTGCAGACAGAAAAGTTGTGGATTAATAGATATTACAGCATGTTAAATGCTAAGTATCGTGAATTTCTCACTCCATCTAAGTGTGAGACACTCTCAAAACTTATTGATTGTGCACGTGAGCGGGAGCTGGAATTGAAAAGACAAGAAGAGCGTGGGGAAAAGCGCAAGTTTGAAAAGATTGAAAGTACCTCAAAGAAGGGTAAATTCACAAGCCCTTCAAAGAAGTTTGGATCAGGGAAAGAGATCAAGAGATGTAATAATTGTGGAAAAAATCACTTGGGTGAGTGTTATGCTAAAACTTTAACATGTTATAAATGCGAGAAACTGGGGCATCTTGCCACTCATTGTACAAGCACTCCAAGCATATGCTACAATTGCTACAAACCTGGGCATAAACGTATTGATTGTCCAGAATTGAAAGGAGTTGGATCAGGAAGTGCTGGTGTAAAGAAACCAGAGATTGCTAAACCGAAGGGGAGAGCCTTTCAGATTACAGCTGAAGAGGCTAAAGCAACTCCTGATGTGGTGACAGGTACTTTTCTTGTCAACACTTTACCAGCTTATGTGTTGTTTGATTCAGGGGCAGGTAGATCATTTGTGCCAACTAATTTTGTACATCATTCATCCTTTGTGTTGGAAAATTTAATTACTCCTTTAGAAATTGAAGTAGCTGACTCTAAGAGCTTCTTAGTTTTTAATGTTTATCGAAATTGTAAAATCACCATTGAAGATGAGGATTATGAGATAGTGTTGATACCAATGCTACTAGGAGAATTTAATGTTGTGGTTGGAATGGATTGGTTGTCTGCACATCAAGCCAACATTATATGTGATCGAAAGGTAGTACAATTGAAGTCACCAAATAGTCGTGAAGTTTGTATAAGAGGAGAAAGAAGATATGGAGCTGTTTTATGTTCGATAGTCAAAGCAATGAAATACATGAAACAAGGAGGCAAGTCCTACTTAGCTTATGTGGTTGACATGGGAAAAGAAGTTAACAAGATTGCAGATGTTCCAATAGTTAGAGACTTTCTGGATGTCTTTTCGGATGATTTACCAGGAGTTCCTCCAGAAAGAGATGTGGAGTTTCGTATTGATTGAGTTCCCGGGGCTAAGCCAATTGCTAAAACTCGTTATCGGTTGGCACCAACCGAAATGCAAGAATTGATGTCTCAATTTCAAGATCTTCTTGATAAAGGTTTTATCCGTCCTAGCATTTCACCTTGGGGTGCTCCGGTGCTCTTTGTCAAGAAAAAGGATGGAAGTATGAGAATGTGTATTGATTATAGAGAGTTGAACAAGGTAACTGTGAAGAACCGGTATCCGTTGCCAAGAATTGATGATCTTTTTGATCAATTGCAAGGAGCCAAATGTTTTTCTAAGATTGATTTACGTTCCGGTTACCATCAACTCAAGGTTAAAGAAGATGATATTGAAAAGACGGCTTTCCGTACTTGATATGGGCATTACGAGTTTCTCGTCATGTCTTTTGGATTGACTAACGCACCAGCGGCATTTATGGATTATTGGATTTAGTGAATCGGGTATGTCGTCCGATGTTAGACAAATGTGTTATTGTGTTTATTAATGATATTCTCATTTATTCTAAAAATGAGGATGACCATTCTTGTCACTTGTGCGAGATGCTTGAAATCCTTCGAAAGGAGAAACTATACGCTAAATTTTCTAAATGTGCTTTTTGGATGCAAGAGGTACAATTTTTGGGGCATGTTGTTAATGAAAAGGGCATCCATGTTGATCCTTCTAATATTCAAGCTATCTCGAAATGGAGTTCACCTAAGACTCCTACCGAAGTGAGAAGTTTTCTTGGTTTAGCGGGATATTATAGACGATTTATTCAAGACTTCTCCAAAATAGCTTCTTCTTTGACAAAGTTGACAAAGAAGGGAGTGAAATATGTATGGGGAGAAGAACAAGAGCAAGCTTTTCTTGAGTTGAAAACAAAATTGACTCAAGCTCCCGTATTGACATTACTGTAGGAACACCGTTCACAAAATAAACATATACTTTTATTACTCAATTACTCGAATTACAATTCAGAGAAATACAGAATCTAAAATAAAGTAATACAAGAAATATAAAAATGTTAACCGAAAAACCCGAAACTTCACCTGAAACAAGAGTGTTTCACACGAGAACTGATCGTTGTAGGTTGTTGAGAATTCAACAAAGCAAATGATTGTGTTTGGAACCTTTGGAGCTTGTGTGTATATATCTCAAGTGGTGTAGTGATCTCAAAAAGTAGCAACTTCAACAAGAGACCAAGTGTCTCTATTTATACAAGTATCATATAGCATTCCAAAGGTTGCCATTATGCTAATTAACAAGCCAATTCATAGCTTGGTTACTACTCAATTCATGACCATTGAATTGGTAGATGAAAAGTTTTTATTTTCTTTTTCTTTTTTCTTTCTTTCTTTTCACACAAAACTCCAACAATCCCCCACATGAAAAGAAATCGATCCTTCCACTCAAGCGTCACGATAAAATTTCAGCGATTGAGTATTGCAGGAGAAGTAGGTGTTCCCTTTGAACCCTCCTTTGTGATATGCACTTTGTCTCCTAGCGATTAGTAGACGCGATGTCCTTGAACCAATCCCTGTTTACGTAGACGTTATTACATGTCACACAATACTCTTCCTGGTACGGTTAACCCCTCATTGTCGTGTCCGTTATGGTCATGGAACACTAGCCTGGTTCTGCAAGAGCTCTAGGTATTGCGCACCCCACAAATCCATTCAAAGCGACCCCACTTCTCTCTCACATAGGTGATTTCACACAAATCATTAAAAGCCGTATGCTTATCCTCCATTGCTATCACTGATTTGATAAAGGAATGAACTAGGAAGTATTCAACTCCCTTTTATATTTGAGGTACTCCCCCACAGTGACCTTAATTCATACAATTAGGTTGTCCTATTGAGCCTAGGTCATGGGATCTCCAATCTTCTAGGATAGGTTTTCCTTTGTACAAACTTGTTCGAAGGGCTTTAGTCCCATTCCTCTTGACGACTTGTGCACTAACTCTCTTCTTAAGCCTTTTGTAAACGGATCCGCTATGTTATCTTTTGACCTCACATAGTCAATTGAGATAACTCCCATTGAGGGTAGTTGTCGTATCGTATTGTGTCTACGTCTAATATGCCGTGATTTGCCATTATACATTGCACTTTGCGCTCTACCAATAGCCGATTGGCAATCACAATGTATGCAAATAGCCGACATAGGCTTTGGCCATCCTGGAACGTCTTCCACAAATTGACGTAGCCATTCTGCTTCTTCTCCAGCTTTATCTAACACGATAAACTCAGATTCCATCGTAGATCTAGCTATTAGAGTTTGCTTGGACGATTTCCAGGCTATAGCTGCTCCACCAAGGGTGAACACATAACCACTTGTGGATTTGGAATCTTTCATATCGGATATCCAGTTTGCATCACTGTATCCTTCTATAACAGCTGGATCTCGGCCATAATGCAGCCCATAGTTTCTTGTGTATCTTAAGTACCTTAGTAATATTGTCATGCTCTTCCAATGTTCTGTGTTAGTACATATTTGTAATTGTTTGCTATTCAAAAGTTGTATTTATTTTGAGTTTATATAAGGTTCGTTTAAAGGTTTGCCAAGGTTCGTCTGGCCCCCGAACCTAGGCAGGTTCGGCGAACCTATTGTCTTGATAGGTTTGGCGAACCTATAACCTAGAGAAGGTTCGGCGAACCTTTTGGTTTGTTAACATAGGTTCGTCTAGCTAACCTATGGGTTTGCTCAGCGAACCTTAGGGTTCGGCTGACGAACCTAAGGTTCGCTGGTCTGTAGTATAAATAGAAGTTGTGTTTTGTTTTTCAGTAGAACTTTTGACAGATCTGTTGATTTGTCTTTGTGTGAGAATTTTGTAATTCTGAGTGAATACTTGTAATCATTTGTTGATAATACAAGAGGTGTTTATTGAATTGCTTGTGTGCTTGAATTTTATACATATTGACTATGGATTCCGCACGTGGTTAATAGTTTGTAGAACTTGTGATTCGATCCTGAACGGTTTCACCAAATCAACAGTGGTATCAGAGCGTTTGGTGAAGTTCTACACTATAAATTCAAGGATTTCAAGCAATTGAATAGGTGAAGATATGAAGATCATCAATGGCAACTTTTTATTTTCTTCTTGATCGATTTTCTGGTGTTTGAGATTGTTTTCATCATCAATTGTTGTTGAATTACAACAATTGGAGTGTTAGAGGTGTTTTGGTGAAGATTTGGACGGATTTTTTGAAGTTTTGGAAGGTTTCCCTCCCAAAATTTTCAAATTCTGCTCTACAGGTTCATGGGACGAACCTGTGACTTGCTGAACAAGAAGGTTTGCTGATTGAAGTGTTTTTCAGAGGGTTCGTGTGATAGTTCGTCAAAGGTTCGGCAAGGTTCGGCAAATTTTTGGTGATAGTTTGTCAGAGGTTCTTGAGATCTACTTTGGCTGAAGGTTCGCTTGAACTAAAGTTTCGTTTAGTTCAAGGTTCACCGGTTTCCAAGGTTCGCTATTATCAAGGTTCGCCAGTTTCAGGGTTCGTCATTCTCTAGGTTCGTCTGTGCAAGGGTTCATGAGTTTCAAGGTTCGCTACTCAAAGGTTCGTGAAGTTCAGAGGTTCGACTAAGACAACTTTTAGTCCATAGGTTCGGCTGAGGTTCATTTAAGGTTCGACCAGTGATACATCTGAAAAGGTTCGCTGCTTTCAAACTCAGAAATTATGTCTGACATGTACGCGGCAATGGCAAGTCAGAACTCCAAACTTCAAAGTATCTTAATCAGTGAGACTAAAGTGGGTAGTACAAATAAAGTGCCAAAGCTATTGGATTTAGCTGATTATGACAACTGGAAAGGAAGATTCGAGACTCATCTAAATGGCACAGATACAAATTTATGGGAAAGAATTTTATCTCCTTATGAGAGACCAAGAGTAGTTGGTACTGATTTGTTTCAACTCTTGGAAAGACTAGATGTGGATGAGCGGAAAGAGAAGAAAGCTTACTGGTTATTGAGTCAGGCAATTCCTAATCAAATTCTGCATTAGTTTGATGAACACAAGACTGCTTACAGTCTTTGGAATGCTTTAAAGGCAAGAGTTGAAGGGAACACAAATCTGAAGAAAATGAAAGCTACTGACATCAGAAAGGAGTTTGAGAATTTTAACATCATTGGAAATGAGACTCTAGATGCCTTGATAACATGATATAGACAGTTAACTGAGGTGAGAAAATATGGCATTGAGTATTCAGAGGATGAAAAGATTGATTGTCTGGCTGATGCATTACCGGATAAGTGGAACTCTTTGGTGCTCATATTGAGAGAAAACCTACCTGGGTTGACATTGGTAGAGTTTATTCAGAAATTGGAGGAACAAGAAATGAAGGACAAATGTAAAGCGAGACGTGTAAATGTCACACAAGATCCTTCCTTGTATGGTGGTTCAGTTGCTACACCACCTGCAACATCTGCCAAGTTCAGACTGCTTTCGTGTCTAGAACTTCTGAAACTACTCAGAGTCCTTTTGTATCTTCAAGTTCTAGTTCACATTATCCGATCAATGAGAAAAAGTCTGAATCTACACCACCACCTGTACAGCTAAATACTACAAATTTAGGAAAAGTGACAGTTGAAGCAGTGAAAGATCATATGTCTATTTTATCATGTGTAGTGAGTGCATATGATGAGCAGGTAGCTGGAAGAATTAGAAATGCCAATTTGACTTTTGAAGATTATGCTCAGATATATGAGGATGAAATGGAACTGATTGATACTCAGTGGGCTCTGGGGAGTGTTATTCGTAGAATAAATCGTTATGAGAAGAAAACTGGGAAGAAATTTACTTTTGACCGGAACACAAAGTTTGGATTCAATCCAAAATCTACACAGTGTTATAACTGTGGTGAACATGGTCACTTTGCAAGAGAGTGCAAGAATCCCAAGAAGCAAGGTAATCTGAATCCTTTCAAGCCAAAGGAAGAGTATCAGAAAAAGAAAGAGAAAACTGAAGAATCTTCTTCTAAAGCACTTATAAGTCAAGCAAATGAAGGCTATGACTGGGGTAAACAGTATGAAGATCTTATGGGTGCTTTTATGGTTTTGTTGGAAGATGAATCAGGGAAAGGAAAGGAGAAAGTTGATGATTTGAATGAGGTACACAGTGATTTGTATGAGATGATTGATAGACTCAAGGAGATGAACTCACAGTTAACTTCTGATCTGAGAGAATGCACAGAAGCAAATAAAAAGTTGATTTCTAAAGAGAAAGCTTTTGATAAGAAGATAATCGAACTTAGTAAAGAAAATGAGGATTTGAAGATAAAAGTTTTACAAAACAATCGTGTTGTTTCTGTGCATCTGGAGTCAGTTCAGAAGTTGAAAGTAGAGTTATCATCTGCAAAGGCTGAAGCTGAGTTGAATAAAGCCAATCTTGAGAATTATCAGAATTCTGCATATGTCATTGATTATTTTGCATCTATGCAAAAATCTTCACATGATAAGTCTGGGATTGGTTATCATGCTGTGCCGCATCCTATTAGTTATGTTGTCAGACCACAACTTGATCCAGATTTGGAAGTTGATCCAATTTCTTTAAAAGAAATTGATTCTGATCAAGTATCTGAGGATGTGGAAAGTATGTCATCTCATGAAAGTGGTTTTGTTGATTATGATGCTCCAATCATAGAAGATATAACTGATTCAGAATATCCTGCTGAGATTCTGAAAATGATTGGTCATAAATCTAAAAGTGTCGAGAAAGAAAGTCAATTCTTCACAAAACCAAAGTCTGAAGTAAAATCGGTTGGAAAATCATTGGTTAAACCAAAATTTGTTTCTAAACCGGATTTAAAAGTCAAAACTTCATCCACACTTAAGCCAACTGTGTTTGTTAAATCTTTGACTTCACAGAAAGGAGAGTCCAGTAATTCTTTTCAAAAACAAAAGGGTATTTCTGTGAAAGGAGACAAGAAGTGTGTCAAAGAGATTGCCAAGGTTTATCAGAGTGGGGTTGGAAACAAGGGAAAACCAAAGATTTTTCAAAAGACTGTCAAGATAAATTCAAATGTTTTGAAACACAAGAGTTTATCTCCATCTGTAGCATCAAAATCTTTGGATTCATCAAAGGGGTGTGATGAATTAAAACCAAAGAATGTTTCTTCTAGGAAATGCTACAGATGTGGAAAAGCATGTCATATCATTGCTGATTGTGTTTTGGATAATTGTAACAGATTTCATACTTTTACTCCAAGAGAAACACGAAAGTGTTTCACGTGTGGAGGAAAAGGTCATATTTCTGTCAATTGTCCAAATCACAAAGTCAAGAAGAAATTGTCTGTGAATGATAGGCAAGTGATTCATTATGTTGTGACTCCTAGGAGGGTAAAACCTAGTGAGGAAGAGATGAAAATTCTCAGGAAATTTGATCCTGAGTGTGTCTGGGTCAAAGAAGAAAAATTTCATAAAAAACAAGCTTTTGATAACAAACAGAAAGGTAAACTGTGACATCCTGCCCCTTACACCCCGATATTGTCCGCTTTGCCGAAGCTCACGGTTTTGTCTGGACCAACGGTCCAAAAGGCCTCGATAGGTGTAAGGCGATTATCACTTATGAACCAAGATCTCCCCAGTCCACTGACCGATGTGGGATTAGCCAGTCACATTGGAGTGGAACTCCACCCCCGTTAGGGCCTCAGCGTCCCCGCTGAGCACACTCGGATCGAGTGCGACCAGGGTGGCTCTGATACCATCTGTGACATCCTGCCCCTTACACCCCGATATTGTCCGCTTTGCCGAAGCTCACGGTTTTGTCTGGACCAACGGTCCAAAAGGCCTCGATAGGTGTAAGGCGATTATCACTTATGAACCAAGATCTCCCCAGTCCACTGACCGATGTGGGATTAGCCAGTCACACTGGAGTGGAATTACTGTGACAACTAGTACCAGACCGTCCGGCAATTCCGTACGGTGTGTGTACTTTCACGTTAACTGTGTGTAAATACAGTGCGTAAATAGTTGTGTGATAACAGAACTCAGAAAACAAACCACAGTTGTATGTGTTTAAGTGAAACTTAAATACAGTAAATACAACAACTCAAGAGAAACAACAGTGTGCAAATGAATAACGAAAACAAATCGGTTGCGATCTGATATCCATAGATGACAGGAATCAGATGGCCGACAATACAGTATGAAAGCCATGTGAAAACAGTATGTTTAGCTGAATCCATTAGGGAGGAAATACAATTTAAACATAATTCACAGTGTTGTTCAGAATAATAAACCGACAGTGTGTTCGCGTGGGTGACGATTCACGCAAACATATCTGTGAGTTTAATGTTCTGAACGATAACTGATAAGTAGAAAACCAAATCAGATTGTGAAACGAACGATCGTGTTCGTACAGTTAGCGCTCTGTACGAAAACGCGCGTAAGTGACGTTTTCTGACAAAAAGACGAAAACACACGAGTACGAACGTTTAAAATAATTAAAATAGATTAAAAATAATACATTTTAGAAACTTACACTAAAACCCTTATTTATATCAGTAATTATGGAAAACAACGCGTGTTTTATAGTTCGTAACGTAGTAACGCAGTTAAACAGTCGGAATTGCAAACGAAACAGTAAAAATAAAGAAAACATAATATTTATGTTTTACAATTTTGAAACTCATCAAAATTATTAAATTAACTTCTATCATTTATTTCAAATAAAATACGCGTAAAATTTTCCGGATACGCGACAAACATGCGAACCGAGCAACCGAAACAAACCCGAACACCCGCGGTGTATAAAAAACCCAATTAAAAGCATTTACTCTCATTTTTATTTCATCACGTACCTCTTTTTCTCTCAAATTTTCGGATCTTCCCCCTCTCTCCACAATTTCAACCTAAAACTCTCAAGATCTTCACCTATCTTTGATGAAATTGTGCAAATAGCATACCAAATCGAAGCTCTTATCATACACTACCTGAAAGTACAAGGGATCGGTCCCAAAAGTCACTGAATCGAAGGTAAATGGGCCTCAAAGGTTGCGAAAATTAGGGTTTTCACCCTTTTTGTTCTAACTCTTGGTGTAATTGGCTAGAACCACTTCAAAACCTACTAGTCTCACGCGAAAAACACCCTAAGGGAGTGAGATTGGGTGCTGTTGTTCGATGGCCATGAGATTTGTCAAGATGAATAGGGTGGTGTTCGAGTTGGTGGACCAGCCGAATGGCTCCCACCCAGTCTGCCGAATGGCTTAGACCCGAAAGACCAATAGGCCGATTGCCCCTATTCGCTCGCCATCTTCTTTCGGCCAAGACTCCCCATTCGATCGGTCATCTACTCTCATTCGACAAAGCTCATACTCGAACCAACATACTCATTCGGCTAGGTCCATTCGCCCGAACCAACTACCTATCGGCCACCTCCAGTCGACACAACCATCCATCTCATTTGACCGGCCAGTTTTAATTCGACCATCACATATTGCTGGGGTCAAGTTAGTCGGCCAAGGCTGCCTAAACCGAACCAGTAGCCACATTTCAAATGACCAATAGTTATTACGACCCACCAAATTGAGTTGGCCCACACAGCATATACGGCCCAAAGGACTAGCCCAATAACAAGTAGCAGGCTCAACAGATCCTTCCTTGGCCCAGATCTAATGCGATTGGCCCATCAAGCTTATTAGGCCCACTGACTTCATTTCGGCCCATGGCCATCTAGTCGGCCCAAATCCCTCATTTGGCCCATCGTGGCCCAGATTCGATGATTGGGCCCCGATCACTAGTTGGCCCAGAAAACACGTACATAAGGCCCATGAGAATCAATCGGCCCAATTTCATACCTTAACTAATATGTAGTTCGGCCCAAGTAATTAGGATGTAAATAAATGTATGTCACGAATAATTCATATGGGGCTTTACATGAGAATTGAAAATAATCAGCAAATAATAGAAAAGGGGATGGGTGTTTAGGTTTATGAACCTAACAAAGCTCAAAACCTAAAGCATTTAAGTTATAATCATAGTTTCATGGTTATTTACTAACTATGTGATAAACTATTTCAACTTAACAAGGACAACAAGTGGAGTCTTAAACTTTAAATCTAAGTTAAACACTTAGATTTGGTTTACAAGGATCTAAGCGATGCAAATAATTAACATATCATGTAAAAGTGTTGAGATCTCAAGGATGAGCTAAGAAAAGTGAAACATAAGAATCAAAACACCACGTACTAAACTTAACTTAAAGTAGTTAAGTGCTAGTATGATCTATGACCAAAGATCAAGGGCCGAATGACGACCGAGACTTACGTGTGTTATCCAACCTTAGAGCTAACACATGCACACACACAAATCAACTACAATTTATACTTACAAATTACAAACAACGTGAAATCAATACAGGATTGTGAACTCAACAACAAATACAATCAAGAGCGCGTGCATTCTCGTTTAAGCTAAGTCAACCCTTCAACAACTACAAGGTGAGTTCATATGCCCCTTTTCTTAATCTTTATTGATTTCAAAGCTCGAGGCTGAGAAACATCAAAACTTTTATTTACTTAAAAGTTTCTATTCACATATTGCTTATTTCATGATTTAGATAAATATTGTTTATCTTTATTATCATTGATCATTACATGATTGCTTGTCTGATATTATCATACGTGAGACAATTAGAAATATACATGTCATTATAGATTCCTGACACATGTATGCACTAGAATAATATAAGTTGTTAAGAAAATATCTTGCAACTGTTTATTATTCTTACACGATAGAACAACGGGGAAAAACAATGGGATAATATGCCAATAACAATTACTAATAACAAGAATGATCATCATGATATGGTAATTTCATGATAACAGGATCATTCACACATCACTAACATCGTGTATAAGACATGTTCTTATGACACTTTGTTCAAGATCGCTAGAACACGCAACCTTGAGATAACAGTTGAGACATTTACTTGTGATATCGAGGATGATATCGCATGCACACACTTTTGGGATGGCATTTCACACACATACCATCATTACTTACTGAGACTCTATTTAGAGCACATCTAATAACCGTCAGAGGATGTCTGTTACACAACCATAGATCAGTCGAGTAATCACTAACATTAATCATTAGAACTTTGGGGTAATTAAACGAAATCACACCGGGCACGAGAGGTGCTATCCATCAAATTAATATCATGCATAAAATCTAGGAAACGAGTTCATTTCAATAGATATCGTGGGAGGATATCTTACACACCGGGCTGATCAGAAATGACAGCTACTGAGACTATTACGTCTCTAACTAGGAATCATGAGTAGGACACTTTACACACTGGGCTGGATATGGGTGACAACTACTGGGACTATTATGTCCCTACCTAGGTATCGAGTATGATATCTTACACACTGGACTGGTTAGTACTGACAGTCACAGAGACTATTAAGTTTTGCTCTAGATATCGAGTATGATATCTTACATGCCGGGCTAGTCCGTAAGGAATAGCTAACAGAGACTATTATGTTTCTTTATTCAATTGTTTGGGTATTCTACATGCCGGACTAATCAGTAATGATTAGTTACAGAAACTATTAAGTTTCGTTCTAGATATCGAGTATGATATCTTACATGCCGGGCTAATCCGTAAGGAATAGCTAACAGAAACGATTTCGTTTCTTACATATGTCATTGGGTTATATTACATGCCGGGCTAACCCGTAAGGAATAACTAACAGAGATTTTATGTCTCTTTATTCAATTATTGGTTTATTTTACACACCGGCTAGTTCGTAAGGATTAGTTAGCAGAGATGATTACATCTCTTACTTTATTCATTGGGTTATTTTACATGCCGGCTGTTCCATAAGGAATGGTTAACAGAGACAATTATGTCTCTTTCCTTTTTACTTGGTGGATAAACATACCGGGAAATCATGGGTGAAAGGAAATGGGTATCCATCGTTGTATTACAGGTAGTGTCGAGTGCAGTTAAGCATGTGGTGGGGTGTCGTCTGGGCTTGACCTTTTCGTATGCCCCTATATATAAGCATGCTTGATTGGATGAGACATTATCTGTACATATAACCATGGAGAGGACATTTTGTGAAACATGGGATTCAATTATCAATACAACTTGTGTGAAATGCTGTGAACATGACTGATATAATTCAATGGTTTTCAATTACTAAACTTATGAACTCACCAACCTAGTGTTGACTTTGTTTAAATGCATGTTTTCTCAGGTGACGGACAGGTCTAGTTAACCAGCATCAGTTATTAAGCTAGAGGACTTTTAGAAGACCTAGCTTACTTTTGGATGCATACATTTTGATGGCATTGTGAATCTATTTTGCATATCTTGTACAGTTACAAGATAGAAACTACACGATTCTTTGGAAATAGATTTACTTAGTTAAATTATGAACACGTACTGTGTAATTTAACTTTGTAATTCTATATCATATGTCATGTTAGCATTTCTCATTATATATCATGTGCCATATAAACAATATGATCATTTGATTATCACTCAAGATATCGCGCCCCGGGAACCTTCCGCCCGACGGGAAAACCCGATCCGTTCCAACCGGCCCGGGGTGTGACATTAACAGGTTTTGAAACAGACATCATCATCTGATGATGAATTTTATGATACTTTTTCTTCTAAAAGATTTTCAAAACAAAATGTTAATTCTAATTCTTTTTGGAAATCTAGACACAGGTCAGGTGATGGATTTTTTGTGTGCAAGGATGATTACTTGGAAGATGGGTTTTCAAGTAATTCATCAAGATCGAACGACAGGAGGCTGTTCGGGGAGACTCAAAGCCGGAAGGGCGGGAGTCATCCCTTTTGGTACTAATCATTTTGTTTTTTTTTTTTTAATTTATGGTGCAGGATGCATTCATGGGCCATATCAACAGTCGCTGGATTGTTGATAGTGGATGCTCCAGGCACATGACAGGAGAGATCAGTTTGTTGAAAGACTTTAGAGAAATGCAGGGATGTTATGTTAACTTTGCAGGTGACAAGGGTGGTCAAATTACCGGGTGTGGTAGTTTGACTAATGGTAAAGTTTCCTTTGACAATGTGAATTACTGCAAGGAGTTAACTAACAATTTGTTAAGTGTGTCACAGATAAGTGATAAAGGGTATAAAGTTTTGTTTGTTGAGAAGAAATGCTATGTGCTCAAACAAGGAATTCAAATTCCTGAAGACTGGATTTTAATGACTGCTGATAGGTGTAAAGATTTGTATGTGTTAGACATGGCTAAGGCGGAGACGGTTAACAAAGATGAGACGTGTTTGGTGTCAAAGGCCACAGAGCAGGATACTCGGTCTTGGCACAGGAGGATGGGTCACATACACATCAGAAAGATGAATCATCTTGTACACAATCACTTGGTTGATGGTGTACCGGTTAAACATTTCAAATTACCTGATGTGTGTGTTTCGTGTAAGAAAGGAAAACAGAAGAGGAGGTCACATAAGTCTAAAACTGTGTTTTCTATTGAGAAACCTCTAGAACTCCTTCACATGGATCTTTTTGGACCAATTAATGTGAAGAGTATTGGGGGTGAATCATACTGTTTTGTAGTGACCGATGATTTTTCTAGATTTTCATGGGTTATGTTCTTAAAATATAAATCTGAAACTTATGAAAATTTTGTTTTGCTTGTGAACAGGTTGGAGACTTTGTACAAACTGAGAGTTAGGCGGGTTCGATCAGACAATGGGACATTTTAAGAATCAGAACATGGAAGCATTTTGTGATTCGAAGGGCATCCAGCAGCAATACAGTGCACCGTATGAACCACAAATGAACGGTGTTGTTGAGAGAAAGAATCGTACTTTGATCGAGTCTGCTAGGACAATGCTCGCTGATTCAAAGCTGCCCATTACGTTCTGGAGTGAAGCCGTAGCGACCGCTTTTTTTACTCTCAACAGAGTGCTGATTGTCAAACGACATAACAAAACATGCTATGAGCTTCTTCAAAATCGAAAACCAAATTTGGAATACTTGGAACCTTTCGGGGCTCCATGTACCATGCTAAAGAAAGATGCTAAATTCAACTCTAAGGTTGAAGAAGGTTTCTTTCTTGGCTATAGCCTTCCAAACAAACGTGTGTTTAACAAACGCATGGGTGTTGTGGAACTCTGGTATAATGTGGATGTTCAACGACATACACCTATACCTGAGGGCAAAGGTCCAAATTGGCTCTTCGATTATGATAATCTTTTTGAGTCGTTCAATTTGTCTCCTAACTGTACTGATGAAGAGATATCTTTGCAAATGTTATATGATCTTCAAAATTCTGATGGACAAGGAGTTTCTCAGTCATCTGAAGAAGGTGGTCCAACTGAGGAAGGCACTTTTGAAGCAATTAATGTTGATTGGTCATCGGAGGATGATCAGGAAGTGTTTGAAGATGCACTTTCTCAAGATCAAGATGAAGATCAGAATATCACAAATCTTGATCACGAGGTTGGAATTCCGCAAGTGCCGGTGACGAGAGTTCATGTGAATCACCCTGTGGAGCAGATCATTGGTAATCCGTCTGATGGAGTGAGAACGAGAAGACAAGTTGTATCTAAGGATAGCTTGTACGTTGAGCTGGAGCGAAATCATGGGACTCAAGAGTTATGGATGCATTCTGCATTCGTTTCTCAGATTGAGCCTAAGTCTGTAACTGAAGCCCTGCGTGAGCCTGCCTGGGTGGAGGCCATGCAAGAGGAGCTTAATCAGTTTCAGAAACTTGGAGTATGGCATTTGGTAGATTTACCAAAGGGTGAAAAGAAGATTGGCACCAGGTGGGTGTTGAAGTGTAAGCGAGATGATAGAGGCGTGATTGTTCGAAACAAGGCGCGTTTGGTTGTTCAAGGGTTCAAACAGATAGAAGGAATTGATTATGACGAGGTTTTTGCACCAGTGGCTCGGCTTGAAGCAATTAGATTATTTTTATCTTTTGCTGCCCACAAGAAGTTTAAAGTTTTTCAACTGGATGTTAAGTCTGCATTCCTTTATGGATCATTGAAGGAGACAGTGTACGTTTGTCAGCCACCGGGCTTTGAGGATCCTATCCACCGGGATCAGGTCTATATCCTCGACAAAGCACTGTATGGTCTTCATCAAGCTCCTCATGCTTGGTATGAGACCCTCTCGACTCACCTTATTGAACACGGGTTCAATAGGGGTCAGATAGACAAAACTCTGTTTTATCGGGAAAAGGGCAAGGACATTCTCCTTGTTCAGATCTATGTGGATGACATCATCTTCGTATCTACCGATGAACAGTTGTGTTTAGAATTTAAGCAGGTTATGATTGAGAAGTTTGAGATGAGTGCTATGTCTGACATCAAGTTCTTTTTGGGTTTACAAATCGATCAATCTGATGATGGTATTTTCATCCATCAGACCAAATACATTCAAGACGTGCTAAAACGGTTTAGCATGCTTGACTGTAAACCCATTTCCACGCCCATTCAGCCCAATCACGGGATTGAGCTGGATATTAAGGGGGAGCTAATCGATGCTACATTATATCGTGGAATGATAGGGAGCTTGATGTATCTGACTGCCTCTAGACCAGATATTGTATTCGCTACAAGTATCTGTGCTCGCTATCAATCAAAACCTAAGGTTTCTCATCTGATTGCAGTCAAGAGGATTTTACGTTATCTGAAGGGTACTCCAGACATCGGTCTGTGGTATCCTAAGGATGATAACTATTCCTTCCATGCTTACAGTGATTCTGATTATGGAGGATGCAAGTCTGACTCCAAACCTACTACTGGAGGTGCTCAGTTTTTGGGGGAGAGGTTAGTCTCATGGCAGTGTAAGAAACAAACATCTGTTGCTACATCTTCATGTGAAGCTGAATATGTAGCAGTTGCCAGTTGTTGTTCCCAAGTCCTGTGGATACAACAACAGATGAGAGACTATGAACTTAATTTCTTAACTACCCCGATTCATGTAGACAATGAGGCTGCGATTGCGAATACCAAAAATCCAGTGTATCATTCACGTTCAAAGCACATTGACATTCGGTTTCATTTCATACGAGATTGTTATGAAAAGAAACTGATTGATGTAGTGAAGATACACACAAACGAGCAAAGGGCAGACCTTCTCACCAAGGCCTTTGATAAACAACGTTTTGAGTACTTACTCAAATTAAATGGGATCAGGGTCATGGGTGAGGTAATCAAGAATCAAATTCCTTCGTAATCAATTTTATTGAATTAACATCGTATTTTTCTTTTCTTTAATTCTTTTGTGTTTTAGTTTTTAGGGGGAGAATATTTGTGAAAATACAAAAACATTAAAAAAATTAAAAATCTGAGAAATTGATTCGATTAAGTGAGAAATGATAGTACATTATTTGCATTTGGAAATATATC
Organism: Mikania micrantha; assembly: GCA_009363875.1. NCBI lineage: Eukaryota > Viridiplantae > Streptophyta > Magnoliopsida > Asterales > Asteraceae > Mikania > Mikania micrantha. The sequence continues at coordinate 6,313,253 of CM018684.1, forward strand.
TGTTTGTGTTATTAATATTTATAAAATAATTACAAGTACTAAGAGTGATGTGTTGATAGGTTTATAACTTAGTAAAGATAAGTTTAAATAAAATTTTGATTATACTTTATAAGAAACAAGTGCTTAGAATGCAGTACTTAGTTTTGTCCTGAAAGAGTGGAATTTTTCTGACAAAATGTTTCTTGAACAAAAAGTCAAATTACTAGTTGATCATGTGTTTAATTTTAAAAGAAATTCTGATTTGGTTTTTCTTTTATTTTAGTTTAAAGCTGCTACATTCTTTGCCTATACTTACGTATCGACCTGATTGTGTTAGCTTTAAACAATTCAAATTTGTTTTTCTTGGTTTTGATTAAGATCTAGACAATCTATATGTATATGGAAATATCGAACTGATTGTTAAATCTTAATCTTAAGTTATTGTTTAGTTCATTTTCTGAATCATTTGAGCATACGTAAGTATCAACCTTGATTCCAAGATCTTGAACAAATTCAAATTGTTTTCTATTTTTTTATTTTCAAAAAGAAATTCTGCTTTATTTTTGCATGATCAGATTAGTTTAAATTGATATTATAAGTTTGAGAACATTTATGTTTGATTAATTATTCACAAATTGGGGATGTGTTCAAGTAAATGGACTATTATAAAGTGTTTGATAATTTTGTTTAAACTGATTTCTTTACTAAGTAATTAAACTTAAAAGGATAAGTATATTAACAATCATTTTAGACTTGTAATTTACAAATAATTGTTATATAATACAAACAGATATGTTGAAAATTGTAATATAATATGATCTCATGTCTGAATCTTTCTCAAACAAAAATATTTTATTTTTCTTAGTTTAGTTAGTTTTGTTAGATTGTAGTTTAATTGTTCTAAAAATTTTAAAAAATTACAAAAAGATTTTATTTTTAAATCTGATGTTAAATCAATAATTTTTGATTATTTGTTTGTCTTTGGAACAATTAAACATGAATTTGTTTTGAAATCAAAAGAAAAATCAAGTTTTGATATAGGTTCGTTTGGTAAATCTATGAAAAGGTTCGTTGGTGAGGTTCGCTGGTAAGGTTCGCCATTTAGGTTCGCTGGCTAGGTTCGTTAGCTAGGTTCGCTGAATAGGTTCGTTGACTAGGTTCGCTTGAAATGGTTAGCAGGAAAGGTTCGTGTAAATGGTTTGTTGTAATGGTTCGTTGAATTGGTTCGCTGCAAAAGGTTCGTTACAATGGTTCGCTGAAAAGGTTCGTGACCTATAAATACAGGGTTCGCTAAAAATGGTTCGTCACTTTCATCTGTATTACGATTGGCGAACCCTCAACAAAGAATTTTTCGATTTCTGATTTGGAGCATCCCAGAACTTTTCTTTGATATCTTTAGTTTCAGAATCATCTTGTGATCATTTCTAGGTAGAAATTTTTGAATTTGGCCGGTTAATTTGAGAGATCTGAGTGATTTTAGGATGTTTCAGATCGAACTGTAAATTGGACTTAAAACTGCTTAAATGTTAAGTTTTAAACAAACCTTCTTTGTAAAAGTTGTTCATCGGCTTGTTTCGAACCTGGGTGTAAAATTTTATTTTCAAATTCAAAGATTTGAAATTTTGATTTCAAATCTGGAAAAGGTTCGCTGGATGAACAGGTTCGTTTGAATGAACTAAGGTTCGCCGAACCTTGAAGGTTCGTTTGAATCTAATAGGTTCGTGGCGAACCTCTGGATTTCAAATCAACCGAACCTTTTGGTCAAGGTTCATTTGACCAACAGGTTCGTGTGATACAAGGTTCGTTCATTCTGAGGTTCGTTCAGTCTAAGGTTTGTTTATCAGAAGGTTCGTTCATCAGAAGGTTTGTTCACAAAAGGTTCGTTTAACATAAAGGTTCGTTCAAAAGGTTTGTCTGATTAACATGTTCGTCTGGTTTAGGTTCGCCTAGCATTAGGTTCGTCTAAGAAATAGGTTCGCTGGTCTACTTAAGAATTTTTTATTTTTATAATTTTTGTTATTTTTTTGATTAATTTTTGTTTCTAATTGTTTTTATTTCTATTTGTAGAAATGGCAAACCTAGTTTTCGGAGACAAACATAATGTTTGTGCTTACTTGGATCCCACTACCAAGAACGGTCAAGAGTTTCGACCGATGATTGAGTTTTTGTGAAGATCAAGGATTTATCATGCTATTTCCAGTTCAGTTCAGATTTACAGGTCACATAGTCAGAGTTTTTGGGGATCAGCTCGTGTTATTTCTGTGGATGAGGATTTTGTCATTGATGCGAATGTGCTTGGACAAGCAATTCGTATATCTGAAGCTGATATTAGGAGAGTGTTGCAGTTGGGAGGAGAACCTAATGGTGTAACTCTTATTCCTGAGAGGTGCATCAAAGGTTGTTTCCTAAGGATTCGTTACTTTGGAGCTTACAACTCCATATCAGTCAAGAAGGGCAAGCTACCTCTGCAATACAAGTTTTTGGCACATGTTCTTATACATTGCCTAAGCATGAGGAAAGGCACGTTTGATGAGTTGAGGGATTTTATGAGATCAGCGATGGTGGCACTTATATTGAACAAACCGTTCAATTTCTCTGGGATGATTTTCCGTTATATGTGCTATAACATCACGAAGGCTAAGGATAGGTTCTACATGTATCCTAGATTCGTGCAAATGTTGATAGATGAGAGATTACCAGAAGGACAGTTACCCAGGGAAGCTGGAGATTTGTTAAAGCTTAAACACATGACTGATTCCAGTTTGGGTCAGGTTAAAGTGTATCAAAGGACTGGGGATGCTGTTTTAGATAAAGATTTGATATGTCACTGTGCCAGGGCAAATTATGTTGCTCCTGAGGGTGATGCCTGGAGGCATGAGGACTCAGAGTCATATTCTGAAGAGTTTGTAGCTGATGATGAACAAGCACCACCTCCACCTCCTCCAAGACAACAGACAAAGAAAGTTACTGGTCAATCTTCAAAGTCTACACCTAAAGCTCAATCATCTCAAGAACCGAGTTCACAGGAGCTGGTTGATATTGATATGTCTACTCAACAAACAGAGATTGCTGATGATGATGGTGAAGAGTCACCAGATACAGAGTCTGAATTAGAAACTATAATAAGAGGAAGTACAGTGATTAAGAGATTAAAGAAAAGAGTTGCTACTGAAGAGACTACTGAAGAAAAGGATGATCCAAGTTATATTGTTGAAGAGCCTGAGTCTTTAAGGCCAAAGAAGCTTAAGAGAATGGCCAAAGGTGGGCCTTATGAGAAGAAGAAGTCAAAGACTCCTAAGATCATTGTATCTTCACCAGTTGTGACTTCAGTTTCTGCTTTTACTTCATCTGTTATGACTACAATAGTTCAGGCTTCTATTTCTTTGGCTTCTAATGTACAAACTTCTGAGTTTGTAAATGTAGCATCATTCATGCCATCTTTTGTTGAAGCTACTACTGTTACAACATCAGTTCCAGAGACTTCTATTCCTCAGGATTCTATTCCTAGAGATGATTTGTTTTCGGGACTTGATGATTTGGGAGACATCAATTTTACTGATTATGATGATTCTGAGATTAAAAGAAGATTATCTATTTTGTCAAAGGAGTTTGAAGAATACAAGAAAGAAAAAGAAAAGAGTGTTTGCTGATAAACCTTCTTCTTCCACTTCTGAGCTGAATGAGTTGAAGGCTCAAATGGATTTGATGATGAAGTGGAAAGAAGAAGAGATTGCTGAAAAGAAGGTTTTGAAAGATAAAATTTCTGAATTAGAATTTTTTGTCAAGTTACAATATGATGATATTGTTGAGCTTAAGAATGAGAACATAGACTTGAAGATCAAGATAAAAGATTTGGAGAAAAAGATGACAAAGTCTGATGCTTCTAGTTCTGGAGTTGAGAAAGTGTTTATGGATATTGATGATGAAGAGGAAGAGAAAGTGGAAGAGATAGAGAAGGTGGAAGAGGAAGATGAAGAAGAGGAGGTAGATTATGGTGATACTGATGTTGATGAACATCCTGATGATCATGATTTTGGAGGTGATGATGGGACAGGTGGTGGTGCTGGTGGAGTTGATAGTGGTTCTGGTGATTTGGAGGATATGTCAAGGGCTATCATTGTTTATAATCCTTCAAAGGTGTCTACTGAAGCAGTTCCACTTAGTTCTGTAGCGTCTGATAGATTCAGGGATTGTACTGAAGTTGAATTTGAAGATTTAGATGAAATAGAACATCCTGACACTATTATTGATTACTCTCTGCCTATATTTCTTGATTTGTTTAAACTAAATTCTGACATAGACTTGCAGAGAAACATCATTGAAATTCAAGAGGATCAAGAAATAGAAGAAGGAGAAATTGTTGGAGATTATTCAGTTCAAGATTATCGTGAGTTCATAGAAAATGATGATGATGATTTGATATTTGATTTTGAAGAAGATAAAGATGTTGATTGGTCTGATTATGATAAAGATGTGATTGATGAAGATTTGTTGAATTTAAACACAATGAAGAAAATTTTTGAAGCTGGAAGTATGTCTAGTACAACTTTGGATCCAGTTAGAGTGAAAACAAATATGGATTTATGGAATGAGATTCAAGACGAGACAAAGTACATCATTGATAATCTTCATGTATTCAAGATAATGAAAGAAATTCTAGAAGACAAAGATCTAGAGAATTTGTCTAAACAATTCAAGAAATTCAAGATTGGTTCTACATCAAAAATGATTGGAAATATTATCAGTTATGGTTATTATCATAATATTCCAGGAAGCTTAACAGGTAAAGGATGCTATGTGGTTAAAAGAACTGATGGATGTCAATATTTTGGCAAAGCTTCTGATCTAATGACTCTTCCAGCGTTTGAATATAAAGATCTTTCAAGATTAAAGATGATAAAACCAATTCAGACTCGACATAATGAGATCTTTGAAAGTTTGTTAAAGAAAGAGGCAAGATATGGACGGAGTTTGTTATCACCTCAATTTAGGGAGAGATTTCAGGATTATGTGAAGCCTATAGTTTACAAAAGATCAAGACTTAGGAAGGTTGAACAGGATTGGAATCCTTATTTCAAATTCTAGTTCTATGATGAGAGAACGTTAGAAGGTGTGATCTTGTTGAAGGAGAATGATAACTGGAGGGTAATTCGAATGCTTGATCCTATCTGGATTGTTAATTGTTCTAGAGAGGATATTATTTTGCTTGATTCAACTCAGATATATGCTGAAGATGGATTTCATGACTATGGTGTGAGCTTCAAAGACATGGCAATTCAATATCAAACCATTGCACGAAAGAAAGAGATGAAAGAGATGCTAAGAGTGAAGCTGAAAGAATTGCTAAGATTCCATGCTCAGTTGTTATACGAGCGGTGGATAATATTGTTGCTGAAGAGATTGGAGAATCCAGCGGAGTCAAAGACAAAGCTGAAGAACAAGACTGAAGATTTTGATAGCAAACATTTAGGGGGAGTTTGTTAGGACATATTTGTAATTGTTTGCTATTCAAAAGTTGTATTTATTTTGAGTTTATATAAGGTTCGTTTAAAGGTTTGCCAAGGTTCGTCTGGCCCACGAACCTAGGCAGGTTCGGCGAACCTATTGTCTTGATAGGTTCGGCGAACCTATAACCTAGAGAAGGTTCAGCGAACCTTTTGGTTTGTTAACATAGGTTCGTCTAGCTAACCTAAGGGTTTGCTCAGCGAACCTTAGGTTTCGGCTGACAAACCTAAGGTTCGCTGGTCTGTAGTATAAATAGAAGTTGTGTTTTGTTTTTTAGTAGAACTTTTGACAGATCTGCTGATTTTCTCTGTGTGAGAATTTTGTAATTCTGAGTGAATACTTGTAATCATTTGTTGATAATACAAGAGGTGTTTATTGAATTGCTTGTGTGCTTGAATTTTATACATATTGACTATGGATTCCGCACGTGGTTAATAGTTTGTAGAACTTGTGATTCGATCCTGAACGGTTTCACCAAATCAACATTCTGAGCTCGGATTACTAGTATATCTACTTAGCCTGCTCACAGCATATGCTAAGTCTGGCCGGGTACAAGTCATCAGATACATCAGACTTCCAATAATCCTTGAATACTCTAACTGAGCAACACCCTCACCTCTATTTTTTGATAGATGTTGGGTGGTATCTACTGGAGTTTGAGCCACACTCGTATCCCCTTCATTGAACTTTTCAAGGATTTTGTCCACATAGTGAGATTGACTCAACACAAGACCATGTTGGGTTCTATTGATCTTTATACCAAGAATCACATCAGCTAGACCCATGTCTTTCATGTCAAATCTCGCTTTTAACATGTCTTTTGTAGATTTGATCATCTTATCATCACTCCCCACGATAAGCATATCATCTACATAAAGACATAATATCACATAACCTCTCATTGTGTTTTTCACATAAACACACTTGTCGCATTCATTAATTTTGAAACCATTGTTTTGGAGCTTGCTTCAAGCCATACAATGACTTGACTAGTTTACACACCTTTCCTTCTTGGCCTGGAGCTGAGAAACCCTCAGGTTGCTCCATGTAAATTTCCTCTTCTAAATCCCCATTTAGAAAAGCGGTTTTAACATCCATTTGGTGGACTTCCAAATTTCTTAAAGCCGCTATTGCAAGCACCAACCTTATCGAGGTTATTCTTGTCACAGGCGAGTAAGTATCAAAGTAATCTACTCCTTCTTTTTGTCTTAATCCTTTGATCACTAACCTTGCCTTGTACTTATCAATGGAACCATCAGCTTTCATCTTCCTTTTGAATATCCATCGATATCCAAGTGGTTTACACCCTGGTGGAAGATCTACTAGCTCCCAAGTATGGTTTTGTAAGATCGAATCAATTTCATTCTTGACTGCATCATGATAGGTGTGGGGCTCTCCCTCAACCATATAAGTAAGAAAATCAGGTCCAAAAGATTTTTCAATCCTTTGCCTCTTACTTCTTCTTGGCTCAACCACTTCAGTCTCTAATTGTTTTTGATCTTCATCATGAACAATCTCATCAACTGGTGTTGATGAACTTGGGAGTTCCTTTTTCAAACAAGGAAACACTTCTTCAAAGAATGATGCATTCCTTGACTCAATTATAGTATTGTTGTGTATTTCAGGATTCTTTGAATCATAAACAAGAAACCGATATGCACTACTATGATGGGCATAACCAATGAATACACAATCCACGATTTTGGGTCCTATTCTTTGAACCTTTGGTGGTGGAACCACCACTTTTGCTACGCACCCCCACACTTTCAAGTATTTGTAAGATGGCTTTCTTCCCATCCATAACTCATAAGGAGTTACATCCTTTTTCTTGAAAGGTATTTTGTCTAAAAGATAAGTAGCCGACAAAATAGCTTCCCCCTAAAAGATAAGTAGCCGACAAACTAATTAACATAGCATTCATCATCTCTTTCAATGTATGGTTCTTTCGTTTCGCAATACCATTTTGTTGTGGGGAATAATGAGCTGTACACTCATGGATAATTCCATTTTGTGCACAAAATATCGGCAAATGGTGAAACATATTCTCCGCCTCTATCACTCCTTAGAACTTTTATCTTTTTGTTGAGTTGATTCTCAACCTCAGTTTTATACAAGACAAACTTGTCAATTGCTTCATCCTTACTCTTTAGTAAGTAGACATAGCAATATCGTGTACTATCATCAATAAATGTGATGAAATACTTATTTCCACCTCTTGTGGGAATCGATTTTAAATCACACACATCAGTACGAATTATGTCAAGGGGTTCGGTTATTCTTTCAACCGACTTAAAAGATGATCTTGATTGTTTTGCTTCAACACATGTTGTACATTTATATTTTGAATCGATAGAAAATTTTGGAATGCAATCTAATTTAATCAGTCGACGCATCGAATTGAAATTAACATGACCTAAACGACCATGCCAAACATTCGATGACTCAATCAAATAAGCAGAAGTAGAAGCATTTTCATTCATGTTCTCAACCTTAGCTATTACATTGAGTTTAAACATTCCATTTTGGGCGTAGCCCTTACCAAAAAACATTTCACGCTTAGTTAAAACAAATTTATCAGATTCAAAAACTAAACGAAAACCATGTTTGTTAAGCAACCATCCTGACACGAGGCTCTTGCGTATGTCAGGAACATAGAGCACGTTGCTCAAAGTGAGCTCCTTTCCCGAAGTCCACTTTAAGATCACACTACCTTCACCCTTGACATCGGTAGTTGCTGCATTCCCCATGTACAGCTTAGAATCACCCACCACCTCTTTAAACGTATTAAAGAGGGCCCGATCAGGACATACATGGCGGGTAGCACCAGTGTCAACCCACCACCCCTTAGGGTCATTTGACACCAAGTTGATCTCCTCCATCATAGTAGTGATGTCAGAGACCATAGCAACTAAAGGCATATCATCCTCCATCATATGTGCTCGGTCCTGTTTAGGAGCCTTGTGTGACAATTCGATATTTTTGGGCCGAGACATGAGTGTGTTGGGCTTTCGTTTAGGAAATGGGCCAAGGGATGTGTTGGGCTCAAGTGAAAATGGGCTAAATGATTTCAATTTGTGATATTGGGCCTGTTTTGTATGGGTTGTGACGATCCGGCAAATTCAGATTAACCCCGTTAATCAGGAATTGTCAGAAATAATCTGTGAGCAAACAAAATTTAACTAGAAGATGGTTAATTAATCAAATAAGGTTTAGAAATATCCAACTTACAAGAATTTGACTTGTAAAGAGGTAAAATGACTAATTTTTACTTTCACAAGTCAAAATTCGGCCAAATGGTTTATAAAATTCGAATTTCGCATTAAAGCTCTATAATTACTCGAATTGATTATTAAATCATCACCCAATAATGATGATTATCAGTTATCTTACGTTACTGAGCCATTAATCCATCGAATTTGAACCAAAACAAAACCAAAAGTCGAAACCGTTACTATTAGTTATCAAAATCGTGAAATTCAATCATTTTTCACGAAATCAATCACACTGAGAGACTAGTCGGCACATTTAGAAGAAAATTCAAGCAACAATTGAATCCTTGAAGCTGTGATCAACGAATTGGATCAAGAGGCGACCGAAACTCAAGGCTAAAGTCGATCTACTACAATTTGATATCAAACAAGGTAAGAAACCACTTCTACATCTTCTGACATGGCCGATTAAACGTACCCCTATGTTAATTTCGACTGTCATCGTCAATTTGATCGATTTCAAATTCTAGGGTTCTAACATAAAAACGATTTGGGGTTTTTTATTCAAAAGATTTCGAAAATCCAATTAATTGTTATCATTAGTTTCAGAATATGCCGACTAAGCAAAACCATCGATCAATTGAGTGTTTTAACAACGAATTGATGGGGCGTTAATTCTAGGGTTGTTGTAAGAACGGATTTGGGGGTTTCTTGTTTAAATGGATTAATAGTCGAATTAAACCCTATAGGAAGTTTCAGAGTAATGCGTTTAAGGAAAGACATATACCAATTTCATGAGGTTATAGTGAATTGTTAGATTTCATGTTCTAGGGTTTGTTCTTGGAACTGAATTGGGGATTTTGATCAAAAAGGGTTCGAAAATCAAATTAAATGTTACCATGAGCTTCAGAAAATGCCGATTAGGAGTAACCCTTTATTAATTTTGTAAAACAAAATCGAATTGTTAGGTGTTGAGTTTTAGGGTTCTTGAACAAAAAGAGTTTAGGGATTTTGATATGGATGGATTTAGTTTTCGAATCAAATGACTCAGACATGTTTGAAATAGCATGCACAATGAAAACCCTATGAATTCAGACATTGTTGATCATCAATTTGATAGATTCGAATGGGGGTTTGATGAATTCGAATTAGAACCTGTGTACATCCAAATAAACGGGTTAGAGTGATGGATTTTCGAATTCAAACCATCTACAGACTCTCTTAAATTAGTAGAATAATAACCCAATGGTTTTAAGGTCAATCGAAATCGAATTGTGGTTCAAATAGAGGTTAAGTGGTTCGGTTGGGTAAGAATAGGGGAACCAGGAGAGTTGTATTTAAAACAATTCATTTTGGAATACTAACGCGATACCCTAGCGGGCTGAACTGGTAAGGAGGGTGTGTTTGGAGTGGAGGGTCACGGGTTCGAATTCGGGGCTCCACCGGTTTTTGCCATTTAAACCAACTTTTAGTATTTTGATCATATCTCATTCGTTTTAACTCCGATTCGACTCGTTCGAATTGCGTTAGAACCAGAATTCTATCCAGAACATATTTGAATAATAAAATTCATATTTTAGACCGAAAACGTAATCACGTATAATTACGTTTATTTAAAATAAAATCATATACGGCCATATGATTTTATTTTAAACGATTTTAAAGGTACGCGTACATACGTATGCATATTCCTAACACTCTAACATACGTGTGTTGACATGTATGTGATTTCAAGCACAAAACGACATCCCGAATAACACAACGTTATTGTTTAAACACAGACTCTTTGTAGAGGATTATCTACGCTATTGCACGTCGGTTTGATCATTCTGCGACAATCAAAGGTGCGTACACGGCCCCTTTCTTATTTTAAACTGTTTTGGTGGAGAAAACATGTGCAACAAACACTTTTAGATACATATCACTTGCATGAGTTAGCTGTTTACATTATGTGACAACATAGCATTTACAAGTCCTTACACTTCGAACCGTCTAGTTTGCCGGTGTTTGACTGACCAAACACTCATTACTATTGTTTGTGCTAGACAATAGTGGCAAGGCAAAACATGCGATAGCATGCACTAGTCAGCTTCGGTGTCGACCACTTATGTAAATAGTATAAATGACTAGCTATCATGACTATGCATGTGTGATTATGTTATCTGCAAACTTTATATTCAAACTGTGGTTTCAACATTTGTAAATGCTTAAACCTGTGTAATGCACCAACCTTTGTGTTGACTTGATTTACATGTTTTCTCAGGACGCTAAGGTACACAAGAAAGCAGGCATGGACTAGGAGATCGAGTCGCATGCATGTTTTTACATTTCTATTGTTTGGATTGAACATTTGGGATTTTGGTTTTGTAATTTACCTTTTACAACTGTTACATTTGTTATTGTTTTAAAACGCTTCCGCAAACTTTGAAAACTTTGATATTTAGACCAAAGTATGTTTTGAAAATTCATATAGAGGTCTTCGTTATGTCTAATGATCTGAGATCCTGGTTTGTCACGTTCCCAAACGGTATGATTCCGTTAGTTGAAAATTGGGGGTCTGACAGATTGGTATCAGAGACATTGGTTATAGCGAACTAGGTTTGCATTTGTAGACTTAGACTATAACTGTTAGACGTTAGACACGCATACTTACACATATCACTTAGAAATTACATATGGCATTATGTGATAGACTTGCTTACACATTCCATGACACTGCACTTACATATGGTATTATGTAACAGGCATGGCATCTTCATCATCAACACCATACATATACATTGATGATTCGGAGGATGAGGAGCCGGTAGTTCCAGCACCACCATCATCACCAGCACCACCTATCCCATCTCCTCCACCATCTGATAGAGATGATTCAGACCTTGAGGAGGATCCGGATGAGGATCCGGAGGAGGAGCCAGCTGAGGATTCGGATGAGGATCCGGATGAGGATCCGGTGTAGGAGCCAGCTGAGGGTACTCAGGAGATTCATGCTGAGGGACCTTCTACTCATCCACCACCTGTATTGGATGTTCCTGAGCCTAAGAGGCAACAGACTGATTCTGAGGAGATTGCCAAACTACGTGAGGACTTGTACTGGGCAAATGATAGGATTGAGTACAATGTTCGGGAACTCTGGGATGCGAATGAAAGACAAGATAACCTTGCCCACCTGGTTCATGAGATGCGAGATGAGATCATCCATTTGACTGGTCGTCTTCAAGCTTCTGAGAACCGAGCTGAGATTCTGGAAGGCAGACTTGTAGCCTTGGAGGATTTGGTGGTCTCGGAGAATGAAGAAGAGGATGAAGAGGATGAAGAGGAGGAATGGGAGGAACCAGAACCAGCTATTGATTCTGATCCTGAATCCACTATCGATGATCCAGAGGACTGATTTAGTTAGACTTATTAGGGGCGGGTTGTGTCCCTACATTAGATGTTTGGAAAATTTATGTTTTGATTTTGAAAGTATTGTACTCAAATCAGATTATTATCTATTGAAAATTTTTACTTATTGTCAACAGTTGTATTGATTTCTACATTACATGTTTGTTGTTTGTTGAATTGTTTACGCATGTCACCTTGGACTTTGATAACGCTCTAACACTTCTTTTAACTAGGAAGATAATGGCCGAGGAGAACATTCACATGATAGTTGCTGAGCTCAATGAGCTTAATAACAGGGTCGCGGAGGCAATCGCGAACTACGTTCAGACACACACCACAGGGCCACATGGTCCAGCAGGGGGACTGGTGAACCCACAGGCGTGCACGTTCAAGATGTTCTTGGACTGTAAGCCACATAACTTCAAAGGATCGGAGGGGGCAATTTGACTCCTTCGATGGATTGAGAAAGCATAATCAGTTTTTGAAATGTGCAACTGTCCTGAGGAGAATAAGGTAAAGTATGCTACTGGAATGTTGGAGGGTCCAGCATTGACTTGGTGGAACTCGAATGTTCAGACTTTGGGATTGGGTGAGGCCAACGCCTTAACCTGGAATGGATTCAAGACTTTACTGCAAGAGGAGTACTGTCCTCGTAGTGAGATGCAGAAACTAGAGGAGGAGTATTGGCATCTTAAGATGGAGGGGTCAAACATCGAGGAGTACACGACTCGATCACACGAACTGGCCAGACTTCTACCTCATATGGCTACTCCAGCTAGTAAGTGGATAGAGAGGTACATCGGGGGATTGGTGCCTCAGATTTAGGGATTGGTTACATCTGCAAATCCCACAACGATTCAACAAGCTGTGCGACTGGCGCACCAACTGACTGATCATGCAGTGTTACAGGGAACTCTGCCTAAACGAACATCAGCTACTAAGGTAGGTGACCACAAGAGGAAGTGGGAAAGCAGTAACACCAAGAATTTCAACCAACAGCCGTTTCAGCAGAATCGAAGCCAGGATTCACACAAGTCTGATCACAACTCAAATAGTGGTTAGCAATCATCATCATCATCAGGGGTTATATTGGTAAACATCCAAAGTGCAACAGGTGTGGATTTCATCATGCGGGAAATCAGTGTGATAAAGTTAAGTGTCAACAGTGTGGTAAAGTTGGACATGTAGCTAAGGATTGCCGTGGAGAGCTGCAAAACAATTCCAACAATCAGAATAATAATCAGAACAACGCACCGAAGGGTTGTTTCGAGTGTGGTAAGATGGGACACTTTAAAAAGGATTGCCCACAACTTAAGAAAGGCGGGGATAACAATGCAAACGGCAACGGTAACGGCAATGGCACCAATAACAACAACAATAACAACAACAATGGTGCTAGGGGCAGGGCGTTTGTGATTGGAGGACGTCAAGCACGGGAGGATCCCAACATTGTTACGGGTACGTTCCTCTTAAATAATCACTATGCCTCTATGTTATTTGACACTGGTGCCGACCGGAGTTTTGTATCTAGTTCACTTGCTAAGTTGCTAAATGTGAGTCCCACTGCCTTAGATAGTCCATACACTGTAGAATTAGCTGATGGCAAGTTAATTGTAGTGGAACATATTCTTAAGGGATGTATCCTTGATTTGATGGGTCCAACATTAGAAATTGATCTTATGCCTATTGCTTTAGGCAGTTTTGATGTAGTCATTGGCATGGACTGGTTGTCCAAAAACCAGGCTGAAATAGTGTGCCATGAAAAGATCGTTCGTATACCTCTTTCACATGGAGAGACATTGTATGTACAAGGCGAGAAGAGCAGTACGCCACTGCGTCTCATATTTTGTATGAAAGCACACAAATGTCTGCGGAAAGGTCATACAGCAGTTATAACACTTATAACTGAGAAGCCGGTAGCGGAGAAGAAGATTGAAGACATTCCAGTAGTTTGTGAATTTCCGGAGGTATTTCCAGAAGACTTGCCGGGATTACCGCCTATCAGACAGGTGGAATTCCGAATCGACCTTACACCAGATGCAGCACCGATAGCTAGGGCGCCTTATTGACTTGCACCGTCAGAGATGCAATAGTTATCTACACAACTGCAAGAGTTGTTGGATAAGGGCTTTATACGACCTAGTTTCTCACCGTGGGGAGCTCCAGTTTTGTTTGTTAAGAAGAAGGACGAGACTTTCCGTATGTGTATCGATTACCGGGAACTTAACAAGGTTACTATTAAAAACCGGTATCCGTTACCCAGAATTGACGATCTGTTCGATCAGTTGCAAGGTTCGAGTTACTACTCGAAGATTGATCTCAGATCGGGTTATCATCAACTAAGAGTTCAGGAGGAGGATATTCCAAAGACAGCATTCAGGATGCGCTATGGCCATTATGAGTTCTTGGTCATGCCATTTGGGTTGACAAACGCTCCAGCTGTATTCATGGATCTCATGAATCGTGTTTGTAAACCTTACCTTGATAAGTTTGTCATTGTTTTCATTGATGACATTCTCATCTATTCTCAAACTGAGGAGGAACACGCTGAACATCTTCGATTGTTGTTGGAATTATTGAAGCAGGAACAATTGGACGCTAAGTTCTCGAAATGTGACTTCTGGATGCAAGAAGTACAATTCTTGGGTCATATAGTCAACAAAAAGGGTATACATGTGGATCCAGCGAAGATTGAAGCAATTAAGAATTGGGAAGCACCAAAGACTCCTACCGAGGTACGACAATTCCTTGGTTTGGCGGGTTATTTCTGACGATTCATTGAGGGTTTCTCAAAGATCGCTCAACCACTTACAGCTCTTACGCACAAGGGAACGAAGTATAACTGGACGAATAAACAGGAAACTGCATTCCAGTTATTGAAACAGAAACTCTGCAGTGCACCGATTCTGTCCTTACTGGAAGGGACGGAAGACTTTGTGGTGTATTGTGATGCATCTGCACAGGGTTTGGGATGTGTGTTGATGCAACGTGATAAAGTGATTGCTTATGCTTCAAGGCAACTGAGACCACACGAAAAGAATTACACTACTCATGATTTGGAGTTAGGAGCCGTGGTCTTTGCTTTGAAAATTTGGAGGCATTATTTATATGGAACTAAGTGTACCATTTACACTGATCATAAGAGTTTGCAACATATCTTTGATCAGAAGGAGCTTAATATGAGACAGCGACGGTGGGTTGAATTGTTGAACGACTACGAATGCGCGATTAAGTATCACCCGGGAAAAGCTAATGTGGTAGCTGATGCTTTAAGCAGAAAAGACACTTCAACAAGGCGGGTTCGTGCACTTATGATGACGATACATACTGATTTGCCTGACAAAGTACGCAGTGCTCAGCTCGAGGCTTTGAAAAAGGAAAATTTGGTACAGGAATCCTTACGAGGAATGGAAGAACGATTGGAAGTCAAGCCTGATGGAATTTGTTATTTCATTAACCGACTTTGGATACCTTTGTATGGAGGTTTAAGGGAACTCGTGATGGATGAAGCACACAAGTCCGGATATTCAGTCCATCCGGGATCAGACAAGATGTATCATGACTTGAAGGCATTGTATTGGTGGCCTCATATGAAAGCTGACATTGCTAGATATGTTAGCAAATGTTTGACTTGTTCGAAAGTCAAAGTTGAATACCAGAAGCCATCTGGTTTACTGCAACAACCAGAGCTACCGATGTGGAAATGGGAACAGATTTCGATGGACCTTATTACTAAGTTACCCCGTACACCGAGTGGTTGTGATACGATATGGGTAATTGTTGATCGATTAACGAAATCTGCACATTTCTTAGCAATCAAAGAAACTGACAAGATAGAGAAACTGACTCGTATTTACATCAAGGAAGTGGTAGCACGACATGGCGTGCCAATTTCTATCATATCAGATCGAGATGCTCGATTCACTTCAAATTTTTGGAAGTCACTCCATAAGTCATTGGGAACTCGTTTGGATATGAGTACCGCATATCATCCACAGACCGACGGTCAGAGTGAACGTACGATTCAAACGCTCGAGGATATGTTACAAGCTTGTGTAATTGACTTTGGTGATAGTTGGGAAAACCACTTACCGTTAGTGGAATTCTCTTACAACAATAGTTATCATACAAGTATTAAGGCCGCACCGTTTGAAGCTTTGTATGGTCGCAAATGTCGTTCACTAGTTTGCTGGGCTGAAATTGGTGACAGTCAGATTACAGGTCCTGAACTTGTGCACGAGACGACAGAGAAGATAGTACAAATCCGGAACCGTATGGCAGCGGCCCGGGATCGATAGAAGAGTTATGCTGACAAACGTCGTAAGCCGTTGGAATTTCAGGTAGGAGACCGAGTTCTTCTAAAAGTATCACCTTGGAAAGGTGTGATACGATTTGGCAAGCGCGGAAAGCTTAGTCCACGTTATGTAGGACCTTTTGAGATTCTGAAAAGAATTGGTCAGGTTGCGTATCAACTCAAACTACCGGAGGAACTCAGTGGAGTTCATGATGTCTTTCATGTATCGAACTTAAAGAAATGTCTTTCTGATGAGACATTGATTGTACCATTGGAAGAAATACAAGTGGATGAACAGTTACGATTCATTGAAGAACCAGCAGAAATCATGGACCGAGAGGTCAAACAACTTAAGCAAAGCAAGATTCTGATAGTCAAAGTTCGATGGAATTCAAGACGTGGTCCTGAATTCACATGGGAACGGGAAGACCAAATGATGAAGAAGTATCCTCATCTGTTCAAAAAAGCAACTACAAACATTGAGAGCGCACGTTAAATTTCGGGACGAAATTTCCTTCAACAAGGGGATGACGTGATGCTTCACACATCAACACTGCAAATTTCAAACTGTAAGCACAAACACTTTATTCAATTGATTTTGTTACAAACATTTGTGCTACATTACATTTTATACATTTTATGTGCTACATTTCATATGTTACATGTTATGGTAGTACATGCATGATTAGTTACACACATTTTGCTATGTGCGGGGTTGCATAGTACAAACAGTTACAGACACTCACTATGTGTGAGGTTACACAACACAGTATGATCAAACACAAACAGTCACAGTTAGGTGAACTAACTAGTGTACACGCAAACAGTCACATTGAACGATCACACTTAGTTGTGATGTTGCAAGCATTAGATTTTGTGTGTGAGTACACACAAGCACATGGAATGATCAAACCACACTAACACGTACAATCTGAACTCGCAAGTAGTTTCCTAACTACTTCTAACATTTTACAATTTTCGGGACGAAAATTCCTTCAACAAGGGGATGATGTGACAATTCGATATTTTTGGGCCGAGACATGAGTGTGTTGGGCTTTCGTTTAGGAAATGGGCGAAGGGGTGTGTTGGGCTCAAGTGAAAATGGGCGAAATGATTTCAATTTGTGATATTGGGCCTGTTTTGTATGGGTTGTGACGATCCGGCAAATTCGGATTAACCCCGTTAATCAGGAATTGTCAGAAATAATCTGTGAGTAAACAAAATTTAAATAGAAGATGGTTAATTAATCAAATAAGGTTTAGAAATATCCAATTTACAAGAATTTGACTTGTAAAGAGGTAAAATGACTAATTTTGACTTTCACAAGTCAAAATTCGGCCAAATGGTTTATAAAATTCGAATTTCGCATTAAAGCTCTATAATGAATCGAATTGATTATTAAATCATCACCCAATAATGATGATTATCAGTTATCTTACGTTACTGAGCCATTAATCCATCGAATTTGAACCAAAACGAAACCAAAAGTCGAAACCGTTACTATTAGTTATCAAAATCGTGAAATTCAATCATTTTTCACGAAATCAATCACACTGAGAGACTAGTCGGCACATTTAGAAGAAAATTCAAGCAACAATTGAATCCTTGAAGCTGTGATCAACGAATTGGATCAAGAGGCGACCGAAACTCAAGGCTAAAGTCGATCTACTACAATTCGATATCAAACAAGGTAAGAAACCACTTCTACATCTTCTGACATGGCCGATTAAACGTACCCCTATGTTAATTTCGACTGTCATCATCAATTTGATCGATTTCAAATTCTAGGGTTCTAACATAAAAACGATTTGGGGTTTTTTATTCAAAAGATTTCGAAAATCCAATTAATTGTTATCATCAGTTTCAGAATATGCCGACTAAGCAAAACCATCGATCAATTGAGTGTTTTAACAACGAATTGATGGGGCGTTAATTCTAGGGTTGTTGTAAGAACGGATTTGGGGGTTTCTTGTTTAAATGGATTAATAGTCGAATTAAACCCTATAGGAAGTTTCAGAGTAATGCGTTTAAGGAAAGACATATACCAATTTCATGAGGTTATAGTGAATTGTTAGATTTCATGTTCTAGGGTTTGTTCTTGGAACTGAATTGGGGATTTTGATCAAGAAGGGTTCGAAAATCAAATTAAATGTTACCATGAGCTTCAGAAAATGCCGATTAGGAGTAACCCTTTATTAATTTTGTAAAACAAAATCGAATTGTTAGGTGTTGAGTTTTAGGGTTCTTGAACAAAAAGAGTTTAGGGATTTTGATATGGATGGATTTAGTTTTCGAATCAAATGACTCAGACATGTTCGAAATAGCATGCACAATGAAAACCCTATGAATTCAGACATTGTTGATCATCAATTTGATAGATTCGAATGGGGGTTTGATGAATTAGAATTAGAACCTGTGTACATCCAAATAAACGGGTTAGAGTGATGGATTTTTGAATTCAAACCATCTACAGACTCTCTTAAATTAGTAGAATAATAACCCTATGGTTTTAAGGTCAATCGAAATCGAATTGTGGTTCAAATAGAGGTTAAGTGGTTCGGTTGGGTAAGAATAGGGGAACCAGGAGAGTTGTATTTAAAACAATTCATTTTGGAATATTAACGCGATACCCTAGCGGGCTGAACTGGTAATGAGGGTGTGTTTGGAGTGGAGGGTCACGGGTTCGAATCCGGGGCTCCACCGGTTTTTGCCATTTAAACCAACTTTTAGTATTTTGATCATATCTCATTCGTTTTAACTCCGATTCGACTCGTTCGAATTGCGTTAGAACCAGAATTCTATCCCGAACATATTTGAATAATAAAATTCATATTTTAGACCGAAAACGTAATCGCGTATAATTACGTTTATTTAAAATAAAATCATATACGGCCATATGATTTTATTTTAAACGATTTTAAAGGTACGCGTACATATGTATGCATATTCCTAACACTCTAACATACGTGTGTTGACATGTATGTGATTTCAAGCACAAAACGACATCCCGAATAACACAACGTTATTGTTTAAACACAGACTCTTTGTAGAGGATTATCTACGCTATTGCACATCTGTTTGATCATTCTGCAACAATCAAAGGTGCGTACACGGCCCCTTTCTTATTTTAAACTGTTTTGGGGGAGAAAACATGTGCAACAAACACTTTTAGATACATATCACTTGCATGAGTTAGCTGTTTACATTATGTGACAACATAGCATTTACAATTCCTTACACTTCGAACCGTTTAGTTTGCCGTAGCGCAAAGCGTGGATGTTGGAAATAGATCTATTAGGTTTGACAAACCTCACTTGGTAGATGGGATCTATGCAGGTGTTTGACTGACCAAACACTCATTACTATTGTTTGTGCTAGACAATAGTGGCAAGGCAAAACATGCGATAGCATGCACTAGTCAGCTTCGGTGTCGACCACTTATGTAAATAGTATAAATGACTAGCTATCATGACTATGCATGTGTGATTATGTTATCTGCAAACTTTATATTCAAACTGTGGTTTCAACATTTGTGAATGCTTAAACCTGTGTAATGCACCAACCTTTGTGTTGACTTGATTTACATGTTTTCTCAGGACGCTAAGGTACACAAGAAAGCAGGCATGGACTAGGAGATCGAGTCGCATGCATGTTTTTACATTTCTATTGTTTGGATAGAACATTTGGGATTTTGGTTTTGTAATTTACCTTTTACAACTGTTACATTTGTTATTGTTTTAAAACGCTTCCGCAAACTTTGAAAACTTTGATATTTAGACCAAAGTATGTTTTGAAAATTCATAGAGAGGTCTTCGTTATGTCTAATGATCTGAGATCCTGGTTTGTCACGTTCCCAAACGGTATGATTCCGTTAGTTGAAAATTGGGGGTGTGACACGTTGCACTTATCAGCACGGTGACCATGCTCACCGCAATTGTAGCATTTCCCCTTAAATTGGAAAACCGGTTTCCTCACACCACCTTTTTTCGGCCCAAGGTCCATATCCTTGCCTTTGCCTTTGCCCTTGCCCTTGCCCTTGTAGTTGTCAATTTTCTTTTTTTACCCACGGGAAGATTGACCATGCTCCACCATATTGGCTTTTGGAGCAAATTTTTGTTGTGTTATTTTCAAAGCCAACCTATTGTCTTCCTCAATTCGAAGACGTACCACAAGGTCCTCCACAGTCATTTCCTTTCACTTATGCTTTAGGTAGTTCTTGAAATCCACCCAACTTGGAGGCAATTTTTCAATCATGGCTGCAACTTGAAATGTCTCACTAAGAGTCATTCCCTCAGAATGTATGTCACTTAGTATAATTTGCAACTCTTGAACTTGGTTCAAAACTGTATTAGTATCAACCATTATATAGTCCAAGAAACGGGCTACCACAAACTTCTTTGTGCCAGCATCCTTCGTTCTATACTTTCTGTCTAACGATTCCCATAATTCTTTGGTAGTTGTTATCTTGCAGTGAACATTATACAATGCATCCACTAAACCGTTCAACACATAGTTGCGACACAGATATTCCGAGTGTTTCCACGCTTCCAAAGCGGTTACGGATTGGACATCCCCATCAGTAATTGCAGGAGGGGATTCAATCAGGAACCTCACAAGCTTCAAAGTGGTCAAGTAAAACAACATCTTTTGTTGCCACCTCTTAAAGTCCAAACCCGAAAACTTTTCAGGTCTTTCAGCATGATTTTCCACAGTCTGGGCAGCTTGGGTACCAACTAATGGTCCCATAGGTGTTGAAGTTTGAGCAGGTACAGTTGTCATTACTGAAACAAGAGTGGAAATGCAAACGAAGCAAGTCAAATTTTCAGAAATAAGGTTTACACAAAACCAAAGTATAAACTAAACGTTTTAACTCAAACAAAGTTATTTGAGTTCATGCGACGTTTGCATGACTTGTTTTGGCCTAATAGGTTAAGTCACTCTCTCTAAGAATCCCCAGGAAAGCAAGACAGGTCCCTCGGCTGATTGGGATATATACGAATTGTTTTCCTAGATAGGAAACTCAGATAACGATGTCCACCCTTCCAGTTACTACAAGTCTGTCACTTAAAACTTAAACTTTGATGAGCTTAATTTATCAAAATATTTTGTGGTTTACAAAAAACCGTATGGTTTACACAAAACCAAAATCAAATTTTACTAAAATTTGACAAGTATTTGAGGAATTATGGTTTACGCAAAACCGAACCCAAATCTAATTAAATTTTTTTTAGAACATCAAACGTTTTATAATTTTAAGTTTTTATATCATAAAAACCTTTTTCTAACACGCTCGTTAGAAATAAACGATTATAACTATCGTTTACAAAACTCGTAAAAAAAATTGATTCGATTATGTTCAAGAAATAAACGTTAACAAATGGTTTATAAAACTTTTAATTTACACAAAACAAATTTAATAAAACCAAACTTTGTTAACAATTATCAAAACAGAAAATAACTAGTTATGGTTTACAAAAAACCAAAACAAAATATTAAATTTTCCTATTAATAAGAAAACAATACTCGTTTACCAAAAACAAAATTTAAAAACACATTTAAAATTTCTTGATAAACAAATATTTGTACGAAACTAAATAGTTTATATTTCTGTTTTGTAATCCGAAAATTTTTAAAAACACAAACTTATAAACGGTGGTTTTTAAAATCTGTTTTAAGCTTGTAGGAACACCGTTCACAAAATAAAGAAATACTTTTATTACTCAATTACTCGAATTACAATTCAGAGAAATACAGAATCTAAAATAAAGTAATACAAGAAATATAAAAATGCTAAAATTGAAATTACAAGAAGAAGTATAAAACAAGAGGAAACGAATTGAAATGAATTCGGTGGCTGAGGATTTCTGTTCAACAGAGGTCCCTTAAAACAGATTTTGGGCCACCCAGGTGAACCCGACTGTTTCCCAGGGTACAACAGCCGAAGCAGTGTGTACTGCCAGAGTTAACTGAAAAACCCGAAACTTCACCTGAAACAAGAGTGTTTAACACGAGAACCGATCGTTGTAGGTTGTTGAGAATTCAACAAAGCAAATGATTGTGTTTGGAACCTTTGGAGCTTGTATGTATATATCTCAAGTGGTGTAGTGATCTCAAAAAGTAGCAACTTCAACAAGAGACCAAGTGTCTCTATTTATACAAGTATCATATGGCATTCCAAAGGTTGCCATTATGCTAATTAACAAGCCTATTCATAGCTTGGTTACTACTCAATTCATGACCATTGAAATTGCTAGATGAAAAGTTTTTATTTTCCTTTTCTTTTTTCTTTCTTTCTTTTCACACAAAACTCCAACAATTACCTGATGGGCCTGATGACTTTGTGGTTTATTCTGATGCATCATATTCGGGTTTAGGTTGTGTTTTAATGCAACAGGGAAAAGTTATTGCGTATGCTTCAAGGCAATTAAAGATACATGAAATAAACTACCCAACCCATGATCTTGAACTTGTAGCAGTAGTTTTTGCTTTTAAAATTTGGAGGCATTATCTTTATGGTTTAAAGTGTACCATTTACCCTGACCATAAAAGCCTTAAATATTTCTTTACTCAAAAAAAGTTGAATATGAGACAAAGACGATGGTTAGAGTTAATCAAAGATTATGATTGTGAAATCCTCTACCATCCAGGAAAGGCAAATGTGGTTGCCGATGCTTTAAGTAGAAAGGAATATTCACCTATAAGGGTGAAGGTGATGAAGATTGTCGTTTCTTCAGATATTGTCAATCAAATAAAACAGGCTCAAGTTGAAGCACTCAAAGAAGAAAATTGGAAAAGAGATCGTATTAAAGGCCAAATATATAATTTGGAGGAGGATAATCGTGGGTTAAAAATAAGGTGGGGTCGAGTTTGGATTCCACCTACATGTCCATTTAAAGTAACATTGTTGGAGGAGGCACATAAATCTAAATACTCGATTCACCCGGGGGCTACCAAAATGTATAGAGATCTTCGAAACAATTATTGGTGGCCGGGGATGAAAAGAGACATTGTTAAATATGTTGAAAAATGTTTAACTTGCATGCAGGTTAAAGCTGAGCATCAAAAACCGTATGGCAAGTTATAACCATTGGAA
The DNA here is from genome assembly GCA_009363875.1 of Mikania micrantha. Lineage (NCBI taxonomy): Eukaryota > Viridiplantae > Streptophyta > Magnoliopsida > Asterales > Asteraceae > Mikania > Mikania micrantha. Next base: position 6,336,720 of record CM018684.1, read on the forward strand.
ATTCCCATGTGGAAATGGGAACACGTTACTATGGACTTGATCACCAAACTCCCGAAAACAAAAAGAGGGCATGACACGATTTGGGTTGTTGTTGATAGATTGATGAAAAGGGCTCACTTCATTCCTATTCGTGAGACTTATTCGTCAGAGAAAATGGCAGAAGTATACATACGGGAAGTTGTATCACGCCATGGAGTTCCTGTGAGTATAGTATCTGATCGAGACACTCGATTTACTTCACACTTTTGGAGGAAATTCCAGGAGGAATTAGGAACTAAAATTCTGTTGAGCACGGCTTATCACCCTCAGACGGATACCATTCAAACGTTGGAGGATATGTTGCATGCGTGCATAATTAATTTTGGGGGCAATTGGGATGATTATTTGTCAATGGCTGAATTTTCGTATAACAATAGTTATCATTCTAGCCTTGGTATGCCTCCGTATGAGATTCTTTACGGGAGAAAATGTCGTACTCCTATTTGTTGGGAAGAAATTGGTCCACGAGAGCTTGCTAATAAAGAAGTTGTGAAAGCCACAAATGAAAAGATTGATCAAATTCGAGCACATTTGAAAGCAGCCCAGGATCGACAGAAATCCTATGCTGATAAACGGAGAAAACCTATAGAGTTCCATGTGGGGGACTGTGTTGTTAAAGGTTTCTCCATGGAGGGATGTTATTCGGTTTCACAAACGTGGAAAATTGAGTCCATGTTTCATTGGACCATTTAAAATTCTAGCAAGAGTCGGGGAGGTTGCTTACCGACCGGAACTACCGGATGAGTTGAGTGGATTACATAACACTTTCCATGTTTCATACTTGAAAAGGTGTTTGGCTGATGAGACGACTTATGTGCCGTTAGAAGATGTTGAAATTGTTGATAGGTTGAAATATGTTGAAAAACCGGTGGTAATTTTGGATAGAAAGGTTAAGCGATTTAGAAATAAGTCAATTATCAAGTCTTGATAAAATGGAAGAATCGAAAGGGATCCGACGTTACTTGGGAATCAGAGGAAGAAATGAAGAAATTTTACCCGTTTTTATTTGACTTGTAATTGGGTTTCGGGGGCGAAACCTCTCTGAGGGGAGAATTGTAACGACCCGTTTTGATAAATTATTATAATATAATCTAACGGGTGAAAATTTTGAGTTAAATAATTATTTAACTAGTATTTGAATTAAGTAGTATTGTAAATTAATAACCTAGTTATATGTTTGTTATGTTGAGGGGCTTAAGTTGTCCATGTCTTAAACTTGGAAATTTAGAGGATAAAGGTTGACCTTAGTCAACATTCTAGATTTTTATCTATGTGGGTATACGTATGAAGCAAAAAGGAGAAGATAAGAAGAAGTTAACCTAGTTCCAAATTCATGGTGTTTGGTGATCTTCAACAACTAGGGAAGTGAAATTGGGGCTTTTCTTCTAGTTTTTACAATTTTTTAAAAGATGGAATTTTGTGGGTTTCATCAAAACATGAACTAGGTGATATTATTAGCAAAAGATTGTTAATTTTGGTTTTTTAATCATGTTTTAAGTACTCAAACATAGATTCTAACATATAGAATCAATTGATGTTGATATGGTTTGGGTTATTCATATGGGTTTGAGTTCATATAAGATCTATATGAATTGAAATTGTAAATTAGTGCTATGTTGATGTTTTGAAAGCAAGATTGTGGTCAAAACTCAACAAATATGTAAACTTATAAGCTTAATGAGATTGATCATAGAAATGGGATATGGATAAAAGAAACTAACAAGATAGGGTGTAGGTAAAATTCTGCACACCAATTGATTGTAGAAATGCTTGAAACAAAATGAAAATAGGTGCTGATTGGAAATAAAATTGGTTGTTCTGTTTTGTAAAATTCGTATAAAATAGAAGAAAAATAATTAGAAAATTTATCTTATATGCTTGAAAAGATCTTTGAGTCGGCTACAATTCATATTTGATCATGTTTAGCTGAAAAAAATCGTAAAGTGGTCAAAAGTGGGTATTTCAACAGCAACCCAGAAAATTCAGCAAGCTGAATTATATAAAAAGAAGGCTGCTGAATGGTTTTTGTAAAAATTGTATAAAATCAACCATAATTCCGATTGAGGTGTATTTTATATGCACGGAAAGCTCTCTGACTCTTCTACTATTTGTATTTGAACATGTAGAGTCGGTTCAGATCTTAAAAGGGGCAAAAACCACCTCGAACAGCTGCTGCGCAGAAAGTGCAACACTGAAAAATGAAGTTTTATAAATTTGATTTTAGTTAAATGCTTGAATGAACATGGATGATTTGTACTAGTTGATTAGGTACATGTAAATAGGTGTGCTAGAAGTGTCTTAAGATACTTACAAATGGACAGAGCAAGTATTTGTATTAACGGGTCAAAATGAGGATTTGGGTACAAATACAAGAAGCGAAGTCCTTATATGCCATATGAATTGAGTCATGAAATTGATTCAAATTAATTAACATTGTAATCTTTGAATATTTGATAGCAAATTTGTTAAATAGATAAGTCCATGTCAATATTAACTAGTATGATAGTTAAGAGTATGGAATTGTTGTAAATAGGTGGTGGTAGTGGAACTTCAAGGGAAAATCAAAGGGAAGGCAAGGCACCGATTGTTAACCCGTAACTGTTAGTGTCAAGGTAAGTTATTTAACTTACTAAACACCATATATGTGTAGTATTAATAGTCCAGTTCTTGTATTGGTTTATTTATGAATGGTTGTCTAATAAATGAAATTGGTTTGATTGTGCAGTTTGACTTAATTAGTCAAACTATGCATATCCATCAAAATGTTTAAATTGAGCTTTTATTTAATGGATTTGATTGTAACTGGTTGTGTAAATCTATGATAGAAGAATCTGAGGATGAATATCATAGTAACATTGTTTATAATTGATTATAAACAAGTGCATTAATTGGTTATTATTCAATCTATGGTGGAAGAACTGGTGAGTGAACATCATAGTTTGAATTGTTGATTACTTCACCACTTGAATGTATAAGTAAAATAGAATTGATAGGTTATGATGGAAGTACTTAGTGAGAACATCATAACCATGTTGAATATGTAAATTATCACTGTAAAGTGATAATTGGATTGATATAAATTGAAAAATGGTTGATTGTTTCATTTTGTTTGAAATCTATAATGGAAGTACCCACGAGTAAAGATTAAAGATTATAGTATAAATTGATGAAATCTAATTGATCATCAATGGAATAACAAAATGTGTTGATATAATAGAAATGTGTGAAGTAAACTCATTGGGGTGATTTTGACCCATTTTTAGACCTCAATCACACAATTTATTGATTTTGAGGTCTCGAAACCTTTTGATTCGAACCATATCTTATATTTGGATAATCTTACTTAGTTCTTATAAACCAATAGTTAAAGTATATGTGGTGTTTGCAGGTCGAAGGTAGATGTGCATAAAAGCTTATGATCGGGCGCGTATTTTTTTTGGAAATTACAAACATTATGTAAATTTTGGTAGTAAGCCTTTCATACAAACTAAAGTATGATGTTTTTGGAATGTAAGTGGTAACGCAACAAGTACATGTTACTTATGTAAATGTTTTTGGTGCTTTCGCATAATACTTTGATAAAGTTTTTGTAATAAAACTTAACTGGAACTTAAATTGACACGAGTAAACGTATAACGAGTTTGGGTGTTACAATGCACGATCAAATTTAATTGAAATATGCATTGAAATATGTAATTGTTACTTGTTGTCCCATGATTACACAAGGATTTGGAATTTAGGAACTCTTAGAATTTAATTATTATGTGGACAATGATGGATGGATTACTTTGAGGTTTACTAGGATTCACACGTGTTGCAGTTTTCAATTACGCTGGCCACTCTTAATTATAAACTGTAACACAAGATCACCCTAATCTTATTAGTTCTGTTGTATTCAGTATAAATAGAGATATTGGAAATTTAACTTAAGTAGTACATTATGTTTTTGAATCTAGACATGCGCAAGAAGTGAATGGAATCATTGAAGTGGAAGCACTTAGTACGAACTGAATTCACTTATCACACGATAACTCTGTACTAATATATATACATGACTTATATGAATTTGGAAATGTCTTAGGAATACCCTCATAGGATACCACAATATAAAGGGTTTTGAAATTTCTTTGTAACCATGCACATTGACTTGAAATCTAGAATCATTACCGGAATACCCTCACAGGATACAACAGTATCAAGGGTTTTGAAATTTTCTAGTAACCATGATTTAAATTTGATCTATGTCGCGATTCATGAATTGAATGCTGCACTTCCCACCTAATCAGCACTGACTCTTTCTTGTTATGTTGACATCAGCTTGTATACAGGGCTCATGTTGCCGCTGCCCACTCCCTATTTAACACACAAGATCGAGTCCTTGCTAACATCAACACTTTCATTTCGACCACACTGACTGAGACATACCATTTTGGATTGGATTTGAACACTAAGCCCACTAACACTGATCATGTACCTTTTGACAAAAAGTAGATAAGAGTTGGGTGAGTCATAGGGCCTATTCCATTCCTTGACAAGTTAAGTAAGTCATAGGGCCTATTCCATCCCTTGACAAGTCAAGTAAGTCACAGGGCCTATTTCATCCCTTGACAAGCTAAGTTTCTCCTGTATTCTCATTAGTTAAACGTACACTGTTCATCCTAGGCGTAGTGTACATCCGAGAAATTATACTAATTACCAATGCAAAATATAAACAACTTAATGCAACGTTGAAATATTCCATAGATAATTAGCAAGGGCACACGAGTTACTGTTTTTGTCATAAGAAAATTACTCGACGTTCATCACTAGAAGATTCCAGCAGTCTTCCCTAGTCTTTGGCTCTTTCCTTAGCACATTAATCCTTAACTAGATGGCCAATACGTATACATCCATAACATGGTTTCGCCCTAGGTTGCGGTTGTGGGGTTTGAACTACCATTGCTCCATATCTATTGCAATACCTTGTATAATATCCTCCTTCTTCTTAGTACTCGAGTACAGGGCAGTTGCTGGTTAGATGGTATGAACACCAGTCACGCTTGCGTGCCCGCCCCGAATAAGGCTTCTTGTGTTGAGAGGTGGATTTCTTATCTCTTTGGTTCAGATCCTCACCAACTTGCTTCCTTTTTCCTCGTTGATCCACCCCTACAACTTGACTTACGTTCCAAGGGTTATAAAGCACAATAGCTTTAGAAGTGTCATCTGGGGCAGGTATGACATTGGTGTCATTGTTGAACCTAATCTCATCATCCAGCACTCCATAATTTTGAGCTTGCGCAATAATATTGATGAGCATAATCACAACCTGTTCTTGCACCATCTTGGTTATGACTGCTTCAGTGAGAGGGGGTTTGACCGAGTTGGGGAAAGAGTTGCTTCTTAGGGTAGCCAAAATTTCCTTCACTGTTTGTTTTCCATGTTTGTGTAATCTCTTGATTTGATCAACCACCTCATCAGTTTGTTTGGGTTGGATATTCGAGGGGTTATGAGTGAAGGTTAAGGCTCTTGGTGTCAATCCCTCATGTTAGGAGGATTCACCAATAGAGTGCGACTGACTTTTTGAGCCTTAGTTAGTTCCACCCCAAGTGTTGGCACCCTCCTCATCATGAATCCTAGTTGGAACAAGGCTATGGGTCTGGTTGATAGTGCTACCAGACTTAGGAAAGCAAGGTTTTGTCGTTGATGCTGGCAAAACGGAATCAGTAATTATAGTAGGTAGTGATGGTGATAGATGCTCCATGGGACATTTCCCTTTACCAAGAGACAGCCCCATCAGAGACATAAGTTAGGTCACACACTGCGTGATTTCGTTTTCCATTACTGCACCAAGTTTGAGTTACGTAGGAGATATGAGTATTAGTATATAACAATACTAATCGATTGAACTTAGTAATACGACACTCAATGTGCCCTCTGTGTTACTATTTGAAGGTTATAGTCTAAGTCACTAATTTAACTTAATTCTCTATAACCTGTGGCTCTAATACCAACCTGTCACACCCCCATCTCTTCTATTACCTGATGCAATCACTGTATGATATATGAAGTCGGTAACTGACATAACGTGTCGCGGAAGCTTGGTGGTAAAGTCTCCGAGATGGGTGTGACTTTCGATGTGGTTGTATCAAAACACATACATGGCATTCTAAACATAAGTTATGTTACATGATATGTTAAAACTTCAACATTTGTGTTACGTTCATCCATATACAAAAGTTTCCTAATGTGTGATCTTGTTGTGCATCCTCACCTTCGTTTCTTTTGTTATTCACTGTTCACCTGAAATTGGTTTTTGTAATGTAAAAGATCAGCAACGATGCTGGTGAGTTCATAGATGTAATAAAATTGATATGATATGATTTGATATAACATAATATGATATGATAAGTATGCAGGCATACACAACTTTATGAATATGATTCACCATGAAAACCCATAACCAAAGCCTATGTGACTGTAATGTGATTGGCGGCAATACCCGAAGGTAAAACCTTAGCCTCACTCTTAATGCCTATCGTTGCATTAAGCTGTTATCTTGTAATGTAACAAATGGTAACATGCATTCACACAAGGGTAGACGCTATCTACCCATGAATGGGGTTGCCAGCCCGATAGTACTATCATTGTTATCATTCGGCTCCTCCATGAGTTTATTGGTTATAGTTGTTATGTGAGGACTTTTATGATAGCATGGTACAATTTTCAGGTAATCATCAGACAAGAGTTGAAATGATCATGCAACATGCAAGCATATCATTGTAATTGAAATATGTAACCATAATGTAATTGTAATGCAAACCCCGAGTTTTAGAAATCAGAAGATTCGAAAAGGGGTAAAGAAATCATGTAAATATACCACTGTAATTGAAATACATACCATATTGTTATTGTAATGCAAACCCCGAGTTTTAGAAATCCGAAGATTTGAAAAGTGGTAATGAAATCATGTAGGTATACCATTGTAATTGAAATATGTTACCGTATTGTCATTGTAATGTAATCACATTGTAATTGTATTGCTATCCCCGAGTTTTGGAAAACAAAACATTAAAAGGGGAGCTATGAAACCCACCTGTGTTATTGGAGTACTTGTATCCTGTGAATGAAATATCACACAAGACCTGAAGTGAATTATGCAATTTATTAATGTTCTATGAGTTCTTTGTATTTGAATTGGATTATCAGATCTTTCCTTGACATTTGATGTCAAGGATAATGTAATTTGAATCATCGAGCTGATTTCGAATTACAAGCTCGTTCAGAATCCAGGTGATACGCTTACTAGTTAACTTGTAATGTCAAAATCGTTGATTTTGATTAATGATTGAATTCTGAATGAATTCTTATATTCACTTGATTGTGAAGCGTTGTTAATTGCCTTCCGTTGTTAAAACCAGAATCTTAATTGATTTTCAAATCAAAAATGGGTTTCCGGGTTACGAAATTGATTGCAAAATCGAGTTCGGAATGCGAACCGATTGAGAATATGTTTTCATATTGAATTTCAATGATTAAATTAAATATGTATTAAAACCGGAGTTTTAATCATAAATCAGATAAAAAATGGATCATCGAATTGCAAAACGGTTCACGAAATCGAGTCTGGAACACGAAATCGATTAAGAATATGTTCTCGTATTGAAAATCAATGCTTAAATTAAGTCTTGTATTGAAACCAGAGTGTTAATCAGAAATCAGATAAAAATCGGGTCACCGGATTGCAAAATGGTTCGCGAAATTGAGTCCGGAACGCGAAATCAATTAAAAATATGTCCTTTTTATTGAAAACGGATCATCGGATTGCGAACCGGAGCGCTAAACGCAGTTCAGAACGCAAAACGGACAAATTTAGGGTTTTACCGGAATATTCCTTTTGGTCGGTATATTTGCCAGAATATTCCACCGGCAGCAACCTCGCCGGAATTTGTGGCCGGAATTCGGCCTGAGACCGGCGACGGCGGCTCGGTGGCGAACGGGGGTTGGCGGCGGTGGCTTGGTGGGGCTGAGGTGGTGGCTCGGTGGCCTAGCCGGGGGCCTTGGCCTTGGCCGGCGTCCTTGGCCTTGGTCTTGGCCTAGGCCGGTGTGGCTCGAGGATGGCCGAGAATGGCCGGCGCCCCCTTGGTCGCGATCTGCAAATGCCCGGGAACAAAGCCACACATGGGCCGCGCTTGGGCCGCATTGGGGCCGCGCCCCCGCCGCTGTGGCCAGCTATGAGCCATTCAAAGTTTTTGTGAGCCAAATTCGATTTTGTTGTACTTTCACAGGGCCAAAATCTCAGGAGCTTAGTTTTTAACATATATCTAGTGTTTTGTGAAAAAAATCTCAATTTTGACAACTTTGAAAAATTCACGTTTGGACCAAAATGCCCTTTTTATGGGTTTCCAATATCTGATGATTTTCAAATTTCACCAATCATTCAAACATGTTTGTTTAAGTCATATGAAGCTATTAGAACCAAGAATTGAGTTTCAAACTTACTTGGTGAAGGATTTGCTTGAAAAATCACCAAAAACCCAACTTTTAAAGCTTGATTCTTTGTTCCACTTGATCTTGGACTTGAGTACCTCTTGGATCTGCTTAGAAATGATGTTTGAGATGTGTTTGAAGTTCCAGAAAGGTGTGGAGATGGCCTGGTCTAATTTGAGGGGTTGGGGAAGAAGAAAAGTGTAGAAAATGTTGACCAAAGTCAAGGTTTTGGCCTTATATGGCGTTTTGATTTGTGTTCTAAGTTTTTCCACCTATTTCCTTCATAAATATATGATTTTAATCAGACAGGATGCGATAGACATGGAGAAATAGGATAGCCATGGAATTAAATCAAGGGTTTGCTTGATTTTGCCGTTTTCGCAATCGTTTGTTCGGTTTTTCACGTATAATTTCAGGAATTGCTAATATTGATCAATTATCATTGTCATGCTTCCAGTTACATCCCATTATGATTATAATGTGATTAGGAAGTTCAAGTCATCATGAATTTGCTAATTACGCATGCCGAATTGGTTTTTCGCAGATTTTCGCAATTTGACTTATCGAGCTTAGGGATTCTTTCATTTAGTTATCTTATCACTTATTTTACTTCAATTCATCATATAATTGACATTAATTTAGTTTTGAACCCATGAATTTGGTTATTATTATAGAAATTTCGCCTAATTCGGCAATTTTACGCAACATCATTTGTGATTTGATTCATCGTGTAATTTCCTTACATATATACACAGATTCACATGTATATACATATTACATCATTATTTTATTAATTAAAATATTAATTCATGAATTTAGGAAATTTCATCGCAGTAAAGAACGAAATGTCACATAGATCAAATATCAATTTCACATTTTGGTGAAGTACGTTTCAAACAATTCGACTCTATCACTTCATTATCCGGCAATTTCACACAAATTCTTCATATTCTCTTAGCTAGAAAGGAAAAACCATATACTAATATTTATCGAGTGATCAATTAACACAACACATCATTTGCTTCAAATAGATCCATTTGTATATAACTACTGCAACATATAGCAACAAATCATCAGTTTTTATTCAAACTATAGCTGATCATTGGCATTCCTGGTCACCTACAACAGTTGCCAAAACACATCATCGGTTGAATCCAACATAAAACTTGTGTTCATGTGAACCATATGTTACAACCAGTGAAGAAACAAGACCGATGCGCGAAATCGACATTCCATAAATTTTGATCTAACCCATGGCAGCTTATCGACTCGTTTTGTTCTCCGAGTAAGAATACTGAAACATTAGAGGTTTGGATTGCTTACGCACTATCTCAGATTGATTCGTGAATTATTTTCTAAAACTAAGGTACGAATTTTGTTTTTCTAACTCATAGTATTTCTATTTGTTTGTTTGTTATATTTATTTGACCTGGTTGGTTTTCGAACATCCGTTGATTCAAATTCTGATTTGTTATGCATGCGATATAATCATTAAAGTTGTATTCATTATCGTGTGTTCCGTTAAATTAACGTATGAATTGTTTGATGCGGACTTTGTTTATATATTTTTGATTGTTCTGCCTCTGTAATTTGTTTCGACTCCGATGCCCGAGCAAGCCTCCGGTAGGTGATTCTACGTGTGCGTCATTGGGGCATCAATGGCGTAGCACTTTCCGTGACGGTGTGACAGGTTCACGACGTCTCCATATTTTGGCAGTTGAGGAGTGATATTTTAGGGAGGCGTATGACCTGGTCCTAGCATAACTGTTTCGTTTTGGTGAGTGTTGGTGTGTGCCCACATACAACTCACGATTTGGTACATTAGGCCGATGGGTCTGTGTACACCATTTGTTTTGTTTTGACTTGTAAGCTTCTTTAAATTAAACTGAATGATTTCTAATTTAATGATTTAACTAAAATGAATTAATTAAAATGTATTAATTAAAGACTTTGAATGTAATTAATATAAACCTTACTTAACTAAGGTTTAGTAGTGATTATCTATAGGATAAGATTTTATAAATGGGTAATGCGTTTAGACTAGTTAGAAAGAATCATAGAAACACATTACTGACATAGGATACATAGTTGCACACCGAGACCAAAACCCTAGATACGTCTATTATAAATACTTATAGTATTCGAATCCTCTTAAAACAACTCAGGTACTGAAGAAACGTTGTCTACAAGTAACGAGCGCGCATTTTGTTGTAAATCAATACAGAGCAACACAGGTGAGTTTATTGCCCCTTTTCTAAACATTTTTGTTTTCAAACACGGGGCTGAGAAGCATGCGTAAACCTTTTTATTTAAATATGTTTTATGTAAATGCTTTTACTTATTATATGTTTTATATACATGTTTATATTCCTAGACTCCTATCTTATGAGTAAGAAAATAATTCCAAATCAAACAATTAATCTAACGAATTTCTAATTCAAAGAATCCAAACTCAGTGTGGAATCAAGAGAACTAAAACTAAAGATCAAACCCAAGGAATTCTAATTCAGAGTGTGTTCCGTAAAACTAATTGTCACACCCCCAAATTCCCACTTGTGGCAAATGTCCACGTGGATGTGACGTGTCCAGAATCACAGCTCAAGGTCATATAGAACACCTCTATATGCGTTTACAAATCCAAGTTTGACACATACACAATTAAAGTAGTTTGCAACGGAAAAAGTATTTCATCATATAGCAGCGGAATATTCAAATGTTTGACATATGCAGCGGAAATCAAAAGTTGTTAAACACTACGATGTTTGATAAAGATACATATTCATAATAAACAGTGTTTGTATGAAAACATAGATAAATGCATGCAGATCCTATGCTCGATCCCCTACGTGCATTCCTGGCATCCATAGCCTGCTAGTTACCTGAGAATACAAGTTTGAAAACAAGTGTCAACACGATGGTTGGTGAGTTCACAGGTTTTGATATACATATAGTAAAGAAAGTGTGTCATGCTGTTTATCAATGTTAGTACCGAGCCCTAGGCCCAAAGTGTCAGTGCGTCACTACCGAACTAGACTTGTTTGTCCTTGCCTCCGCTATGCCTCGTATACATAGCAAGTTAGGTCAGAATTTGCACGGGTTATGACACTCAGTCAACATGGTGCCCCGTGGGGTTAGTCATTCCCTAATGGATCCATCCAAACCTACCACGTTGTTCGTACATTAACGGTAAGACTTTGTGAGGGCTTGTAACGAATTCAACACTTAATGTTTGTCCAATAAACCAGCATACACAATAGTGTTTGTACAGTAATAAATGTTTGACTCGATGCAACTAGTATTCTCCCCCTATTTAAAAGCATTTGAAAAAGAGTAAAGAGGGGCCGTAAACTCACCTTAGTGAAGTGAATGTGTAATAGCGTAAGCTCCTGATGTAGTAGGCACGTCGGTCACCGGCAACCTATATCGTATATCGTTCGTGAGTTCGCTTAAGTGACCGTGCTAGTGTTAGTGCTCGTGTTTGTGTCCAACAACCCTGGGTTGTTCATGTTTGCCCGTGTCGGTCCACAATGACCGTGTTTGCTCGTGTTGGTCCATATGAACCGTGTTTGACCATGTTTGACCGTGTTTGACCAAAGTTGACCGTGTCAAGTCAACGACCCGTTGGTGAACCGTGTGCCGGTTTGTGAATCGTGTAGCAATCGAGTAAGTGTTTGTCGTGTGCAAAACACGCAAATCGCGTCCATGGACAACTTACTATTTATAGTAAGTTTCCATTTATGGAAAGTTCACAAGCATGACAGTTTTAGAGTTCTAGCATGTTCAATAGTCCTACGGGGTCATGTTAACACATAGCACATCATCATACGGATTCACATAAGTTGTTTACAACATGTTAGTGCACAAAAGTTTCCTAAAATGGAAAGTTTCCATTTTTAGCATACGTGACATCGGAAACCATCTAACTTAGTATCTAATCATCATGTTATAACATATTAAGCCATTTAGGAAACTCAAATCATTCAAAACGTTCATAAGTTGGTTTTTGTAAAAATAAAGTTACTAAATATAGTAACTTCCTAATTTTGCATAGAAATGACCATTTAACATCTCTAAACCAATTTTTATATTACCAATCATCATAATAAATCACTTAACACCATTTAATCATGTCATCTCTTCCCAAAATTATCATTTAACAACATTCTTACCCAAAAAGTTACTATAAATAGTAATAATGACAAGTATGACTACAAACATCATCAAAACCTTTCTCTAACAAATCAAATCATCATATTATTATCCTAACAACAATTCTTTATACATGCATGTTCACCATATCATCCATAACACTAGTTTGTAACCACAAAGTTTCTAAAAATAGCAAGTGTGCCAATTATTCACATTTTAACCATCAAGATCATGATCTAATCTTGCACAAACTCTTAAACATCATCAAGAATCATCCTAATGTAACTAAAATTATCTAAAATGCTTTAGATCATACATGCATGCATCAATATCATCACAAATCATCATTTTAAGCATAAAGGTTCATACCCATCACTTTAGATCATCACAAAACTCAATAATAACATCATAGATCATCATTAATAGTAGAATAACCATCAAACCCAGATCTAAAACTCAAGAAATCCGTGCATGTGTTTGGTGTGTGCTTGCATGTGGGTTTTACCCATTGCATGTGAGATTGTGAGTGTTTTTAAGCTACAAGGAGAGTCATACTACCTTACAAAGCTTCTAGAAGTGCTGAGATGATGCGTAGCAGTTCTATAATCCTCTGGTTCGTTGGATTCGACAGAAATCAAGAAGGAGATAGTGGTCTTGGTGTGTTCTTTCTTGCTTTTTACCTTCAATCTTCACTCCAAAGCTTCCCAAGGTGTGTCAATGGCTTCCACTAGCTCTAATGGTGGTTTGCAGGTGTTCTAGGAGGGGAATAGGTCGGATGGTTGAGTGTGAGCCGAGTGAAATGATGAGGATAGGGTGTGATGATGATCTTGGAAGTTTAAAAAGAAAATCTGCGAATCTAGGTGTCAGGCGTATCGCCTGACGTGGGCGGCTTCATCCTGTCGTTACGCGCGGATCCTGGTCGGACGAGGCGCTCAATTTCCTCCCGCGCGCATCGCCTGACGTGGGCGTCCCGGGTCAGGCGTACCGCCTGGCCTGTTTTTCAAGCCCAATAAGCTTGTTTTTGTTGTTCTGGCCCGATCTTGCCCGTTTCTCGATCATAGAACGTCGTTCGAGCGTCGTTTGGACTCTATTGGTCAATTATTAGCCATAATTGACTTGTGACAGTGTTTCGTGAGGTTTCGAGTGTTGTGCTACACAATGTGTTAGACGTTCACCAACGTTCGTGTGTTTTGACACGTGTGTGCTGTTCGTTGATAGTTCCACGAATTATCTAGTCATGTGTCAGTATTCGTACTGTCGTGCCACGTGTCACACTAAATTAATCTAATTCTAGTGCCACGTGTACATAATGCATTTAAATAAGCATTTAAATAAATAAGATGCTGACCTGGAAATTACGGGGTGTCACATCCTCCCCATGTTAGAAAGAATTTCGTCCCGAAATTCAACTTGTGTTGTTAACGTTTGTCTGTTCCTCGAACTGGTGTGGGTACTTTTGTTTCATCTGGTCCTCACGTTCCCACGTGAATTCCGGTCCTCGTCGCGAATTCCATCGTACTTTTACAATCGGGATTTTACTGAGTTTGAGCTTCTTGGTTTCCCGGTCCATAATCTCCACCGGTTCCTCAACAAAGTTCAATTGTTCGTCGATTTGTATTTCCTCGAGAGGAATAACAAGTGTTTCATCTGATAGGCACTTCTTGAGGTTTGAGATGTGGAATACGTTGTGTACGCTGCTCAGTTCAACCGGCAGGTTCAGTTCGTAGGCTACAGGGCCTATTCGTTTTGTAATCTCGAACGGTCCAATGTAACGAGGGTTCAACTTTCCTCGTTTTCCAAACCGAATGACACCTTTCCAGGGCGAGACCTTGAGTAACACTCTGTCTCCCACCTGGAACTCTAACGGTTTGCGTCGCTTGTCGGCGTAGCTTTTCTGTCTGTCCCGAGCTGCTGCCATTCGTTTGCGTATTTGCACGATCTTCTCAGTTGTCTCGTGCACCAGTTCTGGACCAGTCAGTTGGCTGTCTCCAACTTCCGCCCAGCAGATGGGTGATCGACACTTACGTCCGTAAAGTGCCTCGAATGGTGCAGCTTGAATGCTAGTGTGGTAGCTATTGTTATATGAAAACTCAACTAACGGTAGGTGAGATTCCCAGCTACTTCCAAAGTCAATCACGCATGCCCGTAGCATGTCCTCCAGTGTCTGTATGGTTCGCTCACTCTGCCCGTCCGTCTGCGGGTGGTAAGCGGTACTCATGTCCAATCTCGTGCCCAAAGCCTTATGCAAGGACTTCCAGAAATGAGACGTGAATCGACTGTCGCGATCAGATATGATTGAGATTGGCACTCCATGTCGAGTGACCACTTCCTTCAAATAAATCCGAGTGAGTTTGTCTAGCTTGTCAGTCTCTTTAATGGGTAGGAAATGAGCAGACTTCGTCAGTCGGTCTACGATAACCCAGATGGTATCGCATCCACTTGCCGTCTTAGGCAGTTTAGTGATGAAGTCCATGGAAATCTGTTCCCATTTCCACATTGGTAATTCCGGTTGTTGAAGTAACCCTGATGGCTTCTGGTACTCAACTTTGACTTTTGAGCACGTTAAACACTTACTTACGTAAGTTGCTATCTCAGCTTTCATGTTTGGCCACCAATAGGTTGTCTTCAAATCGTGATACCTCTTGTCAGAGCCCGGATGTACGGAATACCGGCTCTTGTGAGCTTCGTCCATCACTACTTCTCTCAATCCTCCGTAGCGTGGAATCCAGATTCGATCCGTTAAATAGTAAGCTCCGTCGTCTTTTGCCTTTATTTGTTTATCCATGCCACGCATGGCTTCAAGAGTAAGGTTTTCAGTTTTCAGAGCTTCCTGTTGTGCTATCCGAATTTGATTCGGTAGTTCAGAATGGATCGTGAGTTGTAGTGCGCGCACGCGTTTTGTTGTTTCTTTTCGGCTCAACGCGTCGGCCACTACGTTGGCTTTACCGGGATGATACTTGATAGCGCAATCATAATCGCCTATGAGTTCAACCCATCTTCGTTGTCTCATGTTCAACTCTTTCTGGTCGAAGATGTGTTGTAGGCTCTTATGATCGGTAAAGATTGTACATTTCGTGCCGTACAAGTAGTGTCGCCAGATCTTCAAAGCAAACACTACGGCTCCCAACTCAAGATCATGAGTCGTGTAGTTCTTCTCATGCACCTTCAGTTGTCGTGAAGCGTAGGCTATCACTTTCTCGCGTTGCATGAGCACGCAACCGAGTCCTTGTTTCGAGGCGTCGCAATACACCACGAATTCATCACATCCTTCCGGTAGGGATAGGATAGGTGCAGTGCATAGTTTCTGTTTTAACAAGTTAAATGCAGCCTCCTGTTTGTCTCCCCAATCGAATTTCTTATCTTTATGTGTCAAGGACGTCAACGATTGGGCAATCTTTGAGAATCCTTCGATAAATCTCCGGTAGTATCCGGCCAGACCTAGGAATTGTCGCACCTCAGTCGGAGTCTTGGGTGCTTCCCAGTTTTTGATGGCTTCGATTTTGGCTGGGTCTACGTGTATTCCCCGTTCATTAACCACATGTCCGAGGAATTGGACTTCGCGAATCCAGAAGTCGCATTTTGAAAACTTCGCGTACAGTTGCTCTTTCTTTAATAGTTCCAACACCAGCTTCAGATGTTCAGCATGTTCTTCTCGATTCTTCGAGTAAATCAGAATGTCGTCAATGAACACTATTACGAATTTGTCAAGGTAAGGTTTGCACACTCTATTCATGAGATCCATGAATACAGCTGGTGCGTTGGTTAGTCCGAAGGGCATAACCAAAAATTCGTAGTGTCCGTATCGGGTTCTAAAGGCAGTCTTAGGAATATCATTCTCCTGTATCCTCAATTGATGGTAACCCGATCTTAAATCGATCTTGGAATAGTAGCTTGACCCTTGCAACTGGTCAAACAGATCGTCTATTCGCGGTAAGGGATATCGATTCTTAATCGTCACCTTGTTCAGCTCTCTGTAGTCGATACACATACGGAATGATCCGTCTTTCTTCTTTACGAACAAGACCGGTGCTCCCCAAGGTGAGAAGCTTGGTCTGATAAATCCCTTGTCTAACAGTTCCTGCAACTGGTTAGACAGTTCCTGCATCTCCGTTGGTGCTAATCGGTATGGAGCTTTGGCAATTGGTGCTGCTCCTGGTGTGAGGTCTATCTGAAACTCGACTTGTCGTTTCGGAGGTAGTCCAGGTAGGTCTTCGGGAAATACTTCGGGAAAATCGCGGACTACGGCGATGTCCTCAATCTTCCTCTCTTTCTTTGGTTGTTCCGCAATGAGAGCTAGTATTGCGGTGTATCCCTTTTGGAGATACTTGTTTGCTTTCATACACGACATGATGTTCAGAGGTACTCCCCGTCGTTCCCCCTGAATCGAGATCTGTTCACCGTTCTGCAACGTTACTCGTACAACTTTCTCGTTGCATACAATCTCGGCTTGGTTAGCAGATAACCAGTCCATTCCAACGACCACATCAAAGCTTCCGAGTGTTACCGGCATCAAATCGATCTCAAGTTCGTGACCTGCCAAGGTCATAGCGCATCCTCGAAGAATGTGTTGCGTTTCGATCAACTTGCCGTCGGCTAATTCTACAGTATACTTGTAGTTTAGTGGTGTTGGGGTAATATCTAGTAATTTGCTAAACTCACTAGATATAAAGCTCCTATCGGCACCGGTATCAAATAATATGCTAGCATAGACATTATTTAAAAGAAACGTACCGGTTACGATATTTGGGTCATCCTTGGCTTCTCCCGAGCCAATCACAAAAGCTCTTCCTTTGGCCGCTCCTCCTCCGGCCTTCTTCAGTTGAGGACAATCCCTCCTCATGTGGCCCGGCTTGCCACATTCATAACACCCTCTAAGAGTGTTCTGGTTGTTGTTGTTATTCTGGTTCTGGTTGTGGTTGGGATTGTTGTTGTTGATGGGGAATCTTGTTCTGCAATCCTTGGCCATATGGCCGTGTCTTCCGCACTTCAGGCAACGGTATCGTTCGCATTGCCCGGAGTGGTGGTATGAGCATCGGTTGCACAATGGGTATTTCCCCTGATATACACCCTTCCCCTTGTCATCGGGTTGGGTGGCAGTGAAAGCTCTGGCTGGTGCAGATTTTTGTTGTTGTTGGGGTTGATGAGCTTGCTGGTGGCTGGGTTCCCACTTCCTCTTCTGGCTCTCTTGAGGCTTCACATGCTCGCCTCGTTTTGGTAGCTTGCCCTGCGCTACAGCTTGATCGGTCAGTTTATGAGCCAGTCTGATCAGTGGTTGGATGGTGGTGATGTCAGACGCCATCACTATGCTTTGGAATTGCTCGGGCAGTCCACTGATGAACTGCTCGATCTTCTTGTATTCCGGCGTCACCATAGCCGGGCATAGCTTACACAGCTCATGAAATCGAGTACAATATTGCTCGATCTCCGATCCCACCATCTTATGCACCCAGAATTCCGCTTCCAGTTTGCGGATCTCATCACGAGGACAATATTCCTCATGCAGTAGTCGGGTGAAGTCGGTCCATGACATGGAGTTGGCACCGTCCAACCCCAAGGTTTGAACATGGGTGTTCCACCATGTAAGAGCTGGTCCCTCCAGTGTACCGGTTGCATACTTGACCCGGTTTTCTTCAGAACATTCGCACATGGCGAACACAGATTCTGCCTTCTCAACCCAACGAAGCATACCAACAGCTCCCTCAGTTCCCTTGAATTTGTGAGGGTGGCAGTTCAGGAAGGATTTGAAAGAACATCCCTTGTTGTTGTTGTTGCCTTGCGATCCTGTTGTTCAGAAACCAATGTCGTGTGTTAGTGCGTGTTAGCTACACTATGTTAGTCATGTTAGGCAAGTGTTGGTACCGTTGTTAGTGCCACTCGTTTCGCTGGCCTGTTTGTTTGCCTCGTACTCAGCGAGCATCCGGTTGAATCTGCGTTCAACCATCATGTTGATTCTTGCCTTCTCGGCCTTGCGTTTGAGTCTTAGGGCATTTGCTCCTCTCCCCGACATGTTCTATACGGAAGGTTAGAATGTTAGTTAGCATGGGTTCGAGCATTAGCCAATGTCATAAGAGAAGTCAAGTCAGATGTTATGTCAGAAGTCAGATCATATGTCATGCTAGTAGTCAAGTCAGATGTTATGTTATCATGGTCAACATGTAATAAGTAGGACAAAACAAAATTCTCATTAATAATAAGCTTGAAGTACAATGATTTCAAAAGGAAATACATAATAAGTTTTTCGAGCACATCCCGCTCGTCTAGGCCAAAATAAGAAAATACAAAATACAACAGTCCTCTAATCCGAATCCATAGAGACGTGTGAGATATCGCTAGCAGCGTCTCCGTCATCATCATCCTCCTCCGGATCCTCATTAGGATCCTCATCAAGGTCCTCTTCTTCGAGGTCCTCGGCCTCGAATTCAGGACCATCCTCCTGAGGTGGCTCCTCAATAAACTGTGCAGCCCATGCATTAAGCATGGCATCACTGGCCTGCACCATGGCCTGAGTCTCGATGATGTCCGTCCGATTCTCGGTTATACGCACGTCGTGTTCCTGCACGACATCGACGACCTGTCCATGCTCGGTCAGTAGTTGGGACATTTGGAGTCGTAGGGCCTCCATCTGGGCTTCCAGTCTGTTGTTGCGCTCCTCTAGCTGATCGTTTCGCCTTTCTAGACGATCGTTTCTCTCACGAAGAGTCCGGAACTCATCAGTTAGTTCCCTACTCTTCCGAATCACCTGTCGTGTGCAAGCCACGTGTGCCGCAAACGCCTGCTCTGTCGACACTCCGAGTGGTGGTAAACGGTGGCCTGGAGTGGTGTCGCCGGGGTATCGGTAAGGTGGTACTCTCTCCTCTATGATCCAGCTCTGTATGATGGCGGGTAGCCATCCCCAGTACCTAGCCCGTGCTGAGTCCCTAGCCCTCCGATCCATCTCGGCATCGACCTGGGCTACGATGCTCTCGACGCGTCGCCGACTCTCGGCAGCCATGTCATCAGGGATCTGGTGTCGGTCGGTGCTCCTGCTAGTGTTATCGTCAGCCATCCTGCATGTTTTTAAGTTAGTAAGCAACAGTTCGATAAGTAATAACGTCATCATTGTGCAAGTTCTACGTGTAGTGTCTACAGTTGAGCAATGGCTATAGTCTAAGTTTACTACATGCAAACCTAGTTCCCTATAACCAAGGCTCTGATACCAGTCTGTCACACCCCCAAATTCCCACTTGTGGCAAATGTCCACGTGGATGTGACGTGTCCAGAATCACAGCTCAAGGTCATATAGAACACCTCTATATGCGTTTACAAATCCAATTTTGACACATACACAATTAAAGTAGTTTGCAACGGAAAAAGTATTTCATCATATAGCAGCGGAATATTCAAATGTTTGACATATGCAGCGGAAATCAAAAGTTGTTAAACACTACGATGTTTGATAAAGATACATATTCATAATAAACAGTGTTTGTATGAAAACATAGATAAATGCATGCAGATCCTATGCTCGATCCCCTACGTGCATTCCTGGCATCCATAGCCTGCTAGTTACCTGAGAATACAAGTTTGAAAACAAGTGTCAACACGATGGTTGGTGAGTTCACAGGTTTTGATATACATATAGTAAAGAAAGTGTGTCATGCTGTTTATCAATGTTAGTACCGAGCCCTAGGCCCAAAGTGTCAGTGCGTCACTACCGAACTAGACTTGTTTGTCCTTGCCTCCGCTATGCCTCGTATACATAGCAAGTTAGGTCAGAATTTGCACGGGTTATGACACTCAGTCAACATGGTGCCCCGTGGGGTTAGTCATTCCCTAATGGATCCATCCAAACCTACCACGTTGTTCGTACATTAACGGTAAGACTTTGTGAGGGCTTGTAACGAATTCAACACTTAATGTTTGTCCAATAAACCAGCATACACAATAGTGTTTGTACAGTAATAAATGTTTGACTCGATGCAACTAGTATTCTCCCCCTATTTAAAAGCATTTGAAAAAGAGTAAAGAGGGGCCGTAAACTCACCTTAGTGAAGTGAATGTGTAATAGCGTAAGCTCCTGATGTAGTAGGCACGTCGGTCACCGGCAACCTATATCGTATACCGTTCGTGAGTTCGCTTAAGTGACCGTGCTAGTGTTAGTGCTCGTGTTTGTGTCCAACAACCCTGGGTTGTTCATGTTTGCCCGTGTCGGTCCACAATGACCGTGTTTGCTCGTGTTGGTCCATATGAACCGTGTTTGACCATGTTTGACCGTGTTTGACCAAAGTTGACCGTGTCAAGTCAACGACCCGTTGGTGAACCGTGTGCCGGTTTGTGAATCGTGTAGCAATCGAGTAAGTGTTTGTCGTGTGCAAAACGCGCAAATCGCGTCCATGGACAACTTACTATTTATAGTAAGTTTCCATTTATGGAAAGTTCACAAGCATGACGGTTTTAGAGTTCTAGCATGTTCAATAGTCCTACGGGGTCATGTTAACACATAGCACATCATCATACGGATTCACATAAGTTGTTTACAACATGTTAGTGCACAAAAGTTTCCTAAAATGGAAAGTTTCCATTTTTAGCATACGTGACATCGGAAACCATCTAACTTAGTATCTAATCATCATGTTATAACATATTAAGCCATTTAGGAAGCTCAAATCATTCAAAACGTTCATAAGTTGGTTTTTGTAAAAATAAAGTTACTAAATATAGTAACTTCCTAATTTTGCATAGAAATGACCATTTAACATCTCTAAACCAATTTTTATATTACCAATCATCATAATAAATCACTTAACACCATTTAATCATGTCATCTCTTC
The DNA here is from genome assembly GCA_009363875.1 of Mikania micrantha. Lineage (NCBI taxonomy): Eukaryota > Viridiplantae > Streptophyta > Magnoliopsida > Asterales > Asteraceae > Mikania > Mikania micrantha. The sequence goes on from CM018684.1 coordinate 6,358,184, forward strand.
CCAAAATTATCATTTAACAACATTCTTACCCAAAAAGTTACTATAAATAGTAATAATGACAAGTATGACTACAAACATCATCAAAACCTTTCTCTAACAAATCAAATCATCATATTATTATCCTAACAACAATTCTTTATACATGCATGTTCACCATATCATCCATAACACTAGTTTGTAACCACAAAGTTTCTAAAAATAGCAAGTGTGCCAATTATTCACATTTTAACCATCAAGATCATGATCTAATCTTGCACAAACTCTTAAACATCATCAAGAATCATCCTAATGTAACTAAAATTATCTAAAATGCTTTAGATCATACATGCATGCATCAATATCATCACAAATCATCATTTTAAGCATAAAGGTTCATACCCATCACTTTAGATCATCACAAAACTCAATAATAACATCATAGATCATCATTAATAGTAGAATAACCATCAAACCCAGATCTAAAACTCAAGAAATCCGTGCATGTGTTTGGTGTGTGCTTGCATGTGGGTTTTACCCATTGCATGTGAGATTGTGAGTGTTTTTAAGCTACAAGGAGAGTCATACTACCTTACAAAGCTTCTAGAAGTGCTGAGATGATGCGTAGCAGTTCTATAATCCTCTGGTTCGTTGGATTCGACAGAAATCAAGAAGGAGATAGTGGTCTTGGTGTGTTCTTTCTTGCTTTTTACCTTCAATCTTCACTCCAAAGCTTCCCAAGGTGTGTCAATGGCTTCCACTAGCTCTAATGGTGGTTTGCAGGTGTTCTAGGAGGGGAATAGGTCGGATGGTTGAGTGTGAGCCGAGTGAAATGATGAGGATAGGGTGTGATGATGATCTTGGAAGTTTAAAAAGAAAATCTGCGAATCTAGGTGTCAGGCGTATCGCCTGACGTGGGCGGCTTCATCCTGTCGTTACGCGCGGATCCTGGTCGGACGAGGCGCTCAATTTCCTCCCGCGCGCATCGCCTGACGTGGGCGTCTCGGGTCAGGCGTACCGCCTGGCCTGTTTTTCAAGCCCAATAAGCTTGTTTTTGTTGTTCTGGCCCGATCTTGCCCGTTTCTCGATCATAGAACGTCGTTCGAGCGTCGTTTGGACTCTATTGGTCAATTATTAGCCATAATTGACTTGTGACAGTGTTTCGTGAGGTTTCGAGTGTTGTGCTACACAATGTGTTAGACGTTCACCAACGTTCGTGTGTTTTGACACGTGTGTGCTGTTCGTTGATAGTTCCACGAATTATCTAGTCATGTGTCAGTATTCGTACTGTCGTGCCACGTGTCACACTAAATTAATCTAATTCTAGTGCCACGTGTACATAATGCATTTAAATAAGCATTTAAATAAATAAGATGCTGACCTGGAAATTACGGGGTGTCACACTAATGATCAAATTCAAGAATCTAAGATCAGTGTTGTAGCCATGGAATTCTAAGGATCAGAATCAAGGAAATCATATCCGTGTGTGAATCAAAGAACTAATGAAATCATTAACTAATGAGTTCATTAATGACCAAGTTAAGGTGGATGTCAGTTGTATGCAAATCAAGACCACGTGTTAACACACGGAAAGTCCCGTCATAAATAATAGACTTTTATAGTCAAGCTATATGTGCATAAATTAAACGATCAAACGAATTATAAAGAACAAAGGAGATCAAAATCAAAGGATATCCTAAAGTCCCGACATGTACAGTAGGCCTGAGGGTCAAGCTAATATGGGCATATCATGAAAGTCCTGACGCATACAGGTAGACTCATTTGGGTCATGCCTGATATGGGTCACGTGTGAGACGATACAACTTGGACACCACCAACAACTAAGTCTAATTTATTGAGTCAGATAAGGCCCAATTATCATGTCTTAGTTGTATTTAAATGATTAATTATTCATTTAATTAAGCATTTAATATCATGTTTCTACAAGTGCTATGGGTAATCATGAATACGTGATGAACTCAAAAAATCAGTAGTATTTCAATTTGTGGAAATCAAAATCTAATATGAAGATGGATGGAATGAAACACTTAATTATCATTAACAACAATATGCTAAGCAGTCCGGTATGTGATGGGACGGTGGTTGGGGCTTGTTCCCCTACATATGTCCTATATATAAGCATATTGAACTGGATGATATAGGTGGCTAATGGTGAGGTTAAGGTTGTCATTCGAGTGGTTATTCAAATTCATTTTTTTAAATAAAACTACATGAACTCACCAACCATGTGTTGACTTGATCTTTTTGCATGACTTATCAGGTGACGAACAGGTCTGAGTAGAAGTTATAGCTTTTGGACTAGGAAACCAGATAGAGGACCTAGTATTTTGGACCTGCATATGTTTGAACATCATTTTACAGATTATTTTGTATATCTTGTGCAGATACAAGATAGAAGAATTATGATGTTGATAGTAGATTTACATTGTTAAATTATGAACAAAACAGATGTAATTTAACTTTGTAATTCTATTTTCATTTAGCAGTTTCTCATTATATATCATGTGCAACATAAACAATCTGATCATCATGATTATCATTCCCGATATCGTGCCCCGGGGCCTTTCCGCCCAACGGGACACACGATCCGGCTCGCCGGCTCGGGGTGTGACAGATTGGTATCAGAGCCATAGTTAGAGAGAAACATAGGTCATTTGTTTAAACAGTTTGGCCTAGACTATAACCTTGGGACCCTTCATGTAGAGAACATAATACTTAGGACATTATTTGCATCATGTCTTCTACATTCGATCATTGCACTAACCGATATTCTATTGGTTGTGATCAGAATGCCGCCGAGAAGGCCACCTCCCCTTATGCCTCCACCACCACCGCCACCTCCTCCTACACCTCCTCCTCCTCCACACACTCCATCAGTTGACCCAAACGCGAATGCGAATCTGGATCCTGCTACCATTTCCTTGGCAACACTACTGAGCAGTCAGTTGACTAATCAACTGAAGGAGGTGATTCCGGATATGCTCAACCATATTCGGAATGACAACAACTTTGGTTACTCCTCAGGAGAAGCCAGTGGAAATACTGGCGGTGCTTCAAATTACTCCTACAGGTCCTTTGTGGGATGTAAGCCGCTAAGCTTTAGCGGTACTGAGGGAGCTGTTGGATTAATCCAATGGATAAAGAAGATTGTGTAATCCCTAGGGTTTTCGGTTAAAATTTAAGTATTTTAATCCTGTTTAATTCATAATAAATAAAATCTTTTGAGGTTCTTTGAAACAATTGTATTCATAAACTTTTATAATTATATATTTAATGTTTACTTCATTAATAAAACAATACTAATAACACAATACATAATCTAAGCCTTTACAAATACATTATTAAAAGAATTATAATTTTTAAAGTCACAACATGTTATAATAAAATAAAAAACAAATATTTTATTGGTAAATAACCTATTCTTAAAGTTATAAAATATATACATAATAAATAATAATAAAATTAATAATAATAATAATAATAATAATAACAATAAAGACATTATATTTATAAAGGTAGTTTTATAAAATTTATGTCTTATACAAATTATTTATAAAATCTAAGTATTAAAGAAGTTTAGAAGATTTTATAAATTTTGAATATAATATAGCTACTAAACTTGAGGGATTAAAAATGGCATTTAGTAAAACTAATATGTGAGGGAAAAAGCTTATTTTAAAAACTGAAACAAAGTGGGTTTTATAGGGATCAAAGCTGTAAATATCCCAAACATCCCTTCCCCTTTACCCGGTTACCCATTCGGATACCCCATGAACCTGAATTCGACCCAAACACCACCACGAACAATTTCAGCGTGTTCCAGCTAATAGATTTCACATATGGCAAGGATTTGAACACGGTTAAATCTTTCAATCACCAATTAATTCGAATCAAATAACAATCGGCTGTTAATAGCATTCCATAAATCATTCGATCGTTCCAAAATTAGATTCTACGCAAACGAGTATAAAACCCGAATCCAATGACACCATATTCACCATGTAACATCAGTGCCGGAACCGTCACCGGAACAGTGATCTTAAACAGTAGCATGAACAGTAAACAGGTACGAATCATATACATTGCAGTACGTTTCATTATTCATATCATTTATCATTATCATTTTGTGTTATCATAGAACAAATTCAGAAACACTTAACAGAAACACAGTTCAGAACAATGGTCCTTGAGTCAGATAATTATCTGGCAACACAGAACCATCATGTGATTATTTGTTAGGAATTATTATGTAAAAACGTATGTGAGGCTTTACAAAACAAAACAACACGAATATCGTTACATGAATGCTAAATTGACGGGTTATTCGTATAGGTGACAATCTGTACGAATATATCTGAAAGTTTAACGTTCTGAATGATATTCTATAATTAGAAAACAATATTGAAAAGTATAGTTATCGTCGTGTTCGTACGGGTGACGATTCGAACGAATACGCGCGACGACCGTACGATTGAATTTAAACAATTAATTTATATTTTAAATTTAAATAAACAGAAGATATTAGTTAATTTATTAGGAATCACATCTTAGAATAATTAAATAAATTCTAATTTTATAAATTGTGTCGTTTCGTCGTGAAAATTACGTGAAACCGGCACTTTTCACGAAACCGAACGAGATTAAACGACCGGGTGTTTGTGGGTAATTAATGTGGTCATAAATGACCACACCAACCCATTCCACCCCTTCTCTTTCTCTCATTCACATTCTAACACTCTCTCGCTCTAAAGGATAGTTCTCCACCTTCTCTCTAAGAATTAGAGCTCATTTCTTTGTGGATTCAAGCCATCTAAGTGTCAAAACGTTCATTTTGTTGAGAGGATCACGGAAGTACAAGAAAAACAAGCATTCAACCGTGGAATTTGAGGTAAACATCCACTTTATTTTCGGTTCTAGGGATAACATAAAACCCACTTTGATAGAAGCTATTAATCGGTCTAAATACCCATACCACACATAGATATATGCCTAGATATAACTAGATTGCACAGAAAAAAATTATTGTTAGCAGGATAGTGATCGCGAAGAGGAAGAGAACACAGGTTCGTGGGCTGTTTTGATCGGCCGAACCTTTGCTCACTCAGGCGAACCTTTCTAAGGTAGGATACAACCGACGAACCCAAGGGTTGGTTAGGCGAACCCTGGACACGAACCCTGCAGTCTGACTCACGAACCTGTCCACCTAATCGAACCTGCAACGGACCTGCACCACACCTGCATCGAACCCTGATTCATGAACCTAGGTGTTGATCATCTAACCACTAGACGAACCCTGCATGGCCGAACCTTGGCCATGCAAACCCTAAAGCCTCACGAACCAAATTGAGTCACGAACCTAGGACTCACGAGCCTTTGCATGACAAGCCATTGGTTGGCGAACCTCCTTGGACGAACCCTAGGCAGTCACGAACCTAGGTGTTAAAGGGTAGCCGAACCCTAAGGGTTCGTGGGTGAGGTGATGTTAGCCGAACCTAAGGAGTTTTCCTTAAAAGGTTCGCTGCTTCTTGAGGGATATCGAACCCAATTATTATAAAAACCTTTAGTTACTATGGAGCATGGGGGTTTAGATACATATACATGCATAAAGAAGGGTATGGGTGTGCATGGGAATCCACGTGAACCATGCATGGAAAACAACTTGGAATTTGGTGTTAGGTTTACTATAACAAAAGTCTTTCTTAACACACACACCCACTAACAACCCAATATGAATTGTTAGTATAAACATATAAGGTCGTGTAACTATTGGGTAACATAGTCATAAGTTCATGGGAAATCAAAGATCTTTAATTGGGTCTAAGTGGGCCCAAAGGGCTTAGTTAAGCCCATCACACGATTATTCACAGATTATAATTAAGCAAAGAGATTTTAATAACAGAAAACGACTTATAGACCTTGTTAAATTTAGTTAAATAAGGTTGACTTACTATTGATTTTAAAAAGGAATTGAATTATAAATGTTTTTAATTAAATTCTTATTATGTTTGAATTGTTGGGAAATTTTTGTAAAATAGACAATATCAATTGTCTGGATTTTAACATAAAACAAAGGAGACTCTGCCCAAATTTTTGTAAAATTTAATTATAAGTGTTGTAACTAAACATGGGTTGGAATCATAAAAGGGTAACTAAGATAGGTTAGATCTTCGATATACTTAGTACTAAGACACTTAGTTGCACACACAACAAGATCCAACTTTAGGCACAATGACTACTACGTGTACTTATCGCATTCAAACTTTTATAAAACAACTCAGGAACTGAAGATACTTAGCTTACAAACAAGAGTGTGCATTCTGTGATAGTACATTAGACATCAGCACAGGTGAGTTCATTGCCCCTTTTCTAACCTTTTTGTTTTAAAACGCGGGGCTGAGAAGCATGCGTAAACTGTTATTTAAACTGTTTACTTAAATGCTTTTAAATTATATATGTTTTACATGCATGAATGTTATCCTAGATCATGTCTAGGAAGATTTTATGCAGGTTTTACTAAGTTATTCCTTATAAGTTAAGTGAATAATCGAGTTAACGAAACCTTTCAAACAAAACAAAACATTTCAAACGAATCAAAGGAAACATTTTTAACAAATCAAGTGTGTGAGTTCAAACGAATCAAAAGGAACACTTTGACAAATCAAGTGTGTGAGTTCAACGAATCAAAAGGAACATTTTGACAAATCGAGTGTGTGAGTTCAACGAATCAAATGAAACATTTTGACAAATCAAGTGTGTGGGTTCAATGGTTCAAACGAAACATTTTGACGAAACAAGTGTGGGATTTCAACGAATCAAACGAAACTATCTTTGCAAAGTAAATATTCAATGTTCAACAAATCAAGTGTTTGTTGAACAACGAATCAAGAGTACATTTGATCAATGAATTTAGTATTCAAAGATCAACGAATCAGGTACATCTTGCCACAAAGTCAGACGAATCAATAAATCATTTTCATGGGGAAAGCCTGGGAAATATCAAAGATAACATATGCCAAAATGAATCAAGAACGAAACAAAAACCCTACATTTCAAGAAGTCCTAGCTAGACCGTTTGATTTGTAGGTCACATGTTTGATGATATTTACAGATTCCCTAACTACTAAGTACCTAGATTGACAGACTAGTCTACTCGAGTATGACCAAAGGCCCAATCATTAGGACTTAGATTTTATTTAATGTTTATTTATTTATTTAATTAAGCATTTATAACTGTTTATACAATTGTTGTGGTTAATCATATTGTGTGATGAACTTATGAAATCAATATGGATTTCAAATGATTGTAAATACAGGAACAACAAACAGAAGAACTTATGGGATTGTGTTAAGGGTAAAAATGCTTAACTATCATTAACAGCAGTGTCATATGCATATTAGTATGTGGTGGGATGTTGGCTAGGGCTTGTTCTTTACATATGCCCTATATATAAGCATACCGATGTGGATATTACATGTGGTGTTAATGAGGTTAGGTTCTTTACCGAAGGAGGTTTTCAAATCATTTTCAATTACTAAAACTATATGAATCACCAACCATGTGTTGATTTTATTTTTGCATGACTTCTCAGGTGACGAACAGGTCAACTAGGAAGCTTATGCTTTTGGACTAGGACTTCAGATAGAAGACTTAGTATTTTTGGACCTGCATATTTTTGGAAACATCATTACACAATTATTTTGTACATCTTGTGTAGTTACAAGATAGTTATTTTATGATGTTTATGATAGATTTACATTGTTAAATTATGAACGATTCGGATGTAATTTAACTTTGTAATTCTATTCTATGTATCATTTCTCATTTATATCATGTGCAAGGTAAACAATCTGATCACTTTCGATTATCACTCTCGATATCTCGCCCCGGGAACCTTCCGCCCGACGGGGACTCCGATCCTATCCTGCCGGCTCGGGGTGTGACGCACCCCTTTCTAATCTCGAGCAAGTCTGCACAAGAAAAACGAGCACACAACATCAAGTAATCTTGATTTAAGATCATGAACGACCGAACCATACGAGCTATTCAAACCTTATCACTTCCGCATAATTCCAGGTAATTAATCCATCTATCCCGATCGTTTTTAGGCTAGGATTAAAAGCCCTATGATTCCAAGGACTCATAATGTAACATCACTGTACTTTCAGTTGTCCGTACGTCCGTACATCCGTACGATTGTACTGTTACGACTGGAGATTTATTTATTATGAATGATTATGAAATTATTGATTGACATTACTGATATTATCACTGTTACTGGTATACATGATTATAATTTATTATACGCGTAAACCACGGGAAGTTTAGTTGTAATTCAACTAAACAGACCCGTAGTGTTTATCGCGGTTACTTATCACTGATAATGATGGATTATTGGTTTGAGAACGGTTTTGGGATGGAACTGGGAGTTTGTTATGGTCTGGTTGCTAAACGTAGTCAAGGACACATGGTCATGGTTTATCGAAATAGCGGTGGGACGGTGTAGGGGAGGTTGCGATCTACCTCTGCATATGCCCTATACATATGCATATTTCGGTCTATCATGGATGTGTCAGTGACTAGGGTTTAGTGGGTTTTGGTTTGGGAAATGATAATATTAGAGTTAATAAATAATGGGAATAAATTACGCGATGTGAGGATTCGGATACTATTTAAACGCGAATATTAATTCAGAAATATTAACTTAATAAATGTATTCGCGTGGGTGACGATTCACACGAATATAATTATTAAGAAGGATTTTCTGAAACAATATTCTATGAATTGTAAATCAAATCGAAATACGATACGAACGTCGTATTCGGAAAGGTGACGATCTTTACGAATACGTACGCGAGTAACGCGTTTCGATGAGATTAATTAAATAATATTAAATGTCATTAAATTAATAAATAAATCTTAAAATATTTATTAGAAATCGCAACCTAAATTAAACTGGAATGATTTAATTTATCAAATAATTATTTAGAAATAATGTAACGAAAGCGATTTACGACATAATCTATTTAGAACTTGTTTTATTAAACAAAATCGATTTATTTAAAATAAATAGATTATTTAAATATGTTATGTTAGAAAACCGAGCGTATTATTACATCTCACGGGTATTAACTAGATCACTATACGAGACGAGGATTATATAAGTAAATCATTTAAATCAATAAAATCATATTATTTAAACAATTTATGTTTAAATACGTTTAACGAGTAAAACCGAACTATATTTTACTATCGCGATAAAGACGAGACCGAACACGCGGGAACGGATAGTTACAAATGGTGGAAGACTCCACCATTTTCTTTCATTCTCACCATCTTCTCTCTCTCTCTAAAAACACACACACACACATTCTCTACCTTCTCTCTAACTTTCCAAGCTCGTTTCTTGACGGATTTGCAAGATCTTGGTGCCCACACGTCCGCGTGAACGAGAGCTACAAGAGGATACTAAGAAACCCGGCGGCTTACCACGATTTGAAGGTAAGAAAACCATTTTACTTTTCGGTTTGGGTGAAAACCCTACTTCGTGTATGGATATTAACCTTGTGAACGATTTTAGTGTTTTGTTCGGTTTAAACCATGTTATTGTTGAACCATGGAAAGCCTAGACGACTTTATAACCTTCTGGATGTCGAAATGATGATGCTGGAAGGCTGGACCGCGACTCACAGGTTGGCGAACCTGCAAGGTTTCTGTCGAACCCTTCTTGGGCGGGAAAGTTTTAGGTGGGCGAACCATTTGGCCGGCGAACCCTAGCTGGGTCACGAACCTGGGTGGGCCGAACCCTACCCAGCGAACCCTTGGTCAACATTAGCCCACGAACCTTAGGCATCACCGAACCCTGAGTTGTTAAGGAACTCACGAACCATCCAGCCGTCACTACCGAACCCTTGATTTGTTCGAGCCTTAGACGAACCCTATACATACCACATGCAGCGAACCATAGGGTGGCGAACCCTATGGACCACGAACCCTAACCCACATGGCTGTCGAACCTTCCTCTTTGTCTTAGCCGAAGCTTAGCAGCACCGAACCCATGGCCATCATTGTTGCGAACCCTAAGGCTAAATGGGCCGAACCTTGCCTGGGTTTTGCCAAGGGTTCGCTGCCCATAAGGGGGATTCGACCTAGTTTCGTTTAATTGAGAGTTTAAGCGAAGTAAAGGGACATGAATTACGTACATATATATGTATACACAACCATGCATGCATGAATAATGGCCACCACCTTTCCTTAATGAAATAAACAATGAAATCTTTGTATAATGAGAAATCATTATGAAAACAAAGTATACATAGATCCTCTTAAATTATGAGATTGATATATTTTTACTTACATAGTTAATTAAACTAAGGTGGCCAATAAAGCGATCATGCTTGTATTTGTTAATGAGTTATGATCAAAATTATCATCTAGGAATATATATATACTAAGGGATCACACATAAGATAGCATAATTGGCTACTATTACTAATTAATCTAACTCTCAAGTTAAACCATAGGTTAATAGTAATTAATTATAAGATGTTTAACATCTCACATTAAAACTAGGCAAACTTCAATAAGCTAGCAATATGCTATGGAGTTAAGTAAACCTAATGAGCATTAGACTGTGATGAAATATTTATACTCACAAATGCAAATACTCAATAATCACAGATTGTTGAGTTGACTTGAGATACGCACGTGAGCGCGCATTATTAGAGAACACTGATTCTAAGGACTTCAGGTGAGTTCTCATAACCTCCCTTTCTGTAAACTGTTTTTGGTTTTAAAACCCGGAGGTGAAACATGTATACCGGTTTAAATATTATTTTGATAACACAAGGATAATACCTGTTTATCATTATGATATTCACTATTATGAATTATCATTATTATGGATTATCACTGATTATTATAAATCCGTGTAAACATTGTTATTGACTTAGGTTAATAACAAAGATTACATGTATTGCCTCATACTCCGTGAAATCATTACTTTTAACTTCGGTTATTTGTTTTGACTTCATGTATTGTCACGTGGAGGGTTTCCACATCCGTGAAGTATTGCTCTTGACTTCGGTTAATTGCTTTGACTTCATGTATTGTCACGTGGTTAGCGACCACTCCATGATTCATGTATCTAACTTATGTTAAATACATAAGGAATCATGTATAGTCACGAACATTGATTGAGAATATGATTGATTGAGTTTGGTTGATTTGTTGTGGATTGATTGCCTATATTTGATTATGATTATTTGTGATTGGCTATGATTGATTTGGTTATGTGGTTATGTGATTGTGTATGTGTTTGGTTGTTGAGTTGATGGATGTGTGTTGGATTATCTCATACAGGTATTCATATGGATTTTCTCAAGAAGATCATAAGTTTTATACTCGTTTTAAAACAAAGCATTTTATAAAACCCTTTTAAGTATAAACTTTCAAACTCATTTTTACTAAAACATTTTTAAATATAAAAACTTATGATTACTCACCAACTACTTTTGTAGTTGACACTTGATTTCTTACATGTTTCAGGTGATGGAGACAAGTAGGATGAAGAGGATGATCTCTTCTATTTTGGACATCATCATCATATAGGATTCTTGGACTTAGTTAATTAACTAAATTTCTGGCGATTAGAGTTTAGTTAGTTTAACTAAATCTTTTGCGTATTTGATGTATTTGATTCATGATGAACATGATTTTTGTGTAATTATTGTGGTTGATTAAATGATATATGATGACATGATTTAGATGCCCATGAGCTTGTGAACAATCTACACATCCCTCGTGGCATCCCGATGATTCCGCCGTCGGTCGGGGTGTTACAGATTGGTATCAGAGCCTGGGTTATAGGGAATTAGGTTACTAGAAATGGTTGACCTAGTCTATAACCATAGGATACCCTAGTATGAATTAATTTCATACACTAGTTAGTATATTCAGGATTTCATGCTTATGTGTTTATTACATGTTAACTGAACTCCTGTTATACATTTGAATATATATGCTGCTACTAATTTCTTGCTTACGTGTGCCCTAAGGACTCGATAAGGACATACTCGTGGTGTATTGTAAAGGTGGTGGGACGGTGGTTTGGGCGGTTGCGACCTACCCTTATCATATGCCCTATACATATACCATTTACAGTACATCGGGTGGATGTCAGTATTGAGGAATAAGGGAACTACCCGTTTGGGACATTTATCTGTTTAGGAATTTAACTGCTTAGAAATTTATTTGCTTTAGGAATTATCTGTTAAATCTTGTGATCACCAGACAAGGACACACTCGTGGTATACTACAAAGGTGGTGGGACGGTGTAAGGGAGGTTGCGACCTACTCTTGCATATGCCCTATACATATACCATTTGAAGTATATCGGGGGTCTGTCAGTGTCAGGAACTTAGGATATTATTAGGACTTTACTAGGAGTGGTTGAGAGGATATGATTGTGGACTGTTGATGATATGTTTGATGGATTGACTGGGATTGACTCTTGAATGATCACACTTGATAAATACTTATAAATTCACTTATGAAACACACTGATTGGACACGAAAGGTGCATAGGATTAACAAACGATATGAGCGATTAGTGATGGAATATGGACTGGGGTGATGATATAGACACTTGATGATAATATAAACGCTTAGTGATGATACTAACACTTAGTGATGGTATGGACACTTGATGAGAATAAACTATAGGGAGGATATGAACACTTAGTGACAATAAGAGCACTTTGTGATGATATGAGCCCTCATTGATGATTGTTGACATTGGGATTGACATGGACTTTAGTGAACTTAGACAATTGGGGGAAACTTAATGTCAGGTGAACTTAGACATTAGGTGAACTTAGAAATAGGTAAACCTACATGTCAGGTGAACTTAGACATTAGGCGAACCTAATTGCCCAAGGGAACTAGAGACCACTTCACTCAAAATTATCCTACCAAGGATAAGGGTAGTGAAGTGAGGTTATGGTAAGATACATAACACACCCTAAATGCTAACAAGGGCATAATCGTGGTGCAATGGAACGGTGGTGGGACGGTGTAGGGGAGATTGCGATCTACCTCTGCATATGCCCTATATATAAGCTTGTTGCATTGCATTGGGAGGTTGTCAGTGTTAGTATAGGGTGAGGAATGTATAGGACCTAGGAATAGTTAGCTAACACTAGTTATGACCAACTAGGACACTTAGAATAATACTAGGCAAATTTATAGACATTATGAGTTTAAATAACAGATAGGAAATAAATATAGTTCCTATATGTAATCCTAACTGTTTAAAATAAACTCAATTGACCATTGTTTGTATGATTTACGTTGTAAACGGTAGTAACATGTTTCTAATTTCTCAGAAACATGCCGCCTCGCCGTCACAACGAAGATGACTCAAACAGTGGGGATGCTAACAACGGTAATGCCAACTCCGGCATACAAGAGTTAGCCACACTTATTTCTGGATTGGTGAGCCAACTGACTCAGGCTAACCAGAATATCAACCAGAACAGAGGTGGTGCAAACCAGACAACTTGCACATTCAAACACTTCAATTCCTGCAACCCCCTGAAATTCACGGGTGCTGAGTCGGCCACTGGTCTGCTGCAGTGGTTCGAGAGTATGGAGAACACCTTCATCAACAGCGAATGTCCCGAGAATCTGAAAGTTCGCTATGCCACAAGTGTTTTCCAAAAGAGAGCACTAACTTGGTGGAATGGGGAAAAGCGAACTAGAGGAGTGGATGCTGCCTTAGCTTTGACATGGACAGAGGTCAAGAACCTGATGACCACTGAATTCTGTCCTAGAAGCGAGATGAGGAAACTGGAGACTGAGTTCTGGGAACTCAAACAAGATAGTGGCGAGAACGTCATCTACAATACTCAATTCCATGAGTATAGTTTGCTAGTGCCTCATATGGTGACACCCTTGGAGAGGGCGATTGAGAAATATATCGGTGGGCTGCCGGTACAGATTCAGGATACGGTCTACGGGAGTAATCCCAAAACACTGGAGGCTGCTATCCGTCTATCTGCAACTCTTACTGATAACCATGTGAAGAATGGGACTCTTACTCGGAAGGGACACAAGAAGACTGACACCAAGACTACTGCAAAAGAAGTCAAAACTGAAGTCAAGTCTGAAGCTGCTAGCTCATCCAAAAGCAGCAACAAGAAGAGAAAGAATCGGAACTTCATGGTCACTGTACCTGCTGCAAAGTCTGCGCAGCAATCATCAAACAATTCAACTGCCAGGAATTTCACTGGGAACACTCCTCAGTGTCATACCTGCCGTTATCATCACGCACCAAATATGCCTTGTCGCGTCTGCAACAACTGTGGCAAATTTGGTCACTTTGCTAATGTTTGTCGGAGTGCACCGCAAGCACAAAGGTTGCAACATGCACCGCTTGCACTGCCAGCTCCTCATACACAACCTATACCAGCTGTACCCGTTCGCCAGGTACCTCAGGCACAGGCAAGAGCGTGTTATGAGTGTGGTGAAGTGGGTCACTTCAGGAATCAATGCCCAAAGTTGACCGGGAATAATCAAAGGGTGGCAAGAGGCCGGGCTTTTCAACTGAATGCTCCAGCTGCTCAAGCCAACCAGGATGTGGTCAACGGTACATTTCTGATCAACAACTCTTATGCATCTGTCTTATTTGATTCTGGTGCCGATAGGAGTTTCGTTTCATATGATTTTGAATGTTTGCTTGGTAGAACACGTACATACTTAGATAAACCGTTTAACGTGGAAGTGGCTGACGGAAACACTATTGATATTGACACTATTATCGTTGGATGTACGGTGAACTTAAATGATCACGTTTTCCCAATTGATCTCATACCTATGCATCTTGGTAGCTTTGATGTTATCATAGGCATGGACTGGTTAGCCACCCACAGAGCGGAGATTGTTTGTCATGAGAAATATATTCGTATTCCCTTAGCTTCGGGTGAAACTTTGAGAATAATTGGAGAAACTGCTAGTAAAGGTCTTAAGCTGATGTCTTGCACTAAAGCACATAAGTACCTTAGGAAGAAATGTATAGCCTTCTTAGCACACATTGTGGAGAAGAAAGAGGAAGAAAAGAGAATTGAAGATGTTCCGGTGATACGAAATTTTCCAGAAGTATTTCCAGATGATTTGCCGGGTCTTCCACCAGAACGTCAAGTTGAGTTTCGAATTGACTTAGTTCCTGGTGCGAACCCAGTCGCCAAAGCTCCCTACAGACTTGCGCCTTCGGAGTTGCAAGAATTGGCGAGCCAGCTGCAAGAACTTACCGATAAAGGATTTATTCGCCCGAGCCATTCGCCATGGGGTGCACCGGTCCTGTTCGTCAAGAAAAAGGACGGGTCATTCCGAATGTGCATCGATTACCGCGAATTGAACAAACTTACAATCAAGAATCGATATCCACTGCCGCGTATCGATGATATCTTCGATCAGCTTCAAGGCTCGGCATGGTTTTCAAAAATCGATCTTAGGTCTGGGTATCATCAGCTTCGCGTACATGATGATGATATTCCCAAGACAGCTTTCAGAACAAGATATGGCCACTATGAATTTCTGGTAATGCCTTTCGGCCTTACCAATGCACCTGCGGTTTTCATGGACCTCATGAACCGTGTTTGCAGGCCATACTTGGATAAATTTGTGATAGTATTCATTGATGATATTTTGATCTACTCAAAGACTAAGGAAGAACACGAGAAACACCTTAAGTTGGTTTTGGAGATCCTAAGAGAAGAGCGACTGTATGCCAAATTCTCTAAATGTGAATTTTGGCTTAAGGAAGTTCAATTCTTAGGGCATATAGTCAACGAATACGGTGTTCACGTGGACCCTGCAAAGATTGATGCTGTGAAGAATTGGAGTACACCGAAGACACCGACGGAGATTCGATCGTTTCTTGGACTTGCCGGTTACTATCGGCGGTTCATATCGAATTTCTCCAGGATTGCTGTCCCTCTCACAGCTTTGACTCAGAAGAATAGGCCATACGAGTGGGGACCAAAGCAAGAAGAGGCATTTCAGACTCTGAAGCAGAAACTCTGTGATGCTCCTGTCTTGACATTGCCTGATGGAAATGATGATTTTGTGGTTTATTGTGATGCATCCAACCTAGGTCTCGGTTGTGTTCTCATGCAACGGGGAAAGGTTGTGGCTTATGCATCAAGACAATTGAAGATTCACGAAAAGAACTACACCACACACGACTTGGAACTTGGTGCAGTCGTGTTTGCCTTGAAGATATGGAGACACTATCTTTATGGCACTAAGTGTGTAGTGTTCACTGATCATAAAAGCTTGCAACATATTCTCAATCAGAAAGAACTCAATATGAGACAACGGAGATGGGTTGAACTGTTGAATGATTATGACTGCGAAATTCGCTACCATCCTGGTAAAGCGAATGTAGTAGCAGATGCGCTTAGTCGCAAAAGTCAAGTTCAGATTCATAGTGTCCGAGTGCACACTAACCTCCGTAATGATGTTCTCACAGCCCAACAACACTCATTAGCTCAAGATAACTTGAAAAATGAGATGTCTTGCGGGGCTGAAATCTTATTGGAAACTAAGGATGACGGTTTGATGTATTACTTGAATCGGTTGTGGATACCGAACAGGGGTGATCTTAGGATGCTGATTATGGATGAAGCTCATAAGTCTCGTTATTCAATCCATCCAGGTGCTGATAAGATGTATCAAGACCTTAGGGGCTTGTACTGGTGGCCTGGAATGAAGAAGGACATTGCTGAGTATGTGTCTAAGTGCCTTAACTGTGCTAAAGTCAAGGCAGAACACCAGCGACCATCGGGATTGTTATTACAACCAGAGATACCGATGTGGAAGTGGGAGAATATTTCCATGGATTTCATTACTAAACTCCCACGGACCGCGAACGGTAAAGATAGTATATGGGTTATTGTTGATAGATTGACTAAGTCGGCTCATTTCTTACCGATACGCGAAACTTACCCTGTGCGGAAGTTGGCTCGTATTTACATTAATGAGATCGTGAGTCGACATGGTATTCCCTTAAGCATAATATCGGACCGTGATGCTCGCTTCACGGCACGATTTTGGGAATCACTTCATGAAGCTTTTGGAACAAGACTGGATCTTAGCACTGCTTATCATCCTCAAACGGATGGTCAAACGGAGCGAACGATTCAGACATTGGAAGACATGTTAAGAGCTTGTGTCATCGATTTTGGTGGCACTTGGGATAGCCATCTACCATTGGTTGAGTTCTCGTATAACAACAGTTATCACGCGAGCATTGGTATGGCACCGTTTGAAGCTCTTTATGGCAGGAAATGTCGGTCACCTATTTGTTGGACCGAAGTCGGCGATTCGCAGATTACTGGTCCTGAGATTATTCAGGAAACGACTGACAAGATCCGCCAGATCCGTGACAATCTGTTAGCTGCTCGCAGTCGACAGAAGAGCTACGCGGATAAAAGAAGAAAACCTTTAGAGTTTGATGTGGGAGATATGGTATTACTCAGAGTGTCGCCTTGGAAAGGCGTTGTGCGATTCGGGAAGAAAGGAAAGCTTGCTCCGCGATATGTAGGCCCTTTTAAGATCCTCGAACGGATTGGGAAGGTTGCTTACAAGTTAGAACTTCCTGATGAACTTAGTAACGTGCATCCGACATTTCACGTGTCCAATCTAAGAAAGTGCTTAGCTGATCAAGATCTTCAGGTACCACTCGATGACATCCGCATCGATGATACCATGCACTTTGTTGAAAAACCAGTGGAGATAATGGATCGTGAGGTTAAACAACTCAAACGCAGTAGAATTCCAATTGTCAAAGTACGTTGGGAATCGAAGCGGGGTCCAGAATTCACATGGGAGCGGGAAGATCAGATGAAGCTTAAGTACCCACATTTATTTACTACGGTCACTCCAAGTTGAATTTCGGGACGAAATTCCTTTAACTAGGGGAGACTGTAACATCACTGTACTTTCAGTTGTCCGTACGTCCGTACATCCGTACGATTGTACTGTTACGACTGGAGATTTATTTATTATGAATGATTATGAAATTATTGATTGACATTACTGATATTATCACTGTTACTGGTATACATGATTATAATTTATTATACGCGTAAACCACGGGAAGTTTAGTTGTAATTCAACTAAACAGACCCGTAGTGTTTATCGCGGTTACTTATCACTGATAATGATGGATTATTGGTTTGAGAACGGTTTTGGGATGGAACTGGGAGTTTGTTATGGTCTGGTTGCTAAACGTAGTCAAGGACACATGGTCATGGTTTATCGAAATAGCGGTGGGACGGTGTAGGGGAGGTTGCGATCTACCTCTGCATATGCCCTATACATATGCATATTTCGGTCTATCATGGATGTGTCAGTGACTAGGGTTTAGTGGGTTTTGGTTTGGGAAATGATAATATTAGAGTTAATAAATAATGGGAATAAATTACGCGATGTGAGGATTCGGATACTATTTAAACGCGAATATTAATTCAGAAATATTAACTTAATAAATGTATTCGCGTGGGTGACGATTCACACGAATATAATTATTAAGAAGGATTTTCTGAAACAATATTCTATGAATTGTAAATCAAATCGAAATACGATACGAACGTCGTATTCGGAAAGTTGACGATCTTTACGAATACGTACGCGAGTAACGCGTTTCGATGAGATTAATTAAATAATATTAAATGTCATTAAATTAATAAATAAATCTTAAAATATTTATTAGAAATCGCAACCTAAATTAAACTGGAATGATTTAATTTATCAAATAATTATTTAGAAATAATGTAACGAAAGCGATTTACGACATAATCTATTTAGAACTTGTTTTATTAAACAAAATCGATTTATTTAAAATAAATAGATTATTTAAATATGTTATGTTAGAAAACCGAGCGTATTATTACATCTCACGGGTATTAACTAGATCACTATACGAGACGAGGATTATATAAGTAAATCATTTAAATCAATAAAATCATATTATTTAAACAATTTATGTTTAAATACGTTTAACGAGTAAAACCGAACTATATTTTACTATCGCGATAAAGACGAGACCGAACACGCGGGAACGGATAGTTACAAATGGTGGAAGACTCCACCATTTTCTTTCATTCTCACCATCTTCTCTCTCTCTCTAAAAACACACACACACACATTCTCTACCTTCTCTCTAACTTTCCAAGCTCGTTTCTTGACGGATTTGCAAGATCTTGGTGCCCACACGTCCGCGTGAACGAGAGCTACAAGAGGATACTAAGAAACCCGGCGGCTTACCACGATTTGAAGGTAAGAAAACCATTTTACTTTTCGGTTTGGGTGAAAACCCTACTTCGTGTATGGATATTAACCTTGTGAACGATTTTAGTGTTTTGTTCGGTTTAAACCATGTTATTGTTGAACCATGGAAAGCCTAGACGACTTTATAACCTTCTGGATGTCGAAATGATGATGCTGGAAGGCTGGACCGCGACTCACAGGTTGGCGAACCTGCAAGGTTTCTGTCGAACCCTTCTTGGGCGGGAAAGTTTCAGGTGGGCGAACCATTTGGCCGGCGAACCCTAGCTGGGTCACGAACCTGGGTGGGCCGAACCCTACCCAGCGAACCCTTGGTCAACATTAGCCCACGAACCTTAGGCATCACCGAACCCTGAGTTGTTAAGGAACTCACGAACCATCCAGCCGTCACTACCGAACCCTTGATTTGTTCGAGCCTTAGACGAACCCTATACATACCACATGCAGCGAACCATAGGGTGGCGAACCCTATGGACCACGAACCCTAACCCACATGGCTGTCGAACCTTCCTCTTTGTCTTAGCCGAAGCTTAGCAGCACCGAACCCATGGCCATCATTGTTGCGAACCCTAAGGCTAAATGGGCCGAACCTTGGCTGGGTTTTGCCAAGGGTTCGCTGCCCATAAGGGGGATTCGACCTAGTTTCGTTTAATTGAGAGTTTAAGCGAAGTAAAGGGACATGAATTACGTACATATATATGTATACACAACCATGCATGCATGAATAATGGCCACCACCTTTCCTTAATGAAATAAACAATGAAATCTTTGTATAATGAGAAATCATTATGAAAACAAAGTATACATAGATCCTCTTAAATTATGAGATTGATATATTTTTACTTACATAGTTAATTAAACTAAGGTGGCCAATAAAGCGATCATGCTTGTATTTGTTAATGAGTTATGATCAAAATTATCATCTAGGAATATATATATACTAAGGGATCACACATAAGATAGCATAATTGGCTACTATTACTAATTAATCTAACTCTCAAGTTAAACCATAGGTTAATAGTAATTAATTATAAGATGTTTAACATCTCACATTAAAACTAGGCAAACTTCAATAAGCTAGCAATATGCTATGGAGTTAAGTAAACCTAATGAGCATTAGACTGTGATGAAATATTTATACTCACAAATGCAAATACTCAATAATCACAGATTGTTGAGTTGACTTGAGATACGCACGTGAGCGCGCATTATTAGAGAACACTGATTCTAAGGACTTCAGGTGAGTTCTCATAACCTCCCTTTCTGTAAACTGTTTTTGGTTTTAAAACCCGGAGGTGAAACATGTATACCGGTTTAAATATTATTTTGATAACACAAGGATAATACCTGTTTATCATTATGATATTCACTATTATGAATTATCATTATTATGGATTATCACTGATTATTATAAATCCGTGTAAACATTGTTATTGACTTAGGTTAATAACAAAGATTACATGTATTGCCTCATACTCCGTGAAATCATTACTTTTAACTTCGGTTATTTGTTTTGACTTCATGTATTGTCACGTGGAGGGTTTCCACATCCGTGAAGTATTGCTCTTGACTTCGGTTAATTGCTTTGACTTCATGTATTGTCACGTGGTTAGCGACCACTCCATGATTCATGTATCTAACTTATGTTAACTACATAAGGAATCATGTATAGTCACGAACATTGATTGAGAATATGATTGATTGAGTTTGGTTGATTTGTTGTGGATTGATTGCCTATATTTGATTATGATTATTTGTGATTGGCTATGATTGATTTGGTTATGTGGTTATGTGATTGTGTATGTGTTTGGTTGTTGAGTTGATGGATGTGTGTTGGATTATCTCATACAGGTATTCATATGGATTTTCTCAAGAAGATCATAAGTTTTATACTCGTTTTAAAACAAAGCATTTTATAAAACCCTTTTAAGTATAAACTTTCAAACTCATTTTTACTAAAACATTTTTAAATATAAAAACTTATGATTACTCACCAACTACTTTTGTAGTTGACACTTGATTTCTTACATGTTTCAGGTGATGGAGACAAGTAGGATGAAGAGGATGATCTCTTCTATTTTGGACATCATCATCATATAGGATTCTTGGACTTAGTTAATTAACTAAATTTCTGGCGATTAGAGTTTAGTTAGTTTAACTAAATCTTTTGCGTATTTGATGTATTTGATTCATGATGAACATGATTTTTGTGTAATTATTGTGGTTGATTAAATGATATATGATGACATGATTTAGATGCCCATGAGCTTGTGAACAATCTACACATCCCTCGTGGCATCCCGATGATTCCGCCGTCGGTCGGGGTGTTACACATAATCACTGAATCAATCGAATTGAAGCCGGTTTGAATTAGGGTTCTTACGAAAAATAGGCTTCATCTGATGAGACTGTATATAGTTAATTCGAAACAAAACCCTTCAAGGTTTAACCTCCCAGCCTAGCGGTAGAACCCACCGGCGGAGAGGCAAAGGTCCCAGGTTCGAACCTTTGGCTTGGCCCATAACCGATTTTTTTTTCCATCCATTTAATCCATTTTTTTATATATAAAAATATTGTCAAAAAATCCCAGAAATCATTTTTCTAAAGTCTGTAAAAATTTCGGTTTACAATACCCCATTTTTATTATTTATATAATTAAAAACAAACTTAATAATTGATTGTGGTATTTAATTTCTATTTTAAAAACCTTCTGTTTAAATCAAATATTTTCAAATAAAATTTAATTATTATTATTATTTTTTTTATTAATTTATTTAAAGGTATTTAATTTAAAAAGGTTCAAATGAAATTTAAATTTAATGCTTATAAAAAAAATTTAAAATGAAAAGATTTTAAAATCAAACTTTATTTAGAAACAAACATTCTGTTAAAAAAACTATATATATAATAATAATTAGATATCTATTTATCTAATTATTTATTTATTTATTATTGTTTCATACAATTTGTTATTCACATAAAAATATGTTTTATCAAACATAAACATATTACCCTGTGTAAAAGGTTAAACATGTTTTTAACCAATTGTTTTAATCAATATAAGTCAAATAATTATTTCAGGTTTATAAACTTTTAAAAGGTTAACTAAACTTTATAAGACTTATAATTCAAACATGTAAGCCTTTGAAATCAAATAAATAAATGGATGGAAATCAATTCATGTAACCCACATAGAAATTCAATTCCAAAATAATAAATAAAAAAGGAATATTTAGTATTCTATTTGTATTTACTATAAGAATATTATTAAATATTCTTATACAATTAGCTTAGTTTACTCATACAAATAATATTGATAAATAAAAAGAATATATTTGATATTCTAATTTATTAAATCAATATTATAATTCAGTTATTCTAAGCATCCATTCAAAACGTAGTTTCATTCAAACCAGGACTTTCATTAGGATGCCATAGTTTTAGGATCCTTGAACTTGATTCTTGAACTTGAATCATAGGATTGCTAAGACTTGATTACTCAAATTATAGGTGAGTAGATAGCCGTACTTCCTCCTTTTTTAAATTAAGGACTTGGAACTATCTAGCATTCTAACATGTGAGTTTTCTTCACACCCCTTTTACGTTCTTTGTTTTTGGGATGTTACACATGTATTATTCAAACTTTATTCATTCTATTATTCATTCAATCTATGATGCAAACCTTAGACCTAGTTAGCTTTATGTGTTAGAGGCTAGGCTATACAATGTGTTGATTCTATGTATGATTCTATGTGTATTGCCAGTCAAGTAATCTAGTGCTTAGTAACCTAAGATGGTTAGATATTATCTTCGCAAAGGCTTTTGCCTTTGTGTGAAAAAGGTGAAAAGTACACATAGCAAACGTTTTGAATTATAAGTGTTAATTTATAGTATGGCCATACTTGAATTAACATGTTGTAAGGATACTTGTTTGGACACAAGCTATTGTTATTCATTCACTCTATTTATGTTGTGCTTATGATACATATCTAGTTAGGCTATAGTTTGTATCTTTTTTTTATACATATTATTTAAAGTTAGTGTGTGAACACATCAACTATGCAAATAGTTGACAAAATCTATTTTACATGTGTAACAGGATAAAGAAGCATGATGAAGACATAAGGTAGGCTTAGTGACCTAGTTTAAATTTTAAACAATGTTTTTAGCATTCAATTGTAATTATTTTGTATTCAATTCATGTAATGTTATTTGAATTTAATGAATGACATGTTGTCTTGTTTTAATGATGATGAATTAAATATTGAAACGTATAATAGCACCATGAGCTAATGAACAGTCTTAATTGCGCCCCGACGTGTTTCGTCGTCGGTCGGGGTGTGACAGATTGAGACTAATCTGGACCTCTGCAGTTGTCCTGAGCACAATAAGGTTCGTTACTCTGCTGGAACCTTCAGCAAGCGAGCCTTGACTTGGTGGAACTCGCATATCCAAGCAAGAGGAAGAGAAGAAGCTATGTCGATGACATGGGAAGATTTCAAGGCCCTTTTGAGAACTGAATTTTGTCCTAAGAACGAGCTGCAAAGGATGGAAACTGAGTTGTAAAATCCTGTTATGAAGGGAGCTGATCACTTGGGGTACACTACCCGCTATCATGAGTTGGTAGCATTGGTGCCAGACATGGTACCAACACTGGAGAAGAGGATTTATAGGTATGTAGGTGGACTCCCCGCCTGCATTCAGGGTTTAGTTGTTGCAGCAAACCCTGTCACCTTAGAGTCTGCTGTGAGTTTGTCAGGGAAACTCACTGATTTGATGGTAAACTCTGGAATTTTGAAGAAAGAGGCTAATTCGGGAAAACACAAGGAACAATATTCTAAGAAGCCCCATCATCATCCAAAGAAGAAGCAAAAAGTTATCAAGAACTACACAATGGCTACTCTACTCAACCAAGTAGCTGTGGCACCACAGAACCTTCACAAGAAGCCATACATTGGCCCACACCCTCTGTGTACTAAGTGTCAGTATCATCATGCTGCTAACAATCTTTGCCGTCACTACACGAGATGTGGAAGAAAGGACCACTGGGTACAAAATTGCAGGATGACACCCAATCAAGCAGTCAACAATGCTGCTTTAGCTCTCCCTCCACTCAACAACCAGAACAATTGTGGATGTTATAATTGTGGAGAAATTGGCCACTTTGCAAAGAACCGCCCGAAGAAGGCACAACCGGCAGTTCCGGCACCACGTGGAAGAGCTTTCGCTATAGGATCTTCAGCTGCTCGCCAAGACCCGAATGTGGTCACTGGTACATTTCTCTTACATGAATTTTATGCATCTATTCTGTTTGACACTGGTGCGGATCAGAGTTTTATCTCTACCGACTTTGCATGCCAACTTAGCCAGGTTGAGGAACTTTAGATTCCCCTTACATTATAGAAGTAGCTAATGGGAAACAAATCACAGTTAGTACAGTATACAGGAACTGCTCATTAACACTTAGTGGTCATACATTTACCATCGATTTAATACCGATGGAGTTGGGTAGTTTCGACATCATTGTTGGAATGGATTTGCTATCTCTAAATAGAGTGGAAGTCATCTGTTCGAAAAAGTTGCTTTGAGTTCCATTGACGAATGATCGTGTATTGGAAGTCAGAGGAGATCAAGCAAAATGAAGTGTCAAAATCATCTCTTGCATAAAGGCGCGTAAGTGTCTACAGAAGCAGTGTGTAGCTTTTCTGGCTCATGTGGTGGAGAAAGTGAAAGAAAAGATCAAGATCCAAGAAGTGCCGGTAGTGAAAGAATATCCAGAGGTGTTTCCGGAAGACCTACCAAGTTTGCCACCTGCGTGACCGGCAGAGTTCCGTATTGATTTAGTCTCTGGAGCAACTCCTGTTGCTAAATCTCCTTACAGGTTAGCACCTTCAGAGATGCAGGAATTGTCAAATCAACTACAGGAGCTACTTGATAAAGGCTTCATCAGACCGAGCTACTCGCCATAGGGAGCTTCGGCTTTGTTCATGAAGAAGAAATATAGATCTTTTTGGATGTGCATCGACTACCGAGATCTGAATGAGTTGACTATCAAGAATCGGTATCCATTTTCGAGGATTGATGATTTGTTTGATCAACTACAAGGAGCTCAGTATTTCTCGAAGATTGACTTACGATCCGGATATCATCAAATCAGGGTTCAAGACGAAGATATACCGAAGAAGGAATTCTGAACCAGATTTGGTCATTACGAGTTTATGGTGATGCCTTTCGGATTGACGAATGCACCAGCGATTTTCATGGATCCCATGAACCGAGTGTGCAAGACGTGTCTGGATTAGTTTGTCATTGTCTTCATTGATGACATACTGATTTATTCTAAGAGCAAAACAGATCACGAGCAACATCTCAGAAAGATCTTGGAACTGTTGAAGGAAGAGAAACTATATGCTAAATTCTCTAACTGTGAATTTTGGCTAAGAGAAGTTCAATTTTTGGGTCATGTAGTCAACAACGAAGGAATACATGTAGATCCTGCCAAGATCGAGGCGATCAAGAACTAGGATACTCCGAAGACACCGACGGAGATACAATCTTTTATGGGAATGGCAGGTTATTACAGAAGGTTTAT
This sequence comes from Mikania micrantha, assembly GCA_009363875.1. NCBI lineage: Eukaryota > Viridiplantae > Streptophyta > Magnoliopsida > Asterales > Asteraceae > Mikania > Mikania micrantha. The sequence continues at coordinate 6,384,121 of CM018684.1, forward strand.
GTAAAACTTTTATAAGATAGCCTTGCCTCTCACTAAGTTAACTCAGAAAAGTGAACCCTTTGTTTGGGAGTAGAAACAAGAAGATGCCTTTCGAACATTGAAACATATGTTGTGTGATGCTCCAATCTTATCTCTCCCAGAAGTCTGTGATGACTTTGTAGTATACTGTGATGCCTCCCATAAGGGACTTGGTTGTGTATTAATGCAATGGAACAAAGTTATCACGTACTCATCGAGACAGCTAAAGATTCATGAGAAAAACTACACCACTCATGATCTGGAACTGGGAGCATGGTATTCACATTGAAGATCTGGAGACATTACTTATATGGCACCAAGTGTACCATATTTACTGATCATAAGAGTCTGCAGCATATCTTTGATTAGAAGGAACTCAACATGAGCGTCGTGGGGTTGAACTTTTGAACGATTACGATTGTGTGATCAAGTACCATCTGGGTAAGGCAAATGTTGTAGCTGATGCCTTGAGACGGAAGGAACCGGTCAAACCCTTACGCTTCAGACCAATGGAGATGACTATGCAGACAAGTTTACGTGATAAGATTATTCAGGCACAGTAAGAATCAGTTGTACGATGAAATCTGAAGAAATAACTTGACTGTGGAGCAGAAAGGCAATTCGAAACAAAACCTGATGGAGTTATCTACTACCAGGATCGTGTATGGATTCTGGTGGTAGGCGAATTGAGAAGTCTTATCTTTGATGAAGCACACAAGACCAAGTACTCTGTGCATCCAGGAGCTGATAAAATGTACCAAGACTTACCGGGGATTCTATTGGTTGCCAAGAATAAAGAAAGACATAGCCGAGTACGTTGGTCGATGCCTTACGTGTGCGAAGGTAAAGGCGGAACATCAGAAGCCGTCAGGTTTTTTTGGAACAGCCTGAGATTCCGCTTTGGAAGTGGGAACAAATAGCTATGGATTTCATTACCAAGCTACCTCGCACTTCCAGTGGTCATGATACGATTTGGGTTATCATTGATCGTTTGACAAAGTCTGCCCGTTTCTTGCTAATGCGTGAAACCTTCACGATGGATAAACTGGCGAGACTGTACATCAACGAGATAGTGATACGTCACGAGGTACCATTGTCTATCATTTCAGATCGAGATAGCAGATTCACATCAAGGTTCTGGCAATCATTGCAGAAATCTATAGGGATGCACTTGAATCTGAGTACAGCTTACCATCCACAAACGGACGGTCAAAGCGAACCTATGATACAGACCCTGGAGAACATGTTGAGAACCTGTGTGTTAGATTTTGGTGGAAATTGGGACTCTCATTTGCCATTGATTGAATTCTCCTACAACAACAGTTACCATAGTAGCATTGGATGTGCACCATTCGAGGCTCTTTATGGTCAGAAATGTCGGTCACCGATCTGTTGGACCGAAGTTGGAGATAATCCGATAACTGGGCCAGAGCTTATTCAGGAAACTACTAATAAGATTGAGCAGATTCAACAAAGATTAGAAGCGACCAGAAGCAGAAAAAAGAGCTATGCCGATAAACGGATTAAGCCGTTGGAATTTCAAGTGGGAGACCGTGTCATGTTAAAGGTATCCCCATGGAAACGCATAGTCCGTTTTCAAAAGAAAGGAAAATTAGCACCACGATACGTGGGACCGTTCGAGATCATGGAACGTATTGGTCCTGTGGTGTATAGACTGAGACTACCTGATGAACTCAGCGGTGTACATGACGTGTTTCACGTCTCAAACTTAAAGAAATGCCTTGCTGACGAGTCACTCGTCAAACCAATCGAAGAAATTCAAGTGGACGAGCAGTTACATTTTATCAAAGAACCTTTAGAGATTATGGATCGCAAAGTTAAACAGCTAAGGCGAAGCCGTATTCCAATTGTCAAGGTTGGATGGAATTCAAAGCGTGGACCCGAGCTTACTTAGGAACGTGAAGATCATATGAAGTCCAAGTATCCCAAACTGTTTACAGAGGAAGCCGTACCCGATAACGTTTCTTAAATTTCGGGACGAAATTTCTCTAAAAAAGGGGAGAGTGTAACATCAGTGCCGGAAATGTAATCGAACAGTGATCTACACAGTAACATGAACAGTAAATCAGGTACAAATTTCAGTAAATTTAATATTTTCAGAAAATTTAAGTAAACGGAAGATATTTAGTTATTTTACTAGGAATTACCACCTAAATTAAATTTAAAAACTTTACTTTTAAAACCGTGATGTTTCGTACGGGAACGAAATGAAACCGACGCTTCTATGCGAAACCGAATGAGACCGAACATACCTGGGTATTTTGAAGCCATTTAATGTGGCATTTATGGCCATAATCATCCTCACCAGCCAGCCAACACACCCAATCTCGTCACTCTCTCTCTACTTTTTCTCTCTCTAGAAGCCACCACCCAATCTCCTTCATTTCTCCACGAAATCAAGCCATCTTGGTGTCAAAGCGACCACTATCACCTATAGAACACGAAAGCACGAACGATCGGAGCCTGGAATAACTCGATTTGAGGTTAAAACGAGTTAGATCTCATGATTTTAGGTTTTTTAAAACCCTTATGTTTGGACCATGTCCAAGCCTATTCTAATCCATTTCAACACATAGGATTCACACCTTAACACCCTAGATGAAGTAGGAACAAGTGCCATTTCAAATCTTAGTCGCTTAGCTTGAAAACGAGGGTTGCCCACTGCTGTGTCCGAACGGTCAAAAGAGACCCACCTGCGGCCAGCCGAAAGGCCACAGGCCGTATGGGTTGACTCCCAGGGCCGATTGAACCATGGCCGAATAGCCTCTTTCACCTGACTTCTTCTTTCGGTCAATATGCATCCATTCGTACGATCCTGGTCCAAACCAAGTGTTAGTAGGCCACCTTTCCTTCGGCCCATGGTACATTCAGTCGGGTGCTCCCCTTCGGACAAACCTCTCATGCGGCCAAGACCTATTCGGTGAAACTCACCCATTCGACCCAGTAGTCATCCGCATGATCTGATCCGAATTGGTTTGTTAATGAAGGAAATGGTTAATCACATGTACGTAAGGCTTGCATGCATGGAATGGATTACATATAGTGCATGCATGGGAGAGATTGCTAGGTTATGGCTAGGGTATTAATGGATTGCTAAACCTTCATGCAAAGGTCCAACACTAAAGTTATGCTAAACTAAGATGGGTTGTAAATAGGAATTTGTGAAAATAATTAGGGTTTACAAATAAGGAAACAAAGTTGTAAGTCCCTTTTGTTAAGTATTAATAACATCAATACCTTTTTCTAACCAAATGTTGAACAACACCATAAATGTTGGACATCATCTTAGTCTAGCACACTTGTATTCCATTTAAAATAAACTATCAATGACATGGTGACATATGTATTACAAATCAAACAATATCTAGGCATATAGATGTTAATTTCATCATTAACATCTAACGCTTAGACAATTCATGAAAACACATAACTACATTAGGTGGTTCATTGAACTACCTAGGATGGGTTATCCAAAGAGTTGATCAAAGAACCACGGGAAACGAAAACAGATCCTAAAAGACTTAGAGATAATAAAATTGGATTATCTAAGTCTAATCATGTATCTTATATTTCATAAATTAATTAATGTTTTAATAAAAGAATTGACTTATAAGCTTCTTTAAATTAAACTGAATGATTTCTAACTTAATGATTTAACTAAAATGAATTAATTAAATTGCTTTAATTAGAGACTTTGAATGTAATTAATATAAACCGTATTTAACTAAGGTTTAGTAGTGATTATCTATAGGATAAGGGCTTATAAATGGGTAACGAGCGCGCATTTCGTTGTAAATCAATACAGAGCAACACATGTGAGTTCATTGCCCCTTTTTTTAAACATTTTTGTTTTCAAACGCGAGGCTGAGAAGCATGCGTAAACATTTTTATTCAAATATGTTTTACGTAAATGCTCTTACTTATTGTATGTTTTATATACATGTTTATATTCCTAGACTCCTGTCTAGGTAAATTTTATGCTGGTTAACTAATGAATTAATTAATTACTCTTATGAGTAAGAAAATAATTCCAAATCAAACAATTAATCTAACGAAGTTCTAATTCAAAGAATCCAAACTCAGTGTGGAATCAAGAGAACTAAAACTAAAGATCAAACCCAAGGAATTCTAATTCAGAGTGTGCTCAATAAAACTAAGGATCAAATTCAAGAATCTAAGATCAGTGTTGTAGCCATGGAATTCTAAGGATCAGAATCAAGGAAATCATATCCATGTTGATAGCAGATTTACATTGTTAAATTATGAACAAAACTGATGAAATTTAACTTTGTAATTCTATTTTCATTTAGCAGTTTTTCATTATATATCATGTGCAACATAAACAATCTCATCATCACGATTATCATTCTCGATATCGTGCCCCGGGGCCTTTCCGCCTGACAGAACACACGATCCGGCCTGCCGGCTCGGGGTGTGACACAAACTGATATGTGGCGTGTCAAAAATCAATCGTCAATCTCGGCGTAGCATTATGCGGAACTTCGTCCTCATCCAAATGGAAGTGATTTCAACATGTATATACCAGATCTTGTGTTCTTCGGTAAATCATACTCTACGAGATCGGATCGTAGGGTTAGGTTTCAAGCGAAGTGTGTGTGCGACGGTTCCTTTAGGGCTTCATGATTACCTTCAACCTTGTCTGGTCGTCAGATGGTGTCATGGTCGTCGGATGGTGTCTAGAGACGAGGAAGGGCGTAGTAAGCGACGAAATGCTTTCTCACGCGAATCTCAGCAATGATTTGTTCTGAAACTAAGTGGAGGTCCGAACCGACTGATGTTGAAGAATCAGCGGATGAGTTGTGGTTAGGGGTGAGGGAGCTGGTCGTCGGATGGTGTTAAGGTCGCCGGATGGTGTGGTGAGTTGCATGGGGTTTGCTTGATGGTTGTCTGGTTGCTGGAGACGATGTGGCAGTGGTTGCTATAGAAGATGGTGATGGTTATGTAGCTTGGGGGTGAGTGGTGGTGAGTGGTATCATCTTCCGATGATCATCGGTGGTGGTAACTGGAGCATAGTTTCATTTTCTTCTTTGATAGCAGTGGAAGGGGAAAGGGAAAAGGAAGGGTATAATGGTCATTTTAGAAAAATTAGCAGCAAAAACTAACAGACATCCACTCCAGGGACCATCCATGTTACAGTTTTGTAAAGTATTCGGCCACCGTTGTAATTTCTAAAATTTAGGGACCATCCGTGCAATCTGGGTAAACCACAGGGACCATCCGTGTAATTAACTCTTAAAAATATAATAATAGATATGGTCAATTAAATCATAAGGTCTCGTCTAATGAATAAAAGAGTCTAGTTTGTAATATATGATTCTTCAAGAGTATAAGAGTAGATATGAGCATTCCAATTTTTTTGCGTTGGTTAAACGACTAGGTTGAACGAAACTACTATTCGAAGTAATCGAGGTCTAAATGATTGTTAAGCGTAATCGTTCAAATGATAATGATAATGATAATGATAATGATAATGATAATGATAATGATAATGATAATGATAATGATAATGATAATGATAATGATAATGATAATGATAATGATAATGATAATGATAATGATAATGATAATGATAATGATAATGATAATGATAATGATAATGATAATGATAATGATAAAGATAAACATAAAAAAACTATACTATATTTGATCTTTCTCCATTTTTAACAAAACTTAGGTTGAAACGCAGAGAATAATGAACTCATCCCAACCGTATATTTATAATCTTAAAAAGCGCAATATTTTAAAAGTTATAAAAGAAAAACCAAAATTGAAAGAAATTAATTATAATAATATAATATTAATTATTATAAAAAAAGAATAGAAGTGCACGTGTGATTGTGTAAATCAGATGATAAGGCAATACAGATAATCTTTAAATTGGAGATTTATCATTTCAAGGTTAAGTCGGTTAATATTGTATATATAATATATATTTATAACATAAGATTTCAAAATAGAATGAAAGAAACTTGATGAAATTCAAAAGAAAATAATAGACAGAAGGAAAGATTGAACAAAGATATGAGGGCGTACATGTTCAAGAATTCTTCAGGGCTAATAAATTGGTATGTTGTTCAATTTTTAAGTTTGATTCATACATTAAGATTTTGCTATAAGGTCTGGGTTAAGATCCGATCCATGTATAAAAACAATATATTAAATTTGTGGCTTATTTTAAGTGTAAAAAAATCTGTTAGCCGTCAGCAACTTTCTACGAGATAGTTTTAAGGATAGATTAAGAAGAAACGATGCTCGAATATATATTGAGAAGTTATAAGCAGTCACCTATTCAACCAAAAATCTAGGTGAATACATTTAACTTGTTTTTAAATTTATAAATGAATTTTTATGAGCATGGTATGTTTAAACTTTGACGCATAAAGGGATACTATGTGACCAACATTTAGGCCGTTAGTATACGTACGATTTGCAAATTGTATCCGCATATGGGTGAAATTCACATACGTGACTGGTAGCGTGGGTTGGAAGATTATACGTAAGATGCACTCCGCATGCAGCCTAACGAGTGACAGGCTGTGGGCTGGAGGGAACAATTGTAAGACGCACTTTGTTGTTGATCCTAACCAATGACAGTAAAAGCCAGGTGTAACACCCCGACCAATGGCGGAAACGTCTGGATGCCACGAGGGATGTGTAGATTGTTCATAAGATCGTGGGCATCTAATTAAATCATCACATATCAATTAATCAACCAAATTAATTATATCAAAAATCATGTTCATCATGAGGTAGTTACATCAATTACACAAAAGATTTAGCTAAACTAACTAAACTCTAGTCTCTAGAATTTCAGTTACTTTAGCTAAGTCCAAGATCCTACGTGATGATGTCCCAAAAGATGTAGAGCTATCCTGCTTTACTTACTTCCCCTCATTCCCTGAAACATGTAGAAAATCAAGTGTCAACTACGAAGTAGTTGGTGAGAAATCATAAGTTTTTATATATTAAAAATGTTTATACAACGTTTATGGAAGTTTATAAATAGGTTTATGAAAATGTATAATTTCCCCGAGAGAATCCACATGTGCACCTGCGAAATAATCCAACAACGCCAAAATCTAACAAACACAACATCCAAACAACTCAAGTAATCACATACACAATAATCACAAATAATTATCGACATATATTCGCCCAATCACATCAATTCAATAAGCATCAATTATCATAATCATATCATTATAAGTTACTGCGGAGGACCTCAGTCAACTCAATCAACGGCGGAATCATCGCAGAGGACCTTAGTCAACTCAGCCAACAATATTCCTATAAGTGTCTTCGTGCACTGCAGAGGACCGTAGTCAACTCACCAACAGTATCTCAATCATTGTGGAGGACCTAAGTCAACTCAACTAAGGGTATGCAAGTTCGAATGGCCAAGGTTCAGCTAATTGCCGCTTTGCAGCCAGCTGGTTCGGAAGAGGTTCGTATCCCCCCCAGGGTTCGGCAATATCTTGATACAGGGTTCAGCACTAGCTAGGTTCGCCTCATGCAAGGTTCGGCCGAGAGCAGGTTCGTGGTGAAAGGGTTCGCGGCTGGTTATCTCAGGTTCGACCTGTTTAGGGTTTGGCCACCCGTTTCCCGCCCAGGAAGGTTCGGTGGCACAAGGTTCCACTAAGGGAGGTTCGATCCTGATGGTTCGCCTAGCACAAGACCCAGGAGGTTCGTCCAACTCGCAACAGGTGCGTCATCCTTGACCTTACACAAACCAGCAGCCTAAGCTGCTCCCCATCACCAACGTGGAACTCCCATAGCTTGTAACATGCTACTCTCGGTTATTCTAGTCCACATATGACTGGTCTAATGTTTCTAGGGTGAAGGAAATCCGGTTAAAAGCAAGACCCTAACCCAGTTATTGTTTAAGAAAGAAAGCAAAGAAAAATTCAAGATCTACCTCGAAATGTCAACCAAATGTGAGATTTAATTTCTTCGTGGGTTCTTGTTGTCCTCGATCGTGCGGTCGTTTAGAGCCGAAGATCACTCTAATCAGTCAAGAAATGAGAGAATTATCGTAGAGAGAAGTTTCTAGAGAGTGAAAGTGGCGGATTTGTGTTCTAGAGAGAGTGTGTGAAGAATGAAGTAAAGATGAGGTCTTCCTCATTAATACCCCGCTTCATACCCGCGTGCTCAGTCTTGTTTATTTCGCGATAAAATAAGTATATGTTCGGTTTTTATCGTAAAACACATTTAAAACATAAAACGTTTAAATAAATAAGTTTCGTTTTAATAAAATGATTTTAAATAAAATCATTTTAAATACAATGGCTCCGTTTACTTTCGTTAAATTAATTATTTAAATTAAACGATATGTTCGGATTTGTTTTAGGTTTTGATTCCTAATAAACGTTATTAATTTCTTATTCTTATTTTAATATCGTTAAATATTATTTCGTTATATCGTCGAAACGCGTTACTCACGTACGTGTTCGCAAAGATTGTCACCTTTTCAAATCCGACGCTCGTATCGTATTTTGATTCGATTTACGATTTGTGGAATATCATTTTAGAATATTATTCTTAATGATTATATTCGTTTGAATCATCACTCACGCGAATACATTATTAAGTTAATATTTCTAAAATAACATTCACGTTTAATTTATAATCGTAACCTCACCAACGCATGTTTATCTTTAATAATGCTTCCATTATTTTATTATCTTGAATTTTATAATTTTCCCAATTCAAAACCCACTAAACCATATCACCGACACATCCATAATAGATCGAAATATGCTTATGTATAGGGCATATGTAGGAGTAGGTCGCAACCTATCCAGCCACCGTCCCATCGCTATTTCGATAAACCATGACCATGTGTCTTTGACCATGTTTAGTAACCAAACCATAACAACTCAGAAATCCCTTTCCATTCCAAACCAAAACCTCGGATTCTCCTCATCAAAGCCTCAACACTGATATAATCATGATAAACCGAAGATGGTTTATGTATAGGGCATACGTAGAGGTCAGTCGCAACTGCCTCAGCTGCCATCCCACCACCTCTTTGATAGACCATCATTATATCCTTGCCTATCTTTGATTATAGAATCCTAAACCACAACTATTCCAAACCAACAATCCATACTACGTGAATTCAACTGCGATAAACTCTCTAGTTCTGTTTAGTTGTGTTTCAACTAAACTTCACAGGGTATATGCATATAAAATCATATGTTCTCAATATGTATACCAATAAAAAATAATATCCAATAATTCATAGTAATCATCGTTAGCAATTATCATATCTTAACAGTACAATTAAACATGTACTGACAACCCGAAATACAGTGATGTTACAGTCTCCCCTAGTTAAGGGAATTTCGTCCGGAAATTAAACTTGGAGTGACCGTAGTGAATAAATGTGGATACTTAAGCTTCATCTGATCTTCCCATTCCCAGGTGAATTCTGGACCACGATTCGAATCCCATCGTACTTTAACAATTGGAATTCTATTACGTTTGAGCTTTTTAACTTCACGGTCCATTATCCCGGCTGGCTTTTCAATGAAGTGCATATATCCTCGACGCGAATGTCATCGAGTGGCGCCTGAATATCCTGATCAGCTAAGCATTTCCTTATATTGGACACGTGAAACGTCGGGTGTACATTGCTAAGTTAAGGAGGAAGTTCCAACTTGTAGGCAACCTTCCCGATTCGTTCAAGAATCTTAAAAGGGCCAACATACCATGGAGCAAGTTACTTTTCTTCCCGAATCGTACCACTCCCTTCCAAGGTGATACCTTGAGTAATACCATATTGTCAACTTCAAACTCTAAAGGTTTCCGTCGTTTATCCGCGTAACTCTTCTGTCAACTGCGAGCAGCCAACAGATTGTCACGAATCTGGTGAATCTTATCAGTCGTTTCTTGAATAATCTCAGGACCAGTGATCTGCGATTCGCAGACCACGGTCCAACAAATAGGTGACCGACATTTTCAGCCATAAAGAGCTTCAAACGACGCCATACCAATGCTCGCGTGATAACTGTTGATATACGAGATAGATGGCAATCCCAATTGCCACCGAAATCGATGACACAAGCTCTCAACATATCTTCAAGTGTCTGAATCGTTCGCTCCGTCTGCCCATTCGTTTGAGGATGATAAGCAGTGCTAAGATCCAGTCTTGTTCCAAATGCTTCATGAAGTGATTCCCAAAAGCATGCCGTGAAACTAGCATCACGATCCGATATTATGCTTAAGGGAATTCCATGTCGACTAACGATCTCATCAACATAGATACAAGCTAACTTCCGCACAGGGTACGTCTCACGTATCAGTAAGAAATGAGCTGACCTGGTTAATCTATCAATTATCACCTAAATACTATCCTTACCGCTTGCAGTTCGTGGGAGTTTGGTAATAAAATCCATGGATATATTCTCCCACTTCCGCATGGGTATTTCTGGTTGCATTAACAATCCTGAAGGTTGCTGGTGTTCTGCCTTGACTTTAGCACAGTTAAGGCACTTGGCTACATACTTAGCAATATCCTTCTTCATTCCAGGCCACCAGTACAATGCTCTAAGGTCTTGATACATCTTATCAGCACCCGGATGGATTGAGTAACGAGACTTATGAGCTTCATCCAAAATCATCATCCTAAGATCATCCCTGTTCGGTATTTACAACCGATTCAAATAATACATCAAACCATCATCCTTAGTTTCCAATAGTAACTCGGCCCCCGCAAGACATCTCATCTTTCAGACTATCTTGAGCCAATGAGTGTTGTTAGGCTGTGAGAACATAATTATGGAGATTAGTGTGCACCCGGACACTATAGATTTGGACATGACTCTTGCGACTAAGCGCATCTGCTACTACATTCGCTTGGCCAGGATGGTGGCGAATTTCACAGTCATAATCTGTAACATCAGTGCCGGAAGCCTTGCCGGAACAATGATCTCTACAGTAACTTGCACAGTAACTCAGGTACACACTATCTGAAACTATGTAGATGCTATTAACACTTGATGATTGATACTAAACTATTATGTTATTGTTCTCAAATCTGACTTAAATCGTATGGTTTAGCAGTCAGAAAAACATCAGACAACACTGAACTGACACACAGATGTTGATTTAATGCTATTATGTGAATGTATGTGAGGTTAAACAAAAAAACAGAACAGGTATCGTTGCAGAATGCTAAACCGACAGATTATTCGTATAGGTGACGATCTGTGCGAATAAATCTGAAAGTTTAACGTTCTGAAATGATGACTGGAAAGTAGAAAACAAGAATCAGAAAGCCAAACCATCGTCGTGTTCGTTCGAATGACGATTCAAACGAATACGCGCGAAGGTGACGCGTACTGACGAAACGAAAACGACACAAACGACATTAAATTAAGAAAATATAATATTTTACATTTTACAATTTTGAAACTCATCAAAATACTCAAAAATTTAATTCTCTTATTCAAAACACGTAAAATCCGCATTACGTTCCGGAAACACAACGAAAACACGAAACGAGCAACCGAAACAAACCCGAATATTTTCTATCAGCCCTCTCTCTCTAAACCCATTTTCATGAACCTCTCTCTCTCTCTCTCTAGAATAATCACTTTTCAAATCGCGATATCTCACTCGTTTCTCAACGAAATCGGGCGTTCTTGGTGTCCATTCGAAGCTCTCGACATCCTCTACCATAAAATACAACTGATCTGAGAATTTACCCGACCAAATTCGATGTATGGAAGCTTGAATGTTTGAAAAAGTAGGGTTTCTCTAACCTTTTTGTTCGACTCATCAACTCCGATCAGCTATAGGCCAACCTTCGGGAGTCTGACACTTTCGAGATCACATGAGAACACATCACTAACCTTGGAAACGAGCTAGGACTCTTTGGTTCGATGAAGATGATGGTGTTGGAACCATATTTCATGAACAACATTCAAGGGTCGAACATGCACAAGCTATGGCTAAACCCTGCTGCTTCCACTCCAGCTGTGAACCTCCATGGTCAACAAACCCTAGTCGAACCTTCGAGTCCAGCCGAACCTTACCTCTACCACCGAACCTTGCGGCGAACCCTTGAAACTGCTAAACCCAATAGTTGTGAACCACGACTACCGAACTTTCATATCATTCTCGGCGAATGTTTTTCCAGAACCTATAGCAGCAAACCATCCATGTGGGAAAACCATCCATGGATGCAAACCTTAGCCGAAGCTATCTAGCCACGAACCTAGCACAGCCACGAACCCTTGAGTAGACAACCACCTAGCCGAACCTAGTTATTCATCAATGAACCTGATCTGGTTGAACAACTGATGATATCGAAACTAAGCCCTGGTTCGGCCCAGCATAGACACTTCGGCCCAAACCCCTTTATTCAACCCAACCGGCACACACTTGGCCCAACAGTGGTCCACATCATCTCATTCAGCCCACACCCTTTCTCAGCCCAAAGGACTATTCAGCCCAAGATTCGTAGATTGGCCCAATGATTTCCATCAAGTAGTGTCAAGACAGGAGCATCACAAAGTTTCTGCTTCAAATTCTGAAATGCTTCTTCTTGCTTTGGTCCCCACTCATAAGGTTTATTGTTTTGAGTCAAAGAAGTGAGAGGGACATCAATCCTGGAGAAGTTCGAAATAAACCGCCGATAGTAACCGGAAAGTCCAAGAAACGATCGAATCTCTGTTGGTGTCTTCGGTGTACTCCAATTCTTCATCGCATCAATCTTCGCAGGATCTACGTGAACACCCTTTTCATTGACAATATGTCCCAAAAATTGATCTTCTTTAGCCAGAATTCACATTTAGAGAATTTGGCATACAGTCGCTCTTCTCTTAGGATCTCCAAAACCAACTTAAGGTGTTGTTCATGCTCTTCTTTGCTCTTTGAGTATATCAAAATATCATCAATGAATACAATCACAAAATTATCCAAGTATGGCCTGCAAACACGGTTAATGAGATCCATGAAAACCGCTGGTGCATTGGTAAGGCCGAAAGGCATTACCAGAAATTCATAATGTCCATATCTTGTTCTGAAAGCCGTCTTGGGAATATCACCATCATGTACACAAAGCTGATGATACCCAGACCTAAGATCGATCTTTGAAAACCATGCCGAACCTTGAATTTGATCGAAAAGATCATCAATGCGCGGCAGAGGATATCGATTCTTGATTGTCAGTTTGTTCAATTCGCGGTAGTCGATACACATTCTGAATGACCCATCCTTCTTCTTGACAAATAGGGCTGGTGCACCCCATGGCGAATGGCTCGGGGCGAATGAATCCCTTATCAGTCAGTTCTTGTAATTGGCTCGCCAATTCTTGTAACTCCGAAGGCGCTAGTCTGTAAGGAGCTTTAGCGACTGGGTTCGCACTAGGTACTAAGTCAATTCAAAATTCCACTTGACGTTCTGGTGGAAGACCCGGCAAGTCGTTTGGAAATACTTCAGGAAAATATCTTATCACAGGAACGTCTTCAATACTCTTTCCTTTCTCCTTTTTCTCCACAACGTGTGTTAAAAATGCTATACATTTCTTCTTAAGGTACTTATGTGCTTTAGTGCGTGACATCAGCTTAAGACGTTTACTAGAAGTTTCCCCAAAGACTCTTAAAGTTTCACCCGAAGGTAAGGGAATACGAATATATTTCTCATGACAAATGATTTCCGCTTTGTGGGTGGCTAACCAATGCATGCCTATGATAACATCAAAGCTACCAAGATGCATAGATATAAGATCAATTGGGAAAACGTGATCATTTAAGTTCACAGTACATCCAATAATAACAGTGTCAATATCAATAGTGTTTCCGTCAACCACTTCCACATTAAACGGTTTATCTATGTTTGTACGTGTTCTACCAAGTATGCATTCGAAATCATATGAAACAAAACTCTTATCAGCACCACAATCAAATAAGACAGATGCATAAGAGTTGTTGATCAGAAATGTACCATTGACCACATCCTGGTTGGCTTGAGCTGCCAAGCATTCAGTTGGAAAGCTCTACCTCTCGCAATCCTTTGATTATTTCCAGTCAATCTCGGATACTGGTTTCTGAAATAACCAACTTCATCACACTCGTAACAGGCTCTTGCCTGAACAGGTACAGCTTGGATTGGTTGAGCTTGCGGTGCTGGTAGTGCAAGCGATGCAGGTGGCATCCTTTGTGCTTGCGGTGCACTCCGACAAACGTTAGCAAAATGGCCATACTTGCCACAATTGTTACAGATGCGACAAGGCAAGTTAGGAATGTGATGATATCTGCAGGTATTACATTGAGGAATATTCCCAACATAATTTCTGGCAGTTGAGTTGTTTGTTGATTGTTGAGCAGACTTAGCTGCAGGAGCAGTAACAGCAAAATTTCTGGCCTTTCTCTTCCGATTGTTGCTTTTAGATGAGCTGCCTTGTTCAGTCTTGACTTCAATTGAAGCCTCCTTTGCAGCTGTTTTGGTGTCAGTCTTCTTAAACCCCTTTCGTGTGAATGTTCCAGCCTTTACATGGTTATCAGTCAATGTTGCAGATAAGCGGATTGCAGCCTCCAGTGTTTTAGGGTTACTTTCGTAGACTGTGTCTTGAATCTGCATAGGCAGACCGCCTATGTACTTCTCTATTGCCCTCTCAAGTGGTGTCACTAGATGAGGTACCAGTAGACTATACTCATGGAAGCGAGTATTGTAGATTACATTCTCCCTACTATCCTATTTGAGTTCCCATAATTCAGTCTCAAGTTTCCTCACTACGAGGACAGAATTCAGTGGTCATCAGGTTCTTGACCTCAGTCCACGACAGTGCTAGGGCACTATCAACTCCCCTAGTTCGCTTTTCGCCATTCCACCAAGTTAGTGCTCTCTTTAGGAAAACACTTGTGGCATAGCGCACCTTCATATTTTTAGGGCAGTCACTGTTGATGAAGGTGTTTTCCATGCTCTCAAATCACTGTAGCAGACCAGTGGCTGTCTCAAAACCTGTAAACTTTATTGGATTACAGGAGTTGAAATGTTTGAATATGCAGACTGATGGGTTTGCACCACCCCTGTTCTGATTGAGAGTCTGATTGGTTTGAGTCAGTTGGTTCACCAATCCAGTAATAAGTGTTGCTAACCCTTGCATGCATGAGTTGGCATTACTGTTGTTAGCATCCCCATTATTCGTGTTTGTATCATCCTCATTGTGACGACGCGGCGGCATGATTCTGAGAAGGTTAGAAACATGTTACTACCATTTACAACTTAAGTTATACAAAAAATGGTCAAATGAGTTTATTTCAACAGTTAGGATTGCATATAGGAACTATATTTTTCTCCTATCTGTCATTAAACTTATAACAAAGTATTAATTTCCTAAAATTATGCTAAAGCATCCTAGTTGGTCATATTTATTATTAACTAGTTATTCCTAAGTTTCAAACTTTACACATCCTATACTAACACTGACAACCTCCCGATGCAGTGCAACAGGCTTATATATAGGGCATACGTAGACTTGACCGCAGTCGCATCAACCGTCGTCCCACCACCGTTGCATTGCACCACGTTAATGCCCTTGTCAGAATTTAGGGTGTACCATGTATCTTCCCATTATCTCATTTCACAAACCTTGTCCTAGGTAGGATAATTTTGAGTGAAGTGGTCTCAACTTCCCTTGGACAATTAGGTTCACCTAATGTCTAAGTTCACCTGACATGTAGGTTTGCCTATTTCTATGTTAACCTAATGTTTAAGTTCAACTGACATTAAAGTTCCCCTAGTGTCTAAGTTCACTATCAGTCCATACTAAATCCCAATGTTCATAATTATCAATAATGGTTCATATCATCACTGAGTGCTGTTATTGTCACTAAGTGTTCATATCCTCCCTATAATTCATTCTCATCAAGTGTTCATACCATCACTAAGTGTTAGTATTCTCACTATGCATTCATGTTATCACCAAGTGTCCATATCAATACCAAGTATCCATTTCGTCAATAGGTGTTCGTATCATTCATTGATCCTATTCACCCGGCAAGTAATACTACTCCCAGACCCCCTAATATAAGACCCAATACCAGAAAGACTAAAAGAAAATCATGTATTAGTCCAGGTAAATCCATTATATATAAAATAAGAGATAAATAAATTAAAATCTTGTCACGTGTCCAATACGTGTGTTCATAAGTGATTTTTATATGCATTCATCAAATAAGATCATCAAATAAGTCAATCCAACCCAATTTCAACCAACATTCCATCAACAACTTTCCCAGCACTTCCTAATAATATCCTAAGTTCCTAACACTGACAAACCCCCAATATACTACAAATGGTATATGTATAGGGCATATGTAGGGGTAGGTCGCAACCGCCCCAGCCACCATCCCACCACCTTTGTAGTATACCACGAGTGTGTCCTTGTCTGGTGATCAAATATCAAAAAAATAATTCATAAAGCAAATAAATTCCTAAGGAGGTAATTTCCTAAGCAATTAATTTCCCAAACGGGTAGTTCCCTTATTCTTCAATACTGACATCCACCTAATGTACTGTAAAAGGTATATGTAAAGGGCATATGTAGAAGTCAGTCGCAACTGCTTCAGCCACCGTCCCACCACCTTTACGATACACCACGTGCATGTCCTTATCGAATCATTAGGGCACAAATAATCATAAAATCAGCAAGTAATATATGCGAATCAGATATATATTAGAGTTCAGTTAACATGTAATAAACACATACGCATAAATCCTGAATATACTAACTAGTGTATGAAATAGATTTCATACTAAGGTATATTACGGTTATAGATTAGGTCAACCATTTCTAGTTGTGACAGCCAGTACCAGATCGTCCGGCAAGTCTGTACGGTATGTGTACTTTCACATATTTACTTTGTGTAAATACATGTATATGAACATCGTTTGTATTAACAAAATTCAAAATACAAGAAACAGTTGTACGTATTTATGTGTAAACTTAGATACTGTAAGTACTACGATCACAATAAAAAATAGTTGTTTGTATTTAGGTGAAAACCTAAGTACAGTTAAAACAACGAATCAAGAATGACAACAGTGTTCAAGTAAATAACAAGAACAAGTCGGTTTCGATCTAATATCCATAGATGACAGGAATCAGATGGCCGAAAAATAAGTACGAAAACAATTTGAAAACAGGATGTTTAGTTGGGTCCGTTAGTGAGGAAATACAATTAAAGACATAATTGCAGTGTCGTTTGAGAATAACGAATTGGCAGTGTGTTTGCGTGAGTGACGATTCACTCAAACATATATGTGAGTTTAACGTTCTGAAATGATGACTGGAAAGTAGAAAACAAAAGTCAAAAAGCCAGACCATCGACGTATTCGTTCGAATCACGATTCGAACGAATACGCGCAATGGTGACGCGTTCTGATGAAACGAAAACGAAAAAACGACACGAACGACATTAAATTAAGAAAATAAAATGTTTAATATTTTTACAATTTTGAAACTCATCAAAAAAATAATAATTAAAGCAATTTCTTTGTTTTAAAACACGTAATACTACGCGATACGTTCCGGAAATGTGACGAAGACGAAAACCGAGCAACCAAAATGAACCCAAATACCCGTGGAGTATTTAAACCCTAAATGAGGGTTTTCCCTCATTTCCACCATTTCCTCTCTCTCTCTCTAACTCTTAATTCCGGATTTCCTCTCCCACCATCAATTTCAACCTTCAAACTCCATATCTTGATCATTTCTCAACAAAATTGGGTGATTCTTGGACCTACACGAAGCTCTTGAAGTCCTCTACAAGGAAGTATAGCAGAACTACGTGTTTGGTCAACCAAATCTGATGTAAAGAGCAAAAGAAACCCACGAAAATAGGGTTTTTGTATCCTCTTCTTTGACACACACACCCAGCTGGTGTAGAACCCTACTACACACACACTTTACACCATTGCCAACTGACCTGTGCGAGACAACAACATGGACATGGCCAGACCGAGGGCTCGAGCTGGATGATGAGTTCGAAACACATAGGGTTCGTGGGAGTAAAGTTGGCCGAACCATGGGATGTCGGCGAACCTGTGTGTGCCAACAGGCACTAACCATTGCCAGCCGAACCTTGGCATGATCAGTCACGAACCCTCGCCCACACTCACGAACCTGCATGCTCTCACCGAACCATGGGCCAAACTCTTTCTTTCTGCGAACCTATGTCCGTGAATAGCCGAACCTTGAGCTAATAACCACCAGCACCGAACCTACAAGGGGGCTAAGAACCAGTTTTCTTGCGAACCTGATAACAGTCGGACGAACCTTCAACCTTAGACGAACCTTCAAACCTAGAAGTCACGAACCATGTTGTTCAAACCTGTGAGACACGAACCTCCCGGCCAGCCGAACCTTCAGCCAACCCTACCCTTTCACCAACAAACCTTCTGCGAACCAGCATCCCCATCAAACCCTAGCAAGTGAAGAACCGTAGGATGGCTGAACTCTTAGGTTCGCCGGGAGAAAAATTGGAGCCACCACCTTAGTTGGTTGAAACCATGTGTTGGACCCTTGTTGGTCCCTTGGCCCACAAACTCAGGCGAATCAAGCAAGTATAACTGGCCCATCGAATTTGTTGCGGCCCACTGTGGCTGTTTAGCCCAAATTCCCTTCGGCCCAAGCCAAATATCAACCGGCCCATGATAAACGACCCACACTTGTTTCTGGCTCAAAGCTTATATACAAAAGGCCCAACTATATTTGGCCCAAACTAGTGATTTGATCCACACATTCGGCCCATAAGAAGATTTATGCACTTAACTAAGAATTTAAAGAAAACGACTCATGGTTAACTATGCATGGGATTTATTACAAAGATGGTAAAGTTAAATTGAATAATAAATCTCAAACATTTTAATGCTTATTCCTTTAAGTATGTTAACAAATGATGTCAAGGGTGATAAATAGGTTTAATGGAAGAAAGGAAAATCTAAGTATTTCTAAGAACTATTCTAAACTACAAGACTAATTCTGATTAAGACGAGTGAAATCTAACATGACATGTAAGTTATAACTAAGTTAGTTAAGTGTTATGAAATCTATGACACTTGGACAAGGGACGAATGGAGACCATGATTTGCGAAGTGTTAGCCAACTTTAGGGCTAACACCTACACACACACAAAGGTCTATAACTTATACTCATAAGATACAACAACATGAAATCAATACAGGATCGTGAGAACAAATTCAAGTACAATCAAGAGCGCGAGCATTCCTTATCTTAAGCTAAGTCAACCACTTCAACAACAAGGTGAGTTCATATGCCCCTTTTCAAATCTTAAGTGATTTCTAAACTCTCGGGGCTAAGAAACATGCTTAAATTTTATTTACTTAAAATTTTTATGTTTAACATATTGTTTATACTATGATTAGATAATATTGCTTGCTTTATTATCAATTATCATTGTATGCATGCTTGTATGATCATGATATGACAGGAACAACTAGGATGAATATGATAACATAATTTCATAATTCATCAATACAATAGAATAACATAGTTGCAAGATTTTATCTTGCAACACTTAGTTATTCTTACAAGAACATTGAAATAATCACAGGTGAACATGATGACAAGAACAAAACACATGAATGATATGAAGATAACACATCTTTATAACATCATTCAACACTAGAGTTAACTAAGTGTAATAAGACAAGTGCTTATAACACTTAGCTTACAACTCGAAACATATTAGAAGATAACATAGAATGACTATTATCCACCACCTGAGTCGACTAAGTGTAGTAGGAATAGCTCCTACAACAGCTTAGTGACAACATGGTGACTATATGGAATCACAAGGAATGATAATCATGATAATGTAACTTCATGATAACAACATCATTCACACAACAATTAACATAATTTAATAAGAAAAGATCTTATTTAAACTTTCTTAAACTACAACGAATATAACATTGAGAACAAACAACACTGATTAACACACAATACAATTGATTACTATTGAACTGCTGCATTATATCATTTCAATCATGTGCCATCTACTCAAGTTTGATCATTGTAAGTCCCATTCATAAATCGCTGACCAGTTAGTTTGACATGACTAAACCGACAATAGCATAGTGGTACCATAGGTTTGACAAACCTCTAGCTTGTAAGGCTAGTATGTTGATCATACTCATTCATTGGCCAGTAATGTATGACCGGTGACAGGGAAACTCAAGTCAGGGTCTGTTAAGCGACACATGGTGATATAAATCTACAGTTATAATTGTAATTAATCCATTGTTACTTTTTGACTAGTAGACTGAAGAATTTATTCTCTCAAGTCATAACACTAGTAATCGTTTCGATGAGGACTATGGTAATACAACGTGGTAGAGGTAAATTGGATGCATTGTAATCTGATTATGTGAGGATTGCAATGGATTCCTTCTAGGCTCTATGCACTTGAAGTTAAAAACAAAGAACAATTGGTTAACTAACACTCTTAATATTTAAAAGTGATTAACAGTTAACCTCACAAGTACTAGAATAATACAAGGATATGATTAAATAAATCTAATATCCTTAATACATGTAAGGGCTTATCAATACTTAGATTTGATAACTAAACCCATATTATTATATTATTCTACACATGTTACAACATGTGATAAACATACGAGACGAACAGGTGAAATGGAAAAATGGATATCGATAATTGTATTGCAAGTAGTGTGCAGTTCTAGTAGTTATGTGGTGTTGGCTGGGGCTTGGTTCCCCTACATATGCCCTATATATAAGCATAACTACTAGGATGATATATTACTTGTGAATGTAGCTATTGAGAAGCCATTGGGTGAATGGGTGAATTAAACTACATACAAGTAACAAGAATGACATTGTGATTGTGCATGTGAACAAATCAAGGTTTTCAATTATTTTACTTGTGAACTCACCAACCTAGTGTTGACTTTGTTTAAATGCATGTTATTTCAGGTGACGAATAGGTTTAGTCACCAGGGTTACAGGGACTTAGCTAGTTGACTTTAAGAACGCCTAGCTACTTTTGTGTGCATACTTTTGGATGACAAAACTATGAATCATCTTTTGTATATCTTGTACAGATACAAAATATGAACTCATTGTTTCTTTTGATTATATTTACTTAGTTAAATTATGATGCAACAATGTAATTTAACTTTGTAATTCTATTTCATTGTCATGTTAGCATTTCTTATTTATTTATCATGTGCTATGTAAACAATCTGATCAATTCGATTATCACAACGATATCGCACCTTGGGAACCTTTCGCCCGACGGGAAAGCCGATCTGGTCCCGCCGGCTCGGGGTGTGACAGATTGGTATCAGAGCCATGGTTATAGAGAAATATAGGTCATATTACTTAAACGGTTTGGCCTAGACTATAACCTAGGGACCCTCATGTAGAGATTTTGAGACATAGTTATCTATTTGCATGTGTCTTCTGCATCAGATCACTGCACTAACCGATTTCTTTTCGGTTATGATCAGAATGCCACCGAGAAGACCACCACCAGCTTTACTGCAACCACCACCAAATGATACAGCTCCACACTCTTCGACACCATCACTTGCTGACTCTCCTACACAACCACCTCCACCTCCACCACCGCCTGCTCATGTACTAGATCCTAATACTGTAGCACTGGCCACTTTTTTGACCAGTCAACTAAGGGATGTGATTCCTGAGATGATGAACAGCAACAACAGCAACAACGTTGCCAACTCATCTAGAGAAGGCAGCGGCAATACCCGTCATCATCAGTACTACTCCTACAAAAGCTTTGTAGGATGCAAGCCACCCAGTTTTAGTAGCGGTGAAGGAGCCATCGGATTGATCCTATGGATCGAGAAGATGGAAACTACTCTTTATATCATTGGCTGTCCTGATCAGCACAAAGTGAGATATGTTGCTGGCTCATTCAACAAGAGAGCATTAACATGGTGGAATGCTCAGGCTCAAACTAGGGGCAGAGATGAGGTTTTGTCCATGCCTTGGTATGATTTCAAGGCGATGCTGAGGGCAGAGTTTTGCCCGAGGAACGAACTGAAGAAGATTGAGATGGAGCTACTCAACCTAGTCATGATTGGTGCTGGGCATCTGGCCTACACCACCCAATTTCACGATTTGGCTACTTTGGCACCAGATGTGGTGCCAACACTGGAAAAGAGGATAGAGCGGTATGTTGGTGGGTTACCGTCTTGTATCTAAGGGCATTTGATATCTGCCCATCCTACTACCATAGAGCTGGTTGTTGCTCTGTCAGCATCTTTGACAGACATGATGGTTGCCTCCGGGGTATTCAAGAAAGAGGCTGACTCAACCAAAGCAGGAACTTCAAGGAAGCCGGATAAAAGGCCGGCTAAGAAACAGAAGGTGGTCAGAAACTTTGCTGCAACCACCCAAGCCCCGGTTCTTAACCAACCACCACCACTGTAGATTATAAGGCCCTACACTGCCACAACACCTTTGTGCAACACTTGCCAGCATCATCATGCACCGAAAACTTAGTGCAGGCAATGCACAAACTGTGGGAAGTTTGGTCACTGGGCAAACAGTTGTAAGGGCACAGGGGCTCCCAACAGAAACAACAATGCAGCCACTACTGCTGCTGCTGATGCTGATCACAAGTCCTGCTACAACTGTTGCGAACCTGGTCACTTCTCTCGGGATTGTCCCAAGAGAAATCAATAAAGGCCTCCAGCAGCACGAGGAAGAGCCTTTCAGATCGGAGCTGCTGCTGCTCGACAAGACCCGAACGTGATCACGTGTACATTTCTCCTATCTGACTTCTATGCATCCATATTATTTGACACTGGTGCGGATCAGTGTTTTATGTCATCCGATTTTCCATGCCATCTAAATTTTATTGAGGAACCTTTAGACTCCCCTTAACTATTGAGATAGCAAACGGCAAACAGATCACAATAGACACAGTACTTAGGAATTGCCAACTAACACTTGGTGATCACATATTTTCCATCGACTTGATATCGATGGAGCTAGGCAGTTTCGACATCATCATCAGAATGGATTGGCTATCTCTTAATCAAGTTGAGTTCATCTGTTCCAAGAAGTTACTACGTATTCTAGTGGAGAATAATGGAATTTTTAAGATTCATGGAGATCAAGCGAGACGCAGTGTCAAGATAATATCGTGCATGAAGGCTCGCAAATACCTACGAAAACGTGTCGCATTCTTAGCTCACGTGATAGAAAAAGACAATAAAGCAATCAAGATCCAAGATGTACCGGTTGTGAAAGACTATGCGGACGTGTTTTCGACTGACTTACCAGGACTGCCACCTGAGAGATCGGTGCAGTTTTGAATCGATTTGATTCTGGGAGAGACTCTTGTAGCTAAGTATCCCTATAGGCTGGCAACATCAGAAATGTAGGAGTTTTCCAAACAATTACAAGAGCTACTTGACAAAAGATATCCAACCGAGTTTTTCCCCGTGCAAAGCTCCGGTTCTTTTTGTTAAGAAGAAGGATGGATCTTTCAGGATGTGTATCAATTACAGAGAGCTCAACAAACTCACCATCAAGAATCGGTACCCGTTACCAAGGATTGATGATTTGTTTGATCAATTACAAGGAGCTCAGTACTTTTCAAAGATAGACCTGAGATCAGGTTATCACCAGCTCCGGATTCAAGAGGAATACCTACCAAAGACGACATTTCGTACCCGATACGCTCACTACGAGTTCATGGTGATGCCATTCGGAGTGACGAACGCACCGACAATGTTCATAGATTTGATGAACCGGTGTGCAAGCTGTATTTAGATCAGTTCGTTTTCGTCTTTATTGATGATATACTGATTTATTCAAGGAACGAAAAGGAACATGAACAACACCTCAGAACAGTCTTAGAACTACTAAAAGAAGAACGAATCTATGCCAAATTCTCCAAGTGTGAATTTTGGCTAAGAGAAGTTTAGTTTTTGGGTCACGTGATTAACAATGGTATTCATGTGGATCCTGCCAAGATTGAAGCAATCAAGAACTAGGATGTGCCTACAACACCGACCGAGATCAGATCATTCTTGGGATTGACAGGTTATTACAGGAGATTCATTTCAAATTTCTCCAAGATAGCTTTGCCTCTCACGAAACTCACATAGAAGAGTGAACCTTTTGTGTGGACACAGAAACAAGAAGAGACATTCCAGACACTGAAACAAAGATTGTGCAATGCTCCAATCTTAACACTCCCAGAAGGCAATGATGACTTTGCAGTGTATTGTGATGCTTCCCATCAGGGTTTCGGATGCATTTTGATGCAACGAGACAAAGTCATTGCTTATGCCTCAAGACAGTTGAAGAGACACGAGAAGAACTACACAACACATTATCTAGAACTGGGAGCTGTTGTCTTTGCTTTAAAGATTTGGAGACACTGCATGGTATGGTGCCAAGTGCACTATCTTCACAGATCACAAGCGTTTATAGCACATATTTGATCAGAAGTATCTTAACATGAGACAGAGACTTTGGGTTGAGCTCCTGAACGATTACGATTGTGTCATCAAATACCATCCGGGCAAAGCAAATGTTGTTGCAGATGCTTTAAGTCGGAAGGAAAGAGTCAAACCCTTGCATGTTTGAGCAATGGGAATGACCGTGCAAACAAGTCTGAAAGATCAAATCATACAAGCGCAACAAGAATCAGTGGCAAGAGACAATTTGAAACGCGAGCTCAATTGTGGAGCTGAGAAACACTTCAAGACAAAACAAGATGGGGTTATCTATTATCTGGAGCGTGTTTGGATTCCAGCAGTAGATGAACTTTGAACCCTCATACTTGACGAGGCACACAAGACACATTATTCTGTTCATCCTAGTGCCGATAAGATGTACCAAGATCTTAGGTCGTTTATATGATGGTCGGGAATGAAGAAAGATGTTGCCACTTATGTTGGAAAATGCATCACATGTGCCAAAGTCAAAGCTGAACACCAGAAACCTTCGGGTTTGCTGGAAAAACCGGAGATACCACAATGGAAGTGGGAACAAATAGCTATGGATTTTATTACCAAGCTACCCCGCACTTCTAGCGGACGCGATTCGAATTGGGACATCATTGATCGATTGACCAAGTCCGCACATTTCTTGCCGATCACAGAAACTTACAAGATGGAGAAACTAGAAAGACTTTACGTTGACGAAATAGTAGTGAGGCACGGGGTGCAATTGTCTATTATTTCAAACCAGGATAGTCAATTTACCTCGTGGTTCTGGCAATCATTGCAACAATCCTTAGGGACAAGTGTTAACTTGAGCACCGCTTATCATCCACAAACGGATGGACAAAGCGAGCAAACCATTCAAACCCTAGAGGATATGTTGAGGACATGCATCCTAGACTTTGGTGGAAGTTGGGATACACACTTACCACTCATTGAGTTCTCCTACAACAACAGCTACCACAACGTACAGAAACAAGATATAAACTCATTGATTCTTTTGGATAGATTTACTTGGTTAAACTATGCACGATACATTGTAATTTAATCTTTTAATTCTATAACATTGTCGTGTTAGCATTTCTAATTTATTTATCATGTGCTATGTAACAATCTAATCATTTCGATTATCACTCACGATATCACGCCCCGGGAACCTTCCGCCTGACGGGAAAATCGATCCAGCCCGCCGGCTCGGGGTGTGACAGATTGGTATCAGAGCCATGGTTATAGAGAAATATAGGTCATATTACTTAAATGGTTTGGCCTAGACTATAACCTAGGGTCCCTCATGTAGAGATATTATGATATAGGATTCTATTTGCATGTCTTCTGCGTCTGATCACTGCACTCACCGATTTTCTTTCGGTTATGATCAGAATGACGCCAAGAAGACAACCACCCGCTATACTGCCACCACCACCACAAGACTTGGCACCACATTTGTAGATGCACTTAATGTCCCTAGTTCTATTTTGTAACATTCATCATGTAAAAATCAAGTTATATTAATGGAAGTTGTCTTTCTATATTGTTCTTAATGTTTATATTTTAGTTATTTGATTATGTTATTGGGTGATTTGATTTATTATATTTTTGAGTATGAGTTTGGTTCATTCGGGCTAATGAATCTAACGTATGAAGTCATTCGCCGAATGAAACCAGAGTATGTCTAAAGCCAGCAAATGAGTCATTTGCCGAATGACTCATTCGACTGAATTACTTATTCGACAGTAGTCATTCGCCGAATGAGGTGTTTCGACCTCTCATTCGCCCGAATGTCAGTTGCCTATATATACAAGTTCAAAATCATTTCAACCCTAACTTCAGAGAGCACTCATTCGTCCCAAAGCACTCAAGTGTCAAACCCTTGGAGTTTTGAGCGTTCTCTTGCTGTCCAACTTCGATTCATAGCTCGTGGTGTTCGATCTTCACTCAAACGTCAATCTAGCACCTTCGTATAACCACGGTTGTTGTCGGATTCGATTGGAGAACCCTAGAATAGGATTCCGCACTATTATAGTGGCTGTTGAGCAGATTCCCTGTGAGATCGGATTGTTTCCGAGCTCATTCTTGGTCCAACAAAGTGGTATCAGAGCTTTGGCTCTTGGTTCTGCTCGATTTCCAATCCAAAACATCAGATCTTTGATTGTTAGTTCGAAATCTACAAAAACCCTGATCTTTTTGCCCTAAAAGTTATTGTTTCATTGCAAATCCGTGGATTTTCGTGGTGTTTTTGTCAAATAGTTTATCCCAATTTGTTCATTATCATCTCATGATGTTCAGTACCAAATTTGGTACTTAGATCTGGTCTAAATCTCAAGTTATCATGATTTTTGTTACAAAAACCCGCAGATCAGCCGAATGAGTGTGGCGGCCGAATAGTTTTGGCCAAATAAGACTCATTCGCCGAATAGCTCTCATTCACTAGTTTCATTCGCCGAATAGCTTCTTTCGTTCTACTCATTCGGCGAATAGCTTCATTCGCAGGTCTCATTCGGCGAATAGCATCATTCGACCCTTCATTCGCCAGATAGGTTCATTTGCCCTAATCAGTCATACTCAGTCCTATATTCGCCGAATAGCTCTCATTCGGGCCCCAAAATTCGCCTGAAGGATACTCATTCGGTCCTGATTCTGAATTTTTTTCTAAGTGTTGAACTTTGTTGTTTCTGATTAAATGGAAGATTTAGCACTGATGGCGAACCAGAATCATCGTATTCAGACATTATTATTGACAGAGACTGAGACTGGTAATTCCAACAAGGCTCCCAAGCTGTTATCCTTAGATGATTATCCGCATTGGAAGTATCGGTTTGAAATTCATATCAATGGGGTGGACACCAATCTATGGATGATGATTGAAGGTGGTTATCTAAGGCCTCTTAATGAAGATGGAACTCCCATGCTAGTCACACGGATGACTGAGCCTCAAAGGAAACTCTATGATTATGAGAAGAAGGCTTATGCTATCTTATCCCAGTCCATAACTACTGATATTTTCCATCAGTTCAGACAGTTTACTTCGTCTAAGTATTTATGGGATGCTTTGCAACAGCGGTATGAAGGCAATGATGCTTTGAAAAACATCAAGTCAAAAGCATTGAGGAAGGAATTCAACAGCTTTATGTATGTGGGGAATGAATCTTTGGATGAGTTGATTGCGAGATTCTATCATCTTTTGAGTGAGCTATTCAATCATGAAGTTAAGACTACTACTTAAGAGAAGATCCAGTGTTTAGCTGATGCCTTACCTCCAAAATGGGAATCCTTTTTTATGGTACTTAAACAAAATGAGATGATGGCTCACATGGATATAAATGATTTCATTCAGAAGCTGAAAGAACAAGAGATAGAGAACAAGTGGAAAGCAAAACGAGTTGCTCAAGTTCAAGATCCTTCCTTGTACTACTCTACTCCTACAGTTGAGAAGTCAACTACACATGCTCCATTGAAGACAGCTTTTGTCTCTCAGACATCTGAAGCTCCATCTACTGCTCAGATTCATTTTAGTCAGTCATCTTCTTCAACCAGCTCTCAAAAGGAACATCATCAACCTACTACCAGCCTGAAAACAGAAAATTTTGACAAAGTCACTGTGGAGATTGCTAAGGAACACATGTGTCTTTTATCTACATTGGTTAGCTCATATGATGGTTTAGTTGCTGGGCAGATTGGCAATCCTTATTTGACCAATGATGACTACTCTCAGATAGATACTGATGACATGGAAAGGATTGACATTATGTGGGCTTTGGCAAGTGCTGTGAGGAGAGCTAAGGATTTTGTGAAGAGAACTGGCAAAGACATAAATTTGAACAAGGAGTCTAAGTTTGGATTTGATATGGCATCGGTGACATGCTACAACTGTGGAGAGAAAGGTCATTTTGCTAAACAGTGCAAGCAACCAAAGAAAGCTGGAAACAAGAATCCTTTTCAACATCAGAAGTCATCTAATTCAAATCCAGAAAGGAGATTAGTTCCCATTGATTCTCCTACTCAGGCTGGATCCTCTACTTCTGCAAGCAAAGCTTTAATGGTACAACAAGATGAAGGGGTGAACTGGGATTTCAGATTCAATGCAGATCAAGGACAACAAGACAAAGCTTGTGTTGCTGAGATTCAACAAGTTGAAGATTACAGTGAGGATAGTACTGTGAAAGAAACAAAGATGAATGATGCTGAAGCCTCAAGTTCAGAGTCGGATAGCTTGACTGATTCAGACACTCAAGAATCGGATGCTGAAAATGATGACTCCACTACTCAGTTTGCTTTGATGGTAAACTCTTCTGCTTCATCAGAGTCCGAGCAGGTATACACTGATTGTTCATCTTCACATTCAGAGTGTTTTAATTTTGTTGATCTTAGAAGTAAGGTCTTTGCTTATCAGACACATAATAGTGATTTGATGAACGATCTCGACTTGTGCATTGAGGCTAACAAAATTTTAAAATCTAATGAAAAAGATTTTCAAGCTAAAATTGATCTTTTAAATAGACAATTGCATGAGGCCGAGATCGCAGTGCTGAATAAGCAAGATGCTATCACTTCTTATCTCAATACCATCAATGAGATCAAGAAGAAGTTAGCCATAGTCGAGTGTGACTATGATACCTTGGGACAGAAGCTCAATAGCTATGAGAACTCATCTTACATTATTGAGCATATGATCAGTAGGGGTACTGATCAGCAGGGAAAAGGAAAAATTAGCTATCAAAAATGTCCTCCACATATCCTCAACACCTTTGTTAATACACCAAATGACAAAGATGTTAAGGATTTTCAGGTCACAACTCAGTTAGTAATAGATCCAACTGGACTAATTACTAATGAGGGTTCCTCTAAGATTGAGGAATCTCATGTGGATGGACTTGTTGAGGATTGGGTCTCAGATTCTGAGGATGAATCAGATGATTCATATAAGTATGATACTACTCAGAATCAAGTTCCTGTTGTCATGAAAGGTGACCCAATCTCTAATTCAGAGATTTACAAAGAATTGTCCTTTGTAAAAGCTTCTCAAGAATCTGAAGCAAAATGTGTTACCAAGTCTACTTTTATTGGTAACAAAGGGACAAAAGGGTTGGGTTTTAATCAAGACAAGCTAAAAACAAATGTTTTTAAATCACAAAAACAGTCTTTCTCTGATTTAAAACATTTTCATAAAAAGGGTGAATAAGTTTGTTTTGAGTGTGGTGAACCTGGGCACATTGTTAGGTTTTGTCCTCATTTGATCAGGCCAAAGGTTGTGCCTTTCAGAAAATTGACTTCAATTTTACCAAAACCTGAAAAATGTGTAACTAGGCTTGTTAAAACAAAACCCAAACACCCAGTCCAGATTAAATCTTTAGACAAGGGTAAAGGAAAATTGGAAAATTTGAATGTTCCAAATGTGCTTAAAGTTAATCAAGCAAAACCATCATCCATTTATCTGAAAAACTCTTTTGATAAAAATGTAATCTAGAAAGTTAAATCATCTGAGAGTTCAGTTCCACCTATCTCAGACAAGTCTCTTCCAGATGGTAAATGGATTGATGTATGGATCCGAGACTCACTGGGTCAACCCATGACTGTAAAGGCTTGGGTTCCCAAAGTAAACTGACTGTCTCATCTTTGTGCAGGTTGCCCCAAAAGCTGGTGTTAACAGCAATTGGATCGTTGATAGTGGGGCTTCCAGGCATATGACTGGTGATATTTCTTTACTCACCAACGTGAATGCAGTTCGCGGTGGATATGTCGCATTTGCTGGTGATAAAGGTGGATTCATTACGGGGAGGGAATTCTAACCAATGGGCAAGTTTCGTTTGATAAAGTCAGATATGTTAAGCAGTTGGAAAACAATCTTCTCTCAGTTTCGCAAATCTGTGACAAAGAGTACAAAGTTTTATTTGATGATTCCAACTGCTACATTCTTAAGCAAGGTGTTAAGATTCCTGAAGACTGGATTTTAATGTCAGCTCCCAGAAAGCAAGACTTGTATGTTCTCAATATGGCCACAGCTTCAACAACATCCTCCACAGCTTCATGTTTTATGACAAAGGCAACTGAGAAAGATTCAATCCTTTGGCATAAGAGGATGGGTCATTTGAGTTTACGCAAGATTAATCATTTGGTGCATAATCATCTGGTTGATGGAATTAGCTTAAAGAATTTCAAGCTGTCTGATATCTGTGTATCTTGCAAGAAAGGGAAGCAAACCAAGAGTCTCACAAGCTGAAAAAGTTTCATTCAATCAATGTACCTCTTCAGCTTCTCCATATGGATTTGTTTGGTCCTGTGAATCGGAAGAGTATAGCTGGAGATCAATACTGTCTTGTAATCACTGATGAGTATTCCAGATATTCTTGGGTTTTCTTTTTGAAGGAGAAATCTGAAACGTTTGATTGCGTTCAAGTGTTGGTTACCAAACTTGAATAACTTTATAAGCTCAAGATTCGTCAGTTTCGCACCGATAATGGAACAGAGTTTAAGAACCATAACATGGAGACTTTCTGTAATGCACGGGGTATTGTGCAACAATTTAGTGCTCCATATGTTCCTCAAATGAATGGTGTTGCTGAACGGAAGAATAGGACATTGATTGAGGCTGCTAGGACCATGCTTGTTGATTCCTCTCTGCCGGTTCAGTTCTGGAATGAAGCTGTAGCAAATGTTTGCTATACATTGAACCGGGTTCTTATTGTAAAAAGACATGGGTAGACTTGCTTTGAACTGCTCCATAACAGAAAGCCAAATCTTAAGTATCTGGAACCATTTGGTGCTCCGTGCACTATGCTTTTAAGTTATTCTCATAAAGAGTTCACATTATATATAATCTATTTAATTTAACTTATGTCATTAAAAAAAATGGTGACTATAATTGCTCAAGCATGCGTGGTTATATATGTGTATATACGTGATAATGTTCCTCCATATTAATTCTTAATCTTAGTCCCAAAGACACTTAGGTTTGACAGTCCCATGATTTAAAAGTGGCCCTAGGTTCGCTGCTCACCTATGATTAAGTAACCTACGGTTCGGCCAAGGGTATGCAAGTTCGAATGGCCAAGGTTCGGCTAATTGCAGCTTCGCAGCCAGCTGGTTCGCATGGAAGAGGTTCGTATCCCCCAGGGTTTGGCAATATCATGATACAGGGTTCGGCACTAGCTAGGTTCGCCTCATATAAGGTTCGGCCGAGAGCAGGTTCGTGGTGAAAGGATTCGCGGCTGGTTGTCTCAGGTTCGGCCCGTTTACGGTTGGCCACCCTTTTCCTGCCCATGAAGGTTCGGTGGCACAAGGTTCGACTAAGGGAGGTTCGGTCCTTATGTTTCGCCTGGCACAAGGTTCGGGACCTAGGAGGTTCGTCCAGCTCACAGCAGGTGCGGTATCCTTGACCTTACACGAACCAGCATCCTAAGTTGCTCCCCATCACCAACTTCAAACTCCCATAGCTTGTAACCTGCTACTTTCGGTTATTCTAGTCCACATATGACTGGTCTAATGTTTCTAAGGTGAAGGAAATCCGGTTGAAAGCAAGACCCTAACCCGGTTTTTGTGTTAACAAAGAAAGCAAAGAAAAATTCAAGATCTACCTCGAAATGTCAACCAAATGTGAGATTTATTCGTGGGTTCTTATTCTCCTAGATCGTGCGGTCGTTTAGAGCCAAAGATCACTCCAATCGGTCAAGAAACGAGAAAATTATCGTAGAGAGAAGTTTCTAGAGAGAGAAAGTGGCGGATTTGTGTTCTAGAGAGAGAGAGTGAGAGTGTGAAGAATGAAGAAGAAGATGAGGTCTTCCTCATTAATACCCCGCTTCGTACCCGCGTGCTCGGTCTCGTTTATTTCGCGATAAAATAATTATATGTTCGGTTTTTATCGTAAAACACATTTAAAACATAAAACGTTTAAATAAATAAGTTTTGTTTTAATAAAATGACTTTAAATAAAATCGTTTAAATACAATGCCTACGTTTACTTTCGTTAAATTAATTATTTAAATTAAACGATTTGTTCGGATTTGTTTTAATTCGTGATTCCTAATAAACGTTATTAATTTCTTATTCTTATTTTAATATCGTTAAATAGTATTTCGTTATATCGTCGAAACGCGTTACTCACGTACTATTCGCAAAGATCGTCACCTTTTCGAATCCGACGCTCGTATCGTATTTTGATTTGATTTACGATTTGTGGAATATCGTTTTAGAATATTAATCTTAATGATTATATTCGTGTGAATCGTCACCTACGCGAATACATTATTAAGTTAATATTTCTAATATAACATTCACGTTTAATTTATAATCGTAACCTCGCGTGTTTATCTTTAATAATGCTTCCATTATTTTACTATCTTGAATATTATAATTTTCCCAATCCAAAACCCGCTAAACCATATCATCGGAACATCCATAATAGACTGAAATATGCTTATGTATAGGCATATGTAGGAGTAGGTCGCAACCTATCCAGCCACCGTCCCACTGCTATTTCGATAAACCATGACAATGTGTCTTTGACTATGTTTAGTAACCAAACCATAACAAATCAGTAATCCCTTTCCATTCCAAACCAAAACCTCGGATTCTCCTCATCCAAGACTCAGCACTGATATAATCATGATAAACCGAAGATGGTTTATGTATAGGGCATACGTAGAGGTCAGTCGCAACTGCCTCAGCCACCATCCCACCACCTCTTCAATAGACCATCATTATATCCTTTTCTATCTTTGATTATAGAATCCTAAATCATATGTTCCAAACCAACAATCCATAATACGTGAATTCAACTGCGATAAGCTCTCTGGTTTTGTTTAGTTGTGTTTCAACTAAACTTCCCATGGTTTATGCATACAAAATCATATGTTCTCAATATGTATACCAATAACAATAATATCCAATAATTCATAGTAATCAATATTAGCAATTATCATATCAGGTCTTAACAGTACAATTAAACATGTATTGACAACCCGAAATACAGTGATGTTACACCAGGGTATGTCGTGGTTGTATCGATTAGCGAAATAACCTGCTAAATTGTGACAATTGCATACGAGAATTACGTCATCAATGATGTGAGCACATTTGATCGTTCTAGAAATCCACGTTGATTTAATGATTTCAATTGTTACAGATTGATAGTAAGCGAGAAATGATGAACGTGAACAAAAACCGAGTGCAAAACGAAGTCCTGGATTGCCCGGAATCGAAAAACGAAGAAAATTTTCTAAGTGTTGAACGACGGGACTCATCGCGGTACGCGATAAAGGGGTTGAAAGTCCTCCGTGGTATGCGATGCTTGTGAAATAGCTAAGATTTCTCCGGATCTCTTCGCGGTAGGCGAAGCCTTTTTGGGCACCTTTTCGCGGTACGCGACGAGTGTGGCGGTGGAATGATCTGATCTTCTTCATCAGATTCATGCAGAGTTTATTCATTTTATTCATCTTCGAACTCAGTCGACCACCAGACGAAAAACACACACAAAACACCATCAAATCACCTTTTGAAGCCATCAGATCGTGAGGATCGCACCCGGGATCGTGTTTTCAAGTCCTGATCTTTGTTTTAACCGCAGATATCCGTCAGATTAGGTAATGGTTCATTTTAACCTTCTAGTTTGTTATTGATTGATTAAATCTTGATTTTGAAAGTAATGATATAGTTAGGATTGTTGATTATTGCCTAGATGATGGCTAGGATTGATTATAAACAAAGAACACGAAGTTTTAACGGTTAAATTCTTGTTTTGATTCGTTGTAATGCCCGGTTAGCATGAAATCATACCCATGATTATAATGGTTTAACCCATTTGATTATGACAATGTAGGTGATTAGTTGGATTAATATTTGAAATGCAAGGTTAAATCCAAGTATTTCAAACTAATCACAATCATTAACATACTCGTTGGAACGATTATCTTATGGTTATGATAACAGTCAGATTAGTATGTTAAACCTGGTTATTACACCTATTTTGATGCTACATTGTGATATTTCATTATATTTGGGTAATCAATAATAAGGATTGATCATTCCTAAGCCATTAAATTATCTAGAAATTGTTACAGAATCATAATCAACAACATTAACTATTTGGTTAATCCGAGATTATTCTGATTAATCAAGAGTGTCATCAACCTTGTATTAGGAATCTAAAGCAATGTAGGTTCCTACATTATCATACATTGTATGATATGATAATAAAATAACTAATTAAAATACTTAATATCGGTTTGATGACTTTCAAAGCAATGTCTTTGACATTGAACGTTCAGAAAGATCTAATCAGTAAGTTGAAACCTGAATAATTCATTAAACATAAATAAATGCAGAATCACCCTTTATTATCAGTGGGAGATATTCTGCTACCTCTATATTATCAGGTGAGTTTCGTACAACCCCTTTTCTTTTTACTCTTTTATAAACATCGGGGTAGCACTGTGAAACTTTTCAGAACTATATGATATGTATCACTGTTATCTGTGTGATTTCATGTGATTGCTGAGAACTTGTGGTTTCATGGGATTTTGCCGTTAGTATCTTTATCACAGTATCAAAAGCCCTCATTCTTTGAATTGTATCTAGTGAAGCCATGTGGGGCCAAATAGAAAACATTGATAGTACTATTGGCTGACAACCCATTTACCGGGAGCTTGCAACTCCCCTTGGTGTAAATGTTTGTTATCTATTTCCAAAACTTCTTAATGTATGTGATAAGCATTAAGACAATGAGGCACCAAGATAGTTACCGACGGGTAATATCTTCACAGAACAAGGACATTAAGTCCGAAAGGAACTAGATACAGGTCCCATGGTTATCTTGAACTGAACATTTTGAGAACTTACACTAAATATCATATCATATTGTGGAACTTGAACTGTATGAACTCACCAAATTTGTGCTGACGTTTTCAAATCAAACCTTTTTGCAGGTAGACCGTGACTTTGGGGAGAATGCACCTCACAAACTTGTAGTTAAATAAGTTCATATTGTAATGTAAATTGCAATAAAGAACCTTGTAATGTACTTATTTTAAGTTAATCTGTGTGCTTGTGATATCGGATCAAGTAAGCCACCCCTCATCTCTGAGACATCACCACTATGCTTCCACAACCGTTTCAGTGACATCATCTCAGGTGATGAGAGGTGGGGGTGTGACAGGGTGGTATCATAGCCACAGGTTATAGAGAATTAGGTTGACTTAGATACCTAGACTATAACCATAGGCTCGAATAGTAACACAGAGAGCACCAAACATTAATAACGAACAACACTTGTTTTGAATGAAGCCAGGATAATCAGGTGGTACGAATTCCAGTTATGAGTGGCCAGCATAACTAAAATTTGCAACACTTGTGCGTTCTAGTTTAATTTAATTCAAGTAGAACACTAATAACTATAAGACGAGTAGTTGTTATAAGATAGGAAGAAGCATCATATCATGTACATATTAAATATTGTTATTTAATATTTACGTCATGATACTGATTAGAGATTTTTATTGTACAGCGATGGCCGATCGAGGCGAACAGTATGTTTATCAGCGAGTTCCTCATGTTATGGCGGATGATACTCCGAGCTCTAGATCAGGACCGGATTCGGATCCTTCAGAGGCATCGATTGCAGCCTCACGGGCGCCATCTGTAGTGCCACAGGCGCCATCAGCACTACCACATACACCGTCGGGTCCTAGACCAATTACACCACCACCAACAGCACAGGTAGCATCACACTATCATTCTCAGCCTCGAGCTGAGAATGTAGCAGCAGAGGGACAGCACAGTCCTTCACCACAGAGAGTCCCTGCTTGGGATGGACTTAGGAGGATGCGGGGTCAAGCCCGCAAGACCACAGGATTACCTCCCCGAAAGCAGCTGGCTCCCAGGGACGAGTTTCATGCCATACACGAGGTGGGAGAATCCTCCCATCAGGCAGAGCAGAGAGCACATTTGCAGCAAGTTACCCAGACTTGCAGGGGACACAGCAGAGCCTGCAGCAATGCCAGGCTACGGTTGAGGATACACGTATGACCATATTGGAGATCCTCACTTCTCACTTGACCCTGATGGATCAAGTGAAGGCTTTGGACACCGATACTCGAGCCTGGAGAACCGCGATTGATAATAGACTGAGGATGACCTGGGGAGAGATTATGCTTGCTGCATTTTGGCGGCAAGTGGAATTGATGACCGAGGGATGGATGTGGGTGAGAGAGAGAGTGACAGGGTTCTTGGCATGGTTTGGAGTGGTGAGTACGGAGACCAAGATGATGGTCTTGGCAGTGGTCATGGCAGTGGTGGCCAAGATACTTTCTTTCTTATCGTATTTTATACGATAAGTACGTTCAGAACATCATTCTGGAATCTTCATATCAGCAGTACGTAGATGGGGGAGTTCTCTTTTCTGTTCTTTTCTTTTGTTGATTGTAGTGTCTTATGTTGTCTCGGTAGTCTGTACAGAATAATAATAGTGATGTAATAAAATGGGTGTTTTTGTGTATCGATTTGTGTAATGTACTATTTGGGTGTTGCGTGAACTATGTTTTTCTAATAAACCTGTGAGAACATAACATATCTATTGCCTGTGTGGCAACGTATCATATCTGTGTGAGAACAATTCTGTGTAAGAACATATATGTTGCTAAAGTACAGTACGGGAGCCATACTGTACGAGAACATATCTATTGCCTGTGTGGCAACGTATCATATCTGTGTGAGAACAATTCTGTGTAAGAACATATCTGTTGCTAAAGTACAGTACGGGAGCCATACTGTACGAGAACATATCTATTGCCTGTGTGGCAACGTATCATATCTATGTGAGAACAATTCTGTGTAAGAACATTTCTGTTGCTAAAGTACAGTACGGGAGCCATACTGTACGAGAACATATCTATTGCCTGTGTGGCAACGTATCATATCTGTGTGAGAACAATTCTGTGTAAGAACATATCTGTTGCTAAAGTACAGTACAGGAGCCATACTATACGAGAACATATCTATTGCCTGTGTGGCAACGTATCATATCGGTGTGAGAACATTTCTGTGTGAGAACAATTCTGTGTCAAAACATATTAATCGCTAAAATAAAGTACGGGAGCAATATTGTATGCGATTAGATCTAAATAATAACATATCTATTGCTAAAAGTACAGTACGGGAGCCATACTGTACGAGAAGATATCTATTGTTGGTGTGAGAACAAATCTAGTGCATGAACTGAGAACATATCATAGAACAAGTGTGAGAACATATATCTGTATGGGAACATATCACTGTGAGAATTATCAATGTTCTGAATTTTAATGTTTCAAAAACATGGGTAATACCATATTTATATCACAGTACTGTGAGCTGTGAAATATTTTAACATGTTTTTGAATTAACAGGACTGAGTATAACTACGAACATCTGTGTGATCTGTGTGTATTGAAAACATGTCTGGACTAAATTCATGTAGTTATACTATACTTCTTATAATCACATTTCAATAAAAATTTTCAGTGTATTTGAATATGATTGCATTTATGTGATAGAACGGGTTATATCTTTAATGTTCTTGAATTGACCTTAGTTTTGTCTGCTTGTGAGCAGAATAATGGCTCCTAAAAGAGGTCGACCAGCTAAGAGAGCTGTCCAGAACATTACAAACCCTGAACTGTAACATCAGTGCCGGAACCTCCACTGGAACAGTGATCTTAAACAGTATCATGAACAGTAAACAGGTACGAATCATATACATTGCTGTACGTTTCAGATTCATGTCATTTATCATTGTCATTTTGTGTTAGCATAGAACAAATTCTGAAACAATTAACATAAAACACAGTTCAGAACAATGGTTCTTGAGTCAGAAAATTATCTGGCAATACAGAACCATCATGTGATTATTTGTTAGGATTTATTATGTATGAACGTATGTGAGACTTTATAGAACAGAACACACGAATATTGTTATGTGAATGCTAAATTGACGGGTTATTCGTATAGGTGACGATCTGTACGAATATATCTGAAAGTTTAACGTTCTGAATGATGTTCAATAATTAGAAAACAAGATTGAAAAGTATAGTTATCGTCGTGTTCGTACGAGTGACGATTCGAACGAATACGCTCGACGACCGTACATTTCGATTTAAACAGTTTATTAATTTTTTAAATTTTAATAAATAAGAAGATATTAGTTAATTTATTAGGAATTACAATCTAGAATAATTAAAAGATTTCTAATTTTATAATAGTATCGTTTCGTCGCGAAAACTACACGATTCGATATTTTACGCGAAACCGATCGGGACCGAACAAGCGGGTATTTTTCCCACAATTAATGAGACATTTAATGCCTCAAACAACCACCACCCTCTCCTCCTTCCCTCTCATTTTCGTTTTCACCCCCCTCTCTCTAGAAACAAACTCCCCTCCTTCTCTCTAAGAATTTGGAGACAATTCCTTGGTGGATTCAAGCATAGTTGGTGTCAAAACGTTCATCTCATCAAGAAGAACACGAAAGTACCAGAAATTCGAGCTTCTATCCACGAAATCAAAGGTAAGCAACCTCTTTAAATTCGGTTTTAGGGTATGTTACGAACCCTTTCTTGTTTTAGGCTTATAATTGGTCTACACACTCACAAAACACATAGATAAATGCATATGAACAACCTAGACACACTGGAAGACTAATCTGTACAGATTTAGGATCGAAAATGTGGAAGCAGATGCAGGTTCGCGAACCAGAAGATCGGCCGAACCTGTTGCGAACTGGAATAGGGAAGCCGAACCTATCATCTTTCTTAGCCGAACCCTGCATCGAACCTTATCTCTGCAACGAACCCTGTGATCCCATGCAACGAACCTGTAGGATCAGGGTCACGAACCCTGCAATGCTGACAACCGAACCCTGGTTCACGAGCCCTTAGTTGTAGACGAACCCTCTTCAGCCGAACTATAGCTAGTCACCGAACCCTAATGCCGAACCTTGCATGGCCGAACCCTGGCCATGCAACCCACGAACCCAAAGTGAACGAACCCTAGGAGCTGAACCAGCTATGATGGACCGAACCTTATGGGTTCGTCTAACACCATTGGAGCCGAACCATAGACCAACATAGCATAGGTTCGCTGCCATAGACACCAAACCCAACCTAAAAGTTGTTTAATCGGAATAATATGGGTCTATAATC
This sequence comes from Mikania micrantha, assembly GCA_009363875.1. Lineage (NCBI taxonomy): Eukaryota > Viridiplantae > Streptophyta > Magnoliopsida > Asterales > Asteraceae > Mikania > Mikania micrantha. The sequence continues at coordinate 6,423,828 of CM018684.1, forward strand.
AACCAAACTAGTGTTAAGAACATGAGAGATGGATAGTTGGTCATTAACCTAAATTTCTAACAAGGAAGGGATCCAATAAGTTGCATGCATAAGTTTATTTAATTTGATATGAGTGCATGGGATTAATACAAGAATGTGGATAAATGATGTTGGAATCTTGTGAATCTAAATGACTTAAGTGGGACAATCAAGGACTATCAATGGACTTAAGTGGATCCAATGGGTTGTAATTAAGTCCATCACATGTTCAACATTATAGAATTCAAGTAATGAGATTTCATTAAAAGAAGTTGTTAAATCAATTAGAAATCAAGTATTGTCAATTGGGCTTAAATGGGCCCAATAGGACTTGATTAAGTCCATCAAATGTTAAACGAGTATTTTAATTTAAAATGATGATGTTTTTTAATATAGAATGGGAAATGTGTGAATGTTTTCAATTAAAATCTTGGTTAATATAAATTGATAATTGTCATTGGTTCTTTTAAATTTAGTTAGTTATAAAGGTAAATGTAATGTCATCAATTGGGATTTTGTTGTAAAATAGACAATATAGTTGTCTGGATTTGAACCAAATACAAAGGAAACTCTGCCGAAATTTTCTAAAAATTTAAAAGTAAGTTATATAACTCAACATGGGTTTGGAATCTGAAAGGGGTAACTAGGATAGATTAAATCTTAGATACACCTAGTACTAAGACACTTAGTTGCACACACAACAAGACTCAAAGTCTTAGGCACAACGACTACTACGCGTACTTATCATATCCGAAATTCTTATAAAATAACTCAGGAACCGAAGATACTTAGCTTACATACAGGAGCGCGCATTTTGTGTTAGATCAAATTACATAGCAGCACAGGTGAGTTCATTGCCCCTTTTCTAACATTTTTGTTTTAAAACGCGGGGCTGAGAAGCATGCGTAAACTGTTTATTTAAATTGTTTACTTAAATGCTTTTAAATTATATGTTTTACATATATATAAATGCTATCCTAGACTATGTCTAGGAAGATTTTATGCAGGTTTACTAACTGATTTACTTATAAATTAAGTGAATAATCAGATTTAAACTAAAAGATTTCAACGGATCAAAACATTTCAAAAGAATCACATCAAACATTTTGGCAAAACAAGTGTGGGAGTTCAAGGAAATCAAACCAAACATTTTGACAAATCAAGTGGGTGAGTTCAAGGAAATCAAACCAAACATTTTGACAAATCAAGTGGGTGAATTCAAGGAAATCAAACCAAACATTTTGACAAACAAGTGTGGGACTTCAAGAAATCAAACAAAACAATCTTTGCAAAGACAACATTCAATGTTCTACAAACCAAGTGTTTGTTGAATAACGAATCAAGTGTACAATCGATCAATGAATCTAGTATTCTATGATCAACGCATCAAGTACATCTTGTGACAGAATCAGACGAATCAATAAATCATTTTCAAGGGAAAGCCTGGGAAATATCAGAGATAGCATACGCCAAAAACATTGACGAAACATAAAATCATGCATTTCAAGAAGTCCTAGCTAGACCATTTGACTTGTAGGTCGTATGTTTGAGGATATTTACAGTTTCCCTAACTACTAAGTACCTAGATTGACAGACTAGTCTACTCGAGTATGACCAAAGGCCCCAATCATAAGGACTTAGATTTTATTAAATGTTTACTTACTTGTTTAATTAAGCATTTATAATTGTTTATACAATTGTGTGGTTGATCATATTGTGTGATGAACTTGTGAAATCAACATGGATTTCAAATGATTGTAATGACAGGGACAACAAACAGAAGAACTTATGGGATTGTGTTAAGGGTAAAAATGCTTAATTGTCATTAACAGCAGTGTCATATGCATATTAGTATGTGGTGGGATGTTGGCTAGGGCTTGTCCCTTACATATGCCCTATATATAAGCATACCGATGTGGATATTACATGTGGTGTTAATGAGGTTAGGGTCTTTACCAAAGGAGGTTTTCAAATCATTTTCAACTACTAAAACTATATGAACTCACCAACCATGTGTTGACTTGATCTTTTTGCATGACTTCTCAGGTGACGAACAGGTCAATTAGGAAGTCATTTCGTTCGGACTAGGACTTCATATAGAAGACTAGTATTTTGGACCTGCATACTTTTGAAGACATCATTATACAATTTATTTTGTATATCTTGTGTAAATACAAGATAGTCATTTTATGATGTTTACGATAGATTTACATTGTTAAATTATAAACGATACTGATGTAATTTAACTTTGTAATTCTATTTAGCATTTCTCATTTATATCATGTGCAATGTAAACAATCTGATCACTTCTGATTATCACTCCCGATATCACGCCCCGGGAACCCTCCGCCCGACGGGGACTCCGATCCTACCCCGCCGGCTCGGGGTGTGACAGATTGGTATCAGAGCCATGGTTATAGAGAAATATAGGTCACTTATTTAAATGGTTTGGCCTAGACTATAACCTAGGGACCCTACATGTAGAGAAAATAGGACTTAAGACTTTTTTGCATATTGTCTTCTGTATTCGATCATTGCACTAACCGATAACTTTATTGGTTATGATCAGAATGCCTCCGCGAAGACAACCTCCTTTGATACAGCTACCACCACAAGACTTGGCTCCACACTCCTCCACACCGTCTCCGAATGACTCTCCACCACCACCTCCTCCTCCCCCTCCTCCATTGATTACTCAAGCATCTGGTTCGGGCACAGCACCGACCATGGATCCTGCTACTATCGCTCTGGTGACGTTACTGAGTAGTCAGATGACAAATCAGATGAAAGAAGCAATACCGGAGATGTTCCTTCGTCTTCGTAATGAAATCCTCAACACTGGCAACACATCAGGAGAAGCCAGTGGAAATACTGGAGATTCATCTCATTACTCCTACAAGTCCTTTGTAGGATGTAAACCACCCAGTTTTAGTGGGTCTGAAGGCGTCGTTGGATTAATCCAATGGATTGAGAAGATTGAGGCAACATTGGATCTTTGCAGCTGCCCTGAACACCACAAGGTCCGTTACTCAGCGGGAACATTCAACAAACGGGCTCTGACCTGGTGGAATGGTCAGATCAACGCCCGAGGAAGAGAGGAAGCTATGGAAATGTCATGGGAAGACTTCAAGACACTGCTGCGAACAGAATTCTGTCCCAAGAATGAGCTGCAGAAGTTGGAGGTTGAACTATCCAACCATGTGATGAAGGGGGCTGATCACATGGGGTACACTACTCGTTACCACGAGTTAGTTGCTTTGGTACCAAATATGGTACCAACTCTAGAGAAAAGGATAGACCGTTATGTGGGTGGACTTCCCGCCTGCATTCAGGGCATGGTTGTTTCAGCCAACCCTACTACTGTTGAATCTGCAGTGAGACTGTCTGGGAAACTCACTGACCTCATGGTAGCCTCTGGAGTTCTAAAGAAGGAGGCTGAAACCAGTAAGAACAAAGCTGAATCTTCAAAGAAACCCTCCCATCATCAGAAGAAGAAACAGAAGACCATCAAGAACTACGCGGTGGCCACACCTCTGCAACAAATAGCAGCAACACCACAAAACCCCAACCGCAAACCCTACACTGGCACATATCCTCTGTGTGCCAAGTGTCAGTATCACCACACTGCTGACACTCCCTGCAAACATTGCACGGGATGTGGACGGAAGGGCCATTGGGTCCAATACTGTAGGATGACACCTAACCAAGCAGTCAACAATGCTGCTTTGGCTCTTCCTCCACCAACAAATCATAACAATGGTGGATGCTATAATTGTGGCGAACAAGGCCACTTCGCGAAGAACTGCCCGAAGAAAGCACAACCAACAGTTCAAGCACCACGTGGACGAGCTTTCGCTATTGGAGCACCAGCTGCACGCCAGGACCCAAATGTGGTCACTGGTACGTTTCTCTTACATGATTTTTATGCATCTGTCTTATTTGATACTGGTGCGGATCAGAGTTTTATCTCTACCGACTTTGCATGCCACCTAGATTCCATAGAGGAACAGTTAGACTCCCCTTACATTATAGAAGTAGCTAACGGGAAACAGATTACAGTTAGCACAGTTTATAGAAATTGCCCATTGATACTTAGTGGTCATACATTTGCCATCGATTTGATATCGATGGAGTTGGGTAGTTTCGACATCATTGTTGGAATGGATTGGCTTTCCTCTAACCGAGTGGAAGTTATCTGTTCTGAGAAGCTGCTTCGAATTCCATTGCCGAGTGATCGTGTATTGGAAGTAAAAGGGGATCAAGCAAAACGAAGTGTCAAAATCATCTCTTGCATAAAGGCGCGTAAGTGTCTACGGAAGCAGTGCGCAGCGTTCTTGGCTCATGTGGTGGAAAAGGGAAAGGAGAAGAAAAAGATTCAAGATGTACCGGTAGTAAAAGAATATCCCGAAGTATTTCCTGAAGACCTACCTGGTTTGCCACCTGCGCGACCGGTAGAGTTTCGTATTGACTTAATTCCTGGAGCAACTCCTGTTGCTAAATCTCCTTACAGGTTAGCACCTTCAGAGATGCAGGAATTGTCTAATCAGTTACAGGAGTTACTTGACAAGGGTTTCATCAGACCGAGCTACTCACCTTGGGGAGCTCCGGTCTTGTTCGTGAAGAAGAAAGACGGATCGTTCAGAATGTGCATAGATTACCGTGAACTGAACAAACTAACCATCAAGAATCGGTATCCATTACCGAGGATTGATGATTTGTTTGACCAACTGCAAGGAGCTCAATACTTCTCCAAGATTGACTTGCGGTCCGGATATCATCAGTTGAGAGTTCAAGATGAAGACATACCGAAAACGACCTTCCGAACAAGATACGGGCATTATGAATTTATGGTGATGCCCTTCGGATTGACAAATGCACCAGCGGTTTTCATGGATCTCATGAACCGAGTGTGCAAGCCGTACTTGGATCAGTTTGTCATTGTTTTTATTGATGACATACTGATTTATTCCAAGACCAAAACAGAACATGAGCAACACCTTAGAAAGATCTTGGAGCTGTTGAAAGAAGAGAAACTCTATGCCAAATTCTCCAAATGTGAGTTTTGGCTAAGAGAAGTTCAATTTCTGGGTCATGTGGTCAACAGCGAGGGAATTCATGTAGACCCTGCCAAGATCGAGGCGATAAAGAATTGGGACACTCCAAAGACACCGACGGAGATACGGTCTTTTCTGGGATTGGTGGGTTATTATAGAAGGTTTATCTCAAACTTTTCTAAAATAGCTTTGCCTCTCACTAAGCTAACTCAGAAGAGTGAACCGTTTGTCTGGGAGCAGAAACAAGAGGATGCTTTTCAGACCTTGAAACAGAAATTATGTGATGCTCCAATTCTATCTCTCCCAGAAGGCTGTGATGATTTTGTTGTATACTGTGATGCTTCCCATCAGGGACTTGGTTGTGTGTTAATGCAACGGGACAAAGTCATAGCCTATGCATCAAGACAGTTAAAGATTCATGAGAAGAATTACACTACTCATGATCTTGAACTGGGAGCTGTAATCTTCGCGTTGAAGATTTGGAGACATTACTTATATGGCACCAAGTGTACCATATTCACTGATCACAAAAGTCTGCAGCACATCTTTGACCAGAAGGAGCTCAACATGCGACAACGTCGTTGGGTTGAACTTCTGAATGATTATGATTGTGTAATTAAGTATCATCCGGGAAAGGCGAACGTTGTAGCTGATGCCTTGAGCAGGAAAGAACGGGTCAAACCCCTACGTGTTAGAGCAATGGGGATAACCGTGCAGACCAGTTTAAGTGACAAGATTATCCAAGCACAACAAGAAGCACTTGAACGAGGCAATTTGAAGAGGGAACTTGATTGCGGAGCGGAGAAACAGTTTGACACGAAGCCTGATGGAATCATCTACTATAAGGATCGAGTATGGATTCCTGCGGTATATGAATTGAGAAAACTTATCTTCGATGAAACACACAAGACTAAATATTCTGTCCATCCAGGGGCTGATAAAATGTACCAAGACTTGCGTGGATTTTACTGGTGGCCTGGAATGAAGAAAGACATAGCCGAATATGTCGGACAATGTCTAACGTGTGCAAAGGTAAAGGCGGAACACCAGAGACCGTCTGGTTTGCTGGAACAGCCTGAAATTCCGCTCTGGAAGTGGGAACAAATAGCTATGGATTTCATTACCAAGCTACCCCGCACTTCCAGTGGTCATGATACAATTTGGGTGATCATTGATCGTTTAACAAAATCTGCTCATTTCTTGCCCATGCGTGAGAACTTCACCATGGATAAACTGGCAAGATTATACATCAACGAGATAGTGGTACGCCACTGTGTGCCATTGTCTATTATTTCTGATCGAGACAGCAGATTCACATCAAGATTCTGGCAATCTTTACAGAAATCTCTAGGGACACAGTTAAATCTGAGTACAGCTTACCACCCACAAACGGATGGTCAAAGCGAACGTACTATTCAAACCCTAGAGGACATGTTAAGGACCCGTGTATTGGACTTTGGTGGGAACTGGGACTCCCATTTGCCACTGATTGAGTTCTCTTACAATAACAGTTACCACAGCAGTATCGGATGTGCACCATTCGAGGCTCTTTATGGCCGGAAATGTCGATCACCGATCTGTTGGACTGAAATTGGAGACAACTGAATAACGGGGCCAGAACTAATTCAAGAAACCACTGACAAGATAGCTCAGATTCAAAGAAGACTACAAGCAACAAGGAGCAGACAAAAGAGCTACGCCGACAAACGGCGCAAGCCGTTGGAATTCCAAGTGGGAGATCGTGTAATGTTGAAGGTATCCCTATGGAAAGGCGTTGTACGCTTTGGAAAGAAAGGCAAATTAGCACCGCGATACGTGGGACCGTTCGAGATCATCGAACGTATAGGTCCTGTAGCTTATCGACTGAGATTACCAGATGAACTCAGTGGTGTGCATGATGTGTTTCACATCTCAAACCTAAAGAAATGCCTTGCCGACGAGTCTCTCGTCTTTCCAATCGAAGAGATTCAAGTCGATGAACAGTTGCATTTCATTGAAGAACCTTTAGAGATTATGGATCGCAAGGTTAAACAACTGAGGCGAAGCCGTATTCCGATTGTAAAGGTTCGATGGAATTCAAGACGCGGGCCCGAATTCACTTGGGAACGTGAAGATCACATGAAGTTAAAGTATCCCCAACTATTTGAAGAGGAAGCTGTACCTGATAACAACTCTTAAATTTCGGGACGAAATTTCTCTAACAAGGGGAGACTGTAACATCAGTGCCGGAACCGCCACTGGAACAGTGAACTTAAACAGTATCATGAATAGTAAACAGATACGAATCATATACATTGTTGTACGTTTCAGATTCATGTCATTTATCATTGTCATTTTGTGTTAGCATAGAACAAATTCTGAAACAATTAACAGAAAACACAGTTCAGAACAATGGTTCTTGAGTCAGAAAATTATCTGGCAATACAGAACCATCATGTGATTATTTGTTAGGATTTATTATGTATGAACGTATGTGAGACTTTATAGAACAGAACACACGAATATTGTTATGTGAATGCTAAATTGACGGGTTATTCGTATAGGTGACGATCTGTACGAATATATCTGAAAGTTTAACGTTCTGAATGATGTTCAATAATTAGAAAACAAGATTGAAAAGTATAGTTATCGTCGTGTTCGTACGAGTGACGATTCGAACGAATACGCTCGACGACCGTACATTTCGATTTAAACAGTTTATTAATGTTTTAAATTTTAATAAATAAGAAGATATTAGTTAATTTATTAGGAATTACAACCTAGAATAATTAAAAGATTTCTAATTTTATAATAGTATCGTTTCGTCGCGAAAACTACACGATTCGATATTTTACGCGAAACCAATCGGGACCGAACAAGCGGGTATTTTTCCCACAATTAATGAGACATTTAATGCCTCAAACAACCACCACCCTCTCCTCCTTCCCTCTCATTTTCGTTTTCACCCCCCTCTCTCTAGAAACAAACTCCCCTCCTTCTCTCTAAGAATTTGGAGACAATTCCTTGGTGGATTCAAGCATAGTTGGTGTCAAAACGTTCATCTCATCAAGAAGGAACACGAAAGTACCAGAAATTCGAGCTTCTATCCACGAAATCAAAGGTAAGCAACCTCTTTAAATTCGGTTTTAGGGTATGTTACGAACCCTTTCTTGTTTTAGGCTTATAATCGGTCTACACACTCACAAAACACATAGATAAATGCATATGAACAACCTAGACACACTGGAAGACTAATCTGTACAGATTTAGGATCAAAAATGTGGAAGCAGATGCAGGTTCGCGAACCAGAAGATCGGCCGAACCTGTTGCGAACTGGAATAGGGAAGCCGAACCTATCATCTTTCTTAGCCGAACCCTGCATCGAACCTTATCTCTGCAACGAACCCTGTGATCCCATGCAACGAACCTGTAGGATCAGGGTCACGAACCCTGCAATGCTGACAACCGAACCCTGGTTCACGAGCCCTTAGTTGTAGACGAACCCTCTTCAGCCGAACTATAGCTAGTCACCGAACCCTAATGCCGAACCTTGCATGGCCGAACCCTGGCCATGCAACCCACGAACCCAAAGTGAACGAACCCTAGGAGCTGAACCAGCTATGATGGACCGAACCTTATGGGTTCGTCTAACACCATTGGAGCCGAACCATAGACCAACATAGCATAGGTTCGCTGCCCTAGACACCAAACCCAACCTAAAAGTTGTTTAATCGGAATAATATGGGTCTATAATCAACCAAACTAGTGTTAAGAACATGAGAGATGGATAGTTGGTCATTAACCTAAATTTCTAACAAGGAAGGGATCCAATAAGTTGCATGCATAAGTTTATTTAATTTGATATGAGTGCATGGGATTAATACAAGAATGTGGATAAATGATGTTGGAATCTTGTGAATCTAAATGACTTAAGTGGGACAATCAAGGACTATCAATGGACTTAAGTGGATCCAATGGGTTGTAATTAAGTCCATCACATGTTCAACATTATAGAATTCAAGTAATGAGATTTCATTAAAAGAAGTTGTTAAATCAATTAGAAATCAAGTATTGTCAATTGGGCTTAAATGGGCCCAATAGGACTTGATTAAGTCCATCAAATGTTAAACGAGTATTTTAATTTAAAATGATGATGTTTTTTAATATAGAATGGGAAATGTGTGAATGTTTTCAATTAAAATCTTGGTTAATATAAATTGATAATTGTCATTGGTTCTTTTAAATTTAGTTAGTTATAAAGGTAAATGTAATGTCATCAATTGGGATTTTGTTGTAAAATAGACAATATAGTTGTCTGGATTTGAACCAAATACAAAGGAAACTCTGCCGAAATTTTCTAAAAATTTAAAAGTAAGTTATATAACTCAACATGGGTTTGGAATCTGAAAGGGGTAACTAGGATAGATTAAATCTTAGATACACCTAGTACTAAGACACTTAGTTGCACACACAACAAGACTCAAAGTCTTAGGCACAACGACTACTACGCGTACTTATCATATCCGAAATTCTTATAAAATAACTCAGGAACCGAAGATACTTAGCTTACATACAGGAGCGCGCATTTTGTGTTAGATCAAATTACATAGCAGCACAGGTGAGTTCATTGCCCCTTTTCTAACATTTTTGTTTTAAAACGCGGGGCTAAGAAGCATGCGTAAACTGTTTATTTAAATTGTTTACTTAAATGCTTTTAAATTATATGTTTTACATATATATAAATGCTATCCTAGACTATGTCTAGGAAGATTTTATGCAGGTTTACTAACTGATTTACTTATAAACTAAGTGAATAATCAGATTTAAACTAAAAGATTTCAACGGATCAAAACATTTCAAAAGAATCACATCAAACATTTTGGCAAAACAAGTGTGGGAGTTCAAGGAAATCAAACCAAACATTTTGACAAATCAAGTGGGTGAGTTCAAGGAAATCAAACCAAACATTTTGACAAATCAAGTGGGTGAATTCAAGGAAATCAAACCAAACATTTTGACAAACAAGTGTGGGACTTCAAGAAATCAAACAAAACAATCTTTGCAAAGACAACATTCAATGTTCTACAAACCAAGTGTTTGTTGAATAACGAATCAAGTGTACAATCGATCAATGAATCTAGTATTCTATGATCAACGCATCAAGTACATCTTGTGACAGAATCAGACGAATCAATAAATCATTTTCAAGGGAAAGCCTGGGAAATATCAGAGATAGCATACGCCAAAAACATTGACGAAACATAAAATCATGCATTTCAAGAAGTCCTAGCTAGACCGTTTGACTTGTAGGTCGTATGTTTGAGGATATTTACAGTTTCCCTAACTACTAAGTACCTAGATTGACAGACTAGTCTACTCGAGTATGACCAAAGGCCTCAATCATAAGGACTTAGATTTTATTAAATGTTTACTTACTTGTTTAATTAAGCATTTATAACTATTTATACAATTGTGTGGTTGATCATATTGTGTGATGAACTTGTGAAATCAACATGGATTTCAAATGATTGTAATGACAGGGACAACAAACAGAAGAACTTATGGGATTGTGTTAAGGGTAAAAATGCTTAATTGTTATTAACAGCAGTGTCATATGCATATTAGTATGTGGTGGGATGTTGGTTAGGGCTTGTCCCTTACATATGCCCTATATATAAGCATACCGATGTGGATATTACATGTGGTGTTAATGAGGTTAGGGTCTTTACCAAAGGAGGTTTTCAAATCATTTTCAACTACTAAAACTATATGAACTCACCAACCATGTGTTGACTTGATCTTTTTGCATGACTTCTCAGGTGACGAACAGGTCAATTAGGAAGTCATTTCGTTCGGACTAGGACTTCATATAGAAGACTAGTATTTTGGACCTGCATACTTTTGAAGACATCATTATATAATTTATTTTGTATATCTTGTGTAAATACAAGATAGTCATTTTATGATGTTTACGATAGATTTACATTGTTAAATTATAAACGATACTGATGTAATTTAACTTTGTAATTCTATTTAGCATTTCTCATTTATATCATGTGCAATGTAAACAATCTGATCACTTCTGATTATCACTCCCGATATCGCGCCCCGGGAACCTTCCGCCCGACGGGGACTCTGATCCTACCCCGCCGGCTCGGGGTGTGACCGAATTCCCCTCCAGCACGGCTGGCTAATCCCACATGGGTTGAGTAAGGGGAACGAAACTTCCTTATAAGAGGGAGTGGAGACCTTCTCTATTGGACGCGTTTTGGGCTTAGTTGGCTGTGGAGCACATGAAAACTCCACAGTTAAGCATGCTCAGGTGGCAGCAATCCAGGGATGGGTGACCTCACTGGGAAGTTTTCACCCGGGTAACCAAAAGCAAATCCGTGAGCCCGGTGGGGCAGAGCGGACAATATCCAATACGGCCGGCTGTTACAGATGGTATCAGAGACAGGGGCCGAATCCATGTGATCAGCGGGGACGCTGATTCCCCAGTGGGGGAGGAATTCCACTCCAGCACGGCTGGCTAATCCCACATGGGTTGAGTAAGGGGAACGAAACTTCCTTATAAGAGGGAGTGGAGACCTTCTCTATTGGACGCGTTTTGGGCTTAGTTGGCTGTGGAGCACATGAAAACTCCACAGTTAAGCGTGCTCAGGTGGCAGCAATCCAGGGATGGGTGACCTCACTGGGAAGTTTTCACCCGGGTAACCAAAAGCTAATCCGTGAGCCCGGTGGGGCAGAGCGGACAATATCCAATACGGCCGGCTGTTACAGATGGTATCAGAGACAGGGGCCGAATCCATGTGATCAGCGGGGACGCTGATTCCCCAGTGGGGGAGGAATTCCACTCCAGCACGGCTGGCTAATCCCACATGGGTTGAGTAAGGGGAACGAAACTTCCTTATAAGAGGGAGTGGAGACCTTCTCTATTGGACGCGTTTTGGGCTTAGTTGGCTGTGGAGCACATGAAAACTCCACAGTTAAGCGTGCTCAGGTGGCAGCAATCCAGGGATGGGTGACCTCACTGGGAAGTTTTCACCCGGGTAACCAAAAGCAAATCCGTGAGCTCGGTGGGGCAGAGCGGACAATATCCAATACGGCCGGCTGTTACACCTGAACAGAATCAAATTCCACCTCTGAATGTTGAATCAAATCCGGATTCACGTGTAATTCCGGAAGTGAACGTGGTTCCACCTGGGAATTTGGAAACGAATACTGCTCCACCACTGAATCCTGGAGCAAGCACTGTTCCACCTGCAGGTACAAGTGGATCTGAAACGAACGAAGTTATGATCGTACGAATTGTGCGAGAACAGCTATCTGCTTGTGGTGTTCTGACACCACACCAACCACATATCACCGCAGGTTCTGGTGGGGACCATGATCATACTGAACATAACGCTACTGGTGGTCACATAGAAACTCATACTACCACCGGAACAACTACAACTGTTCCTGATCCACCTCGACAGGGATGTACTTATAAGTATTTTGCTTCCTGTAACCCTCCTACTTTTACTGGCAAGGAAGGACCGGCTGGTCTTTTAAGGTGGATTGAGGAGATGGAAACCAAACTCAAAATCAGTCAGTGTCTGGAGGAGCATAAGGTGTCTTATGCTGCCTGTTCTCTGAAAGAATCAGCTTTAACCTGGTGGAATACCCAGGCAAAAATCTTGGACACAGTTACAGTCGACTCGATGGGCTGGAACAATTTTAAAACTCTGATTAGATCAGAGTACTGCCTAATTACTGAAATTCAAAAACTCCAGGAGGAATTCTGGAATCACTCAATGATCGGTGCTGATTGTTTGGCTAACACCGATCGGTTTCACGAACTAACTTGTTTACTTCCCGATATGTTTCCTACGGAAGCAGCTTTAATCGAGAAGTACATTAAGGGTTTGATTCCTCAGATTCGGGGAATGGTGACTGCAGCTGAACCCACAACCCTGAAACATACAATTTTGTTGACCACTAAGCTTACCAATGAGGCGGTAAGGAGTGGTACTTTGTCTTTGAAACCTCAGACGGCTCACAGCCGTAGTGATGTCAGTACCTCTAATGCTGCCAAAGGTACTAAACGAGAGTGGTTTGGCAAAATCAAGGCAAAAACTCTGGCTGAGGCAAGTCAGAGCAAGCCAACTGTGAAAAACTATGGTGCTGCTATTCCTGAGAGGAAACTTATACTAGGCAGGCGCCCAAATGCAATAAGTGTCCATTCCATCACACAGGACCGTGTCCTGTTTGTACCAACTGTAATCGAGATGGACATCACTCTAGATATTGCAACTTTCCTGCTCAAACACAAAATCAAGCACCGCGACAAACCACTCAAAACAACCGGTCATGCTACAAATGTGGAAGTCCTGATCATCTCATGCGAAACTGTCCAAACAATAACACCAATCAAGGAAATGAAGCTAGGGGGAGAGCTTTTCAGATTGGTGCGACCGAGGCGAGACATGATGCAAATATTGTCATTGGTACGTTTCTTCTTAATAATCTTTACGCATCAGTTCTCTTTGATACAGGAGCAGATAAGAGCTTTATCTCTCCCGAATTTGCATCATTAATTTCATTGCCTACGGTAGATCTGGAAACTCCTTATGTTATTGAACTTGATAATGGCAAGTTAATCAAAACTAACAGTGTGATTGAAGGATGTTCCTTGAATTTGAATGATCATCTTTTTAATATCAATTTACTTCCTATTGAGCTTGGGAGCTTTGATGTCGTCGTTGGCATGGATTGGCTTTCTGATAACCAAGCGGAAGTTGTTTGTAAAAACAAGGTGATCCGTATTCCATTACCTAACGGTAATACACTGGTAGTTCAAGGAGAACGAGCTGGTAGAAAACTTGGTATCATATCTTGTATGCGAGCTCAGAAATTCTTAAGGAAAGGCTGTTATGCTTTCCTGGCAAATGTGACTGAGCACAATTCTTCACTCAAACAAATTATCGACATTCCAGTAGTCAAGGATTTTCCTGAAGTATTTCCTGAGGACATATCAGGATTACCCCCAATGAGACATGTTGAATTTCATATTGACTTGATCCCAGGCACAGCACCTGTTGCTAAAGCTCCGTATCGGCTTGCGCCATCAGAAATGCAAGAACTTTCAAGTCAATTACAGGAACTTTTAGACAAAGGTTTTATCAAACCTAGTTTCTCACCCTGGGGAGCACCTATTCTTTTTGTGATAAAGAAGGATGGTTCGTTCAGGATGTGTATTGACTATAGGGAACTCAATAAACTGACAATCAAGAACCGTTATCCACTACCTCGAATCGATGATCTGTTTGATCAACTACAAGGTGCTACATATTTCTCAAAAATCGATTTAAGATCTGGATATCATCAGTTACGTATTCATGATGATGACATTCCTAAAACTGCTTTCAGAACTCGATACGGACATTACAAATTTTTAGTAATGCTGTTTGGTTTAAACAATGCACCAGCAGTTTTTATGGATCTGATGAATCGAGTATGTAGACCTTATCTGGATAAATTTGTGATTGTGTTTATTGAAGATATTCTTATTTATTCTCGCAAGAACATGCTCAACACTTGAAACTAATTTTAGAACTTTTGGCACATGAGAAATTATATGCCAAATTTTCTAAGTGTGAGTTTTGGTTACGAGAAGTTCAATTTCTCAGGCATGTTGTAAATGAGAACGGTATTCAAGTGGATCCCAGTAAGATTCAAGCGGTGAAACAATGGGAAACACCACGAACCCCGACTGAAATACGTCAATTCTTGGGGTTGGCAGGTTATTATCGCCGATTTATCAAGAACTTTTCAAAGATAGTCTTGCCATTAACCACATTGACACAGAAAAATCAGCCATTCATATGGGATTCCCAACAGGAGGAGGCATTCCAACTGTTGAAACAAACTCTGCAATGCACCTATCTTGGCATTACCGGAAGGTACTAATAACTTCACAGTGTATTGTGATGCTTCTCGTCAAGGACTTGGGTGTGTTTTAATGCAGAACGACAAGGTAATTGCTTATGCTTCTCGACAATTGAAAGAACATGAGAAGAACTATACCACTCATGATCTAGAACTTGGTGTAGTGGTGTTTGCACTCAAGATTTGGAGACACTAATTGTACGGAACCAAGTGTATTATATACACTGATCACAAAAGTATTCAACACATTCAAGATCAGAAAATGTTGAACATGCGACAGAGGCGATGGGTTGAACTCTTAAATGACTACGACTGTGAAATTCGTTATCACCCAGGTAAGGCGAATGTCGTAGCCGATGCCTTAAGTCGCAAGGAACGAGTCAAACCGTTACGTGTAAAAGCGTTATGTATGACTATTCAAACCAGTC
This sequence comes from Mikania micrantha, assembly GCA_009363875.1. Classification (NCBI taxonomy): domain Eukaryota; kingdom Viridiplantae; phylum Streptophyta; class Magnoliopsida; order Asterales; family Asteraceae; genus Mikania; species Mikania micrantha. The sequence continues at coordinate 6,439,237 of CM018684.1, forward strand.
TAATTCCTCAAATTAAAAAGGCTCAGCAACAAACTTTACAAGCAATGAACTATTCTGCTGAGGGACTGAGGGGATTAGACAAGAAACTCGATACCAAAGCTGATGGAGCATTGTATTTCAAAGACCGAATGTCGATTCCATTATTCGGTAACTCTCGAACAATTATCTTGGATGAGGCGCACAAATCCAGGTATTCTATTCATCCAGGTGCTGATAAAATGTATAAAGATCTCAAAGATTTTTACTGGTGGCCTGGAATGAAGAAACATATAGCTGAAAACGTGGATCGATGTCTAACATGTCTCAAAGTTAAGGCTGAACATCAATGACCTTCTGGGTTATTACAACAACCTGAAATTCCTATGTGGAAATGGGATCAGTTCTCTATGGATTTCATTACTAAATTACCCAGAACATCACGTAATCATTACTCTATATGGGTTATTGTTGATCGTCTTACTAAATCTGCGCATTTCTTACCCATCCGAGAGGATTTTTCTATGGATCGACTCGCTAAACTCTATTTAATGAGATTGTATCTCGACATGGAGTACCGATCTCTATCATTTATGACAGAGATAGTCGATTTATGTCACGATTTTGGCAAACTCTTCAAAAAGCTTTGGACACGCAAATTAATATGAGCACAGCTTATCATCCACAAACTGACGGGCAGACTGAACGAACGAATCAAACTCTTGAAGACATGCTCAGAAGATGTGTGATTGATTTTGGAGGTAGCTGGGATATCCATCTTCCACTTGTTGAATTCTCATATAATTACAGCTACCATACCAGTATTCGATGCGCTCCATTCGAAGCACTCTATGGACGCAAGTGTAGATCACCTATCTGTTGGTCAGAAGTAGGTGAAAGTCAAATTATAGGCCCAGAATTTATTCAGGAAACAACTGATAAGATCGCGCTCATTCAGGAACGAATCAAAGCTGCTCGCGATCGTCAAAAGAGTTATGCTGATAATCGCCGTAGACCACTCGAATTCCAAGTAGGTGATCGGGTAATGTTGAAAGTGTCACCTTGGAAAGGCATTTTCAGATTCGGGAAGAGAGGTAAACTTTCACCAAGATTTGTAGGACCATTCAAAATTCTTGAACGAATTGAATCAGTAGCCTACAGACTTAAATTACCTCTTGAACTCAGTAACATTCACGATGTCTTTCATGTATCTAATCTGGAGAAATGCTTAACTGATAAATCATTGATCGTACCTCTCGAAGAGATTCATATTGATGAAAAACTTCAGTTCAGTGAAGAACCAGTAGAGGTAATGGATCGAGAAATGAAAATGCTAAAACGTAATCGTATACCAATCGTTAAAGTGAGATGGAACTCGCAATGTGGACCCGAATATACTTGGGAACGTGAAGATCAAATGAAATCAAAGTATCCACATCTATTCTAATAAACGATTGTCATGATGTAAGTCTTCACTAAATTTCGGGACGAAATTTCTCTAACAGGAGGAGACTGTGACAGTTGCATACGAGAATTACGTCATCAATGATGTGAGCACATTTGATCGTTCTAGAAATCCACGTTGATTTAATGATTTCAATTGTTACAGATTGATAGTAAGCGAGAAATGATGAACGCAAACAAAAACCTTGTGCAAAACAGAGTCCTGGATTGCCCGGAATCAAAAAACGAAGAAAAATTTCTAGTGTTGAACGACTGGACTCATCGCGGTACGCGATAAAGGGGTTGAAAGTCCTCCGCGGTACGCGATGCTTGTAAAATATCTAAGATTCCCCCGGATTTCTTCGCGGTACGCGAAGCCTTTTTGGGCACCTCGTCGCGGTACGCGACGAGTGTGGCGATGGAATGATCTGATCTTCTTCATCAGATTCATGCATAGTTTATTCATTTTATTCATCTTCTAACTCAGTCGACCCACCAGACGAAAAATACACACAAACCACCATCAAATTACCTTTTGAAGCCATCAGATCGTGAGGATCGCACCCGGGAACGTGTTTTCAAGTCCTGATCGTTGTTTTAACCGCAGATATCCGTCAGATTAGCTAATGGTTCGTTTTAACCTTCTAGTTTGTTATTGATTGATTAAATCTTGATTTTGAACGTAATGATATAGTTAGGATTGTTGATTATTGCCTAGATGATGGCTAGGATTGATTATAAACAATGAACACGAAGTTTTAACGGTTAAATCCTTGTTTTGATTCGTTGTAATGCCCGGTTAGCATGAAATCATACCCATGATTATAATGGTTTAACCCATTTGATTATGACAATGTAGGTGATTAGTTGGATTAATATTTGAAATGCAAGGTTAAATCCAAGTATTTCAAACTAATCACAATCATTAACATACTCGTTGGAACGATTATCTTATGGTTATGATAACAGTCAGATTAGTATGTTAAACCTGGTTATTACACCTATTTTGATGCTACATTGTGATATTTCATTATATTTGGGTAATCAATAATAAGGATTGATCATTCCTAAGCCATTAAATTATCCAGAAATTGTTACAAGATCATAATCAACAACATTAACTATTTGGTTAATCCGAGATTATTCTGATTAATCAAGAGTGTCATCAACCTTGTATTAGGAATCTAAAGCAATGTAGGTTCCTACATTATCATACATTGTATGATATGATAATAAAATAACTAATTAAAATACTTAATATCGGTTTGATGACTTTCAAAGCAATGTCTTTGACATTGAACATTCAGAAAGATCTAATCAGTAAGTTGAAACCTGAATAATTCATTAAACATAAATAAATGCAGAATCACCCTTTATTATCAGTGGGAGATATTCTGCTACCTCTATATTATCAGGTGAGTTTCGTACAACCCCTTTTCTTTTTACTCTTTTATAAACATCGGGGTAGCACTGTGAAACTTTTCAGAACTATATGATATGTATCACTGTTATCTGTGTCATTTCGTGTGATTGCTGAGAACTTGTGGATTTCATGGGATTTTGCCGTTAGTATCTTTATCACAGTATCAAAAGCCCTCATTCTTTGAACTTTATCTAGTGAAGCCATGTGGGGCCGAATAGAAAACATTGATAGTACTATTGGCTGACAACCCATTTACTGGGAGCTTGCAACTCCCCTTGGTGTAAATGTTTGTTATCTATTTCCAAAACTTCTTAATGTATGTGATAAGCATTAAGACAATGAGGCACCAAGATAGTTACCGACGGGTAATATCTTCACAGAACAAGAACATTCAGTCCGAAAGGAACTAGATACGGGTCCCATGGTTATCTTGAACTGAACATTTTGAGAACTTATATTACATATCATATCATATTGTGGAACTTGAACTGTATGAACTCACCAGCTTTGTGCTGACGTTTTCAAATCAAACCTTTTTGCAGGTAGACCGTGACTTTGGGGACAATGCACCTCACAAACTTGTAGTTAAATAAGTTAATATTGTAATATAAATTGTAATAACGAACCTTGTAATGTACTTATTTCAAGTTAATCAGTGTGTTTGTGATATCGGATCAAGTAAGCCACCCCTCATCTCTGAGACATCACCACTATGCTTCCGCAACCGTCTCAGTGACATCATCTCAGGTGACGAGAGGTGGGGGTGTGACATAAATGTGTAGTATTGCCAATAATAATTATGGTTAATGAACCGAACATGTTATGCTTACATATCGAGTCTGTTATATGTATTCACCAACATTATGTTGACGTTTTATTTTCAAAATCTTTTTAGTTAATAATGAAATGTAAAAGAGAAACAAGATTAGAGATTCTCGGCCTATGATGCCTTGAATAGAATCTTGCGATGAGACCATGGAGCTATTGGCATTATGCCTCCAAGTCATGTATAAACCGGATTTATTAAATGATTTGAAATTATGTGTTTGTGAAAATCCGGTTAACAATAATATGAAATGATGGTGTTCATACCTATGCGTATGATATTTATGATAACCTGAAAAGTTATTTTTGAAAAGTTATTTACAAATAATGAAATGTGGTTTTTCATACCTATGCGTATGAATTATTTAGAAATGATGAAATATGTTTTCGCATCTATGCATGTGAATTATTTGTTAAATTTGAAGAATAAAGATTTTCACTATGAAAAGTTATGAATTCATGAAACAACGCTTTCGCTTAAAACATATGAAAAAGAGTAATAAACTCTGACCGAGACATGTCCATGAAACCAATTCGAGTCGTAGGTCCCGGGTCAACGAGAGCCAAGACGTGACAGTGGAGTGGGTTGGAAAGTAGAAGATGAGTTATGAAATGGGTTTGTATGTATGAGCACATATTTATAAGTGAATTATTTTGTTTGGTTGTGGAAAATATTAATTTTTATGTTAAAAATTGATTGTACATACAAAATTGATATGTATAATATTATATAATACTCTTTGTATTATTTGAAAAACACCAAACCACAACATAATTGATATATGATATTAATTTTACAAATATCAATACATTCTAATGAGTGCCATAACCTCTATCTATTATCGCATTTTTTCGAGGTTGTTTTCGGCGAGCAATGAGCATAGAAGAAGAGCCCCCACATCTTGAGATCCCTTTTTGTCATCTTTAGATTCTTCTACCAACTCCTCACCCTCAGCTTGATCTTCAAATTCAAAGGTTAAATCAATGTTAATTTGCTGTGAATTTTGATTCCTTGTGAGTCTTTAATATGACTCTTGATGAAAATCTGGAGCAGATAAACTCTCCAAGGTGTTGTAGAAAGACACTTGGAAGGCCAGACTTGTAAGATCAACTTGAGGAGTTGGTTCAAACTAAGATGAAGAACCACCCATTTGAATATGTTGATAATCATCAAGGATATCATCTAGGAACATCATTTTGTTAATTTTTCATAGAGTTTAATTTAGTTGATAAAAATGGAGTTTTCATGTTCATAAGGAAGATGGACTTGGAGTTGTAAATGAGTGTTGGATGGTAGTTTAGATGATAAACTTATGATTTATAACATTTGAAATTTTTATAACAATGGTGAATTGAGGTTTTTATTAACTTTGGAGGATTAGAAACATAAATGGGGGATTGATGGGGTTGGATGTAGCTGAAAATGTGTAAGAGAAATCCTTGCACACAAGTTGTTTGATTAAATGTCAACAACTTGATTTTTATCTAAAAATGTGTTCAAATGGAGGAGTGATGAGAGTTAGTTGTTGTGATCATAAAATATGAGATTTTTATGATTAATGAGTTAATTGAATGAAACCTAAGTGTAATTGGTGATAATGGGTCAATTTGATGTAATTTGACTAGTTATAGTCAAACTTTATATTAAACCTATTAGTTGTGATAATAGAAAGTGATAGTGGAGGTGTTAGTGGAACCAAACGACCCGGAAAAGAGATTGAGGCAAAGAACATCTTGTGACACCCCGTAATTTCCAGGTCAGCAATTCTTTATTTTAATCAGTAATATGTATTATTATTTCATACGTGTCACTAGAATAATGGTATTTAGGGTGACACGTGGCACAACGATTGGAACACACCGATAATTCGAGGAATTATCGCACAACACTCGCACGTGTCTTGAATGACGAACGTTGGTGAATGGATCAAACCACAACACAATAACACTGCACTTAGGTTCGTGTGAACCTAATTTAGTTAGGACAATGCTTATGTGTCGAGAAATGATGATCGTATTCGAGAAATACGAGAAAATCAGTTCAAAACAATGAAATTGGGCTTATTGGGCCTGAAAAATGGGCCAGGCGGTACGCCTGACCCGGCACCCTAGCCCCTGGCGATGCGTGCGGATGAGGGAAGGACGCCCCTCAGCCGGCCGACTCGCGCGTAACGCCTGGATGCCAGAGCAACTAGACAGGCGATACGCCTGGAAGCTAAACACGCAAAATCTAGTTTAAATCAAGAATAATCATTACTTAGCCACTCTATAACCTATTTCTCGACCACAGGCGTCATAATTCGACTTCATCTTCTTCTTTCACCTGCAAATCACTCCTGGCAGCCATTGGAGCACATTGGGAAAGCTTGGGTTGAAGAACTTGATGATTGGAAGCTTGAGGAGGCCACTGTGGGTGCTTATCATCATCATCAACTCCTTCTAGCAGCTGGAATCCCTTCTTCAACCATTCACAGAAGTCTCACAACCTGTCCCAGACCTTAACTCGTGGATTTGAAGCTTAGTGAGGTAGTATCTATACCCAAAGTAGCCTAAAAACACCCATACACTCACATGCAAGCACTAGATTGCACATGCAAGCACTCATCCACAACATGCACGAAATTCTTAAGTTTAAATATGGGTTTGTTGATTTCAGTAGGTTTCTTAATGATCTATGATGTTTAAATGGTGATTTGTGACGATCCATGATAATGTGTGTCACTAGAATGCTTGGTTTGGTCATGACTTGATGAGATGATAGCATGCATGCACGATCTAAGTCATTTTAGATGATATTGAATATTGTTGTATGATCATACTTGTTGTTGATGATGTTCTACATGATTAGTTATGATTAACATGGTTAAAATGTGATTATATTTGATTCTTTCTATTTATAGTAACTTTTTAGTTACAAATTGATGATTTGGTAAAAGTGATGAGCATGCATGTATAGAAATATGTTGCTTGATGAATAAAATGATGATGGTAATGTTTAGAATGTGATTTTGATTATGATTATAGTCATTTTGGCATAGTTGCTATTTTTAGTAACTTTTGTTGATGAAATAGTGATAAATGATGATTTGGGTTATGTTGATATGTTTAGATTGTGTTAAACGGTTTCTTTTGATGATTGGTGACATAAAAATGGATTAGGTATGTTTAAGTGGTCATCTTTATGCAAAAATTACAAAGTTACTATTTATAGTAACTTTATTTTTAGAAAAACCGATTTATAATCTCGATGTATGATTTATGCATGATAAGTGGTTTAAAATACTTTAACATGATGATGGTATGCAAAATTAGATGGTTTCCGATGACACGTATGCTATAAATGGAACTTTCCATTTTAGGAAACTTTAACGTGCTAACACGATTAAAACAACTTATGTGACCTCATGTGATGATGTGCTATGTGATAACATGCTCACTTAGGATAAATAAGAATGTTAGGATAATCGGATTTTGATTGATCACGTGACTTGCCAAATCTGGAAACTTTCCTGAAATAGAAACTTACTATAAATAGTAAGTTTCCTCACGGAAGTGATTATTGGTATCCGCACACTCCACACGACACTAAACCGCACGTTACACGAACACTTGATCCAAAACCGTCACCAACGGGTCGTTAGGTCAAACACGATCAACACGGTCAAACACGGTCAACTCGACCCACATAACCACTTGGTGTTGTTGAACACTAACACGGTCCGGTGAGACCTACATATGTGAACACGAACTCATAGTACCTATATGATATAGGTGACTACTAGCCGACGAGCTACACCATTTCTGTGAGCAAACGCATTACTCAAACTCAGGTGAGTTTACGGCCCCTCTTTTACTGTTTAACTGTTTTACTGAACTCTTGGGGTGAGAATACAATGCAACTGTTTTAGATATATGACTGGTATGTTGTGAAAACCATTTTCGAGTGTAACTATTATCGCTTAAAGTCCTCACTTATCCTTACCGTTAGTTGTGTAAACGAACGAGTCGTAATTACGTAGTACTACTGGGTTTGACTAGCCCCACTCGGCACCAATGTTGACTGGAGGTCATAACGAGTGTAATTTCGATGTGAATGCGGGTTCAGCGATGACCTGCGGAGGCAAACGGAAACAGTCTAGTTTCGGTAAGATGAACTGACACACTCCACGGATCGTAGTATCCAACAACTAAACTTAACAAACCCAGTATATGTCTGTCTACTATTTATGTATGTCTAATCCTGTGAACTCACCAACTTTTTAGTTGACACTTTTCGCATGTATTCTCAGGTAACTAATGGAGCACACGCTAGGACACAAAGGAGGAGTACAAGAGAGTCTCAAGCATATTAGACTTAGGCTTTGTGTTGATGTGTTCATTTTGAAAACGATTTTATTTATGAAGTGTCTGACACAATTTTACTTTCCGCTGCAAACTATGTTACTTATGTTGTTTAAAACATTTTCCGCTGCTTAATTATGAAAACCATGATTATTTTACAAACATGTGTGATTGTTTAACTCATATAGAGCCGTTTCTATATGATCATGAGCTGTGATCCTGGCCACGTCACACCCACGTGGACTAACACCACGAGTGGGAATTTGGGGGTGTGACATAACTTGTCGGGACAAGGTAGACACCCACTGTCACACCTCGAGCCGGCAGACCGGATCGAGTGTCCCGTAGGGCGGAATGGTCCCGAGGCACGATATCGAATGATAATCATGATGATCAGATTGTTTACATTGCACATGATATATAATGAGAAAATGCTAAATGAAATAGAATTACAAAGTTAAATTACATCAGTTTCGTTCATAATTTAACAATGTAAATCTACTATCAATATCATAATTCTTCTATCTCGTATCTCCACAAGATATACAAAATACTCTATATAATGACGTTCAAAAATATGCACGTCCAAAATACTAGGTCATCTATCTGGGCGTCCTAATCAGAAGCACAAACTTCTTAGTTAGACCTGTTCGTCACCTGAGAAGTCATGCAAAAAGATCAAGTCAACACATGGTTGGTGAGTTCATATAGTTTTGTTTTAAAAAATGAATTTGTACAAACCTGACCAGATGACAACATCAACCTCACCAATAACCACCTATATTATCTAATCCAGTATGCTTATATATAGGGCATACGTAGGGTCAAGCTTACCGCCTGCCCAGCCGCCAGCCCACCACATACCAAACCACATAATATCAGTAACAATTTGTTCATGTTTATGCTGATAATTCAAATGGAAAAAAACTAGCAATTTGACTTAAAAAAATTTGTAACATGATACAAATACCCCTTACTTTTTATTTGACTTAAAAAAATTGTAAGATTTAGTATGAGAAAGTTAATTAAGCTTGACAAAACAGACACATTGTGTTGGGTGACACTGCTTTTAGGTCAAAACTAGTTTCAGTGACAACGAGTTTGGATCAAAATATGTTTTGTATGATGGTGAGTTAAGTCAAAAAAAAATGTTTTCTTAAAAGTGTATCATTTTTGATCGGGTAAAAATAGGGTCGGACTAAAAACCGGCTCGGTTTGAAATATGTTTGCTTCAAAAAAAAAAACAGCAAATTAGGTTCAACTGCCATAAGTATTTTTAAGGAGGCTTTTGGGGACATAAAGTTGTTTTAAAATTGAGATGAGTTCAATGCCACATTTTGAATACGTAGATCCGTTTGTGGTTTAAGTTTATTTTGACATTGTGTTAATTAGCTTGATTAGGTGTTTTGCTAACCTAATAATTGATTATTATGTTCTTGTACATTTTAAAACATCCAGGCAATCTCCCACCATCTACTCGAACCGTAAAAGCATTAACAGAAGTAGAAGCTTTCGCTTTAATCGCGGATGAAGTAAAGTTCATCACAAGTCAGTTTAGGCGAATCCACAGTCGACAAGTTCAACACACGTTCAGGTTTTATTCGCAACAATGGAGAACATGGGCAGCAAGCTTTATTCAAGCCGCATGGAGAAAGAAGAGACGAAAGCTTTTAGATCATTGTTTGGAGGAAGATGATGATGATAATTATCAAGATTATGATGATGATGACGACGATGACGACAATGATAATGATGACGTTAATGAGAAAAGTGCTTTGATTTGAGACATCCATCATCTTCTTTTGGTGCAACAATGTATGCATCAAAATTTGCAACTAACGCGATGAACAAGTTCAAAGGAAGCGTGGCAAATCGACTGGATTTATTAGCTTTCAAAAGCCTTCTGAACCTGATTTTACTCCTGATTAAGACGAATAATTTGTTTCTTTTGTCTGAAGATATATGTATTTATTAAAACGTTATAACTGATGTAGTTGTTTGTTGTTCAAGAGTTGGTGAAATATGTCATTATACGTTTTTGTAACTTAGTTTATAGGTTGTAAAGATATTGTTATTAACAGTTAAAGTTTAAAAAGACTGGTAATCTTGTTATTGTGTTTTAGAAGTTCATTAAATACAAAAGACATATACAAGAAATTTCGTTAAATTGTGGTCTAAAAGAACTCCATAGCTAAAAACTATAACAAAGAGATCTTGTGAATTAACAAGTTGGGTGATTATCGTTATAAGATTAGTGTGAGTTTAAATCCTTATGAAAATAATATATATTAGATGGAATTTAAAATAAACCGGTTTGGGTGAAACCAATTCCAACCCTGCTCAAACCACCATGTTACTATCAGTCCTAACCGAATATGTTAAAATTGGTTTCAAACCGATATAACTCAAACCAAATCGATTTAAGTTTGGTTTCAGATCCGATTTAGACGCATTCATTTCCCTTGCGTTTTTCAACCTGAATTGATCAAAAAGGAAAGGAAAAAAAAAACACTTAATTCAACGTGAACGTCCTTACCAGACTGCCTCACCTTAGTTGCTGCCACAGACCGCTTGCTTTGTTCCTGCATCACACAAAGCCACCACTCGGGTCTCATAGCCAAGGCTATGAGGGTAGAGTTTTTAATTAGAATAACATTTAATAAATCCACATCTTTTCAAAACATTGTACTAATAAGATAAGTTATGAAGCTACCACTTGATCACTGTCTTTCAAAATAGCGCGCTCGCCCCCCTTAAAACAAAATACGCGATATTCCTCTAAAATATTCTAATACTCACACACCAAAACACAATCTAACCAGCCTATATAACTGGATGATTTACCCATGAGTCTATTATAGCTTTAGATTCTAAGATGTTATCATTCAGATTCTTCTCAACAAGATGCAGTACTCTCACACACCTTTCTGCCTGTTGAAACTGTTGTAGTGCAGCAACAAGCTCTGCACATCTCTCTCTCAGATCCATTTGTGCAGCTCTGTTAACCAAAATGGTGTTTGATTTCATTTCCATAAGCAAATTGCACTTGTTACTGATGTGAATGGCTTCCAGGTGAGCTTGAAGCCATGACACATCAATGTTGGCTGCCTTTGCATCTGACATCTGTCGCTCGATTTCATCCATTTTCCCAACAAATTCGTTGGTTTGAATTCATTTGACAACTTCACAAACAACCTCAAGGATTGATGATCTCACAGAGTTGGTTTTGAATACACATTCGGCTGCAATGTCGCCATGTTTCTTGAAAATGGCTTCAAGAATTGGTGCATTACTCTCTTTCACTTTGTAGCCACGGACACAAATCATGCCACTATGAGGAGATGAGAACTTCTCCAGCTATACAACGAAAGGATACAGATTAGAGGTAGATTTGGCAATTTACGACACAAGCCAAGGCTGTAAAAGTCGCTAGAAGCTAGTCGAGCGGTGAGGTAGGGACTCGGTTAATCGGAATTAATCGAATTTAATTGGATCGTAATTTTTATATATAATTTTTCAAAATTATGTATATATAACCAAATTTTCTATTTATTTTTTATTAAAATGTTTGGTTATATAAATAAATAAATATATATATATATATATAATCTGGTTGGAGTTTTAGATTTTCGCCGAATTTCCAAAAGTTGCCAGAAAAATCACCTGAATTTAAAAGGTCATTGAAATTAGAAAAGTCACTGGAATAGACGCCGGATTCTGACCGATTTGGCCACCTAGGCCTGATTTTAGCCCACTCAATTAATTGACCGATTAGCCATAATCAAAGCAGGCAACCACCTATCGCCGATTAATATAGGCTGATTTTTACAACACTGACAAAGACGCTTTAACAAGACGGTTAGTGTTTGGGGTGAATGCTTCTAGTGATAAACGGGTCAACGTGTTAGTGGCACAATTAAAAAAAATTTTAATTAGAGAAATTAACATAAGATTTTTTAATTAAATGTCATATTTTATATACATTGTATTTTTTTTGTTATAAAATTGTAATTTTGAAATATTAATATCCTAAAATGCCAAAAACAATATTTGGGTCCAACGAGTCATGTTCGTCTCAACCTTGGTTTTAAAAAGCGAGAAGCGCACAAAAGCGATAAGGTCTAAAACCAAAGCGCAAAAGCGGTGGGATTTTTGTACGCGAAGCGCAAAGTATTAATATAATTTTTTTTATATATTTCTCATTAGTTTTTTTAAATCACCTACCCAAAATTAGTTATAAATAAGATTTATATATGATTTATATATAAATAACCTATATGTACAAGCTAAAAAGTCATGTGTACAACATTTTAATGCACTAAAAAAACTCATTCATTTTCTACCTTGTGAAATAAATCAAATAAGTAAAACATACCATTTTATTAATATTTATGTGGGTTAAAATAGATATGGGCTTAGTAAGGTTAGTGGGCCATAGAAAGCTAGAATGAAATACGTAAAAAAACAGGTGAAAAAAAAAACACTTTTACCCACATGCTTCTATCTTCTTCCACGCCGTTCACCTAACCCTAAAAACAGCCGCCAAGCTTAAATCTACCTGCAAATCGCCAAATCTACACGTAAGTTCTGATTAGCTTTGTTTTTCTTCTTCTTTTTCCTTCTCTCATCGCATCTAAGCTTCAATTTTTGTCCACTTTTCGTCTTTCATCGTTCAGCCCTCGCTTGGCGCCTAAGCGATTCCGATCAAAGCGAGCAAAAGCGACCGCTTCTTGTACACCTTGCGCCTTTAGTGAGTAGAAGCGCCAAGCCTGTCGCCTGAAGTCGCTTTGCGCCTAGGCGCGCTTTTTAAAACCCAGGTCTCAACCTGTTAATATCCGTATCATGCTCAGGTTCATATGTCTAACACGATTTTAGGGTTCGTCTTAAATTTTTTAGGTGCGTGCCGAGATGAGCCGTGAACACGACCCATATGACACCTCTATGTTAAGTGTGTCATGTCATTCGTGTTATTGAACTTCTTATATTCTATCGTCTTAAATGTTTAGTGTCGAAAATGACCAGGTTAACACAACACAACCCGTTTTGCACTTTTGCCAACTCTAAATTAACAGGTGACCAAATTGAGCAGGTCGGGTAATGGGTCAAACAGGTTGAGTTAAATCATTAGTTTTTCTCTTTTCTTTTGAGTTCTGTAATAACTAATAACCCATATATGCAAGCTTAGTATTTACTCATAGTTGTCAAAGGCGTTAGGCGCACTTAAGACGCATTGTTATCGCCCGAGGCCTAGGCGATAGGCGAAAAAAAACGCTAGCCTGAGAAAAAAAAAGCGCTAGCCTGAGAAAAAAAAAAGCGCACATATAATAAGGAAAATAAAATTATAAAACGATCGGATCCGAGGCCGAGGGAGAAGGGTAGAGCCCCGTTCCTGGTAAGTAATGAAAAATTCTATCAAATATTTGATATCTCGCTGGCTATTTCATTTCTGAGATTTAGAGTTTCGATGCTTGGTAGAGGCTTTGACGCCGAAGAACACATTTATACTTTTAAATTAATACTCTTTCATAAATATAAAATAGAATCTATTATAATTAACATGTAACATAATATACACTCTATCAAAATTCCAATTCATAATAATAATATCAAATGCTAAAAACCAAGTCCAATTCATAATACTAGTATTAAATAATATTTAAATGTTCAAAACTAATAAAGATAGGGTTAGATGTTAAAATATCAAAGTATATAAACCCTAATGCTTGCCATCGTTCTATCAAAGTATCGCATGCAGTCTTCTTCTCCACTTTCTTCTTCTAAACACGACCTAACCATACCCGAGGTCTAATTCAACCAATTTGATCGAACAATTCATCATTCAAGGTTGTAATCGCATCCCAGCTTCTCCTGCAACCTCATGGATGTGATAGGATTTGAATACAATTCAATTGAACAATCAACAAATAGACAGTAATCAAACAAGAAATATATTGTAATATTAATTGGAAGAATTGATTACAGAGAATGAAACCTCCCAATCCAGGGCTCAGCCCTTTCTCACTGCATTAACAGGAGACCAGCCATAACTTGGCTATTTTCTAAATAAATCTCTCTCTCTCTACCCAACTCACAAGACTATTCTCTATTTATAACCCATTAACACACACACTAGATATTAATATTACCAAATTACCTATATCTAGAACCTACCATAACTACTAAATATGATTACATATTAATATAACTCTAATCTCTATCATTACTCCCCCCTTATTTAAAAGTCTTGTCCTCAAGACTTGGGAGTTAACCATGAAACGTGCTTTGCTCCAATTAGCGTTCCTTCCGGACATTTGTGAGCTGGCCCGTATCTATTTCCCCAACGCAAACAAATCTTTTTCTTCTTACGTCCTTTCCAATTCAAACGTGAAAGATATCGCGCTCCTCGATCTCGGGGCTGAATAGAGCCTGCCTCCCCTGACATCGACGATCCCAATTTGGAAGGAAAGTTGCGATACGTATCCGAACGGGAATTAATATTCCGATCATTGGCTTTGAAAGAAAAATTTGGTTTGGACTCTGCTTGGCCCAACATAGGAAGCCCATCAACATACAAAAGCCTAGACCCAATTGAATAACAAAAATGATAAGGAGCGGCCTTAATGTTGACGAAATCAGGGCGCCCTGTGTCCTCGACCTCGACATCACCGACCAAATCTGAAATCCACTCCGATTGTTGAATCGTAGTGAACTGCTCAGAAGGAGGATGAATCGTGACATGCTTATCGTCGACTACAGGGATTAGAGCATCGTGAATCAAATTCGATTGCTCATCAGGATTAGGAATCGCGAAGCCACTGAATCGTTGCAGGAGCTTGAACTGGAACTCCGGCCATGTAATAGACTCCCAGATCTGAGTAAGCGCCGTGAACCAGTGATGCGCAACCCCAATCATGCGAAATTGAACCCAAAGAAGGCGTAATTCATCAGAAATATTATTGAAATTGAAATAGAGATTTGCCTTATGGATCCATCCTTGAGGATCAAATCCACTGAAATCAGGTAATTGGACCTTCGTAACCGCCCATGGAATTGTTGATGGTGATCCCGGTGAATGCACAGACGAATTCACAACACCACGGTCAGACCCCGATGACCTATCTACTTGGCGCTTATCCTGATGTTTCATCCAGGCCAACACCACTTGACAAAATTCCGCCGACTCTAGGCGATCTCCTTCAATCGATTGTAACGAATTTTTTATCTCTTGAACATCAGACTGTAATTGCTTGATCTGTTGCTCTTGTATCTCCAAACGATTTGCAGCATGAGTCTCCATCGAATACTTGTAGAAACCAGCAGGTCGACGGCAGGGTCGGACCATTGATAGGATTTGAATACAATTCAATTGAACAATCAACAATTAGACAGTAATCAAACAAGAATTATAGTAATATTAATTGGAAGAGATGATTACAGAGAATGAAATCTCCCAACCCAGGGCTCAGCCCTTTCTCACTGCATTAACAGGAGACCAGCCATAACCTGGCTATTTTCTAAATAAAACTCTTCCTCTCTACCCAACTCACAAGACTATCCTCTATTTATAACCCATTAACACACACACACTAGATATTAATATTACCAAATTACCAATATCTAGAACCTACCATAACTACTAAATATGATAACATATTAATATAACTCTAATCTCTATCAGGATGTCCTCAATTGAGTCAAGTTCGAAGCAAGGAAGACAAATCTTGGCACAATTAACCGTTCGTTACAGGTTAGATGTACCAAAATTGGTTGGCACGGGACTCGAATTAAAGCAAAACGCAATTTGATTTGCCATCTAAACGGTTTGAATTGATGATCAGGAACGTCAATTTCATAAAAAACGCTTTTTAAAAAAAATAGCCACCACCTAAGAAGCTCTGCGCCTCCCAATAACGCACCGCCTTTCATGGTTTTAGGAAAAAGAAATCCTTCGAATGCGCCTGCTACTTCCAGAAGCGCTATCCCTGCGCTGGGCTTTTTTTGAGCGCCTAGACGACCAAGTGATCGCCTTTGACAAGTATGTATTTACTGTTTAATATTAGTAAACTGTAGCATCGAAATAATTTACCTAATTGCAATGGAGAAGTTTTTGGTTTAAATTAAAAGTACAGAACGCTTAACCATCCTGCATTGTTTTATTACCCACATGATGCTGCGGGAAAAACAATACTTGAGTTGTGTGATTTTAAAGGTTTGCATGGTCTAGTTTGAATCATATCCATAACAAAAATAATTTTTTTATTTAGTAGTTCATTGGAAGAGACTTTAACTCAACATAAAAGGCCAAATGTAAGAAGTGATTCATTTGCTTTGAGGGATTTTTTTTTGTTTTATAATCACTCTATCGTACTTCAATCCTTCAAGGATACCAATGTGGGACAAAGTGAAAAGAGAAAAAAACATTTAGGTTAGATTTAAAAAGTTAAACCATGTGCTATAAGAGTTGTAAAATTCTTAATTTTAAGAGATTTAATCAAATTATTATTTTATCCTTCCAATATGTATTATATCGTAGTATAGATCTTTAGTTTTATAACCATATTTACTAGGAATATATAATACAAATGAGAGGTTGGGATATACATACAGAAGCCAACATAGGAGACACATTTTCAACCAATTCACATTCTTCCTGCTTCAGGTCAAAGACTTCTACATCACTATCATCATCAAGCAACTACAAAGACAAAGCAATACATGTTAGGCTTTGTCTTTGATTTCAAGGAAAACAAATTGTGTTTCTGTTATTTGGGATTTATAAATAGTTTAATTATAATTTTTAATTTACAAAATTCGCATTAATACCAATTCTGTTGTGTGTTTTACCAAATTAATTAAGGTCATTGTGTTTCTCCAATCTCGTTCCTTTGTATTGCCCCAATTTTTATCAATCTGCAACCAAGTAAGACAACGATTACTAGCCTAAATATAGGCACATGAACCCATACATACATAGGATTGGGAAAAAAATATAACCCACTCTTATTGCAATAAACCAAATAACTCTGACAAGAAGAAAACAAATCTTAGATTTTTTTTAGCCTCATTGTAACACATTTAGAACACTTTCTTCTTTTAAGAGTTTGTGTAAATTCATCATCGTTTCTTAGGTAGCACTGGCTTACAGCACTATAATTGTTTTAGACCCAAAATTTACAACGATTGTTACCTCTTAAACGGTGATAAATTTACACAAACTCATAAAAGTAGAAAGTGTTCAAAATGTATTACAATGATATTCACAAAAAACAATCCAAGATTCGTCTTCATCTTGACAGAGTTAATTGAGTTAGTACAAAAAAGTGGGTTATTATTACTTCCATCCCTAATATATATATATAGGGAAAGGCATAAAAAATAACCCTATTTTTTTGCTACAACTACATAACTCATTTTAGCCAATAATAAAGTTACACATAAGATTTCCATTAAAATATTAAAAAAGGCATGATAGTCATTTTACTTGTGTAAGTTTACCTCCCTCTTTTTTAAGCATTAATAACTTTTTTATAATATATTATTTTTTTTTAAAAAATTGCACCATTATATTCGTCTCATTTTTCTCTTTAATTCCGTTATAGTCTCGACTATTTTTTTTTACTTTTTTTAGATGCCCTATATTTACATCATTGTAATGAGCTTAAAGATAACAAATTTATTTGAATTTTTTTCTAACAATGATGTAATTTACATTGACGTAATTTACAGTGATGTAACTTATTATTTACAGTGATGTAACACATTATTTACAGAGATGTAACTTATTATTTACATTATTTACAGTGATGTAACACTTTAATTTACCGTTGTTAGAAAAAAATTAAAATAACTTGTTATGTTTATGTTCGTTACATCGATGTAAAGCGAGATATTAGGAAAAAAAAATTAAAAAACTAGTCTAGATTAAAATGGAATCAAAGAGAAATTAAATCACTGTAAATAATAAGTTACATCTCCGTAAATAATGTGCTACATCACTGTAATTTACCATTGTTAGAAAAAATTTCAAATAAATTTGTTATATTTAACCTCGTTACAATGATGTAAATATAGGGCATCTAAAAAAAGTAAAAAAAATAGTCAAGACTATAACGGAATTAAAGAGAAAAATTAGACGAATATAATGGTGCAATTTTTTTAAAAAAAAAAATAATATATTATAAAAAAGTTATTAATGTTTAAAAAAGAGGGGGGTAAACTTTATATTAAAAATTAGAAAGAGAATGGGAATTCATTTTACAATAATACCCTTTTTTCATTCAAACCAAATATAATATACTTTTTTATTGTGAAGCTAATATCAACCATTGGATCTAAATTTAGACTCAATTAGATTGAGTTAATGGGTTGTAACAAAATTTATGGGTTATCAAAAATCTCATCCCCTATATATATATATATATAATAATACAATACATATAAGGGAGATAATGTAAAAACCCTTAAGAGATAGAATGTACAAGCTCGTTCATTTGTACAAGCTTTTAACTTGTAGTACAACTGTATAAGCATGTTAGAGGGTAACAAAGTCACTCTCTAAAAACTCTAAAAATTAAGAGTTGTACAATTTATAATGCTTTTGTGTGTGCATTTCAGATCCAGAATACCAATTTTTTAAATCCAGCCCAACATTTTGCTTCCTTTTGTGTTTGCATTTTCATATCCAGATTCCATACCACACAAATGCAATTTGAACTAGACGATTTTACTCCATTTGATCTAGGGTTTTTACTCTTCAAATGGCGAGCTATGGAAATGGAGTTGTTACTCATCTCTTTTGGTGCAGATTTGGCATGGTTCTCAGCGACTTCTATTTGTAAGGTAGACTTTTGATTAGTGTCTTGGACCGTAAATCTTTCACACGCATCGATCTTTTTGAGGCAACGAAGCATCTTCATTAATATCTATTTTGATTTGTTTAGTTTCTACAAAGGAATTATCACTATGTATGTTTGCAGTTATGGTTAGAATTGAATAGATTGGTGGTTTCAATTATTTTTGAAGTACGGGTGTTGCCGTACCAACCTTATGAATCGGGTTTGGCTAGATTATAGTGTTCTGGTTTAGGGACTTTGAAAATTGGGTTTTTGTATATGAAGATTTAAATTTGTGTCAGAAGACCATTACTAAAAGAGAAGCCAATGGTCTTTTCTGCTGATTTTTGCTTTTGAAATTTTATTTTTGATTCTTGAGCAAATTGATGATGACGTACTTCTATGTTTAGTTAAAGATTAACATCTTGTTATAGTGGTACTTATGTTCAAAGTTTAAGATTTGTCCGGGTGCTATGCAAATTTGGGAACTAAATTGTTTAAGCATTGCAGACAAAATACCAGTTAACCCCAAGGCCCAAACCCTTCCCAAACAACTTGACTGGGAAGGTTGTGATTGTATAACTCAAGTGGGGGATTCTAATATTAGTTTTTTTCTGAATTTCTCTGATGAATACATTGATGGTCAGTTTAGTGGAAACCTTGGAGAGAGTCTAATCAGGGATATTAATTTTAAAAGCAGCTAATAAAAAAATTACTCTTTCTTAGGAAATGTTTGTTTACATCTGAATGGTTCCATTAAGAGGCAACATCTGAACCGGTTAGATGCTAAAGTGCTTGGTTCTGTTGGACCAATCTTGTAATATTGAAATAGTTTAAGGGTTAAAGTTGAAAGTTTTGTTTAAATTGTTTTTGGTTTATTTAATTGAGTTTAAAGTTTAGATTAGGATTAAGTTGTGAATTATATTTGTTTCTGTTGGCAAAACTTTAGGGGTAAAAGGTTGACTTTTGTGGTTTTGTTTTATTATAAATAGAGGTAATGTTTTAGGTTAAATTGTACCAAATAATTCAATCAATAAGAGTTGTGTTTTTTCTTGTTCGTATACCATTTGTCGATTCTGGGAAACAAGCAGAGGGCTTCAATTGGTATTGAGCCATTGAAGGCTCATCCCAGGCGACGAACGTCACTCATCTCAGGTGACGTTGAAGGCTCATTCCAGAAGCAATCGAAGTTCTGTTCCAGACGACGACAACGAGGGATTGGTCCAGGCGAATTGAGGACTCGTTACAGGCGACATAGAAGGCTCGATCCAGATAATCAAAGTCGCAACCTTGCTTGGGTGTTGAAACCAAAGTCAAAGAAGAGAAACGAAGTCCCTGTTTCGGTGATTGAAACAAAATTGAGGTTCTGAATGAACCAAACACAGCTCTGTGTGAGCTAAGGGAGGAAGATCTGCGTGATCAATTTCGAATCTGGTTTAGAGTGAGCCAGCAGGGAGGAAGTGATCTACGTGATAAAATGAAACCTGGTTCTGAGTGAGCCAGCAAAAGCCGATCTGTGTGATCAAGGAGAAGATTATGTGTGAATCAGGTAAGTATGGCAGATGCAAACCAGGGAGGAGGTGGTGGTGTATTGGTACCGGTTAGAGAACCTTCAAGCATTACTCTTCAATGCCCAAAATTAACAACCACCAATTATACAACTTGGGCCATTATGATGAAGTTGATTTTGCAAGCTAATGGATTTTGGGATGTTATCGACCCAGGAATAGTAGTTGAATCAAAGAAAAATCCAACCGCGAGGACTTTTCTTTTTCAATCTCTGCCTGAGGATATTCTTTTGCAGGAGGCGAAACATGAGGATGCAAAAGATGTGTGGGAATCAGTACGGGTTCATTTTCTTGGAGCAAATCGGGTACAAAAGGCCCGACTTCAAACACCTAGGGGTGATTTAGAGAAGCTTCAAATGGCTGAGAAGAATCGCTTGATGATTTTGCTGGAAAAATTACAAAGATTGTTGCAATGTTCAAAGGTCTCAGGTCAACAATTGAAGAGGAGGTCGTGGTAAGAAAGCTTCTAAATTCGGTTCCAAGTAAGTTTATGCTAATTGTGGCATCTATTGAACAGTTTGTAGACCTTGACACCATGCCATTTGAGGAGGCTATAGGACGACTTAAGGCGTTTGAGGAAAGGATTAAAGGAAAAGATGAAGAGAAAAACCATGATAAACTATTGTTGTCTAGTTCAAATACTAGAAACAAGCATGAAAGGGGAGTAAATGATAGGACTAAGGGGCGTGGTAGGGGTGCAAGTGTGTCAAAGAATTATGGAAGGAGGGGTGATCAATTTGCGCAGAAAGAGGGTGATGAAGCAGGTCCTGAATTAGTTCATGATCAAGAAAAGAGAAGAGGTTATGGACGTGGATTTGGACGTTCCAACTATAAAAGGAACCTAAGGTGCTATGAATGCGGAAAGGCTGGGCACTTTGCTTATGAATGTCTTGATTTCAGAGAAAGGAAGAAGAATTGAGCTTTGCTAAAGCTCATGAAGATGGACCAGCCCTACTTTGAAGAAGAGAAGGGGTATTATAAGATAAGGGGGGTGATTGTTGGACTAATCTTGTAATATTGAAATAGTTTAAAGGTTAAAGTTGAAAGTTTTGTTTAAATTGTTTTTGGTTTATTTAATTGAGTTTAAAGTTTAGATTAGGATTAAGTTGTGGATTAGATTTGTTTTTTTTGGCGGAACTTTAGGAGTAAAAGGTTGACTTTTGTGGTTTTGTTTTATTATAAATAGAGGTAATGTTTTAGGTTAAATTGTACTAAATAATTCAATCAATAAGAGTTGTGTTTTTTCTTGTTCGTATACCATTTGTCGATTCTGGGAAACAAGCAGAGGGCTTCAGGTTCAACTTAAAACTACCTTTTAATGATTCAGCAATAATCTGAATGGTTTAGCAAAAGAAAGAGTCTTGAATGGAAAAAAAAAGAAAAAAAAAAAACCCTAGGGGTATCTTTCTCCCCCATCGCCTCTAAAACTCACAGCATCGTTCACTCATAACACCAGTGAGAAGTTTCCAGCTGACGCATAACACCACCACCACCGTCGCTCAACTCCGGTTGTCGGCATCCCAGGTACGATCTCATCCTCCTCCGTCCCTTTTTGGTTCATCTATTGCGCTTAGTTCCAGGAGATCAGGATAAGAGATGCCAGTCCTTTGCCTTCGTAACCCAGTTGAAAAATGCATCAACTGATCTTGGAGATCATGCATGATCAGAGCTCCACCTGATAATTCTGTCTCAGTCCAATCATACCCGTTGTCAAAATTCAAATTTTCATCATTACTAATGTTTCTACCAAGAAACCCAAACACCAGACCGATCAAAACGAAAATCAAATTGATCAAATCCCGGCTTCTTTTTACTAAATTTGGTCTAAAAAAATTGGATGAGAATTAATTAAGAGATGAGATGATGAACAGTTGAACACCATGGAAATCAGTGCAAATAAGAGCAGGAAGATGATCAACACAAAGGAGTTGAAGAAGAGGGATGAGAGACGGCAGCGGTAGCATTGAATACGGCTGAGGTTGGTGGTGGTTTGTATCCAGAACGATGATCTCGGTGTCTGCAACTCCCCGTCTTCCTCCTTTCTGGTTTTACTTTATGCGTCTTAGGGGCTTTATTTTCTTTTATTTTTTGCTTTGAATTAGTCTGAATGAACACATATCTGCATTTTAGTATGTTTTAATGGATTTTTAATGATTGATGTGTAATTTGGAATTTTTATTATGTTTCTTTTTTCCAATTATAATTATTCATCATTTAGCATTGTTGTTCAAAGTTCTGCTCAAAGAATGGTTTAATTCAACACAAAATAGTTTAGAGGGGTAAAATAGTCATTTTGTACATTCGTTCAGAGGTCCAACCAAACAACAATACTGATTCAGCAATTAACTGATTCAGATCCAGTTACACACTTAATGATATAGGTGCTACCAAACAACCCCTTAGTATAACTTTGGAGCTCTATTAACATACTCTTTTTTTATTACATCCTTGTCTGCCTTGAGTCGATAATAGTTAGGATAATATTACTACCTCTTTCCTGAGAGAGTAGAGCATGATTCTACGTTTCTTTGGACAAGAAACACATAAGAAGTGTAGAGCACTCACAGAAGGATCTTTGGTTACATATGACCAAATGTTGCTTGATTTTACATATCTACAGTATAATTCATTTGTTGTTTTGTTGGTATTGGTTCTATAGAATGCATGAAATTGGATAGATCACATATGCTCTGCAATCTGTTTTGATTAGTGATTAAGTAAAAATAAGATTCATTCAGTGATTGATTCAGTGGAAAGATTGTAGGGAGTCTTTTTATGACTTTCATATGTTTAAGAAACTTTTCTTTAGATGTGGAATGACATTGTAATTGTTAGAGCAAAACAATTTGATACCAAGAACAATTCAAAGAAGTCGGCACACTTTTATTGATAATATTAAAAGGAGAATGAAAAACTGAATACAATTCATAGGAGAATTAGTCTCCTATATATAATAGAAATGAAATAAAGGAAAAACATAAATTATGCAAAATCAAATACTATCCCAAAATAGAAGATATGACAGCCCATGATTTCTTGTTAATTGATCACCTAAAAATCAGGAATTAATCAACATTCACCCCCTTAATTCCGGTTTCCAAGTCTTCAACACCCAAATATTTTCTCATCTCAATAAACTTAACTCTTGGGAGTGCTTTGGTTAAGATATCAGCCTTTTGTTCAGCTCCACTTACATGCTCAATTACCACGTTCCCTTTTTCAACACATTCTCGAATAAAATGATACTTTGTATCTATGTGCTTGCTCCTTCCATGAAAAACAGGGTTTTTGATTAGTTGAATTGCTGATTTGTTGTCAACACGAACTGTTATTGCTTCAACACTTTGTCCAGTAATTTCTTCAAGTAAACTCTTCAACCAAATCGCCTGACAAGCTGCAGCAGTTGCTGCCATAAATTCAGCTTCGCATGATGACAAAGCAACAGTGTTTTGTTTCTGACTGCACCATGCTATAGGACCACCCCCATAATAGAACACCATTCCAGTTGTGCTTTTCCCATCAACTCGGTCACTGGCATGTGAGCTGTCACTGTAGCCCAGCAGCTTTTCATCTCCATTTAGTTTGTAGCGAATACCAAAACTTATTGTACCTTTTAAGTATCTCAGGATCTGCTTTACAGCATGCAAATGAGACACTCTTGGTGACTCCATGAATCTGCTAGCTACCCCAATTGCAAAACTGATATCTGGTCTGGTATGAGTCAGGTACCGGAGTCGCCCGATTAGTCTTCGGTACTCTGTTGCATCAACCGGTTCAGCCTCTTCTTCCTTTGTGAGTCGTAAGCCTGGATCCATAGGAAATTTTGTTGGATTGGCTTCCCACATTTTTGCTTCCTTCAGCACTTTGATTGCATAACCTGTCTGCTTTAATGAAATCCCAGCACTATCTTGCATCACTTCAATTCCTAGGTAGTAATTCAATAACCCCAGGTCACTCATATCAAACCGCCCTTTCATTTTTTCTTTGAATTGAGATATCACACCTGCATTTGAGCCAGCAATAATCAAGTCATCTACATAAACACCAATTATCAAAGTTCCTTCCTTTCTCTTCTGTTTGTAGACTGCATGTTCTTGTGGGCACCTGCTGAAACCGAGCTGCTGAAGAGTTGCATCCAGCTTTGTATTCCACGCTCTTGGCGCTTGTTTCAGGCCGTACAAGGCCTTATTCAGCTTGTAGACATAATGTTCCTTCCCTGGCACTTCATATCCTTCTGGTTGGTGCACAAAGACCTCTTCCTTCAAGTCTCCATTCAAGAAAGCTGTCTTGATATCAAGGTGATGGACTTCCCAAGCATTCTGGGCAGATAAGGCCAAGATTAATCTGACCGTTTCCATCCTTGTTACAGGGGCAAATACTTCATCGTAGTCGATGCCTTGTTTTTGTACATACCCCTTTGCCACCAACCTTGCCTTGTACCGGGTAATCTTTCCCTTTGCATCCTTTTTAAGTTTAAAAACCCATTTTAAACCAATGGGGACAACTCCTTTGGGTGGTGCTGTCAAGCTCCACGTTCCATTCTTTTCAATTGATTCTAGTTCTTCCTTCATGGCATCCTTCCAATTCTTGTCATCCTTGGCTTCTTTATAGTTGGTAGGTTCTTCATTCATCAACAAAAGCCTTTCAAAAGGAATTTGCTGAGTTGGAATTGTATCTGTGTACACATCATCAATGGAATGAAATCCCTTTGTTGGTGTGTCATCATAGGTTGATCTTGGAATAAAACTTGGACCTGCTGAAGAACTTGAATTTTCATACAGTTCTGGGCTGTTTTGACTGTTTATTGGGCTAGATGAAGAGCCAAATTGTGGGCTAGAAGCACCTGGGCTGATTGACCCATTCTGTAATGGACTGTTTGCCTCCTGTATTGGACCCTGTTCATTTTGAGAGACTGTAACAGATGGGCTGGCCCGATCTTCGCTTTGATTGGGCGAAGAGACAGCTGGATTAGAGTCTTGTGGACTCCTATTTACACATTTGCCTTCGTTTTGGACCAGAAATTCAATCCAGTCCTCTTCTTCTGTTTCAAGATTGCTGGACCAATCCCATGGCTTATTCTCTTCAAATCGGACGTCACGACTAACAACAACTTTCTTGCTTTGTGGATTGTAAAGCCGGTATGCTTTGCTTCTTGGTTCACTTCCAAGGTATACCATTGGTTCACTTCTATCATCCAGCTTTGAAAGTTTTACAGATGGTACCTTGACATGAGCTGTACAACCAAACACCTTTAAGTGATCCAAGTTTGGCTTGTAACCTTTCCAAGCTTCATATGGGGTCATGGTTTCCAAAGCTTTTGTTGGTGACCTATTCAAGATGTATACTGCATGTCGAACTCCTTCACCCCACAGCCACTGAGGTAACTTCATGGCCTTCAACATTGATCTTGTTGTTCCAAGAATGGTTTGATTTCGGCGTTCAACCACACCATTTTGCTGTGGCGTGTATGGTGCGGTTAAGAACCGATTTATCCCATCCTCAAAACAAAGTTGCTCAAAATTTGTTGAAGTAAACTCTCCTCCACGGTCAGTTCTTAGAGACTTTACTTTGTACCCACTTTCCAGCTCAACAGCCTTCTTAAATTGCTTGAACGCCTCAAAAGCTTGATCTTTTGACTTGAGCATTTTCACCCACATAAACCTGCTAAAATCATCAACAAGGAGAAGGAAATACCTGTTTCCGGATGGTGTGCATGGTGTAATAGGGCCGCACAGGTCAGCATGTATCAGCTCCAGTGGTTGTTTTGCTCGAAACACTGTTTGACTTGGGAATGGTCTTCGATGTTGTTTCCCAGCCAGGCAAGCTTCACACAGCTCTGATTTGTGGTTGATCATTGGTACTCCATGTGCCATCCTATCTCCTGTTAACCTTTTCATAGCATCAAAGTTTAGATGGCCAAGACGTGCATGCCAAAGCCATGCATTCTCATCCATCTTGGTGAGTAAACATGTAGGTGCTGCAATTGTAAGCTTTATTTTATAGAGTCTGTTTTGAGACCTGCTTACCTTTAACAACAAGTCTCCTGTTCGTTCATACAGCCTCAAAAGACCATCTTTTATGATCACCTTGCAACCTACTTCATCAAACTGCCCCAGGCTGAGAATGTTATTGCATAAATCTGGTATGAAATACACATTCTGGATAAGTCTTTGATCACCGTTCTTGCATTGTAAAAGTACCGATCCCTTTCCTTTGATTTCTACTGCTGACCCGTCTCCAAACCGTACTCGACCCACGGTTCTTTCATTTAGTTCACTGAAGTAATCACGTCGTCCGGTCATGTGATTGCTTGCTCCGTTGTCTAAGTACCACAAGCCTTCTTCTTTATTGTCTTGTGAGTACAAGTGGGGAAATACCTTCTCTTCATTCAGCATGATAACTTCTGGTGTACATAGCGCCATCAAGAGGGTGCGTTCTTCATCTTCTTGTGCTAGATTAACTTCTGCTTCAGCTCGTCGAGGAGCACGACAATCTGCTGCAAAATGACCGACCCTGTCACAATTAAAGCACTTCGGCACCCGCCTTTCCTGCCTAGCAGGTTCACCTTCTTGATCAGGTTTGTGATTCCTGTTTTGATTCTGCCAAACTCCTCGGCCTCGACCATTAGACCTGCCTCGACCACGTCCGCGGTAGTCATTTGATCTTCGGCCTCTACCTGCATGTTTTTGCACAGATTTCTGTCTTTCTTGCCATTCTGCCTTTGTAAACAGCAACTGACCAGAATTGTTTTTGTTTTGTTCACGGGGTTTAACCCGTTCTTCATATGCCTTGAGTCGCCCGACGGCCTCCTCAAATGGCATTGTGTCCAGATCCGAATATTGCTCGATTGAAGCAACAATCGGAAGAAATCTGTCAGGAGCAGAATTTAGAAGCTTTTTTACCTGAGCTTCTTCTTGTATAGTTGATCCAAGTGCTTGAAACTTGGATACAATTGTGCCGATTTTGCTTGCAAATTCATCCACACTCTCATTCTCCTTCATACTCAGCAACTCGAACTCGCGATTCAGTGTTTGAATCCTTGCCTTCTGAACCCGATTGGCTCCAAGAAAGCGTACCTTGAGGGCTTCCCATACCTCCTTGGGTTCCTTGTGCTTTGTGACTTGCAACAAGATATCTTCCGGCAATGCTTGGAAGATAAAGGCCCTCGCCTTTTTCCGAATCTTGATGTCCACCTCCGTCTCATCCGGTGGTTCTATGGCATCCCAAATACCTTGGGCATCCATGAAAGATTCCATCTTGATCGCCCAAGATGTGAAGTTTGTTGCAGTGAGCACAGGACACTGATATGATGTCGAGCCTCCATCTCTTACAGGAATAATAATGGCATTATTCCGGTTGTTCCCAGCATTATCAGCCATGGCAGTGAACTATGTCGAAGCTTTTGATCTGAGTTTTAGGCTGGTGGAATCAGGATCTTCAGAGCCTTGCTCTGATACCAAATGTTAGAGCAAAACAATTTGATACCAAGAACAATTCAAAGAAGTCGGCACACTTTTATTGATAATATTAAAAGGAGAATGAAAAACTGAATACAATTCATAGGAGAATTAGTCTCCTATATATAATAGAAATGAAATAAAGGAAAAACATAAATTATGCAAAATCAAATACTATCCCAAAATAGAAGATATGACAGCCCATGATTTCTTGTTAATTGATCACCTAAAAATCAGGAATTAATCAACAGTAATCAGTTTATAGTGATCTTCAACATGTTTTATTGATACTCAACTTCTTGGTGTTTCAGGTAACAAGTTAAATGGATTACGTTAAAATAGGGTGGGTCAACCCACAACACTTTTTTGTCTTAAATTTTGAATTGCTCTGAATATTTCATGTCATGTATGATTATCTATATTATCTCATTTGAGATAAACCTAACCTGCATGAACTTATTTTTAAGTGGGTCAAAATTGCCACCTAATTTGTTTTGTATTTCCATGATAGTTTGGAGGAAGATTTTGTTGTGTTGTGTTAATCCACGATTGTGCATGTAGATTCTACCACGAGAAGCAAGAAACATGTATGCATGTATACCTTCCAGAGGTTACACATATATTCAGGTATTAATAACCTATTTATAAACATATAATTGATGCTGGTGTTGATGATTTTGATTTTGATGTTGATGTCTGCAGGCATGGACGCTTGCCAAAGCCAATATACAAGGCCGGATTGCACAGACATACCATGACTAATGTAGGGAAAAGAAAGGATTTGGAAATGGGAGTTACAAATAACGATTTGGAAAGGGGTCGCCACCGCCGTATTACTCGGGTTTCCTACTAGGATGCGTCTGTGTAGGGGAAAGATCAAATAAGAGATTTTTGCTTAAGAAGAGTAAGAACCAATAGGAGTTTGACATGTGAAATGCTAAAAAAAGGAATGAAATATATTTAAGGTCATCATCATCAGATTTATATTTTTTAGTACTATATTCTATTTTGTATTGGATTTTTGCTTTTTGTAATGTATTTTTAATTTTTTGTACTGGATTTTTAATTTTATGTGCTGGATATACGCAAGCGCTAAAACCAGTGTCAGAGCCCCGGTGGGTGATACAGACCCCTTCCCGGTAGAGGTGGGACTGCACCAAGGCTCGGCACTAAGCCCGTTCCTATTTGCAGTTATTTTAGATGAGTTGTCCAGGTCGATTCAGGAAGATATTCCATGGTGCATGCTTTTTGCGGATGATATTGTGCTGGTGGCAGAAAGGAAAGACGACCTAAATGCGAGGTTAGAGGAATGGAAAAGCGCCTTGGAGAATAATGGACTACGCATTAGTAGGTCAAAAACAGAATATCTTTGGTGCAATTTCAATAGGACCAACGACGAGGACAACGAGGCGACCCAAGTGACTATTGGAGGTCAAGAGGTGCCACAAACAACCAGGTTTAAATACCCGGGATCTTTCGTACATAGTGATGGAGACATTGATTGCGACGTGGCACATCGGGTACAGGCAGGATGGAACAAGTGGAGAGCAGCTACAAGCATCCTATGAATTAACTTTGGTATCTTGTATTGATTATTTCAATAATACAAAGAAGAGAATATATAGAGACCTAATACAACCTATATGGAAAATATAAATTACAATTAAATCTCAATCCTAGATATATTTAGGAGCATAAATCTTTGACCAATATTCCCCCTCAAGCTAAGGCCGGGGAGCGACCTGTAGCTTGGATCGAAGCAGCAAGAACCGTTGTGATGACAAGGGTTTGGTGCACACATCTGCAATCTGATCTTCTGTCTTTATAAACTGAACCGAGAGCTGTTTTTGAGCCACTTTCTCTCTAACAAAATGAAAATCAATTTCCACATGTTTTGTACGAGCATGAAAGACAGGATTAGCTGATAGATAGGTAGCCCCTAGATTGTCACACCATAAGATAGGAGCTGATGTCAAGGAAACATGAAGTTCTTTCAGAAGTGCTTCTAGCCATGTTAGTTCAGCAACAGTATCTGCTAAGGCCTTGTATTCTGCTTCTGTGGAAGACCTAGAGACAGTACGTTGTTTACGGGCACGCCATGAAATGAGATTGGAGCCAAGATAAATAGCATATCCCCCCGTGGATCGACGGTCATCAGGAGAGCCAGCCCAGTCGGCTTCAGAAAAGGCAGTGAGAGAAGAAGCATGAGCATCAGTGTAGGCATGAATGACATGGTGTGAATTTTGCTGAATCAAAAGTCCAAAGTGAGAAGTGCCATGAAGATACCGAAGAATCCTTTTGACTGCAGACCAATGATTTTCGGTTGGAGAGTGCATAAATTGACAAACTTTGTTGACTGCAAAGGTAATGTCAGGTCTGGAGAGAGTCAAGTACTGTAAGGCGCCAACGGTATGTCGGAATTGGGCTGGATCAGCAAGTTGAGGACTGTCACCAAGGGATAAATTGGAATCGATTGCCATTGGAGAATTAACTGGTTTGGACTGAGAAAGACCTGCCTTTTGAATCAGGTCGGTGATATATTTCTTTTGAGAGAGAATCAGATCTGTGCCTTTGGGAATTACCTCAACGCCTAAGAAGTATGAAAGCTGACCCATGTCTTGGATCGCAAATTTGTTGCCTAATTGTTGAATGATATGAGTGATCAGCGGTGGATTGTTACCTGTGAGAATTATATCATCAACATAGACAAGCATATAAAGCAAGGCACCATGACGAGAGTAAATGAATAATGATGGATCCGTCTTAGAACCCGAGAACCCAAGATGTAATAGTGCCCCCGAAAGACGATTAAACCAAGCCCTTGGAGCTTGTTTAAGACCATATAAGGACTTGTGAAGTAAGCACAAATGATTTGGCTTTTGGGAATCTATAAAACCTGGTGTTTGGCACAGGTAGACAGTTTCTTTAAGATCTCCATGTAAAAAGGCATTTTGCACATCAAGTTGTCTAAGTGGCCATTTCCTTGATACGGCAAGAGATAGAACCACACGAACCGTAGTGGATTTAACCACTGGACTAAAAGTCTCATGATAATCGATTCCCGGTTGTTGACTAAAACCCTTTGCTACAAGACGAGCTTTGTAGCGTTTGATGTTGCCATGCTCATCATGTTTTAACCTGTACATCCATTTACAGTCAACAATATTAACATCAGGGACAGGTGGTACTAGAGTCCATGTACCATTTCTCATTAGGGCTTTGAATTCTTCAGTCATGGCAGCACGCCAGTGAGGGTTTTTGTTGGCAACAGCGAAGGTTGAAGGTTCAGTAGGTGGGGAGTTAGTGGAAGTATGAAAGGCTGAGGCATTGTAAGGAATTCGAGATTTTGGATTTTGTCTTAGATTGGCAGGTCGGGTACGAGGTTGAGCTGCAAGTTGAGGAGAGGCAGTAGCAGATTGGGTGGTGGAGAGTGGATTGGCATGGCGACGAGTGTATGTGTATTGGAGAGGTGGTTGGGGAAAGGGTGGTGGTTGGGGAATGGGATATGAGGACGATGGAGAAGCTTGAGGGTTGTCTTGATGCTGGTTGGTAGAAGGCGAAGATGGTAGGGGTGACGGTTCAGGAATAGGAGATGAAGTGGATGGTGATGAGGCAGTTGTGGATGCCTCAGAGGTGTCCTGGTGCTGGTTGGTAGAAGGGGATTCTGGTGAGCTGGGTTCAGATTGTATGACTGTTGAAGTTATGGTGTCTGGCTGGGCAGTGGTGGGATTAGATGATTGGTTCAATGGTGGAGAAGGGGAAGCATGAGATGGATAAGAAGAAAAATAAGGATCAGGTGAGGAATGAGAAGGTGCAGATGGAGATGGTTGAAGAAATGGAAAACATGCCTCATTGAACCGGACATGTCGAGCAATGTAAAGACGGTTGGTAGAGGGATCAAGGCATTGGTAGCCATAGTGAGATGAGCTATACCCGAGAAAGATGCAGGGTAGGGATCGAAAATCCATTTTGTGTGGATTGTATGGACGTAGGTGAGGGAAACATTGGCATCCAAAAACACGCAAGAAGGAAAGATCAGGTTTATGATGAAAGAGTTGTTCTAGAGGTGAAATGTGTGAGGAGGTGCGGGAGGGCATTCTATTAATTAGGTATGTTGCAGTTTCAAATGCAAAATTCCAGAAATGCTTTGGAACACCAGATTGTGCCAATAGTGTGAGGCCAGTCTCGACCACATGGCGGTGGCGTCTCTCAACAAAGCCATTTTGCTCACTTGTGTGTGGGCAGGAGAGACGATGTATGATGCCAAGATTTTTAAGGAAAGGGGATAAGTTGCGAAATTCCCCTCCCCAGTCTGTTTGGACAGCCTTTAAATGTGTTTTAAACTGTCTTTCAGCCATTGTATGAAACTGTTTAAAAGTGGTGAAAACATCAGATTTTTGTTTAAGGGGAAAAAGCCACATGTATCTGGTGTAATGATCAACACAAAGTAGAAAATAACGATGTCCATAAAAGGAAGTAACAGGGGCTGGACCCCAAACATCACAAAACACTAAATCCAGAACACATGAACTTTTATATTTTGAAAGAGATAAATGCATTTTTGTAGATTTTCCCATTGGACAGGAATTACAAAAAGGAAAAACAGAAGTTGTAACAGGAAGCCTATGTCTTGAAATTATTGTCTTTAAAAGTTGAGAGTGAGGATGTCCAAGTCTTTGATGCCAAGTTGCAGGAGAGGCTCGAATACTTGAAAAGGCAACATGAGAAACAGGATGGATCTGTGGAAGATGAAATGAATAGAGACCACCTTCACTTGGACCCGTGAGGAGGATAGCGCGGGTAACCGTATCCTTCACACAAAAGAAAGTAGCATGAAATTCAAAGAATACATTATTGTCTTGACAAAAACGTTGTACAGAAAGAAGGTTTCGTTTTATTTTAGGAACATGAAGAATTTTGTTAATGGAAAGAGTTTTATTAGGTGATTCAAATTTTGTAGAAGCAATGTGAAGAATGGGTAAGCTTGTGCCATTGCCAACAAATAGAGAATCGTTACCATGATAAGGTTCAGATTCCTCAAAACCACTAAGATCAGGTGCCACGTGACTGCTAGCACCAGTATCCGGCAGCCAAGATGATGCTTGTGACCGATGATCAGCATAGTTTGCTTGTGGAGCCTGTCTTGGTGAGCGAATGGTGGAGGGGTCATGATTGGGACATTGTGAAGGAACATGTCCAATGCCACACCTGTTGCAAGAACCGTAGACTGTATTCTGATTAGATGCCCAAGAAAATCTAGAGTCAATACCTGTGTTAGGGCCAGATTGACGGTTATTTTGATGGCTGTATCGACCACGACCTCGGCGATTGTAAGCCCCACGAGTGGTAGATCCACGATTGGTGTAAAATGCCTGATTAGTTTGTGATGTAGGTTGAACAGTAAAGCCCAATTGGGTCATTAGTTGCTGAAGAGACTTGATGGTTTCATTGGGAAGCTGGGTGCTTGAGCTGCTATTAGAATGTAAGGGATTTTGATTGGTAGTGGTCAAGAAGGCTTGAACTGCTGGAACAGCAGGAACAGCCTTTTTGACCATGTACTCGTGATCTGCAAGAAGGCTTGGGTTTTAAAGAGTTGTATTCTTCTCTTAAACCAGCAATAACAAGCATGACAATGTCTTTGTCTTTCATTGGCTCACCGATGTTTGCTAAAGCATCTGAATATTCTTGTGCTCTTGTAATATAATCAGCAGATGTCTCTTCTGGCTTCATCTCAATCTTGAGAAGTTGGGTTTTAAGAGTATATTCTCGGGAGGCTGTGTGTGGGGCATAAGCACGTTCCAAGGCCAGCCATAGTTCACGAGAAGTATCACCTTGAACATGCTTGAAGGATGCCTCGGAGATGGTTGAAAGTAGCAGCATACGAATATGAGCATCATTTGAGATCCAGGCAGAATATTCTGGATTAGTTTGAGGTTTGAGAGCGGGTTCTTTGTCAGATGTAGAAGATATAGAGGGAAGGATTTTAGATGGACAGGTTAGGGAACCATCAATGTAGTCAAAAAGGCTATTTGTGATTAGAAAAGGTTGGATCATAGTCTTCCAGAAACCATAATTGGTAGGACTCAATTTGAATCCAAACTTGTGAGAGTTATGGGTTGTTTTGTCTGTAGGTGTGAAGGCAGTGATGGTCATTGTGGACCGACGATGGGGAAGCAGCTGTGGCTGATCGGAAAAAAAAAGGTCGTCGGCAGGAAGGTTTGGAGCTAGGGCCGGCAGGGCTCTGATACCAAATTAACTTTGGTATCTTGTATTGATTATTTCAATAATACAAAGAAGAGAATATATAGAGACCTAATACAACCTATATGGAAAATATAAATTACAATTAAATCTCAATCCTAGATATATTTAGGAGCATAAATCTTTGACCAATACTATGCGACAAGAGATTCCCAGACAAATTAAAGGGTAAATTTTACAGAGTAGCAGTCCGACCTGCCATGTTGTATGGAACTGATTGTTGGCCGATCAAAAAGATTCACGAAAGGAAGCTAGAAACGGCAGAGATGAGGATGCTTAGATGGATGTGTGGGCACACGAGACTTGACCGAATAAGGAACGAAACCATCAGGGGAAGAGTGGGGGTAACGTGCATCTCAGACAAAGTCAGGGAAGGGAGACTGAGATGGTTCGGTCATGTGAGGAGAAGACACGTGTTGGCTCCGGTTAGAAGAGTAGAGAATCTGAGTGTGGAGGGGAAGAGGTACAGGGGTAGACCTAGGCTGACATGGGAGGAGCAGATTCGTCAGGACATGATAGCATTGCACCTCTCAGAGGACATGATCAGTGATAGGAATTCTTGGAGGCGTAGAATAAAGGCTAGGGACTACTAGAATGATAGGATATATGTTAGTAGCCTTACTTATAGGTAGAACTTTAGTTTTTACAAATGCATGCTTGACTAGTTGGTAGTGTTTACTCTGTGTGCTTCAACTTTTTTATGTGGTTTATGTCCTTAAATTATATGAGCCTCTTATTTTGCATAGGTTGCATGCGTAGTCATTGTGTATATGCCTTGCTTTTAATCATGCTTTCTTTATATATGATTGTGTATGTAACTACCATATGATTGAAATAAGTGTTTATATTCTTTATGACTGACATATACTTCGGTAGTTTTAATCATGCAAGGCTTACCCTCTTTTCTTAATAAAATGTCTTTGAAAAAAAAAAAAAAATTTGAGCCAGGGGTCTCTTCTGACGCAGCCTCTCTATCTCTTCTTGGGGTAGGGTAAAGGTTTGTTTTCATCTCACCCCTCCCAGACCCTACTTAAAAGTGGGATTAAACTGGGTACGTTTGTTTGTTATACTGGATTTTGTTTTTTATGTTTGTAGCATACCATATGTCAAATTCCTATTAATTCCCACTCATCAGTGTTGTAAAAATCGCTAATCGCTAGCCGGTCGGCGAGGTAGGGACTAGGGATTAATCGGATTGGAATTTTCTATGTAATTTTCAAAATTATATACATATATACAATTTTTTTATATATAAATTTTTAAATACCTACATATTTTAACCAACTACTTCATGAAAGCCCATAAATAATAAAAGTTTCAACCCAAAAAAATATAAAAGCCCATAAATAAGAAACCCAACATAGCCCATAAGCATTAAATCATCTCCCGATCGTTCTCCACTTCTTCGTCCCGCATTCCCGTTCTCGGTTTGGGCAAACACAGGCGACAATGATGCTCGATCATGACGATTGTGAGCAGCAGGGGCGAATCGACGATGGAATCTGTGTGCAGGTGAGTTTTCTTGGTCAATGGTGTGGTCGATCGTTGTAAGTCGGCATGATTTTGGAGTCTGGATCGTTGAAAACCCCAATTTTGTTGTGCTTTGACCGATTTTTTACATTAAAAACAATTAATTTGATCAACCGACTAGAGCCGATTAGGCCGACTAGGTCCGATTTTGACCGGCAAGGACCGACTACCGATTAATGGAGCGACTAGGCTAAAATTAATCGGCCAAGGGCCAATTATCGATTAATCACGATTAATCGGCCGCCTAATCGCGATTTTTACAACACTGCCACTCATCTTAAGCAAAAATCTCTTCCCATTGGATCCAACCCCCGTATATATATATTTAGGGATTGTATCATGTGAAAACCTTATCTTAGAAAAAAAAAAAACTTAAACTAAATCCTATTTTCCATTTGGAATCTTGAAAATAAATATGTGGTTCACGTTAAAATTGAATAAAAAATTAGGGAATCTGAGATAACCCATTTTATGGGGAAAGGAGTTAATAACCCATTTTATCTCACTGACTCAAGATAACCCATCAAGATCAATCTAAATCATTGGTTTATTATTATTATTATTATTTAAATATTTTTATTACACATGTACAATGTTTTTTTGTGCATGTATAAATTCACCACTATTTAGAAATTTACACAATTGTAAGTTTTCAAACAGTTACATGTTTCGCTGCAATTTCTAAGAACTTACACAGTTGTTGTATCCTAAATGGTGGTGAATTTCCACACACACATAAAAGAACAAAGTGTTATACATGTGCATTAATGATATTCAATAACAAACCAACGGTTCGGATTGGTCTTGACGGGTTATCTCGGATTAGTAAGATAAAATGGGTTATTAGACTTATTTCAAGTTCCTTTTCCTATATGTACATTGTGTGTGTGTGGGGTGGGGGTTTCGAATACAAAGATGATACGTATACAAAGGATACTTGATAATTGTCATGCAAGACTAAAATGTTCTTGGGTGATAATTATCACAAAAACATTGAGTAATCATGCAAAAAAAGTTTTCACGCAGATAGAACATACCATGTGTGATAATTATTGCTAAAATGTTTTTAATGTATTAAAAAATCTATTTTTAATTTAAAAATGTATAAAAATATATTTAACATATAATATTATTATATAATAAGAGATACATTTAACAAGAATCTATTTTTTTATTTAAAATGTACAAAAAATATATTAATATATAATATTATTATATAATGTGAGATGTATTTAATAAGAGAGAAAGGTGGGAAATTAAAGTTGATGTGCTCTAAAAACATACCTTGTGTCCTTAAAACCTTGATTTATTAGAATAGGTTGATTTTTAACGCAATAAAAGAAAATTAATTTAAAAATGTATAAAAGATGTATTGTGGTTCCCAATCTATGAGAAAACAACTTGATTTCATAAAGCAAGCGGCAAAGATATGCCTAACGCCTTAGTCTAAATCAGAGCCCTAATTAGACTAAGGCATTCCTATATGTAATGGGAAGTTGATGTCTAGATGGGAATGGACTTACGGTCTTAATGAGCAAAATGGGGCTTACCCTACGACCTTTAGGCCTTAAAACAGAGAAAAAATGGTGAGGTATTTGCCTACGACCCTGATGCGTTTTTTGGGTATAAAATCACCCCATTTGTCTAGAATGAGGGCACTTATGAAAATTCAAGGTTCTTGGGAAGTCTTTAGCAGATACAATCATTTCGGAGTCCAATAATAACTGATCGAAGATCTGAATCCAACATTGACGTCATAAATCCGATCACAACAATGAGCAACTAGTTTTCTTGTGATCCCCTCTAGGTGGATAGTTCTTGTAAGTAAATCACGTAATTTGTGTTAAGCCTATGATTTGGATTGCTTTATTGCTGACACCATGAATTCAATTGCATGTTTGATTGATTTAAACTAGTCATTTATGTTTAAGCATTTGTCTTTTATCAATTGCATTTGGTTTTCTTGCACCGTGGGCAGTTTGATATTTGTGTGAATGTTTGGCATATATGATTTGGTAATTGTGTGTACGAATGAATCTTAAAGGCTAGGCTTGTCCATTTTATCACTAGTCCAAAATGGCCAATTGCAATGGTAAGTTGGGTGCTATGAATGGTGACCTTATTTCTGATCCCACTACTTATCGTAGTCTTGTTGCAGCTCTTCAATATACTCATTTACTCGCCCGGATGTTTCGTACACGGTCCAACAAATTTGCATGCACATGCATGCTCCTCGGTCTTCTTATCTCAATGCCCTAAAACGTATTTTCTGCTACTTGAAAGACACGTTTGCAAAGGGAATTTACATTGTCTTTCAAAATAGCGCGCTCACCCCCATTAAAACAAAATGCGATATTCCTCTAAAATATTCTAATAGTCACACACCATAACACAATCTAACCAGCCTATATAACTGGATGATTTACTACGAGTCTATTATAGCTTTAGATTCTAAGATGTTATCACTCAGATTCTTCTCAACAAGATGCAGTACTCTCGCACACTTTTCTGCCTTTTCAAACTGTTTTGTGCAGCCACAATCTCTGCACATCTCTCTCTCTCTCTCAGATCCATTTGTGCAGCTCTGTAAATAGCAGATTTTTCCATCGATGTGTCTGCCGTGAATTCTCATCGTCACCAGAAAATCAAGAACATCTTCAAAGAAAAGTCGGAAAGAAAAGTAGATCAAATTAATTGAAAGACAATGTGATCATCAAAGTCGATCAAATAAATTGAAAGACAATCCGATCGTCTCAAAGCTAACGGAACCTAAGAATGAACTTGAGTTGATCGAATGGAAGCTAACCGAATGAGAGAATGTCTGTAGCCAATTGACCTGAGTGTGACGAAAATTGAAGAATGGATGTTTCTCGTCTAACGTTCTATATTAATTAGGGTTTCTTTCCGGCATACATTTCTATAAATGGGTCAAAAAAGGCTAAA
This sequence comes from Mikania micrantha, assembly GCA_009363875.1. Classification (NCBI taxonomy): domain Eukaryota; kingdom Viridiplantae; phylum Streptophyta; class Magnoliopsida; order Asterales; family Asteraceae; genus Mikania; species Mikania micrantha. The sequence continues at coordinate 6,477,836 of CM018684.1, forward strand.
AAAGGGTCAAATGACCATCTTTAGTGAGGCTTAAGCCTCATTGCCTCAATCGGGCTGAGGCTTAGGTTTCAATCTCTCCCACTAAGGCTGCGCCTCTTATATTGTTTCTGGCAGCCTCAATGCGCGCTTCAGACCACTTTTATAAACTATGGTTGTTAAGTGATAATTATTGTAATTATATATGATTTATAATGAGAAGGGAAGACAATCAGTTAACCAATAATCAACTCTATCAAGGAGACACATTTCAACTAACTTACACTACACCTAGTTTAAGACTTCTACATCACCATCATCATCAAGTAACTACAAAGATAAAGCAATACATGTTTGTGCTATATGTTTGATTTCAAGGAAAAAATTGAGTTTCTATGATTTGGGCTTTATATATTGTTTAATTATAGATTCAGTCTACAAAATTTGAAGATTTGAAAATTGATACCAAACCTTTTGCGTCATTTTTGGTTTCTTTACTCGTGTTATTTTGTTTCTCCAAGCTCGTTCCTTTGTCTTGCCCATACTTGTACCAATCTGCAATCAAGCAAGACAACAATTACTAGCCACTATATAGAGACATTAACCTATATATATCTAAATTAAATGTGCAAGACTGTGGTTCCTAATCTATCAGAGACAAATACCTGCATAAGTAATCAAGTTTTAACTCACACACTGATTTCAAGAACATGGTATTCCTTCGTCTAAAATTTTAACAATAAGTTTCAAGTGACAAGAAACACTTGATGATCTCAATCTCATAAAGCAAGTGGCATAATGTTTTCAAACAAATATATTCTCAATTGTTTGATTACATAAATAAAAGAGTTTACCCCTACCCCACAATGTAGCCAAGAGGCTGCTTCGGAGGAGACCACCGGGTCATGGTTTTCTTTTTAATATTTCCAAAAAATACTACAAACACTGAAGTATAGTTAATCTAATCACACAAACACATAAACGCATGAATAAACAACATGGAGAAACCTAAATCAAAAATCTGAATCAGAAAAGCAAGATAAACTGAATACCAAAATACCAATAAAGAGCAAAAACCAAGCAGATAGCAAACATATCAAACATACAAACATATTAAACAGATATTCCCGAACTAAGGTCCTACCTAAAAACTAGGATCTCTAACCTATATTCTAAACAATCTAGAAATCTGTCACCTTTATTTATTCTACACCTCCAAGAACTCCTATCACTGATCATGTTCTCAAAGAGGTGCAAATTTGACAAAAATGACGAAACTACTCATCCCATGTGGCCATGTCAACCCAGGTCAGCCTCTGCACGTTTTCCCCTCCACAGTGAAAATTTCAACTCCACATGTCTGCACCATCTCAATCTCCCTTCCCTTACTTTGTTTGAGATGCACGCTACCCTAATATTTCCCTAATGACTTCGTTCCTTATCCAGTCAAGCCTTGTGTGCCCACACATCCATCTCAGCATCCTCATATCTGTCGTTTCCAACTTTCGCTCTTGAATCTTCTTGATTGGCTATACATCATGGTTGATCTAACTGTAACTCTATGGAATTCACCTTTTGGTTTTTCTAGGAACCTCCTATTACATAAGATGCTTAAAGCTGCTCTCCACATGTACCAACCTGCCTGGACACGGTGAGCTGTGTCGCAGTCAATGTTTGTCACTTTGGACGAAGGATCCTAGATATTTGAACTATGTTGTTTGTGGCACCACCTGACCTCCAATAATCACATGGTTGTCATCCTCCTCGTTTGTCCCACTAAAGTTACAGTAGATTTACTCGGTTTAAGGCATGCTAGTAGTCTAGTACGCAAGCCTTTATTCTCCAAGACCACTCACCACTCTTCTAACCTCAAATTTAGGCCCTCTTTTTTTCCACTACTAACACAATATCATCTGCAAAAAGCATGCACCATGTAATCTGAATAGACTTTGGCAACTCATCTAGAATAACTGCTAAAAGGAACGAGCTTAATATCAAACCTTGGTGTAGTACCACCTCCACAAGGAAGAAGATTGAAGTCAATATCTCCCACTATCTCCCACTAGTGCTCTACATTAGTTTTGGCACCTGCATACGTATCTCTTATTATCTCTATGTATCTCCAAGGGTCTTCTCTCAAGGATATCCCAAATCACCTGACATGGCAAACTATCATATGCCTTCTCACCATATGCAAATCTCTCTTCTTCTCCCCATATTTCTCCATCGGCCTCCTCAAATTGTGTATTGCCTATGTGATTGGCCACCCTAATATAAATTCAAATTGATTTACAATTACTTGGGTTTCTCTCTTCAATCTTGTCTCCAGCACTCTTTCCCAAAGTTTCATAGTGCGACTCAAAAGTTTAATTCCCCTGTAGTTTTCGCAACATTAAGTGTCTCTCTTGTTTTTGTACAACAGAAATAAGGCACCACTTCTCCACTAGTCTGAAATCTTACCGGTTTTAAGTATAGTGTTGAACAACATTATCAACCACCTAACTCTTGCATCTCCTAAACATTTTCATATTTCAATACAAATATTGTTCGCCCTATAGCTTTTGCCTTTCCATCCTCCTAATAGCTCTGAGCACCTCTTCCATGGTAATACTTCTACACTAGCAGTTTGTTCTGTGGTGGTCTTCTATTGTTGGATATCTCACTATCTTCTCTGTCATTCCCGTTGATGAAAAGATCATTAAAATATGTTTACAACCTCTTTTTAATGCCATTCTATTTTACCAGGATTTGATCATCCTCTCCCTTTATAAATTTCACTACTCATGTATCTTGCCTCTTCCTCTACCCAACCTTAACAATCTTACATGTCATGTTCTCCTTCTTTAGTTTCAAGGCATTTATACATCTCCATGTATGCTTTGTTTGTAGCTTCCGACACTGCCTTTTTTGCCTTTTGTTTCATGTCCTTATACCCTGTCTTCAATCTTTCCCTTTTTGCTTCCTCGGACATCTTAAAAACTCCCGAAACCTCTCTTGCTTTGCTCAAACCTTGTGTTGCTCCTCGTCGTTCCACCACCATAACTCCCTCTGCCCGTCTAGCTTTTAGGTTGTCATCCAAAGTGTCACCTTTGCCATTCTTGTCACATTATTTGCTATTGCTTCCCACATGCGATTTGGCATACTGTTGCCACTTGTTTTCGGAAATCTTCTATATGTGCTTTTAGTTATGATATATATATATATATATATATGTTGGTTCACGTATCTATGTATTCACTAATAATTAGTCTTGTTTGATTGCAGACTGGTTAGAATATGAGAACGACAAAAGAACGTGCTTGGAGGAACACATCCATCATAGTTTCATAGGAACACACATTGCAAAGTGACCCAAACCCGACAAGAAAACTTGAAACCGAAAACATTGTGGACAGGTGTTCGAGACTCTGACACGGTATGAGATTAGTTTTAAAATTTTCACGGGCTTGGGATTGGTATGAAATTAGTTGATCCTCGTGTGATTACCCTCATCAAAAATTTAAATAGTAATATATTATTTAGTCTTAATTATATAATAAATAGTATGTTAGAGTTGTTTGAAACTTGAAATTATTAAAACATACAATTGTTAGAAGGGTACTTAAATATTTAATAATTATTCGGTGTAATAGATGAGCTGAAGATCGAATTTCAGGTAACAGGCATCACAACAGGTAATCTTAACCAAATCAGCCTATAAATAGTTATACCTGTGAACCTGAACGGATGAATATTGAGGTGCACTGGTCTCCGCAGATGCAATCGCCGATGTGGCGGCGTTGATCATCTCCATGGTATCACTCACACATGCCATCGTCAAAAAATCAACACGATTTTCGCTCTTGCAATTTGATGGTTAAAGAATCTAAAGACAACATAACTTGCCTCCACCTTCAATCTTGAACAATAATTTGGCAGAAACTACCAGTAGCAATGAACAAGAAAATCTAAAGAAAAAAATGGAGAAGAGAAAGGCGGCCATCCTTTTCTCCTCTATAACGACGGCCACCGATATCGTGGTCGGAAATCACACCAGAGAGAGAGATCGGTGAAGAGAAAGGCGATGGGTGGATACGAATCGGTGTCGGAATCGCATTAGAGAGAGGAGACAATAAGTGAAGAAAGATCAGAGGCGATTATAGATAGAAAAAGTAGATATAAGCATGAAGAGTTGTACCACATGCATAAAAACATAGTGATTCCTACTCACAACCAAATTCTTCTTTTTAACCTTTGTAGTGAAATCAGGCAAGGATATATTCATGGGTTAGAACACATTTTCTTGGTATAAAAGGTAATCTTTATAGTGTTTTTTTGTGTAATCTTAGTTTTTTAGTGTATACAGTTTCTTAGGTACATGTTTTTATAGGCACTGGCTTTTCGATTACTTGGACAACGCAGTTCTTCTTCTTATGCTGAGTGTAATTGGAGTACTTGTGCAGTTATTCACTCGCTTAGGAGGAACAAGTTGACTACAAGTCGTGCTCAAGACTTGGTTTACATCCACAATAATCTCAGACCTTTGTCAAGGAATCCGAATAGTGATGTAAAGATGTGGGTGGAGATGCATTTGATTCAATGGAAGTTATAGGGTTTTTGGAGGTTGTCGATCTCTCACTAGATGGACCGGATTGAAAATGATTTGATTATTGATAGTTAATTACCTTTGGGAAACCTAGGACTTTTGGAATTTAGATTTTACAGTTTACATTAATATATATCTACTTTGGAATTTGTTTAATGTATTTTTATTTTTTTATATTTTTTATTTTCATACCATTGTCGTACCCGTATATTAAATTTTGGAGTTTTGTCGTTTCCCGTTTCTGTATCGTTCTCGTACCCCAGTCCTATACCCGTATCAGTGCTAGTTAGGGGTCCAAGGAGGGACGAGATCGCTCAAGATCATAAAGCAGCAAGTCAGCAACCTTATCAGAACCTTATTAGTTGCTCCAAAGCCCACCCCCAACATTGTTTGTTAAGGAAGTGTCCATTTCAACCCAAATACAAAATATATATATAGGGAAAAGATAAAATAAAGACCCCTCTTTAGTGTGAAAACCATGAAAACCATGTAAAAATCATGTAAAAGAAGGTTTTTTTTTGAGTTTTTTTACAGGTTTGTAACATTATTTGGCACATTTTTATAATAAAAATAAAAAAAGCGCCGAAAAAATATTTTTTTTAAAAAATAATTTATAAACCCACGTAAAACATAAGTAACAATGCGCCCAGATGTTACGTATGTTTTACATGGTTTTACAAAATATTTTTTTAAAAAATTATTACTTAGCGTTTTTTTATTTTATTTTTATAAAAATGTGACAAATAATGTAACAAACCTGTAAAAAAAATTCAGAAAAAAAAAAACGTTTTTTTTGTATGATTTTTACATGGTTTCAAATTATCTATACCCTATATATATATATTACCTATTTCAACCCCAATTCTCCTTCAAGATTTGCAGTATAGTTTTTCTCACTCATACAACAGCAACAAATATGACTGAATAATTGACTAACTCGGGCTTGGCACTTCTATTATTTAATAAATATATATTAGTAACTATATAACACTTACCATAATAAAAATTTTAATATATAATAATCATTATCTATATAAATATACATTTATTTGATTAAAAATCATATAATAAAAATTTCATTTATACTCATGAGTCCAAGCTCAAGCCAGAGTTCATTTGTTAAATGAGTTATAAGCTCTAGCTCGTGCTCATTTGGAATCGGCTCGATTCGAGCTTTTTGAAAGCCTATTTTGAGTAACTAACGACTCACAAATTCATTTTGAACAGCCCACGAGTAGGCTGCTCGTTTATACCCCCAACCACTGACGGATGTTATACGCATGAGGTGTGTCCACAACAGGACCCTAACAATTAGTTCATACAAATACAGACATTCTGTGAATTCAACGTAATCATTCATGATTAGATCGCAAACAAAGAACAGCAAATTTAGGGTTAGGATCCATACCAGAAGTCCTTAAGAAGAGGTGTTGAGTGAAGTGTTGAAGCTAAATTGCTGAGTCAAGATCATGGAACCGCCATTAGTTGGTGGTTCGGGATTTAGGCGTACGCATACCATGTAGGATTTGGATACAACGGAACGGTGGCCGGAAGTCGTGTTTGTAGCGAACAGATTTGGTGGTTCGGTGGTTGTCGGGTGCGTATGACGACCGGAAATGGCAGCACCAGCAGGTGTGGTGGTGGTGTCAGGGTTGAATCGGACGGTGGTTTATGAAATACCGTAAACACAGGATGAGAGGTAACCAATGTAGCCATTTGACCATCAGAATTTCCCAAAATATGGATTGACCCCAAAAAATTACGAAAATAGCCTTTGATCATCTCTCGATCCATGACATGTATTTAATAAAAAATAGAGTAAATTACCGATATGATCATTGTGTTTTGTTAGTATCTCACTCTTGCTTCTTAGGTTTCATAAATTACCTATATGGTCCCTAACTTTTGACATTTGTAACACATATTGTCCTTAGGTTACCAAACTACCCTCACATAATTGACCAAATTACCTTTACATAAGAACTATATGTGTTACAAATGTCAAAAGTTAGGGATCATATAGGTAATTTATGACACTTAGGAACCAAAAGTGAAATACTAGCAAACCACAATGATCATCTCGATAATTTACTCTAAAAAATTAGGAATTATAGTGCCCGCTAACATTAGTGATATATTCAATGAGTCAGATATATTTTTGATAGTATGGGCATTTTTAGTATTTTATTTAAAAATGACTTATTAACTTATTGCCTTTTTGAAAAAGTCAATAAGGTGGTGTTTGTTTTTTCAGAGGTAAAACGTCTGCGGTCTGCGGACCACATCTGCAGACCTCTTTTGCAGAAGAGGTGGACCAAACCTCTGCAAGTAGGTCTTTTTGAGGTGTTTGTTTTCTACACTTTATCAAGCTCTTCTCTTGTCTGCACCAACCCACCCCTTCCCGTCGATCATCATCTTCCCCAACCCACTGTCTGCACCAACCCACCCCCTTCCCGTCGATCATCATCTTCCCCAACCCACCGTCTGCACCAACCATCACCTCGAACCCCTGCAATTTCGAACCCACGCAGACCAAACCCTAGATTACGAACCCACACAGACCAAAACCTAGACTGCGACGGCGGTGGGGGACGAACCGTCGGCCTCGATTCCAAGCTAGGGTTCGTTTTCGTCAGCCTCGAACCCACGCAGACCTTCGATCGAACGACCTAGAGGTGGAGCAAACTCACGATCGCGACCTAGAGGGCTGTGGAGGAGACCGCTGTGGAGAAGACCGACGGTGGGGGGAGTCGGCTGTGGAGGAGACCGGCGGTGGGGGGAGGCGGCTGTGGAGGAGACCGACGATGGGGGTAGTCGGATGTGGAGGAGACCGACCAAAGGTGAAGAGATGAAGTGAGAAGAGGTTAGAAGAGCTCAAAAAGAGCTTGGTCCAGGTCTGCGCCAAGAAGAGGCCGCGCAGAGCTTTTTTAATGAAACGTCTTCGAGAAAACAAACAGCCTAACCTCTTCCCGCGTCTGCGCGGCGCAGACATAAGAGGTTAGAAGAGGTTAGAAGAGGTTTTTAACAAAAAACAAACACCCCCTAAGTCAATAAGTTGTTTGTCAAACATGTAATGACTTTTGAAAATGAGTTTTTGTATAAGGGTAATAAATTGTTTTACAAAAGCTAAAAAATCTATCTTTACAAAATGACTTATGACTTATTAACATAAAATTACAAATATACCACACTCTTTACTCTTTACCCAATAACATTAAAATAGTGTCAATAAAAAATATCCTTTTTGGTCATTTTAAAAATTAATTTTGTAAAACTAATCCAAACACATTTTTAAAAACTTAATTTAAAAAAGTTATAAGTTAATAAAATCTTTTGACAAAAAGTCCTTTTAAAATTAAATAAGCAATCTCAAACAGGGCATATATATCGCCACGTCACCAATATATGGTGTAGTAATATCCTCACTTCAAATAATAATATCGTCTCATCAACAAGAACCATATTAATAAAGAATAAAATGACATTTTTATAAAAACAAATAATGATAAATCACGTTTATAGGAAAATAAATTATTTATGTATAAATAATGTAAATAACAAAAGAGAATACTTACAAAAACATAACTAAAAACGTATTATTTGTTTCTATTCAAAAGGTAATTAATAATACAAAAGAAAACACTCATAAATTAAATTATAAACAAAAGAATATACTTATGAAAAATGTAATTAAAACCATATTATTTTTTGTTTCTATTCAAAACGTAATTATTAATACAAAAGAAAATACTTATAAAAATTGTAAATAAAAACGTTTTACTTTTTTGTTTATATTCAGAACATAATTACTAATACAAAAGTAAATAATTATAAACATATTTTTAAAAACCACAATATTAGATCCTACAAAAAAATTAAGATAAAATTCAATTATTATTTTTTTATTGAATATTAAAACGTGCATTGTCTTGTCCATTGATGCGTTTTCGATTCCCAAGACATGATTGATGGTGAAGCTGTCTTTTTGTCTTCCTGAGAAGAAAGTTTGGTCCCGAGGAGATATTTTTGGTCCCAAGAAGATGAGATTGGACTAAAATATCGTGCGTCAAATGTTGTGGCTTCCCAAGACGATGAAGAAGTACAACACAGGGTCCCGAGGAGATATTTTCAACAATCAAGGAGATATACAGTTGGAAGAAGTACAACGCATGGACCCGAGGCAATATTTCGTCTTCCTATGAGATACGTGGAACCTCTAGAGTTTTTCGTTATGAATTTAAAATTTAATTAATCATTTAAAATTAAAAAAAATGACTACAAGTGGTGCTCAAAGAATTTTTTTTCACAAATGGTGTTGTCTCCACTGCTAGTGGCGATTTTAAGGAAATACATAATTGGAATATAGGTGCATAAGAATTTACAGAATGAGTTAGAATAAAAAAATCAATTTTTTCATCCAAATCGCCACTAACAGTGATGATTTCAGATTTGTGTACCTGATCTGTACTTTCTTGCCATTGATAGTGGCGATTTTGAAGATAACTGTCAATGCTAGTGGGCTAGTGGCGATTTTGGTCAGCCATGCAACGTCTATAGGCCACACACCAGTCCTTGAAATTTCCAGTTGCATTCAATGGTTTACCAGTAACTAAATGCTCCATTAACATAAAGACGTGCACCCCTTGATTACCATTCAAATCGTTGAATGACTAAAACATGGTCTTCATTAACTTCAAAACTCAAGGCTTTCTTAGGAACTCTAGTTTTTTTAAAATATTTTATGTTCACCAATAAAGCATAAAAAGTATACTGAATTCTTCATTAATTTTGGGTGGACCGCCTACCTGTACTTTTCTCTTGAAATTTTTCACTATAATACACAACCAGTTGTCTTGTTCGTAGATCAACTTGAACAAGTAGTCATTATTGATTTTCAATTCAAAACGGGAAATAAACATAGTCAACATCAAAAAATGACGGATAAGGGCTTAACTTTCTGTTTGCAAAGTTAACGGTATTTTTGTTATTTGAGTCTACCAAATAGTCAATAAAACGAGGCGGTAAAATTGACCAACGCGTCTCTCAAGCTCCCTTAGTTTGCTACTATCTATGTCTCCACTGCATCATTCTTCCAACCCAACCTTCAATATGCTAAAACTAGAAGAATAAATTAAACAAATAACATGATATTTACATATTTTACATGTAATTAAAATTTTGAAAATCATGTTGATATTTTGTATTTGTAACCTCGGGTGTAAGGTATCCATTACACGTATAACCCAAAAGAGTTCCCCAAAAACAACGATCGAGATGTAGAGGCGTATTAAATACACCAGAATAACAGAATGGAGCATCTCCATTAACAAAAAAAACTCTTCAACATCACTAGACCAGTTTTCAGACTCATCGTCAAAAATAGCCCTTTTTCGTACATGTTGTACGCTATGTTGGTTTGGAATGTATGCCCCAGGTAGAGCAGTATGTGTGTACGCCATTTGTTCTGCTGGTTGTTGTTCTTGACCTGATGTAGTTGATGAACCAACATTCTTACTTGGACGCCTCCATTTTTGAAAACTCAGCTTGACTTCTTCTTAACCGGTTGAGAACCATATTCGTCACTAACAATTTCCTTGTTACGTTGGTTATCCATATAAGGACAAGTGATGAAAGGGAAGTGGGTTTGAAGAGTATAAGAGAATTTGTGGATGTAACATCCCGTTTTGAGAATATAAATAAAATACTCTCGTTTATAATTAAAATATTATTACTTAAAAATAGAGTTAATTACACGGATGGTCCCTGTGGTTTACCCAGATTGCACGGATGGTCCCTAACTTCCAGAAATTACAACGGTGGCCGAATACTTTGCAAAACTGTAACACAGATGGTCCCTGGAGTGGATATCTGTTATCTTTTGTTATTAAGTGGGATGTGAAATTACCCAAATACCCTCCTGCATTATTGAAAATAAAAAAAAAACACATCCACCCCTGTTTCCTTACCCACCACCACCACCTCCGACGGCCACACCACCACCATGTCCGCCGGCCACACCACCACCACCTCCGGCGGCCACACCACTACCACCTCCCGCAGCCACACCACCAGATTCGGCGGCCACGCTACCACCACCTCGGTGAAAGCCACCGACAACGAGACGAAAACCGATGTATGGCCTGTCAAAATCCATCGTCAATCTCGACGACAGCCAAATGAACGTGATTTTAACAAACTGTAACATCAGTGCTGGAAACGTAACCGGAACAGTGTTCTAGACAGTAACATGAACAGTAAATCAGGTACAAATTTCAGTGTTATTCATATATCATTATCACTTCATGTTATCATAGAACAGTTTCAAAATCATTTCAGAAACGTAACTCAGAACCATGGTTCAACAGTCAGATATTTATCTGATGATACAGAACCATCATGTGACTGTTAGTTAGGATTCTATTATGTATAAACGTAAATTGATGATTTACAGAACAAAACAACAACGGATGTCGTTGCGTGAATGCTAAATCGACGGATTTTTCGTATAGGTGACGATCTGTACGAATACATATGAAAGTTTAACATTTTGAATGATGTCCAATAATTAGAAAACCATATTGAAAAGTGTAGTTATCGTCGTATTCGTAGGGTGACGATTCGAACGAATACGCGCGACGCATGTACAATTCGATTTAAATAGTAAATTTAATATTTATAGAAAATTTAAATAAACGGAAGATATTTGGTTAATTTACTAGGAATTACCACCTAAATTAAATTTAAAAAGTTTACTTTTAAAACCGCGATGTTTCGTACGGGAATGAAACGAAACCAACGCTTCTACGCGAAACCGAACACACCCGGGTATTTTGAAGCCATTTAATATGGCATTTATGGCCATAATCATCCTCACCAACCAGCCAAAACACCCAATCTCGTCACTCTCTCTCTCTATACTTTCTCTCTTTAGAAGCCACCACCCAATCTCCTTCATTTCTCCACGAAATCAAGCCATCTTGTTGTCAAAACGACCACTACCACCTATAGAACATGAAAGTACGAACGATCTGAGCTTGGAAGCACTCGATTTGAGGTAAAAACGAGTTAGATCTCACGATTTTCGGGTTTTTAAAACCCTTATGTTCGGACCATGTCCAAGCCGGTTCTAATCCATTTCAACACATAGGATTCACACCTTCACACCGTAGGATGAAGTAGGAACAAGTGCCCCCTGCTGCGTCCGAACGGCCGAAAGAGACCCACTTGCGGCCGGCCGAAAGGCCACAGGCTGTATGGGGCCACTCCCAGGGCCGATTGAACCATGGCCGAATAGCCTCTTTCGCCTGACTTCTTCTTTCGGTCAATATGCATCCATTCGTACGAGCCTGGTCCGAACCAAGTGTTAGTCGACCACTTTTCCTTCGGCCCATGATACATTCTGTCGGGTGCTCCCTTCGGACAAACCTCTCATGCGGCCAAGACCTATTCAGTGAAACTCACCCATTCGACCCGGTAGTCATCCGCATGATCTGATCCGAATTGGTTTGTTAATGAAGGAAAGGGTTAATCACATGTACGTAAGGCTTGCATGCATGGAATGGATTACGTATAGTGCATGCATGGGAAAGATTACTAGGTTATGGCTAGGGTATTAATGGATTGCTAAACCTTCATGCAAAGGTCCAACACTAAAGTTATGCTAAACTAAGATGGGTTGTAAATAGGAATTTTTGAAAATAATTAGGGTTTAAAAATAAGGAAACAAAGTTGTAAGTCCCTTATGTTAGGGATTAATAACATTAATACCTTTTTCTAACCAAATGTTGAACAACAACATAAATGTTGGACATCATCTTAGTCTAGCACACTTGTATTCCATTTAAACTAAACTATCAATGACATGGTGACAAATGTATTACAAATCAAACAATAGCTAGGCATATAGATGTTGATTTCATCATTAACATCTAACGCCTAGACAATTCATGAAAACACATAACTACATTAGGTGGTTCATTGAACTACCTAGGATGGGTTATCCAAAGAGTTGATCAAAGAACCACGGGAAACGAAAACAGATCCTAAAAAACTTAGAGATAATCGAATTGGATTATCTAAGTCTAATCATGTAACTTATATTTCATAAATTAATTAATGTTTTAATAAAAGAATTGACTTTTAAGCTTCTTTAAATTAAACTGAATGATTTCTAACTTAATGATTTAACTAAAATGAATTAATTAAAATGTATTAATTAAAGACTTTGAATGTAATTAATATAAACCTTACTTAACTAAGGTTTAGTATTGATTATCTATGGGATAAGGGTTTATAAATGGGTAATGCGCTCAGACTAGTTAGAAAGAATCATAGAAACACATTAGTGACATAGGACACATAGTTGCACACCGAGACCAAAACCCTAGATATGTCTATTATAAATACTTATAGTATTCGAATCCTCTTAAAACAACTTAGGTACTGAAGAAACGTAGTCTACAAGTAACGAGCGTGCGTTTTGTTGTAAATCAATACACAGCAACACAGATGAGTTCATTGCCCCTTTTTTTAAACATTTTTGTTTTCAAACGCGGGGCTGACATGCGTAAATCATTTTATTTAAATATGTTTTACGTAAATGCTTTTACTTATTGTATGTTTTATGTACATGTTTATATTCCTAGACTCCTGTCTAGGTAAATTTTATGCAGGTTAACTAATGAATTAATTAATTACTCTTATGAGTAAGAAAATAATTACAAATCAAACAATTAATCTAACGAAGTTCTAATTCAAAGAATCCAAACTCAGTGTGGAATCAAGAGAACTAAAACTAAAGATCAAACCCAAGGAATTATAATTCAGAGTGTGTTCAATAAAACTAAGGATCAAATTCAAGAATCTAAGATCAGTGTTGTAGCCATGGAATTCTAAGGATCAGATCAGTGTTGGATCTAAAGCATATGTAAATTTGCAAGTAACACAAAGCAAGAATCCAAATAAATGATCTTACAAAGTTTAAATCAAGACTAGCTAGGTCCTAACTTAAACATTGTAAATCATAATGTTTATGTATGTGTATTTTTCACCTTTTTCACACAAGACATAAGTCAATGCGAAGAACGTCGCTACATTCTTAGGCTACTAGATACTGTTTTGTTTTTGTCTTCTAACCTAAATCCCACATAGCAATTTGCACATAAGTTCACATAGTCTCTAAATCATGTCTACTAAGCTTAAAAGTTTGCATCATGTTTATGTTTTGACTTTAAGAACATGTTTGTGTATATGACATATGTAACATCCCAAAAAGTTTACAAAAGTAAAAGGGAGTAAGAATTAACTCACCTTAACGAGTGAGATAACCTTTCTACTAGATGTTATTTTGTAGCTCAAGATAGTATCCATGCACATCATCAACCTAATTAGTTCAACGACTATGAGCTAGTTGAATTTGATATCCAAGTCTTACTATAAGATTTAAGAGTTCGGGTATCGATCGAATCGTTGAGTGTTCATAAATCATGTTTTATCAATTATGATTTTCAAAGGAATTATAAAGTCATATGTTGTTAGTTTATGACTTATATTATTTTTTTTTACAACAATCATAATCGAGTTTTAATGATATTTATTCATGGTTACAGAATTTAGAGTTTATTAACAAAGTTTAAAAGCCTTTAAAACCAAATTAAATAATTTATACAAAATTATTAGTCATAACAATCGTAGTTGTGTTTTAAAAATCCTTGTACAAAACTTGTAATGAATCATGAACAAATGAATGATTTTAATTCATATAGTTTAGGTGTTATAATAATTTTGAAGTTTTAAATACTTGGTTCGAAAATGCAAAGTTTATTAAAATTAAGTTTTATATCAAACACTTTTTAAAATATTTCATATATACATATATATAATCTGATATTTTTAATAATAATCTAAATCATGTTATATACATAGAATACTAATTAATTACAAGGTTAGCAGATCATAGTTTATAAAAACTTTATGACATAATATATGACAAAATGCTACAGAATTTTTTTCTAATTTAAAAAAAATTGTAATTCAAAAAAAAAATAATTTTAAATGAAAAAAAATGAGAAAAAAATTGCTGGACGAGCTAGGCTTCAATTTAGGAAATAATTGATTGGCTTAATTTAAAACATGTACGTAACCCGCGATTTTCCCAGACTTCGTTTCTCCGGCCGATGAACCCTAACCCCATTTCCTTCAAATTCATTTGAATAAAGATTCAATTGATTTGTAAACCGTGGGGCTTTTGTTCGGGGTTTTGAAACGAGCAGAAGGATATAAAATAGACTTACAATAAGTTGTTGATTCTTTGTTTTTGGAATAGGAACCCGAGACGTATCTCTAACCATTTTGCAATTATTGATTCTTGATCTTGGTTGTTTGCGAGTGTGATTTATTTACACAGAAGGTTTCGAAATAGTGCAAAGAACTAAACTACGCATTTTATTTCGACTTTAAAACTTATTTTGAAAGGACTCGATTTGAGTGGCTGATTTTTGTATATTAGGGAACGATTTCTAGTTAATACGGTGTTATTTGCCAAAATTGATGATCATAATCCATTTACGCGTTCTCAATCATTCCATAATCTGATCCAATCTAACTGCAGACGCGTAAAAAATGCCGGTTGTTAAAACGGGTCGCGAATGGGTCTTGAATTGGGTCTGGGTTGGACTTGTAGAGAAGAAGAAAGAACTTTGGTTTATTAACATAGTTAGTCCCTCAATTTGTTGGCAGATTGTTTTAGTTTCAGTTTATTGCAAATTCAGCCCCTCTAATTTAAATGTTATTATTTTATGTTATAATTCTTGCTAAAAATCTTATAAAATAATCTTGTAGTATTTTTTTTTCTTATAATTGATTATAAAACTTGACGGTGCTTCAAAGTATTTATTATTTTAAGAATTATTTTAAAAAAATGTATTTCTATAAAATTCCATCTTATTATACGTATGGTTGAAATACATATATATATATATATATATGTATGTATGTATGTATGTATGTATGTGTATGTATGAATGAATGCATGCATGTAATATGTTTTGAGAAAAATTCTTATCAAATTTCATTTCTTTGAAGTTTGACACGATTATAAATAAAATTCATTATGGTAAAACCCTAAAGGTTACAATCTCCCTTACTTTAGAAAATTTCGTCCCGAAATTCATTTGGAAGAGACTGTTTATAATAATAAATATTTGTTCTTGGTTTCATTCAAACTGTTTTGTTATTACTGATTTTGGTCATTTATATTTAACTATTTTTTGGATTGTTTGCTTTGCTCTCTACTCATTTCCTTACATAATGTATTGAATCACTCATTTACATTTCGATAGAATGATACAATGATTTACAATTATACAAATATTTAAAATGAATTAGTTTGTTGAAGTTTGCAAGTTAGTACTCTTGTTTTCTCGAGAACGTTGGAAATATTGCTTGATGAGATGTTTTAGTATAACGAATTGTCACACCCCCCAATTTCAACTAACGGAATCATACCGTTTGGGAACGTGACAAACCAGGATCTCAGATCATTAGACATAGCGAAGACCTCTATATGAATTTCAAAACATACGTTGGTCTTTAAAAACATAATATTCAGAGTTTACAAAAAGTTGCGGAAGCGTTTCAAATCAAAACCAATAAACTGTTGATAAGTAAAACATTACAAATCAAAATACTGAAATATTCAAATTCAAATGTTCAAAGTTTATAATGCATGAGACTCTATCTTCCTAGTCCATGCCAGCTGTTACGCGCGCCTTAGCGTCCTGAGAAAACATGCAAATCAAGTCAACACAAAGGTTGGTGCATAACACAGGTTTTAAGTAATCATAGTGTTCAAAACATCAGTTTGAATAACAAGTTTGTAGATAACATAATCACAATTGCACAGTCATGATAGCTAGTCATATAAACTATTTACATACGTGTTCGACACCGAAGCTGACTATTTGCCATGCTATAGCATGTTTTCGCCTTGCCACTATTGTCTATCACAACAATAGTAAAAATTGTGTTTGGTCAGTCAAACACCTGCGTAGATCCCATCTACCAGGTGAGGTTTGTCAAACCTAATAGATCTATTTCCAACTACCACGCTTTGCATTACAGCAAACTAAACGGTTCGAGGTGTGTAAGGACTTTCAAGTTGATATGTTGTCACATAATGTAAACAGATAACTCATGCAAGTGATATGTATCTAAAATAGTTTGTTGCACATGTTTTCTCCCCCAAAACAGTTTAAAATAAGAAAGGGGCCGTGTACGCACCTTTGATGATAGCAGAATGATCACACACTAAAAGCTCGTGAAAGAAATCCTTCTACGAAGAATATGTGTTTAAACAATAACCTAGTGTTATTCGAATAATCGTTTTGTGCTTAAGATCACATACGTGTCAACACACGTATGTTGGATTTGCTAAGAATGTGCATACGAAAGTACGCGTGTCATTGAAATCGTTTAAATAAAATCACATTTGATTTTATTTAATTAAACGTAGTTATACGCGATTTCGTGTTCGGATTAAAATATGGATTTTATCATTTCAACACGTTCGTATTCTCGTTACGGTTCCAACGCAACTTGAACGGATTAAAACGGAGTTCGTATGCGAAAGTTATGCTAAAAATACTAAAATGATTTTAAAAACTCAAAAATGGCTGGAACCGGGATCGAACCCGCGACTCCCAACTCAACACTCACACATACTACCATCTGATCCATCCCATATTTTGTTAACACAACCAATTCAAAATTGTTTTAACCATTACTAGCCCGGTTTCCCTTAGAAGACTATAGCCGAAGCAAATCATACCCGATTGACCCGACATTTCGAACTTAATTGAACCTGAAATCATAGGGTTTTGGTTTCTGAGATTCAACCGATTCTAAGTACGGTTTTAATTCAAAAATTACACAATAAAACCCAACTAATCGGATATTAACACCTTCGAACTCAAGCTCTCAAAACTCTAACTCCAATTCGTTCAATTCCATAAGTTTCCAGGAAATTGTTATATGCTTTTTGCTAATCGGGATCCTCTGAAACTTAAAACATCAAATTATTTGATTCTTATATCTATCTAGATCAAAATCCCCAAACCATATTAACTCAAGAACCCTAGAAATAGAAATCTATCAATTCGTGATTGTTTCTTAAAATTAACATACTATTCTCCTTTGTCGAGATCTTCTGAAGTTAACCATAACCATTAATTTGATCTTAAGCTTCAATTGGGTACAAACCCCCAAACCGTTTTTGATTCAAAACTCTAATAATCGAAATCTTATGATTCAAGATTAATACATGAAATCAGTGCATGGATCTTATTAATCGGTGTATTCAGAAACTAGTAGCACATTTTGATTTCATTTTTAGTCCCAATTGCACTAAAACCCCCAAAACCGATTCTAGGATGAACCCTAGAATCCGAACCCTATCAATTCCAGATCTTTAAATGAAATTGTGTTATGGGTATTCTTAGTCGGCATGTTTAGTGTGTGTAGGAATAGATTCTTACCCCGATTGACTTCGAATTGCAGTAGTTCCACCTATGGCTCACGTTCGGTTGACTCGCGATCGACTGCTCCAATCCCGTAGCTTCTGTGTGAAATTGTGATGTGCAATAGTTTCTAATAATGCCGAATAGTTATCAGAAACCTTCAATTGCATGAACTATGATCGATTTATATAGATTGCTTGCGATTTGAAACGGTTTCGACCTTAGAGATAACCTCATCATTAATTTGAACGTTATTGGGTCCTATAACGCCTGATTGATGTTAATAATCATCAGTACACATAATTGGGAGGTTTAATTTGATTAACCCCAACCGTTACATGTGTATTTCGCATTGAATCACGACTAACACCCACGAATTTTGACTTCTAAAGTCAAAATTGGAATTTCAATTCAATTACAAGTCTTAACTTTGTAGTTAGAGCAAATTGAGACTGATTTCTACTAATTCCAATCTTTTAAGTATGATTTAGCTCAATTACATAACATTTCGGTTAATAAAGTTGAACCGAAATCCCGAATTGTCACAAATCCTATTAATTGAACTATTTTTGGCCTAAGTTTACCCAATTGGGCCAATTTGGGCCTACATTCTGTCCACTTGGCCTCACAGAATATAGTTGAGCCTATCTTGGGCTTTGAATTTTGTAATTGGGCTTCCTAGATCTCAATGGGCCTACTCTTGCTTTATTGGGCCCACCTTAGCTTCTTGGACCTACATTTGTCTTATTGGGCCTTCATAGACTTCATTGGGCCTGATTTCTCTTGTTGGGTCTTCCTTGACCTCACTGGATCTTCTTTGGCTTTACTGGGCCTTCATTGACCTTGTTGGGCTTTCATTGGCCTTGTTGGGCCTACGGAGGTTAACAAGGTTAACTTGAAAAGTCGGATTGTCACACGAATAATGTTTGTGCATTTGAAAAGAATATGATAATGATATATCTTGAGTAACTAGGTTCATAATATAGCACTTAGCGGTTCTTCCATCATGTAGTTTACTAAATGAAAACGTGTATTGTTACAGGAAAATTTATTGTTTCCAGAAGTGTGAATGATCAACTATATTATTGTAATATATTATTGTAATAAGATTTAAACTGAGGATAAATTCAATCATGCCAAAAGAAAGTAACCATGAATTTGGTTAAGTTGGGTTTGCAAAGTACTGGGCTAATTTCATGAGTTTATGAGTATTAAGAATGATCTTCAAGAAGATTTTAAACTACGTCAGTCATTAACGAATTTTTCGTTATGTGGTCAAGGTTTTTTTTTTTTTTTTATTATCATTATTATTTATTTCCTAATTGTAACAAGCTTGGAAAGAATGCGAGCACCACCCTCTCTCCTACTTTAGTTGAATTGTTATGATTGTGAATTTTTTTTTTCTGAACAGGGTTTCTCTTGTATTATAAGCTGTTAAAAGTTCATTTATTTAATATTTAATTTGTTGTTTACTACCAATTTCTCATAATTTTTTTTTGACTAGGGTATTCTACCATAATATTGACAATGTTTATGTATAAGGTGTATGTAGGGCGAACCCCTCCACCAATCCACTACATTGTCAGTATCTGTCTATCTGATAGCTTTCCCTAGTCAAATCCTATGAAAATTTTGATTCTAATAAAATGTATTATTTCAATTAATTGGAATTTGTATTTGTTATTATATCTCAAGTAATATATAGATGTGATAAATAGGTTATGATGGTAGTGGTTTCTAGGGCTTGTGATCATTATAAAGCGAGTCAAAGGATTTCGGTAAATAGAATCGAGATTTCGAATCCTAGACTAACAACTTGAATCCTAGATCGTGAAGCTTGGTGAATTGTAGCAGGAAGTATAAGAATAACGCCTTCGGTTTTTTTTTAGAGTTGGTATTCATAGTGTTTGGGTTAATGATTGTTTAGAGGTCTTGATGTAAGAATAAAACTTTTGATTGACTTAGTGTATTAATACACACTAAGTCTTAACATGTAAGCATTAGTTGATTCAATGAATAATTTTATCGGGACAAGAGTTTACTTGTAACCTATTATTGAATACACGAATTTCATTTCCTTGGTCAAGCTTTTGGTTCTACTTCCAATGCATTGTTAGTGCTTATATATAGGGTATACCGCAGCCAACCCACCACACCACCAATACTTTGAAGGCATACCAATCACCTACCAATATTAACACAACTTTAACTGTAAACATGAAATTAGTTTTTGAATATTTTGAGACTTGATTTGATGTCTGAAAGTATCTGAACATTCATGTTTGTTTTGAATACTGGAAAGGAATTTTAAATGAGTTAAATATGTATATTAAAGATGTACATTCAAAATAACAACAATGGTGTCCATTATCTCGTGCTATAGGACTCTTATGTACGATAAATACTCGTTACGTGTGCACCCGCAACAATAATTTACCATGCATGATCACCCTATCCTTGAACTAGGCACACAAAGTTGATTTAGAACTTAATATAGTGTAAACTGGTCTTATCAAAACTATTAGGTTTTATAGGACGTTTAACCTCAATTGATCAGATTGAAGAAATCTATCCCATAAAACCATAAACTTTGACTCGACCTTTTACAATATAACATAAGAATTCCTTGTAATTCACATATCATTTTAAAGTAACAAGCTTTAACCCATTTAGATTATTGAAATTCTTTAACTTGTTACTTTACTCGGATAGTTTGAAGATGGTATAGGTATAAAAATTCATGTTGATTTTTTTTTCAAATGGAATATCGTGCTTCTGAGCATTAGTGTATGTATGGTTTGAATATTAAAGGGTATTGATGATGGTTGTGGTATTAGGAGGCTTAGATTACAATGACAAATAAACATCATGAATTATAAGGCTAATATCACAATATTTTGTTTCAAACTAAGGGATATGTGAAATAAAATATTTCAGAATCTTAAGCTTAAGATGATAACAGGTATCACCTACGTTAAATATCTTAGAGATTTTGAATTGTAGTCTAAGTAGACGAATATGTGAAGTGAGAAATTTTAGAACTTTAGATTAAAATGATAAATAAATATCAATAATCATGAATGTAATGTCTTAGAAATTTGGGATGATAGTCTTTAGTGTAAGGATATATGAAAATGGAAGTTCTACACAAGTAGTAATATATATGTTTTACGCAAGCTTTGTTCTCAATGAGGCGTAGAATATAACATACATAAGTATGCTACGTTCTAACCTTAGATTAAATAGATAAGTGATGATCACTAATCATACGGATGATATCTTAGAATTTTGACAAATGTGTATAATGTATGTGATATTATAATACCTTAGGTATCGTAATGAATCACCATTACTAATCTTAGGTATAATATCTCAGAATTAAGATAAGATATGTATAACGTTCGTGGCATTTTTATTATCCTTGATATAATAATGAGTAATCATTATCAATCATATAATAATGCCATCGAATTTTCTTGGCTTGTATTGAATGTGTATGTATGTATCATTGTATTACCTTAGGTTTAGTAATAATAAACATCACTAACCACCGGTATAATGTTATAAGATTTCTTTGATTTCTATAAAATGTATAATTGTGTGACACTATGACATCTTAGATATAGTTTGGAATCACCCTCACAAAATCATAGACGAAATGTCATAAAATCATACTATATGTATTATAGAATATTTTTAGGATTTGTGACACTTTTATACCTTAGATGAAATAAGGAATCACCCTTACTAATCATAGGTGTAAGGTGTATTTGCTTTGAGGAATGATATCCAAAGTTGAATACCTTTGACATATTAGAACTTTGTAGCTTGTGAGACGTTTGGTATGACATGCTTTGGCTTATAAGTGAAGATACTTTCACTGAGGGTCCCCAGGAAAGCTAAACAACTTTCCTAGACAGGACTCTCAATTAACGGTATTTCACCCTTCCAGTTAATACATGTCCGTCTTACAAATTAGTTCTAACGAGAATAAGATCACAAAGATTTACATATGTATAGGGGTTTAGAAGGAACGAAAGGATCGTAAATCCCTAAAGTCTACAAAGAGTACACAAACTTGCGAGAATGTAGAAGGTTCAGAATGAGAGTTTGAATTAAAGGTTCACTTAGGTTTCTATATCAAAGGTTCAAACGAGAATTCACAGAAGTTTCAATAGTGAGGTTTCATAAGCAAAGGTTCACTAGTAAGGTTCATAATGGGGTTCACTTAGCAAGGTCCATTAATGCATACTATACATATAAGTGAAGTACAAAATAATAAATGAATCACATAGCACATAATCATGTAATAGTCCTAACTTCTAGTATATTATGATTCATATAAAGGGGTAGCTTAGTTATAGTCTAGGTCACCATTTCTAATAACCTAATTCCCTATAACCATGGCTCTGATACCAATGTGTCACACCCCGACCGACGGCGGAATGCGTCGGGGCGCGACTGTGAATGCTCAAAAGCTCATGGTGCTATGATTAAGTTTAAGTAATTACACAATCCATTTTAAATAAAAGCAAACATCCATTCAGTCCACCAATAAAGATTCAAGTACAATTGTTCAAAATTCAAATACAAGAAACAAATAACATTGTTTAAATTAAACTAGGTCCATCACTAATTCTCCTTTCTTGATCTTCATCTTATCCTGTTACATATGTAAAATAAAGGTCAACTATTTGCATAGTTGGTGAGCAATTCTATAGTTTAATATAATACTTAAAAGGATGCAAAACGATTAAACTAAATAGATTAGATCTAAAGCATATGTAAATTTGCAAGTAACACAAAGCAAGAATCCAAATAAATGATCTTACAAAGTTTAAATCAAGACTAGCTAGGTCCTAACTTAAACATTGTAAATCATAATGTTTATGTATGTGTATTTTTCACCTTTTTCACACAAGACATAAGTCAATGCGAAGAACGTCGCTACATTCTTAGGCTACTAGATACTGTTTTGTTTTTGTCTTCTAACCTAAATCCCACATAGCAATTTGCACATAAGTTCACATAGTCTCTAAATCATGTCTACTAAGCTTAAATGTTTGCATCATGTTTATGTTTTGACTTTAAGAACATGTTTGTGTATATGACATATGTAACATCCCAAAAAGTTTACAAAAGTAGAAGGGAGTAAGAATTAATTCACCTTAACGAGTGAGATAACCTTTCTACTAGATGTTATTTTGTAGCTCAAGATAGTATCCATGCACATCATCAACCTAATTAGTTCAACGACTATGAGCTAGTTGAATTTGATATGCAAGTCTTACTATAAGATTTAAGAGTTCGGGTATCGATCGAATCGTTGAGTGTTCATAAATCATGTTTTATCAATTATGATTTTCAAAGGAATTATAAAGTCATATGTTGTTAGTTTATGACTTATATTATTTTTTTTACAACAATCATAATCGAGTTTTAATGATATTTATTCATGGTTACAGAATTTAGAGTTTATTAACAAAGTTTAAAAGCCTTTATAACCAAATTAAATAATTTATACAAAATTATTAGTCATAACAATCGTAGTTGTGTTTTAAAAATCCTTGTACAAAACTTGTAATGAATCATGAACAAATGAATGATTTTAATTCATATAGTTTAGGTGTTATAATAATTTTGAAGTTTTAAATACTTGGTTCGAAAATGCAAAGTTTATTAAAATTAAGTTTTATATCAAACACTTTAAAATATTTCATATATACATATATATAATCTGATATTTTTAATAATAATCTAAATCATGTTATATACATAGAATACTAATTAATTACAAGGTTAGCAGATCATAGTTTATAAAAACTTTATGACATAATATATGACAAAATGCTACAGAATTTTTTTCTGTTTTAAAAAAAATTGTAATTCAAAAAAAATAATAATTTTAAATGAAAAAAAATGAGAAAAAAATTGCTGGACGAGCTGGGCTTCAATTTAGGAAATAATTGATTGGCTTAATTTAAAACATGTACGTAACCCACGATTTTCCCAGACTTCGTTTCTCCGGCCGATGAACCCTAACCCCATTTCCTTCAAATTCATTTGAATAAAGATTCAATCGATTTGTAAACCATGGGGCTTTTGTTCGGGGTTTTGAAACGAGCAGAATGATATAAAATAGACTTACAATAAGTTGTTGATTCTTTGATTTTGGAATAGGAACCCGAGACGTATCTCTAACCATTTTGCAATTATTGATTCTTGATCTTGGTTGTTTGCGAGTGTGATTTATTTACACAGAAGGTTTCGAAATAGTGCAAAGAACTAAACTACGCATTTTATTTCGACTTTTAAACTTATTTTGAAAGGACTCGATTTGAGTGGCTGATTTTCGTATATTAGGGAACGATTTCTAGTTAATATGGTGTTATTTGCCAAAATTGATGATCATAATCCATTTACGCGTTCTCAATCATTCCATAATCTGATCCAATCTAACTGTAGACGCGTAAAAAATGCCGGTTGTTAAAACGGGTCGCGAATGGGTCTTGAATTGGGTTTGGGTTGGACTTGTAGAGAAGAAGAAAGAACTTTGGTTTATTAACATAGTTAGTCCCTCAATTTGTTGGCAGATTGTTTTAGTTTCAGTTTATTGCAAATTCAGCCCCTCTAATTTAAATGTTATTATTTTATCTTATAATTCTTGCTAAAAATTTTATAAAATAATCTAGTAGTATTTTTTTTCCTTATAATTGATTATAAAACTTGACGGTGTTTCAAAGTATTTATTATTTTAAGAATTATTTTAAAAAAATGTATTTCTATAAAATTCCATCTTATTATACGTATGGTTGAAATACATACATATATATATCTATGTATGTATGTATGTGTATGTATGAATGCATGCATGTGATATGTTTTGAGAAAAATTCTTATCAAATTTCATTTCTTTGAAGTTTGACACGATTATAAATAAAATTCATTATGGTAAAACCCTAAAGTTTACAATCTCCCTTACTTTAGAAAATTTCGTCCCGAAATTCATTTGGAAGAGACTGTTTATAATAATGAATATTTGTTCTTGGTTTCATTCAAACTTTTTTGTTATTACTGATTTTGGTCATTTATATTTAACTATGTTTTGGATTGTTTGCTTTGCTCTCTGCTCATTTCCTTACATAATGTATTGAATCACTCATTTACATTTCGATTGAATGATACAATGATTTACAATTATACAAATATTTAAAATGAATTAGTTTGTTGAAGTTTGCAAGTTAGTACTCTTGTTTTCTCGAGAACGTTGGAAATATTGCTTGATGAGATGTTTTAGTATAACGAATAATGTTTGTGCGTTTGAAAGGAATATGATAATGATATATCTTGAGTAACTAGGTTCATAATGAACAGATCCCAACCGTATATTTATAATCTTAAAAAGCGCGATATTTTAAAAGTTATGAAATGGGTTTGTAGGTATGAGTAGATATTTATAAGTGAAGTATTTTGTTTGGTTGTGGAAAATATTAATTTTTAAGTTAAAAATTGATTGTACATACAGAATTGATATGTATAATATTATATAATACTACTTGTATTATTTGAAAAACAACAAACCACAACATAATTGATATATGATATTAACTTTACAAATATCAGTACATTCTAATGAGTGCCACAACCTCTATCTATTCTCGCATTTTTTCGAGGTTGTTTTTGGCGAGCAATGAGCGTAGAAGAAGAGCCCCCCATATCTTGAGATCCCTTTTTATCATCTTTAGATTCTTCTACCAACTCCTCACCCTCAGCGTGATCTTCAAATTCAAAGGTTAAATCAATGTTAATTTGTTGTGAATTTTGATTCCTTGTGAGTCTTTAATATGACTCTTGATGAAAATCTAGAGCAGATAAACTATCCAAGTTGTTGTAGAAAGACACTTGGAAGGCCAGACTTGTAAGATCAACTTGAGGAGTTGGTTCAAACTAAGATGAAGAACCACCCATTTGAATATGTTGATAATCATCAATGATATCATCTAGGAACATCATTTTGTTAATTTTTCATAGAGTTTGATTTAGTTGATAAAAATAGAGTTTTCATGTTCATGAGGAAGATGGACTTGGAGTTGTAAATGGGTGTTGGATGGTAGTTTAGATGATAAACTTATGATTTATAACATTTGAAATTTTTATAACACTGGTGAATTGAGGTTTTTATTAACTTTGGAGGATTAGAAACATAAATGGGGGATTGATGGAGTTGGATGTAGCTGAAGATGTGTAAGGGAAATCCCTGCACACAAGTTGTTTGATTAAATGTCAACAACTTAATTTTTATCTAAAAATGTGTTCAAAGGGATGGGTGATGAGAGTTAGTTGTTGTGATCATAAAATATGAGATTTTTATGATTAATGAGTTAATTGAATGAAACCTAAGTGTAATTGGTGATAATGGGTCAATTTGATGTAATTTGACTAGTTATAGTCAAACTTTATATTAAACCTATTAGTTGTGATAATAGGAAGTGATAGTGGAGGTGTTAGTGGAACCAAACGACCCGGAAAAAAGATTGAGGCGGTGGATAACTTGTCGGGACAAGGTAGACACCCACTGTCACACCCCGAGCCGGCGGGCCGGATCGAGTGTCCCGTCGGGCGGAATGGTCCCGAGGCGGGATATCGAATGATAATCGTGATGATCAGATTGTTTACATTGCACATGATATATAATGAGAAAATGCTAAATGAAATATAATTACAAAGTTAAATTACATCAGTTTCGTTCATAATTTAACAATATAAATCTACTATCAATATCATAATTCTTCTATCTTGTATCTCCACAAGATATACAAAATAATCTGTATAATGACGTTAAAAAATATGCACGTCCAAAGTACTAGGTCCTCTATCTGGGCGTCCTAGTCAAAAGCACAAACTTCTTAGTTAGACATGTTCGTCACCTGAGAAGTCATGCTAAAAGATCAAGTCAACACATGGTTGGTGAGTTCATATAGTTTTGTTTTAAAAATGAATTTGTACATACCTGACCAGATGACAACATCAACCTCACCAATAACCACCTATATTATCTAATTCAGTATGCTTATATATATGGCATAAGTAGAGTCAAGCTTACCGCATGTCCAGCCGCCAGCCCACCACATACCAAACCACATAATATAAGTAACAATTTGTTCATGTTTATGTTGATAATTCAAATGGAAAAAACTAGCAATTAAAAATTTGTAACATGATACAAATACCCCTTACTTTTTATTTGACTTAAAAAATTTTGTAAGATTTAGTATGAGAAAGTTAATTAAGCTTGACAAAACAGACACGTTGCGTTGGGTGGCACTGCTTTTAGGTCAAAACAGGTTTCAATGACAACGAGTTTGGATCAAAACATGTTTTGTATGATGGTGAGTTAAGTCAAAAAAAATGTTTTCTTAAAAGTGTATCAGTTTTGATCGGGTCAAAATAGGGTCGGACTAAAAACCGGCTCGGTTTGAAATATGTTTGCTTCAAAAAAAAAGCAGCAAATTAGGTTCAACTGCCATAAGTATTTTTAAAGAGGCTTTTGGGGACATAAAGTTGTTTTAAAATTGAGATGAGTTCAATGCCACATTTTGAATACGTAGATCCGTTTGTGGTTTAAGTTTATTTTGACATTGTGTTGATTAGCTTGATTAGGTGTTTTGCTAACCTAATAATTGATTATTATGTTCTTATACATTTTAAAACATCGAGGCAATCTCCCACCATCTACTCGAACCGTAAAAGCATTAACAGAAGTAGAAGCTTTCGCTTTAATCGTGGATGAAGTAAAGTTCATCACAAGCCAGTTTAGGCGAATCCACTGTCTACAAGTTCAACACACATTCATGTTTTATTCGCAACAATGGAGAACATGGGCAGCGAGCTTTATTCAAGCCGCATGGAGGAAATAGAGACGTAAGCTTTTAGATCATCGTTTGGAGGAAGATGATGATGATTATCAAGATTATGATGATGACGACGACGACAATGATAATGATGACGTTAATGAGAAAAGTGCTTTGATTCAGGGACATCCATCATCTTCTTTTGGTGCAACATGTATGCATCAAAATTTGCAACTAACGCAATGAAACAAGTTCAAAGGAAGCGTGGCAAATCGACTGGATTTATTAGCTTTCAAAAGCCATCTGACCCTGATTTTACTGCTGATTAAGACGAATAATTTGTTTGTTTTGTCTGAAGATATGTGTATTTATTAAAAAGTTATAACTGATGTAGTTGTTTGTTGTTCAAGAGTTGGTGAAATATGTCATTATACGTTTTTGTAACTTAGTTTATAGGTTGTAAAGATATTGTTATTATCAGTTTAAGCGTTAAAACACCGTTTACAAAGACCGGTAATCTTGTTATTGTGTTTTAAAAGTTCATTAAATACAAAGGACATATACAAGAGATTTTGTTACATTGTGGTCTAAAAAAACCCATAGCTAAAAACTATAACAAAGATCTTGTGAATTAACAAGTTACCATCACTTATAGCCTCGCTCATGGCATCGGTGATTATCGTTATAAGATTAGTGTGAGTTTAAATCCTTACGAAAACAATATATATTAGATGGAATTTAAAATAAACCGGTTTGGGTGAAACCAATTCCAACCCGACTCAAACCACCATGTTACTATCAGTCCTAACCGGATATAGGGCTGTTCACGAGCCGAACCGAGTGAGGATATGCTCGTGCTCAGCTCGTTTTCAAACCAAGTGGCTCGTCTTGGTTCGGATTTGTAGAGTCGAGCCAAACGTTGTGCTCATTGCTCGGCTCGTCTTGGTTCGGTTTTGCTCGGTTTAATAAAATTTAATGCCACGAATAACTACCAACTGCCATCTAGTTGGTTATTGTAGTTACATATCAACACTCACATTAGCATCTAATAATCCCAAACCACAAACAATCAAATTTAAGATTAAACGAAGCCATGTTCAGTAGCAATAATCTCAAGCAATAACATAATTTTTTCAAAACATAATCCAAGTAGTCTAAACCTCTAAAAACACATCCAAACATCCATACCAGTCTAAGTAAAAAGATCACGGCTGGGAGTAAACAAACGGCTGAGTATTGGGCATTCGGGAATTAAATTCTAACATGAAAAGTGAAACAAATGTATCTGGAAATTAGATTTAAATTTTTGAGTATTGGGTATTTGCCTATTTGTGTATTGGGTCTTTTGAAAGTAGTTTAAATATAAAAAAGTTATATTAGTTATACATTAATATAATATATATATAAAATTCAGTTATACTTTAGCAACCGAGCCAACCGAGCGAGCCAAACGAGCGACTATCCGAACAAGCAACGAGCGAGCTTACCTTGGCTTGTGCTCGGCTCGTTTATAAACCAAACCGAGCGTGCTCGGCTCGTTTAAAACCTAGCGAAATTCGAATGAGCTTTTTCCGAGCGAGTTACGAACGAGCAACGAGCGACGAGAGATTTGAACAGCCCTAACCGGATATGTTAAAATTGGTTTCAAACCGGTATAACTCAAACCAAATCGATTTAAGTTTGGTTTCAGATCCGATTTAGACGCATTCATTTCCCTTAAGAACCGATTTTCAACCTGCACTGATAAAATGGAAAGGAAAAAAAACACTTAATTCAACGTGAACATCCTTACCAGACTGCCTCACCTTAGTTGCTGCCACAGACCGCTTGCTTTGTTCCTGCATCACACGAA
This sequence comes from Mikania micrantha, assembly GCA_009363875.1. NCBI lineage: Eukaryota > Viridiplantae > Streptophyta > Magnoliopsida > Asterales > Asteraceae > Mikania > Mikania micrantha. The sequence goes on from CM018684.1 coordinate 6,507,614, forward strand.
GCCACCACTCGGGTAGCCTTGAGGGTAGAGTTTTTAATCAGAATAACATTTAATAAATCCATACATTGTACTAATAAGATAAGTTATGAAGCTACCACTTGATCACTGTCTTTCAAAATAGCGCGCTCGCCCCCCTTAAAACAAAATACGCGATATTCCTCTAAAATATTCTAAATAGTCATACCAAAACACAATCTAACCAGCCTATATAACTGGATGATTTACCCATGAATCTATTATATCTTTAGATTCTAAGATGTTATCATTCAGATTCTTCTCAACAAGATGCAGTACTCTCACACACCTTTCCGCCTTTTCAAACTGTTGTTGTGCAGCCACAAGTTCTGCACATCTCTCTCTCAGATCCATTTGTGCAGCTCTGTTAACCAAAATGGTGTTTGATTTCATTTCCATGAGCAAATTGTACTTGTTACTGATGTGAATAGCTTCCAGGTGAGCTTGAAGCCATGACACATCAATGTTGGCAGCCTTCGCATCTGACATCTGTCGCTCGATTTCATCCATTTTTCCAACAAGTTCGTTGGTTTGAATCCGTCTGACAACTTCACAGACAACCTCAAGGATTGATGATCTCATAGAGTTGGTTTTGAAGACACATTCGGCTGCAATGTCACCATGTTTCTTGAAAATGGCTTCAAGTATTGGTGCATTACTCTGTTTCACTTTGTAGCCATGGACACAAATCATGCCACTATGAGGAGATGAGAACTTCTCCAGCTATACAACGAAAGGATACAGATTAGAGGTAGATTTGGCAATTTACGACACAAGCCAAGGCCGTAAAAATAGCTAGAAGCTAGTCGAGTGGTGAGGTAGGGACTCGGATTAATCAGAATTAATCGAATTTAATCGGATCGTAATTTTTATATGTAATATTTTAAAATCATGTATATATAACCAAATTTTCTATTTATTTTTTATAAAAATGTTTGGTTATGTATATATAATCTGGTTGGAGTTCTAGATTTTTGCCGAATTTCCAAAAGTTGCTAGAAAAATCACTGGAATTTGAAAGGTCATTGAAATTAGAAAAGTCGGCGGAATATACGCCGGATTCTGACCGATTTGGCCACCTAGGCCTGATTTAGCCCAGTCAATTAATTGACCGATTATCCAAAATCAAAGCAGACCTATCGCCGATTAATCGGCCGCCTAGGCCGATTATTACAACACTGACAAAGATGCTTTAACAAGACGGTTAGTGTTTGGGGTGAATGCTTCTAGTGATAAACGGGTCAACGTGTTAATGGCACGATTAAAAAAGTTTCTAATTAGAGAAATTAACATAAGATTTTATAATTAGATGTCATATTTTATATACATTGTATTTTTTTTGTTATAAAATTGTAATTTTGAAATATTAATATCCTAAAACACCAAAAACAATATTTGGGTAACAAGTCATGTTTGTCTCAACCTATGAATATACGTGTCATGCCCAAGTTCATATGTCTAACACGACTTTTGGATTCGCCTTAAATTTTTAGGTTCGTGACCCGTGAACATGACCCATATAACATCCCTATGTTAAGTGTGTCATGTGATCATGTCATTTGTGTTATTAAACTTCTTATATTCAATCATCTTAAATGTTTCATGTCGAAAATGACCAGGTTAGCACAACACAACCCGTTTTACCAACTCTAAATTAAGAGGTGACCAAATTGAGCAGTCTGAGTAATGGGTCAAACAGGTTGAGTTAAATCATTAGTTTTTCTCTTTTCTTTTGAGTTCTGTAATAACCCATATATGCAAGCTTAGAATTTACTACCTAATATTAGTAAACTGTAGCATCGAAATAATTTACCTAATTGCAATGAAGAAGTTATGGGTTTAAATTAAAAGTACAGAACGCTTAACTCTCCTGTATTGTTTTATTAGAAAAAAAGATTATTATTTTAATAGTATAACGCTTAACTCTCCTGTATTGTTTTATTAGAAAAAAAGATTATTATTTTAATAGTAAACTAGTATAGTACCCACATGATGTTGGGGGAAAAACAATACTTAAGTTAGGTGATTTTAAAGGTATGCATGATTTGGGTTTGAATCATAACCATAACAAAAATAATTTTTTTATTTGGTAGTTCATTGAAAGTGACTTTAACTCATAACATAAAAGGCCAAGCATACCAAAAATGTTAAAAAGTGATTTATTTGTTTTATGGCTTTTTCTTTTTATAATCACTCTATATTACTTCAATCCTTCAAGGCTACCAATGTGGGACAAAGTGAAAAGGGAAAAAAAATACTTAGATTAGATTAAAAAAGTTGTACCATGTGCTATAAGAGTTGTAAAACTCGTAATTTTAAGAGATTTAATCAAATTACTATGTTGTCCTTCCAATATGTGTTATATAGTAGTATAGATATATAGTTTTATAACCATATTTACTAGGAATACATAATACAATTGAGAGGTTGGGATATGCATACAGAAGCCAACATAGGGGAGACATTTTCAACCAACTCGCATTCTTCCTGCTTCAGGTCTAAGAGTTCTACATCACTATCATCATCAAGAAACTACAAAGACAAAGCAATACATGTTAGGCTTTGTCTTTGATTTCAAGGAAAAAAATTGTGTTTCTGTTATTTGGGATTAAAAAATAATTTAATTATAATTTTTAATTTACAAAATTCGCATTGATACCAAACCTGTTGTGTCTGTTTTACTTTCTTAATTGGTGAAAATCTGTTACTCCAATCTCGTTCCTTTGTGTTGCCCCTATTTTTATCAATCTGCAACCCAATAAGACAACAATTATTAGCCAAAATATAGACACATGAGCCCATATACATATACATACATACATATATATATATATGTAAGTATGTATATATATATATATATAGAGAGAGAGCGGGGTTATAATACAAAGGATTTTAACGTGAGAAGCGTAAAAAGCCATAGGAATTTGACATGTGTCATCAAGGTAAGGGGTATTATCGTCCATATAAAATTACAGACCGTGATTCATAAAATTACGGACTGTAATTTAACACACATACTCAATGACCAACTGCATAATTACGGACCAAATAATCACATACCACGTTATATGAAAATCACAGACTATCATTTAACATGCATGATCAAAGGACCAACGACATAATCACGTACCAAACATGAAAATCACGGACCACCTAAAAAAAAAAAAAACTATAACAATACTATACTCAAATTAAAGATAATAAAATTCTCAATTTTATGGTGCAATTTTTTTAAAAAATAATTAAACGTTTAAAAGTTATTTGATTTTTTATAAAAATGTTGGAACTTTATTTAACTTCAAAAAAAGTCAATAAATGTAGGTTATTCCTATTTTGCCCTTTCAGTTTTAATGAAAAGTGGGGTCCACTATATCTTAACCATTAATTAATTTAATTTAATCAATGGCTCAAAATCTTTCCTATCCTTCTCACGTTAATTTCCTTTGTATTGGATCTGTCTCCTATATATATATATATATATATATATATATATATATATATATATATATAAAAGAGAGAGAGAAAATTAAGAGTTGTACAAGCTTTTAAGCTTGTAGCACAACTCTGTAAGCATGTTAGAAGGTAATAAGTCTTTTATCTAAAAACTCTAAAAATTAAGAACTCTTAATGCATAGGACAATTTATAATGCTTTTGAGTGTGCATTTCACATCCAAAACACCAATTTTTTTAAATCCCGCCCAATGTGCTTCCTTCTTCTGTGTTTGCATTTTCATATCCAGATTCCATACCACACAAATGCAATTTGAATTTTGAACTAGATGATCTTGCTCAAACGATTTTACTCTTCAAATGGCAAACTATGGAGATGGAGCTGTTAATCATCGTCTCTTTTGGTGCAAATTTGGCATGGTTCTCAGCTCTCTAGTATGCTATTTCTCTTTTGATTTTCCAAAGAGTTTTTTTCATATCCCATCACAGGCAACGTCTTCTCGAATCCTGATGCATGCTCTAATTAAGGCCATCAACGACTTCTATTTGTAAGGTAGACTCTCGATTAGTGTCTTGGACCGTAAGCATCGATCTTTTTGAAGCAACGAAGCACCTTCATCAACATCTATTTTGATTTGTTTAGTTTCTACAAAGGAATTATCACTATGTATGTTTGCATTTGTGGTTAGAATTGACTAAATTGGTGGTTTCAATTATTTTTGAAGTACGCGTGTTGGCGTACCAACCTTATGAATCGGGTTTGGATAGATTATAGTGTTCTGGTTTAGGGACTTTGAAAATTGGGTTTTTGTATATGAAGATTTAAATTTGTGTCAGAAGACAATTACTAAAAGAGAAGCCAATGGTCTTTTCTACTGATTTATGAATTTGCTTTTGAAATTTTATTTTTGATTCTTGAGCAAATTGATGATGATTTATTTCTATGTTTAGTCAAAGATTAACATCTAGTTATAGTGGTGTTTATGTTCAAAGTTTAAGATTTGTCCAGTGCTATGCAAATTTGGGAACTAAATTGTTTAAGCATTGCAGACAAAATACTAGTTAACCCCAAACCCTTCTTAAAAAAACTTGACTGGGAAGGCTGTGGTTGCATAACTCAAGTGGAAGATTCTAATATTAGTTTTTTTCTGAATTTCCAGTTGTCAAACTCTGATGAATACATTGATGGTCAGTTTAGTGGAAACCTTGGAGAGAGTCTAATCAGGTATATTGATTTTACAAGCAGCTAAATAACATAGCTACTCTTTCTTAGGGGTTGTTTGTTTACATCTGAATGGTTCTATTAAGAGGCAACATCTGAACATGTCACATGGGCCCCATTTGCGGTGCACACATATAATGTATATATGTGCGGGCCCTTAAGGGGCAAAAATAAAAGTGCATTAATTTTAACGCTATTTTAATTATTTTGTGAAAATAACGTTAAAATCATTGGGATGATCAACTTCAAACGATAACTTTGAGCCGGGGACTCTTTCGAAGCAGCCTCTCTATCCCAATTGGGATAGGGGTAAGATTTGTATCTATCGTTCCCCCCAGACCCTACTGAAAGTGGGAATATACTGGGTAAGGTTGTTGATGTATGTGAACCTGTCACATGCTACAATAGTCTTATCATCCTGTGAAGCCGAGTTTATGGCTGCTACAACTGCTACATGTCAAGCCATTTGGCTGAGGGGTCTGCTGGCAGAAATCACAGGAAAGAAAGAAGATCAGGTGGAGATCAAGGTGGACTATAAGTCTGCTATTGCCTTGATTGAAAATCCAGTCTTTCATGGTCGCAGCAAGCATATTGATATTCGGTATCATTTCATAAGAGAAAGTGTTGAAAAGGAACAAATAAGGATCGAGTATGTGAGTGGTGAAGAACAGAAAGCTGATATTCTCACTATGGCCCTTCCTAGATTGAAGTTTGATGAAATGAAGAGCAAGCTTGGGTTGAAAGAGATTACAAGCTTAGGGGGGGTGAAATGTTAGTCTAAACTTGTTATAGAAGGATCTGAAAGTTAGTTGTGATTGTTAGTTTTTCTATTATGTTTTCTTTGTAGTTGGTTACATTGAATAATCAGCTATAAAAGGCCGAGAATCTGTAATTGTACGCAAGCAGATTAAAAAGAAATCAAAGAGATCGATTTCGAAATACTTTGTCAATAATTGAATAATGCATACCTTTCTATAGATGGGTCAAAAAAAGCTAAAAAAGGGTCAAATGACCATCTTTAGTGAGGCTTAAGCCTCACCGCCTCGATCGGGCTGAGGCTTAGCCGCTTAGGTTTCAATCTCTCCCACTAAGGCTACGCCTCTTATGTTGTTTCTGGCAGCCTTAGTCGAGGTGTACGCCTCAAGGTGCGCCTCAGACCACTTTTATAAACTATGGTTGTTGAGTGATAATTATGTAATTATATATATGATTTGTAATGAGAAGGGGAGACAATCAGTTTAACCAATGATCAACTCTATCAAGGAGACACATTTCAACCAACTCACACTATACCTAGTTTAAGACTTCTACATCACCATCATCATCAAGTAACTACAAAGATAAAGCAATACATGTTTGAGCTATATGTTTGATTTCAAGGAAAAAATTGAGTTTCTATGATTTGGGCTTTATATATTGTTTAATTATAGATTCAGTCTACAAAATATAAAGATCTGAAAATTGATACCAAACCTTTTGTGTCATTTTTGGTTTCTTTACTGGTGTTATTTTGTTTCTCCAAGCTCGTTCCTTTGTCTTGCCCATACTTGTACCAATCTACAATCAAGCAAGACAACAATTACTCGCCACTATATAGAGACATTAACCCATATATATCTAAATTAAATGTACAAGATTGTGGTTCCTAATATATCAGAGACAAATGCCTGCATAAGTAATCAAGTTTTAACTTACATACTGATTTAAAGAACATGTTATTCCTTGTCTAAAATTTTAACAATAAGTTTCAAGTGACAAGAAACACTTGATGATTTATATGTATTTTTTAACTTACATACTGATTAATATGTATTTTTTCAAAATTATATACATATATACAAAATTTTATACATAAAATTTCAAATATTTAAAGATTTTAACCTTTTAGTTGTTAATTTATATGCTAATTAATATCAATTTTATTTATTTTTATCTTTTAAAAAGCCCATTTGTTAAAATCCAATCCATATGTTAAAACTCAGTCCATTTGTTTAAAGCCCAGTAAGAAAGAAAAAGTTAAAAACCCTAGTCGATTGAATTCAGGCATTCAGCACTCTAAAAATTTGGGGCTTTGAGCTGATGGTCCTCCAAGTCCACGACTTCGATGAGTTCGATCGAGTATCGACTTTGAGGCTATGAGCCGATGGTCCTTGAATTGACTTCGATCTGTAGCGGGCTAGCAGCAAGCAAGAGCCGATGTTCGATCTGTAGCAGCCTAGCAGGTGATGTTCGATCCACGACTTCGATCGACTTGGATTTTGCAGTCGCTCGGGAGAGGTAAGGCCGATCGGGAGTTGGGAACGCAAGAAAAACCTTTTTTTTGGGCTTCGGCCAAAAATTTGGAATTTTGGACCCTTTTTATAACTAAAACCGATTATTTCTGATTCCCGACTAGCACCGATTAGGACCGACTAGGGCGACTAGAACCGGCTAGGACCGGCTACCGATTAATGGGGCGACTAGCCTAAAATTAATCGATTAGGGGCCGAGTACCGATTAATCCCGATTAATCGGCCGCCTAATCGCGATTTTTACAACATTGTTTCAAACAAATATATTCTCAATTGTTTGATTACATAAATAAAAGAGTTTACCCCTACCCCACAATGTAGCACAGAGGCTGCTTCGGAGGAGACCACCGGGTCATGGTTTGTTTGTTTTTTTGAACAACATTATCAACCACCTAACTCTTGCATCTTCTAAACATTTCCATATTTCAATATGAATATTGTACGCCCCATAGCTTTCGCCTTTCTCCTAAGAGTTCTCTGCACCAAACATTTCCATATTTCAATATGAATATTGTCCGCCCCATAGCTTACGCCTTTCCCATCCTCTTGAGAGCTCTCTGCACCTCTTCCATGGTAATACGTCTACAGCAGCAGTTTGTTATGTGCTGGTCTTCTGTTGTTGGATATCTCACTATCTTCTCTGTCATTCCCGTTGATGAAAAGATCATTAAAATATGTTAACCACCTCTTTTTAATGTCATTCTCTTTTACTGGGATTTGATCATCCTCTCCCTTTATACATTTCACAACTCATGTATCTCGCCTCTTCCTCTCCCAACCTTAACAATCTTAAACATGTCATGTTCTCCTTCTTTAGTTTCAAGGCATTTATACATCTCCATGTATACTTTGTTTGTAGCTTCTGACACTGCCTTTTTGGCCTTTTGTTTCATGTCCTTGTACTCTGTCTTCAATCTTTCCCTTTCTGCTTCCTCGTACATCTGAAAAAGTCCCTAAACCTCTCTTGCTTTGCTCGAACATTGTGTTGCACCTCGTTCCACCACCACAACTCCCTTTGCCCGCCTAGCTTTCTGGTTGTCATCCCAAGTGTCACCCTTGGTTTTAAATTGCGTGATGCGATCCGATGCGATTGGTTCAAAAATCTGTTGCGTGATGCGCATTGCGAGCGCATCACGTATGAAATGCGCAATCTATTAACAAAATACTAAATTTTCAAAACATGGTATAACAATTAAATATATGAATATTCTAAGGAAGCTTCTTAATTTTTATTACTTATTAGTTCCATGATTTCATCAAGAATTATGATAACATCAAACAAATGCTAACATAGCTTATTAGTTGATATATGCTTCAGCTGAGTTTAGAAGATTTCAACATTATTATTATATATACACAAACCAGTCAACTAAACACTAAACATAGTGCAATCAATAAACACATACCTGTCCACTAAATGCTATAATAACATAGGGCAATGTGATGCCTTAGAGATGGCATTTGTCAATTTAGCATACTAGTCCACTAAATACTATAATAACATAGGGCAATCGAAATTAGTAAAATTTGTACCTGTAAATAGGTGTTCGTCGATTTTGTAGATGAAGATGTTGACAATTGAAGAAATTAAAGATTGATTGAAGATTTTAGAACTCTGATTGACGAAATTAAAACTCTGATTGAAGAAATCAGAGGAAGAATTACCGATTTCTGAATGAGTATTGCCGATTTCCATGCTCAGCGCAATACATTGTTGTTCACGACCTGAGCAATTTGTAAATTGCACTGCAATTCCGTCGCATCTGGGAGAGGTGTCACAACCTAGGTTGCGTTCTGGCTGGGTAAACACACCATCACAATAGCGCAAGATGCGCGCAATTTAAAACCAAGGTGCCACCTTTGCTACTCTTGTCACATTGTTTGCTATTGCTTCCTACATGCGGTTTGGCATATTGTTGACACTTGTTTTCAGAAATCTTCTATCTGTGCTTTCAGTTTTGAAATATATATATTGGTTCACGTATCTATGTATTCACTAATAATTAGTCTTGTTTGATTGCAGACTGGTTAAAACATGAGCAGGACAAAAGAACGTGCTTGGAGGAACACATTCATCATAGTTTCATAGGAACACACATTGGAAAGTGACCCAAACCCGGCAAGAAAACTTGAAACCCAAAACATTGTGGACAGGTGTTCGAGACTCTGATACGGACATGGTATGAGATTAGTTTTAAAATTTTCACAGGTTTGGGATTGGTATGAAATTAGTTGATCCCCTTGTGATTACCCGCATCAAAATTTAATATAGTAATATATTATTTAGTCTTAATTATATAATAAATAGTATGTTAAAGTTGTTTGAAACTTGAAATTATTAAAACATACAGTTGTTAGAAGGGTACTTGAGTATTTAATAATTATTCGGTGTAATGATGAGCTAAAGATCGAATTTCAGGCATCTCAACAGGTAAACAAACAAACAGACAAACTTACTCAGTATATTCCCACTTTTCAGTGTGGTATGGGGGGAACGATGGACACAAACCTTACCCCTATCCCAGTTAGGATAGAGAGGCTGCTCCGAAAGAGTCATCGGCTCAAATTTATCGTTTGAAGTTGATCATCCCAACACTTTTAACGTTATTTTCACAAAATAAGTAAAATAACATTAAAATTAGTGCAATTTTACTTTGGCCCCTTATGGGCCCACACATATATACATTATATGTGTGCACCGCAAATGAGGCATTTCAACACGTAATCTTAACCAAATCAACCTATAAATAGTTATACCTGTGAACCTGAACGGATGAATATTGAGGTGCTCTGTTCTCCACAGATGCAATCGCAGATGCGGCGGTGTTGATCATCTCCATGGTATCATTCACACATGTCATCATCAAAAAATCAAACTTATCAAAACTCGGCTCAAACAAATCCATCTACTACCACACCTGTTCCACCACCAACTTCATCTTCTGTCCAAACCAAATTCTCTTCAGTACCCATCACTACCAACACTCAATCTTGCCCACGCCCTCCAAATCTTCGACAAAACCCTAAACAAAGCACACCGTACAATGCTTCTGCTTTTCACACTTCCATTGCCTCTTCCTCAATTGAACCAGTTACCTTTTCCATTGCCAACAACAGTCCTCAATGGTGCGCTGCCATGACAGAGGAATACAATGCCTTAATGAGAAACGATACATGGACTTTAGTACCACTAGTGCCTGATGCTAACATTGTTGATTGTAAGTGGGTATGCACGTTGAAACATGATGAAAATGGGAATATTAAATGCCACAAATCTCGTCTAGTGGCCAAGGGCTTCAACCAACAGCCAGGAATTGATTATCATGAGACATTTAGTCCAGTGGTAAAATCCACCGTGGTTGTGTGGTTCTGTCACTTGCTGTTACAAGGCAATGGCCTCTTGGCCAATTAGATGTTCAGAATGCCTTTCTTCACGGTTATCTCAAGGAAACGGTGTACTTACGACAACCACAAGGTTTCATCGATCCACAAAAGCCAAATCACGTGTGTTTGCTTCACAAGTCCTTGTATGGCCTCAAACAGGCTTCGCGAGCCTGATTCAATCGTCTTTCGAGTATCCTATTACGACTTGGGTTTCAAGGGTCTAGAACAGATCCTTCACTGTTTATTTATTCCCAAAATCGTCATTTATTACATATGTTGGTTTATGTGGATGACATAACTCTCACTGGCAACAATTCCCGTCTCCTTGACCACATTATTCAACGGCTGAGTACTACATTTGCGATCCAAGACAAGGGTCGGTTGTCATATTTTTTGGGCATTGAGTTAATTTTCAAAGGTCATGACCTGATCTCTCCAAAAGAAATACATTGCTGACATCATTAAAAAAGTTGGTCTCTCTCTATCTAAACCGGTTGACTCTCCTATGGTTCCTAACTCTGACTTGGCTCTTGGAGATAGTCCCTTGTTCACTAATCCAATGCAATTTAGACAAACAATTGGGGCCTTACAGTACGTCACTCTTACAGACCTTACATAACCTTTGCGGTTAACAAAATTTGTCAATTTATGTATTCTCTAACAGGAAATCCCTTGTCAGCAGTAAAAAGAATTCTTTGGTATCTTCAAGGCACACCCCATCTTGGTTTGCTTATTCAACAAAAGTCATCCCTTGTTATTAGGGGTGTTTCCGGTCCGGTTTTTGCGTTTTTTAAGTGGAACCGCAACCAAATCGTTAACAACGGTTTTTTAACAATGAAAAGCAAAACCAAACCATTCAAAATAAAAACCGAACCAAACCGAAAACCGAACCGTTAACAACGGTTTGGTTCCAGTTTGGGATTTTGATCCCGTTAAAAATAAAATCGAATCAAACGAAACTTTCATAGTTCAACTCAAATTATTTTAACACAAAGTCCACATGTTTTTTTTTAAATCGCAAATAAATCAAGAACTCAATATTTGCGTACACACATATATAAACATCTGTATATGCATATATGTATATATCGATATATCTATGTGTGTGTGTGTATGCGCGTGCACACACATATGCGGTCCGGTCTGGTTTTTAACGACCGGTTTTTTATGAAAACTGTGATCCAAACCGTTTATTACGGTTTTAAACTTTTGAAACCGACCGACCGGATGCATGAAAAATACCAACCGTGAAACCAAACCGATGAACGGTTTGGGCGGTTTCGCGATTTGGAACCGGACCATGAACACCCCTACCTGTTATACATGCCTACACAGATGCTCACAACCAGTCTCTCACCGCCTTTCCAAATGCAGATTGGGCTGGCTCCTTAGATGATTGTCGATTATTTTGGGTCCAATCTTATTTCATGGCGCGCACGTAAACAACAAACCGTCTCTCGATCATCTACATAATCCGAATACAAAGCCCTAGTTGACACTGTTGATGACCGATTAATATTATGAAACCATAACAAATCTGAACTTTTATTGAATCAAATATGAGGTACAAAATAACCTAAAACCTTAACCCCTATTTATAAGAAACAAAACACAAAAAATCAATCTATCCCTAAAAACACTCCAACTAAACAATCTAATCCAATAGTTTATCTAAACTTAAACTTTAAAACTCAATTAAGATAAACCAAAACAATTTAAAACAAACTTTCTACTTTAACCCCTTAACTATTTAATAATTACAAGATTAATCCAACAATCACCCCCCTAATCTTGTAATTCTTGATGTGGCTCTCTCTAGAACACAAAGTTCTTTTTCAGCAACAACTTCTTGTACATCCCTTCTGCCATAGCTTGAACTTGCCATCACCTTCTTTAATGCTGTTGTGAATCAGAAAACCATACAACTTCAGTACAAAGCTGCTATTGTCCACACAGGTTTACCTCACAGGTTCTTCTCTTTTTCTTTTACCACTCAGGATCTCTTACTCAACCCACACAGGTTCACTTTCTCCCACACCGCTCTTTTCTTCTCCCACACGGCCATTACTCCCACACAGGTTTGATTGCTCCCACACAGGTTATCTTCTTCTCCTACTCTCACCACCCAGGTCTTTAACAGCCACACAGGTTGTTTCTCATGTACTGTTTCACACAGCATCAAGGGTCCCTTATTTTTCTTTTTTGATTCGCCAAATCTGCAGCAACAAACACACAATCTTTTTCACACAGATCAGCCCAGAATGTGATCAATCTATCACAGATTGATGATTTTTTTTTCCACGGTATCACACCTCATCGCCTAAATCACACAGGGTTTATCACAGCTTGGTCTTGAAGCCTTCACATAACTCGAGCACCTCTTCTCAGTCCTCACAGTTGCTTGTATCGGACTATCACAACCCTCCCCTTCGTTCAAACATATACAGGTAAGCTTTATACCAATCGAAGCCTTCACAGCTCTCGATTATTTCCTCATCCAGCCCTCACAGCAAGTTTGAACCTATCACAGGTTCTTCCCTTTGATCGTTATCACACCTGAATCGCACAGGTCTGATCACTTTCTTGATTGCTTCACGCAATCAGCTCTCACAGCTTCTCTAAGACAGATCGAACCTATCACAGATTCACAGGTTCGTATCAGTCCTTCTTTGATTACGCTGGCTACTTTGAACCACGCAGGTTCTTAGTTAGCCTCTTGAATCACATAGATTTTTTTTTCTCAATCAGACCTATTACCTCTTTTCTCCGGTGTCTGCCAGCAACAACAGCAGCCAAAAGGCTGCTGCCTTCTCGACTCCAACTCACGACCCTCAAACCGGCAGAAACTAGCTCTGATACCAATTGAAGACTGGTACCTTCCGATTAATATTATGAAACCAGAACAAATCATAACTTTTATTGAATCAAATATGAGGTACAAAATAACCTAAAACCTTAACCCCTATTTATAAGAAACAAAACACAAAAAATCAAAACTCTATCCCTAAAAACACTCCAACTAAACAATCTAATCCAATAGTTTATCTAACCTTAAACTTTAAAACTCAATTAAGATAAACCAAAACAATTTAAAACAAACTTTCTACTTTAACCCCTTAACTATTTAATAATTACAAGATTAATCCAACATACAAAGCCCTAGCTAACACTGTTGATGAGTTAACATGGCTTGAAGGTCTTCTAAAGGAGTTGCATGTTTCCATGACTGTGCCACCTATCTTATAGTGTGATAACCTAGGTGCCACGTATCTATCAGCCAATCCTGTTTTTCAGGCACGTACAAAACACGTGGAAATTGACTTTCATTTTGTCAGTTGCTCGAAAACAACTCTTAGTACAATTTTATCAAGACTAATGATCAAATTGCAGATGTGTTTACAAAACCCCTATCCTCGCAACGATTTCTGTTTCTTAGATATAAGCTAAAAGTTGCTTCTCGGCATTAGCTTGAGGGGGATATTAGAGTGATATGTTCTTTATATATAGGATTATTTCTAGAATTAGGATTCTATTGTTCTATATATTAGTCCTTCTATTGTAATCATTTAATACATTTTTACACAATAATATACCAAAGATTACAGTCCCCGTACCCCAGTCCTGTACCCGCATTAGTGCTACTTAGGGGTCCAGGGAGGGATGGGATCACTCAAGATCATAAAGCAGCAAACTTATCAGTTGCTCCAAAGCCCACCCCCAACATTGTTTATTAAGGAAGTGCCTATTTCAACCCAAATACAAAAATATATATTACCTATTTCAACCCTAATTCTCCTTCTTGGGTCAAGATTTGAAGGCATACGCATAGTTTTTCTGACTCATACAACAGCAACAAATATGACTGTGAATACCATTGACTAACTTGGGCTTGGCACTTCTATTATTTAATAATTTTATTTATATATTTTAAAAATTAATTTATATATATTAGTAACTATATAACACTTACCATAATAAAAATTTTAATATATAATAATCATTATCCATATAAATATACATTTATTTAATTAAAAATCATATAATAAAAATTTCATTTATACTCATGAGTCCAAGCTCAAGCCAGAGTTTATTTGTTAAATGAGTTATGAGCTCTAGCTCGTGCTCATTTGGAATCGGCTCGATTTGAGCTTTTTGAAAGCCTATTTTGAGTAACTAACGACTCACAAATTCATTTTGAACAGCCCACGAGTAGGCTGCCCGTTTATACCCCCAACCACTGACGGATGTGATACGCATGAGGTGTGCCCACGAAAGGACCCTAACAATTAGTTCATACAATGATACAAATACAAACATTCTGTGAATTCAACGTAATCATTCATGATTAGATCACAAACAAAGAACAGCAGATTTAGGTTTAGTATCCATACCAGAAGTCCTTAAGAAGAGATGTTGAAGCTAAATTGCTGAGTCAAGATCATGGAACCGCCATTAGTTGGTGGTTCGGGATTTAGGCGTACGCGTATGCATGTAGGATTTGGATACAACGGAACGGTGGCCGGAAGTCGTGTTTGTAGCGAACAGATTTGGTGGTTCGGTGGTTGTCGGGTGCGTATGAGGACCGGAAATGGCAGCACCAGCAGGTGAGGTGGTGGTGTCAGGGTTGAATCGGACGGTGGTTTATGAAATACTGTAAACACATGATGAGACGTAACCAATGTAGCCCAAATAACAGGGAAAATCCATTTTGTCCTCTTTGACCCACAAATGACCAATATGTCCAAATGTGCATCACCAACACCGGCACCGCCACCCACAATTAAACGGGCGCCGCCCATGTTTAACACCAGTAGGAATTACCCACGTGGCCAACGTGGGTGTCAACGCCCATAAAAAAATCCAGGCGCCAATGGTTCTCAAGATCCGGTAACGAGCGTCCCGCCCGTAATGAATTGTTTATTTTTTTTGCAGGCGCCATGTACCATTCGATCAAGCCACCATCATGGTCACCCCAAACCTACTCTACGGGCGTCCGAACCTGGTTATGGGCGTCCAAAGCTTTTTTTTGAAATTTTAGGCGGGAATCTCACAAGGACGCCACCCCTTTATTACACGGGCGTCCGACTTTTGTTATACGGGCATCCGACTTTTATTAAAAAACTATAAAGAAACCGATTTTTGTTAAACTTTTTCACCTTCATCAAAACAACAAACAAATACTAGTTAAAAATTTTGAGTTTTATAGAAGGTTAATATATAGAGTTTACAGTTGTAGTTTGTATGGGTGGTAACTAGGAACATAAGGATGATCCATATGATTATGTTCCAGTTGATTGTATTCGTCGTGCACTATATTTTTCTTCTAAAATCAGTTATGGTGAGCTGATTGATTTGATTTCAGTTTGTTTTGGTATTCAAAATATAAGACGGTTATCTTATAAGTTTTCAACATATATGTATCCCGTTGACATATACGATGACAAAGATATGTCAGTGTTTTTAAAGACTATAGAGAAAAATCATACATACATATGTTATATGTATGTTGTTGATTCTTTTACAGTTCGTCTACTTCGTCAAAAAAAAAAAGACTCATCACATGGGTCTAATTCTAAAAAAAAAGATGTTCCGGATTTAAACATTCCACTTAACAATATAAATGATTTTAGCCATGAGCCTAATAATTTTGAAATAAACAACCAATATATTGACAACAACGAAACCTTTCAAAATTATGAACCAAACCTTTCTAATGTTTTATTATCAACATCATCTACACATCCAATTGTTAATAAAGTTTCTAAAGATAAAGAAGAATTAAAGTTAGTGTTGGATATTGGACGTCTGATTAACGATAAGTTCAACGTTGCTATGAAAGGTATGATCCAAAGAGTTACACTTTGGAAGGCAACGAATTTATGTTTAATTTTTAAACATAATATACGATCACGAATTGTTGGTTTTATCAAATTGACATTTATTATTTATGAAATAATAAATCGGTGGGAATTAATTATTGAGATAATTAATTCGATAAACAAATAAAGCTTTGAACTAGGGATGGCAGAAAAACCCATACCCTGTGGGAAAACCCGAAGCCCGAAACTTTAGGGCCGGGTATTGGCCCGAATATTAGGGTATGGGACCGGGTATGGGATCAAAAAATATATTTTTTTTGGGTTCGGGTACGGGTATGGGATTAAGGAATACCCGGCCCGATACCCAGCCCACTTACCCGAAGTAATACCCGTAATATTTTGTTAATATTTTTTGATTTTCTTTTCTAAAACACAAGTCTTTTAATGAAACATTATAACAAATTATAACTTTTATCTTATTATTTTATATTTAAAAATTAATCTTGTTGTTTTCGATATGTAATTTCAGTTTAAATATTAAATTAATAGTCCATGGTAGCATCTTTTAATAGTTATATGTTATGATATTTATATTTAATTTGTTTATATTTTATGGTGTTGGTTTTTTATGTATGTTTCTAGTTTATTTTTGTAATTAAACAATAACATGACACAAAATTAATACTATACAAATGTACTCGGAAAATCACAATTTTTTTTAATAAACTAATGGGTATATCCGATACCCATGGGTATGCCCGATACCCGATGGGTAATTACCTGATAGATACCCGATGGGTAATGGACCGGGTATGGGATACATTTTTACAATCGGATATGGGACTGAGATTAGCAATACCCTACCCGAACTCGGCCCATTGCCATTCCTACTTTGAACTTTATTATAAGAGATTGTTAATTAATGAATTGAGAATTAGTTAAACTTTAGACATTTAACTAAATGTTACTAACTAATTGTTAGTTAGTAATATTGGAGAGTAGTAATTAAATGGTTTAATTACTAAAAGAGTTTAATCAAATTAAAAGACTTTAATTTAAATTAAATGTGAAATAAAAGGTGGGAATTCCAATTTTGAATTGGTAATTCCAAGATCCTAAAAATGTGGATCATGGGTTGATTATTAAACCTATATCTAACCTACCACATTTCACAACTCTTTCACCCACTCTCCTTCTCCCTCTTCCTTGGAGCCGTCAACCACCACCACCATTGTGGGTGTGAGGTTGTCGCATGCCACCACCGAGCCAGCACCAGGCCACAGCAGCCAGGGCCACACCCGAGCCGTGACTAGGCCGCACCAGGGCCGCGACCAGGCTGCACCAAGGGCCACATCGGGCTGCCATAGGGCCGCAAGGAACCAGCCACCCTTGAGCCGATCGTGAGCTGCCCCAAGCCGAGCCGTGGGTTGAACCGAGAGCTGAGCCGAGCCGAGGCAAAATCAGTTTTGGTCCATTCCAGTGATTCGTGGGACGAGATCGGACTCGGGTGATCGTATAGAGTCAACTAGCGAGACCGTTGCTTGATCCATCCTGTGGATTTGGAACCTCTTCGTAAAGGTTGATTTCTAAAACACCATGTGGTTGTGCTGTTTGAATTTAATTGTTATTTAAACTGTATGTAACTGGATCCTGATTTGGGAATTGTTTCGATTACGAATCGAAATGTTATAAAACTTAAAAGCTTCCGCTGTGTCAGATCTGATCTGTCGGTTTGATCTGGTTTTGTAAAAACTGATTTCTTCAATTAATATGATTAATTGTATATGATTAAATGAAAAAGTAACCTAGAATTCCCAATAGTGGCATCAGAGCGGCTTTTACAAACGTTTAAATGCAAT
Source organism: Mikania micrantha (assembly GCA_009363875.1). Taxonomy (NCBI): domain Eukaryota; kingdom Viridiplantae; phylum Streptophyta; class Magnoliopsida; order Asterales; family Asteraceae; genus Mikania; species Mikania micrantha. The sequence goes on from CM018684.1 coordinate 6,525,655, forward strand.
TAATAATCGATTTTTGTTGGTTGTTTTGTCAAAACTTTTGTTTGACAAAAAGATCGAATCTTTGAATGTGATGATTGTGATTGTGATTATGATTCGAGCCCTAGGATCCGACCCATGTGATTGTACCTTTTGTTTTGTTTGATTAGTTGGTTTTTAAAATATTGTATTTCTACGGGTATTTGGACCCGATGTAATAGATTAGGTTTCAATTTTTGTAATGTAATTTGTACTTTACAAATGTAATCAAGCAATAGATACAAGACGGAAGATAGAGACAATCGAGGAGCTTGAAGATGGAGATCTTGAATCAAGTGGGAGACAAGATTTAAGGCGTTGAATTGTAAACCCTTGAATTGTTCGGTTTGTGTTTGATAACTCGAACTAAACCGAACAAATGAGACTTTGGCTCGTTTCATAATTACGTTTTGTTGTTTATGGTTGTTTAATATTTAGGAAATATAAAACTAGTAAAAACAAATATTTTTCACAATCATTGTAGAACAATAAAGTAATACAAAAAGAGTTTTGTAATACTTTAAAAGGGATTTTAAAATAAAAAGTGTTTTATTTTAATAAAACAGTTTATAAAATAAAATGTTTATTTTATAAAATTAGAACTTGTTAGTTTAAAATGATTCGTGATAATTACCGACTTAGTTTAAATAAGGTATTTAAAACTAATCGAGTCGAGAGTTGAAAGGAGTTTCAAACTATCACAAATAAAGAACTGAATATGATTTTGTTAAAATGAAATTGAACGATTTTGTGTCATGCTTCAAATTGTTCAATAGTTTTAAACTAAAACAATAAAATCAATATGATTGATTAGATTTACAAATTTGCAATAATGATCAATTTAGTTTTAATAAGGTATTGAAACAAATTAGGTCAAAATTGAAATAGGATTTCAATTAGATAGCGAATGAATAAAATAGAGATTTTATAAAATGCACAACTATCCTCATTTAAAATTAGTTGTCCATAATGTTTTTGAACATAAAAGCGATTAATTAAAGTAATTAAATGACTCATTGGTCAAGATGTTTATTTTCTAAACATGTAAACCTATAGTTAGTGCTTACCCTGCTATATGTTTATATATTAGAAAAGGATAAGCAATTTGATTTAAATGCCACCTTAGATTTGAGACACTTTATCAATTTGACCTAAAATATAGTGTTAGTGCTTACCCTGCACTAGGTCTATGGTTTTATTGAAAAAGGAATGATCGCGATTCCTAATAAACTTAGGCCAGTCATTCAGTCAAAAATCGTAAGGCGTATACTTGAAGAGTCAAGTTGGCATAGCTGGGGTAAATGTACAAACTTGGAAATTAGTATTCTAACAAACACTAAACTAGAGGATTATGATTTTCATAATTGGTTATCATAACCCTCCGGTATTATTGTGAATAGTAAATAGAGAGCTTAGCCCATTCAATGTTCATTAAATAAACAAAATCTCACAATTCTAAATCAATTTTGTTAACGAGTCATAATTAATTTAGGATTATATAAAGCATGAAATACTAAAACCTTTCTTTTGAATTTTATAGATGTCTTTCTCTGTCCACCGCCCTTCTCACGGAGCCGTACGTGGATGTTACCGCTCATACTGCTCCTAGCCAGCAAGCAGTTAGCCTCCCTCTACAAGGAATGGAAGTGTGGGTGAATCGACATCAAATAGAGGAATTCGCTTTTTCTGATGCTACTCAACCTCATAGGATAAGTCTTTTTCGAAATCAGTTCAATGGGAGTAATTTTTCTACTTGGATGCATCACCTTAGAGAAGTCCTAAGAATAGAAGGGAAGTTGTATGTTTTGGATAACCCTATTACTCTTGAGCCACCTATAGGCTGCACCACATCTGAAAGGATGAAACACATTGGACACGAATGTGAGATAAAATATCTCATATTGACTTTGGCGTCTCCTGAATATGTGGATCAGCTTATGTATCTCTCCGGTCATGAGATGATTGGGGGATCAAGAAGAGTTTCCTGCCAAACAGGTTTTGGCGATTTGAAATTCTTAAAGAGGTCCAAAAGGGTTTGAGACCAGGTGAAGACGTGGGAGCTCACGTTGATAGGTTGCAAGGCTATTTTGATAGGCTAGGCAAACTAGGCTATCCCATGAACCTTGAGATTGCTATAGATTTCATCAATATTTCCCTACCAGAGGAATATGAATCTTTTGTAAAGAGTTACAAAAGAAATATCTCTCGAGGGACAATTGATGAACTCAAGGGGATGCTCTTGGTTGAGGAAACCAAGATGAGGGTAGAGGTGAGCAGTGGGAGGAAGAGACCATTGATCGAGGTTAATGAGGTCCAGTGCATTGTTGCTAGGCGTTTGAAGAGTTCAGATTTGCCGAGGTCTTCTGGTACGCCTTGTTCATTCAACATATTTCTTGAATTGGCAAATCTTTGATAATAATGTGAGTGTCACAATTATTTCAATTATTTGTAGGTATTCAAGGTGGTTGATTAGCTGGAAGCTTGAGTCTTGAATTCCATGGGATGGAAGACAAGACAAATAGAAGAAATGTTCTTTTATTGTTTCATTTTTCATTAATAGTTTAACTTGTTTAAAACAATTATGAATATTTTGACATTCTTAGTTTGACTAAAAATATTGCTTCTGGTATAGTTTATGCATTGATTGATTAATTATAATTATGCTTGATAAATTGTTTTGATATCATAATTGATAATAGTTATTAATAATGCAAAATTAATTCTATATGATAGAATTACTAATAAAGGCAATACACATGATTTATATTAATAGAATAATTTAAAGTGTTTAAATAATTATAATTAGACAAGATTAACCTTTAAAGCAAGGTGTAATACATGAAACTCTAAACAATTGAAAATGAAATTCATTGTTACAAGAGTTTGATGATTACACAACATGCTTAAGGAAGATTAAAATGATTATGATCTTTTGTCACACCCCCATCGTCGGCGGAAACACGAGAGATGCGACAAAACTGTATATCAAGAACTCATTGAGTATGAGAGAATGCTAGTCCTTCTGCTTAAGTGTAAGGTCCATATCTAGCATTAGATTAGTACCTGAAATACATGCAAAAACAAGTGTCAACTAAAAAGTTGGTGAGTTCATAGGTTTTATATTTAATCAAACAGTTGAAGTAATAGTGTTTGCCATACAGGCACGAGTAAAAAGTTTAAATCAAAACTCAGTAGGATCATCATCCCATAGTGTGTTGGCCTTTCAGGCACGATTAAAATGTTTCAATAAAAATCCAGTAGGATCATCAATCCCATAATGTGTTGGACATTTCAGGCACGATTAAAATGTTTCAATGAAAATATAGTAGGATCATCAATCCCATAGTGTGTTGGCCATTCCAGGCACGAGTAAAATGTTTCAATGAAAATACAGTAGGATCATCAATCCCATAATGTGTTGGCCATTCCAGGCACCAGTAAAATGTTTCAATGAAAATACAGCAGGATCATCAATCCCATAATGTGTTGGCCATTCCAGTCACGAGTAAAATGTTTCAATGAAAATACAGTAGGATCATCAATCCCATAATGCTATGCTATCATATAATATGTTAAGCCATAAGTGTGAATGGATGCAATCTACATGAGTCCACAACCAAGCCTATGACCGACTGCCTTTGTGTATGATCTCATGATCAACAAACTCTTCCCGAGTTCATAGCATGTATGGGATGGAAATATTCATTCACCGAGATTGACCACGTCATTAGGTGACTGTAGCTAGCAAGACCACCCTATAGGTGAATGGGTTGTCAACCAAAATAGTACTATTCAATATAACCCCTGGCTCAAATTTATGAGTTAATGGTTGTGTCTAGGCATAAATAATAAGGGACTTACAATAGAATAACAAAATCTAATGCAATCTACATCCGACTAACTTATGTTACAGTATTAACACATTTAGCATAGTAATGAAAACCTTTTAAGTATCATAGTAGAAAAGCAAAGTATTGTAGCATGTATTTCCCTCAAAATATGTAAAAAAGTAAAAGGGGCTATGAATACTCAAAGTGTGTATAGCAATGGAACCCATGTCCATGTTTTGTAATAACCCAATTCAGAGTAAACATAGTTAGCACATCAGTGCTAGTCAACTATGTATGTTTTATAAAGTATAGCATTTCCCAATCAAATGAAATATAAGTTTCTGTTTGTAAATCAAATGTGTATCAATAATCAATACCAACAATCTTGTTTCAAGTGCCTACTTGACACAATTGTCGCACGTGCTCTAAAGCGTCCTCATGTATGTTAAATTTGATTAACCGAAGACTTTTTGTTTACAGGTGTTACGTTCGGGTTAATAATGCTTACCCCGTTAATACTCGATTATTTATTAAATCGAATGTGTTTGTAATTTATAAGCTTAAATGTGCATATAAAAGATTGATTATCAAACTTGATAATTATTGTTATTATATATAACTTCATTGAATAATTATTTTATGTTTAAAATAAAGATAATAAAATGTCCTAACCCATGTATGTATCATTCGTTGTAACGATGTTTATTGTACTCCGACGTATTTATTATGTACAAATCGTTATTAACATATAAGCATTTGTTTCATTTATTTTTATTTACTGTAATTTGATGATTTATATATGCGCAAATTATGTTTAAAACTGTTGATTGAAATAGTAGTCATAGGATCCAAATATAAAATTTTAAGATCAATTTATCAATATAAACATATATTATATGAAATCTCATTTTATCAAATGTACTTGAACTTATTTATTCACTTAGTTACATATTGTATATTTAAAAATGTTTAACCCTTATGATTATATAAAATAGTCGTGCTGATAATCAAACATTACAAAAACTAATATTTGAATATTAATGTAATTAAAACCTTTCGAGTTGCATAATATACTTTACAGAAATATTAGTTTTGAAAACTCTAGTTTTAAAGAAATCGAAGGTGTGTGTATATATATAATTATGTGTCTTTCGTTTAATTTAGTCGTTGGTATAAACTCTTATAACACTTGAGATACGTTAATTGTTTAAAGGTTAGCGTGCAAGTATACCTTCCGGATCAGTTCACGTACGCTACTCATTTTGATAACCGGTAACCCGATTTGGGATCCGAGCTCACATATGGACTCGGTTTTGCATTACGGTCATTTCTGAGCACTTGGTTATCGCTGCTGACCAGATCTATCTTTAGTTAACCATTTGATCAGCTTTGACTGATCCTAAGTCAGCCCAAAAATACTCCCAAACAACCAAGACTTCTGTATACACCATCGGATATGTTGATTTCAAATTTTGTTATAGACAAGCACCATGTAAACACAAAGATCTGAACAACTGCTGCTTAAATTCACCTGATTTGGTCAGGTCTGTATGGATGGAATCATGACCGGAGCTATGTTAGATGGCTTTGTCAGTGGGTTAGGGTGGTCATCAAGCATGCCACCGTTAACACCTAAACCATCAACAAGATTGAGGGTCGGCCGGTGTTGCCTCTACTGATCTGATCGAGCAGGAGCATTGCAGGGAGTGGATCGAGCGGCTGACCATCCAAGGTGTTTGCCGGAGTAGGGAGTTGAGCTGGTGGTCGAGTGTGGAGCTAGAGAGAAGAGTTCGCCGGAGTAGATAGCCACCTCGCTCTTGCCATCATTTGTGCGTCCTACTATACTGGGGAAAATGCCGGAGTCCTGCCGTGAAGGAGGCCTACAGCTCCTTTGTGGCTGCTTTCTTGCTCTGGCCAACACAAGATACACACTGGTATGTGTATGTGTATGTGTATGCTGTAATAGAAGGGAAGAAGGGTGGGGGTGATGGATCTGCTATTGCCGGTGAAGGGAGGAGCCGGTTGCTCCTTTTCTTGGCCTGTTCCACCGATTGGGATAACACACACACACACAAGTGTGTGTTGTGTGAATAACAGCTGAAATGAATGAGGGGCAACAAGCATAAGTTTCTTTTTATAGCTACGGGTTTTGGTTGGGTAAGAATACCCTATATCAGTTTGTATCGCGTGCGACTAGCTTATCAGTCGCGTAACGAATCCATTCGAATCACGTTATCATCACCAATTATTATTTCGTGACGGGAACAGGTTAACAATAAAACGAAAAAAAATCTCATAATATTAACTCGTCGAATAATAATTAATCCGACAAATAACGAGCTTAACCCCTTTAATTCTGCGTAATTCTTTAACCACCTTAAAACGCCTCCTTAATTGGATTTTAATAATAATAATAACAAAAATACTAATTATAATAATAATAATAATAATATTATATAATGTTTAGACTTAATTATCAAGTTTTTGTTAACAAACAATCATCAAGCATTAATAAATAAATCATTCGTTCCTTTTCTTAATAATTACATGACAGTTCGTTAAGAACATTTTGTAAGCTTATCTTTATGGATGAGTTCATTAGGCCTAGTTGGGCTTAACTGGGCCTAGCCCTTTTGACTCGATTAGCAACGAATCGCTTACTAAAATTTGACGGGTGTTACAATCTCCTCACCTTTTAGACATTTCGTCCTCGAAATTTGATATCACTTATTTGGAAGGAGATTGTAACTTGTCTAGTGAACTAATTCACTTGTAGACAAGTTCTTGTAAATGTTGAAACTAATAAATTATGCTCGTGAGTATGTGAACTGGGTTTCCACAAAGCATTCCTTTGGCATCATATCTTCCTGGTTCTTGATTGAGTTTAAGGGATTTATGATCTTGACCCTTAGAGGATCACCTGATAATGTTATCTCAAATAGTAAGTTGTTTCAGTCAAATTGATAAGCAGTTTGACAAACTTTACTAATTCAATTTGTCAAATCCTAAAATTTGACTAATTTGTACTTGTTAAATAGGACTTAACGACATATTGCTATCCTTCAATGTGACAATATGCCGTCATTTATACAATTCTCTTAACAACTTGATGCTTCGGATCATTCATGTTGTCAATCATTTAAAGGTCACACGAGCTAGATCCATAGAGTTTAGGAGCTACAACCTTCTTCTAACTCTTATAAAGGGTTAGTCTTGAAACGACAAAAATCTTCCTTACCAAACTCATGTTTGTTAGGAATATCCATGAGTTTTTTTGAATAATATCTTTGATCTCTTATTTAAGATAAGGACCCTTACGAGCTAAGTACAGTATTGAGCACTTTTGCTTGACTAACTTTCAACTAACTAGAGGTCCTATAAGATCCTATTATTCGCTAGTCGCTTGGTTAATGTACTCTTTCGACATCCATCATGTAACATTTATTTTTATGTCAGCAGGGTATTAGACGTCTTGTCTATAAGCCCAAGTCAAGCTAAGGAATGCTTGATTCGTTTAATTGCGTATGAGGCAAAATGAGTTACGTCAATTTAATGGCTAATTGACTGGCCTGATTTCTTCTACTAAATTACTACAAACATCTCTGACAGTTCCATCCTGTCAATCAATTGTGTTCTTAAAATTTGTCATTCCGTTTCGTAATCAGTCGAAAACTGAGAGAGATAAGTCATCCATGCCTTCTAAACATGTGAGGGAATCATCATTTGATGAGAATACAACTAGTAGGTAGACAACTCCTAATCAACCCAAACTCCTCAAACTGAGAGGCTAATTTTTCATTATAGTATGACCATCGTATAAACCAGAGTTTGGATACTCATGGCACGTTCGATCTTAGATCAATTTCTCTTATAAATTACTCTCTTAATATAATCAAGGATAAGTCCTTGTGAATTAACACAAGATCTTTTGTGAATATCCATTAACATTTCATGAAATTCTCTAAGGATCATTAATTTGCGCATGTCTTAAGTCTTCGCTACAATAATTCTAAAATTAATCAACACTCACTACATGATTGTATGAGTGGAAAATATATTAGCTTCTTTTCAATTTCCCACTAATTAGAGTTCGGTATACTCTCTTTCTTAGGGATAAAGAGAATTGCACTCATACCAAAATTTGTTCTTCGACTTGTGATTGTGAAACACTCATTTGGGATTTATCAGTCAACTCTATAAGGTAGAAAGCCTCAAGAAGTTCAATGTGGGTTGGTGACCATAGTTGTCACACACCTTTAACTTTGAAAGTAGATTGATAATAGGTTTAATGAAGGAGTTATATATCATGAGAGGTTTGTATTTGCCATTAGGGAAGTAGTAGGTTCGTCCCTACGAAGACTTGCCCTATGATTCATGTCCTAGTTTCAAGCAACTGGGAGTGAATAACATGAACATAACATTTGTTAAAGTTGGCTCTTAAATGTATGTTGATAAGGATGACTTACCTCGGGTATTGTAGTCATCTAAACATACATGATCAATGTTTGAGTTAAATGTTTGTGAATCTCATGTTATGATGGATGAACAACATTCTCATCATATGGATTTCACCAATATATATTTTTCAATGACAACTCTTGTCCCATCACTGAGAAAGAGAATAACAAAACAAGAATGTTAGCTATAATATGAAATCGATAGAACTTTAGGATAGAAGTGTCGTCCTTGCTTGTATCAGAGTTTGACAATCACCTCATTTTTAATTTTGAGGTCGTGTACGAATTAAAATATGATTTATTCAACTCTTGAAAATACACAAAGTAGCTGACGTATCTAGCCCTATGAGAATTTGGATAGTCAAGTCACTTATTTGACTCAACTCAACTTTTTTTGTAGTAGTTCAATTAGTGTCACTTGATTTAAAATGACAATACTACTCTTTGTATAATAACAGAGAAAGTGTGTAGGACTCATAGTCACTTTGAATCGAATAGTATATCACAAGTATATACTTGTGAAATTCGATAATGACTACGTAAGAAGAAGACATTAGTGTCAATGTGATTATTTCTTGTTTGTATCGTATTGTAATAAGTACCAATCTCAACACTTGTATTTTCACGTGGTTCACTTATCGATGTCATGTTCAAGGGTTACATGAATTTTCATTAGCATTCTTGTCGGTTGTAAGATCCTTTTAGAGAGTTTCCAAGTTTGTTCAACGATTGAAACTTTGTATAATTATTTTCATGTTAGGGCAATTAGTATATGTTTGTCAATAAAGACAACATGTTTAAAGTGGGTAAATGAATTATGCTAAGAACCATAAACACTAAGATGCGATAAAACAAAGTAAGAGACTTGTTTAACAACATTTAGATGTTGTGTAGTTGAAATTAGAGAATTTCAATGACAAGGTCAAAATGGATCTTTTAGGATACTACAAATTCTGTAAGCAAGAGTTGTTTGACAGATAAATAGTTAAATATCAAAAACTGAATTACCGTAAGAACACCTTAACTGAGTATTCTTATAAGTAATTAGAAAGTTTTGAAATCCTAATATGGCAAACTTGTTGTGTTAAATTCATGGTTGATAAAAACATCTTAAGTGGTAAATCTATGTCTTGATATGAAACCAAAGTGTTGGTTTTACCTAAAAGACTAAGATGTTCTACATATATATATATATATATGTGTGTGTGTGTGTGTGTGTGTGTGTCAAGGCTAGTGGGAGCATAGTAAATTCTAATGACACATTATGTAAGTATGTAGATGACATACTAATTATAGAAAGGAGTTTCTATAATAAAGACATAAACTTTAACATATGATATTAAACGAAATAAGCAACAATTTTATTTGATAAAATTGAATATATATTAATGGTTAATATATAAAGTATCCAGTAACAATTTCAATAGAGGTTGAAAATAAATCTTAGATAAATTTTGCATAAGATGAAGATTCAAATGCAAATTTTCTATGTCAAAGTATGAAGTGTTCACTAAAGGTTAGACAACACACATAGACGCATCAGAATGCTTAGAATGAAAGAGTTCATTACTAATCTCAATAAGATTCTTAATGACTAGGAATGGTTTGAGAAACATATGACAACAATATAGCATAGCTAAAACTATGAAATTATAGTCATGTTATAGCAGAAGCATTATGAGAAAGAACTGAAAGAAAGACATAATAATAAATAAAATTCATAAATCAGAATCTAGCAATTCAGTTCACTAAATCTATTTATAAAGCTGAATATGAGGATAAGGCTAATAAATAGATATTAGATATGCTAGATAGGGAATCTGGTTTAACTTTAGTATTGGGTTCTCTACAATCGGAATAGGAAACATTGAATGTTCATTTTGATTTAATGGTTAAAGGCAAAATGAATTATGTTTCAAAATTCGAAATTTTGTACATTTTAGTATCCTTGAATATAGTATTCTAAATGTCCGTAGTCGATCAGATTCATGGGAATCAATCTGAACTAAGGCTACTTGAATGCTTGGTTAATTTATAGGGATAGAAGCTCAAGTGTTGAGAACCAAGATTCATAGGCATTTTTTAGAGAATGATGCCGGACGTAACTCGCTTCAAAACATTCTTCATGGATCGCTGTCATAAGATGTTTTGATATTAAAGTATATTCGATATACATAAATATCCTTAGACCTAAGGAGTATATTGAACTAACATTAATTAAAGGTCACTCTTTGATCTTACCTAAAGCTGTCTTGAAAAATAGGCAACAATAAGGGTAACGATTCGGAATGATTCTAAGATTAAGTGGGAGTTATATGCTGCCAAAGGGAGTCTATACTCTTATATAGATAAGAGAAGATATTCTGGCGCCCTCGTTGATTTAAACTGATGTAAATGCATGGCCACGCTTAAACTAAAATAGTTTGTTAGATCATTTTAAATTGAGAATGAGAATGAGAATACTTGAACAATATATGAGATTGAAGAGAAATCCATGTCTCATGTTCAAGGAATAACAAATAGAAAAGATATACTAATAAAGGTTATCTGAGACTATAATTGTCAGTTAAAGTAAAAAAGTTACCTAAACTAAGGAGTTTTAGTCGACTTAAGAAGTCATACCTTACTAGGGGCAGCGAGATGCAGCTAGGCGTCCAACACTGTCTACATTGAATCACTTAGTCGATGAATCGTCCAAGTGGGAGTCTGTTGGATATTGGATGTCCGATTAACGATAAGTTCAACGTTGCTATGAAAGGTATGATCCAAAGAGTTACACTTTGGAAGGCAACGAATCTATGTTTAATTTTTAAACATAATATACGACCACGAATTGTTGGTTTTATCGAATTGACGTTTATTATTTATGAAATAATAAATCGGTGGGAATTAATTATTGAGATAATTAATTCGTTAAACAAATAAAGTTTTGAACTTTATTGTAAGAGATTTTTCATTAATGAATTGAGAATTAGTTAAACTTTAGACATTTTATCTAAATGTTACTAACTAATTGTTAGTTAGTAATATTGGAGAGTAGTAATTAAATGGTTTAATTACAAAAAAGAGTTTAATCAAATTAAAAGAGTTTAATTTAAATTAAATGTGAAATAAAAGGTGGGAGTTTCAATTTTGAATTGGTGATTCCAAGATCCTAAAAATATGGATCATAGGTTAACTATTAAACCTAGATCTAACCTACCACATTTGACAACTCTTTCACCCACTCTCCTACCCCTTCTTCCTTGGAGTCGTCAACCACCACCACCATTGTGGGTGTGAGGCTGCCGCATACCACCACCGAGCCAGCACCAGGCCGCAGCCAGGGCCACACCCGAGCCGTGACCAGGCCGCACCAAGGCCGCGACCAGGTTGCACCAAGGGCCACATCGGGCTGCCATAGGGCCGCAAGGGGCCAGCCACCATTGAGCTGAGCGTGAGCTGCCCCAAGCCGAGCCGTGGGTTGAACCGAGAGCCGAGCCGAGCCAAAATCAGTTTTGGTCCATTCCGATGATTCATGGGACGAGATCCGGATTCGGGTGACTGTATAGAGTCAACTAGCGAGACCGTTGCTTGATCCATCGTGTGGATTTGGAACCACTTCGTAAAGGTCAATTTCTAAAACACCCTATGGTTGTGTTGTTTGAATTTAATTGTTATTTAAACGGTTTGTAACTGGATCCTGATTTGGGAATTGTTTTGATTACGAATCGAAAGGTTATAAACTTAAAAGCTTCCGATGTGTCAGATCTGATCTGTCGGTTTAATCTGGTTTTGTGAAAACTGATTTGTTCAGTTAATGTGATTAATTGAATATGATTAAATGAAAAAGTAACCTAGAATTCCCAACAGTTAGAAGTATCAATGATGGCTTTACATGAGTGCTTTGAATTCAAAGTTCAAAAGTCATCGAAAGAAAGGTTTGTTGTGAAATGTTGTGGGGATAACTGTGAGTGGATATTAAGAGCTTCTAGTTATAAGAATACTAATGCTTTTCATGTGACTTCTTTTAAAAACGAGCTCACATGTTCAAGAACGCAGACGTATCCTAATATTAGAAATGCAAATAAAAAAGTTATTGGCCATGCCATAATAGATCAACTTACCAACTGTGGACGTGTTTATCGGGGAACAAAATCGTTAAGGACATCAATCAAAGGTTTAAGGTAAACATATCCTACAAATAGGCATGGCGAGGAAAACATTATGCAGAACAACTTTTGTCCGGATCAGCCAAGGAGGCTTTTGTCAAACTCCCTACATACTGCCACAATCTTGAGTTAGCTAATCCTGGAACACTTACTCACATTCTGAGGGACGAGTTTAACCATTTTGAAATGGTTTTTGTTGCTATTGGTGCAGCTGTAAGTTATTTATTTTGAAGATATAATTGGTCCATTTAAGGTTAAATTTTATATTTAATTTTTAAATTATTTGCAGGTTAGAAGTTTTGTTAATTGTATGCGGCCCATCATAATAATTCACGGGGCACATCTGAAAGAGACTTTTAAGGGCACCATGTTTCTTGCAGCCGGTATGGACGGGAATAACCAAATTTTACCATTTGCATTCGGTGTCGGGAAAACTGAAAGTGGGGATGCATGAACCTGGTTTTTGTCTAAACTGAATGATGGCATAGTGGATCATCCAGATCATGCTATTATTTTTGACAGAGCGTCATCTATTGATTTGGAAATCAGAACAGTGCATCCGCTCGCATATCATGGTCTTTGTTGCCGACATTTAATGGTTAATTTACTTTTAAAGGGTAGAGCGCAAGAAAACTTATGGTGGGCAACCTGTAAAGCGTACACAGTCAATGGTTTTGAAACCAACTATAACGCGTTATGTGCTATTCGACTGGCAATCCGAGAGGCACTAACAAGAGTTGGGTTTCATAAATGGGCACGGTCCCACTACCCTGTTCAACGGTTCAATATAATGACTTAGAACAGTGCCGAGTCTATTAACGCATTGTCCCGGAACGTGAGAAAATTACCGATCACAAAACTAGTTGATTTTTTTGTTTCCTTGCTACAGAAATGGTATTTCGAGCGACGACAACTTTGTGGTTAGTATCTGGTTATTTATAATTTATTTAAATTTTTATATGTTTTTTATAATTTGGTGATAAATTAATTTTTTTCTCCAACAGCAAAAAATACCCACTATCTGACCAAATCGGCTGAAAACAAAATATCTAAAAGAATACAAAAATCTAAAACTTGGACAATAAGGGGTATTGATGACTATCATTTTAACGTTGACGACGGATGTCACCGGTGTGTCGTCGATGTTTACAACAAAAAATGTGCTTGTCGCAAATGGCAATTATCTGGTTTGCCATGTGGTCATGTGATTGTTGTTTCTGTTTTTTTGAAGCAATCAGATTGTACCCACTAGACGATGGACTGGTTTAAAAACGGGGTTTACGTTGCCACATACGCTGAGTCTGTAAATACAGTTCCAGATGAATATGAATGGGAGGTACAAGAAGCTGATGGATGTTTAGAAACACCGCAGATGCATTGAAGGCAAGCTGGTGAAGAATAGGCCCAACAATATGTTCAAGATGTCATCATAACGGACATATGCGTCATCAATGTAAAACTCTGTTGCCATCACAGGTCCCTTCATCGTCAAAAGTGTGGAAAAAACAAGGAGACAACAAACTACGTTGGCGTTGATAATTTTCGAGATTTTGTAGTAGGGTCAACCACCCAAAATAATTACTGTTATAATTAAATGATTGTTAATGGTCATAGTTAAAATATTATTACGACTTATTATTTCTCGTTATTTTTAAATTAAAAAAATATACATGGTTGTGGGCTCGGCGCCCATGGTTGGATCCGTTTTTGGACGGGGAGCCCATGGTTGTGTGTGTTATGCTCGTTATTTTTAAATTAAAAAAAAATTATATGGTTGTGGGCACCCCCATGCGCCCATGTTCAATATATTATTCTCGGTAATTTTTAAATTAAAAAAAATATTTTGGTTATGGGCGAGGCGTCTATGATTGGATCAGATTACGGATGGGGCGCCTATAACGAAATATATTATTCTCGATTTTTTAATTTAAAAAAAATATTTTGGTTGTGGGCGGGGCGCCCATAATTGTAAAATTGAGTGAATTAGTTGACCATCTGGTTGTGTGCTTTTTGCGTCTAACCAGGGTCCAAAGCATTGCTGTCTTCATATATTTGTTCTATTCTCATTTCTTGAAATAGTTGTCTTTACTAACTCGACATTTTTCCATGAAACTCGAGTTTTGCATTCAGCAGCCTATTCAATATGTATTTAAGTTAGTAAAAATAAAATAAAATAAATGTCAGTTTAATATTATTTGTATAATAAATACACACTAACCTGTGCCATTTTGTTTGATATATCCAAAAATACAAGTATGTCACGTGCAAACCAAACCGGTAGCTCCGAACCCAACAAAGTAGACGACTCGATAGCTCCAAACCTGACAAGTATGCGAAACTCACATGAGATGTATTTTTTGTGTTCCCATTTTTGCTAATAAATTAGATTTTGGCGGGTTTTTTTATTGGTGGGAATTATAATGGGCGCCACGCCCATGTTTTCCACATAGCTGGTCGTCGCGCCTATGAGTCCAAATACTTAAAAATTAATTTAATTTTTTTTATCGGGTGTGATACGAGTGAGACGCCCATGGTCCTAAAATTCTTAAAAATATTTAAAATTTAAATTTTATAATTTGTCTAGGGAGGCATGCCTATGGTAACAGGCGGCACACCCATGAACAGTAAGGTATACGGTCGGCACGCCTATAGACCATAATGTTAAAAAATTATTTTTTTTTAAATTTAATTGGGTGGTGAGAACAGGCGGGACGCCCATGGTCCATCAAATTTCAGGGCGGCACGCCCATGGACCTTAGAATTAATAAAAATATAAATTTTAAAATATGTTAGGAGGCGGACCACCTATAGAAGGATTATTTTATGGGCGCGGTGCCCATTAAAATTAATTTAGATTAGTAAATACGGAAATTAAAGTTTTTATTATAAATAATATTCAAGTGTCTTGTTTTGACTCATAAAAAATGTCCGACTCACTAGAATTCGATGTGGCAACGAACAAAGAAGCTGAAGATACTAAGTTGGTTGAACAACCGGAAGATGAAAACAAATTAGAATACGCAGACAACGAGAAACAAGAAGAGAACCAGGAAGATGAGGAAAAACGTTTCTGGAACTGGGCGTTTGATACATTTTTGCCAACAAATGTTGCTGATGAAGATGAAGTTTCGGAAGATATTTACGTTTCTGATGAGGACTATGTCCTTCTACCACAAGATTATCTTCATTTGCAATATGAAAACCGACTAGAGGACAAATACGTGCCTCGTGATCCATGGCAATCCTTATCATAACCCATGGAAAGAAGAAAACGATAGTTATTCGGATTAAAAAAATAATTATGATGTGTATTATTATTTTTTATTTAACTGACGTTTTAAATATTTATGTTCAATTTAAATTTGGGTGTGATTTTAATTATTTAACTTAATTGATACACAACAAAATATTAATAAAAATATTATATATTAATTTGTTAGACATTACAAGGTCGCGGCAAACAACGCCAAAAGTAAATTTTGTCAGCCATGAATAGTCGATAAGTCGTACAACATTGTTTAAATCCATCAGTTATGTCTAATGGCTTTTCGGTAACTAAATGTTCCATTAACATACAAACATAAACAACTTCATTGCCATATATTTCATGTTCGGGTCTTATGTAATCGTCATTAGCTCCGTATGTGATGTTGCTTTCTTGGGGTCGTTTAACTTTCCAGTAACGAATGTTCACCAACAACGCCGTAAAATAAAGTGCAATCTTCCTCAAACTTGGATGAAGACTCTCTCTGAATCTATCACGAGATATACGTTTTTTGTTATACATAACAATATCTAATGAATTCAAATCAATCATTATTAGTGACCAATCTTGAGAACCAAAACAAAACGGAAAATAAACGTAATCAATGTCAACAAAAGAAGGAAAAGGAGAAAGCTTGCCATTAGCAAATTTAATCGCGCTTTTGTTGCATGAGTCCAAAAGACTGTCGACAAAGGATGGTGGTAAAATTGTCCAACGCAAATTTAATGTTCGACCCTGTTGAACCTCTTTGCATCTCTAGTTGATTAACCTTCCGGCCCATCCTTCAATGTGTTGCAAAAAATAAAAAAAATAATAATATACAAATTATTAAATAAATTTAAATTATATATCTTTACCTTTGGTGTTAGGTATCTATTACTACAATAGCCTAATAACGTTCCCCAAAACGTTTATCAAGCTTTTCAGATGTAAAAAATACAGCTGATTAACATAATGGAGCATCTCCTGTGTTAAAAAATTCAATAGCATATTTTGACCATTTCTCTGACTCATCATCTGGTGTCACACCCCCAAAATCCCACGTGTGGTGTTAGTCCACATGGGTGTGACGTGGCCAGAATCACAGCTCATGGTCATATAGAACAACTCTATATGCGTTTTCAAAATACGTTGTTTGCCATAAAGGTTAACAAAATAATTGCAGCGGAAACATATATATATATATATATATATATATATATATATCATAGCAGCGGAAAATAATAAGTTTAATACATGCAGCGGAAAATAAGATGTTAGACATTACATCGTTTCAAAATACATAACATAAATAAATATTGTTTGATAATGAGGACATGACATAATGTAATGCAGATCCTAAGCTCGTGTCCTTAGGTGCGTCCTGAATTCCATATGCCTGTTAGTTACCTGAGAATACAAGTTTAAGAAAAAGTGTCAACACAATGGTTGGTGAGTTCACAGGTTTTGATATACATAGATAGTTAGAAAACATGTGTCATGCTGTTTATTAAAATGTTAGTCCTGAGCCTTAGGCTCCAAGTGTCAATGCGTCACTACCGAACTAGACTTGTTAGTCCTTGCCTCCGCATATGTCTCGTAATAACATAGCTAGGTAGGTCGAGATTTCACGTGTCCCGACCTCCGGTCAGTATTGTGTCACGTGGGGTTCATCACACTCAAATAGATCTATTCAAACACACCTCGTTGTTTGTACATTAACGGTAAGACTTTGTGAGGGCTTGTTACGATTACAACACTTAATGTTTGTCTAAAAAACCAGCATACACATAATAATGTTTGTATAGTAGTAATGTTTGACTCGATTCAACAAGTATTCTCCCCCTATTTGAAAAGTTTGTAAAAGAGTAAAGAGGGGCCGTAAACTCAACTCGTGATGATCGTGAAACAAATGCGTAAGCTCCCGCTTGAAGATGTGTCGGTCACCGGCTACCTATATCGTATACCATACGTGAGTTTGTGTAAGTGACCGTGTTCGTGCTAGTGCTCGTGTTTGTGCTCAACAACCCTCGGTTGTTCATGTTTGTCCGTGCCGGTCCACATTGACCGTGTTTGCTCATGTTGGTCCACATTGACAGTGTTTGACCGTGTTAAGTCAACGACCCGTGGGTGAACCGTGTGTCGGTTGTGATTCGTGTAACATTCGTGCTTGTGCTCGTCGTGTGTAAAACGCGTAAGTTGCGTTCATGGACAACTTACTATTTATAGTAAGTTTCCATTTATAGCAAGTTCTATACACGTATCGTTTTAAAGTTCTAGCATGCTCGTTAGCCCTACGTGATCATGTTAACACATAGCACGTTGTCATATGTAGTCAAATAAACATACAAGTCGTTTTTGCATATAAAAGTTTCCTAAAAAGGGAATTTCTAAATATAGCACAAGTATCATCGGAAATCATCTAACTTAGCATACGATAATCATATTAAATCATATTAAGCCATTTAGCATGTTCAAAACATATCTAGCATTCTTAGATCGATATTTTGCAAAATAAAGTTACTAAAGATAGTAACTATGACCATTGTCTTTCAAATGATTATCCTAAGTCTTACTAACCTATCCTTATGCCAAATATTATCAAATAGTATTGTTTAACATCATATAAATATATCCGTATAGCTCAAATCATCAAATAGCCAGTTTCAATCATAAAAAGTTACTATAAATAGTAACTAGTTCCAAAATGACTCGAATCAACCCCGAATCAATTTCTAAGCATTCCAATCACCATGATATCATTCTAATAACAAATCCATACACATGCATGACTATATTTCCATACATTTCATCAAGTTGTAACTTAAAAGTTACTAATCATAGCAAGTTTCATCAAAGATCCATTTTCTAGCCATTTTATCAATACTAAATCATGTAGCATGCTATTAACAACAACAATAGACATTCTTGAACACCCAAAATCATCTACAATACACTAGATCATTCATGCATGTTACTATTTTGCAAGTTTATGTCCCAATCATGAAATTTTTACATACACATCATCATAGATCGACATGAAACATCCAAATAACATCATAGATCGTCAATAATAGTTGAAATAACAATAAACCCAGATTCAAATGGCAGGAAATTCGTGCATGTGGAGCTCATGCACTTGCATGTGTGTTTGTGAGCTTGCATGTGGGTTTTATGGTGTTAGAAGTGTAAGATAGGTATGGGTTTACCTTCCAAAGCTTTAAGACGCAGTAATGGAGATCTAATCAGCTCCTAAACCTCATGGATTAGCAAGATTAAGACGATGATGGTGGTTCCAAGATTCTACAAGTCCCTCTATAAGCTTCTCTATGGACTCCAAGCTTCAACCCTTTCAATCTTGAGCTTCAATGACCTCCAATGGCTTCCAAGAAGATGTTGCAGGTGCTGGGAAAGTGAAATGGCCGAAAGGTTGAGTGTAGGATCGGTTAAAATGAGTGGAAAGGGTAGCATAGCCATCATTTGTCTTGGTTTTATAAGATTTTGGCGACTGGGTGTCGTCGCGTACCGCCGAGAGAGTCCAAGATGCTTTTAGCGTACCGCGAAGAAATTCGGGACTCAAGTTCCCCCGCATTCCTTCGCGCACCGCCATGGCCCACTCCAGGGTCCATGGCGTACCGCGATAGGTCCCCGAAGAGCCCAACAGGCCCAATTTCAATGGTTTGATCCGTTCTTCGCTGTTTTCACGCTTACGGACTATTGTTCGACCTCGTTTGAACTTTCAAGTTCAATGTTTGAGCGTTTCGTGAGGTTTCTAGTGTTTTGTTACACGATGTGCTAAACGTTCACCAACGTTCGTGTTTTCTTAGACATGTGTGTGCGTGTTGCGATAATTCTCCGAATTATCGTGTTTGTGTTAGTGTTTGTACCGGCATGCCACGTGCCACACTAAATTAAACTAATTCTAGTGCCACGTGTACAAATATCAATTAAATAAATATTTAATTAAATCAAATGCTGACCTGGAATTTACGGGGTGTCACATCTGGAATAGTCCATTTACGTTTTTTAATCTCTTGTAGCTGCTTCGTATCGTTAGAGCGACTCCCTTCACCTTGCATTTCATTTAACTTATCTAGTGCAGTTTTGTTCTGAAAATTCGGACGTCTCCATTTTGAAAGAATCCATTTCGAAGATTTGTCAACGGGTTGAGAAGAATATTGTTTCTCCATTTTAAATTTTTTAAGTAGTATTTGTTTGTTTTTTTGATGAAGGTGAAAAAGTTAAGAAAAATTCGGTTTTTTTATAGTTTTTAAAAAAACTCGGACGTTCGTATAACAAAAGTCGGACGCTCGTGTAATAAAGGGGTGGCGCCCATTGTGAGATTCCCGCCTAAAATTTGAAAAAAAAAAGATTTGGACGCCCATAACCAGGTTCGGACGACCGTAGAGTAGGTTCGGGGCGCCCATGATGGTGGCTTGGTCGGATGGTACATGGCGCCTGCAAAAAAAATAAAAAAATCATGACGGGCGAGACGCCCGTGACCAGATCTGGGGAACCATGGGCGCATGGGTTTTTTTATGGGCGTCGGCGCCCACGTTGGCTACGTGGGTAATTCCTAGTGGTGTTAAACATGGGCGGCGCCCCGTGTAATTGTGGGCGGCAACGCCTGTGTAGGTGATGGACATTTGGACATTTTGGTCTATTTTTGGGTCAAAGTGGACAAAATGGGAATTTTCCCCAAAAAATAACGAAAATAGCCTATGATCGTCTCTCGATCAGCGATATTATCACATAATATATCGTTGACATGTATTTAATAAAAAAAGAGAGTAAATTACCGATATGATAGTTGTGGTTTTGCTAGTATTTTACTCTTGCTTCCTATGTTTCATAAATTATCATATGGTCCCTAACTTTTGACATTTATAACACATATAGTCCCTTGGTTACCAAATTACCCTTACATAAGGACTATATGTGTTACAAATGTCACAAGTTAGGCATCATATAGGTAATTTATGAAATTTAGGAAACAAAAGTGAAATCCTAGCAAACTACAAAGACCATCTTGATAATTTACTCTAAAAAATAGTAATTATAGTGTCTGCTAACGTCAGTGATATATTCAATGAGTCAGATATATTTTTGTTAGTATATATCGTCACGTCAGCAATATATAATGTAATAATATCCCCACTTCAAATAATAATATCGCCTCATCAAGAACAATATTAATAAAGGATAAAAATGACATTTTTATAAAAACAAATAATGATAAATTATGTTTATAAGAAAAATAAATTATTTTTGTATAAATGATGTAATTAACAAAAGAAAATAATTACAAAAACGTAATTAAAAACGTATTATTTGTTTTCTATTCAAAAGGTAATTGATAATACAAAAGAAAATACTTATAAATATAATTATAAACAAAAGAATATACTTATAAAAAATGTAATTAAAAGCATATTATTTTTTTGTTTCAATTCAAAACGTAATTATTAATACAAAAGAAATACGTATAAAAATTGTAACTAAAAACGTTTACTTTTTTGTTTATATTCAGAACATAATTACTAATACAAATGGGGTTAAAATTAAAAAAAATGACTACAAGTAGTGCTCAAAGAAATTTTTTTTAACAAATGGTGTTGTCTCCACTACTAGTGACGATTTTAAGGAAAGATATAACTGGAATATAGGTGCGTAAGAATTTACAGAATGAGTCAGAATAAAAAAAAATCAATTTTTTCTACCAAATCGCCACTAGCAGTGGCGATTTCAGATTTGTGTACCTTATCTGTACTTTCTTGCCATTGATAGGGGCGATTTTGAAGATAATTGCCAATGCTAGTAGCCATTTTGGCCAGCTATGTAACGTCTATAGGCCACACACCAGTCCTTGAAATTTCCAGTTACATTAAATGGTTTACTAGTAACTAAATGCTCCATTAACATAAAGTCGTGCACCCCTTGATTACCATTTAGATCGTTGTGTGACTGAAACATGGTCTTCATTAACTTCAAAACTCAAGGCTTTCTCATGAATCCTATTTTTTTTTAAAATATTTTATATTCACCAATAAAGCACAAAAGTATATTGAAATCTTCATTAAATTTGGATGGACCGCCCACCTGTACTTTTCTCTTGAAAAATTTTCACTACAATACACAACCAATTGCACTGTTCGTAGATCAACTTGAACAAATAGCCATTCCTGATTTTCAATACAAAACGGGAAATAAACATAGTCAACATCAAAAAATGACGGGTAAGGGCTTAACTTTATGTTAGGAAAGTTAACAGTACTTTTGTTATTTGAGTCTACCAAATAGTCAAAAAAAACGAGGCGGTAGCTCCCTCAGTTTGCTGTTGTATATGTCTCCACTGCATCATTCTTCCAACCCAACTTCAATATACTAAAAATAGAAAAATAAATTAAATAAATAACATGATATTTACGTATTTTACATGTAATTAAAATTTTGAAAATCATGTTGATATTTTGTGTTTGTAACCTCGGGTGTAAGGTATCCATTACACGTATAATCCAAAAAAGTTTCCCAAAAACGACGATCAAGCTGTAGAGGTGTATTAAATACACCAGAATTGCAGAATGGAGCATCTCCATTAACAAAAAACTCTTCAACATCATTAGACCAGTTTTCAGACTCACCGTCTAAAATGGCCCATTTTCATACACGTTGTATGCTATGTCAGTTTGGAATGTATGCCCGAGGTTGAGCAGTATGTGTGTACGCAATTTTTTCTGCTGGTTGCTGTTCTTGACCTGATGTAGTTGATGAACCAACATTCGTACTTGGACGCCTCCATTTTTGAAAACTCAGCTTGACTCTTCTTAACTGGTTGAGAACTATATTCATCACTAACAATTTCTTTGTTACGTTGGTTATCCATATTTTAGGACAAGTGATGACAAGGAAGTGGGTTTGAAGAGTATAAGAGAATTTGTGGATGTAACATCCCGTTTTGAGAATATAAATAAAATACTCTCGTTTATAATTAAAATATTATCACTTAAAAATATAATAATAGAAACGCTCAATTAAATCATAAGGTCTCGTCTAATGAATAAAATAGTCAAGTTTATAATATATGATTCTTCAAAAGTATAAGAGTAGATATGAGCATTCCAAAGTCCTAGCGTTAGGTTAAACGACTGGTGGAACGAAACAACTATTCGAAATAATCTAGGTCTAAATGATTGTTAAGCTTAATCGTTCAAATACTAATAATAATAATAATAAAATAAAAAAATATTATATTTGATCTTTCTCCGTTTTTAACGAAACTTAGGTCGACAAGTAGAGAATAATGAACGGATCCTAACCGTATATTTATATTCTTATAAAGCGTGATATTTTAAAAGTTATAAAAGAAAACCAAACTTGAGAGAAATTAATTATAATAATATAATATTAATTATTATAAAAAAAGAATAGAAGTGCCCGTGTGATGGTGTAAATCAGATGACAAGGCAATATAGATAATCTTTAAATTGGAGATGCATCATTTCAAGTTTAAGTTGGTTAATATTGTAAATATAATATATATTTTAACATAAGATTTAGAAAGAGAATTAAAGAAACTTGATGAAGTTCAAAAGAAAAATAACAGACAGTAAGGAAAGATTGAGCAAAAATTTGAGGTATACACGTTCAAGAATTCTTCAGGGATAATAAATCGGTATGTTGTTCAATTTTTAAGTTTGATTCATACATTAAGATTTCGCTATAAGGTTAGGGTTAAGATCCGATCCATGTATACAAACAATATATTGAATTTGTGGCTGATTTATAAGTGCAGAAAAAAAAATAAACTGTTAACCGTATGCAACCATTTTCTGAGATAGTGTTGGGTATTTAAAAGGATAGATGCTATATCCAAAATTAGTTTATAATATAGCACAGTTAATTTGATGTTTATCAACTTGTTCATTATGAGCTTCTAACATATGTGTATTCTTATTATTGAACAGATGGACATATTGTATTATTATTATTTCATTCAACAGTGTCTACAAATGATGTTGTGACTCACAGGTAATAGTTTGCCATAATGCAACATTTGCTAGTGAATGTATTGCACAGTTAGAACATTTACGAATGTTCAACTTGTGCACACTAAGATCATTTGCGAATGAATAAGTGTTGCACAGTTAGAACATTTACGAATGTTCAACTTATGCACACTTAGATCATTTGCGAATGAATAAGTGTTGCACAGTTAGAACATTTACGAATGTTCAACTTGTGCACACTCAGATCATTTGCGAATGAATAAGTGTTGCACAGTTAGAACATTTACGAATGTTCAACTTGTGCAAACTCAGATCATTTGCGAATGAATAAGTGTTGCACAATTAGAACATTTACGAATGTTCAACTTGTGCACACTCAGAGCATTTGAAAACTTTCTAACTCGAAATTTCTTAGCTTGCATTTATGAATAAAAGCTCTCTTAAGAACGTGATGCCTTCTGACAATGAAGATGCTCTCTGAAGATGAAGCTTTTGCGAATGAATCCATGCTTGTCTGAACATTTGAACTTTGTGAATAAGTAAATTGATGTTTGCAAATGTTGCTGCTTTGGAGACTTGGAATTTTTCCTTCTACTATCTGCTGATGCTGGCAAGGTTGCTGCTTATGCTGACAAAAAATGACACCTAAGATCCTGACAAGATTATTTTTGACAGCATAGCCCTTTTGTTTATTACATTGTATTTTAGGCCCTGATTATGATGTTTCATGGCCCCAATTGTCTATAAATAGAAAGTGATGTAATAGAATTTGGGTTAAGAAGAGAGAAAATACACACAGAAAACTGCTATCAGTAACACACTTAAGAGAGAGAGTTTTAGAGAGAGAGATTGATAACCTAGTGATGCTCTGTGATCGAAATAATGTTTCCTAATCCAAGCTCCTTTGTAAATTTATTGATTTATAATGAAGAAGGAATTTGATAACTGTTTTACTGTTCAATTAATATCCGTATTCAATATTTGTGTCAATTAATGAACCTTTTTGTTTCCGCCACTCAGTGTTCTGAAAAATTCGAGAGACTCATCTCTTCTTATTTGAGAACCCTGTTTTAGCACTGTTTCATCAAAAACCCTGAAATTAATCATGGATTCAAATGCTAATGCTAGCAATCAAGAAATTGGTTCTGGAATAAAACCTCATGTTCTTAAGAATGCTGCAGATTACAAACACTGAAAGTTCAGATTAAAAAATTTCTTATGTTATAGTGAACCAGAGCTATGGAATTCAATAGTTAAAGGTCAATTTGTACATGTTAACTTATGAGTTGATGATTATCATAGCATATCTGTTGATTTAAATTCTGTATATGATGAAGAAGACAGAAGAAAAATCAGATTTGACATTAAAGCTTATAGTTCTTTTACAATGGGTCTTCCTATTGAAATTCTGATGTGTGTTCAAAAATTTGAAACTGCTAAATCTCTTTGGGATGCTCTTGGTGTAATGTTTGAAGGAAGTACAGAACTAAAAGAAATGAGAAAAGACCAGCTGAAATATCAATTTGAAACTTTTTGTCATATGTCTGGAGAAGCTGTTACACAGAAATTACATCGTTTTGTTTAGTTGGTGAATGAACTTAAATCAAATGAAATAAAATATGATAATCATGATCTGAACAAGAAATTATTGCATACTCTCCCTAAAGAATGGAAAAACAATGTGACTATGCACAAAAATACAAAAAATATCCGTACCATGAAGGTTGATGAATTAATAGCTCATATTGAAGCAATGGCTATTGATGAGAGTACCAGAAACAATTCAAGAATTAAGATTGATCCTTATAAGTTCACAAAAGTTTCTCCTGGTGTGAGTGCTCTTATGAGTGAATAGATTGAGCAAAAATATGAAGAAATTGAAACTCAAGAATTTGGGTTAATTGCTCCTTCACCTGTTCCTTCAAATACTAAAAAAGGGAACTTATGTAAGTAAGGCAAAAGGGTACACTCAAAAGAAAAGAACAGATGAGTCAGATAGTGATGATGTTACTTTGAAAGTTAAATCTAATGATCAAAAGGCATTATGTGTTGCCTTACTTTCTACATATCTAGATTATATGAGTGGCAGTTAATCTAAAGCATATCTACGTCTTGATGAACTCGATGAACTTGATCCAGAAGATCTTGATGAAATGGATCTCAAATGGCAGACTTCTTTGGTTGCTATAAGAAACAAAAGATTTTTCAAAAATCGAGGTCATATGTCTTTCAACAAAGATTCAAGAGTAGGTTTTGACAAATCAAAAGTAAGATGTTACAATTGTTATCTATAATGTCATTTTTCGAAAGAATGCAATGTTCCTGGTTTATCAAGACAATATTCAAATAATCAAAGATTTTCATCTTCAAGTAATTAAAATTCAAAACCAACAATGCAAAGTTTTCAAAGAAATGAGAACTCAAACGATAGAAGAAATCACAATCAATTTCAGTTTGGAAATCAAAATCAAGAAAAAGCTAGAACTCCTCCATCAACTGCTCTAGTATCTCAACAGGATGAATATTTTGATTTGAGTTCTTATACAAAGGATGTTCAGCACACAAATTTTTCTCTAATGGCCGACCTGACAGAGATGCCTCAAGAGGGACAATCAAAAGTTCTAAGAAATATATGGCATGTTGATAATGGTTGTTCCCGACATATGACAGGAAACTATTCTCAGTTATCTGATTTCAAAAGTGTAAATGGTCCAAATGTTGCTTTTGGAGGTGATCATAAAGGTGGAAAAGTGACAGGAATAGGAACTGTAACAAAGGGAAAACTCAGTTTTGAGAATGTTAATTATGTTCCTGAGTTGAAATATAATTTGCTGAGTATATCACAAATTTGAGGTAACAAGTTCTCAACACATTTTATCAGCACTAAATGCATCATAGTAAAACCTGGTTTTGTTATTCCAGAAGAATGGATAATGTTGAGAACTCTAAGAAAACATCATGTGTATCTCATGGATTTGAATTTTTCTGTAGACCCCATTGAAGAAACTTATTTAATTTCAAAGGCATATGTGGATGAGTCACAATTATGGCATAGACGACTTGGTCATACAAATTTCAAGAATATGAACAAGTTAGTTAAAGCAAATCATGTTATTGGCATTCCTCAGAAGGAATTTTTCTGTCAAGATCATTGTAATGCATGTTTAAAAGGAAAACAACATAGAGTGACATATAAATCAAAGAAAGTATCTTCAATTACTGAGCCTCTTTAGTTGATTCACATGGATCTTTTTGGTCCGATAAATCTTCTAAGCATTGGAAAGAAACAATATTATCTAGTTATTGTAGATGATTATTCATGATTTTCTTGGGTTTTCTTTCTTGCAAAGAAGAGTGATATAGCATAAATTCTTATTGACAACATTACTTTAATTGAAATTCAACTAAATTTCAAAGTCAAGACCGTTAGTAGTGATAATGGAACAGAATTTAGAAATGAACCCTTTGATTCGTTTTGCACTAAGAAAGGAATAGCTAGACAGTTTTCTGCTGCTAACTCTCCTCAACAAAATGGTGTAGCTAAGCTCAAGAACATATCTTTAATTGAAGCTGCTCGGTCTATGCTAGAAAATTCCAAGCTTCCTATTACATTTTGGGCTGAAGCAGTGAATACTGCATGTTATGTGCAAAACAGAACAAGAATTGTCAAAGAACATAATAAAACTCCATATGAATTAATCTTTAAGAGAATACCATATATTGGATTTTTTAAAGCATTTGGAAGTCCATGCACTATTTTAAACACCAAAGATCGTTTATCCAAATTTGCACCAAAAGCAGATGATGGATTTTTCTTAGGATACTCTTCTGTATCAAAGGCATTCAAAGTATTCAATAGGATAGCTAATATGGTTGATGAATCCTTGAATGTGACTTTTCAAGAGAATTCATTTCCTATGTCAAGCTCTGGTCCAGATTGGTTGTTTGATATAGATGCTCTCACAAAGTCATTAAATCCAATTATGTTTGAAGAACAAAACCTAGAAGAAAATGTTGATACAGGAACTCCATCAAACCTTGAAGGAGATCTTGGTATGAACCCTAAACCTATGGGTGTTCATCTAATTGATCCTCCTCAATATACTACATCTTTATCTTAGGGACCTCAAAATCAAAGTTCAAATGATAACTGTCCACAACCTGTAACTGAGGAGATCCTGAAGAACTATTTGAGTCTGCATCAGACAGTGAAGATGTTTTAATAGAAAATATTGTTGAAAACAATAATGCACCTTCTCCAACTCTAAATGTTGAAGTAATCTCTCCTGTATCAAATGCTTCAGATGAAGGTGTACAAAATCAAACAAATTTAGATACTTTGATTCCAATTGATCCCAATACAATTATTGGAAGAATAGAGAAGGATCATCCCTCATCAGATATAATTGGTGATCTGAATCAAAGAACAACAAGAAGCACATCCCATGAAGCAAACATTTGTCTTTACTCCTACTTTCTTTCTCAGATAGAGCCAAAGAATATAAAGGAAGTACTTGCATATGCAAGCTGGGTGGAAGAAATGCAAGAAGAGCTACAACAATTCAGAAAATAAGAAGTGTAGAAACTGGTTGATCTTCCAAATGGAATGTATCCCATTGGTACGTGTAGGGTTTTCAGAAATAAAAAGGGTGATAAAGGAATCATAATAAAAAATAAAGCGCGTCTTGTTGCTTAGGGATATAATCAAGAAGAAGGGATATATTATGATGATGTGTTTGCTCCAGTAGCCATAATTGAAGCAATAGGGATCTTTTTGGCATATGTTGCATCTAAGAATTTTATAGTATATCAGATGGATGTAAAATCAGCCTTCTTGTATGGAAAATTACGTGAGGAAGTCTATGTCTCTCAGCTTCCAGGTTTTGAGGTTCCAAAATTTCCTTATAGGGTCTTCAAGCTAGATAAAGCTCTTTATGGACTTCATCAGGCACCTAGATCATGGTATGAGACATTTTCCAATTACTTGCTAAATAATCATTTCAAGAGAGGACAAATAGACAAGACTCTGTTTTTGAAGAAAGAAGGAAAAGATCTGTTGCTGGTTCAAATATATGTAGATGACATCATCTTCGGTTCCACAAACTCTAAACTTTGCAAGGATTTTGAATCACTCATGCATTCTAAATTTTAGATGAGTTCTATGGGTGAACTAACATTTTTTCTTAGTTTGCAGGCAAAACAAACACCACATGGAATCTTCATTCATCAATCAATATATATTGGTGATATTCTTTCTAAATTTAATCTTTCTGATTCAAAGGTAACTAGTACACCGTTGATGCACAAACTAAATTAGATCTTGGTTCAAATAGAGTTTCTGTTGATGAGAAATACTATAGATCAATGATCGGTTCACTGATGTATTTAACAGCTAGCAGACCTGACATTATGTATGAAGTCTGTGTGTGTGCTAGATTTCAATCTAACCCAAAAGAATCACATGAGATTGCTGTGAAGAATTTTTAGATACTTAAAAGGAAAACCATCCTTAGGTCTTTGAGTAACAACCAAATAATTAGCACATTTGATCGTGTATAAAATCTACGTTGAATTGACAATGGTAATTACTACAGATTGATAGTACACGAGAAATGATGAACGTAGGCGTAAACCGTGCGCGAAACGGAGTTACGGATTGTCCGGAATTGCGAAACGAAGAAAATTTTCAAAGTATTGAACTTCTGGACTCGTCGCGGTACGCGACGGAGATTTGAGGATCCGCCGCGGTACGCGATGGACCTAAAATATCTAAAATCCCCCGAATTTCTTCGCGATACGCGAAGCTTTATTTGGCCCTCGTCGCGGTACGCGACGGGTGAGGCGGTGGAATAAGTTGATATCTTTCATCAGATTGCATGAAATGTTATCTTATCTTCAAATCTCGAACAAGAAAGCCACCAGACGAACATCAGACGAGTTTTCATCATCCAAACTCAAATTTGAAGCCGCCAGAGTCGACGGATCGCACCCGGGAACGTGTTTACAAGTCCTGATCGTTGTTTTAGCCGTAGAACTCTGTCAGATTAGGTAATGATTCGTTTTAACCTTCTAGTTTGATTTTGATTGATTAGATCTTGATTTTGAACGTAATGACATAGTTAGAATTGTTGATTATTGCCTAGATGATGGCTAGGATTGATTAGAAATGAAGAACACGATGTTCTAACGGTTAAATCCTTGTTTTGATCCGTTGTAATGCCCGGTTTGCATGAAATCACAACTATGATTATAATGGTTTAATCCATTTGATTATGACAATGTAGGTGATTAGTTTGGTTAATCTTTGAAATGCAAAGGTTAAATCTAAGTGTTTCAAACTAATCACAATCATTAACATACTTATTGGAACGATTATCTGATGTTTATGATAACTGTCAGATTAGTGTGTTAAACATGGTTATTAAACCTATTCTAAGACTACATTGTGATATTTCATGATATCTGGATAATCAATGATAAGGATTTATCATTTCTAAGCCATTAATCTGTTTAGGAACTGTTTTAGCATTATAATCAACAACATTAACTATTTGATGACTTTCAAGACAATGTCTTTGACATTGAACGTTCAGAAAGATCTAATCAGTAGGTTAAAACGTAAATAACTTATTAAGTGTAAACTAATGCAGAATTTCACCATTAGTACCAGTTTACGAGTGATCTTGCTACAGTAAGACATCAGGTGTGTTCTATGAGCCCTCTTTTACTATTTTAACGTTTTAGGGCTGATATGCATGTTATAAAGTTATTTTAGGTAAATGATTGTTTTATCTGGATACGGTCAGATAAGAGAATATGTTAAAGTAAAGAATGTTTCAAGTTGTAAAGTTATTGTATGAAAGTGACACTAACCTGATTAAGGTCAGGTAAAGAATGTTTTCAAGTAAAGAATGTTTTAAAGTAAATAATGCTTTAAGTCTCAACTACAATTGAGAAGTAAATGATTTTAAGAACCTCAGCTGAGATGTCAAGGATGTTTTAAAGACTCAACTACGGTTGAGAAATGAATGATTTTAAAAGTCTCGGCCAAGGTCAATTAGGAAACGTGATTTTGAAGTCCCGGCTGCGGTTGGGCAAAGGTTGAGCACTGCGGTATGGATAATGGTTTATGATTATAATGATTTATGATTATGATGGTTTAAATGATTTAAACCATGTTATGAATGAATGATGTATGTCAAGAAGTCTTGTACCGGTATGAGCCGTCAATTTCGGTTGATGGTTTAAGAAGTCCTGTGAAAGAACAGGCAGAAGTCCTGTGAAAGAACAGGCAGAAGTCCTGTGAAAGAACAGGCCTGCCGACTGTGTGTCGCCAGTTGAGGAAATCTTATGCATGCATAGCATGTTGACTTCGGTCAACAGGACAGGCTACATTTATGCACTGTATGATTGATGTTATGATGTCATGTATGTTATGTATATGAAATGTTTTATGTTTAGTATGATTGAGACTGTTGACTTCGGTCGGCAGTGAAGGCTAATGTTTTATGTATATTAAAGATTTTATTTTTATGAAAAGTTAATTTAGAACTCACCAGCGAAAGCTGACTTGTTTTAGCATGCATGTCAGGTTGAATGGTATTGAGGAAGACTGGCAGTAAGGCTCATGGCATACGTTGAAGACTACCCTGGCATAAACTGGCTATGTATAGAACCATAGAGTCGTGGGTTATGTGTAAAAGTTTGTTTAGATCTATATAATATTTATGTTGTTACCCTACATTCCGCTGCTATGATAATGTAATTATGGTTTAAGTGTTATGGGTTTGATGTTTTGCCAACTGAGGGGCTCAGGGGCCTCTCAAGTTGGTATCAGAGCTATAGTTTGAGAGATCCGGTCATCTCTAATGACTTGACTTAAACTGAAAATGGGACATAATGATAAGAATGCCAGTCAAAGGGTAGTTTGATGCCATGAGCTAAATGTTATGTACGAGTTAAGACGTAGGTGTAAGGTTAGAAAGGCAGTTAGAGTCATGCACGTTGGGGTGACGGGATGGGAAACGTTTAGAGCCTATGAGTTGGGTAAATGGTTAATAACACCTGATCAACGTCATTAACGATTTACAAAGCTTATTTCGTGCTAAACTAATCCTGTATTGATTCTCCAATTGTTGCATCCTGTAGGTAGTTAAATGGCTGGACAAAGGGGTAGACCACGTAAGCAACCACAGGAACCTGAAGAACCACATATCGAGAATGAAGAACCCGTCAATGAAGACGACTACGAGCACAATGAGCAACCGGAAGATGAAGATGAGTTTACTCTAGAGCCTATCGTAGTGAAGGCTATTTCCGATGAGGTCTCTAAAGTTTTGGATGATAAGCTACCAGCTTTGGTCACAAAAATACTGAAGGATACTTTGAAAGACAAGTTTGAAGGAACTAAGGACAGCACCAAAGAAGAGGAAGTTGTGATCACCAGAACTAAGAACGGTGATTCTACGTCAGAGAAACGGAAGGGTTGTGATTACAAGGCCTTCAAAGGATGCAGTCCACCCTCCTTTGATGGTAAGAAGGATGCCGTGGCCACCTGCCACTGGGTTTCGGCTATGGAGGCGGTGATCGCTATTAGTGAATGCCGGGAAGACCAAGCTGTAAAATTTGCAGCTCATTCATTTACCGAAGAAGCTCTACATTGGTGGAACACCATCAAGCAGTCAAAGACCACTAATGATGTGGAGGGCTTAAAATGGGAGGAATTGAAAGAATTAGTTATAAAACACTTTTGTCCGAAGAATGAAATTGATAAAATCGAGCGGGAATTTCTGACTTTGAAAGCTGGACGTATGAATCATCGGCAATATACGTCAAAATTTAATGAAATGTCAAGATTGGTTCCTCATTTGGTAAGTACGTAAGAACGTAGACAGAAGTTATATGTGGAAGGATTACCACCTAAAGTCCGAACGCATGTGAAGGCAAATGCTCCTAGAACTTTTGAATCAGCCGTAGAAATTAGCGGCATTGTCTGGGATGATGTTGTTGAAGCTGAACCAACAAAGGAGGAACCGAAGCAAAAGTGGTCACCTAAATTTAAAAGAAACAGAAATGACAAATCCGGACCCCCTATGAAAAGGTTTAGAACGGAAGAAATTGAAAGTGCCCTAAGTGTGGAAAGAGACATAGGGGAGAATGTCTTACGGGGACTACTTTGTGCTACCGTTGTGGAAAGACTGGACATCTCTCTTATGATTGCCCGAATATGCCAAAATGTTACAATTGTGGTGGAATCAGTCACGTGAGCAGGAATTGTTTTAAACCAAAGATAATGCCTACTGAAGCCATCAAACCTGAAAGTAGCAAGGGAGGTGAGAAGCAAAAGGCAAAAGCTCGTGCCTTTACTATGACTAAGGATCAGGCAGATAAAGATCCGGATGTGGTGACAGGTACATTCTTGATTAACGATATCCCTGCTTCAGTACTATTTGATTCTGGTGCAAGTATGAGCTTTGTGGCTATTACTTTTTGTGATAAACTGCGTGCTAGTGTTAATAAGATAGAAAAAGCCTTTAACATAGAAACTGCTCTTGGTAAATCCACTAGAGTAACGGAGGTCATTGATGATGATTGTTATATTGATATAGAAGGTCATAGATTCCCTGTTAAGTTGTTTGTAATTATGTTTGGAGGTTTTGATGTAGTTTTGGGCATGGATTGGTTGGCCAAACATGAGGCTAACATTGTCTGTCGACGAAACATGATTTTCTTAACAGCTCTCAATGGGAGATCAGTAACGGTTTACGGGGATAAAGTGTTTAATGCGCCTAAAGTCATTTCAATGATTAAGGCGAGTGAATTTATGAGGCGAGGGTGTGGGGCTTATCTGGCTTATGTTATTGATAAAGAAATTAAAGTAAAAGAATTGGAAGACGTACCCGTGGTGTGTAACTTTCCTGATGTATTTCCTGAGGATTTGCCAGGAATTCCACCTGATCGGGAAATCGAAATCCAAATT
Source organism: Mikania micrantha (assembly GCA_009363875.1). NCBI lineage: Eukaryota > Viridiplantae > Streptophyta > Magnoliopsida > Asterales > Asteraceae > Mikania > Mikania micrantha. The sequence continues at coordinate 6,559,337 of CM018684.1, forward strand.
GATGTTGTGCTAGGAGCTCAACCTGTCGCCAAGGCACCGTACCGTCTGGCTCCAACAGAGATGAAAGAATTAATGACCCAACTACAAGACCTTCTAGACAAAGGTTTTATACGCCCAAGTGTGTCACCTTGGGGTGCTCCAGTGTTATTTGTAAAGAAAAAGGATGGAAGTATGAGAATGTGTATTGATTATAGGGAATTGAATAAGCTCACAATAAAGAATAAGTATCCGTTACCAAGGATTGACGATCTGTTTGACCAATTGCAAGGAGCAAGTTGGTTTTCTAAAATTGATCTCAGATCAGGGTATCATCAATTAAAGGTGAGGGAACAAGACATTCCAAAGACAACATTTCGCACACGTTATGGCCATTATGAGTTCCTTGTAATGTCTTTTGGGTTAACTAACGCTCCTGCAGCGTTTATGGATTTGATGAATCGGGTGTGCAGAACCATGCTAGACCGATCAGTGATTGTGTTTATTGATGACATCTTAATATAGTCAAGGAGTGAAGGTGATTATGCGTGTCATATCCGGGAAGTTCTTGAAATACTAAGAAGAGAAAAGCTTTATGCTAAGTTCTCTAAATGTGCCTTTTGGCTACGGGAAGTACAATTTTTAGGTCATGTTATTAGTCCAGAAGGCATAATGGTGGACCCAGCTAAAGTAGAAGCAGTAATGAAATGGAATACTCCGAAAACACCAACGGAAGTTCGTAGCTTTCTCGGGTTAGCAGGTTATTACAGAAGATTTATTCAGGATTTCTCTAGGATTGCTACACCGTTGACAAAATTAACTAGGAAGGAAGTAAAATATGACTGGGGTCCAACTCAGGTTCAAGCTTTTGATGAATTGAAAAAGAGATTAACTGAAGCTCCTATTTTAACACTGCCGGATGGTAATGAAGACATGGTTGTGTACTCAGATGCGTCTTATCTGGGTTTGGGTTGTGTACTTATGCAAAGGGGAAAGGTAATAGTATATGCCTCAAGACAATTAAAAACCCATGAAGCTAATTATCCAACACATGATTTGGAATTGGCTGCTGTGGTATTTGCTTTAAAAATTTGGAGGCATTATTTATATGGAGTGAAATGTACAATCTACACAGATCATAAAAGTTTAAAATACTTCTTTGAACAGAAGGACTTGAATATGAGACAACGAAGATGGCTTGAACTGCTCAAAGATTATGACTGTGAGATTTTGTATCACTCGGGCAAGGCCAATGTCGTGGCTGATGCTTTAAGTCGCAAGACAGAACACTCTGCTATACAAGTTAAGTCTTACAGTTTGGTAATCACACCAGATTTTTTAAATGAACTCAAGGATGCGCAGAAGGAAGGATTAAAGGAAGAAAATGTGGGATTCGAAAGAATATTTGGTCAGGTTAAAAGTCTAGAAGAAAATGAATGTGGTGTTAAGATTCGATTTGGTCGAATGTGGGTTCCACGAAACGGGGACATCAGGTCAAGGATTCTAGATGAAGCACATAAGTCACGTTACTCCATTCATCCTGGGGCAACGAAAATGTATCAAGACCTTCGAAAAGACTATTGGTGGCCAGGTATGAAGTTTAATGTAATGCAGTACGTAAACAAATGCTTGACATGTGCGCAAGTAAAAGCTGAACATCAGAAACCATATGGTTATGTGCAACCTTTAGAAGTCCCAGAATGGAAGTGGGAACACATTACTATGGATTTTATTACTAAGTTGCCTCTTACGGCGAAACGTCATGATGCTATTTGGGTGATTGTAGACCGGTTAACGAAAAGTGCTCATTTCTTGCCTATACGGGAGACTTATACGTCGGAGAAACTGTCTGAACTATTTGTGAAAGAAATAATTACCATACATGGAGTTCCAGTTTCTATAGTGTCAGATCGTGACACGCGATTCGTTTCAAGATTCTGGAAACGGTTTCATGAATCAATGGGCACAAGACTTAATATCAGCACTGCGTATCATCCTCAAACAGATGGACAGTCTGAAAGGACTATCCAAACCTTAGAAGATATGTTGAGAGCTTGTATTATTGATTTTGGTGATAGTTGGGATGATCACTTACCATTAGTTGAATTCTCGTACAACAACAGCTATCATACTAGTATTGGAATGCCACCATACGAGGCATTGTATGGACGGCGTTGTAGGACACCTGTGTGTTGGGGAGGAGTAGGACAGAAAGAAGTGGGAAGTAAGGCTGCAGTAGTTGATTTGACTTAAAAGCTCCAGCTAGTTAAAGCACGAATGAAAGCTGCACAGGATCGACAGAAGTCCTATGCTGATAAAAGACGGAGGCCAATAGAATTTGAAGTAGGTGATCAAGTACTGTTAAAAGTTTCACCATGGAAAGGAATTATTCGATTTAGGAAAAGAGGAAAGCTGAGTCCGAGATTTATTGGACCTTTTCGAATAATGGCACGGGTCGGTAAGGTAGCCTATCGATTAGATCTGCCAGATGAACTGAGTGGAATTCATCCAACATTTCACGTTTCACATTTGAGAAAATGTCTAGCAGATGATGTAGCATATGTGCCATTAAATGACATTGAAGTTGATGAGAAGTTAAACTACATAGAAGAACCAGTTGCAATTGTTGATATGAAAGAGAAACAGTTACGTAACAAGGTGATTAGGCAAGTTAAAGTTCAATGGAAACACCGCAAAGGATCTGAGGCAACATGGGAGACTGAAGACGAGATGAAACGACTCTACCCACATTTGTTTGAAACGTAACAGGTTTCGAGGACGAAACCTATTGTAAGGAGGGTAGATTTGTAACAACCAAATAATTAGCACATTTGATCGTGTATAAAATCTACGTTGAATTGACAATGGTAATTACTACAGATTGATAGTACACGAGAAATGATGAACGTAGGCGAAAACCGTGCGCGAAACGGAGTTACAGATTGTCCGGAATCGCGAAACGAAGAAAATTTTCAAAGTATTGAACTTCTGGACTCGTCGCGGTACGCGGCGGAGATTTAAGGGTCCGCCGCGGTACGCGATGGACCTAAAATATCTAAAATCCCCCGAATTTCTTCGCGATACGCGAAGCTTTATTTGGCCCTCGTCGCGGTACGCGACGGGTGAGGCGGTGGAATAAGTTGATATCTTTCATCAGATTGCATGAAATGTTATCTTATCTTCAAATCTCGAACAAGAAAGCCACCAGACGAACATCAGACGGGTTTTCATCATCCAAACTCAAATTTGAAGCCGCCAGAGTCGACGGATCGCACCCGGGAACGTGTTTACAAGTCCTGATCGTTGTTTTAGCCGTAGAACTCTGTCAGATTAGGTAATGATTTGTTTTAACCTTCTAGTTTGATTTTGATTGATTAGATCTTGATTTTGAACGTAATGACATAGTTAGAATTGTTGATTATTGCCTAGATGATGGCTAGGATTGATTAGAAATGAAGAACACGATGTTCTAACGGTTAAATCCTTGTTTTGATCCGTTGTAATGCCCGGTTTGCATGAAATCACAACTATGATTATAATGGTTTAATCAATTTGATTATGACAATGTAGGTGATTAGTTTGGTTAATCTTTGAAATGCAAAGGTTAAATCTAAGTGTTTCAAACTAATCACAATCATTAACATACTTATTGGAACGATTATCTGATGTTTATGATAACTGTCAGATTAGTGTGTTAAACATGGTTATTAAACCTATTCTAAGACTACATTGTGATATTTCATGATATCTGGATAATCAATGATAAGGATTTATCATTTCTAAGCCATTAATCTGTTTTGGAACTGTTTTAGCATTATAATCAACAACATTAACTATTTGATGACTTTCAAGACAATGTCTTTGACATTGAACGTTCAGAAAGATCTAATCAGTAGGTTAAAACGTAAATAACTTATTAAGTGTAAACTAATGCAGAATTTCACCATTAGTACCAGTTTACGAGTGATCTTGCTACAGTAAGACATCAGGTGAGTTCTATGAGCCCTCTTTTACTATTTTAACGTTTTAGGGCTGATATGCATGTTATAAAGTTATTTTAGGTAAATGATTGTTTTATCTGGATACGGTCAGATAAGAGAATATGTTAAAGTAAAGAATGTTTCAAGTTGTAAAGTTATTGTATGAAAGTGACACTAACCTGATTAAGGTCAGGTAAAGAATGTTTTCAAGTAAAGAATGTTTTAAAGTAAATAATGCTTTAAGTCTCAACTACAATTGAGAAGTAAATGATTTTAAGAACCTCAGCTGAGATGTCAAGGATGTTTTAAAGACTCAACTACGGTTGAGAAATGAATGATTTTAAAAGTCTCGGCCAAGGTCAATTAGGAAACGTGATTTTGAAGTCCCGGCTGCGGTTGGGCAAAGGTTGAGCACTGCGGTGTGGATAATGGTTTATGATTATAATGGTTTATGATTATGATGGTTTAAATGATTTAAACCATGTTATGTATGAATGATGTATGTCAAGAAGTCTTGTACCGGTATGAGCCGTCAATTTCGGTTGATGGTTTAAGAAGTCCTGTGAAAGAACAGGCAGAAGTCCTGTGAAAGAACAGGCAGAAGTCCTGTGAAAGAACAGGCCTGCCGACTGTGTGTCGCCAGTTGAGGAAATCTTATGCATGCATAGCATGTTGACTTCGGTCAACAGGACATGCTACATTTATGCACTGTATGATTGATGTTATGATGTCATGTATGTTATGTATATGAAATGTTTTATGTTTAGTATGATTGAGACTGTTGACTTCGGTCGGCAGTGAAGGCTAATGTTTTATGTATATTAAAGATTTTATTTTTATGAAAAGTTAATTTAGAACTCACCAGCGAAAACTGACTTGTTTTAGCATGCATGTCAGGTTGAATGGTATTGAGGAAGAATGACAGTAAGGCTCATGGCATATGTTGAAGACTACCCTGGCATAAACTGGCTATGTATAGAACCATAGAGTCGTGGGTTATGTGTAAAAGTTTGTTTAGATCTATATGATATTTATGTTGTTACCCTACATTCCGCTGCTATGATAATGTAATTATGGTTTAAGTATTATGGGTTTGATGTTTTGCCAACTGAGGGGCTCAGGGGCCTCTCACTTTGGTATCCAAAGGATGGAGATTTTAATCTTTTTGCCTATACTAATAGTGATTTTGGTGGTTGTAACTTTGATAAAAAATCCACATATGGTGGATGTCAATTTTTTGGAAATAGATTAGTTTCATGGCAATGCAAGAAACAAACAAATGTTTCTGTATCTACTGCTGAAGCTGAGTACATTGTTGCATCATGATGTTGGTCTCAAGTTCTCTGGATTCAAACAAGATGCTTGATTTTGGCTTTAATTTTCTCAAAACTCCTTTATATATATAGATAGTCTTGATGCCGTCTTTATAACTAAAAATCCAGTTCAACATTCTAAAACAAAACATATAGAAATAAGGTATTATTTCTTAAGAGACAACTCAGAAAAAGGATTGATAAATATTGTTTAAGTTGATACTGAGTTCCAGTCGGCTGATATATTTACTAAACCCTTGGACACTTCAAGGTTTGAACTTTTAGTTCAGCCACTTGGAATGATTTATTTTCAAGAATTATTATAAGTTATATTCTAAATTTTTGAAAATGATAGGAATCACTTTAAATTAATTATTCTTATAAAAAGAAACACTTTGAAGTATATGATATATTTTCTAATATATAATGTGTTGGTAGACTTTATAATCTATAAAAATGGGTTGAGTGAGAAAACTAAATAAAGATTATGAAAAATTGATTATTTAGATTATTTTAAAAAAAGTTTATATTCATCTAAGAAATTGAGAATATCATATATATATATATATATATATATATATATAGTTTAATTAAATAAACACTTAAAAATAAGAGTATGCTTGGGATTCCTTTGTTATACGATGTATAGACATGGAATTTTCATTGCATCCAGAAAAATAAGTGTATGCAATAAATTACCCTTTGTTATACGATGTATGATGTGTTAGTTTAACACATCCATTTTTGTACATAATTGTGACAATTGCATTCGAGAATTACGTCATCAACGACGTGAGCACATTTGGTCGTGCTTGAAATCCACATTGATTTAGCAATTGTAATTATTACAGGTTGATAGTATGCGAGAAATGGTGAACATAGACGAAAACCGTGCGCGAAACGAAGTTACGGATTGTCCGGAATCGCGAAACGAAGAAAAAATCCAAAAATTTGAGAAATTGGGTGTCAGGCAGTACGCCTAGCATCAGACTTCCGAGCTAGGCGGTACACATGGAGTCCACAAAAAAATCTGAAATCTTGGGGAATCCGCGCACTACGCCCCGGGCCAAGCAGCCATGCGGGGCGGTGCGCCTGGCATGTATTGAGGCGGCAGATTGGATCAAAACTCAGTTTTTCACACAGAAGATATCCATTTCGTTCTTTCTCGATTCTTCTCGACTTCCAGACTCACAAGTTCTATAAGGTTCCAATTTATTTTCTTTTTGTATTTTTCGTTTTGATTTGTCTCTCATGTTGAACACATTCTCATGGACGGCTTCAACTAGGTCTTTACAAAGCAATATTGCATGTATACAGAACTGTGTTGACATGATCAACTTGTTCTATCCAAATGGACGTCTCCAGCTAGGTCTTTACAAAGCAATATGGCACGTATATGGAATCGAACTTATTATTATTTTTTTTCTTAGCTTATCCTATCTGAATGGACAGCTTCAGCTAGGCTGCAACCCAGAAATATGGCACGTGTACAAAATCGGATTTACTTTTATTTTCTTGTGATTCAATCATTCTCATCTGAATGGACAGCTTCAGCTAGGTCTTTACAAAGCAGTATGGCACGTGTACATACTTGAATTCATGAATCATTGGAAACCTCATTAGATCCTATGATAACAGGTGTATGCCTGATTTGAGTCAAAAACTATTTATCACTTAGCTAGTTTTCAAAAATGGATCCCATTAATCAGAATTTCTAAGTAATCACCAATAGTCTATACATTTTGTAAAGTTGGCCTATCAGTACATCAAATCACAATTCTCATGTGTTTTCGGTTTATGCATTCATTTTTTGCTTTTAAGACATGATAGGTTAACACATCACTTTCTCAAATAAGACTTTCTCATTTTTACAATTTTTCAAATGTTTTTGGATTTTTAAAATTTTCAAATGTTTTTGGATTTTTCAAATTAAACTACTTTTTCTCCCCCTAAAAACCTAAAACAGAAAATCTTTTTGAGTTTTTGATTAAGTGAAAGAAAATTAACAGAAATACTAATAAATTAAAATAAACTAACTAATAAAAGCGATGATCATTTGTTTGTTTCAGATGCAGGAATGACTTCATCCTTTTGAAAAACACCATTAGCCGATAGCAGATATAAAAATCTGGGTTTATCAAAAGCTTTTGTATAAAGATCGGCTTTCTGGTGATCAGTGTGAATTTTAACAACATCGATGAGTTTCTTTTCAAAACAATCACATATGAAGTGATATTTTATGTCGATGTGTTTGGTTTTCGAATGCTGGACTGGGTTTTCAGTGACAGCAATGGCGGCGATATTATCAACATATATAGGAGTGTTAGAAAAATGTAACCCATAGTCCCTAAGTTGTTGCTGTATCCCGATGATTTGTGAGCAGCAACTAGCAGCAACAATATATTCAGCTTCACATGTTGAAGTAGACACCGACGTCTGCTTCTTGCACTGCCAGGTAACTAAACGGGTTCCAAAGAACTGACATCCTGCAGATGTTGACTTGAAATCTCTTTTGCATCCGCCATAGTCTGAATCACTGTATGCAGTAAGCTCAAAGTTATCATCATTAGGGTACCATAAGCCAAGATCCGGTGTACCCTTCAGATAACGCAAAATCCTCTTCACAGCAATCCGATGTGATACTCTTGGTTTGGACTGACAATGAGCACACAAGCATGTGGCAAACATGATGTCTGGACGAGAGGCTGTAAGATACATGAGGATCCAATCATTCCTCTGTACATAGTTGTATCGATTAACTCCCCCTTTTCGTCTGGTGTAATCCCGTGATTGACAGCTAGTGGGGTACCAGCAGGTTTTGCATCCGACGTACTGAACCGGCTCAGAATGTCACCAACGTATTTGGTCTGATGAGTGAAGATTCCTGCCTCAGATTGATCCACCTGCAATCCAAGAAAAAATTTCATCTCCCCCATTGAGCTCATTTCAAATTTGTCTTTCCTAACCTTCTCAAATTCCTTGCACAGACTATCATTTGTAGAACCAAAAATGATGTCGTCCACATAAACTTGCATCAAGAGTAAATCACCATCCTTCTCTCGAATAAACAACGTGCAGTCAATGACACCTCTTCTGAACCCGTTGTTCAGAAGGTGAGTAGAAAATGTTTCGTACCACGCTTGCGGAGCTTGGTTCAATCCATACAAGGCCTTGTCTAGCTTGTAGACTTGGTCACAATGCAATGGATCCTCAAACCCGGGAGGTTGATTGACATACACAGTTTCGTTGATCACACCGTGAAGGAATGCACTCTTGACATCCATTTGATAAACTTTAAATTTCTTGAAGGATGCATATGCCAAGAAGATACGAATTGCTTCGAGATGAGCAACCGGTGCAAACACTTCATTATAGTCAAGTCCTTCAATCTGTCTGAATCCTTGCGCCACCAGACGTGCTTTGTTTCGTACGATGATCCCGTGATCGTCCCTTTTGCAACGAAGAACCCATTTAGTGCCTATAACCTTTACACCTTTCAGTTTGTCAACAAGTTTCCAAACACCGAGTTTCTTGAATTGTAGGAGTTCTTCTTACATGGCATTAACCCATGATTCTTCTCTTAATGCTTCAGTGATAGTTCGCTGTTCAACTTGAGAGATGAAGCAAGAATGGGCACAATAGTTCACATCAGCAAAGTCAAGAATTTCAGCAAGACCACCTGAAGATAGCTGATTTCTTGTCTTAACCCCATCAAGCGGACTTCCAATAATGTTTTCATGAGGATGAATGCGATTAATTCTTCCAACAGGATGAGCAGGAACTTCAACCTGTGGATCAAGGTTGTTCAGATTCAAGCCCTCAAGAGCAGGTACAATGTTATCAACATTTGGTTCGGGGGCAGCTGGTTGAACTGGGTTATCATCTGTGTCTGAGCTGTCATCATGTATCTGTATGGGAATTGAAGCAGATGAAGGTTGCACAGGTTCATCAGGTGCATTTAGTGCATCATACATCATTTGAACATCAACATCTTCATCTGAGTACATGGGAGGCATATTGAAAGAGTTGAAAATGTCTGAATAATCAAACATCCAGTCTGGACCTTTCCCAGGTGGGGGCATAAAGTGTCTCTGAACGTCCATGTGGTACCACTCCTCCATATTTTGAGTTAATCTATTGTAGACCCTTTTATTAGGAGTGAAATACCCTTCTTCCACCTTCTCATTGAACTTGCCTTGCTCGTGTTTCTTAAACATCGTGCACGAAGCACCAAAAGGTTCAAGATACTTAAGATTAGGCTTTCTGTTGTGGAGCAGCTCAAAGCAAGTCTTCCCATGTCTCTTGACTATCAAAACCGGTTCAATGTGTAGCAAGTATTTGCAACAGCTTCATTCCAGAACTGAACTGGAAGAGATGAATCAGCTAGCATCGTCCGAGCAGCCTCAATCAAAGTTATGTTCTTGCGCTCAGCAACGCCATTCATTTGCGGGACATATGGAACACTGAATTGTTGGACAATGCCACGTTTATTGCAGAAATTCTCCATATTGTGATTCTTGAACTCTGTCCCGTTATCTGGTCTGAGCATACGGATCTTGAGCTTATAAAGGGATTCAAGTTTGGTTACCAAAACTTGAATACACTCAAACATTTCTGATTTCTCCTTCAAAAAGAAAACCCAAGAATATATGGAATACTTATTAGTGATGACTAAACAGTATTGATCTCCAGCTATACTCTTGCGGTTGACTGGACCAAATAAATCCATACGGAGAAGCTTAAGGGGAACAATGATTGAATGATACTTTTTTAGCTTGTGAGACTGCTTGGTCTGCTTTCCCTTCTTGCACGAGACACATATATCAGACAACTTAAAATTCTTTAAGCTGAGACCCACAACCAAATTGTTGTGTACCAAATGGTTCATCTTACGTAGACTCAAATGGCCCATCCTCTTATGCCAAAGAATAGAATCTTTCTCAGTAGCTTTTGACATAAAACATGAAGATGTGGAGGATGTTGTTGAAGCTGTAGCCATGTTGAGTACATACAAGTCCTGCTTACGGGGTGCAGACATCAAAATCCAGTCTTCAAGAATAGTGATGCCTTGCTTGAGGATGTAGCAACTGGAGTCATCAAAAAGAACTTTGTAGTGCTAGTCACAAATCTGTGACACTGAAAGAAGACTGTTCTCCAGTTGCTTCACATATATGACTTTATCAAATAAAACTTGGCCGTTTGACAGAATACCCTCTCTGGTAATGAACCCGCATTTGTCACCGGCAAACACTACATATCCACCTCGAATTGCTTTAACATTGGTGAGCAGCAGAATATCTCCAGTCATGTGCCTTGAAGCCCCACTATCAACGATCCAAGTGCTGTTAAGAGAAGCAGTTGGGGCAACATGCACAAACACAAACAATTAGTTCAGTTTGGGAACCCAAGCCTTTACAGTCTTGGGTTGACCCAATGAGTCTCGGATCCAAACATCAATCCATTTACCATCTGGGGTTGCCTTGTTTGGAGTGTTTAAAACTGAAGTCTCAGAAGAAAACTTTCCAGACAGTGTTTTTTACTGAAAGAGTTTTTCAAGTAAATGGATGATGGTTTTGATTGACTGACATTAACAATCTTGGGAACATCCAAGTTCACAACTTTCCCCTTACCCTTATCCAAAGGCTTGACAAGATTGGGTTTTTTGGGCTTTGCTTGAGATGATTTACAATCAGATTTGACTTGTTTGATAAAATTCTGATTTTGTTTTCTAGGTGGTGCAACCTTAGGTCTGATCAAATGAGGACAAAATTTGATAACATGTCCAGGTGCACCACACTCAAAGCACATTCTTTTGTCCTTGTGAGAAAACTGCTTGAATTTAGACTGAGAATTTTTGGTTTGTAAAACATTTTTCTTTGCCTTATCTTGCACAAAACCCAAACCCTTTGTACCATTAAAAACAGGTTTTTCAATTTCTTTGGTCTCACTTGCTTCACCATTTTGTGAAGACTTCACAAAACAAATGGCTTTGGATAACTTTGAAGCCATGTTTGTTTTGGGTAAGATTGGGTTAGCCTTTTTGGCAACAAATGTCTGATTCTTGACATAAGACACTTGAGGAGTGACTTCCGACTCATCCTCAGAATCATAAACCCAATCTTCAACCATGCCCTCCACAAAAGATTCCTCAGACATTGAGGAACCCTCATCAGATATAATCCCAATAGGATCAATAACTAATGGAGTTTTCACCTAAAAGTCTTTGATCTCTTTGTCATTTGGAGAATTGACAAAGCAGTTCAAGACTGGTGGGGGATAGTGATTATATTTTGTTTCTTTACCCTTCCTAGTTTGATCAGTCCCATTACTGATCATGTGCTCAATAATGTATGAAGAGCTCTCATAGCTCTTGAGCTTCTGGCTTAAGGTCTCATAGTCACACTCGACTATGGCAAGTTTCTTTTTAGTCCAATTGATGGTGTTGAGATAAGAAGTAACTGCATCCTGCTTATTGAGCACAGCGATCTCAGCCTCATGTAACTGTCTGTTTAACAAATAAATTTTAGTCTGAAAATCCTTTTCATTAGATTTTAAAATTCTGTTTGCTTCAATCATTTGGTTGAGATCGCTGATCAGGTCAGCATTGTGCTTCTGATAAGCCAGGACCTTACTGTCAAGATCAATACAGTTAAAGCATCTAGAATGAGAGGAAGAACATTCATCAAATACCTGATCTGACTGAGTGGTAGCAGAAGTGTTCACCATCATAGAAAACTGGGTAGCAGGTTCTTCAAACTCAGCATCAGAATCTCCATGCGTGTCTGAGTCTGAAGTGCTTTCTGACTCTGATCCAGATGATTTCTCCGGACTGATCTTTGTATCTTCTGAAGTGCTTTCTTCACTGGATTCATCAGCCTTCTGGATTTCTGCAACACAGGCTTTATCTTGTCCTCCCTGATCAGGATTGAATATGAAATCCCAGTTTCCGCCTTCATCATTTTGTACCATCAAGGCTCTGCTAGCATTTGAAGAACTTGCATGAGTAGGAGTATCAATGGGTACAAGTCTTCTTTTTGGATTTGCTGCAGAAGATCTCTGATTCTGAAAAGGATTCTTGTTGACTGTCTTCTTTGGTTTGTTGCACTGTCTTGCAAAGTGTCCCTTATCTCCACAGTTATAGCAAGTGACAGATGCCATATCAAAACCAAATTTTGAATCCTTGTTTAGATTAATTTCTTTTCCAGTTCTTCTCACAAAATCCTTAGCTCTTCTCACTGCACTAGCTAGAGCCCACATGATGTCTATCCGCTCCATATCATCCGGGTCAATCTGAGAATAATCTTTATTTGTCAAGTGAGGATTACCAATCTGCCCGGCTAGTAATCCATCATAGGAGCTCACAAGAGTAGACAAAAGACCCATATGCTCCGTTGCAACCTCTACAGTCACTTTATCAAAATGGTCTGTCTTCAAATTGGTGATTGTATGGCTATTTTCTTTCTGAGAGGTTGAAATTGAGGATGACTGACAAAGGTGGTTCTGGTTTGGAACAGGAGCTTCTTTAGTCTAGGAGACAAAGGCAGTCTTCAGTGGAGCATGAGAAGAAGCTCTCTACAGTAGGGGTAGAGTAATACAATGAAGGGTCCTGAACTTGAGCAATTCTCTTTGCCTTCCATTTGTTCTCAATCTCCTGTTCTTTCAGTTTCTGGATAAACTGATTGATGTCCATATTTGACATTATCTCATTCTGCTTCAAGACCATGAGGAATGACTCCCATTTGGGAGGTAAAGCATCTGCTAAACACTGAATCTTCTCTTGAGTTGTAGTCTTGACTTGATGGTTGAACAACTCACTTAGAAGATGATAAAATCTTGCAATCAGATCATCTAGGGACTCATTTCCCACATACATGAAACTGTTAAACTCTTTCCTCAAGGCTTTGGACTTTATGTTCTTCAAAGCTTCATTCCCCTCATATCTCTGCTGCAACGCATCCCAAAGTAGCTTAGAAGAAGTAAACTGTCTGAACTGATGAAATATATTGGTAGCTATGGATTGAGACAGAATAGCATAGGCTTTCTTCTCAAAGTCATATAATTTTCTCTGCGGTTCAGTCATCCGGGTGACTAACATTGGAGTTCCATCTTCATTCAGAGGTCTCAAATAACCACCTTCTATCATCATCCACAATTTGTATCAACTCCATTGATGTGGATCTCAAATATGTACTTCCAATGAGGGTAATCATCTAATGAAAGCAACTTAGGAGCTTTATTAGAGTTCCCTGTCTCAGTCTCTGTGAGTAGTAATGTCTGAATCTGATGATTTTGGTTAGCCATCAAAGCTAAATCCTCCATTATGTCAACAACAAGTGTGTCCAACACTTAGAAAAATTTTCAAACTGATGGCCGAATGACTCTAACTGGACCGAATGTTGGGGACCGAATAGGAGTTAATCAACCGAATGATGATTGGACCGAAAGAATAAACAACCGAATGAGCAGAAGACCGACTGAGCAGAAGGCCGAATGTGTAAGACCGAAAGAGAGCTATTCGGCCGAAAGAGGGCAATTCGTACGACTTATTCGGATGAGTGGCTCATTCGTACCATCTGGGGTTTTCAGCAACAAAAATCGTGATAACTTTTGATCTAGAGTGAATCTGACCACCAAAATTGGTACAGAACTTCAAGAAATCATTACCAAGCAATTGGAATGATCGATTTGTTAAAACATCCACAAAAACCAACGGATTTGTAATGAAACAGTAACTTGAAGGCCAAGAAAGTTAGGGTTTTTGAAAAACTCGAACACCCAATATGAGATTTGATGATTTGGATTAGAAATCGAGCAGAATCAAGAGCCAAAGCTCTGATACCACTTTGTAGGACCAATTTGGAGCCCGGAAACAACCCGGTTCACCAAGGAATCTGCTCTACAGCCTCTGGAATAGTGCGGAATCCTATTCCAGGGTTTTCCAATCGAAATCCACAAGCCCCGTGGCGATCCGAAGGTGAGGAGTGAACATTTGGATCAAGATCGAACACCATGGGGTTAAAAATGATGTTGGACAGGGAAGAACCGCTCAAAACCCTAATGGTATGACACTAGAGTGCTCTGGGAAGAGAGAAGGCTTGAAAAAGTTAGGTTTAAATCTGTTTGAACAAGTATATATAGACTGTACTCATTCGGCCGAATGAGTGGCCGAAACAACTCATTCGGCGAATGGCTCAGCCGAATGAGCTTGGTCAACCGAATGAGTCATACGGATGACTCATTCGTTCGCCCTAGTCATTCGCTAGGCATTCATTTACCCGAATGACCTCATTCTTAGGGTCATTCGCACGAATGGGTCTATAAGACATATATAATCAAAGTTAAACGTAGTGAAACACATATAAACTTGAATAAACATTATAGAACAATATAGAATAACTGATCTTCATTAATAAGATGAACTTTATACATCAAATCATACAAAATGATGAACTAGGGACATCTCATGCACTAACACATTCTTAGGATTTCCATTGGTGTCACCTGGTATTTGATTTGGGTCCCATTAGGTCATTCTAAGTTTGTTTCTTAAGACCTTAGTCTTCATTCTTCACAAGTCAGTCCCAGTCATCACTTGTCACACTTTTGATTCTCAGCCTAGGTATACCAGTTTTTTTTTATTCGAGTTAGATTCCATTTTACAGTCTCGGTGTTAGTTGTAGTTTTAGTTAGCCTTTTTAGTGTTTAGTCGTTATTTTAGTTAGTTAATCAGTTAAAGTCTCAATTAGGTTTTCAGAAAGTGCACCAAAACCCCCTCTTTTACTTTATTTTGTTCACAGTCTAGGTTAGTTTTGTCAAACTAGTGTCCTTAGGGTTCGATATCCGGTCTTCCACAAGCTATACTGTCACTGATAGGTACACTTGCCTACACAGCGGTCTAGTTTAGGATTTCAGATTTTAACTAGGTGTTTAGGTCAAGTCTAGGTCTAGGATTAGTTATAGTGTCTTTAGCTTAGGTTAGACAGTTTTAATTATCTTATTTTTTAGGGTACGGACCGCACACATCAATGTATAGACCTGGATATTTATTGCTTTCAAATAAAATAAGAGCATGCATGAAGCACCTTTGTTATACATTGTATAGGCCTGGTGTTCTAAATGCATCCATTCAAATAAGTGTATATGATCTTCTCTATTATGCTATGCATGAAACAGAATCTTTCAGTAAACATCGTTTGTTTAATTAGCTAATATATAGATTATCAACATATTTCTAATATGAATATATCTCTCTTTTAAATAAATTTAGATTCTCAATTTTTCATCTAAATGTACCTAAAACATGATAAGTCTCATTATACCTATTACTTATAGATTGAAAAGTTTAAGTGGATCAAATACTAACAATTTATATTAAATACTATATTATATAATATATATAATATTTCTTTTCATTCTTAAAATTCTTTAAAGTGATATGATTCAAAATTTAGCATATGAACTTGTATATATAAAAGGTTCACATTTGTGAAATAAAATTCCAAGTTATTAATAATGTTGAACAGATGGCAAATAAGATTATTTATAGTTAAATAATGAAAATGAGCAACATCTTGCAAAAACTTAGCTAGGCAAAGATACTCATTGCATTATATTGTCATAGAACTTATTTCCTAAACATAAAATAAAATTCACATTTGTGTGAAACAAACAAAAATTGATTGCAAATATATTTGAAATTATAGAATGAACTTTAAATTCTTAACATGTTCAATTTCAAAATTTTGAGTTTGAACTTTAAGAATTTTTTATGTTCTCTCAAAGAAATATAACATTAGATGTGTATTGAAAATTATTTTTCAAATGAACTCATTTATATTTCTTAAATTCAGATATATTACATATATATATATATATATATATATATATATAATTGAAACATTGCTCTTAAGTACTTGATTGATGAATATTAAATTCTCTATTCTCAATCTTAAGTATTTCTATTGCATCATGTGTTGACAACTAATTGTAGATGTTTTTGCAAACAAATAAACATATTAAATTGTCTGTTTTTAATCTTAAGTATTTTATTCATTCGCATTCTCATAATCATTAGATACAAACATTAAAGCCCATTTTTAGTCTGTAGGCCTATTTTATTTAAAAGGATTTTGTGGGACTCAGTTATTTTAAATAAACTTAAGTCGTTTGAATTTTTCTTCATCGTCAATCAGTTCTCGCTTGAAAAAACGTCGAAAAACCACTCACTTGCGAACAAACATTCGTCGTTTTACAATCCGTTTACTGTAAATCTTCTATTGATCCTCTCTCAACACGAGTTTCTTATTGATAACTTGATTTTAGGTAGTGATTCATAGTTTGAATGTGATTCAAAATGATGTTTTTGTTGTTCGCAAAACCCTAAACCCTGAACTTGAAACTAATCTGAAATGTTAAACTTTTAGAATATGAAATAAATCCAATAAGTGTAGTTTAACAAACTCAGTAAGTATCTTCATTAATCACTCAATCTAAAATTTAGACTAATTTTGTTTATTTATTTCAATTTTTCAGAAAAATGGCCTCTCTGTTGTTTGACAAGGATCACAATGTGTGCGCATTTCTTGAGGAAAACACTGCTGATGGTGTTGGAAAATAAGGACTGATGAGCAAAACCACTGAAGCCAGACAATTGAATAAAACCGCGGAATGACAACCCGATTTCTTGAGTCTCTTACTGGGATTGCTCATCCTTCTCCCTGGTTCAAGGAATAGGCTGATAAAGCCAAAAAGAGGGAGAATGAAAGGCTCTTGTCTGCTGCCCAAGCTGCCAAAAGGGCAGAAGACAAGACTGAGCAAAGAAGGATGAAGCAAATAAGGTTGAAAAATCAAGAGGCACTCCTCAAAGCAGCACTGGATCAACAGTTCCAAACTGAAGCTGCTAAGGCTAGCTCAGAGCAGAAGCAAAGGGAAGCTGAAGCTCATATAAACACTGGAACATCTGGAGTATCCAGAAAACCCTAACCTTCTAAATCAGCTTCCACTGAGCAAATAAAGCCCACAACTGCTGCCCCATCTTCTTTTGCCTCAACCACTCAGGACATACCAATTCCAACTGGTTCTATCCAATCTAAGCACAACCCCATCCTTCCTAAACATGTCTCTACCACCATATATATCCCCTCTTCACTCATACACACAAATAAAGAAAGCTCACCCACTCTTTCTCCAAATTCTGCTTCTCAAACCCTCCTAGAACTATCTTCCCAAACCTCCCTTCCTACCACTCTCAATGCCTCCAAAATTGACCAAAAACCAGCACCAATAATCACTCAGTCTTTCTCAAGAAGACAAAAGAGTGTGGTCAGAAAAACCAAAACACCCAATAATATACCTCAGAAACCCCACCCATCTCAGACATAAATGATGATCAACCAATTGCCTCTCTTATCTCAAGAAAGAGAATGCTCATATTGGCTGATGATGATGAGTCTGATCTTCCTAACACCACCACAACTCCCTCACCAATAAGGTCAGCAGATGCTGAGAAACCAAAAACTTCTCCACAAACTTCCGAAGTATAAAGTTGAAAACTTCAACAACTGGGATATTACTAGCCTCAGAAATGAAGCTGAAGTCTTATTCAAAAGAATAAAGGTTGAAGTCAAGAAGAAAAAGACTATTGAGTAGAGGAAAAGAATAAAACACATCCTCATCCAAAACCAATGGGGACCAAAGAACATAATAACAAGATGGAGAGATGATGTTATGTTTGATGAATGGTCAAAATTCAAAAGAGAGAACAAAGATCACCCTGAGCTTTGGAAAGAAGTCACTTCTCCTTCTCCTTCTATAGTGACTCAGCTCAAGGATGCCAACCCAAGCACAATGCTTGATCATTTGTTAAATGTACCTATGGGAAGTGTAGGTGTTGGGTCTGCAGAATCTCCATCTGCTGTCAAATTCAGACCCTGGGTTGATGTTAATAAGGAAATCCTTCCTGATCTTCTGATGAACTATGAGCCTCATCAGCATGCTGTAGTAAAGAAGGTACTTGATTCAAATGATCAAGTGATAAGGAGAGAAATAATACATTGGCCAACTAGAGCTCCTCTTCCTTTGGGTCTACCTTCTAAATCCCAGCCTCCTCAGATCAAAAACTCCAGAACAAGAATAAAAATATGGTTCTATGACTCTGTCTCCAAGAGTATGGCCATTGAAAGATATAATGGCTCAAGAACTTTCTTCTCAAATTGGGATGAGATTCTCACCCTACCAACTGATGATCTGAAGGAACTGTAGCACAAGACTCTGGACAATGCTGCTACAGAGTATGAAGTTCTGAACTATGTTCGAACTATTAGGAATAAAATTGGTCTGGCTTTAAAATAAAAATAAATGGTTTTGGCTTCATTAGTCCAGAGGGAGATTGTTGGAAAATAAGGACTGATGAGCAAAACCACTGAAGCCAGACAATTGAATAAAACCCCAGAATGACAAGCCGCGGATGCTAATCTTCCGATTGAAGAACTGCTTCAGTATCGGAAGATCAACATCGGAAGATTCGCCAAAAAGAACTGCCGCTAAACTTATCTACCTCAAAAGACATTAGCCGATCATGACATCTTCGGAAGGCAACCATTGCTTCCGAAGAAGTCAAATGACTCGGAAGACAATCTCCTATTCCGAAATAACTGATTGATTAATCAGCTTCCGATGATCATCTTTCGAAAGAATAACCACTGAACATCAGCACAACTACTTCAACCTCGGAAGACCTGAAGACTCCTGAAGACTCTTGTTTCCGTTGTTGTTGACTTTGTATTTGTATTAGTCTGTTGATTCAGTGTCTGTAACAATGTCAGCTATTTGTCTTATTATTTCTTGTCTTGTATCTCAGAATGTTTGGGTATTTAAGTCCCAACATTTTTTGAATAAAATGAATTACTTCCCCCAAAATTCCTTGTGCTTTCTATTTGTTCTCTTCTCTCTTTCTAAGCAAGAAAACTAAACAATGAAAATAACCTTGTGCAAAACTTTAGAGGGAGCTAAAACCAAAGCTTTGACTAAGTGTAAAGCCTTGTTCCTGGTGAAACAACTACTCCTCGAGGTTTCTGCAGTTCAACACATGGGATGGAATATGCAGATGTTATCCAATTTTTGAAAAGATCAAAATACCACTTTGTGTTGAAAGGATCAAAATACCACTTTGGAGCGCCTAATGATGGCGTTCACCATTTTTTTTTAATCCAACAGTGTACAAAGAAATGGTTGAATCCTTCTGGAACTCTGCTACAATTGGATCTCACAACTTTCAAATCACTGAAACTTCTATTCGCTATTGTCTTCAATTAGGTGATGAGCATGGCGCTCCAATTGAATATGATTCTGAAACTGTTTTGGACATCTTTCAAAATTTACTGGGATATGAAGGCAGATTTAAAGGAAAACAATTTGAAAAGGGTATGTTGTGCCTAAGATGGAAGTATCATGCTACATACTTTTCAACACTGCTTGTCAAAGAGAAAAACTGGATGGGATAACATTGGTATGCAATTATCAAGTGCAATAGTTGGCGTGTTAACTTCTGAGCCATACAATATGGCATCCTTATAATAAATGTCATGAAAAAAACCCAAAGATTTGGGTTGGTCTTGTCAGAGTTATTCGGGTTTTCGCAATTAACGCGGGTTAACAACGAATCCTTACCCTATATATATAGTAAGTTTATTGTACAAAATAATAGTTTTGTAAAAATAGTGAGAAACGATCTGAACCTTTGATGTGTTATCATAAATGGTCATTAAATAACCAGTGACGTGATTGTAATCAATATGTTGTTTAAAATAGAAATAGGGGCACAAAAGGGATTTCCATATTTGCAGATATCACGTAATATATTAAATCAGGAGCAGTTACTATTTTAAGGAATAAGTCACTTTCCTTTTCGCTATATGCTAATATGTGCAATTAGTACATGAAGCGTATATCAGCACATTCACATAATATGTGTTATTAATACATATATGCATATATCAGCCCATATATAATATGTGATATTAGTACATGATATATCAGCACATATCTGTACATATTATCATATAATAGCACTACAAATCCATGTCTTTTGGCGTTTTAATTACAACATGCCAGCACACAAAAACACTAAAAATATGCCAAATAATTATCCTATGATTCATACCAGCACATATCAACAAATTATTTAACGATTTATCAATTTAACAAATTATTAAAACTCTCTGTTCACATCGTTCTACATAAAAATAGCACATGATATTACATAACATCACATATTAACACTCATGTTCGGCATTATTATAAATAACAACACATACTATCACAATAACACTCATGTTCACACAATCACACATTTAATTTTCAAATTATGGGATTTTGTTTTCTTGTTTGGCGTGAAATATTGATAATCGAATAACTATGATGAATTTTTGGAATGATATCATCAAACATAACTGCTTAACGATATTTTCTTAATTAAAGGGATTATTAAATATGCACTAATAGTTAATTTGACTAAAATACTCTTTTTTATTAATTGAATAAAATGCCAAATGTCAACACATGGTTGGTTCCTACACTTTTACAAAAAACTCATTTTGTATATGAACCTACCTACCTACCTACATATATAGGGAAGGGATCATATAATAACCCACCTTAATTGAGGTAACCCATTAATCCTGACAAAAAACGCTCAAATCTTCGAATTTTTTTTTCATGGTCTTTTTTATACAAAAATAGGGGGCTCCTTTTTTAAGTTTTTGCTAATTCACAAATGTTTAGAAGTTAAACGAAGTGTAAGTTTGCGTTACACTGTGAAGCTTAAATATATCTTCGAAGTGTAACGCAAACTTACACTTCGTTTTACGCTTCGTTTAACTTCTAAACGCTTGTGAATTAGCAAAAACTTAAAAAAGAAGCCTCCTATTTTTGTATAAAAAAGACCATGAAAAAAAAATCGAAGATTTGAGCATTTTTTGCCAGGGTTAATGGGTTATCTCAATTAAGGTGGGTTAACAATGGATCCTTACCCTATATATATATATATATATATATATATATATATATATATATATATAGGGTATGAAATTTTTAATAACCCATCAAATATGTGATAACCCATTAACCATCATCCAATGGTTACTTGAAAAAGGTAAGTGTGTAGGATCGTGCCACGTGTCAATTCTTTTGTCTTTAGTATGAAGGGCATTTAGGACATTTGTCATTTATGTAAAGTTTACCCCCTTTTTTTTTAAACATTCAAAACTTTTTTATACTATATTATTTTTTTAAAAAAATTGCACCATTATACCCGTCTCATTTTTCTCTTTAATTTCGTTATAGTCTCGACTAGTTTTTTTTTTTTTTTTTTTCTTGATGTCATGTATTTACATCATTGTAACGAGCTTAACGATAGCAAATTAATTAGAATTTTTTTCTAACAATGGTAAATTACAGTAATGTAACACAAAATGAAGTAATGTAACACAAAATGAAGTAATTTACAATGACATAATTAACGGTGACGTAACACATTATTTACAGTGATGTAATTTTCTCTTTAATTCCCGTTATAATGTTGACTAGTTTTTTTAATTTTTTTTTCTCATTGCCCATTATTAACATCGATATAACGAGCATAAATATAACACATTATTTTGAATTTTTTTCTAACAATGATAAATTACAGTGATGTAATTAATATAACACATTATTTTATTTTTTCTCTAACAATTATAATTACAATGATAAATTACAGTGATGTAATATAACACATTATTTTGATTTTTTTTCTCTAACAATGATAATTATAGTGATGTAATTTATCATTGTTCGAAAACAATTCAAACTAATATGTTGTATTTAGGCTCGTTACAAATTAGGGATGAGCAAAAAGCCAAAAAAACCGAACCGAAACCGAATTAACCGAAAAACCGAACCGGAACCAAATTAACCGAAAAAACCGAAACCAAATTTTACGTCAATGTAAATTACATCACTGTAATTTATCATTTTTAAAAAAATTTCAAATAAATTTGTTATATTTAAGCTCGTTACAATGATGTAAATATAGGGCATCTGAAAAAAGTAAAAAAAAATTAGTCGAGACTATAATGGAATTAAAGAGAAAAATGAGACGAATATAATGGTGCAATTTTTTAAAAAAAATAATATATTATAAAAAAGTTATTAATGTTTAAAAAAGAGTGGGTAAACTTTATATTAAAAATTAGATTTATTAAAATATCTTAGATGATGACACTTGTCACTACCATATTAATTCTAGCTTTTTGAGTGGTAACAAAATGTCTAAAATGCCTTCACATATTAATAAAATAATAATGCCATGTGTCGCGATCCTATGCTCTTACTTTTGAAATTAACCATTGGATGATAATTAATGGGTTATCACATATTTGATGGGTTATTTTTTTAACCTTCCCCTATATATATAAATCTTTTAAGTATATGTTGCTTTCATACAAAAACTAAAGAAGCTTTATAATAAAGTAGAAACAACCATGATTTTGCCTGTAATGGAATTACTTTTCTTTAAAATTTTGGTTAAACATTTGAAAAACAACATGATGAGGCAGCAAATCAACTAAAGACTTAAAAGCCAAATTAAAAGGCCTAACCTTTAAAAGAAAAGTGATAAAATATGTAGAGAAATCCATAATGGTATATTCATTCACTTTTCAATAGCATATCAATGAAAATAGTTGATTGTGTAAAAAGCAATAATAAACTATATACTGTTACTAATGATCATAATTCATTTTAAAACTAAAAACACAAGGTAATTAGTTACGCATGATTAACAAAAGGATCAACCTAATCACCCTATAAATAATTTATTGCAGATTACAGTGATTAAATTAATTATTCAATAATTTTCTTATTTTTTTATTTATCTTATAATTTAATATATAATATTGTAAATTCAAATACTTAATATAATGTGTTTATATGTCTCAATATTTTGACGTGGGTTTTTATCACAATCTGAGTCTTCTTGTATATAATATAATATCAGATACAAAACTTTCTTCAAGTTCAATTTTTGTCAGAATCACATTCGTTTTTTTAATATTTCAGATTTGGTTTTTTATTTTTATCATTGCATTTGTATATGTATTAAGTGTTTTCGACGCTCATTTTAAAGCGGAATACAATTTTTGGTTTTAGGACAAATGTAACAATCATAGTTACGATTAAGTAATACTTTTATGACAAAGCACATCCTTGATTTTACAGGAACGTTACACTCAATTTTATAGCAGAATGCGCTAGGGTTTAATGGCGGGATGACAGCCGTTGCAACATGTTTTTTTATTTGCATATTGATATTAAGGATCATGCCATCACCGATAACCATGCTTTGTGTTCTCTTTTATTATGCTGTTTTGGGTTTTTTTTTTTTTTTTTTTTGAGAATATATCCTTTAAGGATTGCAATTAACTTTTTTGATTTCTTAAAATTTTACTTCAAAGGACACCATTACGAACTGTTTCAAGGTGTTTTGACATTCGTAGAGTGAGGGAACTTCCGTTAATAACTAGAAATTTCATACCAATATACCATACCATACCATACCTCATATATACGATGCTACCATGTGAGTTTGTTTTGGAATCTTTCACCACTTTGGCATGGACGGAGCGTTTGGCCGCAATTATTGACAATAGTATATTACTTTGTTATTATTTAATATTTAGGCTTTTAATGTATTATTTTAACTATATTCCACGACACAAAACAATTAATTTTTATAAGTGATAATGTGACTTTAAAATAGCCACATACACCAATCGGAAAAAAAAAAAATTATATGTAAGGGCCTATATAATGGTATATAATCTTTTATAATAATAATTTAATCTACTATGTCATTGTTTAGTCCTCGATGACCACTACTATACATATAAGATATCATTAAATTATAAGCCTTTTAGTAGTCGAATATCATTAGATTATAAATCCTTTCCAACAGTATATATAGTATAATTAAAAAAGAAAAAAATAAATCTTAAATGGGAACGGAATAAACTAACTCATGTTACCGATTTGATCCACATGAGGCGTATTTTTCAGGGACTAAAACTTATTGCCCTCGCCCTTGTGTTTCAAGTACGCCATAAGTAATGTTTTAGAATAATTAGCATTCTACAGCTGAAACTTATACTTAAATTTGTCCTAATATTTTTTTAATATATTTAAATATTAAAAAAATAAAAAAAATGTTGTTATCCATACACTCGTGTACCAATATCCATACCCTTGTCAAAACTTCAACTGCTGAACCCTAATGAAATAAAATTTTTGTGTTTTCTAAATTCTTAACTCAATCTTGGACTCCTGGTTATGAGCTTTAAGTTGTCTAAATAAAAATCCTTAATGGAGTTTTGCTAGCATTCATAAAGATGCAATAAAAAGCTCTTGCTTCTTTTTTATTTCTTATCCCCACCGATTTAATATAAAATATAAAACAGTTAGTAATAAAAATTAACAATTATAAAAGGATATTTTAAGATTAAATGATTAGTTTACATGTTAATAAATACTTTAAGTAATAAAACAGTAATTAAAAACTTTAATAAAAAGTTAAATAATATTATTAGTTATTAGTATTATAGTTATTTAATAAGAGATAGAATGTAATCTATATCTAAACTCTATAATAAATACTAACAATTTTACCACTTGTCACAATCTTACACCAATATTGCCACATGCCACATTCTTACACTACTATTGTCACTTGTCAATATCTTATCATTCTACTTAATTTTCTCTCATATTAAATAATTATATTCTCTTTTTTATTAAATAAATTTTTCATTTTATTAAATAATTATAATAATATCAACTAATATATTATTTATCTTTTTATTATAAAGCACACTTAGAATTTTTTTATAAAATATGAAATTTTCTAAAATCAAAAATTTTAAAGTAAGAAATATTTTATTTTCAAAAAACAAAATTTATGTAAAAAATAAGTTATCTTAAAAAATGATTTTTTTTAAAATAAAATATATTATAAAAGGAGTTTTTAAACAATGAGATTTTTATCATCCAATGATGTTTTTTAATTTTTAAAATCTTAAGTAATAAAAATGATAGAGAAAGTTATATTTTTGGCCCATTATCTTTAACGATAATTTAAATTGTGTCGTTTAACTTTAATAATTACAAAAATTATATTTTATATTATTGATTTATAAAAGTTAGTTTTAATATAGTAGAAACTGAAGTTTTTAATGTTAGTTATTTCAAAAATATCAATTATTACACATTAAAAAGTCATATATCATTTGTACAGTGATTAAAGTTATTAATTATTTTTTATTACTTAAAACATTTATTAATATGTAAATTAACCATTTTATATTAAAATATTGTTTTATAATAGCTAAATTTTCATTACTAACTATTTAATATTTTATATTAAATTCGTGTAATAAACGGGTTAATAACCTAGTTATTTAATGGGAGAAAAAATTAAATGAATTGATAAAAAACTGACATGTGTCAATAATGGTGTAAGCAATTGTTTTTAGATAAGCCAGGAGGTTTTTCTAAAGACATGACCTAAGAAGTGAGTTTTCTCGTGAGGAGTTGGAGATCAATGTATCTCTAGAAGTCCAGATATGTTACCTAAATATTGTTAATGTAGAGAGATCTTGAGCCACTCCTGGTTCATTGCTGTTAAACAAATGTATCAAATTAATAGGCAGTTTATTAGTCATTGATTTAAGAAACATTGACGAAAGATTCTACGATTGAATATAATGATAACTACTTAAATGACTTAATCCAAACTCTAATGTTGCTAGAAAAATCAAGTGACGATGGTGACAATGGATTAACACCAAGGCCAAAAAGTGAAACACAACGTCAGTCTTATGGGCACCATAATTGACTTCAAAACCATGCTTTCCCCTAAACTCCATCTTCTATATCAAACTACACCTGACATGAATCTTTAGTTATCTTATAAAAACACCAACTAACTTGCATGAATTAATGAGACTCTTTAATTCCCCCATACATCACAAGAGGGGCTACGTTCCATGTTTCACAAATGGGTGTGTTGCTCTTGCCAACAGCGGCATCTTAAATCAAAATAGGCATGCTGCCTGTGTTTAGAGGTCAAGTCAGATGTCACTCTTGAAAAATGTAATCTTTCAATGTGCCCTTAGACTGACTCCAACGCGCACGTTGGGAGGCTGCCTGAGGCCAGGTGGAGGTGATTCGTCGGATGTGCGCAATGGACTAGGTGACTGCACTTTAGGGATTGCACTTAGGGACGTGTGGTGCCTTTGGAGATTTTCTGGGCCCTCTTCCTCTAACAACATAAACATAAATATATGAAAAAAGAAATGATAATGTGAAAGAGAGAGGATGCATGTGGAAAAAATAGGTTGAGAGTAAAATGTGTTATTAGGATGCATATGTGAAAGATGGCTAAAACGTTAAGGTGGTGTGGTGATTAGGATGCATGTGAGAAGAGCTCCCCTTTAACATTACGGATAGTCTTAGAACGGGCAATGTCTAACTAGGCTTATGAATGAGCATCTCATTGACAAAGCTAGCAAGCACAGTTTGATGTAAGATATCACCCTTGGCAAGGGCTGCATACCCGTTTGTAAAACAATGTAAACGTAGTTGGAGTCCACTAATCGGCATTACTTTTGTTCTTCCTCCTAGATCTAGATCTCCCGGCGAGTTTCGAAGGCGGAGACGGAGAAAACTCAAACGGAACCACCGGAAGTTCCATCTCCCCTTTCAAAATCTTCACAACATCCCCAATATCAGGCCTCAACTCAGGCATCTTTTGCAAACAAGCAAGAGCCAAATTCACACACAACATAGCTTGAGTTTTATCATAATCATCTTTCAATCTCTCATCAACAAGCTCCAATAAATCGCCACCCTGAGCCAGCTGCCTGCACCAACTTATCAAATTTGCCTTTTCGAGCTTCATTGGCGAAGCAAGAACATGTAACGGCCTCCGGCCTGAAACAATCACGAGAATCAACACTCCAAAACTATAGATGTCGGTTTTTTCGATCAAGAATTCGCAACCACCGTATTCTGGAGCCACATAGCAAAGTGTCCCTCTCATGCTCGTCGTGCTGCTTAACTCGCGGCTAAAAACATCACCACCGTACATTTCCGTGTTGTTCTTTGAATTCTTCCTGAAACTGAACTCGGATTTGTGATCATTCCGGTTCGGTTTTCGTTTCATGTGAAAGATTTTGAGTCTGAATCTTCGTTTGATCTTCTTTTCAACTCGTTTTTTCGTGAGCTCGTCCAGGTGTTCTTCCTTCCACCATTCCTGCATTTTCCTATGCTTTTGTTGTTCGTGTTCCTCATGTCCTGATGGTTTGTTGTTGTTGGAAGTGTTTAGTTTCGTGTGTCCGAACACGTGCCTTTCAGAGTTCTTGTCATCGTCCCATTCGGGATTTGCAGATGGGCAGATCTGACTTCCAATCCATTCCCGTACGTAATCTTTGGAAGAAAGTTCACCACTGCCATCCTGTTTCCACCACCAATCTTTCCCCCATTGTTTCTTCCCAGTTTTCTGATCATCAGCACGATTAGAATTTGATTCTCTAAGGTGATTATTATCGAAATTATGACTAGAATCATCCTCATAATTCGTGAATTTGTTGCAAATCGGAAGATCCTTTCCTTTCTCGTTGTTGAACCCTAATCCTTTCAGATGATTACAAACAACCTTACTGCTGATCGGCGTGGAAGATGAAGAAGCTTGTAGAGCAAGAGCAAAATCTACCTCGTTAGGAGTGCTATCATCAACCGGAGTTCCGATCGCCGGCGACTCTCCGGTACCTCCGCCGGCTAGAGTTCCTGACAAATCCTGACTGAACAAATCAACACCGTAATCCAACTCCGGTTCAACCTTCAATCTCGACAATCCAAAATCTGAAAGCTTCGCACGGAACTCTGCATCGAGCAAAACGTTGCTCGGCTTCACGTCGCCGTGAATCACCGGCGGTTCACATTCACGATGTAAGAACTCGAGTGCTCTAGAAACATCTAGAATAATATCGAACCTTCTGTTCCAGTTCAAGCTCCGATCGGAAAACAGCGATTCCTGTAAGCTCCGATTCGGCATGTATTCGTACACCACAACTCGCTTTCGTTTATCGACGCAATAACCTAACAGCGAAACAACGAACTGAGATTTCAATCCGCCGAGGATTCGAAGCTCGTTTTGAAATTCACGATCGGCGTCTAATGAATCGGAATCAAGTAGCTTCACAGCAACGAGTTTTCCGGTTCTAAGTATGCCGCGGTACACGGTGCCGGAACCACCTTTTCCGATGTAATTTTCTCCGGAGAAACCATTGGTGGCGGAGACGAGCTCTTTGTAGCTGTAACGACGTAGTTGTAAGAACACAGGGCATGAATTCAGAGGACTCGTACGTGAACGATGAATCAAGGAGTACCACAGGTGATAAATCAAGTACAGAGCTCCAAAAACTATAAGAACTGAAGAGAAAATGGCGATTGTGATGAAGATGAACGTAGCTCTGTGTTTCGTTGATTGTTGATGAGTGACAGAAGGTTGTCTAGAAGGCATTTTGTTTGATTGTTTGCTTATCCGTTGATTTATCCACAAATGACAAAGAATATGAAGCTGGTGTAGGTATAAAAATGGCGGATCTAGGGTTAGGAATCGTACCTTTATGAACAACAGGAGGCCATTGGATCTGGTTGATTAGCTTTACAGTTGGATAACCATAATCATGAGTGTTTGAAGTTAAAAATCTGCCAATCGTGGTGTTGATTGATGGTTTTAATTGAAGGAATCTCAAATCTGTAGTTAATGATGAAGAATTTGGATTGAGAAATTTGTGTTTTTGTGGGGGAGATGAAGAGGGGACCCATTGGGGCAGTATGGCTTTTGACTAAAGGGAAAGAATTTGCAGGTAAAGAGAACGACTTTTTGGGGAGAGATGAAGAAATTGGAGGGAACAGAGTGACAGGTGGAACGCAGACCAACTGGTCTATTTGTAAATATATATTAATTGTTATATATAAAATATAAGAACAAAAGAGGTTGTATCTCAAGTTCTCAACATCAATGTTTTTAACACCGGACCGAAGTTCTAACCGATCTCTTTACTTGGTTGAACTGGTTGGATCGGTTGTATCAGAATTAAAGAA
The DNA here is from genome assembly GCA_009363875.1 of Mikania micrantha. Taxonomy (NCBI): domain Eukaryota; kingdom Viridiplantae; phylum Streptophyta; class Magnoliopsida; order Asterales; family Asteraceae; genus Mikania; species Mikania micrantha. The sequence goes on from CM018684.1 coordinate 6,588,804, forward strand.
CTGTATAACATCATAAATATTATATAAATATATATAATATATTTATATTATATAATATAATATAAGGGGTTGGATCCCATAAGAAGAGATTTTTGCCTAAGAAGAGTAAGAAGCAATAGAAATTTGACACATGTCATCATAAAACAGTAATACAGTACAAAAAACGAAATACAGTACAAAAAGAAACAAAATCCAGTACAGAAAATCAAAAATCTAGTACAAAAAAATCCAGTACAAAAAAAAAATATATATAATACAAAAAACAAAAATCTAATACAAAAAACCACAAAAATACAGTATAAAAAATATAGAACAAATCTAGTACAAAAAAAATAAAAATCTACTATAAAAAATTAAATTTTTATACCTAAATTATGTGACACGTGTAAAATTCTTATTAGTTCTCACTCTTCTTAGGCTAAAAACTCTTCTTATTTGATCCTTCCCCTATAATATAATGAGGAAAGATCAAATAAGAAGACATTTTTGCCTAAGAAGAGTAAGAACCAATAGAAGTTTGACACATGGCATGCCTAAGAAGAGATTTTTATACTGATTTTTTTTTGTTCTGTATTTTTTTGTACTGTATTTTTGTTTTTTGTACTGTATTTTTGTTTTTTGTACTGGATTTTTAATTTTTGTACTGCATTTTTTATTTTTTGTACTGTATTATTTTGTTTTTTTGTACTGAATTTTGTTTTTTGTACTGTATTTTGTTTTTCGTACTGGATTTTTGTTTTTATGTTTTCAACATGCCACGTGTCAAATTCTTAATGGTTCTTACTCTTCTTAGGCAAAAATCTCTTCTCACTGGATCCAACCCCTATATAATATAAAAGATATTTAAAAAACCGGTCCGACCACTGGTCCGCCAGTTCGAACGGCCGGTTACTTCAAAAATGGTTCTGAGCTCAAAACCGGCCCGCCCTTAGTAACGGTTCCCGGTTCGGGTTTGAAAACATTGCTCAACAGTAGTATGATTCTCATAAAGCTTAGAATCTGTGAGGTTATTGGTTCAAATCCTGATCAAAACAGCTAGTAGAGGTTTTACCATATAGTTGGTTTTGTCTTGAAAGACAGATAGATTTGTTTTTTCCCCACAATGAGGATAGAACCATTGAAATCAACACTTTTGATTTATAAAAGTTTCTAAAAATAGTGAGTATTTGACAAAACTCTATCTTTCACGAATCTAACTACCCAAATATGTTTCTAAACCTTCTAATAGACTTTTAGCATCATTTAGCATCATCTAGCATGGCTAGATCATCATTTAACATGGACATGCATGTCCAAAGTTTCTATTTACAGAAAGTCATACAAATCTCTACCAAATGTTATCAAAACCCAGATTCAATACAATCCTATACTCTAGATCAGTCAAAACACATCAAAAATCAATCAAGATCATCACAAAATTCGTGCATGTTGAGTATTTGGAGTTGCATGTGGGTAGATGTTCATGCAAGTGTGATCCAAGTGAAAATAAACCATAGAAACTCCCTCACAAGTGTTTTGAAAGCTTAGATTCAAGCTGGACAGGTCTTGAAAGCTGTTGAGGATGAAGTTTCAGCTAGTTTTGTGGCTGCTATAGACCTTATAGTGTTTCCTTTGAGCTTTAATGACTTCAAATCACCAAGACATGCAAAAGGGATTTGGAATGTATTACCAGGAGGTTTGGGAGGTGTTTGTTGAGGGCTTGGTCGGGTAATGTTGCCAGAGGTTCGTGGTAGAATCAAAGGAAACGAGTTGTGAAGAATGGGAATGTATTCATAGACGTTTTGTGCTCTAGGGCTCGTCGCATACCGCCAAGAGGGTCCTCCGAGGCTCTTGGCGTATCGCCAAGGACAAAATAGTCGCGAATTCCACTGAGACACACCGTGTACCGCCAAGGTGGGAAATGATCGGTCGTTGCGTACCGTCGAGCATTTCGGCTGAGCTCAAAACTCCCATCCATTCTTCGCGTACCGCGAAGAGTTTTGCTGGGCTCCTTCGCTTACCACGAAGGGTTGAATTTTCTGATTTTTAATTTTATTTTATCTGATTTCTTTCGCGTTCGATTCGTGTTGTTTATTCTATTCGTTTAGTTCGTGTTAATCACATAAACACATAATAACACATTTGTTTGTTTGATTCATTATTTCGTTTGTTCACCAACGTTCGTGTAATAAGACCTGTGAGTGTTTCGGTAATTTCTTGAATTCCCGATTCATGATTATTTGTGTTCGTCCTTACGAAATGTTTACACACTTGATTATTCTTAATCAATGTGTAATGTACAATTCGATAATTTCCCGAATTATCGTTTTGCAATTGTGTTTGTGTTTGCCACACTTGATTTGCAAAATCAATGTGTAATGTACGATCCAATAATTCCCCGAACTATCGTTTCGCATTGTTTATGTTTAACTCACTTAATTAATCCTAATTAAATGAAATGCATAGGATATGAATGTGAAATAAATAATTGTAAGTGTTGAAATTTATCTAAAATTGTTGGGTGTCACATTATGGATGTTTTTAGAATGTGTATTGTAAAATAACAACTGCCACAGAATTATGGAAGTCGTTGGAACACAAGTATAAAACGGAGGATGTCGACACAGAAATTTGTTGTGGCCCATTTTTTTGGACTATAAAATGTTTGATTTAAAAACTGTGATTAAAAAGTTCAAGAATTGCAGATTATGCTTAGTGACATTCACTCTGATGGGATGACTCTTAGTGTGACATTTCAAGTAGTTGTCATGATTGAAAAGTTGCGTCCTAGTTGGTTAGATTTCAAGAACTACCTAAAGCACAAAAGAAAGTAAACGACAATTTAAGATCTTGTGGGTTGTCTTTTAATTGAGGAAGACAATAGGGTGACACTAAAGGTAAGCCAGCCCTCTTTTGTGCAACATTTTGTAAAGGCCAACATGGTGGAGGATTATCAATCCATCAGAGGGTAAAAAGGTAACAAATAAAAAGGCAAAGACAAGGGTAAATTTTTGGACCTTGGGCTAAAGGAATGTGGTGTGAAGAAGAAGCTTGTTTCATTTAAGGGGAAAAGTTTTAATTGCGGTGAATCTGGTCATCGTATAGATCAATGCAAGACCGAAACGAGGGAGGGATCTTATGATTGATAATGATATGCCTATCATAGCCACTATCTCTGACCTCACTGCTATGTTGGAGGAGGTTAACTTATTGTCTGACAACACTAATGGATGGTGGGTTGGCACTATGGCAACTCGTCATGTTTGCCCTAACAAGACCGTCTTTAATATGTTTAAAGAGGTTGTGAGAGATGAGAAGCTATACATGGGGAATGCAGCTACTACTGATATCAAGGGTGAAGGCAATGTGATCTTGAAATGGACTTTAGGGAAGGAGCTCACTCTCAGCAATGTGCTGTATGCTCCCAACTTGCGCAAGAGTCTTGTGCCAGGATGGTTACTAAATAAACATGGTTTTTGGTTTGGTTTTTGAATCAAATAAACATGGTTTTCGTTTGGTCTTGTTCCATATTTGTTGGAAAGAGCTATGCCCAGAATGGTATGTTCAAACTCAAAGTAACTGCTATGGAAAAAACTATGAATAAAAATGATTCTACTTTTGCTTACTTTATTCAGTCTTCTAATGTTTGGCATGATCGTCTTGGACCTGTTAATTTTAATTCAATGCATCGTTTAATTAAATTAGATTGTATACCAAATTTTCCATTAATTCAAATTCAAAATGGGAAACATTTGTTGAAGCAAAACAAAAAAGATCGTCATTTAAGACGGTTGAAAAAATATCGAACCCCTTGACATAATTCACACTGATGTGTGTGATTTAAAATCAACTCCTACAAGAGATGGAAACATGTACTTCATCGCTTTCATTAATGATAGCACAAGATATTGCCATGTATACTTAAAGAAATCCTCAGTCACCAAATTTATTGATTTTTCATTGTCTTTCTTTATTTCAATTTTCGTTTATGTAATTTCAATGATAGTTACAACTTTTTTTTTGAAAGATTATAATTTCTACTTTTGGTTACATATAATGAATTATAATAAAAATTATTACAAATTTATGAATGGTTGTCCTACACGACGATGGGGGATGACATGATGTATTTTGTATAGTTGGCTTACAGGTCAGACACGATATGATAAAGCATGAACACGAGCATGGTTGACATGATCATAACATGATAACCAATCATGTCATTTTCTTCAAATATGAACATGTTTGAAAACAAGTTACATGATAAGACATGTTTAGGGCACAATAAGGAAAACTTATTTAGGGAGGCAATAGGAGGATCGATGACGACAATGGAAGAAAGGACTTACGCAACGAAAGGAATTATTTTGGTCTTTGCTCTAACGACTTGCAGTTGATCGAATAAGTCATCAATACAAGGTAAGGGGTAACGATTCTTAATTGTCACTTTATTCAACTCACGGCAGTTGAGGCACAAGCGAAATGCGCCATCCTTCTTTTTAACAAATAAGATAGGAACTCCCCACGGTGAGAAGTTCGGTCTAGTGTAACCCTTGTCCAACAGCTCTTACAGTTGGTTGGACAGTTGCGGCATCTCTAAAGGTGCAAGTCGATAGGGTGCTCGTGCAATAAGTGCTGCTCCCGGTGTGAGGTCTATGCGGAATTCCACTTGTCTTGGTGGTGGAAGTCTTGGTAGATCCTCAGGAAATACGTCGGGATAGTCGCATACGATTGGGATTTCTTCTAGTTTCTTCTCCTCTTCGGTTTTGTCGATGATTAGTGCCAGCACAACTGTGTATCCCTTGCGCAGGCATTTGTGAGCTTTCATTCACAAGATGATGTTCAAAGGAGTGTGGCTCATTTCTCCCTTGATGGTTAAGGTTTCTCCGCTAGGGAGGGGTATACGCACGACTTTTTCGTGGCAAATCATTTCGTCTTGGTTTTCAGACAACCAATCCATGCCTACTACAACATCAAAACTACCAAGTGTGATTGGCATGAGGTCAATCTTAAACTTGTGGTTTTCTAGCCCTAAGGTGCATTCTTTCAAAATGTGTTTAGTAACAATTAACTTACCATCAACTAGCTCTACATTGTATTCAACCTCTAATGGTGTTGGGGTTATGGCAAGCATCTCACTAAATTCATTAGATATGTAACTCTTTTACGCTCAAGTATCAAACAATACATAAGTGTAATGATCATTTAAGAGATACATACCTATTGCGAGGTTGGGATCCTTTCTGGCTTCCTTTGCCCCGATCATGAGGGATCGTCCCCTCAGACCGTTGTTATTCCCATTGTTGTTGTTTGATTGATTGGGATTGTTGTTTTTTCAAATGTGGGAAATCCTTCTTGAAGTGCCTAGGCTTCCCACATTCGAAGCAGCCTTTCGGTGCTTCATGTTTTTGTTGTTGTGGCTGTGGGGTTTTAGCCAATAGTTTGCCTCTGCAGTCTTTGGCTACATGTCCTATTTTCCTGTAGTGTTGGCACCGGATGACGCCGCATTGACCTTGTGCATGATGGAAATTGCACTTGTTGCATTTGGGATGTTTGCCTTCATAGGCTTCCTGGTTGTCACACCCCGAGCCGGCGGGGTTGGATCGGAGTCCCCGTCGGGCGGAAGGTTCCCGGGGCATGATATCGCGGGTGATAATCGTGATGATCAGATTGTTTACATAGCATCAATGTTTAAGAATAACTAAAGCACAATCAAATGATAATTAGGATTACGAAGTTAAATTACATCATCAATGTTCTGCAATTTAACTAGGTAAACCTATCAAAAGAATATCATGTTTATATCTTGTAACTGTACAAGATATCAAAAGTGTATAGCTTCCATAGCAAAACATGTGCTTCTCCAAAGTCTACTAGGTCTGCTAACTGGCATCCTAGTATGCAATCCAAAAGCTTAAGCCTATTCCTGTGCATTACCTGAGAAAGCATGTAAGAAAACAAAGTCAACACAACGGTTGGTGAGTTCATGGAGTTTATAAGTTTAAAAGAAAATAGCTTTAGCAAACCTCCTTCGGTAAAACCTTAACCTCATTAACAACACCTGTATCATCCAACTCGGTATGCTTATGTATAGGGCATACCCCTGAGTCGAGCCTACAACCCGCCCAGACGCCGTCCCACCACATACTAAGTCACATAGGACATTGTTATTAATGATAATTAAACATTTTACCTATCATTCGATTCATTCCTCATCACAGCTTTAGTTTATTGTCTCAAAGTTTACAAGTCTATAGCATTCGTATGTAATAGCTTCAATATTCGTTTAAAAGCATCATGTTTAAAGTTTATGATATTGACCCAAAAGCATTCATGTTTCCCCTAGGTAACAACCTTAATTTCATTAACACCACCTGTATCATCCAACTCGGTATGCTTATGTATAGGGCATACCCCTGAGTCGAGCCTACAACCCGCCCAGACGCCGTCCCACCACATACTAAGTCGCATAGGACATTGCTGTTAATGATAATTAAGCGTCTTACCTACCCTCCATTTCGTTTATAGCTTTAGCATTACGTATAAGTTTATAGCATGAGTGAACATTGAGGAATCACTGTATGGCAAGCACTGAGAGGCCATAAGTCTACCCCTCAAGTCCCGACTATAAAGGTCACCCTATGGCAAGCACTGAGAGACCATAATAGGTGCCTTCTAGTCCTGACTGTGAAGAACACATGAAGGCAAGCACTGAGAGACCAACTATTGTTCTTCAAGTCCCGACTAGGAAGAACACATGAAGGTAAGCACTGAGAGACCAACTATTGTTCTTCCATAGTCAATAGTTTATAGCATCCAATGTTTAACAACTGGAGAGGCAAGCACTGAGAGGCCAAACCGTTGTTTTAGCTTATCAAATTTATAGCTTTTAAGTTTAGCAACCGGAGAGGCAAGCACTGAGAGGCCAAACCGTTGCTTTTGCATAACAAGTTTATAGCTTTCAAAGTTTAGCAACCGGAGAGGCAAGCACTGAGAGGCCAAACCGTTGCTTTTGCATAACAAGTTTATAGCTTACAAAAGGTTTAAAGCATCCGTAGTTTCAAGCATATAGTTTATAGCGTAAATGTTAAGCATCTAGTTTAAGTATATAGTTTATAGCATAAGCTTCAAGCGTATGGTTTAAGAATATAGTTTACAGCGTAAGCATCAAGAGTAGCGTTTAAGAATATAGCTTAGAGCATTAGTATAAAGAGTATAGTTTAAGGATATAGTTTATAGCATAAGCTTCAAGAATAACGTTTAAGAATATAGCTTAGAGCATACGTATAAAGAGTATAGTTTAAGGATATAGTTTATAGCATAAGCTTCAAGAATAGCGTTTAAGAATATAGCTTAAAGCATAAGTATAAAGAGCATAGTTTAAGAATATAGTTTATAGCTTAAGAATATAGTTTATAACATATGCATTAAGCACTTAGTTTAAGCATCAAGTGTATAAATTAACATTCTAGTTTGCAACATAAGCATCAATCACCAAGTTTAAGCATATTGTTGTAGCATAAGCATCAAGTCTTCTAAGCATCCTACATATGTTTTCAAGCCTCAAGTTTAAAGTATAAGTTTCAAGTCTATTGTTTTTCAACGTATTCTAAGTCTCAAGTATAAGTTTCAACATAACTATCATGTTTATGTTTAAAGCATTAAATAACATTTCAAGAGTTTATGAAAATATTTAACATGCTTCTCAGTCCCGAAGTAAAACAAATAAGTTTGAAAAGGGACAAAAGAACTCACCTTGTTGTTGTAGGGTTGACTTAGCTTAAAAAGAATGAGGACACGCGCTCTTGCTTGTTCTTGAGTTTGTTTTACAATCCTGTATTGTTTACACGTTGTTTGTACTTATAAGTATAAGTTGTACCAATTTGTGCGCGTGTACGTGATAACCTAAAGTTGTCCATTACTTGTTGGTTTTGACCACCATTCGGCCCTGTTTAGTTCCCAAGGATGTTGAAATCATATCCTTATCTAGTTTAAGTCTCCACTCTTTGTTATTGACCTTGTGTCCATCCTGATTTATTATAGTGATAAAAAGGGTTTTGATTGTAAACTTAAGTTTAAGTTAAAAGTTGTCAACCTTGTATCAACTCATGATTATAATTAATCTTTACCATCTTTAACTTAATTATCTTTATAAAAATCGTTCAATTGCCTCGTTAACTAGGTGGGCCGAATGTATGTGTCAACCCACTTGGGCCAAAACAAAAAGGAATGGACTTGACAAAAATCATTGGGCCGGCTAATTGATATTGGGCTAAAACAATCGTGTTGGGACCATCTCTTTGATGTGAGCCGAATTTTATGAGCTGTTGGGCCTGTTTTTCGATGTTGGGCCTGTTGTAAACAGTGGACCGCAAGCCATAACATAGGCCAAATATGGTCACTGTTTAATCTGGTTGATAAAGTATGGACCAACGAAGAGGTGATCCGATATAAACAGGCTGGCCACGGGATATTCGTGGGCTGCCAGAAAGGAATGGGCCTAGGTAATTGTTGTTTGGGCCAGAAAATTGGATTGTTGGGCTGCTACTTTCTGATTGGGCCGAAAAGAGTGTGCTGAAATAGTGGGCCGATTACAAGGATTCTGGTCCAAGTATCTTGATGTTGGGCCTTGAGCTGCAAAATGGCCCAAGCGAAATACTATTGGGCCTGAACAAAATAAACTAACCCACTACATTTGGCCTGTTAATTATGTGGAAAACAATTTAGGTCGTGGCCAACTGGTTGGGCTGAGTATCACGATGGCCACAAAATTTTGGCTAAATCAAACAGCCTCAAGTCCCAGCGAACCTCCTTCCATGAAGTGCCTAGATTCGGCTAAGGTGATGGCCATGAAGGTTCGCCTCCAAGATCAAAGGAGGGTTCGGTGGTTGGCGTAACGAACCCAAGGTTCGGTCACAGCAGGTCATGGTTCGTAGAGCTACTAGGGTTCGGCTAAAAGACTTCAATGGTTCGGCACCTTAGATCCGTGTGCATTGGTTCGGGAGCCTGCAACCATGGTTCGTAAGGGTTCGCTGTACATTGTAAAGGGTTCGTGGATCCATGAGAAGGTTCGGTTTGGGACGTGCAGCAGCTCGATGGTTCGTGATTTAGATGGAGGGTTCGGCCACAGCTTCGAAGGGTTCATTGACAGTGGTGGGTTACGAACCTGCAACTCCCATCAAGGCTGGTGGTGTCGTGGACTGCCCCCATGTCGATGGTGTTTCGAGAGTGTGACTACAAGGATTAAAGGATCGACCGACTATGTGTGTGGTTCAAATGGGAAGCTGGTTAACCGGTTGTGTTAACTGGATCGAACAAAGCCCAAAACAAGGAAGAAAACCCTAATGTCGTGGATGTTCACAGAGTTATACCTTCGATTTCAGTGGAGGTTTCTTCCGATCTGCTGTACTTTCGTGTAGAGGATGCCAAGGGCTACGCGTGGGTTCGAAAATCACTCAAATCCATGGAGAAATGAAGAAGATATGAGCAATTGAAGGTGTAGAAATGGAGGTTTTTGGTTTAGCCGGAAATTTGAGAGAGAAGGGAGTGTTTGGATGTAAAAATGAAGGAATTAATCTCATTTAAGCTATTTATATCACGCGTGGTGTCCGGGTCCATTTCGGTTGCTCGGTTCGAAATTTCGTCGCGTAACCGGAAAATTACGCGCGTTTTTCGTAATAAAATTTAAAAGAATTTATCGTAACGATGTGGATGTTATTTTACTTCTAAAAATTATTTTAAATATCGTTTAGTTAATTTATTTGTCGGAATTTAATTCTTTTTACGCGTTCCATAATTTTTCGCGTTTCGTTAGTTTATTTGCAAATTAATAAAATAATTTAATTTATATTGTTAGATGATGAGTTTCAAAATTGTAAAATAAGAAATATAATATTTCTTTAAATTTATGATCGTTCGTGTCGTTATTCGTTTTCGTTATCGTTTCATCAGATCGCGTCACCATCGCGCGTATTCGTTCGAATCGTCATTCGAACGAACACGTCGATGGTTTGGCTTTCTGATACTTGTTTTCTACTGTTAAGTCATTATTTCAGAACGTTAAACTATCAGAATCATTCGTACAGATCGTCACCTATACGAATAATTCGTCTGTTTATCATTCCATAACAATAACCGTTAAAGTTTTGTCTTGTTTAACCTCACATACGTTTATACACAATAGTATCATATCAAGTATCTATGTTTCAACACTGTGTTGTCTGACATGTTTCTGACTGTTAAACCCTAAGGTTTAAGTCAGATTCAGACAATTGTTTAATAGTTTCATGTTAATCAGAAATGTATCAATTGCATAACATAGTTTCCTGTAATGTGTACTTGAGTTACTGTACAGTTTACTGTTCCGGTAACGATTCCGGCACAGATGTTACACTAGTTCTAGGTGGTCGGGTGGTAGTGGTTTGGTTGGTGGAATTGGAGTGGTGGGTGATGATGATGGAATGGTTGTTGGATTGATGGGTTGCTTACTTGGATCAGAAAAATCCATTGGTTGTGTTTGTTTCGTAGGACTGAAATTTTTATCAGTTCTATGTAACGCTTGATTTTGTCTTGCGGATTTCTCGATTTCCCGATCAAATACTAATGGTGAAGATCTTCCAGAGTGTCGTGTATGCATACAAACTGCAAGTTATCTGCACACACATAAACAAAGAAAAACCGGCGTGAAAGTTCGAACAAAACAATGTGAAAGAAGCAATGCTTTGCGCACAACTCCCCGGCAACGGCGCGAAAATTTGACCGATGTCGAAGTGTCAGTCAAAAATAAGAGTAAAAACTCGGTCTCCAACTACCTTATTAGATAGGGTAAGTCGGGTATCGTATCCACGAGGAGTGTGGTGGAAAGATTGAATGTTGATTTTAATTGAAAAAGAAATTGTAAGAACAACTTAAATTAGAAAACTTGATTAAAAGCAATAATGGAGAAAGATGGTTCCTCCAAGATTTGGATTCTAAGTGGATTTCATAGACTAATTATTGATTTGGGACAATCACATAGACATGATTAATTAGTTTTAACCACTTGTGATGAACAAAGACTAGTTGCTTCAATTGAACATCAATTGTATTTCTATCAAACCTAATCACAATCAAATAAATCCTAATTTTAGGAATTCTCAGGAACTGAATGAAAACAAGTTAGGTTAATCAATAAAAATCCAATCTTTACAAGAATAGTCAAATCAATAAGCAAAAAGCATCGAATGCTTAGATTGCACGTTCCAAAAACAATAATCAAGAGTATCTAAGTCAACCACTTACAAGAATCCTCCACCCGGAGGAAACCATGAAAGATTTAGCCACTCATCTTCAAGAATTGATCTTCAATCATGATTTGGATCTTCATATTGGATGATGAATTTATGATGGATTGGATTAGAATGATGATTTGGCTTTGATCTTGCTTCCCAAAAGTTGTCCCAAGTCCCTATTGCGTTTAGAGTGATCATTGGAATCCCCAAAACCCTAAAAAATTCGTATATTAAAACCTGATTTTCGTAGCTGCTGGAGCCTCCAGCAATACTGTAGCTTACAACAACTGTTTTCTGATCAGATTTGTTGTACCCTCCAGCAACACTGTGGGCTGCTGCAGTAACTTTACTTTACTTCTTATTTTTAAGATATCTTCTTCATTCGGACTCCGTTTTACACGCCGTAAAGTTTCACGATCTCATACTTACATCCTCTATCTTCTCAAAATATTTCTCTTCACTTTCCATTCACCTTAACTTGTATAATTGCTTTGATTCTTTGTATTTAACCTGAAAAACACAATAAACGCGTAGTAATCTAATTCGAAACAATTACATCCTCAAATATCATTATAACCAAACATTAAAACCATATAAACACCATTCCAAACCCCATTCCAAACCCCATCCATCACATTCCCAAACTTATCTTTGATTGTCCTCAAGCAAACGCTTAGACCATGAGATCGTCAATTCCAAACATATTCCCCAACTCCCCGCGAATTCTTAGTTAAGATCCCCGGTCATACCCGACTCACAAGACTTACCACATTGCATATTTTTACACCTAGACACACAAAAAAGATTCAACATTTAAAGCCTATAATAATTCCTAATAAAACCTGGGATGCTTCAAGTCTTTCGCGTGTACGCAATGCACCCCTCACAATAATGCTCCACTCGGTTTATTTCAGATCTAGCAAGAATGTGCTAGTATGTATATGTAACCACTCAAACCAAAGGTGAAATATCATCGTCATAAGCTTGTAACATAATCAAGAATCCACCAACTCACACATAACTAAACACAAATCACGAGGTCTTTTATCGGGTTATAATGTTAGGCTAAGGGTTAAGGGTAGAAATATATGATTTGAAAGTGGCGAAAGCGATAGTGAATCCAAGTTCATTGTAACTCTCATAATTATATAATCACACATCTAAACATAACACCACGTTGACTCTTTTCTTTTCTTTTTCTTTCTTCTGCTCTTTTTTTTTTCAACTATAACATAAACAAAGTCACAGTGACTCAATCACATAAACAACATGCTTGGAATTCACCAACAAAAAGGTTAAAAACAAATAGGCTAAACGGCTTACGGGTAAACATAATCGGGTTAAACAAAAGAACGGATTGGCTCAAACATGGTTTCTAAAGGTAACATTAGGGCTGGATCTAAAAACAAAAAGGTTTAACAACTCCTAAGGTTTTTCCTAATGCCTCGATCATTTTCGTACAAGCCATGGCTTACGGTCTCAAAAAGTATCACGTCACAAGTTCTAACTAGATAGAAACCTTGGTATCACTCAGAAATAACAATCGAGCAATATAGACAAATTATGCTCAATCTCACGTAAACGGTGGAATTCGGGTTACCGATGCAAAACGTACACGTTACTTACCATCTAGAATCCCACCTTCAATTAGGAATCATTTCATCAGTTTTTCTAAAATAAATATTTTGTCTAGACTACTATCATGCAGCTTAAAGAGTAGACCATGACCAAGGACCTATACCAATCACTCGCGGTTCAATGGTTTATAATTAGAAAGAAAATTCCGATCTTAAAGCCATTAGCACTTATGGTTTATAATTAGAAAGAAAATTCCGATCTTAAAGCCATTAGCACTTAATGAGGACCCAAAAAAAAATTAAAAAGTTTCAATTTTCTTCAAAAACCACAAAGTTGCTTAAAATTACGACATTTTGTTTTTATCAACTTTGCTAAACTCCCCACATCCCCACACTTGGGATACATTGTCCCCAATGTAGGTTTTTAAGGCGAAAGCATGAGATTGCCAACCATATAATTTTCCGTCAAAGAATGGCATAAACCCTTTCCAACCCACCGACCTGACACAAAACATATCGCCAATCCTAACACATAATACCCATACCATCACAAAGTTCGTGATCCCCATTAAACAATCCACACAACTAAACAAATTAAAAGCAATAACCTATATGCCCATACATATATGAGGGTTAAAGAAAAGAACACATGAACCTGATAATTGATCTGAGAGTTTTCAATAATAAGGTGGGCGTGGATCCTCGAAGATTCCTTTGGTGTTCATTCATCCTTAAGTGACATCTTTCCGACACTTGGGTGTTATTATAGCAACAAAGAAGTTGAAACAAATAAAACAAGAAAACAAAAAAAACTATTAAAAAGCCAGGTTGCATCCCGGTTAGCGCTAAGTTTTAAGGTCTTCAGCCAGACCAAACCAGATTTAGTGTTTATGGTGGTTTGAATGTGAATTCTTTACCCCTTGTATCCTTACTATCTTTGTTGTTATCATCCCAACACCATTTTGTATCTCCCATCTTTTCAGTATCCTCATGCTCATATTTTGATCTCATCTTTACAAATTCCACATTTTCAAAAGCATGTGTGGATTCGGATGATCTTGCCTCCATCTTAATGTGTTCCGTCATGCCTTGCACCAAATTCCTATCTGGTGGTGTTTCCTCCTGAACTACCGAGTTCTAATTTTTTTTCCTTTTCATTCATAACTCCTTAGCATGCTTTACCTGAGACCTGTCAAACAAGAAACCCTTCTCTTTGGTGTCACTCTCATTTACATTGTAAAGAGGAGGACACTTGTTAGTAATACGTGTTATAGCATATGAATTGTCAATAAAGTAAGTAAATGACTTTGACAATATATGCATGTTTAACTTACGGTTTCCAAATCTCATGCTAATTGTACTATCTCGGCAATTAGTTTGTGCACAAGCTGTCGCCAAGAATGGTATTCCCAGTATGACAGTATGGTGTTCCTTCTTCACATGAGGTGCATAGTCCAGCACCAAGAAGTTCTCTGGGTAATAAAATTCCCCTATCTTAATTGCTACTCCTACTAACAACCCTCGGGGACGTTTACATGTCGAATCTGCTAATACCACAGTGGTGTCGACTGGCTGCAAAGGACCAAATTCATACTTGTCATATTAACTCCCAAGTAAAATACTAACGGTAGCTCCATAATCTAGAAGTGCATTATCAATTTTGAATTCCATAATCTGGATTGGAATAAGAGGTGCACTTGGATCACATTCTTCATCTGATTCAATCTCCGTGCTGTCTTAGAGGGTGCTCACTGCACTGATGTGCATGTTCCTATTCTTTGAACTGGAACTCTGGTGTTGAGGATTTATTGTTGTGTCACTTGGAAGCCTCCCATTACCTTTCTTTAATTCTGAAACATCCGAAGCCAATTGTGCAACTTGAGTGGCTAAGGCTTTCATTGTCTTCTCATTAACCTCTTCTTTTTGATTCCGTGCAGTTGAATCAGCCTCCATCTTTTGTTGTATCATCTTCAACATCTTCAACACCTCATTGTTACCTGTGCCTGAGGATCCAGATGATCCTGCTTGGTTTTTCTGCTAATAAGGCCTTTGGTAACCACCTTGATTTCCACCTTGGTTGTTATTATACCTGAAATTATTAGCAGATTGATTAGTAACATTTCCTTGAAAATTAGAATTACCCTGAACTCCTGGGTTGAGTTGATTGCTAGTATTGCTGTATTTGAAATTTGGATGATTCCTCAACCCTGGATGATACGTGTTGGAGTTCATGTCACCATATCTACCACCTCCTTGCACCTGGTTCACATCCTCAAACTCTCCATGAATCATAGGACATCCCTCAGCAATGTGTCCTAAATCCCCACAATGTGGACATACATCATGAATTTGCTTGCTTTTGGCAGCTGCTACAGTTTCTTGTTAAGTAGACACACTTCTAGCAGTGGAATGGCGACCTTGACTTTGAGATTGGGCCTTTCTTTTTGAGGCAATTGCCATTCTTTCCAAAAAATCCCAATCCTCTAATTCAGGATTTGCCCCAAATGTTCCATTAGAGATGGAATTCAAATCCCTTTCATCTTCAACTGTCAACCCTTCATAAAAGGAATTAAGCAACTCCCATAATGAAATACCATGATGTTGGCAGTTCTTAATAAGCATCTTGAATCTAGTGAACGCTTCATGAAACAATACGGCCGTTTGTTGAGTGAAATTCCGGATGCCCTTTCTAACATCATTGGTCCTCTGTGTGGTGTAAAACTCATCCAAGAATTGTTGCTGCATTTCATCCCATGTAAAAATGGAAGCAGAAGGTAAAGAATGAAACCATTTTTGTGCTTTGTCTTCCAAGATGAATTGAAACGACACCAACTTAACATCCTTCGGTGAAAATCCTTGGCCTCCAATAGTATTGCAACGTGCATCATAGGCGGCTAGGTGCAAATAAGGTTCTTCAGTAGCCAGTCAATGATATTTAGGCAGATTTTGGATGGACTGTGACCTTACTTAAAATGATCGACCTTGGTATTGGGGAATGACGACTGGTGAAGGGTTATTAGCAATTGCGGGTCGGAAGTGGCTTTCAATTATTTGAATTGGACCCCTTTCAGTTCTTCTAGGTAGTCCTTCTGCATTCGTTCTTGCTCTTCGTGCTGGCCTTTGGTTTTGATTTACAGGTTGCTGCTGTGGGTATGGGATGTCGGGTCTAGGAAATTCCCGATGATGTTGATTTCTTCGGTTTGGCACATATGGGTCTGTAGTAGCAAAAGTAGGACCTGAACCAAATGTCTTTGCTCCATATACTGGACTGAACTGTTCATCATCATAATCCTCATAATCAGCATAATCATCTTCATGTGCACCAGAAAATTCACCTTGTTCACCTGTAGTATGTACTGGTGGAGGGCCTTGGAACGGGACAGAGAAATTAACGGTTTTGTTGGGCTTAACTTGGTGGTGATTTAGAAAATCATCTGATGTGACTCGGACAAACGGTGAGCTATAAGAGGGTTGAGAGAATTGTGGAAATGAGGTGACAGGTGGTAGTGGTTTGGTTGGTGGAATTGGAGTGGTGGGTGATGATGATGGAATGGTTGTTGGATTGATGGGTTGCTTACTTGGATCAGAAAAATCCATTGGTTGTGTTTGTTTCGTAGGACTGAAATTTTTATCAGTTCTATGTAACGCTCGATTTTGTCTTACGGATTTCTCGATTTCCCGATCAAATACTAATGGTGAAGATCTTCCAGAGTGTCGTGTATGCATACAAATTGCAAGTTACCTGCAGACACATAAACAAAGAAAAACCGGCGTGAAAGTTCGAACAAAACAATGTGAAAGAAGCAATCCTTTGCGCACAACTCCCCGGCAACGGCGCGAAAATTTGACCGATGTCAAAGTGTCAGTCAAAAATAAGAGTAAAAACTCGGTCTCCAACTACCTTATTAGATAGGGTAAGTCGGGTATCGTATCCACGAGGAGTCTGGTGGAAAGATTGAATGTTGATTTTAATTGAAAAAGAAATTGTAAGAACAACTTAAATTAGAAAACTTGATTAAAAGAAATAATGGAGAAAGATGGTTCCTCCAAGATTTGGATTCAAAGTGGATTTCATAGACTAATTACTGATTTGGAACAATCACATAGACATGATTAATTAGTTTTAACCACTTGTGATGAACAAAGACTAGTTGCTTCAATTGTCACCAATGAAAGATTATCAATTGAACATCAATTGTATTTCTATCAAACCTAATCACAATCAAATAAATCCTAATTTTAGGAATTCTCAGGAACTGAATGAAAACAAGTTAGGTTAATCAATAAAAAATCCAATCTTTACAAGAATAGTCAAATCAATAAGCAAAAAGCATCGAATGCTTAGATTGCACGTTCCAAAAACAATAATCAAGAGTATCTAAGTCAACCACTTACAAGAATCCTCCACCCGGAGGAAACCATGAAAGATTTAGCCACTCATCTTCAAGAATTGATCTTCAATCATGATTTGGATCTTCATATTGGATGATGAATTGATGATGGAATGGATTAGAATGATGAATTGGCTTTGATCTTGCTTCCCAAAAGTTGTCCCAAGGCGCCTATTGCGTTTAGAGTGAAGATGGAATCCCCTAAACCCTAAAAAATTCGTATATTAAAACCTGATTTTCGTAACTGCTGGAGCCTCCAGCAATACTGTAGCTTACAACAACTGTTTTCTGATCTGATTTGTTGTACCCTACAGTAACACTGTAGGCTGCTACAGTAACTTTACTTCACTTCTTATTTTTAAGATATCTTCTTCATTCGGACTCCGTTTTACACGCCGTAAAGTTTCACGATCTCATACTTCCATCCTCTATCTTCTCAAAATCTCTCTTCACTTTCCATTCACCTTAACTTGTATAATTTCTTCGATTCTTTGTATTTAACCTGAAAAACACAATAAGTGCGTAGTAATCTAATTCGAAACAATTACATCCTCAAATATGATTAAAACCAAACATTAAAACCATATAAACACCATTCCAAACCCCATCCATCACTTCCTTCTCCATCCAGCGTAAAAGACTGACGGCACCCTCAGTACCGTTGAACGAATGGGGTTTGCAGTCCAAAAACGATTTGAGCGTGCAGATGGGTGGGTTAGGATTTGCTCTTGAAATATGTAAAAAAAGAAATTTCTTCAGGATTAGGTAAACGCGTTGTAATTGGAATCAGTGGTCATGATGCAAGGTGAATTTGGAAAAGAAGTTCATCACCTTGATTCAGATGGTTTTGATTGTGGGTAGCTTCATGTGCAGCAATTGCCTCTTCAATTCGCTCGCTGATGAGCGCATTCATTTCTGTCATGGTAAGGTTGATGTTTCCACGTCCTCCTACGTTTTGGCGTCCACCGTGTCTACAGCCATGATCTTCATAGCGAGAATAAGCGTTAGAATGTTACCAAGGCCTAATATAAAATGTGCGAATGGTACAGAAAGGAAACATATATTTGTATGCATAGACACAACTTTCAATAATAGATAATGGCTTCTGATATATAATAAGTTGTATTGGTTATATTTCATTTAATAACAAAACATCAATTCCAAAATATCTAGTACATGGACACAACCCGTCCCTTCTAGGTCTATGCTAAAGTCAATCACGCAGAAATGAATGGTGGAATCAGAATCAGCATCCTCTACTGGTTCCTCCTCCCCCTCAGACACAAGTTCCTCTGGATCTGGGACTACGGCCATATCCTCCAACTCTGCGAGCCTTGCCTCAACAAAGGCGGCTTGGTTCTCTGCCGCCTGAAGTCGTCCGGTCAACTAGGAAAAATCTCTATCCATCCTGTTGACTATACTATGGAGCTCTGCGTTTCGAGAATGCGTATCCCTCAACTCCTATGCGAGATACTCGATCCTATCATCTGCCCACATCACATCCCAAGTCAGTCTAGCAATTTCATCTGACTTAAGTCGTGGCCTCTTAGGCTCTGGGCGTGTAGTATAGGAGATGCATGGCCAGGTGACTCCTCCTCGGGATCCTCATCAGGGTCATTATCTGGATCCTCCTCGGGATCCCCCTCAGGATCCTAATCAGGATCCTCCATGGGATCGTCCGTCTCGTTCACCTCAGAAGGTAGGAGATGCTGGTCAGGTGACTCTACGGCCACCGGTATAGGTGATGCTGGTAGTGCTGGAGCTATTGTCTCCTCCTCCTCCTCCTCCTCGTGTGCGAGCATATGTGGTGATGATGGTGACACCATATCTAAAATAAGCGTAATAAGTATACGTATGATCATGTATGCAAGTAATGACATTACTAGTACAGTGTGTGTGTGTGTGTGGAGACTAATGGTTATAGACTAAGTTCACTAATGCAAACCTAATTTTCAGTAACCGAGGGCTCTGATAACAATCTGTAACACCCCAAGATTTCTATCCCACGCAGGCGCGATCTCAGATCGGTCTCGTTTCTGCAGGATTGCAGTCTTCGATCGCACTTGTGAGACATACATGTCTGGTTATATACGTACATCTAATTTCTTGGATAAAACAATTTAGTAAATCAGAGTTGCGGAAGCTAAGTAAAATGTTTTCAAAACATCACGAATTAAAAGTTGAAGAAGCATTTAAGTTGTTAAACTTTACATAACAAAACAAAATAATGAAAGTGTTTTTGACAGCCTAAGACATATGTAGATGCAATGAGACCCCGTTCTAGCATCCTAGTCTTTAGTGTGTGCCTTAATTAACTGAGAAAACATGCGAGTAAATATCAACACAACGGTTTGCGGGAGCATAGGTTTTATAGTAGCAGTAAACATTAAATGTATAAAGTAAGTGTTGCAGGACTACATATCATTACAATGCAATACCGATAGATAGCTAGTCAATATAGTTATCATATGTCGATTCGAAATCGAAGCTGACTGCATGCCTCCCACCATGTCCATCACACAAGACAATGGAAAATGTTGTTTGGTCAATTTTGCACCCATTTCGACCTCCATTCGGGTTGGCCTCCCAGGCGCGGTGGGTGGGGCTTGTCAGGCCCAAATAGTACTATCCTGAATGACCACATTATCCGCCCCGCGCTATTAACGGTCTGAGTTGTGTTTGTGAGGACATTATTGTGAAGTGTGCCACAAATATATATGAGTGATAAAGCATGTCCATATGTATCCAAAAAATATATTTCTTGTTCAAAACAATTAGATGCACTTTTTTCTCCCCCAAAGGTAGAAAATAGTGAAAAGGGGTAGTGAACTCGTGTGATTGTGCAGTTCCTGATGTGTGTTCTCAACAACGAATGCTAGCACCTGCTAGTGGTCACCTATAATCATATAGGTCATGAGTTTGTGTTTTTGTGGTATGTTGTATCCCATAAAACTCAAAGTGTCGGTGTGCTAAACCGAGTGTTTGTGTGCTGACTTGACAAATCATTGAAATCAACTTTTTTGATTTATAAAAGTTTTTAAAACAGTAAGTCTTTGACAAAACTTTATCTTTCACAAATCCAACTAGCCAAATATGTTTCTAAACATTCTAATAGACTTTTACCATCATTTAGCATCATCTAGCATGGCTAGATCATTATTTAACTTGGACATGCATGTCCAAAGTTTTCATTGATAGAAAGTCATACAAATCTCTACCAAATGTTATCAAAACCCAAATTCAGTACAATCCTATACTCTAGATCAGTCAAAACACATCAAAAATAACCAAGATCATCACAAAATTCGTGCATGTTGAGTATTTGGAGTTGCATGTGGGTAGATGTTCATGCAAGTGTGATCCAAGTGAAAATAAACCATAGAAACTCCCTCACAAGTTTTTTGAATGCTTAGATTCAAGCTGGACAGGTCTTAAAAGCTGCTGAGGAAGTAGTTCTAGCTAGTTTTGTGGCTGCTACAAACCTTCTAGTGTTTCCTTTGAGTTTCAATGACTTCAAATCACCAAGAAATGCAAAACGGGCTTTGGAATGTATTACAAGGAGGTTTGGGAGGTGTTTGTTGAGGGCTTGGCCGGCTAATGTTTCCAGATGCTCGTTGTAGAAGCAAAGGTAACGAGTTGTGAAGAATGGGGATGTATTTATAGACGTTTTGTGCTCTAGGGCTCGTCGCATATTTCCAAGTCGGTCCTTCGAGGCTCTTGGCATACCGTCAAGGACAAAATAGCCGGGTAGTCCAGCAAGACACGCTGCGTACCGCCAAGGTGGTAAATGATCGGTCGTCGCGTACCACCAAGCATTTCGGCTGAGTTCAAAACTCCTGCCCACTCTTCGCGTACCGAGAAAAGTTTCACCGGTCTCCTTCGCGTGTGTGACACCCCGTAATTTCCAGGTCAACTTATTATTTATTTAAAGGTTTATTTAAATGCTTTATGTACACGTGGCACTAGAATTAGTTTATTTTAGTGTGACACGTGGCACGACAGTACAAACACTGGCACACAACTAGATAATTCGAGAATTATCGGCAAACAGCACACACGTGTCAAAACACACGAACGTTGGTGAACATTACAACACTTAAGCACAGAAACACCTCACAAGTCAATTATGGCTAGTAATTGACTAATGGAGTCCAAACAACGCTCGAACGATGTTCTACAGTCGAGAAACGGGCGAGAATGGGCCCAGAACAACAAAATAGGCTTATTAGGCCTGAAAAATGGGCCAGGCGCAACGCCTGACCCGGGGACATGAATTCTGGCGATGCGCGAGGATGAGTCAAGTGGGCGCCACATCCGGCGGCCCCGCGCGGTACGCCTAGCACCACTCCCTCTCGTCAGGCGATACGCCTGGGAACACAGAGATGCCAAACAGCTTTTTAAGCCCCCAAGATCATCATCACACCTACTATCATCATTTTACTCGACCACACACGCCACCATTCGACCATAACCGACCCAGAGGCTCTGCTACACCCTTCTTCAATCTCTAGAAAGCTTTTGGAAGCCATAGAAGCCCACCTTTGAAGCTTGGAAGTCCATTAGAAACTTGAAGGAAGGATTGTAAAGCTTGAGGATCATCACCACCACTCAAACTCGTGGTCCAGGAGCTTGAGAAGCTGTTATCAACATTACTCATCAATTCTTGGAGCATTTGAGGTAGTTCTTGTGGCTAAAACACTCATTTTCACATCACTACACACATGCAAGTGTTAAAACTCACATGCAAGCACCCTTGATGCTCATACACGATATTATGTTCTGGGTTTGATGATTTAAATGTGTTTTATGATGATCTATGGTGTTATTATGGTGATTTGTGACGATCCAAGATGTTGCATGCATATTTCTATGCTTGAAATGGTGATTTATGACATTATGATGCCATGCATGTATGATCCATGATGGTTAGAATGATTTTCAGTGTTTAAATATGCATCTTGATGATATTGGATGATGATTGCATGATTAGATGATGTTAAAATGGTTTATTGATGACTATTTCTATTTTTAGTAACTTTTGTTTTACAAAATGGTGATTTGGTTAAGATGATGAGCATGCATGTATTTAGATATGTTGTTTTAATGTATTTAGAATGATATTGATGATTATAATATGATTTAGATGTTGGTTATAGTCGTTTTCAACATGGTTACTATATTTAGTAACTTTTCGGGTCGAAGTCTTGATAAATGATGATTTGGATCATGATGGTATGTTTAGAATGATGCTAAATAGCATATTAGGATGAATGATGGCATGAGAATTGGTTTAGAAATGTTAAGATGGTCATTTTTATGCAAAAACCACAAAGTTACTATTTATAGTAACTTTATTTTTACAAAAACCGATTTGCAAACATGTTGTGTGATTTGAGCATGCTAAGTGGTTATTATGTTATAACATGATGATTAGATGCTAAGTTAGATGGTTTCCGATGTCACGTATGCTATAAATGGAAACTTTCCATTTTAGGAAACTTTTGTGTGCTAACATGATGAAAACGACTTATGTGAATTCATATGATGATGTGTTATGTGTTAACATGATCACGTAGGACTAACGAGCATGCTAGAACTCTAAAACCGCTATGCTTTGTGAACTTTCCACAAATGGAAACTTACTATCAATAGTAAGTTGTCCATAGACGCGACTTGCGCATTTTGCACACGACGAGCACTTACACGATTGCTACACGATTCACAAACCGTCACACGGTTCACCACCGGGTCGTTGACTTGACACGGTCAAACACGGTCAATGTGGACCAACACAGTCAAACACGGTCAACGTGGACCAACACGAGCAAACACGGTCATTGTGGACCGACACGGACAAACATAAACAACCAAGGATTGTTGGGCACAAACACGAGCACTAACACAAACACTAGTATGGTCACATACACAAACTCACGTACGGTGTACGATACAGGTTGCCGGTGACGGACGCGCTACTTTCTCAAGGAGCTTACGCTTACTTCACTTCTTCATCACTAAGGTGAGTTTACGGCCCCTCTTTAACTCTTTTCAAACGCTTTTAAATAGGGGGAGAATACTAGTTACATCGAGTCAAACATTTATTACTGTACAAACATTTTTGTGTATGCTGGTTTATTGGACAAACATTAAGTGTTGAACTCATAACAAGCCCTCACAAAGTCTTACCGTTAATGTACGAACAACGTGGTAGGTTTGAATGGATCCATTAGGGAATGACTAACCCCACGGGTCACAATGTTAACTGGGTGTCATAACCTGTGCAAACTCTGACCTAACTTGCTATGTATACGAGACATAGCGGAGGCAAGGACAAACAAGTCTAGTTCGGTAGTGACGCACTGACACTTGGAGCCTAGGGCTCGGTACTAACATTTGATAAACAGCATGACACACTCTTATTACTATATGTATATCAAAACCTATGAACTCACCAACCATTGTGTTGACACTTTTTCTAAACTTGTATTCTCAGGTAACTAGCAAGCTATGGATAGCAGGAATGAACACGTTAAGAGACGAGCATTAGGATCCGCATGCATTCCTGTCGTATTATTTGAAAACAATTTTATTTATGTTATGTATTGATACAATGTTTTTGATCTGACAATTTCTGATTCCGCTGCATTTGTTAAACTCGTTTTATTTTCCGCTGCATGTTATGATAACTATTAAATTTCCGCTGCAAACTATTTTTGTTAAGTGTGTGTCAAACATTGTATCTGTAAACGCATATAAAGGTATTCTATATGACCTTGAGCTGTGATTCTAGCCACGTCACACCCACGTGGACTGACACCACGTGTTGGAATTTAGGGGTGTGACAGACTGGTATCAGAGCCTTGGTCATAGAGAACTAGGTTTGCATGTAGTAAACTTAAACTATAGCCATTGCTCAAACTTTAGCCACTACACTTAGAATTTGCACATTGATGATGTTATTGCTTATGTTATTACTATTGATTACTAACTTGAGACTTACAGGATGGCCGACAACAACAACGCTAACAGGAACTCAGACCAACTCCCGACCACTGATGATATGGCTGCAGAAAGCCGGCGACGAGTCCACAACATAGTGGCACAGGTCGATGCCGAGATGGATAGACGGGCTCGACAGGCGGCACGAGCTCGGTATTGGGGATGGCTTCCCACGATGATACATGAATGGATTATCGGGGAGCGGGTACCTCCATACCGTTATCCCGGCGATACCTCGCCAGGACATCGACTACCGCCATTTGGGGTGCCACTGGAGCAGGCCTTCGCAGCAGATGTGGCTTGCACGCGACGGGAGATCTGGAGGAACGGGGAACTGTCGGACGAGGTCCGCGTTCTTCGAGAGAAGAGCGACCGCCTAGAAAGGCATAACGAGAGGTTAGAAGAGCAGGTGGAGGCCCTACGTCTCCAGGTATCCCAGCTGATGAGTCAGCACGGGCAGATGGTGGACATCATGCAGGAGCATGACGGACGTAACACAGAGAATCGAGTCGCTACTGAGGAGACTCAAGCGATGGTTCAGGCCAGCGACGCCTTGCTGAACGCATGGGCTGCACAGTTTATTGAAGAACCACCACAGGATGATGGTCCTCAATTCGAGGTTAATGACCTTGAAGGGGAGGATTTTGAAGAGGATCCCAACGAGGATCCTGAGGAGGACGAGGATGATGATGACGGAGCAGACAGTGACATTTCACATGTTACCATGGACTTGGATTAAATAGGTTACTTTATTTTGTATCTCTTTCGGTATTTACCTAGACGAGCGGGGTGTGCTCGAAGAACTCATGTTATTGTTTTCTTTTGAAATTATTGTACTTCAAGCTTTATTTAATGAGAATTATGCTTTGTCTTACTTATTGTATTTTGACCATGATTGTTTGATAACATAACATCTGACTTGACAACTAACATGACATCTGACCTGACATCTGACATGACATTGGCTAACCCTCTAACATGTGCTAACTAATACTCTATCCCTTATGTATAGAAAGATACATGGCGGGACGAGGACCGTACGCGCGTCCTGCTAGACGGACACTGGATGCCGCTGTTATCAAAATGATGGTTGACCGACGGGTCAACAAGGCGATTGCCGACTATGAAGCAAGTCGCCAACATAGAGAAACTAGTGGAAACAACAACGGTACTAACACTTGCCTAACGTGACTAACATAGTGTAGCTAACACGATACTAACACACGACACTGGTTTCAGACACACAGGGTCAAACAGCAGCAATGGGAAAGGATGTTCCTTTAAATCCTTCCTGAACTGCCACCCACACAAATTCAAGGGGACTGAGGGAGCTGTTGGGATGCTCCGCTGGATAGAAAAGGTTGAGTCTGTGTTCGCCATGTGCGACTGTGCTGAAGAGAACCGGGTAAAATTCGCAACCGGTACACTGGAGGGACCAGCCCTCACATGGTGGAACACCCATGTGCAAACTCTAGGGTTGGACGGTGCCAACTCCATGCCGTGGGCTGATTTCACCCGGCTGCTACAAGAGGAATACTGTCCTCGTGATGAAATTAGGAAACTGGAAGCTGAATTCTGGGTGCTGAAGATGGTGGGATCTGAGATCGAGCAATACTGCACTCGATTTCACGAGCTATGTAAGCTAAGCCCGGCAATGGTGACGCCGGAATACAAGAAGATCGAACAGTTCATCAGTGGACTGCCCGAACAAATTCAGAGCATGGTGACTGCGTCTGACCTCACCACCATCCAACCACTGATCAGACTGGCTCACAAGTTAACTGACCAGGCTGTAGCTCAGGGCAAGCTACCCAAACGAGGCGAACACCTGAAGCCTCAAGAAAGCCAGAAAAGGAAGTGGGAACCCAGCCACCACCAATCTCATCAACCCCAACAACAACAACGATCTGCACCTGCCAGAGCATTCACTGCCACCCAACCAGATGATAAGGGGAAGGGTGTGTACCAAGGAAAATACCCTATGTGCAACAAATGTTCTTACCACCACTCTGGTCAATGCGAGCGATACCGATGCTTGCGATGTGGATGACATGGCCACATGGCCAGAGATTGCAGGTCTAAATTCCCCAGCAACAACAACCACAACCCCAACAACAACCAGAACAACAAGAACAATAATCAAAACACTCTCAAGGGTTGTTATGAATGTGGAAAGCCAGGCCACATGAGGAGGGATTGCCCTCAGTTGAAGAAAGCCGGTGGTGGAGCGGCTAAAGGCCGAGCATTTGTGATTGGCTCGGGAGAGGCCAAGGACGATCCAAACATCGTGACCGGTACGTTCCTTTTAAATAATGTGTATGCTAGCATATTATTTGATACCGGTGTCGATAGGAGCTTTATATCTAGTGAGTTTAGTAAATTACTAGATATTACACCAACACCACATGACTACAAGTACACTGTAGAGTTACCCGACGGCAAACTAATTGAAACACAACACGTCTTTCGAGGATGCGTCATGGTGTTGGCGGATCACGAACTCGAAATCGACTTAATGCCGGTGACACTCGGAAGTTTTGATGTGGTCGTTGAAATGGATTGGTTATCTGCTAGCCAAGCCGAGATCGTATGCAACGAGAAGATCGTACGAGTGACGTTGCAGAACGGAGAACAGATTTCGATTCAAGGGGAAAGACGGGGAGTACCACTGAACATCATGTCATGCATGAAGGCGAACAAGTATCTACAAAAGGGATACACTGCAATACTAGCCCTCATCGCAGAACAACCGAAGAAGGAGAGGAAGATTGAGGACATCGCTGTAGTCCGCGATTTTCCCGAAGTATTCCCCGAGGATCTACCTGGACTACCCCCGAAACGGCAAGTCGAGTTTCAGATTGACCTCACACCAGGAGCAGCACCGATTGCCAAAGCTCCATACCGACTAGCACCAACTGAGATGCAAGAAATGTCTAACCAGTTGCAGGAACTGTTAGACAAAGGGTTTATCAGACCGAGCTTCTCGCCTTGGGGAGCACCGGTCTTGTTTGTAAAGAAGAAAGACGGATCATTCCGTATGTGCATCGACTACAGAGAGCTGAACAAGGTGACGATCAAGAATCGATACCCATTGCCACGAATAGATGATCTGTTTGACCAGCTGCAAGGGTCGAGCTACTATTCGAAAATCGATTTAAGATCGGGTTACCATCAACTAAGGATACAAGAGAATGATATTCCTAAGACAGCCTTCAGAACTCGATACGGACACTACGAATTTTTGGTTATGCCCTTTGGACTGACCAATGCACCAAATGTATTAATGGACCTCATGAATAGAGAGTGCAAACCTTACCTTAACAAATTCGTAATAGTATTCATTGATGATATTCTGATTTATTCAAAGAATCAGGAAGAACATGCTGAACACCTGAGGCTAGTCTTGGAATTGTTGAAGAAAGAGCAGTTGTACGCGAAGTTCTCAAAGTGCGACTTTTGGATTTGCGAAGTCCAATTTCTTGGACATGTGGTTAACGAGCAAGGGATATACGAAGACCTAGCTAAGATCGAGGCCATTAAGAACTGGGAAGCATCCAAGACTCCAACTGAGGTGCGACAATTCCTAGGACTGGCCGGGTACTACCGAAGATTCATTGAAGGATTCTCAAAGATTGCCCAATCACTGACATCCCTGACCCATAAGGATAAGAAGTTTGATTGGGGCGACAAACAGGAAACTGCTTTCAACTTGTTGAAGCAAAAACTATGTACTGCACCTATCCTATCCCTGCCAGACGGATGCGATGATTTCGTGGTATCACTACAAATAAATTGCCATTTAATGGCATACAAAATGTGTCACAAAAGACCAAAAAAGTGCCACTGTAAACCTCTTGAAGATTGTGTGGCACACAAAAAAGTGCTACTAGAAGTGGTGACGCTAAAGCCTTTTAGTGACACTTTTTCAAAGTGCTGCACAAAGTTTTTAGACTTTTAGTAGCACTTTTTTTCTGCCACTAAAAATTAATCATAGTCACTAATCCATGTTGGCTTTAGTGGCACTTCTATTCTGCCACAATATAGAAATACCTTCATAGGCTCAAATTTTGTGCCGGTAAAAACTACCCGTAGTTCGTTTTATAACACATTGTCACAAAGATGCATTGTTTACAATACAAGTATAAACTAAAATTTGAATAAGATTGTAAATAATAACATTAAAAAGTTTGATCCGAAACGTAATACAAAAAATGTCTAAAGAAATATAATACGCAACATCTTTTGGGTTACAAATGTTTACACATCATGCAAAATTTAATCATTGATGAAAATTTCACTGCCATATGACTTAGCTCGAAAACTTCTCATAATATCAACCCTGCCATCATCAACAATATAAAGAAACTTTAATAATTTATGCATATCAAAAGCTCTCACCATATATATAATATTCAGGCATTTAAAAGGTTAAAACATTAAGATTTGAACTTAATAATATGAATAATGAAATAAAAAGAGGAAGAACACATAAACCTTATGAATAACAAACGAAGATTGTTCATTGTAAAAGTGAGCCTGAGCAAAGGAAGAACACACCTAGAACAACTTATATAAACATAAAAGAATACAAAAAAAAATTAAGGGAACACCTATTTCTTCAAGGCTCAAGGATAAGTTCTTTTAACCGAAGAAACTTGATGCTTGATGTCCAAAATTCTTTTGGGTTTCACACTTTTCAAAATCCAATTTGATCTCAAGTTCATCCTGTGAAAATGAGTTAATCAAAATAAAGTCTGAATTGGTAGACATAATGAGAAATGATAAGTTACAGTTATAACAAATAACAAATTACTTTTTTATATATCACATTTTTTTGGTATTGGTAACTTTAACTTCTTTATCAAAGACTTATTGTATAGTTGATGATAACTTTAGTTCATCCGTGTAGACCCAAGTTTTTAGTTCAAATCTAAAACTCTTTTCCACTTGAGCAATCAAAATAATAATAAATAAACATGATTGAAGACCAAACGTGGGCTTATTTGTCCATATGAAAAATGATGCAATTAAGTCCTTCTAAGACTTCATTATACTTAGAATACGAACTTGTTAATATTAATCCACTTGTTGAACTGAAGGATCAAAAGCCTATCATAATTTTGAAAACCTTATAATCATTTATTACTTGTCTAATAATCATGCATTATCAACCAAAAGAAGGTGAGCCAAACACAAATAACTTACTGCGTAGTTACCTTAGTTAATTATTTCTCTTGGATTTATAATAATTTCTACATCCAAAAACAGATTAAAGATCATTTTAATAAAAACATCATAGTCCTGAAATGAGTTTAGTTTGCCTGTTCCCATTAAGATTCAAAACAACCTACAATGTAGTCAAAACTTAATCATCATAACAAAATACTATGACTACTTGATTTTGATGGAAAAAGATGCATAAGAGTACTTCAAATTTTTTTAGTTAAATATTATCCAAAAATTACAAGTAGATTTGGATACTCAATTGAGATTACTTCTAAATTACAAGACTTAGAAAACAAAATTATCCAATTTTTCAAAGATCACTAAGAAATTCATATAAGAAATTGCATTCATCAAAAATATAGAGCATAAAGACGTATAAAGAAACTATGCACACAGGAGATGATTGTTTGGTGATAAATCAAAATGCAAACCCAACAGAACTTGCTAAAATCAAATGAAGGATCATTCGACAGAGCAATCAACACCACTTAACAGTTGAATAAAAATGCCATTTTTTACCTTGT
The DNA here is from genome assembly GCA_009363875.1 of Mikania micrantha. Lineage (NCBI taxonomy): Eukaryota > Viridiplantae > Streptophyta > Magnoliopsida > Asterales > Asteraceae > Mikania > Mikania micrantha. The sequence continues at coordinate 6,618,770 of CM018684.1, forward strand.
GTAGGGTTGGGAAGCGTATGCATACATGCTTACTGTTCTATCAGGATCCAAGAGGCTAGACATTCTTGTTTAAAGGATCCTGTTTGAAGGACTAATCTGGTACTTTCCAAGAGGCTAGACATTCTTGAAGCAAACACACACACACACATAATCTTCACTTGACTACCCAAACAACAACAAAAAAAAAACATAACAGAGCATATAGAAAGTTTGGTTAAGCTAATTTGTGTACAGAAAGCGAGTAAGAAATTTGGAGCTTTTCCAATAAAAATAATTATCTTGCTTGCGATCATTCAGAGAAAAATTGTCGTTAAATAACAATAACTAACAAAATTCAAGTCAACAACAATAAAGAATATCAATACCTAAAATCAATATTAGATTACAATCCTAAGGTGCCTAAACCATTATCTAAAAAACATAAAAATTGATGAAATTTCCCAAACCCTACATGTGAAACTGTAGATTGCAAGACCATTGCATTTAACATTTTACATCATATCTTAAACCTGAGGCAACACAACAAAAGAAAGAATTAATCCTAAAGCAGCATACCATAACACAGAAACAATCCAAACAATCAGATAACGAAAGCATAGCACCACCTAAAATCTCAATCCAATCATATGCAATGCCAACCGAAGCCCTAAATCTAGTATGAAACACAAAAAACAAAAACCCTAAAAAAACAATACATTGAATAGTGTTTATCACTCACACCAAATATTTAATGTTAATACAAAAGAAACAAAAAAAATGTAATAGAAAAATTAGGGCACGATTAGTACTAACCCCATGAGACTAACTTTGAGGTGAATGCTTGATCTCCAATCCTGCAGGCAACACATAAAAGCAAAACCTTAAAGTAGAAAAAATTAAAATGCTTAAAGTAAGAAAGAAGGGCGCTCCAAGAGTGGCGATCGGAGGACACAAGATTCGAGGATTCTGTTGTCCTCCACCCTGATGTCGTGAATGTTGGTTTATGAAAAAAGAGTTGTGAATGTCGAAGGAACCTGATTGGTGAAACAAGAGTCGATTGAATTTTGTTGAGCCTGATGTCTGATATTCGTTGTGAAGTATGGCCAAATTTCATTCGTAAATGGTGACTAGGGTTGAGGCAGGAGAAGATAATTTCCAGGAAATGCTTAAAGTTAAAGGAGGGAATTAAATTAAGTAAAATTTGATTTTGTTAAATTTAGGAGGGAATGAATTTTAAGAGGAATGTTAAGTGTAAAAAATATTAAATCGATTTAGTGTCATAAGTTAAATGCCACAAAAAATATAATTTTAAGGCATAAATAATAAGTGCCACAAAAAGCATGGGTCAAGCAAATGTGGCACACTCAAAGTGCCACTAAATCCTATAATAGTGGCACAAAATTTAAATGTTGCTAAAAACGTATGCCACTAAATGGCATTTTATTTGTAGTGTATATTGCGACGCCTCGAAACAAGGACTCGGTTGCGTGTTGATGCAACGCGATAAGGTGATAGCATACGCTTCACGACAACTGAAGGTACATGAGAAGAATTACACGACTCATGACCTTGAGTTGGGAGCTGTGGTATTTGCCTTGAAGATCTGGAGACACTACTTGTATGGCACGAAATGCACAATCTTTACCGATCATAAAAGCCTACAACACATCTTCGACCAGAAGGAGCTAAACATGAGGCAACGAAGATGGGTCGAACTCATCGGCGATTATGATTGCGCCATCAAGTACCATCCCGGTAAAGCAAACGTAGTGGCTGACGCGTTGAGTCGGAAGGAAACAACCAAACGCGTACGTGCCCTACAACTCACGATTCATTCTGGACTACCAAATCAGATTCGAATCGCACAACAGGAAGCTCTGAAAACTGAAAATCTCACCCTCGAAGCCATGCGTGGTATGGATAAACAGATGAAAGTAAAGGATGACGGAGATTACTACTTAATGGATCGAATTTGGATTCCACACTACGGGGGACTAAGAGAGGTAGTGATGGACGAAGCTCACAAGAGCCGGTATTCCGTACATCCGGGCTCTGACAAGATGTATCACGATTTGAAGACAACCTACTGGTGGCCAAACATGAAAGCTGAGATAGCAACTTACGTGAGTAAGTGTCTAACGTGCTCAAAGGTCAAGGTTGAATACTAGAAGCCATCAGGGTTACTTCAACAACCGGTATTACCGATATGGAAATGGGAACAGATTTCCATGGACTTCATCACTAAACTGCCAAAGACGGCAAGTGGTTGCGATACCATCTGGGTTATCGTAGACCGACTAACAAAGTCTGCACATTTTCTACCCATTAAGGAAACCGACAAACTAGACAAACTCACTCGGATTTACCTGAAGGAAGTGGTCACTCGACATGGAGTGCCAATCTCGATCATATCTGACCGCGACAGTCGATTCACGTCGCATTTCTGGAAGTCTTTGCATAAGGCTTCGGGTACGAGATTGGATATGAGTACCGCTTACCACCCACAGACTGATGGGCAGAGTGAAGGCACCATACAGACACTAGAGGACATGCTTCGTGCATGTGTTTTTGACTTTGGAAGTAACTGGGAGACTCACCTACCGTTAGTTGAGTTTTCATATAACAACAGCTACCACACGAGCATCCAAGCTGCACCATTCGAGGCACTTTACGGGCGTAAGTGTCGATCACCCATATGCTGGTGCGGAAGTTGGGGATAGCCAACTGACCGGCCCAGAACTTGTGCACGAAACGACGGAGAAAATCGTGCAAATACGCAAACGGATGGCAGCAGCTCGAGACAGACAGAAAAGCTACGCCGACAAACGACGCAAACCGTTAGAATTCCAGGTGGGAGACAGAGTGTTACTCAAGGTCTCGCCCTGGAAGGGAGTCATTCGGTTTGGCAAACGAGGCAAACTGAACCCTCGCTACATTGGACCTTTCGAGATTACCAAACGAATAGGCCATGTGGCCTACGAGTTGAATCTGCCAGACGAACTGAGCAGCGTTCACAATGTGTTTCACAGCTCGAATCTCAAAAAGTGCCTGTCTGATGAGACACTTGTTATTCCTCTCGTGAAAATCCAGATCGAAGAGCAATTAAACTTCGTTGAAGAACCGGTTGAAATTATGGATCGGGAAACCAAGAAACTCAAGCTCAGCAAAATACCGATTGTAAAGGTGCTATGGAATTCGCGCCGTGGACCGGAATTCACGTGGGAATGTGAAGATCAGATGAAACAAAAGTACCCACACCTGTTCGCGGAACAGACAACCACTTGCAACGCAAGTTGAATTTCGGGACGAAATTCTTTCTAACAAGGGGAGGATGTGACACCCCGTAATTTCCAGGTCAGCTTGTTATTTATTTAAAGGTTTATTTAAATGCTTTATGTACACGTGGCACTAGAACTAGTTTATTTTAGTGTAACACGTGGCACGACATTACAAACACTGGCACACAACTAGATAATTCGAGAATTATCGGCAAACAGCATACACGTGTCAAAACACACGAACGTTGGTGAACATCACAACACTTAAGCACAGAAACACCTCACAAGTCAATTATGGCTAGTAATTGACTAATGGAGTCCAAACGACGCTCGAACGATGTTCTACAGTTGAGTAACGGGCGAGAATGGGCCCAGAACAACAAAATAGGCTTATTGGGCCTGAAAATTGGGCCAGGCGCAACGCCTGACCCGGGGACATGAATTCTGGCGATGCGCGCGGATGAGTCAAGTGGGCGCCACATCCGGCGGCCCGCGCGGTACGCCTGGCACCACTCCCTCTCGTCAGGCGATACGCCTGGGAACACAGAGACGCCAAACAGCTTTTTAAGCCCCCAAGATAATCATCACACCTACTATCATCATTTTACTCGACCACACACGCCACCATTCGACCATAACCGACCCAGAGGCTCTGCTACAGCCTTCTTCAATCTCTAGAAAGCTTTTGGAAGCCATAGAAGCCCACCTTTGAAGCTTGGACGTCCATTAGAAGCTTGAAGGAAGGATTGTAAAGCTTGAGGATCATCACCACCTCTCAAACTCGTGGTCCAGGAGCTTGAGAAGCTGTTATCAACATTACTCGTCAATTCTTGGAGCATTTGAGGTAGTTCTTGTGGCTAAAACACTCATTTTCACATCACTACACACATGCAAGTGTTAAAACTCACATGCAAGCACCCTTGATGCTCATACACGATATTATGTTCTGGGTTTGATGATTTAAATGTGTTTTATGATGATCTATGGTGTTATTATGGTGATTTGTGACGATCCAAGATGTTGCATGCATATTTCTATGCTTGAAATGGTGATTTATGACATTATGATGCCATGCATGTATGATCCATGATGGTTAGAATGATTTTCAGTGTTTAAATATGCATCTTGATGATATTGGATGATGATTGCATGATTAGATGATGTTAAAATGGTTTATTGATGACTATTTCTATTTTTAGTAACTTTTGTTTTACAAAATGGTGATTTGGTTAAGATGATGAGCATGCATGTATTTAGATATGTTGTTTTAATGTATTTAGAATGATACTGATGATTAGAATATGATTTAGATGTTGGTTATAGTCGTTTTCAACATGGTTACTATATTTAGTAACTTTTCAGGTCGAAGTCTTGATAAATGATGATTTGGATCACGATGGTATGTTTAGAATGATGCTAAATAGCATATTAGGATGAATGATGGCATGAAAATTGGTTTAGAAATGTTAAGATGGTCATTTTTATGCAAAAACCACAAAGTTACTATTTATAGTAACTTTATTTTTACAAAAATCGATTTGCAAACATGTTGTGTGATTTGAGCATGCTAAGTGGTTATTATGTTATAACATGATGATTAGATGCTAAGTTATATGGTTTCCGGTGTCACGTATGCTATAAATGGAAACGTTCCATTTTAGGAAACTGTTGTGTGCTAACATGATGAAAACGACTTATGTGAATTCCTATGATGATGTGTTATGTGTTAACATGATCACGTAGGACTAACGAGCATGCTAGAACTCTAAAACCGCTATGCTTTGTGAACTTTCCACAAATGGAAACTTACTATCAATAGTAAGTTGTCCATAGACGCGACTTGCGCGTTTTGCACACGACGAGCACTTACACGAACTCACGTACGGTGTACGATATAGGTCAACGTGGACCAACACGAGCAAACACGGTCATTGTGGACCGACACGGACAAACATAAACAACCAGGGGTTGTTGGGCACAAACACGAGCACCAACACGAACACTAGTATGGTCACATACACGAACTCACGTACGGTGTACAATATAGGTTGCCGGTGACTGACGCGCTACTTTCTCAAGGAGATTACGCTTACTTCAGTTCTTCATCACTAAGGTGAGTTTACGGCCCCTCTTTAACTCTTTTCAAACGCTTTTAAATAGGGGGAGAATACTAGTTACATCGAGTCAAACATTTATTACTGTACAAACATTTTTGTGTATGCTGGTTTATTGGACAAACATTAAGTGTTGAACTCGTAACAAGCCCTCACAAAGTCTTACCATTAATGTACGAACAACGTGGTAGGTTTGAATGGATCCATTAGGGAATGACTAACCCCATGGGGCACAATGTTGACTGGGTGTCATAACCCGTGCAAACTCTGACCTAACTTGCTATGTATACGAGACATAGCGGAGGCAAGGACAAACAAGTCTAGTTCGGTAGTGACGCACTGACACTTGGAGCCTAGGGCTTGGTACTAACATTTGATAAACAACATGACACACTCTTATTACTATATGTATATCAAAACCTGTGAACTCACCAACCATTGTGTTGACACTTTTTCTAAACTTGTATTCTCAGGTAACTAGGAAGCTATGGATAGTAGGAATGCACACGTTAAGAGACGAGCATTAGGATCCGCATGCATTCCTGTCGTATTATTTGAAAACAATTTTATTTATGTTATGTATTGATACAATGTTTTTGATTTGACAATTTCTGATTCCGCTGCATTTGTTAAACTCGTTTTATTTTCCGCTGCATGTTATGATAACTATTAAATTTCCGCTGCAAACTATTTTTGTTAAGTGTGTGTCAAACATTGTATTTGTAAACGCATATAAAGGTGTTCTATATGACCTTGAGCTGTGATTCTGGCCACGTCACACCTACGTGGACTGACACCACGTGTGGGAATTTGGGGGTGTGACAGCGTGTGACAGTTGTGTTCGAGAATTATGTCATCATCAATGAAAGCACATATCGTCGTGTTTGAAATCTACGTTGAACATAGGAGAAAACCGTGCGCGAAACGGAGTTCCGGATTCTCCGGAATCGCAAAACGAAGAAAATTACAAAAATATCAAAATCAGTGATGCTTGGCGGTACGCCTAGCCCCAGCCACTCACGCTAGGCGGTACGCGCGGAAGGAAAAAAATATCTGAGAACCGTGGTTCCGCGCGCTACGCCCTTTGCCAAGCACCTACGCGAGGCGATACGCCTGGCGTATGGCGGTTTGGTGGATTGGAATAGAAGATCAGAATGCATGCAGAACTCATTTTTTTGATATCTCTCGAACTTACTTGCCTTGACAGCCAAAAACTTCGACCCTATACCATCAAATCCCCATATTGAAGCCTTCTAAACATCTGGATTGCACCAGGGATCGTGTTTACAAGTTCTGATCGTTGTTTTGCAGTTGAAACTCCGTCTGATTAGGTAACAGTTTGTTTTAACCTTCTAGTTTGATAATGGTTGATTAGATCTTGTTTTTGAACGTAATGGTATAGTTAGGGTTGTTGATTATTGCCTAGATGATGGCTAGGAATGATTATAAACGAAGAACTCGATGTGTTAACTGGTAAATCCTTGTTTTGATCCGTTGTAATGCTCGGTTTTCATGAAACTATAACCATGATGATAATGGTTTAAACCATTTGATTATGACAATGTATGTGATTAGTTTGATTAATCCTTGAAAGGCAAGGTTAAATCCAAGTGTTTCAAACTAATCACAATCGTTAACCTATTCATTGGAATGATTATCTGATGTTTATGATAACAGTCAGATTAGCACATTAAACATAGCTATTAAACCTATTCCAATGTCACATTGTGATGTTTCATGATATCTGGATAATCAATAACAAGGATTGATCATTTCTAATCCATAAATCCATCTAGAAACTGTTTCAGTACTATAATCAACAACAGTAAATATTTGGTTAATCTGAGATTCTTCTGATTAATCAAACGTGTCATCAACTTTGTATTAGGAACCTGAATCAGTATAGGTTCCTACATTATCATACATTGTATGATACGACGCTAAATTAACTAAGTAAACACCTAATATTGGTTTGATGACTTTCAAGGCATTGTCTTTGACAATGAACGTTCAGAAAGACCTAATTAGTAAGTTAAAACATAAATAACTTATTAAACATAAACTCATGTAGAATTTAGCTACCAGTATCATTTTGCGTGTGACTTCACTACTCTTGTGACTTCAGGTGAGTTTCGTACAGCCCCTTTTCTTTTTAATGTTTACAAACATCGGGGTATCACTATGGAACTTTTATTAAACATATGATATGTATCACTGTTATGTGTGTGATTTCATGTGATTTGTTGAGAACTTGTGGATTTCATGGGATTTTTCCCTTAGAATAGAACTCTATCACAGAACTTAAAAGTCCTCAATCCTTGAAATGTATCTAGTGAACCCATGTGGGGCCGAACGGGGAACATTGATAGTACTATCGGCTGACAACCCATTCGCTGGGAGGTTTGCTTCTCCCCTTGTGTGAATTTTTGTTATCTGTTTTTAGAACTTCTTAATGTTGTGATAGACATTAAGACAATGAGACATTAAGATGTTACCGACTGGTAGTATCTTATATAACGAGAACGGAGTAGTCAGAAAGGAAGTAGATACGGGTCCCATGGTCCCATGGTTATCTTGAACTGTATATCTTGAGAACTTGCATATCATATCATATTGTTGAACTTGAGCATTACGAACTCACCAGCTTTGTGCTGATCTTTTTAAACTTAAAACTTTTGCAGGGAGACAGTGATCAACGGTGAGGCTGCACTTTTAAACACTTGTAATTAAATAAGTCAGATTGTGTAATAAACTTAGTTTATAAACTGTAATGTTGGTTGTAATGACGAAACCTTGTAATGTATTTACTTTAAGTTAATCTGTGTGTTGTGATACCGGATCAAGTAAGTCACACCTCATCTCTGAGACATCGCCACTATGCTTCCGCAACCTTCCTAGTGACATCATCGACAGGTGACGAGAGGCGGGGGTGTGACATCGCGTACCGCGAATGGTTTAGTTTTCTAATTTTTAATTTTGTTTAATCCAATTTCTTTCGCGTTCGATTCGTGTTGTCTGTTCTAACTGTTTAGTTCGTGTTAATCACATAAACACATAATAACACATTTGCTTGTTTAATTCATTGTTTCGTTTGTTCACCAACGTTCGTGTAATAAGACTCGTGTGTGTTTCGGTTATTCCTCGAATTCCCGATTCTTGATTGTTTGTGTTCGTCCTTACGAAATGTTTGCACACTTGATTAATCATAATAAATGTGTATTGGACAATTCGATAATTCCCCGAATTATCGTTTTGCAATTGTGTTTGTGTTTGCCACACTTGATTTCCAAAATCAATGTCAATTGTACGATCGGATAAATCCCTGAACTAGCGTTTCACATTTTTTTATGTTTAACTTGCTTAATTAATCCTAATTAAATCAAATGCAAAGAATATGAATGTAAAATACATAATTGTAAGTGTTGCAATTTATCTGAAATTGTCGAGTGTCACATTATGGATGTTTTTATAATGTGTATTGTAAAATAACAACTGCCAAAGAATTATGGGAGTCGTTCGTTGGAACACAAGTATAAAACGGAGGATGTCGACACAAAGAAATTTGTTGTGGCCCATTTTTTTGGACTATAAAATGGTTGATTCAAAAACTGTGATTAACAAAGTTCAAGAATTGCAGGCTATGCTTAGTGACATTCAGTTCGATGGGATGAGTCTTAGTGAGACATTTCAAGTAGTTGTCATGATTGAAAATTGAGTCCTAGTTTGTTAGATTTCAAGAACTACCTAAAGCACAAAAGACAGGAAATGACCATTTAAGATCTTGTGGCTTGCCTTTTAATTGAGGGAGACAATAGGGTGACACTAAAGGTAAGCCAAACCTCTTTTGTGCAACATTTTGTAAAGGTCAACATGGTGGAGCATTATCAATCCTCCTGAGGGTAAAAAGGTAACAACTACAAACGCAAAGACGGGTAAATTTTTGGACCTCTGGCCAAATTAATGTGGTGTGAAGTAGAAGCTTGTTTCATTTTAAGGGAAAATTTTTAATTGCGGTGAACCTGGTCATCGTACAGATCAATGCAATACCGAAATGAAGTAGAAACATCATTTTCATAATCAAATCTTCATTGTAAAGCCTTCTGAACCAGTAGATCGTACCAGGAATTGTGTTTGCAAGATCAGATCGTGATTTTGTGGTCAAAACCCCGTTAGATTAAGTAACGATTCGTTTTAACCTTCTAGTTTGATAATGGTTGATTAGATCTTGTTTTTGAACGTAATGGTATAGTTAGGATTTTGATTGTTGCCTAGATGATGGCTAGGATTGGTTAGAAACGAAGAACACGATGTTCTAACGGGTAAATCCTTGTTTTGATCCGTTGTAATGCTCGGTTTTCATGAAATCATAACCATGATTATAATGGTTTAAACCATTTGATTGTGACAATGTAGGTGATTAGTTTGATTAATCGTTGAAATGCAAGGTTAATCCAAGTGTTTCAAACTAATCTCAATCATTAACATACTCATTGGAACGATTATCTGATGTTTGTGATAACAGTCAGATTAGTATGTTAAACATGATTGTTAAACCTATTCTAATGTCAAATTGTGATATTTCATGTTATTTGGGTAATCAATAACAAGGATTGGTCATTCCTAAGCCATAAATCCATCTAGAAACTGCTTCAGCACTATAATCAACAGCATTAACTATTTGGTTAATCAGAGATTATTCTGGTTAATCAAACGTGTCATCAACTGTTTGTTAGGAACCTAAATCAGTATAGGTTCCTACATCATCATACATTGTATGATATGACACTAAAATAAATAATTAAAAACCTAATATCGGTTTGATGACTTTCAAGGAAATGTCTTTGACATTGGACGTTCAGAAAGATCTAATCAGTAAGTTAAAACTTAAATAACTAATTAAATGTAACATCACTGTATTTCAGGTTGTTCGTACATGTACGACTGTACTGTTACGATCTGATATGATAATTATGAATGATGATGAACTATTGGATGTTATTACTAATATTGGTATACATATTGAGAACATATTATTATATGCATAAACCATGCGAAGTTTAGTTGAAACACAACTAAACAGAACCAGAGAGTTATTGCAGTTATATTTCAGATAATATGAATTGTGGTTGTAATGGAAAAGGAATTAGGAGTTGTTAGTGTTTGTTTGCTAAACATAGTCAAGGACACATGGTCATGGTTTATCGAAATAGCGGTGGGACGGTGTTGGGGAGGTTGCGATTTACCCCTGCATATGCCCTATACATATGCATATTTCGGTCTATCATGGATGTGTCAGTGATATGGTTTAGTGGGTTTTGGATTGGTAAATTACAACATTAAAGATAATAAGATAATGAAAATGATATTAGAAATGATTACGCGATGGTGAGGTTATGGACATAACTTAAACGCAAATATTAATTCAGAAATATTATCTTGATAATGTATTCGCGTGGGTGACGATTCACACGAATATAATTACTAAGAATAATATTCTGAAACGATATTCCATAAATCGGAAATCGAATCGAAATACGATACGAGCGTTGGATTCGGAAAGGTGACGATTATCACGAATACGTACGTGAGTAACGAGTTTCGACGAGATAATGATATAATATCTAACGATATTAAATTAATAAATGAAAAATAAAAATATTTATTAGGAATCATAACCTAAAACAAATGCGAATAAATTATTTATTTAAATAAATTATTTAACGAAAAATAAAACGGAAATCGTTTTTACGAAACAAATATATTTAAATAAAATCATTTTATGAAAACAAAACATAATTATTTAGATGCTTTCTGTTTTACAAACGCGTTTACGATAAAAACCGAGCATTTTATAATTATTAATCACGAAATAAACGAGATCGAGCGTGTGGGGAGATCCCGGGTTATAAAAACCCATCTCTTCTTCCTCTCCATTATGCAAGACATCTTTCTCTCTCTACACACCATTTTCGTCACCCACTTCTCTCTCTACCTTCTCTCTAGATTTTCTTTCGCGTCTCTCAACGAAATTGCAAGATCTTGGTGTCCACGCGTTCGTGTGATCGAGAGGAACGAGAAAGTACAAAGAAATTGAGCTTTTGATTGAGATTGTGAGGTATGTGAACACTTTGTTTTTTGTTTTTCATGTGTTAAGGACAAACGACTTGCACCTCTAATTGTAAAACGATTCAAGTACTAAATCCTTGTTAAATGAGTTAACCTTAACATGTTGAAGCCTAGTCGACCCTGCAACAGATCAGGTTCAAAGATGAAGATGAACAGGTAACCAATGCAGGTTCGGCCGAACCTAGGGCGGCTGACTTTGGGATAGCCGAAACCTGCGTAAGCAAAACTCCTGGCTGAACCATTTGCGTTGGCTTCCACGAACCCTGACGAACCCTATATAGGTAGGACGAACCTAGCACCTCACGAACCTAGACGAGTTCGCTGGTTTATGGCTAATAAAACCTAATAGTTAACTAGGGTTAATGGGTAGCCAAGGACCATTGTAAAATCAAATTATATGTCATGCATGCATGAGAATTTTTGAGTTACCACCTTCCTTTAATGATATCAATTTTAAATTATAATATTTTGTATAATGTGAACATTTATGAGAATGATATAAACATAATCTCTTAAATCTCGAATTTGATTATATGTATATTTTTTAGGTTAAGGTGGTCGAAAAATTGATCATGCATGTATGAGTTAATGTATATATATGATTAAGGTCATCACCTTGGAATATATACATGTATCAATGGGAACACTCATAAGATAACACAACGGGTTATCATTGTTAAATGATCTAAACCGACAAGTTAAATTACATGCTAGTAATGATTAATTATAAAATCTTTAGCGGTTTATTTTAAATTAGGTAAAATAAACTAAGTTATTAAAATAATACTGGGTTTAAAGTAAACCTAAATGGACACTAAATCGAAATGAAATGCATATGCCTATAAACACGAACACAATTATAATTACAGGTTGATTGAGTTGTTTTGATTTCTTTTACACGAGCGCACATACTACAAGAACACTGATTCTAAGGACTCTGGTGAGTTCTCATAACCTCCTTTTAAAGTATTTTGTTTGAAACTCGAAGGTGGAACATGCATACCAATTCAAATATTATTTTAATAACACATGGGTGACACCTGGATTATCAATATGATATTCATATTAATGGAATATTATTAATTATTGATTGAGATAGATTATTACTTATCCGTGAGTCATTGTTGGTTGAGTTGACTGAGGTCCTCCGCGATGATTGAGTTACTGTTGGTGAGTTGACTAACTTCCTCCTCAGGGATTCCACTGTTGGTTGAGTTGACTGCGGTCTCCGCAGTGCACGAAGACACTTATAGGAATATCGTTGGTTGAGTTGACTGCGGTCCTCCGCGATGATTCCGCCGTTGATTGAGTTGACTGAGGTCCTCCGCGGTAACTTATTTTGATATGATTATGATGATTACTGAAATGATGTGATTGATTGAACATATGTAAATGATTAATTGTGATAATGTGTATGTGATTACTTGGATTGTATGAATGTTGTGTTTGTTGGATTTTGGCGTTGTTGGCTTACTTCGTAGTTGCACACGTGGATTCTCACGAGGAAATTATAAACTTTCATAAACCCTTTTATAAACATTTTATAAACATTTTTATTACATAAAAACTTATGATTTCTGACCAACTACTTTGTAGTTGACACTTGATTCAGGTAATGAAGAGAAGTAAGTAGGGCAGGATAGCTCTACATCTTTTGGACATCATCACATAGGATTCCTGGACTTAGCTAAAATAACTGAAATTCTGGAGACTAGAGTTTAGTTAGTTTAGCTAAATCTTTTGTGTATTTGATGTAACAAATTCATGCTGAACATGATTTTTGATGTAATTAATTTGGTTGATTAATTGATACGTGATGAATTAACTAGATGCCCACGAGCCTATGAACAATCTACACATCCCTCGTGGCATCCTGACGTTTCTGCCATCGGTCGGGGTGTTACAGATTGGTATCAGAACCTGGGTTACAGGGAATTACGTTACTAGAAATGGTTAACCTAGTCTATAACCATAGGATACCTTAGTATGAAACTATTTCATACACTGGTTAGTATATTCAGGATTTCATGCTTATGTGTTTATTACATGTTAATTGAACTCCTGTTATACATCTGATTTACATATGCTACTTACTGATTGTTTGCTTACTTATGCCCTAATGACTCGATAAGGACATACTCATGATATATTGTAAAGGTGGTGGGACGGTGGTTTGGGAGGTTGCGACCTACCCGTATCATATGCCCTATACATATACCATTTATAGTATATCGGGTGGATGGTAGTATTGAGGAATAAGGGAACTACCCATTTGGGAAATTATCTGTTTAGGAAAATACTTGCTTAGGAATTGCCTGTTTGATCTTTGATCTCCAGACAATGACACACTCATGGTATACTACAAAGGTGGTGGGACGGTGATTTGGAAGGTTGCGACCTACCCTTACATATGCCCTATACATATACCATTTGTAGTATATTGGAGGTCTGTCAGTGTCAGGAATTTAGGATATTATTAGGATACTGCTAGGAAACGTTGTAGAGTTGTCGTAGTGGATGGAATGTTGGTTGGATTTGGTTTGGATTGACTTATTGGATAATCATATTTTATGGATACATATAAATTCACTTATGAAGCACACTTATTGGACACGTGGGGTGTATAGGATCAACGAATGATACGAACACTTAGTGATAGACTGAAGACTTGGATGACGATACTAACACTTGGTGATGGTATGAACACTTGATGAGAGTAAATTATAGGGAGGATATGAACACTTAGTGACAATAAGAGCACTCAGTGATGATATGAACCCTCATTGATAATTATGAACATTGGGATATGGTGTGAACTTTTAGTGAACTTAGACAATAGGGGAACTTTAAAGTCAAGTGAACTTAGACATTAGGTGAACTTAGAAATAGGCAAACCTACATGTTAGGTGAACTTAGAAATAGGCAAACCTACATGTCCAAGGGAACTAAAGACCACTTCACTCAAAATTATCCTATCTAGGATAAGGTTTGTGAAGTGAGGGAATGGTAGGATACATGATACACCCTAAATTCTAACAAGGGCATAATCGTGGTGCAATGCAACGGTGGTGGGACGACATATGAGGTGACTGCGGTCAAATCTATGTATGCCCTATATATAAGCTTGATGCACTGCATCGGGAGGTTGTCAGTGTTAGTATAGGGTGGAAAATGTTTGAAACTTAGGACTAGTTAGTTTATATTAGATATGACCAACTAGGATGCCTTAGTATAAAATTAGGAAATTACTACTTTGTTATGAGTTTAATGACAATTTAGAGAAAAATATAGTTCCTATATGTAATCCTAACTGTCAAAATGAACTCATTTGACCATTGTTTGTATGACTTACGTTGAAAACGGTAGTAACATGTTTCTATTATCCTCAAAAACATGCCGCCACGCCGTCACAACGAAGATGATACAAACAGCAACGCTGATGGTGCTAACAACGGTAATGCCAACTCCGGCATGCAAGAGTTAGCAACGCTTATTACTGGATTGGTGAATCAACTAACTCAAGCCAATCAGACTCTAAACCAGAACAGAGGTGGTGCAAACCCACCAGTCTGCACATTCAAACACTTCAACTCCTATAGTCCACTAAAGTTTACGGGTTCTGAGACAGCCACTGGTCTACTGCAGTGGTTTGAGAGCATGGAAAACACCTTTATCAACAGTGATTGCCCAGAGAATCTGAAGGTGTGCTATGCCACCAGTGTTTTCCAAAAAAGAGCACTGACTTGGTGGAATGGCGAGAAGCGAACTAGGGGAGTTGATGCTGCCCTAGCACTGACATGGACGGAGGTCAAGAACCTGATGACCACTAAATTCTGTCCTCGTAGCAAGATGCAGAAGCTTGAGACTGAGTTCTGGGAACTCAAGCAAGACAGTGGAGAGAATGTGATCTGCAATACTCGTTTCCACGAGTATAGTCTGCTGGTACCTCATCAAGTGACACCACTTGAGAGGGCAATAGAGAAGTATATAGGCGGTCTGCCTATGCAGATTCAGGACACTATTTACGGAAGCAACCCTAAAACACTGGAGGCTGCAATCCGTCTTTCTGCTACATTAACCGATAATCACGTGAAAGATGGAACACTCACGAGAAAGGGAACAAAGAAGACTGACACCAAAGCAGCTGCAAAGGAGACTTCAACTGAAGTCAAGACTGAACAAGGCAGCTCTTCAAAAAGCAGCAATAAGAAACGAAAGACCAGGAATTTCGTTGTTACTACTCCTGCTGCTAAGTCTGCGTAGCAATCATCCCACAACACCACTGCCAGGAATTATATTGGGAATACTCCTCAATGTAATACCTGCCGATATCATCATATGCCCAACTTGCCTTGTCACGTCTGCAACAATTGTGGCAAGTATGGCCACTTTACAAATGTCTGTCGGAGTGCACCGCAATCACAAAGGATGGAACCTGCTCCGTTTGCACTGCCGGCTCCGCAAGTTCAACCGATACAAGCTGCACCTGTTGACCAAGTGACTGTACAGGCAAGAGCTTGTTACGAGTGTGGCGAAGTGGGTCATTCCAGGAATCAGTGCCCGAGACTGATGGGAAACAATCAAAGGGTGGCAAGAGGTAGAGCGTTCCAGCTGAATGCTCCAGCTGCTCAAGCCAACCAGGATGTGGTCATTGGTACATTTCTGATCAACAACTCTTATGCATCTGTCTTATTTTATTCTGGTGCTGATAGGAGTTTCGTTTCATATGATTTTGAATGCATGCTTGGTAGAACACGTACACACTTAGAAAAACCGTTTAACGTGGAGGTGGCTGACGGAAACACTATTGATATTGACACTGTTATTATTGGATGTACTGTGAACTTAAGTGATCACGTTTTCCCAATTGATCTTATACCTATGCACCTTGGTAGCTTTGATGTTATCATAGGCATGGATTGGATAGCCACCCACAAAGCGAAGATTGTTTGTCATGAAAAATACATTCGTATTCCCTTACCTTCGGGTGAAACTTTAAGAGTTTTTGGGGAAACTTCTAGTAAAGGTCTTAAGCTTATGTCCTGCACTAAAGCACACAAGTACCTTAGGAAGAAATGTATAGCATTTTTAGCACACGTTGTGGAGAAGAAAGAGAAAGGAAAGAGTATTGAAGATGTTCCTGTGATAAGAGATTTTCCTGAAGTATTTCCAGACGACTTGCCGGGTCTTCCTCCAGAACGTCAAGTAGAATTTCGGATTGACTTAGTACCTGGTGCGAATCCAGTCGCTAAAGCTCCTTACAGACTTGCGCCTTCGGAGTTACAAGAACTGGCAAGCCAACTACAAGAACTGACTGATAAGGGATTCATTCGCCCGAGCCATTCTCCATGGGGTGCACTGGTCCTATTTGTCAAGAAGAAAGACGGGTCATTCCGAATGTGCATTGACTACCGCAAGTTGAACAAACTGACTATCAAGAATCGATATCCTCTGCCGCACATTGATGATCTCTTTGATCAACTTCAGGGCTCGGCATGGTTTTCAAAGATCGATCTTAGGTCTGGGTATCATCAGCTTCGCGTACATGATGATGATATTCCCAAGACGGCTTTTAGAACAAGATATGGCCATTATGAATTTCTGGTAATGCCTTTTGGCCTTACCAATGTACCGGCGGTTTTCATGGAACTCATGAACCGTGTTTGCAGGCCATACTTAGATAAATTTGTAATTGTGTTTATTGATGATATCCTAATATACTCCAAGAGAAAGGAAGAACACGAGCAACATCTTAAGTTGATTTTGGAGATTCTAAGAAAAGAACAACTTAACGCCAAATTCTCCAAGTGTGAATTCTGGCTTAAAGAAGTTCAATTCTTGGGACACATAGTCAATGAAAAAGGTGTTCACGTGGATCCTGCGAAGATTGATGAGGTGAAAAATTGGAGTACACCGACAACACCAACGGAGATTCAATCATTTCTTGGACTTGTCGGGCACTATCGACGGTTTATTTCGAACTTCTCCAGGATTGCTGTCCCTCTCACTTCTTTGACTCAAAAGGACAAACCTTATGAGTGAGGTCCAAAGCAGGAAGAGGCATTTCAGACTTTGAAGCAGAAACTCTGTGATGCTCGTGTCTTGACACTGCCCGATGGAAATGACGATTTTTTGGTTTACTATGATGCATCCAACCTAGGTCTCGGTTGTGTTCTTATGCAATGGGGAAAGGTCGTGGCATATGCATTGTGACAGCTGAAAATTCACGAGAAGAACTACACTACACACGACTTGGAAGTTGGTGCAGTCGTGTTTGCTTTGAAGATATGGAGACATTATCTTTATGGCACAAAGTGTGTAGTCTTTACAGATCATAAAAGTTTGCAGCACATTCTCAATCAGAAAGAGCTTAATATGAGACAACGGAGATGGGTTGAACTGTTGAAAGATTATGACTGTGAAATTCGCTACCATCCTGGCAAAGCGAATGTAGTAGCAGATGCGCTTAGTCGCAAGAGTCATGTTCAAATCCATAGTGTTCGAGTGCACAAAAATCTTCGTAATGATGTTCTCATAACCCAACAACACTCATTGTCTTTAGATAACTTGAAAAAATGAGATGTCTTGTGGGGCTGAGTTACTATTGGAAACTAAGGATGATGGTTTGATATATTATTTGAATCGGTTGTGGATACCGAACCGGGATGATCTTAGAATGATGATTTTGGATGAAGCTTATAAGTCTCATTACTCAATCCATCCGGGCACTGACAAGATGTATCAAGACCTTCGGGCCTTATACTGGTGGCCTAGAATGAAGAAGGATATTGCTGAGTATGTGTCCAAGTGCCTTAATTGTGCCAAAGTCAAGGCAGAACATCAGCGACCTTCGGGATTGTTAATACAACCAGAGATACCTATGTGAAAGTGGGAGAATATATCCATGGATTTTATTACCAAACTCCAACGAATCACAAACGGTAACGATAGTATTTGGGTGATAATTGATAGACTAACCAAGTCGGCTCATTTCTTACCGATACGTGAGACGTACCCTGTACGGAAGTTAGCCCGTATCTATGTTGATGAGATCGCTAGCCGACATGGAATTCCCTTAAGCATAATATCGGATCATAATGCTCGTTTCACGGCACGATTTTGGGAATTACTTCACGAAGCTTTTGGAACAAGATTGGATCTTAGCACTGCTTATCATCCTCAAACGGATGGACAGACGGAGCGAACGATCCAGACATTGGAAGACATGTTGAGAGCTTGTGTCATCGATTTCGGTGGCAATTGGGATAGCCATCTACCATTGGTTGAGTTCTCGTATAACAACAGTTATCACGCGAGCATTGGTATGGCGCCATTTGAAGCTCTTTATGGCAGAAAATATCGGTCACCTATTTGTTGGACCGAGGTTGGCGAATCGCAGATCACTAGTCCCGAGATTATTCAGGAGAGGACTGACAAGATCTGCCAGATTCGCGACAATCTGTTAGTTGCTCGCAGTCGACAGAAAAGCTACGCGGACAAACGACGAAAACCTTTAGAGTTTGAAGTTGATGATATGGTATTGCTTAAAGTATCGCCTTAGAAGGGCGTTGTATGATTAGGGAAGAAGGGTAAGCTTGCTCCATGTTATGTAGGCCCTTTTAAGATCCTTGAATGGATCGGGAAGGTTGCCTACAAGTTGGAACTTCCTCCTGAACTTAGTAATGTACATCCGATGTTTCACGTGTCCAATTTAAGAAAGTGCTTAGCTGATCAAGATCTTCAGTTACCACTCGATGATATTCGCATCGATGATACCATGCACTTTGTTGAAAAACCAGTTGAGATAATGGATCGTGAGGTTAAAAAGCTCAAACGCAGTAGAATTCCAATTGTCAAAGTACGATGGGAGTCGAAGCGTGGTCCAGAATTCACCTGGGAACGGGAAGATCAGATGAAGCTTAAGTACCCACATTTATTCACTATGGTCACTCCAAGTTGAATTTCGGGACGAAATTCCCTTAACTAGGGGAGTCTGTAACATCACTGTATTTCAGGTTGTCCGTACATGTACGACTGTACTGTTACGATCTGATATGATAATTATGAATGATGATGAAATATTGGATGTTATTACTGATATTGGTATACATATTGAGAACATATTATTATATGCATAAACCATGGGAAGTTTAGTTGAAACACAGCTAAACAGAACCAGAGAGTTATTGCAGTTATATTTCAGATAATATGAATTATGGTTGTAATAGAAAAGGAATTAGGAGTTGTTAGTGTTTGGTTGCTAAACATAGTCAAGGACACATGGTCATGGTTTATCGAAATAGCGGTGGGACGATGGAACATGTATACCAATTCAAATATTATTTTGATAACACATGGGTGACACTTGGATTATCAATATGATATTCATATTAATGGAATATTATTAATTATTGATTGAGATAGATTATTACTTATCCATGAGTCATTGTTGGTTGAGTTGACTGAGGTCCTCCGCGATGATTGAGTTACTGTTGGTGAGTTGACTTACTTCCTCCTCAGGGATTCCACTGTTGGTTGAGTTGACTGCGGTCCTCCGTAGTGCACGAAAACACTTATAGGAATATCGTTTGTTGAGTTGACTATGGTCCTCCGCGATGATTCCGCCTTTGATTGAGTTGACTGAGGTCCTCCGCGGTAACTTATTTTGATATGATTATGATGATTGATGATTACTGAAATGATGTGATTGATTGAACATATGTGAATGATTAATTGTGATAATGTGTATGTGATTACTTGGATTGTATGAATGTTGTGTTTGTTGGATTTTGGCATTGTTGGATTACTTCGCAGGTGCACATGTGGATTCTCACGGGGAAATTATAAACTTTCATAAACCCTTTTATAAACATTTTATAAACATTTTTATTACATAAAAACTTATGATTTCTCACCAACTACTTTGTAGTTGACACTTGATTTTCTACATATTTCAGGTAATGAAGAGAATTAAGTAGGGCAGGATAGCTCTACATCTTTTGGACATCATCACATAGGATTCTTGGACTTAGCTAAAATAACTGAAATTCTAGAGACTAGAGTTTAGTTAGTTTAGCTAAATCTTTTATGTATTTGATGTAACTAATTCATACTGAACATGATTTTTGATGTAATTAATTTGGTTGATTAATTGATACGTGATGAATTAACTAGATGCCCACGAGCGTATGAACAATCTACACATCCCTCGTGGCATCCCGACGTTTCCGCCATCGGTCGGGGTGTTTCATTAAACATAAATTAATGCAGAATAATCCTATTATTACCAGTTTGTGTGATATTCAGTTACCAGTGAGATATCATGTGAGTTTCGTACACCCCCTTTTCTTTTTAATGTTTTATAAACATCGGGGTATTACCGTGGAACTTTCTGAAATATGATATGTGTCACTGTTATCTATATGATTTCATGTGATTTGTTGAGAACTTGTGGATTTCATGGGATTTTGCCTGTAGAACAGAACTCTATCACAGAACTTGAAAGTCCTCATTCCTGAACTGTATCTAGTGAAACCATGTGGGGCCGAACAGAAAAAAATGATAGTACTATCGGCTCACAACCCATTTGCCGGGAGCTTGCAGCTCCCCTCGGTGTAAATTTTTGTTATCTATTTTCAGAACTTCTTAATGTAGTGATAGACATTAAGACAATGAGGCACTAAAATATTCACCGACAGTATCTTTATAGAACGAGAACGGAGTAGTCCGAAAGGAACTAGATACGGTTTCGTGGTTATCTTGAACTGAACATTTTAAGAACTTACATATCATATCATATTGTGGAACTTGAACTTTACGATCTCACTAGCTTTGTGCTGACTTTTCAAACTAAAACATTTTGCAGGGAGACAGTGACAAATGGGTGAGGATGCACTACAAACATTTGTTATTAAATAAATCAGATAATGTAATAAATTTAGTTTATATATTGTAATGTTGGTTGTGATTACGAAATCCTTGTATATATTTACTTTAAGTTAATCTGTGTGTTGTGATACCGGATCAAGTAAGTCACACCTAATCTCTGAGAGATCACCACTATGCTTCCGCAACCTTCTCAGAAAGACGAATGACATCATCTCAGGTGATGAGAGGTGGGGGTGTGACAATATTCCTATCATAGCCACTATCTCTGACCTGACTACTATGTTGGAGGAGGTTAACTTATTTTCTGAAAACACTAAAGGGTGGTGGGTTGGCACTGGGCAACTCGTCATGTTTGCCCTAACAAGACCGTTTTTAATACGTTTAAAGAGGTTGTGAAAGATGAGAAGCTATACATGGGGAATGCATCTACTACTGATATCAAGGGTGAAGGAAATGTGATCTTGAAATGGATTTTAGGGAAGGAGCTCACTCTCAGCAATGTACTCTATGTTTCCGACAGGCGCAAGAGTCTTGTGCCAGGATGGATACTAAATAAACATGGTTTTCATTTGGTTTTTAAATCTAATAAACATGGTTTTTGTTTGGTCTTGTTCCATATTTGTTGGAAAGAGCTATGTCCATAATGGTGTGTTCAAAAATTAGATTGCATACAAAAAGTTTCCATTAATTCAAATTCAAAATTCGATTCATTTGTTGAATCAAAACAAAAAGATCATTATTTAAGACGGTTGAAACAATATCTGTAAGCCCCAAAACCCACACACGAATAAGACGTGTTTTAAAACAACAGAGTTTATGTCCCAGATTTTTCAAAATGTACATCCATTTTTAGTCACCCAAAATAACCCAACGTTTAACCAAAACAATTAAGAAAAGTTATTGGGTTTCAATCAAAACAAGTTAGATCCGATCCTCCATCCAATACCCTATCACGTGCGCCATCACCCTTTACGTTAACCTACAAAACATCACATTTAAATCACCATTAGTTCGTAAGAACTAAGTAAGAACACCTATGTATACTTTTTGATTCTTAACGGAAGATTATTGGATCCCAAAACAGGTGATTATGGACACCCCAGCCATAGCTTATGGCTTGACCGTAGGCTATGGCCATATGATCATAACCCTCCAACCGTATCTTATGGCTTGGTCGTAGGCTACTGCCATCTTAATAGAAGCAACCAGCCGTAGGCTACGCCCAGGGCGTAGCTTATGCCCCTGCAAATACAAAATATCATTTTTTTTTGTGTTTTTCACCACCATAACCACTCCGGATCGTTTCAACATTTCCGTTTCTCCCAAATACATCCCATAACACCTTTGAAACATAACTACCAAGATCCAAATTATAGTTTGGTGATATCATTACGTTAATCATCAACGATTTGTTAAACGGGTCATTTATACCTAAACCCATTAACTACACAAATTTTCACTCAAATCTAATGGAACTTCCTTCCCCCCTAAGGATTTCCATTTGTTACATTAATTCAACATATTTAACACATGAAATGCATATTCATAAACACTTTAAAACACAACTAAAGAGCTAGATTCTACAACCATCAATATTTAAATTATGATTCACACCACTCCCTTGAGACTTCCTTTTCACCAACGATTCTCAAGATAAGCAATCACACCACTTGCGATTTAATTAAACACCATATATTCACCATGGGAAGATCACAGCACTTGTGATTCAACCCAACTCCAAATTCACACCACTTATGAATTGTTTGACCATTTTTAGTCAAACTTCAAATAAGAAGTTCACACCACTTGTGAATCATTCTTATTCCTCCATAACACATATAAACATGTTATATTACAATAACTTAGCATAGATAACACCTATTGCATGCTATTGTCAAACAACAAATATCCAAACTCCAATTCAACATTCATGTATATTCCACATACATCTATATACATAGCACCATTTAATCATATCAAGCATAATAGGTGGGTGGCTTACCCACTTTAATACACCCACTTTACAAAGTTCACACCACTTATGATATATCCATAACTCACCGTTCCTGGAAAAGTTCACATCACTTGCAAACCATAACACCAAATTCAACTCTATTGACTTTAAAAGTTCACACCACTTGTAAATCATTCCAAACTTTAACACCACTTTTTAATTACTACATATCAACCATATTAAATGCAATCATGAGCCCCTATTGCACATTATCAGCAAACACCAATAAGTCATTCACTAAAACAAACACCCAATACTTAACATGCATATTCCACATAATAGCATGTTATTGACCAACACCAAGTCAACATACATTTCAACACATATTCATACACATATGCATAACACACCATAGGACATGTAAATAAAAATGAGTTAGGTGACTTACCTTGCCCCCACAAGCTATCCACTACATCAATCTCCTTTCTAGGTCCTTTAGTTCCACTACCTCCACTATCGCTTCCTATTATTACATCTAATAGGTTTTAATACAAGGGTTGACTATAACTAGTAAAACTACATCCATTTGACCCATTATCATCAATTACACTTAGGTTATGATCAAATGACTTCCTAATCACAAAATTTTCATCTTCTATGATCATAGCAATCAATTACTCTCACCCTTTCATTTAAACCCATTTTTAGGTAAAAATTTAAGTTGACATTTCATCAAACAACTTGTATGCATGATTTCCACATACACATTTCAATTACTTCTAAACTCCATCAATTCCCCCATTTATGTTTCTAATCATCCAATTTCAATAGTCACCAAGGTCAAACAAATTTCAAATGTTAGAAACCATAAAGTTATCATCTAAGCTATCATCTAACACCCATTTTAAAACTCCTAATTCATCTTCCTCATGAACATACGAAACCCCATTTTGATAATCTACATCCAAATGAAATGATCAAAATTTTGTTCCTAGATGATATTCATGATGATTAGAAACATATGGTACCATCAAAACTTCCAATTTTTGATTTCACCCATCAAACCCACACCCCTATAGGAGACCCACGAAAATCTCAACATAAACACCCCAAAATTCTTACCTAGTTGTAGTTTGTGCAAGAGGAACTCCAATATTTGATTGCATGAGAGATTAGACCAATATTAAGCAAAAACTTGGCCAAATTTTCCAGAAATTGGATTTCTCCTTCTCCTTTCCCCTTGGTCGACATTCACAGCCAAAACACACACATAGAATGTGTCATTTTGACCAAAGTCAAACCTATAACCCCTCAATTTACCACTTTGAGCTAATTATACCTTTAGTCCCTCTATTACTAGTTAAATCTAACTAGTAATAACTAACTTAGTTAAATTAGTTAACACCCACATATGGTTATAATTAACAAATATTATTATAACATACACACAATAATATATAAGATAATTAGATTTTATTAAACACCCAACACATAAGACCTCAAGATATGTCACCAATTATATTCGTTTTATGATATTTTCTAAAATGGGTTGTTACAATATCGAACCCCTTGACATAATTCCCACTCATGTGTGTGATTTAAAATCAACTCCCATAAGAAATGGAAACAAATACTTCATTGCTTTCATTAATGATAGCACAAGATATTGCTATGTATACTTCAAGAAATCCTAAGTCACCAAATTTATTGATTTTTCACTGTCTTTCTTTATTTCAATTTTTTTTATGTAATTTTAATGATAATTACAACTTTCTTTTTGTTCTTGAAAGATTCTAATTTCTACTTTTGGTTTTGTATAATGAATTATAATAAAAATTATTACAAATTTCTGAATGGTTATCCTACACGACGATGGGGGATGACATGATGTATTTTGTATAGTTGGCTTACAGGTCAGACATGATATGATAAAGAATGAACACGAACATGGTTGACATGATCATAACATGATAACTAATCATGCCATTTTATTTAAATATGAACATGTTTGAAAACAAGTTACATGATAAAATATGTTTAGGGCACAATAAGGAAAACGTATTTAGGGACACGAGATTAAAAGATAACAACAGGAGGATCGATGACGACGAGGGTAGAAAGGACTTACGCAACGATAGGAATTATTTTGGTTTTTGCTCTAACGATTTTTTGCCTTCTCTTCCCTCATGCAGGAGTGCTAGATCTCTTTTTCCCATCAACAGAAGTTTTGGGAAATTAGGGTAGGAGGTGAAGAAGTCGTGTAGAAGTTTTGGGAAGCTAGAAATCGATATATGAGGAATTGAGGGTAGGAAGGACTTGCATGTCTAAAAAGGTGGCTCAACTAGTTGAAGGCCCCAAGCAAACTTAAAATTTGGGGTCTTATTAATATTATTATATTGACTTGGTTCAAACATACTGTAGGTTCGTTTATTTGATTTTTAGTATTTGAAAGTTCATCAAGATTTGTATGTTCACTAAAATTTATAGGTTCATTAAAATTTAAAAATTCACTAATGCTTGTATGTTTATCAAGATTTTTAGGTTTATTTAGAATTTAGAGATTTATGGTTTGTATGTTTATTAAGAGCTATGTGTTTGTGTAAAGTTATAGGTTGATCAATATTTGTAGTATTTATAATTATGATTTATATAAACCTTAGTAGTGATCCTTTTAGTAGTCCATTTAAAGCTTCTTATTTAAGTGTTTTTTTTACTATTTTTGATGCACTTATTTCATTTATCATTTTTACTTTGGAATTTAAATATAATTATTTAAGCAAAACTAAAGCAGCAAAATGACATTAAATGTAAGAGAGACGACATGACAATCGATTACAAAATACAAATGAGGATGATTAAATGAGTTTCCAATCACAATTAATTGAAAATGCGGAAGATTTGTCGAGATTTCTATACGTAAGATTGAAGGATATATAATTAAACTAATCATAATGGCTCTCTAGTCTCTATCTAACAACACTTGATTTTCTCAGAACAGGAGGGAAGTTGATCGGTCAAATTTGCCTTCCATTACCAATTGCTTCTCCACCATTTCTTTTACTTTTTTGAACTGTACTTTTTTTAACATCTCTTCAAGCCAAGGTAAGAAAATAGAGCAAAAGTAAAAAGAATAGCATAGAGAAGATATCAGAAAAGAAAATCTATACTTTCTAGAATTAGAGAAAAAGAATAAAGATTTCCTTTTATTGTTCCAAATTAACAAAATTAGTCTACTTACAAATATATAATTTTGTTTAAATGACGTCCTAATTTTCGGGTCGCTTCAAGCCCTAGCTTCACCCTACATATGGAAAGGGCCGGCCCTGCACGTCTATTACTTATAATCTATTACATATATATATATATATATATATATATATATATATATATATATATATATAGGCAAAGGTTCAAATAAGAAGGGTTTTTTGGGTGAGAATGTGAGAACCAATCAGAATCAAACATGTGGCAATTTAAATGAAATAGAAGGAGGGGTAATATGGTAAGTTCAGAATTATAATAGAAACCTCTGTGCAGTGGTTTTTGTTCTTGCGTTTTCTTCGATCCACCACGATCGACCATGAAATTGTTCACGCACGATTTATTTAGAAGATCGTATTACATGATTTGAAGCTTCTAATCGATTGAGAGGATTCTACATTCTTCTAATTCATCAATTTTTTTGTTCTTGTAATTGTTATTTACGTTAGACATTTGCAATTGTATTCCATGATTCGAAGGTTATGATTGATTGGCTGTATTCAGACATTTGGCAATCGTCTTTAGGTTTTCTACAATCGTTTGGATACGCATTTGGGTGATATGTTTTGTAGTTTATGATTTTCTGTATTTTTAGCTTATTTTTTGTTAATTTAAAGCTGATTTCATACATTTTCATGTTTTGAAGATTAATTAGGGCTTGTTTGAAGACGAATTATGGCCTATTTGGATTATTGAATTGAGTGGTAACAGTATGAACGAAAATCAGTCTACTGGTATTGATTTTTGATTCATTATTTTCTATTGTGCTGGATTGTAGTTTAATGTATTAGTATATTTTGTGATGTATTGATGTATATATCATTTTTTGTTTCTTGTTTAGGTGAAAAATCAACTCCAACATTTAGTGGTAACTTTTATACACCAAATGTTGAAAGTCTATGTAAACCTAGGGTGGGTATGGTTTTTAATACACTTGATGAAGCATTTATTTTCTATCAAAAATATGCTAAGTTAGCTGGTTTTACCGTTAGAAAAACCACTCAAAACTCAGTTCATGGTATTGTAATGAAAAAGTACTTTGTTTGTTCAAAAGTGGGTAAGAAATCTAGTCAAAAAATTGACACTATTAATGATGGTGATGGTGCTGCAAAGAAGTGTCATGATAGAAGGAATAGAGCCTCCAAACGTACTGGATGTAAGGCTTTAATCAAGTTAATGTTAACTGATGCAAAGCAATATCGAATTTATGCATTTGAAGAGAGACACAATCATGATTTTGTTGATAAGGATGATTACCATCTTCTTCATATATCTAGAAAGTTGTCTGTTGTTCAAGAACAATTGATATCTGATTTATCTATGATGAATATCGGTCCAGTAAAAGCTTTTAACATTATGAGGGTTAGGTATGGTGGTTTTGAGGATGTTGGTGTTACGGCTGTGGATTGTAAGAACTTTAGAAGGGATTTGAACACATTCATTAGAGAATATGATTGTGACATGGTTGTCAAGCATTTATTGAGTAAAAAAGAGTTTTCACCGGATTTTTATTGTGATTATTTCATCGGAGAAAATGAAACTCTTGCTGGTTTATTTTGGGCTGATGAATATATGAAGTTAAATTATCATACATTTGGTGATGTTATGTCCTTTGATGCTACATATCGCAATAATAGGTATGCATTTATGTACATGTCTTAACACTCATTTCTAAGAGGATAGCAATGGTTATATATGTATTTTTAACATTATTCATTAGCAATCCTTTTGTACTACATTTATAATGTTTGTGATTGTACTGCATTATGTATTCAATTCATTTGTTGCATCATTTATTTCCTCAGATGATTGCAATTTGTAATATTGCTTTTTATGTATTCCATTTATTAATTCTTAATCATTTTGTACTGCATTTATATTTTTTTGGGGTTGTGCTGCATTATGCATACATTTCATCGGTTGAATTTGATTGTGTTGTATTATACATGCCATTTCATGTACAACATTATATATGGCATTTCTAATGGTTGTGATTGGTTTGCATTATGCATTCCATTCATGTGCTGAATCATCTGATTATTCAAATATTTTGGATTGTGTTGAATTATGCATATTGTGATGTATTATACTCGTCATTTCATGTGTTATGCATTGTTCTTAGTCATTATGTATTTGACATCCCATATAATTGGTTGCATTTGATTGTGTTGTATTATACTTGTCATTTCATGTGTTGCATTATACATTTCATTTCATGTGCTGCATTTGATTAATGTACTACATTTGTAACACCCCAAATTTTCTAATACAAGTTAATGGAACTTACAAATGCGTGACGAACAATTAACTTGTAGGAAAATATACGAAAAATAACCAAGGCTAGCATTACTGAACGTGTACTCGAAATGGTAAGATTTCGAGTACACCCATTTTCGAGTACACTGGATTTCGTGTACTCAGGATTTCGAGTACTAGCCCCTGCCTATAAATAGTAGTGCCTTGGGAAATGTGCGAACCTTTGGCTGGAAGCTCATCTGCTCTCGAGTACACGAAGTTTAAGTCCAAGAATTTCAAGAATCAAACTTTGATCGACCAAACGAAGTAGGAAACGCACGGGATTCTACCAGGAGGATCAGCTACCTTCAAGTAAGTGATTCATGTATAGAAAGCTGGATTTTTATACAAAAGTTAGGATGGTTAAATAAAGGGTGAACTTATGCATAAAGCTCACACCTTTATGCATAAAGTTCATAACTTTGGGGTTCCAATACGTTGGTAACAACATAAGGAACCTAGAACTAGCTCCCCAAGGTCTTAGATGAATTTCTGAGATGTTTAATGACGAAATGATGAGTACACGAAATCATGTACAGAGGGTACTCGAAATCATGCATGTATTTCGAGTACAATGTTATTTCGAGTACAGGGGCTATTTCGAATACAAAGGTTATTTCGTGTACATGGAATTTCGTGTACATGGCATTTCGTGAACTAGAGATGTTTCGAGTACATGGCATTTCGTGTATGTAGGAACTTAATGAATTTCAAGGGTTTCGAACACTTAGCTAAATTTCGAAAACTTGGATTCAATAAGGGGGACTAGTAGGCTACGAGGACTTAGAATAATTTCTAAGTCTAAGTATGTGATGTGATGGTATGTGATGATATGATGTAACTGATATAGGTCCTTAAGGCCCTAGCTAAGGAGTTCGGCTAAGGTTAACAGGAGTCTACTATCAGGTGAGTTCTAGACGCCCTATTTTATGCTTAATGTTTTGGGCTGACATACATGCTTATTGTCATGTCTATGATGATATGTGCCTATGATGAATGAATGATGATATGCCCTGACCATGTATGCATGTTAAGGTGATAGTATGATTATTGCATGAAAGTATGCTCAGAATGATGAATGCATGTTAGTAAGTTATGATGATAAACTGAATGATAACATGCCATGATGATAAATAGGGATGTATGTATGATGAAATCCTAGGTACGCTATGATGAAAGTATGATGTTATGATGATTACATGCTAGTAAAATGTGTTTATGTTGCCATGATGAATGATATGATGACGTGCGGCTAGCATGACATGTGCATGGTACTAGGATGTTATGATGACATGATACTAGCACACCCTGTATGAGAAATCCTATGTTATTAGGATAATGATACGATGTTATGATGAATGATGATATGGTGCTAGTGTGTCATGTCATGATGAATGATGGTTGCTTCAGTATTTGTACTGGGTAAGTAAGGTTGCTCCAGTATTTGTACTGGGTAAGTATGGTTGCTCCCGTACTCGTTACGGGGTAAGTATGAGGTTGCTCCCGTACTCGTTACGGGGTAAGTATGAGGTTGCTCCCGTACTCGTTACGGGGTAAGTATGAGGTTGCTCCCGTACTCGTTACGGGGTAAGTACGACGTTGCTCCCATATTCATATGGGGTAAGTATGGTTGCTCCAGTACTTGCTACTGGGTAAGTATGGATCTGTAGAACGCTTCGGCGGGACAGATCAACGGTTATGGAGCCTTGTGCCGGCATAAGCCCACTGTTCGAATGGTAACAGTGGAACGTATGATGATGATGATGTAAGGATGTTATGTGCTAAGGTTATGGACTATGTGTATGAAATGATGTGTATGTTAAGTATGTTTAATGTTGTTTTATGAAAACTAGAACTCACCAGCGTAAGCTGACTTGATTTAGCATGTATGTCAGGTTAAAGGTATGATAGGAGAAGGCATGGAGCTCGGGCATAGGGTCATACGATCCAGTGGTTTTTGGCAATCCGATATGTTTTTGATACAGACACTTTATTGAATTCTGTTTATCAAACTATGTTTATATTTCCGCTGCATGATTATGAAAGTTTTTAGTTTAAGAGCTATGTGTTATGATGAAAACCAACCTCTGTGAGGTGCCCGGTTTAGGGGCCTCACAAGTTGGTATCAGAGCCATAGTTTGAGAGATCTTGGCATCCCAAATGCCAAGACTTAAACTGAGAATGGGATTAATGGATGCGGATTGCCAACCACGGATGACGGATGCCACGAGTTGAATGTTTATGTATGAGTTAAGGGTTAGATGTAATGTTATGAAAGTAGTTAGTGTCATGCACATTGAAGAGATGGGATGGGAAACGTTTAGAGCCTATGAGTTGGGTAAATGGTTAATAACACTTGATCAACGTCGTTAACGATTTACAAAACTTATTCCGTGCTAAACTGATTCCTGTACTGACTCATCAATTGTTGCATCCTATAGATAGTTAGATGGCCGGACAAAAGGGTAGACCGCGAAAGAAACCACAGGAACCTGAAGAACCACATGTCGAGAATGAAGAACCTGTCAATGAAGGCGACAACGAGCAACCAGAGAATGAAGAAGAGTTCACTCTTGAGCCTATCGTGGTGAAGGCTATTTCGGATGAGGTCTGCAAGATAATGGATGATAAACTACCAGCCTTGATTGCTAAGGCACTGAAGGATGCGTTAAAAGACAAGTCAGAAGGAACTAAGGAGAGCACCAAAGAAGATGAGGTGGTGATCATCGAGACGAAGAGCGGCGACTCTATGACTGGGAAACTGAAGGGCTGTGACTACAAGTCCTTCAAGGGATGCAACCCACCGACCTTCGATGGTAAGAAGGATGCTGTGGCCACCTGCCACTGGGTATCCGCGATGGAGGCTGTTATCTCCATCAGTGAATGCCGAGTCGACCAAGCTGTTAAGTTTGCAGCTCACTCTTTTGTCGAGGAGGCACTTCACTGGTGGAACACCATTAAGCAGTCCAAGGCGGCAGCTGATGTAGAGAAGATGACTTGGGATGATCTAAAGGAACTGGTCACTAAGCAGTTTTGTCCCAAGAATGAGCTGGATAAGGTTGAAAGGGAGTTTCTGGTGCTGAAGGCGGGAAGTCTGAACCACAGGCAGTATACCTCACGATTCAATGAGATGGCAAGACTTGTTCCTCACTTGGTTTCTACCGAGGAACGCAGAGTGAAGTTGTACATGGAGGGTTTACCTCCGAAGGTCCGTATTCATGTGAAGGCGAATGCTCCCAAGACTTATGATTCCACTGTGGAGCTCAGTGGGATAGTTTGGGATGATGTTATGTCAGCCGAGCCAGCCAAAGAAGAAGCAAAGGTGAAAGAGTCCTCCGGGACTAAGAGGGGTCGAACAGACCAACGAAAGTTTTCAAGCAAGAAGGCTAAGCGAGAAGAGATGGGCCGATGCAACAAGTGTGGGAAAAGCCACACGGGACAGTGCCTGGTGGGCACTAATTTATGTTTCAGGTGTGGAAAGACGGGGCACTTTTCTAGCAGTTGCCCGAATGCCACTCGATGCTTCAACTGCAATGGATTAGGACACATGTCCAAGGATTGCAAGCTACCACGGGCCGATGCTTCGGGCTCGGGTAAGAAAGAGGAGAAAGGAAAGGAGAAGCAGAAGGCTAAAGCACGAGCCTTTACGATGACGAAGGATGATGCGATTGTGGACCCGGACGTGGTCACAGGTACCTTTTCTATCAACAATATTCCTGCTTCTGTATTGTTTGATTCTGGTGCCAGTATGAGTTTTGTGTCTTCTACTTTCTGTGATGGGTTATCTGGGAAGGTTAAGAAGATAGATCGGGTATTTGATGTAGAGACGGCTATTGGTAAGATGACCAGGGTGACTGAGGCTATTGATGATTGTTATGTTGAGATAGAAGGTCATAGGTTCCCTGTCCGATTGTTTCTTATTACCTTAGGAGGATTCGATGTGGTTTTGGGTATGGACTGGTTAGCCAAATATGAGGCTAACATTGTATGTCGACGAAAGATGATATGTTTACGTGCGATGGACGGGAGCTCCGTGACGGTTTATGGTGATAAAGCGATGTATGCGCCAAAGATCATTTCAATGATCACGGCTGATGTTATGATGAGGCGAGGGTGTGTAGCCTACTTGGCCTACGCGATTGAGGAACGTACGGATACGAGGACGATTGATGATGTTCCCGTGGTGTGTAACTTCCCTGATGTATTCCCTGAGGAATTGCCTGGATTGCCACCCGAACGGGAAATTGAGTTCCAGATCGACTTAGTGCCGGGGGCACAACCTGTTGCCAAAGCACCTTACCGTTTAGCTCCAACAGAGATGAAGGAAATGATGACCCAGCTACAAGAACTCCTTGATAAAGGTTTTATACGACCGAGTGTCTCTCCGTGGGGAGCACCGGTGCTGTTCGTTAAGAAGAAGGATGGAAGTATGCGTATGTGTATTGACTACAGGGAACTGAATAAGTTGACCGTAAAGAACAGGTATCCTCTACCCAGAATTGATGACTTGTTCGATCAATTGCAAGGTGCAAGCTGGTTCTCAAAGATAGATCTCCGATCCGGTTACCATCAGTTGAAAGTTCGAGAGCAGGATATTCCAAAGACTGCTTTCCGTACGCGTTATGGACATTACGAGTTTCTCGTTATGTCGTTTGGATTGACGAATGCTCCCGCAGCATTTATGGATTTGATGAACAGGGTATGTCGACCGATGCTGGACCGATCGGTGATAGTGTTTATGGATGATATTTTGATTTATTCAAAGAATGAGGGAGACCATGCTTGCCACGTACGTGAGGTATTGGAGATCCTGAGGAAAGAGAAACTTTATGCTAAGTTCTCCAAATGCGCTTTCTGGCTACGAGAGGTACAGTTTCTGGGTCACGTGGTGAACCCAGAAGGCATTATGGTAGATCCAGCTAAGGTTGAAACAATTATGAAATGGAGTCCTCCAAAGTCACCGACAGAAGTACGCAGTTTTCTTGGTTTGGCTGGCTATTATCGGAGATTTATTCAAGACTTCTCCAAGATAGCGACGCCACTGACGAAGCTCACGAAGAAAGACGTAAAGTATGAATGGGGTCCAAACCAAGAACAGGCGTTTTCAGTGCTGAAGGAGAAACTTACCCAAGCTCCTGTTCTAGCACTGCCGGATGGGAATGATGATCTTGTTGTGTATGCCGATGCGTCACGACAAGGGTTGGGATGTGTACTAATGCAAAGGGGAAGGGTGATAGCTTATGCTTCGCGCCAGCTAAAGATTCATGAGGCTAACTACCCGACCCACGATCTTGAACTCGCTGCAGTGGTGTTTGCATTGAAAATATGGAGACACTACTTGTATGGAGTACGGAGTACCATCTATACCGACCACAAGAGCTTGAAGTACTTCTTCGAGCAAAAGGATTTGAACATGAGGCAGAGACGATGGCTTGAGTTGCTAAAGGATTATGATTGTGATATTCTATATCACCCAGGAAAGGCCAATGTGGTGGCGGATGCTCTGAGTCGCAAGACTGATCATCCTGCCATACGAGTAAAATCGTATAGTTTGGTAATAACGCCAGACTTTCTGAACGAGCTCAAACAGGCGCAACAGGAGGGATTGAAAGAAGAGAATGTGGGTTTTGAACGCGTCTTCGGACAAGTCAAGAACTTGGAAGACAATGACCATGGGATAAAGCTACGATTCGGTCGAATGTGGGTGCCCAGAAATGGGGACATTCGAGCGAGGATTTTAGATGAAGCCCACAAGTCACGTTACTCGGTGCACCCCGGTGCAACGAAGATGTATCAAGATCTTCGACAGGATTATTGGTGGCCGGGCATGAAGTTTAATGTGATGCAGTATGTGAACAGGTGCCTTACTTGTGCGCAAGTGAAGGCTGAACATCAGAAGCCCTACGGATATGTGCAACCTCTAGAGGTACCGGAATGGAAATGGGAACACATCACCATGGATTTCATCACCAAGCTACCGAGGACAGCTAAGCGACATGATACCATATGGGTGATTGTGGACCGACTGACGAAGAGTGCACACTTTCTTCCTATCAGGGAAACGTATACGTCCGAAAGGTTGTCTGAGTTGTTCGTAAAAGAGATTGTGGCCAGACATGGAGTTCCTGTCTCCATTGTGTCAGATCGGGATACGAGGTTTACTTCCAGATTCTGGAAGCAGTTTCATGATGCTATGGGAACGAGGTTAAATATCAGTACCGCCTATCACCCTCAGACGGATGGACAGTCGGAAAGGACTATCCAAACGTTGGAGGATATGCTTAGGGCGTGCGTTATCGATTTTGGAGGGAGCTGGGATGACCACTTGCCATTGGTGGAGTTTTCTTATAACAACAGCTATCACTCTAGTATCGGAATGCCCCCATATGAGGCGTTGTACGGACGACGATGTAGAACCCCGGTATGCTGGGGTGAAGTTGGACAGAAAGAAATGGGAAACAAGGCTGCTGTGATTGATATGGCAGAAAAGCTAAGGGTGATAAAAGCACGTATGAAAGCTGCACAAGATCGCCAAAAGTCTTACGCTGACAAGCGCCGAAGACCGATCGAGTTTGATGTTGGCGATCGAGTGTTACTGAAAGTATCACCATGGAAGGGAATCATTCGATTCAGGAAGAGGGGAAAGTTGAGTCCGAGGTACATCGGACCGTTTCCGATAAAGGCAAGGGTAGGGAAAGTCGCGTATCGACTGGATCTACCAGAGGAGCTGAACGGGATTCATCCTACGTTCCACATGTCACATCTTAGGAAGTGCTTGGCAGACGAGCAGGCACATGTTCCTTTGGATGACATTGAGGTAGATGACCGACTGAACTACATTGAAGAACCAGTTGCCATTGTGGATACGAAGGAAAAGCAGCTACGGAATAAAACGGTTCGTCAAGTAAGAGTTCAGTGGAAGCATCGGAAGGGTTCAGACACGACATGGGAATTGGAAGACGAGATGAGGAAGTTGTATCCTCATTTGTTCGTTATGTAACGAGGCAGGTTTCGGGACGAAACCTATTGTAAGGAGGGGAGACTTGTAACACCCCAAATTTTCTAATACAAGTTAATGGAACTTACAAATGCGTGACGAACAATTAACTTGTAGGAAAATATACGAAAAATAACCAAGGCTAGCATTACTGAACGTGTACTCGAAATGGTAAGATTTCGAGTACACCCATTTTCGAGTACACTGGATTTCGTGTACTTAGGATTTCGAGTACTAGCCCCTGCCTATAAATAGTAGTGCCTTGGGAAATGTGCGAACCTTTGGCTGGAAGCTCATCTGCTCTCGAGTACACGAAGTTTAAGTCCAAGAATTTCAAGAATCAAACTTTGATCGACCAAACGAAGTAGGAAACGCACGTGATTCTACCAGGAGGATCAGCTACCTTCAAGTAAGTGATTCATGTATAGAAAGCTGGATTTTTATACAAAAGTTAGGATGGTTAAATAAAGGGTGAACTTATGCATAAAGCTCACACCTTTATGCATAAAGTTCATAACTTTGGGGTTCCAATACGTTGGTAACAACATAAGGAACCTAGAACTAGCTCCCCAAGGTCTTAGATGAATTTCTGAGATGTTTAATGACGAAATGATGAGTACACGAAATCATGTACAGAGGGTACTCGAAATCATGCATGTATTTCGAGTACAATGTTATTTCGAGTACAGGGGCTATTTCGAATACAAAGGTTATTTCGTGTACATGGAATTTCGTGTACATGGCATTTCGTGAACTAGAGATGTTTCGAGTACATGGCATTTCGTGTATGTAGGAACTTAATGAATTTCAAGGGTTTCGAACACTTAGCTAAATTTCGAAAACTTGGATTCAATAAGGGGGACTAGTAGGCTACGAGGACTTAGAATAATTTCTAAGTCTAAGTATGTGATGTGATGGTATGTGATGATATGATGTAACTGATATAGGTCCTTAAGGCCCTAGCTAAGGAGTTCGGCTAAGGTTAACAGGAGTCTACTATCAGGTGAGTTCTAGACGCCCTATTTTATGCTTAATGTTTTGGGCTGACATACATGCTTATTGTCATGTCTATGATGATATGTGCCTATGATGAATGAATGATGATATGCCCTGACCATGTATGCATGTTAAGGTGATAGTATGATTATTGCATGAAAGTATGCTCAGAATGATGAATGCATGTTAGTAAGTTATGATGATAAACTGAATGATAACATGCCATGATGATAAATAGGGATGTATGTATGATGAAATCCTAGGTACGCTATGATGAAAGTATGATGTTATGATGATTACATGCTAGTAAAATGTGTTTATGTTGCCATGATGAATGATATGATGACGTGCGGCTAGCATGACATGTGCATGGTACTAGGATGTTATGATGACATGATACTAGCACACCCTGTATGAGAAATCCTATGTTATTAGGATAATGATACGATGTTATGATGAATGATGATATGGTGCTAGTGTGTCATGTCATGATGAATGATGGTTGCTTCAGTATTTGTACTGGGTAAGTAAGGTTGCTCCAGTATTTGTACTGGGTAAGTATGGTTGCTCCCGTACTCGTTACGGGGTAAGTATGAGGTTGCTCCCGTACTCGTTACGGGGTAAGTACGACGTTGCTCCCATATTCATATGGGGTAAGTATGGTTGCTCCAGTACTTGCTACTGGGTAAGTATGGATCTGTAGAACGCTTCGGCGGGACAGATCAACGGTTATGGAGCCTTGTGCCGGCATAAGCCCACTGTTCGAATGGTAACAGTGGAACGTATGATGATGATGATGTAAGGATGTTATGTGCTAAGGTTATGGACTATGTGTATGAAATGATGTGTATGTTAAGTATGTTTAATGTTGTTTTATGAAAACTAGAACTCACCAGCGTAAGCTGACTTGATTTAGCATGTATGTCAGGTTAAAGGTATGATAGGAGAAGGCATGGAGCTCGGGCATAGGGTCATACGATCCAGTGGTTTTTGGCAATCCGATATGTTTTTGATACAGACACTTTATTGAATTCTGTTTATCAAACTATGTTTATATTTCCGCTGCATGATTATGAAAGTTTTTAGTTTAAGAGCTATGTGTTATGATGAAAACCAACCTCTGTGAGGTGCCCGGTTTAGGGGCCTCACAACATTTGTGTAATGTAATGTATTTGTTTAATGTACTGCATTTGTTTTAATGTTGCAGGTATGAAATGGTTTTTGTGCCCTTTACTGGGATTGATAATCATCATCGAAATGTCACATTTGCTGCAGCATTGTTAGCTTCTGAGACTGCAAATTCATATTGGTGGTTACTTAAATCATTTATGAAATGTTTTGGTACTGAACCTAAAGTTGTTGTTACTGATCAAGACAATGCCATGAGAGTTGCAATTAAAGATGTTTTTCCAAATAGTAGGCACCGATTATGTATGTGGCATATAATGAAGAAAATTGCTGATAAGGTTATTATATAATCATCTAATTTTGTTTTATATAATTTAAATTTACTAGTTTAATTGGTGTAATAAACTTTTTTTTATTTTAATAGGTTGGTATTAAATTATCACGTGATCCTGATTTCAAGAAAAAGTTATGTGAGATTGTATGGACAGATGCGATTGAACCCGATGTTTTTGAGAGAAATTGGAGTGAAATAATGACAGAATACAACTTGAATCATAACAATTGGATTTCTGACATGTTTGAATTAAGGTTTAATTGGATACCAGCATATTATCGTCATGAGCATATGTCTAGACTTATGCGTACAACATCTAGGCCAGAGAGTGAGAATCATTTTTTTGGACAATTAACCAACACAAAGTTGACTTTGGTTGAGTTTCTTACTCATTTTGAAACTGCAATGGAATCTCAAAGATTTACACATAGAAAAAATGACCATGACACTAGGTACACCACACCGGATGTCACACCCTGCCAAGGCGGAACACGCAAGGTGCGACGGTCATGATTTTAGAGTCATTGTTTACATTGAACGACTTCTACATACATTGATAATAAAATTTTATATGATGTCTTAACTTACAATCATCCAAAATATAACTAACAAAATTTCTAAACTTCCAAAATATGATGTGTTAGATTTTACAAACATGGTCTAAGTCAATTGGCTATGCAAGGAAAATCCCAAAAATATGCATGTGAATGTGTTATGACTTCATGCTAATCATTCCCAAATTATGTCCCAATGCTTGCTTCAATTATCTGAGAAATACATGCTAAAAACAGTCAGCATAAAGCTGGTGAGTTCACAGGTTTAGACAAGTAAAAATTGAGTTGTTTCATTCGACCACAAGATTTCAAAATGTGTCTATTGTTCTCAAAACAATATCATGAGTTGTGTTTATTAATTATTACCATGAGCTCCCATAACCGAACTCGACATGATTGAATTGCCCCATCCCAATGTTCTATCGCAAAACATTGTATTGAGATGAATATTGTGCACCCGATCTGACCTACAATCAAAGTTAGAGCTACTAACCACGGGTGGGGGTTGTCACTCCCGAATAGTACTATTCCCAATAATTCACGTTTACCCACAATTAACGGTTATAGAATAGGGGACTTTAAAAGCGATAAATGTGACTCATGTAATAATGTGTTGAACCAAAATCACTTGTGTCAATGAAACGATTACAAGCATGTTTTCTCCCCCTGTGAGTTAGTAAAGCATTGTAAAAATAGGGGTCGTGAAACTCACAATGATTGATGTCTTTGTCTCAGATGCTACGAGTGTTTGTTTTGTAATGGTAGTTCTACTGGAGCCCTACAATAGTATGGACTTTATTGAGTTTTCTGGACCATGTCTAGTATTTTTAAGTCTTTCGAATAGAATGCATGTTTGTCCGTTTCAATATTTTGATTCGAGCTTTTGTGTACTGTTTTCGTTTAATACGAGTATGATATGCTTGTGTAAATATCCAAGCAATTGTTGATATATTGTGAGTATATGTATGAGTAATATTTACACTATATATATATATATATATATGCATGCGTGTGTGTTTCAAGTATTAATGTTATTACAAACTTTGGAATTACAATGCATTATTT
Source organism: Mikania micrantha (assembly GCA_009363875.1). Lineage (NCBI taxonomy): Eukaryota > Viridiplantae > Streptophyta > Magnoliopsida > Asterales > Asteraceae > Mikania > Mikania micrantha. Next base: position 6,658,739 of record CM018684.1, read on the forward strand.
CATAAAACCCATTTTTAATTCAAAGATAGCTATAAAAAAATGTCATATTTTTATATAATCATCATGTGTTTAAAAGTTTACAAAGGCTTGAATATTAGGTTTTTCAACAACTAGTTAAATTACAAAAAAAAACCAAGAAAAATGCATATGAAAAGTTTTGCGTAGAAAGATTTTTGGAATAAATCATATGGTTGTTTTAGTTATCTTAAAATAACGACTCATTAGTTTTGATGTGCAATTATAGAATTATGCCTGGTAAAAAAAATAAGGAACAAGAGGAGACTTACTAGACACAAGCAAGGATGATTAAGATTAAGATACAATTAAGAACTTGAACTCTAGAGGATTGGTAGTGATGATGGTTCTTGGCAGCTTTGAAAAGAACCCAGCTGGTAGTGTCGGTTCTTGGTAAAAATAATCAAAGAGGGGTTGTTCGAGTGTGCATATGTTGAATCAACAAGAGGTATGGTTTTGTTCATTTGGATGGCAGCCTAGATGTTAAAAGGGTGGGGGTTTTCGGTGGTGTCCTTACCGAGACAAGAGTGAGCAAGACTAAAAGGAAGCATGTGAGCTTTGCCATACTTCGAATATATCCCTTTTATAGTGGTTATTAGGTATGGTGATCTAAATTAAATAATAAGGTATGGGAGTAGTGATTAAATGTTGAATAAATGGTGGCATGGTGTGGTGGTTTTTATTTTTTTTTTCTTTCTCTTGCTGTCAAAGTGAATCCAAGGAGGGTTTAGATTTGTTGCTAGGGGTATGGTTGGTTAACTAAAGAAATTGAGTTGATGTTGGTTGATTGTGGATTTAGATTGTTGTCACGTTAGGTAGATAAGGGAGGGTGTAATTGTGTTATTTTATTATTATTATTATTAGTGTTCGGTTTCTGAAGGGAGACAAGAAAGGGATACAACTTGAAATCTCATATAATTCTATTGCAAAACTGACACACTCAAGACTTTGTGTATTTATTTAATTTATATATATATGTAGCTTCATCATTGCACAACCGTAGGCAATTAATGAGCATGGTGGTGGAGTATGGAAAGAAACTTTGTGCACAGTTACTGTAAGGAAGTTGATAGAAGGTAAAATAAATATTAAGGTTTGGTGAGAAGTACTTGTAGTGGTTTACTGTTATAAGGAGCAGACTAGGCATTGACTAATGGTGATGGAGTGTAAACATGTAGGGATAACTAGAACCAATACAATAATAAAGAGGTATGGGTGATGGCGTGTAACTTCATTTAAAAGAAATGGTGTAAAGTTGGTGTTGTACTAGTTGTTGAAATTAAATATTGCATACAAGCAACAAATCCATCGATCCATAAAAAAAAACATTAAATTCATATGTATTGTAATTGTTTGCATGCACTGCTCGTTCATATATATGTTTTTTTTTCCTCACGTCTAAACATGTTGTTTGTTTTGATTTTGTGTTTTTTTTAGAATTAGCTCATGTCCAATTTGTACAATAATATATATATATATATATGTGTGTGTGTGTGTGTGTGTTTATATTGGGTGATATATGTTGTGTGAGTGGATACATGAAAATAATACAGTTGTAATAAGGAGTATAATCAAGTTCCTAAAATATTTATAAATATTCACTCAACTGTGTTTCTAAAATCAGTCTTTGCATTAACAAACAAGTTTTGATTATATCACAAAAGTTTTAAGTTTTGAGATTTGATTGTGAACCAATTAATTTAAACATTATTATATATTTCCTTTATTTAACTTGTTAGATTTAACCTGGGTTTAAATTAGTCAAACATAACTGCATAAAATTAAATTTTGGTCGAGATCAAAACCAGAAAAATTTACAGTTGTCACATCGGAAATGTGTACTAATTATGAGCTGGAACAACAAGCAGTAACTATTTATACAAGATCTATTTTTAAGGATGTTCAAACTGAAATTCATGCAGCTGTTAACGAATGTGTGTGCATGTCTTATTGTCCTGCTGATGATTTTACCAAGTATTTCATCATGGAGACAGGTCCCATTTTTAGTGATCCATTTGAGGTATATTGTATTACTTTTTAATGTTTTTAAAATATTTGTGTTGCTTTTATATATCTTTGTACTGTTTTTTTTGTATATTTTGTGTAATTATGCATAAAAATGTAGCATATGTTTTATTATATGTACTAGATTTATTTGTACTGTATCTATGTATAACCTTAGTGGATTTATATGTACTGGATTTTATGTACTGTATTATATGTATAACCCTACTGGATTTTATGTACTGTATACTGGATTATCTGTAATGGATTTTATGTATAGGATATATGTGTACTGGATAATATGTTATGTATTATATGTATCACCATAGTGTGTGTATTATACAAAATACATGATATGTACATGATAAAATAAGACAAACAAAAAGTGTATTGGATTTAATATACTGTATTATATGTACAAAATTAAATATGTACTGCTTTAAATAATACAATACATGTATTGTTTGTTTTAAATAATATTTGTAATGTTTATATTTTTTTGTTGTTCTATTTTTATTTATGTGTTGTACTAATTACATCTTAATGTTCTGTTATTTTAGATTTTTTTTAGAAAAACAGATATGGAAATCAAATGCAGTTGCAAAAGGTATGAGCAGTACGGCTTGTTGTGCAGGCATATCTTTTACGTTTTACGTATGTGTGGGATTAAAGAATTTCCTGACAAATATGTTTTGAAAAGATGGACAAAAGATGTTGTTATAAACAAGTCTACCCGTTTTATGTTTGGTCGCAATGTTGGTTGTAAAAATGTTGAGGATGTAGATACTATTGTTCGTGACATCCTTTTTTCAAATGAGTATATTGTCAATCGACTCATGACTGACATTGATGAATTATCACGGTATAGGTATGCATTGAATTAAAAATGTATATTATTTATACATTATATTTTACACATATTTTTTCTTGACATTTTGTTACTTATAAATAGGGATCAATTAAAAGATATGATTTCAAAGGTGGATTCTTCTTTTGTTGATAAGAAAGCGTTGAGTAAAAATGATAGATTTTCAAATATTGTTTATGGAGATCCACCTTCTTTTGCTACTATTAAAAGGCTCATTGGGATAAGAACTAAGGTAGCGGTTCTCAAAAGCGTCTTAAATCTTATCGTGAGTTAGCCACCGTTCAAAAAGAGAAAAAAGGACGTGCATGCATTATTTGTAAAAGGAGGGGCCACAACAAACGTAGTTGTCCAACAACAAGAGATATTGGTGATGGTTCTTTAAATGTCAACCAAAATACTACAAAAGTTCAATTGTAGACTTCTCAAGTTTTATGATTATATCTTTTAGTTTGTTTTCCTTATTTTTAGAATATGGTTGTATTAAGAATTTTTGATCTATTTTGAAATGATTTTTTTTGTCGATCACTTATATCTCATTGATTCAAATATGTATTGGATTATCTTATGCGTATAATAGGATTAAATCATATACTGGATTATATATACTGGATTATATGTACTGGATTTTATGTACTGGATATATGTGTACTGGATTTTATGTATAACCTTAGTGGATTTATATGTACTGGATATATGTGTGATGGATTATATGTATAACCTTACTGGATTTATATGTACTGGATTATACCAGAATACATAATATGTACATGACTAATTAAAACAAACAAAAAGTGTACTGGATTTTATGTACTGGATTATATAATACTAATTATAATAGAATTCAATCATGTAATATACTAGATATATGTGTACTGGATTCTATGTATAACATTAGTGGATTTATATGTAATATATTATATGTACTGGATCATACCAAAATACCCCTAATATGTACAATATTAAATAAAACAAACAAAAAGTGTACTGGATTTTATGTATAACATTAGTGGATTTATATTTAATGTATTATATGTACTGGATTATATGTATCAACATAGTGGTTTATATGTACTGGATTATACCAAAATACCCCTAATATGTACATGATTAAATAAAACAAACAAAAAGGTTACTGGATTTTATGTATAATATTAGTGGATTTATATGTAATGTATTATATGTACTGGATTATATGTATCAACATAGTGGTTTATATGTACTGGATTATACCAAAATACCCCTAATATGTACATGATTAAATAAAACAAACAAAAAGGTTACTACTGGATAAAATAAAGTGTACTGTATTTTTTCATACACAATTTCAACAAGATTTACTAATATTTCTTCATTCTTTGAAGTATTCTTTTGTGAGCAGTTTTCTTCAACTTCTCTCTTTCAGATTTGTCAATTTTCTCAAACTCTTGCATCTCTGATAAGACATTGTTATTTAGAACGTTTAAGTCTGATAACAATATCTTTGAAAGATATTTTATCCTAAGATCATTTAGTTGATCTTTTAAACCCCCTTCATCCTCTTGTTTCAACCCACAATCTACTGCCCAATCAGTTATTGGTTTGCCTTGATAAGTTTCCATGTGTCTCATAGCAAAGACTCCACAATCAACAAAATTTTCATTTGTCTGCCAAGGAAATTCAATTTTTGTTGGATTCACTTCTTCGAACTTCTTAAAGAAGGCTGGTGCGTATTTTTCCAAGTATAATAACACAACCTCTTTCTACAATGAAAAAAAACAATATCAATTTGTAACCTGCTAATTTTAAGAATATTTGATATATTATAATGATTGTATAAGAATATTACCATTCTTGAGATACGATAGTTTTGTTTTGCTTTCAATTTGCCTTTCATATTGTCAATAATATCAATTGCTGCTTTCTTGAAATTGAAACAAATTAAATAGTAGTGTGTATCTTGCAACATTGGTATGACTAAAATGCCAACATCTTCAATCTTTTTGAAAACTGAACATATTAGAACAGATTCAATATTGATCTCAAAATTAATAAACAACTCAGTGATTCTCATTCTTGGCTTGAAATTGTTTTCACCCTGCAAAAAAGTGTACTGGATTATAGCAAATACATAAAATGTACTGGATTTTATAAAAAAAAATGTACTGGATTATAGCAAATAGATAAAATGTACTGGAATATATGTACTGGATTATGTGTACTGGATTTATGTACAATATTATCTACACTAGATTATATGTATTGTATTATATGAAAGCTTACCAACATGTTACATGGGCAAAACAATCTTGCAGGGGAGTCTTTGCTTCTGTAAAGTTCTTGATTGTTTAGTATGACAGACCAACAAGTCATGATTCCAGCATGAACGTACTCAGAAGGATATAATGATTCAAAACAAATCCTGGAAACCTTGTCACCAAATGCTGTATCAAACAGATTTTCCCTACAATAACGAAATACTGATTAGTTTTCGAATGTTTAAACTAATAAAGAAATTAAAAACTGTTCTACTTTACCAAATTTCTCCTTGAGCTGCAAAAATGCATTCTGAAACTCTTTCTTCAACTTTTACTATTTCCTTATCCAACTGTGCAACACGTTGTTTATACTGTGATCGTAGAGCATCGGACAACTTTATTGTACGTTTACCTTTATCAACCATAGGCTTACGTTTTTCGATTTTAACTAAAATTAGTTCATCATCAATTTCTTTGCCATTTTTGGTGGATTGAATTGACTTTTGTTTATCAATTTCATCATCATGTCCCTCAACTTTACCTTCAAGATTCAATTTATTAAATAAATCATTATTATATTTTAAATGAGTAAATAATACAGTACACTAACTTGATAAAGTTGAAAAATTTTACCTTCCAAATTTGCACAAATTTCAACCTCTGCTTTAACAACTGCATCAATCATTTCACCCAACAAAGAATGGCTAATTTCTTGACTTAATTGATCAGTTTCTTGACATGTAGTATTTTCCTGATCCTTATCATGTGCTTCCAAACACATGAAAAATGTACTAGATTAGGTGTACTGGATTATATAAACACATAAAAATTGTACTAGATTGTATATACTGCATTGTTTTTTGTACTGGATTATATAAACACACAAAAATATTTTAAAAATATGTGTATTGTATTGAAAAATATATATCTTTTTGACCTAAGAAGTTTATGTGTATTGGATTATATAAAAACAAAAAAATTGTACTAGATTGTATGTGTAGTTGATTACAAAATATTTACTTGGCAAATGAACACTTGCTATCTTATCTCCTTTCAATTCTGCTTTGTTAGAATCAATTTCAATCTCAACTTTATTCACTGCATCAATCATATCATTCATCAAAGTTGAGCTAATTTCTTGACTTTGATGAACCAATTCTAGATTCTCATCACCTTTTTTATCATCATCTTCCTTAATGTTATCTTGTTGATCCAAATCTATATAGAAAATGCCTTCATTACCAAAAAAAAAATATACAAAAAAATGAAGTGTATTTCAATTTTTACCTTTCACAATCAAATCACACATTAAAGTTGGGCTTATTTGTGAAATTGGCTCAACCATTTGTGGAATTGCACCACCTTCCTGATTTACAACATCTTCTAAACATATGAACAAAGTATTATATTATATCTAATAATGTTATGTGTATAGGATTATATAAACACACAAAAATTTACTAGATTGTATGTACTGTATTATATGTATAATCATAGTTGATTATGTGTACTGGATTATTTAAACACACAAAAATTGTACTGGATTATACCTAATAAGTTTATGTGTACTAGAATATATAAACACAAAAAAAATTGTACTAGATTGTATGTGTGCTGGATTACAAAATATTTACCTTGCAAATGAACAGTTGCTATCTTATCTTCTCTCAATTCTGCTTTCTTAGAATCAATTTCAATCTCAACTTTATTCACTGCATCAATCATATCATTCATCAAAGTTGAGCTAATTTCTTGACTTTGATGAACCAATTCTAGATTCCCATCACCTTTTTTATCATCATCTTCCTTAATGTTATCTTGTTGATCCAAATCTGTATAGAAAATGCCTTCATTACCAAAAAAAATATACAAAAAAATGAAGTGTATTTTAATTTTTACCTTTCACAATCAAATCACACATTAAAGTTGGGCTTATTTGTGACATTGGCTCAACCATTTGTGGAATTGCACCAACTTTCTGATTTACAACATCTTCAAAACATATGAACAACGTATTAGATTATATCTAGTAATGTTATGTGTACTGGATTATGTGTACTGGAATATATAAACACACAAAAATTGTACTAGACTGTATGTACTGTATTATATGTATAAGCCTAGTTGATTATGTGTACTCGATTATTTAAACACAAAAAAATTGTACTAGATTGTATATACTGCATTTATTATACCTAATAAGTTTATGTGTACTGGAATATTTACCTTGCAAATGAATATTTTCATCCATTTTTCCTTTTTTCTTGGCTTCAGTTTCAAACTCCACTTTAACTACTGCATCAATGAGTTCAAGTAACAAAGATCGGCTGATTTCTTGACTAATTTCTTGACTTGCAGCTGCTTCATTAGCATCATCTCCTACATTATAAGAAATATAGATAAGCACGTATGGCATTAAAAAATAAAGTACATGTAGTTTGTTTACCTTGAGAATGAACTTCTTGTTGCTTATTTTCAACACCTTCTTTATCAGCCTTGTGTTTATTTTTAGTTATTTCATTGTATTTTGTAAACCTTGACATCCATTCTTCAATTGGATTCAAGATTACATCATCTGTTTGAATTTCTTGAAGACATCTTGTAATCAACTTTTCAACATCAACAACAAAGCTGTCTAGCTCCTTCACTTTGCTTCTAATCATGGATGCCCACTCCTATAATGATAAATACAATATAATTTTACAAAAATTGTACTGGATTATATGAACACAAAAAAGTGTAGTAGTGTACTAGATTATATTATCCTAGCTAATTATATTGTACTGGATTATGTGTACCTGTTCATTCATTGGTTGAGAACGTAGTTGAATACTAGCATAAGCAGAAAGACCATTAAGTGAATTTGTTTCTTGAAAGAATGATTGTTTTTCCCAATTATCATTAGATGCGATGAAATCCTCCTCAAGATTCACTTCTTCTGTCTTATCTTGTACTACATTCTTTTACTTCTTCTCTCTTTTTGTATCCACTTTATCTAGTTTTGCTTTTCTCTTTTTTGTATCCACTTCATCTACTTTTGCTTTTCTCTTTTTTGTAGGCGTGGATTTAATCAAACTTAAATCTTTTTCAACCTTGCTTTTCTTACTCTTTTTCACTTCAATTGGATTGTCCTTGTTAATGTTTGGCTCATTCAATGATTCTTTATCCAATTTATCAAGACTTTCATTACTGTTGAAACGAATGGCATGCATCTTTTTTCCTTTGGGATTTGCTCTTTCAAAAGAATCATGAGCATACAACAACTGTTGAATAATAATGAAATCAATCATTCAATGTGTATTGGAACATTTTATGCATAGAATAGGATTAAGTCATGTAATGTATTTTATAGTCAAGTACAGTATTGTAATCTATGTGTACTGCATTCACACATGTACTGTTTTGAAATACAATATATGCTAGAATATACAAAGTGAAATAAAAAAATTAAAATACAGTAGATAAAATTATATTTTGCATACCAGTAAGAAAGTGGCCCATTGTAGTGTTGGTATCCATTCCATTTGAGCTTTGTTTTTTGTAAGCAACTAACTATGTAAGAACACCAATCAAATGATCCTACATCCACACCATTTTTTAGTGAAGTAAGAAACTCCATGTTCACCTTTGATCCTTGTGTCATCTTTCCCATTATGGTAATGAATAAGACTAGAAAATTCAATTCAAAAAGCCTTCCTGAATCTACAGAATTCTTCACTAAATCCTTTACATGACTTATTGTCACACCCCCAAATTCCCACTCGTGGTGTCAGTCCACGTGGGTGTGACGTGGCCAGGATCACAGCTCATGGTCATATAGAACGACTCTATATGAGTTACACAATCACACAGATTTGTAAAATAATATAGTTTCATTAATAAGCAGCGGAAAATGTTTCAACATCATAAGTAAATAAGTTTTTAGCGGAAAGTAAATTGTTTAACAGACACTACATTGTTCTAGTTGTTTCAAAAACCAACAAATGCACACACAAGCCTAGGACATGAGTCTATATGCCATTGAGACTCCTTAATGCTTCCTTGAGTGCGTCCTAGCGTGTGCTCCATCAATTACCTGAGAATACATGCGAAAAGTGTCAACTAAAAAGTTGGTGAGTTCGCAGGTTTAGACAGACAGAAATAATAAACAGACACATACTGGATATGTTAAGTTTAGTTGTTGGATACTACGATCCGTGGAGTGTGTCAGTTCATCTTACCGAAACTAGACTGTTTCCGTTTGCCTCCGCGAGTCATCGCTGAACTCGCAATTCACATCGAAATTACACTCGTTATGACCTCCAGTCAACATTGGTGCCGAGTGGGGCTAGTCAAACCCAGTAGTACTACGTAATTACGACTCGTTTGTTTCCACAACTAACGGTAAGGATAAGTGAGGACTTTAAGCGATAATAGTTACACTCGAAAATGGTTTTCACAACATACCAGTCATATATCTAAAACAGTTGCATTGTATTCTCACCCCAATAGTTTAGTAAAACAGTTCAAGAGTAAAAGTGGGGCCGTAAACTCACCTGAGTTTGAGAAGTGCGTGTTCTTACAAGAACAGTGTAGCTCGCCGGCTAGTAGTTACCTATATCACATAGGTGTTGTAAGTTTGTGTTTGCATATATGTGGGTCTCACAGGACCGTGTTCGTGTCTAACAACTTCCAAGTTGTTATGTGGGTCGAGTTTACCGTGTTTGACCATGTTTGACCGTGTTTGACCTAACAACCCGTTGGTGACGGTTTTTGGATCAAGTGTTCGTGTAACGTGCGGTTTAGTGTCGTGTGGAGTGTACGGATACCAATGATCATTTCCATAAGGAAAATTTCCACATTAGTCAATTCATGCATAAACCACATTCCGATTATTCTAATATGCGTGTTTATCCTAAATGAGCATGTTATCACATTGCACATAGTTACACATAGTCGGTTTAGCATGTTTTGCGCGTAAAAGTTACCATAATTATAAAGTTACAAGATATGCATATATCATTATGTCTAGATACAATTCTTATCATAATTTCATCATATTAGCCTTAAATAAGTATTTAATCATAACCATTATGACTAGCATGCTCCTATACTCCAAATTGTAAAATAAAGTTAACAAAATATCATACTATTAGCAATTTTAATCATTCCAATGCATCCAATAACCATCATATTAACTTCTAAATATCATTTTAAATATAACTTATAGATCTAAACATACAAATGTGACCATTTCATCAAAATTACATACTTTGTAGCATTAAAGTTACTAAAATTAGCAATATTCACCAAATGATCAAATATTGACAATCAACCATTTCTAGTCTTGCAAATCGTCATCAATAATATTCCTAACATCATTTCAATATCCACAATAGTGTAAAACCACCTAGATCATACATTCATGTTACTAAAACCATCATTTTAGCTACTATGACCATCCTATCATAACCACATCATTATGGAATGTAAAGATTCATCATCTAATCATCATAGATCATCAAATATCATGTAAACATCATCAAACCCAGAACTAAAATTCGTGCATGTGCATCAAGGGTGCTTGCATGTGGGTTTTAACACTTGTATGTGTGTGTAGTAGTGATATTAAACCACAAGAGATGTAAAGACTACCTCTAAAGCTCCTAGATCTTCAAGATGATAGTGATAACGGCTTCTAAAGCTTCTGGATAGCAAGGAACTTCAGCGATCGTAAGGTGGTGGTGGTTCTTCGAGCTTCCAAGTGACAAACAAGCTTCAATCCTCCAATGTGGAGCTTCAAGAAGTCCTCCAATGGCTTCCTTGGTGTCAAATCAGTGAGGAATAGTCGAAGTTGGTGTATAGTACCGGAGAATGGTGAAGAGTGGAGTTAATAGGCATGGTGGTCTTGATTTTATAAAGATTTGTCGACTGGCACCTGTCGCGTACCGCGATGAAGGTTTAAAATAATCTCCGCGTACCGTGAAGAATTTCGGGAGCAAACCCCCGCGATTCCTGTCGCGTATCGCTATAATTCCTCCCGTTGGGCCATCGCGTACCGCGATGGGTCCCAGAGAAGTTCAATAAGCCAAGTTTTCTTGTTTTGAACCGATTTTCGCGTATTTTTCTATTACGATCGTCATTTCTCAACATTTAGTCATTGTTCCCAATATCCTAGGTTCCCTAGAACCTATGTGCAGTGAAAGTGTACTGTGGTTTGATCCTTTCACCAACGTTCGTTATTCAAGACACGTGCGAGTGTTGTGCGATAATTCCTCGAATTATCGATGTATTCTAGCTGTTGTGCCACGTGTCACACTAAATACAATTATTCTAGTGCCACGTATGAAATAATAAAACATATTATTATTTAAAATAATAGAAGCGCTGACCTGGAATTTGCGAGGTGTCACATCATCCCCCAGTTAATAGAAATTTCGTCCCGAAATTCAGTTCGTGTTGTTGGTGTTAGTCTGGTTGGAGAATAGGTGAGGGTATTTCTGTTTCATCTGATCCTCTCGCTCCCAGGTGTATTCCGGTCCTCGCCGTGAGTTCCAACGAACTTTTACAATTGGTATTTTACTGAGTTTCAACTTCTTGATTTCCCGATCCATGATTTCCACTGGTTCCTCAACGAAGTGAAGTTGTTCATCAATCTGGATTTCCTCCAAAGGAATTGCGAGCGTCTCGTCCGATAAGCATTTCTTGAGGTTCGAAACATGAAACACATTGTGTACGCTACTCAATTCATGTGGTAGCTGTAGTTCGTAGGCCACAGAGCCTATCCGTTTAGTGATCTCGAATGGTCCGATATAGCGAGGGTTTAGCTTTCCCCGCTTTCCAAATCGAATCACTCCCTTCCAAGGCGATACTTTAAGAAGTACTCGATCTCCCACTTGGAATTCCAAAGGTTTGCGCCTTTTGTCGGCGTAGCTTTTCTGTCGATCCCGAGCTGCTGCCATTCGGTTACGTATCTGCACGATCTTTTCAGTTGTTTCGTGCACGAGCTCAGGTCCGGTCAGTTGGCTTTCACCAACTTCTGCCCAACAAAGTGGTGATCTGCATTTACGTCCATAAAGTGCCTCAAAAGGTGCTGCTCCGATGCTGGTGTGATAACTGTTATTGTAAGAAAATTCCACCAAAGGTAGGTGAGTCTCCCAGTTATTACCGAAATCAATCACACATGCTCGAAGCATGTCTTCCAGAGTTTGGATGGTTCGTTCACTCTGACCATCCGTCTGTGGATGATAAGCAGTGCTCATATCCAATCTCGTCCCAAGTGCCTTGTGTAAGGACTTCCAAAAATGTGCCGTGAAACGGCTGTCTCGGTCAGATATAATAGAGATTGGGACTCCGTGTCTGGATACGATTTCCTTCAAGTAGATTCGGGTTAACTTTTCCAACTTATCAGTTTCCTTAATCGGCAGGAAGTGTGCCGATTTCGTGAGTCGGTCTATGATAACCCAGATGGTATCGCAACCACTTGCTGTCTTTGGCAGCTTGGTGATAAAATCCATGGAAATCTGTTCCCATTTCCAGACTGGGATTTCCGGTTGTTGGAGTAACCCTGACGGTTTCTGATATTCGACCTTAACTTTGGAGCAAGTCAGACACTTACTCACATAGATTGCGATTTCTGATTTCATATTAGGCCACCAATAAGTTGTCTTTAGGTCGTGGTACATCTTGTCAGAACCTGGATGTACTGAGTATCTACTCTTGTGAGCTTCATCCATCACTACTTCTCTTAATCCCCCGTAGCGTGGAATCCAAATTCGGTCCATCAGATAGTAAGCTCCGTCGTCTTTCTGTTTCATCTGTTTATCCATACCCCGCATAGCTTCGAGGATAAGGTTTTCCTTTTTCAGGGCTTCTTGTTGTGCTACTCGGATCTGATTAGGTAGCTCAGAATGAATGGTAAGTTGTAGTGCTCGTACGCGTTTGATTGTTTCTTTTCTACTTAACGCATCGGCTACTACATTGGCTTTCCCGGGATGATACTTGATTGCACAGTCATAATCACCTATCAACTCGACCCATCTGCGTTGTCTCATGTTTAGCTCCTTTTGGTCGAAAATGTGCTGTAAGCTCTTATGATCCGTGAATATAGTGCACTTGGTACCGTACAGATAGTGTCTCCAGATCTTCAATGCAAATACTACGGCTCCTAACTCCAGATCATGGGTCGTGTAATTTTTCTCGTGCACTTTCAATTGTCGTGACGCATAAGCTATGACCTTCTCGCGTTGCATCAGTACACAACCGAGTCCTTGCTTCGATGCGTCGCAGTAGACTACAAAGTCTTCGCACCCGTCCGGTAGTGATAGAATTGGTGCACTGCACAACTTCTGCTTCAACAAGTCAAAAGCAGCTTCTTGTTTTTCTCCCCATTCAAACTTCTTGTCTTTATGCGTAAGGGAAGTTAATGATTGCGCAATCTTCGAAAATCCCTCGATAAACCGCCTGTAGTACCCGGCCAATCCCAAGAACTGTCGTACCTCTGTTGGAGTCTTAGGTGCAGTCCAGTTCTTGATTGCCGCAATCTTAGTTGGGTCTACGTGTATCCCTTTCGCGTTTACCACGTGCCCAAGGAACTGCACTTCGCGAATCCAGAAATCACATTTGGAGAATTTCGCGTACAATTGTTCCTTCTTCAGTAGTTCTAAGACACGTCTCAAGTGTTCAGCATGTTCTTCTTGAGTCTTAGAATAGATCAGGATGTCATCAATGAATACGATTACAAACTTGTCGAGATATGGTTTACACACCCGATTCATGAGATCCATGAATACGGCCGGTGCGTTAGTCAGTCCAAAAGGCATTACCAGAAATTCGTAATGTCCGTACCGTGTTCTGAAGGCTGTCTTCGGTATATCTCCTTCTTGTACTCTGAGTTGATGGTAACCAGATCTTAAATCGATTTTTGAATAGTAGCTTGACCCTTGCAACTGATCAAACAGGTCGTCTATTCGAGGTAGAGGGTATCGATTCTTGATCGTCACCTTGTTCAGTTCTCGGTAGTCTATACACATACGGAATGAACTGTCTTTCTTCTTCACAAACAAGACCGGTGCTCCCCAAGGTGAGAAACTCGGTCGGATGAACCCTTTATCTAACAACTCTTGTAGTTGATTAGATAATTCCTGCATTTCAGTAGGAGCCAATCGGTATGGTGCCTTGGCTATTGGTGCTGCTCCTGGTGTCAGATCTATTTGAAACTCCACTTGTCGTGCTGGTGGTAGTCCCGGTAGATCGTCAGGAAAGACTTCCGGATAATCGCGAACAATAGCGATGTCCTCGATCTTCCGTTCCTTCTTTGATTGTTCGGTGATAAGAGCTAGGATAGCCGTGTATCCTTTCCTCAAATATTTGTTTGCTTTCATGCAAGACATGATGTTTAATGGTATTCCGCGCCGTTCCCCTTGAATTGAAATCTGCTCTCCACTTGGCAATGTAATTCGCACGATCTTCTCATTGCACACGATCTCGGCGTGATTTGCAGATAGCCAATCCATTCCAATCACCACGTCGAAGCTCCCGAGAGTTACTGGCATCAAGTCAATCATCAACTGATGATCTGCTAAGGTTAGAACACATCCCTTGATGATATGTTGTGTTTCGATCAGTTTGCCATCCGCTAGCTCTACGGTATACTTATAATCTAATGATGTTGGTGTAATGTCAAGCAATTTGCTAAATTCATTAGAGATAAAACTCCTATCGGCACCGGTATCAAATAATATACTAGCATAGACATTATTTAACAGAAACGTACCGGTAACGACGTTCGGATCGTCTTTAGCTTCACCGGATCCGATCACGAATGCCCGACCCCTAGCCGGGTTGCCATCTGCATTCTTGTTCTGCGGACAATCTCGGCGCATGTGGCCCGGCTTTCCGCAAGTGAAGCACCCCTTTAATGTGTTATCCTTATTGAGGTTGGGGTTGGGGTTTGATCGGCATTCTTTGGCCATGTGCCCGTTTCTCCCACAGTTGGTGCATTTGACTCTCTTGCATGGGCCAAAGTGATGGAAGTTACAGTTGTTACATTTTGGGCTGTTGCCCTGGTATCCTCCTTTGTTCTGAGTGTTTGGCTGGGCGGCAGTGAAAACTTTGGCAGGTGCTGGGCGATGTTGGGTCGATTGCTGAGGTGAGAAAGTACGGTTATTGCAGGGTTCCCACTTTCGCTTGGGCTCTTGAGGCTTCAGGTGTTCACCTCTTTTAGGCAGTTTCCCTTGGGCTACCGCCTGATCAGTCAATTTGTGTGCCAAGCGTATCAGTGGTTGGATAGTAGAATGGTCGGAAGCAGTGACCGTGCTCTGGATTTTTTCCGGCAATCCACTGATAAATTGCTCAATCTTCTTGTACTCCGGCGTCACCATCGCCGGGCACAGCTTGCACAGTTCATGAAACCGAGTACAGTACTTCTCGATCTCTGATCCTACCATCTTGTGTATCCAGAACTCTTCCTCCAGTTTCCTAATTTCATCCCGAGGACAGTATTCTTCGTGTAGCATCCTGGTGAAGTTGTCCCATGGAATTGAGTTTGCGGTGTCCAGTCCAAGGGTTTGGACATGAGTGTTCCACCAGGTGAGGGCCGGTCCCTCCAATGTTCCCGTGGCGTATTTTACCCGGTTCTCATCCGAGCATTCAGCTATAGAGAAAACTGACTCCAGCTTCTCTATCCAACGAAGCAGTCCCACTGCTCCTTCAGTACCTTGAAACTTGTGAGGGTGGCAGCTCAGGAATGCCTTAAACGAGCATCCCTTCGTCGCTCCCCCGTGGGATCCTGTGCGTCGGGGTTCAATGCAACGTGTTAGTGTTTAGACTGTCTACACTATGTTAGTCATGTTAGGCAAGAGTTAATACCGTTGTTAGTACCACTCGTCTCGCTGGCGTGACGGTTAGCCTCGTACTCCGCGAGTACTTTGTTGAATTTGCGTTCGACCATCATGTCGATTCGTGCCTTTTCTGCCTTACGTTTGAGTCGAAGGGCATGGGTTCCTCTTCCGGACATGTTTCTATATGAAAAGGTGATGTTAGTTAGCATAAGTTAGAGTGTTAGTCAATTGTTAGGTCAGATGTCATGTTCACAATAGTCATAGCCATGATATATATATATAAGCAACAAAGTAAAGCATCTTTCCATTAATGATAA
This sequence comes from Mikania micrantha, assembly GCA_009363875.1. NCBI lineage: Eukaryota > Viridiplantae > Streptophyta > Magnoliopsida > Asterales > Asteraceae > Mikania > Mikania micrantha. The sequence goes on from CM018684.1 coordinate 6,674,997, forward strand.
TAAGTTTGTGTACAATATTTTCCAAAAGAGATGCTACAAAATTTGCACGAGCACATCCCGCTCGGCTAAGTGATACAAAAGTAGAATATTGAAATAGAAATCCTAACTAGACAATCGTGGAGTGTGAATCTCCACTATCAGCAGGGCCATCATCGTCCTCCTCATCAGGATCCTCGTCTGGATCCTCGTCTGGATCCTCATCAAAATCTTCCTCATCGAGATCCATCGGCTCGAATTGGGGTTCTGGCTCAGGCTGTGGCTCCACAATAAACTGTTCGACCCATGCATTCAGCATGGCATCGCTTGCCTGGATCATGGCAAGGTTCTCCTCGTTGGCGTCCTCCACAGCTGCCAATCGTCCAGCGTGTCCATGTGTCACTCCGGCTAAGAAATCCTGTTGCTCCTCGAGCAACGTAGTCCTATCATGGATGTCGGTGACCTCAGTAGTGACCTCCTCCTGTCGCTGGATCACATCCTGAGTCCTAGCGACCAAGTCATCCTGCGTCCCTTCGACGCGTGCGAGTCTCTCCTCCAAGTTATCCACATGTTTCTGGAGGCGCTGACTATGCTCCAACAGATCCCTAAACCCATCAGTCATCACGCGTAGCTGGCAGGACTCACGTCTATAACGCGAGATCAGTGCAGCGAATGCCCGCTCCATATGCATTCCAATAGGTGGTAGTGATGGTCCAGTAGATGTGTCACCTAACAAAGGTAACTTAGGTACTCTCTCTTCCCTTGCCCAAACAGCAAGGGTGGTAGGGTACCAGTCCCATGGTCCCCTGCTGGTTGAGGGTCGAAGTCTCTTGGACTCTTGAGAATATACCTGCTCCACTATCTCCTGAATCTTCTGCTTGTCCTCCTCAGTAAGCTCATACTCATACGAGCGTTTCCCCGTGTCCTTCCCTTTCGGATCTTTGTTATTGTCCATCCTGTAAGTTCTAAGTCAATCAGTATTAGTTTACAGTGGTAACAATAATATAAGTGTGAAAATTCTAAGTGTAGTGTCTAATGTAGAGCAGTGGCTATAGTCTAAGTTTACTATATGCAAACCTAGTTCCCTATAACCAAGTCTCTGATACCAGTCTGTCACACCCCCAAATTCCCACTCGTGGTGTCAGTCCACGTGGGTGTGACGTGGCCAGGATCACAGCTCATGGTCATATAGAACGACTCTATATGAGTTACACAATCACACAGATTTGTAAAATAACATAGTTTCATTAATAAGCAGCGGAAAATGTTTCAACATCATAAGTAAATAAGTTTTTAGCGGAAAGTAAATTGTTTAACAGACACTACATTGTTCTAGTTGTTTCAAAAACCAACAAATGCACACACAAGCCTAGGACATGAGTCTATATGCCATTGAGACTCCTTAATGCTTCCTTGAGTGCGTCCTAGCGTGTGCTCCATCAATTACCTGAGAATACATGCGAAAAGTGTCAACTAAAAAGTTGGTGAGTTCGCAGGTTTAGACAGACAGAAATAATAAACAGACACATACTGGATATGTTAAGTTTAGTTGTTGGATACTACGATCCGTGGAGTGTGTCAGTTCATCTTACCGAAACTAGACTGTTTCCGTTTGCCTCCGCGAGTCATCGCTGAACTCGCAATTCACATCGAAATTACACTCGTTATGACCTCCAGTCAACATTGGTGCCGAGTGGGGCTAGTCAAACCCAGTAGTACTACGTAATTACGACTCGTTTGTTTCCACAACTAACGGTAAGGATAAGTGAGGACTTTAAGCGATAATAGTTACACTCGAAAATGGTTTTCACAACATACCAGTCATATATCTAAAACAGTTGCATTGTATTCTCACCCCAATAGTTTAGTAAAACAGTTCAAGAGTAAAAGTGGGGCCGTAAACTCACCTGAGTTTGAGAAGTGCGTGTTCTTACAAGAACAGTGTAGCTCGCCGGCTAGTAGTTACCTATATCACATAGGTGTTGTAAGTTTGTGTTTGCATATATGTGGGTCTCACAGGACCGTGTTCGTGTCTAACAACTTCCAAGTTGTTATGTGGGTCGAGTTTACCGTGTTTGACCATGTTTGACCGTGTTTGACCTAACAACCCGTTGGTGACGGTTTTTGGATCAAGTGTTCGTGTAACGTGCGGTTTAGTGTCGTGTGGAGTGTACGGATACCAATGATCATTTCCATAAGGAAAATTTCCACATTAGTCAATTCATGCATAAACCACATTCCGATTATTCTAATATGCGTGTTTATCCTAAATGAGCATGTTATCACATTGCACATAGTTACACATAGTCGGTTTAGCATGTTTTGCGCGTAAAAGTTACCATAATTATAAAGTTACAAGATATGCATATATCATTATGTCTAGATACAATTCTTATCATAATTTCATCATATTAGCCTTAAATAAGTATTTAATCATAACCATTATGACTAGCATGCTCCTATACTCCAAATTGTAAAATAAAGTTAACAAAATATCATACTATTAGCAATTTTAATCATTCCAATGCATCCAATAACCATCATATTAACTTCTAAATATCATTTTAAATATAACTTATAGATCTAAACATACAAATGTGACCATTTCATCAAAATTACATACTTTGTAGCATTAAAGTTACTAAAATTAGCAATATTCACCAAATGATCAAATATTGACAATCAACCATTTCTAGTCTTGCAAATCGTCATCAATAATATTCCTAACATCATTTCAATATCCACAATAGTGTAAAACCACCTAGATCATACATTCATGTTACTAAAACCATCATTTTAGCTACTATGACCATCCTATCATAACCACATCATTATGGAATGTAAAGATTCATCATCTAATCATCATAGATCATCAAATATCATGTAAACATCATCAAACCCAGAACTAAAATTCGTGCATGTGCATCAAGGGTGCTTGCATGTGGGTTTTAACACTTGTATGTGTGTGTAGTAGTGATATTAAACCACAAGAGATGTAAAGACTACCTCTAAAGCTCCTAGATCTTCAAGATGATAGTGATAACGGCTTCTAAAGCTTCTGGATAGCAAGGAACTTCAGCGATCGTAAGGTGGTGGTGGTTCTTCGAGCTTCCAAGTGACAAACAAGCTTCAATCCTCCAATGTGGAGCTTCAAGAAGTCCTCCAATGGCTTCCTTGGTGTCAAATCAGTGAGGAATAGTCGAAGTTGGTGTATAGTACCGGAGAATGGTGAAGAGTGGAGTTAATAGGCATGGTGGTCTTGATTTTATAAAGATTTGTCGACTGGCACCTGTCGCGTACCGCGATGAAGGTTTAAAATAATCTCCGCGTACCGTGAAGAATTTCGGGAGCCAAACCCCCGCGATTCCTGTCGCGTATCGCTATAATTCCTCCCGTTGGGCCATCGCGTACCGCGATGGGTCCCAGAGAAGTTCAATAAGCCAAGTTTTCTTGTTTTGAACCGATTTTCGCGTATTTTTCTATTACGATCGTCATTTCTCAACATTTAGTCATTGTTCCCAATATCCTAGGTTCCCTAGAACCTATGTGCAGTGAAAGTGTACTGTGGTTTGATCCTTTCACCAACGTTCGTTATTCAAGACACGTGCGAGTGTTGTGCGATAATTCCTCGAATTATCGATGTATTCTAGCTGTTGTGCCACGTGTCACACTAAATACAATTATTCTAGTGCCACGTATGAAATAATAAAACATATTATTATTTAAAATAATAGAAGCGCTGACCTGGAATTTGCGAGGTGTCACATCATCCCCCAGTTAATAGAAATTTCGTCCCAAAATTCAGTTCGTGTTGTTGGTGTTAGTCTGGTTGGAGAATAGGTGAGGGTATTTCTGTTTCATCTGATCCTCTCGCTCCCAGGTGTATTCCGGTCCTCGCCGTGAGTTCCAACGAACTTTTACAATTGGTATTTTACTGAGTTTCAACTTCTTGATTTCCCGATCCATGATTTCCACTGGTTCCTCAACGAAGTGAAGTTGTTCATCAATCTGGATTTCCTCCAAAGGAATTGCGAGCGTCTCGTCCGATAAGCATTTCTTGAGGTTCGAAACATGAAACACATTGTGTACGCTACTCAATTCATGTGGTAGCTGTAGTTCGTAGGCCACAGAGCCTATCCGTTTAGTGATCTCGAATGGTCCGATATAGCGAGGGTTTAGCTTTCCCCGCTTTCCAAATCGAATCACTCCCTTCCAAGGCGATACTTTAAGAAGTACTCGATCTCCCACTTGGAATTCCAAAGGTTTGCGCCTTTTGTCGGCGTAGCTTTTCTGTCGATCCCGAGCTGCTGCCATTCGGTTACGTATCTGCACGATCTTTTCAGTTGTTTCGTGCACGAGCTCAGGTCCGGTCAGTTGGCTTTCACCAACTTCTGCCCAACAAAGTGGTGATCTGCATTTACGTCCATAAAGTGCCTCAAAAGGTGCTGCTCCGATGCTGGTGTGATAACTGTTATTGTAAGAAAATTCCACCAAAGGTAGGTGAGTCTCCCAGTTATTACCGAAATCAATCACACATGCTCGAAGCATGTCTTCCAGAGTTTGGATGGTTCGTTCACTCTGACCATCCGTCTGTGGATGATAAGCAGTGCTCATATCCAATCTCGTCCCAAGTGCCTTGTGTAAGGACTTCCAAAAATGTGCCGTGAAACGGCTGTCTCGGTCAGATATAATAGAGATTGGGACTCCGTGTCTGGATACGATTTCCTTCAAGTAGATTCGGGTTAACTTTTCCAACTTATCAGTTTCCTTAATCGGCAGGAAGTGTGCCGATTTCGTGAGTCGGTCTATGATAACCCAGATGGTATCGCAACCACTTGCTGTCTTTGGCAGCTTGGTGATAAAATCCATGGAAATCTGTTCCCATTTCCAGACTGGGATTTCCGGTTGTTGGAGTAACCCTGACGGTTTCTGATATTCGACCTTAACTTTGGAGCAAGTCAGACACTTACTCACATAGATTGCGATTTCTGATTTCATATTAGGCCACCAATAAGTTGTCTTTAGGTCGTGGTACATCTTGTCAGAACCTGGATGTACTGAGTATCTACTCTTGTGAGCTTCATCCATCACTACTTCTCTTAATCCCCCGTAGCGTGGAATCCAAATTCGGTCCATCAGATAGTAAGCTCCGTCGTCTTTCTGTTTCATCTGTTTATCCATACCCCGCATAGAAGCGCTGACCTGGAATTTGCGAGGTGTCACACTTATCTCAGGTAGACCAATATCATCTGGAAATTGGCTACGAAATTCTGCCACAATAGGGTCTCTTTTAGAAGGCTTGTTTAGTTCCTTTATTTGTATAGATCCAATAGGAATTCCAAGAACTTGATTCACTAGCTTTGATGTAATTTTAAGAGAATAAGAACCCAAGTTCAAGGTGTTGGTTGTTGGATTGTAATTTGAGAGTAGCCAATAGCCCATACATGTTGGTAAACTTGTAATCTTAAAATTAAGAATGCTTCCAAAACCAATCTTTTTAATTGCATCCTTCTGTTTGACATTTAGTAAATCAATAAATGTTTTCAAATTGATTGGAGAATTGTGTATTCGTACTCTTCGTTGTATATCATATGCAATGAATGTTGATTGTAGATTCAATTGAGGTGATTTTTTGGACTTTGGTAATTCAAAATCATCCTCAGAATTATACTGTAACGGTAGTGTTTCTGGATAAAAAAATCTTTATTAGATATTACAGTATATTAATTAAATTAAACAAAGAAAGTACATTGTAGTACAAAAATTCAGCACAATTCAATATAATAATGCAGCACCAACACAACCATTACAAATGCAGTACATAAATGAATGAATAATGTTGCACGATAACAAACATTAGAAATGCAGTACAACATGTTTGGTAATGAATGAAATGGTTTCACTGAGGTCTTACAAAACACAACGAACATATGCAACACAATCTCAAAGCACTAAAAAAATGTAGCACAATTCAAAAAAATAAGAGTAATGGATAATGCAGCACAATCACAAACCATTAGGAATGCAGTACGATGGCATCCATAACAATTTTGAATGGATAATGCAGCACAATCATAATAAGAGGAATCATATGATGCACCACATGAAAGTTTAAGTATAATGCAGCACAACCACAACCATTACAAATGCAGTACATAAATCCAAACATTAGAAATGCAGTACAACATGTTTGCTAATGAATGAAATGGTTTCACTAAGGTCTTACAAAACACAACGAACATATGCAACACAATCTCAAAGCATTAGAAAAATGTAGCACAATTCAAAAAAATAAGAGGAATGGATAATGCAGCACAATCACAAACCATTAGGAATGCAGTACAACATGTATGCTAATGAATGAAATGGTTTCACTAAGGTCTTACAAAACACAACGAACATATGCAGCACAATCTCAAAGCACTAGAGAAATATTTTATAATCTGAGTAATGTAGTACAACAGAATTACTAATGAATGGTCACAAAAAATTGAAATTACCAATAGCCTTATAGAGAGATTAACGCAATCAACAACATTGTAATGTAATACAACAGATTTCATAATGCATGAATGACTTAATTTTTTAGGGTTAATCGATCGTACCTTTAGCGGTTGATTTCTCAGTTTTTGGATTTGATTTTTTTCGTTTGCTGGACCGATAAACTTGTAATTTTTCTGTAAAAACAAAAATTATTACAATCGATCATATTTGATTAGCAATGCAGAGTTTCGAAGAAGAAAAATAATAAAATTACTTACTATTCGGTTCATTGTTGAGATTTTCGTCCATTATTAGTTGATGTGCTTGATTAATCGAAGGTTTTGAAGAAGAAATCACTTGCTATTACCATCAATCGATGACAATCGCCGGTGAATGACGGAGTAGACGACGGAGAGACGGCATTGAGAAGAAAAAGGGTTCAGTTACCTTTTTACGGTTTTAGACATTTTTGGATAAAAATGTCAATAATACCCTTTATCATTAAAACATTAACAGGTACTAATGGTATTAGTTGGTGATTAATTATGACCTTTGATCTAAAAAATTAGTGGTTAAGATTAGTTCTTATTGTTCTTAGGGTAAAAATCTTTCTTAGTGGATCCTCCCCCTATATATATATATATATATATATATATATATATATATATATATATATATATATATATATATATATATATATATCTGTGTGTGTAATTATTAAAAAATAAAAATTATTAACAAATGTATTAACATGTTAAAGAGACAATTTTTGTCGTGTCTAACGTGTTAACTTATTAAAGACCAAAAATATGTTAAGTTGCAACATGAAACGTTTTAGTTTTGTGTCACGTCATGTTAAGAAGTTCATGTCTGATATTGTGAGTGCTATTATTTTGGATAAGGTAAGGGGGTTACTTACAATTGTTTTAAAGTAAAATTTAATACTGTTTTTAGAAGTTATACATTGGTCCTTAATTTTTTAAATTTAATTTTAAAAATTTCTCATTCTTTCAAAGAATGACAATTAAGCAAAATAACCCCAATGTCATTATTCGTCATAAACTTAATATTTTCCATGTATTTCAGATGACTATTTATAATATAGGGCATACAATCTAATGTAATGAAATGTTCCCGTGAATTATTCTCTATTTCATTTACCAACAGTTCTTCTTTTATTATAACTATGGGTTTATCCACATGCTACGATAGTAACCCTGATTTATAAGAATAAAAGCACGGTATCTACCTATTTAAAATTATGCAATAAAAAGAAGATTAAGTCATACTCATTTGTTGATATGGTATTTGGTCACAAAGGAGGTGACAATATAACGAATATCAAAACGCAAACCAAAAAGCCAGTTGTAATAGCTATTAACTCATGTTAAAACAATAAATCAAACTGTCACAAAATCAAGCATCATTTCAAGGAATACTAACCCAGTAACCCTAACATAAAGACATAATGTTAGAAACCATAAAAATAACAATAATAAATGACGTTCACAATTATAGTATCTAGCATTATGAAATATGAATATAAAACTAACAAATACTATTATTATCATTATTATTACTGTTATATAAATTTTTTAAGTTAATAATAATTATTTAAATATTATTATTATTTAAATATTAATATTTTAATACTTATTTATTAATTAAATATTATTATTTAATTATTATTTATTAGTTATATATTATTATTATTTAATTGTTTTGTCTTAATTTTATTATTATTATTTTTAATTATTGTTTATTAGTTAAATATAAATATTATTTTATTATTATCTATTAATCAAATACTATCACTATAAAAATAGCAAATGTTTACATTTGTTAATTGTGTATATATAGTAATAATAATAGTAATAATTCAGTTATTATTAATTTATTATTATTTTTCTTAGTATTATTTTTATTATTATTTTATTCTTGGAGACATGATGATAACCACATTCTAATTTCAAATACATCTTACAACACTCATATTATTATTTTTCTACTTTTCCTTTTAAATTTCATTCAATATTAAATAGAGATTGATAACGTATAATAAATTTATCAAGGCATGCCGGTACAAGTGTCGTCTCAAGGTTTCGTTTCCCTTTTTTTTTTTTTTTTCTTTTTTCTTTTACAAGTTTATGATATTTTTGTAAAATGTAAAAAATTTCTAGTTCGACGTGCTTATTTTTATTATTAGTTTTATCAATGTTGAATACTAATTTACAGGTAAATGAAATATAACCTTATTAGGGTAATCGGTCAACAGCGGGATAATGTGAACGTGTCGCCAATAATGTCGTCGTCACTATAGATTTTTGTACAAAATACTCCCAACCCTTGATTTCAACGTTTGGATCAGGTGGGAGAAGGACCCGAGTTTTAATTTGATCGCCACTATTTAGAAATTTTCTTGTAATGTTATTGTTAAAAGAAAGTGAGATGGACAATAGATTTATTATTATTTAAATTTAATTTTACACATACATATTTGTTATTCAAATTTATTATCACTAAAGACATCATCTAAATTGACTAGAAGTGGGAATTGGATTACTGGTTTTTTATATTTTTTTTGTTTGGATTTGATATTTTTAGGACCATATCCTAAATCTAAACTGATCTAAATAAACATATATTTACAATTTGAATCTATCTGAATAAGCATGATTTGTATATCCGAATAAACAAGTTTTATTCGGTTGATTTAAGATATCCTATTTGAAAAAACAAGTTTTACATATATAATATCTTAAAGAATTAAGATACAAAGTAGATGACCCGAATATCCAAATAAAAATTTGGATAAGTTTTTTTTATGTTTCAGTTATGATTTTAATTTTAGAATTTCTGGTTTTTGAATTTTTAACACATCTAGTCTACACCTTCATAAAAAGGCTTTGAGTTTGTATCTTTTTTCATGCCTCACATTCACAAATACATGTATACATGCATATGTACACATGTGTGTGGTTCGTATAATTTATATACCTTCTCTTAGAGTGCAAGCCAATATAAACCCATTAAGATTTATCTAATTTTTGTATTTTGATATCATTATTACACATATATAACACTTTGTCTTTTATTTGTATGCAAAAATTCATATGCTTTAAAAATCTAACAGATGAACTTTCTAAACTAACAGATGAACTTTCTAACTAACAAATGTATAATTCTAAACTACAAAGTCTCAATTACACGTAAGTTGCTTCCTTATCAAATGTAAATTTACCATCCTAATATTCTTGCTACACCTTACTATTTTACACCTACAAGTTACATCTTGTTAGCTAACTGCTAGTTTATGTTAATATTATAGGTTATCATGTAGCAGCAGCTGTTGCTGCTACTACTATTATTATACTTTTGTCTGCACTTTAAAACCAGATAAAGATCATATCTAATATATTTTAGTTTTTCACAAAAAGTATAATATTTTCTATAAATTCTGAATATATCGTTGTAAAGTGTGTATTTCTACACCCACAAGTCTAGTATAATATGCTTTTGTTTATTTTCCACAACTATCTAATGTTTTTCTATATATATATTCCAAATAAATCAATGTGAGTGCTTGTTTATACCTTCATTTCGATATAATTTTTTTTTTATTTAAATCGAGTCGTTGCAACACAGGAACGGACACCAAAGAATTTAATATTTTTATTACACGAAATGTTTATGTAGTTAAGTATGATTTTGAATTGGGTCCTAACTTTCAAAAATTACATAAATGACACAATGTCCTATTAAATTTTGATAAATCGATCAAAATACCCTTATATAAAAAAACATATTTTAAATTAACATTACATTTTAATAAATTTACCAAATTAATGTTATTTAAACTCTTTTAGTCTTTAATATAAGAACAAAACTATGAAGCTTTAGGTTTGGTATGCAAGCATTTAGGGTTGCCCAACCCCATGTACAATACAATGAGAAATATATTGTCTTTTTATATGATGTCAAAAGGGTATCACGAGATGGACTTTTGCAGTGATGGTAACATCTTTCTATATTATATATCATGTCTCATTATTATGCTTTCTTAAAAGTGATGTCCTATTATTTCTTACTTTAAAGTAATTTTTTTTTGAGACATGACTTATCATTGGCATTTGTTTATAAACACTTTCACTTGAAATGCTTTATATTTTCATTATTTTATACTTAGGAAAGTGAGTTTTGTCTTTAAAGAATTTAAAAACAAATAAATAATCTTATCGAGTTTATATACGCAAAAATAATAATTCATAAATCGTCAAGATTTTAATAGGTTTAAAACAATGTATTCATTGTAACACAACATAATGGTTTAGTCTGTCGTTGAACTAAAAAAAAAATTTATTAGAGGTGAAAATGAATTAAATTTTGTTATATCATTGAAAATTATTTAATTCTTTTCTTTCGAAGAATTTCCATGATACATAATAACAATTATTTTTTATGATTTTTAGGATTTAATGAAACCTAATACCATATTCATTGTTTTTCTTTTATCTTTTACGATCCCTGTGATGGTGACCTAGTGGTAAAAGATGATAATCTATAATGGAGGTCTAGGATTCGAAGCCCGGTGCCACCTAATTTTCCCTGGATCACGCGATTTACCTTCCTCATGTTGGCCGTGAGACTGGTCAGTAAGGGCGCCTAATGGTAGGGTTCACTTTTTTTTTTTCCTTTTATCTTTTAGTGACCTAGCTTCAAACGAATCTGATATGCTACCACCATAAAATACAAGTTTCTTCTATAATTATTTGTAGTTTTGCTAAGAGGGTCAGTTTCTTATTAAAATACTTGCCAAAATTTTTTTATTTAGCCTAATTTGTGACTGTATTCCCTTTCACGTGGATTGAATTTTGGATTATTTCGTTGAGTTGACTCACCATGTGATCTTGAGAGAATCCCCCCCAATATACCGAGTTGAAGAAGAATTTGTCAAAACAAGTGTACATCAAAGCTAAAAGAAAGGCATTAACGGGATGCATAATTAATTTAGGCATTTTATAAGGATACACACACACATATATATTTGTTGTAAATTGACATTTATGTTTTGTAAAGTTAGCAATTCATGCCACGATTAGCTCATTCGATAGAAACACTGTCTTATAAAAAACAAGATATTGGGTTCAAATCCAAACAAAGAGATCATGTTTAAAAGTAGTTTAGAGATAAGACCATCCGTAATACCCACCCCACCGAAATCTCACCCAACCGAAATTTTCTGGCACGTCATCACCCCACTGAAAACCTTAAAACCCCGTAGTGGTCACTTCACTGAAATTGTGAAAGAGGAGTTCGACGGGGTGAGAGAGGATTGGAAAGGGGAGCGGGGGCCGCCCAAACCTCAAAATTGATCCTGTCGGGAAGGGGGGCCGGTGTTCCCGCAGGAGGCTGCTACCCCGCGTGACCCCGCTCTTCCAACAGGGAGACCATTACCGCCGGTCTAAGAATGATGGTATTGCTGTTAAAAATAAATAAAAAATAAAAAAAAAAAACAACTCCTGTTAGAATTAATATTATATATGTTTTATGAAAATTAAGGTGGAAACCTATGTAATATGAAATTGGGTTAGCAACCTATGTTTATAGAGATTAAGTAAACGTATTATTTTTTATTTATTAATTTAAAAAAAGATTATTATTTAACAATTAATAAGAGAGATACTGAAAATCAAAATTTAAACTTCACTAGAAGTCAACATATGTTATCTTATATATATTTATAGATAAATAAACAGAAAATTCACTATTATGTGATATGCAATACTGAGACATGTCTTCTATTATTTTTATTAATCAAATATAGGAGACGTTGGTCAGTACAGATCCGACCTCTTTATTTAAAAAAACTAGGCAATGGCCTAGCGTCTAATATTTTTTGGGTCACATATTGTTCGGTTTCATGGTCGGTTCCTCAAACATTTGATGGATCGGTTTCAAAAGTTTGAAAGTAGTATCGGACCATGGGTATTTATACGTGCATACTTACATACATAAGTACATATATATGCGTATCTATGTATGCATTATGCATATAGGGGAGGGTATAAAAAATAACCCTCTTTTTTTGCTACAACTACATAACCCATTTAAACCAATCATAAAATTACACATAAGCATTACATTAAAATATTAAAAAGGGCATCATAGTCATTTTACCTCTTATAAGTTTTCCCCCTCCTCTTTTTTAAGCATTAATAACTTTTTTATAATATATTATTTTTTTAAAAAAATTGCACCATTATATTCGTCTCATTTTTCTCTTTAATTCTGTTATAGTCTCGACTAATTTTTTTTACATTTTTTAAATGCCCTATATTTACATCATTGTAACGAGGTTAAATATAACAAATTTATTTGAATTTTTTTTAAAAATGATAAATTACAGTGATGTAATTTACATTGACGTAATTTATCGTGATGTAATTTACATTGACATAATTTATCGTGATGTAATTTACATTGACGTAAAATTCGGTTTCGGTTTTTTTCGGTGAATTTGGTTTAAATTACAGTAATGTAATTTACATTGACAACAAATTAGTTTAAATTTTTTTCGAACAATGATAAATTACATCACTATAATTATCATTGTGAGAGAAAAAAATCAAAATAATGTGTTTTATTACATCACTGTAATTTATCATTGTAATTATCATTGACGTAAAATTCGGTTTCGGTTTTTTTCTGTGAATTTGGTTTAAATTACAGTGATGTAATTTACATTGACAACAAATTAGTTTAAATTTTTTTCGAACAATGATAAATTACATCACTATAATTATCATTGTGAGAGAAAAAAATCAAAATAATGTGTTCTATTTACATCACTGTAATTTATCATTGTAATTATCATTGTTAGAGAAAAAAATAAAATAATGTGTTACGTCACCGTTAATTATGTCATTGTAAATTACTTCATTTTGTGTTACATTACTTCATTTTTTGTTACATTACTGTAATTTACCATTGTTAGAAAAAATTTCTAATTAATTTGCTATCTTTAAGCTCGTTACAATGATGTAAATACATGACATCAAAAAAAAAAAAATAGTCGAGACTATAACGAAATTAAAGAGAAAAATGAGACGAGTATAATGGTGCAATTTTTTTAAAAAAATAATATAGTATAAAAAAGTTATGAATGTTTAAAAAAAATGGGTAAACTTTACTTAAATAACAAATGTCTTAAATGCCCTTTATATTAAAAAAAAGAAAAAAACAGGAATCTGACACGTGTCACCATCCTATACACTTGCATTTTTAAAGTAACCATTAGATGATGGTTAATGGGTTGTAACAAAAGATGAGGGTTATCAAAAATCCCATGCCCTATGCATATATATGTATGTATGTATGTATGTATGTATGTATGTATGTATGTATGTATGTATGTATGTATGTATGTATGTATGTATGTATATTGTTGATGATTTAGATGTTATTTAATAAAAAAATATTTGGGATTGCGATGTGATTAGCCCGTTATTTACGGTTTGGTTTGGTTTTGTTTTGTTTTTAAAAGTTTGGTTTTGGTTTTGGTTTTCGTTATTCATAAACTGTTATTTACGGTTTTACCTAAAAATGGGACCACAAACATCCAGTGGCGGAGCTTGACTAATATGTCTGAGGGGCCGAAAGTCATGGGGCAAATTTTTTTCCTTATCGTTATGTTTCGGACTAAAAAATCGAGTCGACATATGATAATTTGGGTCGGGTCAAACAATTTAAAGTTTAGAATATCAAATATTTGTTCCACTCAAAAAAAATATATGGTTTGTATCAAACAAGACATAAAATGGTTAAGACGAAAAGATGAGTACCGGAAAAAAAATTACAATTCAGCATGACGACCTTTAACCTCTTTAAACTCGTTGATTACACACTCCAAATCAAGCTTCTCAGCAATTTACTTTGCAAAGACAATTCTAGATATATGTAATATTCAATAGTTAAGGCACATTTTAATTTTTAAGGCCCAAAATAACCTTTAAACTCAATATCGGTTAATAATAACATAACAACCGACACTGTAAACCTTTAAAGGTAATGTTAAAACTTACAATATTAGTTCAACTTTATTATTTTTGAAATCAAACGGGGCTCAAGGAATTTTATGAAGAAAAACCGAAGGGGCCGGGCTCAATACCTATAAAATTTTTCGAACGAAAACTAATATATCGAGACTTATGACAAGAAAAACGGCAGGGGCCAGGGTACCTCCGGGCCACTGAAAACCTCCGCCCCTGCAAGCACCCCTAATAAAAGGTTACCTAAGCTTGCAGGAACGAATGAATCAAAAAGACGTTGAGAAAGAATATAAGTTCTCAAAGAGATGAATGAACCAGATTTTAACGCCGCTATGACCCTCAAACTGGTTGAGCCGGTTTCTGGATCAATATTAGTCACATGCGTATGACAAATATAGATGAGATGTTTTATGTTTAAGTATACTGATACTTTTGCATCCATTAACACGTACATGCATACAACTAGCATCATTATTATATCTATAAACAGGAACAATATTTGTCATTTTAACTAATTGTTGCACTTTTTATTAGATTTGACATATTAATTTTGATATATTATATTAGATGTAAGTCGTTAGAAATGAATGATGGACATTCATACAAAAATATTGGTGTTAGACGTAAGTCAAAAGCTCAATGTTAGCAATCATTTTTTTTTCTTTTTTAGGAGAGGGAGGGGAGAATTAATTTACTCTTTTTATTAGTTTTTATAAACACTGGTCAATATTTGTGGGATGAAAATAAAATCATATACAAAAATTATGTATTATTATATAATATTACATTTGAAGCAGTGTCTACGGAATTATTGGCTTAATTTTTAGCAGGTGATTTTTTTTTTGTACATTATGTATTTTTTGTTCCCTCTTGTTTGTTTTATTTTTTTACAGCCTCACTTTAGACTATGTAATCGTCATGGTTAGTGATACAAAACTTTTGATACGTACACATTTAGTATTACAATAAAGTTGTGTAACAATTAATGATAAAGGGATATTGAGTAATGGATATAATAATTGTTCAATTATTAATTATTCTTATATTTATATTTTACAACTTTTTAATATATTCGATATGATATTAATTTTAAATACCCGAAATATAAAAAAAAAAAAAAACATAAATAAAACATTCATATTAATACTATTTTTAATCATCACAAACAATAAATAAAATATATGAGACCTAGTCATATCAAGTTGTCCATTTACAGACATATACTTATATAAATATATGAGACCTAGTTTACTTATTGTATCGTATTATTGTTGGAAATTTTTATACTCTCATTCCATATCTCCAACTATTTCTAAAAATAGTGTTCAACTCGTATGAAATTGTTGCTTAAACACTTTATCATCATAGGATTGTTCCTAATGAGCAACTTATTATCCTCGGATGAATTGGATGACGACGATAGAAGACAATGATGATGACGATAACGATACATAAAATACGAAAATTGTATAGTGTGTATAGAGATGAGATTTTAAGAGACACAAGTGGTTAAAATTTTTTCTTGAAAATTTCTATGATATTTTTTCTTCTTCAAAGTTGTTTTGTAATTTCTAAATTTTTATTTCTAATTCTATTTAAACAATATAATACACAATACACAAGATACTAGTCTAACAAATAAATATATGGGTTGTGTACAAGCTAAAGGTAACGTCTTTCTAAATTTTTGATTTTTCCTTCAATTATTTTGCAATTGAATATACTAATTAAGTAAATCTTTGTTATTTATAATATTATTATATTTATCTGTATGATATATTAAATACTTATTTACTTATTAGATATATAAAGTATCTAAAAAATAAATATAATAGTAAATGATCGTATGCAACGACCTTTGTAGATTAAACACGTTGATTTAAATCGGTAACATTCATGATAACAAATAATTAGCAAGCTGACGTACCCAATCTTTTATCAATGTTATAGTTTTAACTTTTAAGGTTACTCAAATATGCAACAACTTGATGTGAGTGGGTGCACACATATCTTTTACCTATAATAAACAAGTAACTACAATGACACTTGTCAAATTCTTAAACCACCTAATGACACTTGTCAAATTTTTAAACAACTTTCGACATGTGTCACATTTTAACAATATTATCCAATTCTCTCTCATATTAAATGCTTATATTTTCTATCATATTATACTAGGTAAAATCTCGTGTATTATACAGGTTGAAAACTGAAATACTATATACTTTGTAAGAAAACTTGTTTTAAAATACTTGTTTTTTTAAGAAAACTTATTTTACATAACTTTTATTTTTCCTAAAACTACAAATTTAAAATAATTCTTATTTTTTTAAAAAAATCATTTATAGAAAATTTTCATATTTTGTAAACTTTGTTTAAGTTTGCTTTTTAATAAAAAAAAAGATTTCATTCTTTATTTGTTAGAACTATTTTTTAATATGAAAAATGTATATAAAGTCATTAGTCATTACATTTAAAATTCTTTAATAAATTAAAGATTATAGTTTTAATTATCATCTAATATGAGAGAGAATAATTGTAATGAATAAAAAATGACATGTGGCAATAATTCTTTTTAAAAAATTGACATGTGGCAACAATAGCCTAATAAATTGACATTTGACAAAATTTTTACTCTTTTATTAGAGAGTATAGATATAGATAATTAAATTAAATACAATAATTAATGATTATAGTTATACATTTTTACATTAATAATATTTTTTTAATAAATTATAAATCAAATCTTTATATTAAAAAATAGATTTTTAAAATTAAAATTATACAAAAACATTTTTTTTCTAAAGAAAAAACCCAGAATTTTAAACAAGATTTGTATATAAAAATAGTTTTTAATACAATTTTACAAATGAAATGTTAAAAAATAACTTAAATTCAATCATATTTTATCTCAAAAATCTTTTATACGGAATTTTTTATTTATTACCATATAATATTTTTTATACAATCCGTGTAATACACGGGATGTTAACCTAGTATATATATAGGGGATGGTTCGAATGTTAACCCTTCCTTATTGCGATAACCGAATAACTACATCTTACTATTTTGGGGCCCACACTAAAGTAAATTTAAAGTTGTAGGTTTTTTCTTATTTTTTTATTAATGTAAGTGAGCCATACATTAATTAAAAAGAAAGAAAAAAAACATACACCTTTAGATTTACTTTAGTGTGGGCCCCAAAGTAGTAAGATGTAGTTATTCGGTTAACGAAATAAACATGGGTTAACATTTGATTCTCTCCCTATATATATATATATATATATATATATATAGGTAAGATTCTATTGTTAACCCACTCTTATTGCGTTAACCCGTATAACTCCACGAAAATCAATCCAAAGCTTTTTTTCTTTTTCTAAATATCATTATTACATATAAATAACACTTTCTTATCTTATGTGTATGTACAAATTCATCACCGTTTAAAATTTAAAATCAGTGTAAGTTTTGGTTACATTAACATATTTATAATTTTCTGTACAATGTAATTCAAACTTACACTGATTTTACATTTAAAACAGTGATGAATTTACACATACACATAAAAGAAGAAAGTTTGTTTAGGTGTAATAATGATATTTAGAAAAAGAAAACAAAGGTTTGGAATGATCATTGTGGAGTTATACCGGTTACCGCAATAAGAGTGGGCATGGTTGTTTACATTACCCATTATTGAAGCAATAACTCTAAATAACCCTTCAAGATCAAGCCAAATTTTTTTAACATCATTGTAAACACATTTAGAACACTTTCTTATTTTATGAGTTTGTGTAAATTCGTCACCGTTTAAGAGTTAACATCGTTATAAGTTTTTAAAATTTTATATTTACAATACTGTAAGTTCAAAAATAATGATTTTTTCTATATTAAATATTAATAATAACTCATTTTAAATAATTAAATCATACAATTAAATATAAAACATATAGAAATTAAATATAAAACATATTGATCTTCTTATCATAAAAATTAATTAAAACTTAATAAATCATAAGAAAATTTCAATTATATTATATCTTAAAATTTAGCTTTATAATTCTTAATCCTTATTTGTAATATGTTATTTTTAAAAATTTAATAGTTATTATTTTATAAACAATTAATAACTAGTTTATACTCGTCTGGCAGCCGGATACTTTGTTATAATATTTTTGTTAATTAATTAATTAACTTTTTCAGTTTTAACCATAGTTCAATTTCATTTATATCCATTTTTGGGGCGATGCAAATGTGAATTATAGTATACAGTATAACTAATATACCTCGTGCAATTGAATTGAAGCCCCCATATATTTTTATCATTTTCCAGATTCTTTGAAAATTTGGTAGTAAAACGAGCACTTCCAAATTACATAACCCAAGATACGTGATATGTGTCAAAACATGGGACATCTGACAATGATTTTTAGGTAACCTAAAAACCGACGTAAACCACTGAAAACCGCCACATAATTGATGGAACAACCTAATTTAAAAGGGTCATGATTTATTTTTGATGAATTTTAACGGATGAGAATTTATTTGGAATCGGTTGAGTTTACCAACATCCATATATATATATATATATATGTATATAGGGCATGGAATTTTTGATAACCCTCATATTTTGTTACAACCCATTAACCATCATCCAATGGTTGCTTGAAAAAGGAAAGTGTGTAGGATCGTGACACGTGTTAGATTCCTTTTTTTTCTTTTTTTTTAATATAAAGGGTATTTAAGACATTTGTTATTTAAGTAAAGTTTACCCCTTTTTTTTAAACATTCATAACTTTTTAATAGTATATTATTTTTAAAAAAAAATTGCACCATTATACTCGTCTCATTTTTCTCTTTAATTTCGTTATAATCTCGACTAGTTTTTTTTTTTTTTATGTCATATATTTACATCATTGTAACGAACTTAAAGATAGCAAATTAATTAAAAAAAAATTATAGCAATGGTATATTACAGTAATGTAACAAAAAATGAAGTAATGTAACACAAAATGAAGTAATTTACAATGACATAATTAACGGTGACGTAACACATTATTTAATTTTTTTTCTTTAACAATGATAATTATAATGATAAATTACAGTGATGAAATAGAACACATTATTTTGATTTTTTTCTCTCACAATGATAATTATAGTGATGTAATTTTTCATTGTTCGAAAAAAATTTAAACTAATTTGTTGTCAATGTAAATTACATCACTGTAATTTAAACCAAATTCACCGAAAAAAACCGAAACCGAATTTTACGTCAAAGTAAATTACATCACGATAAATTACGTCAATGTAACTTACATCACTGTAATTTATCATTTTTAAAAAAATTTCAAATAAATTTGTTATATTTAAGCTCGTTACAATGATGTAAATATATGGCATCTAAAAAAGGTAAAAAAAATTAGTCGAAACTATAATGGAATTAAAGAGAAAAATGAGACGAATATAATGGTGCAATTTTTTTAAAAAAATAATATATTATAAAAAAGTTATTAATGTTTAAATTACATCACTGTAATTTAAACCAAATTCACCGAAAAAAAACGAAACCGAATTTTACGTCAAAGTAAATTACATCACGATAAATTACGTCAATGTAACTTACATCACTGTAATTTATCATTTTTAAAAAAATTTCAAATAAATTTGTTATATTTAAGCTCGTTACAATGATGTAAATATATGGCATCTAAGAAAGGTAAAAAAAATTAGTCGAGACTATAACGGAATTAAAGAGAAAAATGAGACGAATATAATGGTGCAATTTTTTTTTAAAAATAATATATTATAAAAAAGTTATTAATGTTTAAAAAAGAGTGAGGGAAAACTTATAAGGGGTAAAATGACTATGATGCCCTTTTTAATATTTTAATGAAATGCATATGTGTAAGCTTATGATTGGTTGAAATGGGTTATGTAGTTGTAGCAAAAAAAGAGGGTTATTTTTTATACCCTTCCCTATATATATGTAAATATAATATCAAACATGCAAATTTTTTATAAAAAATTGTTGTTTACAGTATGTCAAATTTATTAAACTCATGTAATACATGTGTTTTTAAAATAGTATTATAATAAATAAAGGTTTCTACGCACATATGTTATGTTTTAATGACACGTCAAAATTAGTTTCTAGTTTTTCTCTCCTACTAAATATTTATATGACACTATTTTTAAAATTTTAGTTTTTCTTATTTTTCTTTTATTAAATATTAATAATTTTATTTA
This sequence comes from Mikania micrantha, assembly GCA_009363875.1. NCBI lineage: Eukaryota > Viridiplantae > Streptophyta > Magnoliopsida > Asterales > Asteraceae > Mikania > Mikania micrantha. The sequence goes on from CM018684.1 coordinate 6,695,750, forward strand.
ATTAGTAATAATATGATTACATTATATGTCACATTTTTGTATTTTCATAAAATATTTATTTTTAAGAAATATATGACATGCTATTTAAAATAAATGATTCTAAATTTTATTTATTTAACAGCTGTAATACATAGGTTTTTAACCTAGTTACACATATGTACAAATGACTTATGAACAACCTAACACGAAACATGGCACAGACACAACAAGTAACCGACATATAAATAGGTAATTCAGAAATCAGTTAGTAGTCGATATGAATCGGCTATTAGACCATGCGCAATGGGTTCCCCGCTCTCCTCCGCGGCTTCCCCTCTTCGGCGGCTTCCAGCGGGAACACCCCCCCCCCTTCAGCGGTTCCCGCCCAACCCCCTCCCACGGCCCCCGCTCCCCGCTTGCTTCCTCGCTTTCTGATTGGTGCCAGCCACTTTCTTGCTTTCTGATTGGTGCCTAGATAATAGTGGGGAAATGTTTTCAGTGGGGTGACCATTGTGGGGTTTAAGGGTTTCAGTGGGGTGATGACGTGGCATGAAATTTCGGTGGGGAAGGATTTTCAGTGGGATGACCGCTGTGGATAGTCTTAGGAATTGATTTTGGGATCATGTTGCCACATCAATTTAGAACTAAGTTAAATAAAAACCATATTTTTATGCTGAAGCATGTTAATAATTAAGTTATTATTGTTGCAAAACAAAGAGGTTGTATTCAAAAAACTTTATAGCTATTACTAGTAGTCCTGAAGACGAAGAATAAACTCTAAATGAAGTCGAAAATTATGATTGTTCATAAAAAATAGAATGTATTCATGAGATCCTGCCTTGAAAATCATAAAAAATTCTGAGGCTTAAGGGAAAAAAATGAGCCCTCTAAATTTTTATAAATATTGATGTTTTGTACCATTTATATAAATTATTTTATATATAATATATAAAAAAGAAAAAATTTAAAATTTGGTCCCCAAAAAAGTTGTGCCCGGGACAGTTGGCCACTTCGCTTCTCCCTTGGACCGGCTTTGGTATTCATGATTCTCATGATTTTTTTTGTAACAAATGTGTTAAAAAAGATTTCTAAACCTATTGTTTCGGTAAACTGGTCCGCTTAATAACTTAACCGATTGTGACAGTTAGCGTTTTGACACGCAAACCGGTTATTGCCCAAACTAGTTTTGACCATATAATAGATTAGAGATATGTAGATGATGAATACTGCCATGTGGTGATTCGATGGGCCATCGAAAGCGCGTGATCAATGAGTTTTCATACAACTCATTGAAGGTGATGGGTGAATCTCGAGCGCAGAGGTGCGTAAATAGGTTTTTTTTTAAACCGGTTCCGGTTTCGGTTTCAACCGGTTCCAGTTCCGGTCAACAAAGTTAATACCCGGTTCCGGGTTTCGACCGGTTTTTGACCGGTTGCGGTTCGGGTTTTGGCCGGGTATAGGTGGAACCAGTTCCGGTTTTCCCGGTTCCGGTTCTAATTTGTCTTAAAAACCGGACTCGTTTGTACCCACTGGTTCAGGTATGACCAATTCCGGTTCGGGATGTCGGTTCCGGGTCCGGTTTTTTTGCCCACCTCTACTCGAGCGTGTATGATGTCCACAATGGGCTTGACTTGTATGCAGATTGATAAAGTCCACTTATAATGACATAACCATATCCTTTTGATTGAGAGTTTTAGAAGTAGCCTTTTTATCCAATTGAAATAAAAGTAAGGTTGGATTTTGTCTTACCTATGGACCCTATTCAATAGTGAGACTTTACTAGATATGTTTGTTTATTCGTATAGTCAGTGATCGACTTGGTAGGAGCATTAGAGATATGTTTTAGTCGGTTCAACAGTTGTTTTATCAACTAATTTCATCCCAAAATGTTTAAACACCCAAGTTCAATTTTAACACTTTAAAAAGTTTAATATGTAAAGAATACACTTATCAGACTCATGATCAATCTTGATAAAAATCATTAAAAAAATCAAGAAAAATAATATTCATAATGTTAACAAACAAAATCAATCATATATATATATATATAGGATTGGGATCAAATAATAACCCACTCTTAAAGCAATAACCCAATAGCTTTGCCAAAATGAGGCCGAATCTTGAATTTTTTTTTTAACATCATTGTAACACAATTAGAACACTATGTTCTTTTATGAGTTTGTGAAAATTCATAACCGTTTAAAAGATATCATCGTTGTAAGTTAACCTCGATCACATTGTATTGCGTTTGTTGATACCTAAATGCCATGTTATTATACATCATCCAAAACACAAAATCAAACGTATTATATATATATATATATATATATATATATATATATATATATATATATATATATATGAACATCTTGTATATATGTTATAATCCTATGGGGTTAAAATTATCATTTATGTGTTTCTTACATGAAATCATACCTTAAAGTCACATAAACAAATACTATTTATAATTGGTTCATACAAAAGTGATGTGAGTTCAAATTGTTGTCAAGAAAAATAATATATATATATATATATATATATATATATATATATATTGTTCAAAGAAGACTGCCTTTAAATAAAAATTACCCAACTAGATTTCTAACAATTTTATAACTTTAAATAATAAGTTAAATGGGTTAATGAATCAAAGACATATATTTAAATAATAATAATAATAATAATATGTAAATATTTTTAAATTGTTTTACTAAATATATACTACTAAATATATTAGTTATTTATAAAATAAAAAAATATATATATACAAACTTATAGTGATGGAGCTTGGAAACTAGATCAGAGGGGGTGAAGGATTATTAGGAAGAAAACAAAGAGGATCGAAAGATTTTTAGGAAGAAAACGGGGTGCCGAAGGATTTTTAGGAAGAAAACGAAGGGGACGGAAGGATTTTTCTACAAAATACTACTAAATTAACCCTTCTGATCGAAAAACGGGAGGGGGCGGGCCCTTCTTATGATCCGTCCCTGCAAACATACCAGTATGTTTTAATCCATTTGGAAACATCACTCATATCAGATTAACGCATATGTACCAAGTGATATGAGAAAAAGCAAACAATTATGACATGATCTGTTAGCAGTTAAGGACTTGTATTTTGTGATATGGGTAGTATCGGTAAACTTCAATGTCGTTGGATGGGAGGATAAATTCAAACTTTAATTCTAATAATGCATATTGCTTTAATCTTAAATGAGGTTTGCTCAGAGGCAAAGAAATATAAAAAACAGTTGATGCTTTTTAAGATTGACTTTGAAAAGACGTATGATACCATGTTGAATGAGAAGAGGAAGAAAGTAAATTGGGGCATTGACGTGCTGGTTTTGGTGTCGTTACATCAGAACAACGTGATTTGCTACTATGATTGTTTAGTTCGTTTGGATGTTGTAGAAGACTAGTAGTAAAAATAATTGTAACGAACAAAAAGTTAGTTGAGTTAATTATGTACTTAGACGACTTCTAACATAAATGAAAGTCAGCATGGTTTGAATCAATTTATTTCTCCTTCTTTTAGCATTCTTCATATGTTCAATTCTTTTCCACTTAACAGTAGTATCAGAGTTTAACGCTCCTTCGGGCGACAATTGCTTTCGTCAATTAGGGTTCCGAAGATAGTGCTGATGGCAACAAATGCCAAAAATAAACAAATGGATAAAACAATGAAGGAACACGAAAAATGTCTGCAAAAATTCAACACATCAGTGGAAGAAATCATGTGACAACTAGTACCAAACCGTCCGGCAAGTCCGTACGGTGTGTGTACTTTCACCATGTACTGTGTGTAAGAACAGTGCGTAAACAGTCGTGTGATAACAGAACTCTGAAAACAAATCACAGTTGTATGGATTTAAGTGAAAACTTAAATACAGCAAACACAACAACTCAAGAGAAACAACAGTGTTCGAAGGAATAACAATAACAAATCGGTTGCGATCTGATATCCATAGATGACAGGAATCAGATGACCGACAATTCAATGTGAAAACAATGTGATAACAGGATGAGTAGTTGAGTCCGACAGTGAGGAAACACAATTCAAATCATATTGCAGTGTCGTTTTAAGAATAATAAACTGACAGCGTGTTTGCGTGGGTGACGATTCACACAAACATATATGTGAGTTTAACGTTCTGAACGATAACTGATAAGTAGAAAAACAAATCAGAAAGTGAAACGTACGATTGTGTTCGTACAGTTAGCGCTCTGTACGAAGACGCGCGTAAGTGACGCGATCTGACGAAACGTTAACGAAAACACGACACGAGCGATAATAAATTTAATAAAATAAAATGTTTAACATTTTACAATTTTGAAACTCATCAAAATAATTGAATTTATCTTCTTTTATCTATTACAAATTATTTACGCATAATTTTCCGGATACGCGACTAAATTACGAACCGAGCAACCGAAACGGACCCGGACACCACACGGGGTATAAAAACCCTAACATGAAGCCATTTAACTCATTTTATCATCTTCAACCTCTCTCTTTCTCAAAAACCCGACCACCACTCTCACCACCACCAAACCACCTTCAAAACACCATAACTCTCTCATTTCTTCACCGATTTGAGTGATTCTTGCGCCCACGCGAAGCCCTTGACGAGCACTACATGAAAGTACAGCAGATCTGAAGCTTTGGCCACTCAAAAACGAGGTATGATGCAGTGAAAATCCACGAAAATAGGGTTTTATGGGTGTTCTTGTGCGGTCATCTACCTAACCGGTTCTAGATCATATCTCTTACAAGATCGCATCATTCTGAGATAGTGGTCATGTAACATCAGCCAGAGGAATGATCTGGGGCGGCGGGGTTCGAGGAGGAAGAAGATGGAACCAGGGTTCGCAGGTGGTCTCTTGCGGCCGAACCTGAATGGAGGATCAACAAACCTTGCAACAGCCTTCCCTTAGCCGAACCTTCCTAACCACGAGCCTTTTTGGGGAACCTGCGGCTAGGCACCTTCACCGAACCCTAGTGTTGTTGCCAAACTTTCCATGTTCAACCGAACCATTCATTGCTGGCGAACCCTTGAGTCGCCAAAGCTAGCCGAACCCTGCTGTAAACATGTTCCTAGCCGAACCCTTGATCTGGAAAACCACGAACCTAACCGAGCCTGTTACTCACCACCGAACCATCACCCCCACGAACCTTAGGGTTCGCTGGAAGTCAAGTGTGGTCATTCAGCCTAGACCTTAAACCGATCAAGTTGTTCCCGTGGCCCAAGTCTGTACACAGTCCGTATGGCCCATTTTGTGATTATATAAATGGATCCACATGTAGCCCATGTCGTTTGTTTCAGCCCAATCCCCTCGGCCCCAAACTAGACAGCCATAAATCGGCCCAAGACTTATTACTTCGGCCCAATTTCAATTAACCGGCCCAAATTTCGTGGCCCAATCTGATTTGCCTAGGCCCAAGGCATTAATTGATTCGGCCCACACAAAGGTCATAAGGCCAAACAACATCATCATTGTGGTCCACGGTTAAACACGAGCCTCACGCGATTAACATTCGGCCCACTAATTCTAAATGTTAATTAAATCAAGATAAATGGTTATTAATGGATTATGTAATAACTTGTTTTAGGCCTAACAAACGCAACATGTGAAATATTGAGATATAAACCTAAGATCATACTTAGGTTAAATGGCAAAGTCATGGACTTAGACCATAAATCTAAACCAATTTAGTTGAAGGTTTTAACTAGCAAATTCAAGTGTTAAGCCAAAAGAATAAGTGATCATGTAAAACTCATAACAAATAAGCGGGGCCGAATGATGATTGTGACTCGTTGGTGATCACTAAGTTAGAACCAACACACACGCGCAAACAATTACACTCAACACTTATAACTCAAATGCGATGTGAAATCAATACAGGATCGTGAAAACTACTACAAGAACCACAAAGAGAGCCTTCTTCATTCTTTTAAGCTAAGTCAACCCTGCAACTACAAGGTGAGTTCATATGCCCCTTTTCAAATCTTTACTGATTTCAAAGCTCGGGGCTGAGAAACATGCTAAACTTTTATTTACTTAAAAGTTTCTATTAACATAGTGCTTATATTATGATTTAGATAATGATTGTTTATCTTTATTATCGTTTATCATTACATACATGCTTGTTAGAATTGGTAATATCTGAAATAGCTAGGATGCTACATGCTAACCTAGAATCATGACACAATAATACCATAGATTAATGTAAGTTGTTAAGAATATATCTTATAACTGTGCATTATTCTTACACGATAAAACAACGGGGAAAACAAGGGATAGCATGCTAATAACAATTACAGATAACAAGAATGATAATCATGATAATGTACTTCATGATAACAAGATCATTCACACATTACTAATATTGTGTATAAGACAAGTTCTTATAACACTCTATTCATGTTAGTAAGAACACTCAACATTGAGATAACAGTTGAGACATTTACTTGTGATATCGAGGATGATATCGCAAGCACACGCTTTTGGGATGGCATTCGCCACACATACTATCATTACTTATTAAGAATCTATTTAGAGCACATCTTATAACCGTCAGAGGATGCCGATTACACAACCATAGATCAGTTGGGTAGATCACAAACACTAATCACTAGGGCTTGGGGTAATTTAATGAAATCACACCGGGCACGAGAGGTGCTATCATTCAAATCGATAACATTCATAAACTCTAGGGAACTTATCTATACTACTTTATAATGAATATTGGTGAGATGTAAATCAAGAGTCTTAAAATTAAGAAAAATACCACTCCACAAGCATGTGGTACAACCAATCTAAGCATAAATCCACTCCAACATTTTCTTAAACCTTAAAACCAATTGAAAGCCTGGTTCACGCTTTCCATCTCCCCCAAATTTCATTTTCCATTCTTGGCATCCACTCTCCAAACAAGGTAATTCGTTCTATTGATCACCGTTCCTCTTTGAATCTTCTTACCTAAATAGGTTAAAATCTCAACCAGGTGATTGGGATTTCATAAGCAGATCTTGAAACAACCAATCTTGATATACTCTCCAATGATGCATCAACAAGTTATCTTCACGTTTTGGCTCCAAAGTGGTAAGCATCTTATCCCCTTTTCTTCCATTTTGAATCAATAGAACCGGTTTTCTTCGATTTTGGCTCCAAATTCAAATGTTTGAAATGTTTGATTTCTTCTTTAAATAGGATGCATCTCATCAATCGAACCTCATCCCTCTTGCGTTTGCTGCTCTTCATTGTTGGTATGTTTTAGAATAATTTTTAACCTAAATTTTGTTCATAATTTTTAACCTAAATTTTGCTCTTTGAAGCTGACACAGAAATTATAAAGCCTCTATAATCAATATGTATCATCTTTTTATTAATAGTTTTGTTCTTTGTTCTTAATGTTCATTTTTTTTATCAATTTTTAACGATACTCTCAAGTTTATATGTATGTGTTTATGTATGGCAGTAAATTATGCCTATGTATTCAGTTATGTACATGTTAGGGTTCAAGAATGGAGATTCAGAGGCAAAACTAATGTAAGATTCATAAAAACTTCATTCGGAGTCCAAAGGTAGTTTAGGTACATAATTAGCATAAAGTTTGATTCATTTGCTTCATGAAAACTTCATTCTAAGTTTCTTGAAAGCAGATTTTGCGATAAAAAAAGAGTCGGCAGTTTCTTTATTTCAGGTTGATCTCCATCTTTGATCTTTTCTTTGTTAATAGGTGTTGAAGTTGAGCATAATTTTAATTTGAGTCTTTGATTTTTATTTGTTTATCCTTTTTTGGTCAAGTGGTATTTTCTTCAACCTATGCGTTAGTTGAAGACATGTTGGACCTCATTCACGGACTACTGCAACTGAAACTACAGTTGCTACAAAAGGTTGATTTTTGACCTTCTACAAGACATTAAAGTTTGTTACATTTGGGTGTAAGGATACTAATTTAAGCTGGCAACAACAATGAAAGTTCCATTTTATATTGCAAGGTAAATCTATCTTTAATGTTTTTACAATACTAATCTAAATCTTTGAGCAAAATGTTTTGGACATTGATGTTTGGAAATACTTGAACATGACTGCTACATAGAGCCAATAGTTTATACCAGTCCCATGTTAACTTTAATTAGACAAAAAGTTAAACAGGTCTGGGTCACATAACTAATTTAAAATTATAGCATCAACCTTTATGACATTTTCATGATTAGAATTTCAATTTGACCAAATAGCAAGAACGGTGGGTTGTTGGCTTTTATGCTATCTGTGACTTTTGTTTAAGTCACTCTATGACATTTAATTTGTAGGTTTATTGGTCTGTGTGCAGACTTGAGTTTAAGCTGCTACAACAATTGTGCCAATTGTCAAGGAATGTCAAATTTTGGCTGATAAGGAGAAAATATGATTTACTTATAAAATAAATAAATTTAGGGGCGAATTAATAGAACAATAGCCTACATTACTGCATTGGTCCGGTTTATGTTTTGGGTTACCTACTTTTTTAGCCGTGAAAGAACCACTAAAGCTTCAAAACTTTCTAAAACTGGTCTGTTTGGTGCTACACAGTTCTTTCGGTTAAATTTTAAATTTTGTTCAAAATCAACAAAGAATTTCTCATTTATTTAGATCTAGCTGGATCTATGATTACAACCTAATATAATTTTAGTTTCGAGACATAGAGAGAAAAGAGGATGAAGAATGACAAGAAAGGCAGATCTTAGTTTTTATAATTTGAGGTATTTCATCTTTGTTTTTAATTTTCATAATTTGAGGCTTGAGTTTGTGAAATTGGTGCCATTTTTAATTTAAGTTGCATTTAGAACAAGTAGACTAAATGAAACTTGGAACGATACAAAAACACAGTGTTCTTACTGGTAGTCACTGCAAGTTTTTAACTTTGGTTAAATCTTTGCTGATTTCAGTTTGATGTGTTAAACGACAAAGCATGGGATGAAGATAAGAAACGTTTTTTTTGGTTAGATTCCTAAAGGGTCTATTTGGGTTATGTTTTATCTCCAACAGTTCACAACAACTAATTGTATTTGAGATATGCATTTTACTTTTCTTTTTTATTTATTATGTTTAGGGTTCTTACATCCTAATATCCATTGTAGTTCAAAAAATTATCTTTTTCCATTTAGTCACAGCAAGTATTTAACTTTGGTTAAATCTTTGTTGATTTTCAGATTGATGTGTTAAACGACAAAGCATGGGATTAAGATTATAAACGTCTTTTTGGTAAGATTCCAAAGTTCTTCAAGATAATAGACCACTTACCACTAGGATGTCAGCACACAAAAAACTGTAACATTTACCTCTGGCATTTCAACAAAATAATTGACGTTATGAAATGGAATTATTGACAACGGTTTCAAAGGGAGGGTCATGCCTCGTCTTCTAGAGTGTGTTTCGGATGTGACTGGTGAAGCACCCGCTGCAGAAATTGAAAATTAATTTTATAAATATTCTCTTCATCACAAGGAACAAATGGTTGACTTTGTTTGGTCAAAGATTTAGTATTCCTGGGGTTTTTGGCAACTGGTTTCGTGGGTTGGTTCGGGTCATTCATCACTTGGGGTGGTGGTATGGGAAGCCTATGGGTTGTTATTATGGGGGAGAAATCAAGTGATGAATACGAACATGTGCAGCTGGAACGGGGTCAAGTGGCTTTGGATCATCTTGTGCAGGTAGCAGATGACCTGTTGTACTACTTGGGTGCAGGGTTGTGGGGAGCTAGGGGCCAATGACACAGGCAGATGCTGGTGTAGCTTGGTTGGGACACATGTGTTGCCCATGGCTGGCATGGTGGTGGCACATGTTTGCTCCAGACCGAACATTGTCTTTGGCATGGTTGTAACACTGGAACGGCTCATATTTATAGATGTATGCAGTTTGTATCTATCTATCTATATGTAGGGTTGTATTACTTATATTTATAGATTTATGCAACGTTTTCACTTGTGAATGTATTTATGCGGTTTGTATCTATCTTTTTCACTTGGCAATTGGTTTCATGGGCTGGTTCGGGTCATTCATCACTTGGGTTGGTGGTATGGGAAGCCTATGGGTTGTTATGATGGGGGGAGAAATCAAGTGACGGTTACGAACATGTGCTGCTGAGATGGGGTCTGGCGGCTTTGGATCAGCTTGTGCAGGCAACAAGTGTCCTGATGTACTGCTTAGGTGTAGTGTTGTGGGGAGCTAGGGGCCAATGACACGGGATGGACGCTGGTGTGGCTTGGCTTGGCTGGGTTACATGCGTGACCCATGGCTGGCTAGGACACAAACATGAGTTGTTGAGAAAAGGCTGATAATGAGTTTTAAACTCGAAACCCCATTGTTCTTTCTAACTCATATACTAATAACATACCATTTATTTCTTTTGTTTTACATACTTTTTTTTACTAGAAAAGAATTTATGACAACAAGTCATTATGAAATAACAAAGTAGGTTACCTTTTGTGCTAAGAAGGTCACTGAAATAGTATTTGTGTAAACAAATACAAGGGAAAAATGATATTCGATCCTTCCTATTCCTGACCCTCAAGTATTGGTGGCTGGTCAACCCAACCCAACACAACCTAACATTACTTGTTTTGAGCTGAACTGAAAAAAATTCCACAGCCACGGTGAACCTTATCTACATGTTTAATTATTTATTGTTTTTCACGTTTCAAGTTTACATGTATTGTTTTTCGTCTTAATTTATTTTTAAATTTCTTGAGGTGATTTACGATTCACTGAAAATACTAATTTCATGAGAGCAAAATTTTGAAGTTCTCACTATCATGACCAAAGGAAAAGGAAAGGGTATGTTTTGTTCTTTGATGGTTGTTTCCATTCTGATTTTAGTACGCACCTTTGTTGCTTTGATTTAGGATTTTGGTGCCTCTTTCGAACATCAAAAAATGCTGTAACTAGGATTGTTTTTTTATTGGTAATATCCGATCTCACAAAAAAGCCCCTCACATGTAAACTACTACATGTTCTACACTCACCAATTTCGATCATTTTTTTAATTTTCTGATTATGACATTTGTTTGCAAGCATTTTTAGGTTCAATTTGTTGGGCTGTTGTGCAGAACCCCTAAAAAAGAAAGTAGACTTGGAATGGCGGCTGGTGATGGTACATTTGAAAGTGAAAATGGTGCAAAAGTTCATCTTCCAGGGGCGAATTTATATGACCCAGCTAACCAGGCTGATCACTTATTGGAGGTGATTATATGTGTTTCAAAATACTAACTTTTTTCATTACTTTTCCCAAAATACAATTTTACATCTAACCAAGGAAGTTATTAAAGCAAAACATGGAAAGACGGCCGGTTTTTTCATCTGATGCACATTTGAAAGATTGTATTAAAGAAGTTGATCAAAATAATGTAAGCCTTTAGATCTTTGTATGTTAAAACATTTTTTTTTTCAATATTGTATGCAATAGGAATGTAAATTTGATTTGAAATTGTGATCTTTAGCTTGCAGAATGGTCATATGGGTTACAGTATGTTTGTTGGAATTATGCACAGTTAGTTTAATATGAAGATTTGAGGTATCAAAAGAGTGATTGGATTCTCGAATAATTTATCATTAGGTGATACAATTTCGACTTCATAATGTTTTGTATATATGGATTGCAAAAACTAATGTATTTACACTAAAAATCCAATATATCTATATACTACATTATAAATTGATTGATATCTATTATTACAAAGGATTGTCATTTTCATGTCTAATGGTAACATATATTTTAATCATACTTTTCATCTTTTTTGAAGTCATTATTGGTCATAATTCAAGTTTTATTAATAATTTTTTTTAAAAAATTTATGTATTAAATTAGGATCCAATGAGAGGGATGACAATTATAAGATGATTTAGTTGAAATAATGCAGAGATGAAGAACATGCCTGACAATCAAGAGCATCTTCAAGACACCGTCTTGTATGTGAATTCATGCTAAGAATGGCCGGAAAAATCAGCTCATTTTAATAAACCAATCATAGATATTTTCTTATTTGTAGTCATGCTATTATTTGATGAGGAAGCATGTCTCTACATAGACACATGTGAAAACACAAACATTTAATTGGTGTATGTATTGGTTAGGTTAAACGTACCTTTTTTTTTCCACTTGTTTGTTTTTTCATATTGGTTCTTACATAAGTAGTATACAATTATCACTAGATGATTGATAGTAACTAAAGACGAGTATTACATTATAAATTGTTGTTATCGCCGCCGCATCGCGCGGGTTTCCGACTAGTTCATTCCAATAGATATTGTGGGAGGATATCTTACACGCCGGGCTAATCCGTAAGGAATAGCTAACAGAGACGATTACGTCTCTTACTTTATTCATAGAACACTTTACACGCCGGGCTGGACAGGGGTGACAGCTACTGGGACTAGTATGTCCCTACCTAGGTATCGAGTATGATATCTTACACAGCGGACTGGTTAGTACTGACAGTTACAGAGACTATTAGGTCTCGCTCTAGATATCGAGTATGATATCTTACATGCCGGGCTAATCCGTAAGGAATAGCTAACAGAGGCAACTATGTCTCTTTATTCAATTGTTTGGGTACTTTGCACGCCGGGCTGATCAGCAATGATTAGCTACAGGAATTATTAAGTTTCATTCTAGATATCGAGTATGATATCTTACATGCCGGGCTAATCCGTAAGGAATAGCTAACAGAGACAATTTCGTCTCTTACTTTATTTCATTGGGTTATTATACATGCCGGGCTAATCCGTAAGGATTAGTTAACAGAGATATTTATGTCTCTTTATTTAATTTTTGGTTTATTAAACATGCCGGGCTAATCCGTAAGGAATGGCTAACAGAGATAATTACGTCTCTTTCTTTTCATTATTTGGATAAACATACCGGGAAATCATGGGTGAAAGGAAATGGGTATCCATCGTTGTATTACAGGTAGTGTTGAGTGCAGTTGAGCATGTGGTGGGATGGCGTCTGGGCTTGACCCTTTCGTATGCCTTATATATAAGCATGCTTGATAGGATGAGGCATTATCTGTAAATATAACCATGGAGAGGACATTGTGTGAAACATGGGATTTAATTATCAATACAACTTGTGTGAAACATTGTGAATGACTGACATAAATTCAATGGTTTTCAATTACTAAACTTATGAACTCACCAACCTAGTGTTGACTTTGTTTAAATGCATGTTTTCTCAGGTGACAGACATGTCTAGTTAACCAGCATCATTGATTAAGCTAGAGGACTTTTAGAAGACCTAGCTTATTTTTGGATGTATACATTTTGATGGCATTGTGAATCTATTTTGCATATCTTGTACAGTTACAAGATAGAAACTACACGATTCTTTGGAATAGATTTACTTAGTTAAATTATGAACACGTACGGTGTAATTTAACTTTGTAATTCTATATTATATGTCATGTTAGCATTTCTCATTATTTATCATGTGCCATGAAAACAATCTGATCATTTGATTATCATTCAAGATATCGCGCCCCGGGAACCTTTCGCCCGACGGGAAAACCCGATCCGTTCCCGCCGGCCTGGGGTGTGACAAATCAGGTCATCCAATGATACAACCAAGACAATTATGGAAGATCTAGTTCGAATTTTTCAGATGATGTTTTCTCAATTCAATACTATGAGCAACAATGTCAATAGTAACAGATCCTCGACCTATACAAAGAATAACGAAGATGGCAAATATAGAAGATCTAACAGTAGATTCTGTAAATTGGAGTTTCTTAAATTCAACGGTGATGATGTTGATGGATGAATCTATAAGGTGGAACACTTATTTCTTGTAGTTGAGGCACCCGAATCATCAAAGCTAAGAACTGCAGTTTTTTCATTTGGAGGGAAGAGCATTACAGTGACATCAAGGTCATTTGTCACACCCAGAGCCGGTGGGCTGGATCGACTTTCCTGGGCGGAAAGGTATCGGGGCGCGATATCGTGTGATAATCGAATGATTAGATTGTTTACATGTCACATGATATATAATGAGAAATGCTAAAATGACATTGACATAGAATTACAAAGTTAAATTACATAAGTCAGATTCATAATTTAACAATGTAAATCTACCCAAAAAGAATCATAAAGTTTCTATCTTGTATCTGCACAAGATGTACAAAAGTGATTCACATATATGTCATCAAAAATTATACACACAAAAGTAGCTAGGTCCACTATCAAGGCCAACTAGCTAATGCATCCTGAGTCCTGGTGACTAAACATGTTCGTTACCAGAGAAAAATGCATTTAAAACAAGTTAACACTAGGTTGGTGAGTTCGTAAGTTTAGTGTTTTAAACATTTGAAGATGTTATTCTCAAATCTTATTGTTGTGAACAAGTCTTATTGTAATTCCAAAGTCTTACTCTCAGCAATGTTCTTTCCTTAGTTCCATATACAGATAGGATATCACTCAGTCAAGTATGCTTATATATAGGGCCTACGTATCACAAGTGAAGCCGCCAGCCCACTACACACTTAACTGAATTCAATACCACCTATAAATGCAACTAAGGATAGCCATTCCTTTCTCATATTTGTTATTCTCATCTAATAACACAACTTGATATTCCCATGTATTTTGTTCTCATCCCACCAATGATATATATAGATTAAAAGAATTTGAAGGGGATACACTACCATAACATAAGTGATGGTAAACCCTTAATGTTTTAAAGATATAGATTTTATTAAATCTTAACCTTTTATTTGTTCTCTCATATGTACAGTTTACTGTTGTTCACTTCTAATCTAGAAGTGACTGTTAACTCATTTGTTGTATTCACCCAATTGAATGTATAGAGAAATGGGACCACATTGTGGTCCTCACGTAATCAGACCACAATGTTTCCAATTTATTTCTATCCATTTGTAATCACTTGTCTTCACAACGATCTGTCACCAGCTTTTGACATGAGTGAGATCAGTCTGCCAGTCTACAGAATCAAGGTGGTACAATTACTAACAGTTTATGTTGATTAACATCACCCACGTGACCGTTTACCAAACCTGACTGTTGCCACCCTGTTACCGGTCATACGATACCGGCCAAATGTTATAAATAATACGCATAGCGTACCGACCTCACTCGTCGGAGGTTTGTCAGACCTATGGTACCACTACGTTACCGTCGGCTTAGCTTCTGCTACTTAATGGTAAACGGTAAAGAAAGGGACTTACGACATGAAATGAATAATGGACACATGAATACAGTGATATAATGTCACACCCCGAGCCGGCGGGGTTGGATCGAAGTCCCCGTCGGGCGGAAGATTCTCGGGGCGCGATATCGTGAGTGATAATCGTGATGATCAGATTGTTTACATAGCATCAATGTTAAGAATAACTAAAGCACAATCAAACATTAAACTAGGATTACAAAGTTAAATTACAATATCAATGTTCAGTAATTTAACTCGGTAAACCTAACAAAAGAATCATATGTTTCCTATCTTGTATCTGTACAAGATATCAAAAGTGATTCGTATCCATAGCAAAATATGTGCTTCTCCAAAAGTCTACTAGGTCTGCTAAATGGCGTCCTAGTATGCAATCCAAAAGCTTAAGCCTATTCCTGCGCGTCACCTGAGAAAGCATGTAAGAAAACAAAGTCAACACAATGGTTGGTGAGTTCATGTAGTTTTAGTGTTTGTAAAATAGCTTTTGCAAACCTCTTCGGTAAAACCTTAACCTCATTAACAACACCTGTATCATCCAACTTGGTATGCTTATATATAGGGCATACTCCTGAGTCGAGCCTACGACCCGCCCAGACGCCGTCCCACCACATACTAAGTCGCATAGGACATTGCTATTAATGATAATTAAGCATTTTACCTACCATTCGATTCATTCTTCGTCATAGCTTTACTTTACTGTTTCAAAGTTTACAAGTCTATAGCATTTGTATGTATTAGTTTCAATATAAGTTTAACAAGCATCGTGTTTAAAAGTTTATGTTATTGACCCAAAAGCATTCATGTTTCCCCCTAGGTAACGACTTTAATCTCATTAACACCACCTGTATTATCCAACTCGGTATGCTTATATATAGGGCATACCCCTGAGTCGAGCCTACGACCCGCCCAGACGCCGTCCCACCACATACTAAGTCGCATAGGACATTGCTGTTAATGAAAATCAAGCGTCTTACCTACCATCCATTTCGTTTATAGCTTTTGCATTTCGTTAAGTTTACATCATGATTGGAAAATGAGGCATCACTGTATAGCAAGCACTGAGAGGCCATCAGTCTACTCCTCAAAATCCTGACTACGTAGAACACCCGTTTGGCAAGCACTGAGAGGCCAGTTGGTCCATTCTAAATAGTCATTAGCTTTAACATTATGTTTAAGTTTGTAGCATGAGTGAACATTGAGGAATCACTGTATGGCAAGAACTGAGAGGCCATCAGTCTACTCCTCAAGTCATGACTATGAAGGTCACCCTATGGCAAGCACTAAGAGACCGACGGTCTGTTCCTTCAAGTCCCAACTATGAAGAACACCCCAGGGCAAGCACTGAGAGGCCAATTTGGTATGTTCTACCATAGTTGATAGTTTTAGCATTCAAGTTTATAGCATTCAAATATCTTCACAATCGGTAAGGCAAGCACTGAGAGGCCAAACCGTTGTTTTAGCATCGCAAGCATATAAGCATTCAAGTGTTTAAAGCATCCATAGTTTTAAGCAATTAGCATGTATGTATGTAGCATTATCATAAAATCAAAAGCTTGTAGCATCAATTTGTAGCTTTAGCATATGGTGTTAGCATGTAGCATTAGCATCCGGTGTTATCATATAGCATTAGCATTTAGTACTAGCATATAGCATTAGCATTTAGCAATTAGCAATTAGCATTTAGTATTAGCAATTAGCTTTAGCAATTAGCATTAGCATTGTTGTATTAGCATTGTAGCATTAGCAACTAGTCTTAGCATGTAGCATTAGCATTTAGTATGAGTTGTTCAAGCTTTAGCATCGAGTATGTAGTTTAAGCATATAGTTTATAGCATAAGCATCGAGCGTATGGTTTAAGTATCAAGTCTTTAGCATAAGCATTAAGAGTATGTTTAAAAGCATTTTTATAAATCATTTGTTTAAAATATATAACATGCTTCTCAGTCCCGAAGTAAAATCAAAATAGTTAGAAAAGGGACAAACGAACTCACCTTGTGTCCGAAGTGATTGACTAAGTAGAATAAGAATGCACGCGCTCTTTGTTTGCACTTGTTATGATGTTCACGCTCCTGTATTGATTTCATAGTGTTGTGGTTTATAAGTATTTGTTGTAATGATTCATGTGCATGTATGTGTTAGTGTTAGCCCTAAAGTTGGCTAACACTAGTGAGTCATGGTCTTTATTCGGCCCGAATTACTAGATCTTATTTATGTTACAACTCTGACCATTTTAATTGAGTTTAGCACTTCTCATCATATGTTATCATTTACTTTAGTAAATGGTTTCATAGTTAATAGATAATCATGACCTTACTCTTGTAAAGCTTAATGTTTTGAGTGTTATGTCATATTAGGTTATATCCTAATTCCAGTGGGCCGAATTGAACCAAAGTCATTTAACTGGGCCGAAAGTTAGATAGGTTAGATCCTAATTAGGCCTAGAGTGGCCTTTGGGCCGATTACAATCTATGAGTAGGCCCAGATGAAGGATGGTCAACTGTTGGTTATTAGACCGCATAGAATATATGGGTCAACGGTTTGGGCTTGTTCAAGAATGAGTTGGACCAAAGGATTTAATTGAATTAGGCCGAGGGTCAAGGGTTTGGGTTGATTACTAGTGGGCCGAATAGTTTCTGTTGGGCTTAGGCTATTCCATGGATACACATTGCATGTTGGGCCGAATCTGATTTAATGGGCCCAGCTAATTGGGTTGCTTAAACACTTGTGGGCCAAAGATGTAATAATGGACCGAAGAAAAGCAAAACGTGGGCCGAAGCATCAAGATACTCGGTTTAATCCCCCCCTCGGTGTGTTGTGGAGCCGCTCAGGTCAGCGAACCTTGGCTAGGGTTCGTGAGTCTGTTAATGTCATGGGTTCAGCTAGAAACGTTCAAGCATCAAGGTGCGGCTGTGGCAGGAAGCCATGCAGGGTTCGTCTCTGGGTTCGCCAAGCATCATGGGTTCGTCGACCTTAGAAGGGTTCACAGTCATGGTTCCTGTAGAATAAGGTTCGTTCGAAGGTTCGATTAGTAGGGTTCGTGGCACTAGAAGTCTCGGCTGGTGTTTGCTTCGGCCAGGGTTCGTTGCCCAGCTGGAGGTTCGTCGGTTTCACGGGGTTCGTCACCTGCATGGGGGTTCGGTGGCCAAGGGTTCGGCCACCATGCGGCTTAGCAGGTTCGTAGGATAGAGGTTCGGTACAAGTGAGGGTTCGGCCATGGGCCACGAACCTGTGTTCTACACCTTCATCTTCATCGAGTTGGTCAAGATCAAACGACGGATCTGTGGTTAGCAACATGCGTAGATCGTTTTCATGGTTCCGGTTGTTCGAAAAGTGGTGCCACAAGCTGGTTATGTGTGTGTGTCGAGTAAACATGGGTGAAAACCCTAATTCTCGTGATATTCATGGCACTATACCTCGAATTCGGCTGATGAACTCTTCAGATCCTTTGTACTTTCATGTAGAGGGCTTCAAGGGTTTCGCGTAGGTTCAAGAATCACTCAAATCCATGAAGAATTGAGCAAGATATGAGGGATTCAAGCTTGAAGATGGTGATGGTATTTTAGAGAGAGAGAGGGGTGACGAACTTGAGGCTAGAGAGAGAGAGGTTTTGCCAACAAATGAATTAAATGCCATCATCTATGGTATATATATCACGAGTGTGTTCGGGTTCGTTTCGGTTGCTCGGTTCGTATTTTCGTCGCGTTTCCGGTCGTTACGCGCGTTTTTCGTAACTTTAATAAAAAGAGTTTATTTTTAAACTACTTGGATGGTATTTGTTTCTAATAATTATATTAAATTTCGTTTAATTAAATTATTTATCGAATTCCATTATTTTACGCGTTTCATTTATTTGTTCGCGATTAATTAAAATGATTTTGTTTAATTTTATTTATGATGAGTTTCAAAATTGTAAAATAGGAAATATTTTATTTCCTTAAGTTTATGATCGTTCGTTTCGTTCTTCGTTTTCGTTTCGTCAGAACGCGTCGCCATCGCGCGTATTCGTTCGAATCGTCATTCGAACGAACACGACGATGGTTTGGCTTTCTGATTCTTGTTCTCTACTGTTCAGTCATTATTTCAGAACGTTAAACTCTCATAATCATTCGTACAGATCGTCACCTATACGAATAATTCATCTGTTTAGCCTTCCGTAACAACAACCGTTATGGTTTTGTTTTGTTTAACCCCACATACATTTATACACAATAGCATTAAATCAAGTATACGTGTTTCAACACTGTGTTGTCTGATGTGTTTCTGACTGTTAAACCCTAAGTTTTTAATCAGATTTTCAGACAATCGTATAATAGTATCGTGTTAAGCATAATGTATCAATAATATAAACATAGTTTCACGTAATGTGTACCCGAGTTACTGTACAATCTACAGTGCAACTTACTGTTCCGGTAACGATTCCGGCACAGATGTTACATATAATGCAATCAGTCTTACTAGTAATCAATTGTAATGTTCTCATCTCATTTTTATTGTCTCAATGTTATCATCACAGTGTTATAAGTACTTGTCTTATTACACAATGTTATCACAAATGTTTAATGATATCATGTAGTTATATTATCATGATATCATCCTTGATATCTCAACTAATTTGATCCACACTTGAATTCTCCCATATGTTATAGATACAATTTCACACACAAACATAATTATAGATATGATAACAAAAGTAAAACCTTTATTACCTTATAATCATGAATAATGAATTAAAGTACTAAAATCTTTAAGAAAAGAATTTAGCATGTTTCTCAGCCTCGCATTTAAAATCAAAAAGATTAGAAAAGGGGCATATGAACTCACCTTGGTATTGAAGTGGTTGACTATTACTCAAGTAATGCACGCGCTCGTTGTTGTTGTAATGTGTTGTTTTCAAAGCCCTGTGATTGATTTATTTGATGTTCACAACTATAAGTATACATTTTTGTGTTATGTATCAACATAAGTTGGTTTAATTGATTGTAACTCCTTAATATCCCTTACTTTGTTATTTTGATTAGCCTTAGTTATAATTTGAAATGAACATACTAACACTTAACCATTTGGGTTAAGCTTAGTATGTTATGATATTCCTTAGTTACATGTTTTGAACTTGACCTTAAACATTAAACATATTGTATGTTTTTAAAAACCATTCACTTTCTTAAGTTATAACTTAGGTTTATGTTAGGACATGGTCATTTCTCAAAAACCTTTGTTATGAGTTATAAACAAACCAAGTTGTTTAACTAGTTATTTACCTATTTCTCATTATATTTTAAGCTATTTTGAAAATATCTTATTAAAACCATGATACTTTATTGAAAATGTTATGTCTTGAAAGTATCTTGAACCTTGTTACCACTCAATGGAAACCCTAATCGGCTTTTAGACCTTTAACCTCATTGTTTTACCTTGTAAAAGATTTATAGTTATCTTTGTTGTAGTGAAAAAAACACTTGAACCTTTTATCTAGAGTAGTATCGATGAGCTTATGTTAGTATCGATGGGGTTAAAAATCAGTTAATACCTAGGGAATCCGGATTAAACCACCACCGATACTATCATCTTTGAATCCACTTTGTGATCTTAATTCCTATTAGTATTACTAATTTTTAGATTTAAATTACTTGGATAACATTATTCTACTAATATCGATGGTTTTGAAGTAAGGGAGGGGTTAGTATCGAAGCCTAGTATCGATGGAGTCTTAAAAATTCAACTGGTGCACTCATTGATACTATAATATCGATATGAACTTGATGGTCGATACTAGCCCACCGAGATTGTCAATACACAATGCTTAAGGCTCTCGAATGGGTAGCAGGAGAATCTTTTAATTTATTATGAGCCTAAACGATGGATTCAATAAGTTCTTGCCTATAACCACGTCCACTATCGACAGTTGTTGGTCCCATTCTCCTTGGATAACTTCGAAATTATAATATCGACAGCCCTTCTCGATGAAAGTGGGTTCCAACCGCCCATCGATACTACTCTTCATTCCCAGCTCACCCATCGATATTAGTAGTTCATACGTCGATACTAATGATCTCCTTCTACAGCCCTTCATTCCAGCATTTTCCAAGTGTTGTGAACCCATTTTCATGCAAAGTTTATGAGATTTAATGGTTAAAAATCGATTTACAAGCGCAGGTCTTTCGTTTTAAGCAAAACCCTAAAACCCGTAACTTGGAGCTACATTTTACCTCAGTTCTTGATGATTTAAGACCCGATCCTTTGTACTTTCGTAATGTATAGGTCCTAAGCTTCGTTTTGGTACCAAATATGAGTGATTTGGTGAAGAAATGAAGATTTTGGGTTTGAATTCTAGAAAGAGAGGGTTAGAGAGAGAAAGCTCCGGAAATTATGAGAAAGAGAGGTGATTGAAAGAGTAAATGAGGAAGATGGTAAAATTAAGGGTTTTTATAACCGGGTTTATTTCGGGTGCATTAGGGTTTTTCGGTTTTGCGATTACTTAACGTAACATAACGTAAAATATGTATTTTTAAATAGAACGGTTTCTTTTTAAATCTTTTTAAGGTTGTAATTCCTAATAAATGTTTTACGTTTCTTTTTCTTATTTTACAGTTTCGAAATCGTTTATTTTGATAGTTTCATCAGATCGTATCACCTTCGCGCGTATTCGTTCGAATCGTCACCCGAACGAACAAGACAATGGCTTTACTTTCTGATTTTGTTTTCTACTTTACAGATATCATTCAGAACGTTAAACCCACAAATATGGTTGTGCGAATCGTCACCCACACAAACACACTGTTCGCTTAATATTCGAAAACGATATCGAATTAGTGTTTCGGATTTGACATTCTCACAGACGAATACAACTAAACTTAACTGTTTTACCATTTGTTTTTACTAATTACACATTGATTTCTCATTCTGTTGTCGGCTATCTGATTCCTGTTATCTGTGGGAATCAGATCACAACCGATATGTTTTTGTCATTTGTTCTCATGAATAATTGTTATTTCACATGAATTGTTATATATTGTAATTCTAATTTTCATTGAAACACATACAGCTGTTATAAATTTCACAAAAGTTGTCATCATATAACTGTTATTCACATAAGTAATCACACACATAAGTGATGAAAGTACACATAACGTACGGTTGTTGGACGGTTATGTACTAGTTGTCACATCATTTAAAAGCATGTGGAGTTACCATTAATGATTTGACATGGAGGAATTACAATCAGTCAATAGTGAATAGATTTGCAAAATCTTTTGTGGAAAATGCTATGAAGGAATTAATTTCACTTACTCAAGTAGGTGAATTGAAGGATTTTTGTAATCAGTTTGATGCACTATTTAATAAGGTAACGATCACTAAAGGTTATGTTATTTGCATATCCATACACGTGTTAAAACCAGCAATTGTTGGAGTACTTCATTTGTTTAAACCTCAAACACTTGAAGAAGCTTATTTGTTGGCAAGAATTAGTGCAACTACAAGGCATTACTTTAGCTATGGCTTCAGCTCAACATCCCCAAACGAATGGTCAAATGGAGGTCTTAAATAGATGCTTAGAGACCTATCTTTGTTTCCTTACAATGGGTAAACCACAATCTTGGTGTAAGCTGCTTTCTATGGCTCAACTTTGGTACAACACTACTTGGCATTCTTCCATTCGAATGACACCACATCAAGCTCTTATGGAGTTGTTCCTCTTTTACATAATCTAATCGTTCCTCCACCATCTTTTGTGATGCAGTCCAAGATTGCAGTCAGGAAAGACAAGAACTTACAACTATTTTGAAGCATTCTTTAAATAGAGCTTGTAATCGGAAGAAACATAAGCTGATAAACGGCGTTCTGATCGACAATTTGAAGTGGATGATTAGTTTTTTTCAAGCCGCATCCTTATGTTCAGAATACTCTTCACATTCATCGGTATTATAAACTCAGTCCATGATAATTTGGACCTTTCAAAGTTCTTTAGAATACTGGTCAAACTGCTTATAGGTTGGAACTTCCTCCTCAAGCCCAAATCCATTCTGTTTTTCATGTTTCCTTAAGACAGCTCATGATATACATAATACAATTTGGCCTTTTCCTAATTTTGTGTCTAATAGCAGTTATTGTTACGATTGTTTCGTTTGTTTATGTCAATTGCAATTGTAGAAGGACTATTAGTTAAAATAATTGTAACTAACTGAAAACTAGTTTAGTTAACCATGTACTTAAACGTCTTTTAACAGATGAAAGTCAGCATGGTTTGAATCAATTTCTTTCTCCTCTTTTTAGTAGTCTTCCTATATTCAATTCTTTTCTACTTAACATTTGCTCAAGAGTTGATGCATCCAAAGTGATGGATGATATCAAAGAGGCCTTTTTCTTGGGTAAGTATGCTTGGGCTCAAACTCATCACATTTCTAGAAAAACTGCAAATATTTAATGCATTGGTTATGATTGAATAAAAAAAGTGTGTATACATGACAGATCACTTTACGAATTATGTATATTCTTACGATTATATTTGTGTAAAAGATTGTTTGTTGCAACTTAATCTTTATATCACAAATCAACAATCTTAGATAGAGGTGGCCAAACCGGGTTTTTTTGGAACCGGAACCGGTTCCGGTCAACAAAGTCAAGAACCGGTTCCGGTTTGACTGGTTTAAGAGTGGAACCGGTTCTGGTTTTTCCGGTTCCAATTTCTCTAAAAACCCGAAACCGCCCCGTACCCACCGGTTCGGCTACAACCAGTTCCGGTTTGGTTCCTCGGCTCCGGTTCCAGGTACCCACCTCTAATCTTTGGAGTTACTTCAAGAACAATTCACTTTTTTTATGATTCAACACATTTTTACATTAATAATCTTAATTTTATAACAAGAACTAACCAGTATTTGCAATAAAAGACGCCTGACTTAATGGGTTTCAAGTTTCGACCCATTTTACCCGTTTAAGATAAGATATGACCCAAAACAAACATATAAAAAGAGTAATGCATTGAAAAGCTCAGCAAGCAGAATTTTCTTTGCAAGAGAGCTTGAGTGTAACTTGAAGAAAGATTCAAAAATAAATTGCGACAGATTATAAAAAGATTTTACAATGGCATTAATCTTTTATATCTAAAAAACCATAAAAACGAAGTAAATATGATGGCTCCAATAACCCCTGTGATCACCAGCACCCATGAAAATGCTGTCGGGCTATCAAATAACGGTATCATAAAGTTCATGCCGAATATTCCTGCTACCACTCCGAAGATTGCAACAACAAACGTTGCGGTTGTCAGTAACAACTCGAACTGTATAAGCTGGTTCCTTACATTATCCTGCGGGCATTTAGCAAAAATAAAATACACATTAGCTTAAGAATGAGTCTATTCAGGTTATGCTTTATTTTATCACAAGTGAAACAGGTACAAGATGAAGACAATAAAAAGGGGTAGTGGAGACACGGACAAATTTAGAATCATGTAACCCGAATACGGCTCGTTTATCCCATTTTTCTAAACAAGTCAAACAGGTTAACGGATTGTAATCAGGTTGTAAACATGTTAATCATGTTAATGGAATGAAACAAATGGGTTAAACAGGTAGTAAACAAATTGACACATCGAACTGTTTAGTTAAACAGGTTAGTGCAATAGCGCAATATGCGCGCAACAAACGCAATAGCGCAATATGCGCGCAAAAAACATGCAATTTAAAACCAAGGGTCATCATGTTTAATTAAACAAGTTAAGCATGCCAATCTAACACGACCCATTTATTAAATATTTTCGTAACCTGTTGGATAATGCCGCCTCTAAAAAATATACCTTGAAAGGAAACAAGCCAAAAATTGTCCAACATGTAGTCCATAAATTTTGGACTACCTCTGAACTACTAGAAACATATTTGACTTATCAATTACTTGTAAATATTTTTAAAATGGAATATAAATATTTTTATGAACTGAACATAAGGTGTTTCATACTTTCATGTCAACACTTTAGTTGGTATCAAATGATTACCAGTTACCCAAAAAGTACCAAATGATCATTAGGGTCTAGGTCTAACTCCTCATTTTTGTTATTAAATTTATATCAAACAAAGTTCAAACATGTTAAAAATGATAAATTACATTTTCAGAGGAAGTGAGTGTCTTGGATGTGTAGCTTTAAAGTGATTATTGCAACTTGAGGAATCAGAATTAGAAACAAAATCAGCATTTTTTCAAACACTGAAGCTGTATAATCATTTTAATGCGCATCCAAGCGCCTCTTATGTTACCCTCAATGCCTCAACACGATCAACTATCCTGTGCAATCTCGCTAAAATATGAAGAGGATGAAATGGACTTTTTAAATAAGATTAAAGAATAGAAGCATACCAGTTGGATGTTAATAAAGTCTTCAGTGTCATCAATGTATTCCTTCAGCTGTTGCAAAACAAAAGGAAGTCATTTACAATCTAATCAAGAACAATACAAAAATACAAATAGAATACCAAATCTTGAC
Organism: Mikania micrantha; assembly: GCA_009363875.1. Taxonomy (NCBI): domain Eukaryota; kingdom Viridiplantae; phylum Streptophyta; class Magnoliopsida; order Asterales; family Asteraceae; genus Mikania; species Mikania micrantha. The sequence continues at coordinate 6,721,423 of CM018684.1, forward strand.
CTGTTTACTTGTGAACTGGTTGATTCAGGTTACATTTTCAAGTAGGAAAACCAAAAAAAAAAATAGTTTAAGCAGTAACAAGTTGCCAAAAGTGTAATTCTGATTCATAAAACCTACAAAATCAGTTTATTTAAATAATATTTTTTACTTATCACCTCCAAAACAATTTAATTAAAAATAAGTAGACTGTTATTAAAATAACATAGATTTTGTAAACATAGTTTACACCAATTATTCTTAAAATTTTGGACTAAAAACATTTTCGGTCAACCACAACCAGACCTACTGACTTGTAAGACCCGCAAAAAGGTTGCCAATTTTCACTAGAACCCATTTTGGCCCATTACCTCGTAAATCATTTTATTCTAAAGGTTACGCTATTACTAGAAAAATATATTTCTGTGAAAATACTTGACACGCCAACATATATATAAAAAAATGTGTGAGCCTTTTAGGTCAATGCATTCAGACCAGATCGACACAAATGATCCATTACACAATCCAGCCAGCGTTCCATTTTTCCACCTAAGAGACAAAGTAAAACACTGAGAATTGATTTTCGTAAGGTGGATTAATTACGGATGTCAACTTGTTGAGAGTGCTATCAATGACAACAAAATAAGCTTCCAAAAGCATCTCAAGTTCTTCAATGTTTTCTTTAGCACTTTCAGAACTACCCATGCCATCGTGTCTACTTCTTGCAATGCTGAAAGTTTTTTCAAGCTTTCGACTATCCAGAGCCGAAGAAACAGGAGAAACCGGAGCAGAAATGGATTGTTGACCATCATTTGATCTGTATCCTGTCATAACTGATTGTTCTGTACCATAGAATAATGAATCCATTCGACCTTTTTTCTCAGTTAGATACATTTCAGCCATGTCTCCATCATCATCCATTAACTGCTCTATTTCATCTCTTACCTGCATATATATATAATTGCAAACACTTAGAGGTCGCAATTTTGACTGATTAACTCATGAACGGCCTTGGTTTAAAAAAGCGTGTTTGAGGCAAGCTGAGACACAAAAGGTGACACAAAATGAGGGGCCATCCTATCAATTCACACTATATAAAGGCAAGGACTGTACATAAATGGCAGGTGAGGCGTGCTTTCTAGGCACAAAATCGGCATAAGGCGCAAGTATAAGGCGCATGCTTCGTATGAAACCTGAATTTGTGCTTCATAATGTTGTACAACAGACTTTATAGGTTGTACATATAGGTTATTTAGATATTATAGCTTATTTGTGTCTAAATTTTAGGTAAATAATGCAGGAAACATACTATGAGAAATATACTAAATATTAAATAATGAATTGCACCTTGCGTACCAAAAGCGTTGCGATTGCACCTCAATTTTAGACCTATTGCTTTTGTGCACTTCATGCTTTTTAAAAACCAAGAGAACCTTTTGTGTTATTCCATTATGTTATATTTATAAAGGGTCAAATGTGGGGAAGGGAAGGCAGCCATTAAAGAAACAGGTCAAATGAAGCTAACAGTTTACAAGTTGCCCAAAGTATATTGTTCACAATTTAATACTTAGTTGCATACAAACTCCTAAAATTTTTTATTCAAGAATCAAGTTTTTATTTTAATTATATAGCTTTCGTAATGATGTAACAGAAGTTCAACAAAAAGGGTACGCCTCAACCCAAGCTGGCCCGTTTCACGCTATCTGGCCAACTTGTGAGAAAATTAATGTTTATGAACGGGTCAATTTGGATTATGGCATAATGTTTTATCGTTAACAGGTCAAATATATAAATAAAACAACAGCCAAAAAGAAAAAAGCAAGGAGCACGAACAGAGTAAATATAGCACCTTTTGAACCCTCCGAGTCAATGCAACAAGTCTGCTTTTCAGTCTCCGAACACGTTCCAAGTTTAGAGTACTTATCTTTGAGGTAAGTTCATCTAGCAATGGATATGCTTCAATTTCCAATTCTGCTGCCTGGTGAATTTAAAATAACATTTAAATATTTAATTAAAATCTAATTCAAAATTCATATAATTGGAAACATAATATGTTTGATATTTTAATTTTTTGCCTGAGATGGTTTAAACAACTATTATATACAGAACACATATAATAGTCGGGATTAATCGGGCCTAGTCGGCCTAGTCGGATTAATCGGTCCAAGGGCAAAAAATCGGTCAACAGGCCAATAATTTTAAGTTTAGGCCAAAAATTTCGGTCCAAGGCCAAAGAAATTGTGGTTTTTCTTCTTCTCTGTCTCAATTGACTCCCAAAATCACGATTGATCGGTCAAAAAGCAGCTGCGCACGATTGGTCTTAGTCGACTCCCAAATATGCTTATATTAATGTTTGAATTTTTAAGTACTTTGTTTATTATCTTTAAGTTTATTAGAAAAATATTTGAATTTTGAAGCATTATATTTATATTGATGTGTGTATTTGTATGTATATATATAAAATTTTGAAAAATTCTATACAAAAATTCCAATCCGATTAATCCCGATTAATCACGATTAATCCCGATTAATCCCTAGTCCCTACCTCGCCGACCGACTAGCGACTAGCGATTTCTCCAACCATGGTCAACTTAATATAAGCAATCTGAAATTGCTTATCAAAAACAGCCTAAAATAAGCATATAAGCATAAACATTATATTCATCCAAACACTCAAACTGCTTAGCTGCTTTTAAAAACAAAAACACACCCTAATAAAAATTATTAGTTATGAAAAAAACCTGCGTATCCAAAAACGTACAAGCAGCCTCAAGAGCAACTTCAAGAGCCCTAAACTCAAATGGCAAGTAATCAGGAGATGTTTTCAATTCACCCCCTTCTGACCTCCAAACCTCACCACCCCCAGCTGCCTTCAATCGCCGTTGCAATTCCACCACATATTGCAATACATAACTATCAAGGGAATTCAGAAGTAAAACTTCATCAGCTGTTATGATGCACCGAATTTGCTCCAAATTTACGACAATAGCTTTCTCTCTTCCCAATATTGTTGATGGATAAACAAATAACGGATCAAGCAAGCGAAGATCACGCGCAGGAAGATCACAACGGCGCATTATTGTGAATTTATCAACCTCAATAATTTGGGAGTCACCAGTTGCAGCATCAAAACGGATCCATGAACGAAGTCCTTGACCACGCTTTTTGAGCCCTAAAACATCAACCTGCAATAATGTAGTTTTTAGAGGGTAGTATTATTTTAAATTATAGTTTTCTTGTAACTTTACCCCTGGAAACGGTTGGCGGCCAGAAGCAGATGGTCTATAAGATGAATCTCTAAGGTTTGTAGCTGAGGCAGGTTTTGGCGGAAGCAGGCGTTCCTTTAGGTCTGCCATAACAGAGTTCCAACTGTCAAAACATGTATGTTAGTTGGGAAGGGTTACTGAAACTGATTACCCGACTATTATGTTTTGATACAACAATTAAGTTTGTTTTCAGGGTGTTTGGATTGTTCATTAAAACTGATTAGATGCTTATACCATGTCTATTGGGCATCCTTATGTGATAGTGCACTGTGTAACCAATAGGAACTAACATGCACTTTATTTTTACTAAACTGTACAAATATTGATTTCAATACTTGCTAAGCAAATAGAATTCTTAGATGGTGGTGACAATCATGTTATTCAAAACAGCTTTTTCACCTTAATGGTAAGTTTATAATGTTGAATCAACTGAGAATAATTGGATTGAAATAATAAATCTCAAACTACTAAGGGGTCGTTTGGTTGGGTCTGAATCACTAAGTGCTGAATGGTTAAGATGTCTGAATGATTAAGAGGGTCTGAATGGTTAAGAGGGTCTGAATGATAACTGTTTGGTTGCATATCTGAATGAAAAAAAAAAAAAGAAAAAAAACATTTTGTTTTATGACAAAACCTAGCCGTCGTTGATCGAAACATGAAAATTATTTTGACAAAACCTAGCCGCTCCTCCCCACTTCTCCACATCTCCTCCCACCTCCTCCCCATCTCTTCGCAGCTCCTGGCAGCCCCGAAGCAGTGGTGCGGTGGTGTTCTCAGCCCCTCGCAGCTCCACGCGGAGCGGCCCTTTCTCAGCCCCGAAGCGGTGGTGCGGCCGTGCGGCCCTTTCTCAGCCCCGAAGCGGCGGTGCGGCGGGTGCGGAGGTGCAGCGGGTGCGGAGGTGCGGCATGTGTTCCGACGAGATGGATTCGGTGGTTCAGACCTTCGGTGATGAACGGTGTTAGTCTAAGTCTTGTAATAAGTAAAGCTTAGTGAGTCTTGGTTTGTTCATTTTGTAACTGATAGTTAGTTTTCTGTTTTGTTTGTTAGCCGCAATAATCATCAGCTATAAGAGCTGATTTGTCTGTATTTGTTCGAAAGCAGACTAGTGAAATCAAAGAGATCGATTTCCAAATACTCTCTCAATTTCAATTTTATGTTTTAATCCGATACCATTCTTCAAGTGGTATCAGAGCTCGGATTAATCTAGATCCATTGAATCGAGCTCGAAGAACGCAATTGGCGAAAGTGTTCGATCGAAGACAGGTAATCGACTGATTGTCCCGACGGACTGGATCGAAAGGCGGTGGTGACCTATTGGAGACGAAGAAGACGATTGGAGATGGGAGACGGACCTGCGGCCGGTACGGTGGTTACGATCAAAGAACCTGGTACAGCCTCGCTACAGTGCCCAATGCTGAACAACAACAATTACAACATCTGGGCGATTCGATTGAAGGCGGTGTTCAGGGTTCACGGGATCCTTGAAGCTCTTGAACCAGGAGTCGGCATGGCGATAGACGCGAAGAAGAATGACATGGCGGTGGCTCTCTTGTACCAGGCGATTCCAGAGGAACTGGTTCTACAAGTGGCTCAATGTCAAACGGCCAAACAAATTTGGGAGGCCCTGAAGGTGAGATTTGTAGGAGCTGATCGAGTAAGGGAAGCTAGGCTTCAGACTCTGATATCAGAACTCGAATCCATGAAGATGACTGACAGTGAAGGCATTGATGAATTTGTGGGAAGATTGAGCCAGCTCGTGTCCAAGGCAAACAGCCTAGGGTCTACAATCGATGACAAGACACTGGTAAGAAAGCTGTTGGGTTCGGTACCAGAAAGGTTCTTGGCGATTGTTGCTTCCATAGAGCAATTCGCTGATTTAAACGTGATGTCCTTCCAAGAAGCTATTGGAAGGCTCAAGGCCTTTGAGGAAAGAACACGAATGAAGGAGAAGCAGCCCGCGGCTAAGTCTGAACAACTGCTCCTAAGTTTTGATGAATGGCAGGCCAAGAAAAGAACAGAGCCATGTCAAGGGGCCGGCAGAGGTGCTGGAAGGCAAGGAGCAAGGGGCAGGGGCAGAGGAAGAGGTCTTGCGGGGAGAGGAAAGCCTCAAGACCAAGCTTCTACAAGTTACCAGACAAAGAAAAACAAAGATAGGTCGAAAATCAAGTGTTTCAGATGCGATTCCATGGGGCATTATGCCTCTGAATGCCCTACAAAACCTAAGAAGGAGGAAGCCAACCTCACTGAAGCCAGAGAAGATGGACCGGCCCTGCTGATGGCACTTGCAGTGTTCTTGAATGAAGAAAAGGTTGTTCCTAACAGGTACCAGTCCGAGGAGCAAGACATGTGGTTTCTGGACAATGGGGCCAGCAATCATATGACCGGGAACAAGCATCTGTTTGCCAATCTAGACAGAAGTGTGACTGGGAAGGTAAAGTTTGGAGACGGCTCCTGTGTAACCATTGAAGGAAAAGGGGATATAGTGCTTGAATGCAAGAATAGAGACCAGCGGGTGCTATCTGAAGTCTATTATATCCCCACCTTGAAAAGCAACATCATTAGTCTGGGTCAACTCACAGAAAGAGGGCATGAAGTGAGAATGAAGGAGGAGCATCTATGGATTTTCGAAGAAGGTGGTTCTTTGCTGATGAAGGTTCCTAGATCCCCAAACAGATTGTACAAGATCATGCTTAAGGTAGTCTCACCAGTGTGTTTACTGGCAAGTGTGGGTGTAAATTCAGCATGGCTATGGCATGCCCGCCTAGGCCATTTGAATTTTGATGCCATCCAGAGACTGACCAGCAAAGAAATGGCCCATGGAGTACCCAAGATCACACACCCATCCCAGGTGTGTGACTGCTGTCTGGCAGGAAAACAAATTCGAGCCCCATTCCCAAAAGAAACCAAGTTCAGGGCTGAAAATCCATTGGATCTGGTGTATGCAGATGTATGTGGCCCAATACAACCAGAAACCCAAGGAGGCAATAAGTATATGCTGCTGATTGTTGATGATCACAGCAGATACATGTGGGCATATCTCATTCGAACCAAAGCTGAAGTGTATGAAAGGTTCAAAGAATTCAAGGAGGCCATTGAACTGGAATATGGGAAGAAGATAAAGAGTTTAAGGACTGATAATGGAGGAGAGTTCACCTCCAGAGAATTCAAGACTTTGTGCTCAAAAACAGGGTTGAGTCATCAACTAACAGCTCCCTACTCTCCACAGCAGAATGGAATTGTGGAGAGAAGAAACAGAACTGTTATGAGCATGACTAGATGTCTTCTAAAGGCCATGAATCTTCCACAAGACATGTGGGGAGAAGCTGCAAGACATGCAGTTTATATCTTGAACAGATCCCCAACAAAGGCCATGGAAATCACACCCTATGAAGCAATTAAAGGAAGAAAGCCGAGAATAGATCACTTGAAAGTATTTGGGTGTGTAGGTTATGCAAAAGTCTTGGGAACAAACCTAAAGAAGCTGGATGACAGGAGCAAGAAGTTAGTGCATCTTGGGTGTCAACCCAAGACTAAGGCATACCGGATGCTGGACCCTGAAACCAATAGAATACATGTCACTCGAGATGTACAGTTTGATGAGTCAAAGCCATGGAACTGGGAGAAAATAGAAGATTCTTCCAAATCTGAATGGACTGAGTTTCTAGTCCATACAGAAATGGGAAGAGAAGAAAGGGAGCACCACCAGAACTTTGATGTTGAACCAGAAGGCTCAAGTCAGTTCAATGGGCAAGAAAGAAACTATGATGATAGTGAAGATGAACTGGTATGGAGCAGTCCAGAGTCAACTGTCAAAGAAAGAGGTCCAATTTTAAGAAGACAATCAGGTGACTATGTGGGAAGAGGTGATCCAACTCAGGCTCCCGATGAAAGGTATGACCATACTCCTCTAAGAGGTTCAGAAAACATAGATGTCATCTATGAGAAATCTCAAGGGTCCCAGTTGCTGTTGTTAGAAGGTGAACCAGTCAATTACAAGGATGCTCAAGGTGTTAAAGAGTGGGAAGAAGCAATGGCTGCTGAGATTAGATCAATCGAGAAAAACAAGACCTGGGAGCTCACTGATAGACCAGTTGGTGTGACTCCAATAGGTCTGAAATGGGTATACAAGGTAAAAAGAGATGCTTCAGGGGAGGTTACTAAGCATAAGGCCAGATTGGTTGCTAAGGGGTATGTTCAACAACATGGAGTTGATTTTGGAGAAGTATTTGCTCCAGTGGCCCGAATTGAAACTGTTAGACTTATCTTAGCTGTGGCAGCTCAGCACAGCTGGTGGGTTCATCACATGGATGTTAAATCAGCTTTCTTACATGGAGATCTAAAGGAAGTGGTATATGTAAGCCAACCTGAGGGGTTTGTAAAGAAAGGAACAGAAAAGAAAGTTTACAAGCTGTCTAAAGCTTTGTATGGGCTCAAACAAGCACCAAGAGCTTGGAGCATCAAGCTGGATGGGGTGTTAAAGGATTTGGGTTTTGTTAAGTGTAAACATGAGCCTGCAGTTTATCGAAAAGGAGAAAAGGAAGAAACTTTGATAATTGGGGTTTATGTAGATGATCTTCTGATCACAGGGGGGTGTTCAGAGAAGATAAGGGAAGTGAAAAAGAAGATGGAAGAAAGGTTTGAAATGACAGATTTAGGCTTGCTGTCATATTACTTGGGAATACAAGTGACACAGAATACTGAAGGAATCAAGTTGCAACAGACAGGTTATGCCAACAAGATATTGGAGGAAGTTGGTTTGAAAGAATGCAATCCAACCAAATGTCCTATGGAGCCAGGGCTGAAGCTGTCAAAGAATGATGAAGGTGAGGATGTTGATGCCACTCAGTTCAGAAAATGGGTTGGGTGTCTGAGGTACTTGACTCACACAAGACCTGACTTAAGCTATGCAGTGGGGTATGTGAGCAGATTCATGCAGTGTCCTAAGCAGACTCATGTGCAAGCCTTGAAGCAAATCTTGAGGTATGTAAAGGGATCTACCAAGGTGGGTTTGTCATATCAAAGGGGTGGCAATGATGTTCTGCATGGTTATAGTGATAGCAGTTTCTCAGCTGACCGAGATGATGGAAAGAGTACTACGGCGATGGTATTCTTTTATGGGACTAGACCAATAGCATGGAACTCTCAGAAACAGGCTACGGTGGCTTTGTCATCATGTGAGGCAGAGTTTATGGCTGCTTCAGCAGCAGCATGTCAAGCCATTTGGCTGAGAGGTTTGTTGGCAGAAGTTACTGGAAAGAAAGAATCTCAGGTGGAGATTAAAGTAGACAATAAGTCTGCTATTGCTCTGATAAAAAACCCTGTTTTCCATGGGCGCAGCAAACATATAGATACTAGGTATCATTTTATCAGAGAAAGTGTTGAAAAAGAACAGATACGGATTGAGTATGTCTGTGGAGATGAACAGAAGGCTGATGTATTGACCAAGGCTTTGCCCAGAGTAAAATTTGAAGAAATGAAGATCAAGTTGGGGCTGAAAGAATTACAAGCTTAGGGGGGTGAAATGTTAGTCTAAGTCTTGTAATAAGTAAAGCTTAGTGAGTCTTGGTTTGTTCATTTTGTAACTGATAGTTAGTTTTCTGTTTTGTTTGTTAGCCGCAATAATCATCAGCTATAAGAGCTGATTTGTCTGTATTTGTTCGAAAGCAGACTAGTGAAATCAAAGAGATCGATTTCCAAATACTCTCTCAATTTCAATTTTATGTTTTAATCCGATACCATTCTTCAAACGGTGCTTCTTTTTTTCAATTTTCCCCCATTCAGATGGTGTGGTTCCCATTCAGACTTGTTGTGAGATCTGAATGGTTCAGAATGGTTCAGACCTCCATTCAGACATTTTGCTCCATTCAGACGTGCTTATTTTCGCGAAACAAACGCTCTGAATCTGAACCATTCAGATTCAAACCCATTCAGACCTAGTAAGATGCAACCAAACAGCCCCTAAGCCTATTTCACCCCAAAATGAGCACATAATCATATGCACGTGTCAATCCTCAAACTACTCATTGAAAACAACTTATTTTACCCTAAAATTAACAGATTTGTCTTCATCTAAGCTTCAAACACATTCTGAAAACAACTTATTTCACACTAAATTAAGCAGACAAACATAAGTAGAATTCTTCATCAACACACATAAAAGATTGTCTTCATTTTATTACGTCAACAAATTATAGAATTATTTTCCCAAATTTGAAAGTTAATGGGACACGTCCACTTAAAAACAAACACTAATCAGCAATAAATATTTGCCAAAAGATCTACCTACATCCTAAGTTTGTCATAACATGTTCATCTAGTCACTCAATGTGACATTTGTAGGGTTTAAATGCAGATAAAGGAGAACGACATTTTAGGTAGCATTAAATCCAAAAAAGACGCAAAACGAAAACCCAATGTTCTATGAGAATTCCATCTTCCATCAACAGAACTTAATCAAGCAAAACAGTGAAACACAACACGTCAACTCAAATAAAGAACTAAGAACAACTAATAAGAACCTAAAAAGCAGAAAAACGTCACTTACATCCTCCGATGTATCTATTAGGGTTTCAGTTGACAAAAAAAATCCCGATTAAAACACTTTCCGATGATCAAACAACCTGGAAAACGAGTATACAAATCGTCAGAATCACTTGATTGATCAATTCAAAGAAACAAGGAATCAAACATATATAAACTCAAGAGTATGAATGTGATGCATGTATTGAATTGAATTTACCATCGACACGAAGCGATAATGAATGAGATGCTCAGAGAGGCGTGTTGCCGCCAATAAATACACCTATAGATACAGAGTACCGGTGTATCTATAGGTTGGAAAGAAGTGAGAAAGCAATTAATTTGAGGGAGACGATAACCAAACAGATGAACAATTTTGCTAATGACTGACAGACGGCATGCGTGATTGCGTGTTGTGGAGTCCGTTAAAACGTCGTCAAAAGGTGTAAATGGCTTGTATTAGCTTAATACCCGATGTGTTACACGAGTTAAATAAAAAAATATAATATATAAATACTAATGGAAATTTATACAATATAAGATGATTTTTTAGTAATATAATTAAAAATTAGTATAAGTTAATACTTTAATTAATAAAATAATTATATTATTTCTTAAAACCCTAATTTTTTCAAAGTTCATTTTCTTTAAACATTTCATTTTTTTAAATTTAAAATTCATAGTAATTTTTTTAAAAGTGTGTACTTTAACATTAATATATTTTTGATCTATTAAAAATTTTTTTTAATTTAAAAATGTATAAAAAATACATTTAATATGGGATGTATTTAATATAAGAGAGATGTGGGAAAATAAAGTTGAGAAACTTTAAAAACATGACATGTGTCCATCAAAACCTTTATTTATTAGAATAGATAGATTTGTCAAATTTAATTAAAATTACTAGTATTTATCAAAAGAAAAATGGGTAAAAATCAAAATTTAATAAAAAGCTGTATAAAAGTATTTAATAGGAAAAAAAAAAGCAGAAAATATAATTTTTAGGTGGTGTAGAAACTTGACACATGTTATAACAAAACTTTTATTTAGTATATAGTATAAATATAAATATAAATTTTATTTCAAGATATTAAAATGTATTTACTTTGATGATACATTTTTAACATTTTTATGAGTCTTTTGGTTGTTAGTCTTTATAAGAATAAGAGTAAATTACATAAAAAGTCATTTATTTGTATATCAAAATTTAGTTTTTATCTTTAAACTTTAATAATTACGTCTGACATCATTTATCTTACTGTTTTGTAACAATTATGTCTTTTACACTAACCAAAGTTAACTTTTTTGTTATTTTTTTTAAAATAACAGTTTTGCCCGTACAACTAAAGGATGAACTATGAAACTTGATATAAAGTTAAAAAGACGCGTTTTGTACTTTACCAATTTTAATTTTAATTTTCTTTTTTCTTTTAGATATAATCTATTTTGTAAATTTTTAAAATTAGTAATTACTTTATTAGTTTACATATATTATGATTAAAAATTTAGTTTTACGTTTTTGTTTATAAATATTTTTTGTTTGTTTAGTTTTTTATTATTTTTTTATATTTATCATTATACTTCTCACAAATTAATTTATCAATTTATTGTAAAAATGATAATATCATATATCCTCTTATTACATGTATCCCCTTATTACATATATCCCTAATGTTAAACTAAAATTACAAATATCTCCATATTTCAAAATTGCCCTTTAGTAAGGAGAAATATGTAAATTGTATTTATTTAGTTCATTAAGGGTAAAATAGGAAATACATAATTTGTTTTTTAATGAAATGAATAAATATGTAATATAATTGGTTTAGAAAGGGGAAATATGTAATTTAGTTTTATGATTAGGTAAATATGTAATAAATGGTTTTAGCAAGTGGATATATGTAATTGACCCTATTATCAATAATTAATAAAAAAAATATATAATTATTTTGTATCATTCTAGTTGTTAACTGGTTGACTAAAGATTAAGGTGTTCACTGTCCGGTGTTTACATTTTTTAGGCGAAAACAAAAACCAAACTGTTAATAATGTTTTTTGAATAATTAAAATCAAAACCAAAACGTTAAAAATAAAACCTAATCAAATCGTTATCAACGTTTTGGTTCCCTTTTAGTTTATAGTTTGGGCTTGAGCTTTTGAGCCTGTTATTAATAAAATCGAGTCAAACCTATAGTTTTTGTTAAATGTTTGTTTTATTTTTAACTTTTCAGTTCAGATTTTAATTATTTAAAAAATGTGGTTGACAGTTTAATTTATGGTTTCAACTAAAAACAGTAAAAACCGGAACGTTAACACCTCTAATCTTTAATCACTAGTTAACAACGAAACAATACAAAAGAATTTCGTATTTTTCTTAGTTATAGATAATAAATCACAGCTAAAAATTTTTATAATAAATTGATAAATTAATTTGTGAGAAATATAATGATAAATTGAAAAAAATAATAAATAAACTAAACAAGAAAACAAATTTTACACAAAAACATAAAAATAAAATTTTAATTATAATATAAATAAGCTAATAAATTAATTACTAATTTTAAAATTTTATAAAATAGAATATTAAATAGAATAAATCTTAAAGAAAAGAAATAGAAAATAACAAAAATTAAAAAACTAGCAAAGTACAAAAAACGTTCTTTAACTTTATATAAAGTTTCATATTTCATTCTTTAGTTATAAGGGCAAAATTGTCATTTTAAAAAAATTAACTGAAAAATTAACTTTGGTTCGTGTTAAAGGACCTAATTCTTACAAAATACTAACATAAAGGATGTTTGACATATTTATTAAAGTTTAAAGATTAAATTTGAAATCTGATATATGCATAAATGACATTTTATGTCATTTACTCTAAGAATAATTTCTTGTTCTTTAATGTGAGGTTTAATTTATTATTTAATTATTTCTATCAGTGGTTTGTCAAATGATGTTTAATTTAACCGTTTAGAAAAAGAACTAAGTTTAAGCGTCACTCATAAATTTTGTATCTCAAGCTCATTTATTATTTAGCTAAATAATATATCTATTTTCTTTAATTGCTTTGAGTGCTTGATAATAGAGTTTGTTAAACTATTTTTGCAACTAAAGTGATAAATAAATATTTAGTAAAGAGTTAAAAGAGTAAGAAACAGCATAAATGATTTATAAAGATTCCAATCTAAGAATTTTTCACTATTTGTTTCCTTAAATCCGATAAATAAAATCATTATAACGTTTAATTATTCAAAGGTAGGGGTCATCTTTTCAACACACTATGCTAAGATAGTAAACCACAGTGAATATCATTATATCAATACATCAATATATCACTAAATTATTGGCAACTGATAAACAAAGCACTTGTGAAACCCTTGATAACAACACAAGACAATAATATGAATGATGACATGAAGACTTTTTTTCTTTTTTTTTTTCCTTTACTAGCTTGATCTTTTCTTTAAAATAATGGTAGAAAAATGATTAATACAAGAGAAACTTAGAAATATGTATGTAAGAGTTTAAATGAACAAGATTACTTTTTTTTTTTTTTTTTTTTTTTTTTTTTTTTTTTTTTTTTTTTTTTTGTGGCAATCTAGTTGATGTGACTTTGCAATGTTTAAGGGAAAAGATTAAATATAAGCAAGAATTTACCTAAATAAAAGTGAAGAATACTATTTTTCGTATTAAATTTTCTTTTTATAGATATTTATCAGCAATATTGATAATACCCAAACAAAGTAACACTTATCTATACGAATAATAATATTAGTAATATTAGTGAATTTTAAACAAAAAATGTTGCCTAAAAATCCATAAAATAACAAAGTTGTAACAAAATAACACATAAAAATGTAACATCTAGGGTTTTTGGTATGACTTTAAAATTTAATTAATCATTTATAGGTTTTGAGTTAAATTATAAACTTTATAAGAACATAAAGCTAAAAATATATAATGAAATTTTTTTATAAACTTTTGATATATATGAAAAACTATGAATACTTATATATATATATATATATATAGGGAATACATAATTTAGAAACCCCCCTTAGCCCGAAAACCATGGAAACCGAATTATGTAGCCCAGATTTTGCCACATCACACTATTCTTATTTAATTTATTTAGGCAATATAGTTTTTTTACCCCCCATTACTTTTGTTCATTTTTTATTATTTTTAACCCATACCTTTCTATTATTTGAATTTTTGATTCCAACTGTCAATTTGTTAACACACAGAGGTTACACTGTTGTTACGTTGTTGATTTTTTTGTGTTTCACATATAGTACACATCACACTATTCTTATTTAATTTATTTGGGCAATATAGTCTTTTTACCCTCCATTACTTTTGTTCATTTTTTATTATTTTTAACCCATACCTTTCTATTATTTGAATTTTTGATTTCAACTGCCAATTTGTTAACGCACAGAGGTTACACTGTTGTTACGTTGTTGATTTTTTTGTGTTTCACCTATAGTAGAGTGTACATGTTTTGTTACGTAAAAATTACATGCGTTCTGAATTTTTTTTTATGTAATGTGTAACAAATTTAATATGTAATTTTATTTTAATTAAAATGTAATTTTTTTTACATGTTTGTTTTTATACACATTTGTACAGTGTCACCTACGAAGACCCATTGTTACGTTGTTTTAAATATGTTAGTTACGTAACATTTGCTTTTTTGATATTTTCCGCATCTGGACATCAGTTAACGCCAAGAAGTTATACTATTGTTACGTTGTTGTTATTTTTTGGATCTCACCTATTATACAGTGCACGTGTTTTGTTACGTTAATATTACAAGTGGTCTGAAGTTTTTTTTTTAATTTAATGTGTAACAGATTTTAAATACTTTTGTCTTTTTGTCCTTTTTTTTAGAACAAATTAATGACAACTTTTTTGTACTTTTTTGTCTACGACCATCTTGTCTCTAATTAATAAAAAAGTGTTTTTTTGTAAGTGTGAGTCACATATAAGTGTACTTTTTATTTGACATATATTACATTTTGTCAAAGTATGAATACCCTCCCACGCCAAGGCCATCCTCTCACTTTGTTTTTTCATTTTTGAATTCCCAATAACCTTTGTAAATCCACCTATGTTACAAAGATGTTACATATTAACTACAATCTTTGTTTTATTATATTACATATGTTTTACTAGGAACAATTATATTACATATGTTTTACGGATAAATTGCGTTCGTTACACAAGGTTTACATATAACAACTTAGATAGCTTTTACTGTGAACAACTACATTACATATGATTTATATATGATTTACACATAGGACTTGTTGTACATGTCAGAATTAGGTTATTGGGCATGATTCATGTAATTGCAAGACAAAGGGTTTTGATCTCGCTAACTTGAATGTCGAAAAGTAGGGAATATCAGGCACTTTTTTGTTTTTTTTATTAATGTTAAATGTTGTTTAAAAAAACATTTAGGGTGTTTGTTCTTTTTTATGCTACATATGTTTTACTATGTTACATATGTTTTACTTGGAACAACTATATTACATATGTTTTACATATAAATTACGGTCATTACACATAACAAATACAACGATGTTACCATTGTTTTACATATAGTTTTTATTGGAGGGACGCCTAGGCAGCCTCTTAGGCTGCATCATAGCAAATACAATGATGTTACCAATGTTTTTACTTTTTTCAGTCTAGTTGTTTTAATTTTTACACTTTTTTAGCATGTAAATGAACCGAACGTTTACTAAACAAGTAAAAAGTTCGTTCATCAAAGTTCTATTTAGTAAATAAACGAACATGAACAAAATTTTTTTATTCATTTAACCAAACGAACAAACCTGAACACACGTCCCATTTGTTCATTTGAAATAACCGAATTTAGTAGTAGTAATAATAATAATAATAATAATAATAATAATAATAATTATAATTATAATAATAATTATAATTATAATTATAATAACAATAACTATAAAAAAAATAATAATAAATAAAAAATAATAATAATAAAAATAGATGATAACAAAATTAATTAAAGTAACATAAATGTTCACAGGTAACAAATGTTGAGATGTGACACTCACGAAGGAAAATAAAAAAATAAAATAAAATAATAATAAGTAACTTGGGAACTTAAAGTCAAAATCCCCAAAATTGAAAACCTAACTTCCATTTTGACCAAGCTCCTGGTGCTGTATTCATCGGGATCAAAATGCACATCACAGCCTTCAATCATCTTCTATGGCAACAAACTCACCTAAGGATGAGGATGATCCTCCTAATTTACGATGCCACACACCAATTTATAGCATACACGTCTCGGTTGAACCTCACACAAAACCGTAACCATACAACTTTTGATTGAGCTATCTCCAACGCGTTAATCACCACCAAATTGGTAGCACTCAAACACTAGATTGTCGTCACGAACATCGCAGCAAACCACGATCGATGTTGCCAACAAATATAAGGTGAAATGGAGGTGATTGTGCGATCTGTTTTCTAGTCTTCAAGTTCCAGTTAAGTGGCCTGTTGCGTTCCTATTCAGGTATAATCCAATACCTTTTATTCAGTTTATACACACAAATAAATTGTTTGAGTGTAAATGTATGTCAATGATGCTCAATGAAGAGAAGATGACCACGTTGCAAAAGTTTAAGGATTTTTGTTCTAATTGTTTATTAGTCGTGAATACATGCGCACACACATAAGTAGAGTTCTCAATTAAATTGAATTGTGGTGAGGAGTATTTGGGTAAATTGAGTTTTGCTAACAGAAGAAGAAGTAAATAAATGAATAAGTAAAGAGGAACATTAGCAGTAGATTGCTTTATTTTATTTTTTTTAAACAAAGTTTTAAAACAATTTATTGGTGTAACTAATAATAACTAGGTGAGTTGCTGTTGAATTTTATAAACAATATCAAGTAAACAAGAATATGACTAAAATAATATTTAGCCAGGTGGTTGTTCAATTTGATTAATGGAATTTTTTTTGTAACCCAAAGAGTAACAAGAACTAAATGCACACAATTAGTGTCTAACGAATCAATGATTAGTCGTTTTCCTGTGTAAAATAATATATAGACTCACATATAGGTAACATTAAAGTTGATCTAAAAATTAATCAGTTAACAAAAATTAGAATTGACTGTTAGTAGCAATTATGAATGTTAGAATTATTATCTCTAATTTAAAAGATTGAATGTGTGGGTTTGAGAGTATTTGATAGCTCCTAAATGCTATCTGTTGTAAACCAATATGCCAGCCTGATATCAAAAGATAAGGTATTAAATTTTGAAAATGTGAACTACAGACAATGGAATATGTATGCAGCTTTCACGTGTCCTGTACAAGCTTTGGGTTGAAAAATTTATGATATGAAGCTCACCAATTTAACCTGGATAAACTAAAGATAACATTTATTTTAATATGAATAATACAAATCATTAAAACAACCATATATAAAAACAATAGGTTTTATTGTTTAATAGGTTAGCCAACAGTTAGGATTATTAAGTGAAAGCTTAAAAGCCTAATTTAACGTTCTCATACTATAGGTCCTCATACGATTTGAGTGCGGCTCAACTTTGCTTACTATAGCTTTTGCTTTTGCTTTTGCTTTCTGATAAGGTACGGATTTCTGGTCCTTTGATCGTAGCGTTAATATTTCATATTATTTTTTTTTGCATACGTATTCCGACCCTTCTCCTATTGTTGCACTTTATCTTTTGTGTCTCAACCGAATTGTCATTGCTACTTGATTCTCTTTTGTTATTGTTATACGATCCGTATTAGATAATTTTTGATATGATATACATGCGATAGATTTAGATACTTGAACTCATTATCGCATGTTCCCGATCATTGATTAGTTGCTTAACGAGACTTAGCATACTTATATTGAAATATTGTTGATTTGACTTTATCGTTCGTTTGACCTCAATACCCGAGCACATCCACCTATGGGTTCATAGGGCGTCAATTGTGGCACCCTTGATGTACTCTATCTGTGGCGGAGCGATTGGTCCACGACGTCTCTCACTAGATGTGCTAAGTTGTTGCACCTATTGTTTATTTAGAGGCGTATGGATCGATCAATGGATAATTATTGTTTACTGTTATTGGTGAATGGTTAAGTGTGTGTGCCCACGCATCCATTACACAATACTGGTACATTAGGGCTGCAGCCAATGTACATACTGATCACTGTGTTACCGAGACTGGCTCGTATGGGTATTTCCTATTGATATGACTTGTTATTTTTCTGAAGTCATATTTTCATTTTATCGTTTCGATAATTTATTGTTAGCTATTGTTCTATCCATTACTGAGCAATTTTGTCTCAACCGTATTTCTTTTCTGTGGTTTTCTTTGTATATATGACAGGTACTCAAGGGGCTACTGGGAATGTGTGAAGAGAGGGAATCAAGAAAATTAGGATGTCAACTTGAAGAGTTGTTAAACTTACTAGTATTTGATTTTAAGACATTCGTTAAATTTCTAGTTTGAACTGGTTTAAGGATTTGCTTTATTTAAGGATTGTAACTGGATTTAGTACTTAATTATTATCTTAATTGTTCTGATTACTGTATCGAGTGACACGTCAGCTCTAATCAGAGTTGGGGTGTTACTTCATTTATGTTTGTGAATGTTCGTTTTTATTCGTTCATTTACGTTCGTTTATATTTGTTCATTTAGGTACGTCTATTCTTGTTAATTTATTTTTATTAATAAATCAATTCATTTATTTTAAAAATCAGTGATATATTTGTGTTCTTTATAAACTAACATGCTTGTGCCATTTTATTTTACCGAAATTTTAATGAATTTATTAACTGAAATGAGTTAATATCAATCCAAGTTTAGAATTCATTTGTTTGTAAATGCACCTATGTTACAAAGATGTTACATATTAACTACAATCTTTGTTTTATTAAATTACATATGTTTTACTAGGAACAATTATATTACATATGTTTTACAGATAAATTGCGTTCGTTACACAAGGCTTACATATAACAACTCAGATAGCTTTTACTGTGAACAACTATATTACATATGATTTATATATGATTTACACATAGGAATTGTTGTACATGTCAGAATTAGGTTATTGGGCATGATTCATGTAATTGCAAGACAAACGGTTTTGATCTCACTAACGTAAATGTCGAAAAGTAGGGAATATCATGCACTTTTTGTTTTTTATTAATGTTAAATGTGGTTTAAAAAAACATCTAGGGTGTTTGTTCTTTTTTTATGCTTTCATAAAAGTTGTCTTTTGATTTTGTTATTAGAAGTTTTTTGAATGTGTTCGAAATGTACAACATGCGTCGTAGTTACACTATGTTACGTATATGTTACATTTGAAGAATCAGTTTCAAGGAATTTTTAAAAATTTTTAACCGATGTGACAGGTCATGATTGCACCTTTTGTACATTCTGTACTTTTTGAAGAATCAATTTTTTTTAATGTAACTGTTTTAGTTTTAATGTAACTGTTTTAGTTTTAAAAATTTTATGTTAATGTGTATATATGTATATACAACGTTTAAATATTGTAACATGTCAGTAACTTAAGCGTAACACCACCGGAAAATGGGAGTAAATTTGGGCGGCGGTTTTTCGTATGGAAAAGATGGGCGTACGGGTTTTGGGGATTTGAAAAGTAAAATATTGGTTTTAAGTACAAATGGTAGAAAAACATATTTACCATTTCTGTACTTTTCAAATATTTTACAAAACAATTAAATAAATCAAGAAATCAAAGATTAATCTCATCCACACATCCTACAAATCAATGGCTATCAAGGTGGTTTTCAAGGTTTTCGCATTAAAAAAAGGTTTTCAAATTATCCATACCCTATATATATATAGGAATTGAATCCAATGAAAACCCAATCTTAGAACAAAAAACCCTTAAACCCTACGTGAGCCATTGATTTGGAATCTTGAAAATAAATATGTGGTCCACGTTAACCCATATTAAAAATGATTTGTTTATTCAAAACCCAATTTTTTATTCAGGTTTAATGTGGACCACATATTTATTTTCAAGATTCCAAATCAATGGCTTACATAGGGTTTAAGTTTATTCAGGTTTAATGTGGACCACATATTTATTTTCAAGATTCAAAATCAATGGCTTACATAGGGTTTAAGGGTTTTCTCTCTTAGATTGGGTTTTCATAGGATTCAATCCCTATATATATATAGGGCATGGAATTTTACATAACCCACTATTCCCGCGCTAACCCAAATAACTTTGGCAAGATGAAGCCAAATCTTGGATATTTTTTTTTGAACATCATTGTAACACATTTTGAACACCATGTTCTTTTATGAGTTTGGGCTAATTCATCACCGTTTAAAAAATATCATCGTTGTAAGTTTTGTGCTACAGTACTGTAAGTTTTAAATATTTAAAAACTTACAGTACTGTAAGTTTTTAAACGGTGATGAATTAGCCCAAACTCGTAAAAAAACATGGTGTTCAAAATGTGTTACAATGATGTTCAAAAAAAAAAAATCCAAGATTTGGCTTCATCTTGCCAAAGTTATTTGGGTTAGCTCGAGAATAGTGGGTTATGTAAAATTCCTGATCCTATATATATATATTGTAACGACCGGTTTTAATGGTCATGGGTATGTGTGTGTGTTCATATTACTCAGAAAAAAGGAAAAATTTCAACTGCGGGTGAAAACCGTGTGTAAAACGGAGTCCCGGATTCTCCGGAATCGCAAAACCAAGAAAATTACAAAGATATTATGCTTTAAGACTCTTCGCAGTACGCCAAGGTGGTTCTGAGGTTCCTTGGCGGTACACGAAGAACCCAAAATATCTAAAATTCCGGATTTCTTTGCGATACGCCAAGAGCTCTTGAGCCCCTCTTAACGGTACGCGACGAGTGTGGCGGTGTAAATGATCAGATTGAAATATCAAAACTTCATGCAGAGTTTATAATTTTGATTTCTAGAACACAAACACCTCCATAGAAGTCCATATCGAAATTTTGCATCTAAACTTAAATCTAAAGTTACCAGAACATTCGGATCGAGATAGGAATCGTTTCTACAAGTTTGGATCGTGGTATTGCAGCCAGAAATCCGTTCAAAAGGGTAACGATTCGTTTTATCCTACTGGTTTGATATTATATGGATTAAATATAGTTTTGAACATAATACAATGGTTATTGTGATTGATTATTGCCTAGATGAGGGCTATGAATAATTAGAAATGAAGAACTTGATATTTTAACGGTGAAATCTTTGTTGTAAGCCGTTATAATTGTTGGACCAAAAGAACCAATGAGCCTGATCAGAAAAACCTTTAAGTCTCATATACACACAACAACTGGAGAAGAACACAACAGCTGAAGGCTACTTGAAGAGTTACAAGATCTGAAGATATTCACAACAGCTGAAGTGTTAGTCTTCAGATGTTGTGATGTTTGTTTTTGTCTTCAGTATTTTTCTTTCAATAGTTAAAAGTCTGATGAGTAGTTTACTCATCAGATGTTGTAGTTTGCTTTCAGTAGTTTTAGTTATTCAGACTTTGTAAGAGGATGCCTTCAGACTTTATGAACATCCTCAGTAGTTTTGTTTATTTCAGTTGTTGTATTAAGTCTGTTAGGTGTCAACATCATGTGACATCATCAGACGTCACTGTTTCTATATAAGGACAGTTGACATAGTGTAAACACAAGCGAAGTTAGCATATTAAATGAAATTATTCCATTTGCAGAATTCTCTCTCTATAACAAATTGTTCTTTACTGTTTCATTAATATTCAAGTGTTCTTGCTAATTCTTATGCTAATTCATCTCTGAATTCCGCTGCTATAACCTAATACTGATCAAATGAGAACAACTGATCCTACAAATGGTATCAGAGCAGGTTAATCATTGATCGATTAAACAATTGATCTCTGAAACTGCTCATTTCAGTTCTCTGTTTGATCGAATTAGCCGATTAGTAAGAACTTGTTATAGATTTAAGTTTTCTGATAACTTCCGCTGATTTGTTTTTCAACATAGATTCGTTTGAATTAATTTGTTGAGTTTGTGATTAAGTCATTTGAATTTAGTTGAAATTGATTGAATCTGAGAATATGTCGACTCTAAACAATGATCCGCACAACACAGGCTCCGCAACCAAGCCTCCGATGCTGGTTCGGAGTGAGTACAACATTTGGCAACGTAGAATGCTACATCACCTGTCAATTAACAGTGCAGGATGTTGGAAATCTGTGGTGCATGGTCCTTATAAACCCATGATCACTGATCCTGAAACTAAAACAATGATTCCGAAACCATCAAATATGTATTCGGATGAGGATATAAAATTGTTTGAAATTGATGCAAAAGCTCATGGTATTCTGGCCATGGCTTTGCCGAATGAGATATATTCAGGTTTGATGCATCATGACACTGCTCATGATCTCTGGGTTGCACTGAAAGAACAATTCGGAGGAACTGATGAGGTTCTAGCAAACACTAGAGAAATCCTCGCCCAACAATATGAGACTTTTTCTCATAGAAAGGGTGAGTCATTGACTCATCAGTTTGAGCGGTTCTCCTGTCTGATTTCTGAATTAAAAATGGTTAAGCAGGAGTATACCAATAGTCAGATGAACAACAGATTCCTCAGATCACTGCCTGAGAGATGGGACACTTATACTATTGTCTTACGCTCTAATGCAAATCTAGAGAATCTATCTCTCACCCAACTCCATGGGAAACTCTTAACTTTTGAGAGAGAGGTAGAACAGAAGAGAAAGCTGTCTTCAACTGCACAGGTATCATCTGAATCAAAAACTAAGTTGTGTTCAGAATCATGTATTTCAGCATTTGCTTCCATCAGAGAAATAAATGTTGAATTAATCAATGAGAAGTTTGATTTAGAAAAGGTTGTGACTAAGAATAAAACTGAATTTGAGAAAGTTTTAAATGAAAAAGAGTCTGAAATTTATAAACTCAAGTGTCAGCTGTCTGATGAAAAGGCTAAGGTGGAAGTCATGCTTGTAAAACACAATGATCTGAAACAAACACTTGCAGCAACCCAAGTAGAGTGTGCTAAATGGGTTGAGTCTTGCAAGGGGTTTGAGATGTTGTTAAACAAACAAACATCATCAAATGTGAAGTTTGGTATTGGATACAATCACACTGCCCCCCAGCTGATTATACACCAAAAAATCTTGACTGTGAGTCTGAAGGGGACAGTGTATATCAATTCACCAAATCTTCAGAAAAGTCTGATGCTGAAGAATCATCTGAAAGTGAGTCAAGTGCATGCAAATCTGAGTCTGAAACTGTGGATATTGAAACATATTCTTATTCTATTGGATGTACAAATGTCATCCAGGGTGAAACATGTCAGGATAGTGTTTTAATTCCGATTGATCCTGATGAAAAAGTTTCAAATGAATTAAATTTAAATCTGATTGAGTCAGATGGGCATGGCACTGGAGAGAATGATGCACGGCTTTTGATAAGCCAAAGTGTCTCATCAGAAGTTGTCAAAAAGGTTGAAAATTATACAACTACTGATGAGATATGCTTCAGTACTTTACAACATCTGAATATCACAAAAACTGAAGTTAAAAAGAAAGGGTTGAAAAGTACTAAAGAAGGTGAATCACAAATATCTACAAAGACTGATGATAAACAAGTATTGAAGAAGACAAATTCAGTATCTCAGTCTTCAATACTTGTAGTTACTCATAAGGAGAAACAAAAGAGAGTGCCTTGTGAAGTTTGTAGGTTGTTCAATCATTCTTCTGATGAATGCTGGTACAGAAGAGGCTCTAAATTTAATAAAATTACTCACAAAAACAATAACATAATCAAGATGAAAAATGAATTTAGTTCCAAGTTTGTACCAGAATCATCAGTAGTTTCAAAATTTGGAAAACCCTCACAGGGAAATGCTTCAAGTAAATCCAAGAAAGGTCAAGGGGTTTTTCCATATTCAAAGAAAAAGCACTTGAAACCTTCTTCATCACTCAAAGAAGTTAAGGAAATAAAGCACAAAAATCTGAAGTCAAGTATTAATGTTTATGAGGAAATCAAAACTTTGACTCAAAACCAGCATCAACTGGTTATGATGGTACAACATCTGCTAGGAAGAGCCAACCTAGTAGATGCCTCTGTTGCTTCATTTCATAAGAAGAAACCAAGGTCAAAAATCAAGGTTAAATCTTTTGAAAAGCCTGATTCAAGTGTTGTATCAAACAATACAGTCAGTTTTGTCTCTTCATATGAAAGCAGACCCAAAACCAAAATGGTTTGGGTCCAAAAATCTAACTGATTGTGTTAATGTTTGCAGGGTCCTTCAGCATGCCAAAGAAGCATCTGGTATGTTGACAGTGGAGGATCTATGCATATGACTGGGAGCAGATCTCTTCTTAATGACTATTATGTAGAAAAAAAAGGGGTTTGTCTCATTTGGAAATGATGCTAAGGGTTACATCATCGGAAAAGGACATGTGTCTAATGGTGATTTAAGGTTTGATGATGTGAACCATGTGGAGAATCTCAAGTATAACTTACTGAGTGTCAGTCAGATGTGTGATAAGGGGCGAATTTCTCTTTTCACTAAGCAAGACTGCAGAATACTGTCTTCTGAAGTGATGCCTCTGATTGGCAAGGTCTTGGAAGAGTATACCCTTCTTAAAGCTAACCGTGTGGGAAGGGTTTATGCTTTGGATCTTTCAAAGAAAATTAATGTTAAGGGTCATCCATGCCTATTCTCTAAGGCCTCTCCAAAAGAATCAAATCTGTGGCACAGAAGGTTGGGTCATGTGAATCTCAAAAACATGAATCAACTGGTGCAACATGGTTTAGTTAGAGGTCTTCCTGTGAAGGATTTTAAGTGTGATGAAAACTGTGCTGCCTGCTTGAAAGGGAAACAACACAAGGTATCTTTTCCTCCAATTGAAGATCCAAAATCAACTGCTTGCTTGCAAATGTTACACATGGATCTGTTTGGCCCAGTGAGGATCATGAGTTTAGCAAAGAAGAAGTATTGCTTAGTAATTGTTGATGATTACTCAAGGTTTGTCTGGACCTTCTTCTTGCACTCAAAGGATGAGGCTGCTAAGTATATAATTAACTTTGTGGTGTATGCTGAGAATCAATATTCCCTTCCTGTCAAGTGTGTGAGAAGTGATAATGGAACAGAGTTCAGAAATCACATTCTGGATGAGTTTTATCTTTCAAAGGGAATCAAGAGGCAGTATAGCATACCTAGAACTCCTGAACAGAATGGAGTGGTCGAAAGGAAAAACCGAACTTTAATTGAAGCTGCCAGGTCAATGATTGCTGATTCTGGTTTGCCACTGACTTTTTGGGCAGAAGCTGTCAATACAGCTTGCTATGTGCAGAATAGGGTGTTGGTGAATCAAAGGCTGTTGAAGACTCCTTATGAAGTTCTTCATCATTTGGCTCCTTTGATTTCTTTCTTCAGAGCCTTTGGATGTCCTTGTTATATCCTCAACACCAAAGATCAACTTCAAAGATTTGATTCCAAAGTGGATGCAGGGTATTTTGTGGGATATTCTTCAACTTGCAAAGCTTACAGAGTGTTTAATTGCAGAACCAAGATTGTTGAAGAAACTCTCCATGTAAAGTTCAATGAATCACCAAAAGATCCCATTCCACAAAACCCTGTAGAGATGTTTGATTTGGATATACTGCAATATGGTCCATATCAATCTCCAGCTGAGTCTGTTATTGTGACAGATGATGCACTTAAAGCAGTTCCATCAACAGCTTCTACAGAAAATACACAAGGTAATCATGATGATGATGATGAAAGTACTCATCTGTTCAGATTTAGTGATAATCTGCCAATGTCTGCTAAACCTGATGCTCCTCCTGCTCCAGTAGTTCCTCCCAATACAACTGCTGATGAAATCCTGGAATCTTCTACATCGTTTGAAATTCCTGCTGACTTGTTTCCTGGATCTTCATCAACATCTGCAGCAACTGGACCTCCTGCCAACACTTGCACTGATCTTATTCCTTATCAAGAACTGAAGGATCATCCATTATCTCAAGTTATGGGTGACATTTCTGCTGGTGTTTCAACAAGAAGCCAATTGTCAAATTTTTGTCTCTATGCTTTATTTGTCAGTCAGCAAGAGCCAAAGAACTATCATATAGCACTCAGAGACAATGGCTGGGTAGAGGCTATGCAGTTGGAGCTGTTGCAGTTCAAGAAACAGCAAGTCTGGGAGTTGGTTCCTTTACCCCAAGGTAAGTGTGCAATAGGCACTAAATGGGTGTTTAGCAATAAAACTGATGAAAATGGTCAAATAGTTAAGAACAAGGCAAGACTGGTTGTACAGGGGTTCTCTCAGGAAGAAGGTATTGATTATGATGAGACTTTTGCCCCTGTAGCCAGACTGGAAGCAATTAGGTTGTTTTTAGCATATGCTGCCTTACACAGATGTCAAAAGTGCTTTTCTATATGGAAAAATAAAAAAGGAAGTGTATGTGTGTCAACCACCAGGTTTTGAGGACAATAAACATCCTGATTGGGTGTACAAGCTTGATAAAGCTCTTTATGGGTTGAAACAAGCACCGAGAGCCTGATATGATACTCTATCCACTTTCTCCTTCAAAATAACTTCACTAGAGGCTCCATAGATAAAACTTTGTTCATAAAGAAAGTAGGACAGCATAAGCTCCTTGTTCAAATTTATGTTGATGACATAATTTTTGCTTCCTCTGATCCCAAGTTGTGTGATGCTTTTACTGAGCTAATGACAAAGAATTTTGAAATGAGTGCCATGGGGGAATTACAATTTTTCTTGGGTCTTCAAATCAAACAAAGTCCTGATGGCATTTTCATTCACCAATCAAAATATACAAAAGATTTGTTAAAGAAATTTGATCTGCAAAACAGTAAACATTGTTCTAACCCCATGAGCAGCACCACACAACTTGATGCAGACTTGAAAGGTAAATCAGTTGATGAAACACTTTATCGATGTATGATTGGTTCCTTGATGTATCTCACAGCATCTAGACCAGACATTATGTTTGCTACATGTGTTTGTGCTAGATTTCAGGCTGCACCTAAAGAATCTCATTTGATTGCTGTTAAAAGGATTTTTAGATATTTGCAGGGCACTCAATCACTGGGAATTTGGTATTCAACTGGGCATTCCTGCAAGCTGGTTGCTTTCTCTGATAGTGACTATGCAGGATGCAAACTCACCAGAAAATCCACTTCTGGTGGTTGTCAGTTTCTAGGAAACTGTTTGGTTTCTTGGAAGAGTAAGAAACAAACATCTGTGGCTACATCCACAGCTGAAGCCGAGTACATTGCTGCTGCAAGCTGTACTTCACAAATTCTCTGGTTTCAGTCCCAACTTTTGGATTATGGCATCAAAGAGTCTAAGACACCATTGTTAATGGATAGTGCCTCAGCTCTTTGTATTGTAAAGAATCCAGTTCAGCACTCTAGGACCGAACATATTGAAATCAGACATCATTTTATAAGGGATTGTTTTGAAAAAGGTTTGATTGATCCAAAGTTTGTTCCTAGTGCTGATGAACTTGCAGATATCTTTACTAAGCCCTTAGAGACTTCAACTTTTCAAAATTTAGTACTCAGGCTTGGTATGCTGCAATTAGAATAAAATGGATTTCAAACTAATAAAATTCCAAACAACTGATAAATTTTCAAAATACAAAAATATTAAAATATGCCAAAAATCAAAAATTTGTATCACCTTGAAACTACTGATATTTCCAGTAAGTATTGATAAGTATCAGAAGTACTGATTCAAGAAAACATCTGACCTTTACCAATATTATCAGTTACAAATACTGATGTATTTTGGTTGACAAAGTACTGAAGGTCAAACATAATTATTCATCAAGTCCTGATGAACAACTTTTGTTCACAAGTTCTGATGACCAATCTTCACAAAGTCTGATGAGCAACTGGTTAAGATCAGATTGACACAGCTGATCGACAACACCTGATGAGTAAATTTACTCTTCAGATGTTCCAATCAATGCTGTTTTCCCTCTGTAACATCTGAAGACTAAATTCCAATTCTTCAGTCTTCTATTAAAACCAAACCTTCTTCAGTTGTTTCATTACCACTTCATCAGCACTTTCCATCTTTTTCAAAAACCTACCTTCCCTCTCAAGTCTCTGCTTCAATGGCGATCATGAACCTCAAACCTCGTCACAACTCAGTCGCCTATCTCACGAAATCTTCTTTCTGGTCAAAATTTGATGAAGCAGTTGATCTTATGAACGCCTCCCAATTCCAAACAGATTTTCTTCTCAATCCTACACTTCATGTTGAATATCTTCATCAATTTTGGACCAATGTGGAACTCATCAATGTCGGCACCGGAGTAATCTCACTCCGATCTACAGTGAATGGACACAGTGTTCATGTGAGTCCAGCAGAACTGAGGGATGTTCTCAATCTGGATGATGCTAATCTGGTCACTACATTTCCAAAGAATCTCACCGATCTCTGTTTTACCAATCATGAATATCAGGGTGACCTGAGTGACTCCACTCTCTACAAGAAACATTTCAATGACCCTGAACGTCTCATCTTCCATATGATCAACATTTGTTTAGCTCCAAAATCATCTTCATGGGACCAGATGTCCTCCAGGTGGCAGCAGGTACTTTTCTCTATTCTGGAATCACAAAAACTTAATTTTTCACAAATTTTATTTTCGGAATTAACTGAACATGCTGCTAAACCTGTTACCACAAGATGGCTTCTTTACCCACGTTTTATAATGGCCATCATTGAAAAACAACTAAAACAAGAAGGCCTTGTTGGTCAGGGAATCGATGCTCCAGCAGTTTTGCTAGAGGTATATTCCCGGCACAACACCAACCTTACCCTAAAAGAGGCTGCCCGAAAGCTCAAGCCCAAGCAGAGGGAACCCACAGCCTCAAAATCCCATTCCAAATCCAAAGTCCCCACCAAACCACCTTCCAAAAAGCTTAAAAAGGCTGCTCAGGGAGATGAGTCCCCTGAGTCTGCCCATGCCTCACCAAGGCATGACATGCCCACTGGCAGTAGTCAGCCAGTGGTGCACCAGACTCCACCAGCTGAAACCGCCCAAGGTTCCTCTCAACAGGAACTTGGTGCAACCGTTGAAGGGGAAGACACTCCTCTAGAACCTCTTTCATTTGAAAGGGTTGCTATTGAAAAGCACCATTCTCCCCGGGTGCAATCTGCTTCAAAGCCTACTTCTACTGAAACCATTCCACATAGCCCCACATTTGTTATTGAACAAATCCTGGATCAGCTTAACACTCCAATCCCTACCCAGACACCTATTACTACTGGGATTATCTCCAACATTGAGGGGGAGGATCATAGTGTTTCTGATAACCCACAGGACTTTGACTACACTTTCAGGGCTCCAAGTGTGGACAGGGAGATTCTGAATTCTGACAGGGCTGCTACTTCATCATCTCCATCATTTGGAATGATTGATAGTAGTAACATCTCTAAGACCCTGCCAGAGGCAACAACTGATGAAGGGTTTATCCCTGAGGTTGGAAGTCCCCAGTACCAAGACAAAGGGGCACCTGAAAATGTTGAGCCACACTCAACTCAGGTTAATCCTGATATAATCAGGAGGTCAGCTGATTTAGCCAAGGCTAATGATGACCAAAGAACATTATCAGATTTTCTCAAGCATAACATGTTTCTTGAGGCTGAGGTTTGCAGACTTAATGAGCTGCTCACCAAGATGTCCAAGGAAAAAAGTCCATCTGCCCTTCCAAACCCACAGATGGCACCTTCAATTCTTGAAGGTTCCTAAAACACTTACTCCACTACTCACCACCAAAATAAACCTCCAGCCTCTGCTTCAGGTACTAATTCTTTGGGTTCAAACCCCCCAGAGGCATTAGTTGCTGCCTTTCTAACAGCCCTACCTCTCATCACTCCACTTCTAAAGACTATTATTACCCAAGCTCTTGATGAGAGGCTTCCATCCCAATCAAAAATTCAGAGAATGATTGATGATGCTGTTGCGGCAAAATTTTCTAGTCTTAACACCCCTGTCCCAACTGCAGCCAAAAAGAGGGAGTCTTCAGTTGTTCCTGAAAAGTCTGAACTTCAAAAGCCTGCTCCTGAAAAGCCTGCCTCTCCATTAAAGTTCACATACAAGAGGCAGAAGATATCATCAAAACCTGTTGAAATTGAAAAGGAGACTGAAAAGGCTGATTGGGAAAGTGTTGAGATAGTTGCTGAAAAGAAGGTTGAAAAGGTTGTTGATGTCAAAGAGCCTGAGATGTCTGAACTTCAAAAGCTGATTCAACAAGCTGATCAAGTTCACTTCAAGGCCATGGATGAGATCATTAGTCAGATCTTCAAACATGGTATTGAACCAGAAGACCTGAATAAGAAGATCAGAGATTTGGAGCTAAAGCATATTGACAGCTTGTGGAAAAAGTATGACGATGAAGAAAGTAAAAGACTAAGTGTTATGGCAAGGTTTGTTGCTAAGTTTTTGGGAAGATCAGTTGCTGAAATAAGGGCTTGGAACAGAGACAGTCTCTTGGCAATTACCACCAAGATTTGTAGCTCTGAAACATATAATAAGGAGTTGATTGTAGAAGCCATGGTGTTATAGGTGAGGGAAGCAAAAGAGAACTTACAAAGAAAACACAACAAGAACTGACGTCCAGCATGCTAAATCCTTCAAAACCTGCCAAACCCATTACCCAATCACAACCAACCACTGCCGATGATGCACCTCTCAAGAAAAGGAGAGTGTTGAGGCTTCAAGAAGAAGAAGATGAAGATGAAGAAGACAGGCTACCTATATCTACTGTGCTGAATTCAAAATTGAAAAAGCCTGAGTCTTCAAAAACTCCAGAGTCTCAGATGCAAGCTGTGAAAATTAAAATTGAAGAAGAAGAAAGTCAAAAGCAATATGATGAGAAGATCTTGAGGATGGTTGACAAGGAATACCCTCAGAATTCTACCATTACGACAATGAAGAAAGAAGCATAAAGGTTATATGCACTCAGGCACACATTTCAATATAGAAAAGAAGTAATCAGAGTGTGGCCTGACCCAAGAGTGCAAGACAGAATCCACAAAAGGAATATACCATCTGCCTACAGAGGAAGGGTTAAGAAAGTGCTAAGTGCTGAAATAATGGCAGGATTTGTCGTTGACCCTTGGGAAATGATTGAAGAATTCAAGAAAGTTTATAATGCAGGATTACAAGTCCCAAAATTATTAGAAAACAAAATGATTAAAAAGGGACTTGTATACAAAAGGATGCAAGGATTGAATCAAAATGAACTTCAATTGTTTTTGGAAGGAAAGCATCCTGATGAATTTGTGTATAGAGAAATTACAAGGGTTGAACTGAAAAATGGGTCCACGGCCAGATACTTATCAGAATATTATGGACCTGAAATTTTTTTTTGAAGGTGAACCAGAGGTGCTAACCACTGAAGATCGAGTAGCTCTCTTGGAAGCCTATGTCAGAGAGTCGTTTAGACTTATCCATAGGCAGTAGCTTCAATGAGAGGGATTAATGCTCATAGTCCATTCCCCAATGGAGTTCCCTCTCATCCTTTGCCATTCATATTTTCAGAAGCTGCTGTCTTCCAGGCCTGTACTTATTTGGTCACTTTGAAGCTGATCTCGAAGAAAAAGACAAGATCTTTATGCCTGGGAAACCAATAATAAGTGAGACAGTAAATAATTAAAGGTTTTGGCTGCATTGGTTCAGGGGGAGTTTGTTGAACCAAAAGAACCAATGAGCCTGATCAGAAAAACCTTTAAGTCTCATATACACACAACAACTGGAGAAGAACACAACAGCTGAAGGCTACTTGAAGAGTTACAAGATCTGAAGATATTCACAACAGCTGAAGTGTTAGTCTTCAGATGTTGTGATGTTTGTTTTTGTCTTCAGTATTTTTCTTTCAATAGTTAAAAGTCTGATGAGTAGTTTACTCATCAGATGTTGTAGTTTGCTTTCAGTAGTTTTAGTTATTCAGACTTTGTAAGAGGATGCCTTCAGACTTTATGAACATCCTCAGTAGTTTTGTTTATTTCAGTTGTTGTATTAAGTCTGTTAGGTGTCAACATCATGTGACATCATCAGACGTCACTGTTTCTATATAAGGACAGTTGACATAGTGTAAACACAAGCGAAGTTAGCATATTAAATGAAATTATTCCATTTGCAGAATTCTCTCTCTATAACAAATTGTTCTTTACTGTTTCATTAATATTCAAGTGTTCTTGCTAATTCTTATGCTAATTCATCTCTGAATTCCGCTGCTATAACCTAATACTGATCAAATGAGAACAACTGATCCTACAATAATGTCCGATTATTATGAAATCCATATCGTTTTGATTGATAAATAGTGGGATGATTCAATTATGGTTATGATGGCTTTGGATCATTCTTTGGAATGATCGATCCGATTCAAGTGTTTGATTAAATGAATGAGATTTGAAGTTAATGATTTTGGCATAAATATGTTAATTATAAGTGATAACTTGACTTCTAAATGCCACATAGTAATGAATGAGATTCAAATGAGTTTGAATCAGTATGTATGGGTGTTGAGTGTATTGAAACTAGTTGTATACGTATGGTTTGCAACTAGGTGTTGGTGGTGGAAGTCAAGAGACAAATTGCAAAGTATGGAATTTTGATAGCTTGAATATGACTAAGAACATGGGTAGATTAGTTTCTACACATGAGTTGTTTGATAAAAAAGCCTCAATGAAGTTTTGATTAAGTATGAAAAGTAAAACATGTCAAATGAATTAGATTACATAAATAACACAAGTTGTGTGTTCATGTTGTTAAATCTTGTTATATGTGGATATATAATAGGAAGAGGAGGTGAATCTAATTCTAGAAGGCCTGGAAAAGAATTGAAGATTGTTGATAGCTCTCCAAATCAAGGTAAGCTACCCATTTGATTGATCTTGTAGTTGTAGGATTGGGTGAGTTCACACTACAAGTATTTGTGCATTTAGCATATATGTGATTTGTTGTGTTGATTGACTTTGATATAAATGGTTATGATTACTGTGGTTATTGTAGTTGAATTATTTACAAGGTATGTGAACATTCAACTAGTGATAATTATTGACTTGATTTACAAGAGTGTAAACAACCATCATAATGTGGAGGTTATGATCTACAAAAGTGTAAATATTAAATTGGCTATGTACATGCTTTGATTCACAAGTGTGTGAACATAAGACTTGCAAAGCTAATATAGTAGATTCACAAGAGTGTGAACAAAAGATGATTTACAAGAGCGTAAACAATCCAAATTCAAGAGTCAAATTGTTTTTTTTTGCCTATGGTTCGTATTTTGAATACTTAAGTCCGTAATTCTTGGCCTATAGTCCGTATTTTTATTTAGTTTTATATATGAACATAGCATTTTTTATTTTTTTTTTACAAACCCTTATACCCTTATCTCATATAACACCTCCTATCTATATGTATATACAGAGGCGCATCTTTGTTGAGACCGGGGGGGGGGGGTGACCGCTCCCTATTTTTCAGTTCGTAGTGTTAATTTTTCGGTCGAAATGCGATTTTTAGTTAAAAATAGGGGTTTCGCCCCCTGGCTTCAAAAAGTTAACATATATTATGGGTTACAAAAATTTTCACCCCCTCTCAAGTCGACCAAGCTAGGGGTGTTCATCGGTTCGGTTAACGGTTTGTTCGGTTTTTGAAAAAAAAATCCTATCCGTTAACCGAACCGAATTCATTGTATTGTTATCCGAACCGAATTCCAACCGAATTCAAAACTGTTCGGTTTTCGGTTATAACCGAACAAACCGAATTCAACCGTTTTAACCGAATTCAGTCAAATTCAACCAAATTCTCTATTTTCCCCAAATTTGTCTCCTGCTTGCTTTCCAATGAGCAACCTGTTACAATTTCAAACAAATTATAAATAAACTAGATAAACCAAACTAGCATAAACCATATTCTTTGTTTTCCTTCCTGTGAAGCAAGTCAACAACGTTGTCAACTGTCAAAGTTCAAACACCAAGAAGAAGGAGCCACCAAAAGTCTGAGACGTGATAGAGAGCTCAAAACAGTCAACGAACTCCCAATTTTGCAATAAATCTGAGAGAGAAGCATGAAATCATGAATGACATTCTATAGATCTAAGATTGTAGATGTAAATTACTCACAGAGAACTCAAGAAGGAGAAGAAGCGGCTGAAACTGAAAGCTTGATGATCGCCCTCGCCGAACTGCCGAAGCCCGAAGGAGAAGAGACTGAAAGCTGTTGAAACTGAAAGCGGCTGAGCTGAGACTGCCGACCGCCGCCTGCCGGACCGCCGATCGCCGCCTGAGAAGAATTGAATAGCTGAAATCGCCGAACTTTGGTCGCCGCTTGAGTCTCGATCGGGACTGAAAAGTTGAAAATGGGAACTATCGAACTAGGGTTCTAATTTTATGGTATATAAAATATATAAAAATAATATATTTAATTAAATAATCGGTTTAAACGGATAACCGAACAAACCGAATTAATAAAAAAGGTGCAACCAAAAACCGAATTCGGAATTCGGTTACGGTTAATAACCGAACCGAAAACCAAATTCAGAATTCGGTTCGGTTTTTTTCGGTTACGGATACGGTTCGGATAACGGTTTTCGGTTATTCTGAACACCCCTAGACCAAGCTTCGCCACTGTGTATATATATGTATGTATGTACGTACGTACGTATGTGTATC
The DNA here is from genome assembly GCA_009363875.1 of Mikania micrantha. Taxonomy (NCBI): domain Eukaryota; kingdom Viridiplantae; phylum Streptophyta; class Magnoliopsida; order Asterales; family Asteraceae; genus Mikania; species Mikania micrantha. The sequence goes on from CM018684.1 coordinate 6,755,945, forward strand.
ATACTCCTAATAAATAAAAATATTAGTGTACACGTTAAGTGCTTCTAATTAAAGCCACTAGAATTCTATTTTCCCACCAAAACAATTAACCTTTTTTTTTTTTTCATCACGTGGACCCAACCCACTTGATTGGTTTCCTTCATTTGATGTTTCAATCTCCTTTTTATACAAAAACGTAAAGTCTAATATCCTCCTATACAACATCATCGTCGCCATATTACGAACCACCTGAATCTCGTTAATCTAAGTTTCTTTGTTATTTATTTTGCATCATTCTTGAGTTTATTTTGATAATTTCTTTTATATTAGACTGCTTTTTCTATGTATCTTCATCTTAAATTCATCTTTTTCCTACTTTTTGTAGTGAATTCATACATGTAATGATGAAATATGTTATAGTCAGATTTGGATATCTGATTTGATGAATCAAGTATTTTGCTATTTACATGATTTTAAGTCGGTTTGAAGCACTGTGGTAATTTGAGATTTTACCTTCATCTTACGTGCACACCTAACTTATTTTTTGAACCGCATTGGATCTCAACGTGTGAATCACTGATTTTCAGGTCATGTAACCAAGGTCTAGTTACCATGACCTCCGCATTAGAAGCCCACGACCGTATTGTTTTGTGTATAAGAAATATGATCAAACAGTATGCTATAAACCAAAAAACATACATACATTCGAATTGAATAATAAGGTGTACATGTTCGGCTATTTATAGTGATCTAAGACAGTTACAATTAGCGGTTATAGGGAGTTATTTGGCGCCATTTAACCGCCAAATAACTAACTTAACTAACTTATGAAACATAACCATAATACCATACTAACTCCAACTAATATTACATAGTATTTCTACTTGACCCGTTAAGAATATAAACTTAAGGTTCCAACAATCTCCCCCCTAAGTTTATAATCTTAACATCTTGAAATCTTCTTTACATAGCAGGTCCACACCTCGAACGGCTTGGATCCTTCTTTTCTTGTAAGGCAAGTGCTTCTCGACTTTGAGTAATGTTTCTTCTCGGTCTTGTTTCTTGGAGCTGCTTCCTCCTGCCTTTAACGTATACAATCCAGGTTGTTTCCTTCAGTTTTTCATGTTCTTGTATATCCATTCCATAAGATCGAGATATTCATTATAAATGAACATTAGTTTATATCCCTTTCTTGAATCGAACCCCATATCCGCTGCTAGAAGAACCCAAAAGTTGTTTTCGTTCACCTTTTCTTTTCCACCATTAATTTGTACACTTAAGTACAAATCCTACAAGTTTGCGACCTGATTATCAATCTTAGGAGGCCACAAACTTTGTTGTTTAACCACGTTTTTGATGAACCATATAACCATATCTTCAAACTTTTTCCTTGTAGTCCATTTATTTAATCGATTGATGTTGATGGAGCCAAGGAGATCCAAGAAAATCTCCATTCCTTCGAAGGTTGTAACCCTTCCAGTTTCCAAATTTGGCTCTATCTCCTTACCTTTACCGCTCTCCTTCTTAATTTGTTCTTGATGATCCTTAATGTCCATTTGCTCGAAATGATCCCACATAACCGAAATATTATCTAAATGATCAACATCATTCCATTTGATGTTGGAATTTCTTTCTTCAGTCACGTAGTCTCTTGAGGCCTTCTCGTCCTCTTTCACTTTGTGTTCAACACATACCATGTATGGCTTTGTGATGACACACATCGTTCCTTCGAATGTGACTTAGAACCCTTGGTTTATCAGTGTCCTCAAACTCAAAACATTCCTACCCAATCTCGGTTGATAATAAACAAAATTTAAGGAATGAGTAGTCCCATTGGAACTTATCTCGATCGATCCTTTGCCCCGAAAAAATGAATTTTTCTTGGTTTTTCTGTTAAAGGCCTCAATTCCGAATGAAGGTTTGATGGTTTTGAACAAATTCTTGTTTCCACAAGCGTGATAGTTTTGTTCAAGACCAACGAACCAAGTGAATTTCCATCCTTTCCCTTCTGTTCCCGAGACCATGAATTCGGATCGTAGTACACGGTTTTCACATACCCATTTACACTTACCCGATTGAATGCAGTATGTACACGAATGATGCTTGAATGATCTTCTTCCGATTCCTTTGTTGATGTGATTCCTGAATCTCTTCGTGGCTTCCGTCCCAGTTTTCTTATGCTTTTCTTCCTTCTTCTCGATCTGAAAATCCTCTACCGCGATGCACAAACTTTCCATACTCGAATTCCTATGACCCCTCTGATCATGTTCCGGCAATTCCCTCTGATCTCCCTGATCGAAACTGCCCCTGGAATTCTTCATCTTCTCGATTGAAACATCCATACTTCTCGTTTTCTTTCTAAGGAGTAACTGGCTCTGATGCCACTTATTAGGAGCCCACGACCGTATTGTTTTGTGTGTAAGAAAGATGATCAAACAGTATGCTATAAACCAGAAAACATACATACATTCGAATTGAATAATAAGGTGTACATGTTCGGCTATTTATAGTCATCTAAGACAGTTACAATTAGCAGTTATAGGGAGTTATTTGGCGCCATTTAACCGCCAAATAACTAACTTAACTAACTTATGAAACATAACCATAATACCATACTAACTCCAACTAATATTACATAGTATTTCTACTTGACCCGTTAAGAATATAAACTTAAGGTTCTAACATTCCGTTGAGACCCCACCACCACCCCAAGAGGAAACCGCACCAGAAAACCTCCTGACCTCCCAAGGACCCGTATTTCGCTTTGAGAGGGATTTGAACCCGTGACCTTTCATTTGGAAAAGCCAAGGGAGTACCGCTAGAGAAAACCCCTTTGTACGTGCACACCTAACTGATTATGGATTTTCGATTGTTTGTTTGTTTTAAAAAAATGGGAATCAGGAGTCTATGATTGATCTGTTTCAGGTGTGTATAAAACTCACTATGATACTTCGCTTCATGTGGTGTGTTTAATTTCGTTTTCTACGGTGATTTTAATTTGTTTGTACTTGCATTTATACAGGTTTGAACTGTCATGTTTGGGTTTTTAGATTATGAACATTCGTCTTTCCTAACTCATACAGAGTATTGCAACTAGAAATGCACGAAAAAACGGTTAATCAAACGGGCACCGGTTAGAAACAACTTTTTTAGGAAAAACTAGCATTTTAGGACTTGTTTGAGTTTTCAAGAGACTAAACCGGTTGATCAGTCCACCTGAGAAAAAAATCGGTTACTAAGCGGTTATTAGGGTTTCGGTTATTATATTGGTTTCAGTTTTAGAGATTGAAAAACAGGTTATTAACCGAACCTATTTGGTAAAACCGGACCAAACTTTGCCCGGTTAACCGGTTTGTGCACCTCTAATTACAGCTTTTTGGGTCTCAAAATACAAATGTTCTGGTGTTTTTACAAAGAGTGCCAAAGTCATGATCATGCATCTCAAGTGCAAATCCATTATCATTACTTACGTTTCTGGATCAATTCACTACAATAAAAAATGTTTGTAGCAATGATTTTTTTAACCCTATAGCAAGAACATTTCATTTTTATAGGGTATAAACACCTATAACAACAAAATCTCATTGCTATGCTTTTGGTGGCTACCGTCCCGTGACAATAAGAAATGTTTTGAAAACCGGTCGAACCGAAAACCGGTGGGTGAACCGGTCTGGTTAAGGGTTCTGAGCCGTTTTGGGTGAACGGCCGGTAGATACGGTGGTTGAACCGGTTTTTTATAATTTTTTATTTTATATATATATATATATATATTTATAAAATGTTTATAAAATCATCCGGTTCTTAAATCCGGTCCGACCGGTCGGGCCTCTGACCAATAAGGAGACCGGTTCGACGTCCGGTCCGGTTCTGAAAACATTGATAATAAGTAAACAATGTTGTTGCTATAGGTGTTGTTGCTATAACTTAATATATTGCAACAACTAGTTGTTGTTAATGTCAAAATAATTTTATTAACTAAAATAATAATTTATTAATTGTTTATAAAAATAAAATAAATTAATTAAAATAAAATAAATTATTTTTTACTTAAATAAATAACATGTTGTTGCTACACATTAAAAATAATAAAAATAAATTAACACAATTGCAACCACGTACTTTTGCTACAAATCAAATTAAAAAAGATTTAAATACATTAATTTAACTTAAAGCAACAACTTATTCTTGCTATAGCTCTAAAAAAATCAAAATAAATTAATTTTAACTAATGGCAACCATATGTGCTTGCTACAACTCAAATTAAAAAAGAAGTTAAATAAATTAATTGTCTTATAGCATTCATATATGGTTGCTAAAGACGAAAATAAAATATATTTTAACCAAATTTATTTTGACTTGTAGCAACAACATGTCGTAGTTGTAGATCAAACTAAACATGTTTTTTTTTAAATTTTCTTATTGAATATATATATATATATATATATATATATATATATATATATATATTATATCTACTAATAAAGAAATCAAGCAACATTTCTAAATAAAGCAAACCTAGTAAAGTTACCTGTCGTGCGCGGCGGTGGCTGCGCTATAATGTAGAGTAAATCAATTTTATTATGTCGAATGAAAACGTGATATATTTGACTTAACATATCTTCTAAAAGATTTAGACGATGTGGTTTGGACATTTTTGCAAGTTTGGTCATCTTTACAAGTTTTATAGTTATTATTTAAAGTTGGTTTTTTTCATATAAGCCGGTAAGATTTACAATGTGTTGCATTGACTCGGTTTTGAAAATTAGAACGTAAATGAAAAAAAAGCAAGTCACGACGGTGTATTCAGAAATCACGGGAAAGTTACATCAATGTGCAAATGGAGCTCCACAAAATATGAAATCATATTTTAAATTTTTTAATATATCATATTTAACACGTCTTAGTTTTAAATAAAGCTTAATACAAACATAGAGACTACCTAAAACTAATTTGATTAGCGGCGGCAATGTTTTGAAAACCGGACCGGCCGGTCGGACTGGTCGAGCAGGAAACCAGTCCGGTTAGGAGTTTTTGACCGTTTTGGGTGAACCGGCCTGTTGAACCAGCGAACCGGTGGTCGGACCGGATTTTTAAATTTTATTTATATATTTATATAGTTTTGATTATTTATATATATATATATATATATATATATATATATATATATATATATATATATATATATATATATATAAATATTTATAAAATCATGCAGTTCTTCAATCCGGTTCGACCGGTCCAACATCTAAGCGGTAAAAAGACCGGTTCGATGTCCGGTCCGGTTCTGAAAACATTGAGCGGCGGAGCTTAGACTAAGTAAAAGGGAAGACGGAAATTTTTGAAACCCAAAATACATGTTAAGTTTTTGAAACGAGGGGACGAAACCACTGTTTTTAACTAAAAATAACATTTCGATCGGAAAATTAACACTATTAACCGAAAACAAGGGGGCGGCCGCCCTCACCCTTAAATAGCTTTGCCCATGAATATGATTTTTCTAATTCAAATTGAGTTTAAATTATAAGGCCACTCGGAGTGGGGGTTAGGAAGAGGCCGTGGAAGCCATCACCGAACCGGGGCCGGCCGGGAACACCGCGCCCCCGGTTTCGGCTAGGGGAAAAACGGGGAGAGGAAGCCGAATGTTGCCGAGCGTGGGAGAAACCATTTGCGTTGGAAGTGAGAAAAGTGGGAAAAAATGTGGGGTAAAGTGGGAAAAAAATGTGAGGAAAAGTGGGAAAAAATGGGACGACACCATGCAAATTGTGAAAAAGTGGGGAAAAGTGATGTGACGCTGATATAATAATGGAGAAAAGTGGGGAAAAGTGGGATGACTCCAAGTGGCCTAAGTTTCTAATATAATTTATCTAACGTTGGGCTCGTGATTATTAATACTCCAACTTAATTTGTTTCACAGTTTTCTTCTATTAAAGAACTAAGGAACTAATGAACTATGAATATTAAGAAAGGAGCAACGCAACTTAAAAAAATAACAAAGAAAAAGAAAAAAAAAAAACAAAAAAGAAAAAAGCCACCCATGTCTTAATGTATTGTAGCTAAGATTTTACCATTACAATGTGATTGATAGTCACTTGAGTATTCGTAATCATCATTTTTTTTTATTTTCTTTTATTACATGGATAAAACATGCAAACGTCATATAAACAATTATTTTTATTATCCAGAAATTATTTATACATGTATAGCTATCATCTTATTCACGCACCTTTTATCATATATGGATCACGCATTGCATCTCGTGACCTTGGTCACCCGAGACCGATCATCCGTTACAAGAGGCTTGAGGGCAATCACTAGTCAGTGTCACCCTAAGTAATAAATCCAAAGCTTTATTTATATGTAATTTATATGTAGCATATATTATTAAAAATTAATTAAAAGCATCTTATTATCAGCACCAACTTTATTTTATTATTATTATTATTATTTTATTCTGAACAGAAAAAAATTCTCATTTAAGGTAAAATTCGAACCCACGTTGTCTGACAAGAAATTTAATAGTTTATATTATTTCCAGAAACACGTGGAATCTTGAGCAAAAGGGAGTCACGAAGTAGGTCATATCATTCCTCAAAACTAATTTTTTAAAAAAAAAAACATCTTTATCGACACAAACAAAATTTTCGTGGTCCAACAAATGGTTTTAGCCCTTACAACATTTATATGATTTAAATATAAAATTGATATGTTTCTCATATTTTATAAACATGTGACACTTTAGTAAAAACATAAACAAAAAAACAAACCTGATACATGAAACATCTCGTCTACACAAAATTCGAAAGAACATCATGACAATCGGGTCTCATGTTTTTAACGAAAGCTCGTATATCAGCCTAGAGGTGAGCAAAAGAACCAGAACCGGAACCTATAGCCGGAAGCAAAACCGGTTATACCCGAACTGGTAGGCAAAGATGGTTATGGGTTTTCAGAGAAATCGTAACCAAAACCGATTCCATATTTACTTGACCAGAACCAAAATCGGAACAGGCCAAAACTTGAAGTGAAATCAGCCAAAACCCGATAATAGAGTTTTTCAAAATTTGTAAAAATAAAAACAAAATCGTATGCAATTTTTTTTATTATTATTTCTCTTTACAATTGCCTCACGAGCCATATCCTGATCGAATGCCTAGAGCATTGATGGGTGGAATGGGCACGTCAATCGCATTTATTTATTTGTTTCTAAATAATATTTCAATAAAAAATAATAAATAAAGGTAAAAGCAATCAATCATTAAATATGTTACTTATAAAATCGCAAAAGAAGTAATGCTAAAGCTAATAAAGTAGACCTTTTTTTTATAAACAAGGCGACAATATTAGTATAGCAAGGTTATTATTTCGTGTTCTACATGGATTTAATATAAAATATAAAACAATTAGTAATAAAAATTAACAATTATAAAAGGATATTTTTAAAATAAATGATTAATTTACATATTAATAAATACTTTAAGTAATAAAACAATTATTAAAAAGTTTAATAACTTTACAAATAATATATGGTTTTCTGATTTGTATAATGATTATCTTTGAACTGACTAATAATAAAAATTTCAGTTTATACTATATCAAAAACTAATTTTTATAAATCAACTTTCATTTAAATATAATTTCCATAATATTGATAAACATACATGACCAAAAGTATAACGTTCTCTATCATTATTCGTATTTCGGTTTTTAAACGAATTAAAAAAACGTCATTGGTTATAAAAAACTTATTGTTTAAAATTTAGGTTTATTGTTTCTTTTATTTCTTTTATAAAGAGTCATTTATAAAGAGAACTTGGTTTTATCCAACTTTCATTTTATGTAAATAAAATATTTCTTGTTTAAAAAAAACTAACTTTAAAACATTTAATATTTTATAAACTTTCTTAAATATGTTTTCTAATAAAAAATAAATAAAATTATTACTTATTAGTATTATAGTTGTTTAATAAGAGAGAAAATGTAATTATTTAATAGGAGAAAAAATTAAATGAATTGTCAAAAAATTGACATGTGTCAATACTTGTGTTAGATTATGACAAATGACAAAATTTATGTTTGTCAAATGAAAAAGTGCTAAATTTGACCTAACGTATATATATTATGCTAGGTTAGTCACCCATGTAATACACGGATTGATCCAAAAAATTATATTAAATAATACGACTTACTTACTAAAATTTAATAATTGTAAAATGATTATGTGAGATAAATTTTTGTTTGTTAAGCTATAGAATGAAGTTAATTTAGAAAATATAGTTAATCATATTGAGATTAAATAAAAAAATTAATAAATTTGATCCAAATATCAAAGTAATTATTTTCGTATAAAAATGTAAATACATATACACATTACGGTATTTGGATAGAAAAATATTAGGGTAAAAATATAAAAAGTAATTTAAAATTTAAATCTATCTAACAAATTCAAACAACTGTTTAATTTAAGTGATCAAGATAAACATAAAACAAAATAAAATAGAAAACATTTAAAATTATACAACATAAATCGATGGAATTTTGAAAAATTAAAAGTTCTTTTGTAAAAGATGAAATATACATAAAGGACAAGGTTGATTTAAAAAAAATCAAATAATGTATATCATTACATAATAGGAAAAACAATATTTTAATACTATTAATTAGCAAATCAATTTTGAAAAAAGATATATCAAAATATGATCTTTCATATCGTTGTGTTTGAAATGCCAAGTTTTGATGATAAAATATTATATTAACGTAACAATAATTAAACATATTAAAAAAAATCATGAAGGAAAAAAACAAATCTAACATTTTATTAATATTTGCAATATTAGTGAAATGACATTTTTATGACAACCCTAATTAATATGCATAAATAGTAAGAAAAAAAATATTTTAACATGAAACAAAAGTTTTACTCTATTTTTAAGACTAAAATGATATGTTAGCTTTCGACATATTAAACTAAAATTATACGGTTTGAAATTATAACTAAAATATTTTAATCAACAAAAATGTAAATTATAGTTTAACATGTTAAATGAGATAAGGTGAACTGAATTTTCAACACAATTGTTTTGGTTCAACTGATAATTGTTGTGGTTCAACTGATTTGTTATTTATTTATTAAAATTAATTGAATCTTTTAATATGAGATTTTACAGTTTTGAATTTTTAAAATTATTAATCATAGAAAAAAAGTTTGACATGACTAAATTTTTATAAATATTTAAAGAAAATGTCCTTATTTTTTTAATTTTAAAACTTGACTTGAATTTATTTATTAAATTAAATTAAGTTTTAAAATGCTATGAATAAATATAGTGGTGAATCATATATTTATTTATAATATTATAATTTACTTAATACATTATGGTAATTAGAAAATTTCATTTCTAAATTTAGATTTTTTTTTGAAAACTTTTTTAACTTCTAATTTTATTCAATATACAAGGCCTATGACAAGAATATTTTTTTGATTGGGGCGATAGCTCTGAAAAGACAAATTACCCATCTTTTCTTTTATCTCGAGCGAAATACGATCACTGAATTTTCAACACAATTGTTTTGGTTCAACAGATTTGTTATTTATTTATTAAAATTAATTGAATCTTTAAATATGAGATTTTACAGTTTTGAATTTTTAAAATTATTAATCATAGAAAAAAAGTTTGACATGACTAAATTTTTATAAGTATTTAAAGAAAATGTCTCTATTTTTTAATTTAAAAACTTGACTTCAATTTATTTATTAAATTAAATTAATTTTTAAAATGTTATGAATAAATATAGTGGTGACACATATATTTATTTATAATATTATAATTTACTTAATACACTATGGTAATTAGAAAATTTCATATCTAAATTTAGTTTTTTTTTTTGAAAACTTTTTTAACTTCTAATTTTATTCAATATACAAAGCTAAGGTTCTTTAAAACCTAAAGAAAAAGTGTGTATAAATTCTAGAAAATTTTATAAAACAAATTTTTTTTTAAACGGAAATTATTTTATAAATGTTTTTGCCTTTAGTCTCATCTTATATAAATTGACCTGTTTAACTTTCTAAAAAAGATTTTTTACATGGAAAAAGAAATTTCTTTACAAAAATAAATTTTATTTCTTCTTCTAAAATATTAGTCATAGATGTTTTGCTTTAATTTTTTTTAATTTTGTATATTGTTTGATATTGTTTTTAAATAACTATACAAATTTGGTTAGTAAAATCTTTCAAATAAATTAACAACGTGTTTTTTAATATTGATTACAAAATATCATAATCAGATAAAATTTATTTGTAAATAGTCTATTTAATTCTTGTACAAACATTTCATTTTAAAAAATTCAAAAATTTCATACGTTTAGACATAGAAAAATCATTATACTTTTGTCTAATATTTTCAAAAATTTACACATAAAATTATATTTCTTGTTAATCATCAAAATTTAATAAATGTTGATTTGTTGATATAAAATTATATTTTTTATGTAATATTCAAAAGATTTTTTCACTTGAAGACGAAGCAAACATTTGTGAGAGAGAGTATTTAATATATAAAATAAAAAGGAGATAAAAATATGAAAGATTATAAGTGGTGACATGTGACACTCAATTTTATTCTTTTATTACATACATACATATATACATACATGTATATATAGGGCTTTTACATATTTGCACTGTTATAAAAGTCGGCCTAAGCAGCCGCCTAGGCGCTAGGCAGCCATCCACTGTCGATTTTGTCCCAATGAGTCCGACCTATGATTTTGACTTTTTTCTGGTAAATATAGACCAATTTCATGATTATTTAGACATTTCTTAACCCAAAATCTTTAATATGTCTCTAAAACTGTTGGAAAATAAGGACTGACGAAGCAAAACCACCTTTCAAATAATCTTTGTAATTGTTGCAGGACAATAGCTTCCGAAGAAAAATCTTCAGAAGAACCTTCGGAAGAGACAAATAAAAGACAATAGCTTCCGAAGACAAGTCTTCAGAAGAACCTTCGGAAGAGACAAATAAAAGACTCTAGCTTCCGAAGAAAAGTCTTCAGAAGAACCTTCGGAAGACATAAATAAAAGACAACTGCTTCCGAAGACAAATAAAAGAAAAATGCTTCCGAAGACAATACTTCAGAAGTTGCTTCGGAAGACTCTATCTGAAGACAAACCTCAGAAGACACTATCGGAAGAGAACTTTTGCTTCCGAAGAATAAAAGTCATTTACTTCAGAAGACTTCCAAAGACATCTGCCTCGGAAGAAAAACAATATTTCAGAAGACATATGTTTCTTCTGATGAAAGAATAAATGTAACCTTCTTTAGGATAACTGTCTACATTAGATAGTTTCCTATGAAGAGCTTCCGAAAGAATAATGTATTAGCATCAGTACAAAAGTCTGAATTAAGATCTTTAAAGATCCTATGTTGACTTTACACTTGTACTATTCTGATGCTACAGTGTCTGTAATAGTGTTATCAGTCTTATCTGTTTGTCTTCTTCTTGTATTTGTCCTGAAACATTAAATGTCGGGGCTATTTATACCCCAACATCTAATGAATAAAACAACAACACTTTTCTGAATCTTCTTTGTGTTGTCCTACTGTTTTCTCTTTTCTTTTCTTCTAACTTAAGAAAACTAAACACTAAAATAACTAAAGAGCAAAATTCCAGAGGGAGCAAAACCTCAAAAGCTTTGTCTAAGCTCTTGATCATGGTTAAGTTAGTCTCTCCTCAGCTCACCGATTTTCTACAATTGGTATCAGAGCCTTGGTCATTAGTCTTGGTTTAACCATCAAAGCTAAAATTCATAGCTCGCTTTGATATCTGTGTTTAGTTTTCTATTATCATCTTCTTTTCAAAATCTGCTAAAGATTGATTTTTGAAACTCTAAAGTGTTCAAAAATCATTCAACCAAACTATCTTGAGTACTCACTATCTATTGATTTACTCAAAACGGTTTAAACAAATGGCAGAAAAATTCACCTTAGACCCCCATAACACTGGTTCTGCCACAAAGCCACCAATTCTGGTTAGGCATCAATATAATATTTGGCAGAGACGGATGTTTCATTTCCTGTCAAATAATCATACATGATGTTGGAAGTCTGTCATGTTCGGACCTCATAAACCAATGGTCTTGGACACAGAGACTGGAGATGATGTCCCTAAGGATCCCCGAAACTATACTGAAGAAGACTTTCATAAATTGGAGCTTGATGCCAAGGCACATGCTCAGCTGGCCATGGCCCTTCCGAATGAAATCTATTCGGGTCTTCTTCACCATGAGTCCGCTAAGGACTTATGGGATGCTCTAAAAGAGCAATTCGGTGGTACTGATGATGTTGTAGCCAATACTAGAGAGATATTGGCTCAACAATATGAGACATTCTGCCAACTAAATAATGAGTTACTGACTCAGCAATTTGAAAGGTTCACTTCTCTCTTAAGTGAACTAAAATTAGCTGGTCAAGTGTATCCTCCTGTCTCAGTTCTAAATCGATTTTTAAGATCTCTCCCTGAAAAATGGGAAACTTACTCTATAGTCATGAGATCTTCACCAGATTTTGGTAAACTCTCACTTACCCAACTTCATGGTAAGTTACTCACTTTTGAGCGAGAGATTGACCAGAAAAGAAAACTAATAAAATCTGGAAAATCAACTGAAGAGTATGTTCAAGGGAACACTGCTCTCCTTAGTCATAACTCTGTGATAAATGATCAGGGTTATGATGAACATATTGACATAACTACTGGTATCACCTCCTCATTCTCTTCATGTGATGACCACTCTCTCCCCTCTGACCATCCTTGTTTTATCATGGACGATCTTCATCAAGTTCCAAGTGATGACTTGGAAGAGATGGATATTCTCCATCAACTGGCTCTCTTGAGCATAAGAACTAACAAGTTCTACAAGAGGACAGGAAGAAAATTTCCTGGTATCCATGGAAAAACCAGGATTGGTCTAAATAAGGCTACTGTCCAATGTTATAGATGTCATGGCACTGGACATTTTGCCAGGGAATGCTCTAATGCTTCAAACTCTAACCCTTCTTCTTATGTGACCTTTCTAAACATACCTTCACACACCTCTTCAACACCACATTCATCCACCTCTTCCTCTTTCAAAAGATCCAATAATCCTCAAGAATCAGCACACATTGCACAAAACTCTTCTTCTAACAATGTGCAATATGTACAAGCTGCAAATGGAAACATGTACCAACTTACTCCTGCCTCACTTCAAGTTGTTACAGCTCCTTCTTCACAAATAAATGCTCCCGGACATGCTGTCCAATCTTTATCATCTGGTCAACAGGCTCTTTTCTCTCAAGAGTACATAGACTGGAGCAGCTTGCCTGAAGATGTTGGCCATGCCCTCATCACTTTTAAACCAACAGATTTTGCTCTTATGGCTGTTGGTGAAGATTCTTGTTCCTCTGATCAACCTGAAGCAGATATTTCTGATGCTCAGGTATCTTCTTCTACCTTAGAAAAACTATGTTCCAATGCTTGCATAGAGGCCTTTGCAAAAATAAAGAAAGCCAATATGTTGCTTCAAAAGCAAAATCAGGAGTTGGAACAATTCCTTGACAATAAAAATTTTGAAGTGGAAAAATTAATAAAAATAAAAGATAATGAAATCTGTGCGTTAAAAACTGAGAAAATCAATTTACAAGCATTGTTTGATCTACAAAGAGAAAAATATTATGCTTGTAAAGATGAATTATCTCAAACTCAAGTAAGCTGTGAAAAGTGGGTTGAGTCTTGCAAAGGATTCAAAATGCTTCTACAAAAGCAAGTTCACAGCAAAGCAAGATTTGGGATTGGGTATAATCACACTGCTCAACCAGAGGATTACACCCCAATCGATAACAATAAGGAAGAAACCACTCCTGAACCTATCTCACCAACTTTTCTTCCTGATGAAATTCCTCCAATAATAGATACACCTCCTTTGGTGTATCATCCAAACTATTTTTCTAAGTTTGTATACCCCACTAATACAAATCTGACAAGAATAGAAAAACCTCAGTTGAACTCAGTTCAACACATTAACTCTTCAGAACAAAATGAGATTGCCCCTGATATGAGCTCTACTCATAGTTCAGAAGAAACAACAAAATCGGGTCTTACTTCTAACATCAAGTCAAATCTTGATAAAGGAAAAGAACCTATGATTAATATCCAGTTTCCTCCTTCTCATCCTCATCCTCCTTATCCCACAATGTAAGCAAATAGACCTTTCATCCCAAATTATTCCTCTCTTTCCCCAGCCTGCTTAAAATGTTTTAAGTACAATCATGCTACTGAAAACTGCAGAACAAAAACACCTTTGGAGAAAGCTAGGATAAAGGCTAATAAGTTGAAAGCTGATCATACTTCTTCATCTAAAGGGAACCTCCCTAATAAGATGAAGAAAGTAAGAACAGCAAGTAACAAATCTGTTGGGACACATCCTCATTCTTCCTCTATCTTACCCTCTTCCTTAAGTACTAACTCTAGACCTTCCATTTTGGGAACACCACCTCCCTATTCTACGGTGAACCCAGCTTCTTACTCTAATAATGGTGCTAACTCTTCTCCCGTGGATTCTCAAATCAATCTTCTCCAACAAAATCAGCAACAACTGCTGTTAATGATGCAGAAATTGATGAAAGATACACAACAAAATAAACCAAACAAATAAATAAAATACCCCATATCTAATCTTTTGTACATAATTCTCATGTGCAGAAATCCTCTTCAAACCAAAATCATCTCTGGTATGTGGATAGTGGAGGATCTAGGCACATGACTGGATGCAGATCCATTCTAAATGATTTCATTCCAAATAATGGAGGATCTGTTTCTTTCGAAAACAATGCAAAAGGTTGGATAGTGGGATCCGGTTCTGTCTCAAGAGGAAATTTGAAATTTAAAGATGTTAGCTTAGTTGAAAACCTCAAGTTTAATCTCTTGAGTGTTTCTCAACTGGCTGACAAAAATTTTAATTCATTTTTCACTAAATATAGTTGCAAAATTCTTTCTCCAGAAATAAACTCTAAAATAAAGGTCTTGATTGATCAACACACCTTGCTAACGGCTAGAAGACGTGGAAATGTCTATGTTGTAGATATGACTACTGACTCTCAAACATCTTCACCTACATGTTTGATAGCCAAAGCATCATCTTCTGAAACCACTCTCTGGCATAGGAGACTCAGTCACCTTAATCACCAAACTCTTCACAAGCTTTCAACCCTTTCTCTAGTAAGAGGATTGCCTTCTAAAGAATTTCATTTTGAAGGTCAATGTGAATCTTGCTTAAAGGGAAAGCAACATAAAACTTCACATAAGTCTATTGAGGAATCCAAAACAACTAACTGTCTTAATCTGCTTCATATGGATCTGTTTGGTCCAGTGAAGGTAGCTAGTTTGGCAAGAAAAAGATATTGTCTAGTTGTTGTGGATGATTACTCAAGATTTTGCTGGACCTTCTTCCTTTTCAGCAAAGATGAGACTTCTGATAAAATAATTGCTCTTGTCACTCATCTTGAAAGACAATTCAGTCTTCCTGTTAAAATGATAAGCAGTGACAATGGCACAGAATTCAAAAATCAAGTTCTTGATAAATTCTGTATTTCTAAAGGAATCCTTAGACAATATAGTGCTCCTAGAACTCCTGCTCAAAATGGAGTTGAAGAAAGAAAGAACAGGACACTAATTGAAGCTGCAAGAACCATGCTTGCAGACTCAGGATTACCTTTATCATTCTGGGCTGAGGCAGTAAACACTGCTTGTTATGTATTGAACAGAGTTCACATTGTAAAAAGACATAACAAGACTGCCTATGAAGTTCTGTATAAAATAAAGCCTCTCATTTCCTTCTTCAAAGTCTTTGGATGTCCGTGTTTTATCCTAAATACAAAAGACTCTTTGTCCAAATTTGCTGCTAAAGTTGATTCTGGATACTTTGTTGGATACTCTCAGACTTCTAAAGCATATCGAGCTTTCAATCTCAGAACAAAAATAATTGAGGAATCTATTGATGTAAAATTCAATGAATTAGCGTCAACCTCATCCTTTCCTTCTGCACCCGATGATCTTTTTGATCTTGAAAGCTTCTCATTCATCCCTTCCATCCTTTCTTCTTCTCCTTCGACAGAGTCATGTCAAACTTCTGAAGATCTATCTTCTATTGAGGAAGATTCTGTTTCAAAGTTCTTCACTTCTTTTCCATCTCATCAAATAAATTCTCAAGAAGCAAATTCTCAAAACCAAGATGATATACCATCTACTCCTTTATCTCCTGTCTTGGATAATGCATCCATAGATGTTCCTGATCACATTCTAAACTCTCTGAGCCCCATTGAAAACTCATCTTCTTCCGATGCTGCCTCCTCAAATAACTGTTTGGACATCATTCCTTTCAACAAAAATCATCCTCTAGAACAAATCTTAGGTGATCTAAGTAAAGGAGTTCAAACAAGAAGCCAGATTTCAAACTTTTGTCTTCATGCAGCCTTTCTATCCCAAATTGAGCCGTCTAAATATCAGGAGGCTCTTAAAGACAATAATTGGATAGAGGCAATGCAAGATGAACTGTTGCACTTTTTAGGGCAAAATGTTTGGACTCTAGGTCCCTTGCCTGATGGAAAATATCCCATCGGAACCAGATGGGTATTCAGAAATAAAACAGATGACAGAGGCATTATAATAAAAAATAAAGCCAGGTTAGTGGTGCAAGGTTATTGTCAAGAGGAAGGTATTGACTATGATGAGACCTTTGCTCCTGTGGCAAGATTGGAAGCCATTAGACTCTTCCTAGCATTTTCCATCTCACATAACATAAATGTATACCAAATGGACATAAAGAGTGCTTTCCTGTATGGAACAATAAAAGAGGAAGTCTATGTTTGTCAACCACCAGGATTTGATGATGTTCATCATCCTGATTGGGTGTACAAACTAGACAAAGCACTTTATGGTCTAAAACAAGCTCCAAGAGCATGGTATGACACTCTATCTCAATTCCTTCTTTCTAATAATTTTTCTCGGGGGACCATTGATAAGACTTTGTTCATAAAAAGGGTAGATAAGGAACTCTTGTTAGTCCAAATTTATGTTGATGACATCATTTTTGGATCAACAAAACAGTCCATGTGTGAACAATTCTCTAAACTAATGTCTTCTAAGTTTGAAATGAGTGCTTTAAGTGAACTAAAAACATTTTTAGGACTTCAAGTCAAACAAACCCCACACGGGACTTTCATTCATCAATCTAAATATGTAAAAGATCTTCTAAATAAATTTGATATGAATGATTGCAAAATAATTTCTACTCCCATGGCAACAAGTCCTGGCATATGTCCAGATGACAATGGTGAACCTGTAGATCAAACTCTCTACAGGTGCATGATTGGTTCTCTGATGTATCTTACTGCATCAAGGCCAGACATCATGTATGCAACATGTGTCTGTGCAAGATACCAATATGCTCCCAAACAATCTCATCTTTCATTTGTGAAGAGGATACTCAGATATCTCAAAGGTACTCCTGTGCTAGGTATTTGGTATCCTGCTAATCAAATTTGCAAGCTTGTTGGTTTTACAGATAGTGATTATGCTGGTTGCTCGCTCACCAGAAAGTCTACTTCAGGAGGTTGTCAGTTCTTTGCAGGTTGCTTAGTGTCATGGCAAAGCAAGAAGCAAACATCAGTGTCAAATTCAACTGCTGAAGCTGAATACATTGCAGCAGCCCATTGCACTGCCCAAATTCTTTGGTTACAATACCAACTGCTAGATTTTGGAATAACTGAACTAAAAACACCTCTTCTGATAGACAGCGAAGCTGCCAAAAACATAATAAAGAATCCTGTCTATCATTCTAAAACCAAACACATTGAAATAAGGCATCACTTCATTAGAGACTGTTTTGAAAAAGGACTAATAGTTCCAGAACATGTCTCTACAAGTGATCAAATAGCTGACATATTTACCAAGCCCTTAGACTCCTCAACTTTCTCTAAGTTTGTAGCAAAACTGGGCATGATAAATATGAGTTAATAAACATTAAAGGATAGTTTTTATAAATTATCCAGACAATGGATATTGGATAAACAACTGATAAAGAAATCTTGATTTCTTTCAGTAATTATCTCTATACACAGATAGGATCAGTGGCCATATAAGCACCGCTTCATATCTATCTGATGTTTAAACTTTCCATTGTTACGTTCCTCTCCTTCCGATGTCGTTTCTTCCGAAGATATCTTCTTCTTCTATTTTCTTCTTCCGAAAACTTTCATAAGTTTATTTAACTTGTGTCTAAAATAAGATTCTTTCGATTCTGAAATAAAAATCTTGAGCTTTGCATTTGATGTGACAGTTGTCAATCTTTCTGATAGACCCGAGTCTCAATACTGACTCTCACGGCTCAAGAAGATTATTACCGCCATTTTTTTTAACCAATAATCTTCTCGGATTACTTTCCTTATTTATCCTCTTCTTCTCCATAATTCTACTTAAACCCTATTTCTCCTCTGGTTTTCAAGAAACCCTTCTTGTCACACCCCGAGCCGGCGGGGTAGGATCGGAGTCCCCGTCGGGCGGAAGGTTCCCGGGGCGCGATATCGGGAGTGATAATCAGAAGTGATCAGATTGTTTACGTTGCACATGATATAAATGAGAAATGCTAATTAAAATAGAATTACAAAGTTAAATTACATCAGTATAGTTTATAATTTAACAATGTAAGTCTATTGTAAACATCATAAAATAACTATCTTGTATTTACACAAGATATACAAAATAAATTGTATGATGATGTCTTCAAAAATATGCAGGTCCAAAATACTAAGTCTTCTATATGAAGTCCTAGCCCACAAGCATAAGCTTCCTAGTTGACCTGTTCGTCACCTGAGAAGTCATGCAAAAATAAAATCAACACATGGTTGGTGAGTTCATGTAGTTTAGTATTTGAAAATGATTTGAAACTGATTTGAACATGATTTGAAAATGTTTTGAAAACCTCCTTTGGTAAAGACCCTAACCTCATTAACACCACATGTAATATCCACATCGGTATGCTTATATATAGGGCATATGTAAGGGACAAGCCCTAGCCAACATCCCACCACATACTAATATGCATATGACACTGCTGTTAATGACAATTAAGCATTTTTACCCTTATCACAATCCCATAAGCTCTTCTGCTTGTTGTCCCTGTCATTACAATCATTTGAAATCCATGTTGATTTCACAAGTTCATCACACAATATGATAAACCACACAATTGTATAAACAGTTATAAATGCTTAATTAAACAAGTAAATAAACATTTAATAAAATCTAAGTCCTTATGATTGGGGCCTATGGTCATACTCGAGTAGACTAGTCTGTCAATCTAGGTACTTAGTAGTTAGGGAAACTGTAAATATCCTCAAACATACGACCTACAAGTCAAACGGTCTAGCTAGGACTTCTTGAAATGCAGGATTTTATGTTTCGTCAATGTTTTTGGCGTATGCTATCTCTGATATTTCCCAGATTTTCCCTTAAAAATGATTGTCTGATTTTGGCACAAGATGTACTTGATGTGTTGATCACAGAATACAAGATTCATTGATCGGTTGTACACTTGATTCATTGTTCAACAAACACTTGGTTTGTAGAACATTGAATGTTGTCTTTGCAAAGATTGTTTTGTTGATGTCTTGATGTCCCCCACTTGTTTTGTCAAAATGTTTGATTTGATTCCTTGAATTCACCCACTTGATTTGTCAAAATGTTTGTTTTGATCCCTTGAATTCAACCACTTGTTTTGTCAAAATGTTTGATTTGATTCTTTGAACTCACACCCTTGTTTTGTCAAAATGTCTAGTTTGATTTGTTTGAAATGATTTGACTTGTTGAAAAGTTTAGTTTAACTTGATTATTCACTTAATAAATAAGTAAATCAGTTAATAACCTGCATAAAATCTTCCTAGATATGATCTAGGATAACATTTATACATATGTAAAACATATAATTTAAAAGCATTCGAGTAAACAATTTAAATAAACAGTTTACGCATGCTTCTCAGCCCCGCGTTTTAAAACAAAAATGTTTGAAAAGGGGCAATGAACTCACCTGTGCTGCTATGTAATTTGATCTAACACAATTGCGCGCTCCTGTATGTAAGCTAAATATCTTCAGTTCCTGAGTTATTTTATAAGAATTTCGGATATGATGAGTACACGTAGTAGTCGTTGTGCCTAAGACTTTGAGTCTTGTTGTGTGTGCAACTAAGTGTCTTAATACTAGGTGCATCTAAGATCTAACCTATCTTATGATCCCAAATCCCATGGCTAGTTATATGAACTTGCTTTTTAATTTTTAGAAAATTTCGGCAGAGTTTCCTTTGTTTTCTGTTAAAATCCAGACAATTATATTGCCTCTTTATACTCAAATTCCAACAATTTAAATCAAGATAAGTCTTTAACCTAACATTACAATTAACTTTTATAACCAAATAAACTTAAAGGAAATCAATGCCATTTATGATTTCAAATTAAACAAGATTTTTAATTGGAAACATTCACACATTTCTCATTCTATATAAAAACATCATCATTTAAATTAAATTACTCGTTTAACATTTGATGGACTTAATCAAGTCCTATTGGGCCCATTTAAGCCCAATTGACAATACTTGATTTCTAATTGATTTAACAACTTCTTTTAACGAAATCTCATTACTTGAATTCTATAATGTTGACCACGTAATGGACTTAATTACAACCCATTGGATCCACTTAAGTCCATTGATAGTCCTTGATGGTTCCACTTAAGTCATTTAGATCCACAAGACTCCAACATCATTTATCCACATTCTATGTTATTCCCATGAAATCCCATGCAAAATTCTAAGTGATTTATTCCATGCATAGCCTACGTGCCTTCCCATGCACTCTCATAGTGTATTCCATGCATACATGTCTCCCATATTCTCCTATTTTATCAAAAACCGATTTCCGCTAGTCCCCTATCAGCGAACCTATTACCCAAACCCCACAGGTTCGGTTAACTTGATCAAAAGGTTCGGCCGTGGCATCAGCTCAACGAACCTTTAAGGTTCGTTTGCCATAGAGAAGTTGTGAGTTAATGGTTCGTCACCCTAGGTTCGTGAGTTTGCATGGCCATGGTTCGGCCATGCAAGGGTTCGGCCAAACTGAAGGGTTCGACTATGGGTACTGAATTCGTTTAACACAGGGTTCATTGCACGTGAGTTGTAGGGTTCGGCTGGGTCGGCACATGCAGCATCATACAGGGTTCGTTTGCAGAAAGGGGCAGGGTTCGTTGCAGAAACCATGCAGGGTTCGTGAACCAGAAAGGTTCGGCTAGGTAGTTGAGGGTTCGGCGGGGAGCTGTGCGACGCAACCAAGGGTTCTGCGCGAACCTGTAGGTGTTTCATGTTCATCATCCCCATCTTCAAGTCTAAACCTGTTACAACTTCACATCTATAGTTTCCTAAGTGTCCTAAGTGTCTTAAAATCAATTATAATGGCGATACCCACAATAACTCGAGAAAACCCTATAAAACCGAAAATAAAATGATTATTTACCTCTAAATCGACGGATGATTTCGTGAAATGTCTGTACTTTCTTGATCTACGCAGCAAGAGGAACGTATTGCTTCTGAGAACACTCGAATCCGCTGAGAAATGGCTAAGATCTTGTAGAGAGAAGTTGAGAGAACAATCCTTGTAGAGAGAGAGAGAGGAGATAGACGAAAATGGGAGGAGTGTTAGGGTCTTGGTGGTGGTTGTTGGGTCATAAATGACCATATTAAAGAATGGAAACCCCCGGTTGTTCGGTCTCGATCGGTTTCGCGTAATGCCGGATCGTGTGGTTTTCGCGACGAAACGACATGATTATAAAATTAGAAATAAATTAATTATTCAAAGTTGTGATTCCTAATAAATTAACTAATATCTTCTTATTTATAAACAAATTTAAAATATTACTTAACTGTTTAAATCGAAATGTACGGTCGTCGCGCGTATTCGTTCGGATCGTCACCCGCACGAACACGGCGATAACTATACTTTTCAATCTTGTTTTCTAATTATAGAATATCATTCAGAACGTTAAACTTTCAGATATATTCGTACAGATCGTCACCTATACGAATAACCCGTCCATTTAGCATTCACATAACGATATTCGTATGTTTTGTTCTGTAGACCTCACATACGTTTATACATAATGAATCCTAAACAAATAATCACATAATGGTTCTGTGTTGCCAGATAATTACCCGACTCAAGAACCATCGTTCTGAACTGTGTTTCTGTTAAATGTGTCTGAAACTGTTCTATGACAACTCACCATGATAATGATATGAATATGAAAATTACTGAAATGTGTATGATTCATACCTGTTTTACTGTTCCTGTACTGTAGAGATCACTGTTCCGGTGGCGGTTCCGGCACTGATGTTACAGTCTCCCCTTGTTAGAGAAATTTCGTCCCGAAATTTAAGTGTTGTTATCCGGTACAGCTTCCTCTTCAAACAGTTGGGGATGCTTTAACTTCATGTGATCTTCACGTTCCCAAGTGAATTCGGGCCCGCGTCTTGAATTCCAACGAACCTTTACAATAGGAATACGGCTTCGCCTCAGTTGTTTAACCTTGCGATTCATAATCTCTAAAGGTTCTTCAATGAAATGTAACTGTTCATCGACTTGAATCTCTTCGATTGGAATGACGAGAGACTCGTCAGCAAGGCATTTCTTCAGGTTTGAGACGTGAAACACGTCATGCACACCACTGAGTTCATCTGGTAATCTCAGTCGATAAGCTACAGGACCTATACGTTCGATGATCTCGAACGGTCCCACGTATCGTGGTGCCAATTTGCCTTTCTTTCCAAAGCGTACCACACCTTTACATGGGGATACCCTTAACATTACACGATCTCCCACTTGGAATTCCAACGGCTTGCGCCGCTTGTCGGCGTAGCTCTTTTGTCTGCTCCTTGTTGCTTGTAGTCTTCTTTGAATCTGAGCTATCTTGTCAGTGGTTTCTTGAATTAATTCTGGCCCCGTTATTCGGTTGTCCCCAATTTCAGTCCAACAGATCGGTGAGCGACATTTCCGGCCATAAAGAGCCTCGAACGGTGCACATCCGATACTGCTGTGGTAACTGTTATTATAGGAGAACTCAATCAGTGGCAAATGGGAATCCCAATTCCCACCGAAGTCTAGAACACAGGTTCTCAACATGTCCTCTAGGGTTTGGATAGTACGTTCGCTTTGGCCATCCGTTTGTGGGTGGTAAGCTGTACTCAGATTCAACTGTGTCCCTAGAGATTTCTGTAATGACTGCCAGAACCTTGATGTGAATCTGTTATCTCGATCAGAAATTATAGACAATGGCACACCGTGGCGTACCACTATCTCGTTGATGTATAATCTTGCCAGTTTATCCATGGTGAAGTTCTCACGCATAGGCAAGAAATGAGCAGATTTGGTTAGACGATCAATGATCACCCAAATTGTATCATGACCGCTGGAAGTGCGGGGTAGCTTGGTAATGAAATCCATAGCTATTTGTTCCCACTTCCAGAGCGGAATTTCAGGCTGTTCCAATAGACCAGACGGTCTCTGGTGTTCCGCCTTTACCTTCGCACACGTAAGACACTGACCGACATACTCGGCTATGTCTTTCTTCATTCCCGGCCACCAATAAAATCCACGCAAGTCTTGGTACATTTTATCAGCGCCTGGATGAACAGAGTATTTAGTCTTGTGTGCTTCATCGAAGATAAGTTTCCTCAATTCATCTACCGCCGGGATCCATATACGTTCTCGGTAGTAGATCATTCCATCGGGCCTCGTGTCGAACTGTTTCTCTGCTCCGCAATCAAATTCCCTCTTCAGATTACCTCGGTCAAGTGCTTCTTGTTGTGCTTGAACAATCTTGTCACTTAAACTGGTTTGCACGGTTATCCCCATTGCTCTAACACGTAGGGGTTTGACCCGTTCCTTCCGGCTCAAGGCATCAGCTACAACGTTCGCCTTTCCCGGATGATACTTAATTACACAGTCATAATCATTCAGAAGTTCAACCCAACGGCGTTGTCGCATGTTGAGCTCCTTCTGATCAAAGATGTGTTGCAGACTCTTGTGATCAGTGAATATGGTACACTTGGTGCCATATAAATAATGTCTCCAAATCTTCAGTGCGAAGATTACAGCTCCCAGTTCAAGATCATGAGTAGTGTAGTTCTTCTCATGAACCTTTAACTGTCTTGATGCATAGGCTATAACTTTGTCCCGTTGCATTAACACGCAACCGAGTCCCTGATGGGAAGCATCGCAGTACACAACAAAGTCATCACAGCCCTCTGGGAGAGATAGGATTGGAGCATCACATAGTTTCTGTTTCAATGTCTGAAAAGCATCTTCTTGTTTCTGCTCCCAGACAAACGGTTCACTTTTCTGGGTTAACTTAGTGAGTGGTAGAGCTATCTTAGAAAAATTCGAGATGAACCTTCTATAATAACCTGCCAATCCCAGAAAAGACCGTATCTCCGTCGGTGTCTTCGGAGTGTCCCAATTCTTTATCGCCTCGATCTTGGCAGGATCAACGTGTATTCCTTCGCTGTTGACCACATGACCCAGGAATTGAACTTCTCTTAGCCAGAATTCACATTTAGAGAATTTAGCATAGAGTTGTTCTTTCTTCAACAGCTCCAAGATCTTTTTAAGGTGTTGCTCATGTTCTGTCTTGGTCTTGGAATAGATCAGTATGTCATCAATGAAAACAATGACAAACTGATCCAAGTAAGGCTTGCACACTCGGTTCATGAGGTCCATGAAAACCGCTGGTGCATTTGTCAATCCGAAAGGCATCACCATAAATTCATAATGGCCGTACCTTGTTCGGAAGGCCGTTTTCGGTATGTCTTCATCTTGAACTCTCAACTGATGATATCCGGACCGCAAGTCAATCTTGGAGAAGTATTGAGCTCCTTGCAGTTGGTCAAACAAATCATCAATCCTCGGTAATGGATACCGATTCTTGATGGTTAGTTTGTTCAGTTCACGGTAATCTATGCACATTCTGAACGATCCATCTTTCTTTTTCACGAACAAAACCGGAGCTCCCCAAGGTGAGTAGCTCGGTCTGATGAAACCCTTGTCAAGTAACTCCTGTAACTGATTAGACAATTCCTGCATCTCTGAAGGTGCTAACCTGTAAGGAGATTTAGCAACTGGGGTTGCTCCAGGAATTAAGTCAATACGAAACTCTACCGGTTGCACAGGTGGCAAAACTGGTAGGTCTTCAGGAAACACTTCAGGGTATTCTTTTACTACCGGTACATCTTGAATCTTTTTCTTCTCTTTCTCCTTTTCCACTACATGAGCCAGGAAAGCTACACACTGCTTTCGTAAACACTTACGCGCCTTTATGCAAGAAATGATTTTGACACTTCGTTTTGCTCTATCCCCTTTTACTTCCAATACACGATCACTCGGCAATGGAATTCGAAGCAGCTTCTCAGAACAGATAACTTCCACTCGGTTAGAGGAAAGCCAATCCATTCCAACAATGATGTCGAAACTACCCAACTCCATCGGTATCAAATCGATGGCAAATGTATGACCACTAAGTGTCAATGGGCAATTTCTATAAACTGTGCTAACTGTAATCTGTTTCCCGTTAGCTACTTCTATAATGTAAGGGGAGTCTAACTGTTCCTCTAATGAATCTAGTTGGCATGCAAAATCGGTAGAGATAAAACTCTGATCCGCACCAGTATCAAATAAGACAGATGCATAAAAGTCATGTAAGAGAAACGTACCAGTGACCACATTTGGGTCCTGGCGTGCAGCTGGTGCTCCAATAGCAAAGGCTCGTCCACGGGGTGCTTGAACTGCTGGTTGAGCCTTCTTTGGGCAGTTCTTCGCAAAGTGGCCTTGTTCGCCACAGTTATAGCATCCACCATGGTTCTGATTAGCTGGTGGAGGGAGAGCTAGAGCAGCATTGTTGACTGCTTGATTAGGAGTCATCCGGCAGTACTGGACCCAATGGCCCTTCCGTCCACATCCCGTGCAATGTTTGCAGGGAGTGTCAGCAGTGTGGTGATACTGACACTTGGCACACAGAGGATATGTGCCAGTGTAGGGTTTGCGGTTGGGGTTTTGTTGTGTTGCTGCCACTTGTTGCAGAGGTGTGGCCACCGTGTAGTTCTTGATGGTCTTCTGTTTCTTCTTCTGATGATGGGAGGGTTTCTTTGAAGATTCAGCTTTGTTCTTACTGGGTTCAGTCTCTTTCTTTAGGACTCCAGAGGCTACCATGAGGTCAGTGAGTTTCCCAGACAGTCTCACTGCAGATTCAACAGTAGTAGGGTTGGCTGAAACAACCATGCCCTGAATGCAGGCGGGAAGTCCACCTACATAACGGTCTATCCTTTTCTCCAGAGTTGGTACCATGTCAGGTACCAAAGCAACCAACTCGTGGTAACGAGTTGTATACCCCATGTGATCAGCCCCTTTCATCACATGATTAGATAACTCAACCTCTAATTTCTGCAGCTCATTCTTCGGACAGAACTCTGTTCGCAGCAGTGTCTTGAAATCTTCCCATGGCATGGCCATGGCTTCTTCTCTTCCTCGGGCATTGATCTGACCGTTCCACCAGGTCAGAGCTCGTTTGTTGAATGTTCCCGCTGAGTAACGGACCTTGTGGTGTTCGGGGCAGCTGCAAAGATCCAATGTTGCCTCAATCTTCTCAATCCATTGGATTAATCCAACGGCGCCTTCAGACCCACTAAAGCTGGGTGGTTTACATCCTACAAAGGACTTGTAGGAGTAGTGAGATGAATCTCCAGTGTTTCCACTGGCTTCCCCTGATGTGTTGCCAGTATTGAGGATCTCATTACGAAGACGAAGAAACATCTCCGGTATTGCTTCTTTCATTTGATTTGTCATCTGGCTACTCAGTAACGTCACCAGAGCGATAGTAGCAGGATCCATGGTCGGTGCTGTGCCCGAACCAGATGCTTGAGTAATCAATGGAGGAGGGGGAGGAGGAGGTGGAGGAGGTGGTGGTGGAGAGTCATTCGGAGACGGTGTGGAGGAATGTGGAGCCAAGTCTTGTGGTGGTAGCTGTATCAAGGGAGGTTGTCTTCGTGGAGGCATTCTGATCATAACCAATAAAGTCACCGGTTAGTGCAATGATCGAATACAGAAGACAATATGCAAATAAGTCTTAAGTCCTACGTTCTCTACATGCAGGGTCCCTAGGTTATAGTCTAGGCCAAACCGTTTAAATAAGTGACCTATATTTCTCTATAACCAAGGCTCTGATACCAATCTGTCACACCCCGAGCCGGCGGGGTAGGATCGGAGTCCCCGTCGGGCGGAAGGTTCCCGGGGCGCGATATCAGGAGTGATAATCAGAAGTGATCAGATTGTTTACGTTGCACATGATATAAATGAGAAATGCTAATTAAAATAGAATTACAAAGTTAAATTACATCAGTATAGTTTATAATTTAACAATGTAAGTCTATTGTAAACATCATAAAATAACTATCTTGTATTTACACAAGATATACAAAATAAATTGTATGATGATGTCTTCAAAAATATGCAGGTCCAAAATACTAAGTCTTCTATATGAAGTCCTAGCCCACAAGCATAAGCTTCCTAGTTGACCTGTTCGTCACCTGAGAAGTCATGCAAAAATAAAATCAACACATGGTTGGTGAGTTCATGTAGTTTAGTATTTGAAAATGATTTGAAACTGATTTGAACATGATTTGAAAATGTTTTGAAAACCTCCTTTGGTAAAGACCCTAACCTCATTAACACCACATGTAATATCCACATCGGTATGTTTATATATAGGGCATATGTAAGGGACAAGCCCTAGCCAACATCCCACCACATACTAATATGCATATGACACTGCTGTTAATGACAATTAAGCATTTTTACCCTTATCACAATCCCATAAGCTCTTCTGCTTGTTGTCCCTGTCATTACAATCATTTGAAATCCATGTTGATTTCACAAGTTCATCACACAATATGATCAACCACACAATTGTATAAACAGTTATAAATGCTTAATTAAACAAGTAAATAAACATTTAATAAAATCTAAGTCCTTATGATTGGGGCCTATGGTCATACTCGAGTAGACTAGTCTGTCAATCTAGGTACTTAGTAGTTAGGGAAACTGTAAATATCCTCAAACATACGACCTACAAGTCAAACGGTCTAGCTAGGACTTCTTGAAATGCAGGATTTTATGTTTCGTCAATGTTTTTGGCGTATGCTATCTCTGATATTTCCCAGATTTTCCCTTAAAAATGATTGTCTGATTTTGGCACAAGATGTACTTGATGTGTTGATCACAGAATACAAGATTCATTGATCGGTTGTACACTTGATTCATTGTTCAACAAACACTTGGTTTGTAGAACATTGAATGTTGTCTTTGCAAAGATTGTTTTGTTGATGTCTTGATGTCCCCCACTTGTTTTGTCAAAATGTTTGATTTGATTCCTTGAATTCACCCACTTGATTTGTCAAAATGTTTGTTTTGATCCCTTGAATTCACCCACTTGTTTTGTCAAAATGTTTGATTTGATTCTTTGAACTCACACCCTTGTTTTGTCAAAATGTCTCGTTTGATTTGTTTGAAATGATTTGACTTGTTGAAAAGTTTAGTTTAACTTGATTATTCACTTAATAAATAAGTAAATCAGTTAATAACCTGCATAAAATCTTCCTAGATATGATCTAGGATAACATTTATACATATGTAAAACATATAATTTAAAAGCATTCGAGTAAACAATTTAAATAAACAGTTTACGCATGCTTCTCAGCCCCGCGTTTTAAAACAAAAATGTTTGAAAAGGGGCAATGAACTCACCTGTGCTGCTATGTAATTTGATCTAACACAATTGCGCGCTCCTGTATGTAAGCTAAATATCTTCAGTTCCTGAGTTATTTTATAAGAATTTCGGATATGATGAGTACACGTAGTAGTCGTTGTGCCTAAGACTTTGAGTCTTGTTGTGTGTGCAACTAAGTGTCTTAATACTAGGTGCATCTAAGATCTAACCTATCTTATGATCCCAAATCCCATGGCTAGTTATATGAACTTGCTTTTTAATTTTTAGAAAATTTCGGCAGAGTTTCCTTTGTTTTCTGTTAAAATCCAGACAATTATATTGCCTCTTTATACTCAAATTCCAACAATTTAAATCAAGATAAGTCTTTAACCTAACATTACAATTAACTTTTATAACCAAATAAACTTAAAGGAAATCAATGCCATTTATGATTTCAAATTAAACAAGATTTTTAATTGGAAACATTCACACATTTCTCATTCTATATTAAAAACATCATCATTTAAATTAAATTACTCGTTTAACATTTGATGGACTTAATCAAGTCCTATTGGGCCCATTTAAGCCCAATTGACAATACTTGATTTCTAATTGATTTAACAACTTCTTTTAACGAAATCTCATTACTTGAATTCTATAATGTTGACCACGTAATGGACTTAATTACAACCCATTGGATCCACTTAAGTCCATTGATAGTCCTTGATGGTTCCACTTAAGTCATTTAGATCCACAAGACTCCAACATCATTTATCCACATTCTATGTTATTCCCATGAAATCCCATGCAAAATTCTAAGTGATTTATTCCATGCATAGCCTACGTGCCTTCCCATGCACTCTCATAGTGTATTCCATGCATACATGTCTCCCATATTCTCCTATTTTATCAAAAACCGATTTCCACTAGTCCCCTATCAGCGAACCTATTACCCAAACCCCACAGGTTCGGTTAACTTGATCAAAAGGTTCGGCCGTGGCATCAGCTCAACGAACCTTTAAGGTTCGTTTGCCATAGAGAAGTTGTGAGTTAATGGTTCGTCACCCTAGGTTCGTGAGTTTGCATGGCCATGGTTCGGCCATGCAAGGGTTCGGCCAAACTGAAGGGTTCGACTATGGGTACTGAATTCGTTTAACACAGGGTTCGTTGCACGTGAGTTGTAGGGTTCGGCTGGGTCGGCACATGCAGCATCATACAGGGTTCGTTTGCAGAAAGGGGCAGGGTTCGTTGCAGAAACCATGCAGGGTTCGTGAACCAGAAAGGTTCGGCTAGGTAGTTGAGGGTTCGGCGGGGAGCTGTGCGACGCAACCAAGGGTTCTGCGCGAACCTGTAGGTGTTTCATGTTCATCATCCCCATCTTCAAGTCTAAACCTGTTACAACTTCACATCTATAGTTTCCTAAGTGTCCTAAGTGTCTTAAAATCAATTATAATGGCAATACCCACAATAACTCGAGAAAACCCTATAAAACCGAAAATAAAATGATTATTTACCTCTAAATCGACGGATGATTTCGTGAAATGTCTGTACTTTCTTGATCTACGCAGCAAGAGGAACGTATTGCTTCTGAGAACACTCGAATCCGCTGAGAAATGGCTAAGATCTTGTAGAGAGAAGTTGAGAGAACAATCCTTGTAGAGAGAGAGAGGAGATAGACGAAAATGGGAGGAGTGTTAGGGTCTTGGTGGAGGTTGTTGGGTCATAAATGACCATATTAAAGAATGGAAACCCCCGGTTGTTCGGTCTCGATCGGTTTCGCGTAATGCCGGATCGTGTGGTTTTCGCGACGAAACGACATGATTATAAAATTAGAAATAAATTAATTATTCAAAGTTGTGATTCCTAATAAATTAACTAATATCTTCTTATTTATAAACAAATTTAAAATATTACTTAACTGTTTAAATCGAAATGTACGGTCGTCGCGCGTATTCGTTCGGATCGTCACCCGCACGAACACGGCGATAACTATACTTTTCAATCTTGTTTTCTAATTATAGAATATCATTCAGAACGTTAAACTTTCAGATATATTCGTACAGATCGTCACCTATACGAATAACCCGTCCATTTAGCATTCACATAACGATATTCGTATGTTTTGTTCTGTAGACCTCACATACGTTTATACATAATGAATCCTAAACAAATAATCACATAATGGTTCTGTGTTGCCAGATAATTACCCGACTCAAGAACCATCGTTCTGAACTGTGTTTCTGTTAAATGTGTCTGAAACTGTTCTATGACAACTCACCATGATAATGATATGAATATGAAAATTACTGAAATGTGTATGATTCATACCTGTTTTACTGTTCCTGTACTGTAGAGATCACTGTTCCGGTGGCGGTTCCGGCACTGATGTTACACTTCTTCCTCTTGAAAACTCTAAATAATGCTCATGGTTACGGATGATAAATTGTCAGGCATGTCGCCTGGCACGAAGCACTTATGCTTACCTTGTCGCAAGATTCATGCTTATGATAATGGCGTAACGGCTTCGGACCAGGCTTCATTCCTCACAAAACTTCGCCTGTACTTTTCAGATGTGCATGAACATGTCTTCTTGACCAAATGTGTAAGTCTCAATCTCTATCTCTTATTCTATCTCAGCTTTATAATTTCATACATAATCATGAACTTTTTAGGTTAACCTGAAAAAATTGATTATGTAGAAGTCAGTCCTTTTGATCTTTACAGGCAACTATTTCAAATAACATCTTTTTGATAATCTGGTATATCATCAAAAATGTTCATAGTTCCGGCTATGCTTTCAGTTTGTCTCTTTGATCTTCATAATATTATAACGGACTTGACTAACTGATGTTCAAAATGATGAACATTGATGGATGATACTAAAGAAATACCCATCTTTAGTAAACCCACATCCACTCTTCTTCCACACCTAAATCAGGTACTGGCCATAAAATACTTTTCCAAAACCTTCCAAGCCTAATAAACCCAAAAAAAAAAAATCTGTTCAGGAAGATGAGATCCCTGAACATGATTGTGTTCCCACTGAACACATGGATACATCTGTTTCATCCTCACAGATATATCAAGAATCTCTTCCCATCCTGCTCCTCATTAATCCTCTTCACAGGATGATGTTGTATTCCTAAGGGAACCCTAACTAACCATTGAAATGTCAGTTGGCATTCAGTTGGTCGTCCTCTCTCCCAGGGACAACTCTATTCTTTCTAAATGCCCCCCACTATCTATCAACATTTCTCTACCCTATAAAAGAGGATGAGATCCGGTCGTCAAGTCCATCTTGACTTCCTGATCATATATCAGAAGCATCCATTTCACATGAAAATTCAATGAATTCTCATCTGAATGGATTAGGCAATAAGACTCCTGGTATGGCAACAACCAATGAAGTTTTTCTTTTAAACTAAGGCTGGAAATCCCCAGAACCAAGAAAAAGGGGTTTATGACATTACTGAGATGGACTCAGGTCATAATAAAACTGACTCTCTAGTCAGGGATTCGGATGACATCTACAAAATGATGGACGGATCAGTTCTTCACACTATGGAATTAACGGATATCTTTAGTCCTGTAATCCAAATCCAACCCCATGCAGGCACCTTCATTTGAAGGTTTTCTAATCTTTTCACCCACCTTCACTACTACTACCCTTCCTCCACTGCCTTTCAAGGAGCACTTCGCCCACTTCTTTCTACCTCTCTTTCTTCCCTGCCTTGTCTCCGGCTGATTAAGCCAAAAAGAGGGAGATAATACATAAACTATTCTCAAAAGGTGGCTAGCTCAAAAGGTGGCTAACGCTTAAATAAACAAAAGAAGCCTAGCTCTGATAAACAAAGAAGCCTTTGCTTTACTGAGACCCCATTTGAACCATTCTCATGTTCTTTCCCCACTGAGTCTGATGTTCTAGAAATTGGTTGGGATCTAACATTAAGTGGTTTTGGCTTCATCAGTCCAGAGGGAGATTGTTGGAAAGTAAGGACTGACGAAGCAAAACCACCTTTCAAATAATCTTTGTAATTGTTGCAGGACAATAGCTTCCAAAGAAAAATCTTCAGAAGAACCTTCGGAAGAGACAAATAAAAGACAATAGCTTCCGAAGACAAGTCTTCAGAAGAACCTTCGGAAGAGACAAATAAAAGACACTAGCTTCCGAAGAAAAGTCTTCAGAAGAACCTTCGGAAGACATAAATAAAAGACAACTGCTTCCGAAGACAAATAAAAGAAAAATGCTTCCGAAGACACTACTTCAGAAGTTGCTTCGGAAGACTCTATCTGAAGACAAACCTCAGAAGACACTATCGGAAGAGAACTTTTGCTTCCGAAGAATAAAAGTCATTTACTTCGGAAGACTTCCAAAGACATCTGCCTCGGAAGAAAAACAATATTTCAGAAGACATATGTTTCTTCTGATGAAAGAATAAATGTAACCTTCCTTAGGATAACTGTCTACATTAGATAGTTTCCTATGAAGAGCTTCCGAAAGAATAATGTATTAGCATCAGTACAAAAGTCTGAACTAAGATCTTTAAAGATCTTATGTTGACTTTACACTTGTACTATTCTGATGCTACAGTGTCTGTAATAGTGTCATCAGTCTTATCTGTTTGTCTTCTTCTTGTATTTGTCCTGAAACATTAAATGTCGGGGCTATTTATACCCCAACATCTAATGAATAAAACAACAACACTTTTCTGAATCTTCTTTGTGTTGTTCTACTGTTTTCTCTTTTCTTTTCTTCTAACTTAAGAAAACTAAACACTAAAATAACTAAAGAGCAAAATTCCAGAGGGAGCAAAACCTCAAAAGCTTTGTCTAAGCTCTTGATCCTGGTTAAGTTAGTCTCTCCTCAGCTCACCGATTTTCTACAAAAACATCGAATCCAGCAACTTAACATCGAGATTCATCTCTAAACTTTGAACTCGATGGTTAAGTTTGAACTTTGAAATTTTGACTTAGTATGTTTTACTTATTTATTTTAAATTATTTGAAGTATTATATTAAATTATTATATTGATGTGTGCATATAATATATATTTATAAAATTACATATAAAAATTTCAATCTGCCTAGCGCCGATTAATCTATAGTCGGTACCTCGCCGCCCGACTAGCACCTAGCGACTTCTACAACATAGCATATTTCCCCCTCCTAACTTGTAAAATTACATATTTCTCCAAAACATGCTTTAAGAGCATTGTACATTATGCATTGAAATTTTGTATCTTGAGGAAATATGTAATTTTTTATGTTAAGAAGGGGTAATTTGTAATTCTCCCTATATATATAGGATTGTGATCATATAAAAACCTTTGGATAGATCAATAACACATTAACTAACATCTAATGCTTAATTTGAAAATCAAGTCCATCATAGCGTTCCATGTGTCTGATGTGTTGCAAAACACATCTGTTTATCCATTTGTTTTTGTCAGTTTCTGTACAGTTTTGATTAGTTTTGGAGTCGATTTAAGCTGGTGCTTCACAATTCTGTAATTCAATGCTTGCAGGTAATAAACACGCGTATTTGGCACAAAAGTACAAAGAAACGAGCTCCCGGTTGGGCAAGGACGGACCTGGAAACAACAAAAGCTAAAAAACTAGATTCTGGCAACCGGTTTTTAATAATGAATGTATTGTAAATAATCGTTGACTGAACGATTGTGATTGTTGTAATTTGAAAATATGTGAGAATTACGTCATCAATGGCAAGAGCACATGTGATCGTTCTAGAAATCCATGTTAATTTGATGATTGTAATTATTATAGGTTGATAGTATGCGAAAAATGGTGAACGTGGGCGAAAACCGTGCGCGAAACAGAGTTACGGATTGTCCGGAATCGCGAAAAGAAGATAAGATCAAAAATTTAATGAAATAGACTTGGGGCGGTACGCCCCGGACCAAACGTCGGGTTGGGGCGGTACGCCCGGCGCACTGTGAGTTGATTAATGTGTTTAAAGATCAGATTTCATGGGAAAATGCATTCACTAGAACTTTCAACACACAAAAGCGAATTTTGAGCATCTGGAAGTCAAATTCAAGCCGTTTAAACATCCGGATCGTACCAAGGATTGTTTCTACAACATCTGATCGTTGTTTGATGATTGAATATCCGTTCGATTGGGTAGCGATTCGTTTTATCCTACTAGTTTAATATTGTATGGATTAAATCTAGATCTAAATGTAATACTATGATTATGGATATTGATTATTTCCTAGTTGATGACTAGGGATTGTTAGAAACGAAGAACTTGATATTTGGTTGGTGAAATCTTCGTTTTGAATCCAGTATAATGTCTGGTTGTTATGAAACCCGTATCATGGTATGATAACTAGTAGGATGGGTAGATTATGATTTTGAAATGAATTATGGATTATAATCCATGGGTTAAATGATGATTGTGAGGAATTGATGTTAAAACTATTAACATCTATGATCATAAATAAATTTTTGAATACAAGAAGTGATTAAAGATCGTAACTAATATAATTGAACATCAATTATGAGATAAAATGCCTAAGGGAGGCATGAAATATGACTAATTGTGATAATTGACTAAGACTTACTAAACGTAGTAAGATAGAGTCAATTAGGTGATAAGTTGACTTTGAGAAAGTCAAACCAGTCAAGTGCGTTGAACTTGATTGTATGTGTTATATGTATTGAATATAGTTGTATATATGTGAATTACAACTAGGTATTGACGGTGAAAGTCAAGGGATAAGCCACAGAAGTGGAGACGAGGTTATAGGAAGTGAACAACCGTTTGAACAAGGTAAGTTACCCAACTTACTGTAACATTACATATAAGTAGTAGAAAGAGTCTACTTGATTGTGATATATATATATATATATATATATATATATATATTGATTTGAATGAATGGACCTAACTAAATTGGAACTAATTGAGTTAATAGACTCTAATGTATATATGTTAAGTTCCAATATGTTTATGTCACGATTGAATTGAATATGCAACATAGATTGCATAAGAATAGCCAGATGAGCCGGTGTTTGAGTAAGTAATCCCATAACTATGACATCACATAATGAACATTGAGTTTGTTGTTGAATAAATTGTATGATAAATATGGCATTGGTGATAGCGGAAAGTTGAATAATAAAAGTTCAACAACCTATGATAAATCCAATACCTTGGTGAATAAAAGTGTGGGAATTGTCTTAGATGGAAGTACCGGTGGGTGAACATCTTAAGACTTGAATTATTTATGACTCCACAATGGCGGATAGCTAGAGGTGCTAGCAACTGTCTTAGATGGAAGGACCGGTGGGTGAACATCTTAAGACTTAATATTTATGACTCCACAATGGTGGATAGCTAGAGGTGCTGGCAATGGTCTTAGATGGAAGTACCGGTGGGTGAACATCTTAAGACTTGAACTATTTATGACTCCACAATGGTGGATAGCTAGAGGTGCTAGCAATTTTCTTAGATGGAAGGACCGGTGGGTGAACATCTTAAAACTTAATATTTATGACTCCACAATGGTGGATAGCCAGAGGTGCTGGCAATTGTCTAGATAGAAGTACCGGTGGGTGAACATCTTAAGACTTGAATTAATTATGACTCCACAATGGTGGATAGCTAGAGGTGCTAGCAATTTGTCTTAGATGTAAGTACCGGTGGGTGAACATCTCAAGACTTGAACTAATTATGATACCACAAATGTGTGAATAGTCAGAGGTGCTGACAAATAACTATGGTGGAAGTACAAGAATGTGAACACTATAGTGTAATTTTGATTAAACTATTGTGAGCAATAGTTGATGATTGGTAATATGATATTATTACATTGTGAGAGTCAACTCGAATAGAAATGACTCAGTTTGAATATTGATTGTGAAAAATGTATTTTTACATTTTGTTGTGATACCACAAATGTGTGGATAACCGGTTAATCCGGAAACTATATTGTTGAAACCATAGGTGTGTGGGTAATTGGTCAAGCCAATAATATATATATATATATATATATATATATATGTTGTTTTAATTTAGCCAGAGGTGCTGGTAATAGAGTTGAATTAGATAATATACTCATATTTGTGAAAATGTCCCATTAAGAGAAATAATTGCACAATGTGTGTGGGGTGCAGGTTGATGTTGGAATATGATATATTATTATCTAAACATGATAAACATCCATATGATATATATGTGGATGTGTTAAAATGAGTTTTGGGAACCTTGGGAGGGCTAACTTACTTAGTTCATATGAACTAATTGTGACCTTATATGTGATGTTACAGGTCAAAGGTAGATATGCATTGGGCGATCAGATCGGGCACGTTGTGAAGCAGAATCAAACGTTATGTAAAATCTCTGGTGGTATTAACCTTAAACACCCTAGTTTTATTAATCATAGGTGTAAATGGTGTGTTTAACTTATAAAATGGTGATTTCACGCTTCCGAACATCATCTTACGATAAAGTTTAATCTGGGACCAAAATTTGACACGTGTAAACGTGTGAAAGAAGTTAGGGTGTTACAGCGCGACAGATATAGGAAAACCTGTCGCGTAGCTCGACAGGGGAAAATGATCAAATTTCCCTTAATTTAATCATTGTGGTTTGACCCGACTGTTTTGTCGGTATTCGGATCCCTCGCGTAGCGCGAAGGGTTAATAGGTGATCGTCGCATTACGCGACAAGAGGAAAAATTCAAAATTTCGAGTTTGATTGATTAAAAAGGCTGAGGGCTTCAGATCTAGGGTTGGAGACGGTTTTTGGACGATATTGGAGGCGACCAAGAGGCTGGAACAAGCAAGTAAGGCCAAGATTCATCATCAAGAAGCCCTAGGATTGTGATTCGAAGGGTGTAACATGATCAGTTCTTGTTCTTTTACTGTTTTATGCCATGAGGTATTTGATGACCTCACTACATATCAACATTCCTGAGTTCTATCGGGCTCCTGATGAGCATGATGATCGAGGTGGTGGTGATGAAGAAGACTAAGTGTGGGGGAGGTGTTTGGTTTGTGGTTGGTTCTTTCATTACCGGTTATGTTGGTTCAAACAATTTGTATCTTGTAAACATTAAACTTGTTGGTTTGTGGGGAAGACGGGTTGGTTTGTGGTTGGACATGATCTTTGGATATTGGTATTATTATGCTTTGGATGTGTTGATGGTTGTTTGATCTTTGTTTTGTGTATATCTTATTTGTATGTTTGTGGCATGTGGAGCATTTGTAGATTGAGGAGCTTTCTTGGAAAGACTAGCACTTGACAGTCTTGTTCTATAACCAGCTAAGTCTTTTGTAGTTTTTAGTTTTTATTTGTATTGTTTTCCTTTTTCTCTACATTGGGGACAATGTAAAGTTTAAGTGTAGGGATGTGAAACTTTGTTTTGGTACTTTTTGATTTTTAGTAGTTAGTTTTTGAATTTTAGTTGTTTATTTGAGTCAATTTTTTTTATTTTAGCTTAGAACTTTCCTGTCTTTGTTAAGACGGTTGCAAAAGTGTGATTGGGAAATGATAGAACAGTTAGGTTTGATGGTTTCATTCATGTTTAACTCATTGGATTGGGATCTATGCTTTGGTTATAGAATGTGTGGGTAGGCTCAACTGGTTTTCTGTTCCTTAAGATTGGTATAACGTCATCTAAATGCATGAATTTCGTGGGAAACATCTTGGGAATTTAGAACTAATGAAACTGTTTTCTAGTTGTTAAAGGAGCCTTTGCATAATAACAAATGAGAGTTTTGAAAATCTGATTTTTGATTGGCACATAAGTACCGTTTTTATGAGAATAAATTCGAATCTTATGGCGCCCCAATTTCATCAAATAAGTTGAGCTAAAAATAAAAGAAAGAAATTGGACTGAAACTTATGTGTCACACGCCGGGTTGCAGCCTGGTTGAAACACCACTAAGCTAAGTTCAATGAAAGAAAAAAACTTAGAAATAAATAAAAGAAAAATGCTCACGCTTTCATCTGCTTCCATTATAAAAATCTGATTTTAGAAATTTCTTGTTTGTTTATATGTGAGGATAACTTGAAAGCTTGAATTCAGGATTGATTTGGTTTTCAATTTCCTAAGTGCGGGTCTAATGACATGAAATGTAGAACATTAACATAAAAGAACCATGATTAAGGGATTTAGATAATCAGTATTGGGTCTAAAAGGATAATAATACTTGCAATCTTTTCCAAAGCATCTGGTTTTGTTTTGATAAGTCTAATTGTGTAGAAACCATTTTACTTGACTATGATCCTAGATTTTTGCATAAGCCTTTTCCAGGGACGAAAAAGAGATAAGTGTGGGGATGTGATGTGTTGCAAAACACATCTGTTTATCCATTTGTTTTTGTCAGTTTCTGTATAATTTTGTTTAATTTTGGAGTCGATTTTAGCTGGTGCTTCACAATTCTGTAATTCATTGCTTGCAGGTAATAAACACGCGTATTTGGCACAAAAGTACAAAGAAGCGAGCTCTCGGTTGGGCGAGGACAAACCTGGAAACAACAAAAGCTAAAAAACTGGATTCTGGCACTCCTCGCGTAGCGCGACAGACATAGGAAACCCTGTCGCGTAGCCCGACAGGGGAAAATGACCAAATTGCCCTTCATTTAATCATTGCGGTTTGACCCGACTGTTTTGTCGGTATTCGGATCCATCGCGTAGCGCGAAGGGTTAATAGGTGATCGTCGAGTTACGCGACAAGAGGAAAAATTCAGAAATTCGAGTTTTATTGATTAAAACGGCTGAGGGCTTCAGATATAGGGTTGGAGACAGTTTCTGGAGTATATTGGAGGCGACCAAGTGGCTGGAACAAGCAAGTAAGGGCAAGATTCATCATCAAGAAGCCCTAGGATTGCGATTCGAAGGGTGTAACATGGTCGGTTCTTGTTCTTTTACTGTTTTATCCATTCAAATGATGTTTCACGTTGGTTTATACATTAGATTTTACTGTTTGTTTAGTATGGTTTGTGGCTAAACCATTAGAACTACCTAGGGTTTTTACAATTATGCATGTTTAATGTTGAAACGGTTGATTGTGGAACAAGTTTGTGATTTTGAAATGACATAACGATTAGGTTTTGATTCTTGGATGTGTATGAATGTGTAAATTGTTTAATGGTTTAATTAATCGATTCCTCATGTGCTTTGATGAATGTCCTTCATATAATAGGTGCATGTTAGATCAATTACTTTGTGTTTTTGATTTGTAAACAAATTGCTAGACGTAGTGGTTCATAGGGATGTTAATTATGTCATAAATAATCTAAATGTTTAACCAAATTCAAAAGTCGTGAGGTGAGAGTTTGTTAGTTTGTCTTGGGTGTTTAGTTGCTAGTTAAAGTCTTTGTGAAAAGACCAAGACTAGTTTAATCGGACATTTCCTTGCCTACTAAGTCCAAGTTGATTTCCTTTATTATCCTGTGCATGTGTTGGTGCATTGAGACTCTCGTTTCCGTGAGGTAGATGGTCTTTAGGATATGTCATTGATGGGTTGGGTAACTTGTGAAAGTAACTCATTGAAATCGGTAATTTAGCAGCTTGTAGACATCTTAGTCGAAATCTTTGAGAAGGATTGAAGATAATCTAGGTTGTTTATTAGTTAATAATCAAAAATCCCGGTCTCACAATGGTTCCATAATCAATCTAAAAAACATTGAACATATATAGAGTAAACCCTAGGTAGTCATCTCATCATTTGTCACTTCTTGCTTCATTTCTGTTATTTAGTCTTAATCCGGTTTTTAAGTCATTACATTATTTTAGTTAATTAGTAAAACCCCCCTTTAAAACAATTATTTTAATCAAGTAAATTTTTATAGATAAGTCTTTGAGTCTAGTTAGCATTTTCTATAGAAGTATGTGGGTTCGATATCCGGACTTACTTTTCTTTACTATTTTTGATAGGTTCACTCGCCTGTTAGTAGTTTAGTTTAGAGAGTCTAGAGTATTGCTTAGTGCTTAGGTTAGTTGCGATTTTTGTTATTTTTAATTAAACTACTTTGCACACATCAATGTCCATATACATTTTTAATATAAAAGGACATTTAAGACATTTTGTATCATTTATTTAATTATAGTGATTTAACAAACATGTTAGAGACATCTTATATCATTCATTTAATTATAGTGCTGCAATCTACTATTGTCAAAAATTCAAAAAAATGTATAATGATTAATGCTTGTTATATTGATGTAAATACAAGCATCTGGGATGAACATATAAACATACCCAAAACTATAGCGAAATAAAAGAGAAAAATAATATGAGTTTAATGGTGCAATTTTTATAAAAAAATAATATAGCATAAAAAGTTATGAATGTATAAAAAATAAGGGGGTAAGCTTTAAATAAAAAATTATAATGATTAAAATACAATAATTAGTGACATATGTCAATACCATGTTAATTCTATCTTTTCTGAAATGATACAAATGTCTTAAATACCCTTAGGCTATGTGCTATCATCAAGCCCCCATCACTCCACATAGGCACCACTTATGCGCCACATAATCAACCAACACCATCACTCCCTCATCACTCCACATCATCACCACATGTATCATCATCACCCCCTCATCATGCTCCCATCACCCTTTTTTCCCCTTTTCTTCCTCTTCACTCCGTGACGCCTGTCACGAGTTTGCCCCTCACCCCCCCCCCCTCATGCCCCACTCACACATGATAACACATAGCCTTAGATATTAAAAAAGGTTAGTGACACATGGCATAATTTTATGGACTTGATTTTTAAATTAACCATTAGATGTTGGTTAATAATTTATAGCTCTATTTAAAGGTTTTCATTTGAACACTACCCTATATATGTGATCATATAAAAACCCTTGGATAGAGAAATAATCCATTAACTAACATCTAATGGTTAATTTAAAAATAAAGTCCATCAGATCGTGCCACGTGTCCATATTTTTCTTAATATAAAAGAGCATTTAAAACATTTTGTATTATATGAAAAAGTTGCGTTAATATGGTGGTAACATGTGTCACCAACTATATATTCTAATCATTCTAATTTTTTGTTTAAAGTTTACCCCCTTATTTTTTATACATTCATAACTTTTTATGATATATTATTTTTTTATAAAAATTGCACCAATATATTCATATTATTTTTCTCTTTAATTTCGTTATAGTCTTAGTTATTCCAAATATCCGTATTTACATTAATGTAATAAACAATGAAAATATATCATCTAGGGTGTTCCAAGAAACCAAAACCAGTTTAAAAACAAAAAACGGACCATATTCGTAACCGAAAAAACTGAACCATATTTGTCACACACCTGGTCGGCGGGCCGGATAGGAGACCCGTCGGGCGGAATAGTCCCAAGGTGTGATTATAATCGGATTGATCAGATTGTTATATTGCACATGATAATATGAGAAACACTAAAATACAACAAATGAATAAAATTAAATTACAACTGATTTATAATTTAATTCTATTACAACTTGACTTGGACATCTGAAATGAGGACCAGATGTCCCACAGAGGTTGCTTGCACAAGTGCAAGTCTTGAGTCCGATATCCGGGCTAACTGGAGAGATTCCATGCAGGAGTTGTAGGTTCTTCTAAGGGATCCTATCTTTCTCTCTCTAAGTCATCCTACTTTCACATGTTCTTCATCTGAGAACATGTAAAATCTGTCAACACTAGGTTGGTGAGTCACATTTGTTTTGAAATATTAGGTTTTGTAAAAGGTTTAGTGAAAATCTTTCCAACCACATCAATTTTAATTATGATGTGTGAATGGTGTTGAAAACACGAATGAACTACACAAGTGTGTCGGTCTGGCCATCATTACTGACACTATCCCAAATCACCGAAGGTAGTTTATGTATAGGGCATACGTAGGATCAAGCTTACCGCCTGCCCACCACCCCTTTGATGATCCACGAGGGTGTCCCTAACGGAAATCAGACCTTTTTACTTGTGTATCTCCACTCTACTCGACACGACAGATGATTGTAAAATGAAGTTGTGAGAAAGAAGCGTATGCTCTGTCTCCTGGTATAGGAGACAGGTTTTGTATGTTTGAAATCACACAATTTACGCTCCTTTCTTGTAGTAAAATATTGTTTACGATGTACACATTTGAAACTCGTCCAAGACCAGGTCTTGAACATTTGTTTTGTTTGAAAACTCTTATTGTTGTTGTGTGGTCTGTCCGTAATGTCACCTGTGTGATCATTTACCAACCTTAATTGATATGATTGTGTGATTAGTTCCCCTGGAACTAATCTGAGTTGTTGTTGTGTGCTTGCGTGTAACGTACCAGCCTCAGCGCTGGAGGTTTGTTAAACCTATGGTACCATCTACGTTACCGTCGTTTGACCCGCGTCAACTAATGGTAAATGACTCTGATGTGTGTTGTTCGAGAATTCCTCAGCGAATTCCCGATGTGTTGTTGTGTGGACGCATGTCCTAGTGAATTACCCTAGACAGATACCATACAAAGATGTTGTATGTTTGATGGCGAATTCCCATGAAAATTATGGTATTCGATTGTGCACTACACAATTCCACTACTTGTGTCCGTTTACCTCTTGGTTAGGCACAAAGCCTCGAACTGTTGTGGTCAACGGACATCT
The DNA here is from genome assembly GCA_009363875.1 of Mikania micrantha. Classification (NCBI taxonomy): domain Eukaryota; kingdom Viridiplantae; phylum Streptophyta; class Magnoliopsida; order Asterales; family Asteraceae; genus Mikania; species Mikania micrantha. The sequence goes on from CM018684.1 coordinate 6,799,428, forward strand.
CCTCGACGATTTGTGTTTTGAACCCTCGAAACTGGTTTGTTGTTGTTTGATGAAAAGTTAAATGGAGCGATGAACTCTCAGTACAAGTAATTGAAAAGACACTTATACGTATAACTTTCGTATAAGTGGTTGACGGTTGATCCTTTTATTGAAATCATTTGAAAATAACTCTTATTCGTTGATCACTCGAATAAGAGGTTTCATGTTCTCAACCCCAAATGATTTGGAAGCAAGAAAATTGAAAACAAGGGGCCTGTGAACTCACCTGAAGTCTTGGGTCGTCGATGCACTCACTCGGTATGATCTCTCGGTTTGAATCATGTGTCAATTATTACTTACTTAGGTGTTAGGTGATTAAGTGCTCTGTTTCTTGACGTGATTTTGGAAAATGTGTTTTCTTTGGTTTTAGTTTGATTAGGTTTAAAATTGAGACTATGGTTCGGTTCTATCGATACAAACGGTGTAAGATAGAACTTTCAACACTTAGCCGTTTTTGGGCTGTTCCTGGTGCTAACCAGTGGTTCGTACGAATGGCCCTCATTCACACGAACGGAGTGATGCGAATGCATGTTCTCCTTCTTGTCATCCGTTCGTGCGAATGGGCCTTCGTTCGTATGGTTGTCCCGCACGAATGAGCCCAATTCGTCCGTGTAGTGGCTCGTTCGTCTGGCAGCTCATTCGTGTGACTCTTCTTCACGAACGAGGCTTCTCGTTCGGATGAATGAGCCCTTCGTACGTCTTATTCGCATGCAAGTTTACCAAGAACGCCATTTCTAAAATCGGTGGTTGTTTTTGGTGTTTTTATGGTCGAAATTGATGTAAAAACGTTTTGGAGTGTTTTGCTGCCAACGATCGGTGCTAATACTCACTGTAGAGCTCGTATTTGACGGAAATGAGATGAAAATGGTTGAAATCTTGAAATGGAAGTGTTAGGGTTGAAATACACACGATTGGGACAGTGAAATGGTCCGATTTCGTGTGGAAATGGCCGAAAATTGAGAGGGGCGAAAGGGGGTTCGGTTGAGAGAGTTGGGTGAAAAATAGGTTTGAAAAACGTAAGTGTTGCTTTTATAGCTGTGCTGTCGCACGAATCAGCCGTTCATACGAATGGCTCCCATTCGTGCGAACGAACTGTGGCTATAAAACTTTACGAATTAGACTAGTTCGTACGAATGAGAGCCCATTCGTACGAACGATTGTGCATTTTAAAATTTTGATTGTTTACTAAATTGTTTTGGTGGGTTTTATTTAAAATTGTTATTATTTTACGTCAACGTTAAAGACTCACGCTGACATCTGTACGAATCGTCACCCATACAAACGCCGCTGTTATTTAACTGCTGACATTGTTCGATAATGTAAAGATTTCTTTTAGGGTATCCAAATCTAACAACATATCCACATGGATCGTCACCCATGTCGACATCTCGTTGGATCGATACTCCAAATGTTATCCATTGAGGTTTTGGTCATTGTTTTCCCTCACAGGTTGTTTTCTTTTCTTCTGATTCACGTTCATATGATTAAGTGGATTTTCCTAACTGTTTTTGGAAAACCTGTGTATTTTTATTGTTGTTTATTATTGTTGTCTTTTCTCTCGTAATCCTATGTCTTACACTGTGATTGTGTACACCTTTGGATTTCCGACTCATGGTTGCTCGAATGCTGGTTGTCACAATATTCGTAATCAGAAAAACCAAACTGAATTCTGATTCGATTTCTTTTCAGTTCCTAACAATAGTATCGAACTCCGACTTCGATTATCGGTTCCATTTTTTTGAATGTTTCGGTTAATCAATTAAACTGAATTTAAATATAGATTTATTATGTTTATTAATAATATATAAGGTTGAATTCGGTTTATACGGTTGAATACAGTTTATTCGGTTGAATTTGGTTTATTCGGATCCGTGTATCGTATACCGGTTTATTTGGTTTTTCATTGTTTATTCGGTTTGTTCGGTTTTAACCGAAACTAGACCAAATTGAATTCAAAATCAACTAAAAAATCACGTTGTAAAGTGGGTTATATTATATCATTTATTTATTGTAGTATTGTAACAAAAATGTTATGCTCACCATATATCATTTATAAATTACAGTGATGTAGTTACTATTGTCAGAAAAAATTCAAAATTATGTGTTGTATTTATGCTCAGTATATTGATGCAAACTCTTAGTTTTTAAATCCAAAATCAATTAAAAACTATGTTTGTCTTAAATTTGTAATGAGTTGTAACGAATTTTGATTTACATTTTTGTGAATTAAATCTGTGTTGCTTTTTATGATATGTTTAATTTAAGTCATGTAACAAACGTGCTAGGCCTACCTTATATATCATTTATTTAATTATAGTGATGTAAATTATTATTGTCAAAAAATAAAAAATAAAAATAATGTGTTATCTTTATGATCATTACATTGACGTGAACTTTAAATTTTGAGTTCAAAATCAATTAAAAACTATGTTTGTTTTAAATTTGTAACAAGTAATAACGAATTTTGGTTTACATTGTTGTAAAGTAAAATGTGGGTTATGTTGTATTATTTATTTAATTACAGTAATGTAACAAATGTGTTAGGTTTACTTTACATCATTTATTTGATTACGTTGATGTAATGTATTATTGTCAAAAAATTCAAAATAATATGTTGTGCTTATGATTCTTACAATAATGTAAACTGTAAATTTTGAGTCTAAAATCAACTAAAAATTACATTGTTGTAACGAGTTGAAACAAATTTTGGTTTACATTTTGTAAAGTAAAATGTGTGTTGCGTTGTATAATTTATTTAATTACAGTAATGTAATAAACATGTTAGACACATATTATATCATTCATTTAATTATAATGATGTAATCTACTATTGCCAAAACTTCAAAAAAATGTGTAATGTTTATGCCTGTTACATTGATGTAAAGTTATGAATCTATGTAACTTATGTTTCTGTAAATGATATATAATACATGTTCTCATAAGTGTATTGTAATAACCCGCCGCAACATGCGAGGATAACTAGTTTGAATGACACCTAAAAGTTTAGGATTTAAACTTAAAAGACTTGACATTAAGTGTAAAACAAATTTTAAAAACTTGAAAAATGTCAAAATGACGCATTGAAAAATTTATGGTTAGAAAGTAAAAAATTTAAAAACGAAATATAGATGTTTTGTAAAAACTAGGAATAAAATATAAAAGGTTATGAATTAAACATAAAACTTCAATATTAATTGTTGGGATACATGTTATGTTCTGAAAATATAAGTGGGTCTAAATGATATTTTATTTAATTCAGGAGAGTTAAATATAAAAGTTTTGATATTAAATGTAATCATAAACTTTAAATTTCAAAATTTTGAGAGAAAAAAATTCACATGGATGAAGATTAAGTTTTTCTTGTTAAGCGAGTATTAAACGACTAAAACACCACTAAAACCATTTTAAAGTAAAATATACAAATTAAAAAACCACCTCCTGCTGCCATCGTCATATCAATACCCTGAGTCGTCACATCTAAATTGATGGTTTATTGGCTCGTAATCGGATTATTCGAATATTCAAACAATCTGAATTACAAAAAAGTAGAAGTACGAATCCAACCTGATTATCCAAATAACTTTTTCGGATTCGAACATATCCTTAGTTTAAAGTAGTTTACATTTACTTATATACCCTTCATATACCATCAACGATTTAAAAACACATTAGTAGTAGATTGGAAGATATTGTACATAAACTTGTTAAATCATTCTGATTTAAATGTTACAAATAGAGTTATGTACAAAAGGCATTAAACCATATAATATCTTGTTTGTAATTGGAAATCATGTTACTAACATATGATTAATCTTGGTAATTTACAAGATAAGAATGGAGCATTTTTGTTTAGTTATGAAGGATGAATGTGAGAGAAATTAGATGTAAGGATTAATGTGTGAAGAATAATCACGAATGCCTGCTCCTTCCCAACCCATCCATTCTTCCCACATCTCCCAATCTGGATCGTTCATTCCTTTCGTTGTCTCATCCAACGGTCCATCATCCATTTCATTTTCACCCACGCTAGTTTCACCCCTCAAATCACTCATTACCGTCTGTTCATATAATTGGTCTTCATTATACATCATCAAATCAAACAAAAATTTCTTTTATTTAGAAAATTAATAATTAAATTCGTTTTTTTAAGAAAAATAATAATAATTAACTTTTTTACGTTTTTTGTTAGAAAAGTATGATTATTATAATAGATGAAAGATAAACTATTTTTCTTTTAGCACAAAAATGTAAATAGTAAAATTTTGATTGAAAATTAAACTTTTGTTTTTTTTATTTTGACCACAAATGTTTGAATAGTAAACTTCTTGCTTTTTTTTTGCTATAAAAATTATTCTAATAGGATAACAGTAAAAATTTGTTTATTTTGTTTTGGCCAAAAAATGTTTACAAAAACTTTTGTTTCTTTTATTTTGACCTCTAAAATTTGAATATAAACTTTTTGTTTAATAATACCTCTGTAAGTAAAATAAATATCATAAAAATATGGCAAATAATGAAAAAGCAAAAGTAAATCATAAAACCTTTTCAAGATTATCATGATTATAAAGGCATATTTATTAGATGCATACAAATGATTACCAAAAGCTAAATATATGATTCTGAAATCTCAATAGAATTTTAAAAACAAGTATCAAAATGCTAGTGATTTTTTAAGTTCTAATTTCCGATTTAAAAATCTTTTTATTAACCTTCATTCAAACATAATTTTAAGAAAGAACCAAGAGAAACGTAAATCACACTTTTAAATGATTCATAAAAGATAATCAAATGTAGATTAAAATATTTAGAAAAACAACTTATCAATCATATCTTCTACTAATAAAAGAATAGTTAGCATGCACACTTGTCATCTCCTGATGAACTCTAAATTTTTTTCTCGCATTTTCTCCTATTAAATACTAATTATCTTTTATATTAAATATTAATAATAAATCATTTTAAATAATTAAATTATACAATTAAATATAAAACAAATAAATCTTCTTATTATAAAAATTAAATAAAACTTAATAAATCATAAGAAAATTTCAATTATATAATATCTTAAAATATAACTTTTCTAATTCTTAATCCTTATTTGTAATATTTTATTTTTAAATATTTAATTATTATTATTTTATAAACAATTAATAATATCAAACATACACATTTTATAAAAAAAATTATTGCTTACAACATTTACATTTATTAAATCCATGTAAGGGGAATGTTCAAATGAGAACTATTGCAACTTGAGAACTAAAGGAATCATTTCTAGCCACAAGTTTAAAGGGTAAATAGTAAATCCCTTAATTTAAAGAAAAATTACTTTTATACCCTTAAAAACATGTGGTTCAAAATTAGTTCTTTTGCTTCTTTCATATTTAATGGTTCTTAATAGAATAAGTCACACCCATGTAATACATGGGTTTCTAACTTAGTTTAAATCAATAAGTATATAAGACTAGGTTAGAATCCCCTTTTAGTAAATAAATATTTTATACTTCGTAGAAAAGTCGATTATTTATAAAAACATATGCTTTATGTTGGTTGAATAAGCACACGCATTACGTAAGTTGTATAAAATATATTTCATATTAAATTTATTTGATTAATTATATATTAATTATTATCTATATTTATAATCCAATACATAATCTATATCTATAACCAATGATAAGTTTTAATAATTAAATAGTAGAGAAGCGTGTAAACAAAAAAAAATGTAAAAAACCATAATAGATGTACACAATTATTTTTATTTAGTAGTATGAAAATTCTTATACTTCAATAGACTCTTTTCATACTCAAGATGACTCTGTCCTTCAAATGTTCTCTCTTTTAGATGATAACCCTTTACCATGGGGCGCGTTATTTGGACACGTCTGTAGGATTAGTTAACACCACCTGACTCCATACGAGTCGTAAGGGTATCCGATTTTATCAGATAAATGTCCGGCGATTGAAAGTACATACAGGCCGTATGAGGCTATACGACTTGTAAAGAAATTTGACAAATCACAACTTTTGATTTTACAACCGATATACGTACGTGTTTAACTTATATGTAATATCGTCTAAGTGCTTTGGTTGGTTGAATAATAGTTTTTATCGTAACCATGTTTAATCACATATTTTGTCTTTAAAACCGATAAACGTAAGTGTTTAACTTATTTGTAATATCGTCTAAATGTTTTGGTTGGTTGAAAAATAGTTTTTAACGTAACCATGTTTAAGCGTTTAGTTGTAAAATAATAATCATTGTAACATAATTATTTTATATAATCGCAATGTTGCTTTTACAACCGGTATACGTACGTGTTTTACTTATTTACTTTTTTATGAAAAATATGACGTTAATATTTAGATAATCTAGTGAGGTTTAACAGGATATAATGTTGTTTTTACAATCGGTATACGCACATGTTTAATTTACTTATAATACAGGCGACCGGTGATGGTGTAGGAGATGATGCATCGATTGAAGTATCGGTGCAATGGATCACGAATACGGGCAACCTGGGCCTTTGTAACACCGATTAGCCTCCTTCTCACCCACACACGCCTCAAAAAATAGACGATTGGTAACCTCCTCACGTGTGTAGAAGCCAGTAACCTGCCTCCAAGCAGTGAATACGATGTATTCTAGTGAAAGAATAATTGTATAACTGTATATGAAATTTCATTTTAAAGAATAAAATATTATTAAATAAATGTACCTGTACAAATGTTTGTATGAATTGTCGATTGTTTTCCATCCAACTGGTATAGAGATCAAGACGAGGCCCTCTTATACCACATCTCCCATCTGGCGGCGTGTTGATTTTTGAAGGTAGACAAGTACCAACTGGTGTGGGTATTGGATACTCTCAATTTAGTTCAATCATTAAAAATGGTTAATACAAATGACATAACATGATGTGGGAGATGATGTTCAGGTGACGTCCATAACGGGACAATGTTGCTGAAGCGTTATTGGTTATACAAATCACACCAAACGCATTAGCAATCAAAATTCCGGTCTGCAGCATTTGCATCCAATAACGCCTTAGAGCAAATTCAGGTCCTGAACATTTTAAGGATTCTTCAATTTCGTCAAAGATCCCTTCAAATACAAACATGTACAAGTCTGTATTTAGGATAATTTTTAACCATTGTTGTTCGGGAAATGTTAAAGAAACAACCACAGACCTAAAGCCACACTTTTCGTCTAGAGTAACGTCTTGTATTCGTTAGATGTATGGGTGAAAAACTTTAGGAATGTGAACATTAAATCGGTTAAAATTGTACAGTTGATTATCAGTTAGATTTAGTGAGATGTCAACAATTGGATGCGATAACCCGACAGTTGGTTGTGATAACCCGATGAAATCGTGCATTTTTGACATTGAAGAATAGGAATTCGCACGTTGCAATTGACTATCGTGAGCATCCATTGAATGATCCTAATTGTTTTTCTTTGGCTAAGTGAATGAACTACGTAGGGCATGTTCTTGTTGTTTTTGTTGTGTCTTTAAATTTGGTCACTCACGAGTATTAGTTTGCACAACGGGTTCCTTTTTCACTGGTTTAAGTGGTAAAAAAGCGCAAAAAGCCTTTGACATTATACTCTTTTTCACTGGATTGAGTTGAAGCTTTATATGTTGTATCACTCGATCCATTTGGACATCAATATCAACGCTTTCATCCTCGTGAAGTAATGACGGGTTTAAATCAACCTTACGTCCAAACACGTCTATCTCATCCAGTGGAATTTTAGCATCCAAAAAACAAATTATGATTATGCAAAAATTATATATATATATATATATATATATATATATATAATTAAATTTAATGAATTCATACTATTCGATAGACGACAAGCACATGGTAATCCACAACTCGTGAAGAGATGACAACCGTAAGATAAATTAGATTGTATCAGCATCTAAATTTTGGCCTTTTCACCAACCATCAGATCTAAAGCTATATGGGAAACAATCCCTTTTAACAAGTCAAACTGATCTTAATTGTGATGTGCCACACGAAAGATTTTGCTTCTTTCAAAGCTCTCCTTTATGGCTTCTTCATGCGATTTCACAATTTGAATGACATGCCTAACAATGTTGTCTAACGTATTATTTGTTTAATGGAGATATTTTTTTAACAAAGAATGTTGACTTTCAATTATGTTGGTGGTTTTGTGACCAAAATTCCGGTTTTTATCTACCCACACAGACACAAACATTTCCTTGTACCTTCGCTACCAGTTTAGTTGCATATATCCGATAACCCCAAAAAAACCAATACAGATTATTACATTTCATATAACTAAAAATGATTGAATGCGAGAAATAGAACTTACTCTGATGAGAGGTCCATAGCCATTCATGAAGTCGGTTGTAGTTGTACTCATTAATATCTAGAGTTGCAGAGTCTATCACAACCAACCACATATACCCAAACTTTTCCAGTTTGATTGCAAAATACTTGGCCTGCAGTGTTTGGATATGTTTTCAAATATGTGCCACCTGCAAAGTAATTGGGCAGCAATGGGAAATATTCTTTTGCATGCGTTTAAAAGAGTCAATTCTCAATCGGTTACAATAACATGTGGCACCATACACTGTTGAAGTGTATCTTTTAGGTTTTGTAACACCCAAACGAAATTATTTTCACGTTCCTTACTTATAAACGCATGGGTAATGCAAAACGTCTTGTATGTTGTCGTGACACCAACTATATGAACAAATAACATGTATTTGTTCGTTTGTAAGATGTGTCAATTAACAAGACATGAGGAAATGCACGCCAAATACTAAATGATGTTTGGTGGATAAAAAAAATATGTTCCACGACATCTGTCGAAACATCATCTTGAGTATGATAAATAAAATTATTGTTTTGCAATGTGTTAAAAAGGTATGCATTAGAGTTACCCCCGTGTTGTGTCGAGCACGTAAATTTTGTTGTGCATTGTAAATAGATCCATGGTTGGAAACATTATCAGGGTTTTGGTCCTTTATAGATGCAAGTATATCACGGGGCAACATGTTTTGGTTTAACAATTGCTCAACTAGACGGGTTTTAGATTCGTTCAATCTCATCGTATATGGATGACCGCCTAGTTGTTCAGCCACTAGGTGGTTATGTTCACTACTAGCCACATGTAACTTCCAACCACCACAACTTCTCTTGTATTTATCAATCAACTTAAATTCACATCCAGACTTCTTTGAACCAGAACGTCTAACATTTGGTTCTTCCTTATATACGTCATTGCGATCACATTTAAGCCACAACTTTATGACGACTTCAGGACCCATACGACACGTATTGGTCTTTATTTTTGAAATGTGCGCCTACCATTTGAGTTCTCGATTTGCGTATCAATTATTTGACACAACATTTGGATGAACACTCGGTTTGTGAGCGAATACGTGCTATATAAGGAACAATATAGCATAAGTTTTCTTCAATCAATCTATTTCTCGTTAAATATTTGCTTGTTTGCAATTTTAAAATCGTGTTAAAGGTTTAACAATGTCGATGGGAAGCAACAACTTCGGAGATGAATATATGCGTGTCTATGAAACAGGTCATGTAATAGACTTATTTGTTTAACAGCCATTAGTTTATAAAATCTTAAACATATTTTGTTTTCAGGTATTTTCTTTTATTGATGAACTGGTTGATTGGGCAATTGCTAAAGGGAGTGAAAATGATTGTGTTAGTTAGACGATGAAGCAAAACTAATGCAAACGGAGTCGTCATAAAGGTGTGGCTTAAATGCGATCGCATTGACGTATATATGGGAGAACCAAAAGTAAGACGTTCTGGTTCGAAGAAGACAAGATTTGAATTTGAGTTGATTGGTAAATACGAGAGAAGTTGTGGTGGTTGAAAGTTACATGTGGTTAATAGTGAACCCAACCACCTAGGAGCTGAACAACTAGGCAGTCATTCATATGCGATGAGATTGAACGAATCTGAAACCCATGTAGTTGAGCAACTGTCAAACCAAAACATGTTGCCCCGTGATATACTTGCAGCTATAAAGGACCAAAACCCCGATAATGTTTCCAACCTTGGATCTATTTACAATGCATGACGGAAGTTACGTGCTGGACACAACACGAGGGAAACCCCAATGCATGTCCTTTTTAACACATTGCAAAACAATAATATTATTTATCAAACTCAAGACGATGCTTCGACAAATATCGTGGAATAGATTTTTTTATCCACCAGACATCATATATTATTTGGGGCGCATTTCCTCATGTCTTGTCAATTGACACAACTTGTAAATGAACAAATACAACATGCCATTTGTTCAAATAGTTGGTGTAATGACAACACACAAGACGTTTTGTGATGCCAATGCGTTTATAAGTAAGGAACGTGAAGAGAATTTCGTTTGGGTGTTACAAAACCTAAAAGATACACTTCAATAGTTTATGGAGCCACGTGTTATTGTAACCGATAGAAAATTGATTCTTATGAACGCATGCAAAAGAATATTTCCCAGTGCTGCCCAATTACTTTGCAGGTAACACATATTTGAAAACATATCCAAACATTGCAGGCCAAGTTTTTCCAATCAGACTGGCAAAAGTTTGGATATATGTGGTTTGTTGTGATAAACTCTGCAACTCCAGATATTTATAAGTATAACTATAGCCGACTTCATGAATGGCTATAGATCTCTCATCAGAGTAATGTTTTATTTCTCGCATTCAATCATCTTTTAGTTATATGAAATGTAATCATCTTTGTTGGTTTTTTTAGGGGTTATCAGATATTTGCAGCTAAACTAGTTGCAAAGGTACAAGGAAATGTTTGTATATGCGTGTATAGATGAAAATCGAAATTTTGGTCAGCGAATCACCAACAGAGTTGAAAGTCAACATTCTTTGTTAAAGAAATATCTCCATTCAACCAAAAATACGTTAGACAACAATGTTAGGCATGCCATTCAAATTGTTAAATTGCAAGAAGAAGCCATAAAGAAAAGCTTTGAAAGAAGCAAAATCTTTCGTATGACACATCACAATGATGATCAATTTGAATTGTTAAAAGGGGATGTTTCTCAAGTAGCTTTAGATATGTTGGTGGATGAAAATGCCAAAATTTAGACGTTGATACCATCTAATTCATCATGCGGTTGTCATCTCTTCACGATTTGTGGATTGCCATGAGCTTTTCGACTATCGAATAGTAAGAATTCATTAAATTTAATTATATATTTACATATAATTTGTGCATAATCAGAATTTGTTTTTTATTCTTTTACAATAGATGCTAAAATTCCACTGGATGAGATAGACGTGTTTTGATGTAAGTTTGATTTAAACCCACCATTACTTCACGAGGACGAGAGCGTTAATATTGATGACCAAATGGATCGGGTGATACAACATATAAAGTTTCAACCAAATTTAGTGAAAAAGAGTATAATTTAAAAGGTTTTAAGTGTGTTTTTCCCACTTAAATCAATGAAAAAAGAACGCGTTGTGCAAACTAATACCATGGGTGGCAAAATTTAAAGACACGACAAAAAAACAAGAGCATGCCCGACATAGTTCATTCACAAAGCCAAAGAAAAACAAGCACGTTTATTCAATGGACGCTCACCGTAGTCAATTGCAGCGTGCTAATTCATATTCTTCAACGATAAAAATGCACAATTTCATGGGGTTATCGCAACCAACTATTGACATCTCGCTAAATCTAACTGATAATAAACTATACAATTTTAACTGATTTAAGGCTCACATTCCTGGCAGTTTCCACCCATACATCTCATGAATACAAGACGTTACTCCAGACGTAAAGTGTGGCTTTAGGTAAGTGGCTGTTTTTTTAGGATTTCTCGAACAACAATGGTTAAACATTAGACAAGAACTCCTAAATGAGATTATCTGAAATACAGACTTGTAAAGGTTTGTCTTTGGAGGAATCTTAGACGAAATTGAAGAATCCTTAAAATGGTCAGGACCTGAATTTGCTCCAAGGCGTTATTGGATGCAAATGTCGCATACCGAAATTTTGATTGCTAATGCGTTTGGTGTGATTGTGATTTGTGTAACCAATGCTTCAGCAACATTGCTATCGTTATGGATGTCTTCTGAGCATCATCTATCACGTCGTGTTGTGTCATTCGTATTTGTTAACGACAACCATTTTGTAATGGTTGAACTGAATGGAGAGTATCCAATTCCCACACCAAGATGGTACTGCTCGACCTTCAAAAATCAACACGTTGCCAGATAAGAGATGTGGTATAAGCCTCATTTTAATCATTATACCAATTGGCTGGAAAACAATCAACGCCCACCGAGGTATGTGGATTTAACTAGATCGGATTATATAATCTACAATTCATACAAACATTCGTAGAGATACATGTATTTAATTATTTTTTATTCTTTAAAATTTAAATGAAATTTCATATATACAGTTGTACAATTACTCTCTCACAAGAATACTTTGTATTCGATTTGATTTTTACTTTTTTAAATATAAATATATATATATATATACTTTTTTACACACATATATAGTTTTGACTTATGTATGTGTGTGTGTATATATTTATTTTTTGTGATATATGTACATCTATATTAATTTAAAATGTTAAAGAATTTTTTTTAAATAACCATACGGCTCGTATTTCCACAGTGTTGTAAAACTCATGATTAATCGCTAGTCGGACCTAAGCCGATTAAATTTTGCCTAGTGCTAGTAGGCGCTAGTCGGACCAAGTCGGGGTAGATGTATTAATTGGTCTAAGGGCAAAAATTTGGTCAACAAGCCAAAAAAATCAGTCAACATGCAAATAGTTTTATGTCTAAGCCAAAAATTTTGGTCCAAGCCCAAAGAAATTGTGGTTTTTCTTCTTCCCGGTCTCAGTCGACTCCCATTATCACGATCGATCGGTCGAAAAGAAGCTGCGTACGATCGGTCAGTTGACTCCCAGGAATGCTTACGTTAATGTTTGAATTTTTAAGTACTTTGTTTATAATCTTTAAGTTTATTAGAAAAATATTTGAATTTTGAAGTATTATATTTATATTCATGTGTGTGTATGTTTGTATGTATGTATGTATGTATGTATGTATGTATGTATGTATGTATGTATGTATGTATGTATATAAAATTTTCTAAACTTCTATATAAAAATTCCAATTCGATTAATTCCGATTAATCCATACTCCCTACCTTGCCTACCGACTAGCAATTTCTTCAACCATGTATTGCCCTATACGAGTCATATATTGTTTTTTTATATGAAGGGACGATGAGTTTGTATTTTTCACGCACACACCCCGTACCTACGCCTTTCTCTCTCTACAGTTACGCTCACTCTCTCACTCTACAAACCACACACGAGAACTAAGGATTTGGACCCCATCATCACACAAGGTATATATATTTTTGTTTTGAACTCATTATGTACTGATTTTTAGACATAGTTTAAGATTTTTTGTTTTTTCGGTCGAGATTTATCAATTTTTAGACTTAGGATTGAGATTGTTGGGTTAAATAGTGTTTTTTTAATACGTGGAACTATATGAGCCGTATAGGGCTTTACGGCTCGTAAAGATCATCGGGAAGATGAAAAGGCGCCTATTGATCGTTGAAGGTTATAACCATACGGCTTGTATGGCGCCATACGACCCGTATAGTTCTTCGAATTATGAATTTAAAACGGTAAAAAATTTTTTACTTATTATTATTATTATTATTATTATTGATAATAATAATATTATTATTGTTTCCTGCTCCTCCTCTTGCTCCTGCTCCTTTACTTATTATTATTATTATTATTATTATTATTATTGTTGTTGTTGTTGTTGTTGTTAATAATAATAATAATTATTATTATTGATGCTCTGCTACATTACTTATTATTATTATTGTTAATAATAATAATATTAGCAGCTGCTGCTAGTGTTGCTGCTGTTGTTATTATTATTATAGATGTTATTTCTTTTATTTAATAGATAATGCCACCACGTCGTCATGCACATTAGTCGTCGAGCTCTGATTCTGATGATGAGTGTCTGGATCGGATGTTGGATTCTCATCCGTTGTTGCAGTTCCCATGAGGGTTTGAGGCACCCACACGTCTCAGACGCTTGGTCGGGAAAGAATTTGCTGAGCCCAGGACAATAGACGGGAGCTTGCTGACAACGCTAGGAGCGTTAGGTCGTGCCACCGCTATGGTCAGAGCATTGACGCGCCACCGCTATCGTCAGAGCATTGGGCCCATGGCAGCGTATGTTAGAGATGAGGGGTTTCCCGGCTTATCCAGAAATAGCTCTGGAGTTCTTATCTACATTCGAGTTCCATCCATCGCAGGCAGGTGGCCTAAAAAGTTTACATTAGCAGGATATTGTATCATTTACCCTATGCAGACATGAGGTTAGTATGTCCCTCACTACCTGGGGCATGTTACTAGCTTATACAAACGTAAAAAGGTTACCATGCCTCGATTTTTTGAGGTGTGTGGGTGAGGACGAGGTCGTGCTCACCGACTGGTGGCCAGTGTTCGGTGAAGAGGTCTTCATTATGAACGCCCGGGTTGCCCTTATTCATGATCCATAGCACCGATACTTACATCAGTACATCGCCTGCACCATCATGGGCCGTCGTCTCAGCCAGGAGGGTGTCACTCAGAAGGACCTATTCTTTCTTTACTGCCTGATTAGCGGCCACAGCTGCAACCTTGCATGGTTGCTAGCTGATTATTTTTCTAGCATTGTTAGCCGCAAGGCTAGCTGTGCTATCACGTGTGGCTCTTTCATCACACATATTGCTCGACGTATTGGTCTGTTTTAGGCTGATATTAGGGACAACATGACCAAGACTTACGCCCCGTCATTGTTGGGGCGTAACACAGTTATGCTTACGTCGATAGCAGTAGAGATTCTCGATGTTGGTCTGCGTTTTTCAATGGGTTGGCATACATCTTGGGTGGCTGGGTGCATCCAGTTCCTGAGCAGCAGCAGCAACAGCCAGAGGTTCCGCAGGGAGAGCAGCCACCACCAGACTAGCCACTAGCAGCCCAACATCATGTTGTTGTTCGTCAGCCTCGGCTACATCCTGTTGACGCTGCGATCTTGCATGAGCATTCCATGATTTTGCGTGATCATGGTATGATTTTGAGTGAGCATGCTACACGACTTGATCGCATAGAGGACATGATGCGATGGATGGTGGAGCATATGACTGCTACTTCTGGTGTTCATGTTCCTGTCTTTCCTAGATAGAGGCATGTGGTCATGCTTAGTTTTTTTTTTCTTTATTATTTTGATGTATAAACTCTTATGTTTATTCATGTGTATGTATTCTTATTTCGTATGTCTGTTTTGTATGGTGTGATTGTTTGTTTTCTCTTTTTTTTTATATAACAAAAAAACGTGTGTATCGGTGAAATGCTAACGGTAGTTAACTTAATATCATTTAACAAACTTATCTAAAATCATCCAAATTTATTTGCGTTCAAATAGCTATTATTTTAAAATAAACGATTAAACACAATTACGTTAAAACAATTTTTAAACAAAACACTTAGTCTTTCATAAAAAACCTAAATAACTAAAAGCAATTACGTATATCGATTATAAAAACAACGTTACGAAAAATACTAACTACTTATATTAAAATAATTGTTATTTTAAAACGAAACATTTAAACATGGTTACGTTAAAATAATTTTCAAACAAAACAATTAAAAAATATTTTATATATGCTTCTTTCTTAAAAATATAAATAAGCAAAAACACTTGTATATATCGATTGTGAAAACAACATTATGATTATATTAAATAATTACGTTCCAATACTTGTGATTTACCTCCCTCATGTTGGTTGTGAGATCGGTCGGTGAGGGGTGTCTAATGATGCGTTCACCATCTTTTTTAAATGATTTAAAAGGTTATGTTAAAAATTATTATTCAAACAAAACACTTAGACGATATTATAAGTAAATTAAAAACGTACGTATATCGGTTGTAAAAACAACATTGTATCATTTTAAACCTCGCTAAATTATCTAAATATTAACCTCATATTTTTCATAAAAAATAAATAAGTAAAACACATACGTATATCGGTTGTAAATACAACATAATGATTATATAAAATAATTACGTTACAATAGCTATTATTTACAACTAAAATATTAAACATGGTTACGTTAAAAACTATTTTCCAACCAATCAAAACACTTGAAAGATATTACAAATAAGTTAAACACTTATGTATATTGGTTGTAAAAACAAAATATGTGATTAAACATGGTTATGTTAAAAACTTTTTTCAACCAACCAAATCACTTGGACGATATTACAAATAAGTTAAAGACGTACGTATATCGGTTGTAAAAACAAAAGATGTGATTTCTCAAATTTTCTTTACGAGTCGTATAGCCTCATACAGCCTGTATGTACTTTCAGCCGCCAGACATTTATTTGACAAAATCTGACACCCATACGACTCGTATAGGGCCATACGACCCGTATGGAGTCAGGTGGTGTTAACTGATCCTGCAGGAGAGTCCAAATAACGCGTCCTAAATATAAAGATCGATATGAAAAACCGTTCTATGATTTCTTATCATTTTATTTAACCGTTAATAATTTGAAACATTTAATTAAAATATAACATACACACACTTCTATCTCTCTAATAAAGATATCAATTTTGTATACCACTTAAAAGTTGGTTTTCCTAAATCTTTCAAATATTAAATTTTTGCATGTCATCTTTTATTTGATTTTGATTTTTTTCTCCTTTTTTATTAAATATTAATGATTTTATTTAATTTAGTAAATAATATAACTATATCATAACTCATAAGTCATATTTGTTAATTCTTTTAAATGTCTTTGAGAAAATATATGATATGCTATTTAATATAAATAATTTTAAAATTCATTTACTTAAAAATGCGTACATCTTTCTAAACTAAACTACTCCTATATACGCGAGGAAAATTTTGCATTCTTAAAACGTGAATTTGATTTATTTCATAGGTTTGTTATTTACACACCTAACTTTTATTTTAACACTTCACTGACTTTATACTTTTCTTATAGGCCTATACTCGATGTATAACCCCTTCTGACACCCACTGATTTAATAATGATTGGTGTCGTATACGACCTCTATACCCCGAATAGGCCTATACGCATATAGGCCTATACTAGATGTATATGAGTCCAATTATTGATATTGAAAAATTTTATAAAAACAATGATTCTCCCCTATACTCTTTGTATCGGTCTATACGAGTCGTATAGAGGTATGTTGTGAGCAGTGTTGTAAAACTAGAATTAACTCGGCCACGTCATATTTTCGCTGTTTTTGACCGATTTTTGCTATTTTTCACTAGTTTTCATTGTTTTACACTGATTATTGTTTGATTTTCTCTATATATATTTTATTTGTATTGATATTCATTTTATCTATTATATATAGTAGTCATTTTATGATATATGATATATACATTATTTTTTAAAGATTATTTTTTGTATAATGTACAATATCTGAGTAGTCTCCGCTTAGACCGAGTACTCACAACACCTCAATCGACTGACGTGACAACGAATATCAACTTCTCCAACCATGGATGTGGGTTGAGAATAACATGACTCTACTTCCCACATTACTCTCTCTCTCTAATGAAAACAACTAAGTAATTTTTGGCTAATATACTCTATTGGCTAGCTTGTACGTTAATTATTTCGGCATAAAATAAAATGAATGAGATTAATAGAACTTACATCATAAGCTTCGATTATATTTTGAAACTGAATTCCACAATCTTGATCCTTGCATACATCGGGATGATACTAGACAAATATATAAAAATAAATAAGGAAAACTTTAATGTAGATAATAACGTTTTTTATATTTCTGTTATATTTTGGTTATTATAACAACTTTCGTTTAGGCGTATGCTCTTACAACTATGTTTTATTCACCAATTAATTTAAAACTCTATATATTAGATATGTTAAATAAATAAATTTTAAAATTATTTATTTTAAAATGCATATCACATATTTCTTAAAAAATATATATTACAAAAATATAAAAAAATAGGACTTATAACGTAATTATAGTTTTTACCAAATAGCATCTTTATCCTAAAGAGTTTAAAAAGTATTAACCATTATATAATGAGATCAAATTTAAGAAAGAAAAATTAAAATTTTAAATGAAAAAGTTATTAGAGGGTAATTTAGTTATAACCATTCCCCCCATATTTTTTAAACGTTCATAACTTTTACATACTATATTATTTTTCCAAAAAAAATATATTGTAAAAATGAATATTTTTTTTATCTTTAAAATTAGTATAATGTTGCTACAAAAAAATTAAATTTTTTCAGCTCATTGTGTCTAATTATCGTCATTGTGTCTTTTTAAACGTTTGTGTATAATTTATCTTTTTGTGTTTTTCTTACAGATAATTATGTCTTTATTACAGTTAATTGTGTCTTTTTTAAATATCAATGTGTTATTTATATTCGTCATTGTGTCATTTTTGTTTAACATTATGTATTCTGCAATATCATTGTGTCTTTAATTGTTTAGGGAAAAAACACAATATTGAGCGAAAACACAAAAGGCATAATGACATGTAGAAAAGACAAATTATCTATACAAAAGACACAATAACCTGCACAAAAGACACAATAACCTGTACAAAATTATTCATACTCTTCATTGTGTCTTTTTTAAAGATTATTATGTTATTTATACTCGTCATTGTGTCATCCTTGCTTGACATTATGTATTATGCAACATTACTGTGTCTTAAATTGTTCACGAAAACACAACATTGAACAGAAACACAAAAGATACAATGACCTGCACAACAGACACAATGTCATGTACAAGAAAACACAATAATCTGTACAAAAGACACAATGAACTAAAAATACAAATTTTTTTCTATATAAAAATTATATTAATTTTGAAAATAAAAAAAAGATCGTTTTTTTGTATATTTTTTTTTCAAAAAATAATTTCGTATGTAAAAGTTATGAACGTTTAAAGAATATGGGGGAATTTGATAAAAGTCAACAAAAGTAGTCATGATAAAAATACCCTATAACAAGTTGATTTAATTATAGTCATTGATTAATGAGTTAACAGTTTAAAATATTTCTTAGACTTTTTAGGTTAAGAGACTTATTTAGTTTAACTTAACTTTAGACAGACATAATGACCTTTAAAGATATGTTTTTGGGTTGTTATTTTGAGATAAAAACAATCCAAAAAAATGTATACTTGTTAATAATTTCAAAAAATCAATGGATTTAAGTTGAAAGTACAATATGCTAGTCAACTATTTGTACCAAAGCTTTTTGGTAAGTAGGGGCACGTATATCTTCAAGAATAAGTATTTTTTTTTTTAAATTTGACTTTGCTAGCTTTGAATAGAGTGTGCATAAGTCTCTAAAAATGAATACATTTAGGTTTATAGTTAACGGGTTAGCCTATAACCTACTTTACTGGGGGGCTAGTGAGAGTTGTTTAACCATTATATTTTTCATTGTTGAAATATGAATTTATGTTTACAAATGATATTTGTTAGCGAAGCCATTGCTTTAGACACTACACAATCAACCCAACTCGTTTTCCTTGTTACATTCCAAAATCTTAGTTTATTTACACATAAGTACATAACGTACTATATTATAAAATAAATTAAGGATAAAAACATACTATATCGTGAAGGATAAAAGGAAAATGTTATTAAAGTTTAAGAATTTCTATATTTACATATTGATTAAATTGTCGACATGGTCCTTGTATTTTCCACCTGTTTCACTATTAATTTTTAGGTTTCATAAATTACACATATAGTCTCAAACTTTAAATATATGTGACACATGCAATTCCTATCTGAGTGTAATTTTGTCAAACATGTGAATATAATTATATGACATAAGAATTGTATATGTTACAAATATTTGAAGATTTAAAATCATATATATAATTTATGAAACTTAAGTACAAAAAGTAAAATATTAACTAACCACATTAATTATCTCGCCAATTTACTATTACCAGTTTTAAAACATATAATATATGTTTTAAAAACTAAATAAATGATTAATTTTAATTTTTTTTGAACGACGAATGTCTCAATCGTGTGACCCAATCCCAATATTAGCTAACCACATTAATTATCTCGCCAATTTACTATTACCAATTTTAAAACATATAATATATGTTTTAAAAACTAATAAATGATTAATTTTAATTTTTTTTGAACGACGAATGTCTCAATCGTGTGAGCTCAATCCCTAACCCTTCTCAGACCCCTTTTTCGTTCCGTGAAGGATTTGAACCCAATACATTCCATTTAAAAGAATCTTAGAGTAACTTTGACTCAATGTCTCATTGGTATTAATTTTAATGATAAATAATCATTAACCTTTAACTTTATATAACATTAATGTTATTAAAAACAAACATTTTATTCACTTTATTTAAGTATAATATTGATTTTTAACGTTAAAAAATTATTGATATGTTAGGTTATTTTTTGAACGGCTTGGTACAACGACGACCAAGACGGGGTTTCAACCGTCCCCTCGGATTTAACGCTCTGAGGCGTATGTTCGAGCCCACCCTAGGAGATAGGGGTGTTCAGTTTTCGAATATGGCTCGAAATAATCGAAATTCGATTCGATTTCAATTCGAAAAACGGTAAGTCGAAATTCGATTCGAATTTTCACATTCGAATTCGATTCGATTCGTAGTATAATATCGAATTTCGAATCGAATTTCGAATTTCATATTTTTAATTCGATTCGATTCGAAATTCGAATTTAAATTATTTATATATTTTTTATTTTATATATACAAGTAGTTATTATATTTAAAAATTAGGATTTTTAGTTGAGTGGTTTAGTTTATAAAAACTGAAAGCCTATTATATAAATGTCAATTTAATTATAAAATACTCATAATTTTAGCATTTTTAAATACACTAAATCTAAATATTCACAACAAAAACATCAATTGTGAAGCTCGAAAAACTGATAATTTTGGTTGTTAATTTCTAATATTTTGATTATTTTTCGCTTTATATTTTTTATATGTTATCATTGGCATTATATATTGAATTTTTATCATTTTATTAGTTCAAATGATATTTCTAATATTACAACTTAGATGTTGGTTATTTGATATTTGGATATTTAAGGTTTTAATTATTTGATATTTTGAATATACAAAGATAGCAAGTATAAACAATTTTTAAATTTAATGCAAGTCAAACTAATTCGAATTCGAATAGAATCGAATTTCGAATTTGAAAACGAATTCGAATTTCGAATTCGAATTCGAATGCTCATAAAAAATTCAAAATTCGAAATCATTCGATTCGAAATATTCGAGTTATTCGAAATTCGATTCGATAAACACCCCTACTAGGAGAGTAGGAGGAACCCCACAACTAGGTAAACCTCCTGACCGTGTTTCAGCAAATATACCTCAGCCCGAATTCGAACCCAAGACATCTTATAAGAAAGTTAAAGGGATAACTATTAGACTAGAAGCCCCATCATTATCAGTGAAAATTGAAAAGTTACCTTCAACGCAAGTTGTCTAAAAGCTGTTTTGACCTCGGATTCAGAAGCACCAGGACGAATCCTCAATATTTTATACGGGTCTGAAGCAACAGAACTCGCAGAAATACAACAGCTTCGAAACCTCTTACCGCCGCCACCGTTCGCCGGAGTTGAAGTCGTCGTTGTCTTCTTCCGAGAACCTCTCAGTTTTCCGAACGACGACGACGACGACGGAGCTGAAATCGAAGATGAAACGCAACCGTTGATAATTCCAGCTGTTGTCGCCATATATAATCGATTCAATACCTTCTGAAACTGAAATCAAATCCGTGTCCGAATAATATATAAAACTACCGTCTGAAACTATCCCCGGAAACTAACCTACAAAACGATGAAATCGAAACTGTAACTGCAGATGCGAAATCAAATCAAACTCTGGATATCGATTAATATGAATAAGTAAGATTGAAGATGTTAAATGCGTATGAAATCGAAGAAGATAAAACCGAATTGTTGTTGATCGTTCCATCTGCTGTCGCCATTACCTATTCAAAATCATCTGAGAGTAGCTTCAAATGATGAAGTCGATTGATATAAATTGGTGTGTTTAAAAATGCGTATGAGAAAGTATGAAACTGATATCAAAGATGTTGATTGTTGAGTGAATAAATGGTAACATTGGGGAAAACAAAGCGTGGGTTCAATGTCTATCGGGACAGGCATGGGCCAACTGGGGTCGTTATCCCTTCTCTTCTTTTTCTTTTTTCTTTTTTTTTAACTGAAAATAGATCAGAATATGATAATCAGTTCAGAAATAAAAAAAAAACCTATAACTAAAAAAACAACATACATTACAGAATATGATAATCAGTTCAGAAATAAAAAAAACCTATAACTAAAAAAACAACATACATTTTTTTTGAACGACGAAGGCCTCAATCGTATGAACCCACTGTTTTCAGGTTATGTCACCAAGGTCTAGTTATCTGGACTTCCCATGAGCCACCACAACCACACCAAGAGAAAAACCTCACTGGGAAAACCCCTGACCTCCCTCAGACACCTATTTTGCTGCGGGAAGTATTTGAACCCAAGATCTCTCATTTGAAAGAATCTTGGGGTACCATTGAGACAATGTTTCATTGGTAAAGAAACAACATACATGACTTAACAAAAAACAATATTTGTTTCAGATGAGATTCCGACTTTGACAAGATTTTTTTGTAAAAGAAGTCAATAAAAGCCATTGGATATGGGGATCATTATCCATTGGGTTCAGAACTTCAGATCATAGATGATAGATATACTTGGAGTGTCACTTTATGATTGTTTTACTTGAGTAGCATTTTTCTGAATTGGAACATGAAAAACTAGTTAAAATATTACAATTTCTCACTTTTTTTTGGAACGCTTTGTCTTTTGGATAATATATAAAAGGTATTTTTTTATGATAGTTTTTTCTACGATTGTTCTCACATCAAGGAGAGCAAGAAGATGTAATCGATATGGAGTTGAGAGGGAGGAGAAGCGTTTATGCGAAAGATCCCCCACAATAGTTCATTGGAGAAGAGAGTGGACCAGTACGAAAAAGGTGCGAGACAACCTAATTGATTTATGAGAAAAAAGGAAAGCTAACATCATATCTTATCTTACTTAACTAATAAATAAAAATATTTTAAAGGGACTTGTCATATTTTTAGAGCATTTTGATGTTCTTTTTCCCGACTCTTTCTCCAAATAAATATATCTTATTAAATATACTTTTAACACATTTTAAAATTAAAAATAACACTTTTTTTAATACACGAAAAATATTTAAATGCTAAAAAAACAAACTTATTTAAAAAAACCAAATTATTATAAAATATTTAATTTAAAGAACAGTTTTACAAAGTGAAATATTTAAAGAAACAAAGTTTGAAAAACTTAGTGTTTAAAAAAGTAATATAATTATTTTATTATTTAATCTATGAAATTATATTTAATCATATTTTATATTATAAAATCATCTTATATAGCTTAAATTTTTTATTAGTAACTGTTAATTAATAATATTTTTTATTTATCTCGTGTAATGCACGGGGTTATAACATAGTATTCAATATAACTAACTCTCACAACGTACAGGTCATGTTAGAAGAGACTGAAGGAGGGCAATGGTGCGAGTCAAGCTTGTTTCCGGGGAAACAGGAAATTAAAGCTAACGCCATAACTCGATCAGTCCAATAAGACAGCTTTCATAGGATAGCCTCATCTAAGATGTTTTTTTTTATTTATACATAACTTCATAAATACTCAAGATTAGGTAAAATTCAATGTTTTTTTTTAAATAAAAAAAATTGATTGATTGATTGATTATCCGAACAAATGTTTATGGGTCAGTTTCAAAATTTAAACATCACAAGGAATTCAAAATTCAGGTTATCAAGATGTTTTTTCTCCATTCTTATAACCATAATCATAGCTCTGGATGATCTTTTAGAACAACAATCAATTTTCATGGTAATATTTCATTAGTAACCCAAAGCGATTAATTTTTTTTAAGGTTTTGGATCTTTTTATCCAGAAATAAAAAGAAATAAAACAAATAGAATAACGGATTGGTTTGGTTATCCATTAGGTGTTAAGCAAACCATCCCAACCAAAGCAATTCAGTTTTTTGGTTCGAGATCCAGATTCCCAATTTTCGGACTCTAGTTGGTTTCAAACCATGGGGTATGCCCCTTGGTCCAACCACTCCAAGTAGGCGCCACGTAGGCACCTACCACAACCACCCACTCCACTTTGGTGGAAATGCCACTTGGTTGGCCACAACCACCCACTCATCTCTTCTCTGCCTATTTCTCCCGTTGCTCTGGCCACGCCCAACCCTCCCACACACGCCCACGCCCCAAAGGGGGCGGGGTGTTCCACGCCCATTTTTGCCCATTCACGCCCCAATCAAGGGGCACACTGGAAGGTCTTATGGTTCGATCAAGTTAGATATCACGGAACAACCTTACCCAATATATTCCCACTTTTCAGTAGGGTCTGGGGGAAAGATAAATACAAACCTTACCCCTATCCCAATTGGGATAGAGAGGCTGCTCCGAAAGAGTCTCCGGCTCAAAATTATCGTTTGAAGTTGATCATCCCAACGATTTTAACGTTATTTTCACAAAATAATTAAAATAACGACCAAAGAGGTATTGCCTCAATGGTACCCCAATATTCTTCCAAATGGGAGGTCTTGGGTTCAAATCCCTCCCGCAGCGAAAAAGGGATCTGTGGGGGGTCAGGGGGTTTTTCCAGTATGGCTTCCTCCTGGGGTGGTTGTGGTGGCTCATGGGAGACCTCGGTGACATAGCCTGGAAACAGTTGGTTCACACGATTGAGACCTTCGCCGTTCAAAAAAAAATTAAAATAACGTTAAAATTAGTGCACTTTTACTTTTGCCCCTTAAGGGCCCACGGAAAATGTAATCTAATTGGTTATACAACCTACATATAAATAAACGATTTTATGTGTGTGTGTGCATATTAAAACTATCAAAACCAAACTTTAAAACTACTAAGTGGGTAAAACGTACACACTACACAAAAGTAATCAAAAAGGAACAAAAATTGGTAGAATGTCAAAGCACTATTTCCCTATCAAAATGGAAGAATTTGTATATTATCAATCACTTAACAATATGCACGCATTTTTCGTAAAACCTTTTTTGAGATAAAAAAGTATAAAAGTGCTTTTATGTTTAGTTGAAACATATTATATTACTACTAACTAGACTTAGGCTTATCTTTGCTATCTGATGATCGACTGGGTTGATCAAGTGAAGAGTGTTTGTTAGAAGTAGACGGACCCAAATCAGGGCGTTTCTTGAACTGAACCAAAATCATAGTCATGTTGTCACAACCTTCGCCGCCAGAATTGGGTGCCAAACATCTGTCGAATACTTTCTCACAGACAGTTGAAAGCTTGCTTTCCTGCGTTATTTTTGGTTGATTAAATTGGCTTCATTTTTTTTTTTTTTTATCTCCAAAGTGTAAAACAAAACAAAAACAAACATACCTGGTACAGTCTCACTAATCATAAGGGTCTGGAGGCATATGAGGCAACCCTTAGCCTTACCCTTGTCATAAAGAAATAAAGAGACTACTTCTAAACAAACAGGTAATCACAAAACTTTCATTTATTTATTATTGTGATATATATATAGGGTATTAATAAAATGAAAACTCCATTTTAGTGTGAAAACCTTCAAAACTAGGCAAAAATAATGTAAAAAAACGTTTTTTTTTTAGTTTTTTTTACAGGTTTGTAACATTATTGAGCACATTTTTATAAAAAAAAATCAAAAAAACGCCGAAAAAATATTTTAAAAAAAATATTTTATATTTTTTTTACGCTGTAAAACATACGTAACGCCACGTCAGATGTGACGAAATTTTTTTACGTATGTTTTACATGGTTTTTTTAACGTTTTGTTATGTATGTTTTACATGGGTTTTCATGGTTTTTCATGGTTTTCATACTAAGAAGTGGTTTTCAAATTATCAATACCATATATATATATAGGAGGATGTTCAAATGAGAACCAATATAAGTTAAGAACTAAAAGAACCATTTCTAGCCACAAATTTGAAGAGTATAAAAGTAACTTCCCCTATTTTCAAGGGAAATTACTTTTATACTCTTCAAAACTTGTGGTTATAAAGGTGATTCTTTTAGTTATTTCATATTTAATGATTCTTAATAGAATAAGTCCATATATATATATATATAGGGGATGGTTCGAATGTTAACCCTTCCTTATTGCGATAACCGAATAGCTACATCTTATTGCTTTGGGGCCCACATTAAAGTAAATCTAAAGGTGTAGGTTTTTTCTTATTTTTTTATTAATGTAAGGGGCTGCTTGTTTGGATCTGAATGGGTCTCATTCAGATTCAGACCGTTTGTTTCGAGGAAAAAACATACATCTGAATGGGTTCCAATGTCTGAATGAGGGTCTGAATCATTCAGACTTCAGACCAAGTCTGAATGGTGAATAGGGGATAGATCGATCGTGGATCCAGCCACCACAAATCTGAATCGTTCGAACATGGATCCAGCCACCACCATCGATGACTCCCCCGATCCAACCACCACCATCACACCACCACTGCAGCTCCACCACCACCATCGCGCCACCACTGCAGCTCCACCATCGACGACTCCTTCGATCCAGCCATCACCATCGACAACCGAAGATGGTTCGAACTGCGATGGTTTGAACAATCGACCACTGCTGCTCGATGGTTCATACCACAAGGGACGATGACGAAGGTGGCGACGAAGGCGGCGACGGACGCGAACGAAGCCCTTAAATCGATGAAAATGGGACGCGACCACGTGGTGGGGCTCGCGGTGGTGAAGGCCGAAGGGGTAGACAACTTGACAGTGGTGTTCACGCTGGTGCTCGCCGGTGGGGTCGGGTGTTATGGCCGACGGGAAAAGTAGGGTTTTTGAGAGAAATGGGAATTTTTTTTGTTTTATTCAGATGTTTAAACCAAACGCTCTTAACTGGTTCAACACTTAATCATTCAGACCCTCTTAATCATTCAGACATCTTAACCATTCAGCAATTAATTATTCAGACCCAACCAAACGGCCCCTAAGTGGACCCTACATTAATTAAGAAAAAAAAAACCTACACCTTTAGATCTACTTTAGTGTGTGCCCCAAAGTAATAAGATGTAGTTATTTGGTTAACACAATAAACATGGGTTAACATATATATATATATATATATATATTGGGAGGATTCCATAAAAAACCTTATTTTGGAGAGAACAATCACAATCATTACCAATCAATTTTGTATTTTGTATTTCATTTCTATGTATTATAAGATTAGAAATGTTAACGAAAAGAAAAAAATATAAACAAAAATGTTGCTCATGTTATTACATATATGCAACTTATACACTACATATATAAGTTATGTATATGTAACTTTATAGGTTACATACGAAACTTTATGAGTTATATATACTTGACTTTGTGACCTACATATCTTTATTAAAAAATTTTTTTGCTTATAACATTTCTAACCTTAAAATAAAAAATTATGAATTTTTTTAAATGGATTGGTTAGTAGAAGTTTTCTTAGTTTTCTCCAAAATAACTCCGATACACACACACACACACCACATATATATGTTACACACATGCACAAACAAAAACATAGAGCCAAACAATTAATATATTGCACATAGCAAATAAAATACATATCAAAGAAGCGTCGAGTTTGACGAACGTGTGTTTTTAATGACATATAGCCTACTAAATCTTTATATACGAGAAACTAGATTTTTACTTAATGATTATATGTTGTAATCATATTTAAAGGGCCAACTGATGTTGAAAAAAAAAACAAAAACTTTAGGTAACCGAACTGCTTAAGATTGTAAGATGGCAAAGTGAGAAGGTGAAGAAGTAAAAAACCAGGTAATTTTTATGTGCAAGTAAAAGGGTTGGGACCCACCAACAATATTTGTTAGTTTTGCTTTATTATATGTGAGCAACAAAAAAATTACAAAAGCTATATCACAGAAATAATAAAATAATTTCTTTTTAACAAAACAATATAGGACGTTGTTAGCCTTTTCTATTTCTTTGTTTTTTTTAACCGTGTGAACCCACTTACATGGTAAATCCCTGGGTCCACCCCAATACCCAACTAACCGAAAGAAACAGGTAAAGCGCGACCGCATGCAACCGGGTTGGTGGCCTTCAAGGAAAATTGCTCTAAGTGGGGATTGAACTTGAGACCTCTAGGTTATCTCTCCTAGTCTCCTCCACGTTAAAACATTAGGGGACTTTTGACCGATTTAACCTCTCCGCCCCCATTTCATTTTTGGTACTTAATTACATTTACTCGTTTGACATGTTATCAACATGATACAGCCCGATAGGCCGATATTACTCGTTTTCATGTAAGCTGGTTAAAAATTTAGCCTCTAGAAACTGAAAATATAAAGTATTGTACTAAAGAATGTTTACTTACAGTTTTTAATTCCTCCAGTACAAAGTCCACTAGTTGTTGGCTTGACATGCAATCCCTGTAGAAGAAAATAAAAACTTGTAAGAATTCTGTCGTTGCCAGACATATTGACTATACAGTCGGTTCAAAATTGCAATACAATTATATGGTAATATTATTAGTGTATATATATAGATATATATTGAAGAGTAAGATTATTATGCACAAAATGGAGCTTGATTCCCTATCATAGGACACAAGTTTGGATCCAGCTTCCACTGGTTTACTATCTTTAACTATCTTACCTGGCCAATGCAAGTTGCATTCTACCCAACCCTGTTACATAGCAGGGTATTGTCATGTTGTGTGAGTTTGTATTCTGGTAATAGGTTCTCACAATTTCCAAAAAATTAAACCTATTTTCCAAGAGCAGGTAGAGAAGATCTTATTCATGCATAATTGAAGTGGCAAAATGGGCAGGGCATGTGGGTTGGGCAACAAAGACTAGTACCCTATACATATGGTGGGTCATCCCCCTTTGGGTTGACCCACAAAGGAGTGACTTCAGTTTTTAGTTTTTTTAAACAACAAGTGTTCTAGATATGATTTACAAACAATATATTATTGCAAGGGTAATCTAACTTTTAAAAAATTAAATTTAGGGGGTTTTATTAAATTTGGGTGATGCAACACATGTTAGACTTTAGAGTAGTTCATATGAATGAAATGGACTTACCATATACCATCACAAGCAAGCACAAGAAAATCATCATCCTGACAAATCTCGACCTAATAGGAGGAACAAGGAACAGGAATGTTAAGTAGTCATATGTCATTACTCATTAGTATCTACTAATGGTAGGCAAGTAAATGAGAAGACAGCTGCTCGTGAGGCATTCGAGATGGACTCTCTAAAAGCTCCAAGTGAATTGAGCTTAAACGAGCCAGAGCTTCATAAGGTCACATGCCTAAACAAGTTTTTTATTAAAAAATACTTATTTAATAATATATAAAATTATAAACTATAATATGTAAAAGTAATTTTATTTTTAAAATAATTAATAAAAAAATAAGTGAGCCATCAGCCATGCCCAAGCTAAGCTCAAGCATGAAAAAGTACTTACTAGCCGAGCTCAAGCTCAGTTCATTTACACCTCTAATTATTGGTGGCATAAAGGATATTTGGTCATGTGCTAAATAAATTTAGCCTGAACTGGGTCATCTTTGGTATGGGTTGGGCTAACCTGATAACATTATTTGTCAATTCATTACAAATGATAAGAAGTTTATCAATGATTCATGAAACAAAAAAATTACAACAGTGTCATAAATATTCAAAGATTTTATATAACAGCCAACTTTCGAAGGGTGGATCATTTCACTTTTAGCTTAATTTTTTTATTCGACCGTTTGAGATCAAACACATCCCAAATCGACCAATTCATAAGAAAATAGGTAAAACTGCCACCTATAGCATGTATCATGCTTCTAAACTGTTAAATTCTTAATTTTCCAACAAACGGCTTAAAAAGAAGCTGCAAAAAACATATTATAATTCCAAATAGATCAAATCCAAAATGCTTCTACACACCATGTTTATATCAGGATTAGCAGTCAAAATTTGCTTTTCAGCAGGCAATGATTTATCCTTCTTCAGTTCCATGTCTCCTGAACATATGATGACGTAACGAAACCATAAAGACCAATAGTGGACGAAATAACTAATTTAATAAATAACTATTAACTACAACTACAAGACGTACCAATAGCCCTTGTCAAGTTTAGAGACCCATTAACTCGACCACAGTGAATAAAACCACCAGCATTTAATATCCTTTCTTTCTCAGATTCAAGATCAGGCTTATGGTCTTTTGATAGATTATAAGCCTGCATAAAAGATTATATGAATATCTGCTAAGAAGTAAAACATTTTGCCAATTTTTTTCAATATATGACAAGTTTATCAAATTAGGTTACAAAATTTATATTGTGTCAGTGATAATCTAATTTTTATGAATAAAATGATTTGGGAGAATTTATGCATTAAAAAGACAAAAACACACTTCCAACGACTTCTGACATGATTAAATAAGACGATTTATCCTCTCTCTCTCTCCCATCTATAACTTTATCAATCTCCGAGATAAATATAATTCAGAGTCCAAATGGCCATATGATATATTTCAGCATAGCCTAAAAGAGAATTATCACATAACAATGTAGCAAAATTTATAACTTTTTTTCTTGGTGGCTATGAGAACTTGTCACCAGTAAACTCACAGGACTCCACCAACACCCAATTAACCAATGTGATCATGTATAATGCACTTGCATTGGCAGTTAGCCGTCACGGTGGTTAAAATATTAAATACAGAAATCTAGTCGAAGTTGAATTTGAATATCACCTGAAACTTTCTAGATATAGAATACAAGATATATCACCTGACACTTTCGAGATATCACACAACGAGAATCACCAGAATTAGCCACCACAAGTTGGTTATTACGAATGATTGCCACGCAAGCAGTGCTGCCACATGTGGGTCCTTCATAGTTAGAATACGGTCCCTGAATCAGTGAAATATATTTATGAGTAACATGGTAAAATTGTTTGAGAACATAGCTTGCGGGCTTTATGAATTTCTTAATTTCTAACGGCTTGACACTCACACAAGATAAACTTTTACCATGCTATTTGACAAACGAGTTATGACCAGAAGCGGATTTGCATGGACAACAGGTCTTGTCATTATGTTGCTTGATAATATAAGTGAAGAATCATGCAAAGACCAAGTGAAAACATTTTAAGCACATATAAGTTAGGTGGCAAAACAGGTCGGTAGGAAAGGTTGTGTAATGTAAAAACGACCTGTAGCCTCCCGATTTCCATGTAACTCATTCTCGATATTGAGGCATAACTGGCATAAGGAAGGCTTGTCTAAGGAGTTTTGTACTGGCTTAGTTTGAACCTACTATATTGTAGTTTTCTTAGATGTAAATATGTATTAATAAAATAAGTTAAAGTTTTGTTTAATTCACCTGCCTTTTGGATCTGTATAACTTTTTGTTCTGGATCAATTCCAATTGTTGTCAGTGGCGCCATCTCGGGAGTCCGGGATCGGGGCGTCACACTGGGTTGACCCAAAGCACTTTTTGTTAATGTTTTTATTAGAAGTCAGTGCTTAAAATATGAATGCAAAAGTTAACTTGTTTCCATGTTGTAAAACTCTCCGACTAGGCCGATTAATCGTTAGTCCCCTAAGGCCGACTAGCCCGACTATCCGATTAATTAGGCCGATTAGTTGTACGATTAATCCCGATTAATCGTTAGAAGGGTTTTGCATTTAGAATACACTATGATGACCTTTGACATGTTCAATCCATTTGGCCTGTTTCATTTTGGCTGTTCTTTTATTTCACCAGTTTGACATATTGAGAGCCTGAATTTAAATGCATATCACTACATCAGTAAAGCTGGCAAATAATTGGGATGGGAAGCGGGTCGAAACACAATTTTTTTTTGTGCAGGTCAAAGAGTCAGCCAGATTGACAAGAATGCTTTTCCTGAACTTTTATATAGAAATCCAGTGTTGGCAGCAAGTCAATTTAAAAAACAGCTTTTATATTATTTAAAGATAATCTAGTCTTTTGGATTGTGTAACTTAGATCTTTGTATTCAAAATACACTTGGGGCACCTGTTGACTCGTTTATTTCATTGAACTCATTTCCTTTTTATCTCTCTATTAATTTACCCGATATATATAATAAGACATACAAAAAAACTGCTTTTAAGTAAACGGTTCAAAATTAACACATCCACATTTCTAATGTTAGGTGCTTGCAAAAAAAGTACCTCCTCAACAGACCAATCATCTGTTTGACGACCATTGACTTCACCGCTCCTAGGGGACCAAATTAATTTTTCCATCATGCCACTAAACTGATCTTTTTTATCACCCAATATTGTTAATTCTCTCCAACCTCGTTGTCCACACATCATTTCATCCAATCTACAAATAAGCAAAGTTTTTATGAGACGAATATGCATGTTTAGTAACTATTAGCAACAAAAAATAACTAAATTCATCAGTAACTAGAGGCGGCAAAGATGGACATGTCAGGAAGGTTGGGTAACAAGCTGATAAGACAATTTTTAAGTGCTTATCAACACGGGCTAGTCAGGTTTTTACCAGTCTATGAAAACTTTTATTATCACTTTTTTAAAATATTCATGTGTAAAAATGATCGTAAATACCATATTATTACATAACTAATTTCAACTTTTTTAATAAAAAAGATTTAGGAGGTATTAATGCATTTGAAAACATTTTGAATGAATTTTGTCATGTATGGCTCGTTCAACCCACTTGACCTTTTGTTAAATCCTTTAAGTTAACCCCTTTGACTCATTCATGGTAAAACATAACCCAAATCAACTCATTATAGGTAGGGGCGTTGGGTTGTTCACAAGCCGACCCAAACCGAGCGGCTCGGTTCAGTTTGGTTCGAATTTACAAAATCGAGTGAAATATGAATGCTCTAACTCCATTTTGGTTTATTACTGAGCTGCTCGGTTCAGCTCAATTTAAAATTCAAATTTAGCAAAAACCTAAACCTATCATCAATTCAGAAGTTCCAACTCAAGTAAAAAATTTAACCAAAAAGAACATTCATAATAAGATACAAACTTACATTGTAAATTTAGTGAGGAAGAAAGAACCAAACATATTCAACAAACAAATGTAAAGATTTCGAATTATTTGATGAGGGCAAAGTCAGTGAATTTGATTCAGAAGAGGAGACAAGCAAATATATGTCTTTGAGAATTAAGAAGATTGACTGTGAGAGTGAGCAATGGAGAGAATGCGTGAGAATATGAAATTATATAATTAGGCTTTAGAGTATTTTAAATTTACACATGACTTAAACAATTTATCATGATAACTTTTATTATTTAGACATTACATGCTTTTACTATATTTTAGCACGCCCACTCGCTAGCCCGCCGCATATATCTACATTGTGTGTGCATTTGTGTGTATATAAAATAACCATCTATAACTTTATAAACCGAACCTAGCGAGCTAACCTTTGCTCATGCTCGATTCGTTTTGAAACTGAATCAAGCCGCTCAATTCGTTTTAACCGAGTTGAAATCAAAGAAGCCTTTTTCGAGCTAGTTTTGAATGCCAAGCTACTTAGACAATCCTATTTAAAGGTATACGAGTCTTTCAGCCCATTCTGACACTTCAGTTAGCTAAAATCCTGAAAATTAACCCATTGACCTGTGAGAAATTTCAAATAACCCAAATCGACCTATTTATAAGTGAATGTTGTTCAACCTGTTCTCTATTAAAGACTTCAAATCAGTGTTGATGACTTCCTACTCTTAAGAATTAACTGACTGACCACCCAAGCAAGCACAATCCACAAAATCTAAAGGTGAATGATGTGGTCCCTACACCCATTCTATGCTTAAATAACAAAAAAGATAATTAAGAAATATTAACCTCAGGAAAGATTTCTGGAGAGCGGTGCCAATATCACCACTAGAATAAGCTTCATGCTTGATCACTTGCTGATGAAGATATTTGGCACAGAACTTAGAGACAGCCTGACCTGAAAACATAAAGGCTTAGCATTTTTTAGTACTTTTTAAATAAATTGTTTTTCTCAACAAACACACTGCTTGAAAACATCGAGCTCCATATTCAACCAGGCGTATTTTTCACACATTAAGATCATAAAAATGTGGATAGATTTGCAAAAGACTAAAATATTTTTAATGATAATCTGAGTAGATCATATGAATATATACATCAGAGCTATTGTGAATATATTTGTTGTATCAAATTGTTAGGTTTAATGACTTTCATAAATTCTGTGCACTGGTTTTGTTAATCTACACCAACACATTTTTTTTGACAAAGTTTAAGTGTGTTTTTGACAATATTATGACTAACACCAAATGCATGGGCTAGGCCAACTAAAATATCACTTTGATATTTGACACTATCACAACTAAAATGCATCTTCCTTTGTCGGTAAAATTAAACTATCTATTGTTGTTTGAGTGACTAAAAACCTCCTTTTTTTGTATCTCACTTTAAATTAGGTGTCGGGGCATTACCAAGGAACTTCTTATATATTTTAATTTTCTTTTTTTATTATTATTATTTTTTTGGATCATGCGGAACAAAAGATTGACAAGATACAATACCAAGTAAAGACAAAAGAAAAGTAGCACCAACCAAGTATAAAGTAAAACATGGAATCATGTACTACGTATTGTGAAAAAAAAAAAAAAACACTACAAGATGTCCTTTAATGATTCTACATGTCTTTTTTTTGGCAAAAAAGCTGAGTAACAAAAAACAGAAGCTTGGAATAATTCAGCGTCAAAAGGTTAACGGAGTGATGACTTAACAAACAAACAAACAAACTTACCCAGTATATTCCCACTTTTCAGTAGGGTCTGGGGGAAAGATAAACACAAACCTTACCCCTATCCCAGTTAGGATAGAGAGGCTGCTCCGAAGGAGTCCCCGACTCCCCGGCTCAAAGTTATCGTTTGAAGTTGATCATCCCAACATTTTTAACGTTATTTTCACAAAATAAGTAAAATAACATTAAAATTAGTGCAATTTTACTTTTGCCCCTTAAGGACCCACACATATATACATTGTATGTGTGCACCGCAAATGGGGCGCAACGGAGTGATGACTTAGCTAACACTAAAATAGCATGAATAAAGAAAGTTCGCAAAGTACCAAAAAGCTACTTAGATACATTAAGATATTGTAATTTTGCTAAAGTAGTAATGTGTTATCAATTAAAGAAATACTGACATGCGTGTCTCAGCTCGTAGTCTTACCTCCATGGCCATCATAAACACCAAAGAACGACGTCAAACAGTCCAAATTAGGATAAGCAGCATGCTACCAAACACCTCAAACCAACAAAGCAGACAAAATGCTGAGTCATCCATATCAATAATAAATTTCAAACACTAAATCAAAGGCATCAATTTGCACCCTATTGGTACAAACTGAATACATCAATGGTCCAGCATCAGAATTCTAATTTCCAAAATTAATTCAGTTTCATACTTTCATAATTTAAACCAACTAAAGGTAAGTTGTGATCATTTGAGTGTTCATAAATGAATTACAACACCATAAGTGAACTAACGGTTCATGATCTACATGTAAGATCTGAGTATCCAAAATCCGGAGTCAAATATGCAATTGTGATTCCATCATCTTAGTAAATCCAAATCTTCCATACTTAACAGGTATGACCATACAAATAGCCAGTACATAGTCCAGCTTAGCTACTTACAGCATCTTCCATTGACGTACGCCACCCTTGCATGGATGACAGCCCATATCTTAGGTTCTCATTCTCACCATCGTCTGAAAATTTCTCAGTTTTAGGCGTGCTTAGGTATACTCCCATTTCTAGTTATCAGCCTGAAAAACAGTCATAATTTATGATAATGTAAACATTGCATATAATAAACAGACATTTTATCCAGTAAACTAATCAAGATTAAAGCTAAACAAATCATGTTTCAAGCATACAGGCACCACAACAGATACAATTTGAATGCAAAGATGACATGCATTAATAAGAATACAGAGCAAGCATATGAATACGAGTTATGCAACTCATAAACAACATCACACATTCAAATACTCGTCTGTTACAATTTCACTCTAAACTGTCAATTACATAACCTAGATTACGTCAAAAAAATACCAAAAAACAGTCAGATCACGCCTTACTCAAAATCACTTGTTCAAACAATAAACAAAATCATTGTATACGTTGCATGGTTGATAAAGTTACAACAGAACTACACAAACTTCAAATTTACAAATAAAAAATCATCGTAGAAAACCCCTCGCATAGCTGATGAATCAACGGTTAAAGCAAAATTGAAACAGTGAAACAGATAACGAGCATGATTATCGCGTAGAAATGAATAATCAGATCTAGAAAATAGTTTCAGTACAATCATCGACTACTAACACAGTCTAAATGCGGAGGTAACATCACGTATAGAAGAATCGAAAGGAAACATGTGAACAGAACTCGTAAACAGCATCACACATCCAAAATTGTAAATATTATCATCCAAATTTCGTCTAAAAACTCAAATTAATCAAAAATGAATGGAGAATTCCAATTAATCAAATCACGCGTCACTCAACATCACTCTTTCAAACAAAATACAAAATCACTACATTCGTTACTTGCATGGTTAGCAAAGCAACAACGGAACTACAAATACTTGATATCACAAATCAAAGATCCTCGTAGAAACCCTACCGATAACTGATGAATCAACAAATGAAAAATTGAGAGAGACAACGCGTATGATTATCGCATAGAAATGAACAATAAAATCGTGAAATAAGATTCGGAACCGTATCATTGAACAATTAATTCGATTAACAACAAAATATTGAGAGAGATTTGGAGAGAGACTCACGGTTTACAGAGCTTAAGATCATCCGTCGAGAGTATTCCAATGGTGGCCGGCGGTGGTTTTGGGGTGGAGCATCGATGGTTACAAAAGGGTGTGATTTTTAAAGTTGATAAAATATATAATATAATATATTGATGAATCGTTCACACCGCGTTTATTTATATTTATTTATTTGGGCGGGTGGAGGGAATGTATTGGGCCTGAATTGCCTCAATAAAAAACATGCAGGGCATGTTTGGTAACCTCTTAATCTCATTCAGATGCTACCTCTTAATGGTTTATAATATGTGAATAGTTAAAAAGTATTATTAAGTCTGAATAGTTAAGAGGTTGGTAATAGTTCATAACCTCTGAATGGTTAAGATGCAACTCTAAGTCTGAATTGTTAAGAGGTTATGAACCATTCCGAGGTAACCTCTTAATGTCATTCAGATGCAAATAAACAACCTCGTACTTGTTAGTTGTTGGCTCAATCACAAACATGTAGTTGACCCTTTACAATATGTCTCTCTCTTACAAAGCAAATTTACAAGTATGTGTGCACAAACACATTCCTATGGTATTTCTTATATTTTATTTATACAAAATTTTATTAGTGAGTGTGTGTGAATTTGATTACGAGTGAACAATAATAATAATTTTTATTTATAATTTGTTCAAATATAGTCTTTGTGAACTCAGCAAGTGATAAGATTTTGTTAACCTATAAATAAGTGGATCGACTCTATCTAAGGTCATGTCTATGATTTTATCTAAAAATAACTTATTAACTTTTTTCAAAAACCAATAAGTCAATAAGTTGTTTGCCAAACTTAAAATGACTTTTGAAAATGATTTTTTATAAAAGAGTAATAATTTGTTTTTCAAAAGCTAAAATTTCTAACTTTTTAAAATAACTTATGACTTATTGACATAAAATTACAATTCTACCCCACTCTTTACCTTTACCCAATAACCTTAAAATAGTGTCAATAAAAAAATGTCCTTTTTGGTCATTTTAAAAGCCAATCCAAACACATTTTTAAAAATTTTATCTCAAAAAGCCATAAGTTAATAAGCACTTTTGACAAAAAAATCCTTTTGAAGCTAAACAATCAATCCCAAACAGAGCCAAATAAATTTTTCTTCTTAATATTATATAATGTTATTTAAGTGGTAAGAGTTTCGAATGTTGTTACCATAAGTTATAGACTGTGAGCTCGATTATCTTTTCCGTCCTCTTTCTTTTCTTCTATCTTAGGTATATAATAATATCATGAAAAATTCTAAGAATTACATAGACTTGATTAATGTTCTTAGCATATAATAAAATTTTAATTGGGTATAAGTGTGTTACTCGGTTTTTTTTATTGGTTGATTTTTTAAATGCATTGTCAGTTCTATAAAGTTGAAATTTATCATGTATATATCTTATTCGATATAGAGTTACTACTACAACGCATAAGGTAAACCGTAGTTTATAATAAATCAAATATATACATAATAAATAAATAACTTTTAGTGTTACCTAGTATTGAAAAATTAGTAGC
The DNA here is from genome assembly GCA_009363875.1 of Mikania micrantha. Taxonomy (NCBI): domain Eukaryota; kingdom Viridiplantae; phylum Streptophyta; class Magnoliopsida; order Asterales; family Asteraceae; genus Mikania; species Mikania micrantha. The sequence continues at coordinate 6,838,084 of CM018684.1, forward strand.
TAATATTTTTTTCCCATTTCTCTTTTTACTAATTCATATTATATTTCTTTCAAATATAATATTTTTGTATTCAGTCCTTTAATTCTTATTTTATTTTCAACAATATTACATATTTTATTCCACTTGCATGAAAGGCTAACCTAGTAAAATAGTAAACTCTCTTTTGTGTGAAATTTCATAATTTTGTGAAGATGACATTCTTTTAGTGTTCTTTATTTCATTCATTCATATTATATTTTTTATGTAATACTTAATATTATATTTATTTATCTTTTTATTTTAATTATAATTTACCATTTCATTATTTAATACTTTTTAATTTTAATCATGTACATTTAATTTAACATAACGCATGCATACAAGAAGGTGAGTTATCATGAGCCTCCCTCAAGTACCTCACTTTTTTGTAACCTCGGTCCACATCGGAGGAATAACGTACCACTTAATGAAAACTAAAACAAAACATATTTTCATATTCAATGAATCAACGTTTTGACAAAAGAAATACAAAAGATATTATTACATTAATTATGATAAATTTAAATTCACTAATATCTCTAGCTTTTTTTTTCACACATATATTGATGCCCTTAAGTATATGTCGCATAGCAAAGAAAATAACACAGAAATACGAATAAGCCAAAATTTGCTCAATAACAAAGTAACAACAATAAGATGGTGAAAAATAATAGAGGGTAACATTATACTAGTGGCAAAGGATAACAATTTATGATGGTGATAGAGTTAGTGGTAGTAATACAACTATAATTATCACAAAAAATATAACCTGAATGTTGAAATAAATTAACCAATGCAACTAATGTGCTATATATTAAGGGTGTTTTTTTTTTACCCGAACCCGAAAATACCCAACCTGAAAAACCCTATTACCTGAACCCGAAAACTTAGAATGGTTCGGTCCTTGTGTAACATCTGTGCCGGAATCGTTACCGGAACAGTAAACTGAACAGTAACGTGCACAGTAACTCAGTTACAAACTAGGAAAATTTCTTAGAAGCTATTAACATTCGATGCTAAACACAAACTATTATACTATGTTTTTGAAATCCTGATTTAAATCTTATGGTTTAAACGGTCAGAAACACATCAGACAACCATGAACAGATGCATACATGTTTGATTTGTTATTAATAGGTATAAACGTATGCGAGGATAAACAAAATAAAACCATAACAGTTGTTGTTACGGAATGCTAAACCGACGAACTATTCGTATAGGTGACGATCTGTACGAATAAATCTGAAGGTTTAACGATCTGAAATGATGACTGAACAGTAGAAACACAAAATCAGAAAGTGAAACGTACGATCGCGTTCGTACAGTTAGCGCTCTGTACGAAAACGCGCGTAAGTGACGTTTTCTGACGAAACGAAAACGAAAACGATTCGAACGATAATAAATTTAAGGAAATAAAATATTTCCTGTTTTACAATTTTGAAACTCATCATAAATAAATTTTAAACGAAACTATCTTAATAATTCGCGAACGAGTTAACGAAACGTTTAAAATAATAAAATTATTACTAATAATAATCACATTCTAAACATTCTAAAATAAAATTCTTTTATTTAAAATACTAAAGTCGCGTGTAACGTGCCGGAAACACGACAAAAACGAGAACCGAGCAACCGAAACTAACCCGAATACCCCCGGGGTATATAAACATCAAATGAAGCCTTTTATTTCATTTTTCACATATTTCTCTCTCTCTAAAACACCCAATCCGTCCATCTCTCTCTAGAACAAAATCACAAATTTCAACCTTCAAACGCAAGTATCTTGCTCGTTTCTTGGCCAAATCGTGCGTTCTTGGTGTTCATGCGTAGCTCTTGATCCCCTCTACAAGGAAGTACAACGGATCTAAGCATTTATCCAGCCGAATCTGAGGTAATTGAGCTTGAAAAGCTCGAAAAATAGGGTTTTTGTGTGTGTGTGTCCCACCACGAACCCTAATCGGTCTTGGAATTGCCTCCCACGACCACAACACCTTTAGGGATCTTCTTGCATAGCACCAGCGTGTAAACAACTCTAGGATCCAGTACCTTCGACAAAGATGGTGCTTGTTGTTGGTTCGTTAAACAGCAGGTCGATGCCGAACCTGCATATGGGTGTGCCACGAACCTAAGCGGCCAAGCTAGAAGCGGCCAAGCTAGAAGCAGCCGAACCCTTGGAGCCTTGAACGAACCTTCTGCGTTCAAAATAGCTCCATCAACCGAACCCTGTGAAGTGCACGAACCATGGGTGGTCAGCCGAACCCCATGCAGGCAAACCATTGGGCTGACACCACCCCCGAACCTTGGTGCATTGCGGCGAACCCTAGACGACCCGAACCTATTTCCAGTCGTCATGAACGAACCTAGGCACAGCAAACCCATGGCCGAACCTCATGGCTAACGAACCTCCAGCACCGAGCCCATCCTTTGGCGAACCTGCCAGGCAGCGAACCTCCTAACCCTGGGACGAACCTTCACGCGATTCACCGAACCAAACATGCAGACTTAGCCGAACCTAATAGTAAACCCAACATGGCCGAACCCTTACATTCTAACGTACCCTAGAACCAGGAACCCTTAGCCGAACCAGGTTGAGATTTACCGAACCTTATGACCTCAAACCTACACTTAACGAACCCTAGTGATGGAGCCGAACCTGTGGCTAAAGAACCCACAAGGTTCGCTGATGCAGGACCCATGCAGCAACTTGTATGACCATCTCGATTTAGTCCAAGATTCAACCGGCCCAACAGCTCATTGAGTTCAGCCCAACACACACGCCTCTAGCCCAATATCAATCACACAGGCCGGTGACCAATAATCAGCCCAATCCCGTTCAGTTGGCCCATTTTCCAGCTCAAAGCCCACACCCTCGGCCCAGTTCTAGTTGGCCCAACCCGTATTGATGGACCGAGCCCAATAAACTTAAACAGTCCATGTGGTTTAGTTTTGGCCCAAGGTTAAACGATTTGGGCCATGAGCAATTAATATGGTCTATGGTCTTATAATTTGGCCCACATTATTAACAATGTGAACATATACTTGAAATTGAGTGTAAGAACCATGCATGGTAATTTGAATTACACTTATGGTTTTACTACAAGGGTGACAAAAAGATCAAACTATTGGATACATCAAGAAACCTATTAGGCTATCTTCATACGTATGGAGTGTTTGGACAAACAACATACAAACCCTTTTAACAAAATGTTAAGAGTATTAGCCTTTAACTTAACAGCCTAATTTTTATACTTAGAATTTCTTGGGTCATAATACTAAAGCAACTAAATCAGAATGTTGGCATTAACCAGATTTGGGTTAATTGCCACACAAATCTTTAATAAGTAACTAGGGCCGAATGAAGACCAAGACCGAGACCCACAGGTGACACCTAAATTAAAGGTCACACACACATATACAAATTCCTATGACTTATACTTGTAAGTTACAATCACATGAAATCAATACAGGATCGTGAAATCATCAATCAAGTACAACAAAGAGCGCGTGTTTTCTTGTTTTAAGCTAAGTCAATCACTACAACAACAATGTGAGTTCATTTGTCCCTTTTCAAACTTATTTATTTTAACTCAGGACTGAGAAGCATGTTATTCATTTTAAACAAATATTGAAATGTTTATTAAATGCTTTTACACTATTGATAATTCTTTCACTAATGCCTGAACTTGTAACGCTTATTTGGAAACTAAAGACTAAGGCTATAGTGTAAATAGCTAATGCTATTTACACCATACTTATTTACATTATACTTACACTTTTTGCTCAAACTGGAAACTTAGAATTACATGCTTGATTCTTATGCTACAAACTAGAAGCTTAACCTTTAGGCTTGACGCTTATGATATAAACTTGATATTTAAACTTGAGCTAAACACTTATGCTATAAGCTATGTGCTTAAATTATACGTTTAATGTTTAGTTATAAGCTCTATGTTTAAAATACATACTCAACGTTAAGGCTTTGAAAACACTTACACTAAACACAAATACTTGATACATTAGTTTTGAAAACTAAAACTACAAATGTGTATTCTAAACACTAATACTCTATATAATTACTTCAAAAAGTTAATATTCTACACTCTTAGTTTAAGGGTTAAATTGTTTTACACTTACATCTAGTTGCTTAAACTTAAACTTGAAAACTTATATGCTTAGAAAGACTTATATGCGTGAGATACTTGAAATACTTGAATACTTGATATACTTGAAACACGTGAATACTTGATACACTTGGATGCTTGAACACTTGGATGCTTGATATACTTGGAAAGCTTGAAAACATGAATGCTTGATATACTGGATATGCTTGAAATGCTCAGACAATAGACTGATTGACCGCCGCGTCTTAACATTGGTCAAGCCCTACTAGTCATCAGTGAAACTATGTGAATGCGTTAAACTTGTATGCTTAAGCTATAGGACATTGTAAGATAGACTGTTGGCCGCCGCGTGTTGACCTAGGTGTCAACCCCTACTAGTCATCAGTGTTCTTCTTTGTCAGAGTCATGTAAGACAGACTGATTGGCCGCCGCGTGTTGACCTAGGTGTCAACCCCTACTAGTCATTCAGTGTTCTTCTTGATTCATCAATGGTTATGAAAAGTGACTAGAATGATTTGGGTTCTTCTAGTTGACTTTGTGTCAACTTGAAGGTCGCTCTATCATAACACGTCACGAGTCATATTTAGGACCATTATGGATGGATGCGGAATTCCCTAGGGTGTTCAGCTGTCCATAATGGTGCCTTTCAGACTCGATACTCATATGTCGTGGAATCAATAGGGTGAAGTGAAACGCTTAATTATCATTAACAACAATATGTTAAGCAGCCCGGTATGTGGTGGGACGGTGGCTGGGGCTTGTCCCCTACATATGCCCTATATTTAAGCATACTCGGTTGGATAGCATAGGTGGTTGTTAGTGAAGTTAAGGTTGTCATTTCGGGGAAATCAAAGTAAACATTTTCAGGGTAACCAAATGCTAAGAATCATATGTCATGAAATCAAGGTAGTGGAATGAAATGCCTAATTATCATTAACAACAATATGTTAACCAGCCCGGTATGTGGTGGGACGGTGGTTGGGGCTTGTCCCCTACATATGCTCTATATATAAGCATATTCGGTTGGATAACATAGGTGTTTGTTAGTAAGGTTAAGGTTTTTCATTCAGGGAAGCAAGGTAAACAACTTTAGAGTAATCGAATTCAATGAATCGAATGTTACGGAATCAGAGATGTCGGATGAAACGCTTAATTATCACCAAGAACAATATATCATGTGGTTTGGTATGTGGTGGGACGGTGGTTGGGCGGACGGTAAGTTCGACCCTACATATGCCCTATATATAAGCATACTGAAACAGATGGTATAGGTGGTTAATGGTGAGGTTAAGGTTGTCATTCAAGAGGCTTTTCAAGCTCTTTTTAACTACTAAAACTATATGAACTCACCAACCATTGTGTTGACTTTGTTTTCTTACATGCTTTCTCAGGTGATGCACAAGATTAAGCTAAGATACAGGATTGCATGCTAGGATGCCCAGCTATAGATCCTAGTTGACTTTTGGAGAAGCACATCTTTTGATATCAACACGAATCTCTTTTGATATCTTGTACAGATACAAGATAGAAATACTTGATTCTATTAATAGGTTTACTTAGTTAAATTACCAAACATTGACATTTGTAATTTAACTTTGTAATCCTAGCTTAATGTTTTATTGTGCTTTAATTATTCTTAACATTGATGCTATGTAAACAATCAGATAATTATGATTATCACTCACGATATCGCGCCTCGAGAACCTTCCACCCGACGGGGACTTCGATCCAACCCTGTCGGCTCGGGGTGTGACACCTTGGGTATCCACAAGGTGTGTTCAGGTAAACCCGAAAAACCCGAACTAGGGTTCTAAGGGGCGGTAACATTCTTTGATTTTAAAAGCCTCTATATGTTTTAAGATTGTTGAAGAAATGTATGTACTGGTTAAACACGTTTTAGTTATTTTATGGTTAAACATTTGAAATTTTTAACGAAATGCATGTTTTAGTTAAACATGTTGAAATTTTATTTGTTTGAAAAATAGAATATTAGTTTTTCAAGTATTACCCGAGAAACGTTTAACCCAGCCCGATTAAACCCGAGAACCAATTAAACAAAAGTTAAATGGTACGGTTCTCGATTCCAATTTCATATTACAAAACCAGAATAACCGAGCAACCTGAAACCCGAGGAACCAACCCGAACGACACCCCTACTATATATCACACATGCATATTTTACCCTGGGTTTTGTATAATTATTTATTAAATTTTATGTTTGATTTTGCATGGCTTGGTATGAAAACACACATATTTTAGGAAAAGCCCAAAATTATAAATATTTGAATAAGTTTAGAGACTTAAATTGAAATTTCTAGAATTTCAGAGAGCTTAATGATAAACTAAGCATACTCGTTTTGTCCACTACCCACTTCATTCACTACTATAAAAATCACCCTAATGCAACCTTTATAGTCAAAAAAAGGCTACATTAGCTGAAGTTGCATTAGATCTAATGCAACTTTTTTGTTACATAACGCAACTTTCTTTTTCTTAATGCAACTTCTTTAAATGCAAGTTTTTAAAAAAAGTTGCATTATGTAATAAAAAGGTTGCATTAGACTAATGCAAGTTCAGCTAATTCAACCTATTTGCAACCTTTTGTCTCAAAAAAAGGTTGCATTAGGCTTATTTTGTATTAGTGATTACAACGCCACAACTCTAGAGGACACATGTCAAGCACTAACATTTCTTACTTGATCGAGAACCACAACCCTTACCTTGGTCATCCACAATGGTCCCATCGTTGCAAACCTAGTCTTTTTTTATACAAGGTCATTCTTACTCGAATTAAGAGTTGAATTACCATCCACGGTTATTTTTCTTTTAATAATTCGTGGATTATAAGTGATCATCACTCTTTACTTTAAATTGACTTTCATCACTATCGTGTCTCATTTGTTAGGTAATCCTTGTATGTTTGTGTCATCATTTTGTAAGGGTATTGAATGAGGCCAATGCTTATTTTTTTAGTTGCTAATTTATTATTACCTTCATGTTGTTTCTTTGTGTTTTCAGGTTTTAGGCGTAAAGAAATATGTTTTCATTTAGTTTTGTTTTGGTATATTTTTTTTACATGTGTGTATACGTGTTAGTGATTGTTTCATGGGTATTTGTAATAAATTTACACACTACTGAGAGAAGATTAAAACCTACAAAGATTGTAAAAGAGTTTAGAGAGAACGATACTTCATATCCGAGTACTGTTAATTGACCTCTTATGTTCTTAATTACTCTTATGAATTATAACTAACTCTGGGTGCAAGCGAATTAAGTCTAGTCCAAGCTTGCTAATGTGTAACATCAGTGCCGGAACCGGCACCGGAACAGCGATCGCTACAGTAAACGAACAAGAAGTCAGGTACGAACTATATGTGTTTTAATGTATATATGTTCATTTCATGTTTCATTTTCATTTCATGTCATTAACGAACAAATTCAGAATCAGCTCTAAAAACGAAGTTCAGAACAATGGTTCGTAAGTCAGATAATTATCTGGCAACAAAGAACCATCATGTGATTATGTGTTAGGATTTTATTACGTATACACATATGTGAGGCTTTACAAAATGAAACAACAACGGATGTCGTTATGTGAATGCTAAACTGACGGATTATTCGTATAGGTGACGATCTTTACGAATACATCTGAAAGTTTAACGTTCTGAATGATGTCTAATAATTAGAAAACCATATTGAAAAGCATAGTTATTGTCGTGTTTGTACGGGTGACGATCTGAACGAACGCGCGCAACAACTACGCGATTCAATTTAAACAGTAAGTAAATTAATTCTGAAAATTTTAAATAAATAAAAGATATTAGTTAATTTATTAGGAATCACAACCTAAAATAATTTTATAAATTCTATTTTAAAACCGAGCCGTTTTGTTACGAAAATGACGAGAAACTGACGTTTTTACGCGAAACCGAACGAACCCGAACGAACCCGAACGAACCCGGGTATTTCCCTATCATTTAATGTGGCATTAAAGCCACACTAAACCCCCACCAACCAGCCAACGCCTCTCCCTCTCTCTAGAAACTCGGAGCTCTCTCTTTCTAGAAATACCCAATCTCTCTCTAAGATTTCTCCTCCAATTCTTCATGAAATCTTGAGTTCTTGGTGTCTAAACGACCACCATCACTTGTAGAGTTCAAAAGTACAGTGGATCTAAGCTCTCATTCAACAGATTCGAGGTAAAGAACAGATTTAGTTTCGTTTTAGTGTTTTGAAAACCCTAGGTCGAACCTCCACTTGGAACCGGCTAACACACTTCAAAATCTTAGGGAAATCACTTAACCACACCTTAGAATCATGTAGGTACAAGTGTTAGAACAAAACCAGGTAGATTAGTTCGAACACCATGGCTACATCAGAGTTTTTCGAACGGCCGAATGGGCCTGCTCAGACCAGCGAATGAGCCATCTCCTTCGCCGAATGGCTAGCCACCCTCTCATTTGCCGAATGACCCACGAATGGGAGGCCTTCATTCGATCACCCTTCATTCGATCGGCCCAAGTGATGTTTCAATCGGCATTTATTCTTTCGGCCGAGCTATCTCCGAATGAACTCTTTTGGCCCTCATTCTATCGCCACAACAGCCTCATTCGCTCGGCCATCTACTTTCGGTCGCCTCAGCATTCATTCGGTCGAGTCTTCACTGATTCGGCCAAAAGTCATTCGACCGGCCAAGCTTGTCGCCTCAACTCCATTCGGTCCAATCTGGTTCGGCCCTAACCTTCATTTGATTACAACACATTCGGGTCAGCCATCATTCGATGGTCAAGATGACTAGAATTGGTTAGGGTTTGGATCATATGGTTTCATATATGGGAGTTGATTTTGTGTGTGTGAGTGCATGAGTTGGGTGACAAGATACATGCATGGGTTATACTTTGTGTGTGTGTGTGTGCATGAGAACCACATTGGGGTTTTCTATCTCATGCAAACAACTTGGAATGAGTATTGGGTTAAACATGGAATTTATCTATCAAATGTCATTAAAGTTAACAAAGAAACTAGTAGGGTTTTTCAATAACAAGAGTTCTCTAAAATCATATTGAAGTCCAAACATAAGTTGTGAACATTCTTTGAGTTAAACACACTTGGGGAATTATTGAGAATCAAAGGTTTTAGTCTAAAGTCATGGTGTTGTTAGTATCATAAACATCTAACACTTAGACATATTATACAAACATACAACTACATTAGGTTGTTCTTTTGAACTACCTAGGATGGGTTGCACACGTAACGATCGAAAAATCATGGAATGATCAAGAACTAAAGTGGGCCCAAGGTTAATCCAATAAGATTAACCTAAGCTCATCACGTTTGATTACACACTTTGATTAAATAAATTATGTTTTTAATAAAAAGGAAGTGATTTATAAACTTTATTAAATTACAATAAATGATGTTTTCTAAACCTTTAACCTCAAATGGGATAACTTAAAGATGTTTAATTAAAGACTTGTTATGAATAATTGTGGGGTACGGGTTTTTAACGGGTAAAATGTTAGACTAGTTAGACGAAATATTAGAAACACATTAGTATCTAGGACACTTAGTTGCACACCGAGACCAAACCCTAGATACGACAATGGTTATAAATACTTATCGTATTCGGATCTTTTAAAACAACTCAGGTGCTAAAGATACATAAACAACCATCAAAGAGCGCGCATTATCTTTTGAGATCCAGTTACACATCAACACAGGTGAGTTCATTGCCCCTTTTCTAAACATTTTCGTTTTAAAACGCGGGGCTGAGAAGCATGCGTAAACCATTTTAATTAAATTTTTTATTTAAGTGCTTTTAAATTGTATATGTTTATCATGTATAACTGTTTATTTTAGACTTTGTCTAGGTAAACTGTTTATGGAATTTAAAACAAGTTATCTATTCATCATGAGTAAATAACTTTGTGAATCAAAGAACTAATTTCAAAGAACTAATTTCAAAGAACTAAAGATCTAAAACAAAGTACTATTTTCAAAGATCTATTTCAAAGAACTAACGATCTATTTCAAAGAACTAAAGATCTATTTCAAAGAACTAAAGACCTATTTCAAAGAACTAATGATCTAATTTCAAAGAACTATTTCAAGAGGGTGTTGTCAAAGAACTAACGATCTAACGAACTATTTACAAAGAACTATTTCAAGAGGGTGTTGTCAAAGAACTAACGATCTAACGAACTATTTACAAAGAACTATTTTGAGGAAAATCTGGGAAATATTCTGTAACACCCCGCCTCGTTTTACCAGCAATATTGTCCGCTTTGCCAAATTATAGCTCACGGCTTTGCTTTTGGTCGCCCGGGTGAAAACTTCCCAGGGGGTCACCCATCCTGGATTGCTGTCACCTGAGCACGCTTAACTGTGGAGTTCTCCTCTCATCCACTACCATTAAGCCCCAAAACGCGTTGTTGGTATAAGAGGCGGGTTATTACATATGAACCAAGGATCTCTCCTGTCCGCGGCCGATGTGGGATTTGCCTAAGGTGTCACATACACCCCCCCTTGGGACTCATCGTCCTCGATGAGGTTTGCCCCGCTAGCCTCTCTGGCGTGTAGGATTTGCCTAAGGTGTCCTCCAGACACCCCCCGGGACTCATCGCCCTGGATGAGGTTTGCCCCACATCCCGAACGGCACAGGAGTGGCTCTGATACCATTCTGTAACACCCCGCCTCGTTTTACCAGCAATATTGTCCGCTTTGCCAAATTATAGCTCACGGCTTTGCTTTTGGTCGCCCGGGTGAAAACTTCCCAGGGGGTCACCCATCCTGGATTGCTGTCACCTGAGCACGCTTAACTGTGGAGTTCTCCTCTCATCCACTACCATTAAGCCCCAAAACGCGTTGTTGGTATAAGAGGCGGGTTATTACATATGAACCAAGGATCTCTCCTGTCCGCGGCCGATGTGGGATTTGCCTAAGGTGTCACAATTAAGATGGAGCCGATCGGGCTATAAACACGGAGCCGATCGGGCTATAAACATGGTAAGATTCATGTCAAGGCCAATGCTCCTAAGACCTTCGACTCCACTGTTGAACTCAGTGGGATAGTTTGGGATGATGTTATGTCTGCTGAACCGGTTAGAGAAGAAGCAAGGGTGAAGGAGTCCTCCGGGACTAAGATGGGTCAAATAGACCAACGAAAGTTCTCAGGCAAGAAGGTGAAACACAAAGATACTGGGCTATGTAGCAAGTGTGGCAAGAGCCATTATGGGCCAGGCCGGGTGGGCACAAACTTATGTTTCAGATGTGGAAAGGTGGGACACTTTTCAGCCAACTGTCCCGGGACTATCCGATGTTACAACTGCAACAGTAATGGACATCTGTCCAAGGATTACAGGCAACCAAGAGCCGATGCTTCGTACTCTGGAAAGAAAGACGACAAAGGTAAAGAGAAGCAGAAGGCTAAAGCCCAAGCCTTTACGATGACGAAGGATGATGCGATCGAGGACCCCGATGTGGTCACATGTACCTTTTCTATCAACAATATTCCTGCTTCTGTATTGTTTGATTCTGGTGCCATTATGAGTTTTGTATCTTCTACTTTCTGTGATGGGTTATCTGGGAAGGTTAAAAAGATAGATAGGGTAATTAATGTAGAGACGGCTATTGGTAAGATGACCAGGGTGACTGAGGCTATTGATGATTGTTATGTTGAGATAGAAGGTCATAGGTTCCCTGTCCGATTGTTTCTTATTACCTTAGGAGGATTCGATGTGGTTTTGGGTATGGACTGGTTAGCCAAATATGAGGCTAACATTGTATGTTGACGAAAGATGATATGTTTACGTGCGATGGATGGGAGCTACGTAACGGTTTATGGTGATAGAGCGATGTATGCGCCGAAGATCATTTCGATGATCAAGGTGGATGTTATGATGAGGAGAGGGTGTGTAGCCTACTTGGCCTACGTGATTGAGGAACGTACGGATATGAAGACGATTGAAGATGTTCCCGTGGTGCGTAACCTCCCCGAATGTATTCCCCAAGGAATTATCTGGATTACCACCCGAACGGGAAATTGAGTTCCAAATCGATTTAGTGCCGGGGGCACAACCTGTTGCCAAGGCACCTTACCGTTTAGCTCCAACTGAGATGAAAGAAATAATGACCCATCTACAAGAACTCCTCGATAAAGGTTTTATACGACCAAGTGTCTCCCCGTGGGGAGCACCGGTGCTGTTCGTTAAGAAGAAAGATGGAAGTATGCGTATGTGTATCGATTACAGGGAACTGAATAAGTTGACCGTAAAGAACAGGTATCCTCTACCTAGAATTGATGACTTGTTCGACCAATTGCAAGGTGCAAGCTGGTTCTCAAAGATAGATCTCCGATCCGGTTACCATCAGTTGAAAGTTCGAGAGCAGGATATTCCAAAGACTGCTTTTCGTACGCGTTATGGACATTACGAATTTCTCGTTATGTCGTTTGGATTGACGAATGCTCCTGCAGCATTTATGGATTTGATGAATAGGGTATGTCGACCGATGCTGGATCGATCGGTGATAGTTTTTATTGATGATATTTTGATTTATTCAAAGAACGAGGGAGACCATGCTTGTCACGTACGTGAGGTATTGGAGATCCTGAGGAAAGAGAAACTTTATGCTAAATTCTCCAAATGCGCTTTCTGGTTACGAGAGGTATAGTTTTTGGGTCATGTGGTGAACCCAGACGGCATTATGGTAGATCTAGCTAAAGTTGAAACGGTTATGAAATGGAGCCCTCCGAAGTCACCAACGGAAGTACGCAGTTTTCTTGGTTTGGCCGGCTACTATCGGAGATTTATTCAAGATTTCTCCAAGATAGCGACGCCACTGACGAAGCTCACGAAGAAAGATGTAAAGTACGAATGGGGCCCGAACCAAGAACATGTGTTTTTAGTGCTAAAGGAGAAACATACCCAAGCTCCTATTCTAGCACTTCCGGATGGAAACGATGATATGGCCGTGTATGATGATGCATCACGACAAGGGTTGGAATGCGTACTGATGCAAAGGGGAAGGTTGATAGCTTATGCTTCGCGCCAGCTTAAGATTCATGAAGCTAACTACCCGACTCAAGACCTGGAACTCGCTGCAATAGTGTTTGCATTGAAAATATGGAGACACTATTTGTACGGAGTAAGGAATACCATCTATACTGACAACAAGAGCTTGAAGTATTTCTTTGAGCAAAAGGATTTGAACATGAGGCAGAGAAGATGGCTAGAGCTGTTAAAGGATTATGATTATGATATTTTATATCACCCAGTAAAGGCCAATGTGGTGGCAAATGCTTTGAGTCGCAAGACTAATCATCCTCCGTACGAATAAAATCGTATAGTTTGGTGGTAACGCCAAATTTTCTGAACGAGCTCGAAGAGAATGTGGGTTTTGAACGTGTCTTCGGGCAAGTCAAGAACTTGGAAGACAATGATCATGGTGTGAAAGTACGATTCGGTCGTATGTGGGTGCCTAGAAATAGGGACATTCGATCGAGAATTTTGGATGAAGCCCACAAATCACGTTATTCTGTGCATCCCGGTGCAACAAAGATGTATCAAGACCTTCAAAAAGACTATTGGTGGCCGGGCATGAAGTTTAATGTGATGCAATATGTGAACAGGTGCCTTACTTGTGCGCAAGTGAAGGCCGAACACCAGAAGCCCTACGGATATGTGCAACCTCTTAAGGTACCGGAATGGAAGTGGGAACACATCACCATGGATTTCATCACCAAGCTACCGAGCACAGCTAAACGACATGATACCATATGGGTGATTGTGGACCGACTGACGAAGAGTGCACACTTTCTTCCTATCAGGGAAACGTATACGTCTGAAAGGCTGTCTGAGTTGTGTGTGAAAGAGATTTTGACTCGACATGGAGTTCCTGTCTCCATTGTGTCAGATCGAGATACGAGGTTTACTTCCAGATTCTGGAGGCAGTTTCATGACGCTATGGGAACAAGATTGAACATCAGTACCGCCTATCACCCCCAGAAAGATGGACAGTCGGAAAGGACTATCCAGACGTTGGAGGATATGCTTAGGGCGTGCATTATCGATTTTGGAGGAAGCTGGGATGACCACTTTCCATTGGTGGAGTTTTCGTATAATAACAGCTACCACTTTAGCATCGGAATGCCCCCTTACGAGGCGTTGTACGGAAGACAATGTAGGACCCCGGTATGTTGGGGTGAAGTTGGACAGAAAGAGATGGGAAACAAGGATGCTGTAATCGATATGGCAGAAAAGTTACGGTTGATAAAAGCACGTATGAAAGCTGCACAAGATCGTCAAAAGTCCTACGCTGACAAGCGCCGAAGACCGTCGAGTTTAAGGTTGGCGATCGAGTGCTGCTGAAAGTATCACCATGGAAGGGAATCATTCGATTCCGAAAGCGAGGGAAGTTAAGTCCGAGGTATATCGGACCATTTACGATAAAGGTAAGGGTGGGGAAAGTAGCGTATCGACTGAACCTACCGGAAGAGCTTAACGGGATTCATCCTACCTTCCACGTGTCACACCTAAGAAAGTGTTTGGCAGATGAGCAGGCACATGTTCCTTTGGATGACATCGAGGTAGATGCTCGATTGAACTATACTGAAGAACCGGTTGCGATTGTGGATACAAAGGAAAAGCTACTACAAAATAAAACGGTTCGTCAAGTCAAAGTTCAGTGGAAGCATCGTAAGGGTTCAGACACGACATGGGAAACAGAAGACGAGATAAGGACGTTGTATCCTCAGTTGTTCGAGTAAGTAGACGAGTCAGGTTTCGGGACTAAACCTATTGTAAGGAGGGGAGACTTGTAACACCCTGAATTTTTCTAATACAAGTTATTTGAATTTACACATCCGTAACGGATAATATACTTGTAGTGCAAAAATACGAAACATAAAAAAAATTAAAAAGGGCTCAAAATCGTGTACTCGAACCCAATTTCGAGTACACGAGTTCTCGAAATTTCTGTAGTCGAAATCTCACATTTCGAGTATGGGGACACTGCCTATAAATAGGGGTGCCTTGGGAAATGTGCAAACCTTTGGCTGGAAGCATATTTCCTCTCGAGTACACGAAGTAGTGTCCAAGAAATTCAAGAATCGAGCTTTGATCGACCAAATGAAGGAGAAAACGCACTAGAATCTACAGGAGTGATCATCTAGCATCAAGTAAGTGATCTAAACTAAAAGTTAGGATTTTTAGACAAAAGTTAACTTATGCATAAAGCTCACACCCTTACGTATAAAGTCCGGAACTTTGAGGTTTCATTGTGTTGGTAACAACCTAAGGAACCTGTAACTAGCTCCCCATGGTCTTAGATGAATTTCTGAGATGGTTTATGATGGAAAAATGAGTACTCGAAATTATGCACAAAATAATATTCGAAACCCTCATAAACATCGAGTATACTAATTCGAATACACTGATTCGAGTGAATTTGTTTCGAGTACCCTAGTTTCGTGTACACTAGTTTCGAATACACATGGGAATTCGAGTACTCATGTGAACTCGAGTACACTAGCATTTCGAGTACTATTGATGGTTCGAGTATCCTGGTCTTCGAGTGCTTAAGCAGTTCGGGAACAGAATGGTTTTTGAATGCTGGGGACTGGTTAGGAGATTATGAGGACTTGGAATATATTCTAAGTCTAAGTATGGTATATAATGGCACGATGTACTGATATAGGTTCTTAAGGCTTAGCTAAGGAGTTCGGCTAAGGAGACAAGAGCCAACTATCAGGTGAGTTCTAGACGCCCTAATTACACTTAATGTTTTGGGCTGGCATACATGCTTATTGTTATGTTATGTGATTATGTTATGATGATTAATGAATGATGTTATGCCATGATGATGCATGTATGAATATGTATTACACATGATGAAATGTGTCTGGGAATATGTTAATGTATGATACGTGCATGGTAAATGAGTTATGATGACATAATATGTTAATGACTATATGAGAGCATGCATTCTGATGTTAACTAAGACAATAGTTAATAGATGTTGTGACGAGGTCCTAGAATACAAGGATGCATGAATGTTGAATGATGATTATATGCTAGCATGAAATGAAAATATGATACCATGATGTATGAACGATGAAATAATGCTAGCATTACATGACGCCATGATGTATGATAAGATGCTATGACGCTTGCATGCTATGTATGTGATGATAGAATTTTATGATGAATTCCTATACATGTTATAGGATATGTATGTATGATGTACTAGTACTTGTACTGGTAAGTATGAATGATGACCTGAACCCATCAGGGTATGAACAGCCGATCGGGCTATAAACACAGAGTCAACCGGACTATAAACATGAGAGTCGATCGGACTATAAACATTGAGCCAAAGGGGCTATAAACATGGAGCCGACCGGGCTATAAAAACGGAGCCGATCGGGCTATAAACATGGTAAGAGCCGATCGGGCTATAAACATGGTAAGAGCCGATCGGGCTATAAACATGGAGTCGACCGGACTATAAACATGAGAGTCAATCGGACTATAAAGATGGAGCCGACCGGGCTATAAAGATGGAGCCGATCGGGCTATAAACACGGAGCCGATCGGGCTATAAACATGGTAAGAGTCGATCGGACTATAAACATGGAGCCTTGTGCCGGCATAAGCCCACTGCTCAGGTTGATGACAGTGGTTTTGATAATGACGATGGTTATATGGCTACGATGATGAAATGGTTATGTGTTATGGTTTATGTGTATGAAATGATGTTTTCATGTTAAAATGTTTAAATCACTAAACGATTATGATGTTTTATGAAAACTAGAACTCACCAGCGTAAGCTAACTTGATTTAGCATGTATGTCAGGTTAAAGCTATGATAAGAGAGGGCATGGAGATCGGGCATAAACTCAGACGATCTGTTGGTTTTTGGCAATTCGATATGTTCTTGATACAGACACTTTATTGTATTCTGTTTATCAAACTATGTTTACATTTCCACTGCATGAGTATGAAAGTTTTTAGTTTAAGAGCTATGTGTTATGATGAAAACCAACCTCTGTGGGGTCGGCCGGGAATAGGGCCTCACACTAACTCTATTGTATACTTTGAATTCAGGATGAGTTTGGTGATCATGAGATCATAACACAAGGGCAATCAGTCATAGGTTTGGTTGTGGTCTTATGTAAATTGCATCATTAATTACTTGTGAATAACATATAAAATGATTTATAGATAGCATAACACTTGGGGAGATGAACCCAAGGATTGATTTTATCGAATCCTAAACTCATGTGACTCACCAACATTTTGTTGACTATTTTTCTCATGCTTTTCAGGTCATTAAATCAAAACTTGAGGATGGTTCATGTTTTTAAATATTACTCACGAAGATTCATTATTATAGCCTAGATGATATAGGCCATAATCTTTTGAGAATCTCTAAGTGTTGTAATAGTTTAACTTAGACATTTGTTGTTGGTTGTTTATTTTGAATGTTGAATTAATGATTAAGCATTGTTATGAACCATAAGCCTCTTGATTTCCACATCGTCTCACCGCCCGTGATTCCGCCATCAGCGGGGGTGTGACAAGTGTTAACCAGCTTTAGGGTTAACTCTTAAATACAGAACTTATACTTATAAGTTACAAACAACCTTGAATACAATACAGGATGGTGAATACAATATCAAGAACAACAAAGAGCGCATGCATTCTGTGATTATTTAGTCAACCACTATACTACCAGGTGAGTTCATATGCCCCTTTTTACTAAACTTTTAGTTTAACCGCGGAGCTGAGAACATGCAAAAACTTTTTCTTAAATGTTTAAGTACACTGTATGATAATAAGGTTGTACTTTGTAATTGTAATTGTAATTGTAGACCTTATTATGTCAAAGTTAATGACTGTGAGTTTATAACTGTTATTTTTGTTAGACAATATCTACTATTTCAAAGTGATAAAACTGTTAGTCCTCTGTGATTACAACTGTAATCCTCACGAGGAATACTTGCTATTCCTATTGAATTATTTTATTAATTCTAAGGAAAATTATAACTATTAAGTCTTTGGGATTAATCGCAGTTAAATCTAAGCGAATAGATCTGTTAATCCTATGAGAGCATGTTTGGATATCTATTGGATTTCTATGAATTGATGGTTATGGGTAGAGAACTATAAGAACTCTTTTGATTTTTAGTCAGCCTATTCCAACTTTATCATTTCTGACATGAGTGATAAGAGTATGATAGTGTCTGCTAATTATCTCACCACTTCTACTCTGTGGACTGCTAGACTGAGTGACTGACCTCACTCAAGTCACAGGCTGGTGGCATATAGTTGTGAGGTCTAGGGAAAACTAATGGATAGAAATGAATTGAGTACATTGTGGTTTTCCTTTATGGTGGCTGCAATGTGGTCAATTTAATTCTATAGATCAATTGAGATATGACTACGTGTGAGACTTGCTCTCACTTCCTAATCAGATGTGAGTAATAGCAAGTTAAAGAGTATGCCACCCCTAATGATTGTGGTAATACCACCATTAATATCTGTGGTAATCCACCATTTATAATTGTGGAAAATTGTACTGTTTAGACACCTATTACGTTATGTTAATATCATGATAATGTAATGGTTAGTCATGTTGGAGATTTTGATTGTGATTAAGCCTATGGGTGATGAAATGGGTATCTATAGCTACAATACAGGTGGTATTGAGTTCGGTCAAGTGTGTGGTGGGCTGGCGGCTTCATTCGTGATACGTATTCCCCATATATAAGCATTCTTGACTGGACAATATCATATCTGTAGGTGTACCTATAGAGAGGACATGGGGATGAGTTAATGCCAAATGAGAATAACTAAGACTTGTGTAATACCAGATGTTGTGTAAATAACTCTGAAATTTTTTAAATAACTAAACTTATGAACTCACCAACCTAGTGTTGACTTTGTTTAAATGCATGTTTTCTCGGGTGATGAACAGGTCTAGTTGTAAGCATCAGGACTAAGCTGGTGGATTTTAGAAGAGACCTAGCTTACTTTTGTGATATGCATATTTTGAATGACATAACCATGAATCATCTTTTGTAAATCTTGTGCATATACAAGATAGAAAACTCAATGATTCTTTTGGTAGATTTACTTAGTTAAATTATGAACATGTACTATGTAATTTAACTTTGTAATTCTATATTAATGTCATGTTAGTATTCTCATTATATCTCATGTGCTATGTAAACAATCTGATCACTATGATTATCACCTGATATCGCGCCTCGGGAACCTTCTGCCCGACGGGAAAGTCAATCCAGCCCGCCGGCTCGGGGTGTGACAACCCGTATCTAGTTTCTTTCGGACTACTCAGTTCTATTCTATAAGATACTATCCGTCGGTAACATCTTAATGCCTCATTATCTTAATGTCTATCACAATATTAAGAAGTTCTAAAAACAGGTAACAAACATTCACAACAAGGGTAGTTGCAAACTCCTAGCAAATGGGTTGTCAGCCGATAGTACTATCATTGTTTCCAGTTCGGCCCCACATGGGTTCACTAGATACAGTTCAAGAAATGAGGGCTTTTAAGTTCTGTGATAGAGTTCTGTTCTACAGGAAAAATCCCATGAAATCCACAAGTTCTCAACAAGTCACATGAAATCACACAGATAACAGTGATACATATCATATGATCGAGAAAAGTTCAACAGTAGTACCCCGGTGTTTATAAGACATTAAAAAAAGAAAAGGGGTTGTACGAAACTCACATGAAGTCTCACTGATAGCAGAATATCGCTCAAACTAGTAATAATATGGTGATTCTGCATTAGTTTATGTTTAATGAGTTATTTATGTTTCAACTTACCGATTACATCTTTCTGAATTAGTCATCAGTGTCGAAGACATTGCAGTGAAAATCATCAAACCGATATTAGATGCTTAATTAGTTAATTTAATGTCATATCATACAATGTATAATAATATAGGAACCTATACTGAAACAGTTTTTTCTAGATGGATTTATGGCTTAGGAACGATCAATCCTTGTTATTGATTATCTAAATGTCATGAAACATCATAATATGACATTGGAATATGTTTAATAACTATGTTCAACGTACTAATCTGATTGTCATCATAAACATCAGATAGTTATTCCAATGATTATCTTAATGGTTGTGATTAGTTTAAAACACTTGGATTTAACCTTGCATTTCAAGGATTAATCAAACTAATCACATACATTGTCACAATCAAATGGTTTAAACCAATATAATCATTGTTATAGTTTCATGGAAATCGGGCACTACAACGGATCAAAACAAGGATTTACCCATTAACATATCAAGTTCTTCGTTTATAATCATTCATAGCCATCATCTAGGCAATAATCAACAATCCTAACTATTGCATTATGTTCAAAAACAAGATCTAATCAAACCATTATGAAACTAGTAGGTTAAAACAAATCATTACCTAATCAGACGGATTTTCAACTGTAAAACAACGATCATAACTTGTAGATACGTTCCCTGGTGCTATCCGTGAGTTTAGATGGCTTGAAACTGAGTTTTGGATGGTCAAAAATCGATTTAGGCGAGGGTTTTGCAGCTGGAGTTCGAAGAGAATGAAAAAAATAAGATTTGCATGAGTTTTGATATTTCAATCTGATCTTTTACACCGTCCTACTCATCGCATACCGCCAAGAGGCGATTTCCTTTCTTAGCGTACCGAGAAGAAATCCGGAGTGGCCTCAGATATTTTGATCCTTCGCGTATCGCCAAGGATACACAACTGAGCCTTGGCGTACAAGGAAGACCCCCGGAGTTCAATACTTAGAGATTTTTCTTCGTATTTTTTCGATTCTGGAGAATCCGGAACTCCGTTTCGCGCACGGTTTTCTTTAACGTTCACCATTTATCGCATACTTTCAACCTGTAATAATCACAATCGCTAAATCAATGTGGATTTCAAGCACGACGATATGTGCTTTCATAAATGATGACGTAATTCTTCAGACGTAATTGTCACAGGAGGTCAGGAAGCGTGTAAACTCGACCCATCTCCATTGTTTGTACGATAGACATGGAGGAGGCAAGAATAAACAAGTCTAGTTCGGTAGTGACGCAACTGACACTTAGGGCCTCGGGCCTAGCAAACATTAATAAACAGCATTAATAAACAGCAGATCATACGGAAACAGGTTTTTCTACTTTTCTATTGATATAAACCTGTGAACTCACCAACTTTATTGTTTACTCGTTTTAGCATGTAATTCTCAGGTACTCGGCACGCTTAAGAGCATAGGAGTGCACTTAAGGAACCTTAGGAAGAGTCAAGCATGCATTAAGAACATTTTTGTGTTAGTTATGCAATGTGTCAACAATGTACATTCTTGTACAAGCTTCTGCAACATTTATTTTTTGCTGTTAAATATAATGTTCAATTTGAGATATTTTAAATAATATTCACGTATTTTAAAAATCATATAGAATCGCTCTATATGATCGGAGATTTGATCATGGCCACGTCACACCTGACGGCCTGAAGCCGTTAGATGGAATTTGAGGGTGTGACATAATTATAATTATAATATAAATCAAACTCTATTCCTAATATATCTGCCCATACCTCAAAGAATGTAAATTAATAAAATAAACTTCACCAATAAACCCTCATAACTAACAAATAATTACAAAAAGTTGTCCAACAAAAATTAAAATAAAGACAATTAACTAATAAACAAGCCAAACCGAGCTCGAGATTTACATATAACGCTTTAAAAGAGTCGACCTCGAGCTTTTTTAACCCAAAATGAGTCGAGCTCAAGCATTATGTCACACCCCGAGCCGGCGGGGTTGGATCGGAGTCCCTATCGGGCGGAAGGTTCCCGGGGCGCGATATCGTGAGCGATAATCGAAATGATCAGATTGCTTACATTGCACATGATATATATGAGAAAATGCTAAATAGAATAGAATTACAAAGTTAAATTACATCAGTATCGTTTATAATTTAACAATGTAAATCTACCTTAAACATAATAAAGTTTCTATCTTGTAACTATATAAGATATACAAAATAATTGTATAATGATGTTCCAAAAGTATGCAGGTCCAAAAATGCTAGGTCTTCTATCTGAAGTCCTAGTCCAAAAGCATAAGCTTCTTAATTGACCTGTTCGTCACCTGAGAAGTCATGCCAAAAAGACCAAGTCAACACATGGTTGGTGAGTTCATATAGTTTAGTAATTGAAAATGATTTGAAAACCTTCTTCGGTAAAGACCCTAACCTCATTAACACCACATGTAATATCCACATCGGTATGCTTATATATAGGGCATACCCCTGAGTCGAGCCTACAACCCGCCCAGACGCCATCCCACCACATACTAATGCGCATATGACACTGTTGTTAATGAAAATTAAGCATTTTTACCTACCATACACTTCCATTCCACTATAGTTCTAATGTACTCTCAAAACATTTGTTAAACCCTCGGGTAACAACCTTAGTCTCATTAACATCACATGTATCATCCAGATCGGTGTGCTTATATATAGGGCATACCCCTGAGTCGAGCCTACAACCCGCCCAGACGCCGTCCCACCACATACTAATCCGCATAGGACATTGGTGTTAATGATAATTAAGCGTTTTACCCCTACCATTACCTCATTTGTTCTTCAGTTCTTTGTTCCTGTATATACAACAACTTGAAATCCCTATTGATTCCTTAAGTTCATCACACAAGTATGATTAACCACAACAATTGTACAACAGTGAAATAAATGCTTAATTAAATAAATAAATAAACATTTAATAAAATCTAAGTCCTAATGATTGGACCTTGGTCATACTCGAGTAGACTAGTATAGCAATCAGGTACTTAGTAGTAAAGGAGATCTGTAAATATCATCAAGCATGCGACCTATACTCAATCAGTCTAGCTAGGACATCTTTTGAGTAATAGGATTTTATTGACCGCTCTTGATCGTTCTTGACCGTTCTTGACCGTTATTGACCGTTCACATGCTATCTTTGAATATGTGACAATCCGACTTTTCACACTAACTTTGTTAACGGGAGTTGGTGCTATCACAGGCCCAATAAGGCCAATCAAGGCCCAATAAGACCAATGAAGGTCCAACAGGCCCAACAAGGCCAATCAAGGCCCAATAATACCAATAAAGGCCCAACAAAGCCAAAGAGGATCCAGTAAGGTCAAGGAAGACTCAATAAGATCAATTAGGCCCAACGAAGTCTATGTAGGCTCAACAGAGCCAATGTAGGCCCAATAAGCAAAGAGAGGCCCATTAAGGCCCAATGTGAACAAAGTAGGCCCAGGGAAGGCCAAGGTAGGCCCAGGAAGGCCCAGTGAGGCCCAGTGAGATCTAGAAAGTCCAGTAAGGTTAAAATAGGTCCAATGAGTTTAAATTAGGTTCAATTGGGTTAATTTAGCCCAATACTAAATTAAATGGGTCCAATTAGTGATAAATTGGGATTATTAAAGTAACTTTATTGATCGAAATGATATGTTGTCGAGCCGGAATAACTTATATGAGTTAGGAATTAAGAAAGATAAATTCCTAAGTGTTAAATTGTTGAAGATTGATCTTGTAAGTGATTATTAGTGTCAATTTTGACTTTTATAAGTCAAAATTCGACTAAATGGGTATGGAATTCGAATTGCCACATTAAACTTAAGTATAACCGAAATTGATTAATGTAAATCATCCCATTGATGATTACAATCGGTTTCTGTACGTTATTAGTATATTAAACCATCGAATTAAGCTGCAATAATGGTAAGAAGTCGAAACCGTCGACATTCAATTATCAATCAAATGCAAATCGATCAAATTCTTCACAATATAACTTACAGAATCATTAGTCGGCTCCTTTAGAACCCATTTCACACAATAATTCGATATCAAGTGCTCGAGACAGAGGAATTCGATCGTGCTTGGCCGAACTTAATTCAAAAGACGAAGTACTTCAATTGGATAGCAAATCAAGTAAGTAATCATCCTTATTCCTTCTAATAGGGCCGATTAAGGATAAGCATATCATAATTCCAGTTTTTATTATCGAATTGATAGAACCCGATTGCTAGGGTTCTTAACAAAGTCGGTTTTGGGGGTTTTCGATCAAAGGAGTTTAAGAAACGAATTAGTTGATATAGGAAGCTTCATAAGGTACCGATTAAGCTAAAGCATAGAACAATTTCTGGTTTAAACAACGAATTTATAGATTTCTTATTCTAGGGTTCTAAGACTAAACTATTTTGGGGGTTATCGATTAAACGTGTTTAAAAATGAAATCATATGTTATCAGTAGTTTCAGAAGGTGCCGATGAAGCTTAATACCATTTCAATTTGTGCTTTCAATTGCAGATTGGGTGAATTGGTTATTAGGGATCCATAGGATGAAAACGTTTTGGGTTTTTGATACAAATAGCTACGATTATAGAAATTGTTTAACCAAGTAGGTTCGGAATTTATTGTTCAATGAAAGCCCTATGATTTTAATGTTAATCGGATTCGAATGGTGGATCAATTGGAGATAACAAGCTTCGGCTATGGTAGAACAAAGGGAATCCGATCAGATAGGATTTAAAAGATTTAATCCCGGATGGTTATTGCGAAACCCTAGCGGGCTGAGATGGTGGGTGTGGTGTGTTTGGTGTTGAGGGTCGCGGGTTCGAGTCCCGGCCCAACCGATTTTTGATGTTTTGATCATTTTAGTATTTTAGGCATAACTTTCGTATACGAACTCCGATTAAGTCCGTTCAAGTTGCGTTGGAACCGTAACGAGAATACGAACGTGTTAGGATGATAAAATTTATATTTTAGTCCGAACACGAAATCGCGTATAATTACGGTTAATTGAATAAAATCAAATATGATTTTATTTAATCGATTTCAGTGACACGCGTACTTCCGTATGCCTAATTCTCACACTTTAACATACGTATGTTGATACGTATGTGATTTCAATCACAAAACGACATTCCGAATAACTGTAGGTTATTGTTTAAACACAGATTCTTCGTAGAAGGATTTCCTTTCACGAGCTTTCAGTGTGTGATCATTCTGCGATTATCAAAGGTGCGTACACGGCCCCTTTCTTATTTTAAACTGTTTTGGGGGAGAAAACATGTGCAACAAACTGATTTTTAGATACATAACACTTGCATGAGTTATCTGTTTACATTATGTGAAAACATATCAACTTGAAAGTCCTTACACACCTCGAACCGTTTAGTTTGCTGTAATGCAAAGCGTGGTAGTTGGAAATAGATCTATTAGGTTTGACAAACCTCACCTGGTAGATGGGATCTACGCAGGTGTTTGACTGACCAAACACACATTTACTATTGTTGTGATAGACAATAGTGGCAAGGCGAAAACATGCTATAGCATGGCAACTAGTCAGCTTCGGTGTCGAACACGTATGTAAATAGTTATATGACTAGCTATCATGACTGTGCAATTGTGATTATGTTATCTACAACTTGTTATTCAAACTAATGTTTTGAACACTATGATTACTTAAAACCTGTGTTATGCACCAACCTTTGTGTTGACTTGATTTGCATGTTTTCTCAGGACGCTAAGGCGCGCGTAACAGCTGGCATGGACTAGGAAGATAGAGTCTCATGCATTTCTTTTACTTTGATTATTTAAATCTGAATATTTAAGTACTTTGAATTGTAATGTTTGATTTACAACTGTTTATGGTTTTTAAACGCTTCCGCACTTTTTGTAAACTCTGGTTATTATGTTTGTTTTAAAGACCAATGTATGTTTTTGAAATTCATATAGAGGTCTTCGCTATGTCTAATGATCTGAGATCCTGGTTTGTCATGCTCCCAAACGGTATGATTCCGTTAGTTGAAATTGGGGGTGTGACATTAATAGCCCGGTCGGCTCCATGTTTATAGTCCGATTGACTCTCATGTTTATAGTCCGGTCGACTCCATGTTTATAGCCCGATCGGCTCTTACCATGTTTATAGCCCGATCGGCTCCGTTTTTATAGCCCGGTCGGCTCCATGTTTATAGCCCGGTCGGCTCCATGTTTATAGTCCGATCGACTCTCATGTTTATAGTCCGGTTGACTCTGTGTTTATAGCCCGATCGGCTGTTCATACCCTGATGGGTTCAGGTCATCATTCATACTTACCAGTACAAGTACTAGTACATCATACATACATATCCTATAACATGTATAGGAATTCATCATAACATTCTATCATCACATACATAGCATGCAAGCGTCATAGCATCTTATCATACATCATGGCGTCATGTAATGCTAGCATTATTTCATCGTTCATACATAATCGCATCATATTTTCATATCATGCTAGCATATAATCATCATTCAACATTCATGCACCCTTGTATTCTAGGACCTCGTCACATCATCTATTAACTATTGTCTTAGTTAACATCAGAATGCATGCTCTCATATAGTCATTAACATATTATGTCACCATAACTCATTTACCAAGCACGTATCATACATTAACATATTCCCAGACACATTTCATCATGTGTAATACATATTCATACATGCATCATCATGGCATAACATAATTCATTAATCATCATAACATAATCACATAACATAACAATAAGCATGTATGCCAGCGCAAAACAGTAAGTGTAATTAGGGCGTCTAGAACTCACCTGATACTAGGCTCTTGTCTCCTTAGCCGAACTCCTTAGCTAAGCCTTAAGAACCTATATCAGTACATCGTGCCATTATATACCATCCTTATACTTAGAATATATTCCAAGTCCTCATAATCCCCTAACCAGTCCCTAGCATTAGAAAACCATTCTGTTCTCGAAATGCTTAAGCACTCGAAGACCAGGATACTCGAACCATCACTCGTACTCGAAATTATAGTGTACTCAAGTTCCCATGAGTACTCGAATTCCCATGTGTATTCGAAACTAGTGTACACGAAACTAGGGTACTCGAAACAAATTCACTCGAATCAGTGTATTCTAATTAGTATACTCGATGTTTATGAGGGTTTCGAATATTATTTTGTGCATAATTTCGAGTACTCATTTTTCCATCATAAACCATCTCAGAAATTCATCTAAGACCATGGGGAGCTAGTTACAGGTTCCTTAGGTTGTTACCAACACAATGAAACCTCAGAGTTCCGGACTTTATGCGTAAGGGTGTGAGCTTTATGCATAAGTTAACTTTTGTATAAAAATCCTAACTTTTAGTTTAGATCACTTACTTGATGCTAGATAATCACTCCTGTAGATTCCCGTGTGTTTCCACTTTCGTTTGGTCGATCAAAGCTCGATTCTTGAAGTTCTTGGACACTACTTCATGTACTCGAGAAGAAATGTGTTTCCAGCCAAAGGTTCGCACATTTCCCAAGGCACCCCTATTTATAGGCAGTGTCCCCATACTCGAAATATGAGATTTCAACTACAGAAATTTCGAGAACTCGTGTACTCGAAATTGGGTTCGAGTACACGATTTCGAGCCCTTTTTAATTTGTTTTTATGTTTTGTATTTTTCCTCTACAAGTGTATTATCCGTTACGAATGTGTAAATTCAAATAACTTGTATTAGAAAAATTCGGGGTGTTACAGTTAGACATATTCATCCACCGTATTGGCCTCATCTTTGGGTGACTGTAGCTAGCAAGACCACCCAATAGGTGAATGGGCTGTCAACCAAGATAGTATTATCCAATATATCTCCTGGCTCATACCCATGAGTTAATGGTTATGTCTAGGCATAAATAAAATGGACTTACAATAGAATAACAAACCTTATGAAATCTGCGTCCAACAAACTCATGTTTTAATAATAACATACTTAGCATAAAGTCATAAAAAGTTTAAGTATGACGCTTTCCACCCCAAAGAATAAAATAGTATAAAAGGGGTTGTGAAACTCACTATTGAGTTGTGGTGTTTGAAATTGAATGTCAGATATACGGTAGGCTTCACAACACAATCCCTACAATATTCCAATATTTCATATTAACTTTCTTGTTTTTGTGAAATACTAGTTACCTGGTTTGTTTGTGTCCTGTGTATAGGGTTTCAGACATCATTGTTATGTCAACAATGATTACTTGTGAGTTAAAAAATAAAGACCTCATCTCTTATTTATTTTTGATAGCATATGTCTCTCTTCAAGATTATTTATTAGACGTTCATGTTGGGGCTAAGAAGGTTTAAACCTTCATTGGCCTAGACTTGATCTTTCACCCAAAAAAGAGTTAATTTTACATATTATGATAATTTCTTTCTCTTGAATATTCATGACTATTTAACTTTTTGTTTATAAAAGTTTTTACCTTATTCTTTCAAGGCTTTATATATATGACTTATAAACACCCACTTAGTCATAAATCCCTATTTGTGTACTTAAACATAGAGGGCCCACATGGGTTTAAACTACTCATGGAACTTTACTGATCCTTTATGGTTTTTATGAGAAAAGAGGCTTTCGTTATGACCATTATAAATGTACATATTCATAATTTTCCTTTCTTGGTATTTATTATGAGTATTTTATAAATATGTCATCCCAACCCTCCTCCATAGTACTTTTATAAACTAATTAGGATTAGCTCATGAATTGTAGGTGAGTCGTTTAACAACTTTACAAGTGAACCACTTCTTTCTTGGCTTCTGTTAAAATCACCTGTCCTTAATCCTTCAAGGAGTAAGTTAGTGCCTACGTGAATTATGGTGCATGGTTTAGTCATGTGCATGCATTTAAAGTTTTCCCCTTACCCATAAGTTAGTCTCACCATTCCTTTAACATAACCTGATTCTTTTGAGGATTACAACCTCTTTATTTCATTAACATTATGTACTAGTGAGTAGCTTATGTTCGGTGAATGTTTTCTTTGCCCGTATGCATTTTATTGCTAGTATAACTTAAGAAAGAGTTACTATACTTACAGCAACCCAGCAAGGCAGGTGAGAAATTTCTGATGACACCCGTTGAAGAGCAGCAAGGCTTTGTGATGTTCGGCTGGTGAGGAAACTGGTGGGTTCTCCTGCGGTTGTTGGCTACTATTCTGGCTGCACATGTATGATTTTGAACCAGGAAGTGATTAAGTGATGGTGATACAAGGTGATGAGATAACCGATGGCTGGAGTGTTTGGCTAACAGGAGGATCGAAGTCCTCTCTTGGATGGAAACTTCGGTTATGCTGTGTAAAGAAGATAGAGTAGAAGTTTTGTTGGTGTGGTTATTTTGGGTCTCTAAGTGGGGTATTTATAGGGAATGATGGAAGTTTTGTGGAGTCCAAGCATGAGAAGGAGTATGGCCAATTTGGAAGAAGAAGAGTATTATTGTTGTTGCTAGTTGATGAGGGTGAATTGGTCATTTTGGTTCACATATAGATGGCTGTTAATTGACATATTTTCTTTTCATAGGCTTTTGACAAAATTCCTTGTACTAGATGATGGTATTATCTTGTCCTAGGTTAGGGTACTCATGGCTCTTATTCCTATTGGTTACCTTGGGAACTCACCAAATTCTTGGGAGCCAATCTATGGGGGATTTTCTGCTGAGAGATCCTTGTGGATGTAGAAAGGTTGTGAGAGTTGTTAGTGGCTACCATAAGGATGGGTTGTTTGACACAATCTAGTAGGTATGGTGATGGAGGTCACATTATTTTCTTGTGTTAGGAAAGAATCCTACATTTGTTAAGAAGGTTAAATGTTTACTTGTCCTTGGTTGGCTTTCTTGGTTCAGTTGTAACTGAATTTGGTTAGGATTTCTAGCATGTTACGCTCCTTATTCGGTTGTAAGGTTTAAATCGAGAATGATGTGGTTGGCCACCACCGTCAGGTGCTTCGTGGGTTCTTTGGGTTTACATTACCGGGGCTGGTTCCATGAGGTGTCTAGCTTTAAAATGGAGTGGGTAACCTCGTAATTATAGGTTGGGACGACATCTTTGGGATTTTAGGAATTTATCAATTGAGTTTATAAGACTATAACCGAGTCATGAGCCTCTAGTTGGTGGAGTTATCCCTTTCAACGTTAGTAAATTTTCGAGAGTTGAGTTTGAATGAATTTATTAAAGATGTTGCTTTGGATTGAATTAGGAGAGGTTTTGTTATATGAATGAGTTTGTGTGTGTGTGTTGTCTTTTCTTTTTCTTTTTTTTTCACGTATGCATGTTTGCATGCATATTCTTTCTCATGTACAACACATTTGTGTATAAGTGTGTATATATACATGCTTAGTTTAGTTGTATTATATTTACTTAAACGGTTATATGAAAGTTTCTAAGGTTTTTTTTAATAACCCATAAATAAATCCCTGAAAGTAAATACCTGGTTTATTGATGATTGTTACAGTCTCTCCCGGTTAATTCGAAATTCATTTGTCGTTGGAAAGCGGACTTTTGTTGAATAAGTGAGGATACTTTTGTTTAATTTGATCATCTCGTTCCCATGTGAATTCTGGTCCACGCCTAGAATTCCAGCGTACTTTAACTATGGGAATGTGACTTTGTTTTAGCTTATTGATCTCACGATCCATGATTTCAATAGGTTCCTAGATAAAATGGAGTTTATCATCCAAACGGACTTCCTCGAGGGGTATATGTAAGGATTCATCAGACAAACACTTCTTTAGATTGGAAACATCTCCGCCGAGTTCTTGTGGTAGTTTCTATTTGTAAGCAACCGGACCAATTCTTTCAAGAATTTCGAAAGGTCCAATATATCGAGGTGCAAGCGTTCCCTTTTTTCCAAAACGTACCACCCCTTTCCACGGTGATACTTTCAAAAGGACTTTGTCACCAATAGAAAATTACAAAGGCTTTCGCCTTCTATCAGCGTAACTTTTCTGACAATCTCTGGCGGTTTTGATTCGCTCACGAATCTTAAAGATCTCGTCAGTGGTCTCTTGAATTAATTCTGGACCCGTGAGTTGTGATTCTCCGATTTCAGTCCAACAAACAGGTGATCGACACCTCCGTCCATATAACGCCTCAAATGGTTCACATTGTATGCTAGAGTGATAGATGATCCATTTTTGTGCAGATTTTATGTGATTTTAATGATCCAAACCGAGCTGAAAGTCAGCTAATCAATACCCTCAATAAACCCAGAAAAATCGTATGTTAGAGCTTGTTTTACCTTATTTTAGCTAATTTGTGGCCCGATCTTCTATACTTTTGGATTGTGCTCGTCAATACCTTCAATTTGATACAAAATTCATGATATTTGGTTAAGAATTGAAGACCAAAACCTGGTTACCAAGCTGGATGACCAAGAAGATGAAAAACCCACTTTTTGCAGCAACTTCTCTCTATATTTCTGTCCAATTTAGCTTGAACCAGCTCTGATCCCTTGTACTAAAAACTTCCTCTCTTCGAGACGATCGTTTCGATATATTATTTGCGCGATTTGGTTAAGGAATGAAGAAGTTATGGATGATTTTGTGATGGTTTTTGTAGAGAGAGACATGGACGAATTTTAAGAGAGAGAAATGGCTGCAACTTTTGAAGGAAATGGGGAAGAAATAAGGGCTTTTATGCCCCGGTTGGTTCCCCACGTATTCGGTCTAGCTCGGTGTTGGTTTCGCGTATTTTTACGCTCGCGTATTTTTACGTTCGCGTATTTTTACGCGCGCGTTATTACGGTTGCGTAATTAAATAATTGAACATGTAAATTAGGTTTCTTGGATTATTTTGATGAGTTTCAAAAATGTAAAATGTAAGATATTGGGTTTTACTTATTTTTACCGTTCGTTCGTGATCAGATCGTTAAATCTCGTTATTTCGTTACGTAACATTAATTACGTATAGTTTTAGTAACAGAGTTTTATAAAAATAGTTTAACTTAAATATTTTTAAGTGGAAATTCCTAATAAATGTTATTTTTATTTTATTTTTATTATTTTAACGTTCGTAATCGTTTATTTTTTTGTCATTTCGTCAGAAAACGTAACTTACGCGCGTCTTCGTACAGAGCGCTAACTGTACGAATACGATCGTACGTTTCACTTTCTGATTTGGTTTTCTATTTTTCAGTTGCCGTTCAGAACGTTAAACTCACATGTATGTTTGTGTGAATCGTCATGCACGCAAACACCCTGTCAGTTCATCGCTCGTACACGATACTGAACTGTTATTTTGAATTGTACGTTCTCACAAACGGACTCAACTAATCCTAACTGTTTTCACATTGTTATGAACGGTTTCACGTTGTTTTCTCACCGATTTTGTCGGTTATCTAATTTCTGTTATTTATGAAAATCAGATCACAACCGATATGTTTATGTCTTTTGTACTCTTCTTTGTTATTTCACTTGTGTTGTTGTATTTCTGTATTTGAATTTTCATTCAAATACCTACAACTGATATACTGTTCTATAGCCCTGTTTTCACCCAACTGTTTATCAAATAGTTATTCACACATAGTTATCTATATATAGTTATTTACTCATAGTAATGGTGTAAGTACACATACCGTACGGATTGCCAGACGATCGGGTACTAGTTGTCACACGGGTCCCATGGTTATCTTGAACGGTATATAGTGTGAACTTGCATATCATATCATATGGTTTAACTTGAACTTTACAAACTCACCAGCTTTGTGCTGACCTTTTTAAACTTAAAACTTTTGCAGGGAGACAGTGACCATCGGTGAGGCTGCACTTTTGAACACTTGTAATTATATAAGTTAGATTGTGTAATAAACTTAGTTTGTAAATTGTAAGTTTGGTTGTGATTACGAAACCCTTGTACTATGTTATCCTTAAGTTAATCTGTGTGTTGTGATACCGGATCAAGTAAGTACACCTTATCTCTAAGACATCACCACTATGCTTCCGCAACCATTTCAGTGACATCATCAACAGGTGACAAGAGGTGGGGGTGTGACACCTCCAGTCAGTATTGGCGCCGCGTGGGGTTCATCACACCCAATAGTACTATCTAAGCTCACCTCGTTGTATGCACATTAACGGTATGACATTGCGAGGACTTGTTACGATATACAACACTTAACTGTTTGTTCCCAATAAACCAGCAATCATACAATATGTTCGTACAAATAGTTTGCCCAATTTGTCTGACCCAGATGTGGCCAAGAATGTTTGCCCAGCTTATTGGCCAAGAATGTTTGCCCAGCTTGTTGACCCAGATGTTGGTCAATAATGTTTGTCAAATGTTTTCACACAATGTTTGTCAAATATGTTTGTCAAATGGTTTGTATAAAATGTTTGTATAATGTGTTCGTCCAAAGTGTTTGTCAAATGGTCTGTACCAAATGTTTGTCAAATGTGTTCATCCAAAGTGTTTGTCAAATGTGTTTGTCCAAAATGTTTCTCAAATGCATTTGCATGTAATTCTCTCCCGGTTTGAGTTTATAAACAGTTAAGAGAAAAAGAGGTCGTGAACTCACCTGAGTTGTGCTTGTTTACGTTTTGTGAACTGCTTGTCCCTAATTGTCACCTATAACACATCGGTTATATGAGTTGTGTCTGTGTTGGTCTACTTTAGACCGTGCTGTGTCCAAGCAACTCCAAGTTGTTATGTTTGACGAAGTTTGACTTGTGTTTGACCGTGTTGACTCAACGACCCGTTGGTGATATGTTTGTAGTTTGTTAATGTTTATTTAGTGTTTGTCAAGTTTTCTCGATTAACAAGTTGTGCACGTAAGCATGTCATAGCACACAGAGTTTCCCAAATATGGCACGTTTGCATAGTATATATGTCCTTACAGATCATGTTGCTAATGATGGCAGTTGTCACTTACGTTCATCAAACAAGTTACTATTCATGGTAAGTTTCCTCATTTAGCAAGTATGCAATCGAAAGTCATCTTTTATCGATCTAAGCATGCTTGTTCCCTAAGTGATCAAGTTATCATATACACATTGTCACAAGTCATTGAATAAGCATACCTTTCCTTTTAAAGTTACTAAACATAACAGGGTCATATACTTAACACGTGTTGAGCTTATCAAGCATGCAAACTCCTTCATATCATCATAACATATCATTTGCAAGCATCTTTATTCTTTAATCATGTCAGTAAACCTTGTTTTAAAAATTCCCTAATTATAAAATTACTATTAATAGAAAGTTCATACATTTATTATGTTCTAACTCAATAATTCATTCTACATATTACACATCACCACAATATGATGCTCACAATCATATTTAACCATTTAACATGTTCCTATACCATTTCTAGCAAAAGGCCGCAAATCAAAGTTACCATATATAGCAAGTTCACTTCAAAGCCTATTTTAATCAAGATCAAACTATTCAAATATGCTCATAAGACTTCTAACGTCATCAATTTATCCAAACGTAATCAAAATACTTCATGCATGTCACTACTGTTAGTTAAAA
The DNA here is from genome assembly GCA_009363875.1 of Mikania micrantha. Lineage (NCBI taxonomy): Eukaryota > Viridiplantae > Streptophyta > Magnoliopsida > Asterales > Asteraceae > Mikania > Mikania micrantha. The sequence goes on from CM018684.1 coordinate 6,872,604, forward strand.
GTTTCCTTAAATACAAACTTATGAACAAATCATCAATTTTAATTATGTTTAGCTAAACTAATGCATCAATAAGCACAAAATTAGTCATAAATCAACATCTAAACATACTTATTACATCTATCTAGCACCATTTCATAGCATAAAAGTTACTACTTTAAGAAATATGCACAATTCATCACAAAATGACATCAACACTTCCAATGGATCATTTCAATAACGTAAATCAATCGTTGGGTTCAAATCCAGACAAAAGAATATTTATTTGGAGTAGTTTATGAGAGGCCCCGATCCCGAGTGCCTCCCAGAGGTTGGTTTTCATCATAACACATAGCTCTTAAACTAAAAGCTCTTATAAATATGCAGCGGAAATTAAAACTTTGTCAAATACAAGATATACTGAAATAAATTGTATCAAAATATTTATGATTTCCAACACCATCGGATTCTCTATCTTGATGCCCGAGCTCCATGCCTCCTCTTAACATAGCTTTAACCTGACATACATGCTAAAATGTCAGCATACGCTGGTGATTTCTAGTTTTTATAAATTATCATGAACGTTTTAGTGAGTAAAACATCATTTACATTAAAACATCATATCATACACATTAACCATAGCGCATAACCATTTTCATCATCACAACCATCATCACCAGGATCATAGCCACTATCGTTAACATGAGCAGTGAGCTTATGCCAGCACAAGGCTCCATTTTTATAGTCCGATTGACTCTTACCATGTTTATAGCCCGATCGGCTCCGTTTTTATAGCCCGGTCGGCTCCATGTATGTAGCCCGATCGCTCCATGTTTATAGTCAGATCGACTCTCATGTTTATCTTCCGGTCGACTCTCATGTTTATAGTCCAGTCGACTCTCATGTTTATAGTCCGTTTCACTCCGTGTTCATAGTCCGGTCGACTCCGTGTTTATAGCCCGATCGGCTCCATGTTTATAGCCCGATCGGCTGTACATACCCTGTTATAGTTAGGTTGACTTTCATACTTACCCAGTGCAAGTACTGGATCATCATTCATACATATCCCATAACATTTATGGTGTCACACCCCACCTCTTGTTACCCGATAATGTCACTAGTTGTTGTAGTGTGTTGCGGAAGCTTGGTGGTGAAGTCACCGAGAGGGGTGGGACTTTCACTGTGGTTGTATCAAACACATACATGGCATGCTAAACATAAGTTATATTACATGATATGTTAAAACTTCAACATTTGTGTTACATTCATCCATAGTCAAAGGTTTCCTAAGCATAATAGCTTTGGGGATAGTCCTTAACTAGATGGCCTGTGCGTTTGCATCCATAACATGGTTTCGCTCTAGGTTGCGGTTGTGGGGTTTGAACCACCATTGCTCCATGTCTATTGCAATACCTTGTATAATACCCTCTTTCTTCGCAGAACTTGAGTACGGGGCAGCTGCTTGTTCGATGGTATGAACACAAGTCGCGCTTACGTGCCCGCCCCGAATAAGGCTTCTTGTGTTGAGAGGTGGATTCCTTATCTCTTTGGTTCAGATCCTCACCATCTCGCTTCCTTTTTCTTCATTGATCTACCCCTACAACTTGACTTACATTCCAAGGGTTATAAAGCACAATAGCTTTGGAAGTGTCATCTGGGGCAGGTAGGACATTGGTGTCGTTGTTGAACCGGATCTCATCATCCAGCACTCCATAATTCTGAGCTTGTGCAGTAATATTGATAAGCATAATCGCAACCTGTTATTGCACCATCTTGGTTATGACTTCTTCAGTGAGAGGGGGTTTGACTGAGTTGGGGGAGGAGTTGCCTTTTAGGGTAGACAAAATTGCCTTCATTGTTTGTTTTCCATGTTCGTGTAGTCTCTTGATTTGATCAAACACCTCTTCAATTTGTTTGGGTTGGATATTCGAGGGGTTATGACTGAAGGCTGAGGCTCTTGGTGTCAATCCCGCTTGCTGGGAGGATTCGCCAACATAATGTGACTGACCTTTTGAGCCTTGGTAAGTTCCACCCCAAGTGTTAGCACCCTCCTCGTCATGAATCCTAGTACGAACTGGGCTATGGGTATGGTTGATAATGCTACCAGACTTAGGAAAGCAAAGTTTTGTCATTGGTGCTGGCAAAACGGAATCATGAATTATAGTAGGTAGTGATGGTGATAGTTGCTCCATGGGATATTCCCCTTTGCCAAGAGACAGCTCCATCAGAGACATAAGTTGGGCCATACGCTGCGTGATTTCCTTTGCCATTACTGTACCAAGTTTGAGTCATGTATAAGATATGACTATTAGTATATAAGAATACTAATCGATTGAACTTAGTAATACGACACTTAATGTGCACTCTGTGTTATTATTTGAGCCTAGAGGTTATAGTCTAAGTCACTAATTTACCTTAATTCTCTGTATCCATTGGCTCTGATACCAATCTTGTCACACCCCCACCTCTTGTCATCCAATAATGTCACTTGTTGTTGTAGTGTGTTGCGGAAGCTTGGTGGTGAAGTCACCGAGAGGGGGTGGGACTTTCACTGTGGTTGTATCAAACACATACATGGCATGCTAAACATAAGTTCTATTACATGATATGTTAAAACTTCAACATTTGTGTTACATTCATCCATAGTCAAAGGTTTCCTAATGTGTGATCTTGTTGTACATCCTCACCTTCGTTTCTTTTGTTATTCATTGTTCACCTGAAATTGGTATGTAATAAGCTTTATGACATGATATGACATGATATTACATGATAAGTATGCATGCATACGCAACTTTATGAAATGATTCACCATGAAAACCCATAACCAACGCCTATATGACTGTAATGTAATTGGCGGCAATACCCAAAGGTAAAACCTTAGCCTCACTCTTAATGTCTATCGTTGCATTAAGTTGTTATCTTGTAATGTAACAAATGGTAACAGGCATTCACACAAGGGTAGATGCTATCTACCCGTGAATGGGGTTGTCAGCCCCGATGGTACTATCATTTCTATCATCCGGCTCATCCGTGAGTTTATTGGTTACAGTTGTTATATGAGGACTTTTACGATAGCATGGCACAATTTTTATGTAATCATCATACAAGAGTTGAAATGCATAAGTAAACATGCAAGCATATCATTGTAATTGAAATATGTAACCATAATGTTATTGTAATACCAACCCCTGAGTTTTAAAAATCAAAACATTTAAAAGCGGGTCTATGAAACTCACCGGTGTTGTTACAATGTTACATTCAGCTTCAATTGAGTTCTGCATATCATTAAGGTTCTATAAGTTCTTTATATCCAATTTGGATTACCAGAACATTCCTTGATATTTGATAATGTAATTAGATTCATCAAACCAATTCTGAATCACGTATTTATTCAGAATCAATGTAATAAGGTTATCAGATAATTTATAATGTTAAATCACTGATTTTGTTTAGTAATTGAGTTCTTATACTTATTTTATTGTAACTTGATGATAATTGTATCGCGTTGTTAAAACTAGAATCCTAATTGACTTTCTAGATCAAAAATCGGGTTTCCAGATTACGAAATTGGTTGCAAAATCGAGTTCGGAATGCGAAATCGATTGAGAATATGTTTTCGTATTGAATTTCAATGCTTAAATTAAGTCATGTATTGAAACCGGAGTTTTAATTAGAAATCAGATAAAAATCGGGTCATCGGATTGCAAAATCGAGTACGGAACGCGAAATCGAATCAAAATATGTCCTTTTTATCGAAAACGGATCATCGGATTGCGAACCGGAGCGCGGAACGCAGTTCAGAACGCAAAACAGACAAAATTATGGTTTCTGTCGGAATATTCCTTTTGGCCGGAATATTCGCTGGAATAATCCACCGGCGACAATCCTCGCCGGAATTTGGCCGGAGTCCGGCTGTACTCTAAACCTATTAGGAGTGCTTTTCTATTAAATACATTATTTATATTTTAAAACATATAAATAACAATAGAAATTTAAATACTTGCAATGCCAATAGTTTTGGCATTACAATGGCTTATAAGACTGAGGTTTCGTGTATTTGTTTTGGACATAGATTCTGCTTATAAAAGTGAGGTTTCAGGTTTTAAATCGGGCAGAACCTTGACTTATATTTCTTAAGTTTCCTGAAAACAATTGGGCATAATCTCTGCTTATTATTGTTTGTTTCCCAAAAATTAGTCGGGCAGAACCTCTACGTGTTTTTGATTTAAACCAAACAATTAATCATAATCTTGTTATATGATAATAATAAGATCTAAAACGAGCATTATAACGAATTGAAAGGGTATGCAACGAGATTTTTACCTCACAGAAGTTCGACAGTACCTCGCGTTGAACACTAGGGGATTTGGGGGGTTAAATATGGGTATTTGGAGGTGTAGGGTCGAGATTTGAGAGCTGGAAAGTGATTTTTTCTCAAACAGAATCGAAATCTGGTGATCTGCTATTTATAGGAGAATTCTGGGTCCGGGGCGCACCGCCTAGCCCCGGAGTTTTGCTCGGGGCGGTACGCTGGAATCAATTTGTTGCATGTGTGCCACGTGTTGACACGTGGCGCCACGTGGCGCGTTCGGTGCGATCTGACTGGTTTCTTGTTTTCGCGATAACGGAAGCATACGAACTCCGTTTTACGTGCCATTTTCGCCCACGTTCACGATTTTTCTAGATCTTTCCAATGGTTATAATTTCAAGACCTGAAGAGTTCAAAATATTTGATCTCTTATTTAACGTTATATTCGATTCAGTGTATCTTGAAATCGGAGCATCGTTTCGTGATTTCGTTTACACACATTCTCTTTATTTCTGAGTTATGATTCTAGACATGAAATCGGTTGGTCACCTATTTGAATAAGCATTAGGTGATGGATGTTTCTTTGCGATCTACTAACATCAAATTCCTGAGTAACTACAAGTCATGAAATGATATGATATGATATGATATTGGCCTTCTGGCACATACGTAACAATGAATGTGGATATTATGATTCACCAGTTTTAGGCTGATATGATATGAACATTGTTTTTGTAAAGACAAGTAATCACATTGTATAGCCAATCTAGCCACATTGCCTGATTCATTTTGCTGTACAATCGTGATAAAAGACAGTCATCATGATATGAATGTCATATTGTATAACCAATCTAGCCACATTGCCCGATTCAGTTTGTTATACAACATGATTAGTTTGTTTTGAGTCAGAAATACACCTTACATGAAAATTTTTTGAGTCCATGGTGAATACACACATGCATACTCATACACGTATGTATATAGCCAGAATGGATTTAGATGGATTGTCACATATGGGATCATCATTCATTCATCATACAGGATATACTAGCATCATATCATCATTCACTATAAACATCATACATTTCATGCTAGTCATCATAACATTATTCATTATAGTCATCATGGCATCATAAACATGTCATGCTAGCATCATTTCATCATATCAATATCCTAATAACATAGGAATCATCATAGTGCGTTATGCTAACATCATATCATCGTATCATAACATCATGGCATCACATACATGTCATGCTAGTATCTATTCATCATATCACACATCATGGCCTCATAAACATATCATACTAGCATTCATCAATCATACATCATACTTCCATCCTAGCAGCCTAGGATTTCATCATATCATAACATTTATAACTATCATCATAGAATGTTTAACATACAATTCATCATCATAACTCACTAGCATGCATTCATCATACTTAGCATACTTTCATGCATAAATCATCCTAATTCATTAACATGCATTCATCAACATGGCATAGTCACATAACATCATAAACATATTAACATCATGTATGTCAGCCCAAAACATAAGTACACATAAAGTGTTGAAATAAGGCATCTAGAACTCACCTGACAGTAGCTCCTTGTATTCCTGACCGAACTCCTTAGCCAAGACTTAAGAAACTACATCATTACATTATCTCATCACATTCCATTCCTAGACTTAGAATTTATTCTAAGTCCTCATAGCCTACTAGTTCCCCCTAATAATCCAAGTTCTCGAAACTGTTAGTATTCGAAACCCTTGAAGTTCACGAAGTACTCTTGTACACGAAATCCATAAGTTTACGAAATACCTGAGTACTCGAAACATTGTACATGAATTCTCAGTTCTCGAATATAGGTTCTCGAAGCCATATACTCGAAGGATTCAGATACTGTATTTCAAGTACATTTTTGGGTACTCGTATTTTCATCATAAACTTCTCAAAAATCTATCTAAGACTTTGGGGAGCTAGTTCTAGGTTCCTCATGGTATTACCAACACGGTGGAACCGCAAAGTTTCGAACTTTATGCATAAAGGTGTGAGCTTTATGCATAAGTTCACTTTCATATAAAAAATCCTAAATTTTTAGTTTAGAACGCTTACTTGATGCTAGATAATTACTTCTGTAGATTCTCGTGGGTTTCCTCCTTCGTTTGGCCGATCAAAAGCTCATTTCTTGAAGTTCCCGAAATCCTCTTCGTGTACTTGAGAGAGAACGTGCTTCCAGCCAAAGGTGTGCACGTTTCTCAAGGAACTAATATATATTGGCGGTGTTCACGAACTGGGTGCTCGAAATTGGGTCATATTCAAGTACTCCATTTCGTGAACTTAACTTAGTTTATTTTTCGTTTGTTTTCCTACAAGTTAATTAGCCGTTACACATAATTAATATCAATAACTTGTATTAGAAAATTTGGGTTGTTACAGTTTAATGAGAGCAGGATATATTTGTTGTTCAAAAAAATCAAGATACTACAAGAAGGTCGTCTCATCCTCATAAATTTTGTGGCAAGGGCCTAGGACGGCCCCAAATATTTTGAGGCTCTAGCCCTCCATGTTATGTGTTTTTAGTCGTATACATTATTTGTTTTGTCGTTTTAGATTGGAAAAAAGAAAAAAGTCCTCTCATAATCTCTAAAAAGAGAATGTATTTAGAGTTATCTCTTATCAAGTAATCATACCCCTTTTGTTGTAAACTTATGGATATCTGGGCAAATTAACTTATATTTATTTTTTAGAGTTTATGGACCACGACTTTTTACTGTAAACAAAAAAATTATTTACGAAAAGAGACTTACTTTTGTATTTATGTTGTGCCTTCAAAAAACTAAAGCGGTCTGGGACTACAGTGACTAAGTTATTTGAATTCATAGATTTATCCTTAATGTGTCAATATGATCAGAAGGTGTTTTCTATTTGTTACTTCTGAGTGGTTTAAAAAAAGAAAGAAAATGTGAGGGTTTATTAAAACCACGTTTGCTTCTTTTTAGCGGCAGCAATACCATAGTAGCAGGAGTAGTAAGAGTAATAGTAGTAACTGGAGCATGAAATCATTATCCAAAATTTTATGGACCCACTAGCCTCTACTTAAAATCACTGTTGTTAAAATCGAATTGGTTGAACTGGAAACAAGTGAGTTGACTCATCCAAAATAAGATATTCGGGCCTCTTCCAGTTGCGGTTCTCTACCAGTCGGAAATCAGATGGTGGTCAAAATGTATCCTTTTTACTCTAAAATCTAAAGGAGAAAACATTAAAACTATACCATATATTTTTTAAGCATGATCGGGTTTGTTAAATGTTTATATACTTAATATATTTTTTTGGTATTTTTTAAGCATTTATGATGTGATCCAGTTTTTAAATCTGATCTGACTAGTAAACCAATAAAACATCCAGTTTGATATCCAATCCAATTATGAAAACAATTGATTAACCTTTGCTACAAGTGGTGGAGGCGGCTGAGCGACCCCGACCTAAAGTTGTGGGCGTGAGTCTGCTTGGCCCCACACTGCAAACATGTAACACCCCGACCGATGGCGGAAACATCGGGGTGGCACGAAGTGTAGATTGTTCATAGCTTAGGGTATAAAGATGTAAATAATCATAACTATACATTCAATGCAATAATAATTCAAGTATTCAATACATAGTCAAATAAATTCAAACCTAGCTATTACATCATTCAAAATTTAAATTCAAATCCCAATACATAGTTCAAATTAAATAAACTAAATCCAAGCTCAATAATGCTAGTTTCCATTTCCACCTGAAACATGTTAAAATCAAGTGTCAACTCAAAGAGTTGGTGAGTTTCATAGGTTTTGACACTCAAACCAAAAGGTTTAATGAAAAATGATATAGATAATGATATATGTGAACTCTAAGCATAATGAACATAGTCAAAATGAACTAGCAAGTAAAGCAGATCAACAAATGATAACAAATGATGATTGACCTATGATTAGCATTACAAAAATGCTCAAGTAGTAAACTATCACCGCGGGCCTCCCCCGAAGGGTAAATCAAACAACGGTGGGATGGTCGGTCCAATAGATCTATCATAGTTACTAAAATGAATGTGATCAATGCCTATGCTTAGCTAAAGTTCACTAACTATAAGGCCATTAGCTAAGTTCACAAGTAAATGAAATAAATAAGTTGCATGTTTCACCCCTAAAACAAAAATAGTAAAAGAGGGGCTATGAAGACTCACCTTAGTGATCTTGATAGTCTTGATAAGTGTCAAAGTATGATCCAAATAATATCCAACACAATTTCAATGTTCACCTAAATAGTTCAATAGGCATATGTTTAACAAAACTATGTCGTTCTATGGATCTAACTAAGTTTTGTAATGGGTCAACGGATTCGATTTGTTTTGGAACAACACAATTAGATTTGTTATGATTGAAATGATAATAATAAAATACCTAAAGTACAAATGTTGACCTTAAAGTATTTTATTTAAAAATTTAAATATTGATTTAAAACAATTGATTTTTTTTTATAATTTTTGTATAAACATATTTAAATATTATGTTTATAACATTTATTGTAAATCAATAAGCATAGGTTTATAAGTAGAAATAAATAAAATAAAATTTTAAGTGAATAAATAATTAAATAAATAAGACAAAGAATTGTCAATAAATAAATAAATAGTGAATAACTAAATGTATATGATAAATAGTTGTAAATAGATAAATAAATAATTGATGAAATAAGTGAGATAAATATTTGTAGATAAATAACTAAATAAATGAGATAAATAGTTTTAGATAAATAAGTAAATAATTAACTAAATAAATGAGATAACGAGTTGAAATTTAAATAAATAAATAAATAAGTAACTAAATAAATTAGATAGATAGTTTTAGGTAAATAAATAAGTAAATAAATAATTAACTAAATAAATGAGATAACAAATTGTAATTAAATAAATAAATAAATAACCAAATAAATGAGTTAAATAATTTTAGATAAATAAATAAATAATTAAATAATTAAATAAATAAATAAATGACTAAATAATTCAATAACAAAATATATAAATGAATAAATAAATAATTAGATAAATGATCCACGAAATTATAAGTTTATAAAATTGTTTATAAAATAAGTAATTACATATAAATTTATTTTAAGTGAGTAAAATGAATAACTAAGTAAATAAATAATTGATAATAAGAGTTATAATTAAAATTCTATGTATATAACATTTTATTATTTTTCAGATTAATATTTTATTTATAAAAATATTTTCTGTGTAATTAAAATCTTTAAAATCTGGTTTTAAGGTAAAAAAAATGGCAAAACCGGTTTTAAATCCGGCTTGGATGAGGTTCGAACCCGCGACGCATCAAACACACACACTATGTATTAACCGGTTGAACTAGGCTCTAAGCCGCGATTATTTTGGTTCTGAAATAGTTTTAACATCAGTCACAATGCTATCCCCATATCAGATCGAAATCAGAAAAAAAAGGTTCGAGCCCTAGTTCCTTTTTCCTTTGAAATCGTTCTGTTATGGCTCCCGATTGTTAACCCAACCATGGGGCTATTGTTTGGGGATTAAAGGCGAGTAAGATGGTGTAAGAAACACCTACCTGGATGTTCGAGTTGATGGAGTTCGACTATAGGCCGAGCGACGCACGAAACCGAGAGTTCAAGGTCTTGATTCGCCTCTGTTTTGAATCGAGAATATGTTTTGTGTTTGCAGAAAGCTTCGTAGGTGAAAAAGGGTTGTTAGGGTCGATTTAATTTGATTTTTATACCCATTTGGTTAAGGTTGGCATTGCCGGTCGTTTTTCATATTTTTGGAATTAAATCACGACATTTACACTAATTAATCGTTCGAATCAACGATTTGAAAAGTTTACGCGTCTCGAATAGTTTCTAAATTTGAAAGGATGAGCTGTAATCGCGTTGTATTGAGTGGGATTTGAAAAACGGGTCGGATGAATGGTTTTGGGTCAGATGGGGCAGGAAACCGGGTAAAGGAGGGGAATATCTATGGGTTATTTGCAGTTTTGGTCCCTCCACTGTTTTCTTTAAAAAAACAACTTTCAGGTTTTTACACTTTTAACCCTAAACATTTATAAATCATTGTTTTAAATTGTTATAAAAATTTTTCACACTTCACAATTAATATAAATTTATTATATTTATAAAAACATTATTTTTGTGGTATACTATAAAATTTTAAAACATGATAATTGTTATTATTTATTTAATTATGAAATAAAGTTTATAAAAATTTATAAGTAAAAATTTATTTGTTTATTTTATAAAAATGTAAATAATTTCTAAACTTTATAACAAAATTAATAATAATAATACAATCAATAATAATAAAGTTCTCATTGACGTCATAAACGCTTTATTAAATTTAAATAATTATTACAAATTTCGTAAACGTTACAAAACACATCCGTCTTTGGTTATTTCAAGTGTTGGAAAACTTCATGAGAAGACATGAAAAAAAATCGAAAAAATAAAATCAAAATAAAATTAAAATCGAATAAAATAAAAGATTGAAAGATGAAAAGAGTTTGAAAAGGGGTACATGGTATAATTAAATATGGCTACTTAACACTTTAATAAGATAAGTTATCACTAATTAGATTCTCTTGGGCACCTCTGAGGCTCAGATCTTGAGGCAATGATTCTTATTTTTGCAAACTTACATAACCTACCTCGAATTGTTGTTGCGAACCCCATTAGTAATTAGAGTGATAATATCAACTTGGACAGGTAGGCAAAAAATGCGTAAGATTTGTGGTTGTTAAAATGATTGTTACAAATCACAAATTTGATTTGTTTATCAAGACGTATGTGACGTAACTAAGTATAAGTTATTATTGACCGAACTCCTTTCCAAACAATATCGGATTTATACCCTTGAACCGAAAAAACTATATTTGACAAAACTTGTTTTCAAACAAATTTGTCATCGTTACATAAACCAACTCAAAAACGCACGTAAAACAAACACAAAAAATATTATATTTGACCCGATTCGTTTCTAAACAAAATTTACATCCAAATATATACTTACTCGAATTTATACCGCTATGTACGTAAAAAATGTTATTTTTTAAAGTTAACAAACGAAAGTTATAAAAGAAAAATAAAAATCTACCTATACTAATAAATAAAAGTTTTAGTGTCACGTGTCATGGTTTTAGAGCTTCTCAACATTTATCTCTCTCCTCTCTCTCCTATTAAATATTTAATGTTGAATATACTTTTAATACATTAAAATATATTAATATTAATGACACACTTATTTTAAGAAAATTATTACAGATTATAAAATTTTCAAAAACAATTATTTGTAACATAATATTTAAAGAGAAACAAACTATAAAAAAAGTTACTGTTTAAAGAAATAATATTATTATTTTAATACTTAAAATATTAAATCATATGAAATCATAATCTTTTTTATATTAAAAATCATCTTATTTTTTTCTAAATTTTCATTGATAATTATTTGTTATATATCTTTATTTAATCTGTGTATACACGGGATATTAACCTAGTTATATATTATACAAGAACTTAAAGGGCTAAAAGTGACGACTTATGAAAGTGGAAATATTAGTTATATCTGCTGCTGATACTTGTAATCGAGATATAATAATAACATAAGTTTGTTATCATTATTAGATGTTATAACTTTTTTAGTTAGCAATCAAAAGTTTAATATCAAGAGTTTTGTGGAATAAAAAAAAATTAATTGCAATTTGCAATCCCCTTCTTTTTCGTAACTTACAACCCTGTGGTTCTAAAACATCTGCAAACTGCACCCTTACAGTTAAATTTAACATAATTCTGTTTGTTATTGAAGGGTAAAATTGTAATCTTAAAGATATTTAATTTTTTATATTCTTAAATTGTTTGAAAGTTGAAAACCCTAATGATTGTTTGATTTTTCAACTTTGCTGAAGAACCTCTACGTTCGAAAGTTGAAATCCTATTGCTTTAATTCTAGGCATTGGTATACTTTTTTTATAGGAGTCATTCATTATCAATTTGAATTATCCCATATGAATTTGAAGTATCCATTTGTATGACATTGGTATACGATTTGGGGCCATTCAATAATACTTGTATACTTTTTTTATACTAGTATTTTTTTTTTTTGATAGGAACAATCTTAATTTGTTTGATAGCATCCTCACATGGCTAATAGATTTTGAAGGATATATATCTTTAAGATTACAATTTTACCCTTCAAATAACAAACAGAGTTATGTTAAGTTTAACTGTAGGGGCGTTGGGCGCATGTTGCATGTGTTTTAGAACCACAAGGTTGCAAGTTGTGAAATAAAAAAGAAGGGTTGCAACTTGTAGTAAGAATTAAACCACAGGGTTATGAATCGCAATTAACTCAAAAAAAGATTATTATAATTTGGCTAGTGGTATAAATATTATTCATCAACTCATTTATCGGACTTGATGTATTAGCTTTAAGTAGTATGAGTTTTATGCTTAAAAAAACCATTATACAAATTTATATAGAAATATATGTAATGATCTCTATCTTTCACATGTTAATTTTCATGTGAATTTGTATATGTATCAATGTGTTTGTTGGAATGCTAATTGTTCATTGTTCATTACTAGGTTTGAAACGGATTAAACCAAAATTTGAGTCACGCAAAAACCTATTAAAACTGATCCAAATTACAGTTTTGGTTTTTTAATTTTAAAAATTGAATTTGGTTAAACCTAAATACCCAAATTACTTTACTATATATACATTTACGAAAGTCAATCATTGCCCGTGAACAGTGATAATATTTAAATATTTGATTTTTAACTCTTTCTCAATAAACTGTTGTAAAAAACGTTTTATAACCGCTTAAAAGGGTTGCAACCGCTTCAAAAGATTTGGATATCAGACAAACTTCAGATTTGAACCGTTGTAAAAGAACTACTTTCTAATATATTTTTTGTAGCTTTCTGGACCGTTGTAAAAGGTGTAAATAATTGTTTGGGACCGCCGTTAAAGGATTTTTTTTTTAATGTTTTTGCTGTTTTTGGGACCGCCGTAAACCGTTGAACCATTGTTAATGTTGGCATTAGGACCACTCTTAAAGGTTAAAAGGAAATCATTAAATAAATGTTATTTTCTAACCGTTGTTAAAAGACCTTTTTAAATATTGATTAAATACTAATGGTGATAATAATTAAATAGTAATAATAATTAAATAATAACTTAAACTTTAATCTTTAGTCAAAAAATACGGTAGACGATACATATATTTTAATGATAATGATAATAATAATGATAGTAACTAAAATAATAATGATTGGTATTTGTATACAATTTATGACGGCTACACTTTATTGTTTTACGTTAGAGCGACAACGGATGTATCTGCATTTTGATTATGTGAACGTGTCTGCGTTTTGATATTCTAAATCGTGTTGAAATTCCAGCAGCAGCGCGCCGGTAAACCCACTAGTTATCTATATATACATTTTGGAACTTTTGGAACTTCGGTGAACAATAATTATATATTTTCATAATAATAATAATAATAATAATAATAATATAATATTAATAATATTAAAATATATTATTATTATTATTATAAAAATATTATAAAATTATAATTATAATACAATATTAATATAAAATATTGATTATATTTTAATAATAATATTATATTATGATAATATTAAAATATATTATAATATTTCAGTAATAATAATAATATTATAAAATTATAAGTATAATATAATATTAATATAAAAGAATAATAATATTTTAATTATAATAATATGATAATATTAAAATATATTTATATATAGTTTAAAAGGCAGATTTTACTCCCCTCACAGTTTCCATGTTCATTTCGGTACACATAAGAATGCTTTACGTACAACTCTCTTATGTGTTTTGTCGGTCATATCCTCTCCTCTCTCATACGTGTTGCCTCTCTGCATCCGGTCTTATCCCGACGTTTTCCCGACGTTGAACCGTCCGATGATGTCTCACCGTCGTTGCATCGGTATCCGTCTGTGATGCGTGTAGACCGATGATGGTGTGGGTGTCCGGTGACGTTGCGGGAGATCCTAGCTCCAAGGCGGCCGATTGGTGTGCGGCGATGTTGCGGGGGAGACCAATCGTTGTCTCTCTTGCTCCGCCGTATCTGATTCTTTATCCATCTGTGATGCATGTTGACTGATGATGGTGTGGATCTCCGGCGATGTTGTGGGAGATCCCGTAGCTTTACGTACAACTCATTTATGCGGTATCTTGCTCCACCGTCTCTGATTCGTTACATCGGGCACCTCTGGTGTGTGAGGGTTTCAAAAACCCTAACATATGTGGTAGTATTACATTCGTAATGGGTAGGTGAAATGAGTCGGAGTTGCTGGCGATGATGACAATTTGTCTGAGCCTAGAGTTTGAACTATTAGTTTTCCCGCAGGATGATGGTGTGAGGGTTTCAAAAATCCAAACGTATGAGGCAACCCTACAGCTGTCATCGGGCGACCAGAACATGTTATCTCGGTTGATATACATGTGTTTTGGAGACACTCAAGGATCATTTGAGACCTTCAGACAAAAGAGCCCTGATTCCTCAAAGGTTTTGATTTTGCAACTTTCGTTGATTTGCTCTTAATTTGCTGATTTTCTTAGTTCATTTTCGTGTTCATGTTTTACGTTTGCATATCATGTTGCTTTTTGAGTAATTGTTGCCGTAGTAAACCTTTAAAGCTCTTAAACTTTGCTAAATCTGATTCATGTGTTAGGTTTTGTTATTTGATTCTTTGTTTTACCCTCTAATTTAATTTTTAAGTTTCTTTGTTTTTTAGGGTTCTTTGTTATCTAGGGTTTTAGATTTCACAGCAAAACCAATTTCTCAATTA
Source organism: Mikania micrantha (assembly GCA_009363875.1). Classification (NCBI taxonomy): domain Eukaryota; kingdom Viridiplantae; phylum Streptophyta; class Magnoliopsida; order Asterales; family Asteraceae; genus Mikania; species Mikania micrantha. Next base: position 6,887,799 of record CM018684.1, read on the forward strand.
AATTCTTAAGATGTAACGGTTTCAATTGTTAAGATTGTTGCATAAGGTTTTGATTTCTCTGTTAAAATGAATCTGCTCGATCATGAACCTTTTTCATTTTGTAGGATTCTGTTTTGGCTTCCATGTAAATCTGTAAATCGAGTTCTTAGTGTCAGTTGTTAAGAGTTCAAGCTTTCATAGGTAAAATGATTTCTCTAATTCGATTGTTAAGACATAATAGTTTCAATTAAGAAGACACTTTTTTATGGGTTTAATTGCATGTTTACTTTCAAATAATTCGTTTCGTGTTCTCAAAAGTTGTTTTTTCAATCAATACATTATTACTTTCCATTAAATCATTAGGTAAGTGGCATGTTATATTGAAGTTAATGTTGGCATGTCATATGGAAGTTGATGTTTCCCTGTACCCTTATGACTATGTTATATAAATCTAACATTTTCTACTTTCTATGTATATAACCGAAAAAAGTTATTGTTGCTGTTAGTATTAAAAAAAATAGTTTAAACGACTAACATGTGTAGATTTATGATGCTTTATTGCTAAATTTGGTTTGCGTTTGCAACACTTCCTTTCCTGAGGGCATAGACTAGCTGAGATTATTTGCTGTTAGCTTATTTAGGTACACAATTCCTCACGTTTGCAGGGCATATGTTATGTGACGGCCGACTAACAACTGCATTTACATAGGCGTTGGCATAACGGTTAAAGCATTGAAGGCATTAATTTTGCACTCAACTTTGTTACATTATGTTATATTGATTTCAGTTGAACAATGCATAATACAATCTCTTGATTATGTCAAAGAGTGAAGGATGCTGGGCTCTCCCCATGTATACATTTATATGCATATTTTTATGGGTGGAGCAATATTCACAATTCAGACTATTTTTACATTTATGATATATTTAATAAAAGAGAGTTTAAAAAATAAATTAAAATCTAAGATGGATAACAAGTGACATAACACAAGTGTGTGTACAGAAAAGTGGAGGTAACAATGTTGAATTTAAAATGGAAATTTTATACATTTTTGGTATAATTTATAGTGACCCACATGTTAAAGATTATAAATAATGCTATCAATATGCAGAGTTCTGCTATGGTTTCACCAAACTATACGCTAACACAACAATCTGATATTCATGACAGGATGAGAGGCATACTAATTGACTGGCTCATTGAGGTAACTTTATGCTGTTTCAAGTTTTAGTATTTGAAATTTTCATCTTATCCTTTAAAGGGTTAGAAAGTTTTCAGAAACTCAACCGTATGCGACAACCTTATGGTCATAATGACTAAAACAAAAGAATCAGAGTTGCTGGTCATCACGATTTGTTTGAGCCCAGGGTTTGAACTACTACTTTTTTTTTTCTTGGGAGATTTACACTAAGTGGTTTTTAGGTACTTTGTTTGACAATTGTATGATTATATGGATCTTAAAGTTCATTCTGCCATCAAATGCAGATAGAGTAATTTTACTGATTAGTATGGTTTTCTTATTATAATGACATTTTATTTTCGAAATTCTGGGAAATTTTGGATATAAGTTGGTAGATCAGAATGGTGTATCCAAATCTTTAATATTTTTTTTGTTCTTTTTATGTTAAATTGGGTTTATGTGAATTGGTAAATCAAGATAGTGATTTATGGGTAGGAAAAGCTTCAAGATTGTTGGAAAAGCTAATACAAGTGTTGGTGACTACATGCATGGCTGTGTCTTCAGTTCAGAGTAATTTCTTATCTATTTTTTAATTATCTTTGTAAAAATTATAGACCGTGGTAAAATCAAACCCAAATATGAAATTGATAGTATCGGTTTGAATTTTTTCCACGAAATATGAAGCTAATGCATTTGTTACCTTCGAAAACCATGCCTTATTGAATTGGTGGACATTATGAATTAGCTTGGTTGGATAAATGAATTTGTAATATAAATCAAGTTTTTTTTTATACTTAAAGAGGATGTTTGGATGTGAGTTAAGATTGGGTGATTGGGTAATACCTTTGAAATAATCACATTTCAAGAAGGGTGTGCCTGGGAATGCTTATTTAAACAACATGAATATGCTTATAAGCATGAAGAGTTAATCAAGTTATTGAAAACAAATTTTATGGAATGTTTAGAACGTTTAGACTCATTTGATTTATTTTAACACAAAGTTCACTTTGATACGGCTACTCTTTGTTTTTGTTCTAATTTTATGTTTTCTTTTATGTATACATTATTTTTGTGTAATTTTCTGATTTCAAATTTTTGAGATGAACTAACATATGTATTGTTTCTTTTATGATATGCAGTATTCTACAGTAGTAGCAATTCTACAACAATTTGACTTTGCTAAACTTTCTAATAGAAAGTGGTTTCAGCACGGTAAGTAGTTCATTGGTTTCAACACGACTCACCATTAAACTTGAAGTCTTGAAGATCCATAATTTTTAGACTCATTTCATATATTGAGGTCTAAATTTTTTCCACTTTGATATGACAAACATCTAAGTAATATTTTGGGTAAAACTGAACTCATTTAACCCATTTAACCTTACATTCTTCAACCCACCATACTTTGTACATGAGATTTCTAATATTATCACCATCTTTGCTACAATGTATGGGCTTACATTGAGATATATCGGTTCAGTTTTTCGGACCCGGCGCAACGCGCGGGTCCTAAATCCTAGTTATTATTAATAATATAATATTGATAATAATATTAATATTATAATATTAACAATATTATAATATGATAACATTAAAATATATTTGTATTAATAATATACTGTTAATAATAATATATTTTAATATATTATATAAATATATTATAATATAATTATAATAATATTATTATTAATAATATAATATTAATAATAATATAATAATATTAAAATATATTATTAAAATATTATCAAATTATAATAATAATATTATAATATATTAATATCAAAATATCATTACGAGTGAACAGTGATATTAGTTTTAATATTAGACTTAAGACGCATTTATTTTGTGTATGATCTTTAGCTGCGATTCGTAAAGAATTTTGCATGGTAGTCATGATTATATTAATTTAAGTAATGGTCGCATAATTCTCAACTTTATTTGATAGCCTATAAGCATCAGTACATTATCGAGCATTTGTATCATTTATATCATTTTGGTCGTGAAGATTTTTTTAAGCAAGTTCTTTATTCGCAATTTGTGATATTCTTTTGACACGGTTTTAGGATATGATTTTTAACTAAAATTTATGTTTTACGATAAAGTAACCATTTTTAATCTGATTAGAGTTTTGATATTTGATATTTTTTATCCAATTAAATGTGGTTTTACCCGCCGCAATGCGGCGGGTAAAACCCTAGTTACTATACATATATTTCTCGAAGTGTAATGAATAGTGTAAAAAGTAATATTATTATTATATTTCACTTTCTTAAACTTTATAATTTAAATTTACATAAAGTTTTCAAATGTCTTGGTACTTGGTAGTTGATTTGGTTTAAGTTTTTTAGTTTTTTCTAGAGGTTACCAGTTCACGTTTTTTCCCCTTTCTTCCGTACAATAAAAGCACATGCACAAGTCTCACCAAAACAATGGGCAACCCTATTCTTCTTAGAGAATTCCACCAATTTAGAAATAAATGTTATCGTAATTTTCTTTTCTTTGTTATTATAATTGTCGTCATTGTTTTTTTTTAGAAGTTAAGTCTCGAACAACAAGAATTACCCAGGAAAACGAATAATTTTTTATCTTGAAAAACAATGATATAACGACCCGACGGACCATATATAGAAGCAAACTTACAGTTAAAAAAACCTTTTGTCTCAACTAAAGCAGATTTTTTTGCCATATGGGATTTCAAACAATAAATATAAAAGCTATATAATAGTAATGCTAAAATAAATTATATAATAATTGTTATTAATTAATATTATTAATTAAATAATAATAACTATTAAATAATAAAACTATACAATAGGAATAAAAATTAAATACTAATATTAATTAAATAATAGTAATAATTAAATATTTTTTATTTTATGTTCGCATTTTTATGGTACATATTACGACTATAATTTTTTTTTGTTTTAGTTTTATAATTCTTAATAATGTGTGCTTATATTTGGGTTCGTATTCTTTACGGATAATAGTTGCATTTGTGACGCTTCAATTAAGATTTATTGTTTAAGACACATTGACAATCGTTGCAATTGGTTTTTTTGTCCACTTTTTTCTATTTGTTATGTTGTTACTAGTGTTGTGATCTCGAATATCTATATCAGTAAAGTGATATGAGTCAATTTTTTATTTTTTTTTTGACAAATTGGATAGATATTGTGTTATTCTTTTGTTAAATACAGGGTTACTACACTGCGCGCGGAGTAAACCCTAGTTTAGTTATGATATGATATCATTTAGTGATGTACCTTATTATTGTACCCATTTCTTGTAGGATCGGGTTGGGCCAAACATATAGGGCCGAAATAGGTCAGCTAGAAACAACCAACCATGATTCGTTAAAGCAATCTAGTTTTAATCAAAGCAAGAAATACCACCAGTCTTCTTGTGCTTAAACAACTTTATAGACATCTTATTTCTAAACCGTCAACTAATGATTTATATTTATTTTTCCCGGTTATGCCATTCATTTCTACGACTAAACAAAACACCTAATTTGGGCTTTAAGAGGCTGATACAGAGGTGTACAATTGCAAATCGGGTTTTTATTTAAATCATTTCCAATTTTGGTTAACAAGGTAAGAACCGGTTTTGGTTATGTTCGGGTTTCTGACTGGATTTAATCTTTTTTTATCGGTTTTTTGCATGTTCTAGTTTTAGCCGGGGTAAAAGTGGAACTTGATTCCAATTATGATATCTCTAAGAAACCAGAACCGATTGTACCCGTTAGTTCAGATATGGCCGATTCTGATTAGAGTAGTCGGTTCTGAAACCGGTTTTTTTCCATCTCGTGAAAATAGAAACTACAACTCACTAGTGAATGATAGGCTTTGGTTGTAACTTTGAGATGAAACACGAGCCTACTTAAAATGGGATGAGTATAATTCTAAATTTCTAATAACTAATTTCATAATTTGTGTGTATAATATATACATTAGAAGAATAAAACTTATTTTATAAAAATTTAATACTTTTACCTAAATATAACTTTTAAATCACAATACATAATCTTTTAAATCTAAACTAAAGTTTTTTTATTTTTATTTTTTTTAATTTGTATCACAACTATATCTTTATGAAATTAATTGATATAAACTTACACTAAAAGAAAAATCCTTTCAAACCAAATTATCAACTTCTTAACCCTTTTGTCACATTTAATAATTTTGACATTTAGTATCTTAAATCGAGATTTTTAGCATAATACTTATTTATAGTTAAATATTAGAGTTTAATTAAAAAAATAAATTGATGAGCCACAAGCTAATTGAGTTTTTTTCCGATAAAGAAATATCAATCAAATTGTTGTTTCTAGGACAAAAGCCAAGAAACAAGAATTTTAGGCAAGGGGGAACTTAGTCTAGCATTACACTGATCTTCACCTTTGCGGGATTATAACACTTTTTCCGATGTCAAAGGTCTCGAAAATCTTGACTGCTCTCTTTTTGATGTTTAGCTTTTTTTGGCTTATCTTATGGCTATAGTATTGTTTGTTTGTTCATAGGTAAAATGTCTGCAGTCTGTGGACCATATATGCATACCTCTGTAACAGAAGAGTTGAACAAAACATCTGCATCATGTTAAAAGAAAAATGTTTGTTTTTTAACGTCCGCAAGCTGCTAAAATAATCAGAAATATAAATAAACAATTTTTTGATCCTACAACAGATTTTCAACATTGAATTTTAAATAATAATTTTTACATCATTGAAATAACATTTATAAAACCACAATAACATTTTTTTAAATCATTCTTTCCATATTTTGCATTAACTGCTCATCAATTTCATCTCGTAACCGAGTCATATACTCTCGATCTGATGCAGTACCATTTGCTTCCACATCGTCTTCATTAGCACCGACATTCACATGAGTACTTCTTAACGGCATATTAGGTTGATCATATTGTGCAAATAACTCATGAGTCAAACCATGTTTCCTAATGAAATTATGTAGCGCAAAGCATGCAATGACAATGTTCCTTTGTGTAACCAACTGAAATGGTGCCATCCTCTTCAATATAGGAAATCGTGCTTTCAATACACCAAAAGCACGCTCAATGATATTCTGAACTTTTGCATGTACGTGGTTGAATTTTTCCTTATTGGTCACATCACATCTCCAATGAAAATATCCAAGCCAATACTTCACATTATGATATGGAGCCATAAATCCTTGTAAGTGTGCATACACGGCATCACAAAAATAATGTTTCTCTGTAATGAGTAATGACATACGTTATTATTATGAATATTAAATTAAGTGAAATATTTGACAATCCATTGCCATACTAGGTGGTGGAAACGGGAAAGGTGCATTTGGATCTGATAATGCCTCCGGTAAAATTCTAGAATCATGTGCAACCCCTTCCCAGTAGGCCACTACGAACATAAAAATCATGTTGAAGTCACAAATTGCAAGTGCGTTTTGATAACAATTCCCTTTTCCCCTTCCCCTATATAAATCTTGTTTCTCAGAAGGAACAATAGCATGTATCAAAGTTCCATCCAACGCATCAACTGCTCCTTTAAAAACCCATCGTAGCCTCCTGTTATGTCCCGAAATGTTTGGATTCAGGTTGAAAGAAGTTGGAAGTATCATATCTTCAGCAAAAAAGCATCATTTTATCCAAGACTTTATAAAAAAATTTATTAATTGTTTGCTTTGAGTATTGAAATCTACGTTTAATAACCACATAACGTTGATTATGACCGATTATCATAAAAAACATAGCCGTCTTTTCCTCAACGGATACATGTTTACTATCTTTTAATGAATATTGTACTCTAAAATGTTCACATAGTCAAACAAAGGATTCACGAGCCATACGTAGCATTTCATGGCATTGTTTGGGATTTCCTTGCAATAACTCTAACGTGTATTGATTACCTGTCAAATCCGAATCATTATCTCGCATTCGTTTCGAACCTCTCCTCCAAAAAAAAGGAATATACAAGTACATAAGAATTACGAGAAGTAATTTCTCATCATAATCCATTATTATCCTATGTTAATAAGCATAAAAGCTATAAATATAAGCAAAGTTGTTTCACGACAACCAATAACATAGAAGTTTTCACAGCTTCAAAAGCAAATATGTTTCTAGCACAAGCAATAGCATAGAAGTTTTCTAAAACAATCAAAAGCAAATATACAACTACTATCCATGTTCTTCACTACTTTATTAGTCCTAAACTTGTAGTTGTCATCACAATCCATCCTCTTAATGCTTCTGGGATTTCTGGCAATGTCATCCATGCTTCTCTCATGCCTGTGGACACTTCGAAAATATGAAAAGCAACTAAGAATAGAGGATCAACCAGATCTAACCCAACCAGCTTTAACTTCTCATAACAATTAGCAATTGTTGGTCATTCTTTGCCTTTAATCAAATATTGTATAGCTTGTCGCATGTCATGTGCTAAATCATCAGAATTGATAGATGAGGATTTTGAGGTTTTCGACCTTTTGCGTGGATTAGAATCAGGGGTAGCCTCACGAGTAGCTTCGAAATTAGGATCAGGCGTAGGCTCAAAAGTTGGATCGTTAGTAGGATTAGGAGTAGGCTTAGAGGTCTGGTGGGAAATGTCTTCTGTGTCATGAAAAACGGATTCTACTATTAGAAGTTGTTGCACACGATGACAAGAAGATGATCCAACCACTAATGTTGTTTGGTGAGATCCACTCGAAACTCCCTGTCACACCCCCAAATTCCCACGTGCAGTGTCAGACTGCATGGGTGTGACGTGGCCAGAATCACAGCTCCCAGTCATATAGAACGACTCTATATGCTTTTAACAAACTCGTATTTAACAAAACCAGATGGTTTAATAATACATGCAGCTGAAATACAAATGTTTAAGCAACGGAACATAAAGTGTTTGATAATGCAGCGGAAAATAAAATGTCAGACACTACATAGTTTGTCAAATCGTAATAAAATATGTTTATTCAAAAGTCATGAAATGGATGCAAGCTAAATCTCGTGCTTGTTTGCCATATGTGCATCCTGATCCACAAGCAGCTAGTTACCTGAGAATACATGTTAAGAAAAAAGTGTCAACATATAGGTTGGTGAGTTCACAGGTTTTGATATACATACATAAGTAATAAAATGTTTGTCACGTGTCATGTTGTTTATTATATGTTAGTTCCGAGCCCTAAGCTCCAAGTGTAAGTTACATCTATCGAACTAGACTTATTAGCTCGTTCTTCCACCATGTCTTGTAAAAACAATGGCGCGATAGGTTGAGATTACACGCGTACCGACCTTCGGTCAGTATTGGTGTCGCGTGGGGTTCGTCTCACTCAATAGATCTATCTAAACTCACCTCGTTGTTTGAACATTAATGGTAAAACTGTGCGAGGACTTTGTTACGATACAACACTTAATGTTTGTCTAATAAACCAGCATACACAAATGTTTGTACAAGTAATAATGGTTGACTCGATCAACATGTATTATCCCCCTATTTTTGAAAGTTTGTAAAAGAGTTAAAGAGGGGTCGTAAACTCACCTTAGTGATCGTCGGTAAAGCGTAAGCTCTTGATTTCTTCGGCGAGTCGGTCACCGGCTACCTATATTGTATAGCTTACGTAAGTTCGTGTTTGTGACCGTGTTTCGTGTTCGTGCTCGTGTTTGTGCTCAACAACCCTCGGTTGTTATGTTTGCCCAATGTCGGTCCATACTGGCCGTGTTTGACCGTGCTTGACCGTGTCAAGTCAACGACCCGTTGGTGAACCGTGTGTTAGTTACGATTCGTGTAACATCTGTTATCGTGCACGTAGTGCATAAAACACATAAATCACGTTTATGGACAACTTACTATTTATAGTAAGTTTCCATTTTTAGAAAGTTCACAACACATTTCATTTTAATGGTTCTAACATTTTCATTATTCCTATGTGATCATGTTAACACATAGCACGTTGTTACATGCGATCTAATAAGCACATAAACCATTTTCTTCCATTAAAGTTTCCTAGAATGGAAAGTTATTATATTTAGCATGATTGTCATCAAGAATCACATAACTTCTCACACAATAATCATATTGCATCATCTTAAGCCATTTATCACAAATAAATCAATACGTATGCTTCTATCTCACGAGTTTGTCAAATAAAGTTTCCATAAATAGCAATTTTCATCTTAAACATCATTTTAACCAAACTATTCTATAATATTTGCTAATAATTCCATTATTAGCCATATCTCATCATTTTAAACTACTTATTCACCAAAATTGTTACTTAACATGGTTTTACAAAAATAAAGTTACTAAAAATAGTAACTATGCCCAAATACTCAACAAATGATCATTTTAACATTTCTAATCCATTACTTAAGCAAATATTACCATGATATATCTCAAATCATCATCTAAAGTTACTTACATGACCATATTACACCAAATCATCAACTTGTAACATAAAAGTTTCTATATTTAGCAAGAACTTCCAATAATCCATTTTTGATCATTAAAATCATAGTAAATCTTGCAAATATCTTTAAATAACATCAACAATCATTTATCACCATCTAAAATCGTCTAAAATAACTTAGATCATACATGCATGCAAGTATTTATGAACATTTCATTGCTTCATGGCCCATATCACACAAATATTCATCAAATCTTATTGTATATCACAATAGATCATTCTAATAACCATAAATCAGTTATTATATCAATAAATCCATATTTGTATCATCACAAATTCGTGCATGTTGTAGTTGAGTGTGTGCATGTGGGTTTCAAGACTTGCATGTGGGTTTGTGAGTGTTGAAAGTGCAAAATGAACATGGCGTTACCTTTGAAAGCTCCAAGATGCAGGGATAGAAGCTTCCACAGCCCTTGAATCTTCTGAGTGATGTCTTTCAATAGGCTCAACAAGATGGTGATGGTGGATGGTGTTCAAGAGAACTTCCTTCAATGTCTCTAAGCTTCAAATCTCTCAACTATGGCTTCCAATGGAGGTTATTGAGTGTAACAGAAGCTCTGGAAAGGAAAGAGTCGAATTATGGTGACTAAAATACAGAGAAATCGATTAGAGGTAGGATAGCAATGATTTGTCTTGGTTTTATAAAGATTTGGCGTCTGGATTTCGTCGCGTACCGCCAAGAGGATGGCTTGGCATACCGCGGTGGATTTCGGGATTCAAATCCCCCGCCCATCTTTCGCGTACCGCCGAGACCCACTTTGGGGTCCTTGGCGTACCGCGAAGGATCCTGGTTGAGTCTTTTTCGACCAATTTCGATGGTTTGGCTCGTTTTTCAACGTTTTCTCGATTATGAAACATCGTTTGTTGTCATATGAACTATCTAGTTCAATGTTTGAGCGTTTCGTGATGTTATTAGTGTTTAGTTACATGCTTATACTTATTGTTCACCAACGTTCGTATATTATTCGACACGTGTGTGCGTGTTGCGATAATTCACCGAATTATCGGGTTTGCGTCGGTGTTTGTACTATCGTTCCACGTGTCACACTAAATTAAACTAATTCTAGTGCCACGTATGCAAATGTCAATTAAATAAATATTTAACTAAAATAAAAGCTGGCCTGGAATTTGCGGGGTGTCACACTCCCAGTGGCAGAATTATTATCAAACAATGCAGCACAAAGGTCTGGAAAAGGCAATGGAACCGTTTTCAATGATTCGGCCTTCGGATGCCCCTAAACCCAACGTAAAAAAAATTATAAAGCTTTGTTTTATGTGGATGGTAACAAAATTATATATGTGAACATACCTTTTTAAATTCTTCCCATTCCTCATTCGTTAATGTAAAAGTATTTTTTTGAGCATTATATAAGTTACCAGTTTTGTTTTTCAAACACACCCATCCTACGCATTTGGCTTTAAGGTTATCAAAGGCATTTTTCATTTTTTGAGTCAAAACCAAACTAAACTTGTCCTTAAGAACTATGCCTAACTAATTCCATGAGTCTTTATGCAAACTCAATCCTTTTTTACCCACATTGTTTATCTCTTCAATGCAAGTCTCCAATAAGCATTTTATATGCTCATTGTACCATTGTTGTTTCTCTCCCATTTCTAATAATCAACAAACAAAAAGGCAAGTTACATTTTGCAAGAAAAAGTCTCATTTCTAATAAATAAGAAACATGTAAAAGCAATCAAGAAAAAATCCAAAGAGTTATCTTTAACTATTTAGAAAAATATGAAATCAAACATTACAATTTTCATGTGTTGCCATTTTCATGTCATGTTCATATGCTGCCATTTATATAGTTACATTACAATTTGAGTATGTTTAATTTAGTTACATATGTTGCCATTTCATTCCAATTTTGACCATATGCTGCCATCTATATAAACAATCTTGTTTTAATTTTATCAAAAATATGGCTATCAGTAAAACAAAAATGATAAAAATACTCAAAGTAGGGTTTTGAGGGGTGAAAGCCTCAACCCTAAAAGCATAGCGGGAGCAATTAAATAACAAAAGGGCTAAACACACACTTTTAAAACTTTAAATGAATAAAATGATGTTTTACAAAGTTTTAAAAAAATTGATGTGATAAAAATGTGAAAACGTTACAACAACATCACATTTAAAGTGATTGTTATCTATCTATTATAATAAATCAAAGTTTTTTGGACACATGACACATTCTTAGAGTATTTCACCTTTAATTTTCTCTTCTCTCTCATATTAAATGCATCTTATATTAAATAATAATATTAAATATGTTTTTTATACATTTTTTAAATTAAAATAAATTAATACTTTAAAAATATATTAACATTAACAAACACATTTTTAAAGGCAATTTATTATAAAACTAGTAATTTACCTGTCGCGTGTTACGGCGACGTCGAAACGTTCAGTAATTCGAATTTTAAAATTATGAAATAGTTAAGTCATTTAAAAAATGTTAATAAAAAGTGAAAATAATCTCAATATAGCTAAAATATCATATCATTGTAATAATTAGAATTACGAAATCTAAAAAGGCACAGTAAATGGGGCCAGAAAAAGATGTTTTAAAAAGTAAAAATATATCACATGTAACCTGATTAGAAACATAGAAGGAATAGATTGACTAATATTTATGAAGAAGAATAAAAGTAAAAGTATATTAAAGTTAACACGACCGAAAACGTAGACATACTTGATTTTGAATAATATTTATGTTGAAAAGTAATTATGAAAAATCATTACAACACTAACCTAAATTGTACCAAAAGATTACATTTTAAGAGAAAAAAAAAGATAAAAGGATAAAAAAAAGGTAAAAATATATCGTATGTAACCCGACTGAAAACATAGACGGAATCGGTTTTGACTAATATTTATGACGAAAAGTATAAACGTAAAACTATATCAGAGTTAACCTGACAGGAAAACATAGACAGACTCAATCTTGAATAATATTTATATCAAAAAGTAGTTATAAAAAAGTGTTATGACGTTAAACCTCAATTGTAACAAAAGATTATGATTTAAGAGAAAAAGAAGAGAAAAAAAAGTGTTTCAAAATAACAATTACATGGAAAAGTAGTTATAAAAACAACGGTACAACATTAGCCTAAGTGATACTAAAAGATTTTCTAAGGAAAAAAAAATGAAGAAAAAAAGGTTGCTATAGAAGGGATTTGATCCCGTGACCATTAAAAAAAAACATAACAAACTTACCATCTCATCTAAATGGAAATTGGAGTAATGTGCGGACAACAAATATATATATTAGATTAGCATTTCTTTTGTCTCTTAGCCCACCGACGTTAGTTTTTATTAGGTAAGGTAATATACAATTTTTTAAAAACAATATTTTAAAACAAAATGTTTGGTGAAACAACTATTGAAAAAATTAGTGTTTAAAAAAATAATATAAGTATTTTCATTGATGATTAACTCGTGTAATACACGGGATATTAACCTAGTTTGCTAATAAAACAAGGATTTCATATTGTCTTCTCCATACTAGACTAGTTATGGTTAAACACCATTAACCGAACCATGCGGTTATGGTTATGGTTAAGGCTAGTCATTAACCGACTTTAACCGAACCAAACTGAATAATGTATATTTGTTTTTTAATATTTGTATGTTTTTTAAGAAGTTATGGTGTAAGTCAAGTATAGAATGTCAATCCTCATTTTTTACTATATCAAAATATTATAAATCATATATGAGACTAAATATATTGGAAAATAAATCAAAGTTCACGTGGTTTTTACTTTTTGTTCACACATGCTTAAGCACTACAAAATTTTACAATCTTCACTAAGATTTTTATCATTAATATATATATATATATATAATTCACAAGCATATTTCAAGTTTTTCTTAGTTTTTCAACAAGTCAATAATTAACCGAATTTAACCGAAACCGAACCGTAATCGGTGGTTAACCGATCAAATGGTTATGGTTATGGTTAATGATTTACAATTAACCGAAGTAGCGGTTTTGGTTATGGAAATGGTCATAACCGCACCGAACCGAACCATGCACACCCCTAATACTAGTAATAAAAGGATTACTACAATGGTGAAAATAGTATGGCAAGTTTTCTATATAATTTTAGAAAATTGTAAAGTAAATTTTAGAATTTCATATAGTTCTTCAAATTATGGATTTGAAGGAAATTTTGCACATGATGATTTTTTTTTTCATGCATCTCTTACATTACAAGTGAGCTTTCTTTTTGATTTTTCATAATGAATTGTTTATAAAGTTCGATAATTTGAGTATTTATCTTCTAAATTTGATTTTTTAACTTTGGAATTATATATTTAAAAGAATAAATGTCGAATATCGATAATTTTTTTTTTTACTATTTTAATAGTTAATTCCAACATAGGAATCCTTTGTCACAAAGCACAAGGATAAATTATAGGTTCTTTTAGTAGGAGAGAAAGACCATAAAGACTCTATTATGAATACCTAAAATAAAAAGGAATAAAAGATATTTTTTAAATAAATATTTATATTTTAAGAACCTTCAAAAAAAGGTTTGGAAAAAAATTGATGTTCAACAAAAACAGGACTCTTTAAAAAGATAATAAATTTAGAGAATAATGTTACATTATATATTAGCTAATTATATGATTTATATTTGTGTAGAGAGTGTTTAAATATAGAGTTTATTATATACTATGTATATAAATTTTTTATAAGCGTATTAAAAAAGAAAAAAAATAATAAATAAATGTTTACAAGTGAAATAAAAAGAAAAATAAATTTTTATAAATTAACTTTAAAAAAAATTAGATAAGATGAAAATATAGATTTTATTTGAATCATGAGGGCCAATGTGGGGCTAACCCACTTGGTAGAGACATTGCCTCTTAAAAAGGAGGTCTTGAGTTCAAATCCGAACAAGAAGGAAAATTGGGTGTAATTTAAGAGTAGGGTAGTATTGTCGTTCAAAAAAATTTGAATGATGAGGATTTGAAAATGAATGAAACAATCCTCTCATCCTTAAGAATAACTATTTTGCCATCCAGTTAAACGCTCGACACTTGTGATATCATTTCTCAGAACCATGCCGTCTGTCATGAACGAAGAGCCACGACACGTCAGCACAGGGCCCTTGGTGGATCCACGTTTCAAATGACGTCAGCTGATCGTGGTCCCTACACCGAACCCTTTAAAACCCTCATCAGCCCTAAGCGCCAAAAAGCACCTCTCTCTCGATCAAGAACTCGACCATCACTCGGAAGTATGAACAGTTTACTCAGTTTTCGTCGCATATTTATCTCTGAATTTGTGTAACTTCGCTGTAAATTTATGATTAATTTGTTCATATTTGATGTTTGTTCTGTTCCGATCGTCGACAAATTAATCGTTTTGATTGGTTTTTTGGTTACAAATCATCATCTATAGGATTCATGATTGCGATTGGTTTTTTCGTGCGATGATTATGATGAACAGTTGATTATTAGGTTTCGTAGTTATTAAGCTAACTATTGCGGTTATATGTTCACATTCATCACCATCATGTGTATCGGTTGTGTTTGAGGGTTCATGCTTTCAGCGTTTGGGGTTTTTATCGCTAAAATCGTAGGGTTTCTGTTCTTGGTTCTTTTAACTCGATTTTGTTTAGAATGGTATATTGTATATATTGATTGTCTGGTGATTGATTTTTGTTAGTTATGCATGTTTGTTGAGTTTTTGGGGTTAATTGATCTAATTGTGCGTTTGGTTGGATTTGGCGATGAACACCATTTATTTACACGTACACCGTGGTTGTTGATGCTTTTGTTAATGTGTAGTGATTATGCTGTGCTCACTTATAGAGAATCACTGACAAATTTATCAGATGATGGAATGTATCAGAACAAATGAAAAGATTAGAGATACTTGATTGTTGTGTTTTCGTGTCTAATCGACTTAACTGGGCATTTGACTGTATTTGGAGATGAACACCATTTTTACACACATACACCTTTCTTGATAATTATGTTTATGTGCATCTCTTCTCAAGAAGCATTGACAGAGTCATCTGATAATGAGAAATAATAGAACAAATGAAAAGATTAGTGATATGAGTTTGTTATGTTTGGGGGTTAAATGACTTAACTGCACGTTTGATTTGTTGATGAACGCTGTTTACACGCGCATGCACCTTATATGTTAACACTTACATTAATGTGTATGTTTATGCTGTACTCGCTTCTAGAGAATCATTGACAGATTTATTGTTCATGGGAAGTAGCAGAACAAATGAAAATATTAATGATACATGTTTATTAACTTTTTGGAGTTAATTGACCTAACTGTGCGTTTGATTTGTTTTGTAGATGAACACTATTTACACGCACATATACCTGCTTTGTTTTTTGTTAATTTATACTCATTGTGCTATGCTCACTTTTGGAGAATCGTTGACAGAGTCATCTGATGATGGGAAATAGTAGAACAAATGAAAAGATTGGTGATACGAGTTCGTGATTATGGGTGTTAATTTACTTAACTGGACATTTGATTTGTTTTGTGGATGAACATTGTGTACACACATGCACCTTATTTGATGATACTTGTATTAATATGTATGATTATACTGTACTCGCTTCTTGAGAATCATTGGCAGAGTAATCTGATGATGGAAAATAATAGAACAAACAAAAAAAAATTGGAAAAAAAAATGAAAAGATTAGTGATTCATGTTTCCTAACTTTTTGAGGTTAAGTGACCTTACTGTGTTTTTGATTTGTATTGTAGATGAACACTATACATGCTTACGTACACACACACACACACACACCTTCTTTGTTGTTTGTTAATGTGTACTGATTAAGCCGTGCTCACTTCTTGAGAATTATTGACAGAGTCATCTGATGATGGGAAATAACAGAACAAATGAAAAGGGCAAGGTGCCGACCTCTGCTGGTTCATTGATTGAAGTAAATAATGATTATGCAAATTGCAGTTCTTCAAATACACATCCACCCAGTGGTGCTAACTTTTTCGAAGGAAAAGTTGAAGAGGATACTTTTGATTGCCTACTAGATATGGCCTCCTCGTTTGCCGAGTTGCAGGAATTTCATCATTCTGTTGCACAAGGGATCCCTGAAACTGTTGCAAACCCTAGGGATTATTTAGTGAACCCTAATAGCGTTCAGAATCCCCAATTACACATGAGTTCTAACTCGGGAAACTCAAATCTCCTAGGACTTCCAGTATTACCTGATTGGGACATGAGTTGGGGTCAACAATGTATGAATCAAAGGCACAATGCTGGTGGTGTTAGTACTTTTGGTGGGGAATCAAGTTTTGCATCTTTGTATAGACCACAAGTAGATAGAGATATTACTGGTTCATCTTTTTTATTTCACCCTAGAGAATCTGCACCTATTCATACTCGAAACAATGCTATTTTTAATCAGAGTCAAATTGGGATTCAAGAAAATTTTGAGGGTAGTTTTTTGAGTCTTGGAATTGGAGGTACTGAAGAATCTGTGTCTAGATCTCAACTAGGAAGCAGAGAGACTTCCGATAAACTGAAAGAAGCGACTTCAAATGAGTTAAAGATGGCTCGGGCTCGGAAAGCTACGGGTCAAATGTTGGGCCAAACATTAGATGCTGGCTTTTCGGGTTTTCAGAGTAACAATAGTGCGTTCTCTAATCTATATTGTCATGAGAATCGAATGACCTCGACAAAAAACGAGGTTGGATTTCATGGTAACCTGAATAGCTGGCCGACAACTGATCTCCAACATTTTTTTCAAATGCAACAGAATGATATGCAGCATGTGAAGAATTTAAGATCTGGTTTTGGTCATTCTAGAGACGAAAAACTAAAAGAAGCAGTTTCAACTGAGTTAAAGATGGTTCATGCTCAGAAAGCTACTGGTCAAACTTCGGGTAAAGCTTTAAATGCTGGTTCTATGGGGTTTCAGAGTAACACTAGTGGCTTTTCTAATCAATTTAGTAACATGGATCGAATGAACTCATCCAATAATGGGGTCGGAGTACTTGGTACTTTAAATAGCGGGCTGGGTGCTAGCCCGCATCATATATTACAAATGCAACAAAATGATAGCAGAAACATAAGATCTGGTGATTTGGAGCATTATAGAGCGTTTATAGGTAATCAACCTCTGCGTCCAGAAAGTGTTGGTGGGAATTCTGCTCTGGTTTTTAATTCCCAACAAGGTAACTTGAGTAAACCATGGGAACTTGAAAAACCTTCATGGTTGGCATCTTATCACACACCTTATGAGCAGCTACAATATATACGTTCTACAGCTGCAAACGGTCCAAATTATGCAGGTAGGAAAGGTTGAATTGCATAAGTTTTTCTGTTTTTTTTTGTTCATCTTAAGTAAGGTCGAATTGTATCCTTATTGAAGCAATAAATGTTCTTTTATATTCCTAACTTGCAGGACAAGATATCTCGCAAAATGTCACGTCTAGTCAAGTTCTAGGAGGTAATATCGCATGTCAGAGGACGGCAGTCCCTCAAGTATCTCGGGCAGACATTAGTTCAGCTGACATAGAGGCACCATTTCTC
Organism: Mikania micrantha; assembly: GCA_009363875.1. Classification (NCBI taxonomy): domain Eukaryota; kingdom Viridiplantae; phylum Streptophyta; class Magnoliopsida; order Asterales; family Asteraceae; genus Mikania; species Mikania micrantha. Next base: position 6,905,962 of record CM018684.1, read on the forward strand.
AAAAGATTGGGAGTTGAGTTTAACGTAAGAAATAGCCTTCAAACTAATCAGAGGCATTTATCCCCCATGGGAACAAGCTTGCAGACAACTAGTACAGGTAAATTTCTAATTGCTATGTAGTTTTTCTTTTTTCTTTTTTTTTTTAATAAATTTGCAGGGTGAACTATGATTATAAGTGTCAAATCAGTGGTCTTAATATTCAGTGATTGAGTTGTGTATGTTAAATCAGGTGAGATTTGCCAATTTCCAGATATAGGGTTAGCTCGCCGGACGGATAATGTTGTCCGACCTTCTATTGGTATGACTGCTTATTTATTATCTTTTACAGTCATTTGGGTGAGGTTTTTAATTTCTTTGAATTGTTTACATGAAAATCAGGTCGAACTGATGGAACTTCTGTTATTACTTCTCAAGAAGCCTTTTCTGCACATGGTAAATAAAATTCATGTGTTGAATGCTACTCTGTTCTGGAAATGATGCATATTTTGATGCTTGTTTTAATCTTTTGTAGGCCAACATCCAAACTCGCATATTCAGCTTGCTAAGGGTCATCAAGAAGCGCCTTCCACCAATGGTATTTCAATCTCTCTAATCTCATTTTGATACAACAAGAACCTGAAAGTTGCATCAACTTCATTGAGCACTACATGTGAAAATTTCAAATCTTTTACTTATGAATGGGTCTATTCGGGTTAGGTTAGCTAACTAATGAACCACAAAAGGTAAAATAAAAATTAGTTTATAAGGAAATGGATCAAATGGATCCAAACTTGCCCAAAGCTTAGTTATATGTTATAATACATAAATCCTCTTTTAATCATGTTGGCGATAAAATTTTATCTTTATTGAAATTATATATATTTTTTGGAACCATTATTTGATACCCTTTTAAGTTTTTTTAACATAAAGGGTTCTTGGCCAATCCAACCCACAGCAAAATGTTACATGTTCTGACCTGACCCCTTTATAACTTAACCAATCCAACCTGAAACAAAAAGTTACATGTCTTTTACTGAAACTCAAATTGACCATGTTACCTAACTCACAGGCTACACCAAAAAGTTGCCTGTTTTGACCAGTTGACTAATCTACACAAAAAGTTAACTGTTTTGACTTGAACACATTTTGAGCCATTAACCATCTTGCGCCATTATGTTTTTTTTTGACGCATTGCAAAGGTTGCATGTTTTTTACTTGAACCCATTTTTACTCTTTAACCATCCCACACCAAAACTTGCTCATTTTAACCTGTTACCAACTCCTCACCGAAAAAGAGATTCGGTATGACGTGAACTCATCTTGACTTGTCATCAACACATCCATTTTGCCACTTTAATTACTGTTATAAATATTCGACTCTCATCTTCTGTTTGTTTTTATGCACAGATTCAACTGTTGGTCAATCCCAAAAGCCCAATGTGCATATCAGGCCACATCACAAGAGAAGTGCAGTTGTACCCCATCCAGCATCACATTGGGTTCAACGCCAGAAGATAATTCATCCAACCATTCATCATTCTACTCTTAAACCATTCATACCTGTCACAACTGCTCAGACTCATCCTGCTATTCCAATCAGGTCACGAATTCAACATGCATATCCTACTGCTGCTCATATTCGTTCTGTTGTACCATATGCATCAAGTCTTAGACCTCGTGTTCCTGTAACAACTGCTCCTTCTGTTTCTCATATCACATGGAAAGGTATCTCTATCATCTCTGAAATCTTTTATTTCCTTCTATATAATTTATTTTGGGGCTAATTTGATATTACAAATTACAATATGTGGTCTTAGTATAATTTCCAAATTAAGCTCCCAATTGATGTAAAATAAATTCTCTCCAACCAAGACATTAAAATGGTGCGTGTGTGTTTTTTTTTCTGTGTGCAACACTAGATCATATGAGAAGGTTTCACAAGTCTTTTATATGTTTATTATATACTTAATATAAGAAATACATATTTATTTGTAATCATTTATATGTTTTAGAAACAATTTCAATGAGATCTTTAAAACGTGCACCATATTGAATATTGTTTTCAATCTTTTGCGTTACTCCTTTATAATTATTATTAATAATAAAATAGATAATCAAGTAAATATTCGAGGATTGCTCTTTTTACACCAAAATGGTGGTGTTTGTTGCATTCATTGGAGATTCTTTACAAGCTCTTAGTATTGTTCTTAATGATTTTTGCTATTGTGCTAATTCTTACAATGCACAAAATTAGAGTGAATAGTTGATGTGTAAATTTGATTACAAGCTATTTGAAAAATAATACGCATTTTTGAGTGACTTTAAACCCATTTGAACCATTCACTTTTTAAATAGTTTTTTAACCTTACTTGTTTGAGATAAAAATTACTCATGTATACTATCAACTCGTTTGCATGTAGTTGATAGCTATATGTTTTCGTTTCTTTCTATGCTATGTGTGTGATTGTGCTGTTTAGCTTGGCTATCTGGCAACAATTTTGTTATCAACTAATTCAGCTCCAATTTTTAAAACCTACTTTTGCACTTGATTGCCTCAACTTACATTCAGCAAAATAGATGGGTCAAGCTGGTGTGTTTTAGATTTTAACGTTTTTATTTTTATTATTCTCTTATCATGAGAGCCTGTTACCAGTAACCTCATGAGACTCCACAATACCCTGCTAAGGATCAGGCAAATCACAGCTTGTGTCGGGCAGGTGGTCTCAAGAGGTTGTGGTGGGGGACCAATGGAAGCAAGATTTTAACCAACAGACCCTTCTAGAGGGGAATCAGGTGGTTACCACTGCACCACCCCATAAATGTTTATTTTTGTACGTCAAAATGGGTTTGGTCCAGTGGTGGACCCATAAACTTTTTTTTATGGGGGGAGAATTTTTTATGGTCATTTGAGGATCGCTGCTATATAATAATTTTCTCTCTTTTGTTTAGATCGGGTTAGGTCGAATCGGGTTGGGTCATGTTAAAATAAAGACAAGCAAACTAAATTTCGTATATAAAAGTATAATAAAAAATACATTTAAAGTTCTTATGTCTGGTAAAATGAGTAGGTTGGGTTGGGTTAGGTAACGAGTCAAAACAAGTGCGAGCCATGATGGGTGCAAGTCAAGAGGAGCTTTAAGAAAATTCAGTTTGGGTTTAAATAGATCATTTTAAAAAACAACAATTTTGTTCAATTTAAAGTGAATTATAACTAAACAAATAGTTTAACTAAATATTTTTTAGTAATTTTCTCATCAAATACACTACTGATCTTTATTATCTGTTTGAATATATTATATTTACATAATTTTTAAGTTGGATATCTTGACTCGCATTGCGTTAAGGTATTTCAACCCATTCTCTGTTATAATGTTAACCCATTTCAACCCAAAAACACAATAATTGCTTACTCAATCTACACATTTCTAGTTATGAGCTAAGATTGCTGGGCCTAGTTGTTCTCTATATGGTTTTATTTTTTAAAATTTATCTAGAACATCTATGAAGACTTTTTAAGCAACTCTTTCTCCAAAAGCCAAGTATAACTATCACTTAAATTCTCATCATGAGTTCAATCATGCAAATTTAAGAGGGGCGATCGCAAAATATTTAGGGATCGATTAGGATTTTAACATATATATACTACGGGGAAAAAAAATTAAAGGACGGTGGCTGCCCCCCAAGAGATAGAGTGGGTACGCCACTGGTCAGGTTTGGTTGAGTTGGCATGAAACAACTTTTTTTTTTTAATTTTTATTATAAACAAACAAACAAACAAACCCAGTATATTCCCACTGTGTGGGGTCTGGGGAGGGTGAGATGAAAACAAACCTTACCCCTACCCCAGATGTGGTAGAGATGCTGCTTCTAAAGAGACCCCGGCTCAAAAAAACCGTTGCCTTTTTTTTTTTAATTTTTTTTTAATTATTATGATTATGATTATTATTATTATTATTATTATTATTATTATTATTATTATTATTTTTCGAAGGACACAAAGCCATAGAAGAACAGATAAAGACCATAGCCCACACACATATACACGCATAAAGGAACAGTCAGACACACCCGTGCATATTACCCATGAGAAGTAGTGTCGGTAGGGAAGACAAAACAAACAGAGAAAGCAGGAGACCATCCAACCATAAGCAAGAAAAACAAGTATACCAAACGACCCACCAAACTTAAACACACCGCTAGCATGCAAACCACGACCACAACCACCTATGACACAGGCATTCTATGAAACTAAGCTCCTACCAACTTACGTCCTACACAAACTAGAAATCTCTCGCCTTTATCCTACGCCTCCATGAACTCCTATCACTGATCATGTCCTCCGAGAGATGCAACTCCGACAAATCGTGGCGAATTTGCTCATCCCATGTCAACCTCGGTCGTCCTCTACTCCTCTTTCCCTCCACAATAAGGCTCTCTACTCTTCGAACAGGTGCCAACAGGTTTCTTCTCCTCACATGTCCGGACTATCTCAATCTTCCTTCTCTTACTTTGTCTGAGATGCACGCTATCTCCAATCTTTCCCTGATGACTTCGTTCCTTATTCGATCGAGCCTTGTGTGCCCACACATCCATTTTAGCATCCTCATCTCTGCTGACTCTAACTTTCTTGCCTACTTCTTTTTGATTGGCCAACAATCACTCCCATACATCATGGCAGGTCTGACTGCGACCCTATAGAACTTGCCTTTTAGTTTTTCTGGGAACCTCTTGTCGCATAGAATGGTTGTAGCTGCTCTCCACTTCTTCCAACCTGCTTGGACCCGGTGGGCTACGTCACTATCAATGTCCCCGTCACTCTGGACGAACGATCCCAGATATTTAAACTTCGTTGTCTTTGGCACCTCCTGGTCACCAATAGTCACATGGTTCTCTTCCTCGATGCTACCGCTAAAGTTACAGTATAGATACTCGGTCTTTGACTTGCTGATGCGCAAGCCTTTGCTCTCTAAGGCCAGTCGCCACTCCTCTAGCCTCGCATTTAAGTCCTCTTCTTTTTCTGCCACTAGCACTATGTCATCCGCAAAAAGCATGCACCATGGAATATCTTGCTGAATAGACTTCGACGGCTCATCTAGAATAACTGCAAAAAGGAATGGACTAAGTGCCGAACCTTGGTGTAGTCCCACCTCCACCGGGAAAGAATCCGTCTCTCCCACTGGTGCTCTAACACTAGTGCATACGTATCTCTTATCAACTCAATATATCTCCAAGGGATACTTCTTCTCTCCAGGCTATCCCAAATCACCTGACGTGGCACACTATCATATGCCTTCTCCAGGTCAATGAACATCATGTGTAAATCTCTCTTCTTCTCCCTATACTTCTCCATCAGCCTCCTCAGAATGTGTATCGCCTCTGTGGTCGACCTCCCTGGCATAAAACCGAACTGATTCTCGGTCACCTGGGTTTCTCTCCTCAATCTTGTCTCGAGCACTCTTTCCCAGAGTTTCATCGTATGGCTCAGTAGTTTAATTTCCCTATAGTTAGCACAAAAATGTGTGTCTCCCTTGTTCTTATATAAGGGAACTAAGACACTACTTCTCCACTGATCCGGCATCTTGCCTATCCGGATTATGTTGTTGAACAAAGTTGTCAACTAGCTAACTCCTTCATCTTGTAAACATATCCATGCTTCGATAGGGATATTGTCTGGTCCCACCACTTTCGCCTTCCCCATTTTCCTAAGCGCTCTTTGCACCTCCTCTTTGGTAATGCGTCTACAATAGCAGTTGTTCCGTTGAGTTTCTCGGTTGGTGGGGTCCTCACTACCTTCCACGTTGCCCCTGTTGTTGAATAATTCATTGAAGTATGCTTTCCACCTCTCTTTAATGTCATGCTCCTTTACTAGGACTCGTCCATCCTCTCCCTTTATGAATCTCACTAATCCTATATCCTGTCTCTTTCTTTCCCTGGCCTTGGCGATCTTGAACATTTCGTGCTCCCCTTCCTTGGTTTCGAGGCGTTTATACATCTTTCTGTATGCCTTGTCTTTAGCCTCTGCTACTATCTTCTTTGCCTCTCGTTTTGGTTCTTTGTAGCTTTTCTTCAATCTTGCTCTTTCTGCTTCCTCTGCACACTTAACCAACTCCCTAAACCTCTCCTGCTTTGTTCGGACCTTGTGTCGCACCTCGTCATTCCACCACCACGCTTCTCTCTGCCCGCTTATCCTTCCTGTTGTCATCCCTAATGTCTCATGTGCGACTCTTGTCACATTGTCTGACATCGCTTCCCACATGCTGTTTGTGTCCCCATACAGTCCGTTATCCTTGCCTTCAAGTACCTTGTCTCTGAATCTTCTATCTTTTCTCCCTTTAGACAACCCCATCTAATCCTCGGTGTATGCTTCCTCTCCGCCACCAACTTCTTGCACATTGCAATATCAGCCACCAAAAGTATATGTTGCGACCCCACTGCCTCCCCCGGTACAACCTTGCAGTCCAATCATCTGCTACGTTTTCCTCGTCGCATCAATACATAGTCAATCTGTGTGTCACGTCCTCCGCTACTAAACATGATCAAGTGCGAGTCTCTCTTCTTAAAGAAGGAGTTCAAGATTCTTAAGTCATGAGCCATTGCAAAATTCAGTAGGTTGTTGCCACTTTCGTTTCTATTCCCGAAACCTCGGCCTTCGTGTATCGATGGATTACCCTCATTCTCCTTCCCGATGTGGCCATTGAAATCTCCGCCTATACATATCTTCTCATCTCCTGGGATGGTTCTTAGGACTTCATCCATACCATCCCAAAACTCTTGCTTCTCGTCTTCTCCTAAACCAGTGTGTGGTGCGTATACTGATGATCGCTACTGGTTCCTCCCCTAACACCATCCTCAGTAGCATTATCCGATCATTGCACCTTCTTACCTCCACCATCTTGTCCTGAAGTTCTCTTGTGACTAGAAAACCCACTCCATTTTTTGCCCCGTCGGACCCTGAATGCCATAACTTGTATCCGTTATACTCTGCTCCTCTTTTCCCCTTCCACCTTGTCTCTTGAAGGCATGCTATTTGTATTCTACGTCTTCTGAGTGCGTCCACTAACTCCAGTAGTTTTCCAGTCAGTGTTCCGATGTTCCACGTCCCTATGCGTAAAATACACCCCCTTTTTCCCCTCCTATCAGCACCTCCCCTCACTGGACATGATCTCAAGGCAGCATAATGTACCCTCCCGTCTATACTGTATAGTCAGTCCCCAACAATCCACAGAAAGCAGAAAAGACACAAAAATACACAAAATACGCAATACGGTCAGGCACACATACAATGAACAACAGAGCAGAGTAATCAAGTAGGCGTAAATCTACAATATACAGTAAGACTAAACTAAACACACAGCAATCAATAATGGACTAACACCAACCAATACAGGGGATACACAATACTGTCAGGCTCGTAGACAATAATGAACAGAGCATAAGAGTCAACTAGGCATAAGTCTACACAGGAAGTAATATGAAACCAAACGCACATTAATCAATAATGGACCAACACCAGCCAATATATAAAACCAAATATACCCAAGCATACAATGAGGTCAGACAGAAAACACAAAGAAAGCAGAAGGCACAAAGGGCAGTCTATAGTCCAAGCACACAATACGCTCTAGCAAACAATCAGGATCACAACGCAAACAAATATTCCAGATCCAACAACAATCACAATGATTTTACACGTTTTAAAAAACGGCCTGAGGCGGCGCAACGGTTAAAAATCGTATATGAGGCGGCGCCTCACTGCTTTTGAAGATGCGTACGCCTCTTGGGCCTGAGGCGGTAAGTTTGGGCTGAGGCGTGAACGTGAATGAGAGGCAGCCCAAAAAAAATTTATGGGCTGTTGCTGTTAAGCTGGCCGCTGGAATAAAAAAAAAATTAACTTGCGGCTTGTGCTTTAACCTAAATCGTCCAGTCGTCACTTCCAAGCCCCAATTGACATTCACTCGAGTCGTCCCTGCAATTCGAAGCTGGCCTTCTTTGAAATCGATCTTCTTCCACAATCCAAAGTAAGTTTTCGATAATCCAAAGTAAGCTGACCTAAATTTCTTCTATTTCATTCTTTTTTTTCCCTTCTATCAAATACGCAAGATGTCGGCCTATTTTCTAATTGCTTCTGATATCGCCATGTCGGCCTATGTTATGAACTTCTGATTAAACTACTATGTGATGTTCATGTACTTTAGTGTTAAAGATATTTAGTGTTAGTGTGTTACATATTCTTTGATTTTAGTGTTACATTCAATTGTCCTTTTTATGTTTATTGAAGGATGTTTATCTGAGTTATAAAGTTCTTTAATTGATGTTTAATATTTACTATTTTTTTGATATATATATTATAAAAATATTTATTTATCTAAAACCGCCTCGGACCTATGCCTCGTTTCGCCTTGAGGCGTACGCCTCGTGAGGCAGAGTGAAAACGCCTCGAGGTGCGTTTCCGTTCTTTTAAACCTTGATTTTACAATAACTGTATAGTGAGCAAAATGATATCACTTATGCAATTTGTAATGAGCAAAACACTCGGGACAGTTCAGACACAAGTATATGGGCAATATTCAATAAGATAATAGAACAATCTCACCGCAGGGTGCCCAAGTTAGGGTGTTCCTAGTTCCCTCAGCACATCTCCTGGTTTTCTTGTGACCACTTTCTCTTTCAGCACCGGCAAGGCCTGTTTCCAACCCAACCAGCGTTCGATCTCTGTGTGTGATGATGTGATGATGTTGTATATGCTAATCCCGGTGGTTATCCTAACCTGCAATGAAAATCAACAAAAACAAACCAAAAAACGTGCCTACTGTACACTGAAGTGGTGGCCGATCCGTTCTTGGCTGGAGTGGTGGTTGGTAGGAGGGGAGAGAGAGCTGAGGCGAGATAGGGAGGGAGCGAGAGAGATAGGGGGAGAGAGAGAGAGAGGGATAACGTCGGCTGATGAGAGGGAGGGTGGTGACGACCGGTGGTTAGGGCGATTAGGGTGAAGAGAGGGAGGGTGGTTAGGATGATTAGGGTTGAGTCGGTGGTTGTTGACCGGCGGTCTGATTGGTTGAAAAAAAGGAAGGTTACTACAGTGAACGGCTTGAAATGCTGGGTTTCCGACCGGCCGGTCAAGGGTGGTGGTCGTCGGTCGTTCGGAGGAGAAGGGGGGAGGAAAAGGGAAAGAGCGGAAAAGAGAGAAAGAGAAGTATGGGCAGTGACGACCGGCTGGCGGTGCGGTGGGTGCGGCGGTGGAAGAGCGCCGGTGGATGAGTCAGTAACCGTTGGTGGTAAGCGTTTTCACTTTTTCACTTTTTGTACGGAGAGCGTTTCACCATAAGAATACCTCAAATTAATAAACAAAGAATACCTCAAATTATTATGTTTCTTATTAATATAAGAGTAAATTACTGATTGCGTCATTTGAAATGTATCAACTTGCTGGTTTTGTATTTTAAATTCAAAAATTACTAAAGGTGTCCCTATTTTGAAATTTTTGCACTGGTTTTGTCCTTTGCTACTAACCCTATTAAAAGATTCCGTTAAAAGTCTCATGCCTCATTCGCGTGATGGGTAAATTCGTCAATTCAATCCCCTCCTTCTTCCATATCTTGGGTCTTCAAATCTGAAATTGAAGCCACCTCATGTGACTGTCAACCTGCTGTATTCCCCTGGTATTCTTCTCCATAGCTTGTTGTAAGTTTGTCCAAGAGGCCAACATATGGTGCGCTGAGAAGTTCACCGGTGCGTATCCGGCGATTCAATTGAACCCAAGGTCGACAGCGATGAGGTTGCGGTTAATCGGCTTTAATATCTCAACGCCGGTGAAGTTGTTGTTTGCTAAATTAACTTCTTGTAGAGAGGGTATGAGGAAGAACCAATCGGGAATCGTTCCGGTGAGTGAGTTTCCACTGAGTTCGAGCACTTCCACCTGAGTCAATCCGTTAAAGGATTGTTTTTGGAGGTACCCAGGTAGCGAATTTCCTTTTAAGTGCGAGCTGGATGAGGTTTTTCGGTTGTTTTGGGATCGGTCCAGTGAGCTTGTTGAAATTTAAGTCGAGTGTTTGGAGATTAGGTAGAGTGAATAGAGAACTTGGAATCTCGTCGGAGAATTTATTGTCGGACAAATCGACGTTGATAAGTTGGGCGAGTTGAGAATCGAGTGGAGAGAGAGTACCATTGGGATCAAGGGTGAGTGGTGTCAATGTACCCATTTAAACAGTAGTACTTGGCGTTAGCTGTTCAAAAAAAATATATAATCAGTAATTTACTTTATTAATAATATTCAATCTAGTTAGAAAGCGATTTAATAGGTCCTATATGTGTTGAGAAGAACCAAATCTCATACAATAGCAACGTATTATCACTATTGTTGCATGTACCTTTTTTTTCTAAAGTTCTAATATGGTCATTGAATAGTCTAAAAACATGCTAGTAGTAGTCACTTGGTAACTTGATGATGTGGAGTTCAAACGCTGATGTCGTACTTGTATGTTGTTTCACTTGCTGATTTGGCATTTTTATGTAGTTACATTTCCAAAGTGGAATTATGTATTTCATCATGATTTCTATGTATATTATTACCTTAATATCAAATGGTAACAGCTTTGATTACACGCAGATCCTGAAGCAACGCCTAAACTGAGCGGATATAAATGTTTTTTATGCAAGAGGGATCTCGCGTTAACATCAGAAGGCGCTGTGTACCAACCTGCAGCCCCACCCCCCACTGCAGTTCTTCCTTGTGGGCATTCATTTCATGATCAATGTTTACAAAACATCACTCCTGATGACCAAGCAAAAGATCCACCTTGTATTCCTTGCGCCATTGGCGAACAATAGGTTCCCGTTTCTTACCCGAATTATGTGCAGAGTTTTTTTTTGGGCGGGTCTATGGTGTATGCATTTACAGGAGAGGTGATTTTTGATGTCATCAGTTGGATGAGCAGTAAGTGGTTTAACATGTTCATATTTCACTTGCTATTATACTTGGTTGCAATTGTGTTTGAAATAGCACCCCTAAGACTCCGAGGCAATTGAGGCAGTGCTTCGTGCGCATCAGGGTTAGATATGCCTAAGTAATGTTTTCTACGAGTTTGGGATGTAAAATGGTCAAATAATAAAGGGATTATAGATGGTTTACTAAAAAAAACTAAAATCTAAAAGAGTTAGAGCAGGGTTGTATAAATTAATAGGTAACTTGTTAAGTGGTGAGGTATCTTCTTGGGATTAGTTATATTGGAACTTTATATGAAATTTTTTAAAATTATATATACATGCTAGGGCTGACAGAAAATGTCAAACATGACAAGATAAGACACATCACGATAAGACATGACATGATAAGTGCTAGACATGAATATGACACAATAAATATATGTATATATTTTACGAACCTGATTATATTCATATACACAACTTTATTATTTTCTTATAACTCACTTTCACCCATCATCATCTAAAATATTAGAACATGCATCTATTTGTGTGTATGTATATAATATATTTGTTCTTCGGGATGACTAATATTAATATATATATATATATATATATATATATATATATATATTGGTTTAAATATGATGGTAAAGTAAAGAAAAACTCAAATGATATAAATATAGATAGTTGTTACTCGAATGTCAACATCCAAAAAGAAAATGGATCTTTAATGTCCCTTTTCATTTTGACGGCAATCCTTATTTTAACATACCACTATTTTTTTTTTTGTTTCAACTACTACAATCAAGTCTTATATCTAACATACATAGATGATCAAACACTAACCAATTATGAAAAAAATCTTGAACCCTCGTACCTTTATTTTTTATTAACCAAGCCATACCTTTCAAACTTACAAATAAGAGGTTTAACACTTGCCAAAACACACTTCAACAAACCAACACACTTATACTCCCTTCTTGAATCTCATCCCCACCAAGGTGTCTCTTGGCACCTAAGACCAGCCAACCACCACCTCCCTTGGCTGTCAACCGAAGACTGAACCCGAATCCCTCATCTTGGCTCCACCACCTTAACTGAAACAGCTCTTTAGGTGCTCGACAAGCGGTCAACGGTAACAATCGAATTGTTGCTAGCTTATGGGATCATCTTCTTTCAAGTTTTCTCGTTAAAGATCAATTTTTTACTTCCCTACCTTCTCCTTGCTTGCTAAGGTGAACCCCACTCTCAAACGTTTAATTAATAATTATAAATACATACATAGACATAGTTCTGATTTTGGGACAGATGGTGTGCTTGACTTCAAAAGTCTATAACCTTGTCATAACAAAAAGAAATGAAGCAAACTCAAAATCTATGGTTAAGTTAGTTGAGTTAGCTTTTCAAACACTACTTATATGTTTTCTAACTCAACCAAATGATACCCGATGCAACCTCTACAAAATCAGTGCGCAGATTTAGACCTTCTGACTTGGGTGGCTGTTTCGGCCTATTTCCGAACAGAATCACAAACACTTTTCTAAATAAAAGTTGTTCGAAATACTTTGAAATACTAGACTGAAAAGTTTTGGAATATAATATTTCAAAGTTTTGGATATTGATAAACAAAAATAAACATTTTTCAAAATACGCCATATTAATGCCGAATCTTCTTAAAAATAATGGATAATAATTTTTAATACATTATAAATGCTCTTCCAACTATAAAACCCAATTTTGTTTTACTACAAATGTAACTACATAAAAATACCAAAAACAACATAACAGGATCACCATAACAAGAACACGAAACACGAACTTTGACAAGTTCACAAACTCAACGAAAATTCATTATGCTGTAGGAACCGGGTAAGGATTCCAAACAAGACAACATTCATACTTAGGAATTGGATATTCACACTAACAGTGAGTTTCACGGCTCCTATTTTTACAATATTTTTAGCAACTCACATGGAAGAAATGATGCTTGTACTCGTTTGATTGACGCAAATAGTTTTAGCTCAACACATTATTACATCAGTTGTTATTATCGCTTTAACTCCCATATTCTATAACCGGTAATTGTGGGTAAAAGTGAATTATTGGGGATAGTACTATTCGGGGGTGACAACCCCCACCCGTGGTTAGTAGCTCTAAATGTGATTGTAGGTCAGATCGAGTGCATAATATTTATCTCAATACAGTGTTTTGCAATTGAACATTGAGATAAGGAAATTCAATAATGTGGAGTTCGGTTATAGGAGCTCATGGTATTAATAAATATACACAACTCATGATATTGTTTTTGAGAAAAATAGACACATTTCAAAATCTTCTTGTGAAACAACCATATTTTAACGTGTATAAACCTGTGAACTCACCAGCTTTATATTGACTGTTTTTAGCATGCATTTCTCAGATAATTGAAGCAAACATAGAGATATATTTTGGGAACGATTTGCTTGAAGTCAAAATACATTCACATGCATATTTTTGGAATTTTCCTTGCATAGCCTATTGACTTAGGCCATGTTTGAAAATTCTTACACATCATAGTTTGAAGTTTAAAACCTTTGTTTTGTTCTATTGTGGATGATTGTAATTTAAGATATGATGTAAAACTTTGTTATCAATGCATGTAGAAGTCGTTCAATGTAAACGATGACTATGAAACCATGACCATCACACCTCCTGCGTTCCGCCTTGGCGAGGTGTGACAGATTAGTATCAGAGCCATTGGTTATAGAGAACCAGGTTGCATGTAGTAACTTGAACTATAACCGTAGGTTCATAGGATTCCATTCTTCATTCACATACCTGCATGACTTACGTAAAAAGATTTTAGAGCATGTTAATCTCACTTGACCGTGTTCACGTGTATACATTGGATGAGGGTTACAACCCATTCATATCACTTCCGCCACCACCATCGGCACAAACACCATCACCTAGGGAGGTGTCTAGTGATTTTTCAGTTGATTAGTACTCCGAAGAGAATTACAAGTCCAATCCTAAGAAGCTACTAGTCTAGTTGAAAATGATGCAGGCAAGGTTGCCATCAGGAACGTCGATACTAGATCTCAAGAGATTGTACAACGCGCAATAATTTATAAACACTCTACTTCATACGAGACATAGGTTTACTCTTATAGGTATCAAACTAGTTTCCCTAGGACCATCCAATTTATGTGAATACTTTCTTAACTACTGTCACACCCCAAACTAGTGGGTCCTTGGGCGGAATAACTTGAGGGGTGACAAAATTGTTTATTTGACATGGAATTTAAAAAATTACTAAATGCATTCATACGAATCCTAGTTATCGTTTTACATTTGGAACTGAAAATAACAATCTACATTTTATTATCATCTAACTATCTAGGCCTTCTCCTCTAGAACCTAGATCGTGCTTGTGTCATCTGTGAGTCCTTAATTCTAATTTCCTAAAAAGCATGCTAAATCATGTCAACTAGAAAGTTGGTGAGTTCATAGGCTTTGACACATAACAATTAGTATAATAAGTGTGCATTCAAGTGTAAGTTTAAGATGTATATTAGCAAAGTAAATTACATTACATGAGTTCACCAACCAAACCTTGTGACTGTTTCAATGCCCCTATGATACACATGGACCAAACCAAATGTTATTGGAGTTGTTTATTGCACTTGTTGAACATCTGGCCCCATCCCCGGGTAACCGAATGGGTTGTCAAACCAATAGATCTATCAACGTACCATAAGCTTATCCACATTAATTAATGGTGGTTATTGTGGGGGACTTTTGAAGTTGTTTACTTGCTCCATGTAATATCAATTTAACATCATGCAAATATGTAAATAAACTAACAATTGAAAATGGGGTTGAATACTTAGAGTTGTAATTCGTTGCATGATTTTCACCCTGAAGTTTAGAAATAAAAATAGAAAAGAGGCTATAAACTCATATTGCGAACTAATCTAGAAATGGAGATCTGGATGTTGTCTCGCATGGTACCATATTTTGGCACGTACAACATTATAGATTTATTTTGAATTAATACTTTTACTATAGTTCATGTTGCCGTATTCTATGTTATGGTTTTTGCATCATTGGTTAGCTTATGTGTCGGGATTTCTTAAAATAATTATGTTTTTAACTTTTATTTAAAATATTACATTCTAATGTCTTGAAATTACTAAGTGTTAGGTTAAAGGTTTGAACGATCGAACATGACTGGAAATCTGGAAATCCAACAATATCGATGGATGAAAACCATGCAGCCTTAATATCGATGACCTGGGTGAAGGAGCCTTCATCCATCGAGATTATCAGTCTCTACAGGCTAAGTTCGATGGAACCATCATCGATACTCTTAAATTCGATGAAGTCCAAGAGGTTTGGGCCAAGTCTCCATCGATTCTAACAATTTCGATGACCTAGATGTTGGTTCTAAGATGGTCTCGACACTAGTAATCTCGATGGGTTTGTTTGGATGTTTTCAGCCTAGAATCCATACTATTAGTATCGATGCTGCTGAGATCTCGTCGATACTAACTCCACATGTTTAATCCAAGGAAAATAAGCTAGAAAACCATCGATATTATTATAGTTAAGGGCTGAGAAGGTTGGGGTTAACCAAGATAGTATCGGCAAAGACTTCATGGAGTTGTTCAAATGTTAACCGAATTTAAAACCCATCGATACTACTTAAATCTTAACTATACTATATCTCTAATTCTTCCAAGTGTTTAACAACTTAATGGGATTTTAATTAAGTGACCACAAAGGTCAAACCCATCATGATAGCATAGTAGTATCGATGAACATTCGGATCTTGACCAAGTACCCATGTGTCGATATTACTAGTATTGACACTCCATTGGGACATATCTTACCATCGATACTAGTGTTGGATCATCAAATCAAATGAGTTAAGTGTCAAAAGATCAATTTCAAACATACACAAGGGCCAAGTCAAGTTAACAAGAATCAAAGGAACATATAAGGATTTTGGGTTAAACTTGACTAGTTGAATCCAAGTCCCAAGAATTCAAACTTAATGTTTTTCATGATTAAACTTAGATTTTACTAAAATGTGCTATCTAATAGTATATAATTAAATTTTAATAAGATACCAATAACTTCTTTTGCCAAAGGGTTTCTATAAAATAAATCTAACTTTTCATAAATCAAATGGAGTTTATAACAAATGATTTTCTAATAACTTAAAACATACTTTTATTAAACACCAATCTCATTCAAATAAGAGTAAGGCCTAAATTATTATGGGTAAGGGTTCAAAAAGGGTAGATTTAACAAGAACACCTAGACCCATATCATAGTAACAATCTAGAAAAGTAATAGGACACTTAGTTCAACACCAAGACCTATATATCATATCAAAGAACTATAAACACTTATAGTATAAAACTATAATCAATGAAATCAGGTGTTGAAGCCAATTAGTTTACAACAAACGAGCATGCGCATTCTTGGTTTGATTCATATACACAACAACACCGGTGAGTCCATTGCCCCCTTTCTAAACTTTTTGTTTTATAATTGCGGGGCTTAGAAGCATGCTTAAGTATTTTCTTTTGATTATATTTTGCATGAAATGCTTTAAATTCAATATTGTCATGTATGTATAAATGCTATCCTAGATGATCTCTAGGTAAATTTTATGCAGGTTTCTTAAAAAGATTATCTATTTATATTATAAGTAGATAGATGATTTCATTATGTAGCTTCACGTTAAGAATCAAGTACAAGTTTTCAAGATAACAAACACAAGTTTTACAAGAATCAAACATATGATACTAAGAATAAATTTTCAAATAATCAATTACAAGTTTTACAACGAATCAAGTGTTCATTTTCAACGAATCAAGTGATCATTTTCAACGACTCAAGTGTTCATTTTCAACGAATCAAGTGTTCATTTTCAACGAATCAAGTGATCATTTTCAACGACTCAAGTGTTCATTTTCAACGAATCAAGTAATCATTTTCAACGAATCAAGTGTTCATTGTTCAACGAATCAAGTGTTCATTGTTCCACGAATCAAGTAATCATTGTTCATCAAATCCAGTATTCATTGTTGAACGAATCAATCACAAGTTTTCAACGAATCAAGTACGAAACAAGAAAACCTTTTTGGTGGAATGTCTGGAAAATATCAAAGATAACATGTGCGAATGAATCAAGACAAAACGAAAACGAATCAAGACGAATCAAGAACGAAACAAAAGTCCTAAAATTCAAGAAGTTCTAGCTAGACCGTTTGTTTTATACATGTTTGATGATATTTACAGCATCCACCACCCCACTAAGAACCCATGGTTGATATGCTAGTATACTCGAATTGACCTAGACCCAATCATTAGGACTTAGTTTTATTTAAATGTTTATTTATTTAGGCATCTTAAATATTTTGTCAAACTTCCACAATGGGATCATGGTGATGATCGTACGAGGAACGGGAAACACAGGGTTAATTCAAGAATGTTGTGAATTCAAAGAATCAAAAGAATCAAGTGTGATGTTAGCAGGGAGTGAAACACTTAATTTTCATTAATAACAATATCATATGCGGTCCCGTATGTGGTGGGTTGGCGGCTGGGCTTGACCCTACGTATGTCCTATATATAAGCATACTTGAAAGGATAAGATACTTGTTATTAGTGAGGTTAAGGTTGTCACTTCAACAGGTTTGTCAAGAATCATTTTTCAATTACAAAACTATATGAACTCGTCAACCACGTCTTGACTTAATCTTTTAGCATGACTTCTCAGGTGGAACATGTCTAAGCTTTAAGAGCTTATGATACTACTAGGATGCTCAGTTAGAGGACCTGATACTTTTTATGTGCATATCTTTTGGACATCAACATACGGATCATTTTGTATATCTTGTGCAGATACAAGATAGTTAGTCTTGATTATTTTTGGTAGATTTACATTGTTAAACTATGAAACATAACTGATGTAATTTAAATTTGTAATTCTATTTCAATTTAGCATTTCTCATTATATATTATGTGCCATGTAAACAATCTGATAACTTCGATTATCACATGATATCACGCCCCGAGACTATTCCGCCTGACATGAAAGTCGATCCAGCCCACCGGCTCGGGTGTGACATTACCCCTCTGTGTTCACGGTTTTGTTCTCACATGACGAAGTCATGTAAAACGCGTCTTGATAGAGTAGGTTTCCACCCCCATATAAGAAGGCTTGTATTCTCCTACTCCACCGATGTGGGATCATCACAATCCACTTGTAACATCCACAGGACAGAAAGTCGTACCAAGATATTGTCTACTTTACCCCTTGGGCTTCACGGTTCTGTTCTCAAATGACGAAGTCATGCAAGACGCGTCTTGATAGAGTAGGTTTCCACCCCCATATAAGAAAGCTTGTGTTCTCCTACTCCATCGATGTGAGATCATCACAATTAGGGTCATTTTTATAAAAGAAAATACAAAAAAAGCGCCTACTAGAGTTTTTTTAATAAAAATAATATAAAATAACAATATAACCATGTCGTAATTCCTTCTTCCAAGCCTGTACAACATTGTTACGTCTGTGTTACATCGTTTTTTATTATTTTTTAAAAAAATCTAGTTGGCGCTTTTTCTATTTTTTTATAAAAAAGACCCTAATGATGTTACCAAACTGTAAAAAAAAAAATTAAAAAAAAATTTTTTTTTGATGGTTTTTTTCATTGTTTTCAAAGTTTTATCAACTAAAGGAAATTTTCAAAATAAACCTCCCCTATATATATATATATATGTGTGTGTGTGTGTGTGTTTTTTTTTTTTTATGTTTGTGTATGTAGACACACACATATTATCCTACGTACAAGCATATACATGCATGCATACATACACACATAATCGAATATATAGTATATTAAATATTAACTATATATAACATTTATAATATATATATATAAGGAAAGAATAAAAAAATAACTCACTCTTAAAGCAATAACTCTAAATAACCTGTCAAGATAAAGTCACAATTTTCGAATTTTTTTAACATTTAGAACAGTTTCTTATTTATGAGTTTGCATAATTACCTCACCATTTAAGAGTTAACATCATTGTAAGTTTTTAAAATTTTACAAATATTGTAAGT
Source organism: Mikania micrantha (assembly GCA_009363875.1). Taxonomy (NCBI): domain Eukaryota; kingdom Viridiplantae; phylum Streptophyta; class Magnoliopsida; order Asterales; family Asteraceae; genus Mikania; species Mikania micrantha. The sequence goes on from CM018684.1 coordinate 6,924,989, forward strand.
GTAAAATTTTAAAAACTTACAACGATGTTAACTCTCATACGGTGACGAATTTACGAAAACTCATAAAATAAGAAAGTGTTCTAAATGTGTTTACAATATTGCTAAAAATATTCGAAAATTTGGCTTGATCTTGATAGGTTATTTAGAGTTATTGCTTTAAAAGTGGTTTATGTAAACAACCATGCCCTATATATATATGTGTGTGTGTGTGTGTGTAACACAATACACTATAATCTATATTATATTAGAATATATATTGAAAGTATAGAATGATCATTTGACTAAATCTCTTAAAATTAAGAGTTTTGCAACTCTTATAGCATAAAGTAAAACTTAAGGCTTTAAAAATCATAAAGTAAAGAGTTTTTTTTTTAGTTTGTATACTTCTAAGAAATAAAGTTTCATTAAATAACTATAAAAAGAAACATCTCTCAACTCAAATAAGCCACTTCTTTATCCATTTGTCACATTTGGCATATCATGTTTGGCCTTTTAAATTGTAACTTTTATCAAAATAGTTATTTTAATTAAAATTTACAATTAAATTAAAAGACTTGATTTAATGAAACATGAGTTGGTCTAAGCTTTTTACGAGCCGGAATCAAAAACTTCAATGTTTTGTTGATTCAAAAGAGTCGATTACAGCGCTATTGTCACATGGGCTATATATATATATATTTTATCTTGTGGATACTTTTTGCTCATATATCCAATTGATAACCTTAGTTTTTCATTCGTGTGGCTCATAGTTTTTTTTGCATGATATTTAATTTTTAGTACGACTTGTGAAATTCGTTAAACATTGTGAGATAAATAAAGGCTTATAAACACCAAGTTTAAATGAAAAAATCAAAACCAAAAGTACCAATCTCGTGCATCAAAAAAGAAAAAAAAATTAAACAAGCTAGAAATTTTAAATGAATCAGCAAAATAATCACTACTAATACGTCAGATTTTTAGTTTATTTAGCCTTCAGATAAGTTGAGTCATCGTTGATTTTTTTCCTGAATAAAGTATTTTGTTCTAAAATATATAGATTTTGATATATATTGCAAGTGATCTTCATAAGTTCATAGTGGCAAAGACAATAATTCAAATAATAATTATCTGTAAAATTGGAAATAATTTGAGTATTATTGCACTTGTTTAACCTAAAAGTAGAATTATGGAAATGTATCTCAAATGGTGGCCCTACTACATGTGTTTCATATCCATGCTTTGTAGAGACTTGGAGGCATACCATCATGGAACTACGTTTTACATTGTGTGCATGTCATAAAGTGCGTGAACCACTAACATCGTAAATAAATAAACAATAAATAAAGGTATTCATATTCATGCACTACATCCGTCAATTTTATTACTAATAAAAGAGAAAATTCAATATCACATGTCTTTTTATTAGGATTTACACCTTATTTACGTGTCATATGTCATTATCAAACTATTGTCACATAAGACTATTGTACACATATCATTACCACAATAAAAGTTGAAAATTTCCAATATCATTAAACACAAATATATTAGCATTAATTGTCTCCTAATTTACTATTATTTTAAATTTAAAAATTAAACAATAACATATTATTGTTTTATTAAAAAAAAATAAGTACAACAACTAAATTATTCAAATTGTATTAATTTATTATTAAACAATTTCCTTTAATTTTTTATTATTTAAAATATAAATCAAACCTTGATAATAAATCCATCTCTTTTATGTTTTTTATAATAATTAAAAAAATTAACGTATCTTATTTTTAGTAAAATGACCTCACATTTGCAATTAATAAATTACATATAACATTAAGTCTACATATCATATTATTTTTACATATAATTATTTTTTAACATTTTGTATTATTTAAATTATGTATAACATATTTTAGCAATTTAAAAAACTAACATGCATAATGAATTAAAAAACTTTTAAAATTCTTAAAATTTAAATTTGGAAAACTATAATAAGCAACTTATTTTTATTCAATAATTTTTGTTAACACAAAACATAATTTTATTATCCTTAATTATCTCATAATTAACTATTATATTAAATTTTAAAATTAAACAATAACATATTATTGCTTTATTAAAGTAAATAAATAAAACAAATAAATGATTGAAAGTTTTATTAATGTTTTATTAAACAAATTTTCTTCAAATTTAAATTACTTAAAATATAAAACAAACTTTGTTAATAGATCCAAGTGTTATATTTTATGATTTTTATAATAATTAAAAAATTGTTGATGTATATTTTTGATAAAGTGTCCTCATATTTGCAATTATTATATTTAAATTAAATTGTTACATAATTGAAACTAATATTTTACACTTTGTAAAATTACATATGATATCAAATGTACACATAATATTATATTTACATATAATTAGTTTTTAACATCTTGTATATTAAAAACTACGTATAACACATTTTGGCAATTTAAAAAGCCAACAAACATAATAAGCTTTTTACATTTCAAAATTATTAAAATTTTAATATTATCAACTTATTTTTTATTTAATAATTTCATAAAGTAAAAAAAAAAACTATTCAAATAGTATCAATTATTTTGTAATAAATTAATATTTTGAATTAACTTGTTAAAACTTTAACTTATTATTCATTTATTAATAGAAATGATTAAAACAACTAAAAGGTATCCGAATTTGTATAAAAATATGATTAGACCAATATCTTTTCAATATTCATTACTTAAAATATAAGAGAAACTATTTAATTAATGATACATTCTACTGTTTTAATTTCAAATATTCAACATTCTCGTTTACTTCAATTAATCAACTAATTTCACAATATTTTAAAATACATATAAAAAAATACGATGATATACACGTAAATAAGGAAATAATAAAAAAATAATGGCTTATTTTCTTGAATTTATCCTCATTGATTATATTTATCTTTTACTATGTCATGCAAATTTATAGATATTTGATAGCGATTATGAAAAAACTACGTAAAATGATTGAATTCATAATGTTTTATATCGATTGTAATCACATCATTTTATTAATTTTTTTGTGAATTGCATCTTAACTTTATATCAACAATGTGTTATATGGGTTACTAACCTAGTATATAAATATAACAACGTAAAATCAATCATATCATACACACATTTATTTTACTCGTGCATGTATTTTAGATATTTTTAACTATAAAAAGTACAAAAGATTAATGTTCTTGGGACACCGGTGTACTAATAACCTAACTCATAAATAAAGTATGTATTAAAATTTTTAACAGTGAAGATACATATTATATGGATTAAATGGATGATAAATTTAGGGGAACCGGATAAGACATGTGTGTATGATGACTTGTTGATTCATGTGTGAAGTTACATCTTAAATGAAGAAATACACAAAATGACTTGATTAAGATGGGTTAAAATAGAAAAGAGAGCTAGTGGTGTTTATCAAGTAGGATTTTGGATTATTCGAGTAATTTGTATCATGTTATTTAAATTTTGAATTTTTGGAAGCAATTTTTAATTTGAATCGCAATTTGAATTCAGGTTGATTTGGAGAGATGGAATTAAGAAAAAAAAATAGATATACACACACACACATACATATATATAAGAGGTTCAAAAGGAAACTTTTTCTTTTGGAGAAAAGTAAGAAAATTCCTACTAACAAATCAATTTAAAAAAAATCATGATTATTTATTATAAGATAAGATATGTTATAAGTAAAAAAAATCTTTTAATAAAGATATATAAATCACAAAGTTACGTATATCTATCGCACATGTAATAACATGAATCTGTAACACCCCAAAACTTTAATACAAGTTATTTTACTCGCGAGTGTGTAACTGTTAAATTACTTGTAAGAGGGAGAACAATAATGGAAAGGAATGCGGATAAACGGACAATAAAAGAGAAACCGAAAAGAAATTCACTAAGTAAGTTTTAACCTCAATTCTTAGTTCTAATAGCTTCATATGACTTAAACAAACATGTTGGAAAGATTGGTGAAGTTTAAAATCATCATAATTGCAAAACCCATTAAAAGTGTATTTTTGTCCAAAAACCGGATTTTTCAAAGTTGTTCAAATTGAGATTTTTCTTCACCAAACTCTAGATATATGTTAAACATAAGGATCTAGAGCATGGTGACCGAGAAAAGTGTTATGGAAATCGAGAAAAACACGAAAAATGGTTTTGGCTCACTCATGGTCGCCCAATCTCGGTAACCCACGGTGCCGACCAGGTCGTTACCAAGAAATCTCGACGCCTTGCCGGGAATTATCGGCCATAAGAAGATTGCGACCAAGACGACGTCGACAATTCTAGGTAACCATCGGGAGTTCTCGGCCACAAGCTGATCGCGAACAAGAGACCGTCAGCCATCCTCAGCCACCACCAGCCATGTCCTAGCAAACCAAGTCGCGACCAGGGGCCATCGACGATCCTCGGCCACCCTTGGTCGTTACCGAGGACTATGAGCCGATGGCTTGGCCATGGCTTGACTTGTGACATTTCATTCTTTACTGTGAGGCAATTTCCTAAATTCATGAATTAATATTTTAATTAATTAAATCATGATGGAATATGTATATACATTTGAATCTGTGTATATATGTGAGGAAATTACAAGATGAAACAAATCACAAATGGCGTTGCGTAGAATTGCCGAATTACACGAAATTTCTATAATAATAACCAAAAACCAAATTCATGGATTCAAAACTAAATTAATGTCAATTATATGATGAATTGAAGTAAAATAAGTGATAACATAACTAAATCAAAGAATCCCTAAGCTCGATAAGTCAAATTGCGAAAATCTGCGAAAAAGCAATTCGGCATGCGTAATTAGCAAATTCATGACAACTTGAACTTCCTAATCACATTATAATCATAATGGGATGTAATTGGAAGCATGACAATGATAATTGATCATTATTAGCAATTCCTGAAATTATACGCGAAAAGCCGAACAAACGATTGCGAAAACGGCAAAATCAAGCAAACCCTTGATTTAATTCCATGTCTATCCTATTTCTCCATGTCTATCCCATCCTTTCTGATTAAAATCAGATATTTATGAAGGAAATAGGTGGACAAACTTAGAACACAAATCAAAAAGCAACCTTGACTTTGGTCAACATTTTCTACACTTTTCTTGTTCCCCAACCCCTCAAATTCGACCAGGCCATCTCCACACCTTTCTGGAACTTCAAACACATTTCAAACATCATTTCTAAGCAGATCCAAGAGGTACTCAAGTCCAAGATCAAGTGGAACAAAGAATCAACTTTAAAAGTTGGGTTTTTGGTGATTTTTCAAGCAAATCCTTCACCGAGTAAGTTTGAAACTCAATTCTTGGTTCTAATAGCTTCATATGACTTAAACAAACATGTTTGAATGATTGGTGAAGTTTGAAAATCATCAGATCTTGAAAACCCATAAAAAGGGCATTTTGGTCCTAAAAGTGGATTTTTCAAAGTTGTCAAAATTGAGATTTTTCTTCACAAAACACTAGATATATGTTAAAAACTAAGATCTGGAGATCTTGGCCCGGTAAAAGTACAACAAAATTGAATTTGCCTCACAAAAACTTTGAATGGCTCATAGTTGGCCACAGCGGCCCGGGAGCGGCCCGGGCGCGGCCCATGCGTGGCCTTTGTTCCCGGGCATTTGCAGATCGCGACCACGGGGGCGCCGGCCATTCTCGGCCATCCTCGAGCCACACCGGCCAAGGCCAAGGCCCCCGGCTAGGCCACCGAGCCACCACCTCAGCCCCACCGAGTCACAACCGAGCCACCGCCGCAGACCGCCGAGCCGCCGCCGCCCGTCGCCGGCCACCGCCGGATTCCGGCCAAATTCCGGCGAAAGAGGCCGCCGGCAGTATATTCCAGTGAATATTCCGGCGAGTTGGAATATTCCGGCCAAAATCTGATTTTATCTGTTTTGCGTTCTGAACTGCGTTTCGCGCTCCGGTTCGCAATCCGATGATCCGTTTTCGATAAAAAGGACATATTTTGAATTGATTTCGCATTCCGGACTCGATTTCACGAACCATTTTACAATCCGATGATCGGATTTTTATCTGATTATCGATTAAAACTCCGGTTTCAACACAGGACTTAGTTATGCATCGATTTTCAATACGAAAACGCATCCTTAATCGATTTCTCTTTCCGGACTCAATTTCGCGATCTGTTTCGCAATCCGGCGACCCGATAATAGATTTAGGAACTGATTAAATTCCGATTGTAACCCGGAATTCTGTTTCCCATCGGTTTTTAGTATAAAAACCTATTTTTGATCGATTTCGCGTTCCAGACTCATTTTTGCGATCTGTTTCGCAATCCGGCAACCCGATTTTGATCTAATAACAGATTGAAATCCCGATTTCAACACATAATACAACTTTTCATTTATTTATAATCAAATGATTATAAGCATTCAATCAAAATTCAATCATTAATCAAAATCAACGATTTTGACATTATAAGTTAACTAATAAGCGTATCACTTTGATTCTGAACGAGTACATAATTCAGAATCAGCTCGATGAATCGGTTTACATTATCCTTGATATTAAATATCAAGGAATGTTCTGATAATCCAATTCAAGTACAAAGAACTTCTAAAACATTAATAAATTGCAGAATTCACTTCAGGCTTTGTGTGATATTTCATTAGCAAGATACAAAGTACTCCAATAACACCGGTGAGTTTCATAGACCCCCTTTCAATGTTTTGTTTTTCCAAAACTGGGGGATGCCAATACAATTACAATGTGGTTACATTACAATGATATGCTCAAGTGAGTTTTATAACTCCCCTTTTAATGTTTTGTTTTCCAAAACTCGGGGATAGCAATACAATTACAATGTGATTACATTACAATGACAATATGGTAACATATTTCAATTACAATGGTATACCTACATGATTTCATTACCCCTTTACAAATCTTCGGATTTCTAAAACTCGGGGTTTGTATTGCAATAACAATATGGTTATGTATTTCAATTACAGTGGTATACTTACATAATTTCATTACCCCTTTTCAAATCTTCTGATTTACAATTACATGATGGTTACATATTTCAATTACACTGATATGCTTGCATGTTGCATGTGCATTTCAACTCTTGTCTGATGATTACATGAAAATTGTGCCATGCTATCGTAAAAGTCCTCACATAACAACTGTAACCAATAAACTCATGGATGAGCCGGATGATAACAATGATAATACTATCGGGCTGACAACCCCATTCATGGGTAGATAGCGTCTACCCTTGTGTGAATGCCTGTTACCATTTGTTACATTACAAGATAACAGCTTAATGCAACGATAGGCATTAAGAGTGAGGCTAAGGTTTTACCTTCGGGTATTGCCGCAGATTACATTACAGTCACATAGGCTTTGGTTATGGGTTTTCATGGTGAATCATATTCATAAAGTTGTGTATGCCTGCATACTTATCATATCATATTGTGTTATATCAAATCATATCATATCAATTTTATTACATCTATGAACTCACCAGCATCCTTGCTGATATTTTACATTACAAAAACGAATTTCAGGCGAACTGTGAATAACAAAAGAAACGAAGGTGAGGATGCACTACAAGTTCACAAATTGAGAAAACATCTGAGTTACTTTGGATGACTGTAACAAAGATAGTGTGATGTTAACATATCATGCAACATAACTTATGTTTAGAATGCCATGTATGCGTTTTGATTCAACCACATCGAAAGTCACACCCATCTCGGAGACTTTACCACCAAGCTTCCGCGACACGTTATGTCAGTTACCGACTTCATATATCATACAGTGATTACATCAGGTAATAGGAGAGATGTGGGTGTGACAGGTTGGTATCAGAGCCAATGGTTATAGAGAATTAAGTTAAATTAGTGACTTAGACTATAACCTCTAGGCTCAAATAGTAACACAGAGTGCACATTGAGTGTCGTATTACTAAGCTCAATCGATTAGTATTTTTATATACTAATACTCATATCTCATACATAACTCAAACTTGGTGCGGTAATGGCAAACGAAATCACGCAGTGTATGACCCAACTTATGTCTCTGATGGAGCTATCTCTTGGCAAAGGGAAATGTCCCATGGAGAAACTATCACCATCACTACCTACTGTAATTACTGATTCCGTTTTGCCAGCACCAGCGACAAAACCTTGCTTTCCTAAGTCTGGTAGCACTATCAACCAGACCCATAGCCCAGTTCCTACTAGGATTCTTGACGAGGAGGGTGCCAACACTTGGGGTGGAACTAACCAAGGCTCAAAAGGTCAGTCACACTCTGTTGGTGAATCCTCCCAACAAGAGGGATTGACACCAAGAGCCTCAGCCTTCACTCATAACCCCTCGAATATCCAACCTAAACAAACTGACGAGGTGGTTGATCAAATCAAGAGATTACATGAACATGGAAAACAAACAGTGAAGGAAATTTTGTCCATCATAAGAAGCAACTCCTCCCCCAACTCAGTCAAACCCCCTCTCACTAAAGCAGTCATAACCAAGATGGTGCAAGAACAGGTTGCGATTATGCTCATCAATATTACTGCGCAAGCTCAAAATTATGGAGTGCTGGATGATGAGATCAGGTTCAGCAATGACACCAATGTCGTACCTGCCCTAGATGACACTTCTAAAGCTATTGTGCTTTATAACCCTTGGAATGTAAGTCAAGTTGTAGGGATGGATCAGTGAGGAAAAAGGAAGCGAGATGATGAGAATCTGAATCAAAGAGATAAGGAATCCGCCTCTCAACACAAGAAGCCTTATTCGGGGCGGGCACGCAAGCGCGACTGGTGTTCATACCATCTAACCAGCAACTGCCCGGTACTCGACTACTGCGAAGAAGGAGGATATTATACAAGGTATTGCAATAGACATGGAGCAATGGTAGTTCAAACCCCACAACCGCAACCTAGGGCGAAACCATGTTATGGATGTAAACGCATTGGCCATCTAGTTAAGGACTGTCCCCAAATGAAGTAATGAGCTGAGGAAAGAACCATACTAGGGAAGGCTGCTGGAATCTTCCAGTGATGAAAGTCGAGTAATTTTGTTATGACAAAAACAGTAACTCGTGTGCCCTTGCTAATTATCTATGGAATATTTCAACGTTGCATTATGTTGTTTATATTTTGCATTGGTAATTAGTATAATTTCTTGGATGTACACTACGCCTAGGATGAGTAGTGTACGTTTAACTAATGAGAATACATGAGAGACTTAGCTTGTCAAGGGATGAAATAGGCCCTGTGACTTACTTAACTTGTCAAGGGATGGAATAGGCCCTATGACTCACCCAACTCTTATCAACCTTTTGTCAAAAGGTACGTGATCAGGGTTAGTGGGATTAGTGTTCAAATCCAATCCAAAATAGTATGTCTCAGTCAGTGTGGTCGAAATGAAAGTGTTGATGTTAGCAAGGACTCAATCTTGTGTGTTGAATAGGTGGTGGGCAGCGGCAACGTGAGCCCTGTATACAAGCTGATGTCAACATAACAAGAAAGAGTCAGTGCTGATTAGGTGGGAAGTGCAGTATTCAATTCATGAATCGTGACACGAATCAATTTTAAATCATGGTTACTAGGAAATTTCAAAACCCTTGATACTTTTGTATCCTGTGAGGGTATTCCTGTAACGATTCTAGATGTCAAGTCAGTGTCAGTGTGCATGGTTACAAAGAAATTTCAAAACCCTTGATACTGTGGTATCCTATGAGAATATTCCAAAATTCAGATCAGTTGTGTATGTGTGTTAGTGCAGAGTTATCGTGTGATAAGTGAATCCAGTTCGTACTAAGTGCTTATACTTCAACGATTCCATTCACTTCTTGTGCACGTCTTGATTCAAAAACATATTGTACTACTTAAGTTAAATTTCCAATATCTCTATTTATACTGAATACAACATAACTAATAAGATTAGGGTGATCTTGTGGTACAGTTTATAATTACGAGTGGCCAGCATAATTGAAAACTGCAGCACGTGTGAATCCTAGTAAACCTCAAAATAATCCATACATCACTATCCACATAATGATTAAATTCTAAGAGTTCCTAAATTCCAAATCCTTGTGTAATCATGGGACAACAAGTAACAATTGCATATTTCAATTAAATTTGATCGTGTATTCCAAGCGCGGATAACTGTGTCATGATACCCCTTTAACAGGGGTTAATATCAATACACCAACAACAGAAACAAACATTAATGCAACTACTGGTGGTACTAACTCTACAGACGCTGACATAGCCAGAGTTTTTAAGGAACAACTGGCGGCTGTAATTCTTACCTTGGTAATTCAGCTTCAGCCACGTATGCCTTTGGGTTCTGTAGAGGCAATAATGTTAATACAGACATATCGAGACTTAACGAAACTAAACATGTGTAACAGTGTAACTGAACATATCTGTATCATAACATAACATATCTGAATGACAGAAGTAACAATATCAGTGTCATAATGCCATGTTGCTAAATGATACCACAACACGTCTGCTAGATAACAAAGCACACTATCTAACTATGGGTATCAACATGATAGTACACATTATACTTGTTTGACTATGCATACCTGAATTCGTATCTATGTAGTTATACAGTATCTTTGTGTGACCACGTGTATTTGTATATCAAATACAACACTTCAGTAACTATGCACAAATGAATCCGTGTGATTAAATGTGCTCATATCTAAGTGTTCTTATTCAAGCAATTCTAAGTTTCATCCATTGGTATGTAATTAGAATATGCCTCCTAAATGTGGTCGACCTGTTAAGAACACTACAAATCGAGAAACAAATACAGATCCACCTACGAGTGGATCAAATCTAAGCAAAATTGATATAGCTCGGATTGTACATGAACAATTAGTTGCAATTATTCTGCGTATGTTAGCCTGATATCAACAAAACATAGCTTTTGGCTCAGGTGGCGGGTATACTAAGCACAATGCAACTAGTGGGTGTACGGAAACTAAGCCGGAAATTAGTTAATGCTTAGAGGAGCATATAGTGTCATATGCTGCCTAATCTCTTTAGGACACGACTTTAACACGGTGAAATACTCAAGTGAAAAAATTGGGTACAACCATTGTTAATGTGATTGGCTGAAATGAATTCAAAACTTTAATTATTTCAGAATATTGCTCAATCACTGAAATATAGAACCTGCAAAAAGACATCTGGCATCAATCTATGATCGGTGCGGATTGTTTGAAATGTACCAACCCATTTCATGAATTCACATGCTTACTCCTTAACATGTTTCCTACTAGGTGATCCTAAGTAGATAAATACAATAAAGGCTTGGTTCCACAAATCAGAGGAACGACGACCTCTGCTGAACCCATAAGTCTGAAACGAACCATTATCTTGATCACTAAACTTACTGATGAGATAGTAAGGAGTGGCACCATATCAAAATAGAATGAACAAAGTGTTAGTCGTACCAACATGAATGCCTCAGCAGTACTATGGGCATTAAACAAAAATGGTCTGAATAAGACAAACAAAGAACGTCAGGAGAAACCTGTCGCAATGTCCTAACTATTAAAAGTGAGAGAGCAATTGTACTAGAGAAGAAAACTCTTTCAGGAACGAAACCACGATATAACAAGTGTCGTTTTCATCATAATGGGCTATGTCCCATTTGTGCAAACTGTAGGTAGATAGGGCACTATTCTATATACTGTAACATGTCGATTTGGCGACTGAATCAAGTTCTAAACAACAACCGCTTTTGAATAACAAGGCATGCTACAAATGCAAAAGCATTGATCACTTTATGAGAAACTGCCCCAACACTAATAACCCTAATCAGGGCAATGAAGCTTGGGGGACGAGCTTTTAACATAAGAGCTTGAGTTCTTCCGAATTAGCATCAGTACTTACATTATCTGCCATGAACTTAGATAACTCATATATCATTGGACTTGCTAGTGGCAAGTTGATTAAGGCCAACATCGTTAGTCAAAGATGTTCCTTGAACCGAATGATCATCTTTTCAATATTGATCTTCTTCCTATGGAACTTGGGAGTTTTGACGTCATGTTTAGCATGAATTGACTTTCTAAAGATCAGGTGGAAGTAAGATGCCCAAAATAAGATGATCCGTGTACCATTATCTAACGGTAACATACTTGTAGTGCAAGATGAACAAACTTGCAAGAAACTTGGAATCATATAGCATATGCAAGCTTGGAAATGTTTTAGGAAAGGTTATTAAACCTTCTTGGTCTAAGTGACAGAAAGAAATCTCAAACAAAAACGTATCGAGAATATCCCTGTAGTCAGAGATTACCCGAAGTCTCTCCTGATGACATGTCTAGATTGTCCCTAGAGAAATAAGTTAAATTTCGTATCAACCTTGTTCCAGGTGCAAAACATGTATCTAAATCCTCTTATCAACTTGCGCGATCGGAAATGTGAGCACTTTCAGGCCAACTGCAAGAATTTCTAGATAAGGATTTTATTAGTACTAGTTTCTTACTCTGTGGAGCACTAATTCTCTTTGTGAAAGAAAAGGATGGTATATTCAAAATGTGCATCCATTATAGGGAACTCAACAAGTTAACAATCAATAATCATTATCCACTACCTCGTATCGACAATCTGGTCGATCAATTACAAGGTGCTACTTATTCTCCAAGATCAACTTAAGGTCCAGATATCGTCAACTATGAATTCACGATGATGACATCCCAAAGACAACTTCTAGAAACCAGTATAGGCACTACGAGTTTCTAGTAATGTCATTTGGAATAAAAATGTACCAGCTGTTTTTGTGGATCTAACGAATTGAGTATGCGGACCTCGTTTAGATAAGTCCGTAATTGTATTCGTTGATAATATTCTCAACTACTCCCGAAACCAACAGGAATATGCGCAACAATTGAAACAAATGTTAGAACTCTTGGCTTGGGGAATAAAAAAACTATATGCAAAAATCTCCAAATGCGAGTTCTGGTTGAGGGAAGTTCAATTTCTTAGACATGTGCTAAATGAGAATGGTATACAAGTGAATCCTAGCAATATTCAAGCTGATAACTTACTTTACTTCACAAACCGAGTATGAGTTCCTTATTTTGGCAATCTAAGACAAGATTATACGCGTTCGAAATCAAATAAAGTGATACAAGATAGACAAAAGGGTTATGCCAATAATCATAGAAAACTCTTAAGATTTCAAGTGAGTGGCAAAGCAATGTTGAAGGTCTCCTTTTGAAAGGGTATGGCTAGATTCGGAAAACAAGGTAAACTTGCACCATGATATGTAGGATCCTTTAAGATCATAGAAAGGATAAGGGTCAGTGGCATATATGCTTGAATTGCCTCCCGAACTTAACAATATTCATGATATATTTCATGCATCAAATCTCAAGAAATATTTTCTCGACAAATCATTGAACAAATCTCCTGAACAAGTTCAAATCAATGACAAACCTTAGTTCACAGAAGAATCTATTGGGATCATAGATTGCGTAGTCAAGAATCCTGAACGAAGTTGTATACCAATTGTGAAGGGCAGATAGAACTCTAAGCGGGCCAGAGTTTACTTGGGAACGCGGGGATCATATGATAGAAAAATATCCCCACCTATTTTCACACAAAGTTGATTCCAAATGAGTTCTACAAAAATTTCGGGACGAAATTTCTCTAACGGGGGGAGAATGTGACATTTCATTCTTTACTGTGAGGCAATTTCCTAAATTCATGAATTAATATTTTAATTAATTAAACCATGATGGAATATGTATATACATTTGAATCTGTGTATATATGTGAGGAAATTACAAGATGAAACAAATCACAAATGACGTTGCGTAGAATTGCCGAATTACACGAAATTTCTATAATAATAACCAAAAACCAAATTCATGGATTCAAAACTAAATTAATGTCAATTATATGACGAATTGAAGTAAAATAAGTGATAACATAACTAAATCAAAGAATCCCTAAGCTCGATAAGTCAAATTGCGAAAATCTGCGAAAAAGCAATTCGGCATGCGTAATTAGCAAATTCATGACAACTTGAACTTCCTAATCACATTATAATCATAATGGGATGTAATTGGAAGCATGACAATGATAGTTGATCATTATTAGCAATTCCTGAAATTATACGCGAAAAGCTGAACAAACGATTGCGAAAACGGCAAAATCAAGCAAACCCTTGATTTAATTCCATGTCTATCCTATTTCTCCATGTCTATCCCATCCTATCTGATTAAAATAAGATATTTATGAAGGAAATAGGTGGACAAACTTAGAACACAAATCAAAAAGCCATATAAGGCCAAAACCTTGACTTTGGTCAACATTTTCTACACTTTTCTTCTTCCCCAACCCCTCAAATTCGACCAGGCCATCTCCACTCCTTTCTGGAACTCCAAACACATCTCAAACATCATTTCTAAGCAGATCCAAGAGGTACTCAAGTCCAAGATCAAGTGGAACAAAGAATCAAGCTTTAAAAGTTGGGTTTTTGGTGATTTTTCAAGCAAATCTTTCACCAAGTAAGTTTGAAACTCAATTCTTGGTTCTAATAGCTTCATATGACTTAAACAAACATGTTTGAATGATTGGTGAAGTTTGAAAATCATCAGATCTTGAAAACCCATAAAAAGGGCATTTTGGTCTTAAAAGTGGATTTTTCAAAGTTGTCAAAATTGAGATTTTTCTTCACAAAACACTAGATATATGTTAAAAACTAAGATCTGGAGATCTTGGCCCGGTAAAAGTACAACAAAATTGAATTTGCCTCACAAAAACTTTGAATGGCTCATAGTTGGCCAAAGCGGCCCGGGCGCGGCCCATGCGTGGCCTTTGTTCCTGGGCATTTGCAGATCGCGACCAAGGGGGCGCCGGCCATTCTCGGCCATCCTCGAGCCACACCGGCCAAGGCCCGGGCCAAGGACACCGGCCAAGGCCAAAGGCCAACGCTGCCGGCCAAGGCCAAGGCCCTCGGCTAGGCCACCGAGCCACCACCTTAGCCCCACCGAGTCACCACCGAGCCACCGCCGCCCGTCGCCGGCCACCGCCGGATTCCGGCCAAATTCCGGCGAAAGAGGCCGCCGGCAGTATATTCCGGCGAATATTCCGGCGAGTTGGAATATTCCGGCCAGAATCTGATTTTATCCGTTTTGCGTTCTGAACTGCGTTTCGCGCTCCGGTTCGCAATCCGATGATCCGTTTTTGATAAAAAGGACATATTTTGAATCGATTTCGCATTCCGGACTCGATTTCACGAACCATTTTACAATCCGATGATCGGATTTTTATCTGATTATCGATTAAAACTCCGGTTTCAACACAGGACTTAGTTATGCATCGATTTTCAATACGAAAACGCATCCTTAGTCGATTTCGCTTTTCGGACTCAGTTTCGCGATCTGTTTCGCAATCCGGCGACCCGATAATTGATTTAGGAACTGATTAAATTTCGATTGTAACTCGGAATTCTGTTTCCCATCGGTTTTTAGTATAAAAACCTATTTTGGATCGATTTCGCGTTCCAGTCTCATTTTTGTGATCTGTTTCGCAATCCGGCAACCCGATTTTGATCTAATAACAGATTTAAATCCCGATTTCAACACGTAATACAACTTTTCATTTATTTATAATCAAATGATTATAAGCATTCAATCAGAATTCAATCATTAATCAAAATCAACGATTTTGACATTATAAGTTAACTAATAAGCGTATCACTTTGATTCTGAACGTGTACATAATTCAGAATCAGCTCGATGAATCTGTTTACATTATCCTTGATATTAAATATCAAGGAATGTTCTGATAATCCAATTCAAGTACAAAGAACTTCTAAAACATTAATAAATTGCAGAATTCACTTCAGGCCATGTGTGATATTTCATTAGAAAGATACAAAGTACTCCAATAACACCAGTGAGTTTCATAGACCCCCCTTTCAATGTTTTGTTTTTCCAAAACTGGGGGATGCCAATACAATTACAATGTGGTTACATTACAATGATATGCTCAAGTGAGTTTTATAACTCCCCTTTTAATGTTTTGTTTTCCAAAACTCAGGGATAGCAATACAATTACAATGTGATTACATTACAATGACAATATGGTAACATATTTCAATTACAATGGTATACCTACATGATTTCATTACCCCTTTACAAATCTTCGGATTTCTAAAACTCGGGGTTTGTATTGCAATAACAATATGGTTATGTATTTCAATTACAGTGGTATACTTACATAATTTCATTACCCCTTTTCAAATCTTCTGATTTCTAAAACTCGGGGTTTGCATTACAATTACATGATGGTTACATATTTCAATTACACTGATATGCTTGCATGTTGCATATGCATTTCAACTCTTGTCTGATGATTACATGAAAATTGTGCCATGCTATCGTAAAAGTCCTCACATAACAACTGTAACCAATAAACTCATGGATGAGCCGGATGATAACAATGATAGTACTATCGGGCTGACAACCCCATTCATGGGTAGATAACGTCTACCCTTGTGTGAATGCCTGTTACCATTTGTTACATTACAAGATAACAGCTTAATGCAACGATAGGCATTAAGAGTGAGGCTAAAGTTTTACCTTCGGGTATTGCCGCCAATTACATTACAGTCACATAGGCTTTGGTTATGGGTTTTCATGGTGAATCATATTCATAAAGTTGTGTATGCCTGCATACTTATCATATCATATTGTGTTATATCAAATCATATCATATCAATTTTATTACATCTATGAACTCACCAGCATCCTTGCTGATATTTTACATTACAAAAATCAATTTCAGGCGAACTGTGAATAACAAAAGAAACGAAGGTGAGGATGCACTACAAGTTCACAAATTGAGAAAACATCTGAGTTACTTTGGATGACTGTAACGAAGATAGTGTGATGTTAACATATCATGCAACATAACTTATGTTTAGAATGCCATGTATGCGTTTTGATACAACCACATCAAAAGTCACACCCATCTCGGAGACTTTACCACCAAGCTTCCGCGACACGTTATGTCAGTTACCGACTTCATATATCATACAGTGATTACATCAGGTAATAGGATAGATGGGGGTGTGACATGACTAGCCCGGCCACAGCCCATACCACCTAGACAGTGGCCCACGCGACCGAGCCACCACCACTGAACCACCGTACCACCGCCGAGCCGCCTCTACCGTCCACCGGCCGGACTCCAGCCAAACTTTGTCCGTTTTGCATTCTGAACTTCGTTTCGCGCCCCGGTTCGCAAGCTGACGATCTGTTTTCGATAAAAAGGACATATTTTTAATCGATTTTGCGTTCCGGACTCGATTTCGCGAACCATTTAGAAATCCAGTGATCCGATTTTTATCTGAATACTAATTAAAACTTCGGTTTTAATACAGGATTCAGTTATTGCATTGGTTTTCATTACGAAAACATATTCTTGATCGATTTCGCGTTCCGGAATCGATTTTACAATCAGTTTTGCAATCTGGCAACCTGATTTTGATCTGAAAGTCGATTAAGATTCTGGTTTTAACAACCAAATGCAGTTTTCTTCAATTTGTAATCAAACGATTATAAGAATTCAGTTACTAATCAAAATCAACGATTTTGACATTACAAATTAACTGGTAATGGTATTACTTTGATTATGAATAAATACCTAATTCAGAACCAGTTTGATGAATTGGTTTACATTATCCTTGATATTCAATATAAAACGTATAGGAATGTTCTGGTAATCCAAATTAGACACAAAGAACTTATAGAACCTTAATGATATGCAGAATTCACTTTAGGCTTTGTGTGACACTTCAATAACACCGGTGAGTTTCATAGTTCCCCTTTTTATGTTTTGTTTTCCAAAACTTGGGGATTTTATTACAACGTCAATATGTTTATGTATTTCACTTACAGTGGCATACTTATATGATTTCATTACCCTTTTCAAATCTTCGGATTTCTAAAACTCGGGGTTTGTATTACAATTACGTTATGGTTACATGATTCAATTACAATGATATGCTTACATGTTGCTTGTGCATTTCAACTCTTGTTTGATGTTTGAATGAAAATTGTACCATGCTATCGTAAAAGTCTTCACATAACAACTGTAACCAATGAACTCATGGATGAGCCGGATGATAATAATGATAGTACTATCGAGCTGACAACCCAATTCACGGGAAGATAGCGTCTACCCAAATGTGAATCCCTGTTACCATTTATTACATTACAAGATAACAACTTAATGCAACGATAGGCATTAAGAGTGAGGCTAAGGTCTTACCTTTGGGTATTACCGCCAATTACGTTATTGTCATATAGTCTTTGGTTATGGGTTTTCATGGTGAATCACATTCATAAAGTTGTGTATGCATGCATATTCATCATATCATAGCATATTATATCAAGCTATTATATCTATGAACTCACCAGCATTCTTGCTAATCTTTTATATTACAAAACCTATTTCAGGAAGAAGGTAACAAGTACGAAGGTGAGGATGCATGATCAAGGGACATGTTTAGAAACTCTTAACTAGTTAATTTTGTTTAAGAATGTTGGAACTTAATATGTAATACTTTAGTTACAATGTAATATATATATATATATATATATATATATATATATATATATATATATATATATATATATATATATATATATATATATATATATATATATATATATATATATATGGTGTATGGTTTGCCATGGATGTATGATACCATTATAACAATATGTCACACCCATCTCTGAGACCTCACCATCAAGCTTCCGCGACACATTACATCAGTTACTGATTTCATACATCATTTAGTGACTATGTCAGGAAAAGGGAGATATGGGGGTGTGACAATGATGAATCTGAAGTTATGATGATAATATGATATGATGACACGATGCTAAGATAATACGATAATGAGGCTATGATGATAGGATGCTATGATATTAAAATAATTATGATGACTTTATGATGATATGATTCTATGATGATATGATGATACCATGATATAATGCTAAGATGATATGATGCTATGATGTTATGATATAATGATGATATGCTGCTAAGATTTTATATGGTGATGTTATGTTACTTAAATGTAGCATGATGAAAAGTCGATCAGACAATAAACATGGAAAGAGTCGACCGGAATATAAACATGGTAACAGTCGATGGGAGTATAAACATGCTAAGAGTCGATCGGACTATAAACATGGAAAGAATCGACCAGACTATAAACATGGAAAGAGTTGATCGGACTATAAACACGGTAAGAGTCGATCGGACTATAAACACGGTAAGAGTCGATCAGACT